>JASFAW010000015.1:0-10000000 GCA_030737815.1 Allium fistulosum
AAATGATATTTCAAGTTTGAGTTTGGAATTGAAAATTTATTTAAAATTGAGATTTAATTAATTTGGAATTTAATTGAAATTCAAAGAAATTTGTGAATTGGACTAAATTGAAACTATTGAATTATTTAATAATTAAATAAGGTTAAATTATTTAATGATTAAATTGAATTGAAATTCTTTAATAAGAAAATTTTTAACTTTTGAATAAGTGAATTTTTACTTCATAAATAATTGAAATTGAGTTTCTTTATTAATTAAGTTTTGGAAAATTATTTAAGAAAGTAAATAAGTGAAATTGAATTTTTTTAACAAGAAATGAAAATGTGATATTTTTGGAATTAATGTAAGACTTGTAATTGGAAGAATTGATTTGACGAATTTAATTTAATTCAAAATTATAAGTTTTGATTTAATGAAGTTGAACTTAAAAAGGTAGTGTAATGGATTTGAAATTTAATAGAAATTGGTTTGAATGATAAAGTACCTTAACGGATATTAAATGAAATCGATAAATGAATTTAAATTGATTTGAATGTTGAATTAAATTAATTTAAATGATTTCGGAATGAAACTTATATACGAACTTGAATCAATATTTGAATTGTTTAAATTGAAATTGAAATTGAATTATAAGATTTTGAAATTTTGATTTGGAAGTTTTGAAACGTAAATTTGGAAATTGATTTAGAAAGACAAATGAAATGTTGATTTATAAATTTTAATTGAGATTGTAATTGATTTGGTTTTGAAATAAATAAACGACCAATCGGTGAAATAATTTCGAAGTTATTAAAGAGACCGGAATCGGTTATGGATATACTCTCTATCTAAACCGAAAACCACTTTAATAACTATACGCGGAGTGATCATCCAGAATGAAGTGGTTGGAATGATGTACGTGTTGACTGAAGAAAGAGAACGATAATGGATAGCCTTGACACTTGTGTCAAATTGGAAATGACTAAAACAGGAGCTGTGCCGGGCCAATGGAGGATTAGCTACCTCAAGTGGACACACTTCTTCGTAAACTATTCTTTTACTTGTTGTCGATTGGTGCACCCTTGATTTTGGGAGTGTTGTTTCACGGTGTTGCGGGCGCTGCGGCGTTGCGTTCTCACCAGTCCGGATCAGGCGAACGGTAGTATCACTACCTTGGGTATTGCCTCATGTGCCTTGTCATACTTGTATTCCATTTATGCGCGACCACTATGATTTTAATTTGTACCTTTAGTATATGGATTGCCCTCTGGTGACTTCCGGTTTTGGGGAAACTACGGTCTTGTATATGCTCTTGGGAATATAAACTGTGTTAAGGGTGGAATGGGCCATGGCTTAACGCTATTTTAATACTTTTACTTTAATGTAGACATATTATAATAGCGTATTGTACTACATAGTAGATAGTTTAACGGATCCTTGAGAGATGGAAAATCCCGTAACATCTCTTAAGTTATTGCACTCACGTTGACACTGGATAGGAGATGTCAAAACCCGTAAACATCTCTGACGCCGTCACACTCATACTTATTCGATTTGACTTACATGAGATATTTTAGTCCTGACTCGAGTGTTTTGCCTTTTCATTACGCTCGGGTCAGCCTGAGCATTTCAGATAAGGTTGAAGATCTATTCTGGAGGACGAAGACGGAGTTTGGTATTACATCATTTGTATTCTACTACCATATTATTTTTCCGCTGCATTATTGTATTATCTCTGATATGTATGTAACTCTGATTTATGATGTATAATAATAATCAAATTTATTTATTTAACAGCTTCATGAACTGTTATTTTATTATTATATCTTGTTCCTTCCGCTGCGAGATTCTGAGTTTGTTTTTGTTCTTTCCTTTCCTTTCTTTTCTTATTTAGCCCATTAACCATCCGCCCTTTTGAATGGTTTAGAATCGGCATGTGTGTTTGATTTGTCGATTTAAACTGTCCAAAAAGGCGGGTCGTTACAGTTGGTATCAGAGCTTTGGTTTAGATTACCTTGGCTCTAGTGGGGAATAACTCATTGAAATAGGGTTAAACCTTATGAATGAGTTCGAGTGTATATGAGAGAGCATATTTGTAATTTTGATATAAAAATGATTTTATATTATGTTAAATTGTTCCGTTGAGTATTTATGAATTCTGGTTGGTACTTGGGACGCTAAGGCATCGATATGAATTTCTAAACACTCGAATAGGACAGATTGACATAATATTGTTTTGGACTATATTTTTATATAAAAGAACTATCTTGAAAATTTATAAATTTTGATTGTATTGGTTGTTAGGAGATGATAATATTAGATTATCATCGTTTATTGTTGATTAGTCAATATTTCTAACTATTGACTATTGGACGATTTTAAGAAATGAAACTTGTAAATATGATTGACAATGAATATAAATGGTAAATAAAATAAAATAAAAATGAATTTAAATTAAGATGGAGAATTTAAATTCCGGTGTTTTGAAAATTTATTAACAAAAATTCGAAATGTATAATATAAGTATTATATGATAGTATATTCGATTAGAAATTGTTTTCAAAAGATTTTCAAATGAAGTAAGTGTTATACTCCCCTCTTGACACTAGAGAATGATTTCGGTGATGAGTGCACGCATCATCGACGTTTATTTTCGAGAGTCCAAGTGGGGGAGATCACTTAATAGTTTTTCTAAACCCTGTTTTGATTAAAAAAATTGAATTTTATTTTGTATTCTCTATAGTATGATTTGATATATAAATTATATAAGTATATATTATTTCAAAACTTGATTTGAAATGAAACCGGGATTGGAATTCTTGAATTCTTTAATAATTAATGATTTTTTCTTTAATAGTTGAAATGAATTAATACTTGAATCATTACAGAAATTCTGAATTGCGAAATAAGAAATGAACCTAAGAGCTAAGTGAAATATCAATTGAAGTAGAAATCCTTAGAATTAGGAAATTATGAATTTAAAATAAAATTGAAACTGTAAAACTCGCATAGTATTAAATTTCATTCTATAGCATAGATATAACTTACCAAATCATTTAAGAAGTTCAAAAATGTTATATGAATTGTTAATTGGATAATATACAAGTATAAGTTTGAAAAATGAAATATGCATTTAATTAATGGTTTGCAAATATAAATAAAATTGTTAGTAAATAATTGTAATTTAAATTAACATTTAAAGTAATTCACCATTATGTTAATATAAAATGGAAATACTATATGTGAATGTAAATGTGAAATTAAATTATAGTGAAATTTAAGTAATGACTTAAGAATTAATTAATTGAAAATTCAACTTTGAATGAAAAGAGGTTGTATGTTGTTTAACTACATTCTATTTGCATAACAAAAACTTACCAAATACTTAAAAAGTTTAAAATGCTAATAAGGATAAGTAGAGGAATAATATACCAGTGTGAGAGTGAATAATAAAATGTGAAGATCTATTGATAGTTGTAAATATAAAGGAAATTTAAGTTTTAAAATGAATTAAATTTAAAATTAATTAAATATAGAATTAGTAAATGGAAACTAATTAAATTTGAATAAAATTAAATGTCAATAAACTTGAAAGTGTATGAAATTAAAATTTTGACTTGGAAATGTATAATTGATTTATTATAGATTTGGATGGATGTTAATGTTTGATATGCATTGGTTGTTAGATGGATGATAATTGATTAAATATAATTCATTAGTGTTAATGGAATTGAATAAACGGAATAATTTTTTTTTAATAATTAAATTCAAATTTGAAGCAAAGTGGAATTAAATATAATTGAATTCAAATTAAATTAAAGCAAATTGACTTGAATTTAAATTATGAATGAAACAAACTTGAATAAATCGGAAACAAATCGAATGTAAACTTATTTCATGGATAAATAAGAAAATAAACGACTTTGGGTTTGTGATTGATCTTTAGAAATTTGAAGTTTGATGGTTTGTACTTTGAAATAATAAAAGCAAAATTTTGGAAAAAAAAAATTCCCAAATTGTCCAATATATGCTGAAACGGAAATAAGCATAACTTTTAAATGGATGGACGAAATTCAACGATATTAGACTTTTCGGAAAGCTTAGAAACTGTAGCACGACTTTTGTTTAGACTGTCTTGAGAAATACCTTCATTTACTTAGTTAAAAATTTGAATCTTCTCGCTGGCCTGTGTAAAAGGGAAGCAAAATCAGTAGCATATACTTTTAGTATTTTTGCCATAACTTTTTACTGGTGTATCGGATTTTGATGATCTTGCACTTTCTGGAAAGCTAAGAACTTAAGTTAAAACTTTTACTTTAAGTGTTTTGTGTTTATCTATCATTTAGAGGGTCGAAAACGTGACCAAATGTCGCTGACCTGCGCAATTCATTGCCAGGCTGAGGCGTTCCTATTTAGTAAAACGGTCGTAACTTTTGAACGGAAGGTCCGAATTCAATGATTTTGGACATTCCGGAAAGCCTGAAACGAATGCAACAACTTTTGTTTAGATTCCATTATCAAATTTTATCGTTTAGGTGACCAAAAACTGAGACTCGTTTGCTGTCCTGGAATTGGAATTTCAGTTTTGAAGCTAAACATGTTATATGTGTGTTGTTTATGATAAGTATATCGATCTATCTTTATATGCATGGTTCTAACTTGGTTATTGAGCATTTTAGTAGGTAGCAAAGAGGTTGCGCTTCGCTTGTGGAGCTCGCTTCTGCGCTTAATGCAAAATGTAAGTTAAAATGCTAATAAACGCTAAATAAAAGGTATGTTCTCGGATTACAGTTTATGTTGTGGTATATTATTGTGTTCCCCATGTTTTGAGATGCCTCATTCTTGTAATGAGATGTGTATCATGCAATTATTACCACTGTGAAATTTTTCGGTCCTAGCCGCGCAAAGGAGGTGCTGCCGAAATTTTTCAAAAATCCGGGAGTTAGAAAATTTTGAGATTTTAAAAAAATCCTATAACTAAATTTTGCAAATAAGTCGAATATTTTGAATGAATTATATCTAAATGATGGTTTCCCCTTCTCCGTTCCTTTTCGAGGACGAAAAGTTTTAAGTGGGGGAGAATGTAACGACCTGTATTTTTAACACTTTAAAAATACGAATTAAAATAAAAATTTTGAATAAAAATCCGAAGGAAATAAATTTTTGTGTTGTTAAATGTGAATTACAAGTTAAAATGCAAAACTGAATTCTGAAATAACTTATTTGTAAATTAAATATGGATGTTAACCTGTATTGAATGTAAGTAATGAATTGAGTTTGATTGTAAACCAAATTGGTTATGATTGTAAAGAAAGAATAAATAAAATGGTAGATTTAATAGTGGAAGTTTATGTTATTGAAACTAATATAAATAAATGTAACTTAATATTACAGTTGATTGAAATCAAATAATAACCGAAACTGTAATTTGATAAAGATGTTAACTGGTAATTGAACGTAAGTAAAGATTTAAATTTGAATGTAACAAGAAATTGAATTGAATTGAATTTGATTGTAAACAACGAAATAAATAAAATGTACATTTAATATTGAAGTTATAATATGGAAATCAACGTAAATGAATGTAATTTAATATTACTGTGAATTTAAATAAGATGATAGCTGAAGAAAATGAAAGTAAATGAATTATAAACTATTGATAATAATGTATAAGTAAATGGTTGATGCAATAATGAAAGTGTAAATCGAAATAAAAGAATTCAATTGGAATTAAATAACTTGAATTTGAATTACAATATAATTGAACGCTGAATCTAATGTAATCTTTTATACTGGATTTATAATGGAAAACTGCATTGTAAAAGATTGTTAATTACTGTGAAATTAAAAATAAAATTTGTGAACAATTGAAATTTGATTTAAAAGTTAATAGTTTAAAATTGGGAATTTTATATTGAAATTAAACAGTAAAAATTGTCATTTTTACAACTGTCTCGGATTTCGACGAAACTAGTTTCATCGGATCCGTAACAGTGAATTATTGTAAGGTTTCAATTTTCGTAGCAATCGGACTTGTCGTTTGATCGTACGGACTCGAAACGCCTTGAAATAAATGCAATTATAATCAATTAAAATCAATTTGAAATTTTGATTTTAGCATAACTTCTTCATACGATGGAATTTGGACTTGAAACCTTTTCCATTGCGTTTAAAATATTTTAAAACACCTATTTTGATATATGGGTTTACCCAATTCCGTTCCGGAGTCAGAACGGGCTTTTCGGGCCATAGTTTGTTCCGCACGTTCATCTATCCAGTCTATCTACTCTATCTCTAACATACCTATATAAACACAGTTATAAACCCTAGCCTCCCTAATCTTCATTTGTCTGTACGTACAATTCATCTTCTTCTTAGCTTCTCATTCCAATGGCAGACAAAAACTAATTCCCAAATTCCAAAATCTAAAAAAAAAAAAAATTCGAGATTTACGCGCTTCGGGTCGCGCTTGGGGTTTCAGGGGGAAAAACCCTGGAGCTACTTCGAGTCGGGAAGAAAACTACTCGGGTCATCGGGTCGATTTCGCAAAAAACTCCAAGCAGGCATCGGGTATTTGAGGCGGGAACTCGAAGTCGACTCAGCACCAGAATTTTCCAATCTTCCAATTTTCATAACTTTTGCATACGGAATCGGATTTGGGCGAGGTTTCTTTTGTTAGGATCGTATCGAAATTCCGGACAGTTTGATGCTGGTTTGGATGGATTTGGAAACTGTCAAATTTTTGGGTTTAAATTGAATGTAAATTCAATTTAAATTCAAAAGGTGAGTGTTTTATAACGCTCACAACGTACTGAATATCTTTATGGTAGTTAAATTTGAAATTATGAAGTGATATGGATTTATTTGTCGTTGTTTGATAAAAATATAATTGTCATATAGATTGTCATTTGAATTCACCGTTGAAAATTAAATTGACAGTCAAATTAAAGTTAAATTTTAATTGCAATCAAATTTCCTGATATTGATAATTATGAAGTTGTTGTGAATGTTATTGGCTTTATGATTGATTGGTTGTGATGGATGCTATTGGTCGATATTGGTTGTTTATTTATTTTGACATATCATGCTATCATCATGTATATTGTTTATTGCATATAAACTGTAAACCGAATCATTTCGAATAAATTAAGAAATAGGTTGAAATGATATACCTATGACATCTATTTGGATTGAAATGATATATGTCCATCCTTGAAATTAAATTTGAAATAATTATCCACTTGGCCATAGGTTAGAAAATTATATACGGACACCGGGTTGGTTAAATTAAAAGATTTTAAAAGTTGTTTTGAAATTATTTAAATGAATTGATTTTAAGAATAAAATCGAATTTATGGAAATTGAATTATTTTGAATTGAAGCTCAAGATGTTGGAATTTAAACTTGGTAAATGAAATTGTTTAATTATTCGAAGTTTAGATTTTTAAGAAAATTTTTGAAATACGGCGTAAATTTTCGAAAGTTGATTTGTTTTAAAAGATTGGACTTTTAATCGAACTCTGAATATTTCTAAGAAAATTTTTATGAAATGATATTTCAAGTTTGAGTTTGGAATTGAAAATTTATTTAAAATTGAGATTTAATTAATTTGGAATTTAATTGAAATTCAAAGAAATTTGTGAATTGGACTAAATTGAAACTATTGAATTATTTAATAATTAAATAAGGTTAAATTATTTAATGATTAAATTGAATTGAAATTCTTTAATAAGAAAATTTTTAACTTTTGAATAAGTGAATTTTTACTTCATAAATAATTGAAATTGAGTTTCTTTATTAATTAAGTTTTGGAAAATTATTTAAGAAAGTAAATAAGTGAAATTGAATTTTTTTAACAAGAAATGAAAATGTGATATTTTTGGAATTAATGTAAGACTTGTAATTGGAAGAATTGATTTGACGAATTTAATTTAATTCAAAATTGTAAGTTTTGATTTAATGAAGTTGAACTTAAAAAGGTAGTGTAATGGATTTGAAATTTAATAGAAATTGGTTTGAATGATAAAGTACCTTAACGGATATTAAATGAAATCGATAAATGAATTTAAATTGATTTGAATGTTGAATTAAATTAATTTAAATGATTTCGGAATGAAACTTATATACGAACTTGAATCAATATTTGAATTGTTTAAATTGAAATTGAAATTGAATTATAAGATTTTGAAATTTTGATTTGGAAGTTTTGAAACGTAAATTTGGAAATTGATTTAGAAAGACAAATGAAATGTTGATTTATAAATTTTAATTAAGATTGTAATTGATTTGGTTTTGAAATAAATAAACGACCAATCGGTGAAATAATTTTGAAGTTATTAAAGAGACTGGAATCGGTTATGGATATACTCTCTATCTAAACCGAAAACCACTTTAATAACTATACGCGGAGTGATAATCCAGAATGAAGTGGTTGGAATGATGTACGTGTTGACTGAAGAAAGAGAACGATAATGGATAGCCTTGACACTTGTGTCAAATTGGAAATGACTAAAACAGGAGCTATGCCGGGCCAATGGAGGATTAGCTACCTCAAGTGGACACACTTCTCGTAAACTATTCTTTTACTTGTTGTCGATTGGTGCACCCTTGATTTTGGGAGTGTTGTTTCACGGTGTTGCGGGCGCTGCGGCGTTGCGTTCTCACCAGTCCGGATCAGGCGAACGGTAGTATCACTACCTTGGGTATTGCCTCATGTGCCTTGTCATACTTGTATTCCATTTATGCGCGACCACTACGATTTTAATTTGTACCTTTAGTATATGGATTGCCCTCTGGTGACTTCCGGTTTTGGGGAAACTACGGTCTTGTATATGCTCTTGGGAATATAAACTGTGTTAAGGGTGGAATGGGCCATGGCTTAACGCTATTTTAATACTTTTACTTTAATGTAGACATATTATAATAGCGTATTGTACTACATAGTAGATAGTTTAACGGATCCTTGAGAGATGGAAAATCCCGTAACATCTCTTAAGTTATTGCACTCACGTTGACACTGGATAGGAGATGTCAAAACCCGTAAACATCTCTGACGCCGTCACACTCATATTTTCTTATTCGATTTGACTTACATGGGATATTTTAGTCCTGACTCGAGTGTTTTGCCTTTTCATTACGCTCGGGTCAGCCTGAGCATTTCAGATAAGGTTGAAGATCTATTCTGGAGGACGAAGACGGAGTTTGGTATTACATCATTTGTATTCTACTACCATATTATTTTTCCGCTGCATTATTGTATTATCTCTGATATGTATGTAACTCTGATTTATGATGTATAATAATAATCAAATTTATTTATTTAACAGCTTCATGAACTGTTATTTTATTATTATATCTTGTTCCTTCCGCTGCGAGATTCTGAGTTTGTTTTTGTTCTTTCCTTTCCTTTCTTTTCTTATTTAACCCATTAACCATCCGCCCTTTTGAATGGTTTAGAATCGGCATGTGTGTTTGATTTGTCGATTTAAACTGTCCAAAAAGGCGGGTCGTTACAGATATACAACCTGAATATAGTATAATACTATATGAGAAGAGGAGTAGGTTGATGATAGGCCGATGGCTGCACGTGTGAGTGGCAGAAAGACAGTGGTGGAGGCGCTTGGCGGTCGCGTGGAAGGCGGGTGCGAGCGAGATGAATCCGGGTGGAGGCGGAAGTCACGGTGGCTTGGAAGAAGAGGGGAGTGGCTCGGCAAAAATATTGGGAAGGAGGGAATTTGCAGAGGAGAAGGAAGATGAAGAACCAAATATGATTTCGCAAATAAAAAGGTGAGAAGTGAAACAAGGACAGAAGTGAATAATTATAAAGGAAAGGAATGGAAACGGCTTCCCTAAATACAACTACCTAGTTAAAGCAATTTATTAATTGATTGGGCTGAACGTTTGAAAAGAAAGGGCAGAGGTAACGTAAATGAAACATACCACAGCAAATATAAAAATTGAAGTTATGGGAATGTAACAGCTGTAAATTTATTGAGCAGCTATTAAAGCAATTTATTGTATTGCTTGGGATCCATGTTCAAAATTGAAAAGGCAAAGGAAAGCTAACGGTCACAAATTATAGTACCGATACGATGCACATTTTATTATTTTCGTCGCGTACCGGATTTCAAAATACGGAAATAAATATACTGCGAAGATCAGCACGACGAGACGATCAAAACGGTATACAAATATCAGTGACAGGATCATCCGATCAAAAAGTCGATACAGACACTGATATACGTTGCTATTCCGTACGGAAAAATCCAAACGGAGCTAGAAATGTCTGAAATTTGCGAAACTAATTTCGCAGTCTGATTCGGAGTGTCCTAAATAAATTTTCTCATGTTGACATATTTAGGTTTCGGAACACTTTTAAATTCAACTGTTATTAACCGATTTAAATTGAAATAAAATTTCAAAATAAAATAAACTTCAACATTATCTGGTGAAAATTTACCAGTTGCTGTATTTAAATAGACGTATTCCAAATATTAAATCTTATTTCCAAATTCAACTATTTAAAATTTCATAAAAATTCAGTTTAATTACGTTATTAAAACAGTTAAAATTTTCGGGTCGTTACATTCTCCCCCACTCAAAACTTTTTGTCCCCGAAAAGGAAGGAGGTAGGAGAATAGAACAACCAGAAATAAAAGTAGATTGAAAGTCAAGTGTCACGTACGGGAATTTTCAACTTTCGAAAATTCGACATCGATACTCACTTTATCGACTGCCGAGAAATCGAGTGCCGGAAACTCCAATAGTGAGGGTTTAAGAAAGAAGAAAAAGTAAGAAGAAGAAGAAAAGAGAAGAAGAGAGAAGAACAACAACAGAACAGAAAACAATATCAGAATCTTACACATCGCAGCGGAACAACATATAATAAATAATCACTAGTCTCTTAAAACAAAGAACTATATCAGTTTATACATACATCAATCAGAGTCAATATACAACAATGGACAGTTATATAAACTTGTCCTCATACAGAATACACAGCGGAATAAATAATATCAGATACAAATACTACGTCTCGTCATCCAGCTTATCTCCAAAGCTCCAGAATATCCTGATAACATAACTCTAGGCTGCCCGTGTGGAAATTGGTGGGCACCCAGAGTTTAGAAGGGAAACAATAAACTCCGAGTCAGTCATGGTGACTGGTGTGAGATCGTAAAACAGTTATTTTTCACAAAGAAAATAAAACAAATTCGCAATGCTTTTGGAAAATGAAACTACCATAAGACCTCCCGCCACACACACAATGCAAATGCAGAATTGGAGGAGATTTCTTCTTATGATAGTCAAAGATGCTTACTACGCAAAATCAAATCATTTTGATATTATTATTAGTGCATAGTGTAGAAATCATTTCGAAAGTATAATATTAATCTTAGTCAACATACGACCAGTATCGTATGCCTACTATAGCTACCATCTAAACAGTGGTGACCACCGTACGTAAATGGCAGGTTCTACAACTAATACCGTACAAGGTGCGTATTGGAGTTTGGATTTCCAACAAATGGTCAGGCTAAGGAACTTCCTATCCACGATGGGTACGTCCCTGGAATAGACGACCCGAGAACCTAACCGGATCTCTGCCAACACAAGGCCGGGTTACCTCTGCAAAAATAGGTAACTACTGACACGCGTATGCCATCCCCCGATCGTAACCGATCTTCCCGAGGATCCCCGATTTCCAACAAACCACATAGATAATAATGCAGCAACCACATAGGTTAAGTATCTGGGCTCCATACCATGATACCACCTCTATCCAGAAGGAATGACATACACTAAGGGGCGCTACTCCCTAGAACCTTGCTGCATCCTTCCTGTTTCGACCATTTCCGGGGTGTGAGGCTCGATGAAGTCTCGTCCACAAAGCTACGCTTTCTCAAAAAGCCCTGCTTCGGGTCAAACAAAAATGATCAGCCTATGATCACAAAGATATAAGATCAAACAAATGATCATATCACAAATGATCAAACACTGATCATTTCACAGCAACACTCAGTATGCCACGTTACCAAATTGGGAATATATCGCTGATAAATTTCAACTACATAACCTCTGAGCTCGTACGTCTCAGAGAAGGGTGTTAAGCTAAGAGAATAAATTCTCCGCCACCAACAGAAATGTATTTGAAAGAAATCAGCTTTATATCTCAAATTGTAACGTCAGACACACAATCCATACAAGTCTGTTCCGGGATCGAACAGAACCGAAGGCACTTCTCACGAAGCCCTTGCATATCTGGATAATTTTCTAATCACGTCCGGACTTCCCGTCACTAAGGGTGATAAAACCTCTAAATCGGAGATCAGCCGATGTAGAGTAACTCGACGGTAATCCTTCCGTTTTCAAAAATATCCGGTCTTCAACACCGGTCTTCAAATGCAATTCATAACGACGTATCACATATTCGGAATGGGTTATAAGACCCCATGGTCCTTTCCCGGCTAACCCGAATAGTGAGCGATTATTCAAAAACAAAGTGTGGCATTCAAATTCATCCAATTCACAACAAATACCTATCTAAAGGTAATTATTGATAGTCGGTTATTTAACTATCAATAAAGATGCACAACATCATCAGATTCCAAATAATTTTCTAAATTATTTCATCTTCCAAAATATCTTTACTAGATATATATAATTTCCACACTTAACCGTTTGAAAACAATTTCAAATCAATTTCCACATTTCATTTTATCTTTGAAGATAAAATCTCAAAACAGTTCATTTCATATTGGAAAAGCATTTCCATACTTATTTAAAAATAAGTAATTCACAAATCATTTATTTTCAACACTTAAAAAATATTCGATATACTTAAATCAAAATTAAGTATATATCTCATTCTTTTAAGGAAATCATTCTTAAAACACATTTATTTGAGTCAAAACGAATGTTACGTAAAACATCGTTACGACGACTCAACATCACTAGTATAGGGATTCGAAATTTAGATAGATATATAAATCCCAATACTATATAAAACATTTCCTTTCGGAAATCATTTACTATAACAACAGTGTTATAGTCCACCATTTCCTTATTTCTCGAAAACGTCTATTTCAACAATAAAAGTTGAAATCTATGTATTCGATACTTATCACGTTTTAAAACATCTTTTAAAACAATTACTTCATTTCTGTAATATCGCTTTCCTAAAACAAGTTCATTTTACTTAACAATATATTCACTGTCCAAAATCGTGAATATACTTCACTAACCACATTTCAATATTTTCTACACATTTTATTTAAATAATAATCCGCTATCCAAAATCGCGAATATATCTCCTTTAACATTTTAATTTATCAAATCCAATTGATTTCGAATTTATAAAACAACGTTTATAAATTCTATTTCTATTTTCTAACGACTTCAATTTAATAAATCTTCTTTATTAATAATTCGATCAATATTCCATTTAAAGGCAAAAAATCAAATTTATAAGTAAATCTCTTATAAATCTTTTATTCTACAGTTTCATCCATTTTATAATTTCACAATTTATGAATCTATAAATTCCATATCCTCACGATTTATAATTCTATAAATTTCATCTTTAACACCTATCATCTCGTTTTAAAATTCCAATATTTTAAATTTATAAATATCAACTTTTTAAATCTTTTAAATAAACTGTTCACAAAAATCCGAAAATCTCAGTTCAAACCATTTTATAAATTGCTTAAACTATTTATTTCAAAAATCACCTTACGGTCATAATTCACAAAAATCTTAACTTTTATAACTTCAAAATTTTACGTTTATAAATCAATTCAAAAATTCCATAAATGTATATTTTCAAAAATCACTTTAAAAACCCTTTTAAAGCAAAAGTCGTTATTTTTACATTTCAAAACTGAATCCGATGATGCGACAACACCAATTAGTCCATCACAACAGTCAATATCATATATCAATATGATAACAGAATATATATCAATATCTGTAAATAAGTAAATACAGTTGAGGAATCCAGTTGGATCCCTCCAACCTGTTTCCCTGCATCCAAAGACGTTAGCACAATACCATTCCACTTCGAGGTGGAATATCGCGGTATATGGGTTTTTATAAAAATCCGCTTACTAACGGCGCAATAGGGTCTCATCCGCTATACGAGGCGGGAAATCATCAATCCAATATATACATATGCCAATATGTATATACTGCTATATATATAGATATATCCTATCATATCTAATAGCACATCCAAACAAATCAATCAATACTGCAATTCAATTATAAATCTGAGTGAGAAGATCTCACCTTTGCTTTGCGATCCATTTTCCAATCCAATTTTGTTTTCTTGACTTATTTGACCTTGTATAAATAATTATACAATTCGTTAATATTCGAATTAAATCGAACTATTAAATTTATAACTTGATATGTTTTAATTATACAATGACCTCATTTCTAACCCAGTTTCCTTTAAATAAATTTTATTAACTATAAATTTAGTTTTAACTAAAATTTCTCTTTTTAATAACTAAAATAGACAAAACAAATTTATTATTGTAAACTATTGTTTATAATAACTTAACAAATGAATTTAAAATTATATTTCTTTTTATATAAACAAAATAGAATTCCCTTTTTTTTTCTCTTCAAATAAATCTAATTAACCAAAAACTAAAATTTAAACTAATACTTTTAAATTCTAAACCAATTTCTTTTTAATGGAATTATTTAACAAAAAATTAAATTTAAAACAAATTTTCTTTTAACAATTTTACTTAACTAAATTATCTCCAAAATAAACTAGCAATTTATTTTACTGTCTATATACATTCATTTTTAAATTCAAATTGAATAAAACAATTATAAAAATATCTTACTGTAAATCGAGCAACCATCAATATCGAGCACGATGTCGCCGTTTGTCTCGCGTACCACCGGACCCAGTCTTCACGCACGCGAAATTCTCCAGCAAACGTCGCCGCCGCGTGAGCCTCCTCCATCAAACTCGAGATCGCCACCGTGAACCCTAACTGCCTGCATCCCCTTTTTGACCTCGAAACCATTGGCCTCGACTTCACCTGCCGCCGTCGCGACTTGCCTCGTCTTGCTACTAGACTCCCACGCAGCCGCGTATGCGTACGCGACTTCTTCTCACCCACATCGACATGCCTAGGGCACCTAGGTCGATCGCGATCTCGAGTAGCCCTCTCGAATGACTCCACTACTTAAGGCGATGATTCGCGAATCCCTTAGCTCGAGTTGTTCGAGCATCACGATGGACGAGACGAGCCTCTTCGATCACAACTGATTTGAATGAATTCTCGTTTTGATTGATGCAGATGGAAGGAATTGAGACTTTTATTTTTAACCGGCTCGCGATTTTGAATTTGAACGAGGAAGGGGAAATCGCGAATTTGATTGAAGAGGAGAGATAAGATTTCGAACGAGAAGCATTTATTCATTCAGCCATTGTTCTTTGATTTTGAACGAAATGATATTCTTTTGAACTGCTCGCGTGATAGAGAAACAGAAGGGGACAAGAGTAGACGTTTGCGTGCTGAAGTTAACAGGCTACAGTGGTAACGAAATGAAAGAAATTCAACTGTGATTGGACTAATATAAATACCCAATTTAAATTTCAAATTCAAATTGTTCGATAAAGTCAACCAAAAATTTGGACTTCCTATCGAGGCGTGCCGCTAGGCGTTCGTAATGTTATACGCCTATTCCGAACGCAACAGAAAAGGTTCCGAGTCCAAATTCGATTGTATGGAGAAGATAGCTTTTTGGACCAGTTATTAAATTAAATTTTCGATTTAATTTCAGCGCGTTTGCTTATCGTACGGCCAAACGATCACTCCAAACATTACGAAAATTGAAATCCGATAATAA
The DNA here is from genome assembly GCA_030737815.1 of Allium fistulosum. Taxonomy (NCBI): domain Eukaryota; kingdom Viridiplantae; phylum Streptophyta; class Magnoliopsida; order Asparagales; family Amaryllidaceae; genus Allium; species Allium fistulosum. The sequence goes on from JASFAW010000015.1 coordinate 15,856, forward strand.
TACAATATTACGGACCCAATGGAACCAGTTTCGTCGAATTCCGAGATTGTGCCTCGGACGGCTATTTTCAAATATCAATTCGAACGATTAAATTTCAGAACTGAACAAATCATTTTCAATCATTTTAAACTCGATTTTCAATTATCTCTGGAATTTCACTATTTAATTTATCGATTTAATTATCAAATAAAACCCAATATTCGAAAAATAAATCATTCGACTTCTAAATTCCATTTATTAATATTTGAAATCAATTAAATATTCGAATTTTAATTATCAAAAATTCTGGGTCGTTACATCAAGATTAAACAATTAATTTGAAATTATATAAATTTTTACTTTAAATATTCATTTGAAAACTTCATTTTCAATTCAATTATCTTTAATTCTTTAATACCTTTCAAAACCCATTTGTAAAATTTCTTGCTTCCTTTATAAGTACCATTCATATGTTTAAATAACACCTTTATAAATATATGGAAACTATTTGAAAACAATTATTTACATTATTACTTATATTTACAAAGAAGCTATTTGAAAACATTAAATCCATAATTCATAAATTTATCTCAAGATACTTTTCAAATATTATTAATAAACCACTAATCATTTACTTTAAATATGTTTTATTTTATTAATAACTTCTAAAATATTAATAACACTAATAATTTACTATTAAACCATGTAGTATATAAATAACAATATTTTAAAGGGATATTGTCAACAAGGAAAAGAAGGAAGACTTGGAAAAACAGAATATATGTGAATAAATAAAGCTGAGCAGATAAGGTAGATTCAAAGGAATAATATCGGGCATGAATAATTAATTTAGAACCATAAGGGTTTTGATTCCAAATATCGATACAAATTTTTTTTTTGGAAATACTTTTATTATAAAATACCTTTATAACGAAACAAATTTTCTTTCGAAAATACTTTTATAACTCGATGTTTCAACAAGTTTATCCTCGTTCCTGCAGACTCTGGAAGTGCATTGATCAGGCGCAAAGCTAGAATTCTCCAGGTACTTAGTAGACTTGTTTCAACACCCAGTGAAAATACTGGAAAATTTTTAAAAACAGATATGGAAAGTACAATCCAAACAAAAAAACAAACAAATCATGGATCGCAGATACACAATGGTTACGCCTGGGTCCCCCAGGAAACATCCGTACCTTTTAAGCATTCACTGCCTTGCGAATTTCACCATGATAACAAAACTATGGACCGCATGATACATAACAATGGTTACGCCTGGATCCCCCAGGAAACATCGATACCCCTTAAGCAATCTCTGCCTTGTGGACTACGCCACTAACACGACCATAGATCGCAGATACACAATGGTTACGCCTGGATCTCCCAGGAAACATCTGTACCTTTTAAGCAATCACTGCCTTGCGAATTACGCTATGCAGTCGAGTTCGTAAGACCATGGGTAATGCCATGGAATTCGAAGGACACTCGAGTATCATATCCGGAAAACCAAAAATCAGAGAGAATAATATCGATAGAATGAATCCAAGATGTGGCCACAAATCGGATATCAAGCAGAAGGCACTTTCCATATCTTTACTTCGAAAATATGTATCATATAGTACCTTTCAAATTAATTTAAAATATCATACTTATATAAAGTCCATTATATATAAGATTAAATTTTAAAATCAAATACTTTCCAAAATCAATAGTATATCAAATCATACTTATATAGACTTCAATTATATAAGATTTCACTTTTCAAATTGAGTTCCTTTTCAAATCTATAGTCTTCGAATCAATATCAAACTTATACAAACCAATTTTTATGTAAGTTCGATAACTCCCAAATCAAGTATTTAGTAACACAAGGTTCTCAAATTTCAATTTGTTTCAATATCAGTTCAGTTTCAAAATCATATACAATCCCCCCAAATTATTTCTTCTCAAATTAAATATCTTCAATTTAAAGTTTCCAACATAATAAATTTAGAAAATAAATCCAAATTTCCAAATCAATATAATTTAAGTCAACCAATTCATTTCCAAAATCAAATGTTTTCAAAATCATTTTATACTTACATAAGGTCCATCTTATATAAGGATCAAATCTTTACAAAATAAATTTCGCTGTATGAAGAGCCATATGGGATTGAATATCTTTGCTTTTATGGGTTATATATCTTTGTAATTTAAATTGGAAATTTTCTTTTAGTAAGCAAAGATATTCTAACCCGACAGCTTTCAATTTCAGCGTCAAAATATATCACTGATATTAGAATATAAGATGTACATACGTCATTATTTCGCAAAATCACATTTGATCGCTCGCTCAATCACACAAGTTCGCTTTCGAACTAGTATTGTCCATTCGACTTCCCTAATGCGGATTTCGATATGGTTTCTCGACTAGAAGCCATCAGTCTCCTTGCATAGCCATATACTATGATAGAGAATTCTAGAATCAAGTCCAAAATCCATATCCAATATTCGCCGTCAAGAATCGAATGAAAAATCCTAACACGAAATGGTGCAATTCGCCTCGAACTTGTGTACTCAACCAGGATCAAATTAATTATGCGAATAAAACAGCATACATACAACTTACGTATCTATTCCAACTTGTTAAATATATAGTTTCATAAAGATGTTACTAAGTTAAAACATTTAAACTAAATTTTATTCAAAATATTTTGAAGACCAAATTCTTTTCAAAACATTTCAAATCTAAATTTCATATTAGAAAAATTCAAAATATCCTTATTCGTTTACTTAACAAAACAGTTTCAACTTATTTAAATCATATTACTACATACTTTAACATACATACCAAACTTATATACTTTATACCTTTCAAAATTTCTTAGCTTTTGAAAAGTTAACCTTGATTTGGAAGTGCTCGAACCTTCAAAATAGTTGAAGAAATCATTTTCAAATTCAAGAGTTGGAAATCAACAACAAATCAGTAAATCAATTTCAAAAGATAGGTTTATATCAAATTCGAAACTCGAGGACTGAACACCGGCTTACTTCAAATCATTTCAAATATATATATACATATATCTTTCGAATATCAACTCTTACTTCAGAATTTGAAATCAAAATTGGTTTCGCAAAAAAAAATCACTCGCATAGCAATGCTACTAAAGTGGCCTTTCCCTCACTCTGAAACTCGAAAATCAATGTCGATGATGCGTGCACTCATCACCGAAATTATTTTCCAGCGACATAAGTGAGTTCTGGACTTCTATTTTCTCAAGCTTCTTTAAAATTTCCTCGAAATCATTGGAACTCATTTGAAGTCATTTGAAATATTTCTTATTCGGAAAATACTTTCAAATCGTATTATTTTATATTTCAAAATCCTAAAACCAATTTCAAAATATCGGAGTTCAATTCTCGAATTTCAAACTTAAAATCCTTCAGTTATAAATCACTTTTCGGTAAATCAAATTTCTTATATAATTTTTTTCAAAATTACAAATCCTTTCAGAACTTCAAATTCTCATTTTTAGAAGGTATATATAATCTTTATCGAAAACATTTCACTTTTATATATAGAATATAATCATTCTTATCAAAATAATAATTTCGATATACAACAATTTCTAAAATACAAACAAACCCGATTTTCAAAGGATGATTCTAGAATGGATCTCGGAACGAGGTAAAGGTCGAAGTCAAATTCAAAAAGAGATCCTACTCAAAAGAATCCTAACCAAGATTTCGAGGTATATTAACCTATATTAATTCAAGGGAATTTCTTCCATTAGTGAAAGAAAAACAACAAATTCTCATCAAACGAAATGGTAAAGCATCATTATAAATCTTAAGTTCGACACATCGACTTTTACTAGGTAAAGGATATAATAGAGTTTACTTAATACAACTTAACATATACCACTGATGACAAACAGATTTCACTGATCCATACTTCTACAAGAATAATGCATCGGTATTAATCCTGTCGGGTGGTGCTTCAACGGGTCCAGTACACTCCACATCAAGGTGCCCCCAACTATGACATTTCTTGCATGAGTACACTATTCTCCCATCTTCCCTAATGAACTTTGGGAAGGCAGCAGCTCGAGCAGGACGTAACACAGCTTGCCTTCTGCGCTGTCTCTCAGAACAATCTCTGGCTATATGTCCAGTCTGCCTACAGTGGTAGCAAATGGTTGACTGGTCGGTTGATGCAGTGAGTGCCGATTTCCCTTTCTTCACTTCCAGGCAGCGACTTGGGAAGTGTCCCTTCTCACGACACTTAAAACAGAAAATCTCGGATCGAAAGCGCTTGCCTCCTTCTTTTTTCCTTTCCATCTCTTTCCGCACATGGCTGCATAATGCCCCTTTTCCCAACACCGATAACAAATGACATGGTCATAAGGACCCGGTTATGCCCTTTCTCTCCACAGCCTCTCTTGTTCCTCGATTGCTTCCTCCCGTTCCTTACGGGCCAGTGCTCTTCATGCCCGACGGGCTACTTTCTGCTCTTCTGATTTTGCCATTTACATAATAATTTCCTATCATTCAATGAGTTCAAAATCAACAAGATAGAAGTTCAAAATTTAAGGGGAAATTAAATCAAAGGGAGTTTCAAAACAAAAAGGAAAGGACTCGCATGAAGATGAGATAATTAAAATTCAAAAAGAGGAGATGGATATACTCATATAAGAATATAAATAGGGAGAGGCCAAAACGAATTTCAGAACAAAGATAGCGATTCAAATTAGAGGAACTCTAATCAACTAGAATTCTGATTCGAAGATAGGCTGTAACGAAAGTGATTCCGCAAATAAATTTACCATATATGTTAAGTTTTGCCTAGAACCTAGCTCTGATACCAACTGTAACGACCCGTTATTTTGGACCATTCAAATCGACAATAATCCACACATGTCTGACTTGAATAATTCAAAATATCAGATTGTTAATTTAAAATTTGGCAAAACTCAGCATATGCAGTAAATAAATCAATCACAGAATCACAGACACAGAGTAATACAATAATACACAGCAGAATAGATAAAATAGTAGTTCATGAAGCTACTATATAAACATCAGAGTTAAAATAAAATACAACAGAATATCTCAAATACACTCAAGTCTTCAGTACGAATATATGACCTCTCTGAACAAATCAACTGGAAAAGCTGAAAGCTGAATCGATAGTTGGATCTCCAAATGAAGCTCCAAACTCCAAGGGTGAGTCTCAAATGTTGTATCACTCAGTCTGACCCGAGCGTAAAGCAAAACAGAAAACACTCGAGTCAGGATTTAACATTCTTATACTAATAAATCCAACTCAAGTGAAATATCAACTGAAATACAAGTAACTTAAAGGATAACTTAAAGGATGTTTGGGATAACCATCCTCTAAGGATCTGCGGAACTATCTACAAGGTGGAAATATACACTATAACACCATGGTCATTCCAAATTAATTTATACTTCAAAACCAAAATATCATTTCATTTCAAATATATCTATTTTCCAAAATAGTATATATATATATATAGTTTAAATAATTTAAAAGTAAAGTATTTATAATTTCCTCAAGTCTCACAAATTGCTTCACATCCACCCAAATTCCAAATTCAAATTTATTCAAAGCTCAATTCATCAATTCAATTCAGTTCTAAATATACCATTTAAATTTTCAATATATTTCGAAGCTTTAATATTCAACATTTTCAAAGTTAAATTTAACAATTTCATATAGCTCTTGATTTAACTTTATTATTATTTAATCAGGGAATATTCACTTAATAAATTCAATATCATTTAACTAGCCTTAAATTTCATTTTTACTAAATATTTCCTTATATTTATTTAAACAAGAAATATTCATTAAATTATTTAAATTAAACCCTAGTTATAGATCATATCTTAAATCTCAATTTCAATAAGTTTTAAATCGGTTTAATAAAATTCTTTACTAAATTCAAAATTATCTTCCCAACCTTAACTTATTCAAATTATTACTGAAATCTATTTTGAAACATAAATTTAAATACTCAACCATATTATATGTATTTAATCAATCTTAATTAAATTAAATATCATTATTAAATCTATATAAATCATTCCCATTTATATATAATAATTTAAGGCTCAACATTTATTAAAACCATATATTTCTTTCCAAACCATAGAATTTATTTTCAAAATATTTATGTATATGGACCAATGGTGTCTGTATATATATCTATCATACGGTTAAGTGATACAGATATTTATCATTTCAATCTGAAATTTAAATATATACGGGTAGATATCATTTCAACCCGTAATCCCAATTTCAATTCAAATGAAAATTGCTTGGGTTTATCATTTCAACCAATAACGATTTTCTCCTATTCTAAAGTCCGTTCGGGTATGTATCATTTCAACCCATAGTGAATTCTATACTAACAAGGAACTTGCAGAGTGATAACATATAATATAAAATATAACAACAGGCATATATCATCAATAACAATATAACATAAACAATAGGATATGGTGTCATATCCCACAGGTGAACAGTTACAGATAATAACATATATAACAATTTAAATAACTACAGCAGCATATTTCAATTGTCGTTTCAATTGAAATCAAATTTAATAAATAAAAGAACGTTAATCGTGAGTGATTGCTCACCTTTCGAGGCTAGATAGATTTGACAAAGAAATGAGCTACGAATTCCAAAGCAGATCAAGATTGGCACGAATTTGATGACAACGCTGATAATAGGAATCGATGAAAACAAATCGAATCAGTTTGATATAACTGGAAATATATACATTATTATTATATTGTATATATATAATTTCAATATTTTTAGCTTAAGACAAATATTAAAAATAAATATAATTCAAAATCATTATACTTAAAACTTAAATATTAAAATCAGAATATATATAAATTATCTTAAATCAATAATTTAAACTTATAAAATAAAACCCATTTTCTTCAAATTCTATAATTAAAACTAAAACATCATAACCTGACACAGTTTACACAGCATGGTTTATCGAACCTAACAATTCAAATTTAGTCATGGTTCACAAAACTGACATTAATATAACATAACATATTATACTTATATAACTTAACAGATATTTGTATATAACAGATAGTTCATAGTAACATATTTATATAATATTCATTATTAACTTATATACAAAAAATTTCACTAGAACAACAAACAAAATCCAGCAAATATATCATGCGGCTGATATAATTATTACAAACATATATAGTCTCATAACAGATGAGATAATTCATATAACTTGTATATAAACTCAGCACATATAAAACAACATTCGAAATATAAAATACAATAAAATGTAATATAATAAAAATCTAATAAAATATAATATGGTATGCACATAATATGGCAAAAGCTCGGTTGTGCTTCCAATATATATAAGTGCGAAAATTTCTCTTAAAATAAACATATCCAAAGCCATGTAAATATTCAAAGCTTCTTCTTTCTATTTAATAGATATGATGAGTACGTGACTCAGTACCTCAAGGTACACATTATTTTTGTAAGTAACAGTTAAGTATGCTAAGGACTCTATTCTATGCCCAAAACTTTAAAAAATCTAATATATATATTACAGACAACCCAATATTTAACAAATAATGCATATATATATATATATTATATAACTATTACAATAATATATACTATACGTATAATATTTAAAGGCTAACAGCCTGGATCTGGGAACACAAAAGAAAAACAATAAAAATGAAATAATAATTATATAAAACTTACGTGCTTAGATATACAACCTGAATATAGTATAATACTATATGAGAAGAGGAGTAGGTTGATGATAGGTCGATGGCTGCACGTGTGAGTGGCAGAAAGACAGTGGTGGAGGCGCTCGGCGGTCGCGTGGAAGGCGGGTGCGAGCGAGATGAATCCGGGTGGAGGCGGAAGTCACGGTGGCTTGGAAGAAGAGGGGAGTGGCTCGGCAAAAATATTGGGAAGGAGGGAATTTGCAGAGGAGAAGGAAGATGAAGAACCAAATATGATTTCGCAAATAAAAAGGTGAGAAGTGAAACAAGGACAGAAGTGAATAATTATAAAGGAAAGGAATGGCAACGGCTTCCCTAAATTCAGCTACATAGTTAAAGCAATTTATTAACTGATTGGGCTGATCGTTTGAAAAGAAAGGGCAGAGGTAACGTAAATGAAACGTACCATAGCAAATATAAAAATTGAAGTTATGGGAATGTAACAGCTGTAAATTGATTGAGTAGCTATTAAAGCAATTTATTGTATTGCTTGGGGTCCATGTTCAAAATTGAAAAGGCGAAGGAAAGCTAACGGTCACAAATTATAGTACCGATACGATGCACATTTTATTGTTTCCATCGCGTACCGGATTTCAAAATACGGAAATAAATATACTGCGAAGATCAGCACGACGAGACGATCAAAACGGTATACAAATATCAGTGACAGGATCATCCGATCAAAAAGTCGATACGTACACTGATATACGTTGTTGTTCCGTACGGAAAAATCCAAACGGAGCTAGAAACGTCCGAAATTTGCGAAACGAATTTCGCAGTCTGATTCAGAGTGTCCTAAATAAATTTTCCCATGTTGACATATTTAGGTTTCGGAACACTTTTAAATTCAACTGTTATTAACCGATTTAAATTGAAATAAAATTTCACAATAAAATAAACTTCAACATTATCTGGTGAAAATTTACCAGTTGCTGTATTTAAATAGACGTATTCCAAATATTAAATCTTATTTCCAAATTCAACTATTTAAAATTTCATAAAAATTCAGTTTAATTACGTTATTAAAACAGTTAAAACTTTCGGGTCGTTACATGTCGTTAGCCTGATGTTTCAAGTAAAGTTACACCATTTATGTTAGGTGTCTTGGATGGGTTTTGTTCTCCAAGCAAGTGATTATCGTCTTGCTGTATATGTTTTAGGGCGAGAGATATAGGTTATTGACACTTGAGTAATAAATGTGACTCCAAGTTCATGGTTTAGATTGAATGTGACATGATTTTAATTACATGTTCGCTATGCTAGGACATGATCTCTTTTTTCGATGTTCCCAGATATGTTATGGTGTAAGATATTACTATGATTATTTACTATTTTTTTGATTTGATTTATATGGTAAGACACCACCCATATTGAGTTGCTTCATCTATAGCATGGTAGAATAGTAAGTTGGTGAAATGATATATAAGGACATATGCTAGTAGTTGGTATTAGAAAATGATTTGAACTTAGATTTTTGGTTGTTAAGGGTATTGAGCTTGAAATTTTGATTGTAAAGGATATCCTGGATTAGATTTGGTACTAAGATTTGATAGGGATAAGTATTGTGATATGATTGATGTATACAAAAATGCTATGAAATAGATGGATAACAAGATCTTAATAGTTTATATTATCATTGATAGAATGAAGTAGTTGGAATTGCATAGATTGATTTGATCGACAAAAATAATGAGTTGATTATAATTGTGACCTTTATTTGTAAAGGATGTTCCAAACTGGATTCGTAGTGAGGGTATTATGAGAAGTGTTTCTGACTGGTGTAGACAAAGGATTTCGATAATGGATTTTGAGCAAAAGGGATTGACCTGATTTGAGAAGTTGAAGAAGGGATGTTTTGAACTGAATTGATACTGAGGTAAAAAGTGAAAGTACCACCAATTGGCGTGAATTCAAGTGTTTCGTGATAATCAATGAAAAATTATTAGAAAGATTGAAGAAAAGGTATATAGTCTGCACGCATAGAAGATGCGGAGGCGATTCTATGAAAATATAATTTTGGAGGTTCGGAGGTGACTTTGAAAGAAGAGTAGACATATTCTTTTCAATCATCCCATGGATTGAAAAGAGACCGTTTATTCAAAGAAACTCTTTTGGAGTGACGACATAAAGGTGCATAGTTTACATTTTATATGAGGTACATGTATACAAACCTAGTTTACATTATACAATTGATTCTTTAAACCTTATCACTATCTTAGGCTAGCACTTTTCTTAAGTTAAAATTTCACTTAAATTTTGGATTTGACTGCTATATTTGAAATGGTTGAATCAGATAGGAACTCTTTTTTTAGATTTTTGCTTGGTTGTATGTTGTAAAAAATAGGATGGAATGTTTGGATAATTGAGAAGGTGATACTTTGAGTCTAAAATTTGTTGGATGTTTGGAGAAGTGATATCATAAGTGTAACGATACCACTTAAGTTAGATTGGAGATTTGGATGGGAGATATATTATGTTCACCAGGTTAAGACATTGATCATTTTAGATGTTCATAGGTGAAAGAAGGAATAGTATGGTGATTCAAGTTGGTTGGATTTGTTTGCATAAGACACATCCACTTTGAGTTGTCTTACCTTAGCATCCGAAAGAGGAGTTCAAGAAAGTACTACTTGATGATCTAAGTGTTAAGTATGTGCATTCAGGAATGGTATGAGAGAATGCAATTTTTTGGGGCATGTTGTGCAAAGGCTAGCCATTGTTACGCATTGTGGCGTCATTTATTTTAGTTAGTAGAATGGATTGCAAAAGTTGTAGACATGCACGTACATTTGTGGTTGATGTTTTAAAATGAGTTTATACCAGTATTAGAGTTTGTTAGATTATGTTGAGAAATTAATTTGGTCAAGAACAGTTGTAAATTGGAGTAGTAGATCCAATCTTTCCAATCGGCTCCTTTCCAAAAAAATTGTTTTCCATTTGCTTGCCTTTTAGTTTAGTTAGTACCTAAGTTTGATTGGATGATTGCTATGGATTTATTTTGTTTTTCTTAGGATTATTTAATATTGGTTGAAAAATTGTTTTGGATGATTTTTATTTCATATCCAGATTATGTTATTTAATATTGGATGGATAGTTATTTTGGATGATTATTATTTCATGTCATAGATTGTGTTATTATCTTGATGTATTTTACATGCTTGATTATTATGATTTACTAATATATGTACTCATCGTATGCTATGATGATGTAATTAGTTGTTTCGTACATAAAGAATTTATATGTTTACCCTAAGATGCTTACTTCCATGCCTTATATGTCATATCATATCATTTATATGGAAGGGCCCGAATGATAGATACTAGCATATATATAATGCCATATGCCATATGATACATATCATGATGCTATGTTATTTGTTGCATTTCTTAAAGAACACAAGCACCATTGTATGCATTTATATATGCTGATAGAACATACATACACTTATCGATTAATTTCATTACAAATTTTGTATGCTATATATGGATGCTTGGTTTGATTGGTTTCTTTGCTATGTGGGTGATTTCTTGACTTAGATAAATGGTAGCTAGATTAGATATTAAGCATGTTACGAATAGCATACAAGCGGTATAGAGTGAGAGAGTGTGCGAATTACATTCTTTGTCCTTTGGGAATTTCGAGGATGAAATTCTTTCTAAGGGAAGAATATAATACCCCGATATTTTTAATAATTAATAATATTGGATTTTTCTGATAATTTAATTAATTTAAATATTAGAGGGGAAATGGTCATTTTTTCAACTTTAGAATTTGATGATGGGACTTGCGCCATTGTGTCTGGCTTATTTTTCCGATTCGCACTATATTATTACTTATTCGATTCCATGATCGTGTGGAGGAGATATAAGCGAAAAACATTTTGGTTATTAAATGCGCTTTGAGCTAAACTTTAAAAAAATTAATTTGAGATGGCTGTTAGATTTTTCTATCCAGATATATACGCAGCCCACTTGTGAAAATACGTACGGGTTTTCTCATTTCTTCTTCTTCCCCAAACCATTTATCTTTCCCTTTTCCATTCCCAAATTTCAATTGGCCATAACTTTCTCAAATCTAAATGAAATTCAATGGAACCAACGGTAAATCAAAGGGGAGGATGACGTCTACAATCTAGAATAAGAATTAGGATGGAACTCTGAAATGTGCGCATGCAGCAATCTATACAACAAGAAATTTCAAGGTTTGGACTGTTAGTCCCTGAGGAGTTGGTTTTGATGACAACAACCTTACTTAGAATTAGATTATAAAATATATAATACTAACATTATTGTGTAGATATATATAGATATGTTTGCAGGTACTAAAGAATGAAGAACTGTACAGTATAAAGATTCAAGATCAAAGATTGAAGATGTCAAGATTCAAGACTCATGAGTATCAAGAATTTCAAGAGTTCAAGTTTCCAAGATAAGTTATATAGTTAGGAATACTGTTAAAACTCATAGACAGGCACTGACATCTTAAAATCTATTTTATTCGTGGAATGGAATCCACTTCGTGCTCGTTAAAGGGATGGAACCCTAAGTAGGATGGAACCTACGAAGAATCTAGTGGAACATCTTTTTGTATCCACTTACTTTTATTTCAAAATGATTTTCAAAATATATAGCTTGTTTTTCAAAATGATTTTAAATATTCCTGTTTAAAAACCAAAATCATCTGTCCTAGTTTTTCAATATATTTTAGCCTCAAAAATATCCTTAGTTTTAAATATCCTTAATTTTAAATATCTTTGATTTTAAATTATTATCCTAAGTTTTTAAACTACAATTTTGATATTAATATATTTAGCTGTTTTATATATTTATACTTAAGATTAAATATAAAAGTATAGAAAATTATTATATATATTTTAATATTGTTCTCTATAGTTATTTATGTATTATAACTATATATAAGTATATTTTAAAGTTTAAATATAAGTATAATATAATACAGAAATTATTTTCAAAGAAAAACAAATCACCAAAAAATACAAGGGCAAGTCGACATGGTCACATGTATCCCTGTCGACATGGTGATAGTTAAATTATTTTTTAAAAGAAGTGTCTATTCGCCACATCCCTTCACCAATGGACATGGCTATTGATCTACTATAAATAAAGGGCGTTTTCAACGAATTTTAATTACTTTTTCTTTGATTTAACTTCTCTTCTTCTTCTCCACTTTCTTATTTACGAATTACACCATTACTCTGCCGAAATCAATATCGAATCTAACTAGATAATTTCTGGTTTTGATTCTCTCCACTATCTCTATAAGATCCAAGTGCTAATCTGAGTTATAGACTTTTTGTAATCAATTGAGCGAGAGAAGGTGTGATTGTAGCTCTGGAAATCAATTGGGTGTACTTGTTGCCCGGTAAATTAAGTATCTCTACCTAGAGGATTGTGAATCTAGAGCGGTGTACCTCGTGGCCTTGAAATCGAGGGTTGTATTTGTAAGAATTGTTTGTGAAAGGAAATCCATACTTGTGTTGTGGGACTGGATGTAGGGTAACTCCGAACCAGTATAAAATCCGGTGTGTTCTTTCCTTTACTGCTTTTACTTTATATTTGCATCTGTGTTTGATTCTGTGTTCATATCTGTGTCTGATTAGTGTATACATTGTTAACAAATTAAGATAAATTCAAAAAGATTAACAAATTTCTTAAAACACTATTCACCCCCCCTCTAGTGTTAATTCTAGCCTTAAGATCCTTAATCCGCATTCTAACAATTGGTATCAAAGCTTTGTTTTCAAAAGTTTCATCTGAATTTGAAAATTTTCAAAATGGCTACTAACACTAGTACTGCTATTACCACCAGCACTAATTCATTTGTAGAAGGTCAGTCTACTACCAAACCACCACTTTTTAATGGTAGTAACTATGCATATTGGGCATCTAGGATGAAAATATATTTACAATCTATAGGACTAGACACTTGGAATGTCACACAGACAGAATATTCTGAACCTACAACTGCTTTTGCTCAGTGGACTGTTGTTCAAAAGACTGTTGCACAGAATAATTCTAAAGCTATGAATATCTTGTTTTGTTCACTTGATAGGAATGAATTTAATAGAGTGTCAGTTTGTAAGTCCGCATATGAAATCTGGAAAACTTTGCAAGTTACTCATGAAGGAACAAGCAAAGTTAAATAGACAAAAATCTCCATGCTCACAAATCAGTTTCAATTATTCAAAATGAATCCTAATGAGTCTATTCCAGATATGTATAGTAGATTCCAGGATATTGTCCACTCTCTAATATCATTGGGAAAAGTATTCTCCGAAGAAGATCAAGTCAGGAAAATCCTAAACTCTCTTACTCCAGAATGGGATCAAAAGACACTCGCAATCGAAGAAGCAAATGACATCAGCATCTTAAAGATTGAAGAATTGATCGGAAACCTAATGTCGTTTGAAGTTCAAATGCTTAGGAGAAGAGAAAGCAAGGCATCAGAAAAGAAATCAATTACATTCAATGCACTAACAGAAGGATCAAATTCAGACAGCGATAATGATGAAGAGATTGCTTTTATGACCAAGAATTTTCGGAAATTCCTGAAGTACAGAAAATTGAATAGTTCCAAGAGAAACAACTTTAAGAATTCCGGTAATCAGACTACAGTACCAAACTTTATCAAATGCTTCAATTGTGACGTACCAGGTCATATCAAAAGAGATTGTCCGCATCCAGATAAGCAAAACCCTCCTACAAACAATGATTCTGCAAAGAAACGGAAACGTGCATTCACTGCTACTCTAGATGACTCTGACTCATCCTCCAGCGACGATGAACAAAAGAAAGATAATTCAAATCTGTGTTTCACAGCAATTCTCGATTTAGTCGATACCAAAGACACGGACTCTTAAAAAGGTACACGTTTACAATACATTGGCTGAAATTGCATGCTTGAATTAATTGATTGATTGGTTGTTTTTTAATTGATGTGTCGTTTGAATTTTAAATTTTTTATTATTTTATTATATTTTTTATTATTATTTTATTATTATTTTTATTTTTAATAATATTATAATATTTTATGAGTCTTGGTAATATTCCAGATATTATATAGACATTAAAATAATAGATATATATATATATATAAATATTACATTATATAAAAGTATCTAGTCATCAAAATTTACGGATACATGTTGACATGGGTCCATCCATACCTGTCGACATGGTACAGAAAATTTGAAATTCAAATTTTGAATTCAAATGCTTGTATTTCCCTCCACTCTTTCACACCATTCGAGACTCTGAAAGGACACTTTTTGACCAGAGAAACTTTCCATTTATTTACTATCATTTATCTCATCTTTTCACTTAACTTTTCAAATTCAAACTCTTTCTTCATAACTCAAGCTCTCTTCTCTCTACATCAATGGCCTCCTCAAGTACTCCATCAACTGTAAGACTCTCCAAAACCTTAAAAGAACACCTCTTTTATGATCCGGAAGCAATCAAATCCTATATCGACTATGCTAATTATGGAAAAGTTCATCCCAGAAAGTTTGCAATTTTCCGCGATTTCGCTTCTTATGAAATCGATTCTCTTTGTGTTAGCAACAACATTTTAAGTCTTGTTGACGATTCTCAAAATGATTTTGTATGCTACCCAAATCTTGTGAAAATGTTTTATGCAAATCTTAATCGTGGCTTTTATCAAGGAAACGATGATGAAATTTGGAGTAGTGTAAAAGGCACTCAAATAGTTTTAAATTGTGATGTTTTGGGAGCGATTCTAAATTGTAAGTGTACGGGTATGGATCTTTCAAATTTCGATTTTAATGAAAATGATCGTGAGACTTTCCACCATATTTTTGAAAGTGACGAAAACTTTGATTTTATATACCTTGAGAGATTTTGGATTAAATATCTCAAATCGCCAATTTATTGTGATAATACTAGTGTAATAAATTTATCTAAAAATCCTACTCATCATGCTCGAACTAAACATATTGATATTCGACATCATTTTCTTAGAGATAATATAACTAAAGAAGTAATTACTCTCGAATATATAAACTTTGAGAATCAAACTGCTGATATCTTAACAAAACCATTAAATGAATCTATATTTACTAAATTAAGAAGAGAATTAGGTATTTGTTCAATAACTGAAATATAAAACATAAATATATAACAAGTATAATTAAATGAATTAAAAATAAATTAGAAGCCAAAATTAAAGTACCCCTGTCGACAACCCCATATCCCACCATGTCGACATACAATGGTATTTTTTGAAAATTAAAATTCCCACCAAAATTTGAAAAGTTAGTTATATATTCTTCCATATTTCGACTTTCTCTTCATTCTCTCTCATTTTCTTCTGGTTTATCTTCTGAAACAAAAAAAGAAAAAGAAAATAATGGCTTCTCCATCAAATTCAAACATAAACTCGACTTTCTCATTTCACTCTCCTATTCCCGGCCCTCTTCAACGCTTCATTCACGCTCGTGTGATAAAATTAGAGGATACTACAAAGGATATTCTGCAAATGGTGACTGAGATTCCAGTCAAACAAATTCGGATGAGTAAAGAACAGGAGAAGCAAGGTCGAACCCTTAGAAATTAGCAGAAGTTCCTAATGGATAACCAAGCGAACCCGATCTTGATCGAAGAAGAGTCTTCTAGTGACCATGCACAAGAGGACAGCGAAGAAGAGCCAATGGAAGATGATGAAGCACCCTTGGAAGAAGAGGACGCACTTGTTCATGAAGTGCAAGTTGAAGATGACGACACCGTAGTTTGTGTTGGTGAAGTATGTTTTGATAAGGATGGAAACCTTGTCGAACAGCGTGGAAACTTCTGTCTCCACTATCCTAATTGTTCGATTCATAGGTCTCTTATTGTCAAGAATACTCCTTAGTGTTCTTTCTTTCATTCTTTCGTTCGTATTGTTGTTTATGTTAAAAACACATGTATATTTGTTTACATAGTTCACACACATGTATAACATTATATAATAAATTGTGTGCTCTTATTCGTATATTCCCGTATCTTTTGAATATATAGTTTATTAGTTAAGAAAAGTAGTTACTAAGAGTTTAGTTTAAAGTTAAGTATTGATTATGTATGATAACACTATCATTATAATCACAAGTAATGTAGTCTTAGTTTCAGGGGGAGTTATATAGAATTATATAGTATTATAATTATGGAGTTATATGGTTTTTTGTTGATGACAAAAGGGGAGAAGTATAAAATAGGATAGTTAGGCATAGATTAAGGGGGAGTTAT
This sequence comes from Allium fistulosum, assembly GCA_030737815.1. NCBI lineage: Eukaryota > Viridiplantae > Streptophyta > Magnoliopsida > Asparagales > Amaryllidaceae > Allium > Allium fistulosum. The sequence goes on from JASFAW010000015.1 coordinate 32,893, forward strand.
TAGAAGTATTAGGATAGAAGTAATATTTTATAAACAAAGGTTGTCATCATCAAAAAGGGGGAGATTGTTAGTCCCTGAGGAGTTGGTTTTGATGACAACAACCTTACATAGAATTAGATTATAAAATATATAATACTAACATTATTGTGTAGATATATATAGATATGTTTGCAGGTACTAAAGAATGAAGAACTGTACAGTATAAAGATTCAAGATCAAAGATTGAAGATATCAAGATTCAAGACTCATGAGTATCAAGAATTTCAAGAGTTCAAGTTTCCAAGATAAGTTATATAGTTAGGAATATTGTTAAAACTCATAGAAAGGCACTGACATCTTAAAATCTATTTTATTCGTGGAATGGAATCCACTTCGTGCTCGTTAAAGGGATGGAACCCTAAGTAGGATGGAACCTACGAAGAATCTAGTGGAACATCTTTTTGTATCCACTTACTTTTATTTCAAAATGATTTTCAAAATATATAGCTTGTTTTTCAAAATGATTTTAAATATTCCTGTTTAAAAACCAAAATCATCTGTCTTGGTTTTTCAATATATTTTAGCCTAAAAAATATCCTTAGTTTTAAATATTCTTAATTTTAAATATCTTTGATTTTAAATTATTATCCTAAGTTTTTAAACTACAATTTTGATATTAATATATTTAGCTGTTTTATATATTTATACTTAAGATTAAATATAAAAGTATAGAAAATTATTATATATATTTTAATATTGTTCTCTATAGTTATTTATGTATTATAACTATATATAAGTATATTTAAAGTTTAAATATAAGTATAATATAATATAGAAATTATTTTCAAAGAAAAACAAATCACCAAAAAATACAAGGGCATGTCGTCATGGTCACATGTATCCCTGTCGACATGGTGACAGTTAAATTGTTTTTTAAAAGAAGTGTCTATTTGCCACATCCCTTCACCAATGGATATGGCTATTGATCTACTATAAATAAAGGGTGTTTTCAACGAATTTTAATTACTTTTTCTCTGATTTAACTTCTCTTCTTCTTCTCCACTTTCTTATTTACAAATTACACCATTACTCTGCCGAAATCAATATCGAATCTAACTAGATAATTTCTGGTTTTGATTCTCTCCACTATCTCTACAAGATCCAAGTGCTAATCTGAGTTATAGACTTTTTGTAATCAATTGAGCGAGAGAAGGTGTGATTGTAGCCCTGGAAATCAATTGGGTGAACTTGTTGCCCGGTAAATCAAGTATCGCTACCCAGAGGATTGTGAATCTGGAGCGGTGTACCTCGTGGCCTTGAAATCGAGGGTTGTATTTGTAAGAATTGTTTTTGAAAGGAAATCCGTACTTGTGTTGCGGGACTGGATGTAGGGTAACTCCGAACCAGTATAAAATCCGGTGTGTTCTTTCCTTTACTGCTTTTACTTTATATTTGCATCTGTGTTTGATTCTGTGTTCATATCTGTGTCTGATTAGTGTATACATTGTTAACAAATTAAGATAAATTCAAAAGATTAACAAATTTCTTAAAACGCTATTCACCCCCCCTCTAGTGTTAATTCTAGCCTTAAGATCCTTAATCCGCATTCTAACATGGACTTTTTTTTTGGTGAGTGGATCATCTCTACTTATGTATAATGCAATTAGGGTTTTAAATAATTGCCAGGAATCTGATTAGGGTCAAATAACACATTAATATATGAATTTTAATGACTAAAATGAATTAAAATAAGTTAATGTAATTTAAAGTAAGTCTAGTCTTGTTAAAATGATGATAACCCAAATTTATATCGAAATAGGATGAACTGGACATAAAAATATTAGTTATATGCTTACATAATGATGTATAACAATGGTATAAATTAATTATAATCGTACGTCAAAGGAATATAAAAAATGAAATAATCAGAGCATGAAAAAGAATAGAAATGATGCACAGAGGGCATGCTTTAACGCGATACTGGTGGTGTGACGACCCAAATCGACACCCTCTGAATCCGAAAATAAACCACACATGTCCGAACCAGAGTGCACCGATTGCAGATAATCATAAGAAAGAAAAGAGAGGGTGAAAAGAAAGAGAGAAGGAAAAAGAATAGAAGAGAAGAAAAGGAGAGAAGTAGAACCAAAACAATACAGAATCTCACATCGCAGCGGAATAACATATAATATAGATCAATAATCTTTTCAAAGAGAAACTATAATATACATAAATCAATATCAGAGTACACAATAAATAATCATCAGCTTGGACAGTTATAATAACCTGTCCTCACAAATGCTGATGATTTACAACAACAATGCAATGCAGCGGAATAATAAACAAATACGTGTATACGACATGAAGATCTCCAGCTCGCCTGCTGAAGCTCTAAAAGCACCAAATCTGAACCTGTAAATATACTTGGTCTGACCCAAGCATTGAAAGGGAAGAAAGCCCGGATTAGTCTGGTAAACTAGCGTGAGAAAACACACCTCAACTGAATTTATAAAGTTATCAAAACCTTTTCCTTTATCAAAATAAAAGGTATCTCGTAAGACCACGTCCACACATAAACACAGACGGGTTTTTCCCTTACGATAACCAAGACATTTCATATCAAATTCTCTTATATTATACTAGTGTCTAGTATAAAAATAATAATTAATCATAGCTGAAATTGTTACCATTATTAAATTCCAGCAATACTAGGCTCTACAAAACAAAATGGCAGGCACGTAGTGGATTTTGGATTTCATACAAATGACTAGGTGAAGGGACTACCTTTCCAAAACAACACAGTACACCTCTAGAGGGATGTACCTAGGGAGCAGATACTGCCCGCCTAAACCAACAGAAGTGTAACGACCCGGAATTTTCGAACCCGAAAATTCCAGATAGTTAGAAGAAAAAGAAAGAGATAGAAGAAAGAAACAGAAAGAAGAAAGAAGAACAGAGGACACAACATCTCACATTCGCAGCGGATTAAATATAATAACAAATAATAATATCAGTTATACAAAGAAAAACTGCATTTGTTAATTACATTTTAATACATCAGAGTTACAACATTCACAAATGTACTAGACAGTTAAAATTAACATGTCTCAGACAACTATAATATCACAGCGGAATATACTCCATACGTTCCTGCCATCCAGCTCGCCTCTTGAGCTCCAGAACGTCCTTACCTGAAATCTGTAATACTCGGTCTGACCCGAGCATTACATCAAAGTAACACCCGGGTCAGGCTGGAAACCAGTGTGAGTAAACTCATCTAACATGAAATACTAAGTTATAAAACTTATTTAAAACCAAGGTAACTCGTACCTCACTACGAGTTCTTACTTATTATAGTCAATCATTTTCACACACAACCATTCTCAGGTTAAATGTCCAGGTTACTTAACTTATTTCATTCCAGCCTGATAAATCTCACATATCCAATTTATAATACCAATCGAAGTGGTTTCGGATATCACTGATATCCGACCCCGGTCTCTTCGAATTCAAATGTCATCCTTTTTAAACAAAGTTGTTTCAAATTTAAACAATACGTTTAAATCCAGGATATCACAAAACAATTTAACTCAGATAGGTAACCTACATTATCACCATTTAACTCATTCATAACATAGCACATCTCAATCCCCCATTAGAGATAAAATCAATCCAAGTCATCCAATATCATTCAACCCTCCATAACAAGATTTATTAGATATATAATTCCTAATTAATTTAATTAATCTCCAATTAGATTAATTTCCGACTTTAATAATTTAGATTACCTTAATCCTGCATACTCAATCATTTATTAATTTCAACCCAATTAATAAATCATTCTTTAATCATCTATCTTAATTAATCATCCTTGATTAATTATTCTTTAATTACATTAAGTAATTTAACCTTTAATTACTCCATAGATTAATTAGCCTTAACCATTCACATTAACTTTTAATTAATCCTTGATTTATTTATCTTAATTAATAATTCTATTAACCTTTAATCATGAATTAATTACCTTTAATTACTTACATTAATTAATCTTAATTAATTTATTAACCTTTAAATCATGTAATTAACTTAACCTTTAATAAATTAATTAATTCACCTTTAATTAATCACATTGGTTATTTCTCCTTTAATTAATCACTTTAATTAATTAACCTTTATTTGTTAAGTAATTAACCTTTAATTATTATTAATTTAATTAATCTTAAATCATAAAAACTTTAATTAACTTTTAAGGTAAACCATTTATCTTTTAATTAACTACCTTGTTATATTTAAAAAAAAATTAAGTTTAAAATAACTTAAGAATTTAAGTTAATATATTTAAGTTAAACGAACCATATACTTCTTAAATCAATTATTTAAAACATTTATCATATAAAGAAATAGATTTAAGAAATAGTACAAACTAGATTTATTTTAAATTTAAAACTTGCTTTTATTTCAATTTTAAAACTACTAAAATGTTTGCTTCGGGTTCAACCCGATATGCACTCGAGTCCATACCCGAGTATTTTCTAAAACTTGGTTTTTAGTTTAAAGTTTAAAACCTGTTAACATGTTATTAACCCTATCGTACATACTCGAAGACGAACCCGAGCTAACCTCTCCTTTTCTCGAGTTCCCACCCGAGTATTTCTCTTCCTTCCACGAGCACACATCACTGACACAACCAAGCATAGGTGTACATGCACAGATCACCGGAGTCATTCCGATCATCGCCGATACGCCCCACATGTCGACAACAACCTTCTCATCTCGAACGATCACCCAGAACAACAAAAACGATTTCCAATCAAATTCGAGCTCTATGATCAAAAATCTGAAACGAGCATCCCCTAGAAAGTCCTCGACTTTGGCGATTTCGACCATCGGAGAGCCTTAAATTCCGATCACGAGTTCGCCATCCCCCAAACTTCCATCTCCCAGAATCTTGTCGCATTCGAACATCCAAAGACGAAATGCCGATCAAAATACCCAACCAGAACAAAACTAGGGCTACAGACTTTATCGACCGATCACCATCGCCACCGACCACTGATCACCCTCCTGACATTTTTGCCTGAACCAGCTGACACTCCTCCACCTCCAATGATGTTCACGACCACTCCAGACCTTCCGTCCACCAGCATTTTACCAGAAACCAAATTCCGTTCAATTCCCAAATACACCTCCATTACGATGCTAAAAATTATGATTTTTGTTTTAAAATTCCTAACTTTAATAGTAGATTCAAATTATAATCTTGAATTAATGAATTAAAGTGATTGGTTTTAGCATGTTTTAAGGAATTTCACTGCATTCCTAATTCCCAAATGAACTTTTAAGCATTTTTACATAAATTCATCTTTAAAATTTAATTTAAGACTAAACAAACCTTTATTGTTTAAAACAAAATCCTATAGAAAATCAGAGGAAGGGAAAAATGAATTTTTGTCTAAATTTGAATATATTGTAACAAGAACAGGGAAAAATAATACACCTCCAAACTCAATCATGTAAATACAGCAACTACCCATAGTTATACCCACATGCAGAGCAACATTATCATAGGAATTTCACAAACAACAATTATTTAACTACTAAACTTTTTAATTAAAAAGTTTACTCACCTGTATATGCCTAGAACAGAGAACAGCTTTGAAAACTGGCTTTTATAAACTTTGCACTTGAATGCTGAAATGCTTTTGTTTAGAAATTTAGTTGCTTGCTTTGGCTTACTTTAGATTCACTTGCATGCATTCTTGAAATTGATTACAGCTTTGGTCTAGTATTTGCAAAATGGTTACAGATTTGATTTTGAAACAGAAAGATGGTTGCAGGCTTGGGTTGTTTACAGACCTTGATGGATGTTTACAGGCTTGAGGAATAAATGTTTCCAGGTTTGAAGAATCAATTCAGATTAGTTCTGAGGAGTGTTTTGCAAGCTGAAGACTAAAAGGATTTCACAAGTTTTGAACTTGAAATTTTCTTGTGTTGAACTAAAGCTTAAATCTGATTTGCTTTAAACAGAAATGCTTGAAATTTTTGAAATGGCCGTGATTTAAAAACTGGAGTACTTGCATGCATTTGAAAACATACTGCAGGCACGCAGTTTTGAAGGATGTTCTTGAGGAGTGTTTTGATCTTGTTATGATTGGTTTGAGAAGATTACAATTTTCGATTGAAGAGGAAGTGTTTATAGGCCTTGCACATTTGATTTCATGTTTTGGTCTGCCATTATTTACTGGGAAGATTACAACTAGATTCACTCCTTTTGTTTTGACTAAAGATATTTTACCTTAGTTATTGATCAAAAGAAAAATGAGATATAGGGAGAGATGTGTATATAGATTTAATTTAGGATTTATTTCAAATAAAGAAAATAAAAATAAAAATGGTGACACTTGTTCAATCCTTAACATTTGTCATTTGCAAATATTTATTAACTTACACATGTTCTTATATTATGTCTTTAGCTTACATTTGTACATTTTCATGAGAAAATGTTTATATATATATATATTAATTAATTTCAATATATATTTTATTTTATTTTTAATGTCTTATGTATTTATTTATTACTTAAATCAATGTAATACATTTACATGTGTGTTTTCAATCTTTATATATTTACAAACTACATTTATTTCAAGTATAACCTTTTAAAGAAATACATATACCTTTACCAAATTTTACTTTAAACTAGAATACTTTTTTTAAATTCATAAGTATATGCATAGTTATTATTTTAGTGTCTAAAATCTTTAAATAAACCTTGAAAATAATAATCTTGCCAATTGAATAATTATATTAGGAGACTATCAAATAGATATTTATTCACATATTTATAATTCAGCATTTATTATAATTCAAATTCATCTATATACATATCCATATATATTCTAATTATCAAAGTTTTATTTGTCCAACCAAATAAAATTAGTATCTCAATAGTTAAAAATCAGTTAATTATCCAATTAACAGCTGTTCAAAAATCCGGGTTATCACAAGAAGACCGGCCTACCCATACCTGGATAGTACCGAATATGTCATCACTCCGGTCGTTACCGACCTTTATCCATGGCCACAAGCATACATCAACAATAATCTGATACACGACATCATAGCGTGTAAAGATATATCTAGAAGAGTGATGACATCTCCTACTTGGGAGCGACCCACTTAGCCTTGCTGCTTCTATCCCTGTTTCAGTCATTTTCCGAGGAGTGAGGCCAAAAGAGGTATCGATTACCTTTCACATATCACATATCACATCATCTTTGAATGCCACATTGCCATTTCCGTTGACTACTAATTGCCTTCCACAAAATACAACCCTTGAGCTTGTACGTCTCAAGTAAGGGTGTTAAGCTAAGAGAACTTGCCTTCCCCACCACCAAACAGATGTACGTTTGTAAAAACCAATGTATGTAATCATAGAAATGCAATGTCAGACACTCGTCCATACAAGTTGTCCAGGAACAGGACAAACCGAAGGTACTTTCATACCACATCCTATCGGAAAATCCTTGGAATTAGTAGCGAATAGTCCTTGCAAAGGATATTTCATAACAAAGAGACTACTGCTACTATATGTATATTGGGATTTTAACCCCAAATGATCAACAAGCAGTCCTTCATTATAAAAATCCTAAATATCAAGATCATCGACCAACTTGCAAAATCATCGTATATATGTTGGTCCGAAGTGGTTTTCAGATAAATTTGATCCCGGTCTCTTCGCACCAACAACGCAAAAGCGTTTCTCAACCTCACACAGAAACTAAGTCTCATAGACTTATCACGTCTCCAACTTTCAACTTGCTATCCTTCGGCCAAGAAGGAAGCTCGATAGATTGGAGTAATCACTCCGCACTACACGAATCAACATTCTTAACACAAATGATAATCAAGCCTACACAGTCAGTTACGTACTAAGTGTACGACTAATTAGTTTCCCCATCAAGTTGAGGAACTAAAATGGCCAATTTTGATAGTCGGTTATTTAACTATCAAAGCAACAAACAAATCTAGCACTTAAGTAATCACTAGGCCTAATTTTATTAATCGTTTATTAATCAAACCACTTTCCAATTATTCACTTCAAAATATCTTTAGAAATATAATATTCACAACCATTTCACTTATTGGATATTTGGAAAACATTTCTAGATACTTATTTTAATAATAAGTAAATTTACAAATCATTTTATATTCAAACCATTTAAACTCCATTTTATAATATCACTTTCCAAAAACATCCATTTTATTTAAAGGATTATTCACTATCCAAAATCGTGAATATAATTCCTTACCAAAATCCATTACTTCTACACATTTAATTTAAAGGATTATTCACTGTCCAAAATCGTGAATATAATTCCTTTAATAAACTTTCATATTTAACTTATCAAATTAAATTGATTTCACATTTATAAAATAGTGTTTATAATTCACATTTATATTTTATAAACACTTCCATATATAAAATTCCTTCTTAACAAATTTCCATTTAAGTCAAAATCCAATTATAAGTTAATTACTTATAAATCTCTTTTTTACAAATTCATTACTTTCAAATCTTATTATTTATAAAATCCATTATAAATTCATTTCTAAATTTCAATTACAAATCCATATATAAATTTGATTACAATTCCATTTCTAATTGTTATAAAACACTGTTTATAATTCCATTACTTTTATTTATAAAATATAAATTTTATATATCTCATATATAAACCATTTATAATAAGTCCAAAAATCTCAATTTAACTTATTTTACAATTTTATTAATTCCATATTTCGAAAATCATATTTTGATTATATTTCACTAGAGCCATAATTTTTATAACGTAAAAATTTTAACTTTTTATTTATTTAAAATAAATCCATTTCTTTAACAATTAAAAAATTATTAGAAATACATATATTTCCAAAATCACTTTGAAATCCTTTTAAATTGAAATCACCATTTTAATATTTTAAATTTCCAAAATATGGCCCAATGCTGCAAAAGCGCTAAATAAGAGAATTCACATCAATCATATCAATCATGGCATCCAACCATCATATATCACATGATAACAACATATATAACAATATCTGTAAATAAAATCAACACTGGTGAGGAATCTAGTTGGATCCCTCCAACTTGTCACTTGCAACAAATATACATATTAGAAAATATGTACAATGTCCGCTTCGAGGCAGACGCGCGTACAAAGGGTCATCCGCTCGTACACGGGAATGTATAGGGTCTCATCCCTAAAATATGCGGGAATATATCCAAACCAATCAATATATATATAATATATCATATATCATCCAAACAATCATCAATCATCGTAAATAAATTTTATTTTGACTTATATAAAAATATAAGCGAGACAGAGAGAGTGAGTTGTACTCACATTGATTCCAATAGCCGTTGCAGCGTTTTATTTCGACTAAAATTAAACAACCGTTTAATTTTATCCAAAATTTTCACTAGCTCCAATCAACTCCAAACCAGCTCCATCGCATAGTGTTCGCGAATACGAACCCGACGCAACTTGTTTCGTCCAATTTCGACCTCATATAAAGAAGTTACACAATTTCTAAGATTATACGAATTTTAAATAATATAATTTACATTTTCTTTTTTTATTTTAACCTTAATTAGATCAGGGTCGTTGATCCCTGCTTGATCAAATCTGGGTCGGACGTCTCTATTCCTTCTCCTCTGTTTGAAAACTCTAGGTCGAACAAAAGAAACCCATCGCATGTTGCTTAATTTTTTTGGCCGCTCACTCCTCGTCCCATTCAACGACGATCCAACGCCGCCAGTCAAACGCCACTTCTTCCACGTTGCATGGCAAGAGGCCGGCTCCACGTAGCGCCGCCGTCGATGAGAAAAGCACCTCCAAACATGTGATGAATGCAGCCACTTCTCGGCCAACCTGATGCTCCATTTCCGATCATGGTCGTTGGATGTGACAATCTCCTCGAGCTCTTCAATTTCCATTTAGGGGTCGAGAGGTAATGATGAACGGATTGGTCGAAAAATAAAGGGGAAGGTTGGAGCTTCCTGGCCATTGAAATGGAGATGGCGGCTGTGACCTAGGGGATGAGGGTTTTGGGGCAAAAGTGAAGAGCAAGGGTCCTTTTATAGAAAAATATCCAAACACTATTCACCCGAAAAATTTTCGAACTCCAAACAAAGCGTGCTGCCTGGCGTTTATAATATTTTACCCCTATTCCAAACACAATGGAATATATATCGAAGGCCAATTCCATTGTATTAGAAGATAGGTTTTCGAATCGAATTATTTTAATTATAATTTCTTAAATAAATTTCTACGCGTTTCAGCTTCCCACGATCAAACCGTAAGTCCGATTGACACAAAATTTGGAATCCTACAATAACTCACTATTACAGATCCAATGAAACTAGTTTCGTCGAAATCCAAGATAGTATAAAAAATGACTATTTTTACACGTTAATTAAATATTAAAATATCCATTTTTTGTAAATTAACTATAAATTCAATTTTAAAAGTTTACTAATTTTATTCTAACTCAAATAGAATTTAATTCAACTTTATAAACCATTTCCATTCACATTAAATTCAAAATCAATTTATTTACACAATTTCAAAAATTAAATTAATAATTTGATTATCCAATAAATCACTATATTCGAAATATAAGTTATTCAACTTACAAAATTTACTTGTGAATATTTAAAATCAATTAAATATTCCAAATTCGAACGACTGATAAACTGGGTCGTTACAGGTGGCTACCACCAATGGGACGATGGCCGAATGTTGGGCCAGGTTGAACCTAGACCCAGTCGTACCTTACGAATCCGAGCTTGGAAGGATACAGACTTTGTATAACACTTCGGGTACCTTAGAGGAGGAAATGCAGTACGATAGTGACATTGCGAGACGTATAGATGTTGTTAAATATATGTGTGTCTAGTATGTGAGATATTGGTTATCTGACTAGTTTACTGATGTTTGAATATAGTATTGAGTATGTATGACTGGCTGTTGGACATTGGGCATTCTTGATATAATATTGATTGTTAAGTGATTAAATATTAGATATTGGAATTTTTATGCCAGGCACACACAGTCCAGGGAATAGTTGTCTACGAAAAATTGTTGTTCCCTTAGTATTTGAAATAGAAATTGTTGTTCCAAGGAAATGGTTGTCCCTTCGGTACCGGTGTTAGTGATTCAGGAAATAGATGTTCTGGGGAAATGGTATTCCCTTAGTATATCATATTGGTTGTTTGGTTTATGGTGTTCCTTAGTAATCTAGATTTGGTAGTATCTATTGGTAGAGTGTATAGTGTGTGTGTGTATGTGTTCGTATTTGTGTATAGTGTAAGATGAATTGGAACATGACCTTAATCGAGTAATCAAGCAAGGTTTGGTTTTGATATTACTCCTCGAGTGCAAGTTGGTAGGTTAAGGTATGTATATGGGTTGGCATACACTAATGATGTTTTACCAGTCTTTTTGTAGTATATATAAGATAGACTTGTTTCACTCACTTAGACGTATGTCTGACAACTCCTATTTTCTTTTTTATCTACATTAGGTTAATGGAACTTGGTTGCATGGTGGACATGGAGACGATGACTTCATGTTGTAGATATTGTATAAATTGTAAATATAACCTATTTCTGTGTGTTGTGGATTGGATTGGAATTTATTGTATGAATCTAACTATGTATTTGGATCTATGATTTGAGTATAATATGTTATATATTATATGTTGTTTCCTTCCACTATGAGTTCAGAAATAGTAATTAGATTCTGTTGTATTTACTTGATATCATATCGCAATGACTTATCATTTTCGGTCTTCGAGATGTTATCGTCGGTTCGGGCGTTGAATCCAAGGTCCAAAAAGGCGGGTTGTTACATTCAAGGCTTGGTGCTGCTTTGATGCAAGTGGGTAAATTCATTTGTTATGCTAGTTTATAGTTAAAAGCACATGAGAAAATTATCCAACTCATGATCATGAGTTGGTAGCTGTCCTTTTAACTCTCAAATATGGAAGACAATATCTTTTAGGGGAATGATTTAAGTTATTTACAGGTCATAAATCATTAAGTATTTAGTCTTCATGAAAGATTTGAATTTGTGATAGTAGAGATAGATGGAATTCTCGACATCGTATCATTTTGATATTCCATATACTCTAGTCAAATGGGAGGTTATATCAAATGCCTTGAGTATGAGGCATGCGTTGCTTGGTTCTATGATTTTTGAGTGGAAACACTTGGGGTTCATTTTTGCATTTGATTTCCGACCTTCGTTAGATGTAGCACCAGGATTATTAGTTGCTTTATATGTTCAGCCTACACTATGAACCATATCGATTCGAGTCGAAGGTAAGACATAGAGTGATTTGGTATTTTTGAGTATCTTAGTAGAGGCAAGCATTCGAGTCATTTGGAATGTCATTCCGTTGATTCTCAAGGATGGTTGCATAGATATGGTAGGTTATGCTTTTTGATTATTACAAAGTTGGTTGACTTAGTACTTAACGAGTCCCATAATTCTAGGATGATTTTTTATCTCATTGGTGATAAAATGCACTTAGATAAGAAGAGGGTATTTAACTAGCTGGGTATGAAGAAACATGTAGCAAAGTTATTTTCGAAATGTTTGACATGTCAGAAAGTTAAGGCAGAGCAGAGAAAACCTGATGGACTATTGCAGCCTTTAGATATCCTACAATTGAAGTGGGAAATTATTCTGATGGATTTTAGCGATGAATTACCTAGAAACAGAAAGGGAATTAGAGTGTTTAAGTTATTGTCAACCGACTGACTAAATGCACTTGATTTATTTTAATTGGGAATATGAGGACAACTTCATCTTAAGTGAATTTATATGTTAGAGAGGTAGCTCAACAACATAGAGTTCTTACAATATTGTTAGAGACCAAGATCTGCTTTTTACTAGTAGATTTTAGAGGATTCTTCAGAATGCCTTACGCGCTAAATTGAATTTGAGTACGACCTATCACCTACAGACAGACAGAAAGACTAAGCGGGTGAATCGAGTGTTGGAGAATTTATTGCATATGTTTATTTTGGATTTTTGTAACGACCACGACTTTCTCTCCATAGAAAGTCGTATCGCTAATAAGAAAGAAAGGGGTGAGAAGTAGAAAAGAGAAGAAGAGAAAAGAAACAAACACAAATACTCACAGCGGAAACGAACAAAATATATTATATCACATAAATATTACATAGTATCATATACAACACTTATTAGAGTTACACAGATTACATATCATATACTAGACAGTTATAAACATCTGTCTAGTTATTACATCTCAATACAGAACAAAGATCTAAACAAGATCAACACAGCGGAAACTACTATCTATATCTACAACGCTGAAGCCTCCTGCTCCTTTGCTCCTCCAGATTATTCGTCAAAGCTAACCTGAATCCCTTGGCTACTCGTAAAAATTTGAGTACCCAAGAGTTTATAAAACAGAAATAAACAACTTGGGTCAGACATGGGTCTGGTGTGAGTAAACGGTTAAAGTTGTTTAACTTCAAAACCTTTTGAAAACAAAGGTATCACGTAAGACTTCCCACACATAAACATGGTAAGTTTTTACCTTACGCTAACCAAAACATTTGATAGGAAATCCGATTGTATTATAATAGGGTCTAGGGTTTTCAAGTAAAATACAGAAATAGCTGAAATGCTTACATCTCACATTCCAACATAGTTGGGCACAACTAATACGTACGGCACTTATTGGAGTTTGGATTCCATACAATGGCAGGGCTACTGGGGTACCGCCCGTCACAGTACGTGGCCTAGATCATCGTACCGAGGAATACGCCCGCTCCCCTGCAACACAAAGCCGGAACCATCCCTTACTGGATAATTCCGAACAAGATAATCCCGTAGTTTGCGCGACCAACCACACACTAAGCCGAATAAAAGAAAAGGGACCTCTAGACAGGGATCTATCTTGCTCTCAGTGGGTGCTACCCACGAAGCCTTGCTGCACCTCCCCTGTTTTAGCCATTCCCGGTTGATGAGGCTTGAGGTTACGATTACCTTTAATCAGAACATATCACTTAGAATGCTCATCGTCCGCCTGACGATGTGCTGAAAGCATTCAATCCATATAAGTTCGTTCCGGGTTTGAACGAAACCGAAGGCATTATCTCGTTACACTCGTTTTGGAATCACCCTCAGAGTTAACGACAATAACCCTTGCACTCTAAATCTTCATCTTCACTTGAGATTCACGACCTATCGTTAATTTGGATCGATGTGGTATTCGGGTCTCCAGACCTGGAATACCGGTATACGGAAACCCGATCCCGGTCTCATCGAAATCCAAAACGTATCTTTTAAGGCCAAGTTGTTTAAAGGTTTAAACAATTTAACTTATCTATATTCATACAGATAGATAATTCACAATTCATAATTGATAATCACATTATCAATTAAACAGATGATTCATAACCAAATAGGTAATCCATTACAATATCACAATAGTTAATCTATATTACCATCATAATGCAACCAAGCATTCATACCACACAACATTACTTATCTCATTTCTGAGATTACATCCATTCAAGACAAATCAATGTCATTCATTCTTATATAAGCAATGATTTACTTAATCATAAGATAATTAATTTAAAATTGATTTAAATTAACTATCTGTATCTTTAATTAATTTAAAGTGAATTAAATTAATTACTTCATCTCTTAATTAATTTAAAGTAAATTAAATTAATTTCTTATCATTATAAATCTTACTTATATAACCATTAATTAATTACAATAAATTAATTAATCATTCCTTTAATTATCCATTTTAATTAATCACCTTGATTAATTATACTTTAATTACATTTGAGTAATTATCTTTAATTAATTTCACAAATTAATTATTCTTAACCAATACAGTAATTAACCTTTAATTATTTCATTAATTAATTAATTATAATCAATTACTTTAATCCTTAATTAATTACAATTAATCACTTATCATTTGATTAATTAATCTTAATTAATCAACTCTTAATTACATCATTAATTATAAACTAATGATCCCTAATTACACCTTTAATTACTTTATTAATTACATTAAGTAATTATTCTTAATTAATCCACAATCATTAATCACCTTTGATTAATCTAAACCAGTAATTAACTTCCCTTAATTACTTCCATTAATTAATTACTTTAATTAATTACCTTCATAAATAATTAATTACATTATTAATTAACCTTAATTAAACCACAATTATTAATCATTTTTGATTAATCTAATCCTTTAATTAATTTAATTTAATTATTAAATTAATAACAAGTGATTAACTCTTAATCATTTTCATTTAATAAAATAATTATCCTCAAATTACTTTATTAAATATTTTATCTTTACTAAATTACATCCAGTAATTATTTCTTAATTACTTCATTAATTAATTATGCTTAATTAATTCATAAGTGATTATCTTAAGTAATCACAAATTAATTAATTTAACTTAATCATTTAAATTTAATTAAATGATTCTTAACTTATTATATTGAAGGTTCTTAATTAAGAACTACTATCTTAATTAAATCAATTATTTACCTATAACACTTGATAATTAAAATAATTTAATTATCTAAATTTCCTTTTCAAATTTAATTATCTTTAATTAAATCAACATTCTAAATACTTAAGAAAATTCTTATTTTAATTGATTACTAATCTTAACCATTAAACCTTAATTAAATTAAAATATAAGATTTAGAAATCAATAAATTATTAAACACATTTTAAATTAAACCTTTAAATCTTTAAAACTTATTCTATTTTAAAACTTTCATATTTTAAAATATAAAAACTTGTTTGAAACTTAACTTGAACAAATTTAGTTTATAAGTAAAAACTTGTTTAACTTTCGTTTTAAAACTTTAATCCTTTACAAAATAAAGGATTCTTTGTTTCAAACAAAAAAAAAACTGTTAAATGCTAAAACCTGCTCACCTAAAACTCGAGCAAAAACCCTATTAAAACCCGCGTTTACCCCGAGTTATCCCAACCCTATACCAACTCCGAGCCAATTCAACAAATACCCGGAGGAATACTCGAGCAATCCCACAGAACTCCTGCATCTACCCCGAGTGCTCCAGCCTCACCCCTGCTTCGAGGAAACCCACTAAAACCCCGAAGTAATCTCGAGCCAACCCTTCTCCCCCAAAACCCAAACTTCCTCTGATACATAACCGTGCACGTTAACGTGCACAGCATCGCTGGTCAACGGCGATCCATCCTCCGGCCATCACTACATCGCACTTGACCTCGACACCCAAACACGCAACCCAGAAACCTTACTTCGATCGAAAATCGAAATTTGACCCATCGAACCCAATCTGCCTGAACCCAACATCATCGAAAATTCGACCGCCACCGATGATCCATCACTCGAGACACCATGCCAATTCCACCGATGCTTCGTCTCGACCTCCATAACCCACTGCAATAAACGCGATCACTTCCGCATCATCACCCACGTCGCAAATTCCTCAACAGTTCAACCCATTTAAAAGCAGCCTAAAACCCTACTTCGATCCAATTCGAAAAATATATTCATTAGAAAAATTCTTATGCATTTTTCCCTTAATCTATAATCCACAATCAAGCTTCGATCGAGATTTCGAATCATATTATAGCGTGGATAATTAGTAATTCACAAAATCCCCATTTTTGAATAAAACCCATATTCACAAGAATTCCTCAATTAAAAATTATGATATACATCTTAAAAATCATGATTTTGGGTCCTTGATACATTCATGAAATCCAATTGTAAAAACAAGATGATTCATTTTTGTCATATATCAGATGTTTACTGTAATATCAAATTTAAAAATTATTTATAAATTTAATTTTATAGAAACTATTTTTAATTTCTTCAGTACACGTTAACAAACAGATTTCGTTTGTATAGCAACATCTAATATTGAATTGTTTGGGGAGATTTTGAATTTCACACGAATTCAACTAAAAAAAACAGAGATGAAATATACAGGTTTGTAATACTCAGACACTCCCTGTTTACAACATACATATATGCCAGTATTCATATATATTAATCTTCATCATCATAGAAAATACATTGCATGCACTATCATTCAACACGTATTAATTTAAAACTGTTTTTAGAGTATATTTACTCACCTGTTATAAAGAACAAAGAAGATATATGCATACAGGAGCTTATATATACTCAGACATTTCACATTTCAACATGCATTCACAGATAACATTCATATAAACATATAAGCATCATCACAAAACAATCCATCACATGCATCAAAGTTAATTCACAGATTTTAAAACTGTTTTAAAAAAATAAAGGTTTACTCACCTTTTGAAAATGCAGAGAGCAGCTTTTATAATGAACTGGAAAGCTTTTGAAGCAGGAATGAATTTGCATGCACTTGTTTTTGATTCCAGAAACTGAATTTCTTTAATTTGCTTTAACTGAAATGCTTAATACTTTAGAAACTGGAAACTTGAAAACTTTATGATCTTTGATTTCGGGTTTCATTTGTTTTAGAGGAGATTACAGGCTTTTATAATTCTCTGGTTTACATTTGGTTTTGAGGAGATTACAGAGAAAATATTCAGATTGGTTTACTTGGTTTCAGGTTGTAATTTCTTGGTTTGGAAATATATTTCTGTTTTTGATTGAGAAGATGATTTTAGATTTGATTCTTGAGTTTTGAAATAAATTTCAGTTTTGGGTTGTTGTCTTTGAAATGAAATTAGAAAAAGAAAATGAAGGGGAAAGATAGAAGTTTATATAAGTAGATTTTGATTTTATTTAAAATTTAAAGAAAAATAAAATAAAGGAGACACTTGTCTCATACCTTATTCAATTACTTAACACATGTATTTAACATGGTTAAGAAGCTAACACTTGTAATTATTTATATTCATATTATTTTAAAGCTTTTTATTATTAATTTCCTAATTGATTAATACATTTCTTAATTTATAAATACTTTTCTAAACCTTATGTAAATACAATCTTTAAAAGGAAATAGAATATAAACCAATTATATCCTAATAAAATCATATATATTATATTTAATCCATTTTAAAATGAATATTCAAAAGCTTTTGTATTTATTCCTATTAAATAAATACTCTTTCAAATTTCTATAAATAAATTTCTTTAAAAGGAAAAATATAGAACAAATCTTATTTCTAAATAAAAACTTTATTCATATATTTTAAATTCAAACTATATTATTATTTTCATTTTAAGATATATATATTTTTCTTTAAACTCAATTCTTAAATCCAAATTCAAATGCAACTTTAAAAATCCAAATTTAAAATCAACTCAACATATATATAAAATTAAATAAACACATTATTAGATTTGTAAATAATTATTCTATTTAAAAACAATTTAAATATATACATATATATATACATTTAATCAATACTTATTAAATTTGAAAAAATATACCTATTTAAAATCTGTTTATAACTATATTTAAAAACAACTCATTATTAAATTGTTTGAAAACAATAATTTTACCAATTTTAATAATTAATTTAAAAGATTATCATATTTTAAATCCCCTGTAATCCCGGGATATCACATTCCTTCCCCCTTAAAATAATTTCGTCCCCGAAATTTAAAACAAAAGATAATCCAAAGTTTTATATTTTATTTCAACCAATCTAAGCATACCTATCAGCTAACACAAATAAACAACCAATTTTATCCAAACAAACAATTCAAATCAAACAATCAATATTAGTTATCCGGACACAGATCCGGATAAGCTTCCTAAATTTCCACGAGTTTCCCCAAGTATATATATATATCGGGATACTCGCTCTACAACAATCTAAACTACTAAGTTATAGATCTCCTACTCATCTAGATCTACAGAACTAAACAGAATATCAGACTATAGACGAGTCTGACTCAACTACCAAACTTCCCAAACTGCAGATTCTAAAACCAGAGATAGATCAAATACGTATTCCCTCAGAGATACGTAAAACTCAATGAATTCCAGTTATCCAAACTGACAATTCAACCAAGTAGACCAATTTCTTATCCAAATCAGAACACAGACGAGATCCAAACATAACTCTACTTCACAACAACGAAGTCTCCAACTTCAAATTTTAAATTCCTTCGTCTCTTATCCACAAAATCTTCAGACGATCCTGGCTTCCTACAAATCCTTCTTGATCAGTTCAACCTTCGTCGATGCTCCTCGAAACAAACAGGACCAAGAATAACTCAACAAAATGATCTCAAGATCAACCAATAATCCAAAACACACTCTACTACCAAACATCAGAAGATCGAACTAAATTCTCCTATCTGGGAAAGACAACAAGAGCACTCGCCAAACTGTTTCTGCTGTGCCACTCTGATCTGGAGTAGAATGAAAATGCTGATGATGAACACAAGCACAGACTGGACAACACATTCCAGAAAATATCGGATAACTCAAAAGAATACTCAAACTATCGCAAGTCACTTTTGCGATCAATCCAGCCAATATTCCAAAGAAAACCAATCAGAACAGCTTACACTTAACTATCCAATTCATCAAAGAAATGGATATACTCTACTGCTTCTGAACTCCACTTCAGAAAAACTGCTCAGCCAGAAAACTTCCTGCCAATACAAAACACTCCGAGCTGCACTGCTGCCACAGATGCCAAAGATTTCCTAACCAAAGCTCTTCGAGAAACTCGGACCCGAACAAAACAGAAACACCATGCTGAACTCAGCCACAACACCGAAGCAGACACACTTCCTTATACTCATTCCAAAGAAAATATCTTCGGGAACATCCATAGTCACTGCATCTCATCACACAGTTACTATTACCTGAGGTATCAAGGTACCATCACTCGCTTCTGTCTCATCGACAGATCCAACCCTACTCATCCAAACTTCAGAGATAAACTCCGAACCATTACAGTTTCCTTCGGAGATCGATGAAATCCTTCACCACAGCAAAGCTTACTCGAGACGGTATTGGGTCTACAGTCTCGACAAATACACTTCCAACCTCAACATTTAAACTCCAACCATTGGTAGTCGTGTTTCACACACCACTACCCCATCTACCTTTATAACTTATATTGGAAAACCCGAACAGGTAACCCAACAAATAGGTAGAAATATATATATATTTAAAATGATACTTTTTATATAGAAATTATTTCTGGGTAAAATTATTTCATTTACCTTTTTAAAACAATATTGTGTCCGTTGGCCTAGTTCAAGTGTTTAGAGATCCCTATCAATAACGTTAGCTACTCGTATTGACCAGAATCCATATACCACTCAACCGATCAATTAACACAATATAAAACATTTTTTTATATAACTAACAATTACGCGCTCTCAAGATAGACACCACTTCAGAGCCTAGGTATTCACTCAACCTACAGCTCTGATACCACTGTAACGACCACGACTTTCTCTCCATAGAAAGTCGTATCGCTAATAAGAAAGAAAGGGGTGAGAAGTAGAAAAGAGAAGAAGAGAAAAGAAACAAACACAAATACTCACAGCGGAAACGAACAAAATATATTATATCACATAAATATTACATAGTATCATATACAACACTTATTAGAGTTACACAGATTACATATCATATACTAGACAGTTATAAACATCTGTCTAGTTATTACATCTCAATACTATACAAAGATCTAAACAAGATCAACACAGCGGAAACTACTATCTATATCTACAACGCTGAAGCCTCCTGCTCCTTTGCTCCTCCAGATTATTCGTCAAAGCTAACCTGAATCCCTTGGCTACTCGTAAAAATTTGAGTACCCAAGAGTTTATAAAACAGAAATAAACAACTTGGGTCAGACATGGGTCTGGTGTGAGTAAACGGTTAAAGTTGTTTAACTTCAAAACCTTTTGAAAACAAAGGTATCACGTAAGACTTCCCACACATAAACATGGTAAGTTTTTACCTTACGCTAACCAAAACATTTGATAGGAAATCCGATTGTATTATAATAGGGTCTAGGGTTTTCAAGTAAAATACAGAAATAGCTGAAATGCTTACATCTCACATTCCAACATAGTTGGGCACAACTAATACGTACGGCACTTATTGGAGTTTGGATTCCATACAATGGCAGGGCTACTGGGATACCGCCCGTCACAGTACGTGGCCTAGATCACCGTACCGAGGAATACGCCCGCTCCCCTGCAACACAAAGCCGGAACCATCCCTTACTGGATAATTCCGAACAAGATAATCCCGTAGTTGGCGCGACCAACCACACACTAAGCCGAATAAAAGAAAAGGGACCTCTAGACAGGGATCTATCTTGCTCTCAGTGGGTGCTACCCACGAAGCCTTGCTGCACCTCCCCTGTTTTAGCCATTCCCGGTTGATGAGGCTTGAGGTTACGATTACCTTTAATCAGAACATATCACTTAGAATGCTCATCGTTCGCCTGACGATGTGCTGAAAGCATTCAATCCATATAAGTTCGTTCCGGGTTCGAACGAAACCGAAGGCATTATCTCGTTACACTCGTTTTGGAATCACCCTCAGAGTTAACGACAATAACCCTTGCACTCTAAATCTTCATCTTCACTTGAGATTCACGACCTATCGTTAATTTGGATCGATGTGGTATTCGGGTCTCCAGACCTGGAATACCGGTATACGGAAACCCGATCCCGGTCTCATCGAAATCCAAAACGTATCTTTTAAGGCCAAGTTGTTTAAAGGTTTAAACAATTTAACTTATCTATATTCATACAGATAGATAATTCACAATTCATAATTGATAATCACATTATCAATTAAACAGATGATTCATAACCAAATAGGTAATCCATTACAATATCACAATAGTTAATCTATATTACCATCATAATGCAACCAAGCATTCATACCACACAACATTACTTATCTCATTTCTGAGATTACATCCATTCAAGACAAATCAATGTCATTCATTCTTATATAAGCAATGATTTACTTAATCATAAGATAATTAATTTAAAATTGATTTAAATTAACTATCTGTATCTTTAATTAATTTAAAGTGAATTAAATTAATTACTTCATCTCTTAATTAATTTAAAGTAAATTAAATTAATTTCTTATCATTATAAATCTTACTTATATAACCATTAATTAATTACAATAAATTAATTAATCATTCCTTTAATTATCCATTTTAATTAATCACCTTGATTAATTATACTTTAATTACATTTGAGTAATTATCTTTAATTAATTTCACAAATTAATTATTCTTAACCAATACAGTAATTAACCTTTAATTATTTCATTAATTAATTAATTATAATCAATTACTTTAATCCTTAATTAATTACAATTAATCACTTATCATTTGATTAATTAATCTTAATTAATCAACTCTTAATTACATCATTAATTATAAACTAATGATCCCTAATTACACCTTTAATTACTTTATTAATTACATTAAGTAATTATTCTTAATTAATCCATAATCATTAATCACCTTTGATTAATCTAAACCAGTAATTAACTTCCCTTAATTACTTCCATTAATTAATTACTTTAATTAATTACCTTCACAAATAATTAATTACATTATTAATTAACCTTAATTAAACCACAATTATTAATCATTTTTGATTAATCTAATCCTTTAATTAATTTAATTTAATTATTAAATTAATAACAAGTGATTAACTCTTAATCATTTTCATTTAATAAAATAATTATCCTCAAATTACTTTATTAAATATTTTATCTTTACTAAATTACATCCAGTAATTATTTCTTAATTACTTCATTAATTAATTATGCTTAATTAATTCATAAGTGATTATCTTAAGTAATCACAAATTAATTAATTTAACTTAATCATTTAAATTTAATTAAATGATTCTTAACTTATTATATTGAAGGTTCTTAATTAAGAACTACTATCTTAATTAAATCAATTATTTACCTATAACACTTGATAATTAAAATAATTTAATTATCTAAATTTCCTTTTCAAATTTAATTATCTTTAATTAAATCAACATTCTAAATACTTAAGAAAATTCTTATTTTAATTGATTACTAATCTTAACCATTAAACCTTAATTAAATTAAAATATAAGATTTAGAAATCAATAAATTATTAAACACATTTTAAATTAAACCTTTAAATCTTTAAAACTTATTCTATTTTAAAACTTTCATATTTTAAAATATAAAAACTTGTTTGAAACTTAACTTGAACAAATTTAGTTTATAAGTAAAAACTTGTTTAACTTTCGTTTTAAAACTTTAATCCTTTACAAAATAAAGGATTCTTTGTTTCAAACAAAAAAAAACTGTTAAATGCTAAAACCTGCTCACCTAAAACTCGAGCAAAAACCCTATTAAAACCCGCGTTTACCCCGAGTTATCCCAACCCTATACCAACTCCGAGCCAATTCAACAAATACCCGGAGGAATACTCGAGCAATCCCACAGAACTCCTGCATCTACCCCGAGTGCTCCAGCCTCACCCCTGCTTCGAGGAAACCCACTAAAACCCCGAAGTAATCTCGAGCCAACCCTTCTCCCCCAAAACCCAAACTTCCTCTAATACATAACCGTGCACGTTAACGTGCACAGCGTCGCTGGTCAACGGCGATCCATCCTCCGGCCATCACTACATCGCACTTGACCTCGACACCCAAACACGCAACCCAGAAACCTTACTTCGATCGAAAATCGAAATTTGACCCATCGAACCCAATCTGCCTGAACCCAACATCATCGAAAATTCGACCGCCACCGATGATCCATCACTCGAGACACCATGCCAATTCCACCGATGCTTCGTCTCGACCTCCATAACCCACTGCAATAAACGCGATCACTTCCGCATCATCACCCACGTCGCAAATTCCTCAACAGTTCAACCCATTTAAAAGCAGCCTAAAACCCTACTTCGATCCAATTCGAAAAATATATTCATTAGAAAAATTCTTATGCATTTTTCCCTTAATCTATAATCCACAATCAAGCTTCGATCGAGATTTCGAATCATATTATAGCGTGGATAATTAGTAATTCACAAAATCCCCATTTTTGAATAAAACCCATATTCACAAGAATTCCTCAATTAAAAATTATGATATACATCTTAAAAATCATGATTTTGGGTCCTTGATACATTCATGAAATCCAATTGTAAAAACAAGATGATTCATTTTTGTCATATATCAGATGTTTACTGTAATATCAAATTTAAAAATTATTTATAAATTTAATTTTATAGAAACTATTTTTAATTTCTTCAGTACACGTTAACAAACAGATTTCGTTTGTATAGCAACATCTAATATTGAATTGTTTGGGGAGATTTTGAATTTCACACGAATTCAACTAAAAAAAAAACAGAGATGAAATATACAGGTTTGTAATACTCAGACACTCCCTGTTTACAACATACATATATGCCAGTATTCATATATATTAATCTTCATCATCATAGAAAATACATTGCATGCACTATCATTCAACACGTATTAATTTAAAACTGTTTTTAGAGTATATTTACTCACCTGTTATAAAGAACAGAGAAGATATATGCATACAGGAGCTTATATATACTCAGACATTTCACATTTCAACATGCATTCACAGATAACATTCATATAAACATATAAGCATCATCACAAAACAATCCATCACATGCATCAAAGTTAATTCACAGATTTTAAAACTGTTTTAAAAAAATAAAGGTTTACTCACCTTTTGAAAATGCAGAGAGCAGCTTTTATAATGAACTGGAAAGCTTTTGAAGCAGGAATGAATTTGCATGCACTTGTTTTTGATTCCAGAAACTGAATTTCTTTAATTTGCTTTAACTGAAATGCTTAATACTTTAGAAACTGGAAACTTGAAAACTTTATGATCTTTGATTTCGGGTTTCATTTGTTTTAGAGGAGATTACAGGCTTTTATAATTCTCTGGTTTACATTTGGTTTTGAGGAGATTACAGAGAAAATATTCAGATTGGTTTACTTGGTTTCAGGTTGTAATTTCTTGGTTTGGAAATATATTTCTGTTTTTGATTGAGAAGATGATTTTAGATTTGATTCTTGAGTTTTGAAATAAATTTCAGTTTTGGGTTGTTGTCTTTGAAATGAAATTAGAAAAAGAAAATGAAGGGGAAAGATAGAAGTTTATATAAGTAGATTTTGATTTTATTTAAAATTTAAAGAAAAATAAAATAAAGGAGACACTTGTCTCATACCTTATTCAATTACTTAACACATGTATTTAACATGGTTAAGAAGCTAACACTTGTAATTATTTATATTCATATTATTTTAAAGCTTTTTATTATTAATTTCCTAATTGATTAATACATTTCTTAATTTATAAATACTTTTCTAAACCTTATGTAAATACAATCTTTAAAAGGAAATAGAATATAAACCAATTATATCCTAATAAAATCATATATATTATATTTAATCCATTTTAAAATGAATATTCAAAAGCTTTTGTATTTATTCCTATTAAATAAATACTCTTTCAAATTTCTATAAATAAATTTCTTTAAAAGGAAAAATATAGAACAAATCTTATTTCTAAATAAAAACTTTATTCATATATTTTAAATTCAAACTATATTATTATTTTCATTTTAAGATATATATATTTTTCTTTAAACTCAATTCTTAAATCCAAATTCAAATGCAACTTTAAAAATCCAAATTTAAAATCAACTCAACATATATATAAAATTAAATAAACACATTATTAGATTTGTAAATAATTATTCTATTTAAAAACAATTTAAATATATACATATATATATACATTTAATCAATACTTATTAAATTTGAAAAAATATACCTATTTAAAATCTGTTTATAACTATATTTAAAAACAACTCATTATTAAATTGTTTGAAAACAATAATTTTACCAATTTTAATAATTAATTTAAAAGATTATCATATTTTAAATCCCCTGTAATCCCGGGATATCACAATTTTGGAGGTTCTTGGAAAGATCACTTTCAATTAGCAGAGTCTGCTTACAAAACAACTATCAAGCAAGTATTGGAATGGAATCATATGAGGTATTATATGGGCAGCCATGTAGATCTTCGTCATGTTGGTGGGGTACTATGGATATGATTATTTTTGGACAAGATATATTAAAGAGACTTTAGAAAAGGTGGATCTAAATCATAGAGGGATGAAAACTACATAGGATAGACATAAATCATATGCAGACAAGAGATACATGGATTTGGAATCTTCAGTAGGTGACATGTTTTTTAATGGTCTCTTACCATTGAAAAACTTTATCGTTGGAACTAGCCCGATCAACAGCGGATGAAATAGGTAGACTTGAAGAAAAAAAGCCATATTTGGACCATAATGGGCCTACGAAGTCTATTGGATTTCATTAGATCCAATCTAGTTGTTTTAATAAAATCACATTTTATTAATATTGTCTTATTCTTAATTAACTAAATCTGCATTAATTAAGTGTGAAATTCGAAAGGTATAAATACGTCAAATATATTCATATTTTAAAAGGTGTAACAAACATGTGAAACATACAATGAGTGTAATTGTTTGGTGTTAAAGGATGGGATCAAGCATGAAATTAGATTTAGATATAATCATATCTAGATCTGGAAGGAAAGAGATAAAAGGGGAATAATTAATTGATTCAACTTTTCCTCTTTTGCAAATATCTGATTACTACTACACCTAATCAATATACAAGGATGATATGTTACAACAATATGTTAAAGATGACAAAATCAATAAACAATAACATGGTCAATATAGACATGTCAAGATTGGGATTTATATCTACCATATACATATTCGCTATATATATTATTACCTCAATTTTTAAAATTTTCAATGAAAATTGAAATTTTAAAAAATTTGTTTCTAAAATACTTGTCTTAAAAATATAAAATATAAATGTTTTTACACACACACGCACATATGTATGTATGTATGTATATATCCATATATATAATGATTAAGCCAGAATAATATATAATGATTAAACCAAAATAATTTTCAGTTGATTGAAAAACAAACATCCATATTACATTAAACTTTTCTAAAGTATTTGCAAATATGTATACACAAAGAAATATATATATATATATATATATATTTAAAATTGGTTCCTTTTATTGACGTATAAGAACCCTAGGTAGCCTGTCTCCTTAAAAAAACCTACTAGAGTAGTAGGGAAAAAGAGTACAACACCACCTAGCAATGAAGTGCATATCATAACATAATATACATATACTTATTACAACAAATATAAACATATGGTCAAATGAAGACTTCGAAGCCCAGCCTAAAAATATATGTTATCCCGCTTTTTCGTCAAAGCCGGAATATCAAACAAATCGACAGGAAAGGATGGATATCAGGATTGGAAGTCGAATGGAAACAAGGCTGCGATGGATGTCGTCAAAATTTGACCGGGCTCCGATCAGGACGGAATCGATTGGAGATGATGATGAGGACTAGGAGAGGCTACATCTCAAATTTCAGGTTAATCGGAGTTCGTATGCTCAAAATATGGATGGGTCAAATTATGTGAAAACAGGTTTGTATCGATGCACTTCGTATCGATAGATGTTGGTTCGAATCGATGGAACTTCGTATCGATTAGGGTGGAGTTGGCAACGTACTTCTAATCGATACCATTCGTATCGATCAGCACAGTTTCGACTCCAGCAAACTTCCCCTGCTTCGAATCCATTAGGCTCGACTCCATCAGGTTCGACTGCATCTACTTCGTACCCTTCGGTGAAAACTCTCTCGAATCCACATAGACTGGTCACTTCGTGTCCATGCAATTAAGGGTGCCTTGACTCCATAACCTTCGAATCCCCAGGATAAGACAACTCCGAATCGATCCACAACAGCGCGTCTTGATCGATTCGAACCAGTGCCAGTTCCATCGATTCGAAGGAAGCGAAGCTTCGAATCCAACGTCTCGAGTCCACCAAGTAAACGCGGCTAAAACCAAGGACTCGACCCAGTAAACTCAGAGAAAAAGGAGGATCAACTCGAAGATTGCACGCCACGTCACCGTCTTCACGTGCAGAAGCATGGATTCGACCCTATGGATTCGAACCATATCGATTCGAACGAATCCATAGGGTGAAGAACGTCAACTTGAATCGATCATAACTTGAGATCTACAAGTCCAAATGCTATGAAATTTTCACAGTAGCTTGAGCACATGTTGAAGAATGTTCACGCCAAATTTCAGCTCGATTGGACAATTTCTTGATCGATTCGAACATAGCTTCGAATCGATCCCAAAGTGGGCCCGGATTTCCAGAAAGCGGGCATGTGGGCCCCCTCACGTGGCAGAACTGGTCTCCCCTCAATTTAGGCGAAATATCAGCCTCCTACACCTATAAATAGAGCCCCTGGTCATTCAAAAAAGGGGTCGGACAATTTCGAGAGCTAAAGAGCGCCCAGACTCTGCCAGATTTACTCCAGATCACCACTGTTGCCTTAGATTCAGACTTAGTTCAGAAAATCAGTTGTAATACAACACACGAAATTGTAATCTTCAAGCATCGAGCAATAAAATCATAAAAACCTTGAAGTGGATGTAGGCCAGAGATAGCCGAACCACTATAAATCGTGTGTCACTATTCATTATTTCTTGATTGCTGCTTGTTACTTGCTTAGATCTGTGGTTTGTGTGTGAATATTGTTGATCTGTATTCATACGCTGGTGCTTTCACTACACTTGGGGTTTGTGACCAGTTTTGGTGCAAACACTTTGGTGCTTTCACTGAGAAGGACTAGCGCCCGCTACATCGGAGTGAAGAGTTTAGATTTGAAAGACAATGACTCGACAAACAAGTAGAAGGCAAAGAGTTGAGAGAAGCCAACAAGGAGGAAGTCAAGAGGCATCCTCCGGAGCTGGAGAAGGACAAGCTTCGATGTACATTACTAGAGACGAAATGGAAGCTATGACAAATTCATTGCAAGAGAGATTATTGAAGAGTCAACAGGATATGATGCAGACCTTCTTTGAACAGATGAGAGCTGCAGGGATGCAGAACCTTGGACCAACTACAGCGACTGCAAATGTGGAGCAAGGAGCTAGGGTTACGGAACCCAATGGAGGACAGAATACCGAACCGGAAGGCAATCAACAAGGGCTTGGGGGCAGGCCCGTAGGATCCAATGCAGGAGGACCTTTAGAGGGAGTTCAACAGGCTAGGGCCAACGTTGCTGCTAATAAGCCACATGAAGAATATGTGCCGGAGTTCCCTCGGGAGCATGGGGGGCAACCCCTAACAGGCAACGCTGGATTAATGGAAATCATTAGGAAGACTATGCGTGGAGGTTTGACTAATAGAGATTTGGAAGGAGTGAACAGGAGTCCGTTCGCTCGGGAAATCAGGATAGCTCAGAATCCACCTAAGTTCAAGTTACCTAGCGTGGAAGCGTATAATGGCAAGGCTGACCCGACTGATCACTTAATGAGATACACTAGACACATGGAAGTGCTGGGGGCATCGAAAGAAGTGATGGCCAGATATTTCCCGTTGTACTTGACAGACCTAGCTGCAATGTGGTTTAGGCAGCTGGGAGAAGGATCTATCAGGACTTGGAGGGAATTGGTGGATAGGTTTTTGGGGCAGTTTCGGGTTCATATCAAAAGACCTAAGAACGTGATGACGTTAACATCGGTAAAGCAAAGAATGGATGAATCGCTTAGAGCATTTTTAACTCGATTTAATGCGGCGGTTGCTTCGGTGGATCGGCCGGATCCATCGATGGTTTTGATGGCGGCAGTGTCGGGAGTCAGAGAGGATTCGGATTTCAAGGTATCTTTAGTACGAGACCCACCACTGGATCTCGGGGAATTCTTTCATGAAGCTGAAAGGTTCCTTCGGTAAGAAGATGCATGTATGGACTTAAAGCTAAAGGAAGTGAATGTGACCGGGGGTGGAGGACCATCCGACGGAAGCTCGGATAAAGATAAAGGAAAAAGGAAGCTGGACGAAAATTCTGAAAAAGCTAGGAAGCGATGGAAGGATCCAAAGTTTTCCACATACACAGAATTAAACGAGACGCAGGAGCGGATATACATGGAAACCCGGAATCGCCTTCCTTACCGGAGGCCAGCTAGGAGAGAACCTTCTGAACGAGAAAGGGCATCAGGAAAGCACTGTCTCTTCCATGATTTGGATGGACACGATACCAACAGCTGGAGGCACCTAAAGGACATAATTGAGGAGCATGTGAGGAATGGACAATTGACGCAGTATGTTGGGGCTCGGAATGCAGTGGTGGAGCAGGAGCAACCACCGCCCACCTCAAGCCATGATGGCATGAGGCCCAGGAATGATGGTCGATTGGTTATCCATTGACCAGGATAATATGAAATAAGTAACAAACCATTGGCGAGCAACCAAGTCATTTACACATGTATGGGGATGGAGATAGCCCTAGGCATGCTCTGAATGATGGTAAACCGCAAAGCCATGGTTTGCGAAATCTGTCTTTTGTTTTTGATTGGACACTTGGTTTTCCGGTTTGGTTTTGGAGTTTGGATTGAACTCCTGGTTTTTGTTTGCTTTCTGTTTTGGATTTTCGTTCGGATGACTGGTTTTTGTTTTGGGTTTTCTGTTTTGGATGTTGGTTTGGATTTCTGATTTTCGGATTTGATTTGGATTTTGGATTGGATTTTGATTGGATTCTTTTTAATTTTTTGATAAACGGTCGTCGAGTATGGACTATGCTCGGCAAGGGTCCGGAGTGACCAGGATTCGGCCTAGGACTTAGGCCCCCTACTATCGATTATTGTTTCAGGTCGTTGAGTATGGACTATGCTCAACAAGGGTCCGGAGCGACCAGGATTCGGCTTAGGACTTAAGCCATGGCATTACTTACGTCCAAGGACACTGGACCACAGTCGTCAGGTGTGGATTGCGCTTGGCAAGAACCCGGAGAGGTTAGCTCAACGTCCAGGGACACTGGACCACGGTCGTCAGGTGTGGATTGCGCTTGGCAAGAACCCGGAGAGGTTAGCTCAACGTCCAGGGACACTGGACCACGGTCGTCAGGTGTGGATTGCACTCGGCAAAAGCCCAAAGAGGTTACGGATTTGGATATCGACCCGGAGAGGTCTTGGATGCGGTTGTTGGATAAGGATGGATTAATAACTCAGTCTTCGAGGACGGATGGACATGGAATTGGCTATGGACTTTGAATATCGGATACGGAATTATTCAAAACACGCCTTCTTATCACAAGGCATGTTTTGGGGGGCAAATGTTATCCCGCTTTTTGGTCAAAGCCGGAATATCAAACAAATCGACAGGAAAGGATGGATATCAGGATTGGAAGTCGATTGGAAATAAGGCTGCGATGGATGTCGTCAAAATTTGACCGGGCTCCGATCAGGACGGAATCGATTGGAGATGATGATGAGGACTAGGAGAGGCTACATTTCAAATTTCATGTTAATCGGAGTTCGTATGCTCAAAATATGGATGGGTATGTGAAAACAAGTTTGTATCGATGCACTTCGTATCGATAGATGTTGGTTCGAATCGATGGAACTTCGTATCGATTAGGGTGGAGTTGGAAACGTACTTCGAATCGATACCATTCGTATCGATCAGCACAGTTTCGACTCCAGCAAACTTCCCCTGCTTCGAATCCATTAGGCTCGACTCCATCAGGTTCGACTGCATCTACTTCGTACCCTTCGTTGAAAACTCTCTCGAATCCACATAGACTGGTCACTTCGTGTCCATGCAATTAAGGGTGCCTCGACTCCATAACCTTCGAATCCCCAGGATAAGACAACTCCGAATCGATCCACAGCAGCGCGTCTTGATTGATTCAAACCAGTGCCAGTTCCATCGATTCGAAGGAAGCGAAGCTTCGAATCCAACGTCTCGAGTCCACCAAGTAAACGCGGCTAAAACCAAGGACTCGACCCAGTAAACTCGGAGAAAAAGGAGGATCAACTCGAAGATTGTGCGCCACGTCACCGTCTTCACGTGCAGAAGCATGGATTCGACCCTATGGATTCGAACCATATCGATTCGAACGAATCCATAGGGCGAAGAACGTCAACTTGAATCGATCATAACTTGAGATCTACAAGTCCAAATGCTATAAAATTTTCACAGTAGCTTGAGCACATGTTGAAGAATGTTCACGCCAAATTTCAGCTCGATTGGACAATTTCTTGATCGATTCGAACATAGCTTCGAATCGATCCCAAAGTGGGCCCGGATTTCCAGAAAGCGGGCATGTGGGCTCCCTCACGTGGCAGAACTGGTCTCCCCTCAATTTAGGCGAAATATCAGCCTCCTACACCTATAAATAGAGCCCCTGGTCATTCAAAAAAGGGGTCGGACAATTTCGAGAGCTAAAGAGCGCCCAGACTCTGCCAGATTTACTCCAGATCACCACTGCTGCCTTAGATTCAGACTTAGTTCAGAAAATCAGTTGTAATACAACACACGAAATTGTAATCTTCAAGCATCGAGCAATAAAATCATAAAAACCTTGAAGTGGACGTAGGCCGGAGATAGCCGAACCACTATAAATCGTGTGTCACTATTCATTATTTCTTGATTGCTGCTTGTTACTTGCTTAGATCTGTGGTTTGTGTGTGAATATTGTTGATCTGTATTCATACGTTGGTGCTTTCACTACACTTGGGGTTTGTGACCATTTTTGGTGCAAACAATATCTGTCCTTATTACTCCACGTTAGGTTAACTAAAGACATCGACATCAAAAAAGCTTCAGCTGGATTCATAGTGAAAAGGAGAAAACCATGGCAATTAGCCTGCATCATTTAATTCAACAACCCAACATGGCAAGATCTCAACATTTCTGGAGGTCTGTGAATAAGGTAGTAATATCCACTTGAATCAGTTTAGCTCGTTCAATTTAATTCAGTTTGTGATTCTGAAAGATCCGCTACACACACATACATACATACATATATAAAGTTTCATCCCAAAATTAAAATTTTCTTTTAAACTATCAAAGTATTATAAAACCCAAATTGCATAAATAAACTCTAATAAGATGCCAATCATCTCTACAATTTATGATTGATTAAAAATTAAACAAAATCATTTAAATCATTAAATTATATAATATATTTGAAATATTATTATAGGTATTTGAAGCATAGATTCATAATATAAAACATTATTTTATGCATATATAAATTTTGGTTCTAATTTGTCAAGTTAAAATAGATTAAATCATTTAACAAGTTGTTATAATTGTATTACTAATTCTAAACAAGGCGAGGAAACAATATATACATATAAAATTGTCAAAAGTATATTACATCTAAGAAAAAAAATTAGAATATACCTTTTAGATCTAGCAATAAGTGTCACATTGATTTGGAAATCCTTCCTTAGATCATTTGATTTTACACCCAACTTTGCAGAAGAAGGATGAACCATGTAGCCTTTATATTTATTTGGTGCTTTGATTTATTTTGGAGTTGATATTTTTAGAAAATTGGGAAGACACTTTCGACCATGGTTGAGGGATAAAGGAGGGGGGAAAATTAAAATAAGGAGATAAGTAAGAGGAATTTGTCTTAAGGGAAGAATAGTAACCTTTCCTTTTCTTTCTTTAAAAACCTTCCCCTTTAATTCCGATCAATTTTCAGTCAAATCAATTCTTCTCCCTTCCTTGCACGGCCGGCTAAGAAGTCCCCATGAATGGACTGATCTTCCAAAAAGCCTATTAAGTGATTAACTACATTTAAAGTCTATTTAAATACATGTTTATATTGTGTATCGATATGCACATGTATAACTTTTATATATACATCCAAATAATTACTATCAGCACACAAAATATCAAATAAATTAATAATTAATTGTTATACTAATTTTTCTCCTATTATATATGTTGCACGGATTAAAAAGCCCATGGAATGCGTAAACTGATAAGATTATAACAAGTCAAGGAACCACACATGCTTCACAATGCTGCATGCAAAGCCCAGTAAGCAATATTCAACATATCCAAGTAACCAATGACTCATAAGGAAAAAACATTCAACGTGGAACCTATCTTAAATCAGGTGTGCTATGAAAGGTAGTACAATAGATGAAGCAAACTACCAGATCTAATGCAATCAGTGTCAATCACATATAATAATCAAAGAACAGTACAATTCTAGGCATATGTAAATTATGCTCTCCTCTCCTTCAACTACTGCGTTAGTCTAACAAAGATAAGTAACCATGTCCTCACCAAAATTGACCAAAAAAGATGCGCAAGAATGAAAGGAGTCAACTGTGCAAGTTTAGATGCATATAGTAATGCAGAAATACTCCACCAATAATGAGCCAGTGATCAGGCTGGGCCATCGTCTTGGGACCGCGCCGCCACCACAAGGCATACTGCACCACAGCTCCATAGCATATTGCGCCACTACCTTAAAAACAAACCAAGCCGCCACCTCGAAGCAGACTTCGTCGCATTTACCAAAAGCAGACCGCGCCTCAATCCCAAACTACAACAGTGTAACAATATCCAATATCAACTACAATGCTACATATAAACCACGCAGTAGTAGTCAGATAAGCACATGCTTAAAAGCATACAAACCAAGCATAGCTCCCAAGTAAAATTAAGAAGTTAGATCCACACGATAAAATTCAAATTTTCCGCTTAACATCAAATTCAAAATTCCCGCCTACAACCAAATTTTCCCACCTAAAGAAATTGGACATGCTTCTAGCCACGTAAGTAATCCATGCACAAATTAGCAAGTTACGCGATAAATGGCACATGGAAAGATCAGATGGCTAAGAATAAATGCAAGAGCATAACATCAATGATCATCATGATGTCATGTCACTACAAATAAAAGAACACTATAGCAACGAAAAGGACCTTTAGATAGTATCTCTAAATTTCATACTAAAAGAACTTGTACTTTCTACCAGTTTAAACTTGTACCATGAAAAATATAAAATAAAGCATTGTCCCGTGGCATGGGATTCCTTAAAATCCAAACCAAGTAAATTCCTACGTCTATTACTTTTTCTGCACTATATTTCTTTGTTTTCAGTATTGGATTCGGTTTAATCTTACTTTAATTGGTTATTGGTTGAATTTGACATTTTTTAACGAACAATTAAAGTGCAACTACTTGATTGTGTAAGCATTCAACAACAAAATAACTTTCCTTAAGGCAAATTTAATGTCACCTAAGTTTGTCGATTCCTAATTACGGAAACATACAACACCTTGATTTTTTCATAATTAGATTGGTGTTGTGTGAGATGAAAAATCTCACCAACATTAATATTTCATTATTATTATTTAATTCAATTAATTTTTAACTTTTTATAAACTAATTAAATCATGTGGTTTTGCACAGAATTCACAAAAGTGGTTGTCAGACTCAGAGGTATGAACTCAGTTAGCAATTAATATTGAATGATTCAAATATTATTGTTTACATGTCACCTTAGCTAATGGTGTGATAGTTTGGTCGAATTCATCGCTTATAGGTCTTCTCGGTAGAATCTAGTTTCGCATTTTCTACGCGATACCATTTAGTAACGATAATTTATACACGTTCACTTCATTAAAACTATATAACTTTAGGACATATGAAATTTGGTATTGATCAAAATTACAATATTACCCCTATTCAACTTAGCTGGTGCTAAAAACAAAGTCCTTGGGTTCAATAATAACGTTTATTATTGATCATTCTACTATGGCCAAATATTTTAACTTATGTTGACTATTTAACCATGATACTGACCTCATACAACCAAGGAGAAGAATTCTCTATTGAATAGTACTTCACTTCTAGTGCTTCAAATCAAACCCAACTATAGTCGCTTGAGGATCTCCATGCCATGATTGAACTGTAATCCAAGAGGAGTATTCACTTTGAAGTCCCACGGTATTTTGAAGTCGAGAGAACCAAGTAACATCGTCACACTAAGATTTCCAATTTGACCTAGTTATTATCAACCAACAGGAAAATCTTTGATGACTCATTCCATAGTTATCTAATAACTACGAGTACGTAACCCCTTGGTGCCTCCAACAGCCTTGAGAAATACACCGCCTAACATTTGTAGAGCATTACGTGCACTGGTCTTAAAGGATGTATCGATATATGTTCTCGAAAGTTCTTGATAAGGAATATCTATAACAAAATGTCATTTTATTTTATGATTACGCACTCACGATTAAAACTATTTGCAACTACATCGACATAACATTTTATTTAAGGATTTTCTTATTGTTATAGATTAAATTAATTACTTAACTAATTATATCACAATATAACAAAGTCTATAAAAGAAAACAAATATTATTACTATGAACAAGATTGACTGCACAGTTGGATATATGTAAAAACTTACATAACTGCCCTTAGGGCATACCACTAACTCTTTCAATCTCACACTTGCACTTCGGGACAATTATGGAATCTTAATCACATTCCTTCGATCAGTTCAGAACTGATCATGACAGTCCCATGGTGAACAGATTTGCTATATTTTATCACTATCTACTTTATTAGCCAACATCTCTCTGTCATTGATAAATTGTTTTTATCATGTGGAACTTTCAAATTACGTGTCTAGACATATTATGAGCCCTATTTTCTTTTAAGATCTGTATCGCAACATTGTTTTATGATTGTTTTCACAAAACAATGTCATGACTTCTCAACATTTGGAATAACCCCTAGATCAGTTATGAATTTGGGCATTTATATTCATTTACATTTATGTTTATAATGACTTCATATATTTGTTAGTGTATCCCATTATATATAAATGCATTAGATCTCATTAACAACAATTTTACATAAAATCATTTATTTAATACAAAGTTAGAAATCAAATAGGTATGTAAACATTATAATTTGGCCATATATATACACTTTAATATATATTATAATTCACTTTAATATATATTATAATTTTCTAAGAATTATAAATAATTTTAATAATTTTCAATGATTGTTTATTAATTTCAAAACCTAAAACTCATTTAAATCATGTTTAAAAATTCATATAAATACATTAAATTACTTAAAATAAATTTTGATTCGTTAAATTAAGAAAAGAAAAATTCATGCTAAAATTACATTATATTGTATCATATATATTAATCATAAACTAATATAATGTACATCTAAAAGGTATGCCCGTTGGATAGATTTTAGCTTCTAAAATATGACTTCTTCTCCTTCTTCTCCCTTATCTACCAACCTTTGTCCCATCCCATTAGCCAACCATCTCTTTGATGCTTCCTAAAACATCCAACTCCCTCTGCCATCTTCCGATCCTCCACCCAACTCCTCCATCTCTCCCTCTCCTAGTTCGTTGGTTGATCCAACCTCCTTTCAGTTTTCACATTTGGAATATGCTTCGCTCTTTGACCCCATGCTGCTACAAATTAGCGCATCTCATTTGGCCACTCATCAATCTGCTGATCTAGTCATGGGCATTAAGGAAGGTCACACTTTCGTGGATGTGGTCAGAGCCAACGACGTTGTGCTTGTTGAGCCCCAAATTCATAATAAACGCCCAATTCCTTCCACCAGGACACGTGACTTCATCCTGCCTTTCCACTCTATTTTCAAAATTTCAAATTTTTTCAATGTGGAAAAGAGATATTGGAATTGTGCTCTACATGAACACATAGCCAAGGACTTAAGGAATGCCCGTGTGTTCTTTCACTATGCTTTCTGTGGTGATACAGTCGGCACTTGCCCTAATTCCAAAAGCTTGTAATCGAAAAGACCACAACCTATGGGTGGTCCCCTCTTCCCGAAATAACCTCTTTTCATTCTACCGCTGTGATGACTGAGAAAAATATATCTCCAATCATTCCATTGGCTTACATCCATCTTCAAATAACCCCACCTCTACTCCATGAAATTCCATCAAATTCATCAAATCCTCCTACTCAACTAATCCTCTAGCTGCCAAAATGTTAGCACCGGCTAATTCTAATCCGCATGTGATTTTCACAGTTGTCGCTAGTTATTGGACCATAAACTCGATGAAACAATATCTCCCAATCGTTTTTCGATGACACGACTATGACATTGCTCCCTTCAACGACCATTGTTACATCATTTTGCTTCCCATTTCCTAGCCTTCTAGACATCACTATTAACATGCTTTTTTTACTAACCTGGCGGAGCACTATACGCCATCATGTGGTCGTCGAAATTTGAAGCTCACCTCAGAGAATCTTTTGACCTGATTTAGACTCGAAACTATGGCATTATGCGGCACCTATGCTCTAACTACGAGTCACTCTTCTCCATTGCTCGGCCTTTTGGACTTTTTATGGGCACTAACACACATGATTAGGCAAAGGTTGACTATCGATTTTTTTGCCCAGATATGCCTGGATAAGGTCGTTCTCCTTCCATGAACCTTCATTCAATCCATTAAGGGACTTGATTTTAAGATATCTATTGAACCCTGGGAACACCACCACCTTCACTAGATCCTTTTGACTGTATCTTTGGGGAGGAACATATCAGGTGCTGGTGTGAGAAGAAAACCACTTTACTGGACTTCCCCACCCTTAAAACCTACTCGGATGCTAGGTATTATTAGGAAAACCTCACATAAGATGTCATGATTGAGGAAGCACGAAACGAAAAATAAAGAGATGAAATTGCTAGATGAAAACAAATATTTACAGATGTAGATCAAGAGGAAAACCATGAGCAGAAGCTTTAATTGACTAGGTCCATTGGCTTGGGGCATTTGGCTGACTATGGAAGAAATCGATAATCTGGTAGATGAAGACATGGACCCGACGCTTCAAAATCATTTGGAGCTTAACATGGTAGCTCCAAAGAGCAACTGGAACTCAGTAGATAGACCTTCAATGATCTCAGTAAGACATGGAAATTGATTATCCTATAGCTTTGAAACCTTTCCCTCCACTGTAACACAACATCGCCATATCCATAACCTCTGTGAAACGAAGTGCCGGGCTGATGGGACATGATCCTTCCTCTGCTCTCCAAGTGTCAGGCAACATTTCTAAATATTCGATTTTTTCTTCATTTAACAATGTTTTCAAAAAAAAAATTGCTCACCGCATGGGAATAATATAAACTCAGATAATCTAAAATTCATGCAAGCTGTAGAATAGAAGCATGTCTCCTTTTCCTTATGAAGATTTTTTCATGGAATGTTCAAAGTCTAGGGTCCTCTGATAAATGCACTCTAATTTAACTTTATTAGACCCCTCCACATTGATATTTTGTTTATTTAAGAATCTAAAATCTCTAATTCAGACTACCTTCTATTTCGTAGTATTAGAGGGAACCTTTTGACCAGGTGAGAATTTATCAGGCTTTAGGTACCAAGGGTGTATTCTCACTACATGGGTGAAATTCGATGGAAACTCATATAAGTCATTAAACATCCTAATGTCCTTCATGTCATTCTTGAACACTCACCAACCAACACACATTACTCATTTTTTCCTACATTTATGGACCCCATTCCAATTCTAAAAGATAGGCCATTTGGACTAATTGCACCAACTTCTTCAACCTATCACAGGTTCCATGGATCATCAAGGGGGACTTTAACATCACAAGGCATCTCGAAGAGAGAAATACTAACTTAGCTTATACAAATACCTTTATCAAAACATGTGATCTCATTGATCCCATATTAATAGAAGACTTTTCACCTTGAGCAACAAACAGTCTTTCCCTTCCTTGGCTAAACCTGACCATTTTATTTTTAAATCTTCCTGGGAGTACTCTCGTCCTCTATCTTCCATCCATGGCCTCCTAACCTCATTCACAGACCATTTCCCTATCCTTCTTAGCTCTAATAAAGACAAGATTCTTGGATTTGGCTTTAAGTTTGAAAAAATGTGGATTATGGAGCCTGACATTAACGAACTTATGGTTGAAATCTAGTGTTTACCATATGCCCATAAATCTATCTTTGCTGTTTTAGTGGGGAAACTTCGAGCCCTTCGAAAATTTCTTAGACCATAATTTAGATCGAGTAGGGGATATATTAAATCTAATAAATTCGACCTTCAAAACACCATTCTTGACCTTAATATCCTCGAAGAAAGTAGGCCTCTCACCCAAGATGAAAGGCAGGGTCTTAGGGACATTGATTCAAAGCTATGAAGATTGATTTAACAGGAAGAAATTGAATGAAGAAAAAGATTAGTGTCTTTATGCTAAAAGATAGAGACAGAAGCACTCCTTATTTCCACAGGATTGCTAACAGCTAGAGAAGATCGAACACCAATCATGAAATTGTCGACAACGGTAACACCATTTATGGCCTGTTGGGGCTCAACTCGGCTTTCACATCCTATTAAGAATAGCTTTTTGGTTCATCCTATTCATTCAGTACCCCTATCTTTTGGAAAGAGATCTACCCAAACCCATCCTTAATATATGCTGACCACCCTTCTCTGAAGATAAAATTTTGGCTGCCATCAATGAGAAAAGTGATGACAAAGCTCCTGACCTGATAGCTTTAGCCTTTTTTCTACAAGCGATTATGGACGATTATTAAAGACAATGTCCTTGAAATATTTAATGAGTTCCACTCCAATCCATTATTGATTTCAAACATATTAGCCTCCTCAATACATTGTTCAAACCTATCACTATGGACCTCGCTAATAGGATGAAATCCTTCATTGATTCCCTTGTTGGTTACAAATAGCCTGTATTCATTCATGGTAGATCCATCCTCGATTATGTTGCTACAAATGTGGAAATCATATCCTATTTCATTCACACTAATTCCACATGCACCTTAATTAATCTTGATTTCATCAAACCCATTGACTTTATCAATTGGGATTTTATTATTGATATCTTACCCATTGTGGCTTCTCTTTAACTTGGATCGACTAGATTAGCAATATACTTCACACCAGCATGTCAATCGTGCTTGTTAATGGTGTCGATGGTAGGCTCATCAAGCCTAGAAGTGACCTCCATTATAGAGACTCCCTCTCACCCTTCTTCTTTTTTATGGCCTTTGATGTGTTTAATACGATAAAAAAATTGGCAATATATCACAACCTTCTCTCTTGAATTGGAGGTACCCACACTGACCGAGGTATTTCGAACATGTAGTACATGACACCACTTTATTGTCTACCCCATCACCCTTCCATATCCACAACCTTAAACTCCTTATATACTCTTATGGCTCATCTTCGGCCCAACTATAAAATTTTAAAAAGTTATGTTCTTATGGTGGGTCATGGTGACCACCTGGGAAACAACATTGCCAACTCCCTAAACTAAAAACTCGAGCACTTCCCCTTATCCTACCTTGTAATTACTCTCTATCCAACCAAGCTCCAAAAAAATGATTGGTATCCTCTGATCTTTAAGATTTCAAATTGTCTTGAATCTTGGAAGCCTCATCTCTATCCAGAGCTAGTAGTCTCTATCCAGAGCTAGTAGGTTAGTGCTTCTAAACTCGGTTCTCTTTGCCCTCCTCGCTTATTGGTTATTCTTTACAAATTTCCAAAGTGGTGATTAAGAAGATTGACCAAATCAGAATGAATTCTTCCTATAGCAAGGTCAAGCTTATAGCCCTCCAATTAACTGTCTAGTTGCTTGGGACATTGTCAGTAAATATGTGCCTCAGGGTGGGTTGAGCATCATCAACCTTTTCCAATTTAATTCTTCCCTACTTGCTATATGGATTTGGAGATGTCTCACCAATCGTAATCATATTTCGATGACTTGGATTTTTAAGCAAATATTATGAGAACTCCCCCTCGATCAACTTCCACAAACTCATTCCCAACTGGAAATCCTCTTCATTTTGGTCTAGGTCTTCTCTTCCTTGGAATAGG
This sequence comes from Allium fistulosum, assembly GCA_030737815.1. Classification (NCBI taxonomy): domain Eukaryota; kingdom Viridiplantae; phylum Streptophyta; class Magnoliopsida; order Asparagales; family Amaryllidaceae; genus Allium; species Allium fistulosum. Next base: position 74,838 of record JASFAW010000015.1, read on the forward strand.
TTAATGCTTGCATTCTTATGCTCATTGGTAATGGAGAAAGATGCTTCTTTTGGTTAGACGCCTGGTTCACCACAACTCATCTTAAGAATCTCTTACCGAACTTGTTTAATATTGCCTCTAATAAAACAACCGATGTTCACGATGTCTTCAACCTAAACCTCCATTGTCTGTAATTCAACCATTTCATCACTAGACATGCCCTCACTCGGCTTCACACCATATTCTCCTAGCTCAGCACATTTTCCCTTAGCAGATACTTCGCTTTCAATATACTTTGGAAATACAAGATTCCTCATAGAGTCAAACTTCTTATATTGTTGCTAATTCACAACAAATTAAAACCAAAGACAGACTCATCTGTAAAGGCACCATGTTTCTTCGACTTGCCTCATGTATGGCAGTGATAAAGAAAGCATTAACCACATTATCTTTAGATGCAACTATGCCTTTTTCATGTGGAATACTTGTGCTACTCATATTCTCAAGGCTACCTCATCCATCACCTCCCGCATGTGTGGCAGTGATGAGGAAAGCATTGATCACATTATCTTCAGATGTGATTATGTCCTTTTTGTTTGGAATACCTTTGTTGTTCACATTCTCAAGGCTATCCCATCCATCACCTCCTTCTTTGAATTAATATAATCTACATGCAAAAAAGCACACTGACACTCTTCTACATTCAGCATGGTACTATGGGGGAAAATGAACTTTAGATGTTTTAACCATAAAACTAGCAACAATATAAACTTATGTCACAAAATTTTATGTTTGTTTCACGCTTGGACAGGTTAGCCTTTCCACCATTTGGCACTAACGATTGCTAGGGAGGCCAATGATGATAAATTTGTTCATAGTTGTGATGATACTTCCTTGACTGCTATTGGACCTGTAGATGTGCATCTTTAATGTTATAATACACACATACACACACATATTTAATAAAATTAGTTTTTGAATTAAAAAAATATTCTGGCCAAATAATGTTATATACATATATATGTATGTAATTTTAAAATATTAAATAATATAATATATATTATTGTTTACATATATTAACACAATGTTGTGTATTTTTTTATGCGTGTGTGTATAAATTAATTTCGATTGTAATAATTAGTTATATAAATATACATATTTAAATTTATAAAAGATATTTTTAATAATAATTTTAAGATCTGCATTTGAATTTTAATATGTTTTATTAAGTCTTAATTAGTTATTTTAAATACAAAATCTGAATTTAAAATTTATTGACTTAGTAAAAATTAGATTAGATAATTTATACATTATTATATAAATAATTTCAAATTTTATATTTATATTTTCAAATTTTATAAATATATTAAACAATTTTTTAGATAATCAACACATATACAAATGACCAATATTTACATAATGGATAGAAGTCCCAATATCTACTTATGTAAACATTAATCATGCACACCTTGTTATACTGCACATTACACTTATATATACACAATAATATATATTGGCACACTCAAAACATATAAATGTTAAATTAATTGACATACATTAATTAATTAAATCAATAATAATAAATAAAATATGATTTTATTTAAACTAACTAGATTGGATCTAGTATAACCATACGAATTCATGGGCCTACTAAGATCCAATTAGGGAATTTATTTGAAATTCATCTAATTCATCTGCTATGGACCGACCCAGTTCAAAAATGGTAGCGATGCCCAAATGCTCTACGTGGACTAAATTAGCAAATTTAGGGCCAATAAATAAAGCCTATTTATTTGAGAGGCATCTAGAATAGTAGTGTATAGGCTTGAAATTAAATAATCAAGTATTCTCTTCTTCTTGACTGCTAGCATGGCCTAAATGGGTGGAGTAAGTCCAAAAGTTTGACCCAGTTGTAAAGGATAAAATTGATTTAGGGCTTAGGTTTATTTTCATAATTTAGTTTGAAATGTAAAATATATTTTAAATTTATAGGTTAATTTTAAAAATATAAACTTAATTTTATAACAGTTATAAAATATTTTTCAAAATTATTTTGAAAATAAATTTAATATTTTCAAAAGTTATTTAATATTTAATTATTTTATTAAATAAATAATTAATTAAAATTAATTAATTAATATATATATATATATATATAAATGTTATCTATATATTTTACACTGTTTAAGCTAAATTAAATTAATATTTCAAATTTATTAAAAACTATTTAATTAAAATTATTTTAATTAAATAAATAAATATTTGGTAAATAATCAATTAAATGTTAATTAATATAGATAAGTATATATGGATTATGTACATATATATATAATGATATATGTATAAAAAAATTATAAACGTTATAGTTAATATTCATCTTAAATTGTTTAGGATGAATAAAATAACATTTGAATTTTAAAATAGTTTAGTTAACTAGTTAATTAAATTATTATTAATTAAATTATTATTAATTAAATATTATTTAATTAATAATATACGTATGAATATTATATAAGTTAATTAATTATAAACTGCTGAAAATTAATTAGGCTTATCTAACATAAATGTATAATATAATTGGAATTGTAAGAAATCCAAATTAGATTTAAGGAATAAATAAATACATATTGTATGTATACCATGATTTCATATGTGTCCGATACTTGAATAATAAGGTATTTCATAAGTAATAAATACATTAATCCCAAAATTGACATCGCTCTAACAAATGTATTATTAAATATTATGAACCTTTAATATATAAAGTTATCCTCTATCATTTATATATCAATAGATTACTTGCATACTCTTTAATTGTTTAGCAAACTCAAGCTAGGGTTGTTATGTGTAGTACTATCGATATATTAACTATACGATGGAAGATTCATGCTTGCAATTGGTGAGCAAACTCTAGATACGTGCATCATACTTAGGTTATGGAGAAATGGTAGGTACGAGCAAATAATCTCTTTCGATTTATAGGGCAAACTCAAGGCTAAGATGAGATTAGGACCAAGACTATGGGTGATGAGTTGTATATGATACAACCGATAAAGTGTTATTCATCGCTTATGAACCTATGATTTGTTGAGCAAACTCATGTTTAGAACCCTAAGGCAAGCGAATCCTAACATTCACTAGAGGAGTCGCAAGATTTCTATATTTTTCTTAGGGTATTAAGGAATATAAAGATCTAGTGGGAGCCTTGTTAGAAAAATGAAATGAACACATTTAACCTTTCTTGTATTGTAAGAACATATGCTATAAAAATTAAAATATCTACTTCGATAAATTTGTGCAACTAATATAATTGATAAAATGTTAATCAGTTAAAATATAGAAATGAATTATATTAAAATTGACATCGAAATATAAATATACTCACTAATAAATCATTTCCATATTGTCAATTTAAGACCCATGCAAGAGCCTAATTATAAAACTACTAAACATATTCGTACCTTTGTCGCTTAGGTGTTTATTTGCTCAAGGTTGTGTAATGTCTTAAGTGAGTTTTGGACTCTAAAAACAATACAAAATATGGATATTTGATCCATATTCGATCATATATAAATGTTTTATGTTGAACAATCATGGTTTGTAATGTACGAAACGTTGATGAAATTAGTTCAATTGAAATGAGCAAGTAAAAATGATGGGAGAACAAGTATTTAATACGACTGATTGCAATAAGGATCTTATTGTGTTACATGTAGCAATAGACAAAGGGCTACTAGATGGATCTAGGAATTTGATCGCTAAAATGTCGGTTTGATCGGTTTACGTAAGGTGTAACTTACTTGATATCCTTAAATGTTAAGGATGACTAAATGCACTTTTAAAAAGAGTTCGAGCAATCTTGTAATAAAGGTTTCCTTAATGGTTTGACCATTTAAAAAGAAAATGAATGTTTAAGAGTAGATGAAAGATAGGCTTGGTTGGGATAAAGAGAGTGGATGATCCCCTCTTCTTCATGGAGAAACATCGAAAATGAGAATTGTATAAAATACTAGCAGATACTCAACTTGAAATAAGAAATCTGATTTCTATTCCTCATGTATGTTCATATAGAATATTATTTTATGTGGAAGTTATTTCTTTTAGTTTAGGATTTTGATCAGAAACTTTATACTAGGAGCTAATTACAGTGGATGAAATAGCATTCCATAATAAGTGGTTGAATGGAGCTTCATATTTCGTATGCAGTTATAATAATGGCAGAAGTAGTGATGACATACCGTTTGAAACATATTAGTGTGTGCATAAAGTTACGAAAGATGTTTTTTTAAATGTACCAGATATTATTTACATGTAATAATAATTGTTTTAAATATTGACTAAAAATTTATTTTTTATTTTAATATTAATATTATGATATTCATCATTCGTTAATCTATAATAATGGTATTTTTGTCATAAAAAGGATATGCATTAGAAAATACATAAGTATATGAAATATTTACAATTATTTTGAAATTATGGACTAAGCTGTATCTTTAAGGAATAATTCTTTAATCGTATGATTATAAATCATATTTTAGTAGTGAATTGTATCTCAAATGATTAAGGCCAAAACACCCATTCAGTAGAAGGGACAAAAGAGTTGGTGAACTCTTCAGATATATACATATAGATGTATGCAATCGTAGGTATGATGATACCAAAATGGTTTTACATACTTCAATAAATTCATTAATGAATTATCACAGGCATGAGCATGTATATGTAATACACATGTAGTATGTCTATGGTAAGTTCATAAAATATAAAACAGGAGTAAATAATATAACATGCAAAAGAAAATAAAATGTTTTCATTTAATCAAACATGTGAGTATATTGAAAAAATTTCCAAACGTACCTAAAACAAATAAGAATTCTATCTCAAAAGTCACTCCTTCCTATGGTACATAATGATGTACCGATAAGGAGTAATCAGACTTTGTTGGACAATGGACCATTGATGATGAGTGAATTTGAGTTAACTTCTTTCTGTTAGGATGTGTACTTAAGAGTAAGCACATAGGTTAAACTTAATTTCATCTAAAGCACAGTTTATGAGATCATAAAAGATAAAATTTTATAAAACAACACCTACATAACCAAGGTCAAGGAGTTGACAGGTTGTGTGAGCCGAGAGGTTGCACGTAATATTTGCTCGTAAGGGATCTTGTGTGGACCACCCCAATGGAGTTTGGAAATAACCAATATTAGTTAACTAATTTTTATTATGAACATAAGTTCTATAAACTCAAAATTAAATCAATTTTATACATATACATAAAGGTAGTTCATAAAAAAATTTGAATGTCTATTCCATTATACTGATTTGCAATTGTTGTTTCAAGAAATGCCAACTTCACGACAAAGGAATTTCTTTAGGAATATTGATTGTAAAATGGATTTGAATACAATCCAAAGATAAAACTGATTACGTAAGATGAAATAAAATTGAAGAACTCAATTTAGACACCACTCATTAGAATTTTCTTATAGTCAATTTAAACACCACTCAGTAGAATGTCTAATAAGAACACTTGCGCATTGAAGAGAACTATGAGTTTCATATCAATGTTGAGAAAAAATCTTCCTTATTTTTCAGTAAGCCATAAAGAGTATTTACTCAACCATATGCCATGATGTAAAAATCTAGAATGGATTCTAAGTACATTCAAAATATAATCTTGATAGTTGTACCATAAGGGATATGATCCATTGGCTACAAATGTTTCCTCAAGAAGAAGACTAATGTAGTTGGAATGTAGTAAGCAACATTGATGAGAATGACATTGTAAATTTCAGTTGTTAAAATTAACGTAATAGATTCTTCATTCAACGTGCTTAATTAATTTGGGTTCTACTTGCAAAATTATTGTCTCGTTGTGATTTTGAGTTGTGGCATATCGATGTTGAAATGGAAAATTATAAATAGTGATTTAAAAAAGACTATTTGCACATAACAACCAAAATGTCTCAAGTCAATAGGAGCGATAACTGAGTTTTGAGTTATGGGATTAGATTCAAGAACTGATACGATAGTATTGTTTTACAAACATTAGAATTGAGCAAGTATTTTAATAGAGATAAATAGATTGATTTTCAGTCAAAATGCAGAGGAAGCATTTGCTTGTAAGAAAGAACATTAAAAGGTATTAAGATATTTCTAAAATATAAGAAAACAACATACCATTGATTGCTAAAGACCGTACTCAAATTAAAATGAATTTTAATTTTGTTGTTTAATTCTCAATATAGGATTTGAAATGACATCTTTTATAATATGTATAAGAGGATGTTGAGAATGTCTTAGATGATCATAGACACTATTTTAAATTTTAATATGAAGCATGTAAGATGGATTCCTTATGCATCGGCAATAAGAATTATCATACATGTTGTATTGTCTACAATATCTCACCTCAATTATGAATTTTGATACATGGAGCAAGTACCAAATCCAAATTAATATTTCTATATGGAAGTTAAGAGTATTCTCGAGTATTTGACGAAATATTAGAGAATTATTCATTGAAATAACAAACTTCTTATGAAGGAGTATTCGTACTCAAACTTCATAAGTAATACCGAATATAGTATGGCAATCCTAATTCATGTTCAAATTTAGTTAAAAAACCTTTAAGTTGGAAATGTTCCAAATAAGAAGTGGTGGCTGATTCAACAAAAAGGCTTAGTACATCATCTTGAATAGCACCCTAATAAAATAGTATGCACTAATGCACAAATTTAAAAATGAGCTAGGATGATTCCAAATGTTAAGAATCGTATTATTATCCATCTTTTAAACCAAGCAGCTTTTAGATGAATCTAGACATCGGGATGAAGAAGAAATGGTTCAAGGACTTGAGGTAAGCATGGAATGGCAAAGAATAAGACTTTAGTGATCTTGGATTCAAAGTACACTAGCATAAAGAAGTCGGTACCGACATGATTTCATGTCAGTACCAAGTTCTTTTTATAGGCCAAGGTGACTCCTTATGCTATGGTCAAGAAAATGATAGGTAAAGTGGTCGTGCTGGGGATCATTTTTGTAGAAGTAGTTGAACAACTCCAAAACGATGTACAAGAAAGGTCAAGTATCAGATAAGTCAGACCATCTCAGTATCAAGCAGGATTTCTAAGAAAAAGTGGTCATGGCTTGAAGAATCGAAGACATAAGATGAAGTATGGGGGAATTAGGTGATCTTCACTAAGCAAATCGTGTCAGTACCAACATGATTTTATGACAGTGGGACTTCGTATTCCCTGCTACTTTCTCGGATCTGGAGTTTTACTTGGCCTTTCGTGATCTGACCACTTCGGTGGGCGATTCTCCTATAAATAGCAAGCCTAGAGCAATGATTAAAGGACTTTTGGCCACTATCTTCTTCATTTTTTATCCTTACTCAAGTTTTGTCACCTAAGAGCTTTCTAGATTTGTTTTAATCGAAATAGTTCTTATACTTGTGACAAAATAATTCTAAATAGGATTAAAGTGGATATAGGCCATAAGGTTTGCCGAACCACTATTAAAACCATGTGTTTTCATTACTTTCTTGTTGATTTCCACTAGATCTATTAGTGTAACACACCATATTTTTATAACATTATTTAGGATATTCAATTGGCTAAATAAAATAAAATAAAATAATGTGAAGATTAATAGGTTGAGATTTGATTAAACTAAGGATAGCCATGCCATGTTAATGTGCAAATTAAAATGAGATAACATAAACTAATGTGTTAGGAAATGAGTAAGGGCAATATGGGAAATAGGAGAGGTTTATACCCTCAACCCTTAGGAAAAGACACTCACGTTCATTTCACTTTAGCAAATTAAAAACATCTAAGGCCGAGCACCATTATTGTTCTCATGAAAAAGATAAAGCTAGGATTCAAGAGAAGGAAGATAATCAACTAATTCAACATCAAATCCCACACCTTTTAATCTCAAAGCTAAGGTGAATAATTACTACCTCCCATTTTCTTATGGTTTTCAGTTTTAAGATTATATCCAAAATGTTTTTGCAGGTATATGTCATGTTTTTGATGATTAAAGTTATATATATGCTTGTTGGTGAATTATGCATGTTCATATTAGTTTTAGGGTATGTTTGATATGAAAACCCAATTAAATGACATCCAAATTCCTTGAAAATTTAAATATAAGTCAAGTGTTTTAGAGATGGTTTCAATTTTCATAATTTTTTGAATTAATGTGGATTTTATATTAATTTTCTAGTGAAGAAAATGATTTGATAGGTTATAAAATATTTACGGCTAAATAAATAATTATTTGGAATTGAAATTTTTAATGTTGGAAAACATATTAAAATATATTTTATGGAAATTTTCTAGATTTTTCCTAAATGTTTTAATGAATATATAAAATTATTTAAGGTATGGAACTTAAATGTTTTATATATTTAATTAAGGAGAAGGGGCATTATATAAAATAAAATCATTATTTAATTCTGAAATTAATGGCAACACTTTTTTGAAAAATATTTGTTAACCAATAAGAATTTGACAAATAAAGGAAGGTTAGTTGAAAAGTGAACTTTTTTAAGTTAAAAACAAGAAAAACATACTTTTAGCATGTTTCAGCATTTTACAGCATCAGACCTTCCGACAAGGGCGAAGGGTGTCAATACTTTTGACAAGGTCAAACCAATGCATATGGTATCAAGTTTCTTGGTATGTAATGAATTGGACAAGGTCGAAGGGTACTTAGTCGAAAGGTTAGTTGCCAAAGAGGTTGGAGTATGTTTGTTTTATAAGACTAAAGAATCGCCTAATTTGATTTCGAATAAGAGTTTTCGACTTGGTTGCTTTTGGCTAGGTCAAATAATAAAAATAAAGGTTTTAAACCTTTCGACAAAGTCGAAAGGTTACTTCCGCTTTTCTAAAGTCTTTGCTTTCGACAAAGTCAAAAGGTTTACTTGTTTTTAAAACCAGCCGCTTCTTCCATGCTTCTGAAAGGTATCAAAGCTTCCGACTTAGATGTTTTACCTTGTTTTTCTAATGGAAGTATAACCCAAGCTTTCGAAGGAGTTGTTTTAAAGGTAGAGGCCAATTGTTTTAAATGATATGTTTTAAAGCTTTCGAAGCAGAGCTTTCAACAAAGTCGAAAGGTTGCTTCCAACGAAGTCGAAATGTTTTTAAAAGAAGATTTTCCACATGTTTTAAACTGAACCCAGTAAGTTTTCGAAAGCTTTATATTTTAAGAGTTGAATGCTTTCAAAAGGTTTTAATTACTGAATGGTTTTAATGGGGTCAAAAGCAAAGCTTTCGAAGGGGTCGAAAGCCAAGCTTTCGATGGAGTCGAAAGGTAGCTTTCGAAGGGGTCGAAAGGTAGCTTCCGACAAGGCCGAAAGTTTTTATTTCTGAATGGTTTCGAAAGGTTTTTAAATGGAAGGTTTTCCAGGGTTTTTCTAAGGCAATGTTTTTGGTTGTTTTCAAAGTAGGATGTCTAAAGTTTTATTGCTTTCAAAAGGTTTGAATTTCAATGGTTTTGAAAGGTTTGAGTTCAATGGTTTCGAAAGGTAAGGTTTTGGCCTCTTGGTCTAGATAATAAAAAATGGTTTTTCTTGGTTTGAAAAGGGATGCTTTCAAAGGTTTGAAAAGGGGTGCTTTCAAATGTTTAAGGGTTTTCATTAACTAAAGGTTTGAGTAAAGAATATATATAATATGACAATGTGATTTTGAGTAAAGCATAAAGATTTTAGATTTTCCTTATATAAGTTTGATTTAAAGGATTTAAATCATTTTGAAAATGTTTTCAAGGAGAATTATGGTAGGGGATCCCTAAGTGAAAATTACTCAGATATTAGAATACCAAATGGGACTGGTATAGGGTCGTGCCCTATACATTAGCTATTGGCCCCAGCTAATTGTTGTCCAAAATTCCAGTGTGTAGGGCTTGGTCATAGGAAGACTAAAATTATGATTACACAACGAAAGGAATATATGTTGTATACAGATAGGTTATTGGTGAGCCCGAAAAACCATTATGATCAGGAAGACCTAGGAGATGATTAAGTTAGGGACAAACCATCCAGAAGAGAAGTATTTAACCGATAGTTGAGGACAGACCGTCCAGATGAGAAGTATCTAATAGATGTTAGATTAATTTTGTTATATTGTTTGGTAGGCCCGAGTCAGCCAAAGGTTAAAAGTTAGCCAAACAAAACTTATGTGTTTGAACAGATAGTTTATTATTACCTGATATTTATATATGTTTACATATGATGATTTATAGTATTTAACCAGTTTGGTTGCAGGAGAAGGTTTTGCAAAAGATATGTTTTAAAAGGATGTTAGTGAGGGGAAACCCGTTCCGCTAAGCGGTGTGGACTCACTTAACAGATTAAACCGGGATGTATAGTATTATTCACACCAGGCTTTATGTCTGACTCAAAGTTTATGTTTTCCCCTTAAACTCTCGGGTGCTCAAAATTGATTTGAGTAGGCTAAGGGGTTAAGGTCTTTTCAGGTTTAGTAGGATGACGAATAAGGCTATCAGAGGCATGTAGGAGGCAAACAGATAGCTATTTAGGAGTTGGAGTTCTTGTTTTATGTTTTGTTGAATTTCCATTGTGTTCATATTAAGTCTATTATGACTATATGACTCTGATCTTCTAAGAGGGTATCTTCATATACCGCTCTTGGCGTATTTTATAATAAGTATATTTTATCTATGCCTAGGAACGTATTGGGATTAGGTAAGTTGAATATGGAACATCTGTTTTAAATGTAATAAAGTAAAAGTTGTTTTGAAATCTGTGTTTTGTTTCATATTCAAGTGATTCTGATATTATAGATACCATTAACATAGCCATATTTAGTCGCCGGAGGCTAATACTATAGATGACTGCAGCATCTGTAGCACTTAGTTTTGGGCCTCTAGATAGGGGTTGTTACGGCTTGGTATCGGAGCATGGTTTATGAAATACTTTAACTAAAAATGGTTTTTGAAAACATAATCCTTAGTAATCAGAGTTAAGATCTGGGTATGGGATAACGCTATAGTAACATACTTGTATTTGCTATATATAAGTATATGTTATATCTCTAATCTCCTATTTTAGTTATGCTATTCATCTGTATCTCACAAAGCTTGAATACAGATATGGAAGGAAGAAGAGGCAGAGTTAATCTTGGAGGATAGAGCACCGCCACTAATGGAAATACCCGACCAAATGCTAGAAGAGGTCCAGGTCAGGCTCAAGCTGAAAATGTTGGTGTTGGGGTTCCCTAAGTGGACATGGGAGCCATGTATCATTTTTTCGTAAACATGATGCTAGCTGGAATTGCAGCTGGAGTAGTTGGAGGAAATGCTGCTGGAGGAGTTCAGGAAGCTCCGATAGTCAACCACTATGCTAATCTGAGCAGAGACTATATTAGGTTTAGATGGAAGCCGTTCATTGGAACTGAAGATGCGATTGAGGTAGAAAACTAACTGTTGCACCGTGAGAGGATTTTCGCTGACTTAGGATTGAATAATGAGCAGAAAAGGTGATTAGCTTCAAGACATCTTCAGGGAGCTGCTCTATTCTAGTGGAATACAGTTGTAGGTGGTGTTGATGAGGAAACCATGACTTGGGCGGAGTTTAAGAGAAGGTTTCAAGAAAGGTTTATGTCCATGATGGCATAGTCGACATTGGTTAGGAAAATTGCTGAACTAGAACAATAGGAGATGTCTGTTTTAGAGTATGCAAGAAGATTTGAAGAGTTGGCATGGTACAGGTATGCCTTGGTTGATACAGTGATCAAGAGGAATGAGAAGTTTATAAGTGGCTTGAAACCGGAGTTGATAAGTGCCACCTTGCCGCACTTAAGAGATCCAAGTGATCTAGTGGTAGAAATGGCGCGGAGGCAAGAAGAGGCGTTAGCTTGTTTGAGGAAGAAAATGAATGAGGTCCAGGTGGGACAAGGCCAGAAAAGAAAGTTTTTCCATAAGAAGAATGCAAAGAAGGGAGGAGCACAGAAGAAGGGAAAAGCTGAGGTGGTTTGTTATAAATGTGATAAGAAAGGACACTATGCTAATGAGTGTCGTGCCGGAAATGGAAAAGGAAATGAGAAAGAAGCAGTTGGAAAGAAGAATGTCAGATGTTTTAATTGTGATCAGATCGGCCATTATAAGAACCAATGCAAGGAGCCTGCTAAAGAAGGAAGGGCAAGCTTATGCATTGGAGCCCGCAACTTCAAGGCCAGTTGTGCAGGAGAAAGGGAAGGCTGTTCTGGGAGGCTCACTACAGATTCACGGTATGTCTGCTTGCGTTCTATTTGATACTGGTGCATCACATTCTTTTATTTCTCAATGTTTGATAGATAAGCTTAACCTAGATCCCTCATATTTAGTTACTTCTTTAAGGGTTGCAAATCCAATATGAGGGTATGCAACACTTGGGATGAGGTGTGACAATTTAGAGTTTGATTTGCTAGGTCATCAAAAGGATTGATGTTTGCATGTGTTTGATTTTGTGGGATTTGGGATTATCCTTGGGATGGATTGGTTAAGTAAATATGATGCTAGGATATTTTTCCATGGTAGGAAAATATCACTTAGATGTCCGGATTGTAGTGATCGGATAGTTTATACCGTAGAAACCCTAGTTGTAAAGTGAATGCTTTATTGGGTATCATGGAGTTGGAGGATGAGTTGCATCGAGTCTTTGTGGTTAGAGAATTTGCTGATGTTTTTGAGCCGATAGTTGGACTGCCACCGAAACGAGCCATTGAGTTTCAGATTGATTTGGTGCCTAGAGCAAAACCGGTGAGTAGGCCGCCAAGTAGGATGACACCCACTGAGATGAGAGAGTTGAAGGTGCAGTTGGTGGATTTGGAAGGTAAGAATTTTATCTGACCGAATAGTTCTCCTTGGGGAGTTGCCGCAGTGTTTTCTAAGAAGCCGGACGGATCATTGAGGCTATGCATCGATTATCGTAAGTTGAATGAGAAGACGATAAAGAAATGATATCCATAGCCGAGAATTGATGATTTGTTCGATCAGTTAAGTGGAGCCAAGGTATTCTCTCAGCTGGATTTTGCGACGGGGTTTCATCAACTTAGAGTGGCAGAGGATAGTATTCCTTTAACGGCGTTTAGGACAAGGTATGGATCGTACGAACGGTTAGTTATGCCATTCGGACTAACAAATGCACCAACATTCTTCGTGGATTTAATGAACCGAATTTTCTGAGAGCACTTGGATAGGTTTTTGTTGGTCTTCATAGATGGTATTTTGATATACTCTAAAGATGAGAAGGAGCATGAAGTTCATCTTAGAGTTGTGCTTGAGACGTTGAGGGAGCATCAGCTGAAGGCTACATTTTCAAAGTGTCATTTTTGGAAGAAGGAAGTGAAGTTCCTTGGTCATGTAGTCTCAGAGAAAGGGTTGTTTGTAGATCCAACTAAGATCGAGGCGCTGAATAATTGGAAGAGACCCGAGACGGTGACCGAGATAAAGTGCTTTCTTGGGTTGACCGGATATTATCGAAGGTTTATAAAGGATTTTTTGCAGATAGCGGCACCAATGACTAAGCTTACACGAAAATATGTGAAGTTTGTATGGACTAATAAGTGTGAGGAAGCATTCCAGAGCTTAAAACACTTATTGACCTATGCACCGGTGTTAGTGGTTTCGAAGGGGAATCAAGATTTAGTTGTTTATATTGATACTTGTGGAACTAGATTGGGAGCTGTGTTGATGCAAAGAGGTAAAGTGATTACTTATGCTTCTAGACAGCTCAGACCATATGAAGTTAGGTATCCTATGCATGATTTGGAGTTAGCTGCCGTTATATTTGCTTTGAAGGCGTGGAGGCGTTACCTTTTGGGAGAGCGATTTGAGCTTTATACAGATCATAAGTCGTTGAAGTACTTGTTCTCTCAGAAGGAGCTGAACATGAGACAACGGAGATGGTTGGAGTTTATTGCTGCTTATGATTTTGGAATTGAGTACACACCCGGGAAAGGAAATAAGGTAGCAGATGCACTTAGCAGGAAACATCAAAATGCATTATTGGCTATGATTGCTGGGTGGAAAGATTTGGAAGCATTATCAGCTTGTAGAGTGCAGTGTAGATCCGAGGTAGGTTCTGGTGCGGGAAGTGCTGTATTGTCTTTTTATAAGTTCGATCGGTAATGAGTAAGAAGATAGCTTCTAAACAGGAGGAGGATCTAGTTTTGGTTGAACGGATCAGAAATTTATGGGAAGGAACAGAGAGCGATTACTTAAAGGATTTCAGTCTTGACCAGAAAGGGTGGTTGAGAAAGGAAGGAAGGTTGTGTGTTCCGAATGTAGGAAACATGAGGAAAGAAGTTTTGGATGAATTCTATCATTCGAAGTTCACTATCCATCCAGGAGGAACGAAGATGTATAAGGACATGAAGAGAAGTTTCTTCTGGGAAGGTATGAAACGGGACATTGGTTTGTGTTAAGCAGTGCTTGAATTGCCAGTAGGCAAAGGCTGAATGCCAGAAGCCAAGTGGATTTCTTCAACCGTTAGATGTTCCGACGTGGAAGTGGGATACTATCTCAATGAATTTCATTGATGGGTTGCCAAGATCTAGTAGAGGAAATGAAAGCATATGTGTCATAGTGGATAGATTGACTAAGAGTGCCCATTTCATTTCGGTAAAGTCAACTAGGACGGCACATATTTTGGCGAAGTTGTTTTTAAAGAATGTGGTTAGACCGCACGGGATTCCTAGTAGTATTGTCAATGATAGAGATTCTTTATTTACTAGTGAGTTTTGGAAGAGTCTCAGGAAGCATTAGGAACCAAGCTCAACATGAGTACCTCTTACCATCCACAGACTAATGGGCAAACGAAAAGAGTTAACAAAGTCTTGGAGGATTTGTTAAGGGCTTGTGTATTGGATTTCGGGGGATCATAGGAAGACCATCTCCATTTAGTCCAGTTCTCGTATAACGATAGTTATCAGACTAGTATTGGGATGGCACCATTTGAAGCTTTGTATGGAAGACCATGCAAATCTCCCGTATGCCGTTTGGAGAATGGGAAAGATTGGTTCTTGGTCCAAATTTGGTGAAAGAGGCCGTAGAGAAGATTGAGTTGATCCGAGCTAGGATGAAGGAAGCCCAGTCTAGACAGAAGAGTTATGCTGACAACAGAAGGAGAGACTTGGAATTCTCTGTTGGAGACTATGTCTTTATTAAGGTTTCACCGATGAAGGGTGTGATTAGATTCGGGAAGTCAGGAAAGTTAGCACCTAGATTCGTTGAACCCTTCTGTATTGTTGAGAGGATCGGGAAGCTCGCTTATAGAGTAGAGTTGCCGAATAGTCTGGTAGGAGTCCATGATGTTTTTCATACTTCTCATCTTAGAAAATGTGTTAGAAACCCGGAGAATACTATAGTACCTACAGTGTTAGAGGATTTAGTGGTAGAACCGGATTTGACCATTGTTAGAAAGCTGATTCGGATAGTCGAGAGAGGTGAGAAGAAGCTGAGGAACAAGACAGTCAAATTAGTAAAGGTCCAGTGGAGTGACGATGCTAGAGACAATATTTGGGAGACTGAGAGTAGGATTAGAGGCTCTTATCCTGATTTGTTTGATGGTATATTTTACCTTTGATTGTTTTGATGTGTACCTTATCGTAATTTCGAGGACGAAATTCTTTAAGGTGGGGATTCTGTAACACCTCATGTTTTTATAACATTATTTAGGATTTTCAATTGGTTAAATTAAATAAAATAACATGAAGAATAATAGGTTGAGATTTTATTAAACTAAGGGTAGTCATGCCATGTTAATGTGCAAATTAAAATAAGATAACATAAACTAATGTGTTAGGAAATGAGTAAGGGAAATATGGGAAATATGAGAGGCTTATACCCTAAACCCTTATGAAAAGAAACTCACGTTTATTTCACTTTAGCAAATTAAAAACATCTAAGGCCGACCACTATTATTGTTCTCAAGAAGAAGATAAAGCTAGGATTCAAGAGAAGGAAGATAATCAACCAATTCAACATCAAATCCCACATCTTTTAATCTCAAAGCTAAGGTGAATAATTACTGCACCCCATTTTCTTATGGTTTTCGGTTTTAAGATTAGACCCGAAATGTTTTTGCAAGTATATGCCATGTTTTTGATGATTAAAGTTATATATATATATATATATATATATATATATATATATGCTTGTGGTGAATTATGCATGTTCATATTAGTTTTTATGGTATGTTTGATATGAAAACCCTATTAAATGACATCCAAATGCCTTGAAAATTTAAATATAGGTCAGGAATGATGTTTTAGAGATGGGTTTCAATTTTCATAAGTTTCTGAATTAATGTGGATTTTATATTAATTTTCTAGTGAAGAAAATGATTTATTGCATTATAAAATATTTATGGCCAAATAAATAATTATTTGGATTTGAAATTTTTATATGTTGGAAAACATATTAAAATAGATTTTCTGGAATTTTTCCAGATTTTTCCTAAGTGTTTTGATGAATATATAAAATTATTTAAGGTATGTGACTTAAATGTTTTATATATTTAATTAATGAGAAGGGGCATTTTATAAAATAAAATCATTATTTAATTCTGAAATTGGTGGCAGCATTTTTTTGAAAAATATTTGTTAACCAATAAGAATTTGACAAACAAAGGCAGGTTAGTTGAAAAGTTATCCTTTTAAGTTAAAAACAAGAAAAACATACTTTTAGTATGTTTCAGCCTTTTACGGCGTCAAACCTTCCGACCCAGACCTTCCGACAAGGGCGAAGGGTATCAAATCTTTCGACAAGGTCAAACCAATGTATATGGTATCAAGTTGCTTGGTATGTAATGAATTTGACAAGGTCGAAGGGTACTTAGTCGAAAGGTTAGTTGCCAAAGAGGTTGGATTATGTTTGTTTTATAAGACAAAAGAATCGGCCGCTTTGCTTTCGAATAAGAGCTTTCGACTTGGTTGCTTTTGGCTAGGTCAAATAATAAATATTAAAGGTTTTAAACCTTCCAACAAAGTCAAAAGGTCACTGTTGCTTTTCTAAAGACTTTGCTTTCGATAAAGTCGAAAGGTTTACTTCTTTTTAAAACCAACCGCTTCTCCCATGCTTTCGAAAGGTATCAAAGCTTCCAACTTAGATGTTTTACCTTATTTTTCTAATAGAAGTATAACCAAAGCTTTCGAAGGAGTTGTTTTAAAGGCAGATGCCAATTGTTTTAAATGATATGTTTTAAAGCTTTCGAAGTCAAAATGTTTTTAAAAGAAGATTTTCCACATGTTTTAAACTGAACCCAGTAAGTTTTCGAAAGGTTTATGTTTTAAGAGTTGAATGCTTTTGAAAGGTTTGAATTGTGGAATGGTTTCAATGGGGTCGAAAGCAAAGATTTTGAAGGGGTCGAAAGCCAAGCTTTCGATGGAGTCAAAAGGTAGCTTTCGAAGGGGTCGAAAGGTTGCTTTCCACAAGGTCGAAAGGGTTTATTTCTGAAAGGTTTCAGAAGTTTTTAAAATGAAAGGTTTTCCAAGGTTTTTCTAAGGCAATGTTTTAGGTTGTTTTTAAAGTAAGATGTCTAAAGTTTTATTGCTTTCGAAAGGTTTGAATTTCAATGGTTTCGAAAGGTTTGAGTTCAATGGTTTCGAAAGGTTTGAGTTCAATGGTTTTGAAATGTTTGATGAATGGTTTCGAAAGGTAAGGTTTTAGCCCTTTGGCTTAGATAATAAAAAAGGATTTTCTTGGTTTCAAAAGGGATGCTTTCAAAGGTTTGAAAAGGGGTACTTTCAAATGTTTAAGGGTTTTCATTAACTAAAGGTTTGCGTAAAGAATATATATAACATGGCAATGTGATTTTGAGTAAAGCATAAAGATTTTATATTTTCCTTATATAAGTTTGATTTAAAGGTTTTAAATCGTTTTGAAAATGTTTCCAAGGAAAATTATGGGAGGGGATCCCTAAGTGAAAATGACTCAGATATTAGAATACCAGATGGGACTGGTATAGGGTCGTACCCTATACATTAGCTATTGGCCCCAGCTAATTGTTGTCCAAAATTCCAGTGTGTAGGGCTTGGTCATAGGAAGACTAAAATTATGATTACACAACGAAAGGAATATATGTTGTATACAGATAGGTTATTGGTGAGCCCGAAAAACCATTATGATCAGGAAGACCTAGGAGATGATTAAGTTAGGGACAGACCGTCCAGAAGAGAAGTATTTAACCGATAGTTGAGGACAGACCGTCCAGATGAGAAGTATCTAATAGATGTTAGATTAATTTTGTTATATTGTTTGGTAGGCCCGAGTCAACCCAAGGTTAAAAGTTAGCCAAACAAAACTTATGTGTTTGAACAGATAGTTCATTATTACCTGATATTTATATATGTTTCCATATGATGCTTTATAGTATTTAACCAGTTTGGTTGCAGGAGAAGGTTTTGCAAAAGATATGTTTTAAAAGGATGTTAATGAGGGGAAACCCGTTCCGCTAAGCGGCATGGTCTCACTTAAGATATTAAATCGGGATGTACAGCACTATTCACACAAGGCTTTATGTCTGACTCGAAGTTTATGTTTTTCCCTTAAACTCTCAGGTGCTCAAAAATTGATTTGAGTATGCTGAGGGGTTAAGGTCTTTTCAGGTTTAGTAGGATGACGAATATGGCTATCGGAGGCATGCAGGAGGCAAACAGATAGCTATTCAGGAGTTGCAGTTCTTGTTTTATGTTTTGTTGAATTTCCGTCGTGTTTGTATTAAGTCTATTATGACTCTGATAATCCAAGGGGGTATCTTCATATACCGCTCTTAGCGTATTTTGTAATAAGTATATTTTATCTGTGCTTGGGAACGTATTGGGATTAGGTAAGTTGAATATGGAACATCTGTTTTAAATGTAATAAAGTAAAAGTTGGTTTGAAATCTGTGTTTTGTTTCATTTTCTAGTGATTCTGATATTATAGATACCATTAACATAGCCGTATTTAGTCGCTGGAGGCTAATACTATAGATGACTGCAGCATATGTAGCGCTTAGTTTTGGGCCTCTAGATAGGGGGTGTTACAACTAGTCCTTATCTACTTTAGGCGTTGTGCCGCTTTTTGGACCAATATTTTTTGTGCTTTCACTGAGAACCGAGCTTCTCAGTAGTAGATTTTGCTTTTATTTTGGATTGGAACATCCATAAGTTGGATCTAGGGCTTCTTATTACTGATTTGGGTATTCGATGTTTGAACTAATGGACCCTAGGAGATCAAGTAAACTGGAGATCTAGTTGGTGGAGACGATGAGGCTTCTCCCCATAATGATGAGACTGACCAACTAGTAGCTGCTTTGCTAGGACCATCTGCCCCTCTAGAGATGGTGACAGGAGTGGAGTTTGATAAGATGATGATTGGGTTAAATTAGAGAATGGTGGATAGCCAGAAGGTGCTTATTGAGAAGATGGATGCTAGCATTACCTTGTTGACCCAGCAGTCCAAAATGCTTAAAAGAGGCACTCGGGATGCATTACCTTTTGGTTTTGAAATGGAGAATTCATCTGCTTCTTACCAAAATAGAAGGGATGGGAAGCAGATGATAAAGGAACAGATTGTTAGAGCATCAAGGGGAGCTACTGGAGGAACTAGCCAAAATCTGGTCAGAGCAGAACAACTCGGTACCAACCAGAATCATGTCGGTAATGACATGGATTTGGGAGCTTTTAAAGGGCTTCGACCGGACATTGTTAATTTTTATGATAACGGGGATGATCTACAAGAAACTAGCAATGATGTTGTCCGAAATGATGGAGCTCCAAATGTTGGTGTTCACATGACCACCACAGAACCAGCTAGGTATCAAAGAAGATCCGGAGAAGTGGCTCTCTCGGAGACATGAAAACCAATATGTGATCACGCAAACCAATATCGTTTGTGGAGTCAAACACTCGATGTTGTTCCTGATAATTATTTTTTGAATCACCAGGCTAGTGAGGATCGTATTGTTGATATGATAAAGTGGTTGATGGAGGAAAACCGATGGAGAAATAATGAATATTGGGGTTTTGCACCTAGCAGAACTCCATTCATAGAGAACATTTTGCGAGAGGAATATCTCAAGAAATTTACAATGCCTTTGATGCCATCGTACAATGGGACAACTAAACCAAGACAGCATCTATTCAAGTATGAATGGCACATGGATAGTGCCAGGGCAACGGATGCCATTCGATGCTGGTGTTTCCCCATTTTTTAGATGGAGTTGCATTGACGTGGTTCACTCGGCTCCCACCAAAGTCCATTTCGGCTTTTGATGAATTAGCTAAGAATTTTTTGGAGCAATTCATATGTTACTCAGCCCATGGATGTAATATAATATCCTTATCGGGCATTTCTCAGGGACCTAAAGAGTCATTGAAAGGCTTTCTGAACAGATTTAATATGGTGGTCATGGAGGTAAACAATCTAAAGAAGGATATGGTGTCAATATCTTTAGTCTTGAAAATACACCCGGAAACATAATTTGAAAAATGGCCGAGGATGAAACAACCGACTACCATGGAGGAGTTTCATCGAAAGGCTAATTATTTCTTATGCTTAGAAGAGGCAAACCTAGTTTCTGAGAAAGCTGGTGGTGGACGGTCAAAAGAAGTAGTTCAGAGCTATGTGGCTATAAAACAGACCGATGAGAGCACTGGTAATGTTGCCATGAATGTGGGTTATACCAATAATCAGAAGAAAATAAATCAGGGCACTGGGAGCAGGAGGAATGATTCCAAAAAGCATCCAAGAAATATGAGACGCATAGCCACTAATGCCCAAGCCCTGGCTTGGGAACCATAGAAAGTTTTAAAAGCCTGTTGATCTTAGGAAGAAGCCAGAGGAATTGCAAGAAAATTCCTTAGTTTTATTGTGAATTCAAGGGGCTTTGTGGCTAATCCTAAGTAGGTTAATGCCTTGAAATATGTAATCGCCCCAAGGATAATGAGGGAAATGCAGAGCTTGAACGACAAGGTTATCGCACCGAGTCGGTTCATCTCAAAGGCAACTGATAAATGCATACCATTCTTCGATGCCCTTAAAAAGGAGAAAGGAATGTTTTTCTGGACATAGTAATGCCGGGACACTTTCAAGGAATTACCGAGGTATATGGAAAGACTACCAGTCCCATCTAAGCCTTTGGATGGAGAAGATCTATTTATCTATTTGGTCGTGTCTTCTCGCTCACTAAGTGCTGCATTGGTACTTGAGGAGGCAAGGATCCAAAGGCTAGTATACTACATTAGCAAGTAGTTTACAATAGTAGATAAGAACTATCCAAAGATGGAAAACCTCACTTATTTCTTGTTGATTGCTTCAAGGAAGTTACGACCGCAATTCTAGGCTCACCCGATAAAGGTGATGATGGATCAACCCTTAAAGCAAGCACTACATCGACTTGAGACTTCAGGAAGGTTATTGAAATGGAATATTGAGCTAAGCTAATATGATATCACTTACCTTATGAGCAGGGTGATAAGGGAACAGGCGTTGGTGGATTTCATCATTGAATTCACCATTCGGGATGGAAAAAAGGAAGATGATGTGGTCCTACTTTCATAATGGACCCGTGCAGTTAAAGCGCCCCTGCCGCTTCATAGCGTTTGAGGTGTGAAAAGTTGTAGCGGAGATATATTGGGGATATAGCAGGATATAGCGGACGACTTTAAAAAGAGGAATGATGAACATTCTACATTAAAAAGAGGAACAAGTATTACATATTATTTCCCACTAAGCAAAACAAGTTATAATAAAGTAAAGATAAACAAAGTTGACACTTAAAAAGTTAGAACTAGTTATAATAACCAACCGCGTATATCATTATTACATCAAATTTGAAGTTACCATAAAACATAAAAGCAAGACATCAAGCAAAATACTTATTTATAGGAAAGGGGGATATAGCGGGGCAACAAAATCAGGGATATAGCCGGTTATTGCCACAATATCGGGGATAATAGCGGATCCGCTATATTGGGCCGCTTTATAGGAATATCATTGCCCCAAAAGTCTGCTATGGGATATATCGAGGATAATCGGGGCAATATCGGGGAATTGACTACATAGCAATGAACATTATATGTAAACGGAGCTTTCCAGTGAACATGACTCTAGGACAGGAGTGGTGCTTGTAACTCTAGAAGGATGGACGATTTGCTATGCATTAAGGCCAGTGTTCCCCACGATGAACAACAAGGCTAAGTATAAAGCATTGATGGTGGGACTCAAGATAGTCAAAGAGCTAGGATTAAGGATGTTGTATGTATTCAGTGACTCCCAGTTGGTGGTATGCCAAGTAAAAAAGGAATTCCAGACTAAGGGTGTGAAACTTGACCCTTAGCTGACGAAGACACTGAAACTGTTGAACGACATAGTGCATTACATGATTACACAAATCCCCAGAGAGAAAAATACAAAGGCCGATTCACTGGTCAAATTGACTAGCTATGTGGATGCATAGTTGATGGGATTAGTTCCAATGGAGGTTTTATCGGCTCCAACCATCAACCAAATGGATGTCGATTGGATCTTGGAGGCCAAGGAGAAAAAGGGTCATTAATGACTCTGATCAAAGACTATTTGCTTAAGGGAACTCTCCCTAAAAGGAAGAAATAAACAACGAAAAATCCTTCGTAAAGTACCATGATTCATAGTGCAAGAAGAAGTGCTATACAGGAGAGGTTTCTCAACCCCCTACTTTAATGTGTAACCAAGGATGAAGCTAGGAAAATCTTCATGGAAATTCATGAGGGTAGCTATGATGGTCACACCAGGAGGCAATACCTTAGTAAAAAAGATACTCTGTTATGGATACTCTAGCCAACGATAAACCATGATTCTACTAATTACACTAGATGGTGTGACCATTTCTAGTGGTTTGCAAAAATTCCAAAAGCCCTATCCATTGAGCTTATGCAGATCAACCTCATCAATAGAGCTTATGCCAACGAAAGGAGGAGTTAAGTATAATATCATTGCAGTGGATTACTTCATAAAGTAGGCTGAAGTGGAACTGCTTTCCACGATCATAACAGGGAAAGTGATCAGCTTTGTGACAAAGAATATTATTTGTAGATTCGGAGTTCCCCAAAAAATTGTAACTGATAATGGAACTCAACTCGAGAGTATCGAGTTCAAGGATTTCAAGAACCGGTACAAAATTAAGAAAAGTTTTCCGATAGTAGTGCACCCATAGGCGAATGAATAGGTGGAGGCACTGAATAAAATCATCAATTCCATCTTGAAGAAATGGTTAACTAAAGCCAAAGGCAACTAGGTCAACGAGCTTCCACTTGCATTGTGGGATTATAGGATGACCCATAAGTTCACAACTAGACATACTCCATTTGCTCAGGCCCACGGAGCTGAGGCCATGATTTCGGTAGGCTGGAAGTTCCTTCTCACCAAATAAGCACTATGAATCTAAGTTGAACAAGGAATTCTTGCTTGAGTCCCTTGACTTGGTTGACATAAAACGAGAAGAGGCTGAATTGAGGGTAGCTGCTCGCTAAAAAGAGTTGCCGAATATTTCAACACCTAGGTCCAAAGCCATACCTTTGAAGTGGGTGGACCTTATTTTGAAACAAATTCTCCCATGTATGGGAGCACTTAGTCCGAATTGAGAAGGTCCCTATACAATTGAACATAAGCTTGGAGATGGAACTTTCAAGCTAGCCACTGTTAATGGAACCCCGATTCCGCAGGCGTGGAAAAGTGACCTATTGCGACGCTATTTCACTTAGATTTATTTACTTTATTTTCTACAAATAAGCCACCCTAGTGGACTAGAGGAAATGTAATAAGATAGGATTTGCCACTTCTTTGGTTTATAAATAAAGTTTGCTTCTTAAACCGATGGAACCGTATTCTTGTAAGCAAAATCTTGTGTTGTGTGATTATCAGTGCAATCAGGTACTTGGAGATAGGTACTAACCAACTTTGTTGCTCTAAGATCGGGACAAAGGAGTATAATCATCAGGGCCGATCAATGATTTTCCCTTATTCCTTTAGTCTTAACTAATGCCCAAAGATAGGAAAATTCAATGAGGGATGCCCAGATTCAGGCACCTAAAGCATCAGTTTTAGAGATAGGAACTAGTGTATAATCAAGACTTTCACGGCCACTCTTACGGCTCTACAAGACATGCTCGGGCTAGAAAAAGCGAGGATGGTGAAGAATATTCTCAATCAACACCTGGAGATAGGTGAGATCGAGAGATGGGCTAGAAGATAGGCGCCTGAAACACTGATTCCTAAAGATAAGAATTGGTATGTAATTGAAGCTTCCACGATTACATTTATGGTGTGACAGAAGGAGCTACTTTAACCAATGCCCGGAGATTGGCAAGGTCGAACGTTGATGCTTAGAGATAAGCATCTAAACTATTTGACCCTAAAGATGGGGATCGATGGGTAATTAGACTATTCATCACTTATGGTCCGGTGAGATATGCCTAGCCGATGGCAAGTGTTGAAGATCAGTGAATGAATTCAATCAATTCCCGAAGATAGGAAAGATTGAGTATGATGCCCAGAGACAGATGCTTAGAATGTTATTTCTGAGAGATAGGAAATGGCAAGATGCCAAACACTTCTTTGACTATGAATTTATTTACGGTCGGATGGAACTCGGTCGAGAATAAACAAGGTCTGCCATAGAGATGGCCAAATGAATAACAAGTTATGTTTAACCATGATTAAAATACTTTGGCAATGGTAAATAGTACTATGAAATGAAATATAACTGAGCACAGAAATTAACTTATATGTACAAAGCTATAGTAAGTAATAGAATTGCGCATACACATGCATGTATACTATAAGTAAATCACATTATAGGCGGTTATACTATATATTCAGGCAATTGTATATAGGCGGGCAAAATAAAAGTGCACGAATGCAATGGACCACAATCTTTATTTACAGTCACTTTTTATACAAGTAATGCAGGACCGGCCCTACACAAACTCGGCCTATATGCAAAAAGGAACAAAGTACAATAAAAAAGCATGAAGATGCTTTCGCAAAATCTAAATCGAAAGCCTACTTCTTCTTCCCTCGCTTGCTTCCACCCTTGGGATCATCCTTTACCGGGCGCTTCTTGGAATTCATCCCATCCTTAAACTTCCCCTTTTTAGGCTTTCCTTTCTTGGGAGTGCTGCCTTCTGAGTTATTATTCTCTCCCTCGGTTAAAATGATAATGGGATCCTCAGGTTTGTCAACTAGAGCATCAGAAGGCTTCGAGGATCCGCCAACGCCACTACCTTTTGGAGGTCCGATTTTAATTAGTGGGATTTTTGATGTAGGGCTTGTTGTTTCTAAGCCAATAGATATTTCAGTTCCGGGCTCTTTTTTAATTTTAATCTTTCTAAGGTTAAGCTTCAGCCTCTCCACCATGGAAATCGAATCGGTTGGCTTCGTAGCACTAGCGATTGTAATATCTTCCCCTAGGGACTATGAGGTATCCTCAAATTGTAACAACCCGTATATTTGGACATTTAAATTGACAATAATCCACACATGTCAATTTAAATAATACAAAACACGAATCATTATGGGATTATAAATACATAAATGTAAATGAAAATCAATACAACATCACAGACACAGAACAGTCATAGAATAATGCAGTGGAAAATATATCATCATAATAGCAGTTCATGAAGCTACTACAGGAAATACAACAATGTCTCAACATAAAGTGACTGAGAAGAAATACATAAATGTCCAACAGACTAGTACATCAATACTAGAATGGAAATAAACTGATAAAGATAAATGCAAAGTCTTCAGCATCTTCAACCAACCTTGATCAGCAACTGGATAGCTTCAGTCTGACCCGAGCATATACAAAAAGGGAAACACTCGAGTCAGGACTCAAAATCTTATACAAGATAATCAAGTGCAAGGAATAAAGTCCATAACTCAAAGATGAATGAAATAAACATCTCTAAGGATCCGATAAACTATCTATATATACAATAGAATACGATATGTAGATAATGTCTAATCAGTAAAGTACGATATTAAAATAGTGTTAAGGCGTTACCATAATCCCCCTTAACACATTTTTATAATGCCATAGTCTATACAGCACCGTAAACCCCACCATAAACTAGTGGTTATCAGAGGGTACCCCATAGGTATAACACAAAACAAATCATAATGGTCGCGAATAGGATAATCAGTATGACAAGGTACATGAGGCGATACCAACTAGGATACTAGTAGTTGCGTGATCCGGACTGATGTTGAGCATAGCAGCTACTACCTCAACACCGCGAAACAACACTCCCAAATCAAAGGGGTGCACCCAAATCGAATAACAAAAGTAATAGATATGGTATCGAAGAAGTGTGTTCGCTAGAGGTGGCGAACCTCAATGGCCCGGCGCGGCTCCTGTTTTAGTCATGTCAGGGGTCATCCAATATCGTTCTCTTTCTTCAGTCAACGCGTTCACCAAACCATCCACTTCATTCTGGACCAACACTCCGAGTATAATAGTTATTAAAGTAGTTTTCGGTATCGACAGAGAGTATGTCCATATCTGATCCCGGTCTCTTTAATAACTATGTATTCATCACCCGATGGTCGTTTAAGTTAAAGTTTAAACAAATCAAAGTCCAAAAGTCAAGTTGCAAATTTGACTTTCTAAATTTGACATTTCACGGTTCAATTTATTCCAGATATTTAAAATCATATTTCCAAATGAAATTTTAGTTCAAACATGTGGGTTAACAATATAATTAAGTATTCAAGTTCAATTTAATAAGATCTAAATTTCACTTATTAAATTTAGTTAATAATCAATGGATTCAATTTAATGGTCAATTTAGTTCAAATCATTAAATCAAATTCTATTCATTTCAATTCATATTTACATTCATCGTTACATTAAATATAATCATAAATTCGATTAAATCAATTTCATTAACTAAATTCCTTTTTATCCCAAAAAGCTTCATTTGATTTATTTACCAAATTCAATTAAATTTCTATTTAAAGAAATCCAATTTCATTTATTTGGTTCCATGATCTACATATTACAAAGTTTATTTCCGAGTTACAAATCAACTCAATCCATATTCAGTTTACAATGTCCTGATTTAATTAATTTGTTAAATTTAAAATCATTTTAAATTTAAATTATCACTAAATTAAATCCATAAAACTTTAGTTAGTTTTGTATTCCGCTTATGTCAAATTTTACTTAATCTCAAATTAAATTTATTACAAGTTCCAAATTTATTTAATTAAAACCAAGTTTTAAATCTTAATCTAACAAATCTAGTAAAATTTTAAATTATTAAATTCTAAAACTTTACTTGTTTCTAAATCTCATTTCAATTATTCAACTTACTTAACTTAAATTTCCTAAATCAAATTACAAATTTCCCAAATTAAATTTGTCAATTCATTTTATTCAATTAATTAGATTTATTAATCTGTTTCAATTAAATCCATTAATTTATTTCAATTGAATCCATTAATTTATTTCAATTAAATCCATTAAGTTCGTTACTTAATTTCAAAGCAAATTGTTAAGTTCATTCCTTAATTTCAAATAGATTTCAATTTCAAAATGATTTTGTTGACCAATCGGGTTTCTTATTTTAATTATCTATCCTAGGCCAAGTTGTTTAATTGGGTATTTATCATTTCAACCCAATATCATTCAATAAAAAAAATCAAAGCATAGCAAAGGGAACTTGTAGTGTGATAACTGGGATGGTGTCAAAGTAAATAAACAAGCAATAACAAACAATACAATCAATATTATTAATTCGAATAATCACGAAATAATTATATAAATTTTACACTATCATTTCAAGTAAAATTCCACAATTATCTCTAGAATCTACACTATCATTTCATGTAGATTAATGATTATCACAAGTGAATTATGCTATCATTTCATGTAATCTATACTAGTTATCACATGGAACTGGGATGGCATCTTACTGGAACTATTTATTTAACAGTTTGCAATTTGGTGGTCGGGTACGTCTTAGTGAAACAAATGTATAACCAGTTTACACTAACATATATTCAATCAATTACAACTAATAGTTTACAAACCAAATATTCAAGCACATTGTGATCTGGAACTATTACTAGAAAGATCTTATTTCAAACAATTACTGGAGCAACTTCACTGGAAAAAAAATTATACAACTAACATGTACTGAAAACACTTATATACCAATTTAGCACTTAGTGATTCGAACAATTGTATAAACTGGAACAATGGCATATATCTATACACTGGGGCAGTTTGCATATATACAATTTTACAAACAATACCACAACAGGTTTATATTCACTGAAACTATTGCACTAAACAATTTACAAACTAACCTACTTTCAATCAACTATTTATGTAAACACTTAAGCACTAGAGGAACTGGTACATCTCACTGGAACCATTTTATAAACAATATGCAACTAACCTATATTCAAATTACTTGGTTATACAGTCGTGCCTTTACTGGAACAGTTTACTTGCTGAAACAACCATATTCAATTAACTAACATATATATATTAAAGTTGTTTACCCAATCATCTTGCTGCTAACATATTCAATCAATCTTACTTACACTATTTATACAACCAACATATATACAACTAACTTGATTATCATAGTATAATAAATCGAGTCGTGAATGAATTTTTCACCTTTCGTGGTTAGAGAAGAGAGATCAAAAAGGCACGAAGAAGCACAGATGACCAACACAAATTTACCATAGAGCTAAACACAGAGAGAAGGAAGCTGCTTGTTCAAATCAATAGAGGAGACACAGTTACTAACTAGCAAAAGACATAAACATATATATGTTCTTACCTAAGCAAACCAGAAAAAAAAAGGCTAGAATCAAGGTAGATCGAGTTATTGTTCGACTGGCACTGGAGCTGCTGTTCAATACCAAAACGTGCGTGAGATACTCGATTCACAGATATATATATAAACCAATATATATAGAGAGAAAAATATAAACAGCAGCAAGTTTATATCATTTTTTTTCCACGTGATGATTTCTTTCGCGCAACGTCGGGCTGCCAATGAGATGGCGGAGCAAGGGTCGAAGGGGGTGGCGAGATGAAGGTTTCGGGTCTTGGTAGTGGAGTTTGCCAATGGTAGGTTCGGCAGTGGGTTTTTTTGGTGAATGGGTTCGAGTTTTTGACAGTGTTTTCGTGCATGGGCTAGAGTTTCGTGCATGGGTGTCGGCTCGCTGGGGAGGGGAGGCGACAGCGAGGTGGTGGTCGAGGTCAGCGGCAGTGGGTAGGGTACGGGTTGGTCGATGGGTTAGTGGGTTTTCGGCTATAGGGTTTGACAGTGGAGTTGGTTCTCATTTCTGGTTTTGGGCTTCTGCCGTTTGGAGCAGTGTCGATGGCATGGAGATGCGACGTGGTAGGGTACGGTGGCGGTAGGGTACGGCGACGACGGTGGTTGGTGGACATTGGGTAGGTCGAAGGTTGAGGAGGAGATGTGCGGGGGAAAGGGACGAGGTGCTTCATCTTCTGGGGAGCGAAATACAAAGGAATGAAAAGAAGAAAAATGTAAGGGAGGAGAGAGAAAGGTACCAGGTGAGACGACAACCAGATTTTAGTGGAAACGAACCAATAGCAGCAAATGGGCACTAGATTTATACAATGATATCTAGAAACCTAGGGTCATTATTTAATTTTCTGGGTAACCGTAAGGTCTGTTGGTGTTTTCAAGACACCGAATAGTCATAGTTCACTTCGAATTCTGCATGGGGAAGACAAATGGACATTGGTTTTAAGCTGCGTAACGGACCGGTTTACAATCCGTTAAACAATTGTAACTTTCAACTCCGAACTCTGATTGATGCAAACAAATATACCATTTTGATCAGCGCGACGAGACGAACGCAACGGTATATAAATATTGATGATTTGACACTGTTTGCGAAGTTCGAATATATTAATTAAATCGTTCGATCGAGCGAACAATTTTAATCAGCAAACGAAAACGAAATTTGACGAAATGAAATGTGACTTCATGATCAGTATATATTTTTATTAGGTATTGTGAAAAATATTTGGATTCGAACGATGAAATTTTCGCAGTTCAAATGAACTGAATATGGAATAAAATGCGAACGAAATTTGACTTCGATATTATTCAACGAAATTTGGTGTACGCCAATATCTATCTAGACGCATTCCAAATGTGAAGTTGGAATAGCAACGGGAATTGTTTGTGGAAATTCGAATTTTATACTAAATAAACGATTTTTAAAAATTTTAAACTGGGTTGGAATTTCAGGGTCGTTACATTCTCCCCCACTCAAAACTTTTCGTCCTCGAAAAGGAACGATGTAAGGAGTAGAAGAAAAATAAATGAGATGAGATGGACATAGAATAGAATATAGAATAGAATATACTTTCCATAAACAATTCTGGATTAGAATCACGGATACTCTCCTCTGTTTTCGAAGTACAATCACGATCATCGGGACTCCATTGCACTTTGCCTAGGCTAACAGATTTCCTCCTGAGCTGCTTTCTACTCCTATCAACTATCAACTATACGAAGTGGTTTCCTTTCGATAGTCAAATCGGGCTCAATAGCTACCTCATCCAACTGATCAATAGGAATAGTCATAGATGGGTCATGCACAACTTTCTGGAGATGTGAAACATGGAATACGTTGTGCACACCCTCAAAATTCTCAGGCAATGCGACTCTATAGGCTAGGGTACCAATCCTCTCTATGATAGTGAATGGACCAACAAATCTGGGAGCGAGCTTCCCTCTTCGGCCAAATCGAATAACATTCTTCAAAGGTGATACTTTAAGAAATATCTCATCTCCGACCTGGAATTCCAAATCTCTTCTCCGCCTATCTGCATAGCTCTTCTGCCTATCCTGAGCAGTCTTCATCTTTCTTCTGATCTCGTTGACCTTTTCATATGCTTCCATAATCATATCTGGGCCAAGAATTAATCGATCCCCAGGCTCAATCCAACAAGCAGGCGATTTGCATGGCCGTCCATATAAAGCTTCGAACGGTGCCATATCAATACTCGCCTCATTATTAAAGATAGTTAAACTTCGATTCAAATATACTTATTCAAATTGAAATTTGATTTTACCTGATAACTATTATTATAAGTGAATTCAACCAAATGGAGATGATCTTCCCAAGGTCCACCGAAATCTATAATGCAAGCTCGAAGAAGATCTTCTAAAATCTAATTCACCCTCTCAGTTTGGCCATCTGTCTGAGGATGATAAGCTGTGCTCAGATTCAGTTTAGTGCCCAAGACTTCCTGAAATGCCTTCCAGAATTTACTAGTAAATATAGGATCTCTATCGCATACGATACTAGATGGAACCCCATGAAGTCTAATAATCTCACTCATATAGATCTCGGCCAAACTCGAAGCAGTACGAGTGGTCTTAACTGGAATGAAGTGAGCGGACTTTGTCAATCTGTCGACAATCACCCAAATAATCTCATTACCTCTTCGGGTCCTTGGTAATCCATCAATGAAGTCCATAGAAATATGATCCCACTTCCAACACGGAATCTTTAGAGGCTGTACTAATCCGACCGTTTTTCGGTGGTCGGCCTTAACTTGCTGACAGGTAGTGCATCTACTAACATATATAGAAATATCTTGCTTCATCCCACTCCACCAATATAAATGCTTCATATTACGATACATCTTAGTGAGACCAGGATGAAATGAAAGTGATGACTGATGGTTCTCTCTAAGCACTTCTTGTCTCAATCCATCGACATTAGGAACACAAATACGGTTGTCGATCCTCAGAACTCCATTTCTATCTACTTGTGCTCCCACTTTACTGTCAGCATTTCCAACTCTACCAAGAACTAACTCCTTCATACGATAGAGCAAAGTGTCCTCACATTGTTTAGCTTTGATGCGATCCATAAGAGATGGAGAGATGACAAGCTGAAATAACATGCCTTCAACTACAATAAGACAATGCTTTGCTGCGGCTCAAAGCATCTGCTACGACATTTGCTTTCGTCGGAGTATAAGTGATGCCGAGATCATATGCAGCTAAGAATTCGAGCCATCAGACTTGTCTCTGGTTCAAATCCTTCTGAGAAAAGATATACCTCATGGACTTATGATCAGTGAATAATTCGAATTTTGTTCCCAAAAGATGGTGCCTCTATAGTTTCAAAGCAAATACAACTGCAAGAAGCTCCAGATCATGTGTGGCATAGTTTAATTCATGGGTCTTCAACTGACGACCCGCATAAGCAATAACCTTTCCATTTTGCATAAGGACAGCGCCTAAACCTTCTCAGCAAGCATCTGTATAGACGGTTAATCCTTCACTTCCCTCAATTACCGCAAGAACATGGGCTGAAGTTAACTTGCGCTTCACCTCATTAAAAGCTGCTTCGCACTTCTCAATCCAAATAAACTTAACATCCTTCCGAGTTAAAGCAGTAAGTGGGGCAGAAATCCGGGTAAAGTGCTCAATAAATCTGCGATAATAACCGGCTAAGCCCAAGAAACTATGAATATCTGTAGGAGTTTTAGGAGTCTCCCAATCCTGTAGATTAATTGATTCAAATTAGAAAGAGATAAGATTTTTCGAATAGAACAACGAATAAGATAGAACTTACATTGATTACGGCGATCTTA
The DNA here is from genome assembly GCA_030737815.1 of Allium fistulosum. Taxonomy (NCBI): domain Eukaryota; kingdom Viridiplantae; phylum Streptophyta; class Magnoliopsida; order Asparagales; family Amaryllidaceae; genus Allium; species Allium fistulosum. The sequence continues at coordinate 107,473 of JASFAW010000015.1, forward strand.
GCTGGATCGACCGAAATCCCAATTTTTGAAACAATATGGCCAAGGAATCTCACTTCGTCTCGCCAGAAGTGGCATTTAGAGAACTTGGCTTTAAGCTGATGGTTTCGGAGAGTTTCTAGAACATATCGGAGATGTGTTTCATGCTCATTCTCGTCTTTGGAGAAGACGAGAACATCATCAATGAATACAAGAACAAACTTGTTAAGGACATCACGGAAGACTCGGTTCATCAAGTCGACGAAATAAGCAGGTGCGTTGGTCAAACCGAATGGCATAACCAACCATTCATAGAATCCATTCTCGGTACGGAAATCCATCTTATGGATACTATCTTCTGCTACTCTGAGTTGGTGGAACCCAGTGGCTAGATCAAGTTGTGAGAAGACTTTAGCTCCATGGAGCTGATCGAATAAATCGTTGATGCGAGGCATCAGATAGCGATTTTTGAGAGTGCGTTTGTTTAGTTCTCTGTAGTCCACACACATGCGAAGAGATCCATCTGATTTGGTGACAAATGCAACTGCGGCGCCCCATTCAGAACAACTTCTCCTAATCAAACCCTTAGCAAATAGATCCTCAATTTGCATTTTTAGTTCAGCTTTTTCTTTAGGGGCCATCCTTCGGTGTGGGAGAACTACGGGAGTAGCTCCAGGAATAAGATCAATGCGGAAATCGATTTCCCATTTAGGCGGTAGAGAGTTGACCTCTCCAAATACATTGGGAAATTGCTGAACAATAGGAGTGGAGTCAAGATCATTCGGGTGAGCATCAAGAGAGAATATGAAGCTTCCGGCATATTTCTAAGGTGATTTGCATTCAATGACAAGTGACAGACCCTTGTCACTGACTAAAGAAATAGAACAAGCTTTGCATGAAATAACAGCATCGAATTTTCTTAACCAATCGGCACCTAATAAGATGTCAAATGCTTCGAAGCCAAGCACATAAAATTTCCAAGTGAATCGATATCCTCCATACATAAGTACAACCTCATTACAAATTCTACTAAGGTTGGCAAGTCCTCCAATAGGTTTGGAGACACATAAGGAAGTAGTGGTAAAAGTAGGTTCTAATTTGAGTTTACTACAAAGGTCAATAGATATGAAGCTATGGGAAGCGCCAGTGTCGAATAATACTCTAATAGGTAAATCTTGTAATGAAAAAGTACACTGTAAGGTACCTTGGTCATCCTGGGCCGGTGGTGCAGATGGTGCAGGTGTGGTGATAGCAAATACTCCATAAGTGGTGCCATGCTTATGCATTGGGCAGTCTTTCTTGAAATGACCAGGCTGGAGGCAGACATGGCATATATCTCTCCCAGTCATAGAAGGTGGTGGAATAGCAGCTCCGGTAGATGGACAGCTATTAGCATAATGGCCCTTCTTATCGCATTTGAAGCAAGTGATATTAGCAAGGTCGATTGGGCTTTTCTGAGCATATCCCAATCTTGTAGTCTTTTGCCAAGCTTTCTTTTGTTGATCAAAGTACATCTTCCTCTTTCCGAGCTGGCTAGAAGAGGACTGAGTAGGAGTGGCCTTGGCAGTAGGTCCCTTAGGCTTTGCCTCATATCTAAGAGCATAGTCAACAAGCTCTATGAAGGTGCAGTTGGTGTGGCCAGTAAGCAATTCATAATATTCTGGTCTAGCGCCCAAAATGAACTTCTCGTTCTTCAGAAGTGGTGTATCAATCAATCCAGGTCCGAACTTGGATAGTTCGTTGAATTTCCTCTCATACTCAGAAAAAGTCATACTGCCTTGCTTAAGATCCATGAAAGCTCTATAAAGTTGGGCTTTCCCAGCAGCTGGCATCCATTGTGCCGAGAAAGCATCCCTAATTAATAGATGGACTGGATGAATAACATTCCAAAGATTGAAAGAAGAATTTAGACTACGAAATCCAACGAATTTATACCTAAACTGGGCCCAAGTGATGGTGTTCTCCTCTATACGGGAAGTAACTGATTCCCACCAATCTTGTGCGACATCCTGAAGTTGCCAAGCAGCCAGTTGACGCTTCTGAGCATCAGTGATCTCCAAACCAGAAAATATATTCTCTAAGCTTTTAAGCCATTGCTAAGCCTCGATAATGCTCTCGGATCTAGAAAACTTAATACCTCCAAGCTATGTATACTTCTTACTAAGAGTGGTGAATTTGACTGGAGCTGGGGCGGCAGGTGCAGCCTGAGCAGGACCATTTCCTCTTCCTCCAATATTGTTTCTTCTGGTACTCATCCTGAAATACCAAAAGAGATTTAGAACCAAGGATAGAAATCATAGAACTCTAAGGAAAGTCCAATCAACGAATCAAAAGAAGTTTGAATTGAAAGGATTTGGATATTGAATCGATTCTCCTCATTCTAGGGTATTGCTACCCTATCTCTAACGAGTTTATATAACCCCAAACTAAGGTTTTTAGGGAAATTAAAGCTCTGATACCAACTGTAACAACCCATATATTTGGACCATTTAAATTGACAATAATCCACACATGTCAATTTAAATAATACAAAACACGAATCATTATGGGATTATAAATACATAAATGTAAATGAGAATCAATACAACATCACAGACACAGAACAGTCACAGAATAATGTAGCAGAAAATACATCATCATAATAGCAGTTCATGAAGCTACTACAGGAAATACAACAATGTCTCAACATAAAGTGACTGAGAAGAAATACATAAATGTCAAACAGACTAGTACATCAATACTAGAATGGAAATAAACCGATAAAGATAAATGCAAAGTCTTCAGCATCTTCAACCAACCTTGATCAGCAACTGGATAGCTTCAGACTGACCCGAGCATATACAAAAAGGGAAACACTCGAGTCAGGACTCAAAATCTTATACAAGATAATCAAGTGCAAGGAATAAAGTCTATAACTCAAAGATGAATGAAATAAACATCTCTAAGGATCCGATAAACTATCTATATATACAATAGAATATGATATGTAGATAATGTCTAATCAGTAAAGTACGATATTAAAATAGTGTTAAGGCGTTACCATAATCCCCCTTAACACATTTTTATAATACCATAGTCTATACAGCACCGTAAACCCCACCATAAACTAGTGGTTATCAGAGTGTACCCCATAGGTATAACACAAAACAAATCATAGTTGTCGCGAATAGGATAATCAGTATGATAAGGTACATGAGGCGATACCTAGGATACTAGTAGTTGCGTGATCCGGACTGATGTTGAGCATAGCAGCTACTACCTCAACATTGTGAAACAACACTCCCAAATCAAAGGGGTGCACCCAAATCGAATCACAAACGTAATAGATATGGTATCGAAGAAGTGTGTTCGCTAGAGGTGGCGAACCTCAATGGCCCGGCGCGGCTCCTGTTTTAGTCATGTCAGGGGTCATCCAATATCGTTCTCTTTCTTCAGTCAACGCATTCACCAAACCATCCACTTCATTCTGGACCAACACTCCGTGTATAATAGTTATTAAAGTGGGTTTCGGTATCGACAAAGAGTATGTCCATATCCGATCCCGGTCTCTTTAATAACTATGTATTCATCACCCGATTGTCGTTTAATTTAAAGTTTAAACAAATCAAAGTCCAAAAGTCAAGTTGCAAATTTGACTTTCAAAATTTGACATTTCACGATTCAATTTATTTCAGATATTTAAAATCATATTTCCAAATGAAATTTCAGTTCAAACATTTGAGTTAACAATATAATTAAGTATTCAAGTTCAATTAAATAAGATCTAAATTTCACTTATTAAATTTAGTTAATAATCAATGGATTCAATTTAATGGTTAATTTAGTTCAAATCATTAAATCAAATTCTATTCATTTCAATTCATATTTACATTCATCGTTACATTAAAAATAATCATAAATTCGATTAAATCAATTTCATTAACTAAATTCCTTTTTATCCCAAAAAGCTTCATTTGATTTATTTACCAAATTCAATTAAATTTCTATTTAAAGAAATCCAAATTCATTTATTTGGTTCCATGATCTACATATCACAAATAAGTTTATTTCCGAGTTACAAATCAACTCAATCCATATTCAGTTTACAATGTCCTGATTTAATTAATTCGTTAAATTTAAAATCATTTTAAATTTAAATTATAACTAAAATAAATCGATAAAACTTTAGTTAGTTTTGTATTCCGCTTAAGTCAAATTTTACTTAATCTCAAATTAAATTTATAACAAGTTCCAAATTTATTTAATTAAAACCGAGTTTTAAATCTTATTCTAACAAATCTAGTAAAATTTTAAATTATTAAATTCTAAAACTTTACTTGTTTCTAAATCTCATTTCAATTATTCAACTTACTTAACTTAAATTTTCCTAAATGAAATTACAAATTTCCCAAATTAAATTTGTCAATTCATTTTATTCAATTAATTAGATTTATTAATCTGTTTCAATTAAATCCATTAATTTATTTCAATTGAATCCATTAATTTATTTCAATTAAATCCATTAAGTTCGTTACTTAATTTCAAAACAAATTGTTAAGTTCATTCCTTAATTTCAAATAGATTTCAATTTCAAAATGATTTTGTTGACCAATCGGGTTTCTTATTTTAATTATCTATCCTAGGCCAAGTTGTTTAATTGGGTATTTATCATTTCAACCCAATATCATTCAATAAACAAATCAAAGCATAGCAAAGGGAACTTGCAGTGTGATAACTGGGATGGTGTCAAAGTAAATAAACAAGCAATAACAAACAATACAATCAATATTATTAATTCAAATAATCATGAAATAATTGTATAAATTTTACGCTATCATTTCATGTAAAATTCCACAATTATCTCTAGAATCTACACTATCATTTCATGTAGATTAATGATTATCACAAGTGAATTATGCTATCATTTGATGTAATCTATACTAGTTATCACATGGAACTGGTATGTCATCTTACTGGAACTATTTATTTAATAGTTTGCAACTTGGTGGTCGGGTACGTCTTACTGAAACAAATGTATAACCAGTTTACACTAACATATATTCAATCAATTAAAACTAATAGTTTACAAACCAAATATTCAAGCACATTGTGATCTGGAACTATTACTGGAAAGATCCTATTTCAAACAATTACTGGAGCAACTTCACTGGAAAAAAAATTATACAACTAACATGTACTGAAAACACTTATATACCAATTTAGCACTTAGTGATTCGAACAATTGTATAAACTGGAACAATGGCATATATCTATACACTGGGGCAGTTTGCATATATACAATTTTACAAACAATACCACAACAGGTTTATATTTACTGAAACTATTGCACTAAACAATTTACAAACTAACCTACTTTCAATCAACTATTTATGTAAACACTTAAGCACTAGAGGAACTGGTACATCTCACTGGAACCATTTTATAAACAATATGCAACTAACCTATATTCAAATTACTTGGTTATACAGTCTTGCCTTTACTGGAACAGTTTACTTGCTGAAACAACCATATTCAATTAACTAACGTATATATATTAAAGTTTTTTACCCAATCATCTTGCTGCTAACATATTCAATCAATCTTACTTACACTATTTATACAACCAACATATATACAACTAACTTGATTATCATAGTATAATAAATCGAGTCGTGAATGAATTTTTCACCTTTCGTGGTTAGAGAAGAGAGATCAAAAAGGCACGAAGAATCACGGATGACGAACGCAAATTTACCACAGAGCTAAACACAGAGAGAAGGAAGCTGCTTGTTCAAATCAATAGAGGAGACACAGTTACTAACTAGCAAAAGACATAAACATATATATTAACATATATATGTTCTTCCCTAAGCAAACCAGAAAAAAAGGCTAGAATCAAGGTAGATCGAGTTGTTGTTCGATTGGCACTGGAGCTGCTGTTCAATACCAAAACGTGTGTGAGATACTCGATTCACAGATATATATATAAACCAATATATATATAGAGAAAAATATAAACAGCAGCAAGTTTATATCATTTTTTTCCACGTGATGATTTCTTTTGCGCAACATCGGGCAGCCAAGGAGATGGCGGAGGAAGGGTCGAAGGGGGTGGCGAGATGGAGGTTTCGGGTCTTGGCAGTGGAGTTTGCAAATGGTAGGTTCGGCAGTGGGTTTTTTTTGTGCATGAGTTCGAGTTTTTGACAGTGTTTTCGTGCATGGGCTCGAGTTTCGTGCATGGGTGTCGGCTCGCTGGGGAGGGGAGGCGATGGCGAGGTGGTGGTCGAGGTTAGCGGCAGTGGGTAGGGTACGGGTTGGTCGATGGGTTAGTGGGTTTTCGGCTATAGGGTTTGACAGTGGAGTTGGTTCTCGTTTCTGGTTTTGGGCTTCTACCGTTTGGAGCAGTGTCGATGGCAGGGAGATGTGCGGCGGTAGGGTACGGCGACGACGGTGGTTGGTGGACGTTGGGTAGTTCGAAGGTTGAGGAGGAGATGTGCGGGGGGAAGAGGCGAGGTGCTTCATCTTCTAGGGAGCGAAATACAAAGGAATGAAAAGAAGAAAAATGTAAGGGAGGAGAGAGAAAGGTACCAGGTGAGACGACAACCAGATTTTAGTGGAAACGAACCTATAGCAGCAAATGGGCACTAGATTTATAAAATGATATCTAGAAACCAAGGGTCATTATTTAATTTTCTGGGTAACCGCAAGGTCTGTTGGTGTTTTCAAGACACTGAATAGTCATAGTTCACTTCGAATTCTGCATGGGGAAGACAAATGGACATTGGTTTTAAGCTGTGTAACGGACCGGTTTACAATCCGTTAAACAATTGTAACATTCAACTCCGAACTCCGATTGGTGCAAACAAATATACCGTTTTGATAAGTGCGACGAGACGAACACAATGGTATATAGATATTGATGATTTGACACTGTTTGCGAAGTTCGAATATATTAATTAAATTGTTCGATGAACGAACAATTTTAATCAGCAAACGAAAATGAAATTTGACGAAACGAAATGTGACGTCATGATTAGTATATTTTTTTATTCGGTATTGTGAAAAATATTTGTATTCGGGCGATGAAATTTTCGCACTTCAAATGAACTGAATATGGAATAAAATGCGAACGAAATTTGACTTCGATATTATTCAACGAAATTTGGTGTACGCCAATATCTATCTAGACGCATTCTAAATGTGAAGTTTGAATAGCAACGGGAAACGTTTGTGGAAATTCGAATTTTATACTAAATAAACGATTTTTTAAATTTTTAAACTGGGTCGGAATTTCAGGGTCGTTACACAAATCCTCTAGTGCCCCAATCTTCTACGAATAAAGACCAGGGCCAAAACTAGAGGGAGGAATTGGAGCAATAAGTCCTATGGTGATAGAGGTTGACTCGATGGAAATGGCAATGGAACCCAAACCAGAGTGATTAGCGGCAGTGGAGGAGGAAGCGACGGATGACCTGCATGTTCACAAACAGTATTGTAAAGGTTTGTGATGACCTCGGGTAAGAACTAAAGCTTCTCGAATACAGGAGAGATAAGAGAAATACCTTTATTGGGTGAAGCTCCTTGTATGGGAGACTTGGAGATTGAAGTTCTTTAGCAGATGACTAGATGGGTTGAGAAGCAGGAAAAGGAATATAAGGCTCTTCAGTAGTCATGGCGGTAGAATTAGGAGTCATGGTAAGGGTGGCCTTAGAGCTAGCTCCCATAGAAATTGGTGTCTCCGCTGCTGGCTCTTTGGAATGGGAAATTGATGATACTGCTTGCTTAATTTTACTATAGATTATTGGAAACAAGTTAAGTAGTTTCCAAAAGAAAATGAGCATGACCGAAGGGTTATAATAGGAAGCCAAAGGCAAGTGATAGTTGCTGGCATGTAGATTAATTAAATCAAGTATTTAATAAAGGGATTAGTAGTCCAGAACCACTTTTCATGATGAACGTGTCGGTGAAGTACTAAATAAAGGTCTTGAAAAGACTAAGTTAAACAAATTAGAAGTTGATACATGAAAAGTTAGTGGTAGCTGTGTAAAAATGGCTCCTAACATATGCCCAACGGTAGTGCTAAAGGAGGTGGAGTCAAACAGAAAAGTAAATAACCAAAACCTTGAGTATAAAGTCTTAAGTAGAAATGCAAAGAAAATCTAAGTATGAGGCCAAGGTTAGTAAACCGAAGCTATTACCGAGGGTCGAAGGCGTTCTATGGTTAAGAAGGAATTATGAGATAGGAAGGGATTTCGAAAATTTTAAGGTCTAATCTCATAAATCAATGAAATTAAACTAAGACTAGCTTCCCTGGATGAGAAAGAGGGTAGTGACTACTGAGAGTAGTGTAAATCTAGGTATAGCGTGTAAATCAGAACTACTAACTCATAGAGACAATAATGTATGCTAAGGCTTGAGTTAGCCGAGACTATAATCAGAGACATCGATGAAATGTATGAGTAATGTTAATAACTGAGAGGCGGTTAGTTGTAATGTTATTTTAATAAACAACTAACTAAAAAGCCTAATATTAAATGATTAGGTATAATTTTCTGTAGAGGACATAAGGTCTGAGGTGGCAATCGAGGAATCGAAAGCGATTGGTGTAAGTCCTAATGTGGCAACCGCAACTAAAAGCGTTGGTGTAAGGCCCGAAGAGGCAACCGTACGGACTACGAAAGCAATTTGTGTAAGGCATATAGTGGAAACTAAGGGAATAATGGATGATCCCTAGAGTCTATACCTATGCTATCGCTGCTGGGTGTAAGTACCCCTTAAGTGCTGCTCCGGACCATCCCGAACTCTTGAACTGAAACTATAAAACAACGTATAAATGGATGCGTAGCACTGAAATCGTACTACGACCCGAATCTAGTTGCCTACTCCATGACTTCCATGCTGTGCACTAGCTTTGACCCCAACAGATCACTCAAGCACAACAATGCTTTAAACCATAGAATCTTTGCTAACAATCTGTCTACATATCTGCCCAATCTCGTATTGATCACTGCCATCATATATACTCATATCTGTCTAAGTCTGGAACCGAATCCTCACCGTCATGTGCTCCTTCCAACCATATACGATCGTCATACGTAACCGTGAACCTGATCACATCCCGATCTTGTATCCGAAGGGCTCTTGATTGCTTGTTCGATCTCCTACTATTCCTATGTAGGAATAGTCCATGTTTTGAGCCCCTCGCCTTGATCGCTTCCTCGACAGTGTGTCCGATCGCCTTATTGATCGTTGACGACCACTTGTGCACCACTTATATTTGCATTTGAATCCCGAGTCTTACCTTGCATTCCACTTTCTCGAGTAGCCCGAAGCTTCCCCGAAGTCATGCCTCCCCCTCACGTCAATTTGCATCCAGATCTGAGGGAAAACCACTATTATTCGGTACTTGGCCTAGGCTTACTACTAGGTTCGTGCACCATCGGTGCACCGATGGTAGCCTATACCAGAAAATAAGCCTGGGGCACGTGTCATTCGCCCACAACGATCATTGATTTATGCACTGTTTCCTTCATTGCATCGCCCAATGAACCGTCTAGCTTCCTAAGCCTGCCTTCACCACATCGGACCTCCTCTGGAGTTCATTGGTTAATGTTTTGGAAATGATTCCTTATATGTTAGAAAACCAATTTTGATATGAAATCCACTCTTTGCACGCGTAGAGTTCAACGGATGACTCTAGTAACCCGACTTCCTCTAATCACGTCAAAATGCACTCAATCGACCATCTTGCCTTATAGGATGCGTATGTGTGTCAATATACTCATTTGGGCACATTTACACATGCGTACACAAGCACACTTCACCACAAAAATCACGTTTCGGATTTCACTAGACCGATTACTCGATCCGGGATACTCTTACGCAACTTAGTGCACACGATAATCGCAATGGCTACGTGAGATGCCTGCAACGCACTTATATACAAATGTATTTACACACATCCATATACATACACATGCGTGCACACACACACGCGCGTGTACACACACACATATATATTCATACAATTACAACATGTATTCAAACAAACATAAACAATTATTATAATTACAATATGCAAATTGTTTTGATGGTTATATATGTTCAAATACATGCATACGTATACTTACCCATACACATATACATAAATGTATATTCAAATAGGTAATCCAATTATTACTTAAATCAAATCTCACTTTTATTTACTAAATCTTTTCGATAAAAGTCCAATATGTTTTCATACTATTTATAAAACCTCACTATTATTTTATAAAATACATTATTAGCTTATTAGTCATTTAAGCCTTTATAACAATTAATTTATTTATTTAAAATTAAGTATTCTTCTCATAATTATTATATAAAACTTTATAACCATTTTATAAAATATCTTCTTCGTATCATTTTATCAAATCTCATATTCCTATATAAAACACTTCTTTTTACTATTTTACAAAATATAATATCATTTTTTGAAATAATTCTTTTACTTATATAATCATTTCTTTACTTTAAATAATATTTATAAGTACTAATAAAGCTTTATTAACCCTAAAATCATTTTAATAATAAGTGTAGAGCTCAAAGCTCACTTAATTAGCTTACTAAGTTTTCTAAAACCATTTCAATTAGTTTTATTATTACCAACTACTGACATGTACATAGTCATGTCATATAGTTAGCCTCTAATCCATTACAAGAACACACATAAACCCAAAACTCATTTCTTAGCTTACTAACCATTTCAAAAAGAGCAACTAAGGACTTAAACAAATAATGACTTAATATAATTATGTTTACAACATGAACATAAGCCTAAGTCAACCCAAACATTATCTAAATCATAACATATAACTTTATAATCATTAATCAACAAATATATGAAGTATAACATGTAAATATAGTAAAGAATCATCTCAGTCACATTCTTTTTCACTAAAACAAGCTCTAATCGCCAAAAATCCAAACTTTGCTCTCTTACAATCTTGGATGAAGATCTAAACTTCGATTCAAGTTTATTCGTTAGTGGATTATGTAAGGAATTGGATGAGAGGAATTATGGTGATTTTATCGGGATTTATAGGAATTGATTTGAGCTTGGATAGTTGATCTAGGGTTAGGCCTAAAGAAATAATTATGAAAGTGATTAGGAGAAGGAAATGAAATGTAACGTATAATGAGAAGTGAATGAATAGGTTAGTCACTTATAGGCAAGCTAATGGGCCTTTGCCCCAAATTCATTTCGTCCACTAAGAAAACATTGTTCACTCAAAAAACTAATCGACTCTAAACATAGCCAAGCTTATACTAATTCTTCTCATGACGGAATGGTGGTCTCAACGGTGGGTGTCTCGAGTCCCAATTCATTCGTTTCTAAAGAAATAAGTATAATGGGAGTTCCATTAATTAATGATTAAATATTTAAATTAATTATTAAATATCTAGCCGTTGTAAATGCGTTGTTACATTCTCCCCTCCTTAAAAGAATTTCATCCTTGAAATTTCTACAAGTAGGATAATTAACAAGACTGCGCAAAATTCCCGAGCATCAACTTTGGAAAACCTCGCTAGTATCTCCCTTGCGCTTCAAGCGATATGAAAAAACCCAAAAATTAGAATGCATCTGTTGGGTGAGATTCGACCGGACCAAGCCCTCACCGAACAGGCCTACTGCCGAACCAACCCATCTCCTCACCAATGCCGAACCAACTTTTCTCCAAGCACTGCCAGACCAAACTCCCTCTCCAAGCAATACCAAACCAGCCCACTACCGGTCCAAGTACTACCGGACCAAACCCAACTTCTTCACCGAATCAACTATCACTGCCGGACCACTCCCCTGCCGAACCAAATCCCCTCTCCTCCATTACCGAACCAAACCCTCACCGGACCAGCTCCACCAACTCCACAACCGAACCAATCCACTGCCGAACCAAGACCTCATCTCCACCCATCTACTACCGAACCAAGGCGATGCCGAACCAAATTTGCCAGGCCAGATTGTATCAGCCCGGGCCCATCAGCAGCTGTATACATCCAAGACCCCTACCCCCAGCCTCACTCTATAAATAGAGGGGCAGGGGTACAATAATGGGGGACAAGTTTGAGAGCTCAAGCATGGAAAGGACTTTCAAACAACTTTCTTTTACTTGTATCAAAGCTTTGTACTTGTAATCAAAAGAAGAGAAGAGAAATAACATATAAAGTGGACGTAGGCACATTCTGGCTGAACCACTATAAATTTGCGTGTCTTTTTACAGTTTAGTCCCTGCTTTTCATATATTTGCATAAATCAACCAAATCACTAAGAACAACATAAGATCTATTAAATCATACAGCTTTGAGGTGTTTGTCCATTTTTTGTGCAAACATTTTTGGTGCTTTCACTGAGAGCTAGAAGCTCGAAGCTTCAGCTTCATCCACTTAACAGTTTTCCTAACAGCATCGTTCGCTACTTGGAAAACATGCCTCCCAAACAGAGAAAAGATGTTAACAAAGGAAAAAACATTGCATCCAGCAGTCTTCCAGATCTAGCTGTCACGAATCAAGTAAATCGTCCTCCTCCGGCAGCAGTAACAAATGAAGGACAGGCTAACCCAACCACTCCTGCCACAGAACAGCCTGCAGCAATTACTAGGGCAGATTTGGACAGAGTTGTGGTTGAAGTAACTAACCGCTTCACGTCCCAGCAGGAAGCCTTGGTGGACCATCTCATGTCACGCTTAAGGGACGCTGAAGAATCCAACCGCAACACTGAATCATGGGGCGAGTCCCAGTCTGGAGGATCTTAGAGACAACAAAGACCTTCCTTCTTCGAAGGAGCTAACGGCAGAAGTAGCCATGGTAGGAGCCGAGACCGAGCACAGCCCGAAGTTAGGCCTGAGGAAAAGTTTGGTACCGAACCCAACGGGGGAGGTACCGGACGGAGGTCAACTGTAGCTGAGCCTGTCATACTGCCTAACCACGGAAACGCCAGTGAACGGGGCCGAGCTAGAGTCCAGCCCGAAGTTGGACCCGAGGAAGTGCTTAGATCAGAACCCGGTAGGGGAAGATCAAGGCAAGGGCCAACTGTAGCTGACCCTAGCATGCTCCCAGAAGATCAAAGGCAGCCACTGGAAAATATGAGGAATGATAGACGATACCATCCCTACAGGTCATCTGGACGGAATCAATCCCACAGAACAAAACCAAACTCATTTCTATCTGCTCCAAATTCTGATGAAAGGATGGCACGCTTATTCAGAGAGTGTGTCCAACGGGAGCAAAGAGATCGAGGGATAGGCGCTAGGGTAACCAGCCCTTTCGCCCGCAATATCGAAATTGCTATCACCCCCCGAGAATGGAAGACGCCAACAATGGAACCCTACAAAGGAACCTCCGACCCCGTTGTACACTTACAGAGGTACACGCAACATATGCTCATGAGTGGGGCGACAGAGGGAGTACTGTGCAAATGCTTTCCACTCTTCTTAGCAGATCTTGCTACCTCCTGGTTCTGTCATCTACCCCAGGGATCCATCAGCTCGTGGGAAATGTTGAAAGAAAAATTTATCAGTCAGTTCCGCATTCATGTGGAGCAACCTAAGGACGCTTATTCCTTATCCAGCGTCAAACAGAAACCCGGAGAGAAGCTGCAGCAATACCTAACCAGGTTCAACGCCGTAGCAGCCGCAGTCCAAGATGCCGATGAGAAGCTTATCCTAATGGCCCTCTGTAGTGGTGTGCATCCGGACACTAAATTTGCTAGAAGGTTGACAAAAGAAAAACCAGCTACTTTACCCGATTTCTTCCATGAAGCCGGGAAATACATGAGGCTTGAGGATGCTGCCGTTGAGGGGCAGTCAGGACAGCAAAATAAGACAACCCATAGCAACGCCCCCGCTGTGGCAAGGGACGTTCGAAGAAATGATTCCAGAGACAATGCTGGGGGCAAAAAGGGAGAAAAGCGCCTATATCGGCCTGGGCCGAGATTCGACACTTACACTCCTTTGAACGAGACCGTCGAAAATATCTTCCTTGCCACCGAAGGAGAAGTTAGATACAAACGCCCACCATACAAAAAGGAATCAGATAACGCGCAGAAATCTAGAAAGTTCTGCCACTTCCACGAATCTCACGGGCATGATACCAATGAATGCCATCATCTCTGGGATCTGATTTAGGAACACATCAGAAGGAAGAAACTGGAACGTTATGTAAAAAGTCAGGACAAGACTCCAGCTCCTGCCAATGAAAACCCAAGGCTACCCTCACCGAACACCGGCAGAGGAAACCGCAACACTAGCAGCTCTAGTCAAGAGAAAATAGTGGTCCATACCATCTCAGGAGGACCGCACATCGCGGACAGAAGCTGGAAAAAGATGGAAAGGTATGGAAAGTCGCTTAGAGACAATAAAGACTGTGTCAATTCGGTTATAGAAGAGCGCCACCCGAAGCGGAAAGAAAGTAATGACATCACATTCGGTAAGCGTGACCTAGAAGGAAGGCAGTACCCTCACATGGATCCCATGGTCATCTCCGCCCGACTCGGTCCCGCCGAAGTTTACCGAATCCTGGTAGACACTGGAAGCTCAGTAAACATCCTGTTCAAACATGCATTCGACAAAATGAAGCTATCAATGAAGGATGTATCTCCCTGCGATAAACCACTACACGGTTTCACTGGGGATGCTAAGATGCCCCTCGGGCAACTGGACCTCTTTGTTGAGATTGGAAGCCATCCCCGCTCCATTGTACGGAAGCAGACGTTCGTGCTAATAGAAAACCATTCGGCCTACAACGCCTTCTTAGGAAGACCAGCCTTGTCTGACTTCCAAATTGTCCTAGCCCCATGGTGCCTAAAGATGAAATTTCCAACAGACAATGGAGTAGGGGAAGTGGAAGGAGACCAAGACGTTGCTCGAGACTGCTATGTGACTGAACTTCGCAACAACCACAGGAAGGATAAAGGGAAGGGTGTAGAGATTGCCCTCTGCACAAAAATTCTAGAAGCATAGCAACTAAAGAAAGCCCCTCCTCTTCGATATACCAGCGACCCTTTCAATGAATTAGACCCTAGGGACAAAGAGGAGGAGGCCACCGCCGAGCCTGCAGAGGCTATGGAGTTTATATCTGTAGACAAGCACGACTCAAGTAGACTATTGAAAATTGGGTCCCAACTAAAAGCCGAATTGAAGGAACAACTCATCGATTTTCTCCGCCACAACTTGGATGTATTCGCATGGTCACACGTTGACATGACCGGAATCTCCCCCGACATAGCCTGCCACGTATTAAAAATTGATCCTACCAAGGCGCCTGTAAAATAAAGAAAGAGAAGTATGGGGGTAGAGCGATCAGCAGCCCTCGATGAAGAAGTAAAGAATCTACTCGCCAATGACTTCATATGAGAAGCTATCTACCCGGAATGGATCGCCAACCCGGTGCTGGTAAAGAAGGCTAATGGGAAGTGGCGAACCTGCATTGACTTTTCCAACCTAAACGACGCCTGCCCAAAGGATTGCTTTCCACTTTCCAGAATCGACCAACTTGTAGACGACACAGCCGGGCACGAGCTCCTATCTTTTATGGATGCATACTCAGGATATAACCAAATTCCTATGCATGCTCCCGACCAAGACCACACTAGTTTCATCACTGACCGGGGTTTATACTGCTATAAGGTAATGCCTTTCGGACTTAAAAATGTAGGAGCCACCTACCAGCGCCTCGTCAACAAGATGTTTGCAGGGCTAATAGGACAGACTATGGAAGTATATGTGGATGACATGCTGGTGAAGTCAAGGAAAGCCAAAGATCACGTAAACCACCTAGGCAAAATGTTTCAAGTACTCTGACAGTATGGAATGAAGTTGATTCCTCTAAAATTCTCCTTCGGAGTGTCATCAGGAAAGTTCTTAGGATTCATCGTTCATGCCAGGGGGATTGAAGCGAACCCTGAACAAGTACGAGCGCTAAGGGAGATCAAGATACCTTCCACTCGAAAGGAAATGCAAAGCCTAAATGGAAAAGTGGCCGCCCTAAGCCGATTCATCTCCAAGGCAACGGACAAGTGCGTCCCCTTTTCGAAGCTCTAAAGAAAGACAAAGGAAAGTTTGAATGGACTGACGAATGCTTAACCGCTTTCCTTAACCTAATCGAACACCTCCAGAAACCACCGGTACTCTCGACTCCAAGCGAAGGCGAAGAATTATACCTATACCTTGCTGTGTCATCTCATGCCCTAAGCGCTGCCTTGGTAAGGGAAGACAACCGCACGCAACGGCCAGTTTACTTCGTCAGCAAAAGGTTTACTGGGGCGGAAGTCAGATATCCTAAACTTGAGAAGCTAGCATACTGTTTACTAATCACATCACGGAAACTGCGTCACTACTTCCAGTCCCATTCCATCAAAGTTCTGACAGATCAACCACTGAGGCAGGTACTCCATCGTCCCGACACTTCTGGGCGACTACTTAAATGGTGCATTGAACTAAGTCAGTATGATATCACCTATCACCCTCGCACCGCCATCAAGGGACAAGCCATGGCTGATTTCATTGCAGAATTCACTACCAACAAAGATAAGGAGCAATTGGAAATAGCAGAAGATATCAAGTGGAATCTCTTTGTGGATGGTGCATCGAACGAACAAGGCTCGGGGGCAGGTGTGGTAATAATCACTCCCAGGGGAAACAAACTGCACTATGCTATAAGGTTGGAGTTCACTGCCACCAACAACGATGCAGAGTATGAAGCAGTGATAGCCGGACTAGAAATTGCCATAGAAATCAGAGCCAATTCTTTGTGTCTTCACAGTGATTCTCAACTTATTATTAATAAAATACTAGGAGAATTCCAAGCTCGAGAAGAACGACTCATAGCATATTTAAAAAAGACCAAGTTACTTCTCAGCCGATTGGACCACTACTTAGTCAAACACATCCCTCGGGAAGAGAACCAAGAGGCCGACGAATTGGCAAAGCAAGCAAGTGTGAGAGACATCACCATCTTCGGGGCAGTAACCATCTCAAAGCAACTGGCCCCAAGTTTTGAGCAAGTGAATCTGGTAGCTGCAACTGAGGAAGCAACTTGGATGACTCCCATCCGAGACTACCTACAAAGTGGTACACTACCCGACGGGCGTAACGAAGTCAAGAAAATCTTGAGGAAAGCATCCCGCTACACAATACAAGAAGACATCCTCTATCGGCGCGGATTCTCTAACCCGTTATTAAGGCGTGTCGCTGGGAGGGAAGCCAAGGAAATCTTATCCAACATCCATCAGGGAAGCTGCAGAGATCACACCGGAGGGCAAACATTAGCAAAAAAGATACTCCGATATGGATATTTCTGGCCCACCTTAAGCAAGGACGCCTTAGATTTCGTCAAAAAGTGTGACAGATGCCAGAAGTTTGCTAAGATTCCGCGACTACCAACAACTGAGATTACTCAAATGACCAGCCCTTGGCCCTTCGCAATATGGGGAATTGACTTAATCGGCGAGCTACCGATGGGCCGAGGCAGGGCCAAATATGCTATAGTGGCAGTTGATTATTTCACCAAATGGGTGGAAGCGGAACCTCTGAATAAAGTATCTTCAGCAAAAGTTATTAACTTCTTGATCAAAAATATTCTATGCAGGTACGGGGTCCCACTCAAAATCATATCAGACAATGGACTTCAGTTTGACAGCGAGGAATTCGCCAACTGGTGCCAAGAGCACGGAATTAACAAAAGCTTCTCATCCGTAGCATATCCCCAGGCAAACGGACAAGTCGAAGCCGTCAATAAAATTCTGAAAACTCTGATCAAAAAGAAACTCGAAAAGTCAAAGGGCACTTGGGTGGATGAACTCCCTACGGCACTGTGGGCATATCGCACATCTTTCAGAACATCAACGGGGCATACTCCCTTATCTTTGGCATACGGATCGGAGGCTATGCTCCCAGTTGAAACCATTGTGCCTTCCCACCGTAGGATCCACTATAACCTAGAAGAGAACGAAGAACTCCTCCACATGACTTTGGATCTAGTGGAGGAGAGAAGGAATGATGCAGTCCTTAAAGCAGTGGCCCACAAGCAGAAAGTGGCAGCACAATACAACTCCAAAGTCAAGCATCGTACCTTACAAGAAGGGGACCTTGTCCTCAAGCGAATCTTCCCTCGCCCCGGAGCACTAGATCCAATCTGGGATGGACCATATGTAATTCATAAAGATCTCCACAATGGAGCTTATATTTTGTCAACATTGGACGGAGAGGTGTTCCAGAGAGCATGGAACATCCAGCACCTCCGTCGATACTTTTCTTAACTTGTACTGCCCATGTGAAGTGAATTAACAAAGAGAATCAGTGGGCGTAGGCCTTTTCGTGCCGAACCACTTTAAAAAACCTCGTCTCTTTTAACTTGTTCCTTTATATCTTGGCTGCTCGTTAACTTTATCCTTTTATGTTGAACAAAATCCTATGCGTATAGCATTTCCACTCAAAGCACTCCACAGCGCAACTTCACTTGGACAAGACCTAACAGGTACTATGCGAATCTATGCCCTCGCCAATGAGACACTTTCGCTCCGGCATCCCTCTGCTGCGGGTTAACTCATTGCTCGTGACGGCCCTTAAAGCCAACTGTAATGAGCCGATTATAAGCCACCGAGAAGGCCGACTATAGCCGAGGCAGCTCATTACGGCGTTCGGCTCGCCGGCAACTGTGAACCGACTATAAGCCCCAACATAAGGTGTGGCCAGCCAGGGGCAGTTCACAGTTGACGATCGACACCCACGCTAGCCGGCCACAGTAAATCGAATAATACCCATGATTACGGGCCATAATGGCCCGGGTAGTTACTGTGCGCAATCTCGGCTCCGATGTGTCTTAAGTGCGGCTGTGGTAAAAAAGAATTAACTCCCCGCGGAGGCGTAAGATGGGTGACAAATGTCTCCAAGACCCACAGCTAGGGAAAGTGACTACAAAACCCGTTTGCCACGAACTTAAGCACAGAAGGCCTTCTGTGATTGGAAGTTTTTACTTTTTCACATATTTCAGTTTTACTTAAGAAGCTTTTTCTCCTATCCTTTGTAACAATTCTTGAAGTACAGGACATAGGATAGGGGACGCTCACTAATAGAAGCGAATACCCACAGCAAGATACTGGACCGCATCCCATACTCGGTCACGCAGGATGTTCAAAGCTGCCATCTACAAGCAAAATATAAAGGGAAATACTTCCTTCTTTCATATATAAACACATGACTGTAATTTATTCACACCTCATGCTAACATTGCAAGTCATGAAATCATGTTTTAAACAAGAACCTGACATCAAACACCATTTAATTACAAGAATATGCATAGCTATATTTCTTATACAACATGTCAAAATAGCAAAAACATTCAAAAGACGACAAAATCAGCTTAAGTTAAAGAATTACACATCAAGAATAGAGCTATTTATTACAAGTAGCAGGAATTACAACCTAAAAGTTACTCTACTATTTTAAGACTAACATATACAACCCTGTCAAGTCCACAAAAAGAGTTTTTCCAGGTCTGATCAAGGGGCCGGCTGCATTGGAGTTTTATCCTTGTCCTGTTGACCACCTGTCCAGTCAGAGAAAGGATTCATTAGTGATAAACAACCAAGTTAATGGAGAGACTAAAAAGGAAGACTTACCAGCACCTGCTTCTTGACTATCCTGGTCGTCATCCTCTACTTGCACACCTGCCTCCTCAGCAGCAAGCAACCGCATACCCTCCTTCACCGCCATCTTCTCCTCCTTGGTAAACTGGGCAGTGACCACATCCATGCTGAAGGCCACACCACCCTCTTTATCCACATCCGCCTTAGCTTCCTCCAGAGCCCGAAGATAAATCTTAGCCATGACCCTAGGATAATCATCCATCCAGGATAGGTTGCCATGCTTCCAAGTTCGGAAGTACATGTCCTGAAGCATTTCATCCATCATCCCCTCATTCTCCTCAAACTCCCTCATTCGGGCCTCGGAAGCCGACAACCTTCCAACGGCAGTTTCTCTCTCCAATTGGTATCTCGAGCAGTCAGCCTGAAGGGATTTCTACATCGCCTCCATCTCCTCCTTCAGCCTAACCTGAGCAAGCTCTGCGGCTTCAAGCTTCCCCGACAGCTCCTCTACCCTCTCAAGATCCGCCCTCCGAACCTCATCCACTATCGAGATGGCCATATTTATCTGCTCCTTGCAGGCAGCCTCCATCTTCCGCAGTTCCGCCTTACTAGCCTCCTCCATAGCCTTCCTCAACCGCCCGGAGGCAGCCTCATGCTGAGAAATCTGAATGGTCTGATCAACGAGCTGTTTGGCCTGGTCGGAAACCATCAATCGTATTCGGATGTTGGAACTCCCAATCTCCTCTCCAGCCTTAACCAGCTGGGCATGATGCCCTATCAGCTTCCTAGTCTCCTCCGCCACCCGATCAATATTAGCCTTGGCCTCGTCTCCCATGGTAACTATCCGAGTAGTAAGTAGATCGAGATCTAAGGACTTAGCCTCATCAAGCACCCGTACCATGGGATTGCGGGGAAGAAGGTGCTCACCAGTAACCTCGTCAAAGGTAATATCATGGGAACTTGGATCCAGATCAGGATGACCCGCAAATGGATTACGAGCCAAGTCAGGACGATCAATATGAATAACGATAGGGTTTTCAGACGGGTGTGGAGAGAGTGCAAACTCGCTATCCTCCTCCGTGATATCATGAAGAGGCTGAACTGGGGGCTGAGGACCAAGTGAAGGTTCGGATGAGGGATGACTCCTCTTTCTCTTTTGAATACCCTCTTCAATAACCCCGAGAAGAGGACGGTAGCCGACTACATCCCCGGAACGGTGGGTCGAAGACTTCGGCTTGGCGGAAGCTTTGGAGAGCTTGTACTGTTCAAGCCTGTGCCGAAGATCTGAGGCCTTGGCCGTTTTACCTGCTCCTGATATGAAGAACAAGTGTCACAAGCTTACATTGATCCATAATTCGAGAAAACACGGTAAATTAAAAGTTAAAAGAAGAAAGAAAACACATCTGTGGTTGTACAAACCCTGGGGAGGAGTAGGATACTGCAATGAGTCCTAGATTTCATTCTAGGACGGGAGCGGATCATAAAATATTCCTAAGTCCCTATCATAAATGGAGCCCGCAGGAGTCAAAAGTTCACCTTGAGTCATCGGAGCCACCTTGGCTGGAATAATCTGAGGAGGCTCGCTTGCACCAGTCCCAGCCTTGTTAGCTTTCCTAGATTTCTCTATCAAAGCCGGTTCCCCATCCAGCCCCTCGAAAGCCTGGTGGAATGCATCATCCGTCCACTCCTGAATCTCGCCTGCTTGCCTAGGAAGCAAGGCCCCGATGCCATCACCACCGTCGCCACCTTCCCGGCCATCTCCACCCTCACCTCTCTCCTCCTCCACAGCTTCCTCCCCCTGGGTAAGTGGACAATTGGTGGGGGAAGGACCGTCCGACTTCTTAAGTTTCTTACCTTCGACGGCTGGAGGTTTTGTGAAAGGTTTTCTCTTGCCACTCTCTATCGTGACACCTCCCTTAGCCTGAGCAGTTGCCCTCTCCTCCGCCGTTTCCCTCAGCTTGACTACTGACTGCTGTGGAAGGATCAAGTTGCAATCCAGAAGGGTCGCGTTTTTGATCAGGTAGGCAGCTGATCTATCTCTCCCGGGGATAGTTTCTATCCCAGCCGCCGTCTGAACCAGGCGATCAGTCTCCACAACCGCAAAGCCACCTGTCGCTAGCAAAAATGAAAACGTATGAGAAGAAGCATCGCAATCAGAATGGAGATTATAAATAAAGCATCGACTTACATCCAGAAGTAAAACGCCGAATAGAAACAGAGTCGTCCCTGACGAAGAACCACTCCTTCTTGAACATGCTGAATTTGGAATACAGATCCAAGACCGGCTTGAAGGTTATAACTGACTCCAAGCTGATGTATGGGGACCCCTTCTTATAGCCCCTCAGATTATATAAGTACCGGATCTCCCGGTTGGAAGGAGCACGACCATACTTCCTCTGGAAGATGACGAAGAGGCTCACCAATATAGCATAGGAGTTGGGTTGAAGCTGGAATAGGGCCATCTTTAGATATGTAAGGAAGCTGGCTACCTAAGCATTAAGAGGCGGAATGGCACCACACATGCAGTGGTATCTGCTGTAGGCAAAGTACCCTTCGGGAGGGTCATATGGCATAACGTCTCTCCCTGGCAACCACATGCGCGCCCTATCAATTCCGAAAGAACGAGAGATGACATCGAGCTGCTCCTCCTTGAGGGAGCTGGGAAAGCAATCGGGTGGGGAGTTCAGAAGCTCCTGAGGACCGTACCCGTCCACTAGTGATCTCGGGGCAGGTCCGTGACGTTCTGGTCCTGACTGAGCAAGGGGCACTGCGGAAGATTCTCCTTCGCCCTGGGATTTCTTTTTATCTGATCGAGTTTCTTCTTTTCGAGACATTTATCTGCAAACATAAAAAGTACATCGTTAGAGCAGAAGAAGTAAACAAGCATCCGTATGAAGACTAGAATTGCATTTATGAGTTGAGACATAAAATCTCATTCGGCCTTATACCCCCAGTCTCGTTCAGTACTAAAGATTTTCGAGTCCATTCGGTGTTGAAAAGTTTTTAGTTCATTCGGTACAAAGAGTCTTTATGCTCATTCGGTAGAACAAAGAAACCTCATTCGGCAAAAGAAACGCACCTGATTCGGCGCTAAGATGATTCGAAACTTGACTGATTCGGTGTTTATCTGGTTCGGCTATCTCAAATGATGGAGGTTGAACGAAGGCCTGAAGCCCATACTTATAAGCAATTACGAACGACCGGACCAGTTGGTTCGGCATACGGGGCCGAAAGAAGATGTCCTAGCTAAAACAAAGCATGCCATGTGCATACACATGCCCTACTTTGGGGGGCAAGTGTTGGGTGAGATTCGACCGGACCAAGCCCTCACCGAACAGGCCTACTGCCGAACCAACCCATCTCCTCACCAATGCCGAACCAACTTTTCTCCAAGCACTGCCAAACCAAACTCCCTCTCCAAGCAATACCAAACCAGCCCACTACCGGTCCAAGTACTACCGGACCAAACCCAACTTCTTCACCGAATCAACTATCACTGTCGGACCACTCCCCTGCCGAACCAAATCCCCTCTCCTCCATTACCGAACCAAACCCTCACCGGACTAGCTCCGCCAACTCCACAACCGAACCAATCCACTGCCGAACCAAGACCTCATCTCCACCCATCTACTACCGAACCAAGGCGATGCCGAACCAAATTTGCCAGGCCAGATTGTATCAGCCCGGGCCCATCAGCAGCTGTATACATCCAAGACCCCTACCCCCAGCCTCACTCTATAAATAGAGGGGCAGGGGTACAATAATGGGGAACAAGTTTGAGAGCTCAAGCACGGAAAGGACTTTCAAACAACTTTCTTTTACTTGTATCAAAGCTTTGTACTTGTAATCAAAAGAAGAGAAGAGAAATAACATATAAAGTGGACGTAGGTACATTCTGGCTGAACCACTATAAATTTGCGTGTCTTTTTACAGTTTAGTCCCTGCTTTTCATATATTTGCATAAATCAACCAAATCACTAAGAACAACATAAGATCTATTAAATCATACAACTTTGAGGTGTTTGTCCATTTTTTGTGCAAACAGCATCAGACATCAGGGAAACACTGTATAACGTATACTATCTCGTATTTCCCAAAGTGCAAACCTCTTTTAGGAAAGTTTCTCGCCGTTTAAACTCAAATCTAAGCATGTAAGCATCTAAACACCTATGACTCTACTCTCAAGTTCCTAATTGTACTATACAAAGCGGATAATGCAATAACACAACAGCAACATAGAATTCAAACGTGTATAACTCTAGCATGCTGACCGATAATATATCTGTCATACATGACTATCAATTGGAAAGTAAACTCAAATTAGTCGATATCAAAATATAATGTAGATTCCGATTATGACCAAAAGGCTATAAACTTGTATAAATCCCATCTCGACCCCATAGTGGGCATGGATGATATGTGTGATGACCTTCCCTTTTTAATATCCTGAATCAATGTCAAGTGACAACGACTCTTGAATACCACAAATGTTTGTACCAAAATTAGGCACAACACTCTTCGGATGTGTTTGAAGAGATAAAATGAAGAAAATAAATATAAAATGAAGCAGATCTAACAAACACATCAATTAAACATATAAGAAAATGCACAAAAACACATGGATTTAGAGTGGTTCGGCGAATTGCCTACGTCCACTATGAAATGATTGACGTTTATTGAATTTCACTCGCTATTTACAAAAGATTACAGTAGAATCATTGAAGTTTGATAATCATTTCGGCAGAATATCGGCGTAGAGAGGCCAAAAGTCCTTCTTCTGTAGGCCTTGAGGCTCTATTTATAGGCGTAGGATGCAAATATCTCGCTCAGATCTCGGGAGACCTTTTCTCTTACGTGGGCGGGCCCACACAATCGATTCCGTGCTGTTTTGCACTCGATCCATGATTGGTATGAACGAATTTTATATCGATCAAGATTTGGTCCGATCGAGTCGAAATTTGGCATGGACGTTCTTTAGGTTGTATGTAAGCTCCTGCGAAAATTTGGTGGCATTTGGACTTGTAGATCTCGAGTTATGATCGATGCAAGTTTGGATTTTTTGAGGGCTGTTGGGTTCGTATCGATGCTGTTCGTATCGATAGCATGGCTCTATTCATATCGATGCTTGCATGCTACTTCGTATTGATGGTTGGAGGCCACCTTCGTATCGATGCTTCATGTTGCTTTCTTCGTATCGATAGGTGTTTGTTGCTGTTCGTATCGATGGTGGGAGATCAATACGAGATGGATAGAGGGAGACCGATATGAAATGGGCATTTGTTAATGGATACGAAGTGCTGTTAACATGATGGATATGAAGTAGCTTCATTTTATGGATACAAAGGAAGTCAGTATGCGATGGATACGAACTGAACCTCTCTTGGGGAATGGATACAAAATTGGATGGATACGAATGGAGTTGGATTTCTCAACCGTGATCGATCAATATCTTGAGCATACGAACTTCGATTGACTTGAAATTTGGAAAGTTGGCTCTCATAGCTTTGCATGTTGTGTCATATCAATTTTAGCTCGATCCGAACTTGGACAAAATTCATCGATATCCATAATGAGCCTACGTACAACCGATCTCCATGATGAACTGCCCTTGGTTTTTAGTCAAGTTCTTGGTGTCACGGCCTTGCCAAAAGGTGGGATAATATTTGCCCCCCAAAGTATGTCTTGTCTGAACATGGCATGCTTTGAAAAGCTACCTCCTTCATTCTGAAGAAGTTATATCTGATTCGCTGAGTAGTTGCTACCTTTTCGTCAAAAGATGTAACCTTCGATTGATTTCCAGTAATATAAATGCTTATTTGTTGACTGCCAATGATTATGCAGTGCATTGTTGTAACTGTATCTAGAGTGCTAGCGATTTGTTATTCACTGTTGTAATTGTCATCAGGTGAGCATTCAACTCCTATGAATTTTGAAAACTGAATGTTTGTCTATCATACATGCATGTATGTTAGCCTGACTCCCGTCAATGTTTGCACGTTCACGGGTCGTTGTCAAGTTTTTTTATCGAGTTTCGTAACGATCCTTTACTGGATCGATGTGAAATTCGAGTTGTAACAACGTTCGATGGTTGTTTTAAGTCCTTCCTTTGTATCGATCCTCCTGGATCGATCTGAGATGTTGGAATGTATGCTTCGTATCGATGGATACGTAATATTGGGTGTCGGATCGATGGATACAAAAGTAATGCTTTGTATCGATGGAGTCGAACGATCCAGACATAATCATGCAGTGATATTTCACGGAGGATATGCCATTTCTCATTCCTTTATTCAGTAATAATCCCCGATTGTGGATAATCTTTGATAGAAGTCATCCATGACTCTTTTTTTAGATCCGACCAAGATCTAGTTGATCTTCATATGTCAATGCCTGGAATAATAAGCATTTCAACTGGGACAAAGTCTATTTGTCGCGCATCCCCAGAACTGGCTAGCTTGGCCAGTGACTTGGCATTTTCATTCTGTTCTTCGAGGATGTGTGTAATGGTGTAATAGTCGAAGTCGGCTAATAGCTCTTGGACCCAACTAGGATAACGAGCAAGATGTTGCCCCCTAGTCGAATAATCTTCCATGACTCAGTATACTACTAATCAATAATCACATAAGATATGTAAAGTTTCCACTCCTAGTTTTCTTACAAGTTTGAGCGCCAAGGCTTCATACTTAGCTTCGTTATTTGTTGCAAGGAAGTTGAGTTTGAGGGCGTAGCATATCGATCGTTCCTCAGTAGTCATTAACGCAACTTCGACATTAAAAAGCCGATCATTGGAAGTTCCATCTATGTACGTTCTCCAACGGTTGGACGGTTCTCCACTATTCTTCGGATAATCGTCTGATGTAGTGAATTCAGATATGAAGAATGCTAATGTTTGATCATGGATAGCTCTATGAGGGAGATAAGTGATATCAAATTGGCTTAGCTTGATATTCTAGTTGAGTAACCTTCCAAACATTTAAGGTTTCTATAGGACCTATCATAACGGCTGGTTGATATAGCCATTAACGGGGTGAGCTTGTCAATAGCTCGCTTTCATCGTATACTGGTCTTTGGATTCATTTCTCTTCTCATAGCATTGTGATGCTTATGGCGTGTGTTGACACGGCCCAATTGATGTATAAATCTTCGCGATCTAAAGGTTTGGGTAAAATGGGAGGTATCTTTAAGCGATCTATCAGAGTTGGAATTGCATTAACGCAGTTGTTAGTTCATTCAAAAGTTCTCTTCCCTCTCTTGGTCAGGTTGAAGAAGAGAATTCACTTGTAGATGGTCCTAGAGTTGAATCAACTTAGGATGGTAATCTTCTGACTTGGGCTCCATACCTGCTTGGTTGTCTTCGGTACATGGGTGTCTCTAATTGTCAGAATTTTCTGGATAGCCTTGATTCCACGAGAATTGATGATGAAAACAAAGAATCTTTCTGATGTAATGGCAAAAGCACATTTCAAAGGATCGAGTTTCATCCTGCATTTTTTGGAGAGCGCTGAATACCTCTGTCAAGTCATCGATATGGTCGTTTGATAGTCGTGGTCTCACGAGCATATTAACCACATCTACTTTCATCGATCGGCCAATATGATTTTTGAATGATCTATTAATCGTCCTTTGGTAAGTAGCATAAGCGTTCTCAAGTTTGAATCCAGGGATTTCAGCATAGCACTATAGGCCCAGGTCAATAATGAACAGTTGTATTCCTGGTCTAGGACATGCTTCAGTATCCGATTGTATCTGGAGTTTGCATCCATGGAAAGAGTAATTCATGTCTGATGGTCAGGTCCATCAGTTGGTTGATCATTGGAAGTGGAAAGCTGTGCTTTGTCATACCCCATGCAAATCTGAGTAGTTGACGTATGTCCTCCACTCTCTGTTCATTTTTCTTATAAGTAAATGATTGGATACTCATTTTTGTTGGAGGGCATCATGGATAAACCCACTGGTTTTGAGCAGACTCGCCTCCTCTTTAAGTGCAACAGATCTCTTCGGATCCATGTCGCATCATTTTTGTTCAACGAGACATGCCTCGGGTCGACATTTAATGCAGGATTCTTCATGGTTGGTGAGAGTCCATATATATATATATATATGAGATCGAGTCCAAGCGAACACATCAAGATTCACCTGAAGTAAAACAGTTGACTCTTTCTTCATCATTGCGCAGAGTTGTGATCTGATCTACAATACTCGTGATGGGTTGTAGGCGCCTTATGTGTTTATTTGCAATGGTAAATGATCAGGCTTATAAGGACGTTGAATCAAAGGATTAGTAGAACTTAGTCTTGTACTGCATGCTGCTACATAGCTGGCTCCAGCTTTGAGATTGAATTTACTTGTGTTTCTGAATGATGCGCTTTTCATTCAATCTACTCATGATCCATTGCTCATTGTAAGGGTCGGAATGATGATCATTTGCCCATGAGTTCGGGTATTGATCCGATGATTCTATCTCTAGGCATCCTTTCAGTCATAACCTAGAGTTGTTATGAATATCAGGCATGGGTCATAGGTCCAAATTGTCAGAGCCAACTCTTGGATAATCACTCTTTTGCCCTGGTCTTGAGTTGGCGGATGCATTACGCGGACGGTCTAGTCTCGTCCTGGCTGTGTTTATACTGTATTTCAAGCTTTAAGTATCAGAGTTGATTGATGAATGGTTGAATCATATTAATCTTATCATCTTGCTCGTGCCCCCAAGTCTGGGGAATATCTCGATAAGTGGCAGGGTAGATAATGTCCGCTTCAATTTTGTATTCTATCCCATTGAACCATGGGATCGAGTTAACCAATGGAGGGTTAAGTCGTGCCTATCCTGCATTATGTTCTTGTTCTTTCCTCTAGGCAGAATACATTATTACTTTGCCGACATTCGGACATAAGCTATTATCTGGACGGTCAATGACATTCACTTCGCTTCTTATGTCACCATACTTTGGGCAAAAACTGAAGAGTGAATCTTCCAGTCAGATCCAATGCAGGATTGATGCTTCCCTTGTCGAATCCAGGGTAAGAGTTAGTGTGCAAATGTTTAGGTTGCACTTGTTTTGAATTGCTCTTTTAATCGAATCATGGTAAAAGTCAGAGAATGAATGGTCACATTGCATTCTCTGGGAGTTAGGAAATTAACTACATCCATTTCGGTTTACATTCTCCCGTCGGAACGTGGGATAATGTCAGCTCAAACGCAGTCAGGTCATGCCCATCCGATTTCATGCTTTTCCAAACAGATCGAAGGAAGGCGACGGAGGACTAATGGTCAAGTCACACTTACTCATGGTTTATTCTTCTATCCATGCTCTGCCAGTCAAAGGTATTCGATGGACGTTCGGGTCACATCGATTTGTGGTCGAAGAGGGTCGATATTGACCGTTGATTCAACGATACGATGTAGATTGCTCGGATCTCATTTCCTATCGATCCAATGGTATGATATGAAAGGTGTAGATTGATATTGCCCATCGATCTGGTGGTACGATATAATTGGTTGTCCAGGACTTCGAGCATCATTCTGATTGGTTAGCATTAGGGTCTCCTTGTAGTCGTTGCCTTAAGTTGTAAAGGACGCTAAGCTGGAGATGTAGCGAGTCACCTTTCTCTTCTTTCAGTGATTTTTACTTCTGCCCCCAGTCTTGGGTTAGCGGAGTTAGTTCATGGATGGCCTAATTTCACTTGTAGTGAGTTTGCACTCCTCACGTCGAGTTCAGGTCAGAGTTCGTGAATGAATGGTCGAATCACATTCATTCGTTTGTCTATTCTTTTAGCCACACTTTGGGGATCAGAGTCAGTTAAAGGGCCATTCATCACACCTATTTGATGTTTATACCCATGTCCACACTCTGGGGACTAAGTTTTTTTTGTAGAAAATGGTCAGACTGCGTTTTCCTCGGTCAATTCCTCTGCCCCCAGTCATGGGCAAAAGTCGAAGTGTGGTCGGTCTAATTACAACAACTTTAGTTTGATGCTTCTCTCACTGAACTGTAGGAAGGAATTGATTGGCGGATGGTTAGGTCATAGGCGAGAGTTAGTAGATGAACGGTCATGCCACGTTCATTTGCGGTTGGATGGTAGTAATATCAATTCAGAATAGGACATCCAGCTAGGTCCGTTTTTCGAATCTACGCCTCCCTGTCGAATCAAGGAAGAAATTTTGTCTTATAGGGTTGGAGTGCATCCCTATAAATTTACGTTATGGGTCCCGTGCCGGGGACAAGAGTTGATGCATGGACGGTTGTGTCACACCCGCTTAGTGCTAGATGGTCGAATCGCATCCAATTTTGTGTGTTAAGTGTGCCCCATGTCAGGGGAAGGTTGGAAAGCAGACGGTCGAACCACATCCGCTTTTTGTACTACAGAACTTGATGAGGAACCATAGCCGATAGATGGACCGTCGAATCACATCCCTTTTGGTATTCATATTCCAAACCATGCTTTGAGGACTGGAGTTGGTTGATGGGTTGTTAGTCACACCCATTTGGTGTTTATACTCTAGCCTGTGCTCTCATGACCGAAGTAAGTTGATGGGTGGTCATTCGCACCCAGTTGGTGTTTATACTCCAGTCCACACTCTGGGGACTTAGAGTTAGTTGATGTTTATACTCCAGTTCGCACTCTGGGAATCTGGAGTTAGTTGATGTTTATACTCCAGTTTTCACTTTGGGAATCTGGAGTTAGTTGATGTTTATACTCCAGTTCGCACTTTGGGAATCTGGAGTTAGTTGATGCTTATACTCCAGTTCGCGCTCTGGGAATCTGGAGTTAGTTGATGTTTATACTCCAGTTCGCACTTTGGGAATCTGGAGTTAGTTATTGGGTGGTCAGTCACACCCATTTGTTTATACTCCAGTCCGCACTCTGGGGACTTAGGGTTATTTAATGTTTATACTCCAGTTCACGCTCTAGGAATCTGGAGTTAGCCGATAGATGGTCAGTCACATCTGTTTAGGCTTTAGGATTTTGTTCACACTCTAGGAACAAGAAGTTGATCAGGTACGTGGACGTTTGTATCATATCTACCCTGAGTAGGCAAGCGAAGTCGTTAGATGGACGGATCCATCCTCCTCGAGCTTGTAAATATGGAATGCGAGGTCATTAGATGGACTGATCCATCCTCCTCGGGTTTAGGTTGAACACGGGCGAAGTCGTTAGATGGACGGATCCATCCTCCTCGAGCCCATGTCTGTAAGTTTATACTCCAGCTTACACTCTGGAAGCCGGAGTTAGTTAGAGGATTGTCGTGTATCAATTCCTATCTGCCGCAGTGTAATGGCTTGTTTTGAGTTTGGGGTTTCACTTAGCGAGTGATCGGTGGGATCCCGATTAACTTCCACTTATATGCCCCTCAACGAAGGATGAGATTTAGTTTATGGACGGTTGGATCACGTCCATGTTCGTTTGATTCCACTTTTGCTAATCCTAAGGAGTAAGATTAGTGTTCTGGCAAGCTTTGTGCTCGAGCATAGGAAAGGATGATCGAACTACATCCACTTTGAGTTGTGTATTTTCCCTTAAGTCGGGTGCAAAAATGGGAGAGCAGACAATCGAGTCACGTCCAATTTATACTTTGCATTCTTTCGATCGAGCTAAGGAAGAGAGTTGAAATGACAGCTCGTGATGGTTAGCGATTAGGCAGTCAGTAGTTGATGACTTTAAATTGAGGGTTGGACCCTGATGAAGTTGGTTTAAGGCATGACTATTTTGCCGAATTACAGAAGCAAACTGGAGAGTGAACGTTCAAATCATATCCACTTTAAACATGTTTTCTCTCAAATAATCCCAAGTGTCTAATGTAGGATTGGATGCATGGATGGTGACATCACGTCCAGTCCACCTTTGGTGTGATTCCGATTTTATCCGGCATCAGAAGAAGCATAAGTATTTTGACGAGCTTCAAACACGAGATGGAGAGTGCATTGTTGGGACATATAACTCCAAGTCTTTCTTAAATCTCCTAATTAAATTGCATAGGTGGATGAGTGGATGGTTGGTTGCATCCACTTAGTATTAGAGTCCTGAGCTTGTCGGTCTCTTCCGCTTTGATGCCTTGCCCCCAGTCAGGGGCATATAGTAGCCGATGAGTGGTTGAATCATGCTCGTCATGATGATACCTCAATGATTTGATCATAGTCCGTGGAGGTTGTTTTGCACCCAATCTTAAGTACTCGGTTACCTGCATCATTTGCAAGTAGTTTAATTCAAGTCGGTCATATTTCGCAACGTAAATGAAATTGAATTAGAAATAATTCAAAAGAGATCAGATCAAATCTCATTGATAAGTGAGGCAGCGTCGTATGCTCGCTATTGCACTTCAGTCCGGCCCTTCTCAGTTGGAAGTCTAACGCAAATGGTTCTATTTGATCAAAGTCCTTGATCGATAGGGGTCGGATGTTCCCGGTCCTTCATTTTATAGGGCTTGCACATATTGTCGGAGCTATCCTTTCCAGAGCAGCCTTATGGCATTGGCGTTCACGGTAGCCATCTAGAGAAGAGGAGTTTTTCGATCTAGAGTATGGAGTAGGTCCCTTCCTTATCTTGCCATGTTGATCCTTCATCTGGTTCATCAACTCAAATATTGGCCTGGATATGTTGGTGTACTCGTCTGCGGCTACCCACCAGTTCTCTTATCAAAGTTTGGAAATAAGCTCTGGTGATGAATTCATTTATGGGTATTGGCAGCAACTGGCTGTGGGCTTTGGATAAATTCTTTGGCTGCTAGCTTCTTCATTCCCTTCAACAATATGAGAAGTAGAACTGGTATATCTAACCACGATTGACAATGTTCTTTGAGGAATGGGGGAAGACAACTACATTTGATGGCAGTCATTACTCTTGGTGCAAGCCATGCGCAATTATCACTTCATGAGGTAGTGCCGGGGGTTATATTTCCAAAGTACACTGACGTAGTCAGCTTGTTGAATTTTTGCTGGAAAATCTGCATGTTGGATGGTTTCAATAAATAGGTCTAGACTGGGAAGGATACTTCTATCAACATTATCAGGTCCATTTTATGGCTACGGGGTCTTGTAATACTGGTGAATGATATATGCACGATTGCCCAACGTTTGAGTGGTTGGTAATGCTGATTGGATGGTGAGTTGGTTAAGATGGGCTCATAGGTTGGTGATTATTTCTAATTTTCACCCAAGTAGGAGGCCCATATAAGATAGTGAGGAAGTCCTCTTAAGGTTGTATGTCGTGCTTCTAGTCATATGGACACGGTATGATTAAGATGCGGGCATTTGAAGATGGTTCGGCAGTGACCAGCTATGTTTTGAGTTAGCAGAGTAGACAGTGTTGGGCAGTCGTCATATTAGCCATCGTAATATAGTTTTCAATTCAGGAGTTTAAAAGCTAGTCAATTGGGGAAATTTTCAGTCCACCTTAGAAGCATGATATATTAACCAACTCTAGTTCTTGGCGTATTAGCTAGGTTCTCCACCCTCTGGGAGCACCGGTTGAGTAGTATTTCTTTACGCATTCCTTGATTACAATTCAGCATTTGTTGTTGTGATCTCCTATGTCTTGTTCAGTCATGGAACAATTAGAAGCGTGGATGGAATGTTCCTTCATTAAATTGGTGATTGAATTCACTATGGTGATGGAACAATTAGAAGCCTCTTTTTAGGAACTTTGGGTCGTACCCGAATTTTTTTTTGAAATTTCGTATCGTTCTCAGCAACGTTTGAACGATACAAATGTAGGTGAAATCGAACAATCTGAAAAGTGGACAATTGGATCGATACGAAAGGCGTACAGCTGGACCGATACGAAGTGGATGTGAGTATCGATACGAATTGGACGCAGATGGATCGATACGAACTGCATGTGAGAATCGATATGAATAGGACATAGATGGATCGATACGAACCACGATCGATACGAACAGAGCAGTTGCGATCGATACGAGCAGAGCAGTTGCGATCGATACGAGCAGAGCAGTTGCGATCGATAAGAACATAGCAGTTGCAATCGATACGAACAGAGCAGTTGTGATCGATACGAACAGGATGTGAGGATCGATACGAACAGGATGTGAGTATCGATACGAACATCATGTGAGTATCGATACGAATTGGACGCAGATGGATCGATACGAATTGGACGCAGATGGATCGATACGAACTGCGTCTGGGTATAGATACGAATTGGATGCAGATGGATCGATACGAACTGCGTGTGGGTATCGATACGAAAAGTGATCGATACAAAAAGTGATCGATACGAAGTTCGATCGATACGAATGTTGTCATATTTTCTGGATACGAAAATATGGATACGAAATTCACCATATTTTCTGGATACGAAAACATGGATACGAAAATCACCATATTTTCTGGATATGAAAACATGGATACGAAATTCACTATATTTTCTGGATACGAAAACATGGATACGAAATTCACCATATTTTCTGGATACGAAAACATGGGTACGAAATTCACCATATTTTCTGGATACGAAAATATGGGTAGGAAATTGATCATATTTTCTGGATACGAAAATATGGATACAAAATTCATCATGAATGTAGTTCCTCTTAGATCTAGAGCAATCTGAATAGAATAGAAGAAACCAATGGACAGCAGATCTGGATCTCCTCAGATTTTTGCAATCCAACGATGGTAGTAGATCCACAGAGCAGGAGAAAAGTCGGTTTCTCTTAGTGAAAGCACCAAAGTGTTTGTACCAAAATTGGGCACAACACTCTTCGGATGTGTTTGAAGAGATAAAATGAAGAAAATAAATGTAAAATGAAGCAGATCTAACAAACACATCAATTAAATAGATAAGAAAATGCACATAAACACACGGATTTAGAGTGGTTTGGCGAATTGCCTACGTCCACTATGAAATGATTGATGTTTATTGAATTTCACTCGATGTTTACAAAAGATGACAGCAGTATAACTGAAGTTTGATAATCATTTCGGCAGAATATCGGCGTAGAGAGGCCAAAAGTCCTTCTTCTGTAGGCCCTGGGGCTCTATTTATAGGCGTAGGATGCAAATATCTTGCTCAGATCTCGGGAGACCTTTTCTCTTACGTGGGTGGGCCCATACAATCGATTCTATGTTGTTTTGCACTCGGTTCGTGATCGATACGAACGAATTTCATATCGATCAAGATTTGGTCCGATCGAGTCGAAATTTGGCATGGACGTTCTTTAGGTTGTACGTAAGCTCCTGTGAAAATTTGGTGGCATTTGGACTTGTAGATCTCGAGTTATGATCGATGCAAGTTTGGATTTTTTGAGGGTTGTTGGGTTCGTATCGATGCTGTTCGTATCGATAGCATGGCTCTATTCGTATCGATGCTTGCATGCTACTTCGTATCAATGGTTGGAGGCCGCCTTCGTATCGATGCTTCATGTTGCTTTCTTCGTATCGATCGGTGGTTGTTGTTGTTCGTATCGATGGTGGGAGATCGAAAGGAGATGGATGGAGGGAGACCGATACGAAATGGGAATTTGTTGATGGATACAAAGTGCTGTTAACATGATGGATACGAAGTAGCTTCATTTTATGGATACAAAGGAAGTCAGTAGGCGATGGATACGAACTGAACCTCTCTTGGGGAATGGATACGAAATTGGATGGATACGAATGGAGTTGGATTTCTCAACCGTGATCGATCAATACCTTGAGCATACGAACTCCGATTGACTTGAAATTTGGAACGATGGCTCTCATAGCTTTGCTTGTTCTGTCATATCAATTTTAGCTCGATCCGGACTTGGAAAAAATTCGTTGATATCCATAATGAGCCTGCGTACAACCGATCTCCAGGATGAACTGCCCTTGGTTTTTAGTCAAGTTCTTGGTGTTACGGCCTTTCCAAAAGGCGGGATAACATTTTTTGATGGATACGAAGTGCTGTTAACATGATGGATACAAAGTAGCATGCAAGCATCGATACGAATAGAGCCATGCTATCGATACGAACAGCATCGATACGAACCCAACAACCCTCAAAAAATCCAAACTTGCATCGATCATAACTCGAGATCTACAAGTCCAAATGCCAACAAATTTTCAAAGGAGCTTACGTACAACCTAAAGAACGTCCATGCCAAATTTCGGCTCGATCGGACCAAATCTTGATCGATACGAAATTCGTTCGTATCGATCACGGACCGAGTGCAAAACAACACGGAATCGATTATGTGGGCCCGCCCATGTAAGAGAAAAGGTCTCCCGAGATCTGAGCGAGATATTTGCATCCTACGCCTATAAATAGAGCCCCAGGGCCTACAGAAGAAGGACTTTTGTCCTCTCTACGCCGATATTCTGCCGATATGATTATCAAACTTCAGTCATACTACTGTAATCTTTTGTAAACAGCGAGTGAAATTCAATAAACATCAATCATTTCATAGTGGACGTAGGCAATTCGCCGAACCACTCTAAATCCGTGTGTTTCTGTGCATTTTCTTATCTGTTTAATTGATGTGTTTGTTAGACTGCTTCATTTTACATTTATTTTCTTCATTTTATCTCTTCAAACACATCCGAAGAGTGTTGTGCCAAATTTTGGTACAAACAACAAATGAAACCCTATTGGGGTAAAATTAAAACCAAACGTCAAACCAAGGCATATCGATACAATCTCACGACAAGAAGATAACATAAAATATATTGAATATACATGAACAAAACATAATGAACAATATAAAAGGGACTGCAATAGCAGAAGCAGCCGATAAATAAATATCAATACAGAAAGTCAAAATACATCAAGTTCATTCATATGGAATTTTGAATACAATACCTGATATCAAAAGTCTCATATACAAAAAACCTTATCTTCCACGTATTACATCCACAATAAGTATACATATCCAATATCGACTTCATGCATTCAGAATGCTCCAACTATCATGTAATCCTATCCTAAAGCATCTAACTTCCAAACTACTCAATCAAGTATCCGAGAGTTGTCATGACATAAACAGAAGAAACATGGGTCAAACATAAAGCTTGGCGTGAGGAAAACTATCTCAAAAATACTGTATCTCAAAGCTATATACATATAAAATAGGAAACTACTAAGGTACAGCCAGTCCTCTCCACAAACGTGGCTCAGGAGTAATCCGGACGCCCATAAACAAGTAAAGCAAACCCATCTAAAGGATAGGGAATTATACCTTACCCTACTCTCCTTCTATATCCCTAAGGTCAGTCGATTATAAATATAATGTAGTGACTATACACTGGCATGCACAACAATGAGATGTAAGTTACATCCTAATATGAGTGTAAGGTCAAAACTACACTCTCTCGAGAGTAGCAGTGATATCAGCAACCTAATCTAAGTCTACCTCTAATGTCAGGCAATTTGTACAACCGTATAAGAACTCCACAATAGAACTATACCACCCGTTATCTGTTACAAACTTTTTATTATATGATATACTACTAATCATTTACCCTACTTTATAATATCTATAGTCTACTATGCAATTTACCTGCCAACCGGTGGTGGCTTACTCCTAAGGACCTCCTATGTAGGCTCGTATAGATCTCTCCTTGACCTCTACTATAGGATTGGGTGATATATGATCTATTCTAGACAGTCATCGCCATCTCTCTCCGAACATGCCCTAAAATTTCGTATGCAAGTCGTGCAATTCTCCCATGGTATCATGGATTATCTACTTACTCACTATATAACCATATCATATGGATAACGTGTGTATCCTGTATATCTTGCTCTCGGTGGCTCGAATCGGCTTACCGAAGCCTTATAAAATGCATCGTCTCTAAAACATATGTATCATGCAACAAGAGTTAATATATAACTCTAGTCCCACCCGATGAGTCGTGTCATCGTAGCATCTCATCGATTACTTCTCGTTCGCATCGAGTGAAAACATCACACCATTTCCACTTCGTTTTGAGCATCATTTCCTTCATTTATAACCACCCGAGTGGCTCGCCTTGCTTTGCGTCGACTTTGATGGTTCCATGTCCTCATAGAGGTCTCCTAGAACCTACATGCCCGGTATCAGAAGGAGCAATCAAGATCTAAGTATAAATAACAAGAACTTAGGCTTATTTCCTATTTCACTCAATAACCGGTTATCAACTAACGTCGTTTTGACTGCATTCATTACATCATCTTGCTATAGGAACACGATACTCGATCGCCGACGATTAGACTACAATCTACAAGATTGATATCCATTAACTAATCAGCTCGTACAATATATTTCTTAAACACCGGACTTAACTAAATATATTTATGTGAAATAACATTAAATATATATGGACTACGTATAAATGTATACACATTCTTTCGTGTAGTTTACCCATATAACTTATTTAATTGCATAATATATTCCACACATGCATTCCTTACAATTATATCGACTAACCAACCAATTCACACCATTAAGCAATTCCAATAAATCCTTACATCCAATTTAACCAAATGCACCTTACTTGAGTAATTAATCCAATAATCCTATAATTTATTTATTTACCCAAATAACATCTTCTTCGTATTATTTTATAGAAGTCTCAAACATAATTAATAAAATAATGTACTGTTATCCCAACTTTTGGCAAAGTCGAGATACCCAACGATTAACTGAAAATCTATGATTATTAGTCATGAACATCGATTGTGCATCGCAGGTTCACCATGGATATCGATGAATTCTGTCCGAGTCCGGATCGGACTGCGATTAATAAGACAAGCCAAGCAAGGTCAAATGAAGCAACATTCCAAATTTCGAGACAATCCGAGTTCGTATGCTCAAGTTATCGCCGATATAAAATGGAAGAGGTATGCTATGGTTCGAATCGATCAGAACTAAGCCCTAGGTTCGAATCCATCATCCCTACATCACTTCGAATCCACGAGAAGCACCCTTGCTTCGACTCCATCAGCGCATAGTACTTCGAATCCATCGAGCCACTTCGCCTCGCAACCTTCAGGTTGAACACCTTCGTATCCATCTGGGCTCGATGGTTCGAATCCAACACTCGAACCCATGAAGACCTCCCACTTCATACCCATCAGATACTTGCTTCGAATCGATGCAAGGTTGGCGTGTTCGAATCGATAAAGTGCCTTCCTTCGAATCCATCCGGCTACGTTTAACTCTGTATCGATCAAGACACGTTGGCCATCGATACGAAGTAGGCGCCATTCGAACCCAGGGATGTTTGGTGTCTTCGAATCCATCGAGTCAAGGCAGCGAAGTCTCCGGGACGACTCGATCTAACTGGCGACAAAAGCGGATCGGTGCGAGGTTTGCGCTCCACGTCACCATCTTCACGTGCAGGAGGATCGATTCGAACGAATCGATTCGAGCATATCGATTCGAACGACTCCAGAATTCGAAAAACACCGACTTGAATCGATCATAACTTGAGATCTACACATCCAAATGCTATGAAATTTTCACAGAAGCTTGAGCACATGTTGAAGAATGTTCACGCCAAATTTCAGCTCGATTGGACAATTTCTTGATCGATTCGAACGTAGCTTCGAATCGATCCCAAAGTGGGCCCGGATTTCCAGAAAGCGGGCATGTGGGCCCCCTGACGTACTGGAACTGGTCTCCCTTCAGTTTAGGCGAAATATCAGCCTCCTACACCTATAAATAGACCCCCAGGTCATTCAGAAAAGAGGTCGGACAATTCTAAGTACCAAAGAGCGCCCAGATTCTGCCAGATTTACTCCAGATCACCATTGCTGCCTTAGATTCAGACTCAGTTCAGCAAATCAGTTGTAATACAACATACGAAATTGTAATCTTCAAGCATCGAGCAATAAAATCATAAAAACCTTGAAGTGGACGTAGGCCGGAGATAGCCGAACCACTATAAATTGTGTGTCACTGTTCATTATTTCTGGATTGTTGTTTGTTACTTATTTAAGATCTGTGATTTGCGTGTGAATACTGTTGATTCGTATTCATACGCTGGTGCTTTCACTACACTTGGGGTTTGTGACCATTTTTGGTGCAAACACTTTGGTGCTTTCACTGAGAAGAACTAGCACCCGTTATACCAGATTCAAAGTTTAGATTTGGAATTTTAAGGATTCAGATCTGACTCTACAAT
Source organism: Allium fistulosum (assembly GCA_030737815.1). NCBI lineage: Eukaryota > Viridiplantae > Streptophyta > Magnoliopsida > Asparagales > Amaryllidaceae > Allium > Allium fistulosum. The sequence continues at coordinate 147,130 of JASFAW010000015.1, forward strand.
GACTCGACAAACTAGACAAAGAACTGAGAGGAGCCAACAAGCAGGAAGTCAAGAGGCATCCTCTGGTGCTGGAGAAGGACAAGCTTCGATCTACATTACTAGAGATGAGATGGAGGCTATGAATAACCTAATGCATGAGAGAATGATGAAAAGCCAACAAGAGATGCTGCAGAATTTCTTTGAACAGATGAGAGCTGCGGGAGCACAGAACCTTGGACCAGCTACAGCGGCTGTGAATGTGGAACAAGGAGCTAGGGCTATGGAACACAACGGAGGACAGAATGCAGAACCAGAAGGCAATCAACAAGGGCTTGGGGGCAGACCCGCAAGATCTGACGCAGAAGGACCTTTGGAAGGAGCTCAACCGGATAGGGCCAACACAAATGCTAACGAGCCACCCGAAGAGTACGTACCAGAATTCCCTACAAGACTCGGAGGGCAAGACAGAGACATGACAAGGGGGCAACCCCTAGATGGAGATGAAAGAATGATCGGCCTAGTGAGACGACTCATGAGAGGAGGGTTTTCAGGAGGAGGATTGGAAGAAGTTAGTCGGAGCCCGTTCGCTCCGAATATCAGGAATGCAAGGAACCCTTCGAAGTTCAAACTACCAACGCTGAATCCTTATGACGGAAAGTCAGACCCGACCATGCATATCACCAGATATATCAGACACATGGAAGTGCTGGGAGCATCCGAGGAAGTGATGGCACGATGTTTCCCCTTATTCTTATCAGATTTGGCTGCGCTTTGGTTTAGGCAGCTAGAAACCGGATCAATCAGGACATGGGGCGAGCTTGTGGATTGCTTCATGAAGCAGTTTAGGGTTCACGTGACGCGACCTAAGAGCGTGATGACTTTGGCATCAATAAAACAAAGGACCGGAGAGTCCATAAAAGATTTTTTGTTACGATTTAATGCGACGGTGACTTCTGTAGATCGCCCGGACCCATCGATGATTTTGATGGCGGCAGTGGCAGGAGTTGGAGAAGGCACCGAATTCAAAGACTCTTTGACTAAAGATCCACCGCAAGATCTCGGAGAGTTTTTCCATGAAGCTGAAAAATTCATTCGATTAGAGGAATCACGAGCCGAGAGGCAGGAAATAAATGTTGCACAAGGCGAAGGAACCGCCAGGGAACAGTCCAGGGCAGACAAAGGAAAGAGAAAGCAGGATGACGCACATGATGGTCCTGATAAACGGAAGAAATTCCGAGAACCCAGATTCAGGCAATACACAGACTTGGTGGCAGGACTGGAACAAATTTACACCGAAACTCGGGGGCAACTCCCCTATCGAAAACCACCCAGGAGAGATCCCACGGAGCGGGAACGTAGGACTGGAAAGTACTGCCTGTTCCATGAGCTGGATGGGCACACTACCGATGAATGCCGCCACCTGAAGGATGAAGTGGAAGAACATGCCAGGAGTGGTAGATTGCCACAATATGTCAGAGAACGTACGACGGCGGTTAGACCCGAACAACTACCGCATCAACCAAACAGGAATGATCCCGGAGCAGGATCACGACTCGTCATCAACTGATTGTGATGGCAAGGGCCAAGTCCAAGATTTGGACTCTGGTCGATTAGTTTTCTTAGATTTGATTTCCAAAATAAAACGGCTGTCCCACTTACTCATGTACGGGAACCGGAGAGATCCCTAGGCATGCTCTGAGATGGAAATAGACCGCTCCGCCCGGAGAGGCATTATCTTGTTTTTCCTGGTGTTTGAGATTGAACATCTAGGATTTGAATTTAATAAAGAAACACTTATTAAAATAAACCTTTGACCGGAGAGTTAAAGGCTAAACATTAAATATCAATATAAACATGATCGCTTTATGATCCTACCCGGAGAGGCAGGGTCCGGAGTGCAAGAAGTGAGTTGCTTCGCCGGGGAGCGACATGATCAACTCACTTAAGCATCGTTTCCTATTCACCGGAGAGTGATTGGATCAGGATTCGATAAGAGCCCGGAGAGGCTATGATCGGCCCACGATTTAGGCCATGACATCGCTTAATGTTCAGATACACTGAACCGGAGTGCAGGAGGTGAGTCGCTTCGCCGGAGAGCGACAGGATTGACTCACTTAACGTTGTTTCCCCTTCACCGGAGAGTGACAGGATGGGATCCAGCATGAGCCCGGAGAGGCTATGATCGACCGACGATTCAGGTTATGACATCGCTTAATGTTCAGATACATTGAACCGGAGTGCAGGAGGTGAGTCGCTTCGCCGGAGAGCGACAGGATTGACTCACTTAACGTTGTTTCCCCTTCACCGGAGAGTGACAGGATGGGATCCAGCATGAGCCCGGAGAGGCTATGATCGGTCGAGAACGACCAAGACATCGCTATACGCCCTAGCTAGGGGCCAGAGTGCAAGGGATAGAAAGCAACGCCGGAGTGCAATAGGATCTTTCTATTCAATCGCTAAATCTAGAATGGGTTTGACAAGGGTCCGGAGTGACCATCAATAGTACGAAGAGACCGTAGAATTTCATTCTTAACTTCCACTGGAAAAAATTGATAACAATTCGGCTTCGAACAACCGTGGACTTGATCGAAAATGCTATAAGCTATGAGTAAAACATGAACTCACTGCATCCAACTTAAGACTGATCAAAACACGCCTTTTACCAAAAAGGCATGTTTTGGGGGGCAAAATGTTATCCCAACTTTTGGCAAAGTCGAGATACCCAACGATTAACTGAAAATCTATGATTATTAGTCATGAACATCGATTGTGCATCGCAGGTTCACCATGGATATCGATGAATTCTGTCCGAGTCCGGATCGGACTGCGATTAATAAGACAAGCCAAGCAATGTCAAATGAAGCAACATTCCAAATTTCGAGACAATCCGAGTTCGTATGCTCAAGTTATCGCCGATATAAAATGGAAGAGGTATGCTATGGTTCGAATCGATCAGAACTAAGCCCTAGGTTCGAATCCATCATCCCTACATCACTTCGAATCCACGAGAAGCACCCTTGCTTCGACTCCATCAGCGCATAGTACTTCGAATCCATCGAGCCACTTCGCCTCGCAACCTTCAGGTTGAACACCTTCGTATCCATCTGGGCTCGATGGTTCGAATCCAACACTCGAACCCATGAAGACCTCCCGCTTCATACCCATCAGATACTTGCTTCGAATCGATGCAAGGTTGGCGTGTTCGAATCGATAAAGTGCCTTCCTTCGAATCCATCCGGCTACGTTTAACTCTGTATCGATCAAGACACGTTGGCCATCGATACGAAGTAGGCGCCATTCGAATCCAGGGATGTTTGGTGTCTTCGAATCCATCGAGTCAAGGCAGCGAAGTCTCCGGGACGACTCGATCTAACTAGCGACAAAAGCGGATCGGTGCGAGGTTTGCGCTCCACGTCACCATCTTCACGTGCAGGAGGATCGATTCGAACGAATCGATTCGAGCATATCGATTCGAACGACTCCAGAATTCGAAAAACACCGACTTGAATCGATCATAACTTGAGATCTACACATCCAAATGCTATGAAATTTTCACAGAAGCTTGAGCACATGTTGAAGAATGTTCACGCCAAATTTCAGCTCGATTGGACAATTTCTTGATCGATTCGAACGTAGCTTCGAATCGATCCCAAAGTGGGCCCGGATTTCCAGAAAGCGGGCATGTGGGCCCCCTGACGTACTGGAACTGGTCTCCCTTCAGTTTAGGCGAAATATCAGCCTCCTACACCTATAAATAGACCCCCAGGTCATTCAGAAAAGAGGTCGGACAATTCTAAGTACCAAAGAGCGCCCAGATTCTGCCAGATTTACTCCAGATCACCATTGCTGCCTTAGATTCAGACTCAGTTCAGCAAATCAGTTGTAATACAACATACGAAATTGTAATCTTCAAGCATCGAGCAATAAAATCATAAAAACCTTGAAGTGGACGTAGGCCGGAGATAGCCGAACCACTATAAATTGTGTGTCACTGTTCATTATTTCTGGATTGTTGTTTGTTACTTATTTAAGATCTGTGATTTGCGTGTGAATACTGTTGATTCGTATTCATACGCTGGTGCTTTCACTACACTTGGGGTTTGTGACCATTTTTGGTGCAAACACTTTGGTGCTTTCACTGAGAAGAACTAGCACCCGTTATACCAGATTCAAAGTTTAGATTTGGAATTTTAAGGATTCAGATCTGACTCTACAATGACTCGACAAACTAGACAAAGAACTGAGAGGAGCCAACAAGCAGGAAGTCAAGAGGCATCCTCTGGTGCTGGAGAAGGACAAGCTTCGATCTACATTACTAGAGATGAGATGGAGGCTATGAATAACCTAATGCATGAGAGAATGATGAAAAGCCAACAAGAGATGCTGCAGAATTTCTTTGAACAGATGAGAGCTGCGGGAGCACAGAACCTTGGACCAGCTACAGCGGCTGTGAATGTGGAACAAGGAGCTAGGGCTATGGAACACAACGGAGGACAGAATGCAGAACCAGAAGGCAATCAACAAGGGCTTGGGGGCAGACCCGCAAGATCTGACGCAGAAGGACCTTTGGAAGGAGCTCAACCGGATAGGGCCAACACAAATGCTAACGAGCCACCCGAAGAGTACGTACCAGAATTCCCTACAAGACTCGGAGGGCAAGACAGAGACATGACAAGGGGGCAACCCCTAGATGGAGATGAAAGAATGATCGGCCTAGTGAGACGACTCATGAGAGGAGGGTTTTCAGGAGGAGGATTGGAAGAAGTTAGTCGGAGCCCGTTCGCTCCGAATATCAGGAATGCAAGGAACCCTTCGAAGTTCAAACTACCAACGCTGAATCCTTATGACGGAAAGTCAGACCCGACCATGCATATCACCAGATATATCAGACACATGGAAGTGCTGGGAGCATCCGAGGAAGTGATGGCACGATGTTTCCCCTTATTCTTATCAGATTTGGCTGCGCTTTGGTTTAGGCAGCTAGAAACCGGATCAATCAGGACATGGGGCGAGCTTGTGGATTGCTTCATGAAGCAGTTTAGGGTTCACGTGACGCGACCTAAGAGCGTGATGACTTTGGCATCAATAAAACAAAGGACCGGAGAGTCCATAAAAGATTTTTTGTTACGATTTAATGCGACGGTGACTTCTGTAGATCGCCCGGACCCATCGATGATTTTGATGGCGGCAGTGGCAGGAGTTGGAGAAGGCACCGAATTCAAAGACTCTTTGACTAAAGATCCACCGCAAGATCTCGGAGAGTTTTTCCATGAAGCTGAAAAATTCATTCGATTAGAGGAATCACGAGCCGAGAGGCAGGAAATAAATGTTGCACAAGGCGAAGGAACCGCCAGGGAACAGTCCAGGGCAGACAAAGGAAAGAGAAAGCAGGATGACGCACATGATGGTCCTGATAAACGGAAGAAATTCCGAGAACCCAGATTCAGGCAATACACAGACTTGGTGGCAGGACTGGAACAAATTTACACCGAAACTCGGGGGCAACTCCCCTATCGAAAACCACCCAGGAGAGATCCCACGGAGCGGGAACGTAGGACTGGAAAGTACTGCCTGTTCCATGAGCTGGATGGGCACACTACCGATGAATGCCGCCACCTGAAGGATGAAGTGGAAGAACATGCCAGGAGTGGTAGATTGCCACAATATGTCAGAGAACGTACGACGGCGGTTAGACCCGAACAACTACCGCATCAACCAAACAGGAATGATCCCGGAGCAGGATCACGACTCGTCATCAACTGATTGTGATGGCAAGGGCCAAGTCCAAGATTTGGACTCTGGTCGATTAGTTTTCTTAGATTTGATTTCCAAAATAAAACGGCTGTCCCACTTACTCATGTACGGGAACCGGAGAGATCCCTAGGCATGCTCTGAGATGGAAATAGACCGCTCCGCCCGGAGAGGCATTATCTTGTTTTTCCTGGTGTTTGAGATTGAACATCTAGGATTTGAATTTAATAAAGAAACACTTATTAAAATAAACCTTTGACCGGAGAGTTAAAGGCTAAACATTAAATATCAATATAAACATGATCGCTTTATGATCCTACCCGGAGAGGCAGGGTCCGGAGTGCAAGAAGTGAGTTGCTTCGCCGGGGAGCGACATGATCAACTCACTTAAGCATCGTTTCCTATTCACCGGAGAGTGATTGGATCAGGATTCGATAAGAGCCCGGAGAGGCTATGATCGGCCCACGATTTAGGCCATGACATCGCTTAATGTTCAGATACACTGAACCGGAGTGCAGGAGGTGAGTCGCTTCGCCGGAGAGCGACAGGATTGACTCACTTAACGTTGTTTCCCCTTCACCGGAGAGTGACAGGATGGGATCCAGCATGAGCCCGGAGAGGCTATGATCGACCGACGATTCAGGTCATGACATCGCTTAATGTTCAGATACATTGAACCGGAGTGCAGGAGGTGAGTCGCTTCGCCGGAGAGCGACAGGATTGACTCACTTAACGTTGTTTCCCCTTCACCGGAGAGTGACAGGATGGGATCCAGCATGAGCCCGGAGAGGCTATGATCGGTCGAGAACGACCAAGACATCGCTATACGCCCTAGCTAGGGGCCAGAGTGCAAGGGATAGAAAGCAACGCCGGAGTGCAATAGGATCTTTCTATTCAATCGCTAAATCTAGAATGGGTTTGACAAGGGTCCGGAGTGACCATCAATAGTACGAAGAGACCGTAGAATTTCATTCTTAACTTCCACTGGAAAAAATTGATAACAATTCGGCTTCGAACAACCGTGGACTTGATCGAAAATGCTATAAGCTATGAGTAAAACATGAACTCACTGCATCCAACTTAAGACTGATCAAAACACGCCTTTTACCAAAAAGGCATGTTTTGGGGGGCAAAATGTTATCCCAACTTTTGGCAAAGTCGAGATACCCAACGATTAACTGAAAATCTATGATTATTAGTCATGAACATCGATTGTGCATCGCAGGTTCACCATGGATATCGATGAATTCTGTCCGAGTCCGGATCGGACTGCGATTAATAAGACAAGCCAAGCAAGGTCAAATGAAGCAACATTCCAAATTTCGAGACAATCCGAGTTCGTATGCTCAAGTTATCGCCGATATAAAATGGAAGAGGTATGCTATGGTTCGAATCGATCAGAACTAAGCCCTAGGTTCGAATCCATCATCCCTACATCACTTCGAATCCACGAGAAGCACCCTTGCTTCGACTCCATCAGCGCATAGTACTTCGAATCCATCGAGCCACTTCGCCTCGCAACCTTCAGGTTGAACACCTTCGTATCCATCTGGGCTCGATGGTTCGAATCCAACACTCGAACCCATGAAGACCTCCCGCTTCATACCCATCAGATACTTGCTTCGAATCGATGCAAGGTTGGCGTGTTCGAATCGATAAAGTGCCTTCCTTCGAATCCATCCGGCTACGTTTAACTCTGTATCGATCAAGACACGTTGGCCATCGATACGAAGTAGGCGCCATTCGAATCCAGGGATGTTTGGTGTCTTCGAATCCATCGAGTCAAGGCAGCGAAGTCTCCGGGACGACTCGATCTAACTGGCGACAAAAGCGGATCGGTGCGAGGTTTGCGCTCCACGTCACCATCTTCACGTGCAGGAGGATCGATTCGAACGAATCGATTCGAGCATATCGATTAGAACGACTCCAGAATTCGAAAAACACCGACTTGAATCGATCATAACTTGAGATCTACACATCCAAATGCTATGAAATTTTCACAGAAGCTTGAGCACATGTTGAAGAATGTTCACGCCAAATTTCAGCTCGATTGGACAATTTCTTGATCGATTCGAACGTAGCTTCGAATCGATCCCAAAGTGGGCCCGGATTTCCAGAAAGCGGGCATGTGGGCCCCCTGACGTACTGGAACTGGTCTCCCTTCAGTTTAGGCGAAATATCAGCCTCCTACACCTATAAATAGACCCCCAGGTCATTCAGAAAAGAGGTCGGACAATTCTAAGTACCAAAGAGCGCCCAGATTCTGCCAGATTTACTCCAGATCACCATTGCTGCCTTAGATTCAGACTCAGTTCAGCAAATCAGTTGTAATACAACATACGAAATTGTAATCTTCAAGCATCGAGCAATAAAATCATAAAAACCTTGAAGTGGACGTAGGCCGGAGATAGCCGAACCACTATAAATTGTGTGTCACTGTTCATTATTTCTGGATTGTTGTTTGTTACTTATTTAAGATCTGTGATTTGCGTGTGAATACTGTTGATTCGTATTCATACGCTGGTGCTTTCACTACACTTGGGGTTTGTGACCATTTTTGGTGCAAACATGTACTTGCCTAGAATCATATTATAGCTTAATTTTACTTAATTCTTCTATTTAAATTAAGGTTAGCTATCAATAAGGCCTAAAAATATTATATAGCTCATGTATATAATTTCTACATATATGTATACACATATATCTCAAAACATTTACCGGGGTTTAAATTTAATAGATCACATTATAAAAATAATTTGAATTTCATATTCTTAATCAGACCCTATTAAATAATACAATACTTCCTTTATAACTTCTAACTTCTCAAGTCACCATTATAAAAATTTACTAGTTTGTTAATTATTGATTTACACTATAATTAACTGATATCAAGGCCAGAAAAATTTCAAAGCCATTTTAATGTAAGTTTAACCTACCTAAATCATTATTTTAGCCTTATAGCTTATTATAGAAGTCATACTTCTAACTTTCGATTAATAATAAAATATATAATCACATTTCTATCACTAATATAACTACAAATTAGAGTTTAATTAATTTATAACTATGATATAAATTAATATCAAATCTATCTGACTTTATTCGGTATGAATTGAACATAGTGTATATATACAGGATCCTAATCAATTATCCTGAATAACTGCAATAAAATATATAATAAAATTTCTATAATTAATTTAACTACAGATTGTTTAATTAATTTAAAACCATGTTATAAATTAATATAAACTCCATCTAACTCTATTCAATACGAATAGAACACAATCTTTATATAAACGCAATCTTAATCAATTATCCTAAATCTCTACTCAAACAAAACCAATCAAACAGGAGAATTAATTACCTATATATTATTCTACCTCTACCGGGTAATATTTTACAATATATATATAATTAAGGGATTTATACATAAATATAAATTTAGAGTTACGATTCCACTAAACTAAGACGTAATTTCTCAAATGTCGAAATCCAGTCCAACCCTATGCATGTAGTTGATAATTTCACTATGAGTGCAATTGAGAAGACTGCGTCTCAGTTGGACCTCATATGCAATAGATATGAATTAAATATGAAACGAGATAATCAATTTTATTGATTAACTTTAAATTAATAATTAATCACCTACACCAAACTTCTCCCCATCTAACCAAATTCACTTCGTCGCCCTACGTTTCGCCTATTGACATCCCTAGCTCCGCCACTATACCAAAAATTCATAGCGGCCAAAGTTGAGGCTTCATCAAGCAATGTTACACTCACTATCGCCTACATGGATGTGAAGCTCTTCCTTCCCTGAGTTTGACAAACCTTGTCTTGTCGTCAAACGCGGTCTACGTAACTCCCTCTACTATAGTAAACCCGATAACCAAATCTTTTGGACCCATTAGATATTTTTGAACGAGTAGAAAAGTGAGGAGGAGAAAAGTCTATGTGCGGAAAGTGTGTATATATATGTTAATATATATATATATATATATATTATTTGACTTTTCAAATAAATCGCTACACCTTTATAGCTTATACGATCCCACGGCACAACGGATCGCCACGAAACTCATTGGCATTCATCACATGATTTTTTTGTCCTGATGGTATAAATTTCATCACCATCCGAGACAACGATCCAGGATGATAATTTCATGCATTTCAAGGTCATTTTGGCCATCGAATTGTGTTCCAAAAATTGATCAACTGTATAATTCATGCTGAAGTCCTCATCCTAAAACATAAGCCATCAATCGAAGTCACACTGGACTCGACTACACATGTATTTAAAAAAGTACATATAGCAATATGTAAACCATAAAAATATCATGTCTCTAAATTTAGCGATATTTATACCCATTTTAATTTGCAATGTTGATCCGGATTTAATTGAAGCACTCTCAAATTCTAATTCGACCATATGCGAAAAGTCAGATTATGGACCTTCAATTAATTAATGATTCAATGTTTAAATTAATTATTTAAATATCCAATCATTAAAATGAAGGTTGTTACATTCTCCCCTCCTTAAAATAATTTCGTCCTCGAAATCCCTATGAGTATGATAATGCAACCCGATTGGCCAAAATTTCCAAGCATATGCTTTTGTATATTTCAGCTGATTTTCCCTCACGCGGTTAGAGTTACGGGAACTTCCAAAGCATAGAATAATTCTCCTATCCTTTAGGATTCTAAAGCCCTCTCATTTTGGAAAAATTCGACAGCGCCTCCTTTATGCGGCTAGCTCCAAATAATCCCAAAATTATACACACACACACATACACTACTAATCTTATGTATCTCTTTTATAGCAAGAGCATGCCATTTAGATGTGAATAAGCGTCCCAATAATGCATAGCTTCTTCCATGTACCTTATCATGTACTAAACAAAGAGGATTAAACACAATTGCATTATTAAACCGTGAACTTAAGCATGCTAAATCATATATAAAAATTGTCTCAAATAAATATGCTATATCAAACCATGCAACTAGCATTTCAAACAAACATGTTACAACAAACTATGCAAGAAGCACATCTAACGCTACAAGCATATCCAATAACCATGCATAACAAACTATGCAACATGTGTCTCTAATAAACATGGTATAACAAACTATGCAACATGCATCTCTAATGCAACAGACATCTCTGATCAACATGTCATAATAAACTATGCAACAAACATCTTTAATGATATGAGCATCTCTAATGCAATTGGCATCTCTAATAAACATGATATAACAAACTATGCAATAGGCAACTCTAATGCAACAACATCCCTAATGCAACAGGCATCTCTGATCAACATGTTACCATCGAAAGCAATAAGCACACTTGTAAAATATAAGCAGCAACAAAGCAAAATCTACACTATGCTTTCATATATTTTATCAAAACAAAAAGGGAAAAAATTACTTAAGTAATTGTAGGCATGCCAATACAAAGCCTTGTAGAACACAAACGAGCTTAACCCTATCGATCTGAAGCCATATAGCTCTATTCTCAAAATATATGAATAGGCCTTCGAGGTAAAAAGCCACATCCGGTCCACTTCCACTTTCTCAAGTCAACTCATCACGACAACGTTACTAGAATTATATTCTTGTACAAATAGAATTTACGAAATACATCATGCACTCCTTCTATTTAGTAGGAAAATTAACAAAATATGCCAGCAATAACAATCAATAATGAGCAATCTATAAGCATTAAAAAGCCAATCAACAAAAATAAATAATCAATCAAAAAAAATAAACAATCAATTAAAAATTAATCAGGGAAAATAAAAAGCAATTAATAATCAAGCAACGGTAAGCAATCAATAAGCAACCAACAATGATTATCATACAAACAACTAATCATTCAGAGGAGTCCATAACAATACGCATTGTAACTAATAATAGTCATAGCTTGCAATATAAGGCCGAAAACTCCTACGAGTCTGTTCGACTTCCAAGATAACCCAAATGCTGAAGTGGTGCAACTCTTTTCATGAATACAATTCATGAAAGACTATCACATCCCCCGCTCTGAAAAGGAAAATTTATATGATATGCTAGATCACCAATCATCAAAACTCTCAAATAAACCCAACAATCTAAGTCTCAAACTTTCCATTCCTTCCAAAAAGAACTCACTCTCCAAAGGGAAAAACTTCACTAATTAGATCAGTATTAAATGACAATCTACAAATGCTTGGGCTCTCTCGGGTTCAAACTCATCTCAACTAAACGATGATAATAAGGATAATTTACTAAGTGTACTACGACATTCGCCAGGCAAGTGTCATATCCTCACTAAGAAGATTATTGGGACCGTCATAAAACTAGTCAAGGAGTCTTTCCCATAACTATCATAAGTTACCTTAACTAAACTATATAAAAATTTACAATAATAAAGATCATCCAAAATAATATATGATGCCCGATCCAATCTTTTGTTTGCTTCCACGAAATACTTGTTAAAGTAAGGTCGGCCACCTGACTCCTCTCTTGTGAACTTTGATCTAGTTCCTGGTCCAACCACTGAAATTCCCTTGCACCACTAAAGTTGTGATTTTAAATCTCCCAATAACCTCAAGAATCCGACTCGAGGGCTCGCTTTTAAGAATCGAGCAAAACACCCTTTCCCAACTGGTGCAAATCACCTAGAAACCCCAAGCTCGAACTAAGGATTAAGAATGGGTACATGAATAGACTGATCCTTAGAAAACACTACAGCAACACATGAGATTAATTCCATCATCTAGGTTTGCTAACACAAGGTCAAACACTTCTAACACGAATAACTCAACGCAAAACGTAGAAATCATCTTCTCGGTCCTTGCTCATTTTCTGGCAACCACCAGATCCTTCTTGGATACAGATACAAGTCACACTTCATCGGACAGCCCTAATCTACTCGAAAACTCATGCATCAAGTTTGAATAGCAATACTCTCGGTCATTATACCTTAGCTCACTAGTCTAGGTTACCTATACAATATTAATCATTATAAAGGAACTAACTTATACCATGAGAGGTCAAGTTTGGGATATGACTAAGCAATAAATCCTAAAACCAAGCAATTAGACCCTAGACAAGCTTTCTTGCCTACTTCAAAGGAGCATTAACCATCTTCTCTATCAATTTAGCTAAAAGGTAATATTGGTTAACTTACTCCTTTATTGACAAGCTACCTTGTTGAATATGGATGAAAGCTTAAACTACACGTCTATCTCGATCTTGGAAATAAATCGAGACTCAAAGCAACATCTAGAATCAATCCAATTCATGGCTTGCTTGTCAAACCCTTCTACTACTATGCCCCAAGGTCTACACCACCTCCAACATCTACCATAGCTACTGGATTGTTTGTGGGTGGCGGAACATCCCATGCGGTATCAAAATAGCCCTTGAACTAATCTAGCATCTCAGATTGCCTAATTCGCAGTCACTCATGCACTGTGTCAGCTTATATAAATAGCCTTAAAGGAAGATACCTTAGCAACTAGAGATGGAATAATCAAAGTCAAGGAGACAAGTGGTTTATGCTGTATTATATAGTAGAAAAATACAAGTACACTTTCTCAACATATCTCCATCTACTAGATTTCTTAATTCAAACCGATCTACTTGCTCCTGAGTGTTGAGCCTAAGCTCCGATACCAACTGCAATGACCAGCCCCTTTAATACCTTAAATCAACATCGAATGAAAATGTCTGACTCTTGAATACCACAAAAGACAGCCCGTCAGGGTAAAATTAAAGCGAAACATCAAACCAAGGCATATAAATATAATCTCATAACGGAAAGATAACATATAAGATACCGAATATACATAAAAAATATAAGATGAACAATATACAAGAGACTACAATAGCGGAAGCAACCGATAAATAAATTTCAACACAGTAAGTCAAAATACATCAACTTCATATGAAGTCCTAAATACAATATCTGATATCATTAATCTTATATACAAAATTGCATGTCTGCCATGTACTACATCAATAATAAGTATACATACCAATATCGACTTCACGCCTCCAGAATGATCCACCTGTTGTGTAACCTATCCCTAAAGCATCAGACTCCCAAACTACTCAATCGAGTACCCAAGTGTTGTCATGACATACACGGGTCAGAAATAAAGATAGGTGTGAGGGAACTATCTCAAAATATTGTATACCAAAGCTATATAAATATAAAACATGAAATTGTTGTTTACCTGCTTTTTGATCAAAGCAGCTAACTTAAAACGGACCTAGAGAACTAAACCGAAGTCAGATTGACTTGAAATTTTAGGAGAATGCTTAAAAGACATAAAAGAAGGCACTGACTAAAAATGGGCTTTATTAGATAGGGTAGACAGATCACTAGCGACCTAACTGGATGGATCGCTAGCAATCCATGCAAATTGGGCCCCACCACTTGAAATTTTTAGGGTAGGTCCCAAACAGCCTCTAGAGTGTACCTGCAAAGTTTCGTCTGATTTTGTTAAGTTTGAGAGGGTTATGAATGATTCTTATGGACTAGATGACCCATGAAGAGAATGATCAAACAAACTCCAAACGACTTGATATTTGGATAAGACATTGAAATAGATGAAAGGAAGGCAATCCAAAAGGGTAGACTCAAAAATAGTTTAAGGGTATGGATTGCTAGTGGTCCATCATGTTAGCTCGGGTCGCCTTGAGTGTTTCTGGACTTCTTCCTAGCACCGAGTGGAGGCTTCTGACAAGTTACCTTTGCCCAACTGCTCTCCTACCCCTATAAATACAATCCTACCTGCAACACAAAGAGGATCTTCTGGATTGGCTGTTGGAACTCTACAGAGATTATTCTTCACTCTTCTTCTCCCACACAAGAGTCATATAGGAGTTCACTGTGATTCTCCAGTGAACTCTTGCACTTGTGACTTATTTTAATCTCATCAACTTGTAACCGAATTCAACTTATAATAGCAGTCAGTCGATAATAAATCTTATAAAGTGGATATAGGCTTTGTTAATAGCCGAACCACTATAAAGATCTTCTTGTCCCTTTACTATTTCTGCTCCTTTTACATTTATTTTCTATATTATTGCTATGTAAGAACAGGGCTGGTGCTTTCATACTCAATCTAAGGTGTTGATCCATTTTATGGGTCAACATTTTGGTGCTTTCATCGAGAAAACTAAAATCAGGGCTAGATCTGAAGACTTGAACTTTGAATCTAAGACTTTGAGAAGATAAGCAGGCCTAATACCAGATCTAGAGTTAGAGCAAATCAACCAGAGCTTGGGGGTAGCCAGGATGTGTCCTTAAATTCTCATCAACCCAACTATGTGATTAGAGAGGAGATGTAAAGGATGAGGAAAGAAATGCAGGATGGAATCTTAGCTGGAAAATAGGAGATGATGGATGGCTTCTTCCAGAAGATGGAGTAGCAAGGGATGGCTAGATCTATAGGGAATAGGAATCAAACTCTAGGGAACAACGCAGGAGCTGCCGGAGTTGGATTGGAATAAGATGGAGTCTTGCCCCCACGCCCAGAGCAACTGATACTTGGGGGAAACACTAGAATCAACATGGGAATCAATCCCAATGCCGGGGTGAATAATGAAACACCAGTAACTGGTGGTACGAGAGCTAATCCAAATACTAGGATGCAACCAATAAAAGAATATGTACTAGAACTTCCTTGATGGAACGTAGGTCTGAATGAAGCTAGAGTTATGAATCAGAACACAGGCGTGCGGTTGGAAGAGTACATCCCAGGATACCCCCATTGGAATAGGGAGCAAAATATTGTTTTAGGAGAGAGCCCACTGATCGAGAGAAAAAATTTGGAAGGTTTTGCATCTTCCACTAGCTGAATGGGCATGAAACGAATGAGTGTTGACACCTTTGTGATCTGATAGAAGAACTGGATCAGAACAACTAGCTACCACAGTATGTAAGGAATAAAAATACGGTAAAATTACAAGAATAGCCACCATCCATGGCAAATGCATCAAGAAACGCTAAAAGGTTTAATCCAAGACAAATTATCCCATGATCGGGGTAGATGGGAGTCGGATCCGACCCATGCTTTTCTTTTTCATTTCTTTTTCTACACTTTTCGTTTGGTATTTTGACAATAATAACCTCAGCCTACTTACAGGTGTACAGAATCCTGAACGGTCCCTATGCACGTCATGAATCAAATGGCTGAGATGACTATTTAGACAATAATAACCTCAGGCAGCTTACACATGTACGGGATCCTGGACGGTCCCTAGGCGTGCTATAAGTCAGATGCCTGAGATGACTATCTAGGACAATAATAACCTCGGACCGCTTACACGTGTACGAGACTCAGCTTGGTCTCCAGGAACACTCTAGGTCGGATCTCCGAGGCGAACATTTAGGATTTCTAATTGTTTTGATTCCTTCTTGTTTGATTTCTACTCATTTGTTTTGATTTGAATATTTGAATATTGTAAAATCCACTTTGATTGCGATGACTAATATTGATCGCCTTAGAGTCGCGACACGGGATCGAAGTGCAAGGTGCAAGTCCCCTTGCTAGAAAAGCGAGTGGATGGACTTGTATGATATTTATCGCCTTAGTGTCTGGACACGGGATAGGAGTGCAAGGTGCAAGTCCCCTTGGATAGACTTGTACAATATTGATCGCCTTAGAGTCCTGACTAGAGAGATGGGACCGGAGTGCAAGAAGTAAGTCCCTCACTGGAGAGTTAGCGGAAGGACCTATTTAATCCTTTTTAACTTAACAAACAAACGATCCGGAGAGATCATCCCCCTTAACTTAAACATTAAACTAAACATTAAATGATCTAGAGAGATCGAACCAATTTGAATTACTAAAGGATTTGAATGTCTTATAAATAGAATAAAACTGATAAATCCTGGATGAACACAGGATGATTTCGATATTTGATGTGATTTTAATATATGATGTGATGTGATTTTTGTATATAATTTGCTTTTGATATATGATGTTATAACTCTGAATGAGAATCAGAATGATAAAAATGTAAATCCCAGATAGACATAGGATAGTTCGAGATGTGTGATGTAATAACTCCGAATGAAATCGAGATGATTATGATGTATAGATTACACTTAGGCAGAGCCTAGAGTCTTAGGTTGTAATAGGTTTGGAACGACTTGTGATTGGCAAGAGAATCCGAAGGAACTAGACGATTCACCAAGGCTAAAACAGCTGGAAAGATAAATTATCAAAGAACAGAGATAGGAACTTGTTCTTAAGCAAAGCACACCTTTCATTCAAAAGGCATACTTTGAGGGGTAAATGTTTACCCGCTTTTTGACCAAAGCAGCTAACTTAAAACAGACTTAGAGAACTCATACGGAGTTAGATTGACTTGAAATTTTGGTAAAACACTTAGAAGACATAAAAGAAGGCACTCACCAAAAATTGGCTTGATTGAATAAGACTAGATGGATCACTAGTGACCTAACTAGATGGATCGCTAGAGATCCATCTACATTGGGCCCCACCACATAAAATTTTTAAGGTAGGTCCCAAACACCATCTAGACTATACCTACAAAGTTTCATTCGATTTTTTTAAATTTTGAGCGAGTTATGGATGATTCTTATGAACCAGATGACCCATGAAGACGGATGATCAAACAAACTCCAAACGACTTGATATTTGGAAAAGGCATTCAAATAGATGAAAGGAAGGCAACCCAAAAGGGTAGACTCAAAAATAGTTTAAGAGCATGGATCACTAGCGATCCATCACCCATGGATCGCTAGCGGTCCATCATGTTAGCTCGGGTCGCCTTGAGTTTTTCTTGACTTCTTCCTAGCACCGAGTGGAGGCTTCTGTCAAGTCGGCCTTGGCCTAACTGCTCTCCTACCCCTATAAATACAATCCTACCTGCAACACAAAGAGGATCTTCTAGATTGGCCGCTGGAACTCTGTAGAGATTATTCTTCACTCTTCTTCTCCCACACAAGAGTCATATAGGAGTTCACTATGATTCTCCAGTGAACTCTTGCATTTGTGACTTATTCTAATCTCATCAACTTGTAACCAAATTCAACTTTTAATAATAGTCAGTCGATAATAAAGCTTATAAAGTGGACGTAGACTTTGTTAACAGCCGAACCACTATAAAAATCTTCTTGTCTCTTTACCATTTCTACTCTTTTTACATTTATTTTTTATATTATTGCTCTGTAAGAACAAGGTTGGTGCTTTCACACTCAATCCAGCATATTGATCCATTTTTTGGGTTAACAACTACTAAGGCACAACCGGTCCTCTTCATGAATGTGGCTCAAGAGTAATCCAGACTGCCCACAAATAAGTAAAGTAAACCTATCCTAAAGGAAAGGAAATTATACCTTGCCATACTCTCCTTCTATATCCCAAAGATCAGTCCATCATAAATATAATGTTATGACTATAACTGTCATGCACAACAATGAGATGTAAGTTACATCCTAACATATGTGTGTAAGGTCAAAACTAAGCCCTCTCAAGACCAGCAATAATATAGGAAACCTAATCTAGGTTTACCTCTAATGTCAAGCAATTTATACAAGTGTACGAGAACTGCATAATAGAACCGTACCACCACTACATGTTATAAATTGTTTATTATATGATATACTACTAGTCGTCTACTATAAGTTATGGCATTTATAGTCTACTATGTGATATACCTACCAATTGGTGGTGGGTTTCGTCCAAAGGACCTCTTACATGATCGACCTTTCGTTGACTTCCCATTGGAGAATAACCAAAATAAGTCAGTACCTAAATATACCATACACCCGAGTCGCATCATAATGCGGTAACCTCGTATAGATCTCATAACCTCTACTATAGGCATGCGTGATATATGATATATTCTAGATAGCCATCACCATCTCTCTTCGAACATGCCGTAAAATCTTGTATGCAAGTTGTGCAATTCTCCCGTGGTATCACGAATTATCTATTTACTCGCTATACATCCATATCGTATGGATAATGAGAGTATCTCGTATATCGTGCTCTCGATGGCTCGAATTGTTCCACCGAAGCCTTATAAAACATACGTATCAAGGAACAAGAATTAATATATAACTATAGCCCCACCAGATGGGCCGCTTCATCGTCACATCTCACGGATTATGTCTCGTTTACATTGAGTGAAAACATCACACCAGTTCTGTAACGATCCGTAATTTTACCACTTTGAAAATGGAATATTTAATTAATTTTAAATATAGCTTTATAAGTTAAATGAATTTGTTTAAATTAGTTAAAGATGATAAGAAATTTATTTTCAAGTTTTGTTTACATAAATAAATAGTTTGAATTAAAAACAGAAAATATGCCCGGAAATTGGATCCCGAAATCTCAACGGTTTGACAAATGGAAATTGTTTTGAGTTGTTGCAACATTGTTTGTACATGCATGCACACACACATACACATATATGTATATCATAATTAGTTAAATCAAAGCTAAAGAAAATATCTAAGATATTTTTACAAAAAGTAAGTGAAAAGGTAACATCAAATCACCTTTAACTCATGAAAAGCAAACATCAAATCCACCATTAATGCATGTCATTCCATCTTAAGATATTTTTACAATATGTCTTATCACATTACATCTCATTAATGCATGCACTTGAGTATGGGGACAAAGATTTGATGTTGAGGTGATGTGGTGTAAGAGATATTTTGATAATATCTAAGGGTAATTTAGTAATTTGCCACATTTTCCTAAGGCTATAAATAAGACCCTAAGCCTTCACAAATTCACACATCTCATTCCATCTTCTTCTTCTTCTTCACCTCTACTTTAATGGCTTCCATAACCTCCATCCTCTCATCCATATGTCGAGCCATCTAGAAGCAATAATCCAAGTGATCGTGGGCTAAAAGTTCGAGTTAGCAAAGCTATAGCCAATTTTTAGTTAGTCGTTTAAACCCGAGGTGAGTAAACTCCGAAACTATCGTATTATATGCTATTGGATGTTATATATCTTTGATTTTGATTATTGATGATGGTTGTTTAATATGAATGTTGAATATATATGCAAGTCACGGAAATACACGTCGATAAGCACAAAGGAAATCACTTTCCTTTATTTAATGAATTAGTGTATATAGAATGTTAAACCTCTTTAAAATTTTTTAAAAATACGAAATAAATTCTAAAAATATTTTAAAATGTTTTAAAAGTAATTCGAGTTATAAAAATGAGTTTCCAAATGATAAAAAAATCGTTTTGATCAATATAGCTTAAAAAGCATTTTCCGCGGCACTTTTCCGCAGCACTTTTCTATAACTTTTAAAATGTAGTTTTAAACGCAATCGTTCTTTTCCAAATATTTTGTAAATACTTTCAAATGATTAATAAAGTATTTTAAATATGATTTGAAGGATTTATGGAATGGTTAAATATTAAATGATTTAGAGTCGATCAAATTACTTGACCGCCTTATGGGTGTCAGAGAGATAGTGTCTAGGCTTGAGTTTGGAAAACCAGTTTCCTGCTCTCCCTGGCTATCCGGACTGGCCTGATGGATGGGATAGTAAATTTGATTTACTCGGATCAAAATTTTCCAAAGTTAAAGGATATAATTCTCTAAATATAAATAACTTGAACTTTGGAGATAATCTTCTTGTACTCGGTATTAAAGCCTGAAGAGGGAACTCATACTATTCGTGGAATTTAAAGGGTGCTTTCACCGTTATTCCGCCCATAGTATTTGTTGAATATGGGAATTGATATGGAGTAGAATTAGATGATTTCTATAGATTCTGCTCACTTAACATTTACTGGTTTTGGATTAACATCCTAGATAACATGCTTTTAAGCGAACTAAAATTATGAGTTTTGAATTAGGAAATCTTTGCTAAGATTTAAATGAAATGAATGGGAAATATTTTTCTAATTAAAATATGAAAGGGTTTGGAATTATTCCACGATTTAAAAGGGTTTGAATTAACCAAAAGGATTTGATAAATGAGGCTTAATGATTCCATATACTCTAAAAAAGATAAAGAAATATTTCAATGGATATATCTGTAAGGTATATCTATGAATGAATAAAAATATGAATTAAATTGAATGATGATTGATAATCACATATGAACTTAACATCTTGTTAATCAATGGTTGGTGCGGAGGAACCAGGGTCGGATTTGGGTAATTCCTATCTGAAGACCACTTCGAACCAATTTGCGTATTCGGAGTGAAGACATGAATATGATATTTAGGATTTTCGTATCGAAGGACTGCTTGTTGATCATTTGGGGATAAACTCTCAATATACATATAGTAGCAGTAGTCTCTTCGTTATGAAATATCCAATGCAAGGACTAATCGCTACTAATCCTAGGAGTAACTCCCGACAGGATGTGGTAGGAGAGTGCCTTCGATTTGTCCTGTTCCTGGACAACTTATATGGACGGATGTCTGACGTTGCAATTGTAATTACATTGGTTGATTTCTATGAACGTATCATCTGATTGGTGGCGGAGAAGGCAACTTCTCTTAGCTTAACACCCTTTCCTGAGACGTACGAGCTCAGGAGTTATACGTTTGTAGAAATCAGTTGTGTGATTATGGATTGGCAATGTGGCATTCAAAGTGGAATGTGCTATGAGTAAGGTAATCGTTACCTCGAGCCTTATCACCCGGAAATGACTAAAACAGGGTAGATGTGGCAGAGCTAAGTGGGCCGATCCCATTAGGGTATAGTCATCACCTTTCTAGATATATTTATTCCCGCTATGACGTCGGGTTTTAAATTAACATGGTGTATGCAAAGAGAGCTCTCGGGTAGGTCGGGAACGACCGGGGTGATGACATATTCGGTACTATCTATGGTAAAGGTAGGCCGGTTCTGTGTTGGTAGAGGTTGGAGCCTCAGGTGCATTTTTCTAGAGATGTACTGTCGGAAGGTAGTCCCTTACCTTGTCATTGTATGGAAATCCATTTTCCAATAAGTGCCTTCGGATTTGATTTTAGAGCCTAGTATGCTGGAATTTAATAATGTAACAATTTCGGCTAAGTTTATGTATACTTACTTGAAAAGTGTTTCCAAAAGAATGTCATTAAAAATAATATCCACATATTCTGCGTAGCAAATGTTTTGGTTATCATAAGGAAAAAACTCATTACGTGTTTATGTGCGGCGTGGTCTTATGAGATACCTTTGTTTTCAAACATCGTATTTTGAGTTTCTCACACCAGTCCCATGGCTGACCCAGAGTTTATTTTCTTTTTCCCTTAAACTCTGGGTGCCCTATTTTTCTGGGCAGCCAACTAGTTAGGTAAGCTTGGAGCATTTTGGAATGGAGCATGGAGCATGGAGCATTTTGGGTCTTTTGTTGAAGTCATCTATCACTTTCCGCTCTGTCTGTATTATGTATTAGTATCTACCAGCACTGTAAGGATAGGTCGTTATAACTATCCTAGCTGGTTTAGTACCTGTCGTAACTTTGATGGAATAATTTGGAGTGATTGCATGTACTACTCATATGTATAATTATGTGTTGAATACGATGTGAGATTCTATTATTGTCCACCTTCTATCTTTATTTCTTTACCCCATGATAATCTGCCTCTCCGGCACTTGGATTTACGGCACGTGAATACCGAGATGTATTAGTGTCAATTTCTAAGGGTCGAGGAGGTGGGTCGTCACATTTGGTATCAGAGCTTATGGTTGAGTGAATACCTAAGCCTAGATGGGGTCAACTCATTAGAGATAGGGTTAGTATTACCCTAGAATGAGTTTAGTCTGAGAGAGCGCATATTTGAAATTTTTATCCGAATAAGTTTATTCAAGTTTATACCAATTCCCTAAAATAATTCCGTCTATATTTTTAAAAGATGTCCCGTTACTGTATGCAGATAGTAGGAGATGAGTAATAGAAGAGGACGAAGCGGAGGTAGTAATACTACGACCACTAATGGTCGATCAAATGCTACAGTAATGGAGGAAGCGGTAATTCCCGTGCCACCTCAAGTTAACTTTGCCACTCTTTGCAAAGATTATACCAACTTGGGAGGAAAGCCATTCCGAGGCACAGAATCTATTATTGAAGTTCAAGCCTGGCTAAGATCCTGTGAAAAAATCTTTAAAGGATTAGACATTGATGATAATCGAAAGAGGTTCTTGGCCTCCTGGCAATTGAAGGATGGGGCTCTAGCTTGGTGGGAGTCCGTTACTCTTAATGAATCTGAAGATAATTTCTCTTGGGAAAGATTTAAAGAAGTTTTTGAAGAGCAATACATGCCCGCCAATGGAAAATCCCGCCTCTATAGAAGTTTCATGGATCTAAAACAAGAAGTGATGTCTGTGGAAGAGTATTTGCACAAATTCAATGAATTGTCTCACTTTGGGCCTGGATTAATAGACACGCCTCTGAAGAAAAACGAGATGTTCATTTCTGGGATGAAGGAGCAGTATCAGGATAGGATGACTGCCCATGTTAAAGGAACCTTTGTTGATTTAATAGATATGGGTTTCCGTTATGAAGCTTTGGATAAGAGGAATCCAGTCGCAACCCAAAACAACAATAATAAGAGGAAGTTCAATAACAATGAAAAGAAGCCATGGCAAGGCAAGCCCGGAGGAGGATCTTAGGAAAACTGTGTTAAAGATGTTGAATGTTTTAATTGTGGAAAGAAAGGACATTATTCAAAGTACTATAGGAGTCCCAAGGTTCAAAGGCAGCAACAAGGAACCGTCTCTCCTATGGTGCAGAATAGCCTCTGCCATAACTGCCATCAACCCGGCCATTGGAAGAACAAGTGCCCATTAATGAAGAAAGGAGAGCAGGTTAAGGTCTATGCTATCAAAGACGAGCCTTCAACCTCTACTGATGTAAAAGGCAAGGGAGTTCTTGAAGGTAATATTTATGTCAATGATGATTTAGTTAAAGTATTATTTGATACTGGGGCTTCCCATAGTTTTATTGCTAAAGGATTGGTTGATAGATTAAAACTGATCAAAAAAATAGTAGATACCCCTATTTGCGTGTCAAATCCCATAGGTGGTACAATTAATCTTTGTATGATTTGTGAAAACGTCCGAGTTACTCACCTCTCCCAAAAAATTTCATGCAACCTATTTGTTCTTGACTTTATTGGGTTTGAAGTTTTGCTCGGTATGGATTGGTTATCCAAGAATAAAGCTGTCCTTGATTGTGTTAAAAGGACGGTAACTTTGTGGACCAGCTTCGGGAAGTTTATAGAAATATCTTGTGAAGAACCTAGTCCAATAAGGGATAGTTTCATGTATGCACTAGACTCATCTCAAAAAGATTTAAAGACAATACCAGTTGTCAAGGAATTTCAAGATGTTTTTGAGGAAGTTAAATGTTTGCCCCCGCATTGGGAAATTGAGTTCCGAATTGACTTAATTCCTGGTGCGAGACCCGTTATTCACCCTATTCGAAGGATGGCCCTGAAGGAAAAGATTGAGTTGGCAAACCAAACTGATGATTTGTTAAAAAGAAGGACTAATTAGACCTAGCCGCTCAAGTTGGGGTGCAGCGGTAGTTTTTGTTGCTAAGTCTGACGGCTCCCTAAGGCTTTGTGTAGACTATCGAGACCTAAATAAGCAAACGATTAAAAACAAGTATCCTCTACCCCGCATAGATGACTTATTTGATCAACTTCATGGAGCTCGAGTATTCTCACAAATGGATTTAGCCACAGGATTCCATCAACTAAGAATAGCTGAGGATGGCATTCCATTAACTACATTTAGGGGTCCGGATTGCTTTTACGAATGGTTAATTATGCCTTTTGGGTTGACTAATGCACCCGCCTATTTTGTAGACCTTATGAATAGAGTATTCAAAGATGTGCTAAACAAATTCGTGTTGGTTTTTATTGATGATATTCTTATCTATTCCAAAACCGAGGAAGAACACGAAAGGCATTTGGAGATTGTGTTGGAAATATTGCGGAGAAATGTACTTAAAGCTAAATTCTCGAAATGTCACTTTTGGGAGAAAGAAGTAAGATTCCTTGGGCATATTGTGTCAGGAAAAGGGATCTCAGTAGATCCAAAAAAGATTTTAGCTATACAAGATTGGAAGCAACCACAAACCCCGAAGGACATCCACAGCTTCTTAGGATTGGCAGGATATTATCGGAGATTCATTCAAGACTTCTCCAAAATTTCCTCCCATCTAACAAAATTGACTATGAAGGATGTTAAATTTGAATGGACAATAAAATGTGAAGAAGCATTCAAAGAACTCAAGAGAAGGTTAACTATCGCTCCAGTCCTAGCTATCGCTGATGAAGGCGGCGGTTTAACTGTATATACTGATGCTTGTGGGGAAGGAGTAGGTGCTGTTCTAATGCAGCATGGAAAGGTCATCGCTTATGCAAGTAGACAACTAAAGACTCATGAGAAGAATTATGCAACACACGACTTAGAATTATTAGCCGTTGTGTTCGCATTAAAAATATGGAGGCATTATCTACTGGGTGAAAAGTTCGAGCTCTTCACGGATCACAAATCTTTGAAGTATCTTTTCACTCAAAAGGACTTAAATATTAGACAACAACGTTGGTTAGAATTTCTCGCATCGTATGATCTTGATATCTTATACACACCTGGGAAAGCCAATGTAGTGGCGGATGCGCTAAGTAGAAGGCATGCATTATAGCTTATTTAGTGGTACATCCAACCTTAATTAATCGTATAAAAGAGAGTCAGCTCAAGGATTCAATCATTTCAAGAATAGCCAGGGAAGTAGAGGAGAATATAATACCAGGAAGATGGATAGGATTCAAAGTAGATGAGCAGAGAATATTAAGAATGAATGGAAGGATATGTGTTCCCAATGTCGATGGGATAAGGCAAGAAGTTTTAACAGAATGTCATAATTCTCGACTTTCTGTACATCCCGGAGTTACTAAAATGTATCATGATATGAAGAGAACTTTTTGGTGGGATGGCATGAAGAGGGATATCTCTATCCATATTAGTAGATGTGCAAATTGTCAACAGATCAAAGGTGATCAGTAAAAGACCGCTGGATTACTCCAACCTCTTGAAATTCCGACTTGGAAATGGGACCAAATATCGATGGATTTCATCGATGGCTTACCCCGATCAAGAAAGGGAAATGAAGGCATTTGGGCTATCATAGATCGATTAAACAAGAGCGCACATTTTATCCCAGTAAAACCAATAAGAACTGCTGCAAGTCTGGCAGAAATATACATGAGGGAAGTAGTTCGATTGCATGGTGTCCCCAGTAGTATAGTCAGTGATCGAGACCCTATCTTTAACAGTAAGTTCTGGGAGGCATTGCAAACAAGTTTAGGAACTAAGCTAAACATAAGCACTGCATATCACCCCCAGACCGATGGACAAACAGAGAGAGTAAATCGAGTGTTAGAGGATCTTCTAAGAGCTTGCATCTTAGATTTCGGAGGTTCATGGGAAAGCTACCTTCATCTGATAGAATTCTCTTACAATAACAGTTATCAGGCTAGTATTGGCATGGCCCCGTATGAAGCTTTGTATGGTCGTCCATGTAGATCCCCAGCATGTTGGATCGAGACCGGAGATCGATTAGTACTAGGTCCTGACATGATTAGAGAAGCTTCAGAAAAGGTTGACATAATTAGAAAAAAAATGAAAGAAGCCCAGAGTAGGCAGAAGAGCTATGCTGATCAAAGGCGAAGAAATTTAGAGTTCTCGGTTGGAGATTATGTCTTCCTAAAAGTTTCTCCAATGAGAGGAGTGGTAAGACGGGCAGGAAAGTTAGCACCTCGATTTATTGGACCTTTTCCTATTCTCGAAAGGATTGGCCCATTAGCTTATCGTGTGGGACTGCCCGAAAGGTTATCTGGTGTGCACAATGTCTTTCACGTATCTCACCTACGAAAATATGTGCATGATCTAGAGAAAATTATAGAAATAGCTGCCCAAGAAGATTTAGAAGTTGAACCTAATTTGGCAGTTATTAGGCGACCAATGCGAATCGTAGATCACGATGAGCAGCGATTAAGGAGGAAGGTTGTAAGATTGGTTAAAGTCCAATGGAGTGGTGATGCAGTAGACTGCACATGGGAGACAAAGGAAAGAATGCGTAAAGCCTACCCTGAGTTTAGAATGGATACATAGTTGTATGTGTATGGTGTACTCACTAGCTTTTGATGATATCACTTGTTATATCTTATACATGTGTATCACTTCGTTATATATATTTGACTTCGAGTTATCTTGTTCTTATCCTTAAATTCGAGGACGAAATTCTTTTAAGGGGGGAAGTATGTAACGACCCGTAATTTTACCACTTTGAAAATTGAATATTTAATTAATTTTAAATATAGCTTTATAAGTCAAATGAATTTGTTTTAATTAGTTAAAGATGATAAGAAATTTATTTTCAAGTTTTGTTTACATAAATAAATAGTTTGAATTAAAAACAGAAAATATGCCCGGAAATTGGATCCCGAAATCTCAACGGTTTGACAAATGGAAATTGTTTTGAGTTGTTGCAACATTGTTTGTACATGCACGCACACACACATACACATATATGTGTATCACAATTAGTTAAATCAAAGCTAAAGAAAATATTTAAGATATTTTTACAAAAAGTAAGTGAAAAAGGTAACATCAAATCACCTTTAACTCATGAAAAGCAAACATCAAATCCACCATTAATGCATGTCATTCCATCTTAAGATATTTTTGCAATATGTCTTATCACATTACATCTCGTTAATGCATGCACTTGAGTATGGGGACAAAGATTTGATGTTGAGGTGATGTGGTGTAAGAGATATTTTGATAATATCTAAGGGTAATTTAGTAATTTGCCACATTTTCCTAAGGCTATAAATAAGACCCTAAGGCTTCACAAATTCACACATCTCATTCCATCTTCTTCTTCTTCACCTCTACTTTAATGGCTTTCATCACCTCCATCCTCTCATCCATATGCCGAGCCATCTAGAAGCAATAATCCAAGTGATCGTGGGCTAAAAGTTCGAGTTAGCAAAGCTATAGCCAATTTTTAGTTAGTCGTTTAAACCCGAGGTGAGTAAACTCCTAAACTATCGTATTATATGTTATTGGATGTTATATATGTTTGATTTTGATTATTGATGATGGTTGTTTAATATGAATGTTGAATATATATGCAAGTCACAGAAATACACGTCGATAAGCACAAAGGAAATCACTTTCCTTTATTTAATGAATTAGTGTATATGGAATGTTAAACCTCTTTAAAATTGTTTAAAAATACGAAATAAATTCTAAAAATATTTTAAAATGTTTTAAAAGTAATGCGAGTTATAAAAATGAGTTTTCAAATGATAAAAAAAATCGTTTTGATCAATATAGCTTAAAAAGCACTTTCCGCAGCACTTTCCGTAGCACTTTTCTGCAGCACTTTTCTATAACTTTTGAAATGTAGTTTTAAACGCAATCGTTCTTTTTCAAATCTTTTGTAAATACTTTCAAATGATTAATAAAGTATTTTAAATATGATTTGAAGGATTTATGGAATGGTTAAATATTAAATGATTTAGAGTCGATCAAATTACTTGACCGCCTTATGGGTGTCAGAGAGATAGTGTCTAGGCTTGAGTTTGGAAAACCAGTTTCCTGCTCTCCCTGGCTATCCGGACTGGCCTGACGGATGGGATAGTAAATTTGATTTACTCGGATCAAAATTTTCCAAAGTTAAAGGATATAATTCTCCAAATATAAATAACTTGAACTTTGGAGATAATCTTCTTGTACTCGGTATTAAAGCCTGAAGAGGGAACTCATACTATTCGTGGAATTTAAAGGGTGCTTTCACCGTTATTCCGCCCATAGTATTTGTTGAATATGGGAATTGATATGGAGTAGAATTAGATGATTTCTATAGACTCTGCTCACTTAACATTTACTGGTTTTGGATTAACATCCTAGATAACATGCTTTTAAGCGAACTAAAATTATGAGTTTTGAATTAGGAAATCTTTGTTAAGATTTAAATGAAATGAATGGGAAATATTTTTCTAATTAAAATATGAAAGGGTGTGGTATTATTCCACGATTTAAAAGGGTCTTGAATTAACCAAAAGGATTTGATAAATGAGGCTTAATGATTCCATATACTCTAAAAAAGATAAAGAAATATTTCAATGGATATATCTCTAAGGTATATCTATGAATGAATAAAAATATGAATTAAATTGAATGATGATTGATAATCATATATGAACTTAACATCTTGTTAATCGATGGTTGGTGCGGAGGAACCGGGGTCGGATTTGGGTAATTCCTATCTGAAGACCACTTCGAACCAATTTGCGTATTCGGAGTGAAGACATGAATATGATATTTAGGATTTTTGTATCGAAGGACTGCTTGTTGATCATTTGGGGATAAACTCTCAACATACATATAGTAGCAGTAGTCTCTTCGTTATGAAATATCCAATGCAAGGACTAATCGCTACTAATCCTAGGAGTAACTCCCGACAGGATGTGGTAGGAGAGTGCCTTCGATTTGTCCTGTTCCTGGACAACTTATATGGACGGATGTCTGACGTTGCAATTGTAATTACAATGGTTGATTTCTATGAACGTATCATCTGATTGGTGGCGTAGAAGGCAACTTCTCTTAGCTTAACACCCTTTCCTGAGACGTACGAGCTCAGGAGTTATACGTTTGTAGAAATCAGTTGTGTGATTATGGATTGGCAATGTGGCATTCAAAGTGGAATGTGCTATGAGTAAGGTAATCGTTACCTCGAGCCTTATCACCCGGAAATGACTAAAACAGGGTAGATGCGGCAGAGCTAAGTGGGCCGCTCCCATTAGGGTATAGTCATCACCTTTCTAGATATATTTATTCCCGCTATGACGTCGGGTTTTAAATTAACGTGGTGTATGCAAAGAGAGCTCTCGGGTAGGTCGGGAACGACCGAGGTGATGACATATTCGGTACTATCTATGGTAAAGGTAGGCCGGTTCTGTGTTGGTAGAGGTTGGAGCCTCAGGTGCATTTTTCTAGAGATGTACTGTCGGAAGGTAGTCCCTTACCTTGTCATTGTATGGAAATCCATTTTCCAATAAGTGCCTTCGAATTTGATTTTAGAGCCTAGTATGCTGGAATTTAATAATGTAACAATTTCGGCTAAGTTTATGTATACTTACTTGAAAAGTGTTTTCAAAAGAATGTCATTAAAAATAATATCCACATATTCTACGTAGCAAATGTTTTGGTTATCATAAGGAAAAAACCCGTTCCGTGTTTATGTGCGGCGTGGTCTTATGAGATACCTTTGTTTTCAAACATCGTATTTTGAGTTTCTCACACCAGTCCCATGATTGACCCAGAGTTTATTTTCTTTTTCCCTTAAACTCTGGGTGCCTTATTTTTCTCGGCAGCCAACTAGTTAGGTAAGCTTGGAGCATTTTGGAATGGAGCATGGAGCATTTTGGGTCTTTTGTTGAAGTCATCTATCACTTTCCGCTGTGTTTGTATTATGTATTAGTATCTACCAACACTGTAAGGATAGGTCGTTATAACTATCCTAGCTGGTTTAGTACCTGTCGTAACTTTGATGGAATAATTTGGAGTGATTGCATGTACTACTCATATGTATAATTATGTGTTGAATACGATGTGAGATTCTATTATTGTCCACCTTCTATCTTTATTTCTTTACCCTATGATAATCTGCCTCTCCAGCACTTGGATTTACGGCACATGAATACCGAGGATGTATTAGTGTCAATTTCTAAGGGTCGTGGAGGTGGGTCGTCACAAGTTCCACCTCGTTCCGAGCATTGTTTCCTTCAATTGTAACTACCCAAGAGTCTCAGCTTGCTTTACATGGACTCTGATGGTTCAAGTTCCTCATAGAGGTCTCTTAGAACCTACATGCCCAGTATTTGAAGGAGCAAATCAAGATCCGAGTGTAAGTCACTTGGACTTGGGCTTATTTCCTATTCAGCCAATGTCATGTTATTAACTAATGTCGTTTCGACTACATTCATTACGTCGTCTTACTACCGAAACACGATAACCGATCCCTGGTAACTAGACTACAATCTACAATATTTTTATCCTTTAACTTTAGCTTGTCCAAGTATATTTCATGAATACCAAACTCAATTAAATATATTTATGCGAGCTTACATTGAATATATATGGACTACGTATAAATGTACACACATTCTTTTGCATAGTTTACCCATTCAAGTTATTTAATTACTTAATATGATCCACGCAGGCATTCCACACAATTCTATCGACTAATTGGCCAATTCACACCATTAAGCAATTCCTATAAATCCTTATATCCAATTCAACCAAATTTTCTTTACCTGAGTAATTAATCCAACAACTATATAATTTGTTTATTTACCCAAATCACATCTTCTTCGTATTATTTTGTAGAAGTCTCAAACTTATTTTATAAAAAATGCACTTGCATACCAATCATATTATTATTTAATTTCACTTAATTATTCTATTTAAATTAAGTTTAGCTATCAATAAGGCCTCAAAATATTATATAGTTCATGTGTATAATTTCTATATATATATACACACATATATCTCAACATTTACTAGGGTCCATAGTTAATAAAGCACGTTATAACAATATTCATGACTTATAACCTTAGTCAAACCCTATTAAATAATACAATTCTTCTTTTGTAATTTGTAACTTCTCAAATCACCTTTAAAATAAATTATAAGTAAGTTAATTATTGTTTTACTCTATAATAAACCAATATTAAGGGTATATAAACTTCAAAGCCATTTTGCTATAAGTTTAACCTACCTAAATCATTATTTTAGCGTTACAGCTTATTTCAAAAGTCGTACTTCTAACTTTCGATCAGTAATAAAATACATAATCACATTTCTATCACTAATATAACCATAACATATTAGAGTTTAAGTAATTCATAACAATGATATAAATTGATATTAACTCCATTTAACATTATTCGGTATGAATAAAACACTGTATTTATATATACGGGATCTTAATCAATCATCCCAAATATCTATGATAAAATATATAATAATATTACTATCATTAATTTAACTACAAATTGGAGTTTAATTAATTTATAACCATGTTATAAATTAATATAAACTCCGTCTAACTCTATTTAATATGAATAGAACATAATATTTATATATACAGGTTCTTAATTAATTATCTCAAATATCTACTCAAACAAAACCAATCTGATAGGGGAATAATTACCTATATATTATTCTACCTTTACCAGGTAAAATTTTCCAATATATATAATTACAGGGATTTATACTGATAAATTCAAAGCTATAATTCCGCTCACTTGAGCCGTAACTTCTTAAATGTCCAAATCCAGTTCAACCTTTTACCACAGTATAGAGATCTCACTACGAGCGCAATGGCGAAGACCGCGGCTCGATTATACCTTATATGCAAGAGATATGAATTAAGCATGAAACAAGATTATTGATTTTATTAATTAGTTTTAAATTAATAATTAATCACCTCATTCACTTAATTCTTCTACTCCCTCAAATATCTCATGTACACAAAACATTCACAAATCCATAAGGCCGCACCTTATCTCTTCTTCCACGCACTCTACGATCAACAAAACCACCCACGACTACCTTCATTCTTCACGTTGAGAGACGACGAACCCGACAGTACCAAAATTACTATGTCTAGCCTTACCTAGAGGATCATGACCTTTAGCCGTGCCCTAAAAATTACCGTGGTCGTGATTTTCTCCCCTCAATGGGAGCTCCACCACTCTACATCAAACTCTCCTCTTCAAACCAAATTCACTTCATTGCCCTCCGTTTTGTCAATCGACGGCCCTAGCTCTGCCAGCATATGAAAAATTCACAGTGGCAAAAGATGAGGATTTTTCAAGCAATGCCACACTCACTATCACCTACATGGATACGAAGCTCTCCACTCCCCGAGTTCAATGGATCTTGTCTCGTCGTCTAACGTGGTCTGTAGCTTCCTCTACCAAAGTAAACCAGGTAACCAAAACTTTTGGACCCATTATATATTTTAGGGAGAGT
Source organism: Allium fistulosum (assembly GCA_030737815.1). Lineage (NCBI taxonomy): Eukaryota > Viridiplantae > Streptophyta > Magnoliopsida > Asparagales > Amaryllidaceae > Allium > Allium fistulosum. The sequence continues at coordinate 179,923 of JASFAW010000015.1, forward strand.
AGAAAAGTGAGGAAGAGAAAAGTATGTGTATGCGAGAGTGTATATATATTAAAATACATACATTTTATTTGATTTCTCAAATAAATTGCCGCTTTGAGCTTGTACGATCCCACAACACATCAGATCATCATGAAACTTGTCGATGGTCATCGCCTGATTTTTCCTACACCGATGGTATAAATTTCATCGCTATCCGAGATAGCGCTCTAGAATGATAATTTCATGCATTTTATTGTCATTTTGGCTAACGGATCGCCTGATTCCAAAGGTCCATCAACCGTACATCTCATAATGAAGTCCAGAAATACAAGCAGCGGGTGGAGATCACATTGAACCTGACTACGCATGTAATTTTACAAAATATGTAAATCGTAAAAATACCGTATCTCCAAATATAGCAATATTCATACTCAGTTTAATTCGCAATATCAATCCAAATTCAATAGAGTAGTTTCGAATTCTAATTCAAAAGTATGCAAAAGGTCAAATTTTGGAGCTTTAATTAATTACCGATTCAATATTTAAATTAATTATTCAAATATCCGATCGTTAAAAATGTAGGTTGTTACAATATGTCTATTTTAGATAGCTATAGCTTTCTCTCTCTAAACATACTTTAATAGGGAATTACAACTATCATACAAGAAACTAAACACACAAAACAAGAAAAAACAATTAATAATAATCAACAATGGTAAACAAAAAGCAACAATGAGACAATAGCAAACAATATAGGCAAAAATAACAAGCGTACAAATTATCAAACATACAAAAACAAGCAACATAATTTACAACAATTAAAATCAGCCAACAACAACCATCAACATCAACAACAAATAGAAATAAGAAACTATGAGCAACTATAAGAAACATCAACCAACAACAAACAATAATAAATAATCAACATACAACAACAAGCATACAAAACAATGAAACATTCGAAAAGAGTCTGTACCGACATGCACGGTAGTCGACAATAGTTACAGTGTGCATGTCAAGCTATAAACCCCCATCAGTTTGCTCGACACCAAGGATGAACAAAATGCTTAAGTGATTCAACCCCTTTCATGAATAGAATGCATAAAAGAATATTACACCTCCCACTACGAAATGGAAAACTTATATGATATATTGGATAACCGATCTTCAAAAATCTCGAATAAACCTAGCAATCCAAGTCTTAACTTTCCTTTCTTTCCGAATAGAACTCATTCTCCAAAGGAAAAAACTTTACTAATCTAATCATTACTAAATGAGAATCTATAAATGCTTGAGCTCGCTCGGGTTCAAACTCATGTCAACTGCACAATGTTAATAAGGATAATATACTAAGTTTACTATAACACTCATCTAGGCAAGCATCATATTTCCACTTAGAAGATTATTCGAATTTTCACAAAACTAGATAAGAGGTCCTTCCTCGAATTATCACAATCTATTTTAACTGTACTATAATATAAATAATTTTACAATGAATAAAAATCATCTAAAATAATATATGATACTCATTCTACTCCTTTGTTTGCTTGCATGATTTCTTTGTTAAACTAGGGTCGGCCACCTAACTTCTCTCATGCAAACTCTAATCCGGTTCCTTGGTCCAACCACTGAAATATCCTCACTCAACTAGACTCGTGCTTTGGAAATCTCTCGATCACCTCAAGAATCTAACTCAAGTGCCCATCTTTAAGAATCGAGTAAACAACCCTTGCCTACCTAGTGCAAATCACCTAGAAACCCTATGCTCAAACTAGTGATTAAGAACTAGTATGTGAATGGACTGATCCCTATAAAATACCTCTTCAACGGATGGGGGTTAACCCTATCAGTTGAAATTTACAAACATAAGGACAAACAATTCTGACACGAATGACTCTATGAAAAACATATAAGTCATCCACTCAGTCTTTGCTCATCACTAGGCATCCATCGAATCTTATTTAGATGCAAATCTAAGTCACACTTCATCAACTAACCCCACTCAACCTGAAAGCTCATGCGTCAAGCTTGAATGGTCGTACTCTTGGTCGCTACACATTAGCTTATCAATTAAGGTTCCCTAAGCAAGGTGCTAAGGTTTAACTTTACAAAAGGGTTTGCCTTCTATGAAAGGTGATAAGTTTAGTCTATCTACCAAGTGACTAGCAATAGAGGAATATAAAGCTCAAGAATCAAAAACAACATAAGCAAGCACTCCAAATAAAAGCATACCTCACTCCATGATCTTCTTCCCCTTATCTTGAGAAATAGGATTACTAGGAACTGGTAGTGCCTAAAAGCCACAAGTCATCTTCAATTTCCCACCCTTTTGAAGCATAGGACAATCCCTCTTCAAGTGACTAAGCTGATCACAATTAAAGCACTAATGCTTTGCCTTAGCCGCATGGCATTCTATAGTGAAATGCCCTTTATGCCACAATAATGGCACACAATATCAGCTCTCTTCTTTTCATAAGCCTAATCCTTCCCTACACCTTAGCCTTTATGCTTTGGTTGGAACTCCGGTTTGCTTTCCACCTTCACTACCTCTGATGGTACCTCATAGGCGCTTTCATAAAGAAGAACCATCGTCACAAGACTCTTGAAAGTGGCACTGTAGGGATATGACTAAGCAATGAATCTCTAACCAATGTATTAAGATCATTGGTAAACTTCACAGTCTTCTTCGATGAAGTATTGATCATCTCAATTTCGAACTTAGCTAAAAGATTAAACTGGCTAACATATTCCCTGACTGACAAGCTACCCTGCTGCAGTTGGATGAAATGCTCAAGTTGCATGCCCTTCTCGATCTCAGAAGTAAACTGAGACTCGAAGCGACATCTAAAATCAATCCAAGTCATGGCTTGCTCATCAACCTCCTCCACCACTATGTCCCACCAAGTTAAAGCCTCCTCCTCAAGATGCTTGGAAGCAATCTTCCTCATGAGAACATCCTCCATGCCCATATTGGTGAAAGCCCTCTTACATGTACGTATCTAAGCCCGTGACTTAGCAATAGTCTTAAAACCTTGATATGGCTTTCCGCAAAGGTAAGGAAATCCTGGCACAGCTTTGGAAAGTCCAAAGCAGGTGGAGCAAGAAATACTAGTGCCCCAGGGGCTACACAACCTCCAAAACCAACCATAACTTCTAGAATGTCGTGGAATGTCCCGTGTAGCAGCCAAATGGGCTCTAAAATATGCAGGCATTTCTTTCTACCTATCCACAGTTGCTCAAAGTTTAGAAGACAAGTAGCGTATACAATATTATATAGTAAAAATATACAAGTATGCTCTCTCTACATATCTCCTTGTACCAGATTGTCAAAATCACACAGGTTTACTTGGTCCGAGTGTTGAGTTTAAGCTCTGATACCAAATGTAACAACCCGCCCATCGTAATACCCAAAAATCAGCGCCATACATCAAAGCCTGACTTTTGAATAACACAAAAGACAGATTGTTGGGATAAAATTTAAACAAAACACTATACCAATATATCGATAGGATTTCATAATGTACTGAATATACACAAACTGCAATATATGTAAGAGACCGTACTGGCGGAAGCAACTGATAAATAAATATTAGTACAGAAAATCGGAATATAGTAACTCCTAAAAACTTAGAGTTTTGAATAATATCTTATATAATAGGTCCCACATACATAATACATGTCTATCACATACTACTAAAATATCAAGTATACATATCCAAAATATCAATGTCATGCCTCTAAAATGCTACAGCTACAAAATCTGGTAGCATATCCCCAAAAGCACCTAAATCCCAAACTACTCAATTGAGTATCTGAGAGTTTTCATGACATAAACAGACAAAGACAAAATGCAGGTCAGACTTAAAGCCTGGTTTGAGGGAAACTATCTCAAAATATTGTATACCCAAACTATATACAAATAAAAGAGGAAAACTGCTAAGGCACAATCGTTCCTCTCCACGAACGTGGCTCAGGAGTAATCTAGACTTCCCATAAACAAGTAAAGTAAACCTTCTCAAAATGCAGTGCTAACCGAGTCTCACCATTCTAGGATGACCATTCATCCGGTGGAGACAAGATGTATCGCAACATGAAGCGAATTTTCTATTGGCCTGATACGAAGAAGCAAGTGGCGGAGTATGTAGTTAGATGTATGACTTGATAAAGAGTAAATACAGAGGAGAAGAAGCCGGGAGGATTGGTGCGGCCATTGGATATTCCTTAGTGGAAACGGGAGGGTATTTCCATGGACTTTGTAGATGGTCTGCCTAAGAGTAGGAGAGGGAATGAGAGAATTTGGCTCATAGTCGATCGGTTGACCAAGTGCACCAATTTCATACCAGTGAGGAGTACTAGGGCGACAGCGTCGTTGGCGGATCTATATGTGAAAGAGGTCGTTAGGTTGCATGAAGTTACTATTACCATAGTTAGTGACCGAGTCCATTTTTCACTAGTGAGTTCTGGAGGAGTCAACAAGAGGATTTGGGGACTGAGTTGAGTTTGAGCACTACATATCATCCGTAGATGGACGAAAAGATGGAGGGAGTGAATCAAGTTTTGGGGAACTTGTTATGGATGTGCATTATAGACTTTGGAGGTTCTTGGGAGGATCATTTTCCATCAGTGGAGTTTACTTACAACAACGATTATTAGGCAAGGATTGGGATGGCACCTTTCGAGGCATCATATAGTAGACACTATAGATCGCCATCGTGTTAGTGTTATATGATGGATAAGATTATTCTTAGGTCAGAGATGGTGAGGGAAACATTGGAGATGGTGGACTTGATCCATAGAAGATGAAGACTGCTCACGATAGACATAAATCTTATGCTGGCAGGAGATGTACGGAGTTGGATTTCGCAGTGGGAAACATAGTATACACGGAGGTTTGACTCCTTAAGCATGTGATGAGATTTGGTAGTTCGAGGAAGCTGGCACTAAGATTTGTAGGACCCTTCCCGGTAGTGGCTAGAGTAGGGAAGTTAGCATATAGAGTAAAGCTTCCAGATAATTTGGCAGGGGTACATGATGTTTTCCATCTGTCACGCTGCGAAACTACTTGCATGAAACAACTACGGTGGTCGAGCCGAGTCAGTTAGAGGAGGTTGACATTGAGTGGGGGTCACTTGTTCGACGTGCACCTACTCGTATTCTTGAACATGGTAAAAAGTGACTCCGCATAAAAAGATCAGACTTGATAAAGTCCAATGGGGATATGACCTAGTAGAGAGTACATAGGCGCCCGAGAAGAAAATTCGCGCTACCTACCCACGACTCTTTTTTGGTATGTTTCCAATCCAATTCTCATAACTGTAGATTTTTTATGTGTAAGAGTTAGGTGTATACCCTTTAGGTAAAGACCATTGGATGTTAGAAATGGTTGTAAACATGTCGATATGACGTGTTATGGATGATGGATGCTAATGGATGTATTGTTTTTGTAGTGCTCTTTTACACAGTATATCATCTAGGTACACACGCGCGAAGTTATATCTGGTTGCATGTCATTTCATGATTCTTGGATGCTAGTGGATATTGCGCATATGGATGTTGCATGTGAATTGTATAGTTGTGTATACATATAGAACTGCAAGTATATCCACTTAAGATGTTGCATACATTTGGATGCATGACATGAGCATTTTTGCATAATAGGAGGTCGATTGAATCGGTAGACCGCCTACCTTTGCATTAGTATAGATTCTCATGCATTTCATGTTACATATATATGTGCATATTTCATTAGAAATGTTTTTTAAGGACAATGATTGCTCGCAGATGTTGGTTGAGTAGATAGTTTTAGTTAATGATTACTGTGTGTATGAGTTGCATTTTCTGTCCTTAGAGATTTCGGGAACAAAATCCTTTTAAGGGGGAAGAATCTAAACCTTGGACTTTTACTTAAGATTTAACAAGAATTTAGTAGAGAATTTAAACTTAAATTAAATAAAAATTTAAATTAAACGAAAATAAAGACTTAAAAGCAAATTTTCACAAATGTCTGAATTTGGCTATGGAACTTGCATCATTGTGGCGATTTTTCGAACATTTTACATATATAACACTTTGCAATCCGAGTTAGTATGGAGGATCATTGTGGCGATTTTTCGAACATTTTTCGAAAATTTTACATTTAGATGAGTGGTCCAGATGCCAACTGAGTGATCTAATGGCACTTAACCTAACCCTAACTCTATATATAATATGCTAATGAAACCCTAATTCTCTAATGGAAGCTTATGGTAACTAAAATCTATCAAATTTTCACCTCAAAAATCCTAATTTTCTTAAATCAAATCCCAATCAATCTAAGATGCTAGAGCAAGCAATCAAAGGAGGACTAAGGCGATCTAGTGAAGGAGGTATTGATTGAATGCTAAATTCTCTAGTGCAAGAGCTTAAGCTAGAGGTGAGTGGGCACAAATTTGATAATTTGATTAATGTAGTTAAATTTAAACTATTGTAATTGATCTAGGATGATTATAATCCCAATTTGATATGCTAAACCCTAGAATTGAACTTGTTAACTTAAATTTGAAATTGTCTAAACACTAATTTGATCTCTAATTGAAAATGTTAGGAACCTTAAATTCAAATCTATAACTCTAGAAAGTAAATTGGTAGTAAACTATTTAACATCAAATTTGTGTACAACCTCCTGCAAACCCTAAATTTACAAATCCTAATTTGAATAGTTAATTGCATGAGATTGGCTAGTAATCTAGGTTAATTAACTCTACCAATTGCATGTGTACAACCTTAATTCCATGTGATACGTACTTGATAGTCAGTTTATCTTTCCACTATGATATGTATTTGATAGTCAGTTTATCTTTCCACTGTGATACGTATTTGATAATTCGTTCACCTTAGATTAAATCTGTTTATCTTAGTCTCTGAGATGTTAAAGGTTAAAACCTCGATGATCCCCATTTCTTGGCACGACGCGAGGTCAAAGCCACTGTGTGCTTTGGACCGGTGTGTCAGGAGGTGTGGATTGTCACAGTTGGTATCAAAGCATAGGTTCAATATTCCTTAGGATTAGGGCCATATTGGGAGACGTATTTTGAAAAAAAATTCGAAAAAAAGTGGTTTCCAAAGTGGTTCTCAAAAAGATTTTCTAAAATGTCTTCAAAAATGGTCTTTTTAATAGTATATATATAAACTATTTCAAAAAGCTTTCTAAGTTTTTCATATTCGAAAATCCCTCCTATTCGTGCCTACGTTATCTCTTCTATTCATGCCTAAACTATTTGTGAAAAGTTGCTAATCAAATTTTTTGAAATTCACAGATAGAAGATGACTGATCCTCTAGGTTCTGGCTTTAGTGGTCTAGCCGAAATCCCAGGCATGAACATCCTTATATGGTTCCATCAATACCTTCAGGCTTGGGGATAGGCCTAACTCAATCATGCTAGAGGACCCGTGGAGGAAGCAATAGGTGGGATTCCTACCCGTCCACTTATCGCTCCAGACTTTGTAAAGACTTTTCTATTCTCGGAGGCAAGCCGTATATAGGGAAGTCTTAAGTGGATTCGAGAGCATGGATCCGTGCTTATGTGACGATATTTGGTCCGATGGGTTTAACTGATGTTGTGAGGAGGTAGTTAGCTACCTGGAAATTGTAGGGATAGGCTTTGAGTTGGTGGTAGGTTATTGAGTCTGAGTATAATGGGGTTTATATTTCTTGAGGTGAGTTCCATTGAAGGTTTGAGATGAAGTTCCTTTCTAGGTCGGAGGAAAGTATTCAGTTGGAGAAGTTAGTTCATCTCAAGCAGGGAGATATGTCCATCAAGGAGTATGTGAACCATTTTAATGAGCTAGGTAGATTCGGTGTGGAGTTGATTAGTATACCACAAAAGAAGGTGCTTAAATTTGCTAAAGGGATGAACTAACCTCTCTAAGATTTGGTTGTAAGTCACATTCCGATGGGTGCTACCTATGAGCAATTAGTGGAGATGGCTTTGCTTACTACCATCTCTAAGAAGGAATAGAAAGAAGAGGCTCCAAAGGCTGGAGAAAAAGGGAACTAGAAGAATAAGAAGAAGAGAGGATTTGGACCGAAGGGGATTGTTTGTATCAAAATTGGGCACAACACTCTTTGGATGTGTTTGAAGAGATAAAATGAAGAAAATAAATGTAAAATGAGGCAGATCTAACAAACACACCAATCAACAGATAAGAAAATGCACAGAAACACACGGATTGAGAGTGGTTCGGCGTATTGCCTGTGTCCACTATGAAATGATTGATGTTTATTGAATTTCACTCGCTTATTACAAGAGATAACAATAGTACAACTGAAGTATAGTGATGATTTCGGTAGAGTATCAGCGTCGAGAAGCCAAAAAGTCCATTTTTTATAGGTCCATGGTCACTATTTATAGGTGTAGACAGCAAATATCTCACTCCAATCTCGAAAGACCCCTTCTCTCACGTGGGTGGGCCCACGTGATCGATCCCCAGACATTTAGACTCGATCCATGATCGATACGTATGGAATTCGTATCGATCAAGAAATGATCATTTTGGGCAGAGATCGATCAGGCACATTCTTGAGGTAGTACGCAAGCTCCTATGAAAATTTGGTGGCATTTGGACTTGTAGATCTTGAGATATGAGCGATGCAAGTTTGTGTTTTCAATGTGCAGTCGAGCTTTGTATCGATACGTTCATATCGCTCCATTTCGTATCGATGAAATGCACGTGATGGCCAATGACATGGCGCTATCTTTTAGGATCGATCCACTTTTCATGCCGAGTGACCGAGTCTTTCTCTTGATCGTGCCTCGTTCGTATCGACCAACGTGACTTCATTTGTATCCATCAATCACACCACATCTTGTATCGATCTCTTCGTATCGTTAGTTTCAGATTGCTTCGACTTGATCACTTCGTAATGGTGGGAGAGGGCCGCTTCGTATCGCTCGAGGGATGTATGGATCGTATCGATCTTTGGCCGATCGATATGAATTGTGGAGGAACCGAGCGATACGAATCATGCACTGGTAGGAACGATACGAAGCGCTTCTAAGTGATGGATACGAGTTGGAGCATGCATGATGGATTCGAACTGATGGACATTCGGTGGATACGAATGAGGCTTATTTGATGGAATGGATGCGAACACATTGCTTCCCTCCATGGATACGAACTGGCCATAACTACGAAGTGGATGGACACGAACGAAGCAGCCAAGAATGTATGGTTCCGAACGAGGTTGCCTCTTCCCATGGACACGAATCACTTATATGCCTAGATGGATACGAACTTGAAGGTGTCTTCCTTGATTTTAATCGACCAATATCTTGAGCATACGAACCCCGATTGACTTGAAATTTGGAACGCTGACTTTCATGGCTTTGCTTGTTGTACCATATCGATTGTAGCTCGATCCAGACTCGGACAGAATTCACTAGTATCCATAGCGAACGTGTGTACAACCGGTCTTTGGGACGGACTGTCTTTGGTTTCTAGTTAAGTTTTTAGTGTCACGACCTTTCCAAAAGGCGGGATAACAGGGAATATTGAAAAGAAGGATATAAAGTGTAATAAGTGTGGCAAACCGAGGCACTGTGCTAAGGAGTGTAGGGTGGATTGCTCAAAGATCAAGTGTTATAATTGTGATCAAATTGGGCATTTGAAGCAAGATTGCAAAGCACCACCATAAGCTCCTACTCAGACTTCTACTCGGGTGGTTCTGGGTTATGCACTAGAGGCAGTCCCTAGCTCAAGTGCACAGCTAGTGGCAGATAAGGGTATAAAAGTATTGATTAAAGGTGTGTTGACTCTTTCTAGTTTATCTATTCGCACTTTATTTGATACTTGGGCTTCATATTCTTTCATTTCTAATAGACTTGTTGATGATTTGCACTTACACACTAGTATAATCATAGACCCCGTAGTTTTGTCAAACCCCATAGGAGGATCGGCCTATTCGTCTATGTTATGTAGGGGTTTGAAGTTGTTTATCTTAGGGATTGAGTTTGATTGTGATCCTTTTGTATTGGCATTTTCTGGGTTTGGATTGATATTAGGCCTGGATTGGATGACTATGTATGGGGCTATTTTAGACTATGATAGGAAGGTCGTTAGATTGAGCATGTGTAGTGGATGTAGCTTATAGGTTTATTGTGATCCCTGAGGATCTATTATGTTGAGCTACCTACATTCATTGGACCTATCATATTAGAGCTTAATATAGTGCCCGTGGTTAAAGATTTCTCAGATGCTTTTGCTAAGGTTACCAGTCTTCTGCCCTAGAGAGATATCGAGTTTAGGTTTTATCTTGTTGAGAATGCTAAACCCGTTGCCTTGCCACTAAGGCATATGGCTCCAAAGGAAAGATGTGAGTTGAGTAAGCAGGTTAATGAGCTATTGAAGAAGGGTTTTATCAGGAGGAGTATTTCCAAGTTGGGAGCACCAACCGTCTTTTCCATGAAGACCAATGGTTCTATGAGACTCTACATCGATTGTAAGGAGTTAAATAAACTGATGAAGAAGAATCATTATCCATTGCTTCGCATAGACGAACACTTTGATCAGTTGATTGGCGCTAGAGTATTCTCACAACTTGACCTGCTACCGGATTCCATCAGTTGTGTGTAGCCAAGGATAGTATTCAGAAGACGGCATTCCGTAACACGACGGATTGTATGACTGGTTAGTCATGCCATTCGGACTAACCAATGCACCTGCCTGTTTTGTTAATCTGATGAGCCGAGTATTTAGGGGGCTGCTTAACAAATTCATCATGGTATTTGCGAATGATATTCTTGTATACTCAAGGAGTGAGAATAAGCATGCATTACATTTAGGAGAAGTGCTCAGTACACTCTTCCACATAAGCTGAAGGTGAAGTTTTGTAAGTGCCATTTTTGGAGAGAGGAGGTACGCTTTTTAGGACACATCGTCTAGGAAAGTAGTTTAGTAGTTGACTGTAGTAAAGTTGCAGCAGTTCAAGATTGGCATGTTCCAAATAATGCCACTGTTGTGAGAAGTTTCCTTGGTTTGGTGGGCTACTATCGCAAGTTCATTAAGAACTTCACGAAGATCTCTGCCCTACTGACCATCTTACTAAGAAGAATTTAGTTTTCATGTGGGATGCAAAGTTGGAAGATGCTTTTATCAAGTTGAAGGAGGCATTGACTAGGGCACCAGTTTTGGTGCTACCAGATGGGAAGAAGCCATTTGTAGTTTATACCGATGCCTGTGGAACGAGGTTAGGTGCGGTATTGATGCAAGAATAAAGGGTGGTGAGTTATGCAAGTAGGCAGCTGAGACCCACGAGAGAAATTATCCTACACATGATCTTGAGTTAGCAGCCATTGTCTTTGCGCTCAAGTCGTGGAGGCATTATCTTTTAAAGGAGCGTTTTGAGCTATTTACGGATCACAAATCCTTGAGGTACTTGTTCTCCCAAAAGGACTTGAATTTAAGGAAGCAAAGGTGAATGGAGATTTTGGCATCATATGACTTTGATATCACTTATACCTCGGGCAAGGGTAATGTAGTGGCAGGCGCTTTGAGTATACAGTGTGCAGTGCCGAGTCCCCTGTTTTTGGAGTGGAGACATTTAGAGTATATTATTACCTTTGATGTTCGACCATCATCAGATATTACCCCGGGACAACTAGCAGCTTTAGGTGTTCTGTCTACACTGATGGAGCATGTTGGATCTAGGCATAAGGATGATAAGGAGCTAGTTGACATTATGGAGTGGCTTAGCAGAGGAGAATCATCGAGTCATTTGGGACGATATGCCATTAACTCGAGAGGATGGTTAAGGAGAGATGATAGGCTTTGTGTCCCTCGTAGTGCATATTTTATTGATGTAGTACTAGCAGAGTCTCGCCGTTCTAGGATGACCGTTCATCCCGGTGAAGACAAGATGTATCCCGACATGAAGTGAGTTTTTTACTGCCCCAATATGAAGAAGCAAGTAGCAGAGTTTATAGCTAGATGTATGACTTGCTAAGGAGTAAAGGTGGAGCAGAAGAAGTTGAAAGGATTGTTGTAACATTGGTATTCCTCAGTGGAAATGAGAGAATTTTTCCATGGATGTAAATGGTTTACCTAGGAGTAGGAGAGGGAATGTGAGCATTTGGGTCGTAGTCGATCGTTTGACCAAGTGTGCTCATTTCATACCAGTGGGAGTACTAAGACGACGACGTCGTTGGCGGCTCTATACATGGGATAGGTTGTTAGGTTGCATGGAGTTCCTATTAGCATAGTTAGCGACCCAGATCTACTTTTCACTAGTGAGTTCTGGAGGAGTCTACAGAAGGCTTTGGGGACTGAGTTGAGTTTGAGTATTGCATATCATCCATAGATGGACATACGGAGAAAGTGAAATGGGATTTGGAGGACTTGCTATGGATGTGCATTATAGACTTTGGAGGTTCTTGGGAGGATCACTTGCCATTAGTGGAGTTTACTTAGAACAACAGTTATCAGACATGCATTGGATTGCACCTTTCGAGGCGTTGTATGGTAGACCCTATAGATCACCGCCGTATTGTGGGATATGACGGATAGGATTATTCTTGGGCCAGAGATGGTGAGGGAGACATCGGAGAAGGTGGACTTGATCCGTAGAAGGGTGAAGACTGCTCGAGGTAGACATAAATCCTATGCTGACAGGAGACGTAAGTTCGAAGTGGGAGACATGGTATTTGTGAAGGTTTCACCCCTTAGGCATGTGATGATATTTGGCAGTTCAGAGAAGCTAACACCAAGATTTGTAGGACCCTTTTTGATAGTGGCTAGAGTAGGTAAGTTGGCATATATAGTAGAGCTTCCAGATAAGTTGGCAGGAATACATGACGTTTTCCATGTGTCGCACTTGCGAAAGTGCTTACACGAGGTAACATAGTCGAGCCGAGTTAGTTAGAGGAGGTTGAGATTAAGTGAGAGTCACTTGTCCGCCATGCACCCACTCATATTCTTGAGCATGGTAAAAAGCGACTCCACAATAAGAAGATCGGACTTGTTAAAGTAAAATTGGGAGAAGACCTAGTAGAGAGTACATGGGAGCCCGAGGAGAAAATCCACGCTACCCACCCACAACTCTTTTCTTGTACGTTTCCAATCTAATTCCCATAAGTATAGATTTCTTATATGTAGGACTTAGGTGGTATACCCTTTAGGTAGAGACCGTTGGATGTTAGGAATGGTTGTAAACATGTCAATAGGACATGTTATGGATGACGGATGCTAATGGATGTATAAAGATGTATTGTTCATATAGTGCTCTTTTACATGGTAATCCTTTAGGTACACACATGCACACTTATATCTAGTTGCATGTCATTTCTTGATTCTTGGATGCTAAGTTGTGCATATGGATGTTGCATATGAATTGTATGGTTTCACATACATATAGAATTGCAAGTATATCTACTTAAGATGTTGCATACATCTAGATGTGTTGCACACGTTTGGATGCACGGCTTGAGCATTTTTGCATAACAGGAGGTCAATTGAATCCGTAGACCGCCTATTAGTATCTATTCACATGCATTTCACATTGCATATATATGTACATATTGCATTAGAAATTTTTTTTAAGGACAATGATTGTTCATGAATGTTGGTTGAGTAGATGGTTGTAGTTAATGTTTGCTGTGTGTACAAGTTGCATTTTTTCACCCTTAGAGATTTCAGGCACGAAATCATTTTAAGGAGGGAGAATATAACACCTCAGAAATTTACGTAAAATCTAACAAGATTTTAATATAGAATTTAAACTAAAATTTACTAAGAAATTTAAATTAAATGAAAATAAGAACTTAAAAGAAAATTTTCACAAACATCAGAATTTGGCTACAAAACTTGCACCATTGTGTTCGTGCCGATTTTCTAGACAATTTTCATATATAACACTTCGTAATCCAAGTTAGTATGAAGGTGTTACGGGGGTTAGAACAAAATAAGAAACTAAAAATAAAAACTTAAAAATTAACAAAGCCTTGGGTTGACCCAAGAGGACCATAGGTTGACCGATAGTGGCCGACTGAAGGGCAAGGGCGGTCGACCCAAGACGGAATAAAATTGTGTGTTTATCGTTCTGTAACGATGTGATTCAACAGCCTGAATTCGTTGCTTGCTTGAGAAGAGTTTGGTGGGTGGTCTAGATGCCAACTGAGTTGATCTAAACAAAAATTGGTTGAGTAGATAGTTTTAGTTAATGGTTATTGTGTGTATGAGTTGCATTTTCTATCCTTAGATATTTTGAAAACAAAATCCATTTAAGGGGAGAGAAAGTAACACCCCGGAATTTTACATAAGATTTAACAAGAATTTAGTAGAGAATTTAAACTAAAATTAAATAAAAAATTAAATTAAACGAAAATAAAGACATAAAAGCAAATTTTCACAAATGTCTGAATTTGGCTACGGAACTTGCATCATTGTGGCAATATTTCAAACAATTTACATATATAACACTTTGCAATCCGAGTTAGTATGAAGGAGTTACGGGGGTTAGAATGAAATAATAAATTAAAAATAAAAACTTAAAAATTAACAAAGCCTAGGGTTAACCCAAATGGACACTAGGTTGACCGGTAGTGGTCAACCAAGGGGCATGGGCGGTTGACCCGAGACGGAATAAAATTATGCGTTTATCATTCTGTAATGACGTGATTTAACGGCCTGAATTTGTTGCTTGCTTGAGAAAAGTTAGATGAGTGGTCCAGATGCTAGCTGAGTTGATCTAATGGCACTTAACCTAACTCTAACTTTATATATAAGATGCTAATGAAACCCTAATTCTCTAATGGAAGCTTACGGTAACTAAACTCTATCAAATTTTAACCTCAAAACTCTAATTTTCTAAACCAAAATCAAATCACAATCAATTGAAGAGGCTAGAGCAAGCAATCAAAGGAGGACTAAGGCGATCTAGAGAAGGAGCTATTGACTGAAGGCTAAATTCTCTAGTGCAAGAGCTTAGGCTAGAGGTGAGTGGGCACAAATTTGATAATTTGATTAATGTAGTTCAAATTAAACTATTGTAATTGATCTAGGATGATTAGAATCCTAATTTGATATGTTTAACCCTAGAATTGAATTTGTTAGCTTAAATTTGAAGTTTGTCTAAGCACTAATTTGATCTCTAATTGAAAATGTTAGGAATCCTAAATTCAAACCTATAACTCTAGAAAGTAAATTGTCAGTAAACCTTTTAACATCAAATTTGTTTATAGCCTCTTGCAAACCCTATTTACTAATCCCAATTTTAATAGTTAATTGCATGAGAATTGGTTAGTAATCTTGGTTAATTAACTCTGCAAATAACTGGAACTAAACCCCAAAAGAATCGACAATCGAAAGCAAGCAAAAACCCCAAATTAAATTCGCGACGGGTAAACCTGGGTACCCTAGCGGTCGACCATAGGACCCAGGCGGTCGACCTTTCGATGTGAAAAATGAAAATCCTATACCTCGGCCTAAGGCCTAGGTTTAAAATAAAAATTTATATAATTTCGTATAAAATTATATAAATGATAAATTGATTGTTTGGGCCTATTTCTGAGTTAGGTAAATATACTAGAAATGGTATGGCCATAAATCCCCTATCAAGAGAATTGTAGGGCCATAAATCCCCTATCAAGAGCATTGTAGGGCCGTAAATCCCCTATCAAAGGACTATAGGTTATTGTGGTTTGGGTAACAGTTGAATACCCAAACAAGAATAAGAGTTCGCTAGGTCAATGTATTCGCAGACACTCAAAGGGTATTCCATTGTAGTGGCATGCAACACTTGCGCAGATACCAGGTGAGTGTGCCTGATCCTAACAGGTGTTCTTGTACGCACGGTTCTATGCAACGTGGTACAAGTTGACGTTGGTGCAGGATGATAAAAGTCTACGATAAGGGACATTTGTCGCTATGATGGAGAGGCGGACAGTGGGTGCATACCATGAGTCGCATTATTGGTTTGCAGTGTGAGTGTGCATTTCGGAGTTCTCATGTTGACCATAGTAATGATAGGTAGTTTCAGATAACTCAAAATGCATTGACCGATGGTTAATGTGAGGTTCGAATTGTAGTTTGACCCATTGTATTAGATAGGAATCCTTAGGTATTGGACCTTAGGAATGCACGGACACTTGTTACACGCCCTACATCACTTAGGGTAGTTTTCAAGTTAATTACACTTAATTATCACTTATTAAACTTGTTCTCATTCACCAGACTTTATTACTAACCCAATCCTTTTCCATCTTTTTCCTACTATAGGTGGACATAGCAGTAGGTGATTTAATCGTTTCAGATACTTTGAGAGAGTTGTGCTTTTCATGGAGTCTGGTTTATTTCATCTTCTCTTCATGTATCATTTTATCATATTAGTACAGTTATTTTCTTGTATCAAACTTTGAGGGAAATTTTGCTTTGTACCATGTTTTGGAACATGTACAGATATTTTTCTGAGACTATGATTTGATATTTATCTGAGACTGATTTTTTCTGTGATAATTATGTCATATTTCTTCCGCTGCGATACGTATTTGATAGTTAGTTTATCTTTCTGCTGTGATACGTATTTTTGATAGTTAGTTCATCTTACATTGTATCCGTTTATCTTAGCCTCTAAGATGTTAAAGGTTAAACCCGACGATCTGCATTTCCTGGCATGACGCGAGGTCGAAAGCCACTTTTGATTTGTATTGGTATGTCGGGAGGTGTGGGTTGTCACTGCATTCTACTTTTCTGAATAGCCCAAAGCTTCCCTGAAGTCATCCTGATATTACACATCCAATTGCATCCAGATCTGGGGGAAAAATACCCGTTATTTAGCACCTGGCCTCAATCTGTGCACCATAGGTGCTTTGGTGGTCTACCATCGGTGGACCGGTGGTAGCCTATCCCAGGCAATAAGCCTAGGGAAGATGCATCCATGAACAATGGTCGTCGATTACGCATTGTTTCCTCCGTTGCTTAGCCCGATGAACGGCCTTAATTCCCGACCCTTCCTTCACCACATCGAACCTCCCTCAAAGTTCATTGGTTGATGTTTTGAAAGTGGTTCCTTATGTGTTCGAAAAGCGATTTCGACATGAAATCCACTCTTTGCACGCGTAGATTTGAAAGGGTGACTCTAGCGGCCCGGCTTCCTCTAATCATGCCATAACGTACTCAACTGGCCATGCATCTTGCATCATGTGATGCCTATGTGTGCCATTATACTCATTTGTGCACATTAACACACACATACACACACTTCACTACATAAATCACATTTTGGACATCACCGGAGTGATTACTCAACTCGGTATACTTTTATGCAACTTAGCGCACACGATAGTTGCTATGGCTACGTGAGATGTCCGCAATGCACATATATACAAATGTGTGTGTATTCATTAAACTACAAACATATATTTAAAAAAACATACACAACAATTCTAATTACAACATGCAAATTTTTTTGACTGTTATATATCTTCAAATACACGTATGTGTATACTTACCCATATACATACACGTATATTCAAATAAGTAATCCAGTAATTACTTAAATCAAATCATACTTTATTTACTAAATCTTTTCAATAAAAGTCAAATATGTTTTCATGCTATTTTATAAAATCTCACTATTATTTTATGAAGTAGATTACTAGCTTATTAATTATTTTAATCTTTTATAATACTTAATTTATTTATTAAAATTAAGTATTCTTCTCATAATTATTTTATAAAACTTTACAACCATTTTATAAAATATCTTCTTCATATTATTTTACAAAATCTCATACTTCTTTATAAACACTTCTTTTATACTATTTTACAAAATATCATATCATTTTATAAAATACCTCTTTTACTTATAAAATCATTTCTTTGCTTTAAATAATATTTATAAGCACTAATTAAGCTTCATTAACCCTCTAGTCGCTTTAATAATAAGTGTAGAGCTCAAAACTCACTTAATTAGCTTACTGACTTTTCTAAAACAATTTCAATTAGTTTTATTCTTACCAACTAATGACATATACATAGTCATTTCATCTAATTAGCCTCTGATCCATTACAACAATCATTTAATTAACCCAAAACTCATTTCTTAGCTTACTAACTATTTCAAAAAGAGTAATTAAGGTCTTAAACAAATGATGAGTTAATATAATCATGTTTATAACATGAACAGAAGCCTAAATAATTCCAAACATTCTCGAAATTACAACATATAACTTCATAATCATTAATCAACAAATAGATGAAGTATAACATGTAAATATAGTTAGAGAACCATCCCACTCACCTTCTTTTTCCCCAAAACAATCTCTGTGAAAAAATAACGTGGATCGTATATTATCTAGCTTGTGTATAATATGCAAGTGTATAAGTTAATGCAATAGTAGACGATAAATAGTAAAGTATAAAAAGCATGCAAACCAGAGTTTTTATACTGGTTCGGACCTCCCGTCTTACGTCTAGTTCCGAAGCTCCCCTTGGGTATTTCCTTTAAACAAATTACCCTCGCTTCGCCCCAAGAAATAGGCTAATACAAAAGTATCTCTGAAAATCTTGTGTTCCAAATAACACAGTTTTTGACTTATTGTACAAATCTTCCTATGATCTCCTTTGAGTATATGAATATGAATGCTTTGAGTTGTAGGAAGTGGTTTAACCAAAATTATATTTTGGTTATAATATATTAAGAGTATGTGAGCAATGTATATACAAGAGAGTGTTTAGAAATCAAGAGAGTAAAGAATAGATTAATTCAAGTTAGATTCTTTCTACTTCTCAATCAAAGTAGTATTTATATATTCAAAAAGGTGTAGATGAAGAGTTGTTCCTATTTGAGAAAGTCTATTTATTTTAATGGCTGCAACCTTTCATTAAAAGGTGATTTCCTTTTGTTTCAAAATAGAAGTGTCTTTTAAGAATTGATATTTTTGCCCATGACAGGTGTCTGTGGCAAAATCTCAAACGTCTATGACTTGTTAAAATTTTAACCCGAGAATTGTCACAGACATCTGTGGTTTTATCTTAGACGTCTATGAGGTATAAAAACAGTTTTTCACCTTAATTTTGATGTATATGAAATTGTGTGTGATCGTGTATGCATATATACTCAAGGAGACCTTAACAATATTTTATCTAGGACTCTTTTACAGTAGAATAACCTTACTAACCGCAGTATGGTCAAGGAATCTTCGTTTCTCTTTGAGCGTCAAAATCTTCGAGCATGGTGTCTTCTTGTAGTATATATCTGCAATCTTGATACGGTCTATATATATATATATATATATATATATATATGATTGTATAGTTGTTATCATTGAAACATAAATTGGAGGTTCTAACAATCTCCCCCCTTTTGATGATGACAACTATACATCAAAAATCAACTATACAGTCAAATATCAACTATACAATGGAAGTATTATTATGTTTGTCTCCCCTTATGTATATGCATAGATTTCACCCCCTTTGCATTATCAATATCGAGGAAAACGATATAAGATATGGAGATATTAAATAGACATAGCATGTTATTACTTCAGATCACGGAAAATCAAATATGAAAGTTCAAAATAAAATTTAGAAACAATTGTAACAAGAGTTGTAAATAGGAAAACAAACAAGTATAAGAGTTGAAAAATAAAAGAAAACTCTAATTGTGCTGATTTTTAGAATAAGACAAGCCCTCATAGTTCTCGTAATACTCCCAGTAAGAAGAAGGATCTTGCTTGTATGTACTCGGCCATTGCGTTTGGTCATTGTACTCCTCATCTTCGTGAATTGAAAGATCCTAGAATGCCATGTACGATTGTTGTAAATGCGGAGTATCAAATACATACATGCCATCACTATCCTATTCTTCTTCCTCAGGTTGTGCGTGAATAGAAGTCTTCCCTCGGTCCCCCTATCGTGTGACATACCTTTGGGCGAGGCTTGAGAATTATAAACTGGTGTTTGAACCAGAGGTGGACGTGTTGGAGAAGGCGAAGATGATGAGCGTGAGGAAGATCGACCACGTACTTTGCGCATCACTTTACCTAAAGTGGAGACCACTTTGTCCAAAGTCTTCTCCATCTTTGTCATCCTAGTGGAGAAAGAACATTCCAATCCAGTCATTTTTCTGTTTAAAGCTCGCTGATTAGCCATGATTATTTTTTAGTTTTTGATTGCCAAATCACAAAGAGATTCATTTGGCGTTGGTTTAAAGCGAGCATCTTGTATTTCAAAGTCTGAATAATATTCGATAGCATGACTAGAGCAAGGTGGTAGTTGTGAAGGATGAGGGGAGTAGGTCTGCTGAGGAGCGCTAGTTGGAGGAGGACCATGAGGTTCTTGTTGATGTTTTTGTTGAGTCCATTTGTCGAAGGGGATGATACGAGGTGGGCTTTTGTGAATATGCATCAGTGATAGATATCGTGGACCACTATCTTTTTTTGAAATTTCTTCGTATTGCGATATGTACGAAGGAATTCCAAGATTTTGCAAGATGCGCATTATGTATGGAGCATATACAATGGAACGATGATGCTGAGACCAAAAATCTGTAATTTGGTCATGAATAAATTTTGCCCAATTAACATGTAGGAAACCAAATATTGCATACAAAGCTCTATGGTCATTGGGATAAGTTTGCTGATGACTACCTCAACGGGGAATTATTGTGTTAATTATCATTCGATTTAGTAGTCTAGCATGTGGGTGAAGATAAATGGATTTCCATTGTGGCATTCTATCTTCCCATATTTGATGAGTAACTTCATCTCTGGGTAGAAGACTGTGATCCAGTATATCTGTTAAGTCAATACCCTAATAATAACATCCTAAAATACGACCAACCGTATATACATTAATCTTAACCTCGTTTCCGTAAACACTTGACTACAACCAACCATCATCATTATCTAGATTCCAAATCCCAGTACTACATAGATTAGAGTATAAGAGGTAAATAGCTAGAGGATCGATGATTGCCTCATTTGCATCATAGCTAATCAGGTTGCAGCAACCGACATCCGTAGTTATTCCTAGAATTTCATATTCCATCACATTGCCAAGGTGATAAAAAGGACTAGATTGGTTCTTCTTTTAGGTAAGTGCCTCAAATCATTTGATGGCATTGGGATTGTTGCGGAGCCATTGGTTTATGTGAGCTTGTGTAACCGGGGCTTGAGAGGAGAAGGAAGATTGGCATTGCTTTTACTTTTTAGAGATGGTAACCTTCTTGGGAGCCATTGATTGAAGAATTTGAATGTTTTGAAAGCTAGGGTTTTAGAAATTAGGAATTGAAATGGAGGTAAAGTGAAGAGAGGGGTAAAGTTGTTTATATATGGTTATTGGAAAGTTGTTGGAAGAGCAGCGACAGACGTTTGTGAGGAAGTCACAGACTTCTGTGGCTTCGGTAAAAATGAAGCACAGAGATTCGAAAGACGTCTATGGCAACACAAAATTTAAACAGAGAGTTTTGACAGATGTCTGTGAGGTTTCCACAGACGTCTATGAGGTTTCCATAGACGTCTGTGGCTACAGGGAAAATTAACCCGTAACTTGTGATAGATGTCTGTGGAATATCCACATACGTCTGTGATATATATTTTCTGACATATAGAGAAATATTTTTAATATCAATGAAAATTTTATTGAAATTTTAATACAATAAACAGTATACATACCAAAAATGCATAAATAAACATAATTGATATGATGTGTAACATAAGTTTAATTTTTTGTCGAAGAATTCAGAATTATTGATTTTTTGTATATCCCTTGAATTTTGTTCAACTTTTGTATAATCAATAATGGCTTTAGTGGAGACCAATTTGGACGAGCTGGAGTGTCAATCCAAGCTTGGTTTGATGGTCTCGGTTTGCATAGATTTCTCAGAGTAATGTTATGTGCTTTTGTAGGAGTTTCTTATAATCGAGGAGACTTTTGATGTATGCAATTTTTTGTTGGTGAATGACCACAAATTGCAAGAATACACTTTTCAAGAAAATTTAGATGAGATCCTTGATGTCGTTGCTCGTAATACATTTCACGTTGAACGCCGATCATTTCTTGTTGATAGTGATATATCTCATCGACTTTGTCGGTGAGAGATGTTGATTTCAGACCAATTGATCATTTAGCTTTCTTTCCTTTAGGAGAAAAGCTAGTGTGGTATGTAGGTGATGCAACAATATTTAGAGAAACTGAACGAGTTGATGTAGGTGTGGATTTAGTTAGTGATACGTAAGTGCTATCTGACGAGGGGGATTTATAGTCGATAGTCGAATAGATGGAGTCATGATCGGAAGACATTGTATTATTTGGTTTAATAATTTATTCGTGTTTATTTATTTTTTAAGTAGAATATAATCTAAATTTATAAGATAAACTTTTGATATATTTAGGAAATAAGTTGAGGAAAATGAGTTAAGTAGTAAGAATTTAACAGATAATAGATAGTTTTTAAATGGTTGTCATTTAAAATGCTTATGTGATTGTTGTTAAATCTAAGTTATAAAATTAATTGTTCAGTTGAAAGTCCATATAAGCTATTACAAATTTAAGTGAACAAAATATTATTTCTATAACTTTAGTTAACCAATTCATTGTATGAATAAATTCCTAGTTCCGGTCTTAACTTAATAAAAGTTAGTTCACTTAATGGTTTTGTAAAAATATCAGCTATTTGATTTTCGGTATTAACAAATTCAAGATTTATTATTTCTTTTTCAACATTATTTCTCAGAAAATAGGGACAAATATCTATATGTTTTGTTCGTGAATGATTAATTGGATTTTTAGAAAAATTTATAGCACTAGTATTATCGCAATATATTGGAGATTTATTTATTATTTTTCCATAGTCTTTAAGTGTTTGTTGCATATATATTACTTGAGCGCAAGCTAAGGCAGCAGAAATATATTCGGCTTCACATGTTGAAAGAGAAACACAATTTTGCTTTCTAATAAACCAAGAAACTAACGATTGACCAATAAAGTGACTTATGCCACTTGTACTTTTTCTATCCAATTTACATCCACCAAAATCTGCATCATTGTAAGATACAAGTTCAAACGTACCGCCTTTTGGATAAAATAGACCATAATCTTTAGTGTTCGTTAAATATCGTAAAATTCGTTTAATTGCTTGCTGATGTGATTCCTTGGGTTGTGCTTGAAATCTTGCACATAAACAAACACTCATCATAATATCTGGTCTACTAGCTGTTAAGTATAGTAAGGATCCTATCATGCTTCGATATAGTTTTTGATCGAACTCTTTTCCATGTTCATCTTTGTCTAGATGAGCAGTAGTACTCATTGGAGTGAGTTTACTTGATATATTATCCATTCCAAAACGTTATAGTAATTCTTTACAGTATTTTTCTTAATTTATAAAAATTCCATTATTAGTTGTTTTATTTGCAATCCTAAAAAGAAATTCAATTCACCCATATGAGACATTTCAAATTTGTTTGTCATTATTGTAGAAAATTTATTACATAAATTTTCGTTAGTAGATCCAAATATAATATCATCAACATAAATTTGAACAATTAATATATCCTTCTATTCTCTTCTAATAAATAATGTTGTATCTATTTTACCAATTTGAAAACCGAAATTAATTAAATGTGATTTCAATCGGTCATACTAAGCTCAAGGTGCTTGTTTTAAACCATATAATGCCTTTTAAGTTTAAATACATGATCTGGATATTTTTCAGGAACAAATAGTGGTGGTTGTTCAACGTAAACATTTTCTTTTATAAAACCATTTAAGAAAGCACTTTTAACATCCATTTGAAATAGCTTAAAGTTACGATGACATGCAAAAGCAAGTAATATTCTTATGGCTTCAAGACATGCCACAAGTGCAAAAGTCTCTTCATAATCAATTCCTTCTTCTTGATTGTATTCCTTTGCCACTAATCTTTCTTTATTACGTATAATATTTCCATTTTTGTTAGTTTTATTTTTAAAAACCCATTTTGTTCCAGTTACTTATTGATCGTTTGGCCTTGGTAATAGTTCCCAAACATTATTTTGTTCAAATTGATTAAGTTCTTCTTGCATTGCTAAAATCCAAAAATCATCATTTGATGCTTCATTGTAATTTTTTGGTTCAAAATTAGATATAAATGTTACATTACTCATTTGATATATTTGTCTTCTAGTCGAAACTTTGTTATCTAGATTTCCAATTATGTTATCAATAGGATGATCTTTTAAAATACCGGGTAGTGATTTCAAATCACTGTTATTTTGATTATCATTATTATTTTCAATCATAATTTCAATGGCTTTATTTTGATTAGCGTCAAAAATTTCTTCGAAGCCTTTATTTATATTTTTAAAGTTTTCATCAAACGAGACATGAATACTTTCCTACATAACATTTGTTCGTTTGTTAAAAATTCGGTAAGCTTTACTTTGATCAGAATATCCAAAAAAATTCCTTCATCGGCTTTTGAATTGAATTTACTAAGATTATCTTTTGTATTTAGAATAAAGCATTTTGATCCAAATATTCAAAAATATGATACTTTTGGTTTCTTTTTTTAGAACATTTCATAACATTTATTTTTAACCATAGGTCTAAGAGTTACACGATTTAATACGTAACATGCAGTAGCAACTGCTTCAGCCCATAAATTATTTGGTAAGCCAGTGCCATTTAGGAGAGTTCGAGCACATTCTTACAAGGTGCGAATTTTTCTTTCAACTACTCCATTTTGTTGTGGTGTTTGTGGAAATGAAAAATTATGAGTAATTCCCTTTTTATTACAAAAGTTTGTAAATAATTCATTTTCAAATTCTCCACCGTGATCACTTCTTATAGTTTTTATTTTTAAATCCATTAGAGTCCTATATTCATTTAGCAAAATTTTTAAACATTTCAAATGTATCACTTTTATGTTTTAAAAATAGCGTCCAAGTATATCCTGAAAAATCGTCCACAATTACAAAGACATATTTATTGTGATTTATCGAACGTACTTGAGTTGGACCAAATAAGTCCAAATGAAGTAATTCAAGAGGTTGTTTAGTAGAGATTTCCTTTCTAGAGTTAAACAAACTTTTCTTTAATTTTTCAAGTTGACATGCATCGCATATATTTTTAACTTTGAAATTTATTTTGGGTAATCCTCTTACCAAATAGTTTTTAGCTAATTTGTTTATATATTTGAAATTTATGTGACAAAATCTTTTATGCCATATCCATGGATCATCATGATTTGCGTTAAGCATAAATCATTATTATGATTAATATTCATGTTTAGAATATAAATTTTTTGATCTCTTGTTCCTTCAAAAATTAAAGTTTTAATTTGATTAAGATATTGCATTTATCTTTTTCACAATCGATTCTAAATCCTTTATCACATAATTGTCTTATACTAAGTAAATTATGTTTTAAGTTTTTAAATAATAAAAAATTTGAAATAAAAGGAGAAGTAGATATACTGACATTGATGACGTTTCTAATTTCGATAACACATCCTTTGGAATTATCCCCTAAAGTGATGCCACCGTCCATGTAAGTGATGTTTGATAGCATGTGTGCATTTCCCGTCATATGTTTGGAGCATCCACTGTCTAGTATCCATTTCTCCTTATTATTTTTTTTTTTTCGGTACCTGCAAAATAATAAAAAGGTTTAATTGGTACCCAATTTCTCCATTACGGTCCTATGTGTTAGTAGGAGAAGGTAACCATACCCATGAGGGTTTGGAACCTTTAGAGATGTAGTTTTCGTTATGAACTATATCTTTTAGATATACATGTATGTATTTTGTCTAATCAATTTGTTATTTGTTTTAGGAATCCAAATTTTAATCATTTTTGTTCCTTTATTTTCATATTTAGATTTTGTTTTTTTTTAAATTTGTATATAATGTACTATACTTCTTAAATTTTTGATTATTATTAGAAACCAAATTATTTCTAGAATGTTTATGAATTTTCGTTAAATCCTAACCCCTTCGGATTTCCTATGGTTTTGAAATCTTTATCAAATTATCTAGATTTTGCTTTCCTTTATTAAATTTTGGAACATTATTAGTAATTTTATCTAATTTATTTTTGAGATCAGAAATTTCTATATTAGCTAATTCTAAATTTTATTTTAATTCATACTTTTCTTTTTCAAGGTTATAATTCTCTATTTTGTTATTCTCTATATCATGTGTTAAAGTAGCATTTGGGATGATATTGTTTTACATTCTTTTTGTGCTAATTCCGATTCTTCTTCTAAAATAGTTTTCTCGTCTATTAACAATCCAATTTCTAATTCAGCTCTATTTAGTTTTCCCAAATTTTCTTTATTTAATTTTTTTAATTCTCTATACATCTCATCTAATTCTATATTAATTTCAAGAATTTCATCATATGTTAATTCAGGACGTACCTCATTTGTGCTAGCCATGAAGCAAACATTTGCTTGTTCTGAGTCACTATCGCTATCGGATGAAGAGGAAGAGTCATCCCAAGTTACTTGAAATGCTATTCTTTTTTTCTTGAAATTTTTGAATTTGTTTTTATTTTTATCATTGTTGAGTAGTGGACAGTCTTTCTTCATATGGCCAAATTTATCACACTCGAAGCAATTCATTGATGTTTGATTTGAGGAATTTGTGTTGCTGTTATTTTGAAATTTCATCATCTTTTTGAACTTCTTGAACTTGTTGTAATTTTTGGTGACGAAATCAATCTCATCTTCTTTCAAGTCAGAGTTGTCATTATTTGCCTAAATTGCAATGTTTTTCCTTTCTTGATTTTGTTCTTTTCTTGCTTGTAAATTAGCTTCATACGACATCAGATTTCCTATTAACTCTTTGACATTGAGTTGGGAAAGATTGTTAGCTTCTTCGATGGCTAAAACTTTTCTTTCCCATTCATTTGTCAGTGAGTTCAAAATTCGTGTGTCTAAATCAAGATCGGGGAATTTAACTCCCAGTGCCATAAGATCATGTTGTATAGTTTGAAATCTAGCATACATGTCAATAATTGATTCATTTCATTTCATTTTAAAAGATGAAAATTGATTTTGTAGAATAGAAATTTTTCTTTGCTTGACTTTGTTCGTGCCTTCATGGGTAATTTGTAATGTAGGCCATATATCATAAGCAGTAGCGCAAAGCACAACTCGTGAAAATTTATTTTTATCAAGTGAACAAAATAATACATTCATAGCTTTGGCATTGTTAGATGCCTCTTCTTTTTGTGCATCAGTCCATGTGCCAATATCAGCGTCAGATGCTTCATATTTATTTTGATTTATTAGCCATATTTATAATCCATTAGCTTCCATAAAAATTCGCATTCGTATTGACCAATAAGCATAATTAGAACTAATAAATAGTGAGGGACGAGCAGTTGATTGACCTTCTTGAAATGTACTTGCCATTTTAATGATTTCGATTACGTGTTACTGTAGATTGAAATAACCTTGCTTCGATACCAATTGAAAAAATAACGTGGATCGTATATTATCTAGCTTGTGTATAATATGCAAGTGTATAAGTTAATGCAATAGTAGACAATAAATAGTAAAGTATAAAAAGCGTGCAAACTAGAGTTTTATACTGGTTCAGACCTCCCGTCCTACATCTAGTCCTGAAGCTCCCCTTCGTTATTTCCTTTAAACAAACTACTCTCGCTTCGCCCATAGGAATAGGCTAATACAAAAGTATCTCTGACAATCTTGTGTTCCAAATAACACAGTTTTTGACTTATTATTACAAATCTTCCTATGATCTCCTATGAGTATATAAATATGAATGTTTTGAGTTGTTGGAAGTGATTTAACCAAAATTATATTTTGGTTATAATAGATTGAGAGTATGTGTGCAATGTATATGCAGGAGAGTGTTTAGAAATCAAGAGAGTAAAGAATAAATTAATTCAAGTTAGGTTCTTTCTATTTCTTAATCAGAGTAGTACTTATATATTCAAAAGGTGCAGATGAAGAGTTTTGTTACTATTTGAGAAAGTCTATTCATTTTAATGGCTGCAACCTTTCGTTGAAAGGTGATTTTCTTTTGTTTCAAAATAAAAGTGTCTTTTCAGAATTGACAGTTTTTGCCCATGACAGACGTCTGTGGTAAAATCTGAGACGTTTATGACTTGTTAAAATTTTAATCCAAGAATTGTCACAGACATCTATGGTTTTATCTCTGATGTCTGTGAGGTATAAAAATAGGTTTTCACCATCATTTTGATGTACATGAAATTTTGTGTGATCGTGTATGCATATATACTCAAGGAAACCTTAACAATATTTTATCTAGAACTCTTTTACATTAGAATAACCTTACTAACCGCGGTATAGTCAATGAAACTTCATTTCTCTTTGAGTCTCAAAATCTTCGAGCATGGTGTCTTCTTGTAGCATATATCTGCAATCTTGATAAGGTCTATATATGTATATGATCGTATAGTTGTTATATTGAAACATAAATTGGAGGTTCTAACACTCTGATCATCAAAAACACAAACTTTTTTCTCTTGAAATCTTGGATGAAGACCCAAACTTGGATTCAAGCTTATTCCCTGATGGGTTATGTGAGGAATTAAATGAGAGGAATTATTGTGATTTTATCGGGATTTATAGTAATTGATTTGAGCTCGGATTAGTGGATTTAGGGTTAGGCTTAAGGAATAAATTATGAAAGTGATTAGCAGAAGGAAATGAAATGTAATGTAGAATGAAAAGTAAATGAATGGGTTAGCCACTTATAGGCAAGCTAATGGTCCATAGCCTCAAATTCATGTCACTAAAAAAACACTGTTCACTTGAAAACCTAATCAACTCCAAACATAGCCAATCTTATACTCATTCTTCTCGCAACGGAATTGCAGCCTCAACAACAACGGGTGCCTCATGTCTCAATTCATTTGTCTCTAAAGAAATGAGAATGATGGGCATTTCATTAATTAACGATTAAATATTTAAATTAATTATATAAATATCCAACGTTACAAATGGGGTTGTTATAAGATATTAACAAAACTTAAGAAACATATCTTTACAATTCAAGTTTGAAAATATGTTCCTGAATTTGTGCTTATGCAGGGCTCAAAGTATAATACAACATAAATAATAATGTTATGCCAACATATGAGGATGTTGACACAAACACTTAGTACAGTAGAATCGAAATAACAAATAATACTCTTAAGCCTCCTGCTTCATTTTTGGCTCCTTTATTCATTCACCTAAAAATATCCTACCCAAACCAATAAACTCATCCTATTTGAACGAGTACCCATGAGGCGTAGGGACAATAATTTTAATAACATAGGTAAGACATAATGTCTGGTATGAGGAATGTATCGACCTAAACACAAAACATGGTGAGACCACGCCGCTAAAGCATGGAACGGGTTTTTCCCCTCACTACAACATAATATTTATTTTAACAACTTTTAACATAAGCATAAGTCAATCATTCTTTCTTAAGGCTACAAATTAGCCAAGACCGAGGTCAGTAATAATTTCTCTCGAGATGCCATTATGGAATTATTCTCCTTCCAAGTAAAACCCAAAATTCTCTATCCTGTTGCCACTGAAGCCTTATGCTTCTACAAAAGAGGAAAGGTTCAAGTCTTATAATTTGGCTGCTACTAAGGCCTTATTCCTTCACTTAATTTTACTAAATATACCAGTTTTGGCTACCACACTAGGCCTTATGTCTAATTCGCCTACATGGTTCAATTGCCACATCCAACTTTATATCTATGCTTTCATTTTCGGTTGCCATTAAGGCATTACAACTACCTCGCCTTCGATGCTTAACCGTCACATCATGCCTTACGTCTTCTATCAAATCTTTGGCTGCCACAATACGCCTTATACCAATTTTTATGGGTCATGGATGCCAACTTAAGCCTTACTCCACACTTTCGATTACTATAACACCCCGTAATTGTACGATAATTAACTAAAATTTTTAACAAATAAATAGTAATGCTGAAAATATAATTATTTTATGCTGAAAAATTTGGCTACGACTTGTACCGTTGGGTTTGCGGCTATTTTCTGATCAATTTTCATATATAAAGTTTCTTGATCGGAGTTCAAACGAAAAAGTTATTAACATTTGAAGTTTTTGAATCAGAATTAATTTTATATGTAATTCAGGAAATAAGAAAATTTAACTAATGTTAATTAGTGTTAGTTAAAGTTAAAGGATAGTTAACTTTAATTTTAACGTTAAGAAAGTAATAATTAGAAGAAAGTTATATCGATGGTTTAATAAAGGAATAAAACAAATAAAATCACAAATGGGAATTAATTACGCATAAAATAAGCCACAGGTCATCCAATAAGGCACCCTGGTCTACCGTTAGCAGTTGACCCAAGGCAACAAGCGGTCGCCCATTTGACGTGTGAAATGGTGATTTTTAAATGACGAACGAATGTGATGCACAAAAATATTTTATTTGCTTACGAAGTAATTGAGGTGCCACCAAGGCAAAACTAAAAATTCTCTAGGGTAAATCTAGCGCTTTATGTTAACTTCAAACCCTTATAAATATAAGCCTAGTTTCTCACTTCTCTTCTCAAATTTTCTGGGTCATAGAGCAAAGCTCTACCATTTCTAAAATTCTAAAAGTAGTAAAACTATTATATATAAAAGTGAAGAAAAACATGGAACAAGAGAAGAGAAGAATATGATCGATTCAGAATGAAAAAACAAAGGTGAATCGTGAATCTTAAACTCAAATAAATTTAATTCAATTCTTTTCACAGATTTATAATTCTAATAGGTATATACCCTTTTTATATTTTAACTCTAAAGTAAGAAAGAGTCAAATAAAAAGGGAATGGATCTAGATATGGAGAATTGGAGCTAAAAAGAGGTGAATGGGAATAATTATATACTTTTGTATAACATTAAATTTATATCATTATAGATCTGTTCATATATGCCTAAAATGTAAATTGGAATTGTAGGCTAAACCTATACATATGCAATGAAATTATAAACTCTGTCTACATAGTCTGTAATTGTTAATTTGATATATCTATATGTTATATGAATGTAAATCTGAAAAAGATCGAGGTACTAGAAATCCCTAAATTTATTATTGAATAATAGTAAACCATGAAAGTATAAATGATGTGATAATTCCAGATTTTTTATATAAAAGGGTATTGAAAAGTAAGAATGTAAAACAAAGAAATCAAAATAATATTTAGGGGTTTAAGTGGTATTTTAATTCGTTGGAATATAAGATGTTAAAGTGTGAATTCTATACGTTATCAAGTTTAAAATAAATAAAGCACGTCGTTTGAAATGGCAAGGAATATACCTAAAAAGAAAGAGACGTATAAAATAAAGATGTTTACCATATTTTATACCGTTTATTTCAATAACTACAAAAAGATAATTCCTTGTAATTCCAAACGCAACACAAACTTTCCTTTTGGATAAGATATAGAAATTTACAGTGTTAACATTTATATGATAGAGAAGTAATTTATATGAACATCCGAAAAGAAAAGATATGTGTACCAACAAAGATGGGAATTAAATAAGAAGAGATGTAAAAATAGGCAACAATAAATTAAAGGGTAAAAAGGGAATAGAAACAGAAAATAGGAAAAAGGCAAACGAATGGTTAAAAAAAGACATTATAAATCTTTTAATAAAAGAAAGAAGTTTATAACTATAACAGTGAGCAAGATATAAACACATAATGAAGTAAGGACTTATGGTCAATAGTAAACTATAAAGGCAGAATGATTAAGAAAAGATGAACGAATACATACATACATACATATATGTTATATATATATATATGTGTGTGTGTGTGTGTCTATATATATATGTGTATATATATTTGTATATATATATTTATGTGTGTGTGTATTATATACGTAGCCTCAACTAGACGTTTATGACAGGTGTAAACTATTGCAGTTAACAAACGATTGTATGAATAGAATGACAATTAGTCATTAGAATAGGCTGGAATACGAGGTCAGCGGTGTTACATAATAGAAGCCTACCCACCGCAAGGGGTTACCAGTAGTTGTGTGTATGTAGCTGATGTGAGACATGTCCAACCATATGACATGTGGAGAGTATACGCTTGCGTATAGATAAAGGAATACCCCAATAGAAAGGTAGTCTGCTTTAATAAAATAGGAAAGGGTGGTAATGCCATAATCACAATAGGCAATCTAAATCGGATGATGAGCGAAGAACGGCACTACGACAGTCATTTGAATTGGTACCAAATAAAGGAGTAGGGTTGTGCATAGGTCGAGAACATCATCAATCCTTAGTGGTCAACGGGAAAGACATGAGTTACACATAATGGGCTACACCACCTACTAGTGTACGGTCCACATTGGGTCATGCATCGCCACATTGTTTGCTATTTTGTTTGTTAGGAGGTAAGGCTAGTTAACCCTATTAGAGAAGTCTTTCAAACATACATGGGGTAGTCTGTGGAGCTAAGTCCATAGTCGATGGGGCATATCCACTGTATTTATAGTCCATAGAGCTGAGTCTACAATCGAAAAGCAGACAAAAAAATCCTAAAAAATGTAACATAGAGAACGGCTAAGTTATTGTAAAGCTATTAGTAGGCACCACGAGAGTTCCTCAATATATGCGGAGACAGGATCGTGATACGGCGAGGGCGATGGACCATAACGGGGTGCTGCTATAGAGATACTAGTAGGGATAGTATCTAGGTCCAATGGGGGACCATGATACTTATATTTATATGTATGTACAAAGTTATAATCTACTACGGGTAGATTGGATGTATCGTACACGTATGTAGAGTTGAAGCGACTAAGTTAAACTAAAAGACAAAACATGAAATGGAAGGCAATCGGCATAAACTAGTGTTATTTATAATGTGTATAATTTACCGATCATCAAAACATTGCTCTGACGCCCTCCTCAGTACAACCCATATGATAGCTTAGACGGATATGCGTTGGCACAAGGCGGGAACAGTGAAAGGTCATATTCCTTGTCCATGCTCGACACTAGCAAGGACATTAGAGATTAGAAGTGTCATATCATGGTCAGTGACTATGTGACTTATTATATTTTATCACTTTGTTATAAGTTATATCAATTATTCTTTGATACGCATTCATTTGTTTATTTGCAAGATACCAAACCAACGATCTGTACTTTGGTGGGCTTGAGTTTTTGATTTAGCAAAAATCTAAGCCTACCAGGGTATGGGTTGTTACAGTTGGTATAAGAGCTTATGTTAGTCGATCTTAAAAATTAGGAAACATTGAGTGAATATATTTGTATTTTTCCTATAATATAAATATATTAAACGCCAAATTTTGTAAATTCCGACTATAGAATAGTTGCAACCATATAGTGAAAGAAGTTGAAAATATACACCTACTCTAATCACCCCATTGGAAATAAGTCGTATGAAAAGGCATGGACTTAAAAAAAGAGCATGAGTGCAGCATATGGAAAGTCCTTGAAGATGGATAGTACGTGACTCTCTAATCCGGCTTCTAATAGCCCAATGGTTGTAGATCCCTATATGATTGCTGATTGATGATATACAGTTGGTCCAGATAAGTGGAAAACAAGAATCCATATGTTGGAAAGAAGATAAGTCAGCAAGTTGAAGAAAAACTCTAAGAGAAAGGACAAATAGAAATTCACTTCGAGTCCAACCCAATAGAAAATAGTTTTAAGAGTTGAGAAATATATATAAATAATATATTTGAAAATGTAAATAGATAAATATTGGGTTTCGGGAAAATATTCATATAACAAAAGTTTTGTTGGAAAAAAACATATAATTAAATGTAAAAATTTCCATAAAATGGTTTAATAAAAGCAATTTGTTGGAAAAATATTATAAAACGTATATAGCTCGCTAGTTTCTCCGTGAAGAAAGAAAATTGTAAATATAAAATTTTAGTAGAAATTAAAATTCATTAAAATCTAAAATATTTGTAAAGGAAATTCTGTAAAAGCTATTTCTTTTGGAAGAAAAATGGTAAAGCAACATAGTTAGTGGGTTTTACCATGTTGAAAATTTCTAAGCTACAAAATTCTTTCTAGGGATAGACATTAGAAAATGGTACAAGTTTTAAATGGGATAAATAGTATGGGAAAAAGGTTGAAACCTAAAAATAAAGCAGGCGACAGAAGCACTAATGTGATCTAATATGGAGGATGGTCAATTGAGAGTAGTACTATATAAATATAAACCATTTAAATAAGAGCAGTTTAGGTAGAAGAAAGTTAAATAATAGTAACACTAAGAAATAATGTTAGGAATTTATATAAAATAGTGTTAGTAATTAGAAATAACATTGGAGATTATATTGAAAATAATGCTAGTAATCTAATTAGAAGCAGCATAGAAAATAAAAGGCAAAACAAAGGAAAATGGACATTTTCTATTGTTATGCGCATTTATTGCAAGTATCTTTTGAAAGACCGCCTCACATGATATTAGAGACTCCGCCAAGGATTGAAAGTGGAGATAGTATGAGTAAAAAGAAAATGATAAAGTGAGAGTTGTTGTTATTCGCTCCAGTTTTTATTGTTAATTAATTATAAAAGATGTTTAGAAATATTATAAAGTGCGTTTTTGAAAAATAAATGGTTTGGAGTAACAAATGATTTTTTAGAAGGAAAACTTAATAAGTAGTTTGAATTAAAAATCCCACTTATTAAGAAGTAAAAGTTGAAAATTTTTAAAAGGAAAAGTTGGTTTGAAGGAAAAAGAACGAAACTTAAAAAAAAAATTAAATTTGCTAATTTTCTTTTAGATTTAATGAATAAGTTAAATCCAAAAATTTTAAAGTAAAAGCCAAGGCACTAAGAATTTTTGAATTTAATAAAAGGTTTCTTAGTTGTGATTTTTAAGGAGAAAGGTTTTACGATTAAGTATTTCAAAAATTTTGAATCTTTTAATTTTTGAAAAAAATGGTGAAGACCAAATATTTTTTTTAATATGAAGTAGATAGGAATGACCGCCTAGGTAAGATGGAGTAAAAGGTAAGGCTATGAAGAAGATAGTGATGACTACTCATAGAATTGCAATAAGAATGTAAGGAATATTGGTTGAGAACCTAGGAATATAGTTAGATATGTATGCAAGTAATAAGAAGAACCCTCAAAGGAATGATAAATGGTATTAAAGTACACTTCTACGAGTACTGGGTATGCTCGTTTGAAGAATCAAGGGTAAAGAAAGCAAATAACAAGACTTGAGAATACCATCAAAAGATTTGTATTAAGAGGACAATAACAGAGTGGTTATAAGATGAAAAACGCACATAAAGGACATTGGCAGAATCAAAGATAAGGAAGGCAAGGTAAAGGGTGGAAAAGGTATTCCACTAAGCCAATTTTCCAATGAGTTATTTAAGATTTGTGGGTTGCAGAAGGATGACACATTAGACAAGTCCATTCAATTTAAGTAAGAAGTGATAGGGTCACAACATGATTAGTGTCAGTAGATGTTGAAGGGCAGCTTCTAGCAGTTATTTCTTTAAGGTTTCGCTTGTAAGTATCAGTTTTCTCTATTGGTATAAAAGCACATACGATATTATAGGAAATGTCATTTTTTTAATGTGTTTTCTGTGTAGATTGCAATATTATGGGAAAACAATAAGATCAGGAAATTTCAAGAAAGACACCTAACTAATGCAAAAGGAAAAGAAAATAATAAAGGTCGGAAGTTAAGAAAGAAATTAAGAAAATTTATTTAACTTACTACTAAGATAAAAATGAAATAAAATTGTAAGTTCTAGAAAAAAATTGGTGAAATAAATTTCAGCGAGTGGAGCACCAGAAAAGAATTTTGTGAAGCCACGAGTCAATACGCATATGCCTTAAAGGCTGAAATTTATAATTGAACTTGTTTGCGGGTTCATATTATAGAAGAAAAGAAACGTTTTAGAAATTTTAAAATTTATCACATAATTTAATGGAGTCCATTATGGACACTAAAGTGTTGGCTAAACCTCGATTTTAGGAGGTGTGGAAAATTTTGTTTTGAAAAACTTATATATACACTTTTGAATTAAAAATACTTCTGCAAAATGTTTTTGAAAAAAAAATTATTTGTGTTAGGAAATTTTATTAATATTATAAAGTAATATAAAAATATTTTTGAATTGAAAGAGAAGAAACTTTCAAATTTTGAAAATGCTACATACTTGATATGACAGAATAATCGACGGATTGATTGGTATAGATTTTACTATGCAGCAAAATTGACAGTAAAATAAAATACGGTTAGAGAAAAGAAAGATGCTTTAGCTATGGAAACTTTTCCAATATATCTTGTCGATAGATGAACAAAACGTTGATTATTGAAATAAACCCGTTTTTAAAACTTTAAAATAAAAGTTTATTATCCGAACAATACTTGGAAAATTTGGAAGGAGATATCTGGACATAAGTGAAGGTTCCAAGTATAGTGAGAAGTGGGGTATACGAGAGAGAAAAATGGAAAAATGGAAATTTCCATTTCATACCCTTTTCCTGGCATAAAGAAATAGGTTTGGGAGATTGGATTTCTCTAAATTTGGTTGTTAGCAACGGCGTACTAGGATTTGGATGGTCGGTATTTGATGAAAAATTTGTTGAACTATACTTCTATTCATAGAAGTGTGGGAAAATTTGGATGTAAAAAAAATGGTTTTCAAAAGTTGCATGCATATAGAACTGCTAGTATATTTAGGATATTTGCACCATATTTTTGAAATTGATTTAAAAGAATGCATTCATATAGGAGGCGCCGATTAGAATTATTTTGCATACATATCATATACATTCTGATACACCATGTACCGGTACATGATTGGTTGTAAAATTGTTTGTACACTAATTGATTTGTTAGTTTAGAATGGTTGTACGTTATGTTATATTGTTTGGTCCTTAAGGAATTTCAGAAACGAAATTCTTTGAAGGGGGAGAATGTAGCACCCCATTATTTTACGATAATTAATTAAAAGTAAATTTAATAAATAAATAATGATGAAAAATTAAATTTTTGCAAACTTCAAGATCTGGCTACGACACTTATACCATTGGGTTCGTTATGATTTTCTGATCAATTTTCATATATAAAGTTTTCCGATCGGACTTCAAACCAAAAAGTTATTAAAATTTGATGTTTTTTAATCAGAAATAATTATATATATATAACTAAGGAAATAAGAATAATTAATTAGCGTCAGTTAAAGTTAACAGACAGTTAATGTTAACTTAAATGTTAAGAAAGTCTCAATGGGAAAAAATTATATTTGTGGTTTAATAAAGGAATAAAACAAATAAAACCACAAAAGGGAATTAATTACGCATAAAATAAGCCATAGATCAACCAATAAGGCACCCAGATCGACTGTTAGCTCCAAACCCCTATAAATACAAGTCTAGTTTCTCACTTCTCTTCTCATATTTTCTGATTAAAAGAATGAAGCTCTGTCATTCTCTTTTCTTTATCATTTCTAGAATTCTAAAAGTAGTAAAACTGTTATATATGTAAGTAGAGAAAAGTGGAGAATAAGTAAAGAGAATAATAGGATCGATTCAGAACGCAAAAGTAAAGGTAAATCGTGAATCTTAAACTCAAATCTAAATTTAATTCAATCCTTTACCCAGATCTGTAATTCTAATAGGCATGTACCCTTTTTATATTTTAGATCTAAAGTAAGAGGGAGTCAAATAATAAGGGAATGGATCTAGATTTGGAGAATTGGAGCTAAAAAGAGGAGTGTGGAATAATTATATACTTTTTTATAATATTAGATTTATATTACTGTAGATCTATTCCTATATGCCAAAAATGTAAATTGGAATTGTTAGCTAAACCTATACACATGCAATGAAATTATAAACTTTGCTTACATATTCTATAATTGTTAATTTGATATATCTATATGTTATATGAATGTAAATCTGAAAAAGATTTAGGTATTAGAAATCCTTAAATTTATTATTGAATAATAGTAGACCATGAATGTATAAATGATGTAATAATTCCAGATTTATTATTTAGATGGATATTGAAAAGTAAGAATGTAAAACAAAGAAATCAAAATAAGATTTTAGGTTTATGTGTTATTTTAGATTGTTGGAAGATAAGATGTTAAAGTGTGAATTTCTATACATTATCAAGTTTAAAATAAATAATGTGCACCATTTGAAATGACCGGGAATACACCTAAAATGAAACAGATGTATAAAATAGGGAAGCTTACCATGTTTTGTACTGTCTGTTTCAATAACTACAAAAAGATAATTCCTTATAATTCCAAATGCAACACAAACCTTACTTTTTGGACAAAATATAGAAATTTATAGTGTTAACATTCACATGATAGAGACGTAATTCCAATGCATTAAAATGTAGAAAATACCTAAGTGTTAAATAAAGAGATAAAATTGTGACATGAATATTTTAAAAGAAAAGATATGCGATACCAGTAAAGATGGGAATTATATAAATCCACAAACTAAAGAGTAAACAGGGAATATAAATAGAAAATGGGAAAAAGGGCAAAAGAATGAAGAAAAAGACATTATAAATCTTTAAAAAAAGAAAGTGATCTATAACCCTAAAAGTAAGCAAGGTATAAACGCATAATGAAGTAAGGACTTATGATCAATAGTAAATTGTAGTGGCAAAATGATTAAGAAAAAGGTGACGAGTGTGAACTATTGAAGTTAACAAACGATTGTATGAATAGAAATGACAATTAGTCGTTAGAATAGGTTGGAATGTGAGATCAGTGGTGTTACACAATAGTAGCCTGCCCACCACAAGGGGCTACCAGCAGTTGTGCATACATTACTGATGTGAGACATGTCCCACCATAGGACCCGTGGAGAGTATACGCTTGCGTATGGATAAAGGTATACCCCAATAGAAAAGGTAGTATGCTTCAATAAAATAGCAAAACGGGGTATTGCCTTGATTGCAATAGACAATCTAAATCGGATGATGAGCAAAGAACGACACTACGACATCATGTTAGCTGAATTGGTATCGAATAAAGAAGTAGAACTGTGCATAGGTCGAGAAAGTCATCAATCCATAGCAGTCAATGAGAAAGATAGGGGTTACACCTAATGTGCATAGGTCGAGGACGTTGTTTGCTAGTTTGTTTGTTAGGAGGAAAACCTAGTTAACCCTGTTACAGAAGTCTTTCAAACGTGCATGTGGTAGTCCTTGGAGCCGACTCCACAGCCGATGGGGCTGAATCCACCATATTTATAGTTTGTAGAGATGAGTCTACAGCCGGGAAGTAGACAAGAAAATCCCCAAAAATGCAACATAGAGAATGGCTAAGTTATTGTAAAGCCGTTAGTAGGCACTACGAGAGTTCCTCGGTTTGTACGGCGACGCGATAGTGATACGGCAAGGGTGATGGATCATGTCAAGGTTATAGGGATACTAATAGGGATAATATCTAGGTCCAATTGGGAAACATTGTACTTATATTTATATATATGTACATAGTTATAATCTACTACGGGTAGATAGGATGTATCGTACGCGTACGTGGAGTCGAAGCGAGTAAGTAAAACTACAAGACATAATATGAAATGAAAGACAATTGGCATAAACTAGTGTTATGTATAAAGTGTATAATTTATCAGTCACCGGAGTATTGTTCTGACCCCCTTCTCATTACAAACCATAGGATAGCTTAGACAGACAGGTACTGGTACAAAGCGCGAACAATGAAAGGTCATGTTCCTTATCTATGCTCGACACTAGCAAGGGCACTAGACATTAGAAGTGTCAAATCTTGGTCAGTGACTGTGTGACTTATTATGTTTTATCATTCCGCTATAAGTAATATCCTTAGTGCTCTGATATGCATTCATTTATTTATTTGCAAGATATCAAACCAACTATCCATACTTTGGTGGACTTTCATTTTCAATTTAGCGAAAATCTAGACCCACTAGGGTAGGGTTGTCTTACACCAACACTTTTAGTTACGGTTTCCAAATTAGGCCTTACAACTACATTTTGCAGTTTCCGTTGTTGCCAAGGCCTTGCACGAATGCTTTCTATTACTTGACTGCCACCTTATGCATTACGTCATCTACCGAACATCACTAACCTACTAACCAGTCATACATTAAGCTTCCCTTAGCTATTCATTAAGATTTGTCACTACATTATAATCAATGTTCTAATTATTAATTTTGGCCAACTTTAAGCCTTAACATAAATTCTCTTTCAAAAGGCAATTAGTTTTGGTTCCAGTATCTTACCGAAAGCTAAACTTCTCTTGGCAATCACCACCCTCGATCTCGTTTGGGTAAGTCTACGTTTGATGATTTTTAATTAGCTAACGTGGGGAATCTCAATCCTAGATTTTAGAAATCACCTCCTCTACCCATAGTTCCTCTTTTAGTATGTCCCCATTCGGACTTTGGTTAATACCTTTAATTTAGTAAACTAGCATCATACTTAGCATCACTTAGCCTTTTTACTTAGGTCTTTATACTTAAGGTTCTAGTTTATTTTTCTTCTAGTTCGCCTTTGGTGCCATTGGTACTGCCTCTTGATACTTGTCAACTCCTGATTAGTTTGGCTTAACCTATTCTTATCATTTTGATGTACTTTCCTAATACGCTCAACAGAAAATAT
The DNA here is from genome assembly GCA_030737815.1 of Allium fistulosum. NCBI lineage: Eukaryota > Viridiplantae > Streptophyta > Magnoliopsida > Asparagales > Amaryllidaceae > Allium > Allium fistulosum. The sequence goes on from JASFAW010000015.1 coordinate 220,509, forward strand.
GGATCTAGTTTAATGACTAATTATTAAATGCTTTATTCAATTAAATTACTTCGCAACCTTCCTATATTTTCCTTTCAACACCCTCAAAATATCCCTTTGGTCATGCTTTTTTCTTTCAGAAATTACTCATTTTAGTTCCAAAAAACATAGAAAATAATTACATGTATTTTCTTTTGCACAATTTCTCAAACTCCATATTTTTAAGAATTTTTTATAATTTAAGGCCCTCCAATAATTCATATTAATTTATTTACTTATGGGAAAATTCAGTAAATCAAAACCCATCTCTGATGATGTGTACATAACATCATATTAAAATTTCAGATCGAAATGATTAAAAGAAGCATGAGAAACATTCGTTATTCATCCGATCATGAGTAATTTAGGAAAGAAAGCGGGATTGGGGAATATATTACTTACCCAGATCTCTTAGTTGAATGATCCTTCTAGCTCCCATAGCTTTAATCTTCTTCTTCTCTCTTAATTTCTTCAGTCCACAAGCACCATTAAAGTGCTCCAAAGCTTTTACATCCAATTTTAAGTTTAGGATGAAATGAAAGGAGGGAAGTAACTAACTTTATTCCTCGTGTATGGTTGGGCCGTCGGCCCATTACCTCTCTTCCTTATTTAATTTATTTTAGTTAAGTTCAATTAAATAATAATCCAGATAAATTAATGTACATCAAAATATTATCACATTTAATCATTTAATTTTCATAATTTAACCACTAAAATCTTTATTCTCATAACGAATTATTAAATTAATTATTTATTAATTTATGGGATATTACATCCGCCCTGTGAGGATGCACGAGCCAAACAATGCTCTCTTCCATGTGGGGGAAGGCCTTCAAGACTGCCCCGTGAGGATGTGTGGGGCACTTATGGCGCGACCACCCATGAAGTGGTCACCTATGAAGTGGTACCAAATCATGTGTATGTGGTGTATTGCTTTGTGAGGATGCTTAGGCAAACTACACTCCCTTCCATACAGGAGACACCAAAGCACTAATGGCACGACCACCCATGAAGTGGTCCTAATTCATGCATTAATGGTGCATTGCTTCGTGAGGATACAAGAGCCAAACAATGTCCCTTCCATGCTAAAAACATCGGCGAACAAATGGTGCAACCACCTATAAAATGGTCCATGTTCATGCATCCATGGTTTATTGCTACATGAGGATGTGCGAGCCAAACAACTCTCCCTTCCATGTCAAGGACTCTAATGCACTGATGGAATGACCACCAATGAAGTGGTCCCAATTTATGCGTTAAGGGGGTACTATTTCATGCGGATGAATGAGCCAAACAACACTCCCTTCCGTATAGGAGGAATCGATAAATAGATGGTACAACCACCCAGACTATGGTCCTGATTCATTCGCCCATGATTCTACACATTCAGTAGTAGAGGGATGGGGCTCTGGTTCCAAGATGGGAGCAAATATCTAAGAAATAATCCCGATTCTTATATCAGTAGTGATGTTCGGCTCTAACAGCCAAGGCAGCCTCATCGTAGTAAAGCCTGACCATCAATGGCCTATCAACAACCACCCAACAAGTGGATCGACAACATAAAGGCATGGCGTCCAACAGAGGACTTCCCGCCGCAAACTCATGTCCACATCACAAGATAATTGGGGATAAATCGTCACGGAAAAAAGATAAGTTTGTTCTCAAATTTCATTTTCTTTGCTCTTTTTTTACTTATTTGTTATGTTGTGCGTATGTGCCTAAGTCTATGTGTTTTCTTAACAAATTTGAGGGCCACTTGAGGTACTTGATATAGAACAAAACGTAAGCCTAATCATAGACAGAACTTAAAGGCAAACACACCTAAAGTGGAGCATGTATAGCAAAAAAGTAAAGAACAACATATAACATGAGAATAGCTAGTCATTAAAGTTATATACAACAAAAATATCATGTTCATTACAATAACATGGGGGTCAAGCAAACAAGAACATATGATAACCAGCCTACTTTTGTCACTCGATGATGTGGCAATCATCCTCAAAGGTTGTTGGCTTCTCGATCTCGAGGACAATGCCATTATGCTGGTTGTTGGAAGATTCCATCAGGGAGGTAATATGCTCATGCCAAAAAATTAGAAAAAGGGCCCTACCTGCTACTTTCATCTCCTTTGCAACTTCCTATCGAATGGCGACATACCGATTGGGGTTGAGGAAGTGGATGGCCTGGGGTAAGTGATAGTTGGCACCAAAGATGATCTTGAGCATCTTGGTCATCTGCTCATTTCACTCCTTATCTAGCTTGGCTTTCTCCTCCTCATGGCACTTGGAAATTATGTAGTGTTGATGGTGGAGAAGCAATGCCTTGGGTCCTCCACCTCCTTCTCCTTGCCCTTTATTTTGGTCCTCAGCTGACCCAACTCCGCCTCAACCTTTCCCCTACGGCCCACCTCGTCAGCCCATTTCTTTATGGTTATATCCCTAGCCACCTTCGCTATAACCCTTTCTACCTTTTCCTCTACATCTTACCTCCCAAACTCTATTAGCTTCTCTTGGTCCAAGCGCCACACAATGGCTTCCTCCACCGTACATTTTTTCAACATGACTACCTCCTGTCAAATTCTAAGGGCATCAGACCCAACCTACAAAAGGAATCAATTTTAACCAAAGGAGATAGGCAAAGAAACTCAAATGTAAGAAACTTACCAAAAAAGCCTCCTGAACATCAGCCTCCAACGCCGACTCCAAGTTATGGCTAGTCCACCTGGACTTAGTCCAGTTAGACTAAGCTAGGACCTTCAAGGTTGTCCCAACCAAGGTCTGGAGTAGCCCAAGTAAAGCTGTCTCATCCATCTCGCAAATCATAGATAAATTAGTGGCTCCCACCACTTACTGTAGTTTCCTAGCAACTCTGCCACCCTAGAGAAATGAAAAGTATGCCCCTGCTGGAGCACTTTGGCTCCTCTCCAGTCCTTTACCTCTTGAAGTGAACGAAGTCATATCCGATGGCGGCTAGATGGGTAATGTCATAGGCGTTGGTTGGCACGTTAGCGGAAGCACTTTGGAATGGATAATACTGTAGTGCTACACAGATCCAACTGGTTGAGACTGCGGGGTGATGGAGGTGTTTCTTGTTAAACGTCCATTGTGCCTTTGGGCTGTGGTAGAACGAGTCTAAAACAATAGATCAGATAACTTAATCACATAGAATTTGTTATAAAAGATTCAGATCTAAACTAAACAAACAATATGAACAAATAATCATATGAGATGAAGGATCTAAAATATATATCAACATAATGTAAATATAATCAATCGAGGTGTAGCAAAAAAGGGAAGTAAATTGAATTAACATGATGAACATTTAATTAACTGAGGTGTGATAGAAAGAGATTTGCATTATATTACAAGAGGAACATACGAACAGATGATATGTAGCATGTATAGAATCTAAACCATATGAAAATGATTAATATATGATTAAATAAAAGGGACAGTTTGGCACAAGTCCCTAATAAGTTTCAAAATACACAAAAACCCCAGTAAAAAAAAGTTTGTAAATTAGGTCCCTAAAATTAAGCTACCGAATAATGGCATAAACTTATGCAATTATTCAGTGAATAATTGCGGAAATTTCAGCAATTTTTTCAAAAAATTGCCGACATTTCCACAATTATTCACTGAAAAATTGCGGAAATTTCCAGCATTTTTTTGAAAAAATTGCGTAAAATTCCGCAATTATTCACCAAAAAATTGTGAAAATTTCTGCAATTTTTTCAAAAATTTGTGAAAAATTCCGCAATTATTCGCCAAAAAATTTGCGGAAATTTCCGCAATTATTCACCGAAAATATTGCATAAATATATGCAACTTTTGGATGTAATTGCATAAAATGTCTGCAATTTTTCGGTGAATAATTGCATAACTATATGCAGTTACTTAGTAACTTAATTCTAGGGACCTAATTTACATACTTTTTTTTACTGGGGTTTTTTTGTATTTTGAAACTTATTAGGGACCTGAGCCTAATATTCACTAAATAAAATTTGATCGTTACCTCAAGATGTAGCCATAAGTTGCAACCTCAAATTATAAACAAAGCTCCTAGATTCAACTGAATAAACCTTTGGATTTTGCAAGAATCAAGAGAAAACTACCACCTTTAATAATTTGATTTTATTTGAATATTGTTTGGTTATTTTCAAGCCACGGAGGACATGGAATTTCTAGTAAGGTTTTGATGGAGAGAAGAGAGGAAAACTGATAAATAAAATCTTTTAATAAGGAAATAAAAGATGATTAAAGGTAAGAGATCTTTTGCTTCCTTTAATTGCTCCTTTGCCTTTCCAATTCAAAATTGGAAACATTTCCTCTGCACCCTTTTGGATAGCCATAGAATGAGGCAAAATGGCCTCAAAATTTCCCAAACCCATTTAGTATTTATTCTATTTAAATCTAGTTTAAATATTCTACCGGTATCGTATATCGATACACGTATATATAACTTTATATATACGCATTTCATTAAATACCAATGGTATCCAAACATCAAATAAAATTTAATAATTAATATTTGAAAAAAATTAATTTAACTAATTTACAATGATTATGAATTAATTAAATCATGTGGTTTATTCGAAGTATTCATCATTATAGTTGTGTGACTCAAAGGTGAAAATTCAGTCAGCGATTAATATCGAACAATTCAAATATTGACTTTCACATGTCAACTTAGCTAGTGGTGTGACATTTTGGCTGAATTTATCGATTACGCGTCTTTTTGGTAAAAATCAATTTTTTATAATTATATGCAGTACCTGGTAGCAACAATTATTTACACTAATTCTATTCATCAACACTATATCACATTAGGACTTATAGAATTTGGTTTTGGTCAAAATTCCAATACTTTCCACATTCAGCTTGGTAAGCCTAAACACAAAGTTTTTGGTTTAATAATAACAACTGTTATTAATCATATTGATCTAGCCAGAGACTTTGACCTTGAGTTGACTAAAGTTGATTGTGATACCGACCTTATATAACCGAGGAGTTGAATTTTCTATTGAATAGTGTTTCACTTCCAAAGCTTCAACTCAGACCCAACTGTAGTCATTTGATGGACATCGTGCTATTATTTAACTATTATCAAAGTGGAATGTCAACATTAAAGTTTAATTGTATTCTCAAGTCAAGAAAATTATGTAATATCGTCACTTTGAGATTCTCTATTTGACATTGGTTGTATTAACCAAAAACTTTTGAGTGAGTCATTACATGGTTTCCATTAACTATCAGTATGTAACCTATTGGTTCCCTCAACAGCCATGAGAAATACGATGACTAACATTTGAAGAGCGTTGCATACTCTAGTTTCAACTAATTTATTGATATCTCATCTCGAAACATCTTGACTAGGAATATTTAAAATAATATGTTATTTTAATGTGATAAATTTCTCCTGATTATTATACATTATAATTACTATCACATAACATATTTAAGGATTTCCTATTAATATACTTGATTATATAATTAATTAACATATCACAATATGGAAAGTATATAATAGAAAGACAAACACCTTTTATTTCGAACAATAATTTATTATAGGGTTAATAATATACAATAAATTGCAAAATTGCCCCTAGTGCATACCCCTAACCCTAACAATCTCCCACTTTCACTTTGGTTCAATTACGGAACCTCAATCCCAACCCTTTAATCAGTTTGCTTAGTACTATTCAAGTTAGTCCATTCATGAATGGATCTGCTATGCCATTCTTAGTGTCCACTCTTTCAATCACAATATCATCATTATTGACAAACTCTCCAATGAGGCGGAACTTACGACGAACGTGCCTTGACTTTTTGTGAGACCTAGGTTTCTTTATGATCTGCATCGCTACGTTGTTATCGCATACAATGTCATAGTTTCTTAACATTTGGAAATACTCTTGGCTCAGTCATAAACTCGCACATCTAGATCGCTTCTTTTTGTAACGACTCGGAATTTTCGATCCCGAAAATTCCAGATAGTTAGGGAAAGAAGAAAGACATAGAAGAAGAAGAAACAGAAACACTACACAGATTCTGACATTCGCAGCGGATCAAAATATAATATCAAATAATAACAGTTTACAAAAGAATACTGTATCAGTTGATTACATTTTTATACACCAGAGATACACACATACTCAAAAACTGGACATATACAAATCAACATGTCTCAGATAAATAGAAATATATCATAGCGGAAACACTCCATACGTTCCTACCATCCAGCTCGTCTCCTGAGCTCCAGAACGTCCTTACTTGAAAATCTGTAATACTCGGTCTGACCCGAGCATTACATCAAAGTAACACCCGGGTCAGGCTGGAAACCAGCGTGAGTAAATCCATATAATTTGAAACTCTAAGGTTGTAAAACTTCTTTAATAACTCGGGTAACTCGTACCTCACTACGAGTTTTAATCTTATTAAAGTCAATCATATATCATAAGATAATATCTAAGGAATGTTACTCGGTTTTAAATGGTCATGTTACTAAGTTATTCCATTCCAGCCTGTTTGATTTTAAACTCACAATCAGTAAAGAATTACAGAAGATTACTAATCGAAGTGGTTTCGGGTATTACTAATACCCGACTCCGGTCTCTTCGAATCCAATGTCATCTCTAATCCAAGTTGTTAAGTTTAAAAACAATACAATTCATATTCAGGATATCATACCATACATCAAATCATCCTAGATAGGTAACCCACATTATCACAGCACATCTCAATCGCCCATCAACAATTCAAGTCATCCAATATCATTCAACCATCCATAAGCAAGATTTATTAGATATTTAATTCCTAATTAATTTAATTAATCTCCAATTAAATTAATCACCAACTTAAATCACTTAGATTACCTTTAAATCCTGCTTACTTAACATTAATTACTTACAAATTAATGTATCATCCATTAATCATCCATCCTAATTAATCATTCTTAATTAATTATTCTTTAATTACATTAAGTAATTATCCTTAAATTAATTACATTAATTAATCCTTTAATTAATTACACTAAGTGATTATTCCTTAATTACTTCCATAAAGTAATTATCCTCCTAAAATTAATTGCATTCAGTAATTATCCATAATTAATGAAAGATAATTCCTTTGTTTTTAATTAGCAACTTAATTAAATCATTTAGATCTTATTTAATTAAGTACTTGAAATTAATTTATTACAAAAATCAATAGAGAACTTTTGATTTAAGTTTAATACATACTTTAATTACATCTTTAAATTTTGTTTGAAAAACATTTTGGATTTAATTACATATTTAACCAAATACATAATTATCTTTAAACAGACAATCTTAAATATTTAACTTTAACATTTAAGATCTTTGAGAATTTGTTAATAACTTGTTTTGAATAAATCTATTTTGGAACTAAATTCACATTTTGCTACTCTAAACTCTGGTTATTTAAATCACAACAAAATGCCCGAGCCTTAACTAGTATTTCCAGAGCCACTAATGAAAATACCCGATTTTTCCCACCTTTTTCCCGAGCTTCAGTTTTCTTCTTTTTTTCAAAAACTTAGTTTAAATTTAAATCTGTTACAAGTAAAAGTTCCGCGTACTACTCGATAAGAACCCGAGTCCAACCCCAAAATTCCCCGAGTCGTACCTGATCTAAATACCACTTAGTTTTCCTTGCGAAATACTCGTGCCAAAACCATTCTTCCTCGAGCTCTCTCTCGTACCCGACCCTATCTCAAACAAACCTAGATACATCAGAACCATGTGCACATGCACAGGTCGACGCTAGTGCTCCGACCACCACTACCATCGCCGATGAGTTGCCGATGACCAACCCCTTCAAACCCGACCACAAGATCGATGGTTCGAACTCGAAATCAAATTCGAGCTAAATGAACCCAACCTGGAACCACCCTCTTAGACAAACTCGCCCTGCCGACAACCACACCGACCACCCTCATCAACGCCGCCAAGAACTTAGCTTCGTCTGACCATCCTCTTCTTTTCCTCCATGACCCATCACGTCCGATCCAATGACGACGCCACAATTGTTTCAAGAACAACCACGATTCCAGTCCAGGTCTGAACCCTAGTTCACCTTCGTTTCACCACCACAATGCTCGAGAAATTCATCTGGTATTTTTCCATCGACCACCCGACTATCAGCTTCCTCCACTACCAGGCCTGATGTAAAACTCGTTGTTGTTCGACGGCGATTGACGAAAATCCACAATCTGTTCAACTCAGAAATTCCCCGCACATACAATCTTAAAAATCCCGATTTTTATATCAAAAATCATCATTTTCTACCCTGAATCAATCTACGAAATCCAAACTTAAAATCGTGAACCTTGATTTTTTTTTACTTATTTATGATTTTTACTGACATTTCCTATTCTTAAATTAATCGTTATGTTAAAATACCTGAAATTGTTTTAGGATTGATATAACATTGTTATAATCAAATTTCACTTATAAATCTCAGCCTAAAATTGCTTGAATAGGAAGTTAATTTTTTTTTAAAACATGATCCTAAGCCTGTAAAAAAAATATAGAGAGGATATGTATATACAGACAATATCCAGGCATCCTAGTTTATTCATATGTATTCTTGCTTTTATATATTCTTGCAAAACATAACAAAGATTATCTCATTCATCAGGTTATCAAATGACTTAAACTTTTTAAAACAATTGTTTACTCACCTGTTTTTGTTTGAACAGAGAAGCTTTGTTTTGAGAATCTGAAAACTGATTTTGATGGTTGATTTGAATCTTGAACCCGATCTTCTTAATGTATAAGTTGGATTTGAATCTTTGCTGAGTTGATCTTGCTTCAGAAAGAAATTTGGTTACAGGCTTTAGCTTTTGAGTTGGATTTTGTTTTTAAATGCAACTTGTATTGTTTAAGTTGGAAGAAGGAACAAATGTTATCTGTTGTTATACTTAGTTCGAGTGGATGAAATATAAGACAAGGCAGTAATGGGTGGTGTTATACATAGAATGGAAGTGTGTTGGAGAAGCCAGGCCTTTGTACAGGCTGAGATATATTTTTTATTTGACTTGATTTGATATTACAAGAGAAGGATTTGATATATTGTTTGCTTGAGATGATATGCATTAATTCTATGTCCCCTTAAGTGTGTACATATATATATTTATTCCTATGTATATACATACTTCCTACCTATGTCTACAAATATGGTTTTACCATGTTTGCCTTAAACCCCTATATATATATATATATCTAACATTGTCATTTGTCATTATTCTATATGTATTTTACATTTATACAATTTCATGCATTTTTGTTCATGTGGCAATTTGTATATATATATACACATTATATGACTTATGTATAATTTGTCATTATAAAAATACATATATACCTTCACATTATCTCCTATTTACATGTATATCCAGAGGTTCTATAATTCAATACCTAATATGGCTTTAAAATTAACCTGTATCCAGATATTTTAGATATCAGAAATTCATTTGTTTTATCTAATTATATTCCCATAATTTAACCCAGTTAATTACCCAATTATCAGTCGTTAAAAACCGGGTCGTCACATTCCTTCCCCCTTTAGAACTTTTCGTCCTCGAAAAGGACCGAAGAGAGAAATCCAATTTAATGCTTATTTTTGTTAAATTATTCTTTTGACATTTTTAACTCTTTATTCTTTTTATTCTATAGTTTTTTTTAAACACATTAAAATTTACATAATATTGCCAAAATAGCTTTTATATAAAATACTTTTTATAACTCGATGTCCAAACAAGTCCATCCTTGTTCTCACAGAAATTCGGTCATACGTTGATCAGGCGTTGGACTGAAAATCTATAAGTACTTAGCAGTCCCATTTCAACTCCTAGTGAAAATACTTGAAAAATAATTTTATTGAAAATATCGAAAACATTTTTGAAAATAGAGGAAATATTTTTGGTGAAAATGCTCTGGAAATCATCACCCCCATCCATGGTCGCAGTTACATCCTGGGATACGTTGCCATCGCAGCAAAAGTCCATGTAACTGTAAGCTCTCCGCGGCCTCTCGATTATGCCATTGAACCCATAATAGATCGCAGTTACATTCCAGGGTTACGTTGTCGTCGCATCAAAAGTCCATGTAACTGTTGGCTCTCAACGGCACACACGATTTCCGTTGTCAAAATGAAACTTCTCCACTCTCACATAGGTCGCAGTCTACCGATATAAAATCAAACGTAGACTGTTGGCTCTCAGCGGCACACACGACTTTCGCTATGTTACCATAATGTCGCAGTCTACCGATATAAAATCAAACGTAGACTGTTGGCTCTCAGCGGCACACACGACTTTCGCTATGGTCAGCAGTAGATCGCAGTGACATCGAGTTAAACTATCGTCACAGCATAACCCAAATGCTCCTGTAGGCACCAGCCCCTCGACTTTCTCTACACAATAATCCTCAGGAACTAGTTTTGTCCGGACTCCTCATAGGATCAACTTTAGAACCTCCCCCTTTGAGGCTCAAGGCAGTACCAACCTATGGTACTCCTGAGAAGTTCATTTCAAGGAAGCGCCTTTTTCCCCAGAGCCATTTCCAAAACACTTTATACTATACACATATAGTATTTTTCAAATCATACACCGAGTATGAATTTCATATAAAGCTCCTTTACAAAATCGATTCCCAAAATCGATAATTCACAAACTAGGCTTTCCAAGTTCCAAATTTGATTTTCCCCAAAAATCAAAAGCCTTTTCAAATCCATAGGTTCCAAAAACTATTTCCAAAATCATTTTCACAAAATCCTTTATATATATGTATATATATATATAATATTAACCTTTGGAAATTTTTGAATCACTTTATACTTGTATAAATTCACTTTTATACTTCAAATACCTTCGAAAATCCTTTTCTTCTAGCTATAGATTTAACAAGGGGAGTTTACCATATATAACAAAGATATATAACTTTGTTTATTCCAAATCAAATATTCAAATTTTGATTACTCTTTTGTAAAGTCATTTACCATATTGTTTACTTCCATAAAGTAAACTTTAATCATAGAAATATCCAATTTCCACTTTACTTCATCATATATTTCACAAAATATACTTTCCATTTCAAAAATCATTTCCAGTTCTTATCCATAAATTTCCAATATCCATTTTATTCAAACCCGTACGATGTACACATATCATTCGTACGCCACATAAATCTGATCGCTCTTCGATCACACAATTTCTCTTCAGAACTAGTATCGTCTACCCGACTTCCTAGTGCGGACTCAGATCTGGTTTCTTGATCAGAAACCATCATTCTCCTTGCATAGACACAACTATGATAGAGAATATCTAGAACCAATCAAAAATCCATATCCAGGTTCGCCGTCGAAAATCGAGCGAAAAATCCCAACTCGGATCGATAATACTATCTCGAAATTCTATGCTCGAATCTGGATCAAATAACTATGCGAATAGAATAATATACGCACATCCTACGTGTTTATCTTTATTGATTATTAGCCAAATCAATTTCCTTTCTATTCACATTCACCTTAATTTTCATTCACTTATTCACAATTGCTCTCAATTTCCATTTGGGTTAATACTTCAATTCTTATCTCAATTGGTATTCAATTATAGATAGTTCGAACTCTATCCAGCTTAAATTTAGAAAATAGCTTGAAAAATTAAAAATAGATAAGTAGTTGAAAAATAATTATTAGTTTGTAAAATAGCCGTAAACTAGTTAAGCAATTGTAAAATAGTTGGAAAATGGTTAAATAGTTATAGAATATTTAAGTGATTGTAAAATAGTTGTAAAATAGGAATTAATTATAAAATAGTTGAAAAATAGTAATTTGTTCCAAAGATAATTGTAAAATAAGTATAAAATAGTTTGGCTTTATAAAGAAAGGTTGCATAGTAAGTAGCTTGGAAAAATAGGTTTATATTAAACCAAATTATTTTGAAAATAGTCTAGAGCCAAACTGTCCAACTTTCCAATCCCCATTTCCAATAAATTTCCAAATTCCACTTCCATTTAAATTGATTCAATTTCAATTCAATTTAAATTAACCTCAAATTTCTTTCCCACCTTCAAATCATTTCCCATTTGAATTTTAAACTTATTCAACTTCAATTTCACTTCAAATTATTTCAATTCAAATTTTCCATTTAAACTTATGCTTATCCATCTTCAATCACAATTTTAATTAATTCAAATCAAATTCAATTTGAACTAATTCTATTCAAATCTCAACTTAAAACCATCTCAAATTATATAAATTCGAGTTAAAAAATTTAAATGTTGATTTAGTCCCTTAAGTCAAATTAACCCTTACTTTTAAATCAAATCAACCTTTATTTTTTTACTAAACAACTTAAATCTTTAAACCATTTAATTCTGAATCCAAATTCCAAAATTCCATTTTAAAATTATCTTTACTTAACTTATTACAAAGTTCAAATAAGAATTCAAAAACAATTTAATCTTCAGATTCTAATTTATTATCCATTTCTAACTTCAAAACCAATTCCCAGTTTCATAGATTATTTATAACAATAGAATGATATCAGGATAAATAAACATCCAAATTTATCCAAACACCAATTAACAACATCCATTTTCAATTTCCAGATCTCAAACCCATTTTGAGATCACTCATCTCCCATTTAAAATCAACCATTTAACTTCCCAAGTTAAATTTCAATTTCATCTTAAAATTTCCAATTCAAGTTGTTCATTCTAAACTCATTTAACTTTCCTTAAGTTAAATTCAATTTAATCCAGTCAACTTGACCCAATTTGAATTCCCATTTCAAATTTTAAACCTTATATTAATAATCTTCCCACTTATAAGTTCAAAAACTTATCACTTTGGGTTTACATATCACATTCCAAGGAAAAATTTAAAACTCAACACTAAGAGTTTATTTCAAACCATCTTTGATATTATGTATATCCTCATTTATACATATTTATTTCCTTTACACACCAAGTTATACCTTAAATTTTTAAACCACCTTTGGTTTTAATTCAAAATAGATTTCTTTAAAACAATTTCAAGTTTTCTGGATTAAGATTTAAAATTTCACAATTTTAAATTATCTTCAATTCCAATTTATAAGTCATACTCACCTAAAAGTTTACTTCCTTAACACATTTCATTTTGCTTAATCATTAACAACATTTCATTATTAAACACAACAACCATTTATGATAATAACCAAGATTATCATATCTCGAAACCAATTCATTATTATCTTTATTCTGATAACACTTCTACAAATTCAAGATTTTAATTTCAGTTTTGATCCATATCAAGCCTATCTTTATTCAATTTCAGTTTGGTTGTATTTCTATTACCACTTAATTCTCATTATTCTATTTGATTCCAATGATTTAACAACCAATTACCTTAATATTTATTAAAAAAATATTGCTTTATATATCAAATATAATCTTATATAAAAATCATTCGAAATCTTTATATATGAAAATAACAAGTACGCTCTCATATATATATATATATACACTCAACTCATTCTAGGGTACTATTGACCCTATCCTTATGAGTACACCCACCAGAGCCAAGGTTTTCGCTTAACCTTCACTCTGATACCAACTGTAACGACCCGGAATTTTCGATCCAGAAAATTCCAGATAGTTAGGGAAAGAAGAAAGAGATAGAAGAAGAAGAAACAGAAACACTACATAGATTCTCACATTCGCAGCGGATCAAAATATAATACCAAATAATAACAGTTTACAAAAGAATACTGTATCAGTTGATTACATTTTTATACACCAGAGTTACACACATACTCAAAAACTGGACATATACAAATCAACATGTCTCAGATAAATAGAAATATATCATAGCGGAAACACTCCATACATTCCTTCCATCCAGCTCGTCTCCTGAGCTCTAGAACGTCCTTACCTGAAAATCTGTAATACTCGGTCTGACCCGAGCATTACATCAAAGTAAACACCCGGGTCAGGCTGGAAACCAGCGTGAGTAAATCCATATAATTTGAAACTCTAAGGTTGTAAAACTTCTTTAATAACCCGGGTAACTCGTACCTCACTACGAGTTCTAATCTTATTAAAGTCAATCATATATCATAAGATAATATCTAAGGAATGTTACTCGGTTTTAAATGGTCATGTTACTAAGTTATTCCATTCCAGCCTGTTTGATTTTAAACTCACATTCAGTAAAGAATTACAGAAGATTACTAATCGAAGTGGTTTCGGGTATTACTAATACCCGACTCCAGTCTCTTCGAATCCAGTGTCATCTCTAATCCAAGTTGTTAAGTATAAAAACAATACAATTCATATTCAGGATATCATACCATACATCAAATCATCCCAGATAGGTAACCTACATTATCACACCACATCTCAATCGCCCATCAACAATTCAAGTCATCTAATATCATTCAACCATCCATAAGCAAGATTTATTAGATATTTAATTCCTAATTAATTTAATTAATCTCCAATTAAATTAATCACCAACTTAAATCACTTAGATTACCTTTAAATCCTGCTTACTTAACATTAATTACTTACAAATTAATGTATCATCCATTAATCATCCATCCTAATTAATCATTCTTAATTAATTATTCTTTAATTACATTAAGTAATTATCCTTAAATTAATTACATTAATTAATCCTTTAACTAATTACACTAAGTGATTATTCCTTAATTACTTCCATAAAGTAATTATCCTCCTAAAATTAATTGCATTCAGTAATTATCCATAATTAATGAAAGATAATTCCTTTGTTTTTAATTACCAACTTAATTAAATCATTTAGATCTTATTTAATTAAGTACTTGAAATTAATTTTTACAAAAATAAATAGAGAACTTTTGATTTAAGTTTAATACATACTTTAATTACATCTTTAAATTTTGTTTGAAAAACATTTTGGATTTAATTACATATTTAACCAAATACATAATTATCTTTAAACAGACAATCTTAAATATTTAACTTTAACATTTAAGATCTTTGAGAATTTGTTAATAACTTGTTTTGAATAAATCTATTTTGGAACTAAATTCACATTTTGCTACTCTAAACTCTTGTTATTTAAATCACAACAAAATGCCCGAGCCTTAACTAGTATTTCCAGAGCCACTAATGAAATTACCCGATTTTTCCCACCTTATTCCCGAGCTTCAGTTTTCTTCTTTTTTTCAAAAACTTAGTTTAAATATAAATCTGTTACGAGTAAAAAGTTCCGCGTACTACTCGATAAGAACCCGAGTCCAACCCCAAAATTCCCCGAGTCGTACCCGATCTAAATACCACTTAGTTTTCCTCGCGAAATACTCGTGCCAAAACCATTCTTCCTCGAGCTCTCTCTCGTACCCGACCCTATCTCAAACAAACCCAGATACATCAGAACCATTTGCACATGCACAGGTCGACCCTGGTGCTCCGGCCACCACTACCATCGTCGATGAGTTGCCGATAACCAACCCCTTCAAACCCGACCACAAGATCGATGGTTCGAACTCGAAATCAAATTCGCGCTAAATGAACCTAACCTGGAACCACCCTCTTCGACAAACTCGCCCTGCCGACAACCACACCGACCACCCTCATCCACGCCGCCAAGACCTTAGCTTCGTCTTACCATCCTCTTCTTTTCCTCCACGACCCATCACGTCTGATCCAATGACGACGCTACAATTGTTTCAAGAACAACCACGATTCCAGTCCAGGTCTGAACCCTAGTTCACCTTCGTTTCGCCACCACAGTGCTCGAGAAATTCATCTGGTATTTTTCCATCGACCACCCGACTATCAGCTTCCTCCACTACCAGGCCTGATGTAAAACTCGTTGCTGTTCGACGGCGATTGACGAAAATCCACAATCTGTTCAACTCGGAAATTCCCCACACATACAACCTTAAAAATCCCGATTTTTATATCAAAAATCATCATTTTCTACCCTGAATCAATCTACGAAATCCAAACTTAAAATCGTGAACCTTGATTTTTTTTTTACTTATTTATGATTTTTACTGACATTTCCTATTCTTAAATTAATTGTTATGTTAAAATACCTGAAACTGTTTTAGGATTGATATAACATTGTTATAATCAAATTTCACTTATAAATCACAGCCTAAATTGTTTGAATAGGAAGTTAATTTTTTTTTAAACATGATCCTAAGCCTGTAAAAAAAATACAGAGGATATGTATATACAGACAATATCCAGGCATCCTAGTTTATTCATATGTATTCTTGCTTTTATACATTCTTGCAAAACATAACAATGATTATCTCATTCATCAGGTTATCAAATGATTTAAAGTTTTTAAAACAATTGTTTACTCACCTGTTTTTGTTTGAACAGAGAAGCTTTGTTTTGAGAATCTGAAAACTGATTTTGATGGTTGATTTGAATCTTGAATCTGATCTTCTTAATGTATAAGTTGGATTTGAATCTTTGCTGAGTTGATCTTGCTTCGGAAAGAAATTTGGTTACAGGCTTTAGCTTTTGAGTTGGATTTTGTTTTTAAATGGAAACTTGTATTTTTTAAGTTGGAAGAAGGAAGAAATGTTATCTGTTGTTATACTTAGTTCGAGTGGATGAAATATAAGACAAGGCAGTAATGGGTGGTGTTATACATAGAATGGAAGTGTGCTGGAGAAGCCAGGCCTTTGTACAGGCTGAGATATTTTTTTATATTTTTATTTGACTTGATTTGATATTATAAGAGAAGGATTTGATATATTGTTTGCTTGAGATGATATGCATTAATTCTATGTCCCCTTAAGTGTGTGTATATATATATATATATTTATTCCTATGTATATACATACTTCCTACCTATGTCAACAAATATGGTTTACCCATGTTTGCCTTAAACCCATATATATATATATATCTAACATTGTCATTTGTCATTATTCTATACGTATTTTACATTTATACAATTTCATGCATTTTTGTTCATGTGAAAATTTGTATATATATATACACATTATATGACTTATGTATAATTTGTCATTATAAAAATACATATATACCTTCACATTATCTCCTATTTACATGTATATCCAGAGGTTCTATAATTCAATACCTAATATGGCTTTAAAATTAACCTGTATTCAGATATTTTAGATATCAGAAATTCATTTGTTTTATCTAATTATATTCCCATAATTTAACCCGGTTAATTACCCAATTATCAGTCGTTAAAAACCGGGTCGTCACACTTTTACGCTATGTTGAGGGTAATGTATTTGGCCTCCATCGTTGAATCCGCTACTATCTCTTGCTTGGACCTTTTCCAACTGACCACTCCATCGTTCAATGTAAATACATACCAGACATTAGCTTACTATCGTCGACATCACTCTAAAAGCTCTAGTCTGTATACCCTTTCATAAAGGTCTCCACTCCTATATATAAGGAATAAGTCCTTAGTATTTCTAAAATACTTAAAAATACATTTCACTGTTGTCCAATGTTTTACCCTCGGATTAGAGTGATATCGGCTTACGCATCCTAAAGCATAAGCCACATCTGGTCTAGTATATAGCACAACATACATGATGGAACTATCCTTTTCAAACACATTATGTCCCTCGTTAATATGAGGAGCATCCTTCTTAGAAAAGACGATTCCAAATTTTGTCGGAACAATTTTGTGCTTGGAATTCTCTACACCAAACCTTTTCAGTATGGTATTTATGTATAGGGATTAGGTTAATCCCAACAACCCCTTGGATCCATCTCTATAGATCTTAATACCAAGTATGTAGGCTATTTCTCCCAAGTCCTTCATGAAGAAGTTCTTAAATAACCATTCTTTCACTTATTGCAACAATAGGATATCATTTCCAGTTAGGAGTAGGTCATCGACGTATAGGGATATGAACACTATAGTACTTTTCTGTTCTTTTCGATATACGCATGCTTCCTCCATGTTTTGATAAAAAAACTATTTGATTACCTTATCAAAACATTTGTTCCAACTTCTTGAAACTTGCTTAAGACTGTAAATTGATCTAAACAATTTGCAAGCCTTGCCCTACTTCCATTGACTTCGAAACCCTCGGGCTACGACATGTAAATGGTTTCTTTTACATCACCATTTAAAAATGTCATTTTCACATCATTTACCATATTTTATAGTCATAGAACACGGCGATAGCAAGCATTATCAGAACGGACTTAAGCGTGGTTACAGGTGAAAACATTTGTTGAAACCCTTTCGCAACTAACCTTGCCTTATAGGTCTATACCTGTTAATCTGCATTTCGCACTTTATTAAAATCTATGTGATAGCCCACACCTCCCGACATGTCGATCCAAAGCCTAGTATGACTTTAGGACTTGCACCATGCTGAGAAATGTGGATCGTTAGGGTTTATAACATTTCACATCATATAGACTAATACAAGTAGAAATAATCTAAGATATACTATACTTTCAGAACTTATAGCGGAAGGAATAAAACATATAACACAGAAAAATATAAATCCTAGAAAATATCAAGTCATAGTCTTAGAAAAATATCAATACATGATCCAATACAGAGGACATAATAAAATATCCCTTAAAGTTTGATACATGAAGCAAAATGTACTGATAAGCTAGAGTAATACATGAAGAGTAGAATAGGATAAAGCAGACTTCGAATATAAGCTCGTCTCTCCAAGTATTTAGGATGGGCCAATCATTTATTACCCTGTCCACCTGTGGTGGGAAAAGATGGAAAAGAATGGGTCAAATATAAAGTTTGGTGAATGAGTGCAAGTTTAATATGGTGACCTTATGTAGTTACTTTAATACTACACTAAATGATATAGGGTGTGATACAAGTGTTTGTGAATTCCTAAGGTCTGTAATCCATGGGTTCTTGTCTAGCACATTCCTACATTACAGATTGTGTAGGATGATTCAATGGATCGAACTAAGGATCGAATTTCATATCTATGGATCGGTCACTGCTCTTAGAGCTACTCAATATGTAAGACACTACCCTCTTAGCTACAAATAATGGAAGAAACTGCCACTAGGCTACTATGGAAATAAATTCCCAACACTATCACCGCCAATAAGCTACTGGGAACGATTCCCCCTCACTACTCCTGAAGAGGAAGAACCCAAAATGCCGACCCGTTGGAATGTCTCATCGTCTGCATTTGCTTCCACCTCTCGATCATAGCATTGGCCTTTAATTGCACTCTCCATGTCCACCTTTCTAACTGTATCGCGTGCGCCAAAAATCGTGCATACTAGGACTTCCTATTGTGCCAGTCCTACTTCATAAGACATCCGTACCAGTCTGCACATCCACTGTTGGAACCTCATGTGAGTACCATTTGCGAGAATACATTGCCTTTAGTCGATTACTATCCTATATTGGGTAAATAATATTTACCCAACACCGCCACAACCTAGCGTCCGCTCCTAGGGAACTAGCTTCCCTATAAGTCTCTAACATGCATCCAATTTCTCTTAAATAAGCCCATAATAGTTCACACTATATTTTTTATTTATAAATTTGGGCCTTAGGCCGAGGTTCAATTATGCATTTTTCATTACGAACAGTCGACCACCTTCCTCCACGATCGACCGCTACCGACGACCACTGGGGGTCCAGGGTCGAACTTTCACGAACAAAATTTAGGGTTCATTCTAGTTTCGATTTTCAATCGTTGATCTGCTTAATTCTAGTCGATAACAACATTTTATTAACCCTAGTTATAGTCTAGGCATCAATTTGTAATTAAGTTTAGGGTTTGTTGATTTAGGGTTTCCAATTTCAAGAAGAGATATATACATCAATCTCCAATTAACAGTTTACTAACAATTTAAAGCTAGGGTTTAAGATTCAAATCCTGGGTTAAGCATATTAATTTTGGATTTAGCATATTTAGTTTAAGGTTTTCTAACATCGTAATCAATTAAAATAGTTTAAACAACCTGCAATAATCAGCTTATCAAAATTGTGCCCATCACCTCAAGCCTAAGCTCTTCCTAATACTTGTGCTTGAGAATCGTCCCCCCAAATCGACAGCTCCACCTTGATCTGCCCTGATCCTCGTTGATTTAGTTGTTTCTAGTCTTTTAGGTTGAATTGATTTGATTTTTAGGAATTTTTAGGGCTTAGGTTTAGGGAAAATTTCGGCAGAGTTTAGTTATTGTAAACTTTTATTTGAGAATTACGGTTTCATTGGTATGGTATTTATAGGGGTAGAGTTTCAGTTTGGGCATCTAGATTAGCTTAGGAAATCTTTTCATAGCATCTGGTTCACTCAGCGTAACCTTCGTCCCCAAGCAACGATCTCAACCGTTCACATCGTGTCACTGTAAATCGATAAATTATTGATTTTACATGCCTCAGGTCGATCATGCATCGACCTAGGTCGATCGCTACCGATCGACCTTGAATCACTACGGGTCGACTAGTGGCCTTATAAAATTTTAAATTTAAGTTTTTAAATTTTTAATTCAATCCAATGCCCATAACTATTCCATACCAACTCCGATTACGAAGTGTTATATATGAAAATCTTCCGAAAAATCGCTACGAACACGATGCTGCAAGTCCCGTAGCTAATTTCAAAAATCTGTGAAAATTTTCTTTTAAGTCCTTCTTTTATTTTAATTTAATCTTCTTATTAAATTTATATTAAATTTCTAGGGTGTTACATTCTCCCCTCTTAAAAGGATTTTGTCCCCAAAATCTCAAAGGACGGAAAAATGTAACTCATGCACACAGCAATCAATAACTACAATCATTTACTCATCCATCATCCATGAGTAATCACCGTCCTTAGAAATTTCTAATGCATCATGTACATATATATGCAATGTGAAATGCACATGAATCTATACCAATACAAAAGTAGGCGGTCTATTGATCCAGTCGACCTCCTATCATGCAAATTCTCATGTCATGCATCCAAATGTATGCAACATCCTAAGTAAATATTTACTTGCAATTCTATATGTATGCGCAATCATACAATTCATATGCAACATCCATATGTATAACATCCACTAACACAATAATGATCTAGAAATAACATGCAGCTAGATATAAGTGTGCGTGTACCTAAAGGATATACTGTCCTAACATGTAAACGAGTACGATGCGAACAATAAATCCTTATACATCCATTAGCATCCGTCTTCCATAACACATCATATCGACATGTTCATAACCAGTCTTACCATCTAATAATCTCTACCTAAAGGGTATAGCACCTAAGTCCTACGTAGGTAACCTATACTTATAAGAATTTCTAATTTAAGACGTACTACAGAAGAGTAAACTCGGATCTTCTCTTCGGGCTCCCATGTACAATCCACCGGATCGGCTCCCCATTGGACTTTAACAAGTTTGATCTCCCTTGTTGCGGAGTCACTTTGTACCATGCTGTAGAATATGAGTGGGTACACGATGAACAAGTGACTCTCGCTCTACCTCAACCTCCTTCAATTAACTTGGCTCGACCACAGTAGTTGTATCGTGTAAGCCCTTCCGCAAGTGTGACATTTGGAAAACATCATATAATCCCGCTAATTTCTCTAAAAGCTCTACCCTATATGCCAACTTCCATACTCTAGCAACTATCGGGAAGGGTCTTACAAATCTCGGTGCTAGCTTCCTCGAAATGCAAAATCTCATCATATGCCTAAGGGGTGAAACCTTCACAAACACCATATAGCGAACTCTATCTCCATATGTCTCCTGTCAGCATAAGATTTCTGCCTATCTTAAGCATTTTTCGTTCTCATACGGATCATATTCACTTTCTTTGATGTCTCCTTACCATATCCGGCCCAAGAATAATCATATCCGTCGTATCCCACCAACACGACGATGATCCACAGCATCTACCATACAATGCCTCAAAAGGTGCCATCCCAATGCTAGCCTGATAACTACTGTTATAGGTAAACTCTACTAACGGCTAATAATCCTCCCAAGAACCTCCAAAGTCTATAATGCACATTTGTAGCAATCCCTCTAAAACTCAATTTACTCTCTCCATCTGTCTGTCCGTCTATGGATAATATGCAATACTCAAACTCAACTTAGTTCCCAAAGCCTCTTGTAGACTCCTCCAAAACTCACTAGTGAAAACCGGATCTCGGTCGCTAACTATACATAGGAACTCCATGTAACCTAATGACCTCTCTCATATATAGAGCTGCCAATGATGCCGTCGTCCTATACTCCTCACTGGTATGAAATGAGCACACTTGGTCAATCGATCGACTATGATCTAAATGCTCTCATTCCCTCTCCAACTCCTAGGTAGACCATCTACAAAGTCCATGGAAATACACTCCCACTTCCACTGATAAATATGCAATGGTTGCAACAATCCTCCTGGCTTCTTCTGCTCCTCCTTTGCCCTTTGGCAAGTCATACATCTGGCTACATACTCCATAAGTTGCTTCTTCATACTAGGCCAATGTAAGTCTCGCTTCATGTCATGATACATCTTGTCACTACTAGGACGAATGGTCATCTTAGAACGGTGAGATTCTACCAAAAATCATCTATCAAATCCATACTATGGGGAACACAAAGCCTATCATCTCTCATTCACCATCCTCTTGAGTCAATGGCATAATGTCTCAAATGACTCGATGATTCTCCTTTACCAATCCTCTCAATAATATCTACTAGCTCCTTATCTCCATTCTGCCTAGATACACTGCGTTCCATCAATATAGGCTAAACATCTAAAGCTGTTAGTAATCATGGAGTAATGTCTAATGATGGTCGAAAATCAAAGTTAGAAATGTACTCCAAATGTCTTCACTCCAAGAACAAGGGACTCAACACTATATGTTGTCCACTCAAAGCATCTGCAACTACATTACCCTTTCCCGAGGCAAAAGAGATATCAAAGTCATATGATGCCAAAAACTCCATCCACTTCTACTGCCTCAAATTCAAGTCCGTTTGGGAGAATAAGTAGTTCAAAGACTTATGATCTGTAAATAGCTCAAACTGGTCCTCTAAAAGATAATGCCTCCATGACTTGAGCGTAAAGACAATGGCTGCCAACTCAAGATCATGTGTAGGATATTTCCTTTCATGGGTCTTCAGTTCACTACTCGCATAACTCAGCACCCTTCCATCTTGCATCAATACCGTACCTAACCCCATACCATAAGCGTTAGTATAAACTATAAATGGCTTCGTTCCTTCTGGTAAAATCTAAACTGGTGCACTAGTCAATGCCTCCTTCAACTTGATAAAAGCATCTTCGCACATCGCATCCCACAAGAAAACTATATTCCTCTTTGTAAGACAAGTCGGTGGTGAAAAGATCTTCGTGAAGTCCATAATGAACTTGCGATAGTAGCCCGCCAAACCAAGGAAACTTCTCACCTCCATGGCATACTTCAGAACATGTCAATCCTAAACTACTGCCACCTTACTAGGATCAACTGCTAAGGCACTTTCTAAGACGATGTGTCCCAAAAAGCATACATCCTCTCTGCAAAAGTGGCACTTCGAAAGCTTCGCCTTCAGCTTATGCGCACATAGTGTACTGAGCACTTCTCCTAAATGCAGTGCATGCTCCTCCTCACTCCTTGAGTATACAAGAATATCATCCACAAATATCACGATGAATTTGTTAAGCAACCCCCTAAATGCTTGGCTCATTAGATCAACAAAGTAGGTGGGTGCAATGGTCAGTCTGAAGGGCATGACTAACCACTCATATAATCCATAAGGTGTACGGAACGCCGTCTTCTGAATATTGTCCTTGGCTACACGCAGCCGATGGAATCCGGTAGCCAAGTCAAGCTGTGAGAATACTCTAGCTCCAACCAATTGATTAAAGAGATCGTCTATACGGGGTAGTGGATAATGATTCTTCTCTATCAGCTTATTTAGCTCTCTATAATCGATGAAGAGCTTTAGAGAACCATCCGCCTTGGTGGTAAAGATGACTGGTGCTCCCCACTTAAAAATGTTCCTTCTAATAAAACCCTTCTCCAACAACTCATTAACCTACTTGTTCAACTCACGCCTTTCCTTCGGAGCCATATGCCTTAGTGGTAAGGCAACAAGACTGGCGTTCTTAACAAAATAGATTCTAAACATGATCTCTCTCTAGGGCGGGAGACCGGTAACCTCAATGAAAACATCTGGGAAATATCTAACTATAGGCACCGTACTAAGCTCATCATGTGAAAGGTTCAATGAATATAGGTAGATCAACATAACCGATCCTCGGGGATCGCAATAAACCTCCACGCTATATCCACTACACGTGCTCAATCCAACGAACTTCCTATCATAGTCTAAAATAGTCCCATACATAGTCATCCAATCCATCCCTAATATCAACTCTAACCCAGAGAACCCAATACAAAGGCATCGTAATCAAACTCGACCCTAAGGTAAGCAAGTTTAAACTGCTAGATATCGTAGAAAAATAGACCGATCCTCCTACGGAGTTTGACACAACTATAGGGTCCATGACTATACTAGTGTGTAAGTGTAAGTGTAAGTCATTAACAAGTCTACTAGAAATGAAAGAATGTAAAGCCCCGGTATCAAATAAAGTGCGAATAGATAAAATGGAAAGATTCAACACACCTTCAATCACCACTTTCTTACCATTGTCCATCACTGGCTGTGCACTCGAGCTAAGGACTGCCTCTAGTGCATAAGCCGGAACCACCTGAGTAGAAGTCTGAGTAGAAGCTCTTGGTGGTGCTGTGCAAGCTTGTTTCAAATGCCCAAATTGATCGCAGTTATAGGACTTAACCTTAGAAAGGTTTGTCCTGCACTCCTTCATAAAATGTCCCTTCCTACCACACTTCCTACAGTGCATATCCTTCTTCTGTATCTTTCCCTTGGGTTCACCTCCTTTTATAGGCTGGTTCTACTATGCATTCCCTCTAGTCTTCTTAGGTTCTTCTCCCTTGGCTTCACCCTTCAAGGAGGTGTTTAGCAAACCATCTCAACTAGACCCACATACTTAACACCGTATGAATATGACTCGGAGATAAGTCCTGAAGGGTTTGGCTCAACCTTTTAGCAAATTTGTGAGCCTTCTTGTGTGGTGTGTCAATCAGTCTTATACCAAATCTCACTAGCACATTGAACTGGTTGACATACTCCTTAACAAATAGATTTCCATATTTCAAGTGAATGAACTTCTCTAACTACACACCTTCCTCTGCCCTAGAAAGAAACTTCACCTCAAATCTCTTATGAAACTCATCCCAAGTGATATCCTCTTACATATGTGGATCCATGACCTCGAATCCACATAAGACTCTATCCATGTGTATGGCTGTCCTTCAAGATTTAGAAATCTTTGCATAGCGTAGCAAAGTCTGTAGCGATAGGTGGGCGGGTAGGAGCCACACTTATCGCTCCCTCCATGGGTCCTCTAGTAGGATTAAGCTCGGCATGTCCCTTCGTCTGGAGATATTGGTGCAACCCAATTGGAATGTTAGTGCTTGGAATCTCGGTTGCATCACCTGAGTCTGAACCTGTGGGATCACTCATTTTCTATCTGTGAATTTTAAAAATTCTATTAGCAACTTTTCACGTATACTATAGGCAAGAACAATAGAGGTACCATAAGCACGACTCAAAAATAACAAAGGCACGAAAAAGAGAGATTACGGTTTGTATAAAATCTTTTAGAAAAGCCCTTTGAAAATCTTTACCTTTACACACACGCACACATACACTTCAAAAGACCATTTCGAAAAACTTTAGATTTTTTTTGGAAAACCTTTGGAAAATCCCTCTTTTCAAAAACCTTTTAAGTACATTCTCTCAATATGGTCCAAATCTGTAACACCCCACCTCTATACCCATACTATCCAAGGGTATTACAGAGTAATACTGTCAAATAATACAGAGAATGAGGATATAAGGGGTACACACGTGAATTTTCCCTTGGACTAACACTGGTACGTATTAAAACATCAAACATAAAACTCATCAGTACATACACAATGTCGGCACAAAACAATAAACACGTGTGCCTCCAGGATAGAACAATACATAATACATAGTGCTTCACAGAGAACACAGAGTCAATCGCAACGATAACAAATAATATATATAATAATGTTAAAAGAAATAATAAAACTCAAATATTAGCTATCTCAGTGTAATGATATGCAATTAATATATATATACAACTTAGTTGCTAAGTATATAGTGAATAAATGTCATTTAAATATCATAAAACATCCTAATATGTCTCCTCTAAGCCCATTAAAGCAAATTCTGGTCAAGTCGTCTCTGTATTTGAAATGTCTCAAACTGACCCGAACATTGTAAAATAATAATACACGGGTCAGACTATGTCTAATCAAGGATACATAATAATAATGGAAGCACAATATGTAATCACTTAATAATAAGATATATTTATATATATAACTATAAATAATGATCACAGTATCACATTATCCAAATAACTCAATCCATATGAAATAGTCAATACCAATTTCAAAGATGTCATCACCCATAAAGAAATACATTTAATCATACAATCATAGAATCAATACAAATGGGTGAATCATACATATCTAGAAATCGTCATCAAATCCAAAATAATCAGTAATGAGATGTCCTTAAGTCAAGTTGGCAGTAATGAAGCAATGCCCACTATCTCTCTCAATCGCATATTATAAATATCAATATCATATCAATAAATCAATAAGAAAGATTTGAGCCAGTTCATAACAATGCTGCAATATACAAAAGCATATATCATGACCCACAGCCCTTGGAGAGGCAAAACTCTCGATTGAAAGGTACTATGAGATAGAAACTACAAATCAATAATAAGTAGGCCGTTGGCCTAAGAAGGATACAGGGTTGATCATACTATGGACACAGTCTCAGGTATAATCTAATCTATACATAATATATGTCTATCCACTACCTACATACATCCAAATATATCCACATATATCGGAACCAGGCGGAAGACTGACAACACGTCCGCTTGCTCCAAGAGCCACATGTGGTCCATATGACACGACTCCTACAGTCATCGATTACCATTAACTCTCCCCTCTCGGTATCATGACAATGATCCACCATAGGCTTGACAACGCATAGCCTCTTCGGTAACGACTACCGACATGTGCCCCTATATGGTAACTGACCACTGGCCTATGTGACACAAGGGGCAACCAACTACCAATCTCGTGATGTGCATCGAATACCATAAATAATAACGGTGTCACGGATCTGGGACGTGACCTCACGATCAGGCCGCCAGACTGGATACTGGCCAATCTGGTTCACTTTCGAAACATAAAGGGAGTTGGACAAAGGTAGACAGACATATAATGTACACCAGCTATGTGGCTAACAAGTAGCATCCATATGTGCTCACGGCAGTGAGTCATACACAACATAACCTCGTATGAGTGTCATCCACGAGCAAAGAATAACTGAATAAATAACACAATGGCGTCCATACCACTGCGTGTTACTAGTCCATTTATTCAGTGCTCATACATCACACTCGCTCCTCTTTATTCTATATAATGAGTCCAAAGAATAACCGGAAAAGTGTTACCGAAAGTCTCATACCAAACGGTTTAACTAAGCCGTTTATTCTAATTTCTCGTCACACAGAACAATCACAATAAAATCAAAACAAGGATGTCATCACTGTATCATATTAAAATCATCAATTAAATCAATATCGATGGTGAATCATTCATATTATCAAAATTAATATTTATAAAAGATAAGAAATATCAAAAATCAAAAACTAATATAAATTAAATTATTCAAATAAATGTATCAAACCTTGTAACAAAACATTCACAACATATAGTATTTGAGATAACAAAATAAATAGTAAAAGATGAGTGATAAATACATATTCCAGAACTAATTAAATAATTATTTAAACTTGGACATAGTTTTATAATTTACAGTGAATAACTAATCTCTTATTCTAATATGTAATTAGGTGATTATTAAATACTTACTAATAACTTTAGAAATCTTATTATTAAATAACTTTTTTTAGAATAGTTTATCAAACAAAACATTACATTTTAGGAATTACGAGAGAGATATAAATATATTAAGGTTTCTCTCTTTTATAATATGACTAGTGCGAACCCATGCTTCGCACACGGATCCGATGAACTAAATGTTTAAGTTGTGGAAAGGTTAAAATGGTGGAGAGTCCACATTTCCATAATTCATCGATTGATTGGAAAAAAGAGTTCTATAATATTGAACATCAATTTCAATGTGATGCTCACTGGGTAGTCTGTATATTGCTCATTATTTTGATCTCAAATGACTTTTGCATCCAATGAAACATCAATAAAAATAGCGATGAAGGTAGGTTAGTTTGAACATCCTATTGGTATGGCATTTGTTTCGGACAGGTTTAATCACCAAAAAAATGTAACAGTGATAGTAAATACCTTAAATAAGCCTATTTTACACGTTAATAGTGCTAGCATCCATTCCAACATTGAAAAGAACAAATGTAATGTATAAAAGAAAACCTTAATATTGATGTCAATTTACTAATTCGTCGGCCATGCCAGGTTAAACGCAGCTAATATTGAAGAAACAAATACGTAATAAAAGCAAAAGTGGATGCAATTTTCAATCACAAAATGGAGAAAAGAGTAAGACATTAAGGTTGAATAAAATAGGCAATTTAAAATCTAGTTATTACAAATAAGTCACGGTGTAACATTTTTTTTAATTAAATGATAATGAATCCCAAAAAAAAAGCTGGTTGAAAGGAGTGCAAAATCTTGGACTGTTCAATATCATCACAATTCAACTTCAAATGTGGGAACAAATGGTGCAGTTGAATGGACTAATATTGATAATAGAAAGCAAGTCAATGAGCAGAGGGAAAACAGCTGAGAAACAACTGCCGACAGCATCAAATCCAAACCCTCCTTTCAATTCACTACGTTCTCTTGTTCCTGAAAATGAGTTCAGCGTAATATATGTTAAGAGAGGTTTGAAGTATAGGGTGATGTAGGCCAAAATATGTAAAGATAATATTCATACTAAATAGTACACAGAGCTTAACAATGGTAGCAGCTTGTCATAATGGAGCATTGCCCTAGTAATTACTGAGGCATTGCTTCAATGTAAACTGAGGCAGTTGCCGCAGTCAGTACTACGGCAATTGCCACAGCCAGTTTCTTCAGTACCGACTGAGGTAAGTGTGTTAGTTCAACTGAGGCCATCGCCTTATAATGACCACGGCACTGCCTCGGTATCAACAGAGGCAGTTGCATGCGTGTTCTTCATACTAAAACATTGTTGTTTAATATCATTCGTTATACACAAAAATGTCATGGTCCTTTACACATAAACATAACAGCGTTATTTGTCGGTGTTCTTCCATGTAATGGCACCAACAATCCATTTATTTTTAATATCTCAAATAATGCATAAAACATTGATTCTAAGTGGAAAACCGATTTGAGGGAGAAATCTAATAGCACGAAGCATTTATACGACTCAGAGTAGCTTTCTAGCAAGGTAGACGGTTTCTTAGAAGTTACCAAAATCATACATGACGGTCTACAAATGAGTTTGTTAGATGGAAAATAATAAATTTATTGAAGCACTATGCTTCATGTAGTAGAAGATCTAAGCTGAAATGTCTCACCCTATCGAAACCAAAGCTCATATAATTGTGTGATATGATGGCCCTAATCATAGATGCACTTCACCTAATGCTTCCTAATGAAGTGCACCAACAAAACTAAAACTGAACTCATGTACGCTTCTACAATGATCAATTATAGCTAGTTTTGAAGTCTGCACTTGTATACTATATTCTCGTTCCAAGAACGTGAAAAGGATAGCACATACACACACGCGCACACAAAAATACACATACACAAACACATATGTGTATATGTACACACAAACACACACATATGTATACCTATGTATATATGTATGCTTAAATAGTTTGTTCCTAATGGGTATTTGATATTTGAAATAGAACTGGCAATTAGAATCGACAACAAAGGTATTGTAACGCATAAAATTTAGGATCAGTTGCATAGTTTAAGGGAGAGAGGGACATAAAAATAAGAATAAATGAACTTGATCATTAAGCAAACTGACCACGACTAAAATCACTCATTCTCAGATTCCAAGTACACGTAGAAATATAATTCTATGTTAACAAAGATGAAAGAACGAAATAGAGGGTGAAATGGTTAGAAAAGACCATTTATAAAAATATATTTATACATGGCAAAGTTGAATTCAAGGTGGCATTTTTCGATATTTATTACCTATTCAGCTGATTCTTGATGCAAAGTAAACTTGTCATTTTCAATTCGTCGAACATCTGGTGCAACCTTGATTTCTGATTTTCTTGCCTAAGACTAGAAAAAGTTGATTATACAAATCCATGGAGATAGTTGGTAACATTATTGTACTGTGAAATTATACAGATATTTATATAAATGTACGATATTGTTTTGAAAATATAGCATGTAGTTATCGAGTATGAATAGGCAAAATGCACATGAAAAGCATTACCATATTATTTTGCATGTAATCATTCTACATATATAATAAACTTCACTAATTTATAAAGATCACTGCCATATTTCGCGAACAGCGGGACAATTTTGACACAATAGAAATTCAGATTCTATTAAGTGGGTTGCTTACTTTAGCCATCTCAGTCTAACTTTGCTCAATGATAACAATACTTGCAATCAGATCATACTAAATAATGTTTTTCAACCAAAATAATTGGCTCATCAAGTTACGTGTACCATAAAATTATCAAATCAAATGGCATAATAGCTCAACCATATCAAAATTCAAATGTGATTTTTCAAATTGGATCTGAGGCAGAAATTATTCAACAAAGAAATAAAATGTGTTTCTTATCAATATGCACTTTTTGCCTGTAAGAACACTATTATATCACTGAGTTTCAAAACAACTATAAAGTAATATTACGTATGCAAAAATCTAAAATATTTCTAACTTTTTTTACCATACGTTTTACAGTGTTGACATTTTTAGCGAAGGGGATTTTTTTTCATTTAATTCTATGTAAATTTTTCTATAACAAATGAAAAATAGTAATTATGAAATATGATTACTAAGAAAATTGATTTCAGATGCTTTGGATACCTATAAGAAAGCAGAGGCATGCTGACTTGCAACCTTTCTTGTCTTTTAATTTATAATATTACACTAAATGGAAGACGTGGAGCCACGTTATGTGATTGCATCAGAGCATAAGCAAGTTTTTTACTTTTATCTTTGCCATATCCTAACAGCTTTGTGGGATATTCTTACAATGGAAAGCATTTTTAGCCACATCCCCAGATATCCTACCGAATGAATTAATCGGTAGTGATTTAAATAAGAAGCAACGAATGCAGTTTTATGTTAAAAAAAATTTATAGTGCGACTAAGGATGTCATTTAAATTAAGAAACATGATCGCAATGAATATAGTCATCTAGTTGTATATTAATTTGCAATGACTAAGCTATGATTGTGTGTTTCTCCAACAGGGCTAAATTTTGTAATAAACAAAAGTGTGTTTTAATGCGTTTCAATATCTAATTGTTTTAGCATGGATATAAGAATAACAACTTACTATGCCAAAGACAGATGGAATTAAAGACTACCCAGGCTAGGTCCAGGTTAGCATATTGAAACATACTAACAACAAATATTAAGTTCGATAATAATCCAATCCACATAACTTTGACCACCTTTTTAGTTTTTTTTTCATTGATTCATCTTTACTATATACTCATTTTAGTCTTTCCATCTTTTTTGGTTACAAACAAACCAAATATGAGAGAGAATATTTTTTAATTGTTTTTTAACATTGAAATATTAATTTCACCTACACCATAACCTCCAATTTACACATTCTTACTCTTCCTAATATTCTGTATAGCCGTAATTTCTATACTTTTAGTGGTTGAAATGGTTTATAAGTTCGTATTACAAAAGGAGCAATTTGTTACTCACATCGACAAAGGATTACTCAAATACATTATATGTAATAATAAACAGGAATTACCTAAAATTTGAGATTACCGTGAATTGTTTTAGGTCCGATTGGAATAAAATATATTATATATGTTGGAATAAACCAAAAAATATATCATTCTTTTGAGATCAAGCCTACTTTATAATTCGAAAGCAACCCATATATTTCCTTTTTCATCTAAGTGATATGACTCATATGTTATTAGATATGAAAACATGCAAAACCAAACCATGCACATCAAGTCATTCTTACAATGTGGAAAGTGTAAACAGTGAGTTGTTGGTTTTATGCTTATGGAAAATATATCATGGAAATGACAACGGTTATAAGAGAGATGATATAGAGAACACCTATCCATATATAAATTGTCTCTAATAACCATGATTTAACTCATAATTGTTTTATAAATCAATGTTTCTAAAATAGTTAAAATTTATTTTCAAGTCTCTTTGTAAACAGCGGAATGAATACAATAATTATTGGGTATTTTATACAGAATTTTTTACGCATATGTTATTGGATATATGAAAACATGCACATAAGTCATATTATAACATGAAAAGTGTAAATAATGAGTTGTTGGTTTTATGCTCGTGAAAAACATATCATAGAAATGACAACGATTATAAGAAAGATGATGAAGCAAACACCTGTCTATACATAAATTGACTCTAATAACCATGATGATGATTTTAATAATTAGGATTAGTAAAAGAATATGTAACTATGATTTAACTAAAAAAAATTTATAAACCAATGTTCCTAAAGTAGTTAAAATTTATTTTCAAGCCCCTATGTAAACAACGGTGTGGATATAATAATTGTCTAGATATTTAACATTGAATTTTGTTCAGCAAATTTATGATTGCATAGCTATCATAGAGAACTTCCTATGTTAGATGCTTTTAAAAAGAGAACATTTCAATTCAAACCAAAATCCCAAATAAATGTTTCATTGTAAGAAATATCAATCAACTTTCAATTGTAGTAGCACAAACCAATACTTGAACCAAAGACATGTAGGACAATTTATATGATAATATGCATTATCTGTAATCCTACATAACCATACCAAAATTGTGTTATCTTTTAAGGAATAAATCATACCAGAAAGAGCTTCAAAGCTGCATCTATGAATTTATCATGCTATGTATAAAAACTTCCTCTTTCAACAACTTATTATGCTGCTATAGAATTGCTTTTCATGTTTTGATGGCCATGGATTTTCTTATTCTTTGTTCACATGCAAAAAAGAGATACGTCAAATTAAATATAATTTAAGCTAAATTAGGAATAAATAATGCAACTTATTATTTTCGATAATAATTTGGATTTGAATCGACCTTGGATCTCAAAGTGAAACAACTGATTTCTACAATATTTATTTCCAATTCTTTTATTTAACAATCATAACCCACATTCATCATAATAACATAAAGATGTATAATAAGAAAACATAATATCAAACCT
This sequence comes from Allium fistulosum, assembly GCA_030737815.1. NCBI lineage: Eukaryota > Viridiplantae > Streptophyta > Magnoliopsida > Asparagales > Amaryllidaceae > Allium > Allium fistulosum. Next base: position 254,054 of record JASFAW010000015.1, read on the forward strand.
ACATTTAATTTGAAAATTCAACTGAATGATTACCTCTGTTTTGCTAGCATAAGACGAACATGTTGTCAAGGCCACTTCTTTGCTTACGCCATAAAACCTAACAGCAATATCATCTAGTTGCCGATAAGAAAAGACATGTTTCAGCACAAATTCAAATATCAATAGTATTAATGGATTTGGAATTAGATGGCAAAAAGTAAAATCTAGAAAAAATATATACATCTTATTTACTATAATTATCAGCATTAAAACCTCTAAGTATGAACTAAAACTGATCTATAATACCACGAAGTGAAGATCACTTGTTTTTTAGAATAAAGACAGTGGAAATGCCATGTTTGATGTAAGCATAAAGGAACAGTTTGATCAATCTATTGGTACATAGTTCCATTATTTATTTGGTAAAAGAATGGGTGCAACATTCTATATTTTATACAATCACGTGTAATTTTTAAAAATGCTTAAAGGATACGTGATAAAGTTATAGTAATGGACTATAATATGGAGTCCTACAATAGTCTAGTAGGAAAAGGCACTATTGGTATCAAAGTAATCACACTGCAGTGTGAATATATCAAATCATTTTTCAAAAATGGTTTGTGCACAATGCTAATATAGAATTAGTTGGAATGATAGGTTAGGTGTAACTAATGCGAATGACATAAAAATCAAGTCAAAGTATTTAGAAAATTAAAAATGAATAATATCTACTATAGGTATATCTAAATCAAACTTTGTTTCCCTCAAGTATACAGCCAAGTAAGTAATGTACTTCCTATGATGGTAGTTTATGTATCAAAATTAACAGAGGTTATAGTAAAATCACAATGAAAAAACACATGATTATTAGCTTGACATTACACAATTACCACTACAAAAGGTTATAACATAGACACAATTTAGGAAATAAATCCTGATAGAATAAGTATCATGGTAATATGAACAAACGGGTCAACTGCAATTTTCTGGAAATTAGATAAAGAACAAAAAACATAAATATTGAAATTTTTTGAAAAAGTGATAAAGAAAGCCCAACCATATCGAACATCGACTATTCCTATTCATCATGATGAAATTGATCATCAACTTTGTCTTTTAAGACACAACAAAGATCCCATTTCATAGACTCGCTAATAAAGAAATTAAAGACTGACGATGATTAGAAAAACAAACAAATCCAAAATCAGAAAACCCAAATTCTATTTTGGAGATTGGATCGATTACGTGTTTCTCATTTGACCAGCAGAAGAGAAACCAAATTGGACATTGATGTTCAGCCTTAATTTATTGCTCAAAAGTCGTAGCTAAGCAAGAGTTGAGAAGCATCAAATGAGTTTGCATCTCTAACCAAAAGTCTTATAAGCGATGAACTTTTGCATACCTTTAGCTTTAGATCTACCTGACAATTCCAAAAACGGAAAAATAAAATGCAATAGGAAGCCAAATACCTTGATAAATTAGCAATTAATATTCAAATCAAACAATTACCTATTTCAAATTATAGAAGCCTTCATACGCAGCTAACATGGATTCTAAATCAGTATCAATAGAGTTCCTATCTAGGTCATAATGAACACATTCAAAAAAGGCTAAAATCTGCAAAAAAAACAATATATTTTGTGGTGAAATTTCCAAAATACCTGATGCATAATTTAACGAACGAAAGGGGAAGGAGAGGCGCAGCCGATTGTCATTCTTTCTGGAGTTGATTTTGTGTTGAAGTGGTTGGCAGCGGTAGTTGGAGGAGAGCAGAATGATGACGAAACCGGAGAATGTTCAATTGGAAGGGGCTATACTTTTTTCGGTTAGAGGAGGAGACAGGAAGAAGAGAAGGAATTCATGGAGGGGACGTTACTATCTAGGGTTTAGAAGATGAGACGGAAAGGGAGAGTTGGGGATGAATATAAGAAAATGAAATACGTGACTGTTGATTTCACAAAATATTGTGGACGAAGAAAATTTTGGAGACTGTTCAGTTGCCAAATTTCAAGGGGGCCTGTGTGAGCTTGAAATTGAACTCACTAATAATAATAATAAAGAAATTAAAGACTGACGATGATTAGAAAAACAAACAAATCCAAAATCAGAAAACCCAAATTCTATTTTGGAGATTGGATCGATTACGTGTTTCTCATTTGACCAGCAGAAGAGAAACCAAATTGGGCACTGATGTTCAGCCTTAATTTATTGCTCAAAAGTCGTAGCTAAGCAAGAGTTGAGAAGCAGCAAATGAGTTTGCATCTCTAACCAAAAGTCTAATAAGCGATGAACTTTTGCATACCTTTAGCTTTAGATCTACATGACAATTCCAAAAACAGAAAAATAAAATGCAATAGGAAGCCAAATACCTTGATAAATTAGCAATTAATATTCAAATCAAACAATTACCTGTTTCAAATTATAGAAGCCTTCATATGCAGCTAACATGGATTCTAAATCAGTATCAATAGAGTTCCTATCTAAGTCATAATGAACACATTCAAAAAAGGCTAAAATCTGCAAAAAACAATATATTTTGTGGCGAAATTTCCAAAATACCCGATGCATAATTTAACGAACGGAAAGGGAAGGAGAGGCGCAGCCGATTTTCATTCTTTCTGGAGTTGATTTTGTGTTGAAGTGTTTGGCAGCGGTAGTTGGAGGAGAGCAGAATGATGACGAAAATGGAGAATGTTCAATTGGAAGGGGCTATACTTTTTTCGGTTAGAGGAGGAGACAGGAAGAAGAGAAGAAATTCGTAGAGGGGACGTTACTATCTAGGGTTTAGAAGATGAGGCAGAAAGGGAGAGTTGGGTATGAATATAAGAAAATGAAATACGTGACTGTTGATTTCACAAAATATTGTGGAGGAAGAAAATTTTGGAGACTATTCAGTTGCCAAATTTCAAAGGAGCCCGTGTAAACTTGAAATTGAACTCACTAATAATAATATAGTATAGATTATCAAAGACCATTTGAATAATAAAATTATATTACGTCATTAATTTATCAAATTTTCATACATTCATTTGTATATGATGTCTTATAAGTATTTTCTAACAGGAATACAATGTACATAACAATATTCAAGCTTACACGTTAATATAACATTATACAAAACATAACAACACACACTATATATATATATATAGTTCTAAGGCTAAAGCTCATGTAAAGCCAAAACATAGAGTTTCATGTACAATTAATAAATGAAGCTAAAGAGAACAGGTGAAACTAGTACATAAAAGAGTACAAACCAAAGTCAATTTGTAAAGGAAAACATAAAGCAAATTACAACAGCAAACGTATATTTAACTTCGTATTTTTATAAAGTGACCGTTGATATTTATTAGATTATAAGTATATTTAATTTAACTTAATATAAATGTAAATATATTTATATATGTCATGCCCACAAGAAACTGGAAATATAATGAGTCACATTTTAATCCATATTAACAAATCTCATAATCCAATGATTTATCTTAAAGCCAACTTCAACTAAATTAACAAATCATATACAAAATTTGTAGATAAGATAGTTAAACTATTTAGAAAGTAACAACAGCTTTATACAATAAAATGGTGAAACTAAGTATATCAAAAGAACATGGAAAATATTCATCAAAACAAAGTGAAGTGATTAAAATATGATCTGCAGCTAGATATATAGCACAATCATATGTAGACACATACAAATATATACTCTAGTGCATGCAGACATATAGTGCCTCAAATCACTCGCATGCATCAATGCAGACCACACACCTACTCAGAGGAATGGAAATGCACGCACATTTGCACACAAGGAACACATGCACAACCTGGAACTGTCACACACGCGCAACACATAATAGAAAGCAGTAAATCAAAATTAATAGCCTATCCTACTAGGCGGTTAGCATAAGGCTGTTGGCATAGAATTTGTACAAATGTCAGAGGAATGCTAAATATGAGGCAAGCGCTATTGCTTCCTAATTCCTAATGAGGCAAAGAGATTGCTGCTTACATCTTTGATTTTCATGCAGCAAGAACTAAAGGTGGTGAGAGCAGGATAAAATAAGGTTTCGAGGTATGCAGCAGCAGCAGCTAGGATGTACAAACGCGGGCAACATGTTAATATGAGCGTTACGGCACGCGATTCGCTTGTGATGATAGCATGCACTTTGTGCGTGAATTATTTTTCTATAAATTGAATATGTTTAATGTATTCAAGAGAAATGATTTACACATAAATTAAGTCATATTTTTACATTGAAATCATATTTAATTTGAATTTTTATTTCTTTGTTGCAACATCTAATATTTTTTATTAGTTTGATTTTTTGTTTCTATTAATTTGTAAAAAAGGTTTATTTGTTGGATTTTATTTTTAAATGATATTAAGATTTATTAATATTTGTAGAGGGAAGTTTTGAATTCATAAAGGAAGTTTACTTGTTATATCCTATGTTTATTGATTAAGTGACACTAAGGTTTAATAATATCTATAGAGGTTTATTGTTAGATGTTATGTTTAAATGATATTAAGATTTATAATATTTGTAGAGAAAAATTTGAAATTTGTAAAAAAAAGTTAGATGTTTATTTTAAGTGATATTAAAATAGAGGGGCGTTATGGTACGGACTTCGCGCGTGAATTGTTTTTCTACAAATTGTATATGTTCAATCATATTTTTTATTTGAAAGTAGGTGTAGTTAGTTTTAGTTTTTATTTTCAAGTTGCAAGGTTTGATTTTTTGTTTGTTTTAATTTTTAATTTTTATTATTAATTAACGAAGAATGAATCATTAAAAGAAATTTATTTGTTATATCATATTTTTAAGTGATATGATGTAATTTGGTAATATTTGCAGAGGGGCGCTTTGAATTTGGGAAAAATATTTATTTGGTATATCCTACTTATAGGCAATATTAAGATTTGATTTGGTAATATTTATAGAGAGGCATTTTGAATTTGTTAAAAAAAATTATTTGTTAGATCCTATTTTTAATTGAAATTATTGGTTTGATTTGGTAATATTTGTAGAGGGTTGTTTTTGAATTTGTTAAATAAATTTATTTGTTAGATCCTAATTCCAATTGATGGTAAGGTTTTGATAATATCTGTAGAGAGACATTTTCGGTGGTTTACGCTGACACCAAAAAAGTGTGACACCAAAGGTATTACAACTATTATTAAAGATAAAGATATTCAAAATATATATTTACATATTCATTATGATTATTTTAATACTTTTAAATCATTACAGGATCACGAGAAAACAAAGGACAAAATACAAGAGAACTTAAACCATGCAAGCTTTGAGTATGCAATAAGCCTTACTGCTAATGAATTATACTATTTATTTAACAATTACTTATCCATCACCTATAAAGATTCACAGACATGAAAAAATTAGTTACACAATGGTTTACAGCAAGTTAAAACTCCTCAGCACTTTTACAATAGGAAGATAATTAAATAAATAAAGCAAAAAACAAGAGAAGTGCATAGCAGGGGAAAATCTTACACCTAGAAACTTATCTATATCTATATTTTTATATTATTAGTGAGTTCAATTTCAAGCTCGTAGAGGCCTCTACCACTTTTTTGAAATGAACAGTCGCATCGTGTATTTGGAAATTAAAACGACGTTTTTTCCTTTTCTCCCTGTTCATCCTATGACCTAAATCCCTTGAATCATTGTTATTCCCTGCTTTCCAAATCGCCACCATACCCAAATCTCAATGAAGCAAGTGGATCTGCCTCCGAATTGCTACCAGCGAGAGACAGCTTGGCTATCGCCATCTGGTACAACAACTGCTATCAGAATTTGGTATAACATTGATCTGCCTTCGTACTACTTTTTCCACTGATTTTAGCTTGATTTTTGGTTTTTTTTTTCAAGTTACAATTAATATTTTGATCAATTCTTATTTGTGTTCCTTTGTATTTTTGATTAAAATAGATGTGAAAGGTGCATATGTCCTTGCAGTTCGATTTACTTCTACGATTTTCTGCTAGTAAGTTCCTATCATCTTCTAGATGTTATTTCCGTTCATGCTGTTAGTTTTTAGTTTAAGCCAATGCCTATATTTCAATTAGGATGATTGAGTAGGAGTAAGAAAAAGCAACGTCACCAAGTGATTTTAGGTTTCCCCATGACTTCTGCATTCCCGTTACAACTACTGTTTTTGCTACTGCTCCAACGCTAATACCCATGAGATCTCCTTTTACCGTATGGTTTTCTGCGGGTGTTTTAGAAGTTGTTAGGAAATATATGTACTACATGAATTTTTGTAAGAAACTCCTCTAATGAAACCTGTTTTGATCTTTTCTTATCAAAGGTTTCAGATTCGTAACATTAATTCTTCTTTGGCGTGAATAATTTGGAGTTTGGGTATGCAGTCTATTGAAAAACTATAAGCGATATCTTCATATTAAACTGGATAAAGCCGATTCAACTAAGGTTAATTACTGATACACTCATAATTATTCTATTTCTTTCTGTTTATGAGTTGTTCTTTCTATTTACTATTATACCTACAATTACTAATCTACACAAAAGAATAATAAACAACCAATGAAAATCTTAATATGTCAATATTTATATGGTACAATATATGAAAACTAGGAAATTTGATATTCATTTTCTTACCATGTAAAACAATAAGTGCCAACCCTTTCTTTTTAATGAATAACATTGAAATATACCATCCGCTTGATATTGGTGTCTTAAATTGTCATCTTTATGCCTGTATGTATCGCTGCTTTAATTTGTTCATGGATTACATGCCATGGAATATGCTTCAACTTTATATATAGATTTATGTTGATTATGTTCCTTTTGTGTAGTATTATGACCGTACCATGTATTATCAAGTAAAGATTATATAGTTTAATGCACAAGAAATGGACTTGCATAAATGAATTAGTTTCAGTTAATCGTAAGGTTGATACTTATGGCAATCTTTAGAGTGATAAGGGAAAAATATTTTTGCTCATTCAGGTTGACTGTACCGTGTATTGAACATGAAAACAGTTATATAAGAAATTTGAAAATAGTTTTTGAAAATATGTTTCAACTTTATTTATGCTTGAGTTAAATAAGAACATGTATTGCAATTTGTACACTGAGTTGCATAAAGTAGTCACTTTTAGATACACCATTGGATCGTTAACTTTGGCATTATACTGAACAAATCTTATGATAATCCATTTTCAGGTGATAATGTATTAAGCAATTTTGTACCATATTTCTTATTCCAGTTCCTGTCAGTGCCTTAATTTGATATATAAAATTCAAGTTATAGTGAAACAATAGTTCATTTGTCGTGCATGTTATTAAATGGTTTTTAGTATTAATATTTAAATGTCATATGGAATAATTTATATCTTTGATCTTTGAAAAAAATCTATATCATTGATACACTATTAAATATCATCAATAGTTTAGATAAATAATTTTGATATCACAGAAATCAAGTTACAGTGAACCATTGAATCATTGGTTACTAAGGTTACCAACTAAACTTTTTATATTGGTATTAGTATGTACTTGATTTTATAATAGATATATGTGCCAATATATGTGTATTGCTATACTACAATAAAGGCGATTTAGTAGTACCGATACACACAAACACACGCATATATATGTACACTACTTTAGAAATTTTCCTTCTTCCTAGAATTACTAGCAAGTCAGCATAAACTTTAGAAGAAAACTGTTCAAAACAAATAAACTAGCTAAAAGGAACCATGCATAGACAATAACTATTATAATAAGTGCTTTAACATAATCCATTTCATAGTTGTCTCATAACTCCTTTTAAGCTTAAGAATTACCGTTGGTTGAAAAATGAGTTGTCATGTTATTTTATACAAGGTCAAAGGTATAAGAAGTAGGTAAAAAATGATGCTAGGCAATGCTATATCATAATAAGATGCTTCCATCATGAATTTTTCAATAAATAATACATGAGATGCATGATGTGAGATAATGTGTTACTGTTATACACACACCCACTCACACACACACATATAAGTTATTTTTTTATGTAGATCTAATAATGAGAAAAAACTTCATGTTTTAAGGCATTTTCTAGATTCCTAAAATAACCGTAGGTAACAAAAGAAGTGCGATCACATGCTTTTGAACAAGGTTGTTTGGCCTCTCTCCATTTAGATATGGATGATTTGATTTTGCATGATCTATTATTCCATTCATTTAGGCTTTATCAGTTACTTTCCTAGCCATCTTTATTTTTTTTTGAGTTTGCATACAGAATTGATGCATGATTCTAATTTTTTTTGCCTTAAATAGTTTTGCTATCATAAACCTATTCATAAGTACGAAATTTCTATATTTTCATAAAAATTTATTTTTGGTTAAATCATTTTTCTGCTGACTTGGATTTGTAGTTTGACAACAGGGAGGACCTTTGATGTGCACTGACTTTGATTTAATTTGTTGTGTATAAAGATCAGGCCAAGCACTGTGTTGAGTTTGAAAACTTATAAAATTGGTTATAAAAGCTCTATGGGAGCATGAGCACGAGTACTAGAGGGTGAGTTCTACACTATCTTATATTTCTACTTTTAACTTGGCATACTTCTCTTATAATTTCTAAAGATATTACATGAAGTCATTTCCCGTAAGTTCATTTTGAATAACTTTCTATTCAATGACAAGTTGTAGATACCACTAATCTTCTCTTTAATACTAAATATAGCTAAGTTTCAGCAATAATAAAGGTTTAGTTCACCACTTTGATTTGTTAGTCACCATTTTCCTTCCATTCGGTTGTTTTCAACATGTTCATTTTTCTATATTTTTTTCATTATTGTTTCTAGGCCGTGTTTGACTCTCTTTTTGTCAATACATTTCTTGAAGTTATTGGTTTGTTAATTCTACCAAATGATCGATTCGTTCTTCATAGTATCGTGTAGGAGTTGGAAGCTTAAGCTCCAAATTTTCCATTTTGATTAGATTGTTTCATTGTAATTGCTGTAAAAGTTACGCTTAAAAAGCTTATGACCCATTTTCTTCCAATGGTAAACTTTTTAAATTCTTTTTAAATCCATATTGTTTCTAACATATGATTTGATCATTATTGTTGGACTCAAAATATAGGGATAAAATTTTAAAGAATTTCTTTGCAAGATGTCAATGTACGATTGAGTAAGAGAAAAAAGATGAATATTATGCTTTTATGTGGCCAAAAAAAATTCCTAAGCTAAAAACCAAAAAACATAACATATACTTTATTTCAATTTTAAATTTTATAAATATGGATCATGTAAAGATTTTTATTGAAACATTATTACAACAAATTATATTAAATGTTATGGTTAATATTCTGCATATTTATACAGTATAAATTTTTAGACATATACCACAATGGTATATTAAGATGATAAATAGAAATGAACTATACCAACTCAATATTAGTTTCTTCTTTGGTGGTCGGGTAAACGTGTTACCCTCAATCTATATCAGTACTAGATAACTCATTGTTCTTAACAAATATTATAACTTCAAACAATTTTATGTATATGGGGACATTGATTCTATCAAATCTTTCCAACAACCGTGCAACCACGTCAACAAGGTACAAAAATTCATCATCTAAAACAAATATATTAACTTCTGAAACATATATATATAGGTGTGTATATATATAGGTATATATATATATATACATACATAAATTAATACTGGTGACCATTCGCGTTAACAAATCCACAGGAGGTATATAGTATATACGTTACTACCAAAGATTTACTCAGCGTGCTAAACTCACATAAGTTCAATAGCGGACCATTATTTAACGACCCAAATCTGCAGCCATCAAGTTCAAAGTATGTCCAACCGACCAATTTTAAATACAAAGAGACATATTACTGAGGCGACAAACTAATATACAACTTGCATTTGTCCTTAACATTGTTACTCTACTGCATGATGCTTCCTCTAATTACTTTCTCGCTCAAATACACAACATATCCAAAATATAAATCACTTGCAGCCAAAATCAAGCAAGGCCAAAACCAATTTGTTGTGACCTAAATCAAATTTGTGTTCATTTTGGAAAAATTTCACACTTCAGAGAAAAAGCTATTTTTGGTGGCAATTGTCCAACAATATTTAGTTTTTTCAATGTCTGTTTACTTTCATTTTTGTGTTTAAGGTCACTCCTAGAGTTCAACAAGGTGTTTATGTAACTTTGATGCTCCAGAATTAAACACATATAGTGCTTACACGAAGATATAAATTTAATCATTTCAACCCTTTATTTGGGGCTACATTCAGTTTCTTACAATTAATGCACAGTATATTGCTTTCATGATTTTTCCACATCATTGTGAGCATCATGCTTAATTTATTCAATTAGATGCTTACAAACGTATATTATTTTACCAGGTTCCTCATTATTTTTGGACAAGCTATGCAAATATGGACCAAATGAAGCCTGCCGTTAGCATTCACCTGAAGGCACATTGATAAATGCTGTATTTCATCTTTTTCCCATCTTACATCTATAAAAAATAAACAGTAAAACAATGTTTTATGTACCATATTGATGTGGTATGTTTGTCGCATTTTGCATAATACCCTCCGGATTTACATACTTTTTTATATGGTATATGTAGTTGGAAGTTGGTAATTTTTAGGTTACCTGCAAAAAAAAACTGCTTTTAACTTCAATCCTTTGCTTTATCTCAGTTTTCCTGCCGAGTTCTGACCAACATAAAGTTAGCTTAGAGTTGTTCCTTTTCTCTTTTTCTAAAATAACTTAAACATTTGATGAGTATATGATGTTATAACACTTGGAATTAAACATGCATCATTTGTATATCAGGCATTAACTAACAAATTTTTTTCTTTAAGTAAAGTTTAGGATTTGGTAATTAGTTATGTCAAATTACTATATTATTATCTTGGTCATCTCATAATAAAACCCAAAGACAAGCTTATGAGGTCTTATTTTTAATTTTAGTGCAGTCCAACTTTATTTAAGCCAGTTTCATAATTTCACTCAGCAGTATACATCTGTATGACCTCTACTTTAAGGGCTTCCATTAACGAAATTGTGTGCTCCTTCTAATTACGTTATACTCTTTTTACGACTAACCCTCATGTACATTGATATCAAAAGGTGATTTCATAGTACTATGTGTACCTACTGCTGTTTTTCTCTCTTTATGTTTTTTACCGGCATATATATTTGAAAAAATTCAGTCCTATTACCACGTTATATCAATAACAATTATGTAATAATTTTAAAACTTATATTTGATATTGTAGTAATGTTACTAAGTACTTTCAGTAATATTATATTCTAATTATTTATCAAAATATTTTAATTTTCTAATTATATCAATTATATTTTTTCCATACCCGCGTGCAAAGTACGGGTTCACACTAGTTTAGTAATAAAACCTTACCTATGAAATGCGGACACACGTATGCCAATGTACACACTAATGCATGCCCCCAACCCACTCTAAACTACTGCCTACAAATACAGAACAAACGCAGGTCCGTTCTAAGTTCTAACACTCACACTGACAAGGAGTTACGCACGCTACTCACATGAATGCACACCCACGAAAACACTCAGGTACATGAGCCGCTCCACATTCCATTTATATTTTATGCACTTTTATTGTATTTTTATTTCTTCGATCGATGCGTGGTATAAACATAACACATATAACAAGTTCAAGAACCAACATAATAAGCATAGAAAATTCAAAGATTATTATGTTTAAACATAGATGTGTGTGTTTACTGACCTACAAACCGAGCTACCCTCTCTGCATTATACTTCTCTACACGCATGCAACACATCACAGCTTTGCAACTAACCCAATTGTGCTAGAGATGTTAAATGATGTAGTCAACTACATACTTGAATTTGAGAATTAATAATAATTTATATAATTTATTCTTAATTTTTTTTTGAAGCTGTAAAAGTTTGGTGGGTTTGCTTCTGGAAATTGAAGAATGGAGATGGTGAGAATACCTGATTACGCGTGAGTGTTTAAGTGATTAGAAAAGAAAATTGTGGATGTTGGGTTTGGTCTTGGTACTAGAAATTGGGCCTTGAACTTATAGGCAAACAAGTTCGTATATTTTGTTTTTTTTCCTATTTCTAAAACTAAACTATATTCAATTTAAAAAAAATACAAGCTTCATTTAGAAAAAAATCAATTCCTTTCCAAACTTATATATTATTTCAATTACATCACCTCTGTAAAACATTATTTCCACAATTTGAATTCCTTTATAAAATAATTTCAAAACTAATTCATTGAACAAATTCCAAATTCTTATTTAATTAAATAAATTGCTAATATTAACGTTAATTAATTATTACAAAAAATCTAGTTGTTACAAAATTCCTAAGGAACCTTGAAGCTATGCACCGATATCAACTATGACAACCTGCACTTTCCGGCATGCTGATCCAAAATCTAGTTTGACTTTAGGACTCACGCCATACCGAGAAATGCGGATCATCGGGGTTTATTACAATTCATATCATAGAGATTAATACAAGCATATATAATTTAAGATATACTACACTTTCAGAACTCACGGTAGAAAGAATAAAATATATAACATAGAAAATATAAATTCCAGAAAATATCAAGTCATAGTCTTAGAAAAATATAAATCCCAGAAAATATCAACATAGTCTTAGAAAAATATCAGTACATGATCCAACACAGAGTATATAATAAAATATCCCTCAAAGTCTGATACATGAAGCAAAATGTATTGATAAGTTAGAATAATACATGGAGAGTAATATAGAATAAATGCAGATTCAAAATATAAGCTCGACTCTCCATGTATCTAGGATGGAGCGGCCCTCTGCTGCCCTGTCCACCTGTGGTGAGGAAAAGATGAAAAAAGAATGGGTCAGTCATAAAGTCTAGTGAATGAGTACAAGTTCAATATGGTGATTATATGTAGTTACTTTAACACTACTCTAAATGATATAGGGTGTGATACAAGTGTCTATGAATTCCTTAGGTCTGTTACCTAAGGGTTCTTTTCTAGTACATTCCTACATTATAGATTGTGTAGGCTGATTCAATGGATTCAACTAAGGATCAAATTTCATATCTAACGATCGCTCACCGCTCCCAGAACTACTCAATATGTAAGACATCGTCCTCTTGGCTACTAACAATGGATGACACCACCAATAGGCTACTGTGGAAATAAATTCTCACCACTATCACCGCCACTAGGATACTGGAAACGATTCCCCCTCACTATGCCTGGAGACGAAGAACCCGAAATGCCGACCCACTGGAATGTCACAATGTCTGCATTTACTTCCACATCTCGATCATAGCATCAGCCTCTTATGGCACGCTCCAGGTCCTCCTTTCTAACTATATCACGTGCATCTAAAATTGTGCATACTAGGAGCTCCCGTTTGTGCTGGACTCACTCCATTAACCATTCGTATCAGTCTACACGCCTACCGTTGGAACATCCTGTGAGTGCCATTTGCGAGAATATATCGCCTCCAATCGATTACTATCTTAAATTGGATAAAAAATATTTACCCACACCGCCACGATCAAGTATCCGCTTCTAGGGAACTAGCTTCCCTACAAGTCCTAACATGCGTCCAATTACCCTTAAATAGGCCCATAATAGTTCACATTTTATATCTTTTATTTATTTATAAATTTGGACCTTAGGCCGAGGTTTAATTATGCAATTTTCATTATGAATAGTTGACCGCCGTTGCTCTACAGTCGACTGCTACCGGTCGACCGTTGCGGGTCCAGGGTCGACCATTCATAAACAAAATTTAGGGTCCGTTCCAGTTTCGATTGTTTATCTGCTTAATTTAGGTCGTTAACAATATTTGATTAACATTATTACAGTCTAAGCATCAATTTGCAATTAAGTTTAGGGCTTATTGATTTTGGGTTTCCAATTTTAAGAGAGAAGGGGTACATACATCAATCTCAAATTAACAGTTTACTGACAATTTAAAGATAGGCTTTTAGATTAAAATATAGGGTTTAACATATTAATTTTGGATTAGCATATTCAATTTAGGGTTTTCTAACATCCTAATCAATTAAAATAGTTTAAACTAGCTGCAATAATCAACTTATCAAAATTATGCCCACTCATCTCAAGCCTAAGCTCTTCCTAATACTTGCACTTGAGAATCATTCCCCTAAATTGATAGCTCCACCTTGATCTGTCTTGACCCGCCTTAATTTAGTTGCTTCTAGTCATCTACGTTGAATTGATTTTTAGAAATTTTTAGGATTTAGGTTTAGGGAAAATTTTGGTAGATTTAGTTATTGTAAACTTTTATTTGAGAATTAAGGTTTCATTAGTATGGTATTTATAGGGATAGGGTTTTAGTTTGAGTCATTAGATTAGCTTAGGAAATCTTATCATAGCATATGGTTCACTCATTATACCCTTCGTCCCCAGCAACGATCCCAACCGTTCACATCATAGCACTATAGATCGATAAATCATCGATTTTACATGCCTTAGGTCGACCGCTACTGGTCGACCTTGAACCCATAGGAGTAGATCGGTGGCCTTGTAAAAATTTTAAGTTTTAATTCAATCTACCACCCGCAACTTCTCCATACTAACTCCGATTATGAAGTGTATATATGAAAATCGTCTGGAAAATCACTATGAACGTGATGGTGTAAGTTTCATAGCCAAATTCGTACGTTTGTGAAAATTTGTTTTTACGTCCTTGTTTTATTTTAATTTAATTTTCTTATTAAATTTCTGTATAAAATTCTGTTAAAATTCCGGGGTGTTACAATTTATCTACAGTTTATGGGTTTTATCACTTTAGATAGGTTAGCCAAAGTCTGTACTTTGTTATCATACATGAAATCCATCTCAAATTTCATAGCTTCAGGCTAAAATGTAGAGTCTTTACTCCCTAGTGCTTGTTGGAATTAGAGTGAGTGTCATCTTGTATGACGCAATCCTCTTTTTGCCATCCATGAGTCAACCGTAGTATCTCTCTGAGGTGCAAGATTCCCTACTAGACCTTCTAATAGGTTGTGTGTTTTCGTATAATGGTGAATTTAATTCTCCCACTGATTTAGCTTATGTGTTAGTTTCTCTAATCTCATCCAAATCGACAACTTCGTTGTTAGTTTCTTTGGATAGAAATTCCTTTCCCAAAAAGACATCGTGTTTAAAAGCAATAACCTTTTGGTTCTCAATGCTAAAATATATCCTATGTTATTTCTATGATATTGTTGATTCGCCTTTTGGCAAGGCTGTAGGCAGGAGGATTTAACTAAGTCGATTTCTCAGTTATCGAGGATGGAATGTGGTAGGTTTGAGTCGACTGGATGGATAGGTAACGCAGCACGTTTGGAAGTCGTTACAGGAAGTCATGCCGTTCAGCATGGAAGTCGCTCGGCATGGAAGTAGCTACAGGAAGTCGTTAGAGGAAGTTATGTCGTTCGGCATGGAAGTCGCTCGGCATGGAAGTCGTTCGGCATGGAAGTCGCTCGGCATGGAAGTCGTTTGGCATGGAAGTCGCTACAGGAAGTCACTTAACAGGAAGTCGCTACAGAAAGTCGCTCGTACCATGATGAAGGATGTTGGCTCGGTTATGGCCCTAATGGGCCCGGACTGCTAAGGAAGCCCAGTAACTCAGGATTTGCCTATAAATACAGCATGTAGGACTTCAGAAAAAGGATCTTCTTTTTCCTTTGGGCTCTCTTACTTTCTCTTTTCTAAAGCTAAGGCTACTCTGTCATTTTTATAACTGTAATCAATTATTACAGCAATAAAAAGGAAACTTCTAAGTGGATGTAGGCCGGAGTTAGCCGAACCACTATAAAATATGTTGTCCTTTGCTGCTTTCATTTTAATTTTTACTGTTCTTCACATTATTACTCTCTACATACATTCTATCTGTTATCGGTGACTGTTAGTTAGTGCTTTCATTTACATTTCGGTGTTAGCGACCAATTTTGGCGCTAACAGATATCCTATAAATTTACACAGTGTCGACCTTGCATCAATTATATTGGGGCCACCATTCTTAACGCAAGCTGAACAACCCCACACATTCAAAGTGTTGAGATGGAGTTTCTTTCCATTCCATATTTCACATGGAATATTGAGCATAGATTTAGTAGGTAACAAATTCAACATATGCGTTGCGGTTTCCGGTGCATATTTCTAAAAGGAAAGAGGTAACTCAGCTTTACTCATCATGGAACAAACCATATCTAATAGGTTCAATTCATTCTTTTTGAATCACCATTTTTTTGCATAGTATCGGGTGGAGTAAACTAAGAAATAATTCCATTATCTTTAAGTACTATTGGAGCCGTTGTTTAATATACCCACCTTCTTCATCTAATCGAAGTATTTTACTCTATGGTTTGTCTGATTTTTTAACCTCATTCTTATAATCTTTGAATTTCTCACAGATGTTGATTTTATCTTCAAAAAATATACATATCCCAGTCTCAAGAAAACATTAGTAAAAGTTACAAAGTAAAAAGAATTATCTTTATTAATTACAGGCATTGAGCCATACATATCAGTATGCACGAGACCCAAGAGTTAGTCAACTTTGTCGTTTCTCCCACGGGTGCTTGGTCATTTTTCCTTTAGACATGCTACACAAGATCAAATAATTCAGAATAAACTTATGGTGGAAAACTTTTGGTTTTCAATTTGTGTAGTCGTTTTTCACTGATATGACTCAGTCTATAATGCCATAGATAATTATTATTTATGTTAACATTAGAAGAATTATGACAACGCAAATTCGATTAAGATTAAGTACATAAGTGCCATTATCTAGAACACCACATATATTATTTCCACCAAACATAATATTCATAATACTGTTATTACAATGAAAACCATAACTAGTTTCAAACAATCTTGAAACATATATATACCGCACATAAAGTTCCTTACATAATAACAATTATTCAAGACTAAATCATAACCACTATGCAAAAGTAAATGATAGTTTCCAACTGTAATTGTATCTACAACAGATCCATCAACAAGTTGAAACCTCATTTCACCTTTTGCCACATGTTGTTTGCTCCTAAGTTTCTATAACAAATTACAGATATGAGTTCCAGATCTAGTATCTAAAACCTAAGATAAATTATTGGTTGCAAAGAAATTTTGAATCATAAACATACCATAGGAGCGGTAGGACTTTCCATTTTCTTCTCTTTAACAAGCTCCAAGTAGTTCAAACAGTTCCATTTTCAATGTCCATTCTTGTTACAATTGTAACGACCCGACTTTCTATGCCCAGAAAGACGCATCGCTAATAAGAAAGAAAGGGATAGAAAAGAGAAAAGAAGAGAAAGAAAGAACTAAACAATATCAGAATCTCACAGCGGAACGAAACAAAATATAATATATCACATAACTATTACATAGTCTTTACATAATCAGAGTGACACAACTTATACAACAAAATAGACAGTTATAATTTCTGTCTATTATACAACTCAAGATACAATTCAAACAAAAGACTCAGATCAACCAACACAGCGGAATACTATCTATCTACGAATGCTGAAGCCTCCTGCTCCATATCTCCTCCATAGATTCGTCAAAGCTAACCTGAATCCCTTGGCTACTCGTAAAAATTTGAGTACCCAAGAGTTTAATAAAACAGAAAATAAACACTTGGGTCAGACATGGGTCTGGTGTGAGTAAACGGGTTAAAATTATTTAACTTCAAAACCTTTTGAAAACAAAGGTATCACGTAAGACTTCCCACACATAAACATGGAAAAGTTTTTACCTTACGCTAACAAAAACATTTGATAGGAAATCCAGTTATATTCTAATAGGGTCTAGGGTTTTCAAGTAAAATACAGAAATAGCTGAAATGCTTACATCTCACATTCCAACATAGTTGGGCACAACTAATACGTACGGCACTTATTGGAGTTTGGATTCCATACAATGGCAGGGCTACTGGGGTACCGCCCGTCACAGTACGTGGCCTAGATCACCGTACCGAGGAGTACGCCCGCTCCCCTGCAACACAAAGCCGAAACCATCCCTTACTGGATAATCCCGAACAAGACAATCCCGTAGTTGGCGCGACCAACCACACACTAAGCCGAATAAAAGAAAAGGGACCTCTAGACAGGGATCTATCTTGCTCTCAATGGGTGCTACCCACGAAGCCTTGCTGCACCTCCCCTGTTTTAGCCATTCCCGGTTGATGAGGCTTGAGGTTACGATTACCTTTAATCAGAACATATCACTTAGAATGCTCATCGTCCGCCTGACGATGTGCTGAAAGCATTCAATCCATACAAGTTCGTTCCGGGTTCGAACGAAACCGAAGGCATTATCTCGTTACACTCGTTTTGGAATCACCCTCAGAGTTAACGACAATAACCCTTGCACTCTGAATCTTCATCTTCACTTGGGATTCACGACCTATCGTAAATTTGGATCGATGTGGTATTCGGGTCTCCAGACCTGGAATACCGGTATACGGAAACCCGATCCCGGTCTCATCGAAATCCAAAACGTATCTTTTAAGGGCCAAGTTGTTTTAAAGGTTTAAACAATTTAACTTATCTATACAGATAGATAATTCACAAGTCACAATTGATAATCCATTATCATTTAAATAGATGATTCATAACCAAATAGGTAATCCATATCAACATCACAATAGTTAATCAATATTACCATCATAATACAACCAAGCATTCATACCACACAACATTACTTATCTCATTTCTGAGATTACATCCATTCAAGACAATCTATGTCGTTCATTCTTATATAAGCAATGATTTACTTAATCATAACATAATTAATTTAAAATGAATTAAATTAACTATCTCTATCTTTAAATTAATTTAAGTGAATTAAATTAATTTCTTATCATTATAAATCTTACTTATATAATCATTAATTAATTTAAATTAATTAATCTTTCTCTAAATTTCCACTTTAATTAATCACCCTGATTAATTATACTTTAATTACATTTAAGTAATTATCCTTAATTAATTTCACAAATTAATTATTCTTAATCCAATACAGTAATTAACTTTTAATCACTTCATTAATTAATTAATTAATTACCTCATCTCTTAATTAATTACAATTTATCACTTATCATTTGATTAATTAATCTTAATTAATCAACTCTTAATCACATCATTAATTATAAACTAATGATCCTAATTATATCTTTAATTATTTATTAATTACATTAAGTAATTAACCTTTAATTAAACCATAATTTATTAATCATCTTTGATTAATCTAACTCAGTAATTAACTTCCTTTAATTACTTCCATTAATTAATTACCTTTTTATTAATTACCTTAACAAATAATTAATTACTTTATAATTAATATTAATCCTTTAATTAACTTAATTAAATAAATTATTTAATTAATAACACTAGGTAATTAACCTTTAATTACTTCTTATTTAATTATTTTCATAAAATAATTATCCTCTAATTATTTTATTAAATAACTTCCCTTTTACTTAATTACATTCAGTAATTATTCCTTAATTACTTCATCAAGTAATTATACTAAATTTATTTATAAATGATTATCTCTAATAAATCACAAATTAATTAACTTAACTTAATCATTTAATTTAATTAAATGATTCTTAACTTACTATATTAAAGATTCTTAATTAAGAACTATTATCCTAATTTAATCAATTATTTACCAATAACACTTGATAATTAAAATAATTTAATTATCTAAATTTCCTTTTCAAATTTAATTAACTTTAATTAAATCAACATTCTAAATACTTAAGACAAATCCTTATTTAAATTGATTACTAAATCTTAATCAATAAACCTTAATTAATTTAAAATATAAGATTTTAGAAATCAATTAATAATCAACACATTTCAGATTAAACCTTTAAATCTTTAAATTTCTCCAAAGTTATTAAATATAATTAAATACAAATTTATTTCAAAATCTACTTATTTTATTTTGAAACTTAATATTATAAAATATATAAACTTGTTTAACTTTTGTTTAAACTCAGAAAATATTACGAAACAAAATTTCTTTTGTTTCAAATTTAAAAACATTTCTTGGATTTTCTTAAAATCTGCCTTTACTAACAACCCGAGTAAAAGTTTAGCAAACTCGAAGTAACACTCGAGCAAAAACTTCAGAAACCCGAAGGTTCTCTCGCGTCAAAACCTACTTCACCCTGCTTCGAGAAAAACTCGATAAATCACGAACGAACACCCGAGCACCAGCTTTCTTCCCCAACCCCTCGTTCCCAGATGCACAGACTTGCTCGTGCACGTGCACGCTACGGCTGGACGTCGACGAACTTCATTCAGTGCTCCGGCAAGTCAGACTTCATCACCTCATCACGTTCGACAATTCCAAACTTCTCGATTCGATCGAGATTCAACTTCGACCATTTCGAACCCAACAGTTAAAACAATCACCATCAGACAATCAACTCGCCACGGCAACCCAAGCTTCGAGACCACCCACGATTCCCATCGTAGCTGCGCCACAACCTCCAGAACCTACGTCCCAAGTGCGATCAACTCTGGTTGTCCTTCGTTGCCGTGAAATCCATATGAACATCACGAGAAAAGCAGGGTCTTAAACCCTAACTTGATCAATTTCAGCCACCACGATCATCAATAAAATACCAAACTATTTTTCTGATGATTGCCATTGTCCCATTCACCTTCATGCTCACCCTCGATGGCCATCTCATCGTCGTTCGCCATGAATCGACCAAAATGCCCAAAACAGAAAATCCCAAAATCCTCTTCAATTACCAATCTAAAAATCTTGATATAAACACTAAAATTCATAGTTTTCATCCTCGAATTCATTTATGCAAACCAAATCTGTAATTTAATTAGTTGATTCCTGACATAAAAATGTATTCACTGTTATTCATAAGATTTCCAGGCAAATAATTTATAGAAAATTCCATATCTTATTTCCAGTAGCGATATTTTATGATTTTAAACATTTCTCATTTACAACTAAATGGCTACAGTGATTAGATGATGAGATATAGATTTAAAAAGAAAATCAAACTCTGTAAAATATTCAGAGTTCATATATTAATTTTTCACAGGCAGTAAATACTTATATACATGCATGCATCCATTTCAATTCAAATATTAAGGCTATCACATGAATTATATTCACATAACAAAGTGGAGACAAGATTTTAAAACTGTTTTTTTTTTAAACTTAAGTTTACTCACTGTTATTTAAAACAGAGGCTTATGTAAACTACAGACATTCAAAAAATGTATAATTCAAACATGCATCCAATTTAACTCAAGTATTCAGATAACAGGAAGATGTTCATTCACAAGAACAAGTAGAAATCCAAGATTAAAACTGTTTTTAAAAATCCATTTACTCACCAAGGAACAGAGAGCAGAAAACACTACAGGCTGATGGTTTCCAGACTTGTCCCAGATTTTAAACTTGATTTTGAACTCCCTTTCTTTAGTTGAATTTGAATCTTGATGTTGATCTTTGAATTTAATTGCTTGTTGATTGATTTAGAACTGCTACTGAATTGCCTTTGATCTCCTTTAAGTTTGCATTAGAATTTCCAGTTTTTACATTTCTTCTTTGCAATTTGATTTCAGGTTTCATCCTTCTTTGCATTTTTAGATTCGAATTTCTTTTGGTTGAGAAAAGAAGAAAAGATAATCTTAAAACTGAAAAGAGAAAAACAGATTTTTCTTCTTTTATTAAACTATCAAGAGAATTGACACTTGTCCCCTTAATACTCTACTTTGCTTACACATATGCTATTAAATTTACAAATGTTTTTACCAAGTATTAAAATGTTTACAAGTGTTAATCTTGTTTTAATTAATTTACAAGTATTAATTCCTTTTTATTTTGATATATTTAAATCCTACATGTATATTAAAAAAATATATCTATATGTATAAAAATGTATTTATCCATTTATAAATAAGCTTTAAGATTTCTAATAAATATACAAATGTGAGAAACAATTATTTAAAATAACTTATGCTTTGATCAAATATTTATAATATATTTTTATATGCTTGAGAAACTTATTTTAACTTTATATATATTTTTACAAATCAATTTATCTTATGTTTGAATTTTATAACATAACTCCAATCACAATATATATACATATATATTATAATTTGAAAACATATCCTTTATTAAATTAAAGACTCCCTATTTATAATATATACATCAATATATATACATTATAAATAGAAAACATTTATATAAGCTTTGGAAGATAAATCTTACCAATTTTAAATTGTTTAGAAAAGATATTAATAAGTATTGCCAATTTAAAATATTATTAACTTTTAAAAGAATTAAACTTGTCAATTTATAAAATAAAATCAACAATCAATTTAATTATTTATAAAGATTATTAAATTGATATTGCCAAAATTCCGGGATATCACATTCCTCCCCCCTTAAAATAATTTCGTCCCCGAAATTTAAAAGCAAAGATAATTTAATAACCCAGCAAATTTTAATTTCAAACAACAACCATACATATCAATCATACTCTAACAATCATAGCAAACAATTTAATCAAACAAATTTAACTATCCAGACAAATTCTGGATAGAATTTCCTCGAGTTTCCCCAAGTATATATATATACCGGGATACTCGTTCTACAGGATCTTAACTAACTATCTACAATAGTCTAGAACTCCTTCCCATCTAGATTACAAATCTGAACAAAATATCAGACTAAACTCAAAACCATCTCAACTACCAAATCCTTCTGAATTGCTGATTCCATCCCTCGATGAATCATACACATATTCCTCAGAGATATGTGAAATAAAATGAATTCCAGTTATCCGAACTGGCCATTCAATTCTGGGGATCAAAATCTAATCTCCAGAGAACACAGAAAAATCTCAAAATACATCCGGAGCTAGCTTCCCAACCTTACCAAATTTTAATCTCCTTTGATTGGAGAAAACTTAAACAATATCCAATTTTCAACTTTAAATTCCAAATTCCATCAATTCTTAACTGCATAACTCTCCTAACGATCCTGAGTCATTTCATCCTTCCTGATCAGCTTAGCTCTTGCTGATACCTCTTGAAATAATCTAGACCAACATCAAACCAATTTCTGGATTCTTCTCAACAAAATGGTTCTTCCAAAAATCACCGAAATCCAGGACACAACTCTACTCCACAACATTAGAGCACTTCGAACTACTTCTTCTTTCTGGCATAGTCAAACAGTTGTACTTGATAACCTTACTTCCAGATTCTGAAAATTCCTTCACACTTGGAGTTACACTTGAATTTCCTATAGAAATCCTTTACTCCAAGAAAATTACAACTCTCGGTTGCTCCTACTCTAGAATAGTTGCTATCTTGCTTTCGCTGTACAACTCTGATCTGGAATAGATGAGAATGCCATCGGAGAAACTCGAGCACAAACTTGATCATCCAAAGTTCATCATACCATAAAATCTTAGCGACTCCATTCCATTTGGTCAGAAACATCTCGCAGAAACTTCTCCAGAAAAACTCGGTGTGATCAATCCCTCTCCAAAGAATTCTGAGCTGCTTCACCAAATTCTTCTCTCGGAGACATCCTTCTACTAAGCTGAACTTCCGGTAACTTCATGAATCAAGTCGATACGGAATCTCAATCTTCAATAACCCAGAAAGAATACTCAAACAATCGCAAGTCACTTTTGTGATCAGCCCATCTTAATTTCCAAAGATAACTGTTCTCTCTTCACTAATCAGAATAGCTTACACTTATCTATCCAATTCATCGAAGAAATGGATTCACTCAGTTGCTTCTAGACTCCATCTCTAGAAAAACTGCTCAGACAGAAACTTCCTGCCAACACAGAACACTCCAAGCCGCACTGCTGCCACAGACGCCAAAGACTTCTTATCCGAAACTCCTCGAGAAACTCGGACCTCAAAGCAAACAGAAACACCCCACTGGACTCAGCCACAACACCGAAGCAGACACTCTTCCTTAAACTTACTTCAGAAGAAACATCTTCAGAAACGTCCATAGTCACTGCGTCTCACTATACAGCTACTACTTCTTGAAGTTACCAAAATACTATAACTCGCTTCAGCTCATCCAATAGATCTACTCTATTCATCCAACTTCAAAGATAAACTCCGAACCTTAACAGTTCCTTCGGAGATTGATGAAATCTTTACACCATAACAAAGTTCACTCGAGACAGTATTAGATCTACAGTCTCGACAGATACACTTCCAATCTCAAAACTCAAACTCTAACCATTGGTAATTGTGTTACACACACTACTACCCTATCTACCTTTATAACTTATATTGGAAAACCTGAACAGGTAATCCAACAAATAGGTAGAAATATATATATATATATATTTAAAATGATACTTTTTATATAGAAATTATTTCTGGGTAAAATTATTTCATCTACCTCTTTAAAACAATATTGTGTCCGTTGGCCTGGTTCAAGTGTTTAGAGATCCCTATCAATAACGTTAGCTACTCGTATTGACCAGAATCCATATACCACTCAACCAATCAATTAACACAATATAAAACCATTTTTATATAACTAACAATTAC
The DNA here is from genome assembly GCA_030737815.1 of Allium fistulosum. Taxonomy (NCBI): domain Eukaryota; kingdom Viridiplantae; phylum Streptophyta; class Magnoliopsida; order Asparagales; family Amaryllidaceae; genus Allium; species Allium fistulosum. Next base: position 278,673 of record JASFAW010000015.1, read on the forward strand.
GCGCTCTCAAGATAGACACCACTTCAGAGCTTAGGCATTCACTCAACCTGGCTCTGATACCAACTGTAACGACCCGACTTTCTATGCCCAGAAAGACGCATCGCTAATAAGAAAGAAAGGGATAGAAAAGAGAAAAGAAGAGAAAGAAAGAACTAAACAATATCAGAATCTCACAGCAGAACGAAACAAAATATAATATATCACATAACTATTACATAGTCTTTACATAATCAGAGTGACACAACTTATACAACAAAATAGACAGTTATAATTTCTGTCTATTATACAACTCAAGATACAATTCAAACAAAAGACTCAGATCAACCAACACAGCGGAATACTATCTATCTACGAATGCTGAAGCCTCCTGCTCCATATCTCCTCCATAGATTCGTCAAAGCTAACCTGAATCCCTTGGCTACTCGTAAAAATTTGAGTACCCAAGAGTTTAATAAAACAGAAAATAAACACTTGGGTCAGACATGGGTCTGGTGTGAGTAAACGGGTTAAAATTATTTAACTTCAAAACCTTTTGAAAACAAAGGTATCACGTAAGACTTCCCACACATAAACATGGAAAAGTTTTTACCTTACGCTAACAAAAACATTTGATTAACCCCCTATCATGCTGTAATGTAGCAAACCCGATCCCGGTCTCATCGAAATCCAAAACGTATCTTTTAAGGGCCAAGTTGTTTTAAAGGTTTAAACAATTTAACTTATCTATACAGATAGATAATTCACAAGTCACAATTGATAATCCATTATCATTTAAATAGATGATTCATAACCAAATAGGTAATCCATATCAACATCACAATAGTTAATCAATATTACCATCATAATACAACCAAGCATTCATACCACACAACATTACTTATCTCATTTCTGAGATTACATCCATTCAAGACAATCTATGTCGTTCATTCTTATATAAGCAATGATTTACTTAATCATAACATAATTAATTTAAAATGAATTAAATTAACTATCTCTATCTTTAAATTAATTTAAGTGAATTAAATTAATTTCTTATCATTATAAATCTTACTTATATAATCATTAATTAATTTAAATTAATTAATCTTTCTCTAAATTTCCACTTTAATTAATCACCCTGATTAATTATACTTTAATTACATTTAAGTAATTATCCTTAATTAATTTCACAAATTAATTATTCTTAATCCAATACAGTAATTAACTTTTAATCACTTCATTAATTAATTAATTAATTACCTCATCTCTTAATTAATTACAATTTATCACTTATCATTTGATTAATTAATCTTAATTAATCAACTCTTAATCACATCATTAATTATAAACTAATGATCCTAATTATATCTTTAATTATTTATTAATTACATTAAGTAATTAACCTTTAATTAAACCATAATTTATTAATCATCTTTGATTAATCTAACTCAGTAATTAACTTCCTTTAATTACTTCCATTAATTAATTACCTTTTTATTAATTACCTTAACAAATAATTAATTACTTTATAATTAATATTAATCCTTTAATTAACTTAATTAAATAAATTATTTAATTAATAACACTAGGTAATTAACCTTTAATTACTTCTTATTTAATTATTTTCATAAAATAATTATCCTCTAATTATTTTATTAAATAACTTCCCTTTTACTTAATTACATTCAGTAATTATTCCTTAATTACTTCATCAAGTAATTATACTAAATTTATTTATAAATGATTATCTCTAATAAATCACAAATTAATTAACTTAACTTAATCATTTAATTTAATTAAATGATTCTTAACTTACTATATTAAAGATTCTTAATTAAGAACTATTATCCTAATTTAATCAATTATTTACCAATAACACTTGATAATTAAAATAATTTAATTATCTAAATTTCCTTTTCAAATTTAATTAACTTTAATTAAATCAACATTCTAAATACTTAAGACAAATCCTTATTTAAATTGATTACTAAATCTTAATCAATAAACCTTAATTAATTTAAAATATAAGATTTTAGAAATCAATTAATAATCAACACATTTCAGATTAAACCTTTAAATCTTTAAATTTCTCCAAAGTTATTAAATATAATTAAATACAAATTTATTTCAAAATCTACTTATTTTATTTTGAAACTTAATATTATAAAATATATAAACTTGTTTAACTTTTGTTTAAACTCAGAAAATATTACGAAACAAAATTTCTTTTGTTTCAAATTTAAAAACATTTCTTGGATTTTCTTAAAATCTGCCTTTACTAACAACCCGAGTAAAAGTTTAGCAAACTCGAAGTAACACTCGAGCAAAAACTTCAGAAACCCGAAGGTTCTCTCGCGTCAAAACCTACTTCACCCTGCTTCGAGAAAAACTCGATAAATCACGAACGAACACCCAAGCACCAGCTTTCTTCCCCAACCCCTCGTTCCCAGATGCACAGACTTGCTCGTGCACGTGCACGCTACGGCTGGACGTCGACGAACTTCATTCAGTGCTCCGGCAAGTCAGACTTCATCACCTCATCACGTTCGACAATTCCAAACTTCTCGATTCGATCGAGATTCAACTTCGACCATTTCGAACCCAACAGTTAAAACAATCACCATCAGACAATCAACTCGCCACGGCAACCCAAGCTTCGAGACCACCCACGATTCCCATCGTAGCTGCGCCACAACCTCCAGAACCTACGTCCCAAGTGCGATCAACTCCGGTTGTCCTTCGTTGCCGTGAAATCCATATGAACATCACGAGAAAAGCAGGGTCTTAAACCCTAACTTGATCAATTTCAGCCACCACGATCATCAATAAAATACCAAACTATTTTTCTGATGATTGCCATTGTCCCATTCACCTTCATGCTCACCCTCGATGGCCATCTCATCGTCGTTCGCCATGAATCGACCAAAATGCCCAAAATAGAAAATCCCAAAATCCTCTTCAATTACCAATCTAAAAATCTTGATATAAACACTAAAATTCATAGTTTTCATCCTCGAATTCATTTATGCAAACCAAATCTGTAATTTAATTAGTTGATTCCTAACATAAAAATGTATTCACTGTTATTCATAAGATTTCCAGGCAAATAATTTATAGAAAATTCCATATCTTATTTCCAGTAGCGATATTTTATGATTTTAAACATTTCTCATTTACAACTAAATGGCTACAGTGATTAGATGATGAGATATAGATTTAAAAAGAAAATCAAACTCTGTAAAATATTCAGAGTTCATATATTAATTTTTCACAGGCAGTAAATACTTATATACATGCATGCATCCATTTCAATTCAAATATTAAGGCTATCACATGAATTATATTCACATAACAAAGTGGAGACAAGATTTTAAAACTGTTTTTTTTTTAAACTTAAGTTTACTCACTGTTATTTAAAACAGAGGCTTATGTAAACTACAGACATTCAAAAAATGTATAATTCAAACATGCATCCAATTTAACTCAAGTATTCAGATAACAGGAAGATGTTCATTCACAAGAACAAGTAGAAATCCAAGATTAAAACTGTTTTTAAAAATCCATTTACTCACCAAGGAACAGAGAGCAGAAAACACTACAGGCTGATGGTTTCCAGACTTGTCCCAGATTTTAAACTTGATTTTGAACTCCCTTTCTTTAGTTGAATTTGAATCTTGATGTTGATCTTTGAATTTAATTGCTTGTTGATTGATTTAGAACTGCTACTGAATTGCCTTTGATCTCCTTTAAGTTTGCATTAGAATTTCCAGTTTTTACATTTCTTCTTTGCAATTTGATTTCAGGTTTCATCCTTCTTTGCATTTTTAGATTCGAATTTCTTTTGGTTGAGAAAAGAAGAAAAGATAATCTTAAAACTGAAAAGAGAAAAACAGATTTTTCTTCTTTTATTAAATTATCAAGAGAATTGACACTTGTCCCCTTAATACTCTACTTTGCTTACACATATGCTATTAAATTTACAAATGTTTTTACCAAGTATTAAAATGTTTACAAGTGTTAATCTTGTTTTAATTAATTTACAAGTATTAATTCCTTTTTATTTTGATATATTTAAATCCTACATGTATATTAAAAAAAAATATCTATATGTATAAAAATGTATTTATCCATTTATAAATAAGCTTTAAGATTTCTAATAAATATACAAATGTGAGAAACAATTATTTAAAATAACTTATGCTTTGATCAAATATTTATACTATATTTTTATATGCTTGAGAAACTTATTTTAACTTTATATATATTTTTACAAATCAATTTATCTTATGTTTGAATTTTATAACATAACTCCAATCACAATATATATACATATATATTATAATTTGAAAACATATCCTTTATTAAATTAAAGACTCCCTATTTATAATATATACATCAATATATATACATTATAAATAGAAAACATTTATATAAGCTTTGGAAGATAAATCTTACCAATTTTAAATTGTTTAGAAAAGATATTAATAAGTATTGCCAATTTAAAATATTATTAACTTTTAAAAGAATTAAACTTGTCAATTTACAAAATAAAATCAACAATCAATTTAATTATTTATAAAGATTATTAAATTGATATTGCCAAAATTCCGGGATATCACAACAATGATGACATCCAACTTTGTCAATAGGAGCATCCTTCTTACTCTTTCTAGAACCCCACTTACATTTCTTTGAACTTTCAAAGACGATGCTTTCCCTTTTTATAGCCAATACCACATTTTGTCTCTTGAACAAAGCCTCAGTCGACCTCAACATATTGAGTAGCTCGATGAGGTTTACACTTAACTAGTTCATATTGTAATTCAGTATGAACGGCTCAAACTATGGAGTCAGTGAGCCTAGGATCAAATCCACTTGCATTTCGTTGTTTGCAGTCGTTTGTAGCTCTAAAAGTCTGTCAATACAGTTTTTTATTTCTAAGACATAATCCTCCGCATGACTGTTTTACTCATCTTCATGTTGAACAATTTCTTAGTAATCTCATACCTTATGGAATGAGATTTCTCCATAAACAAACCTTTGAGGTTTTTGAAGATTTTATGGACAGACATATGTTCGTGTTTCCTTTGTAACCATTTGTCTAAAGGAGACAACATCAATGATTTTCTAATTGGCTACCGAAGAATTATAAGATTTAACTGTCTCGGGGTCAATGCCCCTAACCGGTCTCTCTGTTAAAGGTTCATTTATTGATGATCAAAACTTTTCGTATGTTAGCGATATTTTGATTTCTCTTAACTAGTCAATGTAGTTTAGTTCGATGAGCTTATCACTTTCAGAAAAGAGTGTTAGATTAGTTATTTTAAGCAAATTTAATTTAACTAGTTTGGACAATTTAAACATAGCAGATGTTCTTATAATATTAGATAGGTCAAATGGTTACATTTCATTGATCAAATAAGATTCCACTATACTTTTATGTTTCTTGAAACCCTAAGAGAAAACATAAAAATCTTTTGAATTACTTTGGTGGGTGTTAGGACTTGTATGCCTTGAGATTTTAACTTTGAGGAAACCTAACAAATAAAAGGACATCATGCGATGGGTAACACTTTATCTATCATATACAACTCCTAACATGTGATCTTTGCCTAATCTCATCTCGACCTTGAGGAAAATCAACAAATCGAAAGAGACTATTCACTCGTACCAACCATTTCGTGATGGTCAAAGTATAATGCATGTACTTTAAGGAAACTCAACAAATACATGCATGTATCTTACCTTGTCTAGTTAATATATAAATAATACTACACATAACATCTCTAGCTTGAGGAAACTCAACAACTAAAGAGTATGCAGGTAATCTATTAATATAAAAATGGTAGAGGACAACTTATATTAATAATCTTGAATATATATATATATATTGAGTGATATCTATTTAGGGAATAATGTATTTCTTTTGAAATACCCTTGTGATTCAAGTGTCAAACACATTTGAAATCATGGTATACGTACTATACACATGTATTTGTTCCTTAAATGAAATTTGGGTTTCTCATAGTTCCACTCTATTTAATCAAGTCATATTTAGTTTGATATTTTTAAGTTTTTTAATTATATCATATTTAATTAATTATTTCATTAACATCTTAGTTAATTAAATTCAAATTTTAGCTACTAAATTTTAAATTATTCATCATCAAAAATTTAAAGATGAATATGGAATAGGATATTTATAGTAATTATATACATATATCATTATACATATATATTGCTTATTAATTCACTTTCAATTAATTTAATTAATTAAAAACAATTTTTAATTAAATTATATTAGTTAAATGCAAAAATTTATCATCATTCACTTAAAACATTTCACCGTAAATATACATATATCAATATACATGCTTTAATTTAATTAATTAACTTTTATTTATTTATTTATTTTATCTAATTAACTAAATAATTTGGATAAAGATATCACAATTAATTTATAAATTTCAAAATCAATTTTAAAAAACGTTCTATAACATGTTATATTTTAAACTTAACTTTTAAATTTAAAATATAATTTAAATTTTCAAAACATATTTTAAAAAATTAGCCCAAGGTCCAAGATCACTTTGGACATTTATACCGAGGATAACCTTTGGGCTTATTTCATCTTTCGAGCCAAGCCAATAGTCAGGTATAGCGGAGTACTTGATCACTCAATCCCAACCATTGACACTACCTTTCTAGACACTCTATTAAATGGATAGGCTTTAATCAGTTAGCTCTAACATTGCTAGTTTAGACCACATAGGCTATTAGGCTCTGATACCATTGAAGGAACTGGGTCGGGTCGTAGGGTGGAAAATGGGTAAATTTCCAAAAGAAAATCATTTTAGATCTTTGTTGGGCTTATGAAGTCTAAATGAATTTCAGATCCAATCTAAATTTTTATAAATAAAATATTCCTTTTATTAATTTGTTAAAAAGTTACTTTTTCAGTTTTAATATAAGTGTATCAAATACACTTATGTGTGTAAAGTGCACATACTACAAATATGAAGTGTACATGGCTAATTGGACCGTATGTAGGTGTTGGGATTTACACCGCAACGGACCCAAATGTCCCTTTATGTATACCTTTATTATTTATGGTTTTGATTTAAAAATACATACATACATACATACATATACATATACATATAAATACATACAAACATACATATATATAAGTGGAAATTAGCCACAGGGGCCTCTTTATCTAGTGCAATTAGTTTCTAGGACGCACAACTGAAATAATTAGTTTTAAGGACAAAATGCAAAATAATTAGTTTCTAAGGCCTAAAAACCTATGAAATTATGTCCTTGAAAGTAATTGGACTACTAACTTTGCCCTTAAAAGTAATTATTCTGTTGACTTTGGCCTTGAAATTAATTTCTATGGATGTGTGTCCTAGAAACTAATTGGACTGCAAAGTTTGTCCTTCTAGTGAAATGCCCCTATAAGTGGATAAGGAAAGGTTTTTAATTAAATTTTATAGTTTTAGATAAAAGTCTATTTTATAAAATTTGAGTTAAAATAACATACATATATCCATATATAAATAATTGCAAACTATGCTTTAATATTTAAAACAACGTATGTATGTAAAGTTTGTAATCTAATATATACATACATAAATTTAAAGTTAATAAACTTAAGTTTAACTTTCAACATAGGAAGGAATCAAATGGTTATGAATTTACATAAATGTCCACCTATAGATTTTTCTTCTTCTTTAGAACGAAATAACTTTAACACTTATGCGAACAACAATCAAAACACATTATATTCAGAGCAACAACCATGTAACACATGTATTCATTTAAAGGCGAGTTTAAACAATCAAAATCATTTTTAATCAAAATTATTTTCCATTAAAATTAATTAAATAGTAATCAAAATTGTTTCAATCAAAATTATTTAAATAACCATGTAATACACACACACACTTAATTAAAAGTAGTATTCAATCAAAATTGTTCTTTTTATTAAACAATGATTTCTAAAACAACAGCAAATCAGATCAGATAACTTAGACATAAAAAATTCATTATAAAAGATTTATATCTAAGCTATACAAACAATATGAAAAAATAATCATACGAGACGAAGGATCTAAAATATGTCAACATAATGATCAAATAATCAATTAAGGAGTAGCAAAAAGGGATCTAAATTAAATTAACATGATAAACATTTAATTAATTGAAGTGCGACAGAAAGGGATCTGAAATACATTGCAAGATGAACATACAAACAGATGATAGATAGCATATATAGGATCTAAACCATGTGAACATGATTAATATATGATTATATAAAATTTGACTGTTACCATAAGATGTAGTCAAAAAGTTGCACCTTGAACGATAAACAAAGCTCCTAGACTCAAATAAATCGACCTTTGGATTTTGCAAGAATCAAGAGACAACAATCACCTTTAATAATCCGATTTTATTTAATTTTTTTGGATTTTCAAGCCATAGAGGCCATGGAATTTTTGGCTATATTCTGGTGGAGAAAAGAGAGAAAATTTTATGAATGAAATCTTGTAAGAAAGCAATAAAAGATAATTAAATAATAGAGATATTTTTCCTTCCTTTAATTACCCCTTTGCATTTTCAATTCAAAATTGATAACACTTTCTCCCCTCCCATTTGGCCGGCCAGAATGAGGCAAAATGGGCCTTAAAAATTCCCAAACCAATTAGTATTTATTCTATTTAAATTCAATTTAAATATTTTACCGATATCATATATCGATACACGTATGCGTAACTTTTAAATATATGCATTTCATTAAATTCTAATGGTATCCAAACATGAAATAAAATTAAATGATTAATATTTCACAAATATTAATTAATTTATTTAATTTACAATGCTTATAAATTAATTAAATCTTGTGATTTATTCGGGGTATTCATTAATACTGTTGTGCGCCTCAAAGGTGTAAATTAGGTCATCGGTTAATATCGAACATTTTGAATATTAATGTTTACACGTCACCTTAGCTAGTAGAGTAACATTTTGCCAGAACTTATCGCTTACACATCTTTTAAACAAAACCTAATTTTTCATAATCATAGGCGGTACCTGGTAGCAAGATTATTTACACCAATTCTCTTCATCAATAATATATCATATTTGGACTTATAGAGTTGGTTTTGGTCAAATATCAAATATCGTTCACATTCAACTTATTAAGTTCAAATAGTAAGTCATTGGTTCAATAATAACAATTATTATTAACCATATTGCCCTGGCCAAAGACTTTGACATTGAGTAGTTGACCGCGATACCAACCTCATATAATTAAGGAGGAGAATTCTCTATTGAACAATGTTTCACTTTCAATGCTTCAACTCAGACCCAACTATAGTCGTTTGATTGATGTTATGCTATGATTTAAATATAACAAAAGTAGAGTGTCCACATTGAAGTTCAATAGTATTCTCAAGTCGAGAGAACCGTGTAACATCGTCACTTTGAGATTCTGTGTTTAACCTTAGTTTTATTAACAAATAGAAAACTCTCGAGTGTGTCATTCCATATTTATCCAACAATTATCAAAGCAACACCTTGGTGCCCTCAACAGCCATGAGTAATACACTGCCCAATATTTAGATAGCATTGCGTACTATAGTCTCAACGAATGTATCAATATTCTATCTTGAAACATCTTAACTTGGAATATTTAAAATAATATGTTATTTCAATCTAATAAATTTATCATGATTAAAACACATTGTAATTACTACCATATAACATATCATTTATGGATTTTCTATTTAAAATACTTAAATTATATATTTAAGTAACATATCACAATATGATAAGTATATAATAGAAACATAAACACCTTTTATTACATAGTTAATGATTTAATAAATTTCCCCTGGGGAATAACCCTAACTATATCATTAGTCAATTTTGCTAAGAAGTAGAAAATAAAGGCAGACATACTACAAGACAAACTAGATGAATCTACCCTCGGTTTGGCCCCATACTTCCTCCTAATTAAAGGCGGGCAGGGGGACTTTGTTTCGCTACTGCTAGGTTGTTCCCCTTCGGAAGTTTGTGTGCCGAGGGGCATGATGTGTGCGTTATTTAGGTTAGAGGACCGAAGGGGAGGAGGAACTTCAATGGAAGAGCCCATGCTCTCTAACATGTTTGGGACATGCGTCCACCTATCTGTCCTCTCCATCTCGGTGTCTTAGTGGTACTTGTGTAGTTATAAGACCAACTGGCATTACCTTCGACAACCATGGCCCCTAATCATAGGCCCTCCTGGTCGATGACAGTCCCTTGCATCTCTCGGTTTGAGTACTCATAGAGCGAAGGATCATACATCTCCAACTTAGCTTCTTCACCTTGATAATCCAGAGCGAGGAATAAGCATAGATTTTAAAAAACAAAGAAAATAGTGTACCTAGAACTTGGAATGCTCGCACCTAAAGGGTGTGGTTGATGGTCGATGACACAAAAAAGTAGAAGTTATGGTATCCCGCTACCTTGCCCAACAAATCGTAAATAGAGGCGGTTGGTCGTGATCTTGGAGATGGTAGTAAAAGTTAGGCGAAGTGAGTGTCTGCCTCAATAACATGAATACCTTCTTGATAAAGATCGGGCTATGCTAGGGATAACCAAGTTGAGGCAAATAGTAAAAAAATCGAAGCTATTAGGGAAAAACTATGCAGGGGCCATCCAATGGCCATTGAATTGGATAAAATAAGGGTAAAGAGGAAGTGTCGCCCCACTTTGGATATATGTAAGCAACCAAGTGAAGTAGCCTTTGGGAGTTAGTTGGGTCCGTCCATAACCATTGAATATATGGGCTCAATCCCTGATGCTTTATATTGAGCTAGAGAGTTGGCCATGTCATTTTTCTTTTGCTTAACCTTTGACGAACCAACCACAAAAGTCCACCCTCTATTGGATGCCCCATCAGCAGACTTCTTTCCTTTAGCCATATGTAAATTATCAAACAACCTAGTTACCTAACCTCCCCGACTAAGGTATAAGGGTGAACTAGACTCCAGAGAAAGCTTCCCCCTAATATGGACACAGACGACTCAAACTTTGGTGCAACCTACAAAGGCTTCCCATGAGAACAAGGTCGACCGATGTATTACGTTCCCTATTTAAAACTTATTACTACTTTAAGAAGATTGTGTGGCTTGCATCACCTATACTTTTAACTTAACACAATGTGTGGGTCAAGAGTGAACCATCCTTATACACGAGAAGCTAGGTAAACATGATTTTATTATTGTGTGTTATGTTGATGGTTTGATGTACACTAGCACAAATGCGAAAACGGTTGAAGATTTCAGAAATGCAATGATGAAGGAGTATGAAATGCCTGATTTAGGTTTTATTGAATACTTTTTTGGGATTAAAATCCAACAACCAAAAGGTGAAATTTTTGTTTCTCAATGGAAGTACACTATTGACTTAGGATTCAGGTTCAACAATCAAAAGATGAAATTATTGTTTCTCAAGAGATTCAATATGGCTAGTTGCAAATCAGTTGCAACTCCACTTGCCGTAAATGAAAAGTAGCAATTGGATGATCGTTCTCCAAAGACCAATTTTAAAACTTGTTGTCTAGATTTCTTGTCAACTTTGAATTAATGATTAAATATGGTCTTTAGTGAAAGCTATTCACTAAAAACATTATTGAAATGTAAAACGATGAGCAACTATGAGTGGAATGCGGTGCAAGAAAATAAATAACATATAATTTCGAGTTGTTTGATCTAGAAGAGATCTAGACCCACTATATCTTCTTATCTTATTGCCTTTGAGAGTTGTCGTTTACAAGAGAGATCTAGTGGCTTCTACAAAAGCATAAAACAAGTAACAATATAGTTTTCAAATGAATAGAATATGATCCTTGTACAAGTGCATTAATTCTCCTATTTATAGTTGTAGAGATCATGCTTTGAAGGGCTTAGACCGATGATTTGAATGTCAAGTTTCTCTAGAGCCGTTGATTGCGATATACAGTCTAGATGTAGCCAAATTGGTGCCATGTAGGAAGAATGACCCAGATGCATGCTAGCTAGCAGGTTGTACATTTGGATGTTGCACCGTGGCGCTTTTGTTAGATGAATAGTGCAGTCGTGATGCTTTTTTACCAGTGAATAGTATAAATTCGTTGCTTCTTTTTTCAGGAGTGTTGAGAGCTTTTATCAAAACTCTGTTTGCATAGGACTAAGTGAGGCTGGCATAAAAGTTGGCCAAGGAAGAGTTTCACGGGTAAGGAGCTGTACGGACATGGCATGTAGGCGAACAAGTGGCTTTAGGAGTTGGCATTATTTTGCGTGACTTGGTCGATGATGGACCACATTGGGAGGCATTCGAAGGTTGGTCGGGAGGCGTTGCGCGTCAACTTACGGACGACCATCATCTTAAAGGAAGATAGGGATGGGTTTTAGACAAGATTCGTGAAGTGAGAAGGCTTTTAGAATGAGACTGATTTGGACAAACATGTAACCGAGCTGCATATGATCTTGGTCGAAACTTGTTAAGCATGCCTTGGCGGTTGAGCTTCAGATGTATTGGGCCCGATTTGTATTTTTTGAGAAAAACGAGCAATGAGCAACACTACCGAAGTTTGGTTGGATCGGTTCTCTATATCTCACCAACACAAGGCCTGATATTGTCTACTCACTCTATCAGTTTGCTTCCTAGGTTCATGCATAAACCAAGTAATATTCGGTTATTGACAGCTAAAAGTATTTGGCGCTATTTACAAGGAACGAAGCATTTTGGTTTAAAGTACGCAATTGAAGAGGAACTAGCTTTACGTTAATATTTTGAAAACCCCTCATTTTGCGAAAAAAATCAATTGGTTATGTGAAGAGTCGACTCTTCAGTATTATGCACATTTTATTTTATAACTTTCACGGTATGAGAATATTTTCAGCAAATTAAAGACGTCGTTGGATGCTTGTTCAATAATTATTCGGATTCATGTTAAGAAACCTAATCAGAATTAAGATAAACCCCACTGAAGTCAATATAAGAGGTCATTTTCCATCAAAGATCATCTGGAGATTATTCTATCTACTATCTAAATGCATGTTATTGCAAGATAATTAGGACAATATGATTATGAAACTACCTTCTAATGGTTGTTTTCAAATAAAAATTTGATACATCTTGTTGTATCAAAATTTTGATGCAGGTTGGTTTGATCTGTGCCTATGTGTATTAAATGTCAAGAATTTGTGAGTTTTTTTATTTTCGATCAGATGCTACTTTGTCATGTAGTACACATGTTAAGCATTAAAGAAGGTTGTGTCAAGAGTTTGATATGTATTTTCTGTCAAAGTTATGCTCTTGTTTTCTACCCAATTGCTCAAAAGCAACAGGGAAGCGTTATACAAAATTTAATATTGTTCAATGTATTGGCTACGAGAAATTCACCATCAATAGTTTTCACGTGACCGACATCTAGAGAAAGCTACTTGTCCTATAAAACTATAAAAGTGCTCCATATTGTAATCCAAGTTATCCACATCATCTTAATGAATGGTTAGAGAAAATCTCTTCCAACATGCTCTGTGTGCTATCCACAGTAAGATGTGCCACATGGCACACATGTAGAAGATCAACAACAAGCATGTCACTGCCCCAATCAACCTACGAACATGTCAGCAATACACATGATTTAACTACAATCATTATATTCTGACACATCTACTAAAAAGGGATCTTTGAGGGGAAAGGCCCATTAAGCAATCACATACAGATAAAAATCGTTTTTTTTCTCCTTTTCTTTTTCATTTTTTTCAATTTTTCATTCATTTTTTATTTTATGGTTCTCCTAATTTTATCTAAAGCTTGAAGTGGTACTATAATTAGAGCTGTCAACGGGTACTTCGGATACGGATAGTAACATATCTGTATCTGTATCCGAAATCATTTTCGGATATCGGATATCTGTATCCGCTTAATTTTCGGATATCGGATATCCGTATCCGTTTAATTTTCGAATACGGACAGATATCGGATATTTATCTGCTCCGCTCATAATCAATAAATTTAAAAGTATAAATGAAAAGGTTTGGATCAACATAAAACAGTTTTTGTACTAATGTTCATAAAAAAACCAAGGAATAAAAAATGCGATGATAAAACATTTTTTTATACTAATATCCGTATGTGTATCCAAAAATATTCAAAAATTAAACATTAAAACTGTCAGTTTTCACTAAAAATGAGCAAAAAACCATATCGTAGTAACATCCAATGGTTAGGAAATAATTGAAAAATCATATATTAATCGAATATAATTTTAATTAAATATATATATGCATCAGTTAATCGGACAGATATTTTTCGGATACGGATACCACAATAACCATATCCGTATTTGGAAAGCTTTTTGAATAACGGCGAATAACAGATATTTTTTATATTTTCGGATACGGATTCGGACGGATATTGGATTTTTGAGAGATCCATTGACAGCCCTAACTATAATGATAGACATCTAAAGTTGTGTAAGAGCTTTGTTAGAAAACACTTGGTAAATAAATAAAGGGCTAGTTTGCGTTAAAGTGATACTATAATGATAGGCAAGCTAGTTTGTGCTTTCTAATTTATAGAAAACAAATACATGTATCTGATTTACATAGTAATTGCTACATGGACGTTTCTTGTAACAACATCAGAAATATGAACCTTCTGTTCAAAACCTCAATAATAAAAGCAAACATGCATGCAAGTTTAGCCACACCTACTTGTTTATTTGAATTTGGAAATCAACTAAGTTTGAGTTTAGCTTGAACTTCAACGCTCTTATCAGTTTGATCAATTCTCAAGTTTCCTTCTTTCCACACCCCAGTGGACAATCCTTAATACACTAAATCTCTAGTCTTCTCTGACCATTTTTTTTCCTTGATGTGATGCTTACATTATGTGTTCCATTCATCAGGTTTTGATCTACAATGGATGCAGTTACCAACCTAATTCTGCATCATCTCCAAATGTATGGTACTGATGTAGGAATACAACAAAGAGATACTAACCAACTTAATACTGGAACATACATACCACATCATCTATTCTGATAGTATAACATCATTTGCAAAGCAACACTCTCTTCGTTCAACATCAATAATATGTTGCAGCTTGACGCAGCGGATATTTCAAAATGATGTAGATCGTTGAATGTAGCAATCGGTGGAATGGAAGATGCTGAAATGCCCAAATTCGTTAATCCGAAGATACCGAATTCTAGCTATCCTGAACTCGTTGATCGCGCACGATACCGGGTTCAAAGATCTTCAATTCTTCAAGCGTTGATCAAGCACACTTGATTCCGCGAATCGGCTTCTACAATCGTTGAATCGAGCGCACTCGATTAACCGAAAGAGGAGATAGGAGATTACACTCAACTACCAATTTGGATGAAAGCACAAAGCAATCAAAAGAGAATTTTATTCAAAAATCAACAACCCTTTACAAATGAGAAGCCCGGCCTATTTATAGGCGTTTTACAACTCACACAAAAAAAACAACAAAATTTCACTAACTCCTAAGTCGTTTCCGACTCATAGCTCACGACTCAAGACTTAAGACAAACAGTTACAATACTAGCCTTTAACGACTTATCAACCTACAACACGACTCAAAAGTAAAACGACTCATAACAGACGACTCATCTTAAGTCGTTTACGACTTATCAGATTACAACACAGTCATACGACTTAAAAACAAAATTACAAACGACTTATAACAGATGCGACTTAACAACCAACACAACAGTCACTTCCTTCGACTTAGAGTTCACGGTGTAGATTAACTCGCAGAAGATACCACGCTTCAGTCTTCAGCGACTCATCCCAACGGTAGAGATTAACTCGGAGGAAGATCCCACGCTTCAGTCTTCAGCGACTCATCCCTTCTCTTAAGTCGTAGACGACTTATCCCTTGTTTGTTTTCAACTCGTGTTGCCCTTCCTGGATCCTTCTTCTTAAGTCGTAGACGACTTATAGCTCTATCTTTAACTCGCGGTTGACTTACCTCCTCATCTCCGTTGAGTCGTGGACGACTCATACCTGTTTCCTTAAGTCGGAGACGACATATATCTTCCATCCAGTTGAGTCGTGGACGACTTATAGCTGCACCGTTAACTCGTATACGACTCATCAACACCGAACGACTCATGCTCTCCTTAAGTCGGAACTTCCTCCCATCTGAACTGGTAGGTCGTAGACGACTCAATGTCAATTCGTTAGCTCACCGCTTCCCCTCACATGGCTCCATAAGTCGTAGACGACTTATGCCTTCCCCTTTGGTTGTCCAGATGAGTCGTGGACGACTCATCAATGCCTCCTTAAGTCGTAGACGACTTATGCCTTGGTCAAATAAAGATTGCGCTGCATCATCCTCCCCAGGTTGAGAGAAATTCGACCTCGAATTTGCACACTCTTCATCCCCAACAAACTCATCCCCATGATATGGTACGAGATGCTTAACATTGAATACGTCAGATGTATACACATCATCTGGCAGCTTCAGTTTATAAGCATTTTCATTGATTCGTTTCACAACTTCCACCGGACCAATTTTCCTGGCTTTCAACTTGTTGTATGCGCCCACTGGAAAACGATCTTTTGTTAATACTGCATAAACCATATCACCTTCATGAAATTCAACATTCCTTCGTTTCAAATCTGCAGATTGTTTATACTTCTCATTTGCTTTCTCTAATCGTTCTTGAACGATTTTATGACACTCCGTCAGCCCTTCAACAAAATCAGCAGCTTTCTTAATTGTCCCCTTCGAGTGTGGTATCATCGTTAAATCTAATGGTCCCTTCGGTAAACTTGAATAAACAATCTGGAATGGACTGAACCCAGTACTTCGATTCACAGCATGATTATGGGCAAATTCTGCCTGGCATAACTTCACATCCCAACTCTTCAGATTATCTTGAACAAGACACCTTAACAAGTTTCCCAATGATCTGTTAACCACCTCAGTCTGTCCATCCGTTTGTGGGTGATAAGCACTACTAAACTTCAGCTTCGTTTCCACCATTTTCCACAAACTTAGCCAAAAATGACTCAGAAAACGAGTATCCCTGTCCGATACAATCGATTCTGGCAATCCATGAAGTCGATAGATCTCTCTGAAAAACAACTGAGCAACATGAACAGCATCCGCCGTCTTCTTACAAGCAATAAAATGTGCCATTTTCGAAAATCGATCAACCACTACATAAATGGAATCATTACCACGCTGCGTTCTCGGCAACCCCAACACAAAGTCCATACTCACATCAACCCATGGTTTAGTTGGTACCGGTAATGGCATATATAAACCCGCATTAGTCGCCGTTCCTTTCAAAACTTGACAGATATGGCATCTCTCAACAAACCTCTCCACTTCTTTCCTCATCGATGGCCAAAAGTAGGATTGTGAAATTAACTGTAAGGTACGGTCTCTTCCAACATGCCCTTCTTCATGTAATTCCTTGATAATCTTCATTCTCAGACTACCCTCTGGTATGCACAATCGATTCCCTTTGAACAGAAAACCCTCTACCATCACGAAATCATCCGTCTCTCCCTCCTTGACTTTATCAACAAATTTTGCAAAGTAAGGATCATTAGTGAATAATTCTGGCAATATTTCAAACCCCGTCACTTCAACCTTTAGTGTAGTCAACAAATGACTCCTCCTACTCAAAGCATCAGCCACACGATTTGTCACTCCTGACTTGTGTTTAACAACAAAAGTAAACTGTTGCAGATATGCAATCCACGATGCATGTCTTGCTGAAATCTTGTCTTGCCCTTGCAAATGCTTCAATGCTTCATGATCAGTGTAAAGAACAAACTCCTTCTGAAATAGATAGTGTCTCCAGTGTTTAATAGATTGTACAACAGCATAAAACTCCACATCATATGTACTGTATCGCATCTTTGCTCCTGACAACTTCTCACTGAAATAGGCAATTGGACGTCCCTTCTGACTCAACACCCCTCCAATCCCAACCTTGGATGCATCAGTGTGCAGTTCAAACACTAGCTGAAAATCAGGTAGCACTAGAATTGGTGCAGACGTCAGCAATTCCTTGATCTTCCCAAAAGCACTCCCTGCTTCCTCTGTCCATGCAAACTGTTTACCTTTCATGCAATCTGTAACAGGTGCCATCACACTACTAAAGTGTGGAATAAACCTCCGATAAAATGAAGCCAACCCATGAAAACTTCGAACTTCTGTTATCGTCTTGGGCTGCGGCCAATTTCTGATCGCCTCAACTTTACTTTGGTCAACCTGTATTCCTTTCTCTAAAACAACATACCCCAGAAATAAAACACTGTGCGTCATGAACACGCATTTCTTCGTAGCAGCATAAAATTGTTCTTGTCGTAATACCATCAGCACTTCTCTAAGATGACTCAAATGTTCCTCCGGACTCCCACTGTAAATCAGAATATCATCAAAATACACCACCACAAATTTCCCAATGAACGGTCTAAAAATCTGATTCATCACCCTCATAAAAGTACTCGGTGCATTGGATAAACCAAATGGCATGACCAACCACTCGTATAGACCTTCCCTGGTTTTAAAAGCAGTCTTTCACTCATCTCCTGGTCTGATACGAATTTGATGATATCCGCTCTTCAAATCAATCTTCGAAAATATAGTAGCTCCGCTTATTTGATCTAACAAGTCATCCAACCTCGGCATTGGAAATCTATATCTCACGGTGATTTTATTCAATGCTCGACTGTCAGTGCACATCCTCCACGTTCCATCCTTTTTGGGTACCAATAAAGCTGGTACAGCACAAGGACTCAGACTCTCCTGCACACGCCCCTGCTCAAGCAATTCCTCTACCTGCCTCCGCAACTCTTCATGTTCCTTCGGACTCATTCTATAATGTGGTCGGTGTGGCAACACAGCACCTGGAACAAGATCTATCTGATGTTGTATATCCCTCAACGGTGGCAACTCCGTTGGTAACTCCTCTGGAAATACATCGTCAAATTCTTTCAAAACTGGTTTAACTTCTTCTGGAATTTCAACTTCTTCACTGCTTTCTCGTCCAATCAACAAGAATACTTCTGGTTCTTCCTCAACTTCTTTAACAAACTCCTTTAAAGTCAATAAAGTTTTCAGCTCTTCAATTTCTTCTGACTTACTTTCTTCTTGTGATCTCTTCTTCGGAACTAAGATAATCTTCGTGCCTTTAAACATAAAACTGTAGCTATTGGTCCGACCGTCATGTTGTACTGCTCGATCATACTGCCATGGTCTTCCCAATAATAAATGACAAACATCCATCTCTACTACATCACACCATATTTCATCTTTGTATTTCTTCCCAATAGAGAATGTAACACGAACTCGTCTATCCACTTTCACTTCTCCTCCTTTCCTCAACCATGCTAACTTGTATGGACTCGGATGTTTCTCTGTCTTCAATTTCAACTTTGTCACAGCCTCGGTCGAAATAATATTATCACAGCTTCCTGCGTCAATCACAAACTTACACACCTTCCCCAGAATAGTACATGTTGACTGAAAGATATTACTCCTCAACCAACTATCTTCCTCCTGCTTCGGTGTTAAACACGATCTCCTCAGCATTAGATTACAACCTTCCTCTCCTGACGCAATATCCTGCTCGTCCTCCTCAACTGGACTAGAACAATCCCCATCAACATCCTCATCGTCAACTTCCACAATCATGGTTCTCTTCTTTGGCTTTGGACACTCACTGCTTTTATGACCCAATTCCTGACAATTGTAACATTTGAACCCATTGTTAACCTTTGTCTTCTCAACCTCCTTCACCACTGGTCTACTGATAGGTTTAGAAACATTAGAACTTCCTCCAACACCCTTCGCTTGGTTGTTATAATTAGTAAACACACCACTTCCTCGTCTCCCTTGTTTTTCCCAAGCCAACGCTTTCTGATGTGCTTCTGCCACAGATCTTGGATCGAACATATTAACCATATCCTGAATCTGCATTCTCAATCCTCCAATGAACCTAGATGTCAGCTGCTCTTCTGTTTCCATAATATCGTTCCTTGCAATAAGTTGATAGAATTCATCAGCATAGTCATTAACTGTCTTTGTGCCCTGCCTCAAGTTCTGCAAACGTTGATACATCAAAGATTGATAATTGTAAGGTAAGAACGTTGCTTTCATCAATTTCTTCATCTTCTCCCAAGATTCAACTTTTGACTTCCCCATTCGTTCACGTGTAAGTTTAGTTTGCTGCCACCATGCCAAAGCTCTACCCCTTAGCCTTGTAGCAACCAACTTCACTCTACGATGTTCTGGAACTTCTTTGAAGTCAAAAATCTCCTCAACATTAGCCATCCAATCTAGAAACTCCTCTGCTTGCATACCACCCTTGAATTCAGGAATTTCTGTCTTCATTCCCGACTCCCATTTGTGATCATACTCAGAATAGTTTCTTCCTTGACCTCTTCCTTGAATACTACCACCATCATACTCCTCTTCAAAATCAGATGCATAACGATGTCGATTCTGACCACCAACATCTCTACTACCATTACGTCTTCCACCATCATCCCTTCTATCGACATTCCTCCGTTCACGATCATTCACGTTCCTCCCACGTCCTTGATCATTTTCAACACTTCTGTCTCGATTGGAATGTGGCGAGACTCTACTACCCCCATGGTTAGATTCTGGTGAAACCCTTCTCCGATTTTGATTCATCTCCGTCATAAGCTTTTCTAACCGGCCAATTCCTTCGTTAAGCTTTTCACTAAAATTCTCATTGATTCTTTGCTCCATCTCATCAGCCTCTTCTCTTCGATATAAAGCTTCTACGTTTTGGTGGCGATTAGCTCTTCTTGGCGGCATACTTGAAAATCTTCCAACACTTCAAAATTCAAACACAATTCGGACTTTGATCCAAAATGAAACGGATCGAAAACTTCCACTTTGTAGCAAATCGCGATGAACACGATGGACAAAGTTTCGGCCTCCAATAAAAATCCGATCAAACAACTTCGAACAATGATGAACACTTCTCTTGCTCACGGCTCAACCTCACACTTCTCGGCCAAACAACTTCAACTTCTAAATGAATAGGCTCCAAGACTCGATCCAGCTATGATTGGCTAGAACAAGCTCTGATACCAAAACTGACGCAGCGGATATTTCAAAATGATGTAGATCGTTGAATGTAGCAATCGGTGGAATGAAAGATGCTGAAATGCCCAAATTCGTTGATCCGAAGATACCGAATTCTAGCTATCCTGAACTCGTTGATCGCGCACGATACCGGGTTCAAAGATCTTCAATTCTTCAAGCGTTGATCAAGCGCACTTGATTCCGCGAATCGGCTTCTACAATCGTTGAATCGAGCGCACTCGATTAACCGAAAGAGGAGATAGGAGATTACACTCAACTACCAATTTGGATGAAAGCACAAAGCAATCAAAAGAGAATTTTATTCAAAAATCAACAACCCTTTACAAATGAGAAGCCCGGCCTATTTATAGGCGTTTTACAACTCACACAAAAAAAAAAAAAAAATTTCACTAACTCCTAAGTCGTTTCCGACTCATAGCTCACGACTCAAGACTTAAGACAAACAGTTACAATACTAGCCTTTAACGACTTATCAACCTACACCACGACTCAAAAGTAAAACGACTCATAACAGACGACTCATCTTAAGTCGTTTACGACTTATCAGATTACAACACAGTCATACGACTTAAAAACAAAATTACAAACGACTTATAACAGATGCGACTTAACAACCAACACAACAGTCACTTCCTTCGACTTAGAATTCACGGTGTAGATTAACTCGCAGAAGATACCACGCTTCAGTCTTCAGCGACTCATCCCAACGGTAGAGATTAACTCGAAGGAAGATCCCACGCTTCAGTCTTCAGCGACTCATCCCTTCTCTTAAGTCGTAGACGACTTATCCCTTGTTTGTTTTCAACTCGTGTTGCCCTTCCTGGATCCTTCTTCTTAAGTCGTAGACGACTTATAGCTCTATCTTTAACTCGCGGTTGACTTACCTCCTCATCTCCGTTGAGTCGTGGACGACTCATACCTGTTTCCTTAAGTCGGAGACGACATATATCTTCCATCCAGTTGAGTCGTGGACGACTTATAGCTGCACCGTTAACTCGTATACGACTCATCAACACCGAACGACTCATGCTCTCCTTAAGTCGGAACTTCCTCCCATCTGAACTGGTAGGTCGTAGACGACTCAATGTCAATTCGTTAGCTCGCCGCTTCCCCTCACGTGGCTCCATAAGTCGTAGACGACTTATGCCTTCCCCTTTGGTTGTCCAGATGAGTCGTGGACGACTCATCAATGCCTCCTTAAGTCGTAGACGACTTATGCCTTGGTCAAATAAAGATTGCGCTGCATCACAGCTACTAAAAATAAAATCACTCAAATTAAATTGACCACTCAAAACTGGAAAATAATTGAATTGTATCACCAGGTTTAACTAATAATTAAAACAAGCATTCACCAATTTATCAAGATTCTGAATGAGAAAAATTCATGTATCATATTAATTGGTGCATTTAATAGAATTTTATATTACCATGCTAAAACTCAATAAAGGAAATGTCTGTCCAACAAAGACAAAATATCAACAAAATTATCCTTATTTGTGCAAGTTCTTGTTTACCCATACGTACATAACGCAAGATATGAGCTACCATCCATCTCAATCACACTTCATCACATAAAAGAAACGTCTTCCTTTATTTTGGAAATATCTACTGGCAAAGTGGAGGACGGACATTTCCTAATTTAATCAGTTCAATGTTGTCGCAATAGCTCTTCGTTTCGTTCCCATCAATTCCAATTAAATCAATGTCTTTCACCGCTACTCTTTGACATGAGTTTGCCAAACTACAGTCGAATGTAATTGGTTTTTTGATTGCACTTGTTCCCTTTATATTATCGAAAACCACATCCTCGATAATCACAGCATCGTCCTAAAATTGATCAAAATGTGAACTTTCAGTATATTATATAAATATGAGAGTTAAGAAATGAATGTAGAAGATAAAAGAATTGGAGCTTGCTGTTTCACCTCAGGGGGACATTCTCCTTTCTGGTCACAATAGTTTTGATCAATGATTATAGGGTACGATACATTGTACATGGTAATGTTTTGATAGAATATTCCCTTAGCTGTGCCTTTGCCACCCTGTTGATTGAAATATTAGGTATGTTATACATGGAATTTGATCATCTGTTTTGGTTTAAAATCAAAGCCTGGAAACACTAAAGAATCTGAGCCATGAGCCATGAGCTTCATGATCTAATGGTCTTTGATCAATGGTGTGTTACAGCAGATTCCAAAAATGCACTGTTAGTTAAGTATGTACGTGTTCACTGACATAAATTTGTACAGTACCACACAAATTTATCACCTGCCAAGTCTTGATGCGCGCTCCATTTGTTGTTCCATTCAGGAATGAATTTGTGACCAAAATATTTTCTACATGAGCCTCGGTATGGTTTTTACCTAAACTCCCAATACTGCTCAAATGAAATTTAAAGTTAAGAAGTAAAGCCATAGCAAAGACATAATATTAATGGTTGCACATTAAGCATTCTTACCTTAATCCATGACCTGGACCGCAGTGAATATTATCAACTCGAACATTTTTTGATCCAGATACAATTGATACACAGTCATCTCCTAAAATACAGCAAATATATTGTATATTAGTTAGATTAATGCAAGTATATGTACAAATTTCTGAATGCAAACTTGTTAAAGATTACCTGTTGCTATAAAAGAATCTGTTACGTTTACAAACTGGGAATGTGTTATATGTATTCCATCTGTGTTCGGGCTTTTGTCTGGTGCAATTATGCTCAGGTTTGATATTCGAACACTTACTGAACCGTTCACTACTAAATGCATCTGTTGGCTATCTATTATATGCAGATTTTCTATTAGCAAATCTTGGGTAGAATTGAATAACAGCGCCTACATTAGAAACAATAAGAAAAACAAAATGAATTTATAGATGTATACCACAATTTTCATCATTCTAGTAATTGTTATAAGTTGTTAACAATTGGTACTTACCGTGGGTGCAGATACACATGGCTGTTCAAAATAGAACAAAAGATAATCAGTCATTTTTCAAATGTAATAAACAAGAAGATTTGATAAAATGGCCGTAAATTTAAAAATAAAATAAATTTTATTGTCACAGTCTACTAATGTGTATGTTTAGAATATTTGCAAATAAAGAACACTAAACAGAGCAAGATCAACCAGTTTCCAGAAAACACAATACAAAACAAACTAAAAGAACATTTAATAATTTAGAGAGCAAACTGCATTTGTGGTACAATTTAAAGATTTATTTAATTCAACCATCTAAAATAACATGCCTATACTTGCATGAATTGAGATAAAATAACCAGAGAATTGAACAATTTGGGGCGTGTGTATGTCTGTGTGTGTGATAAAATGATTGTGGTTGAAAGATATTACCAGAGTTTTGTTTCTCTTGCAAGAATGTTCCCACCAAATTTGTCCATTACCGTTAACTTCCCCTCCGCCATTTACCACAAAATGTTTCAATTGATGGAATCCAATCCATATTTTCTGATCTGTGTCATTCCAGTAAGATCGATCTGAAGTAGCTTTGAGTTTTCCCTTGATCTAATACAAAATGAAAATGGGTTATATCTCTGTTTTATATCAGTATGACTTTTATTTATATAATGTATCACCTGAAAAATAACATTGGATTTGCATGGACCATCAAATTTAATTGGCTTGAGAAGGTAAGATTTGCCCTCAGGCACCAGAAATACGGTTGTGTTTTGTTCAGTTGACGCACATGTATCATTCCACCCTTTTTCAAATGACTGCAGGAGCATGTGTTAAATATGTTATAAGCAATATGAATTTTGCTCTAATTCCAGCCGTCGGGATATATTACACAACTAATATTCTAATACAATCCTTTTGAAAAAAAAAAATTACATTAAATAAAAAGCAGCTAATTAAACTGCAGGTAATTAAATAGTGTACATACTAGAATCATACGATTAAAAGTAAACATATAGTTAAAATCTGATAAATTTTACATGAGTAGAAATAGTGGAATACTGGAATCATATTCAAGGTGCTCATGCAACTGCAAAATCAAGTTTTACAAATGTTTATATCTGAATGCAGAGCAATATATGTATGTCTGGAAATATATGGAAATCGATTTGCAACCCTGTTTTATTAACATATCTACTCATAAAATGCACGAACATTTTTGCAGTTCTAAATATTATAGCTCACCTCATTGTCGAGTGTTATTCCATCACCTTTAGCACCAAAATCATCGACGTTTACAATTTGGTACAATTCCAAAATATCAAAGCCAAAGCAAAATAAAGTATGAAAAGCGAGTAAAAGAATAGTTAAAAACAACAAAGAATTTGCTGAACCCATTGATATAAATTTTTTTTTAATTTGATGTAAAATAAGGTTTCAGACCAAGTTTATGTAGGATTGAGATGACATGTTTAAATGGTAGTGATCCAGTTATGAAAACATTCATATCTTTGTAATATTTAATCGGCCATACATTCCAGGGCATTGGGATACATGTAATACATGCATTCTTATCAATCGTTACTAATTTTGAAATATTTAATTTTGAGTTTAATCAGTTACTTATTTTTGTGGATTCATTCTTGTATTTATTAATAGTTTCATTTGGTCATGTTCGTTAATTAATGCAAGGTTGTAACCAGAGATTTTAAAATCAACATAAGTACTCCTTTTATTTTCTATGTTAATTGATCATTTATTGCAAGATCTTTCTTTAACTAGTTTCCATATTGAAAAAGGATAATTGAAATATATGCATTGCATTTTAAATACATGCATTGCGTTTTAAGGAATGCAACTCATCAGAAATATAAAAAAAGACACTGTTTAAACCTAAAAAAACTAATATACTATAAGTAATCAAGAAAAGAGTCACAAGTCCCTGTTTTCGATGTTGTTATACAAAAAGTCCTTGCAGAAATGAATATGTAAATTTGATCCCTATTTTTTAAAAATAAAAAAAATGCAAAGTGTCTTGCACTTTTATGACAGAAAATGCAAGATAACTTGCACTTTTCTAATTTTGAAATAATTTTCGAAATTTTTGAAATTTTCGAAAATTTTGAAAAGCGCAAGTTAACTTGCACTTTTTATCATAAAAGCGCAAGCCAGTTTGCGCTTTCTAATTTTGGAATTTTTTTGAAATTTTAAAACTTTTAAAATTTTTGAAAAGCGCAAGGTAACTTGCGCTTTCTATCAGGAAAGCGCAAGGTAGTTTGCGCTTTCTGATTTTGAAAATTTTGAAATTTTAAAAAACGCAACTAACTTGCGTTTCCTTATTTAGAAAAAACAAGGACTTAATTTACATACTTATTTCTACAGGGACTTTTCTTGTAACACCATCAGAAATAGGGACCTTTCGTGCAAAGCCCCATAAGTAATAATATTCTCTATAAACAGAAAATAAGTCAGGCAGAACATTCCATGAAAAACAATTTTTTTTGAGTAAATGGCATTACAAAAATGCAAGCTACTTAAACTAGATGAATGCTCATTAAATAAACAAGAAAAGAGCTACAAGTCCCTGTTTTTAATTTTGTTATAAGAAAAGTAGCTGCAGAAATTAATATGTAAATCTGGTCCCTATTTTTGAAAAATAGAAAATGCAAGGTACCTTGCACTTTTTTAACAGAAAATGCAAGGTAACTTGCAGTTTTTCTGATTTTGAAATTCTTTTTGAAAATTTTAAAAATTTTAAGTCCCATTTGGCTTGTCGTTTTTAGTTTTGTATTTTTGTCAATACAAAAGCACGTATGTTGTATGTATTGTTGAAAAACAAACAATTTTGAAAAATGAAATTAACATGTAAAATAGAAAACAAGTTTATTTTGTTTTTCGTATTTCGAGAGAAAACAAAAGCACGGAAACAATCCAACTTATTCGTTGTCCGTTGGTGGTCGCAATGACTAAGAATTATAAATCTTCTTCTCTTATTTCTTGTTATTTTTTAGTGCAAGTTGAAAATACAAAACTCAAAATACAAAATGAAACCAAACGGACCATTAAATTTTCGAAAAGCGTAAGTTAACTTCCACTTTCTAATAGAAAACTGCAAACTAGTTTGCACTTTCTTATATTGAAAAAATAGAGACCTAATTTACATATTCTTTACTACAAGGACTTTTCTTGAAACAACATCAAAAATAGGGATCTCACGTGCAAAGCCCCTTAAATAAATTATTTACCACAACAAAATAAGTAAAACATTGCACTTGTCAATTGTATAGATCACTCAAAATAAAAAACAAATATAATTAAAAGGAAATTTTTTATTGAAGTAACTGGCATTATAATAATGTAAAATACTTAAAGTAAATACATGATCTTTAAAATACATTTTTGCACTGACATAATATGTAAACAAATTATAGTTGCCAATTTTATGGTTTTATTGTTATTACTAAAAGCCGAAATACATTGGGCCAGCAAGCAAACCCATGAAAAATACAGCCTTAATTAAATATCCTGATATGATGCATTAGGGGAAGCTAAATAGTGGATACAAAGATATATTTGCTAACATGTTTACCTGCTCTAGTTTTGCACTACTGCTTTCATCATGTGGTAGTCCGTGTTTCTATTCCTCCTTACTCAACAAATTTGTTATCTTTCGATTTTCTATGGATTGGAAATACGAAGAAGGATAAACTTTGAAGAAAAAAACTTAGATTAAAGGACATCAGTATTTTTTTTTTTGAGTTGAAGGACGGATGTTAGTTATAACTAGCATTATATTCAATTTTTACCATATATAGAGTGCTAGTTATAATTAGCACTATATTCAATTTTACACCATACGGAATGATAGTTATAATTAGCATTGTACTTCAGTCAAAAAAAACAATTTTTTTTTAATCTAATTATTTTCCCAAAGTTTGGTCTTGTGCCTATATATGAGTGGACTATCGTTTTTACTTTGTATCGTTTGTTTAAAGTGCTAAATTTTGTTTACTGATTACTAAATGCTAAGTTCTTAAGGATGATTGCTGAATGCTAACAATCATTTACTTGTTTGTTTGCATTTTAAAATTTCTGATTAGTATGCGGGTTGTTACAGACTCCCATCCTTAAAGAAATTGCGTCCTCGCAATAATTAAGAGGAAAATAAAGAGTAACAACCATAAAAGCATATCAACACAAAAGAAAATTTGAAATAAGAAGTTCACCTTAATGAGCACGAGAGAGAAAGTCCGGATGTGTTTGCTCGATGAATTCTCAAGATTCCCAAGAGAAATCCTTAGGATTTGAGGGCCATTGAACTTTCACAAGAAGAACATCTTTATTTCGAAGGCGTTTAACCTCCGAAGCAATGATACAAATATAATGTTGCTCATAAGTCAAATTTGGTGAAACTTCAATTTCTTCAATTACATTGGGCTCAAGAATAGAATCGGAATCCCTAAGGTATTTCCGTAGTTGAGAGACGTGGAAAACGTCATGAATAACAGAAAATTGAGCCGGTAATAAAAAGGCAATAAGCCATGGAACCAATACGTTCGGTGATGGGAAATGAACCAACATATCGAGGTGCTAACTTACCCGATCGACTGAAACACATAACACCCCTCATAGGTGAAACACGAATAAAATTTGAACCTAAAACCAGCTTCTCACCGGCTTCAAGCCAACATGAAGGAGATCGACACGGCCTTCCGTAGAGTGCCTCGAAAGGTGCCATACCAATACTAGATTGGAAGCTATTATAGGAAGAAAACTCAAGAAGAGAAATATGATCTTCCCAACTTCCACCAAAATCAAGAACACTTGCACGAAGGAGATCTTCAAGAGTTTGATTCACACGCTCGGTTTGTCCATCGGACTGAGGATGATAAGCGGTGCTAAAATTAAGCTTTGTTCCCAAAGCTTTTTGAAGACCTTTCCAAAATCCACTAGTAAATAATGGATCACAATCGCTAACAATAGAAGTAGGAACTCCATGCAATTTAACAATTTCTTTGACATAGAGTTTAGCCAAAAGAGGTACGGTCCAAAAGAGAAGGATGAGCCTCAAGGCTACACAAAACAAGAGATGAACATAAATTGGATTCACGATCTCGAATCTCACAAGTGGATAAAGTCTCGAGATCATTCCATTCGGATATCATCATTGAAACAACTACATGTTGCTTTCGGCTAAGGGCATCGGCAACACGATTACCCTTTTTCGGAGTATAAAGAATATCAAGATCATAAGATGCAAGGAACTCGAGCCAACGTTATTGATGCAAATTAAGTTCCTTTTGAGAAAATAAATATTTCAAAGATTTATGATCGGGGTAGAGAACAAATTTCTCTCCCAAAAGATAATGATGTCAAATTCTAAGAGCGGAAACAATAGCCACGAGCTCTAGATCATGAGTGGCATATCTAGTCTTGGCAAGCTTTAATTGTCACGAAGCATATGTGATAACACGTTCCCTTTTGCATGAGAACGACATTCAAACCAATACGACTAGTATCAGTATAAACAGTCAATTCTTGGTTCCCTTCGGGAATTGCAAGAATAAAAGCATCGGAAGAGAGTTCTTTTAAATGATCCTCTTTCCCGAAAAGCTAAGACATTCAAAATTATAATTAACTTCATGTAATCGTCCTTTTTAAAAAAATTTACTTTTACATGTCAATTTATTGTGTCTAACTGTCTCATCATAGTGTTTAGGAGATTCCTATCGATAACGTTGATCAAGCGCATAGACCAGAATTCTTAAAGCACTCAATGGGCAAAACAACACAAAATCATCTTCTATATGATAAACATGCCTCTTAAAAATTTGATGAATATTCTTTGCTCGTTTTAAGAACAAAATCCAATTATACTTATAAATATCTTATTAAAAAGATTTGCAAATTTTAAATTGTTGTTTTCATCCATAATCAATAAATACAAGAATGGTCTCATCGACATATTCGTAGAATACTCGATTCATAAGATGGATGAAATAAGCTGGAAGGTTCGTCAAACCGAATGACATAATGAACCACTCATAAGAATCATAACGAGTGCGGAATGCGGTAAGTGGAATGCTACCCTCCACAACTCGTAGCTGATGGAAACCGGTGGCAAGGTTGAGCTGAAAAGACCTTAGCACCACTCAATAGATTGCTTAGGTGGTAATCCTAAGACAAGCTCAAATATATCGGAAAATTTACAAACTACTTGAATGAGAGAAATAACACTTTCCTCACCAAGTGGGTTTAAAGAATAAAATGATGCCACAGAATTTGGAAATCAAAACCATTAAAAACAATAGAAATCTGCTTAACAGATTGAGAATGTCGAAGATGGATAGTCCTCTTAGGACATAGGATATGGGCTTTATAATGATTAAGCCAATCCTTTCCCAAAAATAAATTTCGAAGCCTAAGTAACGCATAACATGCAAATCGGCTCGAAAAGAATAATCACATAAAATAATCTTGACATCTCCACAAAGTGAAATGAGTGTTGCGGATCCACCAACCGGATTCGCAATTCTCAATGAAGTCATCAAGCCAATAATATTTAAAGAAAAGGTACCAACAAGTTCTTTTGATATAAAAGAATGAGATGAACCCGGATCAAAAGAAATCAAATAGGAAGATCATGAAATAAAATAATGCCATCAAGGACTAAATGAAAAATACCTTGACCAAGAGAAGTGCTAGTAGAGGCTTGCACAACCTTTAGCTTTCCCTCTTTCTTGTTTGGAAGTTTGGGGCATGAAGATAAAAGATGACCCGAACTTTTGCAATAGCGACAAGTAAGGAGCTTTAGACACTTATTTGCATAATGGTCCGTAGAACCTCAATTGTAGCATCGTCCACGACTAGAAGTAGGAGTCTTTGCTACCGAAGTTTCTTGCTTCCCTTTCTTGTTGCGATTGGGGCCTTCGAACTTAATAAAAGGATGCCTCTTCTTATTGATGTTGAAGTTCTGTTTGGCACCCACAACTTCAAAATCACTTTCTTTATCGGCCTCTTCAAGCCGAAGAGTGATATCTATAAGCTGATCGAAAGAAACTTCTAGTTTCAAAAGTAAAAGCATTTTGAGGTTCTTATTCAACCCATAGACAAATCTTTGATTTTTCTTCAATGGGGTATTAATATACTCGACCTCATATTTAGAAAGAGATTCAAAAGATGCGACGTTGTCGGTCATAGAAGATTCACCTTGAACAAGGTCAATAAAGCGTCGGGCTAAAGTTACCTTTTCAGCCTCCGGCACAAACTTCAATTCGAATCTTTCCTGGAATTGCTCCCAAGTAAGATCCCCTTCAATAATTTCAGAAATCAAAAGCTCATACCAGTCTAATGCTCTCTCCTAGAGCATGCTAGAAGCCACTTGGACACGAAGTGGATCAATAAGATTCATGCGGGAAAAGATGCGATTGCATGATCTAAGCCAAGCTTGGATTTCTATAACGCTTTCGGAACCCTTGAATGGCCTTCCACCCAAAGCGGTATAACCTCTGCACAAGCATGCAAACCCAGATTTAGGATGCGTTGGCACTGGAATGGGTCCGACAGCTTGAGCATTTTTCACAAGATCTAAAAGCTGTTGGGCATACATAAATACTCCATCCTGAGAAGTAGCACTGGATTGACCGGCACTAGGACGGCCTGGTCTAACCATTTCTCTTCTTTAAGAAAGAAAGAAAGAAGAAGAAAAAGGTTATTCTCAGAATGAATATCAAACAAACTTGATTGATAAAACAAGGCATCATAAAAAGAAATAGGATAGAACGGTACGAAGACTCGAATTAAATCCTATGGCATGATTCCTAAGAAAGACTTAGGACAACGATCCTTGCTAGATTATTCTACATTGTTCCGAAGTTTGGCTCCGATACCAAGCTGTGACGCCCCACCTCTATACTCATGCTAGCCAAGGACACTACGGGGTAATGCCGTCGACTAGCACGAAGAATAAGGCTGTTGAGGAGCGACAACCTATGTAATTGCTTTGTGCGAGTAACGATATGTCAGATAATATAACTTACATTTCATTTCAAGAGGAAATACGACATATCAAATACGAACTCAAAGCTACCACACAGTGGCTATGAGGCCTTCGGAAACAAATATAGAAATAAACATAACACAAATCAGTCACATATATTCATATCACAAAGGCGAAAACTGGTATGAATATAACATATACAAGTGTACATCAAAATAGTGGTCATACAAGATCCACTACATCACAAAAGAATAGATACAAGTGCTAGACAAAAGAATAAGTATACATCAAGGAGTCTATATCTCGAATGTATAACAACAAAAACTACTAAGCTAAAGTAGTTAGCCAAAAGTCGGGAGACGGACCCTGATAAGAAGTCAAGCAGAAGCACCTGAAATATCTCGGGCTGACCCGAGTATTATTTAAGAAGAAAATAATAAACGGATCAGTCTAGCTATAAATATCATATAAAATGAGATAGGATAAGAGATATCACAAAAACGTATGATAACAATAATGCCATACTGTGACAAGTATACATCAGATAACAACAAAAATCATACAATATCTCAAATATTCTCAAACACCAAAAAGAATGTCATATTCTTTAAATTATTCACCAAAACACAAATATTGATAAAGCTTATCAATGCAATCCACGAAAATTGGTGAAACACAAATTCTAGAAATCAACTACTAGAAATCCAGAAATCACAAAGGGGGAGGCCTATCACAAACGGGAGCATGAAAACTCACCAACACGTGCATCACAAACGGAATGCTATCCCATGGGCGCTAACCATAAAGCCGGTGCAACGGCGTAGTGCAATAACGGTACGCCCGAGGAACCAGAAACTCAAATGAGTTGGAACAACGACGTAGTGCAATAACGGTATGCCCGATGAACCTGAAACTCAGATAATTCGGAACAACGACGTAGTGCAATAACGGTACTCCCGATGAAACGAACTCCATAAAGCCCGTAGGTCGCTAGCCTATAAAATTGAGACGAAGCTCCATAAAACGAGGTACTGTCCCCCACGTGGACAAAGAGACATCGCACATCGCTAGTCTAAACCATAAAATGATCATCATTGATCAATAAGAAGTGTTAATTACAATAAGCTGGTAAATATATGAGTTCAGCTTCATGTCCCATAACCACTAGCTTAACTTAAATATTTACGAACAAATTGTAGATTTCCACTCGAAAATGGTCACGAGAGTTCAATCGAACAAGTCCAAGAATTAACCGACGAAGTAAATGCAAGCGTTTCATACCACTTGTTTTGCTAAGTCGTTTAATTAGATTTCTCGTACGAATGAGGTAAAGGTTTGTATATACTATAGATTGGAAAATGGTTTTAAAAATGAGCTTTGTATTTAAAAGTAGTTTTGAAATCGTTTTTGTGAAAGAGTTTGAGTATTTACTACTAGTATAGAAACCTTTGTATTTTAAAGTGACAAATCACAGAAATGATTGTAGAAACAATCAATCACCAAAAATTCACATACAAGGACGTGAATCAAATCCTTAGAAATCGATACCGAATCCATCAAAATGGATATTCCCAAAAATCCAAAGAAAGAAGTCATCAAAGTCGATAAAAGTGATAACAACTAATCGGAGCAACTAAAATCGATTAACATTGGAAATTCCCTCAAAAACAACCTAAACAGGAAAAAATGAACAGATCCAGACGTCTGGGGGTCAATCCAGACGTTTGGATTTGGTTTCTGGAAATAGTTCAGAAAACCACCCAGACGTCTGAAATTATAAAGCAAACGTCTGAACCAATCCAGACGTCTGACCCAATAATTCAGACGTCTGAAAAATGTCTCTGCCACTTTATTTTCTGCCGTATATTTTAAGTTTTCTCCAGGGTCTATAACCAGACGTCTGGACTTGATAACCAGACGTCTGGTCACCTGGTCTGGGCAACAATTTGCCTAATCCAAGATGGCCAAAACGTTTCAGGAGCGATCGAACAAGCAACGACGACTAGGGATTTATGCCGAGCGACAACCCAACCTTATAGGCTCTTCGATACACCCCAAATATCAATGTCCAAACATCTATAGAAGGATTTTCATAAAATTGGACCAAAACACCAAAATTTGGAAAATTCACCAAATCAATTCAAATAAAAAACAAATGAACATGCACAAATGTTAGGAATTCATAGCTAACAACAATGAAAGTTATAGACGTAGATGTGAGTTAAAGAACTCACCTTTAAACCCAAAAACTCAAGTGAGAAGCTCTAAAACAAGCTAAGATCAATTACTCTTCAACAACAACTCAAGAAGCTTCAATCTAAGCTCATAAGAAGAATATTTCCTAAGTTAGGGTTTAGGAATTTCTGAAATTGAAGAGAGATAGAGATGGAGAAGAAGAAGATGATGCTTACCTAAGCTTCTCTTAGATTTTGGACTTGAATTTGAATTTCCTAAACAAACTAAGGTTTTGGAATTCTAATTTCCAATCTCTTCCCCTATTTTCTCTTGAGCTAGAGTGTATTAGGAAATGTAAATGAATGAAGAGGAGAGGGGGTGGAGTTAGGGTATTATGATGGTTTAGTGGGCTGAAACCCAAACCCAAAGCCCAAGTAGAAAAATAGCAAATTCTACTCAACTCCAAACATATCGATGTTTATACTCAAAAAAGACCATTTTGGACTCAATGGAAGTGATCTCGAGTCCTAATTCGACTGTTTGCAAATAGTGATATTTCGGACATAAATCCGATTAACGATGCTATATTTATTTAAAACATTAAATATACAATCGTGAAATATGCGGGTTGTTACAATTGACGACAAAATAAATAAAACGATTTCTATATTTTCTACATGATAATTTAAGTAATAAATATGAATAAGATATTCTATATGATTTTTGAGTAATTAAAACGATGAAATATGGGTAGATCATTTTATGTAGTAAATATGGAAATGAATTCGTTTTGAAGCATATATGTATGTATGTATGTATGTATGTATGTATGTATGTATGTATAAGTATATATGTATGTATGTGTATGTGTGTATGTGTGTGTGTGTATACATAGACACACACACTATATATATAGACAGACACACTCGTAAGGATATTTTTATATCATTGAATAAACTTATGTTGAAGCATATGTATATTAAAATTGTATTTATTTTAGGTGAATATGATAAAATTTTGTTTTTTTGGATGCATATATGGAAAAAAATGTATTCGTCAAATAAATACTGCTGGAAAATTTTATGGAAATGATTGCTTTATAAATAAACAAAGAAGTATTTATACATTATATGCATGAACTGGATAATTTGATAAATAAGTACAAAAGTATTTATTTGAAGCATTTTATGTATACATTGGATTAAAAAAACATAAACATTGATATTAGTTATATTTTATATATAATCGGCTATTTACAAATCAATGTGAATAAGTAGTAATTTAAGGATTCCATAATATATTTTGAAATGAGATATTAATACTTGTGTATATACATGTGCGTTTGATTAATAAATATGGAGAAATAAATATGGAAATATAATGCTTGTGAGTATCCATCCTAGCTGGTCGATGTGTGCAACGTGATAGGGGGTTCTCGCATTGTGTCGATAATGAAGCTTTGGCTCTTACCCCTACACGGTCCGAAAATAAGGATTGGTTGAGAATTTGTGAGGCTAGCCACAAAACCAATCGAGGAGGTACCCTTGATGGCCACGATGGAGTTTAGTCGTGAAAGATGTCATAGATTAGTACCAAAGCCCAGTCTGTTACACCCTGTCCCAGTGACCAGATTATCAAAGAGTGAAATCACTATCTGATAGTCCAAATCAAAGGGCTCAAGAGGTGTGATCTCTCATATACACTACTTTGGGTCAATACAGATATCTTACATACTGGATTACATCTGAATAATGTTGGATCTTGGCGAGCATGCACTGGCTTAAATGGGTGAATTTCAAATTTTTATGTTATTTTGGATCTTATTGGGCCTATGAAGTCAAAATTAATTTAGATTTAATCTAAACAAAATCATAGTTTTATTTCATTGATTAATAATAGGGATTTTATTTATTAATATATCTAATATATATAATGGGTACATATGTATCAAATACACATATACATGTACGTGCACATGCAACATATAATGTGTACATAGTTTAACAGTCTTGTATCAAAATACACCACTATGGACACATTAGCCCCTTTGTATATGTGATTGTTGTCTATAATTATTTTAATATTATGAATGTATATTTATAAATACACATGTATAAAATTATAAAAGCGCTATAATTTGAATCTGATATAGTTGACTATGTTTAAATTTTAGATTCATATTTAAAATATCTTAGACAATCATAAATCTAAATCATATTTAGATCTAGGAAAAATCAATTCTAAATTTGAATTTCAAATTTTAAAACACAATATCTTTAAATATAAATGTATATAATTTTTTTACTAGCATCTGAATATATATCTATATTGTATATACACGTTTATAAAAAAATCAATTATAAAATAATTTTAATTTTTTATTAATAAAAATTGTTTATACAATTTTATTTGTTTAAAACCAAACTAATTTTTGTAATTCACACAAAGCCAACTTAAAATCATTATTTTTTATTATATTCTTTACAGTCGAAGCCAATTTAAAATAAAATTAATCTTTCGGCCAAAGCCAATTTAAAAGGTTTGATTTTCTTATTGACGAAGATAATTTTCAAAACAATTTTTTTTAAATATAGCTGAAGCCAGTTTTAAACTAAATGAAAAATCTTTTTTGACCAAAGCTTATATTAAATAAAAAATAATTATCTTTAATTTAAAATCCATGCGGATTATAAACAAAAAATTTGATGAAATATATTTATGTTTTATTCATATCATATATATATTGCTAATTATAAAATTCAATTTTAACTTTCAAAAATATTTATATATAAATATTAAATTTATTAAAATAACATTATGCATCTTGTATATAGAAAAAAAATGTTTTTATAGAGGTGAATGTATATAGAGATTGATAACAAACAGATATACAATTTCGTGATAATATACAATATACAACGTTATAAAAGTAAACATCATATGTGAATGGTAATTATATAAATAAGGATGTTACCAATAATTAGTAACCGATGAATTGCACCTTACATATTGAATGAAACTCCCACGGATCTGATCTATACGTCTATAGAAATTGTAGCATCCCAGAGTTGAGCACCATGCCTTGTTTTTAATATTGATATTGGGATTTATTTGCTTTGGAATTTTAGCCTTGGTCTCTAAAAAATTTTGGCTGGGATACGGGACTAAAGAGGAAAGAAAAGAATGAGAGAAGAGTCTTTAAATAAGCATCTGAATGGAGTAAAAGATGGCGACCAAATCATCTAAGTTTACTCAATCACTTATGCCAATTCGAATCACAATTTGAACACATGAAAAACCTTCTCCCATCACCACTATGGATGGCCAAAACATGGAACAAAATGAGCCAAAAATGTCCACTTATTTTATAATTAATTTATTGAAATTTGATTAATATATTTATCGATATCGTATATCGATATGTGCATATATAACTTTTATATACTCACCCAATTAATTACTAATTGCACCCAAAATCAAAATACAAATTTAATAATTAATATTTCATAAATATTAATTAATTTATCAATCAACTCTTGTGGTATTTCAGAGTATTCAACATTCTTATTATACGACTCAAAAGTGTAAATTCAATCGACGATTAATGTCGAATAATTCAAATATTAACGTTCACACATCAACTTAGTTAGTAGTGTGATAGTTTAGCCGAATTTATCGCTTACATAATTTTGGTAAAATCCAATTTTATTATTTTAAAAGGTTTCTGGTGGTAATAATTATTTACAACAATTCTCTTTGTTAAAAAATATCACATTAGGACTTCTAGAATTTGGTATTGGTTAAAATTCCAATAACGTTCACATTCAACTTGTATGGTCCAAACAAAAAATCCTTGTTTCAATGAAAATAATTATTATTAACCGAATTTCTCGGACCAAAGAGTTTGGCTTTGCGTTGACTGTAGTTGACCGCGATACTAACCTTATATAGCCGAGGTGATAAATTCTCTATTGAATAGTGTTTCACTTCCAATGCTTAAACTCAGACCCAACTATATTCATTCGATGGACGTTATGCCACAATTTATAATAAACTGGAGTTTTCACATTTAAATTCTCTCAAGTCAAGAGAACTGGGTAATATAGTCACTTCGATATTTTCTGTTTGACCTTAGTTATATTAACCAATAGAAATTATTGAGTGAGTCATTCCATAGTTATCCAAAAACTATCAATGCGTAGCCCCTTGCTGCCCCAGCAGCCATGAGTAATATATTGCTCAACATTTGAAAAGTGTACTCTAGTCTCAAGGGATATATTGATATCCAATCTCGATACATTTTGACTAGGAATATTGGAAACGATATTGTAACACCCCATAAAATGAATCATAAATAAATGAAGTAAACTAAATTAAATATGATAAGGATTGAATATGGAAATTTCATAAATATTGGAATTTGACCACGAAATTTATTCTACTGCGTTCGTGATGAAATTCTGACCTATTTACATAAATAATATACTGAAAATAGAGCTCAAACGAAGAAGTTATGAGCGTTTTAAGTTTTCAGATTTAAATTAATTTAGTCGGAATTCAAATACAAATGAAAATTTAAATTTAGTGTTTGAATTTTAAAAATTCGCTTGGGGGCTAAGTAAATGTTAATTAACATTTGGTTATCGTTTAACGTTAAAGTTGATTATGGGAAAGAAATCAATTAAAAGCAACAGAAATAAAAACATTCCCAAAACAAACGTACCAGTGGACTCCTTTATTGGGATCGATTGACCCTAGCGGTCGACCGGTTGAAGAGGGGCGATCGACCGGTCAAGGCTAAATATTGGCAGTGGCGGCTAGGGTTTGAAGGGGTGTGCCATTTATTTGTACGCTTCAGATTTCTCCGTTTTAAACTATTTTTGTTCTACTAGTGCATTTCAACCCCTATAAATTACATATTCTATTCGTAGTATACACCACTTATTCTTATCTATTTCTTTGTAAAAGAGAAGTTGAATAAAATATGAGGTTTAAATTGCAATTCTTATTATTAAAGATATTTCATTGAATTGGTGTAATAAATTGACTTTCTATTTTATTTACAAGTCCGTTATTGCAGTTTTGGTTATGGATATTTATTTCCTGCTTTGGATATTAGAATCCTATGAAATCTTTGGAATTTGAAGAAAAAAGGACTTGTTATAATAATTGGTTAGGGAATTGATATCTAATGCTAGTTTAGAGCGTAGAATCCGTGCGTTTAGAACTTATTAGATGCGAATATTTATTTACCTCTATTGGGGTAATTAACGTATAATTATTGTGTATATGGCGTAGTTAATTAGGCATTTATTTTCATTTATTCCTCCCATTAGGAAGGTAATTGGCCGTTAGACGAAAATAAAAGGAAACCCTTATATAGCCTAATTATTATTTTAAGACGTAATAAGGAAGGTTCAATATAAGGCCTTATGTATGAAACAGTGAGATGAGTGTGTGTGTGTGTGTGTGTGTGTGTGGAGTAATTGATTTATGGCTAAGTCATAGTGATGTGAGGTCAATAGAGTTTCATGACAAAAGTCTGCCGTTCACTTTGAGGCTACCAGCAGTTATATACACTTTGATTGATGCGAGATATCCTTATGATAAATATTTATAATGACACGATGTTGGTCCCAAATTATATAGGGGAAGTCTGCCTAGCTAATCTGGCTACCAGTTTCTATGTATAATCGGACTAATGTGAGATGTCATTATGAGTATAGGCCATAAGACGAAGGGTCCGCTTCAGGGTCTTGAGGTATTAAGTGGTTGGACCCACCTCTTTTTCCCAGATGAAGTATTAAATAGCCAATGGGTTATGTTAGGTGGTATCTCAATGAGGGGGTCCACTTCTGGAAATAGGTATTAAATGATGGGGTCTGCCTTAATTAAGGTATTAAATGACTAGAGTCTGCCCATTTTCCACAAGCAAGTATTAAGTGGCCTAAGAGATTCCATATGATGTCAGCTAGATAGTACCATTGAGGAGCATGCCTTGGAAATAGGTATTAAATGATGGGGTCTGCCTTAACTAAGGTATTAAATAACCAAAGTCTGCCTATTTTTCAACGAAGGTATTAAGTGGCTTGGGCACCGTCTCTCACATTATTAGCTATTTATGACATATGATTGGGATATGGAATTCTAGAAACTTGCTTCTGGAATGGAAGGTATTAAATGGTTAGACCTGCCTCTTTTCCTTATAAAGAAGTATTAAATGGTTTTAATGGTTTTATGTTCGTAGATATATTCTTATTTTGAAATATGCTGCCTAAAAATTAAAAAGGTAAGACTCGAGGTTTTGGTTCGTCGGACACTTGTTGTTCTGACTCCCTCCTCACTACAACACAAGTTAAGGACGAAGTGATGGTGGTGACAATGCTTAGAGATAGAGAAGCTTGGATTGTAGCAGTAATTGTTATTATAACTTGCTTTTATGTGTACCCATGTATTCAGACAGTTATTGTAACAGATATTATGTTACGGTTTTTATGGAATTTTGTATTACGACATTTTTATGGTTTTGAAATAAATTGGTACACTTTGCTATTTGTTGCATCCGTTGTGAGTTCTAAAAGTTTATTTATGGCTTTGTAATGTTATTTCTTTTTACTACCAAAAGCTTACCTAAGAATGGATCTAAGTTTCGATGGGCCTTTTATGGATCGAAATTTAGGCATGTTCTGGGGTGGGTTATTGCATTTGATATCAGAGACTAGGTTACCCGACCAATGGGGGAAAACAATACGTATGAGAGACCTATTTGTTATTTTGAAAAAGGTTTTCCAAAAATAATTTTCAAAGAATTCTTATAATACACACACACACACACATATATATCTATACCCTATCTTCTTGAACATATGCATATACACTAGGAAAACTTTTTCTTTCAGCATGTAAATACGATTTTAGGAGATTGTCACTAATGGTTTAACCTACAGATAGTTGATATGGCCGATAATCAATCTTCTTTCGAACAAGAGAACCCTACCCGTGGATGACCACCCATTCGCGGAATTCCCGAATGGTTTAAACAATATCTTAGGACCATCAAGCATATTCATATTCCTCTAGTTGCACCAACTGCCCCGCCCACCGATGCAGCACCCCGTCCAGTTGACTTTCCTAAGTTATGTAAGGATTTTCTCAATATGGGAGGGAAGACATACTCCAGAACTGAAGAATATTCGAAAGCTAAAGTTTGGATTAGTAACCGCGAGAAGATATTTAGGGAGCTTGGTTTGAATTATTAGCTAAGAAGAAGAATAGTAGCTTGGCACCTCAGGGAAGAAGCCTTGAATTGGTGGAACTTTGTGACTGATGAGCACCCTGGAAGGATAATTCTCTTAGGAAATTCAAGTACCAATTTGAAATGATATTCATGTCTAGAGCAGAGGTTAGCTTGCAATTGCAAAATTTTATTCAGTTGAGATAAGAAGATTCTACCCTTAAGGAGTATATATCTAAGTTTACTAAATTGGTTAAATTTGGGATGAGCCTAATAGACACACCTATGAAAAAGACTATGAAGTTTATGAAGGGCTCAAATTCCCAATGTTGTTGACCCAAGTACCTATTGGGGCCACTTATGAGATTTGGGTAGAAATGAAAATGCTGCACGTGGCCAATGATGAAGATAATGGAATAGAGAATGATAAGTATGCGCCGACCCAAAAGGCAAGGAGGGTCCAAGAAGGGGAGCTTTTGG
Source organism: Allium fistulosum (assembly GCA_030737815.1). Classification (NCBI taxonomy): domain Eukaryota; kingdom Viridiplantae; phylum Streptophyta; class Magnoliopsida; order Asparagales; family Amaryllidaceae; genus Allium; species Allium fistulosum. The sequence goes on from JASFAW010000015.1 coordinate 320,626, forward strand.
GCAAATAAGAAGTCGAAGGGGAAGTTTAAGAAGGATGGAAAGGTCTGTAAGAATGCCAACGGAAGGATCATGAAGCTAAAGATTATAGGGTGAGTCTAATGAAGGAAGCCTTTAATGGTAGGTGCTTTAACTGCCACAAGGAAGGGCATCACAAGAATTAGTGTCCCAAAATGGCTAAGGAAGTATCAAGCGGACAAGCCTACATTATTAAAGTCGTCCCTATTGCTAGTAAGCCACCAAGAGACCAAGGAAAAGCAGCTCTATAAGGTATACCTCTTATTCATGGTGTTATTATTCATACCATATTTGATTCAAGGGCATCACATTCTTTTATAGCTAGGGATATAGTAAATTCCTTAAACCTTCAAACCCAGATGGTTAAAAGCGCACTAGAGTTTCCAATCCCATTGGGGTTCGACCCACTTTCTCTTTTTTGCAAAGACCTAGTGTTAGACATATGTGACGTTATTTCATATGTACTGCATACGTTCTAAATTTCAAGGGGTATGGACTTATCTTCGGTATGGATTGGTTGTCATATTATGGAGTCATTCTTAACTGTGATAAGAGGGTATTACGATTAAGGAGTTGTGGAGGTCGTGACCTAGAAGTTCTTTGTACACCCTAAGCTTTAGTTGAGTTAAGCCATTTATACCCACTAAATCTATCTGTTTTGGAGAGCCATCATCTGTACCTTTAGTTTGCGAATTTCTTGAGTCTTTAAGGAGGTCTCGAGTCTCCCACCACAAAGGGAGATTGAGTTCCGAATCGATTTGGAGAAGGACGCAAGACCCGTCGCTCTACCTTTGAGCCATATGGACCCCTAAGAAAGAAGGGAATTGGATAAGCAAATCTCAGAGCCATTGACGAAAGGATTCATCCGTAGGAGTACTTCTGAGTGCAGATCCCCTATTGTTTTTGCTACTAAGGCAGACGGTTCTTTGAGTCTTTGGGTCTATTATAGGAAGTTTAACAAGTTGACAACGAAGAATAGGTACCCTCTACCTAGAATAGATGAATTATTCGACCAACTTGTAGGGGCTAAAGTCTTTTTCCAATTAGACTTAGCAACGGGATTCCATCAGTTGAGGATTACAGAGGAAAAAAGCCAAAGACCGCATTCCATACTCCATATGGGCTCTATTAGTGTGAAGTAATGCCTTTTGGACTGACGAATGCCCTAGCATACTATGTGGATCTGATGAGTAGAGTATTTAAAGGGCAACTTAATAAGTTTGTCGTGATGTTTGGTTATGATATCTTGGTTTTCTCCAAAGGAAAGAAGGAACATCAGGACTACCTTAGGGAGGTATTGCAGGCCTTAAGAAGAAATCAACCCAAAGCCAAGTTTTCTAAATGCCACTTTTGGAAAAATGAAGTTAGGTTCCTTAGGCATATTGTTTCGGAACAAGGATTGGCTGTGGATCCTGCTAAAGTGGGAGCTATCCAAGGATGGAAGACTCCTAGTAATGCATCAGAGGTAGGGATTTTTTTAGGGTTGGCAGGCTACTATAGGAAGTTCATTAAGAACTTTGCACAAGTAGCAGCCTCTTTAACCCAATTGACTAAGAATAATCTAGTTTTGTTTAGGATGATAGATGCCCCAAGGCATTTGAAAGCTTAAGGAGTCATTGACTAGTGCACCTGTGCTCACTATTCCAGAAGGAACCAAGCCATTTACGGTTTTCATAGATGCATGTGGCACAAGTTTAGGGACAGTTCTTATGCAAGAAGGGAAGGTAGTTGCCTATGCTAGTAGACAACTGACGGACCATGAGAAGAGGTATCCATTGCATGATTTGGAATTAACGCCATTGTCTTTGCCTTAAAGATATGGAGGCATTATCTCTTGGGGGAAAGGTTTGAGTTATTCACTGATCATAAATCACTAAAACAACGATTTTCCTAAAAAGATTTGAATCTTAGGCAACATAGGTGGATGGAGTATGTAGCATCCTTTAAATTTAGCATTCAATATACCCTTGGAAAGTGGAACGTAGTCGCCGACGCCCTTAGTCGGAGACAAGCTACCCTTGGTGCTATATATGAATGAAGATAGTTGGAGTTTCTCTCGAATTTTAACCTCCAACCGTCAACAGAACCCATCCAAGGTTTTTTACCAGTTATTTGAGATTAGACCAGCCTTGTTGGATCGTATAGGGCATGAGCAAGTGAAGGATGAAGGGTTAGTAGTAATCTTGGAGAAATTGAGAAAAGGATAGCATTTTCCCCATGCAAGGAGGTATTCAGTTGATGAGAAGGGATGTTTGAGAAGAGATGGATGTCTTTGTGTTCCAATGATTGATGATCTGACGAGAGATGTGCTTATGGAGTGTCACCACTCAAGGATGACTATTCATCCCAGAGGAGATAAGATGTACAAGGACATGAAGAGAATTTTCTTTTGGAGTGGAATGAAGAGAAGCGTAGCTGAGTTTGTTGCGAGGTGTTTGACATGTCAAAAAATAAACGCTGAGCAAGGGAAGCTTAGTGGATTATTATTACCTTTGGAAATTCCAACTTGGAATTGGGACATGTTTCAATGGATTTTATGGATGGATTGCCTAACAGTCAAAAGGGCAATGAGGCTATTTGGGTTGTTGTGGACAGACTCACTAAGGCTGCTCATGTTGTTCTGATTAGGGGAACTGACGGACACACAAAGAGGGTGAATAGGATTTTGGAGGACTTGTTGAGAGATTGTGTCTTGGATTTTGAAGGAAATTTGGAGCAGCATCCACCTTTGGTTGAGTTTGCATATAATAATAGCTATCAAGCGACGATTGGTATGACCCTTTTTGAAGAACTTTATGGAAGGCCATGCAAATCGTATAGTTGTTGTGGGAAACCACCGAACAATATTACTCGGACCCGATTTGATCCGTGATACCATGGAAAAAGTAGAGTTGATCAAGCAAAGGATGAAGGTAGCATAAGTCCATCAGAAATATTGTGCGGATAAAAGAAGGAAAGAGCTTGAATTTGGGGTTGGAGATATGGTATTTGTTAAAATCTCCCCTCTTAGAAAAGTTGTTAGGTTTGGCAAGTCTGGAAAATTGGCATGTAAATTTGTTGGGTCATTCAGATTTCTAGAAAGAATATAAAAATTAGCATATCATGTGGAGCTTCCTGACAAGCTGGTAGGAGTCCATAATGTTTTCTACGTTTCTCACCTTAGAAAATACCTTCATGACAAGCTAACAGAATAGAGCCCAATCAGTAGAGGGATTTAGAGATGGAGCATGTGTAGTTAATGCCCCGCTATTACCCCGCTATAACCCTACTATATCTCATAGCAGAATTCTACCGCTACGATTTTTCCATATAGCCCCAAATATAGCCTTTCCGCTTTAAGCGCCGCTATTTCCGCTATATCCCGTTATTCCCGCTATATTCCGCTATTTTCGCTATATCTTCTTTAAAGGAATGAATTGAAAAATGACATTTATACATTATAAAAATTATGAAATTGATTTATTTAATTGAATTTTTAATATATTTTCAGAAATGAAAATACTCTAATATTCTACTAAATTCAGTTATGTTATATAACAGTTTCACATTTATTTACAGTATATTCGCATATGTTTTTATTTAAAATTATTTATGTATTAATTATAATTCAATTGAATGTTAATTTTTCATTTGATTACCATTTATATATTTGTAAAAACATTAAGTACGAGTTTTATATGCTATTTTAGAGTCATCCGCTATATCCTGCTATATCCTTGTTGTATCCCTTCTATGACTTTTTGCACCTCCGCCGCATTGAATCTGCCGAGCACTTTAACTGCACAGGATGGAGCCGACAGTACCTCGTGCCACTACATGCATTATGGAGCACGATATTAGGAGACTCCGCAACAAAATAATTAAGTTGGTTTGAGCACAATGGGGAGCAATCCAACGGAAAGCACATGGGGGATCGAGGAGAAGATGAAGAGCACTCACCTAGAGCTTTTCACCGGTGATTTTTCTCTCAAAAATAAGGATTTTCATTGCATCGTGATTGTTAGATTTGATGTTAGGGGATGGTTGTTACACTATTTTACAATCACTTTACACTCATGCAGAAATTTTATGCATGTTTAGGATATTTGCATACATACTTTCATGATACGATTACACACCCACGCTATGGTTGAGCTCATTTTAGCATGTCTTCGGTACACAATCACATTACACTATTGGTTAAGTTGATGGTTGTGTAGAGAAATTAGTTGTGTAACATGGATGTTATTACGCGTTATGCTGTTCGACTCTTGGAAGATTTCAGGACGAAATCCTTTTGGGGGAGGGGGAGAATGTAACACTCCATAAAATAAAACATAAATAAACGAAGTAAATTGAATTAAATATGATAAGGATTGAGTATAGAAATTTCATAAAAGCTGGAATTTGACCACGAAAACTATTCCGTTGCGTTCGTGGTGAAATTCTGATATGTTTACAAATATATTATGCTGAAAATGGATTCAAATGAAGAAGTTATGAGCATTTTAAGTTTTCAGATTTAAATTAATTTATTTGGAATTCAAATACAAACGATAATTTAAATTTAGGGTTTGAATTTTAAAAATTAGCTTTAGGGTTAAGTAAATGTTAATTAACATTTGATTAACATTTAACGTTAAAGTTGATTAGGGGAAAGAAATCAATTAAAAGCAACGGAAATAAAAACATTCTCTAAACAAACGTATCGGTTGACCCCTTATTGGGATTGGTCGACCCTAGTGGTCGACCGGTTGAAGAGGGGTGGTCGATTGGTCAGGGCCAAATATTTGCAGTGGCAGTTAGGGTTTGAAGGGGTGTGCTATTTATATGTACGCTTTAGATTTGTCCATTTTAAACAATTTTCATCCTACAGTTCTGATGCGTTTCTACCCCTATAAATAGAACCTTATCATCTCCACTTTTTATTCATATTATTTTGGGGAATACGACAAAATTATGCCATTGCTATCTCTCTAATAAGATTCAGAAACTCCGTAGAGAATTTAGGTAAGAAGTCAACTTGTTTCTTATTTGTTTCTTCTTCCTCCAATCTATTCTTATCATATTCTTCTCCAATTATTCAGAATCAAATTAACATATATACATCTTTCCTATTATATGTGTATATATCAAAAGAGAGTGATTCTAGAAGATATTGGAAGGCTGTAAATCCATTTAAGTGAAGCTAAGGCTAATCTATGAGTGAAAACCTTAGTATTTCTTTTCAGCAATTGTTTAGTGTATTTCGTTTTGGATTTGAATATGCCTTAGAGATTTTAGGATTTTGAAAACATGATAGATAAAATCCCCCAATTTTTTTTTAATTTTGATATGTTAATTCTATGTTGAGATTTCCAATTATTTACATTAATTTGATGGAATTTGTCTCGTTTATGCAATTTTTGATAATTTCATAGTCTATTCCACTTCTCCTTCTTCTTTGGGTCAAATTGTGATTCTTCAATAAAATAAGGAGTTTAAATTACGTATTATATTCATAGTTTACACTGCTTATTCTTATATATTTCTTTGTAAAAGAGTATTTGAATAGAATATGAGGTTTAGATTGCAATTATTATTGTTTAAGATATTCCATTGAATTGGTGTATTAAATTGAGTTTCAATTTTATTTACAAGTCTGTTATTACAGTTTTAGTTATGGATATTTATTTCCTTCTTTGGATATTAGAATCTCATTAAATCTTGGGAATTTGATGAAAAATGACTTATAATAATAATTGGTTAGGAAATTAACATTTAACGCTAGTTTAGAGTGTAAAATCTGTGCATTTAGAACTTATTAGGCGGAGATATTTATTTATCTCTATTAGCGTAACTAACGTATAATTGTTGTGTATATGCCGTAGTTAAGTAGGCATTTATTTTCATTTATTTCCCCCATTAGGAAGGTAATTGTTTTTTAGGCGACTCTTATATAGCCTAATTATTATTTTAAGGCATAATAAGGAAGGCTTCTTATAAGACCTTATTTATGAAACAGTGAGATGAGTGTGTGTGTGTGTGTGTGTATGGAGAGTAATTGATTTATGGCTAAGTCATAGGGATGTAAGGTCAATAGAGTTTTATGATGGAAGTCTGCCCTCCACTTTGAGGCTACCAGCAGTTACGTACACTTTAACTGATGTGAGATATCCTTACGATAAATATTCGTAATGACGCGAGGTTGGTCCTAACTTCTATAGGGGAAATCTGCCCAGCTAATCTGGCTACCAGTTCTTATGAATAGTCGGACTAATGTGAGACGACATTATGAGTATGAGCCATAAGACGAAGGGCCTGCTTTGCGGTCTTGAGGTATTAAGTGGTTGGACCCGCCTCTTTCTCCAGATGAAGTATTAAATGGCCAAGGGTTTACGTTAGGTGGTATCACAATGAGGGGGTCCGCTTTTGGAAATAGGTATTAAATGATGTGGTCTTCCTTAATTAAACTATTAAATGATCAAAGTCTGCCTATTTTCCACAAGAAAGTATTAAGTGGCCTAAGAGATTCCATATGATGTCAGCTAAATAGTACCATTGAGGAGCACACTTTGGAAATAGGTATTAATTGAGGGTGTCTGCCTTAATTAAGGAATTGAACAACCATAGCTTCCTATTTCTAATAAAAGGTATTAAGTGGCTTGGGTACCATCTCTCACATTATTAGCTATTTATGACGTACAATTGGAATATGGAATTCTAATAACCTGCTTCTAGAATGGAAGATATTAAGTAGTTGGACCCACCTTTTTTTCTTATAAAGAAGTATTAAATGGTTTTAATGGTCTTATGTTTGTAGACATATTCTTTTTTTGAAATATACTGTCCAAGTACTAAAAAGGTGAGACTCGAGGTTTTTATTCACTAGACACTTGTTGTTCTTACTCCCTCCTCATTACAACGCAGGTTAAGGACGGCTTGATGGCGGTGACGATGCTTAGAGATGGAGAAGCTTGGCTTGTGGCGGTATTTATTATTATTACTTGCTTTTATGTATACCCATATATTTGGACAATTATTGTAATAGATATTATGTTATGCATTTTATGGAATTTTGTATTATGACATTTTTATGGTTTTGAAATAAATGGGTACACTTTGCTATTATATTTTGTTCCATCCGCTGTGAATTCTGAAAGTTTAGCTATGGCGCTATAAAGTTATTTCTTTTTACTGCCAACAGCTTATCTTAGAATGGATCCTAGTTTCGATGGGCCTTTTCTGGATCTAAATTTAGGCTTGTTTCGGGGTGGGTTGTTACAGATATGTTTGTTATATTTTAATAAATTGCTCATGATTACAACATATTGTAACTACTATCACAAAACATACCGTCAATAGATTTTTTATAAAATATACTTATATTAAATGATTAATTAATATAACACATTGTAACAAGTATATAATGGAATGAAAAATACCCTTTATTTTGAACTAGTTTTTATTATAGAGTTAATAATTTGCCATACATTACAATATTGTCTATAAAGCGTACCGTTAACCCTATTAATCTCCTACTTGTAGTTGAGGCCAATTATGGAACCTCAATCTCATCCCTTTGATGAATTTAAAGAGAACTGACCGATCTAGTCACTTCATGAATGCATCTGCTATTTTGTCCTTTGTATCTACACTTTGAATTCCGACCTCTTTATTTCTAAAAATTCTCTAATAAGTGGGACTTTTGAACAATGTGTCTTGATTTCTTATGTGCTCTAGGCTCTTTTGCGATATGCATCACCGTATTGTTGTCACAAAAAATGTCATTGGATTCTCCATGTTTGGAATCACTCCTAGCTCACTCATAAATTTGCGCATCCAAATTGCTTCATTGAGGGCGATGAACTCAGCCTCCATTATGGAATCAACCATCGTTTCCTATTTGGAACTTTTTCAACTAACATACCCATCGTTTATAGCAAAAACGTAACCTAACACCGACTTACTATCATTGATATCATTCTTGAAGCTAGAGTCTATTTACCCATTCATAAAGAGGTATCCATTTCATAAATGAGGAATAAGTCCTTAATATTTCTTAAATACTTAACTATAAATTTTACGGCAGTCCTATGCTTTTCTCTAAGATAGACTAGTATCAGCTCACGCATTATAATGGGTATGCCAAATCTAGTCTAGTACATAGCATGACTTACATTATGGAACCAATTATAGGTGCATATGGCCTCTTCTTCATATGCTCTTTCTCTTCATTGGTTTGAGGAGCGTCCTTTTTAGGAACGACGATTCTAGATTCGTCGGAACGTTTCAGCGCTTAGAATCCTCCATACTGAACCTTTTAAGTATGGTATATATGCATAGGGATTGGGACAACCCCTATAGCTTCTTAGATCTATTTCTATAGATCTTTATATCTATTATATAGGCTGCTTCTTCTAAATCCTTCATGGTGAAATTCTTGAAAAGCCAAACTTTCATTGAATGCAATAACGAGATGTCATTTCCAACCAATAGTAAATCATCAATGTATAAAACTAAGAATATGATACGCTTTCTTAACACCTTGCAAACATTTCCCTCACTCCTATTGACCTAAAAATTCTCGGGCTGTGACATATAGACGATTTCTTCTAAATCACCATTTAGAAATGCTGTCTTTACATTCGTCTACCATATATTGTAGTCATAGAATGCAGCAATAGCTAGCATTATCCAAATAGATTTAAGCATTGCTATGGGCGAAAATGTTTCATCATAATCAACATCTTGAATTCGACGAAATCCCTTTGCAACTAGTCTTGCCTTGTAAGTCTCTACTTGTCCATCTGTATTTAGATTTTCTTAAAATCAATTTGCAATTGATGGGTTTTATCTTTTTATGTATGTTAGACAAAATCTATACTTTGTTTTCAAACATGAAATCCATTTCGGATTTCATAATTCCAAGTAAAAGTGCATAGTCTTTACTCTACAGTGCTTCTTAGAATAAGAGAGGAGTGTCGTCGTCTAAGATGTAGTCTTCATTCTCACCATCTACGAGAAAACCATAGTATATCTCTAGTGTCTGAGATTCCCTACTAAACCTTCTAATAAGTTGTGTGTTATCGTATATGGAGCAATTTCACTCTCCTACTGGTTTAGCCTTAGTGTTTGTTTATCGAATCTCATCCAAGTCTACAATTTCGTTGTTAATTTCTTTTGATAGAATTTTCTTTTCCAAAAAGATAGCGTGTAACCTTTGTTCCTCGATATAGTAGAAATACCAATGGAGTTCTTGGGATATCCTATAAACTTACATAAGGCTGATCTTACCTCAAATTTATTGGGGTCGGCATCCTTAACGTAATTTGGACAGCCTATACCTTAAAATAATTAAGGCGGAGTTTCTTCCCATGCTACATCTCATATGTCACCTTAGACTTAGATTCCGTGGGTATAAAATTCAACATATGCGTTATGGTTTCTAGCGCATATCCCCAAATTTACTCAGTGTAGAATGAACCATACCTAAAATAGAGTTTGATTCCTCTGCTTTGAAACACTGTTGTGTTGTGAAGTATATGATGGAGTAACCTGAGAGATAATCCTATTATCTTTTAAGTATTGCTGGAGCACTTGTGCGACATATTCACCTCCTCGATCAGATTGAAGTATTTTAATCATATGGTTCATTTGATTTTCGAGCTCATCTTTATATTCAATAAATTTCTCGCAGACTTCAGATTTGTTCTTCATAACATAAACATATACTAGTCTTGAGAAATAATCAAGTAAGAAGATTATCTTTGATAACTATAGGCATTGGGCCACATACATATCATTATGACATAGCCTCTCTATAGTCATAATCTCAAACAATATATCATGATCTATACATATATACATATAAAAAATAAATGCACACACAGACATGCATATACGTACGTATCATGAAGCCAGTTTCAAAAAATCATGTAACAATTTATATTATAACATAATTAGGGTGATTAAAAGTAGATGTATGCTAACATCATTCATGTAGCTAAAATAATTTTAAAATTCTACAATATTTGTAAATTAGTGGCAGTTCATAGAAAATTAATAATACACGTTAAAACTAGTGGAAATTAGGTCCAAGGGCTCACTTCAAATCCCCTTCTCTTTTACATCTTTCTTCGAGTACAACAAAACTAACCCTGGTTAGTATTTAATGTTACATTTAAACTTAATTTAAAGGCATAATTTTGACAAAAAAGTTTGCCTGCTTTATATCCATCCATTTATATCATGTAACGACCCGTAAATTTCAACTGTTTTAATAACGTAATTAGTTGAAATTTTGTGAAATTTTAAACGATAAAATTTTGAAATAAAAATTTGATATTTGGAATGCGTCTAGTTAAACATAGCAACTGGTAAATTTTCGTCCGAAAATATGAAAGTTTATTTCGCGTGTAAATTCACTTCAATTTAATCAGTTAAAAAGCGTTGAAAATAAAACGTTTTCAAACCCAAAATATTTTTACATAGAAAAATTCTAAAACATCTTCTGAGCAAGGTGTCAGTTTGTCGTTTTTCCAAATTCGGACATCTTTGGCTCCGTCGATCTTATTTTTCAATGATTTTCTCGCATTTTCCGCTAGTAGAAAATTCGAATTTTATAATGCAATCGTACCGCTGATACCCGTATACCGTTTTGATCGTTTCGTCGTGCTGATCTATGTGGTAGTTTCAATTCTGGGTTTCGGAGTTCAGTACGCGGTAAAATCCGTGGAAACGGATGATGTATCAGTATCCATTTTGAAGCTTTTAACAATCCGTGTCCATTCATTTTAAAACGGGTGCAATGAATAGCCACTTGTTTAATTATTCGCAGAATTTATTTTCTAGACTGTTGCTATCCCACCTGTTAAATAAGCTTGCTATTTCATTTCTAATTGGTTCGGTGGCTACCCATTCTCCTCCCTTCAAACGAAAATTTGTATATATATATATCTAAGTTTTATGCTGAAACCCATTTTCTTACTCCCGTCCACTCATCCCATATCTTCTCACATCGCACCTACCACCGAAAAGAAAAATCACCTCCTCCAAGTCAAATCTTCCTTCCACAAATTTTTAGACTTAGACCGTGCCTTGGGAAAGAAAAAATAAAACATGCTAACTCACGTCCATGCAAGCCTGCTACCTTCTCTTTGGATCTGTTCTTCAATTGGGAAGGCTAACTGTATATAATATAGTTTATATGAGTTATTATATATACTAGCTGCTATTGTCCTTGTCATTTTGCCATGACCAGAGATCTGCCTTCACCCTTCCTTTATATTTTTATGAAAGCTTGCCGTCCTTTTTTTTTTTGTGAACGGCTCATGCCTACACCCCATCGTCACGTTACAACGATTCTCATATTGATTTTATAATGATATAAACAGTCCCATATATTTTTGTATATGTGTTTGTTAAACTTATGGATCTGTGGTTTAGATTGTCTAAGCTTATATGCCTATTTTGTTAGTCTACATTGCTATATTTCCGCATATTAGTTGTAAATGTTTACATATTTATTTTATATAACTGAGTATGCATTTGTTGGTTTTCGAATTTCTTTATATGGAACGCATTATTATTATGAAATAAGGTAAGATATAAATTTATGGCTCATCCAAGTTATTATTACATGTATTGGTATTATATATTATAATATGTTGTTTACATACTACTTTTCAGAATAGATGTACTTACGGTTGGTTCACTATATATTACTTGATATGGACGTTTTATGTTATATAGAGGGATTTGCTTATTAGCGTTTTAGGCAGGATATTGATTTTGCATATACATTTTATTTTGATATTAAAGATATTTTTTTTTGATATGAAAATAAATAAATATGTATATCTTATTTTAACATACGCTTGAGTTTAAAATATGATTCTATATATATAGTTATATATAAGTTCACTTATACCTTGATCTTCATCAATCCAGTTGATCCGATCTTTGTCAATTCTGAGCTAGCAGTTCTGCTCATTAAGTTGTGTTCAATCATGCTTCGCTTTGAAATTCGTGCCTGGATTCATAGCTCATTCAAGATCAAATCCTCTCTAGCCTCGAAAGGTGAGCACTCACTCACGATTAACGTTCTTTTATTTATTAAATTTGATTTCAATTGAAATGACAATTGAAATATACTGCTGTTAATTAATTACACTGTTATATATGCTATTACCTGTATCAGTTCACCTGTGACATTTGACACCATTATCTGTTAGTTATTTGTGTGATGATAATACAGTTGGGCTGATAATTGATTGATTGTTGATGTTATATTGAACGTTAAATTGTTAATGTTAAAATGATAAATAGTATGAAATTGAATTTGATATAGGATAATTAAATGTTAAAATTGATTAACTGACATTTGTATAATATGACCCCTTTAACTGTTAAATTTATTGACACGTAGGATTTGTTTAATTGCACTTTGAACCACTGAATGTATGTTGTTAAATTGATGATGTATGAAATTGTAAATAGATGACAAGTGAAAACCGTAATGTAATAATCTTTAATCTACGTGAAATGATAGCGTAGATTCTAGAAATAATTATATTAATTCGTACAAATAACAATGCGAATTAATACGGTTATTTCGGGATTATTTGAATTGATGGATATTGATTGTTGTTATTGCTTGTTTATTTACTTTGACACCATCCCAGTTATCACACTACAAGTTCCCTTTGATATGTTTTGATTTTGAATTGACTTGGAATCGGGTTGAAATGATAAATACCCAAATTGAACTTTGACCTAGGATAGAGAATTAAATAAAACCCGATTGGTCAATAATTTGATTTAAAAAAATAAACGAAGATTTTATTTGAATAAATAATATGGCTTTGAAATGAAGTTGAAATTTGAATTTTAATGAAAGGAAAATGTTAATATTTAAAAATCTAAAACAAAATATTTAAAATGAAATTGATGAAAGAACGATATTTAATTTGAGAGATGATTGAATTAAGTTTGAAATTATAATTAAGTTTGAAATTATTAAACTTTGAAATTAGTTAATAATTAAATAAGATTGAATGATTTAATGATCAAATTGAATTGAATTCTTTAATAAGAGAAATTGAACTTTTGAATAAGTGAATTTACTTCGTAAATAATTGAAATTGAGTTTTCTTTATTAATTAAGTTTTTGGAAAATTATTTAAAGTTAGTAAATAAATAATTGAAATTGAATTTTCTTTAACAAGAAATGAAAATGTGATATTTTGGAATTAATGTAAGACTTGTAATTCAAAGAATTGATTTGACGAATTTAATTTAATACAAATTTGTAAGTTTTGATTTAATGGAGTTGAACTTAAGAATTGATTTAATGAATTGGAAATTTAATGGAAATTGTTTTGAATGATAAAGTAACTTAACGAATATTGAATGAAATCGATAAAGGAGTTTAAATTGATTTGAATGTTAAATAAAATTTATTTAAATGATTTGGAATGAAACTTATTTACGAACTTGAATCAACATTTGAATTGATTTAAATAGAAATTGAAATTGTATTATAAGATTTTGAAATGGTAAATTGGAAGTTTTGAAACGAAAATTTTGGAAATTGATTCCAAAAGACAAATGAAATGTTGGTTTACGAATTGAAATTGAAATTGATTTGGTTTTGAAATAAATAAACGACCAATCGGTGTAATAATTACGAAAGTTATTGAAGAGACCGGGATCGGTAATGGATATACTCTCTATCTAAACCGAAACCACTTTAATAACTATACGCGGAGTGATGATCCAGAATGAAGTGGTTGGAATGATGTACGTGATGACTGAAGAAAGAGAACGATGATGGATAACCTTGACACTTGTGTCAAATTGGAAATGACTAAAACAGGAGCTGTGCCGGGACAATGGAAGATTAGCTACCTCAAGTGGACACACTTCTTCGAACTACTTATACTTGTTGTCGATTGGTGCACCCTTGATTTTGGGAGTGTTGTTTCACGGTGTTGCGGGCGCTGCGGCGTTGCGTTCTCACCAGTCCGGGTCAGGCGAACAGTAGTATCACTACCTTGGGTATTGCCTCATGTGCCTTGTCATACTTGTATTCCATTTATGCGCGACCACTACGATTTTGATTTGTACCTTTAGTATATGGATTGCCCTCTGGTGACTTCCGGTTTTGGGGAAACTACGGTCTTGTATATGCTTTTGGGAATAAAAATGTGTTAAGGGTGGAATGGGCCATGACTTAACACTATTTTGATATCTTTATATTACTGATAGACATTACCTACTTATCGTACACTACTACCTAGTAGATAGTTTAACGGATCCTTAAAGGATGGTTATTCCAAACATCCTTTGAGTTATTGTATTTCAATTGCTATTTCACTTGAGTTGGATTTATAAATATAAGAATGTTAATCCTGACTCGAGTGTTTTGTGTTTTGCTTTACGCTCGGGTCAGACTGAGTGTACAAGTATTCGAGACTAATCTTTGGAGTTGGAGCTTTGCTTGAAGATCCAGCCATCTATTCTGTTTTCAGTATTCGATGATTCCAGTGATGTATATATTATGATTGTATCTGATGTATCGTGTTACTCTTCCGTTGTATCTGGTTTAACTCTGATGTATCGTATTACTCTTCTGTTGTAAACTCTGATGTATTTTATATATTCATATAGTAGCTTCATGAACTACTATCTCTTTTATTTCCGCTGCAAATTTTTACTGTGTCTGTGATCTGTGATTATATTTTATTTACTGTATATGTTATGTTTTGCCAATTTAAATTAACAACGCGGTATTTTGAGCAATTCAATTTTGGCATGAGTGTCTACCTATACACTTATAATGGATGCGAATGGTCCAAAATTCTGGGTCGTTACAGTTGGTATCAGAGCTCTGGTAGCTCTAGGCAAAACTCAACATATAGGGTAAATGTATTTACAGAATCACTCTCATTCGAGTTTCAATCTCTTCCTTTTGACTCAATTCCTTTGAATTTTGGAACGTTCCCCTCGGTTCCGAAATTCATTCGTGTCCTTCACTATTCATCTTCTTTCAATTCTGGAGCACCCCATAACTCCATTTTGAATGATATCTATAATAGACCGGCGGTCTCGCCAATCTTCAAATGATTCGTAAAGGAGCAAAACTCCTTTATAATGGTCATCGATCTACCAGAGATTTCTGTATCCTCGGTTTGCGATGCTATCTATTCCCTGCTATACCTGAATTCCATCTCTTGAGATCGAGTGCTGATTTACCTTGGAATTCAGCATCGATCTTATTCTTGAAGTTACGGACGACCCGGTTAAGGTTGCCCGTGAATTAAATAAGCTTATTCATCTCCCGATTCTGTTAATCGAACTATCTTATCTTCTGTTTCAAACTTATTTTCGAATCAAATTCTCTTTGATTTAAGTCCATCAAATTTGAATCCCTATCCTTATTTTGAAAATCCATTCCTGTATCGTCGAGAAAAGAAATGTATTTCTAAATTTATATTAAAATGTTGTTTTCAAATTTGGTAAACAAAATAGTTTTGTATGATTATATTATATATAAATATAAGTTTTCTGAAATTAAATTGATAATGAATTTGTTGTTAGAAATAATAATATTTGATTTTCAATTATTGTTCTGTAAACAATTGACTATTGCAATATAAATAAATGAATTTATAAACTTGGTTATAAATTGATTGGAATTTGAAATGAATTTAATTCAGAAATTTGAGAATTTATTTTCTGGTGATTTCGAACTTTGTTTTTAAAATTTTAAAGTATATATTATTGAAAGTATTTTCGAATAGAAATCGTTTTCAAAGAATTTTAAAATGTTGAAATCAGTACTCTTCTCATTGTCGCTGGAAAATAATTTCGGTGATGGCGGCCGCATCATCGACATTCATTTTCAAGTTTCGAAGTGGAGAAACCATTCTGTAGCTTTGCTACGGTTTTGTTTTGAGAAAAATAACTATTTTGATTTGAATTTCTTCAGTATATTTTGATTTACATATATATAGATATCTTATTTTAAAATTTAATTTGATTTGATATAAATATATTATATATATTTCTAAATTGTTTAAAGTTAATCGGAAATCTAATTCTTAAATTTTGTTAAAGGATGATTTTAATTATACATAAAACCAAAATTTGGAATAAATATTTAAACTTGAATAATTGAATTGGGAAAATTTTATTTGTATATTGTTCAACTGTATTCTAATACAACTTACCTAAATCATTCAGAAATTGAATATGTAATTGGATACTATATAAGATAAATTGAATTTATAAATAAAATTTGAGTGTTTATAATAAATGTTCCACACTAAATTTTGATTATAAAGATGCTAATAGAGTTAGATAGGATAATAAGTAAAACTCGGTTAATAATGAAATAAATTTGTTTTGAAAGAATTAATAAATTTGTTTTGAAAGAATTAATAAATTTGTTTTGAAAGAATTAATAAATTTTCTTTGAAAGAATTAATAAAATTGAAATTCGATCAACTTATGAAATTACCTTGAATTTAAAAGCAATTAGTAAATATAAATTAATTTAAATCGAAACTTTTATGGTTTAAATTAATTTATATGGGTTAAATATATGTGATTAGATATATTAAGTAGATTAAATTTAACAATAATTTGGAATAAAAAGAATTTAAATTGCTAAAAAAATATGATTATAATAAAAGACTATTCAAATTTATGGTTTTAGAAATTGTAAATTGAAGATAATTGGATAATAAGATAATGAATTTAGAAATAGTTGAGATTGTTTTAGTGAAATCAAATGGATATTAAATCAATTATTGAATATCAATTAATTTAAATTTGAATTTATATGGTTTAAATTAATTGTTATTTTGTATTTCCAATCTGTTTTCTTTCTGGTTGATTCTTTTCTCCTACCTCGTTCCTTTTCGGGGATGAAAAGTTTTGAGTGGGGGAGAGTGTAACGACCCGTAAATTTCAACTGTTTTAATAACGTAATTAGTTGAAATTTTGTGAAATTTTAAACGATAAAATTTTGAAATAAAAATTTGATATTTGGAATGCGTCTAGTTAAACATAGCAACTGGTAAATTTTCGTCCGAAAATACGAAAGTTTATTTCGCGCGTAAATTCACTTCAATTTAATCAGTTAAAAAGCGTTGAAAATAAAACGTTTTCAAACCCAAAATATTTTTACATAGAAAAATTCTAAACCATCTTCTGAGCAAGGTGTCAGTTTGTCGTTTTTCCAAATTTGGACATCTTTGGCTCCGTCGATCTTATTTTTCCAGTGATTTTCTCGCATTTTCCGCTAGTAGAAAATTCGAATTTTATAATGCAATCGTACCGCTGATACCCATATACCGTTTTGATCGTTTCGTCGTGCTGATCTATGTGGTAGTTTCAATTCTGGGTTTTGGAGTTCAGTACGCGGTAAAATCCGTGGAAACGGATGATGTATCGGTATCCATTTTGAAGCTTTTAACATTCCGTGTCCATTCATTTTAAAACGGGTGCAATGAATAGCCACTTGTTTAGTTATTCGTAGAATTTATTTTCTAGACTGTTGCTATCCCACCTGTTAAATAAGCTTGCTATTTCATTTCTAATTGGTTCGGTGGCTACCCATTCTCCTCCCTTCAAACGAAAATTTGTATATATATATCTAAGTTTTATGCTGAAACCCATTTTCTTACTCCCGTCTCCTCATCCCATATCTTCTCACATCGCACCTACCACCGAAAAGAAAAATCACCTCCTCCAAGTCAAATCTTCCCTCCACAAATTTTTAGACTTAGACTGTGCCTTGGGAAAGAAAAAATAAAACATGCTAGCTCACGTCCATGCAAGCCTGCTACCTTCTCTTTGGATCTGTTCTTCAATTGGGAAGGCTAACTGTATATAATATAGTTTATATGAGTTATTATATATACTAGCTGCTATTGTCCTTGTCATTTTGCCATGACCAGAGATCTGCCTTCACCCTTCCTTTATATTTTTATGAAAGCTTGCCGTCCTTTTTTTTTGTGAACTGCTCATGCCTACACCCCGTCGTCACGTTACAACGATTCTCATATTGATTTTATAATGATATAAACAGTCCCATATATTTTTGTATATGTGTTTGTTAAACTTATGGATCTGTGGTTTAGATTGTCTAAGCTTATATGCCTATTTTGTTAGTCTACATTGCTATATTTCCGCATATTAGTTGTAATGTTTACATATTTATTTTATATAGCTGAGTATGCATTTGTTGGTTTTCGAATTTCTTTATATGGAACGCATTATTATTATGAAATAAGGTAAGATATAAATTTATGGCTCATCCAAGTTATTATTACATGTATTGGTATTATATATTATAATATGTTGTTTACATACTACTTTTCAGAATAGATGTACTTACGGTTGGTTCACTATATATTACTTGATATGGACGTTTTATGTTATATAGAGGGATTTGCTTATTAGCGTTTTAGGCAGGATATTGATTTTGCATATACATTTTATTTTGATATTAAAGATATTTTTTTTTGATCTGAAAATAAATAAATATGTATATCTTATTTTAACATACGCTTGAGTTTAAAATATGATTCTATATATATAGTTATATATAAGTTCACTTATACCTTGATCTTCATCAATCCAGTTGATCCGATCTTTGTCAATTCTGAGCTAGCAGTTCTGCTCATTAAGTTGTGTTCAATCATGCTTCGCTTTGAAATTCGTGCCTGGATTCATAGCTCATTCAAGATCAAATCCTCTCTAGCCTCGAAAGGTGAGCACTCACTCACGATTAACGTTCTTTTATTTATTAAATTTGATTTCAATTGAAACGACAATTGAAATATACTGCTGTTAGTTAATTACACTGTTATATATGCTATTACCTGTATCAGTTCACCTGTGACATTTGACACCATTATCTGTTAGTTATTTGTGTGATGATAATACAGTTGGGCTGATAATTGATTGATTGTTGATGTTATATTGAACGTTAAATTGTTAATGTTAAAATGATAAATAGTATGAAATTGAATTTGATATAGGATAATTAAATGTTAAAATTGATTAACTGACATTTGTATAATATGACCCCTTTAACTGTTAAATTTATTGACACGTAGGATTTGTTTAATTGCACTTTGAACCACTGAATGTATGTTGTTAAATTGATGATGTATGAAATTGTAAATAGATGACAAGTGAAAACCGTAATGTAATAATCTTTAATCTACGTGAAATGATAGTGTAGATTCTAGAAATAATTATATTAATTCGTACAAATAACAATGCGAATTAATACGGTTATTTCGGGATTATTTGAATTGATGGATATTGATTGTTGTTATTGCTTGTTTATTTACTTTGACACCATCCCAGTTATCACACTACAAGTTCCCTTTGATATGTTTTGATTTTGAATTGACTTGGAATCGGGTTGAAATGATAAATACCCAAATTGAACTTTGACCTAGGATAGAGAATTAAATAAAACCCGATTGGTCAATAATTTGATTTAAAAAAATAAACGAAGATTTTATTTGAATAAATAATATGGCTTTGAAATGAAGTTGAAATTTGAATTTTAATGAAAGGAAAATGTTAATATTTAAAAATCTAAAACAAAATATTTAAAATGAAATTGATGAAAGAACGATATTTAATTTGAGAGATGATTGAATTAAGTTTGAAATTATAATTAAGTTTGAAATTATTAAACTTTGAAATTAGTTAATAATTAAATAAGATTGAATGATTTAATGATCAAATTGAATTGAATTCTTTAATAAGAGAAATTGAACTTTTGAATAAGTGAATTTACTTCGTAAATAATTAAAATTGAGTTTTCTTTATTAATTAAGTTTTTGGAAAATTATTTAAAGTTAGTAAATAAATAATTGAAATTGAATTTTCTTTAACAAGAAATGAAAATGTAATATTTTGGAATTAATGTAAGACTTGTAATTGAAAGAATTGATTTGACGAATTTAATTTAATTCAAATTTGTAAGTTTTGATTTAATGGAGTTGAACTTAAGAATTGATTTAATGAATTGGAAATTTAATGGAAATTGTTTTGAATGATAAAGTAACTTAACGAATATTGAATGAAATCGATAAAGGAGTTTAAATTGATTTGAATGGTAAATAAAATTTATTTAAATGATTTGGAATGAAACTTATTTACGAACTTGAATCAACATTTGAATTGATTTAAATAGAAATTGAAATTGTATTATAAGATTTTGAAATGGTAAATTGGAAGTTTTGAAACGAAAATTTTGGAAATTGATTCCAAAAGACAAATGAAATGTTGGTTTACGAATTGAAATTGAAATTGATTTGGTTTTGAAATAAATAAACGACCAATCGGTGTAATAATTACGAAAGTTATTAAAGAGACCGGGATCGGTAATGGATATACTCTCTATCTAAACCGAAACCACTTTAATAACTATACGCGGAGTGATGATCCAGAATGAAGTGGTTGGAATTATGTACGTGATGACTGAAGAAAGAGAACGATGATGGATAGCCTTGACACTTGTGTCAAATTGGAAATGACTAAAACAGGAGTTGTGCCGGGCCAATGGAGGATTAGCTACCTCAAGTGGACACACTTCTTCGAACTACTTATACTTGTTGTCGATTGGTGCACCCTTGATTTTGGGAGTGTTGTTTCACGGTGTTGCGGGCGCTGCGGCGTTGCGTTCTCACCAGTCCGGATCAGGCGAACGGTAGTCTCACTACCTTGGGTATTGCCTCATGTGCCTTGTCATACTTGTATTCCATTTATGCGCGACCACTACGATTTTGATTTGTACCTTTAGTATATGGATTGCCCTCTGGTGACTTCCGGTTTTGGGGAAACTACGGTCTTGTATATGCTTTTGGGAATAAAAATGTGTTAAGGGTGGAATGGGCCATGACTTAACACTATTTTGATATCTTTATATTACTGATAGACATTACCTACTTATCGTACACTACTACCTAGTAGATAGTTTAACGGATCCTTAAAGGATGGTTATTCCAAACATCCTTTGAGTTATTGTATTTCAATTGCTATTTCACTTGAGTTGGATTTATAAATATAAGAATGTTAATCCTGACTCGAGTGTTTTGTGTTTTGCTTTACGCTCGGGTCAGACTGAGTGTACAAGTATTCGAGACTCACCTTTGGAGTTGGAGCTTTGCTTGAAGATCCAGCCATCTATTCTGTTTTCAGTATTCGATGATTCCAGTGATGTATTCTGATTGTATCTGATGTATCGTGTTACTCTTCCGTTGTATCTGGTTTAACTCTGATGTATCGTATTACTCTTCTGTTGTAAACTCTGATGTATTTTATATATTCATATAGTAGCTTCATGAACTACTATCTCTTTTATTTCCGCTGCAAATTTTTACTGTGTCTGTGATCTGTGATTATATTTTATTTACTGTATATGTTATGTTTTGCCAATTTAAATTAACAACGTGGTATTTTGAGCAATTCAATTCCGGCATGAGTGTCTACCTATACACTTATAATGGATGCGAATGGTCCAAAATTCTGGGTCGTTACATATCATTTCTAGTGGTTTGGACCAAGAAATTGCAGTCATCACGTTGAATTTCAGAAGTGTTGGGGACAATTTGACCAAATGATGGCAAATGTAACAGAAAGGGGTATATATTTTTATATCCTCTAAATAATGTTACATACTTCTATGGCTATCTAGTATATGTACAAACATTACTTAAGCAAATTGCAAATCCTTAAACAATAATTGCTAGGTCGGAAAATGTAGTGAAATTTATTTTAATTTGAGCGGAAGCGAATTATTTGATCAGGATCTAGTATTGTCTATTTAGATATCAATGGAACTTAAAAACTCAATTATGCAATCTCACAGACACAATAGTAGAAATAAGAGACACAAAAGATTTAACATGGTTCGGATATGAATATCCTACGTCCTTGGAGATCCAACAACTTCTTTTATTCCACTGAAGAAAAAGAGTACAAAAGAGAGAGAAGAATAATGGTGGATGCTCTCACACAGTCACATACATATGAAGATGAAATTCCTTCATTTAAATAGACTTAATAATGAAGGGTTGCTTGGAGATTAAGAAAATCAATTTCCCGATTACCCAAATATCTTTCCAAATTGCATGATTTGATTTTAGTACAAATAGATGGCGTAACCTTAGTTTCCATATCTTTCCTTTGATTGATTGATTCTCTATGCCTAATAATTTATTTCTTCATATAACAAATGCATTAACTAAGTAATTGATTGGCTAATTAATTAGTTTCCTTCCAAAATATCCTCTCACATCTTTCCATATGCAAGCCAAATTAATTGATTGATTGAACAAATTAATCAATTTCTTTCCTCCTCAACAAATATTTGAATCATCCAAATTTAACACTCCACCTTGATTCAATATAACAATCTCTCTTCATCATCTCATCATCAAACAATCAACATAGAAGTTGTTAATTCTAGCGCCCTATAGCGCTCAAGTAACATGAATCAAACTGAGCAATGCTCAAACTTGTCCTTTGGAAGTGACTTTGTCAGCATATCTGAAGGATTATCCAAAGTACTCACCTTCAATAATTTAATCTCACTTCGTTCTTCCTCAAGCCTAAGAAAGAAACCTATAACATCAAAATGCTTCGTTCGTGAACTATAAGCTTGATTCTCTACAGGATGAATCACACTTTGACTGTCATAAAAATAGCCCTACTGTCCGCTGCACTATTGAAAGATCATCCAACAATTGAAGTAAGTATAGTCCTTCTTTTGTTGCTTCCACAATCGATATCAACTATGCTTTGGTAGTCGACAAAGCTATGATAGATTGCAGCTTTGATCGCCATGAAATCAAGCATATGCCAAGTGTAAAAACATAGCTCGACACTGACTTCCTAGCATCTCTATCCCCAGCATAATCAAATCATGGTATCCTCTAAGAGAGATGTCACCATCCACTCCACCATATAACAAGCCCACCGAAGAAGTGTCTCGAAGGTATCTAAGAATCCACTTCACTGCTTGCCAATGCTCTTTGCCTAGGTTAGACATATATCGACTCACAACACCCACTGCATGGGCCAAATATGGTCTTGTGCACACCATCGCATACATAAGATTACCAACAACACTATAATAAGGTATATCAGCCATATACCTTTTGTCTTCTTCCGATGAGGGAGATAAGTCTTTTGACAACTTAAAATGAGAGCCTAATGGAGTGCCAATCGGTTTGGCTTTCTCCATTTTCTCCATTCCAAATCGAGCGAGGACCTTCTCGATGTACTACGACTGAGTGATCCTTAACTCTCTCCGCTTCCTATCCTTGCTTATCTCCATACCCAATATTCTTTATGCCTTTCCCAAATCCTTCATGTCAAACTCTCTACTAAGCTCCGCTTTCAACTCCTTAATTCTGACCATACTCCAAGATGCAATCAGCATATCATCAACATATAACAACAAATAAATCATATCACCATCACATCTCCTGAAATAAACACACTAGTCTTTGAAACTTCTGGAGTATCCCTGTGAAAGCATAAAGTTATCAAACCTCTTATACCATAGTCTAGGAGATTGCTTCAGTCCAAATAGAGATTTGTTGAGTTTGCAAACATAATCTGGTCTGCTGCTATCAATGAACCCTTCCGACTGCTTTAAATAAATCTCCTCATCTAGATCACCATGCATGAATGCAGTTTTGACATCTAGTTGCTCTAATTCCATATCATAATGAGCAACTAGTGCTAAGAGAATACAAATAGAAGTATGCCTAACCACTGGAGCAAAGATATCATGATACTCTACCCCTTCTTCTGAACATACCCCTTTGCGACTAATCTTGCCTTGTATCTAAGATCACCATTTCCACCATCTTTTGCTCTATAGATCCACTTGCATCCAATAGCTCTCTTGTCGGTGGGAAGAGGCACCAAATCCCAAGTATGATTTCTCTGCAATGATTCAATCTCCTCCTCCATAGCAACTAACTAACTGGAACTATTAACTGATGTGATAGCTTCTCTATAATCACAGGGATCATCATGGACAACATTCAAAGCATATGTTGCCATATCATTGAAGTTAATGTCTTCGATGCTCAATCCAACAAACTCATCAAGCCACTTACGCTTTCTTCTTTTTCTAATTGGCCTAGGTTCTGAATGATCCCCACCTTGAGTCTGATCCTCTGTACCAACATCGGTATTACCCTCATCAACCATGGTGTCATTGGAAACACCATCTGAATGTCTATGGAAAGAATCAACAAATGACTTGATTTGTGTCTGGTATTCTTCACGTGTTCTCTCATTGTCATCCAATGAGGAAGGCTCCACCTTCAACATAGCCTTCTCATCAAAAGTCACATGCCTGCTCATAACGATCTTCTTGCTAATAGGACACCACAGCCTATATCCCTTCACTCCTCTCTTATAACCTAGAAAGATACACTTGCGAGCTCTAGGTTCCAGCTTCCCTTTACTCTCATGCACATAAGCTGGGCAACCAAACACACTAAGAAATGAATAGCTAACATGCTCTCCTTTCCATACTTCTTCAGGGATCTTCATATCTATGGCAGTAGAAGGTGTGCGGTTGATGAGGAAAGCCGCCATAGATAAAGCTTCAGCCTAAAATCCCTTCTTCAATTTAGTAGTCAGTCTAAGGCATCTTGTTCTCTCTAATAACGTCTGACTCATCCTTTCTGCAACTCCATTAGACTGGGGGTCACCTGGTGTAGTGTAATGCCTCTTAATGCCTTCAAGCTCACAATAATCGATGAATTCCTATGATACAAATTCACCGCCATTATCTGAACGGAGAACTTTCAATTTCTTCCCCGACTGCTTCTCAACCATAGATTTCCACTTTCGAAACCTGGCAAAGGTTTCACTCTTTGACTGAAGAAAGTATACCCATACTTTACGAGAGAAATCATCTATAAATGAAATGAAAAACCTGGCTCCACCTAAAGACTAACAAGGGGAGGGACCTAGACATCTGTATGAACATACTCCAGGATAGCTTTTGCTTTATGCTCTCCTATACCAAAAGAAATCTTTGTCTCCTTTCCAAGAACACACTCTTTACAAAAAACAAGTTTTGAATGATAAACTCCATCAATCAATCCTCGCTTTCTCAATTATCCATGCTGCACTCACCGATGTGACCCATCCGTAAGTGTCATAATTTGGAAGAATCTGAATCAATAGATGTAACAGAAGCTGATTCACCAACTACAGTAGTGCCCTTTAATAGATAAAGATTTCCTACCCACACACCTCTCATAACAATCATGGAACCCTTCGATATCTTCATTTTCTCTCCTTCCACTACAATCTTCAAGTCAAGTCTACTCAATGCCCCAATAGAAATCAAGCTCCTCCTCAAATCAGGTACATGTCTAACATCTGTGATCGTATGAATAACACTGTCAAACATCCTAATCATCATGCTACCAACACCAACCATATGGAAAGAAGCATCATTACCCATCAGAACTTCTCCTCCATCAATTTCACGGTAAGTGGAAAAGCAGTTCCTATCAGGTGTCATAGGATAGGATGCTCCAGAATGAATCAACCATAAGTTGCTCTTCCCAAAAGAGCCAGAAGCTGTAAATACATCGGTGTCACTTTATGTATCTGATTTCTGTTGTAGAAGCTGAGGCTTGCTTTGGATTTTTTCTTCTACCTTCAAGCTTGGGACATTGTGCTATGAAGTGCCCTGATTTCTTACAATAATGACAAGTCAACTTGTTAGGCCCCCTAGACTGAGACCGCGAAGAATTCCATCCTCCACCTTTCTTCGACCTGCTTTGGCCTCTACCTCTCTGAACAGATAAACCTTCGGTATCACTATCCAAGTTAGTGCTCGCCAATCTACCTCTTAATACTTCATTATGAAGACCAGTCTTTACACCAAATAGGTTAATTTTACTACGGCCGTAAATCATGGAATTAACAAAAGAATTATACTCTTTAGGCAAGGAACATAAGAGGATCACAGCTTGAACCTCATTAGTAATATCAACTTCCACTGCCTTCATGTTCATAATCAAAATGGTCAAAGCATCTACATGATCCATGAGATCGGCTCCAGGCTTCATCTTGAACGAATAGAGTTATTGCTGATGAATAATCCGATTAGTGAAAGACTCGTCTTGATATGCATCCGATAATGCATCCCATGGTTCCTTCGCCGTCTTCTTCTGAGAGAATTCTCTAAGAACTTCATCTGATAGACTCAATTGAATTGTTGTGAGAGTTTCATCTTCCATCTCTTCCAAATCAGCTGTATCAACATCTTTCAATTTCTCAGGCGCAGAAACAACCTTATAAGTCTTCTCCTTCTTTAATACGGCCTCCATCTTCATCTTCCAAGTACCAAAATCTCCCTTTCCATCAAAACGTGTTTCTCCATAATTGACACCAGATCTACCAACAGACTTACTAGAAGTAGCCATTAATATCCAAATAGGAACAATAACACTAGCTCTGATACCAAACTATAGTGAAACTTATTTTAATTTGAGCGGAAGCGAATTATTTGATTAGGATCTAGTATTGTCTATTAGATATCAATGGAACTTAAAAAATCAATTATGCAATCTCACAGACATGATAACAGAAATAAGAGACACAAAAGATTTAATGTGGTACGGATCTGAATATCCTACGTCCACGGAGACCCAACAACTTATTTTATTCCACTGAAGAAAAAGAGTACAAAAGAGAGAGAAGAATAATGGTTGATGCTCTCACACACTCACATACATATAAAGATGAAATTCCTTCATTTAAATGGACTTGATAATTAAGTTGGAGATTAAGAAAATCAGTTTCTTGATTACCCAAATATCTTTCCAAATTGCATGATTTGATTTTAGTACAAATAGATGGCGTAATCTTGGTTTTCATATCTTTCCTTTGATTGATTGATTCTCCATGCCTAGTCATTTATTTCTTCTTATAACAAATGCATTGACTAATTAATTGATTGGTTAATTAATTAGTTTCCTTTCAAAATATCCTCTCATATCTTTCCATATGCAAGCCAAATTAATTGATTGATTGAACCAATTAATCAATTTCTTTCCTTCTCAACAAATATTTGAATCATTCAAATTTAACAGAAAAAACACTCTAGTAGCTTAAATGGAAACAATGATTTCTAATAATTCTGAGCTAGAAATATTAGTCTTATTTCTTTAGTCTTGTTTAACTTGTTTATAATGTATAATATACCTGTATATACATATATTTAATAAATGCAATCTCTTGAGGCATGTGTGATTACTAATCGAATCCAGTCCCAACCCTACAGTCTTGGTCTAGTCATCTTACTTTAACATCACAAACACCTAACTGATATTAGTCACATATTTTTGATACGACCACATCATAAAAACTAGTTACACTCTTAACCTTTTGAATATATCCCACCTTTGAAAATACTGAGTTATGTAAGCATTGTGCATGACATTTATAATATTCTCCCACATTGCTTATTTAGTTTATTTACATTGCATGAAACACAAAAATAAACATTTTAGAGAAAGTGGGTATGGTCAGATTGTGAACACAATACACATAGGCTTTATCATATGGACATTGCATGCTTGGTTGCTTTTGGATGTTCAATTTGCAAGCTGATATGGAGGTGGTGAGGTACTCACAATATTCCATTGTTTAAAGACTTCTGAGTTGTCAAAATTGCAAGTAATTAAATATTATGTTCTTACTTTGATGTCGGCTTTATATTTCATATATGATTTGCATTTGAGTGTGTCGAAGCATATGTAGTCAATTGAATATGTTTACTTCTAAGTTTTAACTATATAATAGAAGTTTTTACTTGAATCATCTTTTGTATTTAAGATTCAAATTTGAGCATAGCTGAACAAAACATTAAAACATTTATTGGTTGCTGGGTAGGTGACCAGATGAGTCATCAATTCACTTCATTTTTTTCCATTGATAACTCTGTGTTAAATTTTATACTGTAATCATGTAGGGAATAACAACATTGCCACATGGTGATTTTGAAAACCAATATTACATGATGGCTCAATAATGTCCTTATTCCAAACTTTGAATGCAAGTAATCTGCTCTTTAGTGGAAACCCAAGATAAACTTTTTTAAAATGACTACAAAACCAAAGATATAGAGTTGCCTGAAATTCCAGATACCAAGTCGATGTCCAATTCAGACCGTCATGCTGAAAATTTCCCTCGTCAAAGTCCTGAAGATATATCATATTCTTAATATGGAGATTATGAGCTTGTTTATCATTTGTATATTATGCTAAAAGCACTACATATGAAGACTGTCTCAGTTAGGCAAAATAGCAGTTTGGATTTCAGCTTCCATTCAGCAAGGTTCTAACTTCCGGCCGGCATGCCGAAATTCCGTTGTTTCCGTTCCGGTTCCAGCATGGACCGGACCGGAAGTTCATCAAAATCTCGTTTCGGGATTTAAAAAGCAAGAAGAGTAAGAAAAAAGTTTACAATAAGAAAATCAGTTAAAAATGAACTTTGAATTTCGAAATTACCTAGCTTTGATAATCTATTTTGAGCTGCAAATCGAAATTAACTCTGATAGCGTTTTTCTCTTCGTCGGTTTCAAGCATCCATTAGTATTTTTTTTTCTTTTTTGGAACTAGAACGAAAATTGATTTTGATTCACATTAGGGCACAGGCTTGGATGGGGACTGAGGAAGAAAGTGGCGAGGCAAGAGAAGGAAGAAGGGTTCGTTGTTTTAATTTGATGTTTCTTTTAATGCTGGGCTGGGCTAAACAAGTAGTTATATAAGTAAACTTAGTTAATGCTTTTTATAGGCATGTAAAGGAAGTTGGGCTAATAATATAATTTCTAAATTTTTTATATACTTTGGTTTTCTTTTCATGCACCTAGATGTTTATAAATTATAGAATAATACCGAAATCTATAAACCGAAACTAAAGAGGAATTTCCTAAACTACCGAAACGGAACCGAAATTTCTAAATTTTGTGAAGACCGGAACGGAAACGGAAAATGGAATTCCGAACCTTGATTCAAAGTGATAAAAGGATGCAGTTTTTTTTCATGTACAGGAATGTAAGAAGCTAGGAATTTCACCACATTTGGAATAAAAATCTGATGGTTATCAAATGACCTATCAGTAAATGTGATGTACTACTGTAAACTTCGATGTTGTAGTTGGAAAAAAAGGTGCTCGTTACTTTATAGAGTGAGAAAAACTACCTGGCATCAAATATTGTTAAAAATGTATATTAGTCATTAGAAGTTTAATTCCATGCCTTTGTAAATGTTCCTTTTGTGTTGTTTCGTTCTTTAAACCGATTCAAAAGTTTTGAATTCAGATGTTTGAAGCTTGTAGTTTTTGCGCTCTGCATAATGGTTGTATTCGTAGATTTTTCTATGTTAATATTTGTCATACGATGAATTAT
Source organism: Allium fistulosum (assembly GCA_030737815.1). NCBI lineage: Eukaryota > Viridiplantae > Streptophyta > Magnoliopsida > Asparagales > Amaryllidaceae > Allium > Allium fistulosum. The sequence continues at coordinate 350,093 of JASFAW010000015.1, forward strand.
TTCATCTTTCTGAGTTATTGTTTACTAAATGTATAATTGTTAATATTATGGAAAAGGAATGGCAATTTTACCATTGGCGTTGAATCCGTCCGATACTTCAGACACCAATAGACTAATAGTGGCACAGCTGGTCAAATCCAACGCACTCGTATTGAATTGTTACATAACTAATTTTTAAATTCATTTTGTATGCTTTTATATATCACATCGAAAGTGATTGTAGGATGAATATTTGTTGCCAACACACCCATACTGAATTGTTGTAATGAAGTTTTATATCATATAATGTTGTTTAATGTTTTAAGTAATAATTTCTCGGTAAATTTTCAGTTATCCTTGAACAATCACATTGTGGTTTTTACTTTTTAAAAGCCTAAAGGTTTGTTTGGTTTCAATGAAAGGGTTTCATTTTAAGTTTATGTTTTGAATTTTCAGCATGCATTACAAAACGTGAAAAGAACAGAGGAGAAAATTTAAAAATATAGGACATTACGAAGATGGAGAAACAGCGGAGAAGATGAATTGTTTTCTATGCTTTTGTTATTTCTTGAAATACAAAAAACAAAATAAATTTATTTTTTATTTTGTATGTTTGCTTCATAGTTGTCTTCCAAAAATACTTCTGTCATATGCATTTCTGTTTAGACAAAAACCTAAAACTAAAAAACAGCAAAGCAAACAGCTTCTAAATGTTTTGTTACATTACTATTTTTTAAATTCTTTTTGTATGCATTTATATCTAGATTACCGTCTTATCGCGTCGGACGTGATAATGGGGTAAATACTCGTTGCCAATGCATTCGAATTGAATTTTTATAATGAAGTTTTATATCATATAATTTTATTTTATGTTTTAAGTAATAATTTCTTAATATAAACTAACTTATATTTATTCAGTTATTCTTGAACAATAATCATTGTGGTTTTACCTTTTGTTAAAAGCCTTAGGTAACTATTTTTTAAGTTCTTTTTGTATGCTTTTATATCTAGATTACCCCGTTACCATGTAGGACGTGATAATAGGATAATTAAATGTTTGTTGCCGACGCATATGTACTGAATTGTTATATTGAAGTTTTGTATCATATAATTTTGTGTAAAGACCCAAAAGTCGACCTTCGAAAATCGGCACCCGTACTTCACTTGTACTCAAAATGTCGTAGATTCAAATGCCGAATCTAGTTCTCCGGAGCTTATAACACACTTAAGTAAATAACACAGCGGAAGAAAAAGAATAATACATTGATATACAATATCTGATACAATAGAGTGATACAATGAATATCAATATACATCAAAGATATGATACAATAAAATAGCAGCGGAAAGAAAACGATAACATCAGCAGCGGATAATCTCCATCTTCAAAGCACCAATCCAGAAATAGCTCGAACTCCCAATAACGATGCACAAAGATAAGCAAGTGCAGTCCAATCTAAAGACTGAACTAGCTCTAGAAAATCTACTAATTCTGACTATCTGAAAAACCAAACTCTAGACTGCCCGTGTAGAACAATTTTGAGCATCCAGAGTTTAGGAAAGAAACAATAAACTCCGGATCAGTCATGGGACTGGTGTGAGCAACAAAAACAGTTTATCTTTAAAACAAATAGCAAGAAAATTTTAAAGTCAATTCGCAATGCTTTTGGAAAATGAGACTACCATAAGACCTCCTGCCACACACACAATGCAAACGCAGAATTGGAGGAGATTTCTTCTTATGATAGTCAAAGATGCTTACTATGCAAAAGAAAACTCTTTTGATATTATTACTAGTGCATAGTGGAAAACATTTCGAAAGTAGAATATAAATCTTAGCCAACATAGGCATTTCACGTTATGCCTACTATAGCTACTATGTTCAATAGCAGGTTACCGCCATATTCCATAGCAGGTAATACAACTAAAACCGTACAAGGCTCGTATTGTTTCTTTGGATTTTCCAACAAATGGTCAGGCTAAGGAACTTCCTTCCGCCACATGGGATCGCCTCTGGCTGGACGTCCCGAGAGACAAACTGCTCTCTGCCAACACAAGGCCGGGTTACCCCTATAACAGGTAACTCACGAATATGCCACCTCCCGGTCCTTTGGGACCTTTATCCGAGGCCTCGGTAACCAACATCACACATAATAAATAAAGTGTGTCCACATGAGTATGTATCTGGGCTCCATACCATGATACCACCCTTTTCCAGAAGGAAATGACATACCCTAAAGGGCGCGACCCTCATAACCTTGCTGCAACATTCCTGTTTCGACCATTTCCGGTCTGTGAGGCTCTGACGAAGTTTCGTCCACAAAGCTACGCTTTGTCACAAAGCCATGCTTTGGGTCAACAGATGATCAAAGTAATGATCACAAAGATAAATGATCAAACAAATGATCATATCACAAATGATCAAATAATGATCATCACACAGCAACACTCAACATGTCACATTACCAAAATGGGAGTATATTGCTGATAACCTTAACCTACATAACCTCTGAGCTCGTACGTCTTAGAGAAGGGTGTTAAGCTAAGAGAATAAATTCTCCGCCACCAACAGAAATGTATTTGAAAGAAATCTGCTTTATATCTCAAAGTGTAATGTCAGACATGTAACCATACAAGTCTGTTCCGGGTTCGAACAGAACCGAAGGCACTTCCGAAGAAGCCCTTGCAAATCCGGATAATTTTCTAATCACGTCCGGACTTCCCATCACAAAGGGTGCTAAAATCTCTATATGGGGACCAGTCGATGCAGAGACATTCGACGAGTTGTCCTTTCGTTTTCGAAAATATCTGGTCTTCACCACCGGTCTTCAAATGCAATCCATATACGACGTATCATTATTCGGAACGGGTTATATGACACAAATGTCTTCTCCCGGCTAAACCGAATAACGAGCGCAATCTTTAAAAACATATGGATATTGGGATTTCAATTAAGTCACAACTTATTACCCAAAACCTTTCTTTTAAATGGTTTAACAGATTACCATTTTCAAATCTTTAAACAAAAAGATTCATTCTAACAACCTTCAATGGTTTAACAATTTTCCACACTTTAATCTTTTAAACAAAAGATTCATTCACAGATTTTCCAAATTAATTTCCCTTTCAATTTGATTAACTCGTTAAATCTTTAAATCAAAGATTTAACTCATAGTTTTCAAAACAATTCCATTTCAAATGGTTTACACAAATCATCATTTTTAAATCTGTTAAAAATAAACAGATTCAATTCATAGCTTTCAAAAAGAATTTCATTCATAACTTGGAAAACCATTTTTTCAATTCAAACTTGAAATTCCTTTAATTAAACTGGAATTTCTTTTCTTATCTGAAAGCTTTTATTCCATTTGAAAATAAACAGTTTTCATTTTGGAAATCTGATTCATTTATACGAGTTAAGGTCTTTGGGTTAAATCCAAATTCTCAAAATTATGCTTTTAAATGGTTTGATTCATACAAACACATTTATACCATCTTTAATCCCTAGTTTCAAATCATAGGATTCAATTTCAAACTTGAATTCAAATTTAAATCAATTATTTAAATTTTCAAAACTTGATTAAGTTATTCAAAAATAACTTTTATCTTTGAAATTCCATTTCAAAAGCTTTTCACTTTAAACCCAAATTTCCAATTTCAAAATCAATTGAAATTAAAATTTCAATTTCAAAAACATCAAATTTAAATTATCTGTGACTTAACCGATTTCCACGTGAAATCCATATTTGTGTGTGTAAAGGTGTAGTCCAGGGGTTTTACACAGTAGTGCAACATCATACAATCATCACAGATATATCGATAAGCGGTATAATCGATAACGCTTATCTTCATTCACAGATTCATAGATAAAATAAATTTATCGGTCACAAAGATTCACTATTATAATTCGATGTGGGTTTCGGATAACCAACTGGAATCCGACTCCATGTCGCATCGAAATTCAAGTGCCGTTTTATGGGCCAAGGGTTTTCGTATTCACCTAGTAATATATCATAGAAACAGAAATCACAGCTCAGCACAAAGTAATTCACATCACAAAGCATCACGATCACAAACAGAAATATTAATCCAGTACACAATATTTGATGACAGTCAATCATCTTCAATTTAAGGTGAAGGTGATTTAAAAGAATTAACCACATAACTATTTAAATCAACCATTAACTATAAATTAATTCAATTTTAATTAATTTTTTCTTAATCAATTATCTTAATTAACTACTAATTATTAATTAACTTTAATTAACGATTCTTAATTACAAATAAACTCTTAATAGTTAATTAACCAATCTTTAATTCAATTACAAATTAATTAAACACTTAATAATTAATTATCCAAATCTTAAATTTCAAATTGACTAATCTCTAGTCACTTAGTTAATTACAATTATAAATAAATTAATCATTCTTAATTACCCTTTTAAACAACTAATAATTAATAATTCTTTGTCTTAATTAACATTTTAAAATCTTCCATAAACTTTGAAATCAATTTATTATTAACTTATAAGACTTTAATTTTAATTACTCTAACGCTTAACTTTAGTTATTTACTTAATTGAAAGATTAATTGAGATTTTAAAACATTCTAAAGTATTGACTAGAAATAATTAAACTTATATTAAAGTTTAACTTCATTTGTTAAACATTTTCACTTATTATCATTTATAAAACAGCAGTTTGGAAAAAACCCACAAACCCGAGACTTCCAGGCTTTTACTCGAGTCCAACCCAAGTCTCTCTCCTTTCTTCCTCGTGCCTGATCTTCTTCTCTTTTTTTTCTTCTTTCTTTTTCAGTTTAACTATACAAACTAAGATAGCAACGTATACTCGCGTTCGCGAGTTCCATCCCGAAGCAAACGTGCTTTTACTCGAGCCATCTTCCTCTTCTCCCCATCCCAGTTTCTTCTTCTTCCCTTTTTTTTCTTAAGTTTTAAACCAACACTCCAGAACACAGACACTAACACCACCATGTACGTGCACGTCACCGCGGCGCCCCTCCGGCAACTCTCGACACCTCCGACAAACCATGATTCGACCCCCAACTCGAAATCGAAACCCAGTATTTCGAATAAAAGTCGAAATCAAAATAGAGCCTGTAGCTCGAACCATTAGCTCGAACAACCACGAGAAAACGCCTCGCTACCTCGTCTCAGTTCACCAGAAAACCAACGCTTTCGGCCATACCACGTTAACAACCTATGCTAACCTTCCTCTCAACCTCGATGCACTCGATCACTCCTAGGTGATGAAATCACCTAGTTTTCAACCTACTGCAAAACTCAGGGTTAAACCCTAAGTTGAACTCAGCTCCAAAATTTACGCAATGAAATTTTTTTCCGACAATTTTCCCATTACTAGTAACTGTCAATCTTGCTTTATACCAAATCTTAGCATTTAAGGTTGATTCTATTATCAGAAAACGATCGAAATACATGTTTTGTTCAAACCTGAATTGCATTTGAATTACTTAACTAAAAATCATCACTGTTGTTTCAAAAATCCTGTTTTTAAGTGAGTATTCAAGTTATAAAATCAAATCAATGGTTTGAAATACTTGGATTAATCATAAAATCTTGTTTTTACTGTAAAACCTTGGTTACAGAGACAACCCTTTATGTTCAAGCTCACAACAAAAGTTAATCCATTGATGATGTTTTAAACTAACTTATTTATTGCAAATTAATATTCATCAAGGATCAGAGGAGTGAAATTTAAAGTTCAACTTAATTTAAACCTGATATCTTGAAAAGAACAGGACAGATGATGACTAACTATTATGTCCAGAACAACATCATTATCATACATGAACTTTTCATTTGTATGTAGCTGTATAACTTAATACTTGTTATAAATCATCTACACAGTTTTGAATCATACTTGAAGCCTTCCAAAAATATGTTCACTCACAGATTCTCAACATTGGATTCAAAGAAATGGTTTTAAAGATTAAAGTTGCTCACCTGAGTTTGAAAGACAGAGAACAGGCTCTGCATTTGAAAATTGGGAATGATTTTAACTAAAACTGGAATCTTTGCTTTGAATTTGAACTTGAACTTCCAGGTTTGAATTTGAACAGAAGCTTGTTTACTTTGTTTTGATTAAATTTTGTTTAAGTTTTTGAGTGACACTTGCTTTTGTTTTTCTCAGTTTTTAAATTTTTGATCTCTGGTTGAACTTGCTTTTGAATGAACGAATTTGAAATGGAGTTGATATGTGAGAAAGCAAGTTTGCAGGTGATAATGTTTTGTTGTACAAAGTTGATATATATTTTCCTTTCTAGTACGAATATGGCCAGAGATTTTTTTCATTTGGAGGCTAATATTTTCCTTTGGTGGCTTGCATTTATTATTAGTTGTACAACTTATATATATATATTTACTTTGTTTATTCTTTAGCAAGCTTCACATAATCTTTTGTTGTTTGTCTGGTTTCATTTGTACAATAGGTCATGGCTGAGATGGTCTTGCATTTAATGCTTTGTACAAATTCATCTTTTTTTTTCCTTTGCTTTCGGCTGAGATGATATTTTATTGTGTACCAAGATAATGGCATGGATTTCTTAGTACTATACTATATTTTCTTTCCTATACTCCATTTTAGTTGTACAAAGCATGGAGATATTTGTTTTGTGTGCTAACATTTATTAACTTGGACTTGTTCATACTTATATATATTTGTTTGCTTCTTTTCTTTTGTTTACTGGTTTCTTTTTTCAGCCTTATACTTCATATACATACATACATACTTTGGTTTTGTTGTGGTTTTAATTTAACTAATTTGATTACCGTGTTTATTTCATATCTTTATAGTTCATATAACTAAAATTTTAAGATATTTATTTTCAACTTAAATAATTGTCTTGTATTTCTCAATATTTATATATATATATATATCATTTCAAATCTATTCATATAGGTACAACTCTATAAATTCGTATATATATATGATTTCTAAAATTTTAAAATGATTTAATATATTTCTATTTGGATTCGGGGAAGCTCGAATTCATTTATCGATTAATTTTACAATTTTTATTCAAAAATCAATTTAATTATCAATTTAAATATATAAAAATTCGGGGTCGTTACAGACTTCCCCCCTTAAAAGAATTTCGTCCTCGAAATTGCTAAGGAGACACGAAGATAGATGAAGAATGTTTCATCAAATCAAACTGAGTATCTATTCTGTATTTGGCTTACCAAATCAGAATATCAATAATATATACAAGAACGAATCTGTTGAATTCCTTCACACGATACCCGGGTTATCCAGATCTACGAAATATACAATGGCATCGGTTAGTTCGAAAGGATAACTAACCATTCGTAGAACATATCGGGACCCAAAGAATAGATAGATGTATGGATACAATTTCAAAACTTTTAGTTTAAAAACCAAAATGTACCTATCAACTTTAGCAATCAAAGCAACCAAGGCAACCAATACATCCAAACAAACAAGTCTGGCCTATCTGGAGTTTATGTCCCATATTGATATATTGAATTTCTTCCTGGATCCACCAGAAATTATCGAAGAATTGAGAAAAGAGATGTTGAACAAAAGAGATTGATAGAGAAAAGATTTCTTCCTTGTTGTTACAGAGTATTGACCATTTCATAGTGGTATCCCCCTGTCCCATATCTCATCCTCTTCTTGCACTCACACTCACTATCAGTGGATAGTAAGAGAATTTACTGAGGCGTACGGACAGATTCCTTAGAGATTACTCATTCTAGGGTATACCTCACCCTATCTCTAATGAGCTACTTAATGTGTTATACTCCTGAGCTAAAGTTTAACACTCGGCTCTGATACCACGTTGTAAAGACCCAAAAGTCGACCTTCGAAAATCGACACCCGTACTTCACTTGTACTCAAAATGCCGTAGATTCAAATGCCGAATCTGGTTCTCCAAAGCTTATAACACACTTAAGTAAATAACACAGCGGAAGAAAAAGAATAATACATTGATATACAATATCTGATACAACAGAGTGATACAATGAATATCAGTATACATCAAAGATATGATACAATAAAATAGTAGCGGAAAGAAAACGATAACGTCAGCAGCGGATAATCTCCATCTTCAAAGCACCAATCCAGAAATAGCTCGAACTCCCAATAACGATGCACAAAGATAAGAAAGTGCAGCCCGATCCAAAGACTGAACTAGCTCCATAAAATCTACTAATTCTGACTATCTGAAAAACCAAACTCTAGACTGCCCGTGTAGAAAATTTTTGAGCATCCAGAGTTTAGGAAAGAAAAAATAAACTCCGGATCAGTCATGGGACTGGTGTGAGCAACAAAAACAGTTTATCTTTAAAACAAATAGCAAGAAAATTTTAAAGTCAATTCGCAATGCTTTTGGAAAATGAGACTACCATAAGACCTCCCGCCACACACACAATGCAAACGCAGAATTAGAGGAGATTTCTTCTTATGATAGTCAAAGATGCTTACTACGCAAAAGAAAACTCTTTTGATATTATTACTAGTGCATAGTGGAAAACATTTCGAAAGTAGAATATAAATCTTAGCCAGCATAGGCATTTCACGTTATGCCTACTATAGCTACTATGTTCAATAGCAGGTTACCGCCACATTCCATAGCAGGTAATACAACTAAAACCGTACAAGGCTCGTATTGTTTCTTTGGATTTTCCAACAAATGGTCAGGCTAAGGAACTTCCTTCCGCCGCATGGGATCGCCTCTGGCTGGACGTCCCGAGAGACAAACTGCTCTCTGCCAACACAAGGCCGGGTTACCACTATAACAGGTAACTCACGAATATGCCACCTACCGGTCCTTTGGGACCTTTATCCGAGGCCTCGGTAACCAACATCACACATAATAAATAAAGTGTATCCACATGAGTAAGTATCTGGGCTCCATACCATGATACCACCCTTTTCCAGAAGGAAATGACATACCCTAAAGGGCGCGACCCTCATAACCTTCCTGCAACATTCCTGTTTCGACCATTTCCGGTCTGTGAGGCTCTGACGAAGTCTCGTCCACAAAGCTACGCTTTGTCACAAAGCCATGCTTTGGGTCAACAGACGATCAAAGTAATGATCACAAAGATAAATGATCAAATAAATGATCATATCACAAATGATCAAATAATGATCATCACACAGCAACACTCAGCATGTCACATTACCAAATTGGGAGTATATTGTTGATAACCTTCAACTACATAACCTCTGAGCTCGTACGTCTCAGAGAAGGGTGTTAAGCTAAGAGAATAAATTCTTCGCCAGCAACAGAAATGTATTTGAAAGAAATCTGCTTTATATCTCAAAGTGTAATGTCAGACATGTAACCATACAAGTCTGTTCTGGGTTCGAACAGAACCGAAGGCAATTCCGAAGAAGCCCTTGCAAATCCGGATAATTTTCTAATCACGTCCGGACTTCCCATCATAAAGGGTGCTAAAATCTCTATATCGGGGACCAGTCGATGCAGAAACATTCGACGAGTTGTCCTTTCATTTTCGAAAATATCCGCTCTTCACCACCGGTCTTCAAATGCAATCCATATACGACGTATCATTATTCGGAACGAGTTATATGACACAAAGGTCTTCTCCCGGCTAAACCGAATAACGAGCGCAATCTTTAAAAACATATGGATATTGGGATTTCAATTAAGTCACAACTTTTTACCCAAAACCTTTCTTTTAAATGGTTTAACAGATTACCATTTTCAAATCTTTAAACAAAAAGATTCATTTTAACAACCTTCAACGGTTTAACAATTTTCCACACTTTAATCTTTTAAACAAAAGATTCATTCACAGATTTTACAAATTAATTTCCCTTTCAATTTGATTAACTCGTTAAATCTTTAAATCAAAGATTTAACTCATAGTTTTCAAAACAATTCCATTTCAAATGGTTTACACAAATCATCATTTTTAAATCTGTTAAAAATAAACAGATTCAATTCATAGCTTTCAAAAAGAATTTCATTCAAAACTTGGAAAACCATTTTTTCAATTCAAACTTGAAATTCCTTTAATTAAACTGGAATTTCTTTTCTTATCTGAAAGCTTTTATTCCATTTGAAAACAAACAGTTTTCATTTTGGAAATCTGATTCATTTATACGAGTTAAGGTCTTTGGGTTAAATCCAAATTCTCAAAATTATGCTTTTAAATGGTTTGGATTCATACAAACACATTTATACCATCTTTAATCCCTAGTTTCAAATCATAGGATTCAATTTCAAACTTGAATTCAAATTTAAATCAATTATTTAAATTTTCAAAACTTGATTAAGTTATTCAAAATAACTTTTATCTTTGAAATTCCATTTCAAAAGCTTTTCACTTTAAACCCAAATTTCCAATTTCAAAATCAATTGAAATTAAAATTTCAATTTCAAAAACATCAAATTTAAATTATCTGTGACTTAACCGATTTCCACGTGAAATCCATATTTGTGTGTGTAAAGGTGTAGTCCAGGGGTTTTACACAGTAGTGCAACATCATACAATCATCACAGATATATCGATAAGCGGTATAATCGCTAACGCTTATCTTCATTCACAGATTCATAGATAAAATAAATTTATCGGTCACAAAGATTCACTATTATAATTCGATGTGGGTTTCGGATAACCAACTGGAATCCGACTCCATGTCGCATCGAAATTCAAGTGCCGTTTTATGGGCCAAGGGTTTTCGTATTCACCTAGTAATATATCACAGAAACAGAAATCACAGCTCAGCACAAAGTAATTCACATCACAAAGCATCACGATCACAAACAGAAATATTAATCCAGTACACAATATTTGATGACAGTCAATCATCTTCAATTTAAGGTGAAGGTGATTTAAAAGAATTAACCACATAACTATTTAAATCAACCATTAACTATAAATTAATTCAATTTTAATTAATTATTTCTTAATCATTTATCTTAATTAACTACTAATTATTAATTAACTTTAATTAACGATTCTTAATTACAAATAAACTCTTAATAGTTAATTAACCAATCTTTAATTCAATTACAAATTAATTAAACACTTAATAATTAATTATCCAAATCTTAAATTTCAAATTGACTAATCTCTAGTCACTTAGTTAATTACAATTATAAATAAATTAATCATTCTTAATTACCCTTTTAAACAACTAATAATTAATAATTCTTTGTCTTAATTAACATTTTAAAATCTTCCATAAACTTTGAAATCAATTTATTATTAACTTATAAGACTTTAATTTTAATTACTCTAACGCTTAACTTTAGTTATTTACTTAATTGAAAGATTAATTGAGATTTTAAAACATTCTAAAGTATTAACTGGAAATAATTAAACTTATATTAAAGTTTAACTTCATTTGTTAAACATTTTCACTTATTATCATTTATAAAATAGCAGTTTGGAAAAAACCCACAAACCCGAGACTTCCAGGCTTTTACTCGAGTCCAACCCGAGTCTCTCTCCTTTCTTCCTCGTGCCTGATCTTCTTCTCTTTTTCTTCTTCTTTCTTTTCCAGTTTAACTATACAAACTAAGATAGCAACGTATACTCGCATTCGCGAGTTCCATCCCGAAGCAAACGTGCTTTTACTCAAGCCATCTTCCTCTTCTCCCCATCCCAGTTTCTTCTTCTTCCCTTTTTTTCTTAAGTTTTAAACCAACACTCCAGAACACAGACACTAACACCACCGTGTACGTGCACGTCACCGCGGCACCCCTCCGGCAACTCTCGACACCTCCGACAAACCACGATTCGACCCCCAACTCGAAATCGAAACCCAGTATTTCGAATAAAAGTCGAAATCAAAATAGAGCCTGTAGCTCGAACCAGTAGCTCGAACAACCATAAGAAAACGCCTCGCTACCTCGTCTCAGTTCACCAGAAAACCCACGCTTTCGGCCATACCACGTCAACAACCTATGCTAACCTTCCTCTCAACCTCGATGCACTCGATCACTCCTAGGTGATGAAATCACCTAGTTTTCAACCTACTGCAAAACTCAGGGTTAAACCCTAAGTTGAACTCGTCTCCAAAATTTACGCAATGAAATATTTTTCCGACAATTTTCCCATTACTAGTAACTGTCAATCTTGCTTTATACCAAATCTTAGCATTTAAGGTTGATTCTATTATCAGAAAACGATCGAAATACATGTTTTGTTCAAACCTGAATTGCATTTGAATTACTTAACTAAAAATCATCACTGTTGTTTCAAAAATCCTGTTTTTAAGTGAGTATTCAAGTTATAAAATCAAATCAATGGTTTGAAATACTTGGATTAATCATAAAATCTTGTTTTTACTGTAAAACCTTGGTTACAGAGACAACCCTTTATGTTCAAGCTCACAACAAAAGTTAATCCATTGATGATGTTTTAAACTAACTTATTTATTGCAAATTAATATTCATCAAGGATCAGAGGAGTGAAATTTAAAGTTTAACTTAATTTAAACCTGATATCTTGAAAAGAACAGGACAGATGATGACTAACTATTATGTCCAGAACAACATCATTATCATACATGAACTTTTCATTTGTATGTAGCTGTATAACTTAATACTTGTTATAAATCATCTACACAGTTTTGAATCATACTTGAAGCCTTCCAAAAATATGTTCACTCACAGATTCTCAACATTGGATTCAAAGAAATGGTTTTAAAGATTAAAGTTGCTCACCTGAGTTTGAAAGACAGAGAACAGGCTCTGCATTTGAAAATTGGGAATGATTTTAACTAAAACTGGAATCTTTGCTTTGAATTTGAACTTGAACTTCCAGGTTTGAATTTGAACAGAAGCTTGTTTACTTTGTTTTGATTAAATTTTGTTTAAGTTTTTGAGTGACACTTGCTTTTGTTTTTCTCAGTTTTTAAATTTTTGATCTCTGGTTGAACTTGCTTTTGAATGAACGAATTTGAAATGGAGTTGATATGTGAGAAAGCAAGTTTGCAGGTGATAATGTTTTGTTGTACAAAGTTGATATATATTTTCCTTTCTAGTACGAATATGGCCAGAGATTTTTTTCATTTGGAGGCTAATATTTTCCTTTAGTGGCTTGCATTTATTATTAGTTGTACAACTTATATATATATTTACTTTGTTTATTCTTTAGCAAGCTTCACATAATATTTTGTTGTTTGTCTGGTTTCATTTGTACAATAGGTCATGGCTGAGATGGTCTTGCATTTAATGCTTTGTACAAATTCATCTTTTTTTTCCTTTGCTTTCGGCTGAGATGATATTTTATTGTGTACCAAGATAATGGCATGGATTGCTTAGTACTATACTATATTTTCTTTCCTATACTCCATTTCAGCTGTACAAAGCATGGAGATATTTGTTTTGTGTGCTAACATTTATTAACTTGGACTTGTTCATACTTATATATATTTGTTTGCTTCTTTTCTTTTGTTTACTGGTTTCTTTTCTCAGCCTTATACTTCATATACATACATACATACTTTGGTTTTGTTGTGGTTTTAATTTAACTAATTTGATTACCGTGTTTATTTCATATCTTTATAGTTCATATAACTAAAACTTTAAGATATTTATTTTCAACTTAAATACTTGTCTTGTATTTCTCAATATTTATATATATATATATATATATATATATATATATATATCATTTCAAATCTATTCATATAGGCACAACTCTATAAATTCATATATATATACGATTTCTAAATTTTTAAAATGATTTAATATATTTTTATTTGGATTCTGGGAAGCTCGAATTCATTTATCGATTAATTTTACAATTTTTATTCAAAAAACAATTTAATTATCAATTTAAATATATAAAAATTCAGGGTCATTACATTTTGTTTTATGTTTTATGTAATAATTTCTCATTACACAATAAATTATATTTTTTCAGCTATTCTTGAACAATAGTTACTGTGGTTTTACCTTTTTTTAAAAGCCTAAATGTTTTGTTACATAACTATTTTTCTAATTCTTTTTGTATGCTTTTATATCTATATTATTAGATAAGTAAATGTCAGTACCAATAAATTGTTTTGTGATGAACATAAAAATGCTTTAAATAAAAATATCTTTTGATCGAATGCAGACAATAATCATGCTCTATAAGTTGATATTAATAGGTTGTAAGATTTAGAATAGAAACCCCATCAACTACTTGTATGCATATGCATGCCCAACACTTTTTTGCATGCGTACACGCTACACTAGACAATAACAATGAGAACACGATAATTAAGTCCTAAAACTTTCAAATTAATAAAAAATGAAATTTATCTAGTTGAAATTTGTCACATATCGTTGATTTTAAGTATTTTATAAAATATGCGCCTTCCAATTTTAACTTATGTTTTACATCCATTTTTTCATTTTTCACGTTCGTCTTTCTGTTTTTACCCTTCTATATACGTACTTTCAACTTCCTCTCAACAACTTCCTATTTTTTTTGAAAATTTCGAATAGTAGTTCTATGGAATTTAGGTGCCGACTTTTGTTATATATTGTTCGATTCGATCTTCAGTTGCATCTCGTTCGAATTTAGCTGCATCTCGTTCGATTCGAACAGTATTTGTCAAATCTTGTTCACTTTTTGCTACATCCCGATCAGTTTTTGCAACATCTCCATTTATTTCAGCTTTCATCTTCTTCTACTTTGCGCAAAAATACGAGTTCGAGGTTAGTTTATTTTTTTCATAGTTATTTTTGTTTTTTTACTTTTTGATCTACGATTATGTTGGATTAAATTTTATTCATTTTGTTGTAGCTGCAATTTATTATTAACGTTGTTATTTATTTAGTTCAACTTTGTTGTTATTTAAGATATGCAAACAATTATTGATATGACATACGTTTGTCTTTGTTGAATTCATTGTGTCTGTTATTGTTGTCATTGTAATTGGCTGTAGTACTCGTATTGTTATTGTTATAGTTCATGTATGTTGTTGTTCAATTATATGATATTAATGAGATATGGCACTGAAGTTTTATGCAGGACATTGTTGTTATGACAAATATTTATCATACAAATATTTGCCATAATAATATTTGTTTAGTAAATAATTATTATGGTAGTTTTTACTATAACAATTATATTTGTTATGTTATATTTTTATTCTAACAATATATTTATTTTTTCAGAACAGAGCCTATTGATGTTCTTGTCATTTTTCTATTGGATAATGATACTTATAGTAGGCATCTTGGTTTGAGTGATTGTGTATTGAAATTGAGAAATGATATTTGTGAACATTGGTTGGAGTTAACACATGGTTCTGTTGAATTGGTTTATGAAAGTGACCAAAAGAAAAGAGTTATTGAAACTAATTCTAATTTGCATAGTATATTGTTGCTTGTTGCTCATAGCCGTGATGATTTTCTACTTATTTCGGTTATATCTAAGCTGTGTAAAAGTATTTCGACCGATGTTGGTTTTTGTAGTTCTTCATTTGTTAGTTCTTTTGATGAGTGTGGCTTATTTACTTCTTAAATGGTTTGTTTTTCGGTTGATTCTAGTTCTACTTTGAAACGTTTGTTAAAAAATGATTCTAGCAATTCAGTATTTACTGGTGTTGGTCAAACATTTGATGGTGGTGTTGAGGAGTTTCAATTGTATCTTATGGTATGCTATATTAAGAATAGTTATAAAGTTAATGTTGCTAAAAATGGTAGGGAGCGAGTTACAACTGTTTGTTCACGAGAAGGTGGTAATTTTCGCATTTATGCTTCACGTAAGTTTAACCAACCAGGCTTTTTTTTCATCAAAACTATACAGCCTAATCATTCATGTGGAGCTGGGTTTGTAGATGTTAACCATCCATCTTTTTCATGCAAATTAGTTAAGATGTTGGTTTTTGATTTTGTTCGTTCAAATCCTCTTATGGAAACGAAAGATATTGTTCATTTATTTCATACCGAGTACAATAATGTGTTAAATTACTTTTTTGCTTATACATGGAAAATATTGGCTTGTAAGAAATACATGGCAATGATTTGCTTTCGTATCATCATTTGAAATCCTTTTGTGAAGATGTGGTTGAGTGTAATCCTTGTAGTACTGTTGAACTTTAAGGTGATTCTGTTACTCATGAATTTGAAAGGGTTTTTATTCGGTTTGAAGCATGCAAATATGGATTTGATTATTGTCATCCTTTGATTTTTTTTTTGGATGGGACTTTTATGAGAGGTAGAGGACAAGGTTGTATTATGCATGCTACAGCTAAAATAGTAATCAAGGTATGATTCAATTTTGAAAATTATGAGAAAATTTATTTGTCTTTCATTTAATGAAATATTTGTTGTCAAATGTTTGTCATGTTTGCCTGTCAAATATTTGCCATGTTTTTACGGTAAATATTTGACATACCTGTGTTGTTTCATTTTATTTGATATGTTTGTTTTCTTGTTATTTTATTTGTTAAATTAGTATTATATATATGCTATTTATTCACTTGGTAAACATTTTTGAATGTTTTAACTTTTTGTTATATTGGATGATCTAGGTTGTTAATTATTGCAATGTCAAATATTTGCCATATTCTTATGGAAAATATTTACCATATTCTTTGACATATCTTTGATGTTGCAGTATTTTATATTTTTGCATTTATTTATAATTTGATTATGTGACAAGTGTTTTTATTTCTTTTGGGATTTTTTCCATTGGCTTTTGGGATTGTATCTGGTGAAGATGAACCTAATTGGTGTTGGTTTTTGACGAAGCTTCGGGAAATGTTATATCACGATGATCGTTATTTCACCTTTATATTTGATCGACATCCTAGTCTATTGCTTGTTATTCCTCAAGTGTTTCTATATTCAACTCATGGTTCTTGTTGCTATCATTCGAAGACTAATTTGAAGAGCTTTATAACAAAAAAGTGTCCTCAAGTTAAAAAGAAATGGATTATTTTATTGCAATGTTAATGTTTCTACAGTAGACTATTTAATCAAACTATTTCTGAGTTTAAAAGTGCTGGTGGGGTTGAAGTAGAAAATTTCTTGCATATTTACCTTTTGAAAAGTTTTCTAATGTTTTTTATTGGTAATCAATATAAGGAAATGAGTTCTAATTTTGCAGAAAGTTTTAATCAATGGATTTTAGAGGAAAGATATTTACTTATCACTGCATGTTTAAATAAAATTCATTTAAAGCTTATGAAACTTATACCTGATAGACGTGAGTTAAGTAAAACTTGAAATAGTCAATTGTGTCATGTTATGGAGAAGTGTTTAAGGGAACTATACCTTGAGGGTATTCAATGGAAAGTTACTAGATCTACTATTGATGTTTATGAAGTTCAATCAACTCAATCTTATCATGTAGATTTGAATGTTCGGCGATGTAGTTGCAACTTATGATGGATTAATGGGTTTCCATGTGCTCATGTTGTTAGATGTATTCTTGCTTTTGATTTGGTTGTTTATTCCTACATTGAGGACTGTTTCAAAGTTTCCTTTTTTCGAACATCTTATTCTACCTAATTCATCCACTTGTTAATTTTCAAATGGAAGATGTTTTACATGAAGATATTGAAGTTCATCCTCCTAAGAGAAGATGTGGTGTAGGAGAGCCTCCTTCTGAACGGGTTAAGTCAGCTGGTAAGGTGAAAAATTACAAACGTTGTAGTTTGTATAAGAAATTGAGTCACAACAAAAGATCTTGTTTGTTAAGAAATAAAGTGTAATTTTTATACATTTGTGATAACCCGGGTTTTGGAATATTTGTAACTGATAAATTAACTGGATTTAATTTATAGAAATACTGATTTATAAGTTAAATAAATAATTCTGGTAATAAACTATATATATATATATATATATATCTGGATAAGTATTGGTTTGATAATCCACCTAGTATAATTATTTAAATTTGGAAAAATAATTTTTTCAAACAAATTTAATGTGTATATATATATAAATATATATATGAGTCAATTTAAAATTAAATTTGAATTTGGGATTGAAATTTCAAAAGATAATTATCTCAAAATAAATTTGGTTTTAAAATATAATATATATATATATATATATATAGAACTAATTGAATTTTTATAATATAAGAACTTTGTAAACATATTAAAAACATTTAATTTCATGTGTAACCCTTTTAAACAAAGAATTTAACAAGTGTAAGTATTTAAATAGCATTTAAACATTTGTAGCTTAGGCATGCCATACATAATACAAGTGGCATATGTGTTTTCTTTTATTTTTTATAATTAGTGTTAAAATAAACTAGGTTGTGCGTATTCATAGGACTTTTTCTAAATTCTTCTTTGAAACAAAATTTTAAACTAAAGTGAGAATCAGAACAATCTTTTCCAAGTTCTTTTTAGCTGAGCTTAAGCAAAGCTAGGATTAAAAGCTTCAAACAAGCAAAATTCAAGATCAAAACAAAGCAAACAACTTTTGTTCAAATTCAAACCTGGGATTCAAGTTTTAGATTCAGTTTTTAAAGCAAATTCATGTTACAAAAGAAGATTTGATCACCTCAATAATCAAGCAAGTCAGGTTATAAATTCAAGGATTAAATTCCTGTTCAAAAGCAGGAATTATTTTTCAGGCCTGGCTCTCTGTACAACATCAAAGGTGAGTAAATATATATATTTTAAAGGTTTAAGTAGATCTAAATCAGTGCATATAGATTCTTAGATTAGAATTATGTTTGCATGTGTGAAATTTTTGGTTTCATGTTATAAATATGTAGGTTTATAAGTATGCATGTATGAAACCCAGTGCATATCTCTGATTTATAACTGACAGGCTAAAATCTTGATCAAAGATCAAGTTCACTTCAAACATTTACTTATAGGTTGTGAAATTTGAAGAAAATATGTTTGTTTTTACATAAACTAAGTATTAAAAATATATTTAAGCGTGATAAGTTGAAACTCTCTGGAAATTTAGAAAAAAACAATGGAAATTATAAACTTATCAAATGCTCGACTTGAACAATTCTGGTTTCCAGGTTTATAATCTGTTTTGTTACCTAAAATAATGATTTTTGAAAATGAAATCAGAATTTTTAAGTATAAATTCAAGGAGAAATTGTGGGTTGAATGATTTTGGATTTTGGGGCAAATACTGGTGATCGATGAACGTGGAGGCCTCGGGATCGTGGCTGTAGGTAGCCTGGGGGATATAGATTGGGGAAAAAATGGTAATAAATTTTTCAGTTGATCAGGCAGGCTTGGGTTCGACGAACTAGGGTTTTTAACCCAGTTTAGTTCAGTATTGAGGATGCGGCGATTTCATTATCGACGTCACATCGGGATGGATTGCACCAGTAGGGATAGAGGCGTGGTGTCATGACGAATCTACGGACAAGGTTGCGTAGCCTCTGATGGTCGGCATGGTCGTAGAGAGGCGTTTATCGATGATCTATTTTGGGTTCCAGTTTTGTTTTAAATGCTCGAATTCGATTTACGGCAAATTTCGATGATCTGGGTGGTTGTGGTGACTGAGGGGATGAACGGCGATTTGGTGGTGGTCGGAGGCTTGATCGAAGGTGATCGGAATTCCTGTACACGTGCACGCGTGTGTGTTTGTGTTTGGGTTGATGTTGATTTGGGGGAGACGATGTTTTCTCGGGTCTGGTTCGAGTATGTTTGGATGTTGTCTCGAAGTAGATGAGTTGACGCGTGTGACTCGGGGAAATTATGGGTTGGACTCGGGAAAATTGGTGTGGTCTTGGTTTGCTTGTTGTTAGTTAATCCAGTTTTTAAAAGCTTACCAAATATGCAAGTTTCAAAGAAAATTGTAAACCAAGTTCTTAAATGAAGTATTAGCAAGTTTTAAATGTGTTACCAAAGTTTAAAAATATTTTCAAATTTGTTGTTTAAAATAATTATGTAATAGGTTAAATCCTATATGTTTGTAAAAGTGAATTAAATGATGTAATTAAATAAAGTATAAATTATTTAATGTATTAAGGATGAGTAATTGATTTTTTTAAAATCAGGGGATAATTAATTAATTTAATTATTTAGATAATTAATTAAAAGTTAATTAATTTGTGTAATCAATTAATTAAAGTTGTTAATTAAAAGATGATTAATTTATTAAAGGCTAATCACTTAATGAAATCAATTAATGATAATTTCTTAATGAAAGTAATTAAGGATTAATTACTTAGTGTAATTAATTAATTTAAAGGATGAATTAATTAATTAAAGAGATAGTTAATTAATGTAATTAATTAAGTATCATTAATTAATAATGAGAGTGATTAAAGGTTAATTAATGTGAATGGTTAAAGGATAATTAACCTATGTTTTTACTTAAAAACTAAGTACTTAATGCAATTAAAAAAAAAAAAAAATTAATCAAGAATGATTAATTAAGATGGGTAATTAAGGGATGATTGATTAATGGTTTGTAAGTAATTAATGGTTAAGTAAGCAGGATTTAAAAGGTGATTGAAGTAATAAATTTAATTTGTTTA
This sequence comes from Allium fistulosum, assembly GCA_030737815.1. Lineage (NCBI taxonomy): Eukaryota > Viridiplantae > Streptophyta > Magnoliopsida > Asparagales > Amaryllidaceae > Allium > Allium fistulosum. Next base: position 370,537 of record JASFAW010000015.1, read on the forward strand.
AATTAGTTAGAAATGGTGTAACTAATTTATCTTGCTTATGATTGAATAATATTGCATGCCTTTGATTGATTGATATCTTGGATATGTGATTGTTGATGCTATATGTTATGAAATGTTGGGTTTAAATTGAGATAATGTGGCTATCTATTGATATGAGTTAAAGGGCATAGGTGACACCCTGTATTTGAAGTTTGAATTGTGTTTCATTTGAATACTTTGAGATAAGAGGGTATTGAATTCGAAGAGACCGGAGTCGGGTATTAGTAAATACCCGAAACCACTTCGATTTGAAATCTTCTATAATTCTTTATAGATTGATATGTGAAATAAATAGACCGGTTTTGGATAATATGGACCATTTAAACTAAGTTGGATACTTAGATATTGTTTTGTGAAAATAAGTGTTGATATATAAGTTGTTTACTTATTGTAAAGTACGAGTTACCCCGGGTTTAAATACGTTCTATGGATTGAAATTTCATATTAGATGAGTTTACTCACGCTGGTTTCCAGCCTGACCCGGGTGTTACTTTGTTGTAATGCTCGGGTCAGACCGAGTATTACAGATTTTCAGGTAAGGACGTTCTGGAGCTCAGGAGTCGAGCTGGACGGCAGGAACGTATGGAGTGTTTCTACTGTGTTATATTATTGTATATCTGAGACTTGATAATTGTGTATATCCAGTGTCTGTATAAATGTGTAACTCTGATGTATAAAAATGTAATCGACAGATATAATATTGTTTTGTAAACTGTTATTATTTATTATTATATTTTATCCGCTGCGAATGTGAGATGTTGATGTTTCTGATCTTCTTCTTCTTCTTCTATCTCTTTCTTCTTTTTCATAACTATCTGGAATTTTCGGGTTCGAAAATTCCGGGTCGTTACACTTGGTATCAGAGCGAAGGTTAAGCGAGAACCTTGGCTCTGTTGGGATTACTCGTTAAGGATAGGGTCAATGGTACCCTAGAACGAGTTGAGTGTATATATATATATATGAGAGCGTAATTGTTATTTTCTTATATAAGGATTTTAAATGATTTTATATAAGAATATATTTTGATATATAAAATAATATTTCTTTCTAATAAATATTAAGGTAATTGGTTGTTAAAATATTGGAATTAAATTAAGTGGTAATAGAAATACAACCAAATTAAAATTGAATAAAGATAAGTTTGAAATGGATCCAAACTGAAATTAAAATCTTGAAATTGTAGAAATAAAGATAATAATGAATTGGTTTCCAGATATGATAATCATGGTTATTATCATACATGGTTGATAATGAAATGTTGCAAATGATTAAGTAAAATGAAATGTTTTAGGGAAGTAAAATTTTAGGTGAATATGACTTATAAATTGGAATTGAAGATAATTCAAAAAAAAAAAATTGAAATTTTAAATCTAAATCCAGAAAACTTGAAATTGTTTTAAAGAAGTAGTTTTGAATTAAAACCAAAGGTGGTTTAAAAATTTTAAGTATGACTAGGAGTGTAAAGGAAAGAAAATGTATATATGAGGAATATACATAATACCAATGATGATTTGAAATAAACACTTAGTCTTGAGTTTTAAATTGGAATGTGATGTAAAACCCAAAGTAAAGTAAGTTTTTAAACTTAAAAGGGGAAAGATTATTAATCTGAAGTTTAAAATTTGAATGGGAATTCAAATTGTGTTAAGTTGACTGGAATAAGTAAATATAATTTAACTTAAGGAAAGTTAAATGAGTTTAGAATGAACAACCTGAATTAGAAATTTCAAGATGAAATTGAAATTTAACTTGGAAAGTTAAATGGTTGGTTTTAAAGGGGAATTATGAGTGATCTCAAAATGGGTTTGAGATCTGGAAATTGAAAATGGATAATAAATTAGAATCTGAAGATTAAATTGTTTTTGAATTCTTATTTGAACTTTGTAACAAGTTAAGTAAAAATAATTTTAAAATGAAATTTTGGAATTTGGATTCAGAATTAAATGATTTAAAGATTTAAGTTATTAAATTAAAAATAAAAGTTGATTTGATTTAAAAAAATAAGGGTTAATTTGACTTAAGGAATTAAATCAACATTTAAAAATTTTAACTCGAATTTATATAATTCGAGATAGTTTTAAATTGAGATTTGAATAGAAGTAGTTCAAATTGAATTTGATTTGAATTAATTAGAATTGTGATTGAAGATGTATAAGTTTAAAAATCAAATGGAATTTGATTTGAATTTGGAAAGGAATTAAGGTTAATTCAATTTGAATTGGGATTAAATCAATTTTAATGGAAATTGAAGTTATTTAAATTGCAATTGAGTTAATTTAAATGGAGATGGAAATTTAAATTGAATTGATGAGAATTGAACAGTTTGGCTCTGGATTATTTTCAAAATAAATTGTTTTAATACAAATATATTTTTCCAAATTATTTACTATATAATTTTTCTTCTTAAACCCCAAACTATCTTATACTTATTTTACAATTATTTTGGAACTATTTAACTATTTTGGATCTGTCTTATAAATTAATTACTATTTTTCAGTTACTTATATCTAATCACTATTTTAAAAACTATTTTGCAATTATCTAACTATTTTATACCTACTTAACTATTTTACAGCTATTTTACAAACTAATAACTATTTTTCAACTACTTACCTACTTTAAACCTTTTCAAGCTATTTTTAAATTTAAATAAGTCAGAGTTCAAACTGTTTGTAATTGAAGTAATAACTCAATTGGAAATGCAAGCAATTGAGAATAAGTGAATGGAATTAAAGGAAATATGAATAGAAAAGATAATTGATTTAGCTAAAAAAAAAATCAATAATGATAAATACGTAGGATATACGTATATTATTCTATTCGCATAGTGATTTGATCCAGATTCGAACATAGAATTTCGAGATAGTATTATCGATCCGAGTTGGGATTTTTCGCTCGATTTTCGACGGCGAACCTGGATATGGATTTTTGATTGGTTCTGGATATTCTCTATCATAGCTATGACTATGCAAGGAGAATGACAGATTCTGGTCAAGAAACCAGATCTGAGTCCGCACTAGGGAGTCGAGTGGACGATACTACTTCGGAAGAGAAATTGTGTGATCGAAGAGCGATCAAATTGATATTGCGTACGAATGATATGAGTACATCGTACGGGTTTGAATGAAATTAATATTGGAAATTTGTGGATAAAATTGTAAAATGGTTTTGAAATAGAAGGGTATATTTTGAAAAATAAATGATGAAATAAAATGGGAGTTAAATATTTCTGTGATTAGAACTCATTTTATAGAAAGGTGATATGGTTAATAACTGTATAAAATATTTATCAAATTTGAATATTTGATTTGGAATAAAACAAAGTTATATATCTTTGTTATATAAGATAAATATTCCCTTATTGAATCTAGCCAGAATAAAAAGGGATTTTGGAAGTATTTGAAGTATAAAAGAGGTTTTATACAAGTTGAGGTGATCCAAAGATTTTTAAAGTCATATATATCTATATATATAAAGGATATTATGAGAATGATTTTGGAAAAGGTTTTGAGAACCTATGAATTTGGAAATGGCTTTAGATCTTTGAGAAAAATCAGTTTTGGGAATTTGGAAAGCCAAGTTTGGAACTATCGATTTTGGATATCGATTTTGTGTAAAGGAGATTTTGATATAAATCATAAAGGATATGATTTGAAGATACTATAAGTATATAGTATAAAGTGTTTTGTGAATAGCTCTGGGGAAAAAGGCGCTTCCTTGAAATGAACTTCTCAGGAGTGCTACTGGGTGGTACTGCCTTGAACCCCAAGGGGGGATTCTAAAGTTAATCCTGTGAGGAGTCCGGAATAAACTAGTTCCTGAGGATTATTTGTGTAGCGAAAGTCGAGGGGCTGGTGCCCACAGAGGCATTTGGGTTATGCTGTGACGACAGTGTAACTCAATGTCACTGCGATCTACTGCAGACCATAGCGAAAGTCATGTGTGCCGCTGAGAGCCAACTGTCTACGTTTGATTTTATATCGGTAGACTGTGACACTATGGTAACATAGCGAAAGTCGTTTGTGCCGCTGAGAGCCAACTGTCTACGTTTGATTTTATATCGGTAGACTGCGACCTATGTGGGAGAAGTTTCATTTTGACAGCGAAATCGTGTGTGCCGCTGAGAGCCAACAGTTACATGGACTTTTGCTGCGATGGCAACGTAACCCTGGAATGTAACTGCGATCTGTTGTGGATTCCATGCTGTCATCAGTTACATGGACTTTTGCTGCGATAGCAACGTAACCCGTGATGTAACTGTGACCATGGATGGGGGTGATGATTTCCAGAGCATTCTCACCAAAGATATTTCCTCTATTTTCAAAAATGTTTTCTATAATTTCAATAAATTATTTTCCAAGTATTTTTCACTGGGTGTTGAAAACGGGTCTGCTACGTACTTATAGATTTTCAGTCTTACGCCTGATCAACGTATGACCGAATTTCTGTGAGAACAAGGATGGATTTGTGAGACATCGAGTTATAAAAAGTATTTTATAAAACTATTTTGGTAATATTATATAAATTTTAAAGTGTTTTAAAATTTTTAATAAAAGAGTTTATAGTTGAAATCGATCAAAGAGTAATTTAACTGAAATAGTAGAATAATTAAAATTCTGGCTTCGTTCCTTTTCGAGGACGAAAAGATTTAAAGGGTGGAGGAATGTGATAACCCGGGTTTTGGAATATTTGTAACTGATAAATTAACTGGATTTAATTTATAGAAATACTGATTTATAAGTTAAATAAATAATTCTGGTAATAAACTATATATATATATATATATATATCTGGATAAGTATTGGTTTGATAATCCACCTAGTATAATTATTTAAATTTGGAAAAATAATTTTTTCAAACAAATTTAATGTGTATATATATATAAATATATATATGAGTCAATTTAAAATTAAATTTGAATTTGGGATTGAAATTTCAAAAGATAATTATCTCAAAATAAATTTGGTTTTAAAATATAATATATATATATATATAGAACTAATTGAATTTTTATAATATAAGAACTTTGTAAACATATTAAAAACATTTAATTTCATGTGTAACCCTTTTAAACAAAGAATTTAACAAGTGTAAGTATTTAAATAGCATTTAAACATTTGTAGCTTAGGCATGCCATACATAATACAAGTGGCATATGTGTTTTCTTTTATTTTTTATAATTAGTGTTAAAATAAACTAGGTTGTGCGTATTCATAGGACTTTTTCTAAATTCTTCTTTGAAACAAAATTTTAAACTAAAGTGAGAATCAGAACAATCTTTTCCAAGTTCTTTTTAGCTGAGCTTAAGCAAAGCTAGGATTAAAAGCTTCAAACAAGCAAAATTCAAGATCAAAACAAAGCAAACAACTTTTGTTCAAATTCAAACCTGGGATTCAAGTTTTAGATTCAGTTTTTAAAGCAAATTCATGTTACAAAAGAAGATTTGATCACCTCAATAATCAAGCAAGTCAGGTTATAAATTCAAGGATTAAATTCCTGTTCAAAAGCAGGAATTATTTTTCAGGCCTGGCTCTCTGTACAACATCAAAGGTGAGTAAATATATATATTTTAAAGGTTTAAGTAGATCTAAATCAGTGCATATAGATTCTTAGATTAGAATTATGTTTGCATGTGTGAAATTTTTGGTTTCATGTTATAAATATGTAGGTTTATAAGTATGCATGTATGAAACCCAGTGCATATCTCTGATTTATAACTGACAGGCTAAAATCTTGATCAAAGATCAAGTTCACTTCAAACATTTACTTATAGGTTGTGAAATTTGAAGAAAATATGTTTGTTTTTACATAAACTAAGTATTAAAAATATATTTAAGCGTGATAAGTTGAAACTCTCTGGAAATTTAGAAAAAAACAATGGAAATTATAAACTTATCAAATGCTCGACTTGAACAATTCTGGTTTCCAGGTTTATAATCTGTTTTGTTACCTAAAATAATGATTTTTGAAAATGAAATCAGAATTTTTAAGTATAAATTCAAGGAGAAATTGTGGGTTGAATGATTTTGGATTTTGGGGCAAATACTGGTGATCGATGAACATGGAGGCCTCGGGATCGTGGCTGTAGGTAGCCTGGGGGATATAGATTGGGGAAAAAATGGTAATAAATTTTTCAGTTGATCAGGCAGGCTTGGGTTCGACGAACTAGGGTTTTTAACCCAGTTTAGTTCAGTATTGAGGATGCGGCGATTTCATTATCGACGTCACATCGGGATGGATTGCACCGGTAGGGATAGAGGCGTGGTGTCGTGACGAATCTACGGACAAGGTTGCGTAGCCTCTGATGGTCGGCATGGTCGTAGAGAGGCGTTTATCGATGATCTATTTTGGGTTCCAGTTTTGTTTTAAATGCTCGAATTCGATTTACGGCAAATTTCGATGATCTGGGTGGTTGTGGTGACTGAGGGGATGAACGGCGATTTGGTGGTGGTCGGAGGCTTGATCGAAGGTGATCGGAATTCCTGTACACGTGCACGCGTGTGTGTTTGTGTTTGGGTTGATGTTGATTTGGGGGAGACAATGTTTTCTCGGGTCTGGTTCGAGTATGTTTGGATGTTGTCTCGAAGTAGATGAGTTGACGCGTGTGACTCGGGGAAATTATGGGTTGGACTCGGGAAAATTGGTGTGGTCTTGGTTTGCTTGTTGTTAGTTAATCCAGTTTTTAAAAGCTTACCAAAATATGCAAGTTTCAAAGAAAATTGTAAACCAAGTTCTTAAATGAAGTATTAGCAAGTTTTAAATGTGTTACCAAAGTTTAAAAATATTTTCAAATTTGTTGTTTAAAATAATTATGTAATAGGTTAAATCCTATATGTTTGTAAAAGTGAATTAAATGATGTAATTAAATAAAGTATAAATTATTTAATGTATTAAGGATGAGTAATTGATTTTTTTAAAATCAGGGGATAATTAATTAATTTAATTATTTAGATAATTAATTAAAAGTTAATTAATTTGTGTAATCAATTAATTAAAGTTGTTAATTAAAAGATGATTAATTTATTAAAGGCTAATCACTTAATGAAATCAATTAATGATAATTTCTTAATGAAAGTAATTAAGGATTAATTACTTAGTGTAATTAATTAATTTAAAGGATGAATTAATTAATTAAAGAGATAGTTAATTAATGTAATTAATTAAGTATCATTAATTAATAATGAGAGTGATTAAAGGTTAATTAATGTGAATGGTTAAAGGATAATTAACCTATGTTTTTACTTAAAAACTAAGTACTTAATGCAATTAAAAAAAAAAAATTAATCAAGAATGATTAATTAAGATGGGTAATTAAGGGATGATTGATTAATGGTTTGTAAGTAATTAATGGTTAAGTAAGCAGGATTTAAAAGGTGATTGAAGTAATAAATTTAATTTGTTTAAATTAGTTAGAAATGGTGTAACTAATTTATCTTGCTTATGATTGAATAATATTGCATGCCTTTGATTGATTGATATCTTGGATATGTGATTGTTGATGCTATATGTTATGAAATGTTGGGTTTAAATTGAGATAATGTGGCTATCTATTGATATGAGTTAAAGGGCATAGGTGACACCCTGTATTTGAAGTTTGAATTGTGTTTCATTTGAATACTTTGAGATAAGAGGGTATTGAATTCGAAGAGACCGGAGTCGGGTATTAGTAAATACCCGAAACCACTTCGATTTGAAATCTTCTATAATTCTTTATAGATTGATATGTGAAATAAATAGACCGGTTTTGGATAATATGGACCATTTAAACTAAGTTGGATACTTAGATATTGTTTTGTGAAAATAAGTGTTGATATATAAGTTGTTTACTTATTGTAAAGTACGAGTTACCCCGGGTTTAAATACGTTCTATGGATTGAAATTTCATATTAGATGAGTTTACTCACGCTGGTTTCCAGCCTGACCCGGGTGTTACTTTGTTGTAATGCTCGGGTCAGACCGAGTATTACAGATTTTCAGGTAAGGACGTTCTGGAGCTCAGGAGTCGAGCTGGACGGCAGGAACGTATGGAGTGTTTCTACTGTGTTATATTATTGTATATCTGAGACTTGATAATTGTGTATATCCAGTGTCTGTATAAATGTGTAACTCTGATGTATAAAAATGTAATCGACAGATATAATATTGTTTTGTAAACTGTTATTATTTATTATTATATTTTATCCGCTGCGAATGTGAGATGTTGATGTTTCTGATCTTCTTCTTCTTCTTCTATCTCTTTCTTCTTTTTCATAACTATCTGGAATTTTCGGGTTCGAAAATTCCGGGTCGTTACAACATTATTGGCTTTTTATTATGAAAACTATTAATGTAGCTTCATGCTTTGCTTTGTTTAATTAAATGTTTTATTTTACTTATTTGTTTGGTTAGTAGTGTAATATTCTTTTATTGGTTAGTATTCAACAATTAACAATCCGACAATATTTGCTTGGGTAATATTTCTCAAGCTGATATTTGCTAATGATATATTTAGTAGCTTTTGTGTGCTAGTTATACATGTGTGATGAATATGTATGTATGTATGTGTGTGTGTGCATGTGTTTCTTCCATTATAATATGTTTTTAGTTGTTTCTAAAGATAAGTTTGGTTAGTCATTATTATAATTATGTTAAAAATAGTTATTTTTTGTACTTGACCGTGATGTGTATTTGGTTATCTTTTGCATCCATAAGTATATGATTATGCTTTATATCTTGTTAAATTTGTATTCACACGATTCTTATTACGTTCTACACTAGCTAAATGTCTACCGGCAATTTTTTTTCCTTTCATGATTTGCTCAACTGTTGTTATTTTGTATATATGATTAGACATTAACTAATATTTGGTTGACTTTTTCATCCATATGTACTTGATTAGGTTTGACATTAACTAATATTTGATTGGCTTTTTCATACATATTTCCCCGATTAGGTTTTGCATTCGGTTGGCTTTTTAAATCCATACATACCGAATTTGGTTTGGCACTCGGTTGGCTTTTGCATCCATATGTATCCAATTAGGTTTGGCATTCGGCTAGCTTTTGCATCCATACGTACCCGAATAGGTTTGGCACTCGACTAGTTTTTGCATTCCATTTTATGCTCGGTTAAACAATGTTAATTGGCTATAGATTGGTTTTCATATGTACTTGATTAGGTTTGGCATTGGGTTGATTTTTGCATCTATATGTACCTATTTTGGTTTGGCATTTAGCTAACTTTTACTTCTATGTACCCGATTAGGTTTGGCATTCGATTAGCTTTTGTATTTCATGATTTGCTTAGTTAAACAATGTATCTTGTGTATAGATCAGTTTTCATATGTACCTGATTAGATTTGGCATTTGGTTGGCTTTTGCATCCGTACGTACCCGATTAGGTACGACATTTAGTTGGCTTTTGCATCCATATGTACCAAATTAGGCTTTGCACTTGGCTAGCTTTTGCATTTCACGGTTTGCTTGGTAAATAATATATCTTGGGTATCGGTTACCATATGTATCTGATTAGGTTTAGCATTCGGTTGGATTTTACATTCATACGTACCCGATTAGGTTTAGCATTCGATTGGCTTTTGCATCCATATGTACCGGATTAGGTTTGGCACTTGGCTAGCTTTTGCATTTCATGGTTTGCTCGGCGAAATAATATATCTTGGATATAGATCGGTTTTCATATGTATCCAATTAGGTTTGGCATTCGATTGGCATTTGCATTCATACGTACCCGATTATGTTTGGCATTCGGTTGGCTTTTGCATCTATATGTACCCAATTAGGTTTGGCATTCGGTTGATTTTTGCATCCATACATACCCAATTAGATTTGGAATTTGGTTGGGTTTTGCATAAATATGTACCCGGTTAGGTTTGGCATTCGGTTGGTTTTGCATTCCATGGTTTGCTTGGTGAAATAATATATCTTGGGTATATGTCATTTTTCATACGTACCCCATTAGGTTTGGCATTCGGTTGGCTTTTGCATTTATATGTACCTGATTAGGTTTAGCATTCGGTTGGCTTTTCATACATTTGTACTTGATCAGGTTTGACATTCGGTTGGCTTTTGCCACCATATGTACCTGATTAGGTTCGGCATTCGGTTGGCTATTGCATTTAAATGTATCCAATTAGGTTTGGCTTTCGATCGGCTTTTGCTTTCATATGTACCCGATTAGGTTTGGTATTTAGTTGGCTTTTGTAGTCTATGGTATGCTTGGGTAAACAATGTTTCTTGGGTATAGATTGGATCCATATGTATCCAATTAGGTTTGGCATTTAGTTGGCTTTTCCATCCATACGTATCTGATTAGGTTTGACATTATGTTGGCTTTTTCATCCATACCTACCCGATTAGAATTGGCATTTGATTGACTTTTACATCCATATGTACCTGATTACGTTTGGCATTCGATTAGCTTTTGCATCCGTATTTACCTGATTAGGTTTGGCATTCACTTGGCTTTTGCATTCCAGAATATGCTTGTTTAAATAATATATCTCGGTTGTGTATCCATAACAGAGCCATAACCGAGCATATACCAAGCTAATGACCGAGCCCATAATCGAGCATATGCCAAGCTAATGACGAAGCCCATGACGGAGTCCATGACCAAGCTCATGATTGGGCCCATAACCGAGCCTATGACTGAGCATATCGCCAAGGCTGTGACCGAGCCCATGACCGAGCCCATGATCGGGCTCATAATCGAGCCCATAACCAAGCACGTAATCGAACCCATAATCGATTTGGAATTCGATTGGCATTTGCATCCATACGTATCTAATTAGGTTTGGAATTTGTTTTCTTTTACATCCTTACATATCCAATTAAGTTTGACAATTGTTTAGCATTTGGTTAGCTTTTGTATCCATACAAACTCGATTAAGTTGTGCATCTATTTAGGTTTTACATTTGGTAGTATGTTTAATTAATTATGTTATGGTATTGGCTATAACCTTGGTTAATCAATATTATAATATTAAATGTCATTACTTATATTGCTTGTGTAATTATTGCCCAACAAATATTTTACCAACAAATATTTGCCAGATATTTGAGTTTACTGTAGAGATTAAACAATATTATACTATATGATAGTAATAACATTTCATTTGAATTTAGTACATTACATTTCTGATATAGAATACTGTATATTACATCATGTTAAAAGTATGTAGCATTCAATATCCAACATAGGTTAGTTAAACATCAAATTTATATATTACACCAACCACATTTTCTATATAGGACATTACAGTTTAGACATTAAGTACTTTACATTACATTGTGATAAAAGTTCTAACAATCATCCAAAAGTGTTTTTTAAACATTCAATATGTACTAGTAATATTAGATATCTAGCATCCATCATTTATCATCCAAGTTTTGATACTTTTAGCCAAGTTATATAAACTATGATCATTTAACTGAAATTTCCTATGTTTATACAATCTTTAATACGTTTGACAGTGTTAAACTCTGATATCCAACCATGATCTTTGTCTATGATGATCTCATATAAGAGGCGCTCTTAGTTTCTGCCTTTCTTCATCTTCATATAAATCTACTTTTCCTTCTATTTTTATGCCATTGGATAGGTCTTCCATATATTGCATAATAAATATTGTACAATCAATTCCGCATCTATTTAAAATAAGTTTTTTTTAGGTTATTAAATTTACTTTTATAAAATAAAATTTTATGCTTACGAATAGTATTTTTTTCTTTGGACAATTCACAAAGTTGACTGGTTTGTCTTGAAGTTATGATGGCTTTTTACCATTTTTTGAATAAGTTGACTTCAGAACATCCATCATTCTATCTCTCTACAAAAAATAATCAAGTCAATTAAGTGAATAAATATCTGCCACCAGGTGAATATTTGCTAAGAAAATATATATCACCAGTAGTTATTAATACATTTAAAATTTACCACTATTTTTGCTTGCTGTTTGTGGAGGCAGTCGAAGTTTTTTCTTCTTGGTGTTTGGAAATCATAATGTGTCCAGGCTTTGTCAAATGAAGTGAACTCCAACAGCGTATAATAATTTTTATGATGTAGTGTTATCAATATTTTTTTGTAATTCATAGCTTCTTCTTCAAGCACTTTGACTTCCAATGGTTCATATGTTGGTTTGTAGTCTTGAATTATTGATACCCTCGATTACATATTAATTAGCTTTCAAGCTTTAAATGATATCTATTTGCAATTTGAAGTATTTCATACCATTGCATAGGATTTTAAGTATATGATATCTTTGTGATTTGTCTTCAATTTTATCGTTGAGTACCAATCTATAACCTACGTAGAAATTAGATTTTGTACTAGTTTTGTTATTTTCAGTTAATAATAATATATTGATTTATATATCGTTGAGTCAATGAATCTATTGAACAGCATGCTAGGAGTATTGACTCCTCTTATTTCAATGTCTTTGTTCGGGTTACAGTATGCAGCTTTCCTGTTTTAATAATAGGTAAAGTATATTAGTATGTATTATAGTAAGAAGGTAGGAATGTAATATATGAACTTTAATTATAGTTTGTGTTAGAAATTGACACTTCAGTATGTGAATATTATTTAAACATTTTTTTGCATATATATTCCTAGCAAACTATTGACTGGTATATATTTGTCATGCAAATAATTGTCATGCAAATGTTTGCTAGTCAATTGTTTGTCGGGCACAATTTGTTATGCATTCATACATTTTTGTCTGTTTGTTTGTATATTTGCATTTCATGCTTTAATAAAATAAATTACATATTTCCATCTGCTTCATAAAAAGTGTTAAGCTCAGGATTTTGTTCGTTTGTGAGTCATTTTCTTCCAAACTTGCTTTTTTGAACCAGTATCTGTGCTTCTTCTTTTATTTCAAACCTATCATGATCAAACTCTAAGCTTTGGTCTGATATTTTTTCAGGTTAAGGAGCTTTTCCATCTTTTTTGTCAATGTTGCTTTTATATAATTTCTTTCGGTATGGTCTTTTTTTCTAAGTTGGATATTGGAAATCTGGATCATTTTTTTTGCTCTCGTTTTGGGAGGGAAGAAGGAGAAACTTTTGTTTGTTTTTTTTGACTTTTTCTTATTTTCAAGTTTGATTTTGAAATCTGCAGCCGCTTTTTGTTGAATGTTTTTTGATTCCTAAGTTAATTTTTGGCTGCTTTCTAGACTCTCGCTTGAAGGTGTCGGTAAGTAGGTTGTTGGGTAGTCTATACCAGGTCTGTCTTTCTTTGAATCAACTGTTATAATTTTATATTTAGTATATGTCAAATATTTGAGATATATTATTTTATATAAAAGAACGAGTTTTATTTTAAAATAAATATACCTATTGTTTTTTTTTACTATTTTTCCTAATGTCCTTTGCGATCAAATCTTCTGATTTATCGCCGGGTTTGTCGAAAAATTTCAATTGTTAAATATTTTGTGCTAACATATAGATGACATGTCAGGCAAATATTTGCCTGACTGAATTATTAACAATAAGTTGTAAATACTTACGTTTTTTCGTGCTTTCTTTTTTCTCTTCAGTAGCCTCATTTTGTTCATCGCTTTTTACTGTCTTTGGTATGACAATTATTTCAAATTGGCTTACTGTTTGGTCATCAGTGTCGTCATCATCATCTTTGGTAGTAGCATTATCTTTATCTTGGTCATCACCATCATCATTTCTTGTTTGATTATCATTACCTTTTCTTTCCTCTGCACCATCACCATCATCTTTTCTTTTCTCTGCACTATCAACATCGGCATGTTTGTCATCACCATCACCATCACCATCACCAATACCATCACCACCACCATCTGCTCCACCATCAACACTATCATCACCACCACCATTACCATTTTTGTCATCTTCACCTTCATCTTTAGTTTCATTTGGACCGTCATCATCAACATCTTTAGGCTCATTTTCTCATCACCGTCTCTTTTGCCTTTGTCCTCATCACCATATTCCCCATCATCATTAATATTAGCTGCATTACTATCTTTATCCTCATCGCCATCTTCTTTGCCTTTCTCAGAACCATCACCTTCACCAACTTTGTCTTCGTTAAGACCATCAATATCAGCATTTATACATGCATCATCATCATTGTCATCTTCACTTTTACCATTACCATCACCATTATGCTCTTTATCAATACCAATATATATATCTTTGTCAGCACCATCTCCATCTGCCTTTTCATCTTTATCTTGTTCATTATCATCATCATCATCATCATGTATTGTTTCGTAATAATTGATTTGATCATTATCCACTTCGTCATCATTATCATCTTCATCATCCTCTTCCTTTTCTTTTCTATTTTTCAAATCTTATTTTCTTTTATCAGGAGTTCATTCTCTTTTTCTAAAGCTGCATTCTCTTTTTCAAGCCTATTCATTTTCAGTTTTATATCTTTGTTACAATATATGTAAATCATGAATGAATATGCTTTTATGTTGTTTTGTTTAGTCCCATATCGTGGAATAAGTTATATCCTTAGCTCTGAAGCCTTTATATAAAGGAGGCTATGTAATGTAAATATATGTCGATTTTCAGAAATGAATAATATATCTTCTTCCGTCTCTCTCTAATGGCTTCTACTTTCTTCATTTTATAACACGTTATCAGCACGATCTCTAAACAAAAACAATTATAGATTTGAATTGAGATAATCTAAAAGATCAGTGCTTTGTTTTTCAGATCCAATTATAGTTCTCAAGATGGTAAGCAATTTTTCAGATTTAATTATATTGATCTTATCTTTTTCAGATCTGATTCTATTAATTTTATCTTCTTAGATCTCATTCAATCATAGATCTAATATTTTTTGGATCTCATTCAATTGTAGATCTTATGTTCTAATTTTTATTTTAGATCTTTTGTAGATCTTGATATCATGCTCAAATGATATATCTTTGAGATCTATATATTTTAACCATCAGATCTATTCTTTTTAATGTGTATTCATCCTTTTCTCTTATTTAATTATTGAAATCAGGTATGACTTTTGAGATTACTTATTTTTACATATCTTTTAGTTGAAATCAATTTTCTTTATTCTTTTAGAATTTGTACTTGATAAAAAAAATTCAGTGTGAATTGATTCAAAATTTCTAACAAGTGGTATTAGATCCACTCATCTTTGATTTCATTATGGATTTTTGATTTTTTGAGTAAGTTTTGAATCGACTTTATTTATAAGTCATTGAATTCTTGTAATATCTTACTAAAATTTCAAATCTATTTGATCTATATATGAAAGATATTTTTTTTTGATAATTTTGGATTTGGTTTGAAGCTAAAATTATTTTACCTAGACCAAAAGGTAGCTTCTCGTGTAGAAAGCAAGATCTAAATGATCTGTATATGGTTTCTGTAATTAAATAAAATTCTGAAATGTTTTTATTTTTGGGAAATAATCTTAATTCCCTAAATTTCTGAAATAACTTGCGTTGATTTGAAGATTTACATGTTTTTTTGATATATTTGGTAAAGAATTATGAAGTTAATTTTCCTTTAAGGGAAATAATTTGGATCTGAGATGTATAGTTGTTTATGATTGTGAATGATATGGATAAATCTGAGATGATAATTTAGTTTATTTAGAAATTTAGATTATTGGGAAATAAACTTTCACTATAAGATATTCATTTTAATTTTATTATTGAGTAATGTTGAACCTAGATTTGAGATGAAATTATGTTACTTTAAGTACTGTTTGTTCACTTGGTTCATATATTTGTAATGAAATCATTTTGCTATGATAGTTGTTATATCCTAGACCACGTAAAGGTTAATTGTAATTATTTTATCATAAATGGATTAATTGCAAGTATTATGGTAATAAATTAAATTATTTACTATCATAAATGCATTAAATGCATTAGTTATTGTAAATTAAATGATGTTGTATGTTTGTGTTTGGAATAAGAATAGACATATGATTTCCTATTTGATGTATTTATTTTAACAAGTAATGTCTGATGTAATGGAAGAAAAAGGTTTAATAGCAACTTGAAGTTGTGCAAAGAAATTATTTTAATAGAAGTTGTATAACTCGAAGTCCAAGACCTGAAGTCTTGAATTATGAAAAGATTTTCTAATAAACTTTACAAGCTAGAATTCTTATCAGTATTTTTTTTAATTTTGCCAAAAGGTATAAGCTTCTAAAAAGGAAGTTTACACAAAATTTGAAAACCCAAAGTTCATAGTAAATTAATGAACTTGAAGTTCATAAATTAGAAGCCCGAAGCTCTATTGAAATTATGTAAAATGATAAGATTGTACTTCTTGAAGAAGTTAAAGGAAATTAATAAATTATATGAGATAATGATGCTACATTCAAGAGATTACAAACATCTCCAAATGAGTTATACCTTACCTTATATCTTCACATTTATATTATATTAACCAAATATCCTGAAGATATTATGTTATACGATATTTCAAACATCATTGGATGTGTGTGTATATGTAACGCCCCGCCTCTATACCCACACTAGCCAATAACACTACGGTGTAATGCTGTCAACTAGCACGGAGAATAAGGCTGTTGAGGAGCGACCATCCATGTAACTTCTTTGAGCGAGCACCGATATGTCAGATAGTATAGCATGAACTTCATTTAAGGAGGAAATCCGACATACCGATACAAACCCAAAGCTATCACACGGTGGCTATATATAATCTTCGGAAACAAACATAGAAATAAACATAACATAAATCAGTCACAGACATCCATATCACAAAGGCGGAAAAAGATATGAATATATATATAACACATGAAAGGGTACATCAGAGTAGTGGTCAAATGTGATCCACAATAATACAAAAGAATAGCAACATGTGATATACAAAAGAATACATCTAAAGGTCGATATCCCAAATGTATACAACAAAAACTACTAATCTAAGTAGTTAGCCAAAAGTCAGAGTAATAGATCCCTAGGGAGAAGTCAAGCAGTAGCACCTGTAACATCTCGGTCTGACCCGAGTATTATTTATAAGAAAATAATAAATGGATCAGTCTAGCTACAAATATCAGATGACATGATATAGAATAAAAGATATGGCATAAACATGTAATGACCATAAAGACATACTACTATAAGTATGGAAATGAACATCAATAAGAATAAATCGATATCACAAGAATCTTCACAAAGATCCAAATTCACCAAAAAGGTGATGGCACACAAATTCACCAATACACAAAAATTGATAAAACTTATCAATAGAAATCACGCAAATTGGTGAAGCACAAAATTCCAGAAATCATCTCAAGAAATCCAGAAATCACAAGAAGGGGGAGGCCTATCACAAAACGGGAGTATGAAAACTCACCAACACATGTAACACAAAACGAGACGCTATCTCATGGTAGCTAACCATTAAATTTTGAGCCGAAGCTCCATAACAATGGCCTGAAGACCGTGGGTCGCTACCCCACTTCCATGTGATGGACTTCACACAAGCGGGGTTTAGTCTCCCTCGCAGACAAAGAGACATCGCACAGTTGCTAGTCTAAATCACAAAAATGATCGTCATGATCATCAAGAAGTGTCAATTACACTAAGCTAGTAAATATAATAGTTTAGCTTCATGTCCCATAACCACTAGCTTAACTCAAATATTTACGAACAAACTGTAGATCTTCATTGGAAAATTGTCACAAGAGGTTCAATCGAACAAGTTCAAGAATTAACCGACGAAGTAAACGCAAGCGTTTCATACCACTTGTTTTGCTAAGCCGTTTAATTAGATTTCTCATCCGAGTGAGGTAAAGGCTTGTATATACTAATAGATTAGAAAACGGTTTTATAAACGAGTTTGGTATTGAAAATAGAGTTGAAAACGTTTTGATGAAAGGGTTTTGATATTTACTACTAGTATTGAAACCTTTATATTTTTAAAGTGACAAATCACAGAAATTGGTGGTAGAATCAATAAGTCACAAAAATTCACTTACGAAGACGTGAATGTAATCCAAGGAAATCAGTTCCAAATCCATCAAAGTAGAAACACCCATGCGACCAAATGTGGCCGAGTTAAAGTAAGTAAAATAGGTCGAATCGACTTAAGGGTATTAAGTCACGCGACCTAAAGTGTCGCGACATAGCGAGGTAAACGGTCAAGCGACCTAAGGGATTAAAGGTCATGCAACCAAACAAGGGACAAGACCGAGCGACCTAAAGTGCTGCGGCTTAAAGGCGAGCGACCTAAGCATGGCAGAGCGAATGATTCAATATCGAGCGACCTAACGTTGCCACGACCTAAGGTCTAAAACGAGGTCATGCGACCTAAAGGGGTGCGCGACCTAAGAAGGTACGCAAGCTAAGGGTGAGCAACCTAACAAGGTCGTGCGACCTAAGTGGTCATGCGACCTAAGTGGGATGGCCACGCGACCTAAAGTTTTAACACGCGAGCGACCTAACGTTATAAAGGCCAAACGACCTAAGGCTTAACTCGCGAGCGACCTAGGTGGCGAACGACCTAAGCTGCAGAGAGGATTTAAGGCCGGAAACGACCTAAATGGTGTGCGACTTTTCAACGGCAGAGTGACCTAACACGCCCAGAATGACCTAAGTGGAGGAATTTTCCAAAAACGCTGAAAATTGGAGTTTTTCGCCAATCCAATCCAAACGAAATGCAAATGTGCATGCCGAAATGATAGGGAATCATTCCCAACAGATCAAGATGGATATAGACAAGAATGTGAGATAAAAATCTCACCTTTTCACTAAAATGGATGAAGATGAAGCTTGAAAGCAAGGAGAAGCAATCCAAAGCTTGAATCCAATATCTTCTACTTGAATTTGGAGTTGAATGTTGGATTTGCAATTGAATTTGAGTTTGGAGTTTTAATTTCCCATTCCCTCCTCCATTTTTGATGAAGCTTAGATGTTTTAGCAAAGAGTGAAGTTATGAAGGGAAGAGGGTTGGGCTGAGCTAAAGAAGGTGCAGTCCAACCAAAGTCAAAGGCGGGAAAAAAGTGACGAAAATTCCACTTACTCCAAACATATCAAAGTTTATACTTAAAAAGATTGCAAACATCATTTTGAACTCAATGGGAGCGGTCTCGAGTCCTAATTTGACTGTATGCAAAAAGTAGCTTTTCGGACTAAGATCCGACTAACAATTAAAATATTTAAATAAGATATTCAAATATATACTCGTCAAATATGCGGGTTGTTAGAGACTCCCCTCCTTAAAGAAATTGCGTCCTCACAATATATAAGAAGGAAAACAAAAGTAACAACCATAAAAGCATATTAACACAAAAGAAATTTGTAATAGAAGTTCTCCTGAAAGAGCATGAGAAATAAGTCCGGATGTGTACGCTCGATGAATTCCCTAGTTTCCCAAGAGCAATCCTTAGGATTTGAGGACCATTGAACTTTAACAAGCGAGACATCTTTATTTCGAAGGCGTTTGACCTCCGAAGCAATAATTCGAATAGGATGCTGCTCATAAGTTAAGTTAGGCGAAACTTCAATCTCTTCAACAACACCAGGCTCAAGAATAGCATCAGAATCCCGAAGGCACTTCCGTAATTGAGAAACGTGAAACACGTTATGTGTAGCAGAAAATTGAGCCAGTAATAAAAGGCGATAAGCTATGGAACCAATACGTTCAGTGATAGGAAATGGCCCAATATATCGAGGCGCTAATTTTCCCGATCGACTGAAGCGTACAACACCCTTCATAGGTGAAACACGAACAAATACAAGATCTCCAACAGAAAATTCTAATTTCCTTCTTCAGTTATTGGCATAGGATTTTTTGTCTACTCTGGGCTTCTTTCATCCTATGTCGAATAAGATCAATCTTTTCTTTGGAATCCCGAATAAAATCTGGACCTAAAACCAGCTTCTCACCGGCCTCAAGCCAACAAGAAGGAGATCGGCATGGCCTTCCGTAGAGTGCCTCGAAAGGTGCCATACCAATACAAGATTGGAAGCTATTATTATAGGAAAATTCAACAAGAGAAATATGATCTTCCCAACTTCCACCAAAATCAAGCACACAAGAACGAAGAAGATCTTCAAGAGTTTGATTCACACGCTCAGTTTGTCCATCGGACTGGGGGTGATAAGCGGTGCTAAAATTAAGCTTCGTTCCCAAAGCTTTTTGAAGACTCTTCCAAAATCCACTAGTAAACAATGGATCTCGATCGCTAACAATAGAAGTAGGAACTCCATGCAATCTAACAATTTCTTTGATAAAGAATTTGGCCAGAAGAGGAATGGTTCGGTTAGACCGAACGGGAATAAAATGGGCGGATTTAGTAAGTCTATCAACAATCACCCATAAGCTATTATGACCCAAACGAGAACGGGGAAGGCCATCTATAAAATCCATGGAAATCTGATCCCACTTCCAAACTGGAATTTCCAAAGGTTGCAACAACCCACCGGGCCTTTGATGTTCGGCCTTGACAAGTTGGCAAGTCATGCAACACTTAACAAAGTTAGCAATATCAGCTTTCATTCCCTCCCAATAATAAAGTCGCTTCATATCAGCGTACATTTTACTACTACCAGGATGAATGGTAAATTTGGAACGATGAGAATCTTCTAAAATATCTTTACGAAGATTACTAATATTTGGTACGATAAGTCTACCAAATTTTCGAATGCCGCCATGAAAATCGATATCAAAGTCTTTCGAACCTTCAATATCAATTTTATCCTTAACATTTTGGCCAATCAAAGCCAATACAGGATCTAGCTTTTGAGCTTCAAGAATGCGGTCTAAAAGAGAAGGATGAGCCTCAAGGCTACATAAAACAAGAGATGAACATAAGTCGGATACACGATCTCTAATCTCACAAGTGGATAACACCTCGAGATCATGCCATTCGGAGATCATCATAGAAACAACCGCTTGTTGCTTACGACTAAGAGCATCAGCAACTCGATTTCCTTTTCTGGGGGTATAAAGAATATCAAGATCATAAGAGGCAAGGAATTCTAGCCAACGCTGTTGACGTAGATTGAGTTCCTTTTGAGTAAACAAGTACTTCAAAGACTTATGATCAGTGTAGAGAATAAATTTCTCTCCCAAAAGATAATGATGCCAAATACGAAGGGCGAAACGATAGCCGCGAGTTCTAAATCATGTGTGGGATATCTAGTCTCAGCTGGCTTCAATTGCCTAGAAGCATAAGCAATAGCACGTTCTTTTTGCATAAGAACGGCACCCAAGCCAACGCGACTAGCATCAGTATAAACAACAAAATCTTGGTTCCCTTCGGGAATAACAAGAATAGGAGCATCAGAAAGGAGTTCTTTTAATTTCTGGAAAGAAGCTTCACATTTGTCTGACCAAATGTATTTAACGCCTTTCTTTGTTAAGCTAGTAAGAGGTACGACAATCTTAGAAAAGTCTTTTAGAAACGGCGGTAATAACCTGCCAATCCGAGAAAGCTACGGATTTCAGTTACGCTCTCCGGTCTCTTCCAATTTTGAATCGCTTCAATCTTTGAAGGATCCACAGATATTCCAGATTCGGAAATAATAGGACTGAGAAACTTTACACTAGCTTGCCAAAAGTGGCATTTAGAAAATTTTGCTTTTAATTGATTGCTCCTAAGAGTTTCCAATACAATCCGAAGGTGCTTTTCATGTTCCTCCTCGGTTTTAGAATACACAAGAATATCATCAATAAAGATGAGAACAAACCGATCGAGGAAATCTTTGAAAACTCGATTCATAAGGTCAACGAAATAAGCCGGAGCATTCCTTAAACCAAATGGCATAACTAGTCATTCATAAGATCCATAACGAGTACGGAACGAAGTCAAAGGAATACTATCCTCTATAATACGAAGCTGGTGAAAACCGGTCGCTAAGTCTAACTATGAAAAGATCTTAGCACCGCTAAGTTGATCAAAGAGATCATCAATCCGAGGTAAAGGATATTTATTCTTAATAGTAAGATCATTAAGCTTACGGTAGTCAACGCAAAGCCTAAGTGTACCATCGGATTTCTTCACAAAAATAGCTGAAGCTCCCCAAGGCGAGGAACTAGAGCGTATGAATTGCTTCGTCTCCAATTCGGATAATTGTTTGCGCATCTCTTCATTCTCCTTATTAGACATGCGATAAGGAGGACGAGTAATAGGTTGAGCTTCAGGGGTAAGATTAATTCTGAACTCAATTGCTCGCTTAGGTGGTAATCCTAAAACGGGCTCAAATATGTCGGAGAATTCACGAACGACGTGAATAAGGGAAATAACATCTTCCTCATCATCATTGTCATCATCAAGAGGATTTAGAGAATATAAAGATGTCGTTAAAGTGGAATCCGAATCTTTAAGAACAATAGAAATCTGCTTAGCAGATAGTGGATGTCGAAGATAAATAGTCCGCTCGGGACATAGGATATGAGCTTCATAACGGTTAAGCCAATCCATACCCAAAATCATTCCAAAGCCTAAGTACCGCATGACATGCAAATCGGCTAGGAAAGAAAAATCACACAAAATAATCTCGACATCTTTACAAAGTAAACTGAGAGTTGCGGATCCACCAACGGGATTCGCAATTCTCAGAGAAGTCATTAAGGCATCAACACTTAAAGAAAAGATGTCAACAAGTTCTTTTGATATAAAAGAATGGGATGCACCCGTATCAAAAAGAACTCGAATGGGTTGATCATGAAATATAATAATACCATCAAGGATAGAATGAGATATACCTTGACCACGAGATGTGTTGCCAGGGGCTTGAGCCACATTAAGTTTTCCCTCCTTGCCTTGAAGTCTGGGGCATAAGTGTATATAATGATCTAAGCTCTTACAATAGCGACAAGAATGCGGCTTAGTGCACTTGTTCGCAAAATGGTCCTTTGAACCACAGTTATAGCATTGACCACTACTGGAGGAAAAGGTCTTTGTTGGAGGAGTTGCTTGTTTCCCTTTCTTATAGGGATAAGGGCCTTTAAACTTATTGGGCCTTTTCTTGTTATTGTTGAAGTTTGGTTTGACACCCACGACTTCAACATCACTTTCCTTATCAGCCTCTTCCAGACGAAGAGAGATATCAACAAGCTGGTCGAAAGAAACTTCTAATTTTAGAAGTAATGGCTTCTTGAGATTCTTGTTCAAGCCATAAACAAATCTCTGATTCTTCTTCAATGGAGTGTTGATGTATTCAACCCCATATTTGGACAGTGACTCGAAGGATGCGACATAGTATGTCACAGAGGATTCACCTTGAACAAGGCCTATGAAACGTCGAGCCAATGTCACTTTCTCTGCTTCTGGTACGAATTTTAATTCGAAGCATTCCCGGAATTTCTCCCAGGTGAGATCTGCTTCATTAATTTCATAAATAAGAAGTTCGTACCAATCCAATGCTCTCTCTTGGAGCATACTGGAAGCCACCTGAACACGGTGAAGATCGACAAGATTCATGCGAGAAAAGATTCGATCGCATGTTCTTAACCAAGCCTGGACTTCAATAATCGTTTCAGAGCCTTTGAATGGTTTCCCACCCAAGTTGGTATAATTGTTGCACAAACGTGCAAATCCAGACTTAGGATGAGTAGGTTCCTAATTAGGACCAGCTGCTTGGGCATTCTTTACTAAATCAAGAAGCTGCTGAGCGGTCATAAAAACTCCATCTTGGGGAGTAACAGTAGATGGTCCAGCTCTGGGACGACCTGATCTAGACATTCTCTTCTTTAAGGAAGAGAAAAGAAGAAAAGTTATTCTCCACATAAATATCAAGTAAGTCTTGATAGATAAAACAAGGATTTATAAGAGGAAATAGGATAAATCGGTACGAAGACCCGAATTAAATCCTAAGGCACGACTCCTAAGTTGGACTTAGGACGATGATCCTTGTTAAGTTATTCAACATTGTTCCGAAGTTTGGCTCTGATACCAAGCTGTGACGCCCCGCCTCTATACACACGCTAGCCAAGAACACTACGGTGTAATGCTGTCAACTAGCATGGAGAATAAGGCTGTTGAGGAGCGACCATCCATGTAACTTCTTTGAGCGAGCACCGATATGTCAGATAGTATAGCATGAACTTCATTTAAGGAGGAAATCCGACATACTGATACAAACCCAAAGCTATCACACGGTGGCTATATATAATCTTCGGAAACAAACATAGAAATAAACATAACATAAATCAGTCACAGACATCCATATCACAAAGGCGGAAAAAGATATGAATATATATATAACACATAAAGGGTACATCAGAGTAGTGGTCAAATGTGATCCACAATAATACAAAAGAATAGCAACATGTGCTATACAAAAGAATACATCTAAAGGTCGATATCCCAAATGTATACAACAAAAACTACTAATCTAAGTAGTTAGCCAAAAGTCAGAGTAATAGATCCCTGGGGAGAAGTCAAGAAGAAGCACCTGTAACATCTCGGTCTGACCCGAGTATTATTTATAAGAAAATAATAAACGGATCAGTCTAGCTACAAATATCAGATGACATGATATAGAATAAAAGATATGGCATAAACACGTAATGACCATAAAGACATACTACTATAAGTATGGAAATGAACATCAATAAGAATAAATCGATATCACAAGAATCTTCACAAAGATCCAAATTCACCAAAAAGGTGATGGCACACAAATTCACCAATACACAAAAATTGATAAAACTTATCAATAGAAATCACGCAAATTGTTGAAGCACAAAATTCCAGAAATCATCTCAAGAAATCCAGAAATCACAAGAAGGGGGAGGCCTATCACAAAACGGGAGTATGAAAACTCACCAACACATGTAACACAAAACGAGACGCTATCTCATGGTAGCTAACCATTAAATTTTGAGCCGAAGCTCCACAAGAATGGCCCGAAGACCGTGGGTCGCTACCCCACTTCTATGTGATGGTGAAACATCACACAAGCGGGGTTTAGTCTCCCTCGCAAACAAAGAGACATCGCACAGTTGCTAGTCTAAATCACAAAAATGATCGTCATGATCATCAAGAAGTGTCAATTACACTAAGCTAGTAAATATAATAGTTTAGCTTCATGTCCCATAACCACTAGCTTAACTCAAATATTTACGAACAAACTGTAGATCTTTACTGGAAAATTGTCACAAGAGATTCAATCGAACAAGTCCAAGAATTAACCGACGAAGTAAACGCAAGTGTTTCATACCACTTGTTTTTCTAAGTCGTTTAATTAGATTTCTCATCCGAGTGAGGTAAAGGCTTGTATATACTAATAGATTAGAAAACGGTTTTATAAGCGAGTTTGGTATTGAAAATAGAGTTGAAAACGTTTTGATGAAAGGGTTTTGATATTTACTACTAGTATTGAAACCTTTGTATTTTTAAAGTGACAAATCACAGAAATTGGTGGTAGAATCAATAAGTCACAAAAATTCATGTACGAAGACGTGAATGTAATCCAAGGAAATCAGTTCCAAATCCATCAAAGTAGAAACACCCATGCGACCAAACGTGGTTGAGTTAAAGTAAGTAAAATAGGTCGAATCAACTTAAGGGTATTAAGTCACGCGACCTAAAGTGTCGCGACCTAGCGAGGTAAACGGTCAAGCGACCTAAGGGATTAAAGGTCATGCAACCAAACAAGGGACAAGACCGAGCGACCTAAAGTGCTGCGGCTTAAAGGCGAGCGACCTAAGCATGGCAGAGCGAATGATTCAATATCGAGCGACCTAACGTTGCCACGACCTAAGGTCTAAAACGAGGTCATGCGACCTAAAGGGGTGCGCGACCTAAGAAGGTACGCGAGCTAAGGGTGAGCGACCTAACAAGGTCGTGCGACCTAAGTGGTCATGCGACCTAAGTGGGATGGCCACGCGACCTAAAGTTTTAACACGCGAGCGACCTAACGTTATAAAGGCCAAACGACCTAAGGCTTAACTCGCGAGCGACCTAGGTGGCGAACGACCTAAGCTACAGAGAGGATTTAAGGTCGGAAACGACCTAAATGGTGTGCGACTTTTCAACGGCAGAGTGACCTAGCACGCCCAGAACGACCTAAGTGCAGGAATTTTCCAAAAACGCTGAAAAATTGGAGTTTTTCGCCAATCCAATCCAAACGAAATGCAAATGTGCATGCCGAAATGATAGGGAATCATTCCCAACAGATCAAGATGGATATAGACAAGAATGTGAGATAAAAATCTCACCTTTTCACTAAAATGGATGAAGATGAAGCTTGAAAGCAAGGAGAAGCAATCCAAAGCTTAAATCCAATATCTTCTACTTGAATTTGGAGTTGAATGTTGGATTTGCAATTGAATTTGAGTTTGGAGTTTTAATTTCTCATTCCCTCCTCCATTTTTGATGAAGCTTAGATGTTTTAGCAAAGAGTGAAGTTATGCAGGGAAGAGGGTTGGGCTGAGCTAAAGAAGGTGCAGTCCAACCAAAGTCAAAGGCGGGAAAAAAGTGATGAAAATTCCACTTACTCCAAACATATCGAAGTTTATACTTAAAAAGATCACAAACGTCATTTTGAACTCAATGGGAGGGGTCTCGAGTCCTAATTTGACTGTATGCAAAAAGTAGCTTTTCGGACTAAGATCCGACTAACGATTAAAATATTTAAATAAGATATTCAAATATATACTCGTCAAATATGCAGGTGGTTACAGTATATGTTAATATCTTGAAGAGATGTTTTAGAGATTTATTTTTATTTATATTGCAAAATCCAACATCCCAGAAGAGATGTTATAGGAATTTTATTTTTATTATATTGCAATTCCTTAAAAGGAAACACTATATTCCCTGAAGGAATACCATAAAAAAGTTTCGAAGTAATAACAATATGCTGGAATAACATTACAAATGTGGTAAATACTATTTCCGTGAAGAGAAATAGTATTATGATTCTCATGTTCGAATACAATTATGAAGAGTCCTCTTGTTTCATTGTGTTTATTTAATATTGGAAACCTGAAGTTCTCAAATAAAATTTATGAATATAAGTTTGTATTCGTAAAAAGGGGATTATATATCAAAACTCTATAAATTTGAGATATGAAGCGTTGAATTATTAGAAAAGCCAATTCAGATTATGGTAAATTCTAACCATGTTTGCAATCAAACCTGAAGTTTGATAATGAAAATCAAATTGTACCATTTAGGATCTAAAGTACTAAACAAAGACTTTATTTTGAAGTAAAATTGGAACCTGAAGTTCTAAAAATATTTGCCAATAGTATTAACTACTAAACCAAATAAATGTATAGAAATTTGTTCACTCCAGAAGTAGTTATAATAAAACAAAAAAAAAAATAAAAAAAATCTCTAGAAGAGATTTGTATATTTAGTAATGATAAAATATCTCTAGAAGAGATTTGTTGATATATTTGGTGCCTTTATTAAACCAAATGAATACATAGAAATATATCTACTCTCCCGCTCTCTTTCTTTTTAATAGAAAACAAGGTATTCTAACAGGAAGTTTATTTCCTTTTTTTTCTTCTTCCATTCATCCAATCATGCCTTTCAAAAGGTAAAATATGTAAACAGATAACCAATTTCTGAGGAATGAATACTATTTCTTCTGCCTCTCTCTTTAATGTTATAAAGAAATAAGAGCAGAAGCCATTAGAGAAAGAGGCAGAAGAAATATTATTCATTCCTCGGAGATTAGTCATCTATTTACATTACATAGCCTCCTTTATATAAAGGCTTCAGAGCTAAGGATTGAACTTATCCCACGATGTGGGACTAAACAAAACAATATAAAAGCATATTCACTTCATTATTTACATATATTATAACACTCCTCCTTGAATATGCATCTTCAAAATCTTGAATGCTCTGATAACTTGAAATTGTCCCTTTTGAAACGTGTATGTGATTGCTCCCCCTCATTATTATCTTGCTTGCATTTATCCATTCAGTCGATATAGATATTGTTCGTTGCCTCATTAAAAACCTCTGTTAGGAAAACCCAGTGGGAAAAACCTTGAACGAGGAAAAGAGTGCAACTTGTAAAATCATATTAAAAATGATTTTCTTTCTATAAGTTTTGATACTTCGGGATCAAAACAATGCCTCATTAAAACCTTACTAAGAAAAACCCAATGGGAAAAATCTTAGTGAAGGAAAAAGAGTACAATGACATATTTTATTTTCTTATTTCTTCAAATGAAGCTTGATACTTCTGGATCAAACAAATGCCTCGTTAAAACCTTACTAAGAAAAATCCTATGGGAAAAATCTTAGTCAAGGATAAAAATACAATTTAACTTAAATAACATATTTGAGATGTTATTTCTTGAAAAGATGTTTGACTCTTCTAGATCAAGATAATGCCTCGTTAAAATCTTGGTAAGCAAAACCCAGTGGGAAAAATCTTAAATAAGGAAAAAGAGTACATTATAACTTATTTTCAAATGTTATTGGGGAGTTGATACTTCTGGATCAAGATAATGCCTCATTAAAACCTTACTAATAAAAACCCAGTGGGAAAAATCTTAGTTAAGGAAAAAGAGTGCATTATAAAAAAAACTTATGGATGCTCCCCCTGATTTAAAATTTTCCTCTGAATTCATATTCATCTTTCGATAACTCAAATTGGTTATAAATACTTCTGGATCCATAAATATGAATCCCATTGATAATACAATTTATTAATAGTTTCATTCGATACAATCAAATTTCTAAGATTGTTTCTTCCAAATATGATTTGCATTTTATGCATTTTGTATGCTACTTTTATGAAATACACTTCATGTGCTTTCATTTTTGCGCTTCACATTAGTTTTGCGTATTGCAACTATACATCTTTCATGAATATTAAAATTTTCATTACAACATTACTAAAAAGAAGGAAGTAATCTACTCATCTTGAAGTATATCAAGATTTTCATTACAACAATACTTAGAAGAAGGTTGTAATCTACACTTCATGTCTTTTGCATTCTTTATAACTATAAAAGTTATATACATTCTTCAGGAATTTGTATACTTTAATAAGTATTTGCATATCGCAACTACCACTTCAATGGATATTAAGAGTTTCATTACAATAATACTTAAAAATAGGAAGTAATCTACTCATCATGAATTATATCAAGATTTTCATTACAACAATATTTAAAAGAAATTTGTAATCTATACCCTTTATTCTTTGCATTCTTTATAAGCAGCAAAGTAATTTATATTCTTTGGGAACGACTTTCATCATTTAGTATGATTTAACCAATATTCATACCTTCAGGGTATTTTAAGTGTTTCAAACACTTTCACTACTTCAGTCAGTTCAACTATTTATAAAAACATCATGCCTAAAGCATTTAACACGATGTAGCACTACATGTGCTTCAGTATTTTAGTGTGTTTTTCTACTTTATATATATATATATATATATTTCTAATTATATTTTGCGAACTACAGGTTCACATTTCTTATTTAGGAGAATTTCATGATGGCCAATCATGTTTTTCTCTAATCCAGGATTTTTAATCCATTTATAAACATAAGCGCTTTATTATTTATAAATTTATCATCGATGATTATTTCTTGTTAGTTCTAGACATGATTTATTGAGATCTCTTTAATTATCATGTTTTAGGTAGCTAAACCACTTCTAGGGTAATTTGACAATCATGTCATTAGTCTCTTCAAGAGCACCCTTAAGTGTTTCTTCAAGAACACCCACCTCTTTTATTTGGCATCTTTATTACTTACTCCAAAAATATTTTGAACTGACTTTTGAACCACATTTCAGATGTGGTTTATACATTTTGATCCTTCAGGGATTCAAATCTATATTGTAGAAAGTCTACTAGGGATATTATTGATAATTTATTCAAGTTACTTAATATTTTGCATCATTGTATATTTTAACAAATATTTAACACTGATGATCAAAATGAGCTTGTATCCCTTTATCCTCCCCCTCAATGTTGACAAACATTGTCACAATAAATAATAATCATCTTTGGATTCTCATTTTGATCCATTATGATATTGCTACTAGCAAATACACCATGCATATTAATAATAGGAGGATAATTCTTTTATCAGTTGATAAAATGCATTCAATTGATATTTCTTATTAGAGTTTGTTCTCATTCATTGATCTAGCCAATTGGAGGAATTTACTTATTGTGTAGATCATTTGAATACATACATGACTTCAGGTCATTCAACATTTATGTTGATTGACTTTTAAATCACTAAATAATATCTATGCATAATCTATAAGATGAGCTTATAACAAAGTTCAGGTTGTTAGCTGAATATTTACATATATGGATGTATACGTGCGTCCACGTATTACACATATATTATAAAATTTCATATTCTTTCTCATCTGACTTATTGATTTTTTTAGAACAAACTATTACAAGGATCCAAACTATTGATTTCTATTTATAAATCAATGTCAATGTGAATCCGTCAAAACCGCATGATAATGTTCAAAACATTTGATTTGGAACCATATCGAACTTCTGGTTCGAACAAAATATACACACAACTTCAAGTTGTTAAGTTTTATTCCTCAATTATATCTCAAATATCAATTTTGAAAATTAATTATGATTACTTATCAAAGAATAATTTATAATTGCATATAGACATTTCTACACATCTCTTTTGAGAGTTCTAAAAATAATTACTGCAAAAATAATAATAAAAGTATCTTCTGGATACTTGGAATGTTACAGATACATATCTCCTCAAGACCGTATGTATAGCTTGCATGAAAATTATGATATGAAATATAGACTATCTCTTCAGGAGAATATTTAAAGATATTTCTTCAAGAAATGATCATGCATATAATATTTCTTATGAAATAATAACTAGGAACATGAACTTTATGATATAATTAGACATATGAACATAGAACAATATATACTAGAGATAATTTAATTTCTTACCTATTTGGGAGGTTTGATATAATTATAATGAAATATTTGATACACGTTGCATAGCTCTCAAACTTTTAGGATCTAATCTAAACTAAATTAGGATCCTTCATAATCAAATTTCTATGCATTTATTTGGTTTAATAAAATTACCAAATATATAAACAAAACTCTTCTAGAGATATGTTATCATTTCCTAACTTATTAGTCTCTTTTAGTGATATTTTATTATCACCACTTCTGGAGTGAATTTATCTCTTCTAGAGATATATATGCACCATTGGAATGCCATATCAATGTACAATATTTCTTTTATAGAAATTACATAACTACTACCTTTACAATAACATAAAACATCACTACTGGTGATTTTTTGTTGTAACTATCTTTGAAATGACATATCAAACTTTAAATACAGTAACAAAATTAGATGCACCAAATG
Source organism: Allium fistulosum (assembly GCA_030737815.1). Taxonomy (NCBI): domain Eukaryota; kingdom Viridiplantae; phylum Streptophyta; class Magnoliopsida; order Asparagales; family Amaryllidaceae; genus Allium; species Allium fistulosum. The sequence continues at coordinate 401,882 of JASFAW010000015.1, forward strand.
AAAGTAAGATGCGAAGGTAAAATCACTACTTCTGGAGTGTAATATTGGTATACAATATCTTTTTTTTGGATAAATTATTGTTATTTCTTCAAAAAAAATTATATGGTTATTCCTTCAGGGAATATAGTGTTTCCTTTTAAGGAATTGCAATATAATAAAAATAAAATTCCTATAACATCTCTTCTGGGATGTTGGATTTTGCAATATAAATAAAAATAAATCTCTAAAGCATCTCTTCAAGATATTAACATTTACACACACACACATCCGATGATGTTTGAAATATTGTATAACATAATATCTTCAGGATATTTGGTTAATATAATATAAATGTGAAGATATAAGGTAAGGTATAACTCATTTGGAGATGTTTGTAATCTCTTGAATGTAGCATCATTATCTCATATAATTTATTAATTTCCTTTAACTTCTTCAAGAAGTACAATCTTATCATTTTACACAATTTCAATAGAGCTTCGGGCTTCTAATTTATGAACTTCAAGTTCATTATTTTTTATGAACTTCGGGTTCTCAAATTTTGTGTAAACTTCCTTTTTAGAAGCTTATACCTTTTGGCAAATTAAAAAATAATACTGATAAGAATTCTAGCTTGTAAAGTTTATCGGAAAATCTTTTCATAATTCAAGACTTCAGGTCTTGGACTTCGAGTTATACAACTTCTATTAAAATAATTTCTTTGCACAACTTCAAGTTGCTGTTAAACCTATTTCTTCCATTACATCAGACATTACTTGTCAAAATAAATACATCAAATAGTAAATCATATGTCTATTCTTATTCCAAACACAAACATACAACATCATTTAATTTACAATAACTAATGCATTTAATGCATTTATGATAGTAACTAATTTAATTTATTACCATAATACTTGCAATTAATCCATTTATGATAAAATAATTACAATTAACCTTTACGTGGTCTAGGATATAACTACTATCACAGCAAAATGATTTCATTACAAATATATGAACCAAGTGAACAAACAGTACTTAAAGTAACATAATTTCATCTCAAATCTAGGTTCAACATTACTCAATAATAAAATTAAAATGAATATCTTAAAGTGAAAGTTTATTTCCCAATAATCAAAATTTCTAAATAAGCTAAATTATCATCTCAGATTTATCCATATCATTCACAATCATAAACAACTATACATCTCAAATCCAAATTATTTCCCTTATAGGAAAATTAACTTCATAATTCTTTACCAAATATATCAAAAAAACATGTAAATCTTCAAATCAACGCAAGTTATTTCAGAAATTTAAGGAATTTAGATTATTTCCCAAAAATAAAAACATTTCAGAATTTTATTTAATTACACAAACCATATACAGATCATTTAGATCTTGCTTTCTACATGAGAAGTTGCCTTTTGGTCTAGGTAAAACAATTTTAGCTTCAAACCAAATCCAAAATTATCAAAAAAAATATCTTTCATATATAGATCAAATAGATCTAAAATTTGAGTAAGATATTACAAGAATTCAATGACTTATAAATAAAGTCGATTCAAAACTTACTCAAAAAATCAAAAATCCATAATGAAATCAAAGATGAGTGGATCTAATACCACTTGTTAGAAATTTTGAATCAATTCACACTGAATTTTTTTTAAGTACAAATTCTAAAAAAATAGAAAATTGATTTCAACTAAAAGATATGTAAAAATAAGTAATCTCAAAAGTCATACCTGATTTCAATAATTAAATAAGAGAAAAGGATGAATACACATTAAAAAGAATAGATCTGATGGTTAAAATATATAGATCTCAAAGATATATCATTTGAGCATGATATCAAGATCTACAAAAGATCTAAAATAAAAATTAGAACATAAGATCTACAATAGAATGAGATCCAAAAAATATTAGATCTATGATTGAATGAGATCTAAGAAGATAAAATTAATAGAATCAGATCTGAAAAAGATAAGATCAATATAATTAAATCTGAAAAATTGCTTACCATCTTCAGAACTATAATTGGATCTGAAAAACAAAGCACTGATCTTTTACATTATCTCAATTCAAATCTATAATTTTTTTTTGTTTAGAGATCGTGCTGATAACGTGTTATAAACTAATAAAATAAGAAGCCATTAGAAAAGAGGAGAGAAGAGAAAATGTTATTACTCAGATGTTAGTACTTAATATTTTGCATCATTGATAAATCTATGATAACTCAAACTTGAAGTTTGATAAGTACTATAAAATAATTAGATCTGGTTTTTTCTAATCATTAAAAAAAAATCCCGATGTTTTGACAAATTACTTCTATGTACATATGGCTAGCTATTTAGTTATAGAAATACATTTTAACATTCTTTATAATAGATAATTTATATGTCATACTATTTATATACATAGATGTGTGTGTGTGTGTATTAATCTCCTAAAGAGATGTTTTAGAGATTTATTTATATTTATATTGCAAAATCCAACATCCCAGAAGAGATGTTATAGGAATTTTATTTTTATTATATTGCAATTCCTTAAAAGGAAACACTATATTCCCTGAAGGAATAACCATATAATTTTTTTGAAGCAATAACAATAATTTATCCACAAAAAAAAGATATTGTATACCAATATTACACTCCAGAAGTAGTGGTTTTACCTTCGCATCTTACTTTCATTTGGTGCATCTAATTTTGTTACTGTATTTAAAGTTTGATATGTCATTTCAAAGATAGTTACAACAACAAAAAAATCTCCAGTAAGGATGTTTTATGTTATTGTAAAGGTAGTAATTATGTAATTTCTATAAAAGAAATATTGTACATTGATATTGCATTCCAATAGTGCATATATATCTCTAGAAGAGATAAATTCACTCCAGAAGTGGTGATAATAAAATATCACTAAAAGAGACTAATAAGTTAGGAAATGATAACATATATCTAAAAGAGATTTGTTTATATATTTGGTAATTTTATTAAACCAAATAAATGCATAGAAATTTGATTATGAAGGATCCTAATTTAGTTTAGATTAGATCCTAAAAGTTTGAGAGCTATGCAACGTGTATCATATATTTCATTATAATTATATCAAACCTCCCAAATAGGTAAGAAATTAAATTATCTCTAGAATATATTGTTCTATGTTCATATGTCTAATTATATCATAAAGGTCATGTTCCTAGTTATTATTTCATAAGAAATATTATATGCATGATCATTTCTTGAAGAAATATCTTTAAATATTCTCCTGAAGAGATAGTCTATATTTCATATCATAATTTTCATGCAAGCTATACATATGGTCTTGAGGAGATATGTATCTGTAACATTCCAAGTATCCAGAAGATACTTTTATTATTATTTTTGCAGTAATTATTTTTAGAACTCTCAAAAGAGATGTGTAGAAATGTCTATATGCAATTATAAATTATTCTTTGATAAGTAATCATAATTAATGTTCAAAATTGATATTTGAGATATAATTGAGGAATAAAACTTAACAACTTGAAGTTGTGTGTATATTTTGTTCGAACCAGAAGTTCGATATGGTTCCAAAACAAATATTTTGAACATTATCATGCGGTTTTGACGGATTCACATTGACATTGATTTATAAATAGAAATCAATAGTTTGGATCCTTGTAATAGTTTGTTCTAAAAAAATCACTAAGTCAGATGAGAAAGAATGTGAAAATTTATAATATATGTGTAATACGTGGACGTACGTATACATCCATATATGTAAATATTCAGCTAACAACCTGAAGTTTGTTATAAGCTCATCTTATAGATTATGCATAGATATTATTTAGTGATTTAAAATTCAATCAACATAAATGTTGAATGACCTGAAGTCATGTATGTATTCAAATGATCTACACAATAAGTAAATTCCTCCAATTGGCTAGATCAATGAATGAGAACAAACTCTAATTAGAAATATCAATTGAATGCATTTTATCAACTGATAAAAGAATTATCCTCCTATTATTAATATGTATGGTGTATTTGCTAGTAGCAATATCATTATGGATCAAAATGAGAATCCAAAGATGATTATTATTTAATGTAACAATGTTTGTCAACATTGAGGGGAAGGATAAAGTGATACAAGCTCATTTTGATCATCGGTGTTAAATATTTGTTATAATATACAATGATGTAAAATATTAAGCAACTTGAATAAATTATCAATAATATCCCTAGTAGACTTTCTCCAATATAGATTTGAATCCCCGAAGGATCAAAATGTGTAGACCACATCTGAAATGTGGTTCAAAAGTCAATTCAAAATATTTTTGGAGTAAGTAATAAAGATGCCAAATAAAAGAGGTGGTTGTTCTTGAAGAAACACTTAAGGGTGCTCTTGAAGAGACTAATGACATGATTGTCAAATTACCCTAGAAGTGGTTTAGCTACCTAAAACATGATAATTAAAGAGATCTCAATAAATCATGTCTAGAACTAACAAGAAATAATCATCGATGATAAATTTATAAATAATAAAGCGCTTATGTTTATAAATGGATTAAAAATCCTGGATTAGAGAAAAACATGATTGGCCATCATGAAATTCTCCTAAATAAGAAATGTGAACCTGTAGTTCGCAAAATATAATTAGAAATATATATATATATATATAAAGTAGAAACACACTAAAATACTGAAACACATGTAGTGCTACATCATGTTAAATGCTTTAGGCATGATGTTTTTATAAATAGTTGAATTGACTGAAGTAGTGAAAGTGTTTGAAACACTTAAAATACCCTGAAGGTATGAATATTGGTTAAATCATACTAAATGATGAAAGTCGTTCCCGAAGAATATAAATTACTTTGCTGCTTATAAAGAATGCAAAGAATAAAGTGGGAGATTACAAATTTCTTTTAAATATTGTTGTAATGAAAATCTTGATATAATTCATGATGAGTAGATTACTTCCTATTTTTAAGTATTATTGTAATGAAACTCTTAATATCCATTGAAGTGGTAGTTGCGATATGCAAATACTTATTAAAGTATACAAATTCCTGAAGAATGTATATAACTTTTTTAGTTATAAAGAATGCAAAAGACATGAAGTGTAGTTTACAACCTTCTTCTAAGTATTGTTGTAATGAAAAATCTTGATATACTTCAAGATGAGTAGATTACTTCCTTCTTTTTAGTAATGTTGTAATGAAATTTTTAATATTCATGAAAGATGTATAGTTGCAATACGCAAAACTGATGTGAAGCGCAAAAATGAAAGCACATGAAGTGTTTTTCATAAAAGTAGCATACAAAATGCATAAAATACAAATCATATTTGGAAGAAACAATCTTAGAAATTTGATTGTATCGAATGAAACTATTAATAAATTGTATTATCAATGGGATTCATATTTATGGATCCAGAAGTATCTATAACCAATTTGAGTTATCGAAAGATGAACATGAATTCAGAGGAAATTTTTAAATCAGGGGGAGCATCCATAAGTTTTTTTAATGCACTCTTTTTCCTTAACTAAGATTTTTCCCACTAGGTTTTTATTAGTAAGGTTTTAATGAGGCATTATCTTGATCCAGAAGTATCAACTCCCCAGTATCATTTGAAAATAAGTTACAATGTACTATTTTCTCTTATTTAACATTTTTCCCACTGGGTTTTTCTTTCTAAGGTTTTAACGATGCATTATCTTGATCTAGAAGAATCAAACGTCTTTTCTAGAAATAACATCTCAAATATGTTATTTAAGTTAAATTGTATTTTTATCCTTGACTAAGGTTTTTCCCATTGGGTTTTCCTTTGTAAGGTTTTTAATGAAGTATTATATTGATCTAGAAGTATCAAACTCTATTTGATTCTGTAAATTATTGAAATATGTCGTACTATATTGTACTCTTTTCCTTCACTAAGATTTTTCCCATAGGGTTTTTCTTAGTAAGGTTTTAACGAGACATTAGTTTGATCCAGAAGTATCAAACTTTATTTGAAGAAATAAGAAAATAAAATACGTCATTGTACTCTTTTTCCTTCACTAAGATTTTTCCCATTGGGTTTTTCTTAGTAAGGTTTTAATGAGACATTATTTTGATCTCGAAGTATCAAACCCTTTTGAAAGAATATCATTTTTAATATGATTTTACAAGTTGCACTCTTTTCCTCGTTCAAGGTTTTTCCCACTGGGTTTTCCTAATAGAGGTTTTTAATAAGTCAACAGACAATATCTATATCGACTGAATGGATAAATGCAAGCAAGATAATAATGAGGGGGAGCAATCATCATACACATTTCGAAAGGGAAATTTTCAAGTTATCAGAGCATTCAAGATTTTGAAGACGCATATTCAAGAGGGAGTGTTACAATATATGTAAATCATGAAATGAATATGCATTTTTGTTGTTTTGTTTAGTTCCACATCGGGGAATAAGTTATATCCTTAGCTCCGAAGCCTTTATATAAAGGAGGCTATGTAATGTAAATATATGTCGATTTCAGAAATGAATAATATATCTTCTTCCGTCTCTCTCTAATGGCTTCTACTTTCTTCATTTTATAACAATCTTTCAATTGTTTATTGATATTTTCATATTTTTTATCGACAACTGAATCTTTTTTAAAGAAATTTAGCTTTGGTTGATTTTAACTCTTTTCCTTTTTTCTTCTTCTTTTCTCTACAAATTAGAAAAACAATTCGTATTTGTTCGGCAAGTATTAGGTAGGCAACTATTTGCCAGGCAAAGATTTCACTGGCAAACATTTTCAATTCACACTTTATAATAGCATTCCTGTGTTTTGTTAGGAGATTTACCTTTTTGTTAAGGAATCACTTCATTTTGCTTGGAGTAACTTCCAACTGTGTCGATTAAGAAAAAGTTGGTCATTCTGTTGATAAATTTATTTTGGAGGAATTATTTTTATAATATCACAGAACCAATACTGCACAAAGAGGTATTAGGTGTTAGTTTAGTTTATAACATAAATTAAAAAAGATAAGATGGGATATTAAATTTTACCAATAGAAGGATTACGCATGTCCGTATTTTTCTTGGACTGGCTTTATTTTTTCTCACTTGCTCCATCAAATATTTTTCTATTATTGCTGGCCAAGCAATAGTTTTTATTTGCTTCAATCTATGAACATATGGTAGCAGCACCAAAGGAAATGCTGAGTTTGGATTGGAGAACAAGTATGTTGAAATCAAACGCATAATAAGAAATCATTCAACATTAACTGTACTTTCTGTTTTTTGGCTTTCTAAAGCTAACCGGATGCTTATTTCGATATCTTTTGCTTTGATCATTTTTGAATTACTGAAATATTTCTATTTGAATGCTTTTAGTTTAGAGTTCATGTTAGATTCTGTCAAATGAGATATTTTGTTCATTATGATGCCTTCATTTGAAAATCCGAAAATTATTGCGATGTCACTATCTTTCTAAATTGCTTTCATGTCTCCAAAATAAAAACAGTTTTCCTCAATTGAAAAAAATTCCATTATCATATCTATTGGAGTATATTCTTTCGATATGTCCTTAGTTGTTGTATCTCCTTCGAAGAACGGATTGTTGATGTTGAAGAATGGAGTTTTCATCAATAATTCCATATGTGCTTCTAAAAGTAGCTTTTTTTTAATTAAATTTTCTACTAATGTATGGAAAGACTTAAAGCATCTATTGTTTTCTGAATTTTCTTTTGGCTCTTCTTATTTCTGTTTCTTTGCAGGTGTTTTTTAACTACTACTTCTTATTGCTGGTGTTTTTCTCTTGAGGGATGAAGGATGAACATCAAATTCTGATGGATATTCTGAAGGTTTTGACGTTGGAGTTGCTGGACCTTTCGAATTTGAGGATTCAGCGTTTTGAGTGATTCGGGTTTGTGAGAAGATTCAGGTAAATTTACAAATTTCCTGCCTTTTAATTGTAGCATTCTTTTTTATGCTACGACTTTGTGTCTTCGTCGTTGTACCTATAGAGGTTTTAAAATTATCAAATTAGTATCACATACATAGGTAGCAAATATGGGCACGACTGATATTTGCCAAGCAAATATTTGGATAATATGTCCCATAATCTCTCTTTTATTCCACTCTAGTCTAATATTCATTAATCTCTTTTTACTTATTTTAAGTTAAAGTTTTATGCATCATTCAGACCTCTTGAAGATTTGGAAAACAACCCTAATTTAGGTAGAAATGAAACATTGGAGTAGTTCAGCAAATCATATGGGTGCTTTTAGTTGTTTTAACATGCATATTCAGTAATATTTATTCGATCAAGTTTGTTTAAATTCTTTTTCAAAACAAAATAGTCTATGCTTTTTATATAAATGTATATATGCTAAAATTTCAATCTACCAAAAATGTAAACTTTGTTTTACAAATATTTAATATTTATAGTATTTGCAGTAAAAAAATTAGATGTACGAAATTACAATCATAAATTGTTTGGCAAATATTTGTCTACCTTATTTGTGTTAAAGGTTTTTGTAATATACTACTATTTTTAAAATAAATTTGTTAATGCAAATATTTGCTATACTCACTTCATCATTTAATTCTACACTAAAGTTAGAATCTACCATCAATCAAAACTACATTTATGAGTTAGTAGACATTTTTAGCACTAGTAATAAAAATATTTTAATATTTGCCAGGTTAATACTGTGGCAAATATTACCACTAGTAATTAATTCCTTATCATCCCATATCGATCCCATAATATTTTCCAGGTAAATATCATGGCAAAAAATTTACAATTATTGATAATAAATTATGGAAAATATTTGCCAGAAAAACATTTGTCATTTTTCATTTCATTGTACACGAATCTACGATTCCTATCTATCTAGTACCAAAATAATATGTGTCAAATATTTGCCGTAAGTTTCCTTTCACTTATATACACAGTATAAATACAGCAAAAACGAAATTCAAATTACCTTTTATACTTCATTTTCTAGATTTCTAGTTTGCACTGATGCATGTTCATCATAATAGTTATCTTTGGTTGCTACATTCGAATATTGAAGATCCTTTTCTACAAATTTGCATATATTTTTCGCTTTTTTGGGGAAACAACTTCAATTTCTTCTTGCTTGGGCTTGGTTGCTCGATTGAAACTGTAATCGGCTAGTTTTACTTCTATTTCGTCGATTGAAAGTGTAAAGAAAACCTAATTTGCAAATTAGGTATTTTGTTCGATTTCGAGTTTTTGTGTTTTTTATGTTCAATCGAATGACTGAAAAAAGAGGGTAGGGTTATGCGGATTTATGTTTTTTAATTATATATAAAAATAGAGACATAGATTATAATTTGTAAATGGGAGGGATGTGAGCCTGGTTATTTTCAAATGGAGGGATGTTGGCCAAAATTTCCCATTTATCTAGATAACCCAATTAAAAATCAACACCATATTTTATCAGAGTAGATAATTTATAATAGCTTTTTATTAGTTATAAGTGGAGGTTCATTAATAATACAAACATATACATTACTGAACTTAAACAAAATGCCTGTTGAATAGAAAATAGTGCATGCTCAATAGGAAAAGCAGTAGCTTATCAAAATGACCATAAAATTCAAGTTCAAAGAATCGTTGCATTTTATGGTCTTCATGTTAACAATGATTATTCAACAATAAAAACCATTACCCTCTATAAAGCTAAAAAAACTCATAACCAACATACATGAGCTTCATTCAACATATCCATTTGTATTTCACCTAAATCAACAAAGCATGATCAAAAGCAATAAGAATCAAAAATCAAACAACTGGAATAGTTGGCTAAGGACCATAATCTATCTAACTGGTCCAACCCCAATGCCACAACATACTCTCCCAAAAGCAACTCTTCAAAACAAACACTCAACCTAGGATTTTAAATAGGCAAGTAAAGAATGGCCTACTCAAATAGTTTCCCTTCTCTACGCCTTCTATCTGATTCCAACCGTACTTTATGCTTCAACCTCAAAAGGAAAAACTCTACATATCCTCAAACATCGCACCTTGCAGTTTACTCCTCCTAACAAATGATGCAACCTAAGCACAATTACAACTTCCCTCCTTCAAATCCATGATCTGTCACATCAAAATTCTCAATTTGTACATTTATAACAACATAGAAGACTATATCATTAACAGGAACATGAATTTTTTTTTATCTTTACAAAATATTATAGAAGTTAGTGATATGAACCCAATATAAACCATTAGTGCCTAGAATTCTAAAGCCCCCAGCAAACTAACAATATCATTAAAAAGAGGAAGCAACTTGATATTACAGTTGTTAATGAAACAAAACATCCAAGTAGGTTTGAAAAAATAATTGGAAAGATTTGGTTAATAGCACATTTATGTATTTGAGCTATGTAACAAATGATCTATTTTTTCTAGAAAAATTCCGCCATCTTTCTTTTAACATAAAGATGAATTCTTTTCAATTTTCATAGAGATTAAATCTTTTATCTTTATATACATAAACAATCTTTTCAAAGGAATTCTAAAAAATATTTTTTTTATCATTTTTTGCAAACATAAATTCATTTAATATCTTATTTCTTTTTCACTAACAACATACTATAAAGTTTTTTCAAAAAAATAACTTCTAAAAAGCTAATTACATGTCTTTTTCGGAAAATAAGATAAATACAAGGTAGTAGATTTTTTTTTAAAAAATCAAGTCATTTAAATAGTAGAAGCTACATTTGGATGAATTTAACAGTATCTTTTTTGACACATATATGCAATATCAGTACCCATTTACCATTTTTAATTATAACGTTTTTTTATATAAAGATAAACATATTTAACTTTTAACCAAATAGATAAATTATAGATTAAAAAAACTAAAAGAATTTATCTTTTTTTACTATGGTTTTTAATTTTCTTCTTTGCCAAAGCATGTGCATTCACCATTTTATTGCATTCTTCTTTGCTAGAGCATATGCTACTTTAAGAAATGATTAATCGTTTTATTAACTAAATATAAGAAAAAAAAACAGAAAAATATTTTTTTAATCTTTTTGTAAATATTTTACATTAAAATAACTTCATTTAGAAATCAACCAAAATTTTAGTTTTTGACATGATAAATTCAATTTTCTTTTTACAAAGAATAATAAAGATTAAAATTGTAACTTCTATATTCATAACATAAACTAATTTCAAAAGAAAGATAAATGATTTTATCAATTTATAATTAGTTTTACATAAAATGATAGTCCTTGTATCTTTTTTATACAAAGTAATAAATTTGTAGCTACGTAACGATAAAAAACAAAAGTGATCACCACTATCATTTTGTATGGATTTATAATTGCAAATGATATAAATGATAAATATATCACAAAATGACTACTTGTTTTATTAATTATATATCAGAATCAAATAAAAAAGATTAAAACTTGTATCATTTGTATAGTACTTAACTCATATTGAAATAAGCCCTATAATAATTGTATGCAATAATAACTTTAATTATCATTTATATAGAATGATAAATAATAAAATAATAACTTCTACCTTTTTTCCATGTAATATCCCAGAAATTTTAACAATATCAATTTAATAATCTGTTAAATAATTAAATTGATATGGATAATCTTTGATAATAAGATTTGAATTTAATTTAATAATCTGATTAAATAAGTATTTAATTGGTAATTTTATCTTTTAAAAGTTAATAAGGTATTTTCTATTTGAATATATATATATATTTATATATATTGTAAATAGAAGCTTTGGTAAATTGGAAATTTATATTTAATTTAATCTGGACTTTTCAAAGATATTTAAATAAGTAATTTTATAGTTTTAAAATACTTCAGGTAAATATTTTAATTGGTTTAAGATATTTTTAACTTAAGTTTAAATAAATAAGATTTACAAAAATTGGTTTGTTTTATTTCTTTTAAATATTTCTTGATAATATAATCTCTTGTTTAAATTATAAAATATGTTATTTTCAAATAACAAGTATAATGTATTATTTTTAATATGTATGAATTTTAATGCTAAAAGGAATTGTTATTTTTAAATGGAATAAATAGTGTATGTAAATATATATAACTTAACTTTTAAATTGAATCTTAGGATTTAATTTTATTTAAACTTGAATTTAAAGTTTTGAAATTTAAAAGAATAAATATTTAAATTGTTTTGGATTTTAGAATATTTGTATAAACTTTTATTTATAAATATAGTTAGTTTTGTTTCTTTTAAAAAGTAATTTATATATAGGATAAGTATTTAATAATTAAGAAAAAGGTTTTTATTTACTTTTAAATAAATAAAAATATATAGTAATTACTTAAATGACAAGTGTCATTATCTAAAGCTTCATTTTAAACATGTGTAATTAAATAAACAAATGTATAGGACAAGTGTCCTTATTTATTTTCATTTTCTTTTATTTTATAAATCATAAATATACATGTATATTAACATTTGCATTTCTTCAATTCATTCTTTCTAATCTTCATTCTTTTTCAAAAGCCAAGAGAAACTTAAATCTTTCTCTAAAAACTAAAATCTGAAATTCAATATATATCTTCAGATCAGACTTTATACAATCAGTTTGGAAATCAATAATTCTCATACCACTTCTCAACTTTTCCTCTAAATCTAAATCAGTAATTATTTCTCAAACAAAATCAAAGTCTGTAAACAAATCTTCCTCAAAACATAAGATCTGTAACCAAGTTACAGATCTGAAATCAAAAAGCTTGCATTCATTTTAAATCTGGAATCAACTCAGAGAACTGCCTGCATTTTTCATCTGGAAGCCTGCAGTTGTTCTTCAAGACTGTCTGTAACCAAGCTTCAGTAGCATGCAAAGCTTCTGGGGATTTAAAGCATTTCAGTTTCAAGTTTTAAAAGATCAAATCATTTTCCAGTAATTAAAGTTTAAGAGTTCCAAGCTATTTCAAAGCTTAAGTCTGCCTCTGTTTCATCTTTAATCAAGTGAGTAACATTTTTACTTAAATTAACTTAGGTAATTATGATGCATGTTTAATTCTGTGATAAATAGTGTTTGGATGTGAATGTTTGTAGATGATTTTGAATATACATGAATGTATATAGGTGTGCATGTATGATATTGTTCTCTGTTCTGTTTGTTGCCCAGACTTAAGAAATTCTTTTAAAAATCTCTTACCTCTGTATCTAGTTTTTGTAAGGACATAATTTACAAACAAAATATGATTGATTTGTAATAAACTAAAGTTTAAAAGTTTTAATTAAGTCAAAACTTTAGCCTGAGTGCCTCTGTAAATTAAAATAACAGTGCATGTTATAAAATGTAAAAATTCGAACTGGGTAATTAATAGATTCAGGATTATATATGGAATAGATAGGCTATAACATGATTTTTAACATTAATATCATAGTTTTTAGTCTAGTATAATAAGAGCAGTTCTGGTTTAAGTCAGAAATGAAATTTTGGTGATTTTGATCATCTCATTGAAATTGGAAGTTTGAAATCTTTAATAGTGGTAGAGTAATGATCAAGGATACCAGGAAAAATTACTGGAAATCGAATTAAACATTGAGGGATTTGGAATCGAGAGTTAAATTTTGTAAACCTAATTTGTCTGGGTTTCGAGTTTTAGTTTGGGTCGACAAATTGAGTTGATCGAGCTTTGAGATATTTTGGGAAATTGAAGCTTTGAGGTAGTTGAAGTGATGACCGGAGTTGGAGGAGTTCTGGTGGACAGGTTTGCGAAGACGAGGCGATGACAGGTGGGTGGTTGGTCGTGAGTCAGTGTTTCCAGGTTTTGATTTAGTCGAGTTCGAATTCGAGAAGGATTGGAGGGGAACTGATGGATGAAATCGAAGCTGGAGGTGATGTTCGACTTGTTCGTCGATGCGGTGATAGCCGGAGGCGTTGATCTTGGCTGTGCACGTGCACGCTTGAGTGTTTGTTCTGGTAGCAGTTTCTTTGGGGATGGAAGAAGCGAACTCGAGGATATTATTGTTTGGCCCGGGAGATTGCTCGTGTGTTTGAGGGTTTGTCTCGAAGTATTTAGAGCTGGGTGTGTTGGACTCAAGTGACAGTGAGGCTACTCGGGTTTTCCTTGGTTTTGCTCGTGAGTGTCTCGGGTAAGATAGGGTTGCGACTCGAAGCAGATTAGGTTGGACTCGAGTACTTTTGGGTTGACAGGTTATATAACTGTCTGGTTTATAAAACTTTAATCTGGGTTTAAATTGTAAAGAAAATTTTAAACTAGAATTTAAATCAAAAATTTAACTATGTAGATTCAAGTTGGGTTTGAATCTTAAAGGTATGAAATAAATAAGTTATAAATTTATATGTTTTAAATAGGTTTTAAATGGTAGTTAGATTTAATTAAATGTTTAAAAATAAAAAGGAAATTGGTTTAAACTCTTCTTAAATTTCTTTTATAAGAGATAAGAATTTTAATAAGTAAAAGTTTTTAATTTGGTTTTAAAAACTTAGTTAAAAATAAATTGGTATTCATTTTAAATACAGAATTTAAAATGAAATTTAAAAGTAGATTTGAAATGGATGTTTCAAATATGAATGGTAAATGATAACTTGTTTATCAATAAGAATAAAGTTTATCTTAAAATAATTAAAGACTTGTGTTTATTTAATTTATTAGGAGATTTAATAGATAATTAATTTAATTTGATTAATTAATCATTTGGATTAATTAAATAGGTAATTAAAGGTTTAAACTAATTTATTTATGATTAAGATTAATTAATTAGGGATGATTAATTTGTAGTTAGGGATTATAAATTAGAGTATTAATTAATGGTTAGGAATTAATTAATAAGTAATTAAATATTAATTAAGTTATGGTTAACACTTAATTAATTTAGTAATTAGAGATTAATAAATTGGTTATTAAGATTTATTAATTTAGAATTAATAATATTAATATAAGTTAATTACTTAAGGAAAGTAATTAAATAATAGTTAATGAGGTCATTAACTATGGGTTATTAAATAATGAATTAATAGAATTAATTTTGATAATTAATTAGTTAAATTAATTTAAGAATAATCATTTATGAATTTGTTTAAATGTAATTACTTGTTGGAAGTAATTAAGAATTAATTACTTATAGTAATTAATTTAAGTTGATTTGATTTAGTTAAATTAATTAATTAAGTTTAATTAATTTAGAATAATCAAGAGATGATTTGATAATAATTACTTAATGTAATTATTAAGATAAGATTATTTAGGGAAGTAAATAATAAGATAATTACTGGAAGTAATTAGTTGAATAAATGATTTTATTAATAGAAGTAATTTGAGTTAATTACTTTGAATAATTAATCAAGGGATTAATTAAGAAATTAATTAAGGAGTAATTAATTTAGTTAATGAAAGTAATTAAGGGTAATTAATTACTGATTGAAGATTAATCAAGGTGATTAATAAATGTTGTTTAATTAAAGATTAATTACTTAATGTAATTAATTTAATTGAGTAATTAATAATTAAGTTGTAATTAAGGATCATTAATTAATATAATTAATGATGTAATTAAGAATTGATTAATTAAGTAATAATTAATAAATGAAGTAATTAATTAATGTAATTAATTAAGGATTAATATAATTAAATATAGTTGATTAACTTAATAAATTTTAGTTAATTAATTAATGAAGTAATTAAAGGTTAATTACTATAAGTGGTTAAGGATAATTAATTTAAATAATTAATTAAAGATAAATTACTTGGATGTAATTAAAAGATAATTAATCAAAGATGATTAATTGAAATGAAATATTAGAAGATAATTAATTAATTAAATTGTAATTAATTAATGGTTAAGTAAGAAGGATTTATAAAATGAAGTAATTAATTTAATTCTTTAAATTAATTATAAGATAATATAAATCATTACTTATGAATGGGTGATAGTATTGAATACTTGGCATTGATTGATATCTCTGATGAGATATATGCTGTATGATATGGATGTTAGTTGAATTGTATGGATTATCTGATAATGTTGATTATCTGTTGTGAATTATCTTTCTTTGTGTATAAAGATAATGAATTGAATTTGTTTTAACCTTTAAAACAACTTGGCCTTAAAAGATACGTCATTGGATTTCGATGAGACCGGGATCGGGTTTCCGTATACCGGATTTCCAGGTCTGGAGACCCGAATACCACATCGATCCAAATTAACGATAGGTCGTAAATCAAGTGAAGATGAAGATTCAGAGTGCAAGGGTTATTGTCGTTAACTCTGAGGGTGATTCCAAAACGAGTGTAACGAGATAATGCCTTCGGTTTCGTTCGAACCCGGAACGAACTTGTATGGACTGAATGCTTTCAGAACATCGTCAGGTGGACGATGAGCATTCTAAGTGATGTGTTCTTTTCTAAGGTAATCGTGACCTCAAGCCTCACAAACCGGGAATGGCTAAAACAGGGGATGTGCAGCAAGGTTAGTGGGTAGCACCCAAGTAGGACAAGATTACCTCTGTCTAGATGTCCCTTTCTATTTTCGACTTAGTGGTGCGGTTGCTGATCCCAACCGTGAGGTATCTTGTGCGGGAATTATCCAGTAAGGGATGTTCCGGCCTTGTGTTGCAGGGGATTGGGAGTGATCCTCGGTACGGTGATCTAGGCCACGTACTATGACGGGCGGTACCCCGGTAGCCCTGCCATTGTATGGAATCCAAACTCCAATAAGTGCCGTACGTATTAGTTGTGCCCAACTATGTTGGAATGTGAGATGTAAGCATTTCAGCTATTTCTGTATTTTACTTGAAAACCCTAGACCCTATTATAATACAATCGAATTTCCTATCAAATGTTTTGGTTAGCGTAAGGTAAAAACTTACCCATGTTTATTTGTGGGAAGTCTTACGTGATACCTTTTCTTTCAAAAGGTTTTGAAGTTAAACAAGTTTAACCTGTTACTCACACCAGACCCATGTCTGACCCAAGTTGTTTATTTCTGTTTTATAAACTCTTGGGTACTCAAATTTTTTTACGAGTAGCCAAGGGAATTCAGGTTAGCCTTGACGAATTGTGGAGGAGCAATGGAGCAGGAGGCTTCGGCGTTGTAGATATAGATAGTAGTTTCCGCTGTGTTGATCTTGTTTAGATCTTTGTTTTGTATTGAGATGTAATAACTAGACAGATGTTTATAACTGTCTAGTATATGATGTGTAATCTGTGTAACTCTGATAAGTGTTGTATATGATACTATGTAATATTTATGTGATATATTATATTTTTTTCCGTTTCCGCTGTGAGTATTTGTGTTTGTTTTCTTTCTCTTCTTTTCTTTCCTACTTCTCACCCCTTTCTTTCTTACTGTCGATGCGATTTTCCGGGAGTGGAAAGTCGGGTCGTCACATTCCACATAATTATGATTAATATATATATATATATATTAAGCACATATAAATTATTCTTTATCGATGAAAATATTAAGTTCAACACGATATAAATAATTTACCGTTTTATATATAGTATAATAAAAAAAATTGTTTCTTTTATCTTTTTTATATAAAATGATAAACAATTCACTTATCGTTTTATATGTAATGATAAAAGATAAAAGTGATCACCACTATCATTTTCTACAAGTTTTTAATTTACATTTAAGGGATAAAATATAAATCACAAAATATAAACGATGAAAGATGAATAACTTAACAATTATTTATCTTTAAATATAAAAAGATAAACGACAAAATATAAAAGATAAATTATTAAATAAACTAGGATATATTTATATTTAAAATGATAAAATATAAAAGATAAAATACAAAAGATAAATAACTTGATAATTACCCATCTTTAAATATAAAAATAGTACCCATCACTAGGCTATAATTCACACACTTATAGTAACGACCTAGAATTTCAGTCATTTGAATTTTGAATTATTTTATTAATTTCATATATTGAAATATTAGTTTTATAAGTCAAATAGCTTAAATTTCAAAAATAGAGATTTATTAGAATAATAAATTTAAATAGTTGGAAGTGTTTAAAAGGTTAAATCTTGAATTTAATATGAATGAAAATGGTTTCGAAAGGTGATTTATATTTTATGTAAATAAGAATGAGGATGGTAAACTTTTGAATTTGAATTAATGTGATTAGAAATGATTTTAATAATAATCCATTTTAATCAACGTATGAAAATAGTCTTCAGAGACACTATCTTGAATTTGGACGAAACTAGTTCCATTAGATCCGCAATAGTGAATTTTAGTATGTTGTCGAATTTCATGGCGATCGGACGTATCGTTTGGTCGTGCGAGCTCGAAACGCGTAGAAATTAATTAAAGGAATTAATATAATAAAATTTGATTTAAAAATTTATCTTCTGTATATGATCGAATTAAGTCTCGAGACTATTTCCATTGTATTCAAAATAGGGGTATTTAGTATGGAACGCCAAGTGGCATGCCTTGCTTGGAGTTTGAGATTTTGGGTGCTTATAACCAGATATTTTATAATTAAATAATATGCTACCATGTTCAAGCCCATACCACTCCACTATTCAACCATTAGGATGGTCAATGGATACCCGAAAAATCCGAAATCCGTCCGCATCCGCAAGTGAAAAGCGGAAAAATATCTGATATCCGAAAAAACGGATGCGGATACGGATACGAAGACATCCGCATCCGAAGTAATTCGTCTGGTTATGTCAAGATTATAGTCCAAATTATGTGTATTTTAATGCAGTAAATGATAAACGTTTATTATTTCATTAAGTTAGTAGTTTATATTATATGCATTTAATGCTTATTAACTGCTCAAAATTATTTGTTATCATCATATTTGTTAATTTTAACACTTCTATAATCAATGAGATTGAAAAATATTTATGTTAAACTAAAATTTTCTTTTTATAATTCTTGATTTATCGATCGTTAGCAGATAGGATAATTATCTTATATCTATCCGTATCCGCGGATGTAGATATCTGATATCCGAAAATGATTTCGGATGCGGATGCAGATATGACACTATCTACATTCGAAAGCATCCGTTGACAAGCCTATCAACCATACCATTCCCCATGTCCTTAACCTATACCTTTCTCCCTTTATAATTCACGTGCAACCAGTGAAATCAAAGTTTTCCATTTTTTTTGAAATTATCCTCATCTCCATCCAACGTCCCACGATCATCGAAGCCTCTACAAGCATTTCCTGGAGATGGCCTCAACTGCGCTTTTGTTCGCGATGATGTGATGGACGATTTGGACGGTGGACATCGTCTAAGGCAGTCAGTGGTGTCCAGAATTTCGGGATGAACGTGAATTGGTTTTCGTGCTTGTTCTGGAGATGGTGGCGGGGTAAGGCGGCGACACTTGAGGCGTAAGGTGTGTCGAGGTCGGGGCTTTCATCGATGGAAGTACGATGGTGGACGGGTGTCGGTGGCGGTTTGGGATTAAAGGTCGCACGGATTTTAGGGTTCGTGGTCAAGCTTCGGGCGGTTAGGGAAGGTGGCGCTGGTGTCGATGGAGTCGTCGGAGGAAGGGGTTCTACGGCATGAGAGCGTCGTGGTCCAGTGATCTCTGGTGGTGGCGTAAAGGAGTTGAAGGTCGGCCTGGGTGGAAACCAAACGCAAACGAGGAGAAGAATTAGGAGCGGGTTATTTATTTTTATTACAAGGTTAACCGTTAACTAATGATTTGTAATTAAGTGATTTAAATATAATTATTTAATTCGTAACCTTATAAATGCTGTAACTAATTCATACGAGATCGGAATCGAACGCAACGAGTTGCATTGTGATGGTATCAGCGAATACTAGGATATAGAGTTAGATTGGATGTGTTTGGAGCTAGTAGGAATTTGGGTTAAAATTGAACACATGTTCGATTTTAATTCAAACTGGAGCACTTTGGCGATTACTGGAAATTTCAGTGAGTTAAACTCACCATTTTTTGTTAACCAGTTATGTTATGTAGTTGATACAAATTGTTGATTGGATGTTTGGATGATTTACTGTTTTACTAGTTGGTTTGGTTTTATTTCCGCCCTTGGAGCAGATGACCTTATATATATACTCGCATAGTAGCGGGTGACCTATATTATGTAATTATATACTATTTGTGATGTAGGGGAACGGGTTGGAGGGATCCAACGGGATTCCTCGCCATTGTCAATTTTAATTTCAATAATATTTCTGTTATATGAATCATTGAATATCAACCTAATTCCTTGACATTGTTATATGTTCAAAACTTAAGCCCTATGGTGATAGAAATCAATATCGATATTGGTTAAGCGTTTGGTAGTTATTGGTCTTAAATTAGTATTTTAAAGTACTATAGATTTCCATTTAGGCCGGAACTGGTGTTTGAGATGGAGAAGGATTTAAAATCGGAATTTTGTTTTTGGAAATATTTTATTTTAAATGAATTAAATTTCCATTTTTTCTCCAACCCTTTTATCTATCCTTTTTGAATTATTAGAAATGATTTTATTGTCCAACTATTATTTTAAAAGTTAGATATATATTGTTTTAAAAGTTATTATTTATATTTAATATTGTTTTTAAAGTTACTTATTTATATTTAATATTGTTTAAGGTTACTTATTTATAATTAATATTGTTTTAAGGTTATTTATCAATATTTTAATATTTTGAAAGGTCAATTACTAAAAAAAATTAATATGGTTTGAAATTAATAATAATGATTTATTAATAATGTTTTGGAAATTAATTATTGCTATTTATAATAATGGTAAAGGTTAATTATTATTGTTTATTTAATAATGTTTTGAAACTATTTATTATTATTTTTAAGATGTTTTGAAGTGAATAATTATCATTTATTTAAAATGTTTAGTTTTCTTAAATATTATTATATAATAGTTGTTTTGAAGTAAATGATCATTATTTCTTTATAAATGTTTTTGAGATTTATAAATAGAGTTTGATTAACAGGCTTGGGTTTATAAGAAGAGTTTTATAAAATGGTTTGGAGGCTTAAAGGAACAATATTTACAATGTATATAAAGAAGTTTATAAATGGTTTTAGAATTTGGTAAAAAGAAAAATCAAATGTTTTGGAGACTTAAAGAGAAATTGTTTACAATGTATAAAGAGAGTTTTGTAAATGATTAGATATTTATAAACGAATTTTAGAAATGGGTTTATAGATTTATAAGAGGAGTATTGTAATTAGTTCTATGGGTTTATAAAGAGATATAAATGATTTGAGAAATGGTTTAGGAATGTTTATAAATGGTTTCTATAGATTTGTAAAATAATTTATAAATGGGTTTAGAAATTTATTAAGTGATTTATAAATGATTTTAAAATTAAATAAAATGGGAATCTTTCTCTGTTTTGTTAATACACTTATACCATTGAGATAAGTATATGGATATTTTCCAAGTGTTGAAATATAAGGGTTTGTGAATGAATCTTTGCAAAAGTATCTTGATACAATTATTACAAAGTGATGTTAATTAATGAAAAGACTAACCAAGGAGGCTAGTGGTTGATTATGTGCTTAATCAATGTTGGTTTTCCCGTTTGAAATAAATCACCGATTTGAATGCGTGTTTGTTGATAGTCAAATAACATACTATCAAATGTGGACCCAAATGTAACTTTGGAAATATCAAGGGAGAACACGTGAGTTATATGGCACGGTCATCTCAAATGATGTTGTACTATGTGTATAAATCTTGTTTCGTTCTTTTAGGACAAATGATAAGGAAACCCGTCCAGTTACGGTTAGGAGGTGATCTCCGCTCTTATTTTTGATTGTTTATTTCCTAAAGAACTAGATTGAGTTTACCGAAAATTATCGAATGTTGTTTCGAAGAGACTGGGGTCGGATCTGTTTCTATTTGTTGGATTAACGTGATAGGAGGTTATCTGTAACACCCTACATTTTTGATAACATATTTTAGAAGATTTAGTTAGATAAACTAAAAAATAATGTGTTGATAAGGGGATTGATATTTGATTTAATTAAGGTAGCTGTGTCTTTTTAACTAATAAATTAAATGAAGGGTTTAAAATGAATTAGAGGAGGGGTATTATGGGAAAGAGGCCATTCCCATATTATCTTCCTTAGGCCGTGTATCTCTATACACATTCATTTCATTTCAAAATTTTCTAAAGTGAGGCCGGCCACCATTAACAAGGAAAGAAGAAGAGGAAACTAAGGAAAGCAAATTCAAATCAAACTCATTCAAATCTCAAGCTTCTTAATCTCTAAAGCAAAGATGAATAATGTTTACATCTCTAAATTTTATAAATTTGGTTTTAAGATTAAATATGAATGATTTTGCAAATGTTTTCCATGTTTCTGAATGATAAAATGATTATATATGCATGTTGATGATTTATGAATGTTCATATAGATTTTATGACACGTTTTAGGATAAAAAACCTATTAAAGGACATCCGTTAGTCTTGCAAATTTTTATGATGATCTAAAAGGTTACCTTGGAGATGGATTTCAATTTTCAGATTTTTCTGAATTTTTGTGGAATTGTTATGAATTTTCTAAGAAAGAAAATGGTATTTTGGATTATTAAATTATTTATGAGAAAAATAATTATTGTTTGGATCCGAAAATTTTATATGTTGAAGAGAACATAATTGATTTTCTGGAATTTTTCCAGAATTTTCTAAGTTTATTTAATAGTTATATAAAATTATTTAAGGTATGAGACTTAAATGTTTTATATAATTATAAAGGAGTAAGGGGCTTTTTCAAAATTATTTAAATTTTCAAACAAGGAAAGTCGGTAGCATTTTTGAATATAAAATTCTAGCAACCAATCAGATTTAGACAAACAAGGCAGGTTGGGTACAAAAGAATTATTTTAAAGTACAAATAAATAATTTTTCTACTATTTCAACTCTTTCGGCAAGAGCTTCCGCCTCCATTCCAAACCTTCCGACAAGATCGAAAGGTATCAAACCTTTTGACTAGGTCAATAACCAATGCACATGGTATCAAGCAACTGGTACATAGTGAATTGGATGAAGTCGAAACGTTTAGGACGAAAGGTTAGAGTTTTCGAAGGAGATGAACTTTGTTTTGGTTTTAAAAAAAATACGCATGCTCGCTTTCGACAAAGAGCTTTCGACATTGTCAAATGGTTTAAAAGAAAAGGTTTCGACTGGTTTGCTTTCTTGTTTTAATTGAAACCTTTCGACTTTGTCGAAAGGTATAGCTTTCGACAAGGTTGAAAGTATATTTGCCTCTTTCTAACCTTTCGATACAGATGGAGTCGAAGGTAATCTTTTGTTTTTCTAAAACTTGCCGCCTCTCTCCATTGATTTCAAAGGGTTGATTCCAACACTAACACTTCATTGTTTTCGAATGGTTTCGAAAGGTTTTATAAAGGTTTCGAAGCAATTGTTTTCGACCAGCTTCAATCTTTTGATCAGAGAGCCATTTTATCGAACCTGCAAATTCCCCACTTGTTCACCTGTGGCGGGCCTTTTGCACTACTTGAAGGCATAATCCAAATGTTTTAAGTCGAAACGTTTTAAAGGTTTCAAAGTAGTTAAAAGGCAGATGTCATATGTTTTAAAGCTTATAAAAGGAAGGATTTTTAAAGGTTTTGAAGGAGTTACCTTCAATGATTTCGAAGGGTTTTATTAATGGTTTAGTAGGAGTTACCTTCTATGTTTTCAAAAGGTTGTTTAAAAGTTTTAAACAAAGGTTTTGAATATAAGGACTAGGCAGATAGCCTAAGTGTTTTAGGTTATAAAGGACTTTAACTTATTTTAAAAGGATAGATAATCCTTATTGAACATCATCAACATTATTTTGAGTAAAGTATATATAACATGGAAAAAAATAGCTTAGAGTAAAGCTAAAGATATATTTTCCTTGTATTTGTATGATTTGACGGACTAAATCATTTTGAAAAGGTTTTCAAGGAAAATTTGAAGGACAGTTAGCCTAGATATTTTGAAGGGTAGTTAACCCAAATGAAAATTCGGGCAGTTAGCTCATTTAAAATTCGGACAGTCGATCCATTTTGAGGGCAGTCAGTCCAGAGGACAGTTAATCCATAGGACAGTTAGTCCAGAAAAGAGCAGTCAGCTCTGATATGAACAGATAGTTCATTTATTAGCATAACAGACCTTGCTACTTTTAAGGACAGTTAGTCCACCCTTTTTTACCTGTTTTGGGCAGATGGCTCATTATCTAGCATAAAAGATATTACGGTATAATCAGTTTCAGGACAGATAGTCCAGAAGAGAGCAGTTAGCTCGGAATTTAGGACAGATAGTCCGGTATAGAGCAGATAGCTCAAATTTTAGACAAATAGTCTATCTAATCACCTATTTTAGCATAATGGATATTGCTATATTATTATTATAATCAGTTGACTAACCAGTTTGGTTGCAGGAAAGGATTTGCAAAATGTATGTTTAGAAAAGAGATATTAGTGAGGGGAAACCCGTTTCGCTAAGCGGCGTGGTCTCACTATTTATCAGCAAACTGAGATGTAACATAAATTATTCATACCAGGCTTTATGTCTGACTCGAATTTTTTGTTTCCCCTTAAACTCTCGGGTGCTCAAAATTTGATTTGAGTAGGATGAAGGTTTAGAATTTCAGATTTTAGCAGAGTTTGGTGAATAAAGCATCCGAAGACGAGCAGGTGGCTGCCGGATAGCTAACTTAGGAATTCTGTTTTAAAATTGTTTTCGTTGTGTATTAAGACAATTATGTCTATATTGCTTTGATCAACCAAGGAGGCATCTTCATATGTCGCTCTTGGCGTATTGTTGTGAATTATATTTGATCAATGTTTGGGATATATTTGGGGATTTTTGTTAACTTGGAGATGATATTGTTTATAATGTAATCACTGAAAATTATTGTTTTTGGAAATCTGTGATTTTGTTCATATTAAAGTTCTACTGATATTATAGATACCATTAACATTACCGTATTTAGTCACCAGAAGTTAATACTGTGGATGACTGCAGCATCCATAGTGCTTAGCTTTTGGCCTCCAAATACGGAATGTTACATTACTTCTTTCTATTTGGTGGCGAGAAAGAGACTTTACCCCTACACATCCCGAAGAGGTAATATAAGGCCTTGATGGGTTGGTTTGCTAGGTGCTTACAATCGTGAGGTTGGCCGTCAAAGCAAATTCAAGGTACTAATGTATGTCACGGTAGTGCCAGGATGGTTGAAAAGCCTACAAGTCGTCACTATTGATGGTTGGAAAGCCTAGATTATTACAGTATAGTATCAGAGCTGAAAGTTAAGCAAGAACCTTGGCTTTGGTGGGGTAACTCATTAGAGGTAGAGTTAGTAGCACCATAGAATGAGTTTGAGTGTTTATTTATACGAGCGCGTATTTGGTGGTGATATAAAAATGTTTTATATTGTGTTGATTGATCTGTTGAGTGGCTTATGGATTCTGGTCAATAAGAGTAATTAACGTTATTGATAAGGATCTCTAAACACTTGAACAGAGCAATTCGACATAATTTTAGTTTGAAATTGGGTAAATGAAATAATTTTACCTTGATTATATTTTATATATAAAGGAATAATTTTTCAAAAATTATTATAGTATATCTGGTTTGTTTGGGGTGTCAGTGAATGATAATATTTGATTATTATTGTAACGACCCGTATTTTCACGGATCGAAAAGTTCGTCAAATCTGGAGTTTTAGCATTTTGAGCCATTTCAGATTTTAGGCAAATTTTGCCTAAGTCCTAAGTCGTTCACGACTTAGCATGAGTCGTGAGTCGTATACGACTTAGGAGATAGGAGTGACCCAGGACTTGGAGTTAAGTCATTTGAACGACTTAAGAGTTGGAATGTTTGGAGCCTAGGTCGTGTAGGAAGTAAGTTGTGGGATGACTTATATTGACTGAGACTTAAGGGTTTTGAGCGACCTAAGGGATAGGTCGGCAACGACCTAAGGAAATATTGTGAGCGACCTAAGTGTTTGGGTGAGTTAAGTGTTAGGTCGGCAGTTCGAGTTAGCGACCTAAGAGATAGGAGGGAGCGACCTAGTAGAGTTAACGACTTATGGGATAAGCAGTTTGCGACCTATAAGAGTTAGCGACCTATGGGATTGACCGACCTAAGTGTTAGCGTAGTTAGGTCGTTAGATCTGTGTTGAGTTAGGTCGTAGGCGACCTAAAGTGGTTAGGTCGCGTGTGTGTTAGGTCGCGAGTTGGCTAAGTCGTAGGTCGCGTGAGTTATTAGGTCGCTAGGATAGTTTAAGTGTTAGGTCGTGTGGATCTAACTGTTAGGTCGTATGTTGTTTTAGGTCGACATGTGTTAGGTCGCGTAGAAGCCTAAGTTGTTAGGTCGCAACCCAACTGAGTCGTAGGTAGTTAAGTCGTTAGGATGTTAGGTCGCTGGGTTTCCTAAGTGTTAGGTCATACCAGTTGCTAAGTCGTAGGTCGAAGGAAAGCGCATTGCTTTAGGTCGTCAAGTGTTAAGTCGCAGATGCGCGTTGTTGTAGGTCGTTAGGCTTAGGTCGGTGGGTTTTAGGTCGGCAAGTTCCTAGGTCGTAAGTCGGAAGCGACTTAAGGAGATAGCCAAATTTCGACTTAAGGAATTTTCTGCTATAAATAGGAGGGGTTGTTCTCACTTTTTGGGATCCGGATTTTGAAGCGACGAAGTGCTGCCATTTTGAGAGCTCGACTTCTACACTTCTTCACTTCTTTTCTCCACTCTAATCTAGTGCTTCCATCCATCCAAATCGAAGATCAAGATTGAAGATTCAAGAGCTTAGATTGAAGATCTTCATCTTTTCAAGAGAGATTTCTTCGTTTGAAGCGGATTCGTGATAGATCAAGCTCGATCTTTCGCTGTCCAGATCTGAAGCGTGTTGATTAGGGTTTGTTTTGGTGATTTGGTGAGTGGTGATTATCTCTCACACGGATCCAAAGGAGTATATCGGATTGTTGGCTCGATTTGGTGTTAAAATAGAGATTTCCATGCATTTTCTTCATCCTAAGTGTAGATCCATATAGATCCATTGTTCATGATGATGTTACATCCATTTTATCATATGTTAACCTATGCAAGTTCATTCATCAAGTTTGTAGAGATATAATCCATGTTTTCATGCTTATTGGACTTTCAACTCTTTAATTACGAAAATGCCATTATTGTTATAATTGTCTATTTAGATCATATTTGAATGCTTGATTGTATGGATTGATGTTTGATTTGATTGATTGTTATGAACTAGATGATTGATGATTAGATTTAGACCGAAGACGATTCAAAAGCTAAGGGAAAGGCTCTTGAATTGGAAAAGCTGCTCGTGGCATATGTAGCGGAATGATGAAGCTCTTATGCATAGATTCGATGAAGTGATGTTGAGATGAGGCTTTGCGAGGATGTAATGAAGCGAGGCAATCATATGATGAAGACTTGGTCTAATCCAGACGGGATCATTCCAAGCATGTTGATAACTCGGTGATATGATTCGAGTTGAGGATAATGAATGGATATGAGAATAGTCGTCGAGGAGGATGACTAGGAGGCTTGGATAGCATCGTTGTTGAAGGTTCTAGCATGCTCTAAGCAAGAGTACGTTTGGGCAGATTCGATAGTCCCAACGGCCAACTGTTGATGGTCGAGTACTCTGGGCAGATTCGATAGTCCTAGGCACGGGCTGCGACGACGTGCGGGAGTTATGTCTAGAACCGGGGTTTCCATTAGCCCTTGACGGACGGCTGAAAGAATGTGCCGGTCATTCAATTAACGGTGATATCGAAGCAATGATAACAGTGATAGCCAGAGTCATGGATGTTTGGTTGTATCGTCATTCAGACTCAAGAGCGGTATTTTCTGGGTGCTTATCTGATTTAGGCCTTGGTATTTGGAAAACATCGCCCTTGACTCGAGTGATAGTAGTTTTACTTTAAATTGTATGCTCTGCTATGTTTGCTTCTGCTTAGTGTGTGTCTGGGGGCTATCACTGTAGAATGAGGTTGGAGTGGAGAGTTGTATTCCTATTCCTTTTTCCTTTATGCTCTGTTGGTATGTTGTTAGTTAATTTACTGCTCACTAATACTGTTGCCTGACTCAAGGCTTTATGTTTTAATTCTTATTGCCTTGGGCTGTTCGTCCATTTTGGGACGGGCAGACTAGGTAGCAGGTGACAGGTGCTGTTCTCTTCTCACGATGCTGATATCGAAGACGAGCTGGAGGGTTGCATGTTATCTTCTTATTATATGTACTGGATATTCCGCTGTGTTGTATTCTCTGAGAGATATGTAGTGAGGCTTGATGTATTGACTATGTGGATGCTTGTATTCAACTATTATGGAGTTTTATATGATGTCATTTTGTTCTGTAAAGCTTCACTATACATATGTTCTATTGTATTTTGTCCATGCGCTGTGAGTAATACGATAGACTCTGGTGTTTTAATCTTACCTTGACAATTGTCCATGGTCGCCTGGCACACTTTACAGCGCTCTATCTTTAGATTTGGTGCAGGGGTCATGGGCGGTCGTCACATTTGGTATCAGAGCATTGGTTAATCGATTTTACCCAACGCTCGCTGTCGTAACTACGTATGAGAGACGTAATTGTATTTTGATGGATGATTACTATATATAATATAGTAGTTTAGCAGTAAGTTAGTCCTTTATGCAGTTGTTTCTCTAGATGTTCTAATCATTCCTTTTTATAGATATTGAGAATGAGTCGAAGAGGGAGACCAGCTGCTAGGGAAGGCCGTGCTACTGAAGAGACTGCTGATTATGCAGCCATGTTCGAAGCTATGATGACTTCGATCATGAGAAGGATACCAGTTCCGGGGGCAGCAGTTGATGTTGGAGTTCAAGTCCAAACTCCGAAACCAGTGGATTTTGCTAAGTTGTGCAAGGATTATACTGCTCTTGGAGGGAAGGTTTTCTTAGGAATAGAATCAACCATCGAAGTCCAGAGATGGATAGATGCTTGTAGAAGGATCTTTGGTGATTTGGGAATTGATGATGTGTAACGACCCGCTATTTTGTACCATTCAAATCGACAATAAATCCACACATGTCTGACTTGAATAATTCAAAATATCAGATTGTTAATTTAAATTTGGCAAAAACTCAACATATGCAGTAAATAAATCAATCACAGAATCACAGACACAGAGTAATACAATAATACGCAGCGGAATAGATAAAATAGTAGTTCATGAAGCTACTATATAAACATCAGAGTTAAATAAAATACAGCAGAATATCTCAAATGTAGTGAAGTCTCCAATACAACAGATGACTTCTCTGAACGAATCAACTAGAAGAGCTGAAAGCTGAGGCGATAGTTGGATCTCCAAAGGAAGCTCCAAACTCCAAAGGTGAGTCTCAAATGCTGTTTCACTCGGTCTGACCCGAGCGTAAAGCAAAAACACAAAACACTCGAGTCAGGATTAACATTCTTATATAAATAAATCCAACTCAAGTGAAATATCAACTGAAATACAAGTAACTTAAAGGATGTTTGGGATAACCATCCTCTAAGGATCTGTAGAACTATCTACAAGGTGGGAATATACACTATGACACCGTAGCCATTTCAATTTAATTTATACTTCAAAACCCCAAATATCATTTCATTTCAAATATAACTATTTTCCAAAATAGTATATATAGGTTAAATAATTTATAAAATAAAGTATTTATAATTTCCTTAAGTTCCATAAATCGGTTCAAATCAACTCAATTTCCAAATTCAAATTTATTCAAAGTTCAATTCATCAATTTAATTCATTTCTAAACAGATCATTTAAATTTTCAATATATATTTCAAAGCTTTAATATTCAACAATTTCAAAGTTAAATTTAACAGTTTCAAATAGCTCTTGATTTAACTTCATTTATTATTTAATCAGGGAATATTCACTTAATAAATTCAATATCATTTAACTAGCCTTAAATTTCATTTTTTACTAAATATTTCCTTAAATTTTTTTAAACAAGAAATATTCATTAAATTATTTAAATCAAACTCAAGTTATAAATCATATCTTACATCTCAATTTCAATAAGTTTCAAATCGGTTTAATTAAATAAAATTCTTTATTGAATACAATTTCAACTAAATTCAAATTATCTTCCCCACCTCAACTTATTCAAATTATTACAAAAATCTATTTTGAAATGTATTTTAAATACTCAACATATTATATGTATTTAAATCCATCATTCCCATTTATATATAATAATTTAAGGCTCAACATTTATTAAAACCATATGTTTCTTTCCAAAACCATAAAATTCATTTTCAAAATATTTTATATATGGACCAACGGTGTCTGTATATATACATCATATGGTTAAGTGATACGGATATTTATCATTTCAATCCGAAATTTAAATATATACGGGTAGATATCGTTTCGACCCGTAATCCCAATTTCAATTCAAATGAAAATCGCTTGGGTTTATCATTTCAACCCATAACGAAATTCTCCTATTCTAAAGTCCGTTCGGGTATGTATCATTTCAACCCATAGTGAATTCTAAACTACAGGGAACTTGCAGAGTGATAACAGATACAAAAAATATAACAGCAGGCATATATCATCAGTATAAATAACAGATACGGGTGTTAGATGTCACAGGTGAACAGATATAAATAATAGTAATAACAGGCATATAATACTAGATACTGGTGTCAGATGTCACAGGTGAACAGATACGAATAATAGTAATAACAGGCATATAATACTAGATACTGGTGTCAGATGTCACAAGTGAACAGTTATAGATAATAACATATATAACAATGTAAATAACTACAGCAGCATATTTCAATTGCTATTTCAATTGAAATCAAATTTAAATAATAAAAGAACGTTAATCGTGAGTGATTGCTCACCTTTCGAGGCTAGAGAATAGACAACGAAATGAGATAGGCTACGAATCCAAGCACGAATTCCAAAGCAAGCAGTATTGGCACGAATTTGAAGGGTCAAAGCTGATAAATGGGAGTCGAAGAGAACAAATCAAAACCAGTCGATTTCAATGAAATGAAATGTATATTATATAAACATTTTCCTTAAACAAATACTCCATGTAAATGCCCTTTTAAAATGACACATTTACACATTACATTTATTACAAATCAAACATACACCCTAAAATACAATAATATATAATTATATAGATATACCGCCTATCACATGTATATATATAATATATAACAAAAACCCAATCACAACCGATTATCTAAACTCAATTAAACATATATACGTATATACAAACATAATATACTCCTTTTAAAAACGAATATAATATACATTATGACAACCTACACTATGCATACAAAAAGAACTCGTGCAGACTCACATATATAAGAGGACCCACACTAATGTTAATATAAAACAAGGCCAGAGCACATGTGCATATAATGAAGATTTTTTTTTTTTTATATATATATACCATAATTCAACATAAACAGACTCACCTATAAACTGATATGTACAACCGCATTAACCTCATATAATATATGACTTATACAATTATATAACCCTCAGATCCCATACTTTCGAATAAAACCTATGTATAAATGCACACATGAAGATCTGTCATAACATAAATAACTTATATACAAAGGTGTGCCAATAGATTAAATATAAAAACCCAAACCAGATCACATAAAACCTATATACTATCATATATAAACTCAACAGCCAAAGACTATACAAAATTCATTTTAAATTTGTAAACATTTATATGTTACCGATCAATATATAAACAAAACTAAAGAATATGGTAATCAAATATGTAACAACTCTTTATATATATCTTCATAATATAATATATCTCTTTAAAAAAAAATTTAGTATACAAAAGAACAAGAAGAATGACAGGCTTCAAAGCAACAGGGATGGAAAAGCAAGAAAGGAAAAATATACAAAGGAAGAGCAGATTCCTTTGAGAAGTGTAAGCATAGAACTATATATAGCATAAATAACTTAAACCCCAAAACTGATAACTGATGGGTACAACAACTAGTATAAATACTAAATGACTTTCCTTACCAAATATACGCATGATACTCGGCAAGCAAGAGGAGGGGGTTGCGGACTTGATGAGGTGGTCTCGGCAAAGAAACGCACAGCCAGGAAATGGAGGTCGACCGCAAGGTGATGGGGCGGAGTCTCGGTGGCTGTCGCTGAGGTGAAGGCGTTGTCACATGGAAGCGGAGGCTTGTGGGATGGGAGGCAAGGCCGTGGTCTCGGCAAGTCTGGTGACTGGGTGCGGTGGTTGCATGTGGTGCTCTGCAGCCACGGTGGAGGTTGGGAAAAAGTAGGGGAAGACGAGTTTGCTCGGAGATGGCTGGGTGGAGAGTTCGGAGGGGCACGGTACTACTTGCGTGCATTGGCGTTGAATAATAGGGGAGGCGAACGGAAAGGCGGAAGATGGTGGCTCGGTGGCTGCCGAGAGGGAGAGGAGGGAGGAAGATGAGTCGAGTGTGTGGTTGGGGTTTAGGTGAACACGCGGCCATACTTGGTCGAGAAGAAAAGATGGAATGGGAAAGGAGAGAGAACGTGAAAATGAAAAGAAGAGTGTCAGGCCACAATAAATAAATACAAAACAAATGAAAAGTTCCTGAGATAGAAGAGCCACAAGAAAAGGTAACGTACCACCCTAAGATCAAGCAATGAGAATAGTGAACGCTTGAACGTGGATTGGAAAAATTATTAAAAGCAACTAAAATTTTGAACAGTAGGAAAAGTAACAGCTACACAAGTGATTCTGAAAACAATTAAAGCAATTAATAGCTTGATTGGACATCACGTTTCAAATTTGAAACCGATAGAAAGTGAAAAGTTAAAAAGTGGTACCGCCACAACGGACCGTTATCAACATTTCCGTCGCGTATCGGACCTCAAAATACTGAAATAAATATACCATTGAGATCAGCACGACGAGACGATCAAAACGGTATACAGCTATCGGTGGTACGACAATCGTATCAAAAGTCGATAATCGGTACAAGAAGTGCTGCTATTTTGAAGAAAAATCCAAATGGAGCTAGAAACGTCCGAATTTGGAAAAACGAATTTCGCAGTCTGATTCAGAATGATCTGCATAAATTTTCTCTTGTTGACATATTTTGGTTTCGGAAAACTTTTAAATTCACTATTATTAACCGGTTTGATTTGAAATGAAATTTCACAGAAAAATAAACTTCAATATTATCAGATGAAAATTTACCAGTTGCTATATTAAAATAGACGTATTCCAAATAATAAATTTATATTTTCAAATTTTATTATTTAAAATTTTACAAAATTTCAATTAACATATTATTAAAACTATTAAAATTTACGGGTCGTTACACTCTCCCCCACTCAAAACTTTTCGTCCCCGAAAAGGAAGGAGGTAGAAGAATAGAACAACCAGACAGAAAAGATAGATTGAAAGTCAAAATTAAACAATAAATTTGAACTATATAAATTTTACTAAAAATTTTAAAACTTCATTTGCAATTCAATTATCCTATATACTTTAAAACCTTTCAAAAATCCATTTGTAAAATTTCTTGCTTCCTTTACTACCATTTATGTTTAAATGACACCTTTATAAATGTATGAAAATCCTTTGAAAACAATTATTTACATTATTACTTATATTTACAAAGAAGCTATTAAATCCACAATTCATAAATTTATTAATTCTATCTAAAATACTTTTCAAATATTTATAATAAATCAATAATCATTAACTTTAAATATGTTATAGTCAACCAGGAAAAGAAGAAGGACTTGGAAAACAGAATATAGATGAATAAATAAAGCTGAGCAGATAAGATAGATTCAAGGAATAATATCGGGCATGAATAGTTAATTTAGAACCATAAGGGTTTTGATTCCAAATATTGATACAAAATTTTCTTTGTTGGAAATACTTTTATTATAAAATACCTTTATAACGAAACAAATTTTCTTTTGAAAATACTTTTATAACTCGATGTTTCAACAAGTTTATCCTTGTTCCCGTAGACTCTGGTAGTGCGTTGATCAGGCGCAAAACTAGAATTCTCCAGGTACTTAGTAGACTTGTTTCAACACCCAGTGAAAATACTGGAAAAACTTTTAAAACCGATATGGAAAGTACAATCCAAACAACAAAACAAACAAAACCTTTGTCTAACCATGGTTCGCAGATACACAATGGTTACGCCTGGGTCCCCCAGGAAACAATCCATATCCGTAAGCTTTCTCAGCCCTGCGAGTTACGCCATGATGACTAGTAGAATGCAGGATACACAATGGTTACGCCTGGATCCCCCAGGAAACAATCCGTACCCCCAGGCAAGACTCAGCCAAGCATTTGCGCTACTATTCGCGACCTACACAGATTGCAGGATACACAATGGTTACGCCTGGATCCCCCAGGAAACAATCCGTACCCCTAGGCAAGACTCAGCCAGGCAGTTGCGCTATGCAGTCACGAGAGAAACATAAGACCATGGGTAACGCCATGGAATTCGAAGGACACTCGAGTATCATATCCGGAAAACCAAAAATCAGAGAGAATAATATCGATAGAATGAATCCAAGATGTGGCCACAAATCGGATATCAAGCAGAAGGCACTTTCCATATCTTTACTTCGAAAATATGTATCATATAGTACCTTTTCAAATCACTTTCAAATATCGTACCTATATAAAATCCATTATATATAAGATTTAATTTTCAAATCAAATACTTTCCAAAATCAATAGTATATCAAATCATACTTATATAGACTTCAATTATATAAGATTTCACTTTCAAATTGAGTACCTTTTCAAGTCTATAGTTTTCGAATCAATTTCATACTCATAGAAATCAATTTTATATAAGTTCGACAACTCCCAATTCAAGTATTTAGTAACACAAGGTTTTCAAATTTCAATTTGTTTCAATATCAGTTAAATTTCAAAATCATATACAATTTCACCAAATTATTTCTTCTCAAATTAAATATCTTTAGTTTCAAAGTTTCCAA
Organism: Allium fistulosum; assembly: GCA_030737815.1. Taxonomy (NCBI): domain Eukaryota; kingdom Viridiplantae; phylum Streptophyta; class Magnoliopsida; order Asparagales; family Amaryllidaceae; genus Allium; species Allium fistulosum. The sequence continues at coordinate 436,824 of JASFAW010000015.1, forward strand.
AATAATATATTTTGAAAATAAATCCAAATTTCCAAATCAATATAATTTAAGTCAACCAATTCATTTCCAAAATCAAATGTTTTCAAAATCATCTTATACTTACGTAAGGTCTATCTTATATAAGGATCAAATTTTTTTCAAAATAAATTTCGCTGTATGAAGAGCCATATGGGATTGAATATCTTTGCTTTTATGGGTTATATATCTTCGTAATTTAAATTGGAAATTTTCTTTTAGTAAGCAAAGATATTCTAACTCCACAGCTTTCAATTTCAGCGTCAAAATATATCAATGATATTAGGATATAAGATGTACATACGTCATCGTTTCGAAAAATTACATTTGATCGCTCGCTCGATTACACAAGTTCGCTTTCGAACTAGTATTGTCCATTCGACTTCCCTAATGCGGATTTCGATATGGTTTCTCGACTAGAAGCCATCAGTCTCCTTGCATAGCCATATACTTCGATAGAGAATTCAAGAATCAAGCCCAAAATCCATATCAAATATTCGCCATCAAGAATCCAATGAAAAATCCTAACACGAAATGGTGTAATCCACCTCGAACTTGTGTACTCAAACTTGGATCAAATTAATTACGCGAATAAAATAGCATACGTACAACTTATATACTTATTCCAACTTGTTAAATATATAGTTTCATAAAGATGTTACTAAGTTAAAACATTTAAACTAAATTTTATTCAAATATATTGAAGTCCAAATTCTTTCAAAACATTTCAAATCTAAATTCCATATTTAGAAAAATTCAAAATAGCCTTATTCATTTACTTAACATACAGTTTCAACTTATTTAAATCATATTACTTCATACTTAAATATTCGAAACAAATTTATATACTTTTTCAAATAATTCATACTTTTCAAAATTTCTTAGCTTTGAAAAGTTAACCTTGATTTGGAAGTACTCGAACCTTCAAAATAGTTGAAGAAATCATTTTCAAATTCAAGAGCTGGAAATCAATAACAAATCAGTAAATCAATTTTTTATAGATAGGGTTATATCAAATCCGAAACTCGAGAACTGAACACCGACTTTCTTTAAATCATTTCAAATATATATATATACATATATCTTTCGAATATCAAATCTTACTTCGGAATTTGAAATAAAAATGGTTTCACAAAATCACTCGCATAGCAATGCTATTAAAGTGGCCTTTCCCTCACTCTGAAACTCGAAAATCAATGTCGATGATGCGTGCACTCATCACCGAAATTATTTTCCAGCGACATAAGTGAGTTCTGGACTTCTATTTTCTCAAACTTCTTTTGGAATTTCTTCGAAATCATTCGAAACTCATTAAAATCATTGGAAACATTTCTTATTCGGAAAATACCCTTAAATCATACTATTATTATATATTTCAAAATCTTAAAACCAATTTCAAAATACCGGAGTTCAATTCTTGAATTTCAAATTTCAAATCCTTTAGTTATAAATTTTTTTTATATAAATCAATTTCTTATATAATTTCAAATCCTTTCAAAAATCCAAATTCTTATTTTTAAAAGGTATATATAATCCTTATCGAAAACATATTCACTTTTATATATAGAATATAATCATACTTATCAAAATAATAATTTCGATATATAAAACAATTCCTAAAATACAAACAAGCCCGATTTTCGAAGGATGGTTCAGGAATGGATTTCAAAACAAAGATAGAGATTCAACTTAGAGGAACTCTTAATCAAATAGAATTATGATTCGAAGATAAGCTCGAACGAAGATGAAATAATTAAATTTCAAAATAGAAGATGAATATACTTATATAAATCGCGGATGACCCTAGGGTCAACCGTGACTTCAGGAACAGGATCGATGTAGAATTCCAAGAAAAATCAACCTTCGATCGCAAGAGATAGCGGCATCTAAACCAAAGATATAGAAATCTCCGGTGAATCAATGCCAATTGTGAAGGAGTTTCACTCCTTCACAAATCATTCAAAGATTGGTGGGATCCTATTCTCCTAGAGATCATTCGAAGTGGAGTCGTGGGATGCTCCAGAATCAAAGAATACCAATAGAGAGGGACAAGGATGAATTTTGAAACCGTAGGGAACGTTCCAAAGTTCACAGGAAATCGAATCAAAAGGAAGAGGTTCAACTCGAACGAAAGTGATTCTGTAAATAAATTTACAATATATGCTAAGTTTCGCCTAGAGCCAAAGCTCTGATACCAACTGTAACGACCCGCTATTTTGTACCATTCAAATCGACAATAAATCCACACATGTCTGACTTGAATAATTCAAAATATCAGATTGTTAATTTAAATTTGGCAAAAACTCAACATATGCAGTAAATAAATCAATCACAGAATCACAGACACAGAGTAATACAATAATACGCAGCGGAATAGATAAAATAGTAGTTCATGAAGCTACTATATAAACATCAGAGTTAAATAAAATACAGCAGAATATCTCAAATGTAGTGAAGTCTCCAATACAACAGATGACTTCTCTGAACGAATCAACTAGAAGAGCTGAAAGCTGAGGCGATAGTTGGATCTCCAAAGGAAGCTCCAAACTCCAAAGGTGAGTCTCAAATGCTGTTTCACTCGGTCTGACCCGAGCGTAAAGCAAAAACACAAAACACTCGAGTCAGGATTAACATTCTTATATAAATAAATCCAACTCAAGTGAAATATCAACTGAAATACAAGTAACTTAAAGGATGTTTGGGATAACCATCCTCTAAGGATCTGTAGAACTATCTACAAGGTGGGAATATACACTATGACACCGTAGCCATTTCAATTTAATTTATACTTCAAAACCCCAAATATCATTTCATTTCAAATATAACTATTTTCCAAAATAGTATATATAGGTTAAATAATTTATAAAATAAAGTATTTATAATTTCCTTAAGTTCCATAAATCGGTTCAAATCAACTCAATTTCCAAATTCAAATTTATTCAAAGTTCAATTCATCAATTTAATTCATTTCTAAACAGATCATTTAAATTTTCAATATATATTTCAAAGCTTTAATATTCAACAATTTCAAAGTTAAATTTAACAGTTTCAAATAGCTCTTGATTTAACTTCATTTATTATTTAATCAGGGAATATTCACTTAATAAATTCAATATCATTTAACTAGCCTTAAATTTCATTTTTTACTAAATATTTCCTTAAATTTTTTTAAACAAGAAATATTCATTAAATTATTTAAATCAAACTCAAGTTATAAATCATATCTTACATCTCAATTTCAATAAGTTTCAAATCGGTTTAATTAAATAAAATTCTTTATTGAATACAATTTCAACTAAATTCAAATTATCTTCCCCACCTCAACTTATTCAAATTATTACAAAAATCTATTTTGAAATGTATTTTAAATACTCAACATATTATATGTATTTAAATCCATCATTCCCATTTATATATAATAATTTAAGGCTCAACATTTATTAAAACCATATGTTTCTTTCCAAAACCATAAAATTCATTTTCAAAATATTTTATATATGGACCAACGGTGTCTGTATATATACATCATATGGTTAAGTGATACGGATATTTATCATTTCAATCCGAAATTTAAATATATACGGGTAGATATCGTTTCGACCCGTAATCCCAATTTCAATTCAAATGAAAATCGCTTGGGTTTATCATTTCAACCCATAACGAAATTCTCCTATTCTAAAGTCCGTTCGGGTATGTATCATTTCAACCCATAGTGAATTCTAAACTACAGGGAACTTGCAGAGTGATAACAGATACAAAAAATATAACAGCAGGCATATATCATCAGTATAAATAACAGATACGGGTGTTAGATGTCACAGGTGAACAGATATAAATAATAGTAATAACAGGCATATAATACTAGATACTGGTGTCAGATGTCACAGGTGAACAGATACGAATAATAGTAATAACAGGCATATAATACTAGATACTGGTGTCAGATGTCACAAGTGAACAGTTATAGATAATAACATATATAACAATGTAAATAACTACAGCAGCATATTTCAATTGCTATTTCAATTGAAATCAAATTTAAATAATAAAAGAACGTTAATCGTGAGTGATTGCTCACCTTTCGAGGCTAGAGAATAGACAACGAAATGAGATAGGCTACGAATCCAAGCACGAATTCCAAAGCAAGCAGTATTGGCACGAATTTGAAGGGTCAAAGCTGATAAATGGGAGTCGAAGAGAACAAATCAAAACCAGTCGATTTCAATGAAATGAAATGTATATTATATAAACATTTTCCTTAAACAAATACTCCATGTAAATGCCCTTTTAAAATGACACATTTACACATTACATTTATTACAAATCAAACATACACCCTAAAATACAATAATATATAATTATATAGATATACCGCCTATCACATGTATATATATAATATATAACAAAAACCCAATCACAACCGATTATCTAAACTCAATTAAACATATATACGTATATACAAACATAATATACTCCTTTTAAAAACGAATATAATATACATTATGACAACCTACACTATGCATACAAAAAGAACTCGTGCAGACTCACATATATAAGAGGACCCACACTAATGTTAATATAAAACAAGGCCAGAGCACATGTGCATATAATGAAGATTTTTTTTTTTTTATATATATATACCATAATTCAACATAAACAGACTCACCTATAAACTGATATGTACAACCGCATTAACCTCATATAATATATGACTTATACAATTATATAACCCTCAGATCCCATACTTTCGAATAAAACCTATGTATAAATGCACACATGAAGATCTGTCATAACATAAATAACTTATATACAAAGGTGTGCCAATAGATTAAATATAAAAACCCAAACCAGATCACATAAAACCTATATACTATCATATATAAACTCAACAGCCAAAGACTATACAAAATTCATTTTAAATTTGTAAACATTTATATGTTACCGATCAATATATAAACAAAACTAAAGAATATGGTAATCAAATATGTAACAACTCTTTATATATATCTTCATAATATAATATATCTCTTTAAAAAAAAATTTAGTATACAAAAGAACAAGAAGAATGACAGGCTTCAAAGCAACAGGGATGGAAAAGCAAGAAAGGAAAAATATACAAAGGAAGAGCAGATTCCTTTGAGAAGTGTAAGCATAGAACTATATATAGCATAAATAACTTAAACCCCAAAACTGATAACTGATGGGTACAACAACTAGTATAAATACTAAATGACTTTCCTTACCAAATATACGCATGATACTCGGCAAGCAAGAGGAGGGGGTTGCGGACTTGATGAGGTGGTCTCGGCAAAGAAACGCACAGCCAGGAAATGGAGGTCGACCGCAAGGTGATGGGGCGGAGTCTCGGTGGCTGTCGCTGAGGTGAAGGCGTTGTCACATGGAAGCGGAGGCTTGTGGGATGGGAGGCAAGGCCGTGGTCTCGGCAAGTCTGGTGACTGGGTGCGGTGGTTGCATGTGGTGCTCTGCAGCCACGGTGGAGGTTGGGAAAAAGTAGGGGAAGACGAGTTTGCTCGGAGATGGCTGGGTGGAGAGTTCGGAGGGGCACGGTACTACTTGCGTGCATTGGCGTTGAAGAATAGGGGAGGCGAACGGAAAGGCGGAAGATGGTGGCTCGGTGGCTGCCGAGAGGGAGAGGAGGGAGGAAGATGAGTCGAGTGTGTGGTTGGGGTTTAGGTGAACACGCGGCCATACTTGGTCGAGAAGAAAAGATGGAATGGGAAAGGAGAGAGAACGTGAAAATGAAAAGAAGAGTGTCAGGCCACAATAAATAAATACAAAACAAATGAAAAGTTCCTGAGATAGAAGAGCCACAAGAAAAGGTAACGTACCACCCTAAGATCAAGCAATGAGAATAGTGAACGCTTGAACGTGGATTGGAAAAATTATTAAAAGCAACTAAAATTTTGAACAGTAGGAAAAGTAACAGCTACACAAGTGATTCTGAAAACAATTAAAGCAATTAATAGCTTGATTGGACATCACGTTTCAAATTTGAAACCGATAGAAAGTGAAAAGTTAAAAAGTGGTACCGCCACAACGGACCGTTATCAACATTTCCGTCGCGTATCGGACCTCAAAATACTGAAATAAATATACCATTGAGATCAGCACGACGAGACGATCAAAACGGTATACAGCTATCGGTGGTACGACAATCGTATCAAAAGTCGATAATCGGTACAAGAAGTGCTGCTATTTTGAAGAAAAATCCAAATGGAGCTAGAAACGTCCGAATTTGGAAAAACGAATTTCGCAGTCTGATTCAGAATGATCTGCATAAATTTTCTCCTGTTGACATATTTTGGTTTCGGAAAACTTTTAAATTCACTATTATTAACCGGTTTGATTTGAAATGAAATTTCACAGAAAAATAAACTTCAATATTATCAGATGAAAATTTACCAGTTGCTATATTAAAATAGACGTATTCCAAATAATAAATTTATATTTTCAAATTTTATTATTTAAAATTTTACAAAATTTCAATTAACATATTATTAAAACTATTAAAATTTACGGGTCGTTACATGATGCAACTAAGAGGAAGTTGGCATCAAGGCAGCTTCAAGGGAGAGCCTCTGATTGGTGGAACTCTATTACCATCAATACTACGGAGGAGGAGATTACTTGGGAGCAATTCCAAGTCAGATTTGAAGCTAAGTTCATTTCTACAGCTCAGAAGTCTGTTCTGTTCAAGAAGTTTGTGGAGCTCAAGCAAGGTGGAAGATCTGTTCTTGAGTATGTTTCTGAGTTTGAAGCTTTGTCCAAATATGCCCGGTCATATATTGAGTCTGCTTATCAGAAGAATGAGAAGTTTGTGACCGGCTTGGATAGTTATCTTGGGAGACAGTTGGTGGATCATTTGGACGATTCATTTGAGAAGCTTGTAGAGAAAGCTCTTAGGCATGAGAGTCTGTTTCCTAAGGAAGGATCTGTTGTTGCTGTGACCAAGGGAGAATCTAAACCACAGCAGGGTGGAAACCAGAAGAGGAAGCAGCAGCAGCAGAAGGGTAAGGATGGCCAGAAGAAGCCGAAAGGCGAGGTGACTTGCTACAATTGTCAGCAGAAGGGCCATTTCTCGAAGGATTGTAAGAATCCTAAGGTGCCAATGAAGTGTCACAACTGTGACAAGCCGGGGCATTTCAGGAAGAATTGTCCAGAACCAAGGAAGGACAGGCAGATTGTGCAAGCCTATGCTTTAGGAGCTGTTCCGTCGTCTTCAAAAGCTCCTACTGCTGAAGAGAAGGGAAAGAGTGTGGTTGTTCAAGGTACTCTTTTCCTATGTGGTGTTCCAGTTAGAGTTCTGTTTGATACTGGAGCGTCGCATTCATTTGTTTGTAGTGAACTCGTAGGCCGGTTAGGTTTGGCACCGGATATTGTTGATAGGCCATTGGTTGTGACTAATCCAGTTGGGGGTTCGTCTTGTTTGTGTATGTTATGTCGTGGTCTAGTTGTGTCGAGTCATGGTTGCTCTTTTGTTTGTGATTGCTTTGTTCTGAACTTTGCGGGGTTCGGAATTATCTTGGGTATGGACTGGCTTAGGAAGTATGCGGCTAAGGTTGATTGTGAAAGGCTGGAGGTGACAGTCGAGAATGTGGAGGGGCGAAAGATTGTGATACGATGTAAGCATGAGGAAGGCGTCTTCATGAGCTTCATGTATTCGCTAGTTGTTCCACGGGATGGACTGTCTTTAGTGCCAATCGCAAATAGATTCGAGGATGTCTTTGACGAAGTCAAAGGGTTGCCGCCGCATAGAGAGATCGAGTTTCGCATAGATCTAGTTGAAGGAGCCAGACCTGTTGTGATGCCTCTTAGGCGGATGGCGCCTAGGGAACAGCAGGAGTTGAGGGTGCAAGTTGATGACCTTTTACAGAAAGGATTCATTCGGCGTAGTGTGTCCGAGTGGGGTGCACCAGTTGTGTTTGCAACCAAGGCAGATGGATCGTTGAGATTGTGTGTGGATTATCGTGAGCTGAATAAGGTGACTAAGAAGAACAAGTATCCATTGCCGAGAATAGATGACTTGTTTGATCAGCTTCACGAAGCTAAGGTGTTTTCTCAGATGGATTTGGCAACGGGATTTCACCAGTTGAGAGTGGCTAAAGATAGTGTGCCGAAGACTGCTTTTCGGACACCATCGGGTTTCTTTGAGTGGCTGGTAATGCCGTTTGGATTGACTAACGCGCCAGCATATTTTGTGGATCTTATGAATAGAGTGTTCAGAGATCAGTTGAACAAGTTCGTACTTGTGTTCGTGGATGATATCCTGATTTATTCCAGAACGGAGGAAGAGCACAAGACGCACTTGCGTATGGTTTTGGAAACCTTGCGGAAACATCAGCTGAAGGCTAAGTTTTCGAAGTGTCACTTCTGGAAGAGTGAAGTGAGGTTCTTAGGCCATGTGATTTCTGGAAATGGAATAGCGGTTGACCCCGCTAAGGTGGCAGCAATCCAGGATTGGGTTAGACCTAAGAATGCATCTGATGTGAGAAGTTTTCTTGGATTAGCAGGATATTATCGACGGTTTATCAAAGACTTCTCCAAGATAGCTGCACCATTAACAGGATTGACGAAGAAGAACCAAGTGTTCAGTTGGAATGCTAAGTGTGAGCAAGCTTTCGGAATCCTGAAAGAGAGATTGACGAGTGCTCCTGTTTTGACTGTTCCTAGTGGGAATGATGAGATGGTGGTTTACACCGACGCATGTGGTACTGGACTTGGAGCAGTGCTGATGCAGAAGGATAAAGTTGTTGCGTATGCCAGTCGACAACTGAAGCCGCATGAAAGGAATTACCCAACTCATGATTTGGAATTAGCGGCGATTGTATTTGCTCTGAAGATGTGGAGGCATTATCTGTTGGGAGTTCGATTCGAGTTGTTTACGGATCACAAGTCGTTGAAGTATCTTTTCTCCCAAAAGGATTTGAATCTTCGGCAGCAACGTTGGCTAGAGTTTTTGGCATCATATGATTTTGGTATAGCTTATACTCCGGGAAAAGGTAACGCAGTGGCAGATGCGTTAAGTCGAAGACATGCAGGATTGGGAGCCATGTTTTCTGAATGGAAGAATCTCGAGTATTTAGCTGGATTTGACTTCAGGCCTAGATGCGAATTGGAACCTGAGATGTTGGCAAACTTATCAATAAGACCCACTCTTGTGGAAAGGATTGGTGAGAGCCAAAAGCGAGATGATAAGCTTGTCAAGATTATCCGTGAATTGGAATCTGGATTGGATCCAGAAAAGGATAAAGGATTCGAGGTCGATCGATAGGGTTGGCTTCGGAAGCAAGGACGACTAGTTGTTCCCGATATAGATGAATTGAGGAGTGAAGTTTTGAAGGAAAGTCATCACTCGAAGTTGACAATTCATCCAGGTGGAAATAAGATGTATCGGGATATGAAGAGAACCTACTACTGGGAAGGTATGAAGAAGGATGTTGGAAATTTTATTTCCAAATGTATGAACTGCCAGTTGGTAAAAGCCGAACAGAAGAAGCCAAGTGGATTGCTTCAGCCATTAGAAGTTCCTACATGGAAGTGGGAACAAGTGTCGATGGATTTTATCGATGGATTGCCTAGAACCAGAACGGGAAATGAAGGGATTTGGGTCATTGTGGATCGTCTGACTAAGAGTGCACGATTCATTCCTGTTCGATCGACTAGGACTGCATCAAAGTTGGCTGAGTTGTATGTTAAGTGGATAGTCCGATTCCATGGTATTCCAAAGAGTATAGTGAGCGATCGAGATCCATTGTTCACTAGTGGATTTTGGAAGAGCTTCCAGGAAGTTTTGGGAACCGAGTTGTGTTTGAGTACAGCTTATCACCCTCAAACAGATGGTCAGACCGAAAGAGTCAACCGAGTTTTGGAAGATCTTCTTAGAGCTTGTGTTTTGGACTTCGGAGGATCATGGGAAGATCACCTTCATTTGGTGGAGTTTGCGTACAACAACAGTTACCAGTCAAGCATTGGTATGGCACCGTATGAGGCATTGTATGGGAGACCGTGTAACTCTCCGGCATGTTGGTTGGAAACTGGAGAAAAGCTGATGCTTGGGCCAGAGATGATTCGACAGACTTCGGATTGCATAGAGATCATTCGGCAACGAATGAAGGCAGCCCAAGACCGTCAGAAGAGTTATGCCGATAAGCGTCGAAAGGATTTGGAATTCGACGTAGGAGATATGGTTTTTGTGAAGATTTCTCCACTGAAGAATGTTATTCGATTCGGGAAGAAAGGAAAATTGACTCCGAGATTTGTTGGACCATTTCCGATCATCGAGCGAATTGGAAAGCTGGCTTATAGATTGGAATTACCTGAGAAGATGTCGAGTGTGCACAATGTTTTTCACGTATCATATCTACGGAAGTATGTGCACGACTCGAATACCGTAGTTTCTGCTGATAGCTGTGAAGACTTCGAAGTTGATCCAGTCGATAGAAGACCTCGTAAGCCGCTTCGTGTTGTTGAAACCGACACGAAACAACTTAGGAGGAAGGTAGTTAAGTTGCTCAAGATACAATGGAGTGACGATGATAACGACTGTACGTGGGAGGTGGAAGAGAGGATGAAGGCAGCTCATCCTGAACTCTTCAAGGTATGGCCCTAAGGTGTCGTATCATCTAACAACATTGTAACTTGTTCTAAGTCTTAGAATTCTGTACGCTAAGCTAGAATTGGATGCATGGTTTGCTGGTTGTTATGGTTGGTAGGCGTACAGAATAGTCTTTGATTGCTTTGTTTGTTTGGAATTTCGGGGGCGAAATTCCTAAGGGGGAGAGAATGTAACGACCCGTATTTTCACGGATCGAAAAGTTCGTCAAATCTGGAGTTTTAGCATTTTGAGCCATTTCAGATTTTAGGCAAATTTTGCCTAAGTCCTAAGTCGTTCACGACTTAGCATGAGTCGTGAGTCGTATACGACTTAGGAGATAGGAGTGACCCAGGACTTGGAGTTAAGTCATTTGAACGACTTAAGAGTTGGAATGTTTGGAGCCTAGGTCGTGTAGGAAGTAAGTTGTGGGATGACTTATATTGACTGAGACTTAAGGGTTTTGAGCGACCTAAGGGATAGGTCGGCGACGACCTAAGGAAATGTTGTGAGCGACCTAAGTGTTTGGGTGAGTTAAGTGTTAGGTCGGCAGTTCGAGTTAGCGACCTAAGAGATAGGAGGGAGCGACCTAGTAGAGTTAACGACTTATGGGATAAGCAGTTTGCGACCTATAAGAGTTAGCGACCTATGGGATTGACCGACCTAAGTGTTAGCGTAGTTAGGTCATTAGATCTGTGTTGAGTTAGGTCGTAGGCGACCTAAAGTGGTTAGGTCGCGTGTGTGTTAGGTCGCGAGTTGGCTAAGTCGTAGGTCGCGTGAGTTGTTAGGTCGCTAGGATAGTTTAAGTGTTAGGTCGTGTGGATCTAACTGTTAGGTCGTATGTTGTTTTAGGTCGACATGTGTTAGGTCGCGTAGAAGCCTAAGTTGTTAGGTCGCAACCCAACTGAGTCGTAGGTAGTTAAGTCGTTAGGATGTTAGGTCGCTGGGTTTCCTAAGTGTTAGGTCATACCACTTGCTAAGTCGTAGGTCGAAGGAAAGCGCATTGCTTTAGGTCGTCAAGTGTTAAGTCGCAGATGCGCGTTGTTGTAGGTCGTTAGGCTTAGGTCGGTGGGTTTTAGGTCGGCAAGTTCCTAGGTCGTAAGTCGGAAGCGACTTAAGGAGATAGCCAAATTTCGACTTAAGGAATTTTCTGCTATAAATAGGAGGGGTTGTTCTCACTTTTTGGGATCCGGATTTTGAAGCGACGAAGTGCTGCCATTTTGAGAGCTCGACTTCTACACTTCTTCACTTCTTTTCTCCACTCTAATCTAGTGCTTCCATCCATCCAAATCGAAGATCAAGATTGAAGATTCAAGAGCTTAGATTGAAGATCTTCATCTTTTCAAGAGAGATTTCTTCGTTTGAAGCGGATTCGTGATAGATCAAGCTCGATCTTTCGCTGTCCAGATCTGAAGCGTGTTGATTAGGGTTTGTTTTGGTGATTTGGTGAGTGGTGATTATCTCTCACACGGATCCAAAGGAGTATATCGGATTGTTGGCTCGATTTGGTGTTAAAATAGAGATTTCCATGCATTTTCTTCATCCTAAGTGTAGATCCATATAGATCCATTGTTCATGATGATGTTACATCCATTTTATCATATGTTAACCTATGCAAGTTCATTCATCAAGTTTGTAGAGATATAATCCATGTTTTCATGCTTATTGGACTTTCAACTCTTTAATTACGAAAATGCCATTATTGTTATAATTGTCTATTTAGATCATATTTGAATGCTTGATTGTTTGGATTGATGTTTGATTTGATTGATTGTTATGAACTAGATGATTGATGATTAGATTTAGACCGAAGACGATTCAAAAGCTAAGGGAAAGGCTCTTGAATTGGAAAAGCTGCTCGTGGCATATGTAGCGGAATGATGAAGCTCTTATGCATAGATTCGATGAAGTGATGTTGAGATGAGGCTTTGCGAGGATGTAATGAAGCGAGGCAATCATATGATGAAGACTTGGTCTAATCCAGACGGGATCATTCCAAGCATGTTGATAACTCGGTGATATGATTCGAGTTGAGGATAATGAATGGATATGAGAATAGTCGTCGAGGAGGATGACTAGGAGGCTTGGATAGCATCGTTGTTGAAGGTTCTAGCATGCTCTAAGCAAGAGTACGTTTGGGCAAATTCGATAGTCCCAACGGCCAACTGTTGATGGTCGAGTACTCTGGGCAGATTCGATAGTCCTAGGCACGGGCTGCGACGACGTGCGGGAGTTATGTCTAGAACCGGGGTTTCCATTAGCCCTTGACGGACGGCTGAAAGAATGTGCCGGTCATTCAATTAACGGTGATATCGAAGCAATGATAACAGTGATAGCCAGAGTCATGGATGTTTGGTTGTATCGTCATTCAGACTCAAGAGCGGTATTTTCTGGGTGCTTATCTGATTTAGGCCTTGGTATTTGGAAAACATCGCCCTTGACTCGAGTGATAGTAGTTTTACTTTAAATTGTATGCTCTGCTATGTTTGCTTCTGCTTAGTGTGTGTCTGGGGGCTATCACTGTAGAATGAGGTTGGAGTGGGAGAGTTGTATTCCTATTCCTTTTTCCTTTATGCTCTGTTGGTATGTTGTTAGTTAATTTACTGCTCACTAAGACTGTTGTCTGACTCAAGGCTTTATGTTTTAATTCTTATTGCCTTGGGTTGTTCGTCCATTTTGGGACGGGCAGACTAGGTAGCAGGTGACAGGTGCTGTTCTCTTCTCACGATGCTGATATCGAAGACGAGCTGGAGGGTTGCATGTTATCTTCTTATTATATGTACTGGATATTCCGCTGTGTTGTATTCTCTGAGAGATATGTAGTGAGGCTTGATGTATTGACTATGTGGATGCTTGTATTCAACTATTATGGAGTTTTATATGATGTCATTTTGTTCTGTAAAGCTTCACTATACATATGTTCTATTGTATTTTGTCCATGCGCTGTGAGTAATACGATAGACTCTGGTGTTTTAATCTTACCTTGACAATTGTCCATGGTCGTCTGGCACACTTTACAGCGCTCTATCTTTAGATTTGGTGCAGGGGTCATGGGCGGTCGTCACAATTATCATTTGTTGTTTTGTGTTAGTGTTCTAATAAAAGGTGTTATTATTATAATGTAAACAAGATAAAAAATTAAGAAATGGTTTTATATAACTATAGTGAAATTACATATAAGAAGAAATATAAATATGATATGTAAATAAAAAAGACTAAAAGGTTGAAAATTTGAGAATTTAAATCCTGTTGATTTTGGCAGTTGTTTTTCAAGGTTTTGGAAGAACAATAATAGTATTATTTTGAAAATTTTTGATTAGAAATATTTTAATTAAAAGAGGTAGAAAGCACTGAAACTCACTTTGGTCGCTGGAAAATAATTTTGGTGATGACTGTAGCATCATCGGCATTCATTTTCGAGTTTTTAAGTGATGGAGTGCTACCATTGAAATTGTATTTTTGTAAAACAAGTTTTGATTTTAAAATCTAAAGTATAATTTGATAATTATGAGAAAATAAGTTTCATAACTTATAAATTTTTAGAATTAGTAAGTTAAAACAAAAATTTTAAATTGTTGAATATGAATGTAAGAAAAGCAAATTTGAAATGAAATTTAACATAAGTTAAGTTATATAAAATGAATTTTGAAAAGAATTTTCAAGAAGAAGGTAGATGAAGTGAATTAATGAAATGAATTAAATGAAACTGAGTTTGATTTGTAATGAATTAATGAAATGGATATGAACTTGAATTACAAAATGAAATTCAACTTAAGTTGTAAATGAATTGAATATTGTTTTGGAATATTGTTTGATAGAATTGAATATGAACATAAGTTGTAAAGTGAAAATAAACATGATGTTATATAAAATGTTTATAATAAACTTAAGTAAAATTTGATGGAATGGTTCTTAAGTGATACTAGTATTGAAATAAATATACTAAGTAGTAAATGAATGTGAATAAAGCAATATGAAAAATGATTATGAATAAAAGAATCTGCATAAAAAAATAAAGGGATATATTAAGAAACAATTGGAATAAATACGTAAGTTGTACGTATATTAATTTATTCGCATAACTGTTTGATCCAAATTCGAGTACATGATTTCGAGATGAATTACATCGGTTCGGGTTAGAATTTTTCACTCAATTCTCGACGGCAAACACTGGATATTGATTTTTGATTGATTCTGATATTCTCTATCATAGTATATGGTTATACAAGGAGAATGATGATCACAAATCAAGGAACCAGATCTAGGTCTACACTAGAGTGGTCATGTGAATGATACTAGTTCGGAAGTGAAATTGTAAGATCGAGCGAGCGATCAAGTATGGTTTGGCATACGGATGGTATATGTACATCGTACGGGATGTTGACATTGGAAAATGTAATTGATATGGTTATGAATAAATTGGATGGATATTAATTGTTTGATAGTTCTTTGATTACATTTGCATATGGTTATTGTATTAGTATATGTTATATATTGATATTACTTTTCTTATGCTTGTTCTCATTGGTTGTTAAGAGATGAGTAGATGCAGATGGTGTATGCTTCGCAATTGGAGCTTGCTTTTGCATTATATTGATTGTATATGCTTTCTAATGCTAATTAAAGGTACACATCTTGGATTACATACCTTATTTTTATATTTTCACTACAAGATGCCTCATTCTTGAAGATGAGATGTATATTTGTTATATATATATATATATTGTAAAATTTTCTGATCGAACCACGCAAAGGTGACGCGAGTGAAATTTTCCGTAAGTTTAAGGTGTTAGAAATTTTTTGAGAATTTTGGAAAAAAATTTATGACTAAAATTTGATGTTTATGTTATAACTTGGAATGTTATTAGTTAGTAATTATGAATGAATTTAAATACTTAGAAAGTGTGATAACAAAGTTTCAACAAATTTATTTTGAAAAGTTAAAGCTGAAAAGAATTTGGTAATCTATTTTATCTAATTGGTTTTGAAAAGTTACTAGGATTGCGGCATTTTCTTACCTGCTAATTCCGGGGATGAAATTCTTTTAACACGGGAAGAATGTAACGATCCAGAATTTCAGTCATTTGAATTTTGAAATATTTTATTAATTTTAAATATTGAAATATTAGTTTTATAAGTCAAATAGCTTAAATTTCAAAAATAGAGATTTATTTGAATAATAAAATTAAATAATTGGAAGTGTTTAAATAATTTTATCTTGAATTTCAAATGAGCGAAACTAATGTCGAAAGCCGATTTAAATTTTATTTAAATAAGAATGAGGATAGTAAACTTTTGAGTTTGAATTACAATGTTTATAAATGATTTTAATAATGATCTGTTTTAGTTAACGTATGAAAATAGCCTTTCATGGCGATCAGACGTATCGTTTGGTCGTGCGAGCTCGAAATGCGTAGAATTAATTAAAGGAATTAATATAATATAATTTGATTTAAAAAGCTATCTTCGGTATATGATCGAATTAGGTCTCGAGACTAGTTCCATTATGTTTGGAATAGGGGTATTTAGTATAGAACGCCAAGTGGCATGCCTTGCTTAGAGTTTGAGATTTTTGGGTGCTTAGAACTGGATATTTTGTAATTAAATAATATGCTGCCATGTTCAAGCCCATACCACTCCATTATTCAACCATACCCTTCCCCACATCCTTAACCCATACCTTTCGCCCTTTATAATTCACATGCAACCGGAGAAATCAATGTTCGCCATTTTTTTTGAAATTCTTCTCATCTCCATCCGACGTCCCACAATCAATGGAGCCTCAACAAGCATTTCCAAGCGATGGCCTCAACTGCACTTTTGTTTGCGATGATGTGATGGACGATTTGGACGGTGGACATCATCTAAGGCAGTAAGTGGTGGCCAGAATTTTGGGATGAACGTGAATTGGTTTTCGTGCTTGTTCTGGAGATGGTGGTGGGGTAAGGCGGCGACACTTAAGGCGTAAGGTGTGTCGAGGTCGGGGCTTTCGTCGATGGAAGTACGATGGTGGACGAGTGTCGGTGGCGGTTTGGGATTAAAGGTCGCACGGGTTTTAGGGTTCGCGGTCAAGCTTTGGGCGGTTAGGGAAGGTGGCGCTGGTGTCGATGGAGTCGTAGGAGGGAGGGGGTTCTACGGCATAAGAGCGGCATGGTTCAATGATCTCTGGTGGTGGCGCGAGGAGTTGAAGGTCGACCTGGGTGGAAATTAAACGTGAACGGGGAGAAGAATTAGGGGCGGGTTATTTATTTTTAAAACAAGGTTAACTATTAACTAATGATTTGCAGTTAAGTGATTTAAATGTAATTATTTAATGCGTAATCTTATAAATGATGTAACTAATTCATATGAAGTCCGAATCGAACACGGCGAGTTGTGTTACGATCGTATCAGCAAATACTATGATATAGAGTTGGATTGGATGAGTTTGGAGCTAGTAGGAATTTCGGTTAAAATTGAACGTCTGTTCGATTTTAATTCAAAATGTAGCGTTTTTGGTGATTACTGAAAATTTCGGTGAGTTAAACTCACCCTTTTTGGTTAACCAGTTATGTTATATAGTTGATATAAATTGTTGATTTGATGTTTGGATGATTTACTGTTTTACTAGTTGGTTCGGATTTATTCCCGCCCTTGGAGCGGATGACCTTTTATATATATACCTGCCTAGTAGCGTATGACCCAATTATGTAATTATATACTGTTTGTGATGCAGGAGGACAGGTTGGAGGGATCCAATGGGATTCTTTGCCATTGTCGATTTTAATTTCAATAATATTCCTGTTAGGTTTGGTTTTCAACAGGTTAGGCACTATTACAATATCAGAGAATTTCATATGAAATGATTTGGTTATCGTCAGGTAAAAACCCGTCCGATTTTATGTGTGGCATGGTCTTACGAGATACCTTTGATTCAAAGGTTTATATAACTTTAAAATCTAGTTGGGTGTGTTTTCTCACGCTGGTTTTTCAGACTGACTTGGGTGTTATTTATTTATAATGCTCGGGTCAGACAGAGCATATTATAGTTTTAGTCTAGATGCTTTGGAGCTTCAGGAGACGAGCCGGAGGCCCGGATACTTATTCACGTATATGGTTATTTTTTCGTTGCATTCATTGTAGTATTTATCAGTAATTGTGAGGATATATGGTTATAACTGTCCAGGCTGGAATAGTTAGTGTACTCTGATTAATGTATGCATATTACATTTCTTCTTTATGTAAAGATTTATTGTATATTATAGATTATTCATTCCACTGTGAGATTCTGAGTTGTTTAGTTTTCCTCTCTTCTTCCTTCTTTTACCTAACTATTCGCATTTCCGTTCAATTTGGTTTGGACATGTGTAATTTATTATCAGCTTAAATTGTATGGAAAAGTGGGTCGTTACACTTATGGTCCAATCTCCACCATTGAACAAATAAAAAGGTATATATGTACTCCATGATTAACCTAGCATTTATCAATTAGTAAAGATTTTCATGTTAGCCCTTAACACTTATGAAGGAGAATATAATCAAAATCAAAGCACAAAGGTAGAAGGTTAATTTGTAACTAAAAATAACCTTTATATTTGCAAACCGGCCTTTTAAATTGCAAATAGCCAGTAAACCTTTTCATTTAACTCATTTTCTTCCTGTTATATAAACCAATTAAAATTAAGTAGAAGAAGCCATATATTATCTTTCAATTATCAACTAATATTTCTAACATCAAAGCATTAAGGCAGCTGAACATCAATGCATCATCCAAGTCCAGACTACCTTCTTCATTTAATGTTAGCTTCCAATCCAGACAGCAGTGAACTCCAGCATCGGATCATGCGCCAGATTACGATGGCAGGCTATGACATCGATGCTTTTAGATTGCAGTGGCGATCTACCAATCGACAAACTCCAGGATTGGATCAATGCTCTATGATACATCGATGCAAGCATCAAGAGGGCGCAAAATCGGCAAATCCTACTTTATTGTTTTAAATGTGAGAACTGGAAAACCCTAATTTGTAGTTCAGATGATGGAAGAGAAATGTAAATTATGTTGGTTATGCAGGAAAGAGGGCAGCAATGTAATTTCACTTTTATGTCCTTAAAACTTATTAAAGCCCTTCAAGGTAAAATCCCCTTAAGAAATATGTATCTTGGATGGAGTTTCTTAGTACATGACATAAACACTAATATTCTCCATATTTATTTTCTAAAAGATGCGTAACCTATACATTCAAATTAATAATATATTAACCATGAAGACTTAACAACATGTCATATATATTTTTGTGTGAAATTTTTTTAAAGAAAAAGTGATTATTAATTTAGTAATAAACTATCTTCAAAGGAATAGATAGAGATAAAATACAATAAAATTGTAAAATCACCAAAATATTAGGTGGGGTTTGGTTTCAAAAGGAGTTCTGTGTTTTGCATTTTCAATCGTCTACATTAAAAATATTATCATTAAAACCGCAAGCGTACGGCGTATAATTATAGTACGTATGCAAGTACGGGTCGATCCGTAGGAATATGAATTAATTTTAAATTTTACTCAATCAAATTAACCCAAGTTATCAAGTTTGTTTTAAACTAAGACAAATAGCAAAAATTAAACTAGAAGAAAAGTGAATAAAAATATGAGATTAAGAGACAATTTAGAGGAAAATCCACACTCATGCTCTCACATAAATCAACACAAAATCAATCTATGATCTCTCATTTTAATCTAAGTAGAATTAGTTATGTATTTATCATAAGTATGGTCTATTTATGTTATTAATTAACATAATTTAAACCATCAAACTTTAATACAACAACTAAAACTACTTATTAATTGTAATGAAAATGAACATGAAGTCAAAGAAAAAGCTATTTTAAGCATAATCTATTTACTATTTTGTTTAGTAACATAGATCATCAAATTTTGATTCTACTTTAATTTCATTATCAAAATCAATTAGTAAAATGATGGTGTAAATTGTGTTTAAGTTGGACTAAGTTAGCCCATTTATGATTAGAAACACAACATAGGCTATCAAATTCCCAAATAAACTTACACCAACATCTAACTATCCATGAAGCATAAGAAGTGATCATAAATTAGTAAATACATTGAATCTACATGATTTAAAAGAGCTCCATTACCCCTAAATTGAAGGGGTTTAGCTTCTCATTTTTGTTATCATTTCAACACATGTAGATTGTAACATAGAACAAAAAAAAGTGCAAGCTAATTAAAATAAAAAGAACTAACTACTCGCATAAAAATAAAACAAAACTAAGTGCATAAATGAAAATCTAATCTACTAACATAAAAGGAAAGAGAGCATGTAAATAAAAATGAGTATAAAATAAAAGCCTGTAAAGATCAAAGAAGAAGAAGAGGCTTAGGAAGCCATTTTATTTCTCATTAATTTTGTGGCTACAACTTGCATAATATGATGAGATCATAAAACTTCTATTACATGAACATAAGAGGGTTATTTATACAAGACTAAAACCCTAATCCATTTTTAGGGAACTCCCTAAAATGCCCTTGAGGTAGTGTGGCCTCAAAGTTATCATTAGTATGAAATGAACCCTCCATTAAATGTGCATGTACTTTTAATCCCTACTAATATGTGCTTTAGCTCTTAACTGTGGTTTATTAGTTAGTGGGTAGGTGGGGTCCTCCATGATTACATGAATTCTTTTATTTCTTCATTTCTTTCACTTCCAACTCTTGTATATGTATATTTCCATGAAGCCACTTCCAAGTTGAATCCAAATTCCTACAAAACAAATTAAAATGTACAAGTAATTTTTTTCAAATTAATTCTCGCACAAAAATTACCATTTTACCCCCATGTAGACATGAATGATGACTTGAAAGTATTTTTGAAATTTGGCTTTAAAAATGTAAAAACGCCCAATTATGACATTTATTTTACTAAAATGAGACTAAGTGTAAGTTAAAATATACATTTTTACGTACATATGTAACAATCCTAATTTTTGAGTTGATTAAATAAAATGAATAGGGATTTAAACTGCAGGATTTAAATCATTAATCTGGAATTTAGAATGATTTATTCATTAATAAATATTAGTATTTGCAAAGAATTGCAATTGTAAAATTTTTAATGTCGGTTAAAAAGAAAATATGGAATTAATTTGAATCTTTTATTTTAAACAAAAGAGAATTTGAGATTTTATTTTAAAAAATGATAATGTAAAAATATAATTAGCATTTAAAATGATGTTTAAAATAAAGATGTAAATTTGTATTGTGTTGTATTAAATTTTGGGTTTCATAAAATAATAAGTATGGGCCTTTATTAATTAAATAAATTCTTTAATATCTTAATGGGTTGGTTTTTAATCCAAGCCCACTAGCTAAGAGAAACCAAACATAATTTTCTTTTCTCATTCTTTTGCATGTACGTTCATTCCATCTTCAGTAAATAGAAAACAAGAGAAAACCTAGTTCCTCTTTAACCCTAGATTCTAAAATCAACAAATTCAAGTGCAAATCAAAGGGTTTTTGTTCTATAATGATGTAAGTATTCTAAACCCTATCTCTACCTTTTAGAAACATAATAGAATGATTTTTATCCCATTTTTGATTGAAGTGCTGTTGTGTTTGTTTGGGTTTTTGAGTTTTTAGGTGATTTTGGTGAAGTTAGGTGTTTAGCAAGGCTTATTTGCTGATCTAGCAAGCTATATGAAGTTAAAAGGTGAGTTGAATACTCACCCTACTATCTCTAATTCAAATTTATAAGTGATTAGTCAATGTTTGAATTAAATTGGATAGTCATGTTGATTGAATTGCTTTTAATTTCATTGTGAATTGGTTGCTTGAATTTGATGATTTTTTATTGTTTGCTGAAAATAAATTGTGAAAATCACTGCTGTAAAATAGCGATATCTTGGTGTGAAATGATCCAAATTGGTTCAATATTTTTATTCTACAAAGATGTTAAAATAAGCTATAAGTTCTCTTTTGACCATTTTTTGAAATAATATGTTTAAATGGATCTAAATTTAGTTTGAAACCGATGTTATATCACAGCCATATCCAATTTTCTGAGTTGACCTGACAGTAAAATGGTCATAATTTTTTAGCCGTAAACCCAAATTATGTAAGCTTTTTTTTGATAGAAATCTGAGACAATAAGGAACAACTTTCATGTGGCATGTTTTGTAAAATTCTATGATTTAAAGGGTTGAAATTGGGTTTGAAACTGATATACATGCTCTGCTCTGTTAATTTTCTGAGTCGAAACCTTAAACTAAAACAGCCATAACTTTTTATGTATTTGGAAATTCTATAGTTTATGTGGTCTAAACTGAGTTAGAATCAAATAGTGTCGCTCTGTCTTTTGTATTTGCTGTGTTAAAATCCGAAATTAAAATAGCCATAACTTTTTACACGTGAATCCAAATTGACCAAATCATTTTGTACTGGAAAGCCGAGACATTTAGGAACAATTTTTGTGTTTTAAGTTATTGAAAATTCTGTGGTTTAATGGGTCTAAATTGCACTTCAAAACTGAACATTTGAATTGAGTTGTTTTGTGAAGAAAAAAAAGTGTTTTGTTGTTTGTTCGGAGATTTTAGTGCTTGGTTTTTTTTGACTTCCGGTTGATTTCTCAAGTGTAATTCCTGAGTTTAAATTCATTAAGCCTATGGATTTAATTTAATTGAGTTTTGGTATGATATTAATATATGTATGGTTTTAAATGAGAAATTATATAAAGTTAGTGTATTTAAATAATATGGATTCCAACTTGTTTTCCAAACAATATTACTCCTTCTATAAATTATTTTAACAGAGTTTTATACGAATATTAAATATTATTAATTATAAAATGATTTTATCATGATAAATGGACTTATTTAATATGGGATTTGGAAGAACGGATTTGGAAGCATAAACTTAAGTTGTTTTATATAAATGTAGTATATTCTAGTAATTAAATAATAGAGATGATTTTATGGATTTGGAATTTTGGTTTTTTTTTGGGAAATACCAATGTAAGAGATTTTTAACTAATTAATACTAATTTGGTTTTGAAAATGAATTTATCGATTCACGAATAAATGAATACTTTATAAGTAGCTTTTGGAATATGGTGTATAACCTTATATCCTTATGGAATTTAAGAAATCAATGTGATTTTGGAATATGAAAAATCTTTTTTTGTAAAATAAATACTTTTGGAACAGTTTGGAAGAATGGAATATTTTGATAGGTGACAAATTAAATAAATGTTTTGAGAATCTTAGTTCTATAATGTGGGGAGTACTAATAATTGATATAGTGTTATTGATTGGTTTAAATGCTTTCGAATAACGCTTTATTGATTATGGTATAACTCATTGAATAGAATGTTTGAGTGGAATTTACTAACTCATTAGCGAATACATGAATTTAACCGGGTAGTATGGGATGCTTGGGTTAAGTTCTTGTGATCGAATTGGGAAAGTACTTAACACTTTAGAGTTGTATTCTCTTCTGGTGTGCGACAAGTGGTTGCTAGATCCTTAGGAGAAGGTAGTTTAGGGTTTTCCAGTGGTATCCGTAATAAGTGATATTTACTAGCTTTTAGTAAATACTTGAATTTCACCATACGGTATGGGACGTATTGGTTAAATTCTAGTGATTACTGAAGGTGAGAGTATTTGGCACTTTAGAGTTTACTCTCTTTGGGTGTGCAGCACGTGGTTGCTAGATCCTTAAGAAGTTTATTCCTGGATTTTTTTTCAAACATAACAATTTAATAATATTAAATAAATATGGATTTATCGAGTCAGGGTTTCTACGATCACCTTGATTGGTATGGTCTATCCTTGAGATCATTATGTGATTCTGTGTTCCCGATCTGAGTACGATCCTTGGTATTGGATCGGTTCGAGTGATACCAATTTGTTTGTTTGTTTGCCACGAGTTTTGAGTACAATTATTGCGATTGTTTTGGACAATCATTACGATCGGTTTGGATTAAGATCTCTTGGATTCTGTGACTGTTCTCTGTTCGTGAAATAAGTATATATACTTGTGTCTTGTGTTTGTGAAATAAACATATATTCTTGTGTCATGTTTTCGTGAAATAAATATATGTTCTAGTGTCTTGTGATGGATGTTAAGTTAATTCTGTTATTTTATGTTTAGTGACTAGTTCGTGTTTGTGACGTAAACTTATAACCCTGTACTGAGTTAATCAATTATATTTGCATGCTTAGAGATATTGTGTTTTGTTCTATGAATTCAATCCTGAACATCTGTATTTACTTATATGTTGTTTGTTCTTGTGCTATACCATGTTCTCACCCTATTGGATATTTAGAGATAGTCTGACTTGGGTGTTATTTTGATCGGGTCAGGCCGAGACTTTTTAGGTTATAGGACAAGTTGACCTTTGAATGGTTGTGCTAGCAAGGAGATAAACATTTGGACTTTTAGTTTATCTCATTTAGGAATTTGGACCTTGTATATAAAATGTATAATTGAGATTAGAGAATTGTTAAATCTGTATAACAATCGAGTTTAGTATTTCATTTTGTAAACTAAATAATTTGTATATGTATAAGTTTAGATTTATTCCACTATGATCTGTAACTGTTATTTATATGGTATATTGTTCTGATTTTGAGAAATCGGTGTGTCTATTACTTCATATTAATATTGTACACATCAAATTCAGTTTAGATATTAAGTGAAAAGGTATAAATGACGTGTTAGTATTAATATAAAGATATATTCACATTCGATCGCCCTTAACAAGCCGTATTCTCCGGATTAGCAAACGACATTACTTGTAATGTTCTTTGCTAATCTGAGCATCGCGGTGGGGTCGTTACAACACATCAAATACCCCCACACTTATCTTTTTATTTGTCATCGAATAAAGAAAAACTAAGATAAATCCACTTTTGTAGGGAGCGCGATTGCATTGAGCGTATGCAACAAGCCGTTAAACCTCTAGGTGTCCCTAGTAGGACAAGTGTTGTCTCGTGAGGGTTTTCAGCGGATACTACGCACAAAATCCAAACGCAACATGAAAAATTCCTAAATGCAAGATTTATTTACAAAGATATGAATTCAAGTTTTTAAAAATATTTACAAAATAAGAATTTACTTTTAAATTGACACGAATAAGTTGAAAATAAGTTCTGGTCGTTATCAAGAAATTTAAGTCCTTTTACTTGTCAAAACTTCCAACAAAAATTAAGTTGTCATCACAATTGGACTCTAGTTTGACTAGTTGTTTCGGTTGATAACATAGTGCAACTATGAGATGAATCCTTAGTTGATTATCAACATTTTTCAAAGTGGTATTTTTGTTTCTTTTGAATAACAAGTCGAATGAACTAAGTGAAAATAGTGCTTGGATTTCAATTGTTTGCTCTCTCTATTTTTGAAAAGTATTAACATTATTATTATTTACACACCTAACTCAGAAAAAATGAGGCCAAATATACCGATCATGCACGTTCTTTTGGACTTACGTGAGAGGGGTACAGAGCATGGAGAGTGTACACACTTGCATATGAACACATGACTCTAGGTGGTTGTTCTTATTAAAAATTTATTTACATTCACCTAACTAATATAAACTGAGGCCAGATATACCAATCATGCACTGCCTTTCGGACTTAAGTGAAAAGGATACAGAGCATGGCGAGTGTACATACTTGGGTGTGAACACATGACTCTAGGTGTTTCTTATTTCACAAAAACCTTTTTTTATGTTTTATTTATTTATTATTTTTAAAGAGAGAGAGAGTTACGCAAAATCATCTTAGGACCACGTAACTTAGAAGATTGAAAATGTTATCGCCTTTACTTTAAATCAACCACTCTTTTAAACAAAGATTACAATTAAGATATACTTCATTATCACCCATGAACCTCCCTATATACTAGTTAAACCATAGCTACTTGTAATCAAACTTTATTTTTATTTTTGTTGAGACAAACAAATTTTCATAAATTTCAATTTAATAACCAAAAGCATGTACTTATCCTACAGTGTTTCTTCAAAAGTAGATCAATATACTAAAAAGAAAATTTATTTTGGAATTTATTTTGTTATTTTTTAATTTTTGAGTTTTGGAAAGAAAATGCAAAAAATAAACCATGAAACATCAAAAATTATGATGAGACCCCCCCCCCCACACTTAATTTTAACCGTGTCCCCATAGTCAATTCATGATATAATGAGTGTAATGTGGAAAAATATGTACATATTTACAAAAGAGGGTTAACATTTCTTACTAGACACAGTATGGCTCATGAAGAATCATGAGCTCCTCCTCTTGATTACTTGGCAAATCCAAGTATGGTTTAAAGCGATGACCATTGACTTTGAAAATTGTTCCATCCCTAGGTTTTTGTATTTCTATGGCACCGTGTGGAAAAATAGTTCGTACCACAAATGGTCCGGTCCATCTTGATTTTAATTTCCTGGCAAATAAGTGAAGTCTAGTGTCATACAAAAGAACTTTTTGGTTTAGCGAAAACATTTTTCTTAGGATAGACTTGTCATGAAAAACTTTTGTTCTTTCTTTGTAAATTTTCACGTTTTCATACACGTCATTCCTAATCTCCTCTAACTCGTTGAGTTGCAATTTTCTATTTTTGTCAGCTTTTTCAAGATCAAAATTTATGTTCTTAATTGCGCATAACGCTTTATGTTCGATTTTAATTGATAAATGACATGCTTTCCCATAAACTAAACGAAATGGGGACATCCCAAGGTTAGTTTTAAAAGCAGCAAAGCGCGACAGTCAATTTCTGAGACCAATCTTTTCGATTTTTATTAAAAAATTTCTCCAAAATTTGTTTTATTTGATGATTTGAAACTTCAACTTGACCACAAGTTTGAGGATGACACGGAGTGGATAACTTGTGGGTTATCGAGTATTTCCTTATTAGAGCCGCTTATTATTGTGCGAGGTGTTCCAAACCTCGAAAAGATGTTTTCTTTATGAATTTCAAAATAATTTTATGGTCATTTGTTTTACAAGGAATGGCTTCAACCCATTTGGAGACATAATCAACAACAAGAAGAATGTACAAATTTATGAAAGAATTGGGAAACGGTCCTAAAAATTAACACCTCAAACGTCAAAGATTTTGATCGTATGAATGGGGTTTAAAGGCATCATGTCTCGTCGAGAGATTCTTCCTAACAGTTGGCAGCGACCGCAAGTTTTACAAAACTCAAATTCATCTTTAAAAAGCATAGGCCAATAGAAACAACATTGCAGCACCTTTTCCACGGTTTTCTTCGGACCGAAGTGACCACCACAACTTGATCGTGACAGAATGAAAGAACACATTTGATTTCACAATCCGGGATGCAACATCGAATGATTTGGTCGGAACAGTACTTAAACAAGTATGGATCATCCTAGGAGAAGTACTTGACTTGGGAAAGAAATTTATATTTATCTTGTTTCGACCAAAATGAAGGAGTTTCCTTAGTGACTAGATAGTTTACTATGTCGTCATACCATGGATCGACAGAAACAAAAAGGAGTTGTTCATCAGGAAAGTTTTCGTTGATCGGTAAAGAGGATGGTGCATTTGGAAGACATGATAAATGATCAGCAATGACATATCGGATCCTTTTTTGTCTTTGATTGTAAGATCAAATTCTTAGAGTAATAGGATCTAATGGATCAAACTAGACTTAGCATCCTTTTTAGCGAAAAGGTATCTAAGAGCAGAATGGTTAGTGTAAACCGTAATGTGTGAGCCAATCAAACAAGGTTGGAATTTTTCGAGCACAAGACTATTGCTAGAAGCTCTTTTTCAGTGATCGTGTAATTGAGTTGAGCATCATTAAGAATCATACTAGCATAGTAGATGACATGACGAATTTTGTTGATGCGTTTTCCTAAGACAGCACCAAGTGCAAAGTTAGAAGCGTCACACATTATTTCAAAAGGAAGATCCCAATTGGGTGAGCAAATGATGGGAGCAGAAATGAGTTCGTTTTTGAGACGTTCGAAAGCAGAAACACGATCAGAATTAAAGTCGAATAGAGTGTCTTTCCAAGAAGAGTCGTCAGAGGTCGAGAAATTTTACTGAAATCCTTCATAAAGCATCGACAAAAACCAACGTGTCCAAAGAATGAACGAATGTCCTTGACAGATTTGGGAATGGGTAGATTCACAATTACGTCAACTTTCGCTTTATCTACCTTAATGCCTTTGTTTGAAATGACATGCCCAAGGACAATGCCATGTATGACCATAAAATGACATTTTTCCCAATTTAATGTTAAGTGTTTGTCCTTGCATCGTTTAAGAACCAACTTAAGATGGTGTAAGCACTCGAAAAATGAGTTTCCAAAGATAGAAAAATCATCCATAAACACTTCCAAAAAGCATTCGATCATATCATAAAAGATGCTGACCATGCATCTTTGAAATGTAGCAGGAGCATTGCAAAGGGCAAAAGGCATACGTCGATATGCAAAAAAGCCAAAGGAACACGTGAAAGTCATTTTCTCTAGATCTTCGGAAGCGATTGGAATTTGGTTATAACCGGAATAACCATCAAGAAAGCAATAGAATTCACGACCAGCTAATCTATCAAGCATTTGGTTGATGAAAGTAAGAGGGAAATGATCCTTACGTGTTGCAGCATTCAGTTTTCGATAATCAATGCAAACGTGCCAACCAGTTTGATTACGAATTGGAATGAGTTCGTTAGAGTCGTTCTTGATAACGGTAAGTCTGGATTTTTTAGGCACGACATGAATTGGGCTAACCCACGAACTATCAGAGATTGGGTATATGATTCTGTTATCGAGAAGTTTAAGAATTTCATCTCGAATCGCATCCTTCATTTTTGGGTTAAGCCTTCGCTGCGCGTCATGAATAGGCTTGACACCGTCAATTAAATATATGCAATGTTAAATAAGAGAGGGACTAATTCCCTTTATATCGGTGATCGACCATCCAATTGCTTCTTTTTTTTTGACAAAATTGAAAGTAAAGAAGTTTTTTGGTCAATAGAGAGAGTTGAAGAAAATATAACGGGAAACGTTTCGTTGTCACCTAAGTATGGGTACTTAAGGTGATCAGGAAGGGGTTTGAGGTGCAACCTCGGGGGTTGCTCAATCAAAGAATTAGGTGGAAGTTCTGATTCAATAGTAAGGGGTTCAAATGGAAGTGCAATTTCAATTTTGTTAGGCTCGTCCTGAAACAAATGTTCGTATTCGGTCTCGCATTCGTTGTTTAGGTCAATTGTTCCATAGTCAAAATTTTCTTGAATGGAGCTAACTTCCAGCGTTTATTCACGTGGTTCGTTCGGTTGATTTTCAAGATTGAAGATATTAAGATAAAAATTCATGTTTCCAAAAGAAATTTTCATCGAACCATTTCGACAATTGATTAAAGCATTTAAAGTAGCTAAGAAAGGTCAGCCTAAAATCAATGGAATTTGACTCATCGGATTATTCACAGGTTGAGTCTCCAAAATGATGAAATCAACAGGGAATATAAATTGACCAATTTTGATGAGTACGTCCTTGATTTCTCCCATGGGTTTCTTTATCGGACGATCGACAAATTGAAGAGTTACTTTTGTCAGTTTTAGTTCACCCAAGCCAAGTTGCTGCTAAACTGAATTAAGAATCAAATTGACACTCCCATCCAAATTGAGTAAGCATTTGTTAATCATTTTTCTTCTATCGTGCACGAGATCGTCGGACATTCAGGATCTTTGTATTTAACGGAAATTGATTGGGACAAGACTTCGCTAGGTCCGACAGCTAAGAAAACTTTCTTGGGTACATGAGTGTGTCGTTTTTGAGTACACAAGCACTTGAGAAACTTAGCGTAAGTTGAGACTTGCTGAACGATATTAAGGAGCGGCATGTTTACTTTCACTTGTTTGAAAATTTCCAACACCTTTTCCATTTGGTTAGAGTGTTTCTTGGGTCGAAGACGATATGGAAATGGAACACGATACTAAGTAGGTTGGTCTACTTAAGTAAAAGAAGAATTTAGATTGGCATTTGATTTGATGTTTGGCTCAATGTTTTGGTTAGATTCACTTGTTTTTGAAGTTTCAAGAGGATTTTCCGATAAATCATTTGGATTAACAACTTGATTATCGATTTGTTTACCGGAACGCAAAGTCGTGATAGCATTCATTTGGGTTACATTGCTATCTTGAACAACATGAGCTTGATTCGAATTCATGTTTCGATTTTTGGGATTTGGAACTGGCTGACTTGGGAATGTGCCTCGTTCACGTTCACTCACAAATGTGGCTAATTGACTTATTTGCATTTTAAGTTTAGCAATCGATTGGTTCGTATTCTACATGTACGTGGTTAAATTTTTTTACAAATTGCTATTTGATTGGAGGCTCTGAGTAGTTGCTTTAGCTAAAGTTTCAAGACTTTTCTCAATCGAACTCAATTGTTTATCATCTTGAGGTGCAAAACATTGTTGCGGTTGATTTTGAGATGGACCCGCAAAATTTTGTTGAAAATTATTGGGTGGAAAGGGAGGATTCGAAGCATTGTTCGAAAATGCTTGAAAATTTGGACGAACCAAATTCGTGTTGGAATTATTTTTGTTCCAAGCAAAGTTCGGATGGATTCTACAACTAGGATTGTACGTTGGAGAAAATGGGTCATTCTTAACCATATTGAAAGCATTGAGTTGTTCAATCGCGTTAGGGCACTGATCGGCAATGTGATTCGGATCGTTACATTTATAGCACATGGGTTGGGAAGTTTGGTTCATTTGATTGGATGCGAAAACATTGTCGAATTTATTAATCATTGCATCGATTTTAGCTTCCAAAGCCAAAGATTGTCCTATCGAATGAGTGATCGATCATGAGTAAATTGATTTTCATTAGAACGTTCCCATCGGGATGACTTTTCAGCTAGGCTTTCAAGAAATTGCCAAGCATCGTCATGATGTTGGGCTAGAAAATTGCCTTCGCACATAGATTCAAGCATGGTTTATGAGCTATTTTCAAGTCCATTGTATAAGATTTGGGAAAGGGCCTATTTTTTGAAATTATTGTGTGGACATTTCATCAAAAGCTCTTTAAATCTTTCAAAATATTTTCCGAAAGGTTCACCACTAAATTGATGAAAATTGACAGTTTCGTTTCGAACTTTAATTGTTTTTTCCAAGGTTATAACTTTCAAGGAGACTTTAACAAATTCTTCCTAAGTTTTAATCGTGTTTGATGGTAAGCTATACAACCATTTTTCAGCGTAATCAGTAAGGGAAAATGGAATTATTCAAAGTTTGATTCCGTCACCACAAAGTTGTTGGAGTTTAATGCTAGCGCAAACTTGTTCGAATTTCATTAAGAAAATGTATGGATCATCGTGTTCAAAATTGCCAAATTTTGGAAGCATGGCAATATGGTTTGAATGAATTTCGAAGTGGTTTCCCGTTGGGGTGGGTAAAGTGATACAAGAAGAGATAAAAACTCGATTGGGAAAGATTTTATCCATGAGAGTTCGAGGGGCGTTCTCGTTCACCATCGTTGGAGGGTTGTTTGTTTGAGTTAAACGATTTATTGTTGAGTTACGAGTCCAAGTACTCATGCACAAGAAAAAGTCGAGAAGAGAAAGAAGTGAGAATTGAGCTGAAGAGAAAGAAGCAAGGTTTAGAAAATGAAGTGAAAAACTGTTTTTTTTATAAAAAAATTTTTAGAAAGGCCAAATATTTACCACAAAGGATTTATCTTTCAAAAGGGAGATTTGATTTTTGTTTTGTTTTCTTTGGATTTTTGAAAAAAAAAATTCTTTTTTGCTTTTTTTTAGTTTTTAAAAAGATTATTTTTGTTTTGGATTTTTGTTTTTCTAAAAAAACTAAATTAAATAAAATGATTTGTTTTTTTTGGATTCTTGATTTTGATTGAAGAAAATTTTTCTCTTTTTTTCAAATGAAAAGATTTGAAAAAAAATTGGATTAAAAAAAAGAACTAAGTTTAGTAAACTGTACAAATTTTTTTAGTTTTTGATTTCGATTTTTTTTTGTTTTTTTAAAATATGTCTGAACTAATGCAACTAAATGAATGCAAGGACTTAATTACAAATTTTCTGTCCATAGTGGCTCCTAACCCAAAATTGTATAATCACACTTTGTCTTAATCCAACAAAATATTTCTTAACTAGGTAATGGACATAAGTTATCTGTGCACCACGAATCACCGTAGCAATGCAGCCGAAGGTTTAAGTACCTCCGAGAAACAATCACTATAATATTTACGAATCACCGTAATATTTATATATGATTATTGCTCTACCGTATCCTATACACCAAGAAAATAAATTGTTCAAAGAAACAACTTGTGAAGATAGATTTAATCCCTAGGTGAGCTCGTGACTCCTTTAAGTCCAATGTCTAACCGTTATTATTAGTCAAATTTTATGATGAAATGCAATTTGTGGGTCAAGGAAGGGGTGATGAAATCCTCCACCTTATGTGGATTTGTGTATTGGCCAGAAAAAAAAGATGGTATGAATGCAAATCAGAAATTAAACATGAATTAACGATGCAACTACGAATGGAATTTATTTTTGTTTTTGAATTTTTTTAAAATGCAAGCAACCAACAATGCAAAGAAAATAATGACAAGGGATAAGAGCACGATACCAGTACGTGCAGAATTATTAGCAATTTATTTTAAAATGGCAAATTTTTATAAGAAAGCAAAGCAGTTTTTGACAAGCTAATCCTTTCCTTCTGAATTTTTGCTTTTGCAACCCGAAAACTTGAACAAGGTATATACAGTGTATTTATTCTATAGTTTTTTTTATATATCAAGGAAATAAAAACTAAAATAAATGAAACCAAAACAACTTGTTTTGTTTTCTTTTTGTATAAAGCCAAGAGAAAATTTAAAATAAACTTATACTTAAAAAATGCAAAATAAAAACAACACAACACAACACCCCAAAACAAATACATAACACAACACACATCTAAAACACAACACAACTCAACGCAACGCAACACTCTTAACAAAATTACTTCTCTGTTGCAAACCAAAATCCCAAAACACTCACCCACTTAACGAAATTCCATGATTGAAGTTCAAAATTAGAAATCAAATTTCTGATTGCGATTTCTGAAATCAAAATCAAAATCAAAGGTAGAGATTCTGAATCAAAGGCAGGTAGAAGTGCAATTGGGGTTTCGGATTGTGGATGGCATTACTTTGGAAGTTGGAAAGGGAAGGGTCACGCAAAGACGTATGTTGATTCGGTGGTGGATTGCGATGGAATGTGGATTGGTCGCGGTCGTGGTAGGGAGCAGTGCAGGTTTGCTGATGTTGTTGCGGTTGAGGATAGAGGTACTTCGAGTTTCGGATATTTTGGATAATGGAGAATGGTTGCAGAGGGAAGTGGTGAAGGAAGTGTAGTTGAAATGATCTGGAGGGTGTGAAGCTACAGGGGGATGTATGCAGGAAGTAGTGGTAGGTCTGATGGTAGCAGGCAGAGGATGTGCAATGTAGGTTTGAAGTGTGTACAGGTTGGTGTAGGATGATTGAAGTGGTGCAGATGGTTTGGAAGTGAAGATGAATGGTGGACAGAGGTGGTTGCTATAGTGAAGTGGAGTAGTAGATGGTTTGTAGAGGGAAGAGTGGTGATATGATGATGAGGCAATATTATGGCAGTACTGAGGGAGTATGTAATGAATGGTTAAGGATGTTGTGGATGATGCTTGAAGTTCATCTGATTAGGTAGTGGCAGTGAGGAGTTTGCAGTGGTGGATATGGGTGAAGCAACAGTGATGTATGGGTGATGGTTGATCAAGTCTCTAGTTTGTGAACGGTTAGGATAAGGCAGTCTGATGATAGCAGTGGTAGTTGACAGTAGTGGCAGGTTGATGGCAAGAAGAAGTGGTGTGATGGAGTTATGGGAGGTAGTGTGACAATGGGGCGATGATGATTTTTTGGTTTTAAGGTGTTTCAGTTGGTATGGTATATGTTAGAGGTAGGTATTCAGCTGATGGTACAAGGTAGTAAGAAGGCTGTAGGAGGAGTTACTGTAAGTGAGCACTAACGTATGGGATCAGAAAAGGTGGTTGATGATGTTGTTTGGACAAGGCAGTGTGTTGGTTGAAGAGAGATGCTGCAAGTTATGTATGTATGCAGCTATGGTGGTTTTTGGTGGATGATGAAGTAATGTTAGAGGTTGTAGATTGTAAGTGAAGTTTTGTTGATGGTGTTGAGGATGTTGGCAGTGAGTTGAAGGATGGTGTGGTTGTAGCTGGAGTAGAGATGTTGATGATGTTTGTATAGGGAGGAGGAGTAGCAGTTTGAGGTGGCAGGTTAGAAATTGAAGGCAGGTTGTTGATAGTTTCTAGTGAAGTTATAAGGCAGGGTGAAATGTAACAGTGTAGTTGGTTTGTTGGTTGATGTTGGTGAGTTGATGCATATGCAACAACAGTTTTTGTGTTGAAGACAGAAGTGCACAGAGACGTGCACATAGTTGATGTAGTTGTGACGTAGTGTAAGTTGAAGTAGTGTTAATGAAGTGAATGGTCAGCGCCGAAGTGAACAGAGGGGCATGGCAGCAGTATGCAGTATGTAGAAAGAATATAGTTGTGGAATCAAGGAAAGATGAAGGTTGAAGGTTGTGGTTTGCTGTAGAGGAACAGGTAGAGGAGGATGTGCATAGGCAGAGACAGTGGGAATTGACTGTTTATGTGCACAGGTATAGGAAATTCACTGTTTATGTGCACAGTTTGTAGAGGCTTGGTTATGACAGTTTCCTGAGGGGAATGTATAGGATGATGTGATGACAGTGGTTATGACAGTAGTGGGTAGGTGGTTTTGCAGTAGTGATGATGGTTGTTGTGTGGGTTTAAGTTGAACAGAGGCAAACTTTTGGTATCTCTACTGTGATGAATGAAACAGTGGGAAAAGTTTGTTGAAGTAGGCAGCGATATGTTGTTTCTTATGGAGGCAAGGTTTTGGTTGATGGCAAAGAAATGTAACAGAGAGATATATGAAATATAACAAAGAGATATACGAAATGTAAATGGAATAATTTTATTTTTTGAAATAAAATTGTGTGTATATATATATATATATATATAATATATTTTTACTAGAATTGCAAATGCAAATAGAAAAACAAAAGGCACACAAATCAAGTAAAAGCAAAAATCACACAACAAAAACACAACACAAAACATTCTTTTTAAAAAAATGCAAATTAACACACAAAATAAAATCAAATAAAAATAATTCGAAGATTAATTAAAATCAAATTGCTATTTCCCCGGCAACGGCGCCAAAAATTTATTGGATAATGACGAATTTCCTATCGGTTAGAAAATCGCCTTTAAAAATATTACCTTTAAAATCGCAAATGCACGGCGTACAATTGTAGTACGTATGCGAGTACGGGTCGATCCGCAGGGAAATGAATTGATTTTAAATTCTACTCAATCAAATTAACCCTTGTTTTCAAGTTTGTTTTAAACTAAAAAAAATAGAAAATATTAAAGTAGAAAAAAAGTGAATAAAAATATGAGATTAAGAGATAATTTAGAGGCAAATCCACTCTCATACTCTCACATAAATCAATACAAAATCAATCTATGATCTCTCATTTTAATCTAAGTAGAATTAGTGATGTATTTATCATAAGTATGGTCTATTTATGTTATTAATTAATATAACTTAAACCATCAAACTTTAATACAACAACTAAAACCACTTGTTAACTGTAATGAAAATGAATATGAAGGCAAAGCAAAAGCTATTTAAGTATGATCTATTTACTATTTTGTTTAGTAACATAGATCATCAAATTTTGATTCTACTTTAATTTCATTATCAAAATCAATTAGTAAGATGATGATGTAAATTGTGTTTATTTTAGATTAAGTACAGCCCATTTGTGATTAGAAACACAACATAGGTTATCAAATTCCCAAATAAACTTACATCAACATCTAACTATTCATGAAGCATAAAAAGAGATCATAAATTAGCAAATATGTTGAATCTACATGATTTAAGAGAGCTTTATTACCCCTAAATTGAAGAGGTTTAGCTTCTCATTTTTTTTATCATTTCAACACATGTAGATTGCAACATAGAAAAAAACGGAAAGTGCAAGCTAATTAAAATAAAAAGAACTAACTACTTGCATAAGGATAAAACTACACTAAGTGGATAAATGGAAACCTAATCTACTAACATAAAAGGAAAGAGAGCATGCAAATAAAAATGAGCATAAAATAAAAGCATGTAAAGATCAAAGAAGAAGAGGCTTACGAAACCATTTTATTTCTCATTAATTTTGTGGCTACAACTTACATAATATGATGAGATCATAAACTTCTATTACATGAACATAAGAGGGTTATTTATACATGACTAAAACCCTAATCCATTTTAGGAAACTCCCTAAAATTCCCTTGAGGTAGTGTAGCCTGTTATCATTAGCATGAAATTAATCCTCCATTAAATGTTCATGTGCTTTTAATCCCCACTAACATGTGCATTAGCTCTTAATTGTGGTTCGTTAGTTATAGTGGGGTCCTCCATGATTACATGAATTCTTTTATTTCTTTATTTCTTTGGATTCCTACTCATGTATATGTATATTTCCATGAAGCCAATTCCAGGTTGAATCCAAATTCCTACAAAACAAATTATAATGTGCAAGTAATTTTTTTCCAAATTATATCACACATGAAAATTATTGTTTTACCCCATGTAGATGCATGAATGATGACTTGAAAGTATTTTTGAAATTTGGTTTTAAACATGTAAAAACATCCAACTATGACATTTATTTACTAAAATGAGATTAAGTGTGTGAGTAAAAATATACATTTTTATGTGCACATCAAAAATACACATAAGAGGAGTGGATGAAAAACGGTCGATTCAGAAAATGATTTCAACATGTAAGTACGTATTCCAAATATTATTTTTTGCTTTCCAACTTTTAGGAAATATCGATAACTATCTTCCCTCTCACAATTTCTCCCTTTGTTAAAATGATTAGGATTCTTCGATTCCTCCTTCTCTCCCACGTCCTTTGACATGCGTATTAAAACCGCAAAACACAACATGCATTTTCTAGCCAAACACTACCTTAATCTTTCAATTTTCGGCTTGCTGATTCCTTTAACTTAATATTAAACCTATAATAGCTTACGTACTAATAGAAAAGTCAACCCTAGATAAAAATATATATAAATTAGTTGAAAATGAGTCAAAAATTATTTTTGTTTCTTATTTTCAAAATGGAAATTCAAATCAGAACGCGGACTAAAGAAATGGAAAGTTGTTAAGTAAACTCTTCTAGAATTGAAAACGTAATAAAATGGAATAAGTGGCTTTCATTAATTGTGAAATGAATGAGGAGAAGAGGCACGTCGAATTACATGATGCATTTGGAGTAAATGCAAAATTGTATGTGCAAAAGGAAATTAATATTGATTTATGAAAATAGATAATAAACTAAGGAAGAATGAAACCTAATTTTTGAAAAATAAGCAACATTGACACGAAAGTTGTCCAAGTTTATTTTCTTTTCAAAGAATATCGGTAAAAGGGACGATTGAGCTTTTTGTACATGATTGAGAAGCATATAACATTAAATGCTAGTATAATGCTGGTATTCATTATGGAAAAATAGATTTTTAGGTGATTAAAAGGAAAATTGATCCATAAATTAAGAAAAATTCATTATTCAGGTTGAAACAAAACGAGGAAATGGAAGAAAAAAGGAAGATGTATAATACTGATATTATGTGCGTGTGTGTGTGTATCGAAATGCTCATTTAATAATATCAAAACTATCGTACTTAATATCGTACTAAATTCTAAACGTTGCTCAAATGTAAAATTTAAATGTCTTATATTCCTAAACTAAGTAAATAAACAATGTATTTGATATCAGTTTTGGTAGCTTGGTCTTCAACATATTATACATACATGCCTAGACACACGCATGCGTGTATGCGTGCGCATGCACACACACAGAGAAATGTAAATGTTTATGCGTGCATATATTATAGATTGGTGAGATTTAAAATTCCTCCTTTTATCCACTTTATAGTAGTCGTTGGATTTAGAATTTTGTGGATGAATTTGGTGATGTTGCAAGAAAAAGCAAAATGATAAATTATGAGAGAGAATCAAGTCAAATCCATCCATTTTTTTTAATAAATCTAGTGCCTAATTTAAAGAAGAAAGGATTTGGAAATAAAAGGGACTACGATCCCCGTTTATAGGTATGTACACATAAGTGCATGTAACATGATGCGGTAGGTTATCATTTAATAAATCATCAACCATGGTATGAATTTATTCCTTTAACCACGATATTATACCGTGACTTGGTGTAACACGATATATCTTTAAAGAAGTAAATAGTAAGATTAGAACCTCAATCTTGTAGTCATAATATCAGATAATGGATCAATCAATTTATCTTGACATGCAAACACACATACACATACACATACACATATGCACAAA
The DNA here is from genome assembly GCA_030737815.1 of Allium fistulosum. Classification (NCBI taxonomy): domain Eukaryota; kingdom Viridiplantae; phylum Streptophyta; class Magnoliopsida; order Asparagales; family Amaryllidaceae; genus Allium; species Allium fistulosum. Next base: position 474,935 of record JASFAW010000015.1, read on the forward strand.
GTTGATAGTTTACGAACTCCAACCAACTATTTATTCCAAATAACACTAAATTAATGATGAAAACTTAATAGTAGTTCGCGAACTCCAATCAACTTTTTTTTTACAAGAAACAATGCTAAATTGATAAAAAAATTAGTTTGTAATAAAATATCGTAAAATGAATAAAAATTGATAGTTTGTAGTAAAATTTGAAATGACCTGAAAATTGAATTTCCAATCTATAACTTATTAGTTCCATTAATCCAATTGAAAATGTTGGAGTGTCTCGCATTGTATGTGGGTAATGGACGCACATTGAAAAAAAAGAATAGTCCCACATCGTGAAAAATAATGGAGGTGTAGTAGTATATATATGAGTTTGGTCGTATGTGACAGCAAGGGATTCTTTTTGTTAAAAGGTGTTGACCAAACTCATATGTTGCCCCCACGTGGGGATGTGTTGACCTGATTTCAATATGGTATCGAAGCCGATGGTAATGCATGGGACAATGGATAGTGTGCAAGAGATCTGTAAATCGTGGTGGCTAGCAGTGTAGGCTTAAGTAGTCAGACTTAAGGTGGAGCTAGATCATGATACGTTGGATTTGGTAGAATGACATGGGGACAAAGTATTGATATGGTGCAGGCGTCATGTTCGCGTATTAGAAGATGCATATACGGATCCGAGCCAAGGTGGAGAACTGTTGAGGTGTCTCGCATTGTGTGTGGGTAGTGGACGCACATTGAAAAAAAAGAGTAGTCCCACATCGTGAAAAATAATGGACATGGAGTGGTATATATATGAGTTTGGTCACATGTAACAAGAGATTCCTTTTGTTAAAAGTTGTTGACCAAACTCATATGCTGCCCCCACATAGGGATGTGTGGACCTGATTTCAACAGAAAATCCAAGCAAATTCACATACCCCAAAATAAAATCAATCCAAAATATTAAATAAATCGTATAAATAATGAACCAAAAATATTTCTATAATTATTAATTTTAGAATGGAAAACTCAACATATATTTACTGTGTGAAACTCAATTCGAAGTTAGTCCTAAATATGAAAGGATGCTGAGTGATTTTATTATGCACTAAAAATTCAAAGAAATGATATAGTAAGTTTAAATTAATTACGAAATGGATAAGGGGAAATGACATATTTATTACCTCACATTTGGACCAAATACAAAATTGTATTGGCAAAGTAAAATAAATATTCATTTAAGAATATGAGGAAGCATCCGAAGAAGGAATAGAGTTACTAAGCGAATCGCATAGACAGTAACACTACCCATTTTATTTTCAAGAGATGCATAACAACATATATTCAAAACAATACTAAACTAAAACTAGCGATGTAATACAATTTCAGTAAACTCTGATAAAATATTTCTTGCAACAAATATAAAAAACTAAAAATAAGATTTTAATAAAAAAAGAAAAAAAAAGTTGGAATCAAGTGTACGAGGCTTCCACACGATAGTGGGCTCACGAGAGGTCGATAATGTTGCAACATTTGCCTCGCATTGCGAAGAGGCTGTTTCCGGAGTTGAACCTTGACGCCCAAATCACCATGTGGATGACCTAACCATCGCGCCAAGGCTCCACCTCAAAATATGATTTTATTATTTTAATAAAATATTCTAAATGTAATAGAAGTAAGTTACCACAAAATTGAAAATGCCTGAAAATTTATCGTTGTTATATAACTTGTCGCTTCATTAATCTACCGAAAACCTAAAAAGATCACTCCCAAATATAAAACAAATGTAAATTAGTTGAAAATTGATACAAAACCATTCCATTGTTACTTATTTTAGAATGAAAACACAATGCATTTTTATTACCTAGAATGGGAAGCTCAAATCAAAGTAGAACTAAATATACAGAAGGAGGTAAAGTAATTTTAGTTACAAAACAGATAAGGGAATGAGACATATAGAATTAACTAATATATTCGATAAAAGATAAAAATTTGTAGGCTAAATCTATTAGTCCCCTATTATTTCTCTTTCCCAACCCAGCTACAGCTAAAAAGTAATAGTGCCTAGTTCCATGTATATTCCATACAATATGACAAAATATTTATTATTTCTTCATTATTCCAAGCCTCGTTGAAAATATTATATAAAGTTTCATGTTTATATCTAATTCCATTCAATGAATCCATCATGAATGAAATTTTGATACAATTCCACAACCTCCGAACATTATTTAGTTAGTATGAAAAAAAGTAATGATATTATAAACTCAAACCTAGGAATAACTATTTTCTTTTCATTATTTTATTTTCAATTTTTTGAAGACGATAAAATTTAGAGTAAGTCTTAATTCTACCTTTCATGAATTGAAGAAGATAAGAAGAGAAAGAGGAGAAATTAAATGCAATAAAAGTAGAAAAGGAGAAGAAATGAAGAAGGATAAAATTGACAAAAGATGGGGTGAGGAAAGAAAATTGTGTAGTGTAATTATTTTTCACTAAATACTGGGTGAGAAAGGGATATTTAAGGTTATGAATAGATGAAACAGTATTGTTGAAAGAAAATTAATGCCTATTTAAAAAAATGAAATGGAACGAACTCTAAATTTTGATGAACAAAGGATGGTGAAAGTGACATTGATTATGTTTCTTTTTTTAAAATACATGTAAAAGAAGCTATTGAGCTGTTTACCGTTATTTTTTGATATTCCCATAAAATTAATTGACATGTTAATGTTGGTAGTGGTAGTGACCTACAAATTTATCGATTTGATAAATTATATTTATTATTAAATAATCAAATATAAACTTTTTAAAACATAGATTATGATGTTTTGAACAATAATTATGGTAATCTTATTTTAAATAAACATTTACAAAAATATAAACTTTGTAGGAATATCGATAAAATGGTCAAAAATCGTTTTATCAATACACATTTCTATAATTATCAGAAGTCGCACATGAAGCTGGATACATATACTTATTTATTCGTTTAAACAAGAAAATGAAATAAAAAAATTTATTTTATTGTTGTAAATAAAATGTATTTATGACATCATATTTAATAATTGATTTATGAATTTAAATTGAGATTCGATGATTTAATAATTATTATAGTAATTTAAAGAATTATTTTTAAATGGTAATAATTCATTTTAATTAGTTATGAAGTAATAATAAATCATTTATAATAGTTTTATAAAGATATATATATATATATATATATATACTTGACTTGAAATTATAAGGAAAATTGGTATCATTTTATCGATATAATAGCACTTTCTGTAAACAATTGTTTAATATTGATTTATATGGTTTTATAATTCAAATGGGATCATTTTTAATTAGTTAAAAATGATAAGAAATTAGTTTTCAATTTTTTTACATTTATATGTAATTTAATTTATAAGTGAAAATATGACCGAAAATCGGAATTGGAATTCGTAACGGTATAATGTAGAGAAGTTGTGCAACGTTGTTTATATAACTTGTACACACATATGACATGCACATATTTGTCACATGCACACATATATGTATACATATAACATATATATATATATATATACACACACACACACATTTACCATTTACCTTTATATTTACAAAAAGTAAAAATCAAAATATCATGATATTTTTACAAAGTAAAAAAAAAGCTAACTTCACTTCACTCTTACACACATCAACTCACACACATGGAGGCACAAGTGGGGAGGCTTAGCCGTGCGCTAGTAATGGGAAAGGAAGGGTGTAGGCAAGGGTATTTTGGTCCATGCACATTTGGATATTTATTTTCAAAATTTTTCTATAAATACCCATCCACTCTTTTTTAAACACCATTCTTCATCTTCTTCCTCCTCATTTTCAAGCTTTTTAATGGCTTCTTGTCAGGAAATTTATGAAGGAAAATAGTGGAAAAAGAAATTAAAGTAAAATAGTATATATTGTTGAATCCACTTCAAAACAAGCTCAAATCACTCCTCTCCACCTTCCAAACTCACTACCAGCACCTCCATCACCACTGGTTGATAGCTCCACCTCTTCCTTGCTTAGGTCATGGCTTTCCAAAGGTCTCGAGCTCGATTCCATAAGGTTTGATTCGATCGTAGCGAAGCTATAGTCTGTTTTCATAAACCCAATATGCAACGAAGGTGAGAAGCTCTATTTATATTATGATATATTGGATGATGTGTGTGTGTGTGTGTGTGTTTGTTTGGCTATGATGATTGTGAACCATGTTTGGATATGATTATTCTTTTGTTTGGTTATGAGAAATATTCACGCTTAATACACGTCGAAATCTCACAAAGGAAATCACTTTCCTTTATAAATTATAAAAGTGTTACGAGTTGGTCAAACCTCTTCAAAGTGATTTTAATGGTTTATAAATGGTTTATAATCACTAAAACTCAATTTGGTGAAGTTTTGAAAAGAATTGAAATGAGAGTCAAAAATAGGTGCATCGCGTAACGGCAGTTCACGATTTCGCGCCGCGATAGTTTAAATCCATTATATGATGGAATTGGAATCGAAATTCTTTGGAATAGGAATTTTTCGAACTCTTATAATCATAGTTTTCAAACAAAAGAAAATGATCGAGATTTCACTTAGTAGATTTTGAAATATGAGCAAAATAAGTATAGTAGCGGTTTGACAGTTCGAAATCCAAAAAGGAAATTTTTTCGAAATGATATTTTTAATTCTTTAAAAATATGAAATAATTTCTATAAATATATTAAAATATTTTAAAAGAGATTTGAGTTACTAAAATGGACTTCCAATTGATAGAAGAGTGGTTTTGATCAAAGAAGCCTTAAAAACATTATTTGCAGCATTTTTTTGCATCACTTTCTAGTAACTTATGCAAACAATGGTTTTAACTTAGTTATTCTTTCCCGAATCTTTTAGGAACATTTTAAATTTAATAGTTAAGTATTTTAAATATGATTTGGAAGTTTTGAAATTTCTTTTAAAGAATTATAAATAAATTGTTAAAAGAAAAGTAGTTATAAATAAATGATTTAATCTTGACTCTAAAAGCAGATGAGTAGACTGGATTATTCTATTCGTGAGATCTGGATGTGGGGTGCTTAAACTAAGGAGATGTTCAGGAGCAACCAATGCCCTGGCTTACCTGGCCACTTTCTTGGACGAGGAATAGATAAGGTCGAAATGTCGGAAGCGAGACAAGTATAAAAGATTTAAATTTACAAATTTAATACAACTTGGATTATGTAGAAATTATCTTCTTAACTTGGTATTAAATTCCGAGTAGGGAACCCATACTATCCATGTGAATTTAAAAGGTGGTTTCACCATTTATCAGTGAATAGTAAAGGTCGAATACCGAAATTGTTATTGAATGGAATTAGTATAATTTCTATCGACCATTTTTACTCAATAATGTTTTCCAACATGATTTACGAGAAATGATTTGGTGTTTCCCAAGTTAAAGAGAGGTTCAATAATCTCGTATATACTAAAAAAGAAATGATATATCTTTGAAAGATGTTCTATTGATAATTGGTTCGGAAAGACCGAAATCGAATTTGGGTGATTCCTATCCGAAAACCACTTCGAACCAATGTACGTTCGAAAGTGAAAACATGATAAAAGAAATGATTTTGAAGACGGAGATCTTTATAATGGAAGGCAACTTGCTACTAGCCCGTCGATTTCCACGTTACATACATATGGTGGCTGTAGTACTTAATTTTGAAAATCAGCGATGCAAGGACTTCTCTCTACTAATTCTAGGGGTGATTCCCAAAACATGATGTAGTAGGGGAGTGCCTTCGGTTTGTCCTATTCTTGGACAACTTGTATGGACGAATGTCTGGTATTGGATTTCTAAAATACACGTACATTGATCTCTACAAATATACATCTGTTTGGTAGTGTAGGAGGTAACATCTCTTACACTTAACATCCTTCTCTGAGACGTATAAGCTCAGAGGTTATACATTTGTGGAAATCAATAGTGTGTGACGGAAATGACAATGTGGCATTCTAGGTAGGATTTGATGATTTTATGCAAAGTAAAACATGACCTTAAGCCTCACACCCGAGAATTACAAAAACAGGGTAGATGCAGCAGGGCTATATGGGTCGCACCCATTTGGATATGGTCATCACCTTTCTAGATTACCCTATGTATATCGAGTACGTTGTGTATGCTATGAGAGCTCTCGGATAGGTCAAAAACGACCAGGGTGATGTCATATTTGGTACTATCTACGGCAATGGTAGGCCGGTTCTGTATTGGTAGAGGACCATCTGTTGGTGCCTTGGTGCATTTTTCTAGAGATGTACTATTGGAAGGTAGTCTCTTACCTTGTCAATGTATGGAATCCATTCTCCAATACGAGCCTTTACGATTTTAGTTGTAAACCTATTATGTTGTCGAATTTAACAAATGTAACAATTCCAGCTATGATTAATATGTTATTTGAAAGGATTTTCAAAGAATCTCATTAAATATAATATCCCTGATTTTGCATAGCAAATGTTTTAGTTATCATAAGGTAAAAACTTGTTCCGTGTTTATGTGCGGCATGGTCTTATGAGATACCCTTTGTTTTCAATACTTGTATTTTGAGTTTCTCAAACTAGTCCCATGTCTGAGCCGGAGTTTATTTTCTTTTCACTTGAACTTGGGTGCTCTATTTTTTTCGGGTAGCCAAGTAGTCAGGTTTAACTTGGAGCATTGTGATGGAGCTTGAATTCTGAAGCTGAAGATGTTTCTGTAGATAGTTCTCCATTTCTATTTCCGCTGCATTAGTTTACTGATTGTATCGGCATTTATAAGGACATAGATTTATAACTGTCTAGGCTGATTTATAAGATACACTCTGATAAATGTATTTTAAATTTCACCTGTAAAGATCATATATATCAAAATAATATATGTTATTCCATTTGTGTAAGATTCTATTCTGTCTTTACTTTCTTTTTACCCTTTACTATCCGTCCTTCCGGCACTTGTTTTTGCGGTACGTAAATACCGAGAATGTATTAGTGTCGATTTCTGAGGACTGAAAGGGCGGGTCATCACATTTGGTATTAGAGCTTAGGTTGAGCAAACACCTGAGCCTGGTAGGGGTAAGACTCATCAGAGATAGGGTTAGTAATACCCTAGGATGAGTAAGTCATTAGAGATAGGGTAAGTGACACCCTAGAATGAGTTGAGCAAGTATTTGTTAATGATATATAAAAATGATTTGCTTTGAAAATATGGTAAAAATACTTAAGGTCATATTTTAAATATAAAGAATATATTTTGGAAAAATAGTTAGTTATGATATTAAAGTTATAAATTGGATAATTGTTTTTAAAACAAGTTAGTTAAATCAAGAATAAACATCTTGTGATTAGAATTTCACAATTTGACTATAAGATGTTTAATAATGGTATTGAGAGGATTAAGAATAAGGAGGAAAACCTAAGATTTGGATAACGAGAACTTTTATCTAAAAGGTTTTTTTCAAGAAAGGATTTTAAAAGTCGATAATAATAATGTTTGAAAAACATTTTAGCAAAAAGATTTCAAAAGGATTTTTGGAAAGAGAGAAAACATTTTAATAAAGATCTCGATTTGCTTCCTAAGTATTGATCAAATGTTGGTTTGAAAAGATTTATACTTGTCAAGTTAGGATAAATAATTAGTGTCTGCTTCTAAGTATTTGTGTTTAAATTTGTAGAATCCATATGGAGGGAAGTATTCAAAAGGAGAAACCACAAGAACAAATTGGGGTGAGAAAGATGATCTAGTCACTCTTTCAAGTGATGAGGAAGAACCCATAGAAAAATAATATGATCTGTATACTCGTAGAGACGAAGATGGTTACCCGATAGCGGAATCTTATACCTCCCCTAACTCCAGATCTGGTCATAATATCTAGTGACGTTAAGGCCGCTCCAGCCTCAGGAGAAAGGTGGATCATTGACACCGCCAGTTCAGAATCCGAACTTGAAGAAGAACCAATGAAGGAAGAGTCTGAACCAGAGGAGAACACGAATGATATAATATCAAATGAATCCAACCGCAAAAGTGGGGACAACATTATCATATGGGGGATGGATGGGGATCATGTTATTTGGCGGAGGAGTCATCAAGTTCATACATCTATTGGGATGATATGGAAGATAATGAAGAGGAAGCTAAGGAAGAAGTTGGGAGGAATCCGAGAATCCTGCAGAGATGAGAGTGCAAGGATTGGAGGAATTAGAGGAAGGAGAAATGTTACAGGGAGTACCAGTCGGACTTGGACATGTTCAATAGAATCAACCTTGGCTACATATGTGGAGGATGAGATACAACAAAATAAAGACGGAAAGAAGCTGACGACGAACAAGAAAGTGAGGACGTTGGGGAGGTTTCATTAGAGTTTGGATATTGGAGCGCACCATCGGCAATAGATTCTAAGTGATGATTGAGATGTGATTGAAGATTTGTGGCTATCTATCTAGTATTAAGTACTAAGTAGTAGCCTATATGTGTGGCTTGTAATAAGGTGGTGTTGTGGTTAGTCATGTATTTTTATTTGTATTATGTACTTCTATTATGTACCCAAGTAATATTGAGATGACTTAAGGATGATCCAATTATGGTAAGAATGATGGATGTAAGATATAAAGTGGTATAATATAACTATGAGCTTTCATTTCAACTTCGTTCATTTGCAATTACACAAATCCCTCAGGTACATTAACAAGAATTCTTGATAAAGAAAACAAAATTTAGATGAGGAATTTTCTTTGTAAGATAAAAAGGCATGTTATGAAATGTTTAAAACAAAGTTCTACTAAAAATTTTGGAAAAGAAAAATTATAAATGCATTATCCATTAATTATTTCGCAACATAACTTAACCTAAGATTTGGATATAAGACTTTGATACCCAAAAAGAATTTATCACTCGATGCTCGAAGGTAAACATTGATAAGGGTTGTAGTCAGATACTTACATTCTATATCATAGTTGAGAGCTGTGCAAGGAAAATAAAAACTTCTGAGCCTAATCAAAGTTCCACTCTAGAGAATTGAAGGATCAATAATAGTACGGACGTAAAATTGTATATTCGAAAAAGAGATCGAAATAACTATCGCATACGTATAATCTATATACATTATACAAGTGTAAGCTTTAAAAATAAATATTTACAAAAATATTCAAATATAATGTTTTGCGTTGTAATTTTAAGGACGAAATTCTTTTAAGGAGAGAAGTCTGTGACGAGCCGTAAATTTATCAATTTCAAAAATTATATTTATTTTTAAATATTCAAATATAAGTTTTTAGAACATAGATTATGATGTTTTGAACAATAACGATGGTAAGCTTATTTTGAATAAGTATTTACAAAAATATAAACTTTGAAGAAATATTGATAAAATGGTCGAAAATTATTTTATCAATAAACAGCTCTATAATTATCAAAGTCGTGCACGGAGCTGGATACATACACTTATTTATCCATTTAAACAAGAATATGAAAAATAAAATTATTTTATTTTTGGAAATAAAATGTATTTATGACATCATTAATAATGGCATCATATTTAATAATTGATTTATGAATTTAAATTGAGATTTAATGATTTAATAATTATTATAATTATTCAAATAATTTATTTTAAATGATAATAATTCATTTCACTACAACAAAAACACCCTTTCACAACTGCCAAAAACAGTTGTAATAGGTCTAATACAACGGGCAACCGCCCGTCGTTATATCAGGAGTTGTAATAGGTCCATATTTTTTTACAACGGTCTACGGCAATTGTAAAATAATCTTTTACAACTGTCTAACGCAGTTGTAAAAAGTCATTTACAACTGCTCTTGACAGTTGCAAAAGATTATTCACAACTACAGTAGGCTGTTGTAAAAGATTTTTCACAACTGCTACTAGCAGTTGCAAAAGACATTTTAACAACTGCGATTAGCAGTTGTGGTAAAAAAATACAAAATAAAAAAATAAAAATTCTAAATACAGTTTGCAAGTGCAACAAGGAACAGACACACAACAGTAAAAATTTAATACTAATTCAAAGACATCATAATCCATTCACAGAGAAGACATCACATTTTTATATTCAAAATACAAACAATAAAGCATATACTATATAAAAACTGCATAAAATTACAACTTATTATAAAACTGTTATATAATTAAAACTGTCTAGAGCAAAGTACAAACTACAAATCATACATGATATAATGCCAACATACTGATAGGTGCTACAGATGTTCGGACCACTTGAAATAGTGCATAAGCTCATGTTTTCTGTTATTGAACTAGAGTCCATCCACACATTTTTCAATCATTCTGTTCATCATTGCCATTGCTACTATTTCATCTGTTAGCTCACAAACAATGCGAAAACCTCAAGAGAAATGGTCGTCAACAGGTTGTGCCTGGTTATTTATACATTTACTATATTATTGTCAATCTCACGTTGCTATGTTTAAACTTTGCTTAGTGATTAAAATGTTAGTAGCATATACATACATAGAAATTAGAATCTACCCCTTATTTTCAAGTTTCATAGGTTAAAAATAATTCTCAAAAACATGTTTTTAATTACCATACATAAAGAGGGTGTTTTACAAAAGTTAACATACATTATTATCTGACAGTTGCTTAAAAATGACAATTTTAAAATAAAGAATGTTTTTCCTTCTAATTTAAGTCTACATGTTTTACTAATATATCATGTCGTCAATCCATTGCAATATCATACCCTTCCTTGCTTGTAGCATATTGCATCTCGTTTCAAAAATATGATCCACTATATGTAGGATATAATGTCAACCAAATTTTTTGGTGGACTATGAATCCCTAAGCTCAATAAACCAGCAACCATATTAACAATGTTTATCTAACTGAATGTTAAGAAGGAGACAAATAACATACCAAGAAACCCACAGCTTGGCTTATGTGCTCAAGCTCATCCCAAGATGATCCAGACTACTACAATGTGCAAATACATTAGATAAACTTAAAGACAAAGTAGAATACAATAAAATTAAATTCAAAGATCTCAGAAAACCTTTACTTTTACTTGTGCACACCACAGTTCCAAATCAGTCAGACAAAATTTTACATACTCCCCATTGATAAACGAGCAACATTCCCGTCTCAATAGAAGACTACTGGAACAATATGGATATGATAAATCAAGTTTTTTATATCAGAAGTTTTCAATAACCAAATGAAAATACAGAAGATATTCAAGTGTGGGAAATTTAAGGGTAAAGTAGAATCACCCAGTTGACTTCTATATCAACAAAAATTAAATAGAAAGAAAACTAAATGATAATTACCAATACAGTTTTACATACTCTTATTTTGCATATAGGACATCTTCCTATGGACGACAGTATAATAGCTGCTTCAATCTCTTTTAGTCGAAAATCTTTCTATGGACAGCAGCATAACAACAACGCCACCATCACAGGAAGCAAGAGCATTCATATATACCTGTTAAAAAGATGCACATTGACAAAAAAAGCATAGAATTTTAGGCAACCGATCAGCAGTAGAACAACTACAACGAAACATACACATTCATATATACCAAAGAAACAATGTTATTACATTTGCAGTACATAACAACAGTAAAACACAAATGGATCAACGGAGAAAGGAATATGCTAAGTCATGTACTTGTAAACAAACTAATATATAAATACCACAAATGCACAAACTATTGCTAGTACACACGCAAGCTCCCCAAGTCTCTCACAAGTGCACAACAAGATGAGGTAAGGCGCAGCAGCGCTGGCCACTGGTCGATCGGTCGACCGATGCCAGGTCGAGTTGTTGTGCGTTCGTTTATTTTTTTTTCTTTTCTTTGACTGACATGAGGCATGGCACAGTAAGCGATTCAAAGCATGAGCATAGAAAAGTGATTCCAAGCATTAGTAGAGCAAGAAGATTCAAAGAGAAAGCACATCGACGAGACTCAAAGTATAGTATGTAGACATAGATGTGTGAGTGTTTACTCACCTGGATTCTCATTTCCTTCTTGCTCCCTGCTTTTCTCGCCTTAAGCTATGCATGCAACTCAGCACTTAAAGCCCAGCAACGCGATGAATGAACTTGGCATCGAAGAAGCATAGGGTTGACGCCATGCACATGCTTGAATTTGAGGATTTAAAATGATTTCTTGGATTTGATTCTTAATTAATAGACAAGAGGAGCAACTTTGTTTGAGAGAGGAAGAATTTGGGATTGATTTTGATTTGGGGAGGAAGAGTATGGGAGGAGGCAGACCCGCATAAGAGCGTAGAAATATAAGACACGAAAGGTTTTGGAGCCAAATTTTCACTTTTTCCGCCTAAAATTTCATGCTTTTGTGCTAACATTTCATGACTTACAGCCAATTTTTCATGGGTCTTTATCAAAATTTCACCAAAATTTATAAAAATGAATGTTATAAGTTATATCAACAAGTGAAAATTTATATTAAATATAATATGAATTTATTGAAATTAGTTTTTATTAAAATATTAAATATTACTTCTTAATTGTTATTAATTATAACTTATTACTTCCTAGTTATAATTGAATATTAATTATTAATTATTACATATTAATTGTTAATTTGTAAGTTTTTTATTAATTATTAATATTATCAATAATTGATTATTAAATATTAGTTATACTGATATTTAGTATGTCTCTATTACAATTGGTGAAAAAAAGCGTTTGAATATAAGTCTCTAAAACTTCTTAAAAAACATTATAATTATTAATTATTAATTATCAAAAATTAATTACTAAATATTAGATATTGCTTCCTAATATTTAATTTGACTATTAATTATTATTGTTTAACATTAATTTTTAGCTTTTATTATTACTATTTAATTTTTATTTAGCTAATTATTCTTATTACAAAAAGTTTATTCTTAATAATTAGTTACTATTATTTGATAGTAATTATTATTTATAAACTATCAATTAAATAGTTAGAATATAATTATTAGTTATAATTACTTCATATTTCAAACTAATTATTATTATTTAATAGTATTTATTGTTTATTATTAATTTTCTTATTAATTATTAATTACCATTATTGATTATTATATTTTTAAAATCAATTATTAAATATTAATAATTAATGTTATTTTTTATTTCTTAATTATTAGTGTTAATTATTAATTATAAAAAATTAATTCTAATTTATTAATTATTAGTTATTATATTAATTATTAATTATATTGAATAGTAATTATTAATACTAATTATTTCATATTTCAGATTAATTATTATTATTTAATAGTAATCAATATTTATTATTAATTATAGATTATTGTATTTTAAATATCAATTATTAAATATTAATAATTAATATTAATTATCAATGTTAGTTATTAATTATGAAAAATTAATTCTAATTTATTTATTATTATTTATTTAATAATTAATAATTATTATATTAATTATTAATTATATTGAATATTAGTTATTAATATTAATACTTCATATTTTAAATTAATTATTATTATATAATAGTAATTATTATTAATTATTAAGGATTGATATTTAATTACAATTATTAATAAATTACTGGTAAAAAATGTTGTAATAGACACCTATTACAACTGAAAAAAGGGTTGTTAAAATATGCGTCTATGCAACTAGCAAAAACGGTTGTAATAGGCATATATTACAACTGATAGAAAAAAGAGTTGTAAAAAATAGGCATCTATTATAACTAGAAAAAAAAATGTTGTAACATGGATCTATAACAACTGACAGAAAAGAAGAGTTGTTAAAAATAGACATCTATTACAACTGACAAAAAAGAAAGATTGCAATAGGCATCTATTACAACTGGCAAAAAAGAAGAGTTGTTGAAAGTAAGTTTATTACAACTTTCTGAAAAAAAGAGTTGTAAAAAACCTCTATTACAACTGACAAATTGTGACAGTTGTAAAAATACAGTTGTAATAGGGACTTTTTGTTGTAGTGTTTTAATTATTTACGAAGTGATAATAAATCATTTATAATAGTTTTATAAAAATATATATTTGACTTGAAATTATAAGAAAAACTGATATCGCTTTATCAATATAATAGCACTTTTGGTAAACAATTGCTTAATATTCATTTGTATGGTTTTATAATTCAAATGAGATTATTTTAATTAGTCAAAAATGATATGAAATTAGTTTTTAAATTTTGTTTACATTTATATGTAATTTAATTTATAAGTGAAAATATGAACGAGAATCGGAAATCGGAATTCGTACAGTTTAACGTAGAGAAGTTGTGCAACGTTGTTTATATAACTTGTACACATATGACATGCACATACAAGTCACATGCATACATATACATACATATAACATATATTTATACATATACATTTACCATTTACACTTATATTTTGATGCAGCGCAACCCACAACTTTCAAAGGTATAAGTCGTACACGACTTAAGGAAGTAGACATAAGTCGTGCACGACCTAAGGAAGCGCCACGAGATAACCAAATAGCAGTGCGAGTTGAAGGCTTAAGTCGGCTACGACTTAAGGGGAAGGTTTTGAGTCGTCCACGACTCAACTGGAAACTAGAGGGAGAGATTACGTTGAGTTCACGACCTAACAAAGCGGCCATAAGTCGAAAACGACTTAACGAAGATGAGGTACTAAGTTGTCTACGATTTATCGAAGTAGATGGCATAAGTCGTCCACGACTTATCGGAGTTGAAGACATAAGTCGCCCACGACTTACAGGAGGAGCAACACAAGTTGAAAAGGCGCAAGGCTTAAGTCGGCAACGACTTAAGGGAAGTGTTTTGGGTAGTGTACGACTTAACGAGACAGGTGATAAGTCGTTACAGAGTTACGACTTAAGATGAGTCGTCTGGTGTGCTTAAGGCGTGAACTGGGTTAAGTCGTGAAGTCACTATTCACAAAGTCGTCCAAGCTTAAGTCGTGTGAGGAGGCTGCTGTGATATGTGTTTAAGTCGCTGCTGAGGATAAGTCGTCACCAAGCTATGATGAGTCGTTAAGTCGTCTACGACTTAAGTGTTGAGTCGTTGTATGGTATTATGTTGTATTTCTTTAAGTCGTATGTCGTCTGTACTTAAGTCGTAGGTCGAAGAATTGTGTTTCTGTATTGTAACTGTTGAGTCGGAGCTATTGATAAGTCGTCAACGACTTATGATGAGTCGTAGGTCGTAGGTGATGAGTCGGAAACGACTTAAGACTTGTGTAATTTTCTATGGCATGTGTTGTAGCCTATAAATAGGCAAGTTGTATCATTTTGTAAAGGTTGTTGATTTTTGAATCAAATTCTTGTTTGATTGCTTTGTGCTTTCATTTAAATTGGTAGTTGAGTGTAATCTCCTATCTCCTCTTTCGGATAATCGAGTGCGCTCGATTCAACGATTGCAGAAGCCGATTCGCGGAATCAAGTGCGCTTGATCAACGCTCGAAGAATTGAAGATCTCTCCTCACGGTATCGTGCGCGATCAACGTGTCAGAGATAGCTAGGATTCGGCATCTTCGGATCAACGAATTTGGGCATTTTAGTATCTTCCAATCCACCGATTACTACACTCATCAATCTACATTGTTTTTGTAATATCCGTTGCGTCATATTTACATAAAGTAAAAAATCAAAATATAAGATATTTTTACAAAGTAAAAAAAAAGCAAAATACAGTTCACTCTTACACACATCAACTCACACGCATGGAGGTACAAAGGGGAGGCTTAGCCATGCGTTAGTGATGGGAAGGGGAGGGTGTAGCCGTGGGCATTTTGGTCCATGCACATTTAGATTTTTATTTTCAAAATTTTTCTATAAATACCCATCCACCCTTTCACATTTTAAACACCATTTTTCACCTTCTTCCTCCTCACTTTCAAGCTTTTCAATGGCTTCTTGCCTTGGGAAATTTATGAAGAAAAATAGTGGAGAAAGAAATTAAATTAAAATAGTGTGTGTGTGTGTCTATATATATTGTCAAATCCACTTCGAAACAATCCCAAATCACTCCACTCCACCTTCCAAACTCATGGCCACCACCTCCATTGTGATAACCCAGATTTTTGGACATTGGATAATTGGATAATTAACTGATTTTAAACTATTGGGATACTGATTTTATTTAGTTAAACAAATAAAATTCTGGTAGTTAAAAATATTTGGATATATAAATGGATTTGAAACTATAATAAATGTTGAAAATTTTAAGTGTATACATATACAAGTATATAAGTGTGTGTATATATGTGTATTGTGATTAGGAAGAATTGATTTGAATTCAATACAATAATTTTCAAAAGACATTTAAAGTTAAAATCTATATTTTAAAACACTAAGGATATATATATTTTTATAATAGATTAAGCTAAGATTTAAAGGTTTAAAATACTTTCTTTTAAAAGTATAAGTAGTTTAAGCTTAAAGTGGGTATAAATAAGTTTATATTGCTTTCTTTGAGTTATATACATATAAATAAAAAGAAAGTTAAAAATATATAATATAAAAACACATGAATGCATGCATAAAAACAAAAAAATAAATATAATATTTGTGGTTGACATTTGTAGCTTGAGACAACATGCAAATTTACAAGTGGCCTTAGTTTTTCTTTAAATTGAAATATATATAAATAAAAGTGTTTTTAGAAACCAGGTTAATACATATTCATTTTCATCTCTCTCTTTTCATTCCTTTTTCTTTTATCTCCTTCTAAACTAAAAACTAAAAAGGAAATCGAAACATGTTCAAGTCTTCAAACTGAACTAAAGCAAAGTAAGATCAATATAATCAAACAACTTCCAATTCAACTGAAGTAAGCAAGATTCTGGCTTCTAATTTCAGTTCAAAATAAAGATTCCAGATCAAAGGGAAAAGCTCTATCCTCTGTTATCCAAATACAGGTGAGTAAACCCCTTTCAAAAGCTAAATCTGGGTTATACTTTGATGCATATGCTAAATATGTGAAGTAATGTTGTAAATATGATTTGCATGGATGTATTTTGTTTGAAAAATAGCTGAATTACTGAGTATATACATATGTGCATGTCTGTGTATAAATATCTGGCCTTTGTTTGATTCTAACAGACTAAACCAAGTTTAAAAATCTATATCTCTAAATCTAATTCAAATCTGGTTATGTTGTAAACTAAGAAAACGTTTATTTTTTTGTGTAGTTTAAGTTAAAAATAATTCTATGAATAGATTATGCTTTGTAGTTAACTAATGATAAGTTTTACAGTGAATAACCAAACTTGGTGAAAATTCAATGTATTTAAAACAAGGATTCAAGCATGCTATTTGGATTCTTTTATAGAAATAGGAATTTTAGAAGTAAAATTGTGATTTTTAGTAGTTCATAGTGTAAGAGATTTTAAGATGACCAATTTCTCTTTAAAAATTAATTTCACCACCGTGGGTGGAGGAGGCATCGGGACGGCGACGCTGGGAGGTGCGCATGGACATGGTGATGAGCTCGACCGTGGCCATTTGTTGAATTAAGGCTTGGATTGGGTTGGGCGATGGATTTTAGGGTTTCGAACCAGTTTTGGGTTGCCTGAATTTGCGAGGCCACCGTGATGTCTCTGGATGATCGGAGTGTATGTGACTTGGGGAAAGGCAGCGTGGAAGGTCGGCAGAGGTGTGGCCAAAGTTTCTTGGTCGCTGGTGAACGGAGGCGCCGGAATGAGGAAGTTTTAGGTGGTCGGGTATGTCCATTTTTGGTTCCAGGTTGAGTTGAATAGCTCGATTCCGATTTCTAGCATGATCGAGGCTCTGGGTGGTCGTAATCAAGTGAGAAGATCGTAGTCGACTTGTCGGCGTAAGCATCGATGGTCGGAGCATCGTAGATGAACTGTGCACGTGCACGCTCAAACTTGTGTATCTGGGTTTAAGAGTTTTGGGAAGAAGAAGCAGTTCCTCTCGGGTCGAACCAGAAGTATGACGCGTAAAAACTCGAAGCAAAAGAAATATGGGTAACTCGAAGTAAGGCTCGGGTATTTTGGGATTTAACTCGAAGTTATCTCGGGTTTAATATTTTTGCAGTTTTAAAATTTTAAATTAAACAAGTTTTGAAAGTTAAAGATTTCTTACTTAATTCTTTTATATGATGAATGTCTAATTAAGTTGGAATGTACTAAAAGGTTTAAATATATATATATATATATATATATATTATTTTTGAGTTTAAAGTGTTTTTAATATATAACCTTTGTTTTTTTTTTAAAGTTTATTTTTTTATAAACTTAATATTGTGATTAAGTTAGTGATTAAAGAATAATTAATTAAAGGGTAATTAATTTATGTGATTAATTAATTTAGTAATTAATTTGAGGGTAATTAATTTAAGGTGAATTAATTAAAGTTTAATTAATTTATGATTGATAGATAATTACTTAATGAAAGTGATTAAGGATTAATTAATTAATAATTAAGGGGTAATTAATTAGGTAATTAAAGATTAATTAATTGATACGTAAGGTAACCAAGGAATGATTAATTAATTAAATGGTTTATAGTTAATTAATGATTGATGAAGAGGGTTAAGTGATTAATTCTTAAGTAATTACTTTAATTAAGTAATTAGAGAAACATTAATTAATGTGATTAATTAATTCAAGAGATTAATTAAAAGTTAATGTGAATGGTTAAGGCTAATTAATCTATGGGGTAATTAAGGGTTAATTACTTAATATAATTAAAGGATAATTAATCAAGGATGATTAATTAAGATGGATGATTAAAGAATGATTTATTAATTGGATTGTAATTAATAAATGTTGAGTATGCAGGAATAAGGTAATCTAAATGATAAAGTTGATAATTAATTTAATTGGAAATTAATTAAATTAATTTGGAATTATATATCTAATAAAATCTTGTTATGGATGGTTGAATGATAATTGGATGACTTGGATTGATTTTATCTCTAATAGGCGATTGAGATGTGCTGTGATATGAATGGGTTAAACTGTGATAATGTAGGTTACCTATCTGAGTTGAATTGTTGCAAGATATCCTGGATTTGAATTGTGTTGTTTAAAACTTAACAACTTGGATTAGAGATGACATTGAATTCGAAGAGACCGGGGCCGGGTATCAGTAAATACCCAAAACCACTTCGATTCTTTATAAATGTGAATTTGGAAGCAAACAATGAAATAAGCTATGTATCATGGATATTTAAAACTGATAACAATTCTTGGATATTGTTTTGAGATAAATGATTGACTTAAATAAGATTAGAACTCGTAGAAAAGTACGAGTTACCCTGGTAATTCACTTAAGTTATATAGCTTGGTATTTCATATTATGGGTTTACTCATGCTGGTTTCCAGCCTGACCCAGGTGTTACTTTGATGTAATGCTCGGGTCAGACCGAGTATTACAGATTTCCAGGTAAGGACGTTCTGGAGCTCAGGAAGCGAGCTGGATGGCAGGAACGTATGGAGTGTATTCCACTGTGATATATTGTAGTTGTTTGGGACATGTTAATTGTATTTGTCCAGTGATTTGTGTATATGTTGTAACTCTGATGTATTTATGGAAATTAACAAATACAGTTTTCTTTGTATAACTGATATTATTATTTGATATTGTATTTTGATCCGCTGCGAATGTGAGAATCTGTGTCTTGTTCCGTTTCTTTCTTCTATCTCTTTTCTTTTTCTCCTAACTATCTGGAATTTTCGGTTTCGAAAATCCCGAGTCGTTACATTTGGTATCAGAGCGAAGGTTAAGCGAGAACCTTGGCTCTGGTGGGATTTACTCATTAAGGATAGGGTCAATAGTACCCTAGAATGAGTTGAGAGTATTATATATGAGAGCGTACTTGTTATTTTCTTATATAAAGATTTTAAAATGGTTTTAAAAATAAATGATTTTTTATATAAGTTTATCTTTTGATATATAAAGAAATAATTTTTCTAATTATTAAATAAAAAAAATAAAAAAAATTGGTTGTTGAATCATTGGAATAAAATAAAATAATAAGAATTAAGTGGTAATAGTAATACAACCAAATTAAAATTGAATGAAGATAAGTTTGAAATGGATCCAAACTGAAATTAAAATCTTGAATTTGTAGAAGTGTTATCAGAATAAAGATAATAATGAATTGGTTTCCAGATATGATTATCTTGGTTATTATCATAAATGGTTGTTGTGTTTAATAATGAAATGTTTTAGGGAAGTAAACTTTTAGGTGAGTATGACTTATAAATTGGAATTGAAGATAATTTAAATTTGTGAAGTTCTAAATCTAAATCCAAAAAACTTGAAATTGTTTTAAAGAAATTTGTTTTGAATTAAAACCAAAGGTGGTTTAAAAATTTAAGGTATAAGGAAATAAAAATGTATAAATGAGGATATACATAATGTCAAAGATGATTTGAAATAAACTCTAAGTGTTGAGTTTTAAATTTTTTCCTTGGAATGTGATATGAAAACCCAAAGTGATAAGTTTTTGAACTTATAAGTGGAAAGATTATTAATATGAAGTTTAAAATTTGAAATTAATCCAAATTGATTTGAAATAATTTGGAATTGTGATTAAAGTTGAATAAGTTTAAAAATCAAATGGAATTTGATTTGAATTTGGAAAGGAATTATGGTTAATTCAACTTGAATTGGGATTAAATCAATTTCAATGGAAATTGAAGTATTGTGTCAATTTAAATGGAAGTGGAAATTTAAATTGAATTGATGGGAAATTAATTGGAAATGGAGATTGGTAAATTAAACAGTTTGGCTCTGGATTATTTTCAAAATAAATTGTTTTAATACAAATATATTTTTACAAACTATTTACTATACAATCTTTATTCTTAAACCCTAAACTATTTTATACTTATTTTGCAATTATTTTGGAACTATTTAACTATTTTGAAACTGTCTTATAAACTAATTACTATTTTTCAGTTACTTATATCTAATCACTATTTTAAAAACTATTTTGCAATTATCTAACTATTTTATACCTACTTAACTATTTTACAGCTATTTTACAAACTAACAACTATTTTTCAACTACTTATCTATTTTAAACTTTTTCGAGCTATTTTTTTTAAATTTAAATAGGTCAGAGTTCAAACTGTTTGTAATTGAAGTAATAACTCAATTGGAAATGGAAGCAATTGAGAATAAGTGAATGGAATTAAGGAAATGTGAATAGAAAAGAGAATTGATTTGGCTAATAACCAATAAAGATAAATACGTAGGATATACGTATATTATTCTATTCGCATAGTGATTTGATCCAGATTCGAGCATAGAATTTCGAGATAGTATTATCGATCCGAGTTGGGATTTTTCGCTTGATTTTCGACGGCGAACCTGGATATGGATTGTTGATTGGTTCTGGATATTCTCTATCATAGTTGTGACTATGCAAGGTGAATGACGGTTTCTGATCAAGAAACCAGATCTGAGTCCGCACTAGAAAGTCGGGTGGACGATACTAGTTCGGAAGAGAAATTGTGTGATCGAGTGAGCGATCAGATTGATATTGCGTATGGATGATATGTGTACATCGTACGGGTTTGAATGAAATTGATATTGAAAATTTGTGGATAAAAACTGTAAAATGGTTTTGAAATAGAAGGGTATATTCTGAGAAATAAATGATGAATAAAATGTGAGTTGAATATTTCTATGATTAGAACTCATTTTATAAAAAAGTGATATGGTTAATAACTTTATAAAAGAATCAAATTTGAATATTTGATGTGGAATAAACAAAGTTGTGTATAAGATAAATCTTTCCTTGTTGAATCTATTTCCAGAAGAAAAAGGGTTTTGAAAATATTTGAAGTATAAAAGAGGTTTTATACAAGTTTGAAGTGATTTAAAGATTTTTAAAAGATTTTTAAAAGTTATATATCTCTATATATATAAGGGATTTTATGGGAATGATTTTGGAAAAGGTTTTGGGAACCTATGGATTTCTAAAAAGGCTTTTAATTTTTGGAAAAAATCGATTTTGGGAATTTGGAAAGCCTAGTTTGAGAATTATCGATTTTGGAAATCGATTTTGTGTAAAGGAGATTTTGATATAAATCATAAAGGGTATGATTTGAAGATACTATAAGTGTATAGTATAAAGTGTTTTGAGAATAGCTCTGGGGAAAAAGGTGCTTCCTTGAAATGAACTTCTCAGGAGTGCCACTAGGTGGTACTGCCTTGAGCCCCAAGGGGGGTTTCTAAAGTTGATCCTGTGAGGAGTCCGGACAAAACTAGTTCCTGAGGATTATTTGTGTAGCGAAAGTCGAGGGGCTGGTGCCCACAGAGGCATTTGGGTTATGCTGCGACGACAGTTTAACTCGATGTCACTGCGATCTACTATAGACCATAGCGAAAGTCGTGTGTGCCGCTGAGAGCCAACAGTCTATGTTTGATTTTATATCGGTAGACTGCGACACTATGGTAACATAGCGAAAGTTATGTGTGCCGCTGAAAGCCAACAGTCTGCATTTGATTTTATATCGGTAGACTGTGACCTATGTAGGAGTGGAGAAGTTTCATTTTGACAGCGAAAATCGTGTGTGCCGCTGAGAGCCAACAGTTACATGGACTTTTGCTGCGACGGCAACGTAACCCTGGAATGTAACTGCGATCTGTTGTGGGTTCCATGGTGTAATCAGTTACATGGACTTTTGCTGCGATGGCAAAGTAACCCGGGATGTAACTGTGACCATGGATGGGGGTGATGATTTCCAGAGCATTCTCACCAAAAATACTTCCTCTATTTTCAAAAACGTTTTCGATATTTTCAAATAAAGTATTTTCTAAAAATTTTCACTAGGTGTTGAAAATGAGTCTGCTAAGTACTTATAGATTTTCAGTCTTACGCCTGATCAACGTATGACCGAATTTCGGTGAGAATGAGGATGGACTGGTTGAGACATCGAGTTATAAAAAGTATTTTTATAAAAACTATTTTTGTAATACTATATAGATTTTAAAGTGTTTAAAGAGTAATTTAAATGATAATGAACATTTTAAAAAATTATGGCTTCATTCCTTTTCGAGGACGAAAAGATTTAAAGGGGGGAGGAATGTGATAACCCGAATTTTTGGACATCGGATAATTGGATAATTAACTGATTTTAAACTATTGGGATACTGATTTTATTTAGTTAAACAAATAAAATTCTGGTAGTTAAAAATATTTGGATATATAAATGGATTTGAAACTATAATAAATGTTGAAAATTTTAAGTGTATACATATACAAGTATATAAGTGTGTGTGTGTATATGTGTATTGTGATTAGGAAGAATTGATTTGAATTCAATACAATAATTTTCAAAAGACATTTAAAGTTAAAATCTATATTTTAAAACACTAAGGATATATATATTTTTATAATAGATTAATGTGACGACCGCCCATGACCCCTGCACTAAACATAGAAATAGTGCGCTAATGAGTGTGCCAGGCAGCCATGGATGATCGTCGGGGTAAGTTAAAACAGCAGAATCCATCGTATTACTCACAGCGCATGGATAAAATACAATAGAGAATATATATAGTGAAGCTTCACAAAATAGAATCTCATCTATTAAGCTTCATAATAGTTGAATACAACATCTGAATAGTCAATACATCAAGCCTCACTACATATCACTCAGAGAATTATACAAGCAGCGGAACATCCAGTACATATAGTAAGAACCTCACTACATATCGACGATAATATCCTGCTAATCCAAGAAAACTTCTCACATCAGATGCATTCTTAGGTCTACCCCAATCCTGGATTGCTGCTATCTTGGCGGGATCAACCGCTATTCCACTTCCAGAGATAATATGGCCTAAGAACCTCACTTCACTCTTCCAGAAGTGACACTTCGAAAACTTAGCCTTCAGCTGATGTTTCCGTAAGATTTCCAAAACAATACGCAAGTGCGTCTTGTGCTCTTCTTCAGTTCTGAAATAAATCAAAATATCATCCACGAACACTAGTACGAACTTGTTCAACTGATCTCTGAACACTCTATTCATAAGATTCACAAAATATGCTGGCGCATTGGTTAATCCAAACGACATTACCAGCCACTCAAAGAAACCGGATGGTGTCCTGAAAGCAGTCTTCGGCACACTATCCTTAGCCACTCTTAACTGGTGAAATCCCGTTGCCAAATCCATCTGAGAAAACACCTTAGCTTCGTGAAGCTGATCAAACAAGTCATCTATTCTCGGCAATGGATACTTGTTCTTCTTAGTCACTTTATTCAGCTCACGATAATCCACACACAACCTCAACGATCTATCAACGATATCTGGTTCTAAACCCAACCGGCCGACAAGTTCATTACAAACAAAAGAATGCGACGCCCCAGTATCGAATAACACTCTAACTGGAACACAACATATGGAAAGAGTACCTTGAACCACCACACTCTTTCCTTTCTCTTCAGTGGTAGGAGCTTTTGAAGATGATGGAACAGCCCCCAAAGCATAAGCTTGCACAATCTGCTTGTCCTTTCGCGGTTCTGGACAATTCCACTTGATATGCCCCGGCTTGTCACAGTTGTGGCACTTCACCGGCACCTTCGGATTCTTGCAATCTCTGGAGAAATGGCCCTTCTGCTGGCAATTGTAGCAGGTCACTTCGCCCTTCAGCTTCTTCTGGCCATCCTTACCCTTTTGCTGCTGCTGCTTCCTCTTCTTGTTTCCACCCTGTTGTGGTTTAGACTCTTCCTTGGTCACAGCAACAACAGATCCTTCTTTAGGAAACAGATTTTCGTGCCTGAGAGCTTTCTCCACAAGCTTCTCAAATGGATCGTCTAAATGATCCACCAACTGCCTCCCAAGATAATTGTCCAAGCCTGTCACAAACTTCTCATTCTTCTGGTATGAAGATTCAATATACGACCGGGCATACTTGGACAAGGCTTCAAACTCGGAAACATACTCAAGAACTGGTCTTCCACCTTGCTTGAGCTCCACAAACTTCTTGAACAGAACCGATTTCTGAGCTGTAGAAATGAACTTAGCTTCAAATCTGGCTTGGAATTGCTCCCAAGTAATTTCTTCCTCCGGAGTATCAATGGTGATAGAGTTCCACCAATCAGAAGCTCTCCCTTGAAGCTGTCTTGATGCGAGCTTCCTTTTGGTTGCATCCTCGATTCCCAAGTCACCAAAGATCCTTCTACAAGCATCTATCCATCTCTGGACTTCAATGGTTGACCCTGTTCCCAAGAAAATCTTCCCTCCAAGAGCAGTATAGTCTTTACACAGCTTAGCAAAATCCACCGGTTTTGGAGTTTGAACTTGAACTCCAACATCTACTGATGGCCCCGGAGCTGGCATCCTTCTCATGATCGAAGTCATCATAGCCTCGAACATAGCAGCATAATCAGCAGCCCCCTCAACAGCACAGCCTTCCCTAGCAGCTGGTCTCCCTCTTCGACTCATTCCTAATATCTATAAAAGAAATGATTAACACACCTTGAGAAACAACTGCATAAGGAATTCAAATCCTTCTAAGCTACTATATATATATAGTAATCATCCATCAAAATACAATTACGTCTCTCATACGTAGTTACGTCAGCGAGCGTTGGCTAAAATCGATTAACCAAAGCTCTGATACCAAATGTGACGACCGCCCATGACCCCTGCACTAAACATAGAAATAGTGCGCTGATGAGTGTGCCAGGCATCCATGGATGATCGTCGGGGTAAGTTAAAACAACAGAATCTATCGTATTACTCACAGCGCATGGATAAAATACAATAGAGAATATATATGGTGAAGCTTCACAAAATAGAATCTCATATATTAAGCTTCATAATAGTTGAATACAACATCTGAATAGTCAATACATCAAGCCTCACTACATATCACTCAGAGAATTATACAAGCAGCGGAACATCCAGTACATATAGTAAGAAAATAATATGCAAGCCTCCAGCTCGTCTTCGTCATCAGCATTGTTGGAAACTAAGAACAGCACCTGTCACCTGCTACCTAGTCTGCCCATCCCAAAATGGATGAACAGCCCAAGGTAATAAGAGTTGAACATAAAACCTTGAGTCAGACAACAGTCTTAGTGAGCGGTAAATTAACTAACAACATACCAAAAGAGCATAAAGGTAAAAGGAATAGGAATCCAACCCTCCCACTCCACCTCTTTCTACAGTGATAGCCCCCAGACACACTAAGCAGAAGTAAACATAGCAAAGCAACATTTAAAGTAAAGAAATTATCACTCGAGTCAAGGTCAATGTTTTCCAAGTACAAACCCCCAAGGCCTAAACCAAGATCAGATAAGCACCCAGAAAATATTACTCTTGAGACCGAATGACGATACAACCAAACATCCATGACTCTGGCTATCACTGTTATCTTTGCTTCGATACCACCGTTAATTGAATGACCGGCACATTCTTTCAGCCGTCCGTCAAGGGTTAATGGTAACCCCGGTTCTAGACAAAACTCCGCACGTCGTCGCAGCCCGTGCCTAGGACTATCGAATCTGCCCAGAGTACTCGACTACCAACTGTAGTCTTTTGGGACTATCGAATCTGCCCAGCGTACTCTTGCTTTGAGCCTGCTAGAACCTTCAACAACGATGAAATCTCAGCCTTCTAGTCATCATCCTCGATGACTATTCTCATACTAGCTCAAGCGCCTCTCGAGCTAACCATTATCCTCAAACTCGGACCATTTCACCGAGTCATCAACATGCTTGGAATGATCCCGTCTGGATTAAACCAAGGCTATCTCACATCATGCCTCGCTTCATCTTATCATAGCAAAGCCTCATCTCAACATCATCATCAAATCTATCCATATGAGCTTTATCATCCGCGTCATATGCCACGAGCAGCTTTTCTTATTCAAGAGCCTTTCCCTTAGCTTTTGAATCATCTTCGACCAACTTGTCCAAATCAAATCAATCAAGTCAATCATTAATCCAAGTAATCAAACATTCAAACATAATCTAATAAACAATTATAACAATAATGGCAATCTTGTAAATAAAGAGTCCAAATCTAACAAGTATGAATCATGAGCAATATCTCTACAACTTGATGAATGAACTTGCATAGATTAACATATAGTAAAATGGATGTCAAATCATCATGAACAATGGATCTATATTTAAGTTTACGAAAAATGCATGAAATCACTATTTTAAACACATAATCAAGCCACCAATCCGATATACTCCTTTGGATCCGTGTGAGAGATAACCACCACTCACCAAATCACCTAAACACCTTAAAAGCAACACACTTCAGATCTGGACAGCGAAGGATCTAACTTGATTCTCTAAAATTCCACTTCAAACGATGAAATCTCTCTTCGATGGTTGTAGATCTTCAATCTAAGCTCTTGGATCTTCGATTTGATCTTCGATTTGGATGGAAGGAATCACAAGATTAAAGTGGAGAAAAGAAGTGAAGAAGTGTAGAACTCGAGCTCTCAAAATGGCAGCACTTCGTCGCTTCAAAATCCGGATCCCAAAAAGTGAGATAGAACCGTGTATTTATAGGCTGGAAATTCCTTAAGTCGTCTGCCCCCTTAAGTCATCCACGACTTATGAAAACCCCACGACCTACGACTTACGACATAGCAGATCCTACGACTTAACCATCCCCTTCGACCTACGACTTAGCAGATCCTACGACTTAACCATCCCCTTCGACCTACGACTTAGCAGATCCTACGACTTAACCACTGCCGCATTTCTACCTAAGTCGTTTGGGCGAATTAATGACTTACGACTCAACGACTTAACAGAAGTCACGACCTAACACACACGATCCAACGACTTAACAACTCAACGACTCAACAACTCAACGACTTAACGACCCTGCGACTTAAGCCTTACCTCGTCCAGTCCCTAACTACTAGGTCGTTGCCGCTAATTCTTAAGTCGCTACCCTCCTTAAGTCGCATACTAACTTAAGCCGTTAACTCCTAAGTCGTTCACTTCTACTACTAACTTCCATTGGTCGCTCACTAACTTAGGTCGTTGTCTTTCCTTAGGTCGCTCCAATCTCTTAGGTCATTCACCCGACCTAACCTACCCCACGACCTAAGCTACCACATGACCCAACTCCCAGACGACCTAAGCTACAACACGGCTTAACTTCTAGACGACCTAACTTCTACATGACTTAAGCTCTAGTCGACCTAAACTCTGGACGACTTAACAACACTAACAATCTAATAACAACTGTTTTACAATCTTTTGATCCGTAAAAATACGGGTCGTTACAATTAAGCTAAGATTTAAAGGTTTAAAATACTTTCTTTTAAAAGTACAAGTAGTTTAAGCTTAAAGTGGGTATAAATAAGTTTATATTGCTTTCTTTGAGTTATATACATATAAATAAAAAGAAAGTTAAAAATATATAATATAAACACACATAAATGCATGCATAAAAACAAAAAAATAAATATAATATTTGTGGTTGACATTTGTAGCTTGAGACAACATGCAAATTTACAAGTGGCCTTAGTTTTTCTTTAAATTGAAATATATATAAATAAAAGTGTTTTTAGAAACCAGGTTAATACATATTCATTTTCATCTCTCTCTTTTCATTCCTTTTTCTTTTATCTCCTTCTAAACTAAAAACTAAAAAGGAAATCGAAACCTGTTCAAGTCTTCAAACTGAACTAAAGCAAAGTAAGATCAATATAATCAAACAACTTCCAATTCAACTGAAGTAAGCAAGATTCTGGCTTCTAATTTCAGTTCAAAATAAAGATTCCAGATCAAAGGGAAAAGCTCTATCCTCTGTTATCCAAATACAGGTGAGTAAACCCCTTTCAAAAGCTAAATCTGGGTTATACTTTGATGCATATGCTAAATATGTGAAGTAATGTTGTAAATATGATTTGCATGGATGTATTTTGTTTGAACAATAGCTGAATTACTGAGTATATACATATGTGCATGTCTATGTATAAATATTTGGCCTCTGTTTGATTCTAACAGACTAAACCAAGTTTAAAAATCTATATCTCTAAATCTAATTCAAATCTGGTTATGTTGTAAACTAAGAAAACGTTTATTTTTTTGTGTAGTTTAAGTTAAAAATAATTCTATGAATAGATTATGCTTTGTAGTTAACTAATGATAAGTTTTACAGTGAATAACCAAACTTGGTGAAAATTCAATGTATTTAAAACAAGGATTCAAGCATGCTATTTGGATTCTTTTATAGAAATAGGAATTTTAGAAGTAAAATTGTGATTTTTAGTAGTTCATAGTGTAAGAGATTTTAAGATGACCAATTTCTCTTTAAAAATTAATTTCACCACCGTGGGTGGAGGAGGCATCGGGACGGCGACGCTGGGAGGTGCGCATGGACATGGTGAAGAGCTCGACCGTGGCCATTTGTTGGATTAAGGCTTGGATTGGGTTGGGCGATGGATTTTAGGGTTTCGAACCAGTTTTGGGTTGCCTGAATTTGCGAGGTCACCGTGATGTCTCTGGATGATCGGAGTGTATGTGACTTGGGGATAGGCAGCGTGGAAGGTCGGCAGAGGTGTGGCCAAAGTTTCTTGGTCGCTGGTGAACGGAGGCGCCGGAACGAGGAAGTTTTAGGTGGTCGGGTATGTCCAGTTTTGGTTCCAGGTTGAGTTGAATAGCTCGATTCTGATTTCTAGCATGATCGAGGCTCTGGGTGGTCGTAATCAAGTGAGAAGATCGTAGTCGACTTGTCGGCGTCAGCATCGATGGTCGGAGCATCGTAGATGAACTGTGCACGTGCACGCTCAAACTTGTGTATCTGGGTTTAAGAGTTTTGGGAAGAAGAAGCAGTTCCACTCGGGTCGAACCAGAAGTATGACACGTAAAAACTCGAAGCAAAAGAAATATGGGTAACTCGAAGTAAGGCTCAGGTATTTTGGGATTTAACTCGAAGTTATCTCGGGTTTAATATTTTTGCAGTTTTAAAATTTTAAATTAAACAAGTTTTGAAAGTTAAAGATTTCTTTCTTGATTCTTTTATATGATGAATGTCTAATTAAGTTGGAATGTACTAAAAGGTTTAAATATATATATATATATATTATTTTTGAGTTTAAAGTGTTTTTAATATATAACCTTTGTTTTTTTTAAAAAGTTTATTTTTTTATAAACTTAATATTGTGATTAAGTTAGTGATTAAAGAATAATTAATTAAAAGGTAATTAATTTATGTGATTAATTAATTTAGTAATTAATTTGAGGGTAATTAATTTAAGGTGAATTAATTAAAGTTTAATTAATTTATGATTGATAGATAATTACTTAATGAAAGTGATTAAGGATTAATTAATTAATAATTAAGGGGTAATTAATTAGGTAATTAAAGATTAATTAATTGATTTGTAAGGTAATCAAGGAATGATTAATTAATTAAATGGTTTGTAGTTAATTAATGATTGATGAAGATGGTTAGGTGATTAATTCTTAAGTAATTACTTTAATTAAGTAATTAGAGAAACATTAATTAATGTGATTAATTAATTCAGGAGATTAATTAAAAATTAATGTGAATGGTTAAGGCTAATTAATCTATGGGGTAATTAAGGGTTAATTACTTAATATAATTAAAGGATAATTAATCAAGGATGATTAATTAAGATGGATGATTAAAGAATGATTTATTAATTGGATTGTAATTAATAAATGTTGAGTATGCAGGAATAAGGTAATCTAAATGATAAAGTTGATAATTAATTTAATTGGAAATTAATTAAATTAATTTGGAATTATATATCTAATAAAATCTTGTTATGGATGGTTGAATGATAATTGGATGACTTGGATTGATTTTATCTCTAATAGGCGATTGAGATGTGCTGTGATATGAATGGGTTAAACTGTGATAATGTAGGTTACCTATCTGAGTTGAATTGTTGCAAGATATCCTGGATTTGAATTGTATTGCTTAAAACTTAACAACTTGGATTAGAGATGACATTGAATTCGAAGAGACCGGGGCCGGGTATCAGTAAATACCCGAAACCACTTCGATTCTTTATAAATGAGAATTTGGAAGCAAACAATGAAATAAGCTATGTATCATGGATATTTAAAACTGATAACAATTCTTGGATATTGTTTTGAGATAAATGATTGACTTAAATAAGATTAGAACTCGTAGAAAAGTACGAGTTACCCTGGTAATTCACTTAAGTTATATAGCTTGGTATTTCATATTATGGGTTTACTCACGCTGGTTTCCAGCCTGACCCGGGTGTTACTTTGATGTAATGCTCGGGTCAGACCGAGTATTACAGATTTCCAGGTAAGGACGTTCTGGAGCTCAGGAGGCGAGCTGGATGGCAGGAACGTATGGAGTGTATTCCGCTGTGATATATTGTAGTTGTTTGGGACATGTTAATTGTATCTGTCCAGTGATTTGTGTATATGTTGTAACTCTGATGTATTTATGGAAATTAACAAATATAGTTTTCTTTGTATAACTGATATTATTATTTGATATTGTATTTTGATCCGCTGCGAATGTGAGAATCTGTGTCTTGTTCTGTTTCTTTCTTCTATCTCTTTTCTTTTTCTCCTAACTATCTAGAATTTTCGGTTTCGAAAATCCCGGGTCGTTACATCCATCACCATTGGCCGAGAGCTTCACCTCTTCCTTGCTTAGGCTGTGGCTTTCTAAAGGTCCTGGGCTCGATTCCATAAGGTTTGATTCGATCGTAGCAAAGCTATAGTCCATTTTCATAAGCTCAATATCCAATGAGTATAGGAAGCTCTATTTATATTATGATATATTAGATGACGTGTGTGTGTGCGCGCGCGTGTTGGTGTGTGTGTTTGGCTATAATGATTGTGAACCATGTTTCGATATGATTATTTGTTTGTTTGGTTATGAGAAATATTCACATTTAATACACGTCGAAATCTCACAAAAGAAATCACTTTCCGTTATAAATTACAAAAGTGTTACGAGTTGGTTAAACCTCTTTAAAATGGTTTATAATCACTAAAACTCATTTTGGCGAAGTTTTGAAAAGAATTGAAATGGAAGTTAAAAATAGGAGTGTCGTGTAACTGCGGTTCACGATTTCACACCGTAATAGTTTAAATCAATTTATACAATGGAATCGGAGTCGGAATTCTTTGGAATAGAAATTTTCCGAACTCTTATAATCATAGTTTTAAAAAAAAAAATCAAGATTTCATTTAGTAGATTTTGAATATGAGCAAAACAAGTTTTCAAAATAGTCGCGGTTTAGCAGTTTGAAATCCAAAAAGGAAATTTCTTTGAAATGATATTTTTAATTCTTTAAAATATAAAATAATTACTATAAATATACTAAAATGTTTTAAAAGAGATTTGACTTATAAAAATGGACTTTCAATTGACAGAAAAGTTGTTTTGATCAAAGAAGCCTTAAAAACGTTATTTGTAGAATTTTTTCGCAGTACTTTCTAGTAGCTTTTCCAAACAACGGTTTTAACTTAATTATTCTTTCTCGAATCTTTTAGGAACATTTTCAAATAAACAATTTGTTAGAACCTCGAATTTTGGTGTTTCGATTGTAATAACTATATAAGTAAATGTATCATTTAGATCTAACTAAACTTACAGGAGAAGATATTGTTTTTTACTCGAGAATATTATAACAAATTAAAAACAGAATCCGGATTGAAGCTTCATCAAAGTATTAATTTTAAAATTTGAGTTTAGTAGTAAATATATGTTAAAATTTCCGAAGTGGAATATGCACACACACACATAATATAAAGTTCATCAAAACAAGTAGAAAACCTAGAAAACACTAACTTAGCCGGCATAATGGCATGAGTCAGTCGGTCGGCTGCTGTGCATGTGCACAAGTGTGATTGAATATTTAGACGACTGAATATGATAATTCAGCCGGTTGAATTTGATGCTTTTTGCACTATTTACTTGCAGGTTTTATTTTTAATCAATTCAGCCGGCTGAGTTGCTCCATTCAGACGGCTGAATCTTCATAACGGCTAGTTTCTCAAGAGACGCTTCATTTTAATGAATAGAAACAACTCTTGATTCAAGAATTTCTTCCATATCTTTTCATGGCTATCTTTCATGAACGAATACAACTCTTAATTTCTATAAATAGCCATGAATTCCATCGTTTTGATAATCAATTCTTATTCTTATTTCTAGTCTATCTTGCTCTTTGAACTCTAAGCATTCAATACTTAAAAACTTCATTCTGATAAGTTGTTCATTCAAGAATACTTTATTGGTGATCTAATAAACTTCCTATCTTCACGAATTACTCGATATACCAAAAGAAGAAGATTATAGGAAGGGTGTACTCTAAAGACTTATCTGTGCTATTAAAAGAGCACATTCAGCCAGATAATTTTCTGTATTATTGAAGTCTTGTTCGGTTGCTCAGGCGGTTGAAGTCCTATTCTGTTGCTTAGGTGGTTGAAGCCATGTTTGGTTGCTCAGGCGGTGTAATACCTGTTCCTCTGGGTTAAGTGAGGGTTGATAGCTAAATTCTAGAAGGAGTCTGAGATTGGACGTAAAACGAGAAGTTCAGAACAGTAAAAAAATCTCTGGTGTCATTTACCTTATTACTTTATTTATACATTTACATTCTGCATAAGTAGATAGTTTATTTAATATTCCATATTGCACGATCCTTAGTCACTTTCATAGTTAAATATTTTAAAGATGATTTGGACATTTTAAAATTACTTTTAAAGAAGTTTAAATAAATGGTTAAAAGAAAAGCTGTTATAAATAAATGATTTAATATTTGCTCTAAAAGCCGATGAGTAGACTATATTTTTTTATTTGTGAGATTCGGATATAGGGTGCTTAAACCAAGGAGATGTTCAGGAGCAACCAATGTCCTGGCTCACCTGGCCTCTTTCCTAAGCAAGGATAGGTAAGGTCGAAATGTCGAAAACGATGCAAGTATAAAGATTTAAATTTACAAATTTAATACAACTTGGATTTTGTAGAAATTATCTTCTTATACTTGGTATTAAATTCCGAGGAGGGAACCCATACTATCCATATGAATTTAAAAGGTGATTCTGCCATTATTCGATGGACAGTAAAGGTTGAATACAGAAATTGATATTGAGTAGAATTAGTATAATTTCTATCGATCATTTTTACTCAATAATATTTTCCAACATGATTTATGAGAAATGATTAGGTGTTTTCCAAAGTTAAAGAGAGGTTTAATAATCTCGTATATACTGGAAAAGAAATGATATATCTCTATAAGATGTTTTATCGATAATTGGTTTGGAGAGACCGGGATCGAATTTGGGTGATTCCTATCCTAAAACCACTTCGAACCAATGTAAGTTCAAAAGTGAAAACATGATAAATGCAATGATTTTGAAGACGGAGATCTTCATAATGAAAGGCTACTTGCCACTAGCCCCTCGATTTCCATGTTATATACATATGGCGGCGGTAGTACTTAATTTTTAAAATCTTCGATGCAAGGACTTTTCGCTACTAATCCTAGGGGTGATTCCCAAAACATGATGTAGTAGGAGAGTGTCTTTGGTTTATCATATTTCTGGACAACTAGTATGGACGAATGTCTAACATTGTATTTCTAAAATACACGTATATTGATCTCTACAAACGTACATTTGTTTGGTGGTGTAGGAGGTAACCACTCTTACACTTAACACCATTCTCTGAGACGTATGTGCTAGAGGTACATTTGTGAAAATCAATAGTGTGTGATGGAAATGGCAAAGTGACATTCTATGTAGGATTTGATGATTCTATGCATAGTAAAGTCTCACACCCGGGAATGACAAAAACAAGATAGATGGGACAATGCTATGTGGGTCGCACCCATTAGGATATGGTCGTCACCTTTCTAGATTACCCTCTATATATCAGGTACGTTGTGTATGCTATGAGAGCTCTCGGATAGGTCGGGAATGACAGAGTTGATGTCATATTCGATACTATCCACGATAAAGGTAAGCTGATTCTGTGTTGGTAGAGAACCATCTGTTGATGCCTCAGTGCATTTTTTTAGAGATGTACCGTCATAAGGTACTCCCTGACCTTGTCGTTGTACGAAATACATTCTCCAATACGAGCCTTTACGGTTTTAATTGTAAACTTATTATGCTATCGAATTTAACAAATGTAACAACTCCAGCTATAATTAATATGTTATTTGAAAGGATTTTCAAAAAATGTCATTAAAAATAATATCCCTGATTTTGTATAGCAAATGTTCTGGTTATCATAAGGTAAAAACTCGTTCCGTATTATATGCGGTGTGGTTTTATGAGATACCCTTTTGTTTTCCAATGCCCGTATTTTGGAATTTCTCACATCAGTCTCATGATTGACCCGGAGTTTATTTTCTTTTCCCTTAAACTCTGGATGTCCTATTTTTCCGGGCAACCAAGTAGTCAACTTTAACTTGGAGCATTGTGATGGAGCTTGAAGTCTAGAGCTGAAGATGTTCCTGTAGATAGTTTTTCATTTTCATTTCCACTGCATTAGTTCACTGGTTATATTCAGCATTTATAAGGACAAAGATTTATAACTGTCCAGGCTAATTTACAAGATAGACTCTGATAAATGTATTTAAAATTTCCTCTGTAAAGATCATATATATTAAAATAATATATGTTATTTCATTCATGTAAGATTTTGTTCTGTCTTTATTTTCTTTTCCCCTTTACTATTCGTCCTTTCGGCACTTGGTTTTGCGGCACGTGAATACCGAGAATGTATTAGTGTCGATTTCTGATGGCCGAAAGAACGGGTCGTTAGAGTATTTTTATGAAAGAATAAACTTTTGAATGAAACCAAAATGTAAAATTAATCCCGAGTTAAGGAGAATGCTCTATTTCGGTTGAAAATAAATATTTGTTGAAGATTAAACTTTTTATATAATATAATAGATGGATATAATAGATCATATAAGAGAAAAACTGAAAATAGGTTTATATCTATATATGTCTTAATAAAAGAGTTAGTCCATTTATATTTTATATGTTATATGAGATCAACGGTTGTAATAGCATAAAATCTTCAAATAAAACTACGACTCCAGGACCTAATAGACATATATATTATACATTTGTTTTAATTAATTATTTCTAGTTTTTTCCATTGACCATTATTTTATTATTTTGTTATTTTAACATTGTCGTAAGTTTCGAAAAATAAGTTATTTTTTCCAATTAAGTTTACATTTAAAAGAATAGAACTAATGAAATTCAAACAAAAATCATGCTTATCATAAGTATTTGAAAATATGTTGATTTTTCCGGTTAAATTTATATTTAAAATAATATAACCAATAAAATTCAAACAAAAAGCATTCTAAAATTTTTAAAATAAACACAAAACGTAAGGTTGTTGGATTCAAACATTGATTTCGATAGAAACTTACAAGTAAGAATGGACTTAATAAGAAAAAATAAAGATTCTTAAATGAATTAAGTAGTTTCTAAATATATTAGATAAAATGTGGTAAGTTGGAATCGAACTTGAGTGCTTAAGAAAAAAGTGAACAACACTAAGTAGGGTTATCTTTCAAATATAAAAGTACGCTTGACGGGATTTGAACTTGTGACTTCCAGGAAAGTATACTAAATAAAGGAGAGTATATTATTCTAATTCTAAAATTAGGAGAAAAAATACCGTGAGAGATAGGACTTTAAGATATATATATATATATATATATATATATATATATATATATATATATATATATATATATATATATATAGTATAAGATAATAGAAAAACAAATGATCTATCTATTTAGTTCCTTATGGTTTGGCTGTGAGGAAGACGGATTGAAAATCTTTCCGAGCTCCTTTCATATGACTGGTAAGGAGGAGGGTGAACTTCAACATAAAATTATAGCTTTCCTTGGATATGATAGATTCTATGTTCATTCATTTTTTGGAATGATGTTACTTTATTCTCAAATATTGTTGCATACGCTTCTCTTATCAGATTGTTTTGCTTGAAAAATTGCAGGTTTCTTTCTTTCCACACAACTACTGTAGACAACAATACATACACTAGATCTCCGGTCAGGTTTCAGTCCTAATATGCTGGATATGTTTGTTATTTCATTCATCAATTTTAGTGCTGCAGTAGGAGTATTTAACCAACTTCTGCACATCTCCAAGTACATGGTCTGTAGTAGCACTCAACAAATAGATGCTTTATGTTTTCTTTTGCAAATTGCTTACTAAACACACAGTTCAAATGCACTTCCAACCACTGTATTTTAATGTATCTTCAATAGGCAAACAGTTTATTACTGCTTTGTATAAACATCCAGCCCACAGAAATTTCTACCACACTCCTGTTGCACATACAGTTTATATAAAATTTCATATTTTGTTGAATGAGTGTTCACCTGTTTTGCTGAATGTTTCCCTGATTGAGTACTGTGCGCATTTATTTGTTCAATTTCTGCTTCGAGAGTTCTTATCATCCAACATCTCTTTTGAATCATAAATCCAAAAAGAAAACGACAGAAAATGTAAAACTGATAGGTTTCAAATTGACCGTTAAACTTATTTGACGTGATGGAATCCCAAATGACAGTTGCAAAGTACTGTGCACATTTCCATACATGGTGTATTTACGATCATTCAGATTTTAATACCATAACGATCAACTATTATTAAATAACTTACTAGTAGTTAAAGAATTTTAGTACAACATCACTGTTCTAATTTGGTGTAAAGTTATAAATGAAAGAACAAACTTGAAATTGTACTGACATAGGATACAGCGACCATATGGTGATCAACAACTTATACAGAGTCACATACGTACCTCCATTGCCTCCATATCACGTATATGGTAACAGAACATCATTTGCAAACGAATCCGAACCATCATTGGTAGCTCCATTCAACCCAAGAATATTAACCAACAAGTTATAAATCTCAACGTTTACAAAAGAATCGATCTTCTTCCCTTTCTCAAACCGTGGTCCATGCCCAATGAATATACTCCTCATGGAAAATAACTCGTTATCGTATCCATGTTCACCTCCACATTTCAAACCTTTTCTCCTGTTAATTTCAACAGTATAACCTTCCTCTACAATCCCAATAATGGGACATACTCTATCACTGTCCGAATAATGCAACCTCTTAGGCAAGTCCTCCTTTAAATAAACCCTCAACCTCTGCCCATTTTCAACTTTGCCAGAACTCAAACCTTTATTCATTCTAAGCACAGCTTCTTCCAAGTTCACATTATCCTTATCTGGTCTAATAGACAACAGCTGATACTTTGACTGCACCCAATTTTCTGGTATATCAATCCATGGCTTCAAATCCTCCAAATACACAAACTTCTCATCACAAACAGCAGCCATTCCATGGTCGCCAACTACAACAATATGAACTTCCTGAAACACCCCTCTCTTCTCCAACCCTTCAATCAACCTGGCCAAAACATCATCCAAATGTGCAACCGCTTCAGTTATGGCCACATGATCCGGTCCAAACACATGCCCTTGACTATCCGGGTCTGAAAAGTAAACTGCAGTAAAAACCGGAACCTCGTCAGCTGGTAAATCGAAATACCCTAACACAGCATCGACCCTATCCTCAAATGCTACAGACTTATTGTACGCAGGGCAAAACAGATCTGGACAAGTCCAGTTGCCTTTTTGGACCTCGCCACCTGCCCAAAAGTAGACGGCCGCAGGAAGTCCGTGGTTCGCGACGGTTTCCCAGATGGGTTCGCCGAGCCACCATTTGGGGTCGTGGTCGCTTTTGTCGAAGGTTTTGGACGTATCGGGATCGGTGAACTTATTGTTGACGATGCCGTGGTGAGGGGGGTAGAGGCCGGTGGCGATGGAGTAGTGATTGGGGAAGGTGAGGGAAGGGAAGACGGGAATCAGGCCGGGAAAGGCTTCGGTGCCGTTAGAGATTAGACGGTGGAGATTCGGAGTTGGGGTTTTATGCTGATAGCCAAAGCGGAAACCGTCGAATGAGATCAGGATAACGGTTGGGTGTTTAAGGAGTTTGGGTTTTGCAGCTGGGGTTAGAAGTAAGAAGATGATTACGATGATTGCACAGAAGGAGAAGAAGTAGGTTTTGTTGTTGGGTTTGAGTTTGGGATTCGAATCTGAGGAATTGGATATGGGGTTAGTGAGGGATCGTGAGTAGGAAGAGAATGAATCGTCGTCCATTGTTGCTCTCACGGACATCTGTGGTTTCTAAAACGATAGTAATGCTAGCTGACAAGAAGCTGGGCTGAGTTAGGATGCCATGCCATTTATGTGGCTCACTGTTTCCTCTTGGGTGCACGTTTCACACATAGTCTCATTTGTATATAATTTCCAATTAAACTAGTGTGTAATACTGCCTTGCATAAAGTAATGTTCTTAAAATATAGTATTTGAATTTTAATTTTTGTTAAAAATAGAATTTTTAAAACAACATACGATAAATTATCGAAATAAAGGGATTTATAATTCAAAATGACATGCGACGTTCAGATGTAAAACAGATGATTTAATCCTTACTAATCACACATTCTACATTCTTGTTATATATACGAGTACATATGTACGCTCAGGTGGGTCTGCTAATCACAACGTGCATCCATTTTTAGTTGTACATGTGGAAGTAGATTTGATAGTAGCATCCCCATATTTGAACTCAGCCTAGGCAGAAGCCGCTATTTTTTTGTTCAGACCGCAATAACTTCTTCATACTAACTCTGAATTAGGTGAGATTTCGACTGATGAATTTCCATCTAAATTACAAACAATAAAGAACACTCGGATACTTCATCTGGTGAATATATACCGTAGTTCTCCATGTTGACTAACAGTTGTACTTAGAAAATAACATGTTATATCCTTGTATTTGAACTCCGCCTAGGCAGAAGCCGCTATTTTTATTTATTTATATTACAATAAATTCTTCATACTTACTCGAAATCGGACGAAACTACGACCGATGATGTAAGGACCTGATTCTTCGACTTCCGAAAATCGACATCGATACGTCCACTGTATCAACTGCCGAGCAAACGAATGCCGAAAAACCGAATTCTTAGGGTTTAAAAGAAGAGGTAGAAGAAAAGATAGAAGAAAAAGAAAGAAGAACAACAGAACAACATCAGAAACAGAAACAATATCAGAATCTCACATATCGCAACGGAACAATATATAATAGATAATCACTAGTCTTTTAAAACAAAGAACTATATCAGTTTATACATACATCAATCAGAGTCAATATACAACAATGGACAGTTATATAACTTGTCCTCATACAGAATACACAGCGGAATAAAACAAATACGGATGTACGTTTCGCCATCCAGCTTGCTTCCAAAGCTCCAGAATATCCAGAATATCCTGATAACATAACTCTAGGCTGTCCGTGTGGAAATTGGTGGGCACCCAGAGTTTAGAAGGGAAATAATAAACTCCGAGTCAGTCATGGTGACTGGTGTGAGATCGTAAAACAGTTTATCTTTAAAAGACAGCAAAGGAATATTTTAAAATAGATTCGCAATGCTTTTGGAAAATGAAACTACCATAAGACCTCCCGCCACACACAATGCAAACGCAGAATTGAAGGAGATTTCTTCTTATGATAGTCAAAGATGCTTACTATGCAAAACAAATAATTTTGGGATATTATTATTAGTGCATAGTGAAGAAATCATTTCGAAAGTACAATATAAATCTTAGCCAGCATAGGCATTCCGCACTTATGCCTACTATAGCTACCATCCAAATAGTGGTGACCACCATAAGTGAATGATAGGTTCTACAACTAAAACCGTACAAGTCACGTATTGTTTCTTTGGATTTCCAATAAATGGTCAGGCCAAGGAACTTCCCATTGCCACGAAGGAACGCCTCTGGAATGACGTCCCGAGAAATAACCTAACATTACGGTTAGATCTCTGCCAACACAAGGCCGGGTTACCCCTAACTGGGTAACTACTGACACGAATATGTCATCCCCCGATCGTAACCGATCTATATCCGAGGATCCTCGATTTCCAACAACCACATAAGAATAATAATGCAGTAACCACATAGGTTAAGTATCTGGGCTCCATACCATGATACCACCTCTATCCAGAAGGAATGACATACACTAAAGGGGCGCTACCCCCTAATAACCTTGCTGCATCTTTCCTGTTTTGACCATTTCTGGGGTGTGAGGCTCGACGAAGTCTCGTCCACAAAACTACGCTTTGTCACAAAGCCATGCTTCGGGTCAAACAAATGATCAAAGAAATGATCACAAAGATAAATGATCAAACAAATGATCATATCACAAATGATCAAACAATGATCATTTCACAGCAACACTCAGTATGCCACGTTACCAAATTGGGAGTATATCGCTGATAAATTTCAACTACATAACCTCTGAGCTCGTACGTCTCAGAGAAGGGTGTTAAGCTAAGAGAATAAATTCTCCACCACCAACAGAAATGTATTTGAAAGAAATCAGCTTTATATCTCAATTTGTAACGTCAGACACACAACCATACAAGTCTGTTCCAGGATCGAACAGAACCGAAGGCACTTCTCACGAAGCCCTTGCACATCCGGATAATTTTCTAATCACGTCCGGACTTCCCGTCACTAAGGGTGATAAAACCTCTAAATCGGAGATCAGCCGATGTAGAGTAACTCGACGGTAATCCTTCCGTTTTCAAAAATATCCGGTCTTCAACACCGGTCATCAAATGCAATTCATAACGACGTATCACATATTCGAAATGGGTTTATACGACCCCATGGTCCTTTCCCGGCTAACCCGAATAGTGAGCGCTTATTTAAAAATAAGTGTGGCATTCAAATTCATCCAATTCACAACAAATA
This sequence comes from Allium fistulosum, assembly GCA_030737815.1. Lineage (NCBI taxonomy): Eukaryota > Viridiplantae > Streptophyta > Magnoliopsida > Asparagales > Amaryllidaceae > Allium > Allium fistulosum. Next base: position 516,739 of record JASFAW010000015.1, read on the forward strand.
CCCATTCAAGATAATTATTGATAGTCGGTTATTTAACTATCAATAAAGATGCGCAACATCATCAGATTCCAAATAATTTTCCAAATTATTTCATTTCCAAAAATATCTTTACAAGATATATTATTTCCACACTTCAAAAATAAATCAACGTTTATCTTTAAAACGAACTTCCATTTCCTTTATAAATCCCATAGTGAATTTATATTTTCAAATATCTACTGATATACGATTTTCAATCGATTTCAAATATTCAATTTCAATTTATCTTTACAAAGATAAATTCTCAAAAACGTTTCATTTCATTTTGGAAAAGCATTTCCCCTACTTATTTAATAATAAGTATCTCACAAATCTATTTATTTTCAACATTTGAAAATATTCAATATACTTAAATCAAAATTAAGTATATATTTCATTCCTTAAGGAAGTCATTTTCTTAAACACATTATTTGAGTCAAAACGAATGTTACGTAAAACATCGTTACGACGACTCAAAATCACTAGTATAGGGATTCAGAATTAAGATAGATGTATAAATCCCAATATTATATAAAAACATTTCCTTTCGGAAATCATTTACTATAACAACAGTGTTATAGTCCACTATTTCCTTATTTCCTCGAAAACGTCTATTTCAACAATGAATGTTGAAATCTATGATTTCGATATTTAACACATTTTAAAACATCGTTAAAACAATTAACTTTATCTTTAATGTCACTTTCCAAAACATATCCATTTCACTTAATAATATATTCACTGTCCAAAATCGTGAATATACTTCACTAACCACATTTCACTATTTTCTACACATTTTTATTTCAAGAATTATCCACTATCCAAAATCGTGGATAAAATTCCCAACCAACTCTTATTATTTACAACATTCAACTTAAAGGATAATTCGCTGTCCAAAATCACGAATATATCTCCTTTAATAACTTCTACGTTTAAATTACCAAATTCAATTGGTTTCGGATTTATAAAACAACGTTTATAAATTCCATTCCTATTTATAAAAACTTCAACTTATAAATCTCCTTATTAACAAATTCCATTCTTATCTCAATTAAATGCCAAATCCCATTTATAAAATTATTACTTATAAATCTTTTGTTTTACAAAATCTATTCATTTTGTAACTCCACAATTTATAAATCTATAAATTTCATTCACTTACGAATTCCATAAATATTTCATTTTTAACACTTATAAAAACTCGTTTTATAATTCCAATACTTTTAATTTCATAGATATCAACACTACGCCATAGATGGCCTACTGCAACGAAATTACAAGGTGTTGCTAGCTATAATGTAACGATAGGTATGCTGATTTTTGTCTATTACAACACTCGCTTCAAGGTGTTAGCATAGGTATCAACAAGATGTTGCAGTAGCTATAGATGTATTCAAATTAAAAAATTAATAAAATTAGCAATCCGCGTGAATACGATCCAACGGTCTACATTTAATCTGGTTGTTAAAATGGATCACCACTGCAATTTGCCCCAAAATTTCGTTTTACCACCTGAACTAGTTTAGAGTAGATCCCCTTTTCTCGTATGTGATAATGGCTGCTCCTATCTTGTTCCTCTTTTGCTCTGAAATTAGGGCTTTGGCCTCGTGTTCGCTCCTATGAGATTAGCTAGGGCTTCGGCCTTGTCTTCGCTCCTGTGAGATTAGCTAGGGCTTCGGCCTTGTGCGATTAGGGCTTCGTCTAATATCGAAGGACCCGATTGATTGTCGATCGATTACAATTGCTGTTCTTCTGATTTGCTTTGGCAATCGATCGTCTCCTTGCTTCGAATACAGCTCCTTCGATTTTGCTTGAGTTCAACTGTGTATTCGGGTATGTAATTTGTTGCTTTTACTTTACTGTATTGCTTGCTTGAACTCGATACTATCTGCCGATGATGTTAATGTGTTTATATAGGGTTTGAACCCCTAAATTTACGTTCGTATATATCTGTTGACATCGGTCATTTAATTGATTGTTCATCGTGACTTTGCCTTTGACATTTAACTAGACTTCGGCAACTTGATTTGAATTGGTTGAACTTGCTACTGTTCGTGGTTGACTTTGGCTATGTCTGTTCATCCTGTAGCTTGAACTTGTAATATATCTTCTGGTTGACATCCTGTAGCTTGAACTTGTAATATATTTCACTTGAGTTTTTGTAGTCAAGTTGCTTCACCATACTGTTTCCATTGGTGCCCCACACACACTTGTGTACCTTTCTCTTTGTGCTTCACTTGTTCACTGAAACTGTTGTATCACTTGAACATGTATATATGTTGCACTGGGTTTGTTTTTTATTTGATGTTGAGGCCTTCTCTTGTATTTAGTTGCCTTCGAGTCATATAAGTTTCTTTCCCTTGTGCCAGTCTTGCTTTGTTTTGGTCTTGGCCATTCACTTGTTAAGGCTGCTTGTTTCATTGATGCATGTTTTTGTATTCACCACTTTGCATTGGTCATTGTATATCTATGCACTGGTCCTTTGAGCCTGTTTGCACTGCCTATATATATACATGTTGTTTCACACATGTATATATGTATGGTTGCTTTCATATGGTAGCTGGACTTGCTCGAGTTCATATTTCTTATATTATCTGACTTCGGCCATTTTTGAAATTGCTGCAGCTCATTCACTTGACACTTCTGTTGGTCTGTATTTTTGAATATGGTTGGAGTTTTGGTTTAATTGTGAGTTTGAGTTCTTTTGTTGAGCTCTGTCCACTGTTGTTTTATGTCTAGCATACAAGTCTGGTATAGTTTGCTCTGACCAATTCATTGAGCATGCTGTTTATTTCTGTAGCATGCTTCTGTTTCATTTTTGTTCTTGTGCATTGTCAACTGCTTGGACCAAATTGTCACCCAAATAACTGAGGCAAATAATATTTTCAAAATTACATTTTATTTTATACTGCAAAAATATTTCCTTTTCAATTTTACTGCGTCAGTGTGTATTTTTGCAGATTGCTCAGATGTTGGATTCAATCTGAAATGGAGTTGAAGAGAGGTTTCAAAGAAGGCTCGATCTTCCGAAATCGGATGAATCGGGCGGTGCCCACTTAGGTCGATCCCCGCCGGGACTGCGGTGCCCCGGACCCCCGCCGGCGCTGCGCCCGGACCCGCTTCTCGGCTCGCCTTCGGCTCGGCACTCAGCTCGTCATATATTTGTCAGTGTCGGTGTCTGTATAAATTGAAACTGCATATGTAATGAGTGAACTGAGTGATGTAGTGAGGAATATCTGTATATGTGAATATCAGTGTTATTTATCATTGAATTGTAAAATAGTGGAGTCGGGAATTTGTACTATTTTAAATGTTGAAATAAAATATTTATTTAAATAAATTACTGTTTGAATATCAAATTCTGTGCAATAGCATTTTATTAAATAAAAATTTATTTCTATTAAAAAATCAAATATGCTCTACATTGTGGGCCCCACAAATTCAGAAAATTAATATCTATAGCAACATTTTTGAATGTTGCTACATGCACCTATGGATGTTGCTATAGATCCAAATAGGATTCTATTGCAACAATATTTCTTATGTTGCCTTAGATAGTCAAAATGTTGCCTTTGAGGTCTGCGGCAACGCGGCAAAATGCAACACCGAGAAAGTGTTGCCTTTGCCCTTTTTTAGCCTTCAGCAACATTTTTTGGCACATCCTGCATCACTTCTTTGGTGTTGCAATATGCAATCTATGGCGTAGTGCAACTTTATAAATCTTTTATATAGACCGTTTACAATATTCAAAAATCCCAACTTAAACCATTTTATAAATAAATCAACTTTTATTTCAAAAATCACACTTTGGTTATATTTCACCAAAAATCTTAACTTTTATAACTTTAAAATTTTAAACGTTCATCTATTTGAAATAAATCAATTCAAAAATTCAATAAAACGTCTACTTTCAAAAATCACTTTAAAATCCTTTTAAAGTAAAAGTTGTTATTTTTAAACTTCAAAACTGAATCCGATGATGCAACAGCACCAATTAGTCAATCACAACAACAAACATCATATATCAATATGATAACAGAATATACATCAATATCTGTAAATAAATAAATACTGGTGAGGAATCCAGTTGGATCCCTCCAACCCGTTTCCCTGCATCCACAGATGTTAGCACAATACCCATTCCACTTCGAGGTGGAATATCGCGGTATATGGGATTTATAAAAATATCATCCGCTTACTAACGGCGCAATAGGGTCTCATCCGCTATACAGTGCGGGAAATCAATCAATCCAATATATATAGATCTATCCTACTATATCTAATATCGCAAATCCAAACAGTCAATCATCAATCAATAACTGTAAAACCCAATTTTCATTCGAGTGAGAAAATCTCACCTTCGCTTTTTACTTTGTAATCCATTTTCCAAATCCAGATTTATTTTTCTTCGTTGTACTCGACCTTGTATAAACAATTATACAATTTTATTAATATTCGAATTAATCGAACTATTAAATTCTCATTTATGAATTTAATTACAAATGATTCAATTCAACTCAAAAATTAAGTTTTAACTAATTTCTTTTTAACAAAATATTTTCTTTCGAAACCATAGATGCATACTCATAAAAATAAACTATATGGGTTTTGATTTTATATAACTACTTTAACATTTAAAATTTCTATGTTTAATTTATCAAAATATCATATTATTATTATTATTATTTTTCTTTTTAAAATAAATTAGCAAATTAAAAATCTGTAAATATATATATATATATACACACGTTCTATATTTTGTTTCACATCTTACTGCAGATTTTATTCCATCTGTAAATGTTTTCCAGTTTTTATACATATACATATTTATCTCTTTTTTTCTAAATCGAACGAGACTAAACAAAGGATTACCCCACTACAGATTGAAGAACCCAGCTCACGACATCGACTGCCGGAATCTGCTTTGTTTGAGACAACACCACGAATCCCACTTTGATCGACAAACAGTTCACCGAGCTCGATGCTGCATCCTTCCTCGATCGTGAACGAACTCACGACCACCTCCTCTGCTGGCTCGAAAGCCACACTACCAGACCATCGATCGACCTCAAACTCGCGTGCCTAAACATCCACTGCAGGTTGAATTTCGGTGGCGTGAACTCCTCCCCAACCTCTCGATCGCGACAGCCTTGAAATCAAACATTTGCCTCACCCAAACCAGATGTCGCGCCCACTATCGCTGCTCCAGATCGAGCGACACCCATCGCGAAACCCCACATGCCTGCCGCCTGCCCAGATTCCAATCGCCTACCAATTTCTGCCCTCGCGAATGCCTGGCCTCGCGCGACCACGTCGCATACCACGACTGTCGAACTACCCCACGATTCCACTTGGCCATGCGATTTCCTTCCCCCTTCGTCGATCGAGAGTCGCGAATTCACAGCGACGCGGCTTCGACTTCCTTGGCCAGACGATTCGAACGAAAAAGAAAAGCAAAAGGGGAGGCCGCCATTTTTGATTTTGTACAGGAGAATAAAGATGAAGGCTCGATTTAAATTTTTTTCTCTGGCTTTAGCCATTCATTTTCAATTTGAACGAGATATGGGGTAGAAGTACGCGGCCACTACTTTGCACGATTTCTGCATCGCGATTTTAGGCGTGATAAATGGAACGAAACGTGCTGAGGTTTGACTAATTACAAATTTTAAATTTAATTTGAATTTCGATAAAAATTCAATGCGTTTACACGTCGTGTTCTCACATATCAACACCGAAAAATACGAAATTTGAAATCCGATAATATTTCGATATTACGGACTCAATGGAACTAGTTTCGTCGAATTCCAAGACTACGCCTCGGACGGCTATTTTCAAATATTAATTCGAACGATAAAATTTCAAAACCGAACAAAACAGTTTGAAATTAAATTTTGAAGCTTCTATTATCTTCAGTATTATCAATACGAATTTTACAATCCTTTGAAATATTTTCCTTCAGTTTAAAATTGAAGATTCGAATTTTTATTCAACATTCACTAGATTAAACTTTATAATTTAATCGCCGATTTATTCTGATAATTTGAAATTCAAGTCAAACCATCATTCAAATATTTAAAATAAATTAAATATTTTCTTTTTTAAATTGTTTAAAAATCCAGGGTCGTTACAGATGAACTCCCACTTAAATTACGGACAATATAGAACACTCGGATACTTCAGCTTACGAAAGTATACCGTAGTTCTCCATGGTGATCAACGGTTGTATTTAGAAAATAACATGTTATATCCCCACTTCAACGCTCACTGTACTTCTCCATGGTGACTAATAGTTGTACTTAGAAAATAACAGGCTACATCCTCATATTTGAACTCCGCCTAGGCAGAAGCAACTATTTTTTTCTTCAGACTGCAATAACTTCTACATACTAACTCAGAATTAAGCAAAACTTCAACCGATTAACTCCCACCTAAATTATGGACAATATGGTACACTCGGATACTTCATCTAGTGAACATATACTGTAGTTCTTCATTGTGACTAAAAGTTGTATTTAGAAAATAACAGGATACATCCCCGTATTTGAACTCCGGCTAGGCAGAAGCCGTTATTTTATTTCCATACCGCAATAACTTCTTCATACTAACTCGGAATCGGGTGAAACTACGACCGATGAACTCCCACCTAAATTACGGACAATATAGAACACAGGGATACTTCAGCTTATGAACGTACACCGTATTTCTCCATGGTGATTAACAGCTGTACTTAGAAAATAACAGGCTATATCTCCACTTCAACGCTCACTGTACTTCTCTATGGTGACTAATAGTTGTACTTAGAAAATAACAGGCTACATCCTCATATTTGAACTCCGCCTAGGCAGAAGCCACTATTTTTTTCTTCAAACTGCAATAACTTCTTCATACTAACTCGGAATCAGGCAAAACTTCGACCGATGAACTCCCACCTAAATTATGGACAATACGGTACACTCGGATACTTCATCTTGTGGACGTACACTGTAGTTTTCCAAGGTGATTAACAGTTGTACATAGAAAATAACAGGCTACATTCCCGTATTTAAACTCCGCTTAGACAGAAACCGCTATTTTTTTGTTCATACTGCAATAACTTCTTCATACTAACTCGGAACACGACGAAACTTTGACCGATGAACTCCCACCTAAATTACGGACAATATGGTACACTCGGATACTTCATCTTGTGAATGCACACTGTAGCTCTATGGTGACTAACAGTTGTACTTAGAAAATAACATGCTATATCCCCACTTCAACACTCATTGTAGTTCTCCATGGTGACTAATAGTTGTACTTAGAAATTAACAGGTTACACTCTCATATTTGAAATCCGCCTAGGCAGAAGCCGCTGTTTTTTTCTCAGACTGCAATAACTTCTTCATACTAAATCAGAATCAGGAAAAACTTCGATCGATGAACTTCTACCTAAATTACGGACAATGTAGTACACTCGGATACTTCATATTGTGAACGCACATAGTAGTTCTCCATGGCGACTAACATTTGTACTTAGAAAATAATAGGCTACATCATCGTATTTGAACTTCGTCAAGGCAGAAGCCGCTATTTTTTTGTTCATACTGCAATAACTTCTTCATACTAACTCGGAATCGGACAAAACTTCGACCGATGAACTCCCACCTAAATTACGGACAATATGGTACACTGAGATACTTCATCTTGTGAACGCACACTATAGTTCTCCATGGTGACTAACAGTTGTACAAAGAAAATAACAGACTATATCCCCACTTCAACGCTCACTGTAGTTCTCCATGGTGACTAATAGTTGTACTTAGAAAATAACAGGCTACATCCTCATATTTGAACTCTGCCTAGGTAGAAGCCGTTATTTTTTTGTTCAGACTGCAATAACTTCTTCATACTAACTCGGAATTAGGCAAAACTTTGAACGATGAACTCCCACCTAAATTACGGACAATATGGTACACTCGGGTACTTCAACTTGTGAACGCACACTGTAGTTCTCCATGGGGACTGACAGCTTGCTTAGAAAATGACATGCTACCACATCCCATATTTGAACCCCGCTTAGTGCAGAAGTTGCTATTTTTTTTGTTCAGACTGCAATAACTTCTTCATACTAATTCGGAATCCGGTGAGACTTCGACCGATTAATTCCCACCTAAATTACGGACAATATGGAACACACTGATATGTCATCTTGTGAACGCACACTGTAGTTCTCCATGGGGAATTGCAGTTGTACTTAGAAAATAACAGGCTACCACATTCCCATATTTGAACTCCGCCTAGCGCAGAAGCTGTTATTATTTTGTTCAGATTACAATAACTTCTTCATAACTCGGAATTAGGCGATACTTCGACCGATGAACTCCCACCTACATTACGAATAATATGGTGCACTCGGATACTTCATCTTGTGAACGCACACTGTAGTTCTTCATGGTGACTAATAGTTGTGCTTAGAAAATAACAGGCTATATCCCCACTTCAACACTCACTATAGTTCTCTATGGCGACTAATAGTTATACTTAGAAAATAACAGGCTGCATCTTCATATTTGAACTCCGCTTAGGCAGAAACCGCTATTTTTTTTCTTCAGACTGCAATAACTTCTTCATACTAACTCGGAATCAGGAAAAAATTCGACCAATGAACTCTCGCCTAAATTATAGACAATATGGTACACTCGGATACTTCATCTTGTGAACGCACACTGTAGTTCTCCGTGGGGACTGATAGTTTACTTAGAAATAACATGCTACCACATCCCCATATTTGAACTACGCCTAGTGCAGAAGCCATTATTTTTTTTGTTCAGACTGCAATAACTTCTTCATACCAATTCGGAATCTGGCAAGACTTCGACCGATTAACTCTCACCTAAATTACGGACAATATGGAACACACAAATACTTCATCTTGTGAACGCATACAGTAGTTCTCCATGAGGGCTAACAGTTGTACTTAGAAAATAACAGGCTACCACATCCTCATATTTGAACTCCGCCTAGTGTAGAAGCCACTAATTTTTTTGTCCAAACTGCACTAACTTCTTCATACTAACTCGGAATCAGGCAAAACTTCGACCGATGAACTCCCACCTAAATTACGGACAATATAGTACACTCGAATACTTCATCTTGTGAATGCACACTGTAGTTTTCCATGGTGATTAACAGTTGTACTTAGAAAATAACTGGCTATATCCCCATTTCAACGCTCACTATAGTTTTTCATGGTAATTAATAGTTGTACTTAGAAAATAACAGGCTACATCCTCATATTCGAACTCCGCCTAGGCAAAAGCCACTATTTTTTTTCTTCAGACTGCAATAACTTCTTCATGCTAACTCGGAATTAGGCAAAACTTTGACCGATGAACTCCCACCTAAATTACGGACAATATGGTACACTCGGATACTTCATCTTGTGAACGCACGCTGTAGTTCTCCATGGGGACTAACAGTTTACTTAGAAAATAACATGCTACCACATCCTCATATTTGAACTCCGCCTAGTGTAGAAGATGCTATTTTTTTGTTTAGACTGCAATAATTTCTTCATACTAATTCGGAACCCGGCGATACTTCGATCGATTAACTCCCACCTAAAATACGGACAATATGGAACAGTTGGATACTTCATCTTGTGGACGCACACTGTAGTTCTCTATGGGTATTAACAGTTGTACTTAGAAAATAACATGCTACATCCTCATATTTGAACTTCGCCTAGTGCAGAAGCCGTTATTTTTTTGTTCATACTGCAATAACTTCTTCATACTAACTCGGAATCATGCAAAACTTCGACCGATGAAATCGCACTTAAATTACGGACAATATGCTACACTTGGATACTTCATCTTGTGAACGCACACTATAGCTCTCCATGGTGACTAACGGTTTTACTTAGAAAATAACATGCTATATCCTATATTTGAATACTATTTCTCTATGAGATGTAAAAGGGTATATTTGGAATTTCAAAAAGACACCGAGTAATTTTTTTAATGAATTCTCTTTATTAGTAGTAAAGATATATATATATATATATATATTATAAAATTATTATTACTGTATATGTAAATAGTTGATGTTATGTAATACATGTATTACTGTATATGTAAATAGTTGATGCTATGTGATACGTGCGCGTGTGTGTATGGAAAAATAACTTTACAATCTCTGTTAGTATTTTGTTGTATATTTTTTTAAGGATTTATAAATGAATTAATAAATATTGGAAAATTAAATATATTTAAATTTTTTAAATCAATGATCAACTTAAGTAATTAAATATGAGGAACTGAATGTTAGAAAGTAGGAGAAAAATAAGAAGAGCTTTGTATGTAATTGTAGTTAAGAAGAACATCTTATGATCAACATATCTGCACATGAACTTTATCCATTATCCGAGATTTCAATTATTAAACCTTTTTTAACTTTGCACTTAATCGTAAATTTTATGTTTTTATAGGAGGGTTATGTTTACAACTTCGATAATTGAAAAATAATATTATATAGCATTAAATTGAGTTATGAGTTTGGTAAGTTCTAATACCATGTTGAAAATGAGAACGGCATAACCTAATTTTTATTAGTATAATCTGTGCTTTCACATCGTAATGTTGTAAAGTCTAAATTTATCCTTTAAAGGTTGTAAAAAATGAAATTTTCTAATGCAATGTATGATTTTTTTTGGAGATAAATGAATTATAAATTAAAAGAATTATTATTATTTATGTTTACATTTTTTGTTAATGCGATTTATATATCTTTATGTATGAATAAAAATGATATTTTTATCATCTTTTCTTATAAAAACGATTATATCCACACATCCAGGTGGATTTGCATTTGATCGATTAACCACATTTTTGCAGTGTAGCTTTTACAAAGCAAATTTTAACATTACCTAAAGAATTATTCCATGTCAATTATGCATATTACATCAATACAAACTATTATGCATAGCTTTACACAAATATAGTATATGCATCATTCATGTACATGTAAATAAATTTGCTAGCATAAGAGAATAATAAGAACCCAAGTCACATTGAATGCACATATATTGGATATTTTGTTATTGAATACATATGTAAGGGATGGTTCGAAATGTAAATGTTAACAGAATGCATATGTAAGTCACATTTTATCACATTAAATGTGTTGATCATTCTCCTTGTAACCGAGTTGACCACTTCTAAGCTTGCTCAAGGAAATAGAAAAAAGCCATAACAAATAAAAATGAGTTATCAAAAGCATACTTTTTCTGCGAAGCATACTTAGTACTTAAGAAAACTTTAATATAATATTCATGCATCCTAACTCTGCTGACTCCGTAGAGTGCATTAAATAAACAAATGGAATTGAACAATTCGAGCATATAGAAAGTGAAATCAGTTCCCAACATGCAATTACCATTTAGTATAAACACAAAATACAACTAACATGTTCTGAGAATTGAACATAAAATGCAATTACCGTCCATAAACCATAGTGCGTAGATCATCAAAAAGCATCCAATTTCTAATTTCTAAGAGCATCAATATCATCAACATAACAACAAAAGGTGTCCAATTTATGAGAGCACGGTATTGTTCTTAGTTTGGAAAATGGCTTAACATACAAATACCCTGCCAAACACCATGCAATGACACTGCTGTATAAGTATACAGATGATTGTAAAATGATTGTCTGTAGGAGAAATTAACGGATTGTTGTCAACATCCAAATTTTCCAAGAGTTAAGCTGATGAGTGGCCAGGCCTGGCCCCAGGGCAAAGCACCCAAGGCGGCCGCTTAGGGCAACAAATCGGAGGGGGGCAAGAAACTTCTAAATTTCTTTTAACTGATTTGTTTAGTTTATACAAAAGGGCAACCATTATCAAGAGATACTTTAGTGCATTGGTATGATTTCCCACTTCCTCATCAACGTGTACAGTTCGAGTGTGCCTGCTGGGGTTATTTTTTCTATCTATGTTTTCACTTTTCTTCCACCTCATATTAATGTTATGTGAATATATAACATTCCATAAGAAAAAAATACATATCAAAATTTTCTTTGCATTATGGCTTCTTCAGGTAAAATAATGTAAAAATTTATCATAGCATCGCGAAATGTAGGACCCGATAAGTACTTGTGTCCCTATAGACCATATTCCTATCTAGTGTGTGTTGTAAGCCTTCCAAGAGTGCCAACTACCAATTTGTATGTGTTGTAAGCCTTATCATTCCTGATATAAAATCAAAACGTGTACCGTGTAAGTTTGACAAAAGGTTTTTAGGCTTATTGAGTTGTGTACCTTTCTGGTGCTCTACTTGTCAACTACTATCTGGTATACTTAACAAATAAAATTAATATGGGTTATTGTATGTACAGTTTGGATTACAGACATTAAAAGATAATGAATATGAAGCTAGAATATTGATAATCATGACAAATCATTTGGTTGTGAACTTTTTAATGTCAGATTATGATATTCAAAATACGATAGATACAACTAAAGTTGTTTGTAGAGACATTGGAATAACCAACAGTCTAGTTCAATGGGGCAAGCTAAAAACTGTAATAAAGTTAGTAAATTTAAAACTCGCATAGAAATAAAAGGTTGGATGCATGGCAGCCAAAGAGTAATTTTTGTTATAAGTTATACATTGAAAGGTTAATTTTCAAGTGTGAAATTATTACAACTAAAATCTTTGATATATCGAACCTTTGTAAAATTATAAAAAGATAATCATTAATGCTAAATAAATAAGACTAAATGGAAGATTGGGAACCTTTAAGCGTCATTAGTATATATATGATGTGTAAGTGAGAATCTTTAAAAAATTAGGGAACTTTAACCTTTGAGTTGACACAAAATTTAAGTGAAAAACCTTTACATTAACATTCGAATAACGATCCTTAAATTTTTCATTATATGCATACACACACGTGTGTATGTATTTATACATATGTATATGTGTACAAATACATATATGTACGTGTATATATCACTACACCAAAACAGGCAAATTCTAACATTTATAAGTGTTACAAATAATTTCAGTAACACTTTTTAAGTGTTACTAATGGATTATAAGGAATGGAGCGGCCAAATTTGTAACACTTATAAGTGTTACAAACGTACGTATTACTAACACTTATAAGTGTTGGTAACGAAATATACGGTAACACTTATAAGTGTTGGTAACGAAATATACGGTAACGCTTACAAGTGTTGGTATAGAAATATACGATAACGCTTATAAGTGTTGGTAACGAAATATACGGTAACACTTATAAGTGTTGGTACAGAAATATACGGTAACGCTTATAAGTGTTGGAAAATGATTATTTAGTAACACACATATATACACCAAAACTTAAACGCAAAGTTTAAATATAAACACTCTGCAAATAATGGTTTCCATATCATAAATAAATTTTCTTTTTATTCATTTCTTTTGCTCATTTACAACTTTTTTTCCTTTCACAATTTTACATTTACATTGATAATATATATATATATATATATTTCTATGCATATAACAGTGCACTGTGCACTGTTGCACCTTACTACCTCTTCTCAACTCCACTTCTAACAGTCATATCACTATCCATTGGCAGTAGCAAACCATCATCTTCCCCTTCCTATCCTCTGTGCACAGTGACCCATCCAACTACACTTCACCACTTACCATACTACTATCCCATCAAACCACCACCCACTGTCAACCAGAACATCACTGCAGTCAGTCGACAAACCTTCCTCAAACTCCTGCCATCTCCACTACCCATGTTACACTTCTCTTCCATCAGACCATCACCCAAACAACATTGCCTCTCCACTTCATTATACAGCATCTGTCTCAATCCAGGCTTCATCACACCTCTGTCTAACAAGAGAGTCCCCATCACCACATAACAAACTTCCAGTTCCCCATCATCAACAGCCAATGCACAATAGCAGTGCACATTCATCATACAACCATCCCCCCTGACTCCCCCTACTCAATTGCACTTCAAACCACCTCTGCTAAAAACTATCCACCAAAACATCAAGTTCATCCACAAACCCCTCTACCCAGACTACAACATCCACCAGCCATCTCCTTTAAACCAAACCAACATCAACTATTTTGCCACTACCACCTCATCAAATAGCAGCAACTTCTCCACCTCAAAACATCTTCTACCTTCCCACTTGCCAATGCCCTCCACCAACCCTTCTACATCATCACTCCACCCCACTGCTTGCCTGACCACTATGCTCTCCCTGCTCCATAATCACTGAGCCACCCCAAAATTGTCACACAAACAACTACTGCAACCATACATCACAAGCTACTGCTCTTCTGCCTCATCACCGTGACAACCTTCCCAAATAAAAACCACAGTCCACTGACAACAACCTGACTGTTCTGCAAATGTAGTATAATAATGGTTTTGAATATTCTTCAACGTCCAATACAATAATCCAAAGCGTCCTTCTTCAAGTTCCTGCATTTAATATAAACACTCGATAAAAACTTATACCTTCAAAATCAAAAGGTTAAAGACTGAGTTACAACTCAGGTTCTAATTTTTTTTGTATTTATGAATTCGCAAACTTAGTATGCAAAATACATGTTAATCAAACTCAATTAGCATTTGCTGCAAACCCAATTTGCATCGATTTTGCTACATGCTCAGTTTGTGTGTTCAGTTTGCAAGCTCAGTTTGTGTGCTCAGTTTTGCAAACTAAGTTTGCATGCTTAGATTTGCAAATTGGTTGCATGTTTAATGAATATATCTGGAATTTTACTCTTAATATTGGAATAAAATATTAGAAGATATATGCAAATATTTCGCTTGCCTATAGGTTTACTAATATTAAAAAAGAATCATTTAGAGAACATGCTTTTTGAGTAAGTAATATCAAAACGGGTAATTTCTATATCATCAAGGTATGCAGTTTTTTGGAAGTATCATAATAATGCTGGATAATATCCAAGTAATTTTGATATGTTTATTCACGAGCAATAAAAAAAAGTAATAAGAAAAGATGCAAATATTCTTGGAGTGTTTGATTGTACATTTATATAGAGATTGAGAAAATCTACTATGAATTTTGCTAAAATATAAAATATTTATGCATTTTTCCCTTGGTGGCAATGTTTTGATGTTTTTACCGTGTATCATCAAATATTAATTAGACATTGCCTATACATATTAGCAAGATCTCCAATATATGGCAAACGTACAATTATCCATGTTTTAATTGATATTTAAAATAAAATTTTGTTAGAAGTTCAGTATGTGATAATTTGGCTTTGTATCACAAATACTATCTGATATTAACTACAAATTTTGCAGTATCTCACCAATGTATGATATTCCTGATATTAACTACATAGGTGAGAATATAAATAGCAAAGTCCAAATATAATTTTCTCTTCTTTTCTAAATGGTCATTGAAATAATGGATCATTGATCATCTGTATTTTAGTTTTCAATTTTATACAATACAATAGATTGTATCATTCACTAGCAATTCTAATTAAACAAAAATATATTTCTGGTTTAGAATAGATAGTTTCCTAAATGCATGTTCATCATGCCAGCTTCAGGTTATATAATTGATATTAAGATTCTTTGAATAATCCTCTTTATTATCAGTATTATTGTTCAAATTGATTGGTGAATAAAATTGTCATACGAACCTGTTTCTTGAAAAATGCATTTTTTTCCTTCTCTTCGAGTACGCTTTCATGGCTCAACAACTTACCATTTTTTGTTTTTCTAAAAAGCTATAAGGCTTCAACTTAACCGAATTAAAACAAATAAACAGAGAGCTGCAATTGAAGGCATCATTCAACTCGCTTCGCAGTTTTAAAGGCCTTTAACTATTGCCTTCAAATATAAGCATTGCTATATAAAACATTCTCGTTTGCTTAAAAAAATAACGGCTGTTAAAAATTGATCATTTAGTAATCTAGATAAATGTTTAAAATGGATTCCAGATGTGAATATCATTTGTGTAAAAATTCTATGATATTTCCTCATTGTAATTTTCATTTCAATTATATAACATTGATTAAATTTGAGGAAAAATAATTTTGTTTGATTGAAAATGGAACAGTTTGTTCAATAATAATTTATGGTAAAAACTATTGGTCATGGTAACAATTACTACCAACAAAATATTTTTCATATTAACGTATTTTGCTGACCAAACTATTGTTTTGTTACCTTCCATCTTACATTGAACTCTAACCTTATCGCCAATATAATCATTTTTAGTGAACAAATATTGATGACTTAGTTGTCGGTAACAATGACAGTAAATATTTGACATTTGAATATTTAATCATCACGATAGCTATTGAACATATTTCAATGCGAATTATAAAATTGTAAGGAAACTTTGAATGGTAGTACAAATCCAAGCATTGAAGGCATAGATAACTGTTTGTTAATCTTTATAATATTGTATAGTGCCGACCAACACTACACATAGCATGCTAAAAAAAGTTGAAATTGAATCTTCTTATCTTTGTTAGATTTCTTTGATTTCTTCAGTTGAGTCGTTGATTTTAATCTTATAATCGTTTGGTTTTACAACTGAAGTTATTTTTGCACTAAAATTGGGGATAACCATTCAAAAATAATTAAAGATATGAAACAGTTTGGGTTTTCAATGGTAAAAAGGATATTTTGGTCTTCTAACTTGAACAAATAAAGAATTGAATAATAGCAAGAAATAAATGTTGAGGCCATTAAGTTTATATGGAAATACTTGGTTTAAATTGCGATACCCTTAAGTTCTACTATAAATTAAAGATAAATATACAAATTTCATATATTATGTCTTAGTCCCTCAAAATTCAAAACTAAATTAAAGCCTTAGATACATACATTGTGCTTAAGATGCATACATGTAAACTACCAATATATGTGCATCAATAAAATAAAATGTAACAGAAAGTAGTAACAAGAGTAAGACATTCAAGAATTTACTGTAAGAATCACAAACCTGCTCCAAATTCTAATAGCTTACACAACACTGGAGACATGATCGTATTATCCACACAAACTAGAGCTCCATTTACGTGAGCTATGTTCGATATTTTCTGAAGGAAAAAAGGTGCAAATTTACTAATGAATTTTGACAAGGAATTAACAAAAAGTTGAGTTCTTTTTGGAATCCCAAGCCTATAAAATCTTACGCTGAACTTATGAATTTGTAAACCTGGAATGTTAACATTGCATTCTGTTTAATTTACATATAAAAAAGGAGAACCTATCCTAACTATTGAGAACAAACTTCTGACTGATACTAAGCAGATCACATTTAATTTGCAAACAATCATTTGTCTAAAGCACCAAAAAAGTAGTTATTAAGTGAACGATTTACAATCAATCAAGTATCATACCCTTATGTCTGAAATATACATCCGAGGATTAGTTGGACTTTCTAGCAACACAAGCTTTGTTATAGGACTAATTGCAGATATCACCTCATTTAGATCACACATATTGACATGTCTGTATTTTCGTAATAAAATTGATAACAAGTTCAAAAAACATTCTCATAGTTCCAAAACTACTCAATATCATCGATGTACTTGGTTCCTTATTCTCTGTTTGGACATCTGTAGTACCTACAAAGAACAGAACTTGTTCAAAAAAGAAACAAATTCCTTTAAATCATAATTTGTACAGTTGTATGTGCATATCTCACTGCACTTCTCGTATATACGGAACATGTTCAAGGCATATCAATGACGAAGAACTAAAATTAGATGCATTACTGTATATATAATAATACAAATATGATAAAAATAAGTTTTATAAGACAACCTAAATCAGTGGTGCCATCCAGAAATCCATCCGCAACAGCAAAAAGAAAATCTTGATTGATTGTCCTTAACAAAAAGAAAATCTACACCAACAATAGCATCCAGTTTAGAGAAGATTTTTGCAATGAACTTCTTCATACTATTGCATCCAAGAAAATTCAAGCTCAGAACAAATGCTAACATATATTATAGATGGAAGGTATATACAAGGAGTGCACACACAAGCATACACACATAATATCCAATTACTGAACTATGGTAGAAACTAGACACAGAAACACCATGTCAGATAGCCTAGTTCAAGTTGGCAAGTACTATTTGACAAAGGCGATTTTATTGGGACACTCTAATTGATTTAAACCAATTATCATTAAATAAATAGCTTTATTTTAGTCCTTTGTAAAACATACGGACATGAGCTAAATCCAGGTAACTTGAATAAAAACTGGTTGGTCAATCAAACTTTGATCAAAATATAGATTGAACCAAAAGTTTAATTGCTTATGCCAGAACAAATTTTATTAGCAAAATTTCTAAATAAAATCCACATTGCAAAGCATTCTTCGTTTGCAGTTAAGCCTGGCTACAAAATACCAATAAATTAGAGAAACCAACAATTTGCACATAAAGGAATCAATTCTACCCATATAAAAATTGTAAAAATGGTAATGAAGAGTGATCAGAACCTGTCGGGATTCAGAATAACATCATAACAGTCCATGGATTGAAAGATTGTTAAATTTCATCATCACTTCACTCAACAATCAACTACTTTAAATGATACCTTTAGTTTGAAAAATATTCATAGCTATTTGCTGATTCTACTATTATAAATTAACTACTGACAAAATTAACCTGGCTATTTGCTGATTCAACTATTAAAAGTTAACGTTGAGTGACTTACCAACCTCAGTTGCACAAACCACTGTAAACTTTGATAATACTAAAATTTGCTCTAAAACCAATTGTTGAAACTTATCGTTGTCCAACAATTGATATCGGAGCAAATTTAAATATGAATCGCTTGTTATAACATCGTACAATTCAGCGGATTGACGAACCTACAGCAAAGCGAAGAGATGAAAAAAATAGAGAGGAAGAAGAACCTACGCAAAGCAAATTGAAGTCGGCATCGTTGAAGTGGTTGTAGTCGGCATTCGATAATGGGAAGTGGATGAAGTGCCGTTGATTTTAAGAAGTGTTTGAATCAACATTGATTTTGGGAGGAAGAGAAAACCCTAAATTAAATTTTATGCGACCGAAATATGTCTGAAAATGGATGGGTAAGCATGAGAAGAG
Organism: Allium fistulosum; assembly: GCA_030737815.1. NCBI lineage: Eukaryota > Viridiplantae > Streptophyta > Magnoliopsida > Asparagales > Amaryllidaceae > Allium > Allium fistulosum. The sequence continues at coordinate 535,878 of JASFAW010000015.1, forward strand.
AATGCACGTCTAAATTATAGAAGACTCCTCTTATTAATAAACTATTTACATTTTTACCAACTACGGTAACACTTATTTGTGTTGCAAAGTTTATTCAGAAAAGTATTTTATTTTCACCAACACTTTTCTGGTATCCTAACACTTTTTTACCGTTAGGAGTTTGCAGCATTTATAAGTGTTAGCAATTAACAAATATAAACTGTTTCAAAATCACTGATTTTGTGTAGTGTATACATATGGCTAAAATTAATTTGATAGTATATGTAATTGAACAAAAGAAAACATTAATGAATGCATGGTTAATATAGATCTAGATTAGGAACTGCGAATATTTCCTCAAACTCACTTTTGTACTCTTTGAGCAGAGTTCTAAGGCAGTCCATCATGAGTGGGCTATTTTTACTTTCAAGCAATTTCTTTAACTGTATGAATATTGGGATAGCATTTTGGGTTAAATTCTTTTTAGCAACATGGCTTATTAATAGTAGTGATGTGATTCAGACCAACACAATTGCCAAACGTTATCTACTAAGTGAAAGTCTCTAAACATAGGTTTAACAATAGATTAAAAGCAACTAAGTAATGTGCATAAATTGTACTGACCAAAACATATTGCAATAAAGCTTGTTTAGCAATTACCTTACCAATCTTTAAACAAATAATTTAGTATGGCTCTAAAGGTTTTTGTATTTAACATATAAACATTGTATATTTTTAAATTAGCATGTATTCTATGTATCTCGTTATATGACATACTGTAGTATAATTTAAACAAACTTTCAATAATCATTAATATATGCCAACCATAGCTAAAAACTAAAATTGCAACCATAGAAAGTTTCATAATAAAGAAACAAAACTAGAGAACTAAAAATAATAAATATTAAAAATTGAAATCAAATGCTAAAAAAATCAAAATAATTATAAATAAATTTCATAGTAAAAGGAAGAAAGAAAAACCATCTAAATTTGAAGTTGAACAATCAAAAAAAAATTCATTAATCGCAATTATAAGCTAAAAATCAACATTAGAGCATTAAAATAAAAAATATCAATATTTGTGTGTTAGATGCAGATATTTATAGGTGAACAAAATGTTGCAGTGATGATAAAGGGCTATTCGATGAGTAGTGAATAGTACTAAATTTCAAAGCAAAACCTATAGTAACGGTTGAACTGATATAAAAAGAATAAAAACTTGAGAAAGTAATTAAATATCATTTAGTCAATAGTGATGGGCGACGCTTACATAATTAAAATCAAAATAACTTATATTTAAACAATATACATGCAAAGTACTTCTACCCTTCGTGAAAAGACTTTCAATGGCTGGAAGCCCTAAGTCATCATTTGTGTGCCTAGTAATTGTTTGGCAAAAGATTCACTTGAAAAATAAAATCATAATTAATAAACAGAGCAATAGAGGATCATGATTGGCTCTTAACATTATTCATTATCCACCCCTCCTAATTTAATCTTAAAGCGAAATATTCAGGGACAAAACAGCATAAATGAATCCAAAATAATCTACCTAAGTGCGGCATACACGCAAATGATTAAAAACTGGGTTTTTAACATAAGGCTTGCTTTGGACTACCAAAAAAACTATAGTTATATAAGATATATTATACTACGTAGTAAATATATATTTACAGTTTAAGTTTATTTGTTTTTTAACATAAGGCTCATAATTCTAATTATACGATCTAAAGTGTGGAACAAATATGATTCAAGTAAACTATAGAAAAAAAATAGATTTCAAATGATTTAAGATATTGAAATAAAAGTTTAGTATACCTCACAGATAGTACAAAAAAGGAAGGAGTAACAATAAATGAAGCAATGAAATCTCTAAATATTGGCAAGGCATAGTCATTGCCAAAATATTTGAATATCCATTTATTAGATATCTCATGCCATTAAATAGTATAATTGCAGTTATGTGTACTTTTAAGTACCATAGAGAAAATCAAGTGTGAATCATAAAAGGTTCTCTTTCACTTTTTATAGTAAGCATGTTCATGAACAAAAGTAACTAGTTTAACTAACATGCTAAAAAAGCATTTGCATGAATGATCTATGGGCATAAATAGAATAATGGAGAAAAAAATTGATGAATAAATGTGTACATAATGCACACAACACTAAAGGTAAAAATACACATAAAGAAAGGTTAATAAATGAATAAAAAATAAAATACATAAGTGGGACATATATGAAAACGATTAAAAACTAAATTTAAAGTAAGGTAATAACAATACTTAAAAGGTGTAAACAATACCAACTCAGCATGAACAGACACATGAACCTAGATGGAAAGAATAACATCAGTGGTGACGCTGTAAAACCAATTCATTTGTAAAACAAAATTTGTTTTGTACTTTTACGAAAAACTATCAAAAGCCTATCGAAATTCTATCAAAGTCCATATCAATAATTTGGTTGGCTATTTTTTTGCAACAATATCACAAATTTGATATTTAAAGACATGTCCTAATAGTTTGATTTAATAACTCATAGTATATATGTACATGATTCAATCTTCAATATACAACAAAATTAAGTTTTATTTCAACATTTCAAAATTTTTACCTTATTCATATTAAACTTTTTAAGAAGAATGTTTAATTATAACCATTATAGTTTTATACACCAGAAATAGTGCAAATCAATTCTTAGAGAGTTTGTTAGTTAAAGTTCATGTTATTGCTATTAGATTTTACATGAACTTCATGTAGTCACTCACTATTGTGTTGATGCTTCTATCTTTGTCCTCCTAATTTAATACTCAATCCATTTATAAAGTGATATAAAGCGATGAAATGTCTCTCTTTCAGCTTCAATAACTCTCAAACTTCGATGTTGAAGCATTGAAATGTTCAAACTCTCAAGCTTCAATAACTCTCAAACCACATGATGAAATTCAATATAGAGTGAAAATTTGTTACACTTCACTAACTTTAATGTATTTAAGTCCTTTGGATGGATCTCGACTGAGAAAATTTAGTAGTTAGAGGTTTTCTTTCTTTATATTATTCTCTTTTTTGCTGAAAAAGACACTTCTACTTCATATGGACTAAAATTTAATGAAGTAAGGACGATGTTTGCAATAACAGAATGAAAATAAGTTCACTAAAAACATGGTTCACAAAAGCATTTTTTTAGAAAGCCAAAATTAGGGGATATTTTTTTTCCACCAAGGATGCATATTTTTACATCACAAACTTTCCTTGTAATTTATCTGGATTTTGATTTGTGAATTTACGTGTACAAAATTTACAAAGGTAAGCTTAGTTTTTAAACCATAACAAACAAAATTAATCCTTATCCTGAAACCTGCAATACAGAGTATGAATAATTTTGGCGACACATTTCCCTTTACATATATAAAATAATGCAGTGGGATATGAAATTCATACATAATTAAATTACACAGAAGCATGTAAAATGCTTCAGATTTAAGCAACCGGCGTACGCATCGAAGAGAGCCACTAACATTTTACCGAACTTTTGTTCCTTAGCATGGAAGCACATTGCACAATTCAACAGATATTCAGGACAAAGTGTGTGTGTGTGTATGGGATCAAATAATCAACTCTTTTGAAAAGTTTTATATTGCATTTTTTGTATTCTTTTACCAAATTCTTGTCCAGATTTGCATTTATACAACTTCTAATCAATAGGCTAAAATGTCTAGAAAATAAGCACAAAAAGGTAAATGGTGGGAATCTCATCTAATAATTAATGCTCGATTTTGTGGTTGGGGTGAGATATTAAGAATTTTATTAAATAATATAAAAACTCAATCATGCTCGAATTTGTATATAAGAAATAATCATATCAACATATTTAACTTTTTGATCCGCAACAATCAAAAGGTTATTAAGAACATCTAACTGTTCATATCATAGTTTCAATGAAGCTTAAATCTTTAAATTAAAATTAAGGCATCTTTTGTTATGAATAATGAAAATTAAAATAAGACAAACAAAAAAAATGAAATTTGGTTATGCTAATTTTGAATTGTAATTTCATTGAATGTATCCAATTTCAAATAGTTAAAGTAACGCTAAATTTTATGGTTGTATGCAGCAGTGATAATTAGAAATATGCAGCATCAAAAGAACAACCAAACACAAAAGCAACCCTAGTGATATATTGCAGCAGTGTTAGTAACTATAAAAAATGCAGTAGTTTAATAAATACCTCAAAGTGGTCTAATGTAAACACTGTAGTAATAAATGATGCAATACAATATCTTGGACTACCTCCGTCTACCTGCAAATGCAAATAAAGAGTTAGTCAAGTCAAAAATACTATGTATCACCAATCTTGATCTTAAAATTACTTAAAATGTTCTTCATATTTTCCATTTCCTGCAACCAACGCATTGAAATAAAAGCATATTAATTATGCAGTGTATATTTAATTGATTATGATATGCAAGCACCGACTAATATGGTATAATTATTATCTTACACATATACTACATAAATAAAAATAATCGGTATAAAAGCATATAACACAACAACCGATCAAATTAGACCAAGAAATAAAATAGTAAAACGCACAAAATATAACACCTGATAAAATATACAGTATAGTTAATTGGTTCGTTCCGAATCCAAATGCTAATGAAATAAAATTTCAAACTGTAAATGCTACTGAATATAGTACAAACTGCTTCTGAATCAAAGTAAGAATGATTAAAAAATGATAAAAAAAACAACACATGTTCAGCCAATAAGTGGTTAGCCAATAATTGATTATAAATCTTGAATGGTGATTCATTGAACTAACCTGAATGGATTGTCATTCGATCCGTAGTCGTTAATCGCATTAAAGCTAGAGAAGATGGTGGATCTGGAATCTTACTAAAGTAACCCTAGCTTGTGGGATCACACTAACACTGAAGAAGATAGTGCAACTGGAATCACACTGGAGTAACTATCAGTCGGTCATGGGAGAAGCCGTTGGAGAAGATGATGAATCTTGAATCGGGTTGGATATGGAATCAGATCAACATCTTTCAACGGCGAGGGTGATACACGGGATCCGGTTGGATGTGGCTTTTTAGGTTTATTTTTATTTTAGGAACATGATGTGACACGAACAAAATGTGAAAAGAAAAGAAGAGGATGATATGAACATGATGTGACACGGAGGAATGGAAGGGTAATTTTGGTATTTCAAAAAGACACAGTTGAAGTCATATGGATGGAATTTACATTATTAGTAGTAGAGATGAATATTGTTTACATACCTAAATTGGCTTATTTTAGGAAAGATGAATTGATGAATATTAGTTAATTGGATTTATTTAAATAATTTAAATTAAAGATTACATAATTAGTTAAATATATGTACATGAATAAAAAATATTAGAAGAGAATTGAGAAGGTTTGTAAGTGACTGTGGAAATTTTAAACATAAGTATTTAAAGACAAAAATATAAAATTTCAATGCAATGCATGATAACTTCATTGAGATAAAAAAATTATAAAATAAATTTGTTATTACTATTGATGTATATTATTTTGTGCTATGTGATTTACATAATTTTGTATACAAATGAAAATTTAGTTTTACTGGTTTGTTGATGCGACTATGATATACTATTGAAATTGTCATATTTTAGGATTTACTTGACGTAGTGAATATTGGTTAACTGAGTTTACAAATGATTTAAAATTTAAATTATGTAATTAATTTAAATGTATGGACTTAGATTTAAAATATCACAAAAGAACTAAGAAGACATTTGCGAATAATCATAGAAAATTTTAAAAATATATATTTGAAGTAAGCTGGCATGAGATGTTTAGTAAAATAAATATAAAGTGTTAAACTATAAAAATAAAAAATAAAAATATCTAGAGAAAATTAAGGGAAGTAGAGAAAACTCCTAAAATTACTAAGAGAACATGAAATTTTTCTGCTCTACCTTTATTTAATAGATTAATTTTTGCTTTAAAAACTCTAATAAAAATGAACAATAGCTGTAACATTGTGAGTTATATTAAAATATGCACACTTAACCTTTTTAACTTCATTATATATAATCCTTTTGCTGTTGATGTTAGTGTCAAGACTGAAAAGGAGAAATATAATTGCTACACTAATGTTTAATAAGGATTGAACCATCAAATAATGTTAGATGTTCATTTTGTGGCGGTGGTATGTCCCAAATGTTTATCTAGAGGTTGTGTGATCGAATCTTGTTTACATCAATAAACATTGTTTAATGGAATAAATCGTCATCCATTGTTGCTCTCCCAGACATTTGTGGTTTCTAAAACGATAGTAATGTTACCTGACAAGCAGGACTGATATTAGATGTCATGCCATAGATATGGCTCACTGTTCGTCTTGGTTGCACGTTTCACACTTTTTATTTGGATGCCATGTGTTACGAATTCAATCATAATGAAAATTTATCTTCATTTTCAGAGGGAAATGGTGGCGTAAACTTGTTGGAATCCCAATAGTGGTAATTTCATACAACTTGCTATTTTTCTATTTGTTAAAAAAATGTTTTTACAATTTTTAGTGTCAATAAATCATTACCAATTCTTCGTTTATTTCATATTAATGTTAAAATACCTCTTTATTTTAATTTTTGTATGATTTTAGCTTACCTTGTGAATGAATGCTCTTTTTTAGTATTTGAAATAAAAGTTGATTTCATCTAACAATTGCTTTTTTTTCAAATAGTATTTTGTTTGACATTCATATTTGTTTTATACATAAAATTTATTTTGAAAGAAATAGCACAAATAACAAATAAGATGATATAATTGTAGTTTCACATTTTTAAATTTGAATTCAATATTTTAAAATCAGTTCTACTAATATATTTTTTAACAAATTTTTTAGTAAATTAATAATAACCAATGCTACACATAAAAGTTTGATTAATTTGGTTAAACATATATTCTGCGCAAAAAAAATTCTACACACACTTGCATTACACGTGCCAAATTACTTGTGATATAAAAGAAAATATTGACATAACTATTAGTCTTCCAATTAAATTAATTTTTACTTTGAAAGTTCTAATAAAATGAGCAATAGTCGTAACATACATTGTGAGTTATGTCAAAATTTCATATTTAACATTTTTAACTCCATTATATATTATCGTTTTGCTATTGATGTTGGCGTAAATGCTGGAAAAAAGAAAACAATTGCTACTATAATATTTAATAAGGATTGAACCTCTAAATAATGTTAGATGTCCATTTTGTGATGGTAGTATGTCTCTAAAATGTTTATCTGGAGGTTGTGTGATTGAATCGCACTTATATCAATCAACATTGTTTAATGGAATAAAGACGTTATACCATGCTACATATAACTTCAAAACCACCATACGATGTTAGTAACCCGAATTGTTCCCCATTTTTATTAATTGTTTAATTTTGCAAATGTGGAACTTGTGCTCTATATGATAATTTTTTTACGGTCCATGCGTGGAGTGCGTGCAATTAAATCTCATAAATAATAAATCATATATAAGTATGTAAAAATAAATATGATAAAATCCACAAATCCTATATGACATTTTCTTATGATGTCCTTTTAATTATTATTTTTCAAGACAAGCAAGATCGAATGGTTTTCTTTCATCTTTATTTAAAAAAATTAGTTGAAGTATGTGAGTGAACTTGACAATCATCTGCTACTAATCAAAACAAAGAAGAAACACTTCTCCGAACAACATAACATAAAAACAATAACATAGAAAATAACCCAATAAAGAGAAATCTAAGAAAACATATCCGACTAATAGTCTATCTTCCTTAACCCCATCACATGATTGCTTAAGTAGATCGGGAGAAAAAATAGGACGACTCTTTTGAATATATGAAGATATGATCTCTATCGTCATTTAATAGCACCTAAGGGATCTACATTCTTAGAGAAAGAGAATTATGAAAGAGGAATAATATAACATTTGATGGTCATTACCAATTTCTACGATAAATTCTTGTTAACATTAATGAATACATGAGTACAACATACCACTTGCATAATGCATCCAATCATTCTCCAAATTAATTGAAGCGATATAATCATAAAGATAGTCAACAATCATAGCAAGAGTGTTGTAATACCTCGATTTTTAACAAAAATAATTAATCAACTTAAAAGAATAATTTCACACAAAATGCAGAAATAGAATTTTAACAAATTAAGAATTTGGAAAATATGACTTCACGATTGCATTAAGTTCTACCCCAAACTCATATATAAAACATCAAAAACAAATATCGGATGAATAAGATATGAATCGTTCATCAAAACACACTTTTTGAGCCGAACGGGTCGGAAGCCCAAGTGGGTCTAGGATTTCATTTTGGGATTAGGGTATAAAATAGAAGGAAAAGTACGTATACCTCATTCTAATCTTATTCTACTTCATCCAGTAGCTGCCATTAATCCCTATGTCTAAAATTTCACTTTTCTACCTCAAACCTACTCCAAATTCATCAAATAAAACGTCAAAATGAGAAGGAAAGCAAGAGTAAAATATCAACTCAAATAAGAAGAGAGAATTGCTAAATAAAATGTTAGAAATTAAAAAAAACAAGTTTTAATTTAATAAAAAAAGTCCGTTTTGGCAGATAGTGTCTTTTCAAATAGACATAACCATTTTTTAATGGTCATTTCAATTTTGAAAAATCTATTTTGGCGGGAGGTGTCTTTTCAAACAGACATAACCATTTTCTAACGGTCGTGCTTTATGAATGCCTATATATATAGGCCGAAAATTAGAAACAAAAACTACTTGTAATTCTACTTCTCTTATCTACACTCTTCTTCACAAGGTCAAAAGTGAAACGAAGACTGAAATTTTCCATAATTCAAGACATCTCTACACGCCTTGGATTTAAAGTTGTATCATGCAAGACAGACGTCTACTGTACGAAAACTACAGCAGAGGTGTAGGAACAAAATTATGTCTTAGGACATTGCGACTGCAAGCCTCTCTCGAATCAAGTTGGTAATTTCTAATATACTTCCATTATTTTATTTACTGGTTGTTTTGACAATACTGTAGTATAGATTAAGTCGTATTCATTCTATAGTTAATTGTTTACATAAGTGGTGTTTTGTAATTTATTTGATATTAGTTGTAAGATTGATCTCATTCTATTAATAGATTACTAGCCGTCTAAGACAGAATGTTCTTTTCTTTTTGAAATTTACTATTCTTTTTCAAAATGGATCAATCTGTAGCCGTTGGCAAGCAGAATTCGATTGCTGAGAAACCAGACATCAATGGAATTGATTTCAAAATATGGAAATAGAAAATGTTGTTTTATATCACAACTTTGAACTTGGCTCATGTGCTCAATCAAGAGAAACTAGTGCCAAATGAATTTCCGGTCACTATAGAGACTTAGAAAGAAATCGATGCTTGAACGCATAGTGAATTTTTTTGCAGAAATTCTATCCTTAATGGATTGGATGACACTTTTTGTGATGTCTATGTAACATGTAAAACTGCAAAGGAAATATGGGAGCCTTTGGAAAAGAAATATCTAACACAAGCAGCGAGCATAAGGAAATTCGTCATTGGTAAATTTATGAATTACGGGATGAAGGCACGAGTCTTGTTGAGAAATTCCAAGTAGGTGTTATAATTGAGAAATTGCCCCCATCTTGGAAGAATTTCAAACATGAATTGAAACACTTGACCGAGCAGTTATCGATGAAAAATCTAGTCCTAAAACATCAATTGAGGAAAGAAATAGAATAAATAAAAAGAATGATGTCTCGACCTACGAAGCTAGAGCAAACATTTAGAATGAGACTCATCTAAGAAAAATCCCAATTTCCAAAAGAAAAGGGGAAATAGACTAGTAAAAGGGTCTAATCTTGCACCAAAGGCAAAGAAATCCAAAATCAAAGATGCTTGCTGGATTTGTGGAAAACTAGGACACAAGGCTCAAGTGTGTTTCCATAGAAGGGCATTGCTACCACTAGAAATCAAGGCAATAACAACCAAGCAAATGTGGTTGTTAATACTGATTTTGTTGTTGTTGTTGTTGTAGAGATTAACATGGTTAGTGATGGTAAAGATTGGTGGGTTGATACTGGTGCCAACAAGCACATACGCTCCGACAGGACCACGTTTGCAACCTGCCATCAAGTTGAAGGAGAAAATCTGCTCATGGGAAATGCATCATCATCCTCTATTCAAGGGAAGGCAATGTGATCCTTACACTTACTTCTAAAATAAGATTGACTCTCATGGGTATACTGCATGTACCATAGATCAGGAAGAACTTAGCGTCTGGTCTTATTTTGAGTAATAAGGGTTTTAAACTCGTACTTGAGTCTGATAAGTTTGTACCCACCAAAGTTGGAGAATTTGTAAGAAAGTGCTATCTTATATATATGGTCTTTTCAAACTCAGTGAATGCTCTAATAATAATAATAATAATATTTCTTCTTACTTTCTTGAGTCTTTCGGTTTATGGCATGAACAGTTAGGTCATGTGAATTATTATTCTATAAAAAGAATGAAAAATTCAGGACTAGTACCAAAATGTAACCCTAATTCTAGTAATATACATAAATGTGGAGTATGCACCAAATCCAAGTTTATGAAACAACCTATGATGTCTGTAAATAGATCGAATGAAGTAGTATGATTAATTCATTATGATTTTTGTGACTTCACGGAAACACCTACTTGTGGAGGAAAAAAAATTATATCTCCTTTGTAGATGATTGTAGCAAATATTGTTATGTATACTTGATACATAGTAAAGATGAAGCCTTGGACATATTCAAGGCATACAAGGCAACAGTAGAGAATCAACTTGATAAGAAAATTAAGGTCATAAGATTTGACAGAGGAAGAGAATATGAGTCACATGCATTCTCATAATTATGTACCTCTCATGGAATTGATCATCAAACCACTGCACTTATACTTCTCAACAAAATGGTGTTGCATAACGGAAAAATAGAACATTCAAGGATATGATTAATTTCATCCTTAATAGTTCTGGAATTCCATATAATCTGTGGGGTAATGCTCTATTTGCTGCAAGTACCATCTCAAATCAAATCCCTCATAAATGGACAAATAAGACTCTTTATGAGTTAAGAAAAGGAAAATTTTCTTCTTACAAAAAACGAAAGTGTGGGGTTGTTTAGCTAAGGTCAGAGTTCCTTTACCTAAGCAAACAAAAACTTGGACCAGAAACTATAGACTGTGTATTTATTGGATGCCAAAGCGATAGCATAACATATAGATTTCTGGTTTTCAAATTATAAATGCCTGACATTCGTGTAAACATTATACTAGAAAGCAATGATGCTGAGTTCTTTGAACATATTTTTCCATATATATAAAGATAAAAGAACCAACATCATAAACAAAACAATATAAGATGTTAGTAATATGGAACAAGCATCTTCGCCTAGGGCTTAAGACATTGAAGAAACTAAAACTAGAAAAGCAAGTAAAAGAATGAGAATCTCCATGGACTTTAGGTCTGATTTTTTGACCTTTATCATTAAGGAAGAACCTCAAACCTATAAAGATGCTACGAAATCATCTGAAGCATCTTATTAGAAGGAAGTTATTCAAAGTGAAATGGAATCCATTATGAAAATGATACATGGAAATTGGTTGACTTATCCCAGGGAATAAAATAATTGGACATAAATGGATTTTTAAGAAGAAAATAAGGCCAGACGGTGCCAAAGGAAAATATAAGGCTCGATTATTAGTCAAAGGATTCCGTCAACAGGAAGGGCATGATTACTTTGATACTTATTCACTAGTAACAAGAATTGCGACTATAATGATTTTAATTGCAATAGCAAAAATCTATAATTTGGAAACACACCAAATGGACATAAAAACAACATTCTTAAATGGTGAATTGGAAGAAGAAATTTATATGGGTCGTCTGGAAGGTTTCATAATAAAAGGTCAAGAAATAAAGGTTAGTAATTTAGTTAAATCTTTGTATGGACTTAAATAAGCACAGAAACAATGGTATGAGAAATTTGATTATACTATGTTATCACATGGATTTAAAATTAATGGATGTGATAAGTGCGTATATATTAAACAACTTCAATATGGATTTGTCATTGTTTGCTTATACGTTGACGACATGCTTATAACAGGAACAACTAAAGATGTGATCAACTACGTAAAATAAATGATAAAAATCCTTTTTTGATATGAAAGAAATGAGACTAGCAGATATAATACTGGGAGTTTGTATACGAAGAAACTTCAAAGGATATATTCTCACACAATCTCATTATATAAAGAAAGTAATAAGAAAATTTGGACATTATGACTACAAACCTATAGTACCCCATTAGGTCCAAATTTTTACCTTATGAGAAATGAAAGGATAGCGTGTCACGCTTGAAATACATACAAATTTTAGGAAGTTTGATGTATATAATGAATTGCACAAGTCCGAATTTAGCCTATTCCGTTAATAGATTAAGCTGGTATTCATCTAACCTTGGAAAAGATCATTGGATTGTGTTGGTTAGAATACTTAAATATTTAAAGCATCTAATGAATTATGGGTTACATTACTCAAAATATCCTATTGTTTTGGAAGGATATAGCGATGCAAATTGGATATCTGAAAATGCGGAAAGTGAATCCATAAGTGGATATGTATTTACTCTTGGTGGAGCAGTAGTATCTTTGAAGTCATCAAAACAAATTGTGATCGCACGCTCAATAATGGAAGTAGAATTCGTAGCCTTAGATAAAGCCACTGAAGAAGCAAAATGGCTTTGAAACTTTTTGGAAGATATTCCACTATGGCATAAGCCTATGACCGTTGTTTGTATACATTATGATAGCATGGCTGCAATCATAAGAGTTGAAACCAAAATTTACAATGGGAATTCTAGGCACATAAGAAGAAGGCATGAAACTAATAAAGAGTTGCTCAAGAATGGAGTAAGATCAATTGACTATGTGAAGTCAATGGAGAATATAGCCAATCCTTTGACTAAGGGCTATGCAAGGAGGAAGTAATATTTACGTCTAATGGAATGGGCTTAAAGACAATATTACAAGGCATAACTTGTTGAAAACCAAACCTAGCTAATTGGAGATCCTATGGTCTAGGTTTAATAAGTAAACTGGTTAGGGAAGTCTCAAATGGTGAAAAACACACAAAATACTCATTTTATGATGATTGAAGTGTTTCCTGCAAGAAGATTAGTGTGAATTATTATTCTTCGTAATACTAATATCTTACTAGAAGAGGAATATTGTAGGATATTCTTAATAAGTATTACCTGTATGAGAGTGACATGGGGTCGCATCTATGAGGTTTATATGGCTACAGTCCCTATAGATCTTATGAAGATACAATCTGTTCAGGACCAAAACGAACACCATCGAATGAACCAAAATATTTCAGATTTGGTATATGTGACACTTACCGTTTGGTTTACTATAAAAAGCAAATAGTTCAAGATTTTATATCACTACTTTGCAAAGTAAATCCGATAAGTACTCACTATGAAAGGTTCAAGTCCAGAAGACACCTCTTCAAATGCATATCAAGTCTTATTCTTTAATGATTGGAAGAACTTATTTTCTATTCAAATATGGGTATGATAGAGCTTGAATAAAAAATATGGGGTATTGTTGGAAATTCAAAAAAATGTTTTAATTTTAAAAAATCCATTTTGGGGAGAGTGTCTTTTCAAACAAACATAACTGTTTTCTAACGACCATTTCAATTTTGAGAAAAATGTTTTGGTGGGTGGTGTCTTTTCGAACAGACATTACTATTTTCTAACGGTCGTTTCCATTCCTGCCGATAGCAACGGTCATGCCTCTTGAATGCCTATATATACAGGCAAAAAATTCCAAACAAAAACCACTTTTAATTCTATTCCACTCCTCTTCTCTACGCTCTTCTTCACACAATCAAAAGGGAAACTCAGATTGAAGTTTGCCATAATTTAAGGCATCTCTACATGCCTTGTATTAAGAGTTGTATCCTAGAAGGCAGATGTCTACTGTTGGAAAACTACAGCAAATTGTAGGGACGAAATTCTCTCTTAGGACATTACGACTGCAAGCCTCTCTCGAATCAAGTCGGTAACTACAAATTTACTTCCATTATTTTATATACTGGTTGTTTTGACAATACTGTAGTATAAATTAAGTAATATTCATTCTATAGTTAATTGTTTACATAAATGGTGTTTTGTAATTTATTTGTTGTTAGCTACAAGATTGATCTCATTTTGTTAATAGATTACTAACAAAAATCAGATCGGAGGAGAAAGCATGAAGATCTCAACCTAAATCAATCAAATCGGCAAATCTACATGAGGGAGTTTATCTATGAAAAGGTTATGTAGTTAGATATGCACTAGATTTCATTTTTACATCTTACTAAAGTTTAATAACATGATTTAGGACCGATTTGATAATTTAATTGGTGATAATTTTTTATTTGAGAAATTGAAGAATCATTAATCATCACTTAGATGAGAAAATAACATGAATTAGGAGGAGAGTAAATTGAATTTAAAATTCACTTTACGAAGTGGATAGATTAAAACAATAGATGGATATCCATATGCGATGAATGAAAGTTAATTTTATAGAAATATCGATCATAGTATAGTTTATATGGCCATGCTGATAAAATACACCAAAGATTAGCTATAATTGAGATAAATGAATAAATAATCATTTAGGCATATTAAAAGATGTGAATGGATATAAATAAGTGTATAAAATGAAATTATAAGTTGTACTCATAGCTCGGAAAGAAGATTAAATGACAAACAAGCAAAAAGAAAACAGGATAACAAGTTAAAATGCTGAAAAACTAACATCAGGCAAATGGTCAGCTGACCATGTATCACTAGTCGACTGGTTGACTCAAAGAAAACCCAAGGCAAACCCGATGCAAGCCGAAGAAATCTAGTGTATGTTGAATAGTTGAATGAAATATGCCATCAGTCGACTGAATATTAAAATAACCGACTGACGACATTTAATTATTAGTATATAAAATATATTAAAAGGCGAACAATCAACTAATTGTAAACAGACAGTCGGCCCGATTGCCTGTAGATCGCTCAGATTGGACTAGACTTGTTTTAGGTACTGTTTCGTATTTAGGGTTAGTGGTCCTCGCTCATGCGATGTAATAACCCGTAACTCCATGGGCTTAAATTTCAACAAAAATTGACATTCAAGTCCATCAAAGCACAAATTGTTGGATTTGGTACCTACAAATAAGCATGAGCATTATCAGAGATTGATAGAAATCTAAACTCACAGTGGAAACAATAATAGGATAAGAATACTGACTATAACTACTACCTTGGAATTAATGGTATTCCTAGGATAGTAGATTGTCACATCATCATTGAGCATGAGAGAAAAGAAGATTTCTCTAACAATAAAGCACATCCAGCTCCAGCGATCTGTTTCTCTAAATCTATCTTATGGGTTGTAATGAGGAGGGGGTCAGAACAACGGTCTGGTGACTGGAAATCTATAAACTATCCATAAAATAAATTTAAACCGATTGGTTTCCATTTAAAAGTTATCTCCATTAAGGTTAGCAATTCTAATCTAACATTGTATTACACACATGATTACTTACTTAGCCCTTCCCAAGGTACAAAATACTGATCAAGCATTATCAACCACCCAATACTTCCAAACCCATTTCCACTTAATACTTCTAAATATGAAGTGGGCTTCTACAATCATTATAAATACTTTTAAAAGAGAAATAGGAAAACTCTGCCATTTAAGACCTCAATCAAGGTAGACCCGTCATTTAAGACCTATTCCCAAGGTGGTTTTCTAAAAATGTTGTCAATGGTTGGTGGGTCCAAGCTACAACATTTAATCTCCAACTATTACCGCATCTATCGTCGATAAAATCGTAGCCATGTAATAGACAGTACCCAAGCCACTCAATACCTTTAAAAAGGACTAGGTGGACTTTTAACCATTTAATACCTATATTCTAGGAAGATCCCCATCACTTAATACCCATCCTTAGGCGGACTCCTCACCGGTGCTATCGTTATTACAACCTTAAAAATATGAGAGACTGTACCCAAACCACTTAATACCTCATTAATAAGGACTAGACAAACCCCTGACCATTTAACACATATTTATAGGTAGGCCTTTGTCATTTAATACCTAACCCCAAGGTGGGCTCCTCGCTGGTACTATCTAGCTGACATTGCTTGCAAATCTCATTGGGCTACTTAATACTTCTTTTATAGGAAAGAGGCAGATCCTACAGCCACTTAATACCTCAAACCTAAAGCGAACTCTTCCCAAGATATCCACTATCACTCTTAATTATAAATATGGAATCTTATTAGGTTACTTCTTTTGGTAGGGAGGCGGGACCTACAGCCACTTAATACCTCAACAATGAAATAAACACTTTTAGAGACATCCTTATTTATTTGGAGTCTCACTAGGTTACTTAATACTTCCTTTTAGGAGAGAGGCAGACCCTACAACCACTTAATACCTCAAACTAGAAGTGAACCCCTATGGAGATATCCCTCACTGCTCCTAATTCCATATTCGGACAATTTAATACTTTCCAATTAAGAAAGCAGGCCCAATCTCTCATGTCGTCATAGGTCCTAAGATTAGCGATATCTCACATCAGTTGTAAGTGCACCCGACTGCTGCTAGCCTCAAAGTGAAGGGTGGTTCCGTCCAGTGACTCTACTCATCACTAACCTACTAAGTCCAATTAACTATCCTAAGTCTTTACTTATATAATCTTAGGTAGACATTGGACTTATCTTACTAATTCCCTTTTTATTTAAGGCAATAAGATTTACCTTAAATACTTATATACCCATAAATCCTCTTTTAATGCTCATAAATGTCAATTTTTCCATAAAATCCTAACGAACATTTTCTAAGACATTTATGCATGATTACTAATTTCAAATTAGCAACATTTATATCTATTCCATTTTTATCGGTTCCATTAATCCATTTACCCTATCAAATTATTGCGACTCCCATATTTATTACTATTTATTTCCCATTTATTAGAGTTACAACCTTTTAAATTCCTTTCTCATTAATTAGTTATCCTAAACGTGAATATTACGTATAAGCGTCGTTATTAGCTAAGTTTTATTTTAATTACTATAAGCGCATTAAATTACGTACAAATTTCTACTTTTATCAAATATATTCTAGTTATATCTTTGCTAGAATATTCTTTTCCATGTTAAATTGTTGGAATCATATCTAAAAAGATTATCCACTATAATTTCCATAAATTAGTCTAAAACAAAAGATTTAACTTTAAAATATAAAAGATTACGTCGTTTGAAATTACAAGGAATAATCATTTCTTTTTATTACTGAAATAGACAGTGTAAACTACAATGAATTCATACTTTACACATCTCTTTCTCTTTTTATTTGCATATATTCTTTATTAGATCAGACGTTGAATTTTTCTAAAAGATAAAGAAATCAAACAAATTTACAAATGTTAAACAGATCTAAATTTCAACAATTTCAAACATAGAAAAGTTTACATTCCAACAAGATTAGGGTAATAATCCAAATCCATAACATTATTATACTACATATTTTCAGATCTAGAATAAATTTCATTTAAATCAATATTTTGAATTCATACTTTTGGGACTGATTTACAGATCAAGTTGTAAATAATTTTAGATCAATTCATAAACAAGAATATATGGTGATATTTATTATATTCAGATTATATTCAATTTATTGCCTACAACTCATATACAATCATCCAGTTAGGCATAAAAATCAAATAAACACCAACGGGATAATTTTCAAATTATAACATTTTATAAAATTTCCCACTCACCTTTTAAAAGCGATCCAAATCTCCAAATCTAAAGTAGAACCTTTGATTCATCTCCAAATCCTTTATAATTCAAGAAATACATATAAAAAGGGTATTTACATACATTGGAATTACAGATATGAGAAGAGATTTGGAAGTGGGAGAGAAAATAGATACCGTTATATAAATTACCTCAAATACGCGTATAGTTGATTCTCTTCCCTTCTCCTTTTCATTTGATTTCTATTCTTCTCCAATTTGTATGAATATAAATACAAATATTTCATTTTTTATAATTTAGAAAGAAAGTGGAGAAGAGGAAATGGCAGAGCTTTGCTACTGCCTCCAAACAAATATGAGAAAAGAAGGGAGGGCTAGACCTGAATTTATAGGCGCTAGAATCAACCAGAACCGTCAGATCGAAATATATTAAAAACGAGCCGTATATGGCCTAGGTTTATTGGCGCCGCCACTCTTGAAGCGATCGACCGCCCCTTCCAAGGGGTTAACCCTCCTGGTTGACCGTTCTAATATGCGGGTCGTCCTATGGGCCACAGATAATAATTAAAAACGTTAATTTTTCTTATTTATTCATTTTCGTTCCGAATTCATTTTTCGTCTGTAACTTCTTCGTTTGGACTCCAATCTCTAAATTCCAAATATGGAAGTTGCTTAGAATTTCACAATGAATACAATTGAGTAAGTTTCATGGTCAAATTCCATCGTTTGCACAAATTCCATTTTCGGAGCCTAATTAATTAACTAACTAACTAATTAAATAACTAATGACAAATTACGGGGTGTTACATGCTATGTGCTGGAGTTCCAAGTAATGTTTTGACATTATGTAATAAGACACTCATCTTAGGCATGCAATTATATCACATTTATATTGCTCCCATCGTTACTATTAGTGCTACAAATCACACATTTTAGTATGTGGATAGTTGGGAGAATGGAGATATCCTATAACAGGGCTTATGTTATGTTATTCGATGTACCGGCGAGGAAAATGATTTGTTGTTTGACCCCTGTATGCTATCTGTTGAACAATAGTGGTTGTAGAATGGTCTACCATTGAGACTATATACTTTAATGGAATGGGGTCGGTCTAGAGCGGGATAAATAGGTAGATTTCATATCTTTTTCTTATTTTGGATCATAGTGGGCTTATGAAGTCTATTGGGTTGCACTAGATCCAATCTAGTCTATTTAATTAAAGTCCAATTTTATTTAATTTTCTGATTTAATTAGTTAACGAGTTAACTAAAAATGATTTGTATATAGTTTACATTGATATACTTATATGTCTATAACATGCATGTGCAACATAATAAAAGTTTACATGGTCAAGTTTATATATAAGTAGACATTGAGATTTTTAGTCTACATTGACATATATATGTCATTTTCCATAGTTAAGATATTTTACATAAAATATGTGTATAATATATAAATAATTCAAAAATATTTATATAATATATAAGATATCATTTTGATAATATCATATAAAATTTTGACCCGGTCTATATTTCAAATTTGAATTTTAAATAAATATCTAATTTGAATTGGTAAACAAAATTTTGACTCTAAAACTAAATCTAAGATCCAAATTCAAAGCTTACTAAATATTATAAAATTAGACCTTGTTTATTTTATTATATGCATACACACACATATGTCAAAAATAATTTTAGCAATAATTAAATAATGTATGTAATAGTTTAAAACATTTTATATAACTAAATATTATAAAATTTATACACACACACACACATATATATATATATATATATAACATATTTTGACTGAAAGTTTTTTTATAAAACTCCAAAAGCATTTTATATGTTTATATATATTTGATTTAAATAAATATATTATATTTAAATATATATGCATATGTATTTAAATATGAAACTAGTTTTATTATGCCATTAAATATTTATATTAGTTATAAGTATAACTTAGTTAAATTAAAACTAATTTTTAATTACCAAAACATGATAATTTTTATAAATTAATTTTTATATTTTTAATTCGAATTTAATATATATATAAGAGCTAATTAATGAATAGTGTTTTAAATGTGCTTAGGAATTAACAAAATTTCGACGGTATATTTGAAAATGTTATTACGTTCGAATAATTTTTTTACACACATACGCGTATATATATATATATATATGCATGCACACTTACATATACATACATATATCTATATGTATGTATGTGTGTGTGTATGTATGTATCTTTATGTGTGTGTTTTAAATAAATTATTGTAATAGATTTAATGATCATAATCAATTAATAATTCAATGATAAACAACTTATGGTTTGGTATGGTATTTACATACACACACACATACATACATATATACACACACACATACAAGTGGATATATTTGTATATTTAAACAATAAACATCATATGAATTTGCAAATAAGGATATTCCTGAAGATAAGTTGTCTTAGATTCAAACATTGGCCTAAACTGTCTCCTAGATCTCTAAGATCTGCACCCAATGTTGCAATTGAATGGCATGCAAACACCGGATTTGAATGGATGTTAAAAGAGTTGGAAAAGGTGGTGCCTTGAGGCTGATATTTTTGGCCAAATGTAGAAGAGGGACAAGCAAAAGTGTAAAAGAAAAGTGGAGCCCTTTGTTCAAATTTACAATGATGTTTAGAGAAAGAATCTCCACATTCCTCTCTTACCAGTTCAAAATCAAGACCCCTTCCTTTCTCCTATTCTTAGGACCAGTCTAAGGTGGACTAAAATACCCATTATCAATTTTTACATTTAAAACCAATTTAAATATACATCAATATGGTATATCGACACGTACATATATAACTTTTATCCACGCACTCAATTATTTACTAATAGTACCCTGAACAATTCTAGAGGCCACTCTATTTTACTAAACACACTCTCATACAAAAATACAATAATAATTAATATTGCACAAATATTAATTAATTTAAGTAATTTATAACTATTACAAATCAATTAAATCAAGCGGTGTTTCAAAGAGTGGATAGATTCGGTTATGCGACTCAAAGGTGTGAATTTAGCCCGTGATTGACATTTGAATAATTGAAATACCAATGTTCAAACATCACCTTAGCTAGTAGTGTGATAGTTTGACTTAATTAATCTTCTATAAATATTATCAGTAAAATCCAATTTTACAAATTTAAGCGGTTCCTTTTGGTAACGATTATTTACATAAATTCTCTTTGTCAACACCATTTCACATTAGGACTTATAGAATTAGGTTTCATCAAAATTCCAATATCATCCATATTCAACACGGTTAGTCCATAAAAAATCATTGATTCAATAATAACATTTATCATTAACCATATTACTCTGTTCAGATATTTTGACTTTGTGTGGACTACAGTTGACTTTGATAATAACTTCATACAACCGAGGAGATGAATTCTCTATTGGATAATTTTTCACTTCTAATGCTTCAACTCAAACCCAACTATCATCCTCCAATTGTTGTTGTGCTATTATTTAACTATAATCAAATTGAAGTATCTGTATTGAAGTTCAATAGTATTCTCAAGTCAAGAGAATTGTGTGACCTCGTCACTTCGAATTTTCCTGTTTCATCTTAGTGACTATTAACCAACAGGAAGCTCTCGGACGATTCATTCCATAGTTATCCAATAATCATCAGTACATAACCCCTTGGTACCCCCCAACAACCATAAGTCTTACACTGCTCAATATAGGGCATTTCATACACTAATCTCAACGAATGTATCAATAACCTTTCTTGAAAAATCTCGACCAGGAATATTTAAAATAATACGTTAATATTGTGATAATTTTTTGATTACAACTCTTTGTTATTATTATCACACAACATATCATCTTAAGAATTTTCTATTTTATATACTTATATTAATTGCTTAATTAATATATCATAATACAACAAGTTTATAATAGAAAATATACATCTTTTATTTCGAAAAAGATTTAAATACAGAGTTAATAATTTACAATAAATTATAGAATTTGCCCTAGGGCATACCCTTAACTCTCTAATTTTCCACTTGCACCCGATGCCAATTATGGAATTTCAGTACCATCCCTTCGATCAGTTTGCTCATAACCAATTGAACCCGACCCTTCTTGAATGGATCTGCTATATTTTCCTTAGTGTTTACTCTTTCAATCACAACTTATTTGTTACTGATAAATTCCCTTATCAGGTGGAACTTTCAAAGAATGTGCATTGACTTCTTATAAGGTCTTGATTATTTAGCTTTCTACATCGTGCCATTTTTTCATATAATAATGGCATGGGATTCTCAATGTTTGAAACCATCCCTACCTCATACATAAACTTGCACATCTAGATTGCATCTTTAGCTGCTTCGTTGAGGGCGATATACTCATCCTATATAGTTGTATCAACTACTGTTTCCTATTGGGAACTTTTCCTACCGTCGCTCCATAGTTCAATGTAAATACATAACCAAACACTAATTTACCATCATCGATATAACTCTGGAAGCTGGAATCTTTGTACCCATTTATAAGGAGCTCTTCATTCTTATATATAAGGAATAATCTTTGGTATTTCTTAAATATTTAAGAATACATTTCACAGTTGTCCATTGTTTTTCTTTGGATTAGACAAATACCAGCTTACACAACCTAATGCATAAGCCACGTATGGTCTAGTACTAGCATAGCATTCATGATGGAATTGATTGTGGATGCATGCGGTATCTTCTTTATATGCCTCTTCTTCTCATCAGTATGAGGAGTCTCCTTTTTGGAAAGGATGATTCTATATTATGTTGTAACATTTCTATGCTTGGAATTCCCCATACTGAACCTTTTTAGTATGTTACCTATGTACAGAGCATAAGACAGACACTGCAACCTTTTGGATTTATCTCTATAAATCCTAGTATCAAGTATATAAGTTGCTTCACCCAAATCCTTCATAGAGAAGTTCTTCGACAACCATGCTGTTACTTATTATAACAACGCAATGTCATTGACAATATTGAGAAAATCGTCGAGATATAAGATTAAGAAAACAATAGCACTTCCCTATTCTCTTCTGTAAATGCACGCTTGCACTGTATTCTGATAAAAACTAAACTATTTGATTACTTTATCGAAACGCTTATTCTAACTCCTTGTAGCTTGTTTAAGACCTCAAATTGGAATTTACAATTTGCATGACTTTCCCTCACTACCACTAACCTCGAACCCTCGGGCCGTGACATGTAAACAGTCTCTTCTAAATCACCATTTAGAAATGCCAGCTTCACAGCCATCTGTCATATTTCATAATCATAGAAAGTAGCGATAGAAAACATGGCTACGGGCGGAAATGTTTTGTCATAACAAACACCTTGAATCTGACGAAACCCTTTTACGACTAGCTGGCCTAATAGGTATCTACCTTTCCATCTGCATTTAGTTTTTTCCTTGAAAATCCATTCGTGAAAATAGGTTTTATCCCTTTGGGAATGTTATTCAAAGTCCAAACTTTGTTGTCATACACGGAATCTATCTCGGATTTCATAGCTTCGAGCTAAAGTGCAAAGTATTTACTCTACTGTGCTTGTTGGAATGAGAAGGGAGTGTCATCTTGTAAGACACAGACCTCTTTTTCTTCATCCATGAGAAAACCATAATATCTCTTTGGTGCATAAGATTCCCTATTAGAACTTTTAATATGTTGGGTTTTTTCATATAATGGTGAATTTGATTCTTCTACCGGCTTTGCCTCTCTGTTAACTTTCGGATCTCATCCAAGTCTGCGAATTCGCTTTTAATAATTTTTGAAGGAAATTCCTTTTCTAAAATGGTAGTGTTCCAATAAACAATAACATTTTATCCCTCAGTTTTATCGAAAATATATCCTATAGAATCCTTGGAATATCCTATAAATTTACACAGAGCCAATCTTGCTTTATGTTTACTGAGGCCAATGTTCTTAATGTAGGCTGGACAACCCAACATCTTCAAATAGTTGAGGTGTGGTTTCTTTCCATACTACATCTCATATGGAGTCTTAGGAGCATATTTAGTAGGCATCAAATTCCATATATGCACTGCACTTTCCAGCGCATATCCCAAATGGTAAAAAGGTAATTCAACATTACTAATCATAGAATGAACCATGTCTATTAGGATTTGATTCCTTATTTCTGAAACATTATAGTGTGGAAGATTATGCGGTTGAGTAAACTGTGAGATAATCCCATTATCTTTTAAGTACCGTGGAGCTCTTGTCCAACATACGCACCTCCTTAATCTATCGAAGTATTTTTATTGTATGGTTCATCTGATTTTCAACCTCGTTCTTGTACTCTTTAAATTTCTTACAGACTTCTGATTTATTCTTCATAAGATATACATATCCTAGGTCCAAGAAATCATTAGTAAAAGTTATAAACAACGGCTAATTGTGTTTAGTCACTATAGGCATCAGGCCACATACATCATGTACGAGACCCAAGAGTTCGTTAACTCTTTCATTGCTCCCATTGAAGCGGTGCTTATTCAATTTCACTCTGAGACACGACTTACAAGTGTCAAATGATTTATAATCAAATAGTGGAAGAAAACCATTGGTTTTCAATTAGTGCAGTCTTTTGTCGCTAATATGACCTAGCCTATTATGCCCTAAGTAGCTATTATTAATGGTAATAAAAGATTTATTAATAGTAACAACACATATATGATTAAAGTTAATTACATAAATGTCATTATCTAAAACACCATTATAGATATTATTTCCATCAAAGGTAATATTCATAATACCGTCTTTACAATGAAAACCAAAACTGTCTCAAACAATCTATAAAACATATATAATTCCACCGATAAAGTTTTTAACATAATAACAATTATTCAATACTAAATCAAATCCACTAGACAAAGTCAAGTGATAGCCTCCAACTACTGTTGCATCTACTATAGATCCATCGATAACTTAAAGCCTCATTTCACCCTTTTCCATGTATCGTCTGCTCCTATGTCCCTATAACAAATTACATATATGAGTCCCAGATCCAATATCTGAAACCCAAGATGATTTATTAATTGCAAAACAATTTTGAATCATAAACGTACTTCTAATAGCACAAGAGTCCGACTGTTTCTTCTCTTTAACCATCTTCAAATAGTCCGGACAACTACGTTTATGATGTCCCTTCTTATGACAATGGCGACATTAGCCTTTGTCGATCTTTCTTACCTTTCTTAGAACCTCGGCTGCGTTTCTTCACACCTTTCGAAGACGATGCCTTAACCTTTATAGGTAATGTTATGTTTTGATCCTTTAACATTCCCTTGGCTGACGTCAACGTATTGAGTAACTCGATGAGGATTGCGCTCAACTTATTCATATTATAATTCAATATCAATGGTTGAAACTGTGGAGTTAATAAACCTAGGATCAAATATACTTGCAGTTTACTGCTTATCCCAACATCTAGCTTAGAAAGTCTATCAATATAGCCTTTCATTTTAATTACGAAACCTTTGACATGACTGCCTTTAGTCATCTTTGTATTAAACAGTTTCTTAGTAATCTCGTACTTTATAGAACGACATTGCTCCCCAAACAAAACTTTGAGGTTTTTGAAGATTTTATGAACATGCATATTTTCATGTTTCCTTTGCAATGGCTTACCTAAAGTAGACAGTATGGAAACTTAAGCGATTTCACAATTATCTATCCAAGTGTTATAAGCTTTTACCATCTCAAGGTCAGCAGTAGCAGTGGGATTTTCTCTTAATGGTTCAATAATTGACAACCATAAACTTTTATATGCAAGTGTTATTTTAGTTTCTCTTAGCCAGTCAGTGTAGTTTTGTTCGGTGAGGTAATCATTTTTCGAAAATAGTCTTAGGTTTGTCATTTTGCTATAAATTTAATTTTAGTGGATTAGAACAATTTGTACATAGCATATATTCCTATATTATTAGAAAGGTTAAATGCATTCATTAAATCTTCATAATAAGCTCCCATTTGATTTTTACATTTCTCAAAACCCCAAGAAAAACATTAAAAAAATTGATTTCTCTAGTGGGTGTTAGAACTCTCTTGCCTTAGGATTCTAACCTTAAGTTTGCTCAACCAATCATAGACCCACAAGCGATGGGTATTTAATTGATTGTATCATATACAACTCCTAACACATAGTCTTTGTCCTTATCTCTTCTTGACCTTGAGTTTGCTCAACAAATCAAAAGAGATTATTCACTAGTGCCTACCATTACGTGATGACCTAAATATAATGCATGTACCTTAAGTTTGCTCAATAAATACGTGCATGTATCTTACCTCGTCTAGTTAATATATTAATAGTTCTACAGATAACATCCCTAGCTTGAGTTTTCTCAATAAATAAGGAGTATGCAAGTAATTTATTAATATATAAATGGTAGAGGATTATTTTATATATTAGAGATTAATAATATTTAATATATACATTTATTAGAGTGATATAAATTTAGGGAATAATGTATTTCTTATGAAATACACTAGTGATTTAAGTGTCGGACACATCAAAAATCACAATATACGTACAATATGCATATATTTATTCCTTAAACCTAAGTCGGGTTTCTTATAGTTCCACTTATAAGACACTTATATTATATAAGGTTGACTCATTTATAACTGTTTAAAATTTAGTCAATTTATATAATATTCATATGTATATTATTAATTAAATCATATTTAATTAATATTTATTTATTAATTTAATTAATAAATTAAATAAATTATTTTAAAATTCAAAATTTATTTTATTCATACCAAATAGTTTATGATAAATATTAACTATAACATTTATAGTTTTATATACGTATATCATTATATGTATAAACATATATATGTATGTCTTTACTAGTTAACTTTTAATTGATTTATTTATAAAATAATTATTTTATTTTTAATAGATTCAAAATATTATTTTAATTTACCTTAAAAATTTAAATATATATATATATTGTTATTCATATTTGAGCCGAGCCATTTCTAAGTAAATCTAGACGTCGAAACGAAGTCGAAATGGGTATCTAGTTGAGTTTCTAAGGGGACCCACTTGAAAACTTGGAAGCTTAGGATCTATGCAAGCATGAGGTAGCTTATACTGTAGCGATGAGCAAACATGTTCGGTACCAACCATATTTTGTTCGGTACCGACATGATTTTATTATACCAAATTGATCTATTCTCTCTTTGGCTTCATGAATACGTTCTCTTATCTTGTCTTCCATGACCTAGTGATTATGCTAGAGGATTTCAACTATAAATATAAGAGTTTGAAAATGTGAAAAGGGACTTTTGACTTTGGATACTCTGGAATACTTAAGCTTTCGTTCTTCATACTCTCATCTTCACACAACCAACCTTTCCACGAATTACTACCAAATAAAAGATTACTTTGCTTTCTAGATCTGAAATTATTGTAAAATCGTTGGTATTTATGAAAACTAAGGGTAATAAGATTATGTAGATGTTGGAACTTGATTTGTCCAAGCCACTATAAAAGCTTGTGTGTTCTTACTATTTTTACTTACTTGTGATTGATTTACTCTCGTTTGTGATCGACTGGAGGCGCTATGTAGATTTTATAGAACATCACGTTTTGACCTAACATTTTTGGTGCTTTCACCGAGGGAGAGCTTCTTAAGTGAAGATTTAGCTTAGAACTTTGGATTTTGAGCATCCAGAAGGTAGATTTAGAAGATCATTGTTATAGACTTGAAGCTATTGAGATTTCGAAAGGAATATACATCAAATCAGAAGATAATTTGCTCGAAGAGACTTTTATTAGATCCGGAGTTGTTTCTAGTGGAAAAGATGAAGCTTCTCATCACAATGAAGAAACCACTCTACCAACCCCTACTTTGCCAGGACTTCCCCCTTTCCGGTAGGAGATGGTGACCAAAGCTGAACTTGATAGGATGATGGCTAAAATGCATAAGAGGATGTTGGATAGCCAGAATGCTATCTTTGAAAGAATGTAGAAGAGTTTTGCCATGTCGGCCCAGCAACCACAATGGTATTTAAAGAACCATAAGAATTTGTCATCTTTAAGTTCCGAGGAAGACATTTCATCTTTCTTAGGGCGGAATACAGGAGAGAAGGAAAATAAAAGATAAAAAGAAAGGATGTTGGGGCAACGAGGAATTAAAGTGGAGGAAGTGGGGCCATTTTGGCCATGACCAACATGGTCGGTACAGACCAAAATCATGTCGATACCGAGCAGGTTGATGGTGGGGTTGGTACATAACCACTTGAAGCCGTTGATTTTTCTAACAGTGTGGATGACTTACAAGACATTGTTAATGACATTGGGTAGTTAGCTGGTGCACAAACTGATGCTATTTAAATGAACGCCACTGAACCGACAAGACAACGTAGGAAATCTAGGAGAATGGCTTCTACGGAGACAGGAGAGCCTAGACTTCATGGAATGAACCGAGAGCATTTGTAGAGTCCAACACTCAGAGCAATCCCTAAAAGTCTCCATTTAAATGCTCAAACCATTGAAGAGTTCATAGCTGATATGATTAAGAAATTACTGAACGAAATAATGAAAAATGGGGTTTGGCACCCAATGGGACTCCATTCACTGATGATATACTACAGGAGAGTTACCTTAAGATTTTTTTTATGCTAACGATGCTATCATATAATGGAATAACAGTTCCTAGACAACATCTACTGAAGTATGAGTGACACATGGATGGTGTCTATGCAACTGACACAGTAAGGTGTGGTTATTTCTGCATATTCTTAGATGGGATAGCTATAATATGGTTTACTTGGCTCATACTAAGGTCCATATCTTCATTTGATCAATTGGCGAAAAAGTTCATGGAGCACTTTAGGCTCCACATAGCTCGTCCGAAGGATGTGATGTCCTTTTCGAGCATCCATCAAAGTTCCAAAGAGACTATGAAAGATTTCTTAAAATGGTTTAACATTGCTGTAACTGCAGTAAGCAACCCAAATT
This sequence comes from Allium fistulosum, assembly GCA_030737815.1. Taxonomy (NCBI): domain Eukaryota; kingdom Viridiplantae; phylum Streptophyta; class Magnoliopsida; order Asparagales; family Amaryllidaceae; genus Allium; species Allium fistulosum. The sequence continues at coordinate 564,773 of JASFAW010000015.1, forward strand.
AGGAAACTGTGTTGATGGCGTTAATCTGAGGGATACAGTCAGATACGAATTTTTGGTAGATGGCTTAAAAAACAGCCACCTGCCATGGAAGAATTCTATCGTAAGATGTCCCAGTATATGCGCTTGGAAGAGGCGGACCTAGCTCTGGACCTATTGCTGGTAGTGTATGGAATAAAGTTATGCAAATCAACGTGGCTATTAAGCAAACCAGTGAGAGGTCGAAAATATTGCAGTGAATTTCGGGAATAATAATAATCAAAAAAGGAGAAATCAAGGCACTAATGGGAAAAGGCAAAACACCAAGAAGCGTCCAAGGTGCATGAGACTGGTAGATCATACCCTGTTGAATGATACTATTGAGAATATCTACCTTGTCACACAAGGTACAGAGAACTATTAAAAACCGTCTCAAAGGGATGCTATTGAAGTCGAATGACGACAGGGGAAGTATTGTCGCTTCGACAAAAATCATGAATTCAATACCAATGAGTGCCATCATTTGAGATATGTGATTAAGGACTTGATCCGAAAGAAGAAATTACAATAGCACATGATAAATCTACAAGATAAAGGACATAACAACAGGCCCCAAGGCCAGAGTGCCCAAAGGGACCGGTCTGGGTCCAATAGAGAAGGACTAAGGCGACCTGATAGTAGAATTGTGAAAAACACCATATCTAAAGGACCTCATCCAATTGAGAAGAGATGGAATGAGATGGAGAGGTACCGAAGTTCATTGGAACATGTGCCATAAGAGAGTTGTTTTGCTATCGAACGTGGAGCTCTGGCAAAACAAATGAAGATAATGAATGATGACATTGTTCTCCAAAATAGGGATCCTGAAGGGATTGAAGTGCCAATGCTTAATCCCATGGTGATTACGGCCATTGTTGAGCCAACAGCTGTACGTCGAGTTTTGATTGATTGTGGAAGCTCGGTTAACGTCTTATTCAAGAAAATGTTTAACCAGATGAAGATTAGTCTGAAGGATCTAAAACCATGTAAATCTCATAACTAGGGATTTATTGAAGAGGCTAAAGAACCTATCAAATGCATGGAATTGGGCGTGGGAGACCACAAGATAATGCGGGTGCATATTTTTGTTGTGATTGATGAATTTTCAGCTTATGGTGCTTTTTGGAATAACCGACCCTTGCTAGCATCAAGGTAGCCCTGTCTCCATGGTGTTTAAAGTTCTCCACTGAGAATGGAATTAGAGCTATTCAAGGCGACCGAAGTTGTAACAACCCTCTTCAAAACATGCCTAATTTTTGACCTAATAAAAGCCCATCGAAGCTTAGGTCCATTCTAGAGCTAGCTGTTGGTTGGTAAAATTGAATAAATAAACAATATATAGAGCTATCTATCTATGCTTTCAGAATCAAACAATAGAAGGGATAAAATATAATAATAAAGTAAGTACCCATTTCACAAGTTCCAAATCTCATAAATACAATATTCCAAATATCCATAACATAATGTCTCAAGATAGTACATCGACAGGTCTAAAAATCTAGGTAGATCAGAATAAATCATAAACATAAATAAATAATTGCATTGCCACCAATCTTCACTGCCTCCTTTACACTTCATCATTAACATTGTTCCCCCTAACCCGTGGGTTATACTAAGGAAGGAGTTAGAACAACAATGTCTGATGAATGAAAATCTCAAGTCTTACCATAATAGTATTTGGGTAGTACTATTTAGAAGAGTAATGTCTGACGTATTTATAACTATATCTCTCCGAGTATACCTCCGACTATAAGACAACAGCTCTTCCAGTCCAGCTCCATAACATACTCCAATCGTAGGCTAATGGCCCTTTTCAACCTTACTTCAAAACTATAATGCATGTAACTATGGAATATATTGGGTTCAATGACCCATCTTTCACCAATCATACCCTAATAATGCAAGAGAAAGTACCCGAGTCACTTAAGACCTTTTTATATGGGAAATAGGCAGACTCCAATCATTTAATGCCTAGACCCTGGGTAGATGCTCGCCAATTAATACGTAGACCCTAGGCGAACCTCTCATGGGTACTTCCTAGCTGACATCATAAGAAATCTCATAAGGCCACTTGATACTTCTTAAATGTGGGAGAGGTAGACCCTCCAATAACCGTTTAATACTTTAACCCTGAAGTGTACCCCCTTCAAAGATTTCCACTACCACACCTAAAAGATAATCCCGACCATTTAATACTTCTTGAATTGAAAAAGCAGACCCTACAACAACCATTTAATACCTCAACCCCAAAGCAGGCCCATCTCGGGATTATCGTTCTATGACCTATAACCCAACCTGTGATGTCTCATATTAGTCCGATTTATTCGTGGGTACTGGTAGCCAGAATAACTGGGTAGGCTTACCCTACAGAATTGGGACCAACCTTGCGTCCACCGTTGGTACTTATTATAGGCGATGTCTCATATCAATACCAAAGTCACACTGTTTGTAGCCAACTTAGCTGGACAGACTTCTATGCACTTTTAACTGACCTCGCATCCCTATAACTTAGTCATATTTCCAGTCTCCAACATTACAAAACTATACTAGCATATATGTATAACACACACACACACACACACACACCCATAATATACCTTACATGTATTTACGCATTAAGGCCATATATGGGAAACTCCTTATTTCACCTTTAATTATCGATTAATTTCCATAATTGTTCTTAACTCCCTTTTTATATGGTTTATTGTTATCTGGTAATGGTCATTCAATTGGCGATTTATTTATTTATTACCCTATTTATTTTGTTCATTACGAGTTTTACATTATTACTATATCTATACTTAATGTAAATTTTTGGCTAATTAGTTTTTACTAAATATTTGTAGGTGTGTGTAAAAGCATTTCTATACCAAGATTTTCGCTTCTTATTCGAGTTGTTAAGATAATTTAAATGTCACAATTTCTATATCCATACAAGTCTCAATTCGATACATTTTCGCACTAGCTAATATCACAATTTAAATTAGCTAAACAAAACAGACTTGCATACACACACACACATATATATTCAAAAATGGAATCAAAATAGTTGATTGTTTTACGTTAATATAGTAGAATTAACGTCTCTATTACAAAGGAGCAAAACCTTACAATTTAAATTCTTTATATTCTATTCAACTTTTAAATGTATAAGGTTGAAGTGAAAAAGGATTCTAATTTATTTTAATTACCAAAGCAGGTGGTACAAACCATGGATAGGATAAAGATCCATACTTTACACACCCCTTTCTAATTGTTTTTGAATCATTTGTAATAATAAACACAAATTGAGAAGTGAAAATTGAAGAGAATATAAATTATTTACATTAAAAATAAGAACGGATTAAATTCTACCATATTAACAAAAAAAAATATGATTCCAATCAATTCCCGAATTTACATTTTTCGGGAGAATTTCGAGGTTTTACATTTAAGGTTTTAGAATTCCCTAAGGCATAAAACATATCCAAACATCAACTGCACAAACTACTATAGATAGAAAAACTAAGATTTTCATTCACATATGATCCCCTTTGAATTCCTTTTATTTGATTCCATGCCTTCACCTTGGTCCTTCCTCTAATTATCTTTTCTTTATTTTGTATATTTATGAATTCAATTAAGTGTATTAGCCTCAGAATATTTTAGCTTAAGGAGGAATAAAGTAGAGAATAAATATATATAGTTTTATTACCTTTTCCTTGCTAGATTCTTTAATCTTCCTTAAACCCTTGAATCTTGAATATATATATATATATATATATTTGTTTTTGAAAATTTTGATTTTAAGAATTATATTAAGGAGGAAGAGAATGGCATAGTTTCGTCGGCTTGTAAATTTTTTCTAAATATAATGAGGGGTCCGTCCTCTTATTTATGGTGGTTAGGAGACGCCTAGACCATATGATGAAAATCATTTCAAAATAATAAAATCTGAGTCGTTCAGGCCATAAAAAACCTAGCCATCCCAACAATTGACCGGTCGACCGGACCCTTGTAGACCGTCGACCAGTTGATGTCCCAAGTGGCCTATTTATTACTTAACGTTAATTTTTATAATGTTATATTATTTATTTCCTTAACGCTCGCGCTGTTAACATTTACTTAAATGTTAAATCTACCACTTAACGTTTTTATTTTTATTACCATATCGTTGATAATTTTTAATTTATAAATTTAAATATGTTTAAATTATTTTCGTTCTGGAATTTTCAAACTTCGATAACTTCTTCGTTTAAACTCCGATCGCAAAGCTTTATATATGAAAGTTACTCAGATGATCGCCACAAACATAATGGTGCAAGTTTCGTTGCCAAATTTTGAAGTTTTCAAAAATTCTACTTTTAGCCTTTTGTTAATTAATTAATTTCTTATAAATTTTATAGGGTTTTATAAGAGCACTAATCAAGAATGCTATGTCACTGAACTTAGAGAGGCAAAGTGACGTGAGAAGGAAAAGGGTGCAGAGAGGACTCTCTGCATCAAAACTGTTGATGCGTAACAACCATTGCCCAAGCCCTTGCTCGGGTCCCATAGTAAGTTCTACAAGCTTATAAACCCTAAACAAGAGCCGTAGGATGCGAGGGTGGCGCCAGTGGAACTGACAGTCAACATCCCATTCGATGTTGATGAACCCACTAAGGCTCTCAAAGTCGAATCTCGGCTCAGCATGAAAATGAAAATGGAGATGGTAAATTTTCTGTGGGAAAATCTAGATGTGTTTGTCTGGGAACATTCTGATATGTATGGAATTTCATCAGAGATAGCATGCCATGCATTGAATGTGGACCCAAGATAGCCCCCTATGAAGTAGAAGAGACGTAGCTTGGGTCCGGAGTGATCCACTGTACTAAAAGAAGAAGTGGATAAGCTGAAAGCAAATTGCTTTATTTGCAATGCCTTGTATCCTGAATGGGTATCAAACCCTGTGTTGATCAAGAAAAAAAATGGAAAAAGGCAGACATGCATCGATTGTTCGGACTTGAATAAAGCATGCCTAAAAGATAGCTTTCCACAACTGAAGATCGACCAACCCGTGGACTCAACTACTGGATACGAACTACTATCCTTGATGGATGCGTACTCTAGCTACAACAAATAGCACTGCATGTTCCAGATTAGAAGCATATGAGTTTTATCACTGATTGGGCCTACATAGTTATTGAGTGATGCCGTTCGGTTTGAAAAATGTTGGAGCTACTTACTAATAACTAGTAAATTAGATTTTCAAAGATCAAATTGGATGGACAATGTAGGCTTACATAGATGATATGCTTGTGAAGTCACAATGGTTAATGAATCACATGGATAACCTCTATAAAATGTTTGGTGTGCTCTAGAAGTATGGGATGAAGCTTAATATATTAAAATGCTCTTTCGGAGTGGCATAGATCAAATTTTTCGGTTTCATCGTGAACTCAAAGAGTACTGAAGCTACTTCAGAGAAGACTTACCACTGAAAGAAGTTATTGCCCCAAAGACAAGGAGGGAAATGTAGAGGTTGGATGGAAAAGTCACTACACTAAGTCGATTTATTTTGAAGGAAATGGAAAAATGATACCGTTCTTTGATGCGATCAAGAAAGAAAAAGGGAAGTTTTCTTAGACGATGTAATGCCAGGAAGCTTTCTAGAAATTATTAGAACACCTAGAAAGATTCCTGTCTTGTCGAAGCCTTTGAAAGAAGAAGATCTATTTATTTACTTGAAAGTATCTGCTCACGTACTAAGTGTGGCCTTAGTACGTGAGGAGTTTAGAATCCAAAGGCACATATATTATATTAGCAAGCAGTTTACCAGATCGGAGAATAACTATTCAAAATTGGAGAAATTGGTGTGCTACTTGTGGATTGCTTCGAGGAATTTTCGACCACACTTCCAAGCTTACCCAATAAATGTGCTGATTAGTCAACCCTTGAATCAAGTACTACATCGACCCAAGACATCAAGGAGATTATTGAAGTGGAATATCGAGCTAAGCTAATACGATAAAATGTACCATTGTAGAATGGCGATACGAGGACATGCATTGGTTGATTTCATTACCAAATTTATTGTCCGAGATGGGTAAGTGGAAGATAATATGGTCCAGCTTCCCAATGGAAATTATACATAGATAGAGTTTCAAATGAAGGTAGTTATAGAGCAGGAGTGATTATTGTAACCCCAGAAGGATGAACTATATAATATGCCTTGAAGCTAGAGTTCCCGACGACAAACAATGAAGCCAAATATGAAGTATTGATTGCGGGACTCATGGTAGCAAAAGAACTAGGGTTCAAGGCACTTGTAACACCTCGTAAAATAAACAGTAGTTAATTAAAGAGAATTAATAAATAATTATTGATGCTCAAAAATTGAATTTGAGCGAATGTCAGATGGCCAAGAAATTTGCACAATTGTGTTCATGGCATTTTTCTGAGAAACTTTCATATATAAAGTTTTGTGATCGAATTTAAATGAATAGAGCAGAAACTTTCATATTATCTGAATAGAGCAATGCAGCTTTGCCATTTTCTCTTCTCCACTATTTCTTTAAATTGCAGAATTACTATATTATATATATACAAATTGGAGAAGGGCAGAAAATAAAAGAGAAAAGGAGAAGGAATGAATCAATTTTGCACAAAAGGTAAATTCTAGAATTATAAATATATTCCACTTTACTCAATCCTCCTCACATATGTAATTCTAATGGGTATGTATATACCTTGTTATACATATTTTTAGGATGGAAAGGAAAAAGGAGTCAATTAGATTCGGATTTGGGAGATTTGAAAAGCTAAGAAGGTGAGTGGAAAATTATATGATTTTTATATAATAATGAAATTTATATCGTTGAATTTTATTTGATTATTGTGAATATGCAAGGTCTTTTGAATTGTAGGCTTAAATTAAATATATTTAATTAAAACCTCGCCTACATATTTTGTAAGTTATGTAATTGTGATGGAATGGGATATACACCCTAAAATGGAAATTTTGGAGATTAACCCCCTTAGTATTTGAAAGTATGATGTTGATAAGATTATGAAGTTTATTCTAGATTTAAGTTAGTTACGTTGTAAATTATTTAGAATGCCTTAATTTGACTTGGAATATAAATTTCTACATTTAAATTTGTTGGGAGCATTGAGTGTACAATGTAGTTATATCTATTTCTGTGTAAATTTCCATAAACTGTCTAACTTCAACTATGTATAAAAAGTGCGTCATTTGGAAAAATAAAGAATATACCAAAATGAAAGAGATATGTAAAGTACAGATGTCCTTTCTATAGTTTACACCATCTATTTCAATAGAAATAAAAAGAGATAATTCCTTGTAATTTCAAACGGACCAAAAGTCCCACTTTTAGGTAGTTTATGGAAAGTTATAACGGTAATAATTTATTTCTTTAGGAAAGGATAGCTCCAATGTATTAAAATGTGGAAATAATCATTCTTTATAGAATTTACACATAGGTGTATATTTTGAGATTTCTTAGCATATGAAGTAACGAGTTAAAAAGATATACATACATACATACATACATACACACACACACACACACACATATATATATATATATATATATATATGCACATACATATTACCTCACCTACTAATTGAAAATATAAAAATTCATAGGGTAACAAAATAAAGCATAATAAATAAATATGCGCCGGTACTCGTATTAGTTACAATTAGGATGATTAAATATTAACAACGTAGTAATTCATAAGATTAGGAGGTTGCAATGAAAAGAGATAGTAACTACAAGATTTAGGAATAATGATTGCAATATTAATGCGTAATAAATGTACAGTTAATAGGGAGTTATAGAACTCAAATAGGCATATAAATGTTTTTAAGAGGATTAACTGCAAAATTAAACATGACATTTATGGAGGAAACATAATAGGCATAATAAGTTTGATTTGAAATGAATGAATAAATGTCATTAGTGATTATGCAATTTGAATAATAACAACTATTTATTAAGGATAATTATTTTGAGGTAAAAGAATAAGTGACATTTAAATGACACAAAAAGGAAATGAAGAATATTGGAAATAAGCATATAAGATAGGAATAGGTTCGCAGCAAATAAATAATTGATTATAAATAAATAAACTTTAGAGGCAATATAATTTCCATAGTGAAAATTATATAGCCTCAACAATACAATTAGGTCGAGAGTGAATTAGTGTGCTTAGCCTAATATTTAAGTTTAGGATAAATGGCTTAGTTTAGTATGGGTTAGGATGGGATGTCAGTAGAGTTACACAACAAAAGTCCGCTCTTCACCTAGAGGCTACCAGTAGTTGTGTATATATATTATTGATGTGGGACATCTCCAAATATAGGACCCATGGGGAAGGGATATACATTCGTGTATAAATGTGGGAAAATATACCAAGGGTTCGCCTCAGATTTGAAATATTAAATGGCTCGGTACCTTTAGGGATATCAAGGGGTTAATTTTAGGGTAGAAGATATTAAATGCCATTGGGTCTACCTCCTTCCTATTTAAGAAGTCTTAAATAACATACGATACTGTCTAATTGGTAAAGGGGGTCTGCTTCATTTCTAACTTGAGGTATTAAGTAACAAGAATGGGCATTTTCCTTGACTTATATTAGGTAAGTCTAAATGAGATTTAGGTTGTGGGAGGTCGACAGGCTATGTCAGTGTTGTTGATAGACCAGTATTTAGAAGTAGGGTTGGCATATAGGCTTTGACTCCAGTGGTCCCAAGCGGTCGTTAGCAAAGACTCAGGTTATGTCTTGATGGATTTCGCTTCCTACTAGTGTAGAATTCGTATAGGATATGCAAAGATCTCAAAGTTCAATTAATTATGTATTTGTCGGGGTGGGTTAGTTAAGCCTTAGATAAGTCTTTGAGATGTGTTAGTAACACGACTAATTAAATTACAAAGTCGTATCTAGGTTTCATCGGCCCTCGTAGCTAAGGGCTAGTTGACTAATGATTACGTTACGGAGGGTTCACTTTGGGGTTAAGGTATTAAATGCTTATTGGGTCTGTCTCCTCCCTATTCAAGAATTATTAAGTAGCCGAGGTTTTCTTTTGGGTAGTACAACATTATACACACACACACACACGTGTATATATATATATAGTTATACCTCGGTGAAGGTTGGATATATCGTACACGCATATGGAATTAAACGGATAAGCCATGAATAATAGACATAACACTTAAATAGAAATCAATTGGCATAAACTAGGGTTATGGATAAAGTATGTAATTTTCCAGTCACTAGAACGTTGTTCAGACCTCCTCCCCATTACAACCCACTGGATAAATCTAGGGGGACATGCTACTGGTGCAAGATGAGAATGGTAGATGGAGAAGTCATCTCGTTCATGCACGGCAGTGACAAGGCAACTAGATACCCAATAAATAATATTAATTCTAAGGTAGTTGCCTTAGTCGGTATATATATTCTATTATATTTTTCTATTCCATTGTAAGTTTATATGGATAGCTCTCTGATATACTTATGTTTATTTGAGGTTACCAGCACTAACGATCCAAACCCTAGTGGACTTGGGTTTTGATTTAATCAAAATTCGGGCATATTAAGGTGCGGGTTGTACAACACTATACATATTCAACAACTCTGGTCTTCCAGGTTAGGAAGGGCAGGCTAAGGAAGCGAGACTTTCCCCTAACTTGACTACGACACTAGAATTATTGAATGATTTTGAAAATTACACAATCATGCACATTCCTATAGAATAAAATATAAAAGCTGATTCATTAGCCAAACTGGCCAGCTCTGGAGGTGCGCAGCTTAGGGGACTCATTCTTTTAGAGGTTTTATTAGTTACGAGCATTGACTAAATGGATGTTGATTGGATCTTATAGGCCGAAGAAAAAAAGGAGTCATGGATGACTCCATTTAAAGATTCTTTGCTAATGGAAACTCTCCCAAATGGAAGTAACTAATGATGAAAGCTCCTTTGTAAGGTGTCGCGATTTATTATGCAAGAAGGAGTGCTATATCGGAGATAATTCTCGACCCCCACGCCATAGTGTGTAACCAAAGATGAAGCTAGGAAGATCCTTTCATACATGCATGAAGGAAGCTACGTTGATCACATAGGTGGGCAGATATTGGTGAAGAAGATACTTTGTTACGAATACTTTTGACACAACTGAGATACATCTGACTACACTAGACGTTGTGATAGGTGTGACGACCGCCCATGACCCCTGCACCGAATCTAGTGATAGTGCGCTGTAAAGTGTGCCAGGCGACCATGGACGATTGTCAGGGTAGATTAAAACAACAGAATCTATCGTATTACTCACAGCGCATGGACAAAATACAATAGAACATATACATAGTGAAGCTTTACAGAATAAAATGCCATCATATAAAAACTTCATAATAGTTGAATACAAGCATCCAAATAGCCAATACATCAAGCCTCACTACATAACACTCAGAGAATACAAAACAGCGGAACATCCAGTACATATAATAAGAAGATAATATGCAACCCTCCAGCTCGTCTTCGATATCAACATCGTGAGAAGAGAACAACACCTGTCACCTGCTACCTAGTCTGCCCATCCCAAAAATGGACGAACAGCCCAAGGCAATAAGAATTAAAAACATAAAGCCTTGAGTCAGACAACAGTCTTAGTGAGCAGTAAATTAACTAACAACATACCAAAAGAGCATAAAGGAAAAGGAATAGGAATACAACCCTCCCACTCCACCTCTTTATACAGTGATAGCCCCCAGACACACACTAAGCAGAAGCAACATAGCAGAGCATACCATTTAAAGTAAAGTAATAATCATTCGAGTCAAGGGCGATGTTTTCCAAGTACCAAGGCCTAAATCAGATAAGCACCCAGAAAATACCGCTCTTGAGTCCGAACGACGATACAACCAAACATCCATGACTTTGGCTATCACTGTTATCACTGCTTCGATATCACCGTTAATTGAATGACCGACACATTCTTTCAGCCGTCCGTCAAGGGCTAATGGAAACCCCGGTTCTAGACATAACTCTCGCACGTCGTCGCAGCCCGTGCCTAGGACTATCGAATCTGCCCAGAGTACTCGACCATCAACAGTTGGCCGTTGGGACTATCGAATCTTCCCAAACGTACTCTTGCTTAGAGCATGCTAGAACCTTCAACAACGATGCTATCCAAGCCTCCTAGTCATCCTCCTCAACGACTATTCTCATATCCATTCATTATCCTCAACTCGAATCATATCACCGAGTTATCAACATGCTTGGAATGATCCCGTCTGGATTAGACCAAGTCTTCATCACATGATTGCCTCGCTTCATCACATCCTCGCAAAGCCTTATCTCAACATCACATCAGCAAATCTACGCATAAGAGCTTCATCATCCCGCTACATATGCCACGAGCAGCTTACCCAATTCAAGAGCCTTTCTCTTAGCTCTTGAATCATCTTCGGTTTAAATCAAACCATCAATCATCTAATTCATAACAATCAATCAAACCAAACATTAATCCAAGCAATCAAGCATTCAAATATGATCTAAGTAGATAATTATAACAATAATGGCATTTTCGTAATTAAAGAGTTGAAAGTCTAACATGCATGAAATCATAAGAAATATCTCTACAATCTTGATGAATGAACTTGCATAGGTCAACACTTAGTAAAATGGTTGTCAAATCATTATGAACAATGGATCTACATGGATCTACACTTAGGATGAAGAAAATGCATGGAAATCACTATTTTAACACCAAATCGAGCCAACAATCCGATATACTCCTTTGGATCCGTGTGAGAGATAATCACCACTCACCAAATCACCTAAACAACCTCAAATAAACACGCTTCAGATCTGGACAGCGAAGGATCAAGCTTGATCTATCACAAATCCGCTTCAAACGAAGAAATCTCACTTCAACGGATGAAGATCTTCAACTTTAGCTCTTGGATCTTCAATCTTGATCTTCGATTTGGATGGATGGAAGCACTAGATTAGAGTGGAGAAAAGAAGTGAAGAAGTGTAGAAGTCAAGCTCTCAAAATGGCAGCACTTCGTCGCTTCAAAATCCGGATCCCAAAAAGTGAGAACAACCCCCTCTATTTATAGCAGAAATTTCCTTAGGTCGCTCGGAGTTAGGTCGTCCACGACCTACGACCTAGCAACATCTTCGACCTAACCAAAGCCAGACGACTTAAAACAAATGCGCATCTGCGACTTAATCTGCCAACGACCTACGACCTAATGCGCTCGACTTAACTATTGCCGACCTAACGGCTTAGCATATGCGCGCATCCTACGACTTAACAGATAACTGGGTTACGACTTAACAACTAATCTCCTAGGTCGCTCGCGACTTAAAACATAGGCTATGACCTAACACCTTAAGTCCTCACACGACCTAAAACATCACGCGACTTACGACTTACCAATCACGCGTCCTAACACTTAAGTTTCCTCGCGACCTAATGTAAGTCGCGAACAACTGGGATGCGACCTAACACTCACGCGCCTTAACAACCCAGCGACCTACCAGTGTTACGACCTATAACCTTGCGACCTAACAACTCACTGGAATACCCATGCGACCTATCAGTGCTACGACTTAACACTTAGATCCACGCGACCTAACTAACACGGCACCCCATAGGTCGTTTACGACCTAACTACCCTAACCAGCCAACCCCTAAACAGCTTAACTCTAAGGTCGCTAACAATGCCTTCCTAGCTCCTTCGTCCTATAGGTCGCTCCAATGCTTAGGTTGTTCACAACACTAGATCGCTAACTCTCCCAGCCGACCTAACACTTAACCAAAACTTAGGTTGCATAATTCTATAGGTCGCTCTAACTAACCCACGACCTAAACCACCATACGACTTAAGACAATACGACCTATTTCTTAACTCGGTCAAAACCTTAAGTCGGCAACTCGACCCAGACTTTTATCTCTTAACTCGTCCAAACCGACTTAGGACTTAGAAAAATTCTGAACGACTTATCAACAATGCAACCAATTGTTAATTATTTTACGATGTTTCGATCCGTAAAATACGGGTCGTTACATTCTCTCCCCCTTCGGAATTTCGCCCCCGAAATTCCAAGCAAACAAAGCAATCAAAGGCTATTCTGTACGCCTACCATCCATAGCAATCAACAAACCATGCATCCAATTCTAACTTAGCGTACAAAATTCTAAGACTTAGAACAAGTTACAATATCGTGAGATGAGACGACACCTTAGGGCCATACCTTGAAGAGTTCAGGATGAGCTGCCTTCATCCTCTCTTCCACCTCCCACGTACAGTCGTTATCATCATCACTCCATTGTATCTTGAGCAACTTAACTACCTTCCTCCTAAGCTGTTTCGTGTCGGTTTCAACAACACGAAGCGGCTTACGAGGTCTTCTATCAACTGGATCAACTTCGAAATCTTCACAGCTATCAGTAGAAACCACCGTACTCGAGTCGTGCACATACTTCCGTAGATATGATACGTGAAAAACATTGTGCACACCCGACATCTTCTCCGGTAACTCCAATCTATAGGCGAGCTTTCCAATTCGCTCGATAATCGGGAATGGTCCAACAAATCTCGGAGTCAATTTTCCTTTCTTCCCGAATCGAATAACATTCTTCAGTGGAGAAATCTTCACAAAAACCATATCACCAACGTCGAATTCCAAATCCTTTCGACGCCTATCGGCATAACTTTTCTGACGGTCTTGGGCTGCCTTCATTCGTTGCCGAATGATCTCTATACAATCTGAAGTCTGTCGAATCATCTCTGGCCCAAGCATCAGCTTTTCTCCAGTTTCCAACCAACATGTTGGAGAGTAACACGGTCTTCCATACAATGCCTCATACGGTGCCATACCAATGCTTGACTGGTAACTGTTGTTGTATGAAAACTCTACCAAATGAAGGTGATCTTCCCATGATCCTCCGAAGTCCAAAACACATGCTCGAAGAAGATCTTCCAAAACTCGGTTGACTCTCTCGGTCTGACCATCTGTTTGAGGGTGATAAGCTGTACTCAAACACAACTCGGTTCCCAAAACTTTCTGGAAGCTCTTCCAAAATCCACTAGTGAACAATGGGTCTCGATCGCTCACTATACTCTTCGGAATACCATGGAATCGAACTATCCACTTAACATACAACTCAGCCAACTTTGATGCAGTCCTAGTCGATCGAACAGGAATAAATCTAGCACTCTTAGTCAGACGATCTACAATGACCCAAATCCCTTCATTTCCCGTTCTGGTTCTAGGCAATCCATCAATAAAATCCATCGATACCTGCTCCCACTTCCATGTAGGAACTTCTAATGGCTGTAGTAATCCACTTGGCTTCTTCTGTTCAACTTTAACCAACTGGCAGTTCATACATTTGGAAATAAAATTTCCAACATCCTTCTTCATGCCTTCCCAGTAGTAGGTTCTCTTCATATCCCGATACATCTTATTTCCACCTGGATGAATTGTCAACTTCGAGTGATGACTTTCCTTCAGAACCTCACTCCTCAATTCATCTATATCGGGAACAACTAGTGGTCCTTGCTTCCGAAACCAACCCTCTCGATCGACCTCGAATCCTTTAACCTTTTCTGGATCCAATCCAGATTCCAAATCACGGATAATCCTGACAAGCTTATCGTCTCGCTTTTGGCTCTCGCCAATCCTTTCCATAAGAGAAGGTCTTATCGATAAGTTTGCCAACATCTCAGGTTCCAATTCACATCTAGGCCTGAAGTCAAATCCAGCTAAATACTCGAGATTCTTCCATTCTGAAAACATGGCTCCCAATCCTGCATGTCTTCGACTTAACGCATCTGCCACTGCGTTACCTTTTCCCGGAGTATAAGCTATACCAAAATCATATGATGCCAAAAACTCTAGCCAACGTTGCTGCCGAAGATTCAAATCCTTTTGGAAGAAAAGATACTTCAATGACTTGTGATCCGTAAACAACTCGAATCGAACTCCCAATAGATAATGTCTCCACATCTTCAGAGCAAATACAATCGCCGCTAACTCCAAATCATGAGTTGGGTAATTCCTTTCATGCGGCTTCAGTTGTCGACTGACATACGCAACAACATTTTCCCTCTGCATCAGCACTGCTCTAAGTCCAGTACCACATGCATCGGTGTAAACCACCATCTCATCATTCCCACTTGGAATAGTCAAAACAGGAGCACTCGTCAATCTCTCTTTCAGGATTCCGAAAGCTTGCTCACACTTAGCATACCAACTGAACACTTGGTTCTTTTTCGTCAATCCTGTTAACGGTGCAGCTACCTTGGAGAAGTCTTTGATAAACCGTCGATAATATCCTGCTAATCCAAGAAAACTTCTCACATCAGATGCATTCTTAGGTCTAACCCAATCCTGGATTGCTGCCACCTTAGCGGGATCAACCGCTATTCCATTTCCAGAAATCACATGGCCTAAGAACCTCACTTCACTCTTCCAGAAGTGACACTTCAAAAACTTAGCCTTCAGCTGATGGTTCCGCAAGATTTCCAAAATAATACGCAAGTGCGTCTTGTGCTCCTCTTCCGTTCTGGAATAAATCAGAATATCATCCACGAACACAAGTACGAACTTGTTCAACTGATCTCTGAACACTCTATTCATAAGATCCACAAAATATGCTGGCGCGTTAGTCAATCCAAACGGCATTACCAGCCACTCAAAGAAACCCGATGGTGTCCGAAAAGCAGTCTTCAGCACACTATCCTTAGCCACTCTCAACTGGTGAAATCCCGTTGCCAAATCCATCTGAGAAAACACCTTGGCTTCGTGAAGCTGATCAAACAAGTCATCTATTCTCGACAACGGATACTTGTTCTTCTTAGTCACCTTATTCAGCTCACGATAATCCACACACAATCTCAACGACCCATCTGCCTTGGTTGCAAACACAACTGGTGCACCCCACTCGGACACACTACGCCGAATGAATCCTTTCTGCAAAAGATCATCAACTTGCACCCTCAACTCCTGCTGTTCCCTAGGCGCCATCCGCCTAAGAGGCATCACAACAGGTCTGGCTCCTTCAACTAGATCTATACGAAACTCGATCTCTCTATGCGGCGACAACCCTTTGACTTCGTCAAAGACATCCTCGAATCCATTAGCGATTGGCACCGATGACAGTCCATCCCGTGGAACAACCATCGAATACATGAAGCTCATGAAGACGCCTTCTTCATGCTTACATCGTATTACAACCTTTCGCCCCTCCACATTCTCGACTGTCACTTCCAACCTCTCGCAATCAACCTTTGCCGCATACTTCCTAAGCCAGTCCATACCCAAAATAATTCCGAACCCTGCAAAGTTCAGAACAAAGCAATCACAAACAAAAGAGCAACCATGACTCGATACAACTAGACCACGGCATAACATACACAAACAAGACGAACCCCCAACTGGATTAGTCACAACCAATGGCCTATCAACAATATCCGGCTTCAAATCTAACCGGCCTACGAGTTCATTACAAACAAACGAATGCGACGCTCCAGTATCAAACAAAACTCTAACTGGAACACCACATAGGAAAAGAGTACCTTGAACAACCACACTCTTTCCTTTCTCTTCAGCAGTAGGAGCTTTCGAAGACGACGGAACAGCTCCCAAAGCATAAGCTTGCACAATCTGCTTGTCCCTCCTCGGTTCTGGACAATTCTTTCTGAAATGCCCTGGCTTGTCACAGTTGTGACACTTCATTGGCACCTTCGGATTCTTACAATCCTTAGAGAAATGGCCCTTCTGCTGACAATTGTAGCAAGTCACCTCGTCTTTCGGCTTCTTCTGGCCATCCTTACCCTTCTGCTGCTGCTGCTTCCTCTTCTGGTTTCCACCCTGCTGTGGTTTAGACTCTCCCCTGGTAACAGCAACAACAGGTCCTTCCTTAGGAAACAGACTCTCATGCCTAAGAGCTTTCTCCACAAGCTTCTCAAATGAATCGTCCAAATGATCCACCAACTGTCTCCCAAGATAACTATCCAAGCCGGTCACAAACTTCTCATTCTTCTGATAAGCAGATTCAATATATGACCGAGCATACTTGGACAAAGCTTCAAACTCAGAAACATACTCAAGAACAGATCTTCCACCTTGCTTGAGCTCCACAAACCTCTTGAACAGAACAGACTTCTGAGCTGTAGAAATGAACTTAGCTTCAAATCTAGCTTGGAATTGCTCCCAAGTAATCTCTTCCTCCGCAGTATTGATGGTAATAGAGTTCCACCAATCAGAGGCTCTCCCTTGAAGCTGCCTTGATGCCAACTTCCTCTTAGTTGCATCATCAATTCCCAAATCACCAAAGATCCTTCTACAAGCATCGATCCATCTCTGGACTTCAATAGTTGATTATGTTCCCAAGAAAACTTTCCCTCCAAGAGCAGTATAGTCTTTGCACAACTTAGCAAAATCCACTGGTTTCGGAGTTTGGACTTGAACTCCAACATCTACTGCTGCCCTTGGAACTGGTATCCTTCTCATGATCGAAGTGATCATAGCTTCGAACATAGCTGCATAATCAGCAGTCCCTTCAGTAGCTCGGCCTTACCTAGCAGCTGGTCTCCCTCTTCGACTCATTCTCAATATCTATAAAAAGGAATGATTAGAACATCTAGAGAAACAACTGCATAAAGGACTCAAACTCTACTAAGCTACTATATTATATATAGTATTCATCCATCAAAATACAATTACGTCTCTCATACGTAGTTACGTCAGTGAGCGTTGGGTAAAATCGATTAACCAATGCTCTGATACCAAATGTGACGACCGCCCATGACCCCTGCACCGAATCTAGTGATAGTGCGCTGTAAAGTGTGCCAAGCGACCATGGACGATTGTCAGGGTAGATTAAAACAACAGAATCTATCGTATTACTCACAGCGCATGGACAAAATACAATAGAACATATACATAGTGAAGCTTTACAGAACAAAATGACATCATATAAAACTCCATAATAGTTGAATACAAGCATCCACATAGTCAATACATCAAGCCTCACTACATATCTCTCAGAGAATACAACACAACGGAACATCCAGTACATATAATAAGAAGATAATATGCAACCCTCCAGCTCGTCTTCGATATCAGCATCATGAGAAGAGAACAGCACCTGTCACCTGCTACCTAGTCTGCCCGTCCCAAAAATGGACGAACAGCCCAAGGCAATAAGAATTAAAAACATAAAGCCTTGAGTCAGACAACAGTCTTAGTGAGCAGTAAATTAACTAACAACATACCAAAAGAGAATAAAGGAAAAGGAATAGGAATACAACCCTCCCACTCCACCTCTTTCTACAGTGATAGCCCCCAGACACACACTAAACAGAAGAAACATAGCAGAGCATACCATTTAAAGTAAAGTAATAATCATTCGAGTCAAGGGCGATGTTTTCCAAGTACCAAGGCCTAAATCAGATAAGCACCCAGAAAATACCGCTCTTGAGTCCGAACGACGATACAACCAAACATCCATGACTCTGGCTATCATTGTTATCACTGCTTCGATATCACCGTTAATTGAATGACCGGCACATTCTTTCAGCCGTCCGTCAAGGGCTAATGGAAACCCCGGTTCTAGACATAACTCCCGCACGTCGTCGCAGCCCGTGCCTAGGACTGTCGAATCTGCCCGGAGTACTCGACCATCAACAGTTGGCCGTTGGGACTATCGAATCTGCCCAAACGTACTCTTGCTTAGAGCATGCTAGAACCTTCAACAACGATGCTATCCAAGCCTCCTAGTCATCCTCCTCAACGACTATTCTCATATCCATTCATTATCCTCAACTCGAATCATATCACCGAGTTATCAACATGCTTGGAATGATCCCGTCTGGATTAGACCAAGTCTTCATCACATGATTGCCTCGCTTCATCACATCCTCGCAAAGCCTCATCTCAACATCACATCATCAAATCTACGCATAAGAGCTTCATCATCCCGCTACATATGCCACGAGCAGCTTACCCAATTCAAGAGCCTTTCTCTTAGCTCTTGAATCATCTTCGGTCTAAATCAAACCATCAATCATCTAATTCATAACAATCAATCAAACCAAACATTAATCCAAGCAATCAAGCATTCAAATATGATCTAAGTAGATAATTATAACAATAATGACATTTTCGTAATTAAAGAGTTGAAAGTCTAACATGCATGAAATCATAAGAAATATCTCTACAATCTTGATGAATGAACTTGCATAGGTCAACACTTAGTAAAATGGTTGTCAAATCGTTATGAACAATGGATCTACATGAATCTACACTTAGGATGAAGAAAATGCATGGAAATCACTATTTTAACACCAAATCGAGCAAACAATCCGATATACTCCTTTGGATCCGTGTGAGAGATAATCACCACTCACCAAATCACCTAAACAACCTCAAATAAACACGCTTCAGATCTGGATAGCGAAGGATCAAGCTTGATCTATCACAAATCCGCTTCAAACGAAGAAATCTCACTTCAACGGATGAAGATCTTCAACTTTAGCTCTTGGATCTTCAATCTTGATCTTCGATTTGGATGGATGGAAGCACTAGATTAGAGTGGAGAAAAGAAGTGAAGAAGTGTAGAAGTCAAGCTCTCAAAATGGCAGCACTTCGTCGCTTCAAAATCCGGATCCCAAAAAGTGAGAACAACCCCCTCTATTTATAGCAGAAATTTCCTTAGGTCGCTCGGAG
Organism: Allium fistulosum; assembly: GCA_030737815.1. NCBI lineage: Eukaryota > Viridiplantae > Streptophyta > Magnoliopsida > Asparagales > Amaryllidaceae > Allium > Allium fistulosum. Next base: position 584,523 of record JASFAW010000015.1, read on the forward strand.
TTAGGTCGTCCACGACCTACGACCTAGCAACATCTTCGACCTAACCAAAGCCAGACGACTTAAAACAAATGCGCATCTGCGACTTAATCTGCCAACGACCTACGACCTAATGCGCTCGACTAAACTATTGCCGACCTAACGGCTTAGCATATGCGCGCATCCTACGACTTAACAGATAACTGGGTTACGACTTAACAACTAATCTCCTAGGTCGCTCGCGACTTAAAACATAGGCTACGACCTAACACCTTAAGTCCTCACACGACCTAAAACATCACGCGACTTACGACTTACCAATCACGCGTCCTAACACTTAAGTTTCCTCGCGACCTAACGTAAGTCGCGAACAACTGGGATGCGACCTAACACTCACGCGCCTTAACAACCCAGCGACCTACCAGTGTTACGACCTATAACCTTGCGACCTAACAACTCACTGGAATACCCATGCGACCTATCAGTGCTACGACTTAACACTTAGATCCACGCGACCTAACTAACACGGCACCCCATAGGTCGTTTACGACCTAACTACCCTAACCAGCCAACCCCTAAACAGTTTAACTCTAAGGTCGCTAACAATTAGATCGCTAACTCCTATAGGTCGCGAACTACTATAGGTCGCTAACTACTAGTTTCCTTAGGTCGCTGCCTTCCTAGCTCCTTCGTCCTATAGGTCGCTCCAATGCTTAGGTCGTTCACAACACTAGGTCGCTAACTCTCCCAGCCGACCTAACACTTAACCAAAACATAGGTCGCATAATTCTATAGGTCGCTCTAACTAACCCACGACCTAAACCACCATACGACTTAAGACAATACGACCTATTTCTTAACTCAGTCAAAACCTTAAGTCGGCAACTCGACCCAGACTTTTATCTCTTAACTCGTCCAAACCGACTTAGGACTTAGAAAAATTCTGAACGACTTATCAACAATGCAACCAATTGTTAATTATTTTACGATGTTTCGATCCGTAAAATACGGGTCGTTACAATAGGTGCCAAAAGTTTGCAAAGATGTTGAGAGCCCCATCTATAGAGTTTACACAAATGGTTAGACCATGGACATTTGCGGTTTGGGGAATTGGTATAATCGGTGTGCTATCGATGTCAGAAAACGGAGCAAAATATGCTATCATGGCCCTAGACTACTTCACAAAGTGGGCTAAAGCAGAACTTTGACCACGATCACTACGAAGAAAGTGATCGACTTTGCATTAAAGAATATCATATGAATATTTGGAGTCCTACAGAAAATCATTACTAATAATGGAATTTAATTTGAAAGCGTCGAGTTCAAAGACTTCTATAACCGATACTGAATTAAAAAGAGCTTCTCAGAAGTTGCATACTTGCAAGCAAATGGATAGGTGGAAGCAATGAACAAGATCATCAAATCCATCCTAAAGAAATGAACGATGAAAGCCAAGGGCAATTAGGATGATGAGTTACTGCTAGCATTATGGGCTTACAGAATAACCAATAAGTCTGGATCTGGGCATACTCCATTCGCTTTATCCTACGAAGCTAAGGCCTTGATTCCAATAGAACTAGAAGTTCCTTCTCATCAAAGAAAGCATTAAGATCTCAAGATGAGCAAGGAACTCTTGCTTAAGTCCCTCGACTTAGTTGAAGAAAAATGAGAAAAGGCTGAACTGAGCGTAGCTGCTCATCGGAATAGAGTAGCGATACACTTCATCGCCAAGGTTAGAAACCATAACTTTAAGGTAGGCAAGCTCATTTTAAAACGAGTCCTACTTGGCATGGGGGCGCTTGGTTCAAATTGATAAGACACCTATGCGATTGAACAGAAGCTTGGAGATGGAACTTTTAAGCTATCGATTATGGGACCCCAATTCCGTGGGCATGGAATAACAAGAACTTACGATGCTATTTCACTTAGATTTATTTATTTTCTACAAATAAGCCATCCTAATTGACTGGAGGCAATGTAATAAGGCCAGACTAGCCATTTCTTTTGTCTCTTCATAAAGTTAGCTTTTGGAACCAATGGAACCATGTTCTTTGAAGTTTAACTTTGTGCTGCATGATTAGCTGCATAACCAGGTACCCAAAGGTAGGTACCGATAAACTCCTTTGATCCATGATTGGGTCAGAGGAGTATAATCACACTAGGGTTGATCGATTGATTCATCCTTACCCATCTGATCTGTGACCAGTGCTTGGAGATAGGCCATGTCAAAGGTTGACGACTAAACATAGGCATCAAGGACGCCGAATCCCAAAGATGGGAGTCAGCATAGACTTTCATCATGTTATAGGATTGACCTCACTTACGACCTACTGGGGTGCACTCAACCGAGGATAAGTGATGATGTTTGTAAATGTCTTTAATCAACGCCCAGAGACAAGCGGGATCAAAGGTGGACGCTCATAGATAAGCATCTGAACTCTCGATCCCGAGAGATAGGGGCAATTGAACCTTGGCAGGAACTGCCACGCTTACGGCCCGACGAGATGCGCTTGGCCGAAGATAAACGATGATGGCTGATGAATCCTCCCTATCAACACCTAGAGATAGATGAGACCAAGAATGGATGCCTAGAGATAGGCATCTGAGACACCGATTTCCAAAGATAGGAATTGATGAATAATTGGAACTTCTTCTAACATGACTATGCTTATAGCCTGACATGATATAATTGGTGGAAGGTAAGCAAGGATGGTCGATAGATATTTCAAATCAATGCTTGGAGATAGGTGAGATGGAATATGGATGCCTGGAGATAAGCATCCGAGGCATCGGTTTCCAGAGATAGGCCTCAGCATATAACTGAGTTTCTTGCAGGTATGACCTCGTTTATAGCCCAACGTGGTATGTTCGGCTAATTATAATGAAGGTTGGTTGACTAGATAGCTTTATTAATCACCCAAAGGTATGTAGAATTAAGAGTTGATGTCCAGAGATAGAAGACCACATTCATGTTTCCCAAAGACCGGAAACGGTGAGAAGTTAATGGTTGTTGTGAATACAACCATAATTACAAGGGAATGGAACCCGACTAAAAACAAATAAGGTTGGCTATGAAATTGTCCAAAGTGATATAGCCCTACTTATGGTGGACGACATACATTCAGTAGAAGACAAGTTGTAACATCCCCTATCTTGAGGCCCGAAGCTAAGTGCTACAGATGCTGTAGTCATCTATGGTATTAACTTCCGACAACAAAATACGGTAATGTTAATGGTATCAATAATATTAGAAGCACATGAATATGAAACAAAGTCATAGATTCCAAAAACAACTTTACCGATTACATTGAAAAATCATGTTTCATATTCCATAACACAATCCCAAATGATTCCCAGGTTTTGATTAAATATAATTATTACAATATACGCCAAGAGCGTGCCCTCTTGGATGATCCGAGTACTAAATAGACATAGCAGTCTTAATACATCTCAATGGAAATTAAATTAAAACTCCTAAATGTCTAACTTTTGCCTCTTGCTCGTCTTCGGAAGCTTTATTCGTCCACCTACTAAACCTGTAAAATCCTAGCTCTCAATCTACTCAAATTAATTTTGAGCACCCGAGAGTTTAAGGGGAAAAACATAAACTTTGAGTCAGACATAAAGCGTGGTGTGAATAATACTATTACATCTCGGTTTATTGATATTAAGTGTGACCGCGCCGCTTAGTGGAACGGGTTTCCCCTCACTAATATCCATTTAAAACATATCTTTTTGCAAATCAGAATCCTGCAATCAAACTGATTAAATAATAATAATAGCAATATCATATATGCTCATAAATCAGGTAATAAATTGACTATCTATCTGAACAATATAGTTTTGTTTGGCTAACTACTAACCATTAGCTAACTCGAGCCTACTAGACAAAATAAATAATCTAACATCTGTTAGACACAGTTCTGGATGTTCTGTCCTTAACTTACTCCTCCTAGGGTCAACTGATCCTAATGGTTTTGCGGGCTCACCAATAACCAATCCTCCTTCCCTATGTATTCCTTTCTGTGTGTAACATCATTTAAGTCTTACCTATGACTAAGCCCTACACACTGGAAATTTGGACTAAATTAGCTAGGGGCTATAGCTAATGTATAAGGCGCGACCCTATACCAGTCCCATCTGGTATTCAAATATCTGAGTCATTTACTTAGGGTTAACTACCTATCAAATTTTCCTTGAAAACATCTTTAAAATTGATTTAACCCTTTAAATCATACTTAAACAAGGAAAATAGACTTTTGCTTTACTCAAATATATTTGCCATTACACAAAATTTTGTTGATGAAAACCTTCAAAACCCTTGTTTAAAAGCTTTAAACAATCTCTTTTGAATCCTTTGAAAGTAACCCTTTCGAAACCAGTTAACTACTTTACTTTGAACTCTAGGCCAATAGGCCAAAAAGCCAAAATATACCTTTCAAAATCATTTAAAATAGACCTTTCGAAACTATTGAAAGTGTCCTTTCGAAAGCTTTATAGAACCTTATATGTCCTCTTTTCCAAACACTTCAAACTTGCCTATCGAAAGCATTGGAAACCTTCCATTCAATTACTAAAAGTAAACCTTTCGAAAACATTGGGGAACTACCCCTTCGAAACCTTCATTAGATACCTTGCGAAAGCATTAAAGTCCTTTACTTAAAACAAACCTTTCGAAAGCATCAGGTTCAAGTAAAAGTTTGTGGAACATACTTTCAAAACCCTTTAAAACCATTCCTTTCGAAACATTTGGGTCTAACTTTCAATATATCAAAGGGTCTTAAAAAAATGGGACGAAAGCATCTCTTTCGAAAGTATTATTCCTAAATACAAGAAAGTGGATGCTATTGAAACCAACCCCTTCGAAATCCCGGAGAAGCGGCTTCTAATGTTTAAAGCAAAAGATCCCTTACGAAGGCATTGCTTCGAAATGTTGAATGCGGCAGTGGGGGGTTTCGACCCCTTCGAAAGCTTTATAAAGAAACAAAAGGCGGCAACCTATTTCGAAAGCCCTTTTTCTAAAACAATTAACTAAGTCGAATGATAGTGCTTTCGAAAGCTACATTTGTAACCAAAATAGTTCTAAGTTTTAAAAAGCTGCTTCTACCCCTTCGAAAGCCTGTTTCGACTCCATAACTTTCGTCTAACTCTAATCCACTACGTACCAAAGCTGAAACCATGTGTATTGGTTTTGACCTGGTTGGAGGTGGCAATATAGGGTCGAAAGGTGGCTGCTATAAGTGGCGAAGCAGTAAATCTTTATAAAACTGAATTTTAAATTTTTAAAGCAATTTCTTTCCAACTAACTTGCCTTGTTTGTCAACATATAATTGGTTGCCAACACTTTTACAAAATTATTTCTAAAAGTGCTGCCGAATTTCAGAAATTAACAAATTAAAACATTTACAAATTGCCCCTTCTCCTTTTATAGACATATAAAATATTTAAGTCCTATACCTTAAATAATTTTATATCTTTAATAAAATACTTACAAAAATTCTACAAAAATTCCCATAAATCACCTTTAATATGTTTTCTAACATATTTAAATTTCTGACTCAAAGCTAACATATAATAACCAAAAATAGTTTAAACCCAATTTAACCATTTTCTTTACTAGAAAATTCATAATAAATCCACATTAATTCAGAAAACTATGAAACTTGAAAATCATCTCCAAAATAATATTTCTGACCTTATATAAAAAACACAAGGCATTTAGATGTCATTTATTAAGTTATTCAAATCAAATCTTATCATAAAATCTATATGAAACAACCAAAAATCATCAACAAGCATATATATCCATTAAAAAAATCAAAACATGGCATAATACTTTGCAAAACATATTCGGATCTGATCTAGAAACCGAAAATAACAAATATGAGATGTAATCTATTATTAACCTTAGCTTGATGTTAAGGAGTTTGGGATTTGCTCTTGAATTGATTTGATTAAGCTTCTTCTTTTAATTCTTGCTTATCTTCCCCTTGCTTTCTCCTAATGGTGGCCGGCCAAGCTTGAATTTAGTTTTGTTTGTGAACGTGTGTAAATGAAAATGGCATGAGGGTTTAAGGTATAAGAATATAACTTATTCCTATTTAGCCCTTATCTTATTATCCTTACCTATTTCATTTTATTTCCCTTTGGTTCATTAGTTAATTAAGCACGGCTACCCCATTATTATTCAAATCTCAATCCCTTAACCATTTACATTGTTTCATTTAATTTATCTAGTTAAATGTCCTAAATAATGTTAATCAAAATTAAGGTCGTTACACAAGTAAAGTTATTCAGAGAAATATAATTTTGTTTAGCTAAGAATAAATATATTGGCGCAATGACAAGCAGAGTTAAGTAATGAAATAACACTAAGAAATTACAAAGATTTATATATATGTACAAAGTTACAGTGAATATTGGCATTACATATGCACATGCATTTGTAACATAAATGGGATTGAATTACAGATAATTATATCATATATGCACGCATTTATATTGGCATGTAAAACAAGAGATGCAACACTACGAATATAGAAAATATTGAACAAAAACAGTCTTTTATTTACATAAGTCTTTTGTACAAGGATTACGGGGTCTCTCCCTCACAATGACGACCTATATATAGGAAATACAAAAAAGAACAAGATACAGGAACAACAAAAGAATTATCTACCAAAAGAAAAATATGATCAACTACTGCTCTCTCCCATGCTTGCTTCTCCTGCTAATAGCCAATTAGGCATGACACTTCCTAGGAGTCTTCTCCTCCTCCTTTTCTGCGAAGCTTCCCTCAAAAGAAGAGACTTCTTCTTCCGTCGTCCTATATGAGGGATCCTTGGGTTTTTTGAAGGCTTAGTCTGAGGGCTTAGATCAGCCAATGCCTTGACCTTTAAGAGGCTTGATTTCCAACGTGGGAACATTGGGGTATGTATTGGTTTTCAGAACCGACCGTAGGTTTTTGAGTTCCTGGCTCCTGGTTTACCTCGATTTTATCGAAGTCATGCTTCTGCGTCTCCCTTATTGTGAATGAGGCGTTTAAGTCCTTCTCACCTGTGATAATGGCCCCCTCTTCTTAAGACTGATCAACATTCTCTAACCCTTCTAGCACCTCTATTTTCTCCAAGTCTGTGATGAGGCTGGAGATGGAAAGTGGAAATGGAGTGATCAACATTGTGGTGATAGAGGTCAACATAGTCAAAATCGCACTTGGGCTCATGCCTTAAGTAGATGGCGGTAGAGGAGGCAGTGACAGATAACCTGTAACTCTATAGATAGAATAGTATAAAATGGTGGCATCCTCTAGCGTTGATTGAAATTTCTCAAAAACTGGTGAGAGAAAAGAAATAGTTTGGCCGGACGAACTGTAATTGGCCCGGGATTCAACAACTTCTCCCTCCTCAACTAAAGATTTAGTCGATTGAACAACCGAAGGAGTGAAGCATGGAACTTTGGTACTTGATACTGGAGGGCTAGGTGTTTCGATAAGGGCAGCTTTAAGGTAGCCACCGTAGAAGTGATGATGTCTGTTGCAAGATCTTTTGAAGTGGGAGTAGATGTTTTTACTTAACCCGGTGTGGTGGGACCAATGGGAACCTCAATAGCTGCCTTCCCTCCAACTACGTCTTATGCAGCCAAGATTGCCTTCCCTTTTTCTAAAGCCACAAGATCTTCCTCATCCAAAACTATTGATTTCATATAGTCTTCAATGATGCATTGACATGATTCATTGGTCCTACGGGGGATCTATTCCTAAGCGTCAGCTAGTGTAGTTGGATAACTCTCTCTAAGCCATATTAGACGCTTTGTTTCAATCACATTGGCAAAGAATTGAAGGAGAGCAGCTTCCACTTCTTTATCTGTTTAAATGGCCTTTGCTTTGAGCTCTGTAATTTCTTCTTTAGCACTAAAGAGATCAATTTGAGTTGGGATATTTGATTCTGACTCAGTCTTCAACTTAATTTTCAGCTTATTTACTTTAACCTGAAGCGCTACAAATTGCTCATCCTTGGATTTGAGCTTTTTTTTTCATATTTAGCATTTAGAGCACGAGCTTTCTTTAGCTAGTCATGATAGAGATAGGGGTATGCCTTAGGGGCAATTATGTAATTTGTTACATATATCTAACTTGTTGACTAATTTTGCTTGAAATAAAAGGTGTTTTATTTCTATTATATACTTGATATAATGTGTTATATTAATCAATTAATTTAACTGAAAGTATATTTCACAGAAAATCCATAAATGGTACATTTTATAATAGTAGTTACAAAGTGCTTTAACCGTGAGTAATTTATCAGAATGAAAACAAATATACCATTTTAAATGTTCCTAGTCAAGATACACCGAGACCGGACATCGATGTATCCATTGAGACTAGAGTACATAATGCTCACCAAATATTGGACAGTGTATTACTCATGACTGCTAGGGGCACCTACGGGTTGCATACTGATAGTTATTGGATAACTATGGAACGACTTACTTGATACTTTTCTATTAGTTAATATAACTAAGGTCAAACAATAAATATTGATGTGACTAATTTACATAGTTCTCTCGACTTGAGAATACTATGGATCATCAATATAAAAGCTCCGCTTTGATTATAGTCAAATCATGGCATGGGGTTCCAACGAGTGGCTGTAGTTGGGTCGAGTGGAAGTATCACTATTCAAGAGAGGATTCATCTCCTCAGTTATATGAGGTTAGTAGAAGTGAAGAACTATTCAAGAGAGGATTCATCTCCTCAGTTATATGGGGTTAGTATCACGGTCAACTCAAGTCAATTCAAAGTCAAATTTTACGGCTAGAGATTTCAGTTAATAATAATTGTTATTATTAAACCAAGGACTTTGTGTTTGGACTATAAAGTTGAATGTGAATGATACTGGTGTAGGATCGTTTTCACCCTAGAGGGGGGGGGGGTGAATAGGGTGTACTAATAAAAATTAATGCGGAAATAAAAATAAAAGCGAAAGTAATGCAGTAGATATCACACACAGATTTACCTAGCTTCGACAATAATCTTCCTATGTACTGCTCCCAAGGTTTCTGCTAGAAATTAAGTAGTCAAACGCTTACACATGTAAATTTATGACACCCGCTAACTTGACTAACCTAACTCTAAGCTTAAAACCCTACCACAACTCAGCCACCAAGTTGCGAATTCTCAGACTACGCCCCATAGTTTGTACCGAGTTACATAACTAGAAATTCAGAATATTTTAAAAAGAAATTACAAATAAAAAATAAAACTAGACACAAAACCCTAATTTAAAAACTTAAGCCCAATATAAAATAAACAATTGGCCTACTTAATTAATTAAAGTAAAAAGAACGTCTTCCTCTTTTCTTTTGTTTGTGATGACTTCGGCCGCCTTTCTTTGTTCTCTTCAACGATTAGGGCTTCTTTTAATTTGAAGTTGCCGATTCAAATTTGATCGATTCTGATGATGAATTCACTTCAATTTGCTTCGTCAATCGAGTCTCTGGCTTTGATAGGCTTGGGGCTGCTCCAATTGTTGAGTTTGATTCGTGCTTTGAATTGGTACACGTTTTCCCTTTTTCGATTTATAATTATACTCGACTTGATTCGAGTTCTGGATTAGTTCGTGATTTATTTCGATGTTTGCTCTCTAATTTTGCTTGAACTCGAATGCCTTTTGCTGATGATGATGTTGGGTTTAAATAGGGAATGAAACCCTAAATTATCGTTCGTATATTCTATTTGAATTCTTCATGATTTTATCATCTGCATTGATTTGTGCTTCAACGATGATGATAATACTGACTTGTTCAATAGTTGATGAATTTGAATCTACTCGAATTTCGAGTCGGTTCCGTTCTTTTTGCTCCTATGACTTTGGCATTTTGAATTTGTGATAAAGACTTGACAAATTTTGACTTGTTGACCTCTGTTCCTTTTTCCGAGACTCGAACTTTCTTGACTTGTTCCAACTGCTACTTACGATTTTCGATTGACTTAAAAAACACTTCAACACGGTTTTTCTTGACAATTTCTTTTTGAAACCGCTCCTGTTCATATTGATATAACCCACGGCTTCATGTAAACTGCTGACCATTTTTTTTGAACCATGACTTGACTTTGTTTGAACTGCTTATGCACTAACCATAGCTTGTATTCTCTGAAGTGATAGATGTGTATACATACATATATATATATACACACACACATATATATGTATACATGTGTATTTCTGCGTGTGCTGATCATTGCAGTGTTTGGTATTTCTATTTTGATTTGTTGTATGTATGCCTGCACTTGATCAATGTCAATGCTTCCATCTTCACGTATTCATGTGTGTATTGTTTGTTCCACTTGAGTCAGTCTGGTGTGGTTCCTTTGTGTAGTCTTGCCTTTGCTTCGAGCTTCATCTATTTTCTCTATTTCATGTTTACATCTGGTTCCTGAGTATTGCTTCGAGTTGAACTGTTTTGTTTCATGTTATTGTAGCATTGCACTTGACCATATATGCTTGATTCATTGCTCCTGACCATATGTGCTTCCTTGTATTTGAACTCCTGCTTACCTCTGAACTGAGTTGCATTGCAGACTGGTTACATATGAGTCTGTTTCATTTTAGAGTGGTCTGGTGGTCATGTCTTATTCTTGTAGTCATGTTCTCATATGGTCTGGTCTGGTTACATTACTTTGTCATGTGATCATGTTGAACTGAATGCATGCATTTGTGTCTGGTTTGTGAAGTCTGATTCAATTATGAGTCTGTCCTTGAACTTGTCTTTGTTATTGTGTTCATGCTTGAAGTTAAACTTCCAGTTTCTTCGAGTTAAATTGCCAGTTGCTTCAAGTCAGTTCATGCTTGAGTTCCCTTCATGCCTTTATTCTGCTTGCTTTCTGATTTTGTATTCTCTGTTGCATGTTATGGTTGAGGTTGAGTGCTTTGATTGGTCTAGTTCTAGTTCCATGTTTCATGTTGGTTTGTATGCATGTACATTTGCAGTCTGGTTGTCTTGATACATGTTTTCATGTGTGTTCGAGCTTGCTGCTGTCCTTGTGCACTTGAGTGTTGAGTTGCCATGTTCACCTGATCCAGGTCTGTACTTTGAAGTTGTTCATGCCTCTGAACTGCTGTTTTGTTTTTGTATTTGCACCTGAGTTGAATCCAGTTTGGTTTTGACCTTGTGCTCCCTGTCTCTGCAATTTTAACGAGCAAGCGTATATTGGTGTGCACGACCTTGTGGCATATACAGTGATATACTGTGCATGTCATAAGTTGTTCATGTAAGATGAATTAAAAAAAATGTTGACGAACAACCCAAATAACTGAGGCAAATAATATTTTCAAAACACACACTTCATTTTGTGCTGCAAAATATTTCTATTTCAATTTTACTGCGTCAGCGTATACTGAGGCCGTCGGTAGTCTCAGGTGGTTTAAGCAAATAATCCAACAGGAATTTGCTAACCCAGCAAGCCAATCCGGTGTCTATTTATGCCTCTCCCTCAATCTTACTCGTGATTCAGATTATAAGCCCATGATGGTCGATCTCGTGCCGAAGCGGAATACCGAGCCCTCGCCTCTATCACAGCCGACCTTAGGTATAATTCCGTTACAACATCCAGTACTAGGCTAATAATTTGAGTTATACGTCCTAGGTTTTTTTCTTCAAGTGTGGAAACCATAGAACCAGAAGGATTCAGATTGATTTTCATAATATAATAAAGTAAAATATGTTAAAATTCTTTTGAATCGCCACTTTAAAAATAGATGGAAAAAAATTGCGTCCAATAGGATTTGAACCTATACCAAAGGTTTAGAAGACCTCTGCCCTATCCATTAGACAATGGACGCTTTTCATTCCTATTTCATTCTTTCGCATTCTCCCTTTATCTTTTATTGGGAATAACAATAGGGGTACTAGTAATTGTGTGGTTAGAAAGAGAAATATCTACAGCAATACAACAACGCATTGGGCCTAAATATGCCGGTCCATTGGGAATTCTTCAAGCTATAGTAGATGGGACCAAATTATTTATTTTGCAGATAATTCAAAGGCTGGATACAGGCTGGAACAGAGTTGAAGATCAAATATGAGTGAGAGTGAATATGTAGTGAGGTGAAAATTGTAAATTGAAAATTGTGTTGTAATCGAAGTTGTATTGTAATTGAAAATGTATAAATGTAGTGAGAGCTCAAATTTGTACTATTTGAATTTGTAATAAAATATTTGTTTGAATATGAATTCCGAGTTATTTATTTTATTCAACCAATATTTATTTAGTTATGTGGAAGAATAAAATAGTACAATAACAAATATATTTAAACGAATATATATATATATGTGTGTTTATTATCATCAAAAAAAAATCATAGGCTATTGTATTCTACAACTGGAATTTTGACCGTTACCAAATTCCATAAATCCAAAGGGATATAATTTTGACGAAGAGAATGTCGCAACCGGGTGACGCTTATTAAACTAAAATTGGATTTTACCGAAATTAAGTAAGCGATAAATTTGGCCATAATGTCACACCACCTACTAAGTGATGTATGAACATTAACATTCAAATAGTTCGATCTTAATCGCTAACCAAATTTACACCAAAGAGTCACACAACGGAAGTGATGAATTTTCTTTAGACCAAATGATTTAATTAGTTTATAATTGTTATAAATTAATTAATATTTATGAAATTTTAATTATAAAATTTTAATATGACTTGAGAAATAAAATTGTTGCATATATTCATAATAGTCATGAATATATCGATCGATATGAGATATCGATAACAAAATAAGTTAAATATAATTGTATATGTTTAAATCGGGTTAAATGGGCTCACAAACCATGATGATTAGAGACTAATGTGGCTAGTTTGGCTTGGGTTAGAGGCGGCTACAACATAGATTATAGATTGGAGATGTATGGCTAAGATCTAGTGAGAAATATCAATAGTTTCCTCTCTTATCTTACCATTAAAATCATTATAACTTCAAATCTGATATGTTTTCTAGCTAGTAAGTTAAAAAAAATATTTAATTATTTTATTATATAAATCTGTATACATATATCTTTATTGTTATTTATGGTAAAATATATAGTTATATAAATAAATAAATACTTTCTATAATAGTTTAGTGATAAAACATATACATGCACAAATATACATACACACACACACACAAATAATCATTTGAAATTTATAACAATATATTCATGCACATATTTGACAACATACAATACATACAAAATGAGCTAATGTGTCCATTGCGATGTAAATCCCAACATCTATATACCGACATGCTATACCTTGCACGGATTGCTATGTACATTTGCACGCGCGCGTGCGCGCGCGCGCGCGCACACACACACACATATATATATGTATGTATATAGTATATGATACACATGCGCACACATACACACACACACACATATATATATGTATATATATATATATATATTTATATTAAGTAAAACCAAAATTAAATAAATCTCAAACTACAATTTATAAATTAAAATAAAATACATGATTTTATTTAAACTAAATTTAGAAATGTTCTAAATGAATTATACTTCATAGGCTCAATAAAGACCAATAGGGTAAAAAAAATTGAAATTCACCCATATATTCCGCTGCGAACTAGCCCAGTTTCAATAATGGTATTAGAGCCCAATGGCCTGTATGATATAATTAGTCAAGTTAGGGTTAACTAATTATGTTTGCGCACTTACTATGTTGCCTAGACAGGTGATGTCTAGGATTGGAATTGCGTAATCAAGTACCCTATCCTATTTGGTTACTTGCATGGCCCGAAAGGTGAAGTGAGCCCAAAAGCTTCCCCTAATAGAAAAGGCCCAATTTGAATTGGGCCTTCGGCTAATTTTCAAAATAGTTTCGAAAATTAAGACCTGATTTTAAATTTAAATGTTAAATTTAAAGTAAAAACATGTTTATTATAAAAGGTTATAATATAACATAAATTTTCAAACTGTTTGAAAAGATAATGAAAATTTCAAAATATTTGAAACTGTTTAAATATTAATTTTTAAATTTAAAAAATAAGACTAATAAAATTAATTAATTAATGGAGTTTATTAATTAATACTTATATGCATGTATTATATATGTTGATATATGTTATGTTATTTTAAAGTGTTTAAGATAACATAAGCATATATGTATGTATATAACACTACGCCATAAATGGCCTACTGCAACACAAAAAAAATGTTGGCTTAGGCCCGAAAAATGTTGCCATAGGTCTATGGCCACACTTTTAGGGTGATGCAATTTTTGCCGTTGCCTTAGACCTCAAAGGCAACATTTTGACTATCTAAGTAATATTGTTGCAATAGAACCCTATTTGGGTCTATGGCAACACCCATAGGTATCTGTAGCAACATTCCAAAATGTTGCTATAGATATGAACTTTTTGAATTTGTGGGGCCCACAATGTAGAGCATATTTGATTTTTTAATAAAAATAAATATTTATTTAATAAAATGCTATTACACAGAATTTGATATTTAAACAGTAATTTATTTAAATAAATATTTTATTTCAACATTTGAAATAGTACAAATTCCTGACTCCACTATTTTACAATTCAATGATATATAACACTGATATTCACATATACAGATATTCCTCACTACATCACTCAGTTCACTCATTACATATGCAGTTTCAATTTATACATACACCGACACTGACAAATATTTGCCGAGCCGAAGGCGAGCCGAGTGCCGAGCCGAAGGCGAGCCGAGAAGCGGGTCCGGGCGCAGCGCCGACGGGGGTCCGGGGCACCGCCCTATTCATCCGATTTCGGAAGATCGAGCCTTCTTTGAAACGACGTAAAATGGTGCACAAATGGTAATTGCAAGCACTACAACAATAAATGAGGCAACTGTAATAACTGGACCAACAGCCACCTTCAAACCGTCAACAACCCCTGCCGAACACTCACATCACCACAATAAAACTTCTACCAACAATCACCTCTGCCACTCACAACCTGAACATTGTAATCATCAATTCACCATCAAACAGCAGTAATACATGAAAACGTGCACTAGATTATAAAACTGAACTTGGAGCTCCTAAATTCAACACTATCTCCCTTAACAACAATTTAAAAATAAAACACTAAAAATTATCTATAAGGAGGATGTATATATACAAGTCTGTGAGTATTAACTAGTAACCGACATGAAGAAAATGATATAATGTGAATTATGCACACATGGTACCTGCAAAAATATAACTAGAAAATGATATAAGTTCCAAAGGAGCATTTGCACAAACATATGGGGGGCGTACTACCTTATTGAAATTACCAGTACCATTCCCATGCTTATCCTTAATAATGTCATCATCTTGCAATCTATTACCATTAGCAGATTAATTGTTGCGAGAATGACAGCTACATCTCGAGAGCAGTTCGGGTTTTGGGAGAAATTAAGGCGCTAGAAGGGTTTTCAGGTGAAGTGGTCTAAAGGAGAAAGGTAGAGGGGTTGGTGGCGAGCAGGTCTTCTGTTGGAGGCGAGAGCTGATGGCGACGACAGCGGTGGCAAAAGGGGTTTGAATGGAAAACTTTGTTTGGCTTCGGGTTTTGGTGTCGTGACAGGGCTCTGGTTGGAGCTAGATGGTCGCGATGGGTCAAGGTGTAGCTGGGGGTGAGGGTGACAATTTGGTGGCGGAGGCGAATGAGGAAGCAGAAGAAAAGGAGGGAGACAATTTGGTGGCGGAGGCAAATGGGAGGAGGCGACTGGGAGGAGGCGAATTGAAATGAAAACCAAAAGGGGATCTGAACTAGTTTAGGCGGGAAAACGAAATTTTGGGCCAAATTGCAGTGGTGATCCATTTTAACAACCAGATTAAATGTAGATCGTTGGATCGTATTCACGCGGATTGCTAATTTTATTAATTTTTTAATCTGAATACATCTATTGCAACACTATATAAAAATGTTGCATCGTGTTACACTTGTTTAGCTAGAGCAACACATTTTTATGGCTAAGGTAACACCAAAAATGCAACGTTGCAGTAGGACCAAAATTTTATAGCTGTCGTAAAATTTTAGCTGGCAACACCTTGCAAAAGTGTTGCAGAAGGTCATTTATGGCGTAGTGTAAGATAAATTTTCAAAATTAATATAATTTAATTAAAATTGTTTAATTAAATAAATTAACTAAAGGTTTATTAATTAAATAAAATTACACGTATATAGGATATATGTGTTACACTATAAAGGTTACAATGTACAATATAAAGGTTATAGTAGATATATCCAATATAAAAGTTGTAATGAAATACTAATATAAAATTAATTAAAGATTTAATTAATTTAAATTAATTAAATAATATTTAATTAATTATTATACATAAGACTATCATATAAGTAATATGAGATGTAAATGTTATACAATAAAACTTATATGATATGACTGTATATACTAAAGGTGGAACATTAAAGGAATCCAAATAGACTTAAGGAATAAATACATACGAAAATGTACGTATACCGTGATTTCTGATGTGTTTGACACTTGAACCAAGAGGGTATTTCATAAGATATACATTATTCCTTAAGTCGATATCGCTTAATATAATATATTGAAGATTATGAATCTTCAATATATTGTTGTCCTCTACCATATATATATTAATAAATTACTTGCATACTCCTTAGTTGTTGAGCAAACTCAAGCTAGAGATGTTATATGTAGTATTATTAATATATTGAATAGACGAGGTAAGATAACTATATGTATTTGTTGAGCAAACCCAAGATGCATATACTATACTTAGGCTATCATGATATGGTAGGAATGAGTGAATAATCTCTTTTGATTTGTTGAGAAAACTCAAGCTCGAAATGAGGTTAGGACAAGGAAACATGGGTTAGGAGTTGTATGTGATATAACTGATAAGGAGTTATCCATTGTTTGTGGGGCTATAATTTGTTGAGCCAACTCAAGGTCAGAATACCAAGATAGACAAGTCCTAACATCCACTAGTGAAGTCGAAAGGCTTATCTATTTCGCTTAGGGTTTGGTGAAACATAAAACACTAGTGGGAGCCTTATTAGAAAAATGAAAGGATAACATTTAACCTTTCTAATATTGTAAGAACATATGCTATATAATGTTATAATAATCTACATTGATAAACTTGTGCATTTAATAAGGTTAATAAAATGTTTATCAATTAAGATATACAAATGAGCTAAAGATTGACAAATAGAAATGTAATATATACTCACCAATAAAAGATTATTACATGTTAGTGTTTCAACACCCATGCAAGTGCATGATTTTACAACTGCTAAATACATTCATAGTTTGGTCAATTACGCATTTATTTGGTCGAGACCATGAATTGCATTCTATGAGTTTCAGACTTTAAAAGCAAGACTATGGATATTTGATCCATATACAATCGCACATAAATGTTACATGATGAACGATCAAAGTTTGTAATGTACAATATTTCGATGAAATTAGTTCATCTTAAAAACCAAATAAACCTTAATATGGGATCGAGTATTCCATTTGATTGATTACAAAAAGATCATATTGGGTTAAATGTAACACTTGACCAAGACTACAATTAAATTTAAGAACTCGATAACTGAAATATCAGTTTGATCAGTTTACATAAAGCAGAACATATCTAATGTTCTTAAAAGCTAAGGATAATCGAAAGTGCTTTTGTAAAGAGTTCGTTATGATATTATAGTAAGGGTTTTTGAATGGTTTGACCATTTAGAAAGAATAATAAATGTAAAAGAGCAGATGTGACTTAAGGTGCAATTGGGATGAAGAGAGTGATTGGATGCCTCCTCTTCATAAAGAAACATCGAAAATGAGAATTGTAATAATATGATATAATACTTAACAATGGAATAAGAAATGTGATTTCTATTATAAAATATAATTTCATATAGTAAATAATTATCTTTGATTTATTTCTTTGAGTTCAGAATAATTGATCAAAGAACTCTCCGTTGTAAACTAGTTACAGTATATGAAATAAACAAACTATATTAAGTGATTGATGGACCTCTAAATTTAATATGCTATTATAGTAATGGCGGAAATAGTGGGAGCATGCCATATAGCACTTATTGATTGCATCAAATTACGAAAAAAATTTAGTAAAACATACCGAACATTATTTATGAAATAATGAATATTTTTTTGGTGTCGACTAAAAAATAGACATAGTTATCTTTCATTGTAGATATTATAAATATTAGTTATGAAGTAAAATTGTAATGTGGTATTTGTTTTCACAACAAAAGTGATGCATCAAAAATACAGAAGTATCTAAACTTATTTTAAAATTATTTTGTAATTATAGAATAAGTCGTAGTTTTGAGAAATAATTTTTATTATATGATTATGAATCATTTGACACTGATTAATTATATCTCAAACAATTAAAGAGTTATGCACCCAATTAGTGGGAGCATCATAAGAGTTGATAAACTCTTCAGATTGATACATATAGATGCATGCAATCGTAAGTTTGTTAATACCAATGCAGTTCCACGTACTTCGTTACATTTATCGATGAGTTATCACTGACATGGACATGGTATTTGATACACATGAAGTATGTCTATGGTAAACTCATAGAGGATAAAACAGAAATAAATAAATAACATGTGATAGAAATGATTCGATTTGATCAAATGCGTGAGTATATTGAAAAAAGTTCCAAACGTATCTAAAAATGAATAAAGATTCAATCTCAAAAGACATTCCTCTATGTAATACATAATGATGCATCGATAAGGAGTAATCGTACTTTGTTGGACAATATACGATTAATTGTGAGTGAAGTTAAGTTAGTTTTTTCTATAAGGTCATGTACTTAAGAGTAGTACACAAGTTTAATATTATTTCATCTAAATAACAGTTTACAAAATCACACAAGATAAGGGTTTATAAGAAACTCCAAAATATCTTAGGTCAAGGAGTTGGTAGGTTATGCGAGTCAAAAGATTGCATGTAATAATTGTTTATGAGGCATCTTGTATGAATCTCCCTCAAAGGATTTTGGAAAAGACTATCATTGGATGACATATTTATGTTTTAAACATAAGTTTTGTAAACTAAAATCAAATCAGTTTTATAAATACAAAAATTCATAAAACGTTTATGAATACTTATTCTGTTGCATTGAGAAACAATTGTTGTTTCAAGAAATACCAACTTTGCTGTGAAGGGATTTCTTTAAGGAATTATTGGTAGTAATATGGAATTGGATATGATTAAATAGATAAAACTGATTAGATGAGATGAATTGAAATTGACTAACCTAAATGAACACAACGCATTAGAATGTCTAATAAGTATTCTCGTACATTGAAGAGAAACTTTGAGTTTCTTATCAATGTCAAAAATATATAATCATCAATTGTTTAATTAAACTCAATAAGAGTGTTGACTCTATGATATGGAATAATGTGCAAATCTGAAAGAATTCCAAATACGCCATCAAAATTTTATTTTGGTAGTCATAACCTAAGGGATGTGATCCATCGACCGCGATTGTATATTTATGAGCAAGACTAATACAGTTGGAATTAAATGAGCAATGTTGATAAGAATAATATCACAAATTTCAATTGTTGAAATTAGCGTAATAGATTCGGTATTCAACATGCTCAAGTTAGTTCAGATTTACTCACAAAATTACTACTTAGTATGGCTTTATGTTTGGTACAAATGTACTGAAACAAAAAAATTTAAATAATGATTTAGAGTAAACTGTTTACACATAATAACCAAAAAAGTCTCGAAGTCAGTGGGAGCGATATTGAATTTGTGTGTCTTTGGATACGATCCAAGAAGTGATAGAAAGTATCATTTTATAAACATCAAAATCGAAAAAAATATTTTGATAGAAATATCAAATAGTTTGATTTTCAATCAAAGTGCAGAGGAAGCATGTCTTCATAAGAAAGAACATTAAAAGCTACATTGATATTTCTAAACTATAAGTAAACAACACATTGGTTATTTTAACGATGTACTTGTGTTAAAATCAACCTTAGTTGTTTTAATACTCAACTTTGGATTGTTACTTGTGTTAAAATCAACCTTAGTTATTTTAATACTCAACTTTGATTTGTAAATTTCTTTTATAGTGAGTATAAAATATATCGGGGATGTCCCAAATCATTTTGCAAAGACATCTTATTAAATTGATTAACACAGAACATGTGAGATGAGTTCCTTATGCATTAGCAATAGGAATTGTCATACATGTTATGTTGTCTATGGTATCATGATTTGTTTACGTATCTGATACATGAAGCAAATATCAAATCCAAATTGATATCACTAAATGGTTGTTTGAAGTGTTCTCGTGTATTTATGAAATACTAGAGAATTGTTTACAGAAACAAAAACTCCTTATGAAGGAGTGTTCAGACTCAAACTTCATAAGTGATATTGAGTATAATATGTCAATAATAAATTCAAGTCAAGAATCTTTAAGTTGGAAATGTTCCAAATGAAAGACTATGGTTGATTCAATGAAAAAGGCCAAGTACATCGCCTTGAATAGCACCGCAATAATAGCAATGTTTATAAAAATATAAATGCATAAATTTATAACCGAGACGTGTAACGCCCCACTCTGAGACCCACTGTAACAAAGAGTATTACAGGAGTAATACTGTCTGTTAAAGCGGAGAATAGAGTATAGTGGAAGCGACCATTTGTAATCAAGCTATAACTACCTACTGAATACGTCGAAAGGATGGTATCTATATAATTTTTTCAAGTGGTTCGACATATTCGATAAATACTTATAACGAAATTACAAATGGCTAAAGATCTATCAGGACAAAGCATAATAATAATAAATGATAAAACATCACAAAATAGAATCGCATAACAGATATAAAATCCCAGAACAATACATCGTCAATACAGATCCAAATACTATAAGTGGGTACAAAGCCACTGCCCACACATGCGGGTCAAAAATATGTACATATCAAAGTCTGAATAATAACAGAGTAGCGGAATAGTGGACAAATAAAAGCGCTATCTATCAGCATAGCAGATAATGTCCAAGCGGAAGCACAGAAGCTAAGTCCAGAGACCTAACCTGAAACAACTCGGTCTGACCTGAGCGAAAACACTCGGGTCAGGCTAGCTAAACAATCAGTAATAACTGAGATATATAATAATGTGGTACATAAATAAAACAGTACTTTTCCTAAGAGAAGAGTATTTTGGACCACATGAATATAATGACGGTCCCTAATCATCAATCAACAGTAAAAATCTCCAAAGAGAATATCAGCACCAAAGTGATGAATAAATAAAATCGCCTCATATCATCGGCGTAGCCAAAGCTATATAAAGTTGCCCATAGGCAATAATCCCAAGAGTGACCAGAGTCTGTAATCAATGCCCAAGCAAAGATCGATGCTCCAAAGAGCAATGGGGATATACTGAAAAGTCAATGAAATCAAACACTGAAAAGCAGTGTCCAGAGACACTGTGAATCCACAAGGTAATCGCACTTACATCGTATGGTTCCATAGATCCAACACCGAATGGCGGTACTCGAATGAATATAAAAAAATCATCAGATAATACAAGTATAGCATGTGCACCGACCGGAGTCGTTATTGCCAAGTACTGTAGAGTTGTGATCGATCACTCGCACAGATGCGGAACGCGCGAGACGGCAAGATCCTTCCTAGAAGGATAAAGGCCCAGAGGCGCATGCCGAAAAATAAACTGCTCCAAAGAGCAGGTGTCCAGAGACTGTTGCCCAGAGGCGTGGTGACCCCGAGGTCCAGTACTGGCCGCCCAGAGGCTAATGTGTCACAAACTTCTTGGAGAGGAACCCGTAAAGTGTTAACAATGAGTCCCATACCCCACGTTCGCACTAAACGGTTTACTAACCAATAGCAAGCTCACACTCCAAACCATAAAAAGTCCACCTCGTATCATCGGTAATCTAGACCCAAAGGTCAAAACGATCAATCAAATAGGTCGGGGATTAACCGGAAAGAAAATACACACGGTTCCATAGGCCGGAGATTTCCTAACCGTTTAAGCACCTTTCCACTTCGGTCGACGTGCTAAAAAGTGAGTGTGAGGTTTTTATTATAGAAAATAATGGTGCGAAACAGATTTATAATTGATTTTGAAATCACTTTAAAACGGCTTTTGAAAACTCTCCTATTATGGAGTAATTAATTTAATAATTAAAAATAATATTATATAATAATTTCGAAAGCCATTTAGGAGTGAAAAATATTTTGAAAATAATTCATAAAACCCGTGTACAAAATCTAGAGACAAATCTCAAAGAAATCAATAAAACCAGAAAATCATTGAAAAATATTCTAAGTGTTTGTAAACATTCAAAAAAAACAGCTGCGAACCCAAGTTCGGCAATTTATTTGGACCAGCAAACTGTGTCCAAATGTCATGAAAATTTGCAGGCATGTAGTCCAACATCTCTAATTTAAGATGCAAAAAGAATTTCTGGATTCCAAGAAGAGACGAATTGGCAGCGACATCTCAAAGTTGGACCCAGAAAAAGATTCATACTGTTTACCAACAGCGACCAGAGTTCAACTTCGACACGAAATTCGAAGTAACAAACGAACTCCGATGTTGCCCAAACTTTCCAGAGATGGAGATCGAAACTCCACCTTTCCAACGAGACCGAAAACGTCGAATTCCGACTTCGGATGCGATCGTGGTGGCATCGCGAAGTGGAGGTAAAAGAAATCTGAAAATAGGATTTTTTTTTTCAGGCCCCAGCCCGCCTGGGCTGGGGTTCTCCAGGCCCCAGCCCGCCTGGGCTGGGGAGGCCCCAGCCCACGCGGGCTGGAGTTCTTCGGGTCCCTAGCCCGCCTGGGCTTGGGAAGGCCCCAGCCCACGCGGGCTGGGGTCTTCGGGTCCCCAGCCTACCTGGGCTGAGGAAGGCCCAACCCGCCTGGGCTGGGGTCTTCGGGTCCCCAGCCCGCCTGGGCTGGGGAAGGCCCAGCCCGCCTAGGCTGGGGAATGCCCCAGCCCATGCGGGCTGGGTGTAGTCCCCCCCCAGCCCGCCTGGGCTGGGGAGCCCCAGCCCAAGCGGGCTGGGGTGTAGTTCTTCCCTAGCCCAAGCGGGCTGGGGTGTGGTTCTGCCCCCAGCCCAGGTGGGCTGGGGTTTGCAGCAGCCTGGGTGCAGCCCAGGCCTGCCCTGGTGCACCCAGATCACTGTTTCAGCCTGTTTTCAGGCTGAAACATTCCAGCTAGCATAATTTGTTGATTTTGGTGGTTTAGGGGTGTTTTTTCAAGTTTTTGACATCAAATTTCACCAATATTATAACTAGCAATAATCACTAATGAATAGTAATTACCTCTACCAATCAAGCAAATAAGCAAACACTTCAAGTGCAACTTTCCAAAGCAAAGAGGATGCGGATTAGAGAGCTTCAAAATTAAAAAGAGAACAAAACCAAGGATTACAAAGAGATTTCAAAAATTAAAATAAAGATTAGAAGGTGATTATGCCTAGGATTGCATTACCTTGCTAGGATTAAACAAGTTTAGCTATGTAGAGAAGGAGATGGATCTTCTACCAAAGGGAGGCCATTAGTTTGAGTTAGATCTAAGTTTAGAAATTATGAAGAGGAGGGTTAGGGTTTAGGGAATGGTTTAAGATATTATATAGAAGTGGGTAGGCTAATGGGTTTGTTATGAGGGTTTTACAACCCAATAAGGCTTAGTTCAATTACTTAAGTGCATATGTAAATTTTAAAAAATTTCTAAGTCCAACTATGTTTGATGTTATTATTATTTTTTCTAATGTTATCATGTGAACAAAAATCCTAAGTAGCAACCTAGTTTTAATCAAAACCATATAATTGTCTCATTAGCCAATTAAACCCATTATCACATTTAAAAATTCCCCTTTGAAATATTAAATTCCAAAAATATTAATTTCCCCATTTTAAACCCAAAATACTTTAATTTGCAAATTTAAATTCCCAAATTTTTGTTTAGCTCCCTTTTCAACTTAAAATCATAATTTTAATTTATTATTCGGTAATTGCAATCTCAGGGTTGTTACAGACTCCCTCCCTTAAGAAAATTGCGTCCCCGCAATTTCCTTAAATATAGAAGTCGTCTATAACATCTAATCCACAAAGGAATACAGAGGATAAAATATAGATGCTCACCCGTGCCAGAAGATGGAAGAAAACCAGGATAAGTACGCTCGATAAATTCTCTGGTCTCCCAAGTGCAGTCCTTAGGATTAGACGACCATTGAATCTTCACAAGCGGAACCTCTTTGTTTCGAAGACGTCTGATTTCCGAATCAAGCACACGAAGAGGTTGCTGCTCTATAGATAGATCGGGTGAGATCTCCAAATCGGGCACGATATGAGGCTCGATAATAGAATCAGGGTCGCGCACACACTTGCGAAGCTGAGAAACATGGAACACATCATGTATTCCAGAGAAATGAGCAGGTAGAGCCACACGATAAGCAACGGGGCCGATGCGTTCCGTAATAGGAAATGGTCCGACATAGCGAGGAGCCAACTTCCCTGTAGAGCTGAAACGCACAACCCCCTTCATGGGAGATATCCGAATAAAGACATGATCACCAATGGAGAACTCAAGAGGCTTCCTACGGTTGTCCGCGTAGGATTTCTGGCGGTCCTGTGCCTCTTTCATTCTCTGACGGATAAGAATAATCTTCTCAGAAGATTCCCGAACTAAATCTGGACCAAGAAGGAGCTTCTCGCCAGATTCTAACCAACAAGCAGGAGAGCGACATGGCCTTCCGTAGAGATCCTCGAAAGGTGCCATGCCGATACTAGACTGAAAGCTGTTATTGTAGGAGAACTCTACAAGCAGTAAGTGATCCTCCCAACTACCTCCGAAATCCAGAATACAACAACGCAAAAGATCCTCCAAAACACGATTCACCCTCTCCGTCTGACCATCGGTCTGAGGATGATAAGCAGTCGAGAGATTCAGCTTTGAGCCCAAAGCTGACTGTAGGCACTTCCAGAAGTGACTAGTAAAGATAGTGTCTCGATCACAGACGATAGAGCTAGGAATACCATGAAGTCGAATGACTTCCTTCACATAAAACTTGGCAAGCTGAGGAGCAGTCCGAGTGGACTTAATAGGAATGAAATGAGCTGATTTGGTCAAGCGATCGACGATGACCCAAATAGAAGTATGGCCTGACCTCGATCGAGGCAGACCGTCAATAAAATCCATGGATATCTGATCCCATTTCCACAATGGAATCTCTAGTGGCTGAAGAAGACCAGATGGACGGTGATGCTCAGCTTTGATCTGTTGACAAGTCATGCAACGGCTTACATAACTTGCAACATCACTCTTCATGCCCTCCCAATAAAATAGACGACACATGTCGGCATACATCTTACTCGACCCGGGATGTATAGTGTACTTAGTGCGATGACACTCGTCTAGAATGTCACGCCTAAGTGATAAATCAGATGGTACCAAAATACGGTTCTTCCTGCGAAGACACCGATGAGAATCAATAGAATAATCCAACAATGTCTCATCACTGGATTCCGAATCAAGGAGATAAATATATCGCAACAAGTCTGGATCCTGCCGCTGAGCATGGGCAATGCGATCCAATAGAATAGGTCGAGCTTCCAAGCTGAATAACAAGATCTGAGGATCAGAAAACAGAGCTCGATCTCGAATATCACACATAGAAAGAGTCTCAAGAATATCCCACTCGGTTATCATCATAGAAACTACTGCCGAGTGTTTGCGACTGAGTGCATCAGCCACACGATTACCCTTGCCAGGGGTATACTGAATGTCTAAGTCATATAAGGCGAAAAACTCAAGCCATCGCTGCTGCCTCATGTTGAGATCTCTCTGGCTGAAAAGATACTTCAGCGACTTGTGATCGGTGTACAGAATGAAATGTTCGCCCAATAGATAATGACGCCACGTCTTTAAGGCAAAGACGATAGCAGCTAACTCAAGATCATGAGTAGGATAGCGAACCTCATTCGGACGTAGCTGCCTAGAAGCGTAAGCAACTACCCGATCCTTCTGCATAAGCACAGCACCGAGGCCGCTACCACAAGTGTCGGTGTAAACAACAAGATCCTGGTTACTCTCAGGAACCACAAGAATAGGAGCATGGGTGAGAAGTTCCTTCAGTCGCTGAAAGGAAGCTTCACACTTATCAGACCAAATAAAACGAACCCCCTTACGAGTCAGAGTCGTGAGGGGAAGTGCAACTCGAGAGAAATCCTTGATAAAGCGACGGTAATAACCCACCAGCCCAAGGAAGCTGCGAATATCATGAACGTTCTCGGGCTGCTTCCAATTCTGAATAGCTTCGATCTTGGCAGGATCGACAGAAATACCCTCAGATGATATAATATGGCCCAAGAACTTGACCTTTCTCTCCCAAAAATGGCACTTGGAGAGCTTGGCCTTAATCTGATGCTGACGAAGAGTATCCAAGATGATCCGCAAATGATGAGCATGCTTTGCCTCGGATCTAGAATAAATAAGAATATCGTCGATGAAAACCAGAACGAATCTATCGATGTATTCCCGGAATACTCGATTCATAAGATCGACAAAGAAAGCCGGAGCGTTCGTCAAGCCGAACGGCATGACCAACCACTCAAAAGAACCATAACGAGTGCGAAATGCTGTAAGAGGAATGCTGTCTTCGGCGACTCGTAGCTGATGGAATCCGGTGGCAAGGTCGAGCTGAGAGAAGACCTTCGCACCACTCAACTGATCAAACATATCGTCTATCCGTGGCAATGGATAACGATTTCTGATGGTCAACTCATTAAGCTTGTGATAGTCAATGCAAAGCCTAAGAGAGCCATCGGGCTTCTTAACGAAGACCACAGCAGCACCCCATGGCGAAGAACTGGACCGAATGAACTGCTTCGCCTCAAGCTCCACTAACTGCTTCCTGAGTTCCTCATTCTATTTTGTAGACATCCTCGTGGGAGGACGCCCAACTGGGTGGGAGCCTGGAATGAGATCGATGCGGAACTCAATGGCCCGCTTTGGCGGCAGGCCTGATACTGGCTCGAATATATCGGGGAAATCCCGAACAACAGGAATACGAGATATGTCCACATCCTCATCTCGTGAATCAAGAGCAAATAAATTAATATCAGAAATCCCAACATCCTGAAGAGCAATAGCTAACGGAGCGGACGAGTCAGGATGACGAAGAAATAATATATGCTCCGAACAAATGATTTTGGCGTCGTACTGAGCGAGCCAATCCATGCCAAGAATCATGTCAAAGCCCAAATACTCCATAACATGCAGATTCGCACGGAAAGAAAATCCACAAAGATCAATATCTATATCCTCACAAAGCAAGCTAAGGGTCGTGGATCCGCCGATGGGATTCACAATCCTTAGTGAAGAAACCAAACAAGTAACATCCAAAGATAAAGTATCAACTAGTTCCTTTGATACGAATGAGTGAGAGGCACTCGTATCAAAAAGAACTCTAATAGATCTACCATGAAATAAAATAGAGCCTTCAAGAACGGAAGAATGTGTACCTTTAGGCTGAGCAGAAGTGGTAGGAGCCTTGGCAGCATTAAGCCTGCCAGGCTTGGCACTAGCTGGAGCAATAGGACAAGCGGAGATCATGTGTCCCTCCTTCTTGCAGAAGGTGCAATAGAGAGGTTTGGGACACTCTCGAATAAAGTGATCTGGAGAACAGTAGTTGAAGCATTTCTTCGGAGGACGTGTCCCACTAGGCTGAGCAGGAGTCTGGGACTGAGGACGAGTCTGAGGTTGAGTCTGAACGGTGGAACTGCCAGTCTTCTTCTTCTTGTGCTGAAAAGAAGAGCCAGACTTGCCAGGAGGAAACCTCTTCTTGGTGGGGTTTGTGGAACCCACCCCACCATCATCACTATGCTCCATCTCGACAGACTCAAGATGTAGAGCTGCATCGACTAGCTTCTCGAATGAGAGCTCAAGCTGTAGCATAAGCTGCCTCTTCAGATATTTCTTCAAGCCCTCAACAAATTTGAGGTTCCTCTTATAAGGAGTAGCAATAAACTCAAGGTCGTACTTGGACAGGGCCTCGAAGGAAGAGACATAATCGGATACGGAGGACTTCCCCTACTTGAGATCAAGAAAGCGGCGAGCAAGGGAGTTCTTCTCTAACTCTGGGATGAATTTGAGCTCAAATC
Organism: Allium fistulosum; assembly: GCA_030737815.1. Taxonomy (NCBI): domain Eukaryota; kingdom Viridiplantae; phylum Streptophyta; class Magnoliopsida; order Asparagales; family Amaryllidaceae; genus Allium; species Allium fistulosum. Next base: position 612,728 of record JASFAW010000015.1, read on the forward strand.
TCTCATGAAACTGAGCCTAAGTAAGTGTGGTCTCATCGATCTCGGTAATAAGGAGTTCGTACCAATCCAGGGCACGACTCTGAAGCTGACGGGAAGCAATAAGAACACGGTCATGATCCGGGATATCCATACGAGTGAAAATGCGCTCGCATATCCGAATCCAAGCCTGGACCTCTAAGACATTCTCGGAGCCACTGAACGGCTTCCCTCCGAGATGGGTAAAATCACTGCAGAGATGCGCAAAAGCAGACTTGCGCGAAGCATCAGCAACTGGGGCTGGAGACTGAGAATGAGACTGAGAATTCCGAACCAGCTCCATGATCTGGTCGGTGGTCATGAACACGCCCTCTGGATGAGTGTTGCTGGACTGCCCAGCAGCACTAGTCTGACGTGTGGTTCTCCCTCTTCCCCTTCAAGACATACTGAAAGTCAAACGGGAATTAGAGTTAGACATGATTCAATGATAGATAATTAATTAAGGAATACTACGGAATATAACGGATTCCTATACATATTCCTAACTTATCTATCAATAAACATAAGGAAGGGATTTGATTTAATTCGGATCTAATTAAAATGTATTGTACTAAGTGTATCTGTTCTGTGTTTATTATGCTTATTCCTGAAACCAGGCTCTGATACCAAACTGTAACGCCCCACTCTGAGACCCACTGTAACAAAGAGTATTACAGGAGTAATACTGTCTGTTAAAGCGGAGAATAGAGTATAGTGGAAGCGACCATTTGTAATCAAGCTATAACTACCTACTGAATACGTCGAAAGGATGGTATCTATATAATTTTTTCAAGTGGTTCGACATATTCGATAAATACTTATAACGAAATTACAAATGGCTAAAGATCTATCAGGACAAAGCATAATAATAATAAATGATAAAACATCACAGAATAGAATCGCATAACAGATATAAAATCCCAGAACAATACATCGTCAATACAGATCCAAATACTATAAGTGGGTACAAAGCCACTGCTTACACATGTGGGTCAAAAATATGTACATATCAAAGTCTGAATAATAACAGAGTAGCGGAATAGTGGACAAATAAAAGCGCTATCTATCAGCATAGCAGATAATGTCCAAGCGGAAGCACAGAAGCTAAGTCTAGAGACCTAACCTGAAACAACTCGGTCTTACCTGAGCGAAAACACTCGGGTCAGGCTAGCTAAACAATCAGTAATAACTGAGATATATAATAATGCGGTACATAAATAAAACAGTACTTTTCCTAAGAGAAGAGTATTTTGGACCACATGAATATAATGACGGTCCCTAATCATCAATCAACAGTAAAAATCTCCAAAGAGAATATCAGCACCAAAGTGATGAATAAATAAAATCGCCTCATATCATCGGCGTAGCCAAAGCTATATAAAGTTGCCCATAGGCAATAATCCCAAGAGTGACCAGAGTCTGTAATCAATGCCCAAGCAAAGATCGATGCTCCAAAGAGCAATGGGGATATACTGAAAAGTCAATGAAATCAAACACTGAAAAGCAGTGTCCAGAGACACTGTGAATCCACAAGGTAATCGCACTTACATCGTATGGTTCCATAGATCCAACACCGAATGGCGGTACTCGAATGAATATAAAAAAATCATCAGATAATACAAGTATAGCACGTGCACCGACCGGAGTCGTTATTGCCAAGTACTGTAGAGTTGTGATCGATCACTCGCACAGATGCGGAACGCGCGAGATGGCAAGATCCTTCCTAGAAGGATAAAGGCCCAGAGGCGCATGCCGAAAAATAAACTGCTCCAAAGAGCAGGTGTCCAGAGACTGTTGCCCAGAGGCGTGGTGACCCAGAGGTCCAGTACTGGCCGCCCAGAGGCTAATGTGTCACAAACTTCTTGGAGAGGAACCCGTAAAGTGTTAACAATGAGTCCCATACCCCACGTTCGCACTAAACGGTTTACTAACCAATAGCAAGCTCACACTCCAAACCATAAAAAGTCCACCTCGTATCATCGGTAAACTAGACCCAAAGGTCAAAACGATCAATCGAATAGGTCGGGGATTAACCGGAAAGAAAATACACACGGTTCCATAGGCCGGAGATTTCCTAACCGTTTAAGCACCTTTCCACTTCGCTCGATGTGCTAAAAAGTGAGTGTGAGGTTTTTATTATAGAAAATAATGGTGCGAAACGGATTTATAATTGATTTTGAAATCACTTTAAAACGGCTTTTGAAAACTCTCCTATTATGGAGTAATTAATTTAATAATTAAAAATAATATTATATAATAATTTCGAAAGCCATTTAGGAGTGAAAAATCTTTTGAAAATAATTCATAAAACCCGTGTACAAAATCTAGAGACAAATCTCAAAGAAATCAATAAAACCAGAAAATCACTGAAAAATATTCTAAGTGTTTGTAAACATTCAAAAAAACAGCTGCGAACCCAAGTTCGGCAATTTATTTGGACCAGCAAACTGTGTCCAAATGTCATGAAAATTTGCAAGCATGTATTACAACATCCCTACTTTAAGATGCAAAAAGAATTTCTGGATTCCGAGTTGAGACGAAGTGGCAGCGACATCTCAAAGTTGGACCCAGAAAAAGAATCATACTGTTTACCAACAACGACCAGAGTTCAACTTCGACACGAAATTCGAAGTACCAAACGAACTCCGATGTTGCCCAAACTTTCCAGAGATGGAGTCTGAAACTCCACCTTTCCAACGAGACCGAAAACGTCGAATTCCGACTTCGGATGCGATCGTGGTGGCATTGCGAAGTGGAGGTAAAAGAAATCTGAAAACAGGATTTTTTTTTCAGGTCCCAGCCCGCGCGGGCTGGGGTCTTCGGGTCCCCAGCCCGCCTGGGCTGGGGAAGGCCCAGCCCGCCTGGGCTGGGGAAGGCCCCAGCCCACGCGGGCTGGGGTCTTCGGGTCCCCAGCCCGCCTGGGCTGGGGAAGGCCCAGCCCGCCTGGGCTGGGGAATGCCCCAGCCCATGCAGGCTGGGTGTAGTCCCCCCCCAGCCCAAGCGGGCTGGGGTGTGCTTCCTCCCCAGCCCGCCTGGGCTGGGGTGTAGTTCTTCCCCAGCCCTCCTGGGTTGGGGAGCCCCAACCCAAGCGGGCTGGGCTGTGGTTCTGCCCCCAGCCCAGGTGGGCTGGGGTGTGCAGCAGCCTGGGTGCAGCCCAGGCCTGCCCTGGTGCACCCAGATCACTGTTTCAGCCTGTTTTCAGGCTGAAACATTCCAGCCTGCATAATTTGTTGATTTTGGTGGTTTAGGGGTGTTTTTTTCAAGTTTTTGGCATCAAATTTCACCAATATTATAACTAGCAATAATCACTAATGAATAGTAATTACCTCTACCAATCAAGCAAATAAGCAAACACTTCAAGTGCAACTTTCCAAAGCAAAGAGGATGCGGATTAGAGAGCTTCAAAATTAAAAAGAGAACAAAACCAAGGATTACAAAGAGATTTCAAAAATTAAAATAAAGATTAGAAGGTGATTAGGCCTAGGATTGCATTACCTTGCTAGGATTAAACAAGTTTAGCTATGTAGAGAAGGAGATGGATCTTCTACCAAAGGGAGGCCATTAGTTTGAGTTAGATCTAAGTTTAGAAATTATGAAGAGGAGGGTTAGGGTTTAGGGAATGGTTTAAGATATTATATAGAAGTGGGTAGGCTAATGGGTTTGTTATGAGGGTTTTACAACCCAATAAGGCTTAGTTCAATTACTTAAGTGCATATGTAAATTTAAAAAAAATTCTAAGTACAACTATGTTTGATGTTATTTTTTTTTCTAATGTTATCATGTGAACAAAAATCCTAAGTAGCAACCTAGTTTTAATCAAAACCATATAATTGTCTCATTAGCCAATTAAACCCATTATCACATTTAAAAAGTCCCCTTTTAAATATCAAATTCCAAAAATATTAATTTCCCCATTTTAAACCCAAAATACTTTAATTTGCAAACCAATCGCAAATTTAAATTCCCAAATTTTTGTTTAGCTCCCTTTTCAACTTAAAATCATAATTTTAATTTATTATTCGGTAATTGCAATCTCAGGGTTGTTACAAGACGATTCCAAATATTGTGAATCTCATAACATTTGTATATGATAACAATGTCGTGATATAGTTCATAACAGAACTTAGAGCTCATTAGAAGTCGAGAGACATACTCCGAATTATTCCACATTATAAAACAGTTTATTACCATCAGAGAGAGTTGACTTACAGAGTAGATAATTGAAGCATAATAGCATACCCATTCACAGAGGGACTGACCTAATTGGTTTTAAGAAAACTTATAGGAGAAGTTGGAATGAGATTCCATAATTGACCCCAAGTGCAAGTGGGAGATTGATAGAGTTAGTGGTATGCCCTAGGGACAATTATATGATTTGTTACATATATCTAACTTGTTGACCAATCTTATTCGAAATAAAGGTGTTTTCTTTCTGTAATATACTTAATATAATGTGTTATATTAATTAATTATTTAATTAAATGCGTGTTTAATAGAAAATCCATAAATGGTACATTTTGTGATAGTAGTTACAAAGTATTGTAACCATGAGTAATTAATCACAATAAAAACAAATATACCATTTTAAATGTTCCTAGACAAAATGCATCGAGGTTGGATATCGATGTATCTGTTGATACTAGAGTACGTAACGCTCTCCAAATGTAAGACAGTGTATTACTCATGACTGCTGAGGGCACCTAGGGGTTACATACCGATAGTTATTGGATAATTATGGAACGACTCACTCGATAGTTTTCTGTTGGTTAATATAACTAAGGTCAAACAAAAAATATCGATATGACTGATTTACACAGTTCTCTCGACTTGAGAATACTGTGGATCTTCAATATGAAAGCTCCGTATTGATTATAGTCAAACCATGGTATGGTGTTCCAACGAGTGACTATAGTTGGGTCGAGTGGAAGTATTGGAACTTAAGCACTATTCAAGAGAGGATTCATCTCCTCAGTTATATGGGGTTAGTATAACAGTCAGCTCAAGTCAACTCAAAGTTAAAGTCAAAGTCTCAAGCCAGAGCATTTCAGTTAATAATAATTGTTATTATTAAACCAATGACTCTATGTTTGGACTATAGAGTTGAATGTGGACGATATTGGAATTTTGACCATTACCGAATTCCATAAGTCCAAAGTGATATAGTTTTGACGAAGAGAATTGGTGTAAATAAATGTCACGATCGGATAACGCTTATTATACTAAAATTGGATTTTACCGAAACTGAGTAAGCGATAAATTTGGCTATAATGTCACATCACCTGTTAAGTGACGTGTGAACGTTAACATTCGAATAGTTCGATGTTAATCGCTGACCAAATTTGCACCCAAGAGTCACACCACCGAAGTGATGAATTATCTTTAGACCAAATGATTTAATTAGGTTATAATTGTTATAAATTAATTAATATTTATGAAATATTAATTATGAAATTTGAATATGATTTGAGAAATAAATTGTTGCATATATTCATAATAGTTATGAATATATTGACCGATATGAGATATCGATAACAAATAGGTTAAATATAATTGTATATTTAAATTGGGTTAAATGGGCTCATGCTGATTAGAGAAAAATGCAGTTGGTTTGGCTAGGATTAAAGTCGACTACAACATAGGATTGGGGATTGAGGATGTCTGGCTAAGATCTAGTGAGAAACTTACATAATTTCCTCTCTTATCCAACCATTAAAATCATCATAACTTTAGATCTGATATGTTTTCTAACTACTAAATTATAAAAAAAATTATTTTATTATATATATATATACATATATCTTAATTATTATTTATGGTACAATATATACTTATATAAATAAATAAATACTTTTTATAATGTTATAATGATAAAGTATATTTTATGCATACACAAATATACATACATATATGTATACACATATGCAAATAATCATTTGAAATTTATAACTATATGTTCATGCCTATATTTGATAACATACAATATATACAAAATGAGCTAATGTGTCTGTTGCGATGTAAATCCCAATATTTATATACGGGTATGTTATACCCTGAACGGATTGCTATGTTGCACATGCAAATACATATATATGTATATGATACATACATACATACATATATATATATATATATTTGTGTGTGTGTGTGTGTTTTTATATTAAGTAAAACTAAAATTAAATAAATCTCAAACTACAATTTATAAATTTAAATAAAATACATGACTTTATTTAAACTAAATTTAGAAACGTTCTAAATGAATTACACTTCATCTTAATAATGATCTAATAGGGTAAAAAAATTTAAAATTCACCCTTATATTCCGCTGCAGGCTGGCCCAATTCCAACAGGTCATTCGTGACATTGGTGGCTTGAGTGTGAGTCAAATATAGTTCGACTATTCTATCCATAGAGTCCTTGGCTGATTTCAGTGCTAAATCTCTTTCCTTAGTGATGTCATCCAGTTCTATCTTTTAGCCTATTACTATATTATAATGGTTGATTCTCTTTGAGTCAAAGGAGCGAATGAGTGTCTGATTGATGCCAAAGTGGCACTTAGCAAGCCTTTTCCATTCGAAGAGCTAGTACGTGACCTCCTAGTACGTGACCTCCTTGATCTGATCGATTTCTTTATTAACTTCTTATCGGAAGATGTTCCTGACATTGCAATCGAACATTACCCCCACTATGTAATAGTCAGGCAGAGCCACCTGCATTTTTGTTGTAATTGCTAAGGATTGGCCTACGGGGGTTGGAGCAGCATTGATTGTAGTTCCTTTGGATTGATGGGAGATAGAGATGGTAATGGTAGGGAGTCGAGTCGATGGAGGTTGTTATCGAGAATATTGAGAGTTGGAACGCAGTAGAGTGGGGTCAAACTCACGCTCGGAGCGCTTACGTGAACCCCGCAGTTCATTTGAGTGGCACTATTTTCTTTTTACGTCATGGTGCTTTTACTCTTCGTCTCGACACCTCTGTCTATCCTCTTTATCTCTATGCACTTTATCCTTTCTCCTTCTTCTTTCGAATTCGGACTCCTAATGCGAGATGGGGCGCTGCGTGTATGCCTCTATAGTTGAGAAGTGATATTGGCCAATGCCCGAGTGGAGACTGCCGAAATGATCTCTTCCCATTATACTTGAAAAAAGAAGGGATATATCAGAAATAAGACACCAGATTAAGAACTAGTGCACCTCGCTTGTGCTTGTGATCCTAAAGGTGTGTATAGTGCTAATGTTTCCTTAAGTAATCTACAGACCGTGCTCGAGGGTCCCAGAGAAGGATTTTCATCACCTCAAGAATAATCCTAGTATGGAAGTTGAATTCATGGGGTTAATATTGAGGATATCTCCAAATCTTAACCCCCTCCCCCCTCCAGAGCCCAAAGAAGACAAGTTCCTAAGTCACTCAGGGAACAAAGATGTTCTTAGAGGTTATTATAGGAGAGGTTTCTTCTTCAACTGGTTCGAGGCTATGGCCTGGCGCAAGCTATGAAGACTTGATGATTAATCGCTTCAGTCGGGAAGGGGGTGTGACTATGGAACCTTCGGGAGATGTTTCTCCATATGACTCATCCCTGTCGAGATTGAAATCTTCATGTTATCATCCTCTTCTTCCTCTCCGTCTCCTCCTTCTTCTTCTCCTCCTTCGTCTCCTCTTCCTCAACAATGTTATCTTCCTTTCTTCTTTCCTCCTTACCAATATGTGCATTGCCACTATGACCCTCTATATCCCTTGGACTTCATCATCAGAATCCCAAGTTTTTGCAAAGGGAGATAGTAGCTCGATATTTCTTAGTTGGGAGTTTGTTAGGACCAATGCTCTTGCCATTGTATAATAGGCGATACTAGCAAAGGCAGACATTCGTCGGAAGATAAGAAGTTGTATGGTGTTCATACTCAACCCCCTTTAAGAATACTAGAGTATGAGGATACTAATCGTTGACTTCTCATTCGAGGAGATTTATGAATAATATTAAAGGAACTTAGATGCTTGGGTGAAGAAAACCCAAGTATGGAAGAGACATTTGATAAGAAGACTTATGGCTAGACAACCATAGATGGTTGAAGCCTTCAGGATATCAAACAAAGAAATACTCGCTCTTAAAATAACCGCGCTTGTTGTGAAGCGCCTTGTTGATCTTGAAATGGTTAAATGCCTCAACTATTAGCAAGGAGGGTGAATCTTGCCTCTTCTTGAAGCTAAAGAGCTCAATCGACTCTCTGAATGTTAAAGGATGGTTTAGTTGCATCATGAAGAGAATATATAGGGAATTAAGCAAGTCATAGCCATTCATGTGTACTTGTGTGGGAGCCCGATCGATTTCTTGAAGAAAGAATTTAATGAAGTCATTAAATGGTGGCATGGTTCTAGATAAGCACATATATTTATCTCATGCTAGCCCAAAGGCGGGAGATAAGTCTATTTCTCGATTGTTGGAAAGAGAACCTCATCCTCGAGAATCCCGTGCTTGAGTCCAATTGAATGGAGTGACTCTACCATCAACATAGATGGTGTCTGGTCTTAGGGATTGTCTAAGACCATAAGAATAGGCCGTTCATCTATTGGAGGAGCTTGGCCATGTATCTATGCAGCCAAAGGGGCCTATAGTTAGAGTTCCTGAGTTATAGAATGCCCGGCTCTGAATGAAGTCCACAGGAAACTTGGGCGGTAGAAGAGCCAGCCTTTAAAGGGGTAAAAGGGTTAGTGCTAACCTTGAATGAGGATATCATCTAGTCATTCTGAGCTAAAAAGCTTGATGGCAAACTCGGTCAGGTGTGTCTTACTTTAATGAAATATTTTAAATAAACCCATGTAGTTGATGCATAGAATCTAATGGATGTCGACATGTGTTGACCAACCGATCCTGTGCATCGGCCGAAGTAATATGAAATGTCAGTCTATCCAGTGTGTGTCCTATGTTCAGAGCATAATGTATGTGAACATACTATGTAGACAACCCGCTATTACTAGCAAACGAGCTCTATCACATGATGGAACGGTGTGTCGGATCTTACCCATTATCATAGAGGAATGATAACATAATCGTTGTCTAGAGCGGCATGGAGCTTTTTTTGCATGAACAAAGGATCATGATTTTTAACTTGAAGTGTTGACAAATATAATTCATTCAGATGCCGCAGTGCATTCGACATGACTGTTCCTCAGAACCGTCTCACCAAAGTTAGGCCATCATCTCACATTTGACCAAAGCTCAATGAAGTCGGCCACACCACTATTGTTGGTGCAAGAATGTCGCATTTGCAAGTTAAAGGTCAAACATGGAAAGAACTTGAAGCAAAGGATTTGGGTTCTCGGAGCCCATTCTAAGCACGAAGAGTTTGAAAAAACTTGGGAGAATACCTAATATTACTTGATGCCCATCTCGTGAAAGTTAAGCTATCCCAAAGCCTTCACTTCGATTCGACCTTGCAATGTGGAGCTCTAAGTTATAGTCAATGGCGAATCAACAGTGGCTACAGTGTCATCCATGACAACACCAAAACCTTAATCCAAAAACCCACCTTTATGTTTGATCTAGATCTGGAAAGGAAGGGGTCGGGGTGGAGAACTCAGTGTCGAATTGAGGTTGATGGACATGGGATTAACAACGACAAATCTATGGGTGGTGCTAGAGGCAATTGTGGGATATAGTGGTGCCGACGTCGAGAATATGAAGTGGCGGCAGTTGGATTCGAAGTGCTTAGGGAAATCTAGTATGTTCGAGAATGAAGGTGAAATGAAAATCTGGCTAAGTGTTATATTTGAAACACTTCCTGGAAACATTTTGGTATCAAAATGTTGTGGTCCGTACCAATATGATTTGTTAACCATGTATATGTAAAAAAAAGTGGGAAGGGAGAAAAGAATAGAAGGAAGGCCTACCAATTCGAGGTACAACGTAGCTTCTAGAATGATGAGAACTTCAACTTGGTTATTGAAGAAAGAATGGTATGCCAACTATTTGAAGTTATGAATACATGTTTTTGAAATGGACACGATGCTTCAAAATGATGATTGGCTAACCAGTGTCTCTTGTGTAATTAAGATTATACTGCTTTTCTTGATCTAAATCATGCTTTGTTTTCACGAAATCATACTTTAGGGTTTAAGAATTATCCAACATCTGAATCGAGCAACTTCTAAGCTGATCTAGACATCGTAATGAAGACGAAATGGGTCGAGAACTTAGGAGCACGTTAGGGATGATAGAATAAAGAAACACTAAAAGTTTAAAGTCAAGTGAAACGGAACCAACATAGACGGTACCGACCATAAATTATGTTCGGTACCCAGTTGATTCCAAGGCTATCCACATGATTTTGTTACACCAATTTTGATCTATTCTTTCTCTTTGGCTTCGTGGATTTGATCTCTTACCCAGTCTTCTATGATCTAGCGACTATGTCGAAGGATTTTGACTATAAGTATGGGAGTTAGAGTAACATGAAAAGGGACTTTTGACTTTGGATACTCTGGAACTATTAAGCTCTCATTCTTTATACTCATCTCCATATAACTAAACTTATCATGAATTGCTACCAAATAAGAGATTGTTTTGCTTTCTAAAACTAAAATCAATGAAAAGTCATTTGTATTCGTGACAAGTCAAAAATTAATAAGATTAAGTGGACGTAGGCACTTGATTCGGCCGAACTGCTATAAATACTTGCATGTTCATATTTTTTACTTGCTTGTAAATGATTTACTCTCGTTTGTGATCAATTGGAGGTGGTGTTGCTTTTAGACCCAACATGTATTGAACTATAACATTTATAGTTATATATACATATATTAATATATGTTTATTTTAATTAATTATTTATTTATTTAATCCAATTAATTAAACATTAATTTGAAAATATTAATTTTAGTTTCAAAAAAATTTTGAAAAATATTTTATAAATTTTATAAAGCTTATTTTATATTTTAAATTTAACTTTTAAATTTAAAATATATTTTAAAATTTCAAACCGAAGTTTGGAAATTAGTGCAAGGCCCAAATTAATTTAGGCTTTTACAATTGGGCCAACTTTTTGAACTTACTCTACCCATTGAGCCAGGCCAATAGTCAGGAAGGGAAGAAAACTTGATTATTCTTCCTTAAGACTAGACATAGCTATTATTGACGCCTATCGGATAAGTAGGCTTTATTAGCTGGCCCTAAAGTTGCTAATTACAGTACATAATATCTTGGCTCTAGTACCATTAATGGAACCAGGTTGGTAATCAGCAGATGAAATAGGTGGATTAAAAAAATTCCTATTTTAAATTACAATGGGCCTATGAAGTTTAGGGTTGTACTAGATCCAATCTAGTTTATTTAAAAAATTATAAATTTATTTAATTTTCTAATTTAATTAATTAATGAGCTAATTATAAATGAATTGTATATAGTTTATAAGTGTATCATATATATTCATATGCGTATAACGTGCATGTGTAATATAATAGAAGTGTAAACAGTCAAGTTTATACATAATTAGTATTGGGATTTATATGTACAATGTATGTACTTAGCATTATATATATATATATATAATTTTCGATAATTAAGGTATTTTACATAAAATATGTATGTATAATAAATATAAAAAATTCTAAAATATTTATATAGTATATAAGATATCATTTTGAAAATATCATATAAAATTTTAACCAAGTCTATATTTCAAATTTGAATTTTAAATAAATATCTAATTTTAATTGGTAAACAAAATGTAGATTTCAAAACCAAATCTAAGATCCAAATTAAAAGCTTACTAAATATCTTAAATCTTGCTTTGTTTATTTCATAAAATAAGTGAGTGTGTGTGTTTGTGTGTATGTGTGTGTATTTATTTATGCCAAAAATAATTTTAGTAATAATTAAATAATGTATGCATTGTTTTAAAACAATTTATACAACTAAATATTATAAAATTGATATACGTATATATATATAACATATCTGATTAATTTTTAATATAATTCCATAAATCATTATATATATATATGTATTTAAAAATGAAACTAGTTTTATTATGTGAATAAAATATTTAAAATTAATTATAAATATAATTTGGTTAAAATCAAAATATTTTTTAATTGCCAAAATAATAATATTTATAAATTTATATGTATATTTTGTAATAAAAAATTTCGATTGTATATTTGAAAATAATATTGTAGACGAATAATATTTTTATTCATGTATATATACACACATATATATATATTTCGAATAAATTATTATAATAGATTTAGTGATCATAATCGATTAATAATTATATGATAAACAACATATGGTTGTGTATGGCACTGACATATATGTACAAGTGGTGATATTCATATATTTGAACAATAACTTCTTATGAATTTGTAAATAAGGATATACCAGAAGATACGTTGCCTTAGATTCACACGTTGACCTAAATTGTCTCCTGGATCGCTGATGTCTTCATCCAATGTTGCAAGTGAATGGCATGATAACACTAGATCTTGCTATATTTATTTAAATGGATGTGAATGGAGTTGGAAATAGTGGACTTTTGGGGTATATATTTTTGGCCAAACCTGGAAGAGGGATAATCAAAAGTGTAAAAGAAAAGTGGAGGCATATGTTCGAATTTATAGTGAGCTTTAGTGAAAAATCTCTTGATTGCTCTCCTATCAATTCAAAATCAAGACCCCCTCCTTTCTCCTCTTCTTAGGTCGACCATAGACTGAGTCCTAGATGGACTAAAATACCATTAACCCATTAGTAGTTTGTACAATTTAAATCTAATCTAAATATACATCAATATCATATGTCCATACGTACATTTATGATTTTCTTATACACACTCAATTAAATACTAACAACGCTTGAACAATTCTAGAGGCTACTCTATTTTACTAAACACATTCCCATACACTAAATATAATAATTACTTTTATTACATAAATATTAGTTAATTTAATTAATTTAAAACTGTTATAAATCAATTAAATTAAGTGGTGTTTCAAAAACCAAATAGATTTTGTTGTGCGACTCAGATGTGAATTTATCCAACGATTAATATTCCAACAATTCAAATACTACTATTCATACTTCACCTTAGCTATTCGTGTGATAGTTTGACTTAATTCATTGCTTATAGGTCTTATTGGCAAAGTCCAGTTTTACAAATTTAAGCGCTAACTTTTAGTAATGATTATTTACACCAATTTTCTTCGCCAACACTATATCACATTATGACTTGAAGAATTTGGTTTTGGTCTAAATTCCAGTATCATCTAAATTCAACTCGGTTAGTCCATAAATAAAGTCCTTTGTTCAATAATAACATTTATTATCAACCATATTGTACTGGCCAAAGATTTGACTTTGATTTGACTACCGTTGATCTGATACTAACCTCATACAACTAAAGGGACAAATTCTCTACCGAACAGTGTTTCACCTCCAATGCTTTAACTCGGACCCAACTGTATTCACTCAATGGTTGCTGTGCCATGATTTAAATATAATCCAAGTGGAGTATCCACATTAAAGTTCAATGGTATTCTCAAGTCAGGAGAATTGTGTAACATCATCATTTCAAGATTTCCCATTTGACCTTAGTTTTATTAACTAATAGAAAACTCTCGGATAAGTCATTCCATAGTTATCCAATAACCATCAATACATAACCCCTTAGTGCCCCCAATATCCATGAGTCATACATTGCCTAATACATGAAAAGCGTTATGTACTTTGGACTAAACAGATATATCGATATCCTTTCTTAAAACATCTCAACCAAGAAAATTTAAAATAATATGTAAATTTTATATTGTTATAATTTTCTCATGATTACAACTCTTTGTATTAATTATTACATAACATATCATTTAAATATTTTTTGTTTAATGAACTTAAATTTATTAATTAATTAATGTATCACAATATAACAAGTATATTATATATTACAAACACCATTTACTTCGAACGAGATTTTACTACATTATTAATAATATACAATAAATTATAGTATCGCCCCTAGGGTATAACCCTAACTCCCTCATACTCGATCTGTTATGGTAGTGTAATCTTCTATGCAGTTTATTATCGATATTGTATACGAAATATATTATTAGGTTTACCCAGTTTACGGGTCTTTGACCTTCGAATGAAATTCATGTGGGTTGTTATCAGATTGTCAGTATATCATAGGCTATTATCTCTATTATATAAGTTGGTTAACTTGTTAGATGTAGGTGTACATATTGAAGTAAACAACACTAGATTGTGTGGATTATAAATTATAATTTACCTACCTATTAACGCAAGTGATATTTCTTACTCACCAGACTATGTCTGGCCCCCTCTGGCTTTCCCTCTTTATACCAATTTTACAAGGCGAAGGGGTTGTAGGGTGGTATGAATAGATTATGATACATGGATAAGGTGACCAAGCATGCATAAGCTATTTGTTACTCACCAGACTATGTCTGATCCCCTCTATCTTTCCCTCTTCATACCTACTTTGCAGGATGCATTGGTTGTAGGCTGATGTGACTAGAGTAAGGTATGTGGAGAAGGTAACCATGAGCACTAGAGTTATTTTATTTACAGTCGTTCTATCTGTATACTCCCACTATTTCTGAAATTACTATAATTGCATATGAAATATGAAACTCCATTCAACCACTTAATATGCGATATTTATTTCATTTACTAAAATCTTTTTATATTCGAGAATTTCCAGATCAAATATCTTAAAATCTAAGAAATATAACTCATAAAAAATTCCATGTGGAAATACATTTGGAATAGATATCATATTTCTTATTCCTTGTTAAGTATATATTATTATTTTCACAATTCTAGGTTCCAATATTAGTTCATGAAGCAGCGATGACCATTCAATATCTTTGTCCCAACTGTGTCTTAAGTTATATCCACTCTTATACATTCACTTTCCTTTCCAAATGGTCTAACCATTCAGAAGGACACTGAAAGAGTGTATGGATCGTGTATTTATATCTAATATGAAAGTGTAATAAAAAGCTAAATTATAACTAACAGAGTAAAGTAAATAATAGTAAAGAAACAATCACACCAGAGTTTTTATACTGGTTCGGAGCTCCCGTTCTACGTCCAGTCCCGAAGCTCCTCTTCGGCTTTAACTAGTAAACAACCCTCGCTTTGCCCGAAGGAATAGGCTTGATACAAAAATTCTTTCTAAGATAAATATGTGTTCTGGGAAACACTGATTTTGACTGCACAGTACAAATCTTCCTATAATTTCCTTTGAGTAGTATGTGCATGTGAAGCTTTGCTTTTAGGAAGTAGTAAAGACTGATATTGTTTCCTTTTAGAAATCATAATATGCAAAGAATATAGATATGAGATTCAGAAAATTCAAGTGAGTTGTTTCTTAGAATCTTTACATATTTATAGATGTTGAAGAGTTTTCATGAGGAGTAGCATCCATTAATGTTTTTAATTTCAGTCTAAAAGTTGCAATCATTGAGGAGGAAGAGATGTGGTGAAGAGTTATGGAAGCAACTGTTAAAATAAAGCATGTGACTATTTAGTGATTATGGCCGTTACCCAGCACAGACATCTGTCCATAACGTTCAGACGTCTGTGTGTATTTTTTTTTAACAGTGGCCAGAGTCAGACGTCTGAACTTATTTAACAGACGTCTAATGTTTATGTGTGGTTTAAAATCAGAGACTATAATGGGATGTCTGATCTATAACGCCAGACATCTGACATATGTTATTTTCTGCAATTCAGTCTGTTTGATATATGAAGATTGAAAAACTTTGGTCGTGCAATGTTTGTGTTGAAAACTACTAATGGAGATTTTACAAGCTATATTTCTATGACACTAACACACTATATTCGCTTTTCTATTACAGATTATTCTTCTCCTTTCCTGGTCGTCTTCAATTTGAATTCTAAAAGCTTTTTTTTACAAGTAGATGGAACATCTATTGTATGTGTATGAATGTATAGTTGTTGTCATCGAAATCACAGAATAGAGGTTCTAACATTCTCCCCCATTTTGATGATGACAATTATACAATTACTTTATCGAATACACATATAACTCCCCCTGAATATGATTCCTCCCCCTATATACATGTAGTATGATATTTCTCCCCTTTTGGCATTATTAAAAAGAAATATAGACAGAACAAAATATAGAAAGCTAAATAACATAAGTCCATATTTAATCACAGATAAGTTGTAACAGTCATATAGGCACAATGTTTTAAATAAATCAAAATATGGATACATAAATACTACCAGATTTACACATAAAAGAAAAAAAAACTTACTAATAGTGATAATGACCCCAAAAGTTTGACGAGTCTTCATTATATGAACCTTGTTGCCATTGAGACTCGTCATTATACTCCTCATCTTCCTGGATAGAGAGACCTGAAATGACGTGTAGCAGTTATAGTCCTGGGGGTCTTGTGGAGCTGGAGGATCTTCTGATGGAAAAGATAAACCCTCACTCTCTACGGTATCAAGACAAATAGGCGCTTTGCCACGACGAGAGTGGTTTGGTGGTTCTTGTGAAGGCCCTACTCCTGAAGATGGGCCTGATTGAAATATAGGTGGTGGTGGTGGTGTAGGGGATGGAGAAGACGAAGAGCGAGATAAGGAACGACCGCAAACCTTCCGTAGAACTTTTCCCAGGGTTGAAACGACCTTTTCCAATGTCTTTTCTACTTTGGTCATGGGATTAGAAAAGGATCGTTCCAAACGCGACATCTTTCTATCTAACACCCGTTGGTTTAATGATAGGAGACGTTGATTTTGAAGTGCAACATCTCGATAGTTCTCTCCCAGTCCTGCTGCAATTCTGGCTTCCTGAATTTCGTAATCAGAGTAATACTCTGTAGATACTGAAGCTCTGGCAGGTTAGGAAGGTCGAGTTGGAGGTGCTTGTTGTTGTTGTTGAGGTTGTTGGTATTAGGAAAAGGGTACTATGTTTGGCGATGTTTTTGGGAGATGCATTAAGGAGAGAAATATAGCCACTATCTTTTACGGAGATTTCTTCATATTGGGAGAGATATGAAGGAATTCCTAATTACCGTAGAATTATCATTATGTAGGGAGCGTAAACAATGCTATGACGGGTAGGTGTTCAAAGGCTTTTAATTTGGTCAAAAAATATACTGGGCCCAATTTACTTTAATTTGACTAAAAATAGCATATAAAGCTTTATGATCGTCTTCATAGACTTGTTTGTGACTACCTAATCTAGGGATGACAGTGGTGATGAGCATTCGATTAAGAAGTCGAGCTCGTGGATAGAAATTGGATGGTTTTAATTTCCATATGTCATCATCCCAGATAAGACGAGTAGTAGCATCTATGGGGGCATAGCGTGTATCAGGAACTTCTTGTAATCGAAGCCCCTCATAAGTAGAGTTAAGGATTTGCCCAAGCATTTCGACATTAAATTTTATCAAATGACCATAGACACTGGTCCAAATCCAGTTATCCTCATCGGAGGATTCCAAAGGGTTAAAGAACAAAGATTAACTAAAAATAGAAATACCGCAAGTTGTTCAATTTTCCCAGCATTGTCGTCGTAATTGACCAAGTGGTAGAGATGAGCATCCTCAAGCAGATCCATCGCATCGTAGTGGATGAAACGATGAATAGAATAGAAAGGTTCGGTGTGGAAGGGATTCTTCTCCAATTCTTGTAGCCTTTGTTTGCCCTGTTCCTTCTCTACAATCTACTCCTCAATGTGATGGTCGGTGATAAACTATTGAGAGGGCGGTCGTGAACTTTGGCCTGCGGAAGCTTTGCGACGTTTTGCAACAGGATTTTTAGGTTTAGGGGCCATTGATTTGGTAATTTGAGAGAGCAAATTGAATTGGAAATTTAGGGGTTTTTAGGGTTTGAAATAAAGAACGGTGAAAAAGGATGAAATGGTAAAAGATAATTTATTGGAAGATGAAAAGGTGGGGTATCAGTCGAGTTCAAACATCTGGTAATAGGGGATCAAACGTCTGAGCGTGGAAGGATTTGTAGACAGAGAAGCTATCCAGACATCTGAAAAGAAATACAGACATTTGACTTCAAAAATCATAGTTTTCCAGAGAGTTGTGACAAACGTCTGACTATACTTCCAGACGTTTGTGCTGAAGCCGTGTGGATTTTTATTTTACAGAGAGTTCTTACAGACGTCTGATTTTTTTTAGATGTCTATGCTAAAGCTGCTTGGATTTTTTTGTTTCTAGAGAGTGTCCACAGACGTCTGAAATTTGGTTCTGACGTCTGTGCTGAAGAATAAATTTTTGTCCTTATAGTTTAGACGATTGAAGGTATGGTAGACGTCTGCCTTGATAAAAATATATTGTCGTGCATGTTTTCAGACATCTGGTTGTTTGAATCAGATGTCTAGTCATATGTAATTTTTCTTATTGCCTCTGCAAATCTTTATATAAATATTTATTGAAAACAAAAGAATTAAAAATGATTATAAACATATTTATTTAATATATATATATATATATATTAATCGCCCGTTGTTTTACGAAAATACTTATTCAGTTGTAAGTCGGCGAATCAGGAGAATGATAGTTTTGTTTCTCCCATAGGAACGAGCAGGACTATGTTCTATGTTCGATGTAAGTGGAGACCAGTAGGAACGAGCAGGACTATGTTCTATGTTCGATGTCCCTTCTCCCCATAACTTTCGTGGGGTGACCTTGTGTACTCTTAAAGGAGCTTCTCGTGCATATGGACACCTCTGATGTAAGTAGTCTTTCGTCGGTGAATGACTACATATGGCGAGGATACATTTTTTAGGAAGGTTTAGATGAGCACCTTAACGGCGTTGCTCATAATACATCTCTCTTTGAACTCCTACCATTTCCTGTTGATAATGATGAATTTCGTCAACTTTGTCGAAGAGAGAGATTGTAGGTCGATTCCATGTTTAGCTTTCTTTCCTTTCGAAGAAAAGGCAGTATGGTAAGTTGGTGATGGGATGATGTTCAGAGATGGAGATGATGTCGGAGTGACTTTTGTTGGAGAGACGTAGGTATTGCCGGAAGATTGGAAGCCGTAGTCAATTGCGAAGTAGGTGGAATCGTGATCAGAAGACATTTTTGATATATTTGTTTAGAAGTCTGATGCTTTGTTTAATTATAAAAAGTTTGTATTTAAGATTTGTGATTAGGTGCATATATATACTAAATTTCTATGCTATGTTAAGAAAGCAAAAGTAAGGTTGTTAATTGTCGGAGAATGTCAGCCACAAGTGAAAGAATAAGAGGTTAGTAAGTATTAGTAATTTTTAGCCAGAAGAAAATAGGAAAGGTTGTTAAAAGATATGGCTGCCCAAAAAAATTATATTGTATTATAAATCGTGTAAAGATATAATACAAAGTTCACGCCTTAACTTAATAAAAGTTTGTTCACTTAGAGGTTTTGTAAAAATATCGGCTATTTGATTTTCGGTATTTACAAATTCTAGAGTTATTATTTCTTTTTCAACATTATCTCTTAAAAAGTAGTGGTGAATATCTATGTGTTTTGTTTGAGAATGATTTATTGGATTTTTAGATAGATTTACAGCACTAGAGTTATCGCAATATATTGGAGATTTGTTTATAATTTTTCCAATGTCATTAAGTGTTTGTTGCATGTATATTACTCGTGCGCAAGCTAAGGCGGCAGCAATATATTCTGCTTCATGGGTTGAAAGTGATACACAATTCTGTTTTTTAATAAACCAAGAGACTAGAGACTGACCGATAAAGTGACAGGTGCCACTTATACTTTTCCTATCGGTGTTGCAATTGCCAAAATCCGCATCGCTATAGGATACAAGTTCAAAGGAGTTATCTTTAGGATAGAAAAGACCGTAATTCGTAGTGCTGATTAAGTAACGCAAAATACGTTTAATTGCCCGATAGTGTGAATTTTTAGGTTGTGCTTGAAATCTTGCACACAGACACACACTCATCATGATATTGGGTCTACTAGCTATTAAGTACAATAGTGACCCTATTATACTTCGATATAGTTTTTGATCAAAATCATTTCCGTTTTCATCTTTATCTAAATGGGTATTTGTGCTCATGGGGGTTGGTTTACTTGATGTTTTCTCCATTCCAAAATGTTTTAACAAATTGTGACAATATTTTTCTTGATTTATAAAAATACCATTTTCTAATTGTTTAATTTGTAATCCTAAGAAAAAAATTTAATTCTCCCATATGGGACATTTCAAATTCATTTTTCATAATATCTGCAAATTCGTTATAGATTTTCATTAGTTGATCCAAAGATTATATCATCTACATATATTTGAACAACTAAAATATCATTATAATTTCTTTTTATAAATAAGGTTGTGTGTATTTTTCCAACTTGAAAACCAGAATTTATTAAATGAGTTTTTAGTCTATCATACCAAGTACGAGGTGCTTGTTTTAAACCATATAAAGCCTTTTTTTAGTTTATATACATGTTTAGGGAATTTTTCATGTATGAACAATGGGGGTTGCTCAACATAAACCTGTTCTTTTGTAAAACCATTTAAAAAGGCACTTTTTACGTCCATTTGAAAAGGTTTAAAGTTATGATGACATGCAAAAGCAAGTAACGTTCAGACGGCTTCTAGACGTGCGACTGGAGCAAACGTTTCTTCATAGTCAATGTCATCCTCTTGATTATAACCTTGTGCTACTAACCTTGCTTTGTTACGAACAATGTTTCCATTCTCATCAGTTTTATTTTTATATACCCGTTTTGTCCCGATGACAGATTGATCCGTAGGTCTCGATACAAGTTCCCATACTTCATTTCTTTCGAATTGATTGAGTTCTTCTTGCGTTGCGATAATCCATGATTCATCATTTGAAGCTTCTTTATAGTTTTTAGGTTCAAAATTTGAAATAAATGCATCGTGACTTATTTGATTCAATTGATGTCTGGTAGAACTTTTGTATTTAAATCACCAATTATATTATTAATTGGATGGTTTTTCAAAATACGAGGTGGTGATCTTAATGTATTATCATTATCAACGATATTCTCGTTATTGTTATGTAAAGTTGTATTATTTTAGAAGGTTTTATTAAAATCTCATCATCATCACTGTTCTTATTAATGGAAAAAATTTCGTCAAAAGAACGTGTAGATTTTCTTCTATAGTAGTAGTACGTTTATTAAATACTCTAAAAGCTTTGCTACGATCTGAGTATCCGATAAAGATTCCTTCATCGCCTTTTGAATCAAATTTTCCAAGATTATCTTTAGTATTTAGTATAAAGCATTTTGAACCAAAAATTCGAAAATATGATACTTTGGGTTTTTGACCAAAAACCATTTCATAACAGGTATTCTTAGTTAAAGGACGTAATGTGACACGATTCAATACATAACAAGCAGTAGCTACAACTTTTGCACAAAAGTTTTTTGGTAGATTACTACTGTTAAGCATAGTCCGTGCACATTCTTGAAGTGTACGATTTTTTTTTCCACAACGCCATTTTGTTACAATGTTCGTGGAAATGAGAAATTATGTGTAATTCCCTTTTTGTTACAAAAATTTTCAAAATTTTCATTTTCAAATTCACCTCTGTGATCACTTCTTATACTCTTTATTTTAAGATTCATTAAATTTTTAATTCTTTTAGCAAAATTTTTAAACATTTCAAAAGTATCACTTTTATGTTTTAGGAATAATGTCTATGTATATCGTGAAAAATCATCTATAATAACAAATACATACTTGTTATGATTTATTGACCGTATTTGAGTCGGTCCAAATAAATCAAGATGTAATAATTCTAAGGGTTGTTTGGTAGAAATTTCCTTTTTAGATTTAAAAGAACTCTTTTTCAATTGACATATTGACATGCATCACATAAATTTTTAACTTTATAATTTATTTTAGGAATACCTCTAACCAAATTGTGTTTAGCTAGATTGTTTAAAGACTTAAAGTTTATGTGGCATAATCGTTTGTGCCATATCCATGGGTCATTAAAATCTGTGGCTAGGCATAAATAACTCGAGTTATTAATTTTCATATTTAAGACATAAATGTTTCTTTTCCTTAATCCTTCAAAAATCAAAATTTTAGTTTGATCAAATATGTTGCATTTATTCTTTTCAAAAACAAATTTGAATCCTTTGTCACAAATTGACTAATGCTTAAAAGGTTATGTTTTAAATTTTTAACTAAAAGAACATTTGTAATAACAGGTGAAGTGGACATACCGACATTGATGACATCTCCAATTCCAATGGAAAATCCTTTTGAATTATCTCCGAAAGTTACAGTACCACCATCTTTGTATGTTATTTTGATAACATTTGTGCATTACCAGTCATATGTTTGGAGCATCCGCTATCGAGTACCCATTTTTCCTTGTTATTTGATTTTCCTTTGGGTACCTACAAGATAAAAACAGTTTAATTGGTACCCACTTCCTTTGTTAGGGTCCTAAGTGTTAGAAAGATAAGGTTGCCATATCCAAGAGGGTTTGGGACCTTTAAAGTAATAATTTTTATTACGAACAACAATTTTCAGATAGTTATCTACGTGTTTTTGCTTAATTAGTTTGTTATTGGACTTCGGAATCCATATTTTAATTATTTTGGTGTTAGACATCTTTTCTTTAGTATCTGATTTCTTGAACCTATTATATAGTGAGCTATATTTTTATGTTTTGAAGTTTTCTTAAATCCTAATCCATTGTGATTTCCAGATGGTTTAGAAATTTTGATCAAGCTATCCAAGTTCTGCTTTCCTTTATTGAATTTTGAAACATTGTTAGTAATCTTGTCTAACTTATCATTAATATGAGAAATTTTGGATTTTAATGCTTCTAAATTGTTCTTTAATACAACGTTTTCTTTTCTAGTATCATCATTTTCTAGTTTAACTTTTCCTATTTCACATAATAATGAATCATTTTGAATAGATAGATTCTTATATTTCTCTTATGTAGTTTCTAATTCTTCTTCTAAAATGGTTTTCTCATCTTTTAATAATCCTATTTGAAGTTCCATTCGATTAATTTTAGCAACATATTCTCTATTTAACTTTTTAGTTTCTCTATTTTTGTCATCTAATTCCATGCTGAGTTCTATAATTTCAATATAAGTAAGATCAGGACATACCTCCTCGATGTTTGCCATGAAGCATAGTTTAGCCTGCTCAGAATCACTATTGCTGTCGCTGTTTGATGATGAGGATGAATCCGAGTCATCCCAAGTTACTTGAAAAGCCCATTTTCTTTTCTTGAATTTCTCAAACTTGCCTTTCTTTTTGTCATTATTGAGTTCTGGGCATTGTTTCTTCATGTGTCCGAACTTGTCACACCCAAAGCATTTGATCGATGTTTGGTTGGATGAATTTGAATTTCCTCCATTTTGGGATCTCGTCATCTTTTTGAATTTCTTGAATTTGTTGTAATTTTTGGCAATAAATACGATCTCATCTTTATCTTAGTCTAAATTATTATCATTGGCTTGAAAGGCTATATTTTTCTTTTCATTGATTTGTTCTTTTCTTGCCTGCAAATTTGCTTCGTATGACATCAAATTTCCTACCAATTCTTCAACTTTTAGTTGAGATAAGTCATTTGCCTCTTCGATGGCCAACACATTTCGTTCCCATTCATTAGTTAAGGAATTTAAAATACATGTAACTAAATCAAAATCTATCAATTTGACTCCAAGTGCCATGAGTTCGTGTTGGATAGTTTGAAATCTAGCATACATATTGCCAATAGATTCATTTGCTTTCATTTTAAATGAAGAAAACTGATTTTGTAAAATCGAAATCTTTGTTTGTTTGACTTTGTTAATGCCTTTATGAGTGATTTATAGTGTATACCATATATCATATGCAGTAGTGCACAACATGACACGTGAGAATTCATTTTTGTCAAGTGAACAAAATAAAACATTCATAGCTTTAGCATTGTTTGTTGCTATGTTCTTTTGAGCATCTGTCTAAGTGCTTATACCTGTTTCCAGTGCTACATATTTAACTTGTGTTGCTTGACAAATTTCTAAACCATTTGCTTTTATAAAAATACGCATACGTGTAGACCAGTAAGCATGATTAGATCCAGTGAATAGTGGAGGACGTGTAGTTGATTGTCCTTCTTGAAATGTACTTGCCATATTAAATATGTCTGAATTACATGTTACTGTGAATTGAGATAACCGTGCTCTGATACCAAATGAAAGAGTGTATGGTTCATGTTATTATATCTAATATGCAAGTGTAATAAAAAGCTAACTTATAACTAATAGAGTAAAGTAAATAGTAGTAAAGAAACAATCATACCAGAGTTTTTATACTGGTTCGGACCTCCCGTCCTACATCCAGTACCGAAGCTCCTCTTCGGCTTTAACTAGTAAACAACCCTCGCTTTGCCCGGAGGAATAGGCTTGATACAAAAATTCTTTCTAAGACAAGTATGTGTTCTATGAAACACCGATTTTGACTGCACAGTACAATTCTATCTATAATTTCCTTTGAGTAGTATGTGCACATGAAGCTTTGCTATTAGGAAGTGGTAAAGACTGATATTGTTTGCTTTTAGAAATCAGAATATGCAAAGAATATAGATATGAGATTCAGAAAATTCAAGTGAGTTGTTTCTTAGAATCTTTACATATTTATAGATGTTGAAGAGTTTTCATGAGGAGTAGCATCCATTAATGTTTTCTATTTCAGTCTAAAAGTTGCAATCATTGAGGAGGAAGAGATGCGGTGAAGAGTTATGGAAGCAACTGATAAAATAAAGCATGTGACTATTCAATGGTTATGGCTGTTACCCAGCATAGACGTCTGCCCATAATGTTCAGACATCTCTGTGTGTGTATTTTTTAACAGGGGCTAGAGTCAGACGTTTGAACTACGTCTAATGTTTATGCATGGTTTAAAATCAGAGACTATAATGAGACGTCTGATATATAACGTCAGACGTCTGACATATGTTATTTTCTGCAATTTAGTCTGTTTGATATATGAAGATTGAAAAACTTTGGTCGTGCAATGTTTGTGTTGGAAACTACTAAAGGAGATTTTACAAGCTATATATCTGTGACACTAACACACTATATTAGCTTTTCTAATACGGATTATTCTTCTCCTTTACTGGTCTTCTTAAAGTTGAATTCTGAAAGCTTTTTCCTGCAAGTAGATGGAACATCTATTATATGTGTATGAATGTATAGATGCTGTCATTGAAATCATAGAATAGAGGTTCTAACAGACACCCCTACTATAATACCATAATGAACTCTTTACAAAAATGCATCCAGTCATCCTTAACCTTTAAGGATATCAAATAAGTTGCACTTTACGTAAACCGTGACATTTTAGCGATCGAATTCTTAGATCCATATTGTAACTCTTAGTCTAGTGTTACGTCTAACACAACAAGATCCTTACTTTAATCAGTCATATTGAATACACAATCTGGCACTATGGTTTACTTTCCCACTTCAAATGATCTAAATTCATCGAGGTTTCATATATTACGAATTGCGACCGTTCACCATACAACATTTATATGTGGTTGAATATGGATCAAATATCCATATATATTTTCTATTAGTTTATATTTTGAACTCATAAAAGACAATGCGTAGTCTAAGGGAAATAAATACGTAACTGACCAATTTATGCGCATTTGGTAGTTGTATAATTAGGCTGTTCAATGGGTCTTAAAATGACAACATGCAAAATTTATTGATAAGTATATGTTATATCTCTGCTTTTCAATATCAATTTAGTTATTTGAATATTTTAGTTGATGAACAATTTATCAATTATATTATGCACAAATTTATCAATGTAGATTAATTTAAATTATACATAGCAGATGTCCTTATATTATTAGTAAGGTTAAATATTGCATTTCATTTAACTAATAAGCTCACACTAGACTTTTATGTTTTTCTATCTCCTAAGACGAAATATAGAAGTAATTCTACATCTTCAGTAGGTGTTAGGACTCATATGCCTTGGTATTCTGACCTTGACGAAAGCTCAACAAATCATAGGCCCGTATACGACGGATAATGCCTTGTCGGTTGTATCACATACAACTCCTAACGTTGTGATCTTTGTCCTAATCTCATATTTACATTGAGGAAAGCTCAGTAAATAAAGAGAGGTTATTCACTTGTACCTACCTTTTCGCGACAACCTAAGTATAATGCACATAACTTAAGGAAAGCTCAACAAATTTATGCATGTATCTTACCTCATCTATTTTATATATTAATAGTAGGAAAGGCCAACACCTAAAGAGTATGCAAGTAATCTACTAATATATAAATGGTAGAGGACAATATTTATATTAAAGATTCATAATCTTTAATATATTTAAATTGAGTGATATCGACTTATGGAATAATGTATTTATTATGAAATACCCTCGTGATTCAAGTGTCGAACACATATGAAATCACAATATAAATATTATATGTATATATTTATTCCTTAAATCTAATTAGGATTTCTTACTGTTCTACCTTTTATTATACGTTTATATTATTTAAGTTCTATTCTTGTATAACCTTTTATAATTTAATTAACTTATATAATAACCTTATGTATAATTTTATACTAATTTTATCGATTAAATATTATTTAATTAATTAATTAACAATTTAATTAATTTTACTTTATTCCTTTTAAACAATTTAAATGGAATAGGTGCACTATAACATATATAGTTATATATATATCTCTTATATATGGTTATATTATATATTAGTTAACATTTAATTAATTAATTTAATTAAAATAATTTAATTATATACAAATATATTACCTTAACGTTTTAAGATAACGTAATATATATTAATATATATATTCTTTGATTTAATTAATTATCTATTTATTTAATCTAGTAAATTATTAATGATTTTCAAAAATGACTATTTTATTTCCAAAACAATTAATTTATAAAATCACTACTTATTTTGAATTTAACCTTTTATTTTTAAAATGTTATTTTTATTTATTTTAAATTTAACCTTATAAATCTAAAATTTAATTTAATTTCAAAATAGATTTTGAAAATTAACCCAAGGCCTAAAACCAATTTGAGCCTTTATATTGGGGATAACATTTGGGCTTATCTCATCCTTTCAGGCCAGGCCAGTAGCCAAGTAAGGTAGAGTGCTTGAGTACCCAAGCTCAACCTTAGACACTACTTTTTTGGACATCCAAATAAATGGACAGGATTTAATAAGTTAGCCCCAATACTACTAATTTAGACCGCATAGGCTATTGGGCTTTGACACCATTGTTGGAACTGGGTCAACATTCAACGGGTTAAATGGGTGAATTTCAATTTTTTTTACCATTTTGGATCTTATTGAGCCTGTTAAGTCTAAATTAATTTAGTTCTAATCAAAATAAATTTTAAATAAAATCATTATGTTATTTGATTTATTAATATAAAGATTTTATTTGTTTATATAAATGATATATAATGTGTACACGTATATCAAATACACATGTACGTGTATGTGCGCTGCAACATATAAAGTGTGCATGGTTTAACATGCACATATCTAAGTGTTGAGATTTACACCGCAACATACATATTAGCCCCTTCATATACGTATTTGTTGTCAGTTGTTATACAATATTAATATAATATAAAATGTACTTTCATATATATATATATATATATATATATATGCTATTTTAACAAGTACTACAAAGACAAAACTGTAGTTCTGGAAAGATTGGGAGTCAAGGAAGGAGAATTACCAATTAAATATTTAGGGGTCCCGCTGTCATCTAATAAGATAACAGATAGAGAATGTGCGGAGCTGGTTTCAAAAATTAGAGAGAAGTTGCAAGGATGGAGTTCAAGGCTTTTATTTTTTGTCGGTCGATTAGGACTAGTGCATACAGTGATACAAGCTAAAGTGAATTTTTGGTTGCAAACCTTTCGATTACCAGATGCCTCTATTGCTAAATTGAAAATGTGTGTGCTGATTTTATATAGAAAAGAGGGCTACATAAAATAAAGTTCCAAGACCTTTGCAGGACAAAGAATTAAAGAGGAGTTGGGCTCGGAAATCTTAAAGAAATGAGAGATGTGTTTACAATGAAACACGGTTGGAAGATCATTAACTCGAATGGATTGTGGGCTAGATGGATGACACAATGCTATATCAAGAAGAACTATTAGCAAATGGCAGTGGACAATGATGCTTCTCCAACTTGGGAGGCTATAATGAAAATCAGAGAGAAACTTGTGGCTAACTATTCTAGAGAAATAGCTAGTGGGATACATACTCAACATATAGACGTCTGACAAGCATAGTGGATTAAATTATTATGGAGATAAATAGGCATGCGAAAGAATTCCTTGCAACTAGGCTCGAAAGTAGAAAATAGAAGCTTTGCCTATATATTTAGGTAGAGAAAATGACATTTGGGCGTGGAGACATTCAACTTTTGACTTCACCACTAAGTCAGCCTGGAACGCTGTCACAACTAAATTTCAAATAACTACATGGAGTAAAGTAGTATGGGATCATGAAAATTGCCCAAAGATTGCCTTGAAGACTTTGAAAGCCATCTTAGATAGCCTTCCAACTCATGATGGGCTATTTAAATGGGGAACTACTCAAGAAATCATGCATTTTGTGCAATAATGCTAAGGAAAGCCACATGCATCTCTTTTTTGACTGTGATTATGTTAAACAAGTTTGGGAAAATTGCAGAAAGATGATAAATTTCACCTATTCAAGCAACGACTTAAACGAAATCATAAATTACCTGACCGAACAAGGACACCTCGAAAACTTGGAAGCCGTAATGAAGAGAATTGCCTTGATAGCCACTGTTTTGAGCATTTGGAGGGAACAAAATCAAAGAATATTTTAGAGCAAAGTCAGAAATGTTATGGAGGTTAGTAAACTGACTATAATAGATATGAAGATCACGAGTAAGAGGATTAAAAGGAAAATACTCATCGCAGCTGGGAACGAGTAGAAGACATGTTTAGAGAGGTGGATCGTCGGCCTGAACAAGGAGGAATCCAACGTACGAGCAACGAAAATTCTCAGCTGCCATGAGAGAGAACGATGAAGAAGAAAGTAGAAAGAGAATTGGATCTGGAAAGTGATGATTTTAATTATTCTCTGATGTTACCTTTGGTAAAGTGGGTTCGTACAGTTTATTGGCACGTGACCTTATGTGCATTTGTAAAGGCTCTTGGGCCGATCATTTTGGGCTGAAATATCCCTAATAAAACTTTTACCCACTTTCAATATATATGTATGTATGCATATATAATTATAAAAGTAACTATATAAATAAACATATATTTATATGTAAAATAATTATATACTAATTTAAGTATAAAACAATTTGAAATTTAAATCTTTAAGAAATACTCAAATTTGAAATTAGATCTGGATTTAAAATATCCTTTAAAATTCAAATTCAAATTCAAATTTAAATACATTACTTTTAAATTTTATAACAGTATTTATATATACATACAAAAAGTTGTTTTTATTTAGAAATGCATGAACTATATATATAAGTATTACAAATTATACATAAAATACTAATTTATATGTAAATAAAAATAATATTATATAACTATACCTAAAATAAAATATGCAATA
The DNA here is from genome assembly GCA_030737815.1 of Allium fistulosum. NCBI lineage: Eukaryota > Viridiplantae > Streptophyta > Magnoliopsida > Asparagales > Amaryllidaceae > Allium > Allium fistulosum. The sequence continues at coordinate 642,372 of JASFAW010000015.1, forward strand.
ATCTGTTCGTTTTCGGTCATATATATTTTTCCAAATTCAGTATTGGTTACATTAATCCTTACAGATTATATGGTTTTTTTATTTATGATTTATGTGCAAAAACAGAGTTGAATTTTTTTCATATAAAATTTAGTTAATAGAATATGTATGTGTGTGTGTGTATTACAAATACAATTTAATAATCTTTAATTAGTTAATTTTACTTTCTAAATAATTATATATAAAAATTTATTTTTTATTTATATATAAATACGAAAATAACAAATATTAAATTTTATTAAAATAGTTTATGTATACACATATATATAAAACAATGGTTTTAAAACTCAAATTTAATACAAAAATGTTTTTAATAATTTTAAAATTGAAAAGAAGTCCTGTTTAGGTTATGGTCAAAAATAGATTATGATTATATACATAAAAAACTATTTATTAATACAATCATATTTAAAACGACAACAAATACATATATGAATTCATGATATGATTCTAACTGATATACAATAACATAGATGATCACATAAATATAAGATTAATAGAAATTAAAAGCTACCTCAGCTGTGCCCCAGTTGTAATACCTTTAATGTTGAATTGAATGATCTCCTAGGATTTGTTTCTATTCCTTCTAGAGATTGCTAGTAAACGAAGAGATCTATGCACCTTTAATTCTATTTGATTTAATTTGAATTTTTTTTGAAGATTGAAGAGGGGGAATGGCTATGACTTGTGACCTAGAGGGAAGGAGAGGAACTGAAAAAGTAACCTTAAAATTGAAGAGGGTGGTTAGTTTAAATAAGGAGAGAAAAGGTGACAAATGAAAATATCTTGATCTATCCATTTCCCCCTTCTTTTCCACCAATTCAAACCCTTATCTCAAAATATCTCACCCCTCCAATCCCCCTCCATATGGTCGGCCATTCCATAGGCTAATGGGCCAATATGCAACTTTAAACCATATTGGTAAATCCATAGTTAAATCAAATTTAAATGCACATCAACATCGAATATCGATATATGCGTATATAACTTTTATATACATACTATTTTCAATACTGATTCAAATAAATCAAATAAAATTTTATGATTAAATTTCATGAAATTAATTAATTTAATTAATTTAATTAATTTATAACAATAATAATTTAGTTAAATTAGGTGGTATTCAGAGCATACAAAATTATAGTCATGTGACACTTAGGTGCAATTCAGTCAGCGATTAATATCAAACGAATTTGAATATTAACATTTACACGTCACCTTAGCTAGTCATGTGATAATTTGGCCGAATTTATCGATTTACGCAGTTTCGGTAAAAATATGATCTTACTGTTTTAAGTAGTCCCTTGCAGTGACAATTATTTGCACCAATTCTCTTCATCAAAACTGTATTGATCCCATATAACCAACAAAATGAATTCTCTATTGAATTGTGTTTCACTTCCAATGCTTTAACTTAGATGCAACTATAATTGTTCGATGGATATTGTGGCATGATTTAACTATAATCAAAGTGGAGTGTCCACATTTAAGTTTAAGAGTATTCTCAAGTCGAGATAACTGTGTAATATTGTTATATCGATATTTTCTGTTTAATCATAGTTATATTAAACAACAGAAAACTATTGAGTGAATCATTCCATAGTTGTCCAATAACTATTAGTACGTAACCCTTTGGTGCCTCCAATAGCCATGAGTAATACACTGTCCAATATTTGGAGAGTGTTATGTACTCCAGTCTCAACGGATGTATCGGCATCCAGTCTCGATACATCTTAACTAAGAATACTTTAAATGATATGTTTATTATATTATGATAAATTGCTCATGATTATAAACATTATAACTACTATCACAAAACGTACCATTTATGGATTTTTATAAAATATACTTAAATTAAATAGATAATCAATATAACACACTATATCAAGTATATAATAGAAAGAAAAACACCTTTTATTTCAAATGAGATTTTATTATAGAGTTAATAATTTATAGTAAATTACAAAATCACCCTTAGGGCATACCCCTAAATTTATAAGTACGGAAGGCCATGCAAATCTCCATCTTGTTGGTGGGAAATAACAAATAGAGTTATTCTTGAACTAGAGATGATCAGAGAGGCTTAAGAGACTTTTGATCTAATCCGAAGAAGATGAAAACTACATAGGATAGATACGTAAGATGACAGGAGATGCACAGAGTTGGAATTTGTTGTTTGATATGTAGTTTTTGTGAAGGTCTTGCCGTTAAGACATATAACGAAGTTTGGTAGTTTAGGAAAGTTGGCACCGAGGTTTGTAGGGCCTTTTCAAATATTGAAGAGGGTAGGGAAGTTATCATATAGAGTGAAGCTTCCTTAAAAGTTGGTTGAAATTCTTGATGTTTTCCATGTGTCACACTTGTGAAAATGTTTACAGGATTAATCTACCATGACCGAGTTGAGTCAGTAAGAGGAGGTTGAAGTTGAGGGAGGAGTCACTTGTTCAACGTGCACGCATCATCGAGCATAGGACAATGCGACTCCAACAAAGTAGTAAAATTTATTAGAGTCCGGTGGGGAAATGATTTGATTGAGAATATTTAGGAGGCAGAGGAGAAGATTAGAGCTTCTTATCCCTCACTCTTTTCTAGTATGTTTTCCATAGTTTGTTTGCCTAGTTAAATTAGGAAACTGATTGGTGTGGTGTTTTTTCCTGTGACTTGACTTTATATATGTTGCATATATATAGAAATTATCTGTATGTATTAGGATGTCCGCGCACATGCCTATATGTCGTGATTCTGCATCCAAATAAGAGCCTTGATATTAGTTTAATTTATGCATTTACCATATGCTATGTTCATGACATATGTTTGACCGATGGATATGTATTGTCTATTTAAATGTATATTATTGTCGCTATATTGTTATCTATTTGCAAGTTACAATTGGTATCCATATGGATATCACATTTGACATTGTTAGAAATGATAGAAATTGGATATGTTTGATATGAATTATTTGGATTGATTTGGTTGTAGTGTGGTTGAGGCATGTAAAGCACATGTGCATGGTTGCTATTTGTATGTTTGAGTGTACGAGTATTTTTTAATCTCTTGAAATTTTGAAGTAGACTAGATTTACAATAAAAACAATTAATAAACTTAAAAGGGTATTTAGTAATTTCACATAAAATGAAGAAATATAATATTTACAAATTAAAGAATTTGAGAAATATGACTTCACCATTGCATCAAGTATATTTTTCTACCCTAAATTAATATATAAAACATCAGATGCAGATACCGAATGAAGGAGATATGAATCATTTAACGGAACATAATTTTTAGGCAGAATGGGTCGGAAGACCATATGCGTCTAGGGTTTAATTTTTGGATTTGGGTTTAAAATATGAGGAAAAGTACATATACCTCATTCTAATTTCATTCTTCTTCATCTAGTAGCCGCCAATGATAGGTCTAAATATTTTGCTTTTCTACCTTAATCAACTCCAAATTCCTCAAATAAAATATCAAAACAAAGAAAGTAAGAGCGAGCTAATCTAGACAATATCAACACAAATAAAAAGAGAGAATTGCCAATTCAAATCTGAGTTATGGGGAATCTTAAAGATCTTAACCTAAATTAATCAATAGGATATTCTATGTGAGTGGATTTATCTGTGAAAAGGTTATGTGGTTAGATATGTAATAAATTTCATTTATACATATTATTAGAGTTTAATATCATGATTTAAAACTGATTTGATAATTTAATTAGTGATAATTGTCAATTTGAGAAACAAAAGAATCATATATCATCACTTTGATAGGAAAATTGATACGAATTAAGGGAGGGTAAATTGTATGTAAAATTCACTTTTAATGATGTAGACAGATTAAATTAGTAGATGAATACTCATTTGTTATAAATAAAAGTTGATTTTATAGATATACTAATCATAGTGTGGTTTATATGGTCGTTTTGATAAATTATACCAGAAAGTGCTATAAGTGAGATAAAGGAATAAATAATTGTTTGGGCATGTTAAAAGATGTAAATAAATATGGATAAGTGTTAATAATGAAATTATAATGAATTAAAAGTTATGCTAAAAAACAAGAATTAATATTAAACGACGAATGAGCAAAAATTGGACAAAATAACAAGTTAAAATGCTGAAAAATCCAACATCATGCAAACGTTGACTTGTCATGTGTCATCGTTCGTCTAGTTGACTCGAAGAAAATCTGATGCACACTATATGCAACCCTAAGGAAAACCAGTGTAAATCAAGCGGTGAACAGTCGATGAAATATGTCATCAATCGACTAAACAGTAGAATAGTCGACTGATGACATTCAATCGGTCATCGATGCGCTGTTAATATAAAAATATATATTAACAAAGGAATGGTTGACTAATTGTATATAGATAGTCAACTAACTAGCGGTAGATCACTCATATTGAACTTGGACCTGTTTCCTGCCTTGTACCATGTTCCGGTTAGTGGTCCCCTCTCGTGGGACGTGCGGGAGTTCTATGTAACATTCGACATTGTATAACATGACACTAAACTTCGGTATGTGATTATATCACATTCGAATTGCTTCTATCATTAGTTATTCCCTTGAATCACACATTTTAGTATGTGGATAGTTAGAGAATTGTGATATCTGTATAACAGGTTTTATATTGCGTCAGCCCGATGTACCTGTTGGAGAATTGATTTGTTGTTCGACCTATGTATGCTATCAATTGAACAGTAGCGGGTGTAGCATGGTTTACCATGGAGACTATATACTTGATGTGTTACAGTAGCATAGTGTATAGACGGACCATCGAGACCGTATACTAAATGTGTTATGGTAGTGTAATTATGTAAGAAATTTACTGTCGAGATTGTATACTCGATATATTGTTAGGTTTACCCAGTTTGTGGATGTTAGACCTTCAGAAGAAATTCATGTAGGCTATAATTACATTGTCGGCAAAGCATAGGCTATTATCTCCTATCATATATGTTGATTAACTTGTAAGATGTAAGTGTACATGCCTAGGTAAATTCCACTAGATTGATAATAAATGATAATTTACCTGCATATTTATGTCATACTATTAGTCATACTTTTGACTCGCAAGACTATGTATGACACTCTCTGTCTTTCACTCTCTATACCAACTTTATAGGATGATAGGGTTGTAGGGTGATGCGGGTAGAGTAAAATATGTGGAGAAGGTGACCATGCATGCTAGAGTTATTTTATTTTACATTCATTTTATCTGTATCTTGTTGTACTAGTGATACAAATATTTATTTTTCTTTTCATTTATTTATCAAGATCTTTCCTTAGTTTATTTCCTGTATTTTGTAGCTATTTGTTTAAGTAGAGATATTTGGTTTATTTCATTTATATATGTTTTATTCCATCTATTGTGAGGTTTGGAAGTGTAGATATTTAAATTTTATGCTTATCTTTATGCCATACAGGCTATCTTAACCTAACGATCCATCCTTCTTGGCATGATGTGTGTTCGAACATCGCTTTTAGGCAGTGAATCGATGTGTTTAGAAGGGCTGGTTGTTACCAGTGTAAAAGGCTTAGGATATCATTTGTGGTAAAAATAGTTGATATTGTAATCCTAGACAAAAGTATCAAGGGTAGCATATATACGATAAGAAAGAGGAGCATAAGTAATAGATTGAGGAGTAGTAAAAAAATATCAAAAGAGAAGGGAAAATGAAAGGAGAAATCTCAGTGATAATCCATAATATAAATGAGGTTGGAAGAAACAGGATGGGGACACCTCGGTGAATTTACACAATCATTTTTGAGAGGTTTTGATAGAATTAAGATGATGGATCTGGGTCGGTTCCCACCCAGTTAAATGGGTAAATTTCAATTTTTTTTACCATTTTGGATTTTTATTAAACCTATGAAGTCTAATTGATTTTAGATCCAGTCTAAAATATAAAATATATAGAATCTTATTTAATTTAATTTATTAATTCAATGAATAATGAATTTATGAATAATGAATTTATTGGATTTCAAACTTAAATTTGATATGAGTATATCCAAATATACTCATGTGTTTATAGTTGTTATCCGACATTTCGACTCGGCTATATTCGAACTGATTAGACAAGTTAGATTCGACTGTCATCAAGGCTGATAAGTCCAAAACGATGATTGTGAGGTCCAGAAGTCAAGTACAGATGGTAATATGAAGCCGCGATCAACTGGAATTGAGAGATATGCAATGCAGAATGTTAAAAATATGGAATACGGTTCAACATATAGGAGGGTTCGGCTATAATTAACCTCCAACATAGGGATCAGTATGTTTCAGGAAGCTAGTGCAATTCAATAGAAAACAATCAATCTCAAGATCCATAAGTCCAATGCATATGAAATTTTGTGAGCAAAATGTGGGGACCCTAGAGAGCCTACCCTATGGATCGCACCTCAAAAGGGTGAAATAAAAGGGATCAGCCCTCTTCCCTCAATAGGGATCGGCTAAAAATATAAGACAATCCACATTGAAGCAAAGATCGAGCAATAACTCAAGTTCTACTAATCCAATTGGCATGAAACTTGGAGGCTAAATATATTTCAACATAGGAAAGCTACCATAAGGATCGCACCCCCATATTCCTCCAAAATAGGGATTGGTACCGATCCCTATTCTTTGGGATTTGGGCCATGTGATCCCTCTTATGGGTCCATATGGGTCTGGAGATCCTTCTGCCGAATTTTCAGGGAGATATTTTGCCATCTTCATCTATAAATACAGGTTTGGTTGTTCATTTTTGGGACCTTTACAGTGTTAATTGCTTTGTACTCTATTGTAACTAAGAAGTTTCATCCGATCTCTATTGTTCTCAGTTTACAAAGTGATTAATAAAGTAATCTATTCAAAGTGGACGTGGGAAAACAACGTCGAACCACTATAAATCATTGTGTTTGTGTTATTGCTTTGATTTTTTACTATTAAGTTGCTTAAATCCTCTGTTTTCATTCTATATTCTTTATTTATTTCTCTTAAGAACTTCTATTGGATGTTTGTACCAACTTTTGGTGCAAACATTTTGGTGCTTTCACTGAGAACGCTTGATTCTCAATTTATTCAGATCCCTTTGTTGCTAATGGATTGCATAAATCCCCCCAAGGAGATACATAATTATCCTCAAGAAGCTTGATTGTTCTACTCAGATTTGCAAAAGTCTAAGTGTTGCTATCAATAATGGTTAGGAACACCAGATCTACTTCTAAGAATGCAAAAGGAAACAAGAATGTTAGCATCCAACAAGGAGGCCCGAGCAATCAACCAGTGGATTCGAATGCTACCAGTCCAGTTGATGTCTAGAACCCAACTGATTCCATTACAAGAGCTGAATTCCAGAATCCAATGAGGGAGCTAGTGGATAGCCGCCGATAATTGTATCAACAGATTCAAGCCAGTACCGATCTAATGAACCAACTCAATCAGCAACAGCGTGGGAAAGCTAGGAGAGACCCTACCCCTTATTCGGCATCGGAGAGTTCTAGTTCATCAAATGATTATCACAAACGCATGCATCGTAGAGTTGACGGATATCGTGTAGAAACTTCGAAGCACCAACAAAAAAACCTACCTGGTCTGCCAAGACCGATCGGTGCTGATCCCTCCTCCAAAGGAGGGAACCTACCTTTCCATGCTGGAGGCCAAGTTGGAGCTACTGCAACTGATGTAGATGCTAAAGTTCAGTTACTTTCCCGGAATGACAATGAAGTGAGTGTATGTGATATACATCGAGAGGATGTTAAACCAAGAAGGCATGGAACGTCCTATAGACATCGATCGGACCATTCACTTGAGGTGTAACACGACCACCGCTTGACTTCAACTATCCAAACGCTGAACTTGTCGGCTATGGTTAGACAGCTAGTGAGAGAGAGAGCCAAAGATTGACTAATGATGATTGGGGGATCTTGAGGAGCCACACACCATTCACTGGTAATATTTTACCTGCAGAGTACCCAAGGAGGTTCACTATGCCGTCGATACCTGCCTACGAGGGAAAAATTGACATTAGGAAACACATCATGAGATCTTAATGGCTGGTGGATTCTGCACGAGCAGATGATGCAACCAAGTGTAGATGTTTTCCTATTACTCTCTCTGGAATAGCAATGATGTGGTTTACAAGATTACCCCCACGGTCAATCTTTAGATTTGACGATTTAGCAACGAAGTTTGTGGAGCAGTTCCATACGCATGTAACTAGCCCCAAAGATATAATGTCCTTATCCCGCATGATCCAGGCTCCAGGAGAATCACTAAAAGATTATTTGGAGAGATTTCACACAGCCGTCATGGAAGTTAGTAATCCAAATGGCCATTAAATATTGATGGCGGTAATAAGAGGGATTGACCCAGATTCTAATTTTGGCAACTGGTTAGCTGCCAAACCACCCACAACATTGGAACGTTTCTATGGAAAAGCAGCTCGGTATTTGAGGAAAGAGGAAGCCAGATGCTCTAAGAAGAAGAATGTTGTGGGACCAAGTGTAGAGGGAGTGCGGAGTAACATTGTAGTGAAGCAGTCCGATGATAGTTTTGGAAAAGTTCAAGTGAATGTCCAAAATAAAGCGAATCAGCAAAAGAAAGGTGGAGATAGGAACCGTGAAAAATAAAGGGACTCTAGAAGAGGAAAGCCTAGGATTCCAATGTACGATACCTACACACCACTGAATACGTCTCTAGAGAATGTCTATTTGTTTACCTACAATACCATGTAGTACAAGAAGCCACCTCCGAAAGGATCAACGGAGAAGCATAAACAAACTAGAAAATATTGCCAGTTCCATGAATGCTATGGTCATAACACAAATGAGTGTAGGCATCTCCAGGATATTATCGAGAAACTGATTCAAGAAAGAAAGTTACATGAGTTTGTTAAAGTCCCGTAGAATGGCAGGCAGGGGACATCCGACCCCAACCGAGGACAAGCACCGCATAAGGCTGAGGAGCCTGCGTGGACTTGGAGGATGATTAATGATCAATACAATAGTCGGAGAGCCACATCCAACTAATAAGAGTTAGCATAAGATGGAGCGTTACGCTAGCGCGATCAAGCATGTGAATTTGAATGTTGTTCGAGTATGGAAGATGGAGCTCCGGCAAAATAGCAGCGTACAATGGTCGATGACATTGTATATAGAAATAGAGATGCAGACAAGGTGGAGGCATGGACGATCGACCCAATGGTCATTTCGGCCATGATCGGCCCCGCCTTAGTAAGGAGGATCTTAGTGGACTGTGAAAGTTCCGTAAATATAATTTTCAAAAAGGCTTATGATCAGATGAGGACGGAAGCCAAGGACTTGAAATGGTCTAAGGCCCGCATTCATGGCTTTAATGGTGTTGCGACCGAGGCTGTTGGTTATGTTGAATTGCCCGTGGAGTTGGGAGAAAGTTACCGTAGTAGAGTGCGGATTTTTCCATTTGTTATTTTGGATGTTGATTCTTAATACAACGCTTTCCTGGGCCGACTGGCCCTAGCTAAGTTTTGGGTAGCTCTTGCCCCATGGTGTTTGACTTTGAAGTTCCTGACAGATAATGGTGTTGGAGTTGTTCATGGTGATCAGGTGAACGAACGTGCCTGCTATGTAGTTGAATTGAGGGATGCTCAACAAAAAGAGAAAGGTAAGGGTATGGACAAGTCTCTCCGCATACAAGCCACTAAAGATTGACAATCAGCGCCTAAGCCTTGACTCAGGTGCCACAGTTGGTTCTATAAACACATTGATTCGAGGGATGACAATGAGGAACCTAAAGAGACCAAGGCTGCATCAGCTGAGCTGACGTTTGACATCACGGTCAGCCACGATGCCCCATCACGGGTCCTAAAGATCGGATTACAGCTCAACCCCTCAATGATGAAACAACTAGCTAGTTTTCTCCGAGCGAATCTCGATGTGTTCGCTCGGACTCACTTTGACATGTGTGGGATCTCGCCTGCCATTGCGATCCATGCATTGAATATCGATCTGAGGCATGTCCCGGTGAAATAGAAAAGGTGTGGCATGGATTCAGAGAGATCTGCCACTCTTAAAGAGGAGGTGGATAGGCTCAAAGATTGTGGGTTTATTCACGATGCCCTCTTCCCTAAGTGGGTATCTAATCCAGTACTTGTGAGAAAGCCGAATGGGAAATGATGGACATGCGTTGATTACTTGAACTTGAACAAGGTATGCTCGAAGGACAGTTTCCCCCTCTAAGGATCGAGCAGCTAGTAGACACAACTACATGACATGAATTGCTATCTTTCATGGATTATTCTCGGGTTATAACCAAATCTCGATGCATATTTCCGATCAAGATCACACCAGCTTCATTACCGACGTTGGATTATATTACAATGTGGTAATGCTGTTTAGACTAGAGAATGCAGGAGCGACCTACCAATGCCTAGTCAACAGAATGTTTAAAGATTAGATTGGAAAGACGATGGAGGTATACGTGGATGATATGCTTGTGAAGTCACAACAATCTAGCGACCACATTAGAGACTTGGCAGAAATGTTCGATATCCTCCGATATTACAAAATGAAGATCAATCCTCCGAAGTGTTCTTTTGGCGTTGCATCAGGTTAGTTCTTGGGTTTCATCGTCAATGTCCATGGAATCGAAGCTAATCCCGAGAAGATCCAAGCTATTCACAACATCCAAGCACCAAAGACCATCAAACAAGTACAAAGCCTGAATGGGAAGGTTACCGCCCTAAGTCGATTTATTTCCAAAGCTACCGAAAAATGGATTCCTTTCTTTGACTTGATTAGAAGAGGGGGAATTTTGAATGGACATAGGATTGTAAAGATGCATTCCAAGCTTTGGTGAACCACTTAGAGAGACCTCCCATCTTGTCAAAGCCAGTTGATCATGAAGACTTGTATGTCTACTTAGCAGTGTCAGTACATGTTATAAGTGTCGCACTGCTTCGCGAAGAGAATCGAATCCAAAGACTGGCCTATTATGTTAACAAGCGATTAACAAGAGCTAAAAGGAACTATCCGAAAATAGAGAAATTGGCATACTCCTTGTTGATTGCTTTACAAAAGCTCCAGCCTTATTTCCAGGCTCATCCTATCAATGTTTACACCGACCAGCCATTACGATAGGTCCTACAGCGACTTAAGACGTTTGGAAGGTTACTCAAGTGGAATATCGAAATGAGCCAATTCGATATCACTTATCTTCCTTGGAGGGCTATTTAGGGAGGCAGACTTTATAGTAGAATTCACTACACATGATGATTTCCCAAAGAGCGGTGGAACCTTTGCCATATGATGGAAGATGTATACGGATGGAGCATCCAATGATCGTTGTTCTGGAACTGGAATTGGAATTGTGCTAGTAACTCCAGAAGATCGGTCAATTTACTACACTTTAAAGCTTGATTTCCTTGCAACAAACAACAAAGATGAATATGAAGCTCTGATTGTTGGACTTAAACTCGCCAGAGAACTAGGGATAAAATCTCTTGAAATATTTTGTGACTCACAATTGGTAGTATACTAAGTCAGGGGAGATTACCTGGCTAAAGGACAACTACTCGCTCCGTACCTTACCCGACTCCAATAGCTATTGACTGACTTTGAGTACTATGACACACGCCCATTCCTCGAGATCAAAACAATGAGGCCGACTCATTGGCAAAGTTTTGCTAGCACCGGGGATGCACAACAAATAGGCTTAGTCCTAGTTGGGTACTAAACGCTCCGAGTATCAACCTGATGGAAATCAACCGGGTACTAGAGACGGAGCTTGAGAAGGGGTCGTGGATGACTTCGATTAAAAATTATTTGCTATAGGGAGTTCTTCCTGAATGAAGGAATGAAAAATGAAAAGTCCTTTGCAAAGCTTCACGATATATCATTTAGGAAAGAGTTATGTATAGAAAGGGTTTTTCCATCCCCTTGCTTCGGTGTATCGCTCATGTTGAAATAAAATGAGTCCTAAAGGAAGTTCATGAAGGGGAATGTGGCGATCACACTAGGGGCAAACCCTAGCAAAGAAAATACTCAGTTACGGGTATTATTGGCCGCCTGTCAACTGAGATGCTGCTAATTATGCAAGGCGATGCGACAAGTGCCACATGTATGCAAAAGTTTCGAGCGCTCCTTCAACAGAAATCACACAAATGGCCAGTCAATGGCCATTTTCCATATGGAGGATAGATATTATCAATTCCTTATCGATCTCTAAAGGTGGTGCGAAGTACGCCATCGTCGCAGTTGAATACTTCACCAAATGGGCCGAAGCAGAACCTGTAGCCACGATCACGACAAATAAATTAATCAACTTGATCGTCCGGAACATCATCTATCGTTTTGGCCTTCCACAAACTATTATAACAGATAATGGGACTCAATTTGACAACGCTAAATTCAAAGACTTCTATCATCGGCATCATATTGAAAAGAGATTTGCGGCAATTGCGCATCCTCAAGCAAATGGAAAAGTTGAAGCTGTGAACCAAATCATAAAGTCCATTCTGAAGAAGCGTTTGGAGAAGGCTAGTGGCAAGTGCGTGGATGAACTCCCGGCAGCACTATTGGCTTATAGAACCACCCACAAGTTCGCGAATGGTCGTACCCCATTCGCCCTTGCTTATGGCTCCGAAGCCGTTATTCCTATTGAACTCAAAGTTCCTTCTCATGGAGTGACCTACTACGATCCCAGAATGAATAGAGATCTCCTCTTGGAATCTCTAGACTTTGGTAGATGAGAAGCGCGAAGAAGCTGATTTGAAGGCAGTTGTGCACCGACACCGAGTCGCCCGATACTACAATAATAAAGTTCGATCTAGAACCTTTGAAATCGGCGATCTCATCTTGAAAGGGTTTTTCCTGCCCTGTTGCATACAAATCCTACTTGGGAAGGACCGTATGTCATTGAACAAAGGCTTGGAGAGGGAACTTTCAAGCTAGCGACTGTTGATAGCGTCACACTCCCAAGGTGTGGAATAGCGAGCATTTACGATGTTATTTCATTTAGTTTATTTCTTTCTCATTCGGTTGTGTTCAATTTTTGAATTTGCGTTAGCATTTGATTATCCCAGATATGTAATAAGACAAATTACGTCATTTCTTTCCATTGGGTAAATAAAGTTTTAAATTTCCTTCATATCTGTGATTGTTGTAGCATTACATATCAGTTACGATACCAAACTGACTAATATTGACATGTCCGAGCAGGTTCCCAGAGTTTGGAGCCAACTAATTATGTTAGTTCACAATTAAACTAAATAAAACGAGCATGGTCCGACCGTCCATTTGATGATTCTCGTTCACAACCCGATGGATGGAGTACATAATGAGAACTGGATGTGACTTAACCATCTGATAACCAAATTAATCCCATCGAATGATGAGACATAATTGAATCAAAAGCGATCATGACAAGACCAATCGCTCGCCAAGTTAAACCCTAGACTTGAGGGTAAATCAATCAATTAAGGAAAATACGATCCAACTTTTTTTTCGAAATAACTCTAAGTCCTTTGAGTGTGTACCGGAGTATAAACACAAGTCAGGTGCGATTCGACCACCCACCAACTGACTCTTATCCCCGGAATGTGGATATGGGTATAAATAATAGACGAGTGCGATTCAACCACTCACTATTCCATAAATTTCAGCCTGAGACCGATAGGAGGAGTATAAACTCGCTAAGGATGGAGTTCGACCATCCAATATCTAACCCCATGAACCCGAGACTAAGGGTAGGAGAATAATCACTCAAACCACTGGATCTGACAACGTAACACTAAGGCTCGAGCCCTGTATTTAGTACGACTCAGGACCACGACCACATGGAGGCCTTGGGATAAAATTAATGGACGATTGTTCAAATTAACGAGCAATGAATTACAGGTACATTAAATGGAAAAGTAATAGCTCGACTACTTAAATAAAAATTCACATAAGAGTTTGGCAGAAAACAAAAAATTTCTTTGCATAATAAACTTCAAATTTGTGATACAAGTTTATTTAAAAACGAGGGCCGTACTTGCACAATGGTCAACCAAAGAGAAAACAGTTGCACAAGCTATATACAAACCAACCCGAAGTGACGGCTATTTCTTCGGCCTTTTCTCCCTTTTGGATTTTTTGGGAGTGGATCCACTTTTGCTCGTTACTCTTTTTGATCCTCGACTACCCTTGGTGGGAGAGCTTTCAGATGTTGGAGGGAGTTCTTCGGGAAACGACCCGCCGGGTGGAATGACTTGTAATGGGACAAGATTTGGATCATTGATGTCCACATCAGTAGGTTTAGCCTTAGCTTTTTTCTTTAGCAACTCCTCTCTCTTGATGCGTTCTTTTAAGCTCAGCTCATCGGTATGTTCGATGGCGCCAGTGATCACAACGTCATCTAATTTATCTGCCAACGGTGGGTCTTTGGCTTTATCATCATCAAGTGCTCCGATAACTTGAGCGTCGGGCCTTAGAACGTTGGTAACCACCGGAATCTCAGTAGATGTCAATTGTTGCTCCCCGATAGCACTACTTCTTGGAGTTTTAATGAGACTCGAAAGACCTACAGATTCACGGAAACAAGAAAATAAGCCTATGACTATTGGGCATGAGGAACGAAATCTCTCAAAAAGTAGAGAATATAGCGGGATAACTGTTTCTGGCTGACTTTCAGTCGTCATCGGAGTGCTCCCCTCTAGAATAGGTGTCAGCACCTTTAATTAATAGCCGAGTCTGTCCGAATCGTAGCTTAGATACTATCCTGGGCCAAGAGAAACTAATGCTCCAGATATTTGAAAAGAATGGGCCCTCTAGGATCGGACTTTGAAGACTCTGCGGTGTTTTTCCCTTTGCCAGACGGTACTAGAATATCAAAGTATCGGAGTAACGTAGTAGCAAGGTCTAAAGGTTCATCTTCACGAAGAATCTCCCATACCATCTTCTCTTCATCTAAATCAGCTTCACCGAGGGTTTTCTTTTTCATTTCAACAATGTATTCTCAAGCATCGATGAGCGATTCAAGATAGCCCTATCCAAGAAAACACAGATCGCGATGGATAAGGACTTTAGCATTATATTCAACAATCAGAGGATCGAACATGTCCTTAATTTCATTACGACCGACTTCTTTGGCATCATCTAACCGGCCCTCGATCTGTTCTCTAATCTCATTACGGCCCGCTTCTCTTGCCTCTTCTTTGAGGACTCCAATTTGAGCGAGTTGCTCATCAAGCTTAATCTTTGGTCCCCGGGCTTTGATGGCGTCTTCGCAATATCTTTGAAATTCCTCCTGAGCTTCGAGCTTCTCTTCCTTCTCTTTTTTAAGTTCTTCAAGTTCCTCAATGCGGCGAGCCGAAATACTTTTCTCTTTTTCAGTATATCTTTTCTAAAGCAAGCACACACTACAGTTGAGGGCAGCATCCAGCTTCTTTTTGTGTGCAGCTTTTAGACGACTTACCGCCTCAGATGTTTCTTTGGCACTTTTTCCTGCCTTGGTTAGCTTCGCTGTCAACTCTAAGATCTCATTGTCTTGATGTTTAATTATGTCTTTGTCATGGTTCGCCTCTAGCTTGAGATGATCAATTTCATGTTCTCTCGACAGACACCTCAGAGATCTTTTTGACTAAGTGTTGGAATGATTCATGTTGCACAAAAACATCATTGTCGTATGCAAGGGAACTCGCTTTAGCATTCCCTGGATTGTATGAATGGAAGGAAGGAACTTAAGCCCGTCGAAGCAAATCTTTGGGAAATTGACCTTAAGTTCGGCTAAATTTTCCACCGTGGAAGCTCAAGAGTCGCAGTGGGCAAAGTTGGATCAGAAGTGATGATTGGGCGTTTGCTCGACCTACGATCATAGGACTGTCTAGAGCTTGATGAACCAAAATACTGCTCAAGTGGCACAACAACTTGGAGAGCGTGAAAAGAAATCAGATTGCTGCCGTGTACAGGAAGATCAGGCTGAACTTCCTGATAAGACAATTTAGAGTGGGACTTGTGTTTGGAAGATGCAGACTCCATTGAACGACGACTTCTTTCCCGGCCGTCATCTCTCTCTCTCTCTACGCCTACCCGATTCTGAATCGCGGCTGGATCCATACTGTCTCAAGGAGCCCCTCAAACGATCGAAAGCATGGGATGGAGACATCGCACCTGCAAACCTAACAAAAGTGTATAAGTGACTATTGAACAGAAGATAGATGAAAATTGTGCAGTGAAGTGCGTGTGATTATGAGTGTCCTAGTGTCCCCCCGACGGACCAATTGGTGCAGAATTGCTCATAGGAGTTTTCTCCCCTTTACCGGTAGAAAGAATGTTGTCACCACTTCTGGTTGGAGAATTGAGCTCCCAAATACTGATGTTAGGGAAGTCATAAGTCATGATGTCATCAGGATCGAGATATTCGAGAACCCTTCCATCGAACTTTTTAGGTGGTGGAAAGAAGATTCTTCATCAACTAAGTTGATGATAAACTCAGGCGTTTTGGCAGTTTTTCTCCTATGGAGTTTATATGTGAGCTTCTTTCTTCTCCTTGTTGCCATGTGAGATTGTGCACCTTGTGATGGTTGAACCACATGCGCTTTTCCCAGACCTGCATCAGCACTGCCAGGTTTGTCGTTTTCAACACCTTTAATTTTGCCCTCTTCGGCGTCATTCTAAGCCTCTTCGACTTGGGACATGATAGGGCAATTAGCGCTGCCTTCTTGTTATGCTACATTTCTTGGTGGTGCAGTGCTTCCTGGAAGCCCAACGCTGTGACCTACTTCCAGCAGCCCAAACAAAGATAACCATTCATCGGTTACAAGGGTTCTAATGTCCCTATCTTCAACAAGGGTGGCACGAATTGCAAAAACCGCCCTTGAGAAACTGTTGCCCTCTGGACGTGAATGGACGCCAATAGGTTTTCAAAGTATTAGTTAGTTCAGGATACGACTTGGACTAAAGAATTTGAGAATAAAGTGAAGATGACACTTACGTCCTTACGACCATCGCCTCGCGAAGCCAGGTGGACATCGGACATAGAACCATTTGTGTTTAAAGAGACTGAGTTTGTTCCAAGCGCCATTTAAGACCTGACAGTTGGGTGAAGGCTCGAGGAAACTGTAGGAAAGGCTACCTATCCATCATTTGAAGTTGTAAATAAACTTGATGTCCTTAGGAGATGGCGGGCGGAACATAACGTTCATGAATAGCAAGAAAGTGCCATGAAGAAAGGCATAGCTGTTTGGGTGTAGTTGAGCAGGAGCTATTCCAGGATATTTTAGCATCTCCTGGATAAAAGAATTAAAGGGTGACAAGCATCTGGCCCAGAACATGAACTTATTGCATGTTGTATACCCTTCCGGGGCCAAATGAGCCTTACGTTCACTGAAGGAACTAGGACATCTCCAAACGGAATCCCGTGTCTAGAGCATAGTCTACGAAGAGCGGCCTCTCCAATTCTAGAGGCTTGAAAATCTATCGGGTTATCTAAAAATATAGCACCTTCTACAGCGTCGGGGGCATGACTTATATCTTCCACCGGGAGGACGAGAACATTAGAGAAAAGGTCGATCGACGGACCGAAAACCTCCAGTTGTTCAGTTTGATGATCGGTGGAAAGTCTGCCAGATATAGTTATGGAACTTGACTCAGCTCTAGGGTTGCTATGTTGTGAAGTTAGTCTGAAAGACATTGCAGCTAGACGCTCTGAACATCTGGAGTCCATATCAACTAAACTTAGTAGATAATCGAGATTAGAAAATTTTACCTATCCTACCATGCTAAGTGTAAGCTAGTGTGGTGCAGAGTCATGCAGTGTAGAGATAAGCAGTTCAAAATAAAAAGAAAAAGTAAATGATGAGACTTTGGATTCCGACCAGAGTGACCGTCATTGCTGGCCGTCTCAACTCGTGATTAGATTGATCGGTTGTGTAAGCTTGGGAATCGACCGTCGGCATATCGAAGTGTGAAATCCATTATTAAAGTCCATATGTTAAGTTTTAGTTCATGTTCAAAGTCCCATGAGTTTGGTCATTTAATTTTGAACTCGATATTGAATATGCAAGTCCTATTTTCATTATCATCATATGTTCAAGTTCATTGAGATGGGATTGGTTCTTATAGTTCAAACAAGTAAATAAGGATTTGTTTTCAAGTTCAATTCAAAGCTTAGGATCAGCCAAGTACAAATAGCCAAACCCTATTTATGCCGATCCTTATTTGTGCCGATCCCTCTTCCTTATAACAACCGATCCCTCGTCTACAACACATCAACAAAACAACCGATCCCTCTATGCTCCAAAATGACAAAACCCTATTACAAGTGTAACGACCCCAGATTTTATAAATATTTAAATTGATAATTAATTAATTTTTGAATAAAATTTGTGAAATAAAATGATAAAAGGATTGCGAGTTTCCCCGAATCCTAATATATTTTGTATAAATCATAAAAAAAAATTAAATATTGTAAATATATGTATATATGTGAATATATATGTATATAGGCATATATGAGTAAATTTGAAATTATGTATATATATACATATTGATTTTGAGTTTAAATCTAAAATAGGTGGTTTAATAATAATAATTTGAGTTTATATGAAATATATGTGTATATATTGAAATATGAAACAATAATTTTTAAAGTAACAAGACAATAAAATATTTAAGTTAGAACTTGAAATAAAAATGTATATAGGATAAACTATAAAATTATACCATTGTATAGCAAACACATTTGATAAATGCTAACAACACATAAGAATGAAACAAAGCTGTAAATAAATATGTAAGAAATAAATATAAAAGCCACCACTATCTTCATTTGTACAGCCAAAATAAAACAAACATACACATTCAAATACAAATACAAGTAGATAAATATGAATTAACTTGTATAAGAAACCAGACAACACAAAGGAAAGTATGTAAAGAAACAAATAGATAAGCATGAAGACATAAAGGACTAAAATAATAAATGCTTTCATGTGCCCAATACAACAAAGCTGCAGCCACCAAAAACATATCATCTCAGCCGAGACTTACAAATGAAGTAAATAAAAGAAAAGTAAAGAAAGCAAATATCTCTGATAAAGTTTGTACCAAATAAAATATCAGCCTGTACACTTCTTTTCACATATATCTACTTATCTCCATTTCATTTCATTTCTTCAAAGCCAAGTAAAACTGAAGTTAACATCACCTTTAAACTAAAACAAAATTTCAATATAAACAATAATACGACTCAAACCAAAACAAATTAAATCAAGGCAAACAAGGGAAATCAAGAAAAAAAGAAGCTTCAGCCTGGAAAAACTTCAGCTTGCAAATTTTCAAGCTCTGCTCTTTCTTCTTTAAGCACTGTGAGCAACTTTTTATTTTAACCTTGAATTTGTTTATATGACTGGATGTTGTGATTGGTATTATAGTAAAGTGAGTAAACTCATCTTAGACCTGAGTTAGTTGAATCATGGATTTGAATGTGGTCATATTGAAAGTTATTGGCTGACATGGTTTTGTGTTATGCCTGCATATATATGATAGTGTGTATATATCTCTGGTAACAAAAAGATAAAACCCTATTAAATTTATTACAGGTTATACTTTTAGTTTAAAATCAACTTCCAGGATTACATGTGAGTAAACAAATTCTATTTAAAGGTTTTAAAATCTGTTTAAAATCTAGATGCATGTAGAAATCACTTGGAACAAAGTATAATGAGTGTTTACATGTTGTTTAATATGGATTGTATGTATATGTATATGACTACATGGATGTGGATATCTGTATACCAAGTGAATACTCTGTTAGTTTTACAGAATTCAAATTTTGATCAAAATTCAATATCTTCTTGCCTGATTCTTTTTATAGATTGATATATAAATCGAACTTGATTGTAATGACAAGGTATTTGATCTAAAAATAATTCCAGGCAAGATTTAAAGATAGTTTTTCAATGAAAGGAAGAATCACAGTAAAAGCATGAACTTATCAAAATCTCGATTTAAATAAATCATGGATTCAATTATAAAATCTGATTTGCTATTGAAATTAATGATTTTTAAAAATAAAATCAAGATTTTTAGGTTTTAAATTCGAGAGGAAGTGCATGTTGAACGGAATTTGAGTTTCGAGCATTTTCTGGTGATAGGCGAGTTTGTTTGCCTCGTGATCGGAGCTGGAGCTAGCTGGGAGATCGATGAGTGTGGGAAAAATGCTCAACAAATTTTCGTATCACTGTGGTGGCGGAAAATGGCGAAAGTAGGGTTTTGGGTTTGATGTTTTTGGGTTCTGTACATTTAATGATTTCGTCGCCAAGGAGTGACCGAGCTGCATGCAATTTTGGGTGAAGGAAGAATGGAGGTAGGCGAAGCAGTAGCCGGAGGCGCCGAGTCTCCGGTGGCCGGAGTTGTGATCGCGAAGCGTTTTCGGTAGGTAGTCTGGGTGGAGGTTACTCGAGCTATGCTCGATTTTGATCCAGTGCCTATTCGAGCTTGATGACGATCGGGGAGGGTTGTTGTGGTGTTCGTCGATGGATCGAGATCGTCGAGGTCGGTCGGAGTTCACTGGCGCATCTGTGCACGTGCACAAAGCTTCTCCGTGCATCAGTATGTTGTACTCGAAGAAGAAGGAGATGTTGGGGAGAGATGGAGTTTTATCGGGAGTTACTCGGAGAAAACAATGGGTTTGCTCGAAGGAAGCCTCTGTGTTGATTTAATGTTGGGGCGAGTTTTCGTGGGATGGTCTTGAATTTTCATTCGAGCGAGGTTGCGGTGGGCTCGAAGTAATTTTAATCTGGGTTCGGGAAGTTTGTTAAAAGGTTTAAACTAAACCTGTCTTTGTTTTATGAATTTAAATTGTTTTCTTTAGAGCAAGGTTGAAACAGTTCAGTTTGAAAACTAAATTGGGGGAAATAAGTTTTTGGATTTAAAATTGTTAAAGTATTTTTATAAACTGTTTTAAAAATCTGAAAATGAGATTTAAATAGGATTTTAAATTTAAGTTTAATTTTAGATCTGAATTCAATTTGAATTTGAATCTTAGGTTTGAAAAGAAAATACAAGTTATAAATTTAAAATGTCGTAATTAAGTATGAATGATAAAGTATTTTATAAATGGTTTTAAATAGTAATTAATTGTGGGTAATGCGATTAATTGAAGTTAATTAATTAATTTAGTTTAATTAACTTAAGAAAATCATTTGATAATTTGATAAGTGTAATTACTTAGTTGAATAAATGGAGATAATTACTTAAGGAAGTAGTTAATGATAATTACTGGAATGTAATTAGTAAAGTTGATTTATAAATGGAGTAATTTGGGTAATTACCTTTGTAATTTATCAAAGGATTAACTTATGGGATAATTTATTATGGATAATTAATTTATTAAATGAGCAATTAAGGAATGATTAATTAAGATGATTAATAAAGTAATTTATACCTAATAAGTTGTAATTAATAAATCAAAATTGGATAATAAATTCATAAGTAAATAAATTTGATTGGAAATAAATTGAATTAATTAGGATCAAACAATTAATTTATCCTGCTTATAAATGACTATTGAATACTTGACCTTACTTATGAATGATTGCATTATATGTGATGCCTTAGATTGATTGTCCTATCTGATCTGTGATATTTTGTTCTGTGGATTGAACTGAGTATTTTATTCATTTATTGATGATATATCTACATATTATCTGTGAACTTGTGAATGGACGATAAGCATTATAGTTTGTATCGTTTATCAACTATATCCTGTATTTTGATCTGTGATGATTCATTGTGTTGCACTATTGTGTGAAACCCCTGGACTACACCTTTACACACACAAATATGGATTTCACGTGGAAGTCGGTTAAGTCACAGATAATTTAAATTTAAGGTTTTTGAAATTGAAATTTTAATTTCAATTGATTTTGGAAAATGGATTTGTGTTAAATGTTAAAGCTTTTGAAATGGGGTTTTAAGATAAAAGTTATTTTAAATAACTTAATAAAGCTTCTAATTTAAATAGTTCAATTTGAATTTGAATTTAAGAGTTGGAATTGAATTTCATAATTAGAAATTATGGTTAAAAATGTGATAAATGTGTTTATATGAATTTGAACCATTTTAAAAGTATAAATTTTGGGAATTTGAATTTAACCCAAGGATTTCAACTTGTATGAATGAATCAGATTTCCAAAATGAAAACTGTTTGTTTACAAGAATAAAAGCTTTCAGATAAGAATGAAATTCCAGTTTAATTAAAGGAATTTCAAGATTGAATTGAAGAATGGTTTTCCAAGTTATGAATGAATTCTTTTAGAAAGATATGAATTAAATCTGTTTATTTTTAACAGATTTAAAATGATGAATTGTTTAACCATTTGAAATGGAATTATTTGAAAGCTATGAGTTAAATCTTGATTTAATGAGTTAAATCTTGATTTAACGAATTAAATTGAAATGGAGATTAATTTGGAAAATATGTGAATGAATCTTTTGTTTAAAAGATTAAAGTGTGGAAATTGTTTAAACCGTTGAAGGTTGTTAAAATGAATCTTTTTGGTTAAAGATTGAAAATGGTAATTTGTTAAACCATTTGAAGAAAAAGTTGGATAATAAGTTGTGACTTAATTGAAATCCATTATCCATATGTTTTAAAATATTACGCTCACTATTCGGTTTAGCCGGGAGAGGACCTTTATGTCGCATAACCCATTCCGAATAAGTGATACGTCGTATATGGATCGCATTTGCTATATTACAGCATGATAGGGGGTTCTCGCTTCGCGAATTTGTGGCGAACGGGAGACTCTTACCCCTACATGTCCCTGAGTGGGATGGGTTGGTTATGCAGTCGAGAGGCTGGCCGTAAAAGCACTTGCGAGGTACCAGTGTAAGCCATGGTGGTGCTGGGATGGTTGCAAAGCCTACCAGTGTATGCCGCTACCGACGGTTGAAAAGCCTAAGTCGTTACATTTGGTATCAGAGCTAAAGTTGAACTTTAGCTCAGGAGTATAACACGTTAAGTAGCTCATTAGAGATAGAGTGAAGTAAACTCTAGAATGAGTATATCCCTAAGATATCAGTTCGAATGTCTCAGTAAATTCTCTTACTATCCATTGATAGTGAGTATGAGTGCAAGAAGAGGACGAGATAGGGGACAGGGGAATACGACTATAAATGGTCAATATCCTGTAACAACAAGGAAGCAATCTTTTCCTTATCAATCTCTTTGATTCGTTATCTTTTCTCAATTCTTCGATGATTTCTGGTAGATCCAGGAAAAGATTTGATATATTAAAATGGGACATAAACTCCAACCAAGCCAAAATTGTTTGTTTGGATGTGTTGGTTGCTTTGTTTGCTATGGTTGATAAGTATACTGTGATTTCTAGACTAAAAATTTTAAATTTGTATCCATATGTCTATCTATTCTTTGGGTTCCGATATATTCTACGAATGGTTAGTTATCCTTTCGAACTAACCAATGCCACTGCAAATTTCGTAAATCTGGATAACCCGAGTATCTTGTGAAGTGTTAAACAGATTCGTTCTAGTATCTGTTATTGATATTCTGATTTGGTAAGCCAAATGCAGAATAAATGTTCAGTTTGATTTGATGAAATGTCTTTCATCTGTCTTTGTGTCTCCTGTGCAATTTCGAGGACGAAATTCTTTTAAGGGGGGAAATCTATAACGACCCCAAATTTTATAAATATTTAAATTGATAATTAATTAATTTTTGAATAAAATTTGTGAAATAAAACGATAAAAGGATTGCGAGTTTCCCCGAATCCTAATATATTCTGTATAAATCATAAAAAAAAATTAAATATTGTAAATATATGTATATATGTGAATATATATGTATATAGGCATATATGAGTAAATTTGAAGTTATGTATATATATACATATTGATTTTGAGTTTAAATCTAAAATAGGTGGTTTAATAATAATAATTTGAGTTTATATGAAATATATGTGTATATATTGAAATATGAAACAATAATTTTTAAAGTAACAAGAAAATAAAATATTTAAGTTAGAACTTGAAATAAAAATGTATATAGGATAAACTATAAAATTATAACATTGTATAGCAAACACATTTGATAAATGCTAACAACACATAAGAATGAAACAAAGCTGTAAATAAATATGTAAGAAATAAATATAAAAGCCACCATTATCTTCATTTGTACAGCCGAAATAAAACAAACGTATACATTCAAATACAAATACAAGTAGATAAATATGAATTAACTTGTATAAGAAACCAGACAACACAAAGGAAAGTATGTACAGAAACAAATAGATAAGCATGAAGACATAAAGGACTAAAATAATAAATGCTTTCATGTGCCCAATACAACAAAGCTGCAGCCACCAAAAACATATCATCTCAGCCGAGACTTACAAATGAAGTAAATAAAAGAAAAGTAAAGAAAGCAAATATCTCTGATAAAGTTTGTACCAAATAAAATATCAGCCTGTACACTTCTTTTCACATATATCTACTTATCTCCATTTCATTTCATTTCTTCAAAGCCAAGTAAAACTGAAGTTAACATCACCTTTAAACTAAAACAAAATTTCAATATAAACAATAATACGACTCAAACCAAAACAAATTAAATCAAGGCAAACAAGGGAAATCAAGAAAAAAAGAAGCTTCAGCCTGGAAAAAACTTCAGCTTGCAAATTTTCAAGCTCTGCTCTTTCTTCTTTAAGCACTGTGAGCAACTTTTTATTTTAAAGGATAAAACCCTATTAAATTTATTACAGGTTATACTTTTAGTTTAAAATCAACTTCCAGGATTACATGTGAGTAAACAAATTCTATTTAAAGGTTTTAAAATCTGTTTAAAATCTAGATGCATGCAGAAATCACTTGGAACAAAGTATAATGAGTGTTTACATGTTGTTTAATATGGATTGTATGTATATGTATATGACTACATGGATGTGGATATCTGTATACCAAGTGAATACTCTGTTAGTTTTACAGATTTCAAATTTTGATCAAAATTCAATATCTTCTTGCCTGATTATTTTTATAGATTGATATATAAATCGAACTTGATTGTAATGACAAGGTATTTGATCTAAAAATAATTCCAGGCAAGATTTAAAGATAGTTTTTCAATGAAAGGAAGAATCACAGTAAAAGCATGAACTTATCAAAATCTCGATTTAAATAAATCATGGATTCAATTATAAAATCTGATTTGCTATTGAAATTAATGATTTTTAAAAATAAAATCAAGATTTTTAGGTTTTAAATTCGAGAGGAAGTGCATGTTGAACGGAATTTGAGTTTCGAGCATTTTCTGGTGATCGACGAGTTTGTTTGCCTCGTGATCGGAGCTGGAGCTAGCTGGGAGATCGATGAGTGTGGGAAAAATGCTCAACAAATTTTCGTATCACTGTGGTGGCGGAAAATGGCGAAAGTAGGGTTTTGGGTTTGATGTTTTTGGGTTCTGTACATTTAATGATTTCGTCGCCAAGGAGTGACCGAGCTGCACGCAATTTTGGGTGAAGGAAGAATGGAGGTAGGCGAAGCAGTAGCCGGAGGCGCCGAGTCTCTAGTGGCCGAAGTTGTGATCGCGAAGCGTTTTGGGTTGGTAGTCTGGGTGTAGGTTACTCGAGCTATGCTCGATTTTGATCCAGTGCCTATTCGAGCTTGATGACGATCGGGGAGGGTTGTTGTGGTGTTTGTCGATGGATCGAGATCGTCGAGGTCGATCGGAGTTCACTGGCGCATCTGTGCACGTTCACGAAGCTTCTCTGTGCATCAGTATGTTGTACTCGAAGAAGAAGGAGATGTTGGGAGAGATGAAGTTTTATCGGGAGTTACTCGGAGAAAACAATGGGTTTGCTCGAAGGAAGCCTCTGTGTTGATTTAATATTGGGGCGAGTTTTCGTGGGATGGTCTTGAATTTTCATTCGAGCGAGGTTGCGGTGGGCTCGAAGTAATTTTAGTCTGGGTTCGGGAAGTTTGTTAAAAGGTTTAAACTAAACCTGTCTTTGTTTTATGAATTTAAATTGTTTTCTTTAGAGCAAGGTTGAAACAGTTCAGTTTGAAAACTTAATTGGGGGAAATAAGTTTTTGGATTTAAAATTGTTAAAGTATTTTTATAAACTGTTTTAAAAATATGAAAATGAGATTTAAATAGTATTTTAAATTTAAGTTTAATTTTAGATCTGAATTCAATTTGAATCTTAGGTTTGAAAAGAAAATACAAGTTATAAATTTAAAATGTCGTAATTAAGTATGAATGATAAAGTATTTTATAAATGGTTTTAAATAGTAAATAATTGTGGGTAATGCGATTAATTGAAGTTAATTAATTAATTTAGTTTAATTAACTTAAGAAAATCATTTGATAATTTGATAAGTGTAATTACTTAGTTGAATAAATGGAGATAATTACTTAAGGAAGTAGTTAATGATAATTACTAGAAGTAATTAGTAAAGATGATTTATAAATGGAGTAATTTGGGTAATTACCTTTGTAATTTATCAAAGGATTAACTTATGGAGATAATTTATTATGGATAATTAATTTATTAAATGAGCAATTAAGGAATGATTAATTAAGATGATTAATAAAGTAATTTATACCTAATAAGTTGTAATTAATAAATCAGAATTGGATAATAAATTCATAAGTAAATAAATTTGATTGGAAATAAATTGAATTAATTAGGATCAAACAATTAATTTATCCTGCTTATAAATGACTATTGAATACTTGACCTTACTTATGAATGATTGCATTATATGTGATGCCTTGGATTGATTGTCCTATCTGATCTGTGATATTTTGTTCTGTGGATTGAACTGAGTATTTTATTCATTTATTGATGATATATCTACATATTATCTGTGAACTTGTAAATGGACGATAAGCGTTATAGTTTATATCGTTTATCAACTATATCATGTATTTTGATCTATGATGATTCATTGTGTTGCACTATTGTGTGAAACCCCTGGACTACACCTTTACACACACAAATATGGATTTCACGTGGAAGTCGGTTAAGTCACAGATAATTTAAATTTAAGGTTTTTGAAATTGAAATTTTAATTTCAATTGATTTTGGAAAATGGATTTGTGTTAAATGTTAAAGCTTTTGAAATGGGGTTTTTAAGATAAAAGTTATTTTAAATAACTTAATAAAGCTTCTAATTTAAATAGTTCAATTTGAATTTGAATTTAAAGTTGGAATTGAATTTCATAATTAGAAATTATGGTTAAAAATGTGATAAATGTGTTTATATGAATTTGAACCATTTTGAAAGTATAAATTTTGGGAATTTGAATTTAACCCAAGGATTTCAACTTGTATGAATGAATCAGATTTCCAAAATGAAAACTGTTTGTTTAAAAGAATAAAAGCTTTCAGATAAGAATGAAATTCCAGTTTAATTAAAGGAATTTCAAGATTGAATTGAAGAATGGTTTTCCAAGTTATGAATGAATTCTTTAGAAAGATATGAATTAAATCTGTTTATTTTTAACAGATTTAAAATGATGAATTGTTTAACCATTTGAAATGGAATTGTTTGAAAGCTATGAGTTAAATCTTGATTTAATGAGTTAAATCTTGATTTAACGAATTAAATTGAAATGGAGATTAATTGGAAAATCTGTGAATGAATCTTTTGTTTAAAAGATTAAAGTGTGGAAATTGTTTAAACCGTTGAAGGTTGTTAAAATGAATCTTTTTGTTTAAAGATTGAAAATGGTAATTTGTTAAACCATTTGAAGAAAAAGTTGGATAATAAGTTGTGACTTAATTGAAATCCATTATCCATATGTTTTAAAACATTACGCTCACTATTCGGTTTAGCCGGGAGAGGACCTTTGTCTCGCATAACCCATTCCGAATAAGTGATACGTCGTATATGGATAGCATGTGAAGACCGGTGTTGAAGACCGAGTGTTTGCGAAAACGATAGGATAACCTATCGATTGTCTCTGCACTGGGTAGCTCCTGGTATAGAGATCTCCTAAGTGATGGGAAATCCGATCGGGATTGTGAATACCCGGATTTGCAAGGGCTTCTTTTGAAGTGCCTTCGGTTTTGTTCGAACCCGGAACAGACTTGTATGGTTACATGTCTGACATTACACTTTGAGATATAAAGCCGATTTCTTTCAAATACATTTCTGTTGGTGGCGGAGAATTTATTCTCTTAGCTTAACACCCTTCTCTGAGACGTATGAGCTCAGAGGTTATGTAGTTGAAATTTATCAGCGATATATTCCCAATTTGGTAATGTGACATGCTGAGTGTTGCTGTGGGATGATCAGTGTTTGATCATTTGTGATATGATCATTTGTTTGATCATTTATCTTTGTGATCATAGGTTGATCATCTGTTGACCCAAAGCATGGCTTTGTGCCAAAGCGTAGCTTTGTGGACGAGACTTCGTCAGAGCCTCACAACCCGGAAATGGTCGAAACAGGAATGTTGCGGCAAGGTTATGAGGGTCGCGCCCTTTAGGGTATGTCATTTCCTTCTGGAAAGGGGTGGTATCATGGTATGGAGCCCAGATACTTACTCATGTGGATACACTTATTTATTATGTGTGATGATGGTTACCGAGCGCTCGGATAAAGGTCCCAAAGGACTGGGGGATGGCATATTCGTGAGTTACCTGTTACAGGGGTAACCCGGCCTTGTTTAGCAGAGAGCAGTTTGTCTCTCGGGACGTCCCGCCAGAGGCGATCCCATTCGGCAGGAGGAAAGGAAGTTCCTTAGCCTGACCATTTGCTATAAATCCAAAGAAACAATACGAACCTTTACGATTGCAATTGTAGAACCTGTCTCCTCAGGAGGCAGCTATAGCAGGCATAATATAATGGTACCTATGCTGGCTAAGATTAATATTGTATTTTCGAAATGATCTTGTACACTATGCACTAGTAATAATATCAAAAGAGTTTCTTTTGCGTAGTAAGCATATTTGACTAACATAAGAAGCAATCTCCTCCAAGTCTGCGTTTGCATTGTGTGTGTGGTGGGAGGTCTTATGGTAGTTTCATTTTCCAAAAGCATTACGGGTTTTCAATGTTTAAAATCCTTTGTTGTTGCTTAAAGATAAACTGTTTTTGTTGCTCCCACCAGTCCCATGACTGATCCGGAGTTTATTATTCCCTTCCTAAACTCTGGGTGCCCACCATTTTCCACACGGGCAGTCTAGAGTTGGGTTTCTTAGATATTCAGGTTGAGTAGATTATCTGGAGCTAGTCAGTCGTCCAGGGACTGACCTTGCTTTCCGCTAGCTATGGATTGGAGCATTCTATTGAAGATATTCTATCCGCTGCCGATGTTATCATTTTCTTTTCTGCGGCTATTTGTTGTATCCTCTCTGATGTATATTGATATTCTTTTTAGCACTCTGTTGTATCAGATATTGTATCAAAGCTGTATATCAATGTATTATTCATTTATTCCGCTGTGTTATTTACTTAATGGTGTTATAAGCTCCGGGAAGCCAGATTCGGCGTTTGGATTTACGGCATTTTGAGTACAAGTGAAGTACGGGTGCCGATTTTCGAAGGCCGAGTTTTTGGACTCTTACAACAAGGCCAACAATAGATCCCCAAAGCAAAACCACCGATCCCTTAACTCAACCATCCTACCGATCCCTTCATGCAAGCCATAAGCAACCGATCGCTTTCCTTCAACATTTTCGGGCTTCCCCAAAACATTCCAACTAACCCCTGCATACTTCATTACGATTGATCCCTATGTTTCTTTCATCCTACGCTCCTTTCTTCCTCCTTCTTTACTACATCGCAGAACTCTACACCATCTTCCATATCTTCTCCCCACAAATTAATGCAGTCGAACCCATCATCTCATCACAAGTTAAAGGCTAAAAGAAATAAAACCAACCTAAGTTTAAAGAGTGCAAGTTGCTCATAGAAGATTTTCGATTTGGATTCGAGTTGAGAATGGAGCAGCAGTTTAGAATGAGAGAAGATGGCGAATTAAAGGAAGGAGGCGATGTTTGTTTCTAAGGATAGGATCAGGTTGATGAAAGAAAGGAGGATTCAACTTTGAGGAACTAGAATGAGGGTTCGGTCGTGGAGAAGGAAAAATTAAGTGAAGGAACAAATGAATAAGTAAAGGATAAGAAAAAAGTGTTGGCTTATATATGGAGCTAGAGGGGTCGGTCTGCCTTGTTTTCTTCACCAAGTCAAAAGAAAGGAAGAAGGGATCGGCTAGGAGAATGCTGATCCCTATGAACATATATAAGGAGGTGGGAATTGGCTAAAGGGATGTCGATACCTGCATACATCAAAAATAAAAGAGGAGGGAGGGTTCGGCAAGAAGAATGTCGATCCCTATATATGTATATGAAAAAAGGAAGAAAAGAAGGGATCGGCTATGGGCCTATGTGCATGTAAGCATGGACATGACACATATATACAAAGTGCAATGAAATTGCATCTAACTCAATGAAAATTGGCGATGACCCGTGCGCGTACAAACGCGTCCAAGAGCCAACGACAAGTACGTGTACCCGAAGGTGCATGTGTATATTCTAAAAGTTCAATTTTTGAAATCGACAGAAATTGAATTCAAACCTGAAGCTTTTAAGTTTGAGACTAGATCAGATAGCCAAAGCTTACTAGTCTCGTAGAATCAGACATAGATATCAGTTGACAAAATATAATCTTAGATTTATGCTATTGGAAATCGACCAAACATCAAGACAATCAAATAGAGATACAACGCTTTGGGAAAATAACTCGATGGAAGGATAGCACTATTCAGAAAACTGGATGGATTTCTTTTTGACGGCTCTAACCTGCTTCGATGCAAAGCACGGCTTGTTCAGCACAAGACGTACTTTGGGAGGCAAGTGTTATCTGACATTTTGACCCGGCTATATTCGAACTGATCGGACAAGTTAGATTCGACTGTCGTCAAGGCCAGTAAGTCCAGGGCAATGATTATAGGGTCCAAAAGTCAAGTATATATGGTAATATGAATCCATTTTAATGGAATTGAGAGATATGCAATGTAGAATATTCAAAGTACGGAATATGGTTCAACATATAGGAGGGGTCGGCTATAATCAACCTCCAACATAGGGATCGATATGTTTTAGGAAGCAAGTGCAATTCAATACAAAACAATCAACATCTCAAGTTCCATAAGTCCAATGCATATGAAATTTTGTGAGCAAGATATGGGGACCCTATGGAGCCTACCCCAGGGATCATACCTCAAAAAAATGAAATAAGAGGGATCGGCCCTCTTCCCTCAATAAGGATCGGCTAAAAATAGAAGACCATCCACATTGAAGCAAAGATCGAGCAATAACTTAAGTTCTACTAATCCAATTGGCATGAAACTTGGAGGTTAAACATATTTCAACATGGGAAAGCTACCAGTGTAAATCGTTGTGTTCGTGTTATTGCTTTGATTTTCTATTATTAAAGTGCTTAATTCCTCTATTTTCATTCTATATTCTTTATTTGTTTCTCTTCAAAACTTATATTGGGTGTTTGTACCAAATTTTAGTGCAAACAATAGTGCATGTGTTATTTAAAATATTGTGTACATAGTGCATGTGTACGTGTATAGGTGTTGGGATTTACACCGCAATTAACAAATTCGCCCTTTATATACAAATTGGTTGTCCCAAACATTGCTTAAAATTATATATAATGTAATAATTTTTGGTTTTTTCATAAATAAAGTCAAACTATTCTTACCAAGTCAATAATTTTAAATTCAAATTTATTTTTCAAAATATCTAATTTGTTTACTATGTAAAATAGATTAAAAATAAATCAGGATCTACGGTTTAAATTTAAAATATTTATGTATAAATATTATAAATAAAATAAAATATCATAATATTTTAAGTATATAGTAATTGATGAAAATAAGAATATGCAATAATAATTTTTTTATATATTCAATTCAGCATTAAAATAATTATTAATTGAATTATAACATATTATATATATATATTAAATGCCTTTTGGCTTAGTTTTTTTAAACCGAGAGTAATAAAATATTGTTCTATAAAATAAAGTTACTAATTTATACATATATAATATGCATATTAATATATATATGCTCCTAAATGTAATAACTAATTTTGTTTATAAATAAATAGTAAATTACATTTTTGGAATTTCTTTCCAAATTTTCCTAAAATTTTGTTTTAAAATAATAACAAAAACAACAAAAACAAAAGAAATAACATATATATAAATAGTTTTATTTTTTATATATGTAATAGATAAATAGTTTTTAATTAATAAAACAGTTTTAATGATTTTAAAAATATAAAAAAACATATAATTTTCGTATAATATTATGTGCACGACGATAATTTTTTTGAATAGAAATTAGTATAAATAGTAAACAGTGAAAGTTTCAAATCTAAAAGAGAGAGAGAGTGTGTGTGTGTATGTTTATGCATGCACACGCGCACACACTGATGTAGAGTAATACAATTAAACTGGACACCATTTGTGCATATAAATTCATTTGTATATAACTATTTAACTATCTAACATGATGATATAATAATCATAGATAATAGAATGTTGCCTTAAAGATGTTGCCTTAGATTTGCACTATGATTGGTAGACTTTCCTAGATACAGTCTCGATCCAAGCTCCTAACATTGCAGCTGCTTGGAGAACCTCTTCGACTTTAATTTGATGTTGTAATTTAGGTTAATAATGTTTGGCCAATGGGAGGGATATGAAGTGGGGGCTATGGCAGATGTAAGGTAGAAGATTCAATAACTAAACAATGAAGGGGTAAGGAGGTATTTATAGAAAAGTTAGGGAGAACTTTTCTCCTCAATTTTCTAGTATCACTTTTACTTTATAACTTCAAATTCGTTCCTTCTTTCCACCTATGGTCGGCCATATATAAGGAAATAATGGGCCCTTAAACACTTCAACCTATTAAGTAATTAATAATAATTAAATCTAATTCATATGCGTATTGATATTGAATACTAGTTCGTCAATATAAAACTTATATATATGTGAACGCAATTAATTAATAATGTATCCTGGAAAATATTAATAGCGCTGAATACATCAAATAAATAATTCATAATTCATAAAAATTAATTAATTTAATTACTTTATAATAATTATAAATCGTTGAAATCGTGTGGTATTTTGGAGAATCTACCAATGCGGCTGTGTGAATCGCTGGTGTAAATCCAATCAGTAACTAAAATCGAACAATTCGAAAATTAATGTTCACACATCACCTTAGCTATTAGTGTGAAAAGGCCAAATTTATCACTTACACATATTTTCAGTAAAATCCAAATTTTACTATTTTAAGTAGCACACGATAGTAATGATTATTTACACCAGTTTCCTTTGCCAAAACTATATTAGGACTTATGTAATTTGATTTTGGTCAAAACTTAAGTATCGTCCACATTCAACTTGATTAGTCTAATTACATAATCCTTGGTTCAATGGAACAAATATTATTTACCATACTGCTCCGCCCCGAGACTTTGACTTTGAGTAGGCTACAGTTGATGGTGATACTAACCTCATATAACTAAGTAGATGAATTCTCTATTGAATAGTGTTTCACACCTAATGCTTCAACTCAGACCCAATTATAGTCATTTGATGGATGTCGTGCCATGTTTTAACTATAATCAAAGTGGAGTATCCTTATTGAAGTTCAATAGTATTCTCAAGTCGAGAGAACTTTGTAATATCATCACTTGTAAATTCTCTTTTTGACCTTAGTTATATAACCAATAGAAAACTCTCGAGTGAGTCATTCCATTATTATCAAATTACTGTCTGTATGTAACCCCTTGGCTCCCCCAGCAACCATGAATAATACTGAAACAACCCATACCTTAATAGGCCTAAATTTCGATAAAAATCGAAACCCAAGTCCATCAAAGCATAGATCATTGGATTTGGTACCTACAAATAAGCATGAGCATTATCAAAGATTGATAGAAATCTAAACCCATAGCAGAAACAATAATAGGATAAGAATACTGATTATGACTACTACCTTGGAATTAATGGTATTCCTTGGATAACAGATTGTCACATCAGCATCGGGCATGAGAGAAAAGAAGACTTCTCTAGCAACTAAACATATCCATCTCTAGTGATTTGTTCCTATAAATATATCCTATGGATTGTAATAAGGAGGGGGTCAGAACAATGATCCGGTGATTGGAAAATCTATAAACTGTCCATAACATAAGTTTATACCGATTGATTTCCATTTAATTGTTATCCATTCCCAAGATACAAATACTGATGAAGCCTTATCAACCACCCAATACTTCCATACCCATTTGCTACTTCATACTTCTAAATATGAAGCATACTTCTACTATCACCACATAATATTTTTAGAAGAGGAATAGGCAGACACTACCATTTAAGACCTCAATCGAAGTAGACTCCATCATTTAAGGCCTATTCCCAAGGTGGACTTCTAGCGTCATCATTATTGGTCTATTGGTCCTAGCTACAAAGACTTTTGACCACTATCTATGGCCTTATAATTTATAATAGCCATACCACTAGCACTTCTATCGTTATTAAAGTCTTAGAAATGTGAGATACTGTACCCAAGACACTTAATACCTCATTAATAAGGACTAGGCAGACCCCTGACCATTAAACACCTAATTATCGGTAGGCCTTTACCATTTAATACCTAACCCTAAGGCAGACTTCTCGCTGGTACTATCTAACTGAGATTGCTTGAAAATCTCATTAGGATACTTAGTACTTCATTTATAGGAGAGAGGCGAACCCCGGATCAGTCATTTAGTACCTCAAATCTGAAGCGAACCTTTCCCAAGATATCCATCATCACTCTTAATTATAAATATGGAATATCATTAGGTTACTTCCTTCTGCAGGGAGGTGGGCCCAAAGATAGCCCTTTAATACCTCAACACTGAAGTGAATCTTTTTGGAGATATCCTTATTTACTTGGAATCTCACTAGGTTACTTAATATTTCCTTCTAGGAGAGAGGCGGACCCTACAGCCACTTAATACCCCAAACCAGAAGCGGACCCCAATGGAGATATCCCTTACCACTCCTAATTCTAAATTTGGACTATTTTAATACTTTTCAATTTAGAAAGTAGGTCCAAACTCACACGCTTTCACAGGTTCTACGATTAGTGATATCTCACGTTAGTATTAAGTGCGCCGACTGCTAGTAGCCTCAAAGTGAAGGGCAGTCTTCCATCGAGTGACTGTACTAACCTCGCATCACTAACCTACTAAGTCCAATTAACCATCCTGAGTCTTTACTTATACTATCTTAGGTTGAGACTTAGCTTACTAATGTCCTTTTGATTTAAGGCAATAATTTACCTTATATACTTATCTACCTATAGATCCCCTTTTAATGCTCATAAATGTCAATTTGTCCACAAAATCCTAATGACATTTTCTAAGACATTCATGTATGATTACTAATTTCAAATTAGTAACCATTTTATAACCATTCCATTTTTATCAGTCTTATTAATCCATTTGTCTCTATTAATTGTAACTCGCAAATTCATTTCCATTAATGGCCCATTAATTGGAATTATAGTCTTTAATTCCCATACTAACCAATTGTAACCCCTAATTTAATCCTATCCAGTATTTCTCATCAGTTGCCCATTAATTGGGGTTAAAATCTTTTATTTCCTTTTAATAATTGACAATTCCTAATTTATTGCCTATTAATAGGAATTATTACATTTCCTAATTATATTTATTCACTTCCCTAAATATAATAATAACCAACAAACATTACGTGTACATAACGCATGAATAAACATTGTTCTTATTTATTAACGCAATAAATACGTATAAACTACCTAATAAAACTACCTATTACTAACCAAATATATTCTAGTCATAAATACTAAACTAGAATATGATTTCCACAATTAATTTGCTGGAATTAGATTCTTTAGGAAGATTTTCCGCTATGATTTCCATAAATTGGTTTAACACAGAAGAGAAAGATTAACTCCGTTTGAAATTACAAGGAATGGATAATTTCTTTTTTATTGGAATGGATAGTATAAACTACGGAGAATAAATCTGTACTTTACACATCTCTTTCCTTTTTGTTTATGGGTATTCCTTGTTAAATCAAACGTCGTCCATTTGAATGAAAAGTGGAAAGAATAAACAAATTTATAAAAATCAAATTGATGTTCTTCCCACAAATTAAACTATGGAAAATCTACAACATATCACAAATTGGGAAATAATCCAAAAGTCCTATTTTACACAGATCTGGAATAAAAATTTACAACATTCAAATTCTAAAATCTATTTCCAGATCCAGGTGTAAACATATTTCAAATTAGATATAAAACTAGAATATGTAGGCAATAGCTTTCTATACTAATTTAAGCCCACAATTCACAAATAAAATTAATTTAGGCATAAAAATCAAACGTACGCTAATGGAATTGATTTAAAATCATAAATAATATATAAAATTCCCACTCACCTTTTAAAAGCGATCCAAATCTCCAGATTTGAAGTATAACCTTTGATTCATCTCCAAATCCTTTTTAATCCAAGAAATATGTATGAAAAGGGTATATACATATATTAGAATTACAGATCTGAGAAGGGATCTGGGATTGGGAGAGAAAATAGATACAAATATATATATATACATATACATATACATACATATATATATATATAAATTACCTCAAATACACGTACATTTGACTCTCTTCTCTTCTCCTTTTTATTAGATTTATATTCTTCTTCAATTTGTATGAATATAGACATAACTATCTTATTTTTATAATTTAGAAAGAAAGTGGAGAAGAAGAAATGGAAGAGCTTCGCTGCTGCCTCCTTTATAATATGAGAAGAGAAGGGAGGGTTAGGTCTGAATTTATAGGCGTAAGAATCAACCTCAACCGTCAGATAGAAATATATTAAATCCAAGCCGTTGGGCCTAGGCTAACCCTAGCCACCACACATAAAGCAGTCGACCGTCCCCTTCCTAAGGGTATACCGCCCTGGGTCGACCGTTCCACTATGCGGGTCCACCTATGGGCCCTAGATAATTAATATAAATGTTAATTTATTCTAATCGAATTATTTTTGTTCCAAATTTATTTTTCGTCCATAACTTCTTTGTTTGGACTCCGATCACAAAACTCCAAATATGAAAGTTGCTCAGAATTTTGCCATGAATGCAATGGTGCAAATTTTATGGTCAAATTCCATCATTTGCACAAATTCCATTTTTGGAGCTAAATTAATTAACTAACTAATTAAATAACTAACGCCAAATTACGAGGTGTTACAAATACACTGCTCAATATTTGGAGACCACTACTTACTCTAGTCTTAACGGATGTATCGATATCCTATCTTAAAACATCTTATCTAGGAATATTTAAAATAATATATTATTTTTAATGTGATAAATTTATCGTGATTACAACACATTGTAATTAATATCACATAACACATTATTTAAGGATATTCTATTTAATATACTTAAATTAAATAATTAATTAGCACAAGACATTATGAAAAGAATATAATAGAAAAAAACCCTTTACTTCAAACGAGATATTACTACAAAGTTTATAATTTATAATAAATTATAGAATTGCCTCTAGGGGATACCCTTGACTCTGTCAATCTCCTATTTGCACTTGGGATAATATTATGCAATCTTATTCCTATCCTTCAATTAGGTTTTTCAAAACTGATCAAGCCAGTCCCCTAGTGAACAGATATGCTATATTGTTTTAATTATCTACTTTGTTAATTAACTCTCTCTGATATTGATAAATTATCTTTATCATGTGGAACTTTCTGAAGTATGTTTCTCGAGTTCTAGTGAGCTAAAGGTTCTTTTGTGATATGCATCATGACATTGTTATCATATAACAATGACATGAGATTCTCAACATATTGAATCACTCCTAGCTCAGTTATAAATTTGTGCATATATAGTTATAGACACATACACATTCCTTTTATTGCGGCGCAATTTAAGGCGATGCACTTGGCCTTTTGGTTGAATCAGCCACAACCTTTTTGTTTGGAAAATTTCCAACTTAAAGCTCCTTAACTAAGGTTGATTATGAATTTTGGATTGATATTATGTACTCGATATCACTTATGAAGTCCGAGTCTGAATACTTCTTCATCAGAAGCCCATTGTTTCTGTAAACAATTCTCTACTATAGCAACCTATTAGAGTTAGGGGTATGCCCTAAGGGCAATTATGTAATTTGCTACATATATCTAATTCGATAGCCAATCTTATTTGAAATAAAAGGTACTTTCTTTCTATTATATACTTAATATAATGTGTTATATCAATTAATTAAATTAATTAAAAGTATATTTAATAGAAAATCCATAAATGGTATGTTTTGCGATAGTAGTTACAAAGTATTGTAAACACGAGTAACTTATGACAATGAAAATAAATATACAATTTTGAATATTCCTAGTTAAGATGTATCGAGACCGGATATCGATACATCCGTTGAGACTAGAGTACATAACGCTCTATATATATTGGGCAGTGTAATACTCATGGTTGCTGGGGGCACCAAGGGGTTACATACTGACAGTTATCGGACAACTATGGAATGAGTCACTCGATAGTTTTCTGTTGGTTAATATAACTAAGGTCAAACAAAAATTTTCGATATAACTGATTTACATAGTTCTCTCGGCTTGAGAATACTGTCAATCTTCAATATGAAAGCTCCGCTTTGATTATAGTGAAATCATGACACAAACTCTATTGAGTGACAATAGTTGGGTCAAGTGGAAGTATTGGAAGTTAAGCACTATTCAAGAGAAGATCCGTCTCCTCAGTTATATAAGGTTAATATTATGGTCAACTCAAGTCAACTCAAAGTCAAAGTCTATGGCTAGAGCAATTTTGTTAGTAATAAATAGCATTATTGAACCATGGACTTTGTGTTTGGACTTTAAAGTTGAATGTTGATGATACCGGAATTTTGACCATTACTAAATTCCATAAGTCCAAAGTGATATAGTTTTGACAAAGATAATTGGTGTACACAAAAGTCATAACCGGGTTACGCTTAACAATGTAAAATTGGATTTTACCGAAACCAAGTAAGTGATAATTTTGGCTAAACGTCACACCACCTACCGAGTGACGTGTGAACGTTAATATTCGAATAGTTCGATATTAACCGCTGACCAAATTTACACCAAACGAGTCACACAACCGAAACGATGAATACTTCTTTGACTAAACGATTTAACTAATTTGTAATCATGACAAACTAATAATTAAATTAATTAATATTTGTGAAATATTAATTATAAAATTTTATTTTGATTTGATGAACAAATATTATTTAATGTATTTGTAAAAGTTATAAATATATTAATCGATATATGATATCGACAAGTGTTTAAATTAGATTTAAATGTAAAATATTTGTTTGGGCCATAGATGGGTTTTAAGGCACATAAAGGGGATCGGTTGTTCGGCCACAATAAGGGTAATCGGTGGCCATGTGATGGTGCTAAAGAGGCATTGAGATGGAAGGCTGAGATGGAAGAGAATTGGTAAGAGATGATGTAGTATCTTAATCCTATAATATCTCTTAATTCTCATCTATATAAGCATCTCTAATCTCATTTGTATTTTACCTTCTTTTAGCCTTCCCTCTAGGTCTGGCCGAACTCTCCCCTTGTCTTTCTCTAAATTTTCAAGTTCAAATCAAATTAAATTAAGTGATATTCGATAGTCGATGATCAACAATTCAGAGACTAGCACTCTGCTCAATTGGAAATTAGTTCTAGGAGCAAACCTCATCATTTCAAGGTGTACTTACAGGCTTTGGCTATAATGTATACTCCTAACATATTTATGAATATTAATCAATATATATAATTTTTATTTAAAATATATTATTGTTAGTTAGGTAACGATTCCGATATATGAATATATTGTCACAATTTTTTTGGATGTAT
Organism: Allium fistulosum; assembly: GCA_030737815.1. Classification (NCBI taxonomy): domain Eukaryota; kingdom Viridiplantae; phylum Streptophyta; class Magnoliopsida; order Asparagales; family Amaryllidaceae; genus Allium; species Allium fistulosum. The sequence goes on from JASFAW010000015.1 coordinate 682,397, forward strand.
GTATATATATTTTATATCTAAAATAAATAAAAAATTTCTGTATATGTTTCTATACGTAGCACGAATCAAATTTTTTTTTAATTTTTTTTCAATAATTCAATATATAATATTTATATAGTTTACATTTTAAATACTACGTCATACTTATGTAAAATATGATAATATAATTTTATACAAAATGTTTAATAAGTATAATAATTTAGATAGGAATTTTTTTTCATTTATATTTTATTTTTAGATAATATTTAAATTAACTAATCTTTAAATAATTATAATATATATATGCATTATAAACAAAGTTTTATGTTTTATAAAATTAGGTTAACACATGTTATATTTTAAAAAATAATTATTTTATTTTTATAATTTCAAAATATTTAAATATTAACCGAGATTTTAAAATTAAATTGTTAAATGGTTTTAAATTTTAAAATTATATAATAAAATTTCAATATTCAAAATTATCATTTAGAATTTGCAAGAAATCAAAAATTCAAATTTTAATTTTTATATTTTTTTAATTTTTAAATTTTCGTATGGTTTTTATTATAAAAAATATATATTTAAATTTTAAAAAATATTTTTAAACTCATGCAATACCTGGTATATACATATCTATATATTTTATGTGTTTTTAGGTATTAATCTATGTTTATTATTATATTATTATACATATAAATATTTAATAATATATATATATATATTTTTTAAAAATTAAAATTATATATTTATGTACGTACTAACTTCGATTTTAGAGCAAAAAAAAGTTATTTACTATATTTTATAAGTAATTTAAATGTATATATTCACATGGTTATAAATGTATACAATATTTTATACCCATGATTATAAATAAATATAAATATATATTCTATACAAAATTATTTAAATAAATTATATATATATATGTGTGTGTGTGTAACATTTTATAATTATATAAAAGGATATATTAACATATATTTGGGTAATATATTTGTATATCAGATGAGCTAATGTGTTTGTTGCAGTGTAAATCCCAACATCTATACATGGGTATATTATACCTTGCATGGATTCATATGTTGCACATGCACACACATAGATATGTGTACATGATACACGTGTATATATTTAACATATCATAATTAAATAATACAACATCATTTTATAAATTTAAATAAAATAAAAGATTTTATTTAAACAAAATTTAGAAACGTTCAAACAAATTAGACTTCATAGGCCCAATAAAAACCCAATATGGTAAAAAAATTGAAATTCATCAATAAATTCTGCTGCGGGGTGGCCCATTTCAATATAGCCCGCACCTTAATAGGCCTGAATTTCGACTAAATCAAGACCCAAGTCTATTAGGGTACGAATCATTGATGTTGGTAACCTATAAAAAACATAAGTATATCAGATAATTATCTACATAAACTCACAGCAGAATAGAGAAGTATAATATAACATATATACTAACTAAGGCTACTACCTTGGAATCAATATTATTCATTGGATATCTGGCCGCCTTGTCAGTGCCAAGCATGAATGAGAAGACTTCTTCATATACCATTCTCATCTTGCGCATGTAGCTTGTCCCTCTGAATCTATCTTATGGGTAGTAATGAGGAGGGAGTCAGAACAATGTTCTGGTGACTAGAAAATTACATACTTTATCCATAACACTAATTTATGCCAACCGATTTCTATTTAAGTGATATGTCCATTATTCATGGCTATTCCATGTAATTCCATCTACGCCTATGATATATCTAACCTTTTCTGAGGGGTGGGTATGTGTGTTTCTATACACACACACAAATATAAATATAAATAAAAAAATATATATATATATAAGCGTTCACTACCTAAAAAGAAGACCTAACCACTTAATACTTCTTAAATAGGAAGGAGGCTGATCCATCGGCCGTTTATTACCTCAACCCCAAAGCGGGCCGTCCGTAAAGTAATCGCCAGTCAATCGGCCCTTAGCTACAAAGGCCAATGACCCCTAGATACAGCTCTATATAACACATCTCAAAGACTCATATGAGGGTTAACTAGCCCACCTCTAACAAACAAACAACTAATTAAACTTTGAGGTCTTTACGTATCCTATACGGATTCTACACTAGTAGGAAGCAAAATTCATCAGGCATAACCCAATCTTTGGTAATGACCGCTGGTGGTCATAGCCTATATGCCAACCCTGCTACTTAAAAACTGGTCCAACAACACTGACATTGCCTGCCGATCTCCCATAGCCGAAATCCCATTTAGACAAACCTAATGTAAGTCAAGGAAAAATACCCATCCTTGTTACTTAATACCTCTTGTTAGAAATGAGCAGACCCTATTTCCCTATTAGGTACCGTCGTAGGTTATTTAAGACTTCTTATATAGAGAGGAGGCAGACTCAATGGCCATGTAATACCTTCCACCCTTAAGTAATCCCCTGAAATCCCTAGAGGACTGGGCCATTTAATACTTGAAATCTGAGGCGAACCCTTGTATATTTTCCCAGACCTATATGCAAATGTATATCCCTTCCCCAATGGTCCTATGGTTGGAAATTTCCCACACCAGTAGTACGTATGCACAACTACTGATAGCCTCTAGGTGAAGGGCGGACTTCTATTGTATAACTCTTCTAACCTTGCATGCCAATCTATTCTAAACCAAACCAATTATCCTAAGCCTAAATATTGGTCTAGACCCACTAATTCATGCTCATCCTAGACGTATTATTGAGGCTATATAATTTCCTATTATGAAAATTATACTGCCTCCTAATTTTATGTACTAGTATTTAATTCACTTATTTGCTACAAACCTATTCCTGTTTTATATGCATATTTCCTATATTTCTCACTTCCTTCTATGTCCTATAAACGTCAATTGTCTATAATAAATAGTCACTATTATTCAAATTGGACAATCAATAATGATATTTATTTATCCGTTTCAAATTTAACTTATTATGCCTATTTCATTTCCCTATAAATGCCATATTAAATTATTTAATAAGTCTCATTAAATGCATTTATGTCCCCCCTTAATTCCTGTATCTCCTAATTAACCACACATTTGTTGTCATAAATTTTGGGGGTACCATCTCTTTTTCATCTGCACCTCCCAGTCTTATAATTTACTACACTATTAATAACTAGTCATCCTAATTATAACTAATACGAATATCAACGTATACTACGCTTTATTTGTTAACCTATGTATATTTATATTTTTAATCGATGGGCACGGTTGTACGTGTATATGTATATATATTTGTGTGTGTGTGTTCCTATCTCTAACTCATTAATTCCTATAGGAATTCCAAAACATACACTTATATGTGCATTTTTAAAGAACATTTATCTAATATATTAGAGTTATCCTTCCCTTAAAAGGATTACCATTATAACTTTCCATAAATTACCTAAAATTGAGACTTTTGCTCCATTTGAAATTACAAGAAATTATCTCTTTTCTTTTATTGAAATAGACAGTGCAAAATACAAAGGAGAACATCCGTACTTTACACATCTCTTTCTTTTTGATACAATCCTTGTTATCTCCAACGATGCGCTTTTCATACAAAATGGAGTTAGATAATTTATGGAAATAGATATAATTAAATAGTACCCACAACGCTTCCAATAAATTAAAACATAGAAATTCACATTCCAAGCCAAATTAGGGCAGTCTAAATTAATACTACAATTTACAACCCAATTATCATAAATCTGGAATAAAACCTGTAATCTTATCAATATTCCACCTTAACAAATTTAGGGTCTGGTTTCCAAATTTCCAGATTAGGGTGTAAATACTATTCCATTCCAATTTCCTAACTTATAGAATATATAGACTATATTTTAATTAAATACGTTCTTTCTAAGCCTACAACTCAACAGATCTTGCATAGATATAATATTAAATAAAATCCAACGATATAAATTTCAATGTTATATATAAATCATATAATTTTCCACTCAACTTTCTAGCCTTTCAAATCTCCCAAATTTGAATTCATTACTTTAATTTGACTCCTTTTTTCTTTCCACAATATAAAATTTCCCTTTTTCCATGATATCGATTCACACCTCTTCTTCTCTTTTATTTTTTGCCCTTCTCCCATTTATATATACATATAATATAATATTTTATAATTAATAAAAATAGTGAAGAATGGAAAATGGCAGAGCTCCACCACTTTGATTAGAAAATATGAGAAGAAAAGTGAAGGGCTAGTTCTGCATTTATAGGCACTCAAATCAATCGTATCCGCTAGATTTGAAATAACAAAATCTGGGCCATTCAGCCAAGGTTCAACTCTAATCGCCACGGTCACTACCAGTCGACCACTAGCAATCGACCGGTCTAACGAGGGGGTCGACTAGTGGGGTCCACGCGATTAGTATTATTTATTTCTATTTAGTTATTTTCATTCTGAAAACTTCGAACGCTAATAACATCTTGTTTGAACTACGATCGCAAAACTTTATATATAAAAGTTGCTCAAAAAATCACCACAAACACAATGGTGCAAGTAACATGGCCAAATTCTATTATTTGCTCAAATTCCATTTTTAAGCCTTGGTAATTATTTATTAATTACCATTAATTCTATAGGGTGTAACATTCTCCCCCTTAAAAGAATTTCGTCCTCGAAATTCCCCAAGATTTGAATCATGTAACATAGCGTGCAACCATTCTAAACTATCCAACCAATTAGTGTATAACTAATTTTGCAGCCAATCGTATACAAGTGAATAGTGTATCACAACATATATGATATGCATGCTGAATAATTCTAAATCATCGCCTCTTATATGAATACATTCTTTTAAAAAAAATTGGAAATATGATGCAAACAACCTATATATATTGGCGGTTCTATATGTATTCAATTTTTCAAAAATAAAAAATCATTATTTCGCACAATAATTTCCACACTTCTACAAATAGGAGTATGATTCAACCAATTTTACATCCACTCCTTACCATCCAATACCTAACGTATAATTTCTAACATCCAAAATATTAAAGATCTAGTTTTCTAAATCTATACTCCTATGCCAAAAAGAAATTTAGATGGAGAATTTTACATCTCCACCCTTCTTTTGAATACATATTTTGTTGTACCTTGCAACCTTCCCTTTTGCTCTACAATCTTTTCCAACTTTTCCAAGTACAACTTGCATAATGCGGTTTATTTTTGAATGTTAAAATAGAATTGCTAGAAGTTGCCCTCCAACATCAACTAGTATTAATGATGTTGTGGCCCTATCACTTCTTACTCACTTATGATGGACATTTCTAGTATGACATTCTACTATGACCCAAGTGTCTTAACTTACCTTCTTAGCTCTTATTAAATACGGTCCATCCATTAGTTCAATTTAATACACTCGATTATGGGATAAACTATGCATTCCCACTCTATGGTAGGTAAGAAGTATAAACTATCCACATTTAGAATAACTCATCGGAAAATTTGCTTGGTGGAATAACTTTCCTACCACCTATCTAACCTTCTTTAATCTTGAGTTAACCAATGTCCTTTATATGTGTTTTCTATCTCGTTACCCTCTTCTTCAATCATACTACTATCTTCCTTCAATCAAAATCTCTTGATAGTATTCTCAAACTTTGGTATTTACTTTCTTTATCCTTTATCTTTCATGCGAGTATATCCTACACTACACCAAAAAAGTCAAATTCTAACATTTATAAGTGTTACAAATAATTTCAGTAACACTTTTTAAGTGTTACTAATGGACTGTGAGGAATGGAGCGGCCAAATTTGTAACACTTATAAGTGTTACAAACATACGTATTACTAACACTTATAAGTGTTGGTACCTAACTATACGGTAACGCTTATAAGTGTTGGTAACGAAATATACGGTAACACTTATAAGTGTTGGTATAGAAATATACGGTAACGCTTATAAATGTTGGTTAACGAAATATACGGTAACACTTATAAGTGTTGGTACAGAAATATACGGTAACGCTTATAAGTGTTGGTAACGAAATATATGATAACACTTATAAGTGTTGGCAACGCTTATAAGTGTTGGTAACGAAATATACGATAACACTTATAAGTGTTGGCAACGCTTATAAGTGTTGAAAAATGATTATTTAGTAACACACACACACACACACATATATATATACCAAAACTTAAACGCAAAGTTTAAATATAAACACACTGCAAATAATGGTTTCCATATCACAAACAATTCATCATACATATTCAATGCAAAGTTTAAACGCTCTGCAAATGTAGTATAATATATCATAAACAATTATTTACATATCTAAAATACCACAATGTCATATATTCAGATATTATTACAACATAAGCTTCAAAAAATATATTTCAAAATACACTTAAAGTTTAACTTACGGTTAACCTAACCATTCCTGATCATCCACTCCAAACTCTAATGGTTTTGAATATTCTTTAACGTCCAATACAACAATCCAAAGCATCCTTCTTCAAGTTCCTGCATTTAATATAAACACTCGATAAAAATTTATACCTTCAAAATCAAAAGGTTAAAGACTGAGTTACAACTCAGGTTCTCAAGGTATTTATCAATGACACATTTCTGCAACACTTCCAAGATTTCATAGCTACTACCACTACATCAGCACTTAGTGATCACAACACTTCATCATTAAACTCCATTCACAAGGTGCTCAAGGAAAGGGGATACATTCCAAATATATCAATATTTGGCATATGGCAACAGATTATGTAGTGCTCATCTTATTAGATTTTACTTAAGGCAGTGGTATTTAGAAATTTATAATAAAATTTAGAAAAACAAGTGGAACATCAGTACAAATCATAAAGGAACACATGTCAACATATATTTGTATATAGGATATTAAGTCGTATTAAATAAGCCACTGTGACTTGAGGATACGAGTTACTAAGAAATAATAAAATTCAAAGCCGCTTAAGCGGCAAAAAAAATCAAACATCTTGCAGCTAGGTTATATCAAGAATTCAAGTTTACTAATTTGGTAAATATAAGGAATCAGAAAATGGCTCAATTCAAAATAAAAAAATTGAATACAAAGGACATGTGAGACATTGAACTAACATTGCTACATTCCAATTATACAATCGGTAAAAAAAGGTAAACATAGAAGAGTCTAAAATAGATAGAATAAATTTAAAATGATAAATAACTAAGTACCAATAGGGATAATAATTGCACAATCAGATGAAAACTAAACAAAAGTTTAAGTTACCAAATGACGTGAAGAAGTAACAAGCTGCTACAGGTGTTTGGCTACAGGTGTTTGGAGATCAAAGACACGAGACCGTTGAAGTTAATAGTTGGAGACTGATTCGGTTTACTTTTGATTTTAAATCCAGATTCTGAAAAATAACCAGATAGGTGGAGGTTGTTAGCAATATATCAGCAAGCTTAACTAGATTCAAAAATGAAACAGACCGTACTCAAAATCCATAAATTTACAAAACAAAAATTCAAACCATTTTTACCTTCGTTTTTAGGAGTCAGCTACTTCAAGGCTTTTCGAATTGGAAGAATATTTTGTAGATTGATGTAATCTTCAAGATGATATATGGATGGATTTGAGAGGAAAATCACCGTCGAATTAGGAATCGTCAAAAGTTGATTTAAGAGTTTGAATGGGTGAGGTAGTAAACTGGTCGTATATGTTTTTGATAGGTTATTTGTTAGAATCACTAGAAGTCAAGGAAGGAGAGTTGGAAGGAAAGAAAATAGTGACGGAGATTCTTCCGGCTAAAACTTTCTACAGAGCAGAAGAATATCATCAGCAATATTTATAGAAAGGAAGTGGGACTGCATGTAGTGACTCTACCCAGTGCACTTTGAAGCAATCTGAAGTTAAAACATGTAGCAATCCTCTTCAATGTTTCAACTCCAAGCTGTCCTTTGCAAAATGCAGCGATCTAGTTGGATGCTCTGCATGATTTGTGCTTCAGCATAGGTTATTTGTTAGAATGGTGCAAAATTTCCCCCGGAATTTATATATTTCAAGCATAAAATAAAGGATTTAAACGCAAACTAGGTGATGTAAATCACAGTGTCAGCATGTAAGCATAATTATAATATGTATTGTTGTGCGGGCATAACTAACACATACATTTTGTTTGAGCTTATAATATTACTAACTTACAATATTGCCGTGTAAATTAACATAATTGGATTACAAGTATAATTAACACATATTACGTATAAAAGTATATTTATTTGAAAACTTATTTGTTTTCAAAAGCATCATTATTTATTTGAAAGGAAGTGGGACTGGATGTAGGGACCAATTCACAATCGCATGATGTAACATGGCAAATTTGTTTTCAAAAGCATCATTATTTACTAAATCAAGTCTGAACAACTTCAAGCTGACAATCCACTACAACAGTCCGTTGGTGAGGGTAAGGCGTGTTGGAAAAATTTTTAGACAAATATAATAAGCTGCTACGAATATGGCGAGTAATTTCCTTTTTCACACGGTGCACGTAGTTGTACATGTTCCACACTGTTTATTATCCTTGCAGGTCGTACTCTGTTTTCACATAGATTAATATCAACCTTTTTCTACCTATGTGAACACAATTTGTATTCAAATGGATTGCTAGGTTCATTTCCAAACTATTGTAAACATACGTCTTAAAAATCTCTTCCTCCAACAGTGCCATTTTACTTATGCCCTTCTATCGGTCGAAATGTTTTATATTGTTCAAACGATTCTACAAACTGTGTATTCTCCTACTCTGTAACAAGCCTGCTCATCCATTTCTGCCGACCGATATTTCAAAATAAATATTTTTGAAAACTGCTCTGTACATTGTTTTTTAGTCTTAATTCATATAAGAAATGTTTCTTCAGTTACTGCTCTTTATACGAAACTTTTTCAAATTTATGCATATCCCGTTATGCCCAATCTGATTTACCCTTTAACAATTTCGTAAAAAAAATATGATACAAGCTTGAACTAGTTAAAATAGCAACGAATAGAAAACAGTACCTGAGTGCGGTTGAAGTCAGTACCATTGAGCAAGTCACCGAGAGAACTACCGTAAGAACAATAGCCGCGAGCAGGGCCGGTCCTAAGAGTTATGGACAATTGTTTAAAGAAACATATATAAATATAAATAGAATTTCATAAATTTCAAATGATATAATTGAACTACAATATTGATAATTGTGGCAACTAACTTGGTCGTGAGGATAAATGCGCAGTGTGTAGGATGAGAAACAAAGTTACTATGATGGATAGTATATCACATATAATGAGCTTACATATTAATTTTGCACCAAATAATGATACTGTTACTTATTCTGTTGTTCTGAATATAACTTTAGATTTTTCATGTTCCATAATCATCTCCTTGAATTGCCATTCACTTGATATATTTATTTATTTATTATTTTTTGCGCAACTTTGATAAATGCAAATTGTCTGTTCTTACAATCTTACAAAACTCGAGTGTTTTGTTTGTTAAACAGTGTAAAATTCAACTGACCACTAACTCAAAGTTACCTAACATTTACGCTGAATGCCTGTAGTTGTTATGTACATGTTCCTATTCTTCAATTTGACTGCGTTTGCAATCTTAGCATGAAATACATTTTTTTTACTACGGTAAGTGATCCTTATGATCATAGATTTACAAATAAATGGAAATAGTAAAAGCAAGCGAACTACAAAAAGGTAAAAAATTTGAGTAGCTGCAATGTAGAAAACATAGAATCCTCATATGTCATGTAGGTTTATGTCAATCAACAGCACCACCAATTTAGATCATATGCCTATGTCCTATATAGACATTACTTTCAATTCCCAATAAATAAATCAAATCCAAAATACAAATCAATGGTCTCTCCAACTTTATTCTCCACTGGAAAGCAAACTAAATCCAATCACCAAATCTTAGTAACCGTAAAATGTATCTAATGTTACTTTCAATACCTAATTTACTCTTCGAATTTGACTCCAATTCATTAGTCCACCACCTTTAATTCCAAATTACGCATGTGGCCTTCATAACCAATCTATACAGAGCATATTTGGATTCCTATGTTTGCAAATAAAAACTATACATACACACACAGTTACCTGAATCAATGACCAATTTGAGTAGCCAGCAACATCACATCACACACTGGCTTTAGACACCACATCTCCAGCCTGCTGCCACCAGAAAATCGCACATACTCCACATCACACACGCTACCTGAATCCATGCCGCCAACTCCACAAGTTCACCCACATCGCCATTCACATTGCAGCGCATTACTGTCTCTAGATCGCAAGCGCACGCATCGCTCTCCTCCTCCTTAGATGCCGATGGTGCCACCGGAGTAGAGCAACTTGCAACCGCGTCTCCCTCTTCTTGGTCGCCTCTGCTCGATATTTTTTAAATACGAGTCATGATTTAGATAGAAGGAATTAGGGGAAGATATCGAGCTGAAGAGTTAAATAGGTATTGGGTTTGCAATTGAGGGAGAAGGAGGATTCTAAAACACAGTGGAAAGAAAATAGGCTTAGGAGCGGCTGAAATAATTTCTGGGGGTTTGGATTTAATTCAGTGCAATTGAGGGAGAAGAAGGACGTTGGTTTTTTTGTGAGGAAGAGCAAACCCTAAATTAAATTTTAGGTGGCCAAAATCTGTTTAGGAATGGGCAAGCGTGGGAAAAGGGATCGTATTTACCAATTACAAAAGACTCCTTTTGTTATTAAATTATTTACATTTTTACCGATTGTTGTAACACTTATATGCGTTGGCAAAATTAATGCAGAAGACTATTTATTTTTACTAACACTTTTTAGGTATCCTAACTCTTTTTTACTATTAGCGGTCTGTGACATTTATAAGTGTTAGCAAGTGACAGATATAAAATATTGCAAAATCACTTATTTGGTGTAGTGCTATGACTTGCAAAAGTGTGCTTTGATACCATTCCCTATTCCTTTGAGGTTCCTTCTTATGGCTTTTACACATGTCGAATCAAACATTCTTAGGTTCGTACCAATATTCCTTATATTCGACGGGGATTCCTTGTTTCTACCCTATGAGGATTCATAGTTATTTTTTTCATAGCCTTAACTTTTACCCTGTCTTACTAAGGCAATCCTCTATATTGACTTCGTATTAAAAAAACTAGTTTAGTTTTCACCAAAATTTATAAAATTAAAACTTCACAGTCAGGAAGTACTTAATCCAAAACTTTTACCTTTGAAAATATAAACTTAGAATTTTTTTTGAAATTGCTTGGTTTTCAAAGGGAGTCAAGAAATTTTTTCCATTCTAACCAATTTTTCCTTTTCAAAAACTTTTTATAACAAAGATTTACTTCTACAAAGTAGGATTTTTAACTCGAAACATTTACTTACGTTCAAAACTTAATTATCATACCAAACCATTTTTTAGAAACATCTTTTAATAACCTTAAACAATGAAAATTAGAGTAGACAGCCGACTTCCTTGTTTATTTTTCTACTACTTATGTTATTTTTGCTTTCACCCTTAGTAGAGATTTTCATGGCACATGAGGGGGGCTGTTAGAAGATATGCGCAATTACTACACATATTAATGGAAATTATCCATTCTTCCTATGCTATGCCTCTAGTTTCCTACATCATTCCCAACTAGATTACTAACACTATTCTCATATAAATTCCTAACGTTGTTCCTATTTAAATTTCCTTGCATCGCTACTATTTACATTTCTCCTACCCAAATGGATTCTACTTACATAGTTATTTTCCTATTTTATTGCTTTCCTCATTGCAATGCGTTCGCCTTCTACTTTATCGATTGATCTTTCCATCATTAACATGGAAAGAGATATGTATAAATCTATTTCTGTTATTTTCCTCCAAATTTTCCTTACACGAGAATATTCTTCTTATCTTCCTTATTAAGCATTCTCACCCTTCTATTCTCTTTACCCCATTTCAACCAAGTAAAATTTCCATTTATCCACCCCTTAGAAAGAATTTAATAAGAAACTTCCAAATTCACAAAAATAGGGAAATCATCGAGCCAAACATACGCTCTCTTTTCCCTTCAGTTCAAAAACGAATAACCCCTTTACCAAAAACCTTTAAATCGAAAAGTTTTTGATTCAACCAATTTTAAAATTCACTAGAACTCTCTAAACAGCCCTTTAAAATCTCTAAATTTTCTTGCTTTTTCAAAACAACTACTTTTCAATAATAGGGTCCTTTTACTAAAATAAATCCTTTGAAAAACCATTCAAAACGTTTCAAGAAATTTTCAAAATCTTTTTGTCAAATTTCTTCACATGAGGCCGGACTCAAAAATGGACTTTAATTGTCCTTTCCTTCTTGCCTAATCATTCTTAACTCATCTTCATTTAATAACAAATCAAAATTTTGGCTATCATCTTGTGGTGGTTAATGTACACCTTCTTGCGGAAAGTTTCTTTATCTTTTTTCACATCTTACTTCTGAATGCTTGCAATATATAGGTTCTTACTTCCCATCTACCTAGATCAAATGTACGTCTTTAATCGGCAATCCATCGAAATCTACAATTGTAAGGTAGCCTAGGCCCAACAAAGGAGTCAAGTACCACCAAGTCTTCGGGATCCTTCTATACGTCGTGCTCATTCTCTTCTTGGTCAATGCCTTACAGTGCGGCCTGTATTCCGTAGGGTAATCGGGGTAGGTGTATAAATTTAACTCTATTTATTGCTTCAACTCATAGTTGCCTCATCCTTCGTTTCAAGTACATGGTCGCAACTACTTGTATAGTCGGAATTCATAGAGTTTGGCGTATTATATACATAGGTAAAAATAGAAATACGTTCACTTAACGCATCCTAATTTCTATGATCAACTAACCTAAACTTTGATACCAAATGTAACAACCTGCACCTTAATGGGTCCGAATTTTGACTTGATCAAAACCCAATTCCGTTAGGGTACGGATCGTTGGTGTTGGTAACTTGTAATAAACATAAGTATCAGAGATCTATCTACATAAACTCACAACGGAATAGAAAAATATAATAAAACATATATACCAACTAAGGCTACTACCTTAGATCAATATTATTCCTTGGATATCTAGTTGCCTTGTCATTCCTGAGCATGAATGAGAAGACTTCATCATTTACCATTCCCATTTTGCATCAGTAGCTTATCCCTCTAAATCTATCTTGTGTGTTGTAATGTAGAGGGGTCAGAACAACGTTCTAGTGACTGTAAAAATACATACTTTATCCATAACACTAATTTATGCATATCAGTTTCTATTTAAGTGGTATGTCCATTATTCATGGCTATTCCATGTAATTCCATCTACACGTACGATATATCTAACCTTCTCTGATGTATAACCATATATATATATATATATTCACATATATATATATATTCACATATATATTTATATATTAGCGTTCACTACCCAAAAAGAAACCTCGGTCGCTCAATACTTCTTAAATAGGGAGGAGGTTGACCCATTGGCCAATTAATACCTTAACCCCAAAGAGGACCCTTCGTAACATAATGGCTAGTCAATCGACCCTTAGCTACAAAAACCGATGACCCCAAGATATAGCTCTATAATTTAGTTTGTCGTATTACTAACGCATCTCGAAGACTCATCTAAGCGTTTAACTAGCCCACCTCCGGCAAACAAACAACTAATTAAACTTGGAGGTCTTTGTGTATCCCATATGGATTCTACACTAGTAGGAAGCAAAATCCGCCAGGGCATAACCCAGGTCTTTGCTAATGACCACTTGGGACCGCTTTTTGTTATAGCCTATATGCTAGCCCTACTACTTAAATGCCAGTCCTAAAACAACATTGACATACCCCGCTAACCTCCCATAGCCAAAATCTCGTTTAGACTAACCTAATGTAAGTCAAGGAAAAATACCCATCCTAGTTACTTAATACCTCTTGTTAGAAATAAAGAAAACCTCATTTCCCTATTAGGTACCGTCGTAGGTTATTTAAGACTTCTTATATATGGAGGAGGCAGATGCAATGACCATTTAATACCTTCTACCCTGAAGCAAACCCCTTGACATTCCTAATGGTACCAAGCCATTTAATACTTCAATCTTAGGCGAACCCTTAGTATATTTTTTCACACCTATACGCAGACGTATGTCCCTTCCCCACAGGTCCTATGGTTGTAGCTGTACCACATCAGTAGTACGTATGCACAACTGTTGGTAGCCTCTAGGTGAAGGGTAGACTTCTATTGTGTAACTCCACTGGCCTCGCATCCCAATCCATTCTAAACCAAACCAATTATCCTAAGCCTAAATATTAGGCTTGACCCATTAATTCACACTCATCCTAATTGTATTATTGATGCTATATAATTTCCTACAATGAAAATTACACTGCTTCCTAAGTTTATTTACTATGCATTTAATTCACTTGTTCGCTACAAATGTATTCATGTTTTATACACTTATTTCATGTATTCCTCACTTCCTTCTATGTCCTATAAATGTCAATTGTCGGTAATAAATGGTCATTATTATTCAAATTGGACAATCACTAATGACATTTACTTATCCATTTTAAACTGACTTATTATGCCTATTTCATTTTCCTATAAATGCCGTATTAAATTTTTTATTCAGTCCTATTAAACGAATTTATGTCTTCATTTGATTCTTGCGACTCCTTATTACCTACACATTTACTATGCCTCCTAATCCTGTAATTTACTAGGCCATCTCTTTTCCATCTGTACCTCTTAGTCCTATAATTTACTATGCTATTAATAACTAGTCGTTCTAATTATAACTAATATGAATATCGACGTATATTACGCTATATTTATTACCCTATGTATATTTATATTTTTAATCGGTGGACGCGGTTATACCTGTGTGTGTTTATATATATTCCTGTCTCTAACCCATTAATTATCACGCATTGGAATTTCAGAACATACACTTATAAGTACATTCTATAAAGAACATTTTTTTGAAAAATGTACTTTATTATACACAAATTCGTAGGCTTCCATAAAATGCCTCATTAAAACCTTACAACTCCAACCAAAATGGGTGCCTTGCAACGAAAAAGAGTATATATTATTTCCATATATTAACTTACAATGCTTAACAATTGAATAAATAAGAAAAGGAAACAATATTTTAAATAAGTGGAGGAGAAGTAAAAATAACTGGAAACTCTCAAAACCGCTCATACGAAATATTGCCCTAAAAGAAAACAAATATAAACAACGGACAATGCTACTCTGACAAAAAATAGTGGATACGGGATGTGCGGGAAAGGAATGGATGGGTGGATATTAGGGGGGCTAAACAATTTAAAGGTCGGGATTGAAACCTCAATTTTTGACAAAATAATTTTCGGGTAGAGTAGCTTTGTCAATAAACAACACTTCAAACAATAAATTCATGTCTCCACATACCCCTCCACTTATCAAGATTACTTCACTTCAATTTTATCACTTCCATTCAATTCTTCAAACTACCATGGCGGCCAAGCTAAATGAAGATCTAAAGAAATCCACCAAAATCTGGGTCCAATCAAAAAACTGAGAAGCGAGCAACTTGAGGAGTGGGCTAGCTAGAATCATCATTACCCATTACAGGTTTGGTGTTAATCTAACGCGAAACTCCACAAAGATATATTCTTCACCTCATATATCTTCATGCTTTATGTTGATTTTCATAAGTAGATCTTTATAGTCTTAAGCAATTAGCTTAGATCTGAGATTGCTAGGCATCTTAATACCTTTAAATACACTTGAATTTCTTTAACACCAAATATTCCATATCATTGAAGTAATTGCTATGTTAACTAGATGCTTGTAAGTTTTTAAACCCTAAATATTAGGTAGCAGATCAAATATTTGAGTGATACCATCGTTGGTTATCTACTGGATGCCTAATTTTTGCTTGATAGTGTTTCAAATTTGTTTATAGTACGAAAAATTAAATAAAATGTGATCTCTGTCTTTTGTTCGTAGCAGACATAGATTAAATTTTTGATCAATATTGCTATTCCATTTACTGATATTGTCTTTGGTATTAAGTTTATTCAATCTGATCAAAAGAGCACATATAGAAACATTTGTTGTCCCAAATAACATTACACCAACTGAATTTAGTTGATCTAGTTCAAACTTAGTTCTAAGTTGACTTTAAATCAAAGAAACCATTAGCATTAAGCAGCCAAAACCAGAAGTCCCTATCAGTGGAATGGTGAATTTTACTATTTTGAATACTTTGACTACTGGGGGTTGACAAACTATTCAAGTTTCCTCTCCAATTATTATTGTTTATGAGGTGAAAGACTTTTTTGTTGGGGCCACCAGCCACAGCTAAGTATTACCAACCCAATCTGTCAATTAATGATGAACCACTTAACCATGGATCATACCACATGTTAGTGTCCTCACAAATAACTATCTATTTGTCAATCCTGCTTTTACACCACTATCTAGCTTTTAATAGGGTTTTCCAAGTGTTTGAGGCATTGTTGTCATTTGAATAACCTACAAGTTCTTATTAGCATAATATTTATTGTGCATCCATTTTGCCCAAAGACTATCCCCTTGTAAGAACTTCCAAACCAGTTTTATTGCAACTGATTTGGTCACATCCTCCAATTTTCCTATACCAAGACCACCTTTAGATTTTGTCTTGCAAACTGATTCCTATGTCATTCTATGGGATTTTGATTTCCAGATGAAATTAGAGCATAAAGTGTTTATTCTGTTTATAATAGTTGTTGGGAATTGGACAAAGTGCATCTAGAAATTAATCATTGGATAAATAACTGCCTTAATTAGCTTAATCTTTCCACATATATTTGATTGTTTGCTGGATCGACGATTGAATTTCTTGTTAGCTCTATCAATAAGTGGCACAAAGTCTCTAGCGTTTAAGTTATGCGACAAAGGGATTCCAAGATAAATAATAGGCAAAGTACATGTTTTAAATTTTATGATGTCAGTAATTGTGTCTTTGTTGTTTCCCCTATATTGAAAACTAGATTAGACTATTGCTCGTTCTTGCAAGACCTGTATTTGTCTCAAACAATTGCATGAGTTTCTTTATACAGTGAGCATTATCTAAGGTTGCCTTCGACATTATTAAAATATCATCAGCATATATAAGATGGTTAATAAGCTGATCAGTTTGATTTATAGGTAGAAGATTCCCTTGAATATATTCGATATCAAGTAAAATTGAGAGATGCTTCATAGCTATTGAGAACAAATAGGTTCGTAGGGGATCCTTTTGTCTCAATCCTCTATTACTATCAAAATGACCATAAGGTGGGCCATTGACTAAAATAGAAAACGATGGAGTTGAAATGCATTCAAAAATCAATTTAGCAAATTTTTGAGCACAACCCATGTTAATCAGCATATGTTGAATGAAGCTCTATTTATTTTGTCATACGGTTTATTCAAATCAATTTTCAAACATAAGTTACATGAATTCTTTCTATTAAAGGATCTGACCGTTTCATATGCCGATAGGGAGTTCTCTGTGATTATTCTTCTAGGAACGAAAGCATTCTGATTTATAAAAATTAATTCATTTAAAAATCTTTTCATGCTGTTACATAATAGGTTAACCAGAATCTTATATGTAACATTACATAAAGATATGGGTCTGTAATTAGTAATATTTGCTGGGTCGGGTTTTTTTAGGATCAGGAAAATAAAAAATATGATTTATTTCTTTAAGTATTTTATCTAAAGCCTGAATTCCAAGCATAGCATCCCAAACATCTTTTTTGATCTGTTCCCAATGATATTTGAAGAATTTTGCATTCATCCCATCTGATCCTGGAGTGTTATTATCATCTATTTGAATAATGCATTTTTAACTTCTAATTGAAATGGTCTATTCAGTTGTGACAACCCAATTCTTCGACTCTCGAAATGACACTAATACATCCTCGGTATTCACGTACCGCAAACCCAAGTGCCGAAGAGGCGGATTATCAAGGATAAGAAAGAAAATAAAGACAGAATAGAATCTTAGACGGATGGAATAACTTATATTTTTTAAACATATAATCTTTACAGCGGAAATTTTAAATACACTTATCAGAGTAAACATGGAAAGTTATAAATATCTGTCCTTACAAATGCAGAATACAATAGTATATGAGTGTGGTGGAATAGGATAACGATCTTCAGAAGAAACTTCTAATTCCATGCTCCGAGCTTTTCTAGATTTCTTTTAACTAAAACTAACTACTAGGCTGCCTGGGAAATTAAGGCACCCAGAGTTTAAGGGAAAAGGAAAATAAACTCCGGGATAATCATGAGACTAGTGTGAGAAAATCAAAATATGCGTTTTAGAAAACAAAGGTATCTCATAAGACCACGCCGAACATAAACACGTAAGAGGTTTTTAACTTACGATAACAAAAAACATTTGCTATGTAAAATCATTTGGTATTATTTTTAATAACATTCTTTTGAAATCATTTACACGTAAATTTATTAATCTTAGCCGAAATGGTTATCATTATTAAATTCCGGATATGTTAGGCTTTACAAACAAAACTCTTACAAGGCTCGTTCGGAGAATGGATTCCATACAATGGTAGGTGAGGGACTATCTTCTGTACAGTACATCTACAGAGGAATGTACCGAGGATACACAAATAATCATATGCATCTGGCAAGACCAGTCTATCCCTATTTGGCACTAAAACATGGCCTGGATAGAAAACCGAATATGTCATCACCCCGGTCGTTACCAACCTATCCGGGGCCCCAGAGCATACACAACATACTCAACATATAGAGAGTAATCTAGAAAGGTGATGATCATAATCTAGTGGTTGGAACCACATAGCCTTACGGCGTACCCTGTTTAAGCTATTACCAGGTGATGATGCCTAAGGTAACGATTACCTTTCACATAGCACATTCCACTTTGAATGCCACATTGCCATTCCTTAATTACACAGGTGATTTCTACAA
The DNA here is from genome assembly GCA_030737815.1 of Allium fistulosum. Taxonomy (NCBI): domain Eukaryota; kingdom Viridiplantae; phylum Streptophyta; class Magnoliopsida; order Asparagales; family Amaryllidaceae; genus Allium; species Allium fistulosum. The sequence goes on from JASFAW010000015.1 coordinate 701,383, forward strand.
ACGTATAACTCCTGAGCTCATACATCTTAGGAAATGGTGTTAAGCTAAGAGAAGTTGCCTTCTCCGCCACCAAACGAATGATACGTTCATAGAGATCAATCAATGTAATTAGAAATGCAACATCAGACATTCGTCCATACAAGTTGTCCAGGAACAGGAAAAATCGAAGGCACTCTCCTACCATATCCTGTCAGGAATTACCCCTAGGATTAGTAGCGAGAAGTACTTGCATCAAAGATCTCAAATGAAGAACCACTGCCACATAATATGATATGGGAAATTTCCTCCGAGGTTCGGTGATAAGCATCCCTACATTCCATCTTCCAAATCATTTCCATGTCTTCACTTCGAATACGTAAATTGGTTCGAAGTGGTTTTCGGATAAGAATTACTCAAATCCGACCCCAATTCCTTAGAACCAATCATCGATAAAAAGATGTTAGGTAAATAGGGAATTATTCTTTGATTGATTAATTTCTTTTTACCAAAATACCTTCTGGAGATATATATCTTTAAAACATTTCTTTCTAGTATATACAGAATCATTAAACCTCTCTTATCAAATCCTTTGATTACTTAATTTTTTTTCTTCAAATCTTGGAATAATTCTAAATCATTTTATTTTTCACTTAGTAAAATATTTCCACATCATTTATTTAAATCTTAACATAGATTCCTAAATCATTATCTTTAAAATGGGTCAAAAACAATTTTATTTAAGACATTGTTTACTATATACCCAAATCAATCAATTTTTTAAGTATATGAATTAAATCGATTCCAAATCATTTTCATAATTCATATTTGAAAAGATTATCGAGTTATAAAGGGTCGATAGAAATTATACTAAGGGGCATTTCACTAGAAGGACAAACTTTGCATTCCAATTAGTTTTTAGGACACACATCAACAGAAATTAATTTCAAGGCCAAAGTCAGCATAATATTTACTTTTAAGGACAAAGTCGGTAGTCCAATGACTTTCAAGGACATAATTTCATAGGTTTTTAGGCCTTAGAAACTAATTATTTTGCATTTTGTCCTTAAAAGTAATTATTTCAGTTGTGTGTCCTAGAAACTAATTGCACTTGCTAAAGAGGCCCTTGTGGCTAATTTCTACTTATACTAATTTTACTCAACATTAATTTCCGTATTCAACCTTTACCATCCGTCGAATAATGGTGAAATCACCTTTTAAATTCATACGGATAGTATGGGTTCCCTCCTCGGAATTTAATACCAAGTATAAGAGGATTATTCCTATGCAATCAAAGTTATTTAAATTTGAAAAATTATATCTTTTATACTTTGGAAAATTTTGATCTGAGTAAATCAAATTTACCATCCCCTCCGTCGGGCCAGTCCGGGTAACTAGGGAGGGAAGGCAGCTGGTTTCCCAAACCCAAGCCTACAGACTACCACTCTATCACCCATAAGACGGTTATTTGATCGACTCTAATTCTTTTAACATACTTAATTAACTTTTAATTAATTTAGAGCATCTGAGCTTACCCTTTGATATGTTTCATTCATCGGTCTGATTTTCTGTGACACTCATAGATGGAACAAACGTACTAGTCATTTTCGCATACTCATTTTTCAAACCTCTTAATCGTCTTTAAAATTACTTAATTTTTTATTTGAAAAGGTTTACGAAAGATTCGGAAAATAATAATTAAGTTAAAACTTGTTTACAACAGTTATTAAGATTGCTGTGGAGAAGTGTTGCAAATAGTGTTTTAGAAGCTTATTGATAAAACAACTTTCCGATCATTTAAAAATCCATTTTCATGACTTAAATCTCTCTTAAAACAATTTAAAAGCTTTATATAATTTATTTCATATTTTTAAAAAACTAAAAATACTCATTTTAAAACATTTACTACTTTGGCCTCCGAACTGTCGAAGAACGATTTTATTTAAAAGTTGATTTGCTCATATTTTAAAATCTACTAAACGAAATCTCAATTTTCTTTCTTTTCTTGAAAACTATGATTATAAAAGGTCCTAAAAATTCTTATTTCAAAGCAATCTGACTTCGAATCCATCTTATAAATGGATTTAACTTTTAATACGTGAAAACGTAAACTGTCGTTACGCAATGCGCCTATTTTTGACTAAATTTTCAATATTTATTTAAACTTCGCCAAAACACTTTTAAATGTTTATAAAACATTTCTAAACCATATTAAACTGTCCTTAAGAGGTTTAAACATTCCATATACACAATTTCATTAAATGAAGGAAAGTGATTTCTTTTGTGTTTATCGACGTGTATTAACGTGACTTGTATATATATATTCAACAAGCATATTAAACACCCATAATTTCATATTCAAACATGTTAAACAACCATCATTAACAATTGTATCCAAACTTATGTATCATCCAATAATATATATAACTATAGTTTAGGAGTTTTCTCACATTCATTTTTCCTCGAGCTAATTTAAAATTGGCTATAACTTCGCTATCACGAAATAAAACTTCACGAAATCGAGCTTGAGAGCCTTGGATGGCTCGGCCTAGCTAGGGAAGTCATGGCCTATGGTAGAGGTCTCAGCCATGGGTGGAGGAAGGTGTGGCTGTGAGTTTCTTTGGTGGAAAGGAGGAGTTTTGAAGTTGTTTTGAGATATTTTACTACTATATATATAATATACTTATTTAATTTCTTTTTGAGATATTTTTCTCCATAACTTTGTTAACATGAGAAGCCATTGATAAGCTTGATAACGTGGAGAAGGAAGTGAAGAAAATTGTGTGAAAAATATGAAGAAGGGGTGGGGTATTTATAGAATTTTAGAAAACCAAAATACCATAACATGGATGACAAAACTACACCTTGCCATCCCCTCCTAGCCACCCTAAGACACAAGGCAGCCCATCCCTCTCCATGTAATGGATGATGTGGAGGTGATGGTGATGACAATGGTGGTGTAAGGTGGATTTGATGTGAGAAGATGTTTGCTTTTTAAAATTATAAATATCTTATATATTTTTTATATTTACCATATGTAAATATATTTCTACTTTTCAACCATTGTTTTGTGTATATGTATATGTATATGTAAATATATGTGTGTGCATGCCACAAAGATGTACAGTTACATAAACAACGTTGTATAACTTATATATGTCAAACTGTTAAGAATTTTAATTTTGATTTCCGATCATATTTTCACTTATTAATTAACGTACCATATATTTGTAAAAAAAATTTGAAAACTAATTTCTTATCATTTTAAATGAATAAAAATGATCATATTTGAATTATAGAATCATAAAAATAAATATAAACCAAATATTTACAAAAATCGCTATTATATCGATAAAGTGATACGAATTTCCTTATATTTTCAAATCAAGTATATATCTTCATAAAATTATTACAAATGATTTATTATCACTTTATAAATATTTGAAATAATTATTTAAATAATTATAATAATTATTAAATCATTAAATCTCAACTAAATTTAATAAATCAATTATTAAATATAAGGGCATCATTGATGATGTCATAAACACATTTTATTTTCAAAAATAAAATAACTGATTTTATTTTATATTCCTGTTCAATTATAAAAATAAGTGTGTATCCAGCTCCGTACGCGACGTCTTACCATTATAGAGCTGTTTATTGATAAAACGATTTCCGGTTCCTTTTATCGATATTTTTCCAAAGTAAATATTTTTGCAAATATTCCTTCAAAATAGGTTCATTATTATCATTCATTTCACACAACTTGATTTTTTGCCGAAAATAATCTATATTTGAATATTTAAAATAAATTAAACATCCCTTAATTAAAGTGATCAAATTTTGGGTCGTTACATACTTCCCCCTTAAAAGAATTTCATCCCCGAAATTACCCAAAACAAAAACCCAAAGGTTTTGCCCAAAATATTTCTTATTAAACTTACACCCATACGATGTACCATGATCATATGTACACAATATCTAATTCGATCTTTTGTTCGAATCCACAACTTTACTTCCCAACTCGTATTGATCCCCCGATGCTCTAGTGCAGACTCCAATCAGACCTTCCAATCAAACTTTTTAGTTATCGATGCATAGCTCTCAATTATGATAGAAAACTCAAGTATCCAATCACAAACCCTCACCAATGTTTGTCATCAAGAATCGAGTGATAAATCCTTTTTCAGATTGGTGTAAAACACCTCAAAGCTCTGTACTTGAACCTTAGATCAGAATCGTGCGACGAAATAATCCATGTATTTCATACGTGCTTATTAACCCTTTCAAATTTTTTTATAAAATGTTTCATAAAACATTTATCTTTGGTTTAAATATATTTTCATAAATTATTTATTTCTTCAAAATATTCATCCATAAAAATATTCTTGGATCTTCTTTTAAAAGAAATCATTTTCTTTTAAAAGATAATTTATCTTTTAATTTCCCTATTATAATATACTTTTTTTAATACCTTCGTATCAATAAAACTTCCTTAGTTAGTCAAAACTTGATATTTCTTTAATATATATACTGCAATTTCTCTTATCTTTGATTTTATCTAGAATATTTATTGAAAGAATTTGTTTTCAAGTCTTTTAAACATTTCATAATACCACTTTCTCTTATAAAAGAAAATCCTTCATTTAAATTTTCTTGCTTCTTTCCCCAAGAATCCTCATTAATTTATTTAAAATATTTATGTAAATACGAAGTTGAAACAAAATATCATAGTTATATTATATATCTCCATGATTTTACATTCAACATTTCAACTTAGACTTGGGTCAAGACCTCCAAACACTGATACATAGGGTACAAAATATTGATCATAACAATATTTCGCCCCTAGCCACACACACTACTATATAGATTAGATAAATAGAGCTACCCTTAATCACCATACTCAACATTTCCTTCATTCCTTTGAATCTGAAGCCGATGGCGCACTCAAGTGTCCAAAATCTATTAAACCTTCCCCCAATTCCTTCTTCATCGCTTTCCAGTTCATCATCGACCTCATTGCCAATTTCATTCGGTCGCATTTCACCCTTAACATAGGGTAGCCATGGTTGGTTCCATGGAACATGTCCTATACCAACTGGTACTCCTGGGATTACTTCTCCCTCTTCTATTTCTTCAAGACCTTGCACACCAACTTCCCAAGGATTCTCGAACACTTTAACTTCTTCTTCCTCTTTCGATACTTCTTCATCATTCCCCTCCATCTCATCCCAGTTAATGTAGGAACTGGATGATTCTTCTTGCCAAATAACATGCTCACTATCCAAGTCCCATATCATATTAATATCTCTGTTAGATATCGCGACATTTGGGTCTTTCATAGGTTCCAATTCTTCCTCAATAGGTTTTGATTCTTCTTCCGTAGGTTCAGGTTCTGCTATGGGTTCTAGTGTGGAGCTAGCAGGATCCGCAATCCAAATTCCTTATGAGACTTACATGAGTTCATCATCGCTAGAAATTATAATCATCTCGGGCGTCGTGGGTGGTATGAGCATTCTTGCCATAGGATACCCGTCTTCATTTCTTCGAGTGTCCGGGGCATGCTCTCTCTCAATCGAAGGCCAACCATTGCTAGGTGTATATTTCAGTTGTTCTTCCTCATCGCTAGAGAGAATAATGAGGTTGTTCTTCTTGCCCCAAGAGGACTCTCCTTTAGAGTATTTTCCTCCATATGGTTTCTACAATGTAAACAACATCCCCTTAGATATAGGTACTAAGAAATTTACTTATTCTAAATTATTCTAATTTCAAGTTATTAATATCTCATTAATTTAGGCATATCCTATTTTAAGTAGAAAGGTTTGCTAATCACTTGGTATTACTTTTCTCAAACCATTGTTCGACCAATACTTAGAAAACAAACCGAGGTCTTTGTTCAATCCACTTCTAAAGATAGCTTTCCCACTTAAAATTCTCTACATGTCAAAATGGTTTACCCCCTCAAAAATCCTTTGAAATTTCTTTTTTGCTAAAACGTTTTCCAAATTTTATTGCTATCACTTCCAAAAATCCTTTTCATAAAATTTTAATCTTTATATCTAACTAAAGTTTCTGAAAAATATTTTTTTTATAAAATATAATCCTAGGTAAAATAATTTCACTACCAATTTTTACAAAACCAAAATCATTTGTATATATCATTAACAAATACGTGCTCATCCTCAAACTGACTATAGGGTGTTACTAACCCAATCTCTAATGAGTAACTCATCCTAAGGTATTACTAACCCTGTTTCTGATGAGACGTAACACCTATCAAAGCTTAGGTGTACGCTCAACCTATGCTCTGATAACAAATGTGATGACCCGATTTTTCGACCCTCGAAAATCAACACTAATACATCCTCAGTATTCACGTATCGTAAATCCAAGTGCCAGAGGGGTGGATTATGAAGGGTAAGAAAGAAAATAAAGACAGAACAAAAATCTACACGGATGTAATAACATATATTATTTCAACATATAATCTTTACAGTAGAAATTTTAAATACACTTATCAGAGTTAAACATGGATAGTTATAAATATCTATCTTTACAAATGCTAAATACAATAATACACGAGTATGGTGGAATTGGATAACAATCTTCAAAAGAATTTTCTAATTCCATACTCCAAGCTCTTCCAGATTTCTTTTAACTAAACCTAACTGCTAGGTAGTCCCGAAAAATTAGGGCACCCAGAGTTTAAGGGGAAAGGAAAATAAACTCTGGGTCAATCACGGGATTGGTGTAAGAAACTCAAAATACGCGTTTTGAAAACAAAGGTATTTCATAAGACCATGCTACAAATAAACACGGAATGGGTTACCTTATAATAACCAAAAACATTTGCTATGTAAAATCATTTGGTATTATTTTTAATGACATTTTTTTGAAACATTTGCATGTAAACTTATTAATCTTAGCTGAAATTGTTACCATTATTAAATTCTGGATATGTTAGGCTCTACAAACAAAACTCTTACAAGGCTTGTTCGGAGAATGGATTCCATACAATGGCCGGTAAGGGACTACCTTCCGTACAGAACATCTCTAAAGGAATGTACCGAGAATACTCAACAATCCTCCATATCTGGCAAGACCGGTCTATCCCTATTTAGCACTCAGACATGGCCTGGATAAAAACCGAATATGTCATCACCCCGGTCGTTACTGACCTATCCGAGGACCCATTACACACACAACATACTCGACATATAGAGAGTTATTTAGAAAAGTGATAATCATACCCTAATGATTGCGAACCACATAGCCTTACGGCGTACCCTGTTTAAGCCATTACCGGGTGATGAGGCCCGAGGTAACGATTACCTTTCACATAGCATATTCCACTTTGAATGCCACATTGTCATTCCTTGATTACACAACCGATTCCTACAAACATATAATGGCTGAGCTCGTACATCTCAGGAAAGGTGTTAAGTAAGGAGAAGTTGCCTTCTACGCCACCAAACAAAAGATACGTTCATAGAGATCAATCAATGTAACTAGAAATGCGACATCAGACATTCGTTCATACAAGTTGTCCAGAAATAGGACAAACTGAAGGCACTCTCCTACCATATGCTGTCGGGAATTACTGCTAGGATTATTAGCAAGAAGTCCTTGCATCAAAGATATTAAATGAAGAACTACTGCCACATAATATGATATGGAAAATTTCCTTCGAGGCTCAGTGACAAGTAGCCCGGCATTCCATCTTCTAAGTCATTTCCATGTCTTCACTTCGAATACGTAAATTGGTTCAAAGTGGTTTTCAGATAAGAATTACTCAAATCCGACCCTGGTTCCTTCGAACCAATCATCGATAAAAATATGTTAGATAAATAGGGAATTATTCTTTGATTGATTAATTTCTTTTTAACAAAATATCTTCTGGAGATATATACCTTTAAAACATTTATTTCTGGTATATATGGAATCCTTAAACCTCTCTTATCAAATCGTTTGATTACATAAAACTTTTTTCAAATCTTGGAATAATACGAAATCATTTCATTTTGCACTTAGGAAAATATTTCCACATCATTTATTTAAATCTTAACAAATATTCTGAAATCATAATCTTTAAAATGGGTCAAAAACAATGTTATTTAAGACATCGTTTACTATAAGCCCAAACCAATTATTTTTTTACGTATATGAATTTAATCAATTCCAAATCATTTTCATAAGTCATATTGGAAAACATTATTAAGTTAAAAAGGGTCGATAAAAATTATACTAATTTTACTCAACATCAAATTCCAGATTCAACCTTTACTATCTATCGAATAATAGTGAAATCACCTTTTAAATTCACATGGACAGTACGGGTTCCCTCCTTGGAATTTAATACCAATTATAAGAAGATTACTCCTATGCAATCCAAGTTGTTTAAATTTGGAAAATTATATCTTTTATACTTCGGGAAATTTTGATCCGAGTAAATCAAATTTATTATCCCCTCCGTTGGGCCAATCCATGTAATTAGGAAGGGAAGGCAACTGATTTCCCAAACCTAATCCTAGAGACTACATCTCTGTCATCCATAAGTTGGTTAAATTATTTGATCGAGTCTAAATCTTTTAACATACTTAATTAACCTTTAATTAATTTAGAGCAACCAAGCTTTCCCTTCGATCTGTTTCATTCCTCGGTCGGATTTTCTATGACACTCAAAAATAGAACAAACGTACTAGTCGTTTAAGCATAATCATTTTTCAAATCACTTAATCATCTTTAAAATTACTTAATTATTTATTTGAAAAGGTTTACGAAAGATTCGGAAAAGAATAATTAAGTTAAAACTATTGTTTACAAAAGTTATTAAAACTACTGCGGAAAAGTGCTGCAAATAGTGTTTTAGAAGCTTATTTGATAAAAACAACTTTCCAATCATTTAAAAATCCATTTTCATGACTCAAATCTCTTTTAAAACATTTTAAAAGATTTATAGAATTTATTTCATTTTTTTTAAAGAATTAAAAATACCCATTTTAAAACATTTACTACTTTGGTTTCCGAACTGCCGAAGCGCGATTTTATTTAAAACTTGATTTGCTCATATTTTAAAACCTGCTAAACGAAATCTCAATTTTCTTTCTTTCCTTTAAAACTATTATTATAAGGGTTTGAAAAATTCTTATTTCAAAGCAATCCGACTCTGAATCCATCCTATAAATAGATTTAACTTTTAAGACCCGAAATCGTGAACTGCCGTTACGCGACGCGCCTATTTTTGACTAAATTTTCAATATTTATTTAAACTTCATCGAAACACTTTTAAATGTTTGTAAAACATTTATAAACCATATTAAACCATTTTTAAGAGGTTTACATTCCATATACATCATTTCATTAAATAAAGGAAAGTGATTTCCTTTGTACTTATCGACGTGTATTAACATGACTTGTATATATATATATTCAACAAGCATATTAAGCATCCATAATATCATATTAAAACATGATAAACAACCATCATTAACAATCGTATCGAACTTATGTATCATCCAAGAATATATAACTATATTTTAGGAGTTTTCTTACCTTCAATTTTCCTCGAGTTAATTTAAAATTGGCTATAGCTTCGCTATCACGAAACAAAACTCCCCGAAATCGAGCTTGAGAGCCTTGGATGGCTCGGCCTAGCTAGGGAAGTCACGGCCTATGGTAGAGGGCTCAGCTAAGGGTGGAGGAAGGTGTGGCTGTGGGTTCCTATGGTGGAAAGGAGGAGTTTTGAAGTTGTTTTGAGATGTTTTACTACTATATGTATAATATACTTATTTAATTTCTTTTTGAGACATTTTTCTCCATAACTTTGTTAACATGAGAAGACATTGATAAGCTTGATAATGTGGAGAAGGAAGTAAAGGAAATTGTGTGAAAAATATGAAGAAGGGGTGGGGTATTTATAGGATTTTAGAAAACCAAAATATCGTAACATGAAGGTATAAAACTACCCCTTGCCATCCCCTCCTAGCCACCCTAAGACTCACGGTAGCCCACCACTCTCCATGTGATGGATGATGTGGAGGTGATGGTGATGATGATGGTGGTGTAAGGTGGATTTGATATGAGAAGATGTTTGCTTTTTGAACTTATAAATATCTTATATTTCTTTTATTTAACATATGTAAATATATTTCTACTTTTCAACCATTGTTTTGTGTATATGTATATATTAATATATGTGTGTGCATGCCACAAAGGTGCATAAGTTACATAAACAACGTTGTATAACTTATATATGTTAAACCGTTTTGAATTTTAATTTTGATTTACGATCATATTTTCACTTATTAATTAACGTACATATATTTGTAAACGAAATTTGAGAACTATTTTCTTATCATTTTAGATGAATAAAAATGATCGTATTTGAATTATAAAACCATACAAATAAATATAAAACAAATATTTACAAAAATCGCTATTATGTCGACAAAGTGATATGGATTTCCTTATATTTTCAAATCAAGTATATATCTTCATAAAATTATTACAAATGATTTATTATCACTTTATAAATATTTAAAATGAATTATCATCATTTTAAAATAATTATTTGAATAATTATAATAATTATTAAATCATTAAATCTCAATTAAATTTAATAAATCAATTATTAAATATAAGGGCATCACTGATGATGTCATAAACACATTTTATTTTCAAAAATAAAATAATTGATTTTATTTTATATTCCTGTTCAATTATAAAAATAATTGTATATATCCAACTCCGTATGCGACGTCTTATCATTGTAGAGCTGTTTATTGATAAAACGTTTTAGGTTTCTTTTATTGATATTTTTCCAAAGTAAATATTTATGCGAATATTCCTTCAAAATGGGTTCATTATTATCATTCATTTCACGCAACTTGATTATTTTCTGAAAACAATCCATATTTGAATATTTAAAATAAATTAAATATCCCCTAATTGAAGTGATCAAATTTTGGATCGTTACATAGTTATTTGGCATTTTCAGTTAGAATTTTCTTGTGCACTATGTCTAAAATTGATTATTCATACTAGTTGAATTGAATAAGTTTGAGAAAAACACATTGGCTTCTAATGCAATACTATCAGATGCTGATATCAAATTTCCATTAACATCCAGAATGAATTTGCTCCTGTTATTAGATTTGGGGATAACCATTTTACTATGATAAAAATATTTGGTTTTGTCACCCTATGTTAACCAATTGAGCTTCATTCTTTGAGAGTTTTCAATAGGTATTTTCCTCGTGATATTTGAAAGATGTTCTGCTTTTTGACCATATTGCATTGCTAATTCATTATCATGAGGATTTTGAATCAATGATTTATAAAGAAGATTAGCTTCACTTCTAAGTTTTTCACAAATTTGTTGACATCTCTCTTTAATTTTCTGCCAAACTTTTAACGCTTGTTTTACTGCCTTTTAATTTGTTGATAAAAATACATAGAGAATTACCCTGAACATTGATGTTTAATGTTTGCTCCACTATGTCTTTGTAATCTGAATTTAAGTACCGGGAGTTATTAAATCTAAAGAAGTTTCTAGCATTACAAGGGGAATGTGAAGTAAATTTAATTAAAATAGGGGTGTGATCACTCAAAGAGTGATACACAAAGTGGACACCATATTCCAGAAATTTATCTTCCCATAAATTATTCACAAAAACCCTATCAATCTTACCATGTATAGAGAAATTTAATGCTATGTAAAAAATTCCCTGTAAATTCTGCCTTAACTAAATTAGAATTAGTGATGCATTTCATGAACTCTGTCTCACCCAAGGAGTTATATATGCCATTATTTAATCTCTCATGAGAAATTTGTATGGCATTGAAATCCCTTAATATAATCGAAGGAAGATTAATCTGACTAGCTTGACACCTAATATAGTTCGACAATTTCTCTATTCTGCTTAATTGGAGCCATATACAATTGTATAAAGTAAAATGAGATTGGCGGTATTGTGTAAAATACATGAAATGTGTGACATTATGAATGTAAAATGATACTAGACCATATAGTAGAATCCCAAAGAATTAAAATCCTAATGTTTTGATTTGAGTAATTATTATCAGCATATTTCCACTTTGTTCCCATCTTATACACCAAACTGTCTATATTATCTGAAGATAGTTTATTTTCAATCAAACCAATAAAAGACCGTCTACTATTATTTAATATTTGTAGTAAATTAAGTTGCTTTGCTTCGGAGTTTAAACCCCTTATGTTCCAAACTAGGAACTCGACTAAATATTAGTAAAGGGATTACTACCGTTTCCAAGGGAAGTAGTAGCCCTTGATTGCTTAGATTTTTTTGGTTTTTTTGCTCTTTTTCTTGATTTTGAGACACCAAATTATGCCATGCAAGATTATTAACAACATCTTGAGGAAGTGAGGCTTTGAATTCAAATGGGGACTCTTCAGTTTTGGACTTCCTTACCGTTTTTGATCCGGTAGAGCAGAGATTGCTTATTTGGGATTATAGGTTAGAAGAGGCAAAGGGCATCTCTTTTTCAACTTCTAAGTCATCAATGATAGACAAATCTTTTGTACCCATATTAATTGCATCAAATTTTTGTTCACCATCAGTTTGTATCTCAATATATTCATTTGTTGAATTGTTAACTTATGTAATTGGGACATTGTCATTGTTTTGTATAATATCGGACTATGCATCGTTATGCTGAACTGTCGCATTCTGATGGAAACTATTATGAGCATTAGTAGGGTTGCTAGTATCACCACAACTTTGTTGCCTATTGTTCTCATTTGAGTATTTAGTTGATTGATATGTTGCAATCTCTTTATTTTATTGATCAACACTGTATGTAGTCTTTGGAACAGTATTTTCAGCATTTTCTTCATTACTATCTATGTCCATTTGGGCCTCTAGAGACTTTATATTTTTCCCACTTTTAGGGATCCAAGTCTTAGTAAGTTGGCATAAACCTTCTGAGTGCCCAAAACATTGACAATTTTGGCATTTAAGAGGTTTCCATTAATATGCAGCATCTTGCATTATAAGTTGGTCGAATTCATTTAATATAGGAATTTGCTTTGGATATCTAAATGAACTTGATACTTCCACTAAACATGAGCATAAGTAATCTTAATAATACCTTTAGTGAATTTATCCATTTTAATAGGATTTCCCAATATAGAGGCAATGCGACTAATGCCTTCCTAATTTCAGTAGTCTAGCTATAAGTGTAGAAGACGAATCCAAATCGGGACTGAGTGTAGAAGATCTTTATTTAATTGCATAAATGGTGACCACTTTTTCATCATCATAAGTTCCTATCATAGAAATATGGTCCTCATTCTACAACTCTTTCGAAATCTTCTTTCTTATCTAATTTAAGTACATAGAAACCATTCTCTTTAGAATAAATTGAAAGCTCCCTGAAGGGTTGGAAACCTATGAATATAACCTTTAAAAAATGGGATGTGCGGTTTGGATCCCACAACGTAGATACTACAGCGTTATCCCATTGCTTCTTAGCAGCGCTAAGAACTTCCATAGTCTTCTTAGCACAAAATAGCAAGTTAAATTCTTGAGGATTAAAAAAATATAAAGGAGTAACGAACATGGATTTTCGACCCTCGAAAATCAACACCAATATGTCCACTATATTACGTGTCGAGCATTCAAGTGCCGAAAAACCGATAGTTATGGGAAAGGAAGGAGATAGAAGATAAGAAGAAACTAAACAAACACAGAATCTCACAACGTAACGGAATAATTTATATTAATCAACATAATGCTTTATAAAGTCATTTCCAAATTGATACATCAGAGTCATATTAAGACAAATTCTACCCAAGGAAAGTTATAATAGTCTGTCCCTACCTAGCTGATACAATATACATATAAACAACAGAAATAAGATAATAACTAGCTATCAATGAAGCCTCTTGCTCCCAGCTCCTTCAAAATACATCCGTGGGAAACCTAAACTATTTGGTTGCCCGTACAAATTTGAGCACCCAAGAGTTTTAGGGAAAGAAAATAAAACTCCAGGTCAGACATGGCTCTGGTGTGAGTAAACTCAAAACAACTAAATTATTACTTTTAAAAACTCTTTAAAAATCAAGGGTGTCTTGTAAGACCACGCCGCATATAAACACGGACAGGTTTTTACCTTACGATAATAAACACTTTTATAGAAAACCCAGTAATATTATAATAATGTCTAACGGTTTAAGTAAATATATAAAATAGCCGAAATAGTTACATTATTAAAGTCCAGCATGATAGGTGTACAACTAAAATCGATGGCACTTGTTGAAAGTTGGGTTTCCATATAATGACCGGGCTACTAGGGTACCGTCCGCCATAGTGCATCTCTAGATAAACACACCGAGAACCTCGCCTAGATTCCCTACTAACATGGGACTAACCTACCCCTTGCTGGATAGTACTGAATACATGACCACCACGGTTGGGATTAATAACCGTACCGAAGCATACAAAAATGGGTCAAATATTGATTCTAGATTTGGTGATGACATACCCTAATGGGTGCGACCCACATGGCCCAGCTGCATCTCCCATGTTTTAGTCATTCTCGGTTGATGAGGCCTGAGGCTACGTTTTACCTTTTTATCTGTAAACCCACATGGAATGCTAATACTACCCTCCAAGCATCAATGCAATGCTAGCATCCATCCATACAAGTTGTTTCGGTTAAGGACAAACTGAAGGCACTACTTCTACTACATCCATTTTGGAATCACCCTCAGGATTAATAGCAAGTAGCCCTTGCACTTCAAGGCTTCATCTTCGATTCCATGTTTTTCAAGATGTCTTCAGTTCGAAACGCTTGAGCTGGATCGAAGTGGTTTTCGGATAACATATCCAATCCTAGTCTCTTCGAAACAATTTTCGTTAATTTTCGGTAAACTCAACCCCGGTTCTTTAGGAAATAAGCAAACAAAAGATAAGAGCAGAGTTCGGCTCCTAACCGTTTGAAGACGAATTTCCTTATCATTTATCCTAGTAGAACACGCACAGTACAACATCATTGGGGATGATTGTGCCACATAACTCACATGTTTCTTTTAGATATTTCTAAAGTTACGTTTTGGTCCAGGTTTGATAGTAGGTTATTTAACTATCAAATAAAAAATCATTCAATTATTGATTTAATTCCGTATGGGATCCACTAAGCCTTTATTAATTAATCTTTAATTAATAAAATCACTTTATAAAAATTGATCAAAAGATCTTTACACGACACTATTCCCAAAACCCCTTACTTCCCTTTTATACTTGGAAAACATTTAAACTTATCTTAGTGGTGTAAGTATATTATCAAAACATTTGGAAAATTCTCTCTTTTCAAATCCCTTTTGAAAACATTACTTACTATAAACCAATCCACTTATCCTTTATAAAAAGTTCTCTTTTAAAAGCTCACTTCATATTTAATCACCTTTATAAATTTCAAAAATCAATTTATAACTCACCTTTATAAATCTCCAAGTTAATTTACAAAACCTCTTTACAAATCTCTAGAATCATTTAAAAATCATTCCCTTATTCTAAAACTCTTTCGATAAATCTTCTTAAAGAAAAATGCTTTACAAAATATCCTTTGCAAAACATCCTTTTGAAAAATCACTTTAATTCAGCCCTTTTAAAATCCATTTATAAACAAGTTACTATTTAATAACACCTTTATAAAATAAGAATATAACTGAAAAAATCATTTATAAACTTTAAAACCCAAATTGATTTAAGAATTTAAGTTAATTCGAAACCATACTTTATAATTTCCAAACCATACTTTATAAATTCAAAAGGAACTTAGCAATCCCGATGGTACTAATTTAAGTTAGCATTTCATTTCAATTTAATTCCAAGTCACTTCACAATTTATTTACATAAGCTAACATATATGTAAATTCAATTCATATTCTAATCAGGGAATAACATGTCAATATAAACTAACTAGCTTATACATGTCCAATATCATAATAGCACGATGGTGATTTGTCCTGCTAAATTGGTTTCCAAACAATTCAATCAATTTATAACAGAGCGGGGATTTATTCTGTTAAACACGTGTCCACACAATTAAACATTTACATTTTAGCAGAACGATGTTTTATTATGCTAATGGATGTCCACACAAACACAAACAATCACATTATAACTCATTCACAGTTGTTTATCTACTTAATAGTATCAACACTTAATTTTTTTTCAAAACCATCTTTGAAAAAAGTACCTTTAAAACAATTGGGTTCTTGGAAAAACAAAGGATTAAAACTTAAACTCTTTTTTAAAATAATTAATTACAAGTTAAACTCTTTATTAAACCATAATTAATCTTAATTAAATCTTAACTCAATTTAATTAATAAATAAGAAATAATTAAACCTTAAATAATTTATAATTAAAAATAATTAAACCCATGATTAATAATTAAAAGTAATTAATCCTATAATTAATTAATAATATATCATATACTTAACACATAATTAATTAAAAATTAATCTTTCTTAATTAATAATTAATTAAAATTAATCTTAACTTTAAAAGATAATTAATTAATAATTAATCTTCACTTAGTTATAATTAATAAACCTTGTTTAACACTTAATTAAGTATTAATTATCAAAACTAATTTATTAATAATTAAATATTAAATTCTTAATCAACTTTCCTTAATCATTATTATTAAGTTTTTAAAACATTTCAAAACACTTTAAAATATAAAAACTTAACTTTTCAAAAATCGGACTTTTTATCGAACTACATCCATAGTGACTATCGTTATGCATATCATAACTTCCAAACTTGATTGACGTCTCAAATAGTCTTTTAAAACACTTACCTTTTAATTTTAACTTACTTTATGAACTTAATATAAAGTTTTTGAAGCAAAACAAAAAGTTAGAAACTTTAGAAATCTTTTTATTTAAAACAAAGTAAGGAATCAAATTTAATAACTCAAAGGACCGCTATGTTGAACACAAACACCTTTCAAGTGCTAAACTTACTCACTAACTTTTCCATTTACTAACTTTGCTCACTAACTTTCCATATCACTTGCAATCACAAGACAAAGATCACAACTTTATAACCAAAAACATCACTTTAACATTCGATTCACAAATCTACGCTAAACCATAAGCTAGCAACATATGTACATCCCAACCATATGATAATTCAACCATCCAAATAATATATTCTATAACGAAATAGGTAACATAATAAAAGTTGAATTTTTCCACAAATAGTTAGAAGTTTACTCACCGAAGCTTACTAACTTTAGGCAAACTCTAACTAGACTTCGAGCACGATCTAAATCTTTGTATAATCTTGTAAAAATGAAGTCTTTTAGGGCTTTAACTAGTTAATAGGTTCAGCCATAGGGTATATATGGCTCGGCCATGATGGTTTAAGGTGGATGATTGCTTGGCTTTGGAAGAGGAAATGAATTAGTGAATGTAGAAGTGTTTAAACAAGTTTTGGAAGGGATTCAAAGTAGAAAGTTAGGATTTTTATAAATTAGAAAAGGTTTTGGAATCCATGGAAATTGTTTACAAGCTTTATGAGGTTTTGGAAAATGAAGATGAGAATGAGAAAAATGGAAAATAATTTAGGAAAATTAGTTTATATGAAATGA
Source organism: Allium fistulosum (assembly GCA_030737815.1). Taxonomy (NCBI): domain Eukaryota; kingdom Viridiplantae; phylum Streptophyta; class Magnoliopsida; order Asparagales; family Amaryllidaceae; genus Allium; species Allium fistulosum. The sequence goes on from JASFAW010000015.1 coordinate 719,011, forward strand.
ACATGTAAATTTACCAAACTACCCCTTGTCCTTTACCCTCCACTCCTTGAATGCCACGTCATCATGTCCTCCTCCTCCCATCATATCAACGCCACCATAGCCTTCCTCCCTTTCACATCAAGCCACCATGCCATTTAGTGCTTGTGCTGAAGTGTATAGACATGTTTACTTCCTAATGTCACATCATGTCTCTTAAGGCATCCTTTTATTTTATTTTAAACTTTACATACTTAAGTATAAATACATATGCATACGTACTATAATATATATATACGCAGACACTATGTCATTTGTAAATTTATGTACACATGTATACAAAAGTGTTATGTCATTTCCGACAACTTCTAGCCGACGAAATGTCGAAAATTCGGAAAACGATTTCCGGTCACATTTTCTGTTTTTCATCGAACAATAATTTGGTAAACAAAATTTATAAACTATTTCACCATCATTATTTATTACTTAAAAGAGTCTTATTTTAATTATAAAATCTATTATTTGAATATTTAAAATTAATTTAATATTCGCATATCAAAGAAGTAAAAGGTGAATCCGATAGAGGATCTGCCCCTAGTATCCAGATATATCTATTTCAATGTTTCAGTCAATTCCATGTAAGAAGTGAATCTCGGTTCCTTCCTTGGTTGCTTTAATCCGTCGGAGCTATCATTAGCCTTTCTCTTTCCTTTATCTACCTTAGGCCCTTCTCCAGATGGTCCTTCATCCCGAACAGTGTTTACTTCTTGCTTATCGGCTCGTGCGTCCTTTTGCCGCAAGAACCTTTCTGCTTTGTGGTAAAATTCACTGAGATCCATCGGTGGATCCCAAGCCAGTGAATCCTTGAATTCTGTGTTGTCAGTAATTCCAGATACTACCGCCATCAAAACCATAGATGGATTTGGTCGGTCCATCGATGCTGCCGCAGCATTGAATTATGTTAGAAAACTCCTTAGGGACTCTCCGACCCTTTGTTTTAGTGTCACCGAAGTCATCACAATTTTGGGTCTTGAGATATGAACCCTGAACTGTCTCATGAACCTGTTTACTAATTCTCCCTAAGTTCTAATTGATCCATTTTCAAGCTTCCTGAACCAGAGCGCAACCAAATCCATCAAATATAGTGGGAAACACCTTGCCATGACTTCTTCTGATGCACCCCAGCACCACCATATGTCGGATATACATCATCATATGCATATTTGGGCTTGACTTTTTGTCATATACTTCCAGTGTTGGTAGTTTGAATTCTGGTGGATTCAGTGCATTCCTGATATTCGAAGTGAACGGACTCCGATTGACATCTTCCAAGCTCTTATTGGGCACTCCGCCTATCATTATCCATTGTATCATCTCAGCCATCCTTTCATTTTCGTCTGTGGGTAATCTCCTGTTGTCATTTGCAAACTGCCTCCCGATTCCATGAGGGTATTCTGGAACATACTCCTCGTGACGCACATCCGTAGTCCGATCAGTACCAAACTATGCAGCACCGTTCATCACCCTACCTAGGATCGATCTAGCATGACTCGGGGCCATGCCCCCCAAGTCTCGATCGATTGGCGTCGATCGTTCTGGAATGATCGATACTGATCGTTCTGTGTTGGCCGGGGAGTTCCCCCAACTATACTACTCTATCATGATGTCTATTAGCTTCGTTCACTCAGTCTCGATTCTGGTTTTCCTTAGCTCCCACTACTCCAACTCCGTGATTCATATTTCCAACAACTTGAGCTACTCTAGTCCCTTGGTTTGGCGCTCCAGCCTGTCCAATCCGTCAGAGTAGATTTTGCATCATCTGCTCTTGTCTCTTTAGCATCCTTTCCTACATAGCATCCATCATCATTTCCATCTCATCTATGGTAATGAAGACTGAGGTTTGATTAGCTCATGAGGAAGCCACACGACTCCCTTCATGATGACTCTTATCCGCCATCTGTCTCCTTGTTGATGGTTTCACCATTGCTCCAATTCTAAGTTCTCCAGTTGATTCCAAATATGAACTCCAAATCCGTGGAGGCCAGTTTTCTTAGTGAAAGCACCAAAATGTTTTGCCAAAAATGGGCACAAACACCCTGTTATAAGTGAAGGCACCAATATCCAATATTTAGATCCAAATAGAGAAGTATAGATTCACAGATCACAAAATAGATTGCAAAAAAGTAATTGAACACGCAAGTTTTATAGTTGTTTAACAAACTCCGGCATACGTCCACTCCAATAACCTTTTATTTAACTGTAAGATTACAAGTACAATTGGTTTTTCCTTAGAAAAATTAATGGAGGAAGAGATAAAAAGAGATGAAGGAGAGCCAAAAGAAGATCCAATTGGAAGAAGAAGAAGCTTAATGAGACAAGTCTGCTATATTTATAGGTGAAGACGTGCATGGATCAGGCTGAAATTTCGCTAGAAGAACCTCCAAAGCCGTACGACCCGATCCACCAATTTTTAGATCGATCGCACAAAATTGGAATGGTCGATCGTTCATATTAGCTCCAATGGGGGTGCGATCATTTTTATGGGTTCTTCATGAAGTTAGTTACTTGCTCTCCAAATTTCATGCAATTCTGACTTACCGTTTGTGAGATATCGTGTTTTTCGTGGAGTCGAGTTAAAAAATGGAAATATGGAAGATCATTCCATATTTGCTCCTTTTGGGGTACGATCGTTCTAGTGGTTCCACCATGATGTTATCTACTTGCTCTTCGAATTTCCTACCATTCCGACTAACCATTTGTGAGATATCGCGTTTTTCGTGGAGTTAGGATCGTTCTGCTTGAAATGATACGATCGTTCAAGAACGATATAGGCCGATCGTTCAAGTTTCTCCAAATGATGTGCCATCGATATGGAAGGTTCCTTTACATAATATTTTACTATTCCCGAAGTTTTGTGTCATTCCGACTTTGCGTTTGTGAGATATTGATTGATCATTATTGATTCGAATTGTTTTATGGATCGATCAATATAGATCATGACCGATCGTTCTAACTTCATTGTGGGGCCTAGTGATCGATGGTGTGGATCCCTCATGGTGTAATGTAGTTTTCATTCAAATTTCATGCTGATTGCCTTTGTAGATTCTGAGTTATAGATCGTTTATTGTCGAAAATCACCAAAACGATAGTCGAAAAACCCACTTCAGGGTTGACCCGAAGCGAGACCCGAAGAAATCACCTTTCTGACTCAAAGCAGGTGCTGAAAATTCTGGCCTAGGGTTAGACTCTTGTAAAATCCAAATTTTCTCCAAGCAAATGTGGTTTTGACTTCAAGCATGAAAAACGATTAGTGCCGATCATTTTTCTCCAAAATATTGATGCTGATAATTTTTCTCAAAGCAATCTCTAAGCAAACATGCATCCGACTCCAAACACGATCCATCACTTTAAATTTCTACAACTCCAAGCATGTAGCCAATTTTCTTAGGTCCGACTCCAAGCAAATTACCACCTATCCGTCGATACCGATCCATCTTCTTTTGTCCATAACTCGAGCATACGGACTCCAACCGACTTGAATGGGAATGTAGCCACATGTGGCATTCCTTGTCACTCCAAATTAATCGCACCTTGATTAGGTCAGAAATTGGGGATCTGATCCGATCTTAGCCCTTTTTTGGAGTGTTGTCCATCTGAATCCATTCAACTATCGTCCATGGTTTCAACTTTAATTAATCTCTAATCCATCCATTTTAACCGAATTCATGGTATCCCGGCCTAACCAAAAGGCGGGATAACACCTTCATAAATCTCCAAGTTAATTTACAAAACCTCTTTACAAATCTCTAAGATAATTTAAAAATCATTCCTCTATTTTAAAACTCTTTTGATAAATCTACTTAAAGAAAAATCCTTTACAAAATATCCTTTGCAAAACATCCTTTTGAAAAATCATTTTAATTCAACCCTTTTAAAACCCCTTTATAAACAAGTTACTATTTAATAACACCTTTATAAAATAAGAATATAACTAGAAAAATCATTTATAAACTTAAAACCCAAATTGATTTAAGAATTTAAGTTAATTTAAAACCATGCTTTATAATTTCCAAAACATACTTTATAAATTCAAAAGGTGCTTAGCAAGTCCAATGGTACTAATTTAAGTTACCATTTCATTTCAATTTTAATTCCAAGTCACTTCACAATTTATTTACATAAGCTAACATATATGTAAATTCAATTCATATTCTAATCAGGGAATAACATGTCAATATAAACTAACTAGCATATACATGTCTAATATCATAATAGCAGGATGGTGATTTGTTCTACTAAATAGGTATCCAAACAATTCAATCAATTTATAACAGAACGGAGATTTAAACACATGTCCACACAATCAAACAATTTACATTTTAGCAGAACGGTGTTTTATTCTGCTAATGGATGTCCACACAAACACAAACAATCACATTATAATTCATTCACAGTTGTTTATCTACTTAATAGTAACATCACTTAAATCTTTTTTTATTCAAAACCACCTTTGAAAAAAGAAGTACCTTTAAAACAATTGGGTTCTTAGAAAAACAAAGGATTAAAACTAAAAACTCTATTTTAAAATAATTAATTACAAGTTAAACTCTTTATTAAACCATAGTTAATCATAATTAAATCTTAACTCAATTTAATTAATAAAAAAGAAATAATTAAACCTTAAATAAGTACTTTATTATAAATTAAAACCTTAATTAAGTTATAATTAAAAATAATTAAGCCCTTGATTAATAATTGAAAATAATTAACCATATAATTAATTAATGATGAACTAAAAATAAATCATATACTTAACACATAATGAATTAAAAGTTAATCTTGCTTAATTAATAATTAGTTAAAGTTAATCTTAACTTTAAAAGATAATTAATTAATAATTAATCTTCACTTAGTTATAGTTAATAAACCTTGTTTAACACTTAACTAATTATTAATTATCAAAACTAATTAATTAATAATTAATTATTTAAATTCTTAATCAACTTTCCATAATCAATATTATAAAGTTTTTAAAATATTTCAAAACACTTTAAAATATAAAACTTAACTTTTCAAAAATCGGACTTTTTTCCGAACTGCATCCATAGCGACTACCGCTATGGATACCATAACTTCCAAACTTGATTAACATCTCAAATAGTCTTTTAAAACACTTACTTTCTAACTTAAACTTACTTTATGAACTTAATATAAAGATTTAGAAATAAAACAAAAGGTTAGAATCTTTAGAACACTTTTTATTTAAAACAAAGGAAGTAATCAAATTTAAAAACTCAAAGGATCACTATGTCAAACACAAATAGCTTTCAAGTGCTAACCTTGCTCACTAACTTTTCCATTTACTAACTTTGCTCACAACTTTCCACGTCACTTTCAATCACAAGACAGAGATAACAACTTTATAACCAAAAAAATCACGTTAACATTCGATTTACAAATCTACGCTAAACCATAAAGTAGCAACATATGTACATCCAAACCATATGATTATTCAACCATCCAAACAATGTATTCTACAACCAAATAGGCAACATAATAAAGGTTGAATCTTTCCACAAAAAGTTATGAGTTTACTCACCGAAGCTTACTAACTTTAGGCAAACTCTCACTAGACTTTAAGCACGACCTAAATCCTTGTATAATATTGTAAAAATGAAGTCTTTTAAAGCTTTTACTAGCTAAATAGATTCGACCATAGGGTATATGTGGCTCGGCCATGATGGTTTAAGGTGGATGAGTGCTTGGTTTTGGAAGAGGAAATGAAGTAGTGAACGTAGAAGTGTTTAAACTAGTTTGGAAGTGATTCAAAGTAGAAAGTTAGGATTTTTATAAATTAGAAAAGGTTTAGAAAGCCATGGAAATTGTTTAAATGCTTTAAGAGGTTTTGGAAAATGAAGATGAGAATGAGAATAATGGAAAAGAATTTAGGGAAATTAGTTTTATATGAAATGAACGTGTAAATTTACCAAACTACCCCTCATCCTTTACCCTCCACTCCTTGAATGCCACATCACCATATCCTCCTCCCCCCATCATATCAATGCCACCATAACCTCCCTCCCTTTCACATTAAGCCACAATTTCATTTAATGCTTGTTTACTTCCTAATGTCACATCATGTCTCTTAAGGCATTGTTTTATTTTATTTTATTTTAAACTTTACATACTTAAGTATAAATACATATGCATACATATTATAATATATATATATATATATTATCTTATCTATAAATTTTTGTACATATGTATACAATAGTGTTATGTCATTTCTGACAACTTTTAGAAGATGAAAAATCGAAAATTCTAAAAACGATTTCCAGTCACATTTTCTGTTTTCATCGGACTTTATATTTTGGAAAACAAAATTTAAAAACTATTTCACCATCATTGTTTATTACTTCAAAGAGTCTTATTTTAATTATAAAACCTATTATTTGAATATTTAAATTTATTTAATATTCCCAAATCAAAGCAGTAAAATTCTAGGTCGTTACAAAAGGGGAACACAAAAGAATTTAATTACCCTTAATTTGATCTACCCACATCTGACTTACAGGAGGAAAATTGGCAGAAAAGGCTAATCATTAGGAGAATGAATGTGATTAGAAAAAGGCACCTGCTGATTGTTAAGTATATCGCGTTGGGCATTAATATGCCCCAACCTGATCTGGGCGAGGAGGACGGAATAAGCCGATAATTAGGGATGTCTTTTCGTAGAAGGTTGGTGGAGCATGAGGGGGTAGGAGAAAATCTAGTTTTGCGACGCTAATTTTTGGACTTGGCAGTGGTGAATCCTTCATCGTCGATGTCAGGAGGTTGGCTCTGGTGGCCACTGTGGTGGAAGGGGAGGTCAAGAGACTGATCTGGAGAGAGGGAGGGTTGGCGGCTATGAGAGGTAGGTATGGACATGGCTAGGGTTTTTTCTTGTATGGTTGTAAAGAACATTTGTTTCCACATTTTAATATATTAGAGCTATCCTTCCAAAAAAAGATTACCTTTATAACTTTTCATAAATTACCTAAAAGTGTGACTTTTGCTCCGTTTGAAATTACAAGGATTATCTCTTTTCTTTTATTGAGATAGACAGTGTAAACTAAGGAGGAGAACATTTGTACTTTACATCTCCCTTTCCTTTTTGATATATTCCTTGTTATTTCCAACGACGAACTTTTTATACAAAGTTGTGGAATCGTATAATTTATGGAAATTACATGGAAATAGATACAACTTAATTGTACCCATAATTCTCCCAATAAATTAAAACATAGAAATTCACATTTCTAGCCAAATTAGGGTAATCTAAATTAATACTACAATTTACAACCTAATTATCATAAATCTGGAATGAAGCCTATAGTCTTATCAATATTCTACTTTAACAAATTTAGGCACTGATTTCCTAATTTCTAGATTAGGGTGTACATACTATTCCATTTCAATTTCCAAACTTACAGAATATGTAGGTGAGAGTTCAATTGAATACGTTCTTTCTAAGCCTACGAATTAATAGATCTTGCATAGGCATACTATTTAAATAAAATTTAACGATATAAATTTCAATTTTATATATAAATCATATAATTTTCCACCTACTTTTCTAGCTTTCCAAATCTCCCAAATCTGAACTCATCCCTTTAGTTTGACACCTTTTTCCTTTCCAATCTAATAATATGTATAACAAGATATATACATACCCATAGAATTACAGATCTGCGAGGGGATTTGAATTAAGTGAAATACAGATTTATAATTATAAAATTTACCTTCCTCCGCGGTGTCGATACACTTCTTCTTTTCTTCTCTTTTATTTTTTGCCCTTCTTTGATTTATATATACATGTAAAATAATAGTCTATAATTAATAAAAATAGTGGAGAAGGAAAAATGAAAGAGCTCCGCTGCTTTGATCAAAAAAATATGAGAATCAAATTAAGGGGCTAGGCCTGTATTTATAGACACTCAAACCAATCGTATTCGTTAGATTTAAAATAATAAAATCCAAACCGTTCGGCCAAGGTTCAACCTTAGCCACCATAGTCTCCACTAGCCGAGCGCTTCCTCCTTGGGAGTCGATTGTAAGCAGTCAATCGGCCCAAGAAGGGGGTCGACCGATGGTGTCCATGTGGTTAATATTATTTATTTATTTATTTTGTTTCTATTTAATTATTTTCATTTCGAAACCTTTGAACGCTAATAACTTCTTCATTTGAAATCCAATCACAAAAATATATATGGAAGTTACTCAGAAAATCACCATGAACACAATGGTGCAAGTTTCATGGCTAAATTTCGACGTTTTCTCAAATTCCATTTTTGAGCCTTTGTAATTATTTATTAATCATCGTTAATTCTACGGGTTGCTACATCTATTATTTCGCAAATACCTGGGAATACTCTTAACTATCACTTATTGATCTTAATTTGGATTTGATACTTGTTTTATGTATCAAATGCATAAGAGAAGTATGATATTGTAGTCAATAAAACATGAATGATAATTCAAATTGCCATTGCATAAGGGATCCATCTTACAAGATCCATATTAAACATATTAATATGGTGTTTGTGTATATCATTTAGGACATTTCCAACATCCTTTTATACTAATTATAAAAGACATATTTTTGAATTCTATGTTGAGTACTAAATAACCAAACTATGATGATTTTGATATGGGTACATCATTAATAATCATAAATATGTTGTTTACTTGTAGTTTTAGAAATATTTTAGTACCTTCAATATTCTTTCCTACAGACACACGCTTCCTCTGCATTTTGATAAAAAATCAAACTATTTGATATTTCTGTCAACACACTTATTCAACTCTGTTAAGCTTATCTAGTGATACTTTTATATATTTTCTTGGATCATATCTGAAACCCACAAACTCAATATCGCGTCCACCGACTTCGAGACACTTTGGTTGTTATGTATAAACAGTTTATTCTAAATCATTATTTAGAATTTCCCTTTCAAAAAATATGTACCAAAACTCAAAATCCTATTTGTGATAATTTTAGAAGTAAAATCTAAATTAACTTAAGCAAGTTTAATGTGAATCTCTTATGTTAATTTCAACAATTGAAATTTATGATGTTAAATTTACCAACGTTGCTACTATATTCCAACTACATTGGTCTTCTTCTCTAAAACACATTTGCGACCGATGTATCATATTCTTTGGGTACAACTATTAAAATCATATTTTGGTGAAATACTTGGAATCCATTACGGACTTGCGTATCATGCCATATGATAGAGTCATTACTCTTAATGGCATATTGTCAAATTAGAAAATCCCTTTCTCGACATCAATAAGAAACTCATAGTTTCTCTTTAATGTGCCAGAATTCTTATTAGATGTTCTAATGTTTTGTGTCTATTTTGGTTTGGTTAATTTCATTTCATCTTACATAATCAGTTTTATCTTTGGATCTTATCTACCTCTATTTTACTACCAATAATTTCTAAAAGAAAATCCTTCGTCATGACGTTGGTGATTCTTGAAACAACAATTGTTTCTCAAGAAAACAAAATAGGTATTCATAAACATTTCATGATATTCCTTTATATATTTCTAAAACCAATTTAAACTTGAGTTTACGAAACTTATATTCATAACATAAGTTGATCAATCAATATTGGTAGGTCCTAAACTCCTTTGGGATGGTCCACACAAGATCCTTTACGAATAAATACTATGTGCATCCTCTTGACTTATACAACCTGCCAACTCCTTGCCTAAGATATGTAGAAGTTTCTAATATTTTTTTTCATATGATCTTGTAAGCTATGTTATGGATGAAATCAATTTTTAACCTATGTACTTACTCTTAAGTACACATTCTAACAAAAAGAAGTTAACTCAACTTCATTCATTATCAATCGTTCTTTGTCCAACAAAGTCCGATTACTCCTTGTCTATACATCATTATATATAATAGGGAGGAGTGACCTTTGGGGTAGAATATTATTTATTTTAGGTACATTTAGAACCCCTTTCCAATACACTCACCTATCCTACCAAATAGAATTGTTTTATTTTCTTTTGTACATTATGTTATTTAGTTTCATTTTATATATTCTATGAACTTATCATACACATGTAGTACACATACTACATGTATATCAAATACACTTATTCATGTCTATGATAATTCAATGGTGAATTTAATGCAGTATATGGATCCGTTTTGGTATTATTAGACTTACGATTGCATAAATCTATATGTATCAATCTGAAGGGTTTACCAACTCTTATGTTGCTCCCACTGAATGGGTGCTTTGCCCTTAATTATTTGAGATACAATTCGCCAGCACTTCATGATTCGTAATCATATGATTAAAGAATTATTTCTCGAAACTTTGGCTTGTCCATTTTTCCAAAATAATTGTAAAGATTTCAGATACTTCTATATTTTCTAATGCATCAATTTCGTTATAAAAAAATACCATCATTATAGTTTTATCTTATAATGAATATTCATAATATTCATATTGAAATTAAACTATGTCTATTTTCAGCCAATAATGAAAATAATTATTACATTATAAATAATATATGGTATGTTTACAAAAATAATTTTTCGTAACTTGATGATCCACTATGAAGTATTATAATGTATGCTCCCACTATTTCTGCCATTACTATAATAGCCTATGAAATATGAAGCTATATTCAACCACTTATTTAAAAAAATTAATTCATACACTATAACTAGATTATAGTCTAGAAATTAGATAAAATATCTTAAACTTGAAGAAACAAATTTCATAGAAAGCTATTTTCTATATGAAAATACATTTAGTAAGAAATCACATTTCTCATTCCATATTAAGTATCTTCTAGTATTTAATACAATTCTCATTTCCACTGTTTCTTTATGAAGCATAGGTGACCATTCACTCTCTTTATCCCAGCTGTGCCTAAGTCACATTTATTCATGTATGTTCACTTTCCTTTCTAAATGGTCGTACCATTCAGAAGGAAACCTTTAGTACAAGACCGTAATGAATTCTTTACAAAAATGCCATTGGTCATCCTTAACATTAAAGGATATCAAATAAATTGCACATCATATTAACTGATCAAACCAATATTACAGTGATTGAATTCCTAGTTACATCTTGTAGTTGTTGGTCTAGTGCTACATCTAATATAACAAGATCTTTATTGTAATCAATCGTATTGTGTACACAATTTAGCATTATGGTTTACTTGCTTATTTCGAATGAACTAATTTCATTAAAGTTTTGTACATTACGAATTACAACCGTTCACCATATAACATTTATATGTGATTGATTGTGGATCAAATATCAATATTCATGTATTGCTTAAGAGTTGAAACTCATAAGATAACACATAGTCTTGAGTAAATAAAACCTTTATTTACTAAGTAACAAATGTATTAAGCAGTCATACAATTTTAGCTCTTGCATATTTCTTGAAGTGATAACATGCCAGAAGAATTCATTGAAAAATATACATTTATATTTCTATGTCAGTCTTTCACTTTATTTTTATATTTTAAATGACAAAAACATTTTATCAATTACATTAGTTGCACAAATTTATCAAACTAGATAAGTTTAATTTATACAAGATGTTCTTATATTACTAGATAAGTTAAATGCTTTCATTTCATTTATCTAATACGCACACTAGATTTTTATATTTCTCAGAACCCAAAGAGAAATATAGGATTCTTTTGACCTCTCTAGCAAGTGTTAGGACTTGTTTGCCATGGAATTCTGACATTCAGTTTGCTCAACAAAACATAGGCTCGCAAGCGATGGATTACATTATCGGTTGTATCTTATACAACTCCTAACCCATTTTCTTTATTCTGATCTTATCTTGACCTTGAGTTTGCTCAACAAATCGAAAGTACTTCAATGGCCTAAGTATAATGTAAGTACCTTGAGTTTGCTCAACGCATATAGTTATCATATCTCATCTAGTCAATATATTAATAAATACACATAACATCTCTAGTTTGAATTTTGCTCAACAACTAGAGAGTATGCAAGTGATTTGTTAAATATAAAGGGTATAGGAAAACATTTATATTAGAGATTCATAATATTTAGTATATTCATTTGAGTAATATCGATTTAGGAAATAATGCATTACTTATGAAATATCATTGTGATTCAAGTGTCAAACACATTGGAAATCACGGTATACGTACCATATGTATGTATTTGTTCTTTAAACCTAAATTGGGTTTCTTATAGTTCCACCTTATTTAATTAAATCATACTTATTTAATTTTAATTTAATAATTAAATCATATTTAATTAACATAATTGATGATTTAATTAACACTTTAATTAATTTAATTTAAATTTCAATATTTAATTACATTCATTCTAAATAATTTTAAAATGAATATTGACTCTAACATGTATATTATATACATACATATATCATTATACGTGCATACTATCTTAATTAATTAAAACGGTTTTAACCAAGATTTATTTATTTCGAAAATTATATTCTTATATACCTTAAACATTTTAAGGTATATACACATATATCATTATATATATGTTCTAATTTTAATTAATTAACTTTTAATTATCTATTTATTTAATTAATCGAATTAAATAAAATAAATTTTCAAAAATTATTTACTAATTTTATAAATAATCTTTGAAACTTTTTATAGCATTTATAAAATTTTATTTGTACTTTGAACTTAAATTTTTAATATAAATATAATTTAAATTTTTAAAACATATTTTGAAAATTAACCCGGTCCAAAATCAATTCGGGCCTTTATATTTGGGATGACCTTCGGGCTTACTTCATTCTTCAGACCAGGCCAATGGCTAGGTAGAGCAGAGTACTTGATTATCCAAACCAAACGTTAGACATTATCTTTCTTAATACCCTACAAAATAACCAGACTTTAATAAATTAGCTAGAATATTGCTAATTTAGACCGCATAGGCTATTAGGCTCTGATACCATTGAAGGGTCTGGGCCAGGTCGAAGTGGGTTAAATGGGTAAATTTCAATTTTTTTATCATTTTGGATCTTTTTTGGGTCTATGAATTTAGTTGATTATAGATCCAATCTAAAATATTATTGTGTACATATTTAGATGTTGAGGTTTACACCCCAATGGACACATTTGCCCTTTATATACACACTAGTTGTTCGAAACATTATTTAAAGTTATATGTAAATGTTATAATTTTCATTTTTTTTAAAATAAAATCAAACGATTATGACCAAGTCAATAATTTAAAGTTTAAAATTCATTTCCAAGATATCTAAACTTAGTAAAATAGTTTTAAAACAGATATCGATCTAAAATTTAAAATCAAAATATTTCTATATAAATATTATATATTAAATAAAATATTATGATGTTTATAATATATAGTACTTTTCGAAAATAATAATATTTACTAATAACTTATATAAATATATATTTTAATTTTAAAATAATTATTAATTAAATTACAATATATAACATATATATTAAATGCCAATTGGCTTAATATTATTTAAATCAAGAGTAACAAAATATAATCCTACAAAATAAATTTATTAATATATATATATAATATTACAAATTCATATATATACACACACACTTTTTTAAATGTTAATGTTTAATTTATGTTTATAAATAAATAACAGATCATGTTTCAATTTTTTTTAAATAAAAGAAATAATGTGTGTGTGTGTATAAATATATATCATTTTATTTATGTATGTACGTAATAGGTAAATAGTTTTTAGTTAACAAAATAGTTATAATGATTTTAAAAATATAAAAAATACGTATAATTTATGTATAATATTATATGTATAATAATATAAACAATCGATAATGAAAGTTTCAGGTCTAAAAGTATATACATACGAATGTATAACAACATAATTAAACTGGACAACGTTTGTGCATATAAATTCGTTCAAATATAACTATAGAACTAACATAAATTCAAATAAAATTGGTGTAATGGTGTGTAGTGCTTTCAAGTTGCTTGCTTTCCTAGGAAAAATTGAATAGAGATTCAAGTCGAGTCCATTGATTCAATATTCAAGGTGCGTTCTCTAGGCTATAGCAAGGTAATATTCTTATTTACAACTTATACATACATACATACATATATAATTGCTCATTATATAGTTTATGTGTAATTAGATCAATTCTATTATCACAAATCTGTATTTATGTGTGTTGTCAACATGAGATGTGAATATGTATATATATATATATTTTATGATTAATTTTTTTATTATATATATGTTTGCATATATGCTTTTGGCCATGGAATTAAAAAAAATCTTTTAATTGTCAAATTTTGACAATGTTTGAAAGCGCTTTAAACAAAATTAATTTTAATTTACATAAGTATAAAGTATATAGTATTCATATATATTTTGTTATATATATATGTATGTATGTATGTATATGTATGTGTGTATATATATAAATATGTTATTATTTCTGAAATAAATAGGAATTAAATTATATATATATATATATTAATTTTAAATATATATATATGTATATTAATTTTAAATTTATATATTATATAAAATATTATTTTGATGTGTATGTCTATTAAATGAAATACATATTATGACAGGACTTATGTGTAAAACCTTAAATTTATTTTTAAATCTTTCCCACCTTGAAACTAAATTCAATTTTGTTTTATTTTCTTTATTTATATGAACTGTGAAGTAGTCAAAATCAATCTTAACGCATATGTGCGTATAGTATATATGTAGGTATATATGTGTACATAATCATATGTAAATGTCAGTTTTGTTTATAATTAAAAGATGAAAAAGAAATAAATTAGTTAAGATTAAGACTTGATAAATATTCCAAAACCAACTTGAAAAGTTAAGAGAGTAATAAAAGAAAGAAGAGAAAACTTTGCATCGATTCTAAAACTAAATTAATTTCAATATACTTCCACCCTTTTCTCTTCATATTAATTGACCACTTAAACCTAATTGATTGTCATTTGATTATAGGTAAATTTTTAATAGTTAAAAATGACTTTATAACAATTTATAATATATGTATGTAAACATATGCAAACTACATAGACACATTGAAGTTAAATTTATATTTGCACTTAGAAGTACAACTATTTTACAATGTCATATATGTACACACATACATGTTATTATAAATATAATTTCATATCGCATTATATATATAAACATATTGGACAATACATATGTATACAGAGGGCCAACTTATCCATTGCAGTGTAAATCTTAACACTTATACACGGCTAAGTCAAACTATGTAATTTGTGAATGTTGCATATGCACGTACACATATGTGTATATGATACACATGTTCATACTAAATGAACCCCTAATACATCAAATCAAAACATTATTCATAAATTAAATAAAATACTAATTTTATTTAAATCAAAATTTAGATAGAATCTAAATGAATTTTGACTTCACAGTGTTAATAAGATCCAAATGGTAGAATTTTTTAAAAATTCACCACATTTTAACCGTTGCGCTTGATCAGTTCCTTTACGAATTGATCCAAGAATTGATATAAAAGTATCATACGACGAGCATCAGAATTGAGCAAATGGTTTGATGAGAAACCAGACTATTTGATTTTCATTCAAAATGCAGAGAAAGCTTGTGTCTATAAGAAAGAATATTACAAGGAACTTATATATTTCTGAACTATAAGTAAACAATATATTATATTGATTATTAATGTTGTACCCTTGTAAAAATAAATTTTTTGTTGTTGTTTAATTCTAAGTATGCGATTTTAAAAACATCTTTTATAATCAGTATAATAGGATGTTATGAATGTTTGAAACGACATACACAGACATCATATTAAAATGTTTAATATGGAGCATGTAAGATGGATTCCTTATGTATTAGCAATATAAATTATCATAAATGTTGTATTCTTTACAATATCGCATTTCGCTTATGTATTTGATATATGGAGTAAGTCCAAATTTATACTGCTAAAATAAAAGTTAAGTGTATTCTCGAGTATTTAATGAAACACACAAGAATTGTTTATCGAAACAACGAACTCCTTATGAAGGAGTATTTAGACTCGAACTTCATAAGTGATTTCGAGCATAGAAAATCAATCTTAAATCTATGTTTAACCTTAGTTAAGGAGCTTCGAGTTGGAAATGTTCCAACCAAGTGTTGTGGCTAATTTAACTACTAGGCTATGTACATCGTGTAACATAACTGTTTAAAGTTAGAAAAGTTAATTTGATTAATTTACTGTATTTAATTCAATAAATTGAATTTTTTGATTTATTTCTGAATATTGATTTAAAAATTCAAATTTGAAATATGAACTGTAATTTCAAAAATCCAAAATTTTTCTAAAAATTTAATTTGGTAAAAATAAATTTTAATTGTGATATCTTGGAATGGTATGGGAAATAAAATAATTATTTTTAATTTTTTTAAAACCAAAAGGCGATATTTTAATAAAAAATATTGTTACAAAGATGAAATAAAAATTTGGTAAAAACATCGCGAATTAGAATTTTTTTTAAAATAATTATAAAATGGTTAGATTTAATGGTGGTTAAGGATATTAGTTTTAAATAAAAAGAAAATATAAAGCGTAATCTTTACTTTTAAATCCTATCCTAAACATACTCATGATAATTTAACCTACTTCATGTTTAACCTATAGTACACCCTTATCCTAAACTCCACCCAAACCTGCATCACTCCAAAGCTATAAATACCCTAAGTTAATTCACATTTCCTCCTTCATCCACCTAAAAGAAATCATTGTGTCCTTCATCTTCACTCATTAAGCTAAACTAACGTTCTAATTTTCTTCACCAATTTAAAAAAGTCATTCTAAGAAAGTAGTATATGTTTCCACACTTCTAATATATCATTTACAAGCCTATGGTAGTTTTTTTATGCATAATCAAATTCTAAACTGAAATCAAGTTAAGTAGTTTTGAGTTATTTCTTGATACTTGAGGATAGAACCATTGAGTTTAAGCTTGCTAATGAATATAGTAGGTTCATATGGATTTTATTTTGAATTTCAGGCTTATTTCATTTCTGGATAGCAATGAAATAAGTATGTTTGGGTTGCCTATGATGTTAGGAAGTATACTGACTGGTTTAAAAGCTTTATGGTGTATATGCTTTTCTTGGAATAAATAGTTTTGATATTATTGATGAATTACCTACTCTATAATTCAAATTATGAGTGATTATATGTTTTAATACCTTTAAATCACTTTTCTATGTTTTAAAATGATTTTTGAGCATGAATAAAAAATCAGATAAAATGATATTATGAAGAATTGAGTTGAATCATGATGTTAAGGAGTCGTACTCTTAATTAAAAGCTTCAATATGGTCTATATATTGAATTAAATCGCTTTAATGATGTGTTTATACATACTTCAAATTTTGGATAGAGGTTAATAAGATTTTTTGTGATGTTAAATTAAGGAGAAACTAGTCATTGATCATTACTAGCTTGAAGGTGATGCCATATATGGGATATTAAGAAGCTAAGTGTTTCTAAAATGGAATACATATAGCTGAAGCTAATTTTAAAGTTGTGAAAGCAAATTGGTTAGTTAACATGAAGTAAGTGATGATGGTGTTAGTATACATGTTTCTTTGATCTAGATCAAAAATATAGGTTATAAATGAAGATGGCGTATGCATGAATTCAATATAGGTTGTTGTTACAAACAAAATACCATTTGAAAGTTTGCCATTTGATGTGAATTGCTTGAAATGATGAATGGAAAAGATGACTTGTGAGATAAACACAAATTTATAAAATCATGAATCTTAAACAAAACAAAGTGATGTATGGCCTAAAACGAGTCTATGTTGAAGCCTCAAAAGCACCCCAAAACCGACACGAAGAATCCAGTGTCGAAGGAGCCGTGTCACCTGCCTATGCCATGGGTTTACTACCCTAGTAATCATCAGGTTAGGCATCAGACATGATGGTTCAAACGTCTGAGTATGTGCTATAGGGGCAGTGAACCCTTGGCAGCAGCCTAATATGTCGATTATATCCCATTTCGCTTGTTTTCTTCTTTGTTTGATGTTGTGATCTCTTGACACAAACTTTAATGATGATATGAAATTTCTGAATTAATTTGGAATTATTTTTAATTTCAAAGAAGAAATCAAAAGGGAGTGGAATCAGGAAGTCGGGCGTTTGAAACTTCAACCAGACGTCTAAATTCCTAATCAGATGTATGACTTTTCATCTTAGACATCTGAATGAACCTTTAGATGTCTAAATATATGTTAATGTTTGAATTTAAAATGAAGTTGAATTTCTTTTAAACAAAATAAATAAAGGCATTTAAACTAAAATTGAATTTAAACACTACCTGATCAATGATTTAGCTATATGAATGAAACTTGTTATGAAGTGAATTCTTGTTTGAACTTGATTCCACGTTGTGTTATCTTTAAATATCCCATCTATTTTTACATTTCATGCTTTAAAAATCTATTTCGTGCATTGATGTTATTGTTTGATTATGCACGTATATGACCTTTATTTGATGAAAATGGGATATAACGCCATTTTGAATGATTGACATTAGAAATGTCAAATATTTTGAAAGAAATAAATTTAACATTTTTGAAGAGAATGTCATAAGAGATATGACTACTAGATGCTAGTATCCATCATAGCGGACTCATTGGAGGGTCGCAACCCTAATCGAGATGATCTTTTCCCTCATCACTGTGTTCAAACAATCTGCTGCCTGGACATTAGCTGAAATTTAAAGATATTCGAAAGCATAGTGCAAACGAAGAGAAATAACACCATAGATGGATGTTGGAAATGGGATATAGCACATGTAGGATATATCACACTTGTTGATGCCGAGAAGACAGTGAAACTAAGAGGGCATGTGAAGTGCACCCACATCTGGTCGGATGCAGAGGGTGAAAAACCAATATAGGTATTGCCAAGGCAAATAGTCTAGTAGAGGGTAAATCCACCATAGAGGTTTACCAACATGAAATCCTAATTGGATTCATAGTGGAGAGGATGATATAACCCTCTCATAAGAAAAGGTACAACATGAAATCTTGATGGGTTCACAGTAGAGAGGATGATATAGTACTCTCATAAGAAAAAGTTGAAAATGTAGAATCTCGAAAAATTAATGATTTGAAAAATGATTTGTATTTATACAAGAGAAGAAGCAACTTATATAATATGAATAGATTGGCATATCCCAGTTGATTATAGTTGTAGCTGTGAGTCACGATGAATAAAGTCATGACATGTGTGTTATTGCTGATTTGTTAAAATGGGTTGTGGGGTAATCATATAGTGTGAGCGACCCTATGTGTAACTATTATGACACATAAAACCCGACATGATACTTTTACTTGTCATTATTTTTAGACTATAACCACAGCTAGATTTCTAGCCTGACTTGGGGTTTTATTTTGCAATACCTCCTAAGGTCAGACTGAGGTTTGTTGTTTCAGGATGACTACTCTAGCACGCTTTGCAATTACTACTCTGAAGCATAAAGTGGATGAGCTTACCCATAGCGTATCTTTTTCCACCCTTACACCTGTCTTAGAGGATCAGACACGTACTATACAACTTGATTTATGTTGTACTATAAGGGTAATATGGAATGGAGAAGTTGGTGAGCTGTATCTGGAGTCAAGTTATTTAGAATAGTCTTCCTTGTTTCGTTGTGTGTATATATATGGATCTGTTGTCAGGTGTTGTTTTGATTAGCAGAAATTTTTGTCTATATAATTCTATTGATGTAGGTAAAGTAATGATTTGAAATGCTTGTGTGTATATTCTAGTTTGATACATACATATGTATATATGTATGTATGTATGTATATTTTGTTCCACTGTAATCTGAGATTTTATTTATGTGTTCCCGATAGGTGATCTATACAAATTCATGAACTCGTGTATATTGCTTTGCATTGAGATGAGATACATATTATTTCATACGTATTTGGGAACTGTAACATATCCATGTTGACCCAATATGGTGTATATGGGAGATCGCTCCTTCCGTGCAATTTGAACCGAGTTATCGGGTGGTAAACTCCCTTTGATAATTTGATTACTGGAGCTAGGACGTCACATCTTGGTATCAGAGCCAAGGTCGTTGAGACTAAAAGGAATTTTTATAAATCAGGAATTTGAACACATTTGACTATAAAATAGTCAGACTTCAGTTATTACCCAGTCAGTGTAACTTGGGTGGAATTGGTCATAACTCGTGTATGTGATATACGAGTTTTAATAAGTGTTTTGAAGGGAGAACACCGGGATAACATTTAAGTACGTAGTTGTTAGTTAATTTTTTTGTCATATTATCTAACATTTATCTAATGAAGTGATAAATGTTGGTAGCGGAAAATGGTAGGACTAGGAAGATGACCAAGGACGAGTGCATTGATTGATCCATCCATTGGTCAAGCTAATGGTTTCGAAAATCTTGGAGTTCTCTTGACCATGGATCAGTAGATGAAGGTCATGAGACGTGTATAAAATATGAGAGCCGTCAGAGCTTAGAATTCAAATCTAAATCGTTGATCAAAATTCACTAAACTTTGTAGGGATTATAAGGGTATTGGAGTAGAACATTTCTTAGCAATGAAGGAGTAATGGGAGTACAGGTGTAACAACCCGGAGTTTTACAACAATTATTTATCGTCAAAATGACGATTAAATCGTTTGTTAATTGCTATTGCAGTTTTGAATCGATTTGAAATTCCTTTGTAAATTCATAAATTGTATGCGGGCTTTAAATTTTGGTATTGGCCCACGTCTCTTTTATTATTTTGGGGCCGTGATACTTATCCAATGTAGATACCGGTTCCTCTTTGATTTTTCATTCGAAAACCCTAAACAAGGAAAACGAAAAAAATGGCTGCTCGTTCTCTTTATTCGCTTGCTCGAAAATTTGGGTTTTGTGGGAAATCGAAAGCGCCGCTCTAATAGTTCAATCGAATGATGCTTTCGACCTTGCTTTGTCGATCGATGATTCTTTCTCTCCTCACGGCTCCTTCAAGTTGCATCGAAGAAGGTGAGTAAATTCTGCTCACATCTAATTCGAACTTCGTTTATTCGTGAATTTGGTTTTGAATTGATTTAGCCGATGATGATTTGTTTATATAGGGTTTGAATCCCTATTTTCTCGTTCGTGTATATATGATTGAATTTTTCAATCGATTTCTCTGGCCGATTGATGTTGCTTGGATGCTTGAGATTTATCTGATTTTGTCAATTTTCGTGTATTTTCGTTGCTTGAATTTCTGACCCCTGTGTACTTCGGCTCTGGCCATAAGGTCCAGTTCATAACCACTGGTTCATTTTGATTTGATTTGGGTCGATTGTTGCTCCTTGTTACTGCAGCTTCATTGTAGCTGTCTGGACCATTTGAAGCAATTGGGATATTTGTTTCTTTTTCTGTTGACTTTGTCACACCCGGCTATGAATTATTTTTGCTTTGTGATGCTTTGAATTGACCTGCTCGACTTTGGTGAAACTGGATTTTGAAATTGTTGATTCCTTGATATCCATGGCTTGATGATTTTCATTTGCTTCTCTGACAGTTTTATAAAAAGAAATTGTCTTTAACTTTGCTTTGGTTACACCTTGCTTTGACTTTAGCCACGACTACTTTGGCTATGTTAGTTATTTTCTCAGTTGGCATCGATTTCAAAATTGACTTTGATGTTGAACTGCATATTTCTTTTTGGATTTGGCTTTGGAACATTTTCAATGCTCGGCCCACTGCAGTTCTATTATCTCTGTGGCATTGTTTCATATATATATATATATATATATATATATATATATGCATTCATGTATGTATATACACGATTGATTGTTACCCTGTTTCATTTGATATATATATATGTATGTATGTATGTTCGAATTTGTATTGCTTGCACTTGAATTTATTGAGCTTGGTGTTGTATTTTCCACTGTCCATAGCATATTGGACTGTGATGTATTGTATTGGGTTTTTAGTCTGGACAGTTTTGTTGTTCACTGGTATTCGAGGGTAGTTGCATTCATGTGTACATCACTTGTTGCTGTTGCATATGTTTGTTTCCCGACCTGTTGTAGTGTAATCTTCATGTGTATACTTTTTGGAGCTTGCACTGTCAAGTTTTACAGTTGCATACATGTTATATCTTACTTCATGTCTCACCTTTGGGTTGTGATTCTCTTGCATTACTGAGTTTGTCCTTTGTGTTTGTTGTGCAAATGAACTTGGTTCATATGTATGCTAAACATTGCTTCTCAGTGACATTTACTTGCATACATATGCTTAAATGTTTTAGTTGTTGATGTGTTGCCTTATCTGGGGTACACATGCTTGCTTCAGGTACTAGTGTATACATACATCTGCGATCATACATAAATATATGTATGTTGTTGCACTGCTACGCTGGTTACCATTTACTTGGTTTGTGTTCACTGGGCAGCCTTATCCACGACTGCGTTTGTTTTGATTGTTGCATCTGAGTTTTTGGTTGTAGTCTTGCCCTTGTGTTCTGGTGGTGGCTGCAGTACATCTGATTTAGTCGTTTGCACTGTACTGGGTTCTTGTGTCATGATGTGCATCTGTGCATATTGATGTGACTTCAGTTTGTTGTACTGGTGCATTCTGTTGTACCTGTTTTGCTGGTTAGAGCTTTGCTTTGAGATATAGTCTCTGTTTTCAGGTGTATATCTGATTTTGGGCGAGGCAGTGCACGCGAGCGTGCACTGTAGCCAAATTCAAAATGGATGTTTATATCGATGATTTCAATTGTCGTAAGTGTTTCGTGTTGCCAAATTCAATATATTTTGAAGAGTATTTGATTTGGTTTAATCTGATGATTTTGTTGATAATCTAATTATCTTTTAGATAGTTAGATTGTGTGCTTTCTAATTTTCATATCGATAATTAGATTTTTGTTGTTTATGCTGTTTTGTTAGCTTGGGCTTCACCTTGACCTTTGCATTTTTGACTTACTGAGTGGCGAGGCAGTGCACGCATGCGTGTACTGCAGCCACACAGAATTTGGTTTGATTGATCATTTTGCTGTGTCTAATTATCTATTCGATAATTAGATTCTGAGTTTCTAATTATTATTATTTAATGATTGGATTTTGTGTTAAATTGTCGTTTAGACAATTCTGTTGTTTTCATATTATCTTCATTGATAATCTTTTTATTTATCTTTGTTAATGATTTGAATTTGCTGATTTGTTGTTTAACACTGTTTAGTGTTATATCTACCGTTATCCGATTCTCTTATTGAAGAGTTGAACATACGAGATTTCTGTGACAGTCGTCTATTTGATATTTGATTATTATTGCTTATGTGCATTAATAACTGAGTTTGAATTAGACTGACCCGTGTATTATTTTCTTTTGAATTTAATACTCGGGTCAGACCCGAGTTATTTCAGGTTGTAGATACCTTGCTTTGGTTGCTGTTTGAGCTATGAAGACTTTTCATACCTTTTGGAGTAGTCGTGTCATAGTATAGGTTGATATGTATTCATGTATATTAGTTGATAATGTACTTGTATATATAACTTCCAGAGTCGACAGTGTAGTTGTATCATATGTATTGTGTCAAATGTATTGTAACTGACATCAGTTATATATATATATATATGAGACTTTTGTTATCTATGTTCCGCATTTTTAGTATTTGTGTTATTATTATATATATTGTCCTAAACTATTATGAACCATCGTAGTTCGTTTTATACTGGAATTGCGTATGTCGATGGGAGTAAACAAATAAGAGATGAAAAATGAAAAATATATATACCACTCCTATCGAGGTAACCAATACTAGTGTAAGGCCAACTACGGATGGCCACTCCTATCCAGCCTTATTCTTCGTAATAACAGACAGTATTTCTTTTAATACGCTTTGTTATTGTGAGCATAGAGGTGGGGCATCACAATAGGCTTAGTTGAGAACATGTGAAAGAATTTTTGGAGATTTGGATCTGTACGATCAAGACTAAAGGAGACTGTTATCATATAGATTACAAGCTGGTGCATTAAACTGGTTAGATTCCATAACAACTGTAATGCCAGAAGAAGAGATGACCTAGCAATAATTTAAGGATCTTTTAAAAAGTGCACTTTTTACCTGAAGCAAAGAAGGCAGCTTTCCTTTGAAAATTTATAGATCCAAATTAGATAGGCTTTTCCATGACTGGGGTACATGAATGAGCTCAACGCCTCTCAAAATATAGACCAGGACTGATTAGTACTCCTAAAGATAAGAACAAGAAATTTGTTTTTGGACTTAACGCTAAACTAAGAGACTGATTGCTAACTCAACTGTGGTATCCATTTGAAGAAATAGTTGATATAGCATTAAGATATGAAATGGTGTATGGCCGCGATTCAACCTCGAGTTGGTAGTCTAGTCAACAATTAAGAAAAAGGAAAGTCCATTTTATTCAAAGAAGAACTGGAAGAAGAATAAGAAACCTTTTTACCAGCAACAGCCTTACCAAAAAAAGAAACCGACCGACCCCAGGTTGAATGTCATTACTATAGAAAGAATGGCCACTACGCAAATACATAAAGAAAAAGGCTCCAAAAGCAGGGGAGGAAACACTATAATTGAAATGAAGTGGGTCATTTTGCAAACTAATGCAAAAATCCCAAGAAACAAACCCAAGGCAAAATGTTTAATTCTGATGGACTTAGTTCGATACTAAACAAGGGGAGCAGGCAATTGTTGGTGAGATTTTTTGTCTTACAACAACTCGAATGGTCATGAAAGTAATTATACTGTACTTCCATGAATTAGAATCAGCAAACTTAAGTAAAATTAAATTTTCCTTTAGGTAGTAACTATGTTGCAAGATGCTTACACAATTAAGTAGTTGCACTTTAATTGTTTGTTAAAATGTCAAACCAAATCTATATCCAACTCAATATAAAAAATAATGTAGCAAAGAATCTAACACTGAAATCTAAGTAAGTGAAAATGTAGAAAAAGGTAAAGACGCAGAGAATTTTACGTGGTTCGGATGTTAAAGAATCCTACATCCATCGAATTTTACGTGGATCACTACAAGCCTTCTTCATCTTTTCTGGTTTCCACCCTTGGAACATGCTATGTGCCATCCATTTGTGTTGTTCATTTGAGGTGCATGGATCGCTGATGTGTCTTTGGTGGAAAACCATGATTTGAGTGGTTCAATTTCAGGCTTTGGCGGGAAATTTGAAATTGAAGTGAAAATGCTTTAAATTGAGGTAGGAAACTCTAAATTTGAATGAACTCCGCCTTAATCATCTTTTCCATAAGGGTGTTGAAGGTTGTACCTTTTTCTGCCTTGTGTGTTGTTGATACTTACGAGGCAAGATTATGTTGTCTGATTTTTCGTATTTGCATGATACTGCCTTGGAGATGGAGATAGTCGGAGTCAAGCTACATTATGTGGTAAGGGAGATCGAGGGGGTATTTGCCTTACATAATTCCATGCTGACCTACCCTTGATGTGGGACTATAGAAGTTATTGATTAGTGAGGTATATATCTTTGTTGTCTGCTTGTAAGTATGGACCTACGCTACAGCGCTATTTGAATGGCCCTGTGTGTAGCCCTTGGAATGTTTTTGATTCCATGTGGTACTGCTTAGGGCGTCCTCAATGAGTGCAGTACTGATCCATACCAAAAATTTTTAGCATTTCATAAGCTTTAGAAGTAATGTTAGGGCTTATTTGGCCTTTTGATTATAGCGCAGTTCTCCTCTTTTATCCCTCAATTTGCACTCCTTTATTTATTACGTCATGATGGTGGTGCGTCTCTTTATTAGCTTATTTTGATGGCGGCACACCTATACTGATGGCCACGCCCTTCTTTATTAGCTTGGCATTGATATTGGACTATGGTGTTATTCTGTCTTTTAGTGTAAAAGGGGGATGGCGCCTCCCTATAACCTTTGTTACCGCAGGCTTGTTATTTCTTGTACATTGATATGCGAGCGCAGCATATTCCTATTTGTATATAACCTTTTAGGGGGGATGTGTTGTACTCTAGCATCATTGGTGCAGCTTTTGGTGTGGCAGTGCAGCATGTTTGTCTCGTTGTTACTTCTATATTGCGTTGCAGTTCTCTTTATCTGGCCACATATTGTGGCCGCAGCTCGGATCCCCTAGCAGGTAGCCATTTTTAGGTATATTTCCAAGACTATGTTTAAACGATTGAGCATAGTATCCTCTTGACTTCGTCTTGGTCCTTGCTTCCTCTTCTTGTAGCTTAGCTTTATCATGAGGGTAGATCTTTTTATTTCTGTTGCTTGCATCATCTCGCCTTTGATAAGATTCGGGAAATATGGATGTAACAACGATTGTCTTAGAAGGTACTATATTTTGTCATAATTTACCCATTAGAAATCTTTTTCATATAGGCGCTTCTCATTCGTTTCTTCAAAATCGGTACTAAAGTGTTAGAATTAGACGTTTCCACTCTTGTCACTTCTCTTAGAGTAGCTATTCCAGTTGGAGGATATGCTTCTCGGGGTATGAAGTGTTTTGATGTTTCCATTTGATTATTTGTTTATATTTTCTTATGTGATTTGCTTGTCAGGGATTCTCTGAATTTTTGAATTATCTTTGGTATGGATGGCTCGAGCGATATCATGCTCTAGTATTTTGTGTCGAGCGGGTGATCACTCTTTAACATCCCGATCATATAGAATGAATTTTAATTGCACTAGAAACATCAAGTTCTGATTAAGATATTGTATGGAATCTTGTGGAGGAGAGATTGAGCAGATTCCATTAGTTAAAAAAATTTATGATATCTTTGAACCAGTTACATGTCCACCGCCTAAAAGAGCAGTTGAATTTAGGATTGATTTAATTCCTGGAGCTTAGCCTTTTAGTTGACCACCTAATCGAATGTGTCCTAAAGAAATGGGAGAACTAAGAACTCAATTTGAAGAACTCGAACAGAAGAATTATATTGGACTGATTAGTTCCCAATGGGGTCCATCAGCTTTATTTGTTAGGAATGTAAATGGACCTTTGTGACTTAAATTACAGAAAGCTGAATCACACGATCAAGAATAAATATCCATTGCCAAGAATATATGATTTATTTGAACAGCTGAGCGGTGCTAAAGTATTTTCGTAGATTAATCTAGCAACTGATTTTCATTGGCTCAGGGTGACTAGAGGTAGTATATCTCTTACTGCATTTCGTACCGAATATGGTTCATATAAATTGTTGGTGATGTCATTTGGATTGAAAAATTCTCCAGCTTATTTCATTGATCTAATGAATATAGTATTCAGGAGTTATTTGGATAAGTTTGTTCTAGTTTTCATTGATGATATCCTCGCCTATTCAAAATCTGCGGAAAAAATGTAATTCATTTACAAATGGAGTTAGAAAATTAAGAGAACACCAACTGGAAGAGAAAAAAGTCAAAATGCCATTTCTGGTAGAAGGAAGTTAAATTTTTAGGACAATTGATTTTTGATAAAGGTATCTCAGTCGACTCATCTATGGTTAAAGCAGTTCAGAAATGGAAACATCCGGGATAGTGACAAAAATTTGTAGTTTCTTGGGATTGGCCGAATGCTTCATGAGATTTATTAAAGACTTCTCCCAAATTTCTACTCCACTCACTCAATTAACGAAGAAAGGAAAGAAGTTTGTCTAGATAGACAAATGTGAAGAAGCTTATTTGAAACTAAAGAAGTTACTTTTAAATGCTCCAATTTTAATAGTTCCTAAGGAAATCAAGATCTTGTAGTTTGTATCGATGCCTGTGGGATAGGTATTTGTAGGTGTGTTGATGTAGAAAGACAGAGTCATAGCCTATGCCTGGAGACAACTAAAACCAAATAAAGTACAAGACGCCACTTAAGAATTTGAATTGGCAACAATAGTGTTTGCTTTGAAGCTTTGGTGACATTATCTGTTAGGAGAAAGGTTTGTTTTATACATAGACCACAAGTCATTAATATTTATTCTCTCAAAAGGATTAAAATATGTGACAGTAAAGATGATTAGAATTTTCAACTGCATATGATATGGAGATTCAATTTACTCCTAGGAAATGAAATAAGGTAGCAGATGCTCTCGATGGAAAACATCAAGAAGTTGTACCCATGATGTTACATGAGTGGAAAGAGTTGGAATTGTTAACTTACTATGATATTCGGTAAGGAAGAATAAATAATATAATAGCTACGTTAGCAAGCTTGGAAATTCGACTGAGTTTACTTGATCGAATCCAGACCAGTCAGAGTGAAATCTGAATCTAGAAGATCAGATTAAGAGCTTGTGAAGCAGTATTACTTTAGAAGATATTAATAAATTCGAGTTAGACTAGAATGGACATTTGAGATTAAAAGGGAGGTTATATGTTCCCAACATAGCCGATCTAAAGAAATAAAATTCTCGGCAACTATCATCGATTGGTATTTTCGATACATCCAGGTGGAACGAAGATGTATAAAGATTTGAAATGGATGTACTATTGTAAAGGCATGAAACAAGACATCGGAGAATACATAAAACAGTGTGTCATATACCAATCAAGGAAGGGCTAACATCAAAAGCACAATGGATTATTTTAACTTTAGAAGTACTGCGGTGGAAATGGGAACAAATCTTGATGGATTTCATTGACGGACTTCCTAAATTGAGATAAGGAAATGAAAGTATTTGGGTGATAGTCGACAGCTCACCAAGAGTGCTCATTTATCCCAGTCAGAGTAAATAAAACTATAGAGAGTTTAGCTAGACTATTCTTGAAACACATGGTAGGATTTCATGGAATTTCGAAGGGTATGATATGTGGTTATGTTCCTCTATTTGCAAGTCATTTCTGGCATAGTTTGCAATCGGCATTGGGAGTTCAGCTTAACTTAAACCCTGCATACCATCCTTAGACAGATGGTCAAATTGAAAGAATAAACTGAATCATAGAGGACCCATTAAAAATGTGCATTCTAGAATTTGGAGGTTCAAAGGAAGAATATCTCCATTTAGTCTCTCCTACAACAATAGTTTTCAATCTAGTATTGGCATGGCACCGTTTAAAGCTTTATACGAAAGGTCGTGACAATCACTAGTGTTACTCAAAAAATTCACCTTCTGCCTAAGTCAAAAAGTCTTAAGCAAAGGATGAAAGGAAAAGAGTTCAGATCAGGCCTTTCGAAGAGGTCGAAGGGATGCAGTCAACAATATGAAGCAGCTCAATACCTTTCGCAGGAAACGGAGGGTATTTTTTCACGGTATCCAAGAAGTTCTTACCTTTCGAAGAAGGCAAAGAAGTCAGGACAAGGGCATGCGACCCTATAACAACCTTTCTGAAAGCATAATAAGCCTTTCAGGCCGGTTGGAAAACCTAATGAATACCTTTCGACGGTGTCGAAAGGTTTATGATGAAGGCAACATTCATAAGTCAGCAAAGAATGTAAGGCAACCTTCCAACAACGTTCAAGGGAGACTCGGTCTCGGCAACACTCAAGCAAGAAGCAACCTTCTGACAAAGTCGAAGGGTTCACAATAGCCGAGTAAGAAAGAAACCCTCCGGCACCGTCGAAGGGTTCACATACCGTATAGATGACAGACCTTTTGACAAGGGCAAAAGGTTCCTAAAAACAAATGGAAGAAAAGAGCCTTCGGCAACACTCAAAGATCCACGATGACATGCGAGAGAAAAACATTCCGACGAAGTCGAAAGATTAGCAACTGCATGTAAGAGGGGAACCCTCCAACCCAGTCGAAGGCATGAGGACGAAAGCATGGCCCCCGGCATCTATAAATAAGACCCAGAGGGTCCTGTTTTAGGGACGGATTTTTTTTCACATTCTAATCTTGTAACTTCTTAATTACAGCTCTGTAACCCTAATTGGGTATCGATTTAAGGAATTTAATAAAAAGGAAGTCTTTTCTTGGATAAAGAGGGAAGTCTTAAGCTTTGTGAATTACTTTACTATTTACTTTAATCTTTGCTAGCTTAACTCCAATTTTCAGGTATAGTTTCGTCGAAAGGTTTTTGTCACCGAGGAGGACGATATTTCTTCTTAAACGATCTTTACAACCATTCGGGGACCTCTATCCTGCACTCTAAACCCTTCGGCTACAAGGGAAGATTATTTGAATCAACATTCATAAAACCTTTCGGTATCATAGACGCTGTGGATAAAACCTTTCGACAAGGTTCATAACCTATCATATTTTGACAACCTTAATAACCCTTCGAATCCCAAATAGCTACTTGCCTAACCTTTCGGCAAGGATCCAGATCAACTCTTTATATAGGGCAAGCTAAGGAAATTCTATCCTAATCAAGGAGATAATTTACAGGGGAAATCTTATAAAGCCTCAACTAAGTCAGTGATCATTTCATATTAACTCAGCCAAGCCGAAAGGTTTCTTTAATCTTGTGCCAAGATCTTTTTGACCACGTCGAAAGGTTAGGTTCAAAGTCTAATCCCAAGTAGAGATACATAGATGGTTCTATAGATAATCAACCCTTCGGTATAGATCGTCTTAATCTTATCACCTGGAGTAACTCTAAGTTACCAACTGGACATTTACTGATCTTCTTTGAGATTCTAATTTCCACCATTTTCCAATAACTTCTTCTACTTGGATTCTTTGGGGTGTTGACCATAAATTTGGTTAACATTTTTGGCACTAGAAGGAGGGCTTGAACCTCCGACTTGGTTGATTTCCTAACACTACAATTTTCTGATTCTCATTGGACCAGTTCTACGTCAAATTCACTTATTTTGGTTTGATCATGGCTAAAAGATTTAAGAGGTCTGAACAAGGATCTTCCGAACCACACTTGACAAGGCTTTCCTATGTAAATACCAAAGACTCCAACCAGGATGAGGAACAAAGATTAAGGCTTGAAGCCATGAAGATTATAAATAAAAAGAAGGCAAAATCTTATGACCCTAAAAGATGGAGCTTGAACCCCTTTCATATGGGACCGACCCTAATTTTTGCACTTGGAAAAAGAATAAGGGGAAGTGACAACATTTTTAATCAAATGAGAAGAACTATTCAGTCATATTCCCAAGGAACTATCTTTGAAAAAGAAATGATAAAGGGCTACGATATTTTCACATACAAATGGAGTAAGATTATAAATGAGGCTTGCCATTCAAGGGAGAACCACAGACACATGGAAAAATCCTCAATTGAAGAAATAAGGATGATAAAATAACTACCTAGTGGAAACATAATAATTACCAAGGAA
The DNA here is from genome assembly GCA_030737815.1 of Allium fistulosum. NCBI lineage: Eukaryota > Viridiplantae > Streptophyta > Magnoliopsida > Asparagales > Amaryllidaceae > Allium > Allium fistulosum. The sequence continues at coordinate 750,289 of JASFAW010000015.1, forward strand.
TTTCCAATCGAAACCTTAAGACTGAAAGGAGAACCCTTGAAGGAAGATCAACAGGCGATAAAAATGAAACCAACTCCTCAAAAAAGAAGTATTTGAACCAAACCACAAAAGAATTAGACGTCATTCAAAGACGACTCAAAAGTCAAAACTTCTTGGAGAATATAATCTTACAACATCAATCGAAGACATTTATTTTAGAACCAAAGAGGAACTGAATTATTGGCCTTCTCAAACGAAAAATCCAGGGTGTGAAAGAAGATCTAAGGGATCATACTGCAACTTTCATCTCATAAATGGACATGATACAAACCAATGTAAGGTGCTTGGGAAAATGATCTTACACTTTCTAAGACAAGGAAAGCTGAAACAATTTGTAAAGAATTGAACGAACTGTGGAATAAAGACTATGTTCTCAAAATAAGAAAAGTCTTCATGATTGGAAGAGAATTTCTCCTTAAACTTGGACTACCTAAAATGGTAGGCTACCAATGATGGTAGAAAGCCCTTGGTCGCGCCAAGATGGCCAGGTCAAGGCACCTCCTAGAGGAGGGTGTAAGCCTTTATCCGCGCCAAAATCAGAAATGGCCAGGTTAAAGCGGCACAAGCCCTTATCCACGTCACGCTATGGCCAGGATAAGGTACCTCCTGGAGGGAGGATGGGTAATCTCTTGGTCCCGCCATGCTATGGCCTAGCCAAGGTACCAAACAAGCCCTTAACCGCGTCACGCTATGGCCAGGTTAAGGCGCCTCCTGGAGGGAGGTCGGGTAAGTCCTCGGGCCCTGCTTCAGAATAAGCTAGCCGAGCGCACCGGAAACCCGGATGAAATGTTCGATGGACTAAGAAAAGTCCATGCCTGAAATAGTCCCCGCCAGAATTCGGCATCGCCTAAAATGGCAACCACCAAAAGGTCGATAACGTCTAAAATGACAAATAGCCTGAAATGGGCTCTGCTTAAATAAGCACAAAATTAGACTAAAGAGTCTCCGCCTGAAATAGGCCAAAACAAATGGACAAAGAAAACTCGGGCCCGAGAAAGCAAAAGCATGCGGGACATCCTCAAAGCCTGAAGATGGCACATTCAATAAATGGAATCAGTAGGAATTCTCTAACTTCTCTTCATAAATATCCACCATAAATGGTATTCTGGTCTTCTATTACTTATTACCATAAATGGTATTCTAGTCTTCTATTACTTATTACCAGAAATGGAATTCTGGTCTTATATTACTTACCCGAAATGGTATTCTGCTCTTCCGTTATTAATTGCCATGAATGGTATTCTGGGACTTCTGTTATTAATTATCAAAAATGATGCCTTGGAAGTGGCATCCTGGACTTCTATCATTATTTATCTAAAATGATGTTCTGGACTTCTACTATCAGATATCAGGAAGGTATATTCTGATTATCTATTACTTACTACCAGAAGCGGTTTTCCGGATTTTCGTTGTTAATCCCGAATCAGAATTTTGGTCTTCTATCACTTATAGTCGGGAATAGTATTCCGATCTTTTATTACTCATTGCCAGGCTAAATCCCTAATCCTTTATCATTAACTAGCGAATATGGTATCCTAAACTTTTATTGTCCAAATTCTAAGATTGGTTTTATGGTCTTCAAATACAAAATACTAGGTTGGATTTCTGGTCTTCTACTAGCTATCAACGCCGGATCGGGTATTTCTGACCTCTGTTACTTAATTACCACATACGATTTTCCGGACTTTTATTATTAATTCCAAGTTAAGGATCACGGTATCTTATCAGTAGATATGAATTTCTGTCTTTATGTCATCTATCATCGAAAATGATATAGTGGGTTTCTATCGCTTATTACCAAGGAAAGGCATTTCGATATTCTAATATTCCGTTATGCTGAAGCCAGTATTCTAACTCTCCATTACTTATTACCAGTGTGTACCAAAAAGCAACTACCGAATTATCTTAATATTCTCTGATACCCGAATCTGGGTCTGGTGACACCTCGTAAAACTCCATCGTTAATACCAAAAATTTGGATGCCAAGGCTACTGATTATTGAAAGCCCTAATCTAGAAACAAAACCTTTGGACTTCTATCCATCTTAAATAATTTGACCCGAGTCAAAGAATATTACAAGAAGAAGATCGCTGCCAATAGAATCTCCTAATGAGAGCTTCAGATCTTTTTATTCTCAGGTTCCCTTAATAACAAGGAATGAATCCAAAAACTACCATGTCAAGAACTAAGTCATAAATGTCCCGTCAAGGTCTTTAATTATTGAGTAAATGTATGTTTCGATAACTATGTGCAGCTTATTATTAACTATTTTCAGGAATGTCGAACAAGTGGAAGGAGCTAAATCTACGATCATCCCTCATTATGGATAAAGATGAGACCTTAACATTTTAAATGAATTGCTTTTCATACAATTTCCACAATGATTTGCTAATCTAGGCAAATGATGCCTTTAGATTAATATGTCAATTTCGAGCTAACGATTAAGGGTACTATGTGCTACATGTTTCACAGAAAAGTCAGAATGACAAGGAATCTAGATTCACTTAATCGAGAGAGGTGTCATGGATTAAAATGGAAAACTGAGAAATGCATTAATCTCCAAGAGGCATATCCAAATCAGAGATAAACAAGGTGAAAACAAGAGCAACGAAACAGGTAGTATTTACAATATAATAAATATCGCATTACCCTATGCTACGTAGCGTTACTAAGGTATGGAAAATATATCCTATATATATTGAGATGCTTGTGATTTGATCAACGTTCTTATAAAACCCATAGATATTATAGGATCGGCACTCGAAACTGAGTTACTGAATGTAGATTCTAAAGGTTTACATAGTGCCAGACTAACTTTTAAATTTTTATTTATAAGACATTCATCCTCTCATAAAACTTGGTCATTCCAAGTTGAGATTGATACAAGTATCTCCACCAATGAAATGCTTTAAAATTTAAGTATCTCAGTCCCCCTTTCTTAAAGTTTCAAACTTTAAAATCTCAATTTCCTTGGAAGATTTTTGAATAATGTAACATCTGAGCTGAGAAATCAAAGAATTTTTGTGAAAATCAACTTTTTTTAACTCCACTCTTAATTTGTCCTTGATCATTACAAATTCCAAAATAAGGGCTTTAGAAAGTAAAACTAGTCTTGCTCGAGTCTCCCATACGAACAAACAAGACAGAAAACCAAATTTCTATATTCCAACAATAAGAATATATATTAAAGTGTGTTTCTTGTTGAGACTTGCTATTGATAATAAGATACAATAACACCGCTCAAAATGATAACTAATATACATTTACTATAGTTCTATCTCTCGGCTTGAAGATTATCGTAGCATAACCATCAATCAATGTTGAATAAAATATTCTAATTTCTTTTACAAGAAAATTTCCTTCTACTTTCTAAGGAAGCCGAATGAGGAGTGACGGTTTTCTATGTATGAAAACTATTCACCCCAAGATCCTCAATATTAAGTCGTTTTTGAAGAAGGCCTTCCCCTATTTAGCATATTGGCTAGATTGGTCTCTTAGAGCGACATGATTTAAGGAACGGATAATATGGAATTACATAGTATAGATAAGCTAAACGTAAAATATGTAACGAGAAACGTATATTCACAGAACAATTGCTTGCCACCTATTTGTAATCACTCCCCCAATTCAAACGAAATGGACTTAAAGAGGAATTCAAAAATAAATTTATACTTATAACACCTGAACCATTTAAGGAAATTTTTTGGAAAATCAATCTGATTCAAAGCAAATTACAACATGCACCAGGATTTGGGCTAGGTCCTAATTTACACAAAAATAGAAACACTTAAGTAAACTCCCACTGAAGTTTACCCGAATATAAAAGTTTCCTGGCCGAGTGTCAAAAATACACTTTATATAGAATTAACCAAGATGTCTCTCTCTACCTATCGTCCAAAGTAAGGTTAGGAATTCACCGCTCTTTTTCAAAAAGCGTCATACCAAGACTGTCTTTTGCAGAACTTCACCAGATAATTCTTAACCAATGTTTGCTTTCAAATCAAAATGGAAACTATAATTATGCAAAATGACAAAAACAATTAATGAAATCTCTAGAAGTACGAGAGAGAATGTCTCAATTTTCGCACCAAAATCCCTGTTAAAATCCATTCGCCTTCTCCCCTTTCTCTTTTGGCTTTCATTATATAAACATTTATTTCTAAAAAAAGAAAGAGAAAAACATCAATGGCTGCCTGCAACTTCCACCAAATTCACCCCGATTTTGTCAACGCCGAAGCACCGCATTACTGCTGCTGCTTTGCGTTAGGAGTATGGAACCAACCGTAGGAAGCGGAGAAAGTCGATAGTGCATAGTCCAACAACACAATTCATATACAGCCTAACCTCTTTAATCCTAACATAATAGCAACATACTCCTTGCTTTTTGATTTGGCCACAAACACGTTCTGGATGGATTTGGCCATCTGGGATGCCTTTGGAGAAAACCTTGCACTGATAACAGACTCACCTTATCAACCAATTTGAGTTGAACCCATCATTGTCAACCCAGTCAATTTAGCTCCACACCTGCCGCCTTTTCCAAATGAGCTATAGGAGGGGGGAAATCATCTTACCGTTTCTGCTAATCGCCTTCGGTGCTTAATCCTAGGATGATAGTGTCATTTTGAACATGTACATACTGACAAATCATTTTGGAAAATGTAACATGAAGCAATATATAAGAAAATATTTTGGTATTTTAGTTTAGTTGAATTTCTGAAGTGAAGTTTGTTTATTTGCTACTTTGTTATATGATGTTTTGCTATACATAAAGGAATCGAAAGGTTTAGAACCCTTTGACCTCAACGAGAGCTTGTTGTCGGAGGGTCTAACCACTAAATTACTTAGATCTTCCAACAAAAAAGGAAGGTTGAGGCCAGAATACCTTCTGATCCTGTCAGGAGGATCAAAAAGGACAAATTCATCATTGTAGCCTTGATTCCCTTCGGAAGGGTAGAAAGAACATTTTAAATAACCAAAATGATACTTAAAGGATTCCAGGATACCCTGTTAACTTGATAATAATTGCTTTTTTTCCTACCAGGAAGATAAGTAGGAAAGAAAGTCTAAAAGTTTTAAACCGAGTTTAGAAAGTGACCTCTTTGCTTTGAAAGAGGTCAAGTTGTTTGAAAGAATTCTTTTACTTGTACTTGGTAATTCCATTTACAGAAAAAAGAAGCTGTAAACTTTATAGCTTTTAGAGAAGATGACTTTGAAAGTCAAAAGCATCCCTTCGCATGGGAGGGGGAAATGTTACTCAAAAAATTCACCTTCCGCCTAAGTCAGAAAGTCTTAAGCAAAGGACAAAAGGAAAAGAGTTCAGATCAGACCTTCCGAAGAGGTCGAAGGGATGCAGTCAACAATATGAAACAGCTCAAGACCTTTCGCAGGAAACGGAGGGTATTATTTCATAGTATCCAAGAAGCTCTTACCTTCCGAAGAAGGCAAAGAAGTCAGGAAAAGGGCATGCGACCCTACAACAACCTTTTCGAAAGCATAATAAGCCTTTCGGGCCGGTTGGAAAACCTATTGAATACCTTTCGACGGTGTCGAAAGGTTTATGATGAAAACAACATTCATAAGTCAGCAAAGAATGTAAGGCAACCTTCTGATAACGTTCAAGGGAGACTCGGCTTTCGGCAACACTCAAGCAAGAAGCAACCTTCCAACAAAGTCGAAGGGTTCACAATAGCCGAGTAAGAAAGAAACCCTCCGGCACCGTCGAAGGGTTCACATACCATATAGATGACAGACCTTTCGACGAGGGCACAAAGTTCCTAAAAACAAATGGAAGAAAAGACCCTTTGGCAGCGCTCAAGGATCCACGATGACATGTGAGAGGAAAACCTTCCGACGAAGTCAAAAGGTTAGCAACTGCATGTAAGAGGGGAACCCTCCGACCGAGTCGAAGGCATGAGGACGAAAGCATGGCCGCCGGCATCTATAAATAAGACCCAGGGGGTCCTGTTTTACGGACGGATTTTTTTTCTCATTCTAATCTTGTAACTTCTTAATTATAGCTCTGTAACCCTAATTGGGTATCGATTTGGAGAATTTAATAAAAAGGAAGTCTTTTCTAGGAGAAAGAGGGAAGTCTTAAGCTTTGTGAATTACTTTACTATTTAATTTAATCTTTGCTGGTTTAACTCCAATTTTCAGGTGCAGTTTCTCCAAAAGGTTTTTGTCACCAAAGAGGACGATATTTCTTCTTAGACGATCTTTACAACCAGTCAAGGACCTCTATCCTGCACTCTAAACCCTTCGGCTACAAGGGAAGATTATTTGAATCGACATTCATATAACCTTTCGGTATCATAGACACTATGGATAAAACCTTTCGACAAGGTTCATAACCTATCATATTTCGACAACCTTAATAACCCTTCGAATCACAAATAGCTACTTACCTAACCTTTCGGCAAGGATCCAGATCACCTCTTTATATAGGACAAGCTAAGGAAATTCTATCCTAATCAAGGAGATAATTTATGGGGGAAATCTTATAAAGGCTCAACTAAGTCGGTGATCATTTCATTTTAACTCCGCCAAGCCGAAAGTTTTCTTTAATCTTGTGCCAAGATATTTTTGACCACGTCGAAAGGTTAGGTTCAAAGTCTAATCCTAAGTAGAGTTACATAGATGGTTCTACAGATAATCAACCCTTCGGTATACATCGTCTTAATCTCATCACTTGGAGTAACTCTATGTTACCAACAGGACATTTACTGATCTTCTTTGAGATTCTAATTTCCGCCATTTTCCAATAACATCTTCTACTTGGATTCTTTAGGGTGGTGACCATAAATTTGGTTAACAACTAGCTTGTTTGTTCGAAACAGGAGATAAATTGATATTAGGTCTTGATTGGTAAAAGAAATGACTGAGAAGATAGAAGTTATCCACAAAAAATGAAAATAGCTCAGTCAAGGAAAAAGAGTTAAGCTGATAGACAAAGAAGAGATTTAGAATTTTCTATTGGAGATAAAGTATTTTTGAAAATATCTCTAACAAAAGGCATAGTCAGATTTGAAAAAGTAGGAAAAATTTCTCCTCGATTTACTAGGCTTTATCTATTATCGAGAAAATAGGACCACTTACTTATAAATTGGAATTGCATGAATAACTATTGGGTGTCAACAATGCATTTCAATTTCACAACTGCTAAAGTGTATCCATAGCATATATATAGTATAATAGAAACCGGACAGATTCAAAAATTAGAACTACAACCAGATCTATCTTATCCTATAGAACCTTCATGGATTGTTGATTCAAAGGTGAAGCAATTAAGGAACAAGCAGGCTCCATTAGTAAAATTAGTGATCGACTAACCTTAAAGATTGTACATGGGAAACAAAAGAGAAAATTAGAAAGACTCGGCATGAGTTATTCGAGACTCCATATGCATGTGTTTAATTTATCTATATATTTCTTGCTTGTCTTTACATGCTTGATTGATTGAATGATTGCATTTGGTTGATCTATGTAATTAGAATTGTTATGGTACTCTTCAGTAAATTGTGAGGGCATAATTTCTTTAAGTAGGGGAGTCTGTAACATCTTTGTTTAAATTATAAAAAAATTAACTAATTTATTAAATTTTGGGATTTATTTATGAATAATGATTTAAGAATTCAAATTTGACATTTGAATTGTAATTTTAAAAATCCAAAATTCATTTAAATTTTTTTTGGTGAAAATAAATTATAATTATGATATTTTGAAAATAAAACAATTATTTTATAATTGTTTAAAACCAAAAAATGATATTTTGATAAAAGATATATCATTACAATGTCGAAATAAAATTTTGGTAAAAACATCTTAAATTGGATTCGTTTAAAAATAATTATAACACGTTGATTTAAAGTGCTTAAATCTAATAATAATCAACGGTTATAGTGTTAAATAAAAAGAAAAAGGAAATATAAAGGATAATCTTTACTTTAAATCCTATCCTAAACATATTCGTGATAATTTAACCTGCTTCATTTTTAACCTATACTACACCCTTATCCTAAACTCCACCCAAACCTTTATCACTCCAAAACTATAAATACCCTAAAGCTAATTCTTATTTCCTCCATCAACCACCTAAAAGAAATCAATGTATCCTTCATCTTCACTCATTTAAGCTAAACTAGGGTTCTAATTTTCTTCACCAATTCAAGATAAATCAATATAAGGAAGTGAGCATATGTTTGAACATCTCTAATCTATCATTTACAAGCCTATGATTATGTTTTTATGCATAATCAAGTTTTGGACAGAAATTAAATTAAGTTGTTTTGAGTTATTTCTTGATATTAATAGGTAGAACCATTGAGTTTAAGCTTTCTAATGAATATAGTAGGCTCATATGGGTTATATTTTGACTTTAGGAACATTTCATTTTTGAACATCATTGAAAATAAGTATGTTTGGGTTGTTTTAAGAAGTTAGGAAGTATTGAATAGTTTAAAAGCTTAATGGTGCATATGCTTTGCTTGGAATGAATAGTTTTGATTTCATCGATGAATTGTCTAATCTATAATTTCTGTTATGAGTGATTATATAATCTAATACCTTTAAATTATTTTTTCTATGTTTTAAAATGAGTTTTGAGCATGAATAAAAAATCTGGACAAAAATAATATTTTGAAGAACTAAGTCGAACCATGATGCTAGGAAGTCATACTCTTTATCAGAAGTTTTAATAAGGTTCATATGTTGAATTAAATCACTTTAATGATGTGTTTATACATACTTTAAATTCTAGAAAAAGATTAATAAGGTGTATTGTGATGTTAAATTAAGAAAAACTAGTGATTGTTCATTACAAGCTTGAAGATGATGCCTATATATGGGATAGTGTGAAGTTAAGTGTTGTTAAGATGGAATATCTATATCTGAAACTAATTTTTAAAGCTACAAAAGTAAATTGGTGAGTTAACTTGAAGAAATTGATGATGATGCCCATGTATACATGTTGTTATGATGCTAAAATAAAAATATAGGTTATAAATGGAGATGGCGTATGAATGAATTCAATATAGGTTGCTGTTACAAACAAAATACCATTTGAAAGTTTGCCATTTGATTTAGTATGAGTTGATTGAAATGATGAATGGGAAAGGTGAGTTATGAGATGAAAATAAATCTATAAAATCATGAATCTAAACTAAAACAAAATGAAGTGATTTATGGACTGAAATGAGTCCATGTTGAAGCCTCAAAAGAACCCCAAAACCGACACGAAGCAGCCAACATTGAAGGAGTCCTGTCGCCTACCTATGCCAGGGGTTTACTACGCCTGTAAGCATTAGGTCATATTTCTGACATGATGATTTAGACGTCCGAACCTGTGTTTTCAAGGGTAGTAAACCCCTAGCAAAAGCCTAATGCGGTGACTCTATCCCGTTTTGCTTGTTTTCTTCTTTGTTTGATGTTGTGATCCCTTGACACAAACTTTAGTGTTGATATTAAAAAAATTGAAATTAATTTGAATTTATTTTTAATTCCAAAGAAGAAATCAAAAAGGAGTGGCAGCAGGAAGTCAAACATCTGATACTTCAACCAGACGTCTAAATTCGCAATCAGACATCTAGCTTTATAGGTCAGACGTCGGAATAATGATTGAGACATCTGAATAACCTTTAGATTTCTAAATACATGTTAATATTTGAATTTTAATTTAATTTTAATTTATTTTAAACAAAAGAAACAAGGGTGTCTAAATTGAAATTGAATTTAGACACTACTTGATCAATGATTTAGCTATATGAATGAAACTAGTTAGGAAGTGAATGCTTGTTTAAATTTGATTACAAATTTTGTTATCTTTAGATATCCCATATATTTTTACACGTTGTTTTTATAAAAATCTATTTCATGCATTGATTATGTAGTTTGATGATGCATGTATATAACTTTTATTTGATGAAAATAGGATATAACATCATTTGTGAATGATTATGTAACGACCAGGATTTTTGAACAGATTATAATTAAATATTGAAATTATTTAAATAATTAAATCTTGGATTTAATTTGACAAAAATGATTTCAAAAAGCTTATTTAAATTATAATGGTAAACTTTTTATTTAAATGATAATGGTAAACTTTTAATTTAGAATTAAAGTGATTAAAATTGTTTTAAAAATAATCCGTTTTAATTAACGTGTGAAATTATCATTCCAGAGCACTATCTCGAATTTTGATGAAACTAGTAACATTGGATCAGGAATAATGAATTGTTATATGCCGACGAGTTTTGTGATGATCGGATATGCAGTGTGGTCGTGTGTGCTTGAAATGCACAACGTAAAAAAAGAGTATAAAATATAATATTATTTTTCTACAAATACCACTCAAAACCTTATAACCTAATTCATCAATTCCCTCTTTCTTTTGCTTTTTGAAATTTTCCTACCACCGCATTATAATTCCTTTCTTCAAATGTTTAGAGAGTTTTAGACCACGAAAGTCAATGTCATTTTTATCCGTTGGCCTCGTGAAGGAGTGAGCATCATTTCAGTGTGTGTCGTTTTGTGTGCGTTGATGGTTGGTGATGATCGAATGTGTATAGTCGGAGTTAGGGCTTGACTTGGGTGACGATTTAGGCAGCGATTGTCAAAGGCAATTATGGCGATGGGTTTCAGGCGAGAAGGGCTATGGGTTGGAGGAGTATAGGGTGGTGCGGCACTGTGACATGGTGTGTGACATTTTACTGTATAGGGTAGGTCGGAGGCAAAATCAAGGTGAAGGTTGACCTCGCGGTGATGCAGGAAGTTGTTCGGCGGTGGTTTGGTGGTCTCGAAGGATCTTACTCAAAATGCAACACATGATATCGATTTGGGCATGAGCAAGTCAAAATCGATCGATGATGTCGGGGCTGTCGTGATGGTGGTTGGCGGGTCGAGTCTTCGAAGAGGAACGTAGTGGCATAGTCAGATCGTGGTTTAGTGGAGTTATTGTCGTGTCATTGGAGATTGTGCAAAGCAATGGTGATGTCTATGTGCACGTGGGGTAGAGGAAGAAAGGAGACGAGGAATGGGATTAAGGTAATGATTTGAATTAATTTAATTAATTAAGTTTTTAAATTCAAAATCTTATATAAATCGTATCTTGTTCATTCGAGGTCCAATCGAGAGGCGGCTTTCGCCGTTGTGTTTGTATCGATGATATCTATGCATTGGAGTTGGATTCTTTGGAGCTTATGGGAATTTTAGTCAAAAATCGAACGGCGTTCGATTTTGGACTATACGGAAATGCATAAGCATTGGCTGGAACATCGGTGAGTTTTACTGAATATTATTGTGTATATAATTATTGTCGTATTAAAATTATAAACTATATAACGAACAATGGAACATTGATGAGTTTTACTCACCAGACTTACTATTTACATGTTTGATATTGCTTTGTGAAAAGTGGCAGTGCGTTATAAATATTTGAAGTGATATAGTCGTTATAAACGTGCTTTGAAATCCCTCATATTTGACATATGTAAAATTGGATAAATTGTGGAAATATATACGTGCGTGTGTGTATTTTGCTACACATGTTTTGGTGTGTTTGGCATAAAAGAATTGGTTTAGAAATTTGTGGAAATTGGAAATGGAATTTGTTGATAATAAATTATGGATTTTTAAAGAGATGGTTTTAAATTATAAAACAGGTTTTTATGGTTTTTTAGATAAACATTTTAAAAATATGTATAAGTATTTTAAAAGTATATTTTTAGTATGTGTGTGTGTGGTTTTATAAATTGTTAAAGATTTTATTTAGTAAATAAAAGGCTTTTATGTTATAATATTTTACAAATAGTTTATAGTATTTTATTAAATATCTTAGTTTTACAAATAAACGAGTTTGTGTGTGTATCTCTTTTTAAAGGTATTTTAGTATATTCAGAAGTCTTAATAAGGAAGCCTAGTATTTGTGAAAAGAATATAAAGGAGATTTGGGATTATAACACTTACGTTATAATGGATTGTTTTATAAATTGATTAAAAAGGCATATAACCTTGTTTAATAAGTGGAGAGGTACTTAGAGCTTTAAATGAATGTTTCAAAGTAAATGGCAAGAATAAAAGTGATTTTGGGTTTATAGTAAAGTTATTTGTGCAACATTTGTTTTAACTCATTTAATTATACTTTTGAAAATTGATTGGATCTTTAAAATGGAGTTTTAAAGATAACGGAATAGTGAAGTGTTTTGGGTTTGTCGTAAACAATGTTTTAGTAACATTTGTTTTTAAACCCTTGGATAATATTTTAAAGTTGTAAAATATGGTTAAATAAATTAGGAAAAATACTTAGATCTATAATAATGGAATTTTAAAGAGAATAACGAGTGAATTGGTTTTGGGTTTGCTGTGGCAATGTGATAGTAACATTTGCCTTTAACCCATTTTGATTATATTTATGAATGTAAATAAATCGTTGACAAGAATGTTTTGAAGATAGTCATAAGTGAAATGGTTTTGGGGTTTGTAGTGACAAGGTTTGAGTATCATTTGTCTTAAGCCCTTCGAAATTGATTTGTGAATATACTTATACGGTTGAGATAAGTATATGAATACTTTGAGAGTATTGAAATGTATTGAAATGAATAGTAATGTTTTAATTAAATAACGAGTTTAATTAACAAATAAAGTTTCATTTATAAAAGAGTTTATTGAGTAAAAATGAGTTTTACCAATAAAAGAGGAATCTAATTAATAAAGGAAGATTAACCAAAAAGGGATTAGAAGTCATTTATATGACTTTATCGTGCTTGTTTGTTCGATCGTGCTTTGTGTGTTACTTGTTTATGAACAGTATACGGGACTTAATTTCCCATATTTGATTATTATCATTATTATTTGATTTAACCAAATATACTCCAGAAATATCCAGAAGAAACACGAGAATTATATGGTACAATTACCTTTGGTTATGTTATACTGTTTGTATAAACTCGTTTTGCTCTTCTAGGACAAATGGTAAGGAAATCTGTGTACTTAAACGGTTAGGAGGTGATCTCCGATCTTATGTATTGTCTGTTTATTTACCATAGAACCGGAGTTGAGATTACTGAAAAATCGATCGATTGGTTTTGGAGCACCCGGTAAGTGGGGAGTGTACTTATATAAGATGACTTGAAACCATAACCACTCCAAAACCATATGCGTGTTCTATACTTTGTAAGAGGTTTGTGATTGTTTTGTGATTGGTTCGAGATATTGGAGTCTATGTGGAGATTCAAGATCTGTTTGAGATGCTCGAACACATGTAGTTGTTTGTGATATATTCAGGGTGTGAGAATCCATGTGTGATTCTAAGACTTGTTGAGGTATGAGAATCTGTGTGTTATTTCGAGTTCTGTTGAGGAATCCATGATAGGTTACAAGATCTGTTGAGATATGGGAATCCATGTGTGGTTCCGAGATCTGTTCGAGCCAGGGACTCGTTTGCCAAGATCTGTTTGAGTGATGACTTGTGTGTTGGAATGTTGGACGTAGCCTTACCAGCGGATATGACTAAAATAAGAAATAACATGCATAGCCATAAGGTTAGCAACCCACGAGGGTGCATGCGACTCCATCATAGAGTCACTTATAGATATGCATGCAAGAGCGATGCACTTGGCTAGTTTGGCCAGCTATGTATTTCCTATGGTACATTCACTAGGGATGTATGTTGCTTCGGAAGGATATCTATGATCCTTGTGTAGTAACTTGGAATCGACTTTGATTCAAGAAGATCTACATGGAAATCTTATACAATTAGCAAACCCGCCTTAGTGGTTGTGATTGTATATCTATTATTGTTGTGATGTACACTCGCTTCGCAGCTATATGATTATTTATATTTCACACCTTAGACATTATTATATCATCACTGGATTTTATAATAGAAATGGTTTGGTTATTGTAAGGTAAAAATCCGTCTCAGTTTATTGGCGGCGTAGTCTTACGAGATACGCTTAATTTGAAGGGTTTTAAGATATAATTAACCTATATGATTTGAGTTTCTCATGCTGGTTTACCAGACTGGTCTGGGTGTTATTTTCTTAATGCTTGGGTCAGCTTGAGTATATTTCCAAATTTATTCGTGGTTCATTGAAGCTCTTGGAGAGGAGCTGAATGATTTCTTACCATGCTTATTTTCCACTACATTACATGATTTGTATTTATCAGCGTTTGTGAGGATAGAAAGTTATAACTGTCCAGGCTGATGATAGGTTAGTTTTCTTTGATTGATGCATGTATATCAAAGTTTCTTTTTGGTAAAGACCTTTTGAGACATTATATACTATCGTTCCGCATATGAGATTCTGATATTGTGTTCTTCTTCCTTATTCTATTTCTTTTTCTTTTTATTTCACCCTAATAATTCATCTTCCGACATTTGGCTGCTCGGCATGTGAATACCGTAGATGTATTAGTGTCACATTTGGAGATCGAAAAGGCGGATCGCTGCATTGGGTATCAGAGCTGAAGGTTAAGCGAGAACTTTGGCTTTGGTGGGTATAACTCATTAAGAGATAGGGTAATGGAATGCCTTATTATGAGCTGAGTGTATATATACGAGAATGCGTATTTGTTATTGTTATAAAAAAGAAAAAAATGTTTTGCATTGGTTTGATTTATTTGTACAGTGGTTTATGGATTCTGATCAATACGTGTTACTAGCGTTATTGACAGGGGTCTGTAAACACTTGGACAAAGCAAACCGACACAATATTGTTTTGAAGTTGGTAAATGAAATAATTTTACCCAGAATTATAATTTATATATTGTTTGCACCAAAATTGGTCATAAACCCCGAATATAGTGAAAGCACAAATTTATATATACAGATCCACAATATCCAAGCACAGATCTCAGATCCAGATGATGTAGAGAATAAAAATGAAGAAAATAGCAAAATTGAAATGAGCAAGAAAGAAAAGAACATAGGGTTTATAGTGGTTCGGCTATCTCCGGTCTACGTCCGCTTTGAATCAATCCTTTTATTCCTTTTGTATTGAGATTACAATTAGAAGCCTTTGAATATCAATGAACAAAATGGCAGAGTTTCAAGTCCATGTTGTTCGTATCTATCTTGATTGCCTCCTTCGTATCGATCCTTCGTATCGATCTATGGGCGATCGATACGAAATGTCCATCTGAGTCTCTGAAACTATTGCTCCAATCTTCGTATCAATCTCTGCCCTGATCGATACGAAGCATGCCGCCTTCCTTTTGCCGTGTCCAACCAAATCGATGCACGTTGCATCGATACGAAAGCCATCGATCCCACACACCCATCTGCTCCTCGTATCGATCCGAGTTCCCTTTCCTCGTATCGATCTCTATGGATACGAACGCCATCCATCTTGATCGATACAAATGGATAGATATGAACCAGTTTCCATGAACTTTGATCCATCCATAACTTGGGCGTATGAACTCAGTTTGACCTGAAATTAGAAACATAGCCTTTCCTAGCCTTGTTTATCATTCCCAATCGATCCCACCTTGATTGGAGCTTGGTTTAATTTTGACGGTATCGATCATAACCTTGCTTCCAATCGATCTTCAATCTTGATATCCATCCTTTTTATCCAATTTGTGGATATCCCGGCCTTGACCAAAAGGCAGGATAACATTTGCCCCCCAAAACATGCCTTGTGGTAAGAAAGCGTGTTTTGAATAGCTCTAAATCTGTTATCTGAAATCCATATTCCATCCAGATCCAATAACCAATAACCGAATCCATGACTTCTCCGGGTCGATATCCAAATCTGGGACCACTCTGGGACCTTAGCCGAATCCGGGACCACTCTGGGTCCATAGCCAATCCTTAGCTATTCAAATCCAAAATCCGAATCCATGACCTCTCTGGGTCTAAATTCAAATCCATAGACCTCGCCGGGTCGTTTTATCCTATTCCGGTCTCGACTCTCCAGTCAAGGACTTTTACATTCTCCGGCCTCGACTCTCCGATCGAGGACTTTTATAATCTCCGGCCTCAACTCTCCGGTCGAGGACTTTTATATTCTCCGGCCTCGACTCTCCGGTCGAGGACATTTATATTCTCCGACCTTGACTCTCCGGTCAAGGACTTTTATATTGTGTTTGAGTCCATTCCATCACTCTCCGGTGAAGGGGCTTGTAACTTGCAATCACTGCCCTGTCACTCCAGTCGAGACCGTAATTGCGTGACCTGTATTATTTAGTACATTAATCCAAATCCACGCATCATAGAATCCAATTAACAAAGTAAAAGTCTATACAACCAGGAAAAACTAAATAAATGTCCGTACAACCAAGGAAGAAACCAAAGTTTGCAGAAAAATAGAAAGAAAACAAGATTTCATAGACCCGAGTATCACGGTTTGTCATCATCTCAAAGCAAGCTTAGGGACCATCCTCGATCCCATACATGTGTAAGTGACTTAGTCGTATTACTTTGAGTTCTATTACTTATTCATAGCCATAAATCCATTCAGTTGATAACAAGCTGACGATGCCTAGGTCCAGTGCCATCTTCGTTCGAGGTGGGCGGTGGCCGCTCCCATTCCACTGTCGCGGCTCAATTCCTTGTATATTGCTGCAAATGACCATTCCTCACATGCTCCTCAATGATATCCTTCAAATGCATGCAGTCGATCGTGCTATGCCCATCCAGCTCATGGAATAGGCAATGCTTTCCCAATGCCCGCTCGTATTCAGAGGGTTCCCTTTTCACCGGCCTTCGATACTGGAGGCGCCCTCGAGTATCCAAGTAAATCCTTTTCAGAGTTTCAGTTAAATCCGTGTAAGAAGAAAACTTTGACTCCCTCCATGGCCTTTTCAAAGTGCTACCATTGTCATTCATTTTCCTTTTGCCTCTATCATCTTTGTTTGGATCCTCCCTGGGTGGACCTCCACCTTTCACCGCATAAGCTTCAGCCTCTCTCCCTTCTCTCTCAGCCTGTGCATCTTCCTGACTTAGAAATCTTTCCACTTCATGGTGGAACTCCCCGAGATCCATCGGTGGATCCTGCTCCAGCGATATCTTGAAATCCAAATTCTCTGCAATTTCGGAGACTGCCGCCATCAAAACCATCGATGGATCAGGCCGATCCACCGAATCCACTGCCGCATTGAATCTGGTTAATAAATCCCTAAGTGACTCTCCCTTCCATTGATTCATCGATGTCAAAGTCATCACGTTCTTGGGTCTGACTATGTGGACCCGAAATTGCCTCATAAACCTCTCAATTAGCTCCGTCCATGCGCCAATAGAGCCACTCTCCAGCTGCTTGAACCATAATACTGCTATATCCGTCAAATACAAAGGGAAGCATCACGCCATGACTTCCTCCGATGCCCCTAGCACTTCCATGTGTCTCATGTACCTTGTCAAATGAATAGCAGGATCCATTCTTCCATCGTACATCTCTGGCGTTCGTAGTCTAAAATCCGGTGGGTTCCTAGCTTACCTGATCGTAGGAGCAAAGGGACTCCTATTCACGTCCTCCAAGTCTCTATTTACCAATCCTCCCCTCATAGCCCGTCTGATCACGTCCGCCAATCTGTCGTTGTCATCAAGTGGTAGCCTCTGCTTGCCAACTCCAACCCGCCCCCCGAGTTCGCGAGGGAATGTTGAAGCATGTCTTTCTGGAAGAGCATTCATATCTCGATCAACTCCAAAATGCACAGTGCTGCCTGGTATACTTCCTGGAATCGAGTCAACATGATTCGGGGGCATGCCCCCAAGCATAGGAGCTGCTCTCGATGGTCTTGCTCTATCCTGCATCCTATTTACTGCATTCTCTCGGTCTTGGATCTGAACTACCTCTGCTTCTGCTTCTCTAGCTTCGTGGATCTGAACTCTAGCAGCTCTAGCTGTTCCTGCCTGTCCAAACTGTCTCAGAAGGTTCTGCATCATTTCCTCCTGCCTTTTCAGCATCATTTCCATCTCGTCTCTAGTGATGAAGATTTAGGCCTGATTAGCTCCTGAGGAAGCCTCCTGACTTCCTTCATGCTGACTCCTTTCTGTTCTCTATCTCCTTGTTGATTGCTTAGCCATGGTTCCTTTTAGATCTGATCCTTTAGCTTTCCAAGTCTGAACTCCATATCTGAAGTAGCATGTGCTAGTCTTCTCGGTGAAAGCACCAAAGTGTTTGCGCCAAAATTGGTCACAAACCCCGAATATAGTGAAAGCACCAATTTATATATACAGATCCAAAATATCCAAGCACAGATCTCAGATACAGATAATGTAGAGAATAAAAATAAATAAAATAGCAAAATTAAAATGAGCAAGAAAGAAAAGAACACAGGGTTTATAGTGGTTCGGCTATCTTCGGCCTACGTCCACTTTGAATCAATCCTTTTATTCCTTTTGTATTGAGATTATAATTACAAGCCTTTGAATATCAATGAACAAAATAGCAGAGTTTCAGTATCCAGAGTAGAAGAAGATCCCTTTTTAGTTGCTATAGGACTGCTATTTATAAGTGTAAATCCGAATATATCCGCCATAAAACCTAGAATACCTCTTCTCTTGCACAGGTGGGCCCACCAGATTGATCCAGAGTGATTTTGGGTCGATCCATGTACAATTCGTATTGATCCAAAAGTGGTCCAATCGAGTTGAGTCAATCATGGAGGTTCTTGAGTGCATAAGGAAGCTTCTGTGAAAATTTCTTAGCATTTGGAATTGTATGATGAGAGTTAGGATCGATCCAAGTTTGTGATTGTAAGCAGGCTGACGAACTCGTATCGATACGAATGCAATTCGTATCGATCCTAGTCTTCGTACCGATTGTTCTTGGATCGATGACGTGGAGCAGTAATCGCATGTAGATCCATTATTCATGCTTGTTGACCGCTTCTTTTGCCTTGACCTTCTTCGTATCCATCAGTTGCTAAGCCTTTGGTATCCATCACCTATGCCTCTGTTCGTATCTATCAATCAATTCATATTGATCTATGATTGATCGACACAAAATGCCTACCCAAACTCCTTCAATTATCGCTTCGTGTCCATGCTCTATTCCCACTCTTGCATCGATCTGAATATCCTGTTGAAGTATATGACTTCGTATCCATCCAGCTGCCTCATCCTTTGTATCGATCCGAGCCATATTCAAGTCCATGTTGTTCGTATCAATCCTGATTGCCTCCTTCGTATCGATCTATGAGCAATCGATACGAAATGTCCATCCGAGTCCTTGAAACTATTGCTCCAATCTTCGTATCGATCTCTGCCCTGATCGATATGAAGCATGCCGCCTTCCTTTTGCCGTGTCCAACCAAATCGATGCATATTACATCAATACAAAAGCCATCGATCCCACACACCCATCTGCTCCTCGTATCGATCCGAGTTCCCTTTCCTCGTATCGATCTCTATGGATACGAACGCCATCCATCTTGATCAATACAAATGGATAGATATGAACCAGTTTCCATGAACTTTGATCCATCCATAACTTGGGCGTACGAACTCCGTTTGACCTGAAATTCGAAACGTAGCATTTCCTAGCCTTGTTTATCATTCCCAATTGATCCCACCTTGATTGGAGCTTGGTCCAATTTTGACGGTATTGATCATAACCTTGCTTCCAATCGATCTCCAATCCTGATATCCATCCTTTTTAGCCAATTTGTTGATATCCCGGCCTTGACCAAAAGGCGGGATAACATATATAAAAGGATATTTTTCATAAATTTATATAGTTACTTATAATGTGTTTTGTGTTAGGAAATGGTAATATTCTATTATTATCATTTGCTGTTTGATTAATTATGCTCGACCAGTTTATGAGTAGTTTTACATTTTCACTACATGGGTTGGATAGATAGTAAATTATGGGAACATTGAAACGAACACCTCGTGAATTAAGTTCCACGGTTTTATTATAAGGCGTTCGGTGATAATGTTGGGTTAAAATTTGTGTTTAATGAAAGTTGTTTATTTTAGACTTTGAGAAGGAAGGATATTTTGGAATAAACACTTGTGTTATGATTTTATATAAGAAAGTGACTTATATAAGTATTGTTTATAAGTATAGTTTATAAATAATGAAAGGATTTAAATTGAGAATTTGGTGACTTAAATCTCGGTGTCTTAGAAATTTGTTTTCTAAGGTTTTGGAAAATAATACTAGTATTATTTGAAAGTAAATATTTAGGAATTGGTTTATGAAATTGATATCATGGTACTTAGTGATATTCACAAGTATTTGATACTGTTTTGGAAATGATTTTGGTTAAGTACGAATGGCATGGTTTGGATGTACTGAACTCACTTCCGTCGCTAGAGAATGATTCTAGTGATGACTGTAGCAACATCAAAGTTAATTTTTGAGTTTCAAAGTCGGGAAGCTACAAAGTTGCTTTCGTAAAACAGATTCTGATTTAAATCTTGAAAGTACGATTTGATACAAAAGATGTGTATATTATAATTTCAAAATGATTTGAAATGAAAATCGGATGTTTAATTCTCAAGTTTTTCGGTTAAGATATTTTATGGACCCATGTATCATATGCATTAGGGTAAGTTTGGTTGTGCATCTTGTTCGACTTGTTGATCGATAGTTTTAATTTACTGAAATGAAATGGAATTTTCTACGATTTTGGATAGTCAAAACTTCAAAATTTGTACAAGTACTTGAAGCTAAAGTGTTTTCTAAAAATATAAAGATTAGTTTATATAGCACATGAACTTAGAAGGTAGTAGAATTTAAACAAGACTTAAATTATTTGAATATACATGTTAAGTAAAATGGATTGGATGTTTTATATATACTCTAAGGATGTAGTGGAGTGCTATACGAATATGAACTTAAGTTATATAATGTTTAATAACTTGAAGTAAATTTTATGAAATGATTCATAAGTGATTTTATATTAAATGAGAAATACTAAGTGATAAATGAATGTGAATTAAATGAAAAGTAATTGGTGTAGTTAAGAAACCAATCGAATAGAGTACGTAAGTTGTACGTAGGTCATTTTATTCGCATACCAGTTCTTGATCTAGGATTCGAGTACATGATTTCAAGGTGATTTACACTAGTCCGAGTTAGGATTTTTCACTCAATTATCGATGGTGAACACTTGATATGGATTTTTGATATGATTCTGAAGTTTTTCTATCATGGTATATGGCTATGTAAGAAGAACAAAGGATTCTAATCAAGGAACCGGATCGGAATCCACACTAGAGAGGTCAAGTGACCTATACTAGTTTGGAAGTGAAATGTATGTGATTGAGTTAGCGATCAAAGTTGATATGGCGTACGGATGATATATGTATATCGTATGGGCTTTAGTATAATTATATACTATGTTTGTTGGCTTGTGAGGAATTTGGAGAATGACTCTTCGAATTGTTTAGGGTAGCATAAGTGATCGACTAAGTAATATATGAGGCTGTCGAGCGTAAGGTACGCCTAGTAGATTGGTTATCGTTCTTATGCGATAAGATGATTTCTAAACCTGGGCAAACCATGATCTTTGTTTGCTAATGATTGCAGTGCTGTGTGATATAACCATGTAATGGTTTTTTTAGTTGCTAGTGATTGCAATACCGTTAGGTATTGATGGGTGATTGTTGCTTTTGTTGTTCATGTCGGAATTTCGAGGGCGAAATTCTTTTAAGGGGGGAAGAAGGTAACGACCGGGATTTTTGAACGGTTTATAATTAAATATTGGAATTATTTAAATAATTGAACCTTGGATTTAATTCGAAAAAATGATTTCGAAAGCTTATTTAAATTCTGTTTAAATAAGAATGACAATGGTAAACTTTTAATTTAGAATTAAAAGCGATTAAAATTGTTTCAAAAATAATTTGTTTTAATTAACGTGTGAAATTATCATTTCGAGGCATTGGATCCGAAATAATGAATTGTTATATGCCGACAAGTTTCATGACTATCGGACATGTTGTGTGGTTGTACGTGCTCGAAATGCACAACATAAAATAAAAGAGAATAAAATATAATATTATTTTTCTATAAATAACACTCAAAACCTTATAACCTAATTCATCAATTCCCTCTTCCTCTTGTTTTCTAAAATTTGCCTACCGCCACATTATAATATCTTTCTTCAATTGTTTAGAGAGTTTTAGACCATGAAAATTAATGAAGTTTTTATCCGTTGGCCTCGTGGAGGAGTGAGCGTCATTTTGGTGTATGTCGTTTTGTGTGCGTTGATGGTTGGTAATGATCGAATTTGTATAGTCGGAGCTAGGGCTCGACTTGGGTGATGATTTAGGCAGTGATTGTCGAAGGCGATTATGGCGATGGGTTTCAGGCGAGAAGGGCTACGATTGGAGGAGTATAGGGTGGTGCGGCACTGTGACGTGGTGTGTGACATTTTACTGTAGAGAGGAGGGGTAGCCGAAGTCATGATTTGATTAGGAAGGTCGAAGGCAAAATCAAGGTGGGGGCTGACCTCGTGGTGATGTAGGAAGTTGTTCTGCGGTGGTTTGGTGGTCTCGGAGGGTCGTAATCAAAATGCAACACCTGATGTCGATTTGGGAACGAGCAGGTTGGAAATCGATTGGTGATATCGGGGCTGTCGTGGTAGTGGTCGGCAGGTCGAGTCTTTGACGGGGAATGTAGTGGCGTGGTCGATAGTGGAGCCGTTCACCATGTCACTGGAGATTGTGCAAGGCAATGGTGATATCCGTGTGAACGTGGGGTAGAGGAAGAAAGGAGATGAGGGATGGGATTAAGGTAATGATTTGAATTAGTTTAATTGCTTAAAATTTTAAATTCAATATAAATCGTATCTTGTTCATACGAGGTCAAATCGAGATGCTGTTTTAGTCGTTGCATTCGTATCAATGATATCTATGCATTGGAGTTGGTTTCGTCGATTTTGGAGCCTATGGGAATTTTGGTCAGTCGTTCAATTTTTGGCTATTCGGAAGCGCGTAAGCATTGGCCGGAACTTGGGTGAGTTTTACTCACCAGTCGATTGAATATTATTGTGTATATAATTGTTGTTATATTAAAAATATAAACTATTTAACGAACAATGCAAGTTATTACTTTGGACCCCGTCTTGTTTTGTAAAACAAGTGACAACATTATTATGGAGTATAATCTCTGTATTGATCATATATAACATGTATTGTGGCCCAGACTTACTATTTACATGTTTGATATTGCTTTGTGAAAAGTGATAGAACATTATAAATGTTTGAAGCGATATAGTTGTTATAGACGTGCTTTGAAATCCTTGATATTTGACATATGTTAAATTGGTTAAATTGTGGTATATTGTGGAAATGTATATGTGTGTGTGTGTGTGTGTATTTGGCTACACATGTTTTGGTGTGTTTGACATAAAAGAATTGGTTTGGAAATAATTGGAAATGGAAGTTGTTGATAATCAATTATGGATCTTTAAAGAGACCGTTTTAAATTATAAAACAAGTTTTTATGGTTTTTGAATAAATGTTTTTAAAAATATGCATAAGTATTTTAAAAGTATATTTTTAGTGTGTGTGTGTGTAGGTTTAGAAATTGTTAAAGATTTTATTCAATAAATAAAAGGCTTTTATATTATAATATTTTACAAATGGTTTATAGTATTTTATTAAATATCTTAGTTTTACAAATAAATGAGTATACATGTGTGTGTGTGTGTATGTTGGATCATAGGTTTTGAGTGTTGACAAGATACAATAATTCATGAATCTACGACTACGACAACATAAGGACTTATCGACTCAAAATATTGGTTCGTCTTGTTATATATCTTAGCTAGAGTCAATAAGTATATATAGAGTCTAGTTTAGAGCTTTGCTAAAATCTTTCCTCAAGGTTCATCACTCACAAATTCATATAAAACTTGCATTTATTTTATATATTTCATATACGCACACAAATAGTTTTATTGCACAGAAATAACAGCATTCAGTCGACTGACCTACTGTAAACAGTCAACTGAGGCTGTATAATTTTTTTTTTTAAACCATTGACCAATCAACTGAACACACCAGGTCAATCGACCGAGTCTATGAAAAATTTTGTGCACGTTTTGAATTCAGTCGACTGACCAAGCATGTCCAGTCGACTGAAAACTGCAACTGCCAACTTTTTGAACAAACACTTCTTTTGATCAAGAGTTATCTTCTTCCTGGATAGATGCATCTCTTAGCTATTAACTGATACATATTACCAGAAGCCATAACTCTTTATACACTATATAAACACTCAAGAATCATTGATCAAATAACCTAATTTTCTAATCTCTCTTAATCTATAGTGCTTTGCAATCTTAAGTTCATTATTCACAAACTCTCATACTATCATTGCTTACCAATTCACTTCTATATTCTTCAAGCAATATTAATCTTCCTAATCTTAATACGCACAAAATTATACACATCAATATTGAGGAAAGATTATAGGAAGGGTGTACTACAAGTGACAAATTCATGTTATTCAGAACACACAAAGTCAAGTTAAATCCAGTCTATAAGAAAGTCATGTTCGGTTGCTCAGGTGGTCAAGTCATGTTCTGTTGCTCAGGCGGTCAAGTCCTATTTGGTTGCTCAGGCGGTGTAATACCTATTCCTCCGGGTTAAGTGAAGGTTGCTAGCTATAATCCCAGAAGGAGTCTAGGACTGGACGTAGAACGAGAGTTCGAACCAGTATAAAAGTCTCTGGTGTCATTTTACTATTTACTTTTATTTTTTATTCCGCACTAGTTATTTATTATATTCCATATTATTCGAACCTATAGCACGGTCACTTTCATTTGGTATCAGAGCAAGGCCATCAAATAACCGTAACATAGTTATCTGATATTTTTTAATATGGAAAACAACACCAGCACTGTAACTAACACTGTAACGACCCAGAATTTTGACCAAATTAAATTGAGAATATTTAATTAATTTTAAATATTTGAACGATGATTTAATTTGAATCCTGAATATAACTGTGAAACTGGCGATTAAACTTTAAAATTTAATCGATTAAAGTTGGACAAAAATTTGAATCTTTAATTTTAAGCCGAAGAAAATATTTCAAACGCTTGTAAAATATATATTGATAATTCTGAAAATGATTGAAGCTTCAGAATCTGATTTCAAACTGTTTCGTTTAGTTTTGAAATTAAACCGTTCGAATCGATATTTAAAAATAGCCGTCCGAGGCGCAGTCTCAGAATTGAACGAAACCAGTTCCATTGGGTTCGTGATATTGAATTATTGTCGAATTTCAAATCTCGTAGCTTTCGGAGCTATCGTGTGATCGTACAAGATATAAACGCCGAGACAATAATTAACCGATTTGATTTAAAAATAAATTTATACTCTAATCAACATCAGCCGTTCTTCCTTCAAATCACTGTCTCCTCTCGTACACCCAATATTATCGTGTCCCCTCCTTCTCTGATAAGATACACGAAAGAAAATCATTCCTTTCAAAACAAAAATCTATCGTTCAAAATAAACGAAAAGCTCTCGTTCACAGATTTAAAACAATGGCCGAAGCCCTTCCATCCAAAAATAAAACGAACGACTTAATCTCGTTCAAATCGAATGGCGCGAGTTCGATTAGGGGCGGCTGGGTGCGGCACTGTGGAATCATGGAGGCACTCATTCACGCGAACGAAGGGGAGGTGTGGAGCGGATTCGAATCACTGATGGCATCGAGGCGATCGATGGGGGAAGGCGTGGCACCGCGTGAGACGAGGTGAGTCGCGAGTCTGGGCGATGGGGTGGGTCGCGATGGCGGCTCGTTCAACTGGGGAAGGCGATGATCGAAGCTAGGGCTTCGCGTTCGATCTGGGCTAGGAGATTGGGTCGCGTGCGATGTCGCGTGGGCGAGAGCGTGGGAGGAAGCGACGACGTTGGGCTGGCGTGAGGTAGCGGCAGTCGAAGGCAATGTGTTGGTGGCGTACGTGTTGAGATGGAAGCAAGAGCAGGTGGTATCGCCCTCGCGTACGCGACTATGGGGATTCAATGTTCGAGTTGCTCGCGTGGAGGCAAGTGGGGTTTTGATCTGGTTCGTCGATGTAGTGGTATGGTGATCGGCGATGATGGGAAGGTTTGCTGGCGATGTGGTGTTTGTTCGATCGAAAATGGTAGTAAGGTATTCTTTAGTTTCTGCAATTTAATGTTGAAGTTTAATGAATTACTGTTGAGTTTTAAATTATGTACAGAGAGAGATATATTTACAGTAGCATATATACAGTCAAACTATTTTAAATCTAATATACATAAGTTTTTGAAGAAAATAAATAAAATAGATAGACAGTAACAGAAAATAAATATATAAAAGATGATGATATTTATATGGATATATATATATATATAAGGTTTTAAGTGAAAAAGGAAATTTTTAAGTGAAATGATTTATTTATGGAAATTTGGTTTTAAAATTTTTAGTTAAATAAAATTTATTAAAGAAGATTAGTTTTGAATTTAAATTTTGTTAAATCAAATTGTTAAAAAGAATTTGTTAGTCAAGATAAAATCACAAGTTAATTTAAATTATCAAGTGGAATTTAATAGTTCGATTTTATCTGAATATTTATCGATTGTATAAAATTGTCTATACAAGGTATAAAGCAAGAAAAATCGAGTCAAGTGGAAAATGGGATTGCAAAATTAAAAGCTAAGGTGAGATCTTCTCACTCAGATTTAAATTCGGATTGCAGTTATATGATTGACTGTTTGGATTGTGATATTAGATATAGTAGGATATATCTATATATATATAGCAATATATACATATTGGCATATGTATATATTGGATTGATGATTTCCCGCCTCGTATAGCGGATGAGACCCTATTGCGCCGTTAGTAAGCGGATTTATAAAAACCTATATACCGCGATAATTCCGTACTGGAGCGGAATTGGTATTGTGCTAACATCTTTGGATGCAGGGAAACAGGTTGGAGGGATCCAACTGGACCCCTCACTTTGATTGAATTTATTTATACTGTGATATGAATCTGTGAATGATTATATTGATGTTATTGATCATATCGATGTCTGGAAAATTGTTGAAAGCTAAAATTTAGCTGAATGGATGTTTGATATCATTGGATTCCAAAAATAAACGAAATTGAATTTTTGGAAATCAAAATAGAAATTTCTAAGTGAATTTAATTTTAGAAATTTAATAAATTCGAAGAAAGGAATTTTAAAGTATAAAAAGTTAATTTTTATAATCTTATCGAATTTATTTCCAGAATAAAGTGAAAATGTTAAATAAATGAATTTCGTATAATAGTGATTTTAAATTGAGGAAATTAATTTAAAATTTGGATTTCTAAATAGATTGAAAGAAGACAATAGAAATTTATTTTCTTTAAAAAGAATTTATTTAAAAGGAGATAAGTTGGAAATCCAATTAGAAATTAATGGGTAAATTGAAATGATTTGGGAAATCAATGTAAAATGAGTTCAATTTAAAGAATCCATTTAAAAACAGGATATTGAAAATTTTGAAGGAAGATAAGGAATTTATTTTAGTAAGGATGAATATAATTAGAAATCAATCTATAATTGATTTAATATTTGGAAATGAAATTTTGAGAAATCAGTATGGGAAGTTTATTTAAAGTTGAAAATAAATTTAGAAATAAATATCGAAATTGATTTGGGATTGAAGTTTTATAAATAGAATTGGAATTTATAAAAGTTGTTTATAAACCCAAAGTCACTTATTTTGATAAGTTAAATATAGAAGTTGATAAAAGAAGGTTTATAAGTCGAAGTTGTTATTAAAAAGAGAAATAGAATTTATAAACGTGCTTATAAATTCGAAAATAGATTGAATGTGATAAATTTAATATAGAAGATTATTTAAGAAGATATATTCACGATTTTGAATAGCGAATTTTTATTGAAATAAAAATGTGTAGGAATGATTGAAATGGGGTTAAGTAAATTTTATTCACGATTTTGGACAGTGAATATATTGTTAAGTAAAATGGATTCATTTTTGAAGAAGTAATATTTTAAAAATGAAGTTAAACATTTTAAAGGTGTTTTAAAATGTGTTATGAATCGAAACCATAGATTTCAACATTTATTGTTGAAATAGACGTTTTCGAGAAACTTAAGGAAATGGTGGACTATAACACTGTTGTTATAGTAAATGATTTCCGGAAGGAAATGTTTTATATAGTATTGGGATTTATATATCTATCTTAATTTCGAATCCCTATACTAGTGATTTCGAGTCGTCGTAACGATGTTTTACGTAACATTCGTTTTGACTCAAATAAAGGTGTTAAAAGAATATTTTCCTTAAAGAATGAAATTATACTTAATTTGATTTAAGTATATCGAATATTTCCCAAGTGTTGAAAATAAATAGATTTGTGAAATACTTATTATTAAATAAGTATGGAATTGCTTTTCAAAAAAAATGAAATGAAATGTTTTGAGAATTTATCTTTGAAAAGATAAAAATGAAATTGAATACTTGAAATCGATTTGAGAATCGTGTATCAGTAGATATTTTGAAGATATAAATTCACTATGGAATTTATAAATGGAATGGGAATTTGTTTTAAAAATAAACGTTGATTTATTTTTAAAGTGTGGAAATTTTATATCTAGTAAAGATATTTTTGAAGATAAATAATTTGGAAAATTATTTGGAATCTGATGATGTTGCGCATCTTTATTGATAGTTAAATAACCGACTATCAATAATTACCTTTAGATAGGTATTTGTTGTGAATTGAATGAATTTGAATGCCACACTGATTTTTGAATAATCGCTCACTATTCGGGTTAGCCGGGAAAGGACCATGGGGTCGTATAACCTATTCCGAATATGTGATACGTCGTTATGAATCGCATTTGAAGACCGGTGTTGAAGACCGGATATTTTTGAAAACGGAAGGATTACCGTCGAGTTACTCTACATCGACTGATCTTCGATTTAGAGGTTTTATCACCCTTAGTGACGGGAAGTCCTGACGTGATTGAAAATTATCCGGATATGCAAGGGCTTCGTGAGAAGTGCCTTCGGTTCTGTTCGATCCCGGAACAGACTTGTATGGATTGTGTGTCTGACGTTACAATTTGAGATATAAAGCTGATTTCTTTCAAATACATTTCTGTTGGTGGCGGAGAATTTATTCTCTTAGCTTAACACCCTTCTCTGAGACGTACGAGCTCAGAGGTTATGTAGTTGAAATTTATCAGCGATATATCCCAATTTGGTAACGTGGCATACTGAGTGTTGCTGTGAAATGATCAGTGTTTGATCATTTGTGATATGATCATTTGTTTGATCTTATATCTTTGTGATCATAGGTTGATCATTTTTGTTTGACCCAAAGCAGGGTTTTTTTGAGAAAGCGTAGCTTTGTGGACGAGACTTCGTCGAGCCTCACACCCCGGAAATGGTCGAAACAGGACGAATGCGGCAAGGTTCTAGGGAGTAGCGCCCCTTAGTGTATGTCATTCCTTCTGGATAAAGGTGGTATCATGGTATGGAGCCCAGATACTTAACCTCTGTGGTTACTGCATTATTATTATCTATGTGGTTTGTTGCGAATCGGGGATCCTCGGGAAGATCGGTGACGATCGGGGGATGGCATACGCGTGTCAGTAGTTACCTATTTTTGCAGAGGTAACCCGGCCTTGTGTTGGCAGAGATCCGGTTAGGTTCTCGGGTCGTCTATTCCAGGGACGTACCCATCGTGGATAGGAAGTTCCTTAGCCTGACCATTTGTTGGAAATCCAAAGAAACAATACGTGACTTGTACGGTTTTAGTTGTAGAACCTGCCATTTAATATGGTAGCTATAGCAAGCATACTATAATGGTACCTATGCTGGCTAAGATTTATATTCTACTTTCGAAATGTTTTCTACACTATGCACTAATAATAATATCAAAAAGAATTTGATTTTTGCGTAGTAAGCATCTTTGACTATCATAAGAAGAAATCTCCTCCAAGTCTGCGTTTGCATTGTGTGTGTGGCGGGAGGTCTTATGGTAGTTTCATTTTCCAAAAACATTGCGAATTTACTTTAAAATTATCCTGTTGTTTATTTTAAAGAATAACTGTTTTACGATCTCACACCAGTCACCATGACTGACTCGGAGTTTATTGTTCCCTTCTAAACTCTGGGTGCCCACCAATTTCCACACGGGCAGTCTAGAGTTAGATTATCAGGATATTCTGGATATTCTGGAGCTTTGGAGATAAGCTGGATAGCGAGACGTAGTATTTGTATCTGATAGTATTTATTCCGCTGTATACTCTGTATGAGGACAAGTTATATAACTGTCCATTGTTGTATATTGACTCTGATGATTGATGTATGTATAAAATGATATAGTTCTTTGTTTTAAAGATTATTCATTTATCTATTATATATTGTTCCGCTGCGATACGTGAGATTCTGATATTGTCTCTGTTCTGTGTTTCTATTGATGTCGTTCAGATGTTTTCTGTTGTTCTTCTTCTTTCTTTCTTCTCTTTTTCTTCTTTTCTTCTTCTTCTACCTATTTCTTCTTTCTAAAAACCCTCACTATTGGAGTTTCCGGCACTCGATTGCTCGACAGTCGATAAAGTGAGTATCGATGTCGAATTTTCGAAAGTCGAAAATTTCAGGATGTGACAAAGTGGTATCAGAGCATATGGTTAAGCGACAACCCTGCTCTGTTGGGTGTTACTCATTAGAGATAGAGTCAGCAGTACTCTAGAATGAGTTGAGTGTAATAATATATACGAGCGCGTATTTGTTATTTGAATATAAAATTGTTTTGTATTGTGATGATCGGTTTATTGAGTGGTATATGAACCTTCGTCGGCTCAGTCTTGCAAAACTGGATCGAAGGGGTTTCTAAACACTCGATTAGAACAGTTCGGCACAGTATTGTTTTAAAATTGGGTGAATGAGATAATTTTACCCAAAACTATTTTTGTATAGAAAAGAAATGATTTTCTATGAATTACTATAGTATATGGTTGCATGGTTGTTAGAAGTGATAATATTAATCTATTATCATTGAAATTAAATAAGAAACTGAAATCGTAACTCCAAAGTTAAGAGATTAATCCATATACAAATGAAATTTGAGAATATAAATTATAAATGTGACTTATAATTTGAAACGGAATTCCAGAGGAGTATTTGGAAGTGTTTTGAAAGAATCTGGAAAATTTGGAAATTTGGAAAGTTTAAATTCTTTTTGGCTTGGAAATGAATTTCAAAGGTTTTGAAAAATGTTTTGAAGAGATGAAAAGCTCTAAACTCTTTTTGGTCGCTGGAAAATAATTCCGATGATGACCATGGCATCACCGGTGTTCATTTTCGGGTTTCCAAAAGAGAAATTGCTGCCAAATTATTTTAAATGGAAGTGTTTGGAAAATTTGGGTTTTGTTTTGGAAATTCAAAGGTAAATTTAAATTGTTTTCAAAAATGTTTTTGAAAAGATTTAAAAGACTCTGGAATGCTATATAAAGATATTTATGAAATATTACTAAATTGATAACTTATATCAATTGAATTTTGGTAGAATAAATTTAACTTAAAAGAATGAAGTTAAATCAAAGCAAGTATAAGTGAATCAGTTAAATGAAAATGAAATTGAAAGTTGAAATTCATTTCGAATTTGTAAGTAAGTAAGACTGAATTGAATTTAGATTTGGGAAAAATAAAGTGAAGTATTAAAAAGAAAATTAGTAAGTGAAGCTAATTAAATATGGATCAAATGAATAAGGTTGAACGAATTAAATTTAAAATGAATTGAAATCCAGTTTAAAATGCAAGTGAATTAGAATTTGTAATGAATTAGTAAATGAAACTAATTTAAAATGAAGCAGTTGTGAATGAAAGATAATTGATAAAAATTCAATATTCAGAAGTTAAATTGAATTGAAATTGTGAATTAAATTCAAATGAATGTGAAATGTAAAATTGAATGAGAATAGATATATAACTTCAGCAGTGAAGTAGAGATGATATAAGCAGTTATATTGAAAATTTTGTAATTAAATGTACGAAATGGTTTGAATATATGCAACTAGATATTATGGCTAGTAGGATATACAGGTGTAAAGGAATTGGATTGATTTCAAAGATGATTTGAATTGCTGGAAAAGGTATGTATTTGAATTTCAAATATGAGTTTTTGATGATTTCTGGTCTAGCCGCTTGGCCTTTTCTTTTTCTTTTTGAAATCTGAGAGTCCGTAGGGACATTTTGTAGTCGTACCGTATCAGCCGCGCAAAGGAGACGCTGGCGAAATTTTTCGGAAATTTAGGGTGTTAGAAAATTTTTGAGAAATTTTGAAAAATTTAAATTTGAAATTTGAATTTAAATTTGAATTGAAATAAAGCAATGTTGTTTGAAACCTATAATTGAAGTTGGAAAGATAGTTGGAATGATAACGAATCTCTAGTAGAGAGATTTGTTTTGGAAATTTGATAAAACTATTAGATGTTGAAAAATAGTAGATGAGTTAAGGACCATTTTTTCCTAACTTGTAATTTCGAGGACGAAATTCTTTTAAGGGGGGAAGTTTGTAACGACCCAGAATTTTGACCAAATTAAATTGAGAATATTTAATTAATTTTAAATATTTGAATGATGATTTAATTTGAATCCTGAATATAACTGTGAAACTGGCGATTAAACTTTAAAATTTAATAGATTAAAGTTGGACAAAAATTTGAATCTTTAATTTTAAGCCGAAGAAAATATTTCAAACGCTTGTAAAATATATATTGATAATTCTGAAAATGATTGAAGCTTCAGAATCTGATTTCAAACTGTTTCGTTTAGTTTTGAAATTAAACCGTTCGAATCGATATTTAAAAATAGCCGTCCGAGGCGCAGTCTCAGAATTGAACGAAACCAGTTCCATTGGGTTCGTGATATTGAATTATTGTCGAATTTCAAATCTCGTAGCTTTCGGAGCTATCGTGTGATCGTACAAGATATAAACGCCGAGACAATAATTAACCGATTTGATTTAAAAATAAATTTATACTCTAATCAACATCAGCCGTTCTTCCTTCAAATCACTGTCTCCTCTCGTACACCCAATATTATCGTGTCCCCTCCTTCTCTGATAAGATACACGAAAGAAAATCATTCCTTTCAAAACAAAAATCTATCGTTCAAAATAAACGAAAAGCTCTCGTTCACAGATTTAAAACAATGGCCGAAGCCCTTCCATCCAAAAATAAAACGAACGACTTAATCTCGTTCAAATCGAATGGCGCGAGTTCGATTAGGGGCGGCTGGGTGCGGCACTGTGGAATCATGGAGGCACTCATTCACGCGAACGAAGGGGAGGTGTGGAGCGGATTCGAATCACTGATGGCATCGAGGCGATCGATGGGGGAAGGCGTGGCACCGCGTGAGACGAGGTGAGTCGCGAGTCTGGGCGATGGGGTGGGTCGCGATGGCGGCTCGTTCAACTGGGGAAGGCGATGATCGAAGCTAGGGCTTCGCGTTCGATCTGGGCTAGGAGATTGGGTCGCGTGCGATGTCGCGTGGGCGAGAGCGTGGGAGGAAGCGACGACGTTGGGCTGGCGTGAGGTAGCGGCAGTCGAAGGCAATGTGTTGGTGGCGTACGTGTTGAGATGGAAGCAAGAGCAGGTGGTATCGCCCTCGCGTACGCGACTATGGGGATTCAATGTTCGAGTTGCTCGCGTGGAGGCAAGTGGGGTTTTGATCTGGTTCGTCGATGTAGTGGTATGGTGATCGGCGATGATGGGAAGGTTTGCTGGCGATGTGGTGTTTGTTCGATCGAAAATGGTAGTAAGGTATTCTTTAGTTTCTGCAATTTAATGTTGAAGTTTAATGAATTACTGTTGAGTTTTAAATTATGTACAGAGAGAGATATATTTACAGTAGCATATATACAGTCAAACTATTTTAAATCTAATATACATAAGTTTTTGAAGAAAATAAATAAAATAGATAGACAGTAACAGAAAATAAATATATAAAAGATGATGATATTTATATGGATATATATATATATATAAGGTTTTAAGTGAAAAAGGAAATTTTTAAGTGAAATGATTTATTTATGGAAATTTGGTTTTAAAATTTTTAGTTAAATAAAATTTATTAAAGAAGATTAGTTTTGAATTTAAATTTTGTTAAATCAAATTGTTAAAAAGAATTTGTTAGTCAAGATAAAATCACAAGTTAATTTAAATTATCAAGTGGAATTTAATAGTTCGATTTTATCTGAATATTTATCGATTGTATAAAATTGTCTATACAAGGTATAAAGCAAGAAAAATCGAGTCAAGTGGAAAATGGGATTGCAAAATTAAAAGCTAAGGTGAGATCTTCTCACTCAGATTTAAATTCGGATTGCAGTTATATGATTGACTGTTTGGATTGTGATATTAGATATAGTAGGATATATCTATATATATATAGCAATATATACATATTGGCATATGTATATATTGGATTGATGATTTCCCGCCTCGTATAGCGGATGAGACCCTATTGCGCCGTTAGTAAGCGGATTTATAAAAACCTATATACCGCGATAATTCCGTACTGGAGCGGAATTGGTATTGTGCTAACATCTTTGGATGCAGGGAAACAGGTTGGAGGGATCCAACTGGACCCCTCACTTTGATTGAATTTATTTATACTGTGATATGAATCTGTGAATGATTATATTGATGTTATTGATCATATCGATGTCTGGAAAATTGTTGAAAGCTAAAATTTAGCTGAATGGATGTTTGATATCATTGGATTCCAAAAATAAACGAAATTGAATTTTTGGAAATCAAAATAGAAATTTCTAAGTGAATTTAATTTTAGAAATTTAATAAATTCGAAGAAAGGAATTTTAAAGTATAAAAAGTTAATTTTTATAATCTTATCGAATTTATTTCCAGAATAAAGTGAAAATGTTAAATAAATGAATTTCGTATAATAGTGATTTTAAATTGAGGAAATTAATTTAAAATCTGGATTTCTAAATAGATTGAAAGAAGACAATAGAAATTTATTTTCTTTAAAAAGAATTTATTTAAAAGGAGATAAGTTGGAAATCCAATTAGAAATTAATGGGTAAATTGAAATGATTTGGGAAATCAATGTAAAATGAGTTCAATTTAAAGAATCCATTTAAAAACAGGATATTGAAAAATTTGAAGGAAGATAAGGAATTTATTTTAGTAAGGATGAATATAATTAGAAATCAATCTATAATTGATTTAATATTTGGAAATGAAATTTTGAGAAATCAGTATGGGAAGTTTATTTAAAGTTGAAAATAAATTTAGAAATCAATATCGAAATTGATTTGGGATTGAAGTTTTATAAATAGAATTGGAATTTATAAAAGTTGTTTATAAACCCAAAGTCACTTATTTTGATAAGTTAAATATAGAAGTTGATAAAAGAAGGTTTATAAGTCGAAGTTGTTATTAAAAAGAGAAATAGAATTTATAAACGTGCTTATAAATTCGAAAATAGATTGAATGTGATAAATTTAATATAGAAGATTATTTAAGAAGATATATTCACGATTTTGAATAGCGAATTTTTATTGAAATAAAAATGTGTAGGAATGATTGAAATGGGGTTAAGTAAATTTTATTCACGATTTTGGACAGTGAATATATTGTTAAGTAAAATGGATTCATTTTTGAAGAAGTAATATTTTAAAAATGAAGTTAAACATTTTAAAGGTGTTTTAAAATGTGTTATGAATCGAAACCATAGATTTCAACATTTATTGTTGAAATAGACGTTTTCGAGAAACTTAAGGAAATGGTGGACTATAACACTGTTGTTATAGTAAATGATTTCCGGAAGGAAATGTTTTATATAGTATTGGGATTTATATATCTATCTTAATTTCGAATCCCTATACTAGTGATTTCGAGTCGTCGTAACGATGTTTTACGTAACATTCGTTTTGACTCAAATAAAGGTGTTAAAAGAATATTTTCCTTAAAGAATGAAATTATACTTAATTTGATTTAAGTATATCGAATATTTCCCAAGTGTTGAAAATAAATAGATTTGTGAAATACTTATTATTAAATAAGTATGGAATTGCTTTTCAAAAAAAATGAAATGAAATGTTTTGAGAATTTATCTTTGAAAAGATAAAAATGAAATTGAATACTTGAAATCGATTTGAGAATCGTGTATCAGTAGATATTTTGAAGATATAAATTCACTATGGAATTTATAAATGGAATGGGAATTTGTTTTAAAAATAAACGTTGATTTATTTTTAAAGTGTGGAAATTTTATATCTAGTAAAGATATTTTTGAAGATAAATAATTTGGAAAATTATTTGGAATCTGATGATGTTGCGCATCTTTATTGATAGTTAAATAACCGACTATCAATAATTACCTTTAGATAGGTATTTGTTGTGAATTGAATGAATTTGAATGCCACACTGATTTTTGAATAATCGCTCACTATTCGGGTTAGCCAGGAAAGGACCATGGGGTCGTATAACCTATTCCGAATATGTGATACGTCGTTATGAATCGCATTTGAAGACCGGTGTTGAAGACCGGATATTTTTGAAAACGGAAGGATTACCGTCGAGTTACTCTACATCGACTGATCTTCGATTTAGAGGTTTTATCACCCTTAGTGACGGGAAGTCCTGACGTGATTGAAAATTATCCGGATATGCAAGGGCTTCGTGAGAAGTGCCTTCGGTTCTGTTCGATCCCGGAACAGACTTGTATGGATTGTGTGTCTGACGTTACAATTTGAGATATAAAGCTGATTTCTTTCAAATACATTTCTGTTGGTGGCGGAGAATTTATTCTCTTAGCTTAACACCCTTCTCTGAGACGTACGAGCTCAGAGGTTATGTAGTTGAAATTTATCAGCGATATATCCCAATTTGGTAACGTGGCATACTGAGTGTTGCTGTGAAATGATCAGTGTTTGATCATTTGTGATATGATCATTTGTTTGATCTTATATCTTTGTGATCATAGGTTGATCATTTTTGTTTGACCCAAAGCAGGGTTTTTTTGAGAAAGCGTAGCTTTGTGGACGAGACTTCGTCGAGCCTCACACCCCGTAAATGGTCGAAACAGGACGAATGCGGCAAGGTTCTAGGGAGTAGCGCCCCTTAGTGTATGTCATTCCTTCTGGATAAAGGTGGTATCATGGTATGGAGCCCAGATACTTAACCTCTGTGGTTACTGCATTATTATTATCTATGTGGTTTGTTGCGAATCGGGGATCCTCGGGAAGATCGGTGACGATCGGGGGATGGCATACGCGTGTCAGTAGTTACCTATTTTTGCAGAGGTAACCCGGCCTTGTGTTGGCAGAGATCCGGTTAGGTTCTCGGGTCGTCTATTCCAGGGACGTACCCATCGTGGATAGGAAGTTCCTTAGCCTGACCATTTGTTGGAAATCCAAAGAAACAATACGTGACTTGTACGGTTTTAGTTGTAGAACCTGCCATTTAATATGGTAGCTATAGCAAGCATACTATAATGGTACCTATGCTGGCTAAGATTTATATTCTACTTTCGAAATGTTTTCTACACTATGCACTAATAATAATATCAAAAAGAATTTGATTTTTGCGTAGTAAGCATCTTTGACTATCATAAGAAGAAATCTCCTCCAAGTCTGCGTTTGCATTGTGTGTGTGGCGGGAGGTCTTATGGTAGTTTCATTTTCCAAAAACATTGCGAATTTACTTTAAAATTATCCTGTTGTTTATTTTAAAGAATAACTGTTTTACGATCTCACACCAGTCACCATGACTGACTCGGAGTTTATTGTTCCCTTCTAAACTCTGGGTGCCCACCAATTTCCACACGGGCAGTCTAGAGTTAGATTATCAGGATATTCTGGATATTCTGGAGCTTTGGAGATAAGCTGGATAGCGAGACGTAGTATTTGTATCTGATAGTATTTATTCCGCTGTATACTCTGTATGAGGACAAGTTATATAACTGTCCATTGTTGTATATTGACTCTGATGATTGATGTATGTATAAAATGATATAGTTCTTTGTTTTAAAGATTATTCATTTATCTATTATATATTGTTCCGCTGCGATACGTGAGATTCTGATATTGTCTCTGTTCTGTGTTTCTATTGATGTCGTTCAGATGTTTTCTGTTGTTCTTCTTCTTTCTTTCTTCTCTTTTTCTTCTTTTCTTCTTCTTCTACCTATTTCTTCTTTCTAAAAACCCTCACTATTGGAGTTTCCGGCACTCGATTGCTCGACAGTCGATAAAGTGAGTATCGATGTCGAATTTTCGAAAGTCGAAAATTTCAGGATGTGACAAACACTACCTTTTTAGAAGGTCAATCTACAACACGACCACCTCTATTTAATGGAATGAACTATAACTATTGGGCTATTAGAATGAGAATCTATATACAAGCAAGTAGTTATGAAACCTGGAACATTATGCAATTTGAATATACTATTCCTACTACTGAATATTCAGCATGGTCTAACACACAAAAATTAGACGCTATTGCAAATGCTAAAGCTATGAATATGTTATATTGTGCATTAGAGAAAAATGAATTTAATAGAATAAGCATGTGTAAAACTGCTCATGAAATTTGGCGTACACTTAAAATTACACATGAAGGTACTAACAAAGTAAAACAGAGTAAAATTTATATGCTCAAAAATATGTTCCAGAATTTTAAAATGAAGCAAGATAAGACTATAAATGAAATGTACTCTAGATTTCAAGATATATATCATTCTTTGATAGCATTCGGAGAAACTTATTCAGACTTTGATATTATTTTAAAAATTCTCAACTCACTAACGGATGAGTGGGAACGAAAAGTCTTAGCAATCGAAGAAGCTAACGGCATTTCGACCATAAAACCGGAGAAGTTGATTGGAAATCTAATGTCTTATGAAGTTAATCTCCAGGCAAAATGAGTATAGGCTCAAGATAGAAGAATATAGCATTCTAGGCAGAAAAGGATGAATTAGATTCAAATGAAGAAGATATGGCGTTCATTGCTAAAAATTTCAAAAAAAATTTGAAATTTAGAAAGAGCAAAAAATTCAGAAATAACAAGAACGGTTTCAGCAACAATAACAACACCAACAAACCATCATCATGTGCTCTAGAATGTTATGAATGTTATGAATGTCACAAGAAAGGCCACATCAAGAAAGACTGTCCTGAGAAAAAGAAAGACAAACATAAGCACAAGAAAGACAGATTCAAGAAGAAAGCTTTCTCTGTCACTTGGGACGATTCAGAATCATCTTCATCATCAGGTAGTGACTCGGACAGTGATACAGAACAAGCCAATGTATGTTTTATGGCTACAAAAGATGAGGTGAGTGATCTAACTTTTGATGATCTATTAGAAATAAACTCAGAATTACTAGATAAACTAAAAGACATCAAAAGAAAATATAAAGAATCTCTTGAAAAACTAAATAGAACTGAAATCAAAGTAGATATGCTAAGAGATGAGAAAAAATCTTAGAAGAAGAACTTGAGTTTACTCAAGAATCTTATTCTAATATGACATCTCAACTCTCTATGTTAAGTTAAGAAATAGAAACATAGAAAGAAAAGAATGATGCACTATTAATTGAAAATCATGATCTTAAAGCAAATGTCAAGATTTTAGAATTAGATGACTCTAGCCTTAAAACAAAGTTAGAAGACATTACTAAAAATGTCTCTAATTTTAATAAAGGAAGAGAAAATCTTTCCAAAATTATAGAAAATTCTCAAATACTTCAAATAAAAAAGGACTAGGATATAAGCAATCTTCTAAAATTATTCCAAAGAAAAATAATTCTTCATATAAAAGGAATAATAAAGTTGAGAAACCGAGTTTAAAATTTTCAAATTTTACTAAATCAATTAAAATTTTGGTTCCTAAAACAAATAACTATTTGATTAGAAATAAATATATAAAATCTTTTATAAAAACTGTTCATAAAAACAAAGATTTTATTTTCAAAAGGAATTCTGAACCCTCTTGGGTTTGGCTTCCTAAGATCTAACTCTTAGGACCCAAAACAAAATGGTAGGTACCAATGTTATTTCTGTATTTTGCAGGTACCACCTAAAAGGAGAGGAAAATGGATACTAGACAGTGGTTGCTCAAAACACATGGCAGAAAACAAAGGGATGCTAGCTAATATTATCTACTCAGATGGAGGTTCCATCACATTTGGAGATAATTCCAAAGGATATGTCATCGGCAAAGACGATGTGAGCAATAATGGTATATCTAATTTATCTCTTATTACAGATGTTTTATTAGTTAAAATTTTAAAACACAATTTACTTAGTATCAGCCAATTGTGTAACAAAGGATTTAATATTTCATTTTCTGAAAATAAGTGTAACATTTTTTATCAAAATAAAAATCTTATTTTTGAAGGTTTTAGAGATAAAAATATTTATGTTTAAAATATGAATGTAAATTACAATACAAATATGTGTTTAATAGCCAAAGAAAATGATCCTTGATTATGGAACAAAGGATTTTGTCATATTAATTTCAAAGCTATAAATAAATTATCTCAAAATGAGTTAGTAAAAGGTTTACCAAAAATGAATTTTAAAGTAAACAATATTTGTGATGCTTGTCAATTAGGAAAATTATCAAAATCATCCTTTAAATCAAAGAAAAATATTTCTACTATACAACCACTTGAACTATTGCATTTGGATCTCTTTGGTCCAACTCAAGTTCAATCTATAAACCATAGTAAATATGTGTTTGTTATAGTAGATGATTTCTCAAGATATTCTTGGACTATTTTTCTGAAAAATAAAAGCGATACTTTTGAAAACTTCAAGAACTTTGCTAAAAGAATTCAAAATCTCAAAAATTTAAAAATTAAAAATATTAGAATTGATCATGGAGATGAATTTGAAAATGAAGCTTTTGAATATTTTTGTAATAAAAGGGAATTTACCATAATTTTTCTTTTCCAAGAACACCATAACAAAATGTAGTCGTAGAAAGGAAAAATAGAACATTACAAGAATGTGCAAGAACTTTATTAAATGGAAGCACATTACCAAAACATTTTTGGGCAGAAGCTGTAGCAACTGCTTGCTATGTTATGAATCGTGTTTCCATCCGACCTTTAACAAAACACACCTCCATATGAACTTTTTCATCAAAGAAAATCGAACATTTCTTATTTTAAAACTTTTGGTTCAAAATGTTTTATTTTAAACACAAAAGATCAGCTTGGAAAATTCGATCCAAAATCCGATGAAGAAATCTTCATGGGATATTCGGAATGAAGCAAAGTTTATCGAATTTTTAATAAACGAACAAAAACAATCGAAGAAACACATCATGTTTCATTCGACGAAAATTTCAAATTTAATAAATTTTTTGAGGATGATGAAGTTATCCCTAAGATAGTCACAAATACAGTTACTCAAAATAATTTTGAAGAAGATGAAAACATTATTCATAATTTTGAAGAAGATGAAAACATTGTTCATAATGAAAATGAATAAAGATCTCCTCCTCGGATTTTACGAGATCACCCAGTAGAAAATGTCATAGGAGAAATTGATTCACATGTTAGAACTAGAAATCAACTTAATTAAATGGGTCATGTAGCATTTCTTTCTAATATTGAACCTAAAAATGCAAAAGAAGCCTCTACTGATGACTATTGGATTATAGCTATGCAAGAAGAGCTAAACCAATTCGAACGAAACGAAGTTTGGGGACTAGTTCCTAGACCGAGTGATCAAACAGTCATTGGTACTAAATGGGTCTTCAAAAACAAAGCAGATGAACAAGGTAATATAACTAGGAATAAAGCTAGATTAGTTGCACAAGGGTATAATCAAGAAGAAGGAATTGACTACAAAGAAACGTTTGCTCCATCGCACGACATGAAACAATACGTATCTTACTGGTCTTTGCATGTTTTCATAATTTCAAACTTTATCAAATGGATGTTAAAAGTGCTTTTTTAAATGATTATATAAAAGAAAATGTTCTTGTTGAACAACCTCCTTTATTTACACATGAAAAATTTCCAGACTACGTCTATAAACTTAAGAAAGCCTTATACGGTCTAAAACAAGCACCCCGTGCTTGGTATGAACGTCTTAAAAGCTATTTAGTAGATTCTGGTTTTTAAATTAGGAAGGTAGATCAAACTCGTTTTATTAAAAGAACTAAAAAGGATATTTTAATTATTCAAATTTATGTAGATGATATTATTTTTGGTTCTACAAATGAAAAGTTATGTTAGGAATTTTCTAAAATAATGACCAAAGAATTTGAAATGTCACATATGGGAGAATTATCGTATTTTCTTGGTTATAGATTAAACAATTAGAAAATGGAATTTTTATTAATCAAGAAAAATATTGTAAAAATCTAATTAAACGCTTTGGTATGGATAATACTTCTGCCAAACCAACACCAATGAGTACAATGATACATCTCGATAGAGATGAAGATGGCAAAAGTGTCGACCAAAAATTATATCGAAGTATAATTGGATCATTACTTTATCTAACTGCAAGTAGACCTGACATAATGATGAGTGTTTGTTTATATGCTGGATTTCAAGAAAATCCTAAAGAATCACATATGCGAGCAGTGAAACGAATATTGCGTTATCTAAGCAAAACCAAAGATTTTGGACTTTTCTACCCGAAAGAATGTCCTTTCGAGTTAGTTTCATATAGTGACGCTTACTTTGGAGGATGTCGAACGGATCGTAAAAGTACCAGAGGGACTTGTCACTTCATTGGACAATCCTTAGTCTCTTGGTTTAGCAAGAAACAAAATTGTGTTTCACTTTCGACTTGTGAGGCAGAATACATTTCTACTGCTTTAGCATGTGCTCAAGTCATCTACATGCAACTAACACTTCAAGATTTTGGTATAAATTTATCTAAATCTAATATTTTCTATGATAATACAAGTGCTATAAACTTATCTAAAAATCATGTCAATCACTCACAAACTAAACATATTGACATACGTCATCATTTTCTTCGTGATAATATTGAAAAGGATTAAATTGGAATTTGTATCCTCTGAAAATCAACTGGCTGATATATTTACAAAACCTTTGAATGAAAATATTTTTATTAAACTTAGAAGAGAATTAGGGATTATTTCATTAAAAGATTTATAATAAAAAAAATTGTGTGCAATTTGACACACTTGAATTTTTGATCTCTAGCATGACATATTGATGCTATTTTACCTTACTACTTTATCTTTCTAATTCTTCTCATAGCTCAATTTTTTTTACTATGCTAAATTTTTGGCTTTTATCCCTAACCATTCATTTCTCAACCATTTATTCTTCAGGAATTGTTAGTTACTTCTTTCTTTTAAATAAATGGCTTTAACTTTCAAGAAGATAGTTGACACAAGTTTATTTACCTATTTTTAAACACCTCTCATTATAAATACATTAGTTCTGTCATAGCTTATCACCATCTTTTATTCAAAAGAAAAGCAAAACCTTTATCCCTTTTCTCAAGCTCTTCAATTTGTTTATTATCACGTCTTCTCAAAACAACTCGGTTTCTTCCTCACTCTCCTATACATCAATTAGCTCAGAATTGGTGAATCTTCCAACACCTACTCCTATTTATGAGACCATTCCAATTGTTCCACCTTCCACTCACACCGATTATACTCCTCCCGGTAAAAGAGCTAAACGCTCTTTATTTTTCGGATAGCCGTCTACCAAAGAAAAGATAGACGACATTCATCATTATTAATGGGAGACGATGGAATTACAGCGAGGGTTG
Source organism: Allium fistulosum (assembly GCA_030737815.1). Taxonomy (NCBI): domain Eukaryota; kingdom Viridiplantae; phylum Streptophyta; class Magnoliopsida; order Asparagales; family Amaryllidaceae; genus Allium; species Allium fistulosum. The sequence goes on from JASFAW010000015.1 coordinate 794,040, forward strand.
TATTACAAGTAGAAGGTAAATGCGAAGCGCTTAAGCTTCCTTGAACAAGTGGCTCTAAAATTCTGTGGCTTGTCATCGCACAACATGGTTCACCAACCAACTTCTCCTTCACATCGTAATCCGTAGGAACCATCACCTAAACGCCCACTAGTTTCTCCAAATTCATGGGAATGTGGACATGGTTGGTCACCACCGCGACCTCTTCAGGAGAATACAAAAGCTAAACCAGATGAATACCACACTACATCCTCTTCATCCAAATCCTCTTAATTTTTTTATATAGTTTTTGCATATATTGTATTCTTTTAATTCTGGTATAAAGTTAGGTTGTTCAAAAATTTATTGCAAATGATTGAAATATCACCCTGTAGCTTCACTAGCATCAGTCGACTGAAGTGGGGAAAACAGTCGACTGAACCAAAATTAATACTTCATTTTTACCCTGCAGCCAGTCGACTGAATCTATCCTTTTTACACTAAAATCACTCGGGAAGGGTTCAGTCGACTGAACCTCTATAGTCAGTCGACTGACCCATTAAAATCAAATTTTATATAACTTGTCAGTCGATTGACGTTGAAGGTTTAGTCGACTGAAACTGGTTAACCTGGTTCTCCTGCCCAACAGCCTCTTCAAAATCACTTTTCAATCTTTCACCTTTTCACTTTTTTACTCCAATACTTTCAACTCTCTGCCATTAATCCCCGCTCCCACTTCAAAATCGTTCAAAAAGCCTTCAACTTATTCAAATTTTAAACTACCCTCTTCAAATTTTAAACTATCCTCTTCAAATTTTCAACTTTCTATTTCCTCTCCAAACTCTAGTTCAACAAATGGCACCCAAACGAGATCGTCAATCTCAATCATCAGCGGGTCCTTCCGACTCTCAAATTAGAGGATGGTTCTACAATGAAAAAGCAGCACAATGTTTCGACAAGATGAAAAACTCCTGTATTTTCGAAGGACCATTTGTTAAATTCCCCGATTTCGCTCCTTATGCGATTCAAGAATTAGCCCGTCGAAGCGGAATAGAGTCTCTCATCGACTATGCTGCAAACAACAACAAGATCAACCATCTACTCATCAAGCTCTTCTATGCCAACTTGAATCTCGACCACCACGTCATTTCAAACCCGGATGATGCAATTTGGACTGTAGTATGTGGTATAAAAATTTTCCTTCCTCTTCAACATCTTGTTAGAATTCTTATTTGCCCGGATGAAGGAGAAGAGCTGAGCAAAATAGCCGTTAACATGGAAACTCGAGATCGTGAACAATATCCGTTTGATGCTATGTTATATGTGGTATCTTTCTAGTTTGTCTATGTAACTTTTAAACTCTATATTCTGTGATTATGTAGTTGTGTACTCTTGTTCTTGTGTAATATGTTTTGATATGTTTCTATGTTATATTTTTTATTATGTATATGTGTTTCCGTGTTATATTGCTCGCATTTTAATATTCTCTACTTTGAGTGCTCTCATTTTTGTCGATGACAAAGGGGGAGAAAATATAAATTATTGACAGGAAATATAGCATATATTCAGGTGGATAATACTATATCAAAGTTGCAGGTATATATTCAGGGGGAGAGATAAATCAACAAAGCTTGTCGAAGATTCGCTCGTAGCAAATGGAGTTGACATCATCAAAAAAGGGGAGAAGGTTGGATCATAGGTTTTGAGTGCTAACAAGATAAATAATTCATGAATCTACGACTACGACAACATCGGGACTTATCGACTCAAAATATTGGTTCGTCTTGTTATATATCTTAGCTAGAGTCAATAAGTATATATAGAGTCTAGTTTAGAGCTTTGGTAAAATCTTTCCCCAAGGTTCATCACTCATAAAATCATATAAAACTTGCATTTATTTTATATATTTCATATACACACACAAAAAGGTTTATTGCATAGAAATAACAGCACTCAGTCGACTGACCTACTGTAAACAGTCGACTGAGGCTGTATAAAAAGGTTTTTAAAACCACTGACCAGTCGACTAAACACACCAGGTCAGTCGATTGAGTCTGTGCAAATTTTTGTGCGCATTTTGAGTTCAGTCGACTGACCAAGCATGTCCAGTCGATTGAAAACTGCAACTGCCAACTTTTTGAACAGACACTTCTTTTGATCAAGTGTTATCTTCTTCCTGGATAGATGCATCTCTTAGCTATTAACGGATACCTTATTACCAGAAGCCATAACCCTTTATACAATATATAAACACTCAAGAATCGTTGATCAAATAACCTAATTTTCTAATCTCTCTTGATCTATAGTGCTTTGCAATCTTGAGTTCATTATTCACAAACTCTCATACTATCATTGCTTACCAATTCACTTCTATATTCTTCAAGCAATATTAATCTTCATACACACACAATATACATCAATCTTGAGAAAAAGATTATAGGAAGGGTGTACTACAAGTAACAATCCGTGTTATTCAGAACACACAAAGTCAAGTTAAATCCAGTCTATAAGAAAGTCATGTTCGGTTGCTCAGGCAGTCAAGTCATGTTCTGTTGCTCAGGCGGTCAAGTCATGTTCGGTTGCTTAGGTGGCGTAATACCTATTCCTCCGGGTTAAGTGACGGTTGCTAGCCATAATTCCAAAAGGAGACTAGGATTGGACGTAGAACGGGAATTCGAACCAGTATAAAAATCTCCGGTGTCATTTTACTATTTACTTTTATTTTTAATTTTGCACTAGTTATTTATTATATTCCATATTATTCGATCCTATAGCACAGTCACTTTCATATATATATGTATGTATGTATATTTTTTTAAAGGTATTTTAGTGTATTGAGAAATTTTAAAAAGGAAGTCTAGTATTTGTGAAAAGAATGTAAAGGAGTTTTGGGATTATAACACTTACGTTATAATGGATTGTTTTATAAATAGACTAAAAGGGTATATAACCTTGTTTAATAAGTGGAGAGGTACTTCGAGCTTTAAATAAATATTTCAAAGTAAATGTCAAGTATAAAAGTGATTTTGGGTTTATAGTAACGGTATTTGTGAAACATTTGTTTTAACCCATTTAATTACTATACTTTTGAAAAGTGATTGGATCTTTAAAATGGAGTTTTAAATATAATGGAATAGTAAAGTGTTTTGAGTTTGTCGTAAACAATGTTTTAGTAACATTTTTTTTAAACCCTTGGATAATATTTAAAATGGTAAAATATGGTTAAATAAGTTGGGAAAAATACTAAGATCTTTAATAATGGAATTTTAAAGAGAATAATGAGTATGAATTGGTTTTGGGTTTGCTGTGCCAATGTGATAGTAACATTAACCTTTAACCCGTTTTGATTATACTTATGAATGAAAATAAATATTTGAAAAGAATGTTTTAAGTATAATCATAAGTGAAATGATTTTGGGGTTTGTAGTGACAATGTTTGAGTAACATGTGTCTTATGCCCTTCGAAATTGATTTGTGAATATACTTATATGGTTGAGATAAGTATATGAATATTTTTGAGAGTATTAAAATGTGTTTAAATGAATAGTAATATTTTAATTAAATAGTGGAGTTTAATTAACAAATGGAGTTTCATTTATAAAAGAGTTTATTGAGTAAAAATGAGTTTTACTAATAAAGAAGGAATTTAATTAATAAAGAAAGATTAATTAAAAAGGGGGTTAGAAGTCGTTTATATGACTTGATCGTGCTTATTTGTTCGATCGTGCTTTGTGTGTACCTTGTTTATGGACAGTATAGGGGACTTAGTTTCCTGTATGTGAGTACTCTCATTGGTATTTGATTTGGCCAAATATACTCTGGAGATATCTAGAAGAAATACGAGAATTATATGGTACAGTTATCTTTGGTGATGCTATACTGTACGTATAAACTCATTTTGCTCTTCTAGCATAAATGATAAGGAAATCGGTTCGCTTAAATTTTTAGAAGGTGATCTCCGATCTTGTGTATTGTCTGTTTATTTCCCACAGAGCTGGAGTTGAGATTGCTAGGAAATCGATCGATTGGTTTTTGAGCACTCGGTATGCGAGGGAGTGTACTTATTTAAGATAACTTGAAACGTAATCCCTCAAAAACCATATGTGTGTTCTATTCATTGGAAGAGGTTCGTGATTGCTTCGTGATTGGTTGTGATGCTGGAGTCTATGAAGAGATTCGAGATCTGTTTGAGATGCTCGAACACATGTAGTTGTTCGTAATCTATTCAGGATATGGGAATTTATGTGTGATTCTGAGACCTGTTGAGGTATGTGAATCCATGTGTGATTTCGAGATCTGTTGAGGAATCCACATGTGGTTCCAAGATCTGTTAAGATATTGAAATCCATATGTGTTTCCGAGATCTGTTCGAGTTGGGGACTCGTTTGTCGAGATCTGTTTAAGTGGTGATTCATATGCTGGAATGCCGAATGTAGCCTTACCTGCGGATATGACTAAAAACAAAGATAGGATGCATAGTCATAGGGTAGCAACTCATGAGGGTGCATGCGACTCCATCCTACCGTCACTTACAGATGTGCATGCGGGGGTGATGCACTCGGCTAGTTTGGCCAGCTATGTATTTCCTGTGGTACATTCACTGAGGATGTATGTTGCTTCAGAAGGATATCTCTGATCCTTGTGCTGTAGATCGGAGTCGGCCTTGATTCGTGGAGATTTACGTGAAAATCCTACACAATTAGCGAACGCGCCATAGCAGTTTTGATTGTATATCTATTATTGTTTTGATGTACACTCACTTGCATCGCAGTTACGTGATTATTTATATGTGATTATTTATATTTCACACCTTAGACATTATTATATTATCACTGGATTTTATAATAGAAATGGTTTGGTTATCGTAAGGTAAAAATCCGTCCATGTTTATTGGCGGCCTGGTCTTACGAGATACCCTTATTTTAATGGGTTTTTAGATATAATAAACCATAGATGGATGTTAGAAACGCATTATAGCACGGGTAAGATATGGATGTCAGGAAGGCAGGTGCAACTAAGGGGTCGTGTGAAGTGCATAAACATCAGGTCGAAAGCAGTAGGTGAATAAGACCATATAGGCTCGTCGAGGCAGATAGTCTAGTAAAGGGTGAATCTACCATAGAGGTTTACTAATGCGAAATCCTGTTGGGATTCATGGTAAAGAGGATGATAGGGCCCTCTCATGAGAAAACGTACAACATGAAATCCTGTTGGGGTTCACTGTAGAGAGAATGATATAGCCCTATCATAAGAAAAGGTATAAAATGTCGAATCCCAAAAAATGAATTATTTAATCAATGATTTGTATTTATACAAAAAAAGGAAAAGCATATCTGGATAGATTGTGATATCTCAGTTGATTATAGTTGCAATTATGAGTCACGATGAATAAAGTCGTAATATGTGTGTTATCATTGATTTGTTAAAATGGGTTGTGGAGTAATCTTATGGTGTGAGTGACCCTGTGTGTAAATGCTATAACACATAAAACCCGACACGACGGCTATACTCGTAGCTAGATTTCTAGCTTGAATGGGGGTTTGTTTTGCAACATCTCCTCAGGTAAGACTGAGGTTTGTTGTCTCATGATGAATACTCTAGCACACTTTGTAGCTACTACTATAGACCATGTAATAGACGAGGTTCCCATAACGTATCTTTCATCATCCTTACATTGGTCTTAGAGGATCTGATACATACTATGCAACTTGATTTGCATTGTACTATAAGGGTTTTATGGAATGGAGAAATTACCGAGCTCTATTTGGAGTCAGTTTATCTAGAGTAGTCTTCCTTGTTTCATTTTGTATATATGTGTATGACTCAGTTGTCACGTGTTATTTTGATTAGTAGAAATTATTGTGTATATAGTTTTTCTAATGTAGACAGAGAGATATTTTGAAACGCATGTGTATATATTCTAGTTATATATATATGTATGTATGTATGTATGTATATTGTGTGCGTGTATATTGTAGAATACAATAGCCTATGATTTTTGTTTGATGATTATATATATATATATATTCATTTAAATGTATTTGATATTGTACTATTTTATTCTTCACATAATTAAATAAATATTTGATGAATAAAATAAATAACACAGAATTCATATTGAAATAAATATTTTATTCAAACAAATATTTTACTACAAATTCAAATAGTACAAATTTGAGCTCTCACTACATATATACATTTTTTCAATTACATTACAATTTCGATTACATCACAAATTTCATTTTACAATTTATCATCTCACTACATATCACTCATTCACTCGTATTTGTTCTTCAACTCTATTCCAGTTTGAATCCAGCATTTGAGCAATCTGCAAAAATAAATATTGACATAGTAAAATTGAAAAAAGAAATGTTTTTGCAGTGTATAATGAAATGTGTGTTTTGAAAATTTTATTTGCCTCAGTTATTTGGGTTATTCGTCATCATTTATTTTTAACCCATCATACACGAACAACTTGTGACATGCACAGTGTATCACTGTACATGCCACAAGGTCGTGCACAACGATGTACATTTGATAAAATTGTAGGGACAGGTGAGCACAAGGTAAATCCCAACCAAATGGTGGATTCAACTCAGGTGCAATACAAAACAAAAATAAGATGGTCAAGTACTAGAGTCAATGGTCAGCCAACATGAATAAAAGTCCAATGAAATAGCCGGACTCAAATGTACACAACCAGATCCCACATGAACACTTGAATCATAAACATGTACACAAGTGTTTCAACACAACCAGACCCAATAGACCAGATACAAATGGTCAGGTGCAAAGCAATGGAGAAACAAGTAAATGGCAGTACATGAGCATGATATGATCAAGCATAGTATCTGTAGAAGTTAAATGAAATGATCAAAGAGGAACAGTCAGAAGCAACTCAACCTGACATGTCACAAGCTCCAAACTCAAAGCAAACCATGGACCAAAATACGGATATAGACTCAACTAGACAAAACAACTTCAACTAGATACAAGTGTATACAAGTTTCAAACTGCCAAGACAACCCAGTCCAGATGAATGGACAAGATGACCAGCATTCAAGTGCAAATGGTTCAGAACCAAGGCAATGGGTCAGACAGAACTCAAGTGCAGAGACTGTAACAAATGAAACAGAAGACACAGCAAAGCAACACACCTCAGTTGAACAAAAGAGAGACAACATAGCAGTGGTTGGAGCAGAGCAGCATACAAGGAAATGGATATGAAACTCGAAGCAATGCAAACATGGTAACCCAGATATGCAACCATGTACAAGTCAACAGAGCAAAGCCTCAACACCAAAGAGCAACAAGACTCAACCAGCATACATATATACATGCCTAAATACACATGTATACATATATAAATATATATACGTCCAACCAAACAAAGTTCAAGCCAGAGAACCAAACACATATGCACATGACAACAATGCATATGACATAGTGACAGCAACTCATAAATGAATATATCAAGACCTGGCTGCATGGCTACAGTAATAAACTTCAATGGAAATACAAGTGCATAAATCAAAGGCACAAACATGACTCAAAGCATTATTAATGAACCAGATTACAATGCAGACTACATGAACAAGACAACTATACCAACCAGACTCCAAAGACACACATACAAGCACTCAATAAGCCAATGAAACATAATACAAATGAATACAAGCCTAGACTCGATATCAAACTACCATACATTATGTATACACACATGTATACATATGTATATGCAGTGACACACAACATATGCATATGGTCAGATACAAAACTCCATGATGCAACAATTCAACTTCAAACTGCATATGTCCAAGTGGTGACAACATGATTCAGAGCAGAACAGCCAGAGAGCAGACTCAAGGCAACATAAAGACAAGACCAATGAAAACTACATACATATGAAACAGAGTGAAAGGCAAGGCTACCAAGGTCAAGTATACATAGTAGCAGTTCGAGTAACAAAGTCATGTTTCGAAAGAGAATGTAACAACAGTCAACAAAAATTCAAAATGCCAAAGAATCAAGGCCGTGGTGACCAAGGTAGAATCGAACAAGTCAGCAAATAACAAGTATATATATCACAAATTCAAATACCAAGCTACAATCAAGGAACGAACCAGTCAGAGGTCTCAAGATCATACGATCAAAAATCAACGCAGAAAACAAAATCACGAAATATTCAAACCGAAATTATACGAACGAAAATTAAGGGATTTCATCCCTATATAACCCGGTAACACCATCGGCAAAAATCATTAAATTCAAGTTCAAGCAATTACCGAAAGCAATAAATCATAAAACTCAAATCAAATCGAGAATAATCAAAATTCAAAAAAGGCAATTCACATACCATTATAAAGTATTGTTCAATCTCGACCAAATTGGAGTAGCCGTAAGCGAACGAAGCAGCATTCGATTGACAAGGCAATCCAAAGCAAACACATACTTCAATCGAAGCACAAATTTTAATCGGCGACTTCAATTCACAAAGCCCTAATTTTTTTGAAGGAGGAACGAATGAAGGACTGTTCACGAGCAAAGGAAAAAGAGGCGGACATTAATTTCATGAAATAAAGGATACGGGCCGAAGAAAATAAAGGGAGATATCATTTTATTAATTTAAGTGGGCCGGTGCTTTTATTTGGGCTTCAAATTATTCAATTAGGGCTTTGTATTGTTTTAGTTATTATTTCATTTGTAATTTCCTTTAAAATTGAGTAACCTTCTAGTCGTGTGACTAGGTACAAACTACGGGACGTAGTTTGAGAATTCGCACAGGGTTTTGAGCATAGGGTTAGGTTAGTCGATAGCGGGTGTCACAAGTTTACGTGTGTAAGCGTCTGACTACTTAATTTCTAGTAGAAATCTTGGGGGCAGCACGTAAGCAGGGTTTTGCCGAAGCTGGGTAAATATGGGTTGTTATATTTCTGCTTTTATTATTCTGTTATTATCTGTGCTGCAATTATTTTATATATTTCCACATTAATTTTTATTATTATTAGTATCACCCTATTCACCCCCCCTCCCTTTAGGGTGAAATCGATCCTACATATATGTGTGTATATGTATATGTATGTATGTATGTTCCATCGTAATATAAGACTTCTATTTATCTGTTCTTGATATGTGATCCATACAAGTTCATGACTTGTGTATATTGCTTTATGTTGAGACGGGATATGTATTATTTCAGATGCGTTCAGTTATTGTAACGTATCTGTATTGATCCAATGTACTATATACGAGAGATCATTCCTTCTATGCCCTTTGATCCGAGCTGTCGGGCAATAAACTCCCTATGATAATTCGATCACTGGAACCAGGGAATCGTAGCTTGGTATCAGAGCTAAGGATTATTAAGACTGAAAGGAATTTGTATAAATCAATAATTAGAACACATTTGACTATAAAAGAGTGAGACTTATGTTGTTATCTAGTCAGTGCAACCCGAGTGGAATTGGGCATAACTTGTGTATGTGATATCCGAGTTTTTAATAAGTGTTCCAAGGAGAGAACACTAGAATAATCTTTAAGTATGCATTTGTACTTAATACGTAGTTGTTAGTGAATTTTTTTGTATACTATCTAAGATTTACCTAGTGAAGTGATAAATGTTGGTTAGCAAAAAATGGAGAGCCAGGAAGACCAAGGACTAGTGCATAGATTGATCCATCCGGTGGTCAAGCTAATGATTTCGAAAATCCCGGAGTTCACTTGACAATGGATCAACGGATGGAGCTCATGAGACATATAGAAACTATGGGAGCCGTCGAAGCTCAGAATCCGAATTTGAACCCCAATCGAAATTCACTAAACTCTGTAAGGATTATAAGAGTCTTGGAGGTAAACCATTTCTAGGCAACGAAGGAGATATGGGAGTGCGCTCTTGGCTGAGAATGTGTAAGAGGACTTTTGGAAATTTGGATCTATCTGATCAAGACAAAATGAGACTGGCATCACGTCAGCTACAAGCTAGTGTTTAGACTGGTACAATTCCATAAACGCTGCAATGCCAGAAGAAGATAGTACCTTGCAAGAATTAAAGGATCTTTTCAATGGACATTTTATACTTGAAGTAAAGAAGGTAACTTTGCTTAGAAAATTTATAGATCTAACTCCGAAAAGCTCGTCTTTGATCGAGTACATGAATGAGTTCAATGCACTCTCAAAATATGGACCAACCCAGATTACTATTCTTAAAGAAAAAACAAGAAGTTTTTTGTGCACTTAACGATGACTAATATATAGATTACTAACTCAGTTTTGGTATCTGTTTGAAGAAATAGTTGATATGACATTATGATATGAAATGGTGTGTGATCATGATTCAACCTCAGGTAGGCAGTCTACTCATAATTTATGCAAAATAAAAGGCCATATTATCAAAGAAAAACTGGAGGAAGATTAAGAAACCTTTTCGGTAGCAACAGCTCAAGTAGAAAAGGCAATATGATGGACTCCAGGTTGAATGTCATTGTTGTAGAAATGAAGGCCATTATGTAAATGAATGCAGAAATATCTCTAAGGGAAGGGGAGGAAATGTTATAATTATGATGAATTGGGTCATTTTGCAAACTAGTGCAAGAAGCCCAAGAGATAAACCAAGGGCAAAATGTTTACTATTGAAGGACCAATTTCTATACCAACCAGGGAAAGCACGCCTCAGTCTTAGAAGATATTGATTCTGGCGTAATTTTCCCATTAGAAATCTTTTTTATATAGGTGCTTCTCATTTGTTTGTATCAAAAGCGATAGTTAAGGGGTTAGAATTAGATGTTTCCACTCTTGTCACTTCTCTTAGAGTAGCTAATCCTGTTGGAGGATATGCTTCTCTAGGTATGAAGTGTTGTGATTTTTTCCCTTCGATTGTTTGGTTATCTTTTCTTCTGTGATTTGTTTGTCATGAATTCTTTGAATTTGGAATTATCCTTGGAATGGATTGGCTCGAGTGATATCAAGCTCGAGATTATGTGCTAAGCTAGCGATCACTCATGACATCCCGATCATACAAAACGAGTTTAATTGCACTAGAAACATCGAATACCAATGTAGGATATTTTTTATGTAAATAGAATCTTGAGGATGCGAGATTGTGCAGATTCTAGTAGTCAAGAATTTTTCTAATATCTTTGAATCAGTCACATGTCTACCACCTAAAAGAGCAGTTAAATCCAGGATTGATAAACACAACGACCAAAGCAATGTGTGTGTGTATTTGTGTCTGTGCAGATTTATGACCGAGCTAAGGGTGATTTCAAATATTGAAAATCCTATGATATTTTTTTATGATAACAATTCCATGATACAAATCATGAAAGAACATAGAGGCCACTAGAAGTCAAAAAACATACTCTGAAAAGTTCTACATTATAAAGGTGGTTTATCAACGTCAAAGAGAGTTGATTGACATAGTAGATAATTAAAACAATATATAGCATACCCTTTCACTAAAGTAATAACTTGATCAATTCTGAGAAAAATGGTTGAAATAATTGGATTTAGATTTCATAATTTATCCTAAGTGCGAGTGGGAGATTGAGAGCGCAAGGGGAATCCCATAGGGGCAATTATGTAATTAATTACATATATCCAACTCTATAACCAACCTTGTTCATAATAAAGAGATTTCATTTTTATTATATGCTTTGTTTTATAATGACATAATTAATTAAGTAATTAATTTAAAGTATATTAAATAGAAAATCCTTAAATAATATGTTATGTGATAATAATTACAAGGAATTGTAATCATGAGAAAATTATCACAATACAAAATAAAATATTATTTTAATATTCCTTGTCAAGCTGCCTTAAGAAAGGATATCGATATATCCATTAAGATCAGAGTATGTAACATTCTCCAAATGTTAGGCATTGTATTACTCATGCCTATTGGGGACCAAAGGGTTACGTACTTTTAGTTATTGGATAACTAGGGAATGACTCATTCGAGAATTTCTTGTTGGTTAACAACAACTAGGTCAAACAAAAAATCTCGAGTGACGATATTACATAGTTCTCTCAACTTGGGAGTACTTTTGAACTTCAATGTGGACACTCTACCATGATTATAGTTAACCATAGCATGGAGACCATCGAGCGACTATAGTTGGGTTTGAGTTGAAGCATTGAAAGTGAAACACTATTCAATAGAAAATTTGTCTCCTCAATGGTATGAGGTTAGTATCACGGTCAATTATAGTCAACTCAAAGTCAAAATCTCTGACCAGAGTAGTACAGGTGATAATAAATGTTATTATTGAATCATGGAATTTATTTATAGACTAGCTGAGTTGAATGTAGATGATATTGGAATTTTGACCAAAACTAAATTTCATAAATCCTAAAGTGATATAGTTTTGACGAAGAGAATTGATGTAAATAATCGTTACTAAAAAGTACCACTTAAATTATAAAATTAGATTTTTACCGATTAAGATGTACAACTGATAAATTTATGTGCCATTAGTAATGAGTTGGATGTGTTTATATATGTGTTATGTAAGTATGTACGTACCGATATACGATATTGATACGCATCTAAATATGATTTTAAAACATTAATTTCTAAATGATTTTTGATGTCTCATTAGCCTAAGAAGGCCCATATGATGGTCGACCTATAGGAGGAGAATGATAGATTATTTTTTGATTTCTAGATCAGATTTGGAATTGGTAAACAAAGAAATAGTAAAAGGAGGAGAACTTTTCTCCACCTTTCCTCTATTTAAACAAGTCTACCTCTCATTCTTTTTATCCACTTCTTTCTTACCTCCCCTTCATGGCGGCGAGCATCATCACCCCTATGGCTGAAAATACTTATAAATCGTGATATAGGCCATTGCAATGTCCAAAGTCTATTTAAGTTAAATCTAGGAGACCCATCAATCAACGTATGTTCAAAGGTTACATCCTTACGGTAAAACATCTTATTTACTTCTTATTTCATACTTATGATGTAATAGATTGTATATACAACGATTTTATATGCACATTAGTCGTCTCCTATTTTATATGTTGTTAGATCACACCGATATACATATGTTCATTATGTTGATGTTTAGATCATTGTTTAAAATAAATAAAAACTTTTTTTGGCCACGGCCCATATATATATATATATGTATGTATGTATGTATGTATGTATGTATGTATGTCTGTGTGTGTGTATTATTTTAAATATTAATATTGATTTTTGTTATTTGTTAATTTTAATTCAGTTATATAAATAAATATGTTTTTGAATTGTTTTTATAATTAATTATATACATAACGAGTTTCAAATTTAAAAAAGAAATAATATTTTATGTCATATATATATATATATATATATATTCTAATGTCTTTATATTTAATAACTTAAAGTAATGTTTGTATTAATATATATATAATGATTTCGATTAAAAAATTTATGGCTCAAAAGAATTAAATATATATTATATATTTTAATGCTATAAACAACTTTATTTTATTATGAAATTTAAATTTTTTTATGAATAAAAAAGTATTTCGGCAATAAGCTAATTTTATTATACACACACATATACTATATGTGTGTGTGTATTAAATTGTTAAAAGTTGCTTTATTTTGTATTTTATAGATCTAAATTTGAAATTAAATTGTTTTACTACCTCAACGTTTGATATTTTAGTTATTAAAATTGAATTCAAATTTTATTGACTTAATCAAAAATATTTAAAATAAATTTCGAAATTTGTTTATAAGTTATATATATTTTTTAGATAATACTTTTGGAGAGCCAATGCTCGTATAAAAAGCTATATGTTGTCGATGAAAATCACAATATCTTTATATGTATACGTTAACTATGTACACATCATTAAGTAGCACATGCACGTTATATACATGAGTATATAATGATATACTCATAAATATTATGCAAATTATTTTTTGTTAAATTCGTTAATTAAATAAATCGGTAAATTAAGTAAAATTGAATTTTATTTAAATTAAGTAGATTGCATCTAGTACAACCTACTAGGCATCAAGGCCTAAAAATATATTTGAATCTACCCTTTTCATTTGCTGTAAACTGCCCTAGTTTCATCAATTTAAGTCAGCATAATATGGATTGTAGTACCATTTGTACACAAAGCATGCACATTTTAACTTACATCGTTATTTTATAGTAGCATTACATGGATTTTAGTAGCAGTTTACGAACTACGGTAGGAATTTATGAGCAATTGTAGCATTTCTTAGATGCAATCTGTATACTTTAGCCCGAGGTGTTATTTTACAGTAGCATTTGCAAATTGTGTTAGCAATTTATAAACTATATTGGTATTTTTTTAGGTAGCATTTTATATTTAAATACTATGCCTTAGTAGCATTTTGTGCCTTTATTATTTTTTAACATAATTTTTTCAAATGATGATACTGCATAGTATCATTTTGTACCTGTTGTTATTTTTGCTTTAATTAATGACCATGTAGAAGCAGGTTTATATACTACTGCTTATTAGCATTTTGTATTTATTGAATCAAAAACATATAGCATTTATTTTTTGATTTTGCCTTTTGATAGTGTTAGCTGTTTAAATGCCACTGCATACTAGCATTTTGTATTTACTGAATTAAAAAAATATAACATTATAGATTTATCTTGCAATATCATTTTATGTTTAACTGATACGACATTTTGTACTTTTATTAACTTTTTACATATTTTTTTTATATATAATGATATTGTATAGTATTAGGTTGTATATGTTGATATCTTTTTTTTTTGTAATTGATGCTTGCTGAGAAAGATGAGATGGAAAATGATGTCGTGATGTGCCGAGGAATGAAGGCGGCACGTTAAGTGGTGAGAAGAGACATTGATTCGATTGCTAGGGTTAGAGTTTGAGGATGTGACGGCTAGAGCTTTAGGGTGTAAGTGGTGGTTGGGGCCATGATAAGCGTGGCGGTGACGGGTGATGTGGCGGTGGTAGGGCGGATTGGCTAGAGGTAGAGCTGCAGCTAAAGGTGCGGTGGTGGAGGTTAGTGTCGTTGTTGGAGGTGAGTGTCGACAACTTGAGATTGACGATGTGAATAGGGAGAAAAATGTACAGTCTGTCTTTTGTTCTCGTGGTTAATTTGTGAGGTGGCCAGAGCCATGTTGAGAAACAGTAATCGCCGGCAGACAATTTGATTTTGTCAATAGTAGTTTCCTAGAAATAGCTCAAATGTCTAATTATGTTTGTGCATCAACGCGATTTATCTGTGGCTGATTTATGTGTGGCTGCTGTAAGATATTGACTTCTAATACAATGCAATGTTATCTTATCCTTTTGGCTTTGCGTCTTCAAGGTTTCTTGAAGACCTACCGGTAAATCCATCAAAACATGCACTTTTCAACTGTCATATCCATTCATTTCTACGCTGAACTTTCATATCTAATGTGGCATGCATCATATCTTTCATATCTACGCTTTGGTTGGCATGAACAAGTTTGTTGGTCCATCAATCTTCTAAGTTTTAATTGATTGACCTTTTCTCATTCCCTTATAAATTGCTTTCCGTCGGGTTGAAAATGCAGCAAGGGTAAGAGTGTGTTTTTTTCATGAGGAATATTAGGAAAATGGTATTCTGTAAAGGAGTAAGTTAACCAAAATAAAATACATTTTTATTATGAAAAGTGCACGAGAAACGAGAATGATTGTTGTAACAGTCAGTAATTGATGTTAAATTTTAAATTAATACAATGACTAAGGAAACAAACACAACCAAATATATAAAAAAGTAAATACTAAAAATATTGTAAAATTGAAATATAAGTCAGATTTGTTCATCAAGTACTCCAGGTATTGTATGTTGTGCTTCATCTGTGCTATCTCAACAGTTAACCAACTTCTCATAATATTATTGTTTAAAGCATGAAACATTTCTCTTTTATCTTGATCCGTAAGAATTATTATTGATTCAACAACGTTAATTTGACCGATCAACTTCATTTAATTAGCTAGAACAACATGCGATATTGGATAAGTACTACAGTTTTCCATCCCATAATGAGATTTCTTCATTTGTTGCTTGTATATATGATCAATAGGGGTACGTTTTGTTTGTGAGTGTATTCTTTAATAGCTCTGACCTTAAATTAGTTATTCATTTTAAGAGCGTATGGGCATCACAAGAAGCACGGCCTAGCTGTCAGAGCATGTAAAGTAAAACAGCAGCAGGTTATAATCATTTATGCAGCATTGTGATAATTAGTTCCGACAAAACATGAACTAGTTTTATGCTTTTTTATCGCAAGAGTATTAATTATATCTTTGGATCAGTGAAATTCAAGTCTAAGTTGAAGGATTGTCAAGGGAGTTGTGAGCTGCATCTGTTCATATGTTCACTTTAATTGTTTAGACATGCAATATTATGAAGCCTCTAGAAAAAACAATTGTGCCTATTGTCTAGTGCACAATTTTGCAAATATCAGAAAGTATTGGACCATTATTATGGCAGGGTTTACGCCGGCAGGGTTTGTAATGTGGATTTAGAAATCCGAAGACTCGCCCTAATTACCAATTGTGCCTAATGTCTAAGGGCACCAATAGCAAAATAATTAGCTTATAGAGTATTAGTTTACAAATCAAAATGGTCAATACATTAGGTATGTATTTGCGCCTAAATGACAAAGTAAATACACTGTTAATACCCGTTTTACGCATGAATAGCTTAACTATTAGTGCTAGAACAAATGATGAGTTTCGCACTTGAGCTAAACAAGAAAAATTAACAATTTAAAAAGGTAAATGATAGTTGATGACATAATAACATCAGTTCAATATATTTAAAACTGCAGAAAAGATTAATTTAAGCGTGTTATATTGATTCAAAACATATTAAATATTGTTAGTAGCAATTTTTTTCTTTTGACCTTCACACTGATGCCGATAAATTAAAGTAAATTAAAGTAAAAATTCTTTTATTGGGTTTAGTAGGTTTAATCAAACTATTAAACTTAACTACTATTCTTTTATTGGGTTTAGTAGGTTTGTCATTGTAAATTAAAGTAAAAATTATTCAATTTGAAGTTGTTAGGAATGAGGTTGAAAGTTATTTTAAGGTTTTTTTTTACTAGGTTATGAGTATAATGGTTGTGTCAAAATGTACTTTGAACAAAATACATTTATTTTGAAATAATCAAACCTTGTATGTTTGTACATGTTATTTGCAATTTGATAGAATTTGACGAAGTTTATTATTTAGTGATGATTTTCTATATCTATACATGATTATTCTTGATTTCTAGTTGCAATAGTATTGTAATAGATTTTAAATTTAAGAAAAAATCTGGTTACCATACAATATATATTTAGAAAATGATTTTATTCTTGATTAATAAATAGTTTTTTCCACAACTAAGCTAAAAATATATTAAAAAAATCAAAATAAAATGCGATTTTTACTTAAATATATAATAAACAAATAATGAATAATGCTTCATTGATCAAACCGATCGTAGGGAGGTTTGCCTACTTCTACTAGGCAAAATCAATTTTTCTGAAGCCAAAAAAACATTCCCCATGTTTTGTTATTTTTTTCCCCCATTTTCTTCTTCCCCAAATTTTATCCTCTAGACCGTATCCTCTCTTCTGATATTTTACGTTTCCTCTGCAATTCTCTTTATTCAAGTTCAAATCCCTAATTTATCTCGCATCTTTGCTTCAAAATATCTATCTCCAGATCTAATTTTGTTTCTCCAGATCCAACTTTCTCCCGACCTTTCTCTTTTTAAACCCATCTGCTACAAACGCTATATTTCTCATTATTCATCTTCGTCGCCATGCCATCAACCTATCTGCCAATCTTGTCAAAGCTACAGACTTGTCAAAGATACAGACTCGCAATAAATATTTTTCTTTTAGAATTATATAATCCAACGGTCGGTTTTCCCACCGTCGTGCGGTTATACTAGTACTAAAATGAAAAGATACAAAAAATAAATAAAAAATAAAAAATATGCAAAGTATTGGCATAATTGATACTCGAACACGTGACCTTAATTACATTTCGGTTTTTCAAAACAATTTTTGTTGTCACGAGGATTTGAGTCTCCGACTTTAGCTATATAATGTAAACGTATTTTGAAAAATTCATGATCTTGTCGGATAATTATGTTTTTATTCCATAAATAAAAAGATTTATTTATTTGTTAAAGAAATAAAAGACTTTAATAATATTTGAATAGACCGTATCTCAGATTTATTTAAGGCTGACACAAATTTATTGTTTAACCGTAAAAATGTATGAATCCGATCTAAATTAGAGAATTCACAACTTTTTATATACAGAACATTTTTTTTTCTTTCTTTTTCTTAAACATTAAAAAATGGCAACTACGTCCGCGGGTGCGGCGCAGTGGAAAGGAGACTTGGGTTCTGGTAAAAAGACCCATGTTCGATTCCTATCATGCGTTTTTCTATCCTATATAAATTTATCCGGGGTATGGGGGCTTGGATCAGCAGACGGTTTTACTATGCTCTCCTCAGAAGTTTACCGGTCCGTCGGGTTTTCCTGGTAAAAAAAGAAAAAAAAGAAAAAAAAAGGCAACTACTGAAATCGTTGAATAAAGTTGATCAGTTAAATCCAGGTGGCGAAAATTGCTCTTCACTAGTCGTACGTTAAACGTTTCTAGATCATAATCTAAATGTGTTGATGTAGCATATCAAAGTCGATAAGACTTTGGGACTTCTGAAATGTGAACAGGAAACTGGTAAAAAAAACTTATATGTGAAACGGTAAAGATTGTCGTGTGAACTTGTTGACATAACGGGAAACATTGCTCCATCAATTTGGGGTCAACTTGGGATCAATTTGGAATAAAAGCGAACGCATTGCTGTCTGAAATGATGATTCCCGTGTTAACTTTTGTACGATTGTACATCTTGATGCCTCGCTAATTACGTGGGATGTTCGGAAGGATATGCTCCTGAGCTATTTCGTATGGAGAGAGAGGAAAAAAAAAGCTACTTTTGTGCAGATTCATATTTAAAGTTTTACGATCGAAGCCCAAACGAAAAAATAATGGACGAAAAACGAATTCGAAATGGAAAAAATTCGAATAGAAAAATTAACGTTTTATATTAGTAACCCGGGCCCACAGGTCGAGCCACCACTATGAGCTGTCGACCAGGGACGGTCGACGTCTAGGTAGGGGCATTCGACCACTCCCTATGTGGCAGCAAGGGTTAGCCTAGGTCCAACGGTCCGGATTTAATATATTTGATCTAACGGTTGAAGTGCATTCTTACGTCTATAAATTCAGACCTAACCCTTCCCTGTATTCTCATATTTTTCTGAAGACGGTAGCGAAGCTCTGCCATTTCTTTTTCTTCACTTTTTTTCTAAATTATAAAAATGAGATATTTATATTTGTATTCATACAAATTAGAGAAGAATAGAAACTTAATCAACTGGAAAAGAGAAGAGAATCAACTATACACATCTTTGAGGTAATTTATATATTTGTATTTATTTTCTCCCCCAATTCTAATCTTTTCTCATATCTGCAATTGTAATGTATGTATATACCATTTTTATACATATTTCTCATATTAAAAAGGATTTGGGGTTGAATTTAATATTATAATTCAGATCTGGAGATTTAGATCACTTTTAAAAGGTGAGTAAGAAATTTTATGTATTGTTTATGATTTAAATCTATTCCGTTGGCATACGTTTGATTATGCCTAGATCAGTTTTATTTGTGAATTGTAGGCTTAAATTAGTGTATAAAACTATTGCGTACATATTCTTGTTTTAGATCTAATTTAAAATATGTTCACACCTAGATCTGAAAATAAGTCCCAAAGATTTTAGAATTTGAATGATGTATATTTTTATTCCAGATCTATACTTGGTTGTAAAATAAGATTATTGCTCAATTTGTGCTAGGTTGTAGATTTTCCATAGTTTAATTTGTGGGATGAATATCCGTTTGATTTTTATAAATTTGTTTACTTTTTCCACTTTTCATTCCAAAGGCGACGTTTGATTGAATAAGGAATATTCAAATTATATATTCCTTGTACTTCCAAACAGAGTCAATCTTTCCTCTTTGTGTTAAACTAATTTATGGAAATCATAACGGAAAATCTTCCTAAGAAATCCAATTCCAGCAAATTAAATATGGAAAACGTATTTCAGTTACATATTTATGACGTTTATTCGTGCGTTATTTATGTTTAACGTTCATTAGTTATTATTATATTTAGGGAAGCGAACATGTAGAATTAGGAAATGTTGTACTTCCTATTAACGGGCAATAAATTTGGAATTGCCAATAACTAATAGAAAATAAAAGATTGTAACCACAATTAATGGAAAATAGTGGATAAGATTAGATTAGGGGTTACAACTAGTTAGTTTAAGATCGTAACTCCAATTAACGGACAATTAATGAAAATGAATTAGGAGTTACAATTAATAGTGACAAGTGGATTAATGGGACTGATAAAATTGGAATAGATATAAAAAAAGTTACTAATTTGAAATTAGTAATCATACATAAATGTCTTAGGAAATGTCCGTTAGGATTTTGTGGATGAATTGACATTTATGAGCATTAAAAGAGGGTTTATGGGTATATAAGTATTTAAGGTAAATCTTATTGCCTTAAATAAAAAGGGAATTAGTAAGCTAAGTCCAATGTCAACCTAAGATAGTATAAGTAAAGACTTAGGATAGTTAATTAGACTTAGTAGGTTTGTGATGCAAGATCAGTAGAGTCACACGACATAAGACTATCATTCACTTTAAGGCTAACAGCGGTCATGTGCACTTATTAATGATGTGAGATATCACTAATTCTAGGACCCATGACGACGTGAGGAACTGGACTGCTTTCTTAACTGAAAAGTATTAAACGGTCAAAATTTGGAATTAGAGCGGTGGGGAATATCTCCATAGGAGTTCGCTTCTGATTTGAGATATTAAGTGGATGTTGGGTCCGCCTCTCTCCTAAAAGAAAGTATTAAATAATCTAGTGAGATTCCAAATAAACAAAGATATCTCTAAAAAGGTTAACTTCAGTATTGAGGTATGAAGTGGCTATTGCAGGGCCGCCTCCCTATCGAAAGAAGTACCTAATTAGATTCCATGTTTATAATTAAGAGTGATGATGGATATCTCGATGAGGGTTCACTTCGGGTTTGAGGTACTAAGCGACTGATTTAGGGTTCGCCTCTCTCTTATAAAAGAAGTACTAAATAGTCCAATTAGATTTCCAAGCAATGTCAACTAGATAGTACCGGTGAGGAGTCTGTGTAACGACCCAGAATTTTCGTCATTTGAAATTCAGATATTTAATTGATTTTAAATATTAACAAGTAAGATTTGTAAGTCGAATAAATTTAATTTTGAATATAGAGATTTAATTGGATAATTAAATCGACAATTTAATATTTGAAATTCCAGAAATAATCGGAAATTGGGTTAATGTGTATAAAAATGATTTATAAAGTTATAATAAATCATATTGGAGTTAGAATGATGTTTGTAAACTTTTAAAATTGAATTAAAAGTTAATTTGTAGAAATTGAATATTTTAATATTTAATCGACGAGTAAAAATAGTCAATTTTCGAATAGTCTCGGATTTTAACGAAACTAGTTTCATCGGATCCGTAATGTTATATTATTGTAAGATTTCAAATTTCGTGTCAATCGGATTTACGGTTTGTCCGGGGCAAGCCAAAACGCATAGAAATTAGTTTAACCGATTTAATTTAAATTTGATCGTTTATTTCCGTAACTCGCACATATGATCAAATTAGCTCCCGAAACATGTTCCATTGTGTCCGAAACGCGGGTTAAACGTTAGAAACGTCAGCCGGTGCGCTTCGTTTGGAGTTCGGAAAAATCTCGAATGAATAGTGTTTCGAAAATTTCTATAAAAGGACCTAGATTATTTCATTTGCACTCAAACCCTAAAGAATTAGGGCTAACCACCAGTTCAAACTTCAATGGCCGAAATGCACCATCGTTCTTCCTCGTTTTTCTCACGATCCATCCACTATTATCGAAAACTTCCTTCTGCAATATTGTAGAGGCCAGCGAGCTCTACGAATTCCTCGGCTATGATCGTCAATGGCGCAACGGATCGACGACAATTTGTGTTTAAAGCCGCACATTCGAGCTCGAATTCTGAGGCAAGGGGCCTGCCGAGTGGGGCCATTCGCTGGGCAGTGGTACGTGGTTGAAGAAGCTTTCGAATGGTGGCGTCAAATCATCGTCTCGAGCGACGTGGTGGGGTGCGGCCATCAAACTTTGTGCGTGTTCTATGGGTTCTTCGGTTGCGTAAATAGCCTGGAGGAAGAAGAACAATATGCACGGCCCAGATCTGTTTTTTTTAAAACGTGCGGCCCAGATTAATGAAGGTTTAAAAATAAAATAAGAAATATAAATTAATTATCTTTTAATTCGTATGAACTTTAAAACGTGATAACTTTTTGATGCGAGGTCCGTTTCGCACGAAACGAGTTGCGTCGGGTCCGTATGGACGAACAATACATTATGGAGCTGGTTTGGAGTTAATTGAAGCTAGTGTGAATTTTGGGTAAAATTAAACGCGTGTTTAATTTTATTTGAAACGAACACTGCAACTGTTATTGGAAGCAAGGTGAGAACTCCACACTCAATCGAATGTAAGTAAATTGATATGAAAAAAAGGATTTTTGCGTAGTAAGCATGTTTGACTATCATAAGAAGAAATCTCCTCCAAGTCTGCGATTGCATTGTGTGTGTGGTGGGAGGTCTTATGGTAGTTTCATTTTCCAAAAGCATTGCAGATTTCAATGTTTAAAGTTCTTTTGTTGTTTGTTTAAAAATAATCTATTTTTAGTTCTCACACCAGTCTCATGACTGACCTGGAGTTTATTGTTCCTTTCCTAAACTCTGGGTGCCCATAATTTTCCACACGGGCATCCTAGAGTCAGGTTATCAGGTCATTCTGGATTCAGGAGGCTTTGGAGCTTAAGTGGCGAGCTGGATGGCGAGACGTAGCATTTGTATATGATATTATTATTCCGCTGTGTATTCTGTATGAGGACAAGTTTGTATAACTGTCCATTAATGTATTGTGTGTATATTGACTTTGATGATGTAATGTACAAACTGATATAGTTCTTGATTTAAAGATTATTCATTGATCTATTATATGTTGTTCCGCTGCGAATGTGAGATTCTGATATTATTTCTGTTGTTTCTTCTTTCTTTCTTTCTGTCTTCTTCTACCTCTTCTTTTTAACCATAACAATTCGGTTTTCCGGCATTCGATTGCTCGGTAGTTGATACAGTGGACGTATTAATGTCGATTTTCGGAAGTCGAAAATCGCGATATGTTACATGTGGTATCAGAGCATATGGTTAAGCGATAACCTTGGCTCTGTTGGGAATTACTCATTAGAGATAGAGTCAGTAGCACTCTAGAATGAGTGTGAGTGCGATATGAACGCGTATTTGTTAGTGAATATGAAATTGTTTTGTATTGTGTTGACTTATCGGTTGATTGTTTACAGATTCTGGTCGGTGCAGTCTAGCTAACTGTATCGATAGGGGTTTCTAAACTCTTAAACAAGATGAACCGACACAGTATCATTTTAAATTGGGTAAATGAAATAATTTTACCTCGATTATATTTTGTATATAAAGGAAATAATATTTCAGAAAAATTAAAGTGTATATAAAATTAATTGTTTGGTTGTTGAAAATGTAAAAATATATAAGTCAATAAAAGATGTTATATTATTATAAATCTAAGTAAGATAAATAAATTTGGAATAATCTTGTATAAGTAAAGTAAAATAGTGAAATTATATGAGAAAAGGATTTATAAATGTGATTTATAAATTAAAAGGAAAATTTTGAAAAGAATTTAAGCACTGGATTCATTACTGTTGCTAGGAAATAATAAGGGTGATGACTGCAGCATCATCAGTATCATTTTCAAGTTTCTGTGTGATGGATTTGCTACCATAGTAAATTGAAAATTGAAGTTTTGTTGTGATAAACAAATTTGAAATTAAAATCCAAGTTGAAATTGATGAATATAAGTAAAACGAGTTTTGAACTTATAATATGAGATAATAAATTTAGCTTTGGTAAAGTTGGAATAAAATTTGAGTTAGCATAATAAAACATATGATTTGGAAATTTAACTAAAGGAAAGTTAAATAAATTGAATTGTATTTGATAGGTGATTATTTAATATGATTTGGAAGTTTAAATATATAAGTTGTATAACCTATAGGAATGAGAAAAAGTAAGTAACACCAATTGTTAAAATGGTTAAACAATTTTGTTAAGAAAAACAAAATCTGAATTGGATTTATAAGTGGAAATTTAAGTTAAGCTAAACAAATAATGTTTAAAAGGAAAATAACTTAAGTTGTATAATGAAAGCAAATGTAAGTGGAAATGTT
Organism: Allium fistulosum; assembly: GCA_030737815.1. NCBI lineage: Eukaryota > Viridiplantae > Streptophyta > Magnoliopsida > Asparagales > Amaryllidaceae > Allium > Allium fistulosum. The sequence continues at coordinate 818,453 of JASFAW010000015.1, forward strand.
GTAATGGAATATAACTTAAGTGCTGTAAAATGAAGTTGATTTTGGTATCGAAGTGAAATAACAAAGTGAATTAAATGGATGTGAACTTGAGTTATATAAAGGAGATTCAACTTTATTTGTAAAATGAATTAGCAATTGAATGAATTAATGAGTTGAATATTAATCAATCTAATGTAAATGAATTAATATGGAATAATGGATGTAAGTGTTAATTCATTAAAGCTAATGTAATTGAAAATTGAATAATTGAAGAAAAGTCAATTTAATATTAAACCAATTGGAAAATTAAAAAGTGTTGAACTAAATTGAAGGTAAACAAAATGAATAAATTTGGTTGTGTTGAATATACATTGGTTGTTATATGATTGTTGGTTGATTGTATATAGTATAATTCGTTAAGTGTTAATGAAATTGAATTAGTGAAATTGAAAGCTATGTAATTGAATCCAAATTGAAAGTGAACCAACTTGAATTTAAATTAGTGAATGTAAACTAATTGAAAATGAAGAAATGAATGTCGTTGTATATGAATTGGTTGTAAACAATTACAAGTGATGTTGAAATTATATAAGTTGCTTATAAACCTTGTTTAGTATGCATTTCTTTTAATATGCATATGTTGTAGTTGTTTAAAAGAGTAAAATGTTAATAACTTCATATATATGGCACTTACATATTTAAACTGAGTAAGTACAGGTGCCGGGGCTACCGTTCGGTTGGATTTGGTTGCGCAAAATGCTTAATAAATAACTGCTTTGCTTAAAAATGCTAAAAAGGTACGCCTACGCAATAAAAATAGGAAATATGAACTGTTTTTCTAATTTTCCGACCGTGTGGGTCGATGTATATATATTTATATCTATTGTGATTTTGTAAAAGCTCCTCCGTACAAAGGAGACTCTGCCAAAAAATTTTGAAAATTTTGGAAGTTAGAAATTTTTTTGAAAAATTTGGAAAAATTTTTGTTAACAGAAAATTGATTTCCAAATTGTAATGAAAGAGTAGGAATTGAACTAGAAAATGGAAACCATTGTTTTGGTTGAAGTTAAAGATTTTGGAAAAGGTGAATATAAAATTTTCACTAAGTGGATTTTGAAAAGTTAATGAATTTGGGGCATTTTTCTTACTTTGCAATTTCGAGGACGAAATTCTTTTAAGGGTGGAAGATTGTAACGACCCAGAATTTCCGTCATTTGAAATTCAGATATTTAATTGATTTTAAATATTAATAAGTAAGATTTGTAAGTCGAATAAATTTAATTTCGAATATAGAGATTTAATTGGATAATTAAATCGACAATTTAATATTTGAAATTCCAGAAATAATTGGAAATTGGGTTAATTTGTATAAATATGATTTATAAAGTTATAATAAATCATATTGGAGTTAGAATGATATTTGTAAACTTTTAAAATTGAATTAAAAGTTAATTTGTAGAAATTGAATATTTTAATATTTAATTGACGAGTAAAAATAGCTATTTTTCGAACAGTCTCGGATTTCGACGAAACCAGTTTCATCGGATCCGTAATGTTATATTATTGTAAGATTTCAAATTTCGTGTCAATCGGATTTACGGTTTGTCCGGGGCAAGCCAAAACGCATAGAAATTAGTTTAACCGATTTAATTTAAATTTTATCGTTTATTTCCGTAACTCGCACATATGATCAAATTAGCTCCCGAAACACGTTCCATTGTGTCCGAAACGTGGGTTAAACCTTAGAAACGTCAGCCGGCACGCTTCGTTTGGAGTTCGGAAAAATCTCGAATGAATAGTGTTTCGAAAATTTCTATAAAAGGACCTAGATTATTTCATTTGCACTCAAACCCTAAAGAATTAGGGCTAGCCGCCAGTTCAAACTTCAATGGCCGAAATGCACCATCGTTCTTCCTTGTTTTTCTCACGATCCATCCTCTATTATCGAAAACTTCCTTCTGCAATATTGTAGAGGCCAGCGAGCTCTACGAATTCAACGGCTACGATCGTCAATGGCGCAACGGATCGACGACAATTTGTATTCAAAGCCCGCGCATTCGAGCTCGAATTATGAGGCAAGGGGCCTGCCGAGTGGGGCCAATCACTGGGCGGTGGTACGTGGTTGATGAAGCTTTCGAATGGTGGCGTCAGATCATCGTCTCGAGCGACGTGGTGGGGTGCGGCCATCAAACTTTGTGCGTGTTCTGTGGGTTCTTCGGTTGTGTAAATAGCCTGGAGGAAGAAGAACAATATGCATGGCCCGGAACTGTTTTGTTTAAAACGTGCGGCCCAGATTAATGAAGGTTTAAAAATCAAATAAGAAATATAAATTAATTATCTTTTAATTCGTATGAACTTTAAAACGTGATAACTTTTTGATGCGAGGTCCGTTTCGCACGAAACGTGTTGCGTCGGGTCCGTATGGACGAACACTACATTATGGAGCTGGTTTGGAGTTAATTGGAGCTAGTGTGAATTTTGGGTAAAATTAAACGCGTGTTTAATTTTATTCGAAACGAAACACTTCAACTGTTATTGGAAGCAAGGTGAGAACTTCTCACTCAATCGAATTGTGTTTCGATTTAAATTTTAAATAGTTAGATTTAAAATTGTTGATAGTGTTGATTTTGTGTTTGGATAATGATTGATGATTGGTTGAATTTAAATAGACCCTATACGCCGCATATTAAGCGGAGGTTATTATATTAAACCCATATACCGCTATATTCCACCTTGAAGTGGAATTGGTATTATATATGTATTTGTAGTTGTTTTCCCGCATTATATAGAGGATGAGACCCTATTGCGCCGCATAATAGCGGATAATATTTTATAAATCCCATATACCGCGATATTCCACCTCGAAGTGGAATTGGTATTGTGCTAACATATGTGGATGCAGGGAAACAGGTTGGAGGGATCCAACTGGATTCCTCAAACATTTGAATCTGTTTCAATGTTGTGTGTTGATTATTTATAATCTCCGTGTGATTATATTTGTGAATTGGAATTGTTGAAGGCTATAATTTAGTCGAATATATTTTTGGTATCGTTGGATACCAGAAATAAATAAAATTCGATTTTCGAAATTCAAGTTGAAAATTTATCGAAAAATTTATTTTTGAGGATTGGATAAATAAAAAAGGAGTTTTAAAAGATAAAGTTATTTTTTAAACCATATTGAATAAAATTTCAAATTTCGGGAAAAAGGGCTTAATAAAGGGATTTTTAATAATATTATTTATAAGTTGAAGAATTTATTTAAAATTTGGATTTTTAAATAGATTTGAAGAGATAAGGAAATTTATTTTAAAAAGGAAATAATTTGGAAATTCGTTGAAAATTTGATTTGGTGTTTTGAAATAAATTTGAAATTAATTGATTTTTAATTTACCATAACTAGAAAATTTGATTTATAGAAATTTATCTGATTTAAATTAATCAGATGATTACATTGATCCTATCTATGGATGTTTGGATTACATTGGATGTTGAATTGTTTGATATCTCAAATATGTGATACTTTGTGAGTTATCCTGGTTTGTGTTGTGATCTGTAAATCGTATATCTGTGATTTGTGGATGAAAGATAAGCGTTATAGTTTATACCGCTTATCAAATACATTGTTATATTTGAATCTGTGATGGTTGGATGTTGTTGCACTATTGTGTTAAACCCCTGGACTACACCATACACACACCAATGTGGATTTCACGTGGAAATCGGTTAGGTCACAGATTTTTGACAATTCTAAAGATTGAATTTTTGAATCCAAATTAGTTTTGGAATTAGAATTGAAAGTTTTTGAAAATGAGTTTCAAAAATAAAAGTTATTTTAAATAACTTAATAAAATTGAAATTTGAATAATTTGATTTAAATTGGAATTCAATATTTGAAATTGAATTCAATGATTTGGGAATTCTAGTCTAAAGGATTATACAAGTGTAAAAGGGTGTTTATATGAATTTAAACCAGTTTTTAAAACTGTTGTTGTGGAAATTTGAATTAACCCAAAGACCGTAACTTGTATAAATGAAATCAGATTTTTCCGAAACGAAAACTATTTGTTTTCAAAAATAAAATAAATAAAAGCTTTCATGTTAGGAATGAATTACCAATTTGTGTAAAAAGGATTCTATTTGAAATTAAATTGTTTTGAAAGCTATAAGTTAAATCTTGATTTAAAGGTTGGATGAGTTAATCCAATTGAAATGGAAGTTGATTTGGAAATCTGTGAATGAATCTTTGTGAAACTAGGTAAACTTTGTGAAGTAAATCTTTTTGTTTAATGATTTAAAATTAATTTGTTTAAACCATTTAAAGGAAAGGATTTGGGTAATAAGTTTTGACTTAATTGAAATCCCTATATCCATATGTTTAAAATATTGTGCTCACTATTCGGATTAGCCGGAGAGGACCTTTGTGTCATATAACCCATTTCGAATTAGTGATACGACGATATGGATCGCATTGAAGACCGGTGTTGAAGACCGGGTATTTGTGAAAATGATAGGATGACCTATCAATTGTCTCTACACCGTTAGCTACGGTATAGAGATTTCCTTTGTGATGGGAAGTTCGATCGGGATTGTGAATACCCGGATTGCAAGGGCTTCTTCGGAAGTGACTTCGGTTCTGTTCGAACCCGGAACAGACTTGTATGGTTACATGTCTGACATTACATTTTGAGATATAAAGCTGATTTCTTTCAAATACATTTCTGTTGGTGGCGGAGAATTTATTCTCTTAGCTTAACACCCTTCTCTGAGACGTACGAGCTTAGAGGTTATGTAGTTGAAGGTTATCAGTGATATACTCCCAATTTGGTAATGTGGCATGCTGAGTGTTGCTGTGTGTTGATGATCATTTGTTGATCATTTGTGATCAAAGCATGGCTTTCGTGTAAAGTGTATCTTTGTGGATGAGACCTCATCGGACCTCACATCTCGGAAATGGTCGAAACAGGAATGATGCGGCAAGGTTATGAGGGTCGCTCCCTTTAGGGTATGTCATTTCCTTCTGGAAAAGGGTGGTATCAGGTATGGAGCCCTGGTATTTAACCTATGTGGTTACTCCAATCTCATTTACTGTGTGATTGTTGTTTTGTTGAGGCGCCTCGGATAAAGGTCCCAAAGGACCGCGGGGTGGCATATTCGTGTAGTAGTTACCTAGTGTAAGGGGTAACCTGGCCTTGTGTTGGCAGAGAGCAGGTTGACTATCGGGACGTCCCGCTAGAGGCGTACCCATGTGGCAGTAGGAAGTTCCTTAGCCTGACCATTTGTTGGAAAATCCAAAGAAACAATACGAGCCATGTACGATTGCAGTTGTATAACCTGTCTCCTCAGGCGGCAGCTATAGCAGGCATAATATAATGGTACCTATGCTGGCTAAGATTAATATTGTATTTTCGAAATGATTTTGTACACTATGCACTAGTAATAATATAAAAAAAGGATTTTTGCGTAGTAAGCATGTTTGACTATCATAAGAAGAAATCTCCTCCAAGTCTGCGATTGCATTGTGTGTGTGGTGGGAGGTCTTATGGTAGTTCCATTTTCCAAAAGCATTACGGATTTCAATGTTTAAAGTTCTTTTGTTGTTTGTTTAAAGATAAACTATTTTTAGTTCTCACACCAGTCCCATGACTGACCTGGAGTTTATTGTTCCTTTCCTAAACTCTGGGTGCCTATAATTTTCCACATGGGCAGCCTAGAGTCAGGTTATCAGGTCATTCTGGATTCAGGAGGCTTTGGAGCTTAAGTGGCGAGCTGGATGGCGAGACGTAGCATTTGTATATGATATTATTATTCCGCTGTGTATTATGTATGAGGACAAGTTTGTATAACTGTCCATTGATGTATTGTGTGTATATTGACTCTGATGATGTAATGTACAAACTGATATAGTTCTTGATTTAAAGATTATTCATTGATCTATTAAATGTTGTTGTTCCGCTGCGAATGTGAGATTCTGATATTGTTTCTGTTGTTTCTTCTTTCTTTCTTTCTGTCTTCTTCTACCTCTTCTTTTTAACCATAACAATTCGGTTTTCCGGCATTTGATTGCTCGGTAGTTGATATAGTGGACGTATTAATGTCGATTTTCGAAAGTCGAAAATCCCGAGACGTTACAGTCTGCCTTAGGGTTAGGTATTAAATGGCAAAGGCCTACCTATAAATAGGTGCTAAATGGCCAGAGGTCTGCCTAGTCCTTGTTAATAAGGTATTAAGTGGCTTGGATACAATTTTTCACATTGCTAATACTTTAGTAACGATAGATGCACCAGTATTATGGCTTTTATAAATTATAAGGCCATAAATAGTGGTCAACGGTCTCCATGGCTAGGACCAATTGACCAATAATGACAATGCAAGAAGTTCAACTTGGGAATAGGTCTTAAACGACAGAGTCTACCTCGATTGAGGTCTTAAATGACATAATCTACTTATTTCTCTTTTAAAAGTATTATGTGGTGATAGTAGAAGCCCGCTTCATATTAGAAGTACTAAGTGGCAAATGGGAATGAAAGTATTGGGTGGTTGATACAGCTTCGTCGGTATTTTGTACCTTGGGAATGGGTAGATAAGTAATCATGTGTGCAGTGCAATGTTAGATTAGAATTGCTAACCTTAATAGACATAACAATTAAATGAAAAATAATCGGTAAAATTTATGTTATGGACAGTTTATAGATTTTCTAGTCACCAGAACGTTATTCTTACCTCCTTCTCATTACAACCCACATGATAGATTTAGAGAAACATGTCATTGGAGCTGGATATGTTTAGTTGTTGGAGAAGTCTTCTTTTCTCCCATGCTCGATGCTGATGTGACAATCTACTATCCAAGGAATACCATTAATTTCAAGTTAGTACTCATAATCAGTATTATTATCCTATTATTGTTTCCACTGTGAGTTTAGATTTCTATCAATCTATGATAATATCCATGTTTATTTGCAGGTACCAAATTCAATGATCCGTGCTTTGATGGACTTAGGTTTCGATTTTTTTCGAAATTTAGGCTCATTAAGGTACGGATTGTTACATTTGGTATCAGAGCCTAGGTTAGTAGATCAGAGGAATTATGATAAATTGAGAGAACGTATTCGTACTTTCCTATCTACTATTATTATATTTTTATACTAGATTCTAAGAATTTCGACCATAGAAGTAGTTGTAGTTTCACTCCGAATGAATGGGCGAAGCAACTATGAGTGGAATAACTTAGATTTAAGATTTTCATGTTGACTCTGAAGTACTCTACGGAGTGCTAGTGATGCGTAAGGCACTGATGGTGAAGAGCATGAGTACGACATATGGCAGAATCCAGACAATGAATTTTTTTAGCGAAGGACAGGTTTAAGCTGTTCAGTATCACAGGTCATTATTCCTGTTTCTTAAAAGCTAAAAATTTTAGGTAGTTTGGCATGATGACATTTTTAAATAAAACGTCAAGTTTTATGGGTAAAGATTAGTTGTAGAATTTTAAAATTTGATTTATGCATTTAGCGCATAACAGACTTCCTACTACGCTGTAATTGTTGCTTAATTTATCAAAAAATTTTGAAAAGAATTTATTTTGAAAAGCTCCTCTTTTGAGAAAAAATTATGTTCTAGTTATTTTTGGCTCTTGAATTATTTTTAGAATATTTATCCAAAATTTTATTTAAAGGAAAAATGTGTGTCTAATAATTTTGGGATTTCATTTTGAAGAATTTTTCAATTAAATTATTATTTTTAACAAATCATAAACAGTTTTTCTGAAATAATAAACTTTATTGAAAAAATCCTAAATTTTTTCTATACATTTCTGGAATGATATAATATTTTTATAAAAATATAAAATTGAATTTTTAATGTAAAAATTATTTTATATACAATAAACAATTCAAAATTCAATAAATATTAATTTAAAAATATGAATATATGTATGAAAATTAATTTTAGAATATTTAAATTCATATTATATATAAATAAATGTACTAAATTTTTTAAATCATATATATATATATATATCTTATATATGCATATATGCTATTAAGAGAGAGAAATATACACTAATATATATATATATATATATGAATTTATTAATAAATATATATAAAACACTTATTAATGACAAAAATTGATTTTATATAGTAAATAACATTTGTCTATGCGTAAATCAAATAGTATAATAAGTAAATTATGCACATAAGCAAACTAATTTGTGACAATTGCATCTACTTACAAAATCTCACCTAACTAAATATATAGTAGCAATATATTTAAACAGATATGAAATTGCTCATTATAGGATCATAGAATATAATTTAATTACTGTAATATAAATTAAAATTTCCAATTTAATGATGCCTTTGAATCCATGTTGAAACAATGACTTCTCTTCCTTTTACTGTTCTTGATTCGTCAGATTGCAAGTCCAGAATCACCGACCTCTAACTATCGAATAATATTATTTTAATTTGAAATATATTTGAGAATTTTGTAGTGGATTGAGAGCTATGTTTTAACCAGCAATGTAGAAGGTAATGGCAGCCAAAAAATGTTAGTAATTATTTTTAGAGACACACACACACACACACACACACACACATATATATATATAGGGTTGTATTAGAGAGAAACGAGAAAAACCTTTTTACCCATTCTCACTTTATCTCAACTCATTATCTCCAAGCCAATTCCCTATGTTTAAGCCACCCCTAGACCTTCCCAAAACCAAAATTTTACAGCCCTAATGATGGGCCTTAAACCCATCTATGCCTAAGCCAAAATACTATGCAATTAAATCTAATTTAATCGCTTGTCGATATTGTATATCGGTCGATATATTTATAACTGTTATAAATATATATAACATTATTTATTTTTCAAATCATATTCAAATTTTATAATTAATATTTCATAAATATTAATTAATTTAATTAATTTATAACAACTATAAACTAATTAAATCGTTCGGTCTTAAGGGAATTCATCATTTCGGTTGTGTAACTCTTGGGTGTAAATTTGGTCAGCGATTAACATCGAACTATTCTAATGTTAACTTTTACACGTCACTTAGCAGGTGGTGTGACATTATGACCAAATTTATCGCTTACTCGTTTTCGGTAAAATCCAATTTTATTTTAATAAGCGGTACCTGGTTGTGACATTTGTTTACACCAATTCACTTCGTCAAAACTATATCACTTTGGACTTATGGAATTTGGTAATGGTCAAAGTTCCAACCTCATTCGCATTCAGCTTTATAGTCTAAATACAAAGTCCTTGGTTCAATAATAACAATTATTATTAACCAAAATGCTCTGGCCAGAGACTTTGACTTTGAGTTGACTTGAGTTGACTGTGATACTAACCACATATAACTGAGGAGACGAATCCTCTCTTGACTAGTGCTTCACTTCCAATACTTCCACTCGACCCAACTATAGTCACTCGATGGATGTCATGACATGATTTGGCTATAATCAAAGCGGAGCTTTCATATTGATGATCCATAGTATTCTCAAGTCGAGAGAACTGTGTAAATCAGTCACATCGATATTTTCTATTTGCCCTTAGTTATATTAACCAACAGAAAATTATCGAGTGAGTCGTTCCATAGTTATCCAATAACTATTAGTACGTAATCCCTAGGTACCCCCGCAGTCCTGAGTAATACACCGCCCAACATTTGGAGAGCGTTACGAACTCCAGTCTCAACGGATACATCGATATCCAGTCTCGATGCATCTTAACTAGGAACATTTAAAATGGTATATTTGTTTCGTTGTGATAGATTACTCACGGTTACAACACTTTGTAACTACTATCACAAAATATACCATTTATGGATTTTTCTATTAAATATACTTTTAATTAAGTTAATTAATCAATATAATCACATCATATCAAGTATATAATAGGAAGAAAATACCTTTTATTTCGAACAAGATTGGTCAACGAGTTAGATATATGTATCAAATTACATAATTGCCCCTAAGGCATACCCCTAACTCTATCAATCTCCCACTTGCACTAGGGGTCAATTATGGAACCTATTTCCAACTTCTCTAATCATTTTTCTCAAAACCAATTAGGTCAGTCCTTTAGTGAATGGGTATGCTATTATGTTTTAATTATCTACTTTGTCGATTAACTCTCTCTAACACTGATAAACTGTCTTTATCATGTGGAACGATTCGAAGTATGTCTTTCGACTTCTAGTGAGCCTTAAGTTCTATCATGACCAATTTCATGTCATTGCTATCTTATAACAATATTATAGGATTCTCAACATTCGGAATCACTTTTGGCTCAATTATAAATTTGTGCATTTATACCTATATACATTGGTTTATTGTAGCGCTATTCAAGTAAATGTTCTCAACATTTCGTTGAATCGACCACAATCACTTTTTTTTTGAAACATCTTCGAATTAAAGATTTTAACTTGAATTTTATCATTGACATGTTATACTCAATATCACTTATAAAATTTTGTGTCCAAACGTTCCATCATAACGAGTTCGTTGTTTTTATAAACAATTCTCTAGTATTTCATAAATACGCGAGAACACCTCAAACAACCATTTAGTGATATCAATTTGGATTCTATATTTTCTTCATGTATCAAATACATAAACAAAACACAATATCATACACAACATAACCTGTATGATAATTCCTATTGCTAATGCATAAGTAATCCAACTTACATGTTCTCCTTTTAATTGGTGCTCTTGTATATCGTTTTGGGACAATCCCTATATCTTTTATACTCACCATAAAAGACATCATTTACAATCCAAAATTGAGTATTAAAACAACTAAAGTTGATTTTAATACAAGAGTATTATTAAAATCAACAACGTGTTGTTTACTTATAGTTTTGAAATATCAATGTACCTTTTAACGTTCTTTCTTATGAACACACGCTTCCTCTACACTTTGATTGAAAATCAAACTATTTTATATTTCTATAAAAATACTTATTCAATCTTGACGCTTATAAAATGATATATTCGTATCAGTTGTTGGATCATATCCAAAGACTCACAAACCCAATATCGCTCCCACTTACTTTGACACATTTTTGGTTAATATGTGTAAACGGCTTACTCTAAATCATTATTTAGAATTTTCTGTTTCAATACATAAGTACCAAACATTAAGTCTTGTCGAGCGATAATTTTGTGAGTAAATCTGAATTAAGTTGAGCATGTTGAATATCGAATCTGTTACGCTAATTTCAATAATTGAAATTTGCGATATTATTCTTATCAACATTGCTCATTTAATTCCAACCACATTAGTCTTTCCAATAAAGACACAATCTCGGTCGATGGATCACATCTCTTTGGTTACGACCACCAAAATCATATTTTGATAGCGTACGTGGAATTCTTTCAGATCTGTGCATTATACCATATAGAGTCAACAATTTTAATGGTTTAATTAAACTACCAAGGGTAATGTATATTTTTGACATTAATAAGAAACTCATAATTTCTCTTCGATGTACAAGAATACTTATTAGACATTCTAATGCTATGTGTTCATTTAGCTTAGTTAATTTCACTTTATCTCATATAATCAGTTCTATCTATGGATCGAATCCAATTCCATTTAACTACCAAAAATTTCCCAAAGAAATTCCTTCACAATGAAGTTGATATATCTTGAAACAACAACTGTTTCTTAGTGCAAATAGAATATGGATTCATAAACGCTTTATGAACCTTTTTATTTATAAAACTAATTTTAGTTTACAAAATTATGTTTAAAACATAAATATGTCATTTGATGATAGAACTTTCCAAAAAACTTTTTGGAGATTCATACAAGATCCCTCATGAACAATTATTACGTGCAATCTTTCGACTCGCACAACCTACCAACTCCTTGGCCTAGCATATTTTGGGATTTCTCACAAAACCTTATCTTGTATGATTTTGTAAACTATTGTTTAGATGAAATAATATCAACCTTGTGTACTACTCTTAAGTACTTGACCTTATAGAAAGAAACTAAATCAACTTCACTCACAATAAATCATAAATTGTCCAACAATATCTGATTACTCCTTATCGATTCATCATTATGTATCACATGGAGGAGTGACTTTTGAGGTTGTAGCTATATTCATTTTTAGGTACGTTTGGAACTCTTTCCAATATACTCACTTATTCGACCAAATCAAATCATTTTATTCTATTGCATGTTATTTTATCATAAACTTACTACATGTGTATCCAATACATATGTACATGGTAATAAATCATCGATGAATATAACAAAGTATGTGGAACCCTTTCGGTATTAATAGACTTCTGATTGCATACATCAATATGTATTAATTCAAAGAGTTCATCAACTCTTATGATGCTCTCCCTGAATGGGTGCATAGCCATTAATTGTTTGAGATATAATTAACCTGTATCATATGATTCATAATCATATAGTAAAATTATTTCTCAAAACTACGGCTTAGTCTATAATTCCAAAATAACTGTAAATAATATTAGACACATATGTATTTTTTGTTGCATCGCTTTTACTATGAAAACAAATTCCATAATATATTTCTATTTCATAATGAATATTCATAATACTCATATTCAAATATAGTTATATCTATTTTTCAGTCAATACCAAAAATAAACATTATTTCACAAATAATGTTTGGTACATTTTACGAAAACAATTTTCGTAATTTGATGCAATCATTAGGTGCTATATGCCAATGCTCCCACTATTTCCGTCATTACTATAATAGCGTATTAATTTAAAGGTTCACCATTCACTTAATATTGTTAATATTGTTTACTTATTTCATATGCTGCAACTAGTTTACAGTGGAAAGTTCTTTAATCAAATATCTTGAACTCAAAGAAATAAACGTTATAGAAAACAATTTTCTATATGAAAATACATTTCAGAATAAAAATCATATTTCACATTCCAATATTAAGTATAAGTTATTATTACAATTCTTGTTTCCAATGTTTCTCTATGAAGCAGAAGTGACTATTCATTCTCTTCATTCCAACTTTACCTTAAATTACATCTATTTTTATACATTCGTTTTTCTTTCAAATGGTCAAACTATTCAAAAGAAAACCTTACTACAATATCATAACAAACCTTTTACAAAAGCGCATTCGATTATTCTTAACATTTAAGACATCAAATATGTTGCACTTTATGTAAACCAATCAAGATGACATTTCAACGATCGAGTTCTTAGATGTATCTCGTAGTTTATGGTCTTGTGTTACATTAACACAATATGATCCTTTTGAAATCATTCAAGTTGAATACATGATCTTAAAATACTGTTTATTGGCTTACTTCGAATGAACTAACTTCATCGAAATATTGTACCCCACAAACTATGACTGTTCACCATATAACATTTATATATGAAAGTACATGGATCAAATATCCATAGTCTTGAATTGCATTTAGAGTTCAAAAACTCATAAAATGCCATACACGGTCTAAACCAAATAAACATATAAGTGACCAACTTACGAATGTATTAAGTAGTTGAAATTAGGACTTGCATGGGTATAGAAACATTATATAACATGCAATTAGAATTATTAGTAAGTATATATTATATTTCTATTTGTCAACTTTCAATTCAGTTGTTTATATATGTTAATTGACAAACTTTTTATCAATCATATTAAATGCGAAAATTTATCATTGTAGATAATTATAATATTATATAGCATATGTTCTTACAATATTAGAAAGGCTAAATGTTACCATTTCATTTTTCTAATGAGGCTTCCACTAGTCTTTTATGTTTCTCCAAACCCTAAGATGAAACATAGAAGTCTTACAACTTCGCTAGTGGGTGTTAGGACTCGTTTGTTTTGGTATTCTGACCTTGAGTTTGCTCAACAAATCAAAGCCCCATAAACGATGGATAACTCCTTATCGGTTGTATCACATACAACTCCTAACCCATTTTTCCTTGTTCTAATCTCATTTCGACGGGTAGTTTGCTCAACAAATCGAAATAGATTATTCACTCATACCTACCATATCGTGATGGCCTAAGTATAGTATATGTACCTTGAGTTTGCTCAACAAGTACATATAGTTATCTTACATCATATGTTCAATATATTAATAATACTATGCATAACATCCATAACTTGAGTTTGCTCGACAACTAAGGAGTATGTAAGTAATTTACTAATATATATATGGTAGAGGACAACATTATATTGAAGATTCATAATCTTCAATATATATTGAGTGATATCGACTTATAGAATAGTGTATTTGTTATTAAATACCCTAGTGATTCAAGTGTCAGACACATCGGAAATCATGGTATACGTACATTTACATATGTATTTATTTCTCAAGTCTATTTAGGTTTCTTTAATGTTCCATATTTAGTTTATACACATATCATATACGTTTTATTGTTATATAACTTTTATATTTCATATTACTTATATGATGGTCTTACGTGTAATATATCATTAATTAAATCTTATCTAATTAATTTTAATCAATTAACTTTTTTTATTAATTTTAAATTAGTATTCCAATATAACTTTTAAATTGGACATATCTACTATAACATTTATAATGTATACTATAACCTTTTTAGTGTAATACACATATATCATATATATGTGTATTTTATTTAATTAATTAACCTTTAATTAATTTATTCAATTAAATAATTTTTATTAAAATTTATTATTTTCAAAATTTATCTTGCATACATACATGTATACTTATGTTATCTTAAACATTTTAAAATAACATAACATATATCAACATATATAATACATGCATATACGTATTAATTAATTAAATATTTAATTAATTTATTTTATTAATCTTATTAATAAATTTGAAATTTGAAATTATTATATAAATATTTTCAAACATTTTGAAAATATCATTATACTTTCAGACATTTTGAAAACTTATGTAGTATTACAATTTTATAATAAACATGTTTTATTTTAAATTTAACTATTAGATTTAAAATCTTTAAATTTTCAAAACGATTTGCAAAATTAGCCTAAGGCCCAAATTAAGTTGGGCCTTTTCAATTAGGAGCAACATTTGGGCTCACTTCACCTTTCGGGGCCAGGCCGGTAATCAGGTAGGACAGGGTACTTGATTACTCAATTCCAATCCTAGATACACTACGCCATAGATTGCATACTGCAACACCAAAGAAGTGATGCAGGAAGTGCCAAAAAATGTTGCTATATGCTAAAAAAGGGCAAAGGCAACACTTTCTCGGTGATGCATTTTGCCGCGTTGCCGCAGACCTCAATGGCAACATTTTGACTATCTAAGGCAACATAAGAAATATTGTTGCAATAGAACCTTATTTGGGTCTATAGCAACATCCATAGGTGTCTGTACCAACATTCCAAAATGTTGCTATAGATATTAACTTTCTGAATTTGTGGGACCCACAATGTAGAGCATATTTGATTTTTTAATAGAAATAAATATTTATTAAATAAAATGCTATTGCACAGAATTTGATATTCAAACAGTAATTTATTTAAATATTTTATTTCAACATTTAAAATAGTACAAATTCCTGACTCCACTATTTTACAATTCAATGATATATAACACTGATATTCACATATACAGATATTCCTCACTACATCACTCAGTTCACTCATTACATATGCAGTTTCAATTTATACAGACACTAACAAATATATGACGAGCCAAGTGCCGAGCCGAAGGCGAGCCGAGTGCCGAGCCGAAGGCGAGCCGAGAAGCGGGTCCGGGCGCAGCGCCGGCGGGGGTCCGGGGCACCGCAGTCCCGGCGGGGATCGACCTTGAAAGATCGAGCCTTCTTTGAAACCTGTCTTCAAGCTCATGCATTCATACACTCATGCACATTTGATTTGACTCTGTCTTCAAGCTTGTATCCAGCTGTCCAGTCTTCAATACCTGTCACATATAATTCAAAAGCAGTAATCTGGAAAATAATATTTAACTCAAACAGAAAATGAAAATATTTTTGTTATAATATTTGCCTCAGGTATTTGGGTTGTTGCTTTTCATAAGTGCATAAGCCAAACATGAATGCAACACATGGATACAAGGACACGACACAAGGTCAAACCCGAGTCATCGACTGGATTCAACTCATGGCCAAGCAACCAACAAAACAAACAAGAACCAGGTTCAGAAAAATGTAGACAAGCCAGTGCAAGAAACACAGCAGTACACATAGGCAGCCCATCAAGCAAAAACAGTGAATGCATCAGGGATGTACAAGAGAAACATAGGCAGTAATATGATATACAGAGGACTTGGAGCATCAGTTCATGTTAAAGAACAAGGTTAGCATGGTACCAGTTCAGTCCAGACCAAGAAAAACCAACAAAGCTCAACACACATATGTTTGTATATATTGTGGAAATCAAAACTCAATGTTCAGATTAGTCAACAGTTTTAGAAAACCAAAGATCACTTTCAAAGTTCTGATTTTCAAAAATGCAGAAGTTTTCAAGTGAAGCAGTTTTCTAGAGGACAGCAGAATACAAATACTTCAAGTTCTGGTTTAACAAATGCAGCAAGGTACAAAGGTATGTGAACAAGTTTAACAAAGGTTCAAGTTCTGGTTTAACAAAGGTTCAAGTTCTGGTTTAACAAATGCAGCAGAAAGGAGCTAACAAGCTCAGATCAGAAATCAAAAACAAGCCATTGAACCAAAATCCAACATACCAAATAATATCACATCGCAATTCATCATCGGCAAAGCAAAATCAAGCCAGTGAACCAAAATCCAACATACTAATACATCATCGCAATCCAACATACCAGATTTCTCAAAGTCCAACAGAAAGATTAAACTCGAGATTATAGGAAATAAAGCCTATAAATAAATCCCAATTCATCATCGGCAAAAGCGTGCGAGTGTAACCAAAATCGAGAATAATCAAGTAAACCAAAAGGCAGAAAACATACCAAATAATATCACATCGCACCGGACGACAAAGTCAGAGCAATTCGAGCAATCAATCAAGGAGAACGAAGGAGCAAGCTACCAGGAACGTTTCTCACACTAGATTCGATCAATCAGAGCATCAAAGCAACTGGAATCGCGTGCCCTAGTTTTCACAGAGTGGAACGAGAAAGAAAAATGCCGTGCCCTAATTTTCACACAAAGAGAAACGAGAAAGAAAAGTAAAGCGGGAAATGGAAATTGCTAAGGTGTGGATTGATGGTGTGGATTGATGGTTGAGATTTTGTTTTAAATGATGGTGTGGATCGCTGAGGTGTAAAATTTTATTAATTTTATTAATTTGAATATATTTATAGCTACTGCAACATTTTGCTGATATCTATGCTAACACATTGAAGTGAATGTTGCAATAGACAAAAATCAGCATAGCTATCGTTAGATTGTAGCTAGCAACACCTTGTAATTTCGTTGCAATAGGCCATCTATGGCGTAGTGATATTACCTTTCTAGACACCATACTAAGTGGGCAAGCTTAATTAGTTAGCCCTAATATGTCTAACTTAGACCACATAGGCTATTGGGCTCTGATACCATTGTTGGAACTGGACCAGCCGAAGTGGAAGTTATGAGTGAATTTCAAAAATTTTACCCTATTGGATCTTTATTGGGCCTATGAAGTCTAATTGAATTAGAACATTTCTAAATTTCATTTAAATGAAATCATTTATTTTACTTAAATTCAAATATATTAAGATATGAAATTAACTTTATTTGATTTAGTTTATACATAAATGTATCATATACATATATGCGTGAGTGCATGTGTAATATAATAATCTGTGAAAGGTATAATATGCCCATATGTAGATGTTGGAATTTACATCGCAACAGACATATTAGATTATTTTGTATGTCATGTATGTTGTTTAAATATGTGTATGTATATGTGTTACAAAATACGCACACACACATATGTATGTATAAATATATTATATATAATATATGAACATAAAACATTTATATATAGATAAATATATATCGAAAGAGAGAGAACAATTACTAATAATTATTTATTATTCAAAATTAACTTAGTTTTGCAAACATAATAAAATTAGTATTTAAATTTATATATATTATGAATAAAATAATGTTTTCATCCATAAATAATTAGCATAAATAATGTATTGATGAAAATTCAAATTTTACAATTTTCGAAAATCTAGGATCATAAAATAGAGCTTAGAAAAAATCTGGAGATTTTTCAAAGCTGAAATATTATTTTTAAAAACAAATACATTGATTTCGACAATAATTATATAATATAAAATAATATATTATTAGAAATTCAAATTTTAAAATTTAAGAAATTTTAGGATCATGAATGAAAGGTTATGAAAAATTTGGAAGAAGTTTTCAATTAAATTATTATTTTTAATAAATCATAAATAGTTTTTTCTAAATAATATTAATTATTAAAAATAATAAAATTTATTTAAAAAATCCTAAATTTTTTATATACGTTTCTAGAATGATATAATATATTTTTTAAATATAAAATTGAATTTTTAATGTAATAACTAGTATATATATAATAAACAACTCAAAATTCAATAAATGTTAATTTAAAAATATGAATATATGTATGATAATTAATTTCGAATTTGTAAATTCATATTATATATAAATAAGTGTACTAAATTTTTAAATCATATATATATATATATATCTTATATATGCATATATGCTATTATGGTAGAGAAATATACACTCTTATATATACATAAATTTATTAATAAATATATATAAAACAATTATTAATGACAAAAATTGATTTTTTACAGTAAACAACATTTATCTATACATAAATCAAATAGTATAATAAACAAATTATGCACATAACCAAACTAATTTGTGACAACTACATCTACTTACAAAATCTCACCTAACTAAACATATAGTAGGAATATATTTAAACAGATATGAAATTGCCCATTATAGGATCATAGAATATAATTTAATTACTGTAATATGAATTAAAATTACCAATTTAATGATGCCTTTGAATCCACGTTGAAGCAATGACTTCCCTTCCTTTTACTGTTCTTGATTCGTCAGATTGCAAGTCCGGAATCACCGACCTCTAACTATCGAATAGTATTATTTTAATTTAAAATATATTTTAGAATTTTGGAGTGGATTGAGAACTATGTTTTAAGCAGCAATGTTGAAGGTAATGGTGGCCAAAAAAGGTTAGTAATTGTTTTTAGAGATACATATATGTATATAGGGTTGTATTAGAGAGAAACGAGGAAAACCTTTTTACCCATTCTCACTTTATCTCAACCCATTATCTCCAAGCCAATTCCCTTTGTTTTAGCCACCCTTAGACCTTCCAAAAACCAAAATTTTGAAGCCCTAATGATGGGCCTTAAACCCATCTAAGCCCAAGCCAAAATACTATGTAATTAAATCTAATTTAATCGCCTATCGATATTGTATATCGATCGATATATTTATAACTGTTATAAATATATATAACATTATTTATTTCTCAAATCATATTCCAATTTTATATTAATATTTCATAAATATTAATTAATTTAATTAATTTATAATAATTATAAAGTAATTAAATCGTTCGGTCTTAAGGGAATTCATCGTTTCGGTTGTGTAACTTTTGGGTGTAAATTTGGTCAGCGATTAACATCGAACTATTCTAATGTTAACGTTCATACGTCACTTAGTAGGTGGTGTGACATTATGGCCAAATTTATCGCTTACTCATTTTCAGTAAAATCCAATTTTAGTTTAATAAGCGTTACCCGGTTGTGACATTTGTTTACACCAATTCTCTTCGTCAAAACTATATCACTTTGGACTTATGGAATTTGGTAATGGTCAAAATTCCAACCTCATCCACATTCAACTTTATTGTCTAAATACAAAGTCCTTGGTTCAATTGTAATAATTATTATTATCGAAATGCTCTGGCCAGAGACTTTGACTTTGAGTTGACTTGAGTTGACTATGATACTAACCGCATATAACTGAGAAGACGATAGTGCTTCACTTTCAATACTTCCTCTCGACCCAACTATTGTCACTCGATGGATGCCATGCTATGATTTGGCTATAATCAAAGAGGAGCTTTCATATTGAAGATCCACAGTATTCTTAAGTCGAGAGAATTGTGTAAATCAGTTACATCAATATTTTCTGTTTGACCTTAGTTATATTAACCAATAGAAAACTAACGAGTGAGTCGTTCCATAGTTATCCAATAACTATTAGTACGTAACCCCTAGGTGCCCCCCAACAGTCATGAGTAATACACCGCCCAACATTTGGAGAGCGTTACGAACTCCAGTCTCAACGGATACATCGATATCCAGTCTCGATGCATCTTGACTAGGAACATTTAAAATGGTATATTTGTTTCGTTGTGATAAATTACTCACGGTCGCAACACTTTGTAACTACTATCACAAAATATACCGTTTATGGATTTTTCTATTAAATATACTTTTAATTAAGCTAGTTAATTAATATAATCACATCATATCAAGTATATAATAGGAAGAAAATACCTTTTATTTCGAACAAGATTGGTCAACGAGTTAGATATATGTAAAAAATTACATAATTGCCCCTAGGTTATACCCCTAACTCTATCAGAAAATTTAGAGTAAATCAAGGTGACGCAGCCTACAGGATCACACAACTCACGAATTGATGAATTCGCGGAAAATAAATTGATGAAACAAAATGAATCGATGAAATGAAGATACCCAAGTGCCCAAATCCGTTGATCTCTAGAGATACTGGATTCTAGCTTTCTTCAACACGTTGATCGCGCACGATACCGCGTTAGAAGATCTACGATTCTTCGACGTTGATCTCGCGCACGAGATTCCGTGAATCGGCTTCAAGTTCGTTGATTCGAGCGCACTCGAATATCCGAAGATGGAAAAAGGAGATAAGACTCAACTTCCAATTTCAATGGTGGCACAAAGCACAAACCAAATTTTATTCAATATCAACTCCTTTTACAAATGACAACACACCCCTATTTATAAGAAATTACAACACATTTGACTTAATAACATATGACAAAAGAACAAACGACATACCAACAAAACGACTTAACAAATACAACACAATCGACACACGACTTAACAAATGCGACATAAAAGAAAGAAACGACATAAGAATCTTGGCAGTGCGACATAAGAATCTTCAACGAAATTAATCAGCGACCTAAAGAGTTTCGGCAGCGACATAAGGTTTCTCGATTTAAAGAACCGAGCGACCCACGACTTAAGGACTTCGCGACAAAAGAAATAAGGCATCAACGACCTAAAATTCTTCAGCGACTTAAGGAACTCGGCCACGACCTACTAGAGCGGCATTCCGAAACTTCGCGACTTAAGGATTTGGTAGCGATCTACTGGCGAGAACGACTTAACTGGAGCGGCATAAGAAGGAAGCGACTTAGGAGTTTGCGACCTTCGCTGGAGCGACCTAAGGATCTTCGCGACATAGGAGGCTCGCGACCTACGATTCAAGAAAGACTTCGCGACATCGGAAGGTCGTTCGAGACTTAGCTGGAGCGATTTAGGGGAAGTTCGTTTGTGACCTACTGAATTTCGCCGCGACTTAAGGAGGAGGAGGAGCGACCTAGGCGGCTTCGCGAATTCTGGAGCTGCGATTAAGGTATGCGCTGCATCATCCTCCCCTGGTTGAAAAGAATTCGACCTTGAATTCACGCTCTCCTCTTCGTCGACAAGCTTCTTCCCATAATACGGAATTAAGTGTTTGACATTGAAAACATCAGAAGTATGAACATTTTCCGACAACCTTAACTGATACGCATTATCATTGATCTTCTTCAAGATTTCTACTGGACCAATCTTTCGAGCTTTCAACTTGTTGTAAGTTCCCACTGGAAAATGATCTTTCGTCAATACTACGTAAACAAAATCACCCTCTTTGAAGTCCACACTCCTTCGCTTCTTATCTGCCAATTGCTTATACTTCTCATTTGACTTAAGCAATCGTTCATGAACAATCCTGTGACACTCCTACAACTCATTCACGAAATCACAAGCTCGTTTAACAACCCCATTCTGAAGTGGAACTGTCGACAAATCCAATGGTCCCTTCGGAATTGCTGAATATACCACTTGAAATTGACTGAATCCATACTTCGATTAACGGCATGATTATGTGCGAATTCTGCCTGACACAATTTCACATCCCAGCTCTTCAAATTATCCTTCACAAGACATCTCAACAAGTTTCCCAAAGATCTGTTCACCACTTCCGTTTGCCCATCCGTTTGTGGATGATAGGCGCTACTAAAATTCAGCTTAGTCCCAACCATCTTCCATAGACTCAACCAAAAATGACTTAGAAATCGAGTATCCCGGTCAGAAACAATAGACTCAGGTAGCCCATGTAGTCGATAAACCTCTTTAAAGAACAATTGAGCAACACGGACTGCATCGACGGTCTTCTTACAAGCTATGAAATGTGCCATCTTCGAAAATCTATCCACCACAACATATATAGAATCATTCCCTCGTTGAGTTCTTGGCAAACCCAAAACGAAATCCATGCTAACATCAACCCATGGTCTAGTAGGCACAGGCAATGGCATATACAATCCTGCATTCGTACCTGTCCCTTTGGAAACTTGACATATGTGACATCTCTGCACAAATCTTTCAACTTCTTTCCTCATGGAAGGCCAAAAATATGATTGAGAAATCAACTGCAAGGTACGATCTCTTCCCACATGACCTTCTTCATGCAATTCCTTCACAATCTTCATTCGCAAACTGCACTCTGGTATACACAACCGATTTCCCTTAAATAGAAAACCTTCTACCAACACATACTCATCCGTCCTCCCTTTCTCGACTTCATCTACAATCTTGGCAAAGTAAGGATCCTCAACAAACAAATCCGGAAATACATCAAACCCCGTCACTTCAACTCTCATCGTAGTCAACAAATGATTTCTTCTACTCAATGCGTCTGCCACACGATTTGTAACTCCCGACTTATGCTTTACAACAAATGTAAACTGTTGCAAGTATGCGATCCATGAAGCATGCCTGGCTGCAATCTTATCCTGTCCCTGCAAATGTTTCAATGCTTCATGGTCAGTATACAACACAAACTCTTTATGAAACAAATAGTGTCTCCAATGCTTTATGGCTTGGACAATAGCATAGAACTCCAAGTCATAGGTACTATATCTTGTCTTGGCTCCAGAAAGTTTCTCGCTAAGATAAGAAATTGGACGACCCTTTTGGCTTAACACTCCACCAATTCCAACTTTAGATGCATCAGTATCTAGCTCAAAGAGCAACTGAAAGTCCGAGTATCTAAGAATCGGTGTTGTAGTCAAGAGTGTCTTGATCTGTTGGAAAGCAGAATCAGCCCCTTCAGTGCACACAAACTGCTTTCCTTTCATACAATTTGTCACTGGTGCCATCACGCTACTGAAATGTGGAATAAACCTTCGGTAGAATGATGCTAAACCATGGAAACTTCTCACTTCAGTTACAGTCCTGGGTTGTGGCCAATCCTTGATTGCTTCAACTTTACTTTGATCCACCTGGATACCTTTCTTGAACAATACATACCCCAAGAACAAAACATTGTGCGTCATGAACATGCACTTCTTTGTTGCCGCGTAAAATTGCTCCTGACGAAGTATCATCAACACTTCCCGTAAGTGTTGTAGATGCTCTTCTGTGCTTCCACTGTATATCAATATATCATCAAAGTATACCACCACGAACTTTCCAATAAATGGTCGAAAGATCTGATTCATCACTCGCATAAAAGTACTAGGTGCATTCGAAAGACCAAATGGCATAACCAGCCATTCATACAACCCCTCCCATGTCTTGAAGGCTGTCTTCCATTCATCCCCTGGTCGAATTCGAATCTGATGATACCCACTCTTCAGATAAATCTTTGAAAAGATAGCAGCTCCACTCAACTGATCTAACAAGTCGTCCAATCTTGGCATCGGGAATCTGTACCTCACCGTAATCTTGTTTAGTGCTCGACTATCTGTACACATTCTCTAAGTTCCATCCTTCTTTGGCACTAACAAGGCTGGTACTGCACAAGGACTTAAACTTTCTTGTACGCGCCCTTGTTCAAGTAACTCTTCCACCTACCTTCTCAACTCTTCGTGCTCCTTTGGATTCATTCTATAATGTGGTCTAAATGGTAACACAGCTCCCGGAACAAGATCAATCTGGTGTTGTATGTCTCTCAACGGTGGTAACCCTTTTGGTAATTCTTCAGGAAACACATCTTCAAATTCCTTCAACACCAGTTTAACTTCCTCAGGAATTTCAACCGCTTCACTACATTCACGTCCACTCAACAGAAATACTTCAGGGCTATCCTCTACTTCTTTGACAAATTCCTTCAAAGATAACAGAGTCTTTAGTTCTTCGATTTCCTCCAACTTGCTTTCACTTTGTTGTCGCCTTCTAGGAACTAAAGTGATTCTAGTGCCATCAAACATGAAACTATAGCAGTTAGTCCTACCATCGTGTTGCACGGCTCTATCGAACTGCCATGGTCTTCCCAACAAAAAATGACATACATCCATATCCAGCACGTCACACCAAATTTCATCCTTATACTTCTTTCCGATGGAAAAAGTTACACAAGCTCTTCGACCAACCTTCACTTCCCCACCTTTCCTCAACCAAGCCAATTTGTAGGGTTTGGGATGCTTCTCTGTCTTTAACGCCAACTTCTTTACGCCTTCTGTAGAGATGATGTTATCACAACTCCCTGCATCGATAACAAACTTACAAACTTTTCCCAAAATAGTGCATGTCGACTGAAAAAAATTACTCCTCAATCAACTAGTCTCCTCTTCCTGCTTTGGCGTCAAGCAAGATCTCCTCATCATTAAAGAATATCCCTCGTCTCCCATCAATAATTCTTCTTCCTCCTCAACCTGTGGTGAATTGGAACATTCTACTTCTGCATCCTCATCCTCAACCTTAGCAACCATCGCTCGCTTCTTAGGCTTCAGGCATTCATTGCTCTTATGACCAAACTCCTGACAGTTATAACACTTGAAATTGTTGTTGACCTTGGTCTTAGTAGCTTCATTGACAACCGGTTTACTAATAGCCTTGGAAACATTAGTATTGCTACTAGCCCCCTTCACCAGATTGTTCAAACTTGTAAACGCACCACCTCCTCTTCTACCTTGCTTCTCCCAAGCTAGAGCCTTCTGGTGTGCTTTAGCAACGGATCTCGGATCAAACATATTTACCATATTCTGAATTTGCATTCTCAATCCTCCAACAAATCTGGATGTCAACTGTTCCTCCATTTCCATTATATCGTTTCTAGTAATTAGTTGATAAAACTCATCTGCATAATCATTTACCGACTTTGTCCCTTGTCTCAAATTCTGTAAGCGCTGATACATAAGAGATAGATAATTATAAGGCAAGAAAGTAGCCTTCATCAACTTCTTCATCTTTTCCCATGAAACAATCTTCGACTTTCCCATTCTTTCCCGTGTAAGTTTAGTTTGTTGCCACCATGCCATAGCTCTTCCCCTCAATCGTGTAGCAACCAACTTAACTCTACGATGCTCGGGTACTTCCTTGAAGTCAAAAATTTCTTCAACATTTGATAACCAATCCAGAAACTCTTTCGCTAGCATTCCCCCTTTGAATTCTGGAATCTCTGTTTTCATCCCCGACTCCCATCGACGATCATCTTCGGAATCTCTATTTCGATTTCGCCCTTGGCCACGGTTTCGACAAGAGCTACTATCACCATCACTGGATTCCTCCAAATCTGACGTATGTCGATGTCGATTCTGACCATCAACATTTCTGATACCACGCACGTCTCTTTCTCCCGAAACTGACAGTTCTCTTCTTTCCCAATCCGATGGTGGTGACATTCTTCTCCTCTCGGAATTTGACGGCGAAATTCTATGTCCACCTTGATTTGAACCTGGCGATGTTCTTTGTCGAGTTTGATTTATATCCATCATGAGCCTTTCCAATCTACCAATTCCCTCATCTCATTGAATTTATCACTAATTCGTTGCTCCATTTATTCAGCATCTTCTCTTCGATACACATCTGCAACATTCTGATGACGATTAACTCTTCTTGGAGGCATTGTCAAATTTTCAACAAATCCAAACACAAACTTCACAAAAACTTCAAATCTCGAAACTTCACACCCAACGAACTTGGAAAAGTTCGTCTCCTTGCTCTGATACCAAATAACGCAGCCTACATGATCACACAACTCACGAATTGATGAATTCGCGGAAAATGAATTGATGAAACAAAATGAATCGATGAATTGAAGATACCCAAGTGCCCAAATCTGTTGATCTCTCGAGATACCGAATTCTAGCTATCTTTAACACATTGATCGTGCACGATACCGTGTTAGAAGATCTACGATTCTTCAACGTTGATCTCGCGCATGAGATTCCGTGAATCGGCTTCAAGTTCATTGATTCGAGCGCACTCGAATATCCGAAGATGGAGAAAGGAGATAAGACTCAACTTCCAATTTCAATGGTAGCACAAAGCACAAACCAAATTTTATTCAATATCAACTCCTTTTACAAATGACAACACACCCCTATTTATAAGAAATTACAACACATTTGACTTAACAACATACGACATAAGAACAAACGACATAACAACAAAACGACTTAACAAATACAACACAATCGACACACGACTTAACAAATGCGACATAAAAGAAAGAAACGACATAAGAATCTTGGCAGTGCGACATAAGAATCTTCAACGAAATTAATCAGCGACCTAAAGAGCTTCGGCAGCTACATAAGGTT
Source organism: Allium fistulosum (assembly GCA_030737815.1). Classification (NCBI taxonomy): domain Eukaryota; kingdom Viridiplantae; phylum Streptophyta; class Magnoliopsida; order Asparagales; family Amaryllidaceae; genus Allium; species Allium fistulosum. Next base: position 845,293 of record JASFAW010000015.1, read on the forward strand.
TCTCGATTTAAAGAACTGAGCGACCCACGACTTAAGGACTTTGCGACATAAGAAATAAGGCATCAGCGACCTAAAATTCTTCAGCGACTTAAGGAACTCGGCCGCGACCTACTGGAGCGGCATTCCAAAACTTCGCGACTTAAGGATTTGGCAGCGGTCTACTGGCGAGAACGACTTAACTGGAGCAGCATAAGAAGGAAGCGACTTAGGAGTTTGCGACCTTCGCTGGAGCGACCTAAGGATCTTCGCGACATAGGAGGCTCGCGACCTATGATTCAAGAAAGACTTCGCGACATCGGAAGGTCGTTCGAGACTTAGCTGGAGCAATTTAGGGGAAGTTCGTTCGCGACCTACTGAATTTCGCCGCGACTTAAGGAGGAGGAGGAGCGACCTAGGCGGCTTCGCGAATTCTGGAGCTGCGATTAAGGTATGCGCTGCATCACAAGGGCATCGGGGAAATGTTCACTATACTACGGTATTAAGAAGGTTAAAGAGTGGTAAGAATGTTAAATTCTCCACCTAAATTCTTTTTTTCTGTATAGGAGTAAAGTTTAGGAAGCAATTTTTCGACACGTTAGATTTTTGGATGGTTGGAATTGGATGCAAAATTGGTTGCTTCATACTTCTATTCATATGAGTATGAGGATTTTAGTTGAAAAGATCTTTCAAAAGCTGCATACATATAGAACCGCCACTATACACATAGGTTGTTTGCATCATATTTTTTAAAAATGTTTTTAAAGAAATGCATTGATATAGGAGGATTCGATTGAGAATTATTCTGCATGTATATTTTCTATGTGGTGATGTAGTAATACACTATGCATTTGTATATGTTTGGTTGTAAAATTGGTTGTACACTCATTGTTGTGTAGTTTAGTATTATTATGGGTCAAAACCATGACTTAGTCCTTGGCGAAATTTCGGTGACAAAATTCTTTTTAAAGGAGGAAGAACGTGACACTCCACAATTTGGCATTAGTTATTTAATCAGTTAGTTGGTTAATTAATTTGGCTTCAAAAATAGAATTTGTGCAAACGATGGAATTTGACCACGAAACTTGCATTATTGCATTTATGGAGAAATTCCGAGCAACTTTCATATTAGTAGTTTTGCGATTAGAGTCAAAACGAAGAAGTTACAAACGAAAAACGAATTCGAAACGGAAATAATTCGAATAAGAATTAACGTTTTATATTAATTAACCTGGACCCACGGGTTAACCCGCCAGTATAAACGGTCGTCCAAGGGCAGTCGACACCTAGGTGTGGGCGGTCGACTGCTCCCTATGTGGCGGCTAGGGTTAACCTAGGCCCAACGTGTAACGACCCGTATTTTTGACAATTAAAAATATTCAATTAAATAAGATTTTGGAATTTAATATTTTTAGAAATTAAAAATTATGATTTATTAATGAAATCTTATTTATTATAATATAATTTAATAATATTGATTGAATGTAATTGGCAATCGTTTTAATGTAATTTAAAGGTAAATAAGGATTAAAACCAACGTTGTTTAATGGTGAAATTATATGTTATTTAATTGAAATTGGTTTTAATATAGAATATGGAATCAATTATTTTATACGTAAATTTATTAAACTTTGTTTATAAACAATAAATTTATAAATTCATTTAAATTACTTAAATGTAATTATTGTTTTATTTCTCATCTCATTATTTAATCCATTTCAAATTAAATTGAAAATCAATGAAATTAATGCCACTGTAATATTTCAGTTAATAAAAGAAAAAAAGACGTTAACTGTAGAATATGAGTGTAATAAAATGGAATCTTCTGTTTAATAAATTCATAAGGCATTGGTTGATTTAATAATAAGACTGGAAATCAAAATAAAATAATTTGTTTAAAATATAAATTATAATTGAATGGATTTTATTATAGTTGTAATTAATAGCTAAAATTAAATTAATATTTAAATCTTGGATTAATATGGAAAATTTAATTTTAAAAGAGTATTAATTCCAGTTTAATCAAGAATGATGATATAAAACTTTAATTTTAGAATTTAAAAGTGATTAAATTGATTTTTAAAATAGATTGTTTTAATTGACATGTAAAATTAGTCTTTTTGGGCACTGTCTCAGATTTCGATGAAACTAGTTTCATCGGATCCGTAATAGTGAATTGTTATAGGATCTCAAGTTTCGTAGCGATCAGACTTATTGTTTGATCGTGCGAGCTCGAAACGCGTAGAAATCAATTAAAGGAATTTAAATGGATATAATTTGATTTTAAAAGATAACTTCTATATACAATAGAATTAGGGTTTGATATTAGTTTCATTGAGTTTAAAAATATTGAAAACCTATATTTCAATATATAGGATGACCTGCATTCATTTCGAGAACAAAACTGGCTTTTCAGGTCTTTGTTATCGCTTCGACCAAATCGATCTCCATCCATTTCTATTCAATCTTTGTCTATATATGTTGTTATAAACCCTAGTAGCTTTCTATTTTATTTTTTGTACGTTCTTTTCAGGACCTATCTACTTCTTCCCAATGGTGAAAATCCTAAAACCTAAATTCCAATTTCAATTTCAAATCAAACTCCAAAAATTCAAACCGCTCCAATCCTATCATATAATATATCATCACAAAGCACTCAACGAACGAAATCTGCAATTCGTTTTTTGATTGGAGGATCCGTTTTTCTAGAAATCAGCGATCTTTCCTTGGCCATCCATATTAGGTTTTCGCGATCGACGGTGGTTCGTTGACCAATCGACGATCAGGATGCGCCACTAGGTAGAGGAGGATGTGCTGAGTCGCTCTACATGGATCAAATGGGTAGACGGCATCAAGATTCGCCTAGAATCGCGATCAAATTACGGCGGCGGTGGAGGCGTTTCCTGGCGCCGGAGTTGGCCACGCGTGGCCTGGTGGTGCGGCCTTGGGCGAGGGGGTCAGCACCGTGTTATGATCGGAGGGATGACGCTCATAGGCGGCACGACGGCCACGAGAAGGTGGCGGCTGATGGTTGATATGGGATCGATATTTTCGCGTTAGGGTTACTAAAGGTGATGAAATTACATATTTGCCTTCGTTTATTTAAATTTTAAATTTCAAACTTCTAACTTGCATAACTTTTCTATACGAGCTCCGATTGACACGCGGTTTCTTCCATTGAGTTCGTATCGAAATTCCGGACGACTTGAAACTTGTTTGGTTGAATTTGAAGATTATTGAAATTTTGGGCTTATATTGGATTTTTAATCGGCAATAAATCAAAGGTGAGTGATTTAACCCACTCACGAAATACTAAATTGTTCTAATGTTAGTCTGATTGAAATTATAAAGTTTTTTATTTTATTGGTTACTGTTTGGTGGTTTAAATTGACATTTTAATTGAAATTGAATTTTATATTGAATTAAATTAACATTTAAATTAATACTGAATTTAATTGCTAGTTAACACTAACAATTGATACTCAGTAACTGTTGTGATATATTGGTTGATTTAGATGTTAATGGTTATTGCATGCCTACTGATTGATGATGGCTGTATGGTTGTTTATTTATTTGACATATTCTTGTTATTACCTATTTATTTATTGACATCATTTATATTATCATTTGAACCATTGGAAATGAATTAAGAAATAGGTTGAAATGATATATACCTATGACACTTTGATTTGGATTGAAATGATATATATCCATCCCTGAAATTAAAATTGAAATAACTAATCACTTAGCCATATGGTAGAAAATTATATACGGACACCGGATTGGTTAAATTAAATGGTTTTAAAAGCTTAAATTTGGATTTTAATTAAATGATATTGTTTTAAAGGAAATAAATTGTGGATTTATATGAATTGAATTATTTCTAATTTAAGCTTTGGAAGGTTGATATTGAAATTGGTTAAAAGAAATTGTTTTAAGGAATTGAATTGGAAATGTGAAGTTATAATCGATATATGAGTTTAATTCGGGAAATTGAATTATTTTAAATATTCGAACCTTAAATTTAACAATGAAGTTTAATTTGATTTAAGTGCTTTAAATTGGTAAATTGAAATTGAACTTGAAATCGATATGAATTGAAATGGTTTAAAATAAGAATTGGATTGAAATTTAAATAATTAAATTGAATTGTTGGATCGAATTGGAAGTTAAAAATGAATGTTTCGAAAATTGAAGTTAATTCAAATTGAAATCAAAATCAAGTTGATTTGAAACTAAATTGGAATTGAGTCAATTGAATTGAAAGATTGAAATTGAGTTTTGTTGATTTGAAATTTGGACATGGGTCCAGAATTGTTGAAATGGAAAGTAATAGTTTAATTTGATTTTATTTTCAAAATAAATTATTTTAATACAAACTGTTTAAAAATCTATTTTTTTAATATTCAGATTATTTTGAGTTTCCAAGTATTTTACTATATAAACCATTTTCGGTACTCAAACCATCTTATATCAAACTGCTTTAGAATCTTTAAACTATTTTAACTATTTTAACCTACTTAAACTATTCAAACTATTTTCTAAAAAATCAAACTGTGCAAAGTTGGAATGTTTATATTTAAATCGTTGATTTAAATGCGAATGTGATTAAATGAGGTTATAACCTAAGTTGGAATTTGAAATGATATTTTAAGTGAAAATGACATATTTTGAGTAAATATGGTATTTTGAAATAAAGTGATATTTTTGAAGTGAATATGATATTTTAATATCAAATATGAATCGTTTTCGAAATGTAAAAGAACTGACCGGTGTGAAAAATGACATTTGGATGTTAAAAAGATCGGGGCCTCTTATTAGCATACTCTCTGTAAATATTGGAACCACTTTAACAACTGTATACGCGGTGGATGATATCCAGAATGTTGAGGTTGAATTGGAGGTGTTTGCTGTATTTGAGGAAAGAGAACAATCATGGATGACCTCGATACTTGTGTCAATTGGAAATGACTAAAACAGGAGCCTATGTCTGGCCAAGGGGTTCGCAACCTTTAGGGGCCATCACCCCTTCGTATTATTATATTGATTTTAGACTCGATTGGTGCACTTTGATTTGATTTTGGGGGCGGTGGACTCGGTGGGCGATCGTGGCTATGATGCGTTACCACCAGCCAGAAAGGGTAAACTAGTAGAATCCTACCTTGGGCATTGCCTCACGTGCCTTGTCATACTTTTATCCTTATACGCAACCACTATGATTTTGTTTTAGCGTTGTCTTATCACGGCGCCTCCCTGGCTATTACTGGTGAAGCTACTAAGGCAAACTATAGGGCAATGCTTAAAAACATTTTAAGGAGAATTAATGTAAAGCCTTAACGCTAGGAAAATTATTTATTTTATTGATTAGACATTACATATATAGCGTATCTTACAACATATAGATAATTTAACGGATCCTTAGGAGATGGAAAATCCCATAACATCTCTTAAGTTATTGCATGCATGTTATACACTGGATAGGAGATGTAAAATCCCGTAAATATCTCTGAAGCTATTACAATCATATTACTTGTTGTTTATTTAACTTACATAAGAACTTTTAGTTCTGACTTGAGCGTGTTGCTTTTCGTTACGCTCGGGTCAACTTGAGCATTTCAGTGTTTGAAGACATTGTTCCTTGAAGATGAAGATGGAGTTTGCCTGATCGTATTTAGTATTATTATTCCGCTACATCATTTTGGTATGTTTGTTGATTGTACTCTGATTATGTTGTAAAAATTGTGTAATCAAATGTACATTGTAAAACAGCTTCATGAACTGTTTATTTGATTATTATATCTTGTCATTCGGCTGCGAGATTCTGTATTTTGGTTTTCCTTCTTTTCTCTTATTTTCTTATTAAATCCCATTGATAATCCTCCCTTTTGAATGGTTTGAGTTAGACAAGTGTGGTTTTTGTCGGTTTAAATCGTCCAAAAAGGTAGGTCGTCACACAATGGTCCAGATTTAATATATTTCGATCTTACGGTTGAGGTTGATTCTTATGCCTATAAATTAAGGCCCAACTCTTACTTCTCTTCTCATATTTTCGGGAGGCAATCGCGAAGCTCTTCCATTTCTTCATCTCCACTTTCTTTCTAAATTATAAAAATAAGATATTTATATCTATATTCATACAAATTGGAGAATAATAGAAATCCAATAAAAATGAGAAGAGAAGAGAATCAACTATATGCGTATTTGTGGTAATTTATATATTTGTATATTTGTATCTATTTTCTGTTCCAATCTCAAATCTCTTCTCAGATCTGTAGTTCTAATGTATGTATATACACTTTTTATACATATGTCTTGGATTAAAAAGGATTTGGAAATGATTTTAAGGTTCCACTTCAGATCTGAAGATTTGGCTGGCTTTTAAAGGGCAAATGGGAAATTTTATATATTGTTTATGATTTTAAATCTACTCCGCTAGCATACGATTGACTTTTATACCTAAATCAATTTTATTTGTGAATTGTAAGCTTAAATTAGTGTAGAAAACTATTGCTTACATATTCTTGTTATAGATCTAATTTGAAATATGTTTACACCTAGAATGGGAAATCAGTCCCAAAGATTTTAGAATTTGAATGATGTATATTTTATTCCAGATATGTACTTGGATGTAAAATAATATTTTTGGATTATTGCCCAATTTGTGTTGGGTTGTAGATTTCCCATGGTTTAATTTGTGGGAAGAACATCCATTTGATTTTTATAAATTTGTTCATTTTTCTACTTTTCATTCAAAAGACGACGTTTGATTTAACAAGGAATATCCAGATTATCCATTCCTTGTAATTTCAAACGGAGTCAATCTTTCCTCTTTGTGTTAAACCAATTTATGGAAATCATAGTGGAAAATCTTCCTAAGAAATCTAATTCTAGAAAATTAAATAAGAAAAACATATTCTAGTTACATATTTATGACTAGAATATATTTGGTTACGAATAGGTAGTTTTATTAGGCAGTTTATATGTATCTATTATGTTAGTAAAGAAGAATAGTGTTTATTCATGCGTTATTTATTCGTAACATTCATTACTTATTATTATATTTAAGGAAATGAATAGGCATAATTAGGAAATGTAGTAATTCCTTTTAATGGGCAAAAAATTAGGAATTGTCGATAATTAATAGGAAATAAAAGATTGTAACCCCGATTAATTGGCAATTAATGAGAAATAATGGATAGGATTAGATTAAGGGTTACAACTGGTTGGTTAAAGATAGTAGCTCTAGTTAATAGACAATTAATGGAAATGAGTTAGAAGTTACAATTATAAGGACAAATGGATTAATGAGACTGATAAAAATGGAATAGATATAAAAAGGTTACAAATTTGAAATTAGTAATCATATATAAATGTCTTAGGAAATGTCCGTTATAGTTTTATGGATAAATTGACATTTGTGAACACTAAATGGGGATTTTTAGGTAGATAATTATTTAAGGTAAATCTTATTGACTTAAATAAAAAGGGAATTAGCAAGCTAAGTCCAATGTCAACCTAAGATAATATAAGTAAAGACTTATGATAGTTAATTGGACTTAGTGGGTTGGTGATGCAAGGTAAGTAGAGTCACTCGACGGAAGACCGCCTTTCACTTTGAGACTACTACCAGCCAGACGCACTTATTATTGATGTGGAATATCACTAAACCTAGGTCCTGTGACGACATGAGAGATTTTTTACATGCTTTCTTAATTGAAAAGTATTAAATGGTCCAAATTTGGAATTCGGAGCGGTAAGGGATATCTCCATGGGGCTTCGCTTCTGGTTTGAGGTATTAAGTGGTTGTAGGGTAAGTAACTTAGTGAGATTCCATATAAATAAGGATATCTCTAAAAAATTTCACTTCAATGTTGAGGTATTAAGTGGCTGTCGCAAGGCCCGCCTCCCTACCGAAAAAAGTAACCTAATGAGATTCCATGTTAATAATTAAGAGTGATGATGGATATCTCAAAAATGGTTCGCTTCGAGTCTGAGGTACTAAGTGATCTAGGGTTCGCCTCTCTCCTATAAGAAGCACTAAGTAGTCCAATGAGATCTCCAAGGAATGTCAGCTAGATAGTACCAGTGAGGAGTCTGCCTTGGGGTTAGGTATTAAATGGAAAATGTCTACCTATAAATAGGTATTAAATGGTCAAAGCCTGCCTAGTCCTTGTTAATGAGGTATTAAGTGGTTTGGAGACAGTCTCTCACATTTCTAAGACTTTAATAGTAATAAATACACTGGTAGTATGACTATTATAAATTATAAGGCCATAGACAACAGTCAAAGCTAGAACCAATAGACTAATAATGACGATGCAAGAAGTCTACCTTGGGAATAGGTCATAAATGACGGAGTCTACCTCGATTGAGGTCTTAAATGGCAAAGTCTGCCTATTTCTATTTTAAAAGTAGTATGTGGTGATAGTAGAAGCCCACTTCATATTTCTAAGTATTAAGTGACAAATGGGTATGGAAGTATTGGGTGGTTGATAAGGCTTCGTCTGTATTTTGTACATTGGAAATGAGTAGGTAAGTAATCGTATGTGCAATGCATGGTTGGATAGAATTGCTAACCTTTATAGACATAATAATTAAATGCAAACTAATCAGTATAAATTTATGTTATGGACAGTTTGTAGATTTTCGAGTCACCAGAACGTTGTTCTGACCCACTCCTAATTACAACCCATAGGATAGATTTAGAGGAAATGGTCACTGAAGTTGGATGTGTTTAGTTGTTGGAGAAGTCCTCTTTTCTCCCATGCTCGATTCTGATGTGAAAACCCGTTATCCAAGAAATACCATTAATTCCAAGGTAATAGTCATAATCAATATTCTTATCCTATTATTGTTTCTGCTGTGAGTTTAGATTTCTATCGATCTCTGATAATGTCCATGCTTATTTGCAGGTACCAAATTCAAATATCCGTGCTTTGATGGACTTGGGCTTCGATTTTTTTTCAAAATTTAGGCTCATTAAGATATGGGTTGTTACATTTGGTATCAGAGCCTAGGTTAGTAGATCAGAGGAATTATGATAAATTGAGAGAACGTATTCATACTTTTCTTATCTAATATTATTATATTTTTATGCTAGATTTTCATAATTCCGACCATAGAAGTAGTTGTAGTTCTACTCCGAAAGAATTTGCAAAGCAACTATGGGTAGAAATATCTTAGAGTTAAGATTTTCACGTTGACTCCAAAGTACCCCCACGGAGTGCCAGCAATGCGTAAGGTGCTGATTATCAAGAGCATGAGTACGACATATGGCAGAACCCCGGCAATGTAAAATTTTAGCGAAGGATAGATTTAAGCCGTTTAGTATCATGGGTCATTATTCATGTTCCTTAAAAGCTAAATATTTTTGGATAATTGGGCATGATGACATTTTTAAATAAAATGTCAGGTTTATGAGTAAAGATTAGTTGTGGACATTTAGAATTTGGTTTATGTGTTTAGCGCATAACTGACTTCTGACTATGCTGAAACTGCGGCATAATTTTTCAAATTTTTTGAAAAGGAAATTTTTTGAAAAGCATCTCTTTTGAAAAAAAATTTAGCTTTTACTTATTTTTGACTCTTAAACTATTTTTAGAATTTTTATCCAAAATTTTTATTTCAAGGAAAAATGTGTGTCTAAACATTTTTGGATTTTATTTTGACGTACGAATTTGGAAAGTGGAAAAGGTTTTTGTGAAATCTTTGATTTTGAAGGCTTGGTGTTAGGTGTAGGGATGACAAATAGAGTTAGGATTTGCGGATTTAATGGTTCATTAGGATCGACAATGTGATAAATGTAAGTGGTAACAAGGAAAGTGCTGTTTTAGCCTTGAAATTCCAATTTCCGTACCTTGTCGATGACGCACGCGGGTCAGTTTTTAGACTCAATTCCTTTTTAGAGCTTGAAAATAGCCTCCTTATGCGTTTTATATGTGGAAAATTTAAACTAAATTCGGAGCAGCAAGGAAATTTTCACTGTACTACGTGAATAAGAAGGTTATAGAGTGATAATAATGCTAAATTCTCCACCTAAATTCCTTTTTTCGGTATAGGAGTAAATTTTAGAAAGCGATTTTTCGACGAATTAGTTTTTTGGATGGTAGGAATTTGATGCAAAATAAGTTGCTTCATACTTCTATTCGTAGGAGTATGAGGTTTTGGTTGAAAATATTTTTCAAAAGCTGCATATATATAGAACTGCCAATATACATATAGGTTTTTGCATCATATTTTCAAAAATGTTTTCAAAGAAATGCATTCACATAGGAGGATCCGATTTAGAATTATTCTACATGCATATTTTCTGTGTGGTGATACAGTAATACAGTATGCGCTTGTGCACGTTTAGTTGCAAAATTGGTTGAACATCCATTAGTTGTGTAGTTTAGGATAATTTTGAGTCAAAATCATGACTTGTCATTGGTGAAATTTGGGGGATGAAATTCTTTTTAATAGGGGAAGAATATAATACTCCGTAATTGGGCGTTAGTTATTTAATTAGTTAGTTAGTTAGGTAATTGATTAGGCTCCAAAAATGGAATATGTGCAAACAATGGAATTTGATCATGATTTTTGCACCATTGCGTTCGTGGTGAAATTCCGAGCAACTTTCATATTTGGAGTTTTGGAATCGGAGTCCAAACGAAGAAGTTATGGATGAAAAACGAATTCAGAATGGAAATAATCTGAATAGGAAAAGTAATGTTTTACCCGCCACTATGAGCAGTCGACCATGGGCGGTCGACCCTTTGGTAGGAGGCGGTCGCCCGCTCTCTGTGTAGTGGTTAGCGCTAGCCTAGGCCCAACTGCCCGGATTTAATATATTTCGATCTGACGGTTGAGGTTGATTCTTACACTATAAATTTAGGCCTAACCCTCCTCTCTCTTCTCATATTTCTCTGGAAGCAGTAGTGAAGCTCTGCCATTTCTTCTTCTCCAATTTCTTTCTAAATTATTAAAATAAGATACTTATATCTATATTCATATAAATTAGAAAAGAATAGAAATCTAATAAAAAAGAGAAGAGAAGAGAATAAACTATACGCGTATTTGAGGTAATTTATATATTTATATAGTTGTATCTATTTTCTCTTCTAATCCCAAATCTCTTCTCAGATCTATAATACTAATGTATGTATACCCTTTTTTTATATATTTCTTGGATTAAAATGGTTTGAAGATGAATTTAAGGTTTTACTTCAGATCTGGAGATTTGGATCGCTTTTAAAAGGTGAATGAGAAATTTGATATATTATTTATGATCTTAAATCTATTCCGGTGGCATGCGTTTGACTTTTATGCCTAAATTAATTTTATTTATGAATTATAGGATTTGATTAGTGTATAAAACTATTGTCTACATATTCTTGTTTTAAATCTAATTTGAAATATGTTGACACCCAGATCTATAAATCAGTCCCAAAGATTTTGGAATTTGAATGATGTATATTTTTATTCCAGACCTGTACTTGGGTACAAAATAGGATCTTTGGATTATTCCCTAATTTGTGCTAGGTTGTAGATTTTCAATGGTTTAATTTGTGGGAAGAACATCCGTTTGATTTTAAAAAAAAATTTGTTTACTTTTTCCACTTTTCATTCAAAAGGCGAGTTTTGATTTAACAAGGAATATCCAAACTATTCATTCATTGTAATTTCAAATGGAATCGATCTTTCCTCCTTGTGTTAAACTAACATATGGAAATCATAGTGGAAAATCTTCTTAAGGAATCTAATTCCAGCAAATTAAAAATGGAAAGCGTATTCTAGTTACATATTTATGACTAGAATATATTTGGTTACGAATAAGTAGTTTTATTAGGCAGTTTATACGTATTTATTACATTAATAAAGAAGAACAAAGTTTATTCGTGCATGATTTATGTGTAATGTTCGTTAGTTATTATTATATTTAGGGAAGCGAACAGGTAGAATTAGAAAATGTAGTAATTCCTATTAATGAACAATAAGTTAGGATTTGCCAATAATTAATAGGAAATAAAATATTGTAACCCTAATTAATGGGACATTAATTGGAAATATTAGATAGGATTAGATTAGGAGTTACATTTGATTAGTTAAAGGTTGTAACTCTAATTAATGGGCAATTAATGGAAATGAGTTTGGAGTTACAATTAATAGGGAGAAGTGGATTACTGGGACTGATAAAAATAAATAAATAAATATATATATATATATATGTTACAATTTGAAATTAATAATCATACTTAAATGTCTTAGGAAACGTACGTTAGGAATTCATGGACAAATTGACATTTATGAACATTAAAAGGGGATTTATGGGTAGATAAGTATCTAAGATAAATCTTATTGCCTTAAATAAAAGGGGAATTAGTAATCTAAGTCCAATGTCAACCTAAGATAGTATAAGTAAACACTTAGGATAGTTAATTGGACTTTGTGAGTTGGTGATGCGAGGTCAGTAGAGTCACTCGACGAAAGACTGCCCCTCACTTTGAGGCTACCGATAGTCAGATGCACTTATTATTGATGTGACGTATCACTAATCCTAAGAACCGTGACGGCGTGAGAGATTGGTCCTTCTTTCTTAATTGAAAAGTATTAAATGGTCCAAATTTAGAATTAGAAGCGGTGAGAGATATCTCCATATGGGTTTGCTTCTGGTTTGAAGTATTAAATGGCTGTAGGGTCTGCCTCTCTCCTAAAAGGATGTATTCAGTAATCTAGTGAGATTCCAAATAAATAAGGATACCTACAAAAAGGTTCACTTCAGTGTTGAGGTATTAAGTAGCTGTTGCAAGGCCCGCTGCTAGTACCTTAGGTATTAGTTTTGATGATAACAACTATAGGACATTATATAAAATAAAGATACTAATGTTTTATCAAGATATATATAGTATATAGCGCATGATATTATATAGGTGTTGATTAAGAAGAATGTATAGTATCAAGAGTAGATTCAAGATGCTAATATAGAATTTCAAGAATTGGAGAATGAAGACTCATGAGTATTGAAGAGTTCAAGATTTCATGATATTCCAGATAAGTTATAGAGTCGTAGATTTTATGTTGAAACCTTGATAGCACTTTCATGATCTCTCTCTTTCTTTAATTTTGTTTTAAATTGTTTTTCAAATATCCTGGTTTTAAAATAACCATTTCAAAATATTTTCCAAAATGATTTTCAATCTCTTATACTTATAAAGATATTATTTTATTGTTTTTAAGTTTGTATATATATATATTGAATTTTTGTTTATTTTTAATAAGTTGTAATTATATTGATTTTTATATATATTATTGAATACTCTTATTAAATATTTCAAAATTATTTTATAAAGTTTTATTAAGTTATATTTTGATTAAAATATGTATAAACTATATTTTAATAATTCTACAAAGTATCAAAATATTTTACAGAGAAATGAATTTTCAAAATAATATTTTAAAGTGTTTTCAATTTTGTGAAGGATATGTCGACATATTCAATCCCTATATGTTGACATGGTGGCCGTAATTTTTTAAATTCAAATTTGAATGGAAGTGTCTTTTCATCGTATCTGTACGCGAGTGGACATGACTATTGTTTTCCTATATATACCAGACTTCCAAACAAATTTTTAACATCTACTTCCTATTCTTCTCTCCTCTTTCCACTCTCTTATTTTCTAAATCAAAATATAACCAAACTCTGCCGAATTCAACCAGAATCAAGTTCAATCATCACTAGTTAGATTCTCCTTCATCTACTCTCTGATTTCTCTCATCTTTCTCTCTCTCTCTCAAATCAAGATCAAAGTGCTATTCAAGACTTACAGGATCAATTGTACTCAAAATCAAAGAGTTGAGTCCGTAAAACTCGATCAAAGCTTACTGCTATATATGTGGGTGTGATTGTATCCCATAAAATCAATTGGGCATGTTTAGTAGCCCGTAAATTTAGTAGGTGTGCTTATATCCGGGAAATAAAATGAATCTACCCAGAGGTCGGGATTCTGAAGGGTATGTCTCGTAGCCTTGAAATCAAGATTGTATTTTCATTTACTATTTGAAAAGAAATCCATACCAGAAATTGTGCGAGGCTGGATGTAGTGTAACTCCGAACCAGTATAAAATCCTAGTGTGTTCTTTCCTTTTTACTTTTACTGCATTTATTTTATCTGTACTTTGATTCTGTAATTGTTTCTATGATTGTTAATTACATCATTCCAAGTAGAATCTTAAAGAATTTGGAAAACATTCATATAACCAATTAAACAATATTCACCCCCTCTAGTGTTAATTTAACGTTAAGATCCCTATTCTACTAACTCACATTTGGTATCGACGCATTGATTTTCAAAGTATTCATCATCTAATTTTTGAAAAGGTTTAAATGGCCACTAACACTGGCAATAGTACTATTAGTAACACTGTTAATACACTTGTTAGTAACTCATTTGTCGAAGGACAATCTACTGCTAGAACTTCCATCCTTTTTAATAGCAGTAACTACACATATTGGTTATGTAGAATGAAAATTTATTTACAGTCAATTAGTTTAGACACTTGGAATATCACACACACGTAGTACGCGGAACCCAAGACTAATTTTACACAGTGGACTGCTGACCAAAAAGAAGTTGCACAGAGTAACTTTAAGGCTATGAATATATTATTTAATCCATTAGATAGAAATAAATTTAATATAGTATCTATGTAAGTCTGCATTTGAAATTTGGAGAACTTTGCAAGTTACACCTGAAGGCGCAAGTAAGGTTAAACATACCAAAATTTCCATGTTAACAAACAAGTTTCAATTATTCAAAACGAGTCCAAATGGGTCCATATCTGATATGTATAACAGATTCCAAGATATAGTACACTCACTTACTGCACTGGTAAAAAAATTTCATAGGAGGATCAAGTTAGAAAAATTCTCAATTCACTTACACCTGAATGGGATCAAAAGACATTTGCAATTGAAGAGGTTAATGACATTAGCACCCTACAAATTGAAGAGTTAATTGGCATTTTAACGTCTTTTGAAGCACAAATGCAAGGCAGGAGAGAGAGTAAAGCAATAGAGAAGAAATCTATAGCTTTTAATGCAATAACGGATAATTTGGATTCCGTCGGTGATGACGATAAATAAATTGCTTTCATGACAAGAAATTTCAGAAAATTTCTAAAATATAGGAAGACGAAAAATTTCAAAAGAAATGACAATAAAAATCCAGAAAGCGGAAGTGGAAACGGAAATGACATTAGATGTTATAACAACAACGACCTAGCCATTTAAAACGAGACCGTCAACATCCCGATAAACTGAAAACTACACCAAACAATGTTCATGCAGAAAATGGAGAAGAGCCTATACTGCAACATTAGACGATTCAAACACATCCTCAAGTGATAATGAATCAAATACAGAAATTGCTAACATGTTCTTTATAGCAATACATAATTTAGAACAAAACGATGAAATGGATCAAAAAAGGTACACTTTTAATATATCAGAAGTTTTAATTTCTTGAATGGATTTTTTTTGGTTGGTTTATTGGTTGATAGGATATCCTATAGATTAATAATAATATTGGTTGAATATTGTGTGATTATATTTTAAATTTATATATTTTATATATTTTAATAATCTAATATAATATAAAATATTTTTAAAATATTTTTTTGAAAATAGAATAATTAAAATATATTTTTTGAAAATAGAATAACTACAAATAGATATATATAATAAAATATGATATAGTTAAACAAAAATCATTTTTGAGAATTTCGACCTATATGTCGACATACCCCACAGGCATATGTCGACATATGTAGACAAATTGGAATTTCAATTTCAAAATTTGAGTTTCCCTCCACCTTCTCACCAACTCCAATGTTCTAAAAAGTTGTCTCTTGGTTAGAGAACATATCCTTTGATTCTCTATTTACTTACTCTATCTCTATCCATTCATTTTTCACTTTCATTTTCAAATTCAAAAACCGTAAACTCTCTTATCTCTTCAAACTACTCTTCAATGGCATCCTCAAGCAATATTAAGGCAACCATGAGGCTTTCTAAGAAAATAAAAGAATAACTTTTTAATGATCAAGAATCCATGCAAGCCTATATTAAAGTATATATCTTTCGAAAAAGTCTTTCCCAGAAGTTTTGCTATTCTTGAGGATTTTCTTACTTATGATCTTATTTAATCTTTGTTTGCAAAGTGATATTCTTAGTTTCATTGATGCTTCTCAAAATAATTTCGTTTGTTATGCAAAATTGGTGAAGATGTTTTATGCAAATTTAAAAGGAAAGTTTTGTGATGGAAGAGAAGGAGAAGTTGGAGTAGTGTCATGGGGACACAGATTGTTTTCAATTGTGAACTTTTGGGGCACATTCTTGGATGCAAATATAGTAGAATGGACCTTTCAAATTTTCTAATTGATTTTTAAAATCGTGAAGTAATTCGTGATATTTTCGAAAGTGATGATGATTTTGAATTTAAAAACAAAAATTTGCGTCCAAAAGCAAGAATTTTAAGCCTTTTTTTGCAACAAATTACCACTTCTAGAACGGGTAATTATAATAACCCGACACAAAAAGTTTTCAAAGCCCTTTTTTCCATTTATGGTCAGTATGACATAAATTGGTCTCAAGTCATTTTGGATGAACTTTTTCCTAAAAATCTTTCTAAACATGAAAAACACTATTTCATGGTGTGTATCTTACTCGTGTTTTCAATTATTTTGGTGCTGACCTTAAAGGAGAGGATACAATTCCTCGAAAAATATTTGACAAGACCAACATTTCACTTATGCATATTTCATCCTTTTTCGAGCCTTCTGAAACGTTTGTGGAAAAGGAACAAAGGTTGGCTTGGTAAGAGAAGCAAGAAATAAGAGAAGAGGAGGAAAAGGAAGAGGAAGGAGAGGAAATGGAAGTCTAGGAGGAAGAATAAGAAGAGCAAGAGGATACTTCTTTGGAAAGTATCAATATGCCACCTAATCCATTCAATAAAGATCTTCTCAAAAATCAAGAGAAGATCATCCCACAACCAAAGAAAGCTTAAGACATCATTATCAAAGAGATTTACCCCAATTTCCAACAAAATGGATAAATTATTTATAAAGATCATCCACAAGCTTGGTGGTTCTCCTTCATCTTCATCCACATCTTTCTATTGTTTGTTTAAGCCATCTTTGTATTTGGATTTTCTAGTTTTAAGTTTATGTTAAATTTCATGTATCTATCTTTTATTCTTAGTACACATCCTTATTATCAATGAACATTCTATTTCTTGCATTATACATTGTCAATTATCTTTGAAAGTCATACAAATATAATAGTATAGGCCAAATAAAATAGAAAAGTAAAATAAAGTGTTTTTGAAAGTTATAGTCCATATGTCGACATATGCCAAGCATGTATGTCAACATATAACGGCCAGTTTTCAAAAAAATTTGAAAATTATAAAATAATAACTACCGAACACCAATTCATTTCAAACGACTTCTTACCCATTATATATATTTATATTGACTCCAAAAAACACTATTTTTCATCTCTATCTTCACTCCTTTTCATTCCACAACTCTAATAAAAATTAATGGCTTCTCCTATCCAAAACCTAACTGAAAACCTCGAAAAAACTCTTGAATCATTCAAGAACATTCTTTCTTTCATCCTAAGAGAATAGAAGCACTTAGAATTAAGTCAAATGCAGATGATCAAGGAGCAAGAAAGGCATTTCAACGTGATTCAGTGGACGATTTCTGCCTTGAACAAAGAAGAACCAACCACCAACCCAGAGTGTACCATGAATAAAGATGGTAAAGATTGGGATGCTATCAAAGCAGATCCAATCTTTGGCGCTGGTAGATGGACTGAAGTTCCTCGAAATGTCTAGTTTAAATAGGTTTGATTGTATATAAATAATAATACTTGATTTGGTTTAGATTTGATTGGTTTGATTTGTGTGGATTTTTTTGAATGATGTGTGACATTAACTTTATTGGGCTGGATGAATATCTAGATTGATTATGATTATTTCATGATTATCAATTTTTGCATTTCACTTATTGTTTTTATACAATTTTTATCATCATCTTTATATATAATTCTTATATATATATATATCAATTAGTATTTTATTTAGAGGGAGTTACAGTGAGAATTAGAGTAAATGTTAGTGTTAGAGTTATATTTTTAGTTGGTTATTTTGGTTGATGACAAAGGGGGAGAAATATATAAAATCTAGGTATAGATTAAAGGGGAGTTTTATAACCCAGGGGAAGATCTATTATATTTTATATATAGAGTTGTCATCATCAAAAATGGGGAGATTGTTAGTACCTTAGGTATTGGTTTTGATGATAAGAATTATAAGACATTATATAAAATATAGATACTAATGTTTTAGCAAAATATATATAGTATATAATGTAGGATATTAGATTGGTGTTGATTAAGAAGACTGTATAGTATCAAGAGTAGATTCAATATGCCAATATAGAATTTCAAGAGTTAGAGAATGAAGAGTCATGAGTATTGAAGAGTTCAAGATTTCAAGATATTCTAGATAAGTTATAGAGTCATAGAATTTATGTTAAAACCTTAATAGCACTTTCCTAATACCTCTCTCTCTCTTTCTCTAATTTTGATTTAAATTGTTTTTCAAATATCCTGATTTTAAAATAATTTTTTCAAAATATTTTCCAAAATGATTTTACATCTCTTATACTTATAAAGATATAATTTTAGTGTTTTTAAGCTTATATAGATTGAATTTTTGTTTATACTTAATAAGTTATAATTATATTGATTTTTATATATATTATTGATTGCTCTTATTAAAACTTTCAAAATTATTTTATAAAGTTTTATTAAGTTATGTTTTGATTAAAATGTGTATAAACTATATTTAAATGATTTTACAAAGTATTAAATTATTTTACAAAGCAACGAATTTTAAAAATAATATTTAAAAACATTTTTCAATTTTGTGAAGGATATATCGACATATCCAATCCTTATATGTCAACATGGTGGCTGTAATTTTCAAAATTCAAATATGAATGGATGTGTCTTTTCATCGTATTTCTTCACGAATGAACATGACCGTTGTTTCCCTATATATACCAGACTTCCAAATGAATTTTTAACATCTACTGTCTTATTCTTCTCTCCTCTTTCCACTCTCTTATTTTTTACATCGAAATATACCCAAACCCTACCGAAATTCAACCAGAATCAAATTCAATCATCACTAGTTAGATTCTCCTTCATCTACTCTCTGATTTCTCTCATCTCTCTCTCAAATCAAGATCAATGTGTTATTCAAGGGCTATAGGATTAATTGTAATCAGGATCAGAGATCTGAGTCTGTAAAACTCTATCAAATCATACCGCTATACTTGTGGGTGTGATTGTAGCCCATAAAATCAATTGGGTGTGATTATAACACGTAAAATCAATTGGGTGTGCTTAGTAGTCCGTAAATCTAGTGGGTGTACTTATAGCTCGAAAATCAAGTGACTCTACCTAGAGGTCGGGATTCTGGAGGGTGTGTTTTGTAGCTTTGAAATTGAGATTGTGTATGCATTTACTAGTTGAAAAGAAATCCATATTAAATTGTACGGGACTAGATGTAGGATAACTCCGAACCAGTATAAAATACTGATGTGTTCTTTCCTTTTTGCTTTTATTGCATTTACTTTTATCTGTATTTTGATTCTGTAATTGTTTCCGTGATTGTTAATTACATCATTCCAAGTAGAATCTTAAAGAATTTGAAAAATATTTATATAATCAATGTAACGACCTAGGCTTTTTCTCCACAGAAAGTCGCATCATTAATAAGAAAGAAAGGGGTAGAAAATAGAAAAGAAGAGAAGAAAGAAAGAAACAACAACAACGATCTCACAGCGGAACGAATAAATTATATTAATAACATATACTATTACATAGTATACAACACTTTACAGAGTTACACAGCATATACATCACTTACTAGACAGTTATAACATCTGTCTAGACATTACAACTCAATACACTACAGAGATACAGACACAGCGGAACTACTATATATATCTACAACGCTGAAGCCTCCTGCTCCATTGCTCCTCC
Source organism: Allium fistulosum (assembly GCA_030737815.1). Classification (NCBI taxonomy): domain Eukaryota; kingdom Viridiplantae; phylum Streptophyta; class Magnoliopsida; order Asparagales; family Amaryllidaceae; genus Allium; species Allium fistulosum. The sequence goes on from JASFAW010000015.1 coordinate 865,367, forward strand.
ACAATTCGTCAAAGCTAAACCTGAATCTCTTGGCTACTCGTAAAAATTTGAGTACCCAAGAGTTTATAAAACAGAAATAAACAACTTGGGTCAGACATGGGTCTGGTGTGAGTAACAGGTTAAACTTTCTTAACTTCAAAACCTTTAGAAAGAAAAGGTATCACGTAAGACTCCCCACAAATAAACATGGGTAAGTTTTTACCTTACGCTAACCAAAACATTTGATAGGAAATCCAGTTATATTATAATAGGGTCTAGGGTTTTCAAATAAATATGAAATAGCTGAAATTGTTACATTATTAAATTCCATCATACTAGCCACAAAGTGGGTTATACAATCAAAACCGTAAGGGTACGTAGGAAGAATGGGTTTCCATACAATGGCAGGGCTACTGGGGTACCGCCCGTCACAGTACGTGGCCTAGATCACCGTACCGAGGAGTACGCCCGCTCCCTTGCAACACAAAGCCGGAACCATCCCTTACTGGATAATTCCGAACAAGATAACCCCGTAGTTGGCGCGACCAACCACACACTAAGCCGAATAAAAAGAAAAGGGACCTCTAGACAGGGATCTATCTTGCTCTCAGTGGGTGCTACCCACGAAGCCTTGCTGCACCTCCCCTGTTTTAGCCATTCCCGGTTGATGAGGCTTGAGGTTACGATTACCTTTAAATCAGAACATATCACTTAGAATGCTCATCGTCCGCCTGACGATGTGCTGAAAGCATTCAATCCATACAAGTTCGTTCCGGGTTCGAACGAAACCGAAGGCATTATCTCGTTACACTCGTTTTGGAATCACCCTCAGAGTTAACGACAATAACCCTTGCACTCTGAAACTTCATCTTCACTTTGAGATTCACGACCTATCGTTAATTTGGATTGATGTGGTATTCGGGTCTCCAGACCTGGAATCCCGGTATACGGAAACCCGATCCCGGTCTCATCGAAATCCAAAACGTATCTTTTAAGGGCCAAGTTGTTTTAAGGTTAAAACAATTCAATTCATTATCTTTATACACAAAGATAGATAATTCAATAGATAATCTACATTATCATCCCAAACAGATAATTCACATTATCATTACAATTCAACCAAACATCCATATCATATATCAATCATATCTCATCAGAGATATCAAACAATGAAATACATTCAATCTCATTCATCCATCCTTAAGTAATGATTTATATCATCTAATTAATTTAAAGTGAATTAAATTAATTACTTCATCCTATAAATCCTGCTTAATTAATTATTAATTAAACCAATTAATTAATCATTACTCTAAGTATCCATCTAAATTAATCATTCCTGATTAATTACCCTTTAATTACTTTAAGTAATTAATACTTAATTAATTTCACAAATTAATTATCTTAAACCATTCAGTAATTAATCTTTTATTAATTAATTAACTATATTTAATTACATTAATCCTTAATTAATTACAATTAATTAATTACTTTAATCACTAATTATTTATTAATTAATCTTAATTAACCAATCCTTAATTACATCATTTGAATTAATTATATTTAATAATTAATTCTTAATTAAACCACATTTATTAATCACCTTTGATTAATAACATTTAGTAATTAACTACCCTTAATTACTCCACTTCATAAATTAATTACTCCTTAATTAATTATCCTTTTATTAATCCCTTGATTAATTATTCAAAAGTAATTAACTCAAATTACTTTTATTAAATCATCCTTAGTTAATTACATCCACTAATTAACTTTAATTACTTTTCTAAGTAATTTATACTTTCACTAATTACATCTAAGTAATTATCAAATCACCAAGTGATTATCTTAATTTAATTTAATTAATAAATTAAACTAAATCAATTTATTTAATTAATTACCATAAGTAATTAATTCCCTTAATTACTTAACCAATTCATAAAAGATTATCATTAGTAAATTAATCTACTTGATTATCAAAATTAATCCCATTTATTAATTATTTAATAATCCCTAATTAATGATCCCTCATTAATTATTAACAATTCTTTAATTATTTCTTTAGGTAATTAATCTTTAATCAATTATTTATTAAAACAACTTGATAAACTCTTACTTACCAATTAATTAATTAAATTATCAATCATTCTTTAATTACCTTATTAATTTAATTACTCCTATATAATTAAATCTTAATTACTTTCTGAACTAAAGAATTAACCTTTAACTACTTTAGTTATTATTAACAAAAGTCTTTAAAACATTTTTCTTTAAAATCTTTTCTTTTAATTCATTTTAAATTAAAAGATTTAAAATAGATTACAATTTAACTTTAACCAATATTTAAATCAAATATACAAAATCTTTTTAAACCAAATGTTAAGAACACTTAACATTTATAAAAGAAATTTACAAGATTTTTAAACCAATTTATTTAATTTAAAAATTCTTTTAAACTATACTTTAAACATTTAAAGATGTTTAAATATTAAAATAAAAACTTATTTATTTTTTACAACTGGGATTTAAGTTTAAATTAAATCCATACTTTAAAATTTTAATTTAAACTTTGTTTAAATTTCTGTTTTCAAATTTTAAATCAATTTTAAAATTTAAAAACACACAGGCTTTAAAACCTGTAACCATTCAACTTACCCGAGCCATATATCAAAATACCCGAGCCAAAACCTTATTTCCCCGAGTCACTCACGCAATTCTTCGAGTCGAACAGAGACTTCATCTTCCCAAACTTCAATTTCTTCCAGTTGTACGAAACGTACATGTGCACGTGCACAGGCGAGTCGATCGCCTCCGATCATTGCTGCCAACGCCAGCATCTCGACCACGACTGCCACTCACGATTCCGATTCCCAGATCATCGTTCATCTCCAAAATTCGAATTCGAGTGTTATTCCCAAATCTGGAACCAAACTGAACTCATTTCTTCCAGAACCTGAAATCACTTCGATCTCACACCTCCGACCATCAGAGACTTCGAAACTTCGTCCAACCCTTCTTCAACATCCAAGCTACGGCGTCTTTGAATATCATGGCACTCGATCACTTAGAGCCCTCGCGAAAAATCAAACACTCCAGCATTTCCAAAACTAGGTTTACAGACATTCTCGATCAATTTCCATCGCCACAGTGCTCTAACATCACTTCTACTAATTTTCTCAGATTCTCTGATCATTCTTGCATCTCCATTGAGAACCACGACGTCCCCGAACCCAAAGATCACCAGAGACAACTAAAAACCCAATTCCTGATCAACCTGACATTTCTCATTCAATCCTTATCTAAAAATTAGGATTTCTCTTTTAAAATTCATGATTTTAGTTGATGATTCAGTTTACATGCCTGAATTAGTGAATTTAGAAGTTTGAATTTTTTAACAAAACTTAAGCTTTCCTGTTCTTCTCTATTTTCCAGAGCAGATTCCAGTTTTAATTCATTTGAATAGAGTTTAAGCTTAAAGTCATGATTAAACAATCGAATGTTGTTTGAATCCAAAGTTTAACAGAGATTATATCAAAAGGAATTTAATTTTGAACATGATTCTAACTTCTAACAGTAAAACAGGTAAGAACAGGTACAATATTAAACATGCATCTATACATCCATATATATACATAAAAATTCAATCACACACATCCATTCAACACTCATTTTATTCCAGAATTCCACATGCAAACAAATACCTATGTAGTTAAATTTCAAAATGAATGTTACTCACTAATTTTAAAATGAAGAACAGGGCAAATAACAGACATGCACACCAACCTATTTATCTACATACATGCACAGAGATTTTCTAAAGAAAATATACTCACAGACAAAACTTATTTCCAGAGATAAGCATGCAACCAGATTTCATCATTAAATTTTAAAAATATTGTTACTCACTAGATTTGAATGATGAAGAACAGAGCTTCCAGATTTGAATAAGAAATTGCAGGCTTTTGAATCTTTTAAAACTTGAATTATTAGCTTTAGAAACTTGCATGCATGCTATGAAACTTGTTTGTGATGTGTGTTGCTTAGATCAGTTGTACTTGCTTCTGACTTGAAAAGAAAAACAGGCTTTGATTCCAGGTTTTAGATGATGAGCATGAATTGCAGGCTAAAGACTTGATTTGGAAAATGGGTTACAGATTTGAAGATTTTAGTTGCAGGCTTTTGAAGAAGATGTTTACATGCATTTCAGATTTTGGAAAATGAGTTACAGGGGTTTGCTTTAGAACATATTTTGAAAATGTTACAGGGATTTCAGATGGATTTCTGGATTTGAGGAGTTGTTTTACAGATTGATGAAAAGCCTTGCAAACTTGGTTACAGAGATTTGCTTTGAACTTGAAAAATGTATTACAGGGAAGTGATTTACAGGGTTTTCATTTTGATTTGAAAATGAACTATTGGTTTTGAAGATGATTACTGAATTGTTTGTGGATTCTCAGATTTGCACTTAGCTTAGATTTAGAAAAAGAATAAGAAAAGAATGGAAGGGAAGAAGGAAATGTTTATATAAGCTGAAATACTTTAAAAATAAAAATAAAAGAAAAACTAAATTTAATTTGACACTTGTCCTTCTCATATCTTAATCTTAGAACACATATTATAATGATGCCTTAGGAATTTACACATGTCCCTTTTATTTATTAATATTTGTTTTAAATGTAAAAACCTTTTCCTTTATTTATTAAACACTTATTACTTATTTAAATTTATATATATATATAAGTTACTTTTAAAGAAAATAAACCAATTATACTTATAGATAAAAGCTTATACATATATTTTAAAATGCAAAACTATTTAAATATTACCTCTTTTGAATTTCAAAATTAATTTACATTCAATTTCAAATTATATTTAAAAATCCAATTTAAAGTTAGATTAAAACAACACATTCCATTTTAAATAACAATTATATTTACATTAAAATCTATTTATTTAAAAACAAGACTTTATTCATTTATTAAATTTCAAACCAAAGCCAATCTATTTACAATATATATATGCACACATATAAATATATTATAAATAGAAATCATTTTATTAATTTCTAAAAGATAAATTCACTAATTAAATATCCATTTAATTAGATTATTAAACCAATTCAAATTTGTTATCAAAGATTATCAAATCAATTTAATTTTTTAAACAGATTATTAAATTGATATTGCCCCAAATTTTCGGGATATTACATTCCTCCCCCCTTAAAATAATTTCGTCCCCGAAATTTAAGACAAAGGTAATTTAATAATCCATTTAAATCACAAGCATATATTATCTTCCATATGCTAACAACCATAGCAACCAATTCACACAAATCAAACAATTCTAATTATCCAGAAAAAAATCCTGGATACAATTTCCTCGAGTTTCCCCAAGTATATATACCGGAATACTCGCTCTACAAAATCCAAACAATCAACAATACTAAGCTATAGAGTTCTTACTCATCTAGATCTATAGAACTAAACAAGATATCAGACTACAGACTCGTCTGACTCAACAACCAAATCTTCCAGAACTGCTGGTTCCAAAACCAGAGATAGATCAAACACGTACTCCCTCAGAGATACGTAAAATACATTGAATTCCAGTTATCCAAACTGACAATTCAACCTTGTGTATCAAAGTACTTATCCAAATTAGATCACAGAAAAGATCCAAAATAATTCGGAGCTAACTTCCCAGACTTACCCAATCTTATAGCTCCCTTTAATCAGAGAAAAACTTCACAACAACGAAGTCTCCAACTTCGAATTTCAAATTCCTTCGTCTCTTATCCACAAAATCTTCAGACGATCTCAGCTTCCTACAAATCCTTTCTGATCAACTCAACCTTCGTTGATGCTTCTAGAAACAAACAGGACCAAAAATAACTCAACCAATGATCCTCTCAAGATCAACCAAGATCAAGAACAAACTTTACTCACAAACATCAAAAGACTGAACTAACTTCTCCTATCTGGAAAAGACAAACACAAACAGGAGCACTCGCCAAACTGCTTCCACTGCACTATTCTGATCTAGAGTAGAATGAAAATGCTGATGAAGAACACAAGCACAAACTGGACAACACATCCTAGAAAATCTCAGATAACTCAAGAGAATACTCAATCTATCGCAAGTCACTTTTGCAATCAACCCAGCCTAAATCCAAAGAAACTGTTCTCCCTTTAACCAATCAGAACAGCTCATACTTAACTATCCAATCTATCGAAGAAATGGATCCACTCTACTGCTTCTGAACTCTACCTTCAGAAAAACTGCTCAGCCAGAAAACTTCCTGCCAATGCACAGAATACTCCGAGCTGCGCTACTGCCACAGATGCCAAAGACTTCTCAATCCAAAGCTCTTCGAGAAACTCGAAACCCAAACCAAACAGAAACACCCTACTGAACTCAGCCACAACACCGTAACAGACACACTTCATTAACTTGTTCCAAAGAAAACATCTTCGGGAACATCCATAGTCACTGCATCTCATCACACAGCTACAATTTCCTGAGATACCATCACTCGCTTCTGCCTAACCGACAGATCTAACTCTACTCATCCAAACTACAAAGATAAACTCCGAACCTTAACAGGTTTTCTTTAGAGATTGTGAAATCCTTACAATTGCAAAGTTCACTCGAGACGGTATTAGGTTTACAGTCTCGACAAATACTCTTCCAACCTCAACACTCAGACTCCTAATCCTAGATGATAAATTATTATCATCTCAACCAATCATTAGAATTTCCTCGAGTTTCCCCAAGTATATATATACCGGGATACTCGCTCTACAAACAATCCAAACAACCAATACTACTAAGCTATAGAGCTCCTACTCATCTAGATCTACAAAACTAAACAGAATATCAGACTACAGACGAGTCTGACTCAACAACCAAATCTTCCAGAACTGCTGGTTCCAAAACCAGAGATAGATCAAACACGTACTCCCTCAGAGATACGTAAAATACATTGAATTCCAGTTATCCAAACTGACAATTCAACCTTGTGTATCAAAGTACTTATCCAAATTAGATCATAGAAAAGATCCAAAATAACTCGGAGCTAACTTCCCAGACTTACCCAATCTTATAGCTCCCTTTAATCAGAGAAAAACTTCACAACAACGAAGTCTCCAACTTCGAATTTCAAATTCCTTCGTCTCTTATCCACAAAATCTTCAGACGATCTCGGCTTCCTACAAATCCTTTCTGATCAACTCAACCTTCGTTGATGCTTCTAGAAACAAACAGGACCAAAAATAACTCAACCAATGATCCTCTCAAGATCAACCAAGATCAAGAACAAACTTTACTCACAAACATCAAAAGACTGAACTAACTTCTCCTATCTGGAAAAGACAAACACAAACAGGAGCACTCGCCAAACTGCTTCCACTGCACTATTCTGATCTAGAGTAGAATGAAAATGCTGATGAAGAACACAAGCACAAACTGGACAACACATCCTAGAAAATCTCAGATAACTCAAGAGAATACTCAATCTATCGCAAGTCACTTTTGCAATCAACCCAGCCTAAATCCAAAGAAACTGTTCTCCCTTTAACCAATCAGAACAGCTCATACTTAACTATCCAATCTATCGAAGAAATGGATCCACTCTACTGCTTCTGAACTCTACCTTCAGAAAAACTGCTCAGCCAGAAAACTTCCTGCCAATGCACAGAATACTCCGAGCTGCGCTACTGCCACAGATGCCAAAGACTTCTCAATCCAAAGCTCTTCGAGAAACTCGAAACCCAAACCAAACAGAAACACCCTACTGAACTCAGCCACAACACCGTAACAGACACACTTCATTAACTTGTTCCAAAGAAAACATCTTCGGGAACATCCATAGTCACTGCATCTCATCACACAGCTACAATTTCCTGAGATACCATCACTCGCTTCTGCCTAACCGACAGATCTAACTCTACTCATCCAAACTACAAAGATAAACTCCGAACCTTAACAGGTTTTCTTTAGAGATTGTGAAATCCTTACAATTGCAAAGTTCACTCGAGACGGTATTAGGTTTACAGTCTCGACAAATACTCTTCCAACCTCAACACTCAGACTCCTAATCCTAGATGATAAATTATTATCATCTCAACCAATCCTTAGAATTTCCTCGAGTTTCCCCAAGTATATATATACCGGGATACTCGCTCTACAAACAATCCAAACAACCAATACTACTAAGCTATAGAGCTCCTACTCATCTAGATCTACAAAACTAAACAGAATATCAGACTACAGACGAGTCTGACTCAACAACCAAATCTTCCAGAACTGCTGGTTCCAAAACCAGAGATAGATCAAACACGTACTCCCTCAGAGATACGTAAAATACATTGAATTCCAGTTATCCAAACTGACAATTCAACCTTGTGTATCAAAGTACTTATCCAAATTAGATCACAGAAAAGATCCAAAATAACTCGGAGCTAACTTCCCAGACTTACCCAATCTTATAGCTCCCTTTAATCAGAGAAAAACTTCACAACAACGAAGTCTCCAACTTCGAATTTCAAATTCCTTCGTCTCTTATCCACAAAATCTTCAGACGATCTCGGCTTCCTACAAATCCTTTCTGATCAACTCAACCTTCGTTGATGCTTCTAGAAACAAACAGGACCAAAAATAACTCAACCAATGATCCTCTCAAGATCAACCAAGATCAAGAACAAACTTTACTCACAAACATCAAAAGACTGAACTAACTTCTCCTATCTGGAAAAGACAAACACAAACAGGAGCACTCGCCAAACTGCTTCCACTGCACTATTCTGATCTAGAGTAGAATGAAAATGCTGATGAAGAACACAAGCACAAACTGGACAACACATCCTAGAAAATCTCAGATAACTCAAGAGAATACTCAATCTATCGCAAGTCACTTTTGCAATCAACCCAGCCTAAATCCAAAGAAACTGTTCTCCCTTTAACCAATCAGAACAGCTCATACTTAACTATCCAATCTATCGAAGAAATGGATCCACTCTACTGCTTCTGAACTCTACCTTCAGAAAAACTGCTCAGCCAGAAAACTTCCTGCCAATGCACAGAATACTCCGAGCTGCGCTACTGCCACAGATGCCAAAGACTTCTCAATCCAAAGCTCTTCGAGAAACTCGAAACCCAAACCAAACAGAAACACCCTACTGAACTCAGCCACAACACCGTAACAGACACACTTCATTAACTTGTTCCAAAGAAAACATCTTCGGGAACATCCATAGTCACTGCATCTCATCACACAGCTACAATTTCCTGAGATACCATCACTCGCTTCTGCCTAACCGACAGATCTAACTCTACTCATCCAAACTACAAAGATAAACTCCGAACCTTAATAGGTTTTCTTTAGAGATTGTGAAATCCTTACAATTGCAAAGTTCACTCGAGACGGTATTAGGTTTACAGTCTCGACAAATACTCTTCCAACCTCAACACTCAGACTCCTAATCCTAGATGATAAATTATTATCATCTCAACCAATCATTACAAATACCATATACATTTAAAATGATACTTTTTTATATAGAAATTATATCTGGGTAAAATTATTTCATCTACCTTTTTAAAACAATATTGTGTCCGTTGGCCTGGTCCAAGTGTTTAGAGATCCCTATCAATAACGTTAGCTACTCGTATTGACCAGAATCCATATACCACTCAACCGATCAATTAACACAATATAAAACCATTTTATATAACTAACAAATACGCGCTCTCGTATATATATACTCAGACTCAAACAGGTTGCTACAGATCCTATCTCTAATGAACAATCCTTCCGAACCTAGGTATTCACTCAACCTAGTGTTCTGATATTCACTTAACCAAAAGCTTAGGCATTCGCTCAACCTATGCTCTGATACCACTGTAACGACCTAGGCTTTTTCTCCACAGAAAGTCGCATCATTAATAAGAAAGAAAGGGGTAGAAAATAGAAAAGAAGAGAAGAAAGAAAGAAACAACAACAACGATCTCACAGCGGAACGAATAAATTATATTAATAACATATACTATTACATAGTATACAACACTTTACAGAGTTACACAGCATATACATCACTTACTAGACAGTTATAACATCTGTCTAGACATTACAACTCAATACACTACAGAGATACAGACACAGCGGAACTACTATATATATCTACAACGCTGAAGCCTCCTGCTCCATTGCTCCTCCACAATTCGTCAAAGCTAAACCTGAATCTCTTGGCTACTCGTAAAAATTTGAGTACCCAAGAGTTTATAAAACAGAAATAAACAACTTGGGTCAGACATGGGTCTGGTGTGAGTAACAGGTTAAACTTGCTTAACTTCAAAACCTTTAGAAAGAAAAGGTATCACGTAAGACTCCCCACAAATAAACATGGGTAAGTTTTTACCTTACGCTAACCAAAACATTTGATAGGAAATCCAGTTATATTATAATAGGGTCTAGGGTTTTCAAATAAATATGAAATAGCTGAAATTGTTACATTATTAAATTCCAGCATACTAGCCACAAAGTGGGTTATACAATCAAAACCGTAAGGGTACGTAGGAAGAATGGGTTTCCATACAATGGCAGGGCTACTGGGGTACCGCCCGTCACAGTACGTGGCCTAGATCACCGTACCGAGGAGTACGCCCGCTCCCCTGCAACACAAAGCCGGAACCATCCCTTACTGGATAATTCCGAACAAGATAACCCCGTAGTTGGCGCGACCAACCACACACTAAGCCGAATAAAAAGAAAAGGGACCTCTAGACAGGGATCTATCTTGCTCTCAGTGGGTGCTACCCACGAAGCCTTGCTGCACCTCCCCTGTTTTAGCCATTCCCGGTTGATGAGGCTTGAGGTTACGATTACCTTTAAATCAGAACATATCACTTAGAATGCTCATCGTCCGCCTGACGATGTGCTGAAAGCATTCAATCCATACAAGTTCGTTCCGGGTTCGAACGAAACCGAAGGCATTATCTCGTTACACTCGTTTTGGAATCACCCTCAGAGTTAACGACAATAACCCTTGCACTCTGAAACTTCATCTTCACTTTGAGATTCACGACCTATCGTTAATTTGGATCGATGTGGTATTCGGGTCTCCAGACCTGGAATCCCGGTATATGGAAACCCGATCCCGGTCTCATCGAAATCCAAAATGTATCTTTTAAGGGCCAAGTTGTTTTAAGGTTAAAACAATTCAATTCATTATCTTTATACACAAAGATAGATAATTCAATAGATAATCTACATTATCATCCCAAACAGATAATTCACATTATCATTACAATTCAACCAAACATCCATATCATATATCAATCATATCTCATCAGAGATATCAAACAATGAAATACATTCAATCTCATTCATCCATCCTTAAGTAATGATTTATATCATCTAATTAATTTAAAGTGAATTAAATTAATTACTTCATCCTATAAATCCTGCTTAATTAATTATTAATTAAACCAATTAATTAATCATTACTCTAAGTATCCATCTAAATTAATCATTCCTGATTAATTACCCTTTAATTACTTAAGTAATTAATACTTAATTAATTTCACAAATTAATTATCTTAAACCATTCAGTAATTAATCTTTTATTAATTAATTAACTATATTTAATTACATTAATCCTTAATTAATTACAATTAATTAATTACTTTAATCACTAATTATTTATTAATTAATCTTAATTAACCAATCCTTAATTACATCATTTGAATTAATTATATTTAATAATTAATTCTTAATTAAACCACATTTATTAATCACCTTTGATTAATAACATTTAGTAATTAACTACCCTTAATTACTCCACTTCATAAATTAATTACTCCTTAATTAATTATCCTTTTATTAATCCCTTGATTAATTATTCAAAAGTAATTAACTCAAATTACTTTTATTAAATTATCCTTAGTTAATTACATCCACTAATTAACTTTAATTACTTTCCTAAGTAATTTATACTTTCACTAATTACATCTAAGTAATTATCAAATCACCAAGTGATTATCTTAATTTAATTTAATTAATAAATTAAACTAAATCAAATTTATTTAATTAATTACCTTAAGTAATTAATTCCCTTAATTACTTAACCAATTCATAAAAGATTATCATTAGTAAATTAATCTACTTGATTATCAAAATTAATCCCATTTATTAATTATTTAATAATCCCTAATTAATGATCCCTCATTAATTATTAACAATTCTTTAATTATTTCTTTAGGTAATTAATCTTTAATCAATTATTTATTAAAACAACTTGATAAACTCTTACTTACCAATTAATTAATTAAATTATCAATCATTCTTTAATTACCTTATTAATTTAATTACTCCTATATAATTAAATCTTAATTACTTTCTGAACTAAAGAATTAACCTTTAACTACTTTAGTTATTATTAACAAAAGTCTTTAAAACATTTTTCTTTAAAATCTTTTCTTTTAATTCATTTTAAATTAAAAGATTTAAAATAGATTACAATTTAACTTTAACCAATATTTAAATCAAATATACAAAATCTTTTTAAACCAAATGTTAAGAAAACTTAACATTTATAAAAGAAATTTACAAGATTTTTAAACCAATTTATTTAATTTAAAAATTCTTTTAAACTATACTTTAAACATTTAAAGATGTTTAAATATTAAAATAAAAACTTATTTATTTTTTACAACTGGGATTTAAGTTTAAATTAAATCCATACTTTAAAATTTTAATTTAAACTTTGTTTAAATTTCTGTTTTCAAATTTTAAATCAATTTTAAAATTTAAAAACACACAGGCTTTAAAACCTGTAACCATTCAACTTACCCGAGCCATATATCAAAATACCCGAGCCAAAACCTTATTTCCCCGAGTCACTCACGCAATTCTTCGAGTCGAACAGAGACTTCATCTTCCCAAACTTCAATTTCTTCCAGTTGTACGAAACGTACATGTGCACGTGCACAGGCGAGTCGATCGCCTCCGATCATTGCTGCCAACGCCAGCATCTCGACCACGACTGCCACTCACGATTCCGATTCCCAGATCATCGTTCATCTCCAAAATTCGAATTCGAGTGTTATTCCCAAATCTGGAACCAAACTGAACTCATTTCTTCCAGAACCTGAAATCACTTCGATCTCACACCTCCGACCATCAGAGACTTCGAAACTTCGTCCAACCCTTCTTCAACATCCAAGCTACGGCGTCTTTGAATATCATGGCACTCGATCACTCAGAGCCCTCGCGAAAAATCAAACACTCCAGCATTTCCAAAACTAGGTTTTCAGACATTCTCGATCAATTTCCATCGCCACAGTGCTCTAACATCACTTCTACTAATTTTCTCAGATTCTCTGATCATTCTTGCATCTCCATTGAGAACCACGACGTCCCCGAACCCAAAGATCACCAGAGACAACTAAAAACCCAATTCCTGATCAACCTGACATTTCTCATTCAATCCTTATCTAAAAATTAGGATTTCTCTTTTAAAATTCATGATTTTAGTTGATGATTCAGTTTACATGCCTGAATTAGTGAATTTAGAAGTTTGAATTTTTTAACAAAACTTAAGCTTTCCTGTTCTTCTCTATTTTCCAGAGCAGATTCCAGTTTTAATTCATTTGAATAGAGTTTAAGCTTAAAGTCATGATTAAACAATCGAATGTTGTTTGAATCCAAAGTTTAACAGAGATTATATCAAAAGGAATTTAATTTTGAACATGATTCTAACTTCTAACAGTAAAACAGGTAAGAACAGGTACAATATTAAACATGCATCTATACATCCATATATATACATAAAAATTCAATCACACACATCCATTCAACACTCATTTTATTCCAGAATTCCACATGCAAACAAATACCTATGTAGTTAAATTTCAAAATGAATGTTACTCACTAATTTTAAAATGAAGAACAGGGCAAATAACAGACATGCACACCAACCTATTTATCTACATACATGCACAGAGATTTTCTAAAGAAAATATACTCACAGACAAAACTTATTTCCAGAGATAAGCATGCAACCAGATTTCATCATTAAATTTTAAAAATATTGTTACTCACTAGATTTGAATGATGAAGAACAGAGCTTCCAGATTTGAATAAGAAATTGCAGGCTTTTGAATCTTTTAAAACTTGAATTATTAGCTTTAGAAACTTGCATGCATGCTATGAAACTTGTTTGTGATGTGTGTTGCTTAGATCAGTTGTACTTGCTTCTGACTTGAAAAGAAAAACAGGCTTTGATTCCAGGTTTTAGATGATGAGCATGAATTGCAGGCTAAAGACTTGATTTGGAAAATGGGTTACAGATTTGAAGATTTTAGTTGCAGGCTTTTGAAGAAGATGTTTACATGCATTTCAGATTTTGGAAAATGAGTTACAGGGGTTTGCTTTAGAACATATTTTGAAAATGTTACAGGGATTTCAGATGGATTTCTGGATTTGAGGAGTTGTTTTACAGATTGATGAAAAGCCTTGCAAACTTGGTTACAGAGATTTGCTTTGAACTTGAAAAATGTATTACAGGGAAGTGATTTACAGGGTTTTCATTTTGATTTGAAAATGAACTATTGGTTTTGAAGATGATTACTGAATTGTTTGTGGATTCTCAGATTTGCACTTAGCTTAGATTTAGAAAAAGAATAAGAAAAGAATGGAAGGGAAGAAGGAAATGTTTATATAAGCTGAAATACTTTAAAAATAAAAATAAAAGAAAAACTAAATTTAATTTGACACTTGTCCTTCTCATATCTTAATCTTAGAACACATATTATAATGATGCCTTAGGAATTTACACATGTCCCTTTTATTTATTAATATTTGTTTTAAATGTAAAAACCTTTTCCTTTATTTATTAAACACTTATTACTTATTTAAATTTATATATATATATAAGTTACTTTTAAAGAAAATAAACCAATTATACTTATAGATAAAAGCTTATACATATATTTTAAAATGCAAAACTATTTAAATATTACCTCTTTTGAATTTCAAAATTAATTTACATTCAATTTCAAATTATATTTAAAAATCCAATTTAAAGTTAGATTAAAACAACACATTCCATTTTAAATAACAATTATATTTACATTAAAATCTATTTATTTAAAAACAAGACTTTATTCATTTATTAAATTTCAAACCAAAGCCAATCTATTTACAATATATATATGCACACATATAAATATATTATAAATAGAAATCATTTTATTAATTTCTAAAAGATAAATTCACTAATTAAATATCCATTTAATTAGATTATTAAACCAATTCAAATTTGTTATCAAAGATTATCAAATCAATTTAATTTTTTAAACAGATTATTAAATTGATATTGCCCCAAATTTTCGGGATATTACAATCAATTAAACACTATTCACCTTACTTTAGTGTTAATTTAGTCTTAAGATCCCTATTTTGTTGAATCGCACCGAGATTCCATGTTTATAATTAAGAGTGATATGGATATCGGGAAGGGTTCACTTTGGGTTTGAGATACTAAGTGACTAATCTAAGGTTCATCTCTCTCCTATAAAAGAAGTACTTAGTAGCCCAATAAGATTTCCAAGCAATGTCAACTAGATAGTACCAGTGAGGTGTTCTCCTTAAGGTTAGATATTAAATGGCAAAGGCCTAACTATAAATAGGTGTTAAATGGTCAGTGGCATGCCTAGTCCTTGGTAATGAGGTAATAAGTGGCTTGGGTACAATCTCTCACATTGCTAAGACTTTAATAATGATAGATGTGTCGGTAGTATGACTATTATAAATTATAAGGCCATAGATAGTTGTCAAAGGTCTTTGTAGCTAGGACTAATAGACCAATAATGACGTGCTAGAAATTCACCTTGATAATAGGTCATAAATGACTGAATCTACCTCGACCGAGGTCTTAAATGGCAGAGTCTACCTATTTCTCTTTTAAAAGTATTATGTGATGATAGTAGAAGTCTGCTTCATATTTAGAAGTATTAAGTGACAAAGGGTATGGAAGTATTATATGGTTGATAAGACTTCGTCTGTATTTTGTACCTTGGGAATTGGTAGGTAAATAATTGTGTATGTAATGCAAGGTTAGATTAGAATTGCAAACCTTAATAGACATAATAATAAAATGGAAACCTATTGGTATAATTTAAGTTATGGACAGTGTATAAATTTTCCAGTCACTGGAACTTTGTTGTGACCTCCTCCTCATTATAATCCACCGGATAGATTTAGAGGAATAGGTCACTGGAGCTGGATGTGTTTGTTGGAGAAGTCTTCTTTTCTCCCATGCTCGATGCTGATGTGACAATCTATTATTTAAAGAATACCATTAATTCTAAGGTAGTAGTCATAATAAGAATTCTTATCTTATCATTATTTCCGCTGTGAGTTTAGATTTCTATCAAACTCGGATAATGCTCATGCTTATTTGCAGGTACCAAATTCAATGACCTATGCTTTGATGGACTGCAGTTTCGATTTGCTTTCGAAATTTAGGCTCATTAAGATAGGGGTTGTTACATTTGGTATCAGAGCCTAGGTTAGAGATTAGAGGAATTAGGATAAATTGAGACAATGTATTCGTACTTTATTATCTAGTATTATTATATTTTTACGCTAGATTCTACGAATTCTGACCATAAAAGTTGCTGTAGTTCCACTCCGAAGGAATGGGCAAAGCAACTATGGGTGGAAATATCTTAGAGTTAATATTTTTATCCCGACTTCTAAGTACCCTGCGAAGTCCTAGCGATGCGTAAGGCGCTGATGATGAAAAACATGAGTACAACACATGGCTGAATCCTAACAATGGAAAATTTTAGTGAAGGACAGGTTTAAGCTATTTAGTATCATGGGTCATTATTCCTGTTCTTTAAAAGCTAATTTTTTTAGGTAATCGGGAAAGATGACATTTTTAAATAAAATGTCAAGTTTTAGGTAAAGGTTAGTCGTAGAATTTTAGAATTTGGTTTATGCATTTAGCACATAACCGACTTCCGACTACACTGAAATTGTGGCTTAATTTATCAAATTTTTTGAAAAGGAAATATTTTGAAAAGCTTCTCTTTTGAAAAAAATTAGGTTTTAGTTACTTTTGGCTCTTATATTATTTTTAGAATCTTTGTCTAAAAATTTATTTTAAGGAAAATGTGTGTCTAATTACTTTGAGATTTTATTTTGATGTACGTATTTGAAAAGTGGGAAAGATTTTTGTGAAATATTTGATTTTGAAGGCTACATATTAGGTGTTGGGAAGGCAAATAGTGTTAGAATTTGCGGATTTAGCTATGCATTAAGATCGACTATGCGATGAATGCAAGCGGTAACAAGGAAAAAACTGTTTTTGCCTTGGAATTTCTATTTCCATACCTTATCGACGATGCTCGCGAGTCTATTTTTAGACTCAATTCGACGACTTTAGGGATTTCCATTTATAACACTTTTAATTTTACATTCAGGGATTTATGTATTTCAATACGTTGGAGGTATATTTTTCTCAAAAGGGATGTGTATAACTGTAATTTCTAATAAATTATCTAAAAGGAGGAATTATGCTATGTTTGGAATTATAAGGAATTTCTTATTCTGCGTTTATTCAACCATAGAGTACAGAACGTCCATATTTTGTACACTTCTTTCTTTACATATTCCTTGTTATTTCAAGTGACACACCTTCATATATTGGATAATTTATAGAAATTTCCATAGAACATTCTTTTTAAAGGCAAATGAGGTTTTATACTGGTCCTCTACCAGATCTTGATTTAAAGAAAGATAGTTATATACATACAATATATAAGTAATTAAAAAAACAACAAAAAACCTATTTAATTAAAATAGGATTAAGGCCCAAATCATCCCAAATATCAATTTAATTAAATCGCCAGTCATAGCCCGGTCTAGTAGTTTGAAAATATCTCATTCTCCTATTAACAGTTCCCTTTACTTCTGCAATAATCTCCTGATTGTTTTTACGTTTATTATAAAATACTCTATAATTTCTCTCCGGCCATAATATAGTCAAAATAACAAGCATACGATCACCTAACTCATATCTCCACCTCGATCTCTTGAAGATTTCAAACCATGTTGGCTGCGATTTGTATTGCCATAGTATATACCAGCAGCCATCATTATAGATTTCCAAAGTTGATAAATCACCGTGCATTGGATGAGTAAGCGGTCTCTACTTTTAGGGTGGTCGTTGCAGAAAACACAGATGTTATTAATGATGAATCCCATGGCAATTAACTTGTCTCTAGTGAGTAAGGAGTTATGTATGGTTTTTCAGAGTAGGAAATTATCCTTTCTGATCCCATACAATTCCATATTCGACGATACCATGGTGAATTAGGCCTAACACAGTCAGGAAGTAAGTCTTTGTATGCATTTGCAATGGAGTGTGCACAATGCTTACCAGTCCACTGGATTTTGTATGGAGTGTTTATGTATTGTTCTCTCATGATCATATTTCATAAGTTTCTAACCACCACCGAGCTATCAGTAGCCATAATGGCTTTGTCTTGGAAGATGAAATGCTGAATATTAGCACTGTCAGGGATGCCAGTGGAGTTCTTCTGCATGTTGTCTATTATGTCATTTAATATCACACCTGTGGAAGCCCAAGGGGAGTGCCAAAATGAAATCTGGATGTCAGAGAAAATATAGTATTTGACAAGAGGTAGGATAATATGTCTCATGTTAAGTAAACTCTTCCAGAACCAGCTAGCAGTGGACGAAGTAGTTGTCTAGAATTTTTTCCTAAATAAGTAATTCTTGGTAATCCATTTAACTCACAGATTTGGTTTATTACTCAGAATATCATTGATATGTTTCATTGCAGCCGCCATGTTCTAGTAGTGTAAGTTAATAATGCCTAACCCCCTTTCTCCTCGGTCTGCATATTTTGTTAAAGGCTATAGGAATGGGTTTATGTGAGTGACAGTCTCCATGCCATAAGAAATGGTTCATTGTAGCATTGATCATAGAAAGCAATTTCTTAGGCAAAATCTATAAACGAGACCAGTATGATGTCATTCCAAAAATGATGGACTTCGCTACAGTAATTCTCCCAGCCTGTAATAGAAGATGGGTAGGCCAATTCCTAAGCTAAGATATAATCTTTTCATACATAGGCAAGCATTGTGTAGTCGAAATTCTTGAAGCGGTATAGGGATACCTAGGTAAATAGAGTTCTCTGGCATTGCAAGAAGACCAAATAGATAGGTAATGTTTTCTTTGGCATTGGTAGGAAGTCCAACAATGATGATATGTGATTTGTTCTTATTGATATGTAGACCAGTAATGTCATGAAATTGTAGAAGCGCTGCATTGATAGTGGATATGGTACTAGCATCTGATTTTGCGAAAATGACAATATCATCTGCAAACATAAGTGATGTGATAAGTGGTTGCTTGTATTTAGGACGTGTTTTCAAATTGTTAGCAGGTGCATGAGAGTTGAGGATGGAATTCAACAGCTCCATGACCATGATGAATAAATATGCGGATACAGGATCTCCTTGCCTGATCCCCTTGGATGATCTGAAGTATCCAACAGAGTGGCCATTGACTTTAACTGTATATGTAACAGTGGATATACAAGTGTGTATCCATGCAATATATGTCTCAAGGAAGCCCATCCTAGTCATGATGGGAACAATAGATATCTACTCAATCGAATCAAAAGCTTTCTGTATATCTAATTTCATCATGCATCTAGGTGAAACATTTTTTTGATTGTAGCCTCTCAGTAATTCATGCGTCAATAGGATATTATCAGTAATATTCCTGTTCTTTAGAAAGGCAGTTTGATTGGGAGAGACGATGTTGCTAAGGATGTGTTTGATCCTCTTAGCCAGAATTTTTGTGATGCATCTATATATTACATTGCAGCATGATATAGGGCGGTAGTGTGTAACAGAAGTTGGTGCATCAATTTTGGGTATCAATGAATTATTAGTTGCGTTGATACCACCTAGAATAATATTAGTATTGAAAAAGTATTGCCTTAACAAATGTGATGTCAATAAAGGCCCAGGTAGTTTTAAAAAATGATTATTGAATCCATCAGGACCACCAACACTGTTTGGATTAAGATCAAATACAGATCCTTAATCTCACCATATGCGACCATATTGATAAGGTTCATGGCATCCGTATCAGTTATCTTGGGTAATTTGATATGAGAAATGTTAGTGAGGTTAGGTTCATTGTTTGACGTAGAAAAACAAGTATAAAAGTAATCTATAAATGCCTTGTCAATATGCTGCTCATTAGTTTGTAGGGAATCTTCCTGATCATTAATAACTTTAATAATGCCTTTGGATCTCTTGATAGTGAGGGCATTGTGGAAAAAAGATGTGTTTCTGTCACCATGAAAGAAGATTCTTTCTCAAGATTTTCTTTGGTCATATCTATTTCATGTTATAGTGTTTCAATAAGCTGTTGGTTTAATCTATGTTCTGAATCTGATAATTCTTTATTGTCTGGATCAGCAAGCATATCAGTTTGAGCTTTGGTAAGTTCATCACGAAGCTGTTTAGATTTTGATTTACCATGGCCAAAAGTGGATTTAGCCCATAATTTCAAACAGTGTTTGACATTCTCTAGTTTGTTCTGCAATATGTACATAGGATTGCCGTATGTCTTAATGTTCCATCCTTGCAAGAAAATAGTATGAAATTGTGCATGGTTAGTCCAAAAATTAAAAAAATTAAATGAGTCTTGGTACTTAATTGGTTTCATACTCCAGGAGAGGATAAGGGGGCTATGGTCTGATATGTTAGGTTGAAGGACAGTGAATGTAAGGTTTAGCTAAGAGGTAAGGGCTTGAAAGTTGAAAAGAGAGTGGTCTAATGTACAAAAGGTACGTCTATCATGTCTACGGTTATTCCATGTATATAATGGACCAATCGAAGGGATCTAATGTAAAGCAACAATTTGCATTGATTGGAAGAGAGGATTAATGTCATGATAGGTAAGCGGATTGCCTCCAAATTTTTGTGGTGAGGCATACATGCAGTTGAAGTCACCCACAAGGATCCATGGGATAGTGATAGAATTTTTTGACTATATATAGGAATGAAGCCTGTTTCTGGTGTCTTTATTACATGAAGCATAAATAAAAGTGATTTTGGATTAAGTGGAGGATGATATATGAGTAACAAGAAGATGGATGTATTGGTCAAAAGATGAGATAGCGATGGCATTGTATATATGAGGGTTCCATAACACAACAATTCTACCATATTCAGCATGTATCAAGTTATGTGCATAATCCCAAAAAGGATTGATAACAGAGCACATATTGATGGTACAGTTTTCATTAAGTTTGGTCTCTAATATACCAATCATTTGCAATTTGTTTTGAATAATTGGTTTTTTGACTTCCTGTTGTTTTAAGAGGAGGTAAGCATCCCTTAAGTTCCATGCTCCAATGTTATCAAGCATTAGAAATAATATGTTTTTTCTTCCCACCTAATTTCTCAGCCCAATGTAGCTTTCTTGCTGTGTTTGTCTTCATCATCCTCAGTATTCAAATTGTGTAGTAGTATCTCTGTTATTTGGTAGTCATGTCCATTGTCATAGTCCTCATGCTCCTTGCCTTTTCTATTTTTGTTATTCTTTTTGTTCTTGTTTTTCTTTGTCTGCTGTTTAGGTGGAGATAGAGAAGCTTGGGAAGGTTGGGAGGTTGATGGATGGTTATTATGATTGTTGTCTAGGGTAGAGTGTGTAGGAGAAACTTGTTGAAACAGGAGTTGGAAGCCGGTGTTTTGATCAGCAAATGAATCATTACGGATGATGTTATGTTCAATGAGTTGTTCAGTGATGGTAGGGGAAAGGTGGATATGTTTGTATGGTAGAGTATGTGAATCCATAGGTGGAACATCAGGATTATGTTCTGTGACTTGAGTTGCAGTAGTGTCTGTCAAATCAGGAAGGATGGTATCGGTTGTGATGTTGACACAATGGTAGAAACAGAAGGTTGTATTAAGTTTGGTATATGAGTCTGAAAAGTAGTGCATGGTATGGTGGTTTGATCGGTGAGAATGTCAAAACTATTGGATAATAGGATAATGGGGTTAGGTGGTTGAGGGGCTGTAGAATGGTTATAAGATTGTAGAGTGATATGGTCAGTGGCAGGAGGGTCTGAATGAAGTGGTGATTGTGAAGATATGGGTGTTGTGTTATAGCAACATCATATTTATCTTGTTCATTAATATGTGCATGCACATGAACAGTGGCTTTCATTGAATTGACATCTGTCAAGTTTATCCTGTGTCTTTCATTGGCATCTGGTTTTCTCCTAATCCAATGTTTGTATGGTTTAGTTTTCCGTATTCCAGTATCATCATTTGTTGTGGCAGCATTACAATTTCTTGCATTATCATTCTCCACCAAAACCTGATGCATTGGTGGACATTGTGTTCAAGTCACCAATTGTTATATACACATTGTATCAGTGTGCATGAATTGTAGTTTATCAATACAAGTAGAAACATCATGGCCAAAGCATTTACAATGCACACAAATTTTTGGTCTCCAGTAATATAAACTTCAACATAAACAACGTCATCTCCTTCACCACATTTAATAAGATCGGGCAGCTCCTTATTGGGCGTAATTTCAATCATACATTTCGCATATTCAAACTGTCGCATTTTTTCAGTTGCTTCGTTGTAACAAACTAATGAACCCAAATGACATGCCAGCCAGTTAATACCTAGTAATGTCCAGGCAAGAATTGGTATTTTGTGAAAATGTACCCATATAGGAAGCGATTTTATTTGAGATTGTGCACTTTTGAAAGTGGGTTTCCATGAAGTGATAATAAAATTTTTGCCTCTTATAAAAATAGGATCACTTTCAATATTCTTCTGTCTATCATCTTCGTTAGAAAATTCGAAATAAAAGTTTGAGTTTTCAGATTTAACCTTATATTTTCCTTTAAGGTGCCAAATCTTTTGTAAGTGGTAGATTACGACATTGTATGGCAGCTTATCATCCAAGAAACACCGGACCAAATGTTGGTTCCAGAATTTAATACCTTCTTGCTGAACTTCTGATGGCATGGGTAGAGCTGACCTCTCATATGATAAGTGGAAAGATCGTGGTGTGTATCTTCCTACATTTTGAGGCTTAGACTTGAACGGAGATGCCTATGGCAAGGTGGAAGCAGATGACAACAAGGTGGTGAGTGGATCCTTGTAGGTGGACGGATGGCTAGCTGTGGCCGAAGGTGGAGAAACATGGTTGGTAGAACAGGGTATGGGTTGGATATCCGGTGGTTTAGGTATTGGTGGAGTCGACGGTAGTGACAGAGGTGATGGAACAGTAATGGCATTGGAAAGGTCTAATGGTCGGGGAAGGGCACAATGGTGGTCAGGTACATGAGGAGGTGGTAAGTCAGAAGGTACGTGTAAGGTGGTATGGTCAACAGGAGGGACATAGGAGTGGGTATGGTAGGTATGGTACGGTGAAGGGAATGGAACGGAAGGAGATGAAACCATTATTTTTGAATTGAAAAAAAATCGAATACTTAAGAAAAATTAATTGAAAAAAAATTCAAATGCTTTCCATAGAACATTCTTTGTTCTAATGAATTAAAATATAAACATAAACCCTAATCAAATTGGAAACAATCTTCAATTCATGTTTAATAACTTATAACATCCAAATAACAAAATTTGGAATTAACATAAAATCTTATTAATGCATTATCTCATAACTTCCAGGGATTACTTTCACACTTACATTTCAGATTTTAGTTGTATACCACATTTAATCTATGTTAACAAATCTATTGAATATGTAGGAAGGGATCTCAAGTTCATTTTATATATATTTAAGCCTACAATTCCATAATTTATATTCAGGCATAAAAGAAACAGATTCAAAACGATATAAATCCAATATTATGTAAAAACATAATTTCCCTTATCTCTTAGCTTCCAAATCTCTGATCTAAATCCATTATCCTTGTTTGACTCCCTTTCTCTCTACAAAAATATGTATCAAAAGCCCATACATATTTATTCGAATTATAGATCTAAAAAGAGATTTGAGTTAAGCGTAGCTATAAATTTAGATTTAGAATTTACCTCTTCCTTGCAGAATCAATTCACTCATATTCTTCTTCTCTTTTATTTTCCACTATTCTCCACTTCTATATATATATATATATATACGTGTATGGTGTGTGCATAAATATATATAATATTTTATAATCTCTACAATTCTTAGAATTAGTGGAGAAGAGAGAATGGCAGAGCTTTGCTCATTGATTCAAAAAATACGAGGAGCTTGAATAGTATTTATAGGTGCTCGAATCTATTATATTCGTTAGATTGAATAACATTAAATTCGGGCCATTCGGCCGGCATGTCTTTCACTTGTCAATCGATCAACAGGGGTCAATTGACCACTAGGGGTCGACCAGTACCTATTTTGGTGTCTACCAATTAACGTTAACAAATCAACATGAATTATTTTCTTTTTCATAATTTATGCCTTATATAGTTTTAATTATTTTCGATCCGAAACCATTAAACAATAATAGTTTTTTCATTTGAACTCCGATCGTAAAATTTTATATATGAAATTTGATTAGAAAATCATCACGAACACAAGGTGCCATATTGATGTTTGTAAAAATTCTATTTTCTAAGCTTTACTAATTATTAATTAATTTTTTTAATTAACCACTATTTAATCTACGGGGTGTTATATTCTTCCTCCTTAAAAGAATTTCATCATCGAAATTCCTCAAGGACTGAAGCATGTAATGTAGCATGCAACCATTCTAAGCCATCCAGCCAATTAGTGCATAAGCTGTTTTTGTAGCCAGTCGAGTATAAGTGCATGGTGTATCACAACACATATGATATGCATGCTGAATAATACTAAATCCGCGTCTCCTATATAATTGCATCCCTTAAAACAATTTTGAAAATATAGTGCAAATGACCTATATATATTGGCAGTTTTATATGTATGCTAGTTTTTTTGTAGGAAAAATAAAATATTATTATTTTGCACACACAAACCAGTTTTATAGTGGTCGTACCACTATTACAAAATTATTACAGGTGTGGGGGAGAAAGTCCCGAGCAGTTAAACTAAGCTAAACTAACTCGAGCATCACGTAGGGTGTAAACATTCAGAACTAAGCTGCATAAGCAGTCACAAACACTATAAGCATCATGCAGAAAGCAAACAGGTATAAGCTACTCAAGGTAGATAAAACATCACACATTCCAACTTGCACCGCATGACTAACACTATGACCCAAGGACCACAATGATAATTCACTAACAACACTATGTCAAATTTCATACCAGTAAGGATCATGCTAAATCCAAAACTAATCCTGAAGCAAAAGCTTCAAAAATTTCACTAAAGGGATAATCTAAAAAAGAAATTCTATATCAAAATCAGCCAGGACAGTAAAAATCACATACAAGAGACAAAGGAAGACGTGCACCAATAGGAATACACAGACCCTAAACTTTCATAATCCAGGCTACAAGAATAGTCAAATTCCGACCACAACAAAAACCCATCCCGCTGCATAGACAAGGATGGAACCTGAGTTGTATACAGTCCAACAGTGACAACCGTATCAATCCTGTAGCTCCACAACCCCATAAATCAAACCCATAAACCCATAAATTTGACAGCTTGGAATCGCAAGCCAAGACCATATAGAAAAATAACAAAAACAACCCTCTTGCGCTTATATCTTAGGAGATTCTATCATGAAGGGCTGCTCGAAAGTCTAGCACAAGTAAGAGGAAAACTAATGCCGTAAGGCGACAAGAAACTCGAAATAAGTCTCGACGAAAAGAGCAAGGTTAAAAATGGGGCGACGAGTAGGCAGCAATATGACCTAGATAATAATATAAAAACAAAAATAAAAACAACGAAGGAAAATAGGATAGTAAAGGAAGAAAGAGGAAAGAAAAGATGAAGGGTGGAGAAGATCTGAAGTGGAGAGAAGAATTGCGGGTGAAAAGAGAAGGAAGTGAAAAGAAAGAGGTAGTGGAACCCTAGCTCCCCATTATTTAAATTTTTAAAGCTTTTTATATATTTACTGTATTGATAATGTATGCAAGTTTTCAAAAAACAAAAATCCTTTTTCATACAACAATTTCCACGCTCTTACGAATAGGAGTACGGTTCAGCCAATTTTCATCCCTACTATCCAATACCTAACACACAATTTCTAACATTCAAAAATTTAAAAATCCAGTTTCCTAAATCTCTACTTTTATGCCAAAAAATAATTTAGATGGAGGATTCATATTTTCATCCTTCTCTTGAGTACCTATTCCGTTGTATCCTATAAACTTTTCTTTTGCTCGAAATCTTTTCCTAATTTCCTAAGTACAATTAGCATAAGAAAATTTATTTTTAAAATTTAAAGCCTAATTAATTTTAAATAAGTTTTGCATTACCATCAATAAGGTATGGAAAATAAATTCCAAAGCCAAACAACTTCTTCCTCGTCATTACCTTTGTTTTACATACTATCATTCTGTTGAACAGTAAAATTCATATCTGCTAACTCGTCGACTTTTCCTATGCTAGCATATGACATTTCTAAAATTAGAAATTTTCTCCTTTTCCGTTCAAAATCCTTTTCAATTAAATTTGTGGAACAACTAACAAATTTTAAATAAAACTCACATTTGAAAACTTTTTTTAAGTATTTTATATTTTAAGAACTAGAGATTTTTGAATGAAATTTTTCAAAAGGTTTCGTTTTTTAACTTTTCAAAACAATCAAGCCACATCCCAATGAAATCAGGGTTCACTCAATAGATTAATGCCTATGATTAGCCTTAGCCTATTATATAGTAAATTTTTAAATTTTGAAAATGTGTTCTTTTATTTTAGACGACAATCAGCACATAAGTACATTTATAAATTTTAGCTTTTAAGGCATAGAGATAGCAACCCGTGGTTCCGCAACATTCTTTCCTTGTCCTTCGCTTGCTAAAATTTATCTTCCAAAATTTTAATGCATTTGGGACTTAACATTATTTACTTTTAGTAGCTAATTCAATAAATTTCCTAATTTATTTCATAAACTTCCAGTCTAAATTTGCATTAGTTAAGTATCTTTATGAGATTTCCTTATTTATACCGTTTTCCAAATTTATATAGCGGTAAATCCAGAAAAATCAACATAGTAATTAAAATGAAAAATTTCTCATAAAATATCGTACGCGTTTTTATATAAACAGAGATAACTAATGCTTATAACCAAAAGCCAAAAAGAAAAAAAAATACATGAAGAAAATTGACAACTGCTGCTACTAATCCTAACTACTACCTTGAGCCATGGGATGGCCTTGATCCCACACGAAAGGTCGAGCCATTGCCGTGACCCCTAAAGGAACGTAGCATAGTAGATACACATCTGAGATCATGAACCTAGTGTTGCTGCTCTGCTAGCATCTCCTGTAGCTCCACCTCGATCCAGAGCTAAGAGTCTTGGATCACTATAACCTTGGTGCTTTAAAGTCCTGCAGCATCTGCCCTTATCCTGTGACCTCATATGCTCATGCCTCCTTTGGCTCCTCTTTAATCCCCATTCTCCTACGAAAAGACTCATCCAATGGTGTAAGCGCCTTCTTCTGCACCTGCTATCCTCGAAGACTTACTTGGTACTGTCTGAAGACCCGCGTGAAAAGCTGACATTACGAAATGTAGCTCCTTAGAGTCCACTTTTGGTCCTATGTATTGACTCATAGTGGCCTTGGCCCAGTACACTCCAATATCACCTATAAAGGCATAGATTTCCTTCTGCACTAAGGGGTAGATCCAGTAAAAATTCCCCATCTTGCGGATAATGTTGTGCTGGATAATGCGGGTGACAACACAGGCTTGGTCCCGCATATTATCCACTCTCTATACACCCACTCTAGTATGAAAATTATGTTGTAGAACCTCTAGGTCCGTGATCTCAATCCCATCCAGATCTTCTGTTGCTACGGAGATGTGCAAAATACTCCCAAACTTCTCATCCGTTATCCTAATCTTCGTCCCCTTCACCTTGGACGTGAAACTGTTGATGCACCCTTCAAACACATACTTCAAATTAGCATCGAATAGATGCATACATTGTAGGTAGCATTCCTGCTCAAACGTCTAATGGCTAAGGATCGGTAACAATCTTATAGCTGCGACCAACTCCTCTAATCCATAGGCGGTGAAGTCCAAAAACTTCACCGGTCGCCTTGCAAAAATGTAAAGTTCGCCACTGCCTCATAGCTCTTAATCTTTTTTTCATAACCATGGAACCAGGCGATCACTTGTGGAGTGATATTTGGATGGCAAGAGGAGGTGCTTCCTTATTGAGGGGGTGCCATGGTTTGAATTGGTGGAAAACTTTTGGCATTCAGATCTAGATTTAGGGGCTGAATCGGGTGGAGCGCCTGCTACCTTCGAAGTGCTGGAGGGTTGGGTTGGGTTGCGTTGCGTGCGGCAGTCAAAAGGGACATCGTTTGATGAGAGGAGGAAGTCAAGAGGAAAAATGAGGCATAAGAAGACCTGGATGCGACTAAATGTCACGTTCGAGGTTCGGGTTAGGCTTTTTACCCAACAATAGGTCAACCGCTTAAATCTAGGATGGTCGACCATTGCCAGTCTACCCGTGGAACTATTGCGGTCGACCGCTTGCCCCCTATTTGGCCTAGGTTGTACCTCGACCCATTTTCGAGTTGGGTTAAATATGAAACTATTTTTATAACTAATCGTTATTTTGTTCGACTTCCTCCATCTTCATCTTCATCCGTGACTTTTCTAAAAAATCTTAGTCTACCTATTATGGTGCGCTAGCCTATTGCTTTGGTTTCCGAACTCTTATCTTCTTCTTTTTAATTTTTATTCTAAACCTTCTTTGCACCAAGCATTTCTATCACTTCCTCCATTCGATGCTTGAGACCCTTTATTCTATTTACCCACTTAAAACCAATACCACCTCCTATTGTCGACCCCTTAAAAGAATTTTAGAACTTTGAATTTACAAAACTAGAAAAATCCATCGAGCTATAGCAACGCTCTATTATCTATTTATGTCAAAGTAAATGCCTTTTTATCAAAAACCCTATTTTAATTGAAATTTTTGGTATAAACAGTTTTAGTTTAACCTAGAAGATCTATTTAGATAAAATAAAAAAAGATATTTTATTTTGCGAAAATTTTAATATTTACTTACTTTTCAAAAATAAGGTTTCTCTACTTTTTAAATAAATCATTTGAAAATCATTTCAAATATTTTTAAGAAAGTTTTAAAACCTTTTTATTCAATTCTTCAATATAAGGTCCGACTTAGAGTGTGATATCCTGGAATTTTGGCAATACCAATTTAATAATCTTTATTAATAATTAAATTGATTTGATGATTTTATTTTATAAATTGACAAGTTTAATTCTTTTAAAGGTTAATAATATTTTAAATTGGCAATATTTATTAATATCTTTTCTAATAATTTAAATTGGTAAGATTTATCTTTCAAAGCTAATATAAAATGTTTTCTATTTATAATATATATATATATATATATTGGTATATATATATAGGAAGTCTTTAATTTAATAAAAGTTATGTTTTCAAATTTTAATATATATGTATATATATATTATGATTTGGAGTTATGTTATAAAATTCAATATAGTAATTATCAAAAACTAATGTTAAAATGTTTTCCATTTAGAATATATATTTGTATATATTGAAATGGAAAAGTATTGGTTTGAATTTAGTAAAGATGTTTTCAAACTTTAATATATATATATATATATATATATAAATTGTAATTTGGAAATTTTTAATTTGACAATACTTTTGAAAATGATATTTGAGATTTAAATAACAAGAATAATTTCTTGTTTATTATAAACATATATTTTAAGTTTTTATTTTAGTTAAGATTTAAATTTAAAAAGTTCATTTGTTTTAATATTCTTTCATTTTTAAAATTCAAACATAAGATAAATTGTTTTGTGAAAATATATATATATAGAGTTAAAATAAATTTCCCAAGCATAAACATAGGATGCATTTAATTTGATCAAAGCATAAGCTATTTTAAATAATTGTTTTAATGAATTCACATTTGTATATATAAATCTAAAAGCTTAATTATAAAAAGATAAATACATTTTTATATACATGTAAATATTTCTTAAATACATGTATATAGCTTAAATAAATCAATAAAGAAAAGAATTTACACTTGTTAGCATATTAAAGTAGTTTAGTGACATTTGTAAATTTATAAGCATATGTGTAAGCTAATTAACACTTAAGAAGACAAGTGGCTTTATTTTGTTTTCTCTTTGGTAATTAAAGTTTTAAAATTTTAAATATAGAAGAAAGATCTGCAATTTTCTTTCTTCAGCTCTAATTTATCTTCCCTTCTTTCTCTACTAAAAAATACAATTCAAATCTAAAAAAAATATATAAAACCTGGAATGAAAGAAGAAATGAAGAACTGGAAATTCAAATCTGAGAAAAGAAGATCAAAGGCAATTTCAATAAGCAGTTTCAAAATCACCTAATGCAACCTGAAGTCATGCAAATGATAATGAAGATCAACAACAAGATTTAAATTCAACAAAACAAAAAGAGCTCAGGAGAAAATGAGCAAGCCTGGAAAACAAGCCTGTAATGCTCTCTGTTCTCTGTTCAATATGCCTGGTGAGTAAACTTATTTTTAAAAACAGTTTTAAAACCCGAATTTCATCTTGTTATTTTGAATGAATATCATGCTGTTATCTGAAATACTTGAATTGAATCATATGCATGTTTGTATAGGAATGTTTGAATGCTTGTATAGTTGTAATATAGTCTCTGTATAGTGATAACAGTGTTGATTATTTATAAAAACCCAATATCTCATCATTTAATCTCTAATAGCTTTTGATTTGTAAATGAAATATGTGTGAAATCATATAATATCACTATTAAAAATAAGTTAAGAAATTTATATAAATTATTTGTCTGGGAAATCTATAAATAACAGTGAAACGGTAATTTGGGTCAAAATTTAATGAATTAAATTTTAAGATTGAATTACATGGTTGAATTCGTGATAGGAAACCATGAATTTTAATGGCTATATCACGATTTTTAGTTTTGAAATTGTTGAGTATTGTTGAGATGAACGTTTGGGCTTTTTCGAGCAATTTCCATCGATCAACGTCGAATTGATCATTGTGGTTGGGTTTGAAGGTAGAGGGAATAATGGGGTTCATCAGAAAAAAAATATGATGATTTATCGTGGATCGTGGTGATTGGAAATCGATGAGATAGGGTTTTATTGCCTGGGTTTGTCGTCTGCATTCAAATGGGTTTCGAGACGTTGAGAGTTGATCAGAGTCGATCGCGAGACCTTCAATAGGAGCTGGAGGTTGAGGATGAGCTACGGTGATGATGGCGACGCTTCTCGTGGCATAGATCATCGGAGGCGAGTGATTTTCTGGCGTTGTTCGTTTTCCAGATTGTGAGCTTTTGCTCGAATTCGAATCACGTTCGAATCATGAAGATGGGATGGTCGTATGTGAAGACGTGATGAAAGTCGAGTTGCCGGAGGCTAGAACGAAGTTCGTCGTCGATCAGTGGGTGTGTGCACGTGCACAAGCACGATTTCATGCATCTGGAAATATGGGATTGGGGAAGAAAGCAAAATGCTCGAGTTTATATCGGGAAGAATCGAGTTTTACTCAAAGCAAGTCGAACGTAGGTTGGACTCGAGGGTTACTTCGGGTTTCTGAGTGTTTTACTCGGGTTAGTGATGAGCAGGTTGTAGGAGTTTGGTTCAGAAATGTTTTAAGTTTTAAAGCAAAAGAAAATTGTTTTGTAATGTTTCTAAGTTGTAAAACAAAAGATAAAACAAGATTTTACCTAATTAAACTAATTTGTTTTCTAGAAATTTGTCTTAACAAGTTTTAAATATTTAAATAGATAAGTTTTTAAAAGGGTAAATAAATAGATTTTCAAAATGTTTATTTGTATTAAAGTTAATTTAATAACTATGGAAGTTTAAAGATTTTGAAAGTCGAGAAGGAGTTTAAAATGTTTTAATTATAATTGATTTCTAAAATGTTTTATTTTAAATAAAGTTTAAATAATAAGGATTTTAGTAAATCAATTATAATAAAGAATTTATCTTAAGTAATTAAGAGATTTAATTAATTAAAGATAATTAATATGGGGAGATAATTAAATTGTTGGTTAATTTAATTTATTTAATTAAGATAATGATTTTCTTAAATAAGTCTTTAAGTATAAATAGTTAAGAAATTATTTAATTAAATTTGAATAAATAGTTAAATGATTAACTAAGTAATTAATTAGTGATTAACTAAAGATAATCACTTATAATTTATTAAGTGAAATTACTTGATGAAGTAATTAAGGAATAATTACTGGATGTAATTAAAAAAAGGGAAATTATTTAATAAAGTAATTAGAAGATAATTATTTTATGAAGTAATTAATGGAAGTGATTAAGAGTTAATTACCTAGTGTTATTAATTAAATAATTTACTTAATAAAGTTAATTATAGGATTAAGGTTAATTAATAAGGTAATTAATTATTTGTTAAGGTAATTAATTAAAAAGTAATTAATTAATGGAAGTAATTAAGGGAAGTTAATTACTGGTTAAGATTAATCAAAGGTGATTAATAATTATGGTTTAATTAAGATTAATTACTTAATGTAATTAATTTAAATAAAATAAATAATTAAAGATGTAATTAGGGATCATTAGTTTATAATTAATGATGTAATTAAGGATTAATTACTTAAGATTAATTAAAGTAATCATAGAATAACTAATTAATTGTAATTAATTAAGGATTAAAATAATTGATTATAATTAATTAATTAATGAAGTAATTAAAGGTTATTACTGTATTGGTTAAGAATAATTAATTTGTGAAATTAATTAAAGATAATTACTCAAATGTAATTTAAGTATAATTAATCAAGGTGATTAATTAAGTGGATAATTAGAGAATGGTTAATTAATCTAATTATAATTAATTAATGATTATATAAGTAAGATTTATAATGAAGAAATTAATTTAATTAATTTTAAATTAATTAAGAGATGAAGTAATTAATTTAATTCACTTTAAATTAATTTAAAGATAGAGATAGTTAATTTAATTCATTTTAAATTAATTATGTTGTGGTTAAGTAAATCATTGCTTATGTATGAATGGATGACATTGATTGTCTTGAATGGATGTAATCTCAGAAATGAGATAAGTAATGTTGTGTGGTATGAATGCTTGGTTGCATTATGATGGTAATATAGATTACCTATTGTGATATTGATATGGATTACCTATTTTGTTATGGATCATTTGTTTATTAGATAATGTGATTATCAATTGTGACTTGTGAATTATCTGTCTATATGAATATAGATAAGTTGAATTGTTTAAACCTTTAAAACAACTTGGCCTTAAAAGATACGTTTTGGATTTCGATGAGACCGAGATCGGATTTGCTACAGTACATCATGATAGGGGGTTCTCGCTTCGCGGTTTGGTGGCGAACGGGAGACTCTTACCCCTACATGTCCCTGAGAGGTAAAGGCCTTGTGAGGGTTGGTTGCGAGTCGAGAGGCTGGCCGTAAAAGCAAATTCGAGGTATCACTGTTTGCCACGGTGGGTCTGGGATGGTTGCAAAGCCTACCAGTGGAAACCACATCGATCCAAATTAAACGTTAGGTCGTTAATCCAAGTGGAGCAAGTGAAGACTCGAGGTGTAAGAACTATTCTGTGTCGGTATAACTCTGTGGGTGATTCCGTAATGAGTTGATGGAGATAGTACTTATAGATTCGAGATGAAGATTCAGAGTGCAAGGGTTATTGTCGTTAACTCTGAGGGTGATTCCAAAATGAGTGTAACGAGATATTGCCTTCGGTTTCGTTCGAACCCGGAACGAACTTGTATGGATTGAATGCTTTCAAAACATCGTCAGGAGGACGATGAGCATTCTAAGTGATATGTGCTGATTAAAGGTAATCGTAACCTCAAGCCTCATCAACCGGGAATGGCTAAAATAGGGGAGGTGCAGCAAGGCTTCGCGGGTAGCGCCCACTGAGAGCAAGATATATCCCTGTCTAGAGGTCCCTTTTTATTTCAGCTTAGTGGGTAGTTGGAACTGCAGCCAACTACGGGGTTGTCTTATTCGGGATTATCCAGTAAGGGATGGTTCCGGCTTTGTGTTGCAGGGGATTGGGAGTAATCCTCGGTACGTTGATCTAGGCCACGTACTGTGACGGGCGGTACCCCGGTAGCCCTGCCATTGTATGGAATCCAATTTCCAATAAGTGCCGTACGTATTAGTTGTGCCCAACTATGTCGGAACGTGAGATGTAAGCATTCCAGCTATTTCTGTATTTTACTTGAAAACCCTAGACCCTATTATAATATCATTGGATTTCCTATCAAATGTTTTGGTTAGCGTAAGGTAAAAACTTTTCCATGTTTATGTGTGGGAAGTCTTACGTGATACCTTTCTTTTCAAAGGTTTTTCAAAGTTAAACAATTTTAACCCGTTTACTCACACCAGACCCATGTCTGACCCAAGTGTTTATTTTCTGTTTTATTAAACTCTTGGGTACTCAATTTTGTATTGAGTAGTCGAGGGATTCAGGTTAGCTTTGACGAATTCTGGAGGAGATATGGAGCAGGAGGCTTCAGCGTGTAGATATATAGTGATTCCGCTGTGTTTGTATTGAGTCTGTATTGTATTGATGTACTTGTGTTGTATGATAGATAGATGTTTATAACTGTCTAATATGTGTTGTACATGTTGTGTAACTCTGATGTATATGATACTATGTAATATCTTATGTGATATATTATATTTCATTCGTTCCGCTGTGAGGTTCTTATATGTTGTTGTTCTTTCTTTTCTATCTTTTCTTCTTCTATCCCTTTCTTTCTTAAATCATGATGCGTCTTTTTGGGCTAAGAAAGTCGGGTCATGACAGTTGGTATCAGAGCGGTAGGTTGAGTGAATACCTAAGCTCTGGAGTGGTGTCTATCTTGAGAGCGCGTATTTGTAATTTTTATATAACTATATATATATATATATCTATTCTACCTATTTGTTGGGTTGCCTGTTCGGGTTTTCCAATATGAGTTATAAAGGTAGATAGGATGGTGGTGTGTGTAACACGACTACCAATGGTTAAAGTCCGAGTGTTGAGGTTAGAAGTGTATTTGTCGAGACTGTAGACCCAATACTGTCTCGAGTGAGCTTTGTTATGGTGTAAAGATTCCAACGATCTCTGAAGGAAACCTGTTAAGGTTCGGAGTTTATCTTTGAAGTTGGATAAGCAGAAGCATGTGATGGTATTTTGGCAACTTCAGGAAGTAGTAGCTGTGTGGTGAGACGCAGTGACTATGGACGCTTCCGAAGATGTTTCTTCGGGAGAAAGTTTAAGGAAGTATGTTTGCATCGGTGATGAGACTAAGTTTCAGTAGGATGTTTGTGTTTGGTTCGAGGCCCGAGTTTCTTGAGGAGTGTTTGCCCATCTCAAGGCTCTGTGTGGGATTGGTTGATATAGTTTTGATGATCAAGGAGTTTTGGATAAGAAGTCATTGGCGTCAGTGGCAGCATTGCAGCTCGAAGTGTTTTGTGTGTCAGTAGGAAGATCTTTTGGCTAAGCAATTTTCTAGAGGTGGAGTCCAGAAGCAACGGAGTTGATCTATTTCTTCGATGGATTGGTTAGTAAGGCATAAGCTGGT
Source organism: Allium fistulosum (assembly GCA_030737815.1). Taxonomy (NCBI): domain Eukaryota; kingdom Viridiplantae; phylum Streptophyta; class Magnoliopsida; order Asparagales; family Amaryllidaceae; genus Allium; species Allium fistulosum. The sequence goes on from JASFAW010000015.1 coordinate 901,165, forward strand.
CTGATTAGTGAAGAGAGAACAATATCTTTGGAAATTAGGCCGGGCTGATCGCAAAAGTGACTTGCGATTGTTTGGGTGTTCTCTTGGGTTGTTGGAGATTGAGATTCTGTATCGACTTGGTTCGTGGATTTACCTGTAGTTCAGTTTAGTAGGAGGATGTCTCTGTAACGACCCAGAATTTTGGACCATTCGCATCCATTATAAGTGTATAGGTAGACACTCATGCCGGAGTTGAATTGCTCAAAATACCGCGTTGTTAATTTAAATTTGGCAAAACTGAATATATACAGTAAATAAAATAATCACAGATCACAGACATAGAGTAATAAATGCAGCGGAAATAAAAGAGATAGTAGTTCATGAAGCTACTATATAAATATATAAATTACATCAGAGTTTACAACAGAAGAGTAATACGATACATCAGATACAAATCAGAATACATCACTGGAATCATCGAATACTGAAAGCAGAATAGATAGCTGGATCTTCAAGCAAATCTCCAACTCCAAAGGTGAGTCTCGAAAGCTGAACCACTCAGTCTGACCCGAGCGTAAAGCAAAACACAAAACACTCGAGTCAGGATTAACATTCTTATATTAATAAATCCAACTCAAGTGAAATAGCAATTGAAATACAAGTAACTCAAAGGATGTTTGGAATAACCATCCTTTAAGGATCCGTCAAACTATCTACTATGTAGTATTGTACGATAAGTAGATAATGTCTATCAATAATATAAAAGATATCAAAATAGCGTTAAGACATGGCCCATTCCACCCTTAACACATTTTTATTCCCAAAAGCATATACAAGACCGTAGTTTCCCCAAAACCGGAAGTCACCAGAGGGCAATCCATATACTAAAGGTACAAATCAAAATCGTAGTGGTCGCGTATAAATGGAATACAAGTATGACAAGGCACATGAGGCAATACCCAAGGTAGTGATACTACCGTTCGCCTGATCCGGACTGGTGAGAATGCAACGCCGCAGCGCCCTCAACACCGTGAAACAACAATCCCAAAATCAAGGGTGCACCAATCGACAACAAGTATAAGTAGTTCGAAGAAGTGTGTCCACTTGAGGTAGCTAATCCTCCATTGGCCCGGCACAGCTCCTGTTTTAGTCATTTCCAATTTGACACAAGTGTCAAGGCTATCCATTATCGTTCTCTTTCTTCAGTCATCACGAACATCATTCCAACCACTTCATTCTGGATCATCACTCCGCGTATAGTTATTAAAGTGGTTATCGGTTTAGATAGAGAGTATATCCATAACCGATTCCGGTCTCTTTAATAACCTTCGAAATTATTTCACCGATTGGTCATTTATTTATTTCAAAACCAAATCAATTTCAATTCAATTAGAATTCGTAAATCAACATTTCATTTGTCTTTCAAAACCAATTTCCAATAATTTACGTTTCAAAACATTCAAATTACCATTTCAAGATCTTATAATTCAATTTCAATTTCCTTTAAAACAATTCAATTATTGATTCAAGTTCGTATATAAGTTTCATTTCGAAAATCATTTAAATCAATTTAATTTAACATTCAAATCAATTTAAATTCATTTATCGATTTCATTCAATATTCGTTAAGTTACTTCATCATTCAAAACAATTTCTATTAAATTTCCAATTCATTAAATCAATTTCTTAAGTTCAAATTCATTAAAACAAACTTACAATTTTGAATTAAATTAAATTCGTCAAATCAAATCCTTTAATTTTCAAGTCTTACATTAATTTCAATAAATCACAATTTTATTTCTTGTTAAAGAAATTCCATTTCGCTTATTTATTTTCTTGAATAATTTTCCAAAACTCACTTAATAAAGAAAACTCAATTTCAATTATTTACGAAGTAAAATTCACTTGTTCAAAAGTTCAATTTTTCTTATTAAAGAATTCAATTCAATTTAATCATTAAATAATTCAATCTTATTTAATTACTAAATAATTCAAAACTTAATTATAATTTCAAACTTAATTATAATTTCAAACTTAATTATTAAATCATTTCAAAGTTTAATAATTTCAAACTTAATTCAATCATTTCTCAAATTAAACATCGTTCTTTCATCAGTTACATTGTTAATATTTTGTTTCAGATTATTAAATATTAACATTTTCCTTTCATCAAAAATTCAAATTTCAACTTCATTTCAAAACCATATTATTTATTCAAATAAAATCTTCGTCTTATTTTTAAATCAAATTATTGACCAATCGGGTTTTATTAAATTCTCTATCCTAGGTCAAAGTTCAATTTGGGTATTTATCATTTCAACCCGATTCCAATTCAATTCAAAATCAAAGCATAGTAAAAGGGAACTTGCAGTGTGATAACTGGGATGGTGTCAAAGTAAATAAACAAGCAATAACAATAAACAATAACAATCCAATAATCAATTCAAATAATCCCGAAATAACCGTATTAATTCGCATTTTTATTTGTACGAATTAATATAATTATTTCTAGAATCTACACTATCATTTCATGTAGATTAAAGATTATTACATTACGGTTTTTCACTTGTCGTTCAATTTCAAATTTTACACTACAACAATTAATCCAATATACGTCGATGGTTCAAAGTGTAATTATCACTATTCTATATGTCAATTAATTTTAACAATTAAAAGGGGTCATATTCACTAATCAAATTTAACATATAAATCAGTTTTAAAATCGTTAACTATCTTATATCCATTTCAATTTTGCATACTTTTTATCATTTAACACTAACAATTTAACGTCCAATATAAACATCAATAATCAATCAATTATCAGCCAAACTGTATTATCATCGCATAAATAATTAATAGATAATGGTGTCAGATGTCACAGGTGAACTGATACAGGTAATAGCATATACAACAGTGTAATTAACTAACAGCAGCATATTTCAATTGTCGTTTCAATTGAAATCAAATTTAATAAATAAAAGAACGTTAATCGTGAGTGAGTGCTCACCTTTAGAGGCTAGAGAGTACAGAAGATGACACAGATACACACACTGATACGGACATTGAAATTTTGAATGACGAACCGAAGCAAATAGAAATCGGCATAAATAAAGCTGATAATAAGAATAGACAAAATCCAATCAGAACAGGGTCGATGAAGAAAATCGGAATAAGTGGACATATATATATATATATATATATATATATATATATATATATAACTCTCTCTCTATATATATATAAAATCATGGTTTATATTCAACACATTTTTAAATTTAAATACATATAGATATATTTCAAAATCCTTGTTTAAATTGGCCTAAAAAAAAATCCTTATACACATATATACATATACCATATAACCCAAGTGACTAATATATATATGCAAATATAACCTTTAAAACAAAACATAGTTTTTATAACTATCTATATGTATGCAGACAATGCGTACGCTGACACAAATATGACATAAAGCAGATGTATAAAGCTGGGATTTGAAATAACAAACATAGGCAACAGACTGTAACCAATATTATATCCACCCATGTGCATTAAATATATATATATATATATATACTGACTCAGTAAAAACTTATGTATTAAACTCAGTAAGTCCTATATATATAACAAATATGTTTACCGATGTTATACAACCGCACACTATTGTATATATACAGCTCACCTATGTATATACTTTGATGTGTATATATAACAATTATAACTGACATATCAATTTACCTATATATATACTAAATATATTTATCTCTACAAATTTGAAAGTAAATGTGTATAGGTAGGCTGACATAAACCACGGATCAAACTAAATATTGCATAAACATATCATATAACTGCGGCATGCTATATAATTTTTTTTTTTTTCCAATTATGAAGCTTTCTTTAATAATAGCTACGTATGAGCTCTGGTAATCTACTATAATTGACACTATAGACATGCATAATATTTTGCAAAAACTAGGTGCACGCTATATAAAATTTGTAATACACGTATAAACGACTTGTGTACCCTATAGTTAAGATCAACAACAGTTTATACTTACATATATACACGTAAACAGTATATAAAATATGAGTAACCATTCTACCATGTATACCCGACTTTGGTCAGAAGACATGCAAAACAATACATATGCATAAACTGACTATATATATGAGTATATATATAACTTATACTGTAAACAATTATCTAAACCAACCATGACTAAAATATACCCATACATATTACTATATTATAAAATTTTATAAACTAACCTATACTTTATATTTTTAAACCAAACGTATAACTAACATATATTAATATACATACAAACACATCTACCTGTACACGCTATTTCAAAAGACGGAGTGAAGCAGGCTCGAGAGGGAGGCTGCGGTCATGACTGCCGATTCGGGAAGAGGAAGGGTGTTGCTTGAATCGGAGAGGAGGGGAAGAAGAATGGCTAAGGCCGTTGTCTTGGAGCTGGAGATGGGAAGGGGAGGAGGTTGTGATGTGGCCAAAAGGATATAAGAGGTGGAGTTGTCGTGGATAAGGAGGAGGATCTGGTGGCGGTGGGTGGTTCGGCCGGTGGCTGCTAACAAGGTGGAGGTTCGCTGACAAGGGTTTTGCATAGCTGCACTTGCGGAGGGTGGTCAGTGAACGGTGATCGGCTGTCACGTCCTGAAATTTTCGACTTTCGAAAATTCGACATTGATACTCACTTTATCGACTGCCGAGAAATCGAGTGCCGGAAACTCCAATAGTGAGGGTTTTAAGAAAAAGAAAAAGGCAGAAGAAGAAGAAGGTAGAAGAAAGAAGAGAAGAAAGAAAGAAGAAGAACAACAGAACAACATCATCAGAACAGAAACAGAACAATATCAGAATCTCACATATCGCAGCGGAACAATATATAATAGATAAACACTAGTCTTTTAAAACAAAGAACTATATCAGTTTATACATACATCAATCATCAGAGTCAATATACAACAATGGACAGTTATATAACTTGTCCTCATACAGAATACACAGCGGAATAAATACTATCAGATACAAATACTACGTCTCGAACTCCAGCTTATCTCCAAGCTCCAGAATATCCAGATAACCTAATAATCTAACTCTAGACTGCCCGTGTGGAAATTGGTGGGCACCCAGAGTTTAGAAGGGAAACAATAAACTCCGAGTCAGTCATGGTGACTGGTGTGAGATCGTAAAACAGTTTATCTTTAAAATAAATAGCAGAAAATTTTAAAGTCAATTCGCAATGCCTTTGGAAAATGAAACTACCATAAGACCTCCCACCACACACACAATGCAAACGCAGAATTGGAGGAGATTTCTTCTTATGATAGTCAAAGATGCTTACTACGCAAAATCAAATCATTTTTGATATTATTATTAGTGCATAGTGTAGAAATCATTTCGAAAGTATAATATTAATCTTAGCCAACATACGACCAGTATCGTATGCCTACTATAGCTACTATGTTCAATAGCAGGTTACCGCCACATTCCATAGCAGGTAATACAACTAAAACCGTACACGTCGCGTATTGTTTCTTTGGATTTCCAACAAATGGTCAGGCTAAGGAACTTCCTTTTCCACGATGGGTACGTCCCTGGAATAGACGACCCGAGAAATAACCTAACATTACGGTTAGATCTCTGCCAACACAAGGCCGGGTTACCTCTGCAAAAGTAGGTAACTACTGACACGCGTATGCCATCCCCCGATCGTCACCGATCTTCCCGAGGATCCCCGATTTCCAACAAACCACATAGATAATAATAATGCAGTAACCACAGAGGTTAAGTATCTGGGCTCCATACCATGATACCACCTTTATCCAGAAGGAATGACATACACTAAGGGGCGCTACTCCCTAGAACCTTGCCGCATTCTTCCTGTTTCGACCATTTCCGGGGTGTGAGGCTCGATGAAGTCTCGTCCACAAAGCTACGCTTTCTCAAAAAGCCCTGCTTCGGGTCAAACAAAATGATCAACCTATGATCACAAAGATATAAGATCAAACAAAAGATCATATCACAAATAATCAAACACTGATCATTTCACAGCAACACTCAGTATGCCACGTTACCAAATTGGGATATATCGCTGATAAATTTCAACTACATAACCTCTGAGCTCGTACGTCTCAGAGAAGGGTGTTAAGCTAAGAGAATAAATTCTCCGCCACCAACAGAAATGTATTTGAAAGAAATCAGCTTTATATCTCAAATTGTAACGTCAGACACACAATCCATAAAAGTCTGTTCCAGGATCGAACAGAACCGAAGGCGCTTCTCACGAAGCCCTTGCATATCCGGATAAATTTCTAATCATGTCAGGACTTCCCGTCACTAAGGGTGATAAAACCTCTAAATCGAAGATCAGTCGATGTAGAGTAACTCGACGGTAATCCTTCCGTTTTCAAAAATATCCGGTCTTCAACACCGGTCTTCAAATGCGATTCATACGACGTATCACATATTCGGAATGGGTTATACGACCCCATGGTCCTTTCCCGGTTAACCCGAATAGTGAGCGATTATTCAAAAATAAGTGTGGCATTCAAATTCATCCAATTCACAACAAATACCTATCTAAAGGTAATTATTGATAGTCGGTTATTTAACTATCAATAAAGATGCGCAACATCATCAGATTCCAAATAATTTTCCAAATTATTTCATCTTCAAAAACATCTTACTAGATATATAATTTCCACACTTAACCGTTTTGAAAACAAATTCAAATCAATTTCCACATTTCATTTTATCGTTGAAGATAAAATCTCAAAAACAGTTCATTTCATATTGGAAAAGCATTTCCATACTTATTTAAAAATAAGTATTTCACAAATCTATTTATTTTCAACATTTGAAAATATTCAATATACTTAAATCAAATTAAGTATATATTCATTCTTTAAGGAAATCATAAATTTCAACATCTATTTGAGTCAAAACGAATGTTGCGTAAAACATCGTTACGACGACTCGAAATCACTAGTATAGGGATTCGGATTTAGATAGATATATATAAATCCCAATACTACATCAAAACATTTCCTTTCGGAAATCATTTACTATAACAACAGTGTTATAGTCCACCATTTCCTTAAATTTCTCGAAAACGTCTATTTCAACAAGAACTGCGGAAATCTCTGCTTTCGATTTATAATACATTTTAAAACATCTTTAAAATGTTTAACTCCATTTTTAAAATCACTTCTTCAAAAATAAATCCATTTTACTTAACAATATATTCACTTAACCAAATTTCAATCATCTCTACACACTTTATCTTAATAGTAATTCGCTATCCAAAATCGCGAATATATCTCCTTTAATAATCTTTTATAATTGACTTATCAAATCCAATTGATTTCGAATTTATAAAACAACGTTTATAAATTCCATTTTCTATTTTCTATAACAACTCCGGTTTATAAATCTCGTTTTATTAACTATCAATAATCCACTTATAAAAATAAGTGATTTCGGATTTATAAAACAACGTTTATAAATCACAATTTTATATTTTATAACTACTTCAACTTATAGATTTCTTTTATTATCCAATTCCATTTATAACTCAATTTTCTACCAAAAGTCCATTTTATAAGTTAATCACTTATAATTCGTTCATTTACAAAAATCGTTCTTTTAGGGCTTCACAAAGCATTTATTCTGTCCTTTATAAAACCCATTTTTAACATCATTTAAAACGTCTTTAAAACTCCTTTATAATTTCATCACTTTGATTTATAACAATCAAATTTTATAAATCTTATATATAGAGCGTTCATAATAAATTCAAAAATCTCTATTTAAACCCTTTTATAAATAAAATCGACTTTTATTTCAAAAACGACACTTCGGTTATAATTCACTAAAAATTATAACTTTTAAATTTTACGTTATAAATCGATTCAGAAATTCCATAAAACGTATATTTTCAAAATCACTTTAAAAATCCTTTTAAAGTAAAAGTCGTTATTTTTACATTTCAAAACTGAATCCGATGATGCAACAACACCAATCAGTCCATCACAACAGTCAATATCATATATCAATATGATAACAGATCTATATCAATATATCTGTAAATAAATAAATACGGTGAGGAATCCAGTCGGATCCCTCCAACCTGTTTCCCTGCATCCAAAAACGTTAGCACAATACCAATTCCGTTCCAGTACGGAATTATCGCGGTATATAGGTTTTTTTATAAATCCGCTTACTAACGGCGCAATAGGGTCTCATCCGCTATACGAGGCGGGAAATCATCAATCCAATATATACATATGCCAATATGTATATATTGCTATATATAGATATATATCCTACTCATATCTAATAGCACATCAAAACAGCCAATCAAACAATAACTGAAAATAATTCCACATTCAATTGAGTGAGAAGATCTCACCTCGATTTCAATTCCGTTTTCAGCGTTTATTTCGAATAAAATTAAACGCGCGTTTAATTCTACCTGAAATTTTCACTGACTCCAATCGCTTCCAATCCAGTTTCATTGTGAAGTACACGTCGAGACGATTCCAACGCAACTGATTTCGTAATTTTCTGACAATGTATGAAAGAGATATGATTTTTCAAAGTTTATACACATCATAATAATTCAATTTACAAATCTATTTATATTTTATAACCTAATCTTCATCTGGGCCCTTCGTTTTGAACAAGCAAATCTGGGCCGTTCCACGTTTCTTCCCAATCGCGTGATACTCCAGTGAAAATCGAACGAGCCAAAACCCATACGAGCCGCCTCCTAAACCCTAATTCCGCCCTCCACTTCGACGATCTCCACGTAGATCAGGCGACGCCGTCTCGAAGCCCCGCTCCACCTCGACTTCCACGCCAAATGCGGTAGAGTCCGGTCCCACCTAGGCTGAGAATTAGCCTCACGAACGCGCGCCATTTGAACACGTACTGCAGTCGATCCACCACCCCGATTTCGATCATCACCGTTGAATGCCTTCGTCTCGCCAAGGTCTACGTTCTTCATGTTGAAGGTTTATCGAATCGATGAACGGATTTGAAGAATTTGAGGGAGGAAGAAACAAGATTTTCGGCCATTCATTTCGTTGGTGGCGGCTGAACGTGATGAAACCCTAGCCTCTTTTGTTTTCTATTTTTGTGAATTAAATCGTCTATTTATAGAAATAAAACGAACACTATTCATCCGGGTTTCCCAAACTCCGATTTACGCGCGGTGACTGGCGTTTCTGGGGTTTACCCCGCGTTCCGAACGCAATGGAACAGGTTTCGGAAGCTAATTCGATCGTCTGTGCGAGATACGGAGAAAAACGATCAATTTAAATTAAACCGATTTAAATCGATTTCGAGGCGTTTTAATTTGTACCGGACAAACGGTAATTCCAAAAATTACGAAATTTGAAATCTTACAATAATATCACATTACGGATCCGATGAAACTGGTTTCGTCGAAATCCGAGACCGTTTGAAAAATGACTATTTTAACTCGACGATTTAAAATTAAAACGATATCGATGCGTTTCGAGTTGCCACGGTCAAACGATAACTCCGATTGATCCGAAAATTGAAATCCGATAATAACTAACTATTACGGATCCAATGGAACTGGTCTCGTTCAATTCTGAGACTGTCCGAAAATTGGCTATTTTTACAGTCGATAATTAAATATTAAAATATTCAATTTTCACAGATTAATTCCAAATTCGATTTTAAAAGTTCTATAACCTTTTTATAATTCCAGTATGATTAAATAAAATTTTCCAAATCAATTTCAATCATATTAAACTCGTTTTTTAATTATCACTTGAGTTTCACTATTTAATATATCGATTAAATTATCAAATTAAAACCCAATATTCGAAAAATAAATCATTCGACTTCTAAATTCCATTTATTAATATTTAAAACCAATTAAATATTCGAACTTTAATTATCAAAAATTCTGGGTCGTTACAAACTTCCCCCCTTAAAAGAATTTCGTCCTCGAAATTACAAGTCAGGAAAAACGGTCCTTAACTCGTCTACTATTTTTCACAATCTAATAGTTTTATCAATTCATCAAAACAAATCTTTCTATTAAAGATTCGTTATCATTCAACTAGCTTTCTAACTTCAATTATAAGTTTCAAATAGCATTGTTTACTTCAAAATTCGAATTCGAGTTTAAATTCAAATTTTACACTTTCAAAATTTTCTCAAAAATTTTCTAACGCCCTAAATTTCCGAAAATTTCGCCAGCGTCTCCTTTGCGCGGCTAATACGGCACTACTACAAAACGTCCCTACGGACTCTCAGATTTCAAAAAGAAAAAGAAAAAGCCAAGCGGCTAGAGAGAAATCATCAAATCTCATATTCAAATTTAAATACATACCTTTTCCGAGCAATTCAAATTTATCTTCAAATTTAAAATCCCAATTCATAACAAATACCTGTATATCCTACTAGCCATAATATCTAGTTACATATATTCAAATCATTTTGCAAACTCCATTACAAAATTTTCAATATCAATTGCTTATACATTTTTAGCTTACTATTGAAATTGCATACTCAATTTCGTTCAATCTTTACATTTCACATTCATTTGAATTCAATTCACAATTCCAATTTAATTTGAATTCTATTTAACTTCTGAATATTGAATTTTATCGATTATCTTTCATTCATAACTGCACCATTTTAAATTAGTTTCATTTACTAATTCATCACAGATTGCAATTCACTTATTCAAATTTGTTTTCAACATTCAGTTTCAATTCCAGTTTTATTCTTTCGTTCATTCCCAAAATTTATTTTCCAATTTTCCATTTTGGTTTATAACCACTCCTATTAAACTGGATTTCAAATTCCATATGAATTTAATTCATTTCACTTTATTTAATTGATTCACTTACACTTAATTTAATTTAACTCCATCCTTTAAATTGAATTTATTCTATCAATATTCAATTTGTATAAGTTATCAACTCATCTATTATTCCCATAGATATTTTAAATAGAATCCCAGAGTCTTTTCAACCTTTTCAAAACCATTTTTGAAAGCAATTCAAATCATCCTTTGAATTTCCAAAACAAAACCCAAATTTCAAACAACTTCCATTTAAAACAATTTGGCAGCAATTCCTCTTCTGGAAACCCGAAAATGAACACCGGTGATGTCGCGATCATCATCGGAATTATTTTCCAGCGACCGAAAAGAGTTTAGAGCTTTTCTTTTCTTCAAAATACTTTTCAAAACCTTTGAAAATCACTTTCAAATCAAAAAGATTTAAACTTTTCAAATCTCCAAAATTTTCAAATTCTCTTCAAAACATTTCCAAATACTTCTCTGGAATTCCGTTTAAATTACAATTCACATTTACAGTTTACATTCTCAAATTCCATTCGTATGTGAATTTTATTTCTCATCTTTGGAGTTACGATTTCAATTTCTTATTCAATTTCAAACTTAATGATAACATTTCAACATTATCACTTTCCTAACATCCATGCAACCATATACTATAGTACTTTATAGAAAAAACATTTCTTTTCTATACAAAAATAGTCTTGGGCAAAATTATCTCATTTACCCTATTTAAAACAATACTGTGCCGAATTGTTCTATATAAGTGTTTAGAGATCCCTATCGATAGAGTTGTACGGACAATACCGACCAGAATCCATATACCACTCAACAAACCAATCATCACAATATAAAACAATTTTATATTCAAATAACAAATACGCGCTCATATCTATTATTACACTCAACTCATTCTAGAGTACTACTGACTCTATCTCTAATGAGTAACACCCAACAGAGCAGAGTTGTCGCTTAACCATATGCTCTGATACCACTTTGTCACGTCCTGAAATTTTCGACTTTCGAAAATTCGACATCGATACTCACTTTATCGACTGCCGAGAAATCGAGTGCCGGAAACTCCAATAGTGAGGGTTTTAAGAAAAAGAAAAAGGCAGAAGAAGAAGAAGGTAGAAGAAAGAAGAGAAGAAAGAAAGAAGAAGAACAACAGAACAACATCATCAGAACAGAAACAGAACAATATCAGAATCTCACATATCGCAGCGGAACAATATATAATAGATAAACACTAGTCTTTTAAAACAAAGAACTATATCAGTTTATACATACATCAATCATCAGAGTCAATATACAACAATGGACAGTTATATAACTTGTCCTCATACAGAATACACAGCGGAATAAATACTATCAGATACAAATACTACGTCTCGAACTCCAGCTTATCTCCAAGCTCCAGAATATCCAGATAACCTAATAATCTAACTCTAGACTGCCCGTGTGGAAATTGGTGGGCACCCAGAGTTTAGAAGGGAAACAATAAACTCCGAGTCAGTCATGGTGACTGGTGTGAGATCGTAAAACAGTTTATCTTTAAAATAAATAGCAGAAAATTTTAAAGTCAATTCGCAATGCCTTTGGAAAATGAAACTACCATAAGACCTCCCACCACACACACAATGCAAACGCAGAATTGGAGGAGATTTCTTCTTATGATAGTCAAAGATGCTTACTACGCAAAATCAAATCATTTTTGATATTATTATTAGTGCATAGTGTAGAAATCATTTCGAAAGTATAATATTAATCTTAGCCAACATACGACCAGTATCGTATGCCTACTATAGCTACTATGTTCAATAGCAGGTTACCGCCACATTCCATAGCAGGTAATACAACTAAAACCGTACACGTCGCGTATTGTTTCTTTGGATTTCCAACAAATGGTCAGGCTAAGGAACTTCCTTTTCCACGATGGGTACGTCCCTGGAATAGACGACCCGAGAAATAACCTAACATTACGGTTAGATCTCTGCCAACACAAGGCCGGGTTACCTCTGCAAAAGTAGGTAACTACTGACACGCGTATGCCATCCCCCGATCGTCACCGATCTTCCCGAGGATCCCCGATTTCCAACAAACCACATAGATAATAATAATGCAGTAACCACAGAGGTTAAGTATCTGGGCTCCATACCATGATACCACCTTTATCCAGAAGGAATAACATACACTAAGGGGCGCTACTCCCTAGAACCTTGCCGCATTCTTCCTGTTTCGACCATTTCCGGGGTGTGAGGCTCGATGAAGTCTCGTCCACAAAGCTACGCTTTCTCAAAAAGCCCTGCTTCGGGTCAAACAAAAATGATCAACCTATGATCACAAAGATATAAGATCAAACAAAAGATCATATCACAAATGATCAAACACTGATCATTTCACAGCAACACTCAGTATGCCACGTTACCAAATTGGGATATATCGCTGATAAATTTCAACTACATAACCTCTGAGCTCGTACGTCTCAGAGAAGGGTGTTAAGCTAAGAGAATAAATTCTCCGCCACCAACAGAAATGTATTTGAAAGAAATCAGCTTTATATCTCAAATTGTAACGTCAGACACACAATCCATAAAAGTCTGTTCCGGGATCGAACAGAACCGAAGGCGCTTCTCACGAAGCCCTTGCATATCCGGATAAATTTCTAATCACGTCAGGACTTCCCGTCACTAAGGGTGATAAAACCTCTAAATCGAAGATCAGTCGATGTAGAGTAACTCGACGGTAATCCTTCCGTTTTCAAAAATATCCGGTCTTCAACACCGGTCTTCAAATGCGATTCATACGACGTATCACATATTCGGAATGGGTTATACGACCCCATGGTCCTTTCCCGGTTAACCCGAATAGTGAGCGATTATTCAAAAATAAGTGTGGCATTCAAATTCATCCAATTCACAACAAATACCTATCTAAAGGTAATTATTGATAGTCGGTTATTTAACTATCAATAAAGATGCGCAACATCATCAGATTCCAAATAATTTTCCAAATTATTTCATCTTCAAAAACATCTTACTAGATATATAATTTCCACACTTAACCGTTTTGAAAACAAATTCAAATCAATTTCCACATTTCATTTTATCGTTGAAGATAAAATCTCAAAAACAGTTCATTTCATATTGGAAAAGCATTTCCATACTTATTTAAAAATAAGTATTTCACAAATCTATTTATTTTCAACATTTGAAAATATTCAATATACTTAAATCAAATTAAGTATATATTCATTCTTTAAGGAAATCATAAATTTCAACATCTATTTGAGTCAAAACGAATGTTGCGTAAAACATCGTTACGACGACTCGAAATCACTAGTATAGGGATTCGGATTTAGATAGATATATATAAATCCCAATACTACATCAAAACATTTCCTTTCGGAAATCATTTACTATAACAACAGTGTTATAGTCCACCATTTCCTTAAATTTCTCGAAAACGTCTATTTCAACAAGAACTGCGGAAATCTCTGCTTTCGATTTATAATACATTTTAAAACATCTTTAAAATGTTTAACTCCATTTTTAAAATCACTTCTTCAAAAATAAATCCATTTTACTTAACAATATATTCACTTAACCAAATTTCAATCATCTCTACACACTTTATCTTAATAGTAATTCGCTATCCAAAATCGCGAATATATCTCCTTTAATAATCTTTTATAATTGACTTATCAAATCCAATTGATTTCGAATTTATAAAACAACGTTTATAAATTCCATTTTCTATTTTCTATAACAACTCCGGTTTATAAATCTCGTTTTATTAACTATCAATAATCCACTTATAAAAATAAGTGATTTCGGATTTATAAAACAACGTTTATAAATCACAATTTTATATTTTATAACTACTTCAACTTATAGATTTCTTTTATTATCCAATTCCATTTATAACTCAATTTTCTACCAAAAGTCCATTTTATAAGTTAATCACTTATAATTCGTTCATTTACAAAAATCGTTCTTTTAGGGCTTCACAAAGCATTTATTCTGTCCTTTATAAAACCCATTTTTAACATCATTTAAAACGTCTTTAAAACTCCTTTATAATTTCATCACTTTGATTTATAACAATCAAATTTTATAAATCTTATATATAGAGCGTTCATAATAAATTCAAAAATCTCTATTTAAACCCTTTTATAAATAAAATCGACTTTTATTTCAAAAACGACACTTCGGTTATAATTCACTAAAAATTATAACTTTTAAATTTTACGTTATAAATCGATTCAGAAATTCCATAAAACGTATATTTTCAAAATCACTTTAAAAATCCTTTTAAAGTAAAAGTCGTTATTTTTACATTTCAAAACTGAATCCGATGATGCAACAACACCAATCAGTCCATCACAACAGTCAATATCATATATCAATATGATAACAGATCTATATCAATATATCTGTAAATAAATAAATACGATGAGGAATCCAGTCGGATCCCTCCAACCTGTTTCCCTGCATCCAAAAACGTTAGCACAATACCAATTCCGTTCCAGTACGGAATTATCGCGGTATATAGGTTTTTTTATAAATCCGCTTACTAACGGCGCAATAGGGTCTCATCCGCTATACGAGGCGGGAAATCATCAATCCAATATATACATATGCCAATATGTATATATTGCTATATATAGATATATATCCTACTCATATCTAATAGCACATCAAAACAGCCAATCAAACAATAACTGAAAATAATTCCACATTCAATTGAGTGAGAAGATCTCACCTCGATTTCAATTCCGTTTTCAGCGTTTATTTCGAATAAAATTAAACGCGCGTTTAATTCTACCCGAAATTTTCACTGACTCCAATCGCTTCCAATCCAGTTTCATTGTGAAGTACACGTCGAGACGATTCCAACGCAACTGATTTCGTAATTTTCTGACAATGTATGAAAGAGATATGATTTTTCAAAGTTTATACACATCATAATAATTCAATTTACAAATCTATTTATATTTTATAACCTAATCTTCATCTGGGCCCTTCGTTTTGAACAAGCAAATCTGGGCCGTTCCACGTTTCTTCCCAATCGCGTGATACTCCAGTGAAAATCGAACGAGCCAAAACCCATACGAGCCGCCTCCTAAACCCTAATTCCGCCCTCCACTTCGACGATCTCCACGTAGATCAGGCGACGCCGTCTCGAAGCCCCGCTCCACCTCGACTTCCACGCCAAATGCGGTAGAGTCCGGTCCCACCTAGGCTGAGAATTAGCCTCACGAACGCGCGCCATTTGAACACGTACTGCAGTCGATCCACCACCCCGATTTCGATCATCACCGTTGAATGCCTTCGTCTCGCCAAGGTCTACGTTCTTCATGTTGAAGGTTTATCGAATCGATGAACGGATTTGAAGAATTTGAGGGAGGAAGAAACAAGATTTTCGGCCATTCATTTCGTTGGTGGCGGCTGAACGTGATGAAACCCTAGCCTCTTTTGTTTTCTATTTTTGTGAATTAAATCGTCTATTTATAGAAATAAAACGAACACTATTCATCCGGGTTTTCCAAACTCCGATTTACGTGCGGTGACTGGCGTTTCTGGGGTTTACCCCACGTTCCGAACGCAATGGAACAGGTTTCGGAAGCTAATTCGATCGTTTGTGCGAGATATCGGAGAAAAACGAACAATTTAAATTAAACCGATTTAAATCGATTTCGAGGCGTTTTAATTTGTACCGGACAAACGGTAATTCCAAAAATTACGAAATTTGAAATCTTACAATAATATCACATTACGGATCCGATGAAACTGGTTTCGTCGAAATCCGAGACCGTTTGAAAAATGACTATTTTAACTCGACGATTTAAAATTAAAACGATATCGATGCGTTTCGAGTTGCCACGGTCAAACGATAACTCCGATTGATCCGAAAATTGAAATCCGATAATAACTAACTATTACGGATCCAATGGAATTGGTCTCGTTCAATTCTGAGACTGTCCGAAAATTGGCTATTTTTACAGTCGATAATTAAATATTAAAATATTCAATTTTCACAGATTAATTCCAAATTCGATTTTAAAAGTTCTATAACCTTTTTATAATTCCAGTATGATTAAATAAAATTTTCCAAATCAATTTCAATCATATTAAACTCGTTTTTTAATTATCACTTGAGTTTCACTATTTAATATATCGATTAAATTATCAAATTAAAACCCAATATTCGAAAAATAAATCATTCGACTTCTAAATTCCATTTATTAATATTTAAAACCAATTAAATATTCGAACTTTAATTATCAAAAATTCTGGGTCGTTACATCGGCTATAGGCCGAACATGCTGCTTGATGGGAGAAGATGGGTTTTTGCGTTGGCGAGGGAGAGTGGTGGATGCGGCAATGGGTGAGCGAGGTGGAGCAAGAGGTGGGGAACGAGATGGGTAGCATGGCAGCGACGTGGGGTGGAAAAGGCGGAGGTTGGAGATGATGTTTGGTTCACGCGGAGGAGTGGGGTGATGGACAAAGGTGGAATATGGATGCATGCTCACTTGCAGCAAAGAAAAGCAAGAGACAATGAAGAGGTAGCTGGGCATATTTTAAATGAAGAGGTTTAAAACAATTAGAAGAAAGAAAATGAAATGGCGCCAGCTCATAAACGTTGAACCACGTAAATGAAAGGGCACTAGGGATTTGAACCAACACACATTATATTAAGATGGATGGAATGACAAAGATCGTAAGATGCCATGCAGTAAATTTTTTATGACCGTCCATTTTTCACTATTGAAGTTTTGAAGTGCAAAAGAAAAGCAAAAGTCATGTTACTGCATTGGTAAAGAAAAGGTCACAGCTTTGATAATATAAGTGGCGAAACGAAAACAAAAGGCGAAGTTATAAAAGCTAAAAATGACCGGTTCAAAATAATTAACAACAACACACACAAATTTATATATTTTTATAATTTCAAAACGGTCATGGAAGGGCAACAGCAGAACATAAAGCATTTAATTTTGATGTTTGGCGGTCACAGTTCAAAGTTTGAAACGTAAAAGAAAATAAAAGGGTATGGATCCAGTATCGACACAAAAATCATTTTCTCAGACTCCACTGTGTAACGGACTCAAAATACGGAAATAAATATACCGCAGAGATGAGCACGACGAGACGGTCAAAACGGTACACAGATATCGGTGGTACGATCAAATTATAAAAATTCGAATTTTTCTACTGGCAGAAAATGCAAGATAAACGCTGAGAAATAAGATCGACGGAGCCAAAGATGTCCGAATTTGGAAAAACAACAAACTGACCACTTGCTCAGAAGATGGTTTAGAATTTTTCTATGTAAAAATATTTAGGTTTCGGAAACATTTTATTTTCATCGCTTTTTAACTGATTAAATTGAAGTAAATTTACGTGCGAAATAAACTTTCGTATTTTCGGACGAAAATTTACCAGTTGCTATGTTTAACTAGACGTATTCCAAATATTAAATTTTTATTTCAAAATTTTATCGTTTAAAATTTCACAAAATTTTAACTAATTACGTTATTAAAACAGTTGAAATTTACGGGTCGTTACACTCTCCCCCACTCAAAACTTTTCGTCCCCGAAAAGGAACGAGGTAGGAGAATAGAAACAACTAGAAAGAAAAACAGATTTGAAATACAAAATACAATTAATTTAAACCCTATAAATTCAAATTTAAATTAATTGATATTCAATAATTGATTTAATCCATTTGATTTCACTAAAATCAATCTCAACTATTTCTAAATTCATTATCTTATTATCCCATTTTCTTCAATTTACAATTTCTAAAACCATAAATTTGAATAGTCTTTTATTATAATCATATTTTCTTCAACAATTTTAAATTCTTCTTTATTCCAAATTACTGTTAAATTTATTCTACTTAATATATCTAATCACATATATTTAATCCATATAAATTAATTTAAACCATAAAAGTTTCGATTTAAATTAATTTACATCTATTAATTTCTTTTAAATTCAAGGTATTTTCATATTTTGATCAAATTTCAATTTATTAATTAACCTTCAAAACAAAATTTATTTTCAATTATCTTATTGTTCTATTTATCTCTATTAGCATAATTAAAATTCAAGTGTATAACATTTGTTATAACCACTCAAATTTTATTTATAAATTCAATTTATATTTTATATATATATCCAATTACATATTCAACTCTGAATGATTTAGGTAAGTTGTATTAGAATGCAATTGAACAATATACAAATAAAATTTTCCCAATTCAATTATTCAAGTTTAAATATTTATTCCAAATTTTGGTTTTATTTATAATTAAAATCATCCTTTTACAAAATTTAAGAAGTAGATTTCCAATTAACTTTAAACAATTTAGAGATATATATAATATATTTATATCAAATCAAATTAAATTTTAAAATAAGATACCTATATATATATAAATCAAAATATACTGAAGAGATTCAAATCAAAATATTTTACAAAACAAACCGTAGCAAAGCTACAGAATAGTATCTCCACTTCGAAACTCGAAAATGAACGTCGATGATGCGGCCGCCATCACCGAAATTATTTTCCAGCGACAAAGAGAAGAGCACTGATTTCAACATTTTAAAAAAATTTCTTTGAAAACGATTTCTATTCGAAAATACTTTCAATAATATATACTTTAAAATTTTAAAAACCAAAGTTCGAAATCACCGGAAACTAATAAATTCTCAAATTTCTGAATTAAATTCATTTCAAATTTCAAACAATTTATAACCAAGTTTATAAATTCATTCATTTTTATTATGCAATAGTCAATGGTTTACAAAACAATAAATGAAAATCAATTATTATTATTTTCAGACAACAAATTCATTAACAATTTAATTTCAGAAAACTTATATTTATATATAAGATAATCATACAAAACTTCTATTTGTTTATCAAATTTGAAAATGATATTTTAAAATTAATTTTCAATACACTTCCTCACTTAACGATACAATAATGGATTTTCAAGGAAGGATAGGGATTCAAATTTTTGATAGATTCAAATCAAAGAGAATTTCGATTCGAAGATAGGTTTGAACAAAGACGAGATAATTAAATAACAAAATAAGGCGATGGATAAGTTTATATAAATCGCGGGCAACCTTAATCGGGTCGACCGTGACTTCAAAAATAAGATCGATGTAGAATTCCGAGGTAAATCGACATTCGATCTCAAGAAATAGAATTCAGTTATAGCAGGGGATAGATAACATCGTGAACCGAGGATACAGAAATCTCCGGTAAATCGATGCCTATTATAAAGGAGTTTTGCTCCTTTACGAATCATTCGAAGATTGGCGAGACCGTCGATCTATTATAGATATCATTCAAAAATGGAGTTATGGGGTGCTCTAGAATTGAAAGAAGACGAATAGTGAAGGACATGAATGAACTTCGGAACCGAGGGAACGGTCCAAAATTCAAAGGAATCGAGTCAAAAGGAAGAGATTGAAACTCGAATGAGAGTGATTCTGTAAATGTATTTATCCTATATGCTAAGTTTTGCCTAGAGCTACCAAAGCTCTGATACCAACTGTAACGACCCAGAATTTTGGACCATTCGCATCCATTATAAGTGTATAGGTAGACACTCATGCCGGAGTTGAATTGCTCAAAATACCGCGTTGTTAATTTAAATTTGGCAAAACTGAATATATACAGTAAATAAAATAATCACAGATCACAGACATAGAGTAATAAATGCAGCGGAAATAAAAGAGATAGTAGTTCATGAAGCTACTATATAAATATATAAATTACATCAGAGTTTACAACAGAAGAGTAATACGATACATCAGATACAAATCAGAATACATCACTGGAATCATCGAATACTGAAAGCGGAATAGATAGCTGATTCTTCAAGCAAAGCTCCAACTCCAAAGGTGAGTCTCGAAAGCTGAACCACTCAGTCTGACCCAAGCGTAAAGCAAAACACAAAACACTCGAGTCAGGATTAACATTCTTATATTAATAAATCCAACTCAAGTGAAATAGCAATTGAAATACAAGTAACTCAAAGGATGTTTGGAATAACCATCCTTTAAGGATCCGTCAAACTATCTATTATGTAGTATTGTACGATAAGTAGATAATGTCTATCAGTAATATAAAAGATATCAAAATAGCGTTAAGTCATGGCCCATTCCACCCTAAAACATTTTTATTCCCAAAAGCATATACAAGACCGTAGTTTCCCCAATACAGGAAGTCACCAGAGGGCAATCCATATACTAAAGGTACAAATCAAAATCGTAGTGGTCGCGTATAAATGGAATACAAGTATGACAAGGCACATGAGGCAATACCCAAGGTAGTGATACTACCGTTCGCCTGATCCAGACTGGTGAGAACGCAACGCCGCAGCGCCCGCAACACCGTGAAACAACACTCCCAAAATCAAGGGTGCACCAATCGACAACAAGTATAAGTAGTTCGAAGAAGTGTGTCCACTTGAGGTAGCTAATCCTCCATTGGCCCGGCACAGCTCCTGTTTTAGTCATTTCCAATTTGACACAAGTGTCAAGGCTATCCATTATCGTTCTCTTTCTTCAGTCATCACGAACATCATTCCAACCACTTCATTCTGGATCATCACTCCGCGTATAGTTATTAAAGTGGTTATCGGTTTTGATAGAGAGTATATCCATAACTAACCTTCGAAATTATTTCACCGATTGGTCATTTATTTATTTCAAAACCAAATCAATTTCAATTCAATTAGAATTCGTAAATCAACATTTCATTTGTCTTTCAAAACCAATTTCCAATAATTTACGTTTCAAAACATTCAAATTACCATTTCAAGATCTTATAATTCAATTTCAATTTCCTTTAAAACAATTCAATTATTGATTCAAGTTCGTATATAAGTTTCATTTCGAAAATCATTTAAATCAATTTAATTTAACATTCAAATCAATTTAAATTCATTTATCGATTTCATTCAATATTCGTTAAGTTACTTCATCATTCAAAACAATTTCTATTAAATTTCCAATTCATTAAATCAATTTCTTAAGTTCAACTTCATTAAAACAAACTTACAATTTTGAATTAAATTAAATTCGTCAAATCAAATCCTTTAATTTTCAAGTCTTACATTAATTTCAATAAATAACAATTTTATTTCTTGTTAAAGAAATTCCATTTTGCTTATTTATTTTCTTGAATAATTTTCCAAAACTCACTTAATAAAGTAAACTCAATTTCAATTATTTACGAAGTAAAATTCACTTGTTCAAAAGTTCAATTTTTCTTATTAAAGAATTCAATTCAATTTAATCATTAAATAATTCAATCTTATTTAATTACTAAATAATTCAAAACTTAATTATAATTTCAAACTTAATTATTAAATCATTTCAAAGTTTAATAATTTCAAACTTAATTCAATCATTTCTCAAATTAAACATCGTTCTTTCATCAGTTACATTGTTAATATTTTGTTTCAGATTATTAAATATTAACATTTTCCTTTCATCAAAAATTCAAATTTCAACTTCATTTCGAAACCATATTATTTATTCAAATAAAATCTTCGTCTTATTTTTAAATCAAATTATTGACCAATCGGGTTTTATTAAATTCTTTATCCTAGGTCAAAGTTCAATTTGGGTATTTATCATTTCAACCCGATTCCAATTCAATTCAAAATCAAAGCATAGTAAAAGGGAACTTGCAGTGTGATAACTGGGATGGTGTCAAAGTAAATAAACAAGCAATAACAACAAACAATAACAATCCAATAATCAATTCAAATAATCCCGAAATAACCGTATTAATTCGCACTTTTATTTGTACGAATTAATATAATTATTTCTAGAATCTACACTATCATTTCATGTAGATTAAAGATTATTACATTACGGTTTTTCACTTGTCGTTCAATTTCAAATTTTACACTACAACAATTAATCCAATATACGTCGATGGTTCAAAGTGTAATTATCACTATTCTATATGTCAATTAATTTTAACAATTAAAAGGGGTCATATTCACTAATCAAATTTAACATATAAATCAGTTTTAAAATCGTTAACTATCTTATATCCATTTCAATTTTGCATACTTTTTATCATTTAACACTAACAATTTAACGTCCAATATAAACATCAACAATCAATCAATTATCAGACAAACTGTATTATCATCGCATAAATAATTAACAGATAATGGTGTCAGATGTCACAGGTGAACTGATACAGGTAATAGCATATACAACAGTGTAATTAACTAACAGCAGCATATTTCAATTGTCGTTTCAATTGAAATCAAATTTAATAAATAAAAGAACGTTAATCGTGAGTGAGTGCTCACCTTTAGAGGCTAGAGAGTACAGAAGATGACACAGATACGCACACTAATACAGACATTGAAATTTTGAATGACGAACCGAAGCAAATAGAAATCGGCATAAATAAAGCTGATAATAAGAATAGACAAAATCCAATCAGAACAGGGTCGATGAAGAAAATTGGAATAAATGGACATATATATATATAACTCTATATATATATATATATATATATAAAATCATGGTTTATATTCAACACATTTTTAAATTTAAATACATATAGATATATTTCAAAATCCTTGTTTAAATTGGCCTAAAAAAAATCCTTATACACATATATACATATACCATATAACCCAAGTGACTAATATATATATATGCAAATATAACCTTTAAAACAAAACATAGTTTTTTCTACTATCTATATGTATGCAGACAATGCGTACGCTGACCCAAATATGACATAAAGCAGATGTATAAAGCTGGGATTTGAAATAACAAACATAGGCAACAGACTGTAACCAATATTATATCCACCCATGTGCATTAAATATATATATGTACTGACTCAGTAAAAACTTATGTATTAAACTCAGTAAGTCCTATATATATAACAAATATGTTTACCGATGTTATACAACCGCACACTATTGTATATATACAGCTCACCTATGTATATACTTTGATGTATATATATAACAATTATAACTGACATATCAATTTACCTATATATATACTAAATATATTTATCTCTACAAATTTGAAAGTAAATGTGTATAGGTAGGCTGACATAAACCACGGATCAAACTAAATATTGCATAAACATATCATATAACTGCGGCACGCTATATAATTTTTTTTTCCAATTATGAAGCTTTCTTTAATAATAGCTACGTATGAGCTCTGGTAATCTACTATAGATGACACTATAGACATGCATAATATTTTGCAAAAACTAGGTGCATGCTATATAAAATTTGTAATACACGAATAAACGACTTGTGTACCCTATATTTAAGATCAACAACAGTTTATACTTACATATATACACGTAAACAGTATATAAAATATGAGTAACCATTCTACCATGTATACCCGACTTTGGTCAGAAGACATGCAAAACAATACATATGCATAAACTGACTATATATATGAGTATATATATAACTTATACTGTAAACAATTATCTAAACCAACCATGACTAAAATATACCCGTACATATTACTATATTATAAAATTTTATAAACTAACCTATACTTTATATTTTTAAACCAAACGTATAACTAACATATATTAATATACATACAAACACATCTACCTGTACACGCTATTTCAAAAGACGGAGTGAAGCAGGCTCGAGAGGGAGGCTGCGGTCATGACTGCCGATTCGGGAAGAGGAAGGGTGTTGCTTGAATCAGAGAGGAGGGGAAGAAGAATGGCTAAGGCCGTTGTCTTGGAGCTGGAGATGGGAAGGGGAGGAGGCTGTGGCTTGGCCAAAAGGATACAAGAGGTGGAGTTGTCGTGGATAAGGAGGAGGATCTGGTGGCGGTGGGTGGTTCGGCCGGTGGCTGCTAACAAGGTGGAGGTTCGCTGACAAGGGTTTTGCATAGCTGCACTTGCGGAGGGTGGTCAGTGAACGGTGATCGGCTATAGGCCGAACATGCTGCTTGATGGGAGAAGATGGGTTCTTGCGTTGGCGAGGGAGAGTGGTGGATGCGGCAATGGGTGAGCGAGGTGGAGCAAGAGGTGGGGAACGAGATGGGTAGCATGGCAGCGACGTGGGGTGGAAAAGGCGGAGGTTGGAGATGATGTTTGGTTCACGCGGAGGAGTGGGGTAATGGACAAAGGTGGAATATGGATGCATGCTCACTTGCAGCAAAGAAAAGCAAGAGACAATGAAGAGGTAGCTGGGCATATTTTAAATGAAGAGGTTTAAAACAATTAGAAGAAAGAAAATGAAATGGCGCCAGCTCATAAACGTTGAACCACGTAAATGAAAGGGCACTAGGGATTTGAACCAACACACATTATATTAAGATGGATGGAATGACAAAGATCGTAAGATGCCATGCAGTAAATTTTTTATGACCGTCCATTTTTCACTATTGAAGTTTTGAAGTGCAAAAGAAAAGCAAAAGTCACGTTACTGCATTGGTAAAGAAAAGGTCACAGCTTTGATAATATAAGTGGCGAAACGAAAACAAAAGGTGAAGTTATAAAAGCTAAAAATGACCAGTTCAAAATAATTAACAACAACGCACACAAATTTATATATTTTTATAATTTCAAAACGGTCATGGAAGGGCAACAACAGAACATAAAGCATTTAATTTTGATGTTTGGCGGTCACAGTTCAAAGTTTGAAACGTAAAAGAAAATAAAAGGGTATGGATCCGGTATCGACACAAAAATCATTTTCTCAGACTCCACTGTGTAACGGACTCAAAATACGGAAATAAATATACCGCAGAGATTAGCACGACGAGACAGTCAAAACGATACACAGATATCGGTGGTACGATCAAATTATAAAAATTCGAATTTTTCTACTGGCGGAAAATGCAAGAAAAACGCTGAGAAATAAGATCGACGGAGCCAAAGATGTCCGAATTTGGAAAAACAACAAACTGACCACTTGCTCAGAAGATGGTTTAGAATTTTTCTATATAAAAATATTTAGGTTTCGGAAACATTTTA
Source organism: Allium fistulosum (assembly GCA_030737815.1). NCBI lineage: Eukaryota > Viridiplantae > Streptophyta > Magnoliopsida > Asparagales > Amaryllidaceae > Allium > Allium fistulosum. The sequence goes on from JASFAW010000015.1 coordinate 927,045, forward strand.
TTTTCATCGCTTTTTAACTGATTAAATTGAAGTAAATTTACGCGCGAAATAAACTTTCGTATTTTCGGACGAAAATTTACCAGTTGCTATGTTTAACTAGACGTATTCCAAATATTAAATTTTTATTTCAAAATTTTATCGTTTAAAATTTCACAAAATTTTAACTAATTACGTTATTAAAACAGTTGAAATTTACGGGTCGTTACAGTCTCCTAGAGAAGATTTTGGTGAAGCAGCTCAGGATTCTTTGGAAAGGGATTGATCACACCTAGTTTTCTGGAGAGGATGCTGCTGGGGTGTTTTTGACCAAGTGGAATGGTTCACTAAGATTTTATGGTTGTGATGAATTGTGGATGATCAAGTTTGTGCTCAAGTTCTCCGATAGCATTCTCATCTATTCCAAATCAGAGTTGTGCAGCGGAAGCAAGATAGCAGCTATTCTAGAATGGAAGCAACCGGAAGTTGAAATTTTCTTGGATTAAAGGATTTCTATAGGAAATTCAAGTGTACTTCTAAGTGTGAAGGAATTTCTAGAATTTGAAGGCAAGGTTGTCAAGTGCAACTGTTTGGCTATTCCAGATAGGAGAAGTAGTTCGAAGTTCTATAATGTTTGTGGAGTAGAGTTGTGTTCTAGATTTCGGCGTATTTTTGGAAACCATTTTGTTGAGTAGGATCCAGAAATTGGTTTGATATTGGTCTAGATTGTTTCAAGAAGCATCAGCAAAGATTAAGCTGATCAGGAAGGATGAAGTGACTCAGGATCGTCAGGAGAATTAAACAGTTAAGAATTGATGGAATTTGGAAATTGAAGTTGAAATTGGATATTGTTTAAGTTTTCTCCGATCAAAGGAAATATAAGATTTGGTAAGATTGGAGAGCAAGCTCCAGAAGTATTATGAGATTTTTTCTGTGTTCTCGAAAGGATTAGTTCTTTGATCTACAGGATTGAATTGCCAGTTCGGATAACTGGAATTCATTGTATTTCACGTATCTTTGAGGGAATACGTGTATGATCTGTCATTGTTGTGGGATCAGTAGTTCAGATGGATATGGGAGTTGGGCTGGTTTTGAGTTTAGTCTGATATCTTGTTCAGATTTGTAATCTAGATGGGAAGGAGTTCTAGATTATTGTAGTATAATTAGTTAAGATTCGGTAGAGCGAGTATTCCAGTATATATACCTGGGAACTCTTGAAAGTATTAGGAAAGCCTATTCTGAATTTGTATCAGAATAAGTTAGATTTGGTTGTTAGAAATAAATGGTTGCTATGATTGATAGTGTATGATTGATATGTATGGTTGCTGTTTAAAATTAAAATTTTGCTGGATTATTAAATTATCTTTGCTTTTAAATTTCAGGGACGAAATTATTTTAAGGGGGGAGGAATGTGATATCCCGGAATTTTGGCAATATCAATTTAATAATCTTTATTAATAATTAAATTGATTTGATGATTTTATTTTATAAATTGACAAGTTTAATTCTTTTAAAGGTTAATAATATTTTAAATTGGCAATATTTATTAATATCTTTTCTAATAATTTAAATTGGTAAGATTTATCTTTCAAAGCTAATATAAAATGTTTTCTATTTATAATGTATATATATATATATATTGGTATATATATAGGAAGTCTTTAATTTAATAAAAGTTATGTTTTAAAATTTTAATATATATGTATATATATATTATGATTTGGAGTTATGTTACAAAATTCAATATAGTAATTATCAAAAATTAATGTTAAAATGTTTTCCATTTAGAATATATATTTGTATATATTGAAATGGAAAAGTATTGGTTTGAATTTAATAAAGATGTTTTCAAACTTTAATATATATATATATATATATATAAATTGTAATTTGGAAATTTTTAATTTGACAATACTTTTGAAAATGATATTTGAGATTTAAATAACAAGAATAATTTCTTGTTTATTATAAACATATATTTTAAGTTTTTATTTAAGTTAAGATTTAAATTTAAAAAGTTCATTTGTTTTAATATTCTTTCATTTTTAAAATTCAAACATAAGATAAATTGTTTTGTGAAAATATATATATATATAGAGTTAAAATAAATTTCCCAAGCATAAACATAGGATGCATTTAATTTGATCAAAGCATAAGCTATTTTAAATAATTGTTTTCATGAATTCACATTTGTATATTTATAAATCTAAAAGCTTAATTATAAAAAGATAAATACATTTTTATATACATGTAAATATTTCTTAAATACATGTATATAGCTTAAATAAATCAATAAAGAAAAGAATTTACACTTGTTAGCATATTAAAGTAGTTTAATGGCATTTGTAAATTTATAAGCATATGTGTAAGCTAATTAACACTTAAGAAGACAAGTGGCTTTATTTTGTTTTCTCTTTGGTAATTAAAGTTTTAAAATTTTAAATATAGAAGAAAGATCTGCAATTTTCTTTCTTCAGCTCTAATTTATCTTCCCTTCTTTCTCTACTAAAAAATACAATTCAAATCTATAAAAAAAAATATATAACCTGGAATGAAAGAAGAAATGAAGAACTGGAAATTCAAATCTGAGAAAAGAAGATCAAAGGCAATTTCAATAAGCAGTTTCAAAATCACCTAATGCAACCTGAAGTCATGCAAATGATAATGAAGATCAACAACAAGATTTAAATTCAACAAAACAAAAAGAGCTCAGGAGCAAATGAGAAAAGCCTGGAAAACAAGCCTGTAATATGCCTTCAGTTTTAAAACCCGAATTGAATATGCCTAGTGAGTAAACTTATTTTTAAAAACAGTTTTAAAACCCGAATTTCATCTTGTTATTTTGAATGAATATCATGTTGTTATCTGAAATACTTGAATTGAATCATATGCATGTTTGTATAGGAATGTTTGAATGCTTGTATAGTTGTAATATAGTCTCTGTATAGTGATAACAGTGTTGATTATTTATAAAAACCCAATATCTCATCATTTAATCTCTAATAGCTTTTGATTTGTAAATGAAATATGTGTGAAATCATATAATATCACTATTAAAAATAAGTTAAGAAATTTATATAAATTATTTGTCTGGGAAATCTATAAATAACAGTGAAACGGTAATTTGGGTCAAAATTTAATGAATTAAATTTTAAGATTGAATTACATGGTTGAATTCATGATAGGAAACCATGAATTTTAATGGCTATATCACGATTTTTAGTTTTGAAATTGTTGAGTATTGTTGAGATGAACGTTTGGGCTTTTTCGAGCAATTCCCATCGATCAACGTCGAATTGATCATTGTGGTTGGGTTTGAAAGTAGAGGGAATAATGGGGTTCATCAGAAAAATAATATGATGATTTATCGTGGATCGTGGTGATCGGAAATCGATGAGATAGGGTTTTATCGCCTGGGTTTGTCGTCTGCATTCAAATGGGTTTCGATACGTTGAGAGTTGATCAGAGTCGATCGCGAGACCTTCAATAGGAGCTGGAGGTTGAGGATGAGCTACGGTGATGATGGCGAAGCTTCTCGTGGCATAGATCGTCGGAGGCGAGTGATTTTCTGGCGTTGTTCGTTTTCCAGATTGTGAGCTTTTGCTCGAATTCGAATCACGTTCGAATCATGAAGATGGGTGTGTGCACGTGCACAAGCACGATTTCGTGCATCTGGAAATATGGGATTGGGGAAGAAAGAAAAATGCTCGGGTTTATATCGGGAAGAATCGAGTTTTACTCGAAGCAAGTCGAACGTGGGTTGGACTCGAGGGTTACTTCGGGTTTCTGAGTGTTTTACTCGGGTTAGTGATGAGCAGGTTGTAGGAGTTTGGTTCAGAAATGTTTTAAGTTTTAAAGCAAAAGAAAATTGTTTTGTAATGTTTCTGAGTTGTAAAACAAAAGGTAAAACAAGATTTTACCTAATTAAACTAATTTGTTTTCTAGAAATTTGTCTTAACAAGTTTTAAATATTTAAATAGATAAGTTTTTAAAAGGGTAAATAAATAGATTTTCAAAATGTTTATTTGTATTAAAGTTAATTTAATAACTATGGAAGTTTAAAGATTTTGAAAGTCGAGAAGGAGTTTAAAATGTTTTAATTATAATTGATTTCTAAAATGTTTTATTTTAAATAAAGTTTAAATAATAAGGATTTTAGTAAATCAATTATAATAAAGAATTTATCTTAAGTAATTAAGAGATTTAATTAATTAAAGATAATTAATATGGGGAGATAATTAAATTGTTGGTTAATTTAATTTATTTAATTAAGATAATGATTTTCTTAAATAAGTCTTTAAGTATAAATAGTTAAGAAATTATTTAATTAAATTTGAATAAATAGTTAAATGATTAACTAAGTAATTAATTAGTGATTAACTAAAGATAATCACTTATAATTTATTAAGTGAAATTACTTGATGAAGTAATTAAGGAATAATTACTGGATGTAATTAAATAAAAGGGAAATTATTTAATAAAGTAATTAGAAGATAATTATTTTATGAAGTAATTAATGGAAGTGATTAAGAGTTAATTACCTAGTGTTATTAATTAAATAATTTACTTAATAAAGTTAATTATAGGATTAAGGTTAATTAATAAGGTAATTAATTATTTGTTAAGGTAATTAATTAAAAAGTAATTAATTAATGGAAGTAATTAAGGGAAGTTAATTACTGGTTAAGATTAATCAAAGGTGATTAATAATTATGGTTTAATTAAGATTAATTACTTAATGTAATTAATTTAAATAAAATAAATAATTAAAGATGTAATTAGGGATCATTAGTTTATAATTAATGATGTAATTAAGGATTAATTAATTAAGATTAATTAAAGTAATTATAGAATAACTAATTAATTGTAATTAATTAAGGATTAAAATAATTGATTATAATTAATTAATTAATGAAGTAATTAAAGGTTATTACTGTATTGGTTAAGAATAATTAATTTGTGAAATTAATTAAAGATAATTACTCAAATTTAATTTAAGTATAATTAATCAAGGTGATTAATTAAGTGGATAATTAGAGAATGGTTAATTAATCTAATTATAATTAATTAATGATTATATAAGTAAGATTTATAATGAAGTAATTAATTTAATTAATTTTAAATTAATTAAGAGATGAAGTAATTAATTTAATTCACTTTAAATTAATTTAAAGATAGAGATAGTTAATTTAATTCATTTTAAATTAATTATGTTGTGGTTAAGTAAATCATTGCTTATGTATGAATGGATGACATTGATTGTCTTGAATGGATGTAATCTCAGAAATGAGATAAGTAATGTTGTGTGGTATGAATGCTTGGTTGCATTATGATGGTAATATAGATTACCTATTGTGATATTGATATGGATTACCTATTTTGTTATGGATCATTTGTTTATTAGATAATGTGATTATCAATTGTGACTTGTGAATTATCTATCTATATGAATATAGATAAGTTGAATTGTTTAAACCTTTAAAACAACTTGACCTTAAAAGATACGTTTTGGATTTCGATGAGACCGGGATCGGGTTTCCAGATTTGGATATCCGAAAACCACATCGATCCAAATTAAACGTTAGGTCGTTAATCCAAGTGGAGCAAGTGAAGACTCGAGGTGTAAGAACTATTCTGTGTCGGTATAACTCTGTGGGTGATTCCGTAATGAGTTGACGGAGATAGTACTTATAGATTCGAGATGAAGATTCAGAGTGCAAGGGTTATTGTCGTTAACTCTAAGGGTGATTCCAAAATGAGTGTAACGAGATAATGCCTTCAGTTTCGTTCGAACCCGGAACGAACTTGTATGGATTGAATGCTTTCAAAACATCGTCAGGAGGACGATGAGCATTCTAAGTGATATGTGCTGATTAAAGGTAATCGTAACCTCAAGCCTCATCAACCGGGAATGGCTAAAATAGGGGAGGTGCAGCAAGGCTTCGTGGGTAGCGCCCACTGAGAGCAAGATATATCCCTGTCTAGAGGTCCCTTTTTATTTCGGCTTAGTGGGTAGTTGGAACTGCAGCCAACTACGGGGTTGTCTTATTTGGGATTATCCAGTAAGGGATGGTTCCGGCTTTGTGTTGCAGGGGATTGGGAGTAATCCTCGGTACGTTGATCTAGGCCACGTACTATGACGAGCGGTACCCCAGTAGCCCTGCCATTGTATGGAATCCAATTTCCAATAAGTGTCGTACGTATTAGTTGTGCCCAACTATGTTAGAACGTGAGATGTAAGCATTCCAGCTATTTCTGTATTTTACTTGAAAACCCTATACCCTATTATAATATCATTGGATTTCCTATCAAATGTTTTGGTTAGCGTAAGGTAAAAACTTTTCCATGTTTATGTGTGGGAAGTCTTACGTGATACCTTTCTTTTCAAAGGTTTTTCAAAGTTAAACAATTTTAACCCGTTTACTCACACCAGACCCATGTCTGGCCCAAGTGTTTATTTTCTATTTTATTAAACTCTTGGGTACTCAATTTTGTATTGAGTAGTCGAGGGATTCAGGTTAGCTTTGACGAATTCTGGAGGAGATATGGAGCAGGAGGCTTCAGCGTGTAGATATATAGTGATTCCGCTGTGTTTGTATTGAGTCTGTATTGTATTGATGTACTTGAGTTGTATGATAGACAGATGTTTATAATTGTCTAATATGTGTTGTACATGTTGTGTAACTCTGATGTATATGATACTATGTAATATCTTATATGATATATTATATTTCATTCATTCCGCTGTGAGGTTCTTATATGTTGTTGTTCTTTCTTTTCTATCTTTTCTTCTTCTATCCCTTTCTTTCTTAAATCATGATGCGTCTTTCTGGGCTAAGAAAGTCGGGTCATAACCTAGAGTGTGTTTAATTTTGCCATTATTTTGGACTTTCTTACCTACTTACTTCTACTTATCTTTATTCAGAATATACTAAAATTTCGGCTGTCATGTTGGAGTGATTACTACACACCTTCCTTGGGGAACTTTCTCACTTTTTGCCTTTGAGTATCTACCACATATAGACTCTTTACTTCCTATTAATCTAGACCTAGTGTACATCACCAATTGGCAATCAAATAAGGATCCACAACCATAGGGAAATCTAGGCCCAATCAAGGAAGTCGAGTACCATCCAACTTCAGGGACCTTCTATATGTCGCATTCATGCTCTTTTTAAGTCAACGCCTTTCAGTATGACCTATCTTCTATAGAGTGATCGGGATATGCATATATTTTTAACTCTATTTATTATTCCAACTCATAGTTGCCTTATCCATCTTTTTAGAATATGGTCGCAATTACTTCTATAATTGGAATTTATAGGGTTTAGCGTATAATATATATATAATTATAGGTAAAAATAGAAATATGTTCACTCAATGTATCCTAGTTCCCATGATCGACTAGCTTTCATACAAAATGTAATGACCCGCACCTTAATAGGCTCGAATTTTCGCTAAATCGAAAATTCAAGTCCATGTGGGTACGATCATTGGTTTTGGTAACCTGGAATAAATATAAGTATATCAAAGAGCTATCGACAAGAACTCACAATGGAATATTAAATTTTCATAAAACATGTATATACTAACTAAGGCTAATACTTTGGAATTAATATCATTCCTTGGATATCCCTTGGCAGTGCAAAGCTTGCATGAGAAATCTGTCCTCTCATCGTTCCTTCCTTGTACTAGTAGCCATCCTTCCAAAATCTATCATGTGGGTTGTAATGAGGAGGGGGTCAGAACAACGTTTTTGTGACTAGTAAATTATATACTTTATCCAGAACACTGGTTTATGCCGATTCTTTCCATTACGGGTTATGTCTATTATTCAAAGCTTAGTCATTTTGACTTCATATACGCGTATGTTAAACTCAACCAACTCCGAAGTATGTATGTACACACACACACACACATATGTTTACAAGCATCACAGTCCCCCAGGCATAAAGATAAATTCCCCTCTAGTATCTGTAACTCGACATCGCACCTTTATGATCTAATTGCTTCGTATCAAATGCCCCATTTGAATCCCAACTACAACTACAACGTATTGTACTTATACATTGAGGGTGAGACCGCAACGTCGACTCGTTTCAAATACGACTTAGGGTCTGTTGCATCCGTGTCCACCTATCAATGGAAACTCCACTCATTTCACCGCACCAGGCATCCAACAACACTGTCTAGGCCCAATTGCCAGCATACATCGTGGAACCTCTTGTTAGTGCCAGGCTATAAAATGCCCAGGAACAATGGTACTCTCGGTTTATGTATACATCCCTAAAATACATGGTTCATACAATGTTGACATAGCACCGAGCCTTCACCCACTGTCCAATTTAGGTTGCCTAATACAAATCAAGGAAATGGCCACCTGGTTACTTAGTACCCCATATTGGATTTAATGTAGACTCCAATAGGCAATTTAAGACTTCAAATCTGAGGCGAACCCACTTTGGTATATTACCTAAACCTAAATGCGAATGTATATCCCGAAGGGTCCTTTAGTTGGAGAAGTCCCAAATCAGTACAATGTATACACAACTGCTGGTAGCCCCTTACGGAGGACAAACCACTGTTGTGCAACACAACTAACCTGCAACCCAACCCATACAAGTGACCATGTCATATATAATTATTCCAAATATTTGGGCTAGACCCAATAGTGCACACCTGTAATAAACATATTCTTGAGGCCATAAAATTTCAACAAGAAAATTATTACGCCTCCTAAGCCCATTTATCAGTGTTTCTTTATTTACTATGAACTTGCTTCTTATTTTAATTTCATAGTTAATACCATTAGGTATCATTTACTACTTCTTTTCAGTTAATACAATTAAGTCTTATTTATCGCTTCTTTTAAGTTATTTCCCATTTTAACTCGATTACAGTAACCCCCCTAACTTTTAATTCATTGCCTTATTCCATTTAGCGCTTATTATTTATTTCCTTACTTATATTTATAAATATAAATTTAATCGATGATGGAGTTATTATTATTTCCATGTACGACACTTTTAATTTTAATTTTAGGAATTTTTACATTTTAATGCATTGGAACTATATCTTTTTCAAAAGGGAAATGTATTGGTGTAATTTCCTATAAATTATATAGAAAGAGGAATTGTGCTGTGTTTGGAATTAGAAGGTGTGAGAAATGCGGATTAAGGATCTTAAGGCTAGAATTAACACTAGAGGGGGGTGAATAGTGTTTTAAGAAATTTGTTAATCTTTTTGAGTTTATCTTAATTTGTTAACAATGTATACACTAATCAGACACAGATATGAACACAGAATCAAATACAGATGCAAATATAAAGTAAAAGCAGTAAAGGAAAGAGCACACCGGATTTTATACTGGTTCGGAGTTACCCTACATCCAGTCCCGCACAACTAAGTACGGATTTCCTTTCAAAATCAATTCAACAATTACTACCCTCGGTTTCAAGGCTACGAGGTACACCCTTCAGAATCACAATCCTCTGGGTAGAGATACTTGATTTCCGGGGCAACAAGTTCACCCAATTGATTTCTAGGGCTACAATCACACCTTCTCTCGCTCAATTGATAACAAAAAGTCTATAACTCAGATTAGCACTTGGATCTTGTAGAGATAGTGGAGAGAATCAAAACCAGAAATTATCTAGTTAGATTCGATATTGATTTCGGCAGAGTAATGATGTAATTTGTAAATAAGAAAGTGGAGAAGAAGAAGAGAAGTTAAATCAGAGAAAAGTATATTAAAATTCGTTGAAACTGACCCCTATTTATAGAAGAACAACAGCCATGACCATTCATGAAAAGTTATGGCGAATAGACACTTCTTTTGAAATTTGAATTTTGATTTAAACTGTCACCATGTCGACATGGTGCCTATGGGCATGTCGACATCCCTCAGCCAAAATTGATGTTTTGAATTTCTATAAAAATAATATTTATCTTATATTAAAACTTTATACATATACTTGAATATAGTTGAAATTCATAAGTAAATATAAAGAACAATATATATATTATTTACCTATAATTTAAATCAAAGTATAAATAATTTAAAAGTTAAATATATATATTATTTGAAAAGATAGTTTAAAATCAGGAGAAATTTTGACTCTGAAAATAAAGATGTTTTGAGGCTAAAATTATTTTAAAAATGGAATCGACGGTTTTGAATCTTTTTAAAAGGAAAGTTTTGAAATCATTTCGAAAACAAGATAATTTTGAAAAAATCATTTGAAATAAGCTTAGTGGATACAAAACAATGTCCCACTAGATTTTCGTAGGTTCCATCCTACTTAGGGTTCCATCCCTTTAACGGGCTCGAAGTGGATTCCATTCCATGAATAAATTGGATATTAAGAGTCTTCAACCATAATCTTGATACTCATGAGTCTTCTATCTCTATATCTTGAATCTCTATACTGTACAGTCTTCATTCTTGATACCTGCATGGTTAGATCCTGCATATACATATATATCTAAACTTGTAATGTTAGTATTTATATTTTATAATCTATTCTAAGGTTGTTGTCATCAAAACCATCATCTCATGGACTAACAATCTCCCCCTTTTTGATGATGACAACCTTTGTTTATAAAATATTCCTTCTATCCTAATAACTCCCCCTAAAACTAACAACTCCCCCTTAATCTATGCCTAACTACCCTATTTTATATTTCTCCCCCTTTGTCATCAACAAAAACTTACTCTAAACTAAATAACTCCAAACTATATAACTCCCCCTAAAACTTATCACTCTATGACGTGTGATTATAATGATAGTGTTATCATAAATAATTAACACTTAAATCTAATACTAAAATATAATCCTAAACTATTAACTATCCTAACTAAGAATTCACAATAATACTAACACATATAAGAACACGAGTTTATTTATTACGAGTATGGTTGTATTTACATTTGCGTTTGAAAAACATAAAAACACAAATAACAACGGAAAGAAAGAGAAGAAACTAATGTGTGTTTCTGAACATAGGAGATTTATGAATTGAACAGTTTGGATAGTGGAAACAGAAATTTCCACGTTGTTCGACAAGATTCCCATTTTTGTCAAAACACACTTCTCCAACGCATAATACTTGGTCATCATCCTTCTCGTGTTGTTCTTCCATTGGTTCTTCTTCTTCGTCGCTGACCTCATGTTCTTGATTGAGTGAAGAGTCTTCTTCATCGATCAAGATAGGGTTGGCCTGGTTATCCATTAGGAATTTTTGTAAATTCCTAAGAATCTTGCCTTGCCTCTCTTGCTCTTTCGCCATACGATGTTGAGTCACTTGAATTTCAGTCAACATCTGAAGAGTATCCTTCATAGACTCCTCCAATTTAGTTACACGTGCAAGAGTAGTGCATTGGAATGGACCAGAAGTAGGAGAGGGGAATGAGAAAGTTGATTTTATGTTTGATTTAGAGGAAGATGCCATTATTTTATATATTTCAGAATAGAAAATGAAGAGAAAATAGAGAGAATGAATAAGAATTCGAAATAGAGAAGAATATATAACTAAATTTTTGAATTTTGGTGGGAAAATTTAAAAAAATAAAAACGTTACATGTCGACATGTCTTCCTAGGGGATGTCGACATGGTCCTTATATTTTAACTCTATGGTTTATTTTAATATTAATTATTAATTATAGTTGTTATTTATATTTTATATTTCAGTTATAGAACAAATACCTAATTCTCTTCTTAATTTAGTAAATATAGATTCATTTAATGGTTTTGTTAAGATATCAGTAGTTTGATTCTCAGGGTTTATATATTCGAGAGTAATTACTTCTTTAGTTATATTATCTCCAAGAAAATGATGTCGAATATCAATATGTTTAGTTCGAGTATGATGAGTAGGATTTTTAGATAAATTTATTGCACTAGTATTATCACAATAAATTGGCGATTTTGAGATATTTAATCCAAAATCTCTTAAGGTTTGTTGCATATATATTACTTGAGAACAAGCCAAAGCAGCAGAAATATACTCTGCTTTAGTTGTTGATAGAGAAACTGTATTTTGCTTTTTACTAAACCAGGAAACCAGAGAATGTCCCAAAAAGTGACAAGTTCCACTTGTACTTTTTCGGTCTGATTTACATCCAGCATAGTCAGCATCATAGTATGATATTAAATCAAATGAATCATTTTTATGATTAAATAAGCCATAATCAGAGGTGTGTTTAATATATCTTATGATACGTTTTACAGCTTTTAAGTGAGTTTCTTTAGGATGAGATTGATATCTTGCACAGAGACATACACTATGCATGATATCAGGTCTACTAGTAGTGATATAAAGCAATGATCCGATCATTCCTCTATACAACTTTTGATCTACATCTTTCGAGAGATCTTCTTTACTTAGATATTCATTGGTTGCCATGGGAGTAGGTTTTCCACTCGCAGTAGTGAAACCAAATTTATTAACTAGTTCTTTAGCATATTTTTCTTGACTAATAAAAATACCATTATCTAACTGTTTTATTTGCAATCCTAGAAAGAAGTTTAATTCACCCATATGACTCATCTCAAACCCTTTTGTCATTATTTCAGAAAATTCTTTATTCATTTCGAAGTTAGTTGAAGCAAAAATGATATCATCTACGTATACTTGAACTAGTTGAATATCATTTTTATTTCTTTTAATAAAAAGAGTATTATCTATTTTACCAATTTCAAAATTTGATTGTAATAAATAAGATCTTAGTCTATCATACCAGGCTCTAGGAGCTTGTTTTAGACCATATAAAGCTTTCTTAAGTTTGTACACATGGTTTGGTAAATTTTCATCTTCAAAAAGAGGTGGTTGTTCAACATATACTTCTTCTTTTACAAATCCATTTAAAAATGCACTTTTAACATCCATTTGAAATAATTTGAAATTATTATTATGATTTGTGAAAGCAAGTAGAATCCTAATGGCTTCTAATCTTGCTATAGGAGCAAAGGTTTCGTCACAATCTATACCTTCTTCTTGACAATAACCTTGGGCGACTAATCGTGCTTTATTTCTAACGACCTCACCTTGTTCGTTCATTTTATTTTTATAGACCCATTTAGTTCCAATTATAGTTTTATCTTCAGGTCTAGGAACAAGTTCCCAAACTTCATTTCTAGTGAATTGATTTAATTCTTCTTGCATAGCCAAAATCCATGAATCATCAGTTGATGCTTCTTTAGGATTTTTGGATTCAATAGATGATATAAATGCTAAATTACTTATTTTATTTAGTTGATTTCTAGTTGTAACAATAGATTGCATATCTCCTATTATATTTTCAATAGGATGATCTTTTAAAAGTTTAATCCTTTTATTAGGATGATTAATTTCATTATTAATTTCGGTTGATTCCTGATTTTTAGTAATTAAATCTTCTTCACCATTTGTAATTTCAAAATCTTTTAAATTTTCATCAAACGAAACATGCATTGTTTCTTCGATGGTGTTAGATCTTAAATTAAAAAATCTATAAGCTTTACTTCTATTAGAATATCCGATAAAGATTCCTTTGTCGGATTTAGGATCAAATTTATCCAAATTATCTTTTGTATTTAAAATAAAGCATTTACTTCCAAAAATTCTGAAGTATGATACCTTAGGTTTCTTTCCATGAAGAAATTCATAAGGTGTCTTATCAGTTAAAGGTCTAATTAAAATTCTATTCAAAATATAACAGGCGGTAGCAACAGCTTCTGCCCAAAAGTGTTTTGGTAAATTACTATCTGAAAGCATAGTTCTCGCACACTCTTGTATCGTTCTATTTTTACGTTCAACTACTCTTTTTTGTTGTGGAGTTCTTGGAAATGAGAAATTGTGAGTTATTCCCTTCTTATTGCAGAATTCCTCAAACTTTTCATTTTCAAATTCACCACCGTGATCACTACGAATAGTTTTAATTTTAAAGATAATTGATTTTGAATCCTTTTTGTAAAGTTCTTAAAACATTCAAAAGTATCACTTTTATGTTTCAAAAATATTGTCCATGAAAATCTAGAATAATCATCTACAATTACAAAAACATATTTACTATAATTTATTGACTGAATTTGAGATGGACCAAATAAATCAAGATGAAGTAACTCAAGAGGTTTTGAAGTTGAAATCATATCTTTTAATTTAAAGGAACTTTTTCTAAGCTTTCCTAATTGACATGCATCACATAAACTATCTACTTTAAAATTCATTTTAGGGAGGCCTCTTACTAGATCATGTTTTGACAGTCTAGATAAGAGTTTGAAATTCAAATGTCCAAATCTCTTATACCAAATCCAAGGGTCACTTGTATTTGCCAAAAGACATAGGTTATCATTTGAAACTTTCATACTAAGAATATAAATATTCTTTTTCCTAGTTCCCTCAAATATTATGGTTGAGTTATTATCATCAATATGACATTTATATTTTTCAAATTTAATTTTATATCCTTTATCACATAGTTGACTTATACTTAGCAGATTGTGTTTCAGATTCTTAACTAGCAAAACATTAGTAATAATAGGAGTTTCAGAGTTACCGAATTTGCCAATGCCAATCACGTATCCTTTCGAGTTGTCTCCAAAGTTAACCAGTCCTCCATCTTTGTATATAATATTATTCAGCATATCCGGATTACCAGTCATGTGTCTAGAGCATCCACTATCAAGTATCCACTTATTCCTTTTGATCTGCACAGATTGTCCATTGTGGATTGATTCCTTAATACCCATAAAGCATCTTTCCTGCACATTATAAAATTTGGGTAGACAACTAGAATTTGAATAACATTCATATGCAGACTCATGGAACAATGGCGATTTAAACAATTCTAAACTAGTTTTAACAATTTTTTCAAAAATATCCATTTTAAAACTTTTCAAAATTCAGATTATGAAACTTTTGAAAACAAGGCTCTGATACCAAATGTGAGAAATGCGGATTAAGGATCTTAAGGCTAGAATTAACACTAGAGGGGGTGAATAGTGTTTTAAGAAAATTGTTAATCTTTATGAGTTTATCTTAATTTGTTAATAATGTATACACTTATCAGACACAGATATGAACACAGAATCAAACACAGATGCAAATATAAAGTAAAAGTAGTAAAGGAAAGAACACACCGGATTTTATACTGGTTCGGAGTTACCCTACATCCAGTCCCGCACAACAAAGTACGGATTTCCTTTCGAAACCAATTCAACAATTACAACCTCGGTTTCAAGGCTACGAGGTACACCCTCCAGAATAACAATCCTCTGGGTAGAGATACTTAATTTCATGGGCAACAAGTTCACCCAACTGATTTCCAAGGCTACAGTCACACCTTCTCTCGCTCAATTGATTACAAAAAGTCTATAACTCAGATTAGCACTTGGATCTTGTAGAGATAGTGGAGAGAATCAAAACCAGAAATTATCTAGTTAGATTCGATATTGATTTCGGCAGAGTAATGGTGTAATTTTTAAATAAGAAAGTGGAGAAGAAGAAGAGAAGTTAAATCAGAGAAAAGTGATTAAAAATTCGTTGAAACTGACCCCTATTTATAGAAGAACAACAGCCATGACCATTCATGAAGAGTTATGGCGAATAGACACTTCTTTTGAAATTTGAATTTTGAATTAAACTGTCGACATGGTGCCTATGGGCATGTCGACATCCCTCGGCCAAATTTGATGTTTTGAATTTATATAAAATAATATTTATCTTATATTAAAACTTTATAAATATACTTGAATATAGTTGAAATTCATAAGTAATATAAAGAACAATATATATATATATATTATTTAACTATAATTTAAATCAAAGTATAAATAATTTAAATGTTAAATATATATATTATTTATATAGATAGTTTAAAATCAGGAGAAATTTTGACTCTGAAAATAAAGATGTTTTGGGGCTAAAATTATTTTTAAAACGGAATCGAGGGTTTTGAATCTTTTTAAAAGGAAAGTTTTGAAATCATTTCGAAAACAAGATAATTTTGAAAAAATCATTTGAATTAAGCTTAGTGGAACAAAACAATGTCCCACTAGATTTTCGTAGGTTCCATCCTACTTAGGGTTCCATCCCTTTAACGGGCTCGAAGTGGATTCCATTCCACGAATAAATTGGATATTAAGATGCCAGTGCTTTTCTACGAGTTTTAACAAATATTCCTAATAAAACAAACTTAACCTTGAAATCTTGAACTCTTGATAATCTTGATACTCATGAGTCTTCTATCTCTATATCTTGAATCTCTATATTGTACAGTC
The DNA here is from genome assembly GCA_030737815.1 of Allium fistulosum. Lineage (NCBI taxonomy): Eukaryota > Viridiplantae > Streptophyta > Magnoliopsida > Asparagales > Amaryllidaceae > Allium > Allium fistulosum. Next base: position 943,281 of record JASFAW010000015.1, read on the forward strand.
TTCATTCTTGATACCTGCATGGTTAGATCCTGCTTATACATATATATCTAAACTTGTAATGTTAGTATTTATATTTTATAATCTATTATAAGGTTGTTGTCATCAAAACCGTCATCTCATGGACTAACAGAAAGAATTTCATTTTCTACATTTATTGAAATAGACATTATAAAATACGGTAAACATCACTACTTTGCACATCTCTTTCTTTTGAATCATTGATATTTCAAATAATACACCTTCATATATTGGATAATTATTAAAATTTACATAGAAACATTCTTCATTTCAATGAATTAAAATATAAACTTAAACCCCAATAAAATTTGTAACGATCTTCGATTCATTTTAATAACCAGTAGCATCCAAATAACAAAATATGGAATTAACATAAAATCTTATTAATCAATTATGTCATAACTTTTAGGGACTACTTTCACACTGACATTCCGGATTTTATATGTATACAACATTTAATCAAAGTTAACAAATCTATTGATTATGTAAGCAATGGTTTCAAATTCATTATGTGTGCGTGTGTGCACGCTCGCACATATTTATGCCTAAAATTCCAAAATTTATATTCGGGCATAAAAGAAAAAGAGTCACAATGATATACATTCAGTATTACGCAAAAACATATAATTTTCCACTCACCACTTAGCTTACAAATCTCCAGATCTAAATATGTTATCCTTATTTGACTTCCTTTTTCTCTACTAAAATATGTATCAAAAGCGCATACATATTTCTGAGAAGTGATTTGCGTTCAGCGTTGTTATAAATTTAGATTTAGAATTTACCTCTTCATTACAAAATCGGTTCACCCCTATTCTTCTTCTCTTTTATTTTCTGTTATTTTCGACTTATATATACATGTGTGTTTGTAATAGTTTATAATTTCTACAATTCCTAAAATTGTTGGAGAAGACAAAATGGTAGAGCTTCACTTGTTAGCTCGGAAAATATAAAAAGCTAAGCCTATATTTATAAGCGCTTGAAGCTATTCTATTCATTAGATTGAATTACATTAAATCCGAGTCTTTCGGCTTAGGTTTATTATCTGCCACCAGCCTTCCATCAATCGACCGGTCAACAGCAGGGGTCACCTTATTAGTCGCCCGCTAGGGGTCGACAGGTCCCTACTCTGCTATCGACTGGTTACCGTCAATAATTCAACGTGATTTATTTCCTTTTTTATAACTTATTCCTTATATATATTTAATTTTTTTTTATCAGAAACCTTCAAACGTTAATAATTATTTTGTTTGAACTCCAATCGCAAAACTTATATATAACAATTGTTCAGAAAATTGTCACAAACACTATAGTGCAAGTTTTTTAGCCAAATTCTGACATTTGATTTTTTTTATTTTTTAAGCTTAACTAACTACTTATTAATTATTTTAGTTAACTACTGTTTAGTTTACATGTTATTACATTCTTCCCTCTTAAAAGAGTTTCTTCCCTGAAATTCCTCAATGACTAAATCATATAACATAGCACACAACCACTCTAAGCTATCCAATCAATTTTTGCAGCCAATCATGTACAAATGCATGATGTATCACAACAGATATGATATGTATGCTAAATAGTACTAAATCGGCACCGTCTATATGAATGCATTCTTTCAAAATAATTTTGAAAATATGATGCAAACAACCTATATATACCGGCAGTTTTATATGTATGCAAGTTTTCACACAACAAAATCCACACTCCTACGAATAAAAGTATGGTTCAACCAATTTTCTTCCAATCTATACTTTCCAATACCTGACACATAATTTCTACCATCCAAAATTTTAAAAATTTAGCATTCCTAAATCTATACTCTTATGTCAGAAAAGGGATTTAGATGGAGAATTCCCTAGTTTCAGCTCTTGAGTCTCTATTCCGCTGTACCTTGGAACCTTCTCTTCTGCCCCAAACTTTTCCTACTTTTCCTAGTACATATTGCATAAGAAAATTTATTTTTACAATTTTAAAATTGAATTATTTTAAAATAAGTTTTGTTATACTATCAACAAGGTATGGAAAAAGAATTTCCGAAGCTAAAAAAGCTTCTTCCCTCATCATTACCTATGCTTTAGATACCGTCACTCCAATTGAACATTAAAATTCATATTTTCTAACACGTCGACTTTCCCTACGCCGGCATGTCACACTTCTAAAATTAGAAATTTTCTCTATTTCCGTTCAAAATCATTTTCAATTAAATTTGTAAAACAAGTTGAATTTTTTTAAAATAAAACTCACTTTTCAAAACTTTGTTTTTTAAAAGTATTTTATATTTTTAAAATCAAAGATCGTTGAACAAATTTTTTCAAAAGGATTCGTATTTTAACTTATCAAAAAATTAAGCAACATTCTAACGAAATCGGTGTTTACTTAATGGGTTAATGCTGATGATTGGCTTAGTCTATTACACCATAAATTTTTAAGCTTCGAAAACATTTACTTTTATTTTGGACAACAATCAACACCTTATAAATTTTAGCTTTTAAGGCATAGGGATTGTGACATGTGCTTCCACAATAACCTTTCTCTATCCTTCGCTATCTTCCTAAAATTTTAATGCTTTAGGACCTAACATTATTTACTGTTAGTAGCTAATTCAATAAATTTCCTAATTTATTTTATAAACTTCTAGCCTTAATTTGAATTAGTTAAGTGTCTTTATGAGATTTCTTTATTTATTATGTTTTCCAAATTTATATAGCAATCAATCCAAAAAAATCAACAAAGTAATAAAATGGAACATTTCTCATAGAATATCGTACACATTTTTATACAAACAGAGACTACTAATGCTTATAACCCAAAGCCTAAAAGAAAATCAAATGCTGGAAGAAAAATGACATCTAGTACTAGTAGTCCTAACTTCTACCTACGAGCTATGTGATGGACCTGGCCCACTATGGAAGTTGGAGCCATTGCCGCAACCCCTAAAGGAATGTAGCATAGCAGTTATATGCATTCGAGCTTGCAACCCTAGCGTTATTGCTCTGCTCACATCTCTTGTAGCTCTGTGGGATCCGAAACTAGGATTCTCAAATCTCTATAAGCTCCAGGCTCTGAAGTCCTGTAGTATCCTACCCTTATCATGTGACCTCTGGTGCATGCCTTATGGCCTCATGTGCTCCTACCTCCTCCGACGCCTCTCTAATCCCCATTTTGTTGAGGGAGCACTTATCCAATAGAGGAATCGCCTTCTTATGCACTTGCTCTCCTTAGAGAATCATTCTATACAGTCTGAATACGCACGTGAAAAGGTGATAATACATAATATAGCTCCTCGAAGTCCAAACTTTGGGGCCTATGTGTTGAGTCATAATGGCTTTTTCCCGATTCACTCCAATACCACCCATAATGGCATAGGTGGCCTTCTGCACCATAGGGCAGATTTGGTCAAAACTCCCCATCTTGGTGATGATGTTTTGTTGGATAATGCGGGTGATAAGACGGGCTCGGTCCTACGTATTATCTACTCTCCAAACACCCACTCCCATATGAAAAATCCACTGTAGAATCTCTACGTCCGTGGTCTCAATCTTATCCAGATCTTCTCCTACTGCGGAGATGTACAAAATACTCCCAAACTGCTCATTTGTTATCCTAATCTGCATCCCTTTCACCTCGGACGAGAAACTGTTGACGTGCTCGTCAAACACATACTCGATATTAGTGTCAAATAGATGTATACATCATGGATAGCATTCCCACTTAAATGTCTCATGGCTAAGGATAGACAACAATCCTGTAACCATGAATAACTCCTGCAATCCATAGGCAATAAAGTACTAAAACTTCACTAGTCGTCCTTGCAAAAATGTAACGTTCGGCGCTGCCTCGTAGCTCTTAACCTTTTCTTCATCACCTTAGAGACAAGCGATTCCTTGTGTGGTGAGATTTGGATGGCAGGAGGAGGTGCTGCCTTGTCGAGAAGGTATCATGATTTGATTTGGGGGGGACTTTTGGGGTTCAGATATGAATTTGGGGGCTGATTTGTTGGAGCGCCTATTGTCTTCGGAGTGCTGGAGGGGGGCTAGTTGGCATCGCATGCAGCAGTGAAAGGGGGCATCGTTTAGTGAGTGGAAGAGAGGGTTCAGAGGAGGAAGGAGGAAGTTGAGAGGAAATGAGAGGGAAGGAAACCTGAATACAGCTAATGCCACGTTTGAGGTTTGGGTTGGGCCTTTTGACCGATAACCATTCTATCGCCTGAATCTTTTATGGTCGTTCGCTACCGGTCAACCTATAGAACTAATGCAGTCGACCGCTTAGTGCCTATTTGGCCCAGGTTGAACCTAAACTCTTTTCAAGCTGAGTTAAATATGAAACTATATTTATAACTAAACATTATTTCGTTCGGCTTTTGCCTTCTTTATCTTCATTTGTGACTATTCCAAAAAATCCCCTTCCACCTATAGCGGTGCGCTAGCCTACTGATTTTGTTTTCGGATTCTTATCTCCTTCCTTTTAATTTTTATTCTAATTCTTCTTTACATTGAAGGATTTTTATCACTTCCTCTATTAGATGCTTGAGACCTTGTGTTCTCTTTATCCCACTTAAAACCAATAGCACTTCCTATTGTCCACCTCTTAAAAGAAATTTAAATCTTCAAATTTACAAAATCAAAAAATCCATGGAGCTATACCAACATATTATTTTATATTTATGTCAAAGGAAATGCCTTTTTATTAAAAACCATTTTTATATTGAAATTTTTGGTCTAAATGGTTTTAAACTAGAAGTTCTATTTAGATAAAATATAAAAAGATATTTTATTTTGTAGAAAATTTTAGTATTTACTTACTTTTCAAAAATAGGGTTTCTTTACTTTAAATTAAATCCTTTGAAAATCATTCCAAATATTTTTAAGAAATTTTAGAACTTTTTTTATCAAATTCTTCCATATGGGGTTGGACTCGGAGTGGGTTTTATTTGTCCATTCTTTTGGACTTTTCTTCTTTCCTACATACTTCTGACTTATCTTTATTCAAAATATACTAATAATCCGACAATCATCTTGGAGTAATTACCACACCTCTTCCTTCGGGAATTTGCTCACTTCTTGCCTCCAAATGTTGTCCACATATACACTCTTTACTTCCCATTTATTTGGACCTAACGTACATCACTAAACGACAATCAAATGGGGATCCACAACCATAGGACAATCTAGGCCCAATCGGGAATTTGCTCACTTCTTGCCTTTCAGTACGACCAATCTCCCATGGGGTAATCGGGATAGTCATATATTTTTAACTCTATCTATTGTTCCAACTCATAGTCACTTTATCCGTCGTTTTGGAATATGGTCGCAACTACTTCTATAGTAGGAATTTGTAAGGTTTGGCATATAATAGATATAATTATAGGTAAAAATACAAATATGTTCACTCAGCATATCCTAATTCTTGTGATCGACTAACCTAAGATCTAATACCAAATGTAATAACCCGCACCTTAATAGGTCTGAATTTTCAATAAATCAAAAATTCCTGTCCATATGGATACAGATCGTTGATTTTGGTAACCTAGAATAAACATACGTATACAGAGAGCTATCGTTAAGAACTCACAATGGAATTGTAAAGTATAATAAAACATATATATACCGGTTAAGGCTAATACCTCGGAATTAATATCATTCCCTTGATATCTACTGCCCTTGTCAGCGTAAATCATAAATGAGGAAATATGTCCTCTCATCTTTCCCTTCTTGTACTAGTACATGTCCTTCCAAAATCTACCATGTGAGTTGTAATAAGGAGAGGGTTAGAACAATGTTCGGGAGACTAGTAAACTACATACTTTATCCATAACACTGGGTGATGCTGATTTTTTTTCCATTATGTGTTATGTCTATTATTCAAAGCTTAGTCATTTTGACTTCATATATGCTTACAAAGATACATTTCCCATGGACAAAGATACATTTCCCTTTAGTACCCTTAACTCGATAAGGAACCCTTGCAATCTAACCACTTTGTTTCGAATATCCTATTCGAAATCACAACTACGATTACGACCTATCATACTTACATATTAAGGGGGAGCCCACAATGCCGACTCATGTCAAAGACAAATTAGGATCTACTGCATTCGTGTCCACCTCTCAATGTTAACATCATTATTGCACTACATCAGGCATCCAATAATAGTATCTCGGTCGAATTTTCAGCATAAACCGAGGAACCTCCTGCAGTGTCGAGCTATAAAACACTCAGGACTAATGGCACCCTCGACCTATGTATACATGACTAATAATAGCTCCTTGCGAAAGACAGACTTTTGTTGTGTAACACTACTGACCTCGCATCCCAACCTATACTAATGGCTGCATTAGTTATAATTATTCTAATAATTGGGCTAAACCTAATAATGTGCACCTATTATAAACGTGTTCCTAAAGCCATATTATTTCAACTGGAAAAATTATTACGCCTCCGAAGCTTAATTATTAATGTTTACTTACTTACTATGAACTTACTTTTTATTCTAGTTTGATAGTTAATAACATTAGTTATCATTTACTACTTCTTTTTAATTAATACAGTTAAGTATTATTTTAATTGATTACAATAAACCCCCTAACTTTTTAATTCGTTGCCTTATTCTTATTTAGCTTTTATTATTAATTTCCTAACTTATATATAATCATATTAATTAAATCAATGATGGAATTATTATTATTTCCATTTATAACATTTTAATTTTATATTTTGGGATTTCTACATTTTAATACGTTGGAACTGTGTCTTTTCCCAAAAGGGAAGGTATCATTGTAATTTCCTATAAATTATCTAGAAAGAGGAATTGTGCTATGTTTGGAATTATGAAGAATTACCTTTTCTGTATTTACTGAAATAAACAGTATAAATATGGTAAACATCTCTAATTTGCACATCTCTTTCTTTTGTACATATTTCTTGTTATTTCAAATGACACACCTTCATATATTGGATGATTTATAGAAATTTATATAGGAACATTCTTAGTTCCAATGAATTAAAATATAAACTTAAACCCCAATCAAATTTGAAACAGTCTACAATTCATGTTTAAAAACTTATTACATCCAAATAACAAAATCTGGAATTAACATAATATCTTATTAATGAATTATTTCATAACTTTAGGGACTACTTTCACCCTTACATTAGAGATTTTAGGTGTATGCAACATTTGATCAAAGTAAAAAAATCTGCTGAATATGTAGGCAAGAAACCCAAATTCATTTTATATATATTCAAACCTCTAATTCCATAATCTTTATTCAATCATAAAAGAAATAGTTTCACAACGATAAAATCTAATATTACGTAAGAACATTTAATTTTTCACTCACCTCTTAGCTTCTAAATCTCCAGATCTAAATCTGTTATCCTTGTTTGACTCCTTTTCTCTCTACTAAAATATGTATTAAAAGCACATACATATTTATTAGAATTATAGATCTGAGAAGAGATTTGAGTTATGCGTAGTTATAAATTTAGATTTAGAATTTACCTCTTCTTTGCAAAATCGATTCACCCCTATTCTTCTTCTCTTTTATTTTCCTCCATTCTCCACTTATACATATATACATACATATATACATATATATGTATGAATGTATGCATAATATTTCACAATTTCTACAATTCAAAGAATAAGCAGAGAAGAGAAAATGGCAGAGCTTTGCTCGTTGATCTTCAAAATATAAGGAGCAAAGTCTGTATTTATGGGCGCTCGAATTAATTCTATTTGTTAGATTGGATTACATTAAATTCGGACCCATTGGCCTAGGTTTATTATCAACCGCCAGCCTTCCACCGATTGACTGATCAACAAAGGGCGATCGACTGCTAGGGGTCGGCTGGTCCCTATACTGGTGTCAACTGGTTAATGTTAATAAATCAGCGTGATTTATTTCCTTTTTTATAATCTATTCTTCGTATATAATTTTAATTATTTTTTATCTGAAACCTTCAAATGTTGATAACTTTTTCGCTTGAACTTCGACCATAAAAATTTATACATGAAAGTTGACCAGAAAATTGCCACAAACACAATGATGTAAATTTTGTAGCCAAATTGTGACATTTGTGAAAATTATATTTTTTGGGCTTTACTATTAATTATTTTTAATTAACTGCTGCTTAATTTATAAGGTGTTGCAGATTAGGAAATTTTTTCGAATTTAAATTTGTTAATTACTATATTGGACGATAATTAATATTAACAAATACCTGAAGTAAAGACAAAATTTTTATTGGAATTAATAATAATGATTCATTAGTAATATATAATCAAATATATGAAGTTGAAGGCAATTACTAATGATTTTATGATTCTAATTCATATTAAAATGAATGAATTGGTAGAAAGTGAAGTCAATGATGATAATATTAATCACATAATAAATTTTGAAATTGATATTAATGATATAAGTTGTTAAAAATGAATATTATATACATATATACATGTATGTATGTATGTGTATGTGTATGTAGATGTACACACAGACACACACACTACGTGAATGGAAATGTAATAAGATGATTTTAAAGATGATATGATGCACTTCAGGAATAAATATGATTTAAATAATATTTAGGAGATGATATGTTGCATTTCATAAAATAAATATGATTTGAATACAATTTAAAATGATTTTATATGAATTAATTTGGAAGAGATTTAATATATATTGTTTATGTAAGAAAATGCAATTATATTAGAAATATAGCTTATAAATGTGTATAAAATCATATAAAAATGTTTATAAAGTCTCTTAGGACATATTATGTGTGAAACTTAAATTATTTCGAAGCTATAATGATTTTTAATGATATTTTGAAGTATAAATTGTATAAACGTATATTTTAATTTTCTGAAAATTTGTTTGGTAAGGGATGGATTTTAGAGAGATTCTAAAATGATTTTGATGCAAATGTTTTTATGAATTTGAAGTATAATGACATAGAGAAACATATCAAAATTTGGAAAAGAACGGATCAAAAATTGGATCAAAATCATGTAAGACAAAAGAGAAACGAAAATTGGAATATATATATATATATAAGCCCTGAAAATCAACATGAGCCTCTAGGCTCCTATATCCGGCCACCACCAACGGTGGAGCCACCAGTTTACTGATGGTGGCCTATTGGGTAAGGTTTACCTTAGCTCAATAGGATAAGGTCTATTGTATTGGTTAAATCATTCTGGGAGTTCATCGGATGACATTTATGGGACTTTTTGACATAATTTTCCCAGCTATATTAAGGATTGAATGGATATATATACAATGGTATATATACATGTGTGTGTGTGTGTGGATTATTAGTTGGTATTGCTATTGATTACTAGACTATTTATATCCTCTATTGGTAATTGTGGTAACACGATCACTTAATTGTCTAAGGTGCATGTTATTGTATAAATATGGGTTGTTAAGCCATATATAAACTTCGTCCATTCAATGATTCAACCACATGTTAATGCAATAGGGTATGTATAACACCCTATTAATTAATATTAATTAATTAAGGTATTAATTATGAGAATAAAGGTTTAAGTGGTTAAATCATGAGATTAACCAATACAATGTGATAAGTACTTGAGTTCATATTTACTTATTGGGAATTATCATTCAAATAAAACTTAACTAAATAGGATTAAATGAAGAAGAGGGGAATGAGCTGGCGACTAACTATTTATTGGGATAAAGATAACTATTTTCCTCTTTTCATTTCATTCCACTTTCATAAACAAAATATAAAGCTTTGAAACTCTTCAATGGTGATTGTGGCCTAATTAAGAAAAATGAAGAAAAGAAGAGAATCAAATTTAATGGGACTATAAATGTTAATCAACTAAGGAATATGTGAGCAATATATTCTCTAATCTAATTTTCTTTCCTAAATTTGCTCATTGCCAAATTAATAATCAATGTTACTCATGCTTCTTGTAATCTATTTGATTCGAAAATTTAATGTGATGTTATGAATACATGGAGAAATTCTATGATAGATAATACATGTAAACAATTTCTATGATTCGATAGGATTAAAAGTAGTAATTTCTACAAGGAAATATGCTTGATTGAATGGTAAATAATTGGGGTCATAAGGTAATTGAATTAAATAAAATATTTAATAATTGGTCAATAGACCAGATCCACAAATTATGCTAAATGTGTCAAGAAAGTACCTCAAAATGGTAAGAAAATATTAAGCCAAACTAATCAGAAGTAGACACGTGTATAGGTAGTGTCAGATGTGTAGAAAACAATTCCAAATGTTATCGAGAGGAAGTACCAAAGGATGTAGAACCAATCGAATGTAAAATAAATGGAAATTTTGAGTATAAGGACTTAAGAATGGAAGCTAAGTAGCGTTAATTATAAAGCTAGGTCTGAAGGTGTAGCCGAAGATCGAAAGCTGATAAGGAATAAGTTTGAACTTTAGGCTATGGAGGTGATTTTTGATACCTATGTTTAAATTGTATGCAGAGGATGTGATTTCCGGAATCTAAGGTTGAATTTTGGGTAGAAGAGGTAATTTCAAAATTTTAAGGTTTAAATTTTATAAGTCACCAAAGCTATAATAAGACAGGTTTCCCCTAACGACACCGAGGGTAGTGATTACCAAGAGTTGTATAGCTCTTGGTAAGTTGTTGAAACTAAAATTAATTGACTCCAAAAGAGAATTTATGCTAAGGCTTAAGTTGGTTGATACTAATACTTAAAACATTGATGATAATATAGTAAGAAGGTTAACAAACAGCTTAGCAAAAAGCCTAATATGACTAGTTAGGTAGGTAAGTGATGTTCGATAGCTGCTGTCAGGCCTAATGTGGTAGTCGAGAAACTGAAGTGAGGTTGCTGTAAGGCCTAGTGAGGCAACCAAAAATGAAATCATAGGTGTAGGCCGAGTGTTGCAATCGGAAACGAAAGCGTAGCTGTGAGGCCAAAGGTGGTAACCATAGTCTGAAGTGTGAAGTAAGGCCCAAGATGGCATTCAAGACACGAAAACAATTGGTGTAAGGCCATTTGTGTTAACCAAATATCTAGTAGAAAACATAAGGCCTGATGTGGTAGTTAAGTATTGGAATCGAGGTAGGTGTAAGGCCTAGTGTGACAACCAAAAATGAAAGCGTAGGTGTAAGGCCTAGTGTGGAAACTACAAATGAAAGCACGGGTGTAAGGCTAGGTGTGGCAACCAAACACATAAGCAAAGTAGGTATAATGCTTGGAGTGGCATCCAAAACAAATAGTTTAGCTAATATAATTAACTGAAGGCATAAGGCCTTGGTAGTAGCCAAATGTTAAGACTTAAACCTTTCATCTGTAAAAGTGTGAGGCATTGGTGGCAGCCTAAGATAGAATGTTTTGGGTGTTGATTAGAAATGGGAATGATCACTGTTTGGCTTACAGGATGATTTGATTTCGGTTGTGGCCTTATGGCAGGAGTAAGAAACTTAAGTTTGAACTATGTGTAGGTTTATATTTGTAGATGTTAAAATGGATGTTTTGCTATAGTGAGGGGAAAACCCATTTTGTGCTTTAGTGGCATGGTCTCGCTATCTTTCATGTTTAGGGTAATATATTGCCCATGCAAGATTTTATGTTTGACCCGTATTTTTATCATTGTTTCCCATATAAACTCATTATGGTAGGTTGAGTTTATGGGTTTTGACGGGATGCTTTTAGGCGGACGAATAAGGGAGTCAAATATGAAGCAGGATGCTTCGATATATTATTTTCTATTTTGATTCCGATGTGCTAAATATTTATGTCAGCATCTTCATATGTTAGGCATAATACAATTATCTATGTTGTACTATATTTTTGACCCCTACGTAGGCCGGAATTGTTAGTCCATGAGATGATGGTTTTGATGACAACAACCTTAGAATAGATTATAAAATATAAATACTAACATTACAAGTTTAGATATATATGTATATGCAGGATTTAACCATGCAGGCATCAAGAATGAAGACTGTACAGTATAGAGATTCAAGATATAGAGATAGAAGACTCATGAGTATCAAGATTATCAAGAGTTCAAGATTTCAAGGTTAAGTTTGTTTTATTAGGAATATTTGTTAAAACTCGTAGAAAAGCACTGGCATCTTAATATCCAATTTATTCGTGGAATGGAATCCACTTCGAGCCCGTTAAAGGGATGGAACCCTAAGTAGGATGGAACCTACGAAAATCTAGTGGGACATTGTTTTGTATCCACTAAGCTTAATTCAAATAATTTTTCAAAATTATCTTATTTTCGAAATGATTTCAAAACTTTCCTTTTAAAAAGATTCAAACCCCTCGATTCCGTTTTTAAAATAATTTTAGCCTCAAAACATCTTTATTTTCATAGTCAAAATTTCTCCTGATTTTAAACTATTTTTTCAAATAATATATTTAACTTTTAAATTATTTATACTTTGATTTAAATTATAGTTAAATAATATATATATTGTTCTTTATATTTACTTATGAATTTCAACTATATTCAAGTATATTTATAAATTTTTAATATAAGATAAATATTATTTTTATAGAAATTCAAAACATCAAATCTAGCTGAGGGATGTCGACATGCCCATAGGCACCATGTCGACATGGTGACAGTTTAATTCAAAATTCAAATTTCAAAAGAAGTGTCTATTCGCCATAACTTTTCATGAATGGTCATGGTTGTTGTTCTTCTATAAATAGGGGTCAGTTTCAACGAATTTTATAATACTTTTCTCTGATTTAACTTCTCTTCTTCTTCTCCACTTTCTTATTTTCAAATTACACCATTACTCTGCTGAAATCAATATCGAATCTAACTAGATAATTTCTGGTTTTGATTCTCTCCACTATCTCTACAAGATCCAAGTGCTAATCTGAGTTATAGACTTTTTGTAATCAATTGAGCGAGAGAAGGTGTGATTGTAGCCTTGGAAATCAATTGGGTGAACATGTTGCCCCAGAAATCAAGTATCTCTACCCAGAGGATTGTGATTCTGGAGGGTGTACCTCGTAGCCTTGAAACCGAGGGTTGTAATTGTTGAATTGATTTTGAAAGGAAATCTGTACTTAGTTGTGCGGGACTGGATGTAGGGTAACTCCGAACCAGTATAAAATCCGGTGTGTTCTTTCCTTCACTGCTTTTACTTTATATTTGCATCTGTGTTCATATCTGTGTCTGATTAGTGTATACATTGTTAACAAAGTAAGATAAACTCAAAAAGATTAACAAATTTCTTAAAACACTATTCACCCCCCCTCTAGTGTTAATTCTAGCCTTAAGATCCTTAATCCGCATTTCTCACATTTAGTATCAGAGCCTTGTTTTCAAAAGTTTCATTATCTGAATTTTGAAAAATTTCAAAATGGCTACTAACACTAGTACTGCTATTACCACCAACACTAATTTATTTGTAGAAGGTCATTCTACTGCCAGACCACCACTTTTTAATGGCAGTAACTATGCATATTGGGCATGTAGGATGAAAATATATTTACAATCTGTAGGATTAGATACTTGGAATATCACACAAACTAAATATTCTGAACCCACAACTAATTTTGCACAGTGGACCACTGAGCAAAAGACTGTTGCACAAAATAATTCTAAAGCAACGAATATTCTGTTTTGTTCACTTAAAAGAAATGAATTTAATAGAGTGTCAGTTTGTAAGTCTGTATATGAAATCTGGGAAACTTTGCAAGTAACTCACGAAGGAACAAGCAAAGTTAAACAGACCAAAATTTCCATGCTCACAAATCAGTTTCAGTTATTTAAAATGAATACTAATGAGTCTATTTCAGATATGTATAGTCAATTTCAAGATATTGTGCATTCTTTAATATCTTTGGGAAAGGAATTTTCGGAAGAAGATCAAGTCAGAAAAATTTTAAATTCTCTCACTCCAGAATGGGATCAAAAGACACTTGCAATTGAAGAGGCAAATGACATCAGTACTTTAAAGATAGAAGAATTGATTGAAAATCTAATGTCATTTGAAATTCAAATGATCGGGAGAAGAGAAAGCAAAGCATCTGAAAAGAAATCAATGGCATTCAATGCATTAATCGACGGATCAGACTCAAACAGTGATAATGATGAAGAGATAGCATTTATGACCAGGAATTTTCAGAAATTCCTGAAGTACAGAAAATTGAATAGTTCCAAGAGAAACAACTTTAAGAATTTCGGTAATCAGACTACAGTACCAAACTTTATCAAATGCTTCAATTGTGATGAACCAGGTCATATCAAAAGAGACTGTCCGCATCCAGATAAGCAAAACTCTCCTACAAACAATGATTCTGCAAAGAAACGAAAACGTGCATTCACTACTACTCTAGATAACTTGACTCATCCTCCAGCGACGATGAACAGAAGAAAGATAATTCAAATCTGTGTTTCACAGCAATTCTCGATTTAGTCGATACCAAAGACACGGCCTCTGAAAAAGGTACACGTTTACAATACATTGGCTAAAATTGCATGCTTGAATTGATTGATTGATTGGTTGTTTTTGAATTGATTGATTGATTGATTGATTTTGAATTGATATGTTGTTTGAATTTTAAAATTTATTTTCTATTTTTTACTATTATTTTATTATTATTTTTATTATTTTTGACACATTCTGAAATATATTATAAGTACAATAATATTTTAGAAATATAGACATTAATAATAATATTTATATATACGTATATTTGATAACTTAGGAAAAATCATGTCATGAAAATTCAAAGCCACATATCGACATGGCCCCTACCATGATGTTGACATGCCTACCTGAATTTGAATTTCAAATTTTGAATTCAAATGTTTGAATTTCCCTCCACCTTTTTACTTCATTTATTTCTCTGAAAAGATACCTTTTGACCAGAGAATATGTCCTTTGAAAATCTATTTATTCACTATCTTTTATCATATCTTTTCACTTTCATTTTCAAATTCAAACTCTCTCTTTATATCTTCAAGCTCTCTACTCTCTACTCTAATGGCTTCTTCAAGCAACCCCTCAACCATGAGAATTTCCAGAAAATCAAAGAGCAATTATTCAATGATTCGAAGGCAATTAAAGCATACATCAATTATGCTAATTATGCCAAAGTCCATTCTGGAAAATTTGCCATTTTTCAAGATTTTTCTTCTTATGAAATTGATTCTCTTTTTGCAAACAATGGTGTTTTAAGTCTTATTGACTCTTCTCAAAATGATTTTTTTTGCTATCCTAATCTTGTCAAAATCTACTATGCTAATTTAAACCGTGGATTTTATATTGGAAATAAGAATGAAATTTGGAGTAGTGTCAAAGGCACTCAAATTGTTTTGAATTGTGATCTTTTGGGTACCATTCTCAATTGTAAGAATACGGGAATGGATCTTTCTAGTTTTCAAATCGATGAACATGATCGTGAGACATCATATTTTTGAAGAAGATGAAAACTTTGAATTTAAGAATCGAAACTTTCATCCTAAAGCAAGAATTGTCAATCTTCTTTTACAACATACTTTGACCCCAAGATCGGGAAATTTTAACAATCCTACTTCAAAAGTGTGTAAAGCACTTTTTGCTATTTTTGGAAATTATGATATCAAATGGGCGCAAGTTATTTTGGATGAACTTTGTCCTAAAAATTTTGAAATGGGAGAAAACACTTTATATCATGGAATTTATCTTACTCGGATTTTCAACTATTTTGGAGTAAATTTCAAAGGAGAAGAATTTATTTCAAGAAAAGTTTTTAATATCTCAATTTTAAATTATATCAAATGGACTTTAAAGGTGCTTTCTTAAACGGTTTTAATAAAGAAAATGTTTATGTTGAACAAAAACCTCTATTTATTAACGAAAAATATCCCAATCATGGTTTTTAAACTTAAAAAGGCGCTTTATGGTCTTAAACATGCACCCCAGCCTTAGTATGATAAACTCAAAAGCCATTTGTTAAGTTATGGTTTTCAAATTGGTAAAATTGACACTATGTTATTTATCAAAAAGGAAAATAATGATATTTTAATCATTCAAATTTATTTTGATGGTAGAATATTTGGTTCTACAAACGAGAATATATGTAATGATTTTGCAGATATTATGAAAAATAAATTTGAAATGTCACATATGGGAGAATTAAATTTCTTTCCGGACCTACAAATTAAATGTTATCCCGCCTTTTGGCAAGGCCATGATATCCAAGGACTTAACAAAAACGAGTGGTTACCAACCTTGAAATTGAGTTATGTACAAGACTATGGACAATAGTCGGGCAAATTCGAACCGTGTCCCAATCAAGGTGAAATCAGTATGAAGTGACAAGGAAGGCCCTGTGAGGCTACATTTCAAATTTCAAGTCAAATCAAGTCTGTATGCTCGAGTCACAGACAAAGGAAGAATTTATATGGATCTATCGGGGACGATCCATAAAACAACACAAATCAGCAATGATCAATTGATATCATAAAATCTACAAGTCTAATGCACTTGAAACTTTCAAAGTACCAATATATTGAAGAGTGGAGTCCGCAGGGACAATCATAGGTCAAAAATCTCAAGTTCATGAAACTAACGATCGTTATATACCGATTGTTCATAACAATCGGTATGACTCGGCAAGCAATCCAAATACAACAGAGATCAGTGAATATCTCGCAAAATACAACTCAAATGTCACCATATTTTAGGAGCAAGGTCGAAAGGCATGTGGGACCTCCACAAACGATCGTGGGAAAAGATTCACAAAACTCACAAAATACCGGTCATTCTCTATCGATCGTTCCTAATGATCGGTATAAACCAGCTAGAACGATCCGTAATTTTACGGAAAATGCGACATCTCATAGACCATAAGTCGGAATTGCACGAAATTTGGAGAGCAAGTAGCTTACATCATGGACCACCCCCAAAAATGATCACACTACCCATTGGAGCTAATATGAACGGTCGGTACTATTATTACCGATCATTCCAAAAAGATGAATTATGACTACCAATCATTCAGGTGGGCCCCTACGGATCTGGAGGTTTCTCTGGCCAAATTTCAGCCCGATCCATGTACGTCTTCACCTATAAATACAGTGGCCATTCTCCATAAACAAGATCCTTCTATTCACCGCTCAGGCTCTGCCATTTTTATTGTTAACTCTTGCACTAATGGATCCCAGCTGATCCAAACATTCTTGTAATCATAATAAACCATAAGATCAATAAAAATATGAAGTGGACGTAGGCCAAGATTGCCGAACTACTATAAAATCCATGTGTTCATTTACTTTCTAAGCGATGTTTTTAATTTCATTCATCATTCAATCTCTGAGATTCTATTGGGTGTTTGTGACCATTTTTGGTGCAAACACCAAACAATTAGAAAATGCTATATTTATCTATCAAGAAAAATATTGCGGAGAATTGTTAAAAAGTTTTGGAATGGAGAATACTTCAGGTAAACCGACTCTAATGAGTGCTAGCTTGCATTTAGAAAAAAATGAGAATTGTAAGGAATTTATCTACTTCCATGCCATAGCGCAATACCCCAGCATTCTGGACTCAGAACTCAACTTAAAGACA
Source organism: Allium fistulosum (assembly GCA_030737815.1). Lineage (NCBI taxonomy): Eukaryota > Viridiplantae > Streptophyta > Magnoliopsida > Asparagales > Amaryllidaceae > Allium > Allium fistulosum. The sequence goes on from JASFAW010000015.1 coordinate 960,862, forward strand.
GTGGATTCTATCCACTCCCCTTACGTCTTGTGACTGGTCAAGGCACAGAGGATCAAGCGACAGCTACTGAATTTCCATCAAGGATTGGGCAAGGGACTGCTACTCAAGCGGTAATCCCAAAGGCTGGAGAACCAAGAAGATATGAAACAAACTATTCTGCCGTCTCAAAATATAGCTACCCATCATAAAAGAAATCACTTACCATTATGGAACCTCCATTGTCGAGTCAAGAGTGGTAGTCATCAAAAGAAATCAAAATTTGTCGAAACGTTTGTCGAAAAACTCACTTCAGGGTTGACTCGAAGACTGACCTAAAGTAATCACCCTTTTGACTCGAAGCAAACCCAAGAAACTCTGGCCCAAAGCCGAACTCGGGTAAAACCAAGATTTCCCCAAGCAAGCATGCAAATGACTCTAAGCACCATTTATCACCAACCCAGCACTTCAAATTTAGCGACTCCAAACAAACCAGTTGTTGAATCCAAGTAAATACCAGATTTTCTTGGGTCGAACTCCAAGTAAATTACCACCAATCCGTCAATACCGCTCTATCTTACTTTGTTCATATCTCGGGCATACGAACTCCAAATGACTTGAAACTTGGTGTGCAACCTCAAGAGGCCTTTCTTACTACCTTGTATGGATCACACCCCATTTGGGTGAAAGTTTAGGGATCATCACTGATCGACGACCCTATCCTAACTGATTCGCCATTCGATCAGCATTCTCAACCATTCAAATGTTGGACAACCATGCATACATCATTCATAAGCGTTACAAGCAGCTATAACTTGAAAACTGACTGGACTGACAATGACTGGAGCATCTCCCCCAGTTGAAACCTATTCATCGAAGCCGTTCGGTGTTCAGAATGTCCGAAGAGATTCAATGCGCCAACAATTCCAGCGTATCATGTGAACATGGACTCCCTACTACATCTCGTGAAGTATGAGTGGCATATGGATCCCGCCAGAGCAGAAGATACCATTGAATGCAGATGTTTTTGCATATTCCTCAAAAGAATAACGATCACGCAATTTACGTAGTTACCACCTAGGTCCATCTCCTCATCTGATCAACCAGATCAGAAGTTTATCGAGCAATTCAAGATCCATGCGACTCACATTAAGGATGTGATGTCATTATCCAATTTATTCCACAAGCCGGGTGAGCCGCTCAAAGACTTCCTATAGAGATTTAATGTCGTCGTCACTAAAGTGAGCAATCATGGCAAGAATATCATACCGATGGCGTTGATAAGAGGAATCTACCACAAGACAGACTTTGGCGACTGGTAAGCTGGGGAACCTCCTACGACCTTAGATCGTTTTTTCTACAAAGTGAATCAGAACCTAAGCAAGGAGGAGGTAGAGAAGACTAGGAGAAAGAAAAATGCAGGCCCGTTGGTTGAAGGAATTCAAAGCGAGGGAAACATTGAGGCCCTAGATGAGGACTTGGATTCTAGAAGATGACCCAGAACCTCCAAAACTCGACTCATATACTCCTTTGAACGATTCGATCGAAAACATCTGCTTGAAACTCATGACTTGGAGCATTATTGAAAACATGCCTCGAGAGTGAGTCCACCAAAACCTAGAAAAAATCTGGGAAATGTTGTATATTCCAAGATACACATGGTCCTAATACTGGTGATTGCAAACACCTCCGAGATGTGATTGGAAAGCTGGTCCGGAACGGAAAGATTCAATAATATGCGCAAGCCCCACTGAATGGCAGGTAAACATCCATCCCCTATCAATAAAGAACTTGTGATTATCAATTGGACCACCTGCGGTCGACTTCTGACTGAGAAGGGCTAGGGAAAAATGGAATAGTGACCAAGTACATAGAGTAGGGCGCCAATCAACCTCCATAGACCATGATCAGACCTTTGGAGTTTCATCAAAATGAGCGTGATCCAACCGCTCATCAGCTATCGTATACCCCCGACTTGGGGGCAAGGACTCGAAATGGAAAGTGGGTGTCACTCGACCATCCATTCCTACTCTATGATTCAATTTTGATAGAACATTTATCCCTTACTCGGAGCCCGACAAGGTAAGAATCTAGTACAAAATGGACATGATTGATCATCCACTCATCAACTTCCGCGCTTGACTTAAAGACCGGAGAAACACTTAGAGTGGATGCAACCCGACCATCCACTACCCAGCTCGTACTTGAAGTTTGCCAAAATACTTATGCCTCTCTCGAAGCTCGCCAAAACGAGGTCTAAATAAAGTGGACATGATTTGACCGTCTACACATTAACTCCAGCCCTGGACACAGGAGGCAGTCTAGGAGCTCGACTAAAAGTAGGCACGACTGATTGTCTACTCATCAACCATGGCCCTCAACACATGGACACGACTGTAGCTTGAGGTGGATGCGACTTGACTGTCCACTCAATAACTCTCTACCTTGACTTATCAGGAAGAGTATAAAGCAGATTGGACGAGACCTGACCGTCCAACCCAAACATGGACTATGGATGTGGTCCGACCATCCATCGCTTAATCACCACTCACTTGCCAAGTTCTATCCTCGATGCTGGGGACAGAATTCCATTCCACAAATGTACGTGATTCGACCGTTCATTCAACAACTCTTACCTCGACTTGACAGGTGGAGTATAAATCAAAAATGGGTGCAGCTAATTACCCATAATATAACTTTAGTTCCCATAGTGTGGACTAGAGTATAAAAACAAAATGATGGATGCAAATCGACCGTTCATCGATCTACTCTAGTCCCCAGAGCGTGGACCAGAGTATAAACACCAAATTGGTGTGACTGACCACCAATCAACCACCTCTGGTCACCAGAGCGTGGACTGGAGTTAAACACTAAATGGGTGTGGATGACAACCCATCAACCTATTGAATCATGAGTTTTGATTCATGACAAAAAGCTTAAACGATCAGTGATGAGACTATACGATCAAGCGACAAAAAGAGAATGAGATATGCAAGCTATTAAACTACAAATGAGATGAGACTGCAAATCTAAGTATAGTATATTTATTTACTATAGTTTTAGTCTTAGGTATGGTTCATAATTGTTAAAATATTTCCTCAACTAGTTTGCACATACTCAAAATAGTTCTAAAGTTCAAATTCTTTCAAAAATGTGCAAACTGTGCACTGACAACCAGGTCAGTCGATTGACCGAAAACGACCAGTCGACTGAACATGTTCAGTGCACAGATATGCACTGTTTTGCACTATCTTTAAATATTCAGTTGACCGGTCGATTTTGCTCAGTCGACTGATCGGCTCTAACGGCTATTTTTTCCTGAAGAGACACTTCTATTTGCAAAGAGTTACGATCCAAATTGAAGAGATATGGTTGCGTCTTTTGGTTAAAACTCTTTGTGAATAGTTGTAACTATTTGTCTTCTATATAAACACATTAGAATCACTTCTCAAATCACTGAATTATATTTTGATTTCTTATTATATTCTCTACTATCTATCTCTGCAATATAAAAGCAATCACAATCTATATATTGCTTGAATCTCTGAATTAATTCATACATTCTTCGATTCTAAGCAATATCTTCCTTTCATATCTTCACACACACAATATATACTTGAGGATTTGATTATAGGAAGGGTGTACTGTTAAAGACATATCCGTGTTATTCAGAACACAATTGTCAACTATTTACTTGTATCAGTAGAAGTCCTGTTCGGTTGTTCAGGCGGTAAAAGTCCTCTTCGGCTGTTTGAGGCAGAAAAATCATGTTCGACTGCCTAGGTGTTGTATACCTATTCCTCTGGGTTAAGAGAGGGGTTTATAGAGTTTAAATCCAGAGTGTAGTCTGGGCTGGACGTAGAACGGGAAGTTCGAACCAGTATAAAAAGTCTTAGTGTGCTTATTTCATTTACTTTATTACTATTATCTATTATCTAGTTTATATTTCCGCACTATTATAATATTCCATATTACACGATCCTAAGTGTTAACTAGTCACACAACTTACACACTTTCATATGGTATCAGAGCACGAACATCCTATAACCGTAACATAGTTATTTGATATATTTAGTAATATGGAAAATAACACCAACATTAACACTAGTTTCATTGAAGGACGGTCAACTGCACGACCACCACTATTTAATGGTCTTAATTATAATTACTGGTCTACTAGAATGAGAATATATATGCAAGCTAATGGTTTTGAAACCTGGAATATTACCCAAAAAGAATATACCATACCAACAGAAGACTTTTCAACTTGGACTATTGCACAAAAAACTGATGCTACTTCAAATGCTAAAGCTATGAACATGTTATTCTGTGCATTGGATAAAAATCAGTTTAATAGGGTCAGTATGTGTACAACTGCTTATGATATATTGAGAACTCTAAAAGTAACTCATGAAGGGACTAACAAAGTCAAACAAAGCAAAATCTCTATGTTGAAAAATCATTTCCAGAATTTCAAAATGAAACCAAACGAAACTATAAATGACATGTAGTTTAGATTTCAAGATATATATCACTCTCTATTGGCACTAGATCAAAAAAATTTCTGATTTTGATATTGTTACAAAAATCATCAATTCTTTAACGGACGATTGGGAATGAAAAGTCTTAGCAATTGAAGAAGCTAATGATTTATCAACCATGAAACCAAAAGAATTGATAGGAAATCTAATGTCATATGAAGTGAATTTGCAGGCAAAGAAAGTATAGGCACAAGACAAAAAGAATCTAGCATTTCAAGCAGAAAAAGATGATTCAGATTCGGATGAAGAGGATATGGCACTTATTGCTAAGAATTTCAAAAAGTTTTTGATTCAAAAAGAACAACAAATTCAGGAGTTACAAAAATAACTCCAACAACAACAATAATAGCAGTAAACTATCATACTCTGTCATGGAATGTTATGAATGTCATAAAAAGGGTCATATAAAGAAAGATTTTCCATAGAAAAAGATAAACAAATTCAAGAAGGACAAATTCAAGAAGAAAGCATTTTCAGTAACATGGGATGACTCAGATTCTTCATCATCATCAGATAGCGACAGTGACACAGAGCAAGCAAATGTATGCTTCATGGCTACAAGTGATGATGTAAGTGAATTAAGTTTTGAAGATCTTGTTGAAATTAATTCATAACTAGTAGATGATGTGTACGTAAATGTGCATATTTTTACCACCATATTTATTATATTTAAATTAAATAAATGATCATATTGGGTATTTTAACTTATTTTAACCAAAATCCATATTAATTCCAAATTGTCACATATCCATCTTCATATATGGGCAAAACGGTCATTTGTGTGCATATATTTCTTTGAGAAAAATTAATTGAAAATTTATATATATTTGTGTAGGAATTTGATCTCAAATAGAAGTGGTTTCACGAAGACACATGCATGCACAAAATGAATACAAATGAATGAAGATGGAAATAATTCAAAGTGAAGAATATAGAGGACCCCACCTACCCACCTACCTTAATATACAAATTAGAGGCTAATGCACATGCTTATGGAATTAATGGCTTCATGTACACTTAAATGATGATTAGTAGAAGCTAATGATTACTTGGCCTCCACACTTTCTCAAGGGTAGTTTGGGCATTCCCCAAATTATGGATTAGGGTTTCATGCTTGTATAAATAACCCATTATGTTCATGTAACCTCTTCTACCCTCTTTAAGCCCTCTTATGGAGGCCATCTCTTCTCTTAGTTTAGCTTAGCTCTCTTTGTTCTCTTTTCATGGCTACTTAGCCATTTGTTTTTATTTTCATGTAACTTTCTTTTTCTTATGCAATTTAATTACTTGTTCATTTTACTTTCCTTGTTCATTTACTTTAATGTTGGTAGTGTAGATTTACATTCATGCAAAGTAGATTAGTTTTAATTCTTGTTAATTAGCTTCTTTTTTCCATTAGCTTTCATTTTCCTTTCTTTTTGTTTTCATGTTGCTAGCCATATTTTTTAATCAAGTGACAAATATGAGAGGCTAAACCCCTTAAATTTAGGGGTAATGAAGCTCTCTAATTATGTTGCTTCAACTATTTGTTAATTCATGCTCTCTTTTTGTGCTTAATAATGATCAATGAAGGGTTTTATTTGTTGTTCTTGCTTTGAATTTGATAGCCTATATTGTTGACACCAAATAGGCTATGCTTAAACAATCACTAACACAAATGCCTCTTCATCAAAATATGATTATGGCATAAGAAAGTGATTTTAAATTCAAATTTGATGGTCTATAATTCTAATCAATAGTTAATAGGCCATACTTAAAATAGATTTCATTTTCATTTTAATTGTCAAGTTTCATGAAAGTTAGTAAGTGGTTTAAGGGGTGTGTTATAGTTTGATGGTTTATGTTGGCTAATCAATAGCACAAATATGCCATACTTATGATAAGCACATCAATTAAAGCACTAATGACCATAAAAGAGAGATCATGATTTCATATGTGTTGAACTACATGATCTAGAGAGTGGATTTATTCTCTAAATTGTCACTTAACTCTTATATTTGCTTCACTTTTCTTTTAGTTAGTTAGTTAATTCTCTATTCTCTAGCTTAACTTTCACTTGAAATTAGTATAATTTGATTGAATTGAATTTTTAAAATCATCAATTCCATGCGAATTGACCCATATTCGCCATGTACTACAAGTGTACGCCATGCGCTAGCAGTTATTTTATTTCTAAATTCGTTCGACGGTTTTCTAAATCGATAAAAAAATCCGTCGTTGAACAGTAGACTTAGTAAAACAAATTAAAAAGCAAAACAAAGAGTTACAAGGAAAACTGAATAGATCTGAATTAGAAGTTAGTATGCTAAGATATGAAAAGAAAATTCTAGAAGAAGAACTTGAAATGACTCAAGAATCTAATTCTAATTTAACATCTCAACTTTCTATGATAACTCAGGAATTAGAAATTCAGAAAAATAAAAATGATGACTTATCAGTAGAGATTAATGATTTAAAATCTGACACTAAAGTATTAGAGTTAGAAAATTCGAGTCTCAAAACCAAGTTAGAAAATATTAATAAAAATATTTCTAACTTCAATAAAGGACGAGAGAATCTTTCTACAATAATAGAAAATTCTCAGTCCACTTCAAACAAAATGGGACTAGGATATAAGAAAATTGAAAATCCAAAGAAATCTGGAAAGTTTAAAAATAAGATTAAAAACAAAATTAAGAAAGATATTAAGAAGACAATTTCTAAAGATATTAAAACTATTAAGATATGGATTCCTAAACCAAATAACAATTTAATTAGGAATAGACATATTAAAACATTTATGGAAACTGTTCATAAAATTAAGAATTATATTTATAAAGGGAATTCTGAACCCGCTTTGGTTTGGTTTCCTAAGACCTAACTCTTAGGACCCTAAAAGAAAAGTAGGTACCAACTTAATCTTTATTTCTTGTTGGTACCACTTAAAAAGAGAGGAAAATGGATCTTAGACAGCGGTTGCTCAAAACACATGACTGGTAATAAGGACATGTTAACTAACATTGTCTACTCAAATGGAGGATCGGTCACTTTTGGAGATAATTCAAAAGGTTATATCATCGGCAAAGGCGATGTGAGAAATAACGGTATCTCTAACTTACCTCTCATTTCTGATGTTTTATTAGTTAAAAACTTAAAACATAATTTATTAAGCATAAGTCAATTATGTGATAAAGGTTTTAATATATCGTTTTCAGAAAATAAATGCAATATTTCTGATAAAAATCAAAATTTAATTTTTGAAGGTATAAGAGATAGAAATATTTATATTTTGAATATGAATGGAAATCATAACACAAACATGTGTTTAGTAGCTACAGAAAATGATTCTTGGCTATGGCACAAAAGATTTTGTCATATAAATATTAGTACTATTAATAAAATAGCTAAAAAAACTTGTTAAAGGACTACCTAATATGAAATTCAAAGTTGATTATATTTGTGATGCATGTCAGTTAGGAAAATTAACAAAATCTTCTTTTAAATCTAAGAAAATCATATCTATAACACAACCACTTGAACTACTACATATGGACCTCTTTGGACTTACTCAAGTTCAATCTATTAATCACAATAGATATGTGTTTGTTATTGTAGATGATTTTCAAGATATACATGGACTATTTTCATGAAACATAAAAGTGATACTTTTGAAAATTTTAGAATTTTAGTCCAAAGAATTCAAAATATAAAGCGTTTAAAAGTTAAAAATATTAGAAGTGATCATGGAGGTGAATTTGAAAATGAAGTTTTTGATCATTTTTGTAACAAGAAAAGAATTAATCATAATTTTTCTTTTCCTCGAACACCACAACAAAACGGTTGTAGAAAGGAAAAACAGAGCACTACAAGAATGTGTAAGAACTTTATTAAATGGAAGTACTCTACTAAAACATTTCTGGGCAGAAGCTGTTACAACTGCTTGTTATGTTTTGAATCGTGTTTCTATTCGACCATTAACAAAACACATCCCATATGAACTTTTAAATGGTAGAAAACCAAATATATCTTATTTCAAAGTATTTGGTTCAAAATGTTTTATACTTAATACTAAAGATCAACTTGGCAAATTCGATCCAAAATCTGATGAAGGAATATTCATAGGATATTCGGAGAGAAGCAAAGCTTATCGAGTTTTTAATAAAAGAACTAAATTAATCGAAGAAACTCTTCATGTTTCATTCGATGAAAATTTCAAAATTTCTTCTAATATTACAAACTTTGAAGATAATTCTAAGAAAATTATAAAAAATATTTCAGAAGATGATGATATTATTTTTCAAGATAATAACATTAATACTAGAGAAGATGAAAACATTGTTCAAAATGAAAATATTGAAAGATCTCCTCCAAGAATTCTTAGAGATCACCCTGTTCAAAATATAATTGGAGAAGTAAATTCAAATGTAAGAAGAAGACATCAATTAAATCAAATGGGCCATGTAGCTTTTCTCTCTAATATAGAACCTAAAAATATTAAGGAAGCCTTCACTGATGACTATTGGATTATAACTATGCAAGAAGAGCTAAACCAATTTGAAAGAAACGAATTGGGAATTAGTTCCTAAACCAAGTGATCAATCGGTCGTTGGTACAAAATGGGTTTTCAAAAATAAAGCCGATGAACTAGGTAATATAACTAGAAATAAAGCTAGATTAGTAGCACAAGGATATAATCAAGAAGAGGGAATAGACTATGAAGAAACGCTTGCTCCTGTCGCGAGATTAGAAGCTATATGTATTCTACCGGCCTTTGCATGTTTTCATAACTTTAAATTATATCAAATGGATGTTAAAAGTGCTTTTTTAAATGGATATATAAAAGAAAATGTTTATGTTGAACAACCTCCTCTTTTCGCTCATGAAAAATTTCCAGACCATGTTTATAAACTTAAAATAGCCTTATACGGTTTGAAACAGGCACCCCATGCTTGGTACGACTGACTGAAGAGCTATCTAATAGATTCTGGCTTTGAAATTGGGAAGGTTGATCAAACTTTATTTATTAAGAAATCTAAACAAGATATTTTAATTATACAAATATATGTTGATGATATTATTTTTGGTTCAATTAATGAAAAATTAAGTCAGAAATTTTCGACTATCATGACAAATGAATTTGAAATGTCTCATATGGGAGAACTATCATATTTTCTTGGATTACAAAATGGTATTTTTATTAATCAAGAAAAATATTGTAATAATCTAATTAAACGATTTGGTATGGAAAATACTTCTGCCAAACCAACTCCTATGAGTACAACTATACATCTTGATAGAGATGAAGATGGTAAGAGTGTCGACCAAAAACTATATCGTAGTATGATTGGATCATTAATTTACTTAACTGCTAGTCGACCTGATATAATGATGAGTGTTTGTTTATGTGCTCGATTTCAAGCAAATCCAAAAGAATCACATATGCAAGCAGTAAAATGTATAATTCATTATCTTAGCAAGACCAAGGATTTCGGAATATTTTATCCAAAAGAATGTCTTTTCGAATTAGTATCCTATAGTGATGCTGATTTTGGAGGAAGTTGGATGGATAGAAAAAGTTCAAGTGGAACTTGTCATTTCATCGGACGGTCCTTAGTATCTTGGTTTAGCAAGAAACAAAACTGTGTTTCACTATCGACATGTGAAGCAGAATATATATTTGCAGCTTTAGCATGTGCTCAAGTCATCTACATGCAACAAACACTACAAGATTTTGATATAAAATTAAATAAATCTATAATATACTATGATAGCACAACACAAGTGCAATTAATTTATCTAAAAATCCTATCAATCACTCACGAACTAAACATATTGACATTCGTCATCATTTTCTTCGCGGTAATATTGAAAAGGATATAGTAAATTTAGAAATTGTAAATTTTGAAAATCAATTAGATGATATTTTCACTAAACCTCTCAATGGAAATGTTTTTGTAAAATTAAGAAGAGAACTAGGTATAATTTCTTTTAAAGAATTATAATTTTTTTTAAATCATGCAAAAGTCTGTTTATTCTACTCCTTTCATTATTTACTGGTTATTCTTTGTTTTAACCAATCATTTACTCTATTTTTAGAATACATATTTTATATAAATTTAAGGGTTATTTGCTTATTTTCTCTCCACCTTGATTGTTTGAGTCAAATATTTCTTATTCCTTGCAATAATGTCTTCCCAAAACAACTCCCTGAATGACTCTACATACTCTTCTTTAGATTTTTCCACATCATCCTTTGATTCTTCTAGTTTACCTACACCTACTCCATGTTATGAACCTGCCAGACCATCCAACTATCATACTGGTTATACTCCAGAAAAGAAGAAGGCACGTTGTTTTTTATTCTTTGGTTCTTCGTTAACAAAACAAAAGATTGATGATATACATCATTATCAACAGGAATCAATAGAAATACAACGAGAAATGTACTATGAAAAAAAACTTAATTCAAAACGACTTAGCTTTCCGGAGCAACTTGGCTGGAAATTCTGCGGGACATCTACATCCGACGTTCATCAACCCACAACGTCTTCCTATCGGAATCCATGGGATCAGTCACCACAACCTCCTCCTGTGTTTCCAAATTCATGGGAGCATGGAAATCACTGGTCTCCATTGAAACCATGCAAAGAGAAGACTAAAGTTGAACCGGAAGATTACAAGACTCCGCATTCATCTACTTCTTCTTCATCCAAATAATTTTTTGCATTTTATTTATTTATTTTATTTCAATCTACTCTGTATACATTCTATGTTTAATATATTACATATATTTTTTTAATAAAAAAGACTGATAATGCTGCAAAAGAGCGTTCAGTCGACTGAACGAATTAGGTCAGTCGACTGAATCTGGAAACAGAAAGTTTCGAAGATTGATCAGTCGACTGACCATATATGACTAGTCGACTGAATGCTTATTTGAACCTATTAACTTCTGTTTCACCTACCTTTTACCCATATAACCCATCTTCTTCACTTTTACTCCTCACTTTTACTTTCTACCATCAAAATTTCAAAACCCTAGCCCTCCAAAATTTCAAATTCATTTACTCAATTATTTATTCAAATGGCTCTAAGACAACCAAAACGCTCTTGACAAGCTTCATCCTCAGCCTCTGAACCTATTGACACCCAAATAGCTCAATGGCTTTATGATGCCACCGCTATACAAAGTTGGAACAAGATGAAGGAAGCTCGCTTTCTAGAAGGATCATTTGTTGTATTTCCTGACTTCGCTGCATATAGAATTCAAGATCTTGCTAGAAGAAGTCGTCTAGAATCTCTCCGTGACTACAACCGGAACAATCTCAAGATAAATCATACAATGGTAAAACTCTTTTACGCTAACTTGAATTTGGGTCATCAAAATCCATGAAACCGTGACAACTACGTATGGAATTTAGTTTGTGGTCAACAAGTCTTCTTGTCATTAGATAGAATTGGACACATTCTTCAAACACCAACAAATGGTATTCCACTAGAAGATTTGAATGTTGCTTTAGGCGAACGAGATGAAGTAAGTCATAGATTTTTAGAGAACGACATGACAGAATTAAAATCTACCGCCTTACGCCCTACAGCTCGAATTATGCATCGAGCCTTAATGCGCACAATTCTTCCTTGTACCGGGTCTTATGAGCTTGTAAACCAAGAGAATTATAGAGATTTATATGCAATTTGGGGTGATGTTCAAATTAATTGGCCTAAGCTTATACTTGACGAATCCCTAGCCTTCAACCAAGGACGGATGAACATCATTTACTATGGCGAATATATTATGTGGCTCCTAATGAATCTACAAGTTCCAGTTCCAGAATCTGACACTTCCACAATTAAGACTCTAAATAGCCGCATAATTAGTTTACTGAAATTGCCTCCAAGACCGCTCACTATCATGTCATTCCAAGAATGGCAATCAAGGCCTCGCCAACAAGCTACTACTCCACTACAACGAAGAGATGAAATTCGTACCACAACCCCATCCTAAAGCACTTGAGAGTCCATTGATCTAATTGCACGTAATTAAGTAATTTTGGATTCTCGCATTAAGAATCTCGACAAGAATATTGACAAGATCAAAAGCTTCTTTGGGATTCTATAGGAAGCAATTTCTTGCTCTTCGTCTTCTACCACTGCAGAACCTTCACATCGCGATCCAGGAAAACGCCCGGCACCTCATTTTACTTGGTCTATATCCGAAGAACATACAAGTTCTGACACAAGTCGAAATGGGGGTGGTAGACAATATATGGAAAGCTCTTCACGAGGCAAAGAACCAAGGCAAGAGGAAGAGGAAGAGGAAGAAGAAACGAATTCAGACTCTAATGAGTGATGACGGTAATTCATGATGGTGGTAGTAAGTTAATTTTTTTTAAGTTAAAACATTCTAGTATCATTTAATTTCTTTGATGTTGATGGGCTTGTATAAATATCCTAGCAGAATTTGCAAAATCATATTTTTTGTGACTATTATTTAATATGTTGTTAGTTCACAATGCTTATGTGATAACAAATTATATGGTTGTTTATTTCCTTTTTGTCGATGACAAAGGGGGAGAAATTTGTATGACTTACCCACTTTTGCAGGATTAGATATGTCGCCACATATTCAGGGGGAGAAATATATATATATCTTCCGGTATATAATTCTTAATATATAACATCATCAAAAACAGGTGGTCATCAATCAAAAAGGGGGAGAATGTTGAATCATGAGTTTTGATTCATGACAAAAAGCTTAAATGATCAGTGATGAGACTATACGATCAAGCGACAAAAAGAGAATGAGATATGCAAGCTATTAAACTACAAATGAGATGAGACTACAAATCTAAGTATAGTATGTTTATTTACTGTAGTTTTAGTCTTAGATATGGTTCATAATTGTTAAAATCTATCCTCAAGTATTTTGCACATACTCAAAATAGTTCTAAAGTTCAAATTCTTTAAAAAATGTGCAAACTGTGCACTGACAACAAAGTCAGTCGACTGACCGAAAACGATTAGTCGACCGAACCTGTTCAGTGAACAGATATGCACCGTTTACACTATCTTTAAATATTCAGTTGACTGGTCGATTTTTCTCAGTCGACTGACCGGCTCTAACGGCTATTTTTTCCTGAAGAGACACTTCTATTTGCGAAGACTTACGATCCAAATTGAAGAGATATGGCTGCACCTTTTGGTTAAAACTCTTTGTGAATAGTTGTAACTATTTGTCTTCTATATAAACACAATAGAATCACTTCTCAAATCACCGAATTATATTTTTATTTCTTGTTATATTCTCTACTATCTTTCTCTGCAATCTAAAAGCAATCACAATCTATATATGGCTTGAATCTCTGAATTAATTAATATATTCTTAGATTCTAAGCAATATCTTCCTTTCATATCTTCACACACACACAATATATACTTGAGGATTTGATTATAGGAAGGGTGTACAATTAAAGACATATCTGTGTTATTCAGAACACAATTGTCAACTATTTACTTGTACCAGTAGAAGTCCTGTTCGGTTGTTCAGGCAGTAAAAGTCCTCTTCGGCTATTTGAGGCGGAAAAATCATGTTCGGCTGCTCAGGTGTTGTATACCTATTCCTCCGGGTTAAGAGAGGGGTTTATAGGGTTTAAATCCAGAGTGTAGTCTGGGACTGGACGTAAAACGGGAAGTTCGAACCAGTATAAAAAGTCCCGGTATGCTTATTTCATTTACTTTATTACTATTTTTTATTATCTAGTTTATATTTCCGCACTATTATAATATTCCATATTACATGATCCTAAGTGTTAACTAGTCACACAGCTTACACGCTTTCATTAATTCTGGTCCCCAGAGCACAGACTGGAGTATAAATGCCAAAATGGTATGACTGACCACCCATCAAGCAACTCTGGTCCCCAAAGCACGTACGGGAGTATAAACTCCAAATGGGCATGACTGACCACCCATCGACCAACATTGAACCCGAGAGTGCGGGCCAGAGTATAAATACAACAAATATGGATGCGGTTTGACCATCCATTTACTAGCTCAAGCTCCCATAGCATGAGCTGGAGTATGAACCTTAAATGAATGCAGTTCAATTGCCCATCAATAAAATCTGTTCCCCTAGTGCGGACTACAGCATAAGCCACAAAATCGGATGTGACCCGACCATCTGGTACTAAGCGGACGTGACACGACCGTCTGTGCATCAACCCTTGTCCTCGGCACGGGACCCATAGCATAAATTCATATGGATGCATTCCAACCATACAAGACTAAATTTCTTCTTTGACTCAACATGAAGAGGTTGATTCACAAAACGGGCGTAACTGGCTATCCTATTCTGAGTGGATGTGACTACCCATCCAACCGCAAATGAACGGGATCTAACCGTTCATCTGCTATCTCTTGCCTACAATCTGACAGGCTGAGTGTATGACATGGACGGATGTGACTCAACCATCTGCTAATCAGCTCCTTCCCACGATTTAGCAGGAGAAACATCAAATTAAAGTGGTCGTGATGCGACCACTACTCTTCTACTTTTGCCTTGATTGGGGGCAAAGGAACTGAAAAGAAAATGTAGTTGGACCATTTTCTGCAATAACTCTAAGTCCCCAAAGCATAGGCTGAGGTGCGATAAATTGCCTATCGATTAAGTCTGAGCCTCAGAATGTGGATACGAGCATAAACAAACGAATGGATGCGATTCGACCATTCATTCGCCAATTCTGACCTGAACTCGACAGTCCGCAAACTAACTCCGCTAACTCAAGAATGGAGACGGGAGTATCAACTACTAAAAGCTAAATACGATAACTTACTATAGCTCCGGCTTGGTGTTCACTATGACTTAAGGCAACGATTGCAAGGAGGCCTTAATATAAAACTAATCGAGACAACATACAAAGTTGCGGGTGATCGATTATATCACACCGCCAGATCGACAAGCAATATCAATCCACACCAACCACAAATGGAGATGACCCAAATATCAATTGAAAAACTCTGATCACCACATCCTGGATAGAAGAATAAACCACGAACGAATGTGACTCGACCATTCATTCTTCGATACCTTCCTTCGATCAGTCTGGAGGAGTATGAAATCGGATGAGCATGACCCGACTGCACCTAAGCCAACTCTATCCCTATATCTAACGAGAGAATATGAATCAAAATGGACGTAACTGATCGTCCAACTCCTAATAAATGCGATGCGACCATTCATTCACCGACTCTTACCATGATTTGACTAAAAGAGCAGTACGAAATGGACATGATTGACCATCCAGTACCTAGCTCATGCCCAAAATCCAACAAAGCACCAAAGTATTCCCTCTTGAAGAAAAAACCATAATACAATCTAGGATAGGCACGACACAGCCTTTTATCAATTAACTAAGTCCTACAGTTGGACGAGAAAGAATACAAAATTAAAGCGGACATGATTTTCCTTGCCACTTACCGGCGTATACCCCAGACTGGAAGCACGAGCGAGAAATAAGATGAACGTGATCCGACAGTTCATCAATCAACTCTAATTCTTAAAGCTTGGACTACAGTATAAACCCAGCTGGGACAAAACTCGACCAGTCGTGCAGTACATCCATCAACCCGAGACTGGGGGAAAAAGTGTGATCATCCAAGATTTGACTATGACAGCTCGATCCTACGACTCATGCCTAGTATTTGTAACAACTCGAGGCTATGATTGAAAGAATGCATAGAGATTGAATCATCAGATCGACACCCAGGCTCATGGGCGATTGACTATCATTCCATCCCAAACGACGAGCGACGAATCATGAGTACATTGAATGGAAAGCACGTTACTCGAATACACAAGAAGATTCAAACTCAAAGCAAAAGCCAGCTATGCAGCTACATGCGACCTAGGTCTAAACTCTACTCGGCACTTAATTCGACATGCATATAAGCCTGATCCTCAACCGTTGCAGATAATTTCACAAATTCATACATTTGGATCCAAGGATGCACCTATTGAGCTGATAATCAACATCACAGTTAGTCATGACAACCCATCATAGGTGCTGAAGATCGGATCACAACTCAGCGCAACGATGATGAAAGAGTTAGCTGTTTTTCTCCGAACGAATCTTGATGTGATCGCTTAGACCCATTCTGACATGTGTATGATCTCACCGGCTATCATAAGCCATGCATCAAGCATTGACCCGAGGCATGTCCCAGTGAATCAAAAATGATGCGGCATGGACCCGGAGATATCTGCCACACTTAAAGTACAGGTGAATTTACTCAAAACCAACGGTTTATCCATGACGCCCTCTACTCAGAATGGGTATCCTATCCTCTGCTTATGTGACAAGCAAATGGAAAGTGACGAACATACGTTGACTACCTAGATCTTAACAAGGCATACCCAAAGGGCATCTTTCCACTTCCAAAGATCGACTAGCTGGTAGACTCAACCGATGGACATGAAATGCTTTTATTCATGCACATGTACTCCAGATACAATCAGATCCTAATGCACATCCCCGACCAGGTGCACACCAGTTTCATTACCGATCTAGGATTATATTGCTATGTTGTGATGCCATTTGAACTTACGAACTCTGGTGCCACTTACCAGAAGCCAGTCAACCGATTGTTCAAAGATCAAATTGGGTGACTAATGGAAGTATATATGGATGATATCATCGTGGGATCGCGACGATCAAACGACCACATCGATGACTTGGTGGGGATGTTTGATTTCTCCTAAAACACGAAATGAACCTCAATCCCTTAAAACGCCCTCTCTGCATTGCGTCAGGGAAACTCTTGGGTTTCATCGTTAATTCTTGCAGAATTGAAGCCAATCTCAAGAAGTTTTAAGCAATTAGTGACATACAAACAATCAAGCAAGCGATTGACAAATGCCGAGAGAAACTGCCCGTAGTTGGAAAATCTACGTATTGCTTGTTGATTACATCACGAAAGACACGCCTTTACTTCCGGGCTCACCCAATTAACATCTATGTTGACCAGCCGTTACGATAGGTCGTACAACGACCTGAGACATCTGGAAGACTACTCAAGTGGAACATTTATTTGAGCCAATTTAACATCACATATCTCCCTCGGAGAGCTATCTAGGGACATACATTGGCAGACTTCATAGTCGAATTTACTACACTAGACAACTCTCCAGGGAGCAGTGTAGAACTGACCATTTGGTAGGAGATGTACACGGATAGAGCATCCAATGACCGATGTCCTAGTGCTAGAGTTGTGTTAGCGACCCCCGAGGAATGATCGATCTCCTATGCCCTGAAACTCAATTTTCCTGTAACAAATAATGAAGCTGAATATGAAGGTTTGATTGCCAAGCTCAAGCTTGCTAAAGAACTGGGAGTAAAAACCTTGCAGGTCTTTTGCGATTCCCAACCAGTAGTATGCCAGTTCAAGGAATGCGTAGCAAATGGGTTTAATTCCAGTCAAAGTATTTAATGCTCCAAGCATTGACCATATGGAGATCGATCAGATCTTGGAAATAAAGCCGAAAAGTTAGTCATCGATGACCTCTATGAATGACTATCTACAATGGGGAACCCTTCCCGAATGGAGGAATGAAAAACGACAGATCCTTCACAATGCTTCACGCTACATCATCCGAGATGGAATTAATATATTGATACAAGCCCTATACTCAAAATCATTTTTAAAGAAACACCATTCATCTTGCATCAATATCCAAGCCCAACCTTGCCTACAATTGATCGAAACCACCCCACATTTCATCTCCTAGGTGATCAAATGCAGCAATCCACATTCAACCTTAAGGCCAACCATTATGCTTCAAACCCATAATCGATCGTCATCAGTGGTCTCTTCAACATCAACTTCTCAAATCCATTTATCTTGTATCCATAAAGATATGGAGCGAGAAGGATCGGTGGACAAAAAATTGCAAATGACCGAATTGCATTCCACTAAATTGGCAATGACCCATGAGCATATAAATGCATCCAGGAGCCGACAACTAAAACATATACCTTAACGTGCACATGCACATTCCCCAAATTTGATTTTTGAAACTGATAAAAATTGAATTCTCACCTAGGGTTATCAGAGAAAGAAACAAATCAGATAACCGAAGACTACTAACTCAATGGAATCGAGTGTAGATGACAATTAACAAATTACAATCTAGAATTTATACTAACGGATATCGACCAAGCATCATAACGAACAGAGGGAAACATGACTATCAGCGAATAAACAACTCGGTGGAAGGATAACGGCTATTCGATAAAATAGATGGATTTCTTTTCGACGATTCTAGTGTGCGACATTTCAAAGCACATCATATTCAAAACAAGACGTACTTTAGGGGGAAAATGTTATCCCGCCTTTTGGCAAGGTCGTGATATCGAAGGACTTGACTCAAAATGAGTGGTTACCAACCTTGAAATTTAGTTATGTACAAGACTATGGACGATGGACGGGCGAATTCGGACTGGGTCCCAATCAAGATGCAATCAATATGAAGTGACAAGGAAGGCTCATGAGGCTACATTTCAAATTTCAAGTCATTCTGAGTCCATATGATCAAGTCACGGACAAAAGAAGAATTTATATGGATCGATTGGGAACGATCCATAAAACAGCACAAATCAACAATGATCGATTGATATCGCAAAATCTACAAGTCCAATACACTTGAAACTTCTAGAGCATCAGTATATTGAAGAGTGGAGCCTACAAAATCGATCATAAGTCAAAACTCTCAAGTTCATGAAATTACCGATCGTTATATACCGATCGTTCATAACGATCGGTATGACTCAGTAAACAATCCAAATACAACAGAGATCGGTGAATATCTCGCAAAATACAACTCAGAATGACACCATATTTTAGGAGCAAGGTCTAAAAGCATATGGGATGCCCCACAAAAGATCATGGGGCAAGACTCACAAAACTCCCAAAATACCGTTCTTTCTCTACCGATCGTTCCTAACGATCGGTATAAACCAGCCAAAACGATCCATAGTATCACAAAAAATGTGATATCTCACAAACCATAAGTCGAGATCGCATGAAATTTGGAAAGCAAGTAGCTTACATCACGAACAACCCTTGAAAAAGATCGCACTCCCATTGGAGTTTATATAAATGTTTGATGATATTATTACCGATCGTTCTAAAACAATGAATTATGACTAACAATCATTCTTGTAGGCCTCTACAATCTGGAGGTTCATCTGGCGAAATTTTAGCCGAATCCATGAACGTCTTCACCTATAAATAGAGTGAGCATTCTCCATAAATAGGATCCTTCTTTCTGCTACCCTGGCTCTGCCATTTTTATTCTTCACTCTTGTACTAATGGATCCCACCTGATCCAAACATTATTATAATCATAATCAATCGCAAGATCAATAAAAATATGAAGTGGACGTAGGCCAAGATTACCGAACCACTATAAAAATCTATGTGTTCATTTACTTTCTCGATGATGTTTTTAATTTCATTCATCATTCAATCTCTATGAGTTTCTATTGGGGTTTGTGTCCATTTTTGGTGCAAACACTGAACAATTAGAAAATGTTATATTTATCTATCAAGAAAAATATTGCAGAGAATTGTTAAAAAGTTTTGGAATGGAGAATACTTCAAGTAAACTGACTCTAATGAGCACTAGCTTGCATTTAGAAAAAAACAAGAATGGTAAGGAATTTATCAAAAATATATAGAAGTATGATAGGCTCTTTACTTTATCCAACCACTAGCCGACCCAATAATATGACGAGTGTTTGCCTATCGCTCGATTTCAAGCACAACATAAGGAATCACATCATCGAGCCATGAAATGAATTTTGTGATATTTAACCAATACCAAGGATTACAGACTCTTTTATCCAAAAGGCGGCTCTTTTGAGTTGGTCTCATATAGTGATGCCGAATTTGGTGGCTGCAATATGGATCGAAAGAGTATGAGTGGAACTTTTCACTTTATCGGTCAATCCTTGGTCTCGTGGTTCAGTAAAAAACAAAATTATATTTCCTTCTTGACATGTAAGGCCAAGTATACCTCAGCCGTTTTAGCTTGTGCTCAAGTTATGTATATGCAACAAATACTTTGTGATTACGAGAAAAATATTCAGAATTCTTTTAAATGTTGTGATAATACGAGTGTTATCAATCTCTCCAAAAATCCTATAAATCATTCTAGAACAAAACATATTGATATATGTATCATCATTTTTAAGAGATAACATAGAAAAAGAAGTTATTTCCCATGAATTTGTTAATATGGAGAACCTAATGGCAGATATTTTTACTAAACCTCTGTGACCTTTTTGAACTTATGTAGGGAACTAGCATTTTCTCTCTAAATGAATTAATTGGATAATCTTTTCATATATGAGTAATACCCATTTAAAATATATTCATATCTGAGAATTGATTTTAAACCAATTTTATCTTTGTTCAATTCATTTCCATCTTAGAATAGTAATTTGTTTAGTTGGTCAATATTAAATAACAAATTTCTATCATATATACTTCTTTTCTATTTTTAGTAAAATTCTTACTATTTAAACAACCTAATGATAAAACACTACCTTAAGAAAATCACTTTTCTTCTCTACTAAAACATGTCGACTTTTGAAGACAACTCCTCCTCGTATATCAAAATCACCTCCTTTAGACAAAACTGGTTATTCTTATACAGGGAAGAAATTAAACAATCTCTTAAGTTCGAAGGTCATGTTACTACCACTCAAGATGATTGTATTGATAATCCAGCTCATTATCAAGGAGAAACAATACAATTGCAAAAGGAAGTATATTGGAAACAGCGACAATAAGATGACCATATGAATTTTTATAGAAATGACTTTAATGGGTTTTTGCAAGAAATCACCAACTAAAAACTACATTCGTCCTAAAGGATGCCCTTCAAAACAACCATCAACTCCTATCAAAATATATGAGCCAAAACAAGCTAACTCTTGGGAACCATCTGAAGAAGAAACCAAAGCTTTGAAAAACTAAAATAACCTTTTCCATATGTATTACTTACATATATTCTCTTGTTAAATTTGTAAATTTGTTCCATATGTGTGTGAGTGTATAATATAAATAATTATTGTTTACCTTCATAATATATACTGAATTTTTTTGTAGAATATATACAGCAATATAAAAATATGCATAACTAAATTAACATATATACGTATATACTAATTTTCAAGAAAATAAAATTTTCAGTCTTCAGTCGACTGACCCATTGCCACAGTCGACTAACCCATTTCTACAGTCGACTGAACACTAGTATTTTATATATAAAATTTTTAAAATTATGTTGGTCGGCTATTTAAAAATTATTTAGTCGACTATATACAATGATAGGCTTGGGAAGGCAATCCATTTCACTTCAATCGACTAAATGAAGCCACCATTCGACTGAACTGTGATCATTTTTAAAACATTCGACCATATTTTAACTTCTAAGTTGACTAAAACACCTCTTCTCATGAAATAGTTTTATATAAATTCAGTCGACTGGCCACCTTACTCAATCGACTGAAACTTTGACAATCAGAAGACTAATTTTTATATTCTAGTTGACTAAATTAAACCTTGCTCTCTGGAATGCAATTTCCTTGCATTTGGTCGACTGACTTCCTCCTTCAGTTGACTGAATTAACAATTTTTTCTTTTTAAAAATAACAAAGGTCATGCCTTTTCACTTTCATTTTCCTTTTCACTCTCATAATCAAAACCTTAGATCTCCAGAACTTCAAAAATGGAGCCTAAACAAAAGTTTGCACAATTAAGAAAGTCGCCGCCCAAAAAGAGAAAGCTTCTTCGTCAAATCCTCCATAACATCCTAAATTTTCCTTTAATAAGTAAATTGCTGAATAGATGGGGAACATTAAAATTGCCTTGAAGCGCTTCAATGAATTCAACGACAAGAGAATCTTTCAAGAAACATTCTACAAAGATGTATGACTTCTCAAATTTTGGAATTGAAAAACTTGCTAGAGAACTTGAATTTCCGCCCCTAAAAAATTACGCCCAAAAGGGCCAAAACAAGGTAAAAATCCAGCTATTTCTTGTACGGATGTTCTATGCTATTCTTCATGGAAGTTTCTACAAACCAGTGAATGATAAAGGTCTTCTTTAGAGTAAGGTTTTGGGTGTTAAAATAAAACATTTTGTAAGAGAACCGATAATTATTTTGGGTTGTTCATCTAAGGGGTATGATTTATATGACATTGGCCATGATTACTTTGCTAACAACTTGACTAGTTATTTGTTATGTACCTCAAAAATGAGCAATAACTTCATCAATCTTCATCCCAAGTAAGAATTACAAATAAAAGGATACTTCAAACAATTTTACAAAGGATGGGAAGTTATGAAAAAATGTATGATAATAATTAGAAGGCGTTATATGCAATTTATTCAAATGAAAAGTTAGATTAGGCTAAGATAATTCATGATGAAATCAAGAGTTTTAATGGTCGTTAATGACACACTTTGTTCTACGGTTCATTTTTGACAATTTTTTTTACACTTTGGGATAAATGTTGATAGCTTAACTGACTTTATCTTGCCTAAAGTCATGGATCAGAAATCCACATCTATACTGAAACTTCCATCGAGAATGGAACCGGTTATTCCATGCAAAGGTTACTTGCTCAAATGGTTCGCGAAAATATTGGTCCATCTTCGGCTCGGCCACAACCTTCATCTCAACCATCTCCACATCTGGAAATTAAAAAGGAAGTTTCTTGGTCAATGGATAGTGATAAGGATATTTCTTTAGTTCAACCATCGAAGAATATCACATCCCAAACTGTTATTCTTCAGTATCAAGAAATTATCTTTAAACATCAACAAAAGATGATAAACGACAAAATAGGTTCGAGAAAAGGACAATGAGTTTTCTCGAGAAAATATGGAATAGAATTTCCTCGTGCTTGCGCTCTCCTTCGCCGTCTCGGTCACATGCCTCTTTCAACCATGGTGAGAGTTGAAGACCTTTTCCTTCTGATAGTTTGATTCTCTTTTATTTGCTTGTGTATGTATGAACTACTTGTCTTTGGTTTACATTTTGATGTTTGGTGTTGTGAACTATTATTAGCTTTGGGTACTATTGGGGTATGATGTATGATCTATTATTTTAAGTGTTGTGTTTGTTTATGGTTGTTTATGTGTTGAATTTGTATGTTTCTTGTTTTTTTAAGTACAATTGTTAAATCTATGTTTATTGTTGTGTTCATATTTGAATCTCAAGTGATATTGCTCTGCTTGTGTTTGCAATTATGATCCCCTAGTTTTTATGCTTTGCTTATTGATGCTTTTATTCTTTTTTGTTGATGACAAGAGGAGAATGAATGATAACAGGGAAGCACATATTATGGGGGAGTATTAATCATTCATATCAATCTATATCATATATATATAGTTGTCATCATAAAAAAGGTAGAGAATGTTAGAACCCTATTGTATGAATATTTTAATGATGATAACTATATGTAGTATGTTATTTTATGTAGGAATCTAAAGATGATGAATCGAAGAAACAAGGAAAGAAGCAAAGAGATATCTACAAATCAAAAGACAAGAGTATGAAATTGTCATTAGATTTATTTGTAAAATCTTCTAGATGATTCATATCCATACACATCTCATTTGCACATAAAAATTTCAAAAACAAGAGCTAATGTGTTTTCGAAATAAGGATTTTCATGATTGTCTATATATAAAAAAATTATATAGGTTCAGTCGACTAAATTCATTTTCAAGCGACTGAGGGAAGCCGACTGAAAATGAATCCAATCGACTGAACCAGTCTACTAACTTACATAATTTAATCATTTGAATTTTGTCATTTCCTCTATATTTTTTGGTGTTCATATTCAGTAGATTGACCACTATCCCCAGTCAATTGAATAACCTATAATGTCTATATTCTGAAACTCTACGAAGAGACACGATCCCTTAGTGTTTCTCTTCAAAGAGAAATGGCTTTCTTGAATGATTGTAACCATTCTACGCAACCTTTTGATATCTATAAATATAGTCTAACTTGCAAAAGTAAAAAATAACTTGCTATCTTGAATTCTTTTCTCTCGTGAATACCATTTGCTCTCAAACTATAATATTCACTCAAGAATTATTATATACACTTTCATAATCACATGCACGCATCTTGAATCATCAAGGAGATTATAGGAAGTATTGTACTACAAGTCAATGTTTGCGCCAAAATTGGTCACAAACACCCAATTGCCGATGAAAGCACCCGTTCACAATCACAGATAGTAAGTATGTAGAGAATATAAATATGAAGAACACTCAAAATTTAAAAGGAAAGCAATAGAAACACAAGGTTTATAGTGGTTCGGCGTTGGAGCCTACGTCCACTTTGAAGAGTTGTTATTTTATTGATTATAACTCGCTGGTTACAAAGGTTTACAACAGTACAACCGAGTTACAACAATGATTCCGACAGAGTATCGGCATAGAAGAGCCAAAAGATCCCTTTCCTGAAGACCCTGGACTGCTATTTATAGGTGCAGGTTGGAAATATCTATCTCAAACTTCGAAAGACTCCTTCCCTCACATGGGTGGGCCTCGACCATGTTCGATCCCTTAACGTTTGGACTCGATCCATGATCGATATGAACGAAATTCATATCGATCCAAATCTTGCCCAATTGAGTCGAGATTGATCACAGACATTTTTGGGGTCATACGCAAGCTCCTGTGAAAATTTGGTGGCATTTGGACTTGTAGATTTTGAGTTATGATCGATGCAAGTTTGGATTTACAGTGTGCTGTCGAATTCGTATCGCTCTCGGTCGTGTCACTCCATTTGTATCCATACCATTCGTATCGATCAGGCTGACGTGGAGCGATATCCCATGATCGATCCATTTTCCATCCCGAATGACTGCGTCTTCCACTTTTCTATGCTTTGTTCGTATCGACCAGGGCATTTCCTCTTCGTATCGATCTTGTGCATCGCCTTTCGTATCGAGGGAGTGCAGTGTGTTTCGTATTGGTAGCCAATGGTGGACTTCGTATCGATGTGTGGCAGGTCGATACGAAGAACATGGAAGTTAAACCGATACGAGACAACGGTCGTCATGGGATAAGAAAGAGGTGAACCGGATTGATACGAAGAATGGTGGCTCCTGGATGGGTACGAAAGTAACGCTTCCCTTGGGTACGAACGAGACTGTGGCTTGGCTTCGGTTACGACATGAATGGACAAGAAGTGAAGGCTATTTGTTTAGGTGGATACGAAGTCGATAATGCTTTTCCACGGACACGAATGGGGTTGGTGCATGATGGATACGAACGAGGCCTACGAGTCGATGGATATGAAGTGGATGGACGCGAATGGTTTTGCTCCTTCCATAGTTGCGAACTAGCTTGATTCCGTGGATACGATGGAGGCCGCCTTGGATAGATACGAACGAGAATGGGTACGAATAAAGGTGATCTTTTTGACCTTGATCGATCAATATCTTGAGCATACGAACTCCGATTGACTTGAAATTTGGAATGTTGGCTCCCAAAGCTTTACTCGTCGTACCCTATCAATTGTAGCTCGATCCGGACTCGGGCAAAAAAATTTAGTATCCATAGCGAACCTGTGTATAACTAATATTCGGAACTGATTATCTTTGGATTTTAGTCAATTCTTTGGTATCATGGCCTTGCCAAAAGGTAGATAACACATGCCCCCCAAAAATGCCTTGCGATAGGAAGGTGTGTTTTGTAGTTTGATAAGCTGGATATTCGTATCCTGTTAATGACCTGTAAAGAGAATGATAATCTTACCCGACTGCGAATAGTGAATATTCGCGATCGCATGCCGTTCAGGGCGGTATGTGACCGTTCGTGGTCAGGGTGCCGTTCATGGCAAATGGTGATCGGTCGCGGTCGGGTGGCGTTCATGGCAAGTTGTGACCGTTCTCGGTCGGGTGTCGTTCGTGGCGAGCTGTGACCGTTCGCGGTCGGGTGCCATTCAAGGAGACTTGTGACCGTTCATGGTCGGGTGCCGTTCGAGGCGAATTATGTATGCCCGGGGGGAATCAGTATCATTATTGTCAGATTTCATGTTCGAGTGAGTTTCTGAATTGTTTGTTATGGCGGTTTATCGCCATCTCAGAGCATGCCTGAGGACCGTTCGCGATCCCGTGCATGTGTAAGTGACTTGGCCGTTATGGGATTATAAAAATCAGATTTACATTCAAAATGAGTCTTACAACCAAAATGTCCAAGAAAATCAAGTCTAGACGCAAAAAATAGAAAACAAAAGCAAAATAGAGACGTCAAAGTGCAAATACCTACACAGATGCGGTTGATAGTCGTCTCAGAGCATGCCTGAGGACCGTTTGTGATCATGCACATGTGTGTTTGTACCAAAAATGGGCACAACACTCTTCGGAAGTCTTTGAAGAGATAAACGTGTAGAATGAAAATTAAAACTGTGGATTATCTAACAAAAACTCCAAATAACATAAAGTAAATTGCAAAGACAAGTGATTTAGAGTGGTTCGGCTTTTTAGCCTACGTCCACTATGAAGTTTGATGATTTTATTGCTCGACACTCAAAGATTACAATTGTTTATACTGTAGTACAATTGGTTTTATAAGCTAAGTCTGAAACTAAAGCAGTGGCGGTGATGCAGAGTAAATCTGGCAGAGTCTGGGCGCTCTTTAGCTCTTAGAATTGTCCGACCCCTTTTTTGAATGACCAGGGGCTCTATTTATAGGTGTAGGAGGCTGATATTTCGCCTAAAATTCGGGGAGACCAGTTCTGGTACGTGAGGGGGCCCACATGCCCACTCTTTGGAAATCCGGGCCCACTTTGGGATCGATTCGACCCTTGCTTCGAATCGATCAAGATTTACTCCGATTGAGCTGAAATTTGGCATGGACATTCCTTAGATCGCCAGTTAGCTGCTGTCCAAATTTCATAGCATTTGGACTTGTAGATCTCGAGATATGATCGATGCAAGTTGGTCCATATCGATTCGACCCTTGCTTCGAATCGATCAAGATTTGCTCCGATTGAGCTGAAATTTGGCATGGACATTCCTTAGGTCGCCAGTTAGCTGCTATCCAAATTTCATAGCATTTGGACTTGTAGATCACGAGATATGATCGATGCAAGTTGGTCCATATCGATTCGACCCTTGCTTCGAATTGTTCAAGATTTGCTCCGATTGAGCTGAAATTTGGCATGGACATTCCTTAGGTTGCCAGTTAGCTCCTGTCCAAATTTCATAGCATTTGGACTTGTAGATCTCGAGATATGATCGATGCAAGTTGGTCCATATCGATTCAACCCTTGCTTCGAATCGATCAAGATTTGCTCCGATTGAGCTGAAATTTGGCATGGACATTCCTTAGGTTGGCAGTTAGGTCCTGTCCAAATTTCATAGCATTTGGACTTGTAGATCTCGAGATATGATCGATGCAAGTTGGGTTTTCTTGACCGTGATCGATCAATATCTTGAGCATACAAACTCCGATTGACTTGAAATTTAGGATGTTGGATTTCTTAGCTTTGCTTGTCATGTCATATCAATTGTAGCTCGATCCGAACTCGGAAAAAATTTACCGACATCCATAGTAGACCTATGTATAACCGATCTTCAAGACGAACTGTCATTGGTTTCTAGTCAAGTTCTTGGTGTCACGGCCTTGCCAAAAGGCGGGATAACATTTGCCCCCCAAAGTACGTCTTGTGTGAACATGACGTGCTTTGAAATGTTGCATCCTTCATTCTGAAAAAGTTCTATCTGATTCGTTGAGTAGTTGCTATCTTTTCGTCAAAAGATGTAACCTTCGATTGATTTCCAGTAATATAAATGTTGATTGAACCACTGTCAGTGATTATGTAGTGCTATGTTATAACTGAGTGTCGAGTGCTAGCGATTTGTTGTTCGCTGTTGTAAATGTCATCAGGTGAGCATTCAATTCCTGTAAATTTTGAAAATTGAATGTTAGTCTGTCATATATGTACGTATGTTAACCTGGCTCCCGTTAACGTTTGCATGTTCACGAGTCATTGTCAAGTTCTTTAGTTTTTGTTTGGATTGAGTTTCATATCGATCCTCTCCTGGATCGAAGTGAAATTCAAGTTGTAACAACGTTTGATGGTTGTCTTTGAATGCTACTTCATAACGATCCTCTCCTGAATCGATGTGAAGGGTTGGAATGTATGCTTCGTATTGGTGGATACGTAATATTGGATCTCGGATTGATGGATACAAAAGTAATGCTTTGTATCGACAGAGTCAAACGATCCAGACATAATCATGCAGTGATGCTTCACGGAGGATATGCCATTCCTTATTTGTTTATTCAATAAGAATCCCCGATTGTGGATAATCTTTGATAGGAGTCATCCATGATTCTTCTCCTAGATCCATCTCTAAGATCTAGTTGATCTTCATATGTCAATGCTTGGAATAATAAGCATTTCAACTGGGATAAAGTGTTTTTGCCATGCATCCCCGGAACTGGCTAGCTTGGCCAATGACTTAGTTTTTTCATTTGGCCCTCCGAGGATGTGTGTAATGGTGT
Source organism: Allium fistulosum (assembly GCA_030737815.1). Taxonomy (NCBI): domain Eukaryota; kingdom Viridiplantae; phylum Streptophyta; class Magnoliopsida; order Asparagales; family Amaryllidaceae; genus Allium; species Allium fistulosum. Next base: position 989,961 of record JASFAW010000015.1, read on the forward strand.
AATAGTCGAAGTCGACTAGTAGCTTTTGGACCCAGCTAGGATGAGGAGCAAGATGTTGCCCCCTAGTTGAATAATCTTCCCTGACTCGGTATACTACTAACCAATAATCACATAATATATGCAAAGTTTCCACTCCTAGTTTTCTTGTAAGTTTGAGCGCCAAGGCTTCATACTTAGCTTCGTTATTTGTTGCAAGGAAGTTAAGTTTGAGGGCGTGGCAGATCGATCGTTCCTCAGTAGTCATTAACGCAACTCCGACATTAAAAAAGCCGATTATTGGAAGTTCCATCTGTGTACGTCCTCCATCGGTTGGACGGTTCGCCACTGTTCTTTAGATAGTCGTCTGATGTGGTGGATTCAGACATGAAGTATGCTAATGTTTGATCATGGAGAGCTCCCCGAGGGAGATATGTGAAATCAAATTGGCTTAGCTCGATATCCCATTCGAGTATCCTTTCAGACATCCAAGACCGCTGTTGTAACTATCATAACGGTTGGTTGATATGGACGTTAACGGGGTGAGCTTGTCAATAGTCATCCTTCATCATATACTGGTCTTTGGATTCGTTTCTCTTCACATAGCATTGCGACGCTTATGGCATGTGTTGACACGGCCCAATTGATGTATAAATCTTCGTGATCCAAAGGTTCGGGTAAAATGGGAGGTCTCTTTAAGTGATCTATCAGATCTGCTTGGTTGTCCTCGGTAGATGGGTGTCCCTAACTGTCATAATTTTCTAGAAATTAGTCTTGATTCCATGAGAATTGATGATGAAAACAAAGAATCTTTTTGATGTAATGGTGAAAGAGCATTTCAAAGGATCGATTTTCATCCTGCATTTTTTGGAGAGCACTGAATACCTCTGTCAAGTCATCGATATGGTCGTTTGATAGCCGTGATTTCACAAGCATATTAACCACATCTACTTTCATCGGTCGGTCGATCTAATTTTTGAATGATCTGCTAATCGTCCTTTTGTAAGTAGCACAAGTGTCCTTAAGTTTTAGTCTATAGATTGCAGCATAGCACTATAGGCCCAGGTTAGTAGCGAAACAGTTGTATTCCTGGTTTGGGACATGCTTCGGTATCTGATTATATCTGGAGTTTGTATCCATGGATGTGAGTAATTCATGTATGATGGTCAGGTCCATCAGTTGGTCGATCATTGGGAGTGGAAAGCCGTGCTTTGTCATATCCCATGCAAATCTGAGTAGTTGATGTATGTCCTCCACTCTATGTTCGTTTTTCTTATAAGTAAAGGATTGGATATTCACTTTGGTTGGAGGGCATCATGGATAAACCCACTGGTTTTGAGCAGATTCGCCTCCTCTTTTAGTGCAACAGATCTCTCCGGATCCATGTTGCATCATTTTAGTTCACCGAGACATGCCTCGGGTCGACATTTAATGCAGGGTTCTTCATGGCTAGCGAGAGTCCATATATATATATATATATATATATATATATATATGAGGTCGAATCCAAGCGAACACATCAAGATTCACTTGAAGTAAAACAATTGACTCTTTCTTCATAATTGCGTAGAGTTGTGATCTGATCTACAATACTCGTGATGGGTTGTAGGTGCCTCATGTGTTTATTTGCAATGGTAAATGATCAGGCTTACAAGGACGTTGAATCAAAGGATTAGTAGAACTTAGCCTTGTATTGCACGCTGCTACATAGCTGGCTCCAGCTTTGAGATTGAATTGACTTATGTTTCTGAATGATGCGCTTTTCATTCAATGTACCTGCGATCCATTGCTCATTGGAAAGGTCAGAATGATGATCAGTCGCCTATAAGTCCTGGTATTGATCCGATGATTCTATCTCTAGGCATCCTTTCGGTCGCAACCTAGAGTTGTTATGAATATCAGGCATGGGTCATAGGTTCAAATTGTCATAGTCAACTCTCGGATAATTACTCTTTTGCCCCCAGCCTCGGGTTGGCGGATGCATTACGAGACGATCTAGTCTTGTCCTAGCTGTGTCTATACTGTAGTTCAAGCTTTAAGAACCGGAGTTGACTGATGAATGGTTGAGTCATATTACCTTATCTTCTTGTTCGTGCCCCTAAGTCTGGGGAGTATCTCGATAAGTGGCAAGGTAGACAATGTCCACTTCAATTTTGTATTATATTCCATTGAACCATAGGATCAAATTAACGGACGGAGGGCAGAGTCGTGCCTATCATGCATTATGTTCTAGTTCTTTCCTCTAGGCGGAATACATTGTTACTTTGCCGACATTCGGACATAAGCTAGATTCTGGACGGTCAATGACATTCGCTCTGCTGCTTATGTCGCCATACTTTGGGCAAAAACTGAAGAGTGAATCGTCTAGTCAGATCCAATGCAGGATTGGTGCTTCCCTTGTCGAATACAGGGTAAGAATCAGTGTGCAGATGTTTAGGTTGCACTTGTTTCGAATCGTTCTTTTAGTCGGATCATGGTAAGAGTCAATGAATGAATGGTCGCGTTGCATTCATTTGGAGTTGGCTGATCAACCATGTCCATTTCGATTTACGTTCTCCCGTTAGATCTAGGGATAAAGTCAGCTCAAATGCAGTCATGTCATGCTCATCTGGTCTCATGTTCTTCCTGATGGATTGAAGGAAGGCGATGGAGGACGAATGGTAAAGTCACACTCATTTGTGATTTACACTTCTATTCATGCTATGCTGGTCGAAGATATTCGATGCATGCTCGGGTCACATTGATTTGTAGTTGAAGAAGATTGATATTGACCGTCGATTCGATGGCATGATGCAGAATGCTCGAACCTTATTTCCTGTCAATCCGATGGTATGATATGAAAGGCGCAGATCGACATTGCCCGTCGATCCGGCGATATGATATGATCGGTTGCTTGTAACTTTGGGCGTCATTATGTTTGGTTGGCATCAAGGCCTCCATGCAGTCGTTGCCTTAAGTTTTAATGGACGCTAAGCCGGAGAGGTAGCGAGTCACCTTTCTCTTCTTTCAGTAATTTGTACTTCTGCCCCCAGTCTTGGGGATAAGCCGTAATAGGCGTTATGCAATACTGTTCACTGCTTAATTTTAACATCCACACTCTGGGGACTTGTATCTTTATGACAGCTGTTGATCACTCATTTTCATGTGTTGAGTCTGCGTCTATGCTCGGAGAATGAGTGATGTAACTTGGTTGAGATGCAGTCGAAGTTGTTAGGTGGACGGGTCCACCCTCCTCAAGGCCGTACTCGATGTAGATGCAGTCGAAGTTGTTAGGTGGATGGGTCCACCCTCCTCGAAGCTGCATTGAATGGAGATACGGTTGAAGTCGTTAGGTAGATGTATCTGCCCTCCTCGAAGCCGTATTTGATGGGGATGCAGTCGAAGTCGTTAGGTGGACGGGTCCACCCTCCTCGAAGCTGCATTGAATGGAGATACGGTCGAAGTCGTTAGGTAGATGGATCTACCCTCCTCGAAGCCGTATTTGATAGGGATGTAGTCGAAGTCGTTAGGTGGACGGGTCCACCCTCCTCGAAGCTGCATTGAATGGAGATACGGTCGAAGTCGTTAGGTAAATGGATCTACCCTCCTCGAAGCCATAGTTGGTTGTAGTTTATACTCCGGCTCGAGCTCTCGGAGTCCGGAGTTAGTTTAATGTTTATACTCCAGTTCGCGCTCTCGAAAGCTGGAGTTTGTTGATGTTTATACTCCGGTTCGCGCTCTCGGAATCCGGAGTTAGTTAATGTTTATACTCCAGTTCGCGCTCTCGGAAGCTGGAGTTTGTTGATGTTTGTACCCAGCTCGCGCTCTCGAAGTACTCTGGGGTTTGGTTAATGTTTATACTCCGTCTCGCACTCTGGGAGTACGGAGTTGGTTAAATGTTTATACTCCGTCTCGCACTCTGGGAGTACGGAGTTGATGTATGTTTATACTCCATCTCGCACTCTGGGAGTACGGAGTTGATGTATGTTTATACTCCGTCTCGCACTCTGGGAGTACGGAGTTGGTTAAATATTTATACTCCGTCTCGCACTCTGGGAGTACGGAGTTGGTTAAATGTTTATACTCCGTCTCGCACTCTGGGAGTACGGAGTTGGTTGAATGTTTATACTCCGTCTCGCACTCTGGGAGTACGGAGTTGGTGTTGGGATTGTCGTGTATCGACCCATTTTTAGCCTTGAAGTGATGGCTTGCCCCTGAGCTCGGGGTTTCACTTAGCGAGTGATCGGTGGGATCCCGATTATCTTCCACTTATATACCCTTCAACGAAGGGTGAGATTTAGTTTATGGACAGTTGGATCGCGTCCATGTTCATTTGGATTCCGCTTTTGCCAGGCCTAAGGAGTAAGATTAGTGTTCTGGCAAACTTTGTGCTTGAGCATAGGAAGGGATGGTCGAATTACATCCACTCTGAGTTGTGTATTTTTCCTTAAGTCGGGTGTAAGAATTAGAGAGCAGACAGTCGGGTCACGTTCAATTTATACTTTGCATTCTTTGGATCGAGCTAAGGAAAAGAGTTGAAATGAAAGCTCATGACGGTTAGCGAGTAGGCAGTCAGTCGTTGATGACTTTAAATTGAGGGTTGGCCCCTGATGAAGTCGGTTTAAGGCATGATTGTTTTGCCGAATCACAGACGCAAACTGGGGAGTGAACGGTCAAATCATATCCACTTTAAACATGTGTTTTCAAATAACCCCAAGTGTCTAATGTAGGATTGGATGCATGGATGGTGATGTTGCGTCCACCCTTGGTGTGATTCCGATTTTATCGGACATCAGAAGAAGCGTAAGTATGTTGGTGAGCTTCAAGTACGAGATGGAGAGTACATTGTTGGGATATATCACTCCAAGTCTTTCCCAGATCTCCAATTAAATTGCATAGGCGGCTGAGTGGATGGTCGGTTGCATCCACTCTGTACTAGAGTCCTGACCTTGTCGGTCTCTTCTGCTTTGATGCCTTGCCCCCAGTCAGGGGCGTATAGTAGCAGATGAGTGGTTGAATCATGATCGTCATGATGATGCCTCAATGATTTGATCATAGTCTGCGGAGGTTGTTTTGCACCCAATCTTGAGTACTCGGTTACCTGCATCATTTGCAAGTAGTTTAATTCAAGTAGGTCATATTTCGCAATGTAAATGAAATTGAATTGGAAATAATTCAAAAGAGATCGAATCAAATCTCGTTGATAAGTGAGGCAGCGTCGTATGCTTGCTATTGCACTTCATTCCAGCCCTTCTCAGTTGGAAGTCTAATGCAAATGGTTCAATTTGACCAAAGTCCTCGATTGATAGGGATCGGATGTTCACGGTCCTTCGTTTTATGGGGCTTGCACATATTGTCGGAGCTATCCTTCCCGGAGAACCCTTATGGCGTTGGCGTTCATGGTAGCCATTTAGAGAAGAGGAGTTTTCCAATTTAGAGTATGGAGCAGGTCCCCTCCTTATCTTGCTATGTTGATCCTTCATCTGATTCATCAACTCAAAATTTGCCTATACATGTTGGTGTAGTTGTCGGTGGCAGTCCACCAGTTCTCTTGTCAAAGTCTGGAAATAAGCGCTGGTGATGAATTCATTTATGGGTATCGGTAGCAACTGGCTGCGGGCTTTGGATAAATTCGTTGGCTGCCAGCTTCTTCATTCACTTCAACAATATAAGAAGTAGAACTGGTATGTCTAACCACGATTGACAATGTTCTTTGAGGAATGGGGGAAGATAGCTACAATTGATGGCAGTCATCGCTCTTGGTGTAAGCCATGTGCAATTCTCACTTCATGAGGTAGTGCCGGGGGTTATATATTTCCAAAGTGCACTGACATAGTCAGCGTGTTGAATTTTCATTGGAAGTTCTGCTTGTAGGATGGTTTCAACGAATAGGTCTCGACTGGGAAAGATTCTCCAATCGACATTATGATCAAGTCCATTTTATTGCCAAGGGGTCTTGTAACACTGGTGAATGATGTATGCACGATTGTCCAACGTTTGAGTGGTTGGTAACGCCGATTGGACGGCGAGTTGGTTAAAATGGGCTAATAGATTGGTGTTTATCCCAAACTTTCATCCAGATAGGAGACCTATATAGGGTATTAAGGAAGTCTTCTTGAGGTTGTATGCCATGCTTTTAGTCATGTGGACGTGGAATGATTAAGATGCGGGCATTTGAAGATGGTTCAGTGGTGACCAGCTTAAAAGCATGATATATTAATCAACTCCAGTTCTTGGCATATTAACTAGGTTCTCCAGCCTCTGGGAGTACGGTTCAGTACTATTTCTTTACCCGTTCCTTGATTGCAACTAAACAGTTGTTGTGATCTCCTATGTCTTTTTCAGTCATGGAACAATTAGAAGCACGGATGGAATGTTCCTTCACTAAATTGGTGATTGAATCGACAATGCGGGTGCCCTGCGCTGCGGCTAGGGTTCGGGGGGTTTCCCCCGAAAAAAAAAATTTTAGGCTCTTTTTAGGAAATATGGGTTGTACCCGAATTTTTTTTTTTTTTTTTTAAATTTCGTATCGATACGAATTGGACACAATTGGATCGATTCGAATTGCAGTTGAGTATCGATACGAATTGGGTGAAGTTGGATCGATTCGAATTGCAGTTGAGTATCGATACGAATTGGGTGTAAATGGATGGATACGAAGTAGCGCACCCTGGTGGATACGAAGTAGCGCACCCTGATGGATACGAAGCAGCGCACCCTGATGGATACGAAGAAGCGCATCGTGATGGATACGAAGAAGCGCACCCTGATGGATACGAAGCAGCGCACCCTGATGGATACGAAGCAGCGCACCCTGATGGATACGAAGAAGCGCGCCCTGATGGATACGAAGTAGCGCACCCTGATGGATACGAAGTAGATGGATGCGAGGGTCTTGTGTCTCTGATCGATACGAAGACAATGGATTCGAAGTGAGGCTATGCTTATGGATACGAACGCTCGGTCCAGATGGGTTCGAAGACATGGATACGAAAATCACCATATTTTCATGGATTCGAAGACATGGATACGAAAATCACCATACTTTCATGGATTCAAAGACATGGATACGAAAATCACCATACTTTCATGGATTCGAAGACATGGATACGAAAATCACCATATTTTCATGGATTCGAAGACATGGATACGAAAATCACCATACTTTCTGGAAACAAATACATGGATACGAAAATCACCATATTTTCATGGATTCGAAGACATGGATACGAAAATCACCATATTTTCATGGATTCGAAGACATGGATACGAAAATCACCATATTTTCATGGATACGAAAAATTGCATTTTTTCTGGATTCGAAAATATGGGTATGGAATTCATGATGAATGTAGTTCCTCTTAGATCTGGAGCAATCTGAATAGAATAGAAGGAACCACTTATGAACAGATCTGGATCTTCTCCTTAGATTTTTGCAATCCAACGACGGTAGTAGATCCATAGAGCAGGAGAAAAAACTGCGTTTTTTCTCAGTGAAAGCACCAAAGTGTTTGTACCAAAAATGGGCACAACACTCTTCGGAAGTCTTTGAAGAGATAAACGTGTAGAATGAAAATTAAAACTGTGGATTATCTAACAAAAACTCCAAATAACAGAAAGTAAATTGCAAAGACAAGCGATTTAGAGTGGTTCGGCTTTTTAGCCTACGTCCACTATGAAGTTTGATGATTTTATTGCTCGACGCTCGAAGATTACAATTGTTTATACTGTAGTACAACTGGTTTTATAAGCTAAGTCTGAAACTAAAGCAGTGGTGGTGATGCAGAGTAAATCTGGCAGAGTCTGGGCGCTCTTTAGCTCTTAGAATTGTCCGACCCCTTTTCTGAATGACCAGGGGCTCTATTTATAGGTGTAGGAGGCTGATATTTCGCTTAAAATTCGGGGAGACCAGTTCTGGTACGTGAGGGGGCCCACATGCCCACTCTTTGGAAATCCGGGCCCACTTTGGGATCGATTCGACCCTTGCTTCGAATCGATCAAGATTTGCTCCGATTGAGCTGAAATTTGGCATGGACATTCCTTAGGTCGCCAGTTAGCTGCTGTCCAAATTTCATAGCATTTGGACTTGTAGATCTCGAGATATGATCGATGCAAGTTGGTCCATATCGATTCGACCCTTGCTTCGAATCGATCAAGATTTGCTCCGATTGAGCTGAAATTTGGCATGGACATTCCTTAGGTCGCCAGTTAGCTGCTGTCCAAATTTCATAGCATTTGGACTTGTAGATCTCGAGATATGATCGATGCAAGTTGGTCCATATCGATTCGACCCTTGCTTCGAATTGATCAAGATTTGCTCCGATTGAGCTGAAATTTGGCATGGACATTCCTTAGGTTGCCAGTTAGCTCCTGTCCAAATTTCATAGCATTTGGACTTGTAGATCTCGAGATATGATCGATGCAAGTTGATCCATATCGATTCGACCCTTGCTTCGAATCGATCAAGATTTGCTCCGATTGAGCTGAAATTTGGCATGGACATTCCTTAGGTTGCCAGTTAGGTCCTGTCTAAATTTCATAGCATTTGGACTTGTAGATCTCGAGATATGATCGATGCAATTTGGGTTTTCTTGACCGTGATCGATCAATATCTTGAGCATACAAACTCCGATTGACTTGAAATTTAGGATGTTGGATTTCTTAGCTTTGCTTGTCATGTCATATCAATTGTAGCTCGATCCGAACTCGGAAAAAATTTACCGACATCCATAGTAGACCTATGTATAACCGATCTTCAAGACGAACTGTCATTGGTTTCTAGTCAAGTTCTTGGTGTCACGGCCTTGCCAAAAGGCGGGATAACAATGTGTAAGCGACTTAACCGCATTAGTGTGGAATTTGCGAATTATTCATCATTATTTCAATCAGTTGATGACAAGCTGATGCCTCGATCCTAGGCCGTCCCTAGTTGATGCAGATGGTGGTCGTTCTTGCTCCACCATTGCTGCTCGCCTCTTCACGTATTGTAATAGCATGCCGTTCCAGATATGCCCTTCTATCTCATCCCTCAAGTGTTTGCAATCATTCGTATCAAAGCCGCTTAGCTCGTGAAATGAGCAGTACTTGTCTGATTTCCTCTTATTGTTGGTCGGATACCTTCTCATTGGCCTCCGGTAGGGAACCTGTCCCTTAGTGTCTTGGTAGATGTTAGTCCATGAGTTGATGGTTTTGATGACAACAACATTAGAATAAGATTATAAAATATAAATACTAACATTATAGTTTAAATATATATGTATATACAGGATTTAACCATGCAGGTACAAAGAATGAAGACTGTACAGTATAGAGATTCAAGATATCAAGATTGAAGACTCATGAGTATCAAGAGTTCAAGATTTCAAGATAAGTATTGAGTCTAGAATTATGTTAAAACTTCATAATAGCACTGAAATCTTCACTCCATTTCTATTTTGGGATGGAACCCATTTCTACCTTTTTAGTGGCTTACAAACCCACGACAACTAGCTTACAAACCTATGACAAGTGGCTTACAAACCCACGAACATCCTTGTTTTGTACAAGTTCTCGAGTCCTGATGTGATGAGATATTCTGCAGGAAGAAGCTTGCAAAACTACTTCAGAATGATTTTCAAAACTACTTTTCAAAATGTTTTAGCCTTAAAAATTATCTTTTCAAATGATTTTCAAAAAGATGTTTTAGCCTTAAATATTCTTTGTTTTTGTTTTTAATAAACTCTTGTTTTAAACTTCGTTTGTTTTAAACTATCTTTTAATTATAATATATTTATACTTAGATTTAAATATAAAATTATAGTAAAATTATATATATATTATTCTCTATATTTATCTATGTATTTTATCTATAGTCAAGTATATTTATAAAGTTTAATATAAGATAAAGGTTATTTTTAAAGAAAATCAAATCTTCAAAAAATGCTTTGGGATGTCGACATGCCCTAGTACCCCATGTCGACACAGTGACACTTAGATTCAAAAATTTGAATTTCAAAACAAGTGTCTATTCGCCATAACCTTTCACGAATGGACATGGCTGTTGTTCTTCTATAAATAGGGGTTAGTTTCAACGAATTTTGTATCAGTTTTTCTGGTTTTTCACTTCTCTTCTTCTTCCACATTTTCTTATTCAAAATCCTATCATCGCTCTGCCGAAATCAACATTGAATCTAACTAGATCATCTCTGGTTTGATTCTCTATCACTATCTCAACAAGATCCCAGTGCTATTCAGAGTTATAGGCTTCTTTGTAATCTATCTAGCAAGAAAAGGTGTGATTGTAGCCTTGGAAATCAATCAAGCGAGAAACGGTGCGATTGTAGCCTTGGAAATCAATTGGGTGAACTTGTTGCCCCAAAAATCAAGTATCTCTACCCAGAGGATTGTGATTCTGTACGGTGTACCTCGTAGCCTTGAAACCGAGGGTTGTAATTGTTGAATTGCTTTTGAAAGGAAATCCGTACTTAGTTGTGCGGGACTGGATGTAGGGTAACTCCGAACCAGTATAAAATCCGGTGCGTTCTTTCCTTTACTGCATTTACTTTATTTCTGCATCTGTGTTTGATTCTGTGATTATATCTGTGTCTGAATATTACATACATTTGTGTACAAATCAACAATAACTCAAAAAGATTTAGTAATTTCTTATAAACACTATTCACCCCTCCTCTAGTGTTCATTCTAGCCTTAAGATCCATATTCTGCATTCCTCACATTTGGTATCAGAACAAGGTTTTCAAAAGTTTCATAATTTGATTTTTGAAAAAGTTTTTATTAAAAATGGCTATGTTTATGAAATTTGTTAATGCATGTTTAGAAATATTCAGATCATCATTATCTCTCAAGTCTGCATATAATCAATATTCAAATACAAGTTGTCTACTAAGATTGTTTGATGTGCAAGAATCATGCTTTATGGGAGTTGAGGAATCAATCCAGAACAAACAAACTGTGCAGATCAAAAAGAACAAATGGATACTCAATAGTGGATGTTCTAGACACATGACTGGGAAACCAGATATGCTGAATGATATAATATACAAAGACGGAGGACTGGTTAACTTTGGAGACAATTCAAAAGGTTATGTGATCGGCATCGGCAAAGTCGGTAACTCTAAAACTCCCATTATTACTAATGTTTTGCTAGTTAGGAATCTGAAACACAATCTGCTAAGTATAAGTCAACTATGCGATAAAGGATATAAAATTAAATTTGAAAAAGATAAGTGTCACATTGAAGATAATAATTCAACCATAATATTTGAGGGAATTAGGAAAAAGAATATTTATATTCTTAGTATGAAAATTTCAAATGATAACTTGTGTCTTTTGGCAAATGCAAGTGATCATTGGATTTGGCATAAGAGATTTGGGCATTTGAATTTCAAACTCTTATCTAGACTGTCAAAACATGATCTAGTAAGAGGCCTCCCTAAAATGAATTTTAAAGTAGATAGTCTACGTGATGCATGTCAACTAAGAAAGCTTAGAAAAAGCTCCTTTAAATTAAAAAATATAATTTCTACTTCAAAACCTCTTGAATTACTTCATATTGATCTACTTGGTCCATCTTAAATTCTATCAATAAATAATAGTAAGTATGTTTTTGTAATTATAGATGATTATTCTAGATTTACATGGACAATATTTTTAAAACATAAAAGTGGTACTTTTGAATATTTTAAGAATTTTTCAAAAAGGGTTCAAAATCAACTTTCTCAAAAAATTATAACCATCTGTAGTGATCACAGTGGTGAATTTGAAAATGAAAAGTTTGAAGAATTCTACAATAAAAAGGGAATAATTAACAATTTTTCATTTCCAAGAACTCCACAACAAAACGGAGTAGTAGAACGTAAAAATAGGACGATTCAAGAGTGTGCGAGAACTATGCTTTCTGATAGTAATTTACCAAAGTACTTTTGGGCAGAAGCAGTTGCTACCGCTTGTTATATTTTAAATAGAATTTTAATTAGACCTTTAACTAATAAGACATCTTATGAACTTATTTACTCAAAGAAACCTAAGGTATCTTATTTTAGAATTTTTGGAAGTAAATGTTTTATTTTAAATACAAAAGATAACTTAGAAAATTTGATCCTAAATCCGACCAAGGTATCTTTATCGGATACTCTAATAGAAGTAAAGCATACAGAGTATTTAATTTAAGAACTAATACCATCGAAGAAACAATGCATGTTTCATTTGATGAAAATTTCAAAAATTTTGAAGAAATAAATGATGAAGAGGATTTAATCACTCAAAACCAAGAGTCAACTGAAACTAATAATGAATTAAATCATCCTAATAAAAGGATTAAGCTTTTAAAAGATCTCCCTATAGAAAATATACTTGGAGATATGCAATCTGTTGTTAAAACTAGAAACCAACTAAGTCAAATGAGTAATGTAGCTTTTATATCAACTATTGAACCCAAAAATCCAAAAGAAGCATCAACTGATGATTCATGGATTTTGGCTATGCAAGAAGAATTAAATCAATTCACTAGAAATGATGTTTGGGAACTTGTTCCTAGACCTAAAAATAAAACAATAATTGGAACTAAATGGGTTTATAAAAATAAAATGAATGAAAAAGGAGAGGTCGTTAGAAATAAAGGCCGGTTATGTGACAGCCCATAGTTAGGCAAATAAATAAATATATATATATATATAAATATAATATATGTATATATGTATTTTGAATATTTTATAAAAGAAAGACAATTAATTAAAATAAAACTTTTTCTCTGAAAATACTTGGGTGTGTATGAGTGTGCATGCTCTTGTGCATGTGCACACTGTTTTAGTCAGCTACATGAACAAGGCACTTTTGTGAGTAAAGGCCTTATAAATAAATACAAAATAGCAGTAATAACAAATGAGTACATGACTTGTTAGTGTGTACACATTAGCCTAGTTACAATACATAAATAACTTAGGCAGACTTTAGTCTTAATTTCCATAGATTAAATAGGAGCATAGTTGCTTGTGTAGGTAGGAAATGCATGAATATATATGATATGCAAAATGTTTGATTCATACACACATATAGCTGGTTATACAAATAGGTTTATATACATGATTAAAACTAGAAAAGACAAATAATGTCTGAGCCACAGTCATGCAAATAATATGTGGAGAAATTTTCCAAAAGTAGCCAAGACAAGAAAAGAAAAAAAAAGAGAAATGGTGGGAAAGTAAAGTGGAGAGGGTGAACTATGGGTGAAACCAGAAATGGTGATGGGAATTCTGATAAAAATAAATTACTTAACTAACCTTAAAACCCTAGTAACTCCCTTATATACATCATTATTTCCTACGGTTACATGTTAGAACCAGGAAACAAAAATTAGAAAAAAATAGGCAGCAGTTTAGAAAATCAATGGCAGGCCAGAACCAAGACTTGGGAAGGAGAACTATGGTGAGTAAATCCTCACTTGGCAAGGCATTAAGACCTATGAAAGGCAGCCATTAACCTTTAGTTATTTTAATTTATGTTTGATGTTTTGCTTGCATTTTCTTAGTTTAGAAATTTTCTGTTGTTCCTGAGATTTTGTGACTTTCATTGCTTTGTTGTCACTCAACCTATGCTTGTTTATATATGACAACTTATTGAAGGAATAACAACCGATTTATTTATATGTTTATGAATTTGAGAAATATTTTTAGTTAAAGCATGGATTAATAAGGAAAGTAGGATGCAAGGCAGTAAGAGGAAGGGGTTCTCTGGCTTATGTCTTGCAACTGAAAAGATGGTTGGGGTGCAATGGAATTTCCATGTGTTGAGTCCTAATCCATCAGTAAGTATTCTTTGGAAATAGGGTTGAGTACCAAGCAAACACACTTTAATATGTGGATTGATTGTGAGAACCTTATTACTGGGGAAACCACAGAGGCATTTCACTTTCTAAAATGCTCAGACCTATGCTTAGCTAAAGATATATCTCTGAATGAAACTGACTTGAAATATCTACAAGTGTGACTGATTAAATTGTTGAATGGATGAATGGGTGAATGATTGATGGATGTATGAAAACTGCTAGCACATATTAGTTAACATACCACAGTTTTGGGCATGACACTGCATATGTAATATGGGGTCATATGAAAGAACTTAGTGATTAAACTAAGGATGTGGGTCACCTCTATCAGGTTGGGTATGAGGGAAGTGGGTATGACATAGTGGTTGGCTCGCATCAAGGCTGGGGTGTGAGTTTGCACATGGCATGTTTATGCCCAAATAGCTTATAGTGCACTGGAAACCAGGTAGTGGTTCTAGGCAGTGTGCACCAGTGCAACCATGAATGTAATGCTGGACTTTAGAATAACATGAAATAATTATACATGCAAGGGTAAATAGGCTAGAAGTATATGGGAGTCCTAACATGTAGACTCAGGTTTGATACTTTGGCCCAATACCATGAATATGGTCTGTGCATGTTTATGTATGATTGTGCATGTTTTGGGTGTTAGCACCAACTTGTGTGTATGTATGATGGTTGATAGGATTTCTGGACCAATGTTTTGATGACAAGTTAGTCTAAGAATACACACTTGTCATTACACATACACCACTGGATAAACACTTTGTCAATTTGAACATGAGAAGGAGACTTGTTATCTTGAATAAAATATTTAGCCTCTGAGAACAGAAACTATAATAATGGAACATACTTCATTAGTCTTTATGCATTAACAAGTGATTCTACTCACACCAGACATAAGTCTGACCTGTTTATTGCTTGCATCAAATGGGTGCTTCATATGTATTATGGAGTAGATCATGAGATGTCTACAGGAAAAGAGAAGGCTAAGTGATAAGATGCAGATGTGTGATGCTAAGAAGAAATTTGGCGATTCAGTGAACTATGAATGTTTGCTGAAGAATGTCCTTCATGTTTTATTTTTAATTAGAAGACTTTCTGTAATAATATTGTATTTGTGCTGGATTTTGATGGTGATGTAATGAATGGTCTAAAAGGTTATTATGGGATGAAACTGCTTTCAGTAGAAAAGATAAATGTGTTTAGCTTTATATCATAACCTGTAAGTATGCAAATTTTCATGAGTCAAGCAGTGAATTCAGTAGTAAATCTGAAGCATATGTGAACCAGTAATGTATACATATGTGTTAGATTGTTTAGAGGTTAGAACCTATTTACAAACTAACTGTAACATTATGAAGTAAGGATAAACCCATAGGTAGAAAGGAAAAAAAACAAAGGAAGCATGAACTCAGATTTTTGTATGAGTTTGAGGTTTTAAATGAATAAGCAGAGATAGTAATCATAACAAGACAGTATAGGGATCCAACCTAATCAAGTTGATCAATCTGCAAACTAAGGTATAGTAAATAGCAGTTGTACATGTTTATGTGCACACAGGTGCACAGAAGCATGCACAACCTTCTGCTTTGCTATCTGAAAAGCCATATTGCAAAAGTCTAAGTGTTATGACTCAACTCACATGTTTCATTAAATATACAGAGGTAAACACAAACAAACAAACAAGAATTAGTTTGAAAATAATTGCACAAAGATTTAAATGGGAGAGGGTTTTTCCCAATCCTTTTTACTATGGCTAAAACATAGTTATTTTGTTTAGAATAAACTGAGTTATTCTTTATTCAAAAAAATAAAAAACTCTGATATTAGAATTAAAATGATTTGTATGTTTATATGTATATACAAATAGTTTTTTTACAAGAAGTATATCAATATTTCTATATTGATCAAGTTGGATCTTGGGAAATAAATAAAATGAAAAAAAAGGAAATAGTTGGTTTTGGAAGTAAGTAACCCCGAATTTAGCATAAACTAAATTGAGTCACTCAAACAATTTGTAGACTAGGGAGGGTTGCTTCAGTTGGTATCAGAGCTATGTTATTAAATACATAGCCAATACAAATACTTGGTTGAATCTGTGTGCATTGTTTGTACTGTTTGCATTGGTTGTTTTACTTATTATGTATGAATGAGTTCACTTCTAGTTTAAAAAGTGAAGTAGTGAATAGGAATTAGAACTAACCATATTAGAAATGTCAATAGAGGCCCAGAGCTGTTAGGATCAATCCCCAGGCTGCTGGAGAAAGGGAGGACAATCATGATGAACAGACAACTGGAATGGCCACTGATCCCCCAATGATTAACATGCAAGATTTTGTTAGAGTATTAAGGGATGGGATGGCACCTAGAGTAGATAATACTCATGAGGAGCCGTCCAAATTGCTTAAAACATATACACACTTAGGAGGCAGTAGCTTTGATGGCACAGAAAATGTCATGGGTGTCCAAACATGGCTAAGAACAGTGGAGAGGATCTTTGCAGATATGCAGGTTAATGACCAGAGAAGAAGGCAAACAGCTTCAAGACAACTAAAAGGCCTTGCTTTGGATTGGTGGGAAGTGATCATTGCAGGCAGGCAAGAGCAAGAGATCACATGGAATCAGTTCAAAGAAATGTTAGAAGCCAGATTTGTCCCAGCCTCAGCAAAAGCTTCATTACTTGAGGAGTTTATCAAGTTGAGGCAAGGATCTATGAGTGTCACTGAATACACTCAGAAATATGAAGGGTTGTCCAAGTATGGGGCAGTACTAATCCCAGATGAAGTTTCAAGGAATGCAAGGTACATTCAGGGATTAAATGCTGGATTGAGTAGAGCCATGTTACCATACAAAGACAGAACCTTTGATCAAGTTATGGACTTGACATTGTCATTTGAGCAGCATGACAATGCCAGGGAAAAGTTTAAGAATTTCAGGAATAACAAGAAAGGGAAGAATAGAGCACACCCATATGAGAAGAAGAAGGGAGAAGCAATGAACAAAGAAGGAAGTAAGGTGGCAAGCTCTGACAGTAAGAAACCTAAAGTGATCTGTTACAACTGTGGGAAGGAAGGCCATATAAAGACCAAATGCCAAGCACCCAAGTCAACTGTTCTTAGGTGCTACAACTGTGGTAAAGAGGGGCACATGAAAAGGCAGTGTCCAGAAATGGCAAGGGTGGCTGTACTTGAAGGGAAGGGCAAGACCATGGAGGCACCTAGCCAAGTGGAAGGTATATTATTCATTAAAAGCATACCCATATCAGTTATTTATGACACAGGAGCTACACACTCTTTTATTTCATGTGACATAGTTCAGAAACTAAGGTTAACATGTGTTTTTGTTGATAAGCCATTGCATGTTAATAGTCCTATAGGTAATTCCTGCATTACAAATATGAAATGCATGCAAGTAGAATTATGTATGGGTGGTCACACCTTTATTTCAGAATTATATGTGTTGAATTACCCTAAGTTGGATATTATACTGGGAATGGATTGGTTAAAAGGTTTTTGTGCTATCATTAACTTGGAAAATTCCACAATCTCATTACAACTTCCTGACGGCAAAAGAGTTTTGGTCATGTATGAGGCAGCCAAAGATAGGGGTATGGGCAGGATGTTCAACTTGAACAGTGGTGAAGTTGAATCAAGCCTAGAGAAGATACCCATAGTTAACCAATACACTGATGTGTTTGGTGAAGTGAATGGCATTCCTCATAATAGACCAGTAGAATTTCAAATAAGACTTAAGCCAGGAACAAGCCCTGTCATTAAAAAACCAAACAGAATGGGTCCTAAGGAACTGATTGAGTTGAAGAAACAATTAGAAGAATTAGAACAAAAAGGCTTCATTAGGCCAAGTAGTTCAAATTGGGGATCACCAGTAGTATTTTTTAAGAAGCATGATGGTTCTTTGAGAATGTGCATAGACTATAGGGAACTAAACTCAGTCACCATAAAAAACAAATACCCTCTACCTAGAATTGATGATCTTTTTGATCAATTAAATGGTGCTAAGGTATTTTCCAGGCTTGACTTAGCATCTGGTTTCCATCAAATGAAAGTGGAAGAAGAAAGTATCAAGTATACAGCTTTCAATACCAGGTATGGCTTGTATGAATACTTAGTAATGCCATTTGGTTTGACCAATGCACCATCCTATTTTGTGGATTTAATGAATAGGATTTTTAGAGATTATTTAGATAAATTTGTACTGATTTTCATCGATGATATATTGGTATACTCTAAATCAGTTGAGGAACATGAGAAACATCTGCACATGGTACTAAGTAGACTAAGGCAACAAGGTCTTAAAGCCAAGTTTGCAAAATGTTCCTTCTGGAAGAATGAAATAAAATTCTTAGGCCATATAATTTCTCAAGAAGGAATTTCAGTAGATCCTAGTAAGGTCATGGCAGTACAAGCATGGAAGAGACCAAGCAATGTTACTGGGATAAGATCATTCATGGGCATGGCTGGATACTACAGAAGATTTATAAAAGACTTTGCTAAAATAGCAACCCCATTAACTAAGCTAACAAGGAAAGACCAACCTTTCTTATGGACTGAGAAGTGTGAAGGGGCATACAACCAATTGAAGAAAGAACTGATGGAAGCTCCAGTGCTGAAAATCCCAGAAGGCAATGATAATCTGGTAGTGTACACTTATGCATGTGGGTCAGGTATAGGGGCTGTTCTTATGCAAGATGGTAGAGTAATAGCCTATGCATCAAGGCAATTGAAACCAAGTGAGACCAAGTATGCAACACATGACTTGGAATTGGCAGCTGTGGTGTATGCATTAAAGCTTTGGAGGCACTACCTATTAGGAGCAAAATTTGAGCTTTATACTGACCACAAAGCTTTGAAATACTTATTTTCTCAAAAAGATTTGAACATGAGACAACATAGGTGGGTGGAATTCCTTGCTGCCTATGATTTGGACATTATGTACACACCAGGAAAAGCAAATAGAGTGGCAGATGCATTGAGTAGGCAACATGCCAAGTTGGCTACATTGATGATAGAGGAGTTTAAAATGTTATTGGCACTATCTGATGTGGAAGTGCAAAGTGTGGAAGGGCAAACTATGGTGATAGATGAGGACATGGAGCACTATGGCAAGCTCAGCCTTATCACAATAAAATCAGACTTAGTGGAAGAAGTGAATCAGTCTCAAGACATGGATGCATTCCTAAGAGAGAAGAAGGAACTGTTAAGGAATGGTTCAAATATTGATAAGTTTGAATTGGATGAAAAAGGATTTTTGAGATACAAGGGAAGACTATGTGTGCCTGGCACAGAAGCACTACAAAGAAAAATCATGGATGTTCATCACAAGTCTAAGTACACCATACATCCAGGTGGTACTAAAATGTATCATGATCTAAAGAGGAGTTATTGGTGGAAAGGAATGAAAAGGAGTGTGGGTGAATATGTGGCAAGATGCATGACTTGCCAACAAGTCAAGGCTGAGTACCAAAGACCCAGTGGACTGTTGCAACCTCTGGAAATTCCAAGGTGGAAATGGGAAAGCATATCAATGGATTTCATTGATGGCTTGCCAAGATCAAAGAGAGGTAATGATAGTATTTGGGTGGTGGTAGATAGGTTGACTAAATCATCACACTTCATACCAGTAAAGAGTGATAGAAATGCACCAAAATTGGCACAAATTTTCATGAAAGAAATCGTAAAACTACATGGAGTTCCTACCACTATCATTAGTGACAGAGACACCATATTCACATCAAAGTTTTGGAGTAGTTTTCAACAGGCAATGGGGGTTGAATTGTGCTTGAGCACAGCCTACCATCCCCAAACTGATGGCCAGACAGAAGTAGTTAATAAATTTTTGGAGGATCTACTTAGAGCCTGTGTACTTGACCATGGTGGTAATTGGGAAGACTACCTTCATTTAGCAGAATTTGCTTACAATAACAGCTACCAGAGTAGTATAGGGATGGCTCCCTATGAAGCTCTATATGGGAGGCCTTGTTTGTCACCTGCTTGCTGGTTAGAGGTAGGAGATAGGGTGATGTTAGGACCAGATCATGTGAAAGAAACAAATGATAAGATCACACTGATTAGACAGAGAATGAAGGCAGCACAAGACAGAATGAAATCATATGTAGATAGAAGAAGGAAACCACTTGAATTTGAAGTAGGAGATTTTGTGTATTTGAAGGTCTCACCTATAAGGAAGGTGTTGAGATTTGGTAAGGCATGGAAGCTAACCCCGAGATATATAGGGCCATATGAGATCATAGCAAGAATAGGAAAGATGGCTTACAGGTTGAGGTTGCCAGAAGAAATGAGTGGAATACATAATGTATTTCATGTATCACAATTGAGAAAATGTGTACATGATGAAGCTTCAGTGATTCAGCCACAAAACCTAGTAGAAGTTAGACCAGATTTAGTTTACGAGAAGGAGCCAGTGGGCATTGTAGCTAAAGAAGATAAGAAATTGAGGAACAAAACTATTAAACTGGTAAAGGTGCAGTGGAGTCTAGACCCTAATGATTGCACATGGGAGGTTGAGGACAAGATAAAAGTCCAGTACCCTCAACTATTTGCAACTGACAATTAGATTAGAGGTAATTTATCATTTATGCTTGTATTCAGTTAGTTAAACATAGTATTCAGTGTTGAATGTGCTTACTTGATGTGTGCTTTGGTTGAATTAAGAGTATGTGTTTATGATGGTGTTGATATGTGACTAACACAGGAATAAGATGTTAAATTGTGGGACACAATTTCTTAAAGAAGGGGTGTATGTGACAGCCCATAGTTAGGCAAATATATATATATATATAAAAAATATATGTATATATGTATTTTGAATATTTTATAAAAGAAAGACAATTAATTAAAATAAAACTTTTTCTCTGAAAATACTTGTGTGTGTATGAGTGTGCATGCTCTTGTGCATGTGCACACTGTTTTAGTCAGCTACATGAACAAGGCACTTTTGTGAGTAAAGGCCTTATAAATAAATACAAAATAGCAGTAATAACAAATGAGTACATGACTTGTTAGTGTGTACACATTAGCCTAGTTACAATACATAAATAACTTAGGCAGACTTTAGTCTTAATTTCCATAGATTAAATAGGAGCATAGTTGCTTGTGTAGGTAGGAAATGCATGAATATATATGATGTGCAAAATGTTTGATTCATACACACATATAGCTGGTTATACAAATAGGTTTATATACATGATTAAAACTAGAAAAGACAAATAATGTCTGAGCCACAGTCATGCAAATAATATGTGGAGAAATTTGCCAAAAGTAGCCAAGACAAGAAAAAAAAAGAGAAATGGTGGGAAAGTAAAGTGGAGAGGGTGAACTATGGGTGAAACCAGAAATGGTGATGGGAATTCTGATAAAAATAAATTACTTAACTAACCTTAAAACCCTAGTAACTCCCTTATATACATCATTATTTCCTACGGTTACATGTTAGAACCAGGAAACAAAAATTAGAAAAAAATAGGCAGAAGTTTAGAAAATCAATGGCAGGCCTGAACCAAGACTTGGGAAGGAGAACTATGGTGAGTAAATCCTCACTTGGCAAGGCATTAAGACCTATGAAAGGCAGCCATTAACCTTTAGTTATTTTAATTTATGTTTGATGTTTTGCTTGTATTTTCTTAGTTTAGAAATTTTCTGTTGTTCCTGAGATTTTGTGACTTTCATTGCTTTGTTGTCACTCAACCTATGCTTGTTTATATATGACAACTTATTGAAGGAATAACAACCGATTTATTTATATGTTTATGAATTTGAGAAATATTTTTAGTTAAAGCATGGATTAATAAGGAAAGTAGGATGCAAGGCAGTAAGAGGAAGGGGTTCTCTGGCTTATGTCTTGCAACTGAAAAGATGGTTGGGGTGCAATGGAATTTCCATGTGTTGAGTCCTAATCCATCAGTAAGTATTCTTTGGAAATAGGGTTGAGTAACAAGCAAACACACTTTAATATGTGGATTGATTGTGAGAACCTTATTACTGGGGAAACCACAGAGGCATTTCACTTTCTAAAATGCTCAGACCTATGCTTAGCTAAAGATATATCTCTGAATGAAGCTGACTTGAAATATCTACAAGTGTGACTGATTAAATTGTTGAATGGATGAATGGGTGAATGATTGATGGATGTATGAAAACTGCTAGCACATATTAGTTAACATACCACAGTTTTGGGCATGACACTGCATATGTAATATGGGGTCATTTGAAAGAACTTAGTGATTAAACTAAGGATGTGGGTCACCTCTATCAGGTTGGGTATGAGGGAAGTGGGTATGACATAGTGGTTGGCTCGCATCAAGGCTGGGGTGTGAGTTTGCACATGGCATGTTTATGCCCAAATAGCTTATAGTGCACTGGAAACCAGGTAGTGGTTCTAGGCAGTGTGCACCAGTGCAACCATGAATGTAATACTGTACTTTAGAATAACATGAAATAATTATACATGCAAGGGTAAATAGGCTAGAAGTATATGGGAGTCCTAACATGTAGACTCAGGTTTGATACTTTGGCCCAATACCATGAATATGGTCTGTGCATGTTTATGTATGATTGTGCATGTTTTGGGTGTTAGCACCAACTTGTGTGTATGTATGATGGTTGATAGGATTTCTGGACCAATGTTTTGATGACAAGTTAGTCTAAGAATACACACTTGTCATTACACATACACCACTGGATAAACACTTTGTCAATTTGAACATGAGAAGGAGACTTGTTATCTTGAATAAAATATTTAGCCTCTGAGAACAGAAACTATAATAATGGAACATACTTCATTAGTCTTTATGCATTAACAAGTGATTCTACTCACACCAGACATAAGTCTGACCTGTTTGTTGCTTGCATCAAATGGGTGCTTCATATGTATTATGGAGTAGATCATGAGATGTCTACAGGAAAAGAGAAGGCTAAGTGATAAGATGCAGATGTGTGATGCTAAGAAGAAATTTGGTGATTCAGTGAACTATGAATGTTTGCTGAAGAATGTCCTTCATGTTTTATTTTTAATTAGAAGACTTTCTGTAATAATATTGTATTTGTGCTGGATTTTGATGGTGATGTAATGAATGGTCTAAAAGGTTATTATGGGATGAAACTGCTTTCAGTAGAAAAGATAAATGTGTTTAGCTTTATATCATAACCTGTAAGTATGCAAATTTTCATGAGTCAAGCAGTGAATTCAGTAGTAAATCTGAAGCATATGTGAACCAGTAATGTATACATATGTGTTAGATTGTTTAGAGGTTAGAACCTATTTACAAACTAACTGTAACATTATGAAGTAAGGATAAACCCATAGGTAGAAAGGAAAAAAAACAAAGGAAGCATGAACTCAGATTTTTATATGAGTTTGAGGTTTTAAATGAATAAGCAGAGATAGTAATCATAACAAGACAGTATAGGGATCCAACCTAATCAAGTTGATCAATCTGCAAACTAAGGTGTAGTAAATAGCAGTTGTACATGTTTATGTGCACACAGGTGCACAGAAGCATGCACAACCTTCTGCTTTGCTATCTGAAAAGCCATAGTGCAAAAGTCTAAGTGTTATGACTCAACTCACATGTTTCATTAAATATACAGAGGTAAACACAAACAAACAAACAAGAATTAGTTTGAAAATAATTGCACAAAGATTTAAATGGGAGAGGGTTTTTCCCAATCCTTTTTACTATGGCTAAAACATAGTTATTTTGTTTAGAATAAACTGAGTTATTCTTTATTCAAAAAAATAAAAAAACTCTGATATTAGAATTAAAATGATTTGTATGTTTATATGTATATACAAATAGTTTTTTTACAAGAAGTATATCAATATTTCTATATTGATCAAGTTGGATCTTGGGAAATAAATAAAATGAAAAAAAAAGGAAATAGTTGGTTTTGGAAGTAAGTAACCCCGAATTTAGCATAAACTAAATTGAGTCACTCAAACAATTTGTAGACTAGGGAGGGTTGCTTCAGGTTAGTCGCCCAAGGTTATTGTCAAGTAGAAGGAATAGATTTTGATGAAACCTTTGCCCCTGTAGTAAGATTAGAAGCTATTAGGATTCTACTTGCTTTCGTAAATCATAATAATTTCAAATCATTTCAAATGGATGTTAAAAGTGCATTTTTAAATAGTTTTGTAAAAGAAGAAGTATTTGTTAAACTACCACCACTTTTTGAAAATGATAAATTTCCAAATCATGTTTACAAACTTAAGAAAGCTCTATATGGTCTAAAGCAAGTTCCTAGAGCCTGGTATGATAGACTAAGATCTTACTTGTTACAATCAAATTTTGAAATAGGTAAAGTAGATAATACTCTTTTTATTAAAAGAAATAAAAATGATATTCAACTAGTACAAGTCTACGTAGATGATATCATTTTTGGATCAACTAATTTTGAAATGAATAAAGAATTTTCTGAAATAATGACAAAAGAGTTTGAGATGAGTCATATGGGTGAATTAAACTTCTTTTTAGGATTACAAATAAAACAATTAGATAATGGTATCTTTATTAGTCAAGAAAAATATGCTAAAGAGCTAGTTAGTAAATTTGGTTTGACTACTGCGAGTGGAAAACCCACTCCCATGGCAACCAATGAGTACCTTAGTAAAGAAGATTTCTCGAAAGATGTAGATCAAAAATTATATAGAGGAATGATTGGATCACTACTCTATATCACTGCGAGTAGACCTGATATCATTCATAGTGTCTGTCTCTGTGCAAGGTATCAATCCCAACCTAAAGAAACTCACTTAAAAGCTGTAAAACGTATTATAAGATATGTTAAACACACCTTTGATTATGGCTTATTTTATCCTAAAAATGATTCGTTTGACTTAATATCTTACTGTGATGCTGATTATGCTGGTTGTAAATCAGACCGAAAAAGTACAAGTGGAACTTGTCACTTTTTAGGGAATTCTCTGATTTCCTGGTTTTGTAAAAAGAAAAACACAGTTTGTCTATCAACAACTGAAGCAGAGTATATTTCTGCTGCTTTGGCTTGTTCTTAAGTAATATATATGCAACAAACTTTAAAAGATTTTGGTTTAAATATCTCAAAATCACCAATTTATTGTGATAATACTAGTGTAATAAATTTATCCAAAAATACTACTCAATATGCTCGAACTAAACATATTGATATCAGACACCATTTTCTCAGAGATAATATAAGTAGAGAAGTAATTACTCTCGACTATATCAATTCTGAAAATCAAATTGCTGATATCTTAACAAAACCCTTAAATGAATCTACTTTTACTAAATTAAGAAGAGAATTAGGTATTTGTTCATTAACTGAAATATAAAATATAAATAACAAAGTATAATTAAAAATTAAATCAAAATAAATCAAATAGTAAAAATATTAAGAACCATGTCGACATCCCCCCTATACCCATGTCGACATATAATGTTTTTTAAATTTTAAAATTTTTCCCACCAAAATTCAAATAATTGGTTATATATTCTTCTTATTTCGAAATTTTCTTCATTCTCTCTGTTCTTGTTTTGTTCTATCTTCTGAAATCAATTTATCAATGGCCTCCTCTTCAAAATCAAACATAAAATCAGCCTTTTCGTTCCCTTCTCCTACCTCTGGTCCGTTCCAACATACTACGCTCGCCCGAGTGACAAAAATGGAGGATTCTCTGAAGGATGCAATTCAGTTAATGACTGAAATTCAAATAGTGCAACTCCGAATGGCAAAAGAATAGGAAAGGCAAGGGAAAATCCTTAGAAATTTGCAAAAATTTCTAATGGACAATCATGCTAATCCAATCTTGATTGACGAGGACTCTTCAGGAGATCATGGACAAGAGGAAAGTGAAGAAGAAGAAGAAGAACCAATGGAAGAAGAGCATGCAGAAGAGAACGGCGAAGTCATTTGCGTTGGCGAAGTATGTTTTGACAAGGATGGAAACTTGGTTGAACAACGTGGAAATTTCTGTTTCCATTATCCAAATTGTTCGATCCATAGATCTCCAATTGTCAAAGATACTCAGTAGTTTCTTCTTTTTCGTTTTTCATCGCTATGTGTATATTTGTCACGTTGTACGAAAATGTAAATATAAACATATGCATATAAAAATAAATATTATAAGTATTATATAGGTACTTGGTTAGGAATGTTAGTAGTTTAGGACTAAGTTTTAGGTTTACAAGTAAGTATCGATTATGTATGATAACACTATCATTATAATCATATAGAATATTAGACTAAGAGATATAGTTTGGAGTTAGTTTGTTTTTGTTGGTGACAAAAGGGGAGCAATATAAAATAGAAGAGTTAGGCATAGAATAAGGTGGAGTTATTAGGATAGAAGTAATATTTTATAAACAAAGGTTGCCATCATAAAAAAAGGGGAGATTGTTAGTCCATGAGTTGATGGTTTTGATGACAACAACCTTAGAATAAGATTATAAAATATAAATACTAACATTATAGTTTAGATATATATGTATATGCAGGATTTAACCATGCATGTACAAAGAATGAAGACTGTACAGTATAGATATTCAAGATATCAAGATTGAAGACTCATGAGTATCAAGAATATCAAGATTATCAAGAGTTCAAGATTTCAAGATAAGTATTGAGTCTAGAATTATGTTAAAACTTCATAATAGCACTGAAATCTTCACTCCATTTTTATTTTCGGATGGAACCCATTTCTACCTTTTTAGTGGCTTACAAACCCACGACAAGTAGCTTACAAACCTATGACAAGTGGCTTACAAACCCATGAACATCCTGGTTTTGTACAAGTTCTCGAGTCCTGATGTGATGAGATATTCTGCAGGAAGAAGCTTGCAAAACTACTTCAAAATGATTTTCAAAACTACTTCAGAATGATTTTCAAAACTGCTTTTCAAAATGTTTTAGCCTTAAAAACTATCTTTTCAAATGATTTTCAAAAAGATGTTTTATTCTTAAATATTATTATTTTTTGTTTTTAATAAACTCTTGTTTTAAACTTCGTTTGTTTTAAACAATCTTTTAATTATAATATATTTATACTTAGATTTAAATATAAAATTATAGTAAAATTATATATATATTATTCTCTATATTTATCTATGTATTTTATCTATAGTCAAGTATATTTATAAAGTTTAATATAAGATAAAGGTTATGTTCAAAGAAAATCAAATCTTCAAAAAATGCTTTGGGATGTCGACATGCCCTAGTACCCCATGTCGACATAGTGACAATTAGATTCAAAAATTTGAATTTCAAAAGAAGTGTCTATTCGCCATAACCTTTCACGAATGGACATGGCTGTTGTTCTTCTATAAATAGGGGTTAGTTTCAACGAATTTTATATCAGATTTTCTGGTTTTTCACTTCTCTTCTTCTTCCACATTTTCTTATTCAAAATCCTATCATCACTCTACCGAAATCAACATTGAATCTAACTAGATCATCTCTAGTTTGATTCTCTATCACTATCTCAACAAGATCCCAGTGCTATTCAGAGTTATAGGCTTCTTTGTAATCTATCTAGCGAGAAAAGGTGTGATTGTAGCCTTGGAAATCAATCAAGCGAGAAAAGGTGTGATTGTAGCCTTGGAAATCAATTGGGTGAACTTGTTGCCCCGGAAATCAAGTATCTCTACCCAGAGGATTGTGATTCTGGAGGGTGTACCACGTAGCCTTGAAACCAAGGGTTGTAATTGTTGAATTGCTTTTGAAAGGAAATCCGTACTTAGTTATGCGGGACTGGATGTAGGGTAACTCCGAACCGGTATAAAATAAGATGTGTTCTTTCCTTTACTGCATTTACTTTATTTCTGCATCTATGTTTGATTCTGTGATTATATCTGTGTCTGAATATTACATACATTTGTGTACAAATCAACAATAACTCAAAAACATTTAGTAATTTCTTATAAATACTATTCACCCCTCTCTAGTGTTCATTCTAGCCTTAAGATCCATATTCCGCATTCCTCACAGTAGATTCGTTCCAAAGTCTCATTTAGCTCTGAATAAGAGGTGAATCTTGGCTCCTTTCGCGGCCATTTTGGCTCTTCACAACTATCTTCTACTTTCCGTTTCCCTTTATCTTTGCCTGAATCCTTTCCGGATGGATCTCCGCTTTTAACTGCATAAACTTCAACTCCCTCTCCTTCCTCTCTCTCAACATTTGCATCCTCTTGTCGCAAAAAACTTTCTGCCTCATAGTAAAACTCTCCTAGATCCATGGGTGGATCCGTTGTCAATAAGTTCTTGAATTCTGTGCCATCAGCTATGCCAGATACAGCTGCCATCAAAACCATGGATGGATCTGGGCGATCCACCGATGCTGCTGCTGCGTTAAATCACATCAAAAAATTCCTTTGAGACTCCCCTGCTTTTTGTTTCAGCGTTGTCAAACTCATCACATTCTTGGGCCTTGATATATGAACTCTGAACTGCCTCATGAACTTTTCAATCAACTCGGCCCACGTTCCAATCGAACCACTCTCCAGTTGCCTGAACCACAGTGTGCTATGTTCGTCAGATACAAGGGGAAACACTGGGCCATGACCTCCTCCGATGCCCCCAGTACCTCCATGTGCCTCATATATATACCTCGTCAGATGACCGCAGGATCTGTCCTTCCATCGTATGTCTCTAGCGTTGGTAGCTTGAATTCTGGTGGATTCCTAGCCTGCCTATTTGCGGGAGCAAAGGGGCTTCTATTCACATCCCCTAGATCTCTATTCACTAATCCGCCTCTCATGGCTCGTCTAACCATCTCCGCTAATCTATCACTATCTCCAAGTGGTAGTCCTTGTCCGTTGCCTTCGATTTTCCCCCCCGAGTTCATGAGTGAATCTTGGAATCTGCCCTCCTGGGTGAGCACCCATTCTTCTATCAACGCCATGTTGCACAGTTCTGCCTGGTATTCTGCCTGAGACTGGATCAACATGTTTGGAGGGAGAGCCCTCTAGCTCCGGGGCTGCCTCTGATGGTCCCGCTCTATTCTGAGTTCTGGTTGCTCGATGCTCCTGATCCCTATTTCCAGCACTTCTTGCAGCCGCGTTCCCTTGATTTTGCACTCTAGCTTGCCCAATCTGTTGGAGTAGGTTCTGCATCATCTCTTCCTGCCATTTCAGCATTCCTTCCTGCATAGACTCCATCATCATCTTCATCTCGTCTCTGGTGATGAAAGCTGAAGTCTGATTAGCTACCGAGGAAGCCTCATGACTTCCTTCATGCTGACTCCTTTCTACTCTTGGTCTCCTTGCTGACTGCTTCACCATAGCTTTCCAGATCCAAGTCCTAAAACCTTCAGATCTAAAACCTAAGTTGTAGAATCCCTGGGTTCAATTCTCAGTGAAAGCACTAAAATGTTTGCGCCAAAATTGGTCACAAACACCCAATTACCGATGAAAGCACCCGTTCACAATCACAGATCACATATAGCAAGTATGTAGAGAATATAAATATGAAGAACACTCAAAATTTAAAAGGAAAGCGGTAGAAACACAAGGTTTATAGTGGTTTGGCGTTGTAGCCTACGTCCACTTTGAAGAATTGCTGTTTTATTGATTATAAATCACTGGTTATAAAGGTTTACAATAGTACAACCTTATTACAACAATGATTCTGGCAGAGTATCGGTGAGGAAGAGCCAAAAGATCCCTTTCCTGAAGACCTTGGGCTGCTATTTATAGGTGTAGGCTGGAAATATCTATCTCAAACTTCGGAAGACTCCTTCCCTCACGTGGGTGGGCCCATATGATCGATCCCTGAACGTCTTGACTCGATCCATGATCAATACGAATGAAATTCGTATCGATCCAAATCTTGCCCAGTCGAGTCGAGATTGATGGGGTCGTACGCAAGCTCCTGTGAAAATTTGGTGGCATTTGGACTTGTAGATTTTGAGTAATGATCGATGCAAGTTTGGATTTACAGTGTGCTGTCGAATTCGTATCGCTCTCGCTCGTGTCATTCCATTCGTATCCATACCATTCGTATTGATCAGGGTGACGTGGAGCGATATCCCAGGATCGATCCATTTTCCATGCCGAATGACTTCGTCTTCCACTTTTCTATGCTTTGTTCGTATCGACCTGGGCATTTCCTCTTCGTATCGATCTTGTACATCGCCTTTCATATCGAGAGTGCAGTGTGTTTTGTATCGGTACCCAATGGTGGACTTCGTATCTATGTGTGGCAGGTCAATATGAAGTATGTGGAAGTTAAACCGATACGAGACAACGGTCGTCGTGGGATACGAAAGAGGTGAACCCGATGGATACGAAGAATGGTGGCTTCTGGATGGGTACGAATGTAACGCTTCCCTTGGGTACGAACGAGACTGTGGCTTGGCTTCGGTTACGATATGAATGGACACGAAGTGAAGGCTGTTTGTTTAGTTGGATACAAAGTCGATAATGCTTTGCCATGGACACGAATGGGGTTGGTGCATGATGGATACGAACGAGGCCTACGAGTCGATGGATACGAAGTGGATGGACGCGAATGGGTTCGCTCCTTCCAAGGTTGAGAACTAGCTGGATTTCGATGGATACAAAGGAGGCCGCCTTGGATGGATACGAACGAGAATAGGTACGAATAGAGGTGATCTTCTTGACCTTGATCGATCAATATCTTGAGCATACGAACTCCGATTGACCTGAAATTTGGAATGGTGGCTCCCAT
This sequence comes from Allium fistulosum, assembly GCA_030737815.1. NCBI lineage: Eukaryota > Viridiplantae > Streptophyta > Magnoliopsida > Asparagales > Amaryllidaceae > Allium > Allium fistulosum. The sequence goes on from JASFAW010000015.1 coordinate 1,020,438, forward strand.
AGCTTTGCCCATCGTACCATATCAATTGTAGCTCGATCCGGACTTGGGCAGAATTTGTTAGTATCCATAGCGAACCCGTGTATAACTAATCTTCGGAACTGATTATCTTCGGTTTTTACTCAATTCTTTCGTATCATGGCCTTGCCAAAAGGCAGGACAACACCAAAATCCATGTTGATCGAACACAAGATTGTCAAAGTCAGAAATTTTTTGTATTGCCTATTCCTTCGGGCTAAGTGAGGGTGCTTTTCGGTTAGTGGAAAATCCATAGAGGAGCTTCGGGACTGGACATAGGATGAGAGATCCGCGTTAGTATAAAAAGTCCGGTGTGATTGCTTCTTACTTTACTTTACTGTTTACTCTATTATATAGCTTGATATTGCATGTACACATATATTCAAAAGTTAACCATATTACCATAGATCCTTGTGTATGAGATTAACCAATATAATGTGATAAGTACTTAAGTGGATACTTATTTACTAGGAACTGCTGTTCAAATAAAGCTTAACTAAAAAGGATTAAATAAAGAAGCCAAGAATGAGCTAGTGGCCCAACCATCCATTGAGATAAAGATAACTACTTTCCTCTTTTTATTTCATTCTGCTTTCATAAATAAAATATAAAGATTTGAAGCTCTTTAATGGCGATTGCAGCCTATTCAAGAAAAAGAAGAAGAAGAAATATAAAGGAACTAGAAACGTCAATTAACCAAGGAATAGGTGAGTATTATATTTTCTAATCTCATTTTCTTTCCTAAATTTGTTCATGGCCAAATTAATAATGACTGTTTCTCATGCTTCTTGTAATCTATTTAACTGAAAATTTAATATAACGTTAGGAACAAATTATTGGAGATGAATTTTAATTTATAGAATTTTCCCATAAGTAAATAAATTAATATGGATTATTTGAAAGATGTAGATTACAGTAATAATTAAAAATAGGGAGTTTGAGAAATTTTATGATAGAAAATGCATGTAAACATTTTCTATGATTCTCTGGGATTAAAAGCAGCAATGTTCGAAAGGAATCATGCTTGGCAGAAGGGTAAATAATTAGGGTCGGAAGGTAATTGAATCAAATAAAGTATTTAATAATTGGTCAATAGACCATATTCACAAATTGTGTTGAACGTGGAACTTAAGTACATCAAAACAGTAAGAAAAGAGTAGTCAAACTAATCATAAGTCAACATGTATAAAGGTAATGTCGGACGTGTAGAAAACAGTTCCTAACATGCATCGAGAGGAATAATAAAGGATATGGCGTTGAACCAAAAGTAAAATAAGTGAGGATTTTAAGTATAAAGACTTAAGAATGGAACTAAGTAATGCATGCTAGATTTATTGAAAAGGTTTTAGACAAAAGCCGAAAGGGGATAAAGGCTAAGGTTGTACTTTAGGTAGAGGAGGTAATTTTTGAAACCTAGGTTGCACTTTAGGTAGTGGAGGTGATTTCCAAAATCTTAGGTTAAATTTTGGGCAGAGGAGGTGATTTTGGAAATTGGAGGTTTAAATACGATAATTCACCAAAGCTAAACTAAGGTAAACTTCCCCAAACGAGACCGAGGGTACTGATTACCGAGATATGTGTAGTATGGGTTAAGACATGCTACCTTAATACCGTATAGTATGGATTTTAAGTTTAACGTAACACTAAAAGGGGGTGAATAGTGTTTTTAAACTTATTATATATTTATATTTTGGTTATCAGACTTAACAAAATAGAATGAAATTCATAAGCAGTAATATAGTAAAGGTAGAAAGCAAAAGCATTAAGAGTAAAGAGACGACGCCAAATTTTTTTATATTGGTTCAGAATTCCAATCCTACATCTAGTCTTATACTCCATACATAATTTCCGCTAGAACAAACTTGTACTTCCAACAGTGGTAAGTACACTTATACAATTTGACTTTGAGTTAGATGGCAAGAAACACCTATCCCGACTTTCCATGTGTGGCAGGACACAACTAACCACTTGCAATCCATGGACGACAAGAAAACCCGACCTTCTTGTCTATCCACGGGTGGTTAGCATCACCTATACAATCCCAACTTTCTATGGATGATAAGATGCACCTTTACAACAAGTATTATAGTAATATCTACATGAAATTGAATCTTTCGATCACAATTTCATGTAATCTTCAATAACTTCCTATAAACCTTAGGTAGCAATATATCATTGATTTCTATGAGGAATAGAATAAGAACAGAGAGTAAATGATAGAGAATTTGTACGCCGACTATTTGATTTTCAGTGGTTTGTAAATCCTTGAAGAAATAGAGAGAAAGAGAGTGGATTCGCAAAGTATAAGCATATGTGAGAAATAAGACTTTTCTGCAATATATGGGAATGTAAAGAGTTAGAGAAATGAGAGAAAATTTAATGAAAATTTCATTGTCTGAAGCCCCTTTTAAAGAAGATGAAGAGAAGTGACTCTTCATGGAAAGGAAGCATCCATTCATTTAAAATCAAATGTTGCAACCAATCGCTAGTGTAGCGATTATTGTTTTGGATATGTTGACTATCCTAGTGTAAATTGACAATCTTTCCATAAAAATTATTTTTACTTTTTAAATTACAAAACCGACATTTAAATGTTATAAAAAATTTATAGAGAGCGAAATAAAGATTTTCAGATAGAAAATTCATAGATTTTCTGTGAGATCTTTAATTATTAATCTAAGAATCGATATACTTAAAACTGACTAACTGTTGTCTTGTTCTCTTCCGGACTCTATCTTATACTCTTCCAGCCTTTGTTCCTTAAGTCTCATGTGTTCTCCTAGCCTTTCCTTTGAACCTCCTTGGTTCTTCTAGTCTTATTCTTATCTCCTTAGGCTCGATTTCTCTTGATCTACCTGGTCTTGTACTTGGGTTCTTGTATCAATCCACTTTGATGTGGGTGCATCATTTTCATTTGATCATCCTACAATATATCTTCAGAGATTCATGTATTTCCTATACCATTTTATACATAAACTTGGAGGATCATTAGTATCGATATTTATCTAGTTGTTGTTATCAAAACCAATATTCGTGGTTTTAATCTCCCCACTTTTTTTGATGATGAGAACCATCTAAATATTCTTTTATAAAACACAAGATTAATTTAAATCAGACTCCCCTAAATCCATTAACTCCCCTATGTTGATGCTCCCTTATCTTTTTGACTAATATATTTTATATATTTTTCTCTCTCCTTTGGTCATCAACAAAAATGGGATAAACTTTTTGTATAAAATTTAGTTAAGATTAATATAGTGATGGGGTATTGAAAAGTTTGATTATTTATGTAAGTATAATGAATATTATTCACTAGCCATATATTAATGGATATAGAATTTTATATTAAACAAACAACTATGTCATACATAAATATTTGTACATATGCAATAATATACACTAATATATATAATTAAGGAAAAAAGGCAACATCTAGACGAATATGATTTATCAACGTTTCTTTGAAGGCTCTTTAATCCACTCATTATTTGATTTATCAACGTTTCTTTGAAGGCTCTTTAATCCACTCATTATTCGGGCCAAAGATATGGTCAAATGAAATCACATCTCATTCTTCAAGAAATTCTTTATCAATATTAACGTCTTCATCTTCTATCTCCTCATATCCAACATTTTCTAGAACATCCTTATTCCTTCCTTCGAGGACATTAGTATAAAGCAGCGAAGAGAAGCAAATTTGCTTTCCTGTTCATACACCATTTGTTTCTAATTCATCTCTAGGTGTTTCTTATTCCTTAGAATGGTGTGGTGTGCCTTCTTAAAGATTTGTAAGGTTACTTCAAAATTTTCAATCATTTTTTATTTAATTACTCCTTTTCTTTTATTTATTATTTACGAAATTTGATAAGAAATGGAAATGAGTATTTAGTAGAGAAGATAAATTGATTTTTTTTGGCAGAAAAGAGTGCTTACATAGTGTCAAAATTCATTTACACTATTCGCCCTAAACGTTATATTAACTAAAATTTAAAAACTGATTTTACTATTGTATGCCGACATAGTCTTTTGGGTATTTCGACATATAGTCATTTTTAGCTAATATGTATTATATGTATATCGATGTATAGACCATTTTCTTTATGATTAATTTTTCTTAGATATATGTTTTTGTATATATAATTATTTATTAATATTTTATTTTATTTTTATATGTTTTCCAGAGATTACATCATGTGTAATTTTCATATTTTTGAGAATTAAAATACTATCATTAATTAGAAATAAATTGCTTAAGCAAAGAAAGAAAAAAATATAAATTACTTAAAGAAATCAAAGGTAAGACGATTAGTTGCGGTCAAATTTTCTCATTATTTTTCCTATGGAGTTATATATTTTGTTAGATAGCTTTGATAAAAAAATTCTCATCGACCCTTTTATTTTGTTTTGATTTTTTATAATCATTTCTTGGTTCCATTGGATGTCCAAATTGCTTGGTTGAAGCTTGTTTCAAGTAAAGTATCCTCCTAATCCTCTTTTTCTTCTTCCTCTTCCTCTTCCTCTTATTCCTTTTATTCTTCTTCCTCCTCTTCAATTTTCTTGGCATTTTCTTCATCCTCTTCCGTTCTTTCCTCCATTGCATCTTCCATGGTGAATCTTTGCTCTTTTTCCAAAGAGTTTCTTATGGAGCAAACTCGTATGAAACATGCGTAAGAGAAAGATTCCTGTTATCAAAAACCTTTGCACTAGAGGTGTTTTCCCCTTTCAAATTAACTCCGAAATAAGTGAAAATTCTTATTAGATATTCTCCATGGTAATGTATGTTCATGTCTCGAGACTCCTTTTTCCACAAAATCGGAAAGAATGTCTTGTGTCTAATTTATATCTTTCTTAGAAAAATTAGCAAATAAATTTGTACAAACTCTTGAAGTAAGATTATTATAATTCTCGATTCGGAAAGTTATTCTTTATTGCAAAATTAGACTCATAAACCTTGCTCTTAGTCTAAGTTTCTTTCCTTTAAAATCAACTTTAAAACCATTTTAAATAAATAGTGTAAAACTTCACGATTATCATAATCAACTTCTTCTTTTAAAAGATCATTACCGCTATTTTGCATCCCAAAATTCACCAAGTAAATTTGAATCTAAAATAATAGTAGCACCTTCTACACTGCTCCAAACTTGACCATCCTTTCCATCATAAAACTTACCATTTAAATCCGCATAAAACATTTTCATAAGTTCGGGATAATAAGGAAAATTATTTTTTAAAGAATCAATCAAATCAAAATTTTCATTTTCTATAGAAATAGAATGCAAAACATAAAGGCAAAATCGTCAAATTTAGCGAAGTGACTGGAAAATACATTTGCATGCTCTTTGTAATCTATTTATGCTTTAGTTGACTCCAAGTCATTATTGAGCCAATTCTTAAGCTTTGTGGAAAGCCTAGGGACTTGGGAATATGAAACTTGATGTGAAGCCATTATTTATTGAGAAAAGAAGAAAATGAAGATTGTATTTATTTTTGAATTTTGAAATAAAGTGTTGAGCGAATGGATGAATGATACAAGGGAGTTAAATAAACTTTGAACACCCATGTCATTGTCAATGAAGTGTTATTTTGGAATAAATGGTAAGAAAATGTAGGAATTTCAAAAGTTTGAATTTAGAAAATTTATACCATTTTAGGACTGTGTATGTTGACATAATCATTCTGGTATGACAACATATGCGCCCAAATTATGCCAATTTATTATTTTCATTATGTTTTATTGTAATTATATTTATATATTTTATAATGTGATCTTATTCTTATTTATTTAATATTTTAGTTGATTTATACATTTCATTCTTATTTATATTTTATTTATTTAATTTATATACTTATTTATGGAAATAAATTATTATTATTTCAACAAAATTTTAATTATATTTCTTTATTATTTTTGTTTTACTTAAACGGATATTTTAATTTGTTAATTTATTTATAAATTAATTTTAGCAAATTGTAGTTTATTTATATTTATTCTTATATATTATTCTAAATATAAAATGATATATATATATATTATCCGTTTAAAGTGTCTTTTTAGTTTTAATCTTTTTATTTATTTTATTTACATAACAAATTTAATTATGTGTATACTTGTGTATTCCTTATTATCTAAAAATAAATTAGAGTTTAGTGTTACAGAATTGTACAAATGTTTATTTTTCCTCTGCCACAAAGCACAAATCTACATTTTTGCATTTGAACTTATGTTGCTTAAATTGGTGTTGGAATCATCCCAAGTTGATGTGAATGATCATTTCCTCTTTTTGACTGAATCTAATTAAGAGAGGCCTTAAAAAATTTCAGCGTTGGGTAGTCCCTTTTTAGATATCTTGTCTTGTCACATTCAATTTTTTTACAGCACTTCCAAAGTTGGCTTTAAGAAATCTTCTGAAATTCCTTTCCATAAATGCCACTCGTTCTTTGTCATTGTATGATCTTTATTCTTCAGTTGTAGTATTGAAAGCAAGTGACTTCTTTTCATTTGTCTGATATTCCTTTCTTCCCTACAATTATACTTCACATGACATTAAATTTCCTGTTAACTCTTCTAATTTCATACTACTTATATCACTAGCATCTTTATAACCAAATTCATACCATTCACTTGAAAGTGAATTTGTAATCTTCCAGACTTGGTCTTCTTCAGTAAAGTTTTTGCCTAGTGAAATTAAGGCATGTAATATATCTTGAAATCAAGAATACATGTCAGAAATAGACTCGTTGAGTTTTATTTTAGTTAACTGAAACTGGTTGGTTAACATAAAAATCTTGGTTTGCTTAACCTTACTAGTGCCTATGTATGTGACTCGTAATGTCCTCCAAATTTCATATTCGCTTTTACAAACAAACACTCTGTTGAACTCATTCTTGTCTAGGGAACGGAATAAGATTTTCATTGCCTTTGAATTAATGAGTGCTTGTGCCTTTTACTTATTAGACTATTGTGCATAATTAATTTAGGGCTCAGTTTACTCAGTTTGTATGATGTTCCATGTATCCAAACCATTGGACTATAAGTAAATTTCCATTCTATATGACTAGTAAGAAAAATTAATTTTATTGAAGAGTGGTGGTCTAGGAGTAGATTGCCTTTCTACAAATGTGTTAAATAGGATATTCGGGTCACTAGACATTTAATCTTTTCAAAAATCAGATTATGAAATTTTGAAAACCAAATGCTCCTATATCAAATGCGGGTTATGGTGTGCTACCCTACTACCATACTGTATGAATTTTGAGGCTAATGTAACACTAGGTGGGATGAATAGTGTTTTCAAACTTATTATCAATTTATATTGTGAATATCAAACTTAACAAAATAGAATCAAATTCGTAGGCAGTGATATAGTAAATGTAGAATGTAAAAGTAATAAGAGTGAAGAGAAGACACCAAGAATTTTTATTATTGGTCCAGTTTCCAATCCTACATCTAGTCTCGCACTTAGTACAAAATTTCCACTATTATGAACTTGCAATTACACCAATGGAAAGTACACCTATACAACTTAACTTTGAATCAGGTGGCAAGCAAAACCTATCTTGACTTTTCACGGTAAGACACACCTAACCTCTTGCAATTCCACAGATGGGTAGTACACCTGGCCTTCTTGACTTCCACGAGTGGTCAAGATCACCTATACAACCTTGAATTTCTACGGATGGAATGATGCACCTTTACAAAAAGTAGTAGAGTAATATCCATAAGAAATTGAATCTTTCGATCATAATTTCAAGTAGTCGTCAACACAACTTCCTACAAACCTCTGTAGCAATATATCTTTGATTACGTTGAGGAAAAGGACAAGAACATAGAGTAAATGATAGAAAATTTATGCAAACTCTCTGGTTTTCAACGGTTTGAAAATCCATGAAGAAATAGAGAGAAAGAAGTGGATTCGCAAAGTATAAGCCTATATGAGTAATAAGACTTTTCTACAAAATATGGGAATGTTAAGAGTAATTAAAATAAGAGAGAACTGACTGAAAATTTCACTATCCAAAGCTTTTAAATAGAAAATGAAGAGAAGTGAATCTTCATGAAAGGATAATAGGAAATATCCCTTCATTTAAAATTAAATTCTACAACCAACGGCTAGTATGCCGACATACTATCTTGGATATGTCGACATATACTAATGTAAACTAACAATCTTTCTACAAAAATTATCACTCCTTTAACTTTTAGAACCAATATAGAACTTCTGTAAAAAGGCTATGGAAAGTAAAATCAAGATGTTTAAGAAATAAAATTCAAAGATTTTCTTAAGATCTTTATCACTTAAATCTAAGACTCGATATACCTAGAATTGACTAATTGTTGTCTTGTTGTCTTCCAGTCTTTATCTTGTACCCTTCTAGCCTTTGTTCTTTAAGAATTTTATGTTCTCCTAGCCTTGACTTATAATCTCCTTGGTTCTTCTCTTCTTAGGTTTGATTTCTCTTGATCTATCTGGTCTTGTGCTTGAGTTCTTATATTGATCCACCTTGATTTGTATGCAGTATTTCCACTTGATTACCCTGCAATATGTCTTGATAGATTCCTGTATTTTCTGTATTATTTTATACATAAACTTGGAGAATCATTAGTACTATTATTTATCAGGTTATTGCCATCAAAACCAATATTTGTAGTTCTAACATGTAGCTCTTTGTAAGATGTTGAAACCAATGTTAATTGACTTTCGAAATAGAATTTATGACAAGGCTTAATTTAGGAGAGACTAATATTTAAAACAATTGACGATAATGTAGTAATATAGCTTAACAAATAGCTAAGTGAAAAACCTAATATGTATGATTAGGTAGATATATGATGTTCGAAATATGACATCAAGCTAAGGTAATAGTTAAGAAACCAAAAGCGAGATTGATGTAAGGCCTAGTGCGGCAACAAAAAACAAAAGCGTAGGTGTAAGGCCTAGTGTTGCAATTGAAACACAATCATATATGTAAGTCCTAACATGACAATAGTAGTTGAAAGTGTGTAGTAAGGCCTAAGGTGGCACTTGAAACACGAAAACAATTGGTGTAAGGCTTGTCATGGCAACTAAAGATATGTTAGAAAACATGAGGTCTGAAGTGACATTTGAGTACTGAAAGTGAGGGAGGTGTAAGGTCTATTGTGGCAATCGAAAACGAAAGCTTAGGTGTAAGGCCTAACATAGCAACCATAGTTGTAAAGCCAAATATGGCAACCGCACATGTAAACGAAGTAGGTATAAGGCATGGAGTGGCATTCAAAACCAATAGTGTAGTTATTTTAATTAATAAGGTATAAGGCCTTTGTGGTAGTAAAATGTCAAGACTTAAACCTTTTATCTATTATAAAAGGCATAAGGCCTTGGTTGTAGCCTTAGATAGAATGTTTTAGGTTTTGGTTAGAAAAGGGAATGATTATATTATAGCTTACTATATGATTTGATTTCGATTGTGGCTGTATGGTAGGAGCAAGACACTTATGATTGAAATATGTGTAGGTCTATATTTGCATATGTTAAAATGAATGTATTGATATAGTGTGGGGAAATCCCATTTCATGCTTTATTAGAGTGGTCTCACTATCTTTTATGTTTAGGGTAATGTATTGCTTATACCAGGCTTTATGTCTGACCCGTATTTTATCATTGTTTTCCTATAAATTCTTGAATACTTATTCGAGTAGGTTGTGTTTATGGGTTTAGGTAGGATGCTTTTGGGCAGACAAGTAAAGGATCCGAAGATCAAACAAAAAGATTGGATGTATTATTTGCTATTTTGATTTCGTAGTACTAAGTGTTTACGTCTGCATATTCATATGCTAGGCATAAAACTATTATCCATGCTGTATTATATTTTTTACCCTTGCGTGGAAAAAAAATTTGGAACTAAATTATTAAACTTAATTTGTAATGATGTGTTTCTTAATTATAGTTGTTTCTTACTTAAGGCCGTTTAATATAACTGATCTTATCTCCATCGTTGAAAGGTAATTCCAATGTGACTACAGCACATTGGAGTTATATCTTTAGATTTCAGCATAGGGGATGTTACATCATGGCTTGGTGTGTACATGGGTTAGACTGTCAGTGACTATTATAATTATTATTTGACTTAGACCTTGTTTCATGAGTCAGCCATATTTGTTATATTGTTCGACTAAATTGTTGGTTGCAGGTGAGAAAAAGCTATGGTATGGCGTTTATTATAATTACCTTAATATTATTTGGAATGACTATAGTATGTGGTAAATTAGACATACATCACTCACTAGAATGTAGTCTGACCCTCTCTATGTTTTTTACTTTTTGTTTCATTACTAGGTTGATGGAGTCTAATATGTCGTATCGAGTAATGTTTGAAGATGTAGATAGTGATGACATTACTGGCGTATATAACCTTATATGTAAATAATTATTTGACATTGCTATTGTATATATGTGTGTTTGGGATTGGATTGGATTTGTATACAACTTATATATATACTTTGGTTCTATTTGGTTTTGATAATGTCATATTTTGATACTTCATATGTTTGTTACCTTCCGTTGTGGGTTCAGAAAGAGACAATTAGCTAATATTTATTTTGTCTCTTGTTATCTTAACCTAAAGACATATCATTTTCAACTTTCAAGTTTAACACATCATGAGTTGTGTTAAATCATAGAGTCAAAAATATTGGGTTGTTATATTTTTTATCAGAGCAAAGTATTCCTTAAATTAAGGACTAAGTTTAGAGGGTGTATTTATATTTTTGTATGGTTATATATAGTATATGAGTCGAGTACATACACCTACACTATTTCCTATTCCAGTAAAGTTGTCTATATAATAGGGAGCTACTAATGAATTCCTATCTCAAATAGTAGAGGAAGAGTTAATTAGCAAAGATAGAAACCAGGGTAGAAATAAATACTGATAAGGTTGATTCCAAAACTGAAAAATGGTACTAGATTTGATATTATGGACAGTCTGAGTGTGAATATCCCATTTGGTTCTAATAATTCTCATTTGGTACTAGAAATAAGTAGAGTTCTTGTCCGACCACACTGATTGTTGATTTCCTGATGTTGTGTACGAATTTCTCTAGTTGGGTGGAAAACCTTATGTTGGAACCGAATCTTATTCAATGAAGTGATCTTTGTTTCGCACTTACGAGAAAATATCAAATCTTTTGGATTGGTTTGATGAATACACCTAATAAGGAGGTGATGAGTTCCATAGAAGAATTGAATTCTGAAAGTTAACTACTTTTTAAAGAACTGTTAAAAATGTTTTTTTAAAGAATTGTTAAAAAGGAAGTGGTTTAGGAAATTGAAATTATAGTATTTGTTTTAAAGAGGGATCACAAATGGATGTAATTATCAAGGATTATAAAAGTATTGAAGGATTTCTATAGAGGAAGTAAATATTGGAAGTGGAATTATATTATTCATTTATAAGAGAATTTATGAATTGAGGAGTTTGTTCTATAAGATTTTGAATACACACATACGCTCTAATATATAATTTAAATTTTAGGAAAATGATTTCCGAATTCGATATGAATGTAGTTCTTAGCCAAAATGATTTTTTTTTACTTATACGCACACACAGAGTTATTGGTTAAAAGTGTTAGAATTGGGCTATTCATAAAATAAAATACTATATACTTATTTATATATGATCAAATGGTTATAAATTGTATGAAAGTATATTGTAAAATGAAGTATGAGTATTTGAGGAAATAACCATAGTAATTTCAAATTTAAATGTGTTTTGAGCAATTGATATCAAATTATTGAAGTTAAAGGAAATTGTTTGATTTAAAGATAAAATATGAAAATATAGAAGTAGGCAAAATATATAATAAAAGGATTATTTTATGGTTTCCTAAATATAAGCGATGTTTTATAAATTTTTAAGGTGAAGGGGAGTTTTAAATTTTGATAATTGATTGATTCACAATTGGTAAATCTTTTTATTCTTATTTTTAAAATATGGGAAGGAAATTCCACATAGTTAAATTAGTATCTTCAAAGAAAATGGTTTAATGGACTAGGAAGTGAATAAGGAAGGTGAGATCATTAAATCCTATGCCCTAGAAGCTGCTCTAGATGCAAGCATATCACCGTCATCTCAGGAGGAAGGGGGAAGAGAGTGATGGAAGTTGAGTTACTATTTTTGAATATAGATTTTCATAGTGGATATTTTAGAGCTTAAATCTCATGAAGTGCTAAAAGTTGTTGTGGGGTCGAATCCGTCCAATGGATCAAACCATTTACTTATGATAGTCATGATTTGGAATTCGTTATTTATTGTGAAGAGTCCTTTTATGACACATGTGTACTGATTCTATTGGGGATATGGATTGATTTTTAAATTGATTGGATGACCAATTATGGGATGATATTGGATGGGGTTAAGAATGTGGATCATCTAAGGAGTAGTGGACTAAGCATGACCTTGTTGTATGTCGTGATCCCTATAATCCCACAATGATGAGTTATTGTCCATCCTATAAAAAAAGAATTCCATATGCTTTCATTGAAGAATTTGGTCTTCCTCCCTAAATGAATAAAACTCATCAGGCTCATTAACATGCCACTTAGGCGTATGACTCTCGAAATGGGTTGGGAGTTATGATAAGGAGACCATATTTTTTGTCAGAGAGAAGAGTGTCCAAATTATTTTGTTTAAAAGTAGTATAGAGGAGAGGCCCTAATCTAATAGAAAAATAAACGAGTTAAAATTTATATGAAGGAGATTAAATCGAAGTTATACTTGTATGATCTTGGAAGTTTTGAAGTATGGTTGAAGTGTAGTTTTACTTGGAAAGCTGGATAATAAAAAAGAGGCATTAGTGGTATTGAAATTTCAGTTGATTGGATTTCGTTAACCAATCGACTAAAATTAGCCTATGATGAGATTGGAAATTTTATTTTAGAAGGCTTAGAGTTTATTATATAATATGGTCCTAATGACCTAATATATATTTATGTGATCCGACTTGGTGATCAGTCCAAAGATTAATTTTATAATAGTTGATATAAGCATTCTTTTATACGGTATCATTACGATAATGGTCGATGATGAAGGTGAATAGCATTTAATTGTTTTGTATTTGACATCTCTAGTAAAGGTAGATGGTTAGTTGGATAATGGATTGGTGTTGTTGATCCGACATTTCAACGTACCACACATATTTGTTTTGGCTTAGCATAGGTCACCAGGTAAGTTGATTATCATCTTATTGTATATGTTTTGTGGTGATATTTATGCAGTATTGATACTTGAGTTGTCATTGCAACTAAAGGTATACTGCTTAAACTATATGTGACATGGGTTCATATCATGATCACTATGCTTGGACATCTTTCGTTTTAAATGTTCCTAGATATGGTTTTGTAGTATGATGTTATCTGGATTGTTTATTGAATTAACATGGCGAGACACCATCCCATATTGTGTTGTCACATTCATAGTATTTGAGGAGTGGATGACTAGGAAGTATGGCTAGAAAGAAGCTCAATTTGGGTGTTGATGTGGAGATAAGTATTCGATTTTAATTTATGGATATATAGAAGGTACTCAAATATAAGTTGGTACTAAGATTATATGAGGTTGTATTGTTAGCGTTATGGAATAAAGTGATTTTAGTTGTATGTATGAGCATGGTTTGGAGAATCATGGAATGATAGAAATTTGGCTTCATAGTTGAAAAGGTATTTCGGATTGAGTAAGTGCTAAGATTATATAAAGAACATATTACTAGTTGATGTAGAATAAAGAATTACAATGCCAATTGGATAAGATTGATTTGAAGTAATGATAGAAGAAATCTTGATTTGCAAAAATGCAGAGGATTTTTTGTAAAATTTGAGATTTGGAATTTGAATATGGTTTAGGAAATGGATTAGGTAGATACTTTTCAATCATCCCTCGGATTAAAGAAAGACTATCTATTCAAGAAAGCTATTGTGGAGCATCGATTTAACTGTTCGTAGTTTAAGTTGCATACCAGGTGCACTTGAACGATGTATCGCTTAGTCGATCACTTTTAACATGAACATTGGTAAGAATCTCACTTAGATCTAGGATTCTATTTGCTATGTTTGAATGATTAAATAAGATAGGATTGCTCTGTTTGATTGCTTGAATGGATGTTTGTTTGTATATTTTTAAGAGTTGGAATAATATTTGAAAACTTCTATAGATTGAGGACAGGGTGCTTCAGTATCATGATTATTGGAGGATTCATGAAGAGATATCACAAGTGAAATGATACAATTTAAGTTGGATTGAAATTTTGAAGAAAAGTTATGCTAATTTTTACCGGATTAAGACGTTACCCAATTTTGATGCTCTTAGTTGAAAGGAGGAATCGTCTATTGATTTAAGTTATTGGTTTACTTAGGTAAGATATCGTACACTTTTGAGTTATCTTACCCCAGCATCCAAAAGACAAAATGATATATACACTACTGGGATGATTTGAATGTTGTGTATGTTCCTTTAGGAGTTACATTAGACCGCATTTCAGTTGAGGCATGTTTATGTCAAGGTTACTATTTATGGTACAATTTGGCATCGGTTTATCCGAGTTGACAATAAGGATTAAAGAAGTTAAGGCTGTACACGTACATTTGAGATTGGTATTTTAGAGTGAGTATATATATACACCAATAGTAGATCTTAGTAAGTTGAGTTGGGAAGAAAGATCAGGTCATGAGTATTTGGAAAATGAAGGAGAGAATCTTATCTTTTTATTTTGACTCCTTTTTGGAATGTTTTCTAACACTACAACAAAACAGCCATTTTACAACGGGTAATGCCCATTGTTATATGGATTTCACAACGGGCATGCGCCCGTTGTATTAGGTCTCGTTGTAATAGGTCGATCATATTTTACAATGGACAATGCCCGTTGTAATATGGATTTCGCAAATGGCAATGCCCGTTGTAATACATGATATTGCAATGGTTTCTGACCGTTGCAAAATAAGTGCAAATTTAAAAAAAAATACACAACAAAGCAATAGCTAACAAACTGCATGAAAAACTCTAGTAAAACTAGCATTTGTACAAGATAAAATAAAAAGAAACTAACAGCAACAGATGGTACATACACAGTGTCAGTCGGAATAATCATTGCCTATTTTAGTCCAAACAGGCCCACAAAGATTCACATCACATAGAAATTGCTGAGTCTGAGACGTTTCACTATTTGCCGCCGCGGCATGGACTGACCTTGCCGTCGACAAAGGCTACCGATCTTGTTTTGGAGTTGGATGTCGCTTGTTGCTTTCACCTCATCTACATTGTCTTCTGGATCTAGAGTTTGTGCGTTTTGGAGTTAAACGTCGACTGCTGAGTTGTCGACGGGATTTAGATGAACGAGATCTGACGATGGTGTTGTTTTGATTTCGATCTAACCTGAGTTTTGGCTACTACTATAGCACTAAATGAAACAGTGTTTATCGAAGATGCTCGTGCCTATATGGACTACATTGACAAATACTGCTCCCACTTGGATCAGATGATACTTTACAGTTCTGGGTGATGCTGTTGGGATGTTCGAATCTACTGTGTTTGCAAGTTGGTTTTTGCATACAGGGTTATCGGCAAGTCTGCAAATATGCAAATGTAACATTGAAATTTGGTTAAACTTAGAAAAAAAAATTAGAAAATGGAAAAACCATTGTACTTACATGAGAGTCTCATTATATGCGGATGTTAATGTAAATGAAGTGATTGAATTGTTTTGGAAATTGACCACCTGCAGCTGTGAGCTGAAGCTATCCCCCAGAGTGAAAGTGCCATTGAATAAATTATTACTCAGGGTTCTATAAATCATATTGTTGCAATGAATAATCATAATTTTCAGCATGAGTTCATGATTTGTGATCATTTACAACTTACACTTGCTGTAGTCCTGGGAGGCTGAACATATTTTCAGGGATACTGCCATAAAGTCCTCCAGATTCCACAATGCTAGATACAGTATTAATTTAGACGGGTGGTAGATACAAATTTCTAAAAAAAAATTGATGTGGCTTACAGAACAGCTAATGAATCTATTGCGGTGAACCAAGATGGAGCCTTTGAAGCTTCGAATGTGTTATTGCTCAAATCTCTGAAGAAAATATTTGGTATTTGGTATATTTCTTGAAGTTTACATTATATGATATATGTTCTATCAGTAAGCGGATAAATCTTACACATAATTGAGGTTGTTCATTCCTGTTAGGTCAGGCACTGGTCCAGAAAGTTTGTTGTTTGCCAGGTTCATGAAAGAAAAGTATACTCATAGATAGGGCATATTTACTATTTATTCGTTGATATAAACCATGAAGCAGTTATTGCATAAAAAATGCTTACAGTTCATTTACATTCGTAAGATTGTTAATGCTGGAAGGAATTAAACTGGTGAAAGAATTTCTATCGAGTCACCTGTTACCAGAGCAAATAAATTAGCGCAAGTTGGTATGAAAAGAACAAGAGAAACAGAAGCAGTATGCCCTTATGAAAATTACTTACAGAACCTCAAGACTTTTGACCAACCCCACTGACGTTGGAATCTCTCCGACGAAATTATTTGCATCAAATAATCTAGAAAAACTGCATGAAAAACTCTAGTAAAACTAGCATTTGTACAAGATAAAATAAAAAGAAACTAACAGCAACAGATGGTACATACACAGTGTCAGTCGGAACAATCGTTGCCTATTTAAGTCCAAACAGGCCCACAAAGATTCACATCACATAGAAATTACCGAGTCTGAGACGTTTCACTGTTTGTCACCGCGGCATGGACTGACCTTGCTGTCGACAAAGGCTACCGATCTTGTTTCGGATAAACACTGCTTATCAAAATTATAAACATGATACTACGTTGGTTCGAAACTTACTTGTATGCAACTAGTAATATGTGAAACCATACATTTTATAAAATTTGCACACTTTTAAAATCTTATATGCTCAAAAATTGTAATTCATGATTTCAAGATGAAATTAAATAAGTTATGAAATCGAATTTCTTTGGAAACTTCTCACTTCCGAAATCCCTTTTCTTCGAAATCAATGAGTTCAAAATACCTTTTCAGGGAATGAGCTGTAGGTTTTCATGATGCCATACTTTTGAAATCGGCTTTGTATATCATTTTCAAAGTACAAAGTGGGAAATACATTTTATAATCAATTTTCGAAGCTTGCTGACCTTCGAAATTGAATCACTAAATTTAATTTGAAGTCCCATACCTGGAGTTCTCTATTTTTGAAACATAAGCGATGTCTTTATAACATGATGATGGCTCCTGGCCTGAGCCACCGCCAATGAGTGACACTGGAGAGTTGTCTTCATCGTCATTATTGAATTCCTTTATGAATCATTAATCATTTGGCACTGAACCACTTTGAAGACAACTTCAAGCATCATTTCGACAATAATTAATGGACGACTTTGGAGATCACTGACCACTTTGCAAATTGCTGAGCCACCTCGAAGATCACTGACCACTTCGCGAATTACGGAGTGACCTCGTCAATCACAAACCATTTCGACGATATTTACTGAACAACTTTGATGATAGGCACTTCATGAATTCATTGCACCACTTCACCGCTGAACTACTTCGAAGACAACTCCGAAATTTACTTCAACAATAATTATTGAACCTAAATGTCAATCAAATCTCGACAATGAACTTGAATGTCGAATAGATCCTCTAGATCTATAAACTCGAGGTTGCAATTCCTTATCAACTTGGATCCATCGATCCTGAAGTTCTTATGAATTTGGGAATGGATTTAATATTCGATATTGAATGGGTCTTGATTTAATTGTGAATAACATAATGAGGGCGAAAGAGCAAAAAAGAAAAGGTAAAGGAGAATGCCAACGTGAATCACGTGATGAACTCTGCTTGAGATGGATACTACTGTCGGAAAAACAAGGAAGATGGAAGGAGATGAACGAAGGTCATCTCAAGCAAGGTGAAGCAGTAACAAGTTCTAGAGAAGCGACACATGTTGATTCAGGATTCTAAATTTAGGGATTTGCAATGGATGAAGGTGGAGAAGCAAGTCGCGATGAAGGCGATTGAGCGATTTGGTATTAGGGATCAATTTGGGATTTAGGGTTCAAAGGAAAATCAAAGGCGGCTAACGAAAATTAGAGCGGGCTTTAAAATTATGGCGCGCAATGTTTTATTGTTTGTAAAATGTAGGGTGGTCTCGATGGTTAACATAGGTTGTATAAAGTAGAAAGGACGATTCATATTTATCAATTAATGTTTAGAAATTAATAATTAAACATAATTAATTTGAGATATTAATTTGTAATTTAATTTGAAATGTTTTAATTTTTTATTATAAATTACTACTTATTAAATATTCTAGTATTTTAAATAACTAATAATTAATATTGATTATGTATAACAATTAGTAATTAGTGATTATTTAATAATAATCATTAATTATTATAAGTTATAAATGATTAATATAATATTATTAATGATTAATTATTAAATATTAATAAATAATATAATATTATTAATGGTTAGTAATTAGTAATTAGCAATATAATATTATAATTAGTAATTAGTAACAAATGATTAATATAATATTATTAATGAATAATTATTAAATATTAATAAATAATAAATATTAATTTTAAGAAAGCATTGTAATTATTAATTATTGGTTGTCAAAAATTGACAACAAACATTTATTACAACGGGCATTTTATGACCGTTGTAAAATTGGCACCTATTACAACGGGCATTTTTAGCCCGTTGTAAAATTGGCACCTATTACAACGGGCATTTTTAGCCCGTTGTAAAATTGGCACCTCTTACAACGGGCATTTTGTGATCGTTGTAAAATTGGTATCTATTACAACGGGCAATTTACGAATGTTGTAAAATTGACATCTATTACAATGGGCATGAAAGGACCGTTGTAATGGCATTCTATTACAACGGGCAGTCATTGCCCATTGTAAAAAAGGCGTTGTATAGGGCATCTATTACAATGGGCCTGATTGGACCGTTGTAATAGCCTACTATTACAACGGGCAGCCAATAACCGTTGTAAAAAGGGCGTTGTAATAGAGTATTTTTGTTGTAGTGTAATTTGTTTGCTTATTACTGCAGTTAGATTTGCTAGGTATGGTTGTATGGTTGCTGTAGGTAATTGTTGCTTTGTTCGGTTATAAACGTTGGTTTGTTGATTTAGTTGTTTAAGTTATGCTATAGGTTATGTTGTTTGACCTTTGATTGTGCTGCTTTGTTTTGATTTACGTAAGTTGCCCATTTTGTATCTATTTTGTGAT
Source organism: Allium fistulosum (assembly GCA_030737815.1). Lineage (NCBI taxonomy): Eukaryota > Viridiplantae > Streptophyta > Magnoliopsida > Asparagales > Amaryllidaceae > Allium > Allium fistulosum. The sequence continues at coordinate 1,039,759 of JASFAW010000015.1, forward strand.
TTGTTGCATTAAATAACAGTTGCATACATATAGAAATTTAATGCTCACACTATGATGTATTACATCATGTCTGATATGCCATGCCACTTTTATAGATTCCAGGAACCCGACTTATTCAGGTGGATGACTATCGGTTGCATTTTGTAACGACCCTGAAATTTCGACCCAATTTTAAAAATTTTAGAACCATTATTTTAATATAAATGTGAAACTTACATACGATTTTAATTAACGTCCAAACTTTGTTTCTAAATTGCGCCTAGATGGTTATAGATATGGGTAAAGTTTCGTCGGAAAATACCGTAGTAAATTTCGTTCGCGTTTTATTGCACATCGGTTCATTTTAAAACGTGAAAATTTTATCTTCCGAACCTGAATATTATTACATAGAAAAATTCTAAATCATCTTCTGACAAAGACATCATTTTCATTTTTCAAAATTCGGACATCTTTAGCTCCGTCGATCTTATTCTTTTGTCTTTTGCTGCATTCTCTGTAATAGAAAATTTCGAATTTTCACAAACAACTTCCGTTGCTATTCAAACTTCACATTTGGAATGCGTCTAGATAGACATAGGCATACGCCAAATTGCGTCGAATAATAAGGAAGTAAATTCCGCTCGTCGCATTTGCATATTAGTTTAAATTTTATGTGTAAATTTTCTATCGTCCGAACTCAAATATTTTTCACAATGTTGCATAAGAAAAATATTCTGATCATGACGGCGCATTTCGTTTCGTTAAATTCCGCTTTTAATTGCTAGTTAAATTGTCGCTCGAGCAAATGGTTCAATAAGAATAACCACTTTGCAAACGATGTCAAACCATCAATATCTTCATACCGTTGCGTCCGCCTCGTCGCGCTAATCAAAATGGTATATTTATTTGTGTCAATCGGAGTTCGGCGTTTCAAATTATAAATTGTTAACGGAATACAAACCGGTCCGTTACGCAGCACAAACCGGTACCCAACTTTCCAACGTTCAAAATTCAAGGAGTCTATTCAGCTGTCTTGGAAACCCAATAGCCACCACTATGCAAAATCATCATTGCATTGACCTTTGCACTCTGAACCCCTCTGTATATATCTGCCTTTATTAATGCCTATGTATACCAGCTCACTTCATTTATTGCATTGCTTCTCTGGTAAGTCTTTGCTCTCTGCTCTCTCTTCCCCCTCCTCTTCATAATTCTTTTTATTTGTCTCCCCTCCAGAGAAAATGAAACCCAACCCCTCCATGCAATGCCAACCCGCTCCGCCTCCACTCCCTTGCCCACAGCCCTGCCAGCCCCGCTCCGCCTCCACGCCCCTGCCAGCCTCGCCCAGCCCCTCCACCCAGCCCCAGTCCGCCCAGCCTGCTTCCAAGCCTCGCCCAGCCCCTCCACCCAGCCACAGTCCGTCCCCAGCCTCGCCCAGCCCCTCCACCCAGCCCCAGTCTGCCTAGCCTGCTCCCCAGCCTCGCCCAGCCCTCCCCAGGCAGCCCCGCTCCCCCAGCCTCGCCCAGCCAGCCCTCCAGCCCGCTCCAGCCAGCTCCAGCCCTCCGCTTCCCCCAGCCTCCCCAGTCCGCCCCAGCTCTAGCTCCCCAGCCCGCTTCCCCCAGCCCTCCCCAGTCCGCCCCAGCTCCAGCCGCCCCAATCAGCCCGCTCCAGCTCCGCCCAGTCAGCCCGCTCCCCAGCCTCGCCCAGCACGCCCCAGTCAGCCCGCTCCAGCTTCCCCAGCCTCGCCCAGCCCGCCCCAGTCAGCCCGCTCCCCCAGCCCCGCTCCGCCCAGCCGCTCCGCCGTCACCGTTGTGCCTCGCATTGGCCGAAAATCGCGCTCAATTCACCTCTGCTTTATATATAAGTATATATATATATAACTGTTATATTATATGGCATTATATACTTTGGAATTTTAATTTGCTTATAACACAGTGTTTTACTGTGTTTATACCAGCTACTGCTTCGGGAACTTAGGCTTCCATTCAGATTATCGGATCTATCTAGTTCTTTACTTTGGTATGGTTTATATATATATTGAATCGATATATATATTGCAATGAACAGATTATTGATTGAATTATTTGTTTGATTGCAGTTGTATTCGTTTTGCGTCGTGCTTGTTAGGGTTTCATCTATTCGTCTTCGTGCTTCGTCATCTTCTCTAACCACGCAAGGTGAATATTTCATTCACGACTCAACCTATTATGCTATGAAAATCAAGTGATAATTTTTTTTATATTAATTTGGATATTAAATTGTTGATTGTTAAAATTGTTGAAATAAAATTGCTATACAAGTTAAACTGGAGTATTGATAGAACTTAAATTTTCTAAATTGACACCATGTATTGTTAAAAAGATTTAATGTGATAAATTGTGATTTGATGTTGGTTTTATGGTAAATAGTTATGACATTAAAAATTGTTATGAGATGTTGAAATTGGTTGTTAAAAATAAGCAATAATAAATCTGAAATTGAATGTGATATAGGATAGTTAACGATTTAAAATGTATGATTGATGTAGTAAAGTGATAATAGTCACCAAGTGAAAAACGTAATGTAATAATCTTTAATCTGCATGAAACGATGGTGTGGATTCTAGGAATAATTATATTAATTTTCATAAATAACAAATGTAAGTTAATACGATTATTTCGGGATTATTTAAATAAATTGTTAAATTGTTATGTATGTTTGCTATTGCTTGTTTATTTACTTTGACACCATCCCAGTTATCACACTGCAAGTTCCCTTTACTATGCTTTGTTTTATATTGAATGATATTGGGTTGAAATGATAAATACCCAATTAAACAACTTGGCCTAGGATAGATAATTAAAAATAAGAAACCCGATTGGTCAACAAAAATTATTTTGAAATTGAAATCTATTTGAAATTAAGGAATGAACTTAACAATTTGTTTGGAAATTTAGTAACGAACTTAATGGATTTAATTTATGGATTAAATCGAAATAAATTAATAGGAATAAATTAATGGAGTTTAATTGAAGCGGATTAATAAACCTATTTAATTTAATAAAATGAATTGGCAAATTTATTTGAAATGAGATTTAAAAACAAGGAAATTAGAATTTAATAATTTGAAAATTTATTAGGTTGTTAGATTTAGATGTTAAAATCGGATTTAATTAAATAGATTTGAAACTTGTCATAAATTAAGTTTGAGATTTTGAAAATTTGACTTAAGTGGAATACGAAACTAACTAAAGTTTTATGGATTTAATTTAGTGATAATTTAAATTTAAAATGATTTTAAATTTAATAAAATTGATTTAATCAAATTTATGATTATGGTTAATTGACGCAGCGGATTAAACAAAACAATCTTCGATCGGTGAAAGTAGTAATCGGTGGATTGGAAGATACCGAAATGCCCAAATTCGTTGATCCGAAGATACCGAATTCTAGCTATCCCGAACTCGTTGATCGCGCACGATACCGGGTTCAAAGATCTTCAATTCTTCAAGCGTTGATCAAGCGCACTTGATTCCACGAATCGGCTTCTACAATCGTTGAATCGAGCGCACTCGATTAACCGAAAGAGGAGATAGGAGATTACACTCAACTACCAATTTAGATGAAAGCACACAGCAATCAAAAGAGAATTTTATTCAAAAATCAACAACCTTTACAAATGAAACAACTTGCCTATTTATAGGCTACAACATGCAACAGAAAAAAATTTACAACTCCTAAGTCGGTTCCGACTTACGACCTACGACCTATCATAACTCGGTGACGACTTAAGCCCAAACAGTTACAACATAACGACTTAACAATATTACCAGTACAACACAATGCATACGACTTAAAACAGTCGACATACGACTTAAAGACAGGAAAATACAAACAGACAACCACTTAAGTCGTTGCCGACTTAACAATTCTACGCGACTCAACTTAGTAACGACTTAAGAAATCAACGGTCCAGATTAACTCGGCAGAGAATCAACGGCAACAGCTCCAGCGACTCAAAAGCATGCGGCGACTTAAAGAAATCAAGGGTATAGATTAACTTGGTAGAGAATCAACGGTTTCCATCCTCAGCGACTTAACTCCTGACTCGTTAGGTCGTTTACGAGCCTTAACTAAGTTGTAACTCGGCAATGACTTATTCCCTGCTTTGTTAAGTCGTACACTCACCAAAACTAAGTCGTTAACTCGGCAACGACTTAAACCTTCGCATTTTTCAACTGGTGTTGTTCTTCCCGTAGTCTTAGGTCGTAACCCAGCACGTCCCTTAAGTCGTTGATGACTCATAGCTCCTTCCCTAAGTCGGTCACGACTTATACCTCCTTCCTTAAGTCGGTTACGACTTATGCCTTCACCTTCCTCACTACTTACTCGACTTATGTCTTTACCTTCCTTGAGTCGGTCTCGACTTATACCTTTGACAAATGTGGGTTGCGCTGCATCATTAATGTAACGATGAATGTAAATACGAATTTAAATGAATAGAATTTGGTTTAATGATGTGAACTAAAATTTACCATTAAATCGAATTAATTGGAGTATTAACTAAATTTAGGAAGTGAAATTTAGATCTTATTAAATTGAACAGGAATATGTAATTTTATTGTTAACTCAAATGTTGAACTAAAGATTGCATTTGGAAAGATGTTTTAATATCCGAAATAAATTGAATCGTGAAATGTCAAATTTTGGAAGTCAAATTTGCACCTTGACTTTTGGACTTTGATTTGTTTAAACGTTAATTTAACCGACCATCGGGTAGTGAATACGTAGTTATTAAAGAGACCGCGATCGGGAATGGACATACTCTCTGCCGATACCGAAAACCACTTTAATAACTATTATACGCGGAGTGTTGATCCAGAACGAAGTGGATGGTTTGGTGAACGCATTGACTAAAGAAAGAGAACGATTTTGGATGACCCCTGACATGACTAAAACAGGAGCCGCGCTGGGCCATTGAGGTTCGCCACCTCTAGCGGACACACTTCTTCGATACCATATCTATTACTTTTGTGATTCGATTTGGGTGCACCCCTTGATTTGGGAGTGTTGTTTCGCGGTGTTGAGGTAGTAGCTGCTATGCTCAACATCAGTCCGGATCACGCAACTACTAGTATCCTAGTTGGTATCACCTCATGTACCTTGTCATACTGATTATCCTATTAGCGACCACTACGTTTTGGTTTGTAACTTTAGTATATGGATTGCCCTCTGGTGACTTCCGGTTTTGGGGAAACTACGGTCTTGTATATGCTCTTGGGAATAAAATGGGTTAAGGAGATTATGGTAATGCCTTAACACTATTTTAATATCGTACTTTACTGATTAGACATTATCTATCTATCGTATTCTATTGTATATATAGATAGTTTATCGGATCCTTAGATATGTTTATTTTATTCATCTTTAAGTTATGGACTCTTTTCCCTTGCACTTGATTTTCTTGTATAAGATTTTGAGTCCTGACTCGAGTGTTTCTTTTGTATATGCTCGGGTCAGTCTGAAGCTATCCAGTTGCTGATCAAGGTTGGTTGAAGATGCTGAAGGCTTAGCATTTATCTTTATCAGTCTATTTCTATTCCTGTATTGATGTCCTAGTCTGTTGGACATTTATGTATTTTCTTTTAGTCACTTTATGTTAAGACATTGTTGTATTTTATGTAGTAGCTTCATGAACTGCTATTATGACGATGTATTTTCCACTGCATTATTCTGTGACTGTTCTGTGTCTGTGATGTTGTATTGATTCACATTTACATTTATGTATTTATAATCCCATAATGATTCATGTTTTGTATTATTTAAGTTGACATGTGTGTCTGCCTATGCACTTGGAGGGTGCAGCATGATAGGGGGTTCTCGCATTTGGTTTGGTAGCGAGCGGATGACTCTTACTCCTACATGTCCCTGCGGGGTTGGTGCAGTCGAGAGGCTGGCCATAAAGGCAGAACACAGGTACTGCTGTATGCTACGGTGGGCGTTACCCCACTGACGCGGTCCGTTACAGTTGGTATCAGAGCTTCGGTTTCCCTAAAAAAAACTTAGTTTGGGATTATATATAAACTCATTAGAGATAGGGTAGCAATACCCTAGAATGAGGAGAATCGATTCAATATCCAAATTCTTTCATTTCAAACTTCTTTGATTCGTGGATTAGACTTTCCTTAAAATTCTATGATTTTCTATCCTTGGTTTTAACAATCTCTTTGGTATTTCAGGATGGGTACCATAGGAAACAATAGGGGAGGAAGGGGCCATGGTCCTACTCAGGCTGCACCTGCCGCTCCAGCTCCTGTCAAATTCACCACTCTTAATAAGGAGTATACACAGCTGGGAGGTATTAAGTTTTCTGGATCCGAGAACATTATCGAGGCTCGGCAATGGCTTAAAGGCTTAGAGAAGATATTTTCTGGTCTAGAGATCACTGATGCTCAGAAGCGTCAGCTTGCTTCCTGGCAACTTCAGGATGCCGCGCAAGATTGGTGGGAATCAGTTACTTCTCGTATCGAGGAGAACACCATCACTTGGGCCCAGTTTAGGTATTAAATTATTTGGATTTCGTAGTCTAAATTCTTCTTTTAATCTTTGGAATGTTATTCATCTAGTCTATCTTTTGATTAGGGATACTTTCTCGGCACAATGGATGCCAGCTGCTGGGAAATCCCAACTTTATAGAGCTTTCATGGACCTTAAGCAAGGCAGTATGACCTTTTCGGAGTATGAGAGGAAATTTAATGAACTCTCCAAGTTTGGCCCGGGATTGATTGATACACCCCTTCTAAAGAACGAGAAGTTCATTTTGGGAGCAAGACCAGAGTATTATGACTTGCTTACTGGCCACACTCACTGCACCTTCACAGAGCTTGTTGACTACGCTCTTAGAAATGAGGCAAAGCCTAGGGGACCCACTACCAAGGCCACTCCTACTCAGCCCTTCTCCAGCCAGCCCGAAAAGAGGAAGATGAACTTTGATCAAGAAAAGAAAGCTTGGCAGAAGACTATAGGATTGGGATATGCCCAAAAAAACCCAATCGACCTTGCTAATATCACTTGTTTCAAATGCGATAAGAAGGGCCATTATGCTAATAGTTGCCCATCTACCGGAGCTGCTGTTCCCCCACCTTCTACGACTAGGAGAGATTTGTGCTATGTCTGCCTCCAGCCGGGTCATTTCAAGAAAGACTGCCCAATGCATAAGCGTGGCACACCATCTGGAGTATTTGCTATCACCACTCCTACACCACCTCCACCACCTGCTCAGGATGACCAAGGTACCTTACGAAGTACTTTTTCATTACATGATTTACCTATAAGGGTATTATTCGATACTGGTGCTTCTCATAGCTTCATATCTATTGATCTTTGTAATAAGCTCAAATTAGAACCTACTCTTGCTACTACTTCCTTATGCGTCTCCAACCCTATTGGAGGACTTGCCAACCTCAGTAGAATTTGTAAAGAGGTTGTGCTCTTGTATGGAAGATATCGATTCACTTGGGATTTTTATGCGCTTGGCTTTATAGCATTCGACATCTTATTGGGTGCTGATTGGTTAAGGAAATTTGATGCTGTTATTTCTTGCAAAGCTCGTTCTGTTTCTCTAGTCAATGACAAGGGTCTACCGCTTGTCATTGAATCCAAATCACCGCAGAAATATGCCGGAAGCTTCATATTCTCTCTTGATTCTCACCCGGATGATCTTAGTACTACTCCTATTGTTCAGAAATTTCCCGATGTATTTGGAGAGGTCAACTCCCTACCGCCTAAACGGGAGATCGATTTCTGCATTGACCTTCTTCCCGGAGCTACTCCCGTAGTTCTCCCTCACAGGAGAATGGCTCCTAAAGAGAAAGCTGAACTTAAAACTCAAATTGATGATCTATTTGCTAGGAGTTTGATTAGGATAAGTTGTTCTGAATGGGGCGCCGCAGTTGTATTTGTCACCAAATCAGATGGGTCTCTTCGCATGTGTGTTGATTACAGGGAACTGAACAAACGCACTCTCAAGAACCGCTATCCGATGCCTCGCATCAATGATTTATTCGATCAGCTCCATGGAGCTAAAGTTTTCTCCCAACTTGATCTTGCCACTGGGTTCCACCAACTCAGAGTAGCAGAAGATAGTATTCATAAAACAGCTTTCCGTACCGAAAACGGATTCTATGAATGGTTGGTTATGCCATTTGGTTTGACCAACGCACCTGCTTATTTCGTCGACTTAATGAATCGAGTCTTCCGCGATGTCCTTAACAAGTTTGTTCTTGTTTTCATTGATGATATTCTCGTTTTCTCCAAAGACGAGAAGGGGCATGAGACACATCTTGCTTATGTTCTGGAAACTCTCTAAAATCATCAACTTAAGGCCAAATTCTCTAAATGCCACTTCTGGCGAGACGAAGTGAGATTCCTGGGGCACATAGTTTCTGAAAATGGGATTTCGGTCGATCCAGCTAAGATCGCCGTAATCAATGTAAGTTCTATCATATTCGTTATTTCTATTCAATCCCTCTTATTCCTTTCTGATTCGAAATTTATCTACATGATTGGGAGACTCCCAAGACTCCTACTGGTATCCGTAGCTTCTTAGGCTTGGCCGGTTATTATTGCAGATTTATTGAGCACTTTGCCCGGGTTTCTACCCCACTCACTGCTTTAACCCGAAAGGATGTCAAGTTTATTTGGAGTGAGAAGTGCGAATCAGCTTTTAATAAGTTGAAGTGTAAGTTAACTTCAGCTCCAGTTCTTACGGTAATCGATGGAAGTGAAGGATTAACTATCTATACAGATGCTTGCCGAGAAGGTTTAGGCGCTGTTCTTATGCAAAACGGAATGGTTATTGCTTATGCTGACCGCCAGTTGAAGATCCATGAAGTAAACTATGCAACTCATGATCTAGAGCTTCTTGCAGTTGTATTTGCTTTGAAACTGTGGAGGCATCATCTTTTGGGAACTAAATTTGAATTATTCTCTGATCATAAGTCCTTGAGATATATCTTTTCTCAAAAGGATTTGAACCAGAGACAAGTCCGATGGCTCGAATTCTTAGCTGCATATGATCTCGACATCAATTATACCCCTGGGAAAGCAAATGTTGTAGCTAATGCTTTGAGCCGTAGCAAAGCATTGTCATGTTGTAATCTTGTAGAAGGCATGCTATTTCAGCTTGTTATCTCCCCATCTCTTATAGATCACATCAAACTAAGCAATATGAGGACACCTTGCTCTATCGCATGAAGGAGTTAGTTCTCGGTAGAGTTGGAAATGCTGACAGTAAAGTGGGAGCACAGATAGATAGTAATGGAGTTCTGAGGATTGACAACCATATTTGCGTTCCTAATGTCGATGGATTGAGACAAGAAGTGCTTAGAGAAAACCATCAGTCATCACTTTCGTTTCATCCTGGTGTCACTAAGATGTACCGAAATATGAAGCGTTTATATTAGTGGAGTGGGATGAAGAGAGATATTTCTGTATATGTCAGTAGATGCACTACTTGCCAGCAAGTCAAGGCAGATCACCGGAAGACGGCAGGATTACTTCAACCCCTAGAGATTCCATGTTGGAAATGGGATCAGATTTCTATGGACTTCATTGATGGATTACCAAGGACCACAAAAGGGAATGAGAGTATTTGGGTGATTGTTGATAGGTTGACCAAATCTGCTCACTTTATTCCGGTTAAGACCACTCGTACTGCTTTGAGTTTGGCCGAGATGTATATGAGAGAGATTGTTAGACTTCATGGAGTTCCATCTAGTATTGTGTGCAATAGAGACCCTTTATTCACTAGTAAATTCTGGAAGGCATTTCAGGACGTCTTGGGCACTAAACTGAATCTAAGCCAGCTTATCATCCTCAAACAGATGGCCAAACTGAAAGGGTGAATCCGATTTTAGAGGATCTGCTCCGAGCTTGCATAATTGATTTCGGTGGATCTTGGGAAGACCATCTCCATTTGGTTGAATTCACTTATAATAACAGTTATCAGGTATGTCAAAATTTTAATTTGAATAAGTAAAAAAATTGAATTGAAACTTAACTATCTTTAAAATCAGGCAAGTATCGATATGGCACCGTTCGAAGCTTTATATGGACGGCCATGCAAATCGCCAGCTTGTTGGATTGAGCCTGGTGATCGATTGGTTCTTGGCCCAGATATGATTATAGAAGCACCCGAGAAGGTTAATGAGATTAGAAGAAAGATGAAGACCGCACAGGATAGGCAGAAGAGCTATGTAGATAGGCGTAGAAGAGAGTTGGAATTCCAGGTTAGGGATGAGGTATTCCTTAAGGTATCACCTTTGAAGAATGTTATTCAATTTGGTCATAGAGGGAAGCTTTCTCCTAGATTTGTTGGACCATTCACTATCACCGAGAGAATTGGTACACTAGCTTATAGAGTTGCATTACCAGAAAAATTTGAGGGCGTGCACAACGTATTCCACCTTTCACATCTTCGGAAGGTTGTACATGATCCATCCATGACCATTCCTATTGCTCAGTTAGATGAGGTTGATACTGAGCCAGATTTGACTATAGAGAGGAGACCACTTCGTATTATTGATAGGGATACGAAGCAGCTTAGAAGGAAATCTGTTAGCTTAGTCAAAGTCCAATGGAGTCCCAATGATCGTGATTGTACTTGGGAAATCGAGGAGAGTATCCGAGATTCTAATCCAGAATTATTTGTTGAAGGTAAATTCCATTCGATATTCTATACTTAATTCGATAGTCTATTCTATATCCATCGTATCTCTGTTATCTGTTCTTCCATTCTTTACCTTGTTCCTTTTCGAGGACAAAAAGTTTTGAGTGGGGGAGAATGTAACGACCCTGAAATTTCGACCCAATTTTAAAAATTTTAGAACCATTATTTTAATATAAAATGTAAGACTTACATACGATTTTAATTAACGTCCAAACTTTGTTTCTAAATTGCGCCTAGATGGTTATAGATATGGGTAAAGTTTCGTCGGAAAATACCACAGTAAATTTCGTTCGCGTTTTATTGCACATCGGTTCATTTTAAAACGTGAAAATTTTATCTTCCGAACCTGAATATTATTACATAGAAAAATTCTAAATCATCTTCTGACAAAGACGTCATTTTCGTTTTTCAAAATTCGGACATCTTTAGCTCCGTCGATCTTATTCTTTTGTCTTTTGCTGCATTCTCTGTAATAGAAAATTTCGAATTTTCACAAACAACTTCCGTTGCTATTCAGACTTCACATTTGGAATGCGTCTAGATAGACATAGGCATACGCCAAATTACGTCGAATAATATGGAAGTAAATTTCGCTCGTCGCATTTGCATATTAGTTTAAATTTTATGTGTAAATATTCTATCGTCCGAACTCAAATATTTTTCACAATGTTGCATAAGAAAAATATTCTGATCATGACGGCGCATTTCGTTTCGTCAAATTCCGCTTTTAATTGCTAGTTAAATTGTCTCTTGAGCAAATGGTTCAATAAGAATAACCACTTCGCAAACAATGTCAAACCATCAATATCTTCATACCGTTGCGTCCGCCTCGTCGCGCTAATCAAAACGGTATATTTATTTGTATCAATCGGTGTTCGGCGTTTCAAATTATAAATTGTTAACGGAATACAAACCGGTCCGTTACGCAGCACAAACCGGTACCCAACTTTCCAACGTTCAAAATTCAAGGAGTCTATTCAGCTGTCTTGGAAACCCAATAGCCTCCACTGTGCAAAATCATCATTGCATTGACCTTTGCACTCTGAACCCCTCTGTATATATCTGCCTTTATTAATGCCTATGTATACCAGCTCACTTCATTTATTGCATTGCTTCTCTGGTACGTCTTTGCTCTCTGCTCTCTCTTCCCCCTCCTCTTCATAATTCTTTTTATTTGTCTCCCCTCCAGAGAAAATGAAACCCAACCCCTCCATGCAATGCCAGCCTGCTCCGCCTCCACTCCCCTACCCACAGCCCCTGCTAGCCCCGCTCCGCCTCCACGCCCCTGCCAGCCTCGCCCAGCCCCTCCACCCAGCCCCAGTCCGTCCGCAGCCTCGCCCAGCCCCTCCACCCAGCCCCAGTCCGTCCGCAGCCTCGCCCAGCCCCTCCACCCAGCCCCAGTCCGTCCGCATCCTCGCCCAGCCCCAGTCCGTCTGCAGCCTCGCCCAGCCCCTCCACCCAGCCCCAGTCCGCCCAACCCGCTCCCCAAGCCTCGCCCAGCCCCGCTCCCCCAGCCTCGCCCAGCCAGCCCTCCACTTCCCCCAGCCTCCCTTGTCCGCCCCAGCTCCCCAACCCGCTTCCACTAGCCCTCCCCAGCCCGCCCCAGTCAGCCCACTCCAGCTTCCCCAGCCTCGCCCAGCCCGCCCTAGTGAGCCCGCTCCAGCTCCGCCCAGTCAGCCCCGCTCCGCCGTCACCGTTGTGCCTCGCATTGGCCGCAAATCGTGCTCAGTGCACCTCTGTTTTATATATAAGTATATATATATAAAACTGTTATATTATATGGCATTATATACATTGGAATTTTAATTTGCTTATAACACAGTGTTTTACTGTGTTTATACCAGCTACTGCTTCGGGAACTTAGGCTTCCATTCAAATTATCGGATCTATCTAGTTCTTTACTTTGGTATGGTTTATATATTTATTCAATCGATATATATATTGCAATGAACAGATTATTGATTGAATTATTTGTTTGATTGCAGTTGTATTCGTTTTGCGTCGTGCTTGTTAGGGTTTCATCTATTCGTCTTCGTGCTTCGTCATCTTCTCTAACCACGCAAGGTGAATATTTCATTCACGACTCAACCTATTATGCTATGAAAATCAAGTGATAATTGTTGTTTATATTAATTTGGATATTAAATTGTTGATTGTTAAAATTATTGAAATAAAATTGCTATACAAGTTAAAATGGAGTATTGATAGAACTTAAATTTTCTAAATTGACACCATGTATTGTTAAAAAGATTTAATGTGATAAATTGTGATTTGATGTTGGTTTATGGTAAATAGTTATGACATTAAAAATTGTTATGAGATGTTGAAATTGGTTGTTAAAAATAAGCAATAATAAATCTGAAATTGAATGTGGTATAGGATAGTTAACGATTTAAAATGTATGATTGATGTAGTCAAGTGATAATAGTCACCAAGTGAAAACTGTAATGTAATAATCTTTAATCTGCATGAAACGATGGTGTGGATTCTAGGAATAATTATATTAATTTGCATAAATAACAAATGTAAGTTAATACGATTATTTCAGGATTATTTAAATAAATTATTAAATTGTTATGTATGTTTGATATTGCTTGTTTATTTACTTTGATACCATCCCAGTTATCACACTGCAAGTTCCCTTTTCTATGCTTTGTTTTATATTGAATGATATTGGGTTGAAATGATAAATACCCAATTAAACAACTTGGCCTAGGATAGATAATTAAAAATAAGAAACCCGATTGGTCAACAAAAATTATTTTGAAATTGAAATCTATTTGAAATTAAGGAATGAACTTAACAATTTGTTTGGAAATTTAGTAACGAACTTAATGGATTTAATTTATGGATTAAATCAAAATAAATTAATAGGAATAAATTAATGGAGTTTAATTGAAGCGGATTAATAAACCTATTTAATTGAATAAAATGAATTGGCAAATTTATTTGAAATGAGATTTAAAAACAAGGAAAATAGAATTTAATAATTTGAAAATTTATTAGGTTGTTAGATTTAGATTTTAAAATCGGTTTTAATTAAATAGATTTGAAACTTGTCATAAATTAAGTTTGAGATTTTGAAAATTTGACTTAAGTGGAATACGAAACTAATTAAAGTTTTATGGATTTAATTTAGTGATAATTTAAATTTAAAATGATTTTAAATTTAATAAAATTGACTTAATCAAACTTATGATTATGGTTAATGTAACGATGAATGTAAATACGAATTTAAATGAATAGAATTTGGTTTAATGATGTGAACTAAAATTTACCATTAAATCGAATTAATTGGAGTATTAACTAAATTTAGGAAGTGAAATTTAGATCTTATTAAATTGAACAGGAATACGTAATTTTATTGTTAACTCAAATGTTGAACTAAAGATTGCATTTGGAAATATGTTTTAATATCCGAAATAAATTGAATCGTGAAATGTCAAATTTTGGAAGTCAAATTTGCACCTTGACTTTTGGACTTTGATTTGTTTAAACGTTAATTTAACCGACCATCGGGTAGTAAATACGTAGTTATTAAAGAGACCGGGATCGAGAATGGACATACTCTCTGTCGGTACCGAAAACCACTTTAATAACTATTATACGCGGAGTGTTGATCCAGAACGAAGTGGATGGTTTGGTGAACGCATTGACTGAAGAAAGAGAACGATATTGGATGACCCCTAACATGACTAAAACAAGAGCCGCGCCGGGCCATTGAGGTTCGCCACCTCTAGCGGACACACTTCTTCGATACCATATCTATTACTTTTGTGATTCGATTTGGGTGCACCCCTTGATTTGGGAGTGTTGTTTCGCGGTGTTGAGTTAGTAGCTGCTATGCTCAACATCAGTCCTGATCACGCAACTACTAGTTTCCTAGTTGGTATCGCCTCATGTACCTTGTCATACTGATTATCCTATTAGCGACCACTATGTTTTGGTTTGTACCTTTAGTATATGGATTGCCCTCTGGTGACTTCCGGTTTTGAGGAAACTACGGTCTTGTATATGCTTTTAGGAATAAAATGTGTTAAGGGGATTATGGTAACGCCTTAACACTATTTTAATATCGTACTTTACTGATTAGACATTATCTATCTATCGTATTCTATTGTATATATAGATAGTTTATAGGATCCTTGGAGATGTTTATTTTATTCATCTTTAAGTTATGGACTTTTTTCCCTTGCACTTGATTTTCTTGTATAAGATTTTGAGTCCTGACTCGAGTGTTTCTTTTGTATATGCTCGGGTCAGTCTAAAGCTATCCAGTTGCTGATCAAGGTTGGTTAAAGATGCTGAAGGCTTAGCATTTATCTTTATCAGTCTATTTCTATTCATGTATTGATGTCCTAGTCTGTTGGACATTTATGTATTTTCTTTTAGTCACTTTATGTTAAGACATTGTTGTATTTTATGTAGTAGCTTCATGAACTGCTATTATGACGATGTATTTTCCGCTGCATTATTCTGTGACTGTTTTGTGTCTGTGATGTTGTATTGATTCTCATTTACATTTATGTATTTATAATCCCATAATGATTCGTGTTTTGTATTATTTAAGTTGACATGTGTGGATTATTGTCAATTTAAATGGTCCAAATATACGGGTTGTTACACATTTTTGCATTAGCTTAGTATCATATATGTCATGATCATATATGTTGTTATTATGTTGCTAAATTATATGTTTTCAAAGAAAGATTAGTGATAGAATTGTTTGTGATATGTATGGATAATTATTTAAATGTTACTAATGTAAGCATCGAAATGTTTGATTGTGAAAGGATGTTATGATTGTTTGATTTGAAACATTAATGATTTCAAGGGCGAAATCCTTTTTAAGGGAGGGAGTGTAATAACCTGTATCTTTTTATAATCTAAAAAATTAAATAAATTCGATAATTTTGACCCTAAGGGCAACATCATCATTTTTCTAACATTTGAACATAGAGACGAAACTTGTGCTATTCCGACCATCTTGATTTTTTAATCCGTGTTATATGTTTGTTCGTCTGACTCGAAGTTTGGATGATGGAGATATCAGCATTTCTGTAATTCTGCGGTTTGAAATTCAAATGGGCTAAATTGAATGGATACCTACTTAGGTTATGAATAGTGGGTTATTTCATCATTTTCAAAATTTAAAATCATTTTCTATGCGTACTCTTCTCCTCTGTCTCTTCACTCAAAAATCAAAAACCAAATCAAATTAAAACATCAATTTCTCATTGAATCCTATACTACATTCAACAAATCAAACAACAAACTGATGAGTGAGTTGAGGCCTATATTCTAATACCAATTAGAGGAGAAAACATGTTGATAAGAAAGTGGACCCAACTCTAAATAGCGAGCATTTTGGAGCAATTTGGATCTATATGAGGGGTTTGCGTCTAATTTATCACATAACTAGTTAATCTCTTACGGTTCTTTTATAGTCTATAGGTTAGGATTTGGATTTGGATTTATATTTGATAATTACTTTTTTGGAAAGCAATTAATGTTAGATAAAATTCTGAAATAAAGATATATTTGATTATTGGAATAATATAAAATGATTCATTACTAATATAACATCAAATACATAAAGTTAAGGGTAATTATAGATGATCTATGACTTGAAATCATATTAAAATGAGCGATATTGATAAAAATGAAGTGGGTGATGATAAACTATATTAACCAAAGAATAAATTTCAAAATTAATATAAGACATACGTTGGAACTGGGCCGGTCAGAAGCGGGGTAATTAACATAGTTTCCCAAAAAATTACTTTTAGATCTTTATTGAGCCTATATGGTCTAAATTCATTTAGAACTTATCAAAAATTTCTTTTGAATAAAGTCTACATTTTATTACAATTGTCCAAAAATTATTTTAGTTTAATTTTAATTTATTGTGTATTATGATGTGTGCATCAAATGCTCCTATGTGTAAAAATGTAAGTGCGGCATATGGGAATTGTGCATAGTTAATGTGAACATTGTTTAGGTGTTATGGTTTACACCACAATGGACACATTTCCCCATTATATATGCCTTTTTCATCCAAAACTAGAAAGTTTTCCATATAATTATATATATATATATATATCTGTGTGTGTGTCTATGTGTTTTTGTGTGTGTGTCTATGTGTTTTTGTGTGTGTGTATATAGTTTAATGGTATATATTGAAATAGACTTTATTTATATTATATATATGTAATAAAACAATGAATACAATATCTAATTAAAGTAGTTCAAAAGATCACTGCTATATTTTACATAAATCACCTTTTAAAACTTTGAGTTAAATATACATATACACACACACAAAAATTATTATATATATAATATATTTGTATACACACAAAAACCAAAATGAATTTTCAAATAAAACAAAATAAAGTTATATCAAAATAGTTTGTGAATTAGAATGTTTTTCTTTTAATAAAAGATCTAGTACTAGTCTAGATACAATTATAAAATAATAAATAATTCTCTAAATTAATGTTTCCCTTTTTATTTTAATTAGCAAATTTGTTTTATAATAATTTAATCATAAGACAATTAAGTCATCATTTTATCTTGTCAACTATAATTAATTAATGAAATTATTTCAAGGTTTTATTCACATAGCAATTTATATGTAAACATTCAAATCTTAATCTTGTAATACGAAAACTAATTTAACAACAAGGTTGTTCAATAATTCAGTTATTCAATTAAACAATGATAAATGGCAAAGGCATATACAAATTCGTGATAAGAAGGTCTAGATCTAAGTTAAACATACATGATAAATAAACATACAGAATAAAGATGAATAAAATTATTATTGTTCATAATAAACAAATAACAGAGAGCATAACATAGATTTTTAATTAAATCAACATGATAAGAATATATTATTGATTCAAAAGGGGGGAATTGAGATATTCAAGTCATAATCCAAATTCATATATACTAGTAGAAGGGAGAGATAGAGAATTAGAAGGATATGAGAAAAATTAAAATTTATATAAGCAAAATATAGAATTACCTTAGGATGAAGCCAAGAGAAACACTTTGAATGATAGAATAAATCATAGATCCAATAGATCAATCTCTACATCTACAGCAATCAAGAGATAACCACAATTTATTTTTAATTTTGCTTGATTAAGTTTTGGAAATTTGGAGCTATAACCGCATGGAAATTTGGCCCTAAGATGCTTATGAAGTGATGGAAGAAAATGACAGAGCAATATTTTATTAAAGAAGCAAATAAATGTATACATAAAAATGTGGCATTTTTCACTACTTTAATCAAGATTACTCTTTCATTTCAAATTCAAAAACCCCTCCTCTTCTAAATATCATGGTCGGTGTAATGATCCACCTTTTCAATCCTCGGAAATCAATACTAATACATTCACGGTATTTATGTGTCGAGCATCCAAGTGCCGGAACGACGGATTGTTGGGGAAAAAGAATGAAAAGACTGATTAGAAACTTACATCGTGTCGAGAAATATATAAAATGCAACAGATCTTTCCAAAAGAAAACTGTAATATACATACATCAAAATCAGAGTACACCAACTAATCATCAGCCTAGATAGTTTTAACAACCCATCCTCACAAATCTTCATAAATAAAACAACAGATGTAGTGATAATAAAGAATCTACGAGAGATATGTATTGTACATCCAGCTCATCTCCTGAAGCTCCAAGGCATCCAAACTAGATTTGAAAATATGTTCAGTCTGGCCCGAGCATTATAAGAAAAACAATGCCCGAATCGGTCTGGTAAATCAGCGTGAGAAACACACCTCAACTGAATTTTAATTATACTAAAACCTTATGAAAATAAAGTATCTCATAAGCCATGCTGTATATAAACACGGACGGGTTTTTACAATACGATAATCAAAACATTTCATAGAAAGTCTTTTGATATTATAATAATGTCTAGGGTTCAAAGTAAATATTGAATCATAGCTGAAATTGTTACATTAATTAAATTCTAGCATAATAGGTATACAATAAAGTCTGTGAGGCACTTATTGGAGAATGGATTTCCATACGATGACGAAGCTACTAGGGTACCGCCTGCCATAGTACACCTCTTGATAAAATATACCAAGGGCCTCACATGGACCCCTTGTGAATCAGGACTGGCCTACCCATTGCTGGACAGTACTGAATATTTCATCACCCCAGTTGCCGGCCAACAACCGTCCCGAGCTATTAGCATACATGATCCATAATAAATATCGATCTAGATCGGGCGATGATAATACCCTGATGGGAGCGACCCACGTAGTCCTAAAGCATATCCCATGTTTTAGTCATTCCCAGTTGGTGAGGCTAGAGCTACATTTTACTTTTTATATAGCAATCCCACTTGAACTGATAACACTGCCCTCCAAGCAAAAATGCAAAGCCAACATTCATCCATACAAGTTCCTTCTGGGTCTAAACGAAACCAAAGGCACTACTTCTACTACAACCATTTTGGAATCACCGTCAGGATTAGTAGTAAGTAGCCCTTGTACATCAAAGAACTCCATCTTTGAAACCATCATCAAGATGTCTTCCATTCAAACGTCTATGCTGATTCGAAGTGGTTTTCGATGACATATCTGATCCCGGTCTTCCCAAACTAACAATGATAGTTTAAACTGGCCAAGGTTGATAATTAGTTATTTAACTATTAAATAAAAATAATAATCAAATCAGGGATTTATTTACATAGGGAAACCGACATTGGTTAAGCACATAAGCAACCACTAACCTCTTTAATTAATTCTTTCATTAATTAAAATCACTTTGTAAATACTTGCATCAAAATACTTTTACAGAGATATATTCACAAACCCTTTACACTACTTTCAATACTTGGGAAAATATCCATATGCTTATCTCATGCTATAGGTATATTCACAAAAACACCACACTTCTGTACTTAGAAAATGTATTCATATACTTATCAATGGTATAAGTGTATTTACATAACATTATGAAAGATTTCTTATTTCAAAATCATATCAAAATGATTAAAACAAATATTGATTTAAAAGAAATAGAATAAGAATAAACCCAAACACTATTCCTTCGGTGTTAAGCATGGAACAAATGTCCACACTATTCCTTCGATGCTTATCCCACTTATAAATCTCCTTTAAATCCATAGCATACCATTTATAAATCTGGTCTTTTATTTTCAACATTTTATATAAATCGGTTTCACAAATATCCATTTCTAAAATATCTCCACCTTCCTTTAAACATAAGATCTCCCTTTTTTAAAATAAGACATAAATCTTTTAATTTTCCTTTTAAAAATAAAACTTATTATTAAAATAGTTTCCAATAAAGACAAATACTTCCAAAATAATTATTGCAATCCTTACTTATATATATATATATATATATATCTGTATGTGTGTGTGTGAATCTAAAGGAATAAATAAAGAAGTTGAATTAAAATAGAAAAGTTTCAAAACTCATTTTTAAAATATAATATCACAGAAACCCCAAGATCATTTTTAAGTCATTTTCCAAATCGAAAACCATTTCCAAAGTACCATATCGAGGCCAATAGTTTCTATTGCACTTAGCAAATGTTATTACTTCTCTTTTTCACTAAAAAGGTTTAACTTTCACAAATGTTAGTGTCACATCCAATATGGCCATACAGTCAAATTTTGACATTTAACAATCTGTTTAATAGGAATATAACTGAAATAAAACGACAGGAATATAATTGAAAATTAATAATCACAATTTTGGGAAATCCGGATTTCTCTACAAATTTTCCTTACAACAGTAATATAACTAGTATGCTCACTCGACTTCTCTAGTGCAGACTCATATTTGGTTCCTTGATTAGAAACCATCGTTCTGCTTGCATATCCATATACCATGATAGAGAACTTTAGGATCATCTCAAGAATCTGTATCAAGTGTTCGCTGTTAGAAATCGAGTGAAAAATCCTTGTTCAGATCCATGTAAATCACCTCGAATTCATGTGCCCGAATCCTGATAAAAATTTCTTATGCAAATAAAATGATCTACGAACAACTTACGTATCTATTCCAATTAGTTTCTTAATTATACCAATTATTTTTATTCACATTAGTTTTAAATCATAATTTATTTCACCAATAATATTTTCCTTTAGTACTAATATCACTTATGAATCATTTCATTAAACCATAACTTAGGTTTACTGTAACATTTTATAAAACACGACTTGTGTTTAATAATCACTTTAAACTTAAGTTCATATTCTTATAACACTCTTCTATATCCTGAGAGTATATATACAAATTTCAGATTTGTTTTTACTTAACCAGAATATTCAACACAATTCAAATTTTTTAACTTACTGTTTTCTCAAATTTGTAAGCTATAAAATTTATATCCATATGTTTCCACAAAACACTTAGCTCCAATTTCTGTATCAACTTGAATTTTCGACTGTCCAAAATCATCGAAAATTCTATTTCATTTCAGTTAATGAAAATTTCCAACAACATCTCGAAACGAGATACACAAACCAAACTATCCTAATGGATAGGATATAGAAGTCTATAATATCACTTAACTGAAAATGTAACAACTAAACACCTGGTTTTATTTTCAAATCTTTTTGAAACCATAATATACATATCTCCTTTGTATATCAAATCATACTCTTGCAATTTAAAACAAAATTTGTTTTACCATAGTAACTCTGAAACAAGTTACTATGGTTGCAATCCGTCACTTGGAAACTCAAAAATGAATGCCGATGATGCTACAGTCACCAATAGAATTATTTCCCAGCGACTGAAGTGAGTTCAGCGCTTTCTAGCCCTTTAAAATTCCTTTAAAATATTTCCATATACAAATATTTTCAAATAATACTATTAGTCTATGCCAAAACTTTGCATAACAATTTTTCTCAAAATCACAAGGATCGAAGTTCTCAAATTCTCAGTTTTAAGTCCTTTTTATTTAAAACACTGTTTATAAATCATATTCATCAATCATACTTATTTGATTTCACTTCTTATATGAGATCATTTCACAATTTTTTATCTTTGTTTATACTATAATAAACAATCTTTATAAAATTTTAAATCTTGAAATTTAACCCAACATTATCACCGAACGCCTTATTTTTAAATCATGAAATTGAATTCACAAGGAGTTCGTATTTAATTCAACCAAACAATAAATTATAATAAAAGAATATTATCATTTCCTAGCAACAAACACACCAAAGGTAACTATATTAATTTTCCTAAAAATTATTCTTTTATATACAAAATATAACCTAGGTAAAATTATTTCATTTACCTAATTTTAAAACAATACTGTATCGATTTGCTTCGTTTAAGTGTTTTAGAAACCCCTATCGATACCGTGGCATCCCACGTACCGGTAGGGATTCATAAACCTCTCAACAGGTAAATCAATACAACATAAAACATTTTTGTAGCACTAGCAAATACATGCTCATATATATACATATACAAAGACTCAAACTCATTCTAGGTATTACTAACCCTGTCTCTAATGGATTTACCCCACCAAATCCTAGGTGTTTGCTCAACCTAAGCTTTGATACCACGTATCGACCCACCTTTTCGATCCTCGGAAGTCGACACTAATACATCTACAATATTCACATATCGAGCATCCAAGTGTCGGGAAGACAGATTGTTCTAGACAAAGAAAGAAAAGATAGAACAGAATCGCACATCGTGCCGAGTAATATATAATATACAACAGATCTTTACAAAAAAACTATAAAATACATACAACAAAATCATAGTACACTAACAGCTCATCAGCTTGGATAGTTATAACAACCTATCCTCACAAATGTTGACAAAAGAACATATGCAGTGGAAATAAAGAATATACGAGAGATATGTCTTAGACATCCAGCTCATCTCCTGAAGCTCCAAGACATCCAAACTAGACCTGAAAATATGCTTGGTTTGACCGAGCATTATAAGAAAAATAACGCCTAGATCAATCTGGTAAACCAGCGTGAGAAACACACCTCAATTGAATTTTAATGTTATAAAAACCTTTTGAAAATAAAGGTATCTTGTAAGACTGTGATAACCCGGATTTTGGGACATTAGATAATTGGATAATTAACTGTTTTAATCAATTGAACAGATAAAATTCTGATAATAAAAGATGTCTGGTTATGTAAGTGAATTTGAAAATATAATAAAAATTGGATTATAGATATTTGGATAAATATTTGATAATCTCCTAATATAATTACTTAAAATTTGAAAAATTATTTTTTTTAAAACAAATAATAATGATTGTATATATATATATGGATATAAGAAGATTTTAAATAGAAAAATTATTATTTTCAAACAAATTGAATTTGTGTTCGGTTAAGTAAATATATTTGTGTGAGTTGATTACAGTTTGGATTTTAAATTGTATTTGGATTTGAATTTAAAATTCAAAGGGTAGATATATATATATATATATCTTAAATATATTTTGGATTTAAAAATATGTATATATGATTTTTGTAGAAATATAGTTTGTTTTATTCTATCTTCTTTTAAAAGATTTCATTTATATAAGTTAAAAGATGTATTTTGTTATTAGGAATTTATTTTAAAAACCCTTATTAACTTTTAAAATTTTATTTTTGCATGTAGTATTACAAGTGTAAGCTAATAATATTATCTAAGCATATGTGTTAACAAAATAGATAAGAAGAATGACAAGTGTCATCTTTATTTTTAATTTTCTTTTATTTTTAATAAAATCTAATTTAACTTATATAAACATATGTTTTTCCTTTTCATTTTCTTTTCCCTATCTTCATTCTAAAATCTAAAACAAGAAAAGGAAAACAACCTGAACCTAAAACCTGTTATTCAACCTGCATTCATCATTTCTCTTCAACCTGAGAATTTATTTCCTGCATTCTTTTTTAAAACTGGAAGTTAAGCTACCTACATGCAACAATCAAAAGCAAGTTAAAGACATTAGCAACCCAATCTTTCAGCAAGCAACATTCAAGCTTTTAAAAAGCATGGGCAAAGGCATTTTAAAAAGCATCAAACAACTCAAGTCTTAAAAGCATTCAAGCAGAATTGCAAATGATGTTCAAAAGGTTTTTTTAAACTAAAGCTCTGCTCTGCATATTTAAAATCTGTGAGTAAACATCACTTTAAAAGCTAAATTTGTTTATATTCTATTGCATGTGATAAATTCTTGAAGGAATGTTGTGGTATGGTTTGCATGATTTTTTTTTAAAACTGTGTGTATATATATATGTCTGAATATATGGATGTACATATCTATGTTACAGGCAGAGAGGCCTCTGTTCCGGGATTAGGAAGTTTAATACAATTTAAAATTTCGATCTCTCCTTCTCTAATTCTTTTTAGAGTTTAATGTTAAAACGAAAAGTGATTAAATGAAAGTAAATTCACTTTTAAAAATAAATTCAAGTGAATATATTAAGTAAATATTTTGAAAAGGGGGATTTTACAGGGATGATAAATTCGAATCAGAAATTCGATTATCTAGATTTCATAATTGGATTATATTATTGGAATCGCATTCGCAAAAGCTGAATTTTAATAATAAAATCAAGATTTTTAGACTTGTATTGAACGTGAAGTTTATAGTTGATCGGAAGATACATTATCATCAAATTCTGATGATCGACGACAAGTGCTTCGTCGTGCTTGTGCCAAAAGATGATTCAAGTATCAAGGTTCAATGGAAAAATACAAATTGAATTTATAAATGAACAAGGCAGTGGAACGGTGTGGTTTTAGGGTTTAACAACAGTTTTTGATTGACGATGTTTTGTGGGTTCGTGTGTCACCGTCGTGGCACTGGAAGTGATCGCATATGAGGGAAAGAAAGAGGGGAATCTGAGTTACTTCGACCAAGGTGGCAGAGCTTCCGGTGGTCGGCATTGTTGCTGGCGAGGTGTTTTGGGTTGATCGGGTTTGAGTGTCTGGTGGTCGAACTACTAATTTTTCAATTTTCGGTTGAATTCGACGATCAAGTTTTTATGGTGATGGAGTAGATGATAGGTGATGTGTGGGTGGCGACGAAGTTGATCAGAAGGTCGGCGATCAGTGGTGCATGTATACGCGTGCCACTGTGTGTATCAGAGTTTCGAAAGGGAAGAAGAAGAAGATGGCTCGGGTTTTTACTCGAGCAAATCTGTACTCGGCTCGGAGTTGTTTTCAGGATTGGCTCGGGACATTTTGATTATAGGTTTTAAATTTTAGAAGCAGAACAGGTTCCAGGTTTTAGAATCTATTAAATTGAATAAGTTTTAATGGAAAATAAATCAAGCTTGTACAAGTTATATAATGTATATATATCTGGTTTTAAAACATCTTTAAAGTATTTTGAAAATATTATTTAGGAAATGGTATAAAAAGCAATCAATTTAAGATAAAGGAATTATCTTTTGATTTGATTAAAATCTTAAGTGTTTCAAAGATCAATTATTTGATTATAATTAAGGATAATTTATTTAATGATTAAAGTTGATTAATAAATTAAATGATTAGTTAAAGAATAATTTATTAATATGGTTGATTAATTAAAGCAATTAATTTGAAAATAATTAATCAAAGATTAATTAAATAAATGTAAGTGATTAGGGATGATCACTTATTGAAATTTTATTAAATGGAAATTAATTAAGGGTTAATTAATTATGTAATTAACTTAAGGTTAATTCAATTAATATAATTAATTAGGGATAATTAATTAAAGGGCAATTAAATAATTAAAAGTTAATTATTTAATTTAATAAGGAAGAATGAATTAATGAGAATAATTAAGTAATTAAGAGTAATTACTTAATGTACTTAAAGGATAATTAATTAATGTGATTAATTAATTAAGGAGATTAATTAATTAAGGAGATTAATTAAAAGTTAATGTGAATGGTTAATTAATCTATGAGGTAATTAAGAGTAATTACTTAATGTAATAAGGATAATTAATCAAGGATGATTAATTAAGATGGATGATTAAAGAATGATTTATCGGGTTGTAATTAATAAATGTTGAGTATGCAGAATTAAGGTAATCTAAATGATTAAAGTTGAAAATTAATTTAATTGGAGATTAATTAAATTAATTAGGAATTATATATCCAATAAACCTTGTTATGGATGGTTGAATGATATTGGATGACTTGGATTGATTTTATCTCTGATGGGAGATTGAGATGTGCTGTGATATGAATGGGTTAAACTGTAATAATGTAAGTTACTTATCTGAGTTGAATTGTTGCATGATATCCTGGATTTGAATTATATTGTTTAAAACTTAACAACTTGGATTAGAGATGGAATTGAATTCGAAGAGACCGGGGTCGAGTATTAGTAAATACCCGAAACCACTTCGATTTGAAATCTTCTATAATTCTTTATAGATTGATATGTAAAATCAATAGGCCGGTTTGGGATAATATAGACCATTTAAACTAAGTTGGATACTTAGATATTATTTTGTGAAAATAAGTGTTGACTATATAAGTTGTTTACTTATAGTAAAGTACGAGTTACCCCGGGTTTAAATAAGTTCTATGGATTGGAATTTCTTGTTAGATGAGTTTACTCACGCTGGTTTCCAGTCTGACCCAGGTGTTACTTTGAAGTAATGCTCGGGTCAGACCGAGTATTACAAATTTTCAGGTTTGGATGTTTTGGAGTTCAGGTGGCGAGCTGGATGGCAGGAACGTATGAAGTATTCCGCTGTGTATTTGGGAGTTGATGTGATATTCGTCTGAGACAGGTTGATATAACTGTCCAGTCTATTTGTAATGATTGTAACTCTGATGAATTGTATGTAAAGTAACAATTACAGTTTTCTTTTATAAAAATGCTATTATATGTTATTATATTTAATCCGCTGCGAATGTGAGATGTTGTGTTTTCTGTTCTTCTTTCTTCTTTCTGTTTCTTTCTTCTATCTCTTTCTTTTTCTTCTAACTATCCGGAATTTTCAGGTTCAAAAATTCCGGGCTGTTACAAAGACCATGCCACATATAAACACAGACGGGTTTTTACCTTAAGATAATCAAAATATTTCATAGGAAACCTTCTGATATTATAATAGTGTCTAGGGTTTAAATTGAATATTGAATCATATCAGTAATTGTTACATTAATTAAATTCCAGCATAATAGGTATACAACTAAGTCCGCGAGGCAGTTATTAGAGAATGAATTTTCATACAATGATAAGGTTACTGGAGTACCGCCTGCCACAGTACACCTCTAGATAAAATGTACCGAGGGCCTCACATAGATCCCTTGCGAATCAGGACCAGCCTACCCCTTGCTGGATAGTACCAAATATTTCATCACCCCGATTGTCGGCCAACAACCGTCCCAATATACTAGCATACATAATCCATCAATAACAATCTAGATCGGGTGATGACAATACCCTAATGGGAGCGACCCACGTAGTCTTAAAGCATATCTTATGTTTTAATCATTTCTGGTTGGTGGGGCTAGAGGCTATGTTTTACCTTTTATATAGCAATCTCACTTAGAATGCTAACACTGCCCTCCAAGAATAAATGCAATGCCGACATTCATCCAACAAGTTCGTTCTGGGTCTGAATGAAACCAAAGGCATTGCTTCTATTACATCCATTTTGGAATCACCCTCAAGATTAGTAGCAAGTAGCCCTTGTACATCAAAGAACTCCATCTTCGAAACCATCATCAAGATGTCTTCCATTCGAACGCTTATGCCGATTCGAAGTGGTTTTTGAATAACATATCCGATCTCGGTCTCCTTAAACCGACAACGGTAGTTTAAAACTGGCCAGTTTGATAGTCGGTTATAAACTATCAAATAAAAAAAATCAAATCAGGGATTTATTTCCATAGGGAAACCAACATTGGTTAAGCACATAGGCAACCACTAACCTCTTTAGTTAGTCCTTTCATTAATTAAAATCACTTTGTAAATACTTGTATCAAAATACTTTTACAAAGATATATTCATAAACCCTTTATACTCCTTTCGATACTTGGAAAAATATCTATATACTTATCTCAACAGTATAATTATATTCACAAAAATACTACACTTTCCCCACTTAAAAAATGTATTCATACACTTATCTCAATGGTATAAGTATATTCACAAAACGTTATGAAAGATTTCTTATTTTAAAATCATATCAAATAGATTAAAACAAATATTGTTTTAAAAGAAATGGAGATAAGGATAAACCAAAACACTATTTCTTTGGCATTAAGCATGGAACAAATGTCCATACCACTAAAATTAAGAAGGCCAATTTGGGGAAATCTAATGTTTATTTTATAAATTTCTTCAGTAAATCCTTTTTAATAAATCTCTTTCATTTGTGAACATCTCCTTTACTAAAATTACAAATCAATTTATAAAACTCTTGATAAATCTACAAGTTTATTTATAACTCTTCTACAAATATCCAAAATCATTTATAAAACTTCTTTTATAAATATCCTAAATCATTTATAAACTTCTTTCCAAATTTCAAGATCTCTTTTCAAGTTATAAAACTCCCCTATTAATCTCTAAAACAATTTATAAAACCCTTTCATAAGTATAGGATCTAAATTCATTTTAGAATTCCTTTCATAAAATACCATTTATAAATTCCTTTATAAATATATATAACATAATTACAGCTTCCTTTTATAAATTTTCAAACTTATTGCAATTCTTTACAAATTCCAAATTTATTTATCACCTCTTTATAAATATCTAAATGAAATTTCAAACTCCCTTTATAAAACACAAACTCTAAATATAACCATAACTTTAATATATAATTATAAAACCCATATCCTTCCCATAACTAGGTCATTCCATATATTTCCATAAATTCACAAATGGAAATATTTATTCCAATTTATCAAAATGATATTGATTTCCTTTTTATTTATGTGATACTCCTTATAAATCTCCTTTAAATCTATACCATACCGTTTATAAATCTGTTCTTTTATTTTCAACCTTTTATATAAATTGGTTTCACAAATATCTATAATATCTCCACCTTCCTTTAAACATAAGATCTCCCTTTTTAAGATAAAGATAACTCTTTTAATTTCCCTTTTCAAAATAACACTTATTATTAAAATAGTTTCCTATAAAGACAAATACTTCCAAAATAATTATTAAAACCCATACTTATATATACACACATACATACATATACATACACATACATATATACATATATAGACACACACAGATATATATATATATATATATTTAAAAGAATAAATAAAGAAGTTGAATTAAAATAGAAAAGTTCCAAAATCAATTTTAAAATAAAATATCACACAAACCCGACGATCACTTTTAAATCATTTTTCAAATCGTAAACCATTTACAAAATCAAACATTACTTAACAGTATTTTCAAAATACCATATCGAGGCCAATTGTAACTATAGCACTTAACAAATGCTATTACTTTCCATTTTCACTAAAAAGGTTTAACTTTTCACAAGTGTTAGTGTCACATCCAATATGGCCACACAGTCAGATTTTAGCAGTTAACTATCTATTTTATTGGAATATAACTGAAATAAAACAATAAGAATATAACTGGAAATTAATAATCAAAATTTCAAGAAATTCGAATTTCTATACAAATTTTCATGTATTTCAAATTTTAAATACTAATTGCTTTTCAGAGTGGATATTTTAACCAAACACAAACAATAAAATTCTATCTATTATATAATATACAGATTTATCAAAAGAGGTGAGTTTAACTCCCCGAAATTTCAGTTATAGCTGAACCATTCTGGTTCCATCTAGCACAACATTCCAATAGCTCCAATCTCAACCAATCTAATTCCAAGATGTAGTTAACATCATTACGAATCCAGCGCAACTGACCGCGTTCGATTTGGACCTTGTATGAACAAGTTTTATAACTTATAAGATTACAAAATTAAATAATTACTATTACATCAATTAACCCCCTAATTAACTAGCTTAACCCTAACCATCAATGTTTAGAAACCCTCGCTGCCAAAAAATCGCAACTCCCGAACTTTGCCTTATTACGAACCACCACCGCCACGTGGCCTTAGCCGTCGCTACTCCTCCACCATGGGTAGCTCCGACCTCCAGTACCCTACGCCAGCCGCCGCTCCTCCCACGACTACCACGGCTCAAGAACAAGCTCGAGAAACTCATACTGTTCATCTCTTCCATGACATTGCCACATGTGATCTTACACCTCCAAACTCTATCTAGAGGTATCCCACATCACCGTCCACGCCTTTGCTTCAGCGCTCTCGCCCCACGATCAACATCGATGTCGGAAAATCTAGACATAGCTTCACCGTTAAAACCCAAACGCCACCGCCTTGCTTTGAGTTAGCCCAATCCAACTAGTCATCTCACTCCACTCACCCTCGCGCACATTTTCTTAGTTGGAGTCATTGCCTAAATCAGCCCCTAGCTTTCCGATCAATCACAGCAGTAAGATGAGGCTATTTTAGGGTTAGTGTTTTCGGCGTTTGGTGAGAGAGTGAGGGTCCTTATATAGGAAACATATCTGACACTATTCGCACCAAAATTTTACGAACTCCAATTGAGGTGTGCTCATTGGCATTCCTAGCCAAATACCGCTATTCCGAACTCAATGGAACTATTTCTAGGACCTAATTCCAACATAAACAAAAGTTGAGTCGCTCGATTTACAAACCGAACTCACCTTCTAACCCAAAATTAAACAGTCGAAATATATCGATGCTTATACTCACTCTGGCTCGCCCGGACTATCCGAACTCAACGGGAATAATCCCGAGTCGTAAAAAGTCTGCTTGGGAAAATAGAGTTTTCCAGCTCATCGTTAAAATAAACCAATTAAAATTTTAAATATCCAAAATTTAAATATTCTAAACACCCTAAAAATACAGGTTTTTACAGCCAGCCATCATGTGTTGACTGTGGATCCAAAATTTAATTAGTATTAACACCATTTAAATCCAATTTAAATCTCCTTTCGATATCGTATACCGATACATGCGTTTAAACTTTATATAAGCACATTATTAAATATAAATGGAAATAAAAAATCAAATAAGAAATATTTTAATAGTTAATATATCATATAAATTTATTTATTTATTTTATTTAAAGCATATTTCAGTATTTATTCTGTTTGAAATAAGTTTGAATATTCTACATATATTGTATATCGATATGTGCATTTGTAACTTTTATATACACACTTTACTAAAACTAATAGCATCAAATAAATTAAATAAAATTTTAAAATTAATATTTAATAAATAATAGTTAATTTAATTAATTTCAAACGATGAAAAATTAATTAAATCATATGGTTTATTCGGAATATTCATCATTTTTGTTGTCTGACACCAATTCTCTTCGTCAAAACTATATCACTTTAGACTTATGGAATTTGGTAATGATAAAAACTCTAAAATCTTTTATATTTAACTCTATAGTTCAAACACAAAGTCCTTAATTCAATAATAACAATTATTATTAATCGAACTACTCTAGTCAGAGATTTTGACTTTGAGTTGACTTCAGTTGACTGTGATACTAATCCCATATAACCGAGGAGACGAATCCTCTCTTGAATAGTATTTCACTTCCAATTCTTCCACTCGACCTAACAATATTCATTCGATGGACTCTGTGCCATGAATTGATTATAATCAAAGCGAAGCTTTCATATTGAAGATCGATAGTATTTTCAAGTTAAGAAACATGCAAATTAGTCATATCGATATTTTCTGTTTGAACTTAGTTATATTAACCAACAAAACAACCGTGTGAGTCATTCCATAGTTATCCAATAACTATCAATATGTAATCCCTTGGTTCCCATAGACATCATAAGTAATACACTGTCCAACATTTGCAGAGCATTACATACTCTAGTCTCAACAGATGCGGTGATATCTAGTCGCGTTGCATCTTGATTAGGAATATCTAAAATGATGTGTTTATTATATTGTAATACAATATTCGTGATTAAAACCATTTGTAGTTACTATCACAAAAACACCATTTATGGATTTTCTGTTAAATTTATTTTAATTGAACATTTAATTATTTATAACACATTATAACAAATGTATAACAGAAAAATCACACCTTTATTACGAACATGAACTGATTACAGAGTTATTAATTCATAATAAATTATAGAATTTCCCCCTAGGGCATACCCCTAATTCCATCATAATACACATACACACACACACAGAGATATATAAGATATATATATATATATATATATAATGTGATATAAGTAAATGAAATGGTTAAAACGAATATTTGAGGTACAAACACACTACAAAGAAATAATATGGTAAATCAACTAAAAACATTACAAAATGATTTCAGAGATGATATGATGCATTTTAGAAAATAAATATGATTTAGATAATATTTAA
This sequence comes from Allium fistulosum, assembly GCA_030737815.1. Taxonomy (NCBI): domain Eukaryota; kingdom Viridiplantae; phylum Streptophyta; class Magnoliopsida; order Asparagales; family Amaryllidaceae; genus Allium; species Allium fistulosum. The sequence continues at coordinate 1,071,903 of JASFAW010000015.1, forward strand.
AATTAGTTTATCTAAACTAATTTGAAAGAGATTGAATATATAATGGTTATGTAGGAAAAAAGTGATAATATTGGAAATATACCTTATAAATGTATATAGAATCATATAAAAATGTTTATAAAGTCTCTTATGGTATTTCCAGTGTGATATATAATTTATTACAAAATTATAATGATTTTTAAAAATATTTGAAGTATAAATGGTAAAATGTTTATTTTATTTTCTAAAAACTAGTTTTGTAAATAAGGTATTTTAGAGAGACTCCAATATGATTTTGATGCAAATCCTTTTATGATTTTGAAGTATCATGATATAGAAAATCATATCAAAATCTGAAAGAAAACGGATCAAAAACAAGTAAGAAAAGTGAGAAACAAAAACTATATCTGTGTATGTGTCCTAAATATCAACAAGAACCTTCAACTCATGTATCCGGCCATCAATGGTCCATCGGTGGTGAGCCACTATTAACCAATGGAAACCTACTAAGTCGGATTTGCCTTAACCCAGTAGGGCCGGGTTGTATATGATTGATTCAATCATTCTGGGCTTCTTTCAGGTTCTTCGGGTGAAGTTTAGGCGACATTTTGACATGAGTTTCCCAACTTGATTGATTGAGTTAAATATATATATATATATATATAGTGTTATATATATAGATATATATATATATATATGGATTGTTGGTTGGTATTGCTATTGATTAGTTGACTATTTATCTCCTATATTGGTTATCATGGTAACACGATCGCTCAATTATTAAGGTGCTTATCGATGATCAAAAATGTGTTCGTAAATCGTGTATGGAACTTCATACATTCGGTGATTAAGTCATGTGTTAATGCAATGGGGTATGGTTGGCGTGTACATGGGTTATGCTATGTCATTAACTATTATAATTATTATTTGACCAAGACCTTGTTTCACGAGTCAGCCATATTTGTTATATTGTTCGGCTAATTGTTGGCTACAGTTGAAATAGAGCAAAGGTATGTCATTTTCCATAGTTATCTTAGTATTATTTGGTAATGATTGGAGTATGCGGTAAAGTAGACGTATAGACTATTGTTTTAACATCTTTATTTTTTCCTTTTTGTTTCATCACTAGGTTGATGGAGCCCAGTATGTTGTATCAAGTAACGTTTGAAGGTGAAGATGGCGATGGAGTTATTGGTGTATATAACCTTGTATATAAATAACCATCTAACATTGACATTGTATACATGTGTCTTAGGAATTAGGGTAGATTTGTATATAACCTTTGTATATACTTGAGATCAATATTGTTTGAATAAAGTGATACTTTGATTATGCTATTGTTTGTTACCTTCTACTGGGAGTTAAGAAACATATGGTTAGTATTTATTTTATCTTTTGTTATCATAACCTAACGACACATTGTTTTCGGATTTCAAGGTTAACACATCCTGAGTTATCTTAAATCAAAGGATCAAAATGGCGGAATGAAACGACCAGCAGTTCCGTACCCCTTGAGTTGATAATAAATCTTCCTCGTTCAACCCAAAGTGTACGAAAGAGCGAATAACTAGGGTAAAAGAAGAAAGAGGTAGAAGAAGAAGAAGCCAAAACAACATCAGAATCTCACAAACGCAGCGGAACAATATATAATAGATAAATGAGTAATCTTTAAAACAAAAGAATTATATCTGTTTATACATTATATCATCAGAGTACAACACAATTCATATCACACAACTGGACAGTTATCATCACCTGTCCTCACAAAACTGAATACACAGCGGAATAATAATCAAGTACGGAAGTACGTCTCGCCATCCAGCTCATCTCATGAGCTCTACAGCATCATATCCTGTATTCTATAATAATTGGTCTGACCCGAGCATTATAATAAAATAACACCCGAGTTAGTTTGGAAAACCAGCATGAGAAAACACACTCAATTGGATTATTAAAGTTTCAAAATCCTTTGAAATCAAAAGCATCTCGTAAGACGACGCCACAAATAAACATGTCGGGTTTTTACCTTATGATAGCCAAAACACTTTTTATCAAATCCGTCTGATATTATAATAGTGTCTATATAAAAATATTTATTCAAATAGCTGAAATTGTTACATGATTAAATTCCAGCATACTAGCCACAAAGTGGGTTCTACAAACAAAAACCGTAAAAGGCACGTAGGGAGAATGGATTTCCAACTAATGACTAGGCACTGGAGTACCACCTGTCACAGTACGTAGCCTAGATCAACGTACCGAGGATCACTCCCAATCCCTTGCAACACAAGACCAGGACTACCCCTTACTGGATAATCCCGAGTAAGATCACCCCGCGGTTAGGGTCAGCAACCGCCCACTAAGCCGAAATAAAAAGGAACATCTAGACAGGGATGGCCTCACCCTAATGGGTGCAACCCACTTAGCCTTGCTGCATAACCCCTGATTTTCAGTCATTCCCGGTTGATGAGGCTCGAGGCTAAGCATTACCTTTTTAGAACATATCACTTAAAATGCTCACCGTCCTCCTGACGATGTTCTGAAAGCATTCATCCATACAAGTCCGTTCCGGGTTCGAACGAAACGAAGACACTATTCCTACTACATCCATTTTGGAATCATCCTCAGGATTAGTAGCGACTAGCCCTTGCACTTCACTGCTCCATCTTCGACTCCAAACTCAACTTCCTCACGAAAACGTATAAACCGGATCGAAGTGGTTTTCGGAAAATTAATCCCGATCCCAGTCTCTTCGAAACGATCAGCGCATTGGCCAATATTGATAGTCGGTTATTTAACTATCAAATAACATTCACAAACAACCATGAAACATAAATAATTTTCCAAATTATTTATTGAACTCAAAATATCTTCGCAAGATATATTTCCACTTTCAAACCTTTTTGAAAACAAACCACAATCTTCTCATGGAATAAATTCCCAAATATTTATTTCCACTGAAAACATCAAGTACAATTACTTTAGATTTTTAAAATAATTTAAAAACACTTTATTATAAAATACACTTTAAAACATTTAAATTAAAAACTACTTTATTACTTTATTCAAAAATATATTCTTTGAGAATATTTAAAATAAAGCTACTTTATAAAATATAAAATTAATTTCTCTTTTTAAAACATAATACCAAGTCACTTTTAAATAATTACCACTAAGATAAATTTGAAAAATACTTACTTTTAAAATTTAAAAATTTAAAAATAATAAATTTTCTAAAACATGCTTTTAAAACAACTTTAAAACTTTTAACTTATACTTAAAAATTTGATTTGAAAACATACTTGACTATCCAGGGAAATACGCTTCTCTTTCACACCCTTTAAAAATAAATCACTATTTATTTTTAAACAAATCTACCCTTTCCTTATAAATTCCCACCCTGAATTTATACTTCCAAATATCCAATGATATCTTGTTTCACCTTATAAACCCAGTTTATAAATCCCATAATCTCATCTTTCTTTAAATCATAGTTTCAACACTAAATCAATTTCCAAATTGATTTTCAATATTAACTCCAATCGAAATAAATTTCTTTACTTATCCAATTTACTCAAAACCCATTAATTTCAGGTTTAACTTCCTTATGATGATTTAAGAATCCTACTTTAATTGAAAATACAAATTTTCATATTTATTCCAAAATTCTTCTTTATTTCTTTCTAAACCATTTTAATTCCGAATTCAAAAATAAATCTTTCATTCCTTAATTAATATTACCTAAGTTTAAAAAATCCACTTATTCCCATTTATTCAAAAATCTCCTATCCCATACTTGGAATTTATTCAATGGAATTTAAAAATCACATTTCCAATCCATTCTTTAACTTATTCAAATTCTTTATAATTAGTTTTCTTAAAAATTCTCTCTTTTATTTTCTTATCAAAAATCCAATCTATATATTTTGATAACTCCGAATACCCAAATATATTCAATCAAACACAGCATCTAACATTTCCAATTACCAATGGAATTAATCACATATTATCAAATAAATCATATCACAGAATATTAAGCAATCTAAATATTATGAGGAATCCAGTTGGATCCCTCCTACATCCAAAGATGTTAGCACAATATAAAATACCAATTCCACTTCGAGGTGGAATATTGCGGTATATGGGTTTATATAATATCATCCGCTATTATGCGGCGCATAGGGTCTCATCCGCTATATAATGCTGGAAATCAATCACTCCAATATATATACTACTATATATAATATACCACAACCAATCAATTCAATCATTCAACCAAATATTTAAATTTAACTATTTAAATTTAAATAACAATCCAAATGAGTGAGATTAACTCACCTTTGACCTTTTTTTTGCAATCTGATCCAAACTGACCTGTTTTCTTCACGATTTTAGACCTTGTATAACATTATATGATTTTATTAATATTCGAAATAAAATCAAACAATTAATTTCCATTTATCAATTTAATAAACCAATGATTCTATTTTAAACTAATAAATTTTAGTTTGAACTAATTTCCCTTTAAAAATAATCAAATTAGTTTATTAAACAAGTTAATTCTTATTTAAAAATAATCTAGTGGATTACAATCCATATATGTATATTTATTTTATTTCCCATATCCAGGCTGCATAAAAAAATCTCTATAGGTTAAGAAATCTACTTTTATATAAACTTCCAAATAGTTTAAAATTCCCATTTTCTTTTCCAAAATCTTATCTATATAAAATTTCCATTTATCTAAGTAAATTAAAACATGCAAGTGTATTTATAAATTAATTTAAAAACAAAAAAAAAAGATACCTCACTGCATCACTCGAGACCACACCCATTCGCCATCAACCATCGCTGCCTCCTTCATCGATCGAAGTTCGTGACTCCACCACATGCGATGTCGCGTGCTGCCGAGCACGTTCTTCATCTCGCGCCGCCTTCCCCTTTGCAAACATCGCTGCATACCCAGGGCCATCGCAACAATACCAGGCTCCATTGCTTCTCACGCGACCCAAGCGTCGCGACTGATTTAAATTGCATGCGGCGATGCCCAACCATGGCCGATCTCGAACGATATTCAATTTTGTTCGATTTCAATCTGTTATATAAACGAGGCGATCGAGTTCTCTAAGAAGCCTGATTTTAGTTTCGAATGATTGTTCGAATAATATAAATCGTTTCGCCATTTTTTTTACGAAAGAGGAATTCGGTTTCGTGAAATAAAAGGAAAGGGAAGAAAGAATAAAGAAGGCTGCGACTTCAATTCAAAAGGTTTTCGTCCATTAGAGATTTTCTTTCTGCTTTTGATTAAATCAGCTTGCTATAATTTCTCTCTTTTTTTAAAAAAAAGAAATAAACTGATGCGTGTCCTTTGAATTAGAAAAGGGGAAACACTTGTACATAAATTGACAAGGCATGGGACACTTGCTAGCTACAGCGTTTGATGAGATTATATTATTTAAATTTAAATTAAATTCAAATCCAAATCGCCTCGATTCCCGCAACTCACAATCTCGATCTCCAATCGAGGCATGCCGCTAGGCGTTTATAATGTCAAACCCCTATTCTGAACGCAATGGAAAAAGTTCTGAATCCTAATTCGATCGTATGGAGAAGATAGCTTTTGGACCAGTTATTATATATAGAAGTTCTATAAATTTCAGCGCGTTTATCTACCGTACGATCACACGAAAACTCCAAATGCTATAAAAATTGAAATCCGATAATAATACACTATTACGATCCAATGGAACTGGTTTCATCGAATTCTGAGATTATGCCTCGGAAGGCTATTTTTAAATATCGATTTAAACGATATAAATTCAAAACTAAACAAAACACCCACAAACTCAAATTTAACACTACTACTATCTCTAGTGAAATCAATATAAATTTTATAAGCCATTGAAATATTTTTAACCCGCTTAAAACTCAAGATTTAATATTTTACCGAATCTCTAATTATTTAATTCAATAAATTTAATTTCCAAATAATAATGATATTTGAAATTCAAGTTAAAGCAACTTCCAAATATTTAAAATAAATTAAATATTCCAATTTCAAATATCTAAAAATTCCGGGTTATCACAATCCTCCGCCCTTAAAAGAATTTCGTCCCCGAAATTACTAGTTAAGAAGAATGGTCCATAACCCGTTAACCTTTCTCCCAAAACCAAACGGTTTTAACAACTTTCCAAAGCAATCTTTTTATTAAAGACACACTAATCCTCTTCTAACTTTCCAAACTTATTCATAAGTTCAAACAATGTTAATTACTCAACAATTCAAATTTAAATTTGAAACCAAAATTTTTGAACTATCAAAATTTTCTCAAAAATTTTCTGACTCCCTAATTTTTCGAAAAATTTCGCCAGCGTCTCCTTTGCGCGGCTAGCTCGGAACAACTACAAAATGCCTCTACGGGCCCCCAGATTTCAAAAGAAAACGAAAAGCCAAGTGGCTAGACAAGAAAGTCATCAAATTTCATACAGAAATTTAAACACATACCTTTGCCGAGCAAATTTCAATTTATCTTCTGAAATCAAAAATCAATTTTCCTTTTGCCTTTAATTACCTGTATCCTACTAAGAAATAATATCCAATCACAAAATCCAAAATCATTTTATTCACTTCTTTTCAAAATTTTCAATATCTACTTTACTTAAGCCTGTACGATGCACATATATCATCCGTACACAATACCAAATCTGATCGCTCACTCGATCACACAATTTCACTTCCAAACTAGTATCGTCTACACGACTTCCTAGTGCGGACTCAGATCTGGTTTCTTGATCAGAAACTGTCATTCTCCTTGCATAGTCCTAAACTATGATAGAGAATTTCCAGAATCAATCAAAAATCCATATCCAGGGTTCGCCGTCGAAAATTGAGTGAAAAATCCCAACTCGGACCGATATAACTATCTCGAAATTTTGTGCTCGAATCTGGATCAAATCGTTATGCGAATAAAATAATATACGTACATCTTACGTATTTATATCCAGTTGATTATTAACTATATCAATTCTCTTTTATTCACACTTATTTTGGATTTCCATTCACCTATTCACAATTATCCCATTCCACACTTAATCTTATTCAAATGTTAACTTGGAACATCTTTCTCAATATCAAATTTCACTTAAGAATTTCACCACCCCTTCTTAAGTTCAATATAACTATTTTATATACTTCTTATATCCATTTTCACTTTATCACTTGGTTTTTATCTATATTAAATCAATTTGGATTCCAATTCCAAATAGATTCAATTTGCTTCAATTTACTAATTAATTTCAAATCTCAATACTTTTTCCCAATTTTCATCCAGATTTTCATTTTCAATTCTACTTGAATTCAATTCGTCTTCAAACTCTGAATATTGAATTTTATCAACTATCTTCCATTCACAACAGGGTCATATCATTATTTTAAATTAGTTCCACTTGCTAATTTATTTTAAATCTCAAACAATTTTTATTTCCAAACTTTTATTATTTTAGTTCACTTCGAATTAATTCTATAACTTCACTTTATTTTACACATTTTAAATTAAATATCATCCAACATACAATTCCAATTCATTTGCTTACCCACATGAATCAATTATTTTACCCACAAATTTTATTTTAATCAAATCTTGACTATCTTCCATTACACACAATTCAAATTAATTCACAATATTTAGTTTAAATCCTATTTACTTACAAATGTAAGTTTATTTGTCTATCTAAAATTTTATTTCCAACTTATAACTTTTTATTTAAGTAACCATTTCACTTAATCTCCTTAGACTTTTCTTTAAATTCACTTTTACTTAACTATATTTAATTACACTCCAATTCAATTTTAAATTTAAACTTCTATAAGTTTTTCAAATTTAATTACATTTGCTAACTTCTTTTGATTTACTTCAATTAATTAGCTTACCTTTGTTAGTCCATGAGATGATGGTTTTGATGACAACAACCTTAGAATAGATTATAAAATATAAATACTAACATTACGAATTTAGATATATATATATATATATATATATATGCAGGATGTAACGACCCGTATTTTTACGGACCGAAACAGCGTAAAACAGTTGACATTTGGTCGCATTTGTGATAAGTCGTCCTGAGTTTAAGTCCTAAGTCGTGACCGAGTTAAGGAATTCAGCGAGTTAGGTGATAAGTCATTTAAAAGTTAAGTCATGGTAGCTTAGGTCATAGGGTGTTGGAGCGACCTAAGGTAGTGGACGACCTAAGGGGTAGGTCGGCGACGACCTAAGGAAGCTGGGTTAGCAGTGGGACAACCTATAGAATTTGGCAACCTAAGATTAGTAAGCGACTTAGGAATTGGGGTGACCTAAGAAAAAGTTAAGTGTTAGGTCGGTTGGGCGAGTTAACGACCTAAGGAATTGACCGACTTAAGACATAGACGACTTAAGGAGTTAACGACATAAGGGATTGAGCTAGTTAGGAAGTTAGGTCGTTTGAGCGACTTAAGGATTTTAGGTCGTAAGTTGTTATGTCGTGAGGCGATAGGTCGTAGGTCGAAGTTAACTCGGCAAGTGTTAAGTCGAGCATGAGTTTAGGTCGTTTGTATTAAGTCGTAGACGACTTAGGTGTTAGCTGTTAAGTCGTAGAGTTGCTAAATCATTAAGGCGTAACTCTGTTGAGTTGTTAGGTCGGCTACCTTGTTAAGTCGGAGACCCTGTTAAGTCGTAGATCGTGGGTTTGAAGATCGGATGGTCTGTTAGGTCGTGTAGTAGCTATGTCGCGTGCTTATGCTAAGTCGTTGGGTCGGAGGATGTTATGTCACGCAGAGGGTTAGGTCGTGAGTTCTGTAGGTCGTAGGTCGGAGGGTCTTTGTTAAGTCGGCGACGACTTAAGGGGCGGACGACCTAAAAATCTGCCTATAAATACTCGTCTATTTCTTCATTTTTGGGATCCGGATTTCGAAGCGACGAAGTGCTGCCATTTTGAGAGCTCGACTTCTACACTTCTTCAATTCTTTTCTCCACTTTAATCTAGTGATTCCTTCCATCCATTTCGAAGATCAAATCGAAGATCGAAGAGCTTAGATTGAAGATCTACACTATTCGAAGAGAGATTTCTTCATTTGAAGCGGATTCGTGATAGATCGAGTTAGATCCTTCGCTGTCCAGATCTGAAGCGTGTTGATTTGGGGTTGTTTAGGTGATTTGGTGAGTGGTGATTATCTCTCACACGGATCCAAAGGAGTATATCGGATCGTTGGCTTGATTTGATGTTAAAGTAGTGATTTTCATGCATTTTTGTAAACCGAAGTATAGATCCATGTAGATTCATTGTTCATGATGATTTGACGACCATTTTACTAAGTGTTAACCTATGCAAGTTCATTCGTCAAGATTATAGAGATATTGCTCATGCTTTCATACTTGTTAGACTTTCGACTCTTTAATTACGAAATTGCCATTATTGTTATAATTGTCTATTTAGATCATATTTGAATGATTGTTTACTTGGATTAATGTTTGATTTGATTGATTGAAATGAATTAGATGATTGATGATTTGATTTAGACCGAAGATGATTCAAAAGCTAAGGGAAAGGCTCTTGAATTGGAAAAGCTGCTTGTGGCATATGTAGTGGATGGTGAAGCTCTTATGCATAGATTCGATGATGATGATGTTGAGATGAAGCTTTGCGAGGATGTGATGAAGCGAGGCATGATATGAGTTAGTCTTGGTCTAATCCAGACGGGATCATTCCAAGCATGTTGATAACTCGGTGATATGGTTCGAGTTGAGGATAATGGATGCTCGAGAGGCGCTTGAGCTAGTATGGAAATAGTCGTCGAGGAGGATGACTAGAAGGCTGATATCCCATCGTTGTTGAAGGTTCTAGCATGCTCAAAGCAAGAGTACATTGGGCAGATTCGATAGTCCCTGAAGGCTACTGATTGGGTAGTCAAGTACTCTGGGCAGATTCGATAGTCCTAGGCACGGGTCACGATGACGTGCGGAGTTATGTCTAGAACCGGGGTTTCCATTAGCCCTTGACGGACGGCTGAAAGAATGTGCCGGTCATTCAACTAACGATGATATCGAAGCAATGATAACAGTGATAGCCAGAGTCATGGATGTTTGGTTGTATCGTCATTCGGTCTCAAGAGCGGTATTTTCTGGGTGCTTATCTGATCTTGGTTTAGGCCTTGGGGGTTTGTGCTTGGAAAACATCGCCCTTGACTCAAGTGATAATTGCTTTACCTTAAATTGTATGCTCTGCTATGTTTACTTCTGCTTAGTGTGTGTCTGGGGGCTATCACTGTAGAATGAGGTTGGAGTGGGAGGGTTGTATTCCTATTCCTTTTCCTTTATGCTCTTTTGGTATGTTGTTAGTTAATCTACTGCTCACTAAGACTGTTGTCTGACTCAAGGCTTTATGTTTTAACTCTTATTGCCTTGGGCTGTTCGTCCAATTTGGGACGGGCAGACTAGGTAGTAGGTGACAGGTGCTGTTATTGTTTTCCACGGTGCTGATATCGAAGACGAGCTGGAGTATTGCATATTGTTTCTTTCTTACTATATGTACTGGATGTTCCGCTGCTTTGTATTCTTTGAGCGTTATGTAGTGAGGCTTGATGTAATTGACTATTGAGATATTGTAGTCAACTATTATGAAGTTTTAATGATGAGATTCTTTTCTGTGAAGCTTCACTATGTATATGTTCTATTGTATTTTGTCCATGCGCTGTGAGTAATACGATAGATTCTGATGTTTTAATTTACCTTGGCAATCGTCCATGGTCGCCTGGCACACTTTACAGCGCACTATCTCTGGGTTCAGTGCAGGGGTCATGGGCGGTCGTCACATTTGGTATCAAAGCTTTGGTTAATCGATTTTACCCAACGCTCGCTGACGTAACTACGTATGAGAGACGTAATTGTATTTTGATGAATGATTACTATATATAATATAGTAGCTTAGTAGAGTTTGAGTCCTTTATGCAGTTGTTTCTCTAAGATGTTCTAATCATTCCTTTTTATAGATATTGAGAATGAGTCGAAGAGGGAGACCAGCTGCAAGGGAAGGCCGTGCTACTGAAGGGGCTGCTGATTATGCAGCTATGTTCGAAGCTATGATGACTTCGATCATGAGAAGGATACCAGTTCTGGGGACAGCAGTTGATGTTGGAGTTCAAGTCCAAACTCCAAAGCCGGTGGATTTTGCTAAGCTGTGTAAGGACTACACTGCTCTTGGAGGGAAAGTTTTCTTTGGAACAGAATCAACCATTGAAGTCCAGAGGTGGATAGATACTTGTAGAAGGATCTTTGGTGATTTGGGAATTGAGGATGCGACTAAGAGGAAGTTAGCATCAAGGCAGCTTCAAGGGAGAGCCTCTGATTGGTGGAACTCTATTACCATCAATACTCCGGAGGAAGAGATTACTTGGGAGCAATTCCAAGTCAGATTTGAAGCTAAGTTCATTTCTACAGCTCAGAAGTCTGTTCTGTTCAAGAAGTTTGTGGAGCTCAAGCAAGGTGGAAGACCAGTTCTTGAGTACGTTTCTGAGTTTGAAGCTTTGTCCAAGTATGCCCGGTCGTATATTGAATCTGCTTATCAGAAGAATGAGAAGTTTGTGACAGGCTTGGACAGTTATCTTGGGAGGCAGTTGGTGGATCATTTGGATGATTCATTTGAGAAGCTTGTGGAGAAAGCTCTCAGGCATGAGAGTCTGTTTCCTAAGGAAGGATCTGTTGTTGCCGTAACCAGGGAAGAATCTAAACCCCAGCAGGGTGGAAACAAGAAGAGGAAGCAGCAGCAGCAAAAGGGTAAGGATGGCCAGAAGAAGCCGAAAGGCGAGGTGACCTGCTACAATTGTCAGCAGAAGGGCCATTTCTCTAAGGATTGTAAGAATCCGAAGGTACCGATGAAGTGTCACAACTGTGACAAGCCGGGGCATATCAGGAAGAATTGTCCAGAACCGAGGAAGGACAAGCAGATGGTGCAAGCTTATGCTTTAGGAGCTGTTCCATCGTCTTCAAAAGCTCCTACCGCTGAAGAGAAGGGAAAGAGTGTGGTGGTTCAAGGTACTCTTTCCATGTGTGGTGTTCCAGTTAGAGTGTTGTTTGATACTGGGGCATCGCATTCGTTTGTTTGTAGTGAACTTGTAGGCCGGTTAGGTTTGGAACTGGATATTGTTGATAGGCCATTGGTTGTGACTAATCCAGTTGGGGGTTCGTCTTGTTTGTGTATGTTATGCCGTGGTCTGATTGTATCGAGTCATGATTGCTCTTTTGTTTGTGATTGTTTTGTTCTGAACTTTGCAGGGTTCGGAATTATTTTGGGTATGGACTGGCTTAGGAAGTATGCGGCAAAGGTTGATTGCGAGAGGTTGGAAGTGACAGTCGAGAATGTGGAGGGGCGAAAGATTGTGATGCGATGTAAGCATGAAGAAGGCGTCTTCATGAGCTTCATGTATTCGCTGGTTGTCCCACGGGATGGACTGTCATCAGTGCCGATCGCTAATGGATTTGAGGATGTCTTTGACGAGGTCAAAGGGTTACCGCCGCATAGAGAGATCGAGTTTCGTATAGATCTAGTAGAAGGAGCCAGACCTGTTGTGATGCCTCTTAGGCGGATGGCGCCGAGAGAATAGCAGGAGTTGAGGGTGCAGGTTGATGATCTTTTGCAAAAAGGATTCATTCGGCGTAGTGTGTCCGAATGGGGTGCACCAGTTGTGTTCGCAACCAAAGCAGATGGATCGTTGAGATTGTGTGTGGATTATCGTGAGCTGAATAAAGTGACTAAGAAGAACAAGTATCCATTGCCGAGAATAGATGACTTGTTTGATCAGCTTCACGAAGCTAAGGTGTTTTCTCAGATGGATTTGGCAACGGGATTTCACCAGTTGAGAGTGGCTAAGGATAGTGTGCCGAAGACTGCTTTTAGGACACCATCCGGTTTCTTTGAGTAGCTGGTAATGCCGTTTGGATTGACTAACGCGCCAGCATATTTTGTGGATCTTATGAATAGAGTGTTCAAAGATCAGTTGAACAAGTTCGAGCTAGTGTTCGTGGATGATATTCTGATTTATTCCAGAACTGAGGAAGAGCACAAGACGCACTTGCGTATTGTTTTGGAAATCTTACGAAAACATCAGCTGAAGGCTAAGTTTTCGAAGTGTCACTTCTGGAAGAGTGAAGTGAGGTTCTTAGGCCATGTTATTTCTGGAAGTGGAATAGCGGTTGATCCCGCTAAGGTGTCAGCAATCCAGGATTGGGTTAGACCTAAGAATGCATCTGATGTGAGAAGTTTTCTTGGATTAGCAGGATATTATTGACGGTTTATCAATGACTTCTCCAAGGTGGCTGCACCATTAACAGGATTGACAAAGAAGAACCTAGTGTTCAGATGGGATGATAAGTGTGAGCAAGCTTTCAGAATCCTGAAAGAGCGACTGACAAGTGTTCCTGTTTTGACTATTCCTAGTGGGAATGATGAGATGGTGGTTTACACCGACGCATGTGGCACTGGACTTGGAGCAGTGCTGATGCAGGGGGATAAAGTTGTTGCGTATGCTAGTCGACAACTGAAGCCGCATGAAAGGAATTACCCGACTCATGATTTGGAGTTAGCGGCGATTGTTTTTGCTCTGAAGATGTGGAGACATTATCTATTGGGAGTTCGATTCGAGTTGTTTACAGATCATAAGTCGTTGAAGTATCTTTTCTCCCAAAAGGATTTGAATCTTCGGCAGCAGCGGTGGCTAGAGTTTTTAGCATCATATGATTTTGGTATAGCTTATAATCCGGGAAAAGGTAACGCAGTGGCAGATGCGTTAAGTCGAAGACATGTAGGATTGGGAGCTATGTTTTTAGAATGGAAGAATCTCGAGTATTTAGCTGGATTTGACTTCAGGCCTTGATGCGAATTGGAACCTGAGATGTTGGCAAACTTATCGATAAGACCGACTCTTGTGGAAAGGATTGGCGAGAGCCAAAAGCGAGATGATAAGATTGTCAAGATTATCCATGATTTGGAGTCTGGAATGGAACCACAAAAGGATAAAGGATTCGAGGTCGATCGAGAGGGTTGGCTTCGGAAGCAAGGACGACTAGTTGTTCCCGATATAGATGAATTGAGGAGTAAAGTTCTGAAGGAAAGTCATCACTCAAAGTTGATATTTCATCCAGGTGGAAATAAGATGTATCGGGATATGAAGAGGACCTATTACTGGGAAGGTATGAAGAAGGATGTTGGATATTTTATTTCCAAATGTATGAACTGCCAGTTGGTAAAAGCCGAACAGAAGAAGCCAAGTGGATTGCTTCAGCCATTAGAAGTTCCTACATGGAAGTGGGAGCAAGTATCAATGGATTTTATTGATGGACTACCTAGAACCAGAACAGGAAATGAAGGGATTTGGGTCATCATAGATCGTCTGACTAAGAGTGCAAGATTCATTCCTGTTCGATCGATTAGGATAGCATCAAAGTTGGCTGAGTTGTATGTTAAGTGGATAGATCGATTCCATGGTATTCCGAAGAGTATAGTGAGCGATCGAGATCCATTGTTCACTAGTTGGTTTTGGAAGAGCTTCCAGGAAGTTTTGGGAACCGAGTTGTGTTTGAGTACAGCTTATCACCCTCAAACAGATGGTCAGACCGAGAGAGTCAACCGAGTTTTGGAAGATCTCCTTAGAGCTTGTGTCTTGGATTTCGGAGGATCATGGGAAGATCACCTTCATTTGGTGGAGTTTTCATACAACAACAGTTACCAGTCGAGCATTGGTATGGCGCCGTATGAGACATTGTATGGAAGACCGTGTAACTCCCCGACATGTTGGTTAGAGACGGGAGAAAAGTTGATGCTTGGGCCAGAAATGATTCGACAGACTTCGGATTGTATAGAGATCATTCGGCAACGAATGAAGGCAGCCCAAGATCGTCAGAAAAGTTATGCCGATAAGCGTCGTAAGGATTTGGAATTCGACGTTGGTGATTTGGTTTTTGTGAAGATTTCTCCACTAAAGAATGTTATTCGATTCGGGAAGAAAGGAAAATTGACTCCGAGATTTGTTGGACCATTCCCGATTATCGAGCGAATTGGAAAGCTCGCCTATAGATTGGAGTTACCAGAGAAGATGTCGAGTGTGCACAATGTTTTTCATGTATCGTATCTACGGAAGTATGTGCACGACTCGAATACAGTGGTTTCTGCTGATAGCTGTGAAGATTTTGTAGTTGATCCAGTCGATAAGAGACCTCGTAAGCCGCTTCGTGTTGTGGAAACCGACACGAAACAGCTTAGGAGAAAGGTAGTTAAGTTGCTCAAGATACAATGGAGTGATGATGATAACGACTATACGTGGGAGGTGGAAGAGAGGATGAAGGCAGCTCATCCTGAATTCTTCAAGGTATGGCCCTAAGGTGTCGTGTCATCTCACGATATTGTAACTTGTTCTAGTGTTAGAATTCTGTACGCTAAGCTAGAATTGGATGCATGGTTTGTTGGTTGCTATGGTTGGTAGGCGTACAGAATAGTCTTTGATTGCCTTGTTTGTTTGGAATTTCGGGGGCGAAATTCCTAAGGGGGAGAGAATGTAACGACTCGTATTTTTACGGACCGAAACATCGTAAAAAAGTTGACATTTGGTCGCATTTGTGATAATTCGTCCTGAGTTTAAGTCCTAAGTCATGACCGAGTTAAGGAATTCGGCGAGTTAGGTGATAAGTCATTTAAAAGTTAAGTCGTGGTAGCTTAGGTCGTAGGGCGTTGGAACGACCTAAGGTAGTGGACGACCTAAAGGGTATGTCGGCGACGACCTAAGGAAGCTGGGTTAGCAGTGGGACGACCTATAGAATTTGGCAACCTAAGATTAGTAAGCGACTTAGGAATTGGGGTGAACCAAGAAAAAGTTAAGTGTTAGGTCGGTTGGGCGAGTTAACGACCTAAGGAATTGACCGACTTAAGACATAGACGACTTAAGGAGTTAACGACATAAGGGATTGAGCTAGTTAGGAAGTTAGGTCGTTTGAGCGACTTAAGGATTTTAGGTCGTAAGTTGTTATGTCGTGAGGCGATAGGTCGTAGGTCGAAGTTAACTCGGCAAGTGTTAAGTCGAGCATGAGTTTAGGTCGTCTGTATTAAGTCGTAGACGACTTAGGTGTTAGCTGTTAAGTCGTAGAGTTGCTAAATCATTAAGGCGTAACTCTGTTGAGTTGTTAGGTGGGCTACCCTGTTAAGTCGGAGACCCTGTTAAGTCGTAGATCGTGGGTTTGAAGATCGGATGGTCTGTTAGGTCGTGTAGTAGCTATGTCGCGTGCTTATGCTAAGTCGTTGGGTCGGAGGATGTTATGTCGCGCAGAGGGTTAGGTCGTGAGTTCTGTAGGTCATAGGTCGGAGGGTCTTTGTTAAGTCGGTGACGACTTAAGGGGCGGACGACCTAAAAATCTGCCTATAAATACTCGTCTATTTCTTTAATTTTGGGATCCGGATTTCGAAGCGACGAAGTGCTGCCATTTTGAGAGCTCGACTTCTACACTTCTTCACTTCTTTTCTCTACTTTAATCTAGTGATTCCTTCCATCCATTTCGAAGATCAAATCGAAGATCGAAAAGCTTAGATTGAAGATCTACACTCTTCGAAGAGAGATTTCTTCATTTGAAGCGGATTCGTGATAGATCGAGTTAGATCCTTCGCTGTCCAGATCTGAAGCGTGTTGATTTGGGGTTGTTTAGGTGATTTGGTGAGTGGTGATTATCTCTCACACGGATCCAAAGGAGTATATCGGATATTGGCTTGATTTGATGTTAAAGTAGTGATTTTCATGCATTTTTGTAAACCGAAGTATAGATCCATGTAGATTCATTGTTCATGATGATTTGACGACCATTTTACTAAGTGTTAACCTATGCAAGTTCATTCGTCAAGATTATAGAGATATTGCTCATGCTTTCATACTTGTTAGACTTTCGACTCTTTAATTACGAAATTGCCATTATTGTTATAATTGTCTATTTAGATCATATTTGAATGATTGTTTACTTGGATTAATGTTTGATTTGATTGATTGCAATGAATTAGATGATTGATGATTTGATTTAGACCGAAGATGATTCAAAAGCTAAGGGAAAGGCTCTTGAATTGGAAAAGCTGCTTGTGGCATATGTAGCGGATGGTGAAGCTCTTATGCATAGATTCGATGATGATGATGTTGAGATGAAGCTTTGCGAGGATGTGATGAAGCGAGGCATGATATGAGTTAGTCTTGGTCTAATCCAGACGGGATCATTCCAAGCATGTTGATAACTCGGTGATATGGTTCGAGTTGAGGATAATGGATGCTCGAGAGGCGCTTGAGCTAGTATGGAAATAGTCGTCGAGGAGGATGACTAGAAGGCTGAGATCCCATCGTTGTTGAAGGTTCTAGCATGCTCAAAGCAAGAGTACATTGGGCAGATTCGATAGTCCCTGAAGGCTACTGATTGGGTAGTCAAGTACTCTGGGCAGATTCGATAGTCCTAGGCACGGGTCACGATGACGTGCAGAGTTATGTCTAGAACCGGGGTTTCCATTAGAACTTGACGGACGGCTGAAAGAATGTGCCGGTCATTCAACTAACGATGATATCGAAGCAATGATAACAGTGATAGCCAGAGTCATGGATGTTTGGTTGTATCGTCATTCGGTCTCAAGAGCGGTATTTTCTGGGTGCTTATCTGATCTTGGTTTAGGCCTTGGGGGTTTGTGCTTGGAAAACATCGCCCTTGACTCGAGTGATAATTGCTTTACCTTAAATTGTATGCTCTGCTATGTTTACTTCTGCTTAGTGTGTGTCTGGGGGCTATCACTGTAGAATGAGGTTGGAGTGGGAGGGTTGTATTCCTATTCCTTTTCCTTTATGCTCTTTTGGTATGTTGTTAGTTAATTTACTGGTCACTAAGACTGTTGTCTGACTCAAGGCTTTATGTTTTAACTCTTATTGCCTTGGGCTGTTCGCCCAATTTGGGATGGGCAGACTAGGTAGCAATTGACAGGTGTTGTTCTTGCTTTCCACGGTGCTGATATCGAAGACGAGCTGGAGTATTGCATGTTGTTTCTTTCTTACTATATGTACTGGATGTTCCGCTGCTTTGTATTCTTTGAGCGTTATGTAGTGAGGCTTGATGTAATTGACTATTGAGATATTGTAGTCAACTATTATGAAGTTTTAATGATGAGATTCTTTTCTGTGAAGCTTCACTATGTATATGTTCTATTGTATTTTGTCCATGCGCTGTGAGTAATACGATAGATTCTGATGTTTTAATTTACCTTGGCAATCGTCCATGGTCACCTGGCACACTTTACAGCGCACTATCTCTGGGTTCAGTGCAAGGGTCATGGGCGGTCGTCACACAGGATCTAACCATGCAGGTATCAAGAATGAAGACTATACAGTATAGAGATTCAAGATATAGAGATAGAAGACTCATGAGTATCAAGAATTTCAAGAGTTCAAGTTTCCAAGATAAGTTATATCGTTAGGAATATTGTTAAAACTCATAGAAAGGCGCTGACATCTTAAAATCTATTTTATTCGCGGAATGGAATCCACTTCAAGCCCGTTAAAGGGATGGAACCCTAAGTAGGATGGAACCTACGAAAATCTAGTGGGACATTGTTTTGTATCCACTAATTTTAATTCAAATGATTTTATAAAATTATCTTGTTTTCAAAATGATTTCAAAACTTTCCTTTTAAAAGATTCAAAACTCTCTATCCTGATTTTAAATAATTTTAGCCTCAAAAACATCTTTAATTTCAAAGTCAAATTACTCCTGATTTTAAACTATCTTCAAATAATATATTAAACTTTTAAATATTTATACTTAGATTTAAATATAAAATTATAGTTAAATTATGTATATATTGTTCTTTATATTTACTTATGTATTTTAACTATAGTTAAGTATATTTATAAAGTTTAAAATAATTTTAATATAAGATAGAGGTTATTTTCAAAGAAAATCAAAACACCAAAAATCGCTTTGGGATGTCGACATGCCCAAGTACCCCATGTCGACATAGTGTCAGTTGGTTTCAAAATTCAAATTTCAAAAGAAGTGTCTATTCGCCATAACTCTTCATGAATGGTCATGGTTGTTGCTCTTCTATAAATAGGGGTCAGTTTCAACGAATTTTTAATCACTTTTTCTCTGATTTAACTCCTCTTCTTCTTCCACATTTCTTAATACAAAATCATACCATTACTCTGCCGAAATCAACATTGAATCATACTCGATTACTTCTAGAGTGATTCTCCATCACTATCTCTACAAGGTTCTCAGTGCTATTCAGAGTTATAGACTTCTTTGTAATATATTAGCGAGAAAAGGTGTGATTGTAGCCTTGGAAATCAATCAAAAGGGAAAAGGTGTGATTGTAGCCCTGGAAATCAATCGGGTGAACTTGTTGCCCGGGAAATCAAGTATCTCTACCCAGAGGATTGTTATTCTGGAGGGTATACCTCGTAGCCTTGAAACCGAGGGTTGTAATTGTTGAATTGAGTTTGAAAGAAAATCCGTACTTAGTTGTGCGGGACTGGATGTAGGGTAACTCCAAACCAATATAAAATCCGGTGTGTTCTTTCCTTTACTGCTTTTACTTTATATTTGCATCTATGTTTGATTCTGTGTTCATATCTGTGTCTGATTAGTGTATACATTGTTATCAAATTAAGATAAACTCAAAAGGATTAACAAATTTCTTAAAACACTATTCACCCCCCCTCTAGTGTTAATTCTAGCCTTAAGATCCTTAATTCGCATTTCTCACATTTGGTATCAGAGCTTTGTTTTCAAAGTTTCATAATCTGAATTTTGAAAAGTTTTAAAATGGCTATTTTTGAAAAATCTGTTAAAACTAGTTTAGAATTGTTTAAATCATCATTGTTCCATGAGTCTGCATATGAATGTTACTCAAATTCTAGTTGTCTACTCAAATTTTATAATGTGCAGGAAAGATGCTTTATGGGTAAGGAATCAATCCACAATGGACAATCTGTGCAGATCAAAAGGAATAAGTGGATACTTGATAGTGGATGCTCTAGACACATGACTGGTAATCTGGATATGCTGAATAATATTATATACAAAGACGGAGGACTGGTTAACTTTGGAGACAACTAGAAAGGATACGTGATTGGCATCGGCAATGTCGGTAACTCTGAAACTCCTATTATTACTAATGTTTTGCTAGTTAAGAATCTGAAACACAATCTGCTAAGTATAAGTCAACTATGTGATAAAGGATATACAATTAAATTTGAAAAAGATAAATGTCATATTGAAGATAATAACTCAACCATAATATTTGAGGGAACTAGGAAAAAGAATATTTATATTCTTAGTATGAAAGTTTCAAATGATAACCTATGTCTTTTGGCAAATACAAGTGACCCTTGGATTTGGCATAAGAGATTTGGACATTTGAATTTCAAACTCTTATCTAGACTGTCAAAACATGATCTAGTAAGAGGTCTCCCTAAAATGAATTTTAAAGTAGATAGTTTATGTGATGCATGTCAATTAGGAAAGCTTAGAAAAAGTTCCTTTAAATTAAAAGATATGATTTCAACTTCAAAACCCCTTGAGTTACATCATCTTGATTTATTTGGTCCATCTCAAATTCAGTCAATAAATCATAGTAAATATGTTTTTGTAATTGTAGATGATTATTCTAGATTTACATGGACAATATTTTTGAAACATAAAAGTGATACTTTTGAATGTTTTAAGAACTTTACAAAAAGGATTCCAAATCAATTATCTTTAAAAATTATAACTATTCGTAGTGATCACGGTGGTGAATTTGAAAATGAAAAGTTTGAGGAATTCTGCAATAAGAAGGGAATAACTCACAATTTCTCATTTCCAAGAACTCCATAACAAAACGGAGTAGTTGAACGTAAAAATAGAACGATACAAGAGTGTGCGAGAACTATGCTTTCAGATAGTAATTTACCAAAACACTTTTGGGCAGAAGCTGTTGCTACCGCCTGTTATATTTTGAGTAGAATTTTAATTAGACCTTAAACTGATAAGACACCTTATGAACTTCTTTATGGAAAGAAACCTAAGGTATCATACTTCTGAATTTTTGGAAGTAAATGCTTTATTTTAAATACAAAAGATAATTTGGATAAATTTGATCCTAAATCCGACAAAGGAATCTTTATTAGATATTCTAATAGAAGTAAAGCTTATAGAGTTTTTAATTTAAGATCTAACACCATCGAAGAAACAATGCATATTTCGTTTGATGAAAATTTAAAAGATTTTGAAATTACAAATGATGAAGAAGAATTAATTACTCAAAATCAGGAATCAACCGAAATTAATAATGAAATTAATCATCCTAATAAAAGGATTAAACTTTTAAAAGATCATCCTATTGAAAATATAATAGGAGATATGCAATCTATCATTACAACTAGAAATCAACTAAGTAAAATGAGTAACGTAGCATTTATATCATCTATTGAACCCAAAAATCCTAAAGAAGCATCAACTGATGATTCATGGATTTTGGCTATGCAAGAAGAATTAAATCAATTCACTAGAAATGAAGTTTGGGAACTAGTTCCTAGACCTGAAGATAAAACTATAATTGGAACTAAATGGGTCTATAAAAATAAAATGAATGAACAAGGTGAGGTCGTTAGAAATAAAGCACGATTAGTCGCCCAAGGTTATTGTCAAGAAGAAGGTATAGATTATGACGAAACCTTTGCTCCTGTAGCAAGATTAGAAGCCATTAGGATTCTACTTGCTTTCGCAAATCATAATAATTTCAAATTATTTCAAATGGATGTTAAAGTGCATTTTTAAATGGTTTTGTAAAAGAAGAAGTATATGTTGAACAACCACCACTTTTGAAGATGAAAATTTTCCAAACCATGTGTACAAACTTAAGAAAGCTTTATATGGTCTAAAACAAGCTCCTAGAGCCTGGTATGATAGACTAAAATCTTATTTATTACAATCAAATTTTGAAATTGGTAAAATAGATAATACTCTTTTTATTAAAAGAAATAAAAATGATATTCAGCTAGTACAAGTTTACGTAGATGATATCATTTTTGGATCAACTAATTTTGAAATGAATAAAGAATTTTCTGAAATAATGACAAAAGAGTTTGAGATGAGTCATATGGGTGAATTAAACTTATTTTAGGATTACAAATAAAACAGTTAGATAATGGTATTTTTATTAGTCAAGAAAAATATGCTAAAGAACTAGTTAATAAATTTGGTTTCACTACTGCGAGTGGAAAACCTATTCCCATGGCAACCAATGAATATCTAAGTAAAGAAGATTTCTCGAAAGATGTAGATCAAAGGTTGTATAGAGGAATGATCGGATCATTGCTTTATATCACTGCTAGTAGACCTGATATCATGCATAGTGTATGTCTTTGTGCAAGATATCAATCTCATCCTAAAGAAACTCACTTAAAAGCTGTAAAACCTATCATAAGATATATTAAACACACCTCTGATTATGGCTTATTTTATCCTAAAAATGATTCATTTGATTTAATATCATACTGTGATGCTGACTATGCTGGATGTAAATCAGACCGAAAAAGTACAAGTGGAACTTGTCACTTTTTGGGACATTCTCTGGTTTCCTGGTTTAGTAAAAAGCAAAATACAGTTTCTCTTTTAACAACTGAAGCAGAGTATATTTCTGCTGCTTTGGCTTGTTCTCAAGTAATATATATGCAACAACCCTTAAGAGATTTTGGATTAAATATCTCAAAATCGTCAATTTATTGTGATAATACTAGTGCAATAAATTTATCTAAAAATCCTACTCATCATGCTTGAACTAAACATATTGATATTCGACATCATTTTCTTAGAGATAATATAACTAAAGAAGTAATTACTCTCGAATATATAAACTCTGAGAATCAAATCGCTGATATCTTAACAAAACCATTAAATGAATCTATATTTACTAAATTAAGAAGAGAATTAGGTATTTGTTCTATATCTGAAATATGAAATGTAAATAACTAGTATAATTAATAATTAATATTAAAATAAATCATAGAGTTAAAATATAAGGACCATGTCGACATCCCCTAGGAAGACATGTCGACATGTAACGTTTTTATTCTTTTTAAATTTTCCCACCATATTTCAAAAATTCAGTTATATATTCTTCTCTATTTCGAATTTTTATTCATTCTCTCTGTTTTCTCTTCATTTTCTATTCTGAAATATATAAAATAATGGCATCTTCCTCTAAATCAAACATAAAATCAACTTTCTTATTCCCCTCTCCTACTTTTGGTCCATTCCAACGCACTACTCTCGCACGTGTAACTAAATTGGAGGAGTCTATGAAGGATAATCTTCAGATGTTGACTGAAATTCAAGTGACTCAACTTCATATGGCGAAAGAGCAAGAGAGACAAGGCAAGGTTCTTAGGAATTTACAAAAATTC
This sequence comes from Allium fistulosum, assembly GCA_030737815.1. NCBI lineage: Eukaryota > Viridiplantae > Streptophyta > Magnoliopsida > Asparagales > Amaryllidaceae > Allium > Allium fistulosum. The sequence continues at coordinate 1,095,361 of JASFAW010000015.1, forward strand.
CTAATGGATAACCATGCCAACCCTATCTTGATCGATGAAGACACTCAATCAAGAACATGAGGTCAGCGATGAAGAAGAAGAAGAACCGATGGAAGAAGCACACGAGGAGGATGATGACCAAGTAGTAAGCGTTGGAGAAGTGTGTTTCGAAAAAAATGGGAATCTTGTTGAACAACGTGGAAATTTCTGTTTCCACTATCCAAACTGTTCAATTCATAAATCTCCTATGTTCAGAAACACACATTAGTTTCTTCTCTTTCTTTCCGTTGTTATTTATGTTTATATGTTTTTCAAATGCAAATGTAAATACAACCATACTCGTAATAAATAAACTCGTGTTCCTATATGTGTTAGTATAATTGTGAATTCCTAGTTAGGATAGTTCATAGTTTAGGATTATATTTTAGTTAAGTATTGATTATGTATGATAACACTATCATTATAATCACAAGTAATGAAGTCTTAGTTTCAAGGGGAGTTATATAGTTTGGAGTTATCTAGTTTAGAGTAAGTTTTTGTTGATGACAAAGGGGGAGAAGTATAAAATAGGATAGTTAGGCATAGATTAAGGGGGAGTTATTAGAAGTATTAGGATAGAAGTGATATTTTATAAACAAAGGTTGTCATCATCAAAAAGGGGGAGATTGTTAGTCCATGAGATGATGATTTTGATGACAACAACCTTAGAATAGATTATAAAATATAAATACTAACATTACAAGTTTAGATATATATATATATATATATATATATGCAGGATCTAACCATGCAGGTATCAAGAATGAAGACTGTACAGTATAGAGATTCAAGATATAGAGATAGAAGACTCATGAGTATCAAGAATTTCAAGAGTTCAAGTTTCCAAGATAAGTTATATAGTTAGGAATATTGTTAAAACTCATAGAAAGGCGCTGACATCTTAAAATCTATTTTATTCGTGGAATGGAATCCACTTCAAGCCCGTTAAAGGGATGGAAACCTAAGTAGGATGGAACCTACGAAAATCTAGTGGGACATTGTTTTATATCCACTAATTTTAATTCAAATTATTTTACAAAATTATCTTGTTTCCAAAGTGATTTCAAAACTTTCCTTTTAAAAGATTCAAACTCTCTATCCTGATTTTAAATAATTTTAGCCTCAAAAACATCTTTAATTTCAAAGTCAAATTACTCCTGATTTTAAACTATCTTCAAATAATATATTAAACTTTTAAATATTTATACTTAGATTTAAATATAAAATTATAGTTAAATTATGTATATATTGTTCTTTATATTTACTTATGTATTTTAACTATAGTTAAGTATATTTATAAAGTTTAAAATAATTTTAATATAAGATAGAGGTTATTTTCAAAGAAAATCAAAACACCAAAAAACCCTTTGGGATGTCGACATGCCCAAGTACCCCATGTCGACATAGTGTCAGTTGGTTTCAAAATTCAAATTTCAAAAGAAGTGTCTATTCGCCATAACTCTTCATGAATGGTCATGGTTGTTGCTCTTCTATAAATAAAGGTCAGTTTCAACGAATTTTTAATCACTTTTTCTCTGATTTAACTCCTCTTCTTCTTCCATATTTCTTAATACAAAATCATACCATTACTCTGCCGAAATCAACATCGAATCATACTCGATTACTTCTAGTGTGATTCTCCATCACTATCTCTACAAGGTTCTCAGTGCTATTCAAAGTTATAGACTTCTTTGTAATATATTAGCGAGAAAAGGTGTGATTGTAGCCTTGGAAATCAATCAAAAGGGAAAAGGTGTGATTGTAGCCCTGGAAATCAATTGGGTGAACTTGTTGCCCCGAAAATCAAGTATCTCTACCCAGAGGATTGTTATTCTGGAGGGTGTATCTCGTAGCCTTAAAACCGAGGGTTGTAATTGTTGAATTGAGTTTGAAAGAAAATCTGTACTTAGTTGTGTGGGACTGGATGTAGGGTAACTCCGAACCAGTATAAAATCCGGTGTGTTCTTTCCTTTACTGCTTTTACTTTATATTTGCATCTATGTTTGATTCTGTGTTCATATCTGTGTCTGATTAGTGTATACATTGTTATCAAATTAAGATAAACCCAAAAAGATTAACAAATTTCTTAAAACACTATTCACCCCCCCCCCTCTAGTGTTAATTCTAGCCTTAAGATCCTTAATCCGCATTTCTCACAACCTTCCCCCTTATCTGGGTTTCACACTTACTTTTGTTTAACCCCTTTCAAGTTGAATCTTATTTCAACCAATTCCAAATTCCTATAAGTTGTCAAACTTATTTTGTTTCCATACCTATTTAAACAACTTTTTTTTTCAAGTTAAATTTTATTCTAACAAATTTCTAATCTTATCAGCTATCAAACTTATTTATATTCTTATAAACATTTTTAATTAAACTTCCAGAGTTTAAACAATTTCTCACATTTCAAAATCACCTTTGAAATCAACTATACCCAAAATCCTTCGATATATCCAATTATTTGTTGGCCTTCCAAAATAAAACCAAATTTTGCAAACAACCAACTCGAAACATTTAGGTAGCAATCCCTCTCTTGGAAATTCGAAAATGAACATCGATGATGCTGCAGTCATTACCGAAGTTATTTTCCAACGACCGAAAGAGTTTAGTGCTTTTACCTCTTTAAAACATTCTCCCAAATATTTTTAAATTCCAAATCTCACCAGATTTCAAATCCAATTCAAAATATTTCACAAATACTATCACCATTATTTCTCCAAAACCTTGGAAAATCATTTTCAAATTTAAAAGGAATTTAAATTTCCCAAATCTCAAAATTTCTAATCCTTTTTAATCCCTATTCAACAATTACTCTGGCATTTTTATTTCATTTTCAATTATAAATCGCATTTATAATTCACATTTACAAATCCCATTTTGTTATATAAATTTATTCCTTAACCTTTGGTTATAATTTTAATCCTTTATTCAACTTCCACTTAACAATGATAATAATTTAATAGTATCATCTCCTAATAACCAAGCAACCATATATAACCATAATAATTTACGGAAAATTATTTCTTTTATATACAAAAATAATTTGGGTAAAATTATTTCATTTACCCTATTTAAAACAATACTGTGTCAGTTTGTCTTGTTTAAGAGTTTAGAAACTCCTATCGATGACATGGCATCCCACATATCGACCAGAATCCATAAACACTCAACCGATAAGTCAACACAATATAAAAACAATTTTTATATTCACTAACAAATACGCGCTCATATTATTAATACTCTCAAACTCATTCTAGAGTACTATGGACTCTATTTTTAATGAGTAATCCCCACCAAAGACAAGGTTCTTGCTAGCCTAAGCTCTGATACCAAATGAAACGACCCGCAGTTCCGTACCCCTTGAGTTTATAATAAATCTTCCTCGTTCAACCCAAAGTGTACGAAAGAGCGAATAACTAGGGTAAAAGAAGAAAGAGGTAGAAGAAGAAGAAGCCAAAACAACATCAGAATCTCACAAACACAGCGGAACAATGTATAAAAAATGACTAATCTTTAAAACAAAAGAATTATATCTGTTTATACATTATATCATCAGAGTACAACACAATTCATAACACACAACTGGACAGTTATCATCACCTTTCCTCACAAAACTGAATACACAGCGGAATAATAATCAAGTACGGAAGTACGTCTCGCCATCCAGCTCGTCTCCTGAGCTCCACAGCATCATATCCTATATTCTATAATAATCGGTCTGACCCGAGCATTATAATAAAATAATACCCGAGTCAGTCTGGAAAACCAGCGTGAGAAAACACACTCAATTGGATTATTAAAGTTTCAAAATCCTTTGAAATCAAAAGCATCTCGTAAGACCACGCCACAAATAAACATGTTGGGCTTTTACCTTACGATAGCCAAAACACTTTTTATCAAATCCGTCTGATATTATAATAGTGTCTATATACAAATACTTATTCAAATAGCTGAAATTGTTACAAGATTATTCCAGCATACTAGCCACAAAGTTGGTTCTACAAACAAAAACCGTAAAAGGCACGTAGGGAGAATGGATTTCCAACTAATGACTAGGCACTGGGGTACCACATGTCACAGTACGTGGCCTAGATCAACGTATCGAGGATCACTCCCAATCCCATGCAACACAAGACTGGGACTACCCCTTACTGGATAATCTTGAGTAAGATCACCCTGCGGTTGGGATCAGCAACCGCCCACTAAGTCGAAATAAAAAGGAACATCTAGACAGGGATAACCTCACCCTAATGGGTGCGACCCACTTAGCCTTGCTGCATAACCCCTGATTTTTAGTCATTCCCGGTTGATGAGGCTCGAGGCTAAGCGTTACCTTTTTAGAACATATCACTTAAAATGCTCACCGTCCTCCTGACGATGTTCTGAAAGCATTTATCCATACTAGTCCGTTCCGGGCTCGAACGGAACGAAGACACTATTCCTACTACATATATTTTGGAATCATCCTCAGGATTAGTAGCAACTAGCCTTTGCACTTCACCGCTCCATCTTCGACTCCAAACTCGTCTTCCTCATGAAAACGTATAAACCGAATCGAAGTGGTTTTCGGAAAATTAATCCCGATCCCGGTTTCTTCGAAACGATCAGCGCATTGGCCAATATTGATAGTCGGTTATTTAACTATAAAATAACATTCACAGATAACCATCAAACATAAATAATTTTCCAAATTATTTATTGACCTTAAAATATCTTCACAAGATATATTTCCACTTTCAAACCTTTTTGAAAACAATTTCCAAACCACACTCTTCTCATGGAATAAATTCCCAAATATTTATTTCCACTGAAAACACCAAGTACAATTACTTTAGATTTTTAAAATAATTTAAAAACACTTTATTATAAAATACACTTTAAAACATTTAAATTAAAAACTACTTTATTACTTTATTCAAAAATATATACTTTAAGAATATTTAAAATAAAGCTACTTTATAAAATATAAAACTAAATTTTTCTCTTTTTAAAACATAATACCAAGTCACTTTTAAATAATTACTACTAAGATAAATTTGAAAAATACTTACTTTTAAAATTTAAACATTTAAAATAATAAATTTTCTAAAACATGCTTTTAAAACAACTTTAAAACTTTTAACTTATACTTAAAATTTTGCTTTGAAAACGTACTTGACTATCCAGGGAAATACGCTTCTCTTTCACACCCTTTAAAAATAAATCACTACTTATTTTTAAACAAATCTACCCTTTCCTTATAAATTCCCACCCTGAATTTATACTTCCAAATATCCACTGATATCTTGTTTCACCTTATAAACCCAGTTTATAAATACCATAATCTCATCTTTCTTTAAATCACAGTTTCAACACTAAATCAATTTCCAAATTGATTTTCAATATTAACTCCAATCAAAATAAATTTCTTTACTTATCCAATTTACTCAAAACCCATTAATTTCAGGTTTAACTTCCTTATGATGATTTAAGAATCTTACTTTAACTGAAAATACAAATTTTCATATTTATTCCAAAATTCTTCTTTATTTCTTTCTAAACCATTTTAATTCCGAATTCAAAAATAAATCTTTCGTTCCTTAATTAATATTACCTAAGTTTAAAAAAACCCACTTATTCCCATTTATTCAAAAATCTCCTATCCCATACTTGGAATTTATTCAATGGAATTTAAAAATCACATTTATTCTTTTCCAATCCATTCTTTAACTTATTCAAATTCTTTATAATTATTTTTCTTAAAAATTCTCTCTTTTATTTTCTTATCAAAAATCCAATCTATATATTTTGATAACTCGGAATACCCAAATATATTCAATCAAACACAGCATCCAACATTTCCAAGTACCAATGGAATTAATCACAGATTATCAAATAAATCATATCGCAGAATATTAAGCAATCTAAATATTTTGGGGAATCCAGTTGGATCCCTCCAACCTGTTTCCCTACATCCACAGATGTTAGCACAATATAAAATACCAATTCCACTTCGAGGTGGAATATCACGGTATATGGGTTTATATAATATCATCCGCTATTATGCGGCGCATAGGGTCTCATCCGCTATATAATGCGGGAAATCAATCACTCCAATATATATACTACTATATATAATATACCACAACCAATCAATTCAATCATTCAACCAAATATTTAAATTTAACTATTTAAATTTAAATAACAATCCAGATGATTGAGATTAACTCATCTTTGACCTTTGTTTTGCAATCTGATCCAAACTGCCCTGTTTTCTTCACAATTTAGACCTTGTATAACATTATATGATTTTTATAATATTCGAAATAAAATCGAACAATTAATTTCCATTTATAAATTTAATAAACTAATGATTCTATTTTAAACTAATAAATTTTAGTTTGAACTAATTTCCCTTTAATAAATTATTTTTAGTAACTAAAAATAATTAAATTGGTTTATTAAACAAGTTAATTCTTATTTAAAAATAATCTAGTAGATTACAATCTATATATGTATATTTATTTTATTTCCCATATCCAGGCTGCATAAAAAAATCTCTGTAGGTTAAGAAATCTGCTTTTATATAAACTTCCAAATAGTTTAAAATGCTCATTTTCTTTTCCAAAATCTTATCTATATAAAATTTCCATTTATCTAAGTAAATTAAAACATGCAAGTGTATTTATAAATTTATTTAAAAACAAAAAACAAAAATACCTCATTGCATCACTCGAGACCACACCCATTCGCCATCAACCATCGTTGCCTCCTTCATCGATCGAAGTTCGTGACTCCACCACATGCGATGTCGCGTGCTACCAAGCACGTTCTTCATCTCGCGCCGCCTTCCCCTTTGCAAACATCGCCGCATACCCAAGGCCATCGCAACAATACCAGGCTCCATTGCTTCTCACGCAACCCAAGCGTCGCAACTGATTTAAATTGCATGCGGCGATGCCTAACCATAGCTGAACTCGAACGATATTCAATTTCGTTCAATTTCGAACTACTATATAAACGAGGCGATCGAGTTCGCTAAGAAGCTTGATTTTTGTTTCGAACGATCGTTCGAATAATATAAATCATTTCGCCATTTTTTTACGAAAGAGGAATTCGGTTTCGTGAAATAAAAGGAAAGGGAAGAAAGAATAAAGAAGGCTGCAACTTCAATTCAAAAGGTTTTCGGCCATTAGAGATTTTCTTTCTGCTTTTGATTAAATCAGCTTGCTATAATTTCTCTTTTTTTTAAAAAGAAATAAACTGATACGTGTCCTTTGAATCAGAAAAGGGGAAACACTTGCTAGCTACAGCGTTTGATGAGATTATATTATTTAAATTTAAATTTAAATTCAAATTCAAATCGCCTCGATTCCCGCAACTCACAATCTCGATCTGCAATCGAGGCATGCCGCTAGGCGTTTATATTGTCAAACACCTATTCTGAAAGCAATGGAAAAGGTTCTGAGTCCTAATTCGATCGTATGGAGAATATAGCTTTTGGACCAGTTATTATATATAGAATTTCGATATAAATTTCAGCGCGTTTATCTACCGTACGATCACACGACAACTCCAAATGCTATAAAAATTGAAATCCGATAATAATACACTATTACGGATCCAATGGAACTGGTTTTGTCGAATTCCGAGACTATGCCTCGGAAGGCTATTTTTAAATATCGATTTAAACGATATAAATTCAAAACTTAACAAAACACCCTTAAACTCAAATTTAACACTACTACTATAAAATCAGTATAAATTTTATAAGCCATTGAAATATTTTTAACCAGCTTAAAACTCAAGATTTGATATTTTACCCAATCTCTAATTATTAAATTCAATAAATTTAATTGCCAAATAATAATGATATTTGAAATTCAAGTTAAAGCAACTTCCAAATATTTAAAATAAATTAAATATTCCAATTTCAAATATCTAAAAATTCCAGGTTGTCATAGGTTATTACACAAATGCTCATCTACAAGGATCAGTCCTTTCCCAATAACCCTAGTCAACCTAATTCAATCTAACTAAACAAACCACGGAGTTCTACTCCTTACACATAGACCAAGTACTCTACACTAAGCATATACCAAAACATTAAACGCACACTAAACCATAATCATTATACACCATGGTCCATATTGCCCATGGATCACAAAATATCCATTAACAAATCTCCAACTCTTAAATATATTGACTTTACAATGAGCATGGATTACCTAAACGTCAATTCACAAAACATCATGTCTTTATACTAATTATTTAACTAAATTCTATCAAATTACATCTATAAAATTTAACAACTTATCAACTGAGGTGACTAAGGGGTAATCCTTGTAGGAAATAAAAAGGAAAAGGGAAACAAATAAGCACTACAAGAAAATATATTATTAATAACACCATTTAATAACGCATTATTGTAAAGCTTTATTGTTTGCCTTTAATTATTTGTTTTTTTACTCTATTTGTTTTGTACTGTTCAGATGTAACGCTTTGGCCCAAAATTTTCGTCTCCCTCCCAAAATCACTTAACCAGATTCGTCCCCCTCCCAAATAACACTTAACAATTTTCATCTCCCTCCGAAAATGAAATAACCCTAACCAACGTTCTACTCCATCTCCAATCAACGAATTTCAGCCGTTCTACTCCATCTTTGATCTTCAACACTTCGCGCTTAGCAGTTGTAAAGTCGATGACGCCTAGAACCATAATCTCTAATCTTCGATCTTTGATTTCACTCTTTATCAATATGTTCCAGATTTGAAATAGAGGAATGTATATTCGAAGGTGTATTATCAACATGATAATTTATAAACAATTTCGCTCTTCACCAATCTCACCCAAAATTTATAAGCGATTCTTTTTCTTAGGCCCGAACTTCGACTTTAGTTGATTTGTCTTCAACTTCAATATCTATATCCAGTTCGGCATTTGTTTCTCTCTTGTTGTTTACGAAGGTACTTTTCTCTCCTCTTTTTCTTTCGAACTTGAATTGTATTGCATGCTTCTGATCTATAATTTATGATCTGTAGTGTCAAACTTCCATCCACTATATATATATATATCTATGTATGTATGTATGTATGTATGTATGTATGTATGTATGTTTCATTTTTTAGTAGAAGATCTCAATTTTATGGAAGACGGTTGCTTTTACTGCTTGAAATTTAATTCTATGTTATGACTCTGTTAGGTTTGATTCAAATTGCTGGGCAATTGATCTACATTTTTATTAAACCTGTTTCTGCTGGAATTGAATTTGTTTTTGTGGAGAAAGCTTGAATAAAATAGTTAAATTATTTTGATATTGGGGTTTAAAATGCATCAATTGCATAGATTTGATATTTATTGTTGAGATTCACACTAAAATCTAATCGATATAGAGTAGTTACAAACAACTTTGCTAAACAAGTTTATTAAATTCTTTTTTGAACTTGGATCAAATTTATTTGCATTAGCTATCATCGATGAAGTTTTATCTCTATCAATCACTTGAAGTTCTGTTATGTTTATAAACATTTATAGGTGCATCGGGAAGTGCCAACGATTCTCAATTAACATGATTGTAGCTTTTTTGTGGTTTTGAAAGCTTCCTCTTTGTATCTAAATGGATAATGCATCAACTGGTAAGTTAGAATTTTCACTTAAAGATTTGTTTTAAACCGAGTATCATGTTAACATTTTTCAATACCAGAGTATCATTGTCATTTCACATGAGATTGAGTCTGAGTGTTAACTTTGTCACAAGGACTGTTATTTTACCCTGCACTACCTTTTTATGTACCTGGTTAATGCAGTTGGTTAAATTCCCTTTTATTTAGGAGGTTTTGCCAAGCGATAATTTTAAGTGGATCCAACGGGCAGTGGTTCAGATATGGCGTAAACAATTTAAAAAGGTAAACGATATTGAGCTTGAAGTTTATGAATTAGACAAATGTCTTGCATGTTTGAAGAAGCATTAATAAATAATCATGTGTTATTTTCTCTTTTTATATATTCATATATGTGGTGAATAAACTTGTTAGTTCATATTGGAAAATTTCATCTGTTTTATTTTCATCAGTGCATCTTTGATATTGATTTTTAGTTACTTGATCCCCTAGTATGAAAAGTGTGATGTAGATTATTAGAATATGAATCGAGTTGACATTTTTAATGTGATTTGTTATTAGTATCATAGGTGTATGATTTAATTGTAAGCGTGAATAAGATGAAATTCTGCCACTTGATAATAATATGAAATATAAGAAATTGTGCTCATTCGGTTCTCTATTAAATTTGGATGATACTAGAAAATACAAATTGAGATTGATAAGGACCTTTTGCTTCAAATATACTAGAAAAAAGAATCATATTATGTGATGATGATGATGAGCATGAACATGAATATTTACCCAAAATTAGAAGGTTGCTGCAGTAAAATAGTCTTGGCTATATTTTCATGTTATTTGTGTCATGCCTATAACTCTTTTTTTTTTAATTTCAGGTTTAATTTCTAGCTGGCTTTCAGAAAATGATCAAACATTTAGATGAGCATCTTGTTGAAATTGGCACAAAAGTGAGTATCTTCATTTGATATGAAGTGTTCCAGGTCAAAGCCTTAAGCCCAACATTATACGTTTTTGTGTGCTCATTTAATCCTCGCCATTCATTTAAAATAAATCTTAAAATCATATAGAAAAATTTACAGAATATACGTAGACATGGAAAAACAGAACTAGATGATTATCTACATAAACATTTTTCTTTGTATCAATTGTCATGACTAAAGTAAACTGCTAAGTCAATATATGATTACTTATTAGGGAGGAACTAAACCAAAAGAAGTCAAGAAATATAAAGGTGAATGGATGCCTTTACACTTTAGCAACAAAAAAGGAGATTTATGCATAACTTTTTAAATTATATTTCCCAAATCTTTAACAAAGAAGGAGACTCACAAGTTAAGTATTCCTAAAGGAGAAAATAAAAATCTGAATGGAATACATGTTTAAGGAAAGGTTGGTGCTGATGTCAAAATACTGAAGTATTTTTAGTGATAAGTCACATTGTCAAATTATAATTTTTTGGTTGAAATAGACTGAAAATATGGAACCAATAGTAAGATGGTACACATGCAATTTAGCACTAAAAACAATAAGATGGCTTAGCACCCACGTTTTTCTCATTTATGAAACTGATTCTTGTTGGATTTCAATTCACAGATGTATAAACTCATCTGATGTAATTGTGAAACTTAATTGTTAAGTCTTATTAAATTGAAACAATATGGAGAACCCTGAGCAATTTGTAGTGAGTGATTAAGGCTGGTGCATTGAGATGTTTGTGCTCTTTGAGCAATGAATTTACCGATCGAACTTTAGTTTTGAGAGTTTAAGCAATGAACAATGATTTTAATATCTTTACATTTGTAGGGAACTAATGTACAACACATAGCATGTGGTATATGACAATCTGGGCAATCATAATACAAATATATTATTTGCATTTATAGGTGAAGCACTTCAAATGGGAGATTGGGCACATGTTTTGGTCACCGGATTGTGAAGAGAACATTATGATTGGATTAATGGGAAGTTCGCGGATCTAATAATATAGTCTATGTTTGGAGATACAATTGTAGTGGAACCCCAAAAAAGTTTCCACATAGGAGTTGTGATTCATTGGCACAACATTAGATAAGTTCAACTTCATATATATTTCAAAATGTGAATAGATATGATAATATACACACTAAAAACTTATGCATCACATTTTAAATTACCGAATGCAGTATAGGACTCCATGGGCTAATGGAACGACCTCGATCTCTCAATGTGCAACCAATCCATGAGAGACTTTTACTTGTAGGTTTATTGTTGACAAGGTACATAACATCTTGATAGTATTTCATTAGTATTATTCCTTTAGCACATTATCTTTTCTAAAATATTGGTTGAAGCATAATACAAGCATTGATAAAGGGTTAGGATAGATAATAATGTTGACTTACTAAGCCGGGTGTTTGTTAGATATCAAATTTTATTTATTTTACTAACATTTGTTTAGGGTCGAATGATAAACATTGAACAAGATTTACATATAGTTATATATAGTCTCTTCTTTTATAAAGAAAAAAAGCATGAAATATATATTACCTAAATGGTTGATGAATTGAATTGGTTTGGTTAAGGTTAATTAAGTGTGGTTTGAGGAGTTTAATCCCTGACATGTGTCTGATATGTACATGTATCTGATATAGGCATATCTATGCTTATTTTGAATGTACAGTTTTATGCTAGTGTGACTTTTTTTTGTTTTGTTAAAGTTTCACTGTTGTTTGTTTTTTTATTTATTAATTAGTAATGCATTGCAAAGTTATTGAACAAATAATTATAGTTGATATATAACAATGCAATTGTACTAATACCGATTTAGTGGATAATCGCAGAATTTCCTAAGGAAAATTACCTTTGGGTATATTTTTGATGCACCACCAAGTATTACTTTCGGGTATATTTTTGATCTGTTTTTCATATGGGTTTGTTTTTAAGCTTTACTTTTCCTGAAAGATGTTTTTTCATCAGATGAAACTGGAATTAAGGTAGAAAGTTGTTATATGTACAGCTACTCTGTTTGATGTTATTATCAAAGTCTAGTATTGTTGCGTATGATTTCACAGTTCCTAATATCTTCGTTGCACAACTGATGACCATTAATAACAGTGCTTAAATCGTACAGATTACTTATATGATTTATAAATTACTTGCAATCTTATATTTGGTTTAACTCATCTAGAATCAAATTTATGAGCTAACTGTAAATGTTTAAAACTGGATGTATCAAGTATATGTAAAAATGCACACAACATGAAAAGAGCATCAAATACAATTCACAAATTGATGTAAACACCTTTGATCATTATACTTGTTTAATTTATCTACATTTGATCCTTATACTTCTTTAATGCATTAATATATCATCATAATTTCATGTCCAATTTCCAATAAATCTTACTTCTATTTAGTTGATTTTCATATTATAACTAGGTGACCAAGGTTAAATTTTTGAACCTCTTTTAGTCAGTAAAAAATATTTTAATTAAAAAGCCGATGATTTAATTATACAGTTAAAGTCAAGCTAAAGTACATTTGTTTTGTTTTGACTTATATTTTAATATATGTTTAGAAGTTTGATGCATTTATTATCTGCACAAATTCTAATTGGGATTAAATAATTAAATTCAGGTTCTTCAAAGAATGTCCACACCCAGATGACAAGCAAAGGAAAGAACTAAGTAGAGAATTAGGATTGGAACCACATCAAATCAAATATTGGTTCCAAAATAAACACCCTCAAATGAAGGTTATAGGCTTTTTGCTTTTGCTAATCAGTTATTGTACTTTTCATTTTTAGGACCAATTGCAAGTAATGTGCCAATCATCAAAGTACATAAATATATTATCTTATATTTATCTACTTGATGTTATTTACTTATAATATATAATTATAAGAATTTGGTGGGTGGATCAAATTATTTATGTGTACTAGTGTGTGCCTGGTCATGATTCATATTATATATAGTTGTATGTTATTTCCAAGCTTGGACGTTTCACTAATATACACATTGGTGAAGTATTAAGTCTGATGTATTAAGAATATGTATTTCATGTTGTGCATGTTATCAATATTGATAATTTTGGCTAGATTTGGAGTGGACAGCCAACTTCAGTTCGTACCTTTCAGTTTTTTTACTCATTTCATACTCTCAAATGTCAATTAGATTGTTGTAGTTAAATACTTACTAGCAACCGTTTCCCTACATCTATATCTCTTGTAAGCTGTCAGGCTATTGACTTGATAAAAGGATGGAACTTTCATGAGTTAACGGATTCATGTTTATAAGGGCAATTGTCAAATGAGGATAGGACTGAAATAGTATGTATTGCCTCAAAATGTTTGCAACTTGAGAAGCGAGAGCGCCCCACTGTGAAGTAGCTAATTCTTGCATTGACTCCTCTTCAAAAAGATGACGAGGTAGTTCTCTTTTTGCTTGGATAATTGGAAATAAATTTATATAACTACAGAACCGCTTTATACATTCTGAATCTGATTACCTGGTATATAGGCACATGATCATGGCTTTTTCAATGCCAGTATTAAAATAAAATATTATTTTATAAGAAGTGAAATAATGTTATGCAGCAGACCATAGCTTCATTATTGTATTTTGCTGCTGTAATTATAGGGTTTGGTCGACCGCGATATTTGAGCAGATTACAATTTGTTAAGACTGAGGCTTGCGACTTCGAGTTTTGCTGTATAGAATATAGTTTCAAAGAATGGTGAGAAAGCTCCTAACATTGTTTATAAAAGGAAGCTTGATGCACAAAGGAGGATCGCAGTTAAGAGATCAAGTAGATTGGCATGGCCAGATCATCGACAGATTATGGTAGTTTTTTCTTCTATATTTCCTTTTCATTAAATTTTGATTAGTTACCATATTTGCATATGTGTGTTATCAATTCCATGCTGCATTTGTAGTGTACGTGCTATGTTAAGAGATTATAAGGTAGAATTGATTGGATGACCATTCACTGTACAAAATTCATGTGCGTGCACACACACAATATTTAGCAATTAGGATTACATATTATCATTTGTATGTTCTATTTAAGTTTAAATGAAAAGACTGTCAGCCTGACAGTGAAATTTTGGTAAGCTAAAAACAGTACATCCCTTTTTTTGTTCCAAACCAATGAGCTATAATCTGCCATTTGGCGAAACCAATGACAAATCTACATTTATGAACGGACAATAATGTTCATTCTACAAATGCATCTAAACACAATTGGAATCATTATGAAGTTAACATGCCTATATACAACTTTATAAGGTGCTTATACCACATCTATATAACTTGTATTATAATAATAATAAACTAACTTAGTTTATAGTAATAATAGTAACAAGAACAACAACAATAGTCATAATGATAATAATAACAATAAACAAACTAAGTTTATAAAAATTAACTAAGTTTCATAAAAATTAATTAAGTTTAGAACAACAACAACAATGGTAAATGATAAAGTATTAACCAATTTAACTAAGTTTTACAATATTAACTAAATTTATATAATAATAATAATAAATCAAATCAGTTTATAAAAATTAACTTCATTAATTAAGTATAACAAGAATTAAAGTTTATAAAATTAACTAAGTTTATAATAATAATGAATTAATTAAGTTTATAATGATAACAATAACAACAATAATAAATTACAAAGTTTTCAACATCTTTACATCTAATTCATTTTATAAATTTCTAAATTATATAAAAAATAACTAAGTTTATAGACGATGATCAACGAATTTTATAAATACAACTAAGTTTTATAAAAAATAACTAAGTTAATAATAATAATAATAATATATAACAATAATTAAGTTTATAATAATAACAATGATAATGAATTAACTAATTTTGTAATAATAATAAAGTAATAAATGATAAAACATTAACTAAGTTAACAAAGTTTTATAAACAACTACTTAGTTTATGTATAATAATAATAAATTAACTTAATTTATAATAATAATACTAACAAAAACGACAAAAATAGGCATAATAGTAATAATAATAATAAACAAGCTAAGTTTAAAAAAATTAACTAAGTTTAGAACAACAATAACGATACATGATAAACTATTAACCAATTTAACTAAGTTTTACAAAAATTTAACTAAATTTATATAATAATAATAATATTATTATTATTAAAAAATCAACTAAGTTTATAAAATTTAACTTCATTAATTAAGTTTAATAAGAATTAAAAAAGTTTACAAAATTAACTAAGTTTATAATAATAGATTAACTAAGTTTAAGAAAATTAACTAAGTTTATAATGATAACAATGGTAATAAATTATAAAGTAGTCAACATCTTTACATCTAATTCATTTTATAAAATTCTTAATTTCATAAAAAATAACTAAGTTTATAGATGAAGATCGGCGAATTTTATAAAAATAAATAAGTTTTCTAAAAAATATCTAAGCCTATATATATTAATAATAGTAATAATAATTAACTAAGTTTATAATAATTAATTAAGTTTATAATAACATTAATAACAATGAACTAAGTTTATAAAAATTAATTAAGTTTATAATAATAATACTAAAAACGACGATGATGACGATTAAAATTTGATGTTTAAAAAAGTTATGTAAATCTTCATCCATCTAATAATAGAAGGTACTACCAATAATTTGTAGTTTTCATCACAGTTTTATATAATTATTTTCAAATTGTTCTGAATTTTCAGGAAGTACTACCAATGACCGAAGATGTGCATGAAGAAAGGCTTTGAGCAGTTCAAGTTCTTAGTGATGCATTTGGTACTTGTAGACGTTAACTTTGAACTATGTTGTCTTTTGTTATCATGAATATGTATTGAATTTGGTAACTCATGTATTGAACTTATTTTTTGTTAGTTGATACTTTATATTTGTTATCATGAATATGTGTTACATTTTCTGATTATTATATTTTTTCGTTCATATATTGTTCAAATTGTTATCTATATAAAGAAGATTCATTTTGATTGTTATTATTAAAATGTAATAGTGGGGTGCATCAAATATATAGTAAAATAAAGCATAGCCTCTTAAAAGCGTTGTAACTATATGACATAAGTGCTATAAAAAGATAATGCAATGTATGAGGTTACTGTCAAAGGATAGCAGCAAATAGGCGTTGTTGTATCTACACATTTTATAGCGGTATATATATGCTGTAAATGGATGTAGAATATACTATAAACATGTTGATATATAGCGCGAAATAGGCGCTATAGAATAACTATTTTATAGCGGCTATACAATGCTATGAAATCATGCTCTTTTATAGCGGTTTTTGGTGTTATAAATGTGCAATTCTTTTTTATAACATGTCGATATATAGCATTTATCAAACCGCTATAGTTGTGTTTAATAGCGGCTATATGCCGCTATAAAAGGCTGTTTTTCTTGTAGTGAAGTTAAGTAAGCACCACTGTTATAGCGGTTTGGAAATTGAATTTCTCATATGTACATTTTTTCATTTATTCTTAATGTTTTCTTTTATTACAAAATCAAAAAATAGGATGCTCATAAGAAGATATTAAAGTGACAATTGAACTTTTAGAAAATTTTAAAAGTTAGAAATTATCAGACATGAGGAAGAAGATGAAGAGAAGGTGATTCCCCTTTCTATATGGGCATGGGTTCCACTTATAGTGATTAACATCATTTATACCTAATAAATATTTCTCTAATACCTCTCATTCACCTAAAGGAACATGTATCTTACAGACACTGTTGGAATGATCAACAAGACTTCAACCGATTGTCTAAGGACATTACAATAAGACTTCACTAACCATTTTAATGCTAGACTTCAACTTCCCTTTTTTACAAAAAAATTAATTTGACTTTGAACTGTCTTTCTACACTAATAGTCAACTTTGAAGCATAATTTCCTATGACTTGTAAAATGGTCAGAGAGTTGAATGCTTGAGAGGTTGTACAACAAAAGATTTTGAATTGAATGATTATAGAATGGTTTGATTAGGGTTTGAGAGCACAAAGAGAAATGATCAGGTAATTCAAAAAACATAGATTAGGAATTTTTTTGACCAAAGGACGATTTAAGTTATTTATGGATCTTGTATGGGTACATATGATGGGTTGCTTCTTTATGAAACTAAGAGAAATGTCTGTTGTAGTTAAGAGAAGGAAGAAGAAGTTGCAATGATTCAAATTGAAATTACAACAGGAAACTATAGTCGAAACTATAGGCTGACATATGGGAAATTCACAGGTCAGACTATGGTACACTATTTTGGTGTACTTCAGGTCTTCTTGTTTATATTTTTTACCTTTCTCCACTTACCTGAAAAATCCAAAAAAATCTCAAAAATATTTTATTATGTAGCGAACATTGTCTAAAAATTTGAAGTGATTCGATAAGGACTCAAAATGTATTTATACTCTGAGGACTCAACAAAGACTTGATTAATAACATACTTGAGTTGTAGCTCTTTAATCCATCTTTAAATATTTCTTTGAACTCCATTTGATTTGTTAATACTACTTAGTATTATTGAGATCTCATTCTCTACTCCATATGTCTTCATTTTCTTAGTTTGATTTTTTATGCTTATACTGGTAAGTTCGAGATAAATCGTTATATTCGTTCCTTCTTTGTTGCAATATCACAAACTTACTTATTAACCTGTAAAGCTTAATAAATTCGTTATTAGTTTTTTCATATGGTTTTATCATCACAATACCAAAATCATGGTTGTAACATTCTCTTCCTTTTTGATGATGACAACCACTCAACTTATATATATAGTAAATATATTTTATTCCCCTTAATTATGGCTTCCTCTTAAAATATGTACCTCCATCAAGAAGCATAATTTTTCTTCCCAATTATCATCAACAAAATGGGTCAAAAAATATAAAGAGTAGTAAAAATATATATTTATTTTCTTGTGTTTGACAAGTAGTAAGAGTTTATTGTTCAAGTATGATATATTTATACCTCTTATCTTGGTCTTAAAAAATTTTGAACTAGTATTAAGGTATTTGCTATAAATAATTTAATTAACAAGTACTAAGTTCGCATGTTAATTTTAAATACTTAGTTCAACATATAAGCTTCATATATACATCTGCAATTCTATTTCTATATTTACGAAGTTAGAGTTATATTCTATTTTTCTACACGATCTCGTAAACCATGATGCCTTATATCTATGTATTTTGTTCTTGCGTGACTAACTGGAATTCTAGATAAGTTGATTACTGTGGTATTGTAACGACCCAATATTTTGGACCATTCGCATCCATTATAAGTGTATAGGTAGACACTCATGCCGGAGTTGAATTGCACAAAATACCGCGTTGTTAATTTAAATTTGGCAAAACTGAACATATACGGTAAATAAATAATCACAGATCACAGACACAGAGTAATAAATGCAGCGGAAATAAAAGAGATAGTAGTTCATGAAGCTACTATATGAATATATAAAATACATCAGAGTTAAAAAAGATACAACGGAAGAGTAATACGATACATCAGATACAAATCAGAATACATCACTGGAATCATCAAATGCTGAAAGCAGAATAGATAGCTGGATCTTCAAGCAAACTCCAACTTCAAAGTTGAGTCTCGAATACTGGTACACTCAGTCTGACCCGAGCGTAAAGCAAAACACAAGACACTCGAGTCAGGATTAACATTCTTATATTAATAAATCCAACTCAAGTGAAATAGCAATTGAAATACAAGTAACTCAAAGGATGTTTGAAATAACCATCCTTTAAGGATCCGTTAAACTATCTACTACGTAGTAGTGTACGATAAGTAGATAATGTCTATCAGTAATATAAAGATATCAAAATAGCGTTAAGTCATGGCCCATTCCACCCTTAACACATTTTTATTCCCAAAAGCATATACAAGACCGTAGTTTCCCCAAAACCGGAAGTCACCAGAGGGCAATCCATATACTAAAGGTACAAAACAAAATCGTAGTGGTCGCGAATAAAGGGATACAAGTATGACAAGGCACATGAGGCAATACCCAAGGTAGTGATACTACCGTTTGCCTGATCCGGACGGGTGAGAACACAACGCCGCAGCGCCCACAACACCGTGAAACAACACTCCCAAAATCAAGGGTGCACCAATCGACAACAAGTAATGAGTAGTTCGAAGAAGTGTGTCCACTTGAGGTAGTTAATCCTCCATTGGCCCGGCACGGCTCCTGTTTTAGTCATTTCCAATTTGACACAAGTGTCAAGGCTATCCATTATCGTTCTCTTTCTTCAGTCATCACGTACATCATTCCAACCACTTCATTCTGGATCATCACTCCGCGTATAGTTATTAAAGTGGTTTTCGGTTTAGATAGAGAGTATATCCAGAACCGATTCCGGTCTCTTTAATAACTTCCGTAATTATTACACCGATTGGTCGTTTATTTATTTCAAAACCAAATCAATTTAGAATTTGTAAACCAACATTTCATTTCTCTTTCGAAATCAATTTCCAAAATTTACGTTTCAAAACTTCCAAATTCATAATTTCAAAATCTTATAATTCAATTTCAATCTTTATTTAAACAATTCAAATATCAATTTAAATTCGTATATAAGATTCATTCCGAAATCATTTAAATTAATTTAACATTCAAATCAATTTAAATCCATTTATCAATTTCATTCAATGTTTGTTAAGTAAATTTTCATTTAAAACAATTTCTGTTTAATTTCCAATTCATTAAATCCATTATTTAAATTCAACTTCCTTATTTCAAAACTTACAATTTGAATTAAATTAAATTCATCAAATCAAATTCTTTAAATTTCAAGTCTTGCATTAATTTCAATAAATCACATTTTATTTCTTGTTAAAGAAATTCAATTTCACTTATTTACTTACTTAAAAAAAATTCCAAAACTTAATTAATAAAGAAACTCAATTTCAATTATTTACGGAGTAAAATTTACTTATTCAAAAGTTCAATTTTACTTATTAAAGAATTCAATTCAATTTAATCATTAAATAATTCAACCTTATTTAATTATTAAATAATTAATTTTAAAACAACGTTCATTCATCATCTACTATGTTAATATTTTGATTCAGATTATTAAATATTAACATTTCCTTTCATTAAAATTCAAATTCCAACTTCGTTTCAAAACCATATTATTTATTCAAATAAAATCTTCATTTTTTTTAAATCAAATTATTGACCAATCGGGTTTTATTTAATTCTCTATCCTAAGTCAAAGTTTTTATTTTGGGTATTTATCATTTCAAGCCGATTCCATTTTAATTCAAAAAAAATCGAAGCATAACAAAAGGGAACTTGCAGTGTGATAATTGGGATGGTGTCAAAGTAAATAAACAAGCAATAACAACAATCAATAACAATCCAGAAATCAATTCAAGTAATCCCGAAATAATCGTATTAATTCACATTGTTGTTTGTGCAAATTAATATAATTATTTCTAGAATCTACACTATCATTTCATGTAGATTAAAGATTATTACATTACGGTTTTTCACTTGATATTTATTATTCAATTTCAAACCACATCAATTTATACAACATACATTTAAATGGTTCAAGGTGTCGTTAACACTATTTCTACGTGTCAAATTATTTACATCCAAAGGGGTCATATTATACACATTTAACTAATCAAATTCAACATTTAACTATCCTATATCAAGTTCAATTGCATACTATTTATCATTTTAACATTAACAATTTAACGTCCAATATAAACATCAACAATCAATCAATTATCAGCCAAACTGTATTATCATCGCATAAATAATTAACAGATAATGGTGTCAGATGTCACAGGTGAACTGATACAGATAATAGCATATATAACCGTGTAATTAACTAACAGCAGCATATTTCAATTGTCGTTTCAATTGAAATCAAATTTAATAAATAAAAGAACGTTAATCGTGAGTGATTGCTCACCTTTCGAGGCTAGAGAATATAGGAGATGACATGGAAACACACATTGATATGGACACTGAAATTGAGTTACGAATCCAAGCAAAGCAAAGTCGGCACGAATTCAACGATCCAAGCTGATAACAGGAGTTGATGGAATACAACGAATTAGCTTGATATAACAGGAAACAAATATATGCTATAACTTCTCTCTAAACCAAAGGTTTTAAACATATTTTAAAATAAGATATATACATATATATATTCAAAACAGTATTTGACTTTAACCCAAAATTTTGAAACAATATAAACATACACATATAAAACAATAAAATAATATATATAACTGTACTAACGCAATATGAATCAATAACTTACATACACGTTATATTTTAAAACAATGAAACAATATATATATTAATATAAACTTATGCATCACACGACTCTCATAAAAGCTATGTATATAACGATATGAACGGAAAACTTATGTAATTTAATTCGAACAAAATTTTATAACTCTATATACTTTAAAATAGATAAGATGTATAAACTAAAACCAACGGCTTATATATAATTTACGTAAAATGTATATATATATATCTATATTCAAACAAACACTTATAAAATAAAATATATAAAAGCTTTAGCATGCATATATACTAGAACATATGTACCATATACATTATTATCAACTGTTTTCAAACGTACATCATATCAACATAAGTTTGTATAATAACATATATGTATCACTATTATAACCCATATTATAGCAACTTATACAAACTATAATAAAGATATCCAACAAAATTTACTAAGTCATACACATCAACTAACAGCATACGAGATATATATGTGCCTATATTATATTATATAAGCTATACATATTAAAATGTAATATATATCACTGTAAGAACTGAGTATATATAAACTCTATGAACTTGTGCTCTGTACGTACACTGACTGAAAAGCAAAACTTCAAAAATCTAATATATATACTTATTATATATAAACTAATATAGCATATTCTAAGGTTCACATTTATTATAAAATCAATAACAAAACAAAACAAAAACAAAAACAAAAACAACAAAAAAGAAACAAAAATTATTTTTAAAACACGTACATACTGCAACCATTTACCTATTAACCTTACCACTAACATAAGTATTCAAAATCAAACATATATAATTTACATAAAAAAAACAGGTATATATGTACATATGTAAATTGGACATTGAACAAATATATGCCAAACAACTATATATCCACTCATATTATGAACCTGACATATATATTTATATATGCAGACAAAAACACATATATATAACAAAATTTGCATTCAATACCAATATGTAAGCAAAGGAGGCCGTGAGTCTTAGGTGGTGAGGCTGCAGGCTGTTCTCGGTCAGTGTGAAAAGGCAGGAAATTAGGTGTAGGTATCGAGCTGGGGGGCCGGCGCTGGAACTAGGTGGAGAGAGGAGTTCGGCACTTGTAGGAGTGGTGAGGCCGATCACGTGGAGGAGAGGACGGGTGGCATGCGCGTGCAAGTGGTGAGAAGGATACGCAAGGACGGTTTCACGTGATAGGAAAATAAGAGGAGCAGTTGGGAATTATATGAAACGGATAAAAATAAAATAAACTTATTTGTGCTTTCTTTTCTAGAGGAAGAAGATGATAGAGAGTGTAGAGAAAGAAAGAATGAGAAGCAAATAAAGTATAAGTAAAAGGACGCAAGTAAAAAAAGGAAAGTGATAAGTCAGGCAACCTAAAAGTTTGTGAACGAAGAGAAAAATGAACGGCAGAAGACAACGCCTCAAGAAAAGCAACCGGTGCATTATGTTGAAACCAACGATAAGAGAGAAAAAAAATGAAACGTCAATCGTTGGTTTCTGGAATTATTAAAGGAAAATGGGTATACGAATTATACGGTGGTTAACTGAAAGGACAAAGAAAACCAAACGATTCTAGAAAAGAGTACCGATACGGTTGACCGTTTCGCAGTTTCGCCGCGAACCGAACACCGAAACACAGAAGTGAATATACAATAGTGACCAGCGCGATGAAACAGTTAAAACGGTATACAGATATCAGTGTTTCGATTGAATTATAAAAATTCGAATTTTCTAATAGCGGAAAATGCAAGAAAAACGCTGAAAAATAAGATCGACGGAGCCAAAGATGTCCGAATTTGGAAAAACGACAAACTGACATCTTGCTCAGAAGATGGTTTAGAATTTTTCTATATAAAAATATTTTGGTTTCGAAAACATTTTATTTTCATTGCTTTTTAACTGATTAAATTGAAGTAAATTTACGCGCGAAATAAACTTTCATATTTTCGGACGAAAATTTACCAGTTGCTATGTTTAACTAAACGTATTCCAAATATCAAATTTATATTTCAAAATTTTATCGTTTAAAGTTTCACAAAATTTTAACTAATTACATTTTAAAAACAGTGGAAATTTACGGGTTGTTACATTCTCCCCACTCAAAACTTTTCGTCCCCGAAAAGGAACGAGGTAGGAGACTAGAAACAGCCAGAAAGAAAACAGATTTGAAATACAAAATAACAATTAATATAAACCATATAGATTTAAATTTAAATTAATTGATATTCAATAATTTGATTTAACCCATTTGATTTCACTAAAATCAATCTCAACTATTTCTAAATTCATTATCTTATTATCCCATTTCTTAAATTTATAATTTTTAAAACCATAAATTTGAATAATCTTTTATTATAATCATATTTTCTTCAACAATTTTAAATTCTTCTTTATTCCAAATTATTGTTAAATTTATTCTACTTAATATATCTACTCACATATATTTAACCCATATAAATTAATTTACATTTATTAATTTCTTTTAAATTCAAGGTATTTTCATATGTTGATCAAATTTCAATTTATTAATTCTTCAAAACAAATTTATTTTTCAATTATCTTATTATTCTATTTATCTCTATTAGCATTTTATAATTAAAATTTAAGTGTATAACATTATAACCACTCAAATTTTATTTATAAGTTCAATTTATATTATATATTATCCAATTACATATTCAACTTCTGAATGATTTAGGTGAGTGGTATTAGAATGCAGTTGAACAATATACAAATAAAATTTTCCCAATTATATTATTCAAGTTCAAATATTAATTCCAAATTTTGGTTTTACTTATAATTAAAGTCATCCTTTAGCAAAATTTAAGAATTAGATTTCTGATTAACTTTAAACAACTTAGAGATATATATAATATATTTATATCAAATCAAATTAAATTTTAAAATAAGATACCTATATATATGTAAATCAAAATATACTGAAAAATTCAAATCAAAATATATTTTTTCTCAAAACAAAACCGTAGCAAAGCTACAGAATGGTTTCTCCACTTCGAAACTCGAAAATGAATGTCGATGATGCGGCCGCCATCACCGAAATTATTTTCCAGCGACAAAGAGGAGAGCACTGATGCCGACAATTTAAAATTCTTTGGAAACGGTTTCTATTTGAAAATACTTTCAATATATATAGTTTAAAATTTTAAAAACCAAAGCTTGAAATCACTGAAAATTAAATTCTCAAATTCTAAATTTTAAATTCATTTAAATTTTTAAATAATTCTTTAAACCAACTTTTATAATTCCATTTATTTTTATGTTGTAATAATCAATGATTTACAAAACAAATAGTGAAAATCCAATATTACCTTTCTGACAACTAATGCAGTTAACAATTTAATTTCAGAAAATTTATACTTATATATAATATAATCATACAAGATTATATTATTTACCAAATTTGAAAACAATATTGTGTCAGTTTGTTCTGTTAAAGTGTTTTAGAAATCCTATCGATAGCGTTGATCAGACGAATCGATCGGAAACCCAAATCAACATCAACAACTCAAACAACACAATACATAAAACGTTTTTAATATTAATTTACAAATACACTTCTTTGCTCGACGATACAGGAATGAATTTTCAAAATAAGGATAGGGATTCAATTTTGATAGAAATCAAATCAAAGAGAATTTTTGATTCGAAGATAAGTCCAAAACAGAAGTTAAGATGATTTAAATAACAAATAAGAAGATGGATGAGTTTATATAAATCGCGGGCAACCTTAACCGGGTCAACCGTGACTTCAAGAATAAGATCGTTGTAGAATTTCAAGGTAAATCGACATTCGATCTCAAGAAATAAAATTCAGGTATAGCAGGAGATAGATAGCATCGTAAACCGAGGATACAGAAATCTCCGGTAAAACAATGCCTATTATAAAGGAGTTTTGCTCCTTTACGAATCATTCGAAGATTGGCGAGACCGCCGATCTATTATAGATATCATTCAAAATGGAGTTATGGGGTGCTCCAGAATTTGAAAGAAGACGAATAGTGAAGGATACGAATGAATTTCGAAACCGAGGGGAACGTTCCAAAATTCAAAGGAATTGAGTCAAGGGAAGAGATTGAAACTCGAATGAGAGTGATTCTGTAAATACATTTACCCTATATGTTAAGTTTTGCCTAGAGCTACCAAAGCTCTGATACCAACTGTAACGACCCGATATTTTGGACCATTCGCATCCATTATAAGTGTATAGGTAGACACTCATGCCGAAGTTGAATTGCTCAAAATACCGCGTTGTTAATTTAAATTTGGCAAAACTGAACATATACAGTAAATAAATAATCACAGATCACAAACACAGAGTAATAAATGCAGCGGAAATAAAAGAGATAGTAGTTCATGAAGCTACTATATGAATATATAAAATACATCAGAGTTAAAACAGATACAACGGAAGAGTAATACGATACATCAGATACAAATCAGAATACATCACTGGAATCATCGAATGCTGAAAGCAGAATAGATAGCTGGATCTTCAAGCAAACTCCAACTTCAAAGGTGAGTCTCGAATACTGGTACACTCAGTCTGACCCGAGCGTAAAGCAAAACACAAGACACTCGATTCAGGATTAACATTCTTATATTAATAAATCCAACTCAAGTGAAATAGCAATTGAAATACAAGTAACTCAAAGGATGTTTGAAATAACCATCCTTTAAGGATCCGTTAAACTATCTACTATGTAGTAGTGTACGATAAGTAGATAATGTCTATCAGTAATATAAAGATATCAAAATAGCGTTAAGTCATGGCCCATTCCACCCTTAACACATTTTTATTCCCAAAAGCATATACAAGACCGTAGTTTCCCCAAAACCGGAAGTCACCAGAGGGCAATCCATATACTAAAGGTACAAAACAAAATCGTAGTGGTCGCAAATAAAGGGATACAAGTATGACAAGGCACATGAGGCAATACCCAAGGTAGTGATACTACCGTTTGCTTGATCCGGACTGGTGAGAACGCAACGCCGCAGCGCCCGCAACACCGTGAAACAACACTCCCAAATCAAGGGTGCACCAATCGACAACAAGTAATGAGTAGTTCGAAGAAGTGTGTCCACTTGAGGTAGCTAATCCTCCATTGGCCCGGCACGGCTCCTGTTTTAGTCATTTCCAATTTGACACAAGTGTCAAGGCTATCCATTATCGTTCTCGTTCTTCAGTCATCACGTACATCATTCCAACCACTTCATTCTGGATCATCACTCCGCGTATAGTTATTAAAGTGGTTTTCGGTTTAGATAGAGAGTATATCCAGAACCGATTCCGGTCTCTTTAATAACTTCCGTAATTATTACACCGATTGGTCGTTTATTTATTTCAAAACCAAATCAATTTAGAATTTGTAAACCAACATTTCATTTCTCTTTCGAAATCAATTTCCAAAATTTACGTTTCAAAACTTCCAAATTCATAATTTCAAAATCTTATAATTCAATTTCAATTTTATTTAAACAATTCAAATATCAATTTAAATTCGTATATAAGATTCATTCCGAAATCATTTAAATTAATTTAACATTCAAATCAATTTAAATCCATTTATCAATTTCATTCAATGTTTGTTAAGTAAATTTTCATTTAAAACAATTTCTGTTTAATTTCCAATTCATTAAATCCATTATTTAAATTCAACTTCCTTATTTCAAAACTTACAATTTGAATTAAATTAAATTCATCAAATCAAATTCTTTAAATTTCAAGTCTTGCATTAATTTCAATAAATCAAATTTTATTTCTTGTTAAAGAAATTCAATTTCACTTATTTACTTACTTAAAAAAATTTCCAAAACTTAATTAATAAAGAAACTCAATTTCAATTATTTACGGAGTAAAATTTACTTATTCAAAAGTTCAATTTTACTTATTAAAGAATTCAATTCAATTTAATCATTAAATAATTCAACCTTATTTAATTATTAAATAATTAATTTTAAAACAACGTTCATTCATCATCTACTATGTTAATATTTTGATTCAGATTATTAAATATTAACATTTCCTTTCATTAAAATTCAAATTCCAACTTCGTTTCAAAACCATATTATTTATTCAAATAAAATCTTCATTTTTTTTAAAATCAAATTATTAACCAATCGTGTTTTATTTAATTCTCTATCCTAAGTCAAAGTTTTTATTTTGGGTATTTATCATTTCAACCCGATTCCATTTTAATTCAAAAAAAATCGAAGCATAACAAAAGGGAACTTGCAGTGTGATAATTGGGATGGTGTCAAAGTAAATAAACAAGCAATAACAACAATCAATAACAATCCAGAAATCAATTCAAGTAATCCCGAAATAATCGTATTAATTCACATTGTTGTTTGTGCAAATTAATATAATTATTTCTAGAATCTACACTATCATTTCATGTAGATTAAAGATTATTACATTACGGTTTTTCACTTGATATTTATTATTCAATTTCAAACCACATCAATTTATACAACATACATTTAAATGGTTCAAGGTGTCATTAACACTATTTCTACGTGTCAAATTATTTACATCCAAAGGGGTCATATTATACACATTTAACTAATCAAATTCAACGTTTAACTATCCTATATCAAGTTCAATTGCATACTATTTATCATTTTAACATTAACAATTTAACATCCAATATAAACATCAACAATCAATCAATTATCAGCCAAACTGTATTATCATCGCATAAATAATTTACAGATAATGGTGTCAGATGTCACAGGTGAACTGATACCGGTAATAGCATATATAACCGTGTAATTAACTAACAGCAGCATATTTCAATTGTCGTTTCAATTGAAATCAAATTTAATAAATAAAAGAACGTTAATCGTGAGTGATTGCTCACCTTTCGAGGCTAGAGAATATAGGAGATGACATGGAAACACACATTTATATGGACATTGAAATTGAGTTACGAATCCAAGCAAAGCAAAGTCGGCACGAATTCAACGATCCAAGCTAATAACAGGAGTTGATGGAACACAACGAATTAGCTTGATATAACAGGAAACAAATATATGCTATAACTTCTCTCTAAACCAAAGGTTTTAAACATATTTTAAAATAAGATATATACATATATATATATATTCAAAACAGTATTTGACTTTAACCCAAAATTTTGAAACAATATAAACATACACATATAAAACAATAAAATAATATATATAACTGTACTAACGCAATATGAATCAATAACTTACATACACGTTATATTTTAAAACAATGAAACAATATATATATTAATATAAACTTATGCATCACACGACTCTCATAAAAGCTATGTATATAACGAAATGAACGGAAAACTTATGTAATTTAATTCGAACAAAATTTTATAACTCTATATACTTTAAAATAGATAAGATGTATAAACTAAAACCAACGGCTTATATATAATTTACGTAAAATGTATATATATATATATATCTATATTCAAACAAACACTTATAAAATAAAATATATAAAAGCTTTAGCATGCATATATACTAGAACATATGTACCATATACATTATTATCAACTGTTTTCAAACGTACAGCATATCAACATAAGTTTGTATAATAACATATATGTATCACTATTATAACCCATATTATAGCAACTTATACAAACTATAATAAAGATATCCAACAAAATTTACTAAGTCATACACATCAACTAACAGCATACGAGATATATATGTGTCTATATTATATTATATAAGCTATACATATTAAAATGTAATATATATCACTGTAAGAACTGAGTATATATAAACTCTATGAACTTGTGCTCTGTACGTACACTGACTGAAAAGCAAAACTTCAAAAATCTAATATATATACTTATTATATATAAACTAATATAGCATATTCTAAGGTTCACATTTATTATAAAATCAATAACAAAACAAAACAAAAACAAAAACTAAAACAACAAAAAAGAAACAAAAATTATTTTTAAAACACGTACATACTGCAACCATTTACCTATTAACCTTACCACTAACAGAAGTATTCAAAATCAAACATATATAATTTACATAAAAAAACAGGTATATATGTACATATGTAAATTGGACATTGAAAAAATATATGCCAAACAACTATATATCCACTCATATTATGAACCTGACATATATATTTATATATGCAGACAAAAACACATATATATAACAAAATTTGCATTCAATACCAATATGTAAGCAAAGGAGGCCGTGAGTCTTAGGTGGTGAGGCTGCAGGCTGTTCTCGGTCAGTGTGAAAAGGCAGGAAATTAGGTGTAGGTATCGAGCTGGGGGGCCGGCGCTGGAACTAGGTGGAGAGAGGAGTTCGGCACTTGTAGGAGTGGTGAGGCCGATCACGTGGAGGAGAGGACGGGTGGCATGCGCGTGCAAGTGGTGAGAAGGATATGCGAGGACGGTTTCACGTGATGGGAAAATAAGAGGAGCAGTTGGGAATTATATGAAACAGATAAAAATAAAATAAACTTATTTGTGCTTTTCTTTTCCGGAGGAAGAAGATGATAGAGAGTGTGGAGAAAGAAAGAATGAGAAGCAAATAAAGTATAAGTAAAAGGACGTAAGTAAAAAAAGGAAAGTGATAAGTCAGGCAACCTAAAAGTTTGTGAACGAAGAGAAAAATGAACGGCAGAAGACAACGCCTGAAGAAAAGCAACCGGTGCATTATATTGAAACCAACGAAAAGAGAGAAAAAAAATGAAACGTCAATCGTTGGTTTCTGGAATTATTAAAGGCAAATGGGTATACGAATTATACGGTGGTTAACTAAAAGGACAAAGAAAACCAAACGGTTCCAGAAAAGAGTACCGATACGGTTGACCGTTTCGCAGTTTCGCCGCGAACCGAACACCGAAACACAGAAGTGAATATACAATAGTGACCAGCGCGATGAAACAGTTAAAACGGTATACAGATATCAGTGTTTCGATTGAATTATAAAAATTCGAATTTTCTAATAGCGGAAAATGCAAGAAAAACGCTGAAAAATAAGATCGACGGAGGCAAAGATGTCCGAATTTGGAAAAACGACAAACTGACATCTTGCTCAGAAGATGGTTTAGAATTTTTCTATATAAAAATATTTTGGTTTCGAAAACATTTTATTTTCATTGCTTTTTAACTGATTAAATTGAAGTAAATTTACGCGCGAAATAAACTTTCATATTTTCGGACGAAAATTTACCAGTTGCTATGTTTAACTAAACGTATTCCAAATATCAAATTTATATTTCAAAATTTTATTGTTTAAAGTTTCACAAAATTTTAACTAATTACGTTTTAAAAACAGTGGAAATTTACGGGTCGTTACAGGTATTGTCAAAATAAACAGGAGATTTATTAATATTAACATCAAAATCTTTAAATTATTGTTGCATATAGATGACGTAAACACAAGCTAATGTTGTCGATATATATTCAACTTCATAATTCAATAACCTAACGCAATTTTGCTTTTTTATAAAGCAGGCTACTAAAGATTGATTGATAAAATGACATGCACCACTCATGTTTTTTCTAACCATTTGTAGCCTCTAAAGTAAACGTCATTATATGATACTAACTCAAAAAGACAACCTTTAAGTTAGAGAAGTTTAGTCTTTAATTCTTGGTAAGTAACGTATAATTCATTTGATGATGTCTTAGTGTGATTCCTCTGGATTTGATTGAAAATGCACACACAAACAAACACTCATCATTATATTTAGGTGACTTGTTGTTTGATATAAAGTTGAAATAGTCATACTTCTATAGGGTTTTTTTATCTACTTCTTTTTCTTTTTCATCTTTATCTAAGTGTAAACTTATGATTATCGATGTGGGTTTATAACTAGTATTTTCCATAGTGGAACATTTTAAGTAAATCATAACAATATTTTTCCTAATATATAAAAACACCATTATCAGGTTGTTTTATTTGTAAATCCGAGAAATATTTGAATTATACCATATGTAGCATTTCAGACTCACTTTTCATAATATTAGAAAAATCATTACTAAAGTCTTCATTTATAGAACCAAACATAATTTCATCTATATAGATTTGTATTATCAGTAAATCATTATTTTGTCTTTTAATGAAAAGTGTAGAATAAATTTACCAACTTAAAACTTGAATTTAATAGATAACTTTTTAGCCTATCATACCAATCACATGGTACTTTTTTAAGACCGTAAAGCGTCCTTTTAGGATTATATGCATGGTTTGAGAATTTTTCAAGCTCAAATAGAGATGGATATTCAACATAAACATTCTCTTTAATAAAGCCACTCAAACAAGCACATTTGAGATCCGTTTGATAAACTTTGAAATTATGTTGAGTTGCAAAATCTAATAAAGTTCTTATTATTTCTAGCCGAGCTACAAGAGAAAAGGTTGTAAGATTTGATGATACAATGTTTCCGATTGTGGAAGATTTGAAAGATATTGTTGATTTTAGTGAACAACATTTCCAATTGCGGAAGGTTTGGAAGATATTTGAGATAATTACTCAAATATATATTGCCTCTTTTATAGCATTAAAGAGAGTAATAAATTACCTACCTGAAAAGAACAATTATTTTGGGAGATTGAGGTAATCAATTAATTCCCTAATTAGCTGATTAAAGAAGGAATCTTAACGGGTGCATGTAAATTGGGGAAAAGTGGAAAATTAAATGGATAAATGTTTCCTATATGAATAGGAGAATTAATGAGGCATTGATTTTTGACCATAAATCAATTACTTCAACCCTAAGTAATAATCTCTATATAAAGGTAGAGATTAGCATGAGTAGAATTATCTCTCTCAGTTGCATTTCTTATTCTTCTTATCCATTATCAATCTTGTAAAATTTTCTCCTCTTAGAAAGTAATAAAATCTCCTCTCCCCAAGTGGATGTACACTATCTCGCGGTAGTGGAACCACTATAAATCTCATGTGTTATTTTCTTTTCTTGCTTGATTTGTGAATGCTTTTGGCTGTTGACTATCTGTTATTTGTTTTGCCTCACCATCAATCCGGTCCTATTTGTTTTTTCGCAAGGTTGGGTTTTGGTTCCTAAGGCGATCTTCAGGGATTTTCCTCAACAGTTTGGTATAAGAGCGATAAGGTTGATTGAGAAAAGGTGTTAGGCATTGTAGCAGAAGATGAGGAGACTCCAACGATTCTCCCAAGACCTTATGTTAGAGGGATCTATATTGCATCAGGATCTAGTTTAGCAATAGAGAAGTGGAACGGTGATAAAAACTTCTAGAAGTGGCAATGAAGGATGAATGCTATTCTGATGAGAAAAAAAGTTCATCCTATGGTGTTTACTCCTAAGTAGTTGACAGTTGAAATTTCAACCGGGAAAGGAAGGAGATGGAAAAATGGGCATTTACTACTTTACAATTAGTTATGGGAGAAAATGTTATTTCTAAGATTAGCGGTGAAACTACTGCTAAGGGCATTTGGACCAAGCTGAAAAATCTCTATTTGAAGAAATCTTTGACTAACCGTCTGATTTTGTTGAAGATATTTTTCACCATGAGGATGAGAGATGGTACTTCTATCAAAGAGCATCTAGTTTTCTTCGATGATCTAGTAATGTAGATGAAGGCAATGGATTTGAAGGTAGATGAAGAGCATATGTTTCTGATGCTCTTGTGTTCCCTTTCGGAGCATTACACATGTTTCGCTAACAACCTTATCTTTGCGAGAGATACTCTGACCGTTGAAGATGTGAAGTCGGGTGCTTTATTCGAGGTCGTCTTTTCATATGACACCTAATAGGGATTACTTCTGTTCTTTAGTCGACAGAGAGGGAAGTGCAATCCTTATGGGTAATGATGCTAGTTGTAGAAGCATGGGAGAAGGTATAGTACAGATTAGGATGTTTGACAGAGTGATACGTATATTGATAGTGCTTGGTATGTTCCAGGGTCTTTGGAAGACCTTGATTTCTTTGAGGTTGTTGGCATCCATGGGGTGCAAGGTCACTTTAGAGAAGGATGGTTTAAAAGTTTCGAGGGGTCCTCTTGTTTTTATAAATGGAGATGTGTTCCATAATCTGTATTTGCTTAAAGGGACCATAGTTCTTGGAGAGTCGTGTGTTGGAGTTGATAGTTCTCGTACTTTAGATGACACCACACTTTGGCATCTCAGGTTGGGTCATATTTCTGAGAAGGGCTTAGAGTTTTTTCGCGGACGGAAGATGATCAAAGGTGACTTCGACAAGTTGGATTTCTGCCAGGAGTGTGTGTTAGATAAGTAGACTAAGGTATCCTTTGGGGTTGGACTCCATAGATCCGAGAGGGTACTTGCTTATGTGCATATAGATGTTTGGGGACCAGTTGCTACTGCTTCCATTGGGAGAGCGAAGTATTTCATCTCTTTTATTGATGATTTTTTTGGAAAGTTTGGGTGTATGTGATGAAGCCCAAATCAGAGAGCTTTGAGAAGTTTAAGGCTTAGAAGGTGCTTGTTGAGAACCAATCTGGTTCTAAGTTGAAGGTGCTAAGATATGATAACGGCGGCGAGTTTGTCTTTGGGGAGTTCCTCTACTTTTGTAGACAGCATGGCATTAAGAGACATTTCACTATACCAAGCGATCCGCAATCCAATGGGGTTGCAGAGAGGATGAGTATGACTTCACTTAAGAAGGCTCGTTGCTTGAGATTGATAATGGACTTATCTAGAGGCTTTTGGGCTGAGGCATTATCGACTACGGCGCATATTATTAATCAGATATCATGCTCAGCCATTAATGTGAAGATTCTAGAAGAGAAGTGGAGAGGTAAATCCATGTACCTTGGTTATTTTCGTATTTTTGGTTGTCATGTGTATGTTCACTATACATGTGATGATAAGCTGGAGGCTAGAGCATACAAAGGCATCCTCTTGGGATACACAGATGGTATCAAAGGGTATTGTTTGCACAAAAAATGGACAAACACCTCAAAGTCGTATGATTTAGTAGATCTTATGTTGTTTTTAGTGATTTGGGTGATTTATGCAAATATATGAAAAGCAAGGGCTAAACTGTAAAAAGACACGCAGATTTATAGTGGTTCACCAAGAATGTGCCTACGTCCACTTTATATGTTATTTCTCTTGTCTTGTTTAGATTACAAGTACAAAGCTTTGATACAAGTAAAAGAAAGTTGTTTGAAAGTTCTCTCCGTGCTTGAGCTCTCAAACCTGTCCCCATTGTTGTACCCCTGCCCCTCTATTTATAGAGTGAGGCTGGGGGTAGGGGTCCTGGATGTGTACAGCTGCTGATGGGCCTGGGCTGACGCGATCTGGCCTGGTAGTGTTGGTTCGGAATGTCTTGGTCCGGTAGTAGGTGGTCCGGTAGGAGCTTGGTTTGATGGCAGCTGGGAGACGGTTGGTCCGGCAGTGGTAGGAGAAGCTTGGTCCGGTAGTGGTAGGAGAAGCTTGGTCCGGCAGTTGGAGTTGGTTCGGCAACGAGGTGGGAGAAGCTTGGTCCGGCAGTTGGAGTTGGTTCGGCAACGAGGTGGGAGAAGCTTGGTCCGGCAGTTGGAGTTGGTTCGGCAACGAGGTGGGAGAAGCTTGGTCCGGTAGATGCTCTGGTTTGGTGTTGCTTGGAAGTGGACCGGTGGAGCTTTAATTTGGAGGGTGGCTGGTCCGGTGGTGAGAATCCGCCCAACATTTGCCCCCCAAAGTGGGGCGTATGCTGGCATACGGCTTACTTTGTTTATTCGGTCCCTGAGTGCCGGTCCAGTTGGCCCGGTGTCTTTCATTTGCCTATAAGTAGAGGCGTTAAGCCTTCGTCATTCCTTACCGAGTGAGATAGCCGATCCACTGAGTGCAGAATCAAGCTTGATCGAATCGTCTGAGTACCGAATCCTTCTTCACTGCCGATCCAGGTGAGTTTGTTTCTGCCGAACGAACTTCTAGGGCTAGGTTACCAAATCGACAAAAGGGGTTCGAATACCGAATGAGCTCGGGGCGTTTTAAACACCGAATGAACTTGGAAACTTTGGACTTCCGAATGACCGAATGAACTTTCATATTGGGATGCCGAATGAGCTTTTGGTTGGAATTTACTGAATGAATTTGGGGATTCCGAGTGTCGAATGGTTTTCGAGACTCCGACACCGAATGAAATTTTATACTCACTTTACCGAATGACAATGGGAGTTTGAGCGTTTTGATTTTATGAGTGAAATCTCACATTACACACTTACTTGTTTACATCCTCTGTTCTAACAATGTGTTTTTCCGGCGTTGTAGATAATGTCTCGCAAAGCGGAAACTCGATCAGATAAAAAGAAGCTCCAGGGCGAAGGAGAATCTTCCGCAGTGCCCCCTGCTCAGCCAGGACCGGAACGTCACAGAACTGCCCCGAGATCACTGGTGGACGGGTACGGCCCTCAAGAGCTTCTGAACTCCCCGTCCGATTGCTTTCCCAGCTCCCTCAAGGAGGAGCAGCTTGATGTCATCTCCCGTTCTTTTGGAATCGATAGAGCGCGCATGTTGTTGCCAGGGAGAGAAGTTATGCCATATGACCCTCCCGAAGGGTACTTTGCCTACAGCAGATACCACTGTATGTGTGGTGCCATTCCGCCTCTTAATGCTTGGGTAGCCAGCTTCCTTACATATCTAAAGGTGACCCCATTCCAACTTCAACCCAACTCCTATGCTATACTGGTGAGCCTCTTCGTCATCTTCCAGAGGAAGTATGGGCGTGCTCCTTCCAACCGGGAGATCCGGTACTTATATAATCTGAGGGACTATAAGAAGGGGTCCCCATATATTAGCTTGGAGTCAGCTGTAACCTTTAAGCCGGTCTTGGATCTGTATTCTAAGTTCAGCATGTTCAAGAAGGAGTGGTTCTTCGTCAGAGACGACTCTGTTTCTATTCGGCGTTTCACCTCTGGATGTAAGTCGACGCTTTATTTATAATTTCCATTCTGGTTGCGATGCTTCTTCTCATACGTTTTCATTTTTGCTAGCGACAGGTGGCTTTGCAGTTGTGGAGACTGACCGCCTGGTTCAGACGGCGGCTGAGATAGAAGCTATCCCCGGGAGAGATAGGTCAGCTGCCTACCTGATTAGAAATGCGACCCTTCTGGAGTATAACTTGATCCTTCCACAGCAGTCAGTAGTCAAGCTGAGGGAAACGGCGGAGGAGAGGGCGACTGCTCAAGCTAAGGGAGGTGTCACGGTAGAGAGTGGCAAGAGGAAACCTTTCACGAAACCTCCAGCTGTCGGAGGTAAGAAACTTAAGAAGTCGGACGGTCCTTCCCCCTGCAATTGTCCACTTACCTAGGGGGAGGAAGACGTAGAGGAGGAGAGAGGTGAGGGTGGAGATGGTTGGGAAGGTGATGATGGTGGCGATGGCATCGGGGCCTTGCTTCCTGGGCAGGCAGGCGAGATTCAGGAGTGGACGGATGATGCATTTCGTCAGGCTTTCGAGGGGCTGGACGGAGAAACGGCTTTGGTAGAGAAATCCGGGAAAGCTGACAAGGCTGAGACCAGTGCAAGCGTGTCTTCCCAGACTGTTCCAGCCAAGGTGGCTCCGACGACTCAAGGTGAATTTTTGACTTCTGCAAGCTCCATTTATGATAGGGACTTAGGAATATTTTATGATCCGCTCCCGTCCTGGAATGAAATCCAGGACTTATTGCAGTATCCTACTTCTCCCCAGGGTTTGTATATCAGACGTGTTTCCTTTCTTCTTTTAACTTTTAATTTATCGCGTTTCTTGAATTATGGATTAATGTAAGCTTGTGACACTAGTTCTTCATTTCAGGAGCAGGTAAAACGGCCAAAGCCTTAGATCTTCGACACAGGCTTGAACAATACAAGCTTTCCAAAGCTTCCGCCAAGCCGAAGCCTTCGACCCACCGTTCCGGGGACGTAGTCGGCTACCGTCCTCTTCTCGGGGTTATTGAAGAGGGTATTCAAAAGAGAAAGAGGAGCCATCCCTCATCTGAACCTTCACTTGGTCCTCAGCCCCCAGTTCAGCCTCTTCATGATATCACGGAGGAGGATAGTGAGTTTGCACTCTCTCCGCACCCGTCCGAAAACCCTACCGTTATTCAGATTGATCGTCCTGACTTGGCTTGTAATCCATTTGCGGGTCATCCTGATCTGGATTCAAGTTCCCATGATATTACCTTTGACGAGGTTACCGGTGAGCACCTTCTTCCCCGCAATCCCATGGTACGGGTGCTCGATGACGCTAAGTCCTTAGATCTCGATCTACTTACTACTCGGATAGTTACCATGGGAGACGAGGCCAAGGCTAATATTGATCGGGTGGTGGAGGAGACTAGGAAGCTGATGGGACATCATGCCCGGCTGGTTGAGGCTGGAGAGGAGATTGGGAGTGCCAACATCCGACTACGATTGATGGTTTCGGACCAGGCCAAACAGCTTGCTGATCAGGCCATTCAGATTTCTCAGCATGAGGCTGCCTCCGGGCGGTTGAGGAAGGCTATGGAGGAGGCTAGTAAGGCGGAACTGCGGAAGATGGAGGCTGCCTGCAAGGAGCAGATAAATATGGCCATCTCGACAGTGGATGAGGTTCGGAGGGCGGATCTTGAGCGGGTAGAGGAGCTGTCGGGGAAGCTTGAAGCCGCAGAGCTTGCTCAGGTTAGGCTGAAGGAGGAGATGGAGGTGATGTGGAAATCCCTTCAGGCTGACTGCTCGAGATACCGATTGGAGAGAGAAACTGCCGTTGGAAGGTTGTCGGCTTCCGAGGCCCGGATGAGGGAGCTTGAGGAGAATGAGGGGATGATGGATGGATGCTTCAGGACATGTACTTCCGAACTTGGAAGCAGGGCAACCTATCCTGGATGGATGATTATCCTAGGGTCATGGCTAAGATTTATCTTCGGGCTCTGGAGGAGGCTAAGGCGGATGCGGATAAAGAGGGTGGCGTGGCCTTCAGCATGGATGTGGTCACTGCCCAGTTTACCAAGGAGGAGAAGGTGGCGGTGAAGGAGAGTATGCGGTTGCTTGCTGCTGAGGAGGCAGGTGTGCAAGTAGAGGATGACGACCAGGATAGTCAAGAAGCAGGTGCTGGTAAGTCTTCCTTCTTAGTCTCTCCATTAACTTGGTTGCTTATCACTGATGAATCCTTTCTCTGACTGGACAGGTGGTCAACAGGACAAGGATAAAACTCCAATGCAGCCGGCCCCTTGATTAGACCTGGAAAAACTCTTTTTGTGGACTTGACAGGGTTGTATATGTTAGTCTTAAAACAGTAAAGTGACTCTTAGGTTGTAATATTTTGCCACTTGTAATAAATAGCCTTATTTTTGACGTGTAATTCTTTAACTTAAGCTGATTTTGTCGTCTTCTGAATGTTTGTTGCTATTTTGACATGCCGTATGAGAAATATAGCCATGCATATTCTTGTAATCAAATTGTGTTTGATGTCAAGTTCTTGCTTAAAACATGATTTCATGACTTGCAATGTTAGCGCTAGGTGTGAATAAATTATAGTCATGTGTTTATATATGAAAGAAGGAAGTACCGCCCTTTAGATTTTGCTTGTAGATGGCAGCTTTGAATATCCTGCGCGACCGAGTAAGGGATGCGGTCCATTATCTTGCTGTGAGTATCCGCTTCTATTAGTGAGTGTCTCCTGTTTTGTGTCCTGTACTTCAGGAATTGTTACAGAGGATAGGAGAAAGGTTTCTTAAATAAAATTGAAATATGTGAAAAAGTAAAACTTCCAATCACGGAAGGCCTTCGATGTGCTTAAGTTCGTGGCAAACGGGTTTTGTAGTCACTTTCCCTAGCTGTGGGTCTTGGAGACATTTGTCACCCATCTTACGCCTCCGCGGGGAGTTAATTCTTTTTTACCACAGCCGCACTTAAGACACATCGGAGCCGAGATCGCGCACAGTAACTACCCGGGCCATTATGGCCCGTAATCGTGGGTATTATTCGATTTACTGTGGCCGGCTAGCGTGGGTGTCGATCGTCAACTGTGAACTGCCCCTGGCTGGCCACACCTTATGTTGGGGCTTATAGTCGGTTCACAGTTGCCGGCGAGCCTAACGCCGTAATGAGCTGCCTCGGCTATAGTCGGCCTTCTCGGTGGCTTATAATCGACTCATTACAGTTGGCTTTAAGGGCCGTCGCGAGCAATGAGTTAACCCGTAGCAGAGGGATGCCGGAGCAAAAGTGTCTCATTGGCGAGGGCATAGATTCGCATAGTACCTGTTAGGTCTTGTCTAGGAGAGGATGCGCTGTGGAGCGCCTTGAATGAAAATGCTATTTGCACAGGATTTTGTTCAACATAAAAGGATACAGTTAACAAGCAGCCAAGATATGAAGGAACAAGTTAAAAAGAGACAAGTTTTTTAAAGTGGTTCGGCACGAAAACGCCTACGTCCACTGATTCTCTTTGTTAATTCACTTCATATGGGCAGTATGAGTTAAGAAAAGTATCAACGAAGGTGTTGGATGTTCCATGCCCTCTGGAACACCTCCCCGTCCACTGTTGACAAAATATAAGCTCCATTGCGAAGATCTTTATGAATTACATATGGTCCGTCCCAGATTGGATCTAGCGCTCCGGGGCGCGGGAAGATTCGCTTGAGGATAAGATCTCCTTTCTGTAAGCTATGATGCTTGACTTTGGAGTTGTATTGCTTTGCCACTTTTTGCTTGTGAGCTGCTGCCCTAGGGGGCTGCATTATTTCTTCTTTCCTCAATTAGATCCAGAGACATGAGGAGGAACTCTTCGTTCTCTTCTGGGTTGTAGTGGATCCTACGGTGGGAAGGCACTATAGTTTCAACTGGGAGCATAGCCTCTGATCCGTATGCCAAAGAGAAAAGGAGTATGCCCCGTTGATGTTCTGAAAGACGTGCGATTGGCCCATAGTGCCGTAGGAGGTTTCATCCACCCAAGCGCCCTTCGACTTTTCGAGTTTCTTCTTGATTAGAGTTTTGAGAATTTTGTTGACGGCTTCGACTTTTCCGTTTGCCTGGGAATAAGCTACGGATGAGAAGCTTTTGTGAATTCCGTGCTTCTTGGCACCAGTTGGCGAACTCCTCGCTGTCAAACTGAAGTCCATTGTCCGATATGATTTTGAATGGAACTTCGTACCTGCATAGAACATTTTTTGATCAAGAAGTTAATAACTTTTGCTAAAAATACTTTATTTAGGGGTTCTGCTTCCCGAGGGATGTGTTTGATTAAATAGTGATCCCATCGATTGAGGAGCAACTTGGTCTTCTTTAAATATGCTATGAGTTGTTCTTCTCGAGCCTGGAATCCTACTAGTATTTGATTTACAATAATTTGAGAATCGCTATGAAGACACAAAGAATTGGCTCCGATTTCTAAGGCAAGTTCTAATCCAGCTATCACTGCTTCATACACTGCATCGTTGTTGGTGGCAGTGAATCCTGACCTTACAGCATAGTGTAGTTCATTTCCCTTGGGAGTGATTATTACCACACCTGCCCCCGAGCCTTGTTCGTTGATGGCGGTGCGAGGATGGTAGGTGATATCATATTGACTTAGTTGAATGCACCATTTAAGTAGTCGCCCAGAAGCGTCGGGACGATGGAGTACCTGCCTTAGTGGTTGATCGGTCAGAACTCTGATGGAATGAGATCGGAAATAGTGACGCAGTTTCCGTGATGTGATTAGTAGGCAATAGGCTAGCTTCTCAAGTTTAGGATATCTGGTTTCTTCTTGTGCGGGGGGCGTTTGTATTTAACTTCGTCTTGAGTGGCCAGGGAGATGTTTTCAATCGTTTCATTTAAAGGAGTATAAGCGTCAAATCTCGGTTCTGGCCGATACAGGCACTTTTCTCCCTTCTTGCCCCCAGCATTGTCTCTAGAAGCATCCCTTCGAACGTCCTTTGCTACAGCGGACGTGCTGCCGTGAGCTGCCTTATTTTGTCGCCCTGACTGCCCTTTAGTGGCAGCGTCTTCAAGCCTCATATATTTCCCGGCCTCATGGAAGAAATTGGGTAAAGTAGCTGGTTTTTCTTTTGTCAATCTTC
Source organism: Allium fistulosum (assembly GCA_030737815.1). NCBI lineage: Eukaryota > Viridiplantae > Streptophyta > Magnoliopsida > Asparagales > Amaryllidaceae > Allium > Allium fistulosum. The sequence continues at coordinate 1,137,285 of JASFAW010000015.1, forward strand.
TAGCAAATTTAGTATCCGGATGCACACCACTACAGAGGGCCATTAAGATAAGCTTCTCGTCGGCATCTTGGACTGTGGCCGTTGCGGCATTGAATCGGGTTAGGTATTGCTGCAGCTTCTCTCCAGGTTTCTGCTTGATACTGGATAGGGAATAAGCATCCTTAGGTTGTTCCACATGAATGCGGAACTGGCTGATGAACTTTTCTTTCAACATTTCCCATGAGCTGATGGATCCCTGAGGTAGATGACAGAACCAGGAGGTAGCGAGATCTGCTAAGAAGAGTGGAAAGCATTTGCACAGTACTCCCTCTGTCGCTCCACTCATGAGCATATGTTGTGTGTATCTTTGCAAGTGTACAGCGGGGTCGGAGGTTCCTTTGTAAGGTTCCATTGTTGGCATCTTCCATTCTCGGGGGGTGATAGCAATTTCGATGTTGCGGGCGAAAGGGCTGGTCACCCTAGCGCCTATCCCTCGATCTCTTTGCTCCCGTTGGACGCACTCTCTGAATAAGCGTGCCATCCTTTCATCAGAACTTGGAGCAGATAGAAATGAATTTGGCTCTGTTCTGTGGGATTGATCCTGTCCAGATGATTTGTAGGGATGGTATCGTCTGTCATTCCTCATATTTTCCGGTGGCTGCCTTTGGTCTTCTGGGAGCATGCTAGGGTCAGCCATAGTTGGCCCTTGCCTTGATCTTCCCCTGCCGGGTTCCGATCTAAGCACTTCCTTGGGTCCAACTTCGAGCTGGTTTCTAGCTCAGCCCCGCTCACTGGCGTTTCCGTGGTTAGGTAGCATGACAGGCTCAGCTACAGTTGACCTTCGCCCGGTACCTCCCCCGTGGGGTTCGATTCCAAGCGTTTCCTCAGGCCTAACTTCGGGCTGTGCTCGATCTCGGCTCCTACCATGGCTGCTTCTGCCGTTAGTTTCTTCGAAGAAGGAAGATCTTTGTTGTCTCTGAGATCCTCCAGACTGGGATTCGCCCCATGATTCGGTGTTGCGGTTGGACTCTTCAGCATCCCTTAAGCGTGACATGAGATGGTCCACCAAGGCTTCCTGCTGGGATGTGAAGCGGTTAGTTACTTCAACCACAACCCTGTCTAAATCTGCCCTAGTAATTGTTGCGGGCTGTTGAAGGAGGACGATTTACTTGATTCGTGACAGCTGGATCTGGAAGACTGCTGGATACGATGTTTTTTCCTTTGTTAACATCTTTTCTCTGTTTGGGAGGCATGTTTTCCAAGTGGCGAACGATGCTGTTAGGAAAACTGTTAAGTGGATGAAGTTGAAGCTTCGAGCTTCTAGCTCTCAATGAAAGCACCAAAAATGTTTGCACAAAAAATGGACAAACACCTAAAAGTCGTATGATTTAGTAGATCTTATGTTGTTTTTAGTGATTTGGGTGATTTATGCAAATATATGAAAAGCAAGGGCTAAACTGTAAAAAGACACGCAGATTTATAGTGGTTCAGCCAGAATGTGCCTACGTCCACTTTATATGTTATTTCTCTTGTCTTGTTTAGATTACAAGTACAAAGCTTTGATACAAGTAAAAGAAAGTTGTTTGAAAGTTCTCTCCGTGCTTGAGCTCTCAAACCTGTCCCCATTGTTGTACCCCTGCCCCTCTATTTATAGAGTGAGGCTGGGGGTAGGGGTCCTGGATGTGTACAGCTGCTGATGGGCCTGGGCTGACGCGATCTGGCCTGGTAGTATTGGTTCGGAATGTCTTGGTCCGGTAGTAGGTGGTCCGGTAGGAGCTTGGTTTGATGGCAGCTAGGAGACGGTTGGTCCGACAGTGGTAGGAGAAGCTTGGTCCGGTAGTGGTAGGAGAAGCTTGGTCCGGCAGTTGGAGTTGGTTCGGCAACGAGGTGGGAGAAGCTTGGTCCGGCAGTTGGAGTTGGTTCGGCAACGAGGTGGGAGAAGCTTGGTCCGGCAGTTGGAGTTGGTTCGGCAACGAGGTGGGAGAAGCTTGGTCCGGTAGATGCTCTGGTTTGGTGTTGCTTGGAAGTGGACCGGTGGAGCTTTAATTTGGAGGGTGGCTGGTCCGGTGGTGAGAATCCGCCCAACAGGTATCTTATTTGGCACCCAGTTGATGGGAAGATTGTTCATTCTAGACATGTTACTTTTGATGAGTCAGCAATGTTCAATCCTAAGAAAGACTTACCTACCACATTAGATGTTTCTGATAGGCCTAAAGAGATGGAAGAGGTTTCTATTTTACAGCCTAATAGTAGAGTTGTTGATACTATTGAGAGTGAGATAGGTGCAATTCATATGACATCATAGAGTAGTGCACAGGCGCCTTCTAGTAGTGTTGGTGATGTGCATGGGACTGGAGGAAGTTCAGTTCAAGGTGGAGCTGAAAGGAGTTTAGGAAAAGTTGTACCTATTCAGGCCAAATGTAGGACTTTTAGGCCACCTGAGAGGTATGGTGATTGGCAGTATGCAAACCTTAGCCTTAGTGATCAGTTTGATTATGCCCTACATGTGGTTCATGAGGAGCCGCTTGACCTAGATGAAGCTTTGAAGTTTTGTGACAGTTTGAAGTGAATGTGCACTATGGAAGAGGAGCTAGAGTCGTTGAAGAAGAACAAGACTTGGGATTTGGTTCCTCCTCCTAAAGGAAACCGAGCCATAGGTTGCAAGTGGGTGTTCAAGGTGATGGATGATGGAAAATACATGGCTAGACTTATTGCTAAATGACTTTCACAGAGGAAGGGAGTGGAGTAAGATGAGATTTTTTCTCCTATAGTGAGACACATCTCATTCCGTATTTTGCTTGCTATAGTTGCCGCTCATGACTTGGAGTTAGAGCAACTTGATGTTAAGACCGCTTTCTTACATGGAGACTTGGATGAGACCATTTATAAGAAGCAGCTAGACAGATATGTCGTAGATGGAAAAGAGAATTGAGTTTGTGAGCTAAAGAAGTCATTGTATGGACTTAAGCAATCGCTTAGACAGTGGTACAAGAGATTTGATTCTTTTATGCTTTCACTTGGTTTTGATCGTAGCATCAAAGACGCTTGTGTATACTTTAAGCATTTGAAGAATGGTTATTGGGGTATTTATATTATAAGTGGATGATACGTTGATTGCTTCCAAGGATAAAGCTAAAATTGATAGTCTGAACTTGAAGCTTAAGGCGAAATTCGAGATGAAAGACCTTGGAGAATCAAGGAAGATTTTGGGTATGGAAATCCAAATGGATAGGAAGCTTGGACATTTAAGGCTCACTCAAAAGGAATATATTATGAAAGTGCTTGCTCGCTTCAGCATGGAAGGAGCAAAGGCAATTAGCATACCTATGCCTTTGCACATACACCTTTCTAGTAGAGGCTATCCAATCTTGGAGAAGGACAAGGCTTATATGAAGAAGGTTCCCTAGGCGAGTGCGGTTAGTAATCTGATGTATGGCACGGTTTGCACAAGGCCTGACATTGCACAGGCAGTTGGATTGGTGAGTAGATTTATGTTAAATCTAGGAAAGATGCATTGGGAGGAAGTGTAGTATATTTTCAGATATCTTAGAGGGACTCTAGACCATGGGCTTATCTTTGGTGGTAGAGATAGAGATTTCAGCTTCGTTGGATTTTGTGATTCTGACTATGCTGGTGATAGAGAATGAAGGAAGTCAACCTCAGATTATGTGTTCATCATTAGTGGGACAGCTATTAGTTGGAGAGCGAGGTTGCAAATGATTGTGGCTTTGTATACTACAGAGACAGAACTTATAGCTGCGGTTGAAGCGGCTAAGGAGGCGCTTTACTTGAAGCATTTGTTGTGTGACTTGGGCTTTGTGTATGAAGGTCTATAAATGAATTGTTATAGCCAAACTGCAATTCACTTAATTGAAAATCTGGCTTTCAACTAAAGGATGAAGCATATTGAGGTGAGAGAGTCCTTTCTTGTCTCTATGGATGACGAGAAGCTTGTATGTCTTTAGAAGGTTCATACAGAGGAGAATGCCACAAACATGTTTACCAAGTCATTACCCATTGCAAAGTTTGAGCATTGATCGAACTTGATTCGCTTGATGAAATGCTAGGTGCCATAGGGTGGCATAGGGGAGAGTGAGTTAGTAGATGGAGACATTTGTTTTCATTGTGGAGATTGATAGGTCCTACTTGGAGAGGGTACTTTCAACACTTTAATGGCGGGCGGTGGCCTTGCTGGAGTTCATTGACAAAGTGCAATGGGTGATGGCTATGTTGAAGCTCATTGAGAAAGTATTTGTGGTGTCTTGTCCGAGAGCTACTTGGAGTAAGAGGATGTAGGTGGAGTTGATAGGCTTATGGGAAAATATCGTATCATGGTGTGGATTGTAAGATTTGGTGATACAATATTTCCAATTGCAGAAGATTTGGAAGATATTGTTGATTTCAGTGATACAATATTTCCAATTGCAGAAGATTTGGAAGATATTTGAGATAATTACTCAAATATATATTGCCTTTTTTATAGCATTAAAGAAAGTAATAAAGTACCTACGTGAGAAGAAGAATTATTTTGGGAGATTGAGGTAATCAATTAATTCCCTAATTAGCTGATTAAAGAAGGAATCTTATCAGGTGCATGTAAATTTGGGGAAATTGGAAAATCAAATAGATAAACATTTCCTATATGAATCGGAGAATTAATGAGGCATTCATTTATGACCATAATCAATTACTTCAACCCCAAGTAATAATCTCTATATAAAGGCAGAGGTTAGCATGAGTAGAATTATCTCTCTCGGTTGAATTTCTTATTCTTCTTCTCCATTATCAATCTTGTAAATATTTCTCCTCTTAGAAAGTAATAAAATCTCATCTCCCCAAGTGGATGTACACTACCTCATGGTAGTGTAACCATTATAAATCCCGTGTGTGTTATTTTTTTTATTGCTTGATATGTGATTGCTTTTAGCTGGTGACTATTTGTTGTTTGTTTTGCCTCACCATCAATCCGGCCTATTTTTTTTCTGCATGGTTGGGTTTTTATTCCTAATGCGATATTAAGGGATTTTTCCCTAACAAAAGCCTTATTGTAATTTATTCCTTTTTCCTTTTTGTATCCCTATGCAACTAAGCTTGCCTTATGTCGTACATCACCATTTTAATTCTTTTTATTTTTGTTGATCCATTTTTTCCTATTACAGATTATTCCATAGGTCTAAGAACTAATTCTTAAACATCATTTTGTTTAAACTAGTTTAGCTCTCCTTGCATGAATAATATCCAGTAATTATTGTTAGATACTTCTTATAAAATTTTGGTTTTAAATTTGATATATAAGCTATGTAACCCATTTGGTTCAATTGGATTCTAGTTTTAACTCTAATGTTTACCTCAGCTAAAACATTATCCTATTGATGGCCATGTAAAATACATGGTGCATATTTTGAAACATTATTTTTTTGAAATTGTTCTTGTGAATTCCTTTAGATAGTATTGATTCTTTGAAATATATTTTGTTGTTCCAAAGTAGGTGCTTGATTTACTTTAGAAATTTCAGTTTCATCTTCATTTATTTTAGAATTTTCATTAAATGTTACACGTAAATTTTTTTTCCATGGTGTTTGTACAGTTGTTAAAAATTTATAAGTTTTACTTCATTTCGAGTAACCCATAATAATACCTTAATCTACTTTTGGATTGGATTGTCCTAGCCGGTCTTTAGTATTTAAGATAAAAAACATATTGACCCAATTGCTCTAAAATATGATACTTTTGATTTTTTACAATAAAATAGTTCATAGCGGTATTTTTAGCCAATGGCTATTTGTAAACATAATTAAAACATAATAAGCAGTAGAAACAGCTTTGGCCCTAAAGTATCGACATGGAGAGCCACTATGTAGTAATGTTCTAGTGCATTCGTGCAAGGTCTTATTCTTCGTTCTACAACAGCATTTGGTTGCAATGTTCTAAAAAAGAAAATTTGTGACTAATTCCCTTTTTATTGTAAAATTCATTGAAATGCTCATTTTTCAATTCCCCTCCGTGATCACTTCTTGTATTTTTTATTTTTAAATCCATTAAATTCTGAATTCTTTTCTCAAAATTTGCAAACATCTCAGTAATATCACTTTCATGTTTTAAAAACAATGATAAAGTAAATGTTGAAAAACCGCTAACTATTACAAAAACATATCTATTATGATTAAGAAACTAAAATTTTGTTGGACTAAATACATTTAAGTGAGGTAATTTTAGATGTTTAAATAGAAATCATATTTTTATATTTAAATAAGGATTTCTTAATTTTTCCAAATTGTCACGCGTCGCATAAATTATCAACTTTAAAATTCTTTTTGGGTAAGCCTTTTATAATTTTATTATATAATAATTTATTGATATTTTTGAAGTGAATATGAAAAATACAACTGTGCCATAGCCACGGATAATTTAGATTAATGATTAAGCACATATCACTATGGTGGTTTACTTTCATATTTGAAACATAAATGTTTCTTTTTCGTAGTATTTCAAAATCAAAGTTTCTTTATCGTAAAAAATATTGCATTTACACTTTTCAAAAGAGATTTAAAAAACTTATCACATATTGACTAATACAAAGCAGTTTATGTTTTATATTTTCGATTAGTTAGATATTAGCAATTGAATATGGTTTAGATATACCGACAATACTAACATTTCCTTTTCCAAGGATGCTGCCCATCAGATTATTGCCAAAGGTGACGATTTTTCCATCCATACATGTAATATTAATTAACATACTTGCATTTCACATCTTGTGTCTAGAATAGCTACTACCAAGTATCCATCCCCTTTTTATTATTGGGTACCTGCAAAAAAATAAAAATATATGTTGATACCCGCTCCCTACGTTATAGTCCTAAGAGTTAGATCTTAAGTAACCATAACCTAGAGGGTTGGTTCTTTTGTAAATAAAACCACTACTATTATGTATATTTAACATAAACTTATTAATATATTTGTTTTTAATTAAATTGTTATTTTTATCGTATTCAAGGTTCTTATAGTCTTCTAACTAATTTATTTTTGGGTTTTTTAAAATCTGTATATAAGGTGCTATAATTTTTAGCATTAGATTTATTTCTATTCTTGGATTTCTCAATGTTAATCCATTTTCATTTCTTTAGGGTTTGTAAATATTTATCAAAATTGTCAACATTTCTCTACCCTTATTAAATTTTGAAACATTCATAGTTAGTATTGCTAATTACTGTCTAGCTCTTTATTATTTTCATGTAATAATTCTAAACATGATTCCAAATCAAAGCTTTGTTTTGGTAATTTAACATTCTCATCCCTACGTACTTTAATTTCATTAATCCATGCAAGAGTTTGAGGCATTAATTTTCACAAGGAATTTGAGAAGTTTGTAATTTTTCTTCAAGAATCATCTACTCATCTCTTAGCATGTCTATTTCTAATTCAACACGATTTAATTTACTTACCATATCTTTGCTATTTTTCTTAAATTCTTTATACTTATTTTCTAAGTTTAAGCATAATTCAAATAGAATTTCATATGAAAGTTCAGATCTTACCCTATCTCCGATGGCATTGAAGCAGATATTGGCCTATTCTCGATCAATAACACATTCAGATGATAATTCCGAGTCATCCAATGTGATTTGAAAAGCCTGCTTATTTTTAATTTTTAATTTTTCATTTCGGTAATTACTACAAACTTGGTTTAGCTTTGGATAGTCTTTCTTCATGTGGATGGTTTTTATCACATTCATAACATTTTAGAATAAATGAATTATCATTATCTCCATATTTTTTAGTCCCCCTAAATTTTTTGAAGGCCTTATAATTTCTAGCTGAAATTCAGTATCCTCCACTTTCTTTATTGTCCTCTACTTGAAATGTTATTTTCTTCTTTTTCTATGCTTATTCTTTCCTTGCCTACGCCTTTACTTTATATTGTTGGATCAGGTACATTGGCATTAGGGAAAAAGGAGGATTTCAAAAATATTTCATTTATTAATTTGCAATAAATCTTATTTTGTGTTTACATGAATACTTTGTTTACACTAAATCATATTTAATAATCATCAACAAAAGAGTTTATTTTTTAAATATTAATTTAATTAATTCTATTAAAAGTTTATTTAAATACATTTTATACGTTATGAGTAAATCTATGAATATAATGAATATTATTATTTTAGTTTAATTTTAATTCTAAATTTAATTTATTAAATGTTCATATTCATAATCAAACGTTATAAATATAATAAATAAATGTTGTGAACTAAACTAGGACAGATGTATTGACCTGCCTTTTGGACGGTTTAAATAGATGATAAGCCACACACGTCAGACTCAAACCATTCAAAAGGGCAGATTGTTATGGGGTAATAAGAAAAAGTAAAGAAAGAAAGGAAACAAATACAGAATCTCGCAGCGGAATGACAAAATATAATAATCAAATAAACAGTTCATGAAGCCGTTTACAAATAACATTGATTAAACTTTTATAATACAGATCAGAGTTACATACAACAAGAATAAATGATAAATAAATGCAACGGAACAAACTGATGCAGTGGAATATATATAATACATAATAATAGTACAAAATCTTCATCTTCATCCTCCAGAAAGCAGTCTTCGATTAACTGAAAAGCTCAGACTAACCCGAGCGAATTGAAAAGACAAAACACTCGAGTCAGAACTAAAAGATCTTATGTAAATTAAATCAACATTAAATAAATATGAGTGTAACGACGTCAGAGATGTTTACGGGTTTTGACACCTCCTATCCAGTGTCTAACGTGAGTGCAATAACTTTAGAGATGTTCGGGATTTCCATCTCCTAAGGATCTGTTAAACTATCTACTATGTAGTACAATACGCTATTATAATAATGTCTACAGTAAAATAAAGTATTAAAATAGCGTTAAGGCGATACCCATATCCCCTTAACACATTTTATATATTCCCATAGTCTATACAGTACCGTAATTCCTCCGTAAACTAGAGGGCAATCAGAGGGCACTCCATATGTATGGTACAAACCAAACTCGTAGAAGGCGCGATAGGGCATGTGAACACGGCACTCGAGGCAATGCCAGGGTAGATATACCAATTGCACTTCCAGACTGGTGGTAACGCATAGCAGCTACTACCGCTCACCCCGGACACACTCCCATAATCAAAATCGAAGGGTGGCCACCAAATCAATCACAAAGTCAAGATATAGTATCGAACAAATATGCCCGATATGAGGAATGACCTCACTTGGCCTGGTATAGCTCCTGTTTTAGTTACATCTAAGCTGACTCACGGGAGTCAGGGTCACGTAAATACTTCATACAGAATCGCTCGCCAAACCATCTTACTTTATTTCTGGAGTCTCCACCATGTACACAGTTGTTAAAGTGGTTTTCGGTATTGGCAAAGATTATGAAAATATCTGATCCTGGTCTCTTTAACAACCAAATGCTTATTACACACCAGATGGTTCTTTTATATTTCCAACAATTTCATATTGATATCAAAATATCATATCTCAAAACCATATCACTTTCGAAATTATATTCACAATTAGGTTAAATTCTCATTCAAAATCCCAACTTATGTCATAACATTATTAAACCTTATTCGCTTTGAAAATCAAGGCTTTAATTATAAACATTTCCACTTTACACCATCTGAAATTTAGAAAATAATTTAGATAGTTATAAATTGTTTAATTAGTTTAACATAGTTTTAAATAGATATAAATTAGGTTAAATAGGTTTAAATATATTAAATAGATTTAAAATAGATTAAAAAAGATTCAAACACTTTAAATAGATTTAAAATGGTTTAAATGGTTTAAAATAGATTAAATAAATTTAAAATAGATTAAAATACTTTAAATAGATTTAAAATAGTTAAATGGTTTAAAATAGATTAAATGGGTTTAAAATAGATTAAAATAGTTTAATATAGTTTAATAAAGTTTAAATGATTTAAAAATAGATTAAAATATATTAAAATAGTTTAAAATAGATTAAGATAGATTAAATAGGTTAATTAGTTTAAAATGGGTTAAATTAGATTAAAATAAATTAAATAGTTTAAATAGGTTAAGTTGGTTTAAAACAGATTAACTTATTTTAATAGTTGAAAATCTTAAAATTAGAATTTAAAAGAACATTTACGGTTTATATTGAGCCAATAAATTTGAAATTAACATCAAATTTAACTATTCCTTCCCTTTCAACAAATCTGGACCATATCCAGCTTCTAAATCAAAACCCAATTTCAAATCTTGAAATATCAAATTTAACTATTCCAATTTTAATAGATTTTCAAAGTTACAGTTTCCAACATTTCAATAACTCAATTTCGATGAATGTCGTTTATACTTCAAATTCAACTTTAAAATTTCAATTTAAATCCTTTGAACAATTCATTAAATCAATTCCAATTTCAGCATTAAGGCTTGAATTATCGAATATAATTCAATTTATATAAATCAATTTCTATTTCAAAATACCGATTAACTGAATTCAAAATTTAAATAATTAAAATCATTTAATTTAACCAATCCGGTGTCTGTATATAATTTTCTACACTATGGTCAAGTGATACGGGTATTTATCACTTCAATACGCAATTTAAATCCGAGTATATATCATTTCAACCCGCAATACCGAAATTTAATTTCAAATACATGAAATCGCTCGAGTGTATCATTTCAACCTATAACGATTTCTCCCTAATCTATCAAACCGTTCAGGTATGTATCGTTTCAAACCATAGGGAACTTGTAGTGTTATAACAATATAAAAATATAATATCCAGTCATCCAATATCACAATCAAACATACATCACAATCATCATCCAAATCAACCAATAAACATGAATAGATAATTGATTATCATTAGCAAGCATTCAATTGACAATTAAATTCAATATTTTATTTAAACAATGATTAAATGCAATAAAAGTCAAATTTAACTAGAATGACCATTTAAACATACCAAACATCAATCAATTAATTTCTAATCACATCATAAATTTAATTTAACTAGCATAAGATAAACTAGTAGTTGTGAGTGGGTTAAAACACTCACTTTTGGTTTCAAATCGATTTGAAATTCAAATAAGGCCAAAAATGCAGTAGTCTCTGAATTCAACCAAACTAGTTTCAAAATGTCCGAAATTTTGATACGATCGCAGCAGAATGAATCGTGCGTAAATCGGACCTCGTATGTAAAAGTTATGATGATTAGAAGATATAAATTTCAAATAAAAAAGGAAAAAGAAATACCAACTCTACATGGCCATGTCACCCCTCCTGTACAACAGCCGAAACCCTAATCCATCTTCAACACATACACGAGCCGCCACCGATAATCGAAGTCAAGCACCACCTTCAACGAAGCCAAGATCCGACACCGCCGAGACAACGCTCGTGCTAGGCACCCTCCAGAGCCTCGCGATCCCTTTTGCCAACATCGACGTCGCCGAACAACGCCAGAACAAGCAGCCGCTGCCGGTTAGCCCAACCCTAATCCAATTTTCCACACATATCTAGCCGTTGATACGATGAACAACCTACACTGATGCACTCCCCTTGACCATCTCTACGCAACGGTACCCACGATTCGACGATCCGTCGATGATCATCAACCACCAAATGGATGGCCGAGATTTAAATCTCCAAATTTCAGATAGACAGAGACCCACATCGAAAAAACCATAGATCTAGGATGCACTCCTCGAGAGCTTCGAATTGGTATATAATATGATAGGGTTTGAGGAATTTTGTTTTTTCGATTTGATTTTGATTTGTAATTGAAATTGGAATTGGGAATTTAGGTTTTCAGCCATTGAGGAAGAAGATAGTCAGAAAGAATGTACATACAGAATAAAGAAAATGACTGCTAGGGTTAGAACGGAACAATATATACTAACGAAGCCCAATAATAAATGAATAATACCCGACAAATACGACCCGAAAAGCCCGTTCTGCTTCCGGAATGAAAGCAGGTCATCCCATATATCAAAATCGATGTTTTCGATAATTCTAAATTCAATGGAATAGGTTTCAAGTCCTAATTCCATCGTATAAAGTAGTTAGCTTAAAATCAACTTATTTCAAATTGATTTCAATTAAATTGATTTCTAGGCGTTTCGAGTTCGTATGATCAAACGACAAGTCTGATCGCTACGAAACATGAAATCGTATAATAATTCACCGTTACAGATCTGATGAAACTGGTTTCGTCGAAATTCGAGACAGTGGCCAAAATGGCTATTTTCACATTAATTAAATAAATTATTATTAAATTGGATAAATCACTTTTTAATTTCAAATCTTATAATTAACAAATTTTATCATTTTTGATTACTTAGACATTTATAATAATTTAAAACAAATTTACATATCAATTTAGTGTTAAATATTACACTAATTGCAATGTTCAATTTTAACTGTACTAAAAATCCAATTAAGTATATATTTAATTTGCAATAAATTGATTTAATTCGATTTTAATCCTTTTATTCAATCAATTATCAGATTATGAATAAAATTAACATTGGGTTACATCTTATTACACTAATATCCCAAATTTCATCTTTTACCATATTAGTTGCATTATTTCAATTATATTGAATTTTTGTTGATTTTCACATTAATTAAAATTTTAAATCCCAATTAATTTATTTATCTTGGTTTCACTCTTTTATTAAATCAATTATTGCCTTATGAATATAATTGACATTTATGTACATTTTATTGCATTCACCTTTTACAGTTATCGTCTTAACTCATATTAAAGTAACATTAAATTACATTTAATTGCAATTGACTAAATAAATTGGTAACAAATAACAATCGTCACCATTTCTATATTTAATCACATTTGTATGCTTGTTATCTACACACAAATGTTATAGTTATTTATACAACACTAATTTTATTCAATTACAATTTATTACTTACTATTTCATTAAATCAATACAACATTTAAATTATCAATTTCTCTTTTAATCCAATTATCAATTAATACACACATTATTACAATTAATTTACAATCTATAACCAATTATAACTTTTTAATCATTTTAATTTATTGGAATTACATTTAAAGCAGTTATCAATTACCTTAAATTAATACTATTACATTTCATTCCAGTTACATTCTTATTATTAAACCACAAATTTTCATTTCTTCCAACATTAAATCACAAAACCTTATTAAATTAACTATTTTTAATTATTGAAAATTACAGATCGTTACAACAGATAAATATATAAATGTCAAATGTATGTAAATTACCGTCGGAATCTATGGTTATGTTTAAGGGAATAATACCAAGGGATAATGATTTTAACACATGTCATATCATACACACACATACATATAAAATATAATTTCTTGAGATCATTAGTAGTGTACATATTTGGATATTATTTATATTTTAATATTATCCAATAATTCCGTCATCAAAAGTTTTCTTTTACACAATCAATGGAAGCATTGATTTAGCCACATTCGTAATCTTCATTTTTCGTATCTCCCCTCCTTCTCATTCTTCATACCTCGGCCTAAGAATCTCAAGCTTCCTCCTCCTCTAGATGAGTCCCACTATTTGAATCTGTTTGGTACTTTATACAACAAAACATCTAACTCGTCAATCAGTCAAAAATTAACTCCATCGGCTTTCAATGTTGTTGAAGTTGACTTCGTGCCCCTGGTTTTATCTTCCAAATTATTCTTTTCACCAAATATGTCACCCTTTTTTTGGATTGCTGGCCCAAAATCTCTTACACAGCCTTGCCAAATACTTTTAATGCCTTGTTTCCATTATTGATAATACTATATCTCCCTTAGCTCATGTTTTGGGTCTTGGTAATGTTAATTATAAAACTTCCTTATCTCTGATGCTAGCGAATGAAGTTCGCAATGGTGATGGTTGTTGGGTGTATGTTGATTCACATTTTGGTTATAAGAATGTTGTAACACTCCATAAAATTAACAATAATTAATGAGGCTCCAAAAATGGAATTTGAGAAACGATGGAATTTGGCCATGAAACTTGCACCATTATATTCGTGGTGATTTTCTAATCAATGTTCATATTTGAAGTCTCGTGATCGGAGCTAAAACAAAAAGATTATCGTCATTTGAAGTTTCCAACATGAAAAATAATTAAAAAAATAAATAGCATTAAATATGAGACCCCATTGGTCGACCCCCTCCTTGGGCTAGTCAATTGATAGTGGTTGGTCGCCTATAGGGTAGTGGTCGACTAGTTTGAATGGGGTGGCTAGGGTTTGAATCTTGGCCAATGACCTAAATTTAATTATTTTAGTCTAATGGTTAAGACTGATTTGTACGCCTATAAATAAAGGCCTAACCCGTCACTTCTCTTATCATATTTTTTATCCAAATAGCGGAGCTCTGCCATTTTCTCTTCTCCACTACTTCTAAAAATTATAATATATTATATATAAATATATAGTCGGAGTAGTGTAGAGAATAAAAGAGAAGAAGAGAAGGAGTGAATCAATACTACAGAAAAAGGTAATTTTTATAATTATAAATCTATATTCCCCTTAACCTCAAATCTCTTTTAAGATCTGTAATTCTAATAGTATGTATACACCCTATGATACATATTATTTTGGATTAGAAAGGAAAATGAGTCAAGGAGAGGATTCAGATTTAGAGATTTGGAAAGCTAATACGGTAAGTAGGAAATTGTATAATTTATTTATAATATTGAAATATATATCGTTGGATTTTATTTACTTATTATGCGTAAATAAGATATGATGAATTGTAGGCTTAAAACAAATGTAAATGATTGTCACCTACACATCAAATATAACAGGTAATTGGAATAGAAATAGTAGTACAACCAAATCTAGAAATTTGAATCCAGTCCCAAATGTTTATTATTGTAGAATGTTTGTTTATTCCAGATTTATAATTGGGTTGTAAATTAGGTTGCCCTAGTTGACTTAGAATGTGAATTTCAATGTTTAGATTTATTTGGAGCAGATTCCATGTAATTTCCATAAATTATCCAATTCTAAAATATGTATAAAAGTGCGTCGTTTGAATTAACAAGGGATATACCAAAAAGGGAAAGAGATGTGTACGATATGGATATTCTTTTTCTTATTTTACAGTGTCTATTTCAATAAAAAAAGAAATAATTCCTTGTAATTTCAAACGAATTAAAGATCTAACTTTTAGTTAATTAATGGAAAGTTATAACGGTAATCCTTTTTGAAAGGTGGTTCTACTAAATTAAAATGCGGAAAGGAATGTTCTAATTTGGAAATTAATAGTTAAAAATATAAATATATAAATAAACATCTATAGCCCGCTTAATGTTCAAAAATAAAATATAAAACAACATAATTTACTACAATATTCGTATTAGTTATTAATGGCGTAGTAATTATAGGACTAAGATTTATTGACATTAATTACAGATTTAATGGGAAATAAATTTTTAATTAATAGTGAGTTAAAAAGGAATTAAATAAGGATTGATTATGGAACTTAATATGGCATTTATGGAGGAACTGAATAGGCATAATAGGTGGATTTTTAAACTGGTAAATATATTAAAGGAATTAAATGAGGATTGATTAGAGATTGTCCAATTTTGACATTAATGACCAATTATTACGGGTAAGTGACATTTATTAGATATTAAAAGGAAACCAAAGCCTAAAAATATAAATTAGGAATAATTAGGCAGCATATAAGTAAGTATTAACACTATTAAATACATGTAGAAAGCAATATAATTTTCATAGTAGGAAATTATATAGCTTCAATTATACGTTTAGGGCAAGCATGAAGTTGTGGGCCCAGCCCAACACTTAAGCTTTGGGTGTTTGGTTCGGTTTAGTAAGGGTTGAGATGCGAGGTCACTGGAGTTATACAACAGAAGTCTGCCCTTCACCTAGAGATTACCAATAGTTGTGTATACACTTACTACTGATGTGAGATATCTCAAACCATAGGACCCGTAGGGAAGCATTCTCCTCGGATTTGAAATATCAAATGGTCCAGTACTTTTAAGGAAATAGGGTCTGCTTCAATTCCAATAAGAGGTGGTAAGTAACTGAAAGGGGCATTTTTCTTGACTAACTTGGTTATTCTAAGCGGACTGTCAACTATTGAAGGTCGTCGGGCTATGTCAGTAGTTGGTACCGGTATTTAGTAGTAGGTCTGGCATATAGGCTATGACAACCAGCAATCTCGAGCAAGCAATAGCAAAGATTTGGATTATGCCCTAACAGATTTCGCTTCCTACTAGTGCAAAATCTATATGGGAGAGGACAGACCTCAATGTGGATGATTAAGCGAAAAATTAGTTTATCAAAGGTGGGCTAGTTAACCCTTAGATGAGTCTTTAAGATGCGTTACTTGTATGATGATTAAATTAAAAATTATAAAGTCGTATATAAGGGTCATCGATCACTATAGTTAGAACCAATTGACTAGCGTTGACGTTGCATAGGGGCTGTGTCGTGGACTTGAGGTACTAAGTAGCCATTGGGTCTGCCTCCCCCTTATTTAAGAAGTATTAAATGGCCGGGGTTTATAGGTAGTGAAATGGTTAGATAAATATGGATATAGGAAATTATATATAATAAAACCTTGAAGAAGATTAGGTTAAGCATATTGTATGCTCACATAAGATTTAATGGATTAGCCGTAAATAATAGATATAACAGTTAAATGGAAACGAATCGGTATAAATTAATGGATGGGCAAAGTATGTAATTTTCCAATCACTGGAACGTTGCTCTAACCACCTCTCCTCATAACAACCTACGAGTTAGGTTTAGAACGACTGGATACTGGAGCAAGACGGGAACTACATATGGTAAAGTCTTTTAATTCATGCTCGATGCTGACAAGGCAATTAAATATCTAAGGAATGATATTCCAAGGTAGTAGCCTTAGTCAATACGTACGTTATATTATATTTTTCAATTCCACTGTTATTTTATATTAATCGCTCTCTGATATGCTTATATTTATTACGAGTTATCAAAACTAATGATCTGTACGTAATGGACTTTTATTTTGATTTAGTCAAAATTCGGACTCATTAAGGTGCGGGTTATTACAAATGTTTCAGTTTAGTTGATGGCACGGTCTTTGAAAATTGGATGAAGTTCCTCATATTTTAAAATGCAAGCATAGTGTTTGTGACTTTCCTAAGCCAATATTGTGCAATTTATTGCTAATCCTTCTACGCTTTCCAATGCATATTCTCCCTATCTGTGTAAAATAAATTCTAATGCTCTGAAAGTTGATGATGCTTATAATGATCCTATTATTGCTCCCCCTTTTATTGTTAATAAATGGTATTCTATATTCATGTCCTTTTAGAGAAATGAGGGTGAGTATACTCCTCAATCATTGATATTGTCAAAGTTGATGGTGTGATGGTGCATTGCAAGCAGGTATTGAATTTTGGTTAGACTACTTGGTCAATTTCTTTCTTGATTCTAGCCCTTCGTATTATCTTATTAGAGATCATTGACGTCGCGTTTGGAAACTAAAAGGTGATTTTCAAATGCATTATGATGATTCTATATTTTATTTCAACTTCTTTGGCGAGGAAAAAAGACAGTGTGTTCTCGAAGCAGAATCGACCTTCATTGATGAGAAGCCTTTTATAATTACTCCACGGAGTCCATATGTTGACAATGTTAGGTAACATGTATTATATATTCCCATTTGGGCTCATTTCACTCATATCTCTTCTATTTTACAGCCCATGATTAGGTTAAATTAGTTTCCTAACCTTGTAGGCAAGCTAAAAAGTTTTGTTGCAAACATTGTGGCTTGTACGATACTAGTGTATGCTAAAGCTTTGATTGAAATTTCTCCAGATAAGCCACCGCCTTCCAAGTTAAAGGTTTGAAATGCTGAGGGGCCAGTTGTCATTGTTGATGTTCATTATATTTAGAACTCAGACATTTGCTTGATATGTTATTCCTTTGGCCACATTATTGATACTTGTAAGCATGGTCAACCTTCTTATTTTCCTTCTGTTGTTGAGGTCCCCATGTTAATTCCGATTAAGATCCCACTTCTTCGACCTCCCTTCAGGAAGTGGGTTCCAAAGCTTAGTCCCTCTTCTCCTCCTGTTGTGTTTACTACTGATGTTATTCCTTTAGGCCTAATTTTTGTTGTTACTCCTTCTAAGACTTTCCTTTCTTATGAGCCCTCGGCTGATACTATTGATGTGAGTGCTTTGGTTGAACTTGTTCTAGTTCCTACTTTCAAAATTGTAATTTCTTAGAATTCAAACGAGCAAACATGGTGCATGAGGAATCTAAAAAGATATATAAGCCATAGTGTGATAGTTACATATGTTGGTTAGAGGCGATGGTAAGGAAAGGCAACTATTATATCAAGGTCTTTCTCTTGCTACCGAAGGTGAAGATAGTGATAGCAATAGGTTTGTTTTAGAGGATGACTCTTGCGACAGGAAATATCTTTACTACAATGATTCGGTGGATTTTGTTCTAACCTAGCGACTCTATTTTCAGGGTTTATTCATGTCGTTGGCCTTAATTTTGAGGTGAAGGTAGTGGTTCCTCCTTATTTGAGGAGGACTAACCTCCTTGTTTGAGGAGGACTAGTCTATTATGACTTTATGTGGTAGTAGTTTAGGTCTTATTGTGTAACTCTTGTTCTTTTATTTTCTTTAGCTATTCTAGCGCATGTGCCAAACACCTTTTCAAATTTATTTAAGTAAAAGTGGATGACTCCCTTTAAACCTGGCTAGCCTTGCTAAAAAAAGTATTCAACTTTAAAATGATTTTTCGATTTTATATATTATATACATGTTGAAATAAATGAATTATATGAGAAAGGTTCAATGACACCCTTCTTTTGTAGCATCCTTGTAGCCCCTTTATTTTCCACCACACACTCTTATTTAAATATTATGAAGTGGAAGAGAGAGAAACAACTAATATTTAAACAAGAGCTTGTGGTGGTAAATAAGGGGGCTAAAGGGGTGCAACAAAAGAGGGTTGTCGTTGAACTTTCTTTTTCTATACATATGTATTTAATATATTTTTTGATATAATAGTTTTGATTTAAATTGGAAGTTTAGATTGTTTTGACTTATTCAAACATTGATCGAACCAAAAGTAAAATATACGTGTATAATAATTTTCTTTAATTTTAAAACCATAAATTTAAATACACTCATACACATATGTATGTATGTTAAATCGGGAATAAAAAAGCTTTTCAAGCTGAGAAACAAAACCATATTTTAAACCCATGTATAAAATATGAATATATATAATTTTAATTAGAAACTGAAATTTAATTTATATATATTATACGTACAGGCGATGAGAATTTTTTTTGATACTAAACACACACACACATACACATATATATACACATATATGTATGTATAATTATTATATATAAATTATTTTATTTATTTAAATTTATTAATTTTATTTTTAAATTTTTTATATATGTCATGGCCAAAAATAATTATGGAAAATAAAATGATTTTAATATATAAAAGTAAAATGCGTACCTTTTCCAACTACCGGTTATCGACATGTCGTTTGCTAAATATTTCCTCTTTGAGTCCCTTGTTCCTTTCCTTGAATATGGTGTACAAATCCCGGCTTCCAGGCTTCCACCAAATCTTCAATGGAGGCTTGGGTTTTGGATTTTCCATGTAAATCAAATGAGAGAGGGTGGGGCTATTTATAGCCACCATAAGGTCAAATATATTTCACTGTTCTCTCTAGACCTAAAGAACAAATATTTTACCCCTTAGCTCCTTCTATGGTTGACCATACCCCATTTCTGGACTTCCAGACTACCGACCCCGTTAATACATCATATATATTAATTTTTTAAGCCTATGTTTTTGCTTAAATTAATATATAACAATTATATTTTATTTTAATTTGTTTGTACCAAAAATAGCACAAACACCCAATAGGTTATATAGAGAATAAAAGTGATGAAAAATAAATGAAAATAAGGGAAAATAGAACAACACACATTTGTAGTGGTTCGGCTAATCGTTGTTTACGTCCACTTGAGATTTTATTAATGATATCTCTATTTTACAACAGTTTTTGTTATTGTTTGGTACCACTCGGTAGCCAATTATAAGAAATATATGTTAGATCGCTAGAGAGCTAAAAAAGAAGATCCCCGAAATAAAGAACATCCATGCCTATTTAATACTGTAGGATGCCCAAAAATCTCTAGCATGCCTTCCTCCACATTCTCCATAATTTAGCAGTAATTTCTCTCAAGGAAGCATGGCCAAGTCAACAAGTATCTATGGATCGATATCGATCCATTAGCATGGATCGGTGCTGATCCATAAGATTGATTTATGGATGGTTCTGGCCACTTTGGATTGAAGTGATATATCATCAGCTTTGTGCTTCTTAACTTGTTTTCATTGCTATGAGCCTGCTTTTGAGACAATTGAATGGATCGGTGGAGGCACTACACCAGAAAAGACTTTTGGTAGCGTTGAAAAAACGCTACTATAACTTGTAGTAGCGTTTTACAGAACGCTGCGATACGATATGCAACTAAAATTCTGAAACTTTTTGTTGCGTTGTAGTAAACGCTACCAAAAATCACCATATTGTTGCATTTTTGAAATGCAACTATAGGTTTTTCTGTAGGGTTTACAAAACGCTGCCAAAATGAACATTTTTTGGTTGCGTTTTTGTTTGTATACTTTTTTTGATTTTCTGTAGCGTTTTTAAAATGCAACTATATAGTTTTTTTTATATTAGTTTACATTTGTTTATAGCATTTTTAAAACGCTACTAAAAGTTATTGGTTGTTTGGCAGCATATTTTAAATGTTGTTATTTACGGTTGATGGCCTATACCATTTCCAACAACCGCTTATATAATATTCATATTAAAACAAACGATATAATATTCATATTAAAACAAACGATCAATCACATAATTTTCATATTCAAATGAACAATTAAATCACATAATTAGCATATACAAACAATCAATCAATCATATAACCATCATATTCAAATAATTGAAAATACCCGCTAATCTCATAATCAAATATAATATCCATAACCAATTCGATAGTAGTTTTTCAACAAAATAAGTCATATACTACAAGCATTCACAAACTAGTTTACACAAATAGTACTAACAAAATATGACAACATATATAACAATTAAAGTCATGTTCATTGCTTGGTTACCAATAATTCTTTGTTACCGGCAGTCTTCACTTCAAAATAGCTAATTACCTGCAAACGAGTTTAACAAACAACAATAAGAATTACAAACCAAAACTGAATGCTAAGTTACTGATTCAAAGACTAAAGCACACTTATCAATCAATGGGTACTGGAACATAATTTATTTAAACTATATTTGAGTTCCAGTTTCAAATAATTTCCTTTTATTAGTGTATTTCCCATCATAGATTTAAGTGGGGACAGAGGTAATGGTCAAAAAATGAATTATAGTTTGAGTTCCAGTTTCAAATCCGTGTTTCACAGCAACATATAGGTACATATCATGAGCTGTATACTTGAAAGAAGACTGATTAACAATGGCAAAACTTACAACTATCATAAATGTTTTGAGTTATATATTTAAACCAATTTTCCTACCCACTTATATACATTGTTTTTTTCCAAATTAGTGTAACTAGTATAATACTTATCATTCACTTCATGAGGGAAATCACTCATCCTCATGCTGATAGTGTGAATTGAACAAACATTGTCATGACATATTCATGTTGCAAATCCACATATTAGAAAAACGGGTAACTATAAACTCAAAAATAACAAAATCAGTAATATATACAACAATCTGTACTCATGTAAATATGTAGTATATCTTTCAAACAAAGACCTCCTCACATAATACAGGAAACTACACTATTGTAGAAATACATGAACTCTAGACTATAATTCACAATAAAGTAACCATAGCTAACAAATTAAAACTTGTATTCAAATACTATTTACTTGGATATCTCAAATAACTTTCGCATATTCATTTTGATATTTAAATGAAAATAAAATTAGTATTTATATTATCCAAATGAAATATTCTTTTGAGAAGTTCAAACATATTTTTAAATTCACATGGTTTCAAAAGGAAAACCATATTTTCCTAAACAAATACTACAAGAAAAATAATTCAGAAAAAAGTTTGAAACTTACAGAGAAAGTAGAACAACTTGTGCCAAAGTTGATGCTACAGGTGACTTTGTTCCATGTTTTGAATTTTAACTTCATAATGCATGTTGTCCAACGTTCAATGCAGTTATTCAACCATACTTCTATATGTTATCTAAATACCTCTGTTTACCTTTTGCATCCAAACCAAAAGGTCATACAAATAATAATTTATTAGTACCATCTAACATAGATGCAAAAACAAACATATTCACAAGTTTGATGTATCTCTACGTTAAATCAGTTTTTATGAGATTTTAAATTTGTGAAGAAGTGCCGACATTTTGATGGAGGACATCATAATAAAAATTTATTGAAAAATATTTATTCCATTTTACATCAAAATACTTGTGTATTTTTTGTTGTATAATCAAAATTTTCATCATAAAGTTCTTCATTCAAACATAGCCTATTGTGCACAACTTCAAAATGCAAATTTAAAATGTACTTGTCTAAAGTGCTTACTAAATAGAGTAAAAATCTTATCAAACTTAAAATATCGGTAAAGCTGTTATGATAGCCAGACACATATTAATACTATTATCCTCTCCTGAAATAAAATGAAAGTGCACATTATGAAGAAGCTCGATTGGATAGTGACTTAATACAAGCATGCAAAGAAAATTTAGCTAAATATGTAAAAATAGGACTCACCGTCATGACAATAAACCAGGAGTTTTCTTTGTTTATTCAGATTGAGTTTTGCAAAATCAATGGCACGAGACAGTCCATTCAACCGAGAAAACCTATCCAGTTTAGAAGTCTATCCAAGATGGTCAGAAACTTAGAAATATACTCTATTGGCTGTTTAAATACAGTTGTACAGTTTTCTCACTTACCAACATTGGAAGATGTAAATTGGAGTTAGCAGACGAAGAAGAAAATGTAACAGTCTGGCTGTCACAATTTAATACACAGTCCACGCTTGCAGAAACACGATCAACTGCGCAAAATAACTGATTACCCTATGATCAATTGAGTTAATTTTTATAAAACTTGGATAATTTTTACGAATTTTAGTTAACTTGTTCAATTTTTATAAACATAATTAATTTATTTTTAATATTGTTACTATTAATAGTATTATAAACATAATTAATTTAGTTAAATTTTTATATAACTTGGTTACTTTTTATAATAAACTTATTTAATTTTCATAAAACTTATTAACTTAGTTAAATTCTAATAAAAATTAATTAATTTTTATAAATTTATTTGATCTTTATCAAACTTATTTTATTATTATTATTATAAAGTTGTTAAATTTTATAATACTTAGTTAATTATTATAAACATATTTATTTTTATAAAACTTAGTTAATGAAATACAAACTTATTATTGTTCATACTCAGCCTCTTCCTCTTCTTCATCATCAGCAGTGGCATCTTGATGTTGTTGGTACTCGAAAACCAAATCTTTCATGTTACTCTCTGCTTCAATGAATTTCATCTCATCCATACCATCGCCAATGTACCAATGCAGAAAAGCCTTCCTTCTAAACATAGCGGTAAACTGCTCGCTCACACGCCTAAACATCTCTTGAATGGAAGGCAGCAGGTAACACCGGATATTGTTGCAGATATTAGGTGATTCAGGTTTCCAACTATGTAAATATAACGATGTAGCATGAGCTTAGGAATTAGAATAACAATAGTAAATAAATTGTAATTTGCTGCACAATAGCAATAGAAATAATGGAACACGATTTGACATACTCAAATAAATATCAATGAATATAACAAGCTCTTACAGCTTGGTGTGGTGAGCTTAAGAGTCCTGAAACAGATATTGTAAAGAGCCTCACTGTCAGAACCATGCACTCATCAGCATTTTCCATAAGTTGATGAACTGATAAAGTTGCATTGTGGGGCTCGACAACAGTATCAGATACCTTTGGAGACGGGAACACAGAAAATGTAAGCATCATTCTGTATGGGTATTCCTCTCTGATTTTTGAAATGAGAAGAGTTACCATGCGTGATCTTATTCCACCACCAAGAGAGTGGCATACTTGAAAACCTACAGTGCACAAGTTTAAATCAAAAATAAAATACAAAAGAAATATGTGTGACACGACCATTTAAAATCAGACCAAGAAACCATATGCACATAGAAGAAGAAAAAACTTCCGTGAGGTTTTCCCAAGGGATATTTTCTGTTTACATTCCTATCTTTTAGAGTGAGTATATTCGCTTGTATTGGATACCCCTATTGTTGTTTCCCTGTTTATGTTATTTAATTTGATAAAATTTTCAACATAGCTTGAGAGCTAGAATTTAATTTTAAATAAGAACCAAACGATGTAAAGATATCACATTGTACAAACGAATGCTGATAAATGATATCAATACTTCTGGAAAGTCTGAAATTAGACGGTTAATATGACTAATCTACAAACAACAAACAATTTAGAAAAACAAATTATGTATTACATTAGAATAATTATAAAGAAATTTGTATTCAAGTTAAGTTTTGATTTGCTGCATTTCTAACACACTTCAAACGAATAATAATAGTAACTATAATTTGGTAACTATAATTTGGTTGATGTACAAAGAAGTCAGCAAATATTCACTAAAAAATTCAAAAATCAATCCTTAGCTAATAGTGCCATTTTCATTAACATTCTCCGCAGAAGACCAAATACAATTCGAGTGGAATGGAATTCATTCGAAGGTTAGTGTCATAAAGATATATAAATATGTAACCAAAATCAAAATATAAATCCTCACAAACTACAAGTTTTAGTTACCTTAGTAGTAACTTAGATCAATGAAAATAAACTGAACCCAGAAAACTGGATATTAAGGTCTCATACGGGCATAATAGCAACATAAACTCCCTCCTTAATTATTATATTGTCGTTATTAAGTTACCTATAACCTAATTTCTCACTCAACAACCCAAACAACAGATATAACAAATTATGAAATATAATTTGTTGTAATTTACACCAGATCTACTTAGAGTGGTATAAAATAAACAGATCTGATGCTAAAACTACCAGCAAAAATAGTATACCTTGCAAACAGTCACAATTCTCGGCCTCTTTCCTAACAACGTCCAAAACCGAATCAATCAATTCTGCTCCTTCTGTATAATGACCCTTCTCCTAATTATTACCCGCTCCACTCTGCCCGAAAACAAAGTTATCGGGTCTGAAAATTTGTCCATACGGTCTCGATCTGATTGCATCCATAGTACGCGGCTCCGGATCCATCAAGACAGCGCATGGCACGTACATGCTTGAGCCTGCTTCATTATATTAAACGTTGATTCTTTCAAGTTGCAGATCTGAGTCGCCGTTGTATTTTGTTGGAATTCCTAATACTAAATTGAATGAAAATAACATAGTCCCACATCGCCAAAATTGCAAAACTATTCTAGTATATTAATAGCTTTGCAATGAAGGGGTTGGGGCCTTAGGGCACCCAAATGTTTCCTTCGTCGTGAGGAGGGAGATCATGCATCACCACCACACACGCACGCACGCCACCGTCCGTCCGTCCGACCGAACCGAACCGGGCCGGGTCGGGCTCGGGTTCGGGTTCGAGGCGACTGTTTGAAGGGATGCAGACGAAATTGTAAATAGGAGAGAATACCGATCACATTCTCATTCCATTTTCAATTCTGTTTCTTCTACCTCTTCTTCTCTACTGCTCTATACAATAAATCACAGAGTTGACATACTCATTACAATCTCGTGCAGATTACGTCTATTGTATCTTGGGAGAATTTGAATAAAAATTATTAAGGAAATTGTTTTGACAAGCCTCAGATGGAATTTCCTTAGTTAACCAGTCAGGTTCTAGTCTATTTGTATATTCTTATACATCATTCTTTTATCTTTCCGGTTTCTACGTTGTGCTATTATTTACGATAGTATAACGTTGTTGTTGTAATTTAACTACAACATACCTATTGCTTAAATTAGCTAATACAGACTTCCAGAGTAGTGGAAATCTGATTGATAAACTTGTGAGACGAGTTTATAATTGATTATTCTCTGTTTTGGTATACTAGACGTATAACATCTTAAGAATTTTTACTGTTTTCACTAAAACAGAGATGGCAACAGTAGAGCTCTCAATAAAGGCTACTACACACAACATGTCTGATCCTTTTAAAGGAGATGGTGACGACTTTCTAACATGGCAGAATCAGATGTTATTTTATCTCACCACACTCGGTCTGCAACAGTATCTCGACGAGGAGGAACCAATTCCTACACCAGGCAAGGAATCAGATGTTGATACGTGGAAGCATTCCGATTTTATATGCAGAAACTATATTTTGAATTGTCTCGACAAGGTGCTATACAAAGTACATCAACCTCTAAAGACAGCAAAAGCACTCTGGAATGCACTTGCCACGAAGTACAAGATGCAGAATATCAGTCTTCATAAATTCATTGTAGACCAAATTCATGGACTACAAGATGGTTGACTCCAAACCGGTGACTGCTCAACTACATGAACTACAAATCATCATTCGTGAACTCGAAGCGGAAGGTCATAAGGTTGGAGAATCGTTTTTGGTTGAAGCCATCACAGGAAAACTACCGCCGTCATGGAGAGACTACCGCAACTATCTAAAGCATAAAAAGAAAGAGATTTCTTTGTAGGACCTCATCGTACTATTAAAGATTGAGGCAGATAACCGCGGAATTACCAAACAAAGCGAGGAGGCATTGGTAACAGAAGGGTCGAAGAACAAGAATAAAGGCCACTACAACAAAAAGAAGAGGAAAGCTCCTTAAAACAAACCCAAAGATAATAAAACCAAGAAGTTTAATGGCGAATGTTGGGTTTGTGGCAAAATGGGACATGCTGCTAGAGATTGCAGACACAAGAAGGAACGCAACTCAGAGGCAAATATAGTTGACAACATGGAAGTGGACGAGTCCAACTTTTTAGTAGTTATATCTGAATGCAATTTGGTTCAGAATCCTAACCAATGGTGAGTGGACACAGGAGCTACTCGTCATGTCTGCTCTGATAAATCCATGTTTTCAACATATCAGAAATTCGATCAAAAAGAAAAACTCTACATGGGTAATTCTAATGTTTCCATGATCGAAGGCAGTGACACAGTAATCCTCAAGTTTACTTCTGGAAAAACTATCAAGTTGAATGACGTGCTCCACGTTCCAGACATACCCAAGAATCTGATCTCTGGTTCAGTACTATCAAAGAAAGGATTCAAAATGGTGTTCATGTCAGACAAGATGGTTCTGTCCAAAGCTGGAATGTATATCGGTAAAGGATATTTATGTGATGGCCTATTTAAGGCAAATGTAGCCATTATCAGCAATAAAACTATGTATTCTGATTGTGTTATTAATAAAATTGAAGTTTCTTATTTGCTTGAGTACGAAATTTTACTATGGCATGATAGATTGGGACACATAAATTTCCGAAAAATGAAAACATTATCAAACTTGGGATTAATTCCGAAATTCCAAGTAGATAAGAATTACAAATGTGAGACATGTGTAGAAGCAAAAATGGTTAAAAAAACACTTTCAATCTGTTGATAGATGCACCGAACCACTAGGTTTGGTTCATACAGATTTATGTGATTTTAAATCGTTACCTACAAGAGGTAGGAAAAAGTACTTTATCACGTTTATTGACGATTATACGCGATATTGCTATGTCTATCTTTTGAATAGTAAAGGTGAAGCAATTACATCATTTATAAAGTACAAGGCTGAGGTAGAAAATCAGTTAAATAAAAAGATCAAGATATTGAGATCTGATCGAGGTGGAGAATATGAATCACCATTTGAACAATTCTATGCCTAAAATGGTATAATTCATCAAACAACAGCTCCATATTCACCACAACAAAATGGTGTAGCCGAAAGGAAGAACAAAATGTTCAAAGGCATGATTAATGCCATGCTTTTAACCTCTGGTCTACCGATGAACTTGTGGGGGGAAGCCTTAAATATGTCTAATCACATATTAAACAAAGTCCCTCACAATAAAAAAGGAACAATTCCATATGAGTTATTGAAAGGACACAAACCAAGTTTTAAATACCTCAAAGTGTGGGGGTTCTTGGCAAAAGTTCCAGTTCCGCCTCCCAAGAAAGTCAAACTTGGACCAAAAACAGTAGATTGTTACTATCTAGGGCCAGCCCAAAATAGCAATGCCTACAGATTTTTGGTATTCAAGTCTGATATAGCTGATGTTCATGTAAATACAATCATGGAATCAAGAGATGCCTCGTTCTTTGAAGATGTGTTCCCACATAAAAGAAACGATGGAAACCTTGTCCCAAAGAGGACAAGAGATAACAGAGATGAGACATATGAAGATGAAACTCATCAGGACAAAGATGAAGTTGAACCAAGAAGAAGCGTAAGGGTAAGAACTTCCAAGACATTTGGTTCGGATTTTTTAACTTATATGTTAGAACACGAACCTCAAACGTACAAGGAAGCAATGTCATCTTCTGAATCTTCATGTTGGAAAGAAGCAATCCAAAGTGAGATTGATTCAATTCTAAGTAATAAAACTTGGGAAATAGTTGATATTCCACCTGGAATAAAACCAATTGGCTGCAAATGGATTTTTAAGAAGAAAATGAAACTTGATGGCTCTATTGATAAATATAAAGCCATATTAGTAGCCAAAGGATATCGTCAAAAAGAAGGTGTAGATTTCTTTGATACCTATTCACCGGTTACACGAATAACCTCTATAAGAATGTTAATAGCAATTGCATCCATATATAATCTAGAGATTCATCAGATGGATGTAAAAACAGCATTCTTAAATGGAGATCTCGATGAGGAGATTTACATGGAGCAACCTGAGGGTTTTATTTCCAAAGGAAATGAAAACAAAGTATGTCAGTTAGTAAAATCACTATACGGACTCAAACAAGCTCCAAAACAATGGCACGAAAAATTCGATAGTGTCATGATGAAAAATGGTTTTCATATAAATGAATGTGATAAATGTGTTTATTACAAACAAGTTGGACAAACATACGTTATGATTTGTTTATATGTAGATGATATGTTAATCTTTGGTCCTAACACTAAAGTAATAGAGACCATAAAGAAGATGTTAATCAACAATATCGATATGAAAGACTTAGGAGTTGCAGACGTTATTTTGGGAATCAAAATAATAAGAACACCTACTGGAATTGAATTATCTCAGTCACACTATGTAAACAAAGTGATTGAAAAATTCCAAGACTATGGAATTAAAGGAGTGAGAACACCTTTTAATCCATCAAAAGTACTGCATAAAAACACTAATGAGAGTGTAATGCAACTGGAATACTCTCGTGTAATAGGATGCTTAATGTATCTCATGAATTGCACTAGACCAGATATCGCTTACGCGGTAAGTCGATTAAGCAGATATACAAGTAACCCAGGGAAGGAACACTGGAAAGCACTAATGAGAGTGTTGGGATATTTAAAGAATACCACTAATTTTTCTTTACATTATGGAAAATATCCTGCGGCCTTAGAAGGGTATAGTGATGCAAACTGGATCGCAGATTCAGAGGAATCAAAATCCACAAGTGGTTATGTCTTTACCCTTGCAGGAGAAGCAGTGTCATGGAAATCTACTAAACAAACATGCATAGCTCGATCCACTGTGGAATCTGAGTTTATCGCATTAGATAAAGCAGGCGAAGAAGCAGAATGGCTTCGTCAATTCTTAGAATATATTCCATTTTGGCCCAAACCTATAACGGCCATATGTATTCACTGCGATAATCAAGCAGCGCTAAGTAGAGCGAAAAACTTTGTGTATAATGGCAAATCACAACACATTTGTCGTCGCCATAACACAGTTAGGCAGTTACTCTCTAATGGAACTATTTCCATTGATTATGTGAGAACAAATGATAACCTAGCGGATCCATTTACTAAAGGTTTATCAAGAGAAAAAATTGACTGCGCGTCGAGGGGAATGGGTTTAAAAGCCTAAACCAACAAGAGTTACCTTATACAGAAACCTATCCTAGCAACTGGAGATCCCACGGACTAGGATCAATAGGCAAACTAGTTATGTAACAACCCGCATATTTTACGATTGAATATTTAAATATTTTATTTAAATATAGAATCATTAATCGGATTAAAGTCCGAAAAGCTACTTTTTGCAAACAGTCGAATTAGGACTCGAGACCACTTCCATTGAGTCCAAAATGGCATTTGCGACTCTTTTAAGTATAAACATCGATAAATTTGGAGTAAGTCGAATTTTGACATTTTCTGTTGGGCTTTGGGTTTGGGTTTCACCCCTACTCTCTCTATACCCTAGTTCATTCCACCTCTCCTCTTCACAACATTTCTATTTCCTTAAACACTCAAGCAAAACTGAAAATGGTGGTGGAGATGGGAAATTAAAATCCTAAACCCTAGTTCCTTTAGCAAATCCAAGTTTTAGCTCCAAATTCAAAAAGGAAACTATTGGTAAGTATCTCCATCTTCTTCTCCAACTCAATCCCTCTTTAAATTCAGAAATTTCCTAAACCTAACTTTGGAAATGTTCTTCTTTTTGAGCTTAGATTCAAGCTCCTAGAGTTGAGATTGAGAGTGGTTGATTCTCCTTTGTTTTCAAGCTTCTCCTTCATCATTTTTGGGTTTAAAAGTGAGTTATTAAACTCACATCTATGTCTATAGCTTTGATTGTTGTTAGGTATGAATTCCTAACATCTATTTCTTATTCAATTGCTTTTGAATTGAATTGGTTTGGAGAATTTTCGTAATTTTGGTATTTTGAAGTCAAAATGTATGAAAACCCTTGTATGGGTGTTTATACATGTTATTTTGGGTGAATTGAAGAGCCTTTAGGGCTGGGTTGTCGCTTGGCATAAATCCTTTGTCGCCATTGCTCATTCAATCGTTTCGAATCCGAGAAGTTGTGTAGGTTTGCCCATTTAAGGGCTATGAAAATTCTGTCCCACTACAGGTGACAAACGTCTGTGGATTTCCCACAGACGTCTATGGCTTCAGGAAAAACATTTCCTGAAACAGGCGATAGACGTCTGTGGATTATCCATAGACATCTGTGACTTCAGGGTTACAATTTCCCGAAACAGGGGACAGACGTCTGTGGATTTCCCACAGACGTCTGTGGCTGTCGAATTATGAAAATTTGGTTATTTTTATGTGGATTTCCAAATTTATCGATTTTTTATTATCCATATAGTTATTGTCAATTAATATCAACTTTGATGATTTCTTTTCTAGATTTTTGGTGTTTTTATTTGATCGATTTGAATATCGATTTCCATGGTTTGTTTCACGTTATCGAAATGTGAATTTTTGGTGATTGATTGTTTCTACAATCATTTCTGTGATTTGTCACTTTAAAATATAAAGGTTTTCTATACTAGTAGTAAATATTCAAACTCTTTTACTAAAATGATTTCAACTCTATTTTAATGCAAAGTTCGTTTATAAAACCATTTTCTAATCATTTAGTATATACAAACCTTTACCTTATTCGTATGAGAAAATCTAATTAAACGGCTTAGCAAAACAAGTGGTATGAAACGCTTGCGTTTACTTCATCGGTTAATTTATGGACTTGTTCGATTGAAAATCTTGTGACAATTTTCGAGTGGGAATCTACAATTTGTTCGTAAATATTTAAGTTAAGCTAGTGGTTATGGGACATGAAGCTAAACTCATATATTTACTAGCTTAGTGTAATCGACACTTTTTATTGACCGATGGTGATCATTTTGTGATTTAGACTAGCGATGTGCGATGTCTATTTGTCTGCGAGGGAGACTAAACCCCGTTTTGTAGAACTTCGGTTCAATTTGGCGGGGTAGCGACCCGTGGTCTTCGGGCCGTTTGTGGAGCTTCGGCTCAAAATTTATGGTTAGCGACCATGGAATAGCGTTCCATTTGTGATACACGTGTTGGTGAGTTTTCATGCTCCCGTTTGTGATAGGCCTCCCCCTTTGTGATTTTTGGATTTCTAATTGATGATTTCTAGAATTTGTGTTTCACCAACCTTTGCGATTGGCATTAATATGTTTGTCAATATTTGTAGTTCGGTGAATAAAATAAAGATTATGATATTCTTTTTGGTGCTTTGAGATTCTTGAGATATTGTATGATTTTGTTGTTGTTTTAATCACACTTGTCCTGGTATGACATTATCGTTATCATACGTTCTTATTATATCTCTGCTTAAATCTCATTTCGTTAATGATAATTATAGGTTGACTAATCCGTTTATTATTTTCTTATTAAATAATACTCGGGTCAGACCGAGATGTTACAGGTGCTTCTGCTTGACTCCTTATCTGGGATCACCTTCTGACTTTTGTCTAACTACATTACATTTGTAGTTTTTGTTGTTAACATTTGAGATAGAGACTCCTTGATGTATACATATTCTTTTGTCTAGCACTTGTATCTATTCTTTTGTGATATTGTGGATCTTGTTTGACCACTACTCTGATGTACACTTTTATGTGTAATATTCATATCTATTTCCGCCTTTGAGATATGAACATCTGTGACTGATTTATGTTATGTTTATTTCTATAATTGTTTCCGAGGTCCACTTAGCCACTGTGTAGTCGCTTTGAGTTTGTATGGGTATGTCGGATTTCCTCTTGAAATGAAATGCATGTTATACTATCTGACATATCGGTGCTCGCACAAGGCAATTACATGGATGGTCGCTCCTCAACAGCCTTATTCTTCGCGCTAGTCGACGGCATTACCCAGTGGTGTCCTTGGCTAGCGTGAGCATAGAGGTGGGGCGTCACAACTTGGTATCAGAGCCAAACTTCAGAACAATGTAGAATAATCTAGCAAGGATCATTGTCCTAAGTCTTTCTTAGGAATCGTGCCATAGGATTTGATTTGAGTCTTCGTACCGTTCTATCCTATTTTCTTTTGTGATGCCTTGTTTTATCAATCAAGGTTATTTGATATTCATTTTGAGAATAACCTTTTCCTCTTCTTTCTTTCTTTCTTAGAGAAGAGAAATGGTTAGACCTGGCCGTCCCAGCGCCGGTCAATCTAGTGCTACTCCCCAGGATGGAGTATTTATGTCAGCTCAACAACTTTTAGATCTTGTGAATAATGCCCAAGCTGACGGACCCGCTCCAGCGCCTACTCACCCTAAATCCGGGTTTACACGATTATGCAGAGATTATACCGCTTTGGGTGGAAGGCCATTCAAGGGATCCGAAACCGTTATAGAAATCCAAGCTTGGCTTAGATCATGCGATCGCATCTTTTCCCGCATGGATCTTATTGATTCACTTCGAGTCCAAGTGGCTTCTAGCATGCTCCAAGAAAGAGCATTAGATTGGTATGAGCTTTCGATTTCTGAAATTATCGAAGCGGATCTTACTTGGGAGCAATTCCGGGAAAGGTTCGAATTGAAGTTTGTGCCGGAAGCTGAAAAAGTAACTTTAGCTCGACGCGTTATTGACCTTGTTCAAGGTGAATCTTCTGTGACGGATTACGTTGCATCTTTTGAATCTCTATCTAAATATGGGGTCGAGTATATTAATACCCCATTGAAGAAAAATCAGAGATTTGTCTATGGGTTGGATAAGAACCTTAAGAAGCCTTTACTTCTGAAACTAGAAGTTTCTTTCGATCAGCTTATTGATATCGCTCTTCGACTTGAAGAGACCGATAATGAAAATTATGTTGAAGTTGTGCGTGCCAAACAGAACTTCAACAATACCATGAAGAGGCCTATTAAGTTCAAAGGCCCCAATCCCAATCCCAACAAGAAATGGAAGCAAGAATCTTCGGTAGCAAAGACTCCTACCTCTAGTCGTGGACGATGCTACAATTGTGGTCTTACGGACCACTATGCAAATGAGTGCCCAAAACCATTTTTTTGTCGTTATTGCAAAAGTTCGGGCCATCTTATATCTACATGTCCCATACTCCAAATTAGGAGAGAGAGGGAGAGCTAAATGTTGTTCAAGCCCCTAGTGACACTTCTCTTGGTCAAGGTAATTCTCCTTCTATCCTTGACGATATTTGTTTTGTGATTGTCTTATTCGAGTTCTTTTTGATTTGGGTTCATCTCATTATTTTATATCAAAAGAACTTGATGAATCTTTCTCTTTTAATTTTTATGAGCTTGATGACTTCATTGAGAATTGCGAATTCGATTGATGGATCCGCAACACTCATATTACTTTGTGAAAATGTCAAGTTTATTTTATGTGATTATTCTTTCTAAGCCGATTTGCATGTCATGCGTTACTTAGGCTTATGAATTAATTTTTATTTTAAAAGGGGTTGGCTTAATCATTATGAAGCCATATCCTATGTCCCGAGTGGACTTTTTATCTTCGACATTCTCTATCTGTTAAACAGATTTCTATTTTTCTTTGTGATTTCGAATCCAATTTGATGACATCATTTTATTCTTTAAGCCCTCATGATGAGGAAAGTGTTATTTCTCTCATCTAAATAGTTTGTGACACTTTCCAGTATTTTTGAGTTTGTCTTAGGATTATCTCCTAAGCAATCTTTTGAGAGGTGTTAGGGTCTTTTTAGTTCGACCTTGCCACC
This sequence comes from Allium fistulosum, assembly GCA_030737815.1. Lineage (NCBI taxonomy): Eukaryota > Viridiplantae > Streptophyta > Magnoliopsida > Asparagales > Amaryllidaceae > Allium > Allium fistulosum. The sequence continues at coordinate 1,172,043 of JASFAW010000015.1, forward strand.
GATTTTATTTGCTACGAGTTGCGAAAGTTAGCATTCCACTTACCGCATTCCAAACTCGTTATGATTCTTATGAATGACTAATTATGTCATTCAGTTTGTCCAGCTTATTTCATTCATTTAATGAATCGAGTATTCTACGAATATCTCGATGAGACCATTCATGTATTTATTGATTTTGGATGAAAATAGCAATTTAAAAATTTTTGCAAATCATTTTTCATAAGATTTATTTATAAGTATAATTAGACTTTGTTCTTGAAACGAGCAAAGAATATTCTTAAAACTTTTTAAGAAACATGTTTATCATATAGAAGATGATTTTGTGATTGTATTGCCCATTGAGTGCTTTAAGAATTCTGGTTGATGCGCTTGATCAACGTTATCGATAGGAATCTCCTAAACGCTATGATGAGACAATCAGACACGGTAAATTGACTTGTAAAATGTAAATTTTTCTGAAAAGATTATTACATAAAGATAATTGCAATTTTGGAAGTTTTAGCTTTTCGGGAAAGAAGGTTATTTAAAAGAACTCTTTTCCGACACTCTTATTCTTGTGATTCCCGAAGGGGAACCAAGACTTTATTGTTTATACCGATGCTAGTCGTATTGGTTTGGGTGCCGTTCTCTTGCAAAAGTGAACATGCTATCACTTTTGTTTCTAAATCATTAAAGCCTATCGAGACTAGATAACCCACTTATAATCTAGTGCTCGCGGCTATTGTTTTCGCTTTTAGAGTTTGACATCATTATTTTGGGAAAGAAATTTGTTCTCCACTTCGATCATAAATCTTTGAAATGTTTATTCTCTCATAAGGAACTTAATGTTGGCTCGAGTTCCTTGCATCTTATGGTCTTGATATTTTTATACTTCTGGAAAGGGCAATCGTGTTGCCGGTGCCCTTAGTTGTAAGCAACAAGCGGTTGTTTCTTTGATGATATCCGAATGGAATGATCTCGAGACTTTATCCCCTTATGAGATTCGAGATCGTGAATCCAATTCATGTTCATCTCTTGTTTTGTGTAGCCGTGAGGCTTGTCCTTCTCTTTTGGACCATACCTCTTTTGGCTAAACTCTATGTCAAACTAAAATTGCATGGAGTTCCTACTTTTATTATTAGCAATCATGATCCATTATTTTACTAGTGGACTTTGGTATGATCTTCAAAAGCTTTGGGAACAAAGCTTAATTTTTAGCACCGCTTATCATCCTCAATCCGATGGACAAATAGAGCGTGTGAATCAACTCTTGAAGATCTCTTTCGTTCATGTGTTCTTGATTTTGGTGGAAGTTGGGAAAGCTATATTTCTCTTGTTGAGTTTTCTTCCAATAATAACTTCCAACCTTGTATTGGTATGGCACTCTACGGAAGGCCATGACGATTTTCTTTGTGATTGACTTGAAGCCGGTGAGAAGCTGGTTTGAGGTCTTGGTTTTATCGGTGTTCCGAATTATTTGAGTTTCCATTCATTGGACGTACCGTTATTGTACTACGTCGATGTTCGGAGTTATTCGTGTTTCCAGTTTCTCGGGCGTATTGTTATTGTACTACGCCGTTGCCCCGGCTCAATTTTCTGTTATTCATGACGTTTTCCACGTCTTTCAGCTACGAAAATGCCTTTGGGATTTCGATGTTTATTCTTGAGCCCGGTGTTATTGTGGAAATTAAAGTTTCGCCTATTTGACTTATGAGCAACATCCTATTCACATCATTGCTTCGGAGGTTGAACGCCTTCGAAATAAAGATGTTCTTCTTGTGAAAGTTCAATGGTCCTCAAATCCTGAGGATTTCTCTTGGGAATTTTGAGAACTCGTCGAGCAAACACATCCGGACTTACTCTTTCGTGCTCTTTTTGGTGAACTTCTTATTTCAAATTTTCTTTTGTGTAGATATGCTTTTATGGTTGTTACTTTTTATTTTTCCTCTTAATTATTGCGAGGATGCAATTTCTTTAAGGAGGGGAGTCTGTAACAACCCGCATATTTTACGATTGAATATTTAAATATTTTATTTAAATATAGAATCGTTAATCGGATTGAAGTCCGAAAAGCTACTTTTTGCAAACAGTCGAATTAGGACTCGAGACCACTTCCATTGAGTCCAAAATGGTGTTTGCGACTCTTTTAAGTATAAACATCGATATATTTGGAGTAAGTCGAATTTTGACATTTTCTATTGGGCTTTGGGTTTGGGTTTCACCCCAACTCTCTCTATACCCTAGTTCAGTCCACCTCTCCTCTTCACAACATTTCTATTTCCTTAAACACTCAAGCAAAACTGAAAATGGTGGTGGAGATGGGAAATTAAAATCCTAAACCCTAGTTCCTTTAGCAAATCCAAGTTTTAGCTCCAAATTCAAAAAGGAAACTATTGGTAAGTATCTCCATCTTCTTCTCCAACTCAATCCCTCTTTAAATTCAGAAATTTCCTAAACCTAAATTTGGAAATGTTCTTCTTTTTGAGCTTAGATTCAAGCTCCTAGAGTTGAGATTGAAGAATGGTTGATTCTCCTTTGTTTTCAAGCTTCTCCTTCATCATTTTTTTGGTTTAAAAGTGAGTTATTAAACTCACATCTATATCTATAGCTTTGATTGTTGTTAGGTATGAATTCCTAACATCTATTTCTTATTCAATTGCTTTTGAATTGAATTGGTTTGGTGAATTTTCCTAATTTTGGTATTTTGAAGTCAAAATTTATGAAAGCCCTAGTATGGGTGTTTAGACATGTTGTTTTGGGAGAATTGAAGAGCCTTTAGGGCTGGGTTGTCGCTTGGCATAAATCCTTTGTCGCCGTTGCTCATTCAATCTTTCCAAATCCGAGAAGTTGTGTAGGTTTGCCCATTTAAGGGCTTTGAAAATTCTATCCCACTACAGGTGACAGACGTCTGTGGATTTCCCACAGACGTCTATGGCTTCAGGAAAAACATTTCCTGAAACATGCGACAGACGTCTGTGGATTTCCACAGACGTCTGTGACTTCAGGGTTACAATTTCCTGAAACAGGGGACAGACGTCTGTGGATTTCCCCAGACGTCTATGGCTGTCGAATTTTGAAAATTTGGTTATTTTTATGTGGATTTCCAAATTTATCGATTTTTGATTATCCATATAGTTATTGTCAATTAATATCAACTTTGATGATTTCTTTTCTGGATTTTTGGTGTTTCTATTTGATCGATTTGAATATCGATTTCCATGGTTTTTTCACGTTATCAAAATGTGAATTTTTGGTGATTGATTGTTTCTACAATCATTTCTATAATTTGTCACTTTAAAATATAAAGGTTTTCTATACTAGTAGTAAATATTCAAACTCTTTTACTAAAATGATTTCAACTCTATTTTAATGCAAAGTTCGTTTATAAAACCATTTTCTAATCTATTAGTATATACAAACCTTTACTTCATTCGTATGAGAAAATCTAATTAAACGGCTTAGCAAAACAAGTGGTATGAAACGCTTGCGTTTACTTCGTCGGTTAATTTATGGACTTGTTCGATTGAAAATCTTGTGACAATTTTCGAGTGGGAATCTACAATTTGTTCGTAAATATTTAAGTTAAGCTAGTGGTTATGGGACATGAAGCTAAACTCATATATTTACTAGCTTAGTGTAATCGACACTTTTTATTGATCGATGATGATCATTTTGTGATTTAGACTAGCGATGTGCGATGTCTATTTGTCTACGAGGGAAACTAAACCTCGTTTTGTGGAACTTTGGTTCAATTTGGCGGGGTAGCGACCCGTGGTCTTCGGGCCGTTTGTGGAGCTTCGGCTCAAAATTTATGGTTAGTGACCATGGAATAGCGTTCCATTTGTGATACACGTGTTAGTGAGTTTTCATGCTCCCATTTGTGATAGGCCTCCCCCCTTTGTGATTTTTGGATTTCTAATTTATGATTTCTAGAATTTGTGTTTCACCAACCTTTGCGATTGGCATTAATATGTTTGTCAATATTTGTAGTTCGGTGAATAAAATAAAGAATATGATATTCTTTTTGGTGCTTTGAGATTCTTGAGATATTGTATGATTTTGTTGTTGTTTTAATCACACTTGTCCTGGTATGACATTATCGTTATCATACGTTCTTATTATATCTCTGCTTAAATCTCATTTCTTTAATGATAATTATGGCTTGACTGATCCATTTATTATTTTATTATTAAATAATACTCGGGTCAGACCGAGATGTTACAGGTGCTTCTGCTTGACTCCTTATCTAGGATCACCTTTTGACTTTTGTCTAACTACATTACATTTGTAGTTTTTGTTGTTATACATTTGAGATAGAGACTCCTTGATGTATACATATTCTTTTGTCTAGCACTTGTATCTATTCTTTTGTGATATTGTGGATCTTGTTTGACCACTACTCTGATGTACACTTTTATGTGTAATATTCATATCTGTTTCCGCCTTTGAGATATGAACATCTGTGACTGATTTATGTTATCTTTATTTCTATAATTGTTTCCGAGGTCCACTTAGCCACTGTGTAGTCGCTTTGAGTTTGTATCGGTATGTCAGATTTCCTCTTGAAATGAAATGCATGTTATACTATCTGACATATCGGTGCTCGCACAAGGCAATTACACGGATGGTCACTCCTCAACAGCCTTATTCTTCGCGCTAGTCGACGGCATTACCCAGTGGTGTCCTTGGCTAGCATGAGCATCGAGGTGGGGCGTCACAAGTTATGAGTAACTCAAGAAGCAATGCATTTGTTTGGACTTAGTACTACTCCATTCCTATGGTGCAAAATATAATGCGTGCCTACAGAAGTAGTTAAAGGTTAAAACTAATTTTTTTAATGATGACCATATCTTGGAAATAACAAGTGGGGTATATGTAGGATACTCTTAATGGTTACGATCGCCTATGTTAGTGTGAGCTGGGTCGGCTCTATGAGAATATTAAAGGCTTAAATTCTCTATAACACTCGTAGAACCAAAATGTGCTCAGGACCAAAATAAACACAACCAAGAGATTGGATGTGAAGGGAATCAATGCTTCGTAAAGCTTATTGTCTGGATATACAATAAAGGCCGACGGTTCAAGATGAAATAATTCACCGATTAGCCAAGTAGATCCGATAAGTTTTAACTAGGGAAAGTTCAAAGTGAAATATCTACTTATCCACGATAAAGCATTATTCCATATGTACTCTGTGATATTTCGCTTTGTGTGGGGGATATGTATATTATCATTCATGTGGGGGATTGTTGGAATTCCTAATACTAAATTGAATGAAAATAACATAGTCCCACATCGCCAAAATTGCAAAACTATTCTAGTATATTAATAGCTTTGCAATGAAGGGGTTGGGGCCTTGGGGCACCCAAATGTTTGCTTCGTTGTGAGGAGGGAGATCATGCATCACCACCAAACACGCGCCCGCGCCGCCGCCGTCTGTCTGATCGAACCAAACCGGGCCGAGCTCGGGTTCGGGTTCGGGTTTGGATCTAATATGATCCTATTTTTACTGCAAAACCGGGTCGGGTTTTCTGACAGTTGCAGCCTATACGAACAGGTGCAGATCTGTTCGGAAGCGGACACAGATTGACTGAAGAGGCGCGGGCGAATAGATGCAAGTAGCAGGTAGGTGCGACCCGACTAAAGATGCGCAGGCGAACAGATGCAGGTGCGACGCGAGCGGATGCGAGTTGTAGGTGGGTGCGACCCGTTAACAAACAGTAGCAGTTAAAAAGGCAACGGGTGCGACCCATCAAGCGGACGCGACTGTTTGAAGGGATGCGGACGAAATTATAAATAGGAGAGAATACCGATCACATTCTCATTCCATTTTCATTTCTGTTTCTTCTACCTCTTCTTCTCTACTGCTCTATACACTAAATCATAGAGTTGACATACTCATTACAATCTCGTGCAGATTACGTCTGTTGTATCTTGGGAGAATTTGAATAAAAATTATTAAGGAAATTGTTTCGACAAGCCTCAGACGGAATTTCCTTATTTAACCAGTCAGGTTCTAGTCTATTTGTATATTCTTATACATCATTCTTTTATCTTTCCGGTTTCTACGTTGTGCTATTTTTTACGATAGTATAACGTTGTTGTTGTAATTTAACTACAACATACCTATTGCTTAAATTAGCTAATACAGACTTCGAGAGTAGTAGAAATCTAATTGATAAACTTGTGAGACAAGTTTATAAATTGATTATTCTCTGTTTTGGTATACTAGACGTATAACATATTTCCCAGTTGAATCGATTCCATGCTCGACGCACACCACTTCCTAGAACTTAGCTCCGATCTGGTTCCTGCATTGGCCACCTTTAATTTTGTTTTAAGGGACAAATCTGGGATAGTAGATAGTGTTTTTAATTAAGTAACTGATAGGGTTTTTGGTAAAATACGGGTAGTGGATTGGGAAGGAGGGAAAAGGGAAAATTTTCTAAGTACTGCCGCGCCAATTGATAACAAAAAAAGAGAATGGAGAAAGAGTTTTTGTGCGGGCCGCTTTAATTTTGTTGTTTCCTGCATCAACTAGCGGCGATCCTTTTTAATTTTTATTCCATAAAACTTTGGTTGCGTTTGGATAACTTTTTGGTTGCACTTAGATAACAAACGCTACTAATAAGTGCAACTAAAAATGCTTTTCTTGTAGTGAGGAGTAGAGTTGCTGATTTCTAGTGCTTGGGACATTCGATAGAAAATAGCATGCAATCAATCCATGGATTGAGGAATGGGCTTCCAAAATTAATACTTGGTTGTAGGAGGAAAATGAAGCATATCTGAGAAGAATCTATGGATTCGTACCTATTCATAGCTATGGATCGATACCGATCCACCACCTTGATGGATCAGGCTTCGATTCACTTGGAGTGACCTTGTTTATGCCTCATGGTCTTGGTTGTACTTCATGATCTTGGTTGTCCTTTTTTGGTTCATACCAATCCATTTGACGATCCCAATTCAAGATCCAAAGCTCGAATCGAACTCTCTCTTTGCACTTGGACAGTTTCAGGTAGGCGATGGTAGTGGGGATGAACGTCGATAGTCCTCGTGCTGATGACAATGCTTTGGATGGAGAATGAAGTGCAAAAAAGGGACGAAAATCCACCAAGGGTAAGGATCGGTACCGATCCAACCTTGAGGATTTTCGGTCCTCAAACTCTCTTCTGAGAGTTATACTATTGATCACTATTCAGACTTTTGTCAAATATTGTACCATCAATCCTTGAGCATTTCTAAGGCATAGTCAATGACATGAGTGCCCGTCGAGACGATCAGTGATGATGGTCTTTGGATATTGTCCATATTTCTAAATGAACTATAGCACAATATCGGAAATCGGCACTACACGACACTTCACTAGATTTTCACTTTGGCATAGGGCATGACTTTTAATCAATCTGATACCAATTATGTGTTGAGTTTTGATAGCTATGGCTCCTAGACATTCCGAGCATCTCTTTTCTCAAGCTTCAGGTCCATTGACTATCAGGTATGCCAAGTCAGATACTGAATCAAGCTCAATGTGGCTATTTTACACAACAAACTCCAATGAAACCAGCACCTTAACTAGAGAATCCGCAAGCAGAACAATAGGTTTCGGAAGTTCCAATAGAGCCCGTAGAGGGTTAAGAAGTTAAACCTGCCCTAGATACTCTTGACAATGCAGTCATATAAGACGATCCCATCGATTCTCCTACTTCCAAAATCAAAGAAGGATCACTTAGGAGAATCTACAAAAAACATGGAATTACATTTGAGGATGTGTTAGTTCCGAGATGCCATCAGAGAGCTCACCATCCACCCGATGGATATACAACTTGTAATAGTTATATGTGCTTGGCAGGATGCGTCCCGCCATTTAATCAGTACATCCGACAGGTTCTACATTTCATGCAATTGGCTCCGGCCTTGCTTCATCCAAAAATTATGCTTTCCTCCATTGTCTGTTTGTTATATTTGCTCGCCACTTTGACCGAGTTCCTAGTAACCAAGAGATCTGATATTTGTTCAGTTTTAAGCTTCACAAGGGAAGCCCTTCCCTTCTTTTTCTAGAGCCTTCTAGAGGTTGTCGGATCATAGTCGGTACTTTGAATAAACTGAGCCATTTCAAGGAGGAATTCGTCATTATTCGTTGTCCTCCTAGGTCCGCTCAACAATGGATATCTCCACATAAGCACCACTCTAGCCTTTACCATGTGATTCCACATCCATAACTTTGTCGCTTCTGAACGTCTTTTTCGTTCTTTATGGATGTACCACATAGGCCTTCCAATGCAACTTTGGTAGATACTTTTAGACAACTCCATTTAATTCTGGAGGAAGAGAAAGAGACCAAGATGTTGCTCGGTGATTAAAATCTATGTTCTTATAACTTGTTGGAATTCGATCATAGTGTTGGTGCTGCTCTAAAGGACAGCGATGATGGTGAGGACGATGTCTGAAGGTGATGGAGATCACTCGTTGGTGGCTCTAGTTTAAAGCCCATTAATCGAGACTGTCCATGTACAAGAGCACATTGAAGAGGGTGAAATCAAGGCAGAAGGTGAAGGAGCAGCAGAACATGGTGTAGAGGGTAAGGGTGATGATGATCGGCAACCTCTTTAGAAGAAGAGTCTTAAGATTAAACTTTCCAAAAAGAGGACTCCGACACTGCCTCCGTTAGCTACGTCTACATTTGAAAGTTCTATACAGGCTTTAGGGGACCTTTTTGTTAGCCTTAGGCCAATTCCAAATGTAATTGACTCCTTTAGCCTCGCCAATATAAGTATTGGGGATGTTGGGTTCTCCATTCATTTTCAAGAGGACGTGCCTTCTACCAAAGCAAGGGAAATTATCCCTATCAGCAAAATTCAAACCCACGGTCTATCGGAGGACACTAGGGCACTTGCACGCATGCACATTTGCACTATACTCTGCATAGCTCATGTAGTGCTCTTGTCTTAGCAAAACTAATTTATCTTCGCTTTACTTGCAGGTTCCATGGAGCAGGTGGATTATACAAGGATTTCCAGGATCAGATGGGATATCAACCGAGGCGCAAACCAACTACACGACCTTACATGCCCAGTCATGATTTTGATTCTAGCCCGTGTTTTAGCCATGATCGTGGAGGTAGAAAAAAAGATATAGGCCACACAATTCATCGTTTAGGCATCGGTCTAGATCTAGGTCTCCCCCATCCAGAGGTTCGGAAAAATAGTCTAGTCACCGTGATGACGTCCTTCTTGATGATCCTTCTCGTGCTTCCCTCTCTACCAAGCAGCCAGCGCCATCTCAAACATCTCAGCAGTCTCTTCGTCCATCGAAATCCACTACTTTTAATTCTTCTTGATGCAGATCTAACAAGGCACCTATTGAGAAGCAGGTTGAACAACCTATCATTAAAAAAGAACAATCAATCGTTTCAAATACTCAGATTTCCAAATTACGGTGTCATTTTCTAAGGATCAATTTCAAAGCCTACAAGTTTTTTTCGAACTTCAAAGATATTCCTGATACATGAAGGATGAAACAGTTGCTTACGTCGGTGATGTGTATGATCAGTATTTTACTTGGAGGAGGCTGGCTGAGGTAATCTCGGATTATTCCGAGAATCTAGAGGTTGAGGTTGCAAGAATGAAGCTTGTTGCGAACCAAAATGAGAGATCGCCGCCTATCTCAACTAAGAAGTCGTTGAGTTAAAGAAAGCAAAGGAGGATGCTGATCAAAAGGTTAGGGAGTTACATGCTACAATCAAGCAAGAAAGAAATAATTATATGATTGAAGTGGAATCTATTTGCCATATAAATCATGATTTGGCTAAAGAGGTAAAAGCATTAAAAGCATAGTTTGAAGGTGAAAGGAAAGAGAAAGATGAGGCTCTTCAGACTTCCCATAATTACTGTGAAGAATTGCTAGATAGGACTTGCAATGAGAGAGACAATGCACACAAAGAAAGAGATGATGTGCTAGACAAGGTGAAAAGAGTAGACGAGTTGGTGGCCTCTACAAACAGACGAATTAATGATAGCTTCGATCCACTCATCACAAACTACAATGCCAATGTTCTTAAATTCTGAGACTTGGTGTAGGTCGGTAAAGCTTATCATCACACCTTAGTAATGGCATGAGAGAAGATAGTGCAGGATGAGCGCGAACAATCAAAAGGAGCCAAAATAGACTTGGTGGAGCTGAAGAAAGAAATTTTAAGTGTAGTGGAGATCGAGGTGCTCAAAGTGGGTGCACTTATCTTGCACCTAAAGTTTGCCGGTCAAGTTCGGAGAGATCTAGCTGAAGGCTTCAGCCCCACCCCTTAGGAGATCACGACAGGCCTTACTTCTGGGCCTCTAACTACCTCCATCACTTCATCAGACCTTGGGTATAATTTGGATGTGCCGCAACTCCTTAAGCACAATATGATATCTCCAATTATAGAGGGAAACTCGGATGGTATGCCTGCCCACATGGACTATTTATCTGTGGTGGTATATTGTTGACATCACCCATATTTGAGAAGGCGCACATAACATCGGTTGATATAGTTGAGCTCTCCTTTCATCTATCTCAAATTATAGGCCAACCTGTGACTCCAACTCTTCCCAAAGGGAGCTCCCAGCTAGGGCCAATAGCAACAATGCTTGATTCAACAGCTGTGACTATCTCTATAGCTACTTCAAGCATTCCAGTTAGCGATACTCCTAGTCCTGGTGCATAGAAGATCCAAGCTCTGGATGAAGAAGGGGCTAGTAGTTTCTGGAGATTCAAGTCAATGAGGATTTTCAATAATGGTGATCTTGAGCCTGTTATAAAGCCCACTATGTAGAAGATCCATGAAGAACAAGTCCCGAACATCATCAAAATTAAGCAAGAACTGGCGGACTTCATCTCTATACTTTTATCCATCGTTTCACTTGGTGATCCCATTTTCATCCCAGTCACGCTGTCTATGGCCAGGAGCACTCAAAGTGCACCCATCGTTTCATCACAAAGAACTCCAGCGAAGGGCCAAGGAAGTGGGGTGCGAGGAGGTAAGAAAAGAACGAAGGCTCGGGCGGACAGTCTTTAGGTGATGGGAAGAAAGAAAAAAAGCACAAGATGAAGAAATGATCGTTCGCCTCCTTTATGTTTTTTGTTGCATGGAAGTACTTAGGCAGTTTGGTCTTTTGCTTTCTTAGCTAGTGTCATGCGGATTCAGCCTCCACTTTTGCTTTTCAGCTGGGATGTTAATAACACATGTACTTGTTTAGTATGTGAATAAAAAGATATTTTATTTTGTTTAAGTCTTGTGTGAACTTGAATTTGCCTAAGTGTTTGAGAAGTGCACTCTACATTCAATGTGTTTGCGATCCATTTCTTGTTGCCTTCACTGGAATAAGTATTTTGTCCATTTCATTGCTTGTTAATAAATAATAATCTCTAGGTTATCTATCTGCATACGACCATGTTAACCTCCGGAACTTAATAAAATTCCAATTACTTTAAACATTGGCTTAACATTCCTTTCAAGGATGTTTTGAGTGCGATCTACCTATCTCCAGGCGTTAATAGTAGTAATTCACCTATAGATGTCTCTTTGGACATCCTTCGTTAAAGTGCGTATGCTGACAATGCCAGACTCTAGGCGTCGGTCGGAGTTATCCACTTAATCATAGTGGTTTAAACATCCTCATCTAGGATAATTTCCTTCGATTGTGTCTAACTACAGGCTTTAATCAAAGTTCATAAATAAGATCCCGTCTTTTCCAGGCACATACCCTTTATCATGCTTACTTCGGAAAGGTGTGAATGCTCTGCCAAACTCTGGGCACTAGCAATAAAGGTGAACTGTCTCATTCACCCTTTGAACATTTATACTCCTGCTCTAAGTCGTGGGTTAAAGGAGTTGTTCGGCATCTCTCTGGATGCTAAATGCGGTTTATTTTCGTTTGTCTGATCATGGAATGTAGAAGCTTAGTCGGCACTTACCTCCGGGTATTTGTACACCTGCATTTTGCATGTGTAAGTTTATTTAAACATTACACCATTTACAGTGTAAAATCAAGTGCGGATAGATTTATGAGCTTCGGAAGTCATTTCCTTATTAAAACGCCAGAAATGATAGATTATGTCTAGTTTGCACAAATTTACATTCATGTGAAATAGCGCCATAAGTGTTTGTTATTCCATACCCGTGGGAGTGAGATCCCATCCATTGTCGCTAACTTAAATGCGTCATCTCCAAGTTTTTGCTCGATTGCATACGGACCTTCCCAAGTCAATCTGTTCCAAGGGCTAGGGAAGATTTGTTAAAGGACGAGGTCGCCAATTTCAAAGGTTTGAGTCCTGACCTTGGTAATGTAATATCGAGTGACTTGGTTTCGGTGCCCAATCGCTCTCAATTCCGCTTCGTCGTGCTTCTCATCGATCATATCGAGAGACTCCAACAAAGTTCCTTATTTGTCGATGGATTATAGTGAGTCAATCAATGAGAATGGACTATAAGTTCAACTGGGATTATAGCCTTTGATCCATATGCTATGGCGAATGGAGAGTTGTCAGTCGCTGACTTATGGGTCGCTCGATAAGCCCAAAGTGCTAACGGTAATTCATCTACCAACTTTCCCTTAGCTTTCTCCAACCGTTTTTTTTCAGAATGGACTTGATAATCTTGTCCACTGCTTTAACCTGTCTATTCACTTAAGCGTGTGTCATTGTGGCAAATCACCTCTCGATACCGTGTCTGCGGCAGAATTCTTTGAGTTCGACGCTGTTGAGCTGGGTTCCATTATCGGAGATAATCGTTTGTAGAACCCCAAAACAATGGATGATGTTTCTGACCACGAAATTGATTGCTTTCTTTATAGTGATTGTGGTTAATGGCTTCGCCTAATCAATCGTGACGATGACATACTTTGCGCAACCTTTAGATATCAGCAATACGCCGGTGATATCGATTCCACAGACTGCGAATGGCTGTGGGCTGACAATTTGAGTGATATCTGCTGGTGCGGCTCTCGGTGTCTTGGTGAATCTTTGGTATTTGTCAAACTTTCTAGTGTAATAGGCTGCGTCTCGATTGATAATTAGCTCGAAATATCATACCGAAGGATCTTCTTTGCTAGGGTTTCCCCCCCAGTGTGGTCACCACAAGCCCCTTCGTGAACTTCCTTCATGACTTACTTGGCCTCATTGTTGGTTGACACACCGAAGCATAGGGATAGAGAATCCTTTCTTGTAAAGTACCCCTTCTCGCATGATAAATCTTGCAGCTTCACGAAGGAGTTGATATTGTTTGTTCTACTTATTCGGAAGGATTCCTCCCTTGAGATAGTTCTTTATTAGAGTCATCCATGACTCCTTCTTAGGTTCAACCTCCAAGATCCAACCGACATCCATCTAGTTAATGCTCAGAGCCGAAGTACTTCCACCAGAAGAAGGCCCATGAGCTGCGTATCTCCAAAACTGGCTAACTTAGCTAACGAGTCAGCCTTCGCATTTTCCTCTCTAGGAATATGCATTATCGTGTAATATTCAATATCACTAAGGAGCTTAAGGGCTTGGTTTAGATAAGGAGCTAGCCTTGCTCCTTTCACTCGAAAATCCTTCCGCACTTGACATACCACCAGCTGAGAATCATAGAAGATATGTAAATTTTAACTCCCAGTTCCTTCGCAGTCTTACGTCCTACAATCAAAGCCTCGTATTCTGCTTCGATGTTCATTGCGGGAAAGTGGAGTTTCAGGGCATAACAAATCGGGTGTTCCTTAGGAGTCACTAGAATGATTTCGATGTCGAAACAACATTCATTAGATGCACCATCTATGAACATCTTCCACCTGGCATTAAGCTCTCCACTGCTCTTTGGAGTATAATCTCACGCAGTTTATTCAATAATGAAGTCCACCAAAGCTTGACCCTGGATAGCTCTCCGAGGATGATAGATAATGTGGTATTAGCTTAATTCAATGTTCCATTTCAATAGCCTTCCAGAGGTCTCAGGTCATTGTAAGACCTGTCTCAAAGGCTGGTCGGTTAGAACCTTGATCGGATGAGATTGAAAGTAAAGGCGGAGCTTCCTCAAAGTGATCAACAGAAAGTAGGCAAGCTTTTCTAGCTTTGGATAATTTCTTTCTGCTTCTGTCAATTGCTTGCTGATGTAGTACACTGGTTGTTGGATTCAAGACTCTTCATGCATAAGTGCGGCGCTCAAAGCGTGCACTGACACTGCCAGATAAATAAATAAGTCCTCATCATCTAGTGGTTTCGATAGAACGGGAGGTCTCTCTAAGTGATCCACCAGAGCTTGGAATGCGTATATACATTCTTGTGTCCAAGCAAAATTCCTTTTCCCTTTGTTAATCGCATCGAAGAAAGGAATGCAATTGTCAGTGGCTCTGGAAATGAGTCGACTTAGGGTGGAGGCCTTCCCATTCAAGCTTTGGACGTCTTTGATCATCTTCAGGGCTTGGATGTTCCTCAGTGCTTCATTCTTCTTCGAATTAGCTTTGATCCTATAGGAGTTCACGATGAAGCCTAAGAATTTCCTTGATGGAACGCCGAATGAGCATTTCAAGGGGTTGAGCTTCATCCTGAAATTCTAGAGAACACTGAATATCTCAGCCAATTCATCAATGTGGTTCCTCGATCGCCATGACTTCATGAGCATATCGTCCATGTACACCTCTATAAAGCGTCTGGTCTGGTTTTTAAACAACATGTTCACCAACCATTTGGTAAGTCACTCTGGCGATCTTTAACTTGAACGACATAATAAGATAGCAGTATAGTCCCAGATCGGTTATGAAGCTGGTGTGTTCCTAGTCCAGTACATGCATCGGGATCTAAATGTATCCAGAGTATGCATCCATGAATGATAGCAACTCATGTCCAACTATTGAATCCACCAGCTGAACTATTCTCAGGAGCAGGAATATGTCCTTCAGGCATGTGTTATTCAAGACAGAATAGTCAACACATGTCCTCCACTACCTATTTGACTTTTTCACTACAATGGCTTCGATACCCATTTCGGATAGGGCGTCGTGGATAAAGCCGTTATCCTTCAACTTCTCCACTTCTTCTTTAAGTGCAGCAAATCTCTCCGAAGCCAAGCTACTGGGTTTCTATTTCACAGGAATGCACTACGGATTAATATTCAATGCATGGCTCGCTATCTCCGGTAGTATTCAACACATGTACGAGCAAGTCTAAGTGAACACATCCGGGTTGTCCTGGGAAAGCAAATACTTCTTTCATCATCCTTGTGCCAAGCTGCGATATGACCTTCAAGATGCGAATAGGATTGTCGTGGCTGATCGAGATATTAATCGTTAACTTGGCTCAGGCTGCCCTTCTATCCTACGGCTCTTTCCTCGGTCCATATCCTTATGGAACCGACTATGTTGCCCGAGCCAGGGCCCAGGCGGTGGTCGCTATGTTTAACGACCCATAATTTTTTAGTCTTTAAATTTGAATATTTAAATAAATTCAAATTCGAAGACTCAAAAATTATGGGTCATTACATTCTTTCTCTTTAAAAGAATTTCTTCCTCGAAATTCTAAGGATGGAAAAACACAACGAAAGCTAAATAATTAATAAAAATTAAGCACACTAAAAATAATATCACTCATAACCTCGGTCGGAGGTACGGTGCCTTATCATATCCATTTTTATTTATCAAATTAAGGTAGTTTCTTTTAAAAATTCCTAGGTTGATTTACTAACCCTAGATGAATTTTACTCAGGCACCTAACCTAAGGTCTAATACCAGTTATGGCGACCTGAATTTTTGGACCAGTCAAAATCATCAAAACCTGTCCGTTCTAAAACTACTAATGAAAACTACTAATTTATTACACAATAATATTTGATAAACATACAACACTACTAAATGTATAGGATACAAATTCAATAATACAACTTATCATAGTAATCATTTATTCTATAGGTTGTGCTTTAATACATGCCAAACTAAAATATTATAAATCTACCGTTGCACAGCTCTGTTGTGACAGATAGCAATAGTCATTCCAGCAAACTCAATAAACATATAAATGCGGGATAAAATAGAAAGCAGGAAAGATACAACAACATACGATAATTAGCAAACAATAAATATGAAAAAGATATATTGTTATTGAGGCTGCATTACTACCACTTGTGACTGCCAATGTACCCCTATCTAATTTGGTACCCAATTAGATACAGGATCAAGCTAACCTAGTTCTCTATCACAAATAAGACTCAAGAAGCCAACAATACACAAACAATGTTGCAATTACCAAACTACCCACTTAGACTTAATCCTCACATTTAGGTTTTTGAAATCTAATTTAACTTTATTATTTTTAAAATATAGTCTTTTCAAAAATAATCTCTTCAAACTAAATTCCTGGTTTCATTTCAAATCCTTTTGAAATGATAATATGTATCTTTTATAACAAATCATACTTTCGAGTTTAAAATAAAACCTATAATTTGTATAAACCAATTTCCTAAACATTCTTCTATCAAAATATATATAAAAAAGTATATCAAAATGGATTGGGAAATACCAATCAAGGTAAATGTCGTCAAAGGCAAATGCTCACTAAAATAATAAACATCCCTTAGGAAATATCCCTCTCAGATATATAATCATGGCAATTACCAATCACTGCATGAAGCAGAAAAATCACAAATACCAATTGATGATAGATCCCATTGAATGGACAGTACCCAAAAATCCAAATCAATAAGTATGAATATACTTTCACTAACAAATTCATATTTCACAATAATAATATCTCACGAATACATTCAATCATACTATCATTATTCTTCCTTAAAAAAATTCGAAATCAATTTCAAAACCACCAAGATTTCAGTTCTCGAAATAATAGCTTATCAAATCCTATTTGATCCAAAATATTTAAACCAAACTTATTCCCAAAATATCTTTTATATCAAAATAAGGGAAAACACTTTTGTAAATATTTATTTCCAAAAATATTTCTATTTCTTTTCAAAGAAACCATTTCATTTAAAGGATAAACATCTTTAAAAGTATAATAAATATCTTTTATTATAACAATTACTTAATCAAATATTTTCATCGCACACCTTATAGTCAAACCATGAAATTCTAGATATTCGTTTATAATTATTTCCTACCCAACCCATGCCAATTAAAATGGGTAATTAATTGCTCATAAACTAGTCGAGCACAATTCAAACAACCGAACAAATAGTAATAACAACACATTATTATCAACAATTCAACAAATTGAATAATAACACATAAATCAAAATTAACTAGTACATATAAATAAATGTCCAAATTTATATAATAGCAGAACGAGGATTTTCCTACTAAACAGATGTCACAAACAAAGTATAATTATTTAACTACGTTATTTGTAATTAAATTCAATAACTAATATTTTATCAATATTTTATACTTCATCAAATGTGTTAATAACTTATACTAATGCATTCTATTCGTTAATACGAATCTAAAGTCGAAGATCTCGGGTTAAACGGACTTCGTATGGGGAAAATATTCGTTTTTAAAGTCTTAAATCTTTTAAACTAAAATTAATCACTAAACTAATGTAATAAACTAAATATAACTAAACTTATATATAATCTCACCAAATAGGTCTAAAGCCCAAACATTCATGCAAAACCCGCACTAGAACAACCCATGCGCCCTTTGTCTCTTCCATTGTTATTTACCTACGTTCACACTAGCCCCCTCCTTCCTAGTGCAATTGAATACATTGAGAAAGGCTAAAGTGCAAAACCCTTTGAAATTAATAGTCCCTCCTTTTTCTTGCAATCTCACTCACGCGAGTCACGCCTGCACCAATACAAACCCATCTCCATCCATTCTCCTTCATCCCATGCAATTAAACATATTAATGTGGACTTATGTGCAAATTATTCTTATTTGAACAGTGCTTCTCCTTTTATTCTTGCGCATGCTCTTGTTCCGCATGCGACGGCTCATAGCCTCGACTCCCTCTTCATCCATCACCGCCTCCGCTTGCATCACGACCCCTGCACACGTGCCCCATCTTCCTTGCTCATGCATGGCCGCTCTTCCTTCCTCTTATCTTCCGATAAGCACGCGACATTTTCACTCACAGTCAAGCATGCAACCTACATGACCATACTCACACAATCACACTCTACCACGTATGCATGCATTCATATTGCATACCACACACAGAATACACACACATACATAGCCATGTAGTAAGAAAACAAAGTTAAATAAAAAGGGTGTACATTTTTCGTTCACAGAGAAGAAAAATGAAAAAAAAAAGCTTGTTGTGTCCAAACTTGTGTTCTCCTTTCTGTGTGTTCATCCTCCCCCAAACGAATGTGTACATATGTATATATAAACAAAATCAATAAGTTGCTTAAAAGTAAAGCAATCCTAAATTTCAACAAGAAACATGCGCATGTAAGGAAGGATATTGAAAAGGTATGGTGAAGAGGTAATGTACTTAACTTGATATATATTTGTTTTAAAAAAGTTAGATTTACGGTACCCCACCACACAATAGTGCATCCGCGTATGTGCCACGAATGATAGAAATAAAAATACAATCGCACAACAATGTAACACGATCACAAAACAATAATAAAATACATAGGTTAACATATTCTGTGTAGTTTTGAAAATACATACATTTGCCACAAAATGCATCAAACGAGAACTCAATTATTTTCCATATTAAAAATTATGAAAAAACCCTATAAATTAAATTAAAAATACGTCACCAATTTGAAACATATATTTTATTATATTTAATTGCTAAAACACTTTTAAACCACTTAAAAATATGCTATAATTATTTACATAGAATATTATGTAAAAATAATCAATTTGGAAATAATTGAAAAAACCAAAATAAATAGTTTTATAAAAATTTATGCATTATTATTCAATTTGTTAAATTGTTGATAATAATGATTGTTATTATTGTTTGTTTGGTTGTTTGAATTGTGCTCGGCCAATTTATGAGCAATTAATTTTCATATGCATAGGTTGAGTATAAAATGATTATAAGCGAACACCTTGTGATTAGTATTTCAAAGTTTGGTTGTAAGGCGTTCGATGATAATATTTGATTAAGTAATTGTTATAATAAAATATGTTTATTATAATTTTAAAGACGTTTATCTTTTAAATGAAATGGTTTTTTTGAAAAGATATAGAAATATTTTTGGGAACAAATATTTATAAGAGTGTTTTCCCATGTATTGATATAAAAGATATTTTGAGAATAAATGTTGGTTTAAATATTTTGGATCAAAAAGGATTTAAAAAGGCTATTATTTTGAGAACTTAAATCTCGGTGGTTTTGAAATTTATTTCGAAAAGATTTTTGGGAAGAATAATAATAGTATGATTGAAAGTATTTGTGAGATATTATTATTCTGAAATATGAATTTGTTAGTGAAAGTATATTCATATTTATTGATTTGGATTTTTGGTATTCTCTATCAATTGGATCTATCGTCAGTTGGTATCTGTGATTTTTCTGCTTTCATGCAGCGATTGACTATTGCCATGATTATATACCCGAGAGGGGTATTGTCCTAAGGGACGTTTATTATTTTAGTGAGATTTGCCTTTGGCGACATTTACCTCAAGGGGTATTTCCTATCTACTTTGATACATTTTTCTATATGTATTTTGGTAGAAGAATATTTCAGAAATTGGTTTATACAAATTATAGATTTTGATTTAAACTCGAAAATATGATTTGTTACAAAAGATATATATATATATATATATTAATATTTCAAAAGGATTTGAAATGAAACTGAGAATTTAGTTCGAAGAGATTATTTTCAAAAATGATTATATTTTGAATATAATAAAGTTAATTAGATTTCAGAAATCTAAATGTGAAGACTAAGCCTAAGGGGTAATTTGGAATTGCATATTTATTTGTTTGTACATCGTAGGCTTCTTGAGTCCTATTTATGGTAGGAGAACTATGTGGGCTTGATCTTGTATCTAATTGGGTGCCCAATTAGATAGGGGTATGTAGGTAGTCAGAAGTGATAGTGACGTAGCCCCAATAATAATATATCTTTTTCCTGTTTATTGTTTGCTAATTATCATGTGTTGTTGTATCTTTCTTGCTTATCGTTGTATCCCGCAATGATTTGTTAATTGAGTTTACAGGTATGACTATTGTTGTCCCTCACATTAGAGTTGTGCATTGGTAGATTTATAGTATTTGTATTTGGTATGTATTAAATCACACCTAGTAGAATAAATGATGTATTATTCTTATCTCACAAATTCACAAACCAAATGCTCCAAACCTTACACTCTTTTCATGTCTTATCCTCTTTAACTTTCTTAAACTCATATCAAACAAACTCATTTCTCCACCAAACTTTGCCAAAGTTCTTATATCATATAAGAAACGTACTTTAACTTCTAATAAATTAAAAAATAATAATGGAGATGGAGGGATTTTCACCCAAGGACGTACCCTATTTGGATGATCCAAGGCATGGCCGTGAGCAATGGGGAGGGATGGTGCAAGGCCGTGAGCTAGAAGAGAGGTAGAGGTCTTGGACGTGAGCTTGGTTAAAGTAGGAGGGTTTTGATTCTTGCTCGAATGTTGGTAGGAAGATGGCAGTCTTTGGTTAGAATAAATGTTAGTTATCTTACCCTGAATGAAAATAATAACTTGATAATTCCTTGTTGAAAACTTGATAATTGCTTATTGAAAAACTTTATAATTAGGGTGCTACTATTAATAATAATAGACGCTAACTAAGTAGAGTTATAAACCCTTATTTAATTCTTAGAATAGCATATTAATTATGTGGTTGTGCCTTGGAAGGCCTTGGTTTATAAGGTTGAATGATGTTGAATATGGAATTGTCCATATAGCGATAGTCGCTATAAACACACGTTAAATCCCTTAACTTTAACTTGTGTAATTTGATATATTTTGAACATATCTTGAGATAACTTGTTTTGATTATTATCTACACTTCTATAACTGTCTTGGGAAGGCAAAATATTTTAGGAAAGTCATGGAAATTTTAGAATAAAGTTGTAAAAGATTGAAGTAAAAAGGTCGCTATATCGGCACTTTTAAATTCCTTGTTTATAGGAAATAACGTTTATTTTTGTAGGAACTTCTTTAGGGAGTTCTTTACCAATTTAACAAGTAAATAATATATTATTATTTTCAAAATTTTGAAGCTTAAATCATTTGATAGCTAGTTGAAGAAAGTGGCAAAAGTTATAGTGAAATAGTCGTTATACGAGCACTTCGGAAAAATACCTTGTTTTCGGAAATATCTATAAAATAATTAAAAGATACTTTGGGATTTTTCTTCATGGTTTTCAAGGACTTAAAGTATACTAACTACTTAAAAAGAATGGATCAGAAATCTTTTGTTAAGGCATCGAAAACTAGATGCAAAATCATAGCAAAACATGTTAAAAACATGCAACAGAACTTTATACAGCATTTCTGGAAATGTATCTTTGTTATTTGAAACTATAAATTATGTTTTATAATATTTGTATTTGGTATTATATTTAAATCAAAATATTTGTATTTGTATTTGTATTTGGTATTATATTTATTTCCAAAAATATTTATAAAAGTGTTTTCCCATATTTTGATATAAAAGATATTTTGGGAATAAAGGTTGGTTTAAATATTTTGGATCAAAAAGGATTTGAAAAGCTATTATTTTGAGAACTTAAATCCAGATGGTTTTGAAATATTTTGGGAAGAATAATGATAATATGATTCAAAGTAGTTCTAAGATATTATTATTGTGAAATATGAATTTGTTAGTGAAAGTATGTTCATATTTATTGATTTGGATTTTTGGTTACTATCCATTCAATGGGATTTGTCATCAGTTGGTACCTATGATTTTCTTTTGCTTCATGCAGCAATTGGCAATTGCCATGATTATATATCCGAGAGGGGTATTGTCCTAAGGGACGTTTATTATTCTAGTGAGCGTTTGCCTTTGGTGGCATTTATCTTGAGTGGTATGTCCCATTCTATTTTGATACACTTTTATAGATGTATTTTGATAGAAGAATATTTGGGAATTTGATTTATACAAATTATAGGTTTTGATATAAACTTAAAAGTATGATTTGTTATAGAAGATATATATTAGATTAGAAATGAAATCGGGAATTTAGTTTGAAGAGATTATTTTCAAAAAGATTATATTTGAAAATAATAAAGTTAATTGGATTTCAGAAATCTAAATGTGAGGATTAAGCCTAAGTGGGTAGTTTGGGAATTGCGTCTTTGTTTGTGCATTGTAGGCTCTTTCAGTCCTATTTGTGATTGGAGAACTACGTTGGTTTGATCATGTATCTAATTGGATATCCAATTAGACAGGAGTACGTAGGCAGTCGCAAGTGGTAGTGATGTAGCCCCAATAATAATATATCTTTTTCATGTTTATTGTTTGCTAATTATCATGTGTTGTTGTATCTTTCCTGCTTACCATTTTATTCCGCATTGACATGTTTATTGAGTTTGCAGGAATGACTATTGCTTCTCTCACATCAAAGCTGTACAGTGGTAGATTTATAGTATTTTAGTTTGGTATGTCTTAAAGTACACCCTGTCGAATAAATGATTACTCTGATAAGTTGTATTATTGAATTTGTATCCCATACATTTAGCGGTGTTGTATACTTATCAAATACTACTGTGTATTAAATTGGTAGCTTTCATTAGTAGTGTTAGAACGGATGGGTCTTCGGCGAATTTAAATGGTCCGAAAATCCAAGTCTTCATACTATGTGTCCGTCGCCTTGATGTAGATAGTCCTCTCTACATACTTTCCTATTTCTCTTCGCATCGCCTCTTTTAACTCGGCGACATAGCATTCACAACAAAAGCCCTGGTCCCCTTAAACTATCACCACACCATTCTCGATCAGGAATTTTATTGTTAAACACCAAGCTGTGATGGCCGCTTTGAATTCAGCAAGGGCCGGTCGGCCTAAAAAGCATTATAGGAAAAATAAATATCCAACACAATGAAAGGCACGACTCATAATCTCTTGCGATCGCCCTCTCCAAGAACCACTGGTAGATCCACGCATCCCATCGACCCAGTAGCTGTCCCGTTAAATCCATGGATCCAAGATTTACACGGCTTTTTAAGTCCTTTGCCACTAAAAGCATCTGATCATTAACTCTTTCAAACAAAATTTTGACTAAACTCCCATATTCAACCAAACCTTTCCTCACTACAACAGTTCCGATGATGGCCGAAATAACTAGTGGATCAATAGTCGAGGCTTCTATCCCATCAGCATCTCTATTGCGAAAAACGAAATCATCTGTCATACTTCTGAGTTGCTTTTTCGAAGCACCATCTTCGACAGCAAAACAACTCTCATTCACTGCATGTTCTAAAGCACCAACATACCGCTTCATCTCGTTCCAACTCTTCTTAGGTGGATGTGGCCCACTGATTACAGTATTTAACATAAGACGTTTTTCAAGCCGCGCAGCACTAGGCACGGTGTGCCCCCGTTGGGATGTCGACTAATGGGGGTTGGAGTTTCCTTGCCTACCATCCTACGGGGCATTCAAAAATTGCTGCAACTTCTTTTTACTTGTCAATTCCTCGATCATGTCACGTAAATGTCTGCATTCCTTGGTGTTTGACCATGTGTCTCATGGAACTTGCAAAACTTGCTAGATTATTTCTCCTTCTCAGTCGACTCCCTTGGAGCCAGCTTTCTGTCCTTCTCAGTACCTTGAGTTTCCAAGTAGACATTCTCTATTGATTTATTCAACTCGGTATAGCTATCATAGTTAGGAATCCTAGGATGATTCCTATTGTCTCTCTTGTGCTTCCTGGCTTCATTATTACTATGCTTCTGACCATCATTCTTGTGGCCAACATTTATATCTGTATTCCCGGAACTCCCTTAGGACTGTTTTACTGCAATATTGCGCTGTAATGTTTCGGCTAAATGTCCAACATCATCCCTTCGGGGATGTGTGCATGACTCTTCCAGGCGCATAAACTGATTGGCCTTCCTGTAAATGATATCCATCGTCGATGGGGTTTTCATTTCCTATCATCTCCCAAAATCGGTATCAGGATGAATTCCCCTGATTATCGCCATCAATAGGATGTTTTCTTGGGCATTGCTTACTTCAGCTATTGCAATATGAAATCTATGAAAAAAAATCCTTCAAGGACTCTCTCGCTCCTTAAAAGAGGTTAGAAAATTACATCACATCTTTCGGAAGTGTTGTGTGCATGCAGAATCACCCTATGAACTTTCGCGCCAGTTGATCAAACGACGATATGGATCTCAACGGCAGCTGGGTAAACCACATTATCACTAGGAATATCGGGAAACAATGACATCTAATGGCATCACTAGCCCTGGCCGAATCCATGTGCTAGTCACACTTCCAAATGTTGCCTCGGATCTGTCTTTCTATTATATGACGGCGTTGGCATTATAAACTTGCATGGGTATTCCTCACACATGATATATTCCGTGAAATGGTTCTGGCTCGAGGAGGAACCCTACTCATCATTCGTTCAGTATTGATTCTCACTTATCAGTCTCCTGAACATTTCAGTCAAATCTGGTTCAGGTGGGTCTACTGAATGGCGGTGAACATAACCTGCCTCGAATGTTTGACCAGGCAAACGCTCTCAGTTAGTCTCAACCTAGGTTCCCCTAATTCCGAAGGAACCGTTCTTTCAGTAGTTCCTTGTGTATAGTCTCTCTATGGTAGATCTGCAGTACCCTCCAGTGTTCCAACATTCTGACTGTCTACAACACGCCCAGAAGCCATACCAGTAGCATTACCTAGGAGTTGACCTTGGGACACACATTTGATGGTTTGATACCAATCCCTCTTGATGGATCGATACTGATCCATAGGCCTTGGCCATCGCTCGGTCCCACTATCTATTTCGACTTCCTGGTTACTTACTTTAGCATCTTTTACTTTATGTTCCTCTGCCTTTGCTCCGATGATGAGGAATCATCATATTCTGAATAAAAAAAGGGCTCTATCTCTTCTACTTTTCCTACGAATTTTGGTTAGTTGATTCTACAAGTCCATGCTCTACTTCATCTACGCATTCAACTCATTGCGGCTTTTTTAGAGCTTGTCTTTCATATGTTCATCATGCGGTCCATCTCAACTCTGGTGACCACATCAGCTGGGTTTTGAACATCCGTAGTGGTTGGCTATGCAACCTCATCAAATTGCTAGACATTGATCTGCTCAACATCTTTGGTAGCATGAGAAGTGGTAGAAGGTCTCTTAAAGGGGCCGTTGTAGGAAGCTCTCGTGTAGATTCTTGAAAATATGAGTAGTTAGAAACTCCAACAAATAAAGGAAACTAGATCTATCTCTCGAATTTAGACAATCCAATAGTAGATGATGGATCTAAATAGGTCTGAGAATATCTCTCAATGAAAGCACCAAAATGTTTGTACTAAAAATGACACAAACACCCAATAGATTATGTAGAGAATAAAAAGTGATGAAAGAAAATGTAAAGTAAATGAAAATTAGGGAAAACATAACAACGCATGTTTATAGTGGTTCAGGTAACCGTTTTCTATGTCTAGTTGAGATTTTGTTGATGAGTATCTCTATTTTACAATTGTTGTTTGTATCATTCGGTACCACTCGGTAGCCAATTACAAGAAATATATGTTAGATTGCTAGAGAGCTAAAATGCAGATCCCTGAAATGAAGCTCCTCCATGTATATTTATAGATGTAGGTCGTAGGGAAAACTCTAACATGTTCTCCATGATCTAGTAGTATTTTCTCTTAAGGAAACATCACCAAGTCAGCAAGCAGTTATAGATCGGTATTGATCCATAGGCATGGATCAGTGTAGATCCATATGTAATAACCCTAATTTTTAGTAACATTATTTAGGATATTTAATTAGCTAAAATTAAATAAAATAATATGTTGATTAGGGGATTGAGATTTGTGATTGAACTATGGGGTAGCTGTGCCTAAGAGAATAAATGAACTAAAATAAAATGGGTAAAGGAAATAGGTGAGGGACAAAGTTGGAATAAGAATATTCTAATACCCAAAACTCTTAGGAATTCATTTACATGTTCATTACTAAATCAAAGACAAAGTAGAGGTCGGCCACCATTAGCAAGAACAAGAGGAAGAAGATTAACCAAATCAAAGCTATTCAAATCTCAAACTCCTTAATCTCAAAGCTAAGGTGAATAATGACTACATCTCATATTTCTTAATTTTTTCAGTTTTAAGATGAATCCGGAGTACTTAGCAATGTTATGCCATGATTTTGAAGGATTAAATGTTTATATACGCTTGTTGATGATTTATGTTATTCATATAGGTTCTATAATATGTTTTAATGTGAAAACCCTATTTAATGACATCCAAATGCCTTACGATTTTATATATAGATCAGAAATGATATTTTAGAGATGGGTTCAATTTTCATAATAATTTGGGTTTAAATTAACTTATGGCTAAATTATTTATGTTTTGGGTCTGAAATTAGTATATGTTGGAAAACGTATTTACAATGATTTTCTGGAATTTTTGTAGATTTTTCCTAAGTGTTTTAATAGATATATAAAATTATTTAAGGTATGGGACTTAAATGTTTTATATATTATAAAAGGAGAAGGGGTATTTTGTAAATTATTTAAACTATTTAATTGTGAAATTTTAGCGGCGCTTTTAGAAAAGAAAATTTGCAACCAACGATATTATAACAAACAAGGCAGGTTAGTTGAAAAGAATTTCTTTTTAAAGTCAAAATCAGTTTTTACATGCTTTTAGCATGTTTCGCCACTTTCGGCATATAAATTCCGACTAAGTAGTTCTGCCACCATCACTATCGAAACCAATGCGCATGGCATTAAAGACTTGGTGCATAACGAATTGGATATAGGTGGAAGTTATTGGGTTGAAACCAGGGGTTTCGAAGGGGTCGAAGCGCTACTTTGTTTTCAAATGGAAATGCGCCTGCTTTGCTTTCGACTTGGTTGCTTCTGACTGGGTCAAATTGTTTTAAGGAATGGTTTCGAATGGGGATGCGCCTTTGTTTTAATTTAATGCTTTCGAATGGGGTCGAAACCCCTAGTTGTTGGTTTTCTACCTTTTGAAGCAAATGGTTTCGGAAGGTATACTTTGTTTTAAAACCCAAGCCACTTCTCCAATGCTTTCAGAAGGTTGGTTTCGACACCATCACTTCTTTACTTAGGAATGCTTTCGAAAGGAATGCTTTCTACTTAAATGTTTTATAACCCTTTTGCTCTGTTGAAGGTAGAACCCAAAGGTTTCGAAGGAGATAGTTTTAAATGGTGTCGAAAGGTTATTCCACATGTTTTACTTAAAACCAAAGACTTTCGACAGGTTTGATATTTTAATGCTTTCGAAAGGTTTCAATGAAGGTTCCGAAGGGGTGGTTCCCCAATGGTTTCGAAAAGTTTGAAAGGAAAGGTTTTCCAATGTTCTCAAAATGCAATGTTTATGTGTTTTAAAGATAGGATGTCTAAGGTTTTATAGCTTTCGAAGGAAAGGTTTTTTAATGGTTTCGAAAGGTTTATATGAATAGTTTCTAAAGGAATGTTTTGACCTTTCGGCTTAGGTGAAAGAAAGGGTTTTACTTAGTTTCGGAATGGGTACTTTTAATGGATTCGAAAGGGGTACTTTCAAAGGTTTAAATGTTTTCATCAACAAAGATTGACTAAAGTATATATAACATGGCAACATGATTTTGATTAAAGCATAAAGTATATATTTTCCTCGGTTAAGTTTGATTTAAAGGTTTTAAATCAAGTTGAGATGATAAGGTTTTCAAGGAAAATTTAAGGGAAGATTACCCTAAGTAATATGACTAAGATATTTGTATACCAGATAAGACTAGTATAGAGTACTCAAGCCCTATACATCAACTCTTAGCCCTAGTTAATTTAGTCCAAAATTCCAGTGTGTAGGGCTTTGTCATAGGTAAGACTAAAATGATGTTGCACACAGAATGGAATATATATTTGTACGGAGATAGTTTATTGGTGAGCCCGCAAAACCATTAGGATCAGGTGACCTTGGGAGAAGATAAGTTAGGGACAGACCATCCAGAAGAGGAGTGTCTAACAAGTGTTAGATTATTTGTTTATACTGTTTGGTAGGCCCGAGTCAGCTAAATTTTATTAGTTAGCCAAACAAAACTATAGTGTTCGGACAGATAGTTCATTTGTTACCTGATATGTATGTTTACATGATAATGCTTTACAGTTTTAACCATTTTTGGTTGCAGGATTATGATATGCAAAAGATATGTTTTAAAAAGGATATTAGTGAGAGGAAACCCGTTCTGCTAAGCGGTGTGGTCTCACTTAATTTCAAATAATCAAGATGTATAGTAATATTCACACCAGGCTTTATGTCTGACTCGAAGTTTATGTTTTTCCCCTTAAACTCTCGGGTGGTCAAAATTGATTTGACTAGGGTGAGGATTGAGGTTTACAGGTTTTTAGTAGGTTGGTGAATAAAGCTTCCGGAGACGAGCAGGTGGCTGACGGATAGCTACTTAGGAGTTTATGTTTTATTTTGTTTGATTTCGATGTGTTCTATTATGTCAGTATGACTATATTACTCTGGTTAACCAATGGGGCATCATCATATGTCACTCTTAGCGTATTTATGTAATAATTATATTTGATTTTTACCTGGGAAACGATTCGGACTATGCAATGGAATATGAAACATATTTTGTGATATGTAATCAGAAAAGTTGTTTTTGTGAAATATATGATTTTGTTTCATATTCATGTGCTTCTGATATTATGGATATCATTAACATTACCGTATTTGGTCACCGGAAGTTAATACTATGGATGACTACAGCATCTGTAGCGCTTAGCTTCGGGCCTCCAGATAAGGGATGTTACAACTTGGTATCATAGCATAGGTTTATGAAAAACTTTAAACTAAAAAATGATTTTTGAAAACATAATTCTAAGGAATTAGAGAAAAGATTGGGGTATGGGATAAGGCTATAGTAACGTACTTGTACTTGCTATATATAAGTATACACTATATCTCTATTCTCCTATCTTTCTTAGGCTATTCTTCTATATCTCACGAGGCTTGAATACAGATATGGACGCTATAAGTGGAAGAGTGAATCTTGGAGGAAGCACCACCACAAATGGTACTGCTAGACCGAATACAAGAAGGAACCAAGGTCAGGCACTAGTTGCAAATGTTGGTGCTGGAGTTCCACAAGTTGATATGGGAGCTATGTATCAGTTTTTTATGAACATGATGCAAACTGGAATTGCTGCTGGAGTGGTTGGAGGAAATGCTGGGGTAGGATTTCAAGAAGCTCCTGTGGTCAACAATTATGCTATCTTGAGAAGAGATTATGTTAGGTTTGGAGGGAAGCCATTTATTGGAACGGAATATGCTATTGAGGTGGAGAGCTGGTTGTTGCTTGTGAGAGAATCTTTGCTGATTTGGGGCTCAATGATGAGCAGAAGAGGAGGCTTGCTTCGAGACAGCTTCGGGGAGCAGCTTTATTCTGGTGGAATGGTGTGACGGCTGGAGTGAATGAAGAGACGATGACATGGGTTGAGTTTAGGAGAAGGTTCCAAGAGAGGTTCATGTCTACGATAGTGTAGTCTGCTTTGCTCAGAAAGTTTGCTCAATTAGAGCAGGGGGAGATGTCTGTGTTGGAATATTCTAGGAGGTTCGAGGAGTTGTCAAGGTATGGGTATGCTACTGTGGATACCGTGTTGAAGAGGAATGAGAAGTTCATCAGGGGGTTGAAGCCTGAGTTGGCCAGGGCCATATTACCTCATATTAAGGATCCTTGTGATGTTGTGGTGGAGATGGCTTTAAGACATGAGGAGATGCTTACTTCTTTGGAGAAGAATAAGGCAAAGGAGGTCCATGTAGTTCAGAGCCAAAAGAGAAAGTTCTTACATAAGAAGGGTGCTCAGAAAGGTGAAGCCGCAAAGAAAGGGAAGTCGGAGGTTGTTTGCTTCAAGTGCGATAAGAAGAAGCATTTTGCTAATGAATGTCATACTGGAAAGGTGAAGGAAGTGATCATGAAGAAGAATATCATATGCTTTAACTACGATCAGATTGGTCATTATAAGAACCAATGCGGTCATTATAAGAACCAGTGCAAAGAGCCTGCTAAGGATGGAAGGGGCAAAGTATTTGCATTGGAGCCAGCTACATCAGGACCAACAACGCAGGAAAAAGAAAAGTCAGTGTTGGGAGGTATGCTTCAGATTCATGGTATGTCTATTAGCGTTCTGTTTTATACCGGTGCATCGCATTCTTTTATATCTCATTGTTTGATGGATGAGCTTAACCTAGAACCCTCATACTTAGTTACTTCCTTAAGGGTTGCAAATCTGATAGGAAGGTATGCGACACTTGGGATGAAGTGTGACCACTTAGAATTTGATTTATTAGGTCGTACCTTTGTTTGCAGTTTGCATGTGTTTGACTTTGTAGGGTTCGGAATTATTTTGGGTATGGATTGGTTAAGTGAGTACGATGCTAGGATATTTTGTCATGATAGGAAAATATCGCTTAGACACCCTGACTGTAGTGATCAGATTGTATATACCGTAGAAAGCCCTAGTTGTGAGGTGAATGCTTTGTTGGGTGTTGTGGAGGTAGAAGACGAGTTGAATCGAGTTTTCATGGTTAGAGAATTCACAAATGTTTTTGAGCTTGTAGTAGGATTGCCACCGAAACGAGCCATTGAGTTTCGGATAGATTTGTTGCTGGGAGCAGAACCAGTGAGTAGGCCGCCAAGCAGAATGACACCTACCGAGATGAGGGAGTTGAAGGTGCAGTTGGTGGATTTGGAAGGCAAGAATTTTATTAGGCCAAGTAGTTCACCTTGGGGAGCAGCCGCAGTGTTTGCTAAGAAGCCGGACGGATCGTTGAGGTTATGTATCGATTATCGTAAGCTGAATGAGAAGACGATAAAGAATCGATATCCATTGCCTAGTATTGACGATTTGTTCGATCAGTTGAGTGGAGCCAAAGTATTTTCTCAGTTGGATTTAGCAACAGGTTTCCATCAGCTTAGAGTAGCAGAAGATAGTATTCCTTTGACGGCGTTTAGAACTAGATATGGATCGTACGAATGGTTAGTGATGCCGTTTGGACTAACTAATGCGCCAGCATTCTTGGTGGATTTAATGAACCGAATTTTCCGAGAGCACTTGGATAGGTTCGTATTGGTGTTCATAGATGACATTTTGGTATACTCTAAGGATGAAAGAGAGCATGAGGAACATCTTAGGGTTGTGCTTGAAACGTTGAGGCAGCATCAACTGAATGCGAAGGTTTTGAAGTGTCATTTCTGGAAGAAGGAAGTGATGTTTCTTGGTCATGTAGTCTCAGAGAAAGGGTTGTCCGTAGATCTGATTAAGATTGAAGCAGTAAATAATTGGAAGAGACCCGAGACAGTGACCGAGATAAAGAGTTTTCTGAGATCGGCTGGAAATTATCGGAGGTTTATAAAGGATTTTTTATGGATAGCCGCACTGATGACGAAGCTAACATGAAAGGATGTGAAGTTTGTTTGGACCGATAAGTGTGAGGAAGCATTCCAGAGCTTGGAACACTTATTGACCCATGCACCTGTATTAGTTGTTCCGGTGGGGAATTAGGATTTGGTAGTTTATATAAATGCGTGTGGAACTAGATTAGGAGCTGTGTTAATGCGGAGAGGTAAAGTGATTGTCTATGCTTCTCGACAGCTTAGACCGCATGAGGTTAGATATCCAACGGATGATTTGGAATTAGCTGCGGTGACTTTTGCATTGAAGGTGTGGAGACATTACCATTTGAGGGAGCGATTTGAGTTATATACAGATCATAAGTCGCTGAAGTAC
Organism: Allium fistulosum; assembly: GCA_030737815.1. Classification (NCBI taxonomy): domain Eukaryota; kingdom Viridiplantae; phylum Streptophyta; class Magnoliopsida; order Asparagales; family Amaryllidaceae; genus Allium; species Allium fistulosum. Next base: position 1,203,924 of record JASFAW010000015.1, read on the forward strand.
TTGTTCTCTCAGAAGAAGCTGAACATGAGACAGCAATGATGGTTAGAGTTTATTGCTGCTTATGATTTTGGTATTGAGTACACACCAGGAAAGGGCATCAAAGTTGCAGACTCACTTAGCAGAAAGCGTCAAAATGTAGTGTTGGCAATGATAGCAGAGCGGAAAGATTTGGAAGCGTTGTCGACTTGCAGAGTGCAGAGGAGATCTGAAGTTGGGTCTAGTGGAGGATCTGCTATGTTGTCATGTTTAGAAGTTCTATCAGTTATGATTGAAATGGATTGCCTCTAAACAGGTGGAGGATCTAGTATTTATTGAACGGATCGGGAAGTTTAAGGAAAGAACGGAAAACGATGACTTGAAGGATTTCAGTCTTGACCAGAATTTGTGGTTGAGAAAGAAAGGGGGATTATGTGTTCCGAATGTGGGAGACATTAGGTAGGAAGTTTTGGAGGAATGTCATCATTCGAAGTTCACTATTCATCCAGGAGGAACTAAGATGTATCAGGATATGAAGAGAAGTTTCTTTTGGGAAGGTATGAAGAGGGATGTTGGCTTATGGGTGAGGCAGTGTGCAAACTGTCAACAAATGAAAGCCGAACATCAGAAACCAAGTGGGTTATGTCAGCCATTAGATATTCCAGTATGGAAGTAGGATTCTATTTCTATGGATTTCACAGACGGGTTGCCAAGGTCAAACAGAGGAAATGAGAGTATATGGGTCATAGTGGATAGATTAACCAAGAGTGCCCATTTCATTCCAGTTAAGTCAACTAGGATGACACCTGTTTTGGCTAAGTTATTTATGAAGAATATAGTTAAACTTCATGGAATTCCTAGTAGTATAGTAAGTGATAGAGATTCCTTATTCAGTAGCGAATTTTGGAAGAGTCTACAGGAGATTTTAGGAACCAAGCTCAAGATGAGTACCGCTTACCATCCACAGAATGATGGGCAAATGAAGAGTTTACAAAGTCTTGGAGGATCTGTTACGAGCTTGTGTGTTAGATTTTGGTGGATCATGGGAAGACCATCTACACTTAGTGTAGCTTTTGTATAGCAACAGTTATCAGACTAGTTTAGGGAAGGCACCGTTTGAAGCTTTTATGGAAGGCCATGCAAATCTCCATTTTGTTGGTTAGGGACCAGGGATAGGTTGGTTCTTGGTCCAGATTTGGTTAGAGAAGCTGCAGAACAGATCGAGTTGATTCGGGCTAGGATGAAGGAAGCCCAATCCTCATAAAAGAGTTATGCAGATAGTAGATGGAAAGACTTGGAGTTCTATGTTGGAGATCATGTTTTCATTAAGGTATCACTGATGAAGGGAGTGATTCGATTTGGGAAATCAGGGAAGTTGGCACCGAGATTCGTAGGACCATTTCCTATTGTAGAGAGGATCGGGAAACTCACATATAAAGTAGAGTTACCGAATAGTTTGGCAGGAATCCATGATGTTTTTCATGTTTCTCATCTAAGGAAGTGTGTTAGAGATCCGAAGTCTACTATAGCACTGACTGTGTTAGAGGACTTAGTAGTAGAACCCGACTTGACTATAGTTAGAAAGCCAGTTCGTATAGTCACGACAGATGGGAAAAGGCTAAGGAACAAGACAGTCAGATTAGTTAAAGCCCAATAGAGTGATGATGAGAGAGACTGTACTTAGGAGACTAAGAGAAGGATTAGAGACGCTTATCCTGATTTGTTTGATGGTATGTTTTACCTTTATGTTTGATTTTTTGGGTACCTTATCGTAATTTCGAGGACAAAATTCTTTAAGGAGGGGAGTCTGTAATGACCCTAATTTTTAGTAACATTATTTAGGATATTTAATTAGCTAAATTAAATAACATAATGTGATGATTAGGGGATTGAGATATGTGATTAAACTAAGGGGTAGTCGTGCCTAAGAGAATAAATGAACTAAAATAAAATGGGTAAAAGAAATAGGCGAGGGGCAAAGTTGGAATAAGAATATTCTAATACCCTAAACCCTTAGGAATTCATTTACATGTTCATTACTAAATCAAAGACAAAGTAGAGGCCAGCCACCATTAGCAAGAACAAGAGGAAGAAAAGCTAAGGAAGAAGATTAAATCAAAGCTATTTAAATCTCAAACTCCTTAATCTCAAAGCTAAGGTGAATAATGACTACATCTTGTATTTCTTAATTGTTTTCGGTTTGAAGATGAATCTGAAGTACTTTGCAATGTAGCCATGATTTTGAAGGATTAAATGTTTATGTATGCTTGTTGATGATATATGATTATTCATATAGGTTTTATGATATGTTTTAATGTGAAAACCCTATTTAATGACATCCAAATGCCTTGCGATTTTTGATTTAGAACAGAAATGATATTTTAAAGATGGGTTCCAATTTTTATAAATTTTTTGAATTTATGTCGATTTAATATTAATTTTCTAGTGAAGAGAATGATTATTTGGGTTTAAAATAATTTATGGCTAAATTATTTATGTTGTGGGTTTGAAATTAATATATGATGGAAAACATATTAAAATGATGTTTTGGAATTTTTGTAGAATTTACCTAAGTGTTTTAATAGATATATAAAATTATTTAAGGTATGGGACTTATGCTTTATATATTTATAAAAGGAGAAGGGGTATTTTGTAAATTATTTAAATTAATTCTAAAATTTTAGCGGCACTTTTAGAAAAGAAAATTTGCAACCAACGATATTATAACAAACAAGGCAGGTTAGTTGAAAAGAATTTCTTTTTAAAGTCAAAATCAGTTTTTACATGCTTTTAGCATGTTTTGCCACTTTCGGCACATAAGTTCCGACTAAGTAGTTCTACCACCATCACTATCGAAACCAATGCGCATGGCATTAAAGACTTGGTGCATAACGAATTAGATATATGTGGAAGGTATTGGGTTGAAACCAGGGGTTTCGAAGGGGTCGAAGCGCTACTTTGTTTTCAAATGGAAATGCGCCCGCTTTGCTTTCGACTTGGTGGCTTCTGACTGGGTCAAATTGTTTTAAGGAATGGTTTCGAATGGGGTTGCACCTTTGTTTTAATTAAATGATTTCGAATGGGGCCGAAACCCCTAGTTGCCGGTTTTCTACCTTTTGAAGCAAATGGTTTCGGAAGGTATACTTTGTTTTAAAACCCAAGCCACTTCTCCAATGCTTTCAGAAGGTTGGTTTCGACACCATCACTTCTTTACATAGGAATGCTTTCGAAAGGAATGCTTTCTACTTAAATGTTTTATTTCCCTTTTGCTCTGTTGAAGGTAGAACCCAAAGGTTTCGAAGGAGATAGTTTTAAATGGTTTCGAAAGGTTATTCCACATGTTCTACTTAAAACCAAAGACTTTCGACAGGTTTGATATTTTAATGCTTTCGAAAGGTTTTAATGAAGGTTTCGAAGGGGTGGTTCCCCAATGGTTTCGAAAAGTTTGAAAGGAAAGGTTTTCCAATGTTCTCGAAATGCAATGTTTATGTGTTTTAAAGATAGGATGTCTAAGGTTTTATAGCTTTCGAAGGAAAGGTTTTTTTAATGGTTTCGAAAGGTTTATATGAATAGTTTCTAAAGGAATGTTTTGACCTTTTGGCCTAGGTGAAAGAAAGGGTTTTACTTAGTTTCGGAATGGGTACTTTTAATGGATTCGAAAGGGGTAATTTCAAAGGTTTAAATATTTTCATCAACAAAGATTGACTAAAGTATATATAACATGCATGGTTTTAAATCTCCTATATATCGCCCGAGATCTCCTCCGAGATCTCCCTTTCACACTTAAACGAGACGAGATATCAAATCTCCTCCATATCTCCCTCGACACTCATCTCATCCAAGATATTCAAATCTCACCCGAAATATGGATCAAAATCTCAATCCGAGATCTCATCTGAAATTATACGTTTTTCTTATTTTGCATAATATTTTGTATTTTCATATTGTTGATTCAAAAGAAACTGCTCAATCCAATTATAATTTAGCAACTTCTTGAACATATTCTTTACTTTTTATCTTAATGAGTCATAGCGAAAGGTTTCACTTCTTTATTATGTTCAAATAAAAGGATATTATTCAATCATTACCAAATCAATTAAGCTAATCAAGCTACTACTCTTCTAAAAATATTTTGTTTTCCATGTAAATCAAGTATGTTACCATTTTTATTTTTACTAAGAAAGTTATTACCGTTAAATTAATTTTTGACACATCGAGTTTAGATACATAAGTACATCCGAGATATTCCCGAGATGCATTATAAGACCCGAGTTGTCGATCCGAGATGTACACCTGATATGTACTCATCTCGTCCGAGATCTCCCCCGATACGAGATAACTTGTGTAAAAATTCTGAGACGAAACGTGACCGAAATCCGATATTTAAAACCTTGATAACATGGTAAGGTGATTTTGATTAAAGAATAAAGTATATATTTTCCTTGGTTAAGTTTGATTTAAAGGTTTTTAATCAAGTTGAGATTATAAGATTTTCAAGGAAAATTTAAGGGAAGATTACCCTAAGTAAAATGATTAAGATATTTGTATACCATATAAGACTAGTATAGAGTCACGTCCTATACACAGCTATTAGCCCTAGTTAATTTAGTCCAAAATTCCAGTGTGTAGGGCTTTGTCATAGGTAAGACTAAAATGATGTTGCACACAGAAGGGAATATATATTTGTACGGAGATAGGTTATTGGTGAGCCCGCAAAACCATTAGGATCAGGTGACCCTGGGAGAAGATAAGTTAGGGACAGACCATCCAGAAGAGGAGTGTCTAACAAGTGTTAGATTATTTGTTTATACTATTTGGTAGGCCCGAGTCAACCAAATGTTATTGGTTAGCCAAACAAAACTATAGTGTTCGGACAGATAGTTCATTTGTTACCTGATATGTATGTTTACATGATAATGCTTTACAGTTTTAACCATTTTTGGTTGCAGGATTATGATATGCAAAAGATATGTTTTAAAAAGGATATTAGTGAGAGGAAACCCGTTCTACTAAGCGGTGTGGTCTTACTTAATTTCAAATAACCAAGATGTATAGTAATATTCACACCAGGCTTTATGTCCGACTCGAAGTTTATGTTTTTTCCCTTAAACTCTCGAGTGGTCAAAATTGATTTGACTAGGGTGAGGATTGAGGTTTACAGGTTTTTAGTAGGTTGGCGAATAAAGCTTCTGGAGACGAGCAGGTGGCTGACGGATAGCTACTTAGGAGTTTATGTTTTATTTTTTTTGATTTCGATGTGTTCTATTATGTCAGTATGACTATATAGTACTCTGGTCAACCAATGTGGCATCATCATATGTCGCTCTTGGTGTATTTATGTAATAATAATCATCATAGGTTCTAATTTAGTAGTTCCGCCACCATCACCATTGAAACCAATGCGCATGGCATCAAAGACTTTGTGCGTAGAGAATTGGATATAGGCGAAAGGTATTGGGTCGAAACCAGGGGTTCCTAAGGGGTCGAAGCGCTACTTTGTTTTGAAATGGAAATGCGCCTGCTTTGCTTTCAAAAGTAATGTTTTCGACTTGGTTTGCTTCCGACTAGGTCAAAGTGTTTTAAGGAATGGTTTCGAATGGGGATGCGCCTTTGTTTTAAGTAAATGCTTTCGAATGGGGTTGAAACCCCTAGCTGCCACTTTTCTCCCTTTCGAAGCAAATGGTTTCGGAAGGTATACTTTGTTTTAAAACCCAGGCCGCTTCTCCAATGCTTTCGGAAGGTTGGTTTTGACACCATCACTTTTTACTTAGGAATGCTTTCGACTTAAATGTTTTATGACCCTTTTTCTCTGTTGAAGGTAGAACCCAAAGTTTTGAAGGAGATAGTTTTAAGTAGTTTCGAAAGGTTATTCCACATGTTTTACTTGAACCCAAAGGCTTTCAAAAGGTTTGATGTTTTAATGCTTTTGAAAGGTTTTAATGAAGGTTTCGAAGAGGTGGTTCCCCAATGGTTTCGAAAAGTTTGAAAGGAAAGGTTTTCCAATGTTCTCGAAAGGTAATGTTTATGTGTTTTAAAGATATGATTTCTAAGGTTTTATAGCTTTCGAGGGAAAGGTTTTTTAATGGTTTCGAAAGATTTATATGAATGGTTTCGAAAGGAATATTTTGGTCTTTCGCCTAAGCGAAAGAAAGGGGTTTACTTGGTTTCAAAAGGGGTACTTTCAATGGATTCGAAAGGGGTACTTTCAAAGGTTTAAATATTTTCATCAACAAAGATTGACTAAAGTATATATAACATGGCAAGGTGATTTTGAATAAAGCATAGAGTATATATTTTCCTTGTTTAGGTTTGATTTAAAGGTTTTAAATCAAGTTGAGATGAAAAGGTTTTCAAGGAAAATTTAAGAGAAGATTACCCTAAGTAAAATGACTTAGATATTTGTATACCAAATGGGACTAGTATAGGGTCGCGCCCTATACATTAGCTATTAGCCCCAGCTAATTTAGTCCAAAATTCCTATGTGTAGGGCTTTGTCATAGGTAAGACTATAATGATGTTAAACAAAGATGGGAACGTATATTTGTACAGAGATAGGTTATTGGTGAGCCCGAAAAACCTTTAGGATCAGGTGACCTTGGGAGAAGATAAGTGTCTAATAGGTGTTAGATTATTTGTTTATATTGTCTGGTAGGCCCGAGTCAGCCAAAGGTTAGTAGTTAGCAAAACAAAACTATAGTGTTCAGATATATATAGTTCATTTGTTACCTGATATTATGTTCAATGATAACGCTTTACAATTTTAACCAGTTTTGGTTGCAGGATTATGATTTGCAAAAGAATATTTTAAATAGGATATTAGTAAGGGGAAATCCGTTTCATTAAGCGGCGTGGTCTCACTTAATATCAAATAACCGAGATGTGTAATGTTATTCACACCAGGCTTTATGTCTGACTCGAAGTTTATGTTATTCCCCTTAAACTCTCGAGTGCTCAAAACTGATTTGAGTAGGCTGAGGATTGAGGTTTACAGGTTTTTAGTAGGTTGGCGAATAAAGCTTCCGGAGATGAGCAGGTGGCTGATGGATAACTACTTCGGAGTTGCTGTTTTATTTTTATTTGATTCTGATGTGTTGTATTATGTCAGCATGACTATATAATACTCTGGTTAACCAAGGGGCATCATCATATGTCACTCTTGGCGTATTTATGTAATAATTATATTTGATCTTTACCTGGGAAACGATTGAGATTTTGTTATGGAATATGAAACATGTTTTGTGAAATGTAATCAGAAAAGTTTCTTTTGTGAAATCCGTGATTTTGTTTTGTATTCATGTTCTTCTGATATATGGATACCATTAACATTACCGTATTTGGTCATTGGAAGTTAATATTATGAATGACTGCAGCATCTGTAGCGCTTAGCTTTGGGTGTAACGACCCGTATTTTTAACACTTTAAAAATACAAATTAGAATGAAAATTTTGGATAAAAATCCGAAGAAAATGAAAGTAAATGAATTATAAACTATATATTGATAATAATGTATAAGTAAATGGTTGATTCAATAATGAAAGTGTAAATCGAAATAAAAGAATTCAATTGGAATTAAATAACTTGAATTTGAACTACAATATAATTGAACGCTGAATCTAATGCAATCTTTTATACTGGATTTATAATAGAAAACTGCATTGTAAAAGATTGTTAATTTCTGTGAAATTAAAAATGAAATTTGTGAACAATCGAAATTTGATTTAAAAGTTAATAATTTAAAATTGGGAATTTTATATTGAAATTAAAACAGTAGAAATAGCCATTTTACAACTGTCTCGGATTTCGACGAAACCAGTTTCATCGGATCTGTAACGGTGAATTATTGTAGGATTTCAAGTTTCGTATCGATCGGACTTGTCGTTTGATCGTATGAACTCGAAACGTCTTGAAATTTATGCAATTGAAATCAATTTGGAAATTATTGTTTTAGCATAACTTCTTTATACGATGCAATTTGAACCCGAAACCTTTTCCATTGCGTTTAAAATATTTAAAAAAAAACATCTATTTTGATATATGGGTTGACGCAATTCCGTTCCAGGGTCAGAACGAGCTTTTGGGCCACTTTGTCGTTAGCGCATCTAATAGACCCGATCCATTCTTCTTTCCAACCTTTCCCTATAAATATCCTATTATAAACCCTAGCCTCCCTACTTCTCATTTGTCTGTGCATACATCTCAACTCTCTCCTCTTCAATGACAGACAAACAAAAACTCTAGATTCAGACCCAATTTAAAATTTAAAATAATAATAATAATAATAATAATCATTTATTTAGTGTAGAAATTCGAATTTTCACAAACAAATTCCGTTGCTACTCAAACTTCACATTTGGAATGCGTCTAGATAGACATAGGCGTACGCCAAATTTCGTCGAATAATATGGAAGTAAATTTCGCTCGTCGCATTTACATATTAGTTTAAATTTTATGTGTAAATTTTCTATCATCCGAACTCAAATATTTTTCACAATGTTGCATAAGAAAAATATTCCGATCATGACGGCGCATTTCGTTTCGTCAAATTCCGCTTCTAATTGCTAGTAAAATTGTCGCTCGAGCAAATGGTTCAATAAGATTTACCACTTCGCAAACAATGTCAAACCATCAATATCTTCATACCGTTGTGTCCGCCTCGTCGCGCTGATCAAAACGGTATATTTATTTGTGTCAATCGGAGTTTGGCGTTGCAAATTATAAATTGTTTAACGGAGTACAAACTGGTCCGTTACGCCACACAAACCGGTACCCAACTTTCCCACGCTCAGAATTCTAGGAGCCTTTGGCCATTCAGAAACCCAATAGCCATCACGTTTACCAAGGACATCATTTCTATGACCTTGAACTCTGAACCCCTCTGTATATATCAGCTACCCTCTGCATTAATTGATTTTTCACTTCGCACTCAAACTCTCTGGTACGTGCTCCTTTCTTCCTGCTCTCTGCTCTTCTTTTCTTCTTCCTCTGTCATTTTTAAATTTATTTTCTAAATTCCAGTATGAAACTCACGAAACCCATGCACTGCCCACAACCTCCGCAGTTCTCCACCTGCTCCGCCTCCGCGTCCCACCACCCACTTCGCACCGCTCCGCCCTACCCCAGCCCGCTCCGCCGCACCCACCTCCGCACTACACTGCTCCGCCCTCCAGCCCACATCCGCCCGCCTGCCCCTGCCAGCCCGCTCCGCCCTACCCCAGCCTGCTCCACCCCTCCAGCCCACCTCCGCCCTGCCTGCATAGCCAGCAGCTACCTCAACATCACGCTGGCCATTGGCGGCCGTGGGCGAGCGGCGGCGAACGTCAAGAGGTGGCGCGGTTGGTCGAACGTGTGTGTTGTTCCATGCGTGCTCCATTTCTTTTCGTGCCTGGGGAGATAGAGTTCTGTTGCGTGCATGCCTGTAGCTCAAGTGGGAGATGAAGGTTGGTGACGTGGCAAGGTAAAAATGTGTTCTCTTTTTCATTTTATTTTAAATTGAAATTCAATCGCAATTTTCGTCATAACTTCCACATACGAACTCCGTTTTATGCGCGGTTTCTTTTGTTAGGATCGTATCTGAATTCCAGACAATTCGGCGCAGGTTTCGTTCAGATCTGAGACTGTGAAATTTTGGGCCTTATTAACGGGCTTTGAATCAAAGGTGAGTGTTTATACGCTCACAATTGACTAAAATAATTTATGGTAGTTAAATTTGATATTATGAAGTGATATGAATTTTATTTGTCGTTGTTTGATAAAATTTAATTGTCATATAGATTGTCATTTGAATTCACCGTTGAAAATTAAATTGATAGTCAAATTGAAATTAAAATTGAATTGCGATTAAATTACCTGACATTGATAACTATGAAATTGCCGTGAATTGTATTGTCTATTGGATGATGTATTTTGATGGATGCTATTGGTTGATATTTAGATGTTTGGATATTTATTTGCTTATATATATCCTGTTATACATACATATGACACTGTGATTTGGTTTAAGTGATATATATTCATCACTGACATTTAATTGAAATAAATAATCACTTGGCCGTAGGTTAGAAAATTATATACGGACACCGGGTTGGTTAAATTAAATGATTTTAAAAGTTGTTTTGAAATTATTTAAATGAATTGATTTTAAGAATAAAATCCAATTTATGGAAATTGAATTATTTTGAATTGAAGCTCGAGATGTTGGAATTTAAACTTGGTAAATGAAATTGTTTAATTATTTGAAGTTTAGATTTTAAGTAAAATTTTGAAATACGGCGTAAATTTTCGAAAGTTGATTTGTTTTAAAAGATTGGACTTTTAATCGAACTCTGAATATTTCTAAGAAAATTTATATGAAATGATATTTCAAGTTGAGTTTGGAATTGAAGATTTATTTGAAATTGAGATTTAATTAATTTGGAATTGAATTGAAATTCAAAGAAATTTATGGATTGGACTAAATTGAAACTATTGAATTAAATTTGAAGACAAAATTGATTTGAATAGGATTTGAACTGAAATTGATTTGGAATATAATACTTAAATGAATTCTTGAAATCCGAATGTTAATCTAAGTTTATTGAATTGGAATTGTTCCAGAAATTAAGTAAACTACTTAATACGGATGTTTAATTTGAAGTATATTCTAATTTGAATATGAAATGGTTTTAAAGCGAATCTTATATTCTTATATAAATATATGAACTGTTTTGAAATGTGAAATATTTAAAGTTTCGAAATATATTGGAAGTGAAATGGCTTATTTTGAATATGTATTTGAAATTGATAATTTGAAATGGTTTATTGAGAAGTTGAATCGAGTTGAAATTGATGATTTGAAATTTGATTAAATTTTAAATTTTGGAATTCGAGTTTATGTGAATCGTTTTGTGAGATATTGAGGCGAAAAATGATTTTGAAATCGAAATGAGATTTTGAGGCGAAAAATGATTTTGAAACAGAATCTTACATCTTGAATAGATATGATGATATTTGAAATGGATTTGATTTTGAAGCGAATATGATATTTTGATATCAATTACGAATCGATTTGAAATGTAAAAGAGCCACCGGTGTAATAATACGTAGTTATTAAAGAGACCGGGATCGGATATGGACATACTCTTTGTCGATACCGAAAACCACTTTAATAACTAGTATACGCGGAGTGTTGATCCAGAACGAAGTGGATGGTTTGGTGAACGCGTTGATTGAAGAAAGAGAACGATATTGGATGACCCCTGACATGACTAAAACAGGAGCCGCGCCGGGCCATTGAGGTTCGCCACCTCTAGCGGACACACTTCTTCGTTACCATATCTATTACTGTTGTGATTCGATTTGGGTGCACCCCTCGATTTTGGGAGTGTTGTTTCGCGGTGTTGGGGTAGTAGCTGCTATGCCCAACATCAGTCCGGATCAGGCAACTACTAGTATCTTAGTTGGTATCGCCTCATGTACCTTGTCATACTGATTATCCTATTCGCGACCACTACGTTTTGGTTTGTACCTTTAGTATATGGATTGCCCTCTGGTGACTTCCGGTTTTGGGGAAACTACGGTCTTGTATATGCTCTTGGGAATATAAACTATGTTAAGGGTGGAATGGGCCATGGCTTAACGCTATTTTAATACTTTTACTTTAATGTAGACATATTATAATAGCGTATTGTACTACATAGTAGATAGTTTAACGGATCCTTGAGAGATGGAAAATCCCATAACATCTCTTAAGTTATTGCACTCACGTTGACACTGGATAGGAGATGTCAAAACCCGTAAACATCTCTGACGCCGTCACACTCATATTTTCTTATTCGATTTGACTTACATGAGATATTTTAGTCCTGACTCGAGTGTTTTGTCTTTTCATTACGCTCGGGTCAGCCTGAGCATTTCAGATAAGGTTGAAGATCTATTTTGGAGGACGAAGACGGAGTTTGGTATTACATCATTTGTATTCTACTACCATATTATTTTTCCGCTGCATTATTGTATTATCTCTGATATGTATGTAACTCTGATTTATGATGTATAATAATAATCAAATTTATTTATTTAACAGCTTCATGAACTGTTATTTTATTATTATATCTTGTTCCTTCCGCTGCAAGATTCTGAGTTTGCTTCTGTTCTTTCTTTCCTTTTCTTATTTAACCCCAATAACCATCTGCCTTTTTGAACGGTTTGAGTTGGACATGTGTTTGATTTGTCGACTTGAACGGTCCAAAATGGCTGGTCGTTTCAGTTGGTATCAGAGCTTTGGTTTAGATTACCTGAGCTCTAGTGGGGAATAACTCGTTGAAATAGGGTTGAAACCTATGAATGAGTTTGAGTGTATATGAGAGAGTGTACTTGTTATTTGCTATAAAATGGTTTTATATTGTGTTGATTTGTTCCGTTGAGTATTTATAAATTCCGGTCGGTACATGGGACGCCATGGCATCGATAGGGATTTCTAAACACTCGAATAGGACAAACTGACATAATATCGTTTTGAATTATATTTTATATAAATATTATTATGAATATATAAATTTTGATGGTATTGGTTGGTAGGAGATGATAATATTAGATTATCGTCATCAATTGGTTGACTTGTCAATATTTCTAAATTATTGACAAATGAAAAAAAAATGAATTTGGGAAATATAATTGAAAATGGAATTAAATGAATATGATTTTGGATTTGAGAATATAAATTCCAATGTTTGAAATTTGTTGCAAATGGTTTGAAAATAATATACATATTATATGAAAGAAACTCGAATAGGAAAGATTTTAAATGACTTTGAAATGAAATAAGTGATGTATGCCCCACTTGACGTTTGGAAAATAAGTTTCGGTAATGTGTGCACGCATTATCGACGTTTATTTTTCAAGAGTCCGAGTGGGGGAGACCACTAAATGTTTTCTGTACTCTTCGAATAAACTAGAAATTGAAATTTTTCTAAAATATGAAATAGAATTTAAAGGTTAAAATGAAAATTTAAATTGTAATAGTAAACCTTAATGTGATAAATAATAAATTGAAGATTTGTTAAATAAGCTCAACACTAGAATTTAATGAAAATAAGTTGTATATTATCAACTGCACTAAATTTGCATAACCATAACTTACCTAATATTTAAAAGTTTAAAATGCATATTTTGATAAGTAAGAAATAATATACAAGTACGATTGTGAAAACAAAATGTGGAGATTCTTTGATAGTTGTGAATATAAAAGAAATTCAATTGAAATTGAATAATATATACTTAGTTAATAGTGTGAATTTAATTTAAACAAGTAAACTAACCGAATTGAAACAATAAAGTAAACAAATAAATTGAATGAGGGAATTTGCTTTAACTTAAACAAAGCAAATGAATGAGTAAACTGGATTTGTTAGGAATTATAAAAGATGGAAAGTTAAGCTAAAATTTAGAATCAAAGAAATATACAAAGGAATGAATTAGATTTAAATCAATGAAATATAAAACTTGTAAATGGAAACTAAGTAAATTTGAACAAACTAAATGTCAATAAACTTGAAATTGATTGACTTGGTGGGAAATTTTGTATGGATGTTAATGTTGTGGTGCAATGGTTGTTAGATGGACGTTAATTGATTAAGTATGATTCATTTTGTTAATAAATTGAATAAATGGAGTATAAATTTAAATAATTAAATTCAATTTGAAGTAAGGTGATGTTGAATTGTATTCAATTTAATTTGAAGAAAAATTGTCTTGAGTTAAATGTGGATGTAATAAAGTGAATAAACTGGAAAACAAATTTAATGTAAACTTATTTCATAAAAATATAAAAGAAATTAACAACTTTGTGTTAATGCTTGATTTTCTGGAAACTTTAAATTGGATAGTTTGTATTTGTAATAACAAACAAATGTGGAAATCTAAAATTGTCCGGTATGTGCTGAAACTAAAAGTACCATAACTTTTAAATGAATAATCAGAATTTGATGATCTTGGACTTTTCGGAAAGCTTAGAATCTGTAGCACGACTTTTGTGTAGAGTATTTCAGAAAATTCATTCGTTTACTAGGTTAAAAATGTAATGTCTATCGCTGTCCTGTGTAAGAATAAGCAAAACCAATAGCATTTGACCTTAGTATTTATGACATAACTTTTTCTGGTTTATCGGATTTTCATGATCTTGTACTTTCTGGAAACCTCAGAACCTATGCTCCAACTTTTGTTTTAGAAACTTTGCATTTTGCTGAAGTTTAGAAGGTCGAAAGTGTGCGTGAAGGTCGCTGACCTGCACGGACCTGAAACGTATTCTCGTAGTAAAACGGTCGTAACTTTTGAACGGATGATCCAAATTTGATGATTTTGGACATTTCGGAAAGCCTGAAACGAATGCAACAACTTTTATTCAGATTCCATTTTAAAATTTTATCGTTTAGGTGACTAAAAACTAAGATTCGTTTGCTGTCCTGGAATTAGAATTTCAGTTTTGAAACTAAACATGTTATATGTATGTTGTTTATGCTAAGTATATCGATCTATCTTTATATGCATGGTTCTAACTTGGTTATTGAGCATTTTAGTAGGTAGCAAAGGGGTTGCGCTTCGCTTGTGGAGCTCGCTTCTGCGCTAAATGCAAAATGTAAGTTAAAATGCTAATAAACGCTAAATAAAAGGTATGTTCTCGGATTACAGTTTATGTGTGATATATTATTGTGTTCCCCATGTTTTGGAATGCCTCATTCTTGTAATGAGATGTATATCATGCAATTATTACTACTGTGAAATTTTTCGGTCCTAGCCGCGCAAAGGAGGTGCTGCCGAAATTTTTCAAAAATCCGGGAGTTAGAAAATTTTGAGATTTTAAAAAAATCCTATAACTAAATTTTGCAAATAAGTCGAATATTTTGAATGAATTATATCTAAATGATGGTTTCCCCTTCTCCGTTCCTTTTCGAGGACGAAAAGTAAGTGGGGGAGAATGTAACGACCCGTATTTTTAACACTTTAAAAATACAAATTAAAATGAAAATTTTGGATAAAAATCCGAAGAAAATGAAAGTAAATGAATTATAAACTATATATTGATAATAATGTATAAGTAAATGGTTGATTCAATAATGAAAGTGTAAATCGAAATAAAAGAATTCAATTGGAATTAAATAACTTGAATTTGAACTACAATATAATTGAACGCTGAATCTAATGCAATCTTTTATACTGGATTTATAATAGAAAACTGCATTGTAAAAGATTGTTAATTTCTGTGAAATTAAAAATGAAATTTGTGAACAATCGAAATTTGATTTAAAAGTTAATAATTTAAAATTGGGAATTTTATATTGAAATTAAAACAGTAGAAATAGCCATTTTACAACTGTCTCGGATTTCGACGAAACCAGTTTCATCGAATCTGTAACGGTGAATTATTGTAGGATTTCAAGTTTCGTATCGATCGGACTTGCCGTTTGATCGTATGGACTCGAAACGTCTTGAAATTTATGCAATTGAAATCAATTGAAATCAATTTGGAAATTATTGTTTTAGCATAACTTCTTTATACGATGCAATTTGAACCCGAAACCTTTTCCATTGCGTTTAAAATATTTTTTAAAAAAACATCTATTTTGATATATGGGTTGATGCAATTCCGTTCCACGGTCAGAACGAGCTTTTGGGCCACTTTGTCGTTAGCGCATATAATAGACCCGATCCATTCTTCTTTCCAACCTTTCCCTATAAATATCCTATTATAAACCCTAGCCTCCCTAATTCTCATTTGTCTGTGCATACATCTCAACTCTCTCCTCTTCAATGGCAGACAAACAAAAACTCTAGATTCAGACCCAGTTTAAAATTTAAAAAATAAATAATAATAATCATTTATTTAGTGTAGAAATTCGAATTTTCACAAACAAATTCCGTTGTTACTCAAACTTCACATTTGGAATGCGTCTAGATAGACATAGGCGTACGCCAAATTTCGTCGAATAATATGGAAGTAAATTTCGCTCGTCGCATTTACATATTAGTTTAAATTTTATGTGTAAATTTTCTATCATCCAAACTCAAATATTTTTCACAATGTTGCATAAGAAAAATATTCCGATCATGACGGCGCATTTCGTTTCGTCAAATTCCGCTTCTAATTGCTAGTAAAATTGTCGCTCGAGCAAATGGTTCAATAAGATTTACCACTTCGCAAACAATGTCAAACCATCAATATCTTCATACCGTTGTGTCCGCCTCGTCGCGCTGATCAAAATGGTATATTTATTTGTGTCAATCGGAGTTTGGCGTTGCAAATTATAAATTGTTTAACGGAGTACAAACCGGTTCGTTACGCCACACAAACCGGTACCCAACTTTCCCACGCTCAGAATTCTAGGAGCCTTTGGCCATTCAGAAACCCAATAGCCATCACGTTTACCAAGGACATCATTTATGTGACCTTGAACTCTGAACCCCTCTGTATATATCAGCTACCCTCTGCATTAATTGATTTTTCACTTCGCACTCAAACTCTCTGGTACGTGCTCCTTTCTTCCTGCTCTCTGCTCTTCTTTTCTTCTTCCTTTGTCATTTTTAAATTTATTTTCTAAATTCCAGTATGAAACTCACGAAACCCATGCACTGCCCACAACCTCCGCAGTTCGCCACCTGCTCCGCCTCCGCGTCCCACCACCCACTTCGCACCGCTCCGCCCTACCCCAGCCCGCTCCGCCGCACCCACCTCCGCACTACACTGCTCCGCCCTCCAGCCCACATCCGCCCGCCTGCCCCTGCCAGCCCGCTCCGCCCTACCCCAGCCTGCTCCGCCCCTCCAGCCCACCTCCGCCCTGCCTGCATAGCCAGCAGCTACCTCAACACCGCGCTGGCCATTGGCGGCCGTGGGCGAGCGGCGGCGAACGTCAAGAGGTGGCGCGGTTGGTCGAACGTGTGTGTTGTTCCATGCGTGCTCCATTTCTTTTCGTGCCTGGGGAGATAGAGTTCTGTTGCGTGCATGCCTGTAGCTCAAGTGGGAGATGAAGGTTGGTGACATGGCAAGGTAAAAATGTGTTCTCTTTTTCATTTTATTTTAAATTGAAATTCAATCGCAATTTTCGTCATAACTTCCACGTACGAACTCCGTTTTACGCGCGGTTTCTTTTGTTAGGATCGTATCTGAATTCCGGACATTTCGGCGCAGGTTTCGTTCAGATCTGAGACTGTGAAATTTTGGGCCTTATTAACGGGCTTTGAATCAAAGGTGAGTGTTTATACGCTCACAATTGACTAAAATAATTTATGGTAGTTAAATTTGATATTATGAAGT
The DNA here is from genome assembly GCA_030737815.1 of Allium fistulosum. Classification (NCBI taxonomy): domain Eukaryota; kingdom Viridiplantae; phylum Streptophyta; class Magnoliopsida; order Asparagales; family Amaryllidaceae; genus Allium; species Allium fistulosum. Next base: position 1,221,181 of record JASFAW010000015.1, read on the forward strand.
GATATGAATTTTATTTGTCGTTGTTTGATAAAATTTAATTGTCATATAGATTGTCATTTGAATTCACCGTTGAAAATTAAATTGATAGTCAAATTGAAATTAAAATTGAATTGCGATTAAATTACCTGACATTGATAACTATGAAATTGCCGTGAATTGTATTGTCTATTGGATGATGTATTTCGATGGATGCTATTGGTTGATATTTAGATGTTTGGATATTTATTTGCTTATATATATCCTGTTATACATACATATGACACTGTGATTTGGTTTAAGTGATATATATTCATCACTGACATTTAATTGAAATAAATAATCACTTGGCCGTAGGTTAGAAAATTATATACGGACACCGGGTTGGTTAAATTAAATGATTTTAAAAGTTGTTTTGAAATTATTTAAATGAATTGATTTTAAGAATAAAATCCAATTTATGGAAATTGAATTATTTTGAATTGAAGCTTGAGATGTTGGAATTTAAACTTGGTAAATGAAATTGTTTAATTATTTGAAGTTTAGATTTTAAGTAAAATTTTGAAATACGGCGTAAATTTTCGAAAGTTGATTTGTTTTAAAAGATTGGACTTTTAATCGAACTCTGAATATTTCTAAGAAAATTTATATGAAATGATATTTCAAGTTGAGTTTGGAATTGAAGATTTATTTGAAATTGAGATTTAATTAATTTGGAATTGAATTGAAATTCAAAGAAATTTATGGATTGGACTAAATTGAAACTATTGAATTAAATTTGAAGACAAAATTGATTTGAATAGGATTTGAACTGAAATTGATTTGGAATATAATACTTAAATGAATTCTTGAAATCCGAATGTTAATCTAAGTTTATTGAATTGGAATTGTTCCAGAAATTAAGTAAACTACTTAATACGGATGTTTAATTTGAAGTATATTCTAATTTGAATATGAAATGGTTTTAAAGCGAATCTTATATTCTTATATAAATATATGAACTGTTTTGAAATGTGAAATATTTAAAGTTTCGAAATATATTGGAAGTGAAATGGCTTATTTTGTGGTTCAAATATGTATTTGAAATTGATAATTTGAAATGGTTTATTGAGAAGCTGAATCGAGTTGAAATTGATGATTTGAAATTTGATTAAATTTTAAATTTTGGAATTCGAGTTTATGTGAATCGTTTTGTGAGATATTGAGGCGAAAAATGATTTTGAAATCGAAATGAGATTTTGAGGCGAAAAATGATTTTGAAACAGAATCTTACATCTTGAATAGATATGATGATATTTGAAATGGATTTGATTTTGAAGCGAATATGATATTTTGATATCAATTACGAATCGATTTGAAATGTAAAAGAGCCACCGGTGTAATAATACGTAGTTATTAAAGAGACCGGGATCGGATATGGACATACTCTTTGTCGATACCGAAAACCACTTTAATAACTAGTATACGCGGAGTGTTGATCCAGAACGAAGTGGATGGTTTGGTGAACGCGTTGATTGAAGAAAGAGAACGATATTGGATGACCCCTGACATGACTAAAACAGGAGCCGCGCCGGGCCATTGAGGTTCGCCACCTCTAGCGGACACACTTCTTCGTTACCATATCTATTACTGTTGTGATTCGATTTGGGTGCACCCCTCGATTTTGGGAGTGTTGTTTCGCGGTGTTGCGGTAGTAGCTGCTATGCCCAACATCAGTCCGGATCAGGCAACTACTAGTATCCTAGTTGGTATCGCCTCATGTACCTTGTCATACTGATTATCCTATTCGCGACCACTACGTTTTGGTTTGTACCTTTAGTATATGGATTGCCCTCTGGTGACTTCCGGTTTTGGGGAAACTACGGTCTTGTATATGCTCTTGGGAATATAAACTATGTTAAGGGTGGAATGGGCCATGGCTTAACGCTATTTTAATACTTTTACTTTAATGTAGACATATTATAATAGCGTATTGTACTACATAGTAGATAGTTTAACGGATCCTTGAGAGATGGAAAATCCCATAACATCTCTTAAGTTATTGCACTCACGTTGACACTGGATAGGAGATGTCAAAACCCGTAAACATCTCTGACGCCGTCACACTCATATTTTCTTATTCGATTTGACTTACATGAGATATTTTAGTCCTGACTCGAGTGTTTTGTCTTTTCATTACGCTCGGGTCAGCCTGAGCATTTCAAATAAGGTTGAAGATCTATTTTGGAGGACGAAGACGGAGTTTGGTATTACATCATTTGTATTCTACTACCATATTATTTTTCCGCTACATTATTGTATTATCTCTGATATGTATGTAACTCTGATTTATGATGTATAATAATAATCAAATTTATTTATTTAACAGCTTCATGAACTGTTATTTTATTATTATATCTTGTTCCTTCCGCTGCAAGATTCTGAGTTTGCTTCTGTTCTTTCTTTCCTTTTCTTATTTAACCCCAATAACCATCTGCCTTTTTGAACGGTTTGAGTTGGACATGTGTTTGATTTGTCGACTTGAACGGTCCAAAATGGCTGGTCGTTTCATTGGGCCTCTAGATAGAGGATGTTACACTATAAGATTAATGTATGGATGGTTCTGGCCACTTTGGATTGAAGTTATATATCGTTAGCTTTGTGTTTCTCCACTTGTTCGCCTTGTTATGAGCTTGCTTTTGAGATAATTAGATGGATAGTTGGAGGTGTAGAGTTGCTGATTTCTAGTGCTTGGGACATTCGATAGCAAATAGCATGCGATCGATCCATGGAATGGGGATTGGGATTCTAACATTAATACTTGGACGTAAGAGGAAAATGGTGTACATCTGAGAAGATTCTATGGATCAGTACTGATCAATAGCTATGGATCGGTACCGATCCATCACCTTAATGGATCGCACTTTGATTCTCTTGAAGCGGCCTTTTTTCAGCCCCATGATCTTGGTTGTACTTAGTTTCTGGACTATATGGATATCTCTCTGGGCCCTCTGCAACGATAGCTTTCAAGTTCTGTCTGCTCGATCAGTCTAGATACTGTCTGGTCAAAAGGTTGGATAATAATTTAAGGCCTCGAAGAATAATTAAAATGCCGTAAATATTCAATAACATTTTTATTAATTTTACTATTAATTTTAGACGTTTATAAATTAATTTGGAATTGTTGAACTTGGAAATTAGTTAACAACTCTATTATGTTGACTCCTTGGTGTGAAATCTATCCTCAGTCAATATTTAAACAATTAAAATACTAAAGCTTGTATGGACTTTGTCGAAATAATATCAAGCACAACTTCGATCGCTTATAGATCACTTAGGAAAAATCCAATTTCTAATCTTCATTAAGCTACATCTTGTAACGATGTTTTGTGCCTGTTTTATTTATCATCACTATATCACTAAGACATCTAAAGTTTGGTTGATGGTCAAAAACTCTAGTAATATCTGTAGTTAATTGAATACACTATTTTAAAGTTCTTAGTTCAATCTGATAACATTTATCGATTGATCCTTTTACTATGGACAGATATTTTGACTTTAAGCTTGGAAGGACCTGGTCCATTTAGCATCCAAAATAAGGATCATAGTAGACCCATGAAGCATAATATTTAACACTGGATCTAATCTGGTTCTTTTGATAAAATCTTATTTTATTTTAAATATTTTTCTTTATTAATTAATCCAAATTAATTAAATATATTTAATGTGAATATATAATCAAGAGAGTAGAGGATGGAGTGGTCATCATTGATGAAAGAATAAATTGATCAAATTCGATCAAATGAAAGGAATGTTTTGTTTCATTTAGAGAAGGAAACCTTTCCATTTCACTTTTTAAAAATTTCCTGTAATTTTAGGTCCCCATATTCTTCCATGTGTGGCCAACTAACTAATGATTTATATATGGACTACTACATCTAAAATGCACACATAATAATTAATAACACACATAAGATATAACATGATGATATGACAAACAGTGGCAAAGTCGGTCTATACGTGTGCAAATATTGGGATTTACATGTACGCATGCATGCATGTATGTATATAGATGTAAAATGTTTCTCAAAAACATATCTTTATGACATAAAGGTTGAATTGACAATATCTAAAAAGATTGATTGAGCTAAAGTTACAAAACAAAATTATATATTAAAATATGAATATTATTATACACACACAGAGAGATATATATATACATACAAATGTAATAATAAGAGTAAGATAATTTTTAATTAATTCAAAATACACATACAAATTATGTCAAAATTATTCTAATCCAATTACAAGCATATACATAGAACCATACATATAAACATACATACATATGTATGTATGTGTATGTGCATGTATGTGTATATGTATTATATAAAAGAACCTTTTGCAAAATAACCTCCTTTTTTGATTTTTAAACAACAAAAAATTTGAAGTCAAAATACATATGTTAACTTGCATAAGAAATCAATGAATTTTATGTTTCTACATGATCAAAATTCAAAACTAATGATTGGACTATAGAAAATTTACAACATATTTAGAAAGCCACTACATGTTTATTAAAACAACATTTATGGCTGAAAACATAATTTTGAACATATATGTATTTTGATTTTAATCTATCAAATTAAACAAACCAAATCAATCAATTAGTTGTTTAAAATGTAACAATAAACCCAAATCAAGAGACAACAATATATATATATAATTAGTTGTTTAGAATGTAACAATAAATCCAAATCAAGAGACAACAATATATATATATATATATATAAAATTAGTTGTTTAAAATGTAACAATAAATCCAAATCAAGAGACAATAATACATATATAAAATTGTGATAAGAATGATATAACTGAAATATACAAATGTAAATAGGAATTGTACTTTTTAGATCTAGCAATTTAGTGAACCTTAATATGCAAATCCTCTTAAGATTCCTAGAATCAACATCTATACTTTTCTAGAATCAGATGAGCCACTTTATTTTATTTGAAGTGATTTTGGGTAAAAAGGTGGAATTTTTTTTGGCGATGGAGGAGGTAGCTAGGGATGAGGGAAGAAGGAGAAAAATAAATTCGAACGAGAAAATGAATAGGAGGAATTTGTTTTAAGGAAGGACTAGAAACATTTCCCATTCTTTCTTAATAACTTCCCATTTATTTTCTAACTAATTTTCAATTAAGCCAATCCTTCCCTTTTCTTTTCATAGTTAGCCAAGCATGTCTCCTAGCATGGACTGATTTTCCAAAAAGCTCGTTAAGTGATTACGTATATTTAAAGGCCATTTAAATACATACCGATATTGTATATCAGTACATGCATATATAAATTATATATATATCCAAATAATTACTAACAATACCCAAAATATCCAATAAATTAATAATCAATATTTCATAAATATTAAATAATTTAATTGATTTGTAACATTTTATAGACAAATTAAATCATGTGGTTTTTCAAAGAATTCATAAGCAGTTGTGAGACACAGAGGTGTGAATTCGGTTAGTAATTAATATTGAACAATTCAAATATTAATATTCAAATGTCGACTTAGTTGGTGGCATGATGGTTTGGCCTATTCGTCGCTTATAGATTTTTTTAAAGTCTAATTTCACATTTCTTAAGCGGTACCTTTTAGTGAAGATTATCTACAGATGTTTTCTTCACCAAAACTATATAATTTAGGATATGTGAAATTTGGTATTGGTCAAAATTTAAAATTATCCACATTCAACTCCGTTAGTCCAAAAACAAAGTCCTTAGTTCAATAATAACATTTATTATTAACCGTACTACTTTGGCTAGAGATTTTGACTTTGAGTTGACTATAGTGATTATGATACTAACCTCACCAACCGAGAAGACGAATTCTCTGTTGAATATTCTCTATTGGAAAGTTCTTCACTTCAAATGCTTCGGACCCAACTATAATCACTCGATGGAGCACCATGCCATGATTTAACTATAATCAAAGTGAAGTATTCAGATTGAAGTTCCATAGTATTCTCAAGTCGATGAAATGGTGTAACAACGTCACAATGTGATTTTTTTGTTTGACCTAGTTGTTATCAGCCAACTAGAAATTCTTGGACGAGGCATTCCATAGTTATCCAATAACTACAAGTACGTAACCCCTTGCTGCCTCCATCGACTATGATTAATACACTTCCTAACATTTGGATAGCGTTATGCACTTTGATCTCAATAAATGTATATATATCCTTTCTCGAAACATCTTGACTAGGATATTTAAAACAAGATGTCATTTTATTTTGTTATTAATTACTCACATTTGCAATTATTTGCTACTACAATCGCATAATATTTTTATTCAAGGAATTTCTTATTAACATACTTTGAATAATTACTTAATTAATTATATCATAATTTACAAAATATACTAAAAGAAAAAAAACATCTTTGTTACAAATAAAATTGACTATAAAGTTAGATATATGTAACAAATTACACAATTGTCCCTCGGACATATCACTAACTTTTTCAAATCTAACCACCAAATATGGTGATATTGATCTTCTACAATAAAGGAGATGAAATCTCTCTTGAGTAGTGTATCACTTCAAGTAGTTCAACACATACCCAACTATAGTCGTAACATGATCGTGGTGTCATGTGATTAACTATAATCCAAGTATAGTCTAGTTACTCATGGTCCACGATTCTCTCAAGTCTAAAGACTACTATACCTTGTTACATGAGATCTTCTATTTTGAATTAGTTGTATTGACCTATAGATTACTCTCGTTTAGTTGTTCTATGATTGTCCCTAAACAACCACTAGTACGTAACCCTCAATGTCCATAGTCGGTCATGAGTAATTATATACATTATATGAAGAGCATTACATACGCTAGTCTCAACGGATGTATCGATATCCTTTTTGAGATACATCTTGACTAGGAATGTTTAAGGAACAAGTATTTGAATATTAATTCAAAACTCATGGTTATGAATATATTTGCAATTGCAATCTAAAAATACTTTTCCTATGGATTTTCTACTTATATACAGTTAATGTGTTAATATCATTACTTGTATCACTATATAACAACACATATAAAAGGAAACAAAACCAACGGTATACTTTATTTCGAATAAGATTATATTACAAGGGTTAAGTTATATAAGAGATTGCATAATTTCCCATTAGGCACATCATTAATTCTACCAATCTCCCACTTGCACTTGGATGATGAATTAGAATAAATAGAACATATTAGAATAGCTTTACTAGAGGATGATGAATCTGTTAAAATAATTGTCTTTACGTATTCAAATTCCCAAATCGTGCCCAGACGGGGTAAACTATAAATAGAACATAGATAATAGTGTTATATTCGCCATATGAAAATGCCGACTTAAACACTTATATAGCAGAAAAACTACAACATTTATTATTAGCCTCCAGCTGTGTCTTAGAGGTTCTTTATTCACCTTCCAGTAAAAACCTACCTAATCCCATAAGCTCGGCTTACTCGAACAAATATCCATAAGTTTATGGGGGAAACAATAATAAAAACACGGATCAGACATAAAGCTTGGTATGAGTAATATACTGCCCTAACTCAACCTATAGCGAGACAAGCCGCTAAAGCATAGAGCGGGGGACAACATATAATTCATCATAACAAATTAAAATGATCATCATACATGAATCATAATTAAATTCATTATTTTATACGTATGTATTCCCTACACTTGATTCCACAACATGACTAGGTTTTATAGTCAATTTACTTGGTTTGCCACTCAAGCCTTACTTTGGTTCCTTCTTAATGTCGAGATTATTACACTATCAGTTGCCACTAAGGTCTTATGCCTTTCTTTCTTCTTAATGTTTAGATTATTACACTTTCGCTTTCCACTAAGGCCATACACCTTTCTTTCGTCTACAACTAGACTTTGGGTTGCCACGAAGGCCTTACACCCACTACCGAATATTAAGCCATATTTAGACATTTGATTGCCAATAAGGCCCAGCACCAACATTTCTGAATATAAAATGTCACTTTGAATGTCGGATTGCCATGAAGGCCTTACACCACATTTTCCAATGCAATGTCATATTTGGACATTGTGTTGCCATGAAGGCCTTACACCATGTTTCTGAAAGCAATGTCATATTTGGACATTGGTTTTTCCATGAGGGCCTTACACCACGTTTCTGAAAGCAATGTCCTATTTGCACAATGGGTTACCACGAAGGCCTTAAATCACATTACTAAAGTAATATCATATTTGGACACTAAGTTTCCGTGAAGGCCTTACACCACGTTTTGAAAGCAATGTCATATTTGGACATTGAATTGCCATGAAGGCTTTATACCCTTTTCTGAAAACAACGTCACATTTGGACATTGGGTTGCCACAAAGACCTTAAATCACATTACTGAATGCATAGTCATATTTGGACATTGGTTTTCCATAAAGGCCTTACACCACGTTTCCAACAGCATTGTCACATTTGCCACAAAGGCCTTACACTACATTTTTGAAAGCATCACCAAATTATTCATTTATTAAGTCTCTCATTTAGCTACATGTTAAGCTTTACAAACTCTAAGTTATATCCTTGGCCGTCTTAAGCCCTGGATCTCGTCATTAACTTTCCTCCAAAAGCTGACAAGTCATGGTATTAGCTTCTCATTGAAAGTCAGAAGTCTTGACATTATCTTTCCATCGATAGTAAATAAGTTTTGATATTAACTTTTGCTGAAAGCTAAAAAGTCTTAGCAAATAACTACTCTTGGGTCCGCACTAGGCAAGCCTTATTTAATTTACTCTCATTATAGTCTTCTTCAACAATCACCTTCGACGTTCACCTGTGTTTGGAACCTTCTTCCTTCATCTTAGGCTTCATATTGTCTTAGTTCATTTACTTAAAACTTTGCTTAGTCTTTCTTAGTTCATTTTAGCTTCGAAAGTTATACCCACGGTGAGACCCCCTTAGTAAATGTAATAAAGCCCATCTCTTGTGTGCACCTGCTGTCATCTTTACATGTGTCGCCTCCTAATTCGTTCTTCCTCCATCTTTTCTAGTTCGCCACAATACTTTTACCTAACTTTGCACTCTAATTTTGGATCTTTTCTTTTATCCATTTATTAAATATGTCGTTCTATAAATTGCCCTTTGGCATATTATTATTGGTTTCACTAATCTAATTTAAGCTTTGGCTATCACTTTTATGTTTTGGAAAATGCTTATTTTAAGTCGAGGATTAATTTATAAAATCCCAAAAATCCTTGAAAATATTCTAAGTGTATTTTTATTCGAACTTATATTTGGCCTACTATCTATTAATTTCCAAAATACATGGATCCTTTAAAAAATCATAGCAAATTGTATAAACATTAGAAAATTCTCAAAATGTAAATCCACCTCTATAAATTTATTTGAAACATCATATTAAAGTTTCATCTCATTAAATCATTATAGTAGGGAATCATGACTAAGCATCATCTATTAAAGCTATGATATCAAAAACATTCATTAAAATGTTTTCTCTATTTATAAACACTTCACACATATGAAATTTATCATATAAATCATAATTGCATTCAACATGGATGAAAACAACTAAAATGGGAGTGATATTGCTCACCTAAACCTTTTAGTTGGCTTGATTTATAAGAGCATTAAGTTTTCCTTAGCTTTATTATTCTGCTTCTTCTTTTCTAAGCCACCACCACTAACGTTCTCTAAAACTTTTAATTTTTCTTTGTAAGTGAATGAACTTATAAAATAGATATGATAGTTAAGTATCGCATGCAAAGCTGGTGTAAGGCCGTAGTGGTGACCGAAATATGAAGGTGTATGTGTAAGGCCTGAAGTGGCAACCGAAAACGAAAACGAAGTAGGCGTGAGGCTGAGTGTGGTAGATGAATATAACACTGAAGGTATAAGGCCTAAGTGGCAGCCGAACCAGTAAAGCATTTAGTCAAATTCAATATGTAGTGAAGGAACGAAGCTTTATTGACAACTGAATGCTAAGACTATAATCATATATCTCTTACTCAAGGGGTAAGGCCTTGGTGGCAACCGAGAATAGGGTATTTTGGGTTTTAATTAGAAAGAGAATGATTACTATATGGCATATTGAATGATTGGTTAAGGTCCTACGGCGTGGGCGAGATACTTAAGGTGAAACCGTTATTATGCTTAAAATTAAAGTCCGATTAAATGAATGTTTTGCTATAGCGATGGAAAAATCAGTTTCTTTCTTGGTGACATAGTCTCACTGTGTTTTATGTTTGGGGTAATATATTACTTCATAACAAACTTTATATTCGACCCATGTGTTTATTATTGTTTCGTATAGAATCATAGGTACTTTTTCGAGTAGGCATAGTTCATGGGTTTAAACAAGGTGCTTTTGGGTAGACAAATTAAGGAGCCGAAGACGAAGCAAGAGACTTAGGAGTATTATTTGTTTTTTCGACTCCATCGTACTAACTGTTTATGTCAGCATCTTCTTAGGTTGGCAATAACACTATTATTTATGTTTTACTAAATTTTTAACCCTTGCATGGGCATAAGTTTAGGAACTAAATTGTTAATCTTGATTTGTAATGATGTGTTTCTTAATTTTAGTTAATCTTTCCTCTATTTATTTAAGACTACTTAGTATAACCGACTTCATCTCTATCGCCGAAAGATAATTTCAAGGTGACAGCAACACATTAGATTTTCTATCTTTGGAATTTGGAATGAGAGATGTTAAGTTTGGAATTAGAGCTTAGGTTAGGGGACATTTAAGTAAGATGGAGCTAGGTTAAATTTTAAGCAGCATCAGATAGTAGAAAACAAACACCTTGGGGAGGGTATATGCTATTATAGGATGTATTTGTTATTTTACTACATAGAGATATAGTTGTGCTCGAATAGAAATTTTTTTTCTAAATTACATCCTTCCTTCTATTCTGATCAAGAATTTCATAGCAGAAAGTGGAAATGAGAATTGGAAGGGTCACTATTAAGGAAGCTAATGTTAGTAGAGACTGAGAGTACTCAGACTGATGGAGGCACTGGAAGATATATGCCACTGGTAGTCGAGAATGAGGCAGCCCCACTTTTTTGTAGGAATAGATTTAAAATTTTATTCTAGTAGTTCATGATACAAATGATGAGAGAAAACATGCCGGAAGTGGTTAAGCTGAGACCAGTAACTAGGGAGGACTTCTCTAAGCTAAATCAAGACTATAAAAATCTTGGTTGCAAGATGTTTACCAGAAGAGAACCGACAGTGGGAGTGTTAAATTGGCTGAAGGTGAGTGAGTGTATCTTTAGGAATTATGGCTGAGTGATGCGCAAAAGAGATGGCTATCTTCCAGACAGTTGTATGAGGATACCTTAGATTGGTTGGAGATGACGATGGCCGAGACTCCAGAATAGAAGATCATTTAGGAGTAGTTCAGGGAAAGATTCGAGGGTCAATTCATTTCGAAGTCTTAGAGAAATGTGTTGTTGAGGGAGTCCATTGATCTCACACATTTAGGTCTTTCCATGGAAAAGTATGTACGAAAGTTCAATGCCTTGGCAAAGTATGGTTGAGAATTGATTAACACCCCACTGAAGAAGACCAAGAAGTTTATTCAGGGGTTGGAGCGATGCTTGAATCATAAGGTGATGACACACTTAGCAGCTCCTTTTAAGTTTGTTATAGATATGACCCAAATGTATGATAGCTTGTACCGAGAGGAGAGAAGGGTGGAGGTGACACCAAAAGTGTAACGGAAAAAATGTTTGCACGATACTAGAAAGGGAAGAAGGGGTAGTAGTCGTGAGGAAAGACTTAAGAGGGCGGAGGCCAAATGGAAATTTTGGAAGTCACTTGTTACAATTATGGACAGAAGGGGCACTATGCATCAAAGTGTCCATACTTAGTGGAGCTACCAAGCGCTTTCGATCCATAATGTGTCTCATATGTCACATTTAAGGAAGCGTGTTAAGGACCCAGGAGCAGTAGTAAGTCCGAGAGCAGTAGACGGCTTGGTCATAGAACCTAACATGACCTATGTAAGGAAATTAGTTCAGGTAGTAAAACGGGACGAGAAGCAACTTCAGAATAAAGTAGCTAAGCTAGTATGTGTCCAGTGCAGTGAGGACCGGGAGGATTGTACATGGGAACAGATGATAAGGTTAAAAGGACCTATTCAGAGTTGATTGTTTCGACTTAGTATATGTGTTAGTTGTGTATTATTGTAAACCATGTATTCAAATATATGAGTATTATGGTTGCTTTATATTAGTAGATGCACTAAAACATTTTTGTTATGACACATTGGTGGGGAATTGATGTGGGTATGCTAGAATGGACATTAGATAGATTGGAAATCACTAGCGTACCTTGAGTGTATTTCAAAGGTGAAATTTCTTTTAGGGTGGAAGCATGTAACAACCTATATTTAATAATCAATTAGTTAAAGATTCAATTGTTGAAATGAGAAATAAAATAGGCATAGTCAGATAAATTAAATAAGAAAGAGGGCAATAAATCAATGAAGGGGAAGATTACGAGGGCCAAGAACCAAACTATTATTGGACAATAAACACAACCTTACCTCGTTTCTTCATTTCATTTCATTCTACTAGAAAGATAAAATAAAAGCTAAAAAACACATTAATGTTATGGCCTAAAAGAGTAAATAATAATAAGAATAAAACTAAAGCCAAAAGGGGATTAAGAAGAGTAAAATAAGATAATTAAAATATCGAGGTAAGAAATGCTAAACCTATGTGCCATTTTCATTGTGTTTGAAATCGGCTATGGTTTGATATGGTGGTGGTAATATGAGTTAGTGTTTAAATAAGACAAATGATATTTTATGAATGTTTTGGGGAAAATAGTAAAACATGATATGTTTAGATGTGTTTCCTTAATATACTAGTTTTAAAATGTTATGAAAATTTAATATGATGTTTTAATCATAATTTTAGGAATAGGTTTTAAAATGGAGAATTTTTCACATGTCAAAATCATTAATTATGAATTTCAAAAGGAAATACCTAGTAAATGTATAAGAGAAAACGTTAAAAATGGAGAACATATGCAAAAGGTGCTAAGGAAAATATGAAACATCATGTGGCTAATTCTTTTCAATATAAATTGAAGAAACACAAACTGCTCAAGGTTGTACTTCGCAAGTCAAATTAACGTAAAACCGAACTGGGCTAGGGTTGCGCCTGGGGAAATGAGTTTCGAATGCTGAATTATGCAAGGATGGATTGTGCAAATGTAACACCCCTAATTTTAAAATAACATTATTCAGCAAATTTAATTAGATAGATTAAATAGAATAATGTAGAGATTAGAGTGATAAGGGGATTTATATTTGAAAACTAATTAGGGTCGAGCCTTAACTAAATGAATTTATAAAAATGGTTTATAAGTTAAATTCCTAAGAGAATAAGGCAAAGGTAATATTGGAATAACTGTATACCATAACCCCTAAACCCTTATCTCATTCTCATCTTCATTTTCATCAATCAAAAGCATAAACAAAAGGAAATAAGGCCGGCCATAACCCTAGGAGAAGAGGAGCTCAATATCAATTAGAGGCTAAGATTCAAGCTAGGAAGTTTAAAATGAAGAACAAATCTCAAGTTCCTTATCCAAACAAGGTGAATAATGATCTAAACCATCTCATATAAGTTTTATTGAATGTTTTAATTTCGGGTTTAAGATTTAAAGCCGTTTAGATGGATGAATGATGATATGCTTTGATTTATATGCCATGTTGCAATTTACCAAGGATTTTGTGGGATGCTATAATTTGATTTTAAGGTTAAAATCATGTAAATTGATTTCGAATGCCATGATATTTGAATATGTTATGTAAAATATTATTTTGAAGACGAGTTTAAAATTTCATAATATTCCAAGCTATGGATAATTTATTATAAATTTTCAATGAGAGAGATAGATAATTTTGGGTTTAAATTATTTAAGGCAATTATAAAAGGACTTCGGGTCTGAAATTTATATGTGTTTGAAAACATATTAAAATTGTATTATTTTGATTTTTGAGGAATTTTCGTAAGTATTTTACTATGGTTATAAAATAATTTTAGTAAAGGGACTTAAATGTTTTATCAAGGGGAAAGGCTTATTTGCTTAAAATGTTTTAAATGGTTAATTGTGAATTCGGCAGGCTTTTAGAAAAAGAATTTTGATAAAGAAATGGCAACCAATTACATTTTGACAAATTAGGCAAGTTAGGTGAAAATAAATTTCTTTGAAAGGCATAAAATCAGTTTTGTTTTGATTTACCACTTCGCCACTTCCATTTGCTAGCTTTCGTCACCATACTTCCACTAATGAACTCATTCGAAACCAATACACATGGTATCAAGCCATTGGCACGTAGTGGATTGGAGAAAGACAGAAGAGACTGTGTTGAAGGCATGCTTTCGAAGGGGTTGAAGTAATTCTTATAAGCTTTTGAATACATTACTTGCCTTTGTTTTATTCTTTAAAAAGATGCTTTCAAAGGGGTTGAAGCTTTTGAATCATTACCTTTGTTCAAAAAGAGGTTTTCGAACAAGTTGTCGCTTGCTTTGTTTTTAAAGAAGTTTTCGAATGATTTGCCGCATTTTGAACCTATTCCTTATCTATCTGCCGCCGTCATACCTTTCGAAGTGGTTAAAGGCCACTTTTTGTTATGGCCTTATAACAATAAGTTCGAAAGGAAGGCTTTCGTTTTATTAATATCGAAGCCGCCTTCCCAATACTTTCGAAAGGGTCCTTGTAGCCGCTTTTATCAATGGTTTCGAAGTGAATGGTTTCGAAAGGTTGGTTTCAAAGTTATCCTTTTCCCTAATTATTTTACTTAAAATCAATGCTTTCGAAAGGGATACTTTCGCTATTGTTCTGTTTGGACCAGTAGTTATAATTAATGTTAAACCCATGATTTTGAAAGGGATACTTTCAAATGGTTTCGAAGCTATGCTTCCATAAATTCTTGCTTGAGCTAAATGCTTTCGAAAGGAATGTTTTGAGTGTTTTGAAAGGTATATCTTTAATGGTTTTGAAAGAAAGGTTTCAATGCTTCCGAAAGATATGTTGGATGGTCTCGAAGGGGAACATCTAAGGTTTTAAGTAATGGTACAAAGGATATAGTCGAAAGCCTTAGTTTTCAAACAAGAAAATCAATCTCGTTTTTAAAGGTAAACCCATGGCAATATAAAAGAGTTTTGAAATGGCATTTTATTTTGAAATTTTTGAAGAATCTTTCCTTGCTAAAGATAGTGGGTTAAGGGTATTAACCATGTTTCATTAGAAAAATGATTACAAGGAATTAAATCATAGAGGTTAACATTATTATGTTTTGATCAGTTATCATGTATGCTTTTGTAATCATATTCACTTCATAATTAACCCACAACTGCATTTTAGGGTGTTAAGGGTAGAATAACCAGCTAGATTGACCCAATGGTGAATATACATTGAGTTAACTCCTATGTGAGTAGAATTGCATCCAGGAGGTTAGATAGACCAGAATATAGGATGCCTAAAGAACGATCAAAAAATTATTGGTTTAGATAGGTTCTCAGTAAACCCATGAAAACTATGTATGGAAATTGTTATTGGCAGGGGCCAATAGGTTCGTAGTGATCCCATGAAAACTATGTCCGGAATAAGTTATTGAAAGAGATAATAGGTTCATAGTCAGTCCATGAAAACTATGACATGAGAGATGTTACTGGAGAATCCAACAGGTTCATAGTAAGCCTATGAAAACTTTGATTGGAGAAAGTTGTTGGTAAATACCAATAGTTTCATAGAGTTCCCATGAAAACTATGATTGGATGATGTATTGGTTAGAACCAATAGGTTCATAGTGACCCCTTGAAAACTATGAAAGTAGATGGGAACTCCATAGAGAATTAACAGGCTATTAGTCAACCCATAAAAACTAATAGGTTAATAGTGACCCTAGAAACTATAACTTGAGACAGATAGTCAGGTAAATGGGGATGGGAAATCCAGAGTGTATTGCATGTTTGCATATCATCATGATACATTTTATTATGTTATGTCTTAACCATTGTGGATGCAGGTGCACAGTATATGGTTATTATAAATTGGGCTAAGATACTAGTGAGGGGAAACCCGTTCTGCTAAGCGGCGTGGTCTCACTAGATATCTATGTGGTTTGAGATGGTAGGTTATTATTCATACCAGAATTTTTGTTTGACTCGGAGTTTATGTTTTCCCCTTATACTCTCGGGTGCTCAATTGATTTTCAGTAGTTTGAGAGTTAAGGTTTTCAGGTTCTTGATTAGACGAATAAGCTTTCGGAGATGTGTAGGAGGCAAGCTAGCTAGTAGGAGTTCGTTCTGTTTGATTCCGCTATGTTTTGGATGTAATGGTAAAGTTATTTAATTGCCTATATTTAGACTCTGATCCACCAAGGGGGCATCTTCATGTCGTTCTTGGCGTATTTTGTAACAGTTATATTTCTCTAAACGTGGTTTACAAATTGGGATTATGTAATGATTTTGAAATGAGATTTGAAGTGGAATGAGAAATTTATTATATGATTTTAAAAAATTTCATATTCATGTGTTTCTGTTATATCAATGTATCTAAAATTACCGCATTTGGTCACCGAGAATTAATAACTATGGATGACTGCAGCAACCGTAGCAGTTTGTTTTGGGCCTCCAAATGAGGGATGTTACAAGTTGGTATCAGAGCATAGGTTTATGTAAATTTAAAAGAAATATGAACCTAAAAGATTTTCAAAACATAATCCAATGAATCAGAAAATGAGACCGGGGTCTGGGTTAACGTTATAGTAACGTACTTGCAATTGTTATATATATATATATCAATAAGTATGTATTCTCCTTTCTATTAGACCGTTCTCTTGTATTTTACGAAGGCTTGTATGCAGATTTACGAGAAAGGGAAATATGGATGCAGGAAATAGAAGAGAAAATATAGATGGAGGAAGCACCACAACCAATGGAAATGCTCGACCAAATAGCAGGAGGAATCCGGGTCGACAAGCAAATGCTAATCCAAATGAAAATGCCAACATAGG
The DNA here is from genome assembly GCA_030737815.1 of Allium fistulosum. Lineage (NCBI taxonomy): Eukaryota > Viridiplantae > Streptophyta > Magnoliopsida > Asparagales > Amaryllidaceae > Allium > Allium fistulosum. The sequence goes on from JASFAW010000015.1 coordinate 1,238,231, forward strand.
TGTTGGAACCCCGCCAGTAGATATGGGAATGATGTATCAGTTCTGTGTCAATCTGATGCAAGCTGGAGTATCACCAGGAGTAGCAGGGGGAAATGCTGTGAATGTTAGAGGAGTTAATCCCATGGCCCCAGTTGGCAATAACTGTGCTAAGCTAAGCAGGGATTATATCAGTCTTGGTGGGAGGCCGTTTTTAGGAACAGAGGATGCTATAGAAGTAGAAAATTGGCTTTTGCATTGTGAAATGATTTTTGCTGACTTGGGATTGGACGATGATCAAAAGAGGAGACTTGCTTCTAGACAGTTGCAGTGAGCAGCACTTTATTGGTGGAATGGTATTATCATGGGAATTCCCAAGGAAGAGTTGACTTAGACAGAGTTTCGTATTTGATTCGAAGAGAGGTTTTGTCTGAAGTTGCCAAGTCAGTATCGTTGAGAATGTTCATGGACTTAGTACAGGGTGAAATGTCGATGATTGAGTATGCTACGAAGTTTGATGAGTTGTCCAGATACGGATATGCTACCATTGACACCGTCATTAAAAGGAACGAGAAGTTCATTTGAGGGTTAAGACCCAAGATTGCTATGGAGACTATGCCATATCTCCGTGATCCAAGTACATTTGTAGTGGAGATGGCAATCCGAAATGAAGAGATGCTTTCTAATTATGGGAAGGAGAAGTAGGTTGGAACCCAGGATTCTCAAGACAAGAAAAGGAAATTCTTTAAGAAGAAAGGAGCTCATAAAGGAGGAGCTGCCAAGAAAGGAAAGGCCGATGTAGTTTGCTACAAGTGCGACAAGAAAGGACATTATGCTCATGAATGTTGAAATGGAAAAGGGAAGAAGGTTGCAGATAAGAAAGGAGTGAAATTCTTTAATCGTGACCAGATTGGACACTACAAGAATCAGTGTTCAGAATAAGTCAGAGCGGACAAGGGAAATGTTTTTTCTTTGGAACCATCTTCTTCTAGACCAACTGCTACTGGGAAGAGAAAGACTATGATGGAATGTATGCTTTTGATTCATAATATACCGGTTAGGGTATTATTTGATATCGGTGCATCACATTCATTTAGATCTCGGTGTTTGATAGATAAGTTATGTTTAGAACCTTCATACCTTGTTACTTCCTTAAGGGTTGCGAATCAATAGGAGGGTATGCAACTCTAGGGATGAGATGAGACCAGTTATAACTTGAATTGTTAGGTCATAAGTTTGCATGCAGTTTGTATGTTTTTGTTTTCGTAGGCTTTGGGGTCATTTTGGGTATGGATTGGTTTGATAAATATGATGCTAGGATATTTTGCCAAGATAGGGAAATATTGCTAAGACACCTCAATAGTCATGATTGAATTATATACCCGGTAGAGAAGTCAGACTCAAGTGCTCGCGCTTTGCTGAATGTAATGAAGGTAGAAGAAGAGTTGAATCAGGTTTTGGTAGCAAGAGAGTTTGCAGGTGTTTTTGAGCCAGTCACGGGACTACCACTAAAGCGAGCCATTGAGTCTCGAATAGATCTTGTGTTAGGAGCAGAACCTGTAAGTAGACCACCTAGCAGGATGAAACCTACCAAGATGAAGGAATTGAAGGTGCAACTAGTGGATTTAGAAAGAAAGAATTTCATTAGGCCGAGCAATTCGCCTTAGGGAGCGGCCATGGTGTTTGTGAAGAAACCGGATGGGTCGTTAAGGATGTGTATCGACTATCGTAAGTTGAACGAGAGGACTATCAAAAATAAGTGTCCTCTTTCGAGAATTGATGATTTATTTAATCAGTTGAGTGGAGCCATAGTATTTTCCCAATTGGATTTGGTAATAGGTTTCCATCGGCTAAGAGTGGCAGAGGACAGTATTTCGTTGATGGCGTTTTGAAATAGGTATGTTTCGTATGAGTGGTTAGTGATGTTATTCAGGTTAACAAATGGGCCGGCCTTCTTCTTGGATTTGATGAACTGAGTTTTCCGAGAGCACTTGGATAGGTTCGTATTGGTATTCATAGATGACATTTAATATACTCGAAGGATGAAAGAGAGCATGAAGTTCATCTTCGAGTAATGCTTGAGATGCTGAGGTAGCATCAGTTGAAAGCGAAGTTTTCAAAGTGTCATTTCTGGAAGAAAGAAGTTTAGTTTCGTGGTCACATGGTTCCAGAGAAGAGTTTGCCAGTTGATCCAGATAAGATCGAGGCTATTAACAACTGGAAGAGACGAGAGACGGTGATTGAGATTAGAAGTTTTCTTGGACTCGCTGGCTATTACCAGAGATTCATTAAAGATTTCTCATGGATAGCAGTGCCTTTGACTAAGCTAACCAGGAAGAACGTGAAGTTTATTTGGGCTGACAAATATGAGGAGGCATTCGTTAAGTTAAAGCATTTTTTGACCAACGCACCAGTATTAGTAGTTCCAGATGGGAATCAAGAATTAGTAGTGTATACTGATGCATGTGGAACCAGATTAGGGGCTATGTTGATGTAGAAAGGTAAAGTTATTGCCTATGCTTCATGACAGCTTAGACCGCATGAGGTGAGATATCGTACTCATGATCTAGAGTTGGCAGCGGTGATATTAGCATTGAAAGTATAAAGACATTATCTCTTAGGGGAGAGATTTGAGTTATACACAGATCATAAGTCCTTAAGGTATTTATTCTCTCGGAAGGAGTTGAATATGAGGCAGTAGAGGTGGTTGGAGTTTTTAGTCGCTTATGATTTTGGTATAGAGTATACACCTGGAAAAAGAAATAAAGTAGCGGATGCTCTTAGCAAGAAATATCAGAACGTGGTGTTAGCTATGTTAACAGAATGGAAGGATCCAGAGGCTTTGACTACTTGTAGTGTGAAGTTAAGATCGACTGCTAGTTCTAGTCGGAGCACTACCATGTTATCTTGTTTGGAAGTTCGACCAGTACTGATCGAAAGGATTGCTTCTAAGCAAAAAGAGGATCCATTGTTAGCCAAGAAGGTTAAAAGGCTTCAGGTTGGATTGGAGATTGCTGATCTAAAAGATTTTAATCTTGACTGGAGGGGATGTTGAGAAAGAAGGGACGGTTGTGTGTTCCGAATGTTGGGGACTTAAGAAGAGAAGTTCCTAGGAAATGTCATCGATCCAAATTTATGATTCATCATAGGGGAACCAAGATGTATCAAGACATGAAGATGAGTTTCTACTAGGAATGTATGAAGAAGGATGTTGGCTTGTGAGTAAAGCAATGTGTGAGCTGTCAACCAGTAAAAGTCGAACATCAGAAGCCGAGTGGGTTGCTTCAACCTTTGGAGATACCAGTTTGGAAATGGGATTCGATATCCATGGATTTGATAAACGGGTTGCCAAGGTCGAATCGAAGAAATGAAAGTATATGGGTCATAGTGGACAGGTTGACCAAGAGTGCCCATTTCATTCCAGTTAAGTCAACAGGACGTCACCTGTTTTAGCTAAATTGTTTTTGAAGAACATAGTTAGACTACATGGAATTCCTAGTAGTATAGTAAGTGATAGAGATACTTTGTTTACTAGCGAGTTCTGGAAGCTACAAGGTATGTTGGGTACCAAGCTCAAGATGAGTACTTCTTATCACCCTCAGACAGATGGGCAGACAGAGAGAGTCAACAAGGTACTCGAGGATTTGTTAAGAGCTTGTGTTCTAGATTTTGGTGGATCTTGGGAAGGTCACCTACACTTAGTTGAGTTTTCCTATAATAATAGTTATCGTACTAATACAGGAATGACACCTTACAAAGCTTTGTATGGAAGGCCATGCAAGTCACCAGTATGTTGGTTGGAAACTGGAGACAGATAAGTCTTAGGTCCGGATTTGGTAAGAGAGGCAAAAGAGAAGATTGAGTTGATCCAAGGTAGGATGAAGGAAGCTCAGTCTAGATAAAAAAGTTACACAGATAAGAGGCGTAAGGATCTAGAGTTCTCGGTTGGAGATAGGTTTTTCATTAAAGTATCACCGATGAAAGGTGTGGTACGATTCAGGAAGTCAGGGAAACTGGCACCGACATATGTTGGACCATTCCCAATTATAGAGAGGATCGGAATGCTCGCATATAGAGTGGAGTTGCGGAGCAGTTTGGCAGGTATCCATAATGTGTTTCATGTGTCTCATCTTCGTAAGTACATGCATAATCTAGAGACTACTATTCCTCCGTCTGCACTAGAAGACTTAATAGTAGAACTGAATCTGACCTTTGTTAGGAAACCAGTTCGGGTTGCAGCAAGAGATGAAAAGAAGTTAAGAAACAAAACAGTCAAGTTGGTGAAAGTTCAGTGAAGTGACATGAGAAGGACTGTACTTGGGAGACAAAAGACATGATTAGAGATACTTATCCTGATCTGCTTTAACGATATGTTCTATATTTGCTTTATATAGACTGTTTGCTAGTCAAGTATGCTAGTACGGTAGTTAGGAGATGTTACAGATGATTGCTATGACTAGAATTTAGTCCTTTCTGAATTTCGAGGACGAAATTCTTTAAGGAGGGGAGCCTGTAACACCCCTAATTTTAAAATAACATTATTCAGCAGATTTAATTAGATAAATTAAATAAAATAATGCAGAGATTAGAGTGATAAGGGGATTGGGATTTGAAAACTAATTAGGGTCGAGCCTTAACTAAATGAATTTATAAAAATGGTTTATAAGTCAAATACCTAGAAGAATAAGGCAAGGGTAATATGGGAATAGCCGTATACCATAACCTCTAAACCTTACCTCATTATTGTTCTCATTTTCATCAATCAAAAACATAAATGAAAGAAAACAAGGCCGGCCATAACCCAAGGAGAAGAGGAGCTCAATATCAATTAGAGGCTAAGATTCAAGCTAAGAAGATTAAAGTGAAGAACAAATCTCAAGTTCCTTATCCAAACAAGGTGAATAATGATCTAAACCATCTCATATAAGTTTTATTGAACATTTTAATTTCGGGTTCAAGATCTAAAACCGTTTGGATGGATGAATGATGATATGCTTTGATTTATATGCCATGTTGTAATTTAAACAAGGATTTTGTGGGATGCTATAATTCGATTTTTAGGTTAAAATCATGTAAATTGATTTCGAATGCCATAATGTTTGAATATGTTAAGCAAAACATTATTTTGGAGATGGGTTTAAATTTTCATAATATTCTATACACACACTTCTCTTTCAAAACCCATTCTTTCTTCTTTTTCCTTCTTGTAAATGAAAATCAAGTCACCACCAACAAAAATCAAAATCCTTCAATTTGATCAACGATAAATTATGGCGTCCGATCCGTAGAACTTGTAGCAAGGTGAGGATCAAATCTATGTAGGCGTTTGTGGCTCTGACAATTTTGATCAACCTCATCTTTTCATGGTCGAATTAGGGGTTTAGTATGGAGGCGATTTAGGCGGAATTAGGTGAAATGGAGAGTTGCGTTGCGCTTCTCATGTCGGAGTGCACCTCGCTGCATAATTCTTTTGGGGTCCGATCGAGTTGATGGCGAGCGACATTTATGGTCGAGGGGGAGGTCCATCATGTTGTGAATCTAAAGAAGGCGTCAAGCTTCATGTGGCCGAGTCCATTGCAGAGCACATAAGAAGAGGATTGCGATGCGATTGGCTGTTCGTCGATTCGTTGAGCAAGGAAGGAGAAAAGAGGAGAGAGGGGATGTGCGGTTTTGGATTTGATGTGCACAGGCATGTGCGTGAATAGGAATTGAATTAGAGATTTGGAGAAGATGATTTTTGTAGGAAATTAGTGGTTAATTATAGACTAATTAATTAATTATCTCATTCCGTATTTAATTCATATCTCTTGCATACAAAGTCCAATCGAGACAAGGTCTTTGCCATTGCACTCAAAGTGGGATTATCTACGACATGGTATATGCTTGGACTAGATTCGGACACTTAAGAATTTATGGTTCAGGTGAGCGGAATTATAGCTTTGAATTTGTATTTCAATGTAAATCCCCGTAATTTTATATATAGAAAAATATTACCCAGTAGAGGTATAAAATAAATATATATGAACTCGTTTCCCCATTTGATTGGATTTATTTGAGTAGATATTTGGGATATTTGATTAAAATCATGTATATCTATATTATGTTCTATTCGTATTGAATAGAGCTAGATAGCGATGATATTGATTTATAATATGATTATAAATTAATTTGACTCTAAATTATCATTATATTAGTGATAGAAATATAAGAATACGACTTTGAAAAATAAGTTTAAGTGCTTAAAATGAATTATAAGCTAGTTTTACATTTTATAAAATAATGAAATGATTTTATAAAATAATAGAAAAGAGGCTTGACTTTTATTGAAATAATTTAGTAAATAAAAGTGAGATTTTGTTATTAAATAATCGAATTGTCTGTTATAATGTACATATAAATATGGAGATATCCATATGTGTATATAATCAAGTTATGAGTATTCTCATATAGCCATAGAAACCATCGGGTGCGCTAAGTTACATGTGAGAGTATCGGGTCGAGTAATCACTCCGTGGAAGTTAGAAACATGATTTGTGAAAATATGTGTGTTGCATGAACGTGTATGCATAAACGTACACGGATAAGTTCATCAAAATATGCATAAGCTATGCATAAGGTAAGGAGGCCGAGTATGTCATTTTGGCGTGTTAGTGGAAGCCGGATTGCTATAATTGCCCATTGAACTCTACTCATGCAAAGAGTGGATGTTTTAACCGAAACCGGTTTTTGAATACTTATGGAATTCACTTCCAAAACATCAACAAATGAACCTTGGTAGAAGTATGATGGGGTATAGTCGGGCTCTAGGAGCAAGGCAACTCATTAGGCGAAGCTTTAGAAGAAACAGTATGTGAATCGGCATCTATTCGAGAGATTTTCCCACTGCCTAGGTCCATTGCCTAGACCTGGCAATTTCAATCAACTGAATCGAAAATCTAGTCGACTGATGAGAGTAAGAGAGATAGTCAAGGGGGGAAGCTCTAAAAAGAAGACTGGGGGATAAATCTAAGTCGACTAAGCTCAATCGATTGAAATAATCCCCAATCAACTGAATTGTTGGGTATTGTGCAATTTATGGGAATATCTTCCCCGTTCGAGCATGGTTCTTCATGGTATCTTGGCATAACTTCGACCAGGCTCTGGGCTACTCGTGGAGTCAAAACGCAAGGCGAAGCTAGAGATTCAGATACGAATGTTAATTTATTCCTTTGGTATCAATAACGATCGACACAGAGTCAGTATGGCGAGTGGTCGCATGATCACGTTAGGAAAGAGTGTAGATCGAATGGAGTGAACTCATTCCGTCGAGGGTTGACCTTGGGATACGCATAATTAGATAAATTGTATCGGTCTAATATTAGTGACCGTACATCATATTGATCTTATATTAGTGATCATACATCATATTGGCCTTATAGTAATGGCCATTTCTATTATTGGATCCTAATAGATGTCTAGGTACATTAGTGTGCTGGTTCTATTTATTATTGGATCGTTGTAGATGTATGGGTATGTTAGTATGCTGACTCTACTTATTATAAGATCAAGATAGATGTTTATGTACGTTAGTATGCTGACTCTATCTATTATACAATCGAGATAGGTGTTTGGGTATGTTAGTGTGCTGACTCTATTTATTATTGGATCATGATAGATGTATGGGTACGTTAGTGTGCCGACTCTATTAATTATTGGATTTTGATAGATGTCTGGGTACGTTAGTGTGCTGGCTCTATTTGTTATTGGATCGTGGTAGATGTTTGGATACGTTAATGTGTCGACTCTACTTATTATCAAATTGAGATGGATGTCTGGGTATATTAGTGTGTTGACTCTATTTACTATAAGATCGAGATAGCTATCTGGGTACGTTAGTGTACTGATTCTGGTTATTATTGGATCGCGGCAAATGTCTGAGTACGTTAGTGTATTGGCCCTGTTTATCTTGAAATCGTTGGATCGCGATAGGTGTCCATTGTTGACTCCACCCATCGGTGACGATGGAAATTGATTTGTATTTCTTAATTATCTTACATTTGTTATGTTGTGTGTGTGTTATTAGTTGACTATTGTCATTACTGCTGCATTTACTATTATTTTGTACTTCGCGATAGACTTATATTATAATCACCCTACTTTTGGATGTTGGGTTCCCTTTTATCATAGTATGATTGTTACATTTCAGCCACATTACATTAGTTGTGCTGACTCCTTTATTATAGGGGAAGAGCAGGTTACTATATGATTCATATCTTTTGGATGTGATTACTTTACTTGTTTACGGACTATTCGAATTACTCCTAAGCCACGATTGTGTAGAGGTCCGATTGTGCCTTAGTAGTTCCTGTTTATTTATATATAGTTAATATAGTATTTTGAGATAATTCCCCTCACACCGGGCTTTAAGTATGCCCATGATTTGTCTTTGTCTGCTTATGTTATGACAACTGTCGGATACTCGATTGAGTAGTTTAAGAGTCATGTGCTTTTAGGGATACACTTTTAGAATAGTTGGAGCATTCTATAGAGTCGAAGTCGATACTTTGTATAGATATAATTGATATTTTTGTCTCCTATATATATTATAATCATGTTCTATTCATGTATATTCAATATATTATATATTGTCATTCTGCTGTGAGATTCTATCGATATGCCTTAGTATAAGTTTTGTTTTAAAATTTTCTTCCCCGATAATCTGTCTTTTATGGTACTCGAAATTCAGACGTTTTCATTCGATGCTGGTTTCAGGATATTACGAAGGGCCGGTTGTTACACTTTTCTTTGTTTTTCCTTCATATTTTTACTTATAATCATTGTTTTCCTCATATTAAGACCTAAGATTCAATGATTGCACTAACTAATTATGTAGATCAAAGGATAAATCCTTATAGAAACTACAATCAACAATTACATACCTAGTTGTTGTTTCTTTATAATATAGTTAAGGGCGTTATACCAATCTTTTGGTTAGCATATTACAATTTCATAGCACCTTTTTTTATTTTGGCGCTTTGTTCTGCTTTTTAGGGGCATCGCATGATCGCTAAGCTTGTTATATGGAAATAAGAAAATAGGTGTTTTTAATAAACTTTTTTTGCTAAATTTGGTACTATTATAATAAAAGTACTCGATTACTTTGTTTTTGTGTTGAAGATGTTTGTATTTTAAAATTTTCAATATTCAGTTCCTCTTTCTATATTTGATTTCCAATTATATGAGCAATCAATTGACAACCGTTTAAAATTTGATTTCTTATTTAGAAAAAAAGGTAAAATAAAAGTTACTCTTTGATTTCTCACTTTTTTTTTGAAATTTGATTTTAACGGTTTCTTCATCTCTCAATCTTAGTTCTGTTTATTTTTGAAATTCATTTTCTAGTTATTTTCTTAATCTAACCTATAGTAGTCAGCTAAATAAAATAATTGTATTGTTCATTATTATTGTACTCGAACCTTTCAAGAATATTTGGTATACATATATTTAATTATAGTCATGGAATAAATTCAATTATCTTTAAATTTTGTCAATTCTATAAATTATAGAAATTCTTGACTTATTTTGAAATTTGTTGATGAAATAGTCATATATATTTATATATAACTCATAACAAACTTATAAATAATGCTAGTTTAGTTTGAACCAATTGAGCTTCATATAGTATGTAGTCGGTTTTTATATTTATTTAATGGAAAATTTAGTTGCATCAAACTTATGTGGCATGCGCCTATTTTCCTCCAGGCTTCACCTAGACTCACCTGGTCTCTGAAATCATCCCAGTGCTTTAATCCTTCTTAAACAACTTATAATTAAACAAACCAAAACTACCCCAAAATATATGCCTCCCCCTTTCATCCAACTTCCTGCATACCGCATACGAATATTTTCTACCTTTGAACCTGGACATGTGTTAGTAAGACATAAAATCCTGCATCCATCCTTTATATGCTTCGAGTATGGTTTTCTAATATGGTATTCAAATAGGAGTTATTCCATGTGTGTGCTTAACTAACACACATGCTCTACATCACCTAATATAAGTGTACACATTTGGTTCAAGATACGCCATGAGTTTAGGCGCATGTTGAGAGTCCCTCCTACTCTAGCAAACATAAGGAGCATTTTGAACCTGCCACCTATTTTTAAAGTTAATATACCAAAAAACCTCTACTCCAAACTTTTTGGACTTCTCCCATATTTTCTGAAACTCATCCAAATCGTAAAATATCTAAAGTCAACTAAAAGCATCACTAGACCCTCGAGTTCATTTTTCTCTTCATACACACTCACATACACACACACACACACACATATATATATATATATATGTTGTATGCATGTATTTATGAGAGTATGTGTGTATGCAAAATTTAAAAATTAAGATAAAATATCAAATTGGTAAAAAAAATTACAAAATGCAAATATTTATAGTAAAAATGAAAATATTCGATAAAAAATAAAATTTTACATTGGTTTTTGTACAGAGATGCTCGCCGATTTTAAGCGATTTGAGAAACATAAGAATAGTGCTGAAAATAAATTTTATGGGGTAATCTAGAAGGTTTTATTTAGAGGGTTTTACTATCACAAATTTGAAAACAAGGAGCCTAAGTCCACTTAGTATAATTGGTCCTCCATAAACGCTAAGAGATAGCTTTTCATATTACTAGTTGGTTTTGTGATTACATGTGGTTCTCTAGTAAAGAAAATCAAATATGGTGACCCCTACCCTTTTATCTTATTTGTGCGAACATTTCTTCATTTTAATATATGAATCCATAAAATATAAAGTAATTCGGTTTATTCTAAAAGCGATGCATATCATTACACACTTACTCAATTTTCATAATTTAACAGTATTCACAAAACAATGTAGAAAAGGTTTCAATGCATAAGCCATCTGAGTAGTTGATACTACAACTAGGTTATATGTTTGTATGCTCAATGCAAGAAATACTTTTTTGAATTCGGCAAAGACAAATAACATGTTCTAAATCTTATGGGCATGGAAGGAAGTAGCTTTTATATTATGTTTCTTGGTCTCCCTCTTTTTTACAGTACCTACATTTTATGAGATGGATATCCTTATTTGATAGGATCAAAATAGAAAAAAAGATAGTTGGGCTTGCAATGTACAAAGTAAAATAAAGCAAATACATATTATGATTACTTTAGTGGTGCTACTAGATGATGCAATATCACCTAGCCATTCTAACTATAGAAAATTTTAATAAAAACTTTTACATACATTGTATAAGGAAGAAAAAGCATAAGATTGCTTAGACAACATTGTGTAAATCCAAACTATAAGGAAAATATATTCAAATTTTTGTACCAGTTTAAAGGAGGTGTAAACTACTTTAGCATTTAATTAATGGTAAAAATTATGGTCAAGATGGATGGTCGACAAGTATCACCAATGATCACTTTTGAATAACAGTAGCTCTTGTACATAAAAAAACCTTAAATTTAAAATATAAAGGACTCAAACATAAACATAGATTTATAGCTTATTGTCAAACCTAAGGGTGAGTGTTTGGTTGGTTTGGTTAGTTTGATAATGAAAATTGTTAAACCAAACTAAAACAGATATAAAAGAAAACCAAATCAAACCGACTGAATTAAGTTTGGTTGGTTCGGTTGGTTATCCAATTTAATCGAGCTAAAGTTATTTCACATTTTATGGTTGGAATCTTTATTATACTTCAAAAGAAAAATTGAATATATGATTAAAATATCTTTATTTAGTATTTTTATGATTTTTAATAGCATTTTGGATAGTGTATGATAAATAAAATTTATTTAGATCACTAAACTAATCTAAAAAAATCTTTAAACATTAGTAATTTTAACAATATAACAAAAAGTTGATTAATTTGGTTAAACCGATGATTAAACTAAATTATATTACGGGCTGATTATAAAACCAATTTAGTTTAAAAACCAAACCAAACCGACTGAAATAAACTAGTTTGGTTGGTTTATTTAGTTTTAACCAAAGTTTGCTCACCTCTAGTCAATCCACATTTTTATGATTTAACCAATGGATTAATAGTAAATTTATAACCAATCCTTGGGAAAGGATAGTTAGAACCATATGGTAGAGAGGAGCTGACACTTTAACACATTATAAGTCAAAGTTGTAAAATCAGCAAGGCAAACTCTATACGGTAAGTATGGACTAGTGATTAGTCGTTTAGGCGAGGATTAATATAGGATTAATCAGAATTAGATGTATTTTATAACTCATGTATTTTGGATAAAATTTTAGTATTTAGTTTATTATTAGTTCACCCAAATTTGATATTTTGGATTTTGGATGAGCTTAAGAGTAGCAAAGGAACAAAACGCAAATGCTTATGCATGACATCAAATGCCCGAGTACCTGTTTTGATTCATAGAAAAGATAGCGAGTCTTGCCTAGACGAGCCAAAGTGGTAAGCTTGGCCTAGGTGAGCCAAAGTGGTAAGCCTGACCTAGTGCTTAGATGATACCTTGGCATAGACTTAGAAGGATTTATGCCACAAAGTTAATCATGAAAAAGAAAATAAGCTATATTGAGATGGACACGATGACAAAACCAGATTATTAGAAATGAGCGATGATTATAAGGGCTCCACTTTTAGTTCAGCGTGAAACTTTTCTAGACAATAACACATAAAGAAACTAGTGAAAAAAATGTATGGCATGGTACTAATATTCCAAAAATGATTGTGCTTGTAAAGCTTTTCTGAACCAATCAAGTTAAATTTATTGGGTTTAGGAATAGGTCTAAATTATATCCTATGTATTCAAACTAAAACCCAATGTATCTAGTCCATTAACCCTCAAAGTAGAAGCTTTTAGAGCCGTCCAATACTTTCAACACTCAAGACCATATCAGAGCTTTAGCGTTCATCATATCATAATTGGTGTCTACCACGTGTTGTAGGAGTGCAACCAATGAACCAATGAAAACATGTCCCGGAATGAAAATTAAAGAACCAAATTTATATAATAGAAATTGGATACATAAATTGAAGAGGAAGACTGGTAAATATGTAAAAAAGTATAAATTTCGGATAGATAGGGAGTAGTTGCATGGTGGCGCATGATTTTGGAGATTTTGAACTTCAAAGAGAATATGTCATTTTTGAACTATTTATTGCCATAAAGTTGGTTTAAGAAATCTTAATGTGGTATGTCGATTGTCTATGTCAGTTGAACCATGTTCTTGTTTCAAACATTTTATTTATATATGGATATTTGTTGTGTAGACTACGGATATGCTGACTTATTTTGTTTTCTAAGCTGCATATTTGAAAGAAAAGCCGCCAATCATGGAAAATCCCTTCAAAAACCCATACCTTGAAAAGATAAATGGATTACTTTCTTAGCACAAACACTAAATGATAATCATACCTTTTCATCCAGCTTTTGCACTCAGCCACTTGAATCCTCTCGGCTTGCCTGACCACTAACAGTTGGGGTGATATCTATCGCCTCAACATTATTGAAATTATACCTATTAATATCACTCCACCTTGAAATATTTTTTTCGTATCTTTTTGTACAATTCCACCACGATGCCAGGTACTAAGAAAATAATATCCATCTGAAGAAATAGATATGTCATTGATTTAGTTATCTCATAACACATAGGCAAAAATAGCAAGAATGCAAAACTGTAAAAGTTTCTACAATCGGGCACATCGCTCAACCTCTATGTTTCCTACGACTGCGGGGCTTAGTATCTTGTTCCGTTAATAAGTTTCCCTGTAGCATGACAAATACCCATCTTGGTTCTATGCGAAGATCAAATATGTGTTAGGTTATTTAAGTAAACAACATATTATGATCAATAAGAGAGAGAAGCATGTTGAAGAAATGCACAACCGGCGCAACCCTCGTATTTAGTTGCCACCATTGAGTATGGAACCTTGAACAGATTGTCGGTGACAAGCCATAGGAAGGTGAGGATGAGGTTAATTTATCATGCCCCTTGCATTATACCCTGGCGATACACTTGCTACAATGGGCAGGACAAAGGGTATATTTTTTGGTAAGTTATCAGTAAAGTACCGTACTTTCTTCCTAAGTAGTACTTTCCTAACTTGTAGTCACGTTAAGTGATTAGATTTTTTATGAGAAGGTTTAAATTTTATTAATAAATAAATAAATAAAATATGCTAAATAAGATAAATATCGAACATTCGACAATAACAATCTGTACTCACATGGAACAATATAGAAAGAGCGTCTCTAACAATTGAGAAATAAAGGGTAATATGTAGAGGGTCTTCTCCAACGAATATTCATGGTAGATTTCAATGACCAATTCTGGACTTAACTGGTCCCACACACCTATTTGATAGGCCCTTGATATCATGCTCTTATTAAATTGACGCATAGTAATTGCACGCCTGCTTTATAGGCGTGTGATATCAGAGACCTACTTAATAAACACCTAACATTCACATGCAGTTCACACGTTATGGAGTCAACACGCAATGACCATCAAACATCTATAAGTAAAGAGTAGAAAATGTTAAATAAATATACTCTTATAAATTCTAATGTGCTGTAACATCCCCCTACTTAGAGGCCCAAAACTAAGGCTACGAATGTTGTAGTCATCCATAGTTATTAATCCTCGGCGATCTAATACGGCGGTGTTAGATATATTGATAAACAGAAACACATGAATATGGAAAAATTTTAAAACATCAAGCAACTCACATTTAATTTCAAAACATTTATAATTTATTACATAATCCCACAATCGTAAACCACATTTAGTGAAAATACGTTTATTACAACATACACCAAGAGCGACATATGAAGATGCTTACTTGGATGACCATAGTATATATACGGGCAATATAACAAATTTGCCATTACAAATAACACAGCGGAATCAATAGAAAAGAGAACTCTAAATAGCTATCATGCTTCACGCACGTCTCCGGAAGCTTATTTGTCTTAAGAGGTATCTAAAAACCTCAACTCTCAAACTACTCAAAATCAATTGAGTACCCGAGAGTTTAAGGGGAAAACATAAACTTCGAGTCAAACATAAAGCCTGGTATGAATAATAATCTACCATCTCAAATCATTTAGATATCTAATGAGATCACACCGCTTATCGAAACGGGTTTTCCCCTCACTAGTATCTTAAAACATTTATAAAATCATATACTGTGCTCCTGCATCCACAATGGTTAAAACAATTCAATACAGTATAATATGATGATATGCAAAACTAATGAATTAATTCTGGATTACCCTTCCCCATTCTTTCTGACTATCTGTCTCAATTATAGTTACTAGGATTACTGTTAACTTATTAGTTTTCATGGGTTGACTAATAACCAGTAAAATATTTAAGGACTCCCTGTCTAATTACATAGTTTTCATGGGATCACTAAGAACTATAGGTAACTCCAATATCTTTACTCTTATCCTAGTTTTCATGGGTTGACTAGGAATCTATTGGTGACCCCAATATCCTTTCTTATTACCCTAGTTTTCATGGGCTGACTAGGAACCTATTGGTGACCCCAATATCCTTTCTTCTTACCCTAGTTTCATGGACTGACTAGGAACCTATTGACATCTGTCAATATCCTCATCCGGATATAGTTTTTATGGGCTAACTACAAACCTACTGGCTCCTGCCAGTATCAAATTATAGTTTTCATGGGCTCACTATGAACCTGTCTTTCTGACATCTTTCTTTATACATAGTTTTCATGGGCTAACTATGAACCTATTGACCACTGCCAATATCTTTTCCTATACACGGTTTTCATGGGCTTACTGAGAACATATTGGCCCCTGCCAATATCTTTCTTTTATATTTTAGCATCCTGTATTCTGGTCTTCCTGACCTCCTGGATGCAATTCTACTCATTCAGGAGTTAACTTAATTTATATTCATTACTGGGTCAACCTAGCTGGTTCTTCTGCCCTTTACCCCCAAAATGCAGTTATGGGTTCATTATAATGTGAATATATTTATATTTGAAGAAGAAAACATAATAACATAACAGTACCACTCCTGTGGGTTTAAATACTTCATTAAAGAAAGCTTCTTCTCAAAACCATTACAAAAAATCCTTTAATTTAGCCAAGGGTTTTTCCTTTAAAAAGTTGAATTTAGGTTACAAAACTTTTCGATGCCTTCGAAACCTTTGCTTTCGACTTGACCTCCTTCAAAAGCATTAAAATCTATCTTTAACACATTAGGCTCCTGCCTGTATAATACTTTAAAACATTTCTTTCGAAACCTTTTGATTGTATTAAAGTATTAACATTTAACTTTAGAAGCATAGCTTCGAAACCAGTTGAAAGTGCCCCTTTCGACACCATTAGAAGTAGCCCTTCCGAAATCATTGAAAGTTCCCCTTTCGAAAGCATTGGGTTTATACTTAAAACATTATTTGGGTCAAAGTGAATATAGGTGAAAGCGTCTCTTTCGAAACCATCCTTTATCGTATAAAGATATTGGGAAAACATGATGGCGTCGACTCCATCCTTTCGAAAGCATAAAACATTTGGGTAAAATATTGGAAGGTTAGCGTCGAAACCCCTTTCGAAACCATTGCCTTCGAAATCCATAACCCCTTTCGAAATCTAAAGGAAGTGGCTTAAACTTATAAAACAAAGTACCTTTCGACAAGATTGATATCTTCAATACCATCGAAAGGCTAAAGAACGGCAGCAGGGTTTCGACTAGGTCGGAACCCCTTATTTCAAAACATTCATTCATAAGTAAAGGAACCCAGTCCAAAGCAAACTTAAGTTAATGACAACCCTTTCGAAATGTTTTTAAAAGCTCATTCGAAACCATATGCTTCGACTCCTTCAAAAGCTAAAACAAAACAAAGGCAGGTGCTTCTCTTTTAAAACCAAACCAAGGTAGCGACTCCTTCGGAAGCTATGCTTTCGACACCTTACCTTTTGCCTTCCTCCAATCCACTACGTACCATCTTTGTGATACCTTGTGTATTAGTTTTGGCTTAGTAAGTTTCGACTAGGTTGAAGGCGGAAGCTTTGTGTCAAAAGGTTCCTTCCAAAGTAGGCGAAACCCTCTTTTCTGAGTAAATCTGGTTTAAAACTACTTAAAGCAAATCTTTTTCTAACTAACTTGCCATGTGTCAACACCAGATTGGTTGCCTTAACTTTTTCAAATTCTTTACCAAAATAACTGCCGCTAATTTCAGATCTAAACCATGGTTAAGTTAATTAAATAAGTCCTTCCATTAAGCAAAACCAATTTTGCAAAGAAGTCTCTCTTCTAAAATAATTTAATATGCATAGAAAATCACTTTAGAAAAATCCCCAAAAATTCCAGAAATTCACTTTAATCATGTTATCTAACACATCAAAATTCTAGCCCCAAATTCTTAATATATTTTCCAAAATAAATTTATAAACCCACATAACCATATTTTCCTTTGAAAATTCATAATAATCTTTCCATAGCTTGGAAAATTATCAAAATTGAAACCCAACTCCAAAATCATGTTTCTCATAACATAAAATTTTCCCATGTCATTTAAACATAATTAAATCTCGATTTTGCCCTAAAACAATGCATAACCTCCTTTAAACAATCTTGTTTAAGCCATATAAATTATAAATCAAGCATATCATCATCCAATATATCATAAAAAGGTATTTACCCTTAAATCCGAAATCATATGATTATAAAAACCAAAATAGAGATGGAATTATTATTCGTCTTGATTTAGATAAGGAGATTGGATTGAAATTGATTTCCCCTAAGCTTGATTCTCTAGCTTTTAATTTGTATTCCTCCTGTCAATGGCCGACCTCTCCTTTTTGCTTTTAGTTTTCAAAATGATGTGAATGGGGAGAAAAATGTAAGAACGAAAATATATAAGAGTAGGGGTTATGGACGGCAATTCCTACTATACCCTTATGTAAGTTGATTAACTCAAAACCATTCTTAAGCCAATTAATTATTATATTAGGCTCGACCTTTATTAAATTGATTCAAGTCTCAATCCCCTTATCACTTATCATTTAAATTATTCTATTTAATTTATCTAATTAAATCTCCTGAATAATGTCATCAAAAATTAGGGGTGTTACATGTGCTAAATACACAATGAATGTATCCAGTTGGAAGCCCCTGTATACTCCGCAAATTGTTAATCAATGTATCAAGGCTCAGACCAACTTCCTCCTATGGCTGCTTCCGAACAATTTATCTTGTAATTTTGTTTGAACATCTTAACGTATTTTGAATAAAACAAGAAAATATTATGTGAAAAAAAAATGAAAATGAGGTGCTTCGGCTTTTTGTAGACGCCTCCACTCAAACGCCTATCAAATAGACGTCCGTGGGTTGGACGTCTACTAAATAAACGTTCGACCTTCAAATATCTATTTAATAGATGTTCGAGCGTTAAGTGATAAATTAATAGACGCTTAACAATCATATATGTATTAAATAAAGTATTTGATTGTTGGAATAAACTGTCAAACTGTAATTTTAGGTGTTAAACATTAAGGAGTTAAAACCATTAAAGATGCTATAAGAGGATCTCAGCATTCCCTCGATTTTAAATTTTATTTAATTAGTAGAAGAACTGGATTTTCTAGTTATTTGGATGGTTATAATTGTTTTTACAGGACAAAATGAATATATTGTGTTTTGAAAAGTGAGTAAAATAAGTAATACAATTATGTATTATAAGCGGAACAATTAAATAAATGTATTTTCATATAAATTACTTCTGGTTTATTTAATAAATTCTACTAAGAAAACAATGCATACACACTTATTAACGACTTAGATTACTATAAAATAAGAAATGAGAAGTATGAAAAAAAAAGTAAGATTTTCATAATCATTTAAAATTTAGTTCATCTTACAAAATATTGCATTCATCTGTTCAGATTCATATTAAGAAAATATAAGAATAAAATTCAAAGTTAAAATAAAAATAAAATATTTATGCAGATTGTTTAATGCCAATGAATTTAAACCCGATCCGGTTTCAATATTTTGTAGAAGAAAAGCAAAAACCGATATAAAAACAGATAATGAATAGACCCCCCCTGTCAAAAACAACTAAAAATAAATAAATACAAAAAGTAACCCAAAAATCAACACACCTCCTCCTTCCTCCCATTTCCTCCCATTTCCCTCTCGTTGGGAGGAAAATACAAACATTCCTCCAGTACATATAGAAAATCAATTAAATAATAATTCTCAAGTTCTAGAATTCAAATTCTTCCGCCATGGGTAACTGCTGCGCATCACCGGTCGATCCTTCGGAGCAGCGCACCCCGAAACAAAAAAAGACCAAAAAGCTTAATCCTTTCTCAATCCAATACAACAATACGCCCTCCAACCAAAACAAGCTCACCGTATTGAAATCTCCAACCGGAACCGACATCCTCCAACTTTACGACCTCGGATCGGAGCTAGGGCGTGGCGAGTTTGGTGTTACCTACTTATGCACCGAGAAAGCCACAGGGGATTTGTACGCATGCAAGTCTATCTCGAAAAAGAAGCTTAGGACGTCGATTGATGTTGAGGATGTTAGGAGAGAGGTCGAGATAATGCGATCCATGCCGCCGCATCCGAATATTGTGAAGTTGAAGGACACGTATGAGGATGATAACGCTGTGCATTTGGTTATGGAGCTTTGTGGAGGAGGAGAGTTGTTTGATCGAATTGTTGCGAGAGGGCATTATACAGAGAGGGCGGCGGCTGTCGTAACTAAAACTATTGTTGAGGTTGTTCAGGTAAGGAAATTATTTTGATTATATGGGTTGAGATCTGAAAGTTCTACAGGGATTGTATCCTTTTTGCTATAGCTGATAGTTTTAACCATGAAAAATATTGCATTTTTTGTTGATTACTAAGGAAATTGGGAGATAATTATTTGCCCCAAATTTGTTATAGATGTGCCACAAACATGGCGTGATGCACAGGGATCTGAAGCCTGAAAACTTTTTGTTTGCAAATAAGAAAGAACATGCGGAGCTCAAAGCTATTGATTTCGGATTATCAGTGTTCTTCAAGCCTGGTATATGTTCTATTGCTTTTGAAACCCAAAAATCGAAATAAATAGAAATTTAATTAGTATATGGTGAATATTGATTTATTACTGTGTTTGCTTTATAATGTAGGAGAGAGGTTCACGGAGATTGTAGGCAGTCCTTACTATATGGCACCTGAGGTTTTGAAACGAAATTATGGGCCTGAAGTCGATGTTTGGAGTGCAGGAGTTATTTTATATATTTTGCTTTGTGGTGTTCCACCATTTTGGGCAGGTAATTTGTCTAATAATATAGAGTTTTAGGCTAGGTAAGTAAAGGAGGTTGAGATTGTTTAAGTATTTGAATTTTGATTAACAGAAACCGAACAAGGAGTAGCACAAGCGATCATCCGCTCTGTTGTAGACTTCAAAAGAGATCCATGGCCTAGGGTTTCTGACAATGCAAAAGATCTTGTGAAGAAGATGCTTGATCCTGATCCCAGGAGGCGATTAACAGCCCAAGAAGTTTTAGGTGATTTGTGTAGATATTTTGATTTTTTAATCCCCTGAAATATGCATTTTTGGTTAATATGTTTCTAAGTTTGATCTAGTACTTCGTATATGGTATTAGTTACACCATTACTTGTGTTAACTTGCCCAAATGTTAATCAACTCAAGGCGCCATTCTTTTCATACCAAAATAATTAGTAATCAACACAACAATTTTAGTAATTTTACACATGTTAAAGAAGGCAACTGTTGATGATTTCTTTTCAGTATTGTAATTAACTACCCATAGAGCGATTCTGATTTTGTCTACTCAATTCTTTTTCTGTATTTTGGAACCAAAATTATTCTAGTCTAGTAATAACATTTGTTAAATCCGTTTTATAACTGAAAATTGTCAATTAGTGCATTTTTTCATATTTTTACTCATCCACTCATAGTTTTTCAATTATTTTAGTAGGTGTCATTTACTTGTAGTTTTTTAGTTTTGGTCCTACCGCATGTCTCAATATGATTTCTTTCCCTTACAGACCATCCTTGGTTACAAAATGCTAAAAAGGCACCAAATGTTAATCTTGGAGAGACAGTAAAAGCTAGACTTCAGCAGTTCTCTATGATGAACAAACTCAAAAAGAGAGCTCTCAAGGTACCTGCAGTACACGGTTTTTACACACTTGCCAGTATTTCTATGAATATGTTGTTTCTAAACCTTCTAATTTGTAGGTGATTGCCGAACATTTGTCTGTGGAAGAAGTAGCAGATATTAAGGATATGTTCGCAGCAATGGATGTGGACAATAATGGTAAAATAACATTTGAAGAGCTTAAATTTGGTCTGCAGAAGCTAGGCCATCAAATTCCAGAACCGGATGTCAGGATTTTAATGGATGCTGTAAGTACCAGAATTTAAATTTCAATGCTTGAACATTTAGCTACCATTCCTAGTTTTGAATAATTTCGTTACCTCTTCCGTAAATTACTGTATTAGCTGCCCGTTTAGATCGACTTAAATAAGTTATTTTTTTGCTTTTTGGAAGCCAAAACCAATTCATTTGTTGACAAATTCATTTGTAAATCTGTTATGCCGCATTTAATTTATTTGTAACACTCCATTGATTATTTGTTTTTCTGTCCTGTAACATTTGTGAACCCAATTGCTATGTGGCAACAAGTTCAATAAACTGATTGCGCGTTATCGCTAGCTTCATAATGCTCAGTAACATCATCCTAACCTTTTCCTTTGATGAAGTTCAGTATATGTTTTTAAAATCCCATTTATCTGGCAATATGCTCAGCGAGTTTACAATATTAATGGCAGGCTGATGTTGATGGAAACGGAACATTGGATTATGGAGAATTTGTTGCAGTATCCGTGCACCTTAAAAAGATAGGAAATGATGAGCACTTGCACAAAGCCTTCACTTTCTTTGACCAAAACAAGAGTGGATACATAGAGATAGAAGAGCTCAGGGAAGCTTTAGCCGATGATTTAGCACCAAATCAAGAGGAAATTATCACTGCCATCATCCGTGATGTAGATACTGACAAGGTATGTTATCATTTCATTCTTGCCATTCCTGTTTTACCACACAAATTACTCTATTACCTTATATCATTTATATCAATAAGCTCAATGTTAATGTGAAGTCCACAAGGCATGAGAATATAGTCAAGGGTACATTAAAACAGATCATAGTAATAAGTATGTGATGTTATATCAGGATGGGAAAATAAGCTACGAAGAGTTTGCAGCAATGATGAAGGCCGGCACGGATTGGAGAAAGGCATCGAGGCAATATTCAAGAGAGCGATTTAACAATCTCAGTCTAAAATTAATGAAGGATGGATCTTTGCAACTTAAAAACGAGAGCACTAGATGAAGGAAGTTAAAGCTATTTTATACGTGTGTATGTTTGTGCGACTTCTTCACAACAAATTTATCTTATTGTGACAGCAAGACTCACAAAGATTCATTCAGTTCTTTTCTATTTACAATGATTTATTTAGTTCAGTTGGGGAGTGAAACGCCATTGTGGTTGCTTTTTTTTTTTACATGCGTTTGTATGTATAATTACTCACTTTTGATTGTGTGAAGGGAAAAAAGCTGGTGGGCTTTTAACGTATGGAGTTCTCATTACTGTAAATATATGAATCTTGCAGTTTTTAACACATCTTTCCAGTTATGATTTGTGCTATGTCGATTCATATGTTGTATCTGAATATTAGCTAATTATTAATTGTTATACTGAACTGTCAATCAATTTTTTGTTTGCATTATTGGACCTTTTGATGTTGCACGTAATGTGAATAAGGTTGGGGTTGTGAGGAAGATGTTGAGAGGATAAGCTAAACTTTTTGGTGGTGGTTACAATTAGTTTAGACCGTTTTTGTATTGTTATATCAAAGCAAATAGGTGGAAGGTTTGGTGGATGGCATTTAATTTTTATGAATTGTTGTATTAAAAGTTGACATATTTCAGCCTGTCTAATGTTGACTAATATCTATTTTTGGAGTCATTGTGGTTTGGTTGGTTAACCGTATTCCAAAAATATCTTGGACTTATTCGCATTTTTGATGAGTTTGTTTGTTCGTTGATTTTCTATTGCTTTTTAGGTATGACCCCTGAGTTTATTGCTTGTGAATTAAGTGCCGACTGCTATTTTTAACTGTTGCATCTATCTGAAAGTGCATTTTAATCGGGTTCTTTGATTTCATTTTTTATGTTTTGGTGTATCTGCTGACTAAACATTTACCCAGCTTCGAAATTCAATTAATGTGTTAAGTTTACATGCTAACACCGGGATTAAAGTGAAAAAATGAGGAGTTAAATACGCAGCTGAAAGATAAATAACAAAAAATATTGAGTTGTTCAGCAAAGATGTCTATGTGAAAGTTCTCTTACTGTATATTTCTCTTACAAGTACAAGAAATTACAAGAGAATATTAAGCACTAAGAAAGCACGAACCGCTTAAGATTAATAAAGTTGTGTAATTTTAAGGACTTGCAGTATTAAAATCCTTAAATTGCGTATAGTTTTCAGAATCATTTTATACTACAACCATTTTGAAATTGGAATTATGGACGGTTGAGATTGAGCTGTAGAACCTGGTGGAAAAAATGCATGACCATTGATATGACTGCAGTAGTAGATGGACGACAACGGTAAAAGTGTAAGATGTGCGGTGGATAAAAATATACACTAGCTGCTCTGCACCAACGTGGATTTCGCATTTAATGCGCAGACTTCGCATTAAATGTGCATTTAATGCCGATGGTAAGCCGCATCAGTTCAACCGCTTAGTCAGTGCTTCAGATAGGCGAATGGACAACTAAGTGCTTAATTAAGTGCTCACGTGACAACTCTTGCTGAGTCGGTCGATCGGTTGTTCGACGATATAAAAGAAACTAGAAGCTTACTAAGGACCATGTTGGGAAGATGATGCACGGTAGGACGCGAAGCGATCGGGGTGGGGGTTGGGAGGGCTGCCTGGGATCGGTAGGGGCAGCTGTATCGAAGTTGGGCTAAGGACGGGCCATGCCTGCGCCTATTGTTCTTGATGTGCCTTCTTCTGAGGTGAGCCTGGAGAGGTGTCGGCCATCAAGTGGAGTGATGCACGACGAACACGCTAACTTGAAGTTGTGCCGAAAGTAGATTGACATTGGAAGGCCGATCGTCATGGTGACGGGTCGGGTCTAGAACTTGCTTAAAGGTGATAGGCACCTAGGGACGAGGTAATCATATCTCATCTTGATGCCTTGCTGAATGGAAGGGATGGTTCGAGACCATCATGAGTTTAGGTCGGCTTAAGCGGGCTGGTTGTAAAGTAGTTGGGCTGGCTTTGATTGGGCCAAACGGCCTCGGCCTACTAATTACTTGCAAAAAAATTGAATAGCATTTTGCCTCCAAGTCCATATCCACGAGAGGGTGTGGGCTTGTCAAATCATAGAAAGTCGATTGACGGTGTTACAAAGCATTTTATGCGCTTTACACGTGGCTTTGTGTTATTGGTTACGACGGTTCATTCTTTCAAATGTGGCAGGACAAACGTCTACTTTTGGACATGGGCGAAATGACAGTCACATTCACTACACTTAGACGGTCGAGGTTCGACCTGCGGTGCGGTGGAGTTTAATGGGGGTAGGTTTATAAAACCCCTTCACGCTCTTCCTTTTCGTTCTTTACTACAAACGAAAAATTATGAACACTAACACAAAAGCTCAAGTATCCTAAAAAATTCAAGTTCTTCAGATTTTTTTCGCTTGGAAATGTAAGTGTGCTTATGTCTTTTTCTTTGCCACGGCAAGCGCCGCCTTTTAGTGCCGACTGCATAGTTGGCCTCCTTCTAGCACCGATGGGATAATTGGTCTCCTTTTAGCGTCAAAATATTGACCGGAGATTTATCCAATCTCGAAATTAGACTAATGTGCAAAGGTTACTTACTAACACTAGGGTTAAAATGAAAAATGAGGAGTTAAATACGCAGCTAAAAGGTAAATCACACAAGATATACAGTGGTTTAGCAAAGCTGCCTACATCCACTGTGAAGTTCTCTCACTATATATGTCTCTTACAACTAAAAGGAATTACACGAGAGTAGAAGAAAACGGGAAGCACTAAAGACTAATAAAGCTATATAATCTTAAGGACCTACGATATCAAAGGCTCTGAATTGTGCATAGTCTAAAGAATACTTCATGCAGCTCTTGCAAATTCTGGACGGCACCATCTGTACACCAACATCTTTTGAGTGGTGCAGAATACCCCCTCTTGTAGAGCCTTCCATCCATGATCACGTAGTTGAGGGCCCAGTAGAGAATTTTCTTAGCTTCCTTATGAATGGTAGGTAATTCCTTGTTTACTAAATATTTGACCAAAGGCATCATCCAGTCGTATGTAGAGGACACATCTATTTCCATCGTTGTTGCCCCCGGCTCATGGCCAGGATTATCATGGATTTCTAACGGGACCCAAGGAGTGATGCCCTTTTTGGGGTTGCTAGCCGCTTTGCACAACTGGATAGCCTTCACATTTTATTCCCTGGGCACTTGCTCTAGTTTGAATTCCACGAAGGCACTGATGATCATTTTGGCCTCGGTGACATATAAGGCCATTGTTTTATTTTTTACTTGGAAGCATTCACCAATCTGGTTGACGATCGAAGACAAGTCGCTGAACACATGCACAGATTCCACGCGTAGTTCCTTCGCCGTCTTGAGGTCTTTGGTAGGACAGCTTCATATTCATCTTTATTATTGGTCGCTTTAAAGGTAAGGTGAATTGCAAAACATAACTCTTTTCCTTCGAGTGTGATGAGGACTATGTCGGCCACTACCCCCTTCTCGATTGATGCTCCATCAACGTATAAGTTCCAAGTTGAGAATTTTCATTAGGACTTTGATAGGGTGTGCCTGAAAGTATGGTCGGAGCTTTTCGATTTCTATGAGCAGTCAAGACGCCAGTTTCTCTAGCCTGGTATTGATAAAGTTAGGTGTATGTCCTAGAGGCAATTCTGTAATTTATAATAAATTAATTTAATCTGTAATCAATTCTCGTTCACAAGAAAGAAGAGAACATGACATTGGAATTTCACAACGGAAAGATAATATATAATATAAAAAAGATAGTACAAAGAGCTACTCTAAAAAATATGACATTTCAAAGTAACAATCCCAAGCAATATCATCAGCCTGGACAGTTATAATAACATCATGTCCTCAAAAATGCTGATATATACATAAAGTAGTGTAGTGGAAATAAGAATACCGTGGTAGGTGAAAACATTCATCTCGTTTCCTTAAGCTCCAAAGAATATCCAACGAATACTTGTCTTTCTCAAACCGCTCAAAAGACACTCGAGGAATTAAGGGAAAGATAAAACCATGAGTAAGACATAAGTCTGGCGTGAGAAACTCAAGAAATATGTAGCTATCATATAACAGTATCTTTTGAAACCAACCGCATCATCGAAATGGTTTTACCCTCAAAAAAACCAAACCATATAATAAGTACATATGAAAATATAATAAACAGTGTTTATGATGTAGAATATAAATCAGTAAATAGCCGTGCTGTGTGTACAACAAAACAATATTAAGTATACGATCAAAACCGCTAAAATTCATTCACATATGAATTTCCATTAAAGGTGCCCTCGGTACATCAAGGCAAGCCTCCTAACAAGGGTCAGAATTACCTTTCGAGCAGCGTATATGTCTTCATAAAATATACCATAAGGTAAACATAGTTTGTCTATGCCTGTAACACGTGATATCGAATATCATCAACTCCCGTGCACAATAACCAAAAGTATCTCTAGATATGGAGTTGATATACCCTTGGGTTTGCTAAACCCACTAGCTATGC
The DNA here is from genome assembly GCA_030737815.1 of Allium fistulosum. Lineage (NCBI taxonomy): Eukaryota > Viridiplantae > Streptophyta > Magnoliopsida > Asparagales > Amaryllidaceae > Allium > Allium fistulosum. Next base: position 1,265,078 of record JASFAW010000015.1, read on the forward strand.
ACACTACGCCATAGATTGCATACTGCAACACCAAAGAAGTGATGCAGGATGTGCCAAAAAATGTTGCTGAAGGCTAAAAAAGGGCAAAGGCAACACTTTCTCGGTGTTGCATTTTGCCGCGTTGCCGCAGACCTCAAAGGCAACATTTTGACTATCTAAGGCAACATAAGAAATATTGTTGCAATAGAATCATATTTGGGTCTATAGCAACATCCATAGGTGCATGTAGCAATATTCAAAAATGTTGCTATAGATATTAATTTTCTGAATTTGTGGGGCCCACAATGTAGAGTATATTTGATTTTTTAATAGAAATAAATATTTATTTAATAAAATGCTATTGCACAGAATTTGATATTCAAACAGTAATTTATTTAAATAAATATTTTATTTCAACATTTAAAATAGTACAAATTCCCGACTCCACTATTTTACAATTCAATGATAAATAACACTGATATTCACATATACAGATATTCCTCACTACATCACTCAGTTCACTCATTACATATGCAGTTTCAATTTATACAGACACCGACACTGACAAATATATGACGAGCCGAGTGCCGAGCCGAAGGCGAGCCGAGTGCCGAGCCGAAGGCGAGCCGAGAAGCGGGTCCGGGCGCAGCGCCGGCGGGGGTCCGGGGCACCGCGGTCCCGGCGGGGATCGACCCTTCTTTGAAACCTGTCTTCAACTCCATTTCAGATTGAATCCAACATCTGAGCAATCTGCAAAAATACACACTGACGCAGTAAAATTGAAAAGGAAATATTTTTGCAGTATAAAATAAAATGTAATTTTGAAAATATTATTTGCCTCAGTTATTTGGGTGACAATTTGGTCCAAGCAGTTGACAATGCACAAGAACAAAAATGAAACAGAAGCATGCTACAGAAATAAACAGCATGCTCAATGAATTGGTCAGAGCAAACTATACCAGACTTGTATGCCAGACATAAAACAACAGTGGACAGAGCTCAACAAAAGAACTCAAACTCACAATTAAACCAAAACTCCAACCATATTCAAAAATACAGACCAACAGAAGTGTCAAGTGAATGAGCTGCAGCAATTTCAAAAATGGCCGAAGTCAGATAATATAAGAAATATGAACTCGAGCAAGTCCAGCTACCATATGAAAGCAACCATACATATATACATGTGTGAAACAGCATGTATATATATAGGCAGTGCAAACAGGCTCAAAGGACCAGTGCATAGATATACAATGACCAATGCAAAGTGGTGAATACAAAAACATGCATCAATGAAACAAGCAGCCTTAACAAGTGAATGGCCAAGACCAAAACAAAGCAAGACTGGCACAAGGGAAAGAAACTTATATGACTCGAAGGCAACTAAATACAAGAGAAGGCCTCAACATCAAATAAAAAACAAACCCAGTGCAACATATATACATGTTCAAGTGCAACAACAAACACATATATACATACATGAATGCATATATATATACATGATAATGGAAAACATAAGTGATACAACAGTTTCAGTGAACAAGTGAAGCACAAAGAGAAAGGTACACAAGTGTGTGTGTGGCACCAATGGAAACAGTATGGTGAAGCAACTTGACTACAAAAACTCAAGTGAAATATATTACAAGTTCAAGCTACAGGATGTCAACCAGAAGATATATTACAAGTTCAAGCTACAGGATGAACAGACATAGCCAAAGTCAACCACGAACAGTAGCAAGTTCAACCAATTCAAATCAAGTTGCCGAAGTCTAGTTAAATGTCAAAGGCAAAGTCACGATGAACAATCAATTAATTGACCGATGTCAACAGATATATACGAACGTAAATCTAGGGGTTCGAACCCTATATAAACACATTAACATCATCGGCAGATAGTATCGAGTTCAAGCAAGCAATACAGTAAAGTAAAAGCAACAAATTACATACCCGAATACACAGTTGAACTCAAGCAAAATCGAAGGAGCTGTATTCGAAGCAAGGAGACGATCGATTGCCAAAGCAAATCAGAAGAACAACAATTGTAATCGATCGACAATCAATCGGGTCCTTCGATATTAGCCGAAGCCCTAATCGCACAAGGCCGAAGCCCTAGCTAATCTCACAGGAGCGAAGACAAGGCCGAAGCCCTAGCTAATCTCATAGGAGTGAACACGAGGCCAAAGCCCTAATTTCAGAGCAAAAGAGGAACAAGATAGGAGCAGCCATTATCACATACGAGAAAAGGGGATCTACTCTAAACTAGTTCAGGTGGTAAAACGAAATTTTGGGGCAAATTGCAGTGGTGATCCATTTTAACAACCAGATTAAATGTAGACCGTTGGATCGTATTCACGCGGATTGCTAATTTTATTAATTTTTTAATTTGAATACATCTATAGCTACTGCAACATCTTGTTGATACCTATGCTAACACCTTGAAGCGAGTGTTGTAATAGACAAAAATCAGCATACCTATCGTTACATTATAGCTAGCAACACCTTGTAATTTCGTTGCAGTAGGCCATCTATGGCGTAGTGGCATCATGCTCCATTTTCTGTCATTACCAATGGTGAGTCCCGTTCAGCATCTCAACACATGAGTCTTCATCACTCGAACAGATCTCGAATCTCATGGATTCCAACATCTTAACATAGGAGCCAGCACCACTCGAATAGTTCACGAATCTATTCATGGATTCCAGCACAAGTAGTCCGATGAATGCTAACGTTGTCCTCTCTTGAAATCATTTTCAAGAAAGACAATACAACATGATAGCATCGTTTAAAATGTTAACGCTGACCTCTCTCTCGGAGTTAACCTTGGGATAGATAGTGTAACTGTAACGACCCTGAATTTTAATTACATTTAATTGATAATTAAATTAATTTTTGAATTATATTTGTGAAATAAATCGATAAGGTAATGCGAGTTTCCCCGAACCAAATAAATTTGATATAAATCATTTAAATTTAAATATTTTATATATGTGAATATATATGTATATGGAATAAATATGAGTAAATTAGAATTTATATATATATACACACACACACACACATTGAACTTAAAATTGAATCACAAATAAATGGTTTTTAAAAATAAATAAATGTATACCTTAGACACAAGTATGAAAATGAGTAAATAAAAATTTAAATGACATGTAAAATAGAAATGCGTTTCTATTACAAAGCACTTGCAAAGTGAATAATAAGTAAGTAAAATTTTATAGCTTGTAAAATAAGCCAGGCGAGTATAAGAAAAGGAAATAGGATAAGTGTAAAATGAAACATCAAGTACAATAACATTTAATGCTCTCATTTCTTGGCAGCCAACAAGGTCTATTCGAATTGCATAAAAACTTCTTTCAGCCTCCATTTTTATAAAAAATCTCTGATATAGATTGTACAAAATATCATACCCTGTCAACTTCTCTCCTATATACCAACCCCTCAACATCAGTTCGTCCATAAGTTATGCAAAACTGAAGTGAATATAGTTTCAAACTTAAACAAGAAAAACTTCAACTTAAAACAACTTGAACCAATTCGAATCAGAGATCAAAAAGAGGAGCTGCAGTTAGTAAAATGTCAAGCCTGGTTTAACATTTCAAAATCAATTCTGTTCTTCTTCTCTGCCACTTTCAAGGTGAGCAACCCTTTAAATTAGAACCTTAGATCTATAAATTGATGATTGTTTGATGATGTTGTGCAAATGGTTTACTGCTTATTTGTTTGCATGACTGGATGTATGTATATACATATATGTGATTGTTCTGTTGAAGTTCAAACCTTTGCCAGGAAAGTAAAACACATTTAACCTGAATTTATCCCTTGATGCATGCAGAAAGATTGTGAGTAACATCTTTATTTTAAAAATATAACTGATTAGTATGGAACGTGTTTCTCTGTGATGTACATGTATATGATTTTGCAATCCTGGCTATATATGTTCTTTGCTCTGTTATTTGTTACCTGTTGACATTTTTTTAGTAATGAGTAGACAAACCTTCTTCTCATGATCTATTAATTATTCGAGTATAAGATATAAACAATAGTTGTTCGATTAACTATAATTTAAGTGTTAAAAATTCATATAAGTGAAATCAACTAGAAATCTACTCTGGAATTAAGAAAAAAAACTGAGTTTAACTCTAAATAGGTTAAAAACAAGTTTCTGGTTTCAAAGTATCAGGAGTATAAATCGAAACTACATACAAAATTATGATTTTTAGAACAAGAATTATAATTTTTAAAGTTTGGGTTGAAGAGCAGTTTTCGTTTCACTGTTTTGAGCTTTTTGGGGTGCCGTGGGTTACCTCGTCGACTGGAGACGTCGTGGGTTGGTCGAGAGGTAGAGGAGTGATGGGGGAGCGTGGGAAAAATGGTGGACTAGTCGGCAGATCATCGTGGTGGCGGCGAGGAGCAACAAAAATCTGGTGACCTAGTTTTTTTTACTGGGTCGAATGGATTGACCACTACGACACGTGTAGTTGATCGAGTGCACTGCGACTCGGGGAGGTGGTAGAGGGATGGTAGTTTAGGATGTAGCCGGAGGCATTGGCGATCTGGTGATCGGAGTTGCGAACACGAGGCTGTTCCAGGTTTTTGCTATGGGTCTATGTGTTTATAGTTTTGGAACGAGGGGATCGATTTTGATGGGTCGTGGTTATAGGCAATCGGGGAGGTCATTTCGTCAGAAGGGATAAGCGGCGACTTGCCTGAGATCGTGGTGATGGTCGGAGCAAAGCATAGTAACTGTGCACGTGCACAGTGTCTGTTCATTCCTGGTGGAGCGTTGTCTGATATTGGCTTTGTGAAGCAGGAGTTGCTCGAATCAACCCGGGTAATTCAAACGTGGGACTCGAAGTAAACCAGGATTTTGCTCGGGGAAAATAAGGGTTGTCTCGGGTCATACATTTCCAAGTGTTAACAGTAACCAGATTTTAAACTCGAGTACATACTCGAGTAAATTCTATTATGGCTCGGGTATTTCCATGCTTTTCTCGAAGCAAAAGTGAAGGAACCCGGGTTGCATTGTTTCCAGTGGTAAACAGTATCAGCTTAAACAGTTTTAAATTATTATGTTTAAGAATGTAATCAATGTTAAAACTGAGTTTAATTAAATGTTTAGAAATCCAGATTTTTGAAATAAAGGAAAGTTTGGAATTTTAATAATTTAAATTTTTTTAATTAAAATTGAGAATTAATTAGTGATGTGATTAATTTAAAAGATTTGTTACTTAGATTAAGTACTCAATGGGCAGTTAAAGTAGGATCATTAACTAGTGGTTAAGAGATGATTAATTATTTAGGAAATTTATTAAATAAAAGGTTAGTTAATGAATATAAAGAAATGTTTAAGAATAATTACAAATTTGCTTAATTAATTATTAATGGTTAATAAATGGGTCATTAAGGATTAATTAATTAAGGAATTATAAATTAATGAAGGTGATTAAGGAAAGATAATAAATTAAGGGCTAATTAACCAATGTGATTAATTAAGAATAATTAATTTAAGAATAATTAATTAATTATTAATGGTTAGTTAATAAATGATTTAAAGGATAATTAATTATATTGGTTTGTAATTAATTAATGATTAATTAACCCGGATTAGAAATTCATAAGTAATTAATCTAATTTGAATAAATCAGATAATTAACTGACCTTACTTGTGAATATTTGAATTTGATTGGATGATTTGATTGTTGATATCCCTGATATATGATGCTTTGTGATACATCCTGATTTATGTTGTGATCTGAAATTTCTATTTCTGTGATATATTACTATGTGAATATGAAACCCCATGGCCCGTAAAACGGCATTTGAATTTCGATGCGACAGGGAGTCGGATTCCAGTTGGTTATCCGAAACCCACATCGAATTATAATAGTGAATCTTTGTGACTGATAAATTTATTTTATCTATGAATCTGTGAATGAAGATAAGCGCTATCGATTATACCGCTTATCGATATATCTGTGATGATTGATGTTGCACTATTGTGTGAAACCCCTGGACCACACTCTTACACACACAAATATGGATTTCACGTGGAAATCGGTTAAATCACAGATGATGTAAATTTGATGTTTTTGAAATTGAAATTTTAATTTCAATCGATTTGGAAATTGGAAATTTGGGTTTAAGGTGAAAAGCTTTTGAAATGGGATTTCAAAGATAAAAGTTATTTCGAATAACTTAATCGAGTTTTGAAAATTTAAATAATTTGATTTAAATTTGAGTTCAAGTTTGAAATTGAATTCTATGATTTGAAACTAAGGATTAAAGATGCTGTACAAGTTATATATGGGTTAAACCATTTTAAAGATATTGATTTGGAAATTTGAATTTTTATTCAAGGGTTTTAACTCGTGTAAATATAACTGGATTTTTCCGAAAACGAAAACTATTCGTTTTCAAATAGTAAAAGCTTTCACAAAAGTAATGGGTTTCCAAATTGTGTTGAACGGTTTCAAGTTTGAAATAGAATTGAAATGTTTTGAAAACTATGAAATGAGTCTTTGATTCAAAGACCGGACGAGTTAATCCAACTTGAAATAGAATTGTTTTGAAAGGCTATGAATGAATCTTTGGAAACGAGTTTTGAAAGCTATAAGTTAAATCTTGATTTAAAGATTTAACGAATTAATCAGATTGAAATGGAAATCGATTTGAAAATATATGAATGAATCTTTGTGAACGGGGTAAACTTTGTGAATTAAATCTTTTTGTTTAAAAGATTAAAGGTGTGGAAATTATTTAAACCATTGAAGGTTTTTGAAATGAATCTTTTTATTTAAAAGATTGGAAATGGTAATTTGTTTTACCATTCGAATGAAAAGTTTTGGGCTTTAAGCTGTGATTTAACCGAGACCTCAGTATCCATATGATTTTTAATTGCGCTCGTTATTTGGTTTAGCCGGGAGAGGACCTTTGTGTCATATATCCCATTCCGAATAGTGATACGACGATATGGATAGCATTTGAAGACCGGTGGTGAAGACCGGGTATTTGCGAGAGCGATAGGATGACCTATCGATTGTCTCTGCACTGAGTAGCTACGGTATACAGATTTCCTAAGTGATGGGAAGTCCGATCAGGATTGTGAATACCCGGATTTGCAAGGGCTTCTTTGGAAGTGCCTTCGGTTCTGTTCGAACCCGGAACAGACTTGTATGGATGTGTGTCTGACGTTACACTTTGAGATGTAAAGCTGGTTTCTATCAAATACATTTCTGTTGGTGGCGGAGAATTTATTCTCTTAGCTTAACACCCTTCTCTGAGACGTACGAACTCAGAGGTTATGTAGTTGATGATTACTAGTGATACATTCCCAATTTGGTATTGTGGCATACGAAGTGCTGATGATCATTTGTTGGTCAAAGCGTTGCTTTGTGAAAAAGCGTGCTTTGTGAAGAAGCGTAGTTTTGTGGACGAGACTTCGTCGAGCCTCACAACCCGGTAATGGTCGAAACAGGAATGTTGCGACAAAGGTTTGTAGGGGTAGCGCCCCTAGGGTATGTCATTTCCTTCTGGATAAAGGGTGGTATCATGGTATGGAGCCCAGATACTTAACTCGTGTGGACACGGTAATTTATTACTGTATGATGTTGCTTTGTTGGTTTTCGGGATCTCGGATAAAGGTCGGTAACGACCGGGGGATGACATGACTCGTGTGTTAGTTACCTAGTTACAGCTGTACAGCGTGAGGTAGCGTCAGTGTGTTAGTTACCTAGTTACAGCTGTACAGCGTGAGGTAGCGTCGGCCTTTTGTTTGCAGAGATCCGGTTAGGATCCGGGGCGTCTTTCCAGAGGCGTTTCTATTTCGGTAAGGAAGTTCCTTAGCCTGATCATTTGTTGGAAATCCAAAGAAACGATACGAACCCTGTACGGTTTTTAGTTGTATAACCTGCTATGGAATGTGGCGGTAACCTGCTATTGAACATGGTAGCTATAGTAGGCATACGATGAAATGTTGTATGCTGGCTAAGATTTATATTATATTTTCGAAATGTTTTTCTACACTATGCACTAGAAATAATATCAAAAGAGTTTTGATTTTGCGTAGTAAGCATGTTTGACTATCATAAGGAGAAATCTCCTCCAATTCTGCGATTGCATTGTGTGTGTGGCGGGAGGCCTTATGGTAGTTTCATTTTCCAAAAGCATTGCGGATTTCAATGTTTAAGAGCCTTTGGTGTTTGTTTAAAGATAAACTGTTTTTGTTGCTCACACCAGTCCCATGACTGATCCAGAGTTTATTGTTCCCTTCCTAAACTCTGGGTGCCCACTATTTTCCACACGGGCAGTCTAGAGTTGGGTTTTCTCAGATATTCAGGTTTGGTAGATTATCTGGAGCTAGTCAGTTCTTGGAGTTCATGGATTGACGTTGCTTATCTTGGAGCACTCTATTGGAGATATTCTATCCGCTGCTGGTGTTATCTATTTTCTTTTCCGCTGCTATTTCTTGTACCATATCTCTGATGTATATTGGTATCTGTTGTATCATTCTGTTGTATCATACTGTATCGGATTTTGTATCTGTCATTGTATCAATGTTATATATATTGATATATTCTTTTTCTTCCGCTGTGTTGTTATACTTAATGTTGTTATAAGCTCCGGCGAATCGGATTTGAACGGTCGAATCTGCGGCATTCTAGTACAATGTGAAGTACGGATGTTGATTTTCGAGCGCGAAAATCCGGATCGTTACAAGTGGTATCAGAGCTAAGGTTGAACTTTAGCTCAGGAGTATAACACGTTAAGTAGCTCATTAGAGATAGAGTGAAGTAAACTCTAGAATGAGTATTCCTCAGATATCCGTTCGAATGCATCAGTAAATTCTCTTACTATCTACTGATAGTGAGTATGAGCGCAAGAAGAGGATGAGATAGGGGACAGGGGAATACGACTATAAATGGTCGATACTCTGTAACAACAAGGAAGCAATCTTTTCTCTATCAATCTCCTTTGTTCGTCATCTTTCTAAATTCTTCGATAATTTCTGGTAGATTTAGAAAGAAGGTTCGATATATTTGATATGGGACGTAAACTCCGGTTGGACCAAAATTGTTTGTTTGGATGAATTAGTTGCTTTATTTGTTATGGTTGATAGGTATAATTTGTTTTCTAAACTGAAAGTGTTGAAATTGTATCCATATATCTATCTATTCTTTGGGTCCGGATATGTTCTACGAATGGTTAGTTATCCCTTTGAACTAACCGATGCTATTGTATATTTCGTAGATCTGGATAACCCGAGTATCTTGTGAAGTGTCAGACAGATTCGTTCTTGTATCTGTTATTGATATTCTGATTTGGTAAGCCAAATGCAGAATGGATGTTCAGTTTCAGTTGATGAAATATTCTTCATCTATCTTTGTGTCTCCTTGGTAATTTCAAGGACGAAATTCTTTTAAGGGGGGAAGTCTGTAACGACCCTGAATTTTAATTACATTTAATTGATAATTAAATTAATTTTTGAATTATATTTGTGAAATAAATCGATATGGTAATGCGAGTTTCCCCGAACCAAATAAATTTGATATAAATCATTTAAATTTAAATATTTTATATATGTGAATATATATGTATATGGAATAAATATGAGTAAATTAGAATTTATATATACACACACACACACACACACACACATTGAACTTAAAATTGAATCACAAATAAATGGTTTTTAAAAATAAATAAATGTATACCTTAGACACAAGTATGAAAATGAGTAAATAAAAATTTAAACGACATGTAAAATAGAAATGCGTTTCTATTACAAAGCACTTGCAAAGTGAATAATAAGTAAGTAAAATTTTATAGCTTGTAAAATAAGCCAGGCGAGTATAAGAAAAGGAAATAGGATAAGTGTAAAATGAAACATCAAGTACAATAACATTTAATGCTCTCATTTCTTGGCAGCCAACAAGGTCTATTCGAATTGCATAAAAACTTCTTTCAGCCTCCATTTTTATAAAAAATCTCTGATATAGATTGTACAAAATATCATACCCTGTCAACTTCTCTCCTATATACCAACCCCTCAACATCAGTTCGTCCATAAGTTATGCAAAACTGAAGTGAATATAGTTTCAAACTTAAACAAGAAAAACTTCAACTTAAAACAACTTGAACCAATTCGAATCAGAGATCAAAAAGAGGAGCTGCAGTTAGTAAAATGTCAAGCCTGGTTTAACATTTCAAAATCAATTCTGTTCTTCTTCTCTGCCACTTTCAAGGTGAGCAACCCTTTAAATTAGAACCTTAGATCTATAAATTGATGATTGTTTGATGATGTTGTGCAAATGGTTTACTGCTTATTTGTTTGCATGACTGGATGTATGTATATACATATATGTGATTGTTCTGTTGAAGTTCAAACCTTTGCCAGGAAAGTAAAACACATTTAACCTGAATTTATCCCTTGATGCATGCAGAAAGATTGTGAGTAACATCTTTATTTTAAAAATATAACTGATTAGTATGGAACGTGTTTCTCTGTGATGTACATGTATATGATTTTGCAATCTTGGCTATATCTGTTCTTTGCTCTGTTATTTGTTACCTGTTGACATTTTTTTTAGTAATGAGTAGACAAACCTTCTTCTCATGATCTATTAATTATTCGAGTATAAGATATAAACAATAGTTGTTCGATTAACTATAATTTAAGTGTTAAAAATTCATATAAGTGAAATCAACTAGAAATCTACTCTGGAATTAAGAAAAAAAACTGAGTTTAACTCTAAATAGGTTAAAAACAAGTTTCTGGTTTCAAAGTATCAGGAGTATAAATCGAAACTACATACAAAATTATGATTTTTAGAACAAGAATTATAATTTTTAAAGTTTGGGTTGAAGAGCAGTTTTCGTTTCACTGTTTTGAGCTTTTTGGGGTGCCGTGGGTTACCTCGTCGACTGGAGACGTCGTGGGTTGGTCGAGAGGTAGAGGAGTGATGGGGGAGCGTGGGAAAAATGGTGGACTAGTCGGCAGATCATCGTGGTGGCGGCGAGGAGCAACAAAAATCTGGTGACCTAGTTTTTTTTACTGGGTCGAATGGATTGACCACTACGACACGTGTAGTTGATCGAGTGCACTGCGACTCGGGGAGGTGGTAGAGGGATGGTAGTTTAGGATGTAGCCAGAGGCATTGGCGATCTGGTGATCGGAGTTGCGAACACGAGGCTGTTCCAGGTTTTTGCTATGGGTCTATGTGTTTACAGTTTTGGAACGAGGGGATCGATTTTGATGGGTCATGGTTATAGGCAATCGGGGAGGTCAGTTCGTCAGAAGGGATAAGCGGCGACTTGCCTGAGATCGTGGTGATGGTCGGAGCAAAGCATAGTAACTGTGCACGTGCACAGTGTCTGTTCATTCCTGGTGGAGCGTTGTCTGATATTGGCTTTGTGAAGCAGGAGTTGCTCGAATCAACCCGGGTAATTCAAACGTGGGACTCGAAGTAAACCAGGATTTTGCTCGGGGAAAATAAGGGTTGTCTCGGGTCATACATTTCCAAGTGTTAACAGTAACCAGATTTTAAACTCGAGTACATACTCGAGTAAATTCTATTATGGCTCGGGTATTTCCATGCTTTTCTCGAAGCAAAAGTGAAGGAACCCGGGTTGCATTGTTTCCAGTGGTAAACAGTATCAGCTTAAACAGTTTTAAATTATTATGTTTAAGAATGTAATCAATGTTAAAACTGAGTTTAATTAAATGTTTAGAAATCCAGATTTTTGAAATAAAGGAAAGTTTGGAATTTTAATAATTTAAATTTTTTTAATTAAAATTGAGAATTAATTAGTGATGTGATTAATTTAAAAGATTTGTTACTTAGATTAAGTACTCAATGGGTAGTTAAAGTAGGATCATTAACTAGTGGTTAAGAGATGATTAATTATTTAGGAAATTTATTAAATAAAAGGTTAGTTAATGAATATAAAGAAATGTTTAAGAATAATTACAAATTTGCTTAATTAATTATTAATGGTTAATAAATGGGTCATTAAGGATTAATTAATTAAGGAATTATAAATTAATGAAGGTGATTAAGGAAAGATAATAAATTAAGGGCTAATTAACCAATGTGATTAATTAAGAATAATTAATTTAAGAATAATTAATTAATTATTAATGGTTAGTTAATAAATGATTTAAAGGATAATTAATTATATTGGTTTGTAATTAATTAATGATTAATTAACCCGGATTAGAAATTCATAAGTAATTAATCTAATTTGAATAAATCAGATAATTAACTGACCTTACTTGTGAATATTTGAATTTGATTGGATGATTTGATTGTTGATATCCCTGATATATGATGCTTTGTGATACATCCTGATTTATGTTGTGATCTGAAATTTCTATTTCTGTGATATATTACTATGTGAATATGAAACCCCATGGCCCGTAAAACGGCATTTGAATTTCGATGCGACAGGGAGTCGGATTCCAGTTGGTTATCCGAAACCCACATCGAATTATAATAGTGAATCTTTGTGACTGATAAATTTATTTTATCTATGAATCTGTGAATGAAGATAAGCGCTATCGATTATACCGCTTATTGATATATCTGTGATGATTGATGTTGCACTATTGTGTGAAACCCCTGGACAACACTCTTACACACACAAATATGGATTTCACGTGGAAATCGGTTAAATCACAGATGATGTAAATTTGATGTTTTTGAAATTGAAATTTTAATTTCAATCGATTTGGAAATTGGAAATTTGGGTTTAAGGTGAAAAGCTTTTGAAATGGGATTTCAAAGATAAAAGTTATTTCGAATAACTTAATCGAGTTTTGAAAATTTAAATAATTTGATTTAAATTTGAGTTCAAGTTTGAAATTGAATTCTATGATTTGAAACTAAGGATTAAAGATGCTGTACAAGTTATATATGGGTTAAACCATTTTAAAGATATTGATTTGGAAATTTGAATTTTTATTCAAGAGTTTTAACTCGTGTAAATATAACTGGATTTTTCCGAAAACGAAAACTATTCGTTTTCAAATAGTAAAACTTTCACAAAAGTAATGGGTTTCCAAATTGTGTTGAACGGTTTCAAGTTTGAAATAGAATTGAAATGTTTTGAAAACTATGAAATGAGTCTTTGATTCAAAGACCGGACGAGTTAATCCAACTTGAAATAGAATTGTTTTGAAAGGCTATGAATGAATCTTTGGAAACGAGTTTTGAAAGCTATAAGTTAAATCTTGATTTAAAGATTTAACGAATTAATCAGATTGAAATGGAAATCGATTTGAAAATATATGAATGAATCTTTGTGAACGGGGTAAACTTTGTGAATTAAATCTTTTTGTTTAAAAGATTAAAGGTATGGAAATTGTTTAAACCATTGAAGGTTTTTGAAATGAATCTTTTTATTTAAAAGATTGGAAATGGTAATTTGTTTTACCATTCGAATGAAAAGTTTTGGGCTTTAAGCTGTGATTTAACCGAGACCTCAGTATCCATATGATTTTTAATTGCGCTCGTTATTCGGTTTAGCCGGGAGAGGACCTTTGTGTCATATATCCCATTCCGAATAGTGATACGACGATATGGATAGCATTTGAAGACCGGTGGTGAAGACCGGGTATTTGCGAGAGCGATAGGATGACCTATCGATTGTCTCTGCACTGAGTAGCTACGGTATAGAGATTTCCTAAGTGATGGGAAGTCCGATCAGGATTGTGAATACCCGGATTTGCAAGGGCTTCTTTGGAAGTGCCTTCGGTTCTGTTCGAACCCGGAACAGACTTGTATGGATGTGTGTCTGACGTTGCACTTTGAGATGTAAAGCTGGTTTCTATCAAATACATTTCTGTTGGTGGCGGAGAATTTATTCTCTTAGCTTAACACCCTTCTCTGAGACGTACGAGCTCAGAGGTTATGTAGTTGATGATTACTAGTGATACATTCCCAATTTGGTAATGTGGCATACGAAGTGCTGATGATCATTTGTTGGTCAAAGCGTTGCTTTGTGAAAAAGCGTGCTTTGTGAAGAAGCGTAGTTTTGTGGACGAGACTTCGTCGAGCCTCACAACCCGGTAATGGTCGAAACAGGAATGTTGCGACAAAGGTTTGTAGGGGTAGCGCCCCTAGGGTATGTCATTTCCTTCTGGATAAAGGGTGGTATCATGGTATGGAGCCCAGATACTTAACTCGTGTGGACACGGTAATTTATTACTGTATGATGTTGCTTTGTTGGTTTTCGGGATCTCGGATAAAGGTCGGTAACGACCGGGGGATGACATGACTCGTGTTTTAGTTACCTAGTTACAGCTGTACAGCGTGAGGTAGCGTCAGTGTGTTAGTTACCTAGTTACAGCTGTACAGCGTGAGGTAGCGTCGGCCTTTTGTTTGCAGAGATCCGGTTAGGATCCGAGGCGTCTTTCCAGAGGCGTTTCTATTTCGGTAAGGAAGTTCCTTAGCCTGATCATTTGTTGGAAATCCAAAGAAACGATACGAACCCTGTACGGTTTTTAGTTGTATAACCTGCTATGGAATGTGGCGGTAACCTGCTATTGAACATGGTAGCTATAGTAGGCATACGATGAAATGTTGTATGCTGGCTAAGATTTATATTATATTTTCGAAATGTTTTTCTACACTATGCACTAGAAATAATATCAAAAGAGTTTTGATTTTGCGTAGTAAGCATGTTTGACTATCATAAGGAGAAATCTCCTCCAATTCTGCGATTGCATTGTGTGTGTGGCGGGAGGCCTTATGGTAGTTTCATTTTCCAAAAGCATTGCGGATTTCAATGTTTAAGAGCCTTTGGTGTTTGTTTAAAGATAAACTGTTTTTGTTGCTCACACCAGTCCCATGACTGATCCGGAGTTTATTGTTCCCTTCCTAAACTCTGGGTGCCCACTATTTTCCACACGGGCAGTCTAGAGTTGGGTTTTCTCAGATATTCAGGTTTGGTAGATTATCTGGAGCTAGTCAGTTCTTGGAGTTCATGGATTGACGTTGCTTATCTTGGAGCACTCTATTGGAGATATTCTATCCGCTGCTGGTGTTATCTATTTTCTTTTCCGCTGCTATTTCTTGTACCATATCTCTGATGTATATTGGTATCTGTTGTATCATTCTGTTGTATCATACTGTATCGGATTTTGTATCTGTCATTGTATCAATGTTATATATATTGATATATTCTTTTTCTTCCGCTGTGTTGTTATACTTAATGTTGTTATAAGCTCCGGCGAATCGGATTTGAACGGTCGAATCTGCGGCATTCTAGTACAATGTGAAGTACGGATGTTGATTTTCGAGCGCGAAAATCCGGATCGTTACAGTAACTCTATAACATTTAACTCCATAACTGCTTCCAAAACAAAAAATCCATATATCGATTTTGAAGTGGTTATAGTATTGAGTCATCTTATATAAGTACACTCCCCCACTTACCGGACTCTTCAAAACCAATTGGTAAATTTTTGGCTAACTCAACTCCGGTTCTTTCATTAATAAATAGACAACGTGTAAGAGTAGACATCATCTCTTATCCGGACGGATTTCCTTATCTCTTGTCCTAGAAGAGTAAGACGAGTTTATACATAGGGTATACATCACTGAGAGGATAACGACACCGTATAAATCTTGTATTTCTTCCAAACATTTTCTAAGTTAATTTTGGTCAAATTCAATGGGAATAAAAACGATCGCATATGGAAATCAAGTCTCATATACTTATCACTATTTCCTATCTTCTCAACTTAAGCTATCCCTCGGTCAAGAGTGAAGTCAGGTAGGTTACAGCACTGGTTGAATCAAAACCCTCTCTTGACACTTCATTCGTAATCATTAAAAAAATTATGTTTTACATATAATAAAACCCTTTACTTTAAAAATTCATAAATAATTATTAAAAATATATTTAAACTTCAAACCATGTTTAAAATACTCTAATACATGTTTTTAAACACCTCTAAAAAGATTTCAGAAAAATACTTTACTTAAATCATTTTTGAACTTTTTAAAGTCTCAAGAAACACACAACAACACATAACAGAAGTGCTATTGAAAGTCCAGAAACAGCCAGAAAGTGTTGCTGTTGGAAAGATGTTGCTGTTGTCAGGTTTTTTGGCAGAAAACCAGTTTTAAAATCCTTAAAGTTTGGCCAGTTTTCAACAAGTTAACAATCATTCTAAAGTCTAATTTTCTTACCGTAAGTATTTTACTTATAGTATTTTATAACCATGTAAAGAAACCTCTGAGGACATCTTTCAAAATCTTATTAAAAATTATCAAAAACTAGGCATTTCAAAGTGCATCTATAGCGAACTTTTCGCCTGCCAACTTTTGCAAACTTTGTTCAACAAGTTTTATAACTTTCCAAGCCAATTATTTGTTGTCACAGACACTACTATAGCATAACCAAAATATATTATATCATAACTTTTTTACAAATCACCATTTTAAACAAGTTAAAGACAAGGGATTTCAAAGTGTACTTATAATGACCTTTCTCGCTTCAAACACTTTCAAACACACTTCAACATCACATATAACCAAACCAAACATGTAAACACCAAGTCTAGGTCACGATACATATCTTAGAGGGTAATAAAAGTGATTATACTACATATAAAATTGACACTTTCTTTCCGAACAAGAGGGGTCCAAAAGTTATACCTTTCATTAGTTCTTTACTTTTACTTTATATTCACACAACAAACACACACACACACACACACTCTTCAACAGTGAGTTTAACTCGCTCGAAACCATGCTAACACCAAGCAAAAGCTTTATGAACATAAGACCACTTCCTACCATCACCAAACAAGCTAAAAATCCTACCTTTGCTTCAAAATAGCTGTCTACACCCTTCCTTCTTCTCTTTTGCTCACGGTCGGTCCATGTTTGGGCCATTGTGCGCCTCTCGTTCCACCTTGGAGTTGCTTTCCCTTGCTCCTAGGTTGCCTTAGGGACTTTGCCAAAGGTTGGGAGGATTTGGAGTTGATTTGCTATGTTTTTAGAAAGTTCAAGAGTGGAGGATGAAGCATGAAGAAGCTATCTTTTAGTTCATTACTTAGGAAAATAGAATTGTGATATTATGAAGTGTTCATGTAGAGTTATGCTAGAGGTTACCCTACCCCCTAAATCTCCAATGGAAGGTCACCAAGCACCCTCCTTCTCATGTGCTTCTACCACCAAAATATCTCATTGTGCACAAATATCTTTTACCCCATGACATCACTGGTGACATCATAAATATGCATTTAGTTAGCCATAAATCCCAAAATATTTTAGTTGCTAATTAACGAATCATTAATATTCCGAGCAAGCCCAAAAAGTTTGAATAACATTTATTGAGATAGAAGTTGTTTATTGGTAAAACGATTTTCAGGTACGTTATCGATATTTTTTTGAACTATTTATTTTTGTAAACATATTTCAAACAAGTTTACCTTCATGTGTTATTAATTCAAAGGGGGTTAACAAGGTTATAAAATCCATTTAATCACATTGTACCAACATTTAAGTATTTAAATAATTCAGATATTTAATTACGAAGTGTTCAAAATTCTGGGTCGTTACATTCTCCCCCACTTAAAACATTTCATCCTCGAAATTCCAACACGATCAATTAACAAAAGAAACAAGCACACAACAATACTCAACAACATTCAAAATCACTAGCAAGCAAAGCGCATGGTTTTCTATGATTCAAAAATCTTCCCATCACATAAGGATTATAAATAATTTACCAAGCATATGTTACAACCTTAATTTCGATGACAACAACTATACAAGCTTTTGGAGTCAATATACATAGGTATATATATCATTTAAATGCAGGTAGACTTGTGCATCTAAGACTTGAAGACCGACACAAGGGTGATTATACTAGTACATTTTGTTAAGTTTGTAAATAGATGATATGTACAATCTCTTTGAGTAATATTTACAAACACTTGTTCATACACACTACTAATAAAACAAAGAAAACAGAGTGTACATGTGTCAGACGTCTGAACTCTACTATTAGACGTCTGGCAGCATGTTCTGGTTATAAGTTCTGTAACAAACCAGACGTTTGGCTTATAAGCTCAGACGTCTGGTAACACGTTCTGTTTTAAATCTTAACTAACCAGACGTCTGGCACAAACATCCAAACGTCTGAGCTGGGCAACAACCATTTTTTCCAAAAGACATCTTCTTCAAAACAAAGGGTTGCATCTCCTTATTTTGATCATGACTGTTTCTTCTCAAACATTGTGACTCTTAGACTGAAATAGAATGAATCAAAAGTCACTACTCTTCAAACAAAACTCTTCACCATCTATAAATAGACTTAAAATTGAAAGTTAAAAAAAACAACTTGCCATTTTCTAAACTTTCTTTACTTACTAATATCTCTGTGATTTACAAAAGCACTCAAAAATACACTATCATATCTTCCTTAAATCAAAGTTTAAACTACATATTAATCAAGGAGATTATAGGAAGAAGTTGTACTTATAGTCAAAATCAGTGTTGCATAGAACACACATTCGTCAAAGAACTATTCTTGTATAAGCCTATTCCTCCGGGCGAAGTGAGGGCAATTGGTTAGTGAAATTTTGAAGAGGAGCTTCGGGACTTGACGTAGGACGGGAAGTCCGAACCAGTATAAAATTCCTGGTGTGATTATTTTTAATTTTTACCTGCATTATTATTCTGTGCAATTCATACTATCATACATTCACTTGTCATATATTATATACATATACGATCCACATAGACTGTCATTTGGTATCAGAGCAGTGTTTGATCAAAGTACAGTAACATGTATTTGAATCCACAGCAAGTATGTTTCAAGAAGGTCAATCCACAGCACGTCCCCCACTTTTTAATGGTTCTAATTATGCATATTGGTCAACACGTATGAGAATTTTTATGGAAGCTAATGGAATAGAAATTTGGTCAGCCACTCAAAATAAATATGAAGCACCTGCTACTGCTATGAACACCTGGAATGATGCACAAAAAACCACAGCTTCTAATAACGCCAAAGCTATGAATGTTTTATTTTGTTAATTAGATAAGTATGAATTTTCACATGTCATGTTATGTAACACTGTATATATGATATTTGACGTACCTTATGAGTTACACACGAAGGCACTAACAAAGTTAAGCAAACTAAAATTTCAATTTTACAAAATCAATTTTCATCATTTAAAATGAAACAAAATGAATCTATAGTGGATATGTACTCTAGATTCCAAACTATTCAACACGATTTAATGGCACTAGGAGTTAAATTCACAAATTTTGATTTAGTATCTAGAATACTCAATTCTTTAACTCCAGAGTAGGAAAGAAAAGTATTAGCTATCAAAGAAGCTAATGACCTCTTAACACTCTTAGTTGAAGAATTGATAAGTAATTTAATGTCCTACGAAGCTAATCTGCAGGCAAGAAAAGAACAAAATTCGGAGAAGAAAAACATAGCATTTCCAGCAACAAATGAAGACTCCGACTTAGACGAAGAAGAAATTGTATTTATTGTCAAAAACTACAACAAATTCAAGAAGTTTAGAAAAATGACCAGATTTTAGAAAGGAGGAAAATCAAGTTCAACAAATCAAATGTCAATCAAATGCTATGAATGTAATCAATTTGGACATATGAAGAAAGATTGTCCAAAGCTCAACAATGATAAAAAGAAGAACAAATTTGAAAAATTCTAGAAGAAGAAAGCTTTTAAAGTAACATGGGATGACTCGGATTCTTCATCATCATCAGATAGTGACAGCGATAGTGACGGAGAACAAGCTAATGTGTGTTTTATGGCACAAACTGATGAGGTATGTCCAAACTTAGCTATGATGAATTATTAGAGCTTAGCATGGAATTAGATGATAAATTTAGACAAATTAAAAAATTGAATAAAGAACACATAGCCAAAATAAATCGATTAGAACTTGAAATAGGAATGTTAAAAGATGAAAAAATTATTTTAGAGGAGGAACTAGAATTATCTCAAAAAAATAGTAGTTTAGTTGAATATGAGACTATTTCTATTGATATTGGAAAAATTAAACTAGAAAAGGATAACTTGTTAAAAGAAAATATCAACTTGAAAAGTAATATAGAAACATTGAAAATTGAAAATTTTGAATTAAAAGAAAAATTAGATAAAATTACAAATAATGTTTCAAAATTTAACAAAGGAAAACAAGATTTGGAAAATCTTATCAAAACTTCAAAACCTTCAGGTAATAGAAATGGAATAGGATTTAAAAATATTCCTAAACAAAAAGGGAATAATATTAAGAAGTATAGTTTTATTTATCAAAAGACAAAAAGATCACCTAAGTCTAATACGAATACCAAAAACATAAAAATTTGGGTTCCTAAGACAAATAATAATTTGATTAGACACAAACATATTAATAATTTTCTAGATAATGTAGTTTATAATAAAAATTATATTCATAAAGGTACCAAACCTTCTTGGGTATGGCTACCTGCTCCTCCTAACATCTAGGACCCTAACAAAGTACATGGGTACCAATTAAATCATTTTTATCTTGCAGGTACCCAAAATAAAAAATAAGGAGAAATGGATACTTGATAGTGGCTGGTCCAAGCATATGACCGGAAATGCAAAAATGCTATCAAATATAACATATATTGATGGTGTAACGGTAACTTTTGGAGATAACTCAAAATGCCCAAGAACCCTAAACCCAAAATCAGTCTCCTCTTTTTCAAAATTCTTCAAATCCATGGCACCCAAGTCTAAAAAACCATTTCCTAAACGTAAAAATACTGGTCAAAGCTCTCAATCATCTCAACAATTTGTAACTGATGAAATTATTGAAGATTGGATGGTGGAGCGAGATGGTAAGCAGAAACTTCAAGATTTAGAGAAGAAAAAGATCCACTATGGTCCATTTTACCCGCTACGAAGATTCTATAACTACGAAATTGATGATTTGGTAAGCAATGCTGAAATTCACCATTTGATCAATTATGACTCAACTCAGGTCAAATTGATCAATTAGCTATCTTTTTATTCTTCATCAGTTTGTGCTCACTTCATATTTGGAACCCCTCTGATCCCGAAAATTGGGTTTGGTCGAGTGTTTATGGGGAAATTATTAAGTTCAATGTCGAAATGCTTGGACAAATTTTGCAATGCTCATATACAAGGATAAGGCTACAAGACATACCTGATATGAGATATCAACCACGAGATGCTATAACACATCTCATTTGGGAAGACGATAAGAGAAAATTATCTCCAACTTATTTTTGTCCACAAGCTAGACTACTTAATCGAATGTTGGTCAATACCATACTCCCTAGATTAGGTAGTCATGAGCAAGTATATGACCATGATCATAAGGCCTTATATGCAATTTTTGGTCATACAAAAGTTAATTGGTCTCAATATATTTTTGACCAAATTAAAAGCTTCTGGACACCGGTTCGTCAAACAATCGTTTATGCTCCTTATATTATGCGAATTCTCCGAGAACACAACGTATCATCTTTCCTATCACAATATGAAGAACTTCCGGTAAAGGAAAGTGGAATTCGCTTCCTATCCTTAATGCATCTTCCCGAAACTCCTCCGACTATTACACCGTTTGCTCAATATCAACAGCAACGAGAGCATCATTCTCAACCACAACAGTCAACCTCTATACAGCCTACTTCTAGTTCAAGGCCTTCTGAATCGACAGGATATCACTCTGACCCCGAAATTCAAGAGGCTAGGGTTGCCATAGGACAAGGTGAAAGCATTAGGGATATCACGCTTCAAAACCAACGTATTCTTTCTTTGAATCAAAAAGTCTTGGAAATGAAAGTTTCCTGCCTAGAACGATCTTTTTCTACACAGATGACTAAAGTAGAAAAGACTTCAAAAAAAGTCGTTTCAACCCTGGGAAAAGTTTTGCGAAAAGTTCGAGGACGGTCATCTTCACGCTCTTCATCATCACCATCCCCTACACCTCCTCCAGCACCTCATACACATCCTTCCAGATCTCAAACGGTAGGAGAGCCTTCATAGACCCATGCTCCTGGAAAGGCTCTAATCACTTTGGATACCGAGGAAAGTGAAGATTTTCAATAAGAAACCAAACATCGCGAACATTTTCAATCTTTTCAAGGACTTTCTATTCAAGAAAATGAAGAATACCATGATCAGACGAACTGGCAATATAATGACTACGATGAAACTACATCTAATCTTTGGGGTTATTTCTCTTCTAAATGATCTATTTACTAATTTTTCATTCCCGCTTGTTTACTTATTATAATTAGTTTTGTTTTGAACATTGACTTTATTATGCTCTTTTATTATGCTACTGTAGTATTATGATTTTTACTATATCATCCACTCTTTTTCGATAATGACAAAGAGGGAGAGAATATATTAAGAAAGAAAGGGGGAGCCTCTGAAATAAATTGTATAGTTGTCATCATCAAAAAGGGGGAGAATGTTACAACCTTAATTTCGATGACAACAACTATACAAGCTTTTGGAGTCAATATACATAGGTATATATATATATTATTTAAATGCAGGTAGACTTGTGCATCCAAGACTTGAAGACCGACACAAGGGTGATTATACTAGTACATTATGTTAAGTTTGTAAATAGATGATATGTACAATCTATTTGAGTAATATTTGCAAACACTTGTTTGTACACACTACTAATAAAACAAAGAAAACAGAGTGTACATGTGTCAGACGTCTGAACTCTACTATCAGACGTCTGGCAGCATGTTCTAATTATAAATTCTGTAACAAACCAGACGTCCAGCTTATAAGCTCAGACATCCGGTAACACGTTCTATTTTAAATCTTAACTAACCAGACATCTGGCACAAACGTCCAGACGTTTGAGCTGGGCAACGGTCATTTTTTCCAAAAGACATCTTCTTCAAAACAAAGGGTTGCATCTCCTTATTTTGATCATGATTGTTTCTTCTCAAACATTGTGACTCTTAGACTGAAATAGAATGAATCAAAAGTCACTACTGTTCAAACAAAACTCTTCACCATCTATAAATAAACTTAAAATTGAAAGTTTAAAAAAACAACTTGCCATTTTCTGAACTTTCTTTACTTACTAATATCTCTATGATTTACAAAAGCACTCAAAAATACACTATCATCTCTTCCTTAAATCAAAGTTTAAACTACATATTACTCAAGGAGATTATAGGAAGAAGTTGTACTTATAGTCAAAATCAGTGTTGCATAGAACACACATTTGTCAAAGAAATATTCTTGTATAAGCCTGTTCCTCCGGGCGAAGTGAGGGCAATTGGTTAGTGAAATTCCGAAGAGGAGCTTCGGGACTGGACGTAGGACGGGAAGTCCGAACCAGTATAAAATTCCTGGTGTGATTATTTTTAATTTTTACCTACATTATTATTCTGTGCAATTCATACTATCATACATTCACTTGTCATATATTATATACATATACGATCCACATAAACTGTCAGCATACATTACGCTCATCAGCCTCATGTTATTACTTAGATGATTATTTAAGCTACCTCTGAACATATCGTAAAGTCATTCCCTAAACTCTCATAAGCCAACAAAACATTGTATACATATATAATCAAGTGTGTAAGATGTACATTGATCATCTGTACGTGATATCAAATCTGATCACTTGGTCGATCAAATAAATTTCACTTCCAAACTAGTATAGATCACTTGACCTCTCTAGTGCAGACTTTGATCGGGTTCCTTGAATAGAACCTCTGTTTCCCTTACATAGCTATATTTTATGATAGAAAACATTGGGATCGTATCAAGAATCCATTTTAAGTGTTCGTCGTCGAGAATCGAGTGAAAAATTCTAACTCAGTCTAATGTAAATCACCTTGAAATCCTATTTCTGGATACTGGATCAAGAACTGTCACGCAAATAAGTGATCTACATACAACTTATGGATTTTATCCTATTGGTTTCTTCAACTATACCAATAACTTTTTATATCACATTCATTTACAAAAATAGTATATCTCATCCAATACTAAAACCATTTATGAACCATTTCATAAAACATAACTCAAATTTATACTCATATAATACTCTACTATATCCTAAGATTATATACAAAACATAAGGTTCATTTTACTTTCTAAAATTCGGATGAAAGCCCAATATAAATGGGTCTTATAACCGAGTCAACCTTTTAGACTCCTTTAACCGTCAGGTTAGGTAAGTAGCTAGGAAGAGCAGGACACTGGTATCCAAATATAGGCTTAGGGTATACTTTCCTTAGAAACCCCTACTTTAAAGATGTTTATTAGTTGGCCCAATAACATCGAACGGTTTACTTAACAAGGATGTTCAAAAAAATTTAAAACATGTGTTAACTTCCTACCTTCTCAATTTAAGAGTTTATATAAGCTTATCCTTATATTCTTAAAAACACTTAGCTTTAAGTTTTATAACGATCCGGAAGTTTCCGGCTATCAAAGATCATCGAAAAATCCGTTTTTTCCTAACAAATGGAAACTACCAAACAAACAAATTATGACATAATGAACATAATACACTGTCTTAGCGTATAGGATATATGCGTCAATAAAATAACTTATCAAAGTTTCACTTATTTATTAGACGCCCTTCACTATAATGGGAAAACAAGAAAAGGTGCTATAATTATTTCGGTTATGCCACTACCACTCGGGCTCCCTAGATAGCATATATGCAAAACTTTTCTATACATAAAGCTAGTATCAACATTCTATATCAAAATACTCTATATTTCATATCAAATTCCTTTACAGAAAAATTTAGAACTAAACACCCAGGTTTTATTCCAAATCATTTGAAATAATAACATACACATATGCCTTATGTATATCAAATCATACTTTCAGGATTAAATCAAAAATTAGTTCTAAAGTGGTTTCAAATATTTCGTATAGTGGTACTAAGTATCATGATCACTATTTATAAACCAATTTCCTAAATATTTACTTACAATCCATAGAATATATATATATATATAGATCAGGTAATACTAAAATGATACAAAGGCAATGTGTCCTACCATTTCTTACAATATATCCCCTTATTAAGATGGGTAATACTCACGAGAAGTTCTTACCAACCTAACACATCTCTCACCCATTTTTAGTCATTTTCGAGCCACTCAAAATAAATAACATAAAAATACTTTATTCCCAAATTGATTCGTCGATTCTGAAAGCAACCTCAAACTCGAACAAATCCTAGAACTCTTTTCAAGATATTAGTATTCACAAATACTTTCAAATAATTTCGCTACAACTTTCTCCAAAACAATAGAAACCATTTTCAAAGACACTGGGATTCCAAAATATCAGTTTAAATCCTCTTTGTTTATAAACAATATTTTATAAATCACACTTATAAAATTTACACTAAACTTTAAAAAAATTAAATAAACTTCTAACCCCATCATTATTACTAAATGTCTTATAGTCAAACTATGAAATTCAATTCACAAGGTATTCGTTTCAATGCACTCGCAAATACTTTCTGCCCAACCTATATAGTAAAAAGGTAAATTACTCATAAATTGGTCGAGTACAAATCAACAATCAATAGACGATAATAAATGCTCATAAGCTGACCGAGCACAACTACTCAATCTACAAATGATAACAATGCTCATAAACTGCTTGAGCGTAACTAATCTATTTACAAATGATAACAATACCCATAAATGGGCCGAGCATAATTAAATAATCAATATGGGATAATAAATAAATATCATTAATCCTTACATCAATTATACTACACTTACAAATCTAAATTATATAAATTACCTTTAAGGCATATGCTTATAACAAATAAAAATACGCTCTCATATATATAATGCACTCAAGTCATTCTAGGGCATCGCTTACTCCATCTCTAATAAGGTATACCCAACCAAAGCCAAGGTGTTTTGCTAACCTTCTGCTTTGATACCAAGTGTAACGACCCATCTTTTCGATCTCCAAATGCCAACACTAGTACATCCACGGTATTTACGTGCCAAACACCCAGGTGCTAGAAGGACAAATTGTTAGGGTAAAAAGAAATGCAAAAAGAAAAAGAGCATGAAAGAAAAGAACAAGTCATTAGAATCCCACAACAGAACAATAATATATAATATTAAAAAGACAGTACAAACTGCTACTCTAAGATACATAACATTTTAGAGTAACAATCCTAAGTACCATCATCAGTCAAGACAGTTATAACATCTTGTCCTCACAAGCGCTGATATATACATACTACGGTAGGTGAAAGCATCCAGCTCATCTCATCGAGCTCCAAAGAATATCCAATAAAAACCTGCCTTTCTCAAACTGCTTGAATGTGCACTCAAGAAATTAAGGGAAAGATAAAACCATGAGTCAGACATAAGTTTGATGTGATAAACCCAAGAAACTTGTAGCTATCATACAACGGTATCTTTTGAGATTAACCGAATGACCAAAATGGTTTTTTCCTCAAAAGAACCAAACCATCTAATAAGTACATATGGCGATATAATTGATAGTGTACAGGGTTCAGAATATAAATAAAAAAATAGCTGTGTTATGTGTACAACAGAATAATATTAAGTATACAACCAAAACCGCTAAGGTTCGTTCATATATGGATTTCCATTGGAGGTGCCCTTAGTACGTCGAGGCGGGCCTCCTGATAAAGGTCGGAATTACCTTCCGAGCATCGTATATCTCTAGATAAAATATATCAAAAGGTAAAAATAGCTGGTCCATGCCTGTAACACATGATACTGAATATCAACTCTCATGCACAACAACCAAAAGCATCTCTAAATATGGAGTTAATATACGATTGGGTTAACTAAACCCACTGGCCATGCATCCTACTTTATTCTATGTCATCACTGATAGTGAAGTCACATTCAACATCTTAACACATGAATTTTCATCACTCGTACAGATCTTGTATCTCTACATGGATTCCACCATCTCAACATACGAGCCACCATCACTCGAATAGTTCATGAATCTCTCTATGTATTCCAACGCAAGCCGTCCGATGAATGTTAACGATGTCCTCAATTTCAGAATCATCCTCAAGATAGATAGTACAACACGATAGCATCGTTCGAAATGTTAATGCTGAGCTCTCACTTGGAGTTAGCTCTGGATAGATGTGCAACTTTACAACATTTCGCTCCACAACCGCTTCCAAAACATAGAACTCGTATATCAGTTTTGAAGTGGTTATGGTTTCGTGTCATCTCATATAAGTACACTTCCCAATTTACCGAATTCTTCAAAACCAATTAATAAATTTTCTGTTAACTCAGCTCTAGTTCTTTCAGAAATAAATAAGCAACACATAAGGTAGAGTTCATCTCTTATTTGGATGGACTTCCTTATCTCTTGTCCTAGAAGAGCAAGACGAGTTTATACGTAAGTGTTTGCCTCAAAATTGGTACAGACACCCAATAGATTGAAAGTTGAGAAATAAAGTGAAGAATTAAATTTAAAACACTGAGTAAACAACTAGAAACAAGTACAAACAAATTTATAGTGGTTGGCGTTGATTGCCTACGTCCACTAGAAGGAATTGCTGTATTAAATACTTGCTTTTTTGGTTACAGTAGGATTGGATCGTAATAGATCCTTGATTACAATAGAATTAAAGTAAAACAGTAGCGTAAAGATCCTTCAAATGAACAATGAACTCTATATTTATATGTGTTGTCGACAAATATCAGTGCTGATCAGTTTAGATGGCCTTGTGGGCCCATGCGATCCCTCTTGTGGCTCCCCCTTCATACTAACTTCATATTTCCAAAGTTGTTTTGCATAGTCACCTACATGTTTTGTGGAGATATTGATTGATTCCCGTTGAGGTGAGCTGTTGGTTTAAGTTGTTCATAGCCATAATGATATGATCTGATCCCCTGCATAGGGAACGGGATAGGTACCGATCCCCTACCTAAGGGAGGCACTAATCCATACTTAGAATATTACAAAGAGTGTATCTCTTGGTCTCGGTTGATCGTTGCTTCATACCATTGTCTGTGCATGATCTCTGGACCCCCTGATCATTCCTCTAGACTACTTGCCTTGTTTACTATCGAGTCTAGCCTGTCCAATCGGTCAAAATATAGCCAGGTCAAAAGGCCGAATAACACTTTCCCCCCAAAGTACATCTTGTTTCAAACATGACGTGCTTTGAATCAAGTTCGATTTGCCTAAAAGGGTTCATTCAACTGCCTGAACAGTCATTATCCTTCTGTTCAGTTGTCTTTCCAAAGAGTCATATCTCTCTTTGTTTTTTGTGACACTTAGTCGATATCTGTCGGTATAAAATCAGGATGTAATCCTCCGTCTTTGTCTATGCTCGATTCTATTGAGCTTGTCGATCAAGTTAGTAGACCTTGGTTATTTGAATAGGTCTTCTCTCTCAGGAGTTCTCAGGTAATAATTCAATTTTTGTCGAGTCAAGAAATCAAATGTTGAGTATGCAAACGTGCACGTTCATTCATGTACATTTTTGTCATCGGCTCCCGAGAACGTTCACACGTCTATGGGTCATTGCCAGTTTCCATTAAATTTCAAATGCAAGTGTTTAATCATGTACATTTCTTTTGTATAGGGATTCAGTACCAATCCCCTAGGCTGGGGGATTGGTACCGTTCCCTTTACTTGTAGACACTTAGCCAATTCGAGGCTTTGTGGAAGTAGGCCGCATTCGTATATAAGGCACACAAGCCTTATACTCTTCTCACTTGCATCCATTCCCATTGCAAACCGAACCAAAACCACATTCTTTCTCATTGCTGCCATTAAAAATCCTTTCAGCTCAATATTTTTGCTCAGTCATCGATCGATCCATCCATCCCCTATACGACTCGACTATCCACCTTGCTAGAAGCCTTCGCCACCACTCTAAATCGAACCTCCCTTCGTTCCATTAATTCAATGTTGGATTCCATCCCGTACCGAATCGCCCTCATTATTCTCACATCGATTCGCCTCTTTGCCCTCATTTGCATTTGATTTTGCATATATAGGTGGGTTTGAATTTGTAGTACATGAATTTGATTGAAAGATTGTGATAAGACAGTTGGAGTCATGTTCATAGTTGTGGAAGAGCGGGTCAGTGTTGGATTGGAGAATATGAAGTGGATGGAGTTCCAAACAAGTATGGGATCGATTATTGGTTGACATGGAGGGTTCAATATGGATATGGGATTAGTGTGGACATGGGATCGATGTGGTTGGATAATGAAGCACATGGAGGGATCGGTTCTGCTGATCGGCATAGGCATGCTGGAGGTGATCGAATTAAGTTTGAATATGCTTAAATGAGTACACCTAGGGAATGGGATCGGTTACGACCCCTTACCTAGGCAGGACTTAGGCAAATTTGGCTTGATTTGAACACATTTGAACTTGAATACCAGGACTAGTGAACTTACATATGATCTTGAACTCGAACAAGAATATGACTTAGAAATTGAAAACATTTGACTTAAGCGCATAGGTTCTGGGCTAGAACTTGAACTTGTAAACGAACACATACGCCTGTATGAACTTGGATATGAATGTTGTACTCCTGTATGCCGATAACTGATCCCAGAGTTTATGCGAAATCCGCAACCATCAACATGAAAGTTTGTTGGGACGGTCAGCGATGACGATCACTTCGATCGAATTCTAGAGTCTCGTCATAACTGTCGTTTAGTCCTGAATTGTTTATCACTGCACTACAAAACACTACACTAGTTTACACTCTACACGAGGGGAATGGGTTTCTTTCTCTAACTACAACTATCTGCTAAGTATGATAGTTTATGGGTTCCAAATGCTCAAGGTGTTTGGTTGCAATGGCTGTTGAGGAAGCTGCTACACACGATGGATCTGATGCTGAATAACGCTCTGTAACTGTTTCTACTTGCTATTCTTTGGGTCAGCAATCAAAACAACTTGAAAGCTCCTATCGAATTCCTAAAATCTCTCCAAGTCCAGAAGCAGAAAATAAGCAAGCCCCTGACACTCTGGAAGATGCCATCTTTTTAAAGAATCCCGAAGACTCTATGGCTTCGAGAGTCGATGAGGCTTCTATGCGCAGAATTTGCATCAACCACGGGATCCTATATGAGGATGTACGAGTCTCGTCTCATGATGATAGAGCTCACTTGCCTCCGGAAGGGTACACTTCTTGTAATAGGTATATGTATGGGGCAGGATGCGTTCCACCTTTTAATTCATTCGTCCACAAGATGCTACATTATTTGAGATTAGCTCCGGTTCAGTTGCATCCAAACGGCTACATATTTCTGCATTGCACATATATGATATTCCTCGAGTTCTTATATCATGAACCGGCCTTAGTGGACATTAGATTCATTTACAATTTCAAGCGATGAAAGAGGAGCCTCTCATAAACCTTTCTTGAGTCAATCAGTAATTGCCCGATCATAACCGGTGCTTGGAATAAGCTGAGTGCTTTTAAGAACGAATGGTTTTATGTGCATTTCCCACCTGGTTTCATAGGATGATCACTGGAAGGACGTAAGTGTCATTTGGAACTCAATCTTAGGTGCATTTATTCAAGTCATACCTTGAACTAAGAGTGCCTTTTTGCTTAGGAATATACTGGTGGAAGATAGAGATATTAAGTCCCTTATTACCGATGAGTGCCTTTTTGCTTTCGGCTTGCTAGAAGAGGGCTATAGCACCGGGTTATCAGGGAACGCTGAGGAGAAATTGGTAAGAGGAAGAGGCACTACTCGATAGGGAGGTGGCGATATTAATCTTGTCGTGCCCTCAGTCAAGAAGGCTCAGGATGATGTCGAAGAAGGCAAAATAAAGGGGCGACACTAATGTGCCTGTCTATGACGACATGGGTTCAGGCCACGAGCCTATAATCGAGTCTTCTCAAGACACACAGCTCCTTTCTTCAAAGAAAAGAAAAGGGAAGAAACCTGTCTTTAAGCTACGCAAAGGGCAAATTCCCAAGTAGCCCAAGTCAACTACTACTATTGTTGATCAATCCCCTTCCTTACGTTTAGAAGATATATTCGAGGGACTGGCGAACATCCCGATATCGGGGGATGTCAAGAGTTATGATTTATCCAATATGAGCCTTGAAGGGTTTGATTCTTTTATCTGAATTGGTGCCGATATTCCTTCCACTAGTATGGAAGAGGTCACTCCGACTAGCAAAACTCCAACACCTAGTCCACCGAGGGAACACTAGGACATTCACATCCACATGCACTGCACCGCACGACACCTTTCGATCTTTAATTTTAAGGATTCCGGTACATCTTTGTTTTATTTGTAGGTTCTATGGGGTGCTATCATAACTTCGATCGCTTAAAGAAGTCAAAACGCTCTCAGCCTTCTTATTTCAAGCCCAGTCGAGGTACGAACTCCAGTCAACAATTTGGCTAAGAGAGTGAAGGCCGTGACAGAGGGGATGATCGAGACATGAGCTAACAGTCCAAGGACTCATCATCTAGACACAAGTCGAAATCTCAGTCTTCTCATCACAAGGACGTCGATTCGCATCCCACCGTGTATAGCGGTGGCAAGTCATTTTCTCATGCACCTACTTCGGCTATAGTACTTGAGCAACATTCAGGTTATTTCGACACCCAGCGATCCTTTGAACGCTGGTTTGGTGCA
Organism: Allium fistulosum; assembly: GCA_030737815.1. Taxonomy (NCBI): domain Eukaryota; kingdom Viridiplantae; phylum Streptophyta; class Magnoliopsida; order Asparagales; family Amaryllidaceae; genus Allium; species Allium fistulosum. Next base: position 1,296,737 of record JASFAW010000015.1, read on the forward strand.
GGAAACCTCGATGCATCATTTCATAAGCATGGAAAGTTGACCCTCGTAGCTTCAGTTGCTCTAGTTAAACCTCCAACAGTGCCTGATGCTACTGTTGCAGAAAGGATAATCGCACTTAAGGCCACATTTCCAAGGATATGCTTTGACGAGTTCAAATTCGTTCCTGCTATGCACCCGATTCCTTCAAAGGCCAAGGACACAGCGCTTTCTTATGTCAATGATGTCTATGACTAGCATAGCATAATTCTACATATAGCTGAGCGAATCTCTGAAGTGTCGATGAAAAGGAAACATGAGATCGATTGCTTAACTCCCAAGGCGGTCCATGATAAAAACACCATCAAACACCTGGACAAGGAAGTTAAGGGGTTGAACATAAAGCTATTTGATGCCAAGAAGAGAGATAGCAAAGCTTTTGAATTAGCTGAGTGTATAAAGAAAGAGAACCAAATTGAACTGGACACCGCCGTTCATGGCATGGTACTTTAGCTCTCAAGAAGGATGCTCTGTAAAAGACAAGGATGCTTTGAAAAAAGATAATGATGCTTTGACTCTTTGTATTCAATAGCTTGAGAAGGAGTTTGAAAGGGAAAAGAAGAAGAAGATTGAAGCTCAAGAAGAGTCTTAAGAATATTGCGAGAAAATCCTTGAAACTCGCATGACTAAGGAGGAGGCTGAGAAACAACTTAAGCAAATAGAGACCCTTAAGGAAGAGGCTAAGGAGGCCGGTAGGACAAAGATAAAGGATGACTTTGATCCCCTGTTTATACATTACAGTGCAAGTGTTCTCCTTAACTGCAATCTCTGATTCCTTGGAGAGGGATACCCCGAGTCGTTAGTTGAGGCTTGGGACTATATCTTGGAGATGAAGAAGAAATCTCTTGTAGCACTGAGGTTGACGAGGATTAGCTAATGTGTGAAATCTTGCACGATGAAGAACCTGATGAACTCAAGCCTGCTCGACTTAGTCTATTTTGTGATCCAACAGCTACTGAGTAGGAGAAAGAAAGCAGTGAAGCTTCTAGGTTTGGCTCTCAAGACCCTCTTGCAATTCGAGAAACTGGTGACTTAGCTCCTCATGCCCCTGAAAAGGATACAGGCTATAATCTAGACCAACCTAATATGCACAAGTCTTTTAAGCTATTCCCAATTTTAAAGGTGGCACTCTTGTTCAAATCGAAGGTCAATCCGACGAAGTTATATCTCTTACCTCTCTGATGTTCGAGAAGGTTTATATCTCATGCACGAAAGTCGCAGGCTTAATTATTGAACCTTATTAAATTGCAAGTTTGAATGTGTCCGTCCATGCTCTTGGTTGTGATGCCATCCTGGGACGACAGGCACTGACCACGGAGTCCACAGCGGTCGTCACTGCACAAATGGTCCAGACCATCCAATCCATTGAAACTCCCGACTTGGATGCTAAAGTTATAGAGGCTTTAAATAAAAAAAACCGACAGTCAGTAGGCTGAATATGAAACAGAAGATGGCATGGTGACTCATGCATCCGAGCACACAAACGAGCTCAAATTGAAAGAGCGCATCGCGAAGGAGGAGATGGATAAGAAAATCAAGAGGGAACATGCTGAGGTGGATGTTACCCCAGTCCAAACCATACTGCCTGGCGGTGTCATCTCTAAGGAGGTCGACCTTTCCGTTCTCAGAGCGCGTCTGCTTCCATTTCTACCCCTAAAAACATTTCGCCCAAGGATCGTAAGAGTGGGGGAAAATCGAAGAAGAGGGGTAATGGGGATAGCTCCAGCGAATCTACCCCGAAGAAGCCCAAGAAGGGCAAGAAATAGCCATTGAATTGGCTTAGATTATAGATAGCTATGTAGCTAGTTTTTTGTTGGCCGTGATTGTGCAGGTATGGCCCCCGCTTTTGGTTTCTAGTTTCTGGAATAAACTTGTACTTAACTTTCCAAGTTTTAGCATGTGAATAAACACTTCTTCGTTTTAGTTTAACTTTTGTATGAATTCATTTATGTGTTCTAGCGATTACGTTTTTCATTCAATGTACTCGTAATTTATTGCTCGTCTTTTAAGTCCCAATGTCACTCGGTCTTCCATTACTTCAGGCGTCGATCTGATAAGACTATCTCAAGGCCTCCTTTCGGTCATGGCCTTAAGTCTCATTAAGCACTGGGCCCGAGCCATGGCCTTACGCTGTCGTATTCAGTGGTTAAGTGATTATACTCCTACCCCTATTCTCGAGTTGGCGGAGCCAGTTCGTGAACGGTCGGATCCCATACATTACGAATTTATTCTCCTCCTACCGGGTTCAGGCCAGAGCTGAAGAATGAATGGTCAAGTCACATTTATTTATTTATTTATTTATTCTTACATCTATACTCTAGGAGTCAGAGTTATTCAATGGGTGGTTAATCATACCCATTTGATGTTTATACTCCGGTCCACACTTTGGTAAGTGGAGTTATTCTGGTAAATGGTCGAATTAATTTTTCCTCGGTCAATTCTTTTGCCCCCAAGTCGAGGGTAAAAGTCGAAGAGTGGTCAGTCATATGACGTCCACTTTTACTAATATTCCTCCCGTCGAATTGCTGGATGGAGTTAGTTAACGGATGGTCAAGTCGTATCCATTTATGTTTTATACTCAGCCTGTCGGATCATAGGCGAGAATTATCGGATGAACGGTCGAACCACGTTCATTTTGATTGATTCGATCATGGACTTGAGGGATTGGTTGGCACCAAACCTCGAGTAATCGTTTGTCTATATTAAGTTAACGTAGATGTAAGTTGGTTGCATATCACAACTGTTATACTACGCACAAACAGTTCACAGGTATGGAAAAAACATCAAATTTTATCGCAAGCTGAAAGAGCAAACAACTGTGCCTATCTTATTACATGGCTTTGAGCCAAAATGCAAAAGTGAATTCTAAATGAAATACAACTAGATGAAACAAAATTAAGTGAAATAGCGCCATAGATGCTTGTTGTTCCATGCCTAGGGAATGCAATGCCATTGGCAGTCTTTAGTTCGAAAGTTCCATCTCCAAACTTCTTATCGATGACATACGGTCCTTCCCATCTTGGACCCATGTTAGCGGAGCTAGGAAAGATTCATTTCAGAACAAGATCACCAATTTCAAAGTTCCTAGCTCAGACTTTAATGTTGTAATATCTGGCGACTCGGTACCGGCTGCCTCAAGTCAGCCTCTTCACGCTTCCCTTTTATCAAATCTAGAGATTCCAAAAGGAAATATCTGTTTGTTCTGAGGTCATAGTAAGTTACTCGATGAGAAGGGACTTCAAGTTTTATGGGAATCACGGCTTCAGAGCCGTAAGCAATGGCGAATAGTGTGACCAGTCATAGAATTGTAGGTGGTTCTGTATGCCCATAGTGCTAACGGGAGTTCATCGACCCACTTGCCTTTGGCTTTTTCCAAATGCTTCTTTGGAATGGACTTTACGATTTAGTTAACAGCTTCGATTTGTCCATTATCTTGAGGGTGAGCAACTGCCGCAAATCTTTTCTTAACATGATGCCGACGGTAGAAGTCTTTGAATTCAGTATTGTTGAATCGGGTCCCTTGTTAGTTATGATTGTTCGAGGGAGACCAAAACGACAGATGATATTTTGTAAAACAAAGTTGATTACTTTCTTCATGGTGATCATGGCCAAAGGTTCAGCTTCAGCTCATTTGGTAAAGTGATCGACTGCTACAATGATGTACTTCGCCCCACCTTTAGATGTCGGCAAGGTGTCGATGATGTCAATACCCCATGTAGCAAACGACCATGGAATGACCATTTGAGTAATATCCATCGCCCGAGCTCTTGGAATCTTTACATATCTTTGGCATTTGTCGCATTGTCTAGCATAATCAGCTGTGTCTCGATTGACAGTCGACCAATAATATCTATAGCGAAGTATTTTCTTCGCCAAGGTTTGTCCCCTGGTGTGATCACCACATTCTCCTTCATGCACTTCTCTTGATACTTGTTTGACTTCATCATTAGTGATACACCGAATCGGGGGGACGGAAAAACTCTTCCTATACATGATCCCTTCTTGAAGGATATATCGTGAAGCTTTATGAAGGACCTATTGTTTTTCATTCCTCCATTCGAGAAGGATTCCCTTTTGCAAATAATTTTTTATCGGAGTCATCCATGATTCCTTCTCGATCTCTATCTCTAAGACCAATTAATCTCCACTCGATCAATGTTTGGAGCATTAAGTATTTTTATTGGGACCAAGCCCATAAGCTGTGCATCCCCAAAATTGTCCAGTTTGGTCAATGAGTCGGCTTTTTCATTCTGTTCTCTACGGATATGTGTAATATGTAATGCTTAAAATCGGCTACCAGCTCTGGCACCCGGTTGAGGTAAGGAGCAAGTCACGCTCCCTTGGCCTGATATTCTCCTCTGACTTGGCATACTACTAACTGGGTATCATGGAAAATTGCAAAGCTTCTACTACCAGCTATTTAGCAAGTTTGAGCCCGACGACGAAGGCTTCATATTCAGCTTCGTTATTCATCACAGGGAAGTCGAGTTCCAGGGCATAGTAAACCGAGCGTTCCCTAGGAGTTACTAGTACGACTCTAGTGCCGTAATATTGATCGTTAGATGCTCCATCCATGTGTTCCATTAGATGGTAGGTTCTCCACTATTCTAAGGAGAGTCATCTTGTGCAGTGAATTCAGCTATGAAGTCCGCCAACGCTAGTCCTTGGACAGCTCTCCAAGAGAGATAAGTGATATCAAATTGGCTCAGTTTGATGTTCCATTTCAGTAACCTTCCAGACATATCAGGTCGCTATAGGACTATCGTGATGGCTGGTCGGTTAAAACATTGATGGGGTGAGCCTGAAAATAAGGGTGAAGCTTCCTTGGTGCAATCAACTGGCAGTATGCGAGCTTCTCCAACTTCGAATAGTTTCTTTCGGCACTTGTCAACCGCTTGCTAACATAGTATATTGGCCTCTAGATCCGATTCACTTCGCGTAGCAGTGCGACACTTATGGCATGTACCGACACCGCTAAATAGATATACAAGTCTTTATGATCCAGTGGCTTAGACAAGATTGCGGGATTCTCTAAGTGATGAACCAGAGCTTGGGATGCATCAATACAATCCTGCATCCATGTGAAGTTCCTCATCCCTCTTCTGATCAAGTCGAAGAAAGGATGCACTTATTTATGGCCTTGGAGATGAATCTACTTAGGGTGGCGACCTTCCCATTTAGGCTTTGCACCTGCTTAATTATCTTCGACGCTCGAATATCCCTTATCACCTGAATCTTCTTAGGATTGGCTTCAATCCCACGAGAGTTAATGATGAAACCCAAGAATTTCTTTGAGGCAATTTCGAAAGAGCATTTCAAGGGGTTGAATTTCATTCCATATTTTTGGAGAACACTGAACATCTCTACCAAATCCCCGATGTGGTCGTTTGATTATCATGACTTCTTGAGCATATCATCCACATATATTTCCATTGATCATCCGATCTGATCTCTAACATCTGGTTGGCCAGTCTCTGATAAGTAGCTCCGGCGTTTTTTAGTCCAAAAGGCATCATAAGTAGCAGTATAAACCCAGGTCAAAAATGAAGCTAGTGTGTTACTAGTCTGGGACGTGCATCAAGATCTAGTTGTACGTGAAGTATGCATCCATAATTGACAGAAATTCATGTCCAGCGGTCGAGTCTACCGGCTAGTCGATCCTTGGAAGTGGAAAGCTATCCTTCGGGCATGTTTTATTCATGTCTAAGTAATCAACACATGTCCTCCACTTTCCATTAGCCTTTCTTAAGATTATAGGATTAGATACCCATTTCGGGTAGAGGGCATCATAGATAAACCCATTGTTCTTGAGTTTGTCCACCTCCTCCCTAAGCATAACAGATCTCTCTGGATCCATGCTGCATCATTTTTGTTTTACATCCTCGGATTGTTATTCAATGCATGGCTCACGATGGTTGGCGATATCCCACACATAGCAGAATGGGTCCAGGCGAACACATCAAGATTCGCCCAGAGAAAGCCAGCTAATTCCTTTATTATCATTGCGCTAAGTTTTGATCTAATCTTCAGGACCCGCGATAGGTCATTGTGGCTGACCGTGATGTCGATCGTCAGCTCAGCAGGTGCGGCCTTAGGTTCTTTTGGCTCCTCTTCATCATCTCTTGGATCTATATCTTTGTAGAACAGACTGTGGTACCCAAGCCAAGGCTCGGATGTTGATTACTAGGCTTTGTGAGTTTCGATGCAGAGAGGCTTCTCCACATCCCTTCCTTTTTCTTTTCGTTGAGAATCCCTCAACTCAGCAACATAGCAAGCATGACCAGTCGCCTGACCTCTACAAAAAATTCCCATGCCATTCTCTGTCAGAAATTTGAGTGTTAAGCACCAAAGGGCGATAGCTACTCTGAATTCAGCAAGGGCCGTTCGGCCCAAGAAAGCATTGTATGGAGAGTTCACATCCATCACAACAAATGACAACACCCGCACTCTCCTACGGTAGCCGTCTCCCAACTCCACTGGTTGCTTGACATAGCCTACCGCCTTATAGTGATTCCATTAAAGCCACGAATACACACATTACACAGTTTCAAATCTTTGGCCTCCAGTAACATCTATTCATGGGCCTTCTTAAAAAGGATATTGCAGAACTTCCACAGTCGATCAGAATCCTTCTCACCAAGGCGAGGCCGATCATAGCCAGGATCACCATTATGTCTATTGTAGGTGCCTCCAACCTGTCTGCGTCTCTACTCCGAAATACAATATTGCTAGTCATAGTTCCTTGCCGCTTTGCTGGAGCACCGTCTTCCGCGTTCGAGCAGCATTCAGTATCAACATGTCTTATAGCGTTCATATAATGCTCCATCTCATTCCAGCTTTTGCCAGCTGGATGTGATCCTCCAACAATAGTGTCAATAACCAACCTTTCTCTCTCCGGTTTAGGTTCCATAGCATTAGGCGGGGCTTGTCCTCTATTGGGGTCAGATGTCCCCTGCCCACCATCCTGCGGGGCTTTAATGAACCATTGCAACTTTCTTTCACGAATCAACTTTTTGATGGCATCACGGAGGTGGCAGCACTCATCCGTCATATGACCATAATTTTCATGGAACCTACAGTACTTTCCCGTCTGTCTCTGCTTCTCCGTCGGCTCTTTTGGGGGTGGTTTCTATACTGCATAGTATTACAAGTCGATAGATAGATGTTCTCTAATGCCATGTTCAATGGTGTATAGGTGTCAAATGTCAGGATCCTTGGCTTCCCTCTCCCAGAATCACATCTTCGATCGCGGTTTCTATCACCGCCTCTCTTTTTCTCATTTGCTTTGTGTTGAACATTAACTTCAACTTTCCTGGACTGTTTCACCATCACGTTACTTTGTACTCCCTCAATACTCTAGCCTACAACATCTCTCTTCCTAGTCCGCTTCGCCTCCTCCTTCCTCAAGTATTGAGCTGCCTTCGCATAAAAATGGTCCAATGTAGAAGGAGGCTTTTCCGCCAACCAATCGCCAAAGTAAAATTCAGGGTCGACTTCCTTAGTCAGTGCCATCAATATTGCATCATCTTTTGAACTACTAACTTTTGTAATAGCTGTATTAAACCTTTTCAGATAATCTTTCAGTGACTCCCTCGAAGCCTGGATCAAGTTGAAAGGGACATGACATCTTTGGTGCAAGCCCCGTCCATGCAGAATTGCTCCATGTACTTCCTTGCTAACTCATCAAATGAAAAAATTGACTGCGGCGGTAGCTTGGTGAACCACATGGTCACTACCTATCCATAAGAATGGGAAAACATTTGCACTTGACCGCATCATTGGCTCGTGCAGTGTCCATATGCCACTCGTACTTCATGAGATGCTGTCTAGGGTCGTTTTTTCCCACATAAGCAGGCATCGTAGGAATATTAAACCTCCACGGATACTATATGTATAGAATGTTGTCAGTGAATGGAATATAACTTTTAGAGAGTCCCCAATCATCATTGGTCAGGCGTTGACTTTCTTTCACAAGCTGTCTCACCATAGCCATTAGGTACGGCGTTTGGGGAGTCGATGCTTGGTGGTGGTCGTGTTCCACCTCACATGAACGGCCCGATCCATGCCTTTGAGAAACACCACTATCATTCTCCTCAGTGCCTCCTGAGCAGCAATCCTACTATCATCCCTTGTTTGTGGTTCAATCGCATTCGCCTGGGTTCCACCACCTTGCTCGGTCGCGGCAGGTTCGGAGTTGGCTCCTCTACCAGCATGAAGGTTCCCTCCTTAGTTGGAGGGTTCAGCGCCGATTTGGGTAGCTTGGTGAAAGTCAATCACATAGTTCCCCCTCGATGTTCCAATATCACACACATCTGTATTGCGCCGTATGCTCCAGTGATAGTCATCAGATGAAGAGGAGCTCTCTGATCTCGAGTATGGAGTAGACTCCCTCCTTGTCTTCCCACGTTGGTCTTTCAACCTATTCATTAGGTTAATATTGGCCTGGATTTGCTGATTAAGTTTCTGATGGCTATCTAACAATTCCTTCGTTGGGACTTCAAAGTCGACTTTGGTGTTGTAATCAACTGGATTTAGGGCATCGGTAATCGCCGGTTGCACATTCTGATCAACCCGTTGAATGCTGGTATCTTCATTACCTTCAGCAACATGAGAAGTAGTAGACCTATTTCCTTTGGCCATGACTGATTGCTTCCTTCTAGATCTTCTTCAAATCTAAGTAGAAATAGAAACTCATCGGCAGAAATCTGGATCTATCTCGTGAATATGGGAAGCCACAAGTTGATGATGATATCCAATCAAGCTGAGAATTTTTTCTCAGTGAAAGCTCCAAAATGTTTGCACCAAAAATTGATACAAACATCTAGTAGATTGAAAGTATAGAAATAAAGTGAAGAATTAAACTTAAAACATAGAGTAAACAAATTTACAGTGGTTCGTCGTTGATTGCCTACGTTCACTTGAAGGAATTGCTTTATTAAATATTTGCTTTTTTTGTTACAGAGAGATTAGATCGTAATAGATCCTTGATTATAATAGAATTGAAGTAAAATAGCAAATAAAGATCCTTCAAATGAACAATGAACTCATTATTTATAGTGCAGTAGAACAAATATCTTCCCAAAATTTCACTGACAGACTCTCACGATGAAGATGAGGTCACTAAAAAATTTTCTTGGCCCAACTCCCAAGGATGAGCGATCGTTCTAGATGGACTTGTAGACCCATGCGATCCCTCATATGGTTCCCCCTTCATGCTAGCTTCATATTTCCAATTTTTTTTGCATAGTCGCCTACATGTTTTGTGGAGATAACGATGGATTCCTGTTGAGATGAACTGTTAGTTTAAGTTGTTCATATCCATAATGATTCGATCCATCCCTGCACAGGGGAAGGGATATGTACCTATTCTCTGCCTAGAGGAGGCACTAATCCATACTGAGAATATTCCGGTGGTGTCTATCTCTTGGTCTTGATTGATCATTGCTTCATACTTGTGCATGATCTCTGGGCCCCTTGATCATCCCTATGGGCTACTTGCCATGTTTACTATCAAGTCTAACCTGTCCAATCAGTCATAATATAGCCGGGTCAAAAGGTCGGATAATAGTTGGTATAGCATCACCGAGCGGACAACCATACAGTATAAATCTTATGTTTCTTCTAAACATTTTCTAAATTAATTTTAGTTAAATTCAATGGCAATAAAAACAACCACGTAGGGAAATTAAGTCTCGTATACTTGTTACAATTTCCGACCTTCTCAACTTATGCTATCCCTCGATCAAGAGTGAAGACAGGTAGGTTAGAGTACCGGTTGCAAGCCTTACCTTGACACTTCATTCTTAACTCTCATAGATAAAACAATTCTATTTATCGGCTTTTAGTGCAAAATATAGGAGTAAATACTTTTCCAGTTTAATTCTCCTTCTCATATGCTCGAATAGTGCAAAAACGTGTATTTTATATAGAAAATAATTTGTTTGAGAAAACTAGCTTTTGAAAACAATTTTCGAAATTATTTTGGAAAACAAATCTTTGAAATTCTCTTATTATAGAGAATATATAATTTTAATAGCTTTAAAATAATTATAAATATTGTAAAATATTTATTTCGAAAGCTACCTTATTAAAAAAATCTTTCGAAAACGGTTTAGGAAGCACATACAAAGAAACAACAAAAAGCAACAAAAATTCAATGAAATTATTCATAAAATCGTCATACGAAAATATCCTAAAAACTCACCAACCCAAAATACGGATAAGTGGTAATATTGGCTCTTCCATCTTAGGATCAAGCCGATCAAAAACAACATCGACATTTGCTTCAGAAATCCATGTAAAACAATTCAAAAATTGTTTTCAAAAGCTAGTTTTCTCAAACAAATTATCTTCTATATAAAATACACGTTTTTGCACTATTCGAGCATATGAGAAGGAGAATTAAACAGTTTAGTAAACGCACATGTCAAGCTGTGACGCCCCACCCCGAAACCCACATTGACAAAGAGTATTACTGAGTAATACTGTCTGCTATTGCGGAGAATAGGGCTGGTTTGAAGCGACCATCCATAGCTTTCTCTTAGACATCTATTTAATACGTCGATTTGGTGCTCCATTTTTTTTCTCAAGAGGATTGACATATTCAATAAATTCTTAATACAAAACTATGGTGGCTACAGGATCTATTCAGTACAAAACACAATATATATATATATATATATATATATATATATATATATATATATGATAACATAGATCGCAGAACATCAAACACAATCGAATACATACATATACATTAGATACAATACATAGTGTCAGAAGTGGTATTACAACCACAATATATACATACATCAGCCCCATAAAAGAATATACATAAGTATGTCATACAACAAAGTAACTACACAAAAAATATGCAACTAATCCAAAAGGCAGATAGATAAGTCCAAAGTGAACAGCTAAGCAAAATCTAAAAGACCTAAATACATAGTGTCAGAAGTGGTATTACAACCACAATATATACATTAATAACAAAACAAGTATTGTATCTGATGTATATGTACGTATTCGATTATGTTTGCTGTTCTGTGATCTGTGTTATCATATATATATATATATTGTGTTTTGTTCTGATAGATCCATTAGCCACTATAGTTATGTATTAAACATTTATTGAATATATCGATCCACTTGAGATAGGAAAAAAAATTTAGAGCACTAAATCGACGTATCTAATAGATGTTTAAGACAAAGCTATGGATGGTCGCTCCTAACCAACCCTATGCTCCGCATTAGCAGATGGTATTACCCAGTAATACTCTTTGTTAACCTATGGATGGTAGGATTTGATGTAAACATGTTAATAGAACATGTTATGAATGATGTATGCTAGTGGTTGCAAGTGTTTGCTATATGGACGCATATACTTACACTAGGCACTATTTTCCTTTAGGGATCGGTCTATCTAGGACTCTAGAGCATATGCATATGGATGTGCGCGCATTTTATTCTATTTTCCATGATTGCTATAAATGGATGATTTTCACACGATTGTTGCATTTGGATTATGTTTGTAGCACACATATAGAACTATCAGTTATCATTAGGAATTTTTCCATTCATTTGGATACATGGCACGGACATGATTGCATAAAAGGGGGTCAACTGAATTAGTGGACCACCTAATCTTTTGCATTAGTTAGAGACATTAACACTACACTAATTGCATAAGTATCATAAATTGCATTAGAAAAAAAACTTAAAGACAATGGATGAATGGTTGATGATTGAGTAGTTGGTTGTAGAACTTGGATGAAAACATTTAGTTCATTCTTTTATCCTTAGAGATTTCGGGGACGAAATCCCTTAAGGAGGGGAGAATGTAACAACCTGAAATTTAACCCATAATAATTAATTCGTTAATTAATGAAATCATAAAATAAATTTATGAAATTATTATAATTGAGCCACGGGAGTTGCACCATTGTGTCCATGGTAATTTTCAGGTCAATTTTCATATATAGAATGTCAGAGTCCGAGTTAATATGAGAGAGTTACAAATTAAACAAGAAAACGAAAAAAATTAATTAATTGGGCTAGGTCGATCGAGAGGTCGACCCAACCGTGCCTTAGGTCGACCAACCGGTCGACCGCCCGGTCGACCCGCCTCCCCTTCTGAACAAACGAACGAACTTTCGTTCGTTCGAACGTTATACACATCATTTGCATTCTTTTAACCAATCCGGTCCTTCCATTCTTGCATCTGATGGCTCCTATTCAGCCTATGACATGGTTGTATCCTGTTCAATCCTCAAATCCAACGGTCTGAGATCCACTTCTACACCTATAAATAGAACCCTAGACCTAACACTTTTTCTCATTCTAAGATTTTCTCCAATTGGGTTCACCTTTTCTGGAAGGACCCTAAATGGAATAATTTTCCAAGGAGGAAATCGTTTTAAATAAAAATATTTAACAACCCCAAGTGGATCGAGAAGAGCTAAGGACCAGAGGTGAGTGATTGTAATTATTTTAGATTTTTTTAAGTAATTTAAAATAATAGGGTTTCCAATAGTTGTAGTTTTACTACGATTTTTGGAATAACCCTTTTAGTAGTTTTATTTACAGTTTTTTTTAGAATTATTTTCAGTCTATTTCTTTCTAGCTATTCTTTTCAGTTAATTTTAGCTTATTTCTGTTAATTATAGCTTTTCAATTTATTTACAGTATTTTAGTTTATTTACTGTTATTTATGCATTATTTACATCTTCTTCCTACGCTTTGGATTTCCTTCTATTTTCAGTTTCCTTTTATTTCTCCTCTTCCTCGCGTATGGATTAGAATAGATTAAATGCGAATATGGATTAAAATTATAAGAATACTGGAATAACGGAAGATAAGATGTAAATTGTAAAGACTGTAATAAAAATGGAATTAAGGCTGAAATTGAGCCTAATTATGATATTAATGTTAGAATTGGACTAATTAAAGATAATTGACCTAGTTATAACTTAGAATTATAACTAAAAAGAGTATAAGATAAAAGAGGCTTATTTTCACACTTAGACCTTGGGTTAAGTAAGAAGCATGATTATAACGTAGGTTATAATAATAAAAAGAATAGAAGGAGGCTTATTTTAAGACTTAGGATAAATTAATATGCAAAGATAGTGAAGATAATAATAAAGGCTTATTTAAATAATTTATCTAAGTTAATAAGCAAAGATGAAAGTAGGACCTGCACCAAAAGGCATTCCCTATTAGACAAAATGGTGGTCTCATATTAGCCTGAAGTGAGATGAGGGCACGCTTATGCTAATAATGGTAGTAATTGGTCAATAAGTAGAAGTCCAAATCATGGTGATTTGGGTAAAGGTGCGCAACTAGATATTGTTTGGATGACGAGCCAGTACCAATAGCATTTCCCCTATTATTTCTATGGACACAACATTTCACATAATCCGGAAGTGAGTCGAGGGGCACGCTTATGCTGGAGCTTGAGGTAATAATAAGACCCAATAGGTAGAGCAACAGGTAACACGAGCTTAGTGGTGGTCACGCATGCGACTTCCACTGATGGCTCATAAATCGTTATAAGTTCCAAGCGCTTAGTATGTGTGTCTTTCGTAGACACCATTTCCTTCTGTGTAGGGAGCTATATAACGTCTAGTCCACAATAAATACTTTATGTGTCTTTTGTAGACACTACTGTTCTTTATGCATCTTTCGTAGATGCCATTACCTTATTTGTAGGGAGTTATATAGCGTCTAGTCCGCAGTAAGGTCTATGGAGTAGCAGGCCGATCAAAGGGTAGAATTAGGATTTCAGCCTAATTATAGGATTAGGAATTCAGCCTAATCAAAACAACAATCAAGGATAAGTGGAAACAATCAAAGTTAACCAATCATATTTAATAGTTAATTTGTATTTATTTCCAGCTTATTCCTTCTTCTATTTTCTTTGTTTCCTTTGTATATACTAGAACTGTTGTAAGGTCTATTACTTTTACTTTGCTTAAAGATTCCAGTAATTACTATCATTCACCAGACTTTTAGTCTTACCCACTCCTCTATTTTCTCTTTTTCCCCCAATAGGCAATCAGGGGCAAGGAAGATAGACCGCATCTTCTTGGAGACTTGGAGACCCTATCATGTATGCCTTCTTTTTATTTCCAGCTTTTTGTTTTTTTATTGTACTGACACTGTATTGAGGGAAAGTTTGTGTTTGTATTCTAGTTTTTCTGATGAGACTGAGATTTTATTTTTATAAGACAATTGTATTTGGTATTTGGAACATATATGGTTTGTTTGAAGTATTTACGAAGTATTAATTTTTAAAATCACTTATTGTTTTTAATTACTTCCGTTATGTTATTATCTATCTATTTTGTCTTGTGAATCTTAGTCTCTGCTAGCTTTAGTTATACATATAACGCACCACATCTTTTAGCATGTCCTTTTGGGTATACTAAGGGGTGTGGGATGTTTCACTAAGGGCCAATTATGGAATTTCAATCACACACCTTTGATCAGCTTCTCGGGAACCTACCCAGCTAGACCATTAGTGAATGGATCGGCTATGTTGTTCTAGGTATCTACCATTTGTATCACAACCTCTTTCTTCTTAATGAATTCTATGATGAGATGGAACTTCCAAAGGATGTATCGTGATTTCTTGTGTGCTCTGGGCTCCTCTGCAATCTGTATTGCTGCATTGTTATCACTGAACAATACCATTGGATTCTCGGTATCAAGAATCACTCCGAGCTCACTTGAAATTTATGCATCCAAATTGCCTCTTTAGCTGCTTCATTGAGGGTGATGTACTCGGCCTCCATCGTTTAATCATCTACTGTTTCTTGTTTGAAACTTTTCCAATTGACGGCCCCACCGTTTTGAGTAAAAACATAACCCAACACCGATTTACTATCAGTAACGTCATTTTAAAAGCTTGGTTCAGTATACCCCTTCATAAGGAGGACTCCATTCTCTTATATCAAGAATAATTCCCGAGTATTTCTTAAAGACTTCGGTATACATTTTACAACCGTTTAATGCTTTTCTATAGGTTTGGACTGGTATCGGTTTAAACATCCTAATGTATATGCCACAACTAGTCTAGTACATAACATAGTGTACATTATGGTTCCTATGGATGTAGCATAGGGGGTCCTCTTCATGCAATCTTTCTCCTCATCGGTATGAGGAACGTCCTTCATAGAAAGGACGATCCTATGTTTTGTTGGAACATTTCCACACTTGGATACTCCATATTGAACCTCTTCGGTACGATATCTATATACAGGGATTGGGACAATCCCAACATTCTCTTAGATCTATCTCTATAGATCTTTATATCTAGTATATAGGCCGCTTCTCCTAAATCTTTCATGGAGAAGTTCTTGAAAATCCAAGCTTCTATTGATTGCAATAATGAAGTGTCATTGTCACTCAATGGAAGATCATCGACATGTAGCACTAGGAATACAATAGCATTGCCCAACTCGTTTCTTTATATTCACACTTCCTCTGTGTTTCAATTAAAACCAAACTATTTGATTACCTTATCAAAACACTTGTTCCAACTCCAAACTTGTTTAAGTACATAAATGGACTTTAAAAACTTGCAAGCCTCTTCCTCATTTCTACTGACCACCAAACCCTCGGGCTGTGACATATAGACGGTCCTTCTAAATCACGATTTAGAAATGCTGTCTTTACATCCATTTACCATATTTCATAGTCATAGAATGCAACAATGACCAGCATAATCCGAACTGACTTAAGCACGACTATGGGCAAAAAAGTCTCATCATAATCAATACCTTAAATTTGAAGAAATCCTTTCGCTACTAGGCTAGCTTTATAAATCTCTATTTGTCCATCTGCATTTAGATATTTCTTAAAAATCCATTTGCTGCTAATGAGTCTTTATCCTTTCGGGTACATCCAACAAAGTCCATACTTTGTTTTCACATATAGAATCCATCTCGGATTTCATTGCCCCAAGCCAAAGGGTAGATTATTTACTCTACAGTGCCTGTTGGAAAGATAGAGGAGCGTCGTCATCTAAGATACAGTTCTCCTTCTCTCCATCCAAATATCTCTGGTATATAAGATTCCCTACTAGAACTTCTAATAGGTTTTGTGTTTTTTATATGGGTGAACTAGGTTCTCTTACGGGTTTGGTCACAGTGTTAACTTCTTGGATCTCATCTAAATCTTCAATCTCGCAATTAATTTCCTTTGATAGAAATTCATTTTTCAAAAAGATAACACGCCGAGAAGCAATAATCTTTTTTTCCTTAGCATTGTAGAATATATATCCCATTATGTTTTTGGGATATCCTATAAATTTTCACACTATCGATCTTCCCTCTAGTTTATTCGGACCAACGTTCGTAACGTAGGCTGGACTAACCCCACACCTTCAAATACTTAAGTTGGGGTTTCTTACCACACCACATTTCATATGGTGTTTTAGACACAAATTCAATGGGAAAAAAGTTCAACATATGTGTCGCAGTTTCCAGTGCACATCCCTAATAGGACAGTGGTAACTTAGCCTTACTTATTATGGAATAAACCATATCTAATAAGGTTCAGTTCCTTCGTTCTGACACACCAATGTGTTGCAGAGTATAGGATGGAGTAAACTAAGGTATAATCCCATTATCTTTTAAGTACTATTGAAATTCCTATCCAATGTACTCACCTCCTCGATCCGATCGAAAAATCTTAATCTTATGGTTTATCTGGTTCTCTATCTCATTCTTATTTCAATAAATTTCTTATAGACATCAGATTTGTGCTTCCTAAGACACACATATCCTATCTCAAGAAATCATCAGTGAAGGTTACAAAGTAAGAACTATTATCCTTAGTAATTATAGGCATCGAACCACAAACATAACTATGTATAAGACCCAAGAGTTCATCAGCTCTTTCATTATTTCCACTAAAGCGGTGTTTGGTCATCTTTCCTTCTAGACATGACTCACACGTGTCAAATTATTCAAAATCAAGAGACTAGAGAAAACCTTTGGTTTTCAATTTGTGTAGTCATTTCTCACTCATATGACCTAGCCTACAATGCCAAAGATAATTATTATTTATATTGTTATTTGAAGAATTACTCACATAACTGACATAATTTGTATTGATCATTAAAGGTCATTTTCTAAAATACCATCATAAACTTTATTACCATCTAAAATAATGTCCATAACATTATTAACATAGTGAAAAACATAACCAGTCTCAAACAATCTAGACATAGAAATAATTCCAAAAATAAAGTCTTTAACAAGATAGAAATTATTTAATATTAACGCAAACCCACTTGGCAAACTCAAATGAAATTCTATTTCGTACATAACCTATTAGAGAATTTCATTTGAGTTTGCTAAGCGGATCTGTGTTGATACTAAATAATTTTGTTACATGGAATCCATATCGGATTTGAAAACTTAACATCAATATAATATTATAACATAGTACAATATCATTTATAACATGTTCTAAACATGTCCGATATTTTACCGATATTATCATGATATTTTAGAATATCTCATATCGGTACTTGACCAATACGTACTCAATACTGATATTAAATACTTAGGTGTACATAAAAAACAGTTATATAAGCACCAATTGATATTCGATATCGAAATGCGTTTAAATTGGATTTAAATGCAATAAATATTTTTTTGGGTTTGAAATGGATTTGAGGCCCATATGGGGCATGCTAATTTCGAAAATTATAGGTACATAGTGGGCTGGCCATATGATGGCTTGTGGGAGGTATTTTGAATGTTGGGTAAGAGAAAATCAAGGATCTTGATCCTAGTTTTGGTATCTAGGCTCTCCTTTATATAAACATCATAACTATAACTTTAGATTTGATCTTTTGGTGCCTCCATCTCCTCTATTGCTGGCCGAACACACCCCCTCCCTCTCTTTAATTTTTTTAAGCAATTTAAACACAAATCAAATCAAATAATTATCGGTAGTAAAGGAAATTCAAGAGCTAGCAACTTCGGGGTTGGAATACGATTTAAGGAGTTCACTTCTTTGCTTCAATGTGTGAGCTTTAAGCTTTGGTGAAAGGCACTCTTCTAGTTTACTATTATATATAAATATTTACATAATCATTGTTCTATATATTACTTTGTTAGAAATATCACGAATCAGTATATCGATAGATTGTCACATATTGATGGTTGTGTGTGTGTGTGTAAGTGTATATATATTTAAAAAAACTATGCATATTTGCTTGCATATGCTATCAGCCTAAAAAATTTATTTTCAAAATTTAAAATAATAATATAAATGATTTTAAATATTAAATCTAATTTAAAAGTTTAACATAATATAATATATTTTCAAAAAATTTACAAAATTTATTTTGTTAAAAAGGCTTTCTACAATAATAATCAAAGATATTTTTTTTTGGAAATTCATCATGTATGTATACACTATTATTTGATTGAAAATTGATTATATAAACAAAATGTATGTAAATATCTATTT
Source organism: Allium fistulosum (assembly GCA_030737815.1). Classification (NCBI taxonomy): domain Eukaryota; kingdom Viridiplantae; phylum Streptophyta; class Magnoliopsida; order Asparagales; family Amaryllidaceae; genus Allium; species Allium fistulosum. Next base: position 1,315,262 of record JASFAW010000015.1, read on the forward strand.
ATAAATAATGTAAAATTCTTTAAAGATTTTATATAATATAAAATAAACATTATGGTTTCGAAAATGAATCTTTTAAAAAAAAATTAGTTTTGTATAATTTTAATTAATTATAAGTTTTTAATTAATAAATTTCTTAAAATCGAAAATTAGATTAGAATCAAAATAATTTATTCTTTGGCCAAAAGCATCAGTAATGCGTATATATATATATATATAATTATAAATTATTATCTATATAATATTAACTATTTATATATTTTTATGTAATAAGTATTTAAATTAATTTAATATATTTATGTATGTATGTATATATGTATTCACTTTAAATTTCATATAATATATTTTCTAAATTATTTTACAAACTAATATTTAAAATAATGTTAAAACTTTATTATATTTATTTATTAATATATATATGTATGTATGTATATGTAATTTAATAAATGCTTTATGTAAATAACTTACAACTAATATTTTATAATAATTATAAAATTATATTTTCACATGCACGCGCGCGCATGCACACACACACACATATATATAAAATTATGCACACACACATATACACATTTTGACAATCCATTTGTATACACGAGGGGCTAACATGTTTGTTGCGATTCCCAGCATCTACACAAGGGCATGTCAAACCATATACATATTATCTGATTGCACGTGCACGCATGCGCCTATGTTTATATGATACACATATATAAATATAATACAAATTATATAAAATAAAAATTTATTTATAAATAAAATACTATTTTTATTTAACAGGAAATTTAGAAAAGTTCTAAAAATTGGACTACATAGGCCCATTAAAGATCTAAATAGATAAATTTTTTTACCCAATCACTCCACTGGGGGTCGGTCTAGTTCCAACAGGTGTACCTTGTCTCTAAACCGATCAACCTCTTATTGATATAATAGACCGGTCTTTGGGCATTCACATCTTCTTTGATTAATGTGGCGCTTATTGCATGATCAGACATGGCTAAGTACAGATGAAGATCCTTCCCGTCAACGAGTTTGGATAGTATCAAAGGGGTAGCCAGACGTTGCTTCAGTTCGTCGAATGCCTTGGCCCATTCCTCACTCCAAGTGGTTTTTTCTCTTTTTGATGAGGTCGAAGAAGGGTAAACACCAATCAGTGGATTTTGACACAAATTAGCTTAATGCTGCCACTATCCCGTTTAACCATTGCACTTCTTTCACAGTTTTGGGCACCTGCATGTCTTGGATGGCTTGGATTTTATCAAGGTTAGCATCAATACAATTGTCACTTGCAACATAGCCAATGAATTTGCCAGATCGTAAGACGAAAGGGCATATCTTGGGATTTAGCTTCACGTTGTATTGATGAAGGATGCCGAGTGTTTCGATCAGATTTTGCACACACCCCTATGCCTCCTCGAATTTAACTAGCATATCGTCCACATAAACATCATAGATCGATTATTCTGTTCTGAGAACATGTGGTTGATGAGCTACTAGAATATTGCACCCGGATTTCATAAATCGAAAGGCATGGCACGATAGTAGTACAAGGCAGTGTTATTCATGAAGGAGGTATGTTCTTTGGTCTTGGCCGTGCATGGCAATTTGACTGTACCCAGATAGCGTCCGTGAAGGTGAGGATCTCATGTCAGTAGTCACATCTACCAGCTGAACGATGCAAGGCAAAGGAAAACTGTCTTTAGGGTAGGTTTTGTTAAGATCGGAGGTCAATGTATGTTCTCCAAGTCCTATTTGGCTTTATGACCAATAATGGGTTTGCTGTATATACCGGATATTCCGCCTCCTTGACAGAGTTATTATCTAACAACTTCTCTACATCTTCTTTAAGTGCTCGATACCTTTTTGGATTAAGTAGTCGGCGCTTTTGGCAGATGGTGATGGCCTTTGGATCAATATTGAGCATGTGGCAAATGATTTTAGGATCGATGTTTGTCATAACGGCGTGCCCCAGGTGAAGACGTCTTTATTTTGTTGTAGGAACCTGATTAGGCCTTTTCTAATCTCTAGGCTGAGTTTAGTACCAATTTGGACAATCTTGCTAGGGTCGGTGTTGTTTATATTAATAGACTCTAAGGGAGTAGCTGGCCCTCCCACGATGCTTGAATCACCTATGCGGTGATCTAGGGAGTCGTCCTCTAGTTCTGAGATGGTTTCTACGTCATATAAGTCAAGCGCGTGTCATGTGTTCCATAATGTCTTCGGTCGGGATGGACATTATTCATGTCAGAATTGGGGTAAAGATGCCCCCCGGCTTTCATAGATGAAACGACCATTGATGGGAGGGTAAGAGTGGTCATGCTTGACGATTCTGCCTTCCAGCAAGGAGCGACTTGTTCATTCCATACCGCAATGAGCTCTTTAGTTCTTTAGGGAGTGGCTAGAAACGTTGAGTCCCTGCTACCCAAGTTTTCAGTTCGATCATCCTTCCTAGGATGGTCCTAAGTGTTTTCGGGCCTGGGGATGCTCACGGATGGTACACCGCAGGGAAGCACAATCTGTGAGTGGGTAGGTCAACTAAGTCGACAATTGAAGGAGCTAGTGGGACATAGTTTGCAGTGGCTTGAGCATCTAGCTGCGCCCTCAAGCCACGCACTTCGCGGGCCAGCTGACCTACGTTTAATAGTTGTAGCATCACAACATGCCATATTTACTTATTAATGCCCGAATTGGGCTGGGCAATACTTACGACAATGTTGCTATTGGTTTGGTGCTCATTGGAGTAGTTACCTTAAAATGTCGGGAGATTTTCCATGGTAACAAGTCAATTTGGGTCTATGCGAAGTAGAAAAGTATGGAAAGGTGAGTGCTTTAGAGGAGGCCCTCCTTTTAGAGCCAAAATGTTGACTTAAGATTTAGCTAACCTCGAAATTAGACTAATGTCAAAGGTTACTTGCTAACACTAGGATTAAAATAAAAAATGAGGAGTTAAATATGCAGCTGAAAGGTAAATAATAAAAGATATATAGTGGTCCAGCAAAGCTACCTACGTCCACTATGAAGTTTTCTTACTATATATTTCTCTTGCAACTAAAAAGAAGTACAAGAGAATAATAAGAAAGTAGGAAGCACTTAATACTAATAAAGCTGTGTAATCTTAAAGACTTGCGGTATCAAGAGCCTAGAATTATGTATAGTTTTTAGAGTCCTTGCATGTTCCAACCCCTTTAAGTTGTAACGCAGAGGATATTTATAGTAGTTGAAGTGGATGATGGATGGTTGAGATCGAGCTGTATAACCTGGTAGGAAAAATGCCCGACCCTTAATATGGCTACAAGGGTTGATGGACGACAATTGTAAAGGTGTAAGAAGAAGTGGGGTATACAAAAATATACTCATTGCTCCTATGCACCAGGTGTGAGCTTGAAATTTAATGTGCTGATTTTGCATTAAATGAAAATTTAATATTGATGGTAAGCCACATCAGTTCAACCACTCAGCCATAGTGCTTCGAATAGGTGGATGGACAGTTGGTTGTTTACTTAAGTGCTCATGTGACAAGTCTTGCTGAGCCACTCAATCGGTTGTCGATGATATAAAAGAAACTAGGAATCTTACAAAGAACCATGTTGGGAAGATAGTGCATGGCTGGGCACAAGGTGACAACGAGGGTTGCCTAGGACCAGTCAAGGGCAGCTATACAGAAGATGGCCCAAGGCCAGGCAATGCCTGGGCCTATACTTCTTGATGTGCCACCTTTTGAGGCATGCTTAGAGAGGAGCCACCCATTAATTGATGTGATGTTGGGTGAACATACCGACTTGGAGTTGTGTTGGAGTAGATTGACATGGGAAGACTGGTCTTCATTGCGACAGGCCAGGCAGGACCGAGAGTGGTCGGGCCCAGACGTTGATTTTAGGTGATAGGCACCTAAGGACGAGGCGATCGGGCCTCATCTTGTTGCCTTGTTGAATGGAAGGGAAGGTTCGAGACCATAATGAGCTTGGGCTAGCTTAGGCAAGCTAGTTGTCAAGTAGTTGGCTGGCTTTGATTGGGCCAGACTACCTTAAATAGGCCTGCTAATTACTTCTGAGATAATTGAGCAACAAGCTTAATCTAAACCATTCATTCATAGTATTTTTGTTTTAAGAAAAATAAGGTGTTCATCAAATAGGCGTATCAAAACTTCTAAAAGTGGGAATAGGGGCTGTATATGTGATTTGAGATGTCAATCTATAGTTTCTCATGATTTTATTAAGTACTACATTTATAGCATAGTATTTATTGTTTGAAATCATTAATTATATCTCTATACTTTTTGGTTGAAATTATTGTATATGTATGGTTATCATTTACAAAAAATGTATCTGTATAATAAGCATACAATTAAGGATATACAATTAGGGATGGGCAAATGGTTGGTTCAGTTTGGAACCAATATAAAATATCAAAACCGAAATAAACCATCAACAAACAAAAATCAAACCAAACCAACCTAATACTTTTCAAAACTAAAGCCAACCAAGCCGAAAAAATTCAGTTTGGTTTGGTTAGTTTAATTGATTTTCCTTTAAATAAACTATATTGTTTACTTGTCGACATAACATATATAAAACAATTGGTTGAGTCTGTATTTATATAAAGATGCGACGATGCTATAAATTTAGAAACAAATTATTCTCTTCTACAAACATTAACATAAATTGAAAGAATAATAACACTATCAAGGTAATAATGTAAAAATAATATTTTTACCGATAATCATGTTTCTTATAACTAATTGAAGTTTAATATCCGGTTTAATTGGTTGGTTTGGTTTTAAAATATCAAAAACCAAAACTGACCAAAAACCCAAATAATTTGACAATAAACACCAAACACAACTGGTTAACTAATAAAACCAAACCAAACCGACCAAACTTATATGGTTCGATTGGTTTATTGGTTTGAACTGGTAAATGTTCAGCCCTACATACAACACAAACAACAAACTAAAAATTATATTAACAATTTTAAACTAATCATAGGTAACAATTCAATATTAGAATAATAACTTTCATTCTCAACTTCTTTCACTTACACAAAAGCACAATACTCATTTCTTTTCAAACCATTTTCAACTCCTTTTGCAACTCTTTTCAATTCATTAAGAACACACCTTTCATCTCTTAGAGATAGTACATACGACTTGCTATGCTAAAATGAATATACCTTAGTGTTTTCATACTAGTAAAATTTCAAAACTAAACAAATGACATGAACAATGTCAAGGGCATGTGTTTGTCCAAAAAATGAGCTTATACCTCGCCGAGATTACAAAGATTTAATGATTCTCGCTAACTAATTGTTTACGCAAATTTAACACCTCTAAAATACAATTAAGAGCTTACCCAATCACTGGTCTTAGATAGAAAGTCAAATAGAATAGGAAAAACAAAGTAAAACGAACAAACAAATTTTTAGTGATTCGGTCATGCCTATGTCCACTTTATAGGGATTTTATTGCTATGTATGTTGAGATTACATAAACAACGCAGTGATTCAGCTCAAAGTTACAAAGAAAAATGAATTAAAATTTTGGTAGAATCTTCCAGTTGAAAAGAAAATTGATCTCCTTTCTACTGATGTAGAGTTTGCATTTATAGGTGTTGGGGAAGCCTTTCATAACAAAAATTGAATGGATTTGGAGAGAAACCAAGAAAAGATCCACAAAAATAGGCTAAAAGGCAAGTCAAAACAACATTCAGCTATTTTGTTTCTTATGGATCAACCCCAATCCATTCATACGTGTCAAATACCGATGGACGTCATTTTTCCAATGTGTTGTGCTTTCCCTTCCATTGGTTGATCCATGTGCTTCATAGACTTGTTCTTCCCTTCTGCTCCAAACTTGAATTCTTCATCAATTTGTAATCACCAGTCAATCATATAGATCAGTAGTGATCCATATATCAATCGGTAGTGTTCGATGTCATCTTCAATATTTCACATTCATTTCTAAATTTCTTTCTTCATCTTGCCTTTTGCTATCTCTTGTACCAATCACCTATGAATTCCTCACTCATTTTCTTCGGCATTCTAAATTCTAACGTTATCAAATCTTCAAGCATGAAAAATTACTAGTAACAGGATGCTTTTATTAGACAATGCAAGGTTTCTTTTGCATATCTAGAGATTTTGAGACAAACTACATTGACGTTAATTAGTTATTGTTAGAAGAAAAACAACGGTGAAGGATTGGTGATGCAGACCAAAACTGATAGTGAATAGATTTTTTATGTGATGGTAAATTTACCACTAGCATCAATTACCAGACTATTGGTTAACAAAATTGAAGTTAGGTAGTACAACAATACATCGGCATGACTCCGTTAAAAGTTATTGATGTTAGTGTATAGTGGAAACAAAACATAAATACCATTGGCAAGGAAAATATACCAACTATTATTTATGTTAAAATCAAGTCAATTTTTTGTGTTAACTAAAGGAATATTTATATATTGAAATAAGCATTACTAGATTTAACATTATAATAATGAAGCCATTATTATTATTAACAAAGGACCTAGTGTTATTATACTAAAAACTTGAGTCAATAATCAGTTTACTAGTTTATCAGTATATCAACGTTGTGGAGGGTAATAGTTATAGTAACATTTTTCAAGCGATGATTATCTCCTGGCAATAACGTAAGCACCATCTTTGTAGTGCTAATATTGAGATCCACAATTATCATTTTAATCATAATAGTTCAGCTAGATCTCTCTCACTGTCCTTTATTTCCTCCGAGGAACTAAAATGTGTGGTTTCTGATATAAGTGATGAAAAAAGAACATTACCAATGTAAACTTTTATCACTAAGAGTGCTACAGCCAAATCGGATCAATATTCATGAATAAGAAAATTGGGCAAAAGATAAAAGAGCATAGCCAAAACAACCTGAGCAATGCGCAAACCGTATTGAGCGAAATTAATGAAAGCAAACAAGAGGAGTAGAAAGGATAGACATCCATTAATCAGTCAATCAACGAAAGTTGTACCCACCATAGAGGATAAATTCAGGTGTCGAACATCTACCATCTTCACGTCGAATTAAAAATACTTTTATTTAAAATTCAATAATCCCACTAATACCGCTTATAATCCCACCTAAAAATGGATGAATCCTCTTAGATGATTAGTAATCCACGCTTCATATTTTGTCAAACCATGAGACGAGTGCAACGTGTATGGAATCCAAAATTGTACAACAGGAGCAAACCTAGGACGTAGTAATCCATGCGATATGAGAATGATATAAACAAAAAGACATTGTAACATCCCCACTTGGAGGGCTAAAACAAACGGCTACAGATGCTGCAGTCATCCATAGTTTAATCCTCGGCGATCAAATATGGTAATGCTAGATACATTGATATAATAGAAACACATGAATATGGAAAAAATTTAAAATCAACAAACATCTTTCTCATTCCATTTCAAAGCATTTCAAAATTCACTACATAATCCCACTACGAGAACCACGTTCGGATAAAATATAATTATTACAACATACGCCAAGAGCGGCATATGAAGATGTCCCCTTAGATGATCATAGTATATAACTAGGAAATTAAACATCTTTGCCTTTACAACAAAGCACAACAGAATCAAAATAGAAAAGAACTCTAAGTAGCTATCATGTCTCCTACACGTCTCCGGAAGCTTATTCGTCTAAAGAGGTACCTGGAAACCTCAACTCTCAAACTACTCAAAATCAATTGAGCACCCGTGAGTTTAAGGGAAAACAAAAACTTCGAGTCAGACATAAAGCCTGGTATGAATAATAATCCACCATCTCAAACCAGCTAGATATCTAGTGAGACCACGCCACTTAGCGGAACGGGTTTCCCCTCACTGGTATTCTAAAACTTTATAAGACCATATACTGTGCTCCTGCATCCACAATGGTTAAAACATAGTAGTTCAAAATGATATGATGATATGCCAACAAGCAATCAATTTCTATATTTCCCATCCCCATTCATTTTTTACTAGCTGTCTCATTTTATAGTTTCTAGGGTCACTATTAACCCAATAGTTTTCATGGGCTGACTAATAACCGGTTTGATACTTATGGACTTTCTGTCCAGTTTCATTGTTTTCATGGGATCACTAAGAACCTATTGGCCCTTGCCAATAACTTTACTGTTTCATGGGTTCTCCCTGAGCCTATTGGTATCCCCAATAACTTCCCTCTTATCATATTGTCATGATTTGACTATGAACCTATTGACTTCTGTCAATAACTTAATCCGTATATAGTTTTCATGGGTTCACTACATACCTATTGGCCCCTGCCAATAACTCAATCTAATCATAGTTTTCATGGGTTTACTATGAACCTATTGGCCTATGCCAATAACTTTTCCTAAACATAGTTTTCATGGGTTTACTATGAACCTGTCTACCTGACTACTTCTTTAGTCAATATTCTGGCATTCTACATTCTGGTCTATCTAACCTCCAGGATTCAGTTCTACTCATTCAGGAGTTAACTTAATTTATATTCACTACCGGGTCAACCTAGCTGGTTATCCGGTCCATTCCCAAAATACAATTATGGGTCCATTACAATTTGAATATATATATGAAGAAGTAAACATAATAACATGATAATACCAACACCTGTGCTTTAATATCCTTGAAATCATTTCATATAAAATTTGGTTAATCCCTTTAACCTATTAATCAAAGAAAATTTATTCAAAAACTCCATACTTCAAATCATTTCAAAACTCTTTTATTATGCCATGGTTTTCCTTTAAAATTAGATTGGGTTATTTGTTTTGAAAACTAAGGCTTTCGAAACCTTAAAACTTTTCTTTCAAAACCATTAGAAAACTTCCTTTCGAAAGCGTTAAAATCTTCTTTTCAAAACTCTAGGCACCTGCCTTTCAAAACACTTTAAAACCTTCCTTTCGAAACTTTTGAATGTATTAAAGTATTACCATTCAACTATAGAAGCATAGCTTCGAAACCATTTGAAAGTACCCCTTTCAAAACCATTGGATTTACATTAGAACATATCATATTAGGTCTAAGAGAATACAAGTGAAAGTACCCCTTTCGAAACCTTTTACCTTTAACTAAAAATGATTGGGGAAAAACTTGATGGCTTCGGAACCATCCTTTCGAAAGCTTCAAAACATCGAGTAAAACATTGAAGGATCGCATCGAAACCCCTTTTCGAAGCCATTGCCTTCGAAACCCTTGACCCCTTTTGAAAGATTTTAGGAAGTGGCTTAATATAGGTTTAAAACAAAAGCTACCTTTCGAATTGGTTGATGACTTCCATCCATTTGAAAGGCATAGGAACGACAAAAGGGTTTCGACTTGGTCGAACCCACCCTTTTCGAAAGCATTGGATTTAAAACTAAGTAACTCCTTCGGAAGCTACAATTTAAACATGAGGCGGCAACCACTTTTGAAAGAAATTTAGAAAGACCCCTTCGAAAGCATCTATTTCGACTCCTTTGAAAGCTTTTGGAAAAACAAGGTAGGCGTTTATCATTTGAAAGTAACAAAGGTTTCGACCACATCAGAAGCAAAGGTTTCGACGCCATGCCTTTCTCCTTTCTCCGATCCGCTACATACCATACTTGTGATACCTTATTTATTAGTTTTGGCAATGTTTTTTCGACATGGTTGGTTTCGACTGAGTCGAAGCGGAAGCACAGAGTCAAAAGGTGCTTCTAAAAGAGGCGGAACCCACTTTTCTGGGTAAAGACCGATTTCATGCCAATTAAAGTAAATACTTTAAACTAACCTGCCTATTTGTAAACATTTGATTGGTTGCCATAACTTTTCAAATTCTTTATAAAAAAACCTGCCGCATAATCAGATCTAAACAAACAAATAAGCCCTTCCATTAAGCAAAACCAATAAAACGATTAAGTCCTTCATCTAAAATAATTTTATTTCCATAGTAAATTACTTAGGAAAAATCTCCAAAAATTACAGAAACTAACTTTTAATATGTTATCTAACATATAAAAATTCCAAACCCAAATTCTTCAGAAAATAATCGAAACAAATTTCTAAACCCATATATTCATATTTTCCTTTGAAAATTCAATGTAAATTTATGGAAAATTATAAAAATTAAAACTCATCAACAAAATAATGTTTTACATAACATATAAATTTCGCATGGCATACAAAAATCATTATAATCGGTTTTACCCTTAAAACCGTGTAAAATAATTATCAAATTATTTTGTTGAATCCAACATGTCCAAATCCAAGCATATCATCAACCAAAAATCATCATAATAATGGATTTAATTTTAAACCCGAAAAAAAATGATCATAAAAGAAATAGAGATGATTTAGATTATTATTCACCTTGATTAGGATAAGGAACTTGAGATTTGATTGAGATTAATTTCCCCTAGCTTGAATCCTTAGCTTTAGATTGTTTCTCCTCTTTTCTCCTAATGAACGGCTTTGCTCTTCTTTTGTTTATGTTTTGTATTTCATAGAATGAACGTGAGAAAGAATAAAACGTGGGTCATAAGGGTTATGGTAATAAGGTGCGGCTATTTCCTAATAAGCCCTTGTGTAAATTAATTAGCCTATAAGCCATTCTTAAGTCCATTTAAATAATTAGGCACGACCCTTAGTTTATTTTCAAATCTCAATCCCCTTAGCACTCTAATTATTTACATTATTCTATTTAATTTATCTAATTAAATCTTTTGAATAATGTTATCAAAAATTAGGGTTGTTACAGGCTTCCCTCCTTACTGAATTTCGTCCATGAAATTCAGTAAGGACTAAATACTAAACATAACAATCATTTGTAACAACTCCTAACAACCATACTAGCCTACCTAACTAGCAACTATCTACATAAATCTAATATAGACATACCCTTAAAGAAGATCAGGATAAGTGTCTCTAATTTTGTCTTCTGTCTCCCAAGTACAGTCCTTCTCGTTGTCGCTCCACTAAACTTTCACCAACTTGACTGTCTTGTTTCTTAGTTTTTTCTCATCTCTCGCTATAACCCAAACTGATTGTCTAACAAAAGTCAAATTAGGATCTACTATTAAATCTTCCAACCCTGTCAGAGGAATAGTAGTCTCTAGATCATGCACATAATTGCGAAGATGAGACACATGAAACACATTATGGATACCTGCCATACTGCTCGGCAACTCTAGTATGCGAGCTTTCCAATCCTCTCTATAATCTGGAACGGACCAACATATCTCGGTCTAGTTTCCCTAACTTTCCAAATCATACCACACCCTTCACCAGTGATACTTTAATGAAAACCTTATCTCCAACTGAGAATTCTAGGTCTTTACGCCTCTTATCTACGTAACTCTTCTGTCTGGACTGAGCTTCCTTCATCCTATCTCGGATCAACTCAATCTTCTCAGTTGCCTCTCTAACCATATATGGACCTAAGACAAATCTGTCTCCAGTCTCCAACTAACATGCTGGTGATTTGCATGGCCTTCCATACAAAGCTTCAAAAGGAACCATGCCTATACTAGTCTGATAACTATTATTATAGGAAAACTCCACTAAGTGTAAGTGATCTTCCCAAGATCCACCAAAGTCCAATACACAAGCTCTCAGTAAATCTTCGAGTACCTTATTGACTCTCTTAGTCTGCCCATCCGTTAGAGGGTGATATGCAGTACTCATCTTAAGCTTGGTACCTAACACATCCTGTAGACTCTTCCATAATTCGCTAATAAACAAAGAATCTCTGTCACTGACTATACTACTAGGAACCCCATGTAGTCTAACTACGTTCTTCATGAACAACTTAGCTAAAATAGGTGTCGTCCTTGTTGACTTAAATGAAATGAAATGGGCACTCTTGGTCAACCTGTCCACTATGATCCATATACTTTCATTTTCTCTATTTAATCTTGGCAACCCGTCTATAAAATCCATGGATATCGAATCCTATTTCCAAATTGGAATCTCTAAAGGCTGAAGCAACCCACTCGGTTTCTGATGTTCGGCCTTCACTTTTTGACAGTTTGCACACTGCCCACAAGCCAACATCCCTCTTCATACCTTCCCAATAGAAGCTCCTCTTTATATCTTCATACATCTTGGTCCCTCTAGGATGAATTGTAAACTTGGACCGATGACATTCCCCAAGAACTTCTTTCCTTAAGTCCACAACATTCGGAACACATAATATTCCCTTCTTTCTCAACCATCTTCTTTGGTCAAGACTAAATCCCTTAGATCATCGATCTCGGTTCCAACCTCAAGCCTTCTAATCTTCTCGGCTAACATTGGATCCTCTTTCTGCTTAAAAGCAATCCTTTCGATCAACACTAGTCGAACTTCTAAACAGGACAACATGGCGGTACTTTGACTAGAACTAGCAGTCGATCTTAACTGCACACTACAAGTAGTCAAAGCTTCTAAATCCTTCCATCCTGCCAACATAGCTAACAACACATTCTGATGTCTTCTGCTAAGAGCATCGACTACCTTATTTCCTTTCCCAAGTGTATACTCTATACCGAAATCATAAGCTGTTAAAAACTCCAGCCACCTCTGATGTTTCATATTCAACTCCTTCTGAGAGAATAAATACCTTAACGACTTATGATCTGCATATAACTCAAATCTATCCCCTAACAGATAATGCCTCCAAATCTTCAATGCAAAGATCATAGCAACCCACACCAAATCATGACTAGGATATCTCACTTCACTTTACCCTTCTGCATCAACATAGCTCCCAATCCAGTTCCACATGCATCAGTATACACCACCAACCCTTGGTTTCCTTCTAGAACTGCTAACACAGATGCATTGGTCAACAAAAGCTTTAACTTAAGGAATGCTTCCTCACATTTGTCGGAGCAGACAAACTTCACCTCCTTTCTGGTTAACTTAGCCAAAGGCACTGCTATCTGCGAGAAATCCTTGATGAATCTCCGGTAATAGCCAACAAGTCTAAGAAAACTTCTAATCTCAATCACCGTCTCTGGTCTCTTCCAATTATTAACAGCTTCGATCTTATCTGGATCGACTAACAAGCCCTTTTCTGAAACCACGTGACCAAGAAACTTAACCTCTTTCTTCCAAAAATGACACTTGGAAAACTTCGCCTTCAGCTGATGCTGCCTCAGCTTCTCAAGCACCACTCTAAGATAATCCTCATGCTCTCTTTCATCCTTAAATTATACTAACATGTCTTCTATAAACACCAACACAAACCTATCCAAGTACTCTCGGAAAACTCGGTTCATCAAATCCACGAAGAAAGCAGGTGCATTTGTTAATCCGAATGGCATTACTAACCACTCATACGAACCTTACCTAGTCCAAAATGTTGTCAAAGGAATATTGTCCTCTGCAATCTTAACTGATGGAAACCTCTCGCCAAATCCAATTGGGATAACACTCTGGCTCCACACAACTGATCAAAGAAATCATCAATTCTCGGCAAAGGATACTTATTCTTAATCATCCTCTCGTTCACTTACGGTAGTCGATACACATCCTCAACGATCCATTTGGTTTCTTCACGAACACCGCGGTCACTCCCCAAGGCAAACTGCTTGGTCTAATAAAATTCCTTCCTTCAAGATCCACTAGTTGCACCTTCAATTCCTTCATCTCAGTCGGTGTGATCCCGCTAGATGGTCTATTCACAGGTTCAGCTCCTGGCACAAGATTTATCTAAAACTCAACAACTCGTTTCGATGGTAATTCTATAACCGGCTCAAAGACATCTGCAAATTCTCTTGCTACTCGAACCTGACTTAACTCTTCTCCTACTTCCATAGGACTTAACAAAGCTCAACTGCTCCGGTCAGAATTCTCCACTGAGAATATGATTTGGTTATGACTATCAGTGTGTCTTAGTGATATCTCCCCATCCATGTAAAATATCCTAGCCTCATACTTACTCAACCAATCCAGACCCAAAATGATTCTGAAATCTACAAAATCAAAAACATATAGACCACATGCAAACTTATGACCTAACAAGTCTACTTCTAACTGGTCACATCTCATCCCTAGAGTTGCATACCCTCCTATCAGATTCGCAACCCTTAAGGAGGTAACAAGGTATGTGGGTTCTAAGCATAACCTATCAACCAAACACTGAGATATAAATAAGTGTGATGCACCGGTATCAAATAGTACCCTAACTGGTATACTCTGAATCAAAAGCGTACCTTCCATCACAGTCTTCCCTTTTTCAGCTGCAGTTGCCCTAGCAGATGATGGTCCAACAGCAAAAACATTTCTCTTGTTTTCCCTGATTTGCTCTGGACAGTGGTTCTTAGAATGCCCAACCTAGTCATAATTGAAGCACTTCACACCTTTCTTTTATGCAGCCTTCTTCCCCTTGTCTGACCGACACTCATGAGCATAATGGCCTTTCTTGTCATACTTGAAGCAAACTAAATCAGCCTTTGCCTTCTTGGCAGCTTCCCTCTTCTGGGCTCCCTTCTTCTTAAAGAACTTCCTCTTCTTTCCCTTAGGGCCTTGGGTTTCAACCGGCTTTTTCTCTCGCACAAATAGCAAGCATCTCCTCATGTCGGATTGCCATCTCCACAACTACATTACAAGGATCACAAATATGTGTCAGGGTCGCCCTAGCAATCTCTGGTCTCAATCATCAAATGAACCTCTCATTCCTTCTGATGACGGTGTCTATAATGGCATACCCATATCGGGACAATTCATCAAACTTAGTAGCATACCCAATTACCAACATCTCTCCTTACACCAAATCCATAAACTTTCTCAACAATGTTGATTTAGCTACTTCAGATAAAATCCTCAGTTCAAATCTTCTTCTAAAATCTGCCCAAGTCAACTCCTCCTCCGGGAGCGCGACAGTAACACTATTCCACCAATGAAGTGCTGCCCCTTGCAACTGCCTAGAGGCCAGCCTCCTATTCTGCTCATCATCCAAACCCAAACCAGTGAATATTCTCTCACAGTGCAACAACCAATTTTCCACTTCTATGGCATCCTTTGTTCCTATAAACGGTTTCCTACCAAGACCGGTGTAATCCCTGCTCAACTTAGCATAATTATTCCCAACTGGAGCCACAAGAATAGCTCGTCCAACATTTCCAGCAACATCAGCAGCAGCTCCTGCTTGCATCAGATTGACGAAGAACTGATACATCGTCCCCATATCTACCGGTGGATTTTCAGCACCCACATTGGCATCTGCATTTTGGTTAGCATTAGCCTATCGACCCGAGTTCCTCCTGGTGGATCGAGCATTTCCATCTGTTATGGTGCTTCCTCCACCGAGATTTCCTCTTCCATTTCCTGGCTCCATATCTTCTTTCTCGTAGATTTGTATATGAGCCATAGTAAGATACAGAAGAACGGTCTAAGAGAGAGGGGAATACGTACTTATATATATATATCAAATACAAGTACGTTACTATAGCATTAACCCAAACCCCGATCTTATTTTCTGTTTCATTGGATTAGGTTTTGAAATCTTTTAGGTTTAAATTTCTTTTAAGTTTTCATAAACCTATGCTCTAATACCAACTTATAACATCCCCCACTTGGAGGCCCAAAACTGATGGCTATGGATGCTACAGTCATCCATAGTTATTAATCCTCGGCGACCAAAATGGTAATGTTAGATACATTGATATAATAGAAACATATGGATATGGAAAAAATTTAAAATCAACAAACATCTTTCTCATTCCATTTCAAAGCATTTCAAAATTCATTACATAATCCCACTACGAGAACCACGTCCAAAGAAAATATAATTATTACAACATACGCCAAGAGCGACATATGAAGATGCCTCCTTGGATGATCAGAGTATATAACTAGGCAATTAAACATATTTGCCTTTACGACAAAGCACAACGGAATCAAAATAGAAAAGAACTTTAAGTAGCTATCATGCCTCATGCACGTCTCCGGAAGCTTATTCGTCTAAAGAGGTACCTGAAAACCTCAACTCTCAAACTACTCAAAATCAATTGAGCAGCCGAGAGTTTAAGGGGAAAACAAAAAATTTGAGTCAAACATAAAGCCTGGTATGAATAATAATCTACCATCTCAAACCATTTAGATATCTAGTGAGACCACACGGCTTAGCAAAACAGGTTTTCCCCTTATTAGTATCCTAAAACTTTATAACACCGTATATTGTTCTCTTGCATCCACAATGGTTAAAACATAGTAGTTCAAAATGATATGACGATATGCTAACAAGTAATCAATTTCTGGATTTTCCATCCCCATTCATTTTTGACTAGCTGTTTCATTTTATAGTTTCTAGGATCACTATTAACCTAATAGTTTTCATGGGCTGAATAATAACCGGTTTGATACTTATGGACTCCCTGTCTAGTTTCATACGTTCCATGGGATAACTAAGAACATATTGGCCCCTGCAAATAACTTTACTATTACATGGGTTCTCCCTGAACCTATTGGTATCCCCAATAACTTCCCTCTTATCATAGTTTTCATGGGTTGACTATGAACCTATTGACTTCTGTCAATAACTTAATCCGGATATAGTTTTCATGGGTTCACTACAAACCTATTGGCCCCTGCCAATAACTCAATCTAATCATAGGTTTCATGGATTTGCTATGAACCTATTGGCCCCTGCCAATGACTTTTCCTAAACATAGTTTTCATGGGTTTACTATGAACCTGTCTACCAGACAACTTCTTTAGTCAATATTCCGGCATCCTACATTCTGGTCTATCTGACCTCCTAGATGCAATTCCACTCATTTAGGAGTTAACTTAATTTATATTCACTACTGGGTCAACCTAGCTGGTTATTCTGCCCTTTTCCAAAATACAGTTATGGGTCCATTATAATGTGAATATATGTATGAAGAAGTAAACATAATAACATGATAATACCAACACTTGTGGTTTAATATCCCTGAAATCATTTTATTTCCATAGTAAATTACTTAGGAAAAATCCCCAAAAATTACAAAAATTCACTTTCAATATGTTATGTAACATATAAAAATTCCAGACCCAAATTCTTTAGAAAATAATTGAAATAAATTTCTAAACCCAATTATTCATATTTTCCTTTGATAATTCAATATAAATTTATGGAAAATTATAAAAATTAAAACCCATCTCCAAAATTATGTTTTACATAACATATAAATTTCGCATGGCATATGAAAATCATTATAATCGGTTTTACCCTTAAAACTGTGTAAAATAATTACCAATTTTTTTTGTTGAATCCAACATGTCCAAATCCAAGCATATCATCAATCAAAAATCATCATAAAAATGGATTTAATCTTAAACCCGAAAAACAAACGATCATAAAAAAATAGAGATGGTTTAGATTATTATTCACCTTGATTAGTATAAGGAACTTGAGATTTGTTTGAGATTAATTTCCCCTAGCTTGAATCCTTGGCTTTAAATTGATTTTCTCCTCTTTTCTCGTAATGGCCAGCTTTTCTCTTCTTTTGTTTACGTTTTGTATTTTGTAGAATGAACGTGAGAAAGAATGAAATGTGGGTTATAAGGTTATGGTAATAAGGTGCAACTATATTCTAATAAGCCCTTGTGTAAATTAATTAGCCTATAAGCCATTCTTAAGTCCATTTAAATAATTAAGCACGTCCCTTAGTTTATTTTCGAATCTCAATCCCTTTATCACTCTAATTATTTACATTATTCTACTTAATTTATCTAATTAAATCTCCTGGATAATGTTATAAAAAATTAGGGGTGTTATAGACATTTTAGCCGAAAGGAGATCATCTTTTCAAATAACTTTTTGCAGTAAGGCCTAAGTACCAAAAGAGAAAGAAAGATTAAGAATATCATCCATAATTTTTACTTGTATTTTTTAAAACAATAAATGAAATCAACCTTACATCATGAATGTGGGAATCTACCAATCAAATTATGTAAATCTCTATGTTATTTAATATGTTTATTTTATTTCATTCAATATGAGTTATGTAGCAAAATATTCATGTGTTACTTCATCCACACAAATTTGCAAACAACTTTAGTGCATTCCTTATACATAAAAGTGTTCGATGTTACTTGTACTACCGTGTTATTGTGAAATGTATTGAGATAAAAAATCCTATCAAAAATTAAAAATTCTCTTGGTATTCTCTACCTATCGACATACAAACATAAATTAAAATTTTATAAATAGCGTGAAGTATTTGTTGCATGTTCATGCATACTTCCCAAAAGGTTGCAAGCAAATTTAGTTCTACGGTGTTAGAGGCTAATTTTCAGTCTCCAAATGGAGTCAAACTAATTGAAAAATATGTCTAAATTCAAAATATGTACTTAGGTCAAAATTACATCTCAATCTGAGCTACATACGGGTTGAACTATATGATAGTACGAATATTGGTTCTCCACGGGACCTTTTTGGACCCAACTAAGAGAACTATCGACTATTTTGTCAAAATGGAAAATCCAAAGGTATTGGAGCATTCTACTCTACGAAAATAGAGGTCCAAATCCCACTAAATTTCAATATGAAATGGAGAAAATATGGTCCCTTCAACAATGATTCAATCTTCTTCTCTAACTCGGAAAATAGATTAGGTATCGGGACATAGAACTTAGCAATGTAAAGTGCCAGAGCAACATGCACAAGATGAAAGATGGAGCATAAACTTTCAAAGACATAGAAATAAACCCAAGACCTTTGAGTCGACTCGAAGTTTCGCGGTGGTGGTGTCTGGTTGACATAGAATCATGGAAATGGTTCAGTGGCAATCTGATTGACATCAATATATTTCTAAGGTTCAACAAAAGGTCCCACTGGACTACGAAAATGGTCTAGTAGGAGTTTGGTGGATATCGATAAGATTGGTGTTGGTCGAAATCCTAGCCGCCCAACATCAAATCCAAATAGTCCTAGTTTTCTTCCTATTTGCCAAGGTTCGTCTCCTCATTAAGATAGGATAACTCCTTACTCTACATAGCAACTTTAGAGTTTCCTATCCTCCAAACTACTTCCATAATAGCTCCAAGCATCACCATTATAGGGAAAGTTTTGAAGCTACCATTGATCGATATTGTATAGCCATAAACACGGAGGCAACTTCAGGAATAAGAGGTGACTTCGGGGTTGACATGGGGAAGTGAGAAATTATGAGGCAACCAATGAGATGATGGAACTTCATTGATTTGATGTTTTAAGTAGTTTAGATCGAACATGTCAAGGGGAAGTGGTCATAGCATCTAGTAATAGTCTGAGCAGGCAATTTTGATACAATGTAAACTTGTAAGTGTTACAAATGAGGAGCTCTATTATCGGGATATATGTAAGGAATCGTTGATAAGTCAGAGTTTTTGATGTGTGCTTGTAAAGAAGGGTTACACAAGGACGCTCACTTGGATTTTTCGATGGGATCTGTGTACCCTAGACTTTTTAATGATGGTCAAGTTTCCTGGCTATTCGAAGTGGCATGGATTCTAGCATTTATGAAACTGAGATATCGAGTAGTCTCTAATTGTTCAATGTGATTATATGAGTTATCTTATATCTACCAACCTTTGAATTAGATGCGTGGTTTTTTAATGGTCTCTATGGTTGTCACACGATGTAGGTATTACCAAGTTGTATAACTAGACACCCTAGACTATACTTAGTTTAGTAGTACGTTGTTATGATGACAATTTAACATACATTGTATTATATGCTTGGATGTAGCGACAGCTCAGGTATAATTCTCCATACCATATTTTCCTCTTTACGGTTATTACCATCTATTTTGAGATTATAAATCGCACATACCATACTTTTATCTGACCCGAGGTTATTTGCATTGCTTCTTATCATCTCGAGTACTCTTAAATGAGTAGATTGAGAGATATGAGCTAGTGCATGGAGTTGTATGGAGGATGAGAAGGAGGCTGACGCTTTCTTATATATCTATATTATGCGCTATTATCGCTTATATTTCATTATGCAGTACTATGGAGCTATTCTAGCACTTGTTATATGCAAATACGGTTATCTTTGGAGGTTATTTGATTCATATGTATAAACTCTATTACTATGCTTTGTATAATCTAATGAACCTACTACATTTTGATATGCTATTTATTTTTGGTTCATTTGATTGTGCTACTATCTCTTTTATTTTGCATATATTTGTTATTATATTTGGCATGTACATGGTGAGATGTTCTATAGGTTCTTATATGATTTATTATTATTTTACCCTTGATTGCTTCCCTCCATCGGCCGGGTACCATACAACATAATTATGGTATCAAATATTTGAATATTAGGTACTGAAGGTGTAGGGAGGTCGTCACATAACAAATTTATTTCACTAAGTTAGCATCTCATCGAATGCCCTCTTAAAAATGATGATTACCAGGTTTCCACTATCAATTAGCACTTGACGAACATTAGTTGGCCTAATCATGGTCGTAATCACCATCAGGTTGAATGTATAAGTTTCGACCCTATCAATTTCCCTATTTTGAAGACGATGTCATCATCAATCCTCTTTTGTAGCTTAATAGGAGTGTCATCCTCAATAGCATAACACATTTTTTATGGCACATGTTTTAAGGAACCCTCGTAGCGTTCCATTTTATTTCTGCAGGATGCAGTATTCCGAATAATGAAATATTGGGGTAAGAAGCAAGACCCAATAAGAATAACATGGAACCTGTATTCTTGCCATCCTTAGTAAACTAGAAGCGGGAATTCTATATACTTACCATCCTCAGTAAACTAAAAACACTTATTGGGTCTTTCTTCTTACCATGGTATTGTTGTTCTTTAGGTTATTCTCCTTACCATTACTATTGTTACCATCTTGCTTAATAGGCTCCATACTCTTCATCATGCTGCTTGATCTAACCCGACCATCATTGTTAATCGTCTTCTCCATTTCTACGTCTTCTAAGCATAGAAATTGGTTTGCCTTTTGGTAATATTCCTTTGGTGTGGTCGGCTCTTCATTATCGACCACCTTCCAAAAATTGTTTCCCACCAATTATTGTCGTTAGCACCACATCATCCTATGGATTCTTTACCTCTGTCGCTAGTCATTTCAAGTAACTTTTTAATGACTCTCCATTTTTTTGTTGGATGTTTGCCTATGACATCGCCTCCTTTAGTTGTACAGAGTGAATCCTGAATTGCTTCAAAAACTTATTTGCTAGTTGATCTTATGACGAATCGACTCCAACATACAGAATCATATCACAACTAAACTTCAAAAACCAATGGGAAGCATCTGCACTTCATATCATCATTTCCTCGAGTGATATCCATGTGTCAGTCATACTTTAGTATATATGTTGCATATGATCCGACAACCCATGTAACTTGACATTAACGCCGTCATGAACTTCCTTTGGTATTCGACGACGCTAATCTCCGCTATAATTGTATTTTGACTAGAGGCGGTCTTCCAACTATTCTCTTGCTTATCCTGTTGAAGCAACCTCCTGATTACTTCCACTACACCAAATCAGCCAATTTGCAATACTTATCATTTTATAATTTATAACAGTTATAATCGTTATAAAATCCCAATGGTTATTTATGTTAGCTTACTTTTATTACGGTTAAAACCGTTAGGATACCCATAGACGATGTAAATATGGTGAACCATGGGGATAGATTAGTAATTTCTGTCTCTATATGCTTCTAATGCATTTTAGTGCGTACAGATCTAGATTTTTCTCCATCTCGTCTCCTCTCTTGCGAATATCAAAATCAATTTAATTTTCTTTTTCGAATTCAAATGGAATCACCTTTTGTAATCTTGCTCTTCTTCATCGACTTGGCCTTCAACATCGACGCTGTCTGATTTGGAGAAATCATTGTTTTCTAGGGTTTCACGGGACCGAGGATAGCAAACCTCCTATTCCATTTAATCAGTTTTCCAATCCATTTCTTTTTCAGCAGTAGATAACAAAATTCCAAGATCCAAATCAATCCACTCAAAAAATGGCCAAAAAAGCAGTGTTAATCAGTTGCAACTACCCTGACACACAAGCGCAACTCAAAGGCTGCATCAACGACATCAAGCGCATGCACAGATACCTCATCGGCCCGTTCAGCTTCCGTGAATCAAATATCGCAGTCCTTATCGACACCGATCGTGCATACACGTAGCCTACCAGTGCCAATGTGCATCGCACGATAAAAGATATGATTGGATCTGCCGACAACGGCGATTGCTTGTTCATTCATTACAGCAGCCATGGAGTGAGGTTGCCTGTTGAGACTGGCGAAGACGATGATACTGGTTATGATGAGTGCATCGTCTCGTGTGATATGAATCTGATTACATGTTACTTTTTATTGATTTTGGGGTTTTTGAGGATTGAAACTAGATAGCTGGTGTATTGATTGAGTGTGCATGTAGGTATAAATTCGATTTGGAAAATTATTACTGAAACATTATATTCATCATCTCAATCCCTTTGTGCAATGTCAACTAAACCCAATCTGTGTGCTTTCAATTTGTTAGGTAGATTCATTTGGTGTCATCAGCTCCATCGATCATTGGAAAAAGAAATATGTTTGAATTGTCTAATATATTTGGAGAAACCACTATTTTGATGAATTTGGTGAGTAGTTCTCTTTTTTTCATCCAGATTTGCTTTAGGATCTTTGTTTATTTGGACATCCATAGGAGAAAATGGAATTAAACAATATAGATTTTTATTTTTGCATTGAATTTTTACCCAAAAGAGAAATTGAAAATCAAATTGAAATTGCTTTTTTATTAGTTACATTTTACAAAAAATAAATAAATAAGAAGACATGTTTGGTGAGTAGAAAGGGCGATTCACCGAAACAAAGCTTGCTAGTTTCAAAGCTCGAGGCAAAGATGGTAAAGACCATGCAAAAAAAAAGCACGGAAAGGAACGTCCATGAAATCATCTAATAGTGTCATCTTGAAGTTCCCAAAAATTAATAAGAGCTTAAGTGCAAAACTATTTTGACGAATTTGGTGAGTAGTTCTCTTGTTTTTTTTTCCATCCAATTTGCTTTGGAATCTTTGTTTATTTGGACATCCATAAGAAAAAAATGGAATCAAACAATATAGAATTTATTTTTGCATTGAATTTTTACCCAAAATTGAAATTGTTTTTTTCTTGGTTACATTTTACCCAAAAAACAAAACAAGAAGACATATTTTCAATTGCTTTTAAACTTGGTTACAAGCTAATGTAACCAAAAACTTGGCTGTTGCATTGCATATGCAGTCCTACATATGCAACAACCTACAAACGCATATGCAGGCATTAACATATGCGTGCATTTGCAATGCATTACCAAATGCATATGCAGGCATCAACATATGCATATGCAATGCAATAACATATTGTAATGCCTGCATTTGCTATGCAATGCAAGGCATATGCCTGCACATGCATTAGCATATGCAATGCAGTAGCATGTGCCTGCATATGCAATGCAAGGCATATGCATTTGCCTGCATATGCTATGCAACGCACATGCAATAGCATATGCCTGGCAATGCAATGCCTGCATATGAAATGCAAGGCATATGCATTTGCCTGTTTATGCATTAGCATATGTAATGCCCGCATATGCATTTTCCTGTATATGCATTAGCATATGCAATGCTTGCCTACTCAGTTTCATATTGTATTCTGCTTCTTCGATGGTTGTACTTTATAGTTTTAGTACTTACTTACTCGAACGATACAATATATGATTTTGACTTTATTCTCAGTAAATTTCTAATTTTTTTCCTATATTTTATCATTTCAAGCATTTTGCGCTGCGTGTTCGGAAACTTCAATACATTGCTGAGCTGGAGAGAAACATCCAAGCTTTGGAGGTAAATTACAGGTATAACACACATTTTCATAATTAAGGCAATCTCAAAAATATTAGAAAACTAAGTTGCACACTCAGTTGGAGTGGGCAGCTGAGTTACTCAGTTGCAGTGTGCAACCGCGCTACTCAGTTATAGTAGAAACTGAGTTACACAGTTACCCTTGAGTTTAGAAAATAAAATCATTTGATAATTTGATGGACAATTTGCTAAGTGAAACCATTGACTTATGTTGTAGCGGTTTCATAATATTTTAAGAGTGTTATTATTTGATTCAGTCTCTTTATTTAATTTTACTTAGTAGAAAATGATGATTCATGTGATTAAAAATCATATATCTGATATAATCAAAGAACAAATTGCTGAGAAGTCAGTTAAAGATACCATATATTATATTGCAATTTGAATTGTGATGCACAAATATTATTAATTTTTGCACCAGATTGAAACTATTGCTCTCAACTTAAATTTAATTGTAATTTTAACACACAATAATACCAAATTAAATATATTACAAGCGATCGTGCAAGGATACACACTACACCATTATAAGCTATTAACAACGGGTAAACACCGTTGTTAAGTCCAAAAGCAACGGGTAAAAACCGTCTTCATTACAGGAGTGGTTGAATTTAGCGACGGGAGAAAACCGTTGCTTTATGTCCAAAAAGCAACGGGTATAAACCGTTGCAAATTGTGACAAAGGCAACGGGTATAAACCGTTGCAAATTGGGCAAAGGCAACGGGTATAAACCGTTGCAAATTGGGCCAAAGGCAAAGGGTATTAACCGTTGCAAATTGGGCCAAATGCAACGGGTATAAACCGTTGCTTTATGGACAATAGGCAACGGGTATAAACCGTTGCTTTATGTCCAGTAAAAAACGGTTTAAAACCGTTGCTTTATGCCCAAAGTCACACATAAAGCAACGGTTAACAACCGTTGCACATAGTGTTTTCTCCTGCTCCTAGAAAATCACATCTGCAACTCACTACTGCGTTACACGCATATCTCAGTATATATACCAGAATATCAATATATATCAAAATATGCCAGAATATCAAAATATTGGTACACAAGCACTATAAACATATCGTACATATACCATACATATAAAATTATCAAACTTATAATTACACTCATTGTTTTGCAAACAGAATGCTACCGTGCCGGAATATCATACTTATTACACTGCATTGTTTATTACACAACAGTACAAAGATTTCATTAATTACACTACATTGTTTTGCAAGCAGTGAAGTCTACATGGTTCATTACAGGGCAAAGCATTCCAGTTTCAGACTTCAATGTTCAACCTGGTTCATGTGCAACTCGAAGATTAAATTCAGAGGCAGTTCAACTTCATAAATCTGGAAAGAATATTCCAGTTCAAAAACAAAAAGCATCTACCTGATTCAAAAAGTCTAAAACAATTTAAAACAAAGTAGAACCCAAGCAAAGAGCAAATCAAATAATGCAAAGCAATTCAAAGCAAACAACGGTTAGGATAAAGCAAATTTATCAAGCCTCAATTTCCAGATTTTGAAATCTTTTTCAGGTTCTCTTTCCTCTCTGTCAAACTATCCAGGTGAGCAAACCACCCTTATAAATTCTTAAAACTTGATATATCTATTTTGCATGTGATAAGTCTTGAATGTAAATTGTGAAAGGTGCTTGCATGCTTGTATTTATGTATGCATGACTGTGTGTACGATTGTGTACATGCAACATGCCTCTGTTTATACATGACAGGTTTGATAAACCTGTCTAAAAATTCATACCACCCAAAAGAATGAATGTTAGGCTTTGATCATTAAAAGGAAATTGCTTGAAATAATGTAATTTCATATATGAAAATAATTTCAGATAAAAACAGGTGCATTGCTATTCTTATATCACAGTTATGTACACAGGTTGCTAATGTTGTTACTTATCTTCTTGTTTAATCAAGAAAAGCATTAGATCTTAGGGTGCATGTTATCATCTGAACATCATTGATGTGGCTGAATTCAATTAGATTATCAACCCTCTTGTTTTTGGTCAGTCTTGAATAGACACTGGATGTAATCTGACTCAGTCCGTGTGACATAAGTATTAATTACCACTAATAGAAGTTGCATTGAATCTTGAATGCAATTCATTATCCAACTTTCTAGCTCAGACTTTGAAATGCAAAGTCAATATAATGTTTTATGCTTTGTACGAGTTGGCAACACTTCTTTCAAGTTGCAAATATATAATGTTATAATAATTTTTAAACACGGTTGTTTTTTAGTTTGAGAGGCATTGAAGGAGAATATAATGGGCTTCAACCTTTTTTTTTGGAAGGTAAAAGCTT
Organism: Allium fistulosum; assembly: GCA_030737815.1. NCBI lineage: Eukaryota > Viridiplantae > Streptophyta > Magnoliopsida > Asparagales > Amaryllidaceae > Allium > Allium fistulosum. Next base: position 1,341,403 of record JASFAW010000015.1, read on the forward strand.
TACTTCCTAGTATTTTATAAATCATCGATTATCTTGTAAACAATACAGACCAGGACAAAATACACATGCATTTGCATATGCAAATTTCATATACAGCAAACAAAAGAAAATCAGCAATATATGCAAAGAACAAGTCAGAAATATCAATACCTCCGACTAAAGATATCGTATCAAACCCTTTTGATGGCTCACATAACCTCCGGCTCCAACATCCCCAAAGGTCTCGGTAAATTGTCGACATATTTTGGCGGTTAGCTCATTCGGCAATAAAATTTTGTCCAACAACACTTTTTCATATGTGGGTGGTACTGGTTTTCCATGAATTACTAATGCTGTGGAATCTCGACATATAGTACCTGTTATATAAGCATTTCTGGAGTGAATATATGGAATCACATTTACAGAACTAACAAGCTCCCAAACATTTAAGAGGTGGTATATATGGGCACAAAAGCATAAGTGTGCGCATGAAATAATTTCAATGCAAGGATACGCATATATTAGAGGTGGTATATTTGCATGCTTCAGGGACACTACACACGCAAGAATAAAAGTTTTAAATCTTGGAACCATTTGCCTTTAGAAAATTATACATGCAATATATATCACGCATGCAAGAATTTCCACACAAAAATCAAAGTAAAACACACGTATAAAGCATGTAATTTGCAAAAATACACACGCAGGTAACAAAGAAATAAACTTTCATGGTTCAGGGGCAGTGCATACGTAGGTACAAAAGGATTTACTCGCATGCATCAGGGACAGTGCACCAGATTTTTTTAGGATGAAAACTTATATAAACAAAAAACAAAACTCATGCTACCCAAAACCATTTCACAAACATGCAGCGATGGCCCAAGTTTCATAGCATATGAACTAGACCCAAATTTGCCTAATAATGACTTAGGTTTAATGCCAGAAGTGAATTACAGAGAATTTTTTTGGCAACCAGGCAACATATATATTAAATGCGTGAGTTTCAAACTCACCTGTCTTTACTCTACAACAACTAGCAACTCAATTTAAAAGGGTGCAGAAGTTTAAACAATATCAGCCATTAATGCTTCGCTTGAGATGCTGAAAGAAGTGGAATAAAGGATGATGAAGTGATATCTTTATTTTTTTTACTTAAGTTAAAGAAATGAGTGCTGAGAAGTGTTTTGGCTACATATTCATTTAATGCCATGTACACAAGTACTGCTCGGCTAGCCCTTAGCTGTGGCAGAGTAATGTAAAGTTCAAGTTGCTTTTGAATTAATGTTTTCACCCATTGCCTTGCTTCTTTGTTAATTGTTTACTAATATGTCTCAGCAATTGTAAACGTGATAACAAACTTGTTTTATTTCTTGACTAACAGCCTCACTATTGTTCAGCTATGTTAAATGAAAAATGTAAAAATGTGTTGAGATATCTCAGCAAAATTGTGACGGTTCACTTTGTATTAAACATGTGGCAGCAAGTTATAAATTTGCTTATACGTGCAAGAAAATGCAGCGCACTCTCCCGTTCACGAAGTTAAGCATTCACTGACTTTGCAACATATTATTTTCTTCAAATTTTAATAAAATAGTACCTGTTGCAATTACTTCGTCCTCGAAGTTCAGGATTTCACATCTTTGGTCGATTAACTGATTGTTCGGAGTGGCAAACTGAGAAGATGCGATTTCACTGCCTACTTGACGATTATCTTGGGCTATGCTGAGAAGACGCTCCAGTTTATCATCCATATTGTCCAACTTCATCAATTTTTGCTCCACATTTTGCAGTCGCTGCTCATATACTCCTTGGGCCTGTTTGAGCCATTTGCATGGAATGGCAGCACTCTTAACTTGGCTAGGAGCTATATTGGTCCCAATACTTCGGCTCCTGCCCTTTACATCTTTACCAAACACTGATATAAAAACGGCTTCATCACCACCACTCGTCGTTTCCTTTTCTTTTTCAATTTTGTCCTAAAAAGTAAATACATATATATATATGAATAATGAAAATTTAATTTAGAGGCGTTATTATTTGTTTAACTTACAAAGTAGGAAGATGTCGCATCTGACGTGCTTCCATCTTTTTTCTTATGCGTTTTCTCCCATACTTAAAGACGTGATACTTCTGTTCCCGGACTACTTGAATTGACCTGCATACAATGACCTAAAATTATATTTGGAACTAATGGTATATGCAATGTGATGCACCGCGTGCAAGGGCACGAATACTTTTCCTTATTAGCTGCCACAACATATACCACGGTTACAAACCATATCTAAGCAATGGTATATTTGGAACCATATCTAAGCAAATGAAAATGAATGTCATTTAATTTGAATGTATCTTCATTTTTGCACCGCGTGCAAGGGCACGAATACTTTTCCTTATTGCCACCGTTTTCAGCAACAAATTTAACGAAATTTCTCACACCTTCCACATATTCTGTATTTCTTCGATTAGATTGATTCATCCATTGTTTGTCTATACTAAAAGACATACTGAAAGAAAATAACAAGAGCTAATAAGAAATCATGGGTAACAATATCTTATGGCTTTCCACCAAGTTCAACTCTGATATTAACTAAACAAATGAATACTCTTTTGATTTCACTTGAAATTTAACATTAGCATCAAACTGTTTCCAAAAAATTTGCCATTACAACGGCATCATTTTGTAGCACCAGAGTAATGTCTATGCATTACCCCTCTCCTGATACTTGGCTTGCGCCATTAACAACAATTTTATCCACTTACTAAATATGGTCGACTGTGGTTCGAGCGAAGATTCGAAGTTGAAGGGGTTGGCTACGGCGATAGAAGGGGAGAGCCACACATATTATCTCAGCCCAAATAGCAGTTTGTTATTATAAGTAGAAGCTGTAACATGTACAAGAGATATCGGTTTTGCATTTTCATTAAAATAAAGAATTTTTTCCATTCACTTCAAATTACAGCAATTCATTTTTTCTCAATTCAATCACATTCTTCTATTCTTAACAATTGTTACTGCAAAATAGTATTATGAGTTAATGTATAGAACTGCTTCCTTTGAAAATGCCATTACAATTCATTAAAGTGCAACTAAAAATAGCATTATAGATTATATCATCACAACCTCAACCATCTCCTCCTTCATCACCACCAAATACACCTCATCAATCATCGTACACCCACCACCAAGATTTGTGGCGACTATTTAATCCACCACATCATCGTATGAAACCCTTGTTTTTACGTGAAATAAAGGAAACTTGAAATAAATAATCTTGCTTTTTGGTTAATTCGAACGAATAGTTTGTCCTAAGCCGACTTTGAAACTCAGTGTGTTTTTGTAGTCAAATTTTTCTCAACGTTTGATCAGAATAGTAAGTTTCTTACTACCAGAATATACGTACGCAGAAGATTATAATAAAAACATAAATGTTGATTTGTAGAAAAGAGGAGAAAGCTCATCCGTTTTTGCAGAAAAGACAGACAAAAACTGAGAATAAACAAAACCAGAAATAAATTGTTGGACTAACTATAAAACCAAAAAAATTACAGATCAACATATTTTGCCAAGTATCTGGATTAATTTAGCTGCCATGATCCTAACTTTTTAGTCAATTTTACCAATCGGTAAAACTGGCGATCACACACCTATCGTTTTTAATCTGGCCATCTCGACATTTTACAGGAAAGGTACCCCTTTTAGATATAACAACTTATGGCGTCCCAAGGCAGATTATCATGATCTAGTACGCATAAAATTCTAGATCTCTACAATCAAAAAGTGGATCAATAATCTGAGACTCGGCATAAGCAAGCCATAGAAAACTTGCAACACTAAAAAATAAAATGACTAACTCAAGGAGACAAAACATCCCAATTTTTTCGTGCTGTCAGAGGAGATTAAGGGCTTGAAAATGATAGATCTGGTTAGGTAAGTGGTAATGGGTATGAAGCTCAAGGAAGTTGAAATTAACGAAATACATAAAAACTTGCAGCAGTAGGGAAACCTGTAGAAGATCACCAGAAGCGATATGAAGATGCTGAAACAAATGAAAGATGCTCTAGCTTTGAATCCGCCGGAGCGCCGGCTGCTGCTGTTGGAGGCTGGAGATGTTAATTCGCGGCTGCAAGTTAAATTTTGTGCTGTATGCTTTACTACTGGAGGAGCCGATCGACGAGGATGAAATCGCGGCTGAGAGAATCAGAGATCTACGTTTTTTTTACTGTATGCTCGGTAAATTTTGTGCCCCAGAGTAAACGACACAAGTACTGTGATATTTGGCACAAAATTAGCTGCCACAACATTTACCACGGTTACAAACCGTTGCTAATTAGCCACAGTTGAAAACCGTTGCTAGTTAGAACGAAGCGCGCCAAAAATTATGGCGCGAAAGGATGAAATTCACCGCCATCATTTGTCTCCAAAAAAGCTACGGTTAGTAACCGTTCCCAATTAGAAACGATAAAAAACCATTGCTAACGGAACCAAGACGGTTATTAACCGTTTCAAAATGGCAACGGTTAATAACCGTTGCCAAATGCGTGGATGGTTAGTTGCAAATCTCAGTATTTGGTGTAGTGACAATCCAACTTTTGATGATAAGATCACCTAATTAAAGCAGTGATTTTCCTTGTCTAATTCTTGTAACCTAATTAATTATAAAAATGATCATATTAGATGCAAGTTAAAAGCTTGCATTCACAATAAATCTGTGCATGTTAGTGAAGTAGTGCAACAAATTAACAGTATGGACTTCGTTGAAAACAAGAAATTATTGTTCGCTAGCTTGTCAAGTCCTGAATCATTATTTCAAAACTTTGGCATACTCTTCATTTTAATAATTGAATCCTGATTTTTGGAATAAGGATAGATGTATATGGTAAATATGAAATACTATTAAGTCATGTAATTTAAAAATATTTATTTCTTTCCAGTTAAATTTAACCCAGACATTAAGAAGGCAATGGTTGAACTTGAAGGTAATAATTTAGCTCTCACGTTTTTTTCTTTTTATTTTTCCTCCTTTTGTCCTACCATATGACAATATAATTTAGTTGATATGCAATTTCATTGCATCCATGCATGATGAGTGGGCACATTATAATTGGATGAAAGGTATTTTATCATAATTTTGTTTTATATTGTCATGTACATTTATCTTGATATCATATATACATACATACATACATACATACATATATATATATATATATATATTGTCTTTTCATTTGAACCATAAATTCCTAAGGATTAGTAAGTCATCATAATTGTTTATTAATCCATGATACCTGTTATAAATGTGTCAAATAACTTGTAATTGGTAAATAGTCAATATGGGCATTTCTTCAATCATAGTAAATAATAATTCAGATTTATTCATAATTATTTGTTGACTTTTCCCTTTTTATCGTGTAATTAAAACTTAACTTTAATGTGTGTATTATTTTATTTAACATTCTTAGTAAATAATAGAAAACTAAATGTTTTCTATTGCTGAATAATATATAGTTACCACTTTAACATGGTAACTTTGTTATATAGCCGTATTTAAAGTGAAAATATCAAAGCAAAGCACATGATATTAGGCGATTTAAGTTTATTAGGTGATTTTTCCTTCAAAATAATTACTTTAGTTATTTTTAACATCGCTCCAATAAAGATTCCTTTTAACCGAAAGGATTCATTTTATGTTATGTTCAACTATGCTTCCGTTTAATATTTAATGTTGGATTTTTGTACATATTTTTTTTTGGAAAAATAATAATAAAACATGTGAATGTAATTGATTGTGGTTTTTTATGATAATAACTTCCCTTAATAACAAAAGTTTCTTTAATGATTTACTTTATTTCAACCTTGCAAAATTTGTAATCTTTCTGATTGTAGCCTATATTTTCTGTAACTTACGACCTTTTGTTTTCATGCATAGAAGGAGTTAGCTTATTTGTTCGTTTCAAGATTTTTTAATCGACTCTTGGAAATATCTGATTTACCCAAGTGTTGATCTCTTGACATAATCAAGATTTAAGATAATTAACTTGTGTTATTTGAGGAGTTATTTTGAATAATGTTACATGATGAGAGAGATACATAGGATTTATTTTTCAAATTGAGTAATTTAGTGCATAAATATAAAATAATGCTGAAGCTTCCACCCTATTTATAGAAAAGATTTGAATACTGAGTTCACACTCCTCCAGAACTGTGAGATCTGTCCTCAATTTTGCTTGTTGTTAGCTATGATATTTTCATGTTTAGCTTTTGAGAAATATTCCTACATTTCGTACTTAATCTTACACAACACCAAATTAGTCACTTGACAATATTGCCATATATTTTCAAATATTATGAAATTGCTATTGTACTCAAATATTTATCGATAGCCTTTGTTTGACTTGGTATTTGTTAAGAAATTTATTTTCTACGAGCAAAGTAAATAAATTAACGGAAAGCAAATGCATTTTTATATGCCACCAGTTACATTTTCTAATGTTGCCTTTTGTACAACTTATATATAAGGAACTACTCCAAAAGCTTTGGGACAGAGGAGAAAGAAGGCAAAAAAACGACAATGATTAGGAGACTATTTCTCTTATCCTCTTCACTAATCCAAGGTATGCATGATTTTGTATTTGAATGCTTGTGATAAATAATGTGATCTTATTAATTATTTTGGACCAAATTCAAAATCAAACATGTATATTGTTTGTTTTTCTATTATTTCTTTCTTTTTTTTTCTTATAGGAGATATCTCCTTCCTCAACATGGGAGGACTGCAAGACATTGCATGTAGATTGCCAACAATATAGGTTTCCATCTGACTGTGTAAATTACGTATCATTTTTCGATGCTTTAATCCTGCCTTTCATAATTTTTCTTTTTTTTAATCTTTTTTTAGTTCCTCGATTGAAGAAAGTTCTAGAAGGAGATTTTATAAAAGTAGGTTGAACATTTGAAAGAGGTAGCCGCTGAAAAGGAACTGAAATGGGAGGAAGACAAGGTATTGTATCTGTTTCATTAAACTTTTAGCTTTTATTTGGTTTGGCATAGCCTCCAATGAACTATCTCATCAGTTCATTTTTCTGTTATTGAATGAAATGCCATAATTTTTGTCTTTTATTATTATTACCGTAATCTTGTTATTTTGTCATATTTAAGTTTTATAAACATCCCGACAAGAAATCATAAACGGCTAAAAATTCAGTAAATTTGGTGCTGCTGTTGTTTGATTTTGTCCATATTAAAAACCAAATTGTCAGTGGCAACCCCCATATTTGACATCATACTCTTTATTAATATATGAGAAGGCTTTCTTAAATTTTAAATATATGCATTGGGCGGCATACTGTTTATTAATATAAAACGGGCTTATATGCGGTGGTTTTTAACAATTTCATAATTTCATGTGCAAGCAAAGAAAGAGAAAGAAAAAGAGGATGCAAAAGAAAATGATAGATAAGATAGGGAGAAAGGGAAAGAGAGAAAAGAACGGGAGAGCACAAAAGGAGAATCAACTTTTGAATCATCACAAAATGATACGTACATACTAGTCAATCTAGTTGGTGTTGGGTTTGTAATTTGGTCGGATTATCGCTTGCGTTATGTATACTCTTCTTGACCTGTTATTTGTAAGCTTCTTGACATAATTTGTAGGTTGTGACACTTTTAGGTTATTTGATATTTTGATGTTTTGTATGGTGAATGGTTATATGTTGAATTGTGATATTTTGTTGTTTGTTGTATATGGTGTGTGATGAAGCAGCTTTGTATAACATTTGTGGAATCTAATATTATATTTGTATATGTTATTAAAATTGATTATATAAATTTATATGAAATTGAGCTGAAAACTTTTATGTGAAATTTGAATGCTGGAAATTCCTAACGCGTATAAGCGTTAGTACTTTTGGTAAGAATCTAGCAATTAGTAACAGTTATTACCGTTACAATTCTCTAATTAGTCACGGTAATAACCGTTACAATTTTTTAATTAGTTATCGTAATAACCGTTACAATTATTTCAAATAGCAACTGTTATAACCGTTGGGAAATAATAAATTTCTAACGGTTATAACCATTAGGAATATGAATTTTACGGTTATAACCGTTAGGAAATCTGTTATAGAAAATACCACGCACCTATTAGTAACAGTTACGACCGTTACCGATTTCATTTGAAACACTTATAAGCGTTGGGAAATTGCAATTCTGGTGTTGTGTTCAATAATCATTTCATCGTTATCTACCTTCCTCCCCGAACGACGGGCATCACATGCATCGCCATGTGTTCGGATCCGCGAGCTGCCATTACGGCCACCGCCCAAATGATCATGGCGATCATAACAACGCCTAGGTCTCCATGGCTCTAGGGAGTCCATTCTTTCAGTTCTCCTTCGATGTCAGTCTGGGTTGGGCATCTTTCTTGGAATTTCTTCCAGTTCTTCCGTTGCTTGGACTCATAGCTCAACCAACAGCTTCACCAGTGCCTCCAACATCAACACCATCGTGATTCGACTTCCTTGATAGATCATGCCTGATCCACGATGAATCAGTACCGATCCATCATGGTTGTTGTTTTTCAGCTCTGTCTCCTTTATCTCTTTTCTTTTGTTTTATTCATCACTTGTTGGTTTCTTTCTTGGTCTGTGTCAATCAATAGAACTTTCTTCATCCAAGCTTGGTGGATAACTTCCTCTACCTCCATAATCCGTAGAGTGAGAACCAACTCCTTGTAGAAGTTGCTTCATGGATGCAATTTTCTTTTGCGATTCTACGATAATAGCTTGTTGCGTTGCTTCTGTCTTTCGATCCATCGCAACCATTATTGCATCAAATTCTTGCTTTATTACTAAATCCTGTGGAGATTTAGTGGTTTTTTCACTCCCTCTATCATGTGCTCCAATGGATTCCTCTTAAGTAACCATCTTACCCTTCTTCAATCTCATCTTCTATCGGATCCTTTGGAGATTTTTTCACATCGTTGTAGCAAATCAAGATCCAGTCCGATCTTTAAATTCTCGGTGAAAGCACGTCTTTATTTTGGCCTAATACTCCAAATAGATAGAAAAGCAGTAAATAAATGAAAATAGAAAGAATTCAAGAGAAAGTAAAGAGAGAAGACACGATTTTTTATAGTGGTTCGACAAGTCGGTGACCTACGTCCACTTTGATGTTATTATCGGTTCCACTTTTACAATATTTTCGAAATTCAACCTTAAAGTACAAAAATGGCAGTGTTTCCCATAGTAAAAGTTCAAATGTCCTAAAATCGACTTCTAATTCGAGATGATACTTATTTATAGCTGAATTTGGTTGTTTCGAGCCTCCACATTCATTACATCTCGTTTAGAAATAGCTAGTCAATCAGATGCGTTATATTGAGAAAGTGATCAGGTCAAATTTGGACCAAATCTCGAGGTTTGATGGATCATTAGTGATCCATTTATATATCGGCATCAATACATGGCTTGGTCTACAAACTCGTACTTTGCTTCAAAATCCCTTAGCCTTTAATACTTTAGAGTTCCAGGGATAAAATAATTTTTTTGATGGATGTGTACCGATCCATTACCCTTGTACGAAATCTTGTCTTTTTCTTCAAACATACTAGAGATCCATAGTACTTTACATGTTATGAGCAATTTAGTCGTTTTAATGGATCAGTACGATCCATTCATGGATCGGTACTGATCCATTGACTTAGTCAAATTTTCTTTTTTTCTTCCTTCACTCTTTGTCAACTATGGTCTTCAGGTACATAGTCCATTCTTTCATCATTTCGTAATGCAATTTCATCGAAATATCGTTTGGTTAAAATGTTAGATAACATTACATTTTTAGGGTATTTCCTATTATTTATCATTTTTGTTATATTACAAGGTTGGATTAATCTTTTATTGTGTCCGCGGGTGCAGCGCAGTGGAAAAGAGGCTTGGGTTCTGGTAAAAAGACCCAGGTTCGATTCCTACCATGCGCTTTCCTATCCTATATAAATTTACCCGGGGGTATGGGGGCCTGGATAAGCGGACGGCTTTACTATACCCTCCTTAGGAGTTTACCGGTCCGCCGGTTTCTCCTGAGTTTTCAAAAAAAAAAAAAAAAATCTTTTATTGTTTTTCATTTTTTAAATTTGAAACAAAAGGTTATCAATTCATTTGTTAATAAATCATTAACAAAGATACAGCGTTTAATGTCTATATATACCGCCGTGGAGAATTTGTAATCATTGTTTCTTTCTGGGTCTGAATCTAAGTCTAAGCGTGTAAACTAGCGCTACAGTGCCCGATATCAAATAGACCGAAATATAGGAAATCAAATATTGTCGATTCAAGACGCTAGCAATCCGAAACCAACAGTCAGGATCGGATAGGATAAGACACATCATATATACCTCCTAAATTGAATATCAGAATGTGTGGTATGCATGAACTGGGGGAGAAACACCTCCATACAGGGTTGCATGTGAAACACATTCCAAAGCCTGCCATTCTTCTTTAGATCACCACCATTATTAATTGTCCATCCACCGCATTTACTTTCCTACTGCATTGGCCAGCTAAGGTTTCATCAACTAAATCTATATGTCCCATACGTAAATAAAATGGTCATGAATGAAAACAAGAATAAAAAAACATATAGATAAGCTCTTCTAAGCATAATAGCCATCAATCACCTCGGTAAAATATTCATTTGTATAGCCAGGGGTTCTACGTCAGAGTTTTCAAGACATGTGGATATAGCCAAAGTCAAGAATTTCTCTAAACTTACGTGCGTTAAATGATAACGAAGGATAATATTCTTTAATAAGTTTCGACCGAGATGATAAGGACGAGAGCGACCCGACATCACTGAATCAACGTGCCATCAATATACAGACTTAAAAACACGTGTTCTCAAACCATCCACTGCCAAAAACCACCATAAATACGTACGGTTTCTTCTCTGTGTCACTTCTGTACAGTTAAATACCGTACTCGTACATATCACAAAATCAAACAGAAATAAAAAATGACGGCAACTGTGGATGCAAGCACCGTAAGAGAACCATTGCCAATATTATCAAGAGTTGAGAGATTAGATTTGATGATGAGATATTTGGAGGAGATCAAAGGCAGCAACAAGCTGGCCACCATCATGTTGAGGAATTCGTCGTGTGCATCGAATACATCCAGCGGCACAGTCAGTACAAATAATAATTACAGCGATGGAGGGAATTCGTCGGTGAATTCTTCACCGAAGGTGATGAGTAATATGGAGAAGAAGTGCAAAACTATTGAAGATGTGGTTGTTGAGACTCAAGTTAAAGGAAGTATCATCGACAGGGTGGATCAACTGGAGTATAGATTGCTCAAAGTAAGTTTTTAATACTATACTATAACATAGTTACACTTAATTCAATAATAATAAATACGACTTATTTTTCTGAATAATCGTTAAACAATTTTACACTATAACCTCGATTTTAAACCGTACATCTCTTACCTCTCCTCCTTTATATATTACCCAACCACAAAACCATTATAATTTTAGCTAGATTATATCGTCAACTTATCCTAGTCCATTACCTTGGTTTGGCTGATTTTGGCATACACATATTGGAAAGTGTGGTTGTTCTTTTGTAAACAAATAAAGAAATTAAAAATGATTTTAAACGACAATTTTGGGTTGGACTTTAGAGGATGCTTCCAGGGGCTTTTTCTTCCTAAAAATAATGCTTTCAGTTATCCATCAGAACATGAATTTTAAGAGATTTTAGAAGCGCGTAGATTTTGAGAAGGTTGATTTGAAAAGTTTTTACAATGAAATTAACGTGCAAAAACAATGGTTAAAGTTGGGGACAAATAAAATTTTGAACTAAGAACAATGCCTCAGAAAGAAGAAGAAAAAAAAAAAAAACACACACACACATATATATATTGTTTAAACATACAATAGATAAACACAAATATGTATTTGTATTCTAACAATTACGTCAACCTTGTTTCAGCTGGAAGAAGAAATAGAGAATGAAAAGAAAAGAGAGGGAGAAGGAATGAGCCCCCGGAGCACGGACAGCAAAAAACACAGAAAGGGACTGAAGACTCTTGTCAAATCTTGCATGAGAGGACATGTCAAGACCAAGGATTAAACAATTGATATGTAGCCGTAGGAACTCGAATGCAATAAGCTAGAATTAGGAGCTTCCCTTTCCTGCATTTTCTTTTTAGTTTATGTTGTTTATATACTTAGGCCAATTTGAGATCACGCAAGGAGCGGACACACGTTTTTTTATGTTCCTTTGCGTGTTTTGTTTTGTAATCGTATGTATTTATATTCATGTGCTTAGGTGCATCTGTGTTTTGTAAACAGTGCAGTGTTTGAACCAAGTTGAATATGTGAGTTTAGTTGCAGGTTCCTCTCCGCAGCAATTTTATTCCTATTTAAATGCGTATGTAACAGTATTTCACCAACGGGCTACAGCAATGTAGCCGACTTATGTGTAAATGGGCCTTTGGTTATCAACTGTGTCAGTTTGGAGTTTTTTGATTTCTCAATTGATCTGGATCAAACTTTGGATATTCTGCGGCTGATATGCTCTTAGAACTATGTTAGGATTCCATATCATTTCATCTTCGACTGCAGGTGTATTTGAGCGATTGTATTACCTGAGACAGATAATACAGAAATTTGAAAGGCGTTCCAATTTGAAATTTTTATGGTACGGTCGTCCAAGCTATCGTATCGATTAAGATGAATGGAAAAGGAAAGAGTACAAATTACCATTTTTGAGTATACTGAGTTACCACTTACCAGCCATCAATCGCATAGCGTCCAATATCTAATATCTAAAATCAAAACAGTGTCCGAACATCTGCTCGGCACCGGACAGATTCGGCCTAGTACCAAACCAAATCGGTAGCAAGCTGAACAAGGTTCAGTTGTGGCGGACCTAGTAGTCCTCTAAGCCACAAACCCCATGTCTGAGCCGAGAGAGCCACTGAATGATGAGAGAGATAGAGCCGACAGGGAACGCTCTGCGAGTAGGAATTATGTTCATGACCAACACTTCAGTCACCCTGAGCGAGAGGAGAAAAGACATTCTCCGCGCAAGGGAAGACACGTTCATCTTGGACTTCATGATGATCACCCTGTCGAAGGGAATCCACTGAGCTAGATGATAGAATGACTTGATCATGCTGTAAAAAGACCCAAATTCGATTCCTACCATGCGCTTTCCTATTCTATATAAATTACCCGAGGTATGAGGGCTTGGATCAGCGGACGGCTTTATTGTACCCTCTTCAGGAGTTTACCGGTCCGCCGGGTTCTTCTGGGTTTTCAAAAAAAAAAAAAGTATTAGAGCAAGGGCACGCAGCCCATTCACAAACATACGGGGGCTTGGATCAGCGGACGGCTTTACTATACCTTCATCAGGAGTTTACCGGCTCGTCGGGTTCTCCTGAGTTTAAAAAAAAAAAAAAAATTCAACACTGTCAGAAATACAAAATCAAGACGGTCAGAAACGCCAATGATTTTAAAACGCAGTCCCGTTCACATACAAAATGTAGACTGTCCCATAGATTTTAAAATGTCGACCATGGAACCAAATATAGAGTTCCATCTACTGCTAGAAAACTTATTATTTATTTGATATTACCAATGCCTTGACACATCGACGTCCCAGTTCTAGACATCAATAAGACATATGTAACTATTTACCTACAAAGAATTACCGACGTCCTATTGGTGTCATTTTATTAGCATCGGCATAAAGTCGTCCCTGTCCATGCTTACTTCAGTCGACGTCCCCTTCTCCATTACTTTTCTAATACAAAATATGATGAATCCACACCCCCTCTTCCACCGCCTCCTCTTCCCTCCACACCATCACAAGCCAAATCCCCTCAACCTCTTCGTCGCCGGTCGCCGCAAGCCAAATCCCAATCGTCACCTCGTCGCCACCTTCCTAGCCCGGCCGCCACCTCGTCGCTACTAGCCAAAGTCACCACTTTCCAAGTCCAGTGCGTTCTCCAACTCATTGCACAAGGTTCCAAACCACCGCCAGCTAGCCACCATCGCAATCCCAAGCCTCCTCTAGCCGCCGCAAGCACCGCACTCCGTCGAGATGATTTATTTACTGTTTGTGTGTATTTATACATATACACGTGGGCTTACGTATGTAGAATTATAGATCTCTTACCATGTGTGCATCTATATCTGACAATTAATAAAAGACAATTTCTAGACGACGTTTAATAAAAACCTGAATATGTTATCTTATTAACTTGTTTTCACTAATCATCATACGCAATACATGTTAGATTATTTTCTCTACACCAAAGCATTTCTATGATATATTTTCGGTAAATCAGATAAATGCATAGAAAAATACATATGACCAATGTGGTCGATGTAAATATAAGTTAAACTTAAGGTTGGATAATGAATTTAAGTGTTATTATATATTATTAACTTTTAGTAAAATGGAAAAATAAAATTATCGGCAATGTACGTAAATCTGAGTAGACTGATTATAATAGTCTAGGCACATGTAGTCTAGTCAAATGAGTAATTTGAAGATGAAACATATGTTATACCTAACTGAATCGGTAGCTAAATGAGTAATTTTCTAAGGCATGGTTTTAATTGTCATTGGTCCAACAACCCTTATTGGAAGCACATAGCAGACATCCATCCTCGACATCAATTTTGTGAGTTTTATCTAATTGACTAGATCAAAAATGGTAGTAATAGATATGCTCCCTATTATCTATGTCAAGCACTATTTGTTCGCAAGGATGCTAATAAAAAACTAGTGCAGGAATGTCGTATCTCAAAGGATACACATCCTCCGAGTGATAGGTTAATCAGGGTTTACTCATCCACTGATGAGGGTAACATGCCAATCTTATTTAGATCAAGTAATATGTCACTACCTGAGCCTTATTGTAAGAGTTGTCTTAGTTATGGCATAGAATGTGTGGAATTTGGAACCCTCCATTCCAGTTTCAAATTTGCAAGAGAATATACAAAGGAGACGATATAGTGGGTGGTTTTTCTAAAGACATTCGTTTCTATGATCGTTGTGCTGCATTGTATGTTTCATCCTCAAAATCTTATCAAAGTCAAATTCTGGTGGCTGGTAGCAACTAATAGCCTACAACAAGGTACGGTAGGTTAAAAAAATGAATTATAACTTATTAGTGTGTTTATTTTAATTGGTGGGGATAAATGGATCAATAATAGTAAATGATGCAAATCTTAACTACATACACATACATATCGTTGAAACTACGATCACCCATAATAATGGTAATGTGATATGAATATTTTATGAATTTACCTGTAGCATGTAATTTATGGTGCTCTTATAGGGTTAATAAATTTGCTTATCTCTATCATTGTTACATGTAGAAACATTTTCTTTGCATTTGAAGGTGTTACATTTGAAGGTTTAGAAGATTCTTCACCATATAATACAACAATAGTTTTTTTGGATGATGGGCGTCGCTCCATTTTTGCAAATTTTACCAATGTTTCGATCATATTCATTGCAAGATTGATAGAATCTGCAAAAAAAGAGTGACGCCCATCATCGGAAAAACTACCATTGTATTAGATGGTGAAAAACAAAGATGGTCTAAAGCTACAGTGGTGGTGACTAGGTATGCGTAGTAGTGTTGTTATAACCAGTAATGGTGGATTAGGGAGTGCTAAGGGATGCTGTTAACACTAGAGTCATTGACCATCAGTAATTGTGGTTGTCGCCACCAGTGGTAGTAGTATCGCCACCAGCACTTCCCCATACACCATCACTAGTTAAAAAGCACTAATACGCATGCCTAGCTGCCACCACTATGGCTTTAAACCGTCTTTGTTTCTAACCATCTAATACAACGATAGTTTTTCTGATAATGGACGTCATTCTTTTTTTGTAGATTCGATCAATATTTCAATGGATATGATTGAAACATTGGTAGAATTTACAAAAAGAAGCGATGCTCATCATCAGAATAACTATCATAGTATTATATGGTGAAGAACCATCTAATCCTCCTCGGTCATCGCCTCGGTTGAATGGCATGGCAGCATGGTAGTATTAATAGTGGAGGTGTCAAAGCTTGTATAGTAGTGCTGTTATATTTGGTGGTGGTTGGTTGGGACAATGCCGAATCGGATGTTGTTAACACTAGGGTCATTTGCTATCAGTGATGATGGTTATCACTACCAGTGGTAACAGTACCGCCACCAACACCACCCCAACCACCACTACAAGTTATAAAAGTACTACCATGCAAGTCTTCAAGCGCCTCATTCTATTAATATTATCACGCTGTTATGCCATGCAACCAATGCAGGTATTTGAGTCTATTAGGAATAAGAGCTTGAGGAGTGAGTTTGAAAGCTTGAGGAAGGGTCCATTGCCAATTGCTAGGTAGATGATGCTTCCACCAAGTTTGTGGTATGTATATATGTATTTACATAAATTTTAAATTTTGTTTCAATAAATTATACAAGAGTTTGTTCAAGCTAAATTATAGATATTTTTAACTCACACAATCAACTAAACAAATATATAAGTTAAATCACTAAATAAATTAAACAAATGTACATATAATTTAGTTAAACTATAAATTTTGATTCAATAAATTAAACAAGAGCATGTATATATAAGTTAAATCACTTAAACATTATATATATAACTAGATTAAATTATAAATTTTGTTTCAGCCAATTATACAAGAGTTTATATAATTTTGATTCAATAAATTATAGTTTTTTTAAGTCACACAATAAATTAAATAAATATATAAGTTAAATCACTTAACAAATTAAACAAATGTGCATATAATTGAGTTAAATTATAAATTTTGTCTCAATAAATTAAATAAGAGTGTCTGTATAACTTAAATCACTTAAATATATATAATTAAGTTAAACTATAAATTTTGTTTCAATAAATTATGCAAGATTTTATTCGAGTTAAATTGCAGTGTTGCTGAGATTTTCGGTCCCACAACACCTCAAATGATCAGAAAGTAATTATAGTGTACCTACGTGAATTAAAATCACAAATTTAAGTAATATTAAATTTGCCTTAAATAATAATTATGTTGCTAGGAGCTTGCACAATTATATAGTTGCACTTCAACTGCTTTTTAAAATGTCAAGTTGAGTTTATATCCAATTCGAGTATAAAAAAAGGAAACAAATAGAAAAAAATCTAACAATGAAAACTAGGTAGATAAAAATGCAGGAAAAAGTAAAGACATAAAGAATTTTACGTGGTTCGGATGTTAAAGATTCCTATGTCCAACGGGGAATTATTACTTTCTTCTTTTATATTCCTTGTACAAGCATTAATGGCGGAGAGTACAGAACATTTCGTTATTAACCTTAAAAATACCAAATCAGGAAAAAGATCCCTTTTTTGCAATAGTTCCTTTTCTATTTATAGTATAGAGATGCACGTGAATCTCCGTTATTCTTCTTCTGCTATTTTAATTTCCATCTTTGGATTCTTCCATGTGTCATCCATCCATTTCATTTGTTTGGTGTGTATGGATTGTTGATGTGTCTTTGGCAGAAAGCCTCAATTTGAGTGGTTGAATTCTGGACATTGGCAGAAAGTTTGAAATTGAAGCGGGAAAATCTGAAATTGAGGCGGGAAAGTAAAATTTGAATGGACCATGCACTTTTGATCTGAGGGGCGAATGACTTGTGTACTGCCCTTATGTGTGAATAAAAGTGTAATGAGACGTTCCTCTTTTCTTCAGTTCAGCTGCATCATTGCTGGCACTCTTACCACGAAGATGTTGAGCGTTGTTCCTTTGTTTTTCTTTTGAGCGTCATTGGTTCATATGGAGCGGAACTACACCGTTTGTACGATACTATCATGAGGGTGATTAGAATTGAGTTATCTTTCCTAGTCTGCAATGTTTGTTTGACATTGTGCTGAGGGTAAATGGAGTTGAGTTGCTTCCACAACCTATGGTGTTAGCTTAATATTTGTATAAATTTATTCTAAGCTTCTCTTGATGTTGATATGCGCAAGTTGCTTGATAAGGACTGCTTGCATCTTTGCTATTTACTAGCAAGCAAAGAACTACAGTGGTGCGATGCTTGGGTTACCCTATGTGCAGCCCTTGGAATGCTTTTGATTCTTCATGGTACTGCTTAAAGAGTCCTTAGTAAGCACAAGGTAGATCTGCACTTGAAAGTGTTAGTAACACATAACTTTTTAAGAATAATAGTTGGATTTATTGGGTCATTTGGTATGTGGAATGTTCCCTTATGGCTTGCTCGGAATAACTCAGGAATGTGTATTAATAAAGGGTTAAGTATAGTGCTTGTGCAGTCTACTGTGATCCTGTCTTGAACAAGCATCAGTGATTATCCAACATAATTTATCCTTACTGGGTTTAGAGTTTTCAGAAGGTTATGATACGTCTAGTGTAGTTCAGTAGCTCTGGCAGAACTCCACTAAAATTGCAATGCGGTTTGGTCATTTCAAAGTCAGATAAAGATGGCGGCACATCCCCATAGCTGCATATGTTGACGTAAGATCGTGGTGCAGGCTAAAAGCTGAGTTGTCGTTCTGAGTATTAGGGTTGCAAATCGTTTTCTACACTTCATAACCACTTCTGGTTTTCAAGCTCAGCATTATATTGTAAGGCTTGAATTGGGTGATCAGCACAATCTTTTAGTCTTTGTCGTCATCTTAAGAATTTTGGATGCAGTATTCCCTGAATTTTACCTTGTTCTTTGCTTCCTTTTCTTGTAGCCAAACTTTTATTGTGTCCTTTTGGTTTGGTGCTTGTGTCATCTCACTTTTAACAAGGTTTGGAAAATACGGGTGTAACACTTGCCCTCCAAGTCTGCTGCGATCGTAAATGGGTGTGGACTTGTCTTCATTTACATTTGCTCTCCACAACCCATCACTTTTGCCTATTCCCTTTTCAACAAAGGGAAAAAGTCTTAGTAGTCGTTTCAGATTTAATGCCCTTGCACAAATGTCCTTCCCTATTGCCCGACATCTGTAAAGCTGTAACATTAATCTCTTCATTTACCAGGTAAATCTATCTTGATCTTAGTGCTTATTATTCTTAAAATTTAATCGATTAATTGACGCTTCAAAATTTTTAATCATTTCAATTGTGTGGCAAAAAATTCGTGTAAGGTATGTATATATTTTTTCTCTTCTTCTTCTTGTTCTTTTACATCCTATTCTTATTGCAAAAGAAAAGAGAAAGAAAGGAACGATAAAATCTATTTCCATTAGATCGATTTTTTTCCAAGTTCAGATTCTCTTTCAAATCGAAGTAAGGATCTTGTTCTTTTGTAGACCTCTTTATTTTAGCTGTTTTCCATAAATAACCCCACGATTTTGAAATTGTCTCCTTTTCTTCTTCCCCTTTGTTTTTGCCTTCTAAGATAACTCGTCTGAAAGACGTCGAGGGTATTTAAATCAATTTGGGTTCGTAGTTACGAGGTTAGGCTTCCTGAACTTCACGAATGTATTCACACTCCTCCAGTTGGGTTTACCTCTCTCGCTCCTGAACATATACGATGTAGACTCTATCTTCCTCAAATCAAGTCCTCCACGAGTGGCTGACCACCATTGATCTTGTTCCTATCCAGCTCGCTCCCCTTTCATACTCTCTTTTGATTATCAACTCTATTCTCTGTGTGCTTCAGTTTTTGTTCGATATCAATAAAATCCCAACAAGGGGCGATGCCGGTTTTTATTACGCCCAAGCTAAGAAAGCAATCCTGACATTTGTCGTCCGCAAGACTCATAGATGGATCGATTTATATTTCTTCATTTCAAACTCTGACAATTTTCCTCCTTCCTTGCCCACGTCCTAATCGGCCCATTATTTTTGATGATGCCACCAAGTTGTATTAGTCCCGTAGGATCCATATTTTGGAATAAGGTGTAGTGGAGAGAAAAATACAAATGTTTTTTACTAAACCAATGCTGAAAAAGCACGGGTTTCTACGTCCAAATCATTGGCTCTCTCGTTCTGTTTTTATGTTTTCTCCTATTTCGAATGAGCCTAGGGGTATAATTTGCTAAAAGTAGATCAAAGGTTTATTATTTTATGTTTCTATCCTTTATGAAAACTTTTATTGATCTTGAAATTTTTTATGTACATGCAAGATGGATGAAGACCTTATAGATGCATTTCTCGAGGATAATGAACCGGTGAAGAAGAATACTTGAAAGAGGGGGCATGGCGATGATAATGTTTTTGGCCAAACTTCCAAGAGGCTATCCATATCTGCCCCTCTTCCTCCTCCAATGGTTCTTCTCGTTTCTACTTCACGGCTCTCCTTGTTCCTCTTTTGCAATCCCTTCCGGACCATCGCACTCCATACTTGCCCCTATCCGAGGGTTCCATAACTGAACTTCCTAAGTGGGTAGAAAGGGATGCACTAGATAATCTATCTAGTATTGCTTCGTCTCCCCATTCTCTTCTTTCCCTTCCATTTCCTAGGCTCTCCTCTTCTGAGTTCATGACCGAGATAAAATGGTCTTAGTCCTACGTAAGTATTTTTCTCTCCTTTCTCTTTTTTATTCATTTAGTTGTTCCTTATCTGTTATTGTTTTTTTAGCTTGGGTCCTTGACAAATGAGATTGAGAAGAGATGGGAGAGAGAACAAACCATGTCCTTAGCTCGTGTTGTCGAGCTTGAAGCAAGCTTTAATTTGGTCATTTCTGAGAATGCCAAGGTTGTGAAAGATTTTGAGGCATATTGTGTCATGGTGGAGGGGGCAGCAAAGACCACCGAAGAGGCTTTGGCGTTGAAGAGCTGCGAGTTGGAAGGAAAAGATCCCGAGCTAAAAAATAAAGGCGAGATGCTAGCAAAAACACGAAAAAAGCTTAATGAGATCACTTACGGCGAGATCTATTAGATGTATGCCTCAACTTGGCATTAGTTTGGCACTAAGGTCGACTTGGCTTTCTAAAAGACCAATCCAGGATTGATAGAGCTCTCTTTCAAAGCTAGGCCAAGTGGGCCGAGGATCTTGCCGTAGAGCATGCCTCTCCTTCCATCTCCAGGCAGCCAAGCAGGGATGCAACGTCCAAGGAAACATGGGCGCATGATGATACCGAGGTATCCAAAAAAAACCGAAGTCTCTTCCCCTCCTCATGTACCTATTTAACTTCTTGTATTTGAATTTTAAGATTTCCTTGGTATGCAGTAAAAGTTAGGTTGTTAATCTTGTTTCGTCACGGTAAATTTCTTTTATTATTACTTTATTTCCTTACTATCTTACGAATGATTGGGCCGTCTTCATGGTTTTTTTGTTTGTTTTGGTCTTCTGGATGAGTTTTGTTTACTAAACTTCTGAAGGAAAGCGAGAACATGCTCAAAACTCAAACCCTAGATCGTCTTGGTCTTAGTGTTGCAGCTATTCGTAGTCGTGATAAAGAGTTAGATGAGTCCTTTACAAAACATAGGGATGAAATCCAAGGGCTTCTCTCCAGGATTGATCAAGTAATTAACGAAAAGGAGATAGTCAGTGACTTTGTACTGCACCGGTGGCAATAAACCTTAGAGAGTAGCTCTTTCCCACCTAATAACCCTCACTTGGAATGGTTTAGGCATAGGCTTAAAAATTTATAATAGGGTTGAGTCCTGCTTACTAGTGTCATTTTTTGCATTTGGGTTTGTTGAATTTGTCGTATGACGATGTAGTTAATAATACAAGTTCCTATTTTGATTCTAACGCGGTGCATTTCAATTTTCTTTGAGTCGAACTTTTAATCATTACCCACTAGGTTGGTTCGTATAGTCTTTCATCTGAGTTTAATGAGATCCTCGAATCCAACATTCCTTCTGCCGCCCTTGTTCATAGCCCTGATGACATGAGTGTGACTGAATTCAAGATTGAAGTGACAGCTCCTGCTGCGGCCTCAAAAGTGGAAAATATCCGTCTGACAATCGATAAAAGGCTCGGTAAAGATTTAATGGAGACTAGTATGGAGCTTAAGGAGGCGAAAGATGCACTGAGCCATCAACATCAACTTAATGTTATGCTACGTGAAAGGGTTTTGGCAATTGAATCGAAGTTGTAGGACTTGCAGCAATCCTTAAAAGATAGCGAGGCACATTATGGTGTCGTTTATCGGGTAGAGATAGCGAAATTGAATAAGATTATATAAGATTTATCTGCTCAACTTGCCCATCAAATTGAGGAAAAGGAAGGTACCGAAGAAGGAAAAATGATAGAGGGGCCCAATTCAGATTTAGTTCATGCTCCCCCTGTAGGTGTGAAAACTTATTTGGCAAATGAGTCGAAGAAGTGGGTGGAGTCAAAGGTGCTTTCCCATCCATGAAGGGAGGGATGGAGGACTGATGCCCTTAGGTATTCTAGTGGCTTTGCCAGAAATACCAAGAAAACCAAGGCTAAACTCAGTGACACTTTAGAAAGCATGAGAGAGAATTCTGTGCTGACGATTTTGAGCTTAAAGATTCTATGCATTAAGCTCGAGATAAGATCGCCTTTAGAAAAACTTAAATGAGAGAAAGTTAAAAGCAAGATGGGGCAGATCTTCTTGCAATGTGCCAAGGACGTCTGTACTTATTTCTGCCTTATGATTGATCTGAGCTTCCTACACAATGTCATGGGTTTTGAGGTAGCCACAGAGGGGCCAATGGATCACTGGGCAGGCACTTGCTATGACCCTGAAAACCTGTTCTCATCGGTTCAGTCCTGCCTCTGGCTAGAGTACCTTAAGTGTTTTTAGTGTAGTATTTTAGGACTTATAACTATAAATGACTTTATAACTATAAATGACTTTGTAATTTTATATTGTTAGATTCTTTCTTTGGGTTGTACATATGTTATGTAAATTAAGATTTCTTTGCAAAGTTTGTGAATTTCTTGTACGTTCTTCACTTAATTGTACTTTTCTTTAATTTTTCCTTATATTGCCTCATTTGATTTTCGGCCTGCTTCTTTTTATCGAGATCCGGAGATGGCCACCCTTGAAGGGATGCTTAATTCAGGTTTGACTAGGGTCGCAGGATTGAAAGGTTTGTTAAGGGACACTAAAGGCATATACATGGTCGTATATAGGAACGAAATTAAGGCTTTAGAATGCAAAGTTGAAGAGTTAGATGAGAAAATTACAAAGCAAATTAGTGGTGAGGACGCTACTTCCACAGCCTTAACTCAAGTTGCATATTCAAAATCCAGTGCTGCTCCTGCTCCTCCACCTAGGGCAGACCCTGATGTCGTTCTACTATGGAATAATGAAATAAAAAATATTACAAGGCCAAATTTGCTAAGTTAAAATATCATTATAAAAGGGGTCAAAAACTGCCGATAGTGGCCGCTCGCCTTATACTTCTATTGCACGAGAGCTTTTTGGACCTTGTATCAGAACAACTTATAAACCCCAGGATCAGCTTTTGGATGAGATTGATCTTCCCTGTGGATTAGCTTAATAATGAGAAGATAAGATGGGTTATAAAGAGATTAGTGTGAAGCATGCAACTAACGTTTTTACTCACTTTTGGCTAGGGCTTAATCTGACCTTTCTGTACAATCATGCAGATTATGAATTTGATCCACATGACTATGGTGATGCTTGGGTCGGTGCTAATTACAACCCTCGTACCATTTATGGCCATGTTGTCCCCAGTTGCTCATCAGTTGTTATCACTAAATTGAATGACCTATCTCCTGCTCTCCAACTTAAGGATAGCTCTCCTTTACGCCCAATACCGACATCCCGAAGATCATATCACCGACAAAGGATTATAATCGACTCTTCTTCTGAGTCTAAGTCAGATTTATGATGTTGGTTCGTTTTATTGTAACTTAACATTTTTCTTTTGCACTTTTAAAGTGTTCGCAGAAGTATGGGCTGTGTAAATATAAGTGCAGTATTTAGTAAATATTTATAGGACTAAATAAACATAAGATAATCCTTGTTTTTTTATGTTTACCTGGTAAGCTCGAAGTAATTTTTAGGATCACATATGTTTCGATAATTTTTGTGCATCCCATGAGTTATTTCTTTCTTGCCATTATTGTTTACGTAGTTCATGCTTCTTGAAAGTTGCTTTTCTTGTTTGAACCCTACCATGTACTTGGCATAGTCTGCCCCGCTATTTGGAGGTGGACTGTCATTTTGACTGTGAAGTTAGGTCATGTATTTACAACCTCCTCGATTCATGCACATGGTTTTTTGTACTGACTCGAACTGTCCAATATCCTTACGTCTAGTGTGGCTATGTTAACAAAATTAACATAGAGAGATTTTAAACTGGTTCGGACCATCCAATATCCTTATGTCCAGTTTGGTTAGGTAGAAAAAGTCGGGCTGCGTTTTGTATAGTTTCGTTTTGATAGCTGGTTCGGGCCGTTTATTATCCCTACATCCAGTATGATTATTCAACTATGCCAAAGAAATTAACATAGAGAGATTTTTGTACTGCTACGGGTCGCCCAATATTCCTACGTCCAGTTCATTGTATTATTACTTTTCATAACAATTACAATATT
Organism: Allium fistulosum; assembly: GCA_030737815.1. NCBI lineage: Eukaryota > Viridiplantae > Streptophyta > Magnoliopsida > Asparagales > Amaryllidaceae > Allium > Allium fistulosum. The sequence goes on from JASFAW010000015.1 coordinate 1,365,884, forward strand.
TATTGCATAAGTAGTGTAGATCATACAAAATAGGGCATGATTTCCATGCTTTGTAACTAGGTTGCCATTAGGTTTCGACAGTTGGTATGCGCCATTGACCATAACTTCTGCTATTACTAATGGGCCTTCCCAATTTGGGTCTAGAGCTCCATCTGCAAGGTTTTTTGTGTTGGCTATTACCCTTCGTAGTACCAAATATTCTTTGCAGAAGTTTCATTCTTTGAGTCTTGTGTTTTAATTTCTTGTCATTCTTTGTCGATATACCGCGGATACTACTACTGCCTCGTCTCTTCTTTCTCAAATGAGGTAGAGGGCAGCTTCCTTTAGTTTCCTGTTCTTCTCTATTGTGTAAGATATTCTTCTATGCGAGGGGACTTCTACTTCAACGGGGAGCATGGCCTCGTATCCATAGGTTAATGAGAACGGGGTACGACCAATTAGAGATTTGGTCTTAGTTCTATAGGTCCATAATACTAAAGCTAATTCTTCTACCCATTTCCCTTTTGTCTTCTGCAGTCTTTTCTTAACCAACTTCTTGATGGTTTTGTTTGCTACTTTGACCTTCCTATTTGCTTGTGGGTACGCGACAGAGGAGAAACTATTGATTATGTCATTCTTCTCATAGAGTTCCATTAATTCTTTGCTTTCAAACCGAGTTCCATCGTCATAGATTATCTTATGGGGATTCTAAATCTAGTGATTATGTTTCTTACGACAAATGTGACTACCTTCTTTATGGTGATTGTAGCCACTGGCTCCATCTCTACCCATATAGTGAAGTAGTCAATGCCACTATTGCATACTTCACTCCTTCCTTTAGCATAAAAAGTGGACCAATTAAGTATATGCCCCATATATCAAAGGGCTATGGGCTAACTAGTGGGATGAGCTTGTGGGATGGCTGTTTAGGGATACTCATGAATCTTTGACATTTGTCACATCTTCTCACATATTCCCTTGCAACCTGGAGTGCTGTAGGCTAGTAATAACTATACCTCAGTACCTTCTTTGCTAACTTGGCTCCCCTTGAGTGATCCCCGCATTGCCTCTCATGCACTTCTCTCATGACCTGTATCCTCTCTTCTTTGGAAATGCACCAAAGATAAGAGGTTGAGTACCCTCTCTTGTATAATGTACCATCAAAGAAGGAGTAGTACATGGCCTGATATCTTAATTTTGGGGCTTTATTTCGGTTTAGGAGTAGGACTTCATTTAATAAGAATTGTTTAATGGGGGTCATCCAAGTGTTCTCCTTAGTTTGATAAAGCATGGGTTCAATTAGGGACTGCCCTTGGTTTTCCTTGGTTTCCCGGTCCTAAGATCCCTGGATCATTTCCCATTGGGCTTGGGTTAGGACAAATATTTGGTTAGCTTCTGTGATGCTCAGTTAGCTTCTGTGATGCTCACTTCTGGTTGATGCCCTATTGGAATTGCTTTCATTTCATTTGCCATTTTAGAGCTCGTAAATTTAGTAAACGAATCGGCAGAAGAATTGTTCTTACATGGAATCTGTTCTATTCTAAATTGTTCGAACTACTCTAGTAATTTCTTGGAAAGTCCACATATTTGGTTAATGTTGGCTCCTTTGCTTAGTAATTACCATGCAATTGATTTACAACTAATTGGAAATCGCTTTAAATTTTTATATGAGTTACCTTAATTATCTAAGCTATTCTCAAGCCTGCAAGGAGAGCTTCCAACTCCGCTACATTGTTGTTTACCTTGAACCCAAGCTGCATTGTCATATGATTTCTTCTTATCTAGAGTAACAACATATATCCAATTCTTGCCCCTTGTTCATTTGATGCTCCATCTACAGATAGTTGCTAGAATGGTGGGTTAAATGATTCTTCCTCTGGTTGGGGCTCAGTTGGAAGTGTGCATTCTACAATGAAGTCTGCTAGTGCCTGACCTTTGATCGCTTTTCTCGGATAGTAGATGATGTCATATTGGCTGAGCTCCATTGCCCATTTTAACAAGTGTCCTGATGTCTCTGGCTCTGTAGTATTTTCCTTAAGGGTTTATCTGTAAGGACTTTGATGGGATATGATTTAAAATAAGGTCGCAGTTTTCTTGCCATAAGGAGCAGGTTGTAGGTTAGCTTCTCACTGATTAAGTAATTTAATTATGTTCTTGACAAACGCTTGCATGTGAAGTAGATGGGGCTTTAGGTCCCTTCATCTTCTCAAATCACTACAACACTAACAACTTTATCAGTTATAGATAAATATAAATACAAGTCCCCACATCTTATCGATTTAGATAAAATGGGAGTGTTGACCGGATGGTCTTTCAGGTTTTGGAATGCATCTTTACATTCCTCCATCCATTCAAAACATCGCCCATCCTTTACCCAATTGAAGAATGGTATGCACTTATCAGTTGCTTTTGAGATGAACCTACTCAGTGCTGCTACCTTGCCATTTAAGCTCATGAGATCCTTCGGCTTTATTTGGATTCCTATTCTCCTTATGGCTTTAATATTTTCTGGGTTCACTTCAATGCCACGAGCGCTTACTATATTCCCAGGAATTTTTCCGATTGAATAGCAAAAGTGCATTTCAATGGGTTCAACTTCATTTTATATTGTCTAAGGACATCAATTATTTCTCCCAGGTCCAAGACGTGGTATGATGCTACTTTCGACTTAACCAGCATGTCATCTGCATACACCTCGACATTTTTTTGACCTGATCCGAGAACATCATATTGATCAGCCTTTAATAGGTTGCCCCTGCATTCTTTAGCGCGAATGACGACTTTGTAGAAATACAAGCCTTTGTCTGCCACAAAACTAGTATGCTCCCGATCTGACTTGAACATAGCTATCTGAATATATCCTGAGTATGCATCCATGAATGGGAGCAGTTCATGTCCGTTGGTCGCATGTACTAACTGATCAAATCTAGGTAGGGGGAAACTATCCTTTGGGCGGGCCATGTTGAGGTTGGTATAATTAATGCAGGTCCCCCATTTTCCATTAGGTTTCTTCACAAGCACTGGTTTAGCGATCCATTTTGGGTAATATACCTCCGTAATGAATCCTTTTTCTTCAATTTTTGACTTCTTTATGTAGAGCATTATATCTTTTCTTCATCTAAGGATCTGCATTTTTGTCTTCCTGGATGGGCATCAAGATTGATTTTGAGTGCATGGCAGATGATGGCTGGGTCTATTCCTACCATTTGAATGGGTCCAGGCAAATATATCTATTGATCTCTTCAAAAATTCTATTAGCTCAACTCGGGCTTCTACACTGAGATTCTTCCCTACCTTGAGAAACTTTGTAGGGTCTTTTGGATCTATTTGTATATCTTTGAGGTTATCTATTGGGTTTAATTCTTTCTTTGCCGCTCCAAACTCGGGTCTATCTCATTTTCTATTTCCTCCTCGTTTTGAGAATCGATTGATAGCGCTTGTTTCTAAGCCCCTACGAAGAAATACCATATGTAGATCGAATTATATTCTTCAATGCCAATCATGTGCATATATATGTCATTTTCTCTCGTTTTGGTTGCAAGATGACTTATTTCAACAACAATACTAGCATTTGGTACCAACACATTTTTTTGAGCTGGTTTGATTTCTTTTTTATCACTATTGTCATAAATATCAAAAGGGACAATAGAGTAGTTCAGGACAATTTTATTGCTAGAGTTGAGATTTACATTTTATAATTCCTGAGCTAAAAATATTCTTCCCTCACTGATCCTATCCTCGTAGGAGTGTTGAATTTAATAAGCAGGTCTTTTTGAGAGATGATTGCCCCTAAGTCTATCATTGCAGGTCTTCCTAGAAATGCATTGTATGGTGATGACTGGTCAATGATCAAGAAACTTACATAGAAGGATTTGTGCAGAGGTGTTGTTCCGACCATGATGAGCAGGCTAATGACCCAATAGGAACGGTTGCTGTGTTGTTGAAGCCATAAATCGGCTCAGGATCGGGCTTTAGAATTTCAGATGGAATCTACATCCGGTTGTATGCTGACTTGAAAATTACATTGATCGAGCTTCCAAAATCTACAAAGACTTTTTTCATGGTGCAATTCGAAATCTGCACCGTGACTACGAGCAAATCCTAGTGTGGAAAAACGATTCCTATCGCATCAGTTGCCGTGAAAACTATTTTCTGCATCAGATTTTGCTTGATATGGAAAACCATCTTCTATTGTGCTTTAGTCTCTTGCACATACTTCTTTCTTGCTTTCTAGCTTGTTCTAGTGAGGTATGGTCAACCATAAATTGAGGCTAGGATAATTGAGGGATTTCCTGCATGGTTTTCATTCGGGTCGGGAGTGAGGTCTCTGGCCTTGTTCTCGTTGTTGGATTTCTTAAAGCTACCAAGTATTCTTTTTTTTATCAATCTTTTTATCCCATTCTTTAAATGTCTACAATCGTGACGATGGTGGCCATTGGCTCCATGGAAGTGGCAGTATGCTCCACCCCGATTCTATTCCATTTTCTTTCCCTTGTTCGATACGTTGTATGCAAGCTCAGACCCGGTCATTCATATATCTACGCATGAGTAAGGGGAGTTTTTAGGGTGAGGTTCAATTTATTTTGTCGTTTCGTAGGTGGATGATACCCTTCTACCCCATTTTATTTTTTTACTGTTTTTCTCCCACATTGATGCGTTTCTCCTTATCACGACATAGGCCGCCATAAATAGCACTACTTCGCTGGTTACTCCAACCCAAGTTGCCTTAAATTTAAAGCGCTTCATGAAGTTGTACCAGCTTTCATTCTTTCCTTGCTTTATGCATGATGGTTGTTTACATCTAGTGAGACTACTCTTCCTGAATTGAATTGCCTTAGAATGTTTACGGGTAGCTGTCTCCAAGATCGAACCTCAACTGGTCCATACAACCTGAACCATTGGGAGGTTGCACCAGTTAAGTAAATAGGGAAAAATTTACATCAGGCCATTCTTTCTACTTTCAGCATGTCCATATAACACTCAAAAGTGTAGATGTGGTCATCGAGGTTGGTATTTCTATCGAATTCGTCGATCGATGAGGCTTTGAAGTTGTTCAGAAAATATGCTTCTATAATGGTTTCGCTGAATGAGGAAAAGCCTTCTTTCTTGACCTTCTCCCTAGTGTTTTTTTGGCTAAGCCTTGCCAGTTGTTCACTCATTCATTTAACCGTCAGATCTCATTTTCCCTTGGGTCCATCTAGGTTAAATCACCCTCAGAAGTGGTGTCATGATCATCATTGGCAGATTGAGCCTATTTCTTCATTAGGAGCTGGTTAATGTTGGCTGGCTTGGATTTGATCTATGGGTTAATTTGGTTCTTGCGTTTTAGTTTAGGAACAACTTTCTGGCTAGCATCACCTTTCTCATTTTTGGAAGTAACGTCCTCACTTTCCAGCTGCATGGTGAGTGTAGTTGGCAAGTGATGGAAATGAGCTATGAAGTGTGGAGGGGAGGTTTTCCTGTGAGTAGTATGTTGGGCCATCGTTTTCTCTAACCTCTTCATACATTGGTTTATTTGGTTTTTGGAGGAATGGATCGTGGCTAGGATTGGATTTATGGGGCCTCAGTTGAAGCTTCCGCCTCAGCTTGAGATTTTGAGATTATGAGTGGCCTTTTTTTTGAGGTGAGGTGTAACTATTCTTATGCAGAAGGAGTAGAGGAATTGGTGGGATCATGGTATATGAAGGGAAATATAGGTAAAGTTACTGGAAATAGGAAACGCAGGCTCGGACCCTCCTTCTAGCGCCAAAAATGTTGCTGATATTTTAGGTCTCATAACACCTCAAATGATCGCGAAAGTAATTATAGTGTACTTCCACGAATTATAATCAACAAGTTTAAGTAATATTAAAATTTTCTTTATGTAGTAATCATGTTACCGGGAGCTTAAACAATTATGTAGTTGCACTTTAACTACATGTTAAAATGTAAAGTTGGGTTTATATCCAATTCAAGTAAAAAAAGGAAACAAATTAGAAAAGAATCTAATACTGAAAACTAGGTGGGTAAAAATACAGGAAAACATAAAGACACAAAGAATCCTACGGCCATGGGGAATATCACTTTCTTCTTTTATATTCCTTGTACAAGCATTAATGGCAGAGTTTATAGAACTTTCCGTTATTAACCTCAAAAATATCAAACCGAGAAAAAGATCCCTTTCTTACTACGGTGCATTTTCTATTTATAGTACAGAGATGCATGTGAATTACCGTCACTCTTCTTCTGCTGTTTTAATTTCCACCTTCGGATTTTGCCATGTGTCATCCATTCATCTTGTTTGTTTGGTGTGCATGGATTGCTCATGTGTCTTTGGTGGGAAGCCTCAATTTGAGTGATAGAATTCTGGCATTGGCAGGAAGTTTGAAATTGAAGCAGGAACATCTGAAAATGAGGCAGGAAACTAAAATTTAAATGGACCATGCATTTCTGATCCAAGGGGCAAATGGCCTATGTACTTCCCTTGAGTGTAAATGAGAGTGTAATGAGATGTTTCCCTTTTTTCAGTGCAGCCATGTCCTTTCTGGCATTCTTACCACGAAGATGTTGAGAGCCATTCCTTTGTTTTTCTTTAGAACGTCGTTGATTCATATGGAGCAAAACTATGATGTTTGTATGATACTGTCCTGAGGGTGATTAAAATTGAGTTGTCTTGCCTAATCTATAATATTTGTTTGATATTATGCTTTGGATAAATAGAGTATAGTTCTTTGCCCCATCCTGTGGTGTTAGCTCAATATCTATATGAATTTGTTTTGGGCTGCTCTTGATGTTGATATGTGCAAGCTGCTTGAGAAGGGTCGCTTGCACCTTTGTTGTTTTTTAATAAGTAAAGAACTGCGATAGAGCGATGCTTGGGTAACCCTCCGTGCAGCCCTTGGAATGCTTTTGATTCCTTGTGCTACTTCTTAAAGAATCCTCAGTAAGCACGGTGTAGGTTTGCACTTGAAAGTGTTAGCAACACATAAGCTTTTAGGAATAACTGTTGGATATATTGGGTCATTTGGTATGCGTTGCGTCACTTATGGCTTGCTCGGAGTGATTCAGGAATGTGTATCAGTGAAGGGTTAAGTGTAGTGCTTGTGCAGTCTGTTGTGATCCTATCCTAAACATGCATCAGTGATTATCCAGCACAATTTTCCCTACTTGGGTTTAAAGTTGTCAGAAAGATATGATATGTCTAGTGCAATTTAGTAGCTGTAGGCAGAACTCCCTTAAAATTGCAGTGCGGTTTTGTCATTTTAAAGTAAGATAAAGATGGCGGCACATCCCCATAGCTATATATGTTGGCGTAAGATCATGGTGTGGGTAAGAGAGCTATGTTACCATTCTGAGACTAAGGTTGCAGATCGTTTTCTACACCTTCTAACCACTTTAGGTTTTTAGGCTCGGTATCATAATGTAACGCCGAAATTGGGAGATCGACGCAATCTTTGAGTCTTTATCGTCGTCTTAAGATTTTTGGGTGTAATATTCCCTGAGTTTCGCCTTGTACTTTGCTTCCTTTTTTGGTAGCCTAACTTTTATTGTAAGAGCTGTGCTTTTGGTTTGGTGCTTGTGTCATCTCGTCTTCAACAAGGTTCGGGAAATAGAGTTTAATATATAGATTTTTTTAAATCATGGAATAAATTAAACAAACATATAAATTAAATCACTCAATAAATTAAACAAACGTATATATAATTGAGTTAAATTATAAATTTTGTTTCAATAAATTAAACAAGAGAATGTCTGTATAAGTTAAATCACTCCAAAAATTATATATATTTATATAATTACATAAAATTATAAATTTTCTTTCAATGAATTATACAAGAGTTTATTCGAGTTAAATTATAGAATTTTTTAAGTCGCGCAATAAATTAAACAAAAATATATAAGTTAAATCACTTAATAAATTAAACAAATGTATACATAATTGAGTTAAAATATAATTTTTTCAGTAATTTAGACAAGAGTTTATTCGAGTTAAATTATCTTTTTTCTAAATCACCGAATAAATCAAAAAAATACAGACTCAATAAAGTAACATGTTATTTTAAATCCTAAAAATCATCATTTTAAAAATAAATTAAGTTTGTGTTAAAATATATAAGTTAAGTCACTCGATAAATTTAACACATATATAATTAAGTTAATAAATAAAATACATTTATATGTTAAATTACTCAATAAATTAAGTAAAAGTTATGTCACTCAATAAAAACAATAGTTGAAATAAAAAATTACTTATTATTAACAAACAAATTTAGCTAAAATGTAGAGATCATCATTGGATAGAGCTTCTACATTTAGCGTCGGTTTACAAGAAGAAAGCCGACAATGGAAGTCACTCATCGGTAAGCTAGAGATGGAGCTGGTGATGCTGGGCAGGGTTCAGATGAATAGGTATTTGGTTATGTATATTTGATTTCTTTGGAGTTTGTATATTTGGTTCAAACGAGATGTATATTTGTTTGTTAGGATATTTTGTTTGGATGTTTTTGTTGATATTATTGGTGTTTTCTGGATTTTTGCTTACGGATTGTTTGATATTTGATTTGTATTGTGATGGTTATGGTATTGTTTGATTTGTATTTTAATAAATATTTGATTTTTATTGTGATGGTTATGGTATTATTTGATTTGTATTGTAATGGTGATGGTATTGTTTAGTTTGGATATTTGATTTGATTTGTATTGTAATGGTGATGATATTTGTGTTGATATATGATATATGAATCCATGATATATATATATATGTGAATGTGTGATTGAATTGCAAAAGGCAATAGAAATGCTGCAAATTTGTTTCAGTCGGGACATCGGAAAAGCATCTGTAAAGCATCGTAAAATTCGGTTTTTGCATTTTATCTTGGTGTGGGTGATACATCGATATAGTGCCTGCAGGGCATCGGTAATTCCAATTTTTATAATTCAAAATGTAGTCGACGTGGCATCAAAAAGGCAATGACAAAACGACTTCAGTATGGCATTGGCAATTTGTCGTCTATATGATATTGGTATCAACACCATGCCTAATGTCTTCCAAGCATCGATAAAAAATTTCTGATATACTTTTTTCCAATGATTAATAGGGCATCGACCAGGCATCAGTATTACATTTATCGATGCCTCGTCAATGCCTTTTTGGCTCGGTACACTACAAGAACATCAGCCTTTGGTTGTAGAAATTCACGGCGTTTAATTTTAAGTGTAACTAATAATATTTCACCCTATATTATATACGTGTTAACCCACCTTTTTGCAAGGCCGTGGACAGGCGGATTTAACCAAATCTACTGCTCATTTGTCGAGACTGGAATACGATTGGTTGGAGCCAATTGGATGGATAGACGGTCAGTCAGGGATGGTTCAATATGCATGGCACGGCCTAGGTGGGTCGGCAGATGCCGCTCGGTCAAAGAGCGAAGGACACGGATGGTTCGGCTTGATGGAGTCGTTCGGTCTGGAAGTCAGGGGTCGGTCGGCCTTGATGATGTCGGCCGGTCTAGAAGTCAGGGGTCGGTTGGCATTGCGGTTCGGTCTGGAAGTCATGAGCTGCTCAACATAGGTCGTTTGGTCTGGAAGTCATGGGTCGCTCGGCATCGTGGTTCGGCCTAAGTGGTTCGACATTGATGGTGGTTCGGCACTTGGAGGTGGCTCGACAAAGCGGCTTGGTGTAGTGATGTAGTTTGGCCATGAGAGGTCGTTAGGCCTCGGTGGTATGGTTCGGTCGGGAAGATGTGGCCCGGTGTGGTGATATGGTTCAGCCATGAGAGGTCATTCGGCCTCGGTGGTATGGTTCGGTTACTTCGAGTCCTGAGGCATGTGACTTCGGGACATCACTCGGGTAGCTCGGTGGAGTATCAGGTGGATCGGCGTGGTTGCTTGGAGTGCCGCTCGGTGAAGGTTAGAAGTTCATACATGGCTCGGTCATTGGTGGAGTGGATCGGCATAGGTCGGTCGACACGGCAGTGTGGGTCGGTCATAATGAAGGATATTGGCTCAGCTATGGACATGATGGACCCGGACTACTCAGGAAGCCAAGTAAATCGGGATTTGCCTATAGATACAATATGTGGAGGTTCAGAAAAGGGATCTTCCTTTGGGCTCTCTTGCTTTCTATTTCCTAAGGCTAAGGTTACTCTACCATTTTGGAACTGTAATCGATTATTACAGCAATAAAAAGGAAACTTCTGGAGTGGACGTAGGCTGGAGTTAGCCGAACCACTGTAAAATATGTTCTTTACTGCTTTCATTTGAATTTTGACTGTTCTTCACATTATTACTCTCTACATATATTCTATCTGCGGTCTGTAACTGTGATTTGGTGCTTTCATCTGGATTTGGGTATTAGTGACCAATTTTGGTGCTTACAATACGCAACAAAAAATATTTCACCATCCGGCCTGGTTAAAAAAAATCTGCCTTAATCTAATAAACGTAACCAAACATTTGTGCTTCGTTATTCCTCGTCACTTAGAAAAATTTCTCAACACCTCTCTTAACCTAATAAACGTAACAAACAAAATTTCCCTTTTTGCTTAAAAAAATCAACCTCGCCCTCCATTTTTGATTCAACCATTCCTCCATCTACATCGTTATTGTAGCACGCCATCCATTTACTCCTCTCCACATCATCGTGGTAGCTCTCCAGCAAGATTTTCTTCTCGCGGTGCCCTAAATAGGTATATTTAGGTACGAATTGTATAAATTGATTTTATAATTCTATTTGGATGATGGAAACATATAATTAGTAAACGTATAATTAGCATAGGGTTTGTAAAGCTGTAGTGTTTGTAAAGGATTTTTGATTTCTATCTTCAATTATAGGGTTAGTAAACGTATAGTCTAGCTACACTGTCTAAATAAATAACAATCTCGCTTTATTAATAACATTTTTGATTTCAGTCTCCAGTTTATGCATATTTATAGTCAAAATAAGAAAGTAATTGTCTAGTGCTAAGTGAAAAATAAAACAACTTTTGAAAAATAAAACCAACTTTTTCTGATGAAAGTATATAGCATTTTGCTTTAATCATGAAATTGTCCCTTTGCCTTTCTCCTTTAACATTAAAAGAAAGAGGGTATGGTTAAAAATAGTAATTACAAGCTGCAAGGGTCTATAAACTTCTTTAAATTAAGCAAACTAACTAAAATAAACAACATATTTGATCTTAAGATGACTAGTAGTTAGATGGTAAAGTTATTATACTACAAGTTCTTTCTTGAAATTTTCAATTACAAATCTATTGGTTTTTTTTGTTCAATACAAAAAGAACAATAAAGTTTAACGAAATTTTTATACATTTATTACAAATCAATTGATGGAGGTAAGAATAAATAAAGACAAGTAAATCATATTTGGGTAATGGAAAACCTGACCCTGGCGTGATGTAACAAATGTTAGTAGTTCGTAAAGTATATATTCATGCTTCTCCATGGTAAACCATGTCTTAAAGAGGCAGATGGGGGTCTCAAACTTCCAACTCCTTATAAATTGCTTCATCATGTGTTTTTATGTTGTATCTATGCTTTGATTTACTACTCCTTATTTCCACTATTTTGCGATGAATGCACATGTATCTCTTTCTAGTTTTGGGTTTGTAGTTCTGAAAATTCTCTTGTTTCTTCCACCCCAAAGTACCATGCACACACTTAGAATGTGATTTTTTCGATGTCTCTGCCTTGGACTAATTTGGTTGCATTGGACCAAAAATTATAATTTTCAACCACTTTGGTTGCCTTGGACCAAGGTAAGCCCTGCTATACAGAACATCAATGCATTTGTCTTTTGGTTTCCCATGCCAAGATTAAAATTAGTTGCCTATGTAACAATTTTATTATTATTTTTAAATGATTCTTTTTAGAAAAATCTCCATGATTAACTTTTTATCTATTTTATTCCTTATTTTGAATATAAATGAAAACAAAAAATAAAAAATGCATAAATTAATCATGTAGTTTATAAATTCTAGCATATGGGCTATGTGCATGAAACTGATGCAGATTCAACAAAGTTGAATCTTATTAGAGCTGATGGGCTATGTGCATGAAATTGATGAAGATGCAATAAAATAGAAACTAAAAGAAAGACTACCAGGTTCAACCCTAGATTGTTATATTAGAGCTATAGTAATTTAACCATTACACTGATACATTGTTGTTGTAATTTGATAGCCGTTAAATCTCCATACACTATTCAGTATCGTCGCTGGGTGACTTGATCACTGAGATTGTCTATACGTTACTCCAAAGTAGGGAAAAACTTAGATGATGATCAATTTATTAATCAGTCATCAATTAATACATGTTTAGCTGCCCTGAAAAAATCCACTAATTTACTATATAGATCTTTTAATTATTGTAAGATATTTGAACAAAATAATTTATGTTTACACTCCCTACCTTAAAGTTGTAGACATATACCCAACATTCTAAAGTTATTTTCCACTTTCTATATTATGTTCGTCTTATTCAAGAGCAAGTATATAGCTATCATACATAAATTGTACTGTTCCTGGATTTGAACTGCTAAAAAATACGTTAAAGGTATCGGTTATCTTAACAGCTGAACTAAAGTGGTGTTTTGAATAATCAAGGTTGTGCCCTTGCATGTGTGTTGTATTTGTTTTTTTGCATGTCTTTTTTTATCGAGCTTGTTGTAGTTGCATATTCAGTTGCATCTAGTTCTATTTGTTGTAACTTCAATATTATATGACTTATTACATACCTAGATGTAATAAGTTAACATATTACATACCTGCATGCAATATTACATGCCTAAGTGTAATAACTTCAATGTGTATAGTTATTTTTTGATTACAATCGATAATCGATTTCTACGTCAAAGTTTGGAAACTTATTTACATGCATATGTCGATGATGGAAAAACATTGGATTTTTTTAAACAGATGATAACACAATGCTTAACATAATATGTATTTTGAGAATTAAAACATGTAATCTAATCACTCAAGTTTTTTTAATGTTTTTAACTTTTGTAGTAGAACTAGTATAGAGTGTCGACAAGGATCATTGAATTTCATGCATGCTGCAAAAAGGAATGTAAAATTGCAGAAATATTTTTATGCCTCTATAAAGGTTGTCGAAATCTTAGTCGTCATAGTCGTCACGATGACCACATCATCGTTGAACATTTAATCATGAAAGGAATGGATCTCAGATACATGAGAAATATATGGTATGACCATGGCGAAGAGGTAAATGTAGAGAAGAAAATAAAGTCGTTTGACGTATATGATTTATTCAAGATGATTCACTATGAAGATGAAGATTTTCTGAATCATGAATCTTTTGATGATGATAAAGATAACGTTGATTCTCAGAGAAAAGAGGACGAGTTACTCAAGAACTTGGAAGAAGAAGAAACTCCTTTGTATCCTAGTTGCATAGATCATACAAAATTATCTGTCATCCCCGTCTTGTATAATCTTAAATATGAGACTGGCTTATCTGATAGTTGGTTGATAAGATCTTAAGTATGCAACATTTATTTTTATCGAAGGATAACGTGCTTCCCAAAACTTTATATGAAGTAAAGAAATTTCTTAGAGCATTCGACATGGGTTTTTAAAAGATACAAGCTTGTGAGAATGACTGTTGCCTTTTTTAGAAAAGAATACAAAGATTTAGATACTTATCCAAAATGTGGTTCTTCGAGATGGAATAAAAATCAAAATACTGAAGAGAATATACAAGGTGTTACAGTTAAAATGTTGAGATACTTTCCAATAATTCCGAAATTTAGAAGAATGTATAGATCTCAAAAGATGGAAGAAGATTTAAGATGGCATTTTAATAATAGAAACAATGATGGAAAAATGCATCATCCGGTGGACTCTATAACATAGAAAATGGTGGATGAAAAGTATAAATCTTTTCATTTGATCCATGCAATTTTAGACATGGTCTTGTTACAGATGGATTCAATCCAATTTCCATGTTGAGTTCGAAATATAATTGCTGGCCGGTAATGCTTGTGACATACAAACTCTCGCCTATGTTGTATATGAAAGGAAAATATTATGTTAACTTTACTTATTCCAGGCCAAAGAAACCCAAGAGTGATATTGATGTACATTTGGCACCTTTAGTGGAAGACTTGCATTATTTGTGGTGTAATGGAGTTGTTACTTATGATGCATTTAGTAAAACATTATTTAAACTGAATGAAATTTTGCTATAGACGATTAATGATTTTCTGGCTTAAGGAAATCTTATTGGATGTCGTGAAGGGGAAAAAAGCTTGCCCATTATGTGGTGTTAATACTCATTCTTGTCGGTTGAATCATAGTCGAAAGAACATCTACATGGGTCATAGAAGATTTCTACCTATTTTAGATCCATGAAGGGAATAAAAGGCTTTGTATGATAACACCATAGAGAAAGGTAGTGCTCCTAGAATTCTAACGGGGAGACATTTATGCATTGTTGAAGGATTTTCCAAATGATTTTGGAAGAAAACGGAAAGAAAAGTAAGAAGAGGAGGTGTGCTCATGATACAAAAGATGAATATGATAAGACTAACGATCCTACAAAAATGGAGCTATCATGGTGGGAAAAAAGATTGATTTTCTTCGATTTTCCATATTGGGAGGTTAGTGGTTAATTTTTTCACTTCTCATTGTTTTAACAGAAGAAAAATATAGTAATCCGTTATAGTTTTGGTTTTTGCAGGAACTTCCATTACGTCACCATTTAGATGTGATGCATGTGGAGAAAAACATTAGCGAAAGCCTATTCAGGCACGATGTTGTATGGTAATAAATCGAAAAATGGAACCAACTGTAGAAAGGATTTAAAGGATTGGGAAATTTGACATGAGCTTCATGCACAACCTCGTAGGAATAAAACTTATCTTCCACTGGTTTCATATATGTTGTTAAATTCTTAGTGAAAATATTTTGCAAAAGATTGTATGATTTCAAAGGATCAGATGGCTACTGTTCAAATTTGAAGAATCAGATTTTGTTGTAGGATTGAAAATTTAGTGGAATGAAGTCACATGATTTCCATGTATTAATGCAATACTTATTGCCAATAGCATTGAGAGGATTATGTTCTTTTATCAACAAATTATGTCAACGTGTTCTTGATAGAGAGAAGGTAGAACAAATCAATGTTGAGATTATTAAAGTTTTGTGCAAGCCCGAAAAAAAATTTCCACCATCTTTTTTTGATATAATGGTACATTTATCAATTCATCTTGGAAAAGAAGCACTAATGTGTGGACTAGTTCATTTTTGTTAGATGTACCCATTCAATAGGTATATGAAGACAGTTAAAGATTATGTAAGAAACTATGCACGATCAGAGGGATGTTTTGCAAAATCCTATCTTGCAGAAGAATCCATGAGGTTTTTCAATGAATTTTTGAAAAAAAATCAGGACATGTAAAGGTGAAAGAAGCTCGAAATGAAGATTATGAAAGCAGTGTAATACTCGAGGGACGTCCGATTTCAATGTCCAAGACAGTTATATTATCAGTTGATGAGAAATAAAATGCTCATTTAGCTGTGTAATGAATATCGCTGTGGTGGAACCATTTATAGAGTAAGTTTATGTTACATTTTTTGAATTATTTTGATGTGTTCGTAATGCTAAATAAAACTCATAATCATTTGTTCTATACTAATTTGCATTTGGAGGAATTAAAAAATTCAAACCAGCACATGAGAAAAAATGCGACCTTACTTTGGGAAACATATACGATTTTTTTTACTGATTGGATTAAAAGAAAGGTTAGTTAGATTCTAAATATATTCTCATTTAACTACTAATATTACTCTATAACATTCATGCTAAATGGAATTTATTGTAGATACCTATTAACTCCAAGAATCATAATGAAATGTTAAGACAGATTGACTTTGTCCGAGGAATGATGCCTTGTCTTACAAAGAATATATCATCAATGGGCAATGTTTTCATATACAAGATGTAGAGAGAGAAACTCATAATAGTAGGGTGACTTTTGATGCAACTATTATGTGTAGAGCAAGTGCAAAAGATATGTCCCAAGTGGTTGATGTGGTCACTTATTATGGAATATTGACAGATATAATTTTATTAGATTACCATTTGTTTTATATTCCTATTTTTAAGTGTCGTTGGGCGTATGAAGGAAATGGAGTAAAAATTGATGATGATGGGTTCGCTCTTGTTAATTTACATCAAGCATCGTTTTCAAGAGATCCATACATACTTGCATCTCAAGCAAGACAAGTATTTTATTCAAGAGAAAATGATTTTTCTAATTGGTATGTTGTAATGAAAGCACAATCAAGAAGTTTTGATGATTTAGAGACACATATTGCATCGAGGAAGATATCCAAGTCATGGAAGTTTGCGAAATAACTTAAATGGATGATGAAGATAATAGCTAAGTTAAGGAGGATTGCGAAGGCATACTTGAGTAGATTATATGTTCTACTTGAACATGGTTATTAATTTTTTAGTGGCATTGTAATATGAAGGTAAGTTGTCGATTATTAGTTTTCAATACTTAATATGAGAATTAACACATAATAAAGGATTTGATGTTGATAACGTAGAAACAATAAAAAATGTTCATCACTTGGTATTAGATTCATTATTTATAAAAAATAATAGTTTTATATATCAGTCTAATTATGATGTATTTACATAGGTTAAAGCATTTGTAAAAAAAGAAGAAAAAAAGTTAATGCATTTCTAACTTATTTATACTAGCTAATGTTATTCATAAATCAATTGATATTAACTTGGTATTTAAAGGACGCACAATTAATATCAAGGCTTAACTACTTAAAGATCATGCCATCGAGATAAAAGACAAACACAAGTTACCTATACTTCTAGCCTTAATTTAAAGTGTGAACCACATAAAATATCATCAATTCTTGTAGCTTAAAAGTAAATAATGAATTCAACTAAATATTAAACCAAACATAATTTTTTTTCCAGTATGCATATGCATCTATTTTTTTCAAACGATAACCTGATCATCCATCTATATCTTATGCGGCTAGAAAAAAATAAATTTGAATTCACAAATAAAAATATATTTTAAACTATTAGCATTCAAGGTACCACCATGGCACCATCCTTACTGTTATTTTAGTTACAAACGATCTTTGTGCTTGTAATTTTAGTTACAAACGATCTTTGTGCTTGTTAGGTTCTCTTCTTTAAATTTGGACTAAGCATTCAAATAAATAGATAAATATTGTTTCAAGAATGTTTCTATTATTTACTGTTTATTTCCTTTATTTCTGTACACTATGCCTCAGGCTACTTGATTGGTCTACAGTTTTATAGATTGCCTGTTACTTCCTATTTTGATTGATCTACAATTTTACGGTCCATTGTTTCCTTTTTATTATTGTACTTTACTTTTGATTGGTCTATAGTTTTATGGATTGCCTGTTACTTCCAGTTGCACTGGATTCAACTTTATATGCCTGAGTAAATGCACTACATCTCCGTTTAATGCACACTGCAGTAAAATCATAGCCTAAAGGCACACCATTTAATCTCAACATTGATTAAATGCACATTGCAGTTAATACACTACATATCAGTTATATGCCTGAGTTAATGCACATTGTAGTTAATGCCCGAGTTTAATGCATATTGCAAATATATTCATACAGACAACTTATCATATAAACAACTTATCATTTTCTATCAAGTATATTCATATGGAAACATGCCTAAGTTAATTTATGTTTTATCCTGTATTTTCTTTGTTACCATAAATCTAATCAATCTCGTATTTTGTTTTATTTGCATAAAAGAGATGATTCTAAGCTCCATAGGTACTCGCAACCAGAGAAAGACTGAAGAGGGATCCTCGAAGTATAATTCAAATGGAAAACATAAAAAGCCAGCCGGTGTTTGCAATGAAGGGCAAGAACAAGTAGTCAACGCTAAGAGGCCAGCCAGTGCTTGCAATGAAGGCTAAGAACGAGTAGTCAATGCAAAGAAGCCAGCCAGTGCTTGCAATAAAGGAGAAGAACAAGCACTACATGATACAGAGCAAATGTAGTATGAAGAAAGGGCTTTGTTAGGTGAAGAAAGACTCTGCTCAGAAAATGAAATCCCTTCTGACTTAAATGTCGGTGTTGAGATGGAAATTGGGAGAGCAAGTGAAGCTAAAACTGCAAGTACATCTCGGAAAAGAGATGGTAGAGGTCCAACAAAAGCAAAAAGGCTCCCGTTAAACAGTCATGATCGAATTAAACTTGAGTTTAATGATGTAGCCATACCAATAAAGCTAGGGTCGGTATATTTATCTTCTTTTCTTGGACCGCTTATGGGGGAGTACATTCCGTTCACACTTGATGATTGGAGGCTTCTAAGCAATGAGTTAAAATTTCTTTTGTGGGAATCGATTTAGGTATGGATGAACAAATAATTACACTTAGCTATGTTGGATATAAGGTCAATTTATATATTTATGCATTTGCTTATACTGATGCAAGTACAAAGTCATATAATTTGAGAATGTGAATTGGTAATGATCAATATGAAACAAAAAATCAAATCAGATGCATGTAAAATTATAGTAAACACACACATATGCTGAGAAATTGATACATCAAGTTATATTGAATGTATACCATCTAGTTAAAATTTTATTGTATTCATGTTATGCTAAGAACAAGGGACCATATTCATGTTTCCAGTGTTATGATCAAGTTACTTAAAACATGTATTATGACAATGAACAAAACCAAATCAGGCTTGATATCATAAAATAGCACAGGTTCTAGGTACTGCTACTTTAGGCAGAACTTCCAACAACCAAAAAATAAAAAGCTGGAACCGTTGTTCAGGATATGCTAAATTAGTTACGTTTTAAAACATATAGATGAACAATGTAAGCAGTAAGAACCATACTTTAGTACTAAGAATAACCAAATTGCAGTTTTCTTCATTGACCTTTGCTTGATAAACTAGTTATGATGCTCGATATATAGTTTTAACTTTGGTTATATCACAGTTTACCTTAGTAATTTCCCGATCACTCCATAATATATTTGGTCTGAAAGCTTCATCTTCATTATCCGATGTCATGTTCTCACGATTATTTGGACTAATAAAAGACTAACTAGGTGGATTATATAAAATACGAAAATTTTCATTTAATTCTTGAACCTAACACTTGTTTTCCATAATACATCAAGTTATGTTTAGAAATCTAGTTCATTGTCATAATACATGTTTTCATGTATTATTGCAGATTATATTTAAATTGGAAAAGGATTAGCAAAGAAAAGCCATATTTCAACAAATGGGAACAATTTGGAGATCCTCAAAAAGCAAATTGGTTCAGAAAATAAATAAAGCGGAGAATGAAGAGGATAGACTTAAACTGAAACCTACCAACATCAAAAGCATGAACGAATGGAGATAATTTGTGAAGGTGAAAACAAGTCCGGAGTTTTAGGTAACATTAAGATATTTTTACAATAAAAAGTATTTATATTATAATTTATTTTAGTCGTGCCCCTAATGTGAAATTTATGGTTATGTTATGGATCCAGTTAAAACTTGTAGTCTGTGATAGTTTTAACAAAATCTAGTTATAAAAAAAGATCATAAGGCTGAGCTATTGTGACATTGTAGACAAAATAAGTATATATAACATCGCAAATGATTATAGAATATGAAATGTCTAATTATCACTATAATTATTGGCTGCTAAATGTATCCAAATGATCATCATATTTTCAAAATTGCATTTTTTTCTTTTATATATTATTTTCAATTATGACATTGCGTTTACATTTGAAAAAAAAATGTTATGTACTTATTTTTTTATAGTTACAATAAAATCAATGTTCATAAAATTCATCATGTTATTTATAAATTCACCATGAATAAATGTTATGTATATTGCATTCATTTATTTGAGTACACCATTTAAATTCACTTATTTGAGTACATCATCTTTTTATACTTTTGGTTACTAAATTTTAACAACTTCCAATATTTTCAGAAATGAAGTGAGAAATATTTGGCCCTTAGGGATAAACAACTTCCACACACATCTGGTCGTAGGGGAATGGCTAGATTGACCGAGAAAATGGTCAGTTAATTAAGTATAGCATTATTTAATAGTATTTAATACCGGTCAGTTTATTTATTTAATGTTATTCTAAATTTATAGAAACCAAAGTGCAGATCCAGTGTTCGTTACTAGAGTTGATGTTTGGATTAAATCTCACGTTAAAAAAACGGTGAACCAATGACCGTGGAAGCTGCAAATACTATTGTAATAATTTTTTATTCTATCGGTATATTAAAAATTGTCTAAAACTATGATAATTTTACCATCGTACACTATATGTATGTATTTAATTATGTAGGAGGAGATTAAAATATTTGATAGCCTATCACAGTCGAGCTTGTCACAGAATGTCAAAGGAGATGCTCTTGCACATGTATTTGGACAAGATAAACCAGGAT
Source organism: Allium fistulosum (assembly GCA_030737815.1). Classification (NCBI taxonomy): domain Eukaryota; kingdom Viridiplantae; phylum Streptophyta; class Magnoliopsida; order Asparagales; family Amaryllidaceae; genus Allium; species Allium fistulosum. The sequence continues at coordinate 1,386,323 of JASFAW010000015.1, forward strand.
GGTTAAAAGTACTGGAAAAGGGTTGTACCTTAACCAAGCTAATTTTGTCTCAGTCCAGAGATAAACAAGTATCTCATTGTCAACAGAAAATAGCAGAATTGAAGAGTATGGTACAGATGCTGATGGACAAGAAGGTAAAATTTTAAAAGTAATTTATATATGTAAAATATAAAACAAGGGATATTTCAATTTCTTACAAATTTAAGAACAATTAAAATATGTAAAACTATTAGTAAGCTAAGTGCCAATAAGAAAAATGAGCAGAGATGAAGCTTATTCACATCATAAAAGAAAAGAGTTATTCATTCAAAATTTGATTGATGCAATTATATTATAATTTGTCAACCAATAAATAGCACAACCAAAAGTTGACTGTTACTCGCCTCATACATTAATCACTCTCAAATATTTTACTTCTTCCTACCATATTTTAATTAATGCATTGAATCATGATTCACTTTTAGCAGAGTAAAAATGCTAAGCACAACACTTGATTTAGTCGGTATAAATTACTGTAATGGTTAATGCTAGAACAACTATACCATTCCACAATTCAGCTGGTTATTCATGTTGGTTCTTTAAGAATACGAACAATGTAAAATAACTACCAATATAATTAATAACTATTTGTGATTTAATTGTGCATATCCACTTAAGTGCTCCTAAGATTAAAATATCCTAATATTATTGCTTTGGAGCAAGGTAAAGATAGTTCGAAAGAAGGAAGCACGCATGAATTGGTAAAAAATAATTATATTACTGAAACAACATTTGGATTTTAGGTTTTGATTCAATAATTAATATACTTTTGGGTTGAATAATTATAGAGCAATGACAACGTATGTTTGCTGTTGAATTGGGATGGAACTTCTGAAGTTGTTGTGAAAGGGAGAGTGTTGTCCACTGACCCAAATGAGGTTGTCAGTGGCATTCGTATTAGATTAAACGCTAATAGCATTGTTATAGATTGTGTGACTAAACCAGATGCTTATTTGTGGAGGCCTACACCTGATATGTCACTATTAGCATATGCTAAGAATAAGGTAGTAGTATGACCAGCTAATTCCATTAAGATGGTACTGCGAGGACACTTGAATGAAGCTAGTACGATAAATTTTACAATTCACAATAATCTCGTAGGACTTCCATTTAATTTAGAAATATGTCATCTACAATATTTTCACTTAATCACTAAACTCTTAATTTACACTTCTCATTTTTAGAGCAACAGTAGCACCCAAGACTAGAAATGCTAGGTTTATAGTTAGAAGTGAGGGGGTACTTGTCGAAGGAAGAATCTACGTCAGTGATCCAGAGCATATTGTTAATGGTATTCCGTTGGATCCGTCTGTCGTTGTGATCTGGATGGACAATGTCAAAAATGTAGATGCTTACTTGTGGTGACCCACAGCTGATACGACGTGCATTAGAGATGTAGTTGGTAAGAAAGTTGCATGGCCAAAATCAAAAGTTGAAATTGATAAAGAAAACAGAAATAGGAATGGAAATGGTGCAAGTTTTCCCCTAAGAACCACACTCATAATCTTGAAGAAACCGCAATAACATATAAGTAAATATTATGTAGTCTACATTATAAAGTTTTTTCCTATGAATTAATTTTTGCACCAATGTCTTCCTCTCCATCTCCATGTTTTTCTATACCTTTTTGTTTCTTTTGTTTGAAATTCAATTTGAACTTGAATAATTTAGGAGAGTTTATTGCACTCTAGTTATAGTTGGGACTAGGGATGTTTGGTTGATTTATTTATATGGAGAGTAGGGAGAAGCAACTACCAATTTATAAAGAGACCATGTTCAGTTTAAAGTTGGATTGAAGCTTGAATTTAGAAAATAAGTTTGAATGGTCTTGGTCAGTGATACATGATGAATGATGGAATGCATACCAGTTCTTTATTTTATCATTTATGATGAATATAATTGTGGTTCTTGTGTGTCGATGTTACTTTTTTTGTAGGTTTGTTTTATAAACGAATGAATGAAATACCTAGAGTAGCAAATAGGTGTGAATTATGTTGTGATTTCGATACAAAATCACATAGAAGAAAAGAAGGTATTAATGCATGTTTATTGTAGCACTTTAGCACGTGATTTAGGGCAGCTGCATTATTTAATAATAATGCAAAGAATTTTTTTTAATGCATTGCACTATCTTAGGCTATACAAAAATATATAAATATTGTATATATATTCAGTATTTATGTATATATATATTTGCATAATTATCTCTTTTTGCCAGCCGATTGCAAAGTTGGTAGCAGGTAATAAATGCAAGTTGATTGATGTGGGTGGAACAGACGAAGTAGTGGCTGAAGGAACTATTGCTTCAACTGATGTGCCAATGGTCCATTGGCGTCCATTGGGACATGATGCTGTAAAGGTTTAGGTTGAAATTTTGAGAGTTCCAAATGTAGTGCTATGGAGACCTACATCGGAGTCGACGTGCATGGAAGATACCTTTGGTACCAACATAGCTTGGCCGATTGCAAAAGTCATCAACGAAACAAAATGAAAGGTTTGTAATTGGTCAGCATTTGATGCCTTTCCTTATGCAGAACATTTAACAATAATGCATATACAACTTTGCTAAGTAATTTCATACCTGAATTTGAGATACTCCTTAAGTTATAATTATCGCATGGTTAGCTGGAGTATAAAAAATACGTTATGATCTTTACATTTTATCTCGTATAGTGAATTCATCAGTGTTTTATTCTACTGTCCAAAGTCAATGTGTCTATTTGAATTAAAGAGGCCGAGCGGTTTAGTTGTGCCCTAACCTGTCATTGGAAATGAAGTACTATTTAAATGTAAGAAGAATGCTAGAGAAAGTCGCTTAGCAGCGACTGCCCCTTTTACTTGCCTTATCATTGGTTGTTATTAAGATAGTGGACCACATATGTTATAGAAAACTATAATAAAAGATACGCCAAAGCCTGAGCTAATCATTAAGTAAATTATACAATCGCTCTCGAGCGACTGTGGATTCTATGCCTCTAAATGGAAATGTATCTAAACATGTAATTTATTGTGATAGTTTTTCTAAAACAGTGCCCAATTTATAATACCCTTGTATTTTTCATTATAATATGTAGCTAATTGTTTTGAATATAGGTTGTCCTTTTCTTCATTTATCCTTACAACAGCATTCCAAACCCATTACAAATGATAGTGAAGACTTAGCTTGTGAAAATAACTTTATGGAGTTGCTATAGTAGCTTATAAATCTTCAACTTACATCACTTGGTTCAAACCAGATGTTTTAATTTCTAAACTTTTGTTGTTGTTGGTGGCTAATGCGGCTTTTCTCATAACTATTATATTATATGTCTGTATAGACAACTCATATATCTTTTAGGTGTCTCTACACTTGGGAAAAGCACTATGTTAAACCTTTCCATTCTTGAATTATCATTACTTGCTTGAATGTGTAATTTTGGTCTCAACGTTCTTAACTTTATTTCTGAATGGTTTATGGACTGAATTATTTGTCCTCTAACTAATTTTTGTCTCAACGTTACTACGAAGCTATGCATGCTCTGATTAATATTCATCACATTTGAATAAAGTTCAATTTTACTTGGGTTTGATTATTTATTGGCTGCTCTGCAGTAATTTTCCCTGGGTTTGAATAAAGTCTAGGTATTTATTATAACTTGACTCTCATTGTTGATTATTACTTGTCTACAAGTAGATCAGCATTTCTGAAGAAATGATCAGCAATAACACTAGTTGTATATGGTACTTATTTGGTAGTTTAATCGTTTATTGTACTTGCTTAGTTCAACTGTTTATAGTACTTTATCTGCAGCACTATAATGACATGTTGTTTATGGTAGTTTCGTTGTGTAAACTTCTCTATGTACGGTTAACTTCTTGTCTTGAAATTATTGTATTTAGGTACAGTTATGTACTAATTGTGTGTTTATGTACGATTATGTACTGGTTGTGTTTATGTTAGTGCAGTTGTTTATGTATTTTGTGGTTGTTTGAATGTGTTTATGTTTGAATGTGTGTATGTTTGAATATGTTTATGTATTTTGTGGTTTTTTATGTATTACGTTATAACATAAGCTATGAACAAAGTGAATTGGAGGGTGAATGAGCTAGCAGAGAATGTGGAAGGCGAAAAAAACATAAAAAAATTTAGCACGTTTAAAAAACGCTATAGAAATATCATGTAGTAAAAAAACGCTACCAAAACAAATGGTGGCGGAAAAAACGCTACAAGAAATATATAGGCCGATGAAACACCACAAAACATATATGATAGCATTTAATAAATGCAGCTGTAGGGTTTGACTTTAAACTACACCCTCTATACAGCGTTTATAAAATGCTACTAAAATATTTTATAGTACTACCTTTTGGTGGCGTTTTCAAAACGCTAAAATAAAGGTTTATAATAGCATTTGACAAACGCTACAATAAAGAAATTTATAGTGGAGTTCAAAAATGCAACAGAAAATCATGGATTTTTAGTTGGGTGTTTTTTCGCGGCATTCCCTACAACGCTACCGTAAGTTATGGTAGTGTTTATTATGCGCCACCAAAAATACTTTTTCTTGTAGTCGTAAATGGTATTGTTTTTGTAGTGATTAAGGAACAAAATGGTCTAATTATACACCTAGAAAGATATACATGGCCTATGCCGATGAGCGAAACCATTGAGGAAGTCTTATGCATGAATTTTTGTATGATTTTTCCACTATGTACTTTTGTAGGTTACCGCTCAGAACTAGCAATTCATGGAAAATGTTGTCTAAGAAGTTCATTATTTTGTTACGCTTCTACATGGAGTAGCCAAAGGGTACACATTTGTTGTCTGATATAAAGCAAAGGAGTGTAGATTCTTTGCTACAATAGTTAAATAGATTTAATAGTGTGGTTGCTAGTGTACGTAATATTGATGAGAAGTCGACGAGGGATTCTATTATGAGATAATTGAGTATGTAAGGTTGGAAGATGTTGAACTTTATGGAAGCCATTGGACCCTCTCAAGTTGGGATGTCATCAACTGTGAATGCTCGGTGAGGGGAGGTGGTAATTAATTCTTTAAAAGAAGGAAGCAAACAACCAAGGCAATCAGAATGAGGAGAAGGGTGACCACAAGAAATGGAGACCTGATTCACGGTTTGATCCTCTTATGTATCTAAATGATACCAACAAAAACATTTACTTGGCCCCTCAAGTAGAGATAAAGTATAAGAGGCCACCATTCAAGAAGGAAATGAAAAAGGATCTGAATTTGAGGAAGATCCATTGCTTCCATGAATCGATAGAGTTAAGGGTATTCCTTACGAATAATTATGTGATTTGATAATATAACTTAACTCTTATAGTGAATCTTGTTCCAAATAAAGTAATTTCAAAAAAAGTAAGCTTGTAGCTTTACTTCTATTATATATTGTTATACTAGTAAATAGGTAATGTTTTAAATACATCGATTATGTACAGGTAGAAAATCCTCAGATAAAGTATTTAATCAATCCACATATGCATATGATCATAACCATAATGTCAATCATGTCAATTAATACTTATCCTTAAATATTCCTTGCTAAGATGTATAGAGAAAGAGATATTAATATATCCATTGAGACTAGTGTATGTAATGCTCTCCATATGATGGATGATGAATTACTCTTAACAATTAAGGGTTATGTATATGTAGTTGTTTGAAAATATTATAGAACAACTCACCAATATTCTTCTATAGGTTAATTATAAAGTCAAATAGAAAAATCTTATGTAATAACACGCTACGGTCTTTCGACTTGAGAATACTGTGAATCATAAGTGCCTAATCCACACGTTGATAGTGGATAATCAGATGACAATGATGATCGTGTTAAGGTCATAATTTGGTATAAGTTTAATCACTTAAAGTGAAACATATTAAAGAGAAAATTAATCTCCTTCAGAGTATGTTAGTCTTACCATAATTGGTTTTCAACTTACAGCCAAAATTTTTGGCCAAAGAAAAATGGTCAATTTGTAACTATTGTTAGATCGAACCAAGGATTTTAATATTGTATTCACAATTAACTACGAGTATCATTATAGTTTTGACCGTTGACCGCACATTAGATATTCAAGTGTTATAGTGATGAAGAAGAGAAAACGTGCGTAATATATCGCTGCTTAGCGTATAGATTAAATGATTAAAAATATGGTTTTACCTAGATGATTAGTAAGTAACTGAACTCGTGTCCACTACTATGCTTCAGCAAAGTCCGTATATGCTTCAATATTTAAATTATTTTAATATTATTATGGCTGAGTTCATACAAGGGAGTCAAACAACCATCACTTTAGTGTCCTCCGACTTCAACTGAATAAAATAATTTTAAATGTTATAAATTAAATTGGAGAAAATTGATATAAATGTTATATTAATTTATTATGGTTTTTATTTATTGATTTGAATGCTTAATATTAACTAAAATAATGTATAAATGTTATATATTGATATAACTAAATACATAGGCTAAAAACAATAATAAATAACTGATAATTGTTATTAATTAGATCTAAAAAAAATCATGTAGTTAGAACCATCTAACCGGTGTGAACTATGTATTGATATCATCGGGATTCTGAGTATCAAATATTGAACCACAAAAGTATAAGCAGCAAAAAGTAAATCACACAGTCGATTTATATTGGTTCAAACATTCCCGTCCTTCATCCAATCCTAGAACTCCATCTGGAATTTCACTAACATCCTCACTTAACCTAGAGGAATAGGTATCCTTACAACTGTCTGAATAGCCGAACAGGGCTTAAACCTTTGCCTAAACAACCAAACAGGGCATCGCATTTTCTTGAATAGCAAAACATGCCTTCACCTTTACGAAGTTGACTAAAATTCTCTAACAACTATATTGTGTCTTTAATACACTAATTTCTCAACATTGGGTGCAGTATCTCCTATAATCCTCACACATGGTATGGGTTTGACTGTGCAAAGACTGGAGAGGCTAAGTTGGTTCTGGATATAATATGGAGTCAAATGCATAGAGAAGAAACTGTTAAGGGCAATCTCGGATCATCTGGGTTGATCTTACTTAATGCCTGTCATAATCCAGAGTGGATGATCAGATTGGATTCTAGATGCAAACCAATGGAGAAACCAAAGGGTTTTATAGTGGAGTTAGGGATGTGTATCTAGGATTGCAACTCTTTAGATTAGCCATTGGTGAAAGGTGGCGTCTTCTAGAATGAAGAGGGAGGAGCGGGAATCTCAACAATTTGAATAACAACCCATTACAACCAAAACATACAATTACCATTCGACTGGTTATGTGCCAAGAGATTAAGCGGTTGCTGTTGGTAAGGTCTATTCCGATAGCAACCGAATGCTGCACTTTTTCCCAATTTCAATGCTCCAAGAAATCAAAGAAAATTCTCAAAAATGCTAGAGCCAATTTAAGATCATATGGTAAAGTTCGAAGTGATTTGAAGATAATTTTTATGTTTTAACAAACCATATCTAAAACTGACTCAGTAAGGATTCAATATATTACATACTCATTTAAAGCCCTGCAATCCATCTTCAAGTGGTTCTCCAAAATGCATGTGACTTATTAATCATATCTCTATCACTTGAATGCTCATATTCCACTCCGTACTCTTGAATGCTCTGATATGACCTTGATTCTTCTTAATTTTGCCTTTTTTGCATATGTATTTGTTTCTAACTTTAACCTCCACTTGAATGCTACATGATATGCTAAGAAGTCTGTAATAGCTTAATAAACTCATTAGCCACATTATTGTAACGTCATTATCATTGAAACCCAAAACACTATTTTTTACATTATTCCCCTTTCTAGATGATGAAAACCCTACAACTTTATAATTCAAAATAAATTTACTCCCGCTAAATTAATGCTCCCACTATGCCGATGTACCCCTATTGATATTCTTAATTTTTTTGTCATATTGGAATCAATAAAAGAGTTTAAGAGAAATATATAAATTAGGAAACGAACATTGATTTTAGTAAAAAATTAATAATATATAAATGTTAATAATGTCTAATCATTGAAATATTTATTTGACAACAAGGTATTCAAAATGATTTGAGCAAGGTAAGCACAGAGATACCCATAAAATTCTAGGTCTTAGACGATCAAAATCTATTTTTTCTTTAATGCACAATTAGTCAAATAGTTTTCTAAAATAATTTTCTCACTTTTTAAGAATCCATATAAAAGAAATTATTTTCAAAAATGGGTTATGCACATTTATCTTAAATTTTATAAAGCGTAGGAATAATTTTTGACATAAAGAATTTTTAATTGTTAGCTTAAAGTCCAATATTAAATAACAAAGGATTTACAAAAATTAAATGACATTTCTAACTTAAGTAAAATTTAGTGATGTTATTTACTTAAAATAATATTTTAGAAAGTTTTAGCAAATTTTAATTTCTCATACTTTAACATGTGATACCTAAAAATCAAGATTTAGAATTACTAAAAAATACTTCTAAAATATTACTTTTAATTTATCATATTGCTCTCTTAAAGAAATAATTTTCTAGAAAATCACCTTTTAACCCAAAGATCATTGTAAACATACAGTGATTTTCAAAAATCAAATTTTCAAAATTTCAGTTTTAAGCTCACAATATAGTAGCCAATATTTTTTATCGAGCTTTTGAAATTTGAAAATTTCAACATATGTAATAACCCCAAAATTATGGTTATTTGATTTTAAAAGTTTAATTAATTTTAAATGTTTAAATAATTGGATTTCTGAATTTAATAACTTGAATTCAAATATAGAGAATAATTAGATATTCAAATTGTGAATTAAATGGCTTTAATAATTTTATTTAACTCCTTTTAATTAATAAATAATATTTGTGAATTCAATTTTGTGAATTTATTTCAAATGTAAATAGACCGGATAAATATCGATAATTAAATATTTAAATCTGTGAAATTGTCGTTCCGAGGCATAGTCTCGGATTTCGATGAAACCAATTTCATTGGATCCTTAATAGTGAATTATATTATGCCATCGAATTTCAAGGTGATCAGACGTATCGTTTGATCGTGCGAGTACGAAACGCGTTGAAATTTATATCTGAAATTTAATATAATAACTGGGTTCAAAAAGCTATCTTCTGCATACGATCGAATTGGGGCTCGAGACTAGTTCCATTGTGTTCAGAATAGAGGTATAACATTAGAACGCCAGGCGGCACGGCCCTTTTGGAGTTCGAGATTTTCGGGTATGTTTTGTTGAATATTTTAATTAAAATAATATATATAAGTACATACTTACCTTAATTTTGGCCATACCCCCCACATTCCAAACTATACCATGCCCATGCCCCAATGTGCAGGCCATCCCTCATCTTCCCCTTAAAAAACATTCCCTGTAAACATGAAAGAGAGGATTTCAAAACTTTAAAAATTGAACGAATTCGTTTCTCCACTAAAAATTGTAATTTTGGATTCGTTAAACTCGTGTTGATAAGTGCTTCAACTCTATACTCAAAAGTTTCATTTTTGTTCATGATTTGGTGGGTGCACTAGTAAGGTCAGAGCTAGGGCTTGATATTCCTTGGGATTTAAGCAACGAGAGGCAAATTTGAGAGTGTCGTTGAGTTTGCCTTGCCGTTTAGCACCTAGGGCCGAAGTTTGAGAGTGATTGGAGCCTCTAGGAGTGATGCAATATTTTGGGGCAGTAAGGAGGCATGTCAGGTCAGATTTTGATGGGGCTATGTTGAGGTGAAGCGACGGTGATGAGGAGGTAGCTCTCGTAAAGATGGACGCGTTGGCAAAAACGTGAGTCAATTTCGTCGAGAAACGAAGGAGTTATGGTCGTTTAAACTTTTGGAATGGTGGGTTTCATGGTGTGCATATCACGGCCTGTGCATTTTGGTAGTGAGGAGGAAGATGGATTAGTGGTAAATAGTTTGATTAATAAAGTAATTAGTATTGTTTAATTATTTAATTTAATCAAAATCTTATAAATGCGATAACTTTTGCGTACGAGGTCGGATTCGAACGCCATTTTTTTACATTGGACTCGTGTCATCGAGATCTACACGATAGAGCTGGTTTGGATGGATTTGGAGCTTGTTTAAATTTAGGCTAAAATTTAAATTTTTCCAAGTGCGATTTTTTTCCAAGTGCGATTTTAGCCTAAATTTCAACAAGCTCCAAATCCATCTAAACCAACTCCATCGTGTAGATCTCGACGACACGAGTCCAACGTAAAAAAATGGTGTTCGAATCCGACCTCGTACGCAAAAGTTATCGCATTTATAAGATTTCGATTAAATTAAATAATTAAATAATACTAATTACTTTATTAATCAAACTATTTACCACTAATCCATTTTCCTCCTCGCTATCAAAATGCACAGGCCGTGATATGCACACCATGAAACCTACCATTCGAAAAGTTCAAACGACCATAACTGCTTCGTTTCTCAATGGACTTGACTCTCCTTTTCGGCAACACGTCCGTCTTCGCGAGAGCTACCTCCTCATCACCATCTCTTCACCTCAACCTATCCCCATCAAAATCTAACCTAACATGCCTTCTTGCTGCCCTAAAATGTTGCATCACTCCAAGAGGCTTCGATCACTCTCAAACTTTGGCCCATGGTGCTAAACGACAAGGCAAACTTAACGACACTTTCAAAATTTTCTCTCGTCACCTAAATCCCAAACAATGTCATGCCCTAGCTCTGACCTTACTAGTACACCCAACAAATCATGATCAAAAATAAAACCTTTGAGTATAGAGTCGAAGCATTTATCAATACGATTTTAACGAATCCAAAATTACAATTTTTAGTTGAGAAACGAATTCGAATTCAATTTTTAAAGTTTTGAAATCTTCTCTTTCATGTTTACAGGGAATGTTATTTAAGGGGAAGATGAGGGATGGCCTGCACATAGGGGCTTGGGCATGGTATAGTTTGAAATGTGGGAGGTATGGCCAAAATTAAGGTGAGTATGTACTTATCTCTACTACTAATAATGAGAATTCCTGGAATAGAAATTCAACCGTGTCTTTTGGAAATGCCAGAAATACCCTTCTTATTGTTCGCTTTTTACATTTTCATCCCGTTCGCTTCTTCTTCATCTCATTTTATTCTAGTTTCTTTCCTAACCCTAATCGCCATGCCGATTTATCACTGTCAAGCAAATTAATCCATTATTATCGCCAATCCATTATCAACCCTAACTCATAACTAACCTTAGTCCATTACTTTCACCCAAATTGACGCTATCTAAATCCAGGCCATCACTTAATAATCGCATTCTCGACCTCTTCAATCGACAATATTACCTTCGCTCGATCATCCATCGAAGCTCTACTTACACCATAAGTCCCGATCTACAGTCAATGGGCTCTAAGACCGAAGAGTTTTGCCTCCAATGGGTAATCAATCGCTTGAAATCTACCTGATACTGTGGTGAGTTAATCGCAATTTTACATCTCTTTAATTTTAAGTATCATACTTCTAGTTCTATCCGTTGATTCTAATCTATTAATATTACAATACAATTTTGCATTCTACCGACACTACAACAAAAATACCTTTTCGCAACTGCCAAAAACAGTTGTAATAGGTCTATTACAACGGGCGGCCGCCAGTCTTAATATCCGAAGTTGTAATAGAGTTGAATATTTTTACAACTGTTGCCGACAGTTGCAGGAGCAGTTGTAAAAAAACTATTTACAACTGCTTTTGAAAGTTGTGGTAAATTCTATCGTAACTGTTGCATTGACAGTTGTAATATGTCTCTTTTGCAACTGCTAATAGCAGTTGCAACAATAACTTTTGCAACTACTTTTGGTAGTTGTGATAGATTCATTTACAACTGTTATTGACAGTTGCAATAAATCTTTTTACAACTGCTACCAACAATTGCAATTCATCTTCGGACAACTACCATTAACCATAAATATCACAACATTATAATTAAAACTGATATTTCACTAATAATAACTACAATCGTTAACATTACTTGAAACAACATGAACCATTCACATTTAATAAAAGCTAAAACAATTCAATTTTACACCATTTTTGAATTCATAATTTTATTACAAAATTTGATAAAAACATTTAACATAGTTTGAACCAAACACATGAATGGATCCAAAGAATTGTACCTAGAACCATCTCATTTATTAATCTTATGTATTCCAGGTCGCCTTGCTTGTTCTTTTATGTAAGGAGGAAGTCCTTGAATTTTTTTGAGATAAATCGCCTAACTTCATCTCTGGTAACCCACTCTCTCAATGTACCTTAAACACGGTACATGTTGTGCTCATCGTCGTCGTCATATTCGTCCTGTGAAAACAAGTAGACAAGTTAATAACATGCAATATTTTAACTTTTATAATTAATGATGGTAAGCATAAAGAAACCTACCTCATATGGGTCATCATCAGTTTTATCTGTTATAATTCGTAAACCTATTAAACCCAACTCCTCCATAACCTGTAAATTATATATACCAATGAGATATTTCAGATTTACTACAAGAGTGCTGCTTGTAAGAAAGAATTGGCAATTAAAATATAAGCAACCTATGCAAATTATACAAATCAAAACATTAAATGAATTCTGTGTTACAGCTACTCTCAAAAAAAGTGTTGGGATGTCTGAAGTAGTTACTATCATTTAAAATACAAAGCAATAACCATTTAAATCAAGTGTTTTGATGAAAATGTATAGTATTCAATGATTATATATTGAAATAGTCAACACGGGCTATTTCAGTTAAAAGATGCAATTTATAGATAAACTATACATTGTTCAGGTGTACAGTCTTCGCTGAAGTGTAAAACTGCATTGCTGTATTGATATCCAGTATCATCAACCAAGTCAGCAGCCTCATACCTAGTGATATATTAAACTCAAAAAATGCTCTGTTATTAGTGAAAAATATCACCACTAGCTCATTCAGTGTCCAATTTGTGCCTCTATTAGTAGTGCGTATGGCCGAGCTATGCAAATTCGATTATAAATACATAAACGAGAAACACATTGGTAGCTAAAACCAAGCGCGTTCAGCAGCCTCATACATTGTGTATATTCTATAGCATGCTTGTCATAAACGTTTTATTAGAAGTAGATAAAACAATTATCACCTGCAATTATTCAGTACTATTTCACTTCTTGAGAACTGTAATGCTTGATCTCTTATTCGGTACTATTTCACTTCTATTTCTGCTTAATGTTTGAAACTGTCACAAGAGTCTACATAAAAAAAAGTATATTTAATTAAACATAAAAGCAAACTTATAAGATAAGATTACTGTAATACTTCTGTAAGTGGAGTACATCATGTCATCAATTTCTGGACTACGGAAACAATAACAATAACATTATCAAGCTTGAATTGAGCCCAATATAAGGAAAAAAAGTGGTTGAATTGATGAATGGTTTTAACAATTTCCATGACTGCAACTTTCCTTTAACTGATGGTTACTACCATAGCTTCCTGCCTACTTCACAAGAAACTGACTAACGAACAATGTTGATCAACTTTGTCAGCTGATCTTCATGTTATAACATGGGCAAACCAAGTTTCATGTATCATCCATTCTAGAGTCTGTTGGTTGTAAAATTAGATTTTTTCTGTATTTAAATAATATAACATATATTTTAAGCGGGGGCAGCAAATACTGGAATTTAACATGAATCCTCAGCCAGATTTGTAAAGCGGATAAATGCTACTGCTGCTTGATGAAGTTCCCCACCACTAAGCGTGAGTCTGCAGTCTACATACTCCGGTTTCATATTGTTTTACCAACATTAAGTTTCATGTTGCATTAACAACACTGTAGGATCACTTACTCTGTCTCAAAACAACATCAGGAAAACATTTATCTGATCTTGATCTATATAATGGTTAATGTTTCTTTACCAAGTATATGATTGTATTCCATTAATTACTAACTAAAATAATTACACTGACTTGATTTCATATTGTTCTAGCAAGTGCTTTGAGTTTGTAATAAGTTAAGAAAATGATCTGTGTTAGTTATTCTTGGCTGAAAGCAACATATTTGAAGAAATTTTCAATTCAAGAATACTTAATACATTCTATGTTTTTAATTAACAAAAACCATGCTAACCTCATTTGCAGTTCCTATCAACAGAAATTAAATAGGAAGAAAAATACATGATAATTACCAATACAGTTTTACATACTCTTATTTTGCATATAGGACATCTTCCTATGGACGACAGTATAACAGCTGCTTCAATCTCTTTTGGTCGAAAATCTTCCTATGGACAGCAGTATAACAACAACGCCACCATCACAGGAAGCAAGAGCATTCATATATACCTGTTAAAAAGATGCACATTGACAAAAAAAGCATAGAATTTTAGGCAACCGATCAGCAGTAGAACAACTACAACGAAACATACACATTCATATATACCAAAGAAACAATGTTATTACATTTGCAGTACATAACAACAGTAAAACACAAATGGGTCAGACTAGACTTAAAGTATATGTTCTATATACTGTAATAGACAAGAGAGAAAATAGAAGAGTTTATCAAAATGTAAACACAGCTAATAATCAAAGTGAATTATGTAAGCTAATATATGTTCAAACATACAATTGCTAACACACAGTACTGCACTCCTTATCCCCATAGAAAACACATGTATATACATTCACTCATGCATGCATACTCGAAGAGATGCATATCGGAACAACCTGGAACATTGCTTTTCCAGGTTCGCCACTGGTCCACCTGTTCTGTGGGACCAATTGACCAATCCAGTGGTGGTCTCGACCACCTGCTACAGGCGATGAGTCTCTTATATGATTTGTTCCGGTGTAATCCTAATGCACGCCCAATATTCAATCATGGACATCAACCTATATATATATATTATATATATATATATATATAGGGATGATTATCATGTGATTAACATAGGCATGTGAGTAGAAGTACTCACTTTATTAATTTATTATGCTCACGCTTACATTCATTCATACATATAATATATTTTTTGGACAAATTTTAATTTAGTTCACTTTAGAAGTAAATGTACACAAATATTCTAAATACAAATTTTTGTAGCTTGCAAGCATTTAGAATTTACAGGCCACAAAATTTCATATTGTTTCACTCATGAAAAAAACTGATTAAATATGACAAGCTGGACTATTGGAATAAATGCAAAGCTTGGCTTCTCCTTTTTGTATTAAATCAAGCATTTGAACTCTGTTCAAGCTATCATTGAATCATGTTTGAAATTTTAGCTTTTGTAATCTTTTTCCTCAATTATTTCATCCATTTATCAACTTAGCTAACCACATATTGTTCAGAAGTTAGAATTAGTATTTTGGAGGCCTTGGATCTATTTCGGTAACAGTCAACTTGCAATCATAATTTGATACTGAAATACGTTAACTATATGCAGGATTCAGAGAACAGTACATCTATAGATCTCCGTCACTTTGCATTCTATGCTTTTGCTGGACGTAATGGTGCAACTCGGTGGGCCAGGAATACTGAAGTAATAACTTTCTTCTTACACCACTAAAGCTTATTCACATTGCTAGTTATTTAAACTCTAGGTTTTGTGCAAGTGCGACTTCAAATTTACTCGTGTTCTTTAATTTTATTAAATCAATCTAGTGCCATATCTAACATAGATATTCATCTGTGTAAATGAAGATAAATAGCTATGTGGAAAATTTGGTTGATTCTGGAGTACTACTGTTACTTCTTATTAAGCGTCTTAAAATTATTTGTATATATTACAATAATCCCATTATATTTACTGTAACATTTAAAGTCAAACTCTTTTTTCATTTGACCGACATGAGGCATGGCACAGTAAGCGATTCAAAGCATGAGCATAGCAAGGTGAATCCAAGCATTAGCAGAGCAAGAAGATTCAAAGAGAAAGCACATCGACGAGACTCAAAGTATAGTATGTAGACATAGATGTGTGAGTGTTTACTCACTTGGATTCTCATTTCCTTCTTGCTCTCTGCTTTTCTCGCCCTAAGCTATGCACGCAACTCAGCACTTAAAGCCCAGCAACGCGATGAACGAACTTGGCATCGAAGAAGCATAGGGTTGACGCCATGTACATGCTTGAATTTGAGGATTTAAAATGATTTCTTGGATTTGATTCTTAATTAATAGACAAGAGGAGCAACTTTGTTTGAGAGAGGAAGAATTTGGAATTGATTTTGATTTGGGGAGGAAGAGTATGGGAGGAGGCAGACCCGCATAAGAGTGTAGAAATATAAAACACGAAAGGTTTTGGAGCCAAATTTTTACTTTTTCCGCCTAAATTTTCATGCTTTTGGGCTAACATTTCACGACTTACCGTCAATTTTTCATGGGTCTTTATCAAAATTTCATCAAAATTTATAAAAATGAATATTATAAGTTATATTAACAGGTGAAAATTTATATTAAATATAATATGAATTTATTGAAATTAGTTTTTATTAAAATATTAAATATAATATGAATTAATATTAATTATCAATGTTAGTTCTTAATTATTAAAAATTAATTCTAATTTATTGATTATTATTTATTTAATAATTAATAATTATTATATTAATTATTAATTATATTGAATATTAGTTATTAATATTA
Source organism: Allium fistulosum (assembly GCA_030737815.1). Lineage (NCBI taxonomy): Eukaryota > Viridiplantae > Streptophyta > Magnoliopsida > Asparagales > Amaryllidaceae > Allium > Allium fistulosum. The sequence goes on from JASFAW010000015.1 coordinate 1,402,985, forward strand.
ATACTTCATATTTTAAATTAATTATTATTATATAATAGTAATTATTATTCATTATTAAGGATTGATATTTAATTACAATTATTAATTAATTACTAGTAAAAATGTTGTAATAGACACTTATTACAAATGAAAAATGGGTTGTTAAAAATATGCGTCTATTGCAACTAGCAAAAACGGTTGTAATAGGCATCTATTACAACTGATAGAAAAAAGAGTTGTAAAAAATAGGCATCTATTATAACTAGAAAAAAAACGTTGTATCAGGGATCTATTACAACTGACGGAAAAGAAGAGTTGTTAAAAATAGACATCTATTACAACTGACAAAAAAGAAAGGTTGCAATAGGCATCTATTACAACTGGCAAAAAAGAAGAGTTGTTGAAAGTAAGTTTATTACAACTTTCTGAAAAAAAGAGTTGTAAAAAACCTCTATTACAACTGACAAATTGTGACAGTTGTAAAATACAGTTGTAATAGGGACTTTTTGTTGTAGTGCGAATTTGTTCAAGTTAATATCTGTTATGAATTATGAACAAGCCTGTGCTCCACTGAGTCTGATGTACAAACTTTTGCAAACTTTGAGATTTGAGTCTGTGGATTATTGTATATGTTTGCCATGGTGCCTCAATCTTAATGAGGAAAGTATGTTTGAAGAGTGTAAGATGTTTAAACCTGACTATGTTCTTGATTTTGTCCTTTTTAGCTGCATTGTATACTCAATCTATAATATATATATATATATATACTATACTTGATAAGAAAAAAAACTGCATATATATTCTATATCATAGAAATTATATTATGTAATATTATGATATACTCTAAATTGGATTAAATTATTATATATATGATGATGTAATATATATGATAAGTTAATATAATTGAACTAAAATTTGATCCTAAATTTGACTAACTAAATTTTCTTACATTTAATTTGATAGATTACATCTATAATGATGAGAATATATCAAAAATTAGTCCAATAACATCTAAAATGATGCAATGATGTAAGTATATGATTTGATACTTTTATTATACATATTATTAAGATGTAAGCTTTGATTAAAAAAATTGAATAGATTTAATATTATGATGTATTCTTAGGATAGATGAAAACCAAAAGTTTGTCTTATTAAAGTTTAATTAGCCTTTACAAAGAAGTTGTAAATTCAATCTGTTCTGTGCAATTTAAATTTTTAGCTATTAGTTTATTTTGTATACTAAATTTATCTATTAATTGAAAAAATCTTAAAACTTTGCATAATTTGAGTTTATAATATATGATATGTTAGATAAAGATTATATCCCCTACTTGATTGTCTTAACTGGCATAACTAGAGTTAAATTTATTTAATATTTTCCTATGTTCTCATTAGCTAATTTGGAAATTGATTCATAAATGAATTGAATACAAATATTACCTACCCATACTTTACTTTAATTCTTTTAGCATAGTGCATTGGTTGTTCAAACTATGGAGCTCTCACTGGAAATAAATAGAAAATGTCTTGCCTGTCACCACAATAGAACCCAAACATACATTTAATTTAACATTTGAATGATGTTTACAGTTAAGATTAGTTATCGATAATCAACTCTGAATTTTTGCAGTTAAGTGCATGAAGCATGGGAGCATGAGAAAAAGGTATGCTTAATTATGTACTTATTGCCAGTTTTTAGTAGACTTGGCTAATTGTGTTGGTTTCTCATCAAACGTTCAGACATATAGTAGTTTTGTTTCAAAATAAGATGAACACCGAACGAGTTAATTCTAAAACTTAATTGTTTCTTTCCTGATTAAACTTACTCTGAGGTTATCTAAAAAAATATTTGATATATATATATATATATATATATATATATATATGTTCCTTTTACCACATCATTGTTGCTTCATTGTTTCTACTGTGCATTTAATGTAAGGTACACAATTGTATGTTTTAAGACTTGAATTAATGTAAGGCGCACAATTATATGTTTACGCCATAGCCTCAGCCAAATGTCTTCAAAAGATGCACTGATATACCAGTTGAGCCATAGCCCTGGCCAAATATACCACCTACAACACCTATTAATTTCCCATTCTACCCTTGCCAAATCTACCATTTGTATGCCTATGACATCACCATTCCCATTCACTTCAATTTAGTGTTTTGGCAAAATTCATATTACAAATCCTTTAGTGATTATTATGGAGTGAACATCAAAATAGGTATTTATATTTGTTTTTGTTGTAGATTAGTTAATATTGTAATAGAAAACTGAAAAAATGATCAACGGTGCTCTAATTTCTTTGTTGTTGATATTCAATAAGCAAAAATAAGTTGAATATTCAATAAACATATTATAAACATAGCGGCCGCTAATACCTTTACTTCGTCAATTTAATTCAAATTTATCAATAGTTAACGAACCCGATTCAATTTTATCTTTAGTTCATTCTCTGAAAATTTATCGTTTTTACTATAAGTTTTATATGCTAGCTTAATACTTTACTTCGAACAGGACTGAAATTTACTAAATCAAAGTTTTCTATTTATTTTTATCCAATTATATTTATATTCCCTACCCTTTACCTAATTTTGATAACCAACTATACCTAGAAATTTAAATTGAAAAGTTTATCTTTGGTATTTATTTTTAGATCCATTTGTATCTAATGTAAATAAATATGGATTTTTTGATATTCAATTTCTTTAAGCTTGCTTCAGTTTTATGTACTGGAAGATAATTTTTATAATGCTTTGTTTAGTTTGCTTGAATACGAACTTAGTTTCATTTTATTACAACTTTTGGTCACGCCTTACCAATACCTTTTGTACAGAGAAATTAGTTTTTCCTTATACTCAACTAATATTTAAGAAATTGGCAAGTATTTCTTTTGTTTTATGCCTTTAGTTTACTGCTTTTTTATCGTATACTAGAATATAATTCTAATTTTAATAGATTTAGATTCTATGAACTGATTTTACCCTATTTTATTTTATCCAATTTATTAATTTTGCTCCAACTCTAATCAATTTTGATGCATGTTTTTTTTTCAAACTTGCTAATCACTTTTTTTGTATCAAACCAGATTTTCAATTTTCTTCTTAGATTTCATTTTCTAAACTTATTTTACAAATTTTATGTTTTCTTATAATAGATTTTTTACTAAATGTGAACAGTTTTTTTGTTTTTTTCCTTTTTCCATGTGTACGTTTCAGTTTAAGCATACCATTAAAGGTTTAACATCCAAAGCTCCAGTTGCAAATGGGTAGAATTGCTTTAATTGCTTATAGCATAGGCTGTAATCCAAATATGACTTTGGAAGCTCTTTGTTTTAGTTCTGATGTAGATTTCAAACTTTATGAATCAGTTACAAAATATAGTTACAGAACTTTCATTTAATATTAGTGTATTCAGATTTATGTATTGAATTGCCAATATTAGACTGTCAACAAAATGATTCCGAAAAAGAAATAAAAAGAATAAGCTGAAGGCACTTTACAAGGTTATGGTAAACTTCAACCCAATTATATGTACATATTTTAATGTCATTTATCTACTTTTATGTTAAGAACCTCAAACCAAAGCAATTTTATCCCATATGCATGACTATAACAAACTTTCACATTTTAATTTCAAAATTTATTTTTAGGATGAAAATGTAGTTATGTGATTCAGATTGTAAACGCTAATCTATTTGGTTACATGTATACAAGAATAAATAAAGAGTAATTCATCCCTTCCACACGATGTTGCATCTCTGTTATACCATGGTGACTTAGTAATATGCACTAATATTTCAATGAGTATACAGAATTGCATATGTAATGATACAGGCTCTTTCACAACTGTTTTCCAGCACACTTATTCCCTTTGTAAATAAAAAATAGATTATCAATTACTTTCAATATATTACTTGCCAAGTGCAGTCATTGGTCATGTACACATATATGCCATGCTTAGAAGACTTATTTGATAATATGCCCCAGCCAAAAGACTAAACTTGAAATAGTACATGGTAATTAATTCCAACAAGAAGATTAAACTTGCAATTAGTATTTTCTACTTTGAGTTATATGATCACTTTTTTCTATGAACTTAGACACCTTTATTTTTCTACACTCTAACTTATGAATGCAATGAATTCAATGGAAAAATAATAATTAATGTAGAAAGTATGGAAATTGTAACGGCATGTTCTCAAGGTAATTTTACTTCTAATTTTCAAATACTTTGGATACAATCTCATAACTGTTCATTTTTAGGCTGAAAACACAATGACGTTATCACTCAGTTTTCATAAAACATGCAGTTAAAAATAAGAGTTTGTGTGAATTTTCATGTACTGTGTCAAAAAAACTTAAATGCAGGACTGATATGGTATTAATTCACCGATGACAAAAAATTCACTTTTGAGATCTTATTGGGAATATGTTAACACTGGAAGTTCTTTTATTTTTTTAACTGAAACACTTTTGAGGTTTATTTTTCTAAACACCAAATGCTTACTTAATTTAATTACAAACAATTTCACTTAGTATTTAGTCCACTATGGTATGGTTGACAGTCCATATTTCTGCATTGTTTTTTTAGGATTAACTTCATTGTATAAAAAAGGTACATAAAGGAGAATGGTGAGGTTTCCTCTTGCAAATAAAACAAAATTAGAGAGTTTATTTTTTAGGCCTCATTTATCTTAATGTAACAGATGTGAACTGCTCATGTTGACAACCAAATTAATCTGAACTTGAATAATAGTATTCAGGACTCTGGCCCTACAATTGCAATCAAATGTAAACTTACAAAATCATTTTGATAATAAATTTACTTAAATATGGGATTAATACGGTATGAATGTAATGACTCTGTAGTTATACCTTCTTTTTTTAGCTGTGAGTTGTGAATTAATATTTACGAAGATGTCGGTACCAGGTTAATAAATTTAGTTATATTTTAGGTTAATATGGTATGAATGCACAGATTCTGCAGTTATACTTTTTTTTATTGTGAATGTTTAATTTAATCCTACTATGACCATGTGTACATATGGCCAACAAGAACTACCTACAGTGTCGTAGTTCAATAAATTTCAACATTTAGAGCCTCTCCTTTTTAAGGATTCTTTTATCCTAATGCAGTAGATGTGAATCACTCATCTTAATAACCAAATTATTATGAAACTAAACAATAGTATTTAAAACACTTTGGCACCAAAATTGTAGTTAACTGTGAACATTTGTAATCAATTTGATAATAAATTAACTTAACTTAACTCTAGGACTAATTTGGTATGAATGCGCAAATTCTGCCATTGTATCTTTTTTGTGAATTATTAATTTAAAATTCGCATTACGACCATGTGTATATATGATCAACGACAACAACCTACATGTTGATAAAAGTCAGAGATTTTCAAATGTTCAAAATTTATTTGTTTTTCCATAGGATAATTGATATTTAAATTTATTAGCTCCGTTTGGCATTATCACAAATAAAATGCAGTTTTAACGGCTTTAAATGTTTTATTTTGGAGTAGATTTGTAATCGTCCATCTAATGCTGAATGATATTTAGCAGCATGCAAAAGCTAATTTGATGATAAATTTCTTCATTCTCATTTAATACAAAATAAAAAATATTTTTACAATTACATGCTGCATAAAATTTAGTTCAATTCTAACTAGCCTACAACCTTTTGCATTATTCATCATAAATCTCCTTTTATGTGTACATCGACAATAGCTGAGTGCCAAAAGTCTTCTTATGTACCCGGTTAATAATGAATTATTTTCCACCCGAATTGATTACGTATGTGTTATTGCATCTTCATGTATTTTTTTTCTTATGAAAACATGTAACTTAAACAAGAAAAATATCTTTATTCATATTCCTTAAAATTATGTTTCTAACTCTACCAAAAAGGTCAAAGAAGCTTTAAAGGCAAAATAGAACTGCAGCGGACAATATGGTCGATCAAACATTAGTGATTAGTCTGCATATCGTTTGAATCCAAAACTATCTTTTGTATATTCCATGACTTCCTCCTTTATTCCAAAATCTGCTAATGTATTTTGAGGTCAGTAATTACTCAAATGAGATTGGTAATCCTTTCATTTACTTTTACTAATTTGATTTTTTTTAAATGATAACTGTTTCATCCTTGATTCAAATGTTTATCGTGGTGATGGGTTTTGTATCAAATTGGGGGTTACAGAGGTTAGTAAAGAGAGTATTTCTATTCAATTCAATGGTTTCATTAGTACAACTTTCTTAATGCTTTTATTGCTCATTTCAGGTTTTATATCTTACAAATGTTTATATAGCTTATTGCATGGTACATGTTATATAGATTGTGTTTATATAGCTTACAAATCTCAAATGAATATATTCGTCATAAGTTGTCAGTTAGATATAATTGTATTTAACCAGTATTCACTATATTTTTATTTGTCATAATTAAGGTGTGATAATTCAATGACATGCAAAGATAAAGCAACCTGGCATACCATTCTCAGAATCCAAGCTATTAGCTTGCACCTCACTTCTTTTGCTTTGTAAAGGCCTTGACCCTACACAATTAGATAAACAAAGGTGCCATATAATACACACCAGACAATTATCTTAGAACCCAAAAAACATATAAGATAACACAATAGGTAATAGACACTTTTATCGCTATTATAAGCTTAGTTTGTAGTTTTTTCATATGGAACTGAAACTTTTGGTTTAACTTTCATGTCTTCCTCAGAGTAGTTTGACCACATTATATAACAAGTTGAGTAATTTAATCAAAACGATATTGATTGATAATTTTGTTCATTTTTTATTTATTGTGGATGGATAACTTATGTGCGAAGTCACTCATTGCAAACGCACTGAGCTGCAGTTGATGGAAGTAACGATCGATAGAGCAATGATCCAAGCAGTGTGGAAACCTGAACCAATGTATCTCATCATAACCGGTAAAAGATGATGCACTTTAAATATTTGCTGATATGTTTTTTTGTTTCATATTATCGTATATAGACTTCACATGAACTATAAGCTTGCTATGTAGACCTTGCATAAAAACCTATGTACATGCTTAGAGAATAATATATTATTTAAGATGATTGATTTATAGTGGAGTATAAATTATAACTGAAGATAGAATATAACAAGAAATTATTATACACACTCTTCAGGGCTCCACCTTTTGTGGGAAAACTGATGAATAGGATTGCTCCTGTTGTGTTCTTTAGGATATACTGCATGTTGATTATGTTGTTCCTCGGGTAATTTTTACATATTAGTTTATTTGGTTTCTCATCATATTTGCAAGCAGGTTGCATCTGAAGTATGCAGTGAAAAATATATTATATTATGTACATTATTATACATGAAGCTCTTATATTGTTTGATGTGAATTATGCCAAGTGTCGGCATTGGTGTATATACTTTATATGTGAAGGTTTATATGCAACTGTGCAGTGTCGTGTAAAATTAGAATATTGTACAAGTACTTATTAGAAAATGTGTAGATGTACCTATTTCGTAATCTTCCCAACAAATCTACAACTTAATTTAGGAACAAATAAGCACATTACATAGCCTAGGAGTTTATGGCCTTGCCAATTTCATTAGATTTTAAAAAAATTGTCAAACGCCTGTTTAAATCTGATTCCATTGTATGATTGTTTCTCTTACAGTTAATGACAAGTATTTATGTACATGCTGACTATTTTTATAATTTTCAACAAAACTTAATTCAGATGTCCTCAACTTCTTCAAATGCTTGAATCCTATCAGTAGCCACAACTAGCATTGGAATTTTTTTCAAAACAACGAGCGCTCTAACAACAACATTGAGTTTTTGACTCCATGCAACTGCATTGAGTCAAAAACCGACTCAGTGTGAAGTCACTCATTGCAAACGCACTGAGCTGCAGTTGATGGAAGTAACGATCGATAGAGCAATGATCCAAGCAGTGCGAAAACCTGAACCAATGTATCTCATCATAACCGGTAAAAGATGATGCACTTTAAATATTTGCTGATATGTTTTTATGTTTCATATTATTGTATATAGACCTCACATGAACTATAAGCTTGCTATGTAGACCTCGCATAAAAACCTATGTACAGCTTGGTAATAGAAAAAAAAAATACATTTCTTAGTTATCATGCTTGATATAAATACTGCAATGTATCAATACTGTAATTTAGAAGGGTCGGACAATTACAACTTAGCAATGCGCTACTGCTTAGTTGCATTTTGTAGTTGAGCAGTGCCCAGTTATCTTGCAATTGAGCACACAGCTCAAGTGCAAATGAACCTAAGAACTGTGCACTACAACAAAAAGTGTCTTTTATAGCGGCATATAGCCGCTATTAATCACAACCATAGCGGTTTGATAAACGCTGTATATCGACATGTTATAAAAAATTGTTGAATATTTATAACACAAAATATGCTGCTATGGTTGAGCTTAGTTTTATAACGCAAATTCGCTGCTATGGTACGTTAATTCAATAGCTCATTATAGCTGCTATAATACAGCTAAATCTCAACGGAACTGGAAATCTTTATAACACCATTTTGTCGCTATAAAATATTTATTCAATAGCTCATTATAGCCGCTATAATACAGCTAAATCTCAACGGAATTGGAAATCTTTATAACACCATTTTGCCGCTATAAAATATTTATTCAATAGCGGTCATTTCACGTTATTAAATCAACATGTTATAGTATTGATAAATTCTTTTACAGCTCATATATGCCGCTATAAAAATCGTAGATACAATTTTCAAGAGCTATGCCTATATATTACATTTTAATAATAGCAATCAAACTAAATCTTCATAAACGAATAAAGATTATAATCAACAAATATAACACAAGAGCATGCTCAGAAAGAAATGTGATATATTTTTCATTATAGTGTACAAACATTAAAGCAAGTGCATAACCATTGAATAAAACATAAGCCTGCAGCCAAGTTAACACAGAGAAACAGAAAATATTGTCAATTTAATAAGTGTACAAACATTAAAGAGTGGAAACATTAAAGCAATCCTTCCAAATATTACAGAATACAAACATTACAGAGTTCCAACATGCAAGATCTGATCTAGTTGCGTACTAAGGACCTTGATTCCTTCCAAATAAGCCTGCGAAGTTAACACAAAGAAACAGAAAATGTTAAAACAAGTGCATGCTCAGATAGAAATGTGATAAAGTTATTTCTTTCTGAGCATGCTCAGACAGAAAATGTTAAAACAAGTGCACTTTATCTCTCAGCTTCTCCTAAGCTAAATAGGTATTTCTTCTATTATTTTAATATAAACTGCATAAAGTTATTTCTGTAAAATGGTTATTTGTCAAGTATGTAAAATGAAAAAATATTCATGGTTACATAACAGGTAACATAATTAATGTTTTATAGCTTGCTTCAATTATTATATTCATGGTTACTAGCAGAATATTCATGGTTACTAGCAGAATTGAAGAGCCAAGCCCTTAATGGTTACTAGCAGAATATTCATGGTTATATGGACTGTGATATGATTCAGGTATTTCAGGCTTGTTAATCATACCTGCTAACGTATTCAATTTTCATTTTTGATTTCTGATTAAACGTAGGTATTCATGCAGGTATTCATGCCTGTTTATGAATTGGTTATATGGACTATGTGATATTTCATGCTTGTTTAATTTCTGATTAAATGTAGGTATGAAATACAAACAAGCATGAAATATAAACTTCCTAACGTATACAAACAGGCATGAAATACTCTTCTTAACATAGGTTATTCATAAACAGGCATATTCATAAATTCAGTTCACAGTTATACCAATGTTTAATTTTTGATTCATTAGGTAAGAAGAGTACATCTATACAGTTAATACAAATGATTCCACCAAAGTGAAAAAATTAGAAAGAAAGCCAGGAAAAAAAATTCAAAAGCAGTCCAAGAGTTAAAAAGTAGAATCAGACACCCAAGGAGTCCCATCAATGAACAATCACAGTGGTAATATAATCTAATTTCTGATTGATTAATTAAATGTATGAAAACATATTGTGCACAACTATTACATAAAATCTTACCTAATTAATCACAACCCACTGGAACCACATGAAATATCTCTCACCTAATCCCTAGTTCACTAAAAGTAAAATAATAAATAAAGTACAGTTATGCACTTATGCTTGACTGTTGGTAGGATGGAATAATTTGATTAACAGCGGCTAAAAGGTGGAGGTTGGTTCTTACCATATTTTTTTGAAGAGTTACTTGAATGGGATTAAAGTGAGTTATGAATGACAACATCAAACGCGACCCTATAAAAAAAACTTCAATAAATAATCATATCATTTGTTCATAACCCAACTTCAAATAAAAACATATAAAATAATTTGCTATGCACATTTTTTACCTATGCAGGCAATAAAGCAGATCAAAATTTTCTCGTGGTTACAACGGCATCCAATATACTTATATCATTTGCACGTGCTAAAGCATTCGTATAAATAAATGCTATAAAAATGATCAATGTTCAAAAATACCTGCTACACCAATTGCGATCCCTTCAAAGACAGAGTGAAAACATAATGCAAGGATAAGCAGCACTGTGTCTCCAAATGAGCTATTTCTTATGAAACCATGAGTGCTATGAATATGCACAAATTCTTCTTCTTTGCTTTCTTCTTCGTCATTGTTTGACCCTCTTTCTTTTAGTGCTCGATTCTTACTTCACTCTCTTTAGGTCTCATCAACCAGATGATAATGCAATCTCCAAACATGGTGATCATGTAGCCGAAAGAAGCAAGCATATATGCAAATGGATACTTATTTTCCGTGACATCTTTGAATGTTTCGTTACAGTCAGCTAAAAAGTGCATGAGAGTTGTGCTTAAAAAATACCTCCTGCAAACTGAGTGCCTAGCAGCAGGAAACTTTCATTCCATCGAAGAAAATATGGCGATACTCCACCTGAAATGTTCCAAGAAGTTGAATTTCTCATTGAAACTGGAATGAATTTTATTATCATATCCAGAAGCAAATGGATGTTTTAAGAGTGATGTTCTAGTATTTATGTGCAACTTTAATATTGATTGTTCAATGTTTTAATGTTTTGACTATTCACAACATATTTTGATTCATCTGGTTTATCTTTATAGTTTTTACATAATCTAGGTATGTAGAGACAAAGGTTACCTGCAAATGTGGTGACTAACAGAATTAGGAGGCAAATTATCTTGACAATGATCAGACTTTTTGATCTGAGAATGTTCTCCCTTTTGTCACCTGCGTCGCCTTCCTCGTCATTGTGGCCTGAATGTGCATTGGCTTGGAATAATACTAAGGAAAGAACTACGGAAATTTTCAAACTAATTGATGTAGAAGGATTCAGTATTGTAGCCATGACAATGATAATGCAGAAATGAATAAATTTGCATGTACAATGATATAATGGAAGGATTCATAATGTGTGGTACATTCTGACTTTTGCTAAGTTGTACTGCAGATGCTACATTTAGGACTTAGCTGGGCAGGCTGGCAATGATTGACTAATTTAATTACTGATATCAGGCTTAACATAAGCTTAGAAGCAAGTCAATTAATATTTAGTCTCTTTACTCAATGAATTAATATAATATTCTTTCGTGATACCAAGAGCCAAATAAGGAATTAAAAAAAATCTAGTTTTTCAGTAATATATCAGAACTTCTATAAATGATATGCACATCCGACTAACAAAAATGAAATAATAAAGTCAGGGTTAATATGGCTTAGTTTTAGTTCAGTAATTTCATTCTCAAAAAATTAAACAAAAAGGTATAATGAAGAAACAAATTAGTCTGAAGACAAGTAATTTTTGGAAACAAGTAATTACCAAATAATTTTTCATATAAAAATATTCATTTTTGGTTATGACCGTATTACCTGCATCGTAACGATGCAAATGTAAGTACAAGGTACCAAGGTATGAAGTGATAGAATCCATATATCATGTATAAGGGCCAAAACAGAGTTGAGTTATCAAAACAAATGTCTGCGACATCTGCACATAAACAAAACAAAAACATCATGAAGAAAATAAATTCTTAATCAGACCAACCAAGTGTTATGTAGAAGACAGTAATTGCTTAGAGCAAAGAGTTAGTTTGGACATCCTACTCTTGCTTGGAACACAAGTACAAAATTATTGGTTATATTTTGACATGAAAATCACAAAAATACGAGTCACCAACCTTCATGTCACTGATAAAACTAATAAAAATCAAATTCCAAGTTTGCTACAAATTACTAGGATAAATTCATGACATCAACATGTCCTTAATCGCCGTACGTGGGTTTTATTCCACGTCACAATTAAAGTTGAAACGCAAATTACTGCTGACCACACCAGAAAAGTATCATTAGTAACTGATAGATCCTTGATATAAAAGATAATATTTGTGAGTATGTCTTTGACATCACTCAAAGCTAATTCCAAACATGAAAGTAACTCTTCTAGTATAAATTTGCATCATGAACAACTCTCCTCAACTCACTTGTCTCATCTATCCTATCAATAAACAGTCATCTATTTTTATAGCTATTGTTAATAATTGTTAAATAAATTTTGTTTAAGTTAAACCAACAATGAGAGGATTTTCTCTTTTGTTCATCACTGCTATAAGCACTATGATTCTCTTGCCAGAATATGCATCATCTCAAGTCACAAGGCATTACAACTTCGATGTAAATACATTCTTGTACTTATAGTTTGTATAATATGTATATTTGTTGCTAGTTTTATCATCTTTTATTGTTACACATATTCAAACAACCAATGTGACACGACTGTGCCACACGAGGAGCATTCTAACAGTGAACGGGAAATTTCCAGGACCTAGCATTGTAGCTAGGGAAGGTGATCGTATTATAGTGAGAGTTACCAACCACGTTCAGCAAAATATCACCTTGCATTGGTAAGAGACGGTATTTAAATGTTATCTACAAGAGTTTTATCTTATATTAATACTAAAGTTGGTGTCTAGGCATGGAGTTCGACAACTGCTAAGTGCATGGGCAGATGGACCAGCGTACATAATGCAGTGCCCGATTCAAACTGGACAAAGCTACATATACAATTTTACAATTACTGGCCAACGAGGAACTCAATGGTGGCATGCACATATATCCTGGCTTCGATCTACTCTTTACGGACCTATTATAATTCTCCCTAAACATGGTGCGCCTTACCCTTTCCCTAAGCCCTACAAACAAGTGCCCATCATATTCGGTATGAGTTTCTTCGAAACCTTGATCAGTTTTCTCCTTAGTTAAATATATATATTGATGTTTGAAATAAATGTTAGGTGAATGGTTTAACATGCACACAGAAGCAATTATTCAACAAGCTTTACAAACAGGCGATGGTCCTAATGTTTCAGATGCTTACACAATCAACGGCCTTCCTGGTTTGCTCTACAATTGTTCAGCCAAAGGTATTTTCAGCAGATAATGTCTATATCCTTAAATACAACTTATATAACACAGTGAAATTTGCAGATACCTATAAGCTAAAGGAGGAGCCAGGAAAGACATACCTGCTACGAATAATCAACGCAGCTCTAAATGACGAGCTTTTCTTCAGCATTGCGAATCATTCTCTTACAACAGTTGATGTAGATGCAGTTTACGCAAAACCATTTGCTGCAGAGATCCTCATTATAGCCTCAGGTCAAACTACAAATGTTCTTTTGCGTACCTAGCCAACATATCCAAATGCAACGTTTCTCATGATGGCTAGACCATATGAAACTGGACAAGGCACTTTCGATAATTCTTCCCCATCTTCGATTATTTAATTCAATAGTGGATAAATAATAATGCTACCAATGTTCTATTTCAACCCGTTATTTTCTAGTGGAAAACCCGAGTCACAAAGGCATGAACTACTGGTTAAGAGAGCTTATAAAACACCAAGAATATAACTGCAATAATGGAAAATCATGAGAAAAATAGAACAAAATTGTACAATAATGGGAAGATTTGACGAAAAGGAACCTGTTTGTTAAATTAGAAAGAGGGCGGACATCAGAAATCTATCAATTCAATTCACATCAGGTGGCGACACGTTTTTAGTCATGAATTCATCCATAAGCAGGGCAAACAAAATCTCAGATCTGACATCGCTAGTACACAACCTCCAAACCTAAACCAGAAATCAGCAACGAGTTGTCATCTCTTACCGATGGTCCATCTCAAGATCCATACGTAACATTCATCTAATCGCAAACTAATAGTGCGTTCACTGTTTGAGTAGCCATTGACATCGGAAATGTCAACAAGCATAGGCATTGAAATCCAAGCGGCATCCTTTCCAAGGCTTGCAAATATTGCCGCAAGCTGGATTAGCAGATTTTCTGTTTGAGGAGAGGAAATAATTTAAGAAAGAGGGAAGAAGGAAAGAGGGAAACAATTTGAGGAAGAGGGAAGAGTGAAATAATTTGAGGGAGAGGCGGCCAGTGAAATAACCGGGGTTGAAAAGCATTACTTAGCCATAGCTGGCTCTAAATAAAACAAATTAGAATAAACAATAACACAATGCAATAGAGCGTTATCTATTGGTGTTATAAAAAATAATTTTTCTTGTAGTGGTGCTCAGTTGCATTTGTAACTGAGCTGAAGTGCTCAGTTGCAAAATGCATTTGCAATTGAGTTGAGGTGCTCAGTTGCATTTTGTAGTTGAGTACACTGCTTAGTTGCATTTGCAACAGAGCACAACGCTTACTTTCATATTGAGTTATATTATAATGGCAGAAAGAAATTGGTGGGTTCGGCTCATGTTTTTTTTCCTCATGTTAGTTTAGACTTCCGTTATGTATTAATGGTGTTTGGTTTCTTGAATGTTGCAGTCAAAAAGTATGGATTAGTATAACATGTATAAACTGAAAATAATTTATTTATGCAAGCAAATGCTCAAGGACCTTATGTGATATATTGCTAAGTCGTTTCTAACAAAAATTTTGCATCTGCAGTTATAGTTCATAATTTTGTTACTATTAGTAATATATTGAGATATTAACTCTTGTAGTGGAAGAAATTGAGGAGATATGTTTAGAGGTCATCATACAAAAAGCATTTGATTTGGATTGAGGACTGCACTGCTTCTATAGACCAACCGGATAATATTTGTTCCACTTGAAGTCGATATGTTATCCTCCATAATTTAAATTTAATGTTGCATCTTCTGCATACCAAGTGTGATATTTCTTATCATTTTATTGTATACGTACCTGTACTATTTCTCATCATTTTTTTAATATCGGTTGCATACATGTAGAGGTTGAATCTGTTAAAGTTTACATAGAAAGTGTAAAAGATATTAAAATAAATATATTATAATGATGTTGTAAAGACCCTTTGATGCTCACTTATTGCTGCCATCTCTTATGCTTTATGAGAATTCCATTCTGCTAAACTTGAAGCTTACTATGATGAAACTGGGATAATTTTTGAGATTATGGTACCAAAACATCATATAGGACCTGAAGAACATGAAGTTATTGTGTGTAGGAGGCCTCCTCATCTCGGAGGTAATGAGCTTTGTTGAGCTGACAAAATTGGGGGTTTTAATGTTTGATTGTATTAGATAGTGATCAATTTTCATCTTGCTGATCTTGAATCTCAAAGGAAAATAAGGAAATTATTGTTGTTTTCCTATTTCCAGCAATTAATGTTGATGTATAATTTTTATTTTCTAGACCTGTAAGGATATTTGATTTGGTTGTTTGGAATAAATTGGTTTAAGCTATTGGATTTGTTAGCAACCATGTACTATGTTATAATACAATCTGTATGCATGTCTGTGTTTTTTTGCCTATTTGATCACACCAAGTCGTTAACGTGTTTCAAGCAAGTTTTTTGAATGATGAATCATTTCATTTCAAGTTATTTTATGGTCGGTTACCCTTTGATTATTTATTTCTTCCATCCATTGTCGTATTTTGATCAAAGCTCACTTATAGAAAGTGTAAAAGTTCTTATGTTTTCTTCTATCTTTAATCCACATCCAATTTGTTGGTGCCAGATTATATGTATATCAAAGTAAATTAATTAACACATAATTTCAATATCCATATCTCATAGTTCAACTATGCTTCACTAAAAAGTCGTGCAAGTGATTTACCAGGTTCACAGAAGCTTTTGGGTCATTTGTTATTTACTCGATATTAATAGAAGAGTAGTGTAGTCAATTTTATTGTAAGAAGTGGAAAAACATAAACATGGTCATATATCGGAATCGCCTTTCAAATTTGAAATTTCATAAAGCAACGGTGGAAATCCTATTCATCGAATTCTTCCCATTAATAGAAGAGATGAAGCCATGTTGTGAAGTGATGATGTATTTAGATATATTCTCACATTAGCTAAAAGAGCCTATGCATGTATAAATACAAGTATTATTTCATTTTCAGTAGTATAAAATAAACTAAAAAATAAGAATTGAATGATAAAACATTAGCATTATAATTTTTTTTTGTTCTATGACTGTTCTACAGTTGTTTTGGTTTTCTCGGATGCTGTTTTAGGCTCGGTTTATGCTGACAACAATACTGTCAAATCTACTTCTGGGGATGCAACTATAAATGCATACACATTGTGATTAAATGCAGGCCCATCTGGGCGTGCATATATACTCGTATATATTATTTTAATTAAAATATTCAACAAAACATACCTGAAAATCTCGAACTCCAAATGAGGCGTGTTGCCTGGCATTCTCTATGTTATACCCATATTCCGAACACAATGGAACTAGTCTCGAGCCCCAATTCGAAACGTATGCAGAGAATAGCTTTTTGAACCCAGTTGTTATATTATATTTTTGATATAAATTTCAACACGTTTCGAACTCGCACGATCAAACGATACGTTTGATCGCCTTGAAATTTGACGGCGTAATATAATTCACTATCACGGATCCAATGAAACTGGTTTCATCGAAATCCGAGACTGTGCCCTAGAACTATAATTTCACAGATTTATATATTTAATTATCGATATTTATCCGGTCTACTTACATTTGTAAATAAATTCACAAATTGAATACACCAATATTATTTATTAATTAAAAGGAGTTAAATAAAATTATTAAAGCCATTTAATTAACATTTAATTCACAATTCAAATATTTAATTATTCCCTATATTTGAATTCAAGTTATTAAATTCCAAAATCCAATTATTTAAATATTTAAAATTAATTAAATTTTTAAAATCAAATAACCATAATTTTGGGGTTGTTACATTCTTGCCCCTCACCCCTAAATGAATTTCATCCCCGAAATTTCTAAGGAAGAAAATGATTCCAAACTCTTAAGTTTAAAACTATTAATTAAAATGAGTTATAAAACTTATTTTCAAAACCAATTAGTTGGAATAGATTCTAAAATTTCCAAGTTTTTTTAAATTCATTTACATATACCAACTAATTCTCTTCTATTCATTCATTCCAAGTCATAATTCCAAAATCAATTTTTTAGTTATAAACATTTTCCAAAATTCCTATAAATTTCCCACTCTTAAATTTTTTAAAAAATTTCACCAGCGTCTCCTTTGCGTGGCTCGATTGGAATAACTACAATTTTCCTCTACAAACTCCAAACCAATTAAAGAAAACAAAAGCTAAGTGGCCTCCATATCTGGGAATAAAATCACCAACCAATTTAAATTTTCTAAATTTATTACGTACCTTTTTGTGTTTGATTTTTATTTTGGCAGGTAATTTATTATCTTTATGCAAATGCAGGTATGCAAGAAGTCAAGTGGAAATCCCTTGCTTCCTTGTACTCACATAATCTAAAAGAAAATTTGGTTGACAAAAGCAATATGATGTAACTCTACATGCAAAAACTAGTCGGATATAAATCTACATACAATAACCAATCATATTTCAATCATACGCGACAAAGTACAGAGAATATTCTGTAATAGGCATTGTGCATCCAATAAATTTTCAAATGATAAATTTAGATCTAAATACCTGGGTTTTCCAATTCAAAAATTTATTTTCAAATTTCTCAAACGAGAAAAATCAAAGATCAAAAATTAAAATGACAAGAAAGGAACTCCTCCTAATAAAGTATGGTGAAACTCTAGAATCAAAACAATATGGAGCATCCGGTGGTATTCCGGTTCCTCCAAAAACAACTTATGTGAATAAATATCATTTCTTCCCAAAATTTTTAAAAATCTCTGTTTCAAAATCATCGGGATTTAGGTCCTAATAACAACAATTTAAAATCCTTTGTCTATAAATTTAATCTTCATAGACAATGGTATATAAATCACACGACCAATCAATTCAATTCAATTCAATCGAATTAAATCAATCGAATAAATCAAATTCCGTGAAGGAATAAACTAACAGTAACAGCCAACCAAATTCTATAGGGAAAACTATCACTTAACATTGTTTCAAAATGTCAAATGACCAACAAACAAATCTCAACTTAGGTTCAAAACTTTCTTAATTGTCCAAAAATATAGATCATTATCTAAGCGTACCGTTTTGCTCATTAGCCTTTGGTTATTGCTTAGAAGATTATCCAAACTCACTTGGACAAAATGGAAAGTTATACTTTATATTTGTTTGTTTCTTAACTACATTAAAATTTATTTATTTATTTGTTTCTTTATTTATATTTTTCACTTAAATTTTCACTTAGTATTTTACTCAATACTAAATTTATTTATGAATCATTTCATAAATTTTTCACCCATGTTTAAAAATATTTTATAAAGTCATTTCTTTATAAAACATAAAATAATAACTTATTATCGCTTTACTTACTTGTGTAATACTCTTCTATATCCTAAAAGTACATGCAATTTTTTTTTACTTTTTCAAAGATCTTGATGGAGATCAAATCAAATTATGGTTCCTTAAAAGCAAGTTAACATATTAACCCTTTTAACTTAGAGTGTTAAAACGGATAATATTTATGGGTTGACCCAAACAGCAAATAATTCATACTGCTTAGATGTTTTAAACAACTATATGGTTCTAATAAAAACAATGTTTATCAAAACCTTTTTATTCAATTTAACCGAATTTAAACATGTGTTAACTTATCCCATATCTTATCTAAGGGAAAAAAATTATTTATCAAAACAATCTCTTATTAGAAATGCTTTTTATTTTAAAATCAATCCCCTTTAAGGGAATTTAAAAGTTAAATACCCGGTTTTTCACTTCAAAATTCATTCTTTTGAAAGCATACTGCATATATTTTTATATGAAATAACTTTAAACATTTTATTTATAAAATTTCAATTTGGATTCATTCGGATTTGAACTCACTTTGATCGCACGATGATAAAGAGAATAATTTACTAAGTATTTCACAACGTTCGCCTAAGCGGACATCCGATCGTCACTTAGAAGATTATTTAGATCACCACAAAAACTAATCGAAATAATTTCCTCCTAATTCCCAAGAAAAATGCATTCCATTTAAAATTCTACTTCCTAACATATTTTTACTTTTAAATACTTTCAAAAGTACTTCTATTTCTCAAAAATTCCTTTGAAATTATTTTAAAAAATTCCGGGATTTAGATTCACAAATTCTTTTTAAAACATGTTTTATAAACTAAATTTATATAAAATTTCCTTTATATAAAAATCATTTCATATTATAATAATTCCTCTTTATTATAATTAAATTTTCTCAAATGCTTATTATCTAAATGTTTTATCTTACCATTTAGATTATATTAACAACTTTTTATTAAAGTTCAATCCTTTACTCACTATTATTAAATAGCGAGTTTTTAACTTAATCATACTCTTCAAACACCTTATAGTCAAATCGTGAAAATTAATTCACAAAGGGTTCATTTTAAATCAAAGTGATAAATGCTCCTAAATAAACCGAGCACAATTTAGCAATAAACAAACAACAGTCAATGCTTATTATTTAAATTAAGCATAACCAAGCAAACAATAATATTAATAAATAAATATTATAACATCTAAACAAACACATTTTATAACTATATACAGTTTTAAAAATTATTCCTTTATATATAGAAACTATAATCCTAAGCAAAATATTTAATTTGCCAAATTTTCAAAAATTAATTACCATGTCCGTTGGCCTTGGTCAAGTGTTTAGAAACCTCTATCGATACCGTGGCATCCCACGTCTCGACCAGAATTCATAAAAACTCAATAAACCAATTAACATAATACATTTTTATAACATTAACAAATACGCTCTCGTATATATAATACTCTCATACTCATTCCAGGGTGTCTCTTACCCTATCTCTAATGAGCCAAACCCTACCAAAGCCAAGTTTCTTGCTTAACCTCACGCTCTGATACCATGCTGTAATGACCCGCCTTTTTTACCACCGAAAGTCAACACCGAACGCTACCACTATGTTCCAATATCGCGCATCCAATCGATAAATGGGCAGATTGTTAGGGTAAATAAAAAGAAAAGAACAGAGAACAGAGAAAAATAGAATCTCACAGCGGAATCGACAATATATAATATAACAAGGACAGTAGAAACCGTCGCTCCAAACATACAGAGTATATCAGAGTTAAAAAAAAACCTTATCAGCTGGACAGTTATAAAATCCCGATCTTACAAATGTCGATAGGTATACTATATAATATAGTGGAAAATAAAATACTACGATATTGAATCTTTAGGTCCCCTTCAAGACCTCCATAACACCTTGGACAACCTTGGAAAATACTCGGTCTAACTCGAGCATTATAATAAAACAACACCCGGATCAGTCTGGAAATACCAGCGTGAGATAAGAAAACGGGGAACATGTAAAGTCCTGTGAGGCCACGCCACTAACGCAGAACATGTTTTCACCTCACAAGAATAACATCCATACAGGTAAGAGCGGAAATAAATATCAGGAAACAAATCCAAATAAGAATGAGCATAAATAATATTAAACCAGACTTGAAAGGATGGAAATAAACCGAGTAAAATCCAAATTGGACAGAATGGATGGAACAAGGAAAAAAATCCAACTTGATAGAATGGACTAAATAAGGTAATAATCCAAACTTGATTTAATGGACTGAACAAGGTAACAATCCAACTTGATAGAATGGACTGAATCAATACTTAAATGCCATGATGAGGAGTTGGCTTTACTCGTGGCAATTTAAATCTAAAACAAATTTAGGGTTTTCAAATCAAATAAGGAAAGGAAATTTTTCAATAAATGACAAGGAGACTGCGCCCCCCCTTAAATATACCTCTAACAATATACTCTTAATAAGGTCATATACTCGGTGACCTCCTCGGGAAAAGTACCAGCCGAACCCCGCCAAACCTTTCCGAGAATGCGAATATTTCACATCTAAACACAAACTGTTTTTCACAAGGGTACACAAAAATCAAGGTGAGATGTGAAATACATTTTTGATGGGAGCAACCCCACATAGCTGGACGCCACTTAGCTCTTTGGATTTAGTCATTTCTGACAAAGGATAACAAAGCTCAATGGAGCAATAAATCATCTTAGAATGACGTTAATAAAGTAGCTGAAGTAACCGATAACTGAGATACCAACTATCGAGGATATAAAACGATCGTATATGAAATTAAGTCTTGTATACTTATCACCACTCATTAAATTCAAACTTGTAATTTTTCTTGGTTAAAAATAATACTAGACAAGTCAAGGTAGTGTTACCTTAAAGTCATATCTCACGATTATTCTTAACTTTCGGAATAGCGACAAGTCAAGGTAGTGTTACGCTTTTGATAGGAGCAACCCCACATAGCTCGACGCCACTTAGCTCTTTAGATTTAGTCATTTCCGATAAAGGATAACAAAGCTTAACTTGTACTTTTTCGATGGTCAAAAAGGCGGGTTGTTACAACATATCTCTATTAAACAAAAGGGGAAATTCCGGAAAAGGGCAAACTTTGAAAAAAAAATTAGGATGAAGGAAATCAAGTTTTATTATTAGACTGAAGGGAAAATGCTAGTTATAATTAGCATTATACTTAAATTTTACACTATGCAAAATGCTAGTTATAACTAGCATTATATTCGGTTTTACATTATAGAAAATGCTAGTTATAACTAGCATTGCCTTCAGCCAAAAAAACCTGTTATCCATCAACCTAAAAAGATTTCTAAGTTTGTCATTCTGCCTATTTTGCTATAAATAAAATATCTTAAAAAATATGGTGCATCCGGTATATTGTGAAGCCTTTGGCAATCATCCTTGTGTAGCTTTTGTGTTGTTTGAACCAATTGGTTCTTCTTTGTATGGTCAACATTTTATGAGTTTGTGATAAACAATAGAACCTCAGGCTCTGATACCAATTTTTAGAACCTTTGACCGATGTGCGCTATATGTACGTAATGATAGGATATAGCTTTAAGGTTCAGATTGGAAATGGCTAATTTTCAAACATTAAAGCATAAAAGCATAAGCAATGGAAAGTAAATCCCACATGTACGTATATTGGTTCGGATACCCTCATCCTACATCTAGTTCTAGAACTATCTCTAGAATTTCACTAATACCATCACTTAATCTTAAGGAACAAGTGTCGATACAATTGGCTGAACATTCTGTAGGATCGTTTTCACCCTAGAGGGGGGGTTAAATAGGGTCTACTAAAAATTAATGCGGAAATAAAAGCAAACATAGAAAGCAATGCAGAAAAGATCACACACAGATTTTCCCAGCTTTGGCAATAAATGACTACGTGTTGCCCCCAAAGTTTCTACTAGAAATTAAGTAATCAATTGCTTACAAAAACACGTAAACTCGCGATACCCGCTAATCCAATTAACCTAACTCTAAGCTCAAAAGCCTGTCACAACTCAGCCACTGAGTTGCGATTTCTCAAACTACGCCCCGTAATTTGTACCTAGTTACACAACTAGATATTTACCAAATTTTAAAAAGAAAATTGCAAATAAAAATGAAGCTAAACACAAAACCCTATTTTTATAATTTAAGCCCAATAAAAAAATAGAACCGGCCTAAGTAATAATAAATTAGAGAAGTCTGTTCCCCCTTCTGTTTGCGTAATCTCTTCGGCCGTTCCTTTGTTGCTCCTCAAAAGTTAGGGTTTCGATTGTATTTGAAGCCGTTGCTTGGAAATTAAAATTGATTGCCTCATGCTTTCGTTCCTCAAATTCGCTTCGCTGCTTCTTCGGTTGGTGTAATTCGATTGCTCACGGCTGCATCAATGTCGAGTTCAAATGGTACTTTGAATTGGTACGTGATTTGCCCCTTTTCGATTTTTGATTATGCTTGACTTGATTCGAGTTTTGGAGAGAGAAGTATTCATTATATCTCCTCATATATACCTCATATGAGGTATATATGAGGAGATATAATGAATACTTCTCTCTCGAGGTATATATGAGGAGATATAATGAATACTTCTCTCTAGAGAGAAGTATTCATTATATCTCCTCATATATACCTCATATGAGGTATATATGAGGAGATATAATGAATACTTCTCATATGAGGTATATATGAGGAGATATAATGAATACTTCTCATATGAGGTATATATGAGGAGATATAGAGAGAAGTATTCATTATATCTCCTCATATATACCTCATATGAGGTATATATGAGGAGAAATAATGAATACTTCTATCTGTTTTTGGTTTGTTCTAAGTAAGCTCTTCAGAATTTTTTCTCGAACTAGAATGATGTTGCCGATGATGACTTGGGTTTAATTTATAGGGATCGAAACCCTATTATTTCGTTCGTATATTTTGGTTTGAATTTTTCGTGATGTTCTAGTTCCTGCGTTGATTTGTAATCGAATGATTATGTGATTTTTTGACTTGTTCACCTCTAACTATTGGTTGATATATTCGAATTTGCTTGAATCTGTTCTGTTCTTTGCTACTAACGACTTGTTCAATTCGCTTTCGGCTTGCATTTGAATTTGAGATATATCTTGACTTGATGAAGTTTGACTTATTACCCATGATTTGCTGTTCCATTTTCTTTGCTAGCAGTATTCGAATTTTTGAGCAATTCAATGATGTTGTTCATTTGGTCATTTCCTTTTGAAACCATTCCTAGACCGATTCATGATATGATATGTTTATGACTTGTTCATTGGTATAACCCACGGCTATTGTAACAACCCGAAATTTTGCACCATTCGCATCCATTATAAGTGTATAGGTAGACACTCATGCCGGAATTGAATTGCTCAAAATACCGCATTGTTAATTTAAATTGGCAAAACTGAACATATACAGTAAATAAAATAATCACAGATCACAGACACAGAGTAATAATTGCAGCGGAAATAAAAGAGATAGTAGTTCATGAAGCTACTATATAAGTGTATAAGATACATCAGAGTTTACAATAGAAGAGTAATACGATACATCAGATACAAATCAGAATACATCACTGGAATCATCGAATATCTGAAAGTTGGATAGATAGCTGGATCTCCAAGCGAAGCTCCAACTCCAAAGGTGAGTCTCGAATACTGGTACACTCAGTCTGACCCGAGCGTAAAGCAAAACACAAAACACTCGAGTCAGGATTAACATTCTTATATTAATAAATCCAACTCAAGTGAAATAGCAATTGAAATACAAGTAACTCAAAGGATGTTTGGAATAACCATCCTTTAAGGATCCGTTAAACTATCTACTATGTAGTAGTGTACGCTAAGTAGATAGTGTCTATCAGTAATATAAAGATATCAAAATAGCGTTAAGTCATGGCCCATTCCACCCTTAACACATTTTATTCCCAAAAGCATATACAAGACCGTAGTTTCCCCAAAACCGGAAGTCACCAGAGGGCAATCTATATACTAAAGGTACAAATCAAAATCGTAGTGGTCGCGCATAAATGGAATACAAGTATGACAAGGCACATGAGGCAATACCCAAGGTAGTGATACTACCGTTCGCCTGATCCGGACTGGTGAGAACGCAACGCCGCAGCACCCGCAACACCGTGAAACAACACTCCCAAATTCAAGGGTGCACCAATCGACAACAAGTATAAGTAGTTCGAAGAAGTGTGTCCACTTGAGGTAGCTAATCCTCCATTGGCCCGGCACAGCTCCTGTTTTAGTCATTTCCAATTTGACACAAGTGTCAAGGCTATCCATTATCGTTCTCTTTCTTCAGTCAACACGAACATCATTCCAACCACTTCATTCTGGATCATCACTCCGCGTATAGTTATTAAAGTGGTTTCGGTTCAGATAGAGAGTATATCCATTACCGATCCCGGTCTCTTTAATAACTTTCGTAATTATTACACCGATTGGTCGTTTGTTTATTTCAAAACCAAATCAATTTCAATTTCAATTTCAATTCGCAAATCAACATTTCATTTGTCTTTCCAAACCAATTTCCAAAATTTACGTTTCAAAACTTCCAAATTCATAATTTCAACATCTTATAATTCAATTTCAATCTTTATTTAAACAATTCCAAATATTGATTCAAGTTCGAATACAAGTTTCATTTCGAAAACATTTAAATTAAATCTTATTTAACATTCAAATTAATTTAAAATCATTTATCGATTTCATTCAATATTCGTTAAGTTACTATGCCATTCAAAAAAATTTCCATTAAATTTTCAATTCATTAAATCCATTATTTAAATTCAACTTCATTATATCAAAACTTACAAATTTAATTAAATTAAATTCATCAAATCAAATTCTTTACATTTCAAGTCTTATATTAATTCCAAAATATCACATTTCCATTTCTTGTTAAAGAAAATTCAATTTCAATTATTTGTTTACTTACTTAAATAATTTTTCATAACCCACTTAATAAAGAAAACTCAATTTCAATTATTACGAAGTAAAATCCACTTATTCAAAAGTTCAATTTTTCTTATGAAAGAATTTCAATTCAATTTAATCATTTAATAATTCATTATCAAATAATTCAAAATTTAATTATTAAATAATTTCAAAGTTTAATAATTTCAAACTTAATTATAATTTCAAACTTGATTATTAAATCATTTCGAAGTTTAACAATTTCAAACTTAATTACAATTTCAAACTTAATTCAATAATTTCTCAAATTAAACAACATTCTTACATCAATTACATTGTTAATATTTTATTTCATATTTTAAATATTAACATTTTCCTTTCGTTAAATTCAAATCTCAACTTCATTTCAAAACCATATTATTTATTCAATAAAATCTTTGTTTTATTTTTAAATCAAATTATTGACCAATCGGGTTTTATTTAATTTTCTATCCTAGGTCAAAGTTCAATTTGGGTATTTATCATTTCAACCCGATTCCAATTCAATTCAAAAATCAAAGCATAGCAAAGGGAACTTGCAGTGTGATAACTGGGATGGTGTCAAAGTAAATAAACAAGCAATAACAACAACCAATATCAATCCAATAATCAATTCAAATAATCCCGAAATAACCGTATTAATTCGCATTGTTATTTGTACGAATTAATATAATTATTTCTAGAATCTACACTATCATTTCATGTAGATTAAAGATTATTACATTACGGTTTCCACTTGTCATCCAATACAATTTCATACATCATCAATTTAACAACATACATTCAGTGGTTCAAAGTGTAATTAAACAAATCCTACATGTCAATAAATTTAACAGTTAAAGGGGTCATATTATACAAATGTCAGTTAATCAAATTCAACATTTTAACTATCCTATATCAAGTCAATTGCATACTATTTATCATTTTAACATTAACAATTTTAACGTCCAATATAAACATCAACAATCAATCAATTATCAGCCAAACTGTATTATCATCGCATAAATAATTAACAGATAATAGTGTCAGATGTCACAGGTGAACTGATACCGGTAATAGCATATATAACAGTGTAATTAACTAACAGCAGTATATTTCAATTGTCGTTTCAATTGAAAGCAAATTTAATAAATAAAAGAACGTTAATCGTGAGTGAGTGCTCACCTTTCGAGGCTAGAGAGACTAGAAGATGACATGGATACGCACACTGATACGGATCTCGAAATCGAATTATGAATCCAAGCAAAGCAAATCGGCACGAATACGACGGACAAAACTGACAAATAGGAATTGACGAAACAAAACGAATCAGTTTGATATAATTGAAACAGGATATATGTATATACTATTATTAATATGATTATTTTATTAAATCAATATTTAAATTAAGACGAATATTGAAATAATATATATATAACAAGACAGCCCAAACGCAACATTTTGAAACCAAATACATATAACAAGCCTCGTTGAAGTTATTATTATTATGATTTATATATGCTACATACATCGAAAGTATATATTTTATATTTTAAAATCAATACTCATATATATACTAGTTTAAAAATCAACCTGCTAATATACTTATATAAACAAACAAGTAAACAGACAGTTGTACTTATCACTTTATAAAACCCAAATATAATACTAATATATGGTGAATATATATACTGCACACGCATATGAGTTATACAACTTATATAACCAAACTATATAGTACGAAAATAGGCATGTACTATTTTATAAATATAAATATATATACTGAAAAATCTTGAAGCGTAGCTATTATATGTAAAATGGATGATACAACAGTATGTACTATAAATAACATTGCACATATACAGGTATATAAATACACTAGCTTTAGTAATACATATGCACTTAACCGATTATATTCTATAACGTAACCTTATTAAGTAACCTATTACATTCTATACATATAAACCCATAAACTATGCAGATTTTTATAACTTTATACATATATCGTACACTATAGATTGCACAACTGATTATATAAACGGCTTACATATAATAATATATGACCGAAACATAGTTATATATATGACACTTATAGTCTATAACTTAAACTTAAACTTATATAAACTTTAAATATATACAACTCACGCATGCTATAAATAATAATTTTAAAATCAATGTTTAGAAACCAGTAGATTACTTTTTAAACTACATATACTCACACACCTAGCCACATATTTATAAAATCTATATGCTTTAATACCCATGATTCATATACATAGAACAACCGTAGTATGATAATATGAAAACTGACGGCTCAAAACCATGCATAAAGTGATCGGTCAACATAACACATAATATAAAATAATACTTTTATAATACATGTGTTGTAAAGATATAGTACAATGTTATTTACAAAATGCTGATCACAAGGTATCAACATACGTAACATATATGTAATATAAACACATATTTCAAAACAAGATGTATTTATCCTTACTGACCAAACTATGTATAACAACAGATTGAAACATTATCAAAATATAACATATAATAAATATATTAGACACAAAAAATATGCATACCCATTTTAAACAAAGAATATAATATACCACACCTATTATACAAAATACTTGAGACATGGAATGCACGTATACCCTGTATATAATAAATATATATACTCATATCATATTTTAGACATATTATACATACCTTTATCTCATAAAAGAGGTGAGAAGAGCTACGGATTAGAACAAGAAAAGACAACAGGCATGGGTGCTTGGGTCTGATCGAATGAAGGTGATGCTTCTTGGTGGTCGGAGGAGAAACGGTGGCGCGAAGGCCATGGGGTGCTTGCGTGTGGGGAGGAGGCATGCGTGGCTTTGATGGATCTGGGAAAGATGGTGAAGGTGGGGTTGCAGCTTTCGGTGGAAGGAGTGGACAGTGGAAGGTGGTGCGTGAGTTGCCAGGCTCGGCTACGTTGAAGGAGCATGGGGTTTCGAGGAAAGTGGAGTTGTATGCTCAGGCTGTGGAGGCGGTGTACGGCATGGAAGAGGTGGACTGGGAAAGGAAGAAGTGAGATCTGAAAAAAAAAATGGAGATATAAATGGAAAATATAAGGCCAGGCAAAATAAACGAATGGAAGCAAAACGTGGACAGCAAACAAAAATGAACGGTCACAACAATGAATGCGCATATTTAATGAATAAGATACGAATTGATATAAATATGCAACCACCACGAATTGTAAAAGTCACGCATGAATTTTCGTGATAAATAAAAGATAACGGCCGATGGTACTACATGGTTAGCAACTGAGGAGACAAAGGAAATAAAAGGTCCAATACAGAACTGATATGAAAAGTCGTTCCATAGATTTTTGCTGTCTAACGGACTTCGAAAGTTGCAATTGAATATACCACGGGGATCAGTATGACGAGACGATCAAAACGATATACAAATATTTGTGGTACGATCATCCGATCAAAAATCGATAATCGGTATCGAAAATGTTGCTAATTTACCAGAAAATAAGATCGACGGAGCAATAGATGTCCGAATTTGGAAAAATGAAAAACTGACATCTTGCTCAGAAGATGGTTTAGAATTTTTCTATGTAAAAATATTTAGGTTCCGGAAACATTTTATTTTCATTGCTTTTTAACTGGTTAAATTGAAGTGAATTTACGCGCGAAATAAACTTCCGTATTTTCGGACGAAAATTTACCAGTTGCTATGTTTAACTAGACGTATTCCAAATATGAAATTTATATTTCAAAATTTTATCGTTTAAAATTTTCACAAAATTTCAACTAATTACGTTATTAAAACAGTTGAAATTTACGGGTCGTTACACTCTCCCCCACTCAAAACTTTTCGTCCCCGAAAAGGAACGAGGTAGAAGAATAGAAACAACCAGAAAGAAAAACAGATTTGAAATACTAATAACAATTAATTTAAACCATATAAATTCAAATTTAAATTAATCGATATTCAATAATTGATTTAATCCATTTGATTTCACTAAAATCAATCTCAACTATTTCTAAATTCATTATCTTATTATCCAATTATCTTAAATTTACAATTTCTAAAACCATAAATTTTGAATAGTCTTTTATTATAATCATATTTTCTTCAACAAATTTAAATTCTTCTTTATTCCAAATTATTGTTAAATTTATTCTTCTTAATATATCTAATCACATATATTTAACCCATATAAATTAATTTAAACCATAAAAGTTTCGATTTAAATTAATTTACATCTATTAATTTCTTTTAAATTCAAGATATTTTCATAAATTGATCAAATTTCAATTTATTAATTCTTTCAAAACAAATTTATTTCATTATTAACTGAGTTTTACTTATTATCCTATCTAATTCTATTAACATCTTTATAATCAAAATTCAGTGTATAACATTTATTATAAACACTCAAATTTTATTTATAAATTCAATTTATCTTATATATTATCCAATTACATATTCAACTTCTGAATGATTTAGGTAAGTTGTATTAGAATGCAGTTGAACAATATACAAATAAAATTTTCCCAATTCAATTATTCAGGTTTAAATATTTATTCCAAAATTTGGTTTTATTTATAATTAAAATCATCCTTTAACAAATTTAAGAATTAGATTTCTGGTTAACTTTAAATAATTTAGAGTTATATATAATATATATATATATATCAAATCAAATTAAATTTTAAAATAAGATACCTATATATATGTGAATCAAAATATACTGAAGAAATTCAAATCAAAATATTTTCAAAACAAAACCGTAGCAAAGCTACAGAATGGTATCTCCACTTCGAAACTCGAAAATGGATGTCGATGATGCGGCCGCCATCACCGAAATTATTTTCCAGCGACAAAGAGAAGAGCACTGATTTCAACATTTCAAAAATTCTTTGAAAACGATTTTTATTCGAAAATACATTCAATAATATATACTGTAAAATTTTAAAAACCAAAGTTCGAAATCACCGGAAACTAAATTCTCAAATTTCTGAACTAAGTTCATTTCAAATTCCAAATCAATTTATAACCAGGTTTATAAATTCATTTATCTATATTATCAATGGTTTACAAAACAATAAATGTAAATCAAATATTATTATTTTAGACAACAAATTCATTAACAATTTAATTTCAGAAAACTTATATTTATATATAATATAATTATTCAAAACTATTTTGTTTATCAAATTTGAAAACAACATTTTAATATAAATTTAGAAATACATTTCTTTGCTCGACGATACAGGAATGGATTTTCAAAATAAGGATAGGGATTCAAATTTTTTTTGTTGACTCAAATCAAAGAGAATTTTGATTCGAAAATAAGTTTGAAACAGAAGATAAGATAATTCAATTACCACAATCGGAAGATGGATGAGTTTATTTAATTCACGGGCAACCTTAACCGGGACGACCGTGACTTCAAGAATAAGATCGATGCTGAATTCCGAGGTAAATCGACATTCGATCTCAAGAAATAGAATTCAGGTATAGCAGGAGATAGATAGCATCGTAAACCGAGGATACAGAAATCTCCGGTAAATAGATGCCTATTATAAGGAGTTTTGCTCCTTTATAAATTATTCGAAGATTGGCGAGGCCGCCGATCTATTATAGATAACATTTAGAATGGAGTTATGGGGTGCTCCAGGATTGAAAGAAGACGAATAGTGAAGGACACGAATGAATTTCAGAACCGAGGGGAACGTTCCAAAATTCAAAGGAATTGAGTCAAAGGAAGAGATTAAAACTCGAATGAGAGTAATTCTGTAAATACATTTACCCTATATGTTAAGTTTTGCCTAGATCTACCAAAGCTCTGATACCAACTGTAACGACCCGCTATTTTGCACCATTCGCATCCATTATAAGTGTATAGGTAGACACTCATGCCGGAATTGAATTGCTCAAAATACCGCATTGTTAATTTAAATTGGCAAAACTGAACATATACAGTAAATAAAATAATCACAGATCACAGACACAGAGTAATAATTGCAGCGGAAATAAAAGAGATAGTAGTTCATGAAGCTACTATATAAGTGTATAAGATACATCAGAGTTTACAATAGAAGAGTAATACGATACATCAGATACAAATCAGAATACATCACTGGAATCATCGAATATCTGAAAGCTGGATAGATAGCTGGATCTCCAAGCGAAGCTCCAACTCCAAAGGTGAGTCTCGAATACTGGTACACTCAGTCTGACCCGAGCGTAAAGCAAAACACAAAACACTCGAGTCAGGATTAACATTCTTATATTAATAAATCCAACTCAAGTGAAATAGCAATTGAAATACAAGTAACTCAAAGGATGTTTGGAATAACCATCCTTTAAGGATCCGTTAAACTATCTACTATGTAGTAGTGTACGCTAAGTAGATAATGTCTATCAGTAATATAAAGATATCAAAATAGCGTTAAGTCATGGCCCATTCCACCCTTAACACATTTTTATTCCCAAAAGCATATACAAGACCGTAGTTTCCCCAAAACCGGAAGTCACCAAAGGGCAATCCATATACTAAAGGTACAAATCAAAATCGTAGTGGTTGCGCATAAATGGAATACAAGTATGACAAGGCACATGAGGCAATACCCAAGGTAGTGATACTACCGTTCGCCTGATCCGGACTAGTGAGAACGCAACGCCGCAGCGCCCGCAACACCGTGAAACAACACTCCCAAATTCAAGGGTGCACCAATCGACAACAAGTATAAGTAGTTCGAAGAAGTGTGTCCACTTGAGGTAGCTAATCCTCCATTGGCCCGGCACAGCTCCTGTTTTAGTCATTTCCAATTTGACACAAGTGTCAAGGCTATCCATTATCGTTCTCTTTCTTCAGTCAACACGAACATCATTCCAACCACTTCATTCTGGATCATCACTCCGCGTATAGTTATTAAAGTGGTTTCGGTTCAGATAGAGAGTATATCCATTACCGATCCCGGTCTCTTTAATAACTTTCGTAATTATTACACCGATTGGTCGTTTGTTTATTTCAAAACCAAATCAATTTCAATTTCAATTTCAATTCGCAAATCAACATTTCATTTGTCTTTCCAAACCAATTTCCAAAATTTACGTTTCAAAACTTCCAAATTCATAATTTCAACATCTTATAATTCAATTTCAAACTTTATTTAAACAATTCCAAATATTGATTCAAGTTCGAATACAAGTTTCATTTCGAAAACATTTAAATTAAATCTTATTTAACATTCAAATCAATTTAAAATCATTTATCGATTTCATTCAATATTCGTTAAGTTACTATGCCATTCAAAACAATTTCCATTAAATTTTCAATTCATTAAATCCATTATTTAAATTCAACTTCATTATATCAAAACTTACAAATTTAATTAAATTAAATTCATCAAATCAAATTCTTTACATTTCAAGTCTTATATTAATTCCAAAATATCACATTTCCATTTCTTGTTAAAGAAAATTCAATTTCAATTATTTGTTTACTTACTTAAATAATTTTCCATAACCCACTTAATAAAGAAAACTCAATTTCAATTATTACGAAGTAAAATCCACTTATTCAAAAGTTCAATTTTTCTTATGAAAGAATTTCAATTCAATTTAATCATTTAATAATTCATTATCAAATAATTCAAAATTTAATTATTAAATAATTTCAAAGTTTAATAATTTCAAACTTAATTATAATTTAAAACTTGATTATTAAATCATTTCGAAGTTTAACAATTTCAAACTTAATTACAATTTCAAACTTAATTCACTAATTTCTCAAATTAAACAACATTCTTACATCAATTACATTGTTAATATTTTATTTCATATTTTAAATATTAACATTTTCCTTTCGTTAAATTCAAATTTCAACTTCATTTCAAAACCATATTATTTATTCAATAAAATCTTTGTTTTATTTTTAAATCAAATTATTGACCAATCGGGTTTTATTTAATTTTCTATCCTAGGTCAAAGTTCAATTTGGGTATTTATCATTTCAACCCGATTCCAATTCAATTCAAAAATCAAAGCATAGCAAAGGGAACTTGCAGTGTGATAACTGGGATGGTGTCAAAGTAAATAAACAAGCAATAACAACAACCAATATCAATCCAATAATCAATTCAAATAATCCCGAAATAACCGTATTAATTCACATTGTTATTTGTACGAATTAATATAATTATTTCTAGAATCTACATTATCATTTCATGTAGATTAAAGATTATTACATTACGGTTTCCACTTGTCATCCATTACAATTTCATACATCATCAATTTAACAACATACATTCAGTGGTTCAAAGTGTAATTAAACAAATCCTACGTGTCAATAAATTTAACAGTTAAAGGGGTCATATTATACAAATGTCAGTTAATCAAATTTAACATTTTAACTATCCTATATCAAGTCAATTGCATACTATTTATCATTTTAACATTAACAATTTTAACGTCCAATATAAACATCAACAATCAATCAATTATCAGCCAAACTGTATTATCATCGCATAAATAATTAACAGATAATAGTGTCAGATGTCACAGGTGAACTGATACAGGTAATAGCATATATAACAGTGTAATTAACTAACAACAGTATATTTCAATTGTCGTTTCAATTGAAAGCAAATTTAATAAATAAAAGAACGTTAATCGTGAGTGAGTGCTCACCTTTCGAGGCTAGAGAGACTAGAAGATGACATGGATACGCACACTGATACGGATCTCGAAATCGAATTATGAATCCAAGCAAAGCAAATCGGCACGAATACTTCGACGGACAAAACTGACAAATAGGAATTGACGAAACAAAACGAATCAGTTTGATATAATTAAAACAGGATATATGTATATACTATTATTAATATGATTATTTTATTAAATCAATATTTAAATTAAGACGAATATTGAAATAATATATATATAACAAGACAGCCCAAACGCAACATTTTGAAACCAAATACATATAACAAGCCTCGTTGAAGTTATTATTATTATGATTTATATATGCTACATACATCGAAAGTATATATTTTATATTTTAAAATCAATACTCATATATATACTAGTTTAAAAATCAACCTGCTAATATACTTATATAAACAAACAAGTAAACAGACAGTTGTACTTATCACTTTATAAAACCCAAATATAATACTAATATATGGTGAATATATATACTGCACACGCATATGAGTTATACAACTTATATAACCAAACTATATAGTACGAAAATAGGCATGTACTATTTTATAAATATAAATATATATACTGAAAAATCTTGAAGCGTAGCTAATATATGTAAAATGGATGATACAACAGTATGTACTATAAATAACATTGCACATATACAGGTATATAAATACACTAGCTTTAGTAATACATATGCACTTAACCGATTATATTCTATAACGTAACCTTATTAAGTAACCTATTACATTCTATACATATAAACCCATAAACTATGCAGATTTTTATAACTTTATACATATATCGTACACTATAGATTGCACAACTGATTATATAAACGGCTTACATATAATAATATATGACCAAAACATAGTTATATATATGACACTTATAGTTTATAACTTAAACTTAAACTTATATAAACTTTAAATATATACAACTCACGCATGCTATAAATAATAATTTTAAAATCAATGTTTAGAAACCAGTAGATTACTTTTTAAACTACATATACTCACACACCTAGCCACATATTTATAAAATCTATATGCTTTAATACCCATGATTCATATACATAGAACAACCGTAGTATGATAATATGAAAACTGACGGCTCAAAACCATGCATAAAGTGATCGGTCAACATAACAACATAATATAAAATAATACTTTTATAATACATGTGTTGTAAAGATATAGTACAATGTTATTTACAAAATGCTGATCACAAGGTATCAACATACGTAACATATATGTAATATAAACACATATTTCAAAACAAGATGTATATATCCTTACTGACCAAACTATGTATAACAACAGATTGAAACATTATCAAAATATAACATATAATAAATATATTAGACACGAAAAATATGCATACCCATTTTAAACAAAGAATATAATATACCACACCTATTATACAAAATACTTGAGACATGGAATGCACGTATACCCTGTATATAATAAATATATATACTCATATCATATTTTAGACATATTATACATACCTTTATCTCATAAAAGAGGTGAGAAGAGCTACGGATTAGAACAAGAAAAGACAACAGGCATGGGTGCTTGGGTCTGATCGAATGAAGGTGATGCTTCTTGGTGGTCGGAGGAGAAACGGTGGCGCGAAGGCCATGGGGTGCTTGCGTGTGGGGAGGAGGTGTGCGTGGCTTTGATGGATCTGGGAAAGATGGTGAAGGTGGGGTTCCAGCTTTCGGTGGAAGGAGGGGACAGTGGAGGGTGGTGCGTGAGTTGCCAGGCTCGGCTACGTTGAAGGAGCATGGGGTTTCGAGGAAAGTGGAGTTGTATGCTCAGGCTGTGGAGGCGGTGTACGGCATGGAAGAGGTGGACTGGGAAAGGAAGAAGTGAGATCTGAAAAAAAACAAATGGAGATATAAATGGAAAATATAAGGCCAGGCAAAATAAACGAATGGAAGCAAAACGTGGACAGCAAACAAAAATGAACGGTCACAACAATGAATGCGCATATTTAATGAATAAGATACGAATTGATATAAATATGCAACCACCACGAATTGTAAAAGTCACGCATGAATTTTCGTGATAAATAAAAGATAACGGCCGATGGTACTACATGGTTAGCAACTAAGGAGACAAAGGAAATAAAAGGTCCAATACAGAACTGATATGAAAAGTCGTTCCATAGATTTTTGCTGTCTAACGGACTTCGAAAGTTGCAATTGAATATACCACGGGGATCAGCATGACGAGACGATCAAAACGATATACAAATATTTGTGGTACGATCATCCGATCAAAAATCGATAATCGGTATCGAAAATGTTGCTAATTTACCAGAAAATAAGATCGACGGAGCAATAGATGTCCGAATTTGGAAAAATGACAAACTGACATCTTGCTCAGAAGATGGTTTAGAATTTTTCTATGTAAAAATATTTAGGTTCCGGAAACATTTTATTTTCATCGCTTTTTAACTGGTTAAATTGAAGTGAATTTACGCGCGAAATAAACTTCCGTATTTTCGGACGAAAATTTACCAGTTGCTATGTTTAACTAGACGTATTCCAAATATGAAATTTATATTTCAAAATTTTATCGTTTAAAATTTTTGCAAAATTTCAACTAATTACGTTATTAAAACAGTTGAAATTTACGGGTCGTTACACTATTTCTGTCCACCCGAGTGCTTACTGGTATGTTGCCATATCCATTTATCCTTGAACATTTTGCTTTGTACTTGGTTGCATATGTCACTGTGCTAGTTGTGTCTGGTGCACTTCAGTTTTCTATGGCATCAATTCTGGTTGTCACTATATATTTATGTGTGTGTGTGTGTACAAATGTGTACGGACATGTATATATGTATGCTGATCGAGTTTCATGTTTCATTTCCTTGTATCTGAAACTGCTTCTTCTAAGCTCCTGTGAACTTCAGTGTACTAAGCATTATCTATATGCCTGAACTTGTATTTATGCATACGTGTGTATTCTCTTAGCATGTTTGTTGAATCTTCAAAGGTCTCTGTTGCATTTTTTCGTGTGGATCTTCATGTGAGGCTGTTTTGGTTGAGGCTTCATGTATGTTGATTTGTATTTGGTTATTGAAGTATGGTTCCATTTTGAATGAAGGTTGCATGTTGATTTTGTACATTTGGTGGTCTGTGTTGCATTGTGACTTGCTTCGAGTTAAACTGCCCCTGTTTGCGTGCATGCTTTCTGTCATGTTGTACATATATGTGTGTGTACTTCATGTTGTTATCATCCCTGTACTTGTGTGGTTCCAGTTGAAGTCTTGTTTCATGTTAATCAATTTAGGACCTGAGCATGTTTGATTATTTCGACTGTGTTGCTCACTACGCCATAAATGACCTTCTGCAACATTTTTGCAAGGTGTTGCCAGCTAAAATGTTGCGATAGATATAAAATTTTGGTCCTACTGCAACGTTGTATTTATGGTGTTACCTTAGCCATAAAAATGTGTTGCTCTAGCTAAAAAAGTGTAACACGTTGCAACATTTTTATATAGTGTTGCTATAGATGTATTCAGATTAAAAAAATAATAAAATTAGCAATCCGCGTGAACACGATCCAACGGTCTACATTTAATCCGATTGTTAAACTGGATCACCGCTACAATTTGCTCCAAATTTTCGTTTTCCCGCTTTACTTTTCATATCATTTTCGTTCTCACCCCCAATTTCCAAATCCCTAATTTCCAAATAATATTTTCGTTTCTTTTTTTTCTTCCAAAAACAAAATCTCGTCCTTTTTTCAAAGGTTGGTAGTGATCTCAGACAAGCTTCGTTCCCCATTTCGTTCTCACCTCCAATTTCGCTGCTGTTTGCCTACATGTCGAGCCCCGTTTGCTTTGTTGTCGAGATCTGGAAATGTCTGTTCGACTTGTGAATCGGCGATTGTTGTTGGAGTTAGGTCATGATTGGACTGGGTTACGGCAGTGGGTGATTGCGATTGAAATTTCAAGCGATGGAGGTGAGGCCAATGGTGATTTAAGGTAGTTCTGGTCGATGGGTTGCTGAAATTGCGGTTGGTGAATTTGATATGGGAGGCGCTGGTAGGTTCGCGATTTGGAGGAGTTTTTAACAGGTTGGTTTTCAGTTTGATTGGTGAGGAAGTTAGGGTGTAGGGGTAGTTCGGGTTGTCGGAGAAGGCAGGTAGGTGGTTGTTGTGATGGTGAAGGCATAGGGTTAGTGAGGAGATGCGAATTGGTTGTGACAGATTGTAGAGGAAGGGATTTGTTGTGCTATGTGCAGAAATGGTTCGAGTTCGTTAGGTGATAGGGGCAGGAGTTTGTGGCTGATTGTAGCTGGATGGTGAATCTGGTTGTCGCAGTTTGTAGAAGTTGGATATGAAGGTGTGATGGAGGTTGAAGTATATGAAGTGATAGGTTAGAGCTTTGTTTGTTGTTGCGCGTTTGGGATGTTTTGGTTGTGAGATGGTAGTTTGGAAGAAAATGCAGTTTGCTGATAGGGGTTTCGATAATGAAGTATGCAGTGGTTGCTTGAGAAGGTTGTTGTTGCTTGAAATGTAGCAGGGAGGAGTTTGGGTTAAGGCAGTTTGGATTGGTGAAAGGAAGTTGGTGGTGGAATGGTAGGTTGCTGTTATTGTTTTGTGGAAGGAAGGAATGGGTGGTTATGCCAGCGATTGTGATTAGGTGATTAGGCAACATGTTCGATGAAGGGTAATGTATTACTTATTAACACGCAACATGTTCGATGAAATGTCAATTTTTATTTATCATGGTTTCAGGTCTTTTACCAAGGCAGAGCTAAGAATGATGGCTGGAAAAAGGTCGGATGATTCAGAAGAAGCCATGAAAGAGTTGCAAAAGTCAATCATTGAGGAGGTGTTCAAATTCGCAGGAGGTGTTCATTTGTGCATCATTTTACGTCGTTTCAAAGAAGGCTCGATCTTCCGAAATCGGACTGCGGTGCCCCGGACCCCCGCCGGCGCTGCGCCCGGACCCGCTTCTCGGCTCGCCTTCGGCTCGGCACTC
Organism: Allium fistulosum; assembly: GCA_030737815.1. Lineage (NCBI taxonomy): Eukaryota > Viridiplantae > Streptophyta > Magnoliopsida > Asparagales > Amaryllidaceae > Allium > Allium fistulosum. The sequence goes on from JASFAW010000015.1 coordinate 1,442,504, forward strand.
GGCTCGCCTTCGGCTCGTCATATATTTGTTAGTGTCGGTGTCTGTATAAATTGAAACTGCATATGTAATGAGTGAACTGAGTGATGTAGTGAGGAATATCTATATATGTGAATATCAGTGTTATATATCATTGAATTGTAAAATAGTGGAGTCAGGAATTTGTACTATTTCAAATGTTGAAATAAAAAATTTATTTAAATAAATTACTGTTTGAATATCAAATTCTATGCAAATAGCATTTTATTAAATAAATATTTATTTCTATTAAAAAATCAAATATGCTCTATATTGTGGGCCCCACAAATTCAGAAAATCAATATCTATAGCAACATTTTTGAATGTTGCTACAGGCACCTATGGGTGTTGCCATAGACCCAAATAGGGTTCTATTGCAACAATATTACTTATGTTGCCTTAGATAGTCAAAATGTTGCCTTTGAGGTCTAAGGCAACGGCAAAAATTGCATCACCCTAAAAGTGTTGCCATAGACCTATGGCAACATTTTTCGGACCTGAGCCAACATTTTTTTTGTGTTGCAGTAGGCCATTTATGGCGTAGTGGCTCCTGACCATTGCTGTGTTATGCATTCTCTATTTTGTTTTGATTTGAAGTCTGGTTCCTTTGAACTCCTGTGTTGAAACAGAGCTTGGTTGAGTGTACTTGTATTCTCTAGCCTCTATTCTGGTTGGATACAGGCTGGAACAGAGCTGAAGATCAAATACGAGTGATGAGTGAATTATGTAGTGAGGTGAAATATGTATGTAAAATTGTAAAGTGAAAAATATGTTGTAATTGAAACTTGTATTTGGAATCGTGTAAATATAGTGAGAGCTTAAATTTGTACTATTTGAATTTGTAATAAAATATTTATTTGAATAAAATATTTGTTTAAATATGTTTTCCGAGTTATTTATTTTATTCAACAAATATTTATTTAATAAAGTGGAAACAAATAGCACAATAGCAAAACTATTTAAACGAATATATATATATATATATATGTTTATTATCATCAAACAAAAATCATAGGTTATTGTATTCTACAATCACCTCCTTTGGTGATAACAAACATATATTAAGATTTTGACTCTATTAAATGTATTTGGTCTTCATGAATTCCATTAGCTCCCCTATTTGAATACCTCCCCTACAACAAAGCTCCCCCTTCACATATGCATGAAAATAAATAAAAAATATGCAAATAAAAAACAATAAAAAATGCAATGAACCTAGATGGGAATATGCAAATAAAAAATTTGAACTTATTTGCCAAAATCTTAACTTCTCTCCCCCTTTTGTTATCAGCAAAAGAATAACAGTGTTAGATAAAAGTGATAAAGTGATAGACATTAATATAACATTTATAACCAATCAAGTATAAATATTAAATTTCAAGAAAAAATCAAACAAAAATCATAAATACTCTATTAGGTGCATATTCCATTTTAGAGTGATAGGGGTGATATTGGCATAGAAAACCATATAGTCGTGTCCAATTGTGGTATATTTATGACAGGAATTTGAATACTTACTAACCATGCATAAACGTTAGGACTTTTAAATGAGATTAGTAGTATTCACTTTTTTATTGAAAAAGAATTCCAAGCATCTTCTTACCACGTATAACCATGAGGACTTTTAAATGGGGTTAGAATCAACTCGCCTATTTTATCCAATTTTGATATGTGTTCCATACATGCATTACCATGAGGACTTTTAAATGAGCATGAAAGCACATAATTAAAGATTTCAAGTAGTTCACTCATGCATAACCGTGAGGACTTTTAAATGAGAGTGAGTACTTTTGGATGATTTTATTGCTAATTAAAAAATAAATAATTTCCTGTTTAAATACCACATTTTGACATGCTATATTGGATTTTGATGAGTGATTGTCATAGAAATATGATAGGAATAGAGATGGTCATGGAATTTGTTACCAACCAAAGTTATTACAAATTTTGTTCAAATTTTTAAAGAAATTTACTAAATATACTCTCTCAAGACATAATGTATGATCAAGGTCAATACTCATCACTTTTTTCAGTCACTATTTATCTTTTCGATAATCAGTAGGGAGTCAGATTAGTTAACATAGGCATTTAAGATCAAATCCAAAAATATAAGATCAAATTTCTAAAATGCCTAAACTGAGACAAAGTCGACAAAAACTATTTTCTGGAAGGGGTTTTGTAAAAATGTCTGCTAATTGAAAATCAGTTGAAATGAAGTTTATGTAGATATTTTCTATGGAAATGCGATCTCTAATGAAATGATGTCTGTCACCTATATGCTTGGTGCAAGAATGATGTACAAGATTATTTGAGAGATCAATTGCACTTTTGTTATCACACATAAGTGGAACTCATTTAAAATTTAGACCATAGTCTTGCAAAGTTTGTATCATCCATAAAATTTGAGCAGAGCAACCGCTTAGAGTAATATACTCTGCCACAGTGATAGATAATGCAATACAATTTGTTTTCGACTTGACCATGCAATTAACCAATGTCCTAACATAAAACACGTTCACTAGTACTTTTTCTATCAACTAGACTACCAGCATAATCTACATCCGAATAACCCTTTAACTCAAAGTTATCATTAGTTGGATACCATAGACCAAAACGTGGGGTGCACAACAAATACCTTATAATCCCTTTTACAAATTTTAAATGAGATTCTTCTGGATTTGATTGAAACCGTGCACATAAACAAATAGAGAACATAATGTCTAGTTTAGAAGCAGTAAGATAAAGAAGTATACCCGCATGTAGCTAGAGTAATCATCAACCAATACAAAAAAAAATCTCTTACCACCTAAGCTTGCAATATCGTTAGGTCCAAATAGATTCATATGAACTAGTTCAAGGACTCTAGAAGTACTTAAAGTGTTCTTGGCATGAAAAGATGATTTCTTAAATTTTCCCAGTTGATCACTGGCTGATTGAAATCAGATTATGGTGTAGATTTTCAACATATAATACATCGTTGTTGCCCATTGTGACTCTGCCACCTTTGTATTTCTCTAGGCTAAGGAAATTTGATTTGTTGCCCGTCATGTGCCTAGAACAGCCAGAATCCAGATACCACTGTTGTTGTTCCTTAGCCTGCCGACACACCTACACGAGAGAAGATTTTTGTGACCTATTTGTTTTCATAGATCCATGATTGTTGGTGACAAAAATTTTTGAAAAACAAGTTTGTGTAGAACCAAGACAGTCTATGTTAGTTCCTTTTGGCACCTAGATTTGTTTAATTCTAAGGGATTTTACATTAGTGCCTTAAGGAACCCAAATTGGTATGGTTTTCGTGTGTCTAGGTCTATACCAGCAATTGTTGTGATTGTGTCCAATTTTCCACAAATTGTGCACTTGGAATTGACATGATTGGTTTCACTTCTACCTTTTTCAGATTGAGTATACCCAAGTCCTTGTCTAATAGTATTAACAGTTTGTTTCCCTCATATCATATTTAGTGATCTTTCTCCTTTGGAAAATTTTCCTAAAGTTGTAGACAATTGTTGGACTTGTAACTTGAGAGATTCATTTTCATTCAGTAACAAAGTGCACTTTTTAATCGAATTTTCTCTCATAGTATTTTCAATTTCTTTCAAAATCAAAATTTCATTTTCAAGCAATTTAATTTTAGTTTCTGATTTTTTATTTCCTCTTCTAATGATGGACACTTATCACATTTAGGGCTCTTATTTTTATAGTTTTGAACCAATTGATCAGGCTGCTTATTTAGTTCTATCAAACTATCTCTTTGTGATTCAATTCTAGCGTACTTTTCCCTAAGTCTTTCAAAACAGCCATTTACTTCATGAAAATATATAAGTAATTGTGAGTGAGTAACTTTTGATACCTCGCTGGGCTCATCATCATCACTGTTACTTGTTTCTCCTGAAAGACACAGATTTGCTCTTTCGCTCTCACTGCCAGTGCTTTTATCATCTTCATCACTTTTATCCCAAGTTGCTGCAAAACTTCTCCTTTTCGGTTTCTTTCTTTTGCTGGCTCGATTTTGAGGACAATTTGGCTTGATATGATCATGTTTATTGCACTTGTGACAAATTACCTCCTGCTTTTCAGAGTTGTCTAGAACTTTGACGATTATGCTCTTTAGTTGTTAATTTAGGGTTGGATTTCCAAATTTGCGGTTCCACCTTTTGAATCTCTTTATTATTAGTGCTAGTTCAGTTGCTCCTTCATCATCACCATCATCATCTTCACTTTCCATCGTTCCTTTAAGAGCTATTGATTTCTTTCGCGTATCTCCTTCTTCACGTTCTTCCTTCAATTTGATTTCTAGCTCATAAGTGGTGAGGTTTTCGATGAGTTCTTCAACTTTAACATGTTTTAGATCCTTTGATTCTTGGATGGCAGTCACCTTTGCTTCAAAATTTTGTGGAAGAATACTGAGGATCTTTCAGACTATTTCCAATTCTGTGTATGGTCTTCCTAGAGATTTTGATTTGTATACAAGATTAGAAAGTCGTCCATACATTTTTTTGACACTTTCATCCTTTGCCATTGTGAAGTTTTCGTACTCGTTACCAAGCATGGCAAGGCGAGATTCTTTAACCTGGGAGGTTCCTTCATGAGTCACTTCGAGTGTGTGCCAGATTTCCTGTGTAGTTAGACAATGTAAGACACGGTTAAATTCAATTTGATATAATGAGCAAATAATAGAATTCATAGCTTTAGCGTTAGCATTCTGCAGTTTATTTCCAAGATCTGTCCATTAATCCATAGGTTTTTCAACTTCTTGATTATCTACCATTACTGGTTGTGTATTATATCCCGTTTCAACAATATTCCAAGCACCTATGGTTTTCAGAAAAATTTTCATTCTAGTTTTCCGATATGCATATTCACCATTGAACATGGGTGGTCTAGCTATGGACTGACCTTCAGCAAAAGCATTATTAAAAGAAGCCACTGAAAGAAAAAATCAAAATTTTTAACAAAAAATGGTTTTTGTTCCTAGCTCCGAGACCACTAGTAGGATCGTTTTCACCCTAGAGGGGGGTGAATAGGGTCTACTAAAAATTAATGCGGAAATAAAAACAAACACATAAAGCAATGCAGAAAAGATCACACACAGGTTTACCCAACTTCGGCAAAAACTGCCTACGTGCTGCTCCCAAGGTTTCTACTAGAAATTATGTAATCAGTCGATTATAAAAACACATAAACTCGCGATACCTGCTAACCCGATTAATCTAACTCTAAGCTCAAAACCCTGCCACAACTCAGCCATTGAGTTGCGATTTCTCAAACTACGCCCCGTGGTTTGTACCTAGTTACACAACTAGATATTTACCAAATTTTAAAAAGAAAATTACAAATAAAAATGAAGCTAAACACAAAACCCTATTTTTATAATTTAAGCCTAATAAAAAATAGAACCAGCCTAAGTAATAATAAATTAGAGAAGTTTGTTCCCTTTTTTGTTTGCGTAATCTCTTCGGCCATTCCTTTTGTTGCTCCTCAAAAGTTAGGTTTCGATTGTATTTGAAGCCGCCGCTTGGAAGTTCAAATCGATTGCCTGATGCTTTCATTCCTCAAATTTGCTTCGCTGCTTCTTCGATTAGTGTAATTGATTGCTCACGGCTGCTTCAATGTCGAGTTCGAATGGTACTTTGAATTGGTACGTGATTTGCCACTTTTCGATTTTTGATTATGCTCGACTTGATTCAAGTTTTGATTTTTTTTTGGTTTGTTCTAAGTAAGCTCTTCAGAATTTTTTCCCGAACTCGAATGATGTGCCGATGATGATTTGGGTTTAATTTATAGGGATCGAAACCCTATTATTTCGTTCGTATATTTTGGTTTGAATTTTTCGTGATGTTCTAGTTGCTGCGTTGATTTGTAATCGAATGGTTGTCTGATTTTTTGACTTGTTCATCTCTGACTATCGGTTGATATAATTGAATTTGCATGAATCTGTTTCGTTCTTTACTGCTAATGACTTGTTCGATTGGCTTTCAACTTGCATTTGAATTTGAGATATATCTTGACTTGATGAAGTTTGACTTGTTACCCATGATTTGCTGTTCCATTTTCTTTGCTGGCAGTATTCGAATTTTTGAGCAATTCAATGATGTTGTTCATTTGGTCATTTCCTTTTGAAACCATTCCATGACCGATTGATGATACGATATGTTTCTGACTTATTCATTTGTATAACCCACAACTATTTTCTGACCCCCCGAGTGCTTGCTGGTATGTTGCCGTATCCATTTATGCTTGAACATTTGCTTTGTACTTGGTTGCATATGTCACTGTGCTAGTTGTGTCTGGTGCACTTCAGATTTCTATGGCATCAATTCTAGTTGTCAGTATATATTTATGTGTGTGTGTACAAATGTGTACGGACATGTATACATGTATGCTAGTCGAGTTTCATATTTTATTTCCTTGTATTTGAAACTGCTTCTTTTAAGCTCCTGTGCACTTTAGTGTACTGACCATTGTCTATATGCCTGAACTTGTATTTATGCATACGTGTGTATTCTCTTAGCATGGTTGTTGAATCTTCATTGGTCTCTGTTGCATGTTTTCGTGTGGATCTTCATGTGAGGCTGTTTTGGTTGAGGCTTCATGTCTGTTGATTTGTATGTGGTCATTGGAGTCTGGTTCCATTTTGAATGAAGGTTGCATGTTAATTTTGTACCTTTGGTGGTATGTGTTGCATTATAACTTGCTTCGAGTTAAATTGCCCCTTTTTTGTGTGCATGCTTTGTAACAACCCTGGTTTTGTTGATTACTTGTTTATAATTTAATATTTACAGGTAATCACCAAAACCAGGGTTGTTACCTGCTTGCTGTCATGTTGTACATATATGTGTGTGTACTTCATGTTGTTTTCATCCCTGTACTTGTGTGGTTTCGTTTGAAGTCTTGTTTCATGTTAACCAATTTAGGACCTGAGCATGTTTGATTATTTCGACTATGTTGCTCCTGACCATTGTTGTGTTGTGCATTCTCTGTTTTGTTTTGATTTGAAGTCTAGTTCCTTTGAACTCTTATGTTGAAAGAGCTTGGTTAAGTGTACTTGTATTCTCCGGCCTCTGTTCTGGTTGGATACAGGCTGGAACCTAGTTGAAGATCAAATACGAGTGATGAGTGAATTATGTGGTGAGGTGAAATATGTCTGTAAAATTGTAAAGTGAAAAATGTGTTGTACTTTAAACTTGTATTTTGAATCGTGTAAACATAGTGAGAGCTTAAATTTGTACTATTTGAATTTGTAATAAAATATTTAGTTGAATAAAATATTTGTTTAAATATGAATTCAGAGCTATTTATTTTATTCAACAAATATTTATATAATTATGTGGAAAAAAATAGCACAATAAAAAATACATTTAAACGAATATATATATATATATATATATATATATATGTTTATTATCATCAAACAAAAATCATAGGCTATTGTATTCTACACAATAGACAAAGGTTTTGACCTTTGCCTAAATAACAAAAGTGGACTTCGCATTTTCTTGAAAAACAGGACATGAGTTTACCTTTACGGAGTAGACCAAAATTCTCTAATAACTATATTGTGTCTCTAATACACTAACTTGACAACGTTTGAGTACAATATCTCTTTTAACCCTCGGAAATTGTGTTAGGTTGAATTTGTAGAGGCTAGGAGAGTCTAAGTTGCTTTTGGATATAATGTAGAGTTGAACACATGGAGAAGCAATTGTAGAGAGTAATCTTAGATCATCTGGGTTGATCTTACTTAATGCCTGGGATGATCCATAGTGGATGGTTAGATTAGATTCTAGATGCAGACCATTATATAGGCCATGTGATTTTATAGTGGAGTTAGAGATGTGTTTCCAGGGTTGCAACTCCTTTAAATAGCCATTGGTGAAAGGTGACGTCTTCTGGATTGAAGGAAGAGGAGCAGAAGTCATAGTACTTCAAACTACGGCCTGTTACAGCCAAAGTTTATGTCAACTGACCATCCGATTATGTGCCAAGCGATCGATCGATTGCTGCTTCTTTTGTCTGTTCTAGACAACAACTGAATGTCACACCTTTTACCAATTTTATTTTTCAAAAAATTCTAGAAATATTATCACAAGTTCTAGAGGCTATTCAAGTCATGTGGTAAAGTTTGGAGTGATTTGGAGATCATTTGTGGGGTTTTGAAAATTATTATCTAAATTGACTCAACAAGGACCCAATATATGACTAATCATTTAAAGCTTTATAGTCCAACTACACGTGATTCTCTAAAGTGCACTTGACTTTTAATCTCATCTTTATCATTTGAATGGTCGTACTCCAATCTGTATGCTTGAATGCTTGATATGACCTTTATTTTTCTTTGTTTCTCCTTTTCTGCATATGTATTCATTTCCAACTTTAATCTTCCCTTGATTGCTACCTAATATACTAATAAATATGTAATAGATAGATAAATTCATTAGTAGCATTATTGTGATGTTTTTATCATCAAAACCCAAAATACTAGTTTTTACATTCTCCCACTCTTAATGATGGCAATTGTACAACTTTGTAATTTAAACAAATTTATTTTCCCTAAGTTATTGCTCAATTATACCTACGTACTCCCTCATCGATATGCTAAATTTTCTCATCCTTCGTATCAACAAAAAGGTTTGAGAAAAATATATAAATTAGAGAATTTACATAGTTTTTAGTTAATAATTAATATAAATAATATAAAAGCCATAGTATTGACAAATCATTGGAAAACCTATGTGACTACAGAGTATTTAGAATAATTTGAGTATGACAAGCATGGAGATAACCACAAAACTCATGGTCTTAGGTGACCAAATCTATTATACCATTTAATGCATAATCAATCAAATAGTTTTCTAAAAAAATTGCTCTGTTTTTAAAAACCCATATAAATGACATTATTTTCAAATATGGATTACATACCTTTATCTCAAAACTTATAAAGTGCAATAAAAATAAGGACATAATGAATTTTTATTTTCTATCTAAATGTCCTACATGAAATAAACAAGGATTTACCAAAATTAGAGTGATACTTCTAACCTTAGTAAAATTTAGTGGCATTATTTGAGAGTTTATTGAAGTAAGCATATGGTTATTTTTACTTAGAATGATATTGAATATGAGGTTTTAGAAGATTTTAATTTCTCATATTTTAACGCGTTAATATCTAAAAATTAAGATTTAGAGTTGCTAATAAAATTATTCTATACAACATCAATTCATTAAATTTCTCTCTTAATAAATATTTTTCTACAAAACCACTTTTCAACAATAAGCCCTTCGTAAAAAATTTCTAAAAAATATTTTTCAAAATTTCAGTTTTAAGCTCATAATATACTAGTTGATATGTTCCTATTAAGCTTTTTACATTGAAAATTTCAACATATCTCTGGCAAATAAAATATCCATAAAAATTAGAGTGCACCTAGTATGTTGTGAAGCCTTCAACGGTCATCTCTTTACCGATCTTATGTTGTTCTTGAATCAACTGGTTCTTCCTTGCATGGTCACAATTCTACGATTTTGTGACAATCTATATAATCTCAAACTCCAATACCATTTGGTAGAACGTTGACTGCCATGTGCTACGTGTTCGCAATGTTGGGATATAGCTTTACAATTCAGATTGAAAATGTCCAAGCATCAAACATTGAAGCACAAAAACATATGCAATGGAAAGTAAATCGCACATCGATTTATACTGGTTCGGACATACCCGTCCTACATCTAGTCCTAGAACTCCCTCTGGAATTTCATTAACACCTTCACTTAACCTAGAGGAACAAGTATCCATAAAATTGCCTAAACAACCAAAAAGGGTTCGATCTTTGCCTGGAAAACGAATAGGTCTTCACCTTTAACCTGAAAAATGAAACATGACTTCACTTTTATGGAGTAGAATGAAGTTCTCTAATAATTATATTGTGTCTCTATTGCATTGACTTGTCAACATTGGAGTACAATATCTATTACAACCTTCATAAATGGTGTTGGCTTGAATGTGAAATGGCTAGGAGAGGCTAAGTTGCTTCTAGCTATAATGTGGAGTTGAATGCATGGAAAAGCAATGAAGAAAGCAATCTAAGATCATCTGGGCTGATCTTACTTAATTCCTTAGATAATCTAGAGTGGATAGTTGGATTTGATCTTGGATTTAGAACAATAGAGAGGCCATGAGGTTTTAAAATGGAGTTGGCGATGTGTTTCTGGAATTTCAACTCTTTAGATATTTATTGGTAAAAGGTGACATCTTTTGGAATGAAGAGGGAGGAGTAGGAGTCGTAATATTTCAAACATAGTCCTGTTATTATCAAAATTTGCAACAATCGATCAAACGGTTATATGACAAGTGGTCGACTAATTGTTGGTGATTCTGTATGTTCCAAATAGCAACTAGATGTCGCACTTTTTACCGATTTCTTTGCTCCAAAAAATCCTTAGAAAATTCTCAAAAATGCAAGAGGCTATTTCAGGTCATGTGGTAAAGTCTACAGTGATTTGGACATCATTTTTGGGTTTTAACAAATCATAGCTAAAATAACTCAATAAGGACTCAATAAATGACAAACTCATTTAAAGCTGTGTAATCCACCATCTAGTGATTCTCTTAAGTGCGTTTGACATGTTAATCTGGCTTTATCACTTGAATTTTTATACTCCACTCCGTATGCTTGAATGCTCTGATATGACATTTATTCTTCTTTATTTAGTGTCTTTTAGTATATGTATTCGTTTCCAAATTTAATCCCCACTCGAATGCTACTGGATATGGTAATAAATTTGTAATAGCCTAATAAACTCATTATTTGCATTTTCATAATGTTGTTTTCATCGAAATCTTAAATACTGGATTTTACATAAGCATACTGTACAAAGGGAGCTGGCAACGAAAGACAGAAAATGAGTTTCTTTCAATTTTGATAAATAGTTTATCAAGGAGAAAAGGAAAGAGAAAAAAGTGGTAATATAATATATATTTTGTAGCTATTTAGAGGCCGTAAGTACCACCTTATTTTCTTATTCCCATGAGAGATTGTTAAAACGCCAAGTTGTCCTTGTAAACCAAACTAGGAGAAGGAAGAAAAAAATTCAAATCAGAGTGCATAGTACAAGGTGTAATCAAACAACATATCATCTATGTAATTTTCAATGTTAAATGATTTAAACGATTATCCTTAAATCGACATATTATTTTCAACATAATAAACCATTACTTCTACATACATACATACACACACACACATATATATATATACAATGTTTAACAAACATATACATAAATACACACACACACACATACATACATACAGATATATATATATATATATATACATATATATTTGTGTGCATGTACGTTAGTTTTAAGTTAAGAAATTTTATTAAAATATATAATATTTTATTTTATAAAAGTAAATATATATGTATATATATAATATTGCACACATATATAACATTTTAAATATATATTTTTAGTACAAATATGAAAATAATAAATATGAAAATACCATATCATTTTCCGTACTTTCTCTAGTTGGCCCTTAAAATCGTATCGAAAGAATGGTGACATCCTTATTGGTGAATTGACAAAAAATTCTCGGTGTCTTCTCCTATGGCATGCTTATTGTCTTTTTGCAACCCCACTCCTGTCTCTACATTTCCCGTCCCTCTAGCCTTCCTCGCCCTCTTCTCTACTCTTCCATTGTCATCATTTTCTTCTAATTCAAATTTAATTATATCTAAGGCACCGTGCAACAAATATTAGATTTCCGATGGCTCAACTGCCCAGTCCCCTCCATTCCTTCAACCTACCCTAGTCGCGGCCCCTACCTTTTCCTTAGTTCTATAAAGGCATACGAACCTAAGGAAAATCCTACTATAGAGATCTCGAACCTTGATGAAGCTGCTTTCTCTTCTCTATCATATGTTGCACCCATTGCCAAAAAGGCCTTGTTAGATGACCAAATGCCTCAGAGTCGCCTATTCCTATTCTTGGTTCTGTAAATTCAGGTGTTGGAACTTATATTGCAGCTCTCAATGCTCCTCGTCATGTTTAAGGTCATGTTGTTTTGCAGCATGTTATCAATTGTGCATCCCATGACTTATCTTATAAGGTATCAACTCTGATTTGCGACAGTAATTAATACAAAATGAAAATGTTATCAACTTAGATGATGCACCATCTAGCATTAAGTGCATCAAATGAAATGACAACTTAAACATGTTTGGACTTCAACCTTTAAGATAGCCGGGAAATGCAGGATCTTATTCTCCAAAGAAATTCATTGTGAGCTTTTTTGAAAAGCCATTATCTCCATCCGGTGAAGCAATTGAAGCGGGTATTTTATTTTGGAAGGATCACTTAGTTGGATTCTTTCTAAATGAATCTCCTCATTATAGTATTATGAAAAACCAAGTTCTTGGTACATGCGTTTGAGAAGAACGATTAACATACGATGTGATAAATCCATGTATTTTTTTCAAGTTCTCATGCCCGCTAGGGAGAAGATGTATTCTGGAGGCTGATCCGATTAGTGTTGAAGGGAAAGTCTTTATTATTACTCAATAGATCCCTTTTGTTGATCTAGCCTATTAACAGGTCCATTCTATACCTACGTGGGTCTATCTCTTTAGTGTTCCTTCTCTTTTTTATCCTTTGAAAGGTATTAATTGGATAGCTAATCGTATTAGAGAGATGAAATGTTTTGATATTTCCACTAATCGATGTCATCGGCTTAAGTGTGCCAAAGCACTTATTGAGATCACCCCAGACAGAAAACTACCTTCACCCATATTGGTTTCCATTTATACTGATAGGATTACTTATACCGATGTCGAGTATTGATGGAAACCATCCACACGTGATTCTTGGCACTCTTTCGGTTATATAACCGTACTATGTCCTCATTTTAATACCTTACGTACAGCGTTGCATCTCAATATTTTCCTTTACAAGCCTCCTGTTTTTCAGTGGAGAGTTGATGCAACATTAAAGGAAGCAATAATTGTGCAATCTAATGAGATAGATATTGAACCAATCCTCTTGGATAAGCCCTCTTCATCTGCTGGCATAGTTAAGACTCGTCTAGCTCTAATCCCTACTATGATCCTTGACACATCGCATGACCTGCCTAATCATGAGTGGATTAAAGTCAATAAAGTTTTGATTTATTGGAACACCTATGTAACAACCCACATTTGTTAGACTGAATATTTAAATAATTGATTTAAAAATTGAATCGTTAAAGGTACAAAAAATCCAACCTTTTCATATAGGCAAATTAGTACTCGAGATCACTTCCAATAAGTCCGGATTGATATTGCAAATCAAAATGAGTATAAATATTGCTATATTTGGAGTCACGACATTTTTATGGTTTATGTGTTGTTATACATATTTTTACAAAAATATGTGCATAGTTAGGTCCATTGGAACTGATAGTTTATGGTTCGAGGATGAGGACTTCATTATGAGATGTACGGTTGAAGAATATTTGGAATTGAATCATCTGATGGCCAAAACGGTCTTGAAATATGTGAAATTATCATCTCGGAGTGCCATCTCGGATGGCAGCGAAATTTATACCATTAGGACCAAAAAATGAGGTGATGTGCACGGACGAGTTTCCTAGCGATCCGGTGTATCGTGTAATCGTACAAGCTTGAAATGTGAATCGATATAATTAACTAATTAAATAAAGTGATTGACCTTGTTATATTCTCCCTCTTTATAATATCTACCAACTTGGAATATCTTATCCTCCTTCATTCTTTTATCTGACAAAATTAAATTCATCTCCTAGAATCCATTAGCCTTTTCTCTGCCAAGAACCTACATCGGAATGGCCTTCGCTGGGAGCAGTCATGTGGCATGATGCTCGAGGCAACGACAAGGTTTAGCGGGCCTACGTTCCTTTTAAGGTTTTGGGTTTGATGGGTTGGGGGTGATTGGGGTGGAGATAAGCGAAGGTGAGAGTGGTGTTAAGTTTCTCCTCCAGATTTGCATTGATTGGTATCTATTGGTGGAAGTGTGGTCGTTGATTTAAGGTTGCGACTAATGGTTGGTTGAGATGGAGAGGCACTGTTGTGAATTGCTAGGGGTTTTCGGAGTTGATGATGAGGAGCTCGTCTTGTTTCCCTCATGAAATGATGCGCGTTGGCGGCGAGTATAACATCCCGTAATTTGGCGTTAGTTACTTAATTAGTTAATTAATAAGGCTCCAAAACTAGAATTTGTGCAAATGATGAAATTCGACCATGAAACTTGCACCACTGAATTCGTGGCGAAATTCTGAGAAACTTTCATATTTGGAGTTTTGCGATTGAAGTCCAAACAAAGAAGTTACGGACGAAAAATAAATTCGAAACGAAAATAATTAAATCAGAAAAATTAACGTTTTTATATTAATTACTCGGGCCCATAGGTCGACCCGTTATTGGGGATGGTCGATCCCCAGCGGTCAACCAGTGATCCAAAGGCGGTTGACCGGTGGCGACCCGATAACTACAATAACCCTAGGTCGCCACGGCCCAGATTTAATATTTTAAATCGAACGGTTCTAGTTAATTCTAGCGCCTATGAATTCAATCATAGTCCTCCCTTCTCTTATCATATTTTTATGGAGGCAGAATCGAAACTCTGCCATTTCTTCTTCTCCACCTTCTTTCTAAATTATAAAGACAAGATATTTATATCTATATTCATACAAATCGAAGAAGAGTAGAAATCTAATAAAAAGAAGAAGAGAAGAGAATCAACCATATGCGTGTTTGAGGTAATTTATGTATATATATATATATTTGTATCTATTTTCTCTTCCAATCCTAAATTTCTTCTCAGATCTGTAATTCTAATGTATGTATATACCTTTTTTTATACATATCTCTTAGATTAAAGAGGATTTGGAGATGAATCAAAGGTTCTACTTTAGATGTGGAGATTTGGATCGCTTTTAAAAGGTGAGTGGGAAATTCTATAGATTATTATAATATGAAAATTATCCCGTTGGTGTTTATTTGATTTTTATGCCTAATTGGATAATTGTATATGAGTTGTAGGCACTAAACTGAATATGTAAATATCGCCTACATATTCTTATTTATGAATTGATTTAGCATTGTTTACAACCTGATCTGAAAATCGGTCCCAAAGTATGAATTTAGAATACTGATTTGATTGAAATTTATTCAGATCTGAAATAGGTTGTATAATAATGTTATAAATTTGGATTATTACCTTAATCTTATTGGAATATAAACTTTTCTATATTTGGAATTGTTGGAATTTAAATCTGTTTAATATTTGTAAATTAGTTTGATTTCCTTCCATTTTTGAAAATTATAGCGTTTGTCTAACAAGGAATAGAAGCAAATAGAAAGAGAAAGAGATGTGTAAAGTATGAATTCATTGTAGTTTGCACTATCTATTTCAGTAATAAAAAGAAATGATTATTTTTTTGTAATTTCAAACAATGTAATCTTTTAAATTTAAATCTTTTGGTCTGGACTAATTTATGGAAATTATAGCGGATAATCCTTTTAGATAGGATTCCAACAATTTAACATAGAAAAGAATATTCTAGTAATGATATATAACTAAAACATATTTGATAAAAGTAAATATTTGTGCATAATTTACTACATTTATAATAATTAAATAAAAAGCTAATAACGATGCTTGTAAGTAATATTCTCATTTAGGATAATTAACTAATGGAAAAAGAATTTAAAAGGTTGTAACTCCAATAAATGGTAATAAGTATGGGAGTTGCAATAATTTGATAAGGTAAATGGATTAACGGGACTGATAAAATGAAATGGATATAAAGGGTTACTAATTTGAAATTAGTAATCATATATAAATGTCTTAGGAAATGCCCATTAGGATTTTATGGACAAATTGACATTTATGAGCATTTAACGGGGATTTATGGGTAGATAAATATTTAAGGTAAATCTTATTGCCTTAAATTAAAAGGAAATTAGTAAGTTAAGTCTAACGTCTACATAAGATAATATGAATAAAGACTTAGGATGGTTAACTGGATTTAATGGGTTAGTGATGCGCGGTTAGTAGAGTCACTTGACGGAAGACTGCCCTTCACTTTGAGGCTACCAGCACTCGAGTATACTTAATATTGATGTGAGATATCATTAATCCTAGGACCCATGATGACATGAGAGATTGTGCTTGCTTTCTTAATTGGAAAGTATTAAATGGTCCAAATTTGGAACTAGAAGCAGTGAGAGATATCTCCATAGGGGTTCGCTTCTAGTTTGAGGTCTTAAGTGGTTGAAGGATCCCCTTCTCTCCAAAATGGAAGTATTAAGTAACCCAATGAGATTCCAAATAAATAAATAAGGATGTCTCTAAAAGGGGTTTACTTCAGTGTTGAGGTCTTAAGTGGCCGAAGGGTCCGCCCAGCTACCGAAAGAAGTAACCTAATGAGATGTCATATTTATAATTAAAGAGTGATAGTGGATATCTCGAGAAGGGTTCGCTTCAGGATTGGAGTCTTAAGTGATTGTAGGGACCTCCTCTTTCTTATAAAAGAAGTATTAAGTAGCCTAATGAGATTTCCAAGCAGTGATAGCTAGATAGTACCATTGAGGAGCACGCATCTGGAAATAGGTCTTAAATGATAGGGTTTACCTTAATTAAGGTCTTAAATGACTAGAGTCTACCTATTTCCCACTGGAAAGTATTAAGTGGCTTGGGTACAGTCTCTTACATTACTAAGGCCGTAATAACAATAGTACCATTTAGGAGCACGCCTTGGTGATAGGTCTTAAATGATGGGGCCTGCCTTAACTAAGGTCTTAAATGACCGGAGTCTGCCTATTTTCCAATAAAAGGTATTAAGTGGTTTTGGTATTGTTTATTACATGAGTACGATTTTATCGGCGATAGATGCGGTAATGGTTGGACATTAAATGTCAGAAGCCTTAAATAATGGTTAGAGGTCTTGCGGGTAGGACCCACCGACCATTGATAACATTGTTAGGAAACCACCTTGGGAATAGGTCTTAAATGATGGGGTCTACCTTGATTAAGGTCTTAAATGGCAAAGTCTGCCTATTTCTCCTTTTAAATGTATTATGGAAGCCTGCTTCATATATAGAAGTATTAAGTGGCTAATGAGTTTGAAAGTATTGGGTGGTTGATATGGCTTTATTAGTATTTTGTACCTTGGGAAGGGGTAGGTAGTTTCGTGTGTGCAATGCAAGGTTAGATTATAACCTTAATGGACAAAACAATTAAATGGAAACCAATCGGTATAAGTTTATGTTATGGACAGTTTATATTTTCAGTCACCAGAACGTTGTTCTGACCCTTTCCATATTACAACCCACAAGATAAAATTTAGAGGAATAGGTCATTGATGCTGGATGTGCTTTGTTGTTGGAGAAGTGTTCTTTCTCTCATGCTCAATGCTGATGTGACAATTTAATATCCAATGCATACCATTAATTCCAAGGTAGAAGTTATAGTTAGTATTCTTATCCTATTATTGTTTCTGCTGTGGGTTTTGATTTCTATAAATCTCTGATAATGCTCATGGTTATTTGCAGGTACCAAATCCAACGAACTGAGCTCTGATGTAGAAATTTAGGCCCATTAATGTGTGAGTGGTTACATTTGGTATCAGAGCCTAGGTTAATAGATCAGAGGAATTAGGATAAATTGAGAGAACGTATCGTACTTTCCTATGTAGTAATATTATATTTTTACGTTAGATTCTAAGAGTTCCGACAATAGAAGTAGTTCTAGTTCCACTCCGAAGGAATGGGCAAAGCAACTATGAGTTGGAAATATCTTAAAGCTAAGATTTTCATGCCGACTTAGATGTACCCCACGGAGTGCTGGCGTTGCGTATATCACTGTTGATAAAGAGCATGAGTACGACATATGGCTAAATCCCGGTGTAACGACCCGAAATTTTCGATCTCGAAAATTCCAGATAGTTAGGAAAAGAAGAAAGAGATAGAAGAAGAAGAAACAAAAACACAATAAATATTCTCACATTTGCAGCGGATAAAATATAATATCAAATAATATTCGTTATACAAAGAAAACTGTATCAGTCAAATACATTTTAATACATCAGAGTTTCCAACATTTACACAAACACTAGACAGTTAATATCACATGTCCCAGACAATCTACAATATAACACAGCGGAATACACTCCATACGTTCCTGCCATCCAGCTCGCCTCCTGTGCTCCAGAACGTCCTTACCTGAAAATCTGTAATACTCGGTCTGACCCGAGCATTACATCACGGTAACACCCGGGTCAGACTGGAAACCAGCGTGAGTAAACCCATCTAACATGAAATACTATACATAAACTTATTTTAAAACCCGGGGTAACTCGTACTTAACCACGAGTTCATTACTTGCCATATTCAAATATACCCATCTTACACTCATATCTAAGTATCTTTACTCAGATTAATTGACCAAATCTACATTATTTATTCCATAGTCCAATTCATAAAGAATTATTGTAGATTACAATCGAAGTGATTTCGGGTATTCACTGACACCCGACCCAGTCTCTTCGAATCTAATATTATAAAAAAAACAAAGTTGTTTAAGCTGAACCAATTTCATTTATGTCTAGAATTACATATTTTCATAGTCGTTTATCACCAATAGACAAAACATGTTATCATCGTTCAACCCAACATATCACATCACATAGTATCCCAAATCACATATCAGATATATCTTACTAATCTAAGGCATACAATATTATTCAATCATCTATAAGCAAGATTTATTTAGTCACACCTTTTCTAATTAATTTAAATAAATTAAATTAATTACTTTAATTATCTTTAAAATCCTGCTTTCTTACAAATACAATTAATCAATCACCCTTTAATTAATCATCCTTAATCATCCATCTTAATTAATCATCCTTGATTAATTATCGTTTAATTTCATTAAGTAATTAACTTTTAATTACCACATAGATTAATTAGCCTTAACCATTACATTAATTAACCTTTCATTTATCTCCTTAATTAATTAACTACATTAATTAATGATCCTCTAATCACTTCCATTAATTAGTGATTCTTTTATTTACTTATTTTTAACAAGTAATGTTTATCAATTAATTGACTATTTAATTACTTACCTCAATTAATCAATCCTTAAATTAATCATACTAAGTAATTAATCCTCAATTACTTCCATTAAGTAATTATTCTCTAATAACTTCATTAAGTGATCTCTCTTTAATTAATTACATTCAGTAAGTAACCCCAATTTATCACATCCAGTAATTATCCGTTAATTTCTTCGCTAAGAAATTACGCTTTATCAATTACACTAAGTAATTATACTTAACCAATTTTACAAATGATTATCCTTAATTAATAAATCTAATTAATTATCTTAAATTAATCTCATAAAAACTTTTGTTAAACATTTATCTTTGGAAACAAATTATTCCATAACCTTTAAACTTGATCTTATTTTGTTTTTAAACTTTGAAATATTTACAAACTCAAGTTCTAAATTTTGAACCTGGAATACTTACATTAAAATTTTGAAATCTTTTGCCTAATCAAATTTAACCCGAGACAACATACAAAAATCTCGAGCCAAGACTCAATACACCCGCGTTACTTCCCTACTTCGAGTCAATCATGTAACTGACTCGAGAAAACTCAAACTTTTCCCCGAAGCCTCCATCTTCCCTGAAACGACGTGCACGCCGTGCACGTTCACAAACGCCGTCGCCTTCCGTTCACCATCGCGACAATCTTCGACGATCCCCTGAGTCCCCACGACCCCAAATCGAGGACCAGATCGACGACTCAAGCTCAATACAAAAATCGAACCCATTAGCTAAAAAACTGGGACAACTCACGTCGAAAGATTCGTTCATCCCTAGCGACTCCGGCCACTAGATCATCGGCGCTCCTCACCCAAGCTTCGTCACGCCATCCAAATCTGATTCTATTCCTTAAGATCGAACTCGATGCAACGATTAGGACGAAATCACCTCGCCATTTAGCCGCGACAGAACATTTCCAAAAACCCTAGTTTATCCTATTCCGACCTCCACGACCCAAAATAAAATGCGATCACATTTTTGCCGAAGTCGTCAGACCTCCAGACAACTTCGACCCCAACCCCGATGAATTCCACCATTCTGAACGCCAAGTATTGGTGATAATCCTAATTTCAGTCAAACCAATATTTCTCAAGAATATAAGCTTAAAAACAATGGATTTTCATACCAAAATTCAAGTTTGATTATCACGAATCCATACATGCACTCGGATCATGAAATCGTTTACATAAATTTTCGACCAATATTTGCTTTCTTCAGTATTTTCTTATTCCAGAGATAATTATTGAATTTTTTTGAACTTTGAAACATTTTTGAATTATCACTATGTTGTTATCATCAACTTTCATTTAGAGATCCCAGCTTAAAATTACTTATTTTGGAGATATAAATTTTTAAGAAGAAATCCATGAGCTGTAAACAACAGTGAACTAAAATACAACATATGTACAGGCATGTTCTTATTCCAAATATCAATTCCAGGCATATTCAAGTTAAAACATCCATGGAATCCATAACTATCACACCTATTTCACATATATTTAAGTTCTATCTCAAATTTTAAACTGTTTTAAAAAAAAAAACAGGTTTACTCACGCTTTTAAAGAAGAGTAGAGAAGCTTTCTCCTGGAAGCAGTTTTTGATTTTTACTTCCTAGTCTTCAAGCTTTGATGATGTTGTTATGTTCCAGGTTTAAGCTTGCTAATCTAGTGTAGTTTTTTTAGGCTTGCTACTATATTTTTTTTCAGCTTAGATTGATGAACAAAATGAAACAAATATGAAGATATTATATAAGAGAGTGTACAGGGTTATGATATAGATACAGGATATGATGCAAGTTTTTTTCTTGTACTGGAAATGATTTTATAAATGCTGGCCAGATATTTTTTCTTCAATTGTTGGCTGAAATGAAAAAAAATGTGTGCTGCATTAATTACATTTGTCTTGTTTTAGAAGCTAGTATATCTTCTTTTGATTGTATATTGTGTACACTTGTATTCATCCTATACATATATATACTTGTCTTTATTTTTTTCCTTTTTGTAACTTGACTGGTTTGCTTTCATGAATCTTTTGTGCTTTATGATGTTATTATATTTTATTATTGTCTTAAATGTTTATGTTATAGTTTACATAACAATAAATTTTATTTAAAATATTATTTGTTGCTAATATAAATACTAATCCTTATTTCTTTCTAAAGTTAAACTATCAACATTTACTTGCTTACTTGTTTTCTTACTTCTATTCATTTCATACCTCTATTGATAATATATATTTATTTGTGATATTATTTATTTCTAGTAAAACTACTTATTTTTATTTCTTATAAAGGTTAACTACCCAACATATAATTTACTTATTTATTATATTATTTAATATTCCAATTCATATTTTATTTCACTCTTATATTATATATTGACAAGGTATATTTTATTTACATTAAATACATGTAAATATCTGTTTTAGAGATAATAAGTCTATATCAATTTTATCTGATTAAATACTCGTTAAAATAATATTACTAAATTTCCGGGATGTCACAATAACAATATTTTAAACATTATTATTTAGATTACATTTTATATGTATTATATTAAATATTAATAATACAGAACCTTTGATTTTATTGAATAAGACAAATTTCATTTCAAATATTTTTGAAAGATTTTATTTTAAATTTCAAATTAAAATTTCCTTTGCAATACACATATAACCGGTAAATGCCCAAAAATGGATTAAATACTTATTAAAATAATATTGCAAAAATTCTGGGTCATCACATTCCTCCCCGCTTTGAATCTTTTCGTCCTCGAAAAGAAACGAAGCCAGATTTAATGAAAATGCTTAAAATCAGATAAATTTTCTTTGATCGTTTTTAAACTACTTTAAAAATCTATATAATATTTCTAAAATAGTTTTTATAAAAATACTTTATAACTCGATGTTTCGACAAGTCCTTCTTTGTCCTTACAGAAATTCGGTCATACGTTGATCAGGCTTACGACTGAAAATCTATAAGTGCTTGGCAAACCCGTTTCCCACATCCAGTGAAAATATTTTGAAAAAAATAATTTTATTGAAAATATAGAAAACAGTTTTTGAAAATAGGGAAAATATCTTGGTGAGAATGCTTTGGAAATCATCACCCCCATCCATGGTCGCAGTTAACCCGATGGTTGCGTTGTCGTCCCGGCAAAATCCATAGATAACTGTAGGTCTCCACGCCCGTCGATTATGCCATGGAACCCGCTACAGATCGCAGTTATACCCGGGCCTTACGTTGCTATCACAGCAAAAACCCATATAACTGTAGGCATCAGTGCCACCGAATTTCGCTGCCAAAAGAATGAAACTCCTCTACTAGACCATAGATCGCAGTCTACCGATGTTACGTTGCCATCCTGGCAAAATCAAGTGTAGACTGTTGGCACTCATCCTCCACACGATTTTCGCTATGGTCCCCACAGTAGATCGCGGTGACATCGAGTCACACTGTCGTCACAGCATAACCCAAATGCCCATGTAGGCATCAGCGCCCTCGACTTTCGCTACCAAATAATCCTCAGGAACTAGTTTGTCCGGACTCCTCACAGGATCAACTTTAGAACCTCCCCTTTAGAGGCTCAAGGCAGTGCCACCCTGTGGCACTCCTGAGAAGTTCATTCAAGGGAGCGCCTTTTTTCCCAGAGCCACTTTCAAAACACTTTATACTATACACATATAGTATTTTCCAAATCATACACCTAGTATGAATTTCATATAAGTGCTTTTACACAAAATCGATTCCCAAAATCGATAATTCTCAAAGTAGGCTTTCCAAACTTTCAAATTTGATTTTCCTCAAAAATCAAATGCCTTTTCCAAATCCAAAGGTTCCCAAAACCTTTTCTCAAAACCATTTTCGTATAATCTTATATATATATATATACAAATTTTCTTGGGAAATCTTTAAATCATTTTATACTTATATAAGTTCCCTTTGTATACTTCAAAAACTTCCAAAAACCTTTTTCTTCTGGCAATGGATTCAACCAGGGGAGTTTTATCTTATGTAACAAAGATATATAACTTTGTTTATTCCAAATCAAATATTCAAATTTGATTACTCTTTACTTTCTTCATAATCATAGAAATTTTCAATTTCCTTTTACCTCATCATATACTTTCACAAAATATACTTTTCATTTCAAAGACAATTTCACAATTATTATCCACAAATTCCCAGTAACAATTTCATTCAAACCCGTACGATGTACACGTATTATCTGTACGCTATATCAATCTGATCGCTCTTCGATCGCACAATTTCTCTTCCGAACTAGTATCGTCCACCCGACTTTCTAGTGCGGACTCAGATCTAGTTTCTCAGGAACCGTCATTCTCCTTGCATAGTCACAACTATGATAGAGAATATCCAGAACCAATCAAAAACCCATATCCAGGTTCGTTGTCGAAAATCGAGTGAAAAATCCTAAATCGGATCGATAATACTATATCGAAATTCTATGCTCGAATCTGGATAAAATCACTAGGCGAATAGAATAATATACGTACATCCTACGTATTTATCTTCATTGATTATTAACTAAATCAATTTCTCTTTCTATTCACATTTCCTTTGATTTCTATCCACATAATCACAATTGTTTCAATTCCATTGGATTATCACTTTAATCCTTATCCCAAATGGATATTCAATCATAAACAGTTCGAACTCTGTCCAATTTAAAATTTGAAAATATCTGGGAAAATTTTAAAATGAACAAGTAGTTGAAAAATAATTATTAGTTTGTTCAATAGCTGTAAAATAGTTAAGTAATTGTAGAATAGTTGAAAAATAGTAAAATAATTATAAAATAGTAATTAGTTTATAAAATAGTTGTAAAATAATGGAATAGTTCCAAAAGCAGTTGTTAAATAAATGTAAGATAGTTTTGAAATTTAAAAAGAAAAATTGTATAGTAAATAGTTAGGAAAATGGATTTAAAATAGTTTATCTCAAAATAATTTTTTTTTAAATAGTCCAGAGCCAAACCGTTCAATTTCCAATCTTCATTCCCACCAATTCAATTTAAATTTCATTTCCATTTAAATTAATCCAATTATAATTTGAGTAACTTCAATTTCCATTGAAATTGATTTAATCCCATGTCCAGTTGAATTAACCTCAACTTCTTTCCAAATTCCACTTGATTTTAAACATATTCACTTAAATTACAATTCCAAATTATTCAAATTAATTTAGACTAATTTCACATTGAATCCTCTTCAATTTCAAATCATTTCAATATCTGTTTGAATTAATCCCAATTCCCATTTGAATTTGAACTTATTCAACTTCAATTTCAATTCAAATTAATCCAATTCAAATTTTCCATTTAATTGTATACTTATCCATCTTCACTTCTAATTAATCCAAACTAAATTCAGTTTGAACTTAACGAAATCTAAATCTCAACTTTAAACCACCTTGAAATATATAAATTCGAGTTAAATTTTCAAATGTTGGTTTAACCCCTTAAATCAAATTAACCTTTATTTTTAAATCAATAATCCAAATTTTTAAATAATTTAATTCTGAGTCAAATTCTCAAAATTCCATTTTAAATTATTTTTACTTAACTTATTTCGAAGTTCAAATAAGAGTTCAAAACAATCTTTATCTTAAAAATTCTATTAATTACTAAATGTTATCTTCCAGTTTTGAAACCAATTCTAAAACAATTTTATTTTACAAATTCAATTATTCAAATTTCAGTTCAAAGCAATTCCATGTCCTTAATTTCAAATTCAAGTTTAATTTCCCTTTTTATCCCAATAATGGATATATTACCACACTTCATTTCTCATTCATTTAAACAAATCCAATTCACAATTCAAATATTATTAATAACAATGGGATGATATTATCCAATTTATTTTAAAACATCCATCCATTTTAAATTTTCAGATCTCAAACCCATTTTGAGATCACACAAACTCCCAATTCAAGTTAATCATTTAACTTTCCAAGTTAACTTCCAATTTTATTTTGAAATTTCCAATTCAGGTTGTTTGTTAACCTATTTAACTTTCCCAAAGTTCAACTCAATTTACTTAATCCAGCCAACCTTACCCAACTTGAATTTCCATTTCAAATTTAAACTTTACATTAATAATCTTATAAGTTCAAAAAAACTTATCATCTTAGGTATCACATCTCATTCCAAATTTAAAACTCAATATTTGGAGTTTATTTTCAACCCATCTTTTAGCACTTTGACACAAATTCCAAATTTTCTGGCTTAGATTTAAAACTTCACAATCTAGATCATCTTCAATTCCAATTTATAAGTCATACTTATCTAAAACATTTCATTTTGCTTACTCATTAATTCACATCTTATTATTAAACACAACAGTCATTTATAATAATAACCAAGATTATCATATCTGGAAACCAATTCATTATTATCTTATTCTGCAACTTTTCCCCAAATTCATGATTAAATTTTAGTTTGAAACCATTTCAAACTTACCTTTATTTAATTTCAATTTGGTTGTATTTCTATTACCTCTTAATTTAATTCTAATAATTTCACAACCAATTATCTTAATATTTACTAGAAAGAAATATTGCTTTATATATATCAAAATATATCTCATATAAAATCATTTAAAATCTTTATATAAGAAAATAACAAGTACGCTCTCTCATATATATTATACTCAACTCTTTTTAGGGTATTATTGGCCCTACCCTAAATGAGTAGAGCCACCAGAGCCAAGGTTTTCTCTTAACCTTCGCTCCGATACCAACTGTAACGACCCGAAATTTTCGATCTCGAAAATTCCAAATAGTTAGGAAAAGAAGAAAAAGATAGAAAAAGAAGAAACAAAAACACAATACAGATTCTCACATTCGCAGCGGATAAAGTATAATGTCAAATAATATTCTTTATACAAAGAAAACTGTACCAGTCAAATACATTTTAATACATTAGAGTTTCCAACATTTACACAAACACTAGACAGTTAATATCACATGTCCCAGACAATCTACAATATAACACAGCGGAATACACTCCATACGTTCCTGCCATCCAGCTCGCCTCCTGTGCTGCAGAACGTCCTTACCTGAAAATCTGTAATACTCGGTCTGACCCGAGCATTACATCAAAGTAACACCCGGGTCAGGCTGGAAACCAGCGTGAGTAAACTCATCTAACATGAAATACTATACATAAACTTATTTTAAAACCCGGGGTAACTCGTACTTAACCACGAGTTCATTACTTGCCATATTCAAATATACCCATCTTACACTCATATCTAAGTATCCCTACTCAGATTAATTGACCAAATCTACATTATTTATTCCATAGTCCAATTCATAAAGAATTATTGTAGATTACAATCGAAGTGATTTCGGGTATTCACTGACACCGACCCAGTCGCTTCGAATCTAATATTATAAAAAAACAAAGTTGTTTAAGCTGAACCAATTTCATTTATGTCCAGAATTACATATTTTCATAGTCGTTTATCACCAATAGACAAAACATGTTATCATCGTTCAACCCAATATATCACATCACATAGTATCCCAAATCACATATTAGATATATCTTACTAATCTAAGGCATACAATATTATTCAATCATCTATAAGCAAGATTTATTTAGTCACACCTTTTCTAATTAATTTAAATAAATTAAATTAATTACTTTAATTACCTTTAAAATCCTGCTTTCTTACAAATACAATTAATCAATCACCCTTTAATTAATCATCCTTAATCATCCTTGATTAATTATCGTTAAATTTCATTAAGTAATTAACTTT
This sequence comes from Allium fistulosum, assembly GCA_030737815.1. Taxonomy (NCBI): domain Eukaryota; kingdom Viridiplantae; phylum Streptophyta; class Magnoliopsida; order Asparagales; family Amaryllidaceae; genus Allium; species Allium fistulosum. The sequence goes on from JASFAW010000015.1 coordinate 1,469,437, forward strand.
TAATTACCACATAGATTAATTAGCCTTAACCATTACATTAATTAACCTTTCATTTATCTCCTTAATTAATTAATGATCCTCTAATCACTTCCATTAATTAGTGATTCTTTTATTTACTTATTTTTAACAAGTAATGTTTATCAATTAATTGACTATTTAATTACTTACCTCAATTAATCAATCCTTAAATTAATCATACTAAGTAATTAATCCTCAATTACTTCCATTAAGTAATTATTCTCTAATAACTTCATTAAGTGATTTCTCTTTAATTAATTACATTCAGTAAGTAACCCCAATTTATCACATCCAGTAATTATCCGTTAATTTCTTCGCTAAGCAATTACGCTTTATCAATTACACTAAGTAATTATACTTAACCAATTTTACAAATGATTATCCTTAATTAATAAATCTAATTAATTATCTTAAATTAATCTCATAAAAACTTTTGTTAAACATTTATCTTTGGAAACAAATTATTCCATAACCTTTAAACTTGATCTTGTTTTGTTTTTAAACTTTGAAATATTTACAAACTCAAGTTCTAAATTTTGAACCTGGAATACTTACATTAAAATTTTGAAATCTTTTGCCTAATCAAATTTAACCCGAGACAACATACAAAAATCTCGAGCCAAGACTCAATACACCCGCGTTACTTCCCTACTTCGAGTCAATCATGTAACTGACTCGAGAAAATTCAAACTTTTCCCCGAAGCCTCAATCTTCCCTGAAACGACGTGCACGCCGTGCACGTTCACAAACGCCGTCGCCTTCCGTTCACCATCGCGACAATCTTCGACGATCCCCTGAGTCCCCACGACCCCAAATCGAGGACTAGATCGACGACTCAAGCTCAATACAAAAATCGAACCCATTAGCTAAAAAACTGGGACAACTCACGTCGAAAGATTCGTTCATCCCTAGCGACTCCGGCCACTAGATCATCGGCGCTCCTCACCCAAGCTTCGTCACGCCATCCAAATCTGATTCTATTCCTTAAGATCGAACTCGATGCAACGATTAGGACGAAATCACCTCGCCATTTAGCCGCGACAGAACATTTCCAAAAACCCTAGTTTATCCTATTCCGACCTCCACGACCCAAAATAAAATGCGATCACATTTTTTCCGAAGTCCTCAGACCTCCAGACAACTTCGACCCCAACCCCGATGAATTCCACCATTCCGATCGCCAAGTATTGGTGATAATCCCAATTTCGGTCAAACCAATATTTCTCAAGAATTTAAGCTTAAAAACAATGGATTGTCATACCAAAATTCAAGTTTGATTATAACGAATCCATACATGCACTCAGATCATGAAATCATTTACATAAATTTTCGACCAATATTTGATTTCTTCAGTATCTTCCTATTCCAGAGATAATTATTGAATTTTTTAAACTTTGAAACATTTTCGAATTATCACTATGTTGTTATCATCAACTTTCATTTAGAGATCCCAGCTTAAAATTACTTATTTTGGAGATATAAATTTTTAAGAAGAAATCCATAAGCTGTAAACAACAGTGAACTAAAATACAACATATGTACAGGCATGTTCTTATTCCAAATATCAATTCCAGGCATATTCAAGTTAAAACATCCATGCAATCCATAACTATCACACCTATTTCACATATATTTAAGTTCTATCTCAAATTTTAAACTATTTTTAAAAGAAACAGGTTTACTCACGCTTTTAAAGAAGAGCAAAGAAAGCTTTCTCCTGGAAGCAGTTTTTGAATTTTACTTCCTAGTCTTCAAGCTTTGATGATGTTGTTATGTTCCAGGTTTAAGCTAGCTAATCTAGTGTAGTTTTTTTAGGCTTGCTACTATATTTTTTTCTAGCTTAGATTGATAAACGAAATGAAACAAATATGAAGATATTATATAAGAGAGTGTACAGGGTTATGACATAGATACAGGATATTGTTAACGCTAAAAAGTGAACGCTAACACCCGGTGTGTGTAGTTGAATTGTGAAAGCACCACCCATGTGACAGGAACAAGAAGTAAGCAGTAAAATAGCGAAAAAGTGGTAAAACACAGCAGTTTATAGTGGTTCGGCTTGAGATCGAGCCTACGTCCACTTTGAATCTCTTTATTGCTGAATCAGGTTACAAGACGATACAATACACTTATGAAAACAATAGAATCTGATCACAAAGACAATCTCGACTACTAGCTCAAACTTCGATGATGAAACTTGATGAATCCGTGTTGGATGTAGGAAATTCCTCTCGAAGCTTGTTGTAGTGCCTCGAGTGTTTGAAGATCTTCAATTGTCGAATGAGTTGAGAGTTCGGCAGAGTAACGATGCTTTGAGAAATGATCGGCCAAAAGTCCTCTACTTGTTGGAGTTTGGGGGGTATTTATAGGAATTGAATTCTGGACAGAAGTTTTCCCAAGTCTTAGGTCGCGTACGACCTAAGTTAGGTCGTAGGTCGCGAACGACCTAAGCTAAGTCGCAGTCCACTAACGACTTAAGAAGCAGGCTGATGAATTTGCACTTGGATTCATCTGAAGTGGTAAGTCACAGGCGAGTTAAGGAGGGTACTAGGTCGTTGGCGACTTATAGGAATGATTCAGTGCGAAACTTAACCCCAAAGTCTTAGGTCGCGTACGACCTAAGTTAGGTCGTAGGTCGCGAGCGACTTAGGAAGTTAGCCTGATGTAGTTATTCTCGGTCTTCTCTGGATAAGGTGGCAAGTAGTAGGTCGTGTGCGACCTAAGGTAGGTCGTAGGTCGTGAGCGACCTAAGGAACAGTTGTTGAGATGTTAGGTCGCTAGGTCGCAGCTTTTCATAAGTCGCAGAAACCTTTAGTAGTTAGGTCGTGAAGTCTGGAGCCACTAGGTCGAAGCTTACTAGGTCGCTGACTCTCTTAGGTCGTAGAGAAGTTAGGTCGTAGATACCTTTAGATTGTGAAGTCCTTTAGGTCGCAGCTTCCTTTAGGTCGCAACTTCCCTTAGGTCGCAGCTTCCCTTAGGTCGCACCTTCCCTTAGGTCGCACCTTCCCTTAGGTCGCACCTTCCCTTAGGTCACGACATTCTTTAGCTCGTGAGGTTTCTTAGGTCGCAACTCCTTTTAGGTCGCAGAGTCTTTAGGTCACAGAGTCTTTAGGTCGCAGCGTTTTAGGTCGGTACTAAAATATGAGTTAACATTTGCCCCTCGAAGTGCAGGCCTATGCCATAGGTCGTGTGCTTCGACTTAACCTTCTTAGGTCGTGAACGACCTAAAACTCGTGATAAATCGTATGCCTGCTCGCCTTCCTCCCTTAGTCTCATATAAATAAGTTAGGTCGCTCCTTCCTCCCCATCTTACTGCTCTGAAATTCCATTGCCCTTGACAAATTTTTCAATTTCTCGAAGGCGAATTCAATCCAGCCAATCATCGACTCATTCCCATCAGCATATTACGTAAGTGGATCAATCTCTACTCCTCCATAATCGCTGCTTGATCGTGAATCCTCGTTTTCCGGCCTAAGTTTAATTTCATGCGCCATGCTTCATTTTTTGAATGGTGGTTTCGATCGATTTTTGATTGTTGTTTGATATGTTGTGGTGATTCATGATCGCATGGAAATTTTCACAATGGATCGGTGGGATTCGCAATCGATTTGCTGGTCGATTTGGTGGCATGTGAAGATGGAACGAAGAGGATGACGAATTCTTTTATAATGGCGGTATTGGGTTATCGGATCCAGTAAGGTGTTGCGTGGAGAGGAAGTCAGCGACCTATTGGATTTGGGAGACCTGCAAGTTTGGTCGTGCTGGGATTCTTGGCGACCTAAGCCTTGCGATCTAAGAACATCTGCGACTTAAACGAAACCGAACAATCCTTTTTTGCGACCTAAAGAGTTTCCGACCTATGATAAGTCGTGTGCGACCTAGGACTTGAACCAAACCTGTACTGCCTTGAAGATGCTTCGACCTATGATAGGTCGCTGAACGACTTAGGACTTGAACCAAACCTGTACTACCTTGAAGATGCTTCGACCTATGATAGGTCGCTGAACGACCTAGGACTTGAACCAAACCTGCACTGCCTTAAACGTCTTGATTCGCACAGTACGACCTAAAAAAGCCTCGACCTATGATAGGTCGCTGAACGACTTAGGACTTAGAGAAATTTGACCAGAAGTTGACTGAGCTTTCAAATGTGAACTGTGTTGTATTTCTTTTCAAATTGTCTTGACTTTAATGCTAATAACCTGTTTGAAAACAACATTTGCAGAAAAACGGGACAAATATACTGCCATTGACTGCCCACATCGCATGACAGATTAGTTGATAATGAATAATTAACTTAAATAAATTCTGCGGATAAAGTGCTGTGAAATGACAAATTGTATTGAAACAAAGCTGAAATAATCAACCTAAGTTGACTTGTTTGCGTCAACACAACATTGTATTTGAACTTGAAATAACAAGCCTCGAAATTTTATAATCGACAAATGTCAACTATCTCAATTTCAATTATTCTTGCTTATTATCATTGTAGTTCTGCACGACACTTCACACTTTTTAGGAAACGTGCACCTTCATATTTAAATATCCAGTTGATTGTGTAGAATGACATCTCAACAAGAAGATTCAGGACCAGTCGGAGAAGCTTTCCCGATAGCCAACCCACTGATCGATCCTTCGGAGAGAACTCTAACTACTCTGAGCCACAAAGTTTTTAGACAACTATGTATCCAATTCGGTATTGCCGAATCAGATGCTATATTCCCTGGAGCAAGCGACACAGCTGACAGACCACCCCTTGGTTTTTTCGCAGTGAACCGCCAGATGTGTTTGAGCAGAGCTATTCCGCCTTTCAACGAATTTCTTCATGAACTCTTTCTTCGATTAGCTATCTCGCCCTTCCAGCTACACCCCAACGGTTACGCTGTTCTGATGGGGTTATGTGTTCTGTTTAGGAGGACGCTTGACCGTCTCCCGAGCTTTGACGAAATTTGCTACTTATGCACTTTTTCAAAGAACAAATATCATCCTTCAATCGTGCTCGTAAGAGGTGCCAGAAACCGGAAATTGATTTTGGATTTTCCCGAAAGCGCTCACGAATTTCTGAGTCAATTTTTCTTTGTCCGATGTCCTCCAGGATTCTACGCTGTCTGGAGAGTCGGAAGTAAGATTTTCTTTTGCCGTTCATCTCATGAGTTTTTCGAAACCCGAATTATCAAATGCTTAACTTCATTCTTTTTCTTCTTCCAGCACTTCCTCCTCCGCTCAGAAATCCCAGCCTCAAGTCAATCCTTGAAACCTTAAATGCTGTGGCGGCGGAAGAAAGAAGCGCCAAATTTTTGTTGAAAGACGAATTTTTGCATCAGTATGGACTTTTACACTCTTCCCGATCTACTCAGCCTTATGAAGTCCCCAATTCTCCAGTAAAAACATCGGATGCCCCAGTCCATGCTGAAGAACTTTCACCGAAAGGACTTACCATTGAGACTTCATTGGTAAAGTGTTCTACTCCTACCGACATTGTGGGGTCATCCAACAAATTAGCACTTTCTCCCGTTATTGAAGAAGAAGAAACTTCTCAACATTTCGAGAAAGTTGATGATAAAGGAGTCGAGAAAGAAAGCCCCACAAAACACGATGGTGACGATACCTTTGATGGGTTGAGTGATCTGATGATCACTTCACAGGAACTTTTCAAAGATGATATAACTAAAGCTACATCTCCTGTGACCGAAGCAACATCTACTTTGCAGAAAACTTCGTCGGCTCAAAAATCAACTCTCGCTTCTCAATCTGTTATCACTCCCCAACCAAAGAGTGGTTTATAGTTTGGCACGCGTAGTTCGCACATCACACACATTTAGGATGCTTAGCACTTATACGCACTTTGCTTCTTCAATTTGGAGATTTCTAAGACTTGTCTTTTTTTCTTCAATTTCAGGTTCTACAATGGGGCAAAGTGGCTCATATTTCGACAACTTTCGGCGCTACGGAGGGCGCGATTCTTACGATTACGGACGCTATCTCCCCACTCGCAAAGAATCTGACGAAGAGCGAGCAATTAGAAAAACTCAAGAGAGGCGAGCTTATGAAGAGCAGCAGAGAAGAAGGGACGATGACTTCCACAAAAGGAAATATCATGATGATAAAGGGAAAAGCCATGCTGCTGAAAACCCGAGCAACCGGGTTAGACTTGATGAAACGGACGCGTCTGCAATTTCTGGAAAAACTGACGCTCCTATCTCTTCTAATATCCCGTCTGGCTCTCCTCCTTTAAAGAAATCTGATATCCAAGCGATTATCAACAGACCCCAGTATCAGGTTAAAGATGGCCCTCCAACGCTTCAAAGCCGATTTATGAATTGGTGCTTAAAAGGAGTGCGCTTTGATTTAGATCTAGTTCTGATCGACAAACAAGCCATGCTCAGAAATCATGATGCAGTTAGGCTTGATATTGAGAGGATGTCGCAATGGCAAAAGCTTGTTGATGAACTCCAAAGAGTCAACCATATGAATCTCGAAAACATGCTGACTCTGGAGAACGATAAGACTGAATGGGATAAAATCTACAAGAAGCACGATGCGGAGATGACGAGCATCGCAGATGACAATGCAAGGCTTGAATCTGAAGTCAAGCGACTTAAATAAGATCTCGCTTCTTCTTCTGCATCGCATACTCAAAAAGAAGAAGTCTTTCAGAAGCAAGTGCGAGATGCACATGCTGCGCAAAGGGATGCCGAGATGTAGCTTGCAGCCGAGCAGCACACTACTGAGAAATACCGCAAAGAAAATGCTGAGATGCGGGGTACAACTATTTCCCAAAACGCAGAGATTGAAATGTTAAAAGCTCGACTTCTTAAAGTTGAGAAAGAGCGCGACGATGCAGTTGCTGGACAAGTTGCAGCTGAAGAATCTCATAAAGCAACTAAAGCCATTATTGACTCTACTTTATTCGACTTTTACATCCACAGCGTTTTGGGGCGTGGTAGTCTCTCATTCTTGGGACCAAAATATGAGATCACCCTAGATGAAGTATGGGAGGCTGCGATTGATATGCTCGGGGGAGCCGGCTACAATGAGGCGGCGCTTGAGGCAATTTATCTTGATGACGATGCTCGCGCCGCTCTTGCTAGAGGAAAAGAACAACTCGCTGAGGCTAGAGCTGGAACAGTGGCAGAAGAGCATCCAGAAAAGAAAATATCTTTAACTGCCCCTGTCCATACTTCAATTTCGACCGACGTTGATATCGTTGGTTCCAGCTCCCATTCTCCTCTTCCTGCAAAAGACGTTGAGGGTAAGCCCGTTACTACCGAGTCTCCCCTTACCCAAATCGAAGAGAAGAGCCAAGAAGACACTGGGGCTGATAAATTTGAAATTGATTTGTCAAAACCAACTTCTCCAGGTAACTTCGATTCAGATCTGGCTCAAGTGGATTATTCATTTGATTCAATTGACTTGGATGAATTTCTCGCTTATTACTTAAGTCCTGGTGATCTGATATCTTCTCTTTTTTCGGAGAATATTAATTTTGACTTCTTTTCTTCTGTAGCGGAAGCACCGAGCACTGTGCACTCTTCCCCTCTTCCAGCTATTCCTCCTCCATCTCTACAAGTCACTCCTGCTTCTCAACCAGGGTCGCAGGAAGAACAGATAGAAGCTCTCCAAGGCTTGGAGGATCCACTCGCTTCTCAAGAACAAAAAGCGGAAGGGACGGAGGACAGTGAGAAGACTCCGGAGCAGTCATTTGATGACAATACAAAACTTTCCAAGCTGCTGACTCCGGGAAGTGAATCTTCTTCAAAGAGGAAAGGAAAACGTACACTAAAGAAGAAGAAGAGAAGTGCTTCAACTGGGGAAGACAAAATAGAAGAAGACCCAATCACTCCTCCTTCTCCATCCCGCCCACACCGGATTCCAAAATTAACTATTAGGCCAGGCAAAGGATCCAAAGGTAGCGGGAAGAAGGAATGACAAGCTGGATTTTCTACTTCTTATTTTGCTTTTTGCATGTATCGACCGGAGATTGTGCGGGTACCGGTCCCCGCTTCTTTTTGTAATCTGCACAATGTAAAAAGTTTTCATAGTATTGAATAAAATAGCTATTTTACTTGTACAAATTCTTGTGTATGTGAGAATGCATCTGTTTCTCATTTTTAGTGTAGAATAAACGATTCTTTTTACTTGTACAAACTTTTTTGTCTGTGTTTGAGAATGCATTTATTCCACATCTACTTTTCATGACATTGCAATGAACTTGCGGTATGTTGCTTGCATATTCCTTTTATTAATGTAACTGAATTGTATAGTGATGCCCCCATACCACAAGTGCATTGCAACATTTCTAGCTTTTACAAGACTGATACTCTTATTTCAGAGAATAACTATTCCACTTTTAAGGGAAGAATCATTCTGCTTTTAATAGATCATATCTCATTTTTTGGAGAAATTTTTACTTTCTCTTTCTTCCTTGAAGAACACTTCAACTTTCAGAGATGATCACTTTTATTTGTTAAAAAGTGGATTTTCCTACGCAGTGAAATGAGCTTCTGAAGAAGGTTTTGATTTTGTGCCCCAGTAAAGGGCTTATTTTTGGTACTTCGAGCACGGTGAAGTGTGCCTCCGAAGAGATCTTTTTGTAGCATTTCAACTATTTAGGAAGAACTTTTTGAGATGAATAAGTTAACCTTCCTTTGAGAGTTGAAAGGTGCTTCCGGAGAAGGCTTTTTTGTTTGAGTATTCTGTTTTTGGACATGCCTCCGGAGAGGGCTCCTCTTAAAGAGTTGTTCCTCCGAAGAGGGCTTGTGCCTCCGAAGAGGGCTTGCGGTGCCTCGGGAGAGGGCTTTTGCCTCCGAAGAGGGCGTGTGCCTCCGAAGAGGGCTTGTGCCTCCGAAGAGGGCTTTTTGATTGCCTGGAAGTTACTTTCTTATGGTTGGATGGATCCACGGGGCGGACGCAAGTTGTTTGATTGGATGTTCGTTTGCACAAACGATCGCAATCAATTAACAAGGGCCCTGTTCCTTCAGCTTGGGAAGGTGCCCCTCCTGTGGTTCCACCAATCTTTTTTGATTGAGAGAAGCACTTTCATTTTTTGGCGTGCCCCGTTAGAGAGCTTTGTTGACCTTTGGGAAGGAGCATCGGTTGGTTGGTGTCCCAGGAAGGTTGCGTCTCAGGGGCGAGTAGATCCACGGGACGGACGCAAGTTGCCTGATCGGATGCATCACGATCAGTTAGCAAGGGCCCTGTTCCTTCTGCTTGGGAAGGTGTCCCTTCGGTGGTTCTACCGGCCCTTTTATTGAGAGGCATACCTCCTTTTGGCTGCTTCTGCGTTTGCTTGGCCATGTTTTCTCATCATCTGCTCATTAGCGATCTTTTATTATCGTTTCCAAGCGCATCTTCTTTCTTTTTGCAAGTAAATTGCCTTATCCGAAGAAGTGGACTTCACTGTTGAATAACTTCACGGGACAAACGCGAGTTACCTAGTTGGATGTCTGTTCATATCGACAATCACAACCAGTTAACAAAGGCTTGTCACAGTGGAGTCGCCAACTTTTTATGTGAAGTTCTTCTTGTATAGGATTTGAATTTGGAATTTTTGTCGCTTGGTATTTGCTTAATAGGTGATTTATAGAGGTCGCTTGGCTTTGTGATGAGCAAGCCTTGTTTTAATGTCCTGCAATTTTGAATCGACATTTTAGCAATACATTTAAAGTATTTACATATCGAAATGAAACAGGCATTATGAAATAGTAAAGAACACGAGATGTATAGTGGTTCGGCCAAGAATCGGGCCTACATCCACTTTATAGCTTTTATTAACTTGCACTGATTTACAATGTCTTTCAATACAACTGATACATTCATCACTATTTTACAATTTTGAGCAAAGCTTTTTTCAAGTAAAATAAGGACGTAAGTGGTTGCTGTTCCAGGCTCTTGGAATTGGATCTCCTTCAACAGTTATGAGTTTGAAAGTGCCATCAAGAAGTTTACTGCCTATGGCATATGGTCCTTCCCAGTTTGGCCCAAACACACCAGTTGCTGTCATGATCCTTTTCAAAACTAGGTCTCCGACCTCAAAGCTGCGTTGGCGAACTTTAGAGTTGAAGTGCCTGGCTATCCTTTGTTGATAAGCTGAAACTCTGAGCCTAGCTTCTTCTCTTTTTTCATCAAGAAAATCAAGTGCTTCAAGTTGCAGCTTTTCGTTTTCAGCTTCATTGAAATGAATTCTCCTGTGTGAAGGAACTTCTACTTCCACTGGAATCATTGCTTCTGATCCGTATGCCAGTGAAAATGGAGTGTGCCTAGTCGCAGTTTTGTGAGTAGTTCTGTATGCCCATAGTGCTAATGGAAGCTTATCGACCAAACCACCTTTTGCCTTTTCGAGTTGCTTTTTGATGGTTGACTTGATAATTTTGTTCACTGCTTCCACTTGCCCATTTGCCTGCGGATGAGCCACTGCTGAGAAGCTTTTTCGAATTCTGAACCATTTGCAAAAATCCTGGAATTCTTCACTTTCAAACTGAGTGCCGTTGTCTGTGATTATCTTCTGCGGCACACCATACCTACAAATGATATTTTTAGATACGAAATTTATCATCTTTTTAGAGGTAATGGTGGCCAAAGGTTCTGCTTCAGCCCACTTAGTGAAATAATCAACGGCAACAATAGCATATTTGATTCCTGATTTAGCGATCGGTAGTGGTCCAATCAAGTCTATTCCCCAAATGGCGAACGACCATGGGCTGACCATTTGTGTGAGCTCGGTGGAAGGCGCTTTTGGGATTTTTGCAAAACTTTGACATTTGTCGCACTTCCTGGAGTAGATAGCAGCATCTCGATTAATATCCGACCAGAAATATCCATATCGGAGAACTTTCTTGGCTAGGGTTTGAGTGTTATCCCACTTTTTGGCAAAGCTGAGATACCCAAAAATTAACTGAAATCAATATTAACCAGCCATGAATATTAAATATGCATTGCAGGATGATCATGGATATCGATGAATTTTGTCCGAGCCCGGATTGGGCTGTAATTGACAAGACATGGCAAGCAAAGACGTGAGAGCCAACGTTTCAAATTTCAGCTTAATCGGAGTTCGTAGGAGGGAGATATGATTGATACAAGTTAAATAGGCATGTTGTTCGTATCCATCGGCGAGCTAAGGTGATGATGTGTTCGAATCCATCGAATCAACCATATTCGAATCCATCAGGAAACCATCGCATTGGCTTGTTCGAATCGATCAGTTCCGTACCCATCTGAGCGACGTCGTCTCAACCCATTCAAATCTATTCTAGAACTTTGTTCGAATCGGAGTTGTTCGAATCCATCCGGTATTGGACTCCTCGCATCGATCCAGAGGCGGTAGCGTCGTATCATTTTAGCTTGTATCCATCGTAGGCAAAACATTTCGTATCGACCAAGGGTAAACCCGGTTCGAATCGATTACAGAGCCTTGGTTCGTATCCATGTGGTTCGTAGTTATTCGAATCGATAGCGCATAAGTCCTTCTTCGTATCCATGTCAATAATAATTGATGCGAACGAGGACTACGTCAAATCGATAACTGATTCGAGTAAAGACAGAAGCACGTGGATGCGAATAAAGAGTTGGTATGGGCGAAGCTTCGGCGCTAGATGCGAATGACTCGTTCGACACGGCAAAAAAGGTGGAGAGATCCAAGATTTCCGCACCACGTCACTGCGCGCTCACGTGCCCAGGTCGATTCAGAGCGATGGATACGAATCCATGGATTCGAACAGAGCAGCACACACGAAAATACAATCTTGTATCGATCTATCTCACGAATCGCTGGTCCAAATGCAACGAAATTTTCACAGTAGCTTCCACACAAGTTAAAGAGCAATCCCGCCAAGTTTCAGCTCGATTGGAGCATTTTCTGATCGATACGAAGTTGTTTCGAATCGATCCCAGATGGAGTTGAAACTTGGTGGGACCGGGCGCGTGGACCCACTCACGTGCCTGAAAGAATCTCCTGAAGTTTGGGCGCGATCTCAGCCTCCTACGCCTATAAATAGCCCCCTGAAGCCTACAGAAAAGAGATCTCTTTGGCCATTCAACGTCCAGACTCTGCCGGATTCAACTCTACTCCTTTCCATTATTGTCATACTCAGATTCATTCATTGTATTTGCTGTAACCATCTGTAATCAGCGAAGAACATCAATAAAAGATAAAAATCCTTGAAGTGGACGTAGGCCGGAGATAGCCGAACCACTATAAATTGTGTGTCACTGTTCATTATTTCTAGATTGTTGTTTGTTGCTTGCTTATATCTGATATTTGTGTTTGAATATTGCTGATTTGTATTCATACACTGGTGCTTTCACAACACTTGGGGTTTGTGACCATTTTTGGTGCAAACACTTTGGTGCTTTCACTGAGAAGAACTAGCACCCGCTACACCAGATTCGAAGTTCAGATTTGAAAACTCGAAGATTTGAAGACAATGACGCGACAAACAAGTAGAAGACAAAGAGCCGAGAGAAGCCATCAAGGAGGAAGTCAAGAGGCATCCTCTTGTGCTGGAGAAGAACCAGCTTCGATCTACATCACTAGAGACGAAATGGAGACCATGACCAATCTGATGCACGAAAGAATGATGAAAAGTCAATAAGAGATGCTGCAGAATTTCTTTGAACAGATGAGAGCTGCAGGGATGCAGAGCCTAGGACCAGCTACAGCGGCTATGAATGTGGAACAAGGAGCTAGGATTGCGGAACCTAATGAAGGACAGAATGCAGATCCAGAGGACAATCAACAAGGACTCGGGGGCAGACCCTCGGGATCCGATGCTGGAAGGCCGACAGACGGAGCTCAACAAGCTGGGGCCAATGCTGATGCTAACGGGCCACACGAAGAATACGTACCAGAATACCGTTTAAGACCAAGAGGGCAACCCCAGGATGGAGATGAAAAGATGGCTGGATTAGTGCGACGACTCATGAGAGGAGGATTGTCTAGCGGAGGATTGGAGGAAGTCAGTCGAAGTCCGTTCACTCCAAATATCAGGAATGCAAGGAACCCTCCAAAGTTCAAACTACCGACGCTGAATCCGTATGACGGGAAGTCGGATCCGACCATGCACATTACCAGATACATTAGACACATGGAAATACTGGGAGCATCCGAGGAAGTGATGGCACGATGTTTCCCTTTATTTTTGTCAGACTTGGCTGCACTTTGGTTCAGGCAATTAAAGACTGGATCGATCAGGACATGGGGCGAGCTTGTAGATTGCTTCATGGAACAATTTAGGGTCCATGTTACAAGACCCAAGAGTGTGATGACTTTAGCTTCGATAAAGCAAAGGACCGGAGAGTCCATAAAAGGTTTTCTGCTGCGATTCAATGCAACGGTGGCTTCGATAGATCGCCCGGATCCATCGATGATTTTGATGGCCGCGGTGGCAGGAGTTGGAGAAGGCACCGAATTCAAAGATTCATTGACAAGAGATCCACCACAAGGTCTTGGAGAATTTTACCATGAAGCTGAGAAATTCATTCGATTAGAAGAATCACGAGCCGAGAGGCAGGAAGTAAATGCTGCACAAGGCGAAGGAACCGCCACGGAACAGTCCAGGGCAGACAAAGGAAAGAGAAAGCAGGATGACGCACATGATGGTCCTGATAAACGGAAGAAATTCCGAGAGCCTAGATTCAGGCAATACACAGATTTGATGGCGAGCCTAGAAAGGATTTACACTGAAACTCGGGGGAAACTCCCCTATCGAAAACCACCCAGGAGAGATCCCACAGAGCGGGAGCGTAGAACCGGAAAATATTGCCTCTTCCATGAGCTGGATGGGCACGCAACCGACGAATGCCGCCACCTGAAGGATGAGGTGGAAGAATATGCCAGGAGTGGTAAACTGCCACAATATGTCAGAGAACGAGCAACGACGGTAAGGCCTGAACAACTACCACCTCCTCCTAACAGAAACGATCCTGGATCGGGATCACGACTCATCATCAACTGATTAAGATGGCAAGGGCCAAGTTCGAGATTTGGACTTCGACCAAATAATTTCATTAGATTTGCTTTTCGAATAAACGGCTATCCCACTTACTCATGTACGGGAACCGGAGAGATCCCTAGGCATGCTCGGAGATGGAGATAGACCGATCTGCCCGGAGAGGCAATGTCTAGTTTTCCTGGTGTTTGAGATTGAACATCTAGGACCTGAATTTAATAAATAAATATGAATTTCTTGAAATAAACCTTTGACCAGAGAGTTAAAGGATAAACATTAAATATCAATATAAAAATGATCGCTTTATGATCCTACCCAGAGAGGCGGGGTCCGGAGTGCAAGAAGTGAGTTGCTTCGCCAGAGAGCGACATGATCGACTCACTTAAGCATTGTTTCCTATTCACCGGAGAGTGATTCGATTGGGATTCGATAAGAGCCCGGATAGGCTATGATCGGCCGACGATTCAGGTCAAGACATCGCTTAATGTTCAAATACACTGAACCGGAGTGCAAGAAGTGGGTCGCTTCGCCGGAGAGCGACAGGATCGACCCACTTAACGTTGTTTCCCCTTCACCAGAGAGTGACAGGATGGGATCCAGCAGGAGCGCGGAGAGGCTACGATCGGCCCAGAACGGCCAAGACATCGCTTCACGCCCTAACTGGGGCCAGAGTGCAAGGGATAGAAAGCAACGCCGGAGTGCAATAGGATCTTTCTATTCGACCGCTAAGTCTGGAATGGGCTTCGCAAGGGTCCGAAGCGATCGTCAACAGTCTGGAGAGACTGTAGATTTTCATTCTTAACTTCCACTGGCAGAAATTGATAATGCTTCGGCTTCGAACAGCCATGAACTCGATTGAAAATATCATAAGATTCGAATAAAACCTAAGCTTACTACATTCGAATTGAGACTAATCAAAACACACCTTTTACCAAAAGGCATGTTTTGGGGGGCAAAGTGTTATCCCACTTTTTGGCAAAGCTGAGATACCCAAAAATTAACTGAAATCAATATTAACCAGCCATGAATATTAAATATGCATTGCAGGATGATCATGGATATCGATGAATTTTGTCCGAGCCCGGATTGGGCTGTAATTGACAAGACATGGCAAGCAAAGCCGTGAGAGCCAACGTTTCAAATTTCAGCTTAATCGGAGTTCGTAGGAGGGAGATATGATTGATACAAGTTAAATAGGCATGCTGTTCATATCCATCGGCGAGCTAAATTGATGATGTGTTCGAATCCATCGAATCAATCATATTCGAATCCATCAGGAAACCATCGCATTGGCTTGTTCGAATCGATCAGTTCCATACCCATCTGAGCGACGTCGTCTCAACCCATTCAAATCTATTCTAGAACTTTGTTCGAATCGGAGTTGTTCGAATCCATCCGGTATTGGACTCCTCGCATCGATCCACAGATATTGAGTACTTTGTTCGGGTCTTTCGAGTCAACAGATATTGGTACCGTTACTTCCACGGGTACCACTCTATTCTCCCCTGTACTGGCTTTCCTGGGGTCCATTTCTTTCCTTGCATTGATGTGTTCGCCAGTACAGGGGCCACCCCGTAGCTGCTACAAGGTTGGTTCTTTGATGCAGAGCGGAGCTGCCGCATCTTTTCCCATTTCTCTTTTCCTGGCCTCTCGGAGCTCTACAAGATAACATTCTCGCCCCGCGTTCTGATCTCCCTTAATGACAGCAATCCCATTATCAGTGGGAAATTTCATTGTTAAGCACCACGGAGCGAGGACGGCCCTGAAAGCAGCAAGAGTAGGCCGACCCAAGAAAGCATTATAGGCGGAGAATCCATCAACAATTACAAAAGTTTGCTTCCAAACCAACTTCTTATGTCCTTCGCCCATTTCAACAAACAAGTCCACGTTCAATTGGCTGTTTCAGCTCTCCTATAAATCCGGCAATCTTGTGTGAAGAAGCTTGTACGTCTGTCATTGGAATTTTCATTTGGTCAAATGTCTTTTTAAAGAGTATGTTGCACGAGGCACCACTATCAACCAGCACTCTTCTGACAATAGCCGGCCCAATACCGATAGAGACAACTAAAGGGTCCTCAGTAGGAGCTTCCACATCAATAGAATCCCTGGTTCTGAACATAATATCATCATGAAAAGTCTTCTGCTGCTTTAGAGGTGCAGCATCTTCCAAGATTAAGACACTTTCTTCAGCTGGGGCATACTTCAAAGCTCTAGCATACCTTTCCATCTCCAACTCCTGCCAGCCGGATGAGGTCCTCCTGTGATCACATTGATAACAGGTCTTTCCTTTTTAGCAGGCCTCTCTCCTGAACCAGATGAATGAGCTGGGGGTAGTTGCCCTTGGTTAGATGAAGACGGGTCTTTTCTATTCCTTTTAACGTACTGTTGCAACTTATTCTCTCTTAACAATTCTTCAATCAGGCTTTTCAAGTGGCGGCACTCGTTGGTATCATGGTCTGGTAGGTTATGAAACTTGCAAAATCTTCCGCTTTGAGCAGCATTTTTCCCAACTTTTACTGCCGGTGGTTTTGGAAATTCAACAGCATCCTTAGTGGCGATGAAAATATTCTCCGGTGTATTAGTCAGAGGGGTAAAATCCGATGGTTTGAGGAAGCGGGGCTTTTTGAGAGCTTTCTGCTTCTTTCCACCATTACCCTCCCTTTTCGGATTTGCAGATTCTTTCTTGTTCTGAACTGTAGCATTATTTTCCACCACTGTTGTCACAACTTTAGCTGACGCGGAGAGATTCTCTAGGCGCATGAACTCATCAGCCTTTTTGTAGAACTTTTCGAGCGAATTTAGTTCCTTCATTTTTAACCATTTTTCAAACTCGCTTGACTTGTCAACAGCCCGCATTAAGTAGGTCAAGATCATTCGCGGTTCCGCGTTATCAACTTCTGCTAGGGCTAAATTAAAGCGATTCAGGAAGGATTTGATGGGCTCTCCAGGATTCTGTTCAAGACTTGAGAGAGACATTATATCCTTTGCTCTTTAAATGTACAATCTGAATTGTTCCTTGAATTTTCGGGTCAGATCGGAAAATTGGTCAACAGATCGCACAGGAAGCTTGGTAAACCAAAGTAATGCCACTCCTTCCAAGTATACCGGGAAATATCGGCATTTTAATCTCATCAGTTGCTCTGGCGCCAGTCATGTGCCAATCATATTTGTACAGGAATTGATTCGGATCACTTGTTCCTCGATAAGGAGGAATGGTAGGAGGAACGAATTTTCTGGGAAACTCAGCCTTTAGGATCCTTTCAGTAAATGGAGTTTTACTCGGAGCGAATCCCCAATCATTCTCATCTTCGTTTCTCTGCATGCTTTCTTTCATTATCTGCCGAATCATGCCGGAGAGATACTCCTCATTGTTTACTGACTTTGCAGAATAGGCTTCGGCCATTTTCTCAGAGGTTTGTCCGGGCAAACGTTCGGGGAGAACTGGCGATGGCCTGGATCCTTCAGCTTGGGGAGGTGCCCCTTTAGCGGCACCGGATCTGTCCTAAGGAATATTTCTCCCTTCGGAGTTGGGAACAGCATCAGCAAAGTTTTCTTCATTATTTACTGGTCTTTGATTAGCTCCGAGCAGAGCATTCAACTTTTCCATCATCAGATAATTCTAAGTTTCAATCTGCTGGTACAGTCCGGACACAGCAGCATCCAACTCTTCTCGCGTCACCCCGACGCTTGGAGCCGCTTGACTTGGAGAAAGAGAAGTGGCAGTATTGTCGCGGTCATCATTAGATCTGACAGACTTACGTTTTCTTCCAGGAGCCATTATGTCTGATAGACTTCTGATCTTGTAGGAAATTCTTTCAACAAACTTCCATGAAGCAATGGTGAATGATCGCCTGAGTTGGGTTCTCAGTGAAAGCACCAAAATGTTAACGCTAAAACATGAACGCTAACACCCGGTGTGTGTAGTTGAATTGTGAAAGCACCACCCATGTGACGGGAACAAGAAGTAAGCAGTAAAATAGCGAAAAAGTGGTAAAAGACAGTAGTTTATAGTGGTTCGGCTTGAGATCGAGCCTACGTCCACTTTGAATCTCTTTATTGCTGAATTAGGTTACAAGACCATACAATACACTTATGAAAACAATACAATTTGATCACAAAGACAATCTCGACTACTAGCTCAAACTTCGATGATGAAACTTGATGAATCCGTGTTGGATGTAGGAAATTCCTCTCGAAGCTTGTTGTAGTGTCTCGAGTGTTTGAAGATCTTCAATTGTCGAATGAGTTGAGAGTTCGGCAGAGTAACGATGCTTTGAGAAATGATCGGCCAAAAGTCCTCTACTTGTTGGAGTTTGGGGGGTATTTATAGGAATTGAATTCTGGACAGAAGTTTTCCCAAGTCTTAGGTCGCGTACGACCTAAGTTAGGTCGTAGGTCACGAACGACCTAAGCTAAGTCGCAGTCTACTAACAACTTAAGAAGCAGGCTGATGAATTTGCACTTGGATTCATCTGAAGTGGTAAGTCACAGGCGAGTTAAGGAGGGTACTAGGTCGTTGGCGACTTATAGGAATGATTCAGTGCGAAACTTAACCCCAAAGTCTTAGGTCGCGTATGACCTAAGTTAGGTCGTAGGTCGCGAGCGACTTAGGAAGTTAGCCTGATGTAGTTATTCTCGGTCTTCTCTGGATAAGGTGGCAAGTAATAGGTCGTGTGCAACCTAAGGTAGGTCGTAGGTCGTGAGCGACCTAAGGAACAGTTGCTGAGATGTTAGGTCGCTAGGTCGCAGCTTTTCATAAGTCGTAGAAACCTTTAGTAGTTAGGTCGTGAAGTCTGGAGCCACTAGGTCGTGAAGCTTACTAGGTCGCTGACTCTCTTAGGTCGTAGAGAAGTTAGGTCGTAGATACCTTTAGATTGTGAAGTCCTTTAGGTCGCAGCTTCTAGTAGGTCGCAGCTTCCCTTAGGTCGCAGCTTCCCTTAGGTCGCAGCTTCCCTTATGTCGCAGCTTCCCTTAGGTCGCGACATTCTTTAGGTCGTGAGGTTTCTTAGGTCGCAACTCCTTTTAGGTCGCAGAGTCTTTAGGTCGTAGAGTCTTTAGGTCGCAGCGTTTTAGGTTGGTACTAAAATATGAGTTAACAGATATGATGCAAGTTTTTTTCTTGTACTGGAAATGATTTTATATATGCTGGCCAGAGATTTTTTCTTCAATTGTTGGCTGAAATGAAAAAAAAAATGTATGCTGCATTAATTACATTTGTCTTGTTTTAGAAGCTAATATATCTTCTTTTGATTGTATATTGTGTACACTTGTATTCATCCTATACATATATATACTTGTCTTTATTTTTTTCCTTTTTGTAACTTGACTGGTTTGCTTTCATGAATCTTTTGTGCTTTATGATGTTATTATATTTTAGTATTGTCTTAAATGTTTATGTTATAGTTTACATAACAATAAATTTTATTTAAAGTATTATTTGTTGCTAATATAAATACTTATCCTTATTTCTTTCTAAAGTTAAACTATCAACATTTACTTGCTTACTTATTACTTGTTTTCTTACTTCTATTCATTTCATACCTCTATTGATAATATATATTTATTTGTGATATTATTTATTTCTAGTAAAACTACTTATTTTTATTTCTTATAAAGGTTAACTACCCAACATATAATTTACTTATTTATTATATTATTTAATATTCCAATTCATATTTTATTTCACTCTTATATTATATATTGACAAGGTATATTTTATTTACATTAAATACATGTAAATATCTGTTTTAGAGATAATAAGTCTATATCAATTTTATCTGATTATATACTCGTTAAAATAATATTGCTAAATTTCCGAAATGTCACAATAACCATATTTTAAACATTATTATTTAGATTACATTTTATATGTATTATATTAAATATTAATAATACAGAACCTTTGATTTTATTGAATAAGACAAATTTCATTTCAAATATTTTTGAAAGATTTTATTTTAAATTTCAAATCAAAATTTCCTTTGCAATACACATATAACCGGTAAATGCCCAAAAATGGATTAAATACTTATTAAAATATTATTGCAAAAATTCCGGGTCATCACACCCAGAGACTGGAGGTGTTCGACTTGAAGGTTGAGATTCTAGCTACCATGTGATTTTGGATTTTGAGTTCCGACCAGAGACACATAATTATTCCATGTGGATGGGAAATTAGAGTCTGTATGTTGCAATTGTCTGAAAGCAAGTTTTGTTAGGTGCATTAATTGATCACCTCTTTGATGGCAAACCAGATTTATATTTGAATAATTAGTGTCAATTCCTTTGTCTAAAACCTGCGAGAGAATTTTATAAAGTATATTTTGGAAATGCATTAGATTTTTGAAAAAGTGGTCTTAAAAGGATTTGTTTTCCCAAGGATTTATTTTGAAATTTTTGTTTCGGGAAAGTTTTGAAATTCTGATTTTCAAAGAAACATATATACCACTAAGTGGGCCGTGTTAAGAAATTCTTGGTTTATAAAAGATTAAGGCCCCATTTGGCTTGTCGTTTTTAGTTTTGTGTTTTCGTCTATACAAAAGCGCATTCGTTGTATGCATCGTTGGAAAACAAACGATTTTGAAAAATGAAATTAACATGTAAAATAGAAAACAAGTTTATTTTGTTTTTCGTGTTTCGAGAGATAACAAAAGCACGGAGAACAATCCAACTCCTTCGTTGTCCGTTGGTCGTCACAACGGTTAAGAATTATAAATCTTCTTTTCTTGTTTCTTCATGTTTCTTAGTGCAAGTTGAAAACACAAAGCTCAAAATACAAAATGAAACCAAACGGACCCAAAATCTTTAAATCCTTAAATATTTATGTATATATCAGTAAAGGCTTGATATTAATTTTTGGCAAGAAAATAGTTTTCCAATTTGGGAAATTTGTGTTTTAAAAAGGTTTTTGAAAACCCTAAAATATTTATATTTATATATATAAGTATGATTTTAAAGGAAGTTATGATATGAAATAGTTTCTATTATCTAGAAACAAGTATAAAGGAGCATATATTTAGCTCAGTGATTTTTTGGTTTATAAAATCGAGGTTTCTAGATTTTCTCTCTTTAAGGTACAGACAAAATAGGAATGACATTTCAATTTTATTGGAGTATGTAGTTTGAAGTGTTGTTGTACCCACCAGCTACTGGAAGAAATATTTTCATGCGAAGTAGGCAGGAAATAACGGCTAAAATATTTTTGGGTTTTTGGAATTGTTTTTAGTCGCAACAATTTTATTGGGACTACTGTGAATTGCTGGAGCATGGTTCGGGACTAGACGTTAAGCTTGGACACCACCAGGATAAGGACAGGAACTTTTTGGATCGTGTCGAATCGAATGAGATGGCACGAAATGATTATTCTTATTTAATCCGACCCTAATTTGGTCTAGGTTCAATTAATGCCCAAAGGCCATCTAGCAGTTGACCACCTAATGGTAAACCTAGAATGGTCTACCAGTTAACGAGTTTTGGTACAACTTGAACCTGGAACAGGACTATAAAAGTTGCGTCTGAATTTCCTCAGTTGCCTTCTTTCGTTCTTCCTTCCTCAACAAGCCGAACCCAATCTCCATTCTCCTCTCATCCGAGTATAGCCTCTCTCTTTCGTTCCTCCCTTAGGCGACACTGCTTTTCCCTAGGAGCAGCAGCCTCGCCCCTCCCCCCTGTGTTGGTTTTGCATGTTAGATCTCCCCCACCATCACTCTAGATCCAAACCATATTTCCTCCCTCCGCTCACTTCTTAGCCCAAGACACTTTTCCACACTGTCAGTTTTTCCTCACACCATTATGGTCTCAACCCATAAGAGGCAACTTGGTTGGACTGGAATGAGCAGAAGGTTTCACCACTTTTGGGCTGGAAGAGCTATTCGTCATGGTAGGATTTACATTGATCCTCTTCTTCGAGAACTTTGAGCGGGAATATTACTTGTGTTACATCTGCCTTTTCGATGGAGGCAATAGTTTGATTCGTTCAGAGGTAAAGGGCGTCTTGATTGAGCTGACTAATAATGATCTCGCTGAGATTATGGAGGCTTCCGCGAAGAACGCGGACTTGGATGATTTTGAAGTGACGGACTTAAAGATTTTTGCAGCATATTTTTTCCCAGATGTCGGTGTTTGGAAGATGGATAATGTACATCCAACCGCCATCTGATTATGTGCATCATTCGGCATCACGTCGTCCTTAACATGAGAAGTTACAATCGGATTTATCCCTTAGTGCGGAAGACCACTTATGCTAGTAGTGGTGGATTCGCCGTCAATTGGACACGCACCATTTTGATTCAATTTGTTGATCAAGGATTAGCACTCCATAGAGCCGCTTTCTGTATTTTCACCCATCCGCTCCCGTCTTTAGACATTACGGGTGAACCTCCGTTGAGAGACAGTTTAGTAGAAGGTTCCTTCTGCTATCATTAGATCCTTCCTTAGAAAGATGGGAATTCCAAAGCCGTCAGCAATACCAGTAGCGCCAGCTGCATGAGATTTGAATGTATAGCCGCCATGCTATGACCGTTCAAGGGTCGCATCAATGGATCGAGCTCTAGCCGTGGAGCAAGGCATCTTGTAGTCTGTATGCATTATTTTAGGAGTTATGGTGTTGTTGTCTTTTCCCTTCCAGCATTTGTTCTTTTCTTTTTAGGTTGTTAGGTTGTAAAACTGTTAGTTGTCTCTTATTAAAAGCACACACGATATTATGAGTTTCTATTCTTCTGTGTTATTTTTTTGGATATGCAACCTGCTCCTATATATGTGCATAGTAGAGAAGCAATACAAATATTCAAATCTCATAAAAACACTTAATTAACAGTAAGTGCAGTGTAAGACTGGAAGTTTAGAATAGTTGAAAATTTTAGCGAAGGACATGATAATGTTGTTTTGATCATGGCTCAATGCTCATGTTCCTTAAAAGCTAAATTTTTGAATAATAAATGTGTTGAATTTTTTTAAATAAAATGTCAAATTTTTGGGTAAAGATTAGTTGTAGAATTTTGGAATTTGGTTTATGGGTTTAGTGCATAACCGACTTGCGACTACGCCGAAATTGTGGCTTGATTTATCAAAAATTTTGAGAAGGAAAATATTTTGAAATTTTTTTCCTTGATTTAAAAAGTTTCCTTTTGAAAATAAATAAGAAAAAGCTTTGTGTTTTAGTTATTTTGCCTCTTAAATTATATTTAGAGTTTTCGTTCAAAATTTTATTTCAAGGGAAAATGTACGTCTAAATATTTTAGGATTTTATTTTCCAAACGACGTACAAATTTGAAAAGTGAAAAAAAAATTTGTGAAAACTTTGATTTTGAAGGCCACATGCTAGGCGTAGGGAAGACAAATAAAGTTAGAGTTTGCGAATTTAGTGGTACATTAGGATCGACGATGCGATAAATGCAAGCAATACTAAGGAAAAAGCTATTTTAGCCTTGGAATTTTTATTATCATACCTTGTCGACGATGCGGCCAAGTCTATTTTTAAACTGAATTACGTTTTAGAGCTTGAAAATAAGCCTCCTTATGCGTTTGTGCGTGGAAATTTGAAGTAAATCCTGGGCATCGAGAAAATTTCCATTGTACTACGGAAATAGGAAGATTATAGTGTGGTAAGAATGTTAAATTCTCCACCTTAATATCTTTTTTGGCATAGGAGTAAAGTTTAGGAAGCGATTTTTCGATGTGTTAGATTATTGGATGGTAGGAAGTGGATGTCAAATTGGTTGCTTCATACTTCTATTTGTAGGAGTATGGGAATTTCGGTTGAAAAGATTTTACAAAAAGCTGCATGCTTGTAGAACTGCCAGTATATATGTTGGTTGTTTGCATCATGTTTTCAAAAATGTTTTCAAAAGAAGTGCATTCGTATAGGAGGATCTGATTTAGAATCAATATGGATACATATTTTCTATGTGGTGATACAGTTATACACTATGCACTTATGCACGTTTGGTTCCGAAAATTGGTTGTACACTCATTGGTTATGTAGTTTAGATAAATAGGAGCCAAAACATAGAATTATTCAATGGTGAAATTTCGGGGATGGAATGCTTTTTAAGGGGGGAAGAATGTAACATCTGTAATTTGGCATTTGTTATTTAATTAGTTAGTTAGTTAGTTAATTAGTAAGGCTCCAAAAATGGAATTTGTGCAAACGATGAAAATTGACCATGAAAGTTGCACCATTGCATTTGTGGTGAAATTCTGAACAATTTTCATATTTGGAGTTTTGTGATCGGAGTCCAAACGAAGAAGTTACGGAAGAAAAATGAATTCGAAACGAAAATAATTAAATAAGAAAAAATTAACGTTTTTATAATAATTACCTGGGCTCATGGGCCGACTGGTTATTAGGGACGGTCGATCCCCAGCGGTCGACCGCTGACCCAAAGATGGTCGATCGATGACCCAAAGTCAGTTGACCGGTGACGACCTGGCGGCTATAATAATCCTAGGCCGCCACGGCTCGGATTTAATATTCTAAGTTGAACGGTTTTGGCTGATTCTAGCGCCTATAAATTCAGGTCTAGCCCTCCCTTCTCTTCTCATATTTCTATGGAGGCAGTAGCGAAGCTCTGCCATTTCTTCTTCTCTACTTTCTTTCAAAATTATAAATATAAGATATTTGTATCTATATTTATACAAATCGAAGAAGAGTAGAAATCTAATAAAAAGAAGAAGAAAAGAGAATCAACCATAAGCTTATTTGAGGTAATTTATATATTTATATATATTTGTATCTATTTTCTTTCCCAGTCTCAAATCTTTCCTCGGATATATAATTCTAATGTATGTATATACCCTTTTTACACATATCTCTTAAATTAAAAAGGATTTGAAGATGAATCAAAGGTTCTACTTCAGATGTGGAGATTTGGATCGCTTTTAAAAGGTGAGTGGAAAATTTTATAGATTGTTATAATATGAAAATTATCCTGTTGGTGTTTATTTTATTTTTATGCCTAATTGGATGTATATGAGTTGTTGGCAATAAACTAAATATGATCTGAATATAATAAATATCGTCTACATATTCTTGTTTATGAATTGATTTAGCATTGTTTACAACCAGGTCTAAAAATCGGTCCCAAAAGTATGAATTTAGAATATTGATTTGAATGAAATTTATTCCAGATCTAAAATAGGTTGTATAATAATGTTATAAATTTGGATTATTACCCTAATCCTGTTAGAATACAAACTTTTCTATATTTGAAATTGTTGGAATTTAGATCCGTTTAATATTTGTAAATTAGTTTGATTTCTTTTCCTTTTTAAAAATACAACATTTGATCTAACAAGGAATAGATGCAAATAGAAAAAGAAAGAGATGTGTAAAATATGAATTTGTTGTAGTTTACACTGTCTACTTCAGTAATAAAAAGAATTATTCCTTGTAATTTCAAACAATGTAATCTTTTAAAGTTAAATCTTTTGGTTTGGACTAATTTGCTTTAGGATTGGGGTCTTAAGTGACTATAGGATCCTCATCTTTTCTATAAAAGAAGTATTAAGTAGCCTAATGAGATTTTTAAGCAATGACAGCTAGATAGTACCATTGAGGAACACTTTTGGAAATAGGTCCTAAATGATGGGGTCTACCTTAATTAAGGTCTAAAATGACCAGAGTTTGCCTATTTTCCATTGGGAAGTATTAAGTGGCATAGGTATAGTCTCTCACATTGCTAAGGCCGTAATAACGATGGTACCATTTAAGAGCATGCCTTGTGGATAGGTCTTAAATGATGGGGTCTGCCTTAACTAAGGTGTGATGCCCCACCTCTATACCCACACTAGCCAAGGACACTACGGGTAATGTCATCGACTAGCATGAAGAATAAGGCTGTTGAGGAGAGACCATCTGTGTAATTGCTTTGTGCGAGTACCGATATGTCAGATAGTATGACTTGCATTCCAGTTCAAGAGGAAATCCGACATATCAAATACAAGCTCAAAGCTACTGCACAGTGGCTATGTGGGCTTTGGAAACAAATATAGAAATAAACATAACACAAATCAGTCACAGATATTCATATCACAAAGGCGGAAATAGATATGAATATAACACATAAAAGTGTACATCAAAATAGTGGTCATACAAGATCCACTTCATCACAAAAGAATAGGTACAAGTGCTAAGCAAAAGAATATGTATACATCAAGGAGTCCCTATCTCGAATGTATAAAAACAAAAACTACTAAGCTAAGTAGTTAGCCAAAAGTCAGATGACGGACCCTGATAAGAAGTCAAGCAGAAGCACCTGAAATACCTCGGTCTGACCCGAGTATTATTTAAGAAGAAAATAATAAACGGATCAGTCTAGCTATAAATAACATATGATATGAGATAGGATAAGAGATATGACAAAAACGTATGATAACAATAATGCCATACTGTGACGTGTATACATCAGATAACAACAAAACTCATACAATATCTCAAATCTCGTCAAATGTCCAAAAAGAATATCACATTCTTTAGCTTATTCACCAAACCCCAAATATTGATAAAACATATCAATGTCAATCGCAAAAATTGGTGAAACACAAATTCCAGAAATCAACAATTAGAAATCCAGAAAACACAAAGGGGTAGGCCTATCACAAATGTGAGCATGAAAACTCACCAACACGTGTATCACAAACAGGTTGCTATCCCATGGTCGCTAACCATAGAGCCGGTGCAACGACGTAGTACAATAACGGTACGCCCAAGGAACCTGATACTTAAATACTTCGGAACAATGACGTAGTACAATAACGGTACGCCCGATGAACCTGATAAGCTGGAACAATGACGTAGGACAATAATGGTGTTTGTACCAAAAATGGGCACAACACTCTTCGGAAGTTTTTGAAGAGATAAAAGTGAAGAATGAAAATTAAAACTGAGGATTATCTAACAAAAACTCCAAATAACAGAAAGTAAATTGCAAAGACAAGGATTTAGAGTGGTTCGGCGTTTTTCCTACGTCCACTATGAAGTTCGATGATTTTATCGCTCGATACTTGAAGATTACAATTCTTTATACTGTAGTACAACTGAATTTAAATGCTAAGTGTCAATTTAAAGCAGCGGTGGTGTTCTGGAGTAAATCTGGCAGAATCTGGGCGCTCTTTAGTACTTAGAATTGTCCGACCCCTTTTCTGAATGACCAGGGGCTCTATTTATAGGTGTAGGAGGCTAATATTTCGCCTAAAATGAGGGGAGACCAATTCTGGTACGTCAGGGGGCCCACATGGCCGAAATCTGAAGATCCGGGCCCACTTTTGGATCGATTCGACCCTTGGTTCGAATCGATCAAGAAATCATCCAATCGAGTTGAAATTTGGTGTGAACATTCTTCATCATGTGTTTAAGATTCTGTGAAAATTTCATGGCATTTGGACTTGTGGATCTCGAGTTATGATCGATTCAAGGTCAAGCACTTGGCTGAAATGCATCTTCGAATCGATCACTTTTGACTTGGTTCCTTCGAATTGATCACTCCGACTCCAGGTGTTGGATTCGAAAGTACGCCTGTTCGAATCGAGTATGTTATGCCATATCTACTCGATTCGAAGTTATTCATGCTGGATGGATTCGAAGACCCTCTGCCTCGTTGGGTTCGAATAGAGGGCATGCTCGATGCAGTCGAAGTTGAGCTACATCTCCTGGATTCGAAGTAAGTCTACGCCTCCTGGATTCGAAGCTCCTTCTCTTTATGGATTCGAGGTGTAGAAAGCTCCAATGGATTCGAACTTAAGGTACGTTCGAATCGATTCGAAGCACAGCCAACTACGATCGATTCGAACCAATACTATCTTGATGGTTTCGAACCAATGCTTGGGCCTGATGGATTCGAACGAGAGCCTCTGTGCTGATGGAGTCGAAGCAAGGCTATGACCCTGTGGATTCGATGCAATGCTAAGGACGATGGATCTGACCCCAGGTCCTTCCTCTTTCTAACTGCGATAACTTGGGCATACGAACTCGGATTGCTCCGAAACTTGGAATGTTGGCTCACACAGCTTTTCTAGTCATGTCTTATCAATTATGGCTCAATCCGGTCTTGGGTAAAATTCATCGATATTTGGGGATATCCAGCGGTTACTCGATCCCAAGGATGCATAATCCATATTCTCTTTAGTTAGTTCCTTGGTATCTCGGCCTTGCCAAAAGGCGGGATAACATTTGCCCCCTAAAGTACGTCTTGTGTACACATGACGTGCTTTGTAAAGACGCAGTTTCACGTCGTCCAATTGTCACATGTTCTGTTGAAAACAGTATTCTGTATAGCATTTCATATCGACCCTCTCCTGAACCGATGTGAAATTTGAGTTGTAACAATGTCCGTCAGTTGGTCTAGGAAGTTCCTTCATATTAATCCTCTCCTAAATCAATATAGAAGGTCGAAGGACCGGCATCATATTGGTGAACTTAGAATTCAGTGGATACGAAACACTTGTTCGTATTGTAGTGGATGGAGTCGAACAAAGGCTTCGAATCGATGGAACCCACTAGTGATGGATTCGAACGATGTGATGATGGACCTTGATTCGTATTGATGATAACTGAGGGATACGAAGCAATCGTTCGTATTAGTAGGCCGTGCACTGTTGTGGTTCTATTAATACCTTGATCTGTTGGAATCGAATGTTCTCTAAGCCTTTCTAACATTTGTGCTTCGAATCGTTTTGATGGACTCGAGGGAATCGATTCGAAGCGTGGCTTAGTACTAATGCATGCGGGAGTCTGAGTCGATTCTAACGCTCTGGCTTATGGATTCAAACCCGCCGCTTCGAATTGATTCGATGTCTTCACCCGTTGAAGCCGGTCACTCATACCGGGAGGCGAATCGCCACTGAGTTGTTATAAATACCGGGGTCCAATTCACTTTTCACTTTTTCTACTTTTGCTCTGTTTCTCTGCGTCTTCGAATCGATCTAGCACTCACGTGAATCGAAGCCATCTGCCCTTCTTTGAATCGAAACAATCCTTTCTAGTTTCATCTCGTATTTAGGTAGGCGATTCGACTAAATACTTTAAGCTTCGGGCTTCGATGTAATTCTCTTTGCTTACGTTCGTATCGATCTGGATGGAACCGAATCCAGGGATGAAAAAAGAATCGACTTCCTTGCATCGATCTTGGATGGTGGTTTTCGAATCGATCTCAGATAACCAAATTTTTTGTGGCGTTCGCATCGATCTGTGGAGGTATGTTGATCGAATCGATCATTGGTGGTGAATCGATCGTATCGATTCGAAGCGATCGATACGAGGAGTTGTGGTATACTCACCTACGATCGATTCGAAGATTATACTACTATGATCGATACGAGGCTTCGTCCATTCGACACGTGATTTTTCCAGAGATCGATTCGAAGGATAAACCATCTCAGCCTGAACTGCATCGATTCGGATTGTATCGGTTCGAATCGTCTTGACTCGAGTTTGTATCGATTCGAACCAGTACCGATCCGAAGGCACACCTTTCAGATCGATTCGAAGCTGTATGGATTTGAACCTTGATCTTTACGAACGAGCTTCCATGGATACGAGAACTTCACATGATTATTGGCATGACTCCGACGAGCTTCATCTTTGCATATTCGGACTAAATTTTTGTTGTGCATATTTGACTACCCTTCAAAGCTCGTCGATGGAACTGTAACTTTGAAAAATTAACCTGAACTAATCAATCATGGATTCTGAATAATACGTTTTAAGACGGTCAGCAATGACGGTCGCTCTAATTAGCTTCATAATTTCTGAAGCTTGCATCTTGTTCTCAGTTTTGTTGAATCTGTTAAGTAACGCACAGCACTTGCACTGCACGACACATTCATACACTTCTCACTGGGGAATGCACGGGCTCTTTATGTACTTAACGTTTATTTATGATAAGTTAGTTAATTATGGAATCTTCGAGCTCCCAACAACAAGAGATACAGAGCTTAACTCCTCCGGTGCTTGAGATTCCCGATGTTCCTGCCGACATAATTGACCTGGCTCTGGATGAATTGTCGGAGGCTATATTTATTGAAGGCCCTGTTGATTCGGTTCAATCTAACATCTCCGAATCTTTGTTGGGACGAATATGCTTGAAGCATAACATATCTCTGGATGATGTGTTATTACCTAATGCCGATGATAGACCGCACAATCCGCCTGATGGATATACAGCTTTCTATCGCCATGCTTGCGCGGCCGGAACTCTCCCTCCTTTCAATCAATATATAAGAGGGATGCTATCATATTTAGGAATCGCTCCTTCACAACTTCATCCCAACGGGCACGCGTTGCTGAATAGTGCCTTTGTCATATTTATGGACTGTCTCTTTCGCCCGCCAAGGCCAACCGAGATTAGACATATATTTAACTTCAAGAGTAGGGGTGATAGCCCGTCTTTTACATTTCTGGAGGCAGTTAGAAATTGCCAAGTTGTTATCGGAGCCTGGACCCGACTGAGTTATTTCAACAACGAATGGTTCTATGTTCGATGCCCTCCGGGTTTTGCTAGGCGATGGTTGTCTAGACGTAAGCGCCCTAACCTGTTCTCTTGACCAGTAGCTTTTTGGCGTTAGTATTGACATCTTGTTTCTCTTACAGCCATTATCTCCAGACCCGATGGCGGGTACTTCAAGGGTATAGTCTGAAGTCTTCAAGAAGTTCCGGGTGAGCTAAGACATATCGACTCGGTGATGAATGACTATAACTTAAGAACTCTCGGTCTGATCGAAATCAATCAAAGTATAGTTATCGAAGGGTTAGCAAAGCCTGCCTCCAAGAAGAAGAACAAGAAGAAAACCAAGAAGAAAACGAAGAAGAAAACGGCGAAGAAACCGCTCGGAATCACCATAACCGAAGCGAATGATGAAGAAAGAACCCATACAGATTCGGAGCCGATGGCTGATCTCTCGGGAAACTTTGAAGAATCGGGAGAAAAACAGAAAGGCAAGGCCGCCGTTTCCAAAAAACTTAAGTCCAAGGAGGGGAAATCTGTAGATGCGTTTCCTCCCGCTTCCGGAGTCATGATTTCTGAGGCCGCCCCTTCTCATTCGAGAGATTCTTTCAAAGGGCTTGACGATATTCCTATCCCAGATTATATATCGATTTCTCATAATCTTGGGTTGGAGGAATTTCAAGATGTCCTAAATATGAACGAGCCCTTTCCTTTAAGTGCGGTCAACATTTCCGGTTGGTTTGGGGGTTTACACATTTACACACACTTCCACAGCACTTCATGACTTTTTCATAGCAAACATTGCTTTATCGGATCCTAACCCGTAATTCTTCTTTATCGCAGGTGAAATGTCAGGCAGAGGTTCCACTTTGGATAGGCTCCGGAACGTGCGCCAATCTTCTCCATTTTATGATTCCCGCAGGAGAGAGACAGATAGGGATCATGGGCGAGGCTATTCAAGTCAAGAACGTTATGATAGAGATAGAGATTACTCGCGTGGCCGTTCTGGCCATGATTACTCTGACAAAGACCGGGGATACCAGTACCGACCCCGATCTCGCTCTCCTCCGCCTCCTAGGGCCCCAGTTGATCTTCCCGGGCCTTCTCAACAGCAACAGCCGCCTTCTCAATCTTCTCGGCCTGATACTCAGCAGCCAAGAATGGAACCGACAACAGCCGCTATGATAGAACAAGCTCCGGCTGAGTTGACAAGTGAGGGAGCCATCAAACTTGCGCAAATGAAAAGAGATTTTCCTGAAATTTGTATGGATGCTTATGTCTTCCCTCCTAATCTTAAAATAATTCCTCCGGATGCTGAGAACATTGCTCATAATTATATCCGTGACTTCTATGCTCAGTATAAGGAGTGGTAAAAAGCGGCAGCGAAAGCATCGAGGGTAGCTTTTGACCGGGCGAGGATCATCGAGGAACGTGATGCTGACATTGTTAAACAGAAACGTATTATTCAGGTTCTTCAATCCAAAATGGAGACACTCCGGAAGTCAGAGCTTGAAGCACTTCAGAAACATGAGGATGCCATGGCCAAACTGGCTAGGATGCAACAGGAACACTGCGCCACGGTAGAAGAGATGGGTCACCGCAACACCACCATTGCAGCTGAGCGAGACTTAGCCGTTAAAGAGCTGAACGAGCTCAAGGCCAAATTTGCTGAAATGGTGAAGGAGAAGGACGATGCGAACACCACTACCCAAGAGGCCTGCGACCAAGCTGTATCTCTTAGAGCCGAACTTGCGGCGGTGGCGGCTAAGACTAAGTCTGCGGAAGCAGAAATTCAAGAAAAGATTTTGGAGGAGCGGTCCAGGATGGACGCCGAGTTCGATGATCTCTTGGTCACGTATAACGCCAATGTGCTGGAGCACAGAAATTTAGCGTGGCTGGGAGATGACTCCATGATCATGTACAACGCCTGGACCCGGCTGGTGGATGAGAAGAGAGCAGCGCATCCAGATGAAATACTTGATGACTTTAAGCTGGAGATGCGTTTGCTCACCGAGGATGAGAGGAAGGTCCTTCATGAGGCGGTGATTTCTATGGCGAAAGAAAAGCTTGGTGTTCAATCTCTAGAGACAGGCGAAGGCTCGGGGATCGCGCATCACGAGGCAAGTGTTGAAGCTGTAATTCCAACATTGCCTGAAACCACTGGTGCGGTAGATCCCCAGTCTGTTCCTGCATATAATCCTGACCAACCGCTATTATCTTCCGCCGATGATTCTGCCCATGTTCCGGTCCAGACTAAGGAAGGTATTTGAACGCTTCCCGCATTTTAGTTGTGAAGAACCTTAAGCAACACACTTGGCTAACAATCTTCGCTTTGTCGCATTTCAGTGACTGAAGTCGTTGTTTCTGCGCCTCTTGCACTATCAGTTCCATATCAAACACAAGGGGCTGTTTTTACTGAAGCCATCACGACTTCTACCTTGGTTGGCGAAGAGGGAGATGCAAACATGTTTTCTTTTAGCGCTCAAATGATTGAGGAGCTTCTTAATGAACCCATCAATCCCTCAGTTAATTCGTCCGATGCAATGAGTGGGGCTGCTCTGGCCGTTAGTTCGTCTATGCCAGCTACTGGTACATCCGATCTGGCCCAAGCATCCCGCGAGGACGAAGTTCTTGCTGAGATTGACGCCGAGATGGCAGCAGGGACTGCTGGTATGAATCCGTCAGGGCCTGCCCCATTAATGGTGATCTCACCGGGCGGTACTGTAGTTATTGAAGCTGCTCCTGCCCCACTCCCTATTACTGCTCCCATGCCTTCAACTCGTCCTCCGAGAAGAATTTCCGTCGCCTCAAGCTCTGAGGAAGACGTTGATATTATGTCGCTGCCGGAGGACAAGCCTAAAAAGAGTAAGCGGTCGAGGGGAAAATCAGGCAGCGGATCTGGCGGAGCTACCCCGAAGAAGAAAATAAGGAAGACGAAAGATTGAACTCTTTCTTTAATTTCCCGTTGCATGGGGTAACATTTTGTTGACTTTTCTATAGCCGTGTATAGATGTGGATTCGGCTCCCACTAGTAGCAATTTTTTGAACCACTTTGTAATCAGATTCTTTTTGTTGATAGTGGAAATGAGAATGTATTCCCTTTTGTCTTCAACTTGTTATGTGTTATGGTTCTGCCCCCAGTATTGGGGATAAGTGTGGAGTTGACGTATGTTTATACTCCGCCTCGCACTCTGGGAGTACGGAGTTAAGTAATGTTTATACTCCAGCTCGCGCTCTCGGAGTCTGGAGTTTGTTGATATTTATACCCA
The DNA here is from genome assembly GCA_030737815.1 of Allium fistulosum. NCBI lineage: Eukaryota > Viridiplantae > Streptophyta > Magnoliopsida > Asparagales > Amaryllidaceae > Allium > Allium fistulosum. The sequence goes on from JASFAW010000015.1 coordinate 1,503,112, forward strand.
GCTCGCGCTCTCGGAGTACTCTGGGGTTTAGGAAAATGTTTATACTCTGCCTCACACTCTGGGAGTACGGAGTTAAGTAAAAGTTTGTACCCAGCTCGCGCTCTCGGAGTACTCTGGGATTTAGGAAAATGTTTATACTCCGCCTCGCACTCTGGGAGTACGGAGTTAAGTAAAAGTTTGTACCCAGCTTGCGCTCTCGGAGTACTCTGGGATTTAGGAAAATGTTTATACTCCGCCTCGCACTCTGGGAGTACGGAGTTAAATAAAAAGTTTGTACCCAGCTCGCGCTCTCAGAGTACTCTGGGATTTTGTAAATGTTTATACTCCGCCTCGCACTCTGGGAGTACGGAGTTAAGTTAAGAGTTTGTACCCAGCTCGCGCTCTCGGAGTACTCTGGGATTTTGTAAATGTTTATACTCCGCCTCGCACTCTGGGAGTACGGAGTTAAGTTAAGAGTTTGTACCCAGCTCGCGCTCTCGGAGTACTATGGGATTTTGTAAATGTTTATACTCCGCCTCGCACTCTGGGAGTACGGAGTTAAGTTAAGAGTTTGTACCCAGCTCGCGCTCTCGGAGTACTCTGGGATTTTGTAAATGTTTATACTCCGCCTCGCGCTCTGGGAGTACAGAGTTAGGAAAATGTTTATACTCCGCCTCGCACTCTGGGAGTACGGAGTTAAGTGAAGGGTTGTCGTGTATCAACCCATTTCTGGCCTGATGTGATGGCTTTCCCCCGAGCTCGGGTTTCATTTAGTGAGTGGTTGATTGCTTCATAGCCACTCCCTACTTGAATAAATCCCATTGTGTGATGGAATTTAGCTCTTCGTGCATCGTGATGTTGTACATTGTATTTAATGAATCACAGCTCTGGCTCGAAGAGATGGCATTTTATTGCTGAAATAAGAAAACATGGCAAAGTCAGTTGCCTTATTACAAATTCTAATTTCGAAATGCAAAAACAAAATTTAAAATAGAATTTAAACTAAATAAATAAACATAGCCTGTTATTTGGAGTAGCGACGAAGACTTTCGCTATTTCAGGCCCTTGGTAAAGTTAGACCATCAACGGCTGCTAACTTAAATGTACCATCCCCGAGTTCTTGCTTAATTTTGTGTGACCCTCTCCATGTTGGTCTTGCGTGTGGGAGTGTCGGATATTCTTTTTTAATGACAATCTCATTGCGTTCAAAAGTTTTAAGTCGGTCCTCGGCATTGCGTAATCGGGCGACTCGATTTCGGCGAATGATTGTTCTTAAGTCAACCTGGTCGCCCTGGACGACTCCGACTCCGACTCCGTTGACAGTAGGGAACTTTAAAGTTAAGCACCACAGGGCAATTACGGCTCTGAATTCAGCAAGGGCAGGTCGTCCTAAGAAAGCGTTGTATGGCGAGACTATGTTCAACACAGCGAACTGTAATGTCCGAACTCTCCTATGTTCCTTGGATCCCAACCTAACTGGTAACTTCACCATCCCAATAGGTATGGTAGCGCTACCGTTGAATCCATGGAGGTGAGTTTGGAAAGGTTCCAAATCCCTGGCTTTCATCCTCATTTGATTATAAGCATGTATAAAAAGGATATTCACAGAGCTCCCGCAGTCAATCAGTATCCTCTTCATCCAAGCTGGACCTACTTGTGCTGATATCACGAGTGGGTCAGTAGTCGGGCTTCCGACATAATCAATATCGTTGTCTCGGAAAGTGATGTCGTTAATTATTGCTCTCTTTCGTTTGGTCGAAGGTCTATTGTCCAAGTTATCATCATACTCAAAGTCTGTTCGTCTAGCTAAGTTGTTATATGATTTCATTTCTTCCCAGCTTCGCTTCGCTGGACGAGGATCACTACTTATAGCATTTATGACTAGCCTTCCTCCCGTATGAGCGGGTTCCTCTTGTCTTTCTTGATCCTGTGCATGATTCTGATTTGACGGACCCGCGTCACCAAACTGCGGCGCCCGCACAAACTGATCTAACTTCCTCTCCCTGATCAACTTCTCAATGAGGTCCTGCAAGTGTCGACACTCGTTGGTATTGTGGCCATAACTTTCGTGGAATCTACAGAACTTCCCTGTTTGAATCTGCCTCTCCGACGATTGCTTCGGAGCCGGCTTCTTGTATTGCATAGTATTGCAAGTCTGTAGGTACACATTTTCCAACGATGTATTCAATGGTGTGTAATTATCGAACATTGGAGCCTCACGCCGTGGGCCTCGATTTGAGTCTCTTTTCTTATCTTGACCACTGTTGCCTCTTGGCTGAGTTTGTTTATTCTGGATATTTAATTGAACTTTTCCGGAATTTTCACCGGACTGTTTAACTGCTACATTACTTTGTATTCCTTCACTTCCGGGCTTCGCATCATCCTGCTTCCTAGACTGTTTCGCGTCCTCTTGTCGTAAGAATTGAGCGGCTTTGGAGTAGAAACGGTCCAACGATGCGGGTGGTTTTCCAGCTAACCAGTTTCCAAACTCAGAATTGGGATCAATCCCCTTTGTCAATGCCATTAAAATTGAGTTATCGTTGGGATTACTAATCTCCACACATGCCGCATGGAATCTCTCCAAGTAACGCCTTAGTGTTTCCCCACGAGCTTGGGTAACGCTGGACAGGGTGTTAACATCTTTGGGTCTAGCGACATGCATGCGAAATTGTTCAACAAATTTCTTAGCCAATTGGTCAAATGAAGAGATAGATCTTGGAGGTAATCTTGTAAACCACATTGTTGCGATTCCTCCCAGTGAGATGGGGAAACTTCGACATTTCACTGCATCGTCGGCCCTTGCGGCGCTCATTGACCATTCATATTTCAATATGTGCTGATTGGGATCAGAATTTCCTTCGTACATAGGGAGAGTTGGCATTCTGAATCGCCGAGGAGGTTCAGCGTACAGTATCTCGTCCGTGAAAGGAGTATGACTTCGAGAAATCCCCCAATCGTCGTTGGTAAGACCTTGGCTTTCGCGGATCATCTGATGTATCATAGTCGAAATGTCGGGCATTGCTACATTTTGAGCCTGCTGAGCTAAGGTGTGGTCGGGTTCCACAGCGCGAGTTCGGACCGGGCGCTGTCGACGGTCCAAATTTCGCCTCCTTGGCTCAGCGTCTTCTGGGACGTATTGTTCAGGAGTACGCCTACGTTGCTGATTATTTGGCTCTGAAAGATTTCGGGTATCAACCCTTGTTTCTGTTGTGGCAGCTGCGACATGATTGTCCGTGGTACGCTGTGTAGTAGGGCCTCCTTGTGTTGAGGGCCCGGCCTGAAAGTTGGTCAATGGTCCTGCCCTCATCTGTCCAACAGTCAAGGCGGGTTGATATCCGGCCGTTTGTGCATAGCTCCCATCTAATCAAGGACGGGTAGATCTGTGATAGTAGTCCGATGACGCGGAACTTTCAGTAGATGATTGGGAGATATCATCCCGTCTGGACCTTCTGCGGCCTTGGCGGTTCAGTTGGTTTGTTAATTCAATATTAGCAAGCAACAGTTCGGCCAATTGTTGCCGACTTTGAGTTAGCTCTTGGAGCAACATATGGAGCTCCTGTCTGGTGACTGGTCCAGACGGTTCTGAATGAGCGACATTGTCTTGATTGGATGGCTGCTGTTGAGCATGATTCTGTCCATCCCTACCTTCTTGTCCAATAGCTGTAGAAGTGGTTCTTGTGCTAACCATTTTGAATGATGAATCCTTTTCCTAGACTTTATGCAAATCTGAATAGAATGGAAGGATTATGAATTAGAGATCTGGATCTTCCTCTTGGATTTGTGCAATCCGGTATCGATGGTAGATCCAAGGAGCAGGAGAAAAAAGCTGGTTTTTTCTTAGTGAAAGCACCAAAGTGTTTGTACCAAAAATGGGCACAACACTCTTCGGAAGTTTTTGAAGAGATAAAAGTGAAGAATGAAAACTAAAACTGAGGATTATCTAACAAAAACTCCAAATAACAGAAAGTAAATTGCAAAGACAAGCGATTTAGAGTGGTTCGGCGTTTTGCCTACGTCCACTATGAAGTTTGATGATTTTATTGCTCGATACTTGAAGATTACAATTCTTTATACTGTAGTACAACTGAATTTAAATGCTAAGTGTCAATCTAAAGCAGCGGTGGTGTTCTGGAGTAAATCTGGCAGAATCTGGGCGCTCTTTAGTACTTAGAATTGTCCGACCCCTTTTCTGAATGACCAGGGGCTCTATTTATAGGTGTAGGAGGCTGATATTTTGCCTAAAATGAGGGGAGACCAGTTCTGGTACGTCAGGGGGCCCACATGGCCGAAATCTGAAGATCCGGGCCCACTTTTGGATCGATTCGACCCTTGGTTCGAATCGATCAAGAAATCATCCAATCGAGTTGAAATTTGGTGTGAACATTCTTCATCATGTGTTTAAGCTTCTGTGAAAATTTCATGGCATTTGGACTTGTGGATCTCGAGTTATGATCGATTCAAGGTCAAGCACTTGGCTGAAATGCATCTTCGAATCGATCACTTTTGACTTGGTTCCTTTGAATCGATCACTCCGACTCCAGGTGTTGGATTCGAAAGTACGCCTGTTTGAATCGAGTATGCTATGCCGTATCTACTCGATTCAAAGTTATTCCTGCTGGATGGATTCGAAGACCCTCTGCCTCGTTGGGTTCGAATAGAGGGCATGCTCGATGGAGTCGAAGCTGAGCTACATCTCCTGGATTCGAAGTAAGGCTACGCCTCCTGGATTCGAAGCTCCTTCTCTTTATGGATTCGAGGTGTAGAAAGCTCCAATGGATTCGAACTTAAGGTACGTTCGAATCGATTCGAAGCACAGCCAACCACGATCGATTCGAACCAATACTATCTTGATGGTTTCGAACCAATGCTTGGGCCTGATGGATTCGAACGAGAGCCTCTGTGCTGATGGAGTCGAAGCAAGGCTATGACCCTGTGGATTCGATGCAATGATAAGGAGGATGGATCCGACCCCAGGTCCTTCCTCTTTCTAACTGCGATAACTTGGGCATACGAACTCGGATTGCTCCGAAACTTGGAACGTTGGCTCACATAGCTTTTCTAGTCATGTCTTATCAATTATGGCTCAATCCGGTCTTGGGTAAAATTCATCGATATCTGGGGATATCCAGCGGTTACTCGATCCCGAGGATGCATAATCCATATTCTCTTTAGTTAGTTCCTTGGTATCTCGGCCTTGCCAAAAGGCGGGATAACAAATGGTAACTCCATAAAACCATAAGTCACTAGCCTATAAAAATGAGACGAAGCTCCATAAAACGAGGTACAGTCCCCCACGTGGACAAAGAGACATCGCATATTGCTAGTCAAAACCATAAAATGGTCACCATTGACCAATGAAAAGTGTTGATTACACTAAGCTAGTAAATAAATGAGTTTAGCTTCATGTCCCATGACCACTAGCTTAACTTAAATATTTACGAGCAAATCGTAGATTTCCACTCGAAAATTGTCACAAGATTTCAATCGAACAAGTCTAATAATTAATCGACGAAGTAAACGCAAGCGTTTCATACCACTTGTTTTGCTAAGTCATTTAATTGGATTTCTCGTACGAATGAGGTAAAGGTTTGTGTATATACTAATATATTGGAAAACGGATTTAAAAACGAGTTTTGAATTAAAAATGGTATTGAAATCATCTTTGTGAAAGAATTTGAATATTTACTACTAGTATAGAAACCTTTGTATTTTTAAAAGTGACAAGTCACAAAAATGATTGTAGAAACAATCAATCAACCAAAAATTCACATTCGACGACGCAAATTAAATCCATGCAAATCGATATCAAATCCATCAAATGGATATTCCCAAAAATCCAGAAAAGAAGTCATCAAAGTCGATGGTAAATGACAATGACCAGCTGGATAAACCAAAAATCGATAAAACGGAAATCCACTCAAAAATAGGCAATTTGGCTAAAATTAACAGTGTCAGACGTCTGGTGGAGTTCCCAGACGTCTGAACCAAAGGTCTGGAAATTTCATTCCAGATCGCCCAGACGTCAGAGCCGTTAGTCTGGACTTTTTATTCCGACTACCCAGACGTCTGACCCTTATACCAGACGTCTGAGCTGAAGCTCAGAGCAAAAATCTGCCTAGGCCATTAGTGGCCAAGTTGGTTCGGAAGCAATCGGACGAGCACAGAGGCTAGGGATTTACGCCAAGCGACTACCCAGTCCTATAGGCTTACCAATACACTTCGAACAACATGTCCAAACATCCATATAAGGATTTTCATAGATTTTGACTTCAAAATACCAAAAATTGGAATATTCATCAAACCAATTCAATTCAAAAGTAAATGGACAAGTAATAGATGTTAGGAATTCATACCTAACAACTATCAAAGGTATAGACATAGATGTGAGTTAAAGAACTCACATTTAAACCCAAAAACAAGGAATGAGAAGCTTTTAAACAAAGGGAACCCCAATTCCTCTTTAACTTCAACTCAAGAAGCTCCAAATCTAAGATCATAAGCAAACATTCCTAAATTAGGTTTTAGGAATTTCTGAAATTAGAGAGGAATTGAGATGGAGAAGATGAAGAGGATGCTTACCTAAGCTTCTCTTTGATTTCTAGAACTTGAATCTAGAATTTCCTAGTAATCTATGGTTTAGGAATTCTAATTTCCCTTTCTTTCCCCCATTTTTCTTTCTTTTAGCTTGAAAGTGTTAGGAAATGAAAATGAATGAATAGGAGTTGGAGGAGGAGTTAGGGTATTATGTTGGGTTAGTGGGCTGAAACCCAAACCCAAAGCCCAAAATAGAAAAATAGCAAAATTCTACCCAACTCCAAACATATCGATGTTTATACTCAAAAAAGTTGTAAACGTCATTTTGAACTCAATGGAAAGGGTCTCAAGTCCTAATTCGACTGTTTACAAAAAGTATAATTTCATACTTTAATTCGACCAACGATACCATATTTAAATTTCAACATTTAAATATACAATCGCAAAATATGCGGGTTGTTACAAACTCCCCTCCTTAAAGAAATTGCGTCCTCGCAATACTTAAGAAGAAAATAAAAAATAACAACCATACTAAGGCATAACAACACAAAGGAGAAATTTTTGAAATGAGAAGTTCACCTTAAGGAGCATGAGAGAGTAAGTCTGGATGTGTTCGCTCGATGAATTCTCTGGATTCCGAAGAGCAATCCTTAGGATTTGAGGACCATTGAACTTTCATAGGAGGAACATCTTTATTTCGAAGACGTTTAACCACTGTAGCAATGATACGAATATGATATTGCTCATAAGTCAAATTAGGCGAAACTTCAATTTCTTCACCCGGCTCAAGAATAGAATCGGAATCTCTAAGGCATTTCCGTAGTTGAGAGACGTGGAATACGTCATGAATAGCAGAAAATTGAGCCGGTAATAAAAGGCGATAAGCCATGGAACCAATGCGTTCGGTGATGGGAAATAGACCAATATATTGAGGTGCTAATTTTCCTGATCGACTGAAACGCACAACACCCTTCATAGGTGAAACACGAATGAACACCAAATCTCCCACAGAAAATTCTAATTTCCTTCTTCCGTTATCGGCATAGGATTTTCGACTACTTTGAGCTTCTTTCATCCTATGACGAATAAGGTCAATCTTTTCTGTGGCATCATGAATAAAATCTGGACCTAAAACCAGCTTCTCACCGGCTTCAAGCCAACATGAAGGAGATCGGCATGGCCTTCCATATAGTGCCTTGAAAGGAGTCATACCAATACTAGATTGGAAGCTATTATTATAAGAAAACTCAATAAGAGAAATATGATCTTCCCAACTTCCACCAAAATCAAGAAAACATGCACGAAGAAGATCTTCAAGAGTTTGATTCACATGCTCGGTTTGTCCATCTGACTAAGGATGATAAGCGATGCTAAAATTAAGCTTCGTTCCCAAAGCTTTTTGAAGACCCAAAATCCACTAGTAAATAATGGATCACGATCGCTAACAATAGAAGTAGGAACTCCATGCAGTTTAACAATTTCTTTGACATAGAGTTTAGCCAAAAGAGGTACGGTCCGATTGGTCCGAACGGGAATAAAATGGGCGGATTTTGTAAGTCTATCTACTATCACCCATAGGCTATCATGACCCGAACGAGAATGGGGATGACCGTCAATAAATTCCACGGAGACTTGATCCCACTTCCAAACGGGAATGTGTAAAGGTTGCAATAACCCACCAGGCCTTTGATGCTCGGCCTTCACGAGTTGGCAAGTCATGCAACGCTTAATAAAGTTAGCAATATCAGATTTCATTCCATCCCAATAATAAAGTCGCTTCATGTCCGCGTACATTTTACTACTACCGGGATGAATGGTAAATTTAGAACGATGAGAATCTTCTAAAATGTCTTTACGAAGATCACTAATATTTGGCATGATAAGTCTACCAAATTTTCGAATACCGCCACGAGCATCAATATCAAAGTCTTTCAAACCTTCAATATCAATTTTATCCCTACAACTTTGGCTAAGAAGAACCAATTTGGGATCTTGCTTTTGAACTTCAAGGATGTAGTCCAAAAGAGAAGGATGAGCCTCAAGGCTACATAAAACAAGAGATGAACATAAATTGGATTCATGATCTCGAATCTCACAAGTGGATAAAGTCTCGAGATCATTCCATTCGGATATCATCATTGAAACAACCGCTTGTTGCTTATGACTAAGGGCATCGGCAACACGATTTCCCTTTTCGGGAGTATAGAGAATATCAAGATCATAAGATGCAAGGAACTTGAGCCAACGTTGTTGATGCAAATTAAGCTCCTTTAGAGAAAATAAATACTTCAAAGATTTATGATCGGTGTAGAGAACAAATTTCTCTCCCAAAAGATAATGACGCCAAATTCTAAGGGAGAAAACAATAGCCGTGAGCTCTAAATCATGAGTGGCATATCTAGTCTCGGCAGGCTTTAATTGTCTAGAAGCATAAGCGATAACACGTTCCCTTTGCATAAGAACGGCTCCCAAACCAACACGACTAGCATCGGTATAAACAATCAAGTCTTGGTTCCCTTCGGGAATCACAAGAATAGGAGCATCAGAAAGGAGTTCTTTTAATTTTTGAAAAGCAGCTCACATTTGTCTGATCAAATGTATTTAACTCCCTTCTTTGTCAAACTAGAAAGAGGCATGAAAATTTTAGAAAAGTCTTTTATGAAACGACGGTAATAGCCCATCAATCCAAGAAAACTACGGATTTCTGTCACACTCTCTAGTCTCTTCCAATTTTGAATCGCTTCAATCTTTGAAGGATCCATGGAAATTCCGGATTCAGAAATAATATGCCCCAAAATTTCACATGAGATTGCCAAAAGTGGCACTTAGAAAATTTTGCTTTCAATTGGTTGCTCCTAAGAGTTTCCAACACAATCCGAAGATGTTTTTCATGCTCTTCCTCGGTTTTAGAATAAACAAGAATATCATCGATAAAGATGAGAACAAATCGATCGAGGAAGTATTTGAAAACTCGAGTCATAAGATCAACGCATTAAGCTAGAGCATTCGTCAAACCAAATGGCGTAACAAGCCATTCATAAGATCCATAACGAGTACGGAACGATGTCAAAGGAATGCTATCCTCCGCAATACGAAGTTGATGAAAACCAGTTGCTAAGTCTAACTGTGAAAAGACTCTAGCACCACTAAGTTGATCGAATAGATCATCAATCCGAGGTAAGGGATATTTATTCTTGATGGTGAGATCATTAAGCTTGCGGTAGTCAACGCAAAGCCTAACTGTACCATCGGATTTCTTCACAAAAATAGCCGAAGCTCCCCATAGAGAGGAACTAGAACGAATAAACTGTTTTCCTTCCAATTCGGATAATTGTTTACGCATCTCCTCATTTTCTTTATTGGACATACGATAAGGAGGACGAGTAATAGGTAGAGCTCCAGGGATTAGATTAATTCTGAACTCAATTGCTCGCTTAAGTGGTAACCCTAAAACGGGCTCAAAGATGTCGGGAAATTCACAAACAACGTGAATGAGGGAAATGACATCTTCCTCATCATCATTATCGTCATCACGCGGGTTTAGAGAATATAAGGATGCTACCGAATTGAAATCTAAATCTTTAAGAACAATAGAAATCTGCTTAACAGATTGAGGATGTTGAAGATGAATAGTCCACTCGGGATATAGGATATGAGCTTCATAACGATTAAGCCAATCCATTCCCAAAATCATTTCGAAACCTAAGTAGCGCATAACATGCAAATCGGTTCGAAAAGAATAATCACATAAAATAATCTCGACATTTTTACAAAATAAACTGAGTGTTGCGGATCGACCAACCGGATTCGCAATTCTCAATGAAATCATCAAGCCCATAACATTTAAAGACAAAGCATCAACAAGTTCTTTTGATATAAAAGAGTGAGATGCACCCGTATCAAAATGAACTCCAATAGGATGATCACGAAACACAATAATGCCATCAAGGATAGAATGAGAAATACCTTGACCAAGAGAAGTGTTACTAAGGGCTTGCACAACATTTAGCTTTCCCTCATTTTTGCTTTGAAGTTTGGGGCATGAAGATAGAAGATGGCCCAAACTATTGCAATAATGACAAAAAAGAGGTTTTGGGCACCTATTTGCATAATGGTCCTTAGAACCACATTGAAGCATTGCCCACGACCAGAGGTAGGAGTCTTTGCTATCAAAGTTGTTTGTTTCCCTTTCTTGTTGAAATTAGGTTTGAACTTAATAGGCCTCTTCTTGTTGTTGTTGAAGTTCTGTTTAGCTCCTACAACTTCAACATCACTTTCTTTATCAGCTTCTTCAAGTCGAAGAGCGATATCAACAAGCTGATCGAATGAAACTTCTAGTTTCATAAGTAATGGCTTTTTGAGGGACTTATTCAACCCATAGACAAACCTCTGATTTTTCTTCAATAGGGTATTAATATACTCGACCCCATATTTAGAAAGAGATTCAAAAGATGCGACGTAATTCGTCACAGAAGATTCACCTTGAACAAGGTCAATAAAGCGTCGGGCCAAAGTTACTTTTTCAGCCTCCGGCACAAATTTCAACTCGAACCTTTCCCGGAATTGCTCCCAAGTAAGATCCACTTCAATAATTTCCAAGATCAGAAGCTCATACCAATCTAATGCCCTCTCTTGGAGCATGCTAGAAGCCACTTGGACTCGATATAGATCAACAAGATTCATGCGAGAAAAGATGCGATCGCATGTTCTAAGCTAGGCTTGGACTTCTATAACGCTTTCGGAACCCTTGAAAGGCCTTCTACCCAAGTTGGTGTAATAACTGCACAAGCATGCAAACCCAGATTTAGGATGAGTAGGCTCTGGAATGGGTCTGACAGCTTGAGCATTCTTCGCAAGATCTAAAAGTTGTTGAGCAGACATAAATATTCCATCCCGAGGAGTAGCACTAGATTGATCGGCGCTGGGACGGCAAGGTCTAACCATTTCTCTTCTTTAAGAAAGAAAGAAAGAAGATGAAAAAGGTTATTCTCAGAAAAATATCAAACAAACTTGATTGATAAAACAAGGCATCATAAAAGAAAATAGGATAGAACAGGTTCAAAGACTCGAATTAAATCCTAAGGCATGATTCCTAAGAAATACTTAGGACAATGATCCTTGCTAGATTATTCTATATTGTTCCAAAGTTTGGCTCTGATACCAAGCTGTGACGCCCCACCTCTATACCCACACTAGCTAAGGACACTACGGGTAATGCCATCGACTAGCACGAAGAATAAGGTTGTTGAGGGGCGACCATCTGTGTAATTGCTTTGTGCGAGTACCGATATGTCAGATAGTATGACTTGCATTCCAGTTCAAGAGGAAATCCGACATATCAAATACAAGCTCAAAGCTACTACACAGTGGCTATGTGGGCTTCGGAAACAAATATAGAAATAAACATAACACAAATCAGTCACAGATATTCATATCACAAAGGCGGAAACAAATATGAATATAACACATAAAAGTGTACATCAAAATAGTGGTCATACAAGATCCACTTCATCACAAAATAATAGGTACAAGTGCTAAGCAAAAGAATATGTATACATCAAGGAGTCCTTATCTCGAATGTATAAAAACAAAAACTACTAAGCTAAGTAGTTAGCCAAAAGTCAGATGACAGACCCTGATAAGAAGTCAAGCAGAAGCACCTGAAATACCTCGGTCTGACCCGAGTATTATTTAAGAAGAAAATAATAAACGGATTAGTCTAGCTATAAATATCATATGATATGAGATAGGATAAGAGATATGACAAAAACCTATGATAACAATAATGCCATACTGTGACGAGTATACATCATATAACAACAAAAATCATACAATATCTCAAATCTCGTCAAATGTCCAAAAAGAATATCACATTCTTTAGCTTATTCACCAAACCCTAAATATTGACAAAACATATCAATGTCAATCGCAAAAATTGGTGAAACACAAATTCCAGAAATCATCAATTAGAAATCCAGAAAACACAAATGGGGAGGCCTATCACAAATGTGAGCATGAAAACTCACCAACATGTGTATCACAAACGGGTCGCTATACCATGGTCGCTAACCATAGAGCCAGTGCAACGACGTAGTACAATAACGGTACGCCCGAGGAACCTGATACTCAAATACTTCGGAACAATGATGTAGTACAATAACGGTACGCCCGATGAACCTAATAAGCTGGAACAACGACGTAGTACAATAACGGTACGCCCGATGAACCGAACTCCATAAAACCATAGGTTGCTAGCCTATAAAAATGAGACGAAGCTCCATAAAACGAGGTACAGTCCCGCCCGTGGACAAAGAGACATCGGATATCGCTAGTCAAAACCATAAAATGATCACCATTGACCAAGGAAAAGTGTTGATTACACTAAGCTAGTAAATAAATGAGTTTAGCTTCATGTCCCATAACCACTAGCTTAACTTAAATATTTACGAGCAAATTGTACATTTCCACTCGAAAATTGTCACAAGATTTCAATCGAACAAGTCCAAGAATTAACCGACGAAGTAAACGCAAGCGTTTCATACCACTTGTTTTGCTAAGTCGTTTAATTGGATTTCTCGTACGAATGAGGTAAAAGTTTTTGTATATACTAATAGATTGGAAAATGGATTTAAAAACGAGTTTTGTATTAAAAATGGTATTGAAATCATCTTTGTGAAAGCGTTTGAATATTTACTACTAGTATAGAAACCTTCATATTTTTAAAAGTGACAAGTCACAAAAATGATTGTAGAAATAATCAATCAACCAAAAATTCACATTCGATGACGCGAATTAAATCCATGCAAATCGATATCAAATCCATCAAATGGATATTCCCAAAAATCTAAAAAAGAAGTCATCAAAGTCGATGGTAAATGACAATGACCAGCTGGATCAACCAAAAATCGATAAAACGGAAATCCACTCAAAAATAGGCAATTTGGCCAAAATTAACAGTGTCAGATGTCTGGTGGAGTTCCCAGACGTCTGAATTGAAGGTCTGGAAATTTCATTCCAGCCGCCCAGACGTCTGAGAAATAAGCTCAAACGTTTGAGCTGTTAGTCTAGAATTTTTATTCCGATTACCCAGACGTCTGACCCTTATACCAGACGTCTGAGCTGAAGCTCAGAGCAAAAATCTGCCTAGGCCATTAATGACCAAGTTGGTTCGGAAGCAATCAGACGAGCACGGAGGCTAGGGATTTACGCCAATCGACTACCCAGCCCTATAGGCTCACCAATACACTTCGAACAACATGTCGAAACATTCATATAAGGATTTTCATAGATTTTGACTTCAAAATACCAAAAATTGGAATATTCATCAAACCAATTCAATTCAAAAGCAAATGGACAAGAAATAGATGTTAGGAATTCATACCTAACAACTATCAAAGGTATAGACATAGATGTGAGTTAAAGAACTCACCTTTAAAACCAAAAACAACGAATGAGAAGCTTTTAAACAAAGGAAAGCCCAATTCCTCTTCAACTTCAACCCAGGAATTTCTGAAAATTGGAGAGTAATTGAGATGGAGAAGATGAAAAGGATGCTTACCTAAGCTTCTCTTTGATTTCTAGAGCTTGAATCTAGAATTTCCTAGTAATCTATGGTTTAGGAATTCTAATTTCCCTTTCTTTCCCCCATTTTTCTTTCTTTTAGCTTGAAAGTGTTAGGAAATGAAACTTAATGAAGAGGAGTTGGAGGAGGAATTAGGGTATTATGTTGGGTTAGTGGGCTGAAACCCAAAGCCCAAAATAGAAAAATAGCAAAATTCTACCCAACTCCAAACATATCGATGTTTATACTCAAAAAAGTTGTAAACGTCATTTTGAACTCAATGGAAGGAGTCTCGAGTCCTAATTCGACTGTTTACAAAAAGTAGCATTTCAGACTTTAATCCGACTAATGATGCCATATTTAAATTTCAACATTTAAATATACAATCGCAAATTATGCGGGTTGTTACATAAGGTCTTAAATGACCGGAGTCTACCTATTTTTCAATAAGAGGTATTAAATGGCTTGGATATTGTTTATTATAAGGCTACGATTTTATCGACGATATATAGGGTAATAATTGAACATTAAATGTCTGTAGCCTTAAGTAGTGGTTAGAGGTCTCTTAACTAGGACCCACCGACCATTGACAACATTGTTAGGAAACGCAATGCCATAAAGTGAATCAGACAACAATGATCACACAACATAAAGTAGATTTTCTGTTATCCCGCTATTTGCCACTGTTTCACACAACATATGGATAAAATAATCTGCTGTTTGAATAGCCCTTGAAATCTCTATGTTCATGCTTGTCATTCAGACAGCATTTTATGTGTTGTCTGATTCTAGTTATCAAAAAATTTAGTTTTGGCTCCATATTTTCCCTCTCAATATTTTTGTGGCCGCGTTCCTTAATTATTCTCACTTCACTTTCTTTCCATTCCGTCATCCAAAATTATATTTCCCTCTTCTCAAAATTCCCCCCCTTCTCAAAATTTACTTCCCTCTTCTCAATATCAAATCGACAGAACCCTAAACTTAAACTCGTCTTCGACCCGTCTTCTGGAATTAGGGTTTTTAAATCGTCTTGATAATGAAATCACTCTGCCGATACTCTTTCACTCTCAAAAAACGATTGATAAAGAAATTGGTTTTCATTTTATGGTCGCGTTTGTTCAAGCTTGCTTCAATTTGTCGAGCATTCTTTGATTGATATATGGTATGATTTCTTCCCTTTACGATTTTGTATTGATCTCGACTTCGATTTTAAGAGCCAATGATGAGATGGGTTTATATAGGAATTTATTTCCTGTATTTTCGATTTAGACTTGACTTTAGATTTTAAATATTGGATGTTGATTTTATATTGTTGCATATATCTTTAACCGCTTTGTTTTTTAATTTTCTGCTTTATGGCCTTGACTCATTCAATTGTTGATTTCTCTGATATACTCGAATATATTTTTACTTGGTTGAATATATTGATTTCGAGCTTTCTGCCTTGTCCACCTGAATTTGTATATCTGACTTGAATTTGTTGAATTGGCTGGTGATATGAGAGTTGTGCAAGGCACTAGCATTTATTTGGTTGTTGAATTGGTTGTTCAAGGTAGTGCACACTGGACTTATTTGTGACCTATGAACTTGAACTTGAACCATTATTCATTTCATTGCTCACTTCATTGTTCGATTTTGAGTTGCTTTCCTTGTTCACTTCATTGTTCGACTTTGTTAAGTTCATTGTTTCGCTGGTTGCTCCTTGCTTGGTTTGTTGCCCCTTTGCACTTATGATTTTTTCACTTCATTGTTCGATTTTGGGAACTTCCTTGTATATACATACATACATATGTATGTACATATTTGTGAATGTTTGTGGCACTGCCTTGTTTTAATTTGTAACACTGCCTTGTTTTAATTTGTGGCACTTGCTATTTGTAGCACTGCCTTGTTTTAATTTGTGGCGATGCCTTGTTGCATTGTTGGCCTTGTCCATGTACTTGCACACATATGTATATACATATCTACATGTATATACATATATGCATATATGTATGTTAGTGTGCTTGAACTCTGAATGGTTTAACTTTTATGATGGACTTATGAGTATGTCTTGCATTGCCTGAACCTTGACTGGCTTGAACTCTGCCTTATTCTATTCAACTGCCTTTTGAATGTGTTTGTCTACATTTACTATGTGCACATGTTGTACCATTTCATGAGCTGGTTTGTGAAATCCCTGCACTGTTTCACTTGTATCATGCATGTGTACCATTACTGACATGTTGTTGGCCTATGAGTCTGGTTTGTGAAATATCTTCCATGTATACACATACATATATATGTATGTATATATGTGTGAAATATAACCATGTTTTTGCTTTGAACTTCCACATGTGTGTCTCTTGTGTGTTGCAATCTTGTTTTTTCTTTGCCTTGGTCCATGTTGTTGGCCTTGTTCACATGTTGCGTTGTTGCATTGTGGCTTTATCCATGTACTTACACAATCCCTTGTTCAAGGCAGTGCACTGCCCTGTCAAGGCAGTGTCAATGCACTACCTTGACATTGGTTGAATCCCTTTCATTTGCTTTAGTTTCTTGTCCATAGCTTGATTACCTTTTAGATTCTTGAATTTCTTATTTTGAACAAGGCAGTATGCACTGCCATGAACTCCATGTACTCCCTGGCTCATTTGATTCATGTGTGAATGTTCTTTTGATTCCTGTTTATTTGTTTCTACTTCCTGCCTTGAACTTATGTACTTCCTAACTGCATTTGTTTGTGGCGCTACCTATTGTTCATTTGTTTGTGGCACTTCCTGGGTGCATTTGACATGTGTTGCATATATACATGTATATACATATGTGTATATCTATGTTGTTCACTATAGGAGATGCAAGTGGCAGTATTTTTGTAAATTTGTACCCACTGTTCTTTGTTTGTGCTATTTGTGCACTTAATTCTGTATCATTATATACCATGCTTGATACTTCCATGAATCTGGTTTGCTGGTGCTCGACTTTGTGCATCTCCATGTGCATTGAACTTTTTTGTGCACTTTGGCTTTGCTGAGTTGCCTGATCTGTTTTGAGCTGAATTAAACTACTTGTGTTGAGCCCGAGCTTGCTTAGGCTTGAACTTGTGTGTTTGCACTGAGTTGAACCCTCAGGCTTGACCTTTGCAACTGTCCGCGTGATTGAATCAAGGATCGGCCTTGTGCTATTCACGATGATACACTGTGCGTATCATAATTTGTCCGTGCACATATATGCTTATCCCTGTCTAAAAATGAAAAGAAAACACAAAACCATAAATTGATGCAGTATTTAATATTCAAATTCAATTTTATTTTTGCAATTTAGGTTTGTTTCTTTTTCAAGTTTACCGCGTTGTTGTTTATTTAACAGGTATAGGAGATGGCTGGATACAAACTAGAGCAAGCAAATCAAGATCAACATAAAAAACAAACTCGAGTGAGTGTGGCACTGTGGGTAAGTGTGAGTAAATTTAAGTTGTATTGTATTTGAAAATGTAAGTAGAGTGATAGTGAAAGTTGTATTGTATATGAAGTTGATTTGAAACATAATATTTTCTTAAATAAAATTGTGATTTATTTATTTCGTTCTGTAAACAATTATTCATATTAGTCAATATTTATATGTTGTCTAATAGGAAAATCTAAAAATGATACTATAATATCAGATAACATATCGGTGCATATTAGACGACGGGGCATACCTGTGGTCTGATGTGCACTGAGATGGCACGAGATTTAACGACAGATATGTATACATCAGACATAGAGCATACTTGTCATCTGATGCATTTTTTCCCATAGTAAAAGCACCTTGGGAAAAGGTCTTAAATGATGGGGTGTACCTTGATTAAGGTCTTAAATGGTAGAGTCTGCCTATTTCTCTTTAAAAAGTATTATGGAAGCTCGCTTCATATTTAGAAGTACTAAGTGGCTAATGAGTTTGGAAATATTGGGTGGTTGGTATGCCTTCATTAGTATTTTGTACCTTGCGAAGGGGTAGGTAGTAATCGTGTGTGCAATGCAAGGTTAGATTCACTACACCAAAAAGTACTTTTGGTGGCGCACAAAAAACGCAACCATAACTTATGGTGGCGTTTTAGAGAACGCCGCCATACGACATGCAACTAAAAAACCAATATTTTTGGTTGCGTTTTTGTAAACGCCGTTATAATGTGCCTTATTGCGGCGGCAAAAAAACGCCACCGTAAATCTTTTTTTGTAGCATGTTGAAACGCCACCAAAAGTGATGTTTGGGTTACAACTTAAACCCAAACCTTATAGCTGCGTTTATTATATGCCACAATATATATTTCGCCGCAACAATATTTTTTTTCGTTGCGTTTTTTTTCTGCCACCATATTTTTTGGCAGCGATTTTTTTCAATATATTTTTTCCGTAGCGTTTTCTAAACGCCACTAAATAGACGCTGTTATAGATTGATCATTTTAAAGGCTGTATATTTCACTGCAGCAATATTTTTTTTGTTGCGTTTTTTTTCTGCCATTATATTTTTTCCGTAGCATTTGATAAACGCCACTAAATATTTTTGCTTTTCTATGTCTATTTCTCACATTCTGTTAGCTCGTTCACTCTCCAATTCACTTTATTCATAATTTATATTAAACAGTAATAATAAATAGTTCAATAATAAACAAAAAATACATGAACAAATGAACTACCATAAACACAAGTAGTACATTACCATACATAGATACCGAAGTAGTACATAACCGTACATAGTCACATAACTAGTACATAAATACAGTAGTTTCAAGACAAAAGTTAACATAAAATCCATACGTAGAGAAGTTTATACAACTGAAATACCAGAAACAAAATGAAATAAACAACGGAACTACCGTAAAATCCATATGTAGATGACTAGCTAAGCAAATACCATAAACAACTAGCTAAGCAAATACCATAAGCAACTGATAATTTCTTCGGAGAAGTTCATCCATCTGTAGACAAGTAATAATCAACAATGAGGATCTAAAACTTGAATATTGGAATAAAAAAGGTATAACCATAATTTCTAGTGTTCTTAGCTACCCTATTAGAAATGTACAACCACTGCAATGTTAAATGTTGTGTATTTAAAAGTCTTTAACAAATGCACCTCTAGCTGTGTGTAATTGTTTTTGTAAATAACATTCCATCTATGTATTACATATCTACCAAAATATAATTTACAACACTTTTCTAGCATCAATAACCATACAAATTGTTTCCCAGGTGCATTCATTTTCATTCCTACTGTAAACTCCACATCTACCTTCTACTTTGTTTCGATTGATAAACTTCAATAGTTAATTAAATTCAAGCTCACATATGTCCTCGCCAGATCAAATATTTAGTGCAATGAAATATGACAGCAATATCAACCCAAGGTTAATAACTTTTGTTATCAGTTATAAACTTCAACATTACAGATATATTAGATAATTATACGAAACTTGAAATTATTTCAATCAAAACAACTTCAAATATGTTTAGAATATCAACTCCACAATCAATTGCATATATGTCATAATGTCAAGACTGGCCTGCCTTTGTTAAACTATGAGTTAAAGAAATTTCCAATATCAGGATACAGTCCATGTGTTATAGGGTCTTCAAACTTAAAAATAGACACGCCAGAACATTCACTTTGTACACACACCTGAAGACACACACATACTATTTACTTACACAGGCACATGGCTACCATATGTTTCAGTATTTATAAAACACAGCAACCATATATGTTAGGATTTATAAACACAACAGCTATATATTAAAATTTATAAACACGGAAACTATATGTTTTAGGATCACTAAATTTTGAAACAACACTGCAATCAATTTCTATTTCAAGTAACCAAATCATATTTCAGGCTATTAAATTATGATTCAGATCATCCTGAAAAAGTACAAACATCAAACACACGTGAATTTGTCCTAGTTGAAGATGCTGAAACTGATTCAGAATGCACTGATTCTTCACCAGAAAATTTAACAACTGAAAATCAGAGTTTCATCAATCAAATGGCAACAAAAATTCAGGATTTACTAAAATTTTCCCAAGATTTACTAAAATTTCTACCTGAAATCATAGTTCACTTTTCAGAAAAATTAACAAAATACCGTTTGTATCATCAATATATGCAATTATTAAAAAATATTGATATGGAAAAGTTAAACTCCCTATATTCAATTGTTCTAAACGATGTATGGCTCCAAATATAAAAGCATGTGTGCTAATTTTGTTTTTGTCTATTGTCCAAATTTTAGATTGGTCTTTTCAAATGTTTATTTTCTTCATAAATAATTTACTAAATTACCGTTTCATCTTGGTATTTAGAATATCATATATCTTTAGGTTATTATTACGTAGTAAAGACTATAACTATAATTCTGATATTTCACCAATATAATTCAAATTTTCCCTGTATTGCAGATATCTTATATCAGTACTTGCTCGATAAGTATCCAATAACGATATTAACAACATCGTTGTACATTGTCTTCAATATTTTTACTTTTAATCCTAGTAAAGAAAATATTTTTTTGTTTAATTTATTATCATTATGTGTGTAATTGAAATTACTAAAAAAAATTGCAATAAATATGTTTTTTTTTTCTTTTCTATGGTTGAACTTTGAAACAACCAGTTGACAGAGCATCAAACAGTCGATTTTAGGCAGATATTATCAATCAAATATACGATATTCAGTAGAGTTCCTGGATGAAACATACAATAACTTATTCCTGGATTTGTACTATTTTATATATACGACACTACTAAGCAATCAACTCACTCATGAATATTTTTCCAACATAAATATATTAGAAATCACACCTTTTATAGATCAACAACTTTTCAAAAAGTAGGAGGCTAACTATTAAAATAATAACTTTTCATATATAATAGAAATCACACCTTTTATTTTGTTTCCCCAATGACTTTTGAGATCGGCCAAGCTATGGTGGTACCAAAAGCATCTTCCATGCATGTCAACTCCGATGTAGGTCTCCGTAGCACTGCATTTGGAACTCTTACGAAGTCTACCCAAACTTTTACAGCATCACATCCCAATGGACGACAATGGACCATCGATGTTGGATCAGTTGAAGCGATAGTTCCTTCAGCCACCACTTCATTTGTTTCACCCACATCAATTATCTTGCATTTATTATTTGTTATCAACTTTGCAATTGGCTGGCAAAAAATGAGGTTATTATGCAGAATACATACATACATAAAAATACTTCAAAATATATACTTACATATTGGTGTGGTTTCTTCAAGATTATGGGTCCGAGTCCAGAAGAAGAAGTCGCAACATTTCCTTTTTCAGCTTCAACTTTTGATTTTGGCCATGCTACTTTCCTACTAACTGCATCTCTAATACACAACATATCAGTTGTGGGTCACCATAAGTAAGCATCTCCTTTTTTTACATTGTCGACCAAAACCACAACGGCAGATGGACCAAGTGGAATACCATTCACAATATGTCCTGAATCACCGGAGCAGATTCTTCCTTCGACAACTATCACATCACCCTCATTCCAATCATAAATCTTGCGTCTATTGTATTGGACGCTGATGTTACTCTAAAAAGGAAAAATATAAACATATAGTATGCACAGAAAAGTTAATTATTTCATGTCTTATTGAAAAATGTTGACTGAAATGAATAAAAAAAGTCAAGCTACAATTGTCGGTTGATAGTGTGCACAGAAAATTTACCGTACTAACTTCATTCAAGTGTCCTTGCAGCGTCATCTTAATGCAAGTAGCTGGCCATGCTACCACCTTATTCTCAGCGTTTCCTAATACTGACATATGAGGTGTAGGTCTCCATAAATAAGCATCTGGTTTATCCATGCAATCTATAACAACGCTCACAACATTTGGTCCAATAAGAATGCCACCGACAACCTCATTTGGGTCAGTAGACACCACTCTCCCTTTGGCAACAACTTCAGATGTTCCATCCCAATTTAATAGCTCACATACGTTGGCATTGCCCTACAATTATTCCACCAAAAATTATATTAATTACTGGATCAAAAACTAAAATCCAAGTGTTGTTTCTTCAGTAATATATTTATTTTTTACCAATTCATGTGTGATCCCTTCTTTTGAAGTTTGTTTACCCTGTGCCAAAGCATTTAGAAAACCTTAGTATATAAAAACACATACATCTTTGTATATTTTACAAGCTAATACATACATCTTGCATCAGCTAATACACGTGTGAATAATTTACAAGATAATACTAATGTATACTGAGCTGTGTTATACTTTATCATTCTGTAATACAATTGCAGACACACCATAATTGAGCTTTTAAACTATTACTGCCTTCCTGGGTAAACGGGTGATGAATAATACACCTAAAAGCACATGCATTTTATAAGCTAATACTAATGTATACTGAGTTGAGTAGTATGCTTGTTAACATCTTTCAATAAAAGTTTACCTTCTTGTCCTTCAGCATTTTTAACATACTCTATAATTCTGCTATTTGTTGTTGACACTGAGACACTTGTTTATCTCTAGACTGTGACAAAGTTAGCTTGGCTAAGGTGCAACCTCTTCCCATTGCCCTTAACCATCCTGGTTTATCTTGCCCCAGTACTTGTGTAATAGCATCTTCTTTGACATTATATGATGAACTGGACTATGATAGGTTATCTAATTTTTTAAACTCCTCCTACATGAATTAAATACATACAAATAATTTACGATGGTAAAATTATCATAGTTTCAGACAATTTTTAATATACCGATAAAATAAAAAAATTCTTACAATAGTATTTGCAGCATCCATGCTCACTGGTTCACCATTCTTTCTAATGTGAGATTTAATCCAAACATCAACTCTAGTTATAGACAATGGATCTGAACTCTGCTCTTTCTAAATTTAGAATAAAATTAAATAAATAAACTAATAGGTATTAAATACCTAGGCAAATAATGCTATAGTTAATTAACTAACCAGGTCCTCGGTCAATCTATCCATTCCTCTACGACCAGATGTATGTGGAAGTTGTTTATTCCTAAGGGCCGTATATTTCTCACTTCGTTTCTGGAAATATTGAAAGGTGTTAGAACTTAGTAACTAGTATAAAAAACATATTGAAAATAACATATAAAAGAAAGAATGTAATTATACTTGTTTTCCTTTATGTTACCTTAAACTCCATACTTGTTTTTGCCTTTACAAACTTTCTCCATTCTATCATGCTTTTGATGTTGGCCGGTTTCAGATTAAGTCTTTCCTCTTCTGTCTCTGCTTTATTAATTTTCGCACCAATTTGCTTTTCGAGGATCTCCAAAGTATTCCCATTTGCTGAAATACAACTCTTTTTTGCCAATCCTCTTCCAGTTTAAATCTTTCCTGCAACAATACCTGAAAATATTTGAATTTATCCAAAGTATTCCCATTTCGAGGTTGTTCCTATATGTTGCATCTTGTAAATGTATATACAGTTTGAAGTTTAATGCTAAAGACCACAATTAACCTCGTAGTCGGAGTATTCGCACATAAATGTATAGGACACACTGAAACTGTACAGGACATTTATGAATTATATATGGATTATAAAGTTTGTGTACACATATAAGAGCGGCTGTTAAAATTATCACTCACTGAAAAGCTTATATGTATATACACCTGCAATTTTAGAGTTTAAGATGTAATCACTTGAAAGTAGGCATCTTTGAATCTGGTGTACTTGAAAATAAAATACTTTGAAATCATGTGCACACTTTGTTATTATAAAATTTTGTGTAAATTTACACATTCAGGAGGTAACATGTTTAAAGCCATATATGACATTTCATGCATCATATATATGCATTCAAAACCAAATTTTCACAAAAATAAGTATATACAAGATCACCCGCACATTCAGAATTGGTACTTGTCTATATGAAATCATTTGTGTATAAAAATTCTCGCATCCAAAAGCTCATACTTATAAAATTTAATGTGACTGGACTATCCCAGTATCCAAAGTTAAGTATTCATCCACAGTTCGTGTTATTATACTTTTAAAATTTGACATTGCCCATAGTCATAAATACTTCAAAATTGATTGATACTTAAGAGTTGTCATTTATTTAAAACCGAAACTTATACACTTAAGACTCATACATAGACAAAATTATCATCATTTCCAAAACTCATGATAGGGTATTTATTCATATCCCTAAGATTTCCTAAAATGAACCTGATATGTATCTAAAAATTATACATATTAACATTACTTTAAAATTTTCACATTCAAAACCTATCCACACACGAAGTTTATATTACTTTGAAATACTATGATATATATATTCAAACTTTTATAGATTCAAAATTCATTCATCTTCACAAACCTGATTTTCATAAACACTTGGTTCCTATACTCAAAGATTTCGCAAATGTCCGAAAATAAAGTGCATTTGATATGCTCGAAATGCAAAGAAATTTACATAAATTTCTTTAAAACTTTTGCACTTCCTTTATAAATAAATTTCTTTAAACTTTTGCAGTTGAAGCACTATGTGCTCAAAGTCTTTATTCTTTGAAATCTTATAAAACCAAACATACAACACTCACATTTACAATACCTGGTATACACACACACACACATTTGACTAGTGCAATTATTTAACTAGTGCCTAGATGAAACTGCAAAACAACTTTTAACTAGTGCAATTATTTACTTTTCCATACCTGAATCGATTCCCATAAAACAGTTTTCAACTCATCACTTAGAAGCCTCCAATCATCAAGCATGTATGGAACGTGCTCCCGCACAAGCGGCCCAAGAAAAGATGATAAATATACCGACCCTGGTCCTATGGGTATGGCTATATCATTGAACTCAACTTCAATTCTACTTTGATAGGTTAATGGGAGTCTTTTTGCTTTTGTTGGACCTCTACCAACTCTTTTCCGAGATGTATTTGCAGTTTCAGCTTCACTTGGTCTTTCAAATTCCATCTCAGCATCAGCATTTAGGTCAGAAGGCCTTTCATTTTCTGAGCAGAGTCTTTCTTGGTCTACATTGAAATCATCGATTGCTTGGTCTTGGTCTACATTGAAATCATCGATTGCTTGTTCTTCGCCTTCATTGCAAGCACCAACTGGCTTGTTAGCATTGACTACTTTTTCTTGGCCTTCATTACAATCATTTCTCCGCTTCTTAGCATTGGCTGTTTGTTCTTGCCATTCATTGCAAACACTGGTTGGCTTCTTAAATTTGACATTTGAATTATACTTCCGCTTTGAATTATACTTTCGGGATTCCTCTTCGGTCTTTCTCTGGTTTTGTGTACGTACAGAGCTTGGAAACATCTCTTTTCTGCAAATGAAACATAATACAATATTATTTAGATGTACATCACGTAAAAGAAGTAAACTGCATGCATATGCTAGAATATTATGGTGCATCCTACACAACAAATGCACAAATTTTGAAAAATTAAATGATGTTTATATAATACAGTGTTGTGCATCTTAGAGGACCACAAATACAGTCATGAACAAAGGGAGTTAAATTACCGCAAAAACACTGAAAAATGAAAACCCAAAATCACTGCAGTCATCAACTCAAGCAAGTACAATGCTACCATATGAATAATCCAAATATAAAAAGCTTTTCTCAGGAAAGAACCACACAAATTGAAGTTTGCCATGAGTATGAACAAATTGCCAAAGCTTATTAATTACAGATGAAAATACTTATGTATTATTGCCTACATATTGGTGGTTATAGCAGTTATACAACTACAGTTGATTAAATTATCTAAACAAAAGAATATCATTAAAGGAAATACAGTGTTCTAGTTCATATTTCATAGACACACTACTTTTGCCATTATGAGTCAAATAGAACTATGTTTATCTGAGTACAAGCTTTGAAACATTTTCATCATTCAGACAATGATATGATTAAACTTGATAAAACAATACTGATAATTTTATACAAATAATGATCGGCTCATATGGTATATTGTATTTGCTCTCATTTTTTAAAGATCGGCTCATAAACTTCACAGCTAATTTGTACATTTCAAACAGAGATTAATATAAGTTAAAAACAAAAAAAACCAGTCAATATTCCACTAAGCTCATATGCTTCATTTTTAACTTACAGAAGACACATCCTACCAGGCCAAACAACCATTGAAATTCCCAAATTTTGAATATCACAAACTCTATTCATTCCACACAAAATTAGAAATAAAATAATGGTGCACATCCATTTATCCCAAATTCACATAGCATCATTTTGAAAAATTAGAAGAAGTAAACTGCATGACTGTAATTAAATGAGCAAGTTTCACATATTCCAAAATAACAACCTCAAGTATCATATTTAGGTCTTAAACAAAACAAAAACATAACATAAAAAAACACCTAAACCAAACTTCTTCCTTGCAAAAACTAATTTAACGTATAATCTACTCAAGTATGCCTTCGCAATCCTCCCCAACATAGCTAATATCTTCATCATCCATTTCAGTTATTTCGCAATCTTCCTTGATTTGGATGTCTTCTTCGGCGTAATCATTTGTCTCTAGATCATAAAAACTTCTTGATGGTGCTTTCATTACAACATACCAATTTGAAATATCATTTTCTCGTGAATAAAATACGTGTCTTGCTTGAGATGAAAGTATGTATGGATCTCTTGAAAACAATGCTTGATTTTGATGTAAATTAACAAGAGTGAATCCATCTTCATCAACTTTTACTCCATTTCCTTTATGTACCCAACGACACTTAAAAACTGGAATATAAAACACATGATAATCTAATAAAATTATATCAGTCAATATTTCATAATAAGTGACCACATCAACCACTTAGGACATATCTTTTGCACTTGCTCTACACAGAGTAGTCGCATCAAAAGTCACCCCACTATTTTGAGTTTCTCTCGCTACATCTTTTATATGAAAACGTTGCCCATTGATGATATATCCTTTGTAAGACAATGCATCATTCTTCGGACCAAAAG
Source organism: Allium fistulosum (assembly GCA_030737815.1). Lineage (NCBI taxonomy): Eukaryota > Viridiplantae > Streptophyta > Magnoliopsida > Asparagales > Amaryllidaceae > Allium > Allium fistulosum. The sequence continues at coordinate 1,530,175 of JASFAW010000015.1, forward strand.
CAATCCATTTTAACATTTCGTTGTGATCCTTGGAGTTAATAGGTATCTACAAAAAATTCCATTTAACATGAATATTTTAGAGTAATATTATTAGTCAAATGAGAATATATTTAAAATCTAACTAACCTTCCTTTTAATCCAATCGGCAAATTTTTTTTGTACCCAAAGTAAGGTCGCATTTTTTCTCATGCGCTCGTCTGAATTTTCTAATTCCTCCAAATGCAAACTAGTATAGAACAAGTGATTATAAGTTATATTTAGCATTACAATCACATTAAAATAATGTAACATAAACTTACTTTATAAATTGTTCCACCACAGCCATATTCATTAACACGGCTAAATGAGCAATTTCTTTCTCATTGACTGACAATGTAACTGTCTTTGACATTGAAATCAGACATCCCTCGAGTATTACATTGCTTTCATAATCTTCATTCTGAGTTTCTTTCTCCTCAATTTGTCCTGATTTTTTCAAAAATTCATTGAAAAACCTCATGCATTCTTCTGCAAGATAGGATTCTGCAATGCATCCTTCTGGTCGTGCATAGTTTCTTACATAATCTTTTAAGTGTCTTCATATATCTTTCAAATGGGTACATCCAATGAAAATGAACTGGTCCACACATTAGTGCTTCTTTTCCAAGATGAATCGACAAATGTACCATTATATCAAAAAAAGATGGTGGGAAAAATTTTTCAAGCTCACATAAAACTTCAATAATCTCAATATTGATTTGTTCCAACTTCTCTCTATCAAGAACACGTTGACATAATTTGTTGAAAAAAGAACATAAGCGAATTATTGCTTTTCTCGCCTTCTTTGCTATTAATCCTCTTGATGCTATTGGCAATAAGTGTTGCATTAATACATGGTAATCATGTGACTTCAATCCATTAATTTTGCAATCCTGCAACGAAATCCAATTCTTCAAATTTGAACAATAGCCATCAGGCCCTTTGAAATCGTACAATCTTTTACAAAATAACTTTTTCTCGGAATTTGACAATATATATGGAGCTGGTGGAAGATATGTTTTATTCCCACGAGGTTGTGCATGAAGCTCATTTCGAATTCCCCAATCCTCTAAATCCTTTCTAGAGTTGATTCCATCTTTTGATTTATTACCATGCAACATCATGCCCAATTTGCTTTCACCAATATTTTTCTCCACATGCATCACATCTAAATTGTGACGTAAGGGAAGTTCCTATGAAAATCAAAACTATAACGCGTTAATATATTTTTATTCTGTTAAAATAATGAAAAGTAAATAAATTTACCACTAACCTCCAAATATGGCAAATCAAAGAAAATTGATCTTTTTTCCATCTTGATAACTCCATTTTTGTAGGATCGTTTGCCATATCATATTCATCTTTTGTATCATGAGCACACTTCCTCTTCTTACTTTTCTTTTCCCTCTCTTTCTTTTCCTTTCCTTTTCCAAAATCATTTGGAAAATCCTTCAACAATGCATAAAAGTTTCTCCTAGTTAGAATTCTAGGAGCACTACCTTTCTCTATGGTGTTATCAAACCAAGCCTTTTGTTTCCTCCGTGAATCTGTAATAGGTAGAATCTTTTATGGCCCACGTAGATGTTCTTTCAACTTTGATTCAATTAACGACTATGGGTATTGACACCACATAATGGGCAAGCTTTTTCCCCTTTCACACGACATCCAGCAAGATTTTCGTAAGCCGGAAAATCATTAATCGTCCATAGTAAAATTGCATTCAGTTTAAACAATGTTTTACTAAATGCATCATAAGCATCAACTCCATTACACCACAAATGATGCAAGTCTTCCACCAAAGGCACCAAATATACATCAATATCATTCCCGAGTTGCTTTTGGCCCGGAATAAGTAAAGTTAACATAATATTTTCCTTCTTCATACACAACATATGCGGGAAATTGTATGTCACAAGCATTACTGGCCAGCAACTATATTTTGAACTCAACATGGAAAATGGATTAAATCCATCTGTAACAAGACCAAGTCTAAGATTGCGTGGATCGGATGAAAAAGATTTCCACCTTTCATCCACCATTTTCCATGCCATGGAATCCACGGGATGACGCATTTTTCCATCATTGCTTCTATTATTAAAATGCCATCTTAAATCTTTTGCCATCTTTTGAGATCTATACATTCTTTTAAATCTTGGTATTATTGGAAAATATCTCAACACTTTAACTAGAATGCCATGTATAATCTCTTTGGTGTCTTGATTTTTCTTCCATCTCGAAGAACCACATTTTGGACAAGTATCTAAATCTTTGTATTCTTTTCTAAAAAGGCAACAGTCATTCTCACAAGCATGTATCTTTTCAAAACCCATATCAAATGCTTTAAGAAATTTCTTTACGTCATATAAAGTTTTGGGAAGCACATTATCCTTTGGCAAAAATAAACGTTGCACAGTTAAAAGCTTATCAAACCCACTATCGGACAAGCCAGTCTCACATTTAAGATTATACAAGATGGTGATTGCAGATAATTTTGTGTGATCTGTGCAACCAGGATACAATGGAGTTTCTGCATCTTTTAAAATTCCTAAGTAACTCATCCTCCCTTCTTTGAAAATCATCATTATCTTTATCATCATCAAAAAATTCATGATTCGAAAAATCTTCATCTTCATAGTGAATCATCTTAAATAGGTCATATACGTCAAACGACTTTGCTTTCTTCTCTTCATTTATCTCTTCGCCATGGTTATACCATATACTGCTCTTGTATCTAGGATCCATTCCTTTCATAATTAAATGTTCAACGATGATGTGGTCATCATGACGGCTAAGATTCCGACAATTTGTGCAAGGACATAAATTTTTTTCTACATTTCTTATCTTCCTCTTTGCAGCATGCACGAAATTCAATGCTCCTTGTTGGTACTCTATACTAGTTCTATGACCAAAAATAAAAACAAAAATGTTTGAGTTTTAATATTAGAATACATGTTTTGATTCTCAAAATATATATTAAGTTATGAATTGTATTGTCGCCTGTTTAAAAAAACCCAATCTTTTTCCATCATCGATATAAGAAGGCAAATAAGTTTCCAAACTTTGACATGGAAATTGATAACTCTTATAATAAAACAAAGAACTATTGAAAACCCAAATAGTTACACCCAATCTAATATTATGAACTACAGAAACTAAGATGAAGTATTCATCTTTACTTGTATGATTCAATGTGGAGTTTGATTTGCATGCATGCTTTATACTTTAAGTTTCTAAGTCTCCAACTACTTCTTTCAGAACAATGCAGATGGTGGGAATGTGGGATCACCTAATATTATTAAAATGATATCCACCTACTGAGAGCCCAAAAACTAAAACTTAATTCATTGGCAACATTCTTAACAAATTAGTCTTATTTCCTTTCAAGTTTTGAGTTATGAAGCCAACACTGCAGCAATATTTAGAAGCCTGGTTAATCCACTTCTCATTCTCGTCAAAGTACACCATTCCAAAAAAAATACATATTCACCACTGTATGTTATAAGCTATACTAAGTAAGTGGAACTCTATAAATTGGATCAGCCATCTTCAGTATTTTTTAAAAAAAAGAGCAGAAAAAAATTCAATGTTTAGTATAAAAGGTGTGTAAATAAAATAGATTGACTATATTGAGAGTAGAAAGTGGAAAATAAACAAATAGCTAATACACCTATTTTCGCTCTTGCATTCCACTCTACAAAATGCTAAACTTTCCAACATGAAGTGTACATAAAAGAGAGAGCAGCAGTGCCATGCTCGTGGGATCAACTTGCTCCTTTCTTATTTATTTACACACCTCCTAGTGCAGATTGCCAGGAAGTATAACAAATCCCTTTCGCTCCCAATGTATCTACTTTTGTCCCAATTATTTGATTTCAAATAAACCGGTCATACATATTTTATGTATACTCCCAGTGCAACAATTTATAACACTAATATTTCTCAAATTTGGGGACTAGCAATTCAATGTTAATGTGGATATAAATGAACATGCATCTTGAAATCTATCAGTTTAATTATTTGTAGTGTTAAACCGTTCTCCAATTATTTATAGACTTAACTAACTTCACCACTTTCAAGAATTCACAATAAATGCACAAGCAGTGCCATTAAGATTCATCAAACAAAGCATATATACTAAGTTTCTATTGAAAAACCACTACTTATCAATTATACTGTATGCTCTACCTGCATCACGATGAGCATTATGTTGAACTCCATCTCAAGCTACCATAACCCTATATTCTGGTTGATGATGTCCTCCTTCCACATAGACCACATGAGGACCATGCCTTTATTGTACATATGTACCATATATAAAAACTACTGGTTGTGTTGGATGTACTATATTGAATGGCCTTGGCGATTTGCATGGCGACTTGGTGATTTCCATCATACCATAAATGGTGGCTTCAAATCACCATGGAAAACAATTTGCGTAAAATTCCCTAAGATTTATAATACCCTAAAGTTTATTAAACATTAAATAAATAAGTTGCCTCATTTGAAGTTACTTGTCAAAATTTGTAATCGACACCCATGATGAATTCCTAGAACTCATATAAGGAAATCTTATATTCTTCCTCTAATCGTTGTTACTACTTCACACAAAAATAAACGGTATACGAAATATATAAATCCAACCCATTGCATTTCAACTTTGTAATAACAAATATGTAATGGAATAGTTCTCATGTTACCTACTATTTCCCACATATGAAATGGGTGAACATACATATATAGGTTTCTCCACTTGTTAGAAGCAAATCAAGATAAGGTCAGACGGAAAAACAAAATAGGAGCTGCTAGTTTCAGTTCCCTGTTAAAAACTGCCAGCATAGGGAATTAATTCCCATAAAAATGAAGTATACCTTCCATGTTAGGTGGTTAATTTATCTAATAAGAAGACAATGTCAACTGAAAGTATATATAATTACTATTTCGTTGTTTAAACTTGCAAGTTATACTGTATCAATATGCTAAAAACTATCAATCATGTATTTTAAGTTTTCAACAAATGGTATGGCAAATTAAATCATCATAGAGTGCACATCTAGCAGGAAGAAAGCATTAACAATTTGAAAATTGTGCGAATATAAACTCAAGTTATAATAAACATCCTAAACCGAGTTGAACATTTCTACGGTACATCATTATCCTAGCTATTTACCCATAGCAATTGGCTATCAAAACAATTTTTTCAAGTTTGTAAAATATAGGGAGATGATTACAACATGTAAAGAATTAGAGCATATCCAACCATGAGTATCATGTGTTGGGACATTTTTCCTATATGACTGATTTTTCTTACTCTCTAGCAAAAGAGTACTAAAACCATGCCTACCAATACTCCAAATGTTCGGGCAGTCAAATTGAACAAATATTAATTTTATTGCATGAGCTGTGCACATTTTAAGCATACCATTGTCCATTTATAGTTTCTAATTTGCATAAAGTGCTTATATATATAGGCATATCTTTTGTTGTAAGTAGACGAAATTCTCAAATTCAACTGCGTTGTGCATTTATAATTCTCAAATAACCATCTAGCAAACATATTTAATAAATAAACAATTAAGAATAAACCTATCTACTATTGAATATCACTCATATTAACTTTGATTTAATACATTCATGATAATTTCTTTAAGATTTGGCATAAACTAAGGATTTATAACTGAAATATCATATTCAGACATGAAAGAGTATGGATGAATTCAGAAACTTGGTGCAAGTCAAATGCTAACTATACCTCATCACACGTTTAACACATGAGTAAAACTTCTATGTTGTTTACGAATAAATATTTTAGTTCTTGAAGAGCTATAGAGGGAACGATACTGTAATTTGAAGAAATGATAAACTGTTTAATAAACTTTTTTGGCCATTGCACTCGTAACCAAAACCTCTTTCAATGTTACATATTTCAACATTGACTTGTAAAAAGATCTAATTAATTGAGCACGAGTAATAGGACATGTTTGTTTATCTGCTTCAAAGATTAACATAATATAGGACACAATACAAGTCTGAATGGTAGATTCTTTACAAAACATATGAAACTGAGAATGCTTTTACTATCAGCATATAACCAAATGGTCGAAATAACTCTATTCATGTATCATTTAAAAAATATATCGATGTGCCCTTTTAAGCAGCTAAATTTGGAATATCAATTAGCAAATAATAGGTATATTATCCTATATAATATTTACTGAAAATTTATCAAACATAAGATAGCCATGAAACGTAAAATTGGATACAACCAAAGCGAATATATCACACTAACAGAATATAGGAAATGATTAGAATTTATGTTAAATTTATAAACTCTTTTGTCTCTAACAGAATCATATAAAAACAACTATTCCAGTTAGGGTTTATTGCAATTAGGGTTAAATAAACTATTCCAATTAGGGTTTATGTAGAAATTCAAATAGAAAATGCATACAGAATCATACAAAATCCTTATAGAATCACAAAACCGGTTTAAAAATTCATACCTAAATATACCTATTTAGGGTACCGTGAGGAGAAATTTTTGCTGAAGGGCTACCATAACGATGTGGAGAGGAGTAGAATGGAGGAGGGCTACCGCAACAATGACAATGAAGCGAGGTGGATTTTGCTAGAGGGCAAGGTTGATTTTGTTGGAGAAAATGGGGTAAAACGCAGGGAGAAATTTTCTAAATAACGAAGAGGAAGGGAAACGTGACAGTAAATGAAAGTATTCGTGAAATATTTTTACTTAAGGCGGGATCGGCAACAACTTTTGTTGTGTTAATAATATAGGGTAAAATATTATTAGTTTCACTTACATGTCAAACACCACCAATTAGTGTAACCAAAAGTGGATTTTCTTGTAGTGATTAGAATTACTAATTTTAATGGACATAACAATTAAATGGAAACCAATCGGTATAAGTTTATATTATGGACAACTTATATTTCCAGTCACCAGAACATTGTTTTGACCCCCTCCTCATTACAACCCACATGATAGAATTTAGAGGAACATGTCACCGGAGCTGAATGTACTTTGTTGTTGGAGAAGTATTTTTTCTCTCATGTTCGATGTTGATGTGACAATCTGCTAGCCAAAGAATACCATTAATTATAAGGTATTAGTCATAGTCGGTATTCTTATCCTATTATTGCTCCCGCTGTGAGTTTCAATTTCTATCAATCTTTGATAATGCTCATACTTATTTACAGATACAATATCCAACGATTTGTTCTCTGATGGACTTGGGTTTCGATATTTGTCGAAATTTAGACTCATTAAGGTGTGGGTTGTTACAGTGACGGGAGTTACTTCGGTGGTTCGTAGCTTGGTTAGATGAGATGAAAGTGCCCAGTGAAGATGGGTGTGCACGTTCGTGCACAGTAAAGGAGATTTGGGAAAGAAAGGTGGGTTAATGTTAATTGAGGTAATTAGTTTGTTAATTAAAATTAATCAATAAATTGATTGTTCGTTTCGTATTTAATCCATATCTCTTGCATGCGAGGTCCAATAGAGACGTGATCTTCGCCCTTACATTCATAGTGAGATTATCTATGACATGGTAGGGGGTTGGACGAGATTCGGACACTTGAAAAATTATGGCTCAGGTGAGCCGAAATTATAACTGTGAATTTATATTTCAGTGTAAATTCTTATAATTATATATATTGAAAAAATATTACCTAGGAGAGATAGAATAATATATATAAGTAATTATTTCATCGTTTGATTTGATTGGTTTGAGTAGATATTTGGGATAATTGATTAAGGTCTCGTGTGTGTGTGTGTGTATTGTGTCCTATTCGTATTAAATAGAGTTAGATGGAGTTGATATTAATTTATAACATGGTTATAAATTAATTAAACCCTAATTTGTAGTTAGAACAGTGATAGAAATATTATTATATATTTTACTATAGATATTCGACATAATTGATTGAGATCCCGTATATATAAATATTATGTTCTATTCGTATTGAATAGGATCAGATGAAGTTGATATTAATTTATAACTGTTACAAATTAATTAAAACTCTATTACAAATTAGTGACATAAATATTATTATGCATTTTATTTTTAGTTGGAAATTAGAAGTATGACCTTTATAATAAGTTGTAAGGCTAATATAATGATTTAGGCAGGTTAAACTTGTATTAAAATGGCTTTGAAGTTTATTTGGTCATGATATTAGTTTATTATAATGTAAATCAATAATTAACTATCTAGTGAATTTCTATAAAGGTGATTTGAGAAGATGGAAATTACAAAGAAGTATTGTATTATTTAATTGGCATTGATTAAGATTATAAAATCCCGAATATTGTAATAATGTGATTTATTAAATTTAGACCCTAAGCAATGGTTTGAGATGTATGTGTATACATTAGAGGAAATTAGTTTAAAGGAAAAACTTTATGTTAATTTTTAAATGTAGGACGGAACTTTTAAAATTTAGGCCCAAGGACAGTAGCGCGTTCTATTCAACCAACTCCAACTGTTTCCTCCATCGTCTGAAGTCATCGTCTGAAGCCTGCCATACCCGCTACCGCCCTAGCCCTAACCTGCCGTAGCCGCCGCCCTAGCCCTAACCCGCCGTAGCCGCCGCCACCCAAGCCGTCGTCGTCCAAGCCGCCGCCATTGTCGAAGTTCCCGCCGTCCATTCTAAAATTGAAAAAAAAACCTAATTCGACACTCCAATCCAAACGTAAATTAGAAATTTCGTGAAAATTGAAGTCGAGTGTCACTAAATCTAAAAGTAAGAAACAAATGGAGAAGCAGAACACAGAAGAAGAAGAAAGTCAAAAAGTTTTAATATACACTGTTTAATATGCTAAATGATAGACTAATATAGCATTTATACTTTTAATGTAACATTTTAATCACAAAGTTCACCACTATGTTTATGATATGCAAAATGATAGTTTAATGTAGCATTTGAGTTATGAAGTCCATTATCATGTTTAAAATATGCAAAATGATAGTTTGATATAGCATTTTAGTTGTGAAGTCCAATACCAAAGTTACAATCTGCAAATTGAGATTTAATGTATCATTTTAATTACAAAATTTATTGGCATGTTTAAGTTATACAAAATGATAGTTTAACATACTATTTCAGTTAATGAAGTCCAATATCATGTCTACAATATGGAAAATGATTGTTTAATGTAGCATTTCAATTACAAATTACACAAGCATGTTTAGGATATGCAAAATGATAGTTTAATATAGCATTTTACTTACAAAGTCCACTAGTATGTTTAGAATATTTAAAATGATAGTTTAATATAGCATTTTAGTTATGATTTACACTAGCATTTTATTTATGATATCTGTAACATTCAAAATAAAGCAGCTCGATAAACAATTAAACAAACAACTGATGCCTTATGTTTTATGCATATTTTATCATCTTGTGAAACATACAAGTAATTTTATCTAATCAAAATCACATCTTTTGTAGATTTTTAAAACAAAACTTATTTCATCTCCTTGAAAATTAGGAACATTCAATCATGCTATTACAAATGCATAAACTATAACAACAACAATACAGAATATAACGTTCAGTTTTGCATTATACATATAGAATTAGAATGATAAGTTCATATAGCATTTTTTTTCTTAGTTCATTTCAACGCATTTAATCGTCATCGTTACCTTTGGCACCACCAGCAAGCTTAACCTTCACTCCACCGCCGCTCATTTGAAATCGGCCATAAAAATCATGGCTCAAGTCATCGCAGACCTTCAAAGTAGTCGCCACCACCTACAGTCCATCGCCTTCGTCTGACGAACGAGCTGCGCCTTCGCATGAACGAGCTCCACCTTCACCTGCGGTTGCGCCGTCGTCGCATGCTCTTGTGATGCAGCGCCACCTATTCTTGTGATATCGCCGCCTGTAATAGTGATTTGAGAACGAGATTTGAGAACAGTCTAATTTTTTTGTGAAGAATTTCCTTTTAGGCGAAAGAATAAAACTTGCGTCCTTAAAACGTAAAAATAATTGTCGCGTCCTTCATTCCAAAAAGAATGTTAAGTTTTTCATTCAGCCAATTTTCCTGTATACATTGTATCTCAAACCATTTCTTTTACAAATTGCGGGACACGAGGATGGAAAAAATAACTGCTTGCATAAACAAGAAGATCCAAAACCGCCTAATCCACATGCAACTACAGATGATCAACAGGGAGGAAAAGGGAGGACGTTTGCTGATGCTGTACGTGGTACTAGAAATCCCTGTTTACCCACCAAACTAAAATACATTGCCCCACCACAGGGTTATTGTTGGAATTCCTTTTTAGATGGTGAATGAGATATCTCTTCATGCGGATTTTCAAATTTGAACGATGAAGAGACGCGACGTTTTAAACAGCAACGGTTCTGAAGCGTTGCAACTGAACGGACGCGACTGTTGCAAACAGCAACAGTTCTGAAGTGTTGCAACTGAACGGATACGACTGTTGCAAACAGCAACAGTTCTGAAGCGTTGCAACTGAACAGACGCGACTGTTGCAAACAGCAACGGTTCTGGAGTGTTGCAACTGAACGGACACAACTGTTGCAAACAGCAACAGTTCTGAAGCGTTGCAAATGAAAGGAAGTGACTGTTGCGAACAGTAACGCTTTTTTGACGTTGCAAATGAAGAGGTGCGACTTTTCTCAACGGATGCAGCCATTGGGAATTCGGCTATAAATAAGAAGGAAACCTGATCACTTTCCTCACTCAATTTTCAAACCGAATTATCTCTTCTATCTCTTCATCTCTTAAATCATATTCAGTCCTATCACACAGAAGATCATACACATCACAATCTCGTGCAGATTACGTCTGTTGTATCTTGGGAGAATTTTGAAATAAAATTCTTAAGGAAATCGTTACGACGAGCCTCAGACAAAATCGGGTTAGAACTGTTATTCTACATTCTACCCTTTAATTTTGTTATACTATTTATTCAAAATAGTATAACGTTGTTGTTGTAGTTTATTTACAACATTCATATTGTTATTATAATTAATACAGAATTCCAGTGTAGTGGAAATCTGAGTTATAAACTTGTGCGACGAGTTTATATTTGATTATTCTTTGTTTTGGTATACTAGACGTATAACAGTTATGTCTTCTTCCTAGCAACAACATTCAGTTAATAGTCGGAGATTTGGAAAAAAAACAGTAGTTTTGCCCCCTATTGATTTCAGAATTTCATACAATAAATTGAAGGAATATATTCAAAAAGTATGGAAGCCTGGAGGTAATTATTATATATATTCACAACGCTCCAAACTTCTACTATGCGGTACAATTTGACGATATTAATGACTATGAGAGTATTTTGAATAAAAAAACCTACTCCTACTATGGAAAACTACTTCTGCTTGATGCATGGCACCCAGGGTATGAATTCAACTACACAAGCTGAGAGTCTGAGACATCTGCAACATATCAAAATGACTCGAAAAATGAGAGTGCAAAAGAAATTTTTTATGAAGTTAGTGACAGTGCTATATCAGATAATGGAAAACATGATGACGTTGAAGAGGCACCTAATAATGGTACCTGATCACTTAGACTTCCTCGATCAACAACTTCCACATTCCATAGAAGCTGATGACTTACAAACATGTTTCATAGTTTATCAAAAAAAATGCTAAATATCTTGATAAAGGGAAAGGAAAATCAGCTCCTTTTAAAAGATCATTAAGGAGCAACTTGAAGATTAAATGAGTCTTCTTACATGGAATGTTAGGGGAATGAACACATCACAAAGAGTGCGTGATGTGTTCACACTCCTAACAAAATTCAAGCCAACATTAGTTGGCTTGGTTGAAAATAAAATGAATAGTGATAATCTCAATCTACTTAAATATAAACTACCAGGAAATTGGGATATCTAATAATACATCTATGATAAATGGCCGAATATTACTACTCTGGGATACTATAGTTTGGGATATTACTGTTATTTCATCCTCTGCCCATCATATTACAACGTATGCACTTAATAATGGTGGCTTCAAAATGGTTTTACTGTAATTTACAGCAGTAATCTCTTCACACAAAGACAAAAACTATGGACTCATATTACTAAAGACTCATCTTCTATTTTGGATCCCTGGATTTTGATGGGTGATTTCGACAATGCTTTATCAGCCGTTGACAAAAAAGGAGGTCTACCCATACCTTTTAATCAACTACAAGCTTTTAATAACTGTCTAATGCAGGCTGGTTTAACGGAGATAAAAGCATTGGGATACAACTATACAAACTTCTACAAAATTCTTATTAACTCCATATGTCTACAAAAAATTCTCTTACATGAAGGCACTTACATTATCACAACTATCTAGTGACCATAATCCTTTACTTTTGCATCTAATTCAAGTGCATAAGGAAAAGGGGTTTCCATTTAGATACTTCAACGACTGGAATTTAAAAGAAGGATATCAAGCATGCATATCAAAAGGCTTAAGTAGTAGTACTTGGGGTTTTCCTTGTTACCAATTTCAATACAAACTACAGGCATGCAAGCATGAACTTAAACTATGGAATAAATCAAGAGCTCGAGATAATGCCTACCTGGAGAATGCTGAGAAAGATTTAGCAGTATTGGAGCTAGCAGTTGATGAGGACCCTAAGAACCTGCAATTATATGAGGAGATGTTAGATGCACGACATAAATTTCAGGTGCAGCAACAAATAAAATTCCGGAGTTTACGACAAAAAGCTTAAAGTACAATGGCTGCAACAAGGCGACACTAACTCAAAAAAATTTCATTAAAAAATGTCATTCGGAAGACTTATAAATAAAATTCAAGCATCCATAGATCTAGAAGGGAATATGCTGTAAAAGCCAGAACAGATTGAACATGAGGCTATTACTTATTACACTGAGCTGTTCAATGATAACACTCCTATTAATTTTCTAGAATTTCAACCTATTTCAGTTATTAATAAGGCAGGCCAAAAAAATTATTGCAGGAAATAAAAATGGAAGAAGTAAACAAAGCTGTTTTTTCTGTTCATGAAGACAAGAGCCCCGGATCGGATGGTATAAATTCAAAATTCATGACATTGCATTGGGATGACATTAAGCAGGACCTTCTTGCTGCTGTACAAGACATGTTTACTTCAGCCAGGCTCCCAAAGGGTATTAATCATACATTTATTTCACTCATTCCAAAGACTTGCTCATGAATTATTATGGTATTTTTCCAAGAAAGGAGTAGACAGAGATTTCATAAAAGTGGATCTACAAAAAGGCTACGACAAAGTGAATAGGAGTTTTATATGTTACATTATGAGTAAAATGGATTTTCCTACTCATTTTATTAATATCATATTCGAATGCATAAACACTCAATTTTATTTCAAGGAATTCCCAACGGTAATATTACTAGCACTAGAGGCTTATGTCAGGGAGATCCGTTGTCACTCTACTTGTTTACAATATCTATGGAATATCTTAGTTACTTAACGGCAGAAGCAACTAAGCTCCATAATTGTATCCCTGTTTACAAGTTTAAACCACAAATTACTCACTTGTTATATGCCGACGACTTGATGATATTTGGAAAGACCACAAATTTAGCAGCAGACACAATTATAGGGGTCTTTGAAAATCTGAACTGCTATGCAGGATTGAATGTCAACATTTTCAAAACTAAAATCTATTTTAGTTCTGAAGCTACAAGGAAACAGTATTTTTTGGCAACATTGCAATATGAAGAAGGGAATCTGCCTGTAAAGAAAGTGAACAAGTTGTAATTGAAAGGAATTGTATTGATTGAATAATAATACTCATGTACAACAGAACGTATTTATAAAGTAAATACAGAGATGTGGGCTTGTATGGGCTTGGCCCGTTTACATATATTACAATACTATACTGGTTTGTTTTAGAGATAATATCTCTATTCTTCGATACCCCCCCCCACAAACCAGTGATAGGGTTAGGGTTTCCCGAAAGCATAAAAAATGGCTGCCACGAGAGTTTTCCTTCAAAAATTTATCAAATTTTTCTTCGAATCTGGTAAATTTCCACTCGTGTGGTGGTTTATCAGGTTGAGGAAGCCAGATTAGCAAGAGTAGTAGCAGCAATTAGTTAGCTTGAAGGATCTGGAAGGGTTGAGGCTCTATTTTAACGAGCAGACCGCAGATCTAGTTACGTCACGATTTGCAGAGACAGATGGATCTGGAGGATTTGTAGCTTCACTTCGATGAACAGGTCCTTCTGTTGCTGGCAAGTAAGTTGAGATCTTGCAGTTTGGATCTGGATCTGCTTCATTGATGTTCAGATCACTTTTGAATCTGGTAAAGTTGATCTTTGATAGTGCTTTGGTAAATACATCTGCCTTTTGGTAAGAGGAAGGTATGTGATTCACCCTTAGTTTTCCCTTTATGACTTGCTCTCGAACGAAGTACAGATCCAGCTCTATGTGCTTCGTTCTAGATTGTAGTACTGGATTTGCAGTGAGAGATATAATGCTTAGGTTATCACACCAGATGATTGCCGTAGTGTCTGTTTTGATTTGTAATTCTGTTAGTAGAGATTCTACCCACATGATTTCGGCAGTTGCACTAGCTACGCTTCTGTACTCTGCTTCAGTACTAGATCTAGATACTGTAGGTTGTTTTTTAGCACACCAAGATATTGGATTTTTACCCAAGAAAATACAGTACCCAGTTGTTGATCTCCTGTCATCTCTGTCAGTGGCCCAGTCTGCATCTGCATATCCATTGATATTGAGTGTCTTGCTTGCATATAGAGTAAGTCCTTGATTTATGGTACCTTTGAGATATCTCAATATTCTTTTAACTGCTTTCCAGTGATCATCTAGTGGTTGTTGCATGAATTGACTGACTTTATTTACACAGAAAGATATGTCTGGCCTTGTTATTGTTGCATATTGTAATGCTCCAACGATGCTTCTGTAAAGTTTCTCATTTTCAATTGGTTCACCTTTTGTTTTTGATAAGTGTGAACTGCTAGTCATAGGTGTTGGAAGAGGGTTTGCCTTGTCCATTTTTGCTTTTGTCAGAATTTCTGAGATATATTTCTTTTGACATAGATGTAGCTTGTTGTCAGTTGTTCTTTTGACCTCTATACCAAGGAAATAGCTTAGTTCTCCCAAGTCTTTGATTGAGAACTCTTTGTTTAGTTGTTGTGTGACTTTATTGATTTCTGCCTCACTGTTGCCTGTAATTATAAAGTCATCAACATAAATAAGTATATAAGTGACTGTTGCATAGAAAATTTAACAAAGAGAGAGTTGTCAGATTTTGTTGAGATATAGCCAAGACTGGCTAAAGTCTGTTTTAGCTTGTCGAACCACACTCTTGGTGCTTGCTTGAGTCCATAAATTGCTTTGTTTAGTTTGCACACCAATCTTTCACTGCCTTGTTGTTTGAATCCTGGTGGTTGTTCCATAAACACTTCTTACTGCAAAACACCATTCAGAAAAGCATTATTTACATTTAATTGTTTAATGGTCCAATTCTTACACAAGGCTATAGTTAATACAATTCTGATGGTGGATGGTTTCATAACTGGGGAAAAAGTTTCAGTGAAATCAAATCCACTCTGTTGTGAGTATCCTTTTGCCACCAGTCTAGCCTTGTACTTTAGAATTGTACCATCAGGATTTTTCTTAAGTTTATAAGTCCATCTACAGCCTATGATGTTTTTATGTTCAGGTAACTGGACAAGATTCTAGGTTTTATTTTTTGTAAGTGCATTATATTCCTCCATCATGGCTGTTCTCCACTTCTCATGTTGCATGGCTTGATAATAAGTAGCTGGTTCCTCATTAGATAATTCTGCATTGTATATCTTTGGTTTGAATATGCCACTTTTTGACCTTGTTACAATGTGATGACCACTATTTGCAGGATTAGTCTGTTGAGCTATGTCCTCCACTGTGCTTTCCTGCTGAGTATTGAATGGTTGAGTATCATTCAATACTTGGTAGTGATCTGCTTGACTGCTGCAGTCTTGATGTGGTAGCTGATATGAGCCTTCAGATTCCTCATGATTTGATATACTTCTAATTACTTGTTGCTGTGGAGCAACATTGTTTTCACTCTGAGATGTCTGTCTTTCGACAGGTATGATTATCTCAGGTATAGCAGGTATAGAGGTTTTTGGGTTATATAGTTTCTTTGTAGTATTAAATTCAGATTTGATAAAGGGAAATTCAAACTCATTAAAGGTTACATGCCTTGATATGTATACTCTACCCTTATTATCAAGACATTTGTAACCTTTTTGATTGTTTGCATAACCTAAGAAAGTACAAGGAGCAGACCTGAAATCCAATTTGTGTGTGTTGTAGAGTCTCAGGCAGGGGAAGCACAGGCATCCAAACACCTTTAAACTCTGATATTCTGGCTTGATCTTTGTTAGTGTCTCAATTGGACTTTTAAATTGTAGAACTTTGGTTGGTAGTCTGTTGATAAGATACACAGCAGTGGAAAAGGCATCAGGCCAGAATTTCAGAGGTACAGATGCCTGTGCAAGAAGAGTCAGGCCAGTTTCCACAATGTGCCTGTGCTTCCTCTCAATGAGACCATTCTGTTCATAGGTATGAGGACAAGTTGTTCTATGATTTATTCCTTTCTGTTGAAAGAATTCTTTGAGTGGTAAAAACTCTTTGCCACCGTCAGTTTGAATAATTTTTACTTGACAACTTGTTTGCTTTTCAGCACTTGCTATGAACTGCATTACTGCATTGTAAGTCTCAGATTTTGCTTTTAAGAAATAGATCCACACATGTCTAGAAAAAGCATCAATAAATTAAATATAATACTTGTAACCATAATCAGTAGATATTGGAGCTGGTCCCCATAAATCTGTAGCAACAAGTTGTAGTGGTTTATCATATACAGTGTTTGAGTCTGGAAATGCAAGTTTATGATTTTTGCCCATGGGACAATAGGTGCAATTATAGAATGAGGGAATATTCTTAATATGAATTTTATTATTGCTCAAGATATGTCTTACAATTTTTATGCTAGGATGACCCAGCCTAGCATGCCAAACATCATAGTTATTACAACTTTCACTACATTTTGTTTCAGACATATTACACCAATTTTTTCTATTTTCAAATTTTCTTGAGTTGCCAACATCAAATTTGTACAAACCCCTACATTCTTTACCCTGCAAAAGAATTTCATCTGTTAGTGCATCTTTTACTAAGCAAAACTTGGGATGAAATTCGAAATATACATTATTGTCTTTTGAGAATTTTGATACACTTATCAGATTTTTTCTGATAACTGGTACTCTCAAAAGGTTATTAAGATATAATTTTCTTGCACCTGTGATACTTGCATTTCCAGTGTGTGTTATGTGAGTTGCTTTACCATTACCCATATATAATGAATGTTTACCTTTATATTCCTTGTTTCCAAGATTCCAGTTGTTGAGATTATTTGTGACATGATTTGTTGCTCCAGAGTCTGGGTACCAGCTGTCGTCTTGTATGTCTTCTGCTTTTGCTAAATGATTGGTTGTGCTTTCTGATTGCTCTTTACTTCCTTGTTGAACATTAACCATATTAGCACTAGGATCACTCTGTCTTGAGTTGTTAGTACTTTGTTGAGATGGTGTGTAATTTGCATCAAATCTAAAGTAGCATCTATTTGCTGTGTGACCATATCTTTCACAAATTTGACATCTTATCCTGTTATTGTTGTTGTTGTTGTTCCATCTACCACCTCTTCCCCTTGATCTGTTATTCTGACCACCTCTTTGACCATTATTGGACCGATTCCTGTTGCTGTAATTTCTGTCTTGATTTCTTCCTCTGTTGCTAGCAATATAGTTTGCAGAGTATTCAGGATTTGATGATCTTTTTTGTTCTAATCTACCTTCATGTGCCAATAGTATAGAGTGCACATTTTGTAGATTTGGTAGTCTTTCTGTTGATGATATTACAGCTACAACAGATTCATATTCTTCTTCTAATCCACTTGGTAGATACAATACTTGCTCTGTGTCACTTACATTATATCCTGCAGAGGCTAACTGATCACATATGATTTTAGTTTTGGACAAGTACTCTCTCATGGTCTGACTGCCTTTCTTCAAGTTATTTAATTGTCTTTTATACTGCATAATTCTTGCACCAGATTGAGAGCTGAAATTTTGCGCTATTGTATGCCAAATCTCATATGCAGTTTTGCAGCCAATTAGTTGTGGCAAGAGACTTGCACTGATTGAGGATAATAGCCAAGAACTGACTAAACTGTCTTGTCTTTCATGAATAACATATTCTTGATTATCAATTAACTTTCCTTGTGTATCTGCAGTGAATCTTGGAGGCTTACTGATAGTTCCAAGAACATATTCTTGGAGACCATAGGCCTTTATTGCAGTCTCCACTTGAAATTTCCATAGCAAGTAGTTGGTTTCATCAAGAGGGGTGGTTATGATTTGGCTATGTGGTTTAATAATGATTTTGAGGAGTTCTTGGGTGATACTAGATTGATTCTGGGTGGATTTGGATACACATGTGGGAGAGATGGCACTATTATCATTTTCTTCAGCCATTATCGAAGCAAGAAAGTTATATTAAGGATAAAGATTACCAGAAAGAGGAGCTGCAGCCAGAGACTGACTGGATGATCGATATTGACAGCAGTTTCTTGGCACGGCACTCCAGGTATGATCCAAACTGAATCTTTTGATTTCTGATAGTCTGATGTAGCCAAGATGATGATATATGATGATACTTTTCTGATATTATCTTTTATTGGCACGGCACAGTACTAGATGATGAATCTCCTTTATTGATTTGTATACAGTTGTTAAACTGTATACTTGACTCTCAGATGATGAGAATTCTCTGATGAGAGAAATGATTTTCAGATCATATGCTGTTAAGCATTTACCTGCTCTGATACCATGTAAAGAAAGTGAACAAGTTGTAATTGAAAGGAATTGTATTGATTGAATAATAATACTCATGCACAACAGAACGTATTTATAAAGTAAATACAGAGATGTGGGCTTGTATGGGCTTGGCCCGTTTACATATATTACAATACTATACTGGTTTGTTTTAGAGATAATATCTCTATTCTTCGATACTGCCTATAACTTTTTTAGGAGTCCCCCTTTCTTCCACTTACGTTTATTACTTGTAGTGACAGCACTTGTTGCACAAGATATAAAACAAAATATAAGGATGGGACTCGCATTTTCTAAGTTTTGCTGGAAGGGCAGAATTATTACACTTAGTTATCGCTCCAACTATTTTATATTAGATTTTCATTTATCAAATACCAAAGCAAACAATAGATAAACTTAACACATTATGTGCAGACTTTTTCTGGGCAGGCAGGAAACATAAAGTAGCATGGGACAGTTTGTGCAAACCAAAGAATGGAGGAGGAATAGGTCTCAAACAATTCACTGATCTTAAAACAGCAGCCTGTCTAAAACTAATGTGGAATTTTCTAATGAAGGATAGCTTATGGAGCAAATGGATGAAGCAAAAATACTACAGAGGCAAATCTTTATGGTCAATACCGATAGGTAACAATGCTTCATGTACATGGAAGCATAATTTACGTCTCTGAATGAATGGCAGTCAATTTTTCAATAAAGTCATCACTGATGGTACGACTACATCACTTTTGCAAGAGCCGTGGATCAACTGCAAATGTTTGGTTGATCTGCTTGGACTAGACAGATTTCAATTAATCGGCTCACCGCAACTAAAAGATGATCATATAATATCTAATGGCATTCTTGTTGAGTTTTGGCATTCTCGCGTTCTGAACACATTCGCTTCACCATGTCTAGGCGCATCAACGGTCGAAGTTTGGTCTTGGCAACACATTGTAACAAAAGAAATGCTCAATTTTACGTGCCACCAATCGTATATATATATATCACGATTATTCCAAATATTCTGCGATGTTGGACTTTTAATCCGTTCAATCCACGCACCCACACCATTTACAATGCGAGCCACGCCTAACAGTTCTAGATCCATTCCTAAATATTGCTACGCGAGAAATTGCAAATCAGTCACAATAAGTTCAGATACACCCAGATCGAGGCAGTGATTTCTACGAATGGTGCGAGGTAAGAAATTCAATTTCCATGTGGCTTAGGACAAGATCAGACACAAAGATCATTTACAAAACTGGACGAAACTAGTGTGGCATCATAAAAACAGCACGAAAATGTCTTTCATACTATATCTAGCAGTGCTGAATCGATTGAGTACTAAAGACAAGCTGACACAATTTGGAATTAAAAATGATGGTTTGTGTATTCTATGTTGTTGAGAATAACATAAACGAAAGCTCAAAAGATATTTATTTATTAGCCAACGAAAGCCTTATATAGGCAGTACATAAACCGAACGTGAAAACAAAGAATGCATAAAACTAGGACAAAGCTTATACCAAAACAACCTAAAACATAGAAGATCCTATACGTGATCTATTATTGGTAGGGACTAGGACAACTAAATGATGATATTTTTGGCTAATTCTAACACGCTCCCTTAAACTGAATGTGCTAATATTCAGTTTGCAATTTACAAATGCGAGCGGTCACAACTTTCATTCCTACCTGGTTGGACATGCTCAACTATTTCACGTTGATTGGTTATTCACTCTTTTACCAATCAACAAATACTCTTGGTTTTCTCTTAGGGATTCACGGACCTTTCCACTCGGGTCATCCCTTAATACTTCTATATCTATCATCTCCCCAATAAGTGAGAACCGCAACTCTTCTTCACTTACTTGTTGGATGACATATAAAACCACACCTGTTTTACTCACAGATTTTACCTACTGCACTTGTAGGCATGTCTATCTTCTCTTAGGCATATCATCAAACAGTTCTCGAGCACTCCACAAATGTCCAACCCTCCGACCGACGCCGTCTTTCGTCGTCTTCATATCCACTTGACTTTCACACAAGCAAGCCAACTCCTGCATCAATCTCGGTAATCACTGCCTTACTTCACTCCCTGACACAATGCCTCAACTTCATGTACAAACCATCAACCACCACTGTGCCTCACCTTCCTCTGCCATTACATCACCTTCACATACACATGATTCCATAACCAGCAAACCATCAATTCACCAAACCAACAATCTACATCATTCTACCCTAATCACCAAACCAGCAAGCATCCATTCACTGCCACTTCCATCGCGTATCATGGCCTGGACTACAACATTATCACAACCATCCAACTCTGCAAAATCATCCAACTGTGCATACACACATTTCACTGCCACAACCTGAAACAATCCACAATGCTACCCACAAAACATTTCACTACTTAACAAACTTCACCAAAACACACCTCCTCATCAACCAATCCTTTCTTCTGACTAAATCACAACTCCAGCAACACACAATTCTCCGATCATCACCATAACTTGCCCATCCTTGCCACTTACTCAAACACCTGACTGCAACCGCTATCGACAGAACCTTCCACGCTACATTCATTTCTAAACTACATCAATGATCCCAAGGAGTTCATCCACAGCCGCAGCATGCTGATAGATAATCATCTTCAAAACAACAAGCACTATCTCCATTTCACAATACCACAAATAACTGCTACCAAACCTGACTTGAGCTGGAAACCACCATCTGAATTCCACCATCCAAATTGCAGCTCAACACCTCCTACACTATTCAACACCACTACCCTGAACATTGCCAATCATTATCCGAAAGCAAACTACACTTCACAATCTCTTCCTCCTCCACCAACACAGTTCCATCCATATATCCATATAGGATTATATCAAGCAAGGCAAACTCAGGCACGACTTTGCATCGTTCAGGCCTTAACAATTTTGCATCCAAACTCCAGAACCTTAGGCAACTCATCAATAGGCATCACCAGTCAAATCTAGCCATTGTCGTTCGCCGACTTCGGCATAAAGAACAACCATCAACATCGATTTAGTATCCAGCAACCAATCCCATTATTGATGGCCGATAACTCTAGAAACAACTCTCCGGTGGCAAGGCAAGATTTTTAGCATCCGTTCATCAAAGTGGCAAAGATTCAAACGCAGCGCATCAACAAGCCGCAAGCACAACCACCTTATCAAACTGCCCTGAACTAGTAAACCTCAGCTTGCCTAACTCGAGCTTCAACACTTGTCTCGTTGCCCATTGCCCATCAAGATTGACGCCTGGACCTGCGTAGCTCAACGACGCCGCAACCACCTGCCGAGCAAGAGGCCAGTGCCTTACTCCATAACACTCCTTGGTTCACATCACCATGCCACTGCTCCACTGCTAGACCCACTACTGCCACTTCGTCACTTCATCACTGCCCTAGCTAAGTCGAGCACAACCCCTACCTACTCCATGTTCACTTGCCTTGTCCATACCTTATTGCAGTTCACTACATCACTGCCTGCAGCTCCTATAATATGCAACTACAATGGCACAACTAGCAAGCACCAAAACTTGCTCCATCGCCCTTCTATGCTACAATAATGCCCGACGGAAAGCAGCACATAAGCTACCGCCACCGGTAAGTGAAAAACCCAAGATTTGAGCGCAAGGCTCTGATACCAATTGTTGAGAATAACAGAAACAGAAACGAAAGATCAAAAGATATTTATTTATTAGCCAACGAAAGCCTTATATAAGCAGTACATAAACCGAACGTGAAAACAAAGAATGCATAAAACTAGGACAAAGCTTATACCAAAATAACCTAAAACATAGGAGATCCTATACGTGATCTATTATTGGTAGGGACTAGGACAACTAAATGATGATATTTTTGACTAATTCTAACATATGTGATAGTGAACCAGAAAGTAAACAACATATATTTTTCAACTGTTCTTATTCTACGTACATATGGAGTGAAATTAAGTCAAAGATGCAACTTTCACCTGCATTCTTTACGTCTCTGGAAGAGGAGATAAATCACCTTATCTCCAATTTTAAGAAGAAGGATCAGCTGATGGACTTGGCAACCGTTGTGCTCACGGCTATGGTTTATCATATCTAGCAAGAGAGAAATAACCGAATCTTTAGACGAAAACGGATCGACAGAGTACATGAGAATAGACAGATTCAAAAGGAAATTTGATACCTTGTTAGAAATATCAGCAGTAGCACGTGTTGGAACTAGACCTGCCCGCAGCGGAATTTATGGGTGAATTTAAAAAAAATTAGGATCTTTATTTGACCTATGATGTCTAAGATTTACATCGCAAACAGACATATTAGCTCATTTTATATGTCATATATGTTGTCCAAATATGTGCATGTATATGTGTTACAAAATACAAACAAACACATGTATGTATAAATATATTATATATAATATATGAACATGAAACATTCATATATAGATAAATATGTATATAGAAAGAGAGAGAACAATTATTAAAAATTATTTATAATTCAAAATTAACTTAGTTTTGCAAACATAATAATTTTAGTATTTTAATTTGTATATATTATGAATAAAATAATGTTTTCATTCATAAATAATTAACATAAAATAATCTATTGATGAAAATTCAAATTTTACAATTTTCGAAAATCTAGGATCATAAAAAAGAGCTTAGGAAAAATTTGGAGATTCTTCAAAGTTGAAATATTATTTTTTAAAACAAATACATTGATTTCGGCAATAATTATTTAAGATAAAATAATATATTATTAAAAATTTAAATTTTAAAATTTCAGAAATTCTAGGATCATGATGAAAGGTTAGAAAAAATTTTGAAGAATTTTTAAATTAAATTATTATTTTTAATAAATCATAAACATTTTTTTCGAAATAATATTAATTATTAAAAATAATAAACTTTATTGAAAAATTCCTAAATTTTTTCTATATGTTTCTGAAATGATATAATATTTTTAAAAAATATAAAATTTAATTTCTAATGTAATAATTATTTTACATATAATAAATAATTCAAAAATTCAATAAATGTTAATTTAAAAATATGAATATATGTATGATAATTAATTTTCGAATATGTAAATTCATATTATATATAAATAAATGTACTAAAAATTTTAAATCGTACATATATCTTATATATGCATATATGCTATTATGAGAAAGAAATATACGCTAATATATATATAAGTGTTACGGCACGCGCTTCGCGCGTGAATTGTTTTCCTTATAAATTGTATATGTTTAAATCAGTCAAAAAAATATTTTTTTTAAATTTTCAAGTGATATTAAGATTTGTATATTTATAAATAAGTATTTTGAATTTGTAAAAGAAGTTTAATTTTAGATCTTATTTATAGAAGTGTTTTGAATTTGTAAAGCATGTTTAATTGTTAGATCCTACTTTTAGGGGCGTTTGAATTTGTAAAAGAAGTTTAATATTAAATTATGATTTTAAGTGATTAAGATTTGATAATATATAGAGGGGCGTTTTTGGTAGTTCACGTTGATACCAAAAAAGTGTGACACCAGAGCTATTACAACTATTATTAAAGAAAGATATATATATATATATATATATATATATATATATATGAATTTATTAATAAATATATATATAACAATTATTAATGACAAAAATTGATTTTGTACGGTAAACAACATTTTTCTATACATAAATCAAATAGTATAATAAACAAATTATGCACATAACCAAACGGATTTGTGATAACCACATCTACTTACAAAAATCTCACCTAACTAACCATATAGTAGCAATATATTTAAACAGATATGAAATTGCTCATTATAGGATCATAGAATATAATTTAATTACTGTAATATGAATTAAAATTACTAATTTAATGATGCCTTTGAATCCACGTTGAAGCAATGACTTCCCTTCCTTTTACTGTTCTTGATTCGTCAGATTTCAAGTTCAGAATCACCGACCTCTAACTATCGAATAGTATTATTTTAATTTGAAATATATTTGAGAATTTTGGAGTGTATTGAAAGCTATGTTTTAACTCGCAATGAAGAAGGTAATGGCGGCCAAAAAGGTTCATAATTATTTTTAGAAATACACACACACACACACACACACATATATATATATATATATATATATATATAGTTGTATTAGAGAGAAACGAGGAAAACCTTTTTACCCCTTCTCACTTGATTTCAACCCATTATCTCCAAGCCAATTCCCTATGTTTTAGCCACCCCTAAACCTTGCCAAAATTGAAATTTTGCAGCCCTAATAATGGGCCATAAACTCATCTAAGCCCAAGCCAAAATACTATACAATTAAATCTGATTTAATCGCTTGTTGATATTGTATATCGATCGATATGTTTATAACTGTTATATATATATAACATTATTTATTTCTCAAATCATATTCAAATTTTATAATTAATATTTCATAAATATTAATTAATTTAAACAGTTATAAACTAATTAAATCGTTCGGTCTTAAGGGAATTCATCATTTCGGTTGTGTAATTCTTGGATGTAAATTTGGTTAGCGATTAACATCGAACTATTCTAATGTTAACATTCACACGTCACTTAGCAGGTGGTGAGACATTATGGTCAAATTTATCGCTTACTCATTATCGGTAAAATCCAATTTTAGTTTAATAAGCGTTACCCGGTAGTGACATTTGTTTACACCAATTCTCTTCGTTAAAACTATATCACTTTTGGACTTATGGAATTTGGTAATAGTCAAAATTCCAACCTCATCCACATTCAACTCTATAGTCTAAATACAAAGTCCTTGGTTCAATAATAACAATTACTATTAACGGAAATGCTCTGGCCAAAGACTTTGACTTTGAGTTGACTGTGATACTAACCGCATATAACTGAGGAGACGAATCCTCACTTGAATAGTGCTTCACTTCCAATACTTCCACTCGACCCAACTATAGTCACTCGATGGACGCCATGCCATGATTTGACTATAATCAAAGCGGAGCTTTCAAATTGAAGATCCACAATATTCTCAAGTCGAGAGAACTATGTAAATCAGTCACATCGATATTTTCTATTTGACCTTAGTTATATCAACCAACAGAAAACTATCGAGTGAGTCATTCCATAGTTATCCAATAACTATTAGTACGTAACCCCTAAGTGCCCCCAGCAGTCATGAGTAATACACTGCCTAACATTTGGAGAGCGTTACGTACTCCAGTCTCAACGGATACATCGATATCCAGTCTCGATGCATCTTGACTAGGAACATTAGAAATGGTATATTTGTTTCGTTGTGATAAATTACTCACGGTTACAACACTTTGTAACTACTGTCACAACATATACCATTTATGGATTTTTCTATTAAATATACTTTTAATTAAGTTAATAAATTAATATTATCATATTATATCAAATATATAATAGGAAGAAAATACCTTTTATTTCGAACAAGATTGGTTAATGAGTTAGATATATGTAACAAATTACATAATTGCCCCTAGGGCATACCCTTAACTCTATCAATTTCCCACTTGCACTTGAAGTCAATTATGGAATCTAATTCCAACTTCTCCAATCAGTTTTCTCAAAACCAATTAGGTCGGTCCCTTAGTGAATGGGTATGTGATTATGTTTTAATTATCTACTTTGCCGATTAACCCTCTCTAACACTGATAAACTTCCTTTTATCATATAAAACGATTCGAATTATGTTTTTCAACTTCTAGTGAGCTTTAAGTTCTATCATGACCAATTTCATGACATTGTTATCTCATAACAATATTATGGGATTCTAAACATTTGGAATTACCTTTGGCTTAATTATAAATTTATGCATTTATATCTATATACATTGGTTTATTGTAGCGCTATTCAAGTTAATATTTTCAACATTTCGTTGGATCGACCATAATCACTTTTATTTTGAAACATTTTCAAATTAAAGATTTTAACTTGAATTTTATCATTGACATGTTATACTCAATATCACTTATAAAAGTTTGTATCCAAACGTTCCATCATAACGAGTTTGTTGTTTCTGTAAACAATTTTCTAGTATTTCATAAATACGCGAGAACACCTCAAACAACCATTTAGTGATATCAATTTGGATTTTATATTTGATCCATGTATCAAATACATAAACAAAACACAATATCATACACAACATAACCTGTATGATAATTCGTATTGCTAATGCATAAGGAATACAACTTACATGTTCTCCTTTTAATTGGGTGCTCTTGTATATCGTTTTGGGACAATCCATATATCTTTTATACTCACCATAAAAGACATCATTTACAATCCAAAATTGAGTATTAAAACAACTAAAGTTGATTTTAATACAAGCATATTGTTAAAATCAACAACGTGTTGTTTACTTATAGTTTAGAAATATCAATGTACCTTTTAACGTTCTTTCTTATGAACACACGCTTCCTTTGCACTTTGATTGAAAATCAAAATATTTGATATTTCTATCAAAATACTTATTTAATCTTGACGCTTTTAAAATGATACATTCGTATCATTTCTTGGACCATATCCAAAAACTCACAAACCCAATATCGCTTCTACTGACTTCGAGGCATTTTTGGTTAATATGTGTAAACAACTTACTCTAAATCATTATTTAGAACTTTATGTTTCAATACATAAGTACCAAAAACTAAGTCTTATCGAGCGATAATTTTGTGAGTAAACCTGAATTAACTAGAGCATGTTGAATACCAAATCTGTTATGTTATTTCAAGAATTGAAATTTGCAATATTATTCTTATCAACATTGCTTATTTAATTCCAACCACATTAGTCTTTCCAATAAATACACAATCTCGACCGATGGATCACATCTCTTTGGTTACGACCACCAAAATCGTATTTTGATAGCGTACTTGGAATTCTTTCATATCTGCGCATCATACCTTATAGAGTCAACAAACTTAATGGTTTAATTGAACAACCGAGGGTAATGTATATTTTCGACATTAATAAGAAACTCATAGTTTCTCTTTGATGTACGAGAATACTTATTAGACTTTCTAATGATATGTGTTCATTTAGGTTAGTTAATTTCACTTCATCTCATATAATTGAAAGTCTGTAGTATGGTGGATCGATTATATAAATGACAAGTATATAACTAAATTAAACTATAGTATAACGATAGTAAAGAATGTAAATAAGAATAATCACACCAGGGTTTTTATACTGGTTCGGACCTCCCGTCCTACGTCCAGTCCCGAAGCTCCTCTTCGGAATTTCCTTTCACGAAATAACCCTCACTTCACCCGGAGGAACAGGTTTACAATAGCAGAGTTTCTTTGTCAACTGTGTGTTCTCTATTACACGGATTTTGACTATATAGTACAAATGCTTCCAATATATATCTAGAGAGTATTGTCTATGAGGAACTGTATATTTGGAAGAGTAGAATACAAGTATAGATTGCTAGAGATCAAGAGTATATGATAGAGTGTATAATCAGAGAGCATAAGTAAGTAAGGTTAATATTCTCTTTGATTCTTGATGATATAAATAGTTGTAGAGAGATTCCTTGAGTAATTGCATCCATTAACAAGTGCTCTATACTTGCTTCTGATGATAATGAAGAGTTGCAGTGAAGAGAAGTGAAGATGTCTTTTCAAATGCGGCAGTTGTAATTTGAATTTTAAATTCCGAGTTTAGCATCAGACGTCTGGTATTTGTTTCATACGTCTGGCTATATATATTTTTTGTATACAGTAGCCTTTCAGACGTCTGAGTGCATCAACTAGACGTCTGATCCTGTCTGTTTTGTATTCTAGAGGATTTCTTCGTATGTCTGGCTAGTGCACCCAGACGTCTGAAAACTGTGCATGTTTACTTTGTCCATCTATCTTGTTGCTCCATCGATCCTATTGACTTGTAGTCTCTTGTAATGTTCTTTGAGCCTTGTTCTTGTCTTTCTAGTGATGTTATTCTAGAAAGTTCCTGTATATATACATATATATGTATATTTGATTTTCATTGTATTTTTGTTGTCATTAAAACCATGGATTTGATTTCCTAACAATCTCCCCCTTTTTGATGATGACAACTATACAATGTACTTATATGTAATTTTTATAAATCTCCCCCTGAATATGTGCTTTCCATTATCTCTCCCCCTTTGTCATTATCAAAAAAGAATGAGGGAATCGTATTTGCAAATTCCTAAATCTTTCCTGTTGTTTCTCCGAGTACCTATAATAAATAAAAATCAATTTTTTGGTACCCACTTGCTATGTTAGGGTCCGGAGGGTTAGATCTTTGGAAACCATACCCATTAGGGTGTGGACGAACCTTTATAAATATAATTTTCATTATAAACTACCATATGAAAATAATCATCAATGTATTTTTTTCTATTTTTCCAATTAACAGGAACCCAAATACTTAGATAATTTTTATTCATATTTCCGTTCAATGATTTTGTACTTCTAGAGAAATTATAAATACTATTGGCCATAACAGTATTTGAATTTCTATAAGAATTTGATTTAGACTTTACTCGAAATTTAGTACTAGTATTAACATTTTTACTATACATGAAAGCGTATCTAGTGCTATTTCTACGATCAGTTTTATTATATCCTAAACCACTTTTGTCATGTAAAGGTCTAGAACTAGATAAAATCATGTTTAAATCGTTTTGACCTTTAATAAACTTCAGTGTTAAGTTTATCAAATTTAGAAGTCAAAATTATTATTTTCAAAAGAAATATTACTGTTCAAAATATCAATTTGCTTGTTTAATTCAGAATTCTCCCTTTTTATCGTACAGTTCTCATTTTCGAGAAGAAAAATTCGAGATTCTGAATTATCTAAAGATGATTGTAATAAATCATTTTGTCTTTTCAAATCCGTAATTTCTTTTGAAAATTTTCTTTCTCTTTTTCAAACATGGTTTTTTTATTTTGCAAAACATTAATTTCCTCCAAAAGATCATTGTTTTTATCTTCTAACTGCTCATTTTCTTTTTGTAGGAAATCTTTTTGTGAAACAAGTTCTTCTACGGTATTTTCAAAACATTTAGTTTGTTTTATCAAAAATTTATTTTCCTCTTTTAAACTGGAAATTTCTTGCTCACAATCTTTTAACTTATCTAAAGCAATTCTATTAACTATATTCAAGGTTTTACAATCTTTTAATAATTCATCATGTGCTAACAGAAGATCTTTATATAAAGAATCTAAGCATACTGATTGTGATCTGAGTTTAGCCATGAAGCATTTGTTTGTTTTCTCCTTTGATTCTTCTTTATTGCTTTTCCTCTTACTATTGCCTTGAGTAGATCTCTTTATAGCCATTTATTCTAGGATGTTGTTACGATCTCTAGAATCCCAAGCTCTGATACCAATTGAAAGTCTATAGTATGGTGGATCGATTATATAAATGACAAGTATATAACTAAATTAAACTATAGTATAACGATAGTAAAGAATGTAAATAAGAATAATCACACCAGGGTTTTTATACTGGTTCAGACCTCCCATCCTACGTCCAGTCCCGAAGCTCCTCTTCGGAATTTCCTTTCACCAAATAACCCTCACTTCACCCGGAGGAACAGGTTTACAATAGTAGAGTTTCTTTGTCAACTGTGTGTTCTCTATTACACGAATTTTGATTATATAGTACAAATGCTTCCAATATATATCTAGAGAGTATTGTCTATGAGGAATTGTATATTTGGAAGAGTATAATACAAGTATAGATTGCTAGAGATCAAGAGTATATGATAGAGTGTATAATCAGAGAGCATAAGTAAGTAAGGTTAATGTTCTCTTTGATTCTTGATGATATATATAGTTGTAGAGAGATTCCTTGAGTAGTTGCATCCATTAACAAGTGCTCTATAGTTGCTTCTGATGATAATGAAGAGTTGCAGCGAAGAGAAGCGAAGATGTCTTTTCAAATGCGGCAGTTGTAATTTGAATTTTAAATTCCGAGTTCAGCATCAGACGTCTGGCTATATATATTTTTTGTATACAGTAGCCTTTCAGACGTCTAAGTGCATCAACCAGACGTCTGATCCTGTCTGTTTTGTATTTCAGAGGATTTCTTCAGACGTCTAGCTAGTGGACCCAGACGTCTGAAAACTGTGCATGTTTACTCTATGCATCTATCTTGTTGCTCCATCGATCCTATTGACTTGTAGTCTTTTGTAATGTTCTTTGAGCCTTGTTCTTGTCTTTCTAGTGATGTTATTATAGCAAGTTCCTGTATATATACATATATATGTATATTTGATTTTCATTGTATAGTTGTTGTCATTAAAACCATGGATTTGATTTCCTAACAATAATCAGTTCTATCTATGGATCGGATCCAATTCCATTTAACTACCAAAAATTTCTCAAAGAAATTCCTTCACAATGAAGTTGATATATCTTGACACAACAATTGTTTCTTAGTGCAAATAGAATAGGGATTCATAAACGTTTTATGAACCTTTTTATTTATAAAACTGATTTTAGTTTACAAAAATTATGTTCTTAACATAAATATGTCATTTCATGACATACCTTTCCAAAAAACCTTTTGGAGATTCATACAAGATCTCTCATGAACAATTATTACGTGCAATCTTTCGACTCGCTCAACCTGCCAACTCCTTAGCCTAGGATATGTTGGGATTTCTTACAAACCCTTATCTTGTATGATTTTGTAAACTGTTGTTTATATGAAATAATATCAACCTTGTGTACTAATCTTAAGTACATGACCTTATAGAAAGAAACTAACTCAACTGCACTCACAACTAATCGTAAATTTTCCAACAATGTTTGATTACTCCTTATCGATGCATCATTATATATCACATAGAGGAGTGATTTTGAGATTGAATCTATATTCATTTTTAGGTACATTTGGAACTCTTTCCAATATACTCACTTATTCGACCAAATCAAATCATTTTATTTTATTGCATGTTATTTTATTTATTTTTCTTTTATATTCTATGATTTTTACATAAACTTACTACATGTGTATCTAATATACATGTTCATGTTGGTAATAAATCATCGATGAATATAACAAAGTATGTGGAACCCTTTTGGTATTAATAGACTTGTGATTACATACATCAATGTGTATTAATTCAAAGAGTTCATCAACTCTTATGATGCTCCCACTGGGCGCATAGTCATTAATTGTTTGAGATATAATTAACCTGTATCATATGATTCATAATCATATAGTAAAACTATTTCTCAAAACTACGGCTTGGTCTATAATTCCAAACAACTGTAAATAATATTAGATACATATGTATTTTTGTTGAATCACTTTACTATGAAAACAAATTCCATAATATAGTTCTATTTCATAATGAATATTCATAATACTCATATTGAAATATATTATATCTATTTTTCAGTCAATACCAAAAAATAAACATTATTTCACAAATAATGTTCGATACATTTTAAGAAAACAATTTTCGTAATTTGATGCAATCATTAGGTGCTATATGGCATGCTCCTACTATTTCCTCCATTACTATAATAGCATACTAAATTTAGAGTTCCACCATTCACCTAATATTGTTAATATTGTTTACTTATTTCATATGCTCCAACTAGTTTATAGAGGAGAGTTATTTGATCAAATTTGTAACGTCCCGAAAATTTTCGACTTTCGAAAATTCAACATCGATACTCGCTTTATCGACTGCTGAGCGATCGAATGCCGGAAACCCGAAAAGTTATGGTTTTAAGAAAAAGAAAAAAAAGTAGAAGAAGAAGATAGAAGAAAAAGAAAAGAAAGAAAGAAGAACAACAGAACAACAGAACAACAGAACACAATATCAGAATCTTACACATCGCAGCGGAACAATATATAATAGATAAACACTAGTCTTTTAAAACAAAGAACTATATCATTTTATACATACATCAATCAGAGTCAATATACAACTC
The DNA here is from genome assembly GCA_030737815.1 of Allium fistulosum. NCBI lineage: Eukaryota > Viridiplantae > Streptophyta > Magnoliopsida > Asparagales > Amaryllidaceae > Allium > Allium fistulosum. The sequence continues at coordinate 1,563,069 of JASFAW010000015.1, forward strand.
AATACAATACATCACATCAATGGACAGTTATATAAACTTGTCCTCATACAGAATACACAGCGGAATAAATATATCAGATACAATTACTACGTCTCGTCATCCAGCTTGCTTCCAAAGCTCCAGAATATCCAGAATATCCTGATAATCTAACTCTAGGCTGCCCGTGTGGAAAATAGTGGGCACCCAGAGTTTAGAAGGGAACAATAAACTCCGAGTCAGTCATGGTGACTGGTGTGAGATCGTAAAACAGTTATACTTTAAAAATAAACAACAGGATAATTTTAAAGTAAATTCGAAATGCTTTTGGAAAATGAAACTACCATAAGACCTCCCACCACACACACAATGCAAACGCAGACTTGGAGGAGATTTCTTCTTATGATAGTCAAAGATGCTTACTACGCAAAAATCAAATTCTTTTTGATATTATTATTAGTGCATAGTGGAAAACATTTTCGAAAGTAGAATATAAATCTTAGCCAGCATAGGTACCATTATATTATGCCTGCTATAGCTGCCTCCTGAGGAGACAGGTTATACAATTGAAATCATAAAGGCTCGTATTGTTTCTTTGGATTTCCAACAAATGGTCAGGCTAAGGAACTTCCTATCCACGATGGGTACGTCCCTGGAATAGACGACCCGAGAACCTAACCGGATCTCTGCCAACACAAGGCCGGGTTACCTCTGCAAAAATAGGTAACTACTGACACGCGTATGCCATCCCCCGATCGTCACCGATCTTCCCGAGGATCCCCGATTCCAACAAACCACATAGATAATAATAATGCAGTAACCACAGAGGTTAAGTATCTGGGCTCCATACCATGATACCACCTTTATCCAGAAGGAATGACATACACTAAGGGGCGCTACTCCCTAGAACCTTGCTGCATCCTTCCTGTTTCGACCATTTCCGGGGTGTGAGGCTCGACGAAGTCTCGTCCACAAAGCTACGCTTTCTACAAAAAGCCCTGCTTCGGGTCAAACAAAATGATCAACCTATGATCACAAAGATATAAGATCAAGCAAATGATCATATCACAAATGATCAAACACCGATCATTTCACAGCAACACTCAGTATGCCACGTTACCAAATTGGGATATATCGCTGATAAATTTCAACTACATAACCTCTGAGCTCGTACGTCTCAGAGAAGGGTGTTAAGCTAAGAGAATAAATTCTCCGCCACCAACAGAAATGTATTTGAAAGAAATCAGCTCAATATCTCAAATTGTAACGTCAGACACACAATCCATACAAGTCTGTTCCGGGATCGAACAGAACCGAAGGCACTTCTCACGAAGCCCTTGCACATCCGGATAATTTTCAATCACGTCAGGACTTCCCGTCACTAAGGGTGATAAAACCTCTAAATCGAAGATCAGTCGATGTAGAGTAACTCGACGGTAATCCTTCCGTTTTCAAAAATATCCGGTCTTCAACACCGGTCTTCAAATGCGATTCATAACGACGTATCACATATTCGGAATGGGTTATACGACCCCATGGTCCTTTCCCGGCTAACTCGAATAGTGAGCGATTATTCAAAAATAAGTGTGGCATTCAATTTCATCCAATTCACAACAAATACCTATCTACAGGTAATTATTGATAGTCGGTTATTTAACTATCAATAAAGATGCGCAACATCATCAGATTCCAAATAAATTTCCAAATTATTTCATCTTCCAAAAATATCTTTACTAGATATATAATTCCACACTTAACCGTTTGAAAACAAATTTCAAATATTCTCCTTTCTAATTATCTTTAAAAGATAAAGTTTCAAACCCCTCGTTTCATATTGGAAAAGCAATCCCATACTTATTTAAAAATAAGTATTTCACAAATCATTTATTTTCAACATTTGAAAATATTCGATATACTTAAATCAATATTAAGTATATATTCATTCTTTATGGAAATCATTCTTTAAACACATTTTATTTGAGTCAAAACGAATGTTACGTAAAACATCGTTACGACGACTCAAAATCACTAGTATAGGGATTCGAATTTTTATAGATATATAAATCCCAATATTACATCAAAACATTTCCTTTCGGAAATCATTTACTATAACAACAGTGTTATAGTCCACCATTTCCTTCTATTTCTCGAAAACGTCTATTTCAACAATAAAAATGTTGAAATCTATGTATTCGATATCATAATACATTTTAAAAACATCTTTAAAATGTTTAACTTCATTTTCAATATCACTTTCCCAAACTATCCATTTTACTTAACAATATATTCACTGTCCAAAATCGTGGATATAATTCACTAACCAAATTTCAATATTTTCTACGCATATATATTTCAAGAATTATCCACTATCCAAAATCGTGGATAAAATTCCCTTAATAACTTCTATATTAAGTTCATCAAATTTGATTGATTTCGAATTTATAAAACAACGTTTATAAATTCACCTTTATATTTTCTAACAACTTCGATTTATAAAATTCTCCTTTTATTAACTTCTAAAATTACTTATCAAAATAAGTGATTTCAGATTTATAAACAACGTTTATAAATCACATTTATACTTCAAAACAATTTCAACTTATGAAATCATTTCATTTAGCAATTTCTATTTATATCCCAATTAAGTGCAAAAATCTAATTTGTAAGTAAATTACTTATAAATCGTTTATTCTACAACATCTATTCACTTTATAACTTCACGTTATAAATCTATTAATTTCATTCACTTATGAAATCCATTTATACTTCTTTTTAATACTTATAAAAATTCGTTTTATAAGTCCAATATTTTTATTAATAAAATATCCATTTTATAAATCTTCCTATACAAATCGTCTATAGTTATTCAAAAATCCCAGCTTAAACCATTTTATAAATAAATCGACTTTTATTTCAAAAACGACACATCGGTTATATTTCACTAAAAATTATAACTTTTATAACTTTAAAATTTTACGTTTATAAATCGATTCAAAAATTCCATAAAACGTATATTTTCAAAAATCACTTTAAAAATCTTTTTAAAGTAAAAGTCGTTATTTTTACATTTTTAAAACTGAATCCGATGATGCAACAACACCAATCAGTCCATCACAACAGTCAATATCATATATCAATATGATAACAGAATATATCAAAATATCTGTAAATAAATAACTACGGGTGAGGAATCCAGTTGGATCCCTCCAACCTGTTTCCCTGCATCCACAGATGTTAGCACAATACCAATTCCGCTCCAGTACGGAATTATCGCGGTATATAGGTTTTTATAAATCCGCTTACTAACGGCGCAATAGGGTCTCATCCGCTATACGAGGCGGGAATCAATCAATCCAATATATACATATGCCAATATGTATATACTGCTATATATATATAGATATATCCTATCATATCTAATAGCACATTCAAACAGTCAATCATCAATCAATAACTGTAAATAATTCCACATTCAAATTTGAGTGAGAAGATCTCACCGAGATTTTAATTCCGTTCCAGCGTTTATTTCGAATAAAATTAAACGGCCGTTTAATTTTACTCAAAAATTTCACTGATTCCAAACACGCCCAGATCTGCTCTGCAGCGTAGAGTGCGTCGCTGCGATTCCGGCGCTTCTGGTTTCGTAATTTTCTGACAATATATGACAAAGTTATAGCAGTTTGAAGATTACACGAATTAACGATAATAAATTTTACAATTAAATTTATAATTAACCCCAACGATTAATCACGACCGTCTATTTTCCTTGCTCCAGATCGAAGGCCACGCGACCTTCTTCCTTTCCCTCTCACGCGCGTTTTCCCTCCAGGCTACAGAAACGCGTTCGAACCCACCAAAGCCGCCACTTTGCCCTAACCAACGCAACCACTACGAGCCCCCAGACCCCATCTTATCACCACCATTCGAACGCCCATCACGCGAGCTACCTCCAGCTGGACTCACGACGAACTCGGTCGTCCCTAGGCTCGGCAAAACGAGACGAAACCATTGACAGTTGCGTGCCTATAACTTGCTCTACATCGCGAATTTTGCAATCACCACCGTTGGATATGTCGTACTCACTAGCCTCTACAACTTCCATGTAGAAAGTTTCTGGAATTAAACTACGGATTTGAAGATTTTGAGGGAGAAAGAGGGGAGCTTCTTGGCCGTTCAGCAGAGAAGTGGCGGCCACGAACGTGACGAAACCCTAGTTTATATTCTTGGCAAAAATGAAATCAAGGGGGCTTTTATAGAAAACTTAACGATTTACTATTCATCGAATTTTTTTCGAACTCCGATTTGAGCGTGCCGGCTGACGTTCGTAAGGTTTACCCCACGTTCCGAACGCAATGGAACAGGTTTCGGAAGCTAATTCGGACATCTGTGCGAGATACGGAGAAAAACGATCAATTTAAATTAAACCGATTTAAATCGATTTCGAGGCGTTTTGATTTGTACCGGACAAACGGTAACTCTAAAAATTACGAAATTTGAAATCTTACAATAATATCACATTACGGATCCGATGAAACTGGTTTCGTCGAAATCCGAGATCGTTTGAAAAATGACTATTTTAACTCGACGATTTAAAATTAAAACGATATCAATGCGTTTCGAGCTGCCACGGTCGAACGACAACTCCGATGGATACGAAAATTGAAATCCGATAATAACTAACTATTACGGATCCAATGGAACTGGTCTCGTTCAATTCTGAGACTCTTCGAAAATTGACTATTTTTACAGTCGATAATTAAATATTAAAATATTCAATTTTCACAGTTTAACTCCAAATTCGATTCTGAAAGTTCTATAACCTTTCTATAACTTTAGTATGATTAAATAAAATTTCCCAAATCATTTTTCAATCATTTTAACTCGATTTCCAATTATTTCTGGAATTTCACTATTTAATTTATCGATTTAATTAACCAAATTAAATCCAATATTCGAGAAATAAATCATTCGACTTCAAAATTCCATTTATTAATATTTAAAATTAATTAAATATTCGAATTTTAATTATCAAAAATTCTGGGTCGTTACAAACTTCCCCCCTTAAAAGAATTTCGTCCTCGAAATTACAAGTTAGGAAGAAAGGTCCTTAACTCGTCTACTATTTTTCACAATCTAATAGTCCTTATCAAATTTATTAAAACAAATCTTCCTACTAAAGATTCATTATTAATTCAACTAAATTTCAACTTCAACTATAAGTTCAAACAACATTGTTTAACTTCTCAATTCAAATTCGAGTTTAAATTCAAATTTTAAACTTTCAAAATTTCTCAAAATTTCTAACGCCTTAAATTTTCAGAAAATTTCGCCAGCGTCTCCTTTGCGCGGCTAACGCGGCACGACTACAAAACGTCCCTACGGACTCTCAGATTTCAAAAAGAAAAAGAAAAAGCCAAGCGGCTAGAGAAATAAGTCATCAAATCTCATATTCGAATTCAAATACTTACCTTTTGTCGAGCCATTCAATTTATCTTCAAAATTAAATTCCAATTCCTTTATACCTGTATATCCTACTAGCCATAATATCTAGTTACAGCATTCAAACCATTTTGCACATTCAATTTCAAAGTTTTCAATATATACTTCTTACATCATTTTTAATTCTCTATTGAAGTTATATATTCAATTTCGTTCAATCTTTACATTTCAATTCCATTTGAATTCAATTCCAACATTTAATTGGATTCAGTTCAATTTCTGAATATTGAATTTTATTGATTAGCTTTCATTCATACTGCACCATTTTAAATTAGTTTCAGTTACTAATCCATTTCAATTTCTAATTCACTTATTCAAATTCGGTTTCAACATTCAGTTTTAATCTTATTCACTTCATTTATTCAAATTTATTTACTCATTCACAAATTCTTTCATTTTCAATTTGAATCTCATTTCTATCAAATTCCAAATATTTTATAAGTCTTCGACTTATTTACATTTTGATTTATAAGATCATTGATACATTCACCTTACTAATTTCATTCCATTAGAATTCTATTTTCAATTATAAATTCATATTCACAATTTCATTTCATTATTGAATTTTAAATTTTCAATTACCTTCTTGAATTCTATTCCAAGTTATAAATTCATTTACAATTTGAATTTTATTCCAATCAGATTTCAATATTTTATAAGTTATCAATCTCATAATATTTCATAGATATCTTTATATTCCAGAGTCTTTTCAACTTTTTCAAAAACCATTTTGAAATCAATTCAATTTATCCTTTGAATTTCTAAAACAAAATCCAAATTTTCAAAACAACTTCCATTTTAAAATAATCGGCAGCAATTTCTCTTTTGGAAACCCGAAAATGAACACCAACGATGCCGCGGTCATCATCGAAGTTATTTTCCAGCGACCGAAAAGAGTTTAGAGCTTTTCATTTCCTCAAAACATTTTTCAAAATTCCTTTGAAATTCATTTTCAAATCAAAATGATTTAAACTTTCCAAATCCCCAAAATTTTCAAACTCCTTTCAAAACATTTCCAAAAACTTCTCTGGAATTCCGTTTTAAATTACAAATCACATTTACCGTTTACATTCTCAAATTTCATTTGTATATGGATTTCTTTCTTAACTTTGGAGTTACGATTTCAATTTCTTATTCAATTTCATTGATAATAATTTAATATTATCAACTCTAACAACCATGCAACCATATATCATAGTACTTTATAGAAAAACATTTATTTTCTATACAAAAATAGTTTTGGGCAAAATTATCTTATTTACCCTATTTAAAACAATACTGTGCCGAATTGTTCTATATAAGTGTTTAGAGATCCCTATCGATAGAGTTGTACGGACAATACCGACCAGAATCCATATACCACTCAACAAACCAATCATCACAATATAAAACAATTTTATATTCACTAACAAATACGCGCTCATATCTATTATTACACTCAACTCATTCTAGAGTACTACTGACTCTATCTCTAATGAGCAACACCCAACAGAGCAGGGTTGTCGCTTAACCATATGCTCTGATACCAAATGTAACGTCCCGAAAATTTTCGACTTTCGAAAATTCAACATCGATACTCGCTTTATCGACTGCTGAGCGATCGAATGCCGGAAACCCGAAAAGTTATGGTTTTAAGAAAAAGAAAAAAAAGTAGAAGAAGAAGATAGAAGAAAAAGAAAAGAAAGAAAGAAGAACAACAGAACAACAGCAGAACAGAACACAATATCAGAATCTTACACATCGCAGCGGAACAATATATAATAGATAAACACTAGTCTTTTAAAACAAAGAACTATATCATTTTATACATACATCAATCAGAGTCAATATACAACTCAATACAATACATCACATCAATGGACAGTTATATAAACTTGTCCTCATACAGAATACACAGCGGAATAAATATATCAGATACAATTACTACGTCTCGTCATCCAGCTTGCTTCCAAAGCTCCAGAATATCCAGAATATCCTGATAATCTAACTCTAGGCTGCCCGTGTGGAAAATAGTGGGCACCCAGAGTTTAGAAGGGAACAATAAACTCCGAGTCAGTCATGGTGACTGGTGTGAGATCGTAAAACAGTTATACTTTAAAAATAAACAACAGGATAATTTTAAAGTAAATTCGAAATGCTTTTGGAAAATGAAACTACCATAAGACCTCCCACCACACACACAATGCAAACGCAGACTTGGAGGAGATTTCTTCTTATGATAGTCAAAGATGCTTACTACGCAAAAATCAAATTCTTTTTGATATTATTATTAGTGCATAGTGGAAAACATTTTCGAAAGTAGAATATAAATCTTAGCCAGCATAGGTACCATTATATTATGCCTGCTATAGCTGCCTCCTGAGGAGACAGGTTATACAATTGAAATCATAAAGGCTCGTATTGTTTCTTTGGATTTCCAACAAATGGTCAGGCTAAGGAACTTCCTATCCACGATGGGTACGTCCCTGGAATAGACGACCCGAGAACCTAACCGGATCTCTGCCAACACAAGGCCGGGTTACCTCTGCAAAAATAGGTAACTACTGACACGCGTATGCCATCCCCCGATCGTCACCGATCTTCCCGAGGATCCCCGATTCCAACAAACCACATAGATAATAATAATGCAGTAACCACAGAGGTTAAGTATCTGGGCTCCATACCATGATACCACCTTTATCCAGAAGGAATGACATACACTAAGGGGCGCTACTCCCTAGAACCTTGCTGCATCCTTCCTGTTTCGACCATTTCCGGGGTGTGAGGCTCGACGAAGTCTCGTCCACAAAGCTACGCTTTCTACAAAAAGCCCTGCTTCGGGTCAAACAAAATGATCAACCTATGATCACAAAGATATAAGATCAAGCAAATGATCATATCACAAATGATCAAACACCGATCATTTCACAGCAACACTCAGTATGCCACGTTACCAAATTGGGATATATCGCTGATAAATTTCAACTACATAACCTCTGAGCTCGTACGTCTCAGAGAAGGGTGTTAAGCTAAGAGAATAAATTCTCCGCCACCAACAGAAATGTATTTGAAAGAAATCAGCTCAATATCTCAAATTGTAACGTCAGACACACAATCCATACAAGTCTGTTCCGGGATCGAACAGAACCGAAGGCACTTCTCACGAAGCCCTTGCACATCCGGATAATTTTCAATCACGTCAGGACTTCCCGTCACTAAGGGTGATAAAACCTCTAAATCGAAGATCAGTCGATGTAGAGTAACTCGACGGTAATCCTTCCGTTTTCAAAAATATCCGGTCTTCAACACCGGTCTTCAAATGCGATTCATAACGACGTATCACATATTCGGAATGGGTTATACGACCCCATGGTCCTTTCCCGGCTAACTCGAATAGTGAGCGATTATTCAAAAATAAGTGTGGCATTCAATTTCATCCAATTCACAACAAATACCTATCTACAGGTAATTATTGATAGTCGGTTATTTAACTATCAATAAAGATGCGCAACATCATCAGATTCCAAATAAATTTCCAAATTATTTCATCTTCCAAAAATATCTTTACTAGATATATAATTCCACACTTAACCGTTTGAAAACAAATTTCAAATATTCTCCTTTCTAATTATCTTTAAAAGATAAAGTTTCAAACCCCTCGTTTCATATTGGAAAAGCAATCCCATACTTATTTAAAAATAAGTATTTCACAAATCATTTATTTTCAACATTTGAAAATATTCGATATACTTAAATCAATATTAAGTATATATTCATTCTTTATGGAAATCATTCTTTAAACACATTTTATTTGAGTCAAAACGAATGTTACGTAAAACATCGTTACGACGACTCAAAATCACTAGTATAGGGATTCGAATTTTTATAGATATATAAATCCCAATATTACATCAAAACATTTCCTTTCGGAAATCATTTACTATAACAACAGTGTTATAGTCCACCATTTCCTTCTATTTCTCGAAAACGTCTATTTCAACAATAAAAATGTTGAAATCTATGTATTCGATATCATAATACATTTTAAAAACATCTTTAAAATGTTTAACTTCATTTTCAATATCACTTTCCCAAACTATCCATTTTACTTAACAATATATTCACTGTCCAAAATCGTGGATATAATTCACTAACCAAATTTCAATATTTTCTACGCATATATATTTCAAGAATTATCCACTATCCAAAATCGTGGATAAAATTCCCTTAATAACTTCTATATTAAGTTCATCAAATTTGATTGATTTCGAATTTATAAAACAACGTTTATAAATTCACCTTTATATTTTCTAACAACTTCGATTTATAAAATTCTCCTTTTATTAACTTCTAAAATTACTTATCAAAATAAGTGATTTCAGATTTATAAACAACGTTTATAAATCACATTTATACTTCAAAACAATTTCAACTTATGAAATCATTTCATTTAGCAATTTCTATTTATATCCCAATTAAGTGCAAAAATCTAATTTGTAAGTAAATTACTTATAAATCGTTTATTCTACAACATCTATTCACTTTATAACTTCACGTTATAAATCTATTAATTTCATTCACTTATGAAATCCATTTATACTTCTTTTTAATACTTATAAAAATTCGTTTTATAAGTCCAATATTTTTATTAATAAAATATCCATTTTATAAATCTTCCTATACAAATCGTCTATAGTTATTCAAAAATCCCAGCTTAAACCATTTTATAAATAAATCGACTTTTATTTCAAAAACGACACATCGGTTATATTTCACTAAAAATTATAACTTTTATAACTTTAAAATTTTACGTTTATAAATCGATTCAAAAATTCCATAAAACGTATATTTTCAAAAATCACTTTAAAAATCTTTTTAAAGTAAAAGTCGTTATTTTTACATTTTTAAAACTGAATCCGATGATGCAACAACACCAATCAGTCCATCACAACAGTCAATATCATATATCAATATGATAACAGAATATATCAAAATATCTGTAAATAAATAACTACGGGTGAGGAATCCAGTTGGATCCCTCCAACCTGTTTCCCTGCATCCACAGATGTTAGCACAATACCAATTCCGCTCCAGTACGGAATTATCGCGGTATATAGGTTTTTATAAATCCGCTTACTAACGGCGCAATAGGGTCTCATCCGCTATACGAGGCGGGAATCAATCAATCCAATATATACATATGCCAATATGTATATACTGCTATATATATATAGATATATCCTATCATATCTAATAGCACATTCAAACAGTCAATCATCAATCAATAACTGTAAATAATTCCACATTCAAATTTGAGTGAGAAGATCTCACCGAGATTTTAATTCCGTTCCAGCGTTTATTTCGAATAAAATTAAACGGCCGTTTAATTTTACTCAAAAATTTCACTGATTCCAAACACGCCCAGATCTGCTCTGCAGCGTAGAGTGCGTCGCTGCGATTCCGGCGCTTCTGGTTTCGTAATTTTCTGACAATATATGACAAAGTTATAGCAGTTTGAAGATTACACGAATTAACGATAATAAATTTTACAATTAAATTTATAATTAACCCCAACGATTAATCACGACCGTCTATTTTCCTTGCTCCAGATCGAAGGCCACGCGACCTTCTTCCTTTCCCTCTCACGCGCGTTTTCCCTCCAGGCTACAGAAACGCGTTCGAACCCACCAAAGCCGCCACTTTGCCCTAACCAACGCAACCACTACGAGCCCCCAGACCCCATCTTATCACCACCATTCGAACGCCCATCACGCGAGCTACCTCCAGCTGGACTCACGACGAACTCGGTCGTCCCTAGGCTCGGCAAAACGAGACGAAACCATTGACAGTTGCGTGCCTATAACTTGCTCTACATCGCGAATTTTGCAATCACCACCGTTGGATATGTCGTACTCACTAGCCTCTACAACTTCCATGTAGAAAGTTTCTGGAATTAAACTACGGATTTGAAGATTTTGAGGGAGAAAGAGGGGAGCTTCTTGGCCGTTCAGCAGAGAAGTGGCGGCCACGAACGTGACGAAACCCTAGTTTATATTCTTGGCAAAAATGAAATCAAGGGGGCTTTTATAGAAAACTTAACGATTTACTATTCATCGAATTTTTTTCGAACTCCGATTTGAGCGTGCCGGCTGACGTTCGTAAGGTTTACCCCACGTTCCGAACGCAATGGAACAGGTTTCGGAAGCTAATTCGGACATCTGTGCGAGATACGGAGAAAAACGATCAATTTAAATTAAACCGATTTAAATCGATTTCGAGGCGTTTTGATTTGTACCGGACAAACGGTAACTCTAAAAATTACGAAATTTGAAATCTTACAATAATATCACATTACGGATCCGATGAAACTGGTTTCGTCGAAATCCGAGATCGTTTGAAAAATGACTATTTTAACTCGACGATTTAAAATTAAAACGATATCAATGCGTTTCGAGCTGCCACGGTCGAACGACAACTCCGATGGATACGAAAATTGAAATCCGATAATAACTAACTATTACGGATCCAATGGAACTGGTCTCGTTCAATTCTGAGACTCTTCGAAAATTGACTATTTTTACAGTCGATAATTAAATATTAAAATATTCAATTTTCACAGTTTAACTCCAAATTCGATTCTGAAAGTTCTATAACCTTTCTATAACTTTAGTATGATTAAATAAAATTTCCCAAATCATTTTTCAATCATTTTAACTCGATTTCCAATTATTTCTGGAATTTCACTATTTAATTTATCGATTTAATTAACCAAATTAAATCCAATATTCGAGAAATAAATCATTCGACTTCAAAATTCCATTTATTAATATTTAAAATTAATTAAATATTCGAATTTTAATTATCAAAAATTCTGGGTCGTTACAAAATTTCTTGAACTCAAAGAAATAAATGTTATAGAAAACAATTTTCTGTATGAAAATACATTTCAGAATAAAAATCATATTTCATATTCCAATATTAAGTATCAGTTATTATTACAATTCTTGTTTCCAATGTTTCTCTATGAAGCGGAAATGACTATTCATTCTCTTTATTCCAACTTTACCTTAAATTACATCTATTCTTATAAATTCATTTTTCTTTCAGATGGTCAAACTATTCAAAAGAAAACCTTACTTCAATATCATATAAAACCTTTTATAAAGCGCATTCGATTATTCTTAACATTTAAGACATCAAATATGTTGCACTTTTAGTAAACCGATCAAGATGGCATTTCAACGATCGAGTTTTTAGATGTATCTCGAAGTTTATGGTCTTGTGTTACATTAACACAATATGATCCTTTTGAAATCATTCAAGTTGAATACATGATCTTAAAATATTGTTTATTGACTTACTTCGAATGAACTAACTTCATCGAAATATTGTACCCCACAAACTATGACTGTTCACCATATAACATCTATATGTGAAAGTACATGGATCAAATATCCATAGTCTTGAATTGCATTTAGAGTTCAAAAAGTCATAAAATGCAATACACAGTCTAAACCAAATAAACATACACTACAAGAAAAACTGCATTTTACAACATGAATTTTGCAACAGTGGCTAAAACCGTTGTAGATAAAATATGTCTTTTACAACATTTTCTTTAAAAAGGTTGTAAAAAACTTTTTGAGACAACATTTATTTTAACAAACGTTAAAATTAATCTATTTCAACAACATTTCACAAAATAGTTATAAATAACCAACTTCAACATCATTTTTCTTATATTGTGGTAATTTATAACATTTAATGATTGTCGTGGGTGCCTAAATTCAACAATGTTTTTTCAATATCGTAAAAGCACTAAATATATTAAATTTTGTTTAATGATGTAAACTTATGCTAGCTAACGACATTCGATCAATGTTGAGATCTATTGTTTCGTTGATTTATGTTCTAGTAAGTTTTCAAATACATAAATTGTTATACTTGTATTTTGCCAATAATAGTAAATTCCTTGCAAATACTAGTAAGAGAATGAAAAGATTTTGTAACAACAAGGTTTAAACTATTAAGTTTTTTATGATACTAGGAATTGATTTATTAACTTATTGCACGATGATTCAATGTCATGAGCTCTTTGCGTTTCTCTTTTATTATACTTTTCTCCATATTTACCTGTTAACAAATAAGACGACAAAGTCAAAGATGATAATGAAACACTATAAAAAAAACAAAGTGGAAATACTTAGGAAAATATTAAAATAATAGTTCTCAAAATTAATGATAATACTACTTGGTGAGAGAGATTGAATTAGCATGGATTGCTAATTACTAGATATTTAATTACTTAATAAAATAGCACTATGATATGGATTGCTAACTTATACCGTTAGATTTTATCCAACCGTAGATATTAGCCAACATTGCACAAGTTAATCCATGCGAAGGAGGCGGCACAAATTTCACCCTAATTCATTTTTTGCCTTCCTCTTCTATTCTAGGTCTTTTTATTCAAAACCCCTAATCCAGCAGCCTCTGCTCTAACGATTTTAGATTATGTCGACGGAATCATTACTTTATTAAAATTTCGGTTTCTTTACTACGACAATTGTCGGATATGGGTGCAGGACATAGACTTATGTAGTTTTTAGATCTGATAACCGAGGAGTTCGAGGGTAAGGCTGAAGGAACAAAGGGGGATTTGATTTTACTAATAGACGAGTAGCTGGTGAAGGGGAGAACAACATTGTCAATAGTGTCACAAATAAGGTACTGTACGTGTTTTAAATCATATCATTTTTATTTGTATGTTGTAGTTTCAATTTATTCATGGGTAAATTTTCAGTATCAGCTAATTTTTTTGGACCTTTTCTATTGAAATTGAAACTTTTTTGTTGTCATAATATTTGTTAACAAACTATATGAACTTTTTGTTCTTAAGCAAATTCGGTTGAATTTGTTGCTTACATTATTGGTTGAAAACGCTTTATAGTTTGCTAAGTGGCTGCTTTATACCTTGACTGTGGTTAGTCAAAGCACATGGTTTAGTATTCTGTTTAGCTATTTTTTATGCTAATATTCACTTATTTCAGTTGCATGTTCCACATAAATGAAACCTTTATTACATGGAGATAAATGACATTATATTTTGAACTAAAAAGCTACATCTTTAAGATATGTAGATTATGTTTCACAAAACAACCATATTAGTAAACTTTTATCTTGAAATTTTACAATAAGTGGTTGCATGCTGAATAAATAACTTATAAGGTACATCTAGTTGAACTGATCCACCGTTGAAACAATCGCTCAATTTAATGTGTTATGGCCATAAAAGTGTAGGTTAACTTACCAATTAATAGTTAGTAACTATTTTGAAGCCAATTTAATCTTGCTTTAGTGTCTTGTTTATCTTATAATGCCACCATGGTGATAGGTGCTAATAATAACAAATAATTAAAGTTGATTTGAACGGAAAATTAACACAAGATGTATAAAACTAGCTTTTATATCTAATAATAATTCATACGGTTGACAGAAACAACATATAAAATTAGCATTTCACTTGGTGTTTAAGAAGTTTTACCAACAAGTTTTACACTTTTACCAGTATTCCTATTGTCAAAGTTAACAACTCGGGTTTGGTTGGTGTTGTCATTGCAAAATTTATCTTCACCCTTACTTAAGGTATTTTCAGAGTCTCTTATACTCTATTGTTTTATCCTACTTCATTCTTACCATGTTTTTCATTTTATTTGTATGCTTATTTTACTGTACTTAGAAACTGATTTTTTCTTCTTTTTGAAATTGTTTAAGTCGTTGTTTAATGCGTTTAATATTCGGCAGTTACATATGATTCTGCAAGTTGGTTAATTTCCCAATTTGAATTTTTCTTATTTTCCTTTTTTTACAAATTTAAATGTTTAGTTGTCAGTATGTGCATGTGTGAAACTTTTGCGTTAATTTTTTTCTTTTAGGTTGAGTATGTTATTGGTTGATTTGGGGGTTAGATGTTCCTTCTAAAAATCTTGTTTAATTTTTGTTTGCTAATTTGCTGACTATTCATCTTTAGGTTGACTAATTGTAGCTGCTCTAGAGCGATTACATCCAACTTATCAATTGCCAATTATAAACTAAATTATTGACTACCGATTCAATTTAATGATTTACAATTAATAATGCACCAACAATGTGCAATTAGTTGTCAGTTTATTTATTAATATAGAATTTGGACCATGATTTTCACAAAATAATGGACCAAAATTGACTAAAGTGAGTTAGAGGAATAAATTATGGGTTATGTGTGATAAGTTGGACAAATTTCTCAAGCACTTGAGTTACCAATTTTTGACAGTTGAATTGACAATGACAAATTACCACATGGAGTCCAAAAATTGAGCTTGGCTATTTTACATGGGTGCATTATTAATTGCATTTCGAATTGTCAATTGCTTTAGCAATTTATTCACTCGTGCAAGCACTCTTAGATGTCATATATTTCTTATTAATAATGCTCGTTTATTTCATTGAATAGTCATTAGGTGTATATTTTTGGTAGGTAATTCAAACGATGAGTTTTTCATTCTCCTTTTTTCTTATTTTTTTTACACTGCAAGCTAATCTCAAGAGCGAAATACTTATTTTATCTCCAAATGACTGAATTTTCTCAATTGTTTATTGACTTATTACCTCAAACTATCCGTTGTGGATATTCATGGATAACCTATTTATGAAACACTGTTACTGACATTCAAATGTGAACTGTTATATTTTCAAAATAATATACTTATAGTAAGTATTCCATATTGTACTAATTCAAAATTATATGTTTGCATTTATCACGACAATGCTTACAACTTATGCTAATTCAAAATTATGTGGTACAATTGTACAATGAACTTTTACTCTTGTATTGCAAGAACAAGTTGATACTTCAATGAATATTCAGAATATTTGAATTATATATGAAGCTAATTTTACTTCCATTCCATCCGAGATGAAGAATTTGCCACTGAAGTTGTGGATAATCTGACTATATAGGGATTAAAATTTGCTTTGGACCCATTCAAGGTAATACCTAAAAGTATATTCAAGGAAACAAAATTAATTTAAACTAAATGGGTGAGACATCAACAAAGTAACTCTTAATGAATAGAAAGAAAGCTCCAAATTATTTCAAAATGAGATGGGTAAATAGGGTAGCAAATTGAAATTGGATATTCCAAATATTTAAATTATATATGAAGCTAATTTTACTTTCATTCAAATTAAGATGGCCAATTTGCCACTAATTTTACTTTCATCCAAATTATATATGAAGCTGATTTTACATTAATTATATGGGGATTAAATGTTACTTTGAACCCATTCAAGGTAATATCTAAAAGTACATTTGAGGAAACAAAATTAATTTTAGCTATGTGGGAAATATATTAACAAAGTAACTTTCAATAAGTAAAATTTGAAAATTCAAATTATTTCAAAATGAGATGGATAAATAAGGCAACTAATTGAGATTGAACATTACAAGTATTTAAATTTTATACGAGGCTAATTTTACTTTACTCCAACTAAGTGACGATTTTGCCACTGAAGTGTGGACAATATGACTATACTGGGATTAAATGTTGCTTCAAACCCAGCCAACGTAATACCTAAAAGCTCATTCAAGGAAATAAAATTAATTTTAACTAAATGGAAAATTTATCAACAAAATAACTCTAAATAAGTAAATAGCACCCTCCAAATTATTTCAAAACAAGAAATTAGGCTAAAGGGTTTCTCGGCACAAGAAATTATTTCAAATTACTTCAGAATAATTTGTTTTAATGACAGAAGATAAAAGAAATTAACATTTTTCTGAAGGAAAATGATAAATGATAGTAGATAAAATAAATTACTATTATTCTGAAGAAAAATGATAAATGATAAAAGATAAAAATAAGTTATCATTTTCTGAAGGAAAATGAAAAATAAAAAATGGTAAATGAGAAATATCCTTGAAACTAATTAATCTAGAGTTGTTTTAGAAACTTGTTATCCTGAATTATGAAACCTTTAAGTGAAAATCCCAATTTCAAAATGAGATGGGCAAATAGGGCAGCAAGTGGAAATTGGATATTCCTCCATGAAGCTAATTTAAATCTCATTCCAACGAAGATGACGAATTTCCCACTAAAGTTGTGGAGAATTTGGCTATATTGGGATGAAATGTTACATTGAACCTACTTAAGGTAATACCCAAAAGTATATTCAAGGAAACAAAATTAACTTTAACTAAATTGGAAATTTATCAACAAAGTAAGTCAAAAAAATAAAAAGTAAATAGGGCAGCAAATTTAAAGTGAACATTCTAAATATTTAATTATATATGAAGCTAATTTTACTTTCATTCCAACTAAGATGACGAATTTGCTAATGAAGTTGAAGATAATTTGACTGCATATGGATTAAATATTGCTTTGAAGCCGTTCAAGGTAATACCTAAAAGTATATTCAAGGAACCAAAATTAATTTAAACTAAATGGGAAATATATCGACAAAGTAAATGTCAATAAATAAAAAGCAACCTCCAAATTATTTCAAAAGGAGATGGGTAAATAGGTCACCAGGTTGAAATTAGAAGAACTAGCAATGTGAAATTTTAGTAATAATGCAATAGAGCTAAAAGGAAAATATTCTCTATTTTAATTTTTTCTGACCAAAATTACTGTATTTAGCTTTGTGGTTAGCAGTTGCTAAGTTAAATATTTACAAACATTTGGAGACCGAGAAAATCGAAGTACAAAAGAACCAGGTAAATAATTGTCTTCGTGTATTTATTTAAATATTACAATGATTACAAAAATACTTTTTCATAGTTTTTAAGTTGAATTTCAAATACTTGTACATTATCATAAAACTCATTACATTAAATAAAGATATATGTAGATGCTTAGTACCGCTAAGTCCTTCATTGTTATGAAATCTAAATCCACTTAATAAACTTTTCCATACTACTTCAATAGATTTCACATAATTCACTGAATAACTACTTCCCTTCTTCAACCACTCCGATTCTTCTAAATAATTTGAGAAGTACCTATTATATTCTAACTTTGGCTCAATTTAAATAGTTTCCATTATTTCAAAATGTAATAGCCTAAATTTACTAAATCTCTATGATTACATGCTTATAACACCCCTCTCTGATGCCGTAAATTATTAATCAATTTTACATTATGCAATGGTAAATATATCATATATCTAGTTTTCATTCTAATATCATGTAAGAGAATTTCTCCCGTAATCATGGCTAATTCTGAAAAGCACAAATCCTTAAAAATATAAAAAACTTCCATACACACACACGAACAAACTTGGACAATAAATTCTTTAACATATACATTTGTTCACATATAAGAACAAACTTGGACTTTACGCAATAATTTATTTCTTGCATCTTACAGTCATCTATTGTTTAGTAATCAATCATGTATTCCCAAGTATTATTTTAGTTACTTAAATGAATAAATTCATACAATAAATTAGAATAAATTTAGTTTAAAATTTTGCATATCGATATGGTAAATTTGAATACTGCTTGCTAAAAAGTTTTATTTCATACATCTTGCTGAATTAAATGTACTATTATAATGCTTATTATTTTCTCATTGTTTTTATTAGAACTTATATTTGAACGATCATATAAAACATGTTTGCTTCTTTTTTTATGATGCTGCACTAAAATTTGTTAGCATTGTACAATTCATTTTGCATCATTACAAGGTTACTTGATGAATTTAATTTATAATAAGGGGTTTACTCTACATAATATATTATTTAAAGTGATAGAAACAAGTAAAATAGAGCATTCATTAATAACATTAGCATTATTAACAGAGAAATTAATATTGGCTAATCTGAATTAAGGGAGAATGTTTCAAATTGTACTACACAATCAATAGTTATGCAATAGTTGGACTACATAATTTCAGTTACTTTCTAAGTTACACACATACCACTTTTTTAGTTTATATTAATATTTCTGTTATGTTCAACCATGTGCATAGAAAGGGTTGACATGAAAAGTTCAATAAAAGAGAAAGCATGGTAACTAGTGTTTCCTATATGTTTGATTTCTCCATCAACAATTAATATGATGCATCTTGCTTTCTTTTGGCTCATGTTCTAATCAGTAATCACGATCACTGTGTGCGTACTACAAGTTTGATCTGGTATATTTTTTATACTTAATATTTTCGTCGATTCATTTTGTTTCATTAATTTCTTTAACCACATATAGGTGGCTGTTGAAAAGTGGAAAGTGGTGATGTTCTAGTATCGATGGGAAAGACCCTTTTTTCACACATATTTTTCCTTACGTTATATTCATTGCTCAAGTACTTTTTTGAGCCTATACTTATTCTTTTAAACTTGTAGGTCCTTGTATTTTCTATTTTGTTTTATTAAATGAGACACACTTTCCATTAATGTTGTAGTACCTCTGATGTATCATATTAATGCTATTAATACAATATAATGGTCCTCATATATTTCATTTTCCAGAACAATGTAAAGAGTTGCTGGACTTCTTGGTACTTCCACAAGTAGCTCAAGTACTGGATATATCACCATAACTGTGGAGTAACTATTTATGTTTTACCAAGCACTTCGATGTTTATTGTAGGAAATCCAATGTCCAAGTAGGCACTAGGATGCATGTATTTATATGTAATAATTTCCTATAATCTTATGCAGTAACAATATATTTTAAAATCGATCTTATTGTATTGTTAATAATTATTTAATGGTTGTAAGTATATAAATACTTGATGATTCATTGTCCAATGCATTAATGGATTTATTTATTTGTACTTATCATCTGTATGGTATTTTTAAACTATACTGACAATATTTCAAGTTATGTTTACTGTCACATTGACAATATAATTTTTACAATGTTTCGCTAACATTGTTTAGATGAATAATACAACGTGTGGAACAAGTGATATCAAACCTATTGACAATAGTTGTAAATTATTTTCTAATCATCATATGTAACATGTACTAAATATTGTAAATATTGGCATAACAATTAAAAATAAACATTGTTAAATATATACTTTACAACACTTAAGTAAGATTATAGTAAGATTAGTCATTGTTTTTACAAATTTTCATAACATCGGTAAAATATTGTGTAAAACACTTTTACAATGTTTCTAACAACGTTTTCATAAACGTTGTAAAAGAATATAACCCTTTTACAACTATGGATGTAACAACGTTATGAAAAACGTTATTAAAATATTTAACAATATTTTTTCTCTGTGGTTAAAAGGGTTTTTTCTTGTAGTGATATAAGTGACCCACTTACAAATGTATTAAGTAGTTGAAATTGGGCACTTGCATATGTATAGAAACATTATATAACATGCAATTAGAATTATTAGTAAGTATATATTATATTTCTATTTGTCAAATTTCAATTCAGTTTTTTATATATGTTAATTGATAAATGTTTTATCAATCATATTAAATGCACAAATTTATCATTGTAGATAATTATAATATTATATAGCATATGTTCTTACAATATTAGAAAGGTTAAATGTTACCATTTTATTTTTCTAATAAGGCTCCCACTAGTCTTTTATGTTTCTTCAAACCCTAAGATGAAACATAGAAGCCTTACAACTTCACTAGTGGGTGTTAGGACTTATTTGTTTTGGTATTCCGACCTTGAGTTTGCTCAACAAATCATAGCCCCACAAACGATGGATAACTCCTTATCGGTTGTATCATATACAACTCCTAACCCATTTTTCCTTGTTCTAATCTCATTTCGACCTTGAGTTTGCTCAACAAATCGAAAGAGATTATTCACTCATACCTACCATATCGTGATGGTCTAAGTACAGTATATGTGCCTTGAGTTTGCTCAACAAATATATATAGTTATCTTACCTCATCTGTTGAATATATTAATAATACTAGGCATAACATCCCTAGCTTGAGTTTGCTTAACAACTAAGAAGTATGTAAGTAATTTATTAATATATATAAGGTAAAGGACAACATTATATTGAAGATTCATAATCTTAAATATATATATTGAGTGATATCGACTTATAGAATAATATATTTCTTATGAAATACCTCAGCAATTCAAGTGTCATGCACATCAGAAATCATGGTATATGTACATTTATGTATGTATTTATTTCCCAAGTCTATTTGGGTTTCTTTAATGTTCCACATTTAGTTTATACACATATCATATAAGTTTTATTGTTATATAACTTTTATATTTCATATTACTTATATGATAGTCTTACGTATAATATATCATTAATTGAATATTATCTAATTAATTTTGATCAATTAACTCTTTAATTAATTTTAAATTAGTATTCCAATACAACTTTTATATTGGACATATCTATTATAACATTTATAGTGTATACTATAACCTTTATAGTGTAACACACATATATCATATATATGTGTATTTTATTTAATTAATTAATCCTTAATTAATTTATTCAATTAAATAATTTTTATTAAAATTTATTAATTTCAAAATTTATCTTGTATACATACATGTATACTCACTACAAGAAAATATATTATTGATAACGCAATTTAATAGCGCATTATTCTAAGCGTTATTATTTAGCTTTAATTATTTGTTTTTCTATTCGATTTGTAACGCTGGTCCAAAATTTTTGACTCCCTCCCAAAAACAATTAACCATTTCATCTCCCTCCAAGTAACACTTAACACTTTTCGTCTCCCTCCCAAAACGAAGAAAACCCTAATCGACGTTCTACTCTATTTCCATCTCCAATCACTGAACTTATGGCATTCTACTCCATCTCCGATCTTCAATAGTTCACTCTTTAGCAGTTGAGAAGTCGACGATGTCAAAAGCCCTAATCTCCAATCTCTGATCTTCAATTTCGCTCAGGAACAAACATTCAAAGGTATATTATCAAACGTGTTAATTTATAAATGATTTTGCTCTTCATCAACCTCCGAGCTAATTGATTCTTCTTTATTCATACGAATAATTTATAAGGTATATTATTGTCCGATTGATTGTTCATCACATTCAAAATTAATTCACTCTTTCCTCGAGACTCTTGTTGCTTCTTTTAAACACCTCTCTCCATAATTTGGGTTTTCTTCTCTATTTTACTCCCTCCTCGTTGAATTTCCCTTTTTGTTTCATATTATTTTGTTTTTTTGCGTCGAGGTTTCATGTGATGAGTGCTACAAAATTTATTAAATGTGTGACAGTTGGAGACGGCGCTGTTGGCAAAACTTGCATGCTGATTTGCTACAGAAGCAACAAATTTCCCATTGTAAGTTGAAAATTTGATCTTTTGGTTGCAAACTGATGATTACATTTTTATAGCGGTTTTTTTTTGTGTTATAAATGTGAAATTCTTTTTTATAACATGTCGATATACAGCGTTGATCAAACCGCTATAGTTGTGTTTAATAGCGGCTATATTCCGCTATAAAAGACTATTTTTCTTGTAGTGACTTATGTTATCTTAAACATTTTAAAATAACATAACATGTATCAACATATATAATACATGCATATATGCCTTAATTAATTAACATATTTAATTAATTTATTTTATTAATCTTATTAATAAATTTGAAGTTTGAAATTATTATATAAATATTTTCAAACATTTTGAAAATATCCTTATCCTTTCAAACATTTTGAAATCTTATGAAGTATTATAATTTTTATAATAAACATGTTTTATTTTAAATTTAACTATTAAATTTAAAATCTTTAACATTAATTTTCAAAACGATTTTGAAAATAAGCCCAAAGCCCAAATTAAGTTGGGCCTTTTCTATTAGGGGCAACTTTTTGGCTCACTTCGCCTTTCAAGCCAGGCCGGTAACCAGGTAGGACAGGGTACTTAATTACCCAATTCCAATCTTAGACATTACCTTTCTAGACACTGCACTAAATTCGCAAGCTTAATTAGTTAGCCCTAATATGACTAATTTAGACCATATAGGCTATTGGGCTCCAATACCGTTATTGGAACTGGACTAGCCCGCAGTGGAAGTTATAGGTGAATTTCAAAAAAATTATCCTATTGGATCTTTTATTGGGCCTATGAAGTCTAACTGAATTAGAACATTTCTAAATTTCATTTAAATAAAATCATTTATTTTATTTAAATTCAAATATATTAAGATATGAAATAAATTTTATTTGATTTAGTTTATACATAAATGTATCATGTACATATATGTGTGAGTGCGTGTGTAACATAATAATCCATGAAAGGTATAATATGCCCATATGTAGATGTTGGGATTTACATCGCAACAGACATATTAGCTCATTTTGTATGTCATATATGCTGTCCAAATATGTGCATGTATATGTGTTACAAAATGTGTGTGTGTGTGTGTATATATATATATACCCACATACATATGTATGTATAAATATATTATATATAGGGGTTTTTAGGCTGAAGGAAAAAGTTAGAGAAAAATTTAGTTTCAGGGACAAGAAGTTTGTTTTTTAGGCTGAAGGACACTTTTTAGTGTAAATCACAGAATGATAGTTATAACTATCATTTTCAGTTTACACTAAAAAAATGTCCTTCAGACTAAAAAACAAACTTGTTGTCTCCGAGACTAAATTTTTTTGCAACTTCTTCCTTGTGCCTATTTACCTGTTATATATAATATATAAACATAAAACATTTATATATAGATAAATATATATATATATATATATATATAAAGAGAGAGAACAATTATTAAAAATTATTTATAATTCAAAATTAACTTAGTTTTGCAAACATGATAATTTTAGTATTTTAATTTGTATATATTATGAATAAAATAATGTTTTCATCCATGAATAATTAACATAAAATAATATACTGATAAAAATTCAAATTTTAAAATTTTCTAAAATCTATGATCATAAAATAGAGCTTAGGAAAAATCTGGAGATTTTTCAAAGTTGAATTATTATTTTTAAAAACAAATACATTGATTTCGGCTATAATTATTTAATATAAAATAGTATATTATTAAAAATTTAAAATTTAAAATTTTAGAAATTATAATATCATAAATGAAAGGTTGCTAGAATTTTTCAATCAAATTATTATTTTTAATAAATCATAAATAGTATTTTCAAAATAATATTAATTATTAAAAATAATAAACTTTATTGAAAAATTCCTAAATTTTTTATATATGTTTTCGAAACGATATATTATTATTTTTAAATATAAAATTGAATGTTTAATGTAATAATTATTTTATATATAATAAACAATTCAAAATTCAATAAATGTTAATTTAAAATTTTGAATATATGTATGATAATTAATTTTCGAATTTGTAAATTCAAATTATATATAAATAAGTGTACTAAATTTTTTAAATCACATATATATCTTATATATGCATATATGCTATTATGAGAAAGAAATATACACTAATATATATATATATATATATATATGAATTTATTAATATATATATATATATGTATGTATGTATGTATGTATAACAATTATTAATGACAAAAATTGATTTTGTATAGTAAACAACATTTGTCTATAAATAAATTAAATAGTATAATAAATAAATTATACACATAACCAAACTGATTTGTGACAACCACATCTACTTACAAAAATCTCACATAACTAAACATATAGTAGCAATATATTTAAACAGATATGAAATTGCTCATTATAGGATCATAGAATATAATTTAATTACTGTAATATGAATTAAAATTACCAATTCAATGATGCCTTTGAATCCACGTCGAAGCAATGACTTCCCTTCCTTTTATTGTTCTTGATTCGTCAGATTGCAAGTCCGGAATCACCGACCTCTAACTATCGAATAGTATTATTTTAATTTCAAATATATTTGAGAATTTTGGAGTGGATTGAGAGCTATGTTTTAACTAGCAATGTAGAAGGTAATGACGGACAAAAAGGTTAGTAATTGTTTTTAGAGATACATACATACATACATACATATATATATATATATACATATATATATATACGGTTGTATTAGAGAGAAACGAGGAAAACCTTTTTACCCATTCTCACTTTATCTCAACCCATTATCTCCAAGCCAATTCCCTATGTTTTAGCCACCCATAGACCTTCCCAAAACCGAAATTTTGCAACCCTAATGATGGGCCTTAAACCCATCTAAGCCCAAGCCAATATACTATGCAATTAAATCTAATTTAATCGCTTGTCGATATTGTATATCGATTGATATATTTGAAACTGTTATAAATATATATAACATTATTTATCTCTCAAATTATATTCAAATTTTATAATTAATATCTCATAAATATTAATTAATTTAATTAATTTATAACAATTATAAACTAATTAAATCATTCGGTCTAAAGGGAATTCATTATTTCGGCTGCGTAACTCTTGGGTGTAAATTTGGTCAGTGATCACATCGAACTATTCTAATGTTAACGTTCACACGTCACTTAGCAGGTGGTGACATTATGGAAAAATTTATCGCTTACTCATTTTTGGAAAAATCCAATTTTAGTTTAATAAGCGTTACCCGGTTGTGACATTTGTTTACATCAATTCTCTTCATCAAAACTATATCACTTTGGACTTATGGAATTTGATACTGGTCAAAATTCCAACCTCATCCACGTTCAACTTTATAGTCAAAATACAAAGTCCTTGGTTCAATAATAACAATTATTATTAACCGAAATGCTCTGGCCAGAGATTTTGACTTTGAGTTGACTTGAGTTGACTGTGATATTAACCGCATATAACTGAAGAGACAAATCATCTCTTGAATAGTGCTTCACATCCAATACTTCCACTCGACCCAACTATAGTCACTCGATGGACGCCATGCCATGATTTGACTATAATCAAAGAGGAGCTTTTATATTGAAGATCCACAGTATTCTCAAGTCGAGAGAACTGTGTAAATCAGTCACATCGATATTTTCAGTTTGACCTTAGTTATATTAATCAACAGAAAACTATCGAGTGAGTCGTTCCATAGTTATCCAATAACTATTAGTACGTAACCCCTTGGTGCCCCCAAGTAGTCATGAGTAATACACTGCCCAACATTTGGAGAGTGTTACGTACTCTAGTCTCAACGGATACATCGATATCCATCTCGATGCATCTTGACTAGGAACATTTAAAATGGTATATTTGTTTCGTTGTAATAAATTACTCACGGTTACAACACTTTGTAACTACTATCATAAAATATACCATTTATGGATTTTTCTACTAAATATATTTTTAATTAAGTTAATTAATTGATATAATCACATTATATCAAGAATATAATAGGAAGAAAATACCTTTTATTTCGAACAAGATTGGTCAACAAGTTAGATATATGTAACAAATTACATAATAGCCCCTAGGGCATACCCCTAGCTCTATCAAGCCCGTCGACCCGGATTCCTCCTTGTAGTGGGTCAAGCATTTCCATTAGTTATGTTGCTTCCTCCATCGAGATTTCCTCTTCTGATTCCTGCTTCCATATCTCCTTTCTCGTAAATCTGCATACGAGCCTTGGTAAGATATAGAAGAACGGTTTAAGAGAGCGGGGAATACGTACTTATATAAATATAACTATATATAGCAATTACAAGTACGTTACTATAACGTTAACCCAAATCTCAATCTTATTATCTGATTCATTGGATTATGTTTGGAAAATCTTTTAGCTTTAAGTTTATTTTAAAGTTTCATAGACCTATGCTCTGATACCAACTTGTAACATCCCCCTACTTGGAGGCCCAAAACTAACGACTATGGATGTTGCAGTCATCCATAGTTATTAATCATCGGCGACCAAATACGGCAACATTAGATACATTGATACATAGAAAAACAAGAAAATGGAAAAAAAGTTAAACAGTAAACAAATTCCATATTCCATTTCAAAATATTCCAAATTGATTACATTATCCTAAATCGTAGGCCACATTCAGATAACATATAATTATTACAAAATATGCCAAGAGCGACATATGAAGATGCCCCCTTGGTAGATCAGAATATATAGATAGGCAAGAAAACAATTTGCCTTTACAAACAAAACACACAGCGGAAATAAAAGAACTCTAATAACAAGCTTGCCTCCTGCATGTCCTCGGTAGCTTTATTCGTCTAAAAGAACACCTAAAAACCTTAACTCTCAACCTACTCAAAATCAATTTAGAACTCGAGAGTATAAGGGGAAAACAAAAACTTCGAGTCAGACATAAAACCTGGTATGAATAATAATTTACCGTCTCAAACCATTTAGATATCTAGTGAGACCACGCCGCTTAGCGGAACAGGTTTCCCCCTCACTGGTATCCTAAAACATATACAAAACCATATACTATGCTCTTGCATCCACAATGGTTAAAAGATGGTATTTCAAAAACTTTATGATGATATGCAAAACAAGTAAATCAAATCTGGATTACCCATCCCTATTCATTTTGACTATCTGTCTCAATTATAGTTTCTAGGATTACTATTAACCTGTTAAATGTTTATGGACTATCTATCCAATATCATAGTTTTCATGGAATCACTAAGAACCTATTGGTAACTCCAACATCTATTATCTTATCCTAGTTTTCATGGACTAATTAGGAATCTATTGACCGACTGTCAATATCTTAATCCGGATATAGTTTTCATGGGCTAACTACAAGCGTACTGGCCCTGCCAGTATCAAATCATAGTTTTCATGGGCTGATGATGAACCTATTAGTCCCTGCCAATATCATACAGTTTTCTTGGGCTTACTGTAAACCCATTGGCCCCTACTAACATCTTTAAAGATTTTAACATCTGTTAAGTGATACCTCGGAAGGAAAATAGCAGTTAGGTTTCAACTAGGTTGGAACCAACCCCTTTCGAAAGCTTTTATTTAAAGAAAAAGGCACGCTTTCGAAAGCTAATACTTTAACATAATGTGACAACCTTATTCGGAAGCTATTTATAAAACCCCTTTCGAAAGAATGTGTTTCGACTATGTCGAAAGCTTTAAGTAAAACAAGGCAAGACTTTAACTTTTGAAATCAAAGTTGGGTTTCGACCCCATCGGAAGCTTACCTTTCGACATCAAGGCTTCCGCTTTCATTCCAATCCACTATGTACCACTAAGTGATCCCTTGTGTATTAGTTTAGACTATGATGGTTTCGACTAAGTAAGTTTCGACTAGGATGGGGCGGAATCATTGGGGTCGAAAAGGTGACTAATTGAGGCGGAACATCTTTTTCTGAATTAAAGGTTGAAATGTTGCTTCTTTTAGTAATTACTTTATATTAACTTGCCTATTTGTAAACCATTGATTGGTTGTCATAAAACTTTTCAAATACATTGCATTTAAAACTGTCGCACTTATATCAGATTTAAACCATAAAAATGTAATGTTTAAGCCATTCCATATACCAAAACAATTATTTCAGAAAAGTCCTTCTTTTAAATAATTTATTTTCTTTAGTAAATCAATAAGGAAAAATCCCCAAAAATCATAGAAATTCGATTTCATCGTGTAATCAAACATATAAAAGATTTAGACCCAATTTCTTCTTGAAATATTCAAAATAAATTTTTATACCCAATTACATCATATTTATCATCAAAAATTCATAACAAAATTTCCATAGCTTGGAAAATTCTGAAAATTAAAATCCATCTCCAAAATCATTTTTACTTAACATACAAATTTTCCATGGCATTTTAAAATTAATAACCCACGGTTTTTCCCCTTAAACCGTACGAATTTCATGTAAAAATAAATTTTTTAAATTAAACAATTCATAAATTAAGCATTTCATCATCCAATATATCTTAGGAACAAAATAAATGCTCAAATCTGAAATCATGGGACTATTAAACCAAAAATAGATGGAATGAATTATTATTCACCTTAAACTTGATAAGGAATTTGAGATTTTAGTTGATTAATCCTCCCTAGCTTTTGATCCTTAGCTTTAGATTGAAATTTCTCTTTTCCTCCTTGTTAATGGCCGGCTATCTTAAGGTTTTTGCGTTTTATTTTTTATTTGAGAAAAATGAACATGAATGGACAATAGTGAGAAATGTATAGCCGCGTAAAATAAAGAGGCTATTTCACTAATATGCCTATGTGTAATTTGATTAACCTGTAAACCAATTTAAGCCCATTAAATTTTATTATTAAGCACGAACCATCATATAATTTATTCAAATCTCAATCCCCTTATCATCGTTATTCTATTTAATTTATCTAATTAAATCTTCTGAATAATGTTATCAACAGGTATGTTACCGGCTCCCCCTTAAAAAAATTTGTCCTCAAAATTCAGTAAGGACTAAATACTAAACATAGCAATCATTTGTAACAACTCCCAACAACCATACTAGACTACCTGACTAGCAACTATCTATATAAATCTAATTTAGACATACCCTCAAAGCAGATCAAGAAAAGTATCTCTAATCATGTCCTTTGTCTCCCAAGTACAGTCCTTCTCGTTGTCGCTCCACTAAACTTTCACCAATTTGACTGTCTTATTCCTTAATCTTTTCTCGTCTCTAGCTACAGCTTGAACGGGTTGCCTAACGATAGTCAAATTAGGCTCTACCACTAAGTCATGTAACTCTATCGGAGGAATAGTAGTCTCTGGATCATGCACATACTTGCGAAGATGAGACACATGAAATACATTATGAACACCTACCAAGATGCTCGGCAACTCTATTCTATATGTGAGATTTCCAATCCTCTCTATAATCTGGAATGGACCTACAAATCATAGGGCTAACTTTCCTGACTTTCCGGATCGTATCACACCCTTCATTGGTGATACCTTAATGAAAACCTTATCTCCAACTGAGAATTATAAGTCCTTGCACTTCTTATCTGCGTAACTCTTTTGTCTTGACTGAGCTTCCTTCATCCTTCCTCGGATTAACTCAATCTTCTCTGATGCCTCTCTAACCAAATCTGGACCTAAGACTAATCTGTCTCCAGTCTCCAACCAACATGTTGGTGATTTGCATGGTCTTCCATACAAAGATTCAAATGACGTCATTCCTATACTTGTCTGATAACTGTTATTATAGGAACACTCAACTAAATGTAGGTGATCCTCCTAAGATCCACCAAATTCTAATACACAAGCTCTCAATAGATCCTCAAGTACTTTATTGACTCTCTATGTCTACCCATTTGTCTGAGGGTGATACGCAGTACTCATATTAAGCTTGGTACCCATCGCTTCCTGTTGACTATTCTAGAATTCACTAGTGAAGAATGCATCTCTGTCACTGACTATACTACTAGGAACTCCATGCAGTCTAACTATGTTCTTCAGGAACAACTTAGCTAAAACAGGTGACATTCTGGTTGACTTAACTGGAATGAAATAGGCACTCTTGGTCAATCTGTCCACTATAACCCATATACTTTCATTACCTATATTTTACCTTGGAAACTCGTCTATAAAATCCATAGATATCAAATCCCATTTCCAAACTGGAATATCTAAAGGATGAAGCAACCCGCTAGGCTTTTGATGTTCGGCTGTCACTTGATGACAGTTTGCACACTGCCTAACCCACAAGTCGACATCCCTCTTCATGCCTTCCCAATAGAAGCTTCTCTTCATATCCTGAGACATCTTGGTTCCTCGAGGATCAATTGTAAACTTGGATCGATGACCTTCCCCAAGAACTTCCTTCCTCAAGTCCTCCACATTCAGAACACACAACCGTCCTTTCTTTCTTAGCCATCCTTTCTGGTCAAGGCTAAAATGCTTTAAATAATTGATCTCTGTTCCAACCTCCAGTCTTCTGATCCATTCAGCTAATACTGGATCCTCCTTCTGCTTAGAAGTAATTTTCTCAATCAATACTAGCCGAACTTCTAAACAAGATAATCTGGTGGAATTCTGACTAGAACCAGCAATCGATCCTAACTGCACATCGCAACTGACTAAAGCTTCTAAATCCTTCCACTCTGCCAACATAGCTAACACCACATTCTGATGTTTTCTACTAAGGGCATCTGCCACTTTATTATCTTTTCCTGGTGTGTACTCTATACCAAAATCATAAGCGGTCAGAAAATCCAACCACCTCTGCTGCCATATATTCAACTCCTTTTGAGATAATAAATACCGTAAAGACTTATGATCGGTATACAACTCAAATGTCTCCCCTAAGAGATAGTGTCTCCAAATCTTCAATGCGAAGATCACAGCTGCCAACTCCAAATCATGAGTAGGATATCTAACTTCATGCGGTCTAAGCTACCTAGATGCGTAGGCAATGACTTTACCATTCTACATTAATTTTGCTCCTAATCCAGTTCTACATGCATCAGTATATACCACCAACCCTTAGTTTTCGTCTGGAACTACTAACACAGGTGCATTGGTCAACAAATGCTTTAACTTAAGGAATGCTTCCTCATATTTGTCGGACCAAACAAACTTCACTTCCTTCCTAGTTAGCTTAGTTAAGGGTGTTGCTATCCACGAGAAATCCTTAATGAATCTCCGATAGTAGCCAGCAAGTCCAAGAAAACTCCTAATCTCAGTCACCGTCGCCGGTCTCTTCCAATTATTTACAACATCGATCTTATCTAGATCGACTGATAATCCTTTCTCTGAAACCACGTGACCAAGAAACTTAACCTCTTTATTCCAAAAATGACACTTGGTAAACTTAGTCTTTAGTTGATTTAGCCTCAGCGTCTCAAGCAGCACTCTAAGTTGAACTTCATGCTCTCTCATCCTTAGAGTATACTAGAATGTCATCTATAAACACTAGTACAAACCTATCCAAGTACTCTCAGAAAACTCAGTTCACCAAATCTACGAAGAAAGTAGGTGCATTCGTCAATCCAAATGGCATCACCAACCACTCATATGAACCATATCTAGTCTGAAATGCTGTCAAAGGAATATTGTCCTCTGCCACTTTTAACTGATGGAACCCGGTCGCTAAATCCAACTGGGAAAACACTCTATTACAATTCAACTGATCGAACAGATCAACTATTCTTGGTAAAGGATACTTATTCTTGATCGTCCTTTCGTTTAACTTACGATAGTCGATGCACATCCTCAACGATCCATCTGGTTTCTTCACAAACACCATGGCCGCTCCCAAAGGCGAACTACTTGGTCTAATAAAACTCCTTCCTTCTAGATCCACTAGCTACACCTTCAAGAATTTTGGACCATTCGCATCCATTATAAGTGTATAGGAAGACACTCATGCCGGAGTTGAATTGCTCAAAATACCGCGTTGTTAATTTAAATTTGGCAAAACTGAGCATATACAGTAAATATACAATCACAGATCACAGACACAGAGTAATAAGTGCAGCGGAAATAAAAGAGATAGTAGTTCATGAAGCTACTATATGAATATATAAAATACATCAGAGTTTACAACAGAAGAGTAATACGATACATCAGAGTTAAACTAAATACAACGGAAGAGTAACCGATACAAATCAGAATACATCACTGGAATCATCGAATATCTGAAAGCTGGATAGATAGCTGGATCTCCAAGCGAAGCTCCAACTCCAAAGGTGAGTCTCGAAAGCTGAACTACTCAGTCTGACCCGAGCGTAAAGCAAAACACAAGACACTCGAGTCAGGATTAACATTCTTATATTAATAAATCCAACTCAAGTGAAATAGCAATTGAATTACAAGTAACTCAAAGGATGTTTGGAATAACCATCCTTTAAGGATCCGTTAAACTATCTACTAGGTAGTAATGTACGCTAAGTAGATAATGTCTATCAGTAATATAAAGATATCAAA
Source organism: Allium fistulosum (assembly GCA_030737815.1). Lineage (NCBI taxonomy): Eukaryota > Viridiplantae > Streptophyta > Magnoliopsida > Asparagales > Amaryllidaceae > Allium > Allium fistulosum. The sequence goes on from JASFAW010000015.1 coordinate 1,596,341, forward strand.
GTAGGGTTAAGCAGGGCCCATACACCTCTTAACCTGTTTATTCCCAAAAGCATATACAAGACCGTAGTTTCCCCAAAACCGGAAGTCACCAGAGGGCAATCCATATACTAAAGGTACAAATCAAAATCGTAGTGGTCGCGCATAAATGGAATACAAGTATGACAAGGTACATGAGGCGATACCAACTAGGATACTAGTAGTTGCCTGATCCGGACTGATGTTGGGCATAGCAGCTACTACCCCAACACCGCGAAACAACACTCCCAAATCGAGGGGTGCACCCAAATCGAATCACAAAAGTAATAGATATGGTATCGAAGAAGTGTGTCCGCTAGAGATGGCGATCCTCAATGGCCCGGCGCGGCTCCTGTTTTAGTCATATCAGGGGTCATCCAAAATCGTTCTCTTTCTTCAGTCAACGCGTTCACCAAAACCATCCACTTCGTTCTGGATCAACACTCCGCGTATAGTTACTAAAGTGGTTTCGGTTCAGATAGAGAGTATATCCATTACCGATCCCGGTCTCTTTAATAACTTTCGTAATTATTACACCGATTGGTCGTTTATATATTTCAAAAACCAAATCAATTTCAATTCAATTTCAATTCGTAAATCAACATTTCATTTGTCTTTCAAAACCAATTTCCACTAATTTACGTTTCAAAACTTCCAAATTATCATTTCAAAACCTTATAATTCAATTTCAATCTTTATTTTAAACAATTCAAACATCAATTTAAATTCGTATATAAGATTCAATTCCGAAATCATTTAAATCAATTTGATTTAACATTCAAATCAGTTTAACTTCATTTATCGATTTTATTCGATATTCGTTAAGTAAATTTATCATTCGAATCAATTATACTAAATTTCCAATTCATTAAATCAATTTCTTAAGTTCAACTTCATTATATCAAACTTACAAATTAAATTAAATTAAATTCATCAAATCAATTCTTTACATTTCAAGTCTTACATTAATTCCAAAATATCACCTTTTCATTTCTTGTTAAAGAGAATTCAATTTCAATTATTTATTTACTTACTTAAATAATTTCCAAAACTTAATTAATAAAGAAATCTCAATTTCAATTATTACGAAGTAAAATTCACTTATTCAAAAATTCAATTTAATTTAATCATTAAATAATTCAATCTTATTTAATTATTAAAGGATTCAAACTTAATTATTAAATAATTTCAAAGTTTAATAATTTCAAACTTAAATGTAATTTCAAACTTAATTATTAAATCATTTCAACTTAATTCAATCATTTCTCAAATTAAACAACATCCTTTCATCAATTTCATTTTTAATGTTCTGTTTCAAATTATTAAATATTAACATTTTCCTTTCATAAAAATTCTAATTTCAACTTCATTTCAAAACAATATTATTTATTCAAATAAAATCTTCGTTTAATTTTCAAATCAATTATTGACCAATCGGGTTTTATTTAATTTTCTATCCTAGGTCAAAGTTCAATGTGGGTATTTATCATTTCAACCCGATTCCAATTCAATTCCAAAATCAAAGCATAGTAAAGGGAACTTGCAGTGTGATAACAGGGATGGTGTCAAAGTAAATAAACAAGCAATAACAACAATCAATAACAATCCAATAATCAATTCAAATAATCCCGAAATAACCTTATTAATTCGCATTGTTATTTGTACGAATTAATATAATTATTTCTAGAATCTACACTATCATTTCATGTAGATTAAGGATTATTACATTACGGTTTTCACTTATCGTTTATTTACAATTTCATACATCATCAATTTAACAACATACATTCAGTGGTTCAAAGTATAATTAAACAAATCCTACGTGTCAATAAATTCAACAGTTAAAGGGGTCATATTATACAAATGTCAGTTAATCAAATTTAACATTTAATTATCCTATATCAAGTTCAATTTCATACTATTTATCATTTTAACATTAACAATTTAACGTCCAATATAAACATCAACAATCAATCAATTATCAGCCAAACTGTATTATCATCGCATAAATAATTAACAGATAATGGTGTCAGATGTCACAGGTGAACTGATACAGGCAATAGCATACATAACAGTGTAATTAACTAACAGCAGCATATTTCAATTGTCGTTTCAATTGAAATCAAATTTAATAAATAAAAGAACGTTAATCGTGAGTGATTGCTCACCTTTCGAGGTTAGAGAAGTTCGACAGATGAAACAGGTTATAAATCCAAGTACGAAGTCCAAAGTAAAGCTAGATTGGCACGAATTCGACGGCAAGCTGATAAATAGGAATTGACGAAATACATCAGAATTTGTTTGATAAAGACTGAAGCAAATATATACATATATATATTATTATTATTTTTCTTAAAACCAAATGTCAATCTAAATACATATTTGAATTTTCAATATATACCTATATACGTATTTTAAACTAGTGGTCCAAATAAAACCATTGCATCAATATTCAAATTGGTATATTTAACTTTCATACCCAAAATAAAATTAATATATATACAACCTAACATATGATCACATATCAACGAAGCCTAAACTGAAGTATATATATACTCCTATACATTAGAAATAAACTAAATATAAAAGAAAAATAAACTAAAACTTTGTAACATGATATACTGTAACTAATACATGTTGTACCGAGACTAACAATAGTAGACTTGTATAAATTTTACATTGTTTATATAATGGACAACTATATAAGATATTTACCCAAATATGGCAGAATCACGTATGTATAGTACGGCTCATATACATATTATAAACGAGACAAGCATTTTCAAGACCAAGCATATAATATAATATGCTATACTTCTTTAAACCAGTACATTTTTTTCAACTAATATAACTATATTCATAAAATATTTTACCAGAACAGAACAACAGGCTTAACTGCAACACATAAATTACTTATATACCATATATAAACAGAACTCATTACATATACTTTAAACCAGACTGGTACACCTGCTTTGCAATATAATATATATGATACTCCACTTAAGTAATATATAAAATTCATATAGTAAGAAAATGTACAAAACTTTTGGTGTGTAAAGCCTTACGTACCCGTACCTATTGCAGTTCAAACTCAACACAAATCTATGAACGCACTTGGTATTATTATAATAGACACATGTATGAAACCCAGAAACCAACAGACACCACAAAGTAAAATATATAATACCACTTAATATAACTGCATTCTAGATCCAACATAACACATTAGATATATACCTCATAAATTAGAACGCAAATAGTAAAACACTATAATACTCTTTTTATCTCCTTATATACATATACATGCACTTATTTAAAATCATCATACTTAAAACATATATACAAAATCTAACATAGTATAATATTTATATAATACCTTATAAAATGAAGGCTTGAAGACGCGGAGCACTGACGAGGAGACTTGAATAGGATAAAGTGAATGCACGAGATGGGAAGAGGAGGGGAGTTTGCAGGCCGAAGTGAATGTAAGAGAGATGACCGCTGCAGTTGAGTTGTACGGTGGCAGAGGCGAGTTGTGTGCGCTTGGTGGCAACGAGGCGGCGATCGGTGATATGGTGAGGCTCGGTTTCCAGGTAGCAGTAGTGGCGGCGGAGATGGCATCGGGGTCGGAGGTGCTAGGGGATCTCGGCGCTCGACGTGGGTGGGCTGCGCGATGTCTAGAGAAGAAGGCGGAAATGGAAGGTCGGTCGCGTCAAGGCAGACAAGCTGGAGAAGGTGGCGGGGTTGATGCACGGAGGCTGTGGTGATCGGCTGGGCGTAGAAGCGGGTGGTGGAGGCTTGGCTTGGGTATACGGTGAGGTGGAGCAGGGATGTCTTGGCTTGGCATGGTCGCGGAGGGTTGGTCATTAAGGCGGAGGACGTTGCTTCGAGCGGCAAAGGGAAGGAAAATGAAGGTGGTTGGTTGGTGAGGGAAAAATGGTGGAGAAAGTTATGAGTTTTATTTCCTTCTCAGTTATCAAATGGAAGAGGACAGAACAGCAAGAAGAAAAATAAATAAAAGAAGAAGGGGGAAAGTTGCTGAGATAACGTAGCTATTAAGATGAAGATGGGCAACTAAAAGTCCAACGCGAATATCAAGAATAATAAATATTAATGGCTGACAGCTTTTCACGCTGGATAATGAATAGACAGAGAAAACGAAAGGACTCCGAAACGAAAGGACTCAAAACGGTACCGGTACGAGTATCGGTACAGTTACGTTTCTTAAAGTTTACAGCATATCGGACTTCAAAACACAGAATTGACCATACCGCAGAGATCAGCACGCTGAGACGATCAAAACGGTATACAGATATAAGTGTATGACTGAATTATAAAAATTCGAATTTTCTAATAGTGGAAAATGCAAGAAAAACACTGAAAAATAAGATCGACGGAGCCAAGGATGTCCGAATTTGGAAAAACGACCAACTAACATCTTGCTCAGAAGATGGTTTAGAATTTTTCTATGTAAAAATATTTTGGTTTTGAAAACGTTTTATTTTCATCGCTTTTTAACTGATTAAATTGAAGTGAATTTACGTGCGAAATAAACTTTCGTATTTTCGGACGAAAATTTACCAGTTGCTATGATTAACTAGACGTATTCCAAATATAAAATTTTTATTTCAAAATTTTATCGTTTAAAATTTCACAAAATTTCAACAAATTACGTTATTGAAACAGTTGAAATTTACGGGTCGTTACATTCTCCCCCACTCAAAACTTTTCGTCCCCGAAAAGGAACGAGGTAGGAGAATAGAAACAACCAGAAAGAAAAACAGATTTGAAATACAAAATAACAATTAATTTAAACCATATAAATTCAAATTTAAATTAATTGATATTCAATAATTGATTTAATCCATTTGATTTCACTAAAATCAATCTCAACTATTTCTAAATTCATTATTTCATTATCCCATTTCTTCAATTTACAATTTTTAAAACCATAAATTTGAATAATCTTTTATTATAATCATATTTTCTTCAACAATTTTAAATTCTTCTTTATTCCAAATTATTGTTAAATTTTCTATTTAAGATATCTACTCACATATATTTAACCCATATAAATTAATTTAAAACATAAAAGTTTCGATTTAAATTAATTTATATTTACTAATTGTTTTTAAATTCAAGGTATTTTCATATGTTGATCAAATTTCAATTTATTAATTCTTTCAAAACAAATTTATTAATTCTTTCAAAACAAAGTTATTTCATTATTAACTGAATTTACTTATTATCTTATCTAATTCTATTAACATCTTTATAATCAAAATTCAGTGTATAACATTTATTATAAACACTCAAATTTTATTTATAAATTCAATTTATATTATATATTATCCAATTACATATTCAACTTCTGAATGATTTGGGTAAGTTGTATTAGAATGTAGTTGAACAATATACAAATAAAATTTTTCCCAATTCAATTATTCAAGTTTAATATTTATTCCAAATTTAGGTTTTATTTATAATTAAAATCATCCTTTAGCAAAATTTAAGAATTAGATTTCCGATTTACTTTAAACAATTTAGAGATATATATAATATATTTATATCAAATCAAATTAAATTTTAAAATAAGATACCTATATATATAAATCAAATTATACTGAAGAAATTCAAATCAAAATATTTTTCAAAACAAAACCGTAGCAAAGCTACAGAATAGTATCTCCACTTCGAAACTCGAAAATGAATCTCGATGATGCGGCCGCCATCACCGAAATTATTTTCCAGCGATAAAGAGAAGAGCACTGATTTCAATATTAAAAATTCTCTGAAAACGGTTTCTATTCGAAAATACTTTCAATAATAAATACTTTAAAATTTTAAAACCAAAGTTCGAAATCACCGGAAACTAAATTCTCAAATTTCTGAATTAAATTCATTTCAAATTCCAAACAATTTATAAACCGTATTTATAAATTTATTTAGAACAATAAATGAAAATCAAATATTATCATTTCAAACAAACAATTTAATTATCCTATTAAATTTCAGAAAATTTTAGTTATATATATTGATAATATATTCATACAAATTTATTCCATTTACCAAATTTGAAAACGATATTGTGTCAGTTTGCTCTGCTCAAGTGTTTTGGAAATCCTATCGATAGCGTTGATCAGACGAATCGATCGAAAACCCAAATCAACATCAACAACTCAAACAACACAATATATTTTAAAACATTTTAAATATAAGTTTACAAATACATTTCTTCACTCGACGATACAAAATGGATTTCAAGCATGGATAAAGATTCAAATTTGATAGAAATCAAATCAAAGAGAATTCTTGATTCAAAGATAAGTCCGAAACGGAAGATAAGATGATTTAAATAACAAATAAGAAGATGGATGAGTTTATATAAATCGCTGGCAACCTTAACCGGATCAACCGTGACTTCAAGAATAAGATCGATGCTGAATTCCGAGGTAAATCGACATTCGATCTCAAGAATTAGAATTCAGATATAGCAGGAGATAGATAGCATCGTAAACCGAGGATACAGAAATCTCCGGTAAATCAATGCCTATTATAAAGGAGTTTTACTCCTTTACGAATCATTCTAAGATTGGCGAGACCGCCGATCTATTACAGATAACATTCAGAATGGAGTTATGGGGTTGCTCCATGATTGAAAGAAGACGAATAGTGAAGGACACAATGAATTTCGGAACCGAGGGGAACGTTCCAAAATTCAAAGGAACTGAGCCAATGGAAGAGATTGAAACTCGAATGAGAGTGATTCTGTAAATAAATTTACCATATATATTAAGTTTTGCCTAGAGCTACCAAAGCTCTGATACCAACTGTAACGACCCAGAATTTTGGACCATTCGCATCCATTATAAGTGTATAGGAAGACACTCATGCCGGAGTTGAATTGCTCAAAATACCGCGTTGTTAATTTAAATTTGGCAAAACTGAGCATATATAGTAAATATACAATCACAGACACAGAGTAATAAGTGCAGCGGAAATAAAAGAGATAGTAGTTCATGAAGCTACTATATGAATATATAAAATACATCAGAGTTTACAACAGAAGAGTAATACGATACATCAGAGTTAAACTAAATACAACGGAAGAGTAACCGATACAAATCAGAATACATCACTGGAATCATCGAATATCTGAAAGCTGGATAGATAGCTGGATCTCCAAGCGAAGCTCCAACTCCAAAGGTGAGTCTCGAAAGCTGAACTACTCAGTCTGACCCGAGCGTAAAGCAAAACACAAGACACTCGAGTCAGGATTAACATTCTTATATTAATAAATCCAACTCAAGTGAAATAGCAATTGAATTACAAGTAACTCAAAGGATGTTTGGAATAACCATCCTTTAAGGATCCATTAAACTATCTACTAGGTAGTAATGTACGCTAAGTAGATAATGTCTATCAGTAATATAAAGATATCAAAGTAGGGTTAAGCAGGGCCCATACACCTCTTAACCTGTTTATTCCCAAAAGCATATACAAGACCGTAGTTTCCCCAAAACCGGAAGTCACCAGAGGGCAATCCATATACTAAAGGTACAAATCAAAATCGTAGTGGTCGCGCATAAATGGAATACAAGTATGACAAGGTACATGAGGCGATACCAACTAGGATACTAGTAGTTGCCTGATCCGGACTGATGTTGGGCATAGCAGCTACTACCCCAACACCGCGAAACAACACTCCCAAATCGAGGGGTGCACCCAAATCGAATCACAAAAGTAATAGATATGGTATCGAAGAAGTGTGTCCGCTAGAGATGGCGATCCTCAATGGCCCGGCGCGGCTCCTGTTTTAGTCATATCAGGGGTCATCCAAAATCGTTCTCTTTCTTCAGTCAACGCGTTCACCAAAACCATCCACTTCGTTCTGGATCAACACTCCGCGTATAGTTACTAAAGTGGTTTCGGTTCAGATAGAGAGTATATCCATTACCGATCCCGGTCTCTTTAATAACTTTCGTAATTATTACACCGATTGGTCGTTTATATATTTCAAAAACCAAATCAATTTCAATTCAATTTCAATTCGTAAATCAACATTTCATTTGTCTTTCAAAACCAATTTCCACTAATTTACGTTTCAAAACTTCCAAATTATCATTTCAAAACCTTATAATTCAATTTCAATCTTTATTTTAAACAATTCAAACATCAATTTAAATTCGTATATAAGATTCAATTCCGAAATCATTTAAATCAATTTGATTTAACATTCAAATCAGTTTAACTTCATTTATCGATTTTATTCGATATTCGTTAAGTAAATTTATCATTCGAATCAATTATACTAAATTTCCAATTCATTAAATCAATTTCTTAAGTTCAACTTCATTATATCAAACTTACAAATTAAATTAAATTAAATTCATCAAATCAATTCTTTACATTTCAAGTCTTACATTAATTCCAAAATATCACCTTTTCATTTCTTGTTAAAGAGAATTCAATTTCAATTATTTATTTACTTACTTAAATAATTTCCAAAACTTAATTAATAAAGAAATCTCAATTTCAATTATTACGAAGTAAAATTCACTTATTCAAAAATTCAATTTAATTTAATCATTAAATAATTCAATCTTATTTAATTATTAAAGGATTCAAACTTAATTATTAAATAATTTCAAAGTTTAATAATTTCAAACTTAAATGTAATTTCAAACTTAATTATTAAATCATTTCAACTTAATTCAATCATTTCTCAAATTAAACAACATCCTTTCATCAATTTCATTTTTAATGTTCTGTTTCAAATTATTAAATATTAACATTTTCCTTTCATAAAAATTCTAATTTCAACTTCATTTCAAAACAATATTATTTATTCAAATAAAATCTTCGTTTAATTTTCAAATCAATTATTGACCAATCGGGTTTTATTTAATTTTCTATCCTAGGTCAAAGTTCAATGTGGGTATTTATCATTTCAACCCGATTCCAATTCAATTCCAAAATCAAAGCATAGTAAAGGGAACTTGCAGTGTGATAACAGGGATGGTGTCAAAGTAAATAAACAAGCAATAACAACAATCAATAACAATCCAATAATCAATTCAAATAATCCCGAAATAACCTTATTAATTCGCATTGTTATTTGTACGAATTAATATAATTATTTCTAGAATCTACACTATCATTTCATGTAGATTAAGGATTATTACATTACGGTTTTCACTTATCGTTTATTTACAATTTCATACATCATCAATTTAACAACATACATTCAGTGGTTCAAAGTATAATTAAACAAATCCTACGTGTCAATAAATTCAACAGTTAAAGGGGTCATATTATACAAATGTCAGTTAATCAAATTTAACATTTAATTATCCTATATCAAGTTCAATTTCATACTATTTATCATTTTAACATTAACAATTTAACGTCCAATATAAACATCAACAATCAATCAATTATCAGCCAAACTGTATTATCATCGCATAAATAATTAACAGATAATGGTGTCAGATGTCACAGGTGAACTGATACAGGCAATAGCATACATAACAGTGTAATTAACTAACAGCAGCATATTTCAATTGTCGTTTCAATTGAAATCAAATTTAATAAATAAAAGAACGTTAATCGTGAGTGATTGCTCACCTTTCGAGGTTAGAGAAGTTCGATAGATGAAACAGGTTATAAATCCAAGTACGAAGTCCAAAGTAAAGCTAGATTGGCACGAATTCGACGGCAAGCTGATAAATAGGAATTGACGAAATACATCAGAATCTGTTTGATAAAGACTGAAGCAAATATATACATATATATATTATTATTATTTTTGTTAAAACCAAATGTCAATCTAAATACATATTTAAATTTTCAATATATACCTATATACGTATTTTAAACTAGTGGTCCAAATAAAACCATTGCATCAATATTCAAATTGGTATATTTAACTTTCATACCCAAAATAAAATTAATATATATACAACCTAACATATGATCACATATCAACGAAGCCTAAACTGAAGTATATATATACTCCTATACATTAGAAATAAACTAAATATAAAAGAAAAATAAACTAAAACTTTGTAACATGATATACTGTAACTAATACATGTTGTACCGAGACTAACAATAGTAGACTTGTATAAATTTTACATTGTTTATATAATGGACAACTATATAAGATATTTACCCAAATATGGCAGAATCACGTATGTATAGTACGGCTCATATACATATTATAAACGAGACAAGCATTTTCAAGACCAAGCATATAATATAATATGCTATACTTCTTTAAACCAGTACATTTTTTTCAACTAATATAACTATATTCATAAAATATTTTACCAGAACAGAACAACAGGCTTAACTGCAACACATAAATTACTTATATACCATATATAAACAGAACTCATTACATATACTTTAAACCAGACTGGTACACCTGCTTTGCAATATAATATATATGATACTCCACTTATGTAATATATAAAATTCATATAGTAAGAAAATGTACAAAACTTTTGGTGTGTAAAGCCTTACGTACCCGTACCTATTGCAGTTCAAACTCAACACAAATCTATGAACGCACTTGGTATTATTATAATAGACACATGTATGAAACCCAGAAACCAACAGACACCACAAAGTAAAATATATAATACCACTTAATATAACTGCATTCTAGATCCAACATAACACATTAGATATATACCTCATAAATTAGAACGCAAATAGTAAAACACTATAATACTCTTTTTATCTCCTTATATACATATACATGCACTTATTTAAAATCATCATACTTAAAACATATATACAAAATCTAACATAGTATAATATTTATATAATACCTTATAAAATGAAGGCTTGAAGACGCGGAGCACTGACGAGGAGACTTGAATAGGATAAAGTGAATGCACGAGATGGGAAGAGGAGGGGAGTTTGCAGGCCGAAGTGAATGTAAGGGAGATGACCGCTGCAGTTGAGTTGTACGGTGGCAGAGGCGAGTTGTGTGCGCTTGGTGGCAACGAGGCGGCGATCGGTGATATGGTGAGGCTCGGTTTCCAGGTAGCAGTAGTGGCGGCGGAGATGGCATCGGGGTCGGAGGTGCTAGGGGATCTCGGCGCTCGACGTGGGTGGGCTGCGCGATGTCTAGAGAAGAAGGCGGAAATGGAAGGTCGGTCGCGTCAAGGCAGACAAGCTAGAGAAGGTGGCGGGGTTGATGCACGGAGGCTGTGGTGATCGGCTGGGCGTAGAAGCGGGTGGTGGAGGCTTGGCTTGGGTATACGGTGAGGTGGAGCAGGGACGTCTTGGCTTGGCATGGTCGCGGAGGGTTGGTCATTAAGGCGGAGGACGTTGCTTCGAGCGGCAAAGGGAAGGAAAATGAAGGTGGTTGGTTGGTGAGGGAAAAATGGTGGAGAAAGTTATGAGTTTTATTTCCTTCTCAGTTATCAAATGGAAGAGGACAGAACAGCAAGAAGAAAAATAAATAAAAGAAGAAGGGGGAAAGTTGCTGAGATAACGTAGCTATTAAGATGAAGATGGGCAACTAAAAGTCCAACGCGAATATCAAGAATAATAAATATTAATGGCTGACAGCTTTTCACGCTGGATAATGAATAGACAGAGAAAACGAAAGGACTCCGAAACGAAAGGACTCAAAACGGTACCGGTACGAGTATCGGTACAGTTACGTTTCTTAAAGTTTACAGCATATCGGACTTCAAAACACAGAATTGACCATACCGCAGAGATCAGCACGCCGAGACGATCAAAACGGTATACAGATATAAGTGTATGACTGAATTATAAAAATTCGAATTTTCTAATAGTGGAAAATGCAAGAAAAACATTGAAAAATAAGATCGACGGAGCCAAGGATGTCCGAATTTGGAAAAACGACCAACTAACATCTTGCTCAGAAGATGGTTTAGAATTTTTCTATTTAAAACTATTTTGGTTTTGAAAACGTTTTATTTTCATCGCTTTTTAACTGATTAAATTGAAGTGAATTTACGTGCGAAATAAACTTTCGTATTTTCGGACGAAAATTTACCAGTTGCTATGTTTAACTAGACGTATTCCAAATATAAAATTTTTATTTCAAAATTTTATCGTTTAAAATTTCACAAAATTTCAACAAATTACGTTATTGAAACAGTTGAAATTTACGGGTCGTTACATTGATCGTCCTTTCGTTTAACTTACGATAGTCGATGCACATCCTCAACGATCCATCTGGTTTCTTCACAAACACCATGGCCGCTCCCAAAGGCGAACTACTTGGTCTAATAAATCTCCTTCCTTCTAGATCCACTAGCTACACCTTCAATTCCTTCATCTTAGTTGGTGTCATCCTGCTAGGTAGTCTACTCACAGGTTCAGCTTCTGGCACAAGATCTATTCTAAACTCAACCGCTCTTCTAGGTGGTAATCCAGTGACTGGCTCAAAGACATCTGCAAACTCCCTTGCTACCTGAACCTGACTTAACTCATCTCCTATCTCCATAGCATTAAGCATAGTTCGGTCAGTATTCTCTACTGAGAATATCACTCGGTTAGGACTATCGGGGTGTCTCAGTGATATCTCTCTATCCTGGGAAAATATTCTAGCCTCATACATACCCAACCGATCCATTCTCAAAATGATCCCGAAATCAATAACATACAAACTGCATGCAAACTTATGACCTAACAAGTCAAGTTCTAACTGGTCACATCTTAGCCCTAGAGTTGCATACCCTCCTATTGGATTCGCAACCCTTAAGGATGTAACAAGGTAGGTGGGTTCTAGACATAATCTATCAACCAAACACTGAAATATAAATGAATGTGATGCACCGATATCGAAAAATACTCTAACTGAAATACTCTAAATCAAAAGCATACCTTCCATCACAGTCTTTCCTTTATCATCCACAGTAGACCTAGCTGATCCAATAGCAAAGACCTTTCCTTTTTCACCCTAACTAGCTCCGGACGCTGATTTTTGTAATGCCAACTTGATCACAGTTGAAGCATTTCACATTCTTTTTACTTGCAGCTTTCTTCCCATTTTCCGACCGACATTCATTAGCAAAGTGACCCTTCTTGTCACACTTATAGAAAACTACCTCAGATTTTGACTTCTTAGTAGTTTCTCCCTTCTGGGCTCCCTTCTTTTTAAAGAACTTCCTCTTCTTCTCCTGAAAACCCTGAGTTTTCGCCGACTTCTCTTTAGCTAAATCAGCAAGTAACTCCTCATGGTGAATGGCCATCTCCACCACTATATTACAAGGATCACGGACATGTATCATGGTCATTCTAGCAAGCTCGGGCCTCAATCCTCGAATGAACTTCTCATTCCTTTTGATGTCAGAATCAATAACAACATATCCATATCGAGACAACTCATCAAACTTAGTAGCATACTCGACTACTAACATCTCTCCTTACACTAAATCCATAAACTTCCTCATCAGCTCAGACTTGGCAAACTCAAATACAAACTTTTACTCAAATCTCGTTTTAAAATCAGCCCAAGTTAATTGCTCTTACAGAACTCTGGCAGTGACACCATTCCACCAATGTAGTTCTGACCCCTGCAACTGTCTAGAGGCCAACCTTCTCTTTTGCCCATCATTCAGACCCAAATCAGTAAATATTCACTCACAATGCAACAGCCAATTCCGAACCTCTATGGCACTCTCCGTTCCCGAGAATAGGTTCTGACCCAAACTGGTGCAATCTCTACTCAACAAAGCAATATTCCCTCCTGGAGCCATAGGATTAGCTCCTCATGCATTTCCAGCAGCTCCAACATCAGCCCCTACTTGTATCAAACCAGAAAAGAACTGATACATCACCCCTATATCTACTGATGGATTTCCAGCACTCACATTGGCACCAGCATTTTGATTACTAGCATTAGCCTGTCGAACCGGATTCCTCCTAGTAGTGGGTCGAGCATTTCCATTAGTTATGGTGCTTCCTCCATCGAGATTTCCTCTTCCGTTTCCTGCTTCCGTATCCCCTTTCTCGTAAATCTGCATACGAGCCTTGGCAAGATACAGAAGAACGGTTTAAGAGAGCGGGGAATACGTACTTGCATAAATATAACTATATATGGCAATTACAAGTACGTTGCTATAATGTTAACCCAAACCCTAATCGTATTATCTGATTCATTGGATTATGTTTGGAAAATCTTTTAGGTTTAAGTTTCTTTTAAAGTTTCATAAACCTACGCTCTGATAACAACTTGTAACATCCCTCTACTTGGAGGCCTAAAACTAACGGCTATGAATGTTACAGTCATCCATAGTTATTAATCCTCGACGACCAAATACGACGACATTGGATACATTGATACACAAAAAACAAGAATATGGAAAAATAGTTAAACAGTAAACAAATTCCACATTCCATTTCAAAATATTCCAAATTCATTACATAATCCCAAATCGTAGGCCACGTTCAGATAACATATAATTATTGCAAAATACGCCAAGAGCGACATAAGAATACGCCAAGAGCGATAAAATACGCCAAGATCATATTATATAGATAGGCAAGAAAAAAATTTCCTTTACAAATAAAACACACAACGGAAATAAAAGAACTCTAATAACAAGCTTGCCTCATGCACGTCCTCGGTAGCTTTATTCATCTAAAAGAACACCTAAAAACCTTAACTCTCAACCTACTCAAAATCAATTGAGTACCCAAGAGTTTACGGTGTAAAAAAAACTTCGAGTCAGACATAAAGCCTGGTATGAATAATAATTTACCGTCTCAAACCATTTAGATATCTAGTGAGACCACGCCGCTTAGCGGAACGGGTTTCCCCCTCATTAGTATCCTAAAACATTTATAAAACCATACACTGTGCTCCTGCATCCATAATGGTTAAAACATGGTATTTCAAAAACTTTATAATGATATGCAAAACAAGTAAATCAAATTTGGATTATCCATCCCCATTCATTTTGACTATCTGTCTCAATTATAGTTTCTAGGATTATTATTACCTGTTAAATGTTTATGGATTATCTATCCAATATCATAGTTTTCATGGGATCACTACGAAACTATTGGTAAATCCAACATCGAATCTCTTATCCTAGTTTTCATGGTCTAACTAGGAACCTATTGACTGACTATCAATATCTTAATCCGGATATAGTTTTCATGGGCTAACTACAAACCTATTGGCCACTGCCAGTATCAAATCATAGTTTTCATGGTCTGACTATGAACCTATTGGCCTCCTCCAATATCATACATTTTTCTTGGGCTTAATGTAAACCTATTGGCCCCTGCTAATATCTTTAATTAAGATTTTAACATCTGTTAAGTGATATTCACTACAGGGTCAACCTAACTGGTTATTCTGCCATGTCCCCAAAATACAGATATGGGTTAACAACAATGTGAATAATATTTCCAAAGTCTTTATTTATGCCATGTTTTTCCTTTAAAAATGAGAATGGTTTACTTGTTTTGAATCTTTAAAACACCACCTTCGAAACCATTGGATGACCTCCTTCGAAAGCATAGAAAACCACTTTTCAAAACTCTAAGTATGTACCTTTCGAAACCAATGATACCTTTCGATGGTATCAAGAAAGCATTCTTTAAAACATAGCTTCGAGACAAATAAAGTACCCTTTCGATAGCATTGGGTTTACTCTTTAAAAACTTCATTTGGGTCAAAATGGTTATATACGAAAGTATCTCTTTCGAAACGAACTAAAATTAATTTGGGAAAAAGTGATGGTGTCGGGACATCCAGTGGAAAGCAAAGACTTTTAAAAATTAAAGCTACGAAGGACAGAGTCGAAACCTCCTTTCGACTCCATCATCTTCAAAACCCTCACCACCCCACCCCCCCCCCTTCGAAAGCAATTAGGAAGCGGCTTAACTTAGGTAGAAGCAAAGATAACCTTTCGAAGGCTATTAATGACTTCAATACCTCATTAGGAAAATAGCGGCTAGGTTTCGACTAGGTCAGAACCAACCCCTTTCGAAAGCTTTTATTTAAAGAAAAAGGCACCACTTCGAAAGCTAATACTTCAACATAATGTGACAACCTTCTTTGGAAGCTATTTATAAAACCCCTTTCGAAAGCATGTGTTTCGACTATGTTGAAAGCTTTAAGTAAAACAAGGCAAGACTTTAACTTTTGAAATCAAAGCAGGATTTCGACCCCATCCGAAGCTTACCTTTCGACACCAAGGCTTCCGCCTTCCTTCCAATCCACTACGTACCACTAAATGATATATTGTGTATTGGTTTCGACTATGATGGTTTCGACTAAATAGGTTTCAACTAGAATGTGGTGGAATCATTGGGGTCGAAAGGGCTACCAATTGAGGTGGAACACCTTTTTCAGAATTAAAGGCTGAAATGTTGCTTCTTTTAGTAAATGCTTTATATTAACTTTCCTATTCGTAAAACATTGATTGGCTGCCATAAAATTTTCAAATACTTTACATTTAAAACTGCTGAAAAATGTAACGTTTAAACCCTTCTATCTACCAAAACCAATTATTTCAAAAAAGTCTTTCTTTGAAAATAATTTATTTCCTTAGTAAATCAATTGGGAAAAATCCTCAAAAATCACAGAAATTTGATTTCATCATGTAATCAACATATTAAAATTTTAGACATAATTTCTTCCTGAAATATTCAAAATAAAATTTTAAACCCAATTACATCATATTTATCATCAAAAATTCATAATAGAATTTCCATAGCTTGGAAAATTCTGAAAATTAAAACTCATCTCCAAAATCATGTTTACTTAACATACAAATTTTCCACAGCATTTTAAAATATATGACCCACGCTTTTGCCCCTAAAACCGTACGAATTTCATGTAAAAATAAATTGTTTAAATCAAACATTCATAAATTAGCATATCATTATCCAATATATCTTAAGAATAAAATAAATACTCAAATCCGAAATCATGTGATTATAAAACCAAAAGGAGATGGAATGAATTATTATTCACCTTAAAATTGATAAGCAATTTGAGATTTGTAGTTGATTAATCCTCCCTAGCTTTTGATCCTTAGCTTTAGACTGAAATTCCTCTTCTCCTCCTTGTTAATGGCCGGATATCTTAGGGTTTTTGCGTTTTATTTTTGATTTGAGAAAAATGAACGTGAATGGACAATAGTGAGAAATGTATAACCGTGTAAAATAAGAGGCTATTTTACTAATATGGCCATGTGTAATCTGATTAACCTATAAACAAATTTAAGCCCATTAAATTTTATTATTAAGCACCGTCCATCATATAATTTATTCAAATCTCAATCCTCTTATCATTAATATTCTATTTAATTTATCTAATTAAATCTTCTGAATAATGTTATCAAAAATTAGGGATGTTACAGTATGACTTTTATAATTTAATTAACTTATATAACAATCTTATGTATAATCTTAAATTAATTTTATTAATTAAATATAATTAAATTAATTAACATTTAAGTTATTTATTTTATTCATTTTGAACATTATAAATTGAACATGCATACTAAAACATTTATAGTTACATACATATATCTTAATATATGCATATTATATTATTTATTAATTAACATTTAATTAATTTATTTCAAATATTATATGTACATACATCACCTTATGTATTAAGATAATGTTACATATATCAATATACATACATATATATATATATATATGTTAATTTATTTATTTAATTTATTAACCTAATTAATAATTAATTTATTTTTTAAATTTATTTATTAGTTTCCAAAAATAATTTGAAAATTCTTTAATAAAATTTATAAAAATTTCACCTTTTAAATTTAACATTTTAAATTTTAAATCCTACTTTAATTTGAAAATTAGCCCAAGACTTAAATTCAAATTGGACTTTTTCTATTAAGCTTAACCTTTGGGCTCACTTCACCTTTTTGGCCAGAACGAGCTCGGAAGGGCATGATACTTGATTACCCAAATCCGGCCTAGATACTACTTTTCAAGACACCATATTAAATGGGTAAACTTAATTAGCTGGTCCTAACATAATGAATTTAGATCGCATAGGCAATTGGGCTCTAATTCCATTATTGGACTTGGGCCAACACGTAGTAGGTAAATGGGTGAATTTCTTTTTTTTTACTACTTTGGATCTTATTAGGTTTATAGAGTTTAAATTAATCAAGATTTGATCTAAATAAATTTTAAATAAAATCATTATTTTATTTAATTGATTAATAAAAGAATTTTATTAAATAGTATATATGAAATATAATATTCACATATGTATCATATATGCATGTCCATGTACGTGCACGTGCAACATATAAAGTGTGCATGGTTTAACATGCATGTATCTAAGTGTTGAAATTTATACCGTAAAGGACACGTTAGCCCCTTCATATGCATATTTATTGTCAACTATTATATACTATTAAAATAATATAAAACATGTTTATTTATATGTATGTATGAATTCATATAACTATAAAATAACTATACACACACAAATATTTATATGCAAGATATTTATTTATAATTTAAGTATAGAACAATTTAAAATTTAAATCTTTTAAATTTCTAATTTAAAACTAGATCTGGCAAGTATAAGTTTCAGAAAAATCAAAAAAGGATATTACAATAAATCTGTGTTGATTTACTTCACTTTTTTATTTTAAATTAAAATTTCCAAATGAAAAAAAAATTGTTTATTATTTTCGTACAAATATTATGTTTTCTATAATATATACATATTTATATTTACTTATATTTATATTTATATTTATACTTATATATATTTATAAATTACAATTTAATTTAGTTAAAATATATTAGAAATATATTTTGAATCAAGTAAATATATTTATAAAAATATTAATCCATCTACATACAAAATGATATGTGTAGAATTTATTATTACAATTTATAAATATACATATGTATATATTAGTTTTAAAAATTCAAATTCTTTTAATTTAAAATACCTTCAAAATTAATTTTAAAATGCAATTTTTTTTAATGATATGGCTGAATGCTAAAAGAACATATAAATAAAAAGATAATTAATAATCATATACATATATAAATCGATAATAAATACGTGTATGAATTTGCGATATAAATCTAACATGTACAAGCATAATAGAAGGACGACAATGCATATAAATCAACGTAAAATAAATGGTACCTTAACTATAGGCTAGTTGTAATACCTAGAATGTTGAATCAAATAATCACATAGAATTTAATTCCAACTCTTTTAGAAATTGCTAGTAACCGGAGAGATCTACACACCTTTATTTAATTTGATTCAAATTTGTGTTTAGTTTGAAAATTTTGAAGAAGGGGTGGCTATGTTTTCATCTAGAGGAGCAAGGGAGGCAAGAGCAAAGAAGCTAACTCGAAATGAAAGGAGGTAATGAGTTTAAATAAGAGAAAAAGGAGAGAGGAAAAAAGGGATCTAGATCTTATCTTTACCTCTTTTTCCACCAATTCAAACCAAAAATACCAAATATATCACCCCCACCTTTCCCCTTATTTAGTCAGTCGTTGTTCATAGACTAATGAGCCTATTTGCCCTTTTAAATTGTATCAATAAATTCACATTTTAAATCTAATTCAAATGCACATTGTTATCGTATATCGATATGCACATATATAACTTTTATATACGTACTTGTTTCAATATAGATTCAAGTAAATCAAACAAAATTTTATAATTAATATTTCATAAATATTAATTAATTTAATAAATCCATAACAATTATAATTTAACTAATCATGTGGTATATAGAGTATTCAACATTGTGGTTGTGTGACTCTTTGGTGTAAATTCTATCAACGATTAATATCGAACAATTCGAATATTAACGTTAACACACTTCTTTAACTAGTGGTGCGACGGTTTGGTCAAATTTATCGCTTACACGGTTTCGTTTTGAATCTAATTTTACAATTTTAAGCAATCCCTGGTAGTAATAATTATTTATACCCATTCTCTTTGCCAAAACAATATCACATTAGGACTTATGGAATTTGGTATTGATCAAAATTCCATTATCGTCCACACTCAAGTTATATCGTTCAAAAACAAAGTCTTTGGTTTAATAATAACAACTATTATTAATCAAACTGCACTGTCCGAAGACTTTGACTTAGAGTTGCAGGGTACCATGTTACTAATCTCATATAACTAAGGAGATGAATCCTCTATTGACTAGCATTTCACTTTCGATGCTTCTACTCAGACCCAACAATATTCGTTCAATGGACGTCATGTCACGATTTAACTATAACTAAAGTAAAGTTTCCATATTGAAGTTCAATAGTATTAAAAAGTTGAGAGAATTGTGTAATATTGTCACTTCGATATTCTCTATTTAGCCTTAGTTATATTAACCAATAGAAAACCATCGAGTGAGCCATTCCATAGCTATCCAATAATTATTAGTACATAACCCATTGGTGCCCCCTGTAGCCATGAGTATTACACTATCCAATATTTGAAGATCGTTACGTACTCCAGTCTCAACGGATATGCTGATATCTAGTCTCGAAATAGCTTGACTAGGAATATTTAAAACAATATATTTATTTTCATCGTGACAATTTTCTCGTGATTACAGCAGACTGTAATTACTATCATAAAACACACTATTTATCAATTTTTATTAAATATATTTAAATTAAATAAATAATTAATATTACACATTATATCAAGTATTCAATAGAAAGAAAAAAGGCCTTTCATTTTGTATGAGATTTTATTACATGGCTAATAATTTCTAGTAAATTACAGAAATGCCCCTAGTGTATACTCCTAATTATATCAATCTGGGTTAAGATGAAATCTGGATTTCTAATTATTTTTTATCATGCTTTGGTTAATATAATCATTATAGAGATTGATAGCTATTTATTTGTTGATTTTATGGAATTTTCCTAAAGGAATTTTGAATTTAAAAATATAGAATTTTATCTCCAAATTTTTTGAATTTTTTATCTGATGTTGAGAATACTATTTTGGAGAAAATTTGTAAATTTCATAATTTTTTGATTGATTATGAATATATTATGAATTTCCTAATTAGAGAAAATGGATAATTTCAGATTTTAATTATTTAAAATAAGAAAATTAACTATATGGCTTCAAAAATTATATGCGATAAAAGAAGGAATTTTAGATTTTAGGAATTTTTGAAGATTTATACATTTTTGGATTACTATGAATTATTTAAAAAATATTGGATTTAATTATAAGGATAATAATAAATTAATTATGGCAAACAATTAAGGTTTTGTAAAGATGAGGGAAATTTTCTCTTTGATTTCACTACAAGAATTCCAAAAATATTTGATTAACCAATGAGAGTTTGAAAAAAATATTGGTTTGGAAAAAAGTTATTACTTTTAAAGAAGATAAATCGGTTTCTTAAATATTTACAAAAACACCATTTTCAACTAGCAATAGCTATCTTGACATTCGATGGCTATTGATTTTAACACGTGATAACTTTGATTTTAAACCTTCGATAGCATGTTTTTATCAACATTTGATAGCTTTGTTTCCTCAACCTTCGATAGCTGTAAAACTTTTGAGATGTGATAGCATCATATTTTTAACATGCTTCATGTTTTCAACTTGGGAAAGCTTCATGTTTTCAACTTGCGATAGCTATACATTTTTCAACAAACAATAGCTTTGTGTATTCATCCTACGATATCTATATATTTTTCAACATGCAATAGCTTTTTGGGGGTTGGAATTTAATAGCTTGTTGGTCAACACTCGATAGCTTTATTGATGCTCGATAGCAACATGTACTTTTGACATGTGATAGATAAAATTTTCGAAGTGCAATAGCACATGTTTTCAAGGTTCGATAGCATGTATTTTCAACTTTCGATAGCACTAAGCTTTGAGAAGAAGGTAGCCTATTTTGTTGACACTTGATAGATTTTAACTCTATATTGTGCTACATTTTCAGTATAATAAAGTATAATTTTGTTAAGTATTTTGAGAAGATTTTAAAAGAAAAGAAAAGATATTTTGAACCCATTTAAAAGAGTTTTGTGGAAGAAATTTATTACTTAAATGTAAGTGATTTTTGTATATAAAATGGTTATCATAGGAACGTATGTTTGTGATGGATGATGTATGTTCATTTTTATCATGATCTGCTGATATTGCATATATGAATAGTTGACATGCTCACTTAAATGTTATCATCCAATATTTATGACATTATGGATGGAGAACTGATGACCGGTTGGGGTTATTCCAGCAATGGGTATGATAAGACTTAATTATTGAGTGAGTAGAATTGCATCCAAGAGATCGTGCATATCAAACTATGTTAGGATGCCCGAACTGATCAAAAGACGTGATTTATTAACTTTTAAAACTAGATTTAAGGGTGGAGACCGGTGTAACATCGGGCCCACTCCAACCGGCCCATAATTGGCCTGGTCCATGATTCCAATGCATAGGGTTTTCTTGATATTGAGGCTAAAATTTGTAGTTATGCATCCAAAGAAACTCATAGTTATGTTCACCTATATTTTCTTCTATCGTGTATTAGAAGATCGTTGTTATTTTCTTCTGAAGAAACCAGAATACCATTTTGATTCTTTTCTTCTATTACAAGTATAGTTTGGTACTCTTATGAAGATCAATGGATTATCTGGTTATATTTTTGGCCTGATTTGGCCTGATAGGTTTTAGTTGACCTATGAAAACTAATAGCTTCATAGTGACCCTGGGAAAACTACATCATTGAATGGACTATTTTATGGGATTGGGAAAATATGGGAATGTGGAACCCTTAACCCTAGTGAATCTGACCCATTTATGCATGATGATATTATGATTTTGTTCTAATTATTTTGATAGTGGGATATCTTATGATTGACCTATTAATTATAAAGGATAATAGTGCTTGGGAAACCTATTCCGTGCTTCAGTGATGTGATCTCACTGTTTATCTATTTTGGTTTAAATCGGTTGAGAGTGCGGTTTTTCAATTGGCCTAATAAAACTTCTGAAGACATGGAGGAGGCAAGCTAATATTAGGAGTATATTTCTGTTGTGCAGTATTAATTGCTTTTGTCATTGTTGATTGTATGTAATAACACTCCACCATTTTAGAACTACTAGAAATACACATAGTATTTTTAGAAAAATGTAAATTTATTAGAGAATATGTATGATTTAGTTAATTTGGACATGTCTATTTTAGTTTAGTTAATTGTTATATTACTAATAATTTCAGACCACGTTCCAATGAGGAATGAATGGTACTATATTTTTCCATCTTCAATATTCAGTTAATCGATTGTACCTGAATTCTCAAACAAATGTTAATTAAAATTTTAACTAGCAACAAAGAGAATTGGTTCAAGAATCAATTTGTAGTGACTGTCTGTTTTGATTTGGAATAAAATAAAATATTAAATTCACATTCTAAATAGTACTCAAATATCAATTATCATAATATTCTTTTAGTTCCAATTTCACTAATTAAATCAAAATATAAAAATCTCAAATGGAAGGATATGAAGATTAAGATGGATATTAAGACAACAGAGATTTAAATTAAGACATGTACTCCTTCATAATCTTAGTTAGTAGCAATTATTTAAATTAGGGAATAGAGATTTATGATTCGGAGAATAAAATTAGAGATTAGTTTATAAGTACGTGAAAGTTGCGAAGGGGGTATAATTTGAAATAGTTAATCTAGCAATCAGATATTGATTTTAAGGGAAGAATTAATGATTAGATTATTAACTTAGTAAAATTATCTAATTAAAGCAATACATTATTTCACCCTTTAATCAAACTCGTTGTTTCCCTCTAACAATTCACAATAAGAAAAAAAAAGATCAAATATTGAACACACATACACGGATATATATAATAAAATTAATAGGGTATATCGTTTTAGTTAAACAGTACCAAATGTTTATTAATAAATAAACTTAACTATTAGTTTTTTGTTATTGAAACATATCCTCACATATATTCACCCATATCACATTTCAAGCATGCAATTGTCTAGTAGTTTATCATTCAAAAATTAAACTTAAAGGTCATTAATAAAAAATGATACCTAATGCAGTCAAAGCACAAAATAAAATTTTCAAACTACATTCTGGCGAAAAAAGAAAATCATTTTATGTACGTGAAATTGAAAGGTAACCGAAGTGAATAAATGAATAATATAAATATACAACACACGTACGATATGAAATTAAATCCAAATTGTTGACAATGTGTAGTGTTCAAAATCGTTAAGAAAAATTCTAGCGAGGTTCAAATTTATGCCGGTTTTGTAATGTAAATTTTGAGCTGAATCATTATCCTATAATATCAACTACTAACTAAATTAAAAAAATAAACATATTTAGTAAATTATGCATATTTTCTAATTAATTTAAAAAAATTAAAAACATAAACTAAACATATATTTTGATTGTTAAGAAATGGTTTTAAAATTGAAGGATTATCACCTTAATATATTGGGGAACCTTTAGAAAGAAACAATGATTTTTTTTTAATTTATGAACAGTTACCAAAACTGATAATGACTCATTTTTACTATATTGGTTTCCCAAAATCATGACTCGTCAACTTGGTATCTTCCAACTTTGATGATTCCAACTTCCTGAACATGATTCTAATTTGTCAAAAAATGTGTAAATAACATGGATATGAACTACACAACACGATTTAATAAAGGTACATTTTGAAAATATGTGATTGAGTAAAATTAAAAAGCCATCTTAATCTATCATAAAATAATATGTTATATTGAACTACAGGTGGACTCAAACTGAAAGAGAATTATTATACAATCACTCTCCTTAAATTGAATTTCAATAAAGGAGAATTAACCATAAGTAATTATCTACCAGTAAATATAAATATATGAACAGACATTATGTATGAATTCAATTATATTTACTTTCATGTGGAACTTAGAGTGAAAGAAAATTATAACAAATACATTTACAAATTAAATTTGGATTTGAATCCAAACTAATTTAAGTTCATGTGATCGTACATTTGTTGTATATTTTATACAATTAATTTATTCAATTCATTTATCTTTCAATTTCATGTACATATAACAATTTTTTTATTTTAACATAATGTAACTTAAACTTTTTATTCGTTATTTTGATTGCTTTAGATATCTTTTTTATTGATGACCTTTTATTCTAATTTTTGAGTGATCGACTATTGGATAATAATGCATGCTTGAAGTGTGATGTGAGTGGATATATGTGAGGATATGTTTCAATAACAGAGAATTTATAGCTAAAATGAAGTGATCAATAAAAAAAAATGGTGGATCATCCATCCATGAGGGTGTAGGATAACCCAGTCTGCACGAGTCTCATGGACCTCTACTACACCGAGTTATTTTACTTCGGGCATAGTTGCTCAAGGTAGGGATCAAACCCGCTTCTTACTACCAGATGAAAGCCATATCGCCACTAAGCTACTATTGCAGATAATAATTTATAGTTAAGTGTTTTTATTAATATATGTTTTGTATTATTTTATTAAAGTAAGATATATTATTAATAATACACACAGAGAGAGAGAGAGACACACACATGTATGTATGTATGTATGTATAATAGCCCGCCTTTTCAATCCTCAAAAGTCGACACAAATACATCCACGATATTCATGTGCTGAATATCTAAGTGTTAGATAGACAGATCATTGGGGTAGAAGACGAAAAGACAATAGAGTCTTACAAAATGTGACGAGTAATATATAATACTAAAAAGTCTTTACAAAAAGGAAGAGAATTTAATATACATACAATCATCAGAGTACAATAATTCATTCATCAGTTCCTGGACAGTTATAACAATCTGCCCTTACAACTGTTGATAAATACAACAAGAACAACAACGGAAGATAAAAAATACGGACATACGTCTTGAAGGCATCCAGCTCATCTTCTGAAAGCTCCAAAGTGTCCAACTAAATCTGAAAAAATATGCTTTAGTTGACCCGAGCATTATAGCAAAACAATGCTCGGGTCAGTCTAGTAAAACTAGCGTGAGAAACAAATTAAATGGATTATTTAATGTTATAAAACCATTTGAAATAAAGGTATCTCATAAGACCACGCCTGCATAAACACGGACGGATTTTTACCTTACGATAACCAAAATATTTCTATAGAAAATCTTATATGATATTATAGTAATGTCAAGGTAAAATAAATATTAATTATAGCCAAAATTGTTACATAAATTAAATTCCAGCATAATAGGTAAACAACTAAATCTGTCGGGGGCACGTATTGGAGATTGGATTTCCATCAATGACTGGGCTACTGGGGTACCGCCCGCCACAGTACACCTCTAGAAAAATGTACCGAGGGCCACACATGGACCTTAGCCAACACAGAGTCGGTTGCTCCTAAAACATGACAGCCGGATTACATCATTCCTTGGACCAAGGCTCCAAAACAATGTGCACCAGCCATGGCCCCACTCTTGTGTGCATATCAAATCCATAAATATTAATTCTAGATCGAGGATTGACTGCTCCTAATGGTAGCGAACCACATAGCTCTGTCGCATAACTCATGTTTTAGTCATTACCAGGTTGTGAGGCTTATGAGGTCACAATTATCTTTTTCCTCTCTTAGCAATTCCCACTTGAAATGCTAACACTGCCCTCCAGGTGATAATGCAATGTTAGCATTCGTCCATACAAGTTATTTAGGATATGAAAAAACCGAAGACACTATTTCTACTACATCATTTTGGAACCTTAGGATTAGTAGCGAGTATCCCTTGCACTTCAAAGAGCTCTGTCTTCGATTTCATCATCTCCAAGATGTCTTCAATATGACACTTGAGTTAGATCAAAGTGGTTTTTGGACAATTCATACTTATCTGATCTCGATCTTTACGAACCAACATTCGCTAGTTTTTGGTAAACTCAACTTCGGTTTTTTCGAGAAGAATCAAATAATAGATAAGAAGGGAGATCACTTCCTAACTGTTTAAGTGGATGGATTTCCCTATCATTTTCCCTAAGAGGACAAAACCCCCGTATTTCTTCTAGATATTCCCAGAATTATATTTTGGCCTAGATTTGATAGCCGGTTATTTAACTATCAAATAAACGAACAACAATCCAGATTTAATTTTCCATGGAATCCACTAAGCCTCCTTAATTCATCCTTTATTAATCAAATCACTTTTCAAATATTTGATTTAAAATACCTATACAAAAGATATTTTCCCAAACCCCTTATACTTTTTAAAAACTTGGAAAATAATTTTTTTATACTTATCTCAACGGTATAAGTATATTTACAAAACTTAAGGAAGATTTCTCTTTTCCAAATACATATTTATATAGGCCAAAAACACATATCCTTTGATTACTATAAACCAAACCCTTATCCTTCGGTGTTAATTATAAAAAGAATGTTTCCATACCACCATAATTAAGAAGGATTAATTATCAAAATCGAATCTCATTCCTTTTATAAAATCCTCTATTTATAAGCTTACTGCATATTTGTAAATCCCTTCTATAAATCTCGAAACTAATTTATACAATCCTCTTTTATAAATCTCTAAAAATGATTTATAAAATTCTCTTCTATTTATAAACTCTTTTATTATTTACAAACTCTGTAATGCCCCACTCTGAGACCCACTGTAACAAAGAGTATTACGGGAGTAATACTGTCTGTTAAAGCGGAGAATAGAGTATAGTGGAAGCGACCATTTGTAATCAAGCTATAACTATCTACTGAATACGTCGAAAGGATGGTATCTATATATTTTTTTCAAGTGGTTCGACATATTCAGTAAATACTTATAACGAAATTACAAATGGCTAAAGATCTATCAGGACAAAGCATAATATTAAATGATAAAACGTCACAGAACAGAATCACATAACAGATATAAATTCCCAGAACAATACATCGTCAATACAGATCCAAATACAATAAGTGGGTACAAAGCCACTGCCCACACATGTGGGTTAAAAATATATACATATCAAAGTCTGAATAATAATAGAGTAGCGGAATAGTGGACAAATAAAAGCGCTATCTATCAGCATAGCAGATAATGTCCAAGCGGAAGTACAGAAGCTAAGTCCAGAGACCTAACTTGAAACAACTCGGTCTGACCCGAGCGAAAACACTTGGGTCAGGCTAGCTAAACAATCAGTAATAACTGAGATATATAGTAATGCGGTACATAAATAAAACAGTACTTATCCAAAGAGAAGTATATTATGAACCACATGAATATAATGACGATCCCTAATCATCAATAAACAATAAAAATCTCCATAGAGAAATCAACACCAAAGTGTAGAATAAATAAAATCGCCTCATATCATCGGCGTAGCCAAAGCTATAAAAAGATGCCCATAGGCAATAATCCCAAGAGTGACCAGAGTCCGTAATCAATGCCCAAGCAAAGATCGATGCTCCAAAGAGCAATGGGGATATACTGAAAAGTCAATGAAATCAAAACACTGAAAAGCAGTGTCCAGAGACACTGTGAATCCACAAGGTAATCGCACTTACATCGTATGATTCCATAGAACCAACACCGAATGGCGGTACTCGAATGGATGTAAAATCATCAAATAATACCAATATTGCACGTGCACCGACCAGAGTCGTTGTTGCCAAGTACTGTAGAGTTGTGATCGATCACTCGCACAGATGCGGAACGCGCGAGACGGCAAGATCCTTCCCAGAAGGATAAAGGCCCAGAGGCGCATGCCGAAAAAATAAACTGCTCCATAGAGCAGGTGTCCAGAGACGGTTGCCTAGAGGCGTGGTGACCCAGAGGTCCAGTACTGGCCGCCCAAAGGCTAATGTGTCACCAACTTCTTGGAGAGGAACCCGTAAAGTGTTAACAATGAGTCCCATACCCCACGTTCGCACTAAACGGTTTACTAACCAATAGCAAGCTCACACTCCAAACAATAAAAAGTCCACCTCGTATCATCGGTAAACTAGACCCAAAGGTCAAAACGATCAATCGAGTAGGTCGGGGATTAACCGGAAAGAAAATACACACGGTTCCATAGGCCGGAGATTTCCTAACCGTTTAAGCACCTTTCCACTTCGCTCGACGTGCTAAAAAGTGAGTGTGAGATTTTTATTATAGAAAATAATGGTTCGAAACGGATTTATAATTGATTTTGAAATCACTTTAAAACGGCTTTTGAAAACTCTCCTATTATGGAGTAATTAATTTAATAATTAAAAATAATATTATATAATAATTTCTAAAGCCATTTAGGAGTGAAAAATCCTTTGAAAATAATTCATAAAACCCGTGTACGAAATCTAGAGACAAATCTCAAAGAAATCAATAAAACCAGAAAATCACTGAAAATATTCTAAGTGTTGGAAAATAGTCCAAAAATGACGCGAACCCAAGTTCGGAAAATTATTCGGACTAGCAAACTGAATCCGAATGGCATGAAAATTGGTAGACGTATAGTACAACATCCCTGCTCCAAACTGCAAAAAGAATCGGGAAATTCCGACTTGAATCGAAGAAACGGCGTCGTCTCAAAGTCGGACAAAAATCATAAAACTTTACTGTGTCAAAACAGTGTAAAGGTCCCACTTCGACGACATGATCGAAGGGTCACATGAACTCAGATCTTGATGAAAATTTGCAGAAGCATAGTAAAGTACTCCTACTTTGATATGCAACAAGAATCGTTCGGTTTCGACTTGAAACGAAGAAACGACAATGTTTCAAAGTTGGTCCGACGATAACTGAAAATGATCACTATTGTAAAACAGTTTCTGGGTGCTACTTCGGCAATAGAAACGAAGTATCTAATGCACCCAGATCTAAACCAAACTTTGCATGGTTAAAGATCTCGATCTCATCATTTTAACGAGACCAAAAACGATGAAATCCGACAAAGGACGAGCCCGGGATGGCATCGAAAAGTCGGGGTTCTACGCTGAAAACAACGGGAGAAAAGAGACTAAGGCCTATAGCTATGCACTAACTGGCCAGAGATGAAAAACCACAATTTTGGCATAGTAAACTTCAAATTCTGGCAAAATGAATAAAATGAAAGTAGTACCTTAGTTTCTAAGCTTTCTGGAATGACCAAGATCGTCAAATTCCGATCAGAGATGAAAATTCTATGACTAAAACAATTCTCAGATCTAAATTTTATATCACTGTCGTTGTGCTCTCGGGACAGTGGTAAGAATGCACAGTTTTGACCAAATTAACTTCGAAATTTTATGAAACTCAAAACATGAAAGTTTTAGCTCTAAATCTACGCTTTCCAGAACATCCAAAATTATTAGATTTGGATAAGAAACGAGTAACTTATGGCCAAATCAATTTCAGGTTTTTAGTTTCTCAACCCTGTAGTTTGTTGTCAGGTCAGCGACAAACAAACGTGATTTCGACCATTCAAACCACAAAATTAGGCAAAGCTCAAAACATAAAAGTTATAGCCTACAGAATATTCTTTCCAGAACATCAAGAAAATCTTAATTCTGATTTAAGATGAATGAGATATGCCTAATTTACTAACAACAATAAACTAATTATAATTTCAGCTAGCATATATTACAAGTACCTTATGTGCACACCCCAAAATGAAAGCAAAGATGATCAAAGAGCTATGATTCACATGTTACATAATAAAACATGTGTTACTAACTGATTACCAAAATCAAAAGATGATTAAACACATATTAGAAGAGGTTTTTAGCAATATACCTCTCTAGAAAGCAACAAAGACTACTATAGCATCAACCCAAGTTAGCAAAAGATGATTAGGAGGCTATAAGATCAAAAAAACACATAAAACATGTGTTACCAAATCAATTTCAGAAATAAGAAAGATATAAAAATGGATTTGAGGTGGGTATTTGCATTACCTTTGCATAGAATGACTTGCATAAGCCAAAACTAGAAGGAGATGAAGATAGAGGCCATTTTTGTTATGAAAGCTTTAGGAAATGATTAGGGTTTTGATTAGAGATGAATGAATGAGGTTAGGAGAGTTTGAGATAATTTATAGAGGAGGTTTAGGGTGGGTTATTGGTCTAGGTTTAGTAACCCAATAAGAAGAGAGTTATTTACATGTTTCCAACAATTAGTCTAAGTGTTCATATATGTTTATAAAACTCATTTTTCTTATCCAAACCCGTTTTAAAATCTCTCCTAAAATATTTAACTTTCCAAAAATAACATTTTATCCTCATTTTAAATCCCATATTTCCCATTTAATTAAAATAGCCTTTTTCAAATAAATTTTTGTTATTCCAAATCCTTTTATGCTTCATTAAAATAAATAAAAATCCTAACTTTTATTTATTAATTGGTAATACAAATCCCGGGTTGTTACAAACTCTTTATAAAATCCTTTACAAAAATCCAAACCCCGTTTTTATAAATCATACATATTTCTAACACACACCTTCGTTATTCAAAATATCATTTATCAAACTCCTTTACCAAATACCTTTATAAATTCCCTTTACAAAACATCATTTGTAAATCTCCTTTAACTAAAACCCCTTTAAATAAAACAATTTATTATTTATAAACACCTTTAATAAACCACTTTATTAATTTAAACACCATAAACTAACTCAAATAATTAACTTAAACATCTTTATAAAATAATTAACTTTAAATACCATTAATTAAATAACTAATTAACTAACTTTAAATATCATTAATAATATAATTAATTAATTAAACACTATAAAATAATTAATTAACTTTAAAAAACATTAATAAATAATTAATCATTAAAACATTATTAATAAAAATAATTAACCTTTAAACATCATTAATAAAATAAATAGTTAACTTTTTTTAACATTATTAAATAAAATAAGTAATTAACTTTTAAAACATTATTAAATAAAATAAGTAAGTAATTTTAAAAACATTATTAAATAAAATAAGTAATTAATTAACTTTAAATAATAATATAATTAATTTTTTGACTTAAACATCTTTAATAAAGAAAATGGAAATCATTTATAAATTAAATAAACACTTAACATCAAATTGTTAAAATTTGAAGTTAAATTCAAATCCATAACATTACAAATTCGGAAAGAGGCTTAGGGACCACTGTGGTACTCAATCAAGCTACCATTTAATTCAATTTAACTTTTACGTCACATAACTAGCATTTACATAAGCATAATATACGTAAATGAAATCATCAATCCACACTAGCTAATCCATCACTTATACATTATTAATTAATCCACATGTTAATTAATTGGTATATGAATAAACGTCCAAATTAAATAATAGCAGAATGGGGATTTATTCTGCTAAACAGATGTCATCAATAATATACACATTTTATTATAGCAGAATTGTGTTTAATTCTGCTACCAACAAATGTCCAGAAATAATATATTCAATTAAATTTAACAGATCGGTGTTTTATTTGGCTAAATATATGTCACCAATAGGGTATAATTAATTTAACGACGTTATTATTTGGAATAATATGATTAAATTCAGTCCTTATTATTTCATCTATATTTTTAACATCATCAAATCTAACAACAAGCTATACTACAATGTTGTACTCAACTATACTCTATCTAACACATTTGATATCTAAATTTTAAATAAACAAATAAAATTAAAATTTTCCTCACCAGCACTCGGCCCAGGCCCGATAAGCTCATCCCAAATTAGCAGACCCGAACGCAACAGCCAAACCTAAAAACTTTTTTTTTTGAATTAAGATAAACAGGCCAAGGCCCAAGAACAAAGAGTTCGGGTAACCTAATACAATATCACCCGAAAGCCAACTTAAAACATATACCCATATCTAGGTTTGCCGACATATCTCAACATTTCCAAAAGCTCTCAAAAAACAAAACAATGGCGGTCGAGAAACTCTCCGCTAAGTCTCTCTTCTTCCATACTTAGCTCTGCTCGATTCTCCACGCTCCCAATACGAAAGGCTGCCGTTGAAGCGACCACGCATCCCATGTTCGTTTCTCTGATGAAGATCGATCCTGGGTGTACTAGCAGATCTGAGTTCGATACAACTCAGATCTATTAGTTTCTTTCCTGTAGTCGTCTCTTCGCTAGAATTATGGTTCCAGCTCCGCTAGCAAATCTCACTAGATTGTTGATTGAAGTTTCTATCAGTAGTTACTGAGCTCTGATGAGGATTTTTAGCATGAGCGAGAAATAATTCCAGATGTTTGCTGCCAGCTTCGTGGCTCCTTTCATCAGCGAGGAAACAAAATTTGGTTTGATTCCTGATTTTCTTCTTTGATTTCTGAAGAATAACACTGCTCTCTGTCTCGATAAGTATCCATTTCTGCCCTTTTTCCATACTACTTTTATTATGAGTTCTGCAGTTCCTTTCTTTCCAGATATGAAATACCGCATTAGTTAACAGTATGTTCGCATAATCTCTCTCGCTACTTTTGTCTTTGAAATTGTAGTTGATATGCTGTATGGCTCGAATTAAATCCATCTGACCATTGTTAGTTATTTGCAGTATGTTCTGTATGTTATTCCAGATGTAATAAGAGTAGCTGCATTCAAAAAACAAATGATTAGCATCTTTATTTACAAGATTGCATAGGGAACATAATGAATTGTTGGATTTTTCTCATTTATTAACTCTATCCCAAGTTGGCAATCTATTGTTGACTGCAAAATAAGTACAGAAAGCCATTTTGGGACAATTCACTTTGTTCCATATGCAATTGTACCAGTCAACATTAGGAAGTTTATTTCTAATGCTTTCCCATGTAATTTTAAAAGAAAACTTCCCTCTGGTATTAGCTATCCACTCCCAATAGTCACTATCTGCATGAACATCAATAGGAATTTGACAAATAATATTTTTATGAGGATATATGATAGGATGCATCTGTGGCTGCCATTGATTATCTTTAATAATCATTGCCACAGTGTCATTAAACCCCCCGCCCCTCCCCACAAGTAACTAAACTATCCCAACCCACTCTATTCACAAAGGAATCTTTTTTAAACCAGAGGTCAAACCAAAGACTGGTTTGATCTCCTGACTTAAATCTTCTTTCTAGAAAAGACTTACCAATATTTCTGCATTCAAGAATTCTTTTCAATGTATAAGAATGATTATTTTTAGGTAAGACTGTCCAAAAATTATCATTCTTAAGGTATTTGGATCTCATCCATTTGGCCCAAAGAGAATCTGCATTCACAAATCTCCAAAATAATTTTAAGTGGCATGTAATAATGAGATCCTTCATATTTCTAATACCTAATCCCCCTTCTTTTTTTGGCCTGCACACTTTATCCCAACTGATTTTATGATATTTACCTCTCCATAAAAAATCAGCATATATGCCTTCAATCTTTTTAATTGATGCAGCAGGGATATGAAAAGTTTGAATCCAATAAAGAATAATTGCATATATAACAGTTTTAATAAGCTCCATTCTGCCTGCTATTGAAAGAAGTTTACAAGACCAAGTTTCCATTTTATCTTGAATTTTATCTATAAGAATAGAGCAATCAGAATCTCTTATCTGATTAATAGATAAGGGAAGACCTAGGTATTTATAGGCAGATTGCCTTCTAAAATATTTAGAGAATCTAAAATCTCATTTTTATCTCTACAGTTTTTGCTGAAGTATGCTTTACTTTTGTGTACATTTAGTTGTAAACCAGCATACTTAAGCAATTTGCCAAAAAATAATTAATAGCATCAGCATTGGTTTTATTAGCTTTGATAAAAACCATTAAATCATCAGCATATATAAGATGATTAAAATAGGGCTGGACTTTATTCATACAAATAATATTACCTTTAAAAGCTTCCTTTTCCATTAAAATAGAAAAATATTCCATAACCATAGTAAATAGATAGGGGGATAATGGATCCCCTTGTCTAATACCCCTATTACTCCTAATAAAACCTCCATCCATTCTCCTCCATCCCATGCACGGCCATGCTCCTCCATGTCACCTTCACGCTTCCACATGCTCATGCATGCTTCCTTCTCCACTACCCTATCTTCACAGCCTATACACACTTACACTTTCATGCCTACCCACTCACGCACGGCCCATGCACACACATGGCACACATACACACCTATGAGCATGCATACACACAAGTATGTACACACACACACTCACACGCACAAGGAAATGGAGCAGTGCCATATACGTGGCCGTAACAGAGGCCAAGAAGTGGGGAAGAGAGGAGTAGTTGAATAGGAGAAGTGTTTGGAAATTCATTCTCAAGAAAAAAATTGAAGTAAATGTGCTCTCTGTAATATTTCCATATACTTATCTAAAATCATGCCTAGAACTAGGAGTGGGCGCGGGTCGGTTTGGTGTGGTTTGGAGTCCAAACTGCTTCCGCACCGCATCAAACGGTTAATCAAAAATACAAACCATTATACTATTCTTTTAAACGGTTCGGTTTCGGTTCGGTCTGAATGTAACATGGTTCGGTTTTGGTCCGGTCTGGTTTGAACCCACATTAAATATGAAATAAGAGAATTAATTTCATCAACAATCAATTTACGAAGGCAATTGTGTGAAGCTTTTACACTTAAAGGTTTAAACACACAATGTTATACTGAAATGAAAGATTAGTTCTTAACTATATGAATATTTCAATTTGACATTTAGCTACACGTGAGATTTTTTTGGAAGATAACCAAACATCAACATTAATCAATGCATAATCATTAAGGAAAATGACTAGAATAAGATTATGATTAGCATTTATCCAAAAAAAATGAGATAAAAAATATTATACCAAAACTATAACTTCTTCCTTTATGATAGCGAATATTATTAATATAACAACATATGCTAAAAATAGAATATACATCATTAGAATCTGAAATAAGATAGGAGTTGCTTATATTTTTATCATAAGATTACTAGTGTAAATATTCGGTTCGGTCCGGTTTAATATGGTTGGTTCAATCGTCCAAACCGCAACCAAACCGTATCGATGCGGGTCGGTCCGGTTTGAGGTATTTGCTTTGGTTAGAACATTCGGTGCGGGTTTCCGCACCACTTTTACGGTTCGGTGTGGACGGTTTCCGTATAGCGGTGCGAAACATTTTTCTACGGACTCATGGTTATCCACCGGCATCTCAAATTGAGACAACGTGTACATGCATGCACCCTTCTTTCTACGTGAATATATTGTTCACATATTTTGTTTTCTGTGCATGCGGCCTTACTGTCATGAACGTGTACCTTTTTGTGTGAATGCATTTTGTTGGAAGAAGAAGAGAATTTACATGAAACGCATCCAAGTGTGTTTTCCTCTTAGTAAAACATAGTACACACATTAAATGCTAAGAAACTGAAGCACGTTGGGAGGACAAAGGAATTATGCAAAAAGATTATGCTGTCTTGTTTATAAATTTTGTTTTAAAAGTTCATGGAGGTAAGATGCTACACAATATCATATCCACGTACGAGTCGGAAATGACAAAATTAAAAATACAATCCAGCATATCAATGCGCCATGATCACAAAATAATAATAAAATACATGGGTTAACAAATTGTGTAAAGCTTCAAAAATACCGACGGTTGCCATAAAATACGTCAAATGAACTTTAAATATTTTTCAAAATAAAAATTATTGAAAAATCCTATAAATTAAATTTAAAATACGTCACCAAAAATCGGGCAATTATGTCAAACATATATTTTATTATAATTAAATTCAATTTCAAATATTTAACTCAAAAATTGTGGATCGTTACAGTATGTATGTTCAATATTTGATCATTTTTTCTTATTGGGAATTGTTTATGGGAAAAAGTGATTTCGATAAAAGAGTGAAATAATGTATTGCTTTAATTAGATAATTTCACTAAGGGAATAATCTAATCATTAATTCTTCCCTTATAAAATCAGTGTCTAATTACTAGATTAACTATTTCAGAATTATATTTCCTCTCTCGTCTTTCACATACATTTATACTTGTATATACTTAGTTCTTTTCATTCTCAGAATCCTAAAACTCTATTCCCCAATTTAAATAATTACTAAAAATTAAGATTATTGAGAAGTACGCATTTTAATTTAGATCTCCGCTATCTTCATATTCATCTAAATCTTCATATCTTTCCATTTAAGATTTTAATATTATCGATATTATTAGTAAAATCGAAAATAAATGGATATTATGATAATTGATATTTGAGTACTATTAGAATTTGAATTTAATGATATATTTTGTTCCAAATCATATTTGAGTCGATTATACATTAATTCCTGAACTAATTTTATTGAATGCACTACAAGAAAAAATACAATTTCCGTCGGAGGTCGTTGGAAGCCATCGACGATCGTCGAAAAAAGCCATCGCAACAATATCCGTCGTCGCGTAGGCTTTCCGACGGCTTCCGACAATGACCGTCGTATCATTTCCGACGGCTACCAATGGAAAAACCGACGGCTCCAGACGGCCGTCGAAAGCACGTGGACGATCATGGGGGTGCAAGAAACCATCGCTAGCCGTCGGAATTTGTCGTAGTTAGCCGTCGCAAGCCGTCAGTAACCGTTAGAATTTGCCGTCGCAAGCCGTCGGTAACCGTCAGAATTTGTCATCGCAAGCCGTCGGTAGCCGTCTGACAATTTCGACCTATAGGCCGTCGGAAGCCGTCGGAATTCCTAAAGCTTTTTTTACATTTTTCTGATGCATTCTTGTCTTCCATACACAATCCATAAACATAATATATTCCAACACACAAGCATATATCCAGTTCTGATATTCAATATATATAATACCAAATCATAGAAATATAATAAAATCACATAAAGAAATAAACCAAGCATAACTCGCATAAAATCAAACCAACACTTCGTTAACATAATGTACATAGATCTAATTGTACAAAATATAAACCAATCCTTCATCAACTCCCAAATGTCAAAATTGCCATCACCAAATGTATAATCAAATAATATACACAACATTTCAAAGTATCCAACTCCACCAACTCAATGATCATCAAACATTATTAAACAATGACGCAAAAAAACATACATATCACTCCTGTCAATCATCTCCAGAACCTCCGGAACCAGCTGAAGATGGAAAGCGGCTACCATACTGTTACATGTACTCAGCAATACGCTGGTCCAGCCGCTGTGTCATCTCAATGGCCTGCCGACGGTTCTGCTCCTCCAGTTGTGCCACCCTATCTCTCAACTCTTCGATCTCTGCTAGATCGATCTGAGCTCTTCTTTGGATGGCTCTCCTCTTTCTACCCTGCAATACTTATTTAATTTAGTAAAAGTTCAATTACTATAATCTTACTATCGAAGCTACAACATAATATGTTAATTGTTACGTCTATAAACTTATTATTGAAACTAAATCGATGTGAAGTTCTTTAGAACTGAGAGATTACTAAATTGTTATATCTTAATATATTATTCATTACCACTTGATTGCCAAAGCCGTAACGCCTGTTCTGTGAAGGTGGATCCATGACTGACTCAAAAATAAGTGACAAAAAATTAAAAATGGAAAACAGAAGATTATACTTACAATGAAATCCTACCATATACACTCTAGGATGTGGGAAGTGATATTATACCACTTGGACCAACAAGTCGTCATCCTACTCTTGTATGAATCTCTCGAAACTGATAGAACTACAGCTGACGGCTGTAGGTCAAACCTCCTGTGTTAAATATTATACAGATTATTATACCGTACACAAAATATTTAAGATGCTAAAAAAGTTTAACACTTACCCCTCCGCTCTAGGTACAAGATACACAGCAGAACGTTGTGGCGGCTGCGATGGGTCGCTGTTATCGCCTCCTAATGAATGGGAAGATCTCATTTTGAACGACATGATACCTGTCACAGACACATCATTTTAAAAGAGAATAATAACATAATAATTAAATATATTTTGTAGTTGAATTGTACAAAATATACCTGATTCAAATTGGGCCTCATCTTCCGATGATAAGCAGAATACATTGCATTTTTAACATAAATTGCTAAATAAATGACAGAAATGGTAACAAAATAAATGATGTAAATGACGATAAGCAAATTCGGTTTCATAAATGACAAAATTACATAACTTGCAAAATACATTTGTCTTCTGATTACATAAATCTCATCAATTACATAAATTGCATAATACATAAGAATTCAACATAATATTTATATCAATCCTCATCCACTTCAAGGACGACAGTATATTCCGACAACACGTTCCGACGGCCGCCGACGGTTCTTTTCCGGCGGCCAGTATATTCTGGACTTTGTTACGAATAAAATAATTAACCGTCGGAAGCCGTTAGAATATTGCCGTTTGCGGCCGTTGGTAGCCGTCGGAAAATTGCGTATACCTTCTTCCCCAGGCCGAACCATAAACATTTTACCTCACCCCAAATGAACAAAAGCTTCCTCCACCATTTCCCCCTCCATCTTCAAGCACCGAAATTCTGCCGAAATCAACTCCAGCTTCGTCAATTCGAAATCTCATCTCCTCCAAACCCTTAATCTCCTCCATTTTAGGTATTATCTCTAAACCCTAATTTCATGAATTTGTTAATTTAGGATTAATTTGTTAGTTTAATTGTTTATATTGTCTCATTGATTGTGTAGTATAGTTTATTGAATGTTAATTACTGTTATTATCTTATAAGTGTTGAATGCTAACTTGTTTAGTTTGTGCGATAAGAAATTAGTGTGCAATAGTTGAATAATTTAGTGCTTTTATTTCTTACTTGGGTTATTTAGTGTGGATGAGCATAATTTAGTTTATGCATTTTCTAAAACGTCGAAAACGATAATTAATTTTACATACGTACGGTTAGTTAATTAAACTTTTAAACATGTGTGTATGTGATAAACTATCGTATACGGTAGTTTAACTTAAGTTAAATGCTAATTAATTTAATGTAAACGTCGAAAGCCAATTTTTTTTTAAATATAAAATATGTAATATACTTTATTCATAAAACTCTTAAAGTGTTTTTTGGCCCCGTCTTATAAGTATTGTATACGATCATTATGTGGGTATTCGTTTTTTGACAGAACGAACATCTATATTCATCATATACAATGTTTGTTGGATTTGTCCTTGTATTGGACAAGTTACAAACACAGTAACGTAATTACATCTCGTAAATCATTTCATTTTAAACGATTCACAAAATTTCGACAGCGCTTCCTTTATATTCCATGTGTACATGCAATCGTGTACGACTAAGGGATAAAAAGGGAAGTGCTGTCGAAATTTTGTTGAATCGTTTAAAATGAAATGATTTACGAGATTTAATTGCGTTACCATGTTGTAATGGGAAGTAGGATGACCCAGTAACAAAGTGTCAATGATCAATTAATATAAAACATTAAACTGTAAAATTGTACTGAAAAATAAATTGTCAATGTGGTTTTCATTAATATCGCATTTTTTAATTATAGTAGGAGAGATGATGAATTATTTTATTGATCGAAGCTGAATGTATCAACAACGAAGGAAAATTTGAGGCTCAATAAGTGAACATTTTATTAATGGTGTACACATATTTATTGATTTGGCTTTAAGTAATAATGGAAACGACGAAAAAATTCGTTGTCTTGTAGTAGGTGTAAATTCTTGAAGCATTTGATACCAGAAATGGTTAGAGTTCATTTGCGTCAGTACGGTTTCATGCCGATCTATTTGGTATGGGATCGTCATGGAGAAATTGCAGCACCTAATCCTGTACAGTCAAAGGACGTAGTGAGTAATGGCGAATCTTCTAGAAAATATGGTTGAAGATGCAGCACGTCAATGTTCCCTACTGCACAATTTGTTGATGACGATGTTAATGTTGAAGAAGAACCAATACTGGAGCAAAATAAATTTATGATTTATTGGATTTTGCGAAGAAACCCCTTTGGGAAGGCTGTACAAGCGGCACCCAATTATCAGTAACTGCAGAATACATTGCATTGAAATCTAAATACAAGCTCACGGAAGATGGATTCACAACTGTTGTACAAGCTGCGAAGCGGCATATGCCTCCCGATAATTTAATGTGCTAAAATCATTATGAAGTGAATAAACTTATGTAGGCTTTTGGTTTACCTTATCAAAAAATAGATACATGTTTAAATGGTTGCATGTTGTTTTGGAAAGAAGATATCAATCTTAAGAATTGCAAACTATGTAATCAGGAAAGGTACAAACTAAGAAAGAAGAAGGGAAAGCAAGTCCTATATAAACGTATGCATTATTTACCTATTACTCTTAGGCTTCAAAGGTTATATGCACCTTCTGTAACCGCGCATCATATGAGATGGCAAAGTGTTAGAGCACAGGAAGAAGTTACGTTAACACACCCAGCTGATGGGGAAGCATGGAAGCATTTTGATCAAAAATATCCCGATTTTGCAGCGGAGAGCCGTAATGTTAGACTTGGTTTATGTACGGATGGATTTTCAACATTTTCTCAATTTGGTTCTAAATATTCATCTTGGCCTATAATCATTATACCTTATAACTTACCTCCATGGATGTGTATGAAAACTCCATATATGTATCTCACAATTGTAGTCCCCAGCCCTGATGATCCGACACAAGGAATCGATGTTTATTTACAGCTGTTGATTGAAGAGTTGAAAACATTATGGTACAAGGAGTTGAAACATATGACATTTAAAAAAAAGAATTTTCATATGTTTGCTTCTTTGTTTTGGACTATTAGCGATTTTTCAGCGTATGCAATGCTTTCAGGTTGGAGTATGGCCGGTCGCCTAGCTTATCCTTATTGCATGGAGGAAACATGAGCATTTTCTTTACCACATGGAAGGAAAATTTAGTGGTTTGATTGTCATCGGTGTTTTCTCCATATTAATCATCCTTTCAGAAGAGACAGTTTTTTTTATTGCTAATAGACACGAGCCCTTAATGAAAGTGACTGTGCTATACGATCGAGGAATATGGAATATAATAAATAACTAGTGCGGCATAATAGTAAATAGTAAAATGACACCAGAGATTTTTATACTGATTTGAACTCTCGTTCTACGTCCAGTCCCAGACTCCTTCTGGAATTATAGCTAGCAACCCTCACTTAAACCGAAAGAATAGGTATTACACCGCCTGAGCAACCGAACTGGACTTGACCGCCTAAGCAACAAAACAGGACTTGACCACCTGAGCAACCAAACATGACTTTCTTACATACTTGATTTAACTTGACTTTGTGTGTTCTGAATAACACGGATTTGTCACTTGTAGTACACCCTTCCTATAATCTTTTCATCAAGATTGATATGTATAATTTTGTGTGTATGAAGATTAGGAAGATTAATATTGCTTGAAGAATATAGAAGTGAATTGGTAAGCAATGATCGTATTAGATTTTGTGAATAATGCACTCAAGATTGCAAAGCACTATAGATCATGAGAGATTAGAAAATTTTTGAATAATGCTCTCAAGATTGCAAAGCACTATAGATCAAGAGAGATTAGAAAATTAGGTAATTTGATCAATGATTCTTGAGTGTTTATATAGTGTATGAAGAGTTATGGCTTCTGGTAATAGGCATCTGTTAATAAAATAAGAGATGCAACCATCCAGGAAGAAGATAACTATTGATCAAAAGAAGTGACTATTCAAAAAAATGCCAGTTGCAGTTTTCAGTCGAATGGACATGCTTGGTCAGTCGACTGAATTCAAAACATGCAAAAAAAATTTGCATAGACTCGGTCGACTAACCTGGTGTGTTCAGTCGACTGGTCAGTGTTTGTTTAAAAACTTTTTTATACAGACTTAGTCGACTGTTTACAGTAGGTCAGTCGACTGAGTGCTGTTTTTTCTATGTAGTAAAACTATTTGTGTGTGTATATGAAATACATAAAACAAATGCAAGTTTTAAATGAATTTGTGAGTGGTGAACCTTGAGGAAAATTTTTAACAAAGCTCTAAACTAGACTCTATATATACTTATTGACTCTAGCTAAGATATATAACAAGACGAACCAATATTTTGAGTCCATAAGTCCTGATGTTGTCGTAGTCGTAGATTCTTGAATTATTGTATCTTGTCAGCACTCAAAACCTATGATCCAACATTCTCCCCCTTTTTGATGATGACAACTCCATTTTCTACGAGCGAATCTTCGAAAAGCTATGTTGATTCATCTCTCCCCCTGAATATATACCTGCAACTTTGAAATAGTATTCTCCCCCTGAATCTATGCTATATTTCATGTCAATAATTTATATATTCTCCCCCTTTGTCATTGACAGAAAAGGAGAGCACTCAAAGTAGAGAATATTAAAATACGAGCAATATAACACAAAAACACATCTACATAACATATACAACACAGAAACTTATCAAAACATATTACACAAGAACAAGAGTACCCAATTACATAATCATAGGACATAGAGTTTAAAAGTTACATAGTCAAATTAGAAAGATACAACATATAACAAAGCATCAAACAAATATTGTTTGAAAGTAGAATAACATAGAAGTTCAAGATACCAAGAGCATTAAAAAAATCCTTACCCATCACCGGTGCTTCCTTCATTTGTGCTCCCTTTATCACCTTCAGTTTCATTGTCGCGGGATTCGTCACCAACTTCTTCGTCTTCTTCCTCTGCTTGTTCTTCATTGGAAGTAGACCACGCGAAGTGCTCCGCTGGTCGTTTTCCATAAGAGGTAGGCACGTGAACAGAGGTTGAAGAAGGTTGAGAGCACGTGATCGCTTCCCAAATATTGTTGAGAAAACTTTTAATATGATTGAGCTTTTTGTTGACCCTGGTGACGTTTTTATCAACTTTAGAAACACTTGATTCTACCCGAGATAGTCGTTGATCAAGGAGTCTTTAGTTACAAGAGATGATAGCTACGGCTTCTTATGGCCTAGATTGAGGGTCCACTTCTTGAATCTCGTAGACTTCCCGTTTTGGTGGAGGAGGTCGGGATGATGAGGAGGCTTGAACCTGGGGAGTTTGTAGACGAGTGGAGGGTTGAGCTTGACCGGAGGCTTGGTTTTCAAGCCAATGTTTGTAAGTGATGATGGTGTGGTCAAGGTATTGTTTTGGCAGATTCATTAGACTAAGCATCTAGGTGTTTAAGGAGCCTATGGTTGAGCATCTGGAGTCGATACAAGGAACGTCGAAATGTTTGAGAATGCGCATAATGTATGTGCCATAGTGTATCGTTCGCCTTCGACTTTGGTTGAATGTTTGAAATTCATCCAAGATGACTTTAGCCAAATTTACACGTCGGCTTCCCCAAATAGCATACAAGGATTGAAAATCCCTTCGATATACCTTCTCGTAATTTCCGGTCAAAGGGTTGATGGTGTGTGTAAGCGCACGGTGCATGATGCGAGCTTTGGGTCGTAAAGCTACCGCCTTTAGTTCCGTTAAATCGTCGGAAAGGAACAAATGACTTACACGATCTCGACTTTCCATGTCAACGGCTATTTCGCTCAACTGCTCTCCTTCATCCGGGAAAATAATAATTCTAGCAAGACGTTGAAGAGGATGGAAATTTTTTATACCACGGTCCAAATTGTATTATCCGGGTTTGAAATGATGTGGTGGTCGAGATTCAAGTTGGCATAGAAGAGCTTGACGAGTAGATGGTTGATCTTGTTGTTGTTTGCAGTGTAGTCGTTGAGAGACTATTCCGCTTCGACGAGCTAATTCTTGAATCGCATAAGGAGCGAAGTCGGGGATCTTTACAAATGATCCTTCGAAAATGCGGGAGTTTTTCATCTTGTCAAAACATTGTGCCGCTTTTTCATTATGGAGCCATCCTCTAATTTGAGAGTCGGAATGACCCGCTGATGATTGAGATTGACGAGCTCATTTGGGTGCCATTTGTTGAACTAGGGTTTGGAGAGGAAGAAGAAAGTTGAAACTTTGAATAGGGTAGATGAAAATTTGAATAAGTTGAAGACTTTTTG
The DNA here is from genome assembly GCA_030737815.1 of Allium fistulosum. Taxonomy (NCBI): domain Eukaryota; kingdom Viridiplantae; phylum Streptophyta; class Magnoliopsida; order Asparagales; family Amaryllidaceae; genus Allium; species Allium fistulosum. Next base: position 1,641,328 of record JASFAW010000015.1, read on the forward strand.
AATGATTTTGAGGTAGGAGCAGGGATTAATGGCAGAGAGTTCTAAGTATTGGAGTAAAAAAGTGAAAAGATGAAAGTTTGAAAAGTAAATTTGAAGTGGCAGTTGGGCAGGGAAAACTGGGTTTACCAATTTCAGTCGACTGAACCTTCAATGTCAGTCAACTGACTGGTTATATAAAATTCAATTTTAATTGGTCAGTCGACTGATTGTAGAGGTTCAGTCGACTGTACTCTTCCCAAGAGATTTTAGTGTAAAAAGGGCAGATTCAGTCGACTGAAATGGTAAGTCAGTCGACTGACTGTAGGGTAAAAATGAAGTATTAATTCTGGTTCAGTCGACCGTTTTTCCACTACAGTCGATTGATGCTAGTGAAGCCGCAGGATGAAATTTCAAGCATTTGCAATAAATATTTGAACAACCTAATTTTATACCAGAATTAAAAGAATATTATTTTTCAATGCAAACAAAACAAAAATAATAAGAATATAATACATGCAAAGCTATATAAAAACATTAAGAGGATTCGGATGAAGAGGACGGAGTGTGGTATTCGTCCGATTCAACTTTGGTATTCTTCTGAAGTGGTCGCAGTGTGACCATTTATTTCCGCATTCCCATGAATTTGGAGAGACAGGGGGCGTTGAGGTGATGGTTCCCATGGGTTACGACGTGAAGGAGAAGTTGGTTGGTGAACCATGTTGTGCGATGACGAGCCATAGAATTTTAGAGCCACTTTTTCAAGGAAGCTTAAGCATTTTGCATTTACCTTCTGCTCGTAATACAACTCTCGCTGTAATTCCATCGTCTCTCGTTGATAATGATGAATGTCATCTATCTTTTCTTTGGTAGATGGCGATCCAAAAAGTAAAGAGTGTTTAGCTCTTTTACCGGAAGGAGTATAACCGGTGTGAGTGTAAGGCGGAAAAATTGGAACGGGCTCATAAATAGGAGTAGGTGTTGGAAGATTCACCGATTCCGAGCTAAGTGATGTATAGGAGAGTGAGGAAGAAACCGAGTTGTTTTGAGAAGACATGATAATAAACAAATGGAATAGCTTGTGAAAAGAAATAAAGAATTTTCTTTTCTTTTGAATAAAAGATGGTGATAAGCTATGACAAAACTCATGTATTTATAATGAGAGGTGTTTAAAAATAGATAAATAAATTTGTGTCAACTATCTTCTTGAAAATTACAGCCATTTATTTAAAAGAAAGAAGCAACTAACAATTCCTAAAGAATAAATGGTTGAAAAAATGAATGGTTAGGAATAAAAGCCAAAAAAAATTGAGCATAGCTAAAAAAAATGAACTATGAGAAGAATTAGAAAGATAAAGTAGTAAGGTAGAATAGCATTAGTATGTCATGCTAGAGATCAAAAATTCAAGTGTGTCAAATTGCAGAAAAAAAATTATTATAAATCTTTTAATGAAATAATTCCTAATTCTCTTCTAAGTTTAATAAAAATATTTTCATTTAAATGTTTAGTAAATATACCAGCCAGTTGATTTTCAAAGGATACAAATTCCAATTTGACTAAATCCATTTCAATATTATCACGAAGAAAATGATGGCGTATGTCAATATGTTTAGTTCGTGGGTGATTGACAGAATTTTTAGATAAGTTTATAGCACTTGTATTATCACAGAAAATATTAGATTTAGATAAATTTATACCAAAATGTTGAAGTGTTTGTTGCATGTAGATGACTTGAGCACATGCTAAAGCAGCATAAATGAATTCTACCTCACAAGTCGAAAGTGAAACACAATTTTGTTTCTTGCTAAACCAAGAGACTAAGGATTGTCCAATGAAGTGACAAGTCCAACTAGTACTTTTTCGATCCGTCTGACATCCTCCAAAATCAGCATCACTATATGAAACTAACTCGAAAGGACATTCTTTCGGATAGAAAAGTCCAAATCTTTGGTTTTGCTTAGATAACGCGGTATTCGTTCCACTGCTAGCGTATGTGATTCTTAAGGATTTGCTTGAAATTGAGCACATAAACAAACACTCATCATTATGTCAGGTCTACTAGCAGTTAGATAAAGTAATAATCCAATTATACTTCGATGTAATTTTTGGTCGACACTTTTGTCATCTTCATCTCTATCGAGATGTATCGTTGTACACATTGGAGTTGGTTTGGCAGAAGTATTATCCATACCAAAGCGTTTAATTAGATTATTACAATATTTTTCTTTATTAATAAAAATTCCATTTTCTGATTGTTTAATCTGTAAACCAAGAAAATAATATAATTCTCTCATATGTGACATTCCAAATTCTTTGGTCATTATTTTAGAAAATTCCTGACATAACTTTTCATTTGTAGAACCAAAAATAATATCATCTACATAAATTTGAATAATTAAAATATCCTTTTTAGTTCTTTTAATAAAAAGAGTTTGATCAACCTTCCCAACTTCAAAACCAAAATCTATTAGATAGCTTTTAATACGTTCATACCAAGCACGGGGTGCTTGTTTTAGACCGTATAAGGCTTTCTTAAGTTTATAGATGTGGTTTGGAAAATTTTCATCTGTGAATAAAGGAGGTTGTTCAACAAAAACATTTTCTTTTATATAACCATTTAAAAAAGCACTTTTAACATCCATTTGATAAAGTTTGAAATTATGAAAACATGCAAAAGCCAGTAAGATACGTATTGCTTCAAGTAGTGTGACTTGAGCAAACATTTCTTTATAGTCAATTCCTTCTTCTTGATTATATCCTTATGCAACTAATCTAGCTTTATTCCTAGTTATATTACCTTGTTCATTTGCTGTATTTTTGAAGACCCATTTAGTACCAATGATTGTTTGATCACTCAGTCAAGGAACCAGTTCCCAAACTTTGTTTCATTCGAATTAGTTTAGCTCTTCTTGCATAGCTATAATCCAACATCAGTAGAGGCTTCTTTTGTATTTTTAGGTTCAATATGAGAAAGAAATGCTACATGACCCATTTGATTAAGTTGATTTCTAGTTCTAACATGTGAATCAATTTCTCCTATGACATTTTCTACTGGGTGATCTCGTAAAATCCTAGGAAGAGATCTTAATTCATTTTCATTATAAACAATGTTTTCATCTTCTTCAAAATTATGAATAATGTTTTCATCTTCTTCAAAATTATTTTGAGTAACCATATTTGTGACTATCTTAGGTATAACTTCATCATCCTCAAAATGTTTATTAAATTTGAAATTTTCGTCGAATGAAACATGAAGTGTTTCTTCGATTGTTTTTGTTCTTTTATTAAAAATTCGATAAGCTTTGCTTCGTTCCGAATATCCTACGAAGATTCCTCCAACGGATTTTGGATCGAATTTTCCAAGCTGATCTTTTGTGTTTAAAATAAAATATTTTGAACCAAAAGTTTTAAAATAAGAAATGTTCAGTTTTCTTTGATGAAAAAGTTCATATGGAGTATGTTTTGTTAAAGGTTGGATGGAAACATGATTCAGAATATAGCAAGCAGTTGCTACAGCTTCTGCCCAGAAATGTTTTGGTAATGTGCTTCCATTTAATAAAGTTCTTGCACATTCTTGTAACGTTCTATTTTCCTTTCAACCACTCCATTTTGTTGTGGTGTTCTAAGAAAAGAAAAATTATGATAAATTCCCTTCTTATTACAAAAATGTTCAAAAGCTTCATTTTCAAATTCACCTCCATGATCACTTCTAATATTTTTAATTTTTAATTTTTCAGATTTTGAATTCATTTTGCAAAGATCTTGAAATTTTCAAAAGTATCACTTATATTTTTCAAAAAAATAGTCCAAGTATACCTTGAGAAATCATCTACTATAACAAACACATATTTATTATGGTTTATAGATTGAACTTGAGTTGGACCAAAGAGATCCAAATGCAATAGTTCTAGTGGTTGTATAGTAGAAATATTTTTCTTTGATTTAAAGGATGATTTTGATAATTTTCCTAATTGACAAGAATCACAAATATTTTTTACTTTAAAATTCATTTTTGGTAAACCTTTTACTAACTCATTTTGATATAATTTATTTATAGCTTTGAAATTAGTATGACAAGGTCTTTTGTGCCATACCCAAGGATCATTTTCTTTCACTATTAAACACATATTTGTATTGTAATTTACATTCATATTTAAAACATAAATATTTTTATCTCTAAAACCTTCAAAAATAAGATTTTTATTTTGATCAAAAATGCTACACTTATTTTCAGAAAATGAAATATTAAATCCTTTGTCACACAATTGGCTGATACTAAGTAAATTGTGTTTTAAATTTTTAACTAATAAAACAACTGTAATAAGAGGTAAATTAGATATACCGTTATTGCTCACATTGCCTTTGCCGATGACATATCCTTTGGAATTATCTCCAAATGTGACAGGATCTCCATTTGAGTAGATAATATTAGTTAGCATCCCTTTGTTTCATCTCATGTGTTTTGAGCAACCACTGTCCAGTATCAATTTTCCTCTCTTTTTAAGTAGTACCTGCAAAGTACAGAAATAACATTGGTACCCACCGTTTTTATTTTGGGTCCTAAGAGTTAGATCTTAGGAAGCCAAACCCAAGAGGGTTCAGAATTCCTTTTGAAAATAAAATCTTTGTTTTTATGAACAGTTTTTATAAAAGATTTTATATATTTATTTCTAATCAAATAGTTATTTGTTTTAGGAACCCAAATTTTAATCGATTTAGTAAAATTTGAAAATTTTGAATTCGGTTTCTCAACTTTATTATTCCTTTTATATGAAAATTTCTTTTTCTTTGGAATAATTTTAGAAGATTGCTTATATCCTAGTCCTTTTTTATTTGAAGAAGTTTGAGAATTTTCTAATTCGAAAAGTTTCTCTTCCTTATTAAAATTAGAGACATTTTTAGTAATATCTTCTAACATTTTTTAAGGCTAGAGTTATCTCATTCTAAAATGTTGACATTTGCTTTAAGATCATGATTTTCAATTAATAGTGCATCATTATTTTCTTTCTGTGTTTCTATCTCTTGACATAACATTGAGAGTTGAGATGTCATACTAGAACAAGATTCTTGAGTAACTTCAAGTTCTTCTTCTAAGATTTGTTTCTCATCTCTTAACATATCTACTTCAATTTCAGTTCTCTTCAGTTTTTCAAGATATTCTTTGTACTTTCTTTTGATGTCTTTTAGTTCTCCAAGTAATTCTGAGTTTATTTCCAATAAATCATCAAAAGTTAGATCACTCACCTCGTCTTTTGTGGCCTTAAACATATGTTGGCTTGTTTTGTATCACTGTCTGAGTCACTATCTGATGATGAAGATGATTCTGAATCGTCCCAAGTGACAGAGAAAGCTTTCTTCTTGAATTTGACTTTCTTGTGCTTATGTTTGTCTTACGTTTTCCCAAAACAGTCTTTCTTGATGTGGCCTTTCTTGTGACATTCATAACATTCTAGAGCAGATGATGATGGTTTTTTGGTGTTGTTATTGTTGCTGAAACTGTTCTTGTTATTTCTGAATTTGTTGTTCTTTCTAAATTTCAGAAACTTTTTGAAATTTTTAGCAATGAACGCCATATCTTCTTCATCTGAATTTGATTCATCTTTTCTGCCCGGAATGCTATATTCTTCTTATCTTGAGCCTGTACTCGTTTTGCCAAGAAATTAACTTCATAAGACATTATATTTCCAATCAACTCCTCCAGTTTTATGGTCGAAATGTCGTTAGCTTCTTCGATTGCTAAGACTTTTGGTTCCCACTCATCCGTTAGTGAGTTGAGGATTTTTGAAACAATATCAAAATCTGTATAAGTTTCTTTAAATGCTATCAAAGAATGATATATATCTTGAAATCTAGAATACATTTCATTTATAGTCTGATCTTGCTTCATTTTAAAATTCTGGAACTGATTTTTGAGCATAGAATTTTACTTTGTTTCACTTTGTTAGTACCTTCATGTGTAATTTTAAGTGTATGCCAAATTTCATGAGCAGTTTTACACATGCTTATTCTATTAAATTCATTTTTGTCTAATGCACAATATAACGTATTCATAGCTTTAGCATTTGCAGTAGCGTCTAATTTTTGTGTGTTAGACCATGTTGAATATTCGGTAGTAGAAATAGTATATTCAGATTGCATAATGTTCCAGGTTTCATAACTACTTGCTTGTTTATAGATTCTCATTCTAGTAGCCCAATAGTTATAGTTCATTCCATTAAATAGAGGTGGTCGTGCAGTAGATTGACCTTCTAGAAAGGTAGTGTTAGTTACAGTGCTGGGGTTATTTTCCATATTAAAAAAATATAAGATAACTATGTTACGGTTATATGATGGCCTTGCTCCGAAACCTAATGAAAGTGACTGTGCTATAGGATCGAGTAATGTGGAATATAATAAATAACTAGTGCGGAATAATAGTAAATAGTAAAATAACACCAGAGATTTTTATACTGGTTCGAACTCCCGTTCTACGTCTAGTCCCAGACTCCTTTTGGAATTATAGTTAGCAACCCTCACTTAACCCGGAGGAATAGGTATTACACCGCCTGAGCAACCGAACAGGAGTTGATCGCCTGAGCAACATAACAATACTTGACCGCCTAAGCAACCGAACAGAACTTTCTTATAGACTGGATTTAACTTGACTTTGCGTGTTCTGAATAACACAGATTTGTCACTTGTAGTATGCCCTTCCTATAATCTTTTCCTTAAGATTGATGTGTATAATTGTGTGTGTATGAATATCAAGAAGATTAATATTACTTGAAGAATATAGAAGTGAATTGGTAAGCAATGATCGTATGAGAGTTTGTGAATAATGCACTCAAGATTGCAAAGCACTACAGATCAAGAGAGATTAGAATTTTTTTGAATAATGCACTCAAGATTGCAAAGCACTATAGATCAAGAGAGATTAGAAAATTAGGTAATTTCATCAATAATTCTTGAGTGTTTATATAGTGTATGAAGAGTTATGGCTTCTGGTAGTAGCTATCTGTTAATAACTAAGAGATGCAACCATCCAAGAAGAAGATAACTCTTGATCAAAAGAAGCGACTATTCAAAAAAATGGCAGTTGCAGTTTTCAGTCGACCGAACATGCTTGGTCAGTCGATTGAATTCAAAACATGCACAAAAGATTTGCACAGACTCAATCGACTGACCTGATGTGTTCAGTAGACTAGTCGGTGTTTTTTAAACAACTTTTTATACAGACTCAGTCGACTGTTTACAGTTGGTCAGTCGACTGAGTGCTGTTTTTTCTATGTAGTAAAACTATTTGTGTGTGTATATGAAATATATAAAACAAATGCAAGTTTTAAATGAATTTGTGAGTGGTGAACCTTGAGGAAAGATTTTAACAAAGCTCTAAACTAGACTCTATATATACTTATTGACTCTAGCTAAGATATATAACAAGACGAACCAATATTTTGAGTCGATAAGTCCTGATGTTGTCATAATCGTAGATTCATGAATTATTATATCTTGTCAGCACTCAAAACCTATGACCCAACACTTGCAACCACCAATGGTTTGGTAAAGCGAAGATATATATGAAATTGTAAAGGATTTTCCAAAGATACATGAAACCGGAGAGCAAATTGAAATTCAAGGTAAATCAACGATTCATAATTGGTGCAAACAAAGTATATTTTGGGAGTTGTCATATTGGAAAAATCTACTGCTTCGTCACAATATTGACATGATGCACAACGAGAAAAACGTGTTTGACAACGTTTTTAATACAATTTTGAATGTTAAGAGAAAGAGGAAGGATGATTTGAAATCAAGACGCGATATCAAAATAATATGTAATCGCCCTAAGCTTCATATCAAGCCAAATGACACAAAGAAACCAAAAACAAGCTATGAGCTAGACAATAACCAAGTTAAAATACTTTTAAAATGTGTGGAAAGATTCAGATTTCCTGACGATATTTCTTCCAATATTCGTAGATGTGTCGACTGTAAGAACAACAGACTTAGTGGGACGAAAAGCCATGATTATCATATTATGATGGAAAATTTGTTACTCGTTGCTTTTAAAGAACCGTTGTCCATAAAAGTTTGGACGGTTGTAACAGAACATAGTTTGTTTTATAAGGAGCTTTGTTCTACTACGTTAAAAGTTGATCGTCTACGTAAACTTGAGGAAGAAATCCTCATACTACTCTGCAAACTAGAGAAAATATTTCCTCCAGGTTTATTTAATGTAATGGAGCATTTACCTATTCATCTTCCATCTGAAGCACGTCTTCGAGGGCCTGTGCAATATGGATGGATGTATCCATTCAAGAGGTATTAATATTTAGTACGTTAAATATTAGTTTAATTAATGTATAAATAAATTTTAATTTGGAATAATTTTTAATAGGTACTTAAATCATCTAAAGAAAAAAGTGAGACAGAAAGCATGAGTTGAAGCTTCGATTTGCAAATCATATATCGAAGAAGAAGCTTCGTTTTTTCTCTCTTATTATTTTAGTGATCATGTGAACTTATCGTTTGAAAGTGCTACGCATAATAATGAAGGCATTGATCAAGATGATTGTCAAGCGAGTTTATCTATTTTTTAAAAACATGGCCGACCTACTGGTAAATGTATGGAATTATGGTTGGACGATAGAGATTACCATGTAGCACACACATATATTCTTCTCAATTGTGTTGAAGTTGCACCATTTGTTAGGTAATGTATATATATTCTTCTTAATGCATTAGATCATCTACCTATGCGTATATATACATACGCACACGTGTGTGTTAATTATAATGCAATATTTCTTCTATAATGGCAGTATTTACGAATCACAAAATCCAAATGGCGATATCGGCAAAGATTTCGCTACTTGGTTTTCAAATTATGTTTACGACACGACAAATTGTGTGGTCGATGAAGGATTGAAACATTTAGCTATGGGACCAAAAGGAAAGTCAAGACCTATCCAATATTCTTCGTTAATGGATATAAATTTAACACCAAAGAATACGATGCTGAAAAATTAACAAACAATACCGGTGTATTTGTTAAAGGTAGTGATGATCCAAATGATCATGTCAATGATTTTTATGGCGTGTTAACTCAGGTTTTGCAATTGACATATTTCACAAGACCTGCAGAAGAAGTTTTTTTGTTTAAATGCAACTGGTTCAGCAACGTTCCAAGTTCCGGAATCAACGTGCACCCAAAGTATAATCTTATAGAAATAAAGCATACCTCGCATTATTATGAGTACGATTCTTTTATACTTGCCAAACAAGCTCTTCAAGTTTATTACACTCCGTACCCATTTCTATGAAAAGATAAAGCAGATTGGTCGGCTGTTTTAAAACAAAGGCAAGATTTACATTTGATGGACAAAATATTCCAAACAAACAAGCTTATCAAGTAGATATCGAGGAAAATATTGGAATAATAATAACCAACGGTCAAACCGATTTTGGACCTCTAAATGATCAAACAAATGCATTAATAGAAGCATTTGAGACTACAGAGGAACAAAACATAGAGTACGAAACGAAGTCAGAATCAGAAAACGACGAGGACTGATTAATAATCTACATATCGGGAGAAGGTGATTTCTGTGTTTAATTATGTTACATTTTCTCATTATAAGTGATGTGTTCTGCTAATGATACGTTTAGTCGTAATCTGTTTCATAATCCTTTTATGTTCTGCCATAATGTATGTTTCACATAATTAAATGACATATTTCTCATATATGATATGTCTGTAACAGGTACTATATATGTCTTTTTTCCGTAGACGTAGCTCTTCCCATACAGGATCTCCCTCTTCTTCTCAGAGAGGGACTGGTGCGCCTCCAGCTGGTGATGGTAGTGGCCCGTCACAGGAGGTCGCTCTTCCTGCGGTCTAGTTGCAGGCCAAAGTTGATGGATGATAATTATTAAATTTATTTCAGTATTAACAATATTTTCTGTATGATCTATTATATATTAGTCTTGCTTTATTAAATGTTTGTTTCTTTTTAACACGGTGGCTTCGAGCTCGAGCCATCAGCTACAGTGCTCTCTATGTCTAGACAGACATATATGAGCAGGATGACTGCCTGCTGATCCAAGTGGAGCAAGATACCGGATAATGTCAAAGAGAGCATTTGGCAAGACTTCCTGGTAAGTGTAAATTTATATTTTGCATTTTCTATTTGATCCTGGACCACTTTATATATTGTAGACTATTTATAAAAATGTATAACTTTCATTTTCTCAACGTGTAGGGTTCGGTGGACCTACAAGAGACTGATCTTTCACTGGTGCAGCGCCATTGGAAAAGAAAAATTGCCAAAAATTATAGGGATACAGTGTCTGCTATGAAAAGAGCGGGAAAAAAACCGAACTGGATGAGTGCTAGCGTGTGGGAGGCCTGGATCGCATGGTGGGGCAATGAGGAGTTCCAGGTAAGTTTACCAAATATTAATTACTTTAAATTGTTGCATGCATTTAATACATAATTTAGAACTGTAAAATGTTATTTCCAATTTAAATTTACAGAGGGAGTCAGATAGGAACTCCACAAACAGAAATAAGAATCTCGTCACATACCGCAGGTGGTTCCAAGTCATTCCAGCATCATCGCGAGGATTTGGTAAAGTTTTATATTTGCATTTTTATATTTTAAGTTATAAGTTGTTAACAGATAGTTGATAAAACAATATATTATATTTATATATTCATATTTCAGAAAAGAGCGCACGGGGGTACTTTTTCGTATTGGGATGTTTTTTCTCATACTCATGCCCTGAAGTAGACCGACGATTCGGGCTCTGTCGTATACTCATGGAAGCATGATGATAAAGCGACTGTTGCCTATGTAAGTATATTATAATTAAGTTAAAAGTTATTAGTTAATTAATTAAGTACACATTTATAGATATATTAATTAGTGTTATTTATACCAGTGACCATTTCAACTTTTTGTTAATTAGTACAGCGATTAGTCTACTAAATTGTATTTTGCATTACAACAAAAGTTCCAGAAAGCATGGCCACAGCCGCTTTCTGAGACAAGATGGGATGAGTTGACAACTGATGAGGAGGACACTATTTTCGAGTCTGTCATGGATCCACCATCCCGTAGCAGGCGCTATGGATTTGGGAACCAAGTGGTAATTTTCAGAAAATAAACTAAATTCAAATATTGCATATTTTTCAATTAAATTTATGTAAATTACGTTTATGATTTTTGAGGCAGTATAACAATTTATTTCTATTCGCAAGCTAGGACATCGCATAAGGCGTATAAGATGGCTCAAGACAAAGAAGAAATTGCAGAGCTACGAGTCCAGATTGCCGTCGTGCTGCGCAGATAGAGCAGCTGAGGCAGCGCTAGGCGGAGTATATGGAGCAGCATGGGAGACTTCCTTCGTCGGGTGGTTCTATAGGGGATGATGAGTGATGCGCGATATGTTCTGTTATATGTTTTTGTCTGTATTATACGTTTCGAGTGGGTAAGGATGTGTTTGATACATTTTGATGGATTGTATATTATTTTAAGTGGATTTGGATGTTGATTTTTTGGATTATGTTGGATTTGGATACGGATTTTTTGGATGGAATATTATGTATGGTTATTTATATGAATAGTGGTTTATATATGCTCGAAAAGGAGCAGTTATGTGTATTGATGGATGTGTAGTGGCTGGAAAGCACCAGGCTCAAATTTAGAAGAAAAAAAACACCTAGAATTCTGATGGCTACTAACGGCTACCGGCGGCTTATAGGTCATGACCTTGCAACGGCTACCGACGGGGCTCTACGGCATATTCCGACCGTTTCCAATGGCCTCGGACGACTATTTGGTTATTTAAGTTTGCCACATGGCCAAAGTTGCGGTCGGAAACGATCACAGATTACCATTTGTAACGACCTGTAAATATTAACTGTTTTAATAACGTAATTAGTTGAAATTTTGTGAAATTTAAATGATAAAATTTTGAAATAAAAATTTAATATTTGAAACGCGTCTAATTAAACGTAGCAAACTGTAAATTTTCGTCCGAAATTATGAAAGTTTATTTCGTGCGTAAATTTACTTCAATTTAATCAGTTAAAAAGCAATGAAAATAAAACGTTTTCGAAACTGTAATATTTTTACATACAAAAATTCTAAACCGTCTTCTGAGCAAAACGTCATTTTTCGTTTTTCAAAATTCGGACTTCTTTAGCTCCGTCGATCTTATTTTTCTGCGTTTTTTCTGCATTTTCCGCTAGTAGAAAATTCGAATTTTTATAATTCAATCATACCACCGATATCTTTATACCGTTTTGTTCGACTCGTTGTGCTGATCTCCACAGTATACTTATCTGTGCATTTCAGAGTCCGATACGCGACGAAATTAGCGTAACGGTTCGTCGTACCGATACCGTATTTGTGTCATTTTGTTTCTTGTATTTTCAATTGGCAGTTGAGTAGTCCAAACATTACTTGCTTTAATTATTTTAGCTTGAATTCACGCGTGACTTTTCCTTTCCCTTTTTGGTAACTATATTGATATCAGTTCTTTCACACTCTTTTGGTTCACCGTTTCATTTGCAAGTTTAAATATGATATATATAAACTATATTTTTATACGTGTTTAGAATTTTATATATGTAAGTTATATCTAAGTTATATTTTATGTTAGATTTTATACATAAGTATAGTTCTATTTTATACATCAATATGCTTGCCTGTTCTTATGTTTTCTGTTTACATTTGTATCTAATATATATTAGTAATATATTGCATGTTGATTTTTTCTAAAAAAAAATAATATATAGTAATAATAGATATATATATATTTCGGTCTCTCTCAAGCTGATTCTAATTATTCCATAAATTCTTATTTATCAGCTCTATCCGTCGCATTTGTGCCCATTTTGTTTCGCTTTGAAATTCGTGCTTGGATTCGTAACCCTTCTCATCTCATGTTCTCTCTAGCCTCGAAAGGTGAGAAATCACTCACAGTTAACGTTCTTTTATTTATTAAATTTGATTTCAATTGAAACGACAATTGAAATATTCTGCTGTTAGTTATCTACACTGTTATATATGCTATTACCTGTATCAGTTCACCTGTGACATCTGACACCATTGTCTGTTATTTATACAATGATAATCCAGCTTGGTTGATAATGATTGATTGTTTGATGTTTGACATTTGATGTTAAATTGTAATGTTGAAGTGATAGATAATATGAAATTGAATTTGATGTAGAATTGTTAGCGACTTGAAACTGATATATATATATATATATGTTGAATTAAATTAGACAAGTTTGTATAATATGACCCCTTTAAATGTTTAAATCAATTGACACATAGAAAAATAGTTAATTACCCTTGAACAATTTGAATTTATGTTGTATTAACTGATGAAGTATGAAATTGAATAATTGATGTCAAGTGTAGAATTACATAGAATAATTAGTGTAATAATCTTTAATCCACATGAAATGATAGTGTAGATTCTAGAAATAATTATATTAATTTGCACAAACAACAATGTAAATTAATACGATTATTTCGGGATTATTTGAATTGATTATTGGATTGTTATTGATTATTGTTATTGCTTGTTTATTTACTTTGACACCATCCCAGTTATCACACTGCAAGTTCCCTTTGCTATGCTTTGATTTTGGAATTTAATTGGAATCGGGTTGAAATGATAAATACCCAAATGAACTTGACTTAGGATAGAGAATTAAATAAAACCCGATTGGTCGATAATTTGATTTAAAATAAAAATAAAGTTTTATTTGAAAGGATAAAATTTTGAAATGAAGCTGGAATTTGAATTTTTAATGAAAGGAAATGTTAATATTTAAAATCTGAAACAAATTTTGACATAGTAGTTGTTGAAAGATCGTTATTTTGAAATTAATTATTTGACAATTAAATTTGGAACTTTTCATTGAATTAAGTTTGAAATGATTTAATAATTTAGTTTGAAATTATAATTAAGTTTGAAATTATTAAGCTTTGGAATTAGTTAATAATTAAGTTTTGAAATTATTTAATAATTAAATAAGATTGAATTATTTAATAATTAAATAAAATTGAATTCTTTAATAAGTGAAATTGAACTTCTTGAATAAGTGAAAATTAAGTTTCTTTATTAATTGAGTTTTGAAATTGTAACTAAGTAAATTAATAAATGAAATTGAATTTCTCTAATAAGAAATAAAATGTGTTTTATTGAAATTAATGTAAGACTTGAAATGTATAGAATTTGATTTGATGAATTTAATTTAATGCAATTTGTAAGTTTGATATAATAGCGTTGAACTTAAGTAATTGTTTTAATGAATTGGAAATTAAATAGAAATTGTTTTAAATGAAAATTTACTTAACGAATATTGAATGAAATCGATAAATGGATTTAAATTGATTTGAATGTTAAATTAAATTAATTTAAATGATTTCGGAATGAAACTTATATACGAATTTAAATCGATATTTGAATTGTTTTAAATAAAGATTGAAATTGAATTATAAGATTTTGAAATTATAATTTGGAAGTTTTGAAACGTAAATTATGGAAATTGTTTTAGAAAGACAAATGAAATGTTGATTTACAAATTCTAATTGAAATTGTAATTGATTTGGTTTTGAAATTTATTAAACGACCAATCGGTGTAATAATCACGAAAGTTATTAAAGAGACCAGAATCGGTTAGGGACATACTCACTGTCTAAACCGAAAACCACTTTAATAACTATACGCGGAGTGTGATCCAGAATGAAGTGGTTGGAATGATGAACGTGATGACTGAAGAAAGAGAACAATAATGGATAGACTTGACACTTGTGTCAAATTGGAAATGACTAAAACAGGAGCCGTGCCGGGCCAAATGGGGGTTAGCTACCTCGAGCGAACACACTTCTTCGAAAACTACTCATTACTTGTTGTCGATTGGTGCACCCTTGATTTTGGGAGTGTTGTTTCGCGGTGTTGCGATCAATGCGGCGATGCATTTTCACCAGTCCGGATCAGGCAAACGGTAGTTTCACTACCTTGGGTATTGCCTCATGTGCCTTGTCATACTTGGATCCCTATATACGTGACCACTACGATTTGTTTTCTGTTATACCTATGGAGTACTCCCTGATATCCCACTAGTTTACGGTGGAGTTTACAGTGCTGTATAGACTATAACGCTTATAAAAATGTGTTAAGGGGGATAATGGTAACGCCTTAACACTATTTTGATACTTTATATTACTGATAGGCATTATCTATTTACCGTACACTACTACATAGTAGATAGTTTAACGGATCCTTAAAGGATGGTTATTCCAAACATCCTTTGAGTTACTTGTATTTCAGTTGCTATTTCACTTGAGTTGGATTTATTGATATAAGAATGTTAATCCTGACTTGAGTGTTTTGTGTTTTGCTTTACGCTCGGGTCAGACTGAGTGTACCAGTATTCGAGACTCACCTTTGGAGTTGGAGCTTCGCTTGGAGATCTAGCTATCTATCCAGCTTTCAGATATTCAGTTGATTCCAGTGATGTATTCTGATATTGTATTCGAGACATCTGTTGTACCATATTTAACTCTGATATGTATATAGTAGCTTCATGAACTACTATTTTTTTTTGTTTCCGCTGCATTTATTACTCTGTGTCTGTGATCCATGTTTTATTTATTTACTGTATATGCTCAGTTTTTCCAAATTTAAATTAACAATTCGGTATTTTGAATTATTCAAGTCTGACATGTGTGTCTGCCTATGCACTTGGCGGGTGCAGCATGATAGGGGGTTCTCGCATTTGGTTTGGTAGCGAGCGGATGAATCTTACTCCTACATGTCCCTACGGGGTTGGTGTAGTCGAGAGGCTGGCCGTAAAGGCAGAACACAGGTACTGCTGTATGCTACGGTGGGCGTTACCCCACTGACGCGGTCCGTTACAGTTGGTATCAGAGCTTTGGTAGCTCTAGGCAAAACTCAGCATATATGGTAAATGTATTTATAGAAACACTTTCATTCGAGTTTGAATCTCTTCCTTTGACTCGATTCCTTTGAATTTTTGGAACATTCCCTGCGGTTCCAAAATCCATTCATGTCCCTCACTATTCGTCTTCTAATTCCGGAGTATCCCATAACTCCACCTTGAATGATCTTTATAATGAGTTGGCGGTGCTGCCAATCTCAAATTTATTTGTAAAGGGGTGAAACCCTTTTGCGATAGAATCGATTCACCGGAGATTTATATATCCTCGGTTTAGATGCTGACATCTTTGGTTATGCCGAATTCTATCTCTTGAGATCAAATGTCGATTTGCCTCGGAATTCTACATTGATCTTATTCTTGAAGTCACGGTCGACCCGGTTAAGGTTGCCCGCGATTTATATAAACTTATCAATCTTCCTACTTTGTTATTTAATCATCATATCTTTGTTTCGAACTTATCTTTGAATCAAAATTCTCTTTGATTTGAGTCCATCAAATTTGAAACCCTATCCTTATTTTGAACATTCATTCCTGTATCGGCGAGTAAAGAAATGTATTTGTAAACTAATATATAAATGTTTTAATATATGCTGTGTTGTTTGAGTTGTTGATGTTGATTTGGGTTTCCGATCGATTCGTCTGATCAACGCTATCGATAGGATTTCCAAAACACTTGAGCAGAGCAAACCGACACAATATTGTTTTCAAATTTGGTAAATGAAATAATTTTGTATGATTGTATTATAAATATGTAACTAAAATTTTCTGAAAAAAAAGGTAAATTAATTCGTTGTTTGAAATGATAATATTTTATTTTCATCTATTATTCGATAAATGAATTTATAAACTTGGTTTATAAACTGATTTAGAATTTGAAATGAAATTAAATTAAGAATTTGAGAATTTAATTTCCAATGATTTCGAACTATGGTTTTAAAAGGTTTAAAATGCACATTATTTAAAGGTATTTTGACTATAATTTGTTTCCAAAGAATTTTAATGTATATTATTTAAAGTATTTTAAATAGGAACTGTAACAACCCGGTTTTTCGCGTCAGTTTATAAATGACGATTAAATCATTTTAACTGCTAATGCAGATTTGAATCAAGTTTAAATTCATTTGAAAATTTGTTAAAAGAATTGTATGGGCCTTTAGATGTAAATGGGTCCATTTTGTTTGTTTGTTTTGACCGTGATTATCACCTAGGGCATAATTGTTTTCCCCCTGATTCATTCTTTTGGCAACCACAAAACGAAACGAGAAGAAAAAAATGGAGGCGACTTCAATCTCGTTCGTTCCCCATCTCCAAAAAGAAAATTAGGGCTTGCGAATCTTCTCTGAAATCGGTGGATTCCTGGTTGGCCTCGACTGCAACTCCTTCAATCTTCGTTTCTCTGGCCCTCGCAACCTTCGATCCTTGTTTCGTGAAAGAAGGTGAGTGAATTGTTTCGCTCACATCTAATTCTATCGCTCTATTTTGTGTCTTGGGTTTTAAATGGTTGTAGCCAATGATTATTTGCTCATTTAGGGTTTTTGTAGTCACCCTGGTATCGATTTTCTGGTATATAAATTCGTGACTTCTGTCACTTTTCTGACTTGTTCGCCACAGCTTTGAAATTACTAACTTGGTTGAGAACTGTTTATGTGATTGGTTTGATTCGTGTTGTTGCTTTCAGCTGATCAGAGTGTTGGTTTTAATTTAAAACTGCTCTTTAAATCCCCTCTGGCTTTTGGCTTAATAGCCTTTTGGATTTGCCTATTGGTCCGGATTCAAGTATATTTGATGTTGAAGTTTCTTTATCTGGTTCTTGTATGTTTACCACTACCTGTTGTTTATGTTGTTCTGACTTATGTAGCTGCTGTTCGACTATCCCTTTGAGTTGAACTCCAGTGATATCCGTAGTGTGTTGTAGCAATTTGCAAATCAGGCCACATGCCATTTACTGCTGCTTTTTCCTTTTTGAATCGAACTTGATTTGGGGTTTCATAGTATTACTGATTTTGAATTTGGATGGTTGCTCGTTTGCTTATGCCTTGACTTCGAGCTCATCATCTGGATGAGACCGCAGCTTGTTATCATTGGGGTCTTGTTCTTATACATATAGTTTGCACTTGTTTAGTGAGTTTTGCCTTCATATATACTTCTGGTTACAGGGTATAATATATGTTAGCCTACATTGGTAGTTGCATTCTTTTGTAGTTGCAGTTTTACATTTGACTTCCTTGTTTACTTTGTTGACATTGCAACTGTGTAGTCGAACAAATTGGGTCCTTCATTCCAGTCTTCATGTTGCTCTTTGCATACTTGTTGTTATCACTTGAATTGGACTTGTTTCAATGTATAGCTTCGGCTTTGATCCTTTTGACTTATTTGTGTTCTTTTGCTACTTTGAGTACCACTGCTCTGACCTGACAGGTTCATTATCACTTGACTGGGTAGTCGTTCATTGTTGATTTGAATTTATATTGGCTTTGAGAATTGTCTTCGGTTATGTGATATTCATTCCTGAATACTCACTGTGTTGTATTGCTTGATGAACCCTGGTAGCACTTTCGACCTTGTTCGAACTGTTCTTCACTATCCTGTACATGTTGTTTACTGTGCATATTGTATTCTTCTGTTTAGTGTTGAGGCATTGTCCACTTCGTTTCACCGTTGCATACACGTGAGTTGTTCTGTGGAAATTGTGATCTTGAAATGTTTGCATGTCATTGTGCCTTTGATGGTACTTGAGTCTTGTGATTATGGTCTGCATATAGGAAGTGTTCACTGACCTAAGCTGTTGCATTAGTTATCTACCTGACTTGGTTAATGGTTCGAGACAGTTTGCATTAATCGATATTTGTGTTTGCCTTGCCTCCGACCTTTTGGCATACAAACATCATTTCATGTTGATCTTTACTGTGACGTGTTGCCACTGTTTATATATCTCAGGCCTCGACTTGGTTATACACTGCATATTCATGTGTCATTGTTGCTTGCATCTGCTCATCCCTGTCGTACTTGTTGTCATGGTGGCTGCATTTGTTTGTATGTGCAGTTCCACCTGAGCCATGTTGTCTGGTCTTTACTTTTGCCAGTTGTATTTGGGTGCAGTTTTACCCTTGCAGTTCTCTGGTCTGTTAGTCGAGTTTGTTTGCATTATCGTAGTGGCGAGGCAGTACACGCGTGCGTGTACTGCAGCCCTAGCAGGATTGACAGATTTAGTTGATAGTTCGATTGTTAAATTGTTTTGGATTGCTGATTATTGTTTAACGCTGTTTAGTGTTATATCTGCCGTTATCCGATTCCTTTATCGAGGAGTCGGATATACGAGATTTCTGTGACTGTCGTCTATTCGTATTTGATTATTATTGCTCCTATGCACTAATAACTGAGTTTGAATTAGACTGACCCGTGTATTATTTTCTTTTGAATGTAATACTCGGGTCAGACCCGAGTTATTTCAGGTTGTAGATTTTCTTCTTTGAGTTGCTGTTCGGGATTTGAAGACTTTTCACATCTTCTGAAGTTGTCAATGTCATTTTGTAGTAGTCGTGTCATTGTATAGAACGATATGTATTCATGTATATTAGTCGATAATGTACGTGTATATATAACTTCTAGAGTCGACAGTTGTAGTTGTATCGTATGTATTGTGTCAACTATGTATTAACTGACATCAGTTATATATATATGAGACTTTTGTTTTTATCTGTGTTCCGCAATTATATTATCTGTGTTATTGTTATATCTAATGTCCTAAACTATTATGAACTATCGTAGTTTGTTTTACACTGATAATTGGATATGTCGATGGGAGTAAATAAATAATAGATGAAAAATAAAAAGTATATACCACTCCTATCGAGATAACCAATATTAGTGTAAGGCCAATTATGGATGGTCGCTCCTATCCAGCCTTATTCTTCGTAATAATAGACAGTATTTCTTTTAATACTCTTTGTTATTATGAGCATAGAGGTGGGGCGTTACAGGAACTGTTTTCAAAGAATTTTAAAATGTTGAAATCGGTGCTCTTCTCTTTGTCGCTGGAAAATAATTTCGGTGATGGCGCCCGCATCATCGACATTCATTTTTGAGTTTCGAAGTGAAGAGACCATCAGTAGCTTGCTACACTTTTGTTTTTAAAAGGAATTTGATTGAATTTCTATGGTATGACCTGATTTATTATATAGATATATAAATTAATTTTGATCTGATATATACTATATATATTTATCTCAAAAATTGTTTGAAGTAAATCGAAATTTAAATTCTTAAGTTTATGATTTAAAGATGATTTCAATTATAAACTGAAGTCAAAAATTTTGGATAAATATTTAAAATTGAAATAATTGAATTTGAAAATTTTATTTGTGTAGTACTAAATTGCATTTCAATATAACTTACCTAAATTATTCAGAAGTTAAAATGTAATTGGATAATATACAATATAAAGTGATTTTATAAATAAAATTTGAGTGTTTATAATAAATGTTTTGCACTTAGATTTTAATTATAAAAAAATGCTAATAAGTTGATAGGATAATAAGTTAATTGAATGAGATGAATATAATAATTTTGCTCTGAAAGAATTAACAAATTGAAATTAGATCAACTTATGGAAATACCTTAAATTTAAACCAATTATTGAATATAAATTAATTTAAATTGAAATTTATATGGTTTAAATTAATTTATATGGTTTAAATATATGTAATAAGATATATTAAGTGGAATAAACTTAATAATAATTTGGAATAAAAGAATTAACTTTGTTGAATAAAATATGAGTACAATAAATGATTATACAAATTGATGATTTAGAAATTGTTAATTGATGATGACTAGATAATAAGATAATGAATTTAGAAATAGATACATTGATTTAACTTAAGTAAACTCAAAGGGATTTAACCAAATTGTTAAATATTAAAATCGAAAATTTAATTCTTAAATTTATGTTAAAAGATGTTTTCAGTTATAAAATGAAGTCGAAAATTTTGAATAAATATTTAAAGTTGAAATAATTGAATTAGAAAATTTAAATGTAAATTATTCAATTTAATTGAATACACTTGACTTTTAATTATAAAATGCTAATAGAGGTAAATAGAATAATAATAAGTTGAATGAATGGTAAATGGGTCAAATTAAATAAAATTTTGTTTTGAAGAAATCTTTTGGTATCAAATTTTAACAAATTGAAATTTAATCAACTTATTGAAATACCTTGAATTTATATCAAATATTGAGTATTAATTAAGGTAAATTGAATCTATATGGTTTGAACTAATTGTTTTGCTTTGTTTCAATCTATTTTCTTTCTGGTTGTTTCTATTCTCCTACCTCCTTCCTTTTCGGGGACGAAAAGTTTTGAGTGGGGGAGAGTGTAACGACCCGTAAATTTTAACTGTTTTAATAACGTAATTAGTTGAAATTTTGTGAAATTTAAACGATAAAATTTTGAAATAAAAATTAATATTTGAAATGCGTCTAATTAAACATAGCAAACTGTAAATTTTCGTCCGAAATTATGAAAGTTTATTTCGTGCGTAAATTTACTTCAATTTAATTGGTTAAAAAGCAATGAAAATAAAACGTTTTCGAAACTGTAATATTTTTACATACAAAAATTCTAAATCGTCTTCTGAGCAAAACGTCATTTTTCGTTTTTCAAAATTCGGACTTCTTTAGCTCCGTCGATCTTATTTTTCTGCGTTATTGCTGCATTTTCCGCTAGTAGAAAATTCGAATTTTTATAATTCAATCATACCACCGATATCTTTATACCGTTTTGTTCGAATCGTCGTGCTGATCTCCACAGTATACTTATCTGTGCATTTCGGAGTCCGACACGCGACGAAATTAGCATAACGGTTCGTCGTACCGATACCGTATTTGTGTCATTTTGTTTCTTGTATTTTCAATTGGCAGTTGAGTAGTCCAAACATTACTTGCTTTAATTATTTTAGCTTGAATTCACGCGTGACTCTTCCTTTCCCTTTTTGGTAACTGTATTGATATCAGTTCTTTCACATTCTTTTGGTTCACCGTTTCATTTGCAAATATATTAGAAGAATATATTCAGTTCGTGCTACAGTGCCTCCCCTTATTTTCCATTTGAACACCCAGATCTACTTTCTTTCTCCTCTTCCCTTCAGTCCACACTCACCGCTTCACGTCCGTGCAACACCCCATCATTTGCCGAACCAAGCTCACGTTCTCTGCCTTGCTCCTCACCGTTTCCACCGCACAGCTTCCCATCATACCCGAGCAACCCACCATAGCAGCGCCGAAGCCTGCTCTCATTCGCCAACCACCTTGAACAGCACTTCCCACGCGACCAGCCCCGCAATAGCCTCGGCCTCGTTCAACCCGTCTCCTCACCCTTTGAACCCACCTGCTACACGCAACACAGTACCCAGTGCCCGCCTACAACCCTCGTCCCCTCCCATTGCCTCAGCAGCTCAACTCGACCACCAAGCTCATCCCTTATTCCTCCTTTCGCCGAGCGGCACCTGGGCTGCCATCACCCGCTCGCCTAGTGCAATAGCCCACCACTGACAACTTATCTCCCTCTCTGCCGCTTCCACCTGCCTAAAACCCGAACTTGCATTACCACCTGACAGCAATCACATCCCCATGCTAGCCGAACAACCCACTTCAATTCCCACTTCACTACAGCTTCTGTTGGTATGTTTATATATATTTGTTAATATATATTTGTTGAGTTTTATATATCCGTGTTTTAAAATATACATATTTCAGATTTTGGTAAAATTTACAGCTAAGTAATATGTTAGGATATAAATTTTGTTTGGTTGTGTACATATATACATATATATGAGGTATAACTGAAAAAAAACAAATTGTTTTGTATATTATAAGTAAAACTGGTAGTGGAGTTACTATTGATACATATATATACAGTAAAGAAGTTTCGCATTGAGTGGTACAGTGTCCATACATATAAAGTTTATAAGATTCCTTATATTAGTTCACTAGTTATGTAGTAACATGATAGTGGTTATGATGTGTACTTGTATACAGCTGTTGTTAATATTTTAAGTGTTGTTATATATATATATATATATATATATAGTTCTATTTATTCGAGTATACAGTTGTTCATATGTTGGTATATACAGGTTTATACATAAGTATAAGATTAGGATTTGTTGTACCGCCTTTAAATATGATATATATAAACTATATTTTTATACGTGTTTAGAATTTTATATATGTAAGTTATATCTAAGTTATATTTTATGTTAGATTTTATACATAAGTATAGTTCTATTTTATACATCAATATGCTTGCTTGTTCTTATGTTTGCTGTTTACATTTGTATCTAATATATATTAGTAATATATTGCATGTTGATTTTTTCTAAAAAAATATATAGTAATAATAGATATATATATATATATATTTCGGTCTCTCTCAAGCTGATTCTAATTATTCCATAAATTCTTATTTATCAGCTCTATCCGTCGCATTTGTGCCCATTTTGTTTCGCTTTGAAATTCGTGCTTGGATTCGTAACCCTTCTCATCTCCTGTTCTCTCTAGCCTCGAAAGGTGAGAAATCACTCACGATTAACGTTCTTTTATTTATTAAATTTGATTTCAATTGAAACGACAATTGAAATATGCTGCTGTTAGTTATCTACACTGTTATATATGCTATTACCTTTATAAGTTCACCTGTGACATCTGACACCATTGTCTGTTATTTATACAATGATAATCCAGCTTGGTTGATAATGATTGATTGTTTGATGTTTGACATTTGATGTTAAATTGTAATGTTGAAGTGATAGATAATATGAAATTGAATTTGACGTCGAATTGTTAGCGACTTGAAACTGATATATATATATATGTTGAATTAAATTAGACAAGTTTGTATAATATGACCCCTTTAAATGGTTAAATCAATTGACACATAGAAAAATAGTTAATTACCCTTGAACCATTTGAATTTATGTTGTATTAACTGATGAAGTATGAAATTGAATAATTGATGTCAAGTGTAGAATTACATAGAATAATTAGTGTAATAATATTTAATCTATATGAAATGATAGTGTAGATTCTAGAAATAATTATATTAATTTGCACAAACAACAATGTAAATTAATACGATTATTTCGGGATTATTTGAATTGATTATTGGATTGTTATTGATTGTTGTTATTGCTTGTTTATTTACTTTAACACCATCCCAGTTATCACACTGCAAGTTCCCTTTGCTATGCTTTGATTTTGGAATTTAATTGGAATCGGGTTGAAATGATAAATACCCAAATGAACTTGACTTAGGATAGAGAATTAAATAAAACCCGATTGGTCAATAATTTGATTTAAAATAAAAATAAAGTTTTATTTGAAAGGATAAGATTTTGAAATGAAGCTGGAATTTGTTTAATGAAAGGAATTGTTAATATTTAAAATCTGAAACAAATTTTGACATAGTAGTTGTTGAAAGATTGTTATTTTGAAATTAATTATTTGACAATTAAATTTGGAACTTTTCATTGAATTAAGTTTGAAATGATTTAATAATTAAGTTTGAAATTATAATTAAGTTTGAAATTATTAAGCTTTGGAATTAGTTAATAATTAAGTTTTGAAATTATTTAATAATTAAATAAGATTGAATTATTTAATAATTAAATAAAATTGAATGCTTTGATAAGTGAAATTGAACTTCTTGAATAAGTGAAAATTAAGTTTCTTTATTAATTGAGTTTTGAAATTGTAACTAAGTAAATTAATAAATGAAATTGAATTTCTCTAATAAGAAATAAAATGTGTTTTATTGAAATTAATGTAAGACTTGAAATGTAAAGAATTTGATTTGATGAATTTAATTTAATGCAATTTGTAAGTTTGATATAATAGCGTTGAACTTAAGTAATTGTTTTAATGAATTGGAAATTAAATAGAAATTGTTTTAAATGAAAATTTACTTAACGAATATTGAATGAAATCGATAAATGGATTTAAATTGATTTGAATGTTAAATTAAATTAATTTAAATGATTTCGGAATGAAACTTATATACGAATTTAAATCGATATTTGAATTGTTTTAAATAAAGATTGAAATTGAATTATAAGATTTTGAAATGATAATTTGGAAGTTTTGAAACGTAAATTATGGAAATTGTTTTAGAAAGACAAATGAAATGTTGATTTACAAATTCTAATTGAAATTGTAATTGATTTGGTTTTGAAATTTATTAAATGACCAATCGGTGTAATAATCACGAAAGTTATTAAAGAGACCGGAATCGGTTAGGGACATACTCACTGTCTAAACCGAAAACCACTTTAATAACTATACGCGGAGTGTGATCCAGAATGAAGTGGTTGGAATGATGAACGTGATGACTGAAGAAAGAGAACGATAATGGATAGCCTTGACACTTGTGTCAAATTGGAAATGACTAAAACAGGAGCCGTGCCGGGCCAAATGGGGGTTAGCTACCTCGAGCGAACACACTTCTTCGAAAACTACTCATTACTTGTTGTCGATTGGTGCACCCTTGATTTTGGGAGTGTTGTTTCGCGGTGTTGCGATCGCTGCGGCGATGCGTTTTCACCAATCCGGATCAGGCAAACGGTAGTTTCACTACCTTGGGTATTGCCTCATGTGCCTTGTCATACTTGGATCCCTATATACGCGACCACTACGATTTGTTTTGTGTTATACCTATGAAGTACTCCCTGATATCCCACTAGTTTACGGTGGAGTTTACAGTGCTGTATAGACTATAACGCTTATAAAAATGTGTTAAGGGGGATAATGGTAACGCCTTAACACTATTTTGATACTTTATATTACTGATAGGCATTATCTATTTACCGTACACTACTACGTAGTAGATAGTTTAACGGATCCTTAAAGGATGGTTATTCCAAACATCCTTTGAGTTACTTGTATTTCAGTTGCTATTTCACTTGAGTTGGATTTATTGATATAAGAATGTTAATCCTGGCTCGAGTGTTTTGTGTTTTGCTTTACGCTCAGGTCAGAATGAGTGTACTAGTATTCGAGACTCACCTTTGGAGTTGGAGCTTTGCTTGGAGATCCAGCTATCTATCCAGCTTTCAGATATTCAGTTGATTCCAGTGATGTATTCTGATATTGTATTTGATTATTGTATTCGAGACATCTGTTGTACCTTATTTAACTCTGATATGTATATAGTAGCTTCATGAACAACTATTTTTTTGTTTCCGCTGCATTTATTACTCTGTGTCTGTGATCTGTGTTTTATTTATTTACTGTATATGCTCATTTTGCCAAATTTAAATTAACAATTCGGTATTTTGAATTATTCAAGTCCGACATGTGCGGATGCGAATAGTCCAAAATAGCGGGTCGTTACACCATTGGAGGCCGTCGAAAATTTGTCGTTGTGTCGGAAGTCATTACAAAACGAGATTCGTATACCGACGGCACTTCTTACGGTTTTCAACGGCCTACCAACGGCAAGTTGACGTCGGAAATCACTATTGTTCTTGTAGTGGTCATCTTTTTATTCATATTTCGTCTCATATTCTACGTTATTTTCCTCCCTACTCTCAAATGCTTCTACCAAAACGTTT
Organism: Allium fistulosum; assembly: GCA_030737815.1. Classification (NCBI taxonomy): domain Eukaryota; kingdom Viridiplantae; phylum Streptophyta; class Magnoliopsida; order Asparagales; family Amaryllidaceae; genus Allium; species Allium fistulosum. The sequence continues at coordinate 1,667,878 of JASFAW010000015.1, forward strand.
GATTCATCGTTCAGAGATCCAAAATCAGTACGATCGTCTATTATTATTATTATTTCGTCGCTTTGCTCAAGATCTGCCTGATAAGCTTGTTCGTCTAGAATATTCTTCCCATCAAACTTAAATCTTTCCTTTGTTTTAAAAACTGCTGACCAATCTGCTTATCTCCTTTTAGAGACGGATAAGGAGCAAATAAACTTACAATGCTTGTTTGGCTAGTACAAAAGGATCGTACTTGTGATAATGCAATGTGTGCTTTATTTCACTAAGATTATAATCCTTGTGCATATTAATTTCAGAACCTAAAACATTACTGATCCAATTGTAGCTAAACAGAAACACATCCTTCACGGGTCATGAGAAATATGTCAGTTGCAAAATTTGAATAAAAACGCCATAAAAATTATTTATGTGATTTTCATGATCATCACTACCTTTAACAAATACACCTGTATTATTAGTTAATTTTTCTACACGGTATTCTTTAGTGTTAAATTTATATCCATTGACAAAATATATTGGATATGTCTTGACATTGCTTTTTGGTCCCAACGCTAGATGTTTCAATCCATCGTCGACCACACAATTTCTCGGTTCATAAATGTACTTTGAAAACCAATCAGAACATTCTTTACTGAGATCTCCGTGTGGATGTTCAATTTCATAAATACTGTATATATGAAGAAAGTATTGCATTAAATTCTACACGCGCTTGCATTATTGAAATGAATAAATCAAAAAAAATTATTTCATATTACCTAGCAAATGGTGCAACCTCAACACAATTAAGAAGAATATAACTGTGTGCTACATGAAGATCTCTATCGTCTAACCATACTTCTACACATTTTCCAGAAGGTCGACCGTGTTGTCTAAAAATAGATAACATTGTTTGAGAGGACTCTTGTTCGTCGCTTCATCATTACGTGGAACACTTTCAAATGATATGTTCACATGATAATTGAAATAGTGAGAGAAAAAGAACGAAGCTTCTTCTTCGATGTAAGATTTACATATCGAACCTTCAACTCGTGTATTTTGCCTCACTTTTTTCTTCAGATGATTCAAGTATCTATGAAAAATTAATTTACATTAATTTTAACTTTCGAATGTAATTAAATTAATAGGTAACATATTTTATACCTCTTGAATGGATTCATCCATCCATATTGCATAGGACCTCGAAGTCGTGCTTCAGATCGAAGATGAACAGGTAAATGTTCGATTACATTAAAAAAACTTGGTGGAAATAGTTTCTCCAATTTGCAGAGCAATATAGGAATATCTTCTTCAAGTTTACGTAAACGTTGCACTTTTAATGTAGTCAAACAAAGCTCTTTGTAAAACAAACTAAGTTCCGTTATTACCTTCCAAACTTTTAAGCGCAATAGTTCTTTGAATACAACGAGTAACAAATTTTCCATCATTATGTGACAGTCGTGGCTTTTCATTCCACTCAATCTACAATTTTTAAAGTCAACACATCTACGAAAATTTGATGAAATCCCATCAAGAAATCTTAACCATTCCACCCATTTTAACACAACATTAACGTGATTATTATTATCTAACTCATAACACGCTTTGGGTTTTTTACTATTGTTTGGTTTCATATGAAGCTCAGGACGTTTGCATAATTCTTGTATATCGCGCCTTGATTTCAAATCGTCCTTAGTTTTCCCCTTAACATTCGAAATTGTGTTAAAAACATTATCAAATACATTTTTCTCGTTGTGTATCACATCAATATTATGAAGAAGCAGAAGTTGTTTCCAATAAGGCAACTCCCAAAATATACTTTGTTTTGCACCAATAATGAATAGTCGATTTACCTATAATTTCAGTTTGCTCTCCAGTTTCATATATCTTTGGATAGTCCCTTACAAGTTCTTATATGTCTTCGCTTGACCATATCGTTGGTGGTTGTCTGGTTTCTACTCTATTAGTTAAAAAGTTTTTTCTATATCCTCTGAAGGGATGATTGACATGGAGAAAATATCGATGGTAGTCAAATCATGAAATTTTCTTACCATTCAGTAAAGAAAATGCCCGTGTTTCTTTCATGCAATAAGAACAAGCTAGACGACCGAATGTACTCGATCCTGAAAAGCATTGCATAGGTAGGAAAATCACTTATAGTCCACAACAAAGAAGCAAACATATGAAAAAAAATCTTTGAAACGTCATATGTTTCTACTCCTTTGTTCCACGGTGTTTTTAACTCCTCAATCAATGGTTGTAAATAAACATCGATTTCTTGTGTCGGATCGTCGGGGCCAGAAACGACAACAGTAAGAACATATATTATATTTTCATACACATCCACAGAGGTATTTATAAGGTGCGATGATAATGGGCCAAGATGAATATTTAGCACCAAATTGAGAAAATGGTGAAAAACCATTTATACATAATCCAAGTCTAACATTATGACTCTCCGCTGCAAAATTGTGATAAGTTTTGTCGAAATGCTTTCATGCTTTTCCATCGGCTGGATGTATCAACGTACCTTCTTCCTCTGTTCTCACACTATGTCTTCTCATATGAGATGCAATTACAGAAGATGCGTATAATGTTTGAAGCCTAGGAGTGATGGGTAAATAATGCATATGTTTGTATGGAACTTCCTTTCCCTTTTTTTCTTGGTTTGCACATTTCCTCGTTACATATTCTACACTTCCTAAGAGTGGTGTCCTCTTTCCAAAACAACACGCAGCCATTTAAACATGTATCTATTTTTTGATAAGGTAAACCAAAAGCCGACGTAAGTTTTTTAACTTCATAGTGATTTTCACACATTAAGTTATCGGGTGGCATATGTCTTTTTGCAGCTTGTACAACAGCTATAAATCCGGCTTCGGTGATGTTGTATGTTGACTTCATCGCAATGTATTCTGGGGTTACTAATAGCTGAATGTCGCTTTTACAACCATCCCAAAGAGGTTTCTTAGCAGCATCCAATAAATCGTAAAAAAATTTTGCTTCAATATTTGGTTCGTCAACATTTACATCGTCGTCATCAACTTTAACCATAGGGAACATTGATCGTGCTACACCTTCAACCATATTTTCTATACGGTTCATCATAACAATTTCATTACCAGCAATCTCTAATTCAGACTCTGCAGAAGTATGTGCTACAACTTCTCCATAACGATCCCATACATGATATTCCGGCACGAAACGGTTTCTGCACAAATGAACTTTCACAATATCGGGTAACAAATACTTCAAATGTTTACACCTATTACACGGACAACGAATTTCTACATCATTTCCATTATTACTTAAAGTGAATTCAAAGAATACATTTATACCATTATAAAAATCTTCCTTTATTGGGTCTCTCAATCCCCTTCTTTGATACATCCATCTCCTCCAATCAACAAAATAATTGATCATTTTTCCTATTTAAAAAAATATGTCGCAAATTCAAAAATAAATATTGGCCATTTTATGAATTGATATTTTATTTTTCAATGTATTGATACATAAACTTATATGCGTCAATTTTACCCCACTTAAGAATACAATATTGAAATGTTGGTTTATGGTTTTCTTTTTTGCTGGTCAGTCATCCCACTTTCCATTACAAACACAGTAAACACTTACATTTCATACATTTCATTTTTTGATTCAACAAAATTTCCGCAGCACTTCCTCTTTGTTTTCTACATTGTACACAAATGCGTGTACACAGGAAACAAAAAAAAAGCGACGGAGAAATTTTGTGAACCGTTTAAAACGAAATAATGTACGAAATGTAATTGTTTATTGTGTTTATAACTTGTCCAATACATGGACAAATCCTACAAGTATTGCACCAAACGAATATAAATGTCTGTTTTGTGACAAAAACAAATATTTATATAACGATCACATATAACACTTATCAGACGGGGCCAAAAACTCTCTAAGAGACGTAATAAAAAAGTAGTTTATACAAAAAGTGGAGGTTTTATAATTTTTCTTCTTATTTATTATGTAATATATTATTGTTTGTAAAAGGTTGAAAATTTACTTATTTTATATATTTCAAAAAATTATTAATTTATCACATTATTCCGCGTATTTTATCGAATAAGGTTGCTTCGATATTGTTGTAATTTTCCAATGTAGTCAATTTCTTTTTTAGACTCATGCATTCATTTTTATACAAGTCAAGATGTTTAAAAACAATGGACATGGATGATTCTAACTCCGACTGAAGTACAATATATCTCTATTTTTCGATAACTAAGTTCAATGGCTTATTTTAATTAACACAAGACAATGGTAGAAACAATACATATATAATGGTTTACACATACACACAAAATCACAAATTATACATACTCATTTCAATTTCACGCTAACAAATAAAATAAGTAAACCATGTGATACTATAAATTATTACCAGCCTATTAGAAACAATTAAAATCACTTATTAGGCCTAATTTATTAGCTTATAAAAATCCAGATTTAGGGTAAAAATTAGATTTTTGGAGAAATAAGAGATTATACCTGAGATTGAAAGCAATATGGTGTGATTAAGCAGCCGTGTAGGATCCGGAAACTTGAATTTGGCGATTGGAAGCAAGAAATTGGGATTTTGAGGATTTTTTGAGATTTTATTTTTGTGCTGAATGAACGAGGAAGAAAGGTCTCAACTGTGCCTGTAATTCGCGAATTTGCGACGACCTCCGATGGCCCATCGAAAGCCATCGGAAATAGGCCGTCGGAAGCCGTCGCCAGTAGCTGTCAGTATTCCAACCTTTTCCAACCTTTTCTAGTAGTGATGCTAGTTAAAAAGTATTAACATTTATTTGAAATTTAGTTATAATTGATTAATTGAATTATGAAGATGCAAAAACTTAGCCTGAAATCATTAGTGATATAATAATAAATTAAATATTTTGAAATTAAAGAAATTATATATATTCTTTAGTAAACTTACAGTTTCCAAAAAAAAAGATGTGCAGCTCTAGTAGATCTTAAATTGATTGAAGTTGAAAATAAGAGTTTTAGAAGCTTAAACATAGAAAGAATCAAGCATAACACTATTCTTAAAAGCAAAAGCATTGATAATCTTATAATAAATATAGTTTGAACCATGATTATAAAAGGAAAGAAATAACTTGCACAAAATCCATTTTATTTTACAAACAATTAAATTGTATATAAAAGCCTCATATACAAATAAACATAAAAACATGGAATATATATATAACTAAAAACGGAAGTAAATTATAATAGATATATTTATTATTTTATGTTTTAATTCAAACCAAGCAGAAAATTAATCATAGTCAACTCCAGTTTATTTCTATTCGATTTACTTTCAACTTTAAATTACAGAATTAATAATATAATAATTTTTTAATTAAGTCTCTTTGATGTCAATTAAATAATTAATAACCATTAATAGGCATATTCATTCAATTACAATTAAAAAAACCGAATACTAAAGACCGGAACATATGATCATATTCATTTATGATATTAACAACTTAAAAACAAATATGTCATCGAATTAGCTAAAATATTCATTTACTCTTATGAATTAAAATAATAAAAGTTTCACCACTTACCTTCTTACTTTTGCACCATGTATGTCATTTAAGCTTATAGATCATGTAATAGGTTATATAAACTAATAATTATGTTGGTGTGTGTAGTACTGATTGCACCATTTTTACTATATTGGTTTTCAAAAATCTTGACTTGCCAACTTTCATCTTCCAACTTTGATGATTCCAACGTCATGAACACGATTCTCATTTGTCAAAAAATATGCAAATAATATGGATATGAACTATACAACACGATCTAAAAAAGGTAAATTTTGAAAATATGCGATTAGGTAGCAATCTTAATATATCATAAAATAATTTGTTATATTAATGATAACCATCTCAAAAAAAAAATATGAACAACGTAATTTCAGATAACTTTGTAGAAAATCATTATTAATTACATCACTTCTCAATAAGATCCTTAAGAAATTAATGATAACCATACATTAATTGAAAAAATGCATGTTGCTTATGTGTATTTCACAGGCGATTAAACCACACCATTGTAAAGTGTAATAAAGCCTAGGTTGATAAAGAAGTTAATATAAGATTTTACTGCAGGTAAGTTAAGGTCTTATAACACAATATAAAACATTTAAATCAAAATGGTTTAAACAAAACATAACAAGAATTAAAATTTTAATAATATTTTAATGTTGCTTACTATAAAGTGGTATTTTTCTCTCTAAAATACAATATGAATTTTTTTACTTTGTTATTATTGGCATTCAAGAAAATGCTTCTGGCTACCGATTAAAATACAGGAAATTATTGTCAAGGAAAAAATTTCTCAGCATTTTAGCCTCAAGGACAGACATTCAGTATTTTAGCCTAAGGACAACTTTCTTTAGGTATTAGTTTTTAGTTATTGATAACAGTTTTTATGTATCAGTTTGTAGTTATCGGTAGCAGTTTTTAGGTATCAGTTTTTAGTTCGGTAGCAGTTTTGGAAGAATGTTTGTCCTTATGAATAATTTTGAAACAATGTTTGTCCTTTTGATTAATTTTTAGGAGAATGTTTGTCTTTGTGGTTAAAATATTGAGGTCGTGTCCTTGAGACTAAAAATATATAAATTTTTGTCCTTTAAATTAATTCCCCTTAAAATACAGGAAATTTATTACCTGCAGATTTTTTTTCCATATGCATTTAGTCGTCCAAATCAATTTTCTCATTTAGCCCTAAACAACTATCGCCTCTTCGTCTTCTTTAGAAAAACTCACATATACTATATCAAAACATCATTAGAAATAAAATTTTCAAACCCTATAGCTAGAAAAAAAAATCTTTTTTTACCTAATAGATGAAACCAAGTGAAGTTTTAGTAAATGGTTCTGATTTTCATGAATACAATAGGGTCGGTTAACTTTTTATTTTCTAAAGTTTATTTTTGTTCTACATATCAATCTTAGATATGTTATTTAGAGTTTTTTTATTGTTATTTTAGGATAAGTTTAATGACCCGATGGCTAATACAAATTTAGAGGATATAATTTTTTATAATGTTGTAATTGGTATCATTATGTTAGCTATTAAACTGTAATGTTTTGTCATATAAGATTCATGTCATTTTTCCCTTATATTTTTTGTTAGATGGAGTATACCAATCATAATAAAATTGAAAATGCACTTGTTTTTTCAAATGAAAATGCGTTTGATGGTAAAATAAGAAGGAAGACGATCGAAAAAAGTTTCAAAAGGCATGCAGTTTGATTTGGTAAGCCATTTTCTAACCAATACAGTAAGTATTTATTTAAATTTTTATCATCCTTAATATGGTCAGAAAATAAATTTTATTATCTATTTTTTGTGTACGTTATGTGATTTCTGTTGTATTTTAGAAAGAGCAGAAATTGGTTTAGACAACATGAATGGTCAGTGTTGTGTTTTGAAATATTTGGATGTTTGTTTACTTAAAATAAAATAATTGTTTATGTTAAGAAACAGGGAAATAAACTTCATATGATGGCCTTTAATTTTACGACTAGAAGCTTTTTTCTAAGTGCCAATAGTAGGACATTTTTTTATTTTAGTATTCTATTACTCTATATATATTGTTATTTTCCCAAATTTATTTTCTTACATACTTATATGGTTTAAAACAGAAAATAGTTGAATGTTACCTCTACTTGTTTATCCAATATCATAGTTGATATCTATGTCGCAACAAACCAATTATGCGCTGTAAAATAAATGAACTAAACAAAATGCAAAATCATGCCAAACAAATAAAAATAAAACGAAAGTCAATTTTGATTCAAAACTTGTGAATAAAGTAATTTGTTCAACTTTACCTATTACAAATAAACATTAAGATTCCGGTATCTACATATTTATAAATCTAGTAACCTTCTGCAAAACAAATGAAGGGAACCATATTCATAATCATATAAATTGAAACAATAATGAGAAGAAAAAAATAGAGTTTTAAGCACAAACCTCGAAGCAAAATTTTAAGGTTAGAACAAAAACTTCAAATTCAACCTCAAATTAAATTGAAATACAATATAAATATATAAGGTCCCGTTTGGCTTATCGTTTTTAGTTTTGTGTTTTCGTCTATACAAAAGCGCATCCGTTGTATGTATTTTTGAAAAACAAACAATTTTGAAAAATAAAATTAACATGTAAAATATAAAACAAGTTTATTTTGTTTTTCGTGTTTCGAGAGATAACAAAATCACGGAGAACAATCCAACTTTTTCGTTGTCCGTTGGTCGTCGCAATGGCTAAGAATTATAACTTATTTCTTATTATTTCTTAGTGCAAGTTGAAAACACAAAACTCAAAATACAAAATGAAACCAAACGGATCCTAACATTTTGATCAAGCTTGATCGATCCAGTAAGTTAAGTTTTTTTCTATGGACCATAAGGTTATTTTTCTATAAAAACAGTAACATTTGAGGCAATTAATAGTAATGAATCCCTGCAAAACTTGATTAGAATCATGAACAACTCATATGCTATTCACGAATTCAATCAAATTCTAGCTAGCAGAAAAACAAAGAGATTGACTAAAATTTATTTGAAATAGAATTGTTCTTGATTTGTGGCATATAAATGAAATTGAAAATTGGAAGAGTCAAATTTATGAGAAACAAAACCGTAATGAAATCAAAAGATGAGAAATATATGGACTTATGAAAATAATAAAATAGTCAATGCAGGACTGATGGAGATGGAAATAAGAATACAGGCAGTCAAAGACTAGACTTTTTAATTATATAACTATATAATATAACAAAACTAGTGCGAACCCGTGCTACGCACACGGATTTCACGATATAGTTTCGATGGTACATTATTTAGAATTTCAAGTTATATGAAGCTAAATCGGAGGTTCATTGATTGTAATTCTTTTGATTAATTTTTTTTGAACACTACCGACAAACATTTTTTGTTAAATTTGCTTAACAAATCTCAAAGCATATAAAGTATTATTAATATTTTAAGTGTATTGCTAAGGGCATCTGGTTTCCCTTATCCTAATACCATAAAAAAAATAAACGCAATAAAATCTGTATGTTTCCTAATATCGAAATCATTTCACACGGCAATCAACCATCGCGTAAAGTCGTTTTGCACGGTGAACAACCACCGATCAACACCGGTTTTCACAGCCATCAATCACCAAACTGCTTTTGTTCGGTGGTTGATCATCGTGGAAAATGGTGTTAGTCGACGGCTATTCACCATGCAAAAAAGAGTCGAATGATACCTTTGGTAGCCCATTAAAGTGTCTAGTATTAGGAAGAGTATAATGTAAAATTTTATGGTATTTTTTAGCAATAGTATTATGAAGAGGAAAATGAGATACCCTTAGCAACCCACTATTTTAAAGCATAATGCTTTTGTATAGTAAACTATAACATCAACAATGAGTTGTTCCTAACTTGGTAAATATTCACTAAGCATGCCTATTTATTAATTTTCAAATTAAACAATATAAGTCAATCTAATTGTATCCTATGTTTAAAATATAAGTTTAAATACATACATAGTTTGGCTTGATAGCAGTATTCTAAACCTTGAATGAAGAAATTTTGTTCAAAGTGAAATAATGTTAAAATTAAGTTGAAAGAGATCACATTTTAATGTTGCATTATTACATTTTTTGACTTACACAACAATAATTAAATTATAGAAAATATTAGTGGATTTGAAACATTATATTTTCTAATATAGAACGTGATACGATATGACAATTATATGTAATATATACATTGTGTAATCAATTCGATATAGTCAAATAATTTTCCCTTTTAACTTCAAACATTCATGCAAATATAATAACTAAAATATTATGATCATAAGCATATAATCTCACTATTAAACAAAATACTTGTATACATATAAAAATACTTTACATGACATTTCTTTGACAGCTGTATATATTTGATCAAATATTATTACTTTAGTATTTTAATTTAATGGTTTATAAAAAAAAGACCAAACATTGCAATTCAGAAGAATGGTAAGTTAATCATATAATGGTATATGTTAGGTTATTTTTGGCGTACGAATAGAATTTTCCAATATATAATTATGTAAAATAGAAAATCAATCTAAATACATCAAAAAATAAATGTTTTATTGAAGTAAAATTAGACACTAAGATTAAAATAAAGAGCATGTTACATAATTAATTCTCTCATTAAGTTGAATTTTGGTAAAAGAATTTGTTGTAATAATTCTCTAATACGTTCGAATACACAAACTATTCTAGTCATTAAGATGATTTTATGACCAAGCAAAGCCATATCTCATTGCCAAATTTGTATTTGTTACATATGTAAAAACATGGATTCCGTAAGTCATATACATATAAAAGCGGTTGTAATTGACAACTACCAATTGTTCACACATCACTGTTTGAATTAACTGTTTATGAGTAATCTTCTGCCTGAAGCCTAAAGGTATAATATTGTAAATATAAAATAGATGTAAACAAAGAGAAGAAGTTACCGAACATAGAAATTAATATTAAGGAACAAAAAAAAAGTCATAGCTCTGTAATATAACTGTAGAGAGCACTAAAAGATCCACTTAAACATTCATCAAAAACAGACCGAGCCGTATCAATTATGCATCACCAATAAAGGATCGAGATATATTGTTTTGAACAAAATTTCAACTTTTCAATATTGCTAAGACCTTATTAGATGGAAACAATAAATTTAAAATATGCCGCTGCAACCTACAATTATTTGGCTACTCCATAGGTAATTAGAATCGATGTTTCAAGTACAAACATATCTGATGACTTGATGATGGTGAATTGATTGCACCAATATCAAATGCCAAAACCTGATGACAAAATAAGAAACTCTTAGATTTTCCACTAAACATTAGCAAAATCTTATTATAATTAACTACATCAGATGGTAACTCCTTTGTCATATATTAACAACATCTGAAAAGTGGGGATTATCACCCCCAATATCAATTAAAAATGGTATAAACTACACAATGTTATTTCCCTGTAGCTGAAATATGAATTAACAAAGTATACCAAGAATAAAGTAAGTCAACCAAGTCTGATCCCTAGTTCTCTATTTCTAAATGCATTAGGCTTTATCTTACTATTCTTAAAATCTGAGCAAGACCACTCAAGTGTGAACAGTAAGACTCTTCGTCCACCTCATATCTTTGTGAGTCTTCCCAATTAGTTGTGCTATCTTCCAACTTAAAGCAGTTCATTTGCTTCACTTGAATATTATCAACCTATTCGGGGGTTTGTTGATTAGTACTTGTACTATATGAGTTGTTCAACGTATTAGCTCGATAGATTGAAATCTCACCTTGCCACATGTAGATCTTGGTAGGGACTGTAATGTAGTTTTACAAAGAGGTTGTAATTAATTGGACATATTAATTTGTGATACGGTCACCTTTTATCATGCCATAATTAAAGATCCTATTAAATTATAGGCTAAAGAAAAAATTGTTGGAAAGGAAAAAAAACATTGATTGTTAATTATAAATGAATATTTCCATTTGTAAGCTATCCTGATAAAAATGTTAACATCACATGTACATGTAGAAGCATGGAGGGATGTAGCAACTTTGTTCAAGCTTCAAATAACTAAGATATATAAGGGTATGTTATCATGATGTGTGGGTGTAGTGAGTTACAGGAGTTTATATGAAATATTACCAACGTAAATTAGAAGTTCAAACCTGAGAAACATATCTAGTATTATGTTGGTATTTGGATGGAAAACATAGTGAAATCTTCCCACCAACAACATTAAAAAATCCAACTTCTTTCTTACTATATGAATACCTATGAGTACTTGCTCAGAAAACTAAAAGATTTGCACTATCTATGTCAGGCTAACAATTAATAGCTAATAATAATATGCGTTTGTAGTAGTAGAAAGGATCGTCTAATGGAAATTAGAATTTTCAAATTTAGTCAACTTCAAAAGGTAATCCAAATTAAAATTTTGAGGTAAACACTAATCAGTAATTACTATATTTTCATTTATTAAGCAACAGACAATAAAAAATATTGATTTCTTAAACTACATCAGAAAACTATAATCTAAAATATATTAGAAAGAAAATTGATTCAAACATACATATTCCAACTGAATTATAATCATATAAATTGGGCTGATAGATTAGAAAGAAAATAGACTACCTTATGCATATTAACCTAAGAAGGCCCTAGTCTCTTTGTTAATTTTCAAGCTGAAATCGATCTTACATAGCGATTGTGAGAAAACCTGATAGAGAAGAAACTAAATTTGTAATTATGGATGTCATTACCTCTACCATTTTGGGAAACAAATATTTAAGATATTATCTTGTCCTGAGATTTATTCTAAAAAAATCAGTCACAATAGTCGAATGGAAGGTGAGAAAATATCTCCTAACATGTTTCCTATTAGCATTGTTATAACCATTGACATAGATAAGCTTAGTAATTAGCATCAAATTCAATTGTATATAATTTTCGTCCATCAAAGAACATGCATCTTCCATTGAAGAGTCCATGTGCGTTAACCATATTATTATATCACAACCTAGAAGATATAATAAAGTTCAAACTAACACAATAAAATTCAGCAATGAAAAATGAGATAGCTTCTAATGAGTTAAACGCCCTTGCTCAATAGAATATAATATATTAATATTTACGCATACATCTTCCAATTGAATAACTATATAAAATCATATTACTGAGTTTTTTAGTTTTTAAATGCTATATAGATAAATATACATTAACTACCTAATAAATATTCATGAAATAACGCATTATTAGACATTAATTATAGAAAAGCATATCTGACCTGATGGCAAAAAGCAGGAGGTCCAGCACCTAGTATATTATTGTTTTATAATAGGATAATAAAATAGCATATTATCAAATATCATAAAAATTTATGCTCTATGTCTTACAAAGTTGCAATAAGCGGTGAATTGTATATTAAATGTTAAAGGGTATTTAGATCATCACCATATAAAAAAAATTACTGAAATACTTTGAAAAACAGAATGGTCGATAAGCATGATGAACATAGTAACATCAAAATGACTTATGGACGATAGTGTTTACCTTGAACTTCATTTTAGCGGCAGGAATTATTATATGAAGACAAACACATGCCCCTGGGTTTTTTTTTATTTTTCAGAATTGACTACATCTTCAATACTGCACAAATTAGAGAATTTTTTCAGTTAGACGTTATACCCCAAAGGTGTAGGATGCAATCAGGAAATGTTAAACTAAATATTTTTGTAGGAAATTGCAACAATTAACATGTCTGTGATATAGTGGTTGTAAATGATCCCTCTACCATAAATTAGTATGATAATTAAGTAAGCTAATGTTTGCAAAGACTACCAATAATTATCTGCGTAATATTTTTTAATCATAAATTTTGTTTACTTGCTAAAAAAATTCAAATCACTGGTAGTGAAACCCAAATCATATTAAATAATCTATACAAATAAGAATACTTTTTATTACATAAAAGTATTGTTATATCATGATAAAATATTAACAAACATTGTACTTATTGTTTCTTTTAACAATTGGACCATCCACTTTATCTTCAAAGATGTAGCGAAATTCCCATTTCTTAGACTGCCTGAAGTAATAAAATCGAAAAAGATGTGGATTGCTGAAAATTAACAACTTAAATTAATTCAAGAAACTAAAATTCTAATTAGTATATAGTATAACTCACGTTCTTCTTCATTTGGGGTAGCATTGGAGAAACGCTGATAATAGATTTCGAGTTATTTCACAGAGTTTCAACCACATTTTCAGGCAGTGAAGTGGCCATAAAAGCATCAAGCCAAACATTACTGAAATGAAGGTGGAAAGAAAAATTCAACCAAAGTAAAGAAGACGACGGTGAAAATTTTACCCGATTATAACCAAATTGAGGTGATTTGGATTTGTACATCGGAGAGATGAGCTGCTTTCTTCCTTTTCCTTTGTGTGATGAAAAATCATAGTAAAATACTGGAATAAAGATCATTCATATCAGAGATTTTAGTTAGGTTTCAAATAATTTAAAATGAAAATTCTAAACAGCAACGCGGGGCCTGGAAGGATGCATTCAGAGATGTAGGAGTAAGCGATGGGTATAAGAGGAGAGGCGCACGTCGATAGACGGCCAAGGCCATAAATTAGGAACAAAAGAAAATTTAGGGTTTGGATGGCGGGGAAGAAAGGTAAAGAAAGGGCGGATAGGTGGGGCAAAGTGGAAAAGCATGTAATTGCTGGAGAGGCGAAGAGGAGGAAAAGGGGAAAAAAATTGAAGGGAGCAGCGGCGTGTTGTTTGTTTACGGGAAAGGAGGGGGAAGGAGAGAGGAAGTACGTCAAAGGATAGGATTTGGAGGAAGATAAGAAAAAGTATAAACGTGACCGTTCGGTTGCCAAATTTCAAAGGGGCCTGTGTGAGCTTGAAATTCAACTCACTAATAATAGTATAGTATAGATATAATAAATATAACGTTGACAAAGAGGCATTAATGATATCATTAATCATTGTATGTACGATATATGCATTAACGTATCGTTAATATTTGAAATGCATGAAACTGAAAATAGAATTACAAGGGCGCAAATATAAATAGTCCTTCGAATGGTTGAAAAGTAGGTATACAACATGAGAAGAAATGTGGAAACAGTGCAACAAAGGTAATATATATTCTTTTATATATATAATAGAATGGGTGCATAAAGATTTGTCATAATCTATAAGATTACCACAACCCCAACGGGTCATTGGGCTTCCCAGATCGGGTCTGGTTAACATCCCTGTTTACTCTCGCTCGGTATATTTAGAGCCGAAACACGAAACCTCACTTCTTACCTCTTAATTCAACGACTGTCATCCACGTGACCGGACAACATTATTTTAAAAATAATAACATATTTCCGCCGTACGTAGTACGTACTCCCTATATAATTAGCCATTTGATTTCACTATGATACCTTTGTATTCTCGTTAACCCACTAAATTTCACTTTATACATAATTTATTCTTATCTTTTGCTTGTATTATATCATATTATATATAAGATCTGCTTCCAAAGCTTTAAACCTGCTAAAGCATGTGGTAAAAATGCAGTGAAAATAATACAAACGAAACGAACATGAATATACATAAAGCTAATAAATGTTATGCCAACTCCATTTCTGTTCAAATCATGATCCAAACTTAAACTTAGATTGAAAAATTCTTGTTTACAATTAAACCTGTAAATTATATATATAAATAAAATAAAATAAAAACAAAATCACGTTTTTATGAGATGAAAACCAAGTATTCAATTAAGGAAATTGTAAACGATCTGACTTAAATCATCGGTCTGTTTAGACCATTTCAAGTTTTGCTTAAATTCTAATGCACAACTGGGATGTAAATTAGACCCGACACGACGGATTCGAACTCGATCAGACGTGTCATTTCTACATGGATCGAATTTTGTTGGATCTAAACTATACATATCAAAACCTAAACTCAACCCGATCCGAGACGAGGTTCGGGTCGGTTCGAGTCTGGTCGGTTAATAACACTAAAAACACATATATTTCAACGTTTTTGTTAGGTCTTTCGTGTTGGATTAGATCGGATTTGTTTGGTTTTTTTGTTATTTTTTATCATCCAATTTCAATGTAAGACTCATCGAGTTCGATTCAGGTTCGGGAATTCTCAGTTTGGTTAGATTTTACGATTCTAGATTCTAATTGTTTGCTCACAACCATGGACAACCACCATTTGAATTTGGGCAATTAGATAAGTAAAAATGCTTATACATTTTGTTAGTTATAATTGTTTCGTTTTGGTTGTCTATTTTGAGTAGCAACAAATTGTGTTGGTTCGCGCACTAAAAGTTGTAGCATTCATCCAATACATAAATAAATAAATGAGTATAGTTAAAATGTGGAAAAGATTGGAGCATGCGCAACGACGTAGAAAGCAACGAGGTATTTGTGAATAAAAAATAGGGATAAGAAGTTGATATGAAGCGTAATGACAGACAAGTGGGCGGCTAACAAATAAAGATACTTAGGTTGTCCACATCATTGTATGTGCAAAGAAACCAAGTTAACATCAATCAATTTTTATTTGTCCGACGTTGACGGTTATAGGGAGGAAATAATCGTTCCGTCCTACTCATCGGTGTTCTATGAATGAATTGAATTTTCACCACATTTACGATATTTTAATCAATTAAAATAAAAGAAAATATAAAATGTGTGATGAAAATTGAACTAATTCATGAGAATACCGAAAATAAGCCTATGTGATTTCAACCCATTTAGAGTTTGGCCACGAACTCTTGCATTAAATTTTGTGTACTATTTCGTATAAACCGTGTAAATCTAGACATGTTCTTTCACTAATTGAGTTGGTCGAAATTTGGGTTACGACACAACATTTATGTAGATACATGCGGAGGAAGGGATCCATAATCCGCTTTATATATATAGTGTGTGTGTATTTGACAAGGATTGGCTAAACTTCATTATTGCTATACCTCAATTCCTCCTAATTTTAGACACGTGCTCCAAACTAAATAATATAATGTCCGAATTAAATAATATAATAAAATGACAAGAGAAACAAAGTATATTATTTAAATTAGAACATGTGTCGAAAATCAATAGAGAATTAAGCTGTATCCAAAATGAAAGGATCGTCTACACCTATATTTCACTACACCTCTAATCCCTGCGATTTCCATCACAAATTTTGATTTAAATAATAATACTAGTTTCAAAAAATAATATTATTTAAATCGGTACTTGTGGTGAAAATCAAGAAGATCGGCTACACCTGAATTGAAACTAATGATAATAGAGAGAAATTATTATTATTATTATTACACACACATGATCAATAGTCCCCACTATTTAGCACTTTTTATAGCTCTCTAATATCAGCCACAAGTTTATATTCAAATATTTGGTTCATGCGACAAGAGAGAAAAAGAACAAATATTTAAATAAAAACATATGGCTGATATCAGTGGGCTACAAAATGATGCTAAATAACAGATATATAAAGAGAGCCATTAATCCTAGTATATATCTTTTTTTAGCACCTTTTTGTAGCTCACTAATATCAGCCACAAGTTTCCATTTAAATATTTATTCTTTTTCTCTTTTGTCGCATGGACTAGAATATAAACTTGTGGTTGATACTATGGGGCTACAAATGGTGCTAAATAGAGAAGACTATTGAACATAAATATATTTACATAATAATACTTTCTCTCTATTATCCTTAATTCCAATTGAGGTGTAGCAGATTGTTGACTCAAAAAATGGATCAACACCCAGAATTGAGTGTGAAAGCACCGGCCTTATTTATTAAGGAAAATAGAATAGAGGCAAGAAATAAGAGCTTGCAGATAAAGTAAAAGGATAAGAGATTTTTATAGTGGTTCAGCTGTTAACGAATCATACGTTCACTTTATAACATTTGTTATTAACTGACTGCAATTACAGTTGAATCTGATTATAATTTGATTGAATCTTGTGAGTTAGATCGAGTCATCAGTGTTAGAGTTCACTGAAGAATCACAGTGAACCCTTTAGATGATTGTTGCATGGGAGGAGAATTCGACAGCAAGTCCAGAATATCCCCTTTATGTTGACGGTAGAATTGTATTTATAGGGGCTGGAGAGCACTTGGGCTAAAGCCGCATTATCAAAGACTCACATTCGAAGGTACGCAAGCGCTCCAAAAATTATAGAACGAGCCAACCCAATCTGATGGATCGCTAGCGATCATAGGGCATGGATCGCTAGCGATCCATGGGGTTAGAGTATTTTTGGCTCTTTCCCTTTGGATCATGTTTCCCGCCTTGTGTAGATGCTCTCCATGTAATTTCATGACTAGATGTTTTGCTTCGATGATGATTCATGTACTGATTGCATTGAATCGTTGATGGAGTCAGATGAATGCTCACTTCTCGTCTAACTAGTTTGGAATTCCCTCAAACTTAGCAGACATTCCTAGAAAACTTATTAGATCATGGTGCAAGAGGACTGGAGGATCCATGAGCAACACTTATGGATATCTAAGTGATCCATAGGAGATGGATCATTGGCGATCCATCACCTTGGTAGATTTTTGACTTCTTTTTCTTAGGTCTCTCTTGGTTCATTCTTCTAGTCCTTTTGGTTGATTCTTGAGTTGCTCTGACTCGACGTAGATGTTCTGACTTCCTTTGAATTTTGTTAGGTCAAAAACCTGGATAAGATTTGCCTCCCGGAGTATGCTTTCGTTGGAAACAAGGCGTGCTCTGGATGTTACTGCTTTTGAGTTCCCTTTTGGTGAGGTATGAGTGTTCGTGTTTAGGCCATCATGTGAATTTGGCTCTGGTTATTCATCCATCTATTGAATTCCGATGGGAATCGTCATAGCTTATAACAATGAATCAATTTCAATCCCACAACTTTCAAGAGTCTTGCGAAAGATACTTAGATCATGCTTGGTGAATTAGGAAAATTTTGGTTGCTAGTGTACGGATCGCTAGCAATCCAAGGACTTAGCATATTTTTCTGCAGCTCTGCCTTATTTATTCCATTCGAGCCAACATTCTTGCCCACATATCTTCATTCAACGATTCGAGCCAATTCTTCCACGACCCGACTTAAATTCAATCCATACCCTAACTCCATTCACGCAATCGCTGTTGCCGGCCATTCATTGCCGAAGCTTCCTGCCCCCGACTTTGCCTTGCCTTATCACCCTTTTAGGCCAGCCTTTTAGCACCCGAAACTTCATTAATTTGGATCGGCAGCGATCCAATCGCCATCGACCTACCGACCTTGGATTGCCGCCGACTTAAACATTTTCCGTCCTTGCCCTTCGATTTTTGACTTGAGGTGGGTGGTGTAGAATTTGGCATCGTTTAGCAATTTGGTAATGATGTTGGATTGATCGTAATGGAGAATTCGAGTTGATTGCGATTTTGTGCAAGAAGATAGTAAACCGAATCTTGAATTCTTCACGGAACGATACTCGGGTTATACCCTAGTGCTTGACAAGTTTTGCTATCTTCGTCCAGAGAATCAGAATTGACTTGCACTGAGTTACATTGTTAATCCGACACGACGTCTCGCGAATTGGTTTTGGTTCTTCTGGGGGGTGATAACAGCTTAGGGTAGCATCTTGCATGCAGTTTATGTTGTTATCGCCTTCCAAAGAGTTCGGGTTGGTCCGTTATTGCACACTTGGTGTACCTAAAATGGGAAGAGCTCCCCGCGTCGCTTCGGACAGTGGATCCGTTGTCGATCATTGATCGATAACGGGTAAGTGTAGGAGAAATAACTTCAATAAATGATATGGGAAGCTCTTTTCTTTCTTTACTATGAGTGAACAATCTATACAGGATAGTGCATTTGTAGTGTTAAGGACAAGAAGCCCATCTCACATAGATAACACACTGCACTTGCCCTAATCTATACTCAAAACCCGATGTGTCGACATAAATGGATACTTTTTCGGAGTTCAAGTCTCGTAGGTGAATTTTCAGTTAAAAATAGAATTACCTGACCGCATTAGATTCACATTCTATTGTATAGAATGAAGCACTTGTCCTCTTGCCGTAAGTCCAGTGGAGGAAGTTCAGCACTTTCGGAACTGAATCGTCATCTGTTGCGCCTACCTCTTCAGTCCCGCGAGTTGAATATGCAGCTGGTTCCAGTTGGTCCGGTTGTAGACCAGACTCCTCCAAATTTCAGAGTTAATACTTAATCCCCCGAAGAGATCTTCCTCCGTAATCTCCGCTAAAGTCTTACATAAATTTTTCTTACAATACGGCATTCCAATAGATGATGTGTGCCTTCCGTTGAAGAACAAGTTTGCACATATGCCGCCTTCGGGGTATACTGCTTACCACTGGTATATGTGCTTAAATGGAGCGGTGCCCCTCTTCAATAACTTCCTGAAAGAAACTCTTCTGAACTTAGGAATTGCTCTATTTCAAATTCATCCTAATGGGTATGCGATCTTGACCTGCCTTCATGTCCTATTTATGCGAACATTTAATCATGCTCGAGTTCCAATGAGTTAAGATATTTTCTCTCATTCAAGAAGAGAGATGAGTGTCCATCCCTTGTCATCATCGAGGCCCATCGAAACCGCAAGATCGTGCTGCAGCTTCAAAGAAATCTGTCTTAATTCAAGACCCGATATTTCTTTGTTAGGTGTCCCAAGGGATTTAACCGCCTTTGGATGATGGGAGGTAAGTTCTCCCTTTTACTTATTGAGTTTCAATACGTTGCTATGGGATTTCTGATAGATCGAATTATTCTTGCAGTTATTCTAAGGCCAAATAAAGATCCATAACTGGATCTGATTTTCCATACTCTGAAGGCCGTAGACGCCAAGGAGAGATCGGTCAAATTTTTGTTAATAGACGAGAATTTGCTTCGGTATGGGTTGTTGCATCTTGGGAGATCCACCGTGGCCATTGAAGTCCCATCACCTTCCCGTTGCAGAATATGAACACGTTCCACTTCTTCATCACATGGCTCCGAAGAGGGCGATCTCTTAGAAAGAGAAGGTCTGTCTTGCGAGTCAACCGAAGAAATTCATGAAGGAAGGGGTGTTACAACTAGGCACAGCTGCCCAGCCACAATGCCCCCAATTTCGAAGAAGGGTGAGGAAGAATTCAAGCAGTGTGAGGGCTATGCTGCAATGGCAATAGAAAAGGAGGAGGGTGAAATTGAGGGCAGCAGCAGTTATGATTCCTCCTCTAGCAATGATGAATTCGATGCAAGTTCCGGTGATGGAGTCTTCGAATCGTGCGATGAGACTTCGGGAGTCCCATTCTCTGGGATTCGCCTCCCAAAGAAATGTGCGATAAAGATGCTTCCCCAATAGTTGAGCGACTTCAGGATTTCCCACTTAAAGAAACCGGCATTGACTTTGAGGATTTGAGCAACGTTTACGTAGATATCGATGAACTTATGAGAGGAGATTTCGAATTCGAGGGATCGTCTCCTCGCCCTGGTCATACTATGTCTAGAGTCAACCCGATTTCTACCACGGTGGCTTCCCGATCCGATTTGTGACGTCCTTTTATGCCGCCAAAGACATATTACACATTCACTAGGGTCACATTCACATGCATTATTTAGGTCCATTTCTTGTTGCTAAAGTTCTTTATTCATTCTTCATATCAGGTACCATGAGAGGCCATGGACTTTATGATGATCTTGAACAATCCCCTGATTTGCAACGTTGGTCAAACGGTCTTCAAGCCTCCACCAGCCTCATGAATCTGAAGAAGAGTGGAGAAGGCGAAAAGACTTGAAAGCCGAAGCATGTCGCCGGGACGTCAAAAAATGGAGTAAGTTTTATAAGAGTTGCTACAAGAAGAGAAAAATTCCTGACGATAAAAAAGAGCCACCCAAGAAGCCGAAGGTGGATCGCGGTCCTTATCCCTATGAGCATCAAACTTTTGCCCTAGCCCTTATATCTATTGGACTTGAAGTTTTGGCTTCCACTGCCCATGTTTCATCTTCATCCCAAGCTCCGTCGACCCACGTTATGCCCGCTTCTGGTCCTTCACATTCTCGTAGGAGGTCGGCTTATATTCTTCCGTCCGGTCCCTCTAGACTTGAAGCTGCGCTCCCTGGGTGATTTCTAAAGGAAGTTAAGTTTGACCGCGACCTACGTTCAATCCACAAAGATTCCTATATGCCCTATCTTCGGGCAATTCTAAGTGATTTAGATCAAGCCGAGGGAAGGGAAAAGTTGTGGAAGCAGTTGGCATACACGAACCGCAATAATTATCAAGATATCGTCTCCTTTGAATCAGAGAAATATGATTATAAGAGGGTGTTAGCGGAACATGGTGCTTGAATCGAGCGATTAATGCAAGAGAAGGACGCTGCACTCCGAGAGAGTAAGAACAATGCTAGCTTGTTGAAGGAACTGAATGAGGCCTAAGAAAAAATAGAGATCGTATTCCGAGACGAAATCAAGAAGACCCACACGGACGAAGTCAAGCTAAAAGAGGAGCATTAAGCCCGTGACATGATCAATGAAGCTCAGAAGAAAACCATTGTTGATCATGACGAAGTTGTCGAATCCTATAAAAAGATAATTGCTGATTACATGAGAATTGTGGAATCCTGCGACAAGACCGTTTCTGATCAAGCTCAAATGATTGCTTTCCTCCAGGAAAGGGTCTCATGGGTTAGCATCGAGAAGACCTGAGTTGAAGTGGAGAAGGTCATTGTAACAGCAGATTACTTGGAGTTGTAGGATACATTTGAACAGAAGATGGAGAAGATGGATGATACCATCTTAAATTTCTACGCTAACTCCTTGCTACATCAGGGGAGCCTCAGTTTTTAGGCCCCAAATTTCCGCGTACTATTGTCATGGTTTGGGAAGAAATCCAGGCCCGTTTGCGAGAGAACAGGGATGTATATACCGAGCAAGATTTAAAGGATGCCTACCTCAATGAAGAATCGAAGAAAGCTCTGATAGAGGGTTGAGAGATCAATCGAATTGAGAGGGAACAAAAGGTTGCCGATGCTGCTATGACTGCAACTGCCAAAATGTTGCTAGAGCCTTTCATTTCTGGGCCTAGTGAATCATCAAAACAGTCTCGCGATCAGTTAGTGAGTTCGACCGACCCTTCCCTGGCTCTGCCTCTCCAGGATCTATCTCTGAAGCTTTGGGTGGCCCTGGAACTTCTCTGAAGATAATGCAGCCATCAAAAGGAGAAGTTGGGGAATATGAGATTGAAATTCTCGGCCATTCCTCTGATGCAGGTAAACTTCCAGTTTCCCCCGATTTTGAGAATTTTCAGCTCACGCCGCAAGAACTAGATGAACTTAATGCTTTCATTTTTAATCTTATAGGTCCGTCTTCTTTACCCACTGACCTACCGATTTCTTCGATGTCTGGGCTTGTCGCTATATCGACCGCCTCGACACTTGTTTCCACAGTTGCTCCGGTCACTGCACCTATGTCTAGCTCACAACCAGGGCTGGAATCCAAGAAGATTGTTGCATTGCATGGCCTAAACGACCCTTCTGTTTCTTTGGAGGGCGATTTCTCGGCAGCTAAAGGTCGAGAGCAGGAGGACCAAGCCGGCCAGCTACATAAATCTGAGCAGCAAATGGTGGCCGTTAAGAAAGAAAAGATCGAGAAGAGGAAATCTTCGAGGAGCTCCCGCACATCTCGAAAGCGCAAGATCAAGGGAAAGTCTTCCGAGAAGGTCGAAGAGCAGGGAGGAGATGCTGGAGCCGAGGAGATAGTTGATATTTCAGGTAGCGACACTACTCCTGGTAGGGATTCTGAGAGGAAGCAGAAACTTCCAACTAAAGGTGGGAAAGGGAGCGGTGGAAAGAAGCATTGACAGGCTCGGGTAACAATAGAGCCAGTTTTTGGAATATTCTATTTTGTTTGATACATGTTTTGTTCAAGTGCAGAGTTTGCACTTATTACTTTGATTGTTGTAGCACCTGTATTCTCCTTTTTTGTTGGCTGATATTGTATGGGCATGGCCCTCACATTTTGACTTTGTACAGAAAATGATATAAGTAATACAATGTTGACATTTTGATTGTAACTTTAACTGTCTACTTATCTACGTTTCATGCACTCATGTCAATTTTATTTGCTGCTATTTTATTTTATCTAGTCCTGTGATTACTACCAAAATTCTTTATTTGGAGTAACAGAACTATGAAGTACTTGGTTTTTTTAGGTCGGTGTGCGTGCCCCTAGTTCGCGGGGCTGCTTACTTCAAACACTTGACAAATGACCGGTTGGTTCGAGCAATTTTTGGATGCCTGTAACCGGACTTGTTTCGCGATTCCTACCTTCGGGAATTTGCAACTTGAGCGCCTTGATTTTAGAGATATTGTCAACAAACAATCAGAATTTTCCTCGTTTTATAGTCGTTGACATTGCTGGATTCATACCCATTACTCCCGATGGTGGGAGTGGATTGATTCTCATTATTCCTTCGATAGACGAGTTTCCTAGTATTGCTGGGACAATACCGGTACTTAAGAGTGTGCGTGGCTTTTGGGATCGATATGATCCATCGATCCGGAATGATTTGGAACTTCTCGAGGTTACCAATCTTCGGTAACGTGAGGAGTTCGTGTTTTGAAAGCGTGTTTCCACGGCTCTAGAAGTAATGCACGACTTATGGGGGTGTGCGGCTTTGGTAGTCGTGCTTGCTTGGATGTGATTCCATAATCCAAGACGCGATGTGTGGCTTACGAAATGCGCGGCTTTTATTTGGACCTTCCCGGTGTTACTGGAGCACCAACGGTTCTTAAAAGGCGGGGATCAGTTCCATCGATTCAACGGTTTGAGTCAATTTGCTTCGTCGACCTAGCGGGTAAGTGGGGCGTACTTGAGCGTGATTCCACTATCTCAAGTAGCGACCGGATGATTTTGAGTTGATTTGACCCCGTCGACTCGGCAGATTACTTTTATGAACATGGTTTTATTGGTTCAAAAAGCAAAGGAATTTTATTAATGAAAGTTGGGCAAGTTTTGCCTATTTACAATGCCTCCGGTATTCCGGGATGGCTTATTTGCTGGAAATAGGAAATACATAAGATAATCTTACGTAAAGTAATGACGCAGCGATTCCTATTCCATGCTTGGGGAATTTGGATTTCGTCAATGGTTGTTAGCTTGAATGTGCCATCCCCTAACTTCCGACCGATCACATAGGGTCCTTTCCAGTTTGGTCCGAGGGCACTTGGCATAGGGTAGACCCTCTTAAGGACAAGGTCTCCCACTTCGAAGGTGCGATTATGAACTTTGGAGTTGAAGTACCGTGCGACCCTTTTTGGTGAGCGGCAGCTCTTAATTCGGCTTCTTCTCTCTTTTCATCGACCATATCGAGTGACTCGAGTAGGAGTTGTTCGTTCTGCCTTTGATTGAAGTTTCACCTCCAATGAGAAGGGACTTCTAGTTCAACTGGGATTATTTCTTCTAAACCATATGCTAGGGCGAACGGAGAGTACCTAGTTGCAGACTTGTGCGTTGTCATGTAGGCCCATAGTGCGAGTGGAAGTTCATCGACCCAACTGCCTTTTGCTTTAGTTAGTCATTTTTTTATGGTGGATTAGATGATCTTATTTACTACTTCCACTTGCCCGTTTGCCTGGGGATGTGCGACAGTGGAAAAACTTTTCTCGATTCAGAAGCGTTTGCAAAAAAATTTGAACTCAACACTTTCGAATTGAGTCCTATTGTTCGTGAAGATTTTCTACGGTATCCCAAACCTGCAAATAATATTTTTAGTAATAAAGTTAATGACTTTCTTTATGTTAATGGTGGCCAGTGGTTCCGCTTCGGCCCATTTGGTGAAATAGTCAACAACAACAACATATTTGGCCCCCACTTTAGCCATTGGTAATGCGCCAATAAAATAGATTCTCCAGATTGAGAATGGCCATGGGCTAACCATCTGTGTTAGTTCCGTCAAAGGGGTTCTTTTGATCTTGCTGAATCTTTGGTATTGATCGCGCCATATGGCATAGTCTGCCGCATCGCGGTTCACTGTTGGCCAAAAGTACCTACCGGAGAACCCTCTTTGTAGGGGTTTGCCCCCTGTATGATCTCCACAGTCACCTTCATGAACTTCTTTTAGGATCCTTCGAGCTTCGTCGGTTGTCACACATCTAAGCAAGGGGGTAGAGAATCCCCTCCGATAAAGTATCTCATCCTGCATTAGAAATCGCGGTGCCTTCCGAAGAAGCTTTTTCCACTGGTTCCTTTCTGCGGGGAGAGCTCCTATGAGCAAGTAGTCTTTAATCGACATCATCCATGTCTCTGGTTCCTTGGTTGTCTCAAAAATCTAGTCGATGTCCATTTCGCTTATGCTTAGAGTGGTTAGGGTCTCAACTAGGACCATCCCCAATGGTCGAGCTTCTCTTGAACTGGCCAGTTTGGCCAGATAATCCGCCTTTGTGTTCTGCTCCCTCGGGATATGAGTTATGGTGTAATGCTCGATGTCGTTCAATAGTTCATGTACTTTAGATATATAAGGGGCAAGGTTCTCCCTTCGATCCTGGTATTCGCCTTTCACCTGACAGATGACTGGCTGAGAGTCGTTGTAGATGTGCATGGATTTTATGTCGAGTTCCATCACAATCTTTAGCCCAACTATCAATGCTTTGAATTCTACCTCATTATTTGTTGATGAGAAATCCAAGCGTAAGGCAAAGCAAATGGATCGTCCTGCGGAAGTCTCGAGCACTACCCCTTCTCTCGAGCAGAAGTTGTTAGATGCACCATCGACGAACAGCTTCCAACGTGTCTCCACTTCTGGAGTCATTCCTTCCTCGCTATCTCGTATTGTAAATTCCGCAATAAAATCTTCCAGCACATGCTAGTTGATTGCCTTTCTAGGATGGTATGTGATTTCGTACTGATTTAGTTCGATGTACCATTTGATAAGCCGTCCAGAGGTCTCGGGGTGGTATAACACTTGCTTCAAGAGTTGATCTATCAACGCTCTGATAGGGTGTGCTTAGAAGTACGATCGTAATTTTTTGGATGCAATCAAGTAGCAATATGCCAATTTTTCTAATTTTGGATAGTTCTTTTCTACTCCAGTGAATCGTATACTGATGTAATATATAGGTCGCTGGATCTTAGCTTCTTCTCATATGAGCGCGTCACTCAATGCATGAGGCGAGACTGCTAAATAGATGTACAAATCTTCTCCGTCTACTGCTTTGGACAAGATTGGCGGAGTTTCCATATGTCACAACAGCTCTTCGAACGCAGTTTGATGAGCTTGATATCATTCAAATTTTTATTTCCCTTCTTTAGAGCGTCAAAGAATGGTATACAT
This sequence comes from Allium fistulosum, assembly GCA_030737815.1. Classification (NCBI taxonomy): domain Eukaryota; kingdom Viridiplantae; phylum Streptophyta; class Magnoliopsida; order Asparagales; family Amaryllidaceae; genus Allium; species Allium fistulosum. The sequence goes on from JASFAW010000015.1 coordinate 1,694,763, forward strand.
TTGTCAGTCGCTTTTGAGATAAACCGACTTAGTGCCGCAACCTTTCCATTCAAGCTTTGTAACTCTTTCCTATTCCTCGAGGCCTCGACTTCCCACAAACCGGTTATTTGCTCAAGATTTGCTTCCCTCTGGCGCTCACGATAAATCCAAAAACTTTCCCGAGGCTACCCCGAAATGACACTTAAATGGATTAGCTTCATTCCATATTTGTGGAGTATTTTGAACATTTTAACGGGGTTCTCCAAGTGATTTGCAGCTATGCGTGATTTAACCAACATATCGTCTACATAAACTTCCATTGTCTTCCTAATCTAATGCTTAATCATGGCGTTTACCGATCGTTGGTAAGTTTCTCCAACATTCTTTCAACCAAACGGTATTACTTCGTAGCAATACAGTCCCCGGTCGGTAATGAAACTAGTACTTTCTTGGTCTGCTTCGTGCATCATGATCTGGTTGTACCCCCAGTATGCATCCATAAATGATAGCAGTTCATGTCCAGCCACCCCGTCCACAAGTTGATCGATTCTGGGCAGAGGGAAAGTTGTCCTTTGGGCAAGCTTTGTTTAGATTCGAGTAGTCGATACAAGTTCTCCATTTTCCATTGGATTTCTTGAACAGGACTAGGTTAGATACCCATTCAGGGTAAGTTGCATCATGGATAAAGCCATTTGCCATCAGTTTGTCCACTTCTTCTCTTAGCGCTTTGGACCGCTCAAATCCTAGGCTGCGCCTTTTCTACTTCACTGACGTATACTTGGGATCAATGTTAAGTGTGTGGCATGCGATCTTCGACGACACCCCGCACATATCAAAATGTGTCTAAGCGAATACATCCGGATTAGCATGAAGAAATTTGATGAGTTCCAGTCGCATCCTATTTTCAAGATGCGATCCAATTTTGAGGACCCATGTTGGGTCATCCATATCAACTTGGACAGACACCGTCAATTCTGCCAGTGCTGCCCATTCCTCTCCTAAAATCTTCTTTCTAGGGTCCAAACCCTTGTCAATCGGCTACAGTCCCCAAGGCAGGAGCGGCTCTGTAGTTGCAATTCAGCAGGTTCACGAATGTGGAGAGTTCTCCCCACATTCTTCCCTTTTTCGTTTTTTTATAGATTTGTGTAGTTCCACTATATAACATTCCCTAGTGGCACTTTGGTCTCCTTTGATCACTCCGACTCCATTTTCCATCAGAAATTTCATAGTGAGACACCATTGAGCTAAAGCAATTCTAAAGTCTACCAAGGTAGGTCGCCCTAAAAAGGCATTGTAGGCGGACATCTTGTCTATGATCACAAAGGTTTGGATGAGGGTGACCCTTCGGTCGTCTTCTCTAAGTTCTATGGGTAGGTCAATCATTCTGACGGGTTGCTTGGGTTCACTGGTGAATCCCTGAATCTTTGTTTGGCTGGCAAATACATCGTTCATACTGATCTTCATATGATCAAAGGTGTATTTGAAAAGGATATTCACAGAACTACCGCTATCTACCAATACTCATCAGACCATGGCGGGTCCGATTCCTACTGTCACGACCATGGGGTCGAGAGTTAGAGCTTCTATTCCCTTAGTGTTTCGATTCCGAAATACTATGTCATCCTTCAGGATTCTTTATTGCTTAGAAGGGGTTCCATCTTTGATCGCAAAGCACGCATCTTTTGGAGCTTATTTTATTGAGCTCGCATACCGCTCAATTTCTCCCTAACTCTTCTACGTAGGATAAGGCCCTTCAAATATCATTCCAATGATGAGCTCTGGTCAGTCCGCCTGGGTCCCACTTTGCTGGTTCCAGCTTAGTTCCCTTGGTCTCTAGGATTTTGGGGAGCTACAGGTTAGTCAGGATTTAGTGGTTTCCCCACATACTATTAGAGCTTATTTTCTCGAATCGGCTCCTCAATCAAGTTCTTCAGGTGACAACACTCGTTCGTGTTATAGCCATGTGCCTCATGGAAGCGAAAGTAATTTCCGAAATGCTTCTGCTGTTCGGTTGCTTCCTTTCTAGGTGTCTTCTTGTATTCTTCTGTTCCCTATGTCGCGAGATAGATCTTTTTTGGAGTTTCTTTGAGCAGGGTGTATTCTTCGGGTCATAAACCTTTAAGTCGCTTGCTACTTCTGTTTCGTTTGTTAGTACTCTGGTTCTTTCTTTTCTAATTTCCATTTTTTCCTATGTTCCCTTCAGTGGTCCCGTAGGTGTTTATATCTTGGTTCATCGTCATGCCATTCTGCCCAACGTCAATCGGTTGAAGGTTAGCAGATTTCTTTTCTAATTTTTGCACCACTTCCAATCCCAAGTACTGGCTCGCCCTTTGGTTGAAGTCCTTCCTAGTGGTGGGTTATTTCATTTTGATCCATTTCCCAAATTCAGTCTCGGAGTGAATTGCGTGGACTAAGGCCATGAAAACCATATCCTCGTTCGGATTACTTACTTCAGTTACCGCAGTGTTGAATCGATTCATGAAAGACTTCAAAGATTCGTTCCGTCCTTGGAATAAGCTAGATAAGGATATCACATCTTCGGGCTATGCCGTGTGGAGTCTAAATTGATCAAGGAACCTTGTTGCTAGTTGATTAATGGTGGAGATGGATCATGCCAGAAGCCTAGTGAACCACATGCTTCCCTCTAGAAAAATCGAGAAACATCTACATCGAATTACATCCGAAGCAGTCGCTCCGTCAATGTACCAACTGTACTTATATAAGTGGGGTTTCGGGTCTCTCGTTTTGTCATAAGACGTAATAGTTGGCATAGTGAACTTTTTGGGGGTACCGCTCATTCAAAATCTCATCAGTCAAAGGAGTTCGACCTGGAGTGGATCCCCATTCATCATCCCTTCTATCCTTACTTTCATTCATCAGTCGCTTGACCATGTTCGCGATATACGCCTCAGATGACTAGTGATCCGGGGGTCGGCTGTTAGTAACTACACCTAGTGTTTGGCTTTGCAAATGATCTTGATGAGTAGGCTGGAGCCTAAGCTCTCCTGTCTTTGGGAGAGCCACTCCATCGGGGTTCTGTTGGCTTGCGGTTGGTCTGATGGGGGCAGTTAGGATCTCCCTGGCATTATTTAATGCATTGGTATTTCCTTCCAACTTACCGTCGTCAAGTCGCTCACCATCTTCTAAGTCAGAGAGATCCATGGCTATATCCTCATGTGGAGTTTTCGCTCTTAGATTTAAGTTCGTAGCTAGTTACCTCACAGTTGATCGAGTACTTGTGTTTCCTTCCATATCGATTCCTACGGTTCCACCTATCACTCCTTTCTGCGACCGCTTCTCATTTCTCCTTTTTAGGCCAGAAACGGGAAAATTTTCATGTTCCATGGCAGCCGCGGGCTCTGTCATGGTTCTTGGAGCAACATGAGACTGCAAGTTCAATAGGGCATTTAGTTTGTCCATTAGAGCCCTTTGGCTATTATCCATTTTCTGATTAATTTTTCCAACCATTTTATTCAACTCATCTCTAGCGACAACTTCATGCTGAATGAAGGATCCTGGAATCTGATCACTGGAGTTAGCTCCTAATAGTGGATTGTTGGGATTGTTTACTTCAATTTACTAGGGGTTTGTTTCTTCTCCAACAATGGTAGCTCCTATGGATCTTCCAGAAGTTGTTCTCTTTCTTCCTAGTGCCAATGGTTCTCAACAGCATATCTTTTAAACAGAGATTGATGATCTAACTTATGAACCTATCTAATCCAAAGTAGATAGCTAGATCTAAGCCTAAATTCAACTCTCAATGAAATTAACAAAATATTGACCAAAAAATGAATCAGCACCCTGGATTGAGTGTGAAAGCACAACCCCTGTTTATTAAGGCAAATAGAATAGAGGTAAGAAATAAGTGCTTGCAGATAAAGTAAATGGACATGAGATTTTTATAGTATTTCGACGGTTAACGAAGCCTACATCCACTTTATAACTTTTGTTATTGACTGACTGAAATTACAAGTTGAATCTGATTACAATTTGATTGGATCTTGTAAGTTAGATTGAGTCATTAGTGTTAGAGTTCACTGGAGAATCACAGTGAACCCTTTAGATGACTGTTTTATGGGAGGAGAAGAGTGAAGAATAGTTTCTGCAGAGTTTCGACAGCCAGTCTAGAAGGTCCTCTTTATGTTGATAGTAGAATTGTATTTATAGGGGCTGGAGAGAACTTGGGCTAAAGACGCTTTGTCAAAGACTCGCATTCATAGGTGCGCAGGTGCTCCCAAAATTCCAAAATGAGCCGACCCAGTCCGATGTATTGCTAGCGATCCATAGGGCATGGATTGCTAACGAACCATGGGGTTAGAGTATTTTTGGCTCATTCCCTTTGGATCATGTTTCCTGCCTTGTGTAGATTATCTCCATGTAATTTCATTACTAGATGCTTTGCTTTGATGATGATTCATGTACTGATTACATTGAACTGCTGATGGAGTCAGATGAATGCTCACTTCTCGATCTAACTAGTTTGGAATTCCCTCAAACTTAGTAGACATTCCTTGAAAACTTATTAGATCAAGGTGTAAGAGAACTGGAGGATCCACGAGCAACCCTTATGGATCGCTAGCGACCAATAGGAGATGGATCGCTAGAGATCCATCACCTTAAGATATTTTGGACTTCTTTTTCTTAGGTCTCTCTTGGTTGATTCTTTTAGTCATTTTGGTTGATTCTTGAGTTGCTCTGACTCGACGAAGATATTCTGACTTCCTTTGAATTCTGTTGGGTGAATAACCCAGATAACACATATCTCCTTGATTTCTACCACAAGTTCCAATTTCAGTAACAATACATTCTGAAAAGAGTATTACTATTTAAATTGGAATTTGTGATAGAAATCACGGGGATTAGAGGTGTAGCAAAATATAGGTATAGACGATCCTTGCCCATACATATATTTGAAATATGTGTGTGGGTAGCGCCCCACATGCGCGCACGCGTGCACTCACATGTGTGTGTGTGTATTGGGGGGAAGGAAAAGGATCAACAACACCCTCTATTCAGCCCCAAACTTAGTTCCTTAATTTCAGTCACTTGTTTTGATTTAAATAATAATACAATCATTTAAATCGGAATGAGTGGCTAAAATTAAGTGACTACATTGGAGGCTTAATGGAGGGTTGTTGATCATTCTCCATATACATACATATATATATATATATGTGTATGCATGTATATGTATGTATGAATGAATGTATGTATGTATGTATGTATGTATTTATATATGTATGTGTGTAAGCTTGTTTGTACCAAAAATGGGCACAACACTCTTCGGAAGTTTTTGAAGAGATAAAAGTGAAGAAAATAAATTGAAAATGAAGATTATCTAACAAAAACTCCAAAAAACAGAATTGTAAATACACAGACAAGCAATTTAGAGTGGTTCGGTGTGTTGCCTACGTCCACTATGAAGTTTTGATGACTTTATTGATTCTCTTTCAATGATTACAAATGATTACAGCGAACAACATCGAATTATAGCTTAGAATTCGAATTTAACAGTAAGAATAAGACGCAAATCTCGATCCGGCATAGTCTGGGCGCTTGAGAATCAAAAAGATCCTTCTTCTGTAGGCTCTGGGGTGCTATTTATAGGCGTAGAAGGCTGAGATTTCGTTCAAACTTCGGGAGACTCGGTCTGGCACGTGAGGGGGCCCACGCGACCGTTTCCAGGAAGTTTCGCCTCGATCTGCGATCGATACGAATCCATTTCGTATCGATCAAGATGACGTCCAATCGAGCTGAAATTTGGCAGAGTCATTCCTTAGTGTGTATGCAAGCTCTGGTGAAAATTTCATTGCATTTGGACAGTGGATTGCAAGAAATAGTCGATACGAAACTGGTCTGCTCGATGGCTGTTTGGTTCGAATCCATTCATTCGAACCGATCACTTCGACTCGATGGCAATGCGTGTGAGTAGGTTGACGTAGCGCGCGCTCCTCGTGTCGATCCGCTTTTCACTCCGGTTTGATCGAGTCACTCCGAGTATTTCACCGCGTTCGCATCCATAACTCACACGTCACTTCTGGCCTGTTTGACTCAGTGGATACGAACAAGCAATTATTCATGGATTTAAGACAGATGGGTACGAAGGACTTGCATCCCTGACCGATACGAAGACGATGGATTCGAATGGAAGCTCATCCATGGATACAGACCGTGTCTAGCTGGATGGATACGAAACAGGACGTTGCTGATCGATACGAAGCGCATGTCCTGTTGATGGATATGAACTCTGTCGATGCTAGCCAAGGTTCCTCGATGGGTACGAAATCGATCGAGTCTAAACGGATGGATATGAAATGGGGCTCACTGATGGATACGAAAACATGGCCTGATGGATACGAACTGTAGCTGCCTGATGGATACGAAGTCCATCGATACGAATTTGATGGGTTCAAACATTGCCAACCTGATCGATATGAACTGAGCGCACCCTTGGTGGTTACGAAATCAACCATAGTGGTGGATACGAAGGTTGGGTCGTTTCCTCTAGATTGAATCGATCATAACTTGAGCATATGAACTCGGATTGACTTGAAACTATGAATGCAGGCTTCTCTGGCTGTGTTTGTCATGTCATATCAATTGTAGCTCGATCCGGACTCGGAAAAAATTCATCGATATCCATGACGAGCGACACTTGGTTTTCAATCAATCCCTTGGTATCCTGGCCTTGCCAAAAGGCGGGATAACATTTGCTCCCCAAAGTTTGTCTTGTGGAAACATGACGTGCTTTGAAAAGATGCGGTTTCTCTCTGAACAATTATCGTATTTCTCGTTGAAAGTTGTACTCTGTATTGTTGTCATTGACTACTGTGTGATAATGATTAGCTGACTCTCGTTAACGTTGCGTGTTCATGAGTCGTTGTCAGTTTAGTTTGTTGTCGAATCTCGTATCGATCCTCTCCTAAACCGATTTGAAATTCGAGTTGAAATAACGCTTGATGGTTGTTTTTGACTTTCCTCTTGTATCGATCCTCTCCTGAATCGATGTAAAGGGTTGAAAAATAGTTTTCCAAATCGACGCGGTTTTCATTGATGGATACGAAATGATCGTTCGTATCGATGAGTTTTGATGGATACGAAAACAACGTTCATATCGATAGGCCTGCACTGTTGTGAGTCGATGGTTGTAAAATAGACACTTCGAATCGATGGAGTTCAATGCCTTTAGTGCAGCCTTCGTTGTGAACTTTGAATCGATGAAGTCTGGTGGTAACTTCGCTTCGATGAAGGCAAAGTCCGATGGATTCGAAATGAGCATTCGCATCGATCCGTTGCTCGACTGGTTGCGACCGGTCAAGTTGACTGGGAGGCGAATCGACCCAGTTTCTCCCTAGACTCCATATAAATACCTAGGACTTAGCCCATTTTCACTTTTTACTTTTTTACTGCCGCCTTCTGCTCTCGTATCGATCCAATTATTTGGTAAAAAGGAGAGCTGTTCCGTGCCTTCGACTCGATCAAGCCCAATCTTTAATTCTTTGAATCCCAGTTTTAAATTAGGTAATTAATCATGAATCCAAACGACGAAGTTTGAATCTCAGATCCATCCCATCCTGGTTGATTATCAATTTTGGTATTCTTTGAGGTCAGATCTGGGTTGGGGCCTGGTCGAGAATGGCCATGGCAATGCTCCTGACAATCGGAGAAGAAGGGTGCAAAAATGAAGATGGCTCGATCTGTAATTCGTGTCGATCTAGGGGGCCTGTGTTTGAACCGATAAAAGGCGATAACGTCTTTCCTTCGGGTTCGCATTGATAAATGACGTAGGTCATATCGATCGAGATGGTGATAAATCGTGTCGATCTATAGTGATCGATGCGGAAAATAAACGAGCGATTGGTGTGAAATCCTCGGTTTCAGGTCGATTCGAAATATACACCCACAATCGATACAAAAAGTATCGACGCGAACGTGATCGATGCGAAGCCGAGATTTCGTTGGTCGATGCAAACCTGAACACCAAGGTTCGATGCGAAACTAATGACATTGATCGATACAACCCCAAGTGTTCACAATCGATTCGAAGTGTGGCCCCGGTGATCGATACGAACCTGGATCCTGATGGATTCGAATAAGCTCCCCACGATCGATTCGAACTCTCCCTTTGATGGATGCGAAAATTTGAGCACTTGATAACATGATTCCGATGAGCTTCATCCTTGCATATCTGGACTTAACTGCTAAACCGCATATTTGGCTATCCTTTTGAAGCTCGTCGATGGAACTATAACCTAACAACATGACAATGAACTTTAACTCGAACCGATCGCCAATACCTAGATGGTACGGTTGTGACGGTCAGCGATGACGGTCATTTCTACTGGACCTCGAATTTTCATCGTTTGCATATTTTCTTTTACTCTGCAGAATCTTTTCAAGTAATGCACAGCACTGCACAACACACACTTTACACGGGGGAAACACACGGGCTTTTTAGCATCTAACGATGATTTCTCGTGAGTTAGTTAGCTATGGAAACTCCAAGCTCGCAGCCACAGGAAACCCAGAGTATAATTCCTCAGACTTGAAATACCAGAGATTGAGGCCGAAGTCATCGGTCCAGCCCCAGACGAATTGCCTGATGCGTCCTTCATTAATAGTCCACCTGACTCTGTTCCGTCCAATATTTATGAAGATATGCTAGGGAGAATATGCTTAAGGCATGGTCTGTCGATGGACGATGTATTATTGCCGGGACCAAATGACAGACCGCATAATCCCCCGGAGGGATATACATATTTATATATCACATCGCTTAACAGCACCTATATTTTGCAGCACCCTTATGACCCCTAATTTCCACCACACTTTCTGATTTAAATAATGCTACTTTCTCTCTTTCCACTAACTCTATTATTTAAATCGGAATGTATGGTGGAAATCAGGAGGCCATAAGAGGTGCTATTGAGCGCTGCAATATATACATAGCTTGTTCTTCATGGCTTGCTTTAATGGCTTCCAATTTCCTCATCTTCTCCTCTTCTTTTCCATTTAGATCTCTTCAAATTTCTTAATCTTAAAAATCCTTATAAATTCTTCTTATTCTCAAATTTCTCTCCACTTGACCTTCGTCTCCATAAGATCTGCACCCCTCCACATCAGATCCCCCAGCCCTCTATCACATCTTTGTTCATCTCTACCAGATCCATTGCCAGACTCAGTCGGTGTTTTGGACGGATCCACAACTTTAGATTTGCACATGCCCTCTCTAGATCTCTGTTGCCTCCTTTCACCTTTTTGTCGCCATCTTCAAACTCGACCCCACCATCTACTTCATCACTAACTCCAAACCCCAAACTCTAGCTAGATCTAAGGATTGCTTAACCTTGGTCAACCACCATCTCGTCTCCATGACTATCCACCTTGACCATCAGATCTGGAACTACCCACAACCGTGACCAAATCACCTCCACTAGATCTAGATCACTCCCTAAACCTAACCTATTTGCAAATTCCAAACCCTTCTTGGTTGTAGTTGTATTCCCATGGTCAAACACCACTCTCCAAAACAACTAACTTAAATTCACTTTGACCCATCTAGAGAAGGCGTAAAAACTTTGCATCAGTTATGTTGGGAGATGCTTTAATTCCTTTCATTCCAAAGTTTCCAACTTCCTACAAATGAGAGATTTCAATTGAATTCACTGATTAAGAAATTATTAGAAAAACATCCAACCTCTCTAATTTGCACTTATCGGTAAATTCACAAAAAACTAATCGATGATGGAAGCAACAAAAAAGGAATTCGAAAAATTCTCACTGAAACCTATGATCGACGTTGATAGGATAGATAACAAGGAAAAATTATTCAGGTTGCACTGCGAAGAAGGTTTCATAAGGCTTCGTTTAAGTGAAAATTGGACAATCCTTCGATGCACTATGAAAGTTTTCAAATGGACTTCAAATTTTGATCCTTCGATTGGTTGTAGTATCATTCGCATATAGGGCTCATTACATGTATTGCCAATGCATCTCTACTACAGGGGTTGCTTAAGGAACATAATTCATCGTCTAGGTAAGCTCCAACCATTGACTTTAAGAATTTCCCTCAAGCATAAAGAGAAAGGAAAATGGGTTGGTAATATATATGAAAATATTCCTAATTATTGTGGAAAATTTTAAAGACTAGGACACAAAATAATAGACTGTGATATTTCAAATCTTCAAAAACAAAGGATAATGTTATGCTATGGAATGTTTTGTGTAACTCTTTACATACCCAATACATTAAAATTCAAGGGTATGATTCTTTCTTCCAACTGTTTGTTTTGCAATGCCAGAGCTGAGAATGCTTCCCATTTATTTTTCTCATGTCATTTTATATTCTACGTTTGGGAAAATGTATTAGCTTCTTTGGGTCTGCATTGCCCTCGGTATGATTCAAAAGAGGAATGACACTCTATTTTTAAGGCCACGCGTTGGAGAACTCTGAAAGGAAGACTTTTGTTGAAGGTTTTAAATAAATTTGTTAGCTTTATACGAGAAGAGAGGAACTCGAGACACTTTACTAATTCAAGAAAACCTAGACAATTTTGATTGCACTTTTTATTAGGAAGTTAAATGCTCGTAATTGAAGGCCTGGGTAATACATCCCCTGTATGACTTAGGGTTTTAATTATTCTTGTTGTTATTTAGCTTTCTTTCATGTTATTAGTAGTCAAGGCATCGTGCTTTGCTCCTATACTATATTTGTTTGGTAATAAAATGGTAGGAGCCATTCAACCCCGCCGGCTTTGCCAAAAATCTTCGAACACAACAGAATGAAGAAATGCCTTCAAATAATACACGGCAAAATATGGACACTTCTTGAAGTATTAACGCAAATATTTTAAAGCTTCTCATTTACGGGTCCCCAGAAAACCTCATCCATACATGGAACAAAATAAAATTCAACTATGAAAAACCTATCCAACCCATTCAAAATACCAATTAGTAAACCACTCTTGCACATACTCAAATCATCCAAGACACACCCAATAAGCAAGCATATTTTCTCACAAACCAGCTCTGCTAAACCAATTCTAATACAATTCCAGGCCACTTAATTAATACTCCATCCATTCAAACCCACTATCAGAAATTTTCAACACATCCTTCATCCAAATATATCAACCCATAACTATTTCAACCAAAGAAATTTGAGCAAAACCCATAGACATGGCCCAAGAGCAAGACTTTTCTCCAAGCCCAGTTCTCCAAACCGCCCAATTGATTTAAGATTTTCTCACATGCAAACCCTGAAGTCCTTTAGGCATAACCCAGTTCTTCAAACAAAATCAAGAGATGCTAATTAATTAATTCATATAACAAATATAGCAATCGGTTTTAAAATAGAATGAAACAAACAAAATCAAACGACGTTGATTGATTAACGCATAAAACAAGCCACGGGTCGATCCAAAATGCACCTAGGTAGACCGGTAGTGGTAGACCAAGGAAATAAAGGTCGACCATTGGTGGAGTAAATTCGATAGTAAAATGTGATCTGACGGCCCAAATTTAATACAGTTTTATCCTAATGGCTGACATTGATTTGAACCCCTATAAATATTGATCTAGACCCTTACTTCTAAACTCATATTTTCGGAGTGACGCTGGATCTTTACCATTTTCTCTTCTCCTCCAAATTTTATATTCTTAGAAATAGTTATAGATTATATGCATATATAGTTGGGGAATCATAGAAGATGATTGAGCAAGAGAATAGGTTCAAATCATATTGCCAAACCCATGGTAAATTGTAAATCTGGATCTAAAATATAAATCAAATTCTAAATCTCTTTTCTAATCTAGATCTCTGATAAATCTATAAATGCTTGCGGTGTATGAATCAAAATAGGAAGAAACGGGAGTCAAACTGGAATAACAGGGATTAGATCTGGAGATTTAAAAAGCTAAAAAGGCGAGTGAGAACTTATATGTTTTTATGTAATATTAGATTTATATCGTTGTGAATCTATTTCAGTATGCCTGAAATGTAAATTGGAGTTGTAGGCTAAATTTGTATATGTGAAATAAAATTATAAACCCTACATGCATATTCTGTAATTGATAAATTGAATTATATATTACATGTATATAAATCTGGAAAATATAGGGTATTAATAATCCTCGAGACTTATGGTATATGTGATGGTTCCGGATTTGTAGATTTAAAATGACTTGTGCAAGTAAAAAAATGTAAATTGAGTTATCACAGTAAATTATAGGGATCTAAGTATATTTTAATTTGTTGGATTGTATGGCATGTTGCAATGTAAATTTCTATCGATTATCAAGTTTCATATTTATAAATAAGTGTAACGATTGAAATAACAAGGAATACACCTACAACGAAAAATGTATAAAATAGGAATATTTATTATATTTTGTACCGTCTATTTCAATAACTATGAAAAGATAATTCTTTATAATTCAAAAACGTAACACAAATTCCCTTTTTGAATAAGATATAGAAATTTACAATGTTAACCATTCCAATTGGGGAAAATGCAATTCCAATGCATTAAAATGCAAAAATCCCTAAGGATAAATTAAAAGAATGATAAATGTGATAAAAACAGTCAAGGAAATGAATATGTGCAATGTAAGTAAAACACAAGTGAAATAAAAGAAATGAAAAGATAGATAAGCAATTTAAAATAAGAAGGGTATAGATAGCCCTCTAAAACAAAGTAGGAAATTAAAGGATAACAAGGAATAGAAACAGAAACATGAAGTTAAATAGTGGTAAAACAAAGCAGTTAATGACCTTAAACTAAATAAGATGCAAACACACAAGAAATAGAGAAATATGTTAATAGTAAACAATGAGGCACAATAATTAAACAAGAATGAATGAAGATATATACAAACACACACACATACACACACATAGATATATATATATAGCCTCAAGTATGTGTTTATGTCGAGAATGAATTGTTAAAAGCTAGTAAATAACTTAAATGGATAAGAATGACATAGTCATTGGTATGTGTTAAAATCGAGGTCAGTAGTGTTACACAATATAAGTTTACCCACAGTAATGGGCCACCAACAGTCGTGTAAATATTATATTGATGTGGGACATCTCCAACTGTAGGATCCGTAGAGTACATACGCATGCGTATAAGTGAAGGAATACCCTCACTATGGTCTAACTCAATAAGTTAAGGGTGGATATTTCCTTGATTGCGTTAGGCAATCTAAGTAGGATGGTGAGCGGCTCGACAAAATGTCAGTATGTGTTGGTACCAAATTAGATGTATGAGCTGTACATAGGTTGAGTGCATCATTGGTCCTGTGCGGTCAATGGAAAAGACAGGGTTATACCTAACGGACTATTCCTCTTACTAGGTCCCGTTAGGTAATGCACTGCCATAATTGTTTGTTAGGGCAAAGCTAGTTAATCCATAAAAGAGTTCTTTCAAAAATGAATGGGGTAGTCCGAGGAGTTGAGTCCTCTATAATCAATTAAAGACAAGTAGTAAATCCCCAAGGCAAGGTTGAATACAACTAAGCTATTGTGACGTCGTATTAGGCACTATGAGATATACACGACAAGGAATAAACTACCATTGAGAGGTGGACACGGGTGTAGACGATGAGACACACCAGCGAGTCGACATTTGGGGTTCCCCTTCTTAATGCGTAGTTATACGGGTAGTCGTAATACGAGATGTAATTCCATACGAACATGATATTGCGTTGATGATGGATCCTAATGTGGTGCCAAATTACGCATACTAGCGAGGATAATATCTTGGTTCAAATGGGGACTATGGTACTTATATATATAGTTATGATCTACTTCGGGTAAATAAGGCATATCGTACGTGTACTTGGAGTCGAGACGACTAAGTAAAATTAAAAAACATAACATGTAATGAAAGACAATTGGTATAAACTAGTGTTATGTGTAAAATGTATAATTCACCAGTCATTAGAACGTTGTTCTAACCCCCTACTCATTACAACCCACATGATAGCTTTAGAGGTACATGTATTGGTGCAAGGCGGGAACAGTAGAAGGATATGTTTCCTTAAGCATGCTCAACACTAACAAGGACATTAGATATTAGGAGCATTAATCTTGGTTAGTATCTTTATGATTTATTATACATTATTATTCCATTGTAAGTTATATTGAAAGTTCTTCGATATGCATCTATTTGTTTATTTGTAGGATACCAAACCAACGATCCATACCTTGGTAGACTTGGGTTTTCTATTAAGCGAAAATTCGGGTTCATTGGGATGTGGATTGTTACATTTAGTATCAGAGCTTAGGTTAGTTGACCTTGAAAAATTAGGAAACATTGAGTGAATGTATTTGTATTTTGACTATAAATATAAATATATTATATGCCAAATCCAATAAATTGTGACTATAGAGTAGTTGCAACCATCCATCGAAAGATGGAAAAGTCGATTATGAGTCAGAACAATGGAAGAAGTTGGAGATGTACACCTACTTTGACTACCCCACAAGACATAGGTCATATGGAAAGGCGTTGACTTAAAAAGTAGCATTGGTGCAACATATGGAAGATCCCTAAAGCTAGATAGTACGTGACTCCCTAGTTGAGCCTCCGATAGCACAATGATTATAGATCCCCGTATGATTACCAATTGATGATGTACAGAAGGTCCATATAAGGGGAAAGTAAGAATCCGTGTGTTGTAGGTATTCAAAAGCAATTGAGTTTTCAAAGGATGGTGTGCAGTCACTCCAAGGTGATAGCCGGATATTGATATTTGGAAATAGATAAGCCAACAAGTTGAAGAAGAAAAATCCAAAGGAAGGGACAAATAGAAATCCACTCTGAGTCCGACCCAATAGAAAATAGTTTTAAAGGTTGAAATGATTTTAATATAAAAGTTTGAGAAAATATATATGTAATATATTTGAAATGATTTTCAAATGAATTAGTTAAAGGTAGAAAAACCCCATTTTTGAAAAGTAAGTAAATATTAAATTTTCAAAAAAATACTATTTATATTAAATAAAAATATTTAGTTGAAAACTTAAAAATTTGTTGGACTGAAAATAACAGTAACAGGTTTTAATAAAAAGGTTAATTCTTTTGAAAAAAATATAGTAGAGCATACGTAGCTCGTTGATTTTTTCTAAGATTAATTTTTTTTAAGTTAGGAAATTCTTTTTAAGGGTGGACAATAGGAAGTGGTACAAGTTAGAAATGGGGGTAAAAAGAACGGAAAAGAAGATTAGAATCCGAAAATAAAGCAGTAGGCGAATGCACTACGATGGTTTAGTTAAGAAGATAATCAATTAAGAGTAGAAATATAAACCATTTAAATAAGAGTAGATAGTCGAAACATTAAGAAATAATGTTACAAATTTATATAAAATAAAGTTAGTAATTAGAAATACCATTAGGGGATGATATTAAAAATAATGATAGTAATTTAATTAGAAGCTACATAGGAAATTAAAGGCAAAACAAAGAAATATGGGCATTTTTCATTTCTTGTGTGAATTTATTGCAAGCATCTTTTAAAAGTCCCCCTCACAAGATATTAGATATATGCCAAGGATTGGAAGGGGAGATTGTAGGAGTGATAAAAGAATGATAAAGTGAGAATTGTTCTTATCTACACTAATTTTTATCGTTTAAAATTATAAAAGGTGTTTTAGAAACACAGTAAAGTATATTTTTGAAAAAAATAGTTTCGTATAACAATTGAGCTTTTAAAAAAAAAAAATGGTTTAGTTAAAAATCCTAATTTTTAAGAAGTAAAAGTTAAAAGATCTTTAAAAGGAAAAGAACTTATAAAATTTTAAGTATAATTTTAAAAGTTAAGACACTATGTTATTTTTGAATGTGCTAAAAAGTTTCTAAGTTGTACTTTTGAAGATAAGAGTGTTGGGATTAAATACTCTAAAAATTTCAAGTTTTAATTTTTAAGAAAAATTATGAAGACCAAACCAAAATTTTAATATGGAGTAAATAGGAATGACTGCCTAGGTAAGATAGGGTAAAAGATAATGCTATGAAGAAGATAACGAGGATTATTCATAAAGTAGCAATAAGGAATCTCCGTAGAGTGTAAAAAATACTAGTGAGAACCTAGAAATGTTTTCTTAGGCATTTTTTCAAGCCATAAGAAGAACCCGAAAATAAATGCTAAATGGTACTAAAGTACACTTCTATGAGTACTAGGATATGCTCATATGAACGATCAAGGATGAAGAAAGTAAATACCAAGATTTGAGAATACTATCAAGAGATTTGGATTAAGAGAAGATTGTAACAGAAGGTAATGCGATGAAAAACACACATAGATGACACTGGTAGACTCAAAGTTAAGGAAGGCAGGATAGAGGGTGGAAGTGTTATTCCGCCAAGCTAATCTGCTAATAAGTTATTCTAAATGTGCATGGTTTGTATTTCTAACCAACTATAGTGTGAGGATGCACAATTTATTCCATAATTGGGTATAATAATAATGGATAAACCTTATTCATCAGAAGCCGTAAAGGAAAGTTAAAATATGTGGGTTAGAGAATGATAGCACGTTGGAAAGGTCCATGTAATTATTAGTAATAAAAGATAGGGCCATAACATCATAAATGTCAATTGATGTTGAAGGGAAGCTTCCAGCACTTGTTCCTTCTAGATTTGGATTGTAAGCATTAGTTGTTTCTATAAAATGTGTATGATATCATAAGAAATGTTCCTTTTGAAAATTGGTTTTCTGGATCGACCGCGATATTAGTTGGAAAACTGTGTAAGTAAGAAAATCTCATAAAGAAACTTAACTAATGCAAAATAAAAAAATAAAAGGCCAGAAGTTTATAAAATAAATTAGGGAATTTATTAAATTAGTTACTAAAAGAAAAGTAAAGTTAAGTCTCAAAAGCTTCAAAGTTTTTGGAAGATATATTTTGGCGAGCGAAGGACATGGAAAGTTTGTTGCGAAGCCACGGGTTAATGTCCTTGTACCTTGAAAGCTAAAATTTATAAATGAACCTGTGTGCTGGTTACTATTATAAATAAAAGGAAATATTTTGAAATTTAAAATTTACCGCATAAATAGATGAAGTCTATTGTGGACGTTAGACTGCTGACTAAACCCTGATTTCATGAGGTGTCGTATAATGTATTTTGAAAAATATATATATACACTTTTGGAAAAAAAATACCTTTATTAAAAAAAATTGAAAATTTTGGGAAGGAAGAAATTTTAAAATCTAATTTTTTACTGATATTTTAAATAGTAATATAAATATAATTTTGGCGGAAAAGAAGAAATTTTCTAATTTTCAAATGGCCACATACTTTACAGGCTAGCTGGTATAGATTTTATTTTGTAGCAGAAGTGATAGTAAAATATAATATAATTATAGATAAGGGAAAAAGCTATTTAACTATAGAGTCACTTTCTCCATACCCTGTTGGTAGGTGAACTAAATTGGTTTTAAAATAATTCTTTTTTTAAATTTTAAAGATCTAAACTAAAACTTACTTATGCGGGCTAACATTGGAAAATTTGGAAGAGAATTGGGGGCAAAAGAGAAGGTTTTAAGGTACAGTGGAAAAATGGCACATAAGAAAAGGACGGAAATATGAAATTTTCCATCTAGACCCTTTTCCGACATAAACTATGTTTTTTAAAATTTAGATGTTAGCAACGGTGTGCTAGGCTTTTGGATGGTAGAGAATGGATGAAAAATTGGACGAAATATACTTCTATTCACAGAAATGTGGATGCAAAAACAAGTTTTTGAGTTTTAAAATTTTCTTACATATTGAGCTGTTAGTATATTTAGGATGCTTGCACCATATTTTAAAAACTATTTTAAAGGAATGCATTCATGTAGGAGGCGCCGATTAGAATTATTCTGCATGCGTATCATATACGTTGTGATATACCGTGCATTTGTACATGATTAGTTGCAAATATTGGTCGCATACTAATTTATTGGTTAGTTTAGAATGGTTGTACGTTGTGTTACATTATTCAATCCTTAAGGAATTTCAGGGACGAAATTCTTTTAACATGGAAGAATGTAACACCTCATAATTTTACGAAAATTATTTAATAATGATAAATCCATAAAATCGAATTATTATAAACGTCGGAGTTTTGCTATGAAACTTACACCGTTGGGTTCTTGGGGATTGTCTAATCAATTTTCATATATAAAGTTTTTCGATTAGAGTTCAAAAAAAAGTTATTAACGTTTGAAGATTTTGACTCAGAAATAATTATATATGTAATTACAGTAATAAAAGTTAATTGACGTTAATTATTAACGTTAGTGGAAACTCGCACGTTAAGAAATGTTAACGTTAAATCTAACCTGGGAGAATATATATAAGCAGAAACAAGTTATAGCAATCGGTTTAAAAAGGAATAAGTCAAATCTGGGAGAATATACATAAGCGAAAACTAATTATAGCAGTCAGTTTTAAAATGGAAAAAAATAAACAAAATCAAACGATGCTGATTAACTAATGCATAAAACAAGCCACAGGTCGACCTAAAATGCACCCAGGTTAACCGGTAGCGGTCAACCCAAGGTAATAAGCGATCGACCGTTGCTTGAGTAAATTTGATAGTAAAATATGACTATCGTTCCAAATTTAATACGGTTTAATCTAATGGATGACATTGATTTGAACCCCTATAAATCTAGATCTAGACCCTCACTTCTAAACTCATATTTTTGGAGTGACACCGAAGCTCTACCATTTCTCTTCTCCTCCAAATTCTAAATTCCTAGAAATAGTTATAGGTTATACGCATATACAATTAGAGAATCATAAAAGATGATTGAGGAAGAGAATGGGTTAAAATCAAATCGCCAAATCCAAGCTAAATTGTAAATCCAGATCTAAAATATAAATCAAATTCTAAATCTCTTTTCTAATCTAAATCTCTAATAAATCTATATACGCTTGCAGTATATGAATCCAAGTAGGGAGAAAGGGAAGTCAAACTAGAATAATAGGGATAAGATCTGAGATTTGAAAAGTTAAAAAGGTGAGTGGGAAATTATATATTTTTATATAATATTAGATCTATATCGTTGTAAATCTATTCCTATATGTCTAAAATGTAAATTGGAGTTGTAGGTAAAATTTGTATAAGTGAAATAAAAGTATAAACCCTGTCTACATATTCTGTTATTGATAAATTGAATTGTATATTGCATGTATGTAAATCTAGAAATTATTAGGTATTAATGGTCCCTACGACTTATGGTATATGTGATGTTCCACATTTGTAAATTTAAAATGACTTGTGTAAGTAAAGAAATGTAAATTGAGTTATCACATTAAATTGTAGGGATCTAAGTAGTGTTTTAATTTATTAGATTATATGACATGTTGCAATGTAAATTTTTATAGATCATCAAGTTCATATTTACAAATAAAAGTGTAACGGTTGAAATAACAAGGAATACACCTAAAAAGAAAGAGATATATAAAATACAGGTAAATAGTCATAAGGAAGAAGTTGCAAAAAAAAAATTGTCTCAGGGACAACAAGTTTGTTTTTAGTTTGAAGGACACTTTTTAGTGTAAACTGGAAATGATAGTTACAACTATCATTTTGTGATTGACACTAAAAAGTGTCCTTCAGCCTAAAAAACAAACTTCTTGTCCCTGAAATTAATTTTTTCTCTAACTTTTTCCTTGAACCTAAAAACCCCTATAAAATATGGGTATTTATTGTATTTTGTGCCATCTAGTTCAATAACTATGAAAAGATAATCCCTTGTAATTCCAAACGTAACGCAAATTCCCTTTTTGGATAAGATATAGAAATTTATAGTGTTAACCATTAAATTTGCCATCCATTTCATACAAAGTTTCTTCTAGGAAGGTATGAAGCGGGATATTGGGTTGTGTGTGAAGCAGTGCATGATTTGCCAGCAGACAAAGGCCGAACATCTGAAACCAAGTGGGTTGCTTCAGCCATTAAATATCCAGTATGGATGTGAGATTCTATCTCCATGGATTTTATTGACAGGTTGCCAAGGTCGAACAAGAAAAATGGTAGTATATGGGTCATAGTGGACAGATTGACCAAGAGTGCCCATTTCATTCCACTTAGGTCCACTAGAATGGCACCTATTTTGGCAAGATTGTTTATGAAGAATGTGGTTAGGCTGCATGGAATTCCTAGTAGCATAGTCAGTGATAGAGATCCTTTGTTCACTAGCGAATTCTGAAAGTGTCTGCAGGAAGTTTTGGGAACCAAGCTCAAGATGAGTACCACTTGCCATCTGCAGATAGATGGGCAAACGGAGAGAATTAACAAGATCTTGGAAGATTTTAAAAGCTTGTGCATTAGATTTTGAGGGATCATGGGAACACCATCTGCATTTAGTCGATTTTTTGTATAACAACAGTTATCAGACTAGTATTGGGATGAGACCGTTTGAAGCTTTGTATGGAAGGCCATGCAAATATCTCGTTTGTTGGTTAGAGACTGGGGATAGGTTGGTTCTTGGTCTAGATTTAGTCAGAGAAGCTACAATAAAGATTGAGGTCATTCGAGCCAGAATGAAGGAGGCTCGGTCTAAGCAGAAAAGTTATGCATATAAAAGACAGAAAGATCTAGAGTTCTTAGTTGGAGACCGGGTTTTCATCAAAGTATCACCGATGAAGGGTGTGATAAAATTTGAGAAATCGGGGAAGTTAGCTCCGAGATTCGTTGGACCTTTTCCTATTGTTGAGAGGATTAGGAAGCTCGCATATAGAGTGGAATTACCGAGCAATTTAGCATGAGTCCATGATGTTTTTCATATTTCTCATCTTAGAAGGTGTGTTAGAGACCCGAAGACTACTATTGCACCGACCGTGCTAGATGATTTAGTGGTAGAGCCGGATTTAACTATAGTGAGGAAGCCAGTTCGCATTGTTGTGAGAGATGAGAAAAGGCTTAGAACTAAGACAGTCAGATTAGCCAAAGTCCAGTGGAGCGATGATGAAAGAGACTGTACTTGGGAGATTGAGAGCAGGATTAGAGATACTTATCCTAACTTGTTTGGTGGTATGTTTTACCTTCTTGTATGATTTGTTGTGTACCTTATCGTAATTTCGAGGACGAAATTCTTTAAGGACGGGAGTCTGTAACACCCCAGATTTTTGGTAACATTATTTACGATATTTAATTAGTTGAATTAAATAAAATAATGTGTTGATTAGAGGATTAAGATTTGATTTTAGTTAAGGTGTAGCCATGCCATTTAACCATGAATTAAAATAAGAGATAACTTGAAATAGAGGAGGGGTAAAATAGGAAAGAGGTCATTTCTATATCCCCAAACCTTGGCCGTGTATAATTTTACGCGTTCATTTCATTTTCAAAATTTTAAAAAGTGGTCAGTCACCATTAACAAGGAAGAGAAGAAGAAAAGCTAGGAAGAAGCTAATTCAAATCAAATCTATTCACATCTCAATCTCCAAAATCTCTAAGACTAAGGTGAATAATGTTTACATCTCATTTTTTATTATGTTTTCGGTTTTAACATGAATTCCGAATATTTTGCAATAGTTTGCCATGTTTTGAATGATGAAATGAATATATATACTTGTTGATAGGATATGTTTTAAGATGAAAATCCTATAAAACGACATCCAATTGCCTTGCAAATTTTTATGAAGATCATAAATATTATTTTGGAGATGGGTTGCAATTTTCAGATTTTTCTGAGTTTTCGTGGAATTAATATGAATTTTCTAGTAATAAAATGGCATTTTGAGTTATAATTACGAGTAAATAATTAATTATATGGGTCTTAAATTTTTATATGTTAGAAAACATATATAATGTGATTTTCTAGAATTTTTCTTGATTTTTCCTAAGTGTTTTAATGGTTATATAAAATTATTTAAAGTATGAGACTTAAACGTTTTATATAACTAAAAGAGGAGAAGGGGATTTTATAAAATGATTTAAATTATTAACTTTGAAAAATCGGCAGCCCTTTTCCCAAAGTGCAGTACTTTTTATTGGTAAATAAAGAGGCAACCAATCACAATTAGACACATGAAGCAGGTTAGGTGAAAAGAACTATTTGCTACAAGTTTTTCACTGTTTCGACACCATCGACACCTAGTTCCGCCTCCTCATCTTCGCTTCTGACACAGTGGAAACCAATGCGTATTAAGCAACTAGTACGTAATGAATTGAATGATAGCGGAAGGTAGGGAGTCGAAACCAGGGGTTTCGAAGGGGTTGAGGCAATCCTTTGTTTTCAAATGAAAGAAATACACCTGCTTGCTTTCGACTAAAAGGCTTTCGACTAAGTAGCTTTCGACCAAGTCAAATGATTTAAAGGAAATGGTTTCGATTGGGTTCCGCCTCTATTTTTAATTAATTGCTTTCGACTAAGTCGAAACCTTTTTCTTGCCACTTTTCAATCTTTCGACCCAGATGGTTTCGAAAGGGTTGTTTTGTTTTCTAAAATCTGGCCACCTCTCCAATGCTTTCGAAGAGATGGTTTCGATACCATCACCTCATTACTTAGGAAATGGTTTCGAAGCAGTAGCTTTCGACTTAAATGTTTTAAGGACCCTTTTTCTTTAAGTAAAGTAAAACCCAAATGGTTTCGAATGAGATAGTTTTAAATGGTTTCAAAATAGATGCTTTCGACTTTAATGGGTTTTTGATCCTTTTTCTCTACTTGAAGACAGAATCCAAATGGTTTCGACTAAGATGTTTTCAAAGGGTTTCAAAGGAGTTAACTTTGAATGGTTTCGAAAGGTTTCCACATGTTTTAAATTGAACCCAAAGTGCTTTCGGAAGGATTGAGTTTTGACTATTTCGAAAGGGGTGGTGTTAACCCGCCTTTTGACAAGGCTGTGGACAGACGGATTTAAATAAATCGATTGCTCGTTTGTCGAGACTGGAGTACGATGGGTTTGGGCCAGTTGGATGGATAGACGATCGGTCATGGATGGTTTGGTGTGGGTCGCTCGGTCAAGGTGGCTCGGTTGTATATGGCTCGGTCGAGGAGAGGAGACCATGCATGGTTCATTCTGGTTGGAGTGGATCGGCTATAACTTGGGCCTAGGGAATTAAGGGATCGGCATAATGTGGTGGTTCGGCATGTTTGTGCGGGTCGGTATTAGTGGATCGGCCATGTGTTGATCAGCCAAGATAGTTAGGATGAGGTGGTTCGGTCATGATGGAGTGGTTCGGCATAAGGTAGTGGTTCGGCATGCATTGGGTCGATCGGGCATAGACATTGGTTCGGTGTTGTGAAGGTTTTGGGTCGGTAGGAAGGTGGTTCGATCATGATGGAGTGGATCGGCATGGTGAATTGGATCGGTGACTTTGGTTTACTCTGGGTCGGCACGGTACAAACTTGGGGTCGACTAAAAGGAGGCAGGTCGGCAACAAAGCAAGGGGTCGGCAATCATCTTGCTTCGAGTCGAATCGCATGTTACTTCGAGTCAGATGAGAAGCTACTTCGAGTCATTCCCAAGGGAAACTTTGGGTCGGCATATCCAGAACTCATGGTTGGTCGTAATGATGGATTTGGGTTCGGCAGTGGTCTTGATGGGCCTGGAACACTCAGGAAGCCCAACAACTTGGATTTTGCCTATAAATACAACATGTGGGGTTTTGGAAAAGGGGAGCTGGATTATGTTTCCTTTCTTCTTCTCCACTAAGGCTGCTCTACCATTATTGTTTCAAAAAACTTCGGATTGTAACTGTACTGGATTTTCATATCAATAAAAAAGGAAATTTCAGGAGTGGACGTAGACCGGAGTCAGCCGAACCACTATAAATCCTCTGTTATTACTGCTTTCTTTTTAATTTTTATTGTTATTCATATTTATACTCTCTACATACATTCTATATGTTATCTGTGATTATTGGTTGGTGCTTTCATCTGGATTTGGGGGTTAGTGACCAATTGTGGCGCTAACATTATGGTGCTTTCACTGAGAACGCTAGCACTCAGGGATTCAGAAGCTTGGATCTTGGATTTAAAGGCCTAGGAACTTGGATTCTGGGGACTATGGCAAGGCAATCAACCAGGAGACAAAGGACGAAAATGAGTCAGCAAGAGGTCAGGAGGCTTCCTCTAGAGCTAATCAAGCCTCGATTTATATCACTAGGGACGAGATGCATGTCACCATGAATTCCATGCAGGAGCAGCTGATGAAAAGGCAAGAGGTAATGATGCAGACCCTTCTTAGGCAATTTGGACAGGTAGAAACAGCAAGAGCTACAGAAGCTCAGATCCATGGAGCTGGTTCAGAAGGACTCAATTGTCAAGCGAATGGAGTGGTTCAGCAGGAGGCAGCCCCCAATCAGCAAACAACTGTCAATCTGGATGGACCTAGACTCAGGGGCACACCACCAAGTAATGCTGGGCCAATCCATGGAGGGATACTAGATGATGCTGCGCAGCCCGACACCAATAGGAATGCAGGAGTGCGTGACGAGGAATATGTACCAGAATTCCCTCGAGGACTTGGAGGGCAGTTAGGAAATGGAGATGGGGGGGCAACCCTTGGTAAATAACACTGGATTAGCTGAGATTATTAGGCAAACTATTCGCGGAGGTCTGAGAAACAAGGATTTGGAGGGAGTAAACAAAAGTCCGTTTACCCATGACATCAGGATGGCTAGGAATCCACCCGATTTCAAGCTGCCCACTCTGGAAGTATACAATGGTAAGACGGATCCCACTGACCACTTGATGACGTACACAAGGCATATGGAAGTGCTGGGGGCATCAAAGGAGGTTATGGCCTGGTGTTTCTCCCTATACTTGACCGATATAGCTGCTATGTGGTTCAGACAGTTGGATGATGGATCTATTAGAACATTGACAGAATTGGTGGATAGGTTTTTGAAACAGTTTCGAGTTCACATCAAGAGGCCGAAGAATGTGATGACACTTACGTCGGTGAAGCAAAGGACGGATGAATCGCTCAAGACTTACTTAACTCGGTTCAATGCAGCAGTTGCTTCGGTGGATCGGCCAGATCCATCAATGGTTCTGATGGCGGCGGTGTCAGGAGTTGGGGATGATTCAGATTTCAAAATATCATTGATACGGGATCCACCAATGGATCTCGGGGAATTCTTTCATGAAGCTGAGAGATTTCTTCGACAAGAGGATGCATGTTTGGATATGAAGTCAATGGAAGTAAACATGGTTAAGGATGGAGAACCGTCCAGTGAAAGATCGGGTAAAGATAAGGATAAAGGGAAGAGGAAGCGTTGGGGAGAACCAAAATTCTCCACTTACACAGGACTGAATGAGACATTGGAACGGATATATTTGGACACTCTGAATCGCCTTCCTTATCGAAGGCCGGCAAGGAGGGAACCCTCAGAATGCGAGAGGGCATCAAGAAGGCATTGTCTTTTTCATGACCTGGACGGGCATGATACTAACAACTGCCGACATCTAAAGGATATAATCAAGGAGCATGTAAGGAATGGTTAGTTGCGACAATATTTCGAAACTCGGAATGTGGCGGTGGAACAGGAGCAACCACTGCCTACCTTAGACGATGATGGCGCGAGACCCAGGAATGGTGGTCGATTGGTCATCAACTAATCATGATAGTTTGGAATAAGTAACAAACTCCGGGCAAACAGCTGAATCACTTACTCATGTATGGGGACAGATATAACCCTTAGGCATGCTCTGAGATGATGAACCGTGATGCTCTGCTTTGTGAAATCCATTTTTTTCATTTTAGCTTGGACACTTTCTTTTTCTGGTTTGGTTTTGGAGTTTGGTTTGAACTCCTGGTTTTGCTTGTTTTCTGTTTTGGATTCTGGTTTGGATGTTTGCTTTTTGGTTTGGGTTTTTGATATGGATTTCTGGTTTTCTGATTCAATTTGGATTTTGGATTGGATTTTGAATGGATTTTCCTCTGCTTTTTAGTTAAAAGGTCGTCAGGTATGGATTATGCTCGGAAAGGGTCCGAAGTGACCAGAATTCGACCTAGGACTTAGGCCCCATAATATATATCAGTCACTATTACAGGTCGTCGAGTATGGACTATGCTCGGCAAGAGTCCGGAGCGACCAGGATTCAACTTAGGGCTTAAGCCATGGCATTACTCAGCGTTTAGGGACACTAAACCAGGAACACTATGGTATTACTTAACATAGGTCGTCGAGTGTGGATTACACTTGGCAAGAACCCGGAGAGGTTACAGATTTGGATATTGACTATGAACAGCTAAGGATTTGGGCATGGACCCAGAGCGGTCCCAGATTTGGATATCGACCCGGAGAGGTCATGGATGTGGTTTTAGGTTATTGGATATGGATGGATAAGAACTCGGTTGTCGGATTTGGATGGATGTGGAATTGGATAAGGATTTGGTTACTGGATAGGAATTGGATATCGAATCGAAGAAGTCATAGATTTGGATAAGGATACGGCAATGGCACTTGGATAAAATGGATTGGATTATGAATCGGAAGGTATGGCTATGGATAACATATGGACTTCAGATATCGGATTTGAGGCTATTCAAAACACGCCTTCCAATAACAAGGCTTGTTTTGGGGGGGAAATGTTAACCCGCCTTTTGGCAAGGTCGTGTAAAGACGAATTTAAATACATCGACTGCTCGTTTGTCGAGACTGGAGTACGATAGGTTTGAGCCAGTTGGATGGATAAACGATCGGTCATGGATGGTTCGGTGTGGGTCGCTCAGTCAAGGTGACTCGATCGTATATGGCTCGGTCGAGGAGAGGAGACCATGCATGGTTCGGTCTAGTTGGAGTGGATCGGTAGAAGATGGATCGGCTATAACTTGGGTCTAGGGAATTAAGGGATCGGCATAATGTGGTGGTTCGGCATGTTTGTGCGGGTCGGTATTAGTGGATCGGCCATGTGTTGATCGGCCAAGATAGTTAGGATGAGGTGGTTCAGTCATGATGGAGTGGTTCGGCATAAGGTAGTGGTTTGGCATGCATTGGGTCAGTCGGGCATTAACACTGGTTCAGTGTTGTGAGGGTTTTGGGTCGGTAGGTAGGTGGTTCGGTCATGATGTAGTGGATCGGCATGGTGAATTGGATCGGTGACTTTGGTTTACTCTGGGTCGTCATGGTACAAACTTGGGGTCGGCTAAAAGGAGGCAGGTCGGCAACAAAGCAAGGGGTCGGCAATCATCTTGCTTCGAGTCGAATGGCATGTTACTTCGAGTTAGATGAGAGGCTACTTCGAGTCATTCCCAAGGAAACTTTGGGTCGGCATATCCAAAACTCATGGTCGGTCGTAATGATGGATTTGGGGTCGGTAGTGGTCTTGATGGGCCTGGACCACTCAGGAAGCCCAGCCACTTGGATTTTGTCTATAAATACAGCATGTGGGGGTTTGGAAAAGGGGAACTGGATTATGTTTCCTTTCTTCTTCTCCACTAAGGCTGCTCTGCCATTATTGTTTTAAAAAACTCTGGATTGTAACTGTACTGGATTTTCATATCAATAAAAAAGGAATTTTTGGGAGTGAACGTAGGCCGGAGTCAGCCGAACCACTATAAATCCTCTGTTATTACTGCTTTCTTTTTAATTTTTACTGTTCTTCATATTTATACTCTCTACATACATTCTATCTGTTATCTGTGGTTGTTGGTTGGTGCTTTCATCTGGATTTGGGTGTTAGTGACCAATTTTGGCGCTAACAGGTGGTTCCCCAGGGTTTCGATAATGTTGAAACGGATGGTTTTTCCTAGGTTTTCGAAAGACAATGTTTGAAAGGTTTTAGAGGGTATGTTCGTTATATTAAAGCTTTCGGAGAAAAGAAAGGAAATATTTTTCCAATGTATTTGAAAGGCTATATTTAATGATGAAAGGGTTGTTTAAAGGTTTTAAACAAATGTTTCGAATGTATTAAATAGGCAATAT
Source organism: Allium fistulosum (assembly GCA_030737815.1). Lineage (NCBI taxonomy): Eukaryota > Viridiplantae > Streptophyta > Magnoliopsida > Asparagales > Amaryllidaceae > Allium > Allium fistulosum. The sequence continues at coordinate 1,722,621 of JASFAW010000015.1, forward strand.
AGCCTAAGTATTTCAAGTTAAAAAGGACTTTAACTTATTTTGGAAGGATAGTTAATCCTCATTAAAATTCATCCACATTATTTTGAGTAAAGTATATATAACATGACACAATAGCTTAGACTAAAGCTAAAGATATATTTTCCTTGTCTAAATATATATGATTTGAAGGACTAAATCATTTTGATAGGGTTTTCAAGGAAAATTTAAAGGCAAGTTAACCCTAAGAAAATAATTCAGATATTTAGTCCATTTTGCAGGCAGTGAGCCTAGATTTTGGACAGTTAGTCCATTTTGCAGGCAGTTAGCCTAGATTTCAGACAGTCGGTCTAGTTTGCGAGCAGTCAGCACAGTTGTATGGACAGATAGTCCATTTGTAGCATAATGGACCTTGGTATTATGTGTGGGCGGATAGTTCACATATTACCTATTTTACGGACAGATAGTCCATTTATTAGCATAAAGGATATTGCTATTTTGATATAATCAGTTTGATTAACCAGTTTGGTTGCAGTAAAGGATTTGCAAAATATATGTTTTAAAGAGGATATTAGTGAGAGGAAACCCGTTCCGCTAAGCGACGTGGTCTCACTTAATATCAGTAAATCGAGATGTAACAGAATTATTCACACTAGACTTTATGTCTAACTCGAAGTTGGGGGCATCGTCATATGTCGCTCTTGGCGTATTTTTTAATGATATATTTAATCATTTCCTAGGAAACGTTAAGGGATTATGTAACATGGATATGAATTATTGTTTTGAAATGTAATCAGCAAAATGTTGTTTTTGAAATCTGTGATTTTGTTTATATTCATGTGCTTCTAATATTATGGATACCATTATCATTACCGTATTTTGTCACCAGAAGTTAATACTATATATGACCGCAGCATATATAGCACTTAGCTTTTGGCCTCTAAATACGGGATATTACAGAGTTGTACATAGGTTAAGTCCATCATCGGTCATGCTCGGTCAACTATGAAGACAAGGTTACACCTAACAGACTATGCCTTATGCTAGGGTAGGTCCCTTAGGTAATGCACCGCTATAGTTGTTTGCCATTTTGTTTATTATGGCAAGTCTAGTTAACCCATAAAAGAGTATTTTCAAAAACGGATGGAGTAGTCCAAGGAGCTAGGTCCTCTATAATCAATAGGAACTAGATAAGTATTAAATTCCCAAGGAAAGATAGAATACAACTATGTTAGTATTAGGCACTACGAGACACACGATGAGGCGTACACTACCATTGAGAGGTGGACACGGATGAAGATAGTAAGACACACTTACGAGTCGACATTTTGAGTTCCCTTCCCTAATGCATAGTTGTATGGGTAGTTGTAATACGAGATGCAGTTCCATACAGGACGTGATATTGCATGATGATGGATCTTGACGTGGTGCCATAATACAGAAACTAGTGGGGATAGTTGTTTGTACCTTAAGCATTAGTCCTGATGACAATAAACATATGACATTATATATAATATATATACTAATGTTTTTTTCAAGTTATATATGGTGTATAGTACATGATGTGTTGATTTAGAAGATAATACAGTATTAAGAGAAGATTCAAGAGGTTGATATAGAGATTCAAGAATTAGAGATTGAAGATTGATGAGTTTTGAAGATTCAAGATATCAAGATAAGTTATAGAGTCATAGATTATATTGTTAAAACTCTGGTAGCACTTCTTTGATCTCTCTTCTTTTTTCAAAAAAGTTTTTAGTTTTATGCTTTATTAATGTTTATAGTATCTAAAAGTATATTTTGACATTTATTAATACTTTTATTATAAATTTATATTCACTTGTACCTTACATATATTATTTTTCAAAAGAAATTTATATAATACTTTATATATTAATATATTTCATGATAATTTTATAAAGTTTTCTTAGGTTTTATTATGATTAAAATGTGTATAAACTATGCTTTAATGATCTTGCAAAGTATTAAAATGATTTACAAAACTTGGCAAACGATTTTATAAGGTAGTGTTTGGTGTTTGGTTTAAAATGATTTTATAAGGTAGTGTTTGGTTTGAAAACGAATTTTGTATTTTCGGTTTTCAATATATATATCGAATTTGAGTAGAGTGGAGAGGTGACGGAGGGGATAAAAGAAAGATGGAAGAGAGGACGGAGGGGATAAAGGGACAACAGAAGAATAGATTGTTTCTCGTGATTGTGTTATTTCTCAAAACATGGAAAATGAAAAAAGTTGTTTTTTATTTTGTATGTTAACTTCGTTTTTTAAATTGATCTTTTTTGATAATATATATGTAATGTGTGCATTTTTATATGGACAAAAACCCAAAACTATAAATAACAAACCAAACACCACCTTAATATTTTCAAAACGATTTAATTTAGTGATATTTCAAATTTACAAAGGATATGTCGACATATCCTCATCATGTACGTCGACATATAGGCTCGGAATTTCAAAATTCAAATTCATATGGAAGTGTCTTTTCATCGTATCTCTTCACGAATAGACATGACTGTTGTTCCTCTATAAATAGGGGTTTTTCAAACGAATTTTTGTTAAAGACTTTCCCATATTTTCTCTTCTCTTTCACTCTCTTGATTTCTAAAAGAAATTCTACTCACAATCTTCTCAAATTCAAGTACAAATTCAAACCCTATTGGTTTGATTCTCTACTATTTCTTCTCTAATCCCTCTCATCTCTCCCACTCAAGTCAAGATCAAAGTGCTATTCAAGAGGTTATAGGAATATTTGTATTCAAGATCAAGAAATTGAGTCTGTAAACTCTATCAAATCATACCCTTATACTCTTGGGTGTGCTTGGTGTCCTTGAAATCCAAGTGGGTGTGCTTGTTTCCCATCCAAATCAAGTAGGTGTGCTTGGTGTCCCATTTGAATACAAGTGGGTGTGCTGGTGTCCCATCTAAATCGAGTGAGTGTACCCATAGTTCAAAAAATCTAGAGGGTGTGTCTAGTAGCCTTGAAATCAAGATTGTATTGACTTTGATATTTGAAAAGAAATATGTACAAGAAATTATACAGGACTAGATGTAGGATAACTTCGAACCAATATAAAAATTCCTAGTGTGATCTTTCCAGCTCTTTGCTTTTTTTACTTTTACTGCATTTATATCTGTCTGTGCTTGCATCTGTGATTGTTAATTTTGCATTGTTTAATTATAATCTTAATAGAATTTAAAAAGATTCACAAAAATTAGTAAACACTGTTCACCCTTCATCTAGCATTAAATTAGCCTTAAGATCCATCTCGCACAAACTAACTAAAGTTTCTTGATCCAAAGAGGGACTGTAGTACTTATGTATACATACATACATACATACATACATATATATATATATATATATGTATGTATGTATGTATGTATGTATACATAGATATATATATATATATATATTTGTATGTATGTAGTTACGGTCTACTTACAAAATACTATCTCATTACAAACGGCACAAACTAGTGTTATGTGTAAAATGAATAATTCACCAATCATCAAAACGTTGTTTTGACCCCATCCTCATTACAACCTATAGGATAGCTTTGGAGGTACAAGTACTAGTGCAAGGATGAACAGTCGAAGGGTGGGTTTCCTTAAGCATGCTCGACATTGACAAGAACATTAGATATTAGAAGTGTCAATCTTGTTCAGTATCTATATGATTTATTATACATTACTATTCCATTGTGAGTTATATCGATAGTGCTCTAATATGCATTTATTTTCCTATTTGTAGGATACCAAACCAACAATCTATATCTTGGTGGACTTAGTTTTTAATTTAGTGAAAATTCAGGCCTGCTAGGGTACGGGTTGTTACATTAACAGCATGCATGATTCGTGCACACTATGCAAAGGAAAGGTTTTTTTAGAAAAAAATTTAAAAAAATATATATTAAAGCATTTTAAATTGATTTTGGTTTTAAAACAGTTTGAATTCTTTTATCTCAATAACCCTACCGGTCGAACACACCTTTGTACCACTAGTCTCGCCTTCGAGAGACCCATTCTCTAACTTCATAATGGAGTAGCAAAGCTCATCATTAAGATATAACTTATTTTCTATGGAGAGGATATGTTTTTCTACCTTTGGGAATGGTGGCATCTGGGTCTATTTATAGTAATGCTAATGGGCTATGGGAATATCTTATCTAAATCCACCATTGAGGGTATGGCCTGTATAAATATGATCTTATCTCGCTTAATTAATTAAATTCATTTAGTTAATTAATATGCGCATATATTATGGCCCACTTAATATTAAATTTAAAAAAATTCGACTACCAAAATAAAATATATATGTATGTGTATATATATTATTTAGTATATTTAAATTGTTATATTGGCCCAAAAATAATTAAATAGATATATATAACAATTATATATTTTATTTATTAATTTTAGAATTACTAATAATAATTATTAATTTGTTAATATAACCATTGTATTTAATTTTTCATAATAATAATTTTTAATGCTTACAAATTATTTTGATAAACCGTCTTTGGTTGAAAACTGAGAATTGCGGTTGGGTGACTTCCAAGTGTGAACTCAGCCATCAGCAAATGAAGATATCGGTGTTAGAAGTTTGAGTGAAGCAAATCCAAATGTAATGGAAAGTTGAAATCAGCCGTGTAAGGCTTACATCCAAAAAGCTACGACTTGACAAACCCGATGGGCAACAAATGAAGAAATATTCATCTTTGACGTAGCTTAATTTATTATGAAGATCAATTACCATCTTGCTGTATTAAATAGCTTCGAAGAGAGTCAGTGAAGGATTTAAGGATCGTTATTTGAAATTGTATAGGAAGTAGATGTCAACGAGTATCATGTACAAGCGGAGATCATGTACAAGCGGAGATCATGTACAAACTCAAGAGCATCGTATAGGATTTAGGGTGTAATTGAGATGGAACTACTCCCATGGATTGGAGAACATGATGCAAAAATGGGTTGAAAGGCGGGATAGCTTCGAAATGTCACATTTTCCAACTAAAATCGGTGTAACCGGCAGGAGGATCATGATCTCTTTCATGCAACAATGAGAGTCTGATTTCATTCAGCGAAATCGTAGGCCTTTTGCATATACATTGAATATCTATGGCATTTAAGAGGGAAGAAGGGGAGTTAGGTGGATTATCTAATATCATGATCACATTCAAGGTGACGTTATAGGGGATGGCATTATATTATTCCTCGATAGACATTAGAGGTGCGACATAGGCTAGTACTTGAAGAGCATGTGATGTTCCAACTGCGATGGAAGAAGTGGAAGTCGAGGTTGTGCTAGAAGCTATCATAGGCGAGGAAGAAGCAGGTGTAGTTGTGGCTACGAAAGATGAAGAAAGCATCAAGTCTTTATTAGTTGACTAGAAACCTTGGATGATGAGCATGGTAGGATAAATATATTTCATCGCCTATACATGTATGTGCATAAGTGAGTAGCCCAAATAGGATTGATGTATACTATCCAAAGAACATTGATGGGCGTTGACTCATTGGATTATGTACATTGACAAGGGGCATTGTGCGTATCAAGTGCCTTTTGCACGGTGTATAGAAGCCCTCTGTATAGAGTAAAATCCCGTTGGTGCTTGCAAACGAACTCCTACATGCGATGGAGTTGTATGTAGGACAGAAATTGTTAACATATGAACTATGTTAATGAACCCAAATGGATCCAACATGGATTTGAACTTTGACTCTTGATTGGAATATCTCGAAGAGACGGCGCAATCTTTAGAGAATCGAGCTTTATCAACCAATGGATTCGAATGTTGAAGGAATTTGTATTCCTAAACATGTTTGAGCTCGAATTCATTGAAGTACGTCCTTAACTTCTTGAACTAGGCTTGAAATAATCCAACCCCTTGAAAAATCCTTTCTTGCATCGATCCATCTTCTCTCTCAATCAAAGTCGAATCTTCGTCTCCTCTATCCATTTTGGCATCATCATGCTAATAGAAATTGATCGGTGTTAACCAAAAGGAGGGGATGGTAGCTCGAAGAGAGGAACGATGATGGTGGTGTGGTGGAGCACAGAGATGGTGATGTGGCTTGAGGGGACAAACAGCGAAAAGGTGTCAAAATTACCATGAATTGATGGAAGGATTTATTGGAAATTGGATTTCTTAAAGTCAATATCTTATGAGAAGCCCTAGAACGAAGTCGCGCTGAAGCAAAAGGACTAGGTTTGAAAGCAAAAGCAAAGTGAGGATCAAAGTTTTGTAAGTGCTAGTTAAATACTAGGGGAAATATCGATTGGTACTGATCCATATATGGATCAGTAATGATCCATAAAGCTTCATAAAAATTGGTGAAAATGGACTGCAATAGCCTGACCAAGGACAAGAAGAACTATCAGATAGTTCTCGATGATGAATGAAATGAACGAACTTTCTGGATTGCAAAATCATCATACTTTTATATACCAAAAAGACTTGGCCTAATGACAGTGTGGAAGCGAAATGTTTGGATTCTCAATGTATTGCGTTCCATGAAAACGTTCCGAGCAATGAAAGCGTCTATGAATATCTAAATGTAGTCATCTGTCTTGATTCAAAGCACACTTTATGTTCATAGATGCATAGTTTCGAGGTGCAAGTGATGTCCGATGTCCAATATCTTTCACAAACGAAATTTCTATGGAATTTGACTACAAATCAATGAAGGAATGGATTTCAAACTCAAAGATGATTAAATATGAAGAACAACTATGAAAAGAGGGAAAAGGGAGCCCAACGTCCTTGTTGTCTCATCATCGCATACCACATAGTCATTGTGCTTATAACCCACGTTACTACACACCAACTAACATCTACAACATTACAACATACAATTTCAAATAGATATAGGCTCTGATACTTAATGCAACGGTCGTGGGATTCGAACTTCTGTAACCGTAGAAAGCAACTGTAACAACCCTGTATTTGGAGAGAATTAATAAAAGAAAATGATAATTATTAATTTGGTTAAAATGGATTTTTATGGACTAAATAGGAAGAATTTTAGATTTCATAAGGAATATTGGAAATTTATAATAAAGTAATTAGCGATGAAATTAAATTACTTTGGAAATAATTATTTGTTTAAAAGATTATGAAATAAATTAATTAGAAAATTAATCATTGAATGGATTTACAATATGAATTTGGGTATTTACATTTAAACAATATAATTATTATATAAATAAATTTAAGATATTTCTTTATAGTGCTGGATAAATAACTAAGTATTGTAAATATAAAATTTATTTGGAATTTTATTGTAATTTGAATTGAAAAATTAATATTAACGTAATCTGTAAAAGAGATGGAAAAGAAAGAATACACACACACTTATTTAATCTTTACCAAAGCCGAAGCCCAATTATTCCAAGCCCAAACCAATTTTTCAGACTTTTCTAATTCAAGATTTTTCTTCACTTCAGTATGGTTTCACGAAAAAATTTCCTATACCTCTTCCTTCTCATTTACTTTTTCCTAAAACCAAAAATCCTCATCTTCAAAATTATAAAAAAAATTATATAAATGATTATAAATCATCAAATCATAGTATATGCATCTTGATACTTGTATGCACCTATGGCATGAAGGAAATTAGGTTTTATTGCTATAGTGTTTTGCTGGGGTGCAGCGACCAAAGGCAGAAGAGGGGAGAGCATTAGTGAGTGAACACACTCACAAAATATATGTTTGCTTCGTCTAAATCTTGCATATGTTGGGATTTGATGGTGGTTTGATCATATATATTGTATTTGCATCGAATTGGAGGAGTATAGCCGAGGAAGAAGAAGGAGATGGCCTACGTTTGATCGAATGATTGTTCTAGGACAATGAGCGGTGGGTCAACCGGTCGACCAGTTGAGGCGTTGGTTGCCCAATTCTGTAAAAAATAAAAATAACAACAATAATTAAATTAAAGAAATATATATATATATATATATATGAAAATATGATTAAAGTATAAGTTTTATACTTTATGATAAAGATATTATGTTGAAGAATTATTTTGTATAAATTTGATATTAATTAATTTATTAAAGAAATTGGATTTGTAATTTTAGTAATTATTTAAAAGTCCTATTAAATTCTAGAAAAATATGATATGCTTTCTAATTATTATTATATAAATTTTCAAAGTATATTTCATGAATTATTGAATATAATGTAAAGTTTTGAAGATATATTTTGTAGATTCAGAATAAAAGAAATTGATTTGAATATTATAAAATTATTTAAAAATAGCATTTATATAGGGAAAATTATGTAATGATTATTTTGAGTAATATTTGGTTTTTTCACAAGCTATTTAAAGTATTTGATTATTAAATAAATTTTTTAATTAAATTATATTATTGAATAAATATAAAGATTTAGTAAATCCTTATTTTGAATCATCAAGTTATATTATGGAATTTGTTAATGATTTGAAAGCTATGAATTTATATAAATAAGTATATTGTATTGAATTGGAAGTAATCACTCCTACTTAATAAAAATATTTAATTAAATTGTTTTATTTCATATATTATTATAATTTTCTCTTATAATTGATTTGAACATATGAATGATCCACGGTTGGTATTATGTTGATCAATGTTTTGATATGATATAGTGATGACATCCTTTTGTATGGATTTTTGATATTTTTATTATCGAAAATATTTTTGTTTACGGTGATTTTAATTCGGTATGATGAGGAATTTGAATAAATAGAGTTATAATACCATCTGGGATGGGGTACACAATAATATTTCTTGGGTTATTTTTTGGACTCGTTATACAAAATATTATGGAGATGGAGTGTGGTTTTTAAGAAGTGAATAAATGTTTGAGTTTCACGCAGTGGTATGAGACGTTGTTGTTATATTTATTCAGTTATTCATTGTAAGTAGATGACACCCACGTAACTAGTATCGTATTATGAGATTGTACTTACCTTAGGTGATGCTCATAGGAGTGATTCGAGTAGGTGCCCTTATATTTATTGATATTGTGTGCCACTATCATGGTGTACTTCTTTTATTGGCGTTAGTGAGAACTAGATGGCTAGAGTCTACCCTAGCGGCCTGATCTTGGAGTCTTGCCCCTGATCCGCGACACCTTTTTATTGGATATTTTATTTCGGGCGCATCACAGGATTTGGGTTAGGTGACCCATAAGGTAGGTTCCTTATATCACGATATTTGGGTTAGGTGAAACATAGGGTAGGTTCCCTACGACAACTTTATGTCGCATAGGCCAATAGTCTATTACCTATAGGGGTAAAGCAGGATGGTGATCGAGGCAATGCATTGACGAGCCACTGGTGGATATGAGTCATGATGTATGTCGAGATAACTGAAGACTGTAGGAGCGGATCTGATTAGTTGACCCTAGGCTCCTGAAGTGGGTAGACGACCATCAGTCTCCCTTTTGATTCTAACGGAGTGGTAGATTGGCATATACTATTAATACACCTCACCTACATATAGATATGGGTTAGGCGACCCAGGGTTAGTTGACCCACATGTAGATGTGTATATGACTCTACTTGGGACTTTATATTTGATGTACCGTCATTTCCCGTCATGATTTATTCTGATTTATTCATATATGAGGAGATTAGATTATATCTGGGTGGATGTCCAGAGTATAGTCATATCTTTTATTGTATATGATTTCCTTGATAGGCGGCCTGTATTTTATATTGATGTTAGTATTCTTTTACTAGAGATTGAGAGATATACTTAGGAATTACTATTTGCTAGCCTTATTATAGTTGATGACATCTCATATTTGATGATTTATGGATTTTGATGATGATTTTCGATAAGGATGATTCATCCATTTGATATTGTATCGATTGTATAATACTTGATGTGATTTTATATGGGTGATGACACCTTTATACTTGATTTCCATGGGTGTTGTTGTTTTGTTATATTACTTTTTAGTACGTCGTCACTATTATAGTATGCATATTCTATATCTATATATGAATTGACTCTTAGTTTAGATATAGTCTGACCCGTCTATTATTAACATAATACTCGGGTCATTCTGAGACAGTTCAGGTACATGGACATAGATACCATCATGTGTTATGTAGGCTTAGAGGAGACAAGTACATTATATTGCTATATATCATCCGAGACTTATATGGTTTCATGTATGTATGTTCGTATGTTGTATACTAGACATACCTTGTATATACAGTATTATATATAATCGTTGTAATCATGACTCTGTGTTCTCTGATATTCATTCTATATTGTGTATTGTTTTATCCTGGAAGCACACATGTGTATTGCTTCGTGCCGATACTGTGTACGTATAGGTAATCTATTTATTTGATGTTTAAATACGTACCGGCATTAGACTATGGGAATATTCACGTATGTACCCTATATCGTCGCATTCTCCGTATTAAGTATTACTCAGCAATACTCTTGGATAGTGTGGGTATAGAGGTGAGGGTGTTACAGCAATGCCTTACACTAACCACTATGCTAAAAATATCTTTATGGCAACTTTCCAAAAAGGGATGTTATAGAACACTTGAGGAAACAAGGTAGGAAGCAATAAAGGAAGATTGAGTCAAGGAACAAAGCATCAAAATTTAAAGAATAGGAATGGTGACACAAGAAATAAAGCAAGGCTATGCATCGAAAATAATCCATATATGGATAGGTACCGATCCATTAAACTTTTTGGGACTAGGTCTATTTTCTTCCTAATATTATAGATCTAACTATTTGACAATTTCTATTACAATCTGATAACTCAGAAGCAAATTATAGCCCACTTTAGCGATAAATAAGAGACTATTTTCAATAGGAAATGGACTTTTTGACCTTTTGGATCTTTGCTTATTCATATTTAAGGGAGCCTATGCCGTTACCAACTTTTGGATTGAATCTTGAATTGTACTTGCAATTTCACTAGATATAGATTGAATCGAGCAAAAAATACCTTCAAAGTGGACGTAGACATAGTTGAACCACCACAAAATTGATGTCCTTTGTCTTTCTTACTTTTATTATCCAAATTTTCTTTTTTCTTATTCATTTACTATTCATGGTGTTGGAACTAGACCAGCACGCAACAGGTGAAATTGGTGAATTTTAATTTTTTTCTACTATTTTGGATCAAATTGGGCCTATGAAGTCTAAATTGATTTAGATCTTATCTAAATTAATGTCAAATAAAATCATTATTTTATTTAATACATATATAAAGGTTCATACTAATTCTATATTTGTATTATATAATGCGTACATGCTTATCATATACATATGTACGTGTACGTGCACGTGCAACATATAAAATATGCATGGTATAGCAAGCTCGTATCTAGGTGTTGTGATTTACACCACAACAGACATGTTAGCTCCTCAATATACGTATGTGCTACTATATATATATATATATGTGTGTGTGTGTGTTTTTTCAATATGATAAAGGTTATATTTATATTAGTGTAATATATATATATATATATATATATATATTTATTTACATATATGAAAGTAGTATCGTTTATCTACATATATAATATAAAATAATGTTTATAAATATAAATATTGATAATTTTGAATTCAAAATTAAAATTCAAATCTAAACCTAGGTATTAAAATATCTTTTACTTTCAAAATTTAAAATTTGATTTTGTGAAGAATTAAATTTAAAATGCACTATATATATATAAAAAAATCGGTTTTTTTCTTAATTAAAAATGAATATATATATATATTAATATTTTAAAGTTATTATAATAAAGAAATGTTGTACAATCAAATATATAATAAATAAGTATATACATACATGCACATATACATGTTATTCGGCCATAATTATGGTTCAAAAAAAAACATTTTTTTTGAATTTAAATCTTTCAGATTTATTCATTTTTTTATAATAAACAATTTCCAAATTGTTGGAGTTTTTTAAATACATACTTTATAATGTATAAGATTTTATGCATATATGTTTGTATGTATGTACATTTACATTGAACATATGTATAAAGACTAATTTATAATATTATATTTTAGAATTAAATTATATATATAATACAAATAATTTTTATATATATATATATAATTTTTTTTATCAAAAATGAATATAAATGCTTATAATTTTAACTGTAAGTTACATATAATGCATAATTGTTTAATTTAATTTAGAACCAACTTTGTTTTAAAATTCTTTTAAATCATTTTAATTTTCAAATTTTTTTATTTTTTTATTTTTAATGCGTGGTCGAGAGCATATATGTGTGTGTGTACATAATTTTTTTATAATTACAATAACAATAGATTTGCATATATATATATATATATATGTGTATATATATGTATGTATGTATGTACGTATACACACACATGCATGCATTCATACATACGTATATAAGGACTACATACATATATAAGGATTTATGTTAATATATTCGATCTAACTACACATGAATCATATAATGGGCAAGCATAGACACATACACACACATATAATATAATATAAATAAAAAGTGCTACCTTACTATTGCCTACAGAATACACCTTGAATGTTGGATTCGATTGACTCCGTTTGAATCTAAATTCAAATTCTTCAAGAAAGAGCTATCCACTAAAAGAGCTACACACCATTACACCGATTTTATTTGAATTTTTGTTTTGAGGCTTGAATTGATAGAGAGGTATAGGATATTTTTGGCTAGCAAAGGGAATATGAGAGGCAAAAACTAGAGAGCAAAAGTGAGGGATTAGAAGTCTTTAAATAGGAGAGAACGTTAGGAGCAAATTGTGGATCCCGATCCACTACTTTCTCCACCAGTTCAAATCCCACTCAAACCAAACCAAACCCTCTTCCCCTTCTTTCATAGTCGGCCACACCTTCCCATTTTATGGGCCTCCATGCCACTTCAATCCCCGTCAGAAAATATACATTTAAACCTAATTTAAATGCATATCAATACCGTATATCAATACGTGTGTATACAGCTTTTATATAAGCACTATTTCAATACTTATCAACACATATTAAATAAAAAATTTATGATTCATTATCCATAAATATTAAATTAATTAATTAATTAATTAATATCAATTATAATTTAATTAAATCAGATTGTAGTTAGATTATTCAATATTTCGCTTGTGTGACTTTAGGTATAAATTTGGTCAGATTAATATCAAACGATTAAAATATTAATGTTCAAACATCATCTAAGCTAGTATTGTGACATTATGACCAAATTTATCGCTTACATAGCTTGGTAAAATCCAATTTTACTTGTTTTAAGCAGTATTTGGTAGTGATATTTATTTACATCAATTCTTTTTGTCATAACTATATCACATTAGGACTTATGGAATTTGGTAATGGTCAAAATTCCAATATCATCCACATTCAACTTTATAGTCCAAACACAAAGTCCTTAGTTCAATAATACTAATTATTGTTAACTGAATTGCTCTGGCCAGAGACTTTAACTTTGAGTTGACTTCAGATGACCGTGATACTAACCTCATATAACCGAGAAGAAGAATTCTCTATTGCATAATGTTTCACTTCCAATGCTTCCACTCGACTCAACTATAGTAGTTCAATGGAAGTCATGCCAATATTTAACTATAATCAAAGCGAAGTTTCTACATTGAAGTTTGACAGTATTGTCAAGTCGAGAGAATTGTGTTATATTGTCATACCAATATTTTTTGTTTGACCTTAGTTATATTAACGAATAGAAAACTATCGAGTAAGTCATTCCATAGTTATCCAATAATTATCAGTATGGAACTCTTGGTGCCCCCAACAGCCATAAGTAAAATGCTGCCCAACATTTGAAGAGCATTACATATTCTAGTTTCTATGGATGTATTAATATCCAATCTTGATACGTCTTGACTAGGAATATTTAAAATAATGTTAAATTGTGATAAATTACTCATGATTATGACACGTTGTAATTACTATCACAAAGCACACCATTTATGGATTTTATATTAAATATACTTTAATTAATTAATTAATATAACACATTATGCAAGTATATAATAAAAAGAAAAACATCTTTTATTTCGAATGAGATTTTATTACAGAGTTAATAATTTACAATAAATTACAAAACTACTCCTAAGGCAGACCCCTATCGCTATCAATCTCCCACTTGCACTTGGGGTCAGTTATGGAATGTCTATCCTATCCCTTTGATCAATTTGATGAGAAATTATCGAGCCAGTCCCTTCATGAATAGATCTGCTATGTTGTTTTAATTATTTATTTTGTCAATCAACTCTCTCCGATGTTGATAAAACAACATTATCATGTTGAACTATTCAGAGTATGTTTCTCAACTTCTAGTGAGCTTTTATCATTACATTGCTATCATATAGCAATAAAGTAGTATGTTTAATACCTGGAATCACCCATAGCTCAGTTATAAATTTGTGCATTTATATTTACACATTGCTTTTATTGCAGCGCTATTTAAGGCGATGTACATAGCATTTTATTGAATTAGCCACAACCTTTCGTTTGAAACATCACCAAACTAAAGTCACTTAACTAAGGTTTGAACATGAATTTAATATTGACATATTACGCTCAATATCACTTATGAAGTTCGAGTCTAAATACACCTTTATAAGGAGTTCATTGTTTCTGTGAACAATCCTTTAGCATTTCATAAATACTCGAGAATGCTCAAAACTACCATTTATTTATTTTAATTTGGATTTTATATTTGCTTCATGCATTAAATACATAAGCAAATTATGATATTATGGACAATACGACATGTATAATAATTCTTATTGCTAATTCATAAGATTTTACATGTTCCATATTAAACATTTTAATAAGGTGTCTTTGCACATCGTTTGGGACATTCCCAACATCTTTTCTACTTGTTATAAAAGATATAATTTACAAATCTGATATCAAGTATTAAACAACCAAACTAGAACTAATTTTAATATAAGTACATCATTAACAATAAGCAGTATGTTGTTTAGTCATAGTTAAAAAATCTTTATGTGCCTTTTTAATGTTCTTTCTAGTAAACATACGCTTCCTCTGCATTTTTACTTAAAATCAAACTATTTGATATTTCTATTGAAACATCTGTTTAACTTTGATTCTCGTTGAACGATACTTTTCTACTAGTTGTTGGATCATATCAGAAAAACCCAGAAACTCAATATTACTCCCACTGACTTCGAGATACTTTGGTTGTTATGTGCAAACATTCTATTCTAAATCATTATTTAAAATTTTTTGTTTCAACACATATGTACCAAAACACAAAGTCATACTGGGCAATAATTTTGTAATTAAAATCTAAACCATCTTGAGCACATTGAGTAGGGCATCTGTTACGTTAATTTCAATAATTGAAATTTAGGATTTTATTCTATTAATGTTGCCCTCTATATTCCACTTGCATTAGTCTTTCTTTTGAAGACACATTTACGGCCGATGAGCCATATCCATTTGGTTGTAACTATCAAAATCATGTTTTGGTAACATACTTGGAATCCTTTCGAATTTGTGCATCATACCATATGCCAAGGTAAATACTCTAAATGGTTAAATTAACATTTGAGGATTAACTGTTCTTGACATTAGTAAGAAACTCATGGTTTCCCTTTATTATGCGAGAATACTTATTATATACTCTAATGCAATGTGTTTATGTAGATTTGGGTAATTTCATTTCATCCCATGCAATCAGTTTCATCTTTAGATGGTATCAAATCTATTTTACTACCAATAATTTCTAAAAGAAATTACTTCAATTGAAGGTGGTATTTGTTGAAACAATAATCGTTACTAGGTGCAACAGAATAGGTATTCATAAACACTTTATTCATTTCCTTATATATAAAATTGATTTGGTTTTAGTTTACGATACTTAGGTTCAAAACATAAATTTGACAACCAATGATGACTGTTTCCAAACTCCTTTTTGGGTAGTTCACACAAGTTCTCTCATGAACAATTATTACGTATACTCTTTCAACTCGCACAGCTTGTCAACTCCTTATGTTAGGATATGTTGAGGGTTTCTCATAAACTCTTATCTTGTATGATTTTATAAATTACTTTAGATGAAAACAATTTTAACCTTGTATACTACTCATAAATACATGAGCTTACTGAAAGAAGTTAACTGAACTTCACCCATCATTTATCATACAGTGTTCAATAAAGTTCGATTAATCCTTATCGTTACGTCATTATGTATCATAGGGAGGAGTGACTTTTGAATCTTTATTCATTTTTAGGTACATTTGGAACTCTTTCAAATATATAATCACCTACTCGATCAAATCGAATTATTTTATTTTATATTGCATGTAATTTACTTTACTTTTGTTTTATATTCTATGAATTTAAATAGGCATGCTACATGTGTATCAAATACATATGTTCATATTTACGATAATTCACATGTGAATTCAATAAAGTATGTGGTATTATTAAACTTACAATTGCATTTATCTATATGCAACAATCCGAAGAGTCCATCAACTCTCGTGTTGCTCCCACTGAATGGGTGGTTTATCCTTAATTATTCGAGATATAATTTACCGGTACCATATGAATCATAATCATATAATTAAAGAATTATTTATCAAAATCGTGGCTTAGCCTATAATTCCAAAATAACTGCAAATAATTTCAGATACTTTGGTATTTCCAACGCATCACTTTTGTTATAAAAGCAAATACAACTTTTATAATTTTATTATATAATGAATATTCATATTAAAATAAACCAATGTCTATTTTTCAATCAACACTGAAAAACAATTATTATTTCATAAATAATGTTTGGTATGTTTTACGAAATTAATTTCATAATATGATGCGACCAATAAGTGTTATATGGCATGCTCTCATTATTTCAACCATTATTATAATAGCGTACAAAACATGAAACTCCATTTAACCACTTAATATAGTCTATTTATTCAATCTACTATAACCAGTTTACAGCCGAGAGTTTTCAGATCAAATATCCTGAACTCAAAGAAATAAATCTCATAGAAAACAATTTTCTATATGAAAATATATTGAAAAATAGAAATCATATTTATCATTCCAATGTTAAGAATCTATTATTATTTTACAATTTTTGTTCTCGATGTTTCTTTATGACGTAGAAGTGACCGTTCACTCTATTTATCCCAATTATGCCTTAGGTTGCATTCACTCTCATACATTTGATTTCCTTTCTAATGGTTGAACCAATCAAAGGAAACTCTTACTAAAATATCATAATGACCCTTTACAAAAGTGCATTTGGTGATCCTTAACTTTTAAGGATACCAAATAAGTTGCAATTTACGTACTGATCAAACTGATATTTCAATGATCGGGTTCTTAAACATATCTTGTAGCTTTTGGTCTAGTGTTACATTTATAATAATAAGATCTTTATTGTAATCAATTATATTGAATACACGATCTCTCAATAAGGTCTACTTGTTTATTCCGAATGAACTAATTTCATTCGTGTTTTCATACATTACGAGTTGTGACTGTTCACCATATAACATTTATACGTGATTGATATGGATAAAATATTCACAAATTTGTATTGCTTTTATAAGTTCAAAACCCATTGAAGACAACACACAATCTTAGGTAAGTAAATATATAAAAAAACCAAGTTACGATCATATTTAGTGGTTGTATCATTAGGCACTTGCATGGGTCTTAAATTTTCAACATGCAAAATTTATTGGTAAGTATATTCTATATTTCCATTTTTCAATCTTAATTCAGTTCATATGTATGTTATAATCGATAAACATTTTATTAATTAAACAAATTGCACAAATTTATCGATGTAGTTTATTCTAATACAAGAAAGGTTAAACGTTGCAATTTTGTTTTTCTCAAAATATTAAGACGAAATATAGAAGTTTTCGACTTCTCTAGTGGGTGTTAGGACATATGCCTTGGGATTCTAACATTGAGGAAAGTTCAACTAACTATAGGCCCACATGTGATGGATAACTCCTTATCGGTTGTATCATATACAACTCCTGATCTTGTGGTCCATGTCCTAATCCCATCTTAACCATGAGGAAAGCTCAACAAATAAAGAGATAATCCTCATACCTACCATCTCGCGATGACCTAAGTATAATGCACGTTAGTTAAGGAAAGCTCAATAAATACACACAATTATCATACCTCATATGTTCTAGATATTAATAGTATTATGGATAACATGCCTATCCTGAGGAAATCTCAACAAATAAGGAGTATGCAAGCAACCTATTAATATATAAATGGTTGATGACAACATTTATATTAAAGATTCACATCTTTAATATATTTAATTGAGTGGTATCAACTTATGGAATATTGTATTTATTATGAAATAACTGCATGATTCAAGTATGGAACACATTTGAAATCAAGTATACATAACATACGTATGTATTTACTCCTTAAATATTATTAGGGATTCTTATTTTCCACCTTTTATTACACATTCATATTATATAAGTTTAATTCTTATATACCATTTATAATTTAATTTACTTATATAATAGTCTTATATTAATTTTATTAATTAAATCTTAATTAATTAATTAATTAATTAACATTATAGTTAATTCTTTCTTTATTCATTTTAAACATTGTAAATTAAATAGTGCACAATAACATTTATAGTTATACACATATATCTGATATATATATATATATATATAAGCTTAACATTTTAAAATAATGTTACATATGTCAATATATTTGTTATTTAATTTAATTAATCTAATTGATTATTAATAATTTTCAAAAATAGTTATTTTATTTTCAAAACTATTTTGAAAACTATTTTATAACATTTTTCTAATCATTACTTATTTTACACTTAAAATATTATTTTTATTTATTTTAAATTTAAATTTTAAACTTAAAATATTATTTTAATTTCAAAATATATTTTGAAAATTAGCCCAAAGTCCAATTCAATTTGAGCCTTTATATTGGGGATAACCTTAGGGCTTACCTCATACTTTTGGTCCAGTCCAATAACCAGGTAGGGTAGAGTACTTGATTACCCAAACCAAATCTTAGACTCTACTTTTCTAGACACCCTACTATATAAGTAGGCTTTAATAAGTTAACCCTAATACTACTAATTCAGATCACATAGGCTATTGGGTTCTGATACCATTGTTGGAACTAGACTAGCACGTAATGGGTTAAATAGATTCATTTCAAAATAAAATTCCATTTTGTATCTAATTGGGTCTATGAAATATAAATTGATTTAGATCTGATCTAAATTAATTTTAAACAAAATCATTATTTTATTTTATTTGTATATAAAGGTTTACATTGATTTTATATTTGTGTTATATAATGCCTACACGTGTATCGTATACACATGTACGTGTACATGCACATGCAACATATACAATTTGCATGGTTTAAATCTCCCATCTAAGCGTTGGAATTTCTCCACATGGGACGTGCTAGCCCCTCCATATACATATATGATGTATAATATATATATATATATATAATATGATAAAAATTATATTTATATTAGTTTAATATATATATATATATATATATCTGTGTGTGTGTTAAAGTAGTGTTGTTTATCTACATACATATAATATAAAATAATTTTTATAAATACAAATATAGATAATTTTGAATTCAAATTTAAATTTCAAATATAAATCTAGATATTAAAATATAGTTTTAAAATTTGATTCTGTGAAGAATTAAATTTAAAATGCACTTACATATAAAAAATAATTTTTTATATTAAACATGAATATATATATGTGTGTGTGTGTCTATATATATTTATTTATACATGTATATATATTTATTTATGTATGTATATATTTATATGTATGTATATATATAAATTAATGTTTTAAAGTTACTCGTAATAAAGAAATGATATACAATCAAATATATAATAAATAATTATATAATTTATTATATACATGCATATATGTTATTCGATCATATTTATATTTTGAAAAAAAAACCATTTTTTTATTTTAAATCTTTTTAGTTTTATTTATTTTGTTTTTTTTATAATAAACGATTTCTGAATGGTTGGAAACTTTTTCTTCAATATATATATAATATTTTTTCTCGGAAACGAAAATATATGTTTATAAATTAACTACAAATTTACATGTAATAAATAATTTTTTCATTTTATATAAAATCAATTTTTTAAAAATTCTTTTAAATCATTTTAATTTTTAAATTTATTTTATTTTTAGTACATGCACAAGAGCGTATACGTGTGTGTGTATATATATATATCCATGGGTATAGAAATTCTTTTCCATTTAATTTTTAATTTTTTATTACAGTAATAATAGATTTTTATGTGTGTGTATGTATATATACACATACATCAAAAGGCAACATATATATATATATATAAGGATTCATGATAATATATTTGATCTAACTATACATCAATTATATAATAGGCAAGTGTAAAAATAATATAAATAAAAAGTGTTACCTTATCATTCCTTAGAGATTACACCTTGAATGCCGAATCTGATTGACTCTGTTTGAATCTAAATTCCAATTCTTCTAAAAGGAGCTACTCGACTGAAAGAGCTACACACAGTTGCACTGATTTTAATTGAATTCATGTTTTAAGGCTCGAATTGATGGACGAAGCGTATGAAACTATAACACCCTACCCTGAAATGGGCCAAAATTCTGGCCCAGAAAAGGTCCATCGAAACTTAGAACCATCTCAAAGCTGGCTGTTGGTTGGTAAAAAAGAACAATACAGAGCTATCTATCTACACATTCAAAATCTCTCAGCAGAAGGATAAAATATAATAATAACAACAGTACCCTTTTTTAAAATTTCAAATTGCCATTTAAAACCATAATAAAATATCCATAACGTCAAAACCCAACAATAACCGTACATATTCGCAATATTCCAAAATTACAACATTGTTTTTATTTCATGGGTACATCAAAAACAATAGAAAAAAACAAGTAAATAGATAATCTACCGCCACAAGTCACATCACCATCTTCGCCTTCGGTGTCGCCCTTCCTAACCTGTGATATAATAAAGGGAGTCGAAACAACATTTTTCCAGTGAATAAAAATCTTGAGCCTTCCTATATTAGTACTTGGGCAGCATAATTCAAATAGGAATATGTCTTACATTTCTACTTACAACATAAGTCTTTTCAAATGTAAGCCCAAAGTCTTTTCTCAAACTTAAATAAAAGGCTTTCCAAATATAATCCCATAGCTAACTTGATATCTACCACATAACCCATATCTATCATCTAGAATATCCTATCAATGTAAGAGATAGTACTCAAGTCACTTAATATCTTTTCATGAGAATTAGGCAGACTCCTACCATTTAATACCTTATTTAAGGCAGGACCACATCATTTACTACCCATAACCCCAAGGCGGACTCCTCACTAGTAACTATCTAGTTGACATTGCATAGAATCTCTTCAGCCACTTAATACTTCCTATTGAAGCGGGCCCTTTCCTGCAATATCCTCTACCGCATCTAACTCATAATCTCGACCATTTACTACTTCCTACACAGATAAGAGGGGGCCCTCACACAACTATTTAATACTTTCAATCTTTGAAGCAGGTCCTTAGTATTATGACCCGTACCCCACGGTGACATATCACATTAGCCCGACTATTCGTAGGCACTGATAGCGGATTAGCTGGATGATTTACCCAATAAAATTTGGGACTAACCTCGCGTCATCGTATTTAATTATTATAGATGAAGTCTCACATCAGTCTCAAAGTCACATTACCAGTAGCCAGATTAGCTAGGCAGACTTCAATATGTTTTTGACCGATCTCATATCCCTATAACTTTAGCGATAATCTATATCACATTCCACATATATTATCACTCACCTCACCATTTCCATAATCAAGGCCTTACAAGAAACTTTATTATTTTTCCTTTAACATTAATTACCTTCCTAAGGGGTATTTAATAGAATTAACAACATATTTAACTATGCAATTATATGTTATAATTATATGTTAATTACACTGACATACACACACACATGCGCGCCTAGTAATTTCTATGCATGTGGAATTTACGCCCTAAAGTAGCGTTTAAATGTCAACTCTTCGAACAACTATATAAGTCTCGTTTCATATTATTAAAAATTCCAATATTCATACCCAAAGATTTCAATCAATAGACTTGTATACAATAAAAATTTGAACTCAATTTATTACATCAAAATAATGGATTATATAGATACTTATGTACCGTTCTTTTTTGAACTGAAAGGGGCAAACGAAATGGGAATGGCAAAGGGAAGGGAAAGGGGTTGGTTCGCGAAATGAAAATGTGTTCTTTTTTGCACACGAAAGGGGCATGGAGAAGGGGCACGGGGTGTAAAATTGGGGAGGAAACAAATCGGGCAATGAAAGCTTCATTTTAAACCGTCCGTGCGAACTGGGCTGGGGAGTGGGGGCCCGCGTCGATGCGTCCGACGCGGACGCGAACTTTAACTGCCCATTTTGCAAAAAGAACGGTACCTTTGAAACTACAATTCCAATTTTTACGCTCTATTCAACTCCTTTTTCACATAAAAATAAACAAAGGAATTTATATTTAATCCATAGGAATAAGCAGTGCAAATTACGAATAAAATTTATACCCTACACACTATTCCTCAATCCAAATCCTTTAACCAAATTCAAAGAAAAAGAGTAAGGAGTGGAATAGAACGTAAAATAATCAAAACTGCTGATCTACACTATTTCCATTATTTTGCCATAAACAATTGACATTCCAACATAGAATTGACATTTCGTATTGAAGGAGTTTTGGGGGTTTATAATATGATATTTTTGCAAATCACAATTCCCTAAGGCATATTCAAACCCAAATTATAGCAATTAATTACTAAAATAGAAAAGCTAAGATTTCCACTCACAGTATAGCCTTAGCTTTGCCTCCTTTGGATTTGACATGTCTTTGATAATATCTTATTAGATCTCTTTATTTTAGCACATATATACATCAAGAGATTTGTATATACATTAGATTCAGAAAATTAAAGGTTTAGAGGAGATGAAGTTGAGAAAATAAATAATAAACAAAGATAGGTCTAAAGGATTTCTTACATGAAACCTTAATGGAGTTTTTCTGAATCTTAAAAAGATGAACCGATAGAGCTTCGCTAATATTCTTAAAATATTTGTGAATAAAAGTAGGGAGCTAGAGTCTTATTTATAGTGGCTCGAATGCACTGTAATCATCATATGAAGGTCGACTGAAAATTATAAAATCCGAAACGAGCAAATTCACAAACTCTAGCAGCAATTTCACTATCAACGGTTGACCGCCCTACCCTACCCCTACCGGTCAACTGCTAGCAGTCAGCCGGTCCTAGGGTACGGTCGACCGTGATTTTTATTTTGGAAAGATTTTTTGTGTCATTGTTTTTTATTTATTAAATTCCTCAATTACACTTTAACATTAAAGTTAAATTTAACGTTTACTTAACTCCCAAGTCTAATTACTGTTAAATTTCAAATTTCAAATTTTAAAACTAATTATTCTTTTGAATTTTAATTTTATTTAAATTATTTTAAACCTAAAAACTTCAAACATCCATAAATTATCCGTTTGAACTTCATTTTCAACATATTATATATTGAAATCGATCAGAATTTTGCCATGAACGTAATGGCATAACTTTCATGGTCAAATTCCAAATTTTGCAAAATTTCCATATTTATCCTATCTTATTTAATTTAATTAATCCAATTTATGGTTGATTTTATGGGTTGTTACATTCTTCCTCTCTAATAAAGGATTTCGTCCCCAAAACCTTTTTCAAGAGGCGAACGACATAACACGCAATAAACAACCATGTTATCTACGCATCCATCCACTCAACCAAAAGTGCAATGTGATTATGTATTGTAGACATACAATAAGTGAGCTCACTTCTAGCGTGAGTGTGTAACTGTGACATAGAAATATGTATGCAAAACACCTTGAAAATGCATAAAATTTCTACATGAGTGCGAAGTGATGGTGAAAATTGTAGCAACAATCTCTTACCATCCACTCTAGCAACCATGATGCAACCAAAATCTAATTTTGAAGATAAAAAGTTACTAGTGAAAAGCTTGGGATGAGAGATCCTCATCTTTTCTTCGGTCTCCCATGTGCTTTCCATCGGATTATCTCCCTATCGTACTTGATCCAATCTAATTTCTTTGTTGCAAAGCTTCCTAGTTTCATGCTCCATAATCCATATGGTGGCATGTGATGTTATTGGATCTGTCTCAATATTCCCCAATTGATCAGGCTCTACCATAATAGCTGTGCCTTGAAGGCATTTCCTCAAGTGCGAAATGTGAAAAATGTCATGGACTCCTGCTAATCTGTCGGGTAGCTCCACATGGTAAGCCATTCTTACTATTCATTTCACAACTCGAAAAGGCCCAACAAATCTTGATGTCAACTTTCCTGATTTTTCGAATATCACGACTTTTCTAAGAGGTGAGACTTTGATAAACACCATGTCTCCAACTTCAAACTCCAATTCTATCCTTCTCTTATTTGCATAGGATTTCTAGCTTTGCACTGCCTAATCAACTCTACCTTCATTGAAGTTTCATGAATCAAATCTGGTCCCAGTAAAATTTTGTCAATGATTACCCACTAACAATTTAGCGATTTGCATGGCCTCCCATAAAGTGCTTCAAGAAGTGCGATACCATTCGTCGATTGATAACTATTATTATAAGCGAATTCCATTAAATGTAGATAATACTCCCAATATCCTCTGAAGTCCATGATGCATGCTCTTAACAAGTCCTTCAAGATCCTATTTACTCTTTCTGTTTTTCCATCTGTCTGCGGGTGGTACTCGCACCAGGATTCAATGATGTTCCTAAAGCTGTCTGCAAACTCCTCCAAAACTCGCTAGTAAATAAGGGGTCCCTATCATTAACGATGCTGACTTGAAGTCAAACCACTTCCTTAATATAAAAATAGGCTAACGATGTTATGGTCCTGTTGTTCCTAATGGGAATAAAGTGGGCACTTTTTGTGAGTTTATCCACTATGACCCAAATTGCTTCATTGCCTCTTTGACTGCTAGACAACCCATCTTTAAAGTCCATTGATATGTGTTCTCATTTCCAAGCCAATATTTCTAATGGCAATAATAATCCTCTAGGTTTCCCTTACTCAACTTTAATCCTTTGGCATGTTAAACACCTAGAAATAAACTACTTTGTTCTTTACCCCTGGCCAATAGAAAATAAATTTCATATCCCTATACATCTTATCTCCACCGGTGTGAATAGTCACTCATGAATGGTGAAATTCTGTAAGCACTTCCACCAATAAACTATCAATCTTTGGGATGCAAAAGCATCCATCTCTCCTCAAACATCTCTTCTCATCTACTACATATCGACCAATGTAGGAAATTGTTCTTCTCTCCTTAGCTTATCCAAAATATTAACTATCCCTTCATCTTTATTTTGTTCAAGTCCAATACGGTCCATTGGTATTGGTCCAACCTCCATTGCTGCCACATAGTTTTAAATTAGTCATGTTGGCGGTTGGAAGTTGAAATTTGAGAGAAACTCTAACCGCCTCCACTCATATATATCTCCAAAGGTAGCATGCCTCCGACTAAGGACATCAGCGACAACATTCCCTTTTTTGGGGGTATACTATATCCCAAAGTCAAAGGATGTTATAAACTCCATTCACCTCCGTTGCCTAGGATTTAAGACTTTTTGAAAAAATAGATATTTGAGTGATTTATGGTCAGTAAACAACTCAAACCTTTCCCACAAAAGATAGTGCCTTCACATCTTCATGGAAAAAATAGTGGCTACCCGCTCCAAGTCACGCACTGGGTATCTCTTCTCATGGTCCTTTAGTTTTCTGTTAACATAAGCTATCACTCTTCTTTCTTGCATAAGAACTGCTCCCAATCCAGTGCCACATGCGTCTGTATAAATTGTAAAAGGGTTCGTTCCATCGGGTATGACAAGTACTGGTGCACTTGTCAATAGTTCCTTTAGCTTCTCGAACGCTTCCATGCATTTCTCATCCCAACTGAAGATTATATTATTTTTGGTCAAATGGGTTAGAGGAACTACTGTCTTTGCAAAATCCTCTATTAATTTCCTATAATAACTTGCTAACCCTAAAAAACTTCTAACTTCCGTGGAATTCTTTGGAGTCTTCCAATTTTGAATAGCGTCCTCTTTTGCGGGATCCACAGCTAATCCATTTTTCAAAATAATATGTTAAATAAAGCTCACTTCCTTCTTCCAAAAGTGGCATTTGGAGAATTTGGATTTAAGTTGGTGCCTTCTAAGGTTCCTAATATCTCCCTTAAGTGACTTTCATGCTCCCTTTCACTTTTGGAAAATACTAAGATGTCATATACAAAACTACAACAAATTTATTTAACTGTCGCATAAATACTTCGCTCATCAAATCCACAAAGTATGCGCGGACATTTGTCAATCCAAAGGGCATAACTTCTCATCCATAAAGTCCATTCGGCATGCAAAAAATAGTCTTTGGTTTACTATCCTCAACGATCCATAACTGATAAAATTTTGTTGCCAATTATAATTAGGAGAAGACTTTAGCTACCACAAGTTGATCAAATAAGTCATATATCCTAGGTAAGAGATACCTATTCTTCTTTGTCAACTTGTTGAGTTCCCTATAATCAACACAAAGCCTTAATGAGTCGTCTGTCCTAGTGCCAAAAACAATAGGGGCTCCCTATTTCGAGCTACTTCATCGAATGAATCCTTTCTGCAGTAGCTTTGAGATCTGATTATCCAGTTCTCACCTTTCCTTGGGGGCCATGTGTCTTAATAACAGAGCGACTGATCTAGCATCCTTCTTCAGATCAATCCTAAACTTAATCTCTCCTCATGGTGGAAGCCTCGTAACTTCTTCAAAGACATTAGAGAGTTCTCAAACTATGGATATGGATGAAAGTTCATTTTGTGATAGACTCACCTAGTATAGATAACTTAACTCGGTTGAATTTTGGGGTGTACAACGAACGTCTAGGTCTCGCCATTTACAACTCTTAAGCCATACTTTGATACTTTGATATTTTGATAGATTTAAATAAACAGCTTGATCAATTAGTTAAAAACTATCAAAGCAAGAGCCCTAAGTGTGATAAGTGTCCAACATTCGAAGTAGAAATTAAAAAATCAGAAATTAAAATTAATCGCTTGAAAATGAAATTCTGATTTTGAAAGAAAGTGAAAATACGAGGAGAGAAAATTCTATTAAAAAGTGCACATAATTATTAAATGAAAATGAATCTCTTAAAACACAAGTCCAACAATTGTCTACAACTTTAGGAAAATTATCCAAAGGAGAAAGATCATTAAATATGCTATTAGGAAAACAAACTGTTAATACAGATAGACAAGGACTTGGGTATACTCACTTTGAATATGTTAGAAACGAAATTAATCAAGTCAATTCAAAGTGCACAATTTGGGGAAAATTTGGACACAATCAAAATAAATGTTGGTATAGACCCAAACACGTGAAAGCTATACCAATTTGGGTTCCAAAAGGCACAAATATAAAATCCCTTAAAGTTAAACAAATCTGGGTGCCAAAAGGAACATATATAAATAGTTTTGGGTCTCCACAAACTTATTTTTCAAAATCTGTTGCCACTAACAACCATGGACCTATAAAAACAAATAGGTCACAAAAATATTCTCTCGTGTAGGTGTGGTGGCAGGCTAAGGAACAACAACTGTGTTATCTAGATTCTGGCTGTTCCAGACACACAATGGGTGAAAAATCAAAGTTCCTTAGCCTAGTATAAAGGTGGCAGAATCACAATGGGCAACAATGAAAAATTATCGACAAAGGTAAAAGAGGTAACGGTATATATATCTTGAATGATTTATTAAATGCGATAATCTGCACCATAAT
Source organism: Allium fistulosum (assembly GCA_030737815.1). Classification (NCBI taxonomy): domain Eukaryota; kingdom Viridiplantae; phylum Streptophyta; class Magnoliopsida; order Asparagales; family Amaryllidaceae; genus Allium; species Allium fistulosum. The sequence continues at coordinate 1,750,635 of JASFAW010000015.1, forward strand.
CTAAATTAAATCAGCCAGTTATGTGATAATGAAATAAATGTCGATGATGATATTGATTCTGCCTTTTTCAAAATTGTTGGCCAACTATATTTTTATGCCGAAAATACAATAAGTATTTCCAGAGACTTTGAATTGGTTCATAAAGATTTGTTTGGATTAATGATGATGTTTTGATGATTACTCTTGATACACGTGGATATATTTACTGGATTTGATACTGTGTTCACTATCTATTTATTTGCACGGTTTTAATTCAAATTCAAAAGAAAGCTGTTAAAAATGATTTTAAAATATTTTGTTGCACACTACACGGTCTGGTCTATGACATTAAACTAATGACAATCTTGAGTCAAAGGAAAATTCGGATGCAGATTACACTGGAAATTTAGTTGATAGAAAAATTATTAATGGAACATGATTTATCCTGAGACATTCATTAGCTGCATCACATTTCCAAAGAAAATGTCTGCATATTTTTCACTTGAATTTTTTTTCAAATAAGCAGACATTTTTCTTTTATAAAACTTCTTCCAAAAAATCTTTTTTACCTTGTTTCAGATTAGTTATTTTAGAAAATTTGATTTTATAATTATTTTTTGGATTTGATTTTAAATGACCATATTAACTAATTTGACTCCCTGCCGATTATCGAAAAGATAAATAGTGATTGAAAAAGTGATGAGTGTTGATATTAATCATATATTATAACTTGAGACAGTAGATTTAGTAAATTTCTTTAGAAATTTAAACAAGAGTTATAAAACTTTTTGTGGGTAAAAATTCCATAAACATCTCTATTTCTATTATATTTCTAACGACCATCACTCATCAAAATCCAATATAGTTTGTCAATATGTGGTATTTTAAACGGGAAATTATTTGTTTTTCAATTTATTATATTTTTTAGCAATAAAAACATCTAAGTATTCACTCTCATTTAAAAGTCCTCATGGTTATGCATGGGTGAATTACTTGGAATTTTTGATTATGTGCTTCCATGCTCATTTAAAAGTCCTCACGGTTATGCATGTATGGAACGCATATCAAAATTAATTGATTAAATAGACAAGTTGATTCTAATCCCATTTAAAAGTCCTAACGGTTATGCGTGGTTAGAAGATACTTGAATTCATTTTTAAAAAAAATGGGAATACTACTAATCTCATTTAAAAGTCCTAACGATTACGCATGGTTAGTAGATATTCAAATTTCTGATATAAATATACCACAAATAGACACAACTATATGGTTTTATATGATGACATCATCCCTATCATTCTAAAGTGGAATATGCGTCAAATAGAGTATTTATGATTTTTGTTTGATTTTTTATTGAAATTTAATATTTATACTCGATTGAGTATTGATGTTGTATTAATGTCCATCACTTTATCTCTATTTTTCTAACACTATTACTCTTTTGCTGATAACAAAAGGGGGAGAGAAAAGTTAAGATTTTGGAAAATAACGGTCAAATATTTTATTTTGTATTTTCTATTTGCATCTAGGCTCATTTGCATATTTTTTATTTATTTTCATGCATATATGAAGGGGGAGCTTTGTGTAGAGAGGGAGCATTCAATTAGGGGGAGCAAATAGAATCTATCAATAATCAAATACATTTAATAAATTCAAAATCTTAAATATATGTTTGTTATCATCAAAAGGAGGAGATTGTTGAATATGCTAGTATATGATTTTTGTTTGATGATAATAAACATATATATATATATATATATTCATTTAAATGTATTTGTTAATGTACTATTTTATTTTTCACATAACTAAATAATATTTGCTGAATAAAATAAATAACACAGTATTTAAATTCAAACGGATATTTTATTCAAACAAATATTTATTACAATTTTGAATAGTACAAATTTGTGCTCTCACTATATATATACAAATTTCAATTAAATTACATTTTCAATCACATCACATTTTTCACTATACATACATTTGCACCTCACTACATTTCACTCATTCACTCGATTTTATCTTCAACTTTATTCTAGATTGAATCCAGCATCTAAGCAATCTGCAAAATACACACCGACGCAGTAAAATTGAAAATAAAATATTTTTGCAGTGTAAAATAAAATGTAATTTTGAATATAGTATTTGCCTCAGTTATTTGGGTTGTTCGTCATCATTTAATATAGAATTCATCATACACGAACAGCTTATGACATGCACAGTGTATCACTGTACATGCCACAAGGCCGTGCACACCGATATACACTTGATAAAATTATAGGGACAAGTGAGCACAAGGTCAAACCCAAATCAAAAGTCAGGTTCAACTCAAGTGAAATACAAATAAAGTCACGATATTAGCACAAGGTCAAACCTGAGCTATAAGTTGGATTCAACACAGGTGCAAGTTCAATATAATGGCCATGTTCAAAACAACTTCAACCAGAACTAGCACATGTGGTTAGAGAAACCAGAATACAACCAGACTCCACAAAGTTACATGGAAGCAAGTGTACATATACACTGAACCAACATCAAAATTCAGTGGCGACCAAATAGAAATGTAGACTGAAATTAAACATACTCAAATGTACACAGTGAAGTCATGAATACAGTTCAAACTTCAAAATGAATAGTCACAGTGCAGCTCAAAGACAGGTTCGAAAAGAACCAACAACAAGTGACGCATCAGTGAAATAGTGGGTCAATAACTCAAGATGTAAACAAAGAACATTGAAACCAGACTCGAACAACCATACAATATCTCGACCAAGAAAAAACTCAACAGTAAAAAGTACAGGTACACAAGTGAAACTGGTAACATGAATAAAATGAGCAAAGCAAGAGAAGCCTCTATCAAGTCCCAAATAAATCCAGACTTCAAATACACACAAATGATCACAACAACATATATACATACATAAATGTATGTACGTATACAAGTGAAAATGTTTAGACCAGACAACACACACACACACACACACACATATATATATATATACATATGCACAGTGAAGCCAGGAGAAACAAGCATAGTCACACGACACCAGACCAGGCAACTATACACATGAAGCCAACATGAAAAAAGAACAAGCGGCTTCCACATGTGACAACAGTACAATGCAAATACAAGTAGATGATCAAAACAAATGAATATATAAAGTACAGGCCAAATTCAAGTGCCAACAGACCACCACTAACCATATCAGAGCAACTCAATGCAAGCTAACATACAATATCACTAAAACATGGACAATCATTCAACAATACAACAAGCTCCAGATGGTACACAAGTGTGTGGCAATAATGGAAGCAGTGTGCAAGTGAGACTACAACCCAGTACGGTATAAATGCTTTCAGAGTGCAAGCAATCAAACTACAACAGAGAAGAATCAAGTGCAGACAGTACTCAAAATCAGTAAACACTGTGAAGCCATAAGGTTCCAAATGACCGAAGTCTGATAACATGAGGAACACGAATTAACAAAGTTAAATTTTCATAAATCAAGTCACTGGCCGAATTCAACTTGTAGAGGAATAATTTGAACTAGTAAAAATGTTAACAAATTCAAAGCCGTGATGACCAAGAAAACATCGTCAAAGAAATTCAAAGTCGTGCCAATCAAGCAACGATAATATACGTATTGAAAAGGTCAGAAATCATCACAAGCATCCATACGAAGATCAGCGGCCAAGCATAGAAACAGACGAATTCAAAAATGAAAAATACGAACGAAATTATAGGATTTAGAATCCTATTTAAACCCAATCATCATTGGCCTAACAACCATCGAGTTCAAGCATATCAACCAGAAAAGCAAAGGAAATAACATACCAGTAAAATCGAACTCGATCGAAGCAGCCGAAGCCAAGCTACGAAGAGACGGTCGATCGACAGAGCAAGGAAAGCGAAATCACATATTCGATCAATCAACTAAAGTCGACAGCTTCAACAAAGTAAAACCCTAAATCTGGAAAAGGAACGAACGAAGACAAATCAACCATTTTTCACAAAGAAAGGATACGGCCAATAATAAAAGAAAAGGAGAAGGGGCCGGGAATTGTTTTAGTGATAATTTTATTTGACCGGTCTTAAGTGTTTTGGGCTTTAATTTTTAAATTAGGGTTTTGATTATAAATTGTTTTTAAATTTGTATTTTTCTTTTAAACTTTTGTGATTTCTAGTCGTGTGACTAGGGGACGAACTACGGTGGTGTAGTTCGAGAATTCGCAACTCAGTGGCTGAGTCGTGGCAGGGTTTTGAGCGTAGAGTTAGGTTAGTCGATAGCGGGTGTCGCGAGTTTACGTGCGTAAGCGTCTGACTACTTAATTTCTAGTAGAAACCTTGGGGGCAGCACGTAGGCAGGGTTTTCCGAAGCTGGGTAAATCTGTGTTGTTCTATTTCAACATTATATTCTGCTATTATCTGTGTTGCTATTATTCTGTTGTGATATGTATTGCAATTATTTTATACTTCTACATTAAATTTTTATAATTATTAGCATCACCCTATTCAACCCCCCCCCCCCCCGCCCCCTCTACGGTGAAATCAATCCTACAAAGTTGTCATTCTCTACTTCACTTGATCCTCCCAACCAAGCTCCTGAAATATCCTCTTGCGATCATTTATCTATGCCTTAGTCTCTACGAAGCTTTCCTTTCAAAAATATACTCTTCCTCATATATTCATAAAATCCTTACACATTTTGAGAAAATCCAAAGGACGAGGTGCTGCCACGATAGGCGGAACAACGGGTGTCGCCAGTGCTGTCTACTGGGGAACAAGGACTTGTCCTATATGCTTGAGGTATTATTTAAATCATTTGGGTATCCCTCGAATGGTAGGAATTCCTCTGGCGGGGTTCCCAGTCTTAGGAGAAGAAGAATTTTCGGCCATAGTCTGCTATATGTAGGTTAAACTTTCAGTTATAATTTTCTAAGATAATATTATACTCCAAAAGAAAGATATGCCTAGTGTATATGTGTATGTTCATAATAAAAAGTGTGTGTGTGTATACTAAGGGGTTTTTGAAAAAATCTTTTCAAAAATAACAAGTACGTCTCTTGTACATATACTTTTCCCTGTTGATCGGGTAACCTAGGCTCTGGTACCAAATGTAACAACCCACTTCGAAATAGGCCTGAATTTTGACTTGAAAAAGGCCCATCAAAACTTAGAAACATCTCTAAACTAGCTGTTCATTGGTAAAAAGAACAATATAAAGTTATCTATCTACACATTCAAAATCTCAAAGCAAAAGGATAAAATATAATCCCAAGGTTAGCTGGGCCACGTCATTTACTACCTATAATCCCAAGACAAACTCCTCATTAGTAACTATCTAATAGACATTGCATGGAATCTCTTCAGCCACTTAATACTTTCTATTGAAGTGCGCCCTTTCCCGAGATATCATTTACCGTGCCTTACCCATAATCCCGACCATTTACTACTTCCTACATAGAGAAGAGTTGGGCCCTCACACAACCACTTAATCCCTTCAATCCATGAAGCAGATCCTGCGTATTATGACCCGTATCCCACGTTGATGTCTCACATTAGCCCAAATATTCGTTGGTACTGGTAGCCAGATTAGCTGGGCAGATTTACCCTACATAATTTGGGACTAACCTTGCGTCATCGTAGTTATTTATTATAGACAGTGTCTCACATCAGCTCCAAAGTCACACTGTGGCAGCCAGATTAGCTGGGTTGACTTCTGTGTGCTTTTGACTGACCTCGCATCCCTATAAATTAGTCATAATCTATATCACACTCTATAATATTATCACACAACTCACTATTTCAATAATCAAGGCTTTATAAATTCTTTCTTATTTCGCCATTAACATTAATTACCTTTCTAAGGGGATTTAATAGAATTAATAACTTATTTAACTACGCAATTATACGTTATAATTATACGTTAATTACACTAACACACACACACACACACACAGATATATATATATATATATATATATATATATATATATATGCGCCTAGTAATTTCTAAGCATGCGGAATTTACGTGCTAAACTAGCGTTTAAATGTCAACTCTTTAGACAATTATACAAGTCTTGTTCCATATTATCAAAAATTCCAATATTCATATCCAAAGGTTTCAATCAACATACTTGTATATAATAAAAATTTAAACTCAACTTATTACATCAAACTAATGGATTATATAGATACAAAGAAACTACAATTTCAATTTTTACGCTCTATTCAACTCCTTTTTCACATAAAAATAAACAAATGAATTTCTATTTAATTCATGGGAATAAGCAGTGTAAACTACGAATAAAATTCGTACCTTACACACTATTACTTAATCCAAATCTTTTAACCAAATTCAAAGAAAAAGAATAAGGAGTGAAATAGAAGATATAATTATCAAAACTGCAAATCTACACTATTTCCATTATTTGCCAGAAACAATTGATATTCAAACATAGAATTGACATTTCGCATCGAAGGAGTTTTGGGGGTTTATAATATGATGTTTTCGCAAACCAAAACTCCACAAGGCATATTCAAACCCAAATTACACTAATCAATTACAAAAGTAGAAAAGCTAAAATTTCTACTCACAGTATAGCCTTAGCTTTGCCTCCTTTGGATTTGATACGCCTGTGACATTCTCTTATCGGATCTCTTCTTTTTGATACATATATATAGCAAGAGATTTGTATTGTAACACCCCGCATTTTTATATAACTAAATAAAATCAATTGAATTAACATAATTGCAAAACAGAATATAAATGTCAAATATATGCATTTAAGTATCATAAATTAGCCAAAAACTAAAAATAGAGACCTAATTTTTATAACTTTTTGGAGAGAGACTTTTCTTGTTTATGTTTATCTGTAGAGAGACATTTTTGGTATTTAATGCTGATACCAAAAAAGTGTGACAGTAAATATATTACAACTATTAATAAAGAATTATATATAAAGGACAATTTTGAAAGCTCGCAGTCGTATCAAAAGTTTGCATTTTGAAATCAACTATTAATAAAATTTTCATAATAAAATAAACGTTTCCAAGGGAGGATAAAAAACATCCACGCGTCTAAATGTTCATTTTAGATATTCATTATAAAAACTGTATTAAAACACGTGTTCTCTGAAAACATAATTCTTTTATTATACTTGTGTTAGGGGGTACGTAATTTGTATATGAGGAAAGAGTCAGAGAGATTCATAAAATAACCAAGCAGGTCGACTCGAGTTATGGTCAACCGAAGGGTCTAGTGCTTACTGTAAACAATCAAACGAATTTGACTGCAACATCAGGTTAACTACACTTCACATTTCCCTCCTCGAAAGTCGAAACACGACTTTCTTGCTATCCTTTTCATCCGCCAGTCATCTCGGGCCCACTTAACCAGTTACCTTCTTTCTTTTTTTACCTTTCTCCCTATTTTCCACTTCTGCTTTATATTTTTTGTCTCGTGAGTATCATCATCAACTAAATTTTCAAGTGAACCCTCCCACACTAATTTGTTTCTGCCCTTCGACTTAAATTGAATTTGCGGGACCGCCGTCATAATTTGATTATGTAATTCAGATTGAATTCCAAATAATAATAATTTGTTTTAATCAATTCTCCAATTTGTTTGAATCTGATTAAAAATAATTAATTTTATAATAATTAATTCATTTAATCAATTCCTTTAATCAATACCACACCATATGCATGGAAATGTCTATTTGAAATTATTTCTCAGATTCTTGCTCAGTATGCGTTATATGTTCAAAACATATGTTAATTTTTAGCCTTGTTCATTTGAAACTTCAGTTAAGTTGGAATTAATTTTGTTGTTGCTATCTATAACATTGCTCGAACAATTTTATACCAAAAAACGATCTACTAATTTCAAGAAAAAAAATAATTTTTTTAAAAAAAATAAATATTCAATGTATATTTCAATCAATATCATGAGATATAATTGGAAATGTATATGATCGAAATATAAGCTAATATTTTGCACTTGAATTTGTGCAACATAGGCTGATACAAATGTGATTAAAAGTACAACCTGATACTATAACGTAAATTTGACATATGTGTGAAGAGTGTAATTTTTAAAAAATACACTAGCTGAATATAAAATGATTTAGTACTACACATGAATATGTACTTGCCCAATTTCTATCGATTATGGATGACTTATTTCATACCAGTGCAACATTCACAAATGCATCAACTTTTTAATTGTTGGGTCAGGTGCATTGGTAGCGGCCAACCAGGTGAAAATTGTGAATTTCAAAAAAAACCCTTTATTAATTTGCATAAAATCGTATTTTGTGATTATGTTAATAATATTTATTTATACTAAATCAAATTTAATATTTGCTAGTAAAAAAGTTTGAGAAATATTTTAATTTATTTAATTTTATTAAAATATTTATTTGTTGTTATTGTTTGAAAATAATATTTTATTATTAACTAATTTAAAACTTAATTTTAATTTAATTTGATGTTTTAATTTATTTAATGTATGTTTGTATTCAGAATGCAAACATCACAACTATATTAAAAGGCAAAATCTAACCTACGGGTATTGGATAGATTTTTATTCAAAGTCCAATACCCCAAATTTCCAAAAGCAAGTTCTAGAAGCAGTTGTATAAAAACAAGATTCTGTTAACAACTTGACAAATATAAAATGATTTAGTACTAATTATAATTAGTACTTGCCGAACTTCTATCCATTATGGATGACATATTTCATACTACTACAAAATTTACAACTGCATCAACTTTCTAATTGTTGGATCAGGTGCATTGGCAGCAACCAACATGGTGGCAATGGTGAATTTCAAAAATAAAATCCCTTTATTAATTTACAGAAGATCGTATTTTCTGATTAGGTTAACAATATTTATTTATACTAAATCAAATTTAATATTTACTATTAAAAAAGTTTGAGAATATTTCAATTTATTTGATTTTATTAAAATATTTATTTTTTGTTATTGTTTAACAATAATATTTTATTATTAACTAATTTAAAAATTAATTTTAATTTGATGTTTTAATTTATTTAACATATTTGTATTCATAATGCAAACAATGCAACTATATTAAAAGGCTAAATCTAACCTAGGGGTATTGGATTGATTTTTAGTCAAAATCCAACACCCTAAATTTCTAGAAGCAAGTTATAGAAGTAGTAGTATAAAAACAAGATTCTGCCAAAGGCAGAATGCCTAGGCCGAAAGTAGTAGAAAAGTAAAGTGCTGGAAGTAAGGATAGAAAAATATATAGTAGTTCGAGAGCTTGTCCCTACATCCACTATTGAGAAGGATCTTTAGTATTTGGGCAATGAAGTCGCGAATGGCTTTACAAAGTTAGGCTAGAACTGTCTGCCATTAATGGTCTTTATGTAAAAGCTTAAGACTCAAAAGATTAAAAAAAATTATCAAATGGTTATGACAATATGCTCTCAGGCTTTAAGGATTCGAATCTTCTTTATGGGAATCTACGCCTTATATTTACAGGCAAATTGCTGCTTCGTCTTCTGTGTAGATCTTTTCTGTTGGATTGCTAACTTAGCCCGCTTTTAGGGTTAAGCTTTGGATATGTGTCATCATTCGGTTGCTTGCAGGTTAAAGCGGATTGATGATATGGCATATCTGCATATAGCTTTGAGTGCTATAACTACTTTGCATGAGCTTTAGGCTATCTGAGCTACTGATGTAGATGAGCCTATCTTACTTATTGATGTTGGTTTTGATTAAGAAGCTTTTGGCATTGAGTAGAAATAGCTTTAGCCTCATATGTTAAACTAGGCGCTTTCGGACTGTACTCTTAGTTGTGGCCACCTAGGGTCATTTCTTTAGACAATGACCTTTGGTATTTGATCTAAAGACGGTATGTAGCCTCAGAACTGTAGCACAGCTTGATGATTTTAGTCTTTTGGTAGGACACTGATCTTGTACTTATTCTTTCGTTTGAAGTTCAATTGGCGATGGTTGTCTTTAGTACGAGTAACACATATATTCCTTCGTTTTCCTTGCATTATGGGCCCGTTCTTTGGGTCTTAGTATATTGTTTAATATCTATCCTTCAAACATTTTTCTATGCTTTGGGATGAGATATTATCCTTTGGATTGAAATATCAAAAGAGCTATATAAAGCTATATATAAAGTATGCATTGATACTTAATGCTTATGGAAAGCTGAATATAGAGTAGAGTTTCGAGCTTAAGCTGAAGGTTGTTATAACCTTTTGGTATTCATGTATAATGAATACCTTGGAATATTCCTTTTAGATTTTGGCTTTCATAGCTAGAAGTTGAATATAATAGAGTTAAAATTATGGTATAGCACGTGATACTCAAAGTTTACTTCGTATGTTGAATATGAAGTAAACTTTGGATTAAGAAGAGTTGGATCATAGTTTTGTGCTTGGCTATTTTTCTCTTTCTCTAGTCTGTATCAAGTTCTCATAACTTTTAAATGTACCAATTGCCCGGTGGTATTTTGAAAATCTAACATATATGGTGGGGATTTGGAATATGGGGTGAAAATATAAGCTCATCGTATAGTGGGGTTTTGAATATGGTTTTGAAAATCTAGCCCATTGTATAGTGGAGATTTTGAATACGGATTTCTAAATCTAACCCCATTGTATAGTGGAGATTTTGAATATGGATTTGAAAATCTAACCTATCTTATAGTCGGAATTTTAAAATATAATCTCATCATATGGTGAGGATTTGAAAGTTTAAACTCATCGTAAAGTTATTTTTTTTCACAAAGCAAAGGTTGTAACAATAAGTACACCTAGTTAGAGGCAGTTTATGCTTCGAACGCCACCCATAGAGCATTAGTACCCACTAAAACTTTAACCAATAGAACGTAGCGTAAGTTGAACAAATAAACTACATTCAATATAGATAATTTCTATTCCTCGGTCACAAATTATAAATCTTCGGTTTATTTGCCTAACTCACTCGGATAACTTTAAATAACAAATATTTTGCATAACATTAGCTCAAAATAAAATTTATTAAGCACTAAAGGGAATTAATACGTAATTTATTAAAAATAATCAATTATCAAATCAATTTGCACTAAATACAATAATTTGATTATGTAATTTGGATTGAATTCCAAATAATAATAATTAGTTTTAATCAATTCTCCAATTTGTTTAAATCTGATTAAAAGTAGTGCATCTTATAATAGTTAATTTGTTTAATCAATTCCTTTTAATCAATACCACACTATATGCATGGAAATGTCGATTATTTGAAATTCTTTCTCAGATTTTCCTCAATATGCATTATATGTTCAAAAATATGTATAACACTCCTAATTTCATTTAACATTATTTATGAGTTTTAATAAGATAAATTAAATAGAATAATATAATGTGTGAAAATAAAGAGAATGAGATTTGATAATTAATTGGGTCGGGCCTTAAATAACCAATTAATTAGAATGATTTGGGATAAAATAGAAAGAAATAAATGAGAAGGGCAAAATGGTAATAACTCCTTATCTCATTCCCTAAGCCCTCCCTCTCTCATTCATTTTCCATTGTTATTTCTAATCAAAACAAAAACATAAGGGAATGCTAGTTGTTACTAGAAGAAAAAGGAGGGAAACCTAAAGCATTAAAAGGAAAAAGCCTAGGGATATTAATCAACAACAAATCTCAATCTCTCTATCTAATCTAAGGTGAATAATAGTATCCATCTCATTTATTTATGTTTGATTTTGGATCTAGGATGATTTTCGAATTATTTTGGGAAGGTAAAATGTGATCTTCTAGTAAATTTCTAAAAACAATATGAAAAGTATTTTTTTAACCAATCATATTTTGACAAGAAGCAAGAGTTGGTGGAAAGAATTAGCTTTAAAAAGAAACAAATCAGTTTTATAATTATTTACAGAAATGCTATTGTAGATATTCGACCCTCATATCTTTGTTATTCGACATCTATAAAGGTTGATACATGATATATCTATTTGATAAACATATCTTGTATTGAGTTTACAGATTTGACATCTACATGGAGTGATACATGCGATATCTACTTAGTAGATATATGATGTATCTGTTCATGCAGAAGTTCGGTATCAGTCACTGTAGGGGCTCGATATCTCAAGATTATAGAGCCTCGGCACCCTAAGGTTTTGGGACTCTATATTGTTCTTTTAAAGGTTCGACACCTTCTTTATTTTAAGGGTTTGATGCCCTCAAGATTTTACAGACTCGCATTCTAGGTTTTTAAGGGCCTGACGCCCTCTTGTGTTTGGAGGATCGATATCCCCTAATTGTTTAAATCCAATACCCCTGGTCACCTATTTATTCTACCACTATGTTTTGGCGGCATTGATGTCGTATGATTATAAATTCATCACATATGATTTATAAGCATGATGACCTAATTTTTTGCAAACAAAGCTATGTTTTAAAGGCATATGTGTTTTAGAAATTAGGTAACCATATATTTTTGGCATTATATGTTTCACAAATCATAACGATTGTTTTAGAGACTTAATATAGAGGCTCAATATCCTATTCTACTGGCATAGGTGTCGTATGTTTATAAATTGAATAGTTTTATTTAGTGGCTCAATGAGCCATATGCTTTAGAGGGTTGATAACCTTGTTTTTGATGCTGAATGATTTAAAAGCTATTTGAAGATGGTTGTATTTTGGCATAGGATTTTAGCTAAGTATTGGGCTTTATTTTCCTTGTTTTAAAGAAAGATTTTAAGTGGTTAATCATTTATAATGATAATCGATTTCAAGGAAATAAATGTATATTTTAGCCCACAGTTTTGTATGAATTTACCAAAGGAGATTATTACTTGAATTAAGTAATTTTGTGATGCCAATGATTGTTGATTGAATATATTTGAATAAATAATGTTATATATTCTTGTTACCACATGATCAGTTATATTTATATGATTTGCATTGTCATACTCACATCATCATGACCTAACATTATATCCTAGGGTGTAAAGGTGAAAATTACTAGTTAGGTTGACCTAGTAATGAGTATGGTCAGACTAAACTCCTGAGTGTAGATTAATTGTGTAGATGCATAAAACTGATCAAAAGAATACTTGTTTGCTCCTAACCATATGAGGAGTTAGGTTATTGGTTAACCTTTGAAAACTAGTAGGTTCAAAGTAATCCTAAAAAACTATGATATGTGTTATGGATAGTCCATATAGTACATGAGACGGATAGTCAGTATGATTCTACATAGGGTTCATAGTAACCCTAGAAAAACTATGATATATGTGATAAATAGTTCACTTGACCTAAGATAGATAGTCCACATAATATGTGTGAAGAGTAATCCACATGAGTTGAGACAGATAGTCTATTTAATTTAAGATATATAGTCCATTTGAGTTGAGACAGATAGTCCAATTAGTTTGTGGTAGATAGTCCATTTGATTTGAGATAAATAGTCCATTTAATTTGAGATAGATAGTCCAATTAATTTGAGATAGATAGTCCATTTGATTTGAGATAGATAGTCCATTTAATTTGAGACAGATAGTATATAGATTATGGATAGATAGTCTACTTTATAAGATTGGGTAAACTATGAGAGTGCATAACCCTATGAAAACAAATTAGTCAGTCGTACCCACACTACATGCCTGCATATGATCATATTATGATGTTTTAACCAATGTGGTTGAAGGTGAATGATTTATGACTAACATATTTGGACAAGGTATTAGTGAGGGAAAACCTGTTCTACTCAGTGGCGTGGTCTCACTAGATATCTATTTTGATTTGAGATGGCATATTATTATTCACATTAGATTTTTCGTTTGACCTTAAGTTTTTGTTTTCTCCCCTAAACTCTCGGGTATTCAATTGAGTTGGTCAGGAGTGGGGATTTTCAGGTTAGATGAATAAGCTTCCGAAGACGTGCAAGAGGCAAGCTAGTTAATATTCGGAGTTTTTTTCGTTATTGCGGATTTTTAACGTCTATTAATTGGGTGAATAACCGATTTAACCATTGGGATATTAATTTTGATTAGCCGAATAAATAAATTTCTGATGTTAAAAATACCTGAATCTATATATTGATTTAAAAACTATATTAAATATTGAATTATAAATATCTGGATGTGATAAATTTTATAAAAAAATGTATATACACTCCACCATAAAAATTTAAGATGAAAAATCTACATGTGCATGTATGTTTATGGAAAATATTATGTATGTAAATAAATATATATTCATGAATTTATAACTTCAAAAGGGTAAGATTTAAAAACTTATGACTATGTATACATGTCATATAAGAAAGCTTATTGAGATAATAAATAACTATATATATAAGTAAGCATGTGTATATCTAAATATATGAAATAAAATGGGTATAGGATGACAATATATATATATGGGTAAAGGTATATGTATATATGTTACATAAGATAGTAAATAGGTAAAAATATATGTTAATATAAAATAATGTATATGTAAATTCCTTAATATATATATACATATAGTATATGAAAATAAATGTTTATACTTAGGGAAACATCATCATGGCAAGGTCTCATTTCAAGCACCCGAACATTAAATCATGTCATAAAAAATCAAATCAATTCATAATAAATCAAATCAAGATAAAGGGAAAATAAATTAAAAAGAAAATGAAAATTTATAAAGTGGAAACCTATATACAAAATGCCTCAGGCCTAACTTCTACTGTACACTTCCCTTTTCATCTATATACAGTCATCCTAGTTTGTTCAATTTGTTCATATGTTCACTTGATATAAAAAAAGAAGGGAAAACTGCCATTAGACAAAACAAAAGAAGATCAAAGACTTAAGCAGGAGCATAACCAAGTAGCAGTGTTCTTTTTTTTAAAGAAGAGGTGAGTAAAACTAATTCTTTTATACTGTAAGTATATGTTATAGGCTTGGTCATGGAGAATGAAGTGCTGATTGAAATGTATACTTGTATAGTAACATGTATATATACATATATATATACACTTGAATGTGAATATATGATAGGTTATAAACAGAGAAAAAACCAGACCTGTCACCATTGTTTTTACACTGCTCTGCATATTTAAAGAAATGCTATATTTGACTTCAAAAATCCCTATCTCCCTCTCCAATTAGATTTAGGTTATGATGTTTAAAGGAAATCTGTTTGTTTTCGTTTATAATTTGTTTTAAAAACGGTTTCGTGAAATATTATCAACTATACACGTTGAAAGGTATAATTTACAGTAAGTAACCCAAATTTGTAAGGAATTCGGACATCACATTTTGGATTTTTGCTTATATGAGGGTGTTCGTCATGGAAAATGGTGAATTTTAGGGGTGATTTCACGATTTTTAGCTGTGTAGATAATGAGATAATAGGAGATGAACTGTTTTTGGTCTTTGACCAAATTACGGCGATGCCGTCGATGTTGGCGGTCGGGGCTTGGCCAAAAGGAGGCTCGAAGGAGGGGGAACTCAAGAAAAAATGGTGGAACGATTTTCGAGTGGGTGTGGTGGTCGGTCGAGGTCAATATAGGGCTTAAGGCAAGCCCCCAGTCGTGTTCGGTTATTTGGTGATGGCGGCGATGGTGAGGGGAAAGGAGGTTGTGGTATGGGGGGAAAAGGTGGAGGGGTGAGTGGCGAAGCTTTTGGTGAGGTTTGGTGGGCGTCGGTGGTCGGAGATGGCTGTACGAGGCGAGTTTAGGTGGTCGGTCATATTTCCTGGTGGTGGGCTAGTGTTCGATTTTTTGACCTAGGCTACATCGTGAAATTTTGGGTGGCCAGGAAGGTTACGATGGTCGGAGGCGACTTGGGGGAGTGGCTGGAGGTGAACAGCGAGGAAGCGCCGACGTGTGCACGTGCACGGTGTAGGGTTGTGTGCAGGTCGAAGCAAAGAGAAGAGGAAGTAGGAACTGGAAGAAAGAAAAGAGAAGGGGGAGGAAAGAAATAATGGGTCGGGTTTGGGCCAAGAAGAAAAAAGAAAAAAAGAAAAGGAAAAAGGAAAAGTAAAAGAAAATGAAAAGTAAAGTAAAAGGAAAAGAAAAGAAGAAAATATTGAACTTATATCCCTGCACTATAGTTTACCTTCCCATATTTTAAGCTTAAAATATTTTGTGTAATTAAATTTAATTATTCTATAATAATCAAAGTAAGTAATTAATTAGATTCTTAATCAATTAAATCTTAAGTTAATAAAATAAGTCTCAGTTATTAATTGGATTTCTTGATTTTAGTTAACTAAGAATAATTGTTTTATCTTTTCTATAATTTGTAATTAATTTGGATAAAAATATAAATGGATTTGGTTAAGTAGAGTCATTGAAATTCTAATGTGTGAATTGTTTGATATTTGTTATGAATCATTAAATTAGTAGAAATATATATCTTGGCCTATTTCTATTGGGCATTGATTTCAATTATTCCTGTCTGTACCATCAAGTAGTCAAACGAGTTAAAATAGTTAGAACAAAATGATGATTCATTTTATTTGAAATAAACATCTGTAATAAATTCCCTTATGTGGATATTGTCGCCCTAAATTATAAATTGTTTATTTTTAAAAATTTACCTCTTTTAAAGTTTATCGATTTGTTTTCGAAGAGACCAGAATCGGATATCAGTGTTATCCGAAACCACTTAAATTTAATAATCACTCCAAACCTTTATGGGTTTGATTATAGAGTTTAATAGGCTGGAATTTAATAAATTCAGTTATTTTAATAGGCAATTGTACTTAGACAATGTTAGAAATATCGATGGAATTTTGAAAAGTGTTTCAGTTAAAAATAGATGATAACTCGTCGTGTTTGTATGAGTTACCTTGGTTTCAAAAGAATTTGATAACTTCAGTATTTCAAAATTAAATGGGTCTACTCACGCTGGTTTCCAGCCTGACTCAGGTGTTACTTTATTGTAATGCTCGGGTCAGACCGAGTATTATAGAATTTCAGGTTAGGACGCTTGGAGCTCCGTAGACGAGCTGGATGGCAGAGACGTAATTAACGATTTTCCACTGTGTATTGTAGGCTGTATACACAGCAGTTGAGGACAGGTTATTATAACTGTCCAGATTTGTTGTACTCTGATAACTTGTATGTGTAGTGACAGTTACAGCTTTTCTTTGTATAAAATGATATTATTTTATATTATATTTTTTTCTGCTGGGAGTGTGAGATTCTGTGCTGTTATTTCTGTTTCTTATTCTATCTCTTTTTTCTTAAACGTTAACAACCTGGTATTTCCGGCACTCGTTTCTCGGCACTCTATACAGTGAACGTATTAGTGTCGATTTTCGGAGGTCAAAAATCGTCCGGTTGTTACAGTTATGTTGTTCAAAGTCTTTACTTTGCTGAATTGATGCAATAGTAGGATTTATACTGTCAAGCATTAGACTTTGATCAACCAGGTATCTTCACATGTCGCACTGGGATTATAATTGTATTTATTATTATATATTTTTTGAACATGGATCGATGAGAGCCTGTAACGGGATGCAATGATTATGGAAGTTATTAATGAAACAAGTTTAAAAAAATTCATATTTATTTATGATCTTGATGTTATAGATACAATTAATCGATCTTATTTTGTCATCGGAAATTAATAGTATGGATGACTGTAGCATTCGTTGCGCTCAGTTTTAGGACTCAAAATAGGGGATGTTACAACTTGATATCAGAGAATAGGTTTATGTAAAACTTAAAAGAATTTTTATAACATAAAAGATTTTGAAAACATAATTCAAATGAATCAGAGAACAAGGTTAGGGTATGAGATAACGCTATAGCAACGTACTTGTATTCGCTATATATATAAGTACGTATTCCATCTCTATTCTTCCCTCTCTCTTAGACCATTCTTCTATATCTTATTAAGGCTCGTATGAAGATTATGAGAAAGCAAGATATGCAAGGAGGAAATGGAAGAGTGACTCTAGGTGGAGGAAGCACCACAACAAATGGAAACGTTCGACCTAATATGAGAAGGAATCGGGGCCGACAAGCAAATGCTAATGTGGGTGCTGGACCTCACCAGTAGATATGGAGACGATATATCAATTCTTTGTGACTATGATGCAAGCTGGAGCTACTATCCATTTGGCCGGAGGAAATGTTGCTACTGCGAGAGGAGCTAATCCAGAGATACCGACTGTCAACAACTATGCTAAGTTGAGTTGGAATTATACTAGTCTTGGAGGAAAGCCTTTTCCAGGAATGAAGAATGCTATTGAAGTAGGGAATTGGCTGTTGTATTGTGAAATGATCTTTCCTGGCTTAGGTTTGAATGATGAGCAGAAGAGGAGGTTGGTATCTAGACAGTTACAAGGATCTGCTTTGTATTGTTAGAACAGTGTGATGGTAGGAATACTAAAAGATTTTAGGAAAGGTTTTTGTTAGCCAAGTCAACCTACTCAGGAAGTTTGTTGAACTGGAGAAGAGAGAGATGTCAGTACTTGAGTATGAAACTAAGTTTGGTGAGCTAGCTAGATATGGTGTAACATCCCCTATCTAGAGGCCCAAAATTAAGTGCTATAGATGCTGCAATCATCTATAGTATTAGCTTCCAGCGACTAAATACGGCTATGTTAATGGTATCTATAATATTAGAAGCATTTGAATATGAAACAAATACATATTTCAAAACAACATTGCTTCATTAAATTTCAAAATAGATGTTCCATATTCTTAATACATAACCCCAAATACGTTCCCAGGTACAGATAAAAATATATTTGTTACAAAATACGCCAAGAGCGATATATGAAAATACCCCCTTGGATGTTCAGAGTCATATAGTCATAATAGACTCAATACAAACACAATGGAAATACAACAAAACATAAAACTGCAACTCCTAAATAGCTATTTGTTTGCCTCCTGCATGCCCCCCAGTAGCCTTATTCGTCATCCTACTAGAACCTAAAAAGACCTTAATCCCTCACCCTACTCAAATCAATTTTGAGCACCTGAGGGTTTAAGGGGAAAACATAAACTTCAAGTCAGACATAAAGCTTAGTGTGAATAATACTATACATTCCGATTAAATATGTTAAGTTAGACCACGCCACTAAGCGGAACGGTTTTCCCCTCACTAACATCCTTTTAAACATATCTTTGCAATACCTTTTTCTGCAACCAAAACTGGTTAAAAATTGTGAATCATCATTATATAAATATACATAAATATCAGGTAATAAATGAACTATCTGTTTAAACACATAAGTTTTGTTTGGCTAACTTTTAACCTTTGGCTGACTCGGGCCTACCAGACAATATAAACAAAATCAATCTAACACCTGTTAGATACTCCTCTTCTGGACGATCTATCCTTAACTATATGTTAAATCCTTCTCAACTGCATGGTCTATCCTAACTTAATCATCTCCCAGGTCTTCCTGATCCTAATGGTTTTTTGGGCTCACCAATAACCTATCTGTATATAAACATATATTCCTTTTGGTGTGTAATCATAATATTAGTCTACCTGACCAAGCCCTACACACTGGAATTTTAGAAAACAATTAGTTGGGGCCAATAGCTAGTGCATAGGGTACGACCCTATACCAGTCTCATCCGGTATTCTAGTATCGAGTCATTCTACTTAGGGATCCCCTCCCATAATTTCCTTGAAAACCTTTTCAAAATGATTTAAAACCTTTAAATCAAATTAACACAAGGAAAATATACAATTCTTATACTTTACTCAAAATCACATTGCTATGTTAAATATATATACTTTACTCAATCCTTTGTTGATGAAAACATTTAAACATTTGAAAGAACCCTTTTCGAACCCATTGAAAGTACCCCTTCTAAATCCTTTGAAAGCATCTCTTTCGAAACCAAGTAAAACTCTTTATTTATTTAGGCCAAAAGGCCAAAGCATTTCCTTTCGAACCCATACTTCAAACCTTTCGAAACCATTGAAAATATTCCTTTTGAAAGCATTAAAAACCTTAGACATCCTATCTTAAAACACTTTAAAACATTGCCTTAGAAAACCTTGGAAAAACCTTCCATTTCAACCCTTTCTAAACCATTTAGAAAATAGGACCTTTCGACCCTATCGATCGAAAGCTACCTTTTAACCCCTTCAAAAGCTTAGCTTTCGACCCCTTCGAAACCATTCAGAAAATAGTACCTTTCTAAAGCATTAAACCTTTAAAACATAAACCTTTCGAAAGCTCTTTGGGTTCAATTTAAAACATGTGGAAAATCCTCTTTTAAAACCTTTTGACCTCTTTAGAAGCTACCTTCTGACCTTGTCGAAAGCTTTACTTTCAACCCCTTCGAAAGCTTAAAACATCTCTTTTAAAACAATAGGCTCCAACCATTTTAATACTTTAAATCATCTCTTTTGAAATCTTGGGCCATACTTCAATTAGAAAAAAAGGGTAAATCATCTAAGCTGAAAGCTTTCTTTCGAAAGTATGGGAGAAGCAGCTGGTTTTTAAAAGACAAGTATACCTTTCGACCTTGTCGAAAGCATGACTTTGAAAGATAGGAAGGCGGCAGTTAGGGGATTTTGACCCCTTTGAAAGCAAGTTTACCTTTCGACCTTGTCGAAAGCTTTAAACCTTTATTTTAATTATTTGACCTGCTCGAAAGTAACCAAGTCGAAAGCTTCTTGTCGAAAGCAAAGCAAGCGTTACCTTTGGTTTATAAAACAAACATACTCCAACCTCTTTAGCAACTAAGGTTTCAACCAAGTACCCTACAACCTTGTCCAATTCATTGCGTACCAAGCTACTTGATACCATATGCATTGGCTTCGAAAGCTTAATGTCGAAAGGTCTGGGTCGAAAGCTTTAATGCCGTAAATGGCTGAAACATGCTAAAAGTATGATTTTCTTGTTTTTAACTTAAAAGAGAATACTTTTCAACTACCTGCCTTTGTTTGTCAAATTATTATTGGTTAATAAATATCTTTTAGAAAAGTGCTACCAATAACTTTAGAAATAAACAATAATTTTATTTTATAAATGCCCCTTCTCCTTAATTAAATATATAAAACATTTAAGTCTCATGCCTTAAATAATTTTATATATTCCTAAAACACTTAGGAAAAATTTGAAAAAATTCCAAAAAATCTACCTTAATATGTTTTCCAACATATAAAAATTTCAAAACCAAATAATTATTATTTTAGCCGAAAATAATTTATAATCCAATAAATCATTTTCGT
This sequence comes from Allium fistulosum, assembly GCA_030737815.1. Lineage (NCBI taxonomy): Eukaryota > Viridiplantae > Streptophyta > Magnoliopsida > Asparagales > Amaryllidaceae > Allium > Allium fistulosum. Next base: position 1,771,813 of record JASFAW010000015.1, read on the forward strand.
CACTAGAAAATTAATATAAAATCCACATTAACCCAAAAAATTATCAAAATTGAAACCCATCTCTAAAATATCATTTATGATCTACACTTAAATTTTCAAGACATTTGGATGTTATATAACAGGGTTTTCATATCAAATATATTATAGAAATTAATATGAACATGTATAATTCATCAACAAACACATGTATAATTTTAATCATCCAAAACATGGCATAAACTTGCAAAAACATTTTGGATCTAATCTTAAAACCGAAAACCAAAGGAAAATGGATGTAGTGATCATTCACCTTAACTTTGAGATTAAAAGATGTGAGATTTGATGTTAAATAAGTTGATTAACTTCTTTCATTTGAGTCCTAGCTTTATCTTCTTCTTGAGAATGGAAATGGTGGCCGGCCTTGATGTATTTTAGTTTGATAAAATGAAATGAACGTGAGTTTCATTGCCTAAGGGTTTAGGGTATAAGTCTCTCCTATTTTCCATTTTCCCCTTTCTTATTTCCTAACACATAGTTCATGTTGTTTCATTTGATTTTCATTTAACATGGCATGGCTACCCTTAGTTAAATCAAATCTCAACCTATTAATCTTCATATTATTTTATTTTATTTAACTAATTAAATGTCCTAAATAATGTTATAGAAATATGGGGTGTTACATATGGACATGACATTATTGACACTGTAATTAAAAGGAATGAGAAGTGCATTCAAGGATTGAAGCCGGAGATTGCCAGGGCAGCAATACCGCATCTCAAAGATCCATGTGATGTGGTAGTGAAGATGACAATAAGGAACAAAGAAATGTCTACATTTGGAAAGGACCAGTTTGTAGAGACTCAAGATTCTTAGGGCAAGAAGAGAAAGTTCTTCAAAAAGAAGGGAGCTCAGAAGGGCGGAGCTGCCGAGGAAGGGAAAGTTGATATTGTTTGCTATAAGTGTTATAAGAAATGGCACTTTGCTAATAAGTGTCGATCTGGTGATGGAAAGACGATTGTATGAAAGAAGAACATGAAGTGTTACAACTACAAATAAATGTCTAGAAGTAGCCAAGGTTGATAAATGGAAGGTTTTTGCTCTAGAGCCGTAGTCTCTAAACCAACGCATAGGAGAATGAAAGTCTGTGATGGAAAGTACCCTTTTGATTCATGGCATACCTTTTAAAGTATTATTTGATACTGGTTCGTCACATTCTTTTATCTCGCATTGTTTGTAGATAAGCCAAATCTAGAACCATCATACCTTATTACTCCCTTAAGGGTTGCGAATCTAATAAGACGTTATGCAACTCTTGGGATGAGATGCGACCATTTAGAAATTGAGTTGATAGGTTATGCATTTACCTGTAATTTGCATGTGTTTGATTTTGTAGGTTTTGGAATCATTCTGGTATGGATTGGTTAAACAGATATGATGCTAGAATATTTTGCCAGGATAGTAAGATATCATTAAGACACTCTAATAGTCATGGCCTAATTATATACTCAGAAGAGAATTTGATTTTTGATGTATGCGCTTTGTTGGGTGCAACGAAAAGGTAAGATGAAGTGAATTGGGTTTTTGTTGTAAGAGAGTATGTAAGTATCTTTGAGCTAGTTATATGGCTACCACCGAAATGAGCTATTTAGTTTCAAATAGATCATGTACCTGGAGCTGAACCTATAAGTAGACCGCCTAGCAGAATGACACTTACAGAGATGAAAGAGTTAAAGGTGCAGCTAGTGGACTTAAAAGGGAAGAATTTCATTAGACTAAGCAGTTTGCCTTAGGGAGCGGTCATGGTGTTCGTGAAGAAACCAGATGGGTCATTGAGGATGTGTATTGATTATCTTAAATTAAAAGAGAAGACGATAAAGAATTTGTATCATTTACCGAGGATAAATGATTTATTTAATCAATTGACTAGAGCCAAAGTATTTTTCCAATTGGATCTAGTGACAGGGTTCCATCAATTGAGAGTGGTGGAGGACAATATTCCTTTGACAGTGTTTCGAACAAGGTATGGTTTATATGAATTGTTAGTCATGCCCTTTGGACTGACTAATGCGCCTGCTTTCTTTGTGGATTTGATGAACCGAATCTTTAGAGAGCATTTGAATAGGTTCATGTTAGTGTTTACAGATGACATTCTGATATATTCTAAGATGAACGAAATCATATGACTCACCTTACAATAGTGTTTGAGACGTTAAAGCAGCATCAACTAAAAGCAAAGTTTTCAAAATGTCATTTCTGGAAGGGAGAAATAAAGTTTATCGGTCATGTAGTTTCATAAGAAGGGTTATTTGTTGATCCAGCTAAAATTAAAGCTGTTAATAATTAGAAGAGACCCATGACTGTAACCGAGATAAGGAGTTTTTCTTAGACTAGCTGGCTATTATCGGAGATCCAACAAAGATTCTCTCGTATAGCGGCACTTATGACTAAAGTAACAAGGAAGGACATAAAATATGTTTGGACAGATAAATGGGAGGAAGCATTTTTAAAGCTGAAATATTTTTTGACTAATGTGCTCGTGTTAGTAGTGCCAGATGGGAATTAAGATTTAGTGGTGTATACTAATGCATGTGGGATAGGGTTAGGAGCTGTGTTGATGCAAAGAGGTTAAGTGATTGCATACGCTTCTCGACATCTTAGACCACATAAAGTTGGGTATCCGACTCTTTAGCAGCGGTGATCTTTGCTTTAAAAGTGTGGAGACACTATCTCTTAGGAGAAAGATTTGAGTTATTCACAGATCATAAGTCTTTGAAGTATTTATTCTCTCAGAAGGAGTTGAATATAAGACAAACGAAGGTGGCTAGAATTTTTGATGGCTTACGATCTTGGAATTGAGTATACGTCAGGGAAAAGAAATAAAGTTGATGATGCACTTAGTAGAAAACATTAGAATGCGGTGTTAGCTATGTTGGCAAAATGGAAGAATTAGAGACATTAACTACATGCAGTGTGTGGTTAAGGTCGACGGCTAGTTCTAGTCAGAATACTGCGATGTTGTCATGTTTGGAAGTACGTTCAAATGATTAAAAGAATTGCTTCTATGCAGAAGAATGATCCATTACTAGCCGAACAGATCAGAAGGCTTGAAGTAGGAATCGAGATTGATGATTTAAAAGATTTTAATCTTGACCAGAATGGATGGTTAAGGAAGAAGGGATGATTGCGTGTTCCAAATGTTTGTGACCTAAAGAGGAAGTTCTTAGAAGTGTCGTCGATCGAAGTTTACTATTCATATTAGAGGGACTAAGATGTATCAGGACATAAAGAGAAGTTTCTTCTGGGAAGGAATGAAAAGAGACATAGGCTTATGGGTGAACCAATGTATGAATTGTTAGCAAGTAAAAGCCGAGCATCAAAAACCAAGTGGGTTGCTTCAACTGTTAGAAGTACCACTTTGAAAGTGGGATTCTATATTCATGGATTTTATTGCTAGGTTTCCAAGGTCAAATAAGGGAAATGAAAGTATCTGCATCGTGGGAGATAGAGTGATAAAGAGTGCACGCTTTATTCTCGTTAAGTCAACAAGAATGGAACCTAATTTAGCGAAGTTGTTTATGAATAATATTGTAAGACTGCATGGGATTCCTAGTAGTATAGTCAGTAACAGAGATACCTTGTTCGCTAGTGATTTCTAGAAAAGCCTGTAAGAAGTATTAGGTACCAAGCTGAAGATGAGTACCACTTGTCACCCACAGACGATGGGAAGGTAAAAAGAATCAATAAGGTACTTGAAGATTTGCTGAGAGCTTGTATACTAGACTTTGGAGGGTCATGGGAAGACTATTTACACTTAGTCGAGTTTTACTTAATGATAGTTATCGGACTAGTATAGGAATACTTTCGAAGCTCTTTATAAAGGACCATGCAAATCACCAATATGTTAGATAGAGACCGAAGACAGATTGATTCTTGGTCCATATATGATGAGAGAAGCCACATAGAAGATTAAGGTAATCTGACTTACCCACTATGGGAGTGCATAAGCCTATGAAAATAGATTAGTCAGACTTACCCACATTGTATGCTTGCATATGATTATACTATGATGTTCTAACCAATGTCGTTGCAAGTGTATGATTTATGATTGACATACTTGGACAAGATACAAGTGAGGGGAAACCGTTCCACTCAGCGGCGTGGTCTCCCTAGATATCTATTTGGATTTGAGATGTCATATTATTGTTAACACCAGACTTTTTGTCTAACCCAAAGTTTTTTCTCTGATCATAAGGGAGGCGAACGAACTCCTTAACTCTGCCCGTTAAGGGTAAGGTAGTTCGTTGTTTCGGGCGGGAAGAAAGGAAAGACTAACCGGTTATTCTCTCTAGTATTCAATTGAGTAAGTCCGGAGCAGGGATTTTCAGCTTAGGCAAATAAGCTTCCGGAGACGTGTCAGAGGAAAGCTAGCTAATATTAGGAGTTTATATTTGACAGGATTTATAACTGTCAAGTAGTTAGATTTTGGTCACCTAAGGGGGCATCTTTATATGTTGCTTCAGGATTATAATTATTATTATATTTATTCTAAATGTGAAATCGATGGGATTATGTGATGGGATCTAATGATTATGAAAGTTATCAATAAAATGAGTTTCTAAATTTTTCATATTTATATGCTTTTGATGTGATGGATACAATTAACTGATCTCTTTTTATCACTAGAAATTAATACTACAGATGAGTGCAGCATCCGTAGCGCTTAATTTCGAGCCTCAAAATAGGGGATGTTACAATATGTTAAGTTTTAGCCTTGTTCATTTGAATTATTTAAATTTAGTTAAGTTGGAATTAATTTTACTATTGCTATCTATAGCATTACCCAAACAAATTTTATAAAATACTAATTTCAAGTAAAAAATCGATTTTAAAAAAATGCGATGTATATTTCAGTCAATATCATGCAATATAATAGGAAATGTATATTATTTAAAATTATTTCTCTATTTTCTACTCCCCTAAATGTTATATGATCAAAATACATGTTAATTTTTTGCACTTGATATTATGCAACATAGGCTAATATGAATGTGATTAAAAGTACAACCTAATACTATAACGTAAATTTGACATATATGTGAAGAGTGTAATTTGTTAAAATACACTAGGTGAATATAAAATAATTTAGTACTAAACATGAATATGTACTTACCCAATTTCTATCATTTATGGATGACATATTTCATACCACTGCAGAAATTCACAACTACATCAACTTTTTAATTTTTGGACCAGGTGCATTGGCAGTGGCCAACTAAGTGAAAATTGTGAATTTCAAATAAAAATCCCTTTATTTTTATAAAAATATACTCCGGAGAGTATAGCTAGGGGATACAGCTGTCCGCCACACTGACCCCCCTTTTAAGCCAGCCCAACCAAGAGCATTAATCCTTACGCGTTTCAGCTTTTCAGAGGATAGACCGCTCAAGGCCATATGGGAAACAAATCTCAGCTGCGGGACTCGAACCCGCAACCTCCAGGAACTTTGTTCCATGGTTGCAAGGTAGTCCTCAACCAGCTGAGCTATGCTCGCGGACAAAAATTTTAATAATATTTATTTATACTAAATCAAACTTAATATTTGCTAGTAAAAAAGTTGGAGAAATATTTTAATTTATTTAATTTTATTAAAATATTTAATTTTTGTTATTGTTTAAAAATAATATTTTATTATTAACTAATTTAAAACTTAATTTTAATTTAATTTGATGTTTTAATTTATTTAATATATGTTTGTATTCATAATGCAAACATCACAAATATATTAAAAGGCAAAATCTAACCTAGAGGTATTTGATAGATTTTTATTCAAAGTCCAACACCCCAAATTTCCAGAAGCAAGTTCTAGAAGCAGTTTTATAAAAATAAAATTCTACTAAAGGTGGAATGCCTAAGCTGAAAACAATAGAAAAGGAAAGTGCTAGAAGTAAAGACATGGGAATTTATAGCAGTTTGGAGCTTGTCCTTACATCCACTATTGAGAAGGATCTTTAGTATTTTAGTAATGAAGTCGTGAATGGTTTTACAAAATCATACTCGAACTATCAGCTATTAATGGTCTTTATGGTAAATCTCAAGACTTAGAAGACTAGAAATGATTGTCAAATGATTATTACAGTATGCTCTAAGGCTCTCGGAATTCTAATCTTCATTATGAGGATTTACACCTTGTATTTATAGGCAAATTGCAGCTCCGTCATTGGTGTAGATCTTTTCTCTTGGATTGTTGACTTGGCCCGCTTATAGGGCTAAGATTTGGAAATCATTTGGTTGCTTGCAAGTTGAAGCGGATTGATGATATAACATACCTGTATATAGCTTTGAGTGTTATAACCTGTATACTTTGCATGAGCTTTAGGCTATCTGAGCCGTTGATGTAGATGGTGGCTATCTTAGTGTTGATGTTGGTTTTGATCGAGAAGCTTTAGGGCTTGAGTAGAAATAGCTTTAACCTCGTATATTGAACTCGACGCTTTCAGACTGTACTCTTAGTTATAACCACCGAGGGATGTTTCTTTAGATAATGACCTTCAATAATTGATCTAAAGGCGATATGTAGACTCAGAACTGTAGCATGCCTTGATGATTTTAGTCATTTGTTAGGACAATGATCTTGTGCTTATGATTTTGTTTGAAGTTCAGCTGGTGACAGTTGTCTTTAGTACGAGTAACACATATAGTCCTTAGTTTTCCTTTCATTATAGGCTCGTTCTTTGGGTTTTAATATATTGTTTAATATATATTCTTCTGACATTTTTCTATGCTTTGGTATGAGACTTATCCTTTGGATTGAAATATCGAAAGAACTATATGAAGCTATACACAAAGTATGCATTGATATTTAATGCTTATGGGAAGCTAAATATAGAGTAGAGATTTCAAGCTTAAGCCGAAGGGTCGTAACCTTTTGGTATTCATGTATAATGAATACCTAGAAATATTCCTTTTGGGTTGGGCCTTCATAGCTAGAAGTTGAATATAACGAGTAAAGATTATGGTATATCACATTCCCCTAAAATTTTACTTCGCATGCTGAATATGAAGTATACTTTGGATTAAGGAAAGTTAGATCATAGTTTTGTACTTAGCTTTTTTTTCCTTTCTCTAGCCTGTATCAGATTCTCGTAACTTTTAAATATATCAATTATCCAGCGGTATTTTGAAAATCTAATCCATTGTATAATGGAGATTATGAATATGGATTTGTAAATCTAACCTCATCATACAGTGGAGATTTTAAATATGGATTTGAAAATCTAACCCATCGTATATTGGGGATTTGAAAATATAACCTCATCGTATACTGTGGATTTGAAAATCTAATCTCATCGTGTAGTGAGGATTTTAAAGTGAGCTTGAAAATCGAACCTTGAAGTGAGGTTTTTGGAAAATGAATTAGCAAAATTTACCTCGTAATGAGGGTTTGTAAAATGAATTTATAAATTTTACCTCATGCTGAGGGTTTGGAAAATCAATTTGACAATCTTACCTCTTAAAGAGGGTTTGAAAATTACATTGAAAATCTAACCTCATCATATAACAAGGGTTTTGGAAAATGAATTTTGAACATCTAGCTTCAACATATAGAGAGGGTTTTGAAAATGAAAATGAAAATCTATCCCCATTGCATATGGGGATTTGAAAGTGAATTTTGATAAACTTACCTCGTAACGAGGGTTTAGAAGATAGATTTGAAAATCTAACATTGGCGTATAACAAGGATTTGAAAGTAAGTTTTGAAAACCTATTCTCATCATATTGTGTGGATTTTGAGATCTAACCTCGTAGTTTGTTGAGGATTTGAAAGCATAAGGGACATATCAATTATAGTCATAGGAAGGATAACTATGACATGCTGTAATACAGTCCACTATAGCTAGACTGGAATTAGGGGAACCGATCCAAGCCATTATGGTTGCTACTCCTTGGATTACTTGTTGGCATCCATGAGGATTTTACCTGAACAAGCCCTTATGTTATAGCTGGTTCTCTAGGCAAGTGTGAATACTGACAAGGAATTTGAGTTCCTATCCTTTTGATTGGTTATTTAAATATTTATTTTGATTTTGAAATATTATGATAAAAACTTCTATTTTGGGTGTAGAATTAACCACAAATACAAATTTTATTTATTATGTAATAGAATCATCCTTTAAATTTAATGCGATGGTCCATTGAGTTGGAATATATTGGCATACTACGGGGACTGTAGAATCAAGATACGACCTTTTAGAAGTTTATATTTTGGTGGTCGGAGCCAAAATAGTTTGATGATTAAAGCTTTTGGACAACTGATAACGTCGAAAGGCTCAAAGCCTTTGTTTAAAGAGATCACAACTTCACTATGGTTATAATGATCAAAGGCCACATCATTTTGGGCTTTAGTGTTTAGTGCCAACAAATGTAACATAGATTGAAAATTATATGAAAAATAGGCCAGCCTTGTGGTAGGAATTTTTTTAGTATACTTTTAACAGCATGATCCGGTCAAGGAGACCGAATCTTACCTGTATGCCACTTGGAAAACTACTAGTGATGGGTTTATGCCGATAATTGCGCTATAGTACTCGACCATGGCTCATTCTAGCATGCCACTTTAGATATCACATTTATTACGTGATATTATTCAATCACGGCTAAAGTATTTGATGTAATTGAAAATACTTATAAATTTAATAGATTTGAAATTATAGTAGTTGCATGATACTACTTGACCTTGCCTAAAATACTTGATGTATTTGAAATTACTTTTATCTTTAATAGATTTGGAAATTTATTTTGGTGGTAGCCTAGTGCTTTGGAAATGTTTTAAGTGTTTGGCATTCCATGTTCGGGGTATTATGTTGTTGTCTGGCCTCTTAGCCGATAAGCCCATTAAGGAATGATGTCATAGATGATTATGGGTCCTTCCCTGTTTCAGCCGAGGGATCTGTATGCTAGATCCTTAGTATTTGACATGATTTTACGCAGGACAAGATCTCCCCTTTCGAACTTTCGGGTTCGAACCCAATGGTTGCAGTACTTAGTCATTCATCTGATGTATTCTGTCATTCTTAAGATAGCTTAATCCCTGAGTTTGGGTAAGAAATCTTGTGATTCTTTTCAAAGTTTAATGTTTTGCTGAGTATTGTAGTAGTCTTCAGTCAGAAACTATTTTTACTCCTACTAGAAGCATGGCTTTATATTCCTAAACTAAGAAGAAGTGATACACCCCGTTGACGTTTTAGAACTTGTTTTGTATACCAGTAACACAAATGACAATTCTTTCACCTAATTGCCTTTAGCTCTATTTAAATGTTTCTTTAAGAAAATTTTAATTGTTTTTTGGATTCATAAATGACACCATTGGCCTATGGATAAGCCACTAAAGAGAAACTTTTGATTATGTCATAATCTCGGCAGTATTCAGTGAATTCTTGGCTTTTAAATTGCTTATCGTTATCGGTTATGATCTTGTATGGAAGATCATATTTTGTCACTATGTTTTTCATGACAAATTTAGCACTTTATGTGCTATTATTGTTGATAGAAATTTGGATTCAACTCACTTCATGAAGCAATCAATGACAACTATCACAAAACTTGCTCCTCCTTTAGCAGTCATAAGATTTCCTATATGGCCAATGCCCTAAGATGTTGAGTGGTCATGGGCTCATTACTGGAGTAAGCTTACTGGATGGAGCTCTCAGAACCTTGGAATAAAACATGCATTTGTCATATTGTTTGGCATATTCTAACTTGTCTTAGTTTAACGTAGAGCAATAGAAGCCTTGTGTGAATATCTTTTTGACTTTTTGGCCTCTGGAATGATCACTGCATATTCCATCATGTGCTTCTTCCAATAGTTTTTTCCTACATCGGAAGTTACACATTATAAAACTAGGGTTGTAGGACCCTTTCGATAAAGTACTCCATCTATAATAGTGAAGGTAGGAGTGGTGTACATCATATGTCTTGCTTCACTAATGTCCAAAAGCAAACTATTTTCGGATAGATATTGGATGTATGGGGTCAATTAGTTTTCCTCGGTAATTGTTGGTTATGAAAACATCATTTTAGGTTGCTTATGCTCGAGTTATGACCCTAACCTTTTTTGGCATCTACATGCTCGACTTTTCGAGGTATTCTATTGGAAATAATTTGTATTCATGCTTTTCCCATGAACATGCATATTTGGCTAAGTCATTGACTATGGCATTTCGGTCTTGGGGAATGCTTTTGAAATCATAGCTCTTGAAGGTTTCAAATATTTGATTTACTTGTTTACTTTGATAGTTGCCAAGCATTTGGTTGGTAATTAACTGAGAATCATTATATACTTTGATCTTTGGGACATGGATGGGGATTTCCATTTTGAGGCATGCTATTAATGATTCATATTCGACCATATTGCTTATGACCGAGAAGGCAAGCTTGATGGCTCAATAAATTTGATGGTTGTATGAAGTGATTAAAACATAGCTTGCTCCTTCCCCCTGCTCATTAGAAGCTCTATCAACATAGAGTTTCCATGAAAGGCTCTTAGCTTTGTCGTATTTGGAGGTTTCAGTGTCGAAACATGTACATTCAGAAACAACATCATCTGGTATTTGTCCTTTTATAGAAGCTCTAGGAGTACATGAAATGTCATATTAGATGAATTCTACAACCTATTTGATTAGCCTTCCCAAGGTCTTGGGTTTTCTGAATACTAATTGTAAAGGTTATATGTTAAGACTTTGATGGGATGGGCTTGGAAGTATGGCCTAAGTTTTCATGATGTGAAGACTAAGCAGTATGCTAACATTTCGACGACTGGATAGTGCTTCTCGGTTGGACCTAATATTTTGCTGACAATAAATGCTATGTTGGACCTCGTCATCGTCTCAAACCAATGTCGAGTTTACTATTTATTTTAAAGAAGCTTAGTAAAATGTTATCTAAAGTTTGAACCGAGGTTCTTCTAACTAGATCTGGAAGTCAAGACGAAATGATTCAAGAACTTGGGGCCAAGCTTAAAATGACAATGGGAGGTGGGTTTAGAAATTTGGGATTGGAATATACTAGAGCATTATGGTCGATACCTACCAAAATTGTGCTCGATACCAACATGATGCTCATGTGTAATCTTGGAGACTTTCCATTCAATCAAGTAATGGCATGGCACATTTGTGCCAAGTTGATGTGTAGTTGAAGAGTCTACTTCTAAAAAGGTAGGCAAACAACTCAAAAGATTTATAGAGAAGGACAAGTTCCATATAAGACAAATCATATTGTCATCAACATGATCTGATGGGCACAACTACGAATGAAGCTTAACCACTTAGAGATATGGATGAGTACAAGAGGAAGTAGAAACTTCTTCACAACACCATAAAGGCCATTATGGTCAGTACTGACCATAATTATAGTTGGTACCAACATGAATTTCTAGCACGTGAAGACAGGTTCTTCCTTCTTACTTTTTTGGATTTGAAGTTTTACTTGTACAATCATGATTTGGCGACTAAGTCAGACGATTCTACTATAAATAGAAGTACTATGACACTTAAAAGGATTTTTGGCTCATTATCTCCTTCATTATACCCGATTCTTTATAACTCTAGGTTATAAGGGCTATTACATGCTATTTTGTCCTGAAATCACTTATAAAGCTCTTGTAGTTGTGAATAATCCAAATCAAATAAGATTAAATTAGATGTAGGCCATAGAATTTGCTGAACCACTATAAAATTCTTTGTGTTCTTTACTGTTTTTGCTGATATTACTTAGATATATCTAATTCTGATTCGATTGCAGGTGTTGTGGTATCTTTTGGTTCAACTTTTTTTACGCTTTCACTGAGAACAAAGCTTCTTAGGAGAAGTTCTTGCTTATCGTGGATTGCAAGCGTCTAAAAGTTAGATCTGAAGGATAGTTGCTGTAAACCTGAAGAAATAGCCCCTAAGAAACCTTCCACAAAATCTTCAGCCACCAGTAGAGAAGATGAAGCTTCTTACCGTAATGATGAAACTATTAAACCATTGATCTCTTTTCCAAGACCATCTGCTCCCTAGGAGATGGTGTCAAGAGTTGAACTTGATAGGATGTTGAATGAGATAAACCAGAGGATATTAAATAGTTAAAAAGCTCTCTTTGATAAGATGGAATAACAATTGCCTTACTAACCCAACAAACACAAAAATGTAGGAAGAGCCGTAGAAGTTCACCACCTTTAAGTTATGAAGAAGATAACTCATCTTCATCAGGTCAAAGTAGGAGTGACGACAATCAAAAGAAGAAGGAAAAGACTAGGATATTAAAGAAGAGTGCAGGGGGTGACCAAAATTTGATATGACTAATGTGACCAGTACATACTAAAATCAGGTCGGTATACTAAGCATAACGAAGGTGAATCCGGAGCCCATTTACCTGAAGCCAGAGATTTGTCCATATGTAAAGTAATTTGCACAATATGGGTAATGAGGTTGGGAAAAATGCTGATACATATAATACTGGTTCTCAAACAAACACCACATAACTAGCCAGGCCTGACAGAAGATCCAAGCATGTGGGTCTCCCAAACACAGAAGAGCATATACGTCATAGAATGAACCGAGGGCGTTTGTAGAGTCAAACAATCGGGAGTGTTCATGATAGTCACAATTAGGATAATCATGTCAGTCAAGAGTTTATGTTTAATAGGATAAAGAGGTTAATGAATGAAAACCAATTGATAAAAAAATAAGGAATGAGGCTTAGCACCTAGCAGGTCCTCATTCACTGATGATATTTTACGGGAGGAGTATCTCAAGAAATTTGTTATATCAACAATGTCGTTATATAATGTGACAATGAATCCTAGATAACAACTATTGAAATATGGATGGCACATGGATGGTGCTGGAGAAACCAACGTAGTAAGGTGTAGGTGTTTCCCATATTTCTAGATAGGGTGGTTGCAATGTATTTCACTTGGCTCGCGTCAAAATCCATATCCACATTTGATCAATTAGAAAGAAAGTTTAAGAGCAGTTCAGGCACCACACCGCTTAACCGAAGGACTTGATGTCCTTGTCAAATATTCATTAGGGTGCTGGAGAGACCCTAAAGGATATATCGAGCCGATCTAACACTGCTGTGACGTAAGTAAGCAATCCAAAGGAAATATCATGTTGATGGGATAGATCTAGGGAATACACCTAGACATGGATTTTGGAAGATGGCTAAAGATGAAGTAGCCACTAACTATGGAGGAATCAGATCGAAAGGCGACCCAGTTTCTACGCTTAAAAGAGGAAGATATAGCCATCGAAAAGGCTAGTGAAGGGTAGTCGACTAAGTTGTGCACAAAAACGTCGCTATTAAACAAATTGGTTAAAGCACCAGTAGCGTTGCAATGAATATGGGAACTAATAATAATCGATAAAGGAGAAATCAAGGCACTGGAGGTAAAAGAAATTATATCAAAAAGCACTTGAGATCCTTGTAACTAAAAGTTTACACTCCTTCAACAATACAGTTGAGAATATATACATATGCAAAGAACTGAGAATTATATGAAGCTACCTCGGAGGAAGGCAACTAAAGTTGAACTATGCTCGAGGAAGTACTGCCGCTTCCACGACACACATGGGCATAATACCAACGAGTGTCATCATTTAAGAGACATGATTAAAGAGCTGAAACATAAAAATAAGTTGCAGCAACATGTGAGAGACCTGTAGGATGGTGGGCAGAATGTTATACCTTAAGGGTAGAATGCTTATAGGAATCGACCTAGGCCCAACGAAGAAGGTCCTGGGTGACTTGATGGTAGGGTTGTGATTAAGATGATAATTGGCGGACCTCATCCAATGGAAAAATGTTGGAATGGGTTAGAGTGGATGGGACTTTGTTAAAGCATGTTCCACAGGAGAGTTGTTTTGCTGTCGAGGATGGAGCTTTGGCAAAACAACTAAAGATGATGAATGATGGTATTATGTTTCGACATAGAGATGCTGATGGGGTGCAAATGCTGATGCTTAATCCTATGGTGGTTACGTTCGTGACAGGGCCAACAACTTCGGATCGAGACCAGATTGATGTGAGGCTCGACTAATATTCTGTTCAAAAAGAAATTTGATTAGATGAAGACATGTCTGAAGGAAATAAAGCCGTGTAAATCCTGCATTTGAGGATTTATTCGAGAGGCAAAAGAGCCTATCAGATGTATTGACCTATTGGTGGAGTTGGGTAAAGGTAACCGTAAGATTGTGCAGGTGCAGACTTTCATGCTTGTTAATGAGTTCTTTACTTATAATGTTTTTCTGGACCAACTGGCCCTTGCCACTTTCATAATATCATTGGCTCTATGGGGTCTGATAATGAAGTTCCCCACTAAAAATAAGGTTGGTGCTATTCAAGGTGACCAGAGCATAGGTCGTGAATGCTACGTTGCCGAGCTTAGAGAGGCAAAGCAACATGAGAAAAGAAAAGGCACACAGAAGGCTCTTTGCGTTCAGACCGACGATGCATAGCAAGTACTGCCCAATCCCTTGCTCAAGTCCTATAACAAGTTCTATAAGCCAATGGACCCTCAAAAAGAGCCAGAGGATGAAGGGGACAACAATGGAGCTGATAATCAACATCCCGATCGATGAGGATGATCCTACTATTGACCTCAAGGTTAGATCTCAACTCGACATAATGATAAAGATGAGAAAGGAATTGGTAGAGTTTCTCTAGGAAAACCTAGATTCATTTTCCTGCTGATATGTGTGAAATATCATCAGAGATAGTATGCCACGCATTGAATGTGGACCCAGACGCCATCCCGTGAAGCGGAAGAGATGCATTTTGAGTCTGAAGTGATCCGCTACTTTGAGAGAAGCAGTGGATAAGCTGAAAGCAAATGGATTTATCCACAACATCCTATACCTTGAATGGGTATCAAATCCTGTATTTTTCAGGAAGCCGAATGAAAAATGGCGGATGCATCGATTATTTAGACCTGAATAAAGCATGCCCAAAACATAACATCCAACTATCGAAGATAGAATAGCTTGTGGACGCAATCGCAGGACATGAATTGTTATCCTTCATCGATGCGTATTCTGCCTACAATCAAATAGCGATGCACATTCCAGATCAAAAACACATGAGTTTTTAAGAATGCTGGAGCTACCTACTGGCAATCTGTGAATATGATGCTCGAAGATCAAATCAGGTGGACAACGGAGGTTTACGTGGACGATTTTCTTTTGGAATCACAGCGATCGATGAATCACATGGATGACTTCGCTAAGATGTTTGATGTGCTATGGAAGTACGAAATGAAGCTCAATCCATTGAAGTGTTCTTTTAGAGTCATATCTGGCAAATTTCTAGGTTTCATCATGAATTCAAGGGGTATTGAAGCTAATCTGGAGCAGATTAAAGCACTAAAAGATGTCGAAGCCTCAAAGATTAGGAGGGAAATGCAGAGCTTGAATGGAAAATTCATTGTGTTGAGGTGAATTATCTCAAAAGCGACGATCAAGTGTATACCATTTTTTGATTCCCTCAAGAAAGAAAAAGGGAAGTTTGTTTGGACTAAGGATTACTATGAATCTTTTCATAATTTTTTAGATCATATGGAGAGACTACCAAACTTGTCGAATCCTTTGGAAGGAGGAGATCTGTTCATGTACTTAGTGATATCCACTCACACACTGAGTGTTGCCTTGGAACATGAAGAATCAAAGATCCAATGGCCATATACTATATCATGAAGCAGTTTGTTGAAGAAGAAAAGAACTACATGAGATTAGAGAAGCTAACATACCGCTTGTTGATCGCTTTAAGGAAATTACAACCATATTTCCAGGTTCATCCGATAAAGTTTCTGATTGGTCAGCCACTAAAGCAAGTACTGTACCGAACTAAGACTCAGAAACGGAACATTGAACTGAACCAATATGATATAACATATTTTCCTAAGAAGTTAATACATGGATAGGTGTTTCTTGATTTCATTACTGAATTCACCATTCAAATGAAGAGAAGGAAGATGACATGGTCTGAGTTTCCCAATGGAAGTTATATATAGATAGAGCATCTAATTAATGAATTTCAAGGGCAAGAGTGATTCTTATGACCCTAAAAAGACAAATAATATGCTACACATTAAAGATAGAGTTTCTAACAATGAACACTAAAGCCGAATATAAAGCTTGATTATGGGACTCAAGATAGCGAAAGAACTAAGGGTCAAGACACTACATATATTTAGCAACTCCCAATTGGTGGTTTACCAAATCAAGAAAGAGTTCCAGGCTATAGGAATGAGACTTGTCCCTTACCTGACGAAAACAATGGAATCATTAAATGACATCAAACACTATATGATCATGTACGTACTTAGAGAGGAGAATACATAGGTTGTTTGTTGGCTAAGAAGGCAAGCTCTAATGGTTACGCTTATGGGACTTTTTCAAGTGGAGGTTTTATTGACTCAGAGCAATGATAAGATGGATGTCGATTGGATCTTGGAAGCCAGGGAAGAATAGGAGTCATGGATGACAATATCAAAGACTATTTGTTGAAGGGACCTCTCCCGAAGGGCAGGAATGAATGGTGAAAACTCCTTCGTAAGGTACCATAATTTTTTGTTCAAGAAGAAGTGCTATATAGGAGAGGTTTCTCAACCCCCTACTGTAGTATGTCACCAAAGATGAAGCAAAGAAATCCATGCACGTGAAAGAAGTCATAGTGATCACACTAGAGGCATACTTTAGCAAAGAAGATACTTCACTACGGATACTTTTGGCCGACAATCAGTAAAGATGCAGCTGATTATACTAAATAATGTGATAGGTGCCAAAGGTTTGCAAAAACATTAAGAGCCCAATTTACAAAGCTTAGCAAATGGTTGGCCCGTGGTCATTAGCGGTTTGGATAATTGATATCATCAGTGTGCTACCAATGTTGAAAGGCAGAGTAAAGTACGTCGTTGTAGCTGTGGACTACTTCACATAGTGGGCTGAAGTGGAATTGCTAGCCATGATCCCAATGAAGAAAGTGTCAACTTTATGGTGAAGAATATCATAGGTAGATTTATAATTCCATAGAAAATCATTACTGATAATGAAACTCAATTCGGAAGTACCAAGTTCAAAGGCTTCTGTAAATGATACTGAATTACGAAGAGTTTCTCAATAGTAGTGCATCCGCAAGTGAATGAACAGTTGGAGGTGGTGAACAAAATCATCGAATTCATTCTTAAGAAATAACTGACAAAAACCAAGGTAATTGGATCTATGAATTACCACAAGCACGCGAGCTTATAGAAAGATCCATAAGTCTGCGATTAGACACACTCCATTCTCTTTGGCCTACGGAGCTGAGACTATGACTCCGGTAGAGTTGGAAATTCATTACCATGAAAGAAAACACTATGATCCTAAGATGAGTGAGGAACTATTGCTTGAGTCCCTCGACTTCGTCGATGAGAAATGGGAAGAAATTGAACTAAGGGTAGCTGCTCATAAGAAAAGAGTAACATGGCACTTCAGCGGTAAGGTCAAAAACTATACCACTAAGGTAGAAGATCTTGTTTGAAACGAGTCCTCACTAGTACAAGGGAACTTGGTCCGAATTAGGAAGGTCCTTATGTAATTGAACAAAAGCTTAGTGATGGAACTTTCTTGCTAGCAACTATTGATAGGATCCCAATTCCACGGGTGTAGAATAAAGAACACTTAACGATGTTATTCCATTAGATTTATTCATTTTATTTTTTGTAAATAAGCCACCCTAGTGAACTGGGAGTGATGTAAGGTAGGGCTTTCCATTTCTTTTATTTATAAATAAAGCTAGCTTCCTGAAATCAATGGATCCGTGTTCTTATAAGCTAAACCTTGTGCTACGCGATTAGCAACACAATTAGCAACCCAAAGATAGGAACCGACTGACTCCTTTGACTCATGATCAGGTCAGGGGAGTATAATCACACTGGGTTCGATCGGATGATTCACCCTTATCCCTTCTATCTTTTACTAACGTTGGGAGAGAGGAAAAGAAATCGAGGGATCCTAGAGTTAGGCAACCGAAGCACCGGTTCCTAGAGATATGAACCGATGTGCAATTGAGGCTTTCACGACTACGTTTACGATCTGGCAAGACACGCCTGACCGAAAATTATCGATGACAGTTGGTGAGTGATTTCGATTAATACCCGAAGATAGACAAAGTCGAAAGTCGATGTTTAGAGTTAAGCATCAAAATAATGGATCCTCGAAGATAAGGGTTGATGGATGAACTGTATATAACTATGACCACGCTTATGGTTTGGCGAACCATGCTCGATCGATGATAAGTGGTGAAGGTTAAATAGAGAATTCAGTCAACCTCCAAAGATAGGTGAGATCGAAGTTCGGTGTCCAGAGATAGACACCTGGAACGTTATTTCCCAAGATAAGAAACAATACGAAGCTGAATTCTTCTCCAACCACCACTTTTTTTAGGTTAGGGTAAAATATGAACTATGTGATAAATAAGGCTGGCTATTGAGTTGGCAGATAGACAATAGGTTTAGTTTAGCCAAGAAAGAAATACTTCAGCAATGATAAATAGAACTGGATAATAAAGTATTACCGAGCAATCGTAGAAATTTACTTATATGTACAGAGCTATAGTATGTAATGGTATTGCACAGACATAATCATGTATAATATAAATGAAATAGCATAACAAAAGATTATATTATATGCAGGCAATGATATATAGGTAGATAAAGTAAAAGTGCAGAAATGTAAATACTATAAAGATTGTACAGAAAAAGTCCTTTATTTACATTCACTGTTTATACAAGAATCGCAGAGGCTACACTTGCATAATGTCGGCCTGTACGCAAAAGAAAACAATACATCAAGGAGACAAAAGGAACATCCTTCACAAAATCCAAGCTGAAAACCTACTTCTTCTTCCCCTTCTTGTTGCTATTCTTGGAATCATCCTTAACCTAGTGCTTCTTCGAACCTTTTCCATCCTTAGCCTTCCTTTTCTTAGAGTGCTACCCTCAAAATGTGTAGATTCTTCTTTAGTGGTCAAGTGAATGGGTCTTCAGGCTTGTTAATGGAAGGTCATAAGATTGTCAAGAACCGCTATCTCCACGACCTTTTGGAGGCTTGAATTTAAGTGGTAAAAGATTTGGAGTAAGACTTGGTTTTTCCGAAGCAGTGGGATTTCCAGTTCCTCGCTCTTTCTTGATTGTGATTTTCTTAAAATGTAGCTTTAACCTCTCTACCATAGTAATGTGACCGATAGGGTCATTTGCACTTGTGTTTATAATGCCTTCCTCTTGAGATTAGGTGACATCCTACAACCCTTTCAATGCCTCTATTTTTTGCGAATCTAGGCTAGGGTCGGAGCAGGAAGGAGGAGTCCAGTTGATTTTATCTATAGTAATGGAGGTCGATGTGGTAGAGATAGCGCTAGGACCCATGCCTTGAGTTGTTGGTGGCAAAGGAGGAAGTGATGGATGACCTGTGAGTTGACTAACAATGAAGTAAAGATTGGAGACTACCTCAGGTGAAAATTAAAGATTCTCGAACATTGGGAGATAAAGAGAAATACCTTCGCCGTGTGATGTTCTTTCAGTTGGAGACTTGGCGATTACACCTTCTTCAACAAATCATTAAGGAGGATGAGTGATAGGAAGAGGAATATAAGGTTCATTGGCAGTTCTTACAGAAGAGAAAGGGATTTCAGTGTGGGTGGCCTCAGATGTTGCCACTGCAGAAGTTGTAGTTTCTATTGCAGACACTTTGGATTTTAGAGTGGATGATTCTACTTGATCCAATGAAATAGAATCGATAGGAGCCTTCATAGCTCTTTTCCCCGAAGTTGTGCCTGGGCAGCCAGAATGTCTTCGTCTAAGAATGTAATATCTTCTACATCTAAGAATTTTTCCTTCAATTCTTCTTCAATCATGCCTCCACCAGTTGCAGTTGCTCAACGAAGTATCTTCTTCTAGGCATCAGCCAATGTTACAGCATAGTTATCCTCTAAACATTTTAAGTTCTTGTTTTCAATGATGTTAGCAAAAAACTGCATGAGGGTAGCATTCATCTCCTCCGTATTCTTGGTAGCCCGGGCCTTAAGCTCTATGATTTCAACTGCAGCCATAAAAGATCGATTTGAACCTGAGCCTTGGAGTATATTTATGCTATTAAACTTGCCTTGAGGCCATCGAGTTCAGCCTAAAGTGCCTTCAACTCTGACTCCTTGGTTGGTAACGTCTCTGTTTGGCCTTGATTCATGCTATAAGCTCAAATTCTCTTGATGGGACACTTTAATCTGATTGTTCATTACGTTGGTGGCTTGAGTATGAACTTTTGGTAACACTTCATTTGGCTCCTTCATAAGCTTAGCAGATTTTACAGCTTCATCTCTCTCTTTGGTGATGCTTGCTAGTTTAGTTTTATATCCTCCGACTATCCCATCAGGATCTCTCCTCCTGATCTCAAACGACTGGGTCTGTGTTTAATTGATTCTATTAATGTTGGAGAGGGCTTTGTTGAGTTTCTTCCCCTCAAAGAATTGATCTATTGTTTTGTTAACACCTACAAACTAGTGGCTAACCTTCTGGTGAGAAGTGTCGTTGACATTACAGTCGAGTATGAAACCCATCCGGCTATAATTGAGTAGAGCAGCTATATCCTGGTACTGATAGTCGTGGATGGTCCTGGAGGGGGCAGAGGCAGAGCAGTGTGAATTACAGCATCGTTGGACTTATGGAAAATGTGACAATGATTATCAGAGGCTAGGTTGTTGGAGGTTGCTGCTGAGGAATATGGGAAGAAGTATATGCTGAAGTGCTAGTGGCACACTTGGATGAATCACGGAAATCACGTAGTCACTTCTCTGAATCATAGTGCTCCTTTTCTTCTGAGCAGTGCTTTTCCTTTGTTATCCCGATATTCTTTCTCTTTCTTTCTCCCCTTCTTTGACTCCCAATATTAACTAGAGCGATGTGTATAAAGGTCAAAAGTCGATGAATGGTGTTGGCTAATGCTCGAGAAAAAATAATTCAGGCGATCTCTTGAAATTGCACCTAAAAAGAAGAAGAAGGTGTATCAAAACAAACGTGCTGGATTAAGGGCGAATGCAGAGTGCTGGTGTTCGTGATCCTAAAAGTGTGTCAAGTGGTGATATTTCCCTAAGTACTCTATGGACCAAGCTCTGGGAGTTACATGGATGGGGTTTCATCACCCTCAGCAAGAATATCCTTAGTTGGTATGTGAATTCACTATAGTGTTCATTCAGGATATCTTCAACGATAGCGCCTTGGGTATTGAAGGACTAAAGAACGCATGAGCTAAATGTGTTCCCTATAGTGCCTGCATGTAGCGTAACCTCAACAATTGGTGCTAGACTTGGATCGGGAGCCTATTGAGAAGACTTAATAACCAATTATGCTAGGAGAAATGGCATGGGAAATGCGTCACCTTCGAGGGATGTTTCATGATATGACTCGCTCTCGCCGAGTCCGTAGTCTTTATTGCCTTCATCATCATCTCATACGTCCTCTCTATCTCCTCCTCCTTCTTCTATCTCTTCCTCTCCTTCTTCTTCCTCTTCTCCTCCTTTTCCTTCTACTCCTCTTCCTTCACCTCCTTCCCTTAACACATTCACCTCCATTACCTTCACTTCTCTTGCATCGACATTCACTTTGTTGCCTTAGCCTTCACCATGCCCTTGATCGTCATCGTCGGAATCGTGGTTAGAAGCAAAATGCTCGATAGGTGCTCGAGATTTCTTTGATGGGAAAGAATGAAGAAAGGCGTGTCTGTCGGGTAGTAAAAGGCTATACTGGAAAAGCCTTTCATTAATGAGCAAGTAGGAGGTGGTGCAGAATCGGTAATCAACTTCTTATAGGAGCGCTAGAGTATCAGCATATACACTATTGTTATCTCAATCAGGAAGGTCTGTGAAGAGCATAGAAAATAAGTTAATTGTTTAGATAAGGAGAATCTGAATGAAAGGAAAAAGATAGAAGAAGATGCTTGCATCTAAACAACCAGAGGCAGTTAAAGCCATAAGGACAACCAACGAAGTAGTATTCACTTTTGGAATAATCATGCTTATTATGAAGCTTCTCGATTACTTTATAGCAGTTTCAAGCTTTGACCATCAGTAGAGAAGGTGTGTCTACACTCTTCTTGAAGCTTAAAACATATGTTAACTCACCAACATTTAGGTGATGATTCAATCTGATCATGAAAAAGATATATAGAGAAATGAGTAGAGCATATCCTTTTGGATGGACTTGAGTCAGAGCCAGCCCATGCTCTTATAGGAAGAATTTGAGGAATTCATTGAAGGGAAGAATGGCTCCACTTAAGGACATATATTTTTGCAAGTTGTTTATCCTTAGGGTGGATCATGTTCCCTTGATCAAACATTGGCAGTAGGACATTGCTCTCTGGGACTCCATGATGGAAGTAGTGGTCTAGAGTGATTCCATAGTTAGCAAAGATGTTGTCTGATCTGGAGGGTTATCTAAGACTCTTGTGGCATATGTTCATTCAATGGTTGTGGCTAATGTAGAATAGGTGTCGCTAGAATAATTTTTCCCTAAAGTTCAATGGTTATTGAATGCCTTGCTTTGGGCGAAGTAGAAGTGGATGTCTGAGCAGTAGAAGAATAGCCTCATGAGGAGTAGAAGGGTTAGAACCGAAGCTTGATAGCAAATAAGGTTAGGCATGTATAGTTTTTTAAATTTACTTTATTTAAAACTCATACAATTAGTAAATATAATCCAATGGATATTGACATGTATTGACCAATCAGATTCTGAACATCGACCAGGGCAGTGTGGAGTGTCAATCTATGTAGTGTGTCATGTGTCCAAATCATGGTGCATGGAACACTCTGTGTAGATAGCCTACTCGTGTAGGAAAATGAGCTCTGTTAATCGATGGAACTATGTGTCGGATCTTACCCGTTATTGTTGAGTGAACAAAGCCGTTGTCTAGAGCAACATAAAGCTTTCTTTGCAGGAACATAAGATTGTAGTGTATATTTAGAAGTACCAATTTAAATATCCATTGTGAACGCCGAAGTGCGTTCGATGCAACTGTTCTTCATAATTATCTTGCCAAAGTTAGGCAATCGATTCATTTTCAACCAAGATTTGATCAAATCCCCCAACAATACACTTCATGTGTAAAGGCTTAGCATCATTGTGAAGCAAGGGACAACTATGGGAAAAAATCCAAAGCATGAGCTAAAAAACTAGGAGTAAACACCAAGTATCGAAGGAAATGAAAAAACTTAACGAAAATTGGTGTCGACGCCGAGAATAACCCGGGTTTTACCAATATCACCCAGGTCTTGACTATGCTATGAAAAATGAGTTGATGGCGAGGGGGCAAACATGAATCAAAGATTACAAGCGTCCCCTAGGGCCGCAATTAGATGGTGGCGACAAGAACATCATGGCGGCACCATAGCATACTCGACAACATCAATAATGAACCACCTTCAAATACTCAGTCTACATCTAAAAATGAGAAGTGTTGTTGATGTGGTTAGTGCTAGCTTTGGGATTGGCAGGATGGAAGTGAAAGTAAAATAGTGGTAGCAGCTAAGAGCAAGGACGAGAAAATCGATGACGACTAGTGGCTAAAATCACAAGAAGGAAATAGGTCGGCGCTTGGAAAATGATAGTGGGAAAAAATGCTATGCCCCAACCAATGTATACGAGTTAATTCGCAAAAAGAAATCATATCAGTATCGACATTATGCAATCGTAACTAACACGATTCAGCTGTTATGTATAAAAAAAGAGAAAAAAGAAGAGAAAAGAAAGGGATCTCATACTTGATCAAGACATTCTATGATATCTAAGATAATGATAATCTCCACTAAATTACAAGGAAAGAGATGATATGCTAACTATTTGAAGTGATGAACGATTATCTTCAAAACTGGTGCAATGCTTCAAAAAGGGCTGTTGGCTACCTGAAATCCCCTGGATAACCAAGGCTATACTATTTGCCTTGATCCAAAACATACTTTGTTTCACAAAAGCATATTTTAGAGGGTAAGTATTATCCAACGTTTGAACTAAGCTACTTCTACATGGATTTATACATCGAGACAAAGACAAAATGATTCAAGGACATGTGGGTAAGCATAAAATGGCCATGAGTAGTGACTCTAGAAATTTGACGTTGGAATATGCTATAGCATTGTGGTTGGTATCGACATGATGCTCGTGTGGAATCTTGTAGACTTCCTATTTAATCAAGTAATGGAATGGTAAAGTAACATATTGGTACCAAGCTGATGTGTATTTGAAGAGTCTATTTCTAAAAGGGTGGGTGAACAACTCCAAAGCTTTGTAGAGAAGGAGAAGTTCTATATAAGACAAATCATATTGCTAATAACTTGATTTGATGGACAAAATTGCAAAGGAAGTTTAATGACCAGGCGATATGGATGAGCACAAGAGGAAGTGGGAACTACTTCATAACATTGTGAAGACCCTTGCCATCGTTATCGACCAGAATTGTGGTTGTTTCCATAATTCTGATTGGTACCGAAATGAATTTTTGGCATGATAAGACTGCACTTCCTTTCTACTTTCTAGGACTTAAAGTTTTACATGCTCTATCTTGATTTGGTGACCGGGGCGGACAATTTTGTTATAAATAGAAGCACTATAACAACTTAAAAATGACTTTTGGACTTTTGGCTCTCTATCTTCTTCATGATTTCCTATTCTCTACTAATTCTTGGTCATAAGGGTTATTACTTATTGTTTGTATCTGAAATCATGTATAAAGCTCCAATACTTTTGACTAATCCAAATCAAATAAGATTAATATGGGCGTAGGCCATAGAATTTGCCGAACAACTATAAAATTCTCTGTGTTCTTTACTATTTTTGCTAGTAATACTTAGATTCTCATTTTCATTCGATTGGTGGTGGTGTGCCGTCTTTATGTTCAAAAAAAAGGAACATACCTTCTCCATCTATTGGCTTTGATAGAATTGGAGGTGTGCAGAGATATTTATGTATATCTTTAAAAGCCTTTTGGCACTCGATAGTCCACTCAAAAGTAACATGCTTTTTGAGTAATTTGAAGAATGGAATGCACTTATCGATTGATCGACTTATAAACCTATTTAAGGCTATAACCTTCCCATTTAAGCTCATGAGTTATTTGCCATTCGTTGGTACCTCCATATTGAAAATAGCTTTGATTTGATCTGGATTGATTTCTATTTCTCTTACACTTACCATGAAGCCTAGGAATTTTATAGATTGAATTTTAAAAGAGCATTTTTAAACGTTTAGCTTTATATTATACTTCAAAAAGACTTTAAACATTTTGGCTATGTCAAAAACTTGGCTTTCAGAATGTTTTAATTTTACCAACCTATCATCAACGTATACTTTAATGTTTCGGCCTATTTGGTTTGCGAGCATATGGTTGACCAGTCTGTAGTAGGTTTCCCCAACATTCTTGAGATCGAAGGGTGCTACTCAATAGCTAAACAATACCATATTTATAATTAAGCTCGCGTGTTCTTTATATGGTTTGAACATAGGAATTTGGTTGTGGTCCGAATAGGCATCGATCAATGAAAGTAACTGATGCCCACTAGTGGCATCAACTTACTAATCCATTCTCGGCAAAGGAGAGCAATCTTTTTAGCAAGCCTTATTTAAGTATGCAAAAATATGCAAGTACTCCACTTACCATTTGGTTTCTTTATTAATACTGGATCGGAGGTCCATTTCGGATATTGAACATCCCTTATGAAATTGTTCCTTGATAGTTTTTTCACTTCATTTTATAATGCAGCATATCGAGCCTAATCAAGTGGTCGTCTCTTTTGGCTTATGGGGGATACTTGGGATGTATTCGGGTAATGGCACATGATCGAAAAGTCTATTCCAACCATATCATCATGGGACCATGCAAACACATCCAAAATATTTTAAAGGAATGTTATCAATTACTCTTGGACTGATGGATGAAGGTAAGTTCCAATCCTTATAGTTTTGGTTCGATCATTTGAATCAATATAAATTTCTTCAAGTGTTTTGGTTGTTGTAGCCTTTTAGGTTTCGGTTCTTGGATCCAACTCGAGTTCAATATTTTATTATTTTGGATCTTATTGTGTTATGTAAGTATACTTCCTCTTTAGTCCTAAAGACTTACTACTTTGTCCGAGAAATATTTTGTTAAATGCCTTTAGTAGCATGGTACCTGGACTATTATTCCTATAGTCGTATTTTCATATCTTGGTAGAATTCTCAAGAACTTTTGGTTATATTCCATAACATTAGAACTAGTGCACTTAATAGATCTTTTGGCATTTTCTTTGTCTCCAGAAGGAATAGCAATTTCTTTTAGTTTAATGTAATTCACATATGCCGAATTCTTTCCTTTATTAATTATATTCAAACTAGCGTAATATATTTTCCTTGAGACCCATTAGTCTCTGCTTACACACCGTTCACCATTTTTGGTAGGGAATTTCAATAATAGAGGCTTTGGTTTCCTCGTTTCCTTCTTATGTCTAATAAATGTCAATTGTCTGTAATAATAAGTCATTAATGTCAAAATTGGACGATCTCTAATGATATTTATTTACCCGTTTCAAAATCCACCTATTGTGTTTACTCAATTTTCCAATAAATGCCATATTAAACTCTCTGGTCAGTCCTCATTTATTTCCTTTAACTTTCTATTAACTATATATTAATTGCCCATTAAATTTATAGTTATTGTCCATAAATTTTGGAATTACTATTCCTTTCCTTTTCAACTTTCCTAGTCCTATGATTATTACGTTATTTATAGCTAATACAAATATCATCATAAATAGCGGTATGTATATAGTGTGTGTGTGTGTGTATTTCTATTTCTAACTACTGATTCATAACTAGAAAATTCGTTTTTACATTTTAATTTATCGGAGCTTTCCTTTCAAAAAGGATTATCATTATAGCTTTCCATAAATTAACCAAAAGTGAGGTCTTGCTTCATTCGAAATTACAAGGAATTATTCCTCATCTTATATTGAAATAGACAGTGTAAATTACGGAGAATAATATTCATAATTACACATCTCTTTCCTTTTTGGTATATTCCATGTTAATTAAAATACGCTTTTATACACATTTTTGGAATTGGATAATTTGTGGAAATTACAAGGATATAGATATAATTAAATTATACCCACTCCAAATAAATCAAAATATAGAAATTTACATTCCAAGTCAATTAGGGCAGCCTAATTTACAACCTAATTATAGATCTGTAATAAATTTTATAACTTCATAAACATTCTTCAATGATAATTATTTTAGACTGAACTCAAATTTCCAGATTAGATTGTACATATTATTCTTATTCCAATTACTTATTTTGCAGAATATGTAGGTGATAATCCTATATGTTTGTTTTAAGCTATAACTCATCTGATCTTTTACAAGCATAATAATTAAATAAAATTTAACAATATAAATCTCAAGGCTATAAATAAATTATATATTTCCCCACTCACCTTTCTTGCTATCCAAATCTTCCAAATCTGAATTCATTTCTGTACTTGACTCATTTTCCATTATAATCCCAAAAAATATGTATAACAAGGAATATACATACTATTAGAATTACAAAACTGAGAAGATAATTGAGGTTAAGGGGAATACTGATTTATAATTATAAAATCTTATATTTTACTTTTGAAACGTTGATTTGCTCCTTCTCTTCTTCTATTTTATTTTATGCAGCTTCTCCAATTAGTGTGTATATATAATGTTTTATAATCCTTAGAAATAGTAGAGAAGGAAAAATGGCAAAGCTTCGCTGCTTAGATCGGAAAATATGAGAAGAGAATCAAGGGGTTAGGCATGTATTTATAGGTGCTCGAAACAATAGTAACCATTAGATTAAAATAATTAAATATGGGCCATTTGACCAAAGCTCAAACCTTAGCCAGCATATGAAAACCGGTCGACCGCTTCCCTATATGCGTTCGATTGGGCCAAAGAGGGGATTGACAGATGGGGTCAACATTTAATTATAATTTATTTCCTTATTCGTTTAATAATTATTTTCATTCTAGAAACTTCAAACCCTAATAACTTCTTCGTTTGAGCTCTAATCATGAAACTCGAAATATAAAAGTTGCTCAGAATATCGCCATGAACTCAATGATGCATGTTTTGTGGCTAAATTCGGTTGTTTGTTCAAATTCCATTTTTGGACCTTATTAATTATTTACTAATTATTGTTAATTTTATGGGGTGTTATATTTGATCACCGCCCTTCACCTCCGACACCCAATATACCTTAAGAGTGCATTTCTTTTGCACCTGACCTATGTAGGACAATTTTCAAGATTATAAAGTAACTAAACAATCACAGAACCCGTCGTATATCTCATTGTGCATCGAATAAATTATAATAATAAAAATTACTAATATAAAATAGACGGGATAGTAATAACTAAATGAATAACAAATATCATAATGTATAGGTTCATACTGTTATACAAAGCAGAAATAGAGTTTATAGGACTAGAAATAAGCTCAAAAGATAATTGTCTCTAAACCTAATGAGCCAGCAATGTCTAGGCATCACCGTGTCGCATAGCAGAATAAGCATAAGTAAGTCCATAGATAATATGAGAAAGCATGATCCTGCTCGTCCTTTGAACAGCAACCGCATATCACCTAAACCTACTATCTAGTCTACTCATTTAAGTATACCCAAGATAATAAGAAGCAAAACATAAAATCTCGAGTCTGACAACAATCTGGCATAAGTGATAAAATATCTCAAAATACTATACAATTATATATACTATGAAACAAAGCTATAAGAATAATATCTAACCTATCCTTGCAACCAAAGGTTTAGCACATAACAACCATAATATGGTAATCTGCTATCATCATAATGGTGTACTATATCCTAAGTATAGCATTGGGGTGTCTAAGTATCCACATCCACAAAACCTAAATCATATAACATCCGTAGGGTGACAAACTGCTAGAAAAAAACCCATAACAAACATGACATCTATTAAACAATCCTCACCATTACTCAATGTGCCTTGGATATCTAATAACTCATATATAATTTCATTGCTAGAGATTAATGGAAAAATCCTATTTTTCAGTGTACTCACCCACTAACCCATAGCCAACACTAGATCCATTCCACTGATCTAAGGTACACGCATCCATTCCACCGATCTAGGGTAGCCATTCCAAGTACCCAATGAGCATCCTTGCAATACCCCTGCTTACGAGTACATCAGAAAACACTTCGAGTATAATGATCCCCCTAGCACATGTATCTATGTCCATTCCTTGCTCTATTAAGTTTTCATTTAACCTCAAGGAACCAATCCACATTCCATCCTATACACGATATAAACTTTCAACATTTCTATCCACGAGTCACCTTTCCTAGATACCGCCCTTGTAGATAATCATCATCATGACTCCATTGCACATTGACCCATCATCATCCGAACTTAATGCCATCACCATCAAGTTACCATCATCAAAGTCCCGAAGTCATCATCCTTCATCGCGATGCCCTATCACAATCGAATGTCAAGCAAACAAAAAATGCCTTAAGCATGACTTATGGAACATATTCTTTGCCCCTGGAAGTTTGGCCAAGATTGGCCTTCTCAATTCACGTTGGTACCGACATGAATTTCTTAATGTCTGTGGCGATATGAATTGCTTAGCCAAACTATGGCTAAGTACTTCATGCCGATCTCTTGCCTTCTTCTACTTGCTTGAAGACCCCTTTCCATATGCCTGAAGTCTCCTGGCCCACTCCAGTAGCAAAAAAAGTTCTTGGTACGAATCAGAAGAGCGCGGTACCATTTGGTTGAACTTTATCAAATCTTAGGGTTAAGTCCCCAGACTTCTTCCTTGCCTTATTCCAAAGAAGTTTTATAGCCTAAGTCCTTAAGCTCCTCTTCAACTGACCAAAACTTCATCTCTTAACATCCACTTTCTTTCTTGGTACCGACGCGAGGTTAGGCATCCAAATCAACTCCATTTTGCCTACATTCAGAACTATAGCCTCCTCTCCTCCTCTAGAACCCTTCCTCCATGTTGCATATGATTTTGAGCATTTTTGACCTTGTTTTCCCAAATCGATAACCACATCCTAACTAATCTAAAAGCACATAAAAAACTTATCAAAGCAATACATGTAAAAGCAACCATCATTCATAAACACTCATTCAACACATAAAATTAATCCAAACATGATTAGTATACAAGATTTAGCTAGGACCTAATTTCATACCAAAAAGAAATATGATCCATAAGGGTTATAAAACCATCTTTAATCCATTTCCATCTTTTAAAATTTGTCTATAAACATATATTAGAGTTAAATTAAAGTTTAAAATCATTATACAATAGAAATCATGCCAAAAACATCATTTTTAACTATATGAACATGCATAGAATAGTGAGAGACCATAAATCACCCATTTAATACCCAAATTACCAACTTTAATGCTAAGATCTGAAATGGACAGCAAGAAAAAGAATTAAAAAGCACACAAAAAGATAGATCTACAATTTCCTTTGTTAAACACTCTTTTAATTGCATTTTAGGCAAAGATTGGTATGAAAAGGAGGAGCTTTTTGATGGAATCTAGGTTAATAGAGGTTTAGAACTATATTTGGAAAGTGAAAAATGAATTTGATATGTCCCATGAGTCCCAATTAGGCACAAATCTCGATATAGGTTGGTGGACTTAAGCTTGGGCTTAACTAATCACTTATAATCTAGCCAACATCACTCTAAACTTAAAACGACCATATCTCCTAAACGGTGAGCCCATTTTCCTATCAATACCACTCTACGGAAAGAGAAACCAACATTCCCATATAATGGAAGTTGTTTTAGACCCTTATTCAATCCCTATCAAAAGTTATAGGTTTTATAAGAATTTCTAGGTTTAAAGTGTCCAATAAAAATTCAAAAAGTGGAACTAAAATATCAAAGTACATGGCCTCATATTAGTTAAATAACAATATTTTACGATCCTTTGATATACAAAATACGAGTTATTACATTCTCCCTCCATTTAGATATTTCGCCCTCAAAATCCCTAAATAAATCATAGAATAGTCAACTATAGTTATCCCGCATGCATAACAATAATATGCAACCATCAAACATATCAAACAAGCATCCATGCAATCAGTAGTGTGGATAAACCTATGCTACCATGCAAAATACTAAACTATCTTATATGGTATCAAAAGTAAAGTAAAAATGATAAACAATAGGCCTTACGATGCAAAGAGCTGTGAATATGCATCCCTCATCTTCTCCTCGGTTTCCCATGTGAAATCGCTTTCATTTTCACCCCAATGAACTTTCACTAACTCCATCGTCTTCCGCCTAAGCAATTTTGTATCATGTCTGACAATATAAATCGACCTACGAGATCTCAAAGTTTTTGGTTGAATCTCAATGTCATCAAGTTGATCTAATGTAATCATCACGCCTGAGTCATTCACAAACTTCCGCAAGTGAAAGATGTGGAATACATTGTGCATGCTCGCCACCTTCTGAGGTAAGTCGACCCTGTATGCTAGGTTCCTAATCCTCTCTACTATCTGGAAAGAACCTTTGAACCTCGGTGCCAACTTCCCCTTACTACCGAATCGAACAACATTTTTAATGCAGAAATCTTCATAAACACCATATTGTCGATCAAGAACTCTAAATCTCATTGTCTCATCATCATAGTTCTTCTACTTATCCTGGGCAGCTTTCATTCATTGTCGAATGATCTAAATTTTCTCCGAGGTCTCTCTGCCATATCCTGCCCAAGTATCGGTTTCTTGTCCACTTACCACCAACATAAAGTAGCGTTACATGGTCGGCCATACAATGCTTCGTACAATTCCATACCGAAACTAGTCTGATAACTGCTGTTGTATGCAAACTCCACCAAATGTAAATGATCGTCACACGAGACTCTGAAATCAAGTATGTAGGCTCATAATAGATCCTCTAATATACAATTCATCCTCTCAGTCTTCCTATTGGTTTACGAGTGATAATATGTAGTAAGGTGTAGCTCAGTCTCTAATGCCTCTTGTAATCTCTTCCAAAGTCGACTAGTGAACAAAGGGTCTAGGTCACTCATGATACTCTTTGACAAACCATGGAATCGAAACACCGGCTTCACATACAACTCGGCCAATTTGGATGTCGTTCTACTAGATTTAATAGGTATGAGTCGGGCGCTCTTCGTTAATCTGTCAACTATGACACAAATGCTATCATGCTCCCCTCTAGTCCTCAATGATATGTCAATGAAGTCCATGAATACTTGTTCCCATTTCCACTTGGGAACCTCAAGTGGTTGCATAAACCAAATTGGCTTCTTTTGCTCTACCTTTACCAATTGGTAGTTCATACACTTCGAGATGAATTTTCCAACATCCTTTTTCATCCCCTCCTAATAAAACGTCTATTTTATATTATGGTAAATCTTATTACCACCGGGATGTATAGTCAGTCTAGAATGATGACAGTCTCGTAGTACCTCGTCTCTTAATCTATCAACTCAAGAGCAAACAATCTCCCAACCTTATGGAGCTAACAATTTTAGTCAAGTCTGCACTACCTCATCTAATCAGACTCAACATCTTCCTTTATTTTCACCATTATCTTTGCTAGCCTAGCATCTTGCCACTAACAAGTACCGATCTGCTTGATCAAAGTATGTTTGATAATCAAGCTAGCCAACAGTTCCAGCTCTAGCTCACATCAAGGTCTAAAATCATAACCATCGATAAACTCCAGCTACTTCCACTCTAGGAACATCGCCCTCAAACCATTATATCTTTTACTCAAGGCATCGGCGACTGCATTTCCTTTACCAGGCATATAAGAAATGCTAAAGTTGTATGAGGCTAGGAACTATGAAAACCCACACGACACACCGATCAAAAGCTTGTAATGACTTTAGGACTCACATCAATGCTAAGAAATACGTGCAATCGGTTTTTTTAACATTGCAGAGACATAAGATATAAGGAAAAAATCTAAGCCAATCTACCCTTTCATATCTCATAGCAGAAGGAAATTAAATATAAATATGGAAAATAACCATCCCAGAAAACATAGTCTCAAAATAGTACGTAGCCAAAATCTAGAGTATACAGAATTACATCGTACATTCTGATAAGTGCTAAGTATGATAAATAGTTACATGGAGAGTAGTAGAAACTAATAAGCAACTCCAATATTAAGCCCGCCTCTCCACGTACTAATATTTGGGCCTATCACCTACTACCTTGTCCTCCTATGGCAGGGCAAAAAGAAAGGAAATGGGTAGGTCAGACAAATGTCTAGTGAATGAGTTACATCCTTAACATGTATTGATAACATACAATTAACTTCAATAATATTCTATATGACCTAGGGTGTTATGCTTTTGTTTGCGATCCTCTTGCGAAGTATATACCATCGTCTCCTCATTCCTATTCAAAATAGTCAACACTGGTGCTCTCATCAACCTCTCCTTTAGACTCACAAACAAATACTCACACTTCACGTCCCAAGCAAAAGGCTATTCTTCTTTGTCAAAGTGGTCAGTGACGCTATTACCTTTAAGAAGTACTTAATATACCGTCTATAGTATCCCATTAGTCCAAGGAAGCTTCTTGCATCAGTTGTGTTCTTGGGTTGGTTCCAATCTTGAAGTGCTACCACCTTCGCATGATCTACCACGATGCCCCGCTTATAGACAACATAACCCAATAATCTCACTTTTCTCCTCAAGAAGTGACACTTCGAAAACTTCGCTTTCAACCTGTGCTTCCTTAATGCTTTTAAAATCTTCAAGTGCGTCTTGGGTTCCTCCTCTATCCAAGAATAGACTATAATATCATCCATGAACACAAGTACAAACTTATTTAGTTGAACCCTGGAGACACGGTTCATGGGATCAATAAAGTATGCTGGAGAATTGTTTGCCTGAATGGTATAACCAATCACACATAGAAAGAAGACAGTGTACAAAATGCAGTTATCGACACACTCTCCTTCGCCACTCTTAACTGATGAAATCTTGTCGCAAGATCCAACTGAGAGAACACCTTCGAACCGTGGAGCTAATTGAAAAAGTCATCAATATGTAGGAGTAGGTACTTGTTCTTCCTCATCACCTTGTTTAGCCCATGGTAGTCTACAAACAACCACAAAGAGTCATCCACCTTAGTAGAAAATAATACCGGTGCACCCTACTCAAATATACTCCTACGAATGAACCCTCGCCTTAAAAGACCGTTCACTTGCACCTCCAACACCATCTGCTATCTAGATGCCATATGCCTCAAAGGCAAAACTATCGGTCTAGCATCCTTTAATAAGTCTATGCAGAACTCAATATCTCGGTGTGGCTGTGATCCAGTCACCTCCTCAAATATGTCCAGATACTCTCTAACGATGGGCACAGATGATAACACATCATATAGGATCTCTAATGAATATTAAAAGCTAACCATAACCTCATCCTTTGGTAGGCACCCAGTCTCTACCATCTGCTAATCCTCGGTCCTAATTGTCACCAACAGCTTCTCATAGTCCACCATGACCACATACTTCCTTAGCTAGTTCATCCCTAAGGTGATCCCAAACCTAACAAACCTAAAACGAAGTAATCACAAACCAAAAGGAAACATGACTCGATAAGACCAAACCATGGTAGACCATACAAAGACTAGTGTAGCCTCCAATAGTGTTCGTCACTACTAAAGGTCGATCAACTATTTTGGGTCTCAATCCTAATTTATCTACGAAGTCACTAGATATAAAGGAATGTGAAGCCCTAATGTCCAACAAAACACATATGGAAATACCATAAATAGAAAGCATACCTTGAATAGTGATACCTTTCCCCTTCTCCTTCGTCGAGGGAGCACACGACAAATTTGGAACGACATCTAAAGCATATGCCTTCACTGCCTATTTCTGTTGCACTGGTTCTTGGTAACTCTTATGCATATGTCTGAACTTGCCATAATTATAGCACTTCTTCTTTCCTTTAGCCTTGCATTCTTAATCAAGTGGCCCTTATCGCCACAACCATAGCAGATAGGATATCGCTTACCTTCTGTTGAGCATTTTCTCCTTGAAACTGCTTCCTCTTCCCATTTCATTTCTTCTTGCCTCCACTGCCTTGCTGCAGCTTATGCTCTTTACTAACTACAACAGACTTGGGTTTAGGGTATAAGCTCTCTAGACGAAGGGCTCTCCCATCTATCTTCTCAAACAGTTCATCAATGTGCCCTACGAGCTTCTTCTATAAGTAGTCATCTAGTCCCATAATAAGCTTCTCATTTTTCTTCAGTGAGGTGTCAATGAAAGACATCTCATACTTTAACAATGCGTCAAACTCAGCAACATACTTGCAGTGAAATAAACTTCTCCTCAAGCCTAGTTTTAAACTAGACCCAAATAAAGTGTTCCTCGAGTATGGCAACATTAATAACGTTCCACCAGTTCATTTCTCTCCCTTAGATCTATCGAAAAGCCAACCTCCTCCTTATAAAACCATCCAATTCTAAGTCATAAGAATTCCTCTCGCGGGTGTCCAACCAATCCTACACTTCCATAGCTGATTCCGTTCCATAGAATGGTTTACCGCCAAGATTGGAAAAATCCTTAATTGGCTTTGCAAAACTCACCCGCACATGAGCACCACCTACAACAATGTTAGGAGCAGCCGCTTGGGCATTTTGCAGCATGTTCGCCATCATCGTGTTGAATAGAGCTTGTAAATCAGGGTTAACAGCCCTCGAGACCGCTCCTTCCTCAACTTCAAAAACGGAGTTCCTTGCAACGTTTCTTATAAGTCGGTTCATTCTCGATCTATAACAAAAATGATTAGTCTCACATAAAGAAAACTACATCAATGGTACTCATTTGTGCATGGAACCTATACATTATATGTACTACTATATAGTTTTGAAAACCAAATTATATAACCAGTACGATCCCTCCCGTGCGTACACACACACTCGTTCCAGCCTAGAGCGACGACTCCTTCCCTATCTCTACTGGATCACGATATCAACTCAAGTTAATCACGTAACTTAGCTTTGATACCAAATGTGATGACCGCTCTACACCTACGGCATCCAATATACCTGAAGAGTGCTCTGTTGCGGTGCCTGGTCGACGTAGGATGATCGTCAAAGTTATAAAATAACTAAATAATCATAGAACCTGTCGTATGTCTCACAACGCATGGAATAAAATATAATAATAAGCATCACTGATATAAAACATACGAAAAAGTAATAATTAAATGAACTATAAATATTAGAGTGTATAGGTTCATATAGTTATACAATGATAACTGTTTCTAAACATAATGAACCACAAAATTGGAAAATGCCCTACTAGTTATTTCCTAAAATTTTAGAGCCATAAGACCTCATATGAATTAAATAATAACATTTTATGATCCTCCAATATATAAAATACGGTCATTACATATGTGATCTATTATTGCCTATTTTGAGATATTACTTTTCTGTTTGTTCCACTTTGTGCAGTTAAAGCCTCACTAAATCCCTACAAATCCTCCATGTAACGTATATCGCTCTTCGACAACTACACTTTTTCTGTTTAGTGCTATTAAATAGTTGATCCACTTCAAACCCCTTTATTTTTCGCTATACCTGCTTATTCAAGGCTTTTTAGCACCTGCTTCAGTAACATTAATATAAAAAGATTGATTTGACTTGTTCACTTTTAAATCAAATCAAAAGAATTAGGGTAAAGACCTAATTTTAAGGTATAAATGCTCAATATTAGTTAGAAATCTGTTGTAGTCACCAAATTTAGACTACATAATTCATAATATTCTTCGATTTTGTTATAAAATATTACACAATATTTCTTTTTTACAATACAAATAATGTAAAAATGAGAATAAAATAACTTTAATTGTTTGATTTAATATCTAATGAAGCTTTTTGCACCTCCGCTATTTTCCGCTATATCCACGCTTTATCCCCTTTGTAACATTTTGTACCTCCACTATTATAGAACATCTACATGCTTTAACTACGCAGGTTCTACCTCACCATCAGCACGATCCTTTTATATCTGCTGCATAAGGGGGTATTAAACTGAATTTTTCCCTGTAAAGTTTCCATCAGATTTAACACGAAACTAACTACGGAACTTGGCATAGTTGAAAAAAATCAAGTAAATACCAAGTAATCTTACCTCAAAGCAAATAATAACTACACTCTGTAATAGGTTCATGAGTTAAGCATTAAAGAGAAAGATGAAGTGACCCTAGATTTTGTAGGGTGTTACTATATAAACCTACCGCTGCACTCCCTTATGCCCTTAAAGAGATATTAAATAAAAAATTCACTTCAAACACCCAACATTTTAATTGACACAAAATATTTAAATTACTACAAACTTTGCAGAGAATCTCATTTCAAAATTATTTACCAACTTAAATAGTTGCTTCTTTATCGGTTGTATTTCACGTATCGTCAGTTTTTGTCACTTTGAAGAAGATTTCAAAAGAAATCATCTAACATCCTAGTATTAAGGTTCAAAAATTACAAAATTAACCAAAATTTATAATCATATTTTGAATTGACATAACTTTTTTAAAAGGATCGGAGTTGACGTGAATTGAGTTCACAATTGATGTTTATGGTTATATTTCTAAGATGATGAAAAATTAGTGTTTAGAAGCAAAAATTAAAAAGAATGAATGCCAGTTTCCTTAAAATAAAATAAATAAACAAGAGATGTGTATAAGAGTGAAAATAATGATGTGTATAAGAGTGAAAATAAAGAATCAATACAAGACCTCTTATCAAATGTTTTACCATTCGACTAGTGGTATTGGTTAAAGCAATGATTATGTAACACCCCGCATTTTTAGATAATTAAATAATCAAATAATGATGAACGGTGAAAATAATCACTTTTGGAGTTGTTAGAATATGGCTTTGAAACTTATACCATTGTGTTTGTGGCGATTTTCTAATTAATTTCCATATATAATTTGTTGAAATTCGATTTAATATAAAGAAGTTACGAGAGAAACAAGAAATCAGAATTATATAAATTAAACGGAAAAAAAGGGAGTAAGACCCTACGGGTCGACCTGCAAAACACGGGGGTCGACCTGCGTGTAGCCCTGCACGAGAAATCGTCCAGGGACGTGCCAAAGTCTTGTAATATGATTTTTGTGCGATCTGAGGCATTGTTTTTTGGATCCAACGATTCGCAGCGAGCCTATGACGTGGTTGCACATTCAATCCAAAAATCTAACGGTCTGAGATTCCCAAACTCCACTATAAATAAAACCCTAGGCCTAGCTATTTTCTCACAATCAGATTTTCTTCCAATTGGGTTCATTGCCTGAGGCTGAACCCTAAATAGAATATATTTCTAGGGAGAATATCTTTTTAATAAAAATATTAGACGCCTTAGAATGGGATCCAGGAAGGCCATGGAGTAAAGTTAAGGATGACAGATGAGTGAATTTAAATTATCTCTCTTTTATGTTTATGATATATAATATCGTTAGATTCCCGTTAAATATTTAATTCAGCATTTATTTCAGTAATTAGTTCTACTAGTTAGTTATGTTGAAACAATAAATTTATTAAGAGAAGTGTACTTATATTTAAATGTTACTTATATGAGAAAAGAAAGAAATCCAATTAAATATAAGTAATATTTGGCTTAAAAATTATAGAGAAAGACATAAGCCTAAAAGTGAGAAATTTACAGTAAATTATGTTAAAATATGAGGAATGAATTAAAAAACGGAAATCTAATAACTTGATTTGGAAGTTAGTGATAAATTAGTTGGCTAGTTTAGAAAAGGGAATACATTTCCATAGTTTAATATTATAAGAAAAACGGTAAACGTAATTGCAAGAATAAAAGCAAGAAAAATGGAATTAGTGCAAATAGTGACATTACTGTATTTTGCATTACCCAGCAATTAAAGAAACAATAAATAAATATCTTGTAGTTACGAGTTATTGTTTATAGCATTATTTAGTACTAAAATATGGAAATAGATTTTTAGTACAGTTTTTGTAACCAACCAAATAAAATAGAACTACTTCCCAAAATAAAAGAGAATAACGCAAAGCGTTAAAGAAATTAAAGAAGAAGAAATAATCAAGTTAATTATTTGACAAGACTAGAAATAATAAGCAGAAAATGGGACTAGATCTGCATTTATTGCGCAGATAGTATAGTAAAAAGTAAAGCAATTATTATGATAAGTAACTTATAACAGTTGGACGTAGTCCCAAGATAAGACTGTTATATAATATAAGAGAACTAAAGAAAATTTAGTATGATAATAAAAGATGACAGAAAAGAATAGAAAAGAGACACTTGCAATTACATTTATAACATGTAGGTTATAAAAGAAAGAAAAGAATATAAAAGTGACAATTGCAAGTATAATTGTAACACGTAGGTTATAATTAAAAAGAAAGAAATAGAAGAGGCTTATTTTATCAAACTTAGATCTTGGATTAAGTTAATAAGCAAGAATAATAGAAGTGGCCCGTACATGCAGCATTCCCTTTTAGGTCTAGGACTGATGGTTTCACACGTGAGTGGGGCTGGGCATGTTGATCAGGGTAAATAAGTAGCCAACAAAATAAGAAAAGTAAACTAAACGCATAATAAAAGATTAGACGTAGGGTCTAATAAAATGGTAAGGTGCGTTTGGAGTAGCCCAAGAGACTCTGGATAAAGAGCCTAATGAAGCAGTTCATCGCAGATTTTTAGTACAGAAAGAGCACGTCCAACTTAGTTTGTTTGGGTTAGAAGGAAGTACGAGACTTCAAAGGGACGTGAGGATACTCTAGGATGGCTCTCTGGGGTAGGCCTAACAAAGCTACACCCCCGGAGGCAGGTCTGTAGGTGTTCCATCAAGAGAGTATGCGTTGACTGCTTTTGCATTGCAGGCCTAACGAATCGGACCTTTGTAGGTAGTCAAAAGGTTGATGATGGAGTAGGATATTCGTATGACAGAGTACTCTAGTTTGCGAGTAGGTTATAGTGGGCAGGACCCAAAAGGATAGTCGCATGCAGAGATCAGCCATCATCAGTCAGAGCAAGTTCGGGAAAGACTAGAGTTAAACCAACAGGCCCCTAATTCTTTCACTATCGAGACATTGGATGAGGGGCACAACCAATTGGATATTTAGATTGTTTGCAGTAGGGCAAAGCCACTTAGCTCTTGAAAGGTCTTTCAATTAGTTGAGGAGGGGCTGCGTGGGGCCATAGCCACGATGAGAAAAGAGGCAGACCAAGTAGAATATCTGTATTGTAGGCCTTACGAAGTGAACCTTTACAGATATAGAAAATCCCCGACCGAGTTCCGTACACGGTACCTTGTTGGCAGAGCTCAGGGAGTAGACAGAACGATTACTTGTAGTCCTCAAGGTACGCACTGGGTGGTACATTGTGGATATCGGAGCACTAGTATAAGCTAGTGTAGATGCATTTTCACGTTTTCATAGTAGACGATGAAACATCTGTATTGTAGGCCTTATGAAGCTGTCCTTTACAGATGTGGTTACAGTACGCTCTAGTAGCGAGACGATGGAGTCCTTTTCGAGGAGGATACGGGAGGTACTTTGGGTAGTACCTAGGACCGATGAAGTCTTTGGTCTTTGGGCATATAGCTATATATATATATATATATATATATATATTGGTTATTATGCCTTAATCTACTAGGGAGTAGATATGCATGATTCATGCACAGAGGCAAGAGTATTATAAACCCAATAAGCCTAATATAACAGAAAATGGAAATAGAACGGTATATGTAGAATTATGCTTAGAAGTGTATAATTTGTCCATTCATCAGAACCTTAGTTCTGACCCCCTCCTCATATCGTCCCACAAGTTAGGCAGATGGCAGAGATTTTCCAACTTTGTGACACTTGTTTAGAAAGTGTTATTATCTTGGTGAGTATTTACTTACTATTATATTTTAGTCAGTTCCACCGTGAGATATTTATTTGAGCTCTGATATATTTATCTTTGCCTATTTGCAAGATACCAGATATCCAACTCGGGCTTCAGTGGGCTTGGATTTTAGCATTTTTGTGAAAAATCCGGACCTACTGGGATTCGGGTTGTTACAGATTACTTATTCTCTTAAAAAAAATTTAGAAAGTACGAAAAAATTGATTTGAATAAACTAAAGTGTAATAACATTGGTTTCTTAAAAAGTGTATGATTATAAAATAATGGTTGGTTTTTAGCTAATGTGAATGGACATATTTTAACCTTACACATTTATTAATTACATATTTTTAACTTACATGTTTGTAAATCATAAATTATAGATATGTGTTCTCCTTTATTCAATAATAACTTGTATGCTTTAGTTTTTGTGTGCCTTTTATTAAAAACGCTTCTTGTAACAGAAACTAATGCGGACTCGTGCTACGCACATAGAGTTCACCATATAATTTGTTTACCCCTTTATTTTTAAATTTGTTAAGTTATGAAGATGAAGTATATGCTTGTGGATTTTATTTT
Organism: Allium fistulosum; assembly: GCA_030737815.1. Taxonomy (NCBI): domain Eukaryota; kingdom Viridiplantae; phylum Streptophyta; class Magnoliopsida; order Asparagales; family Amaryllidaceae; genus Allium; species Allium fistulosum. The sequence continues at coordinate 1,813,398 of JASFAW010000015.1, forward strand.
TTTAAATAGTATATTTTTCTTGAACACTACCGATAAACGTATGTTGATAAATCTATATAAGTAATCTCGAAGTGCATAATGTATAACTACTTTTCTAGAGCACAATGACTTCATCCAACAAATGATAACATCAACCACTAGGGTTATCCTAGGAGTTTTTATACCTAAAGCCAATCGCAAAACAAAGGTCTTTATACAAAAACTAATACTTTGATCATTAATCAAATCATCAAAATAATTTTTGTAGTTTAGAAATAATGCAAAGAGGGACAAAAGAAATAAATCATAAAATTTATAATTGTTTTTAAAAGTCAATATACTAATTATGGTTAGTAAAAATTTTACATTACTAGAAATAATTTAACATTTAATCAGAAAAATAAAAGTAACGACCAACGCAGTTCTCACAGTCTGACCGGTTGAACTACTAGAATCTTTGGTCATGCATTATTATGGTCGCCTTATGATTCGATCTTCAAAACTATGGTTTATGGCATACATGTGGTTAGAGGAATAAAAATTTGTGCAAGACATAAAAGATTGCCAAATGCCTATATATTTTGTCTTCCTTTACATTAGGTAAAGTGTTTAGTTACTCATGACAGTGTCATGATGACATAAATTCATTTTTTGAAGAAGGTGGAGCTATCATGAGGTTGCACATCAAAATTTTAAGTACATATGTTAATTATAAATCATTCTAACAACCAAATCTTTATTTTATGCAGATGTTAACTGAAAGAAGAAGCCTTGCTATCCTCCTCCACCACTAATTCCACAAGCAGTTTTTATCTTTTTTTGATGAACATTCACATTCTAAACACATAACCAATGAACAAGTGTAGTTGTAATATTATCCTAAGTTTGTCCAAACTGATTAAAATCATTGATTAATGCATAGATATTCAACTCCATTTGTTGCTAGAATTCTTCCTGCACATCCTATTTTCATACCACCACCACAGTACCACCACCATTTTATGAGTGTATCTAATTATCAATTAAAATTTTATGAGTGCTTTGCTCCATTTTATGATTATCTTTTCTATTTTCATCATCGATGTGAGTACTGTATTAAAGCAAATCAAAGTAATTGCTAAACACCCAAACAAGAACATATCTAAGACCTAAAACCAATCAAAAAAATCAACTTTTACAAAACACAATTACACAATCTGCAAAACCTAAATTAATTTTTCTACAAGAAATCAAAATTATATGCCAACTGTCAAACAAGAGTAAAGAATTTAAAACCTTTTCAAAACTAAAGAAGATGTGTCTGTATTGATGTGATTCACTGGTCACACTCTAAATTTTGGAATATATAGTCCCCAGTTTGAAATGGAGTTGTCAATGCCCTCCGAGTCACCATCGAGTCTTCGTTGTCGAGTCCTCACCCCCGAGTAGCTACCGCACAGATTTTGGGAGATCCTCTCTGGAACGTGACCAGGCCCGCACGCCCAAGCCCGTGAAGTTTCGGTCCGATCCGTGATCGACACGAACAGATTTCGACTCGATCAAGATTTCATCCAATGGAGTCGAAATTTGGCATGGACATTCTTTAGCATGCACGCAGTCTTCTGTGAAAATTTCATAGCATTTGGACTTGTAGATTGGGAGATATGATCCATATGAAATGGGGTTTCGGTAGGCGGTTTCCTTCGACTCGCTCCTGTTTCGACTCGCTTCCATTCGACTCGGTGACGTGGCTCTTTGGTGGAGTCGAACTAGATGGAGTCGAACAGTGGTTCTGTGAAGGCTGTGGAGCGAGTCGAAGAGGACTCTCTGATGGATGTGGAGTGGAGCGAGTCGAAGAGGACTCTCTGATGGATGTGGAATGGAGCGAGTCGAAGAGGACTTTCTGATGGATGTGGAATGGAGCGAGTCGAAGTAGACTCTCTGATGGATGTGCGGTGGAGCGAGTCAAAGAGGACTCTCTGATGGATGTGGAATGGAGCGAGTCGAAGTAGACTCTCTGATGGATGCACGGTGGAGCGAGTCGAAGAGGACTCTCTGATGGATGTGGAATGGAGCGAGTCGAAGTAGACTCTCTTGATGGATGCGCGGTGGAGCGAGTCGTTCTGAGCGAGTCGAACGCGAGGCTATTTCTATCCAATCTTGCATCGATCATAACTTGAACATAAGAACTCGGATTGACTTGAAATTTGGAACGCTGGCTCTTATAGCTTTGCTTGTCGTGTCATATCAATTTTGGCTCGATCCGGACTCGGACAAAATTCGTCGATATCCATAGTGAACCTGCGTATAACTGATTTTCTAGACGAACTGCCTTTGGTCTCTAGTCAAGTTCTTGGTGTCACGGCCTTGCCAAAAGGCAGGATAACATTTTCCCCCCAAAACATGCCTTGTGATAAGAAGGTGTGTTTTGTAATGCCGTAAGCTGGATGTTCATATCCTATTGATGACCTGCAAAGAAATTGATAGTTTTATTTGACCACGAATGACGATCGTTCGGGATCGTATGTCATTCGAGATGATATGTCCCTCAGAGCATGCCTGAGGATCGTTCGCGGTCCTGTACATGTGTAATAAGACTAAGTCGCGTTGGTGTGGAGTTTGCTCCTTATTCGTCATTATCCCAGTCAATTGATGACAAGATGACGCCTCGATCCTGAGCCGTCTCCAGTAGGTGCAGGTGGTGGCCGCTCCCGTTCCACCGTTGTTGTTCCCCGTCTTACATATTGCGATAGCAGACCATTCCGGATATGTCCCTCAACCTAATCCTTCAAGTGTCTGCAATCGTTCATGCTATGGCCATTCAGCTCGTGGAATAAGCAGTACTTGTCTGACCTTCTTTCATTGTTGGTCGGATCCCTTCTTATTAGCTTTCGATAAGGAATCTGCCCCCTGGTGTCCTGGTAGATTCGCTCCAAAGTCTCATTCAACTCCGTGTAGGAGGTGAATCTTGGTTTCTTTCGTGGTCGGTCGGTCCACCATCATTATCCTGGGCTTTTCGTTTCCCTCTATCGGTTCCCGAATCTATTTTAGGAGGGTTTTCACCCTTGACTACGTAAATATCAACTCCTTCTCCTTCCTCTCTCTCAGCATTTGCATCCTCTAACCGCAAAAATCCCTCAGCCTCATGATAAAATTCTCCTAGATCCATAGATGGATCCCTTGTCAATGAATTCTTGAATTCTGTGCCATCAGCTATGCCAGATATAGCTGCCATCAAGACCATGGATGGATCGGGTCGATCCACCGATGCTGCCGCCACATTGAATCGCGTTAGAAAGTTCCTCAAAGATTCCCCAGTTCTTTGCTTTAGTGCTGCCAAACTCATCACATTCTTGGGTCTCGAAATGTGAACCCTGAACTGCCTCATGAACCTTTCGGTCAAATCGGTCCATGTTCCAATGGAGCCACTCTGCAGCTGTCTAAACCATAGCGCCGCAATGTCTATCAAATACAATGGGAAGCACCGGGCCATGACTTCCTGTGATGCCCCCAGCACCTCCATGTGCCTCATATACCTTGTCAGATGGACTGCAGGATCCGTCCTTCCATCATACATTTCCACTGTTGGTAGCTTGAATTCTGGTGGATTCCTAGCTTGTCTGATCATAGGAGCGAAGGGACTCCTATTCACATCCTCCAGATCTTTATTCACTAGTCCACCTCTCATGGCTCGTCTGACCATCTCCGCCAGTCTGCCACTATCTCCAAGTTGTAGTCCTTGTCCGTTGTTTCCGATTTGCCCCCCGAGTTCGCGAGGGATTCCTGGAGTCTGCTCTCCTGAACGAGCATTTGCTTCTCTATCAACGCCGCGCTGTGCAGCTCCTCCTGGGATCGGGTCAACATGCTCTGGGTAAGTGCCCCCTAGTTCTGGGGCTGTGCCAGATGGTCCTGCTCCGTTCTGAACTCTGGTTGCTCCCTGATTTTGCGCTCCAAGCTGCCCAATTTGAAGAAGCAAGTTCTAGATCATTTCCTCTTGTCTTTTCATCATTGTCTCTATCTCATCCCTAGTGATGTAGATTGATGTCTGATTTGCACCTGAAGAAGCCTCTTGACTCCCTTCATGCTGACCTCTCTCTAGCCTTTGTCTTCGATTTGATTGTCTTGTCATAGCTTTTCAGATCTGAATTCTCTAAGCCTTCAAATTCAATTTCCAAATGATAGAGTCTTGAGTTCAATTCTCAGTGAAAGCACCAAAGTGTTTGACCCAAAATTGGGAACAAACCCCAAATATCGTGAAAGCACCAGTGTATGAACACAAATCAGCAGTATATAATCACAGATCTCAGATCTAAGTATTGTAGAGGATAAAACTGAAGAATAATAAACTTCAGACAGAAAGAAGTAGATAGAGACACAAGATTTATATTGGTTCGACGATCTTGCGTACATCCACTCTAAAGTAGTTTGCTTTATTGATCTTTCTTTGATGTTTACAAGTGGATTCAATGAATTACAGCAGATAATTATGATTTGCAGCAGTGGAATTCGTTGGTAACAGCAGCAATGGAGTTTGGATCTGGATCTGGCAGAGTCTGGACGTTGGAGATCTCAAAGGAGAAAAAGAACCCCTTTTCTGTTGGCTTTGGGGGTCTATTTATAGATGTAGGAGGCTAATATTCTGCTCAGATTTCGGGAGATCCTCTCTGGAATGTGGCCAGGCCCGCACGCCCAAGCCCGTGAAGTTTCGGTCCGATCCGTGATCGACACGAACAGATTTCGACTCGATCAAGATTTCATCCAATGGAGTCGAAATTTGGCGTGGACATTCTTTAGCATGCACGCAGTTTTCTGTGAAAATTTCATTGCATTTGGACTTGTAGATTGGGAGATATGATCTATACGAAATGGGATTTTCGGTAGGCTGTTACCTTCGACTCGCTCCTGTTTCGACTCGCTTCCATTCGACTCGGTGACGTGGCTCTTTGGTGGAGTCAAACTAGATGGAGTCGAACAGTGGTTCTGTGAAGGCTGTGGAGCGAGTCGAAGAGGACTCTCTGATGGATGTGGAGTGGAGCGAGTCGAATAGGACTCTCTGATGGATGTGGAATGGAGCGAGTCGAAGAGGACTCTCTGATGGATGTGGAATGGAGCGAGTCGAAGTAGACTCTCTGATGGATGCGCGGTGGAGCGAGTCGAAGAGGACTCTCTGATGGATGTGGAATGGAGCGAGTCGAAGTAGACTCTCTGATGGATGCACGGTGGAGCGAGTCGAAGAGGACTCTCTGATGGATGTGGAATGGAGCGAGTCGAAGTAGACTCTCTTGATGGATGCGCGGTGGAGCGAGTCGTTCTGAGCGAGTCGAATGCGAGGCTATTTCTATCCAATCTTGCATCGATCATAACTTGAACATAAGAACTCGGATTGACTTGAAATTGGGAACGTTGGCTCTCATAGCTTTGCTTGTCGTGTAATATCAATTTTGGCTCGATCCGGACTCGGACAAAATTCGTCGATATCCATAGTGAACCTACGTATAACCGATTTTCTAGACGAACTGTCTTTGGTCTCTAGTCAAGTTCTTGGTGTCACGGCCTTGCCAAAAGGCAGGATAACATTTGCCCCCCAAAACATGCCTTGTGATAAGAAGGTGTGTTTTGTAATGCCGTAAGCTGGATGTTCATATCCTATTGATGACCTACAAAGAAATTGATAGTTTTATTTGACCACGAATGACGATCGTTCGAGATCGTATGTCATTCAAGGTGATATGCGACCATTCGCGGTCGGATGCCGTTCGCGACGAAGGGTGACCGTTCACGGTCAGGGTGCCAATCGAGGCGATTTGTGACCGTTCGTGGTCGGGTGCCGTTTGAGGCGATTTGTGACCGTTCGTGGTCGGGTGCCGTTCGAGGCGAATTTTGTGTGCTCGGGGGGACTTTGTATTAACAATGTCAGATTTCACGTTCGAGTGAGTTTCTGAACTGTTTGTGGTGGCGGTTTATTGCCATCTCAAAGCATGCCTGAGGACCGTTCGCGATCCCTTACATGTGTAAGTGGCTTAGCCATTGTGGGATCATAGGTAGTGGATTTTTGTTAAAAATGATTTTTTCAACAGAGATGTTCAACAAAATCTGGTTCAAACATTAGAAATGGAAAATAAAGGTAAAATAGGGACGTCAAAGTGCAAACACCTACACCGATGCGATCGGTAGTCGTATCAGAGCATGCCTGAGGATCGTTCGCGGTCTTGTACATGTGTAATAAGACTAAGTCGCGTTGGTGTGGAGTTTGCTACTTATTCGTCATTATCCCAATCAATTGATGACAAGATGACGCCTCGATCCTGAGCCGTCTCCAGTAGGTGTAGGTGGTGGTCGCTCCCATTCCACCGTTGTTGTTCCCCGTCTTACATACTGCGATAGTAGACCATTCCGGATATGTCCCTCAACCTAATCCTTCAAGTGTCTGCAATCGCTCGTGCTATGGCCATTCAGCTCGTGGAATAAGCAGTACTTATTTGACCTTCTTTCATTTTTGGTCGGATCCCTTCTTATTGGCTTTCGATAAGGAATCTGCCCCCGGTGTCCTGGTAGATTCGCTCCAAAGTCTCATTCAACTTCGTGTAAGAGGTGAATCTTGGTTCCTTTCGTGGTCGCGTCGATCCACCATCATTTTCCTGGGCTTTTCGTTTCCCTCTATCGGTTCCTGAATCTGTTTTAGGAGGGTTTTCACCCTTGACTGCGTAAACATCAACTCCTTCTCCTTCCTCTCTCTCAGCATTTGCATCCTCTAACCGCAAAAATCCCTCAGCCTCATGATAAAATTCTCCTAGATCCATAGGTGGATCCCTTGTCAATGAATTCTTGAATTCTGTGCCATCAGCTATGCCAGATACAGCTGCCATCAAGACCATGGATGGATCGGGTCAACCCACCGATGCTGCCGCCGCATTGAATCGCGTCAGAAAGTTCCTCAAAGATTCCCCGGTTCTTTGCTTTAGCGCTTCCAAACTCATCACATTCTTGGGTCTTGAAATGTGAACCTTGAACTGCCTCATGAACCTTTCGGTCAAATCGGTCCATGTTCCAATGGAGCCACTCTCCAGCTGTCTAAACCATAGCGCCGTAATGTCTATCAAATACAATGGGAAGCACCGGGAAATGACTTCCTGTGATGCCCCCAACACCTCCATGTGCCTCATATACCTTGTCAGATGGACTGCAGGATCCGTCATTCCATCATACATTTCCACTGTTGGTAGCTTGAATTCTGGTGGATTCCTAGCTTGTTTGATCGTAGGAGCAAAGGGACTCCTATTCACATCCTCCAGATCTCTATTCACTAGTCCGCCTCTCATGGCTTGTCTGACCATCTCCGCCAGTCTGTCACTATCTCCAAGTTGTAGTCCTTGTCCGTCGTTTCCGATTTGCCTCCCGAGTTCGCGAGGGATTCCTGGAGTTTGCTCTCCTTAACGAGCATTTGCTTCTCTATCAACGCCGCGCTGTGCAGCTCCTCCTGGTACTGCTCCTGGGATCGGGTCAACATGTTCTGGGTAAGTTCCCCCTAGTTCTGGGGTTGTGCCAGATGGTCCTACTCCGTTCTGAACTCTGGTTTCTCCCTGATTTTGCGCTCCAAGCTGCCCAATTTGAAGAAGCAAGTTCTGGATCATTTCCTCTTGTCTTTTCATCATTGTCTCTATCTTATCCCTGGTGATGTAGATTGATGTCTGATTTGCACCTGAAGAAGCCTCTTGACTTTCTTCATGCTGACCTCTCTCTAGCCTTTGTCTTCGATTTGATTATCTTGTCATAGCTTTTCAGATCTGAATTCTCTAAGCCTTCAAATTCAATTTCCAAATGATAGAGTCTTGAGTTCAATTCTCAATGAAAGCACGAAAGTGTTTGTCCTAAAATTGAGCACAAACCCCAAATATCGTGAAAGCACCAGTGTATGAACACAAATCAGCAGTATATAATCACAGATCTCATATCTAAGTATTGTAGAGGATAAAACTGAAGAATAATAAACTTCAAACAGAAAGAAGTAGATAGAAACACAAGATTTATAGTGGTTTGGCGATCTTGCCTACATCCACTCTGAAGAAGTTTGCTTTATTGATCTTTCTTTGATGTTTACAGGTGGATTCAATGAATTAAAGCAGATAATTATGATTTGCAGCAGTGGAATTCGTTGGTAACAGTAGCAATGGAGTTTGGATCTAGATCTGGCAGAGTCTGGACGTTGGAGATCTCAAAGGAGAAGAAGAACCCCGTTTCTGTTGGCTTTGGGGGTCTATTTATAGATGTAGGAGGCTGATATTCCGCTCAGATTTCGGGAGATCCTCTCTGGAACGTGACCAGGCCCGCACGCTCAAGCCCGTGAAGTTTTGGTCCGATACGTGATCGACACGAACAAATTTCGACTCGATCAAGATTTCATCCAATGGAGTCGAAATTTGGCGTGGACATTCTTTAGCATGCACGTAGTCTTCTGTGAAAATTTCATAGCATTTGAACTTGTAGATTGGGAGATATGATCGATACGAAATGGGGTTTTCGGTAGGCTATTTCCTTCGACTCGCTCCTGTTTTGACTCGCTTCCATTCGACTCGGTGACGTGGCTCTTTGGTGAAGTCGAACTAGATAGAGTCGAACAGTGGTTCTGTGAATGCTGTGGAGCGAGTCGAAGAGGACTCTCTGATGGATGTGGAGTGGAGCGAGTCGAAGAGGACTCTCTGATGGATGTGGACTGGAGCAAGTCGAAGAGGACTCTCTGATGGATGTGGAATGGAGCGAGTCGAAGTAGACTCTCTGATGGATGCGCGGTGGAGCGAGTCGAAGAGGACTCTCTGATGGATGTGGAATGGAGAGAGTCGAAGTAGACTCTCTGATGGATGCGTGGTGGAGCGAGTCGAAGAGGACTCTCTGATGGATGTGGAATGGAGCGAGTCGAAGTAGACTCTCTTGATGGATGCGCGGTGGAGCGAGTCGTTCTGAGCGAGTCGAACGCAAGGCTATTTCTATCCAATCTTGCATCGATCATAACTTGAACATAAGAACTCGAATTAACTTGAAATTTGGAACGTTGGCTCTCATAGCTTTGCTTGTCATGTCATATCAATTTTGGCTCGATCCGGACTCGGACAAAATTCGTCGATATCCATAGTGAACCTACGTATAACCGATTTTATAGATGAACTGTCTTTGGTCTCTAGTCAAGTTCTTGGTGTCACGGCCTTGCCAAAAGGCAGGATAACATTTGCCTCCCAAAACATGCCTTGTGATAAGAAGGTGTGTTTTGTAATGCCGTAAGCTGGATGTTCATATCCTATTGATGACCTACAAAGAAATTGATAGTTTTATTTGACCACGAATGATGATCGTTCGGGATCGTATGTCATTCGAGGTGATATGTGATCGTTCGAGGTCGGATCTCGTTCGCGGCGAAGGGTGACCGTTCGCGGTCGGGGTGCCGTTCGAGGCGATTTGTGACCGTTCGTGGTTGGGTGCCGTTCGAGGCGATTTGTGACCGTTCGTGGTCGGGTGCCGTTCGAGGTGAATTTTGTGTGCCCGGGGGGACTTAGTATTAACAATGTCAGATTTCACGTTCGAGTGAGTTTCTGAACTGTTTGTGGTGGCGGTTTATTGCCATCTCAGAGCATGCCTGAGGACCGTTCGCGATCCCTTACATGTGTAAGTGGCTTAGCCATTATGGGATCATAGGTAGTGGATTTTTGTTAAAAATGATTTTTTCAACAGAGATGTTCAACAAAATTAGGTTCAAACATTAGAAATGGAAAATAAAGGTAAAATAGGGACGTCAAAGTGCAAACACCTACACCGTTGCGATCGGTAGTCGTATCAGAGCATGCCTGAGGATCGTTCGCGGTCCTATACATGTGTAATAAGACTAAGTCGCGTTGGTGTGGAGTTTGCTACTTATTCTTCATTATCCCAATCAATTGATGACAAGATGACGCCTCGATCCTGAGCCGTCTCCAGTAGGTGCAGGTGGTGGCCGCTCCCGTTCCACCGTTGTTGTTCCCCGTCTTACATATTGCGATAGCAGACCATTCCGGATATGTCCCTCAACCTAATCCTTCAAGTGTCTGCAATCGTTCATGCTATGGCCATTCAGCTCGTGGAATAAGCAGTACTTGTCTGACCTTCTTTCATTGTTGGTCGGATCCCTTCTTATTGGCTTTCGATAAGGAATCTGCCCCCTGGTGTCCTGGTAGATTCGCTCCAAAGTCTCATTCAACTCCGTGTAGGAGGTGAATCTTGGTTCCTTTCGTGGTCGCGTCGGTCCACCATCATTATCCTGGACTTTTTGTTTCCCTCTGTCGGTTCCCGAATCTGTTTTAGGAGGGTTTTCACCCTTGACTGCGTAAACATCAACTCCTTCTCCTTCCTCTCTCTCAGCATTTGCATCCTCTAACCGCAACAATTCCTCAGCCTCATGATAAAATTCTCCTAGATCCATAGGTGGATCCCTTGTCAATGAATTCTTGAATTATGTGCCATCAGCTATGCCAGATACAGCTGCCATCAAGACCATGGATGGATCGGGTCGATCCACCGATGCTACCGCCGCATTGAATCACGTCAGAAAGTTCCTCAAAGATTCCCCGGTTCTTTGCTTTAGCGCTGCCAAACTCATCACATTCTTGGGTCTCGAAATGTGAACCCTGAACTGCCTCATGAACCTTTCGGTCAAATCGGTCCATGTTCCAATGGAGCCACTCTGCAGCTGTCTAAACCATAGCGCCGCAATGTCTGTCAAATACAATGGGAAGCACCGAGCCATGACTTCCTGTGATGCCCCCAGCACCTCCATGTGCCTCATATACCTTGTCAGATGGACTGCAGGATCCGTCCTTCCATCATACATTTCCACTGTTGGTAGCTTGAATTCTGGTGGATTCCTAGCTTGTCTGATCGTAGGAGCAAAGGGACTCCTATTCACATCCTCCAGATCGCTATTCACTAGTCCGCCTCTCATGGCTCGTCTGACCATCTCCGCCAGTCTATCGCTATCTCCAAGTTGTAGTCCTTGTCCGTTGTTTCCGATTTGCCCCCCGAGTTCGCGAGGGATTCCTGGAGTCTGCTCTCCTGAACGAGCATTTGCTTCTCTATCAACGCCGCACTGTGCAGCTCCTCCTGGTACTGCTCCTGGGATCGGGTCAACATGCTCTAGGTAAGTGCCCCCTAGTTCTGGGGCTGTGCTAGATGGTCCTGCTCCATTCTGAACTCTGGTTGCTCCCTGATTTTGCGCTCCAAGCTGCCCAATTTGAAGAAGCAAGTTCTGGATCATTTCCTCTTGTCTTTTCATCATTGTCTCTATCTCATCCCTGGTGATGTAGATTGATGTCTGATTTGCACCTGAAGAAGCCTCTTGACTCCCTTCATGCTGACCTCTCTCTAGCCTTTGTCTTCGATTTGATTGTCTTGTCATAGCTTTTCAGATCTGAATTCTCTAAGCCTTCAAATTCAATTTCCAAATGACAGAGTCCTGAGTTCAATTCTCAGTGAAAGCACGAAAGTGTTTGTCCCAAAATTGGGCACAAACCCCAAATATTGTGAAAACACCAGTGTTTGAACACAAATCAGTAGTATATAATCACAGATCTTAGATCTAAGTATTGTAGAGGATAAAACTGAAGAATAATAAACTTCAAACAGAAAGAAGTAGATAGAGACACAAGATTTATAGTGGTTCGGCGATCTTGCCTACATCCACTCTGAAGTAGTTTGCTTTATTGATCTTTCTTTGATGTTTACAAGTGGATTCAATGAATTACAGTAGATAATTATGATTTACAGTAGTGGAATTCGTTGGTAACAGCAGCAATGGAGTTTGGATCTGGATCTGGCAGAGTCTGGACGTTGGAGATCTTAAAGGAGAAGAAGAACCCCTTTTCTATTGGCTTTTGGGGGTCTATTTATAGATGTAGGAGGCTGATATTCCGCTCAGATTTCGGGAGACCCTCTTTGGAACGTGACCAGGCCCGTACGCCCAAGCCCGTGAAGTTTCGGTCCGATCTGTGATCGACACGAACAGATTTCGACTCGATCAAGATTTCATCCAATGGAGTCGAAATTTGGCGTGGACATTCTTTAGCATGCACGCAGTCTTCTGTGAAAATTTCATAGCATTTGGACTTGTAGATTGGGAGATATGATCGATACGAAATGGGGTTTTCGGTAGGCTGTTTCCTTCGACTTGCTCCTGTTTTGACTCGCATCCATTCGACTCGGTGACGTGGCTCTTTGGTGGAGTCGAACTAGATGGAATCGAACAGTGGTTCTGTGAAGGCTGTGGAGCGAGTCGAAGAGGACTCTCTGATGGATGTGGAATGGAGCGAGTCGAAGAGGACTCTCTGATGGATGTGGAATGGAGCGAGTCGAAGTAGACTCTCTGATGGATGCGCGGTGGAGCGAGTCGAAGAGGACTCTCTGATGGATGTGGAATGGAGCGAGTCGAAGTAGACTCTCTGATGGATGCGCGGTGGAGCGATTCGAAGAGGACTCTTTGATGGATGTGGAATGGAGCGAGTCGAAGTAGACTCTCTTGATGGATGCGCGGTGGAGCGAGTCATTCTGAGCGAGTCGAACGCGAGGCTATTTCTATCTAATCTTGCATCGATCATAACTTGAACATACGAACTCGGATTGACTTGAAATTTGGAACGTTGGCTCTCACAGCTTTTCTTGTCGTGTCATATCAATTTTGGCTAGATCCGGACTCGGACAAAATTCATCGATATCCATAGTGAACCTACGTATAACTGATTTTCTAGACGAACTGTCTTTGGTCTCTAGTCAAGTTCTTGGTGTCACGACCTTGCCAAAAGGCGGGATAACAAAGTTCATTAAAAATCTTAAATATGTTTAAACATGGTTTACTAAAGAGAAACATTTTACAATTCTCCTCTTAAAGCAAATAAATAACACCTTATATGCAACATTAAATTTAAAACATAATTGATTAATTTGATTTTTTACTCACTCATTTCTAAATTTTATCTTGTCTTTTTCATGTAATCGGTCTTATTCTTTTTTACTCTACACATATTGTAATAGCTCCAAACATAGACCATGGCTTTTCTCTAGAGTTCGAATTGCACATTGTCCATGAATTTTGATAAAAGTATTAATCCAATTTTATATGAATGCTTGTAATATTTTGTATATACATTCAACATACTTATAGTCTTACTTAACTGTTACACTTGTAAAATAAAAATTATAATGTCTTTTATGATATATAGAATATTTATAATGTTGCCTTTAAAGCATATGCAAACATTATCATAACAATATTTTATTCAGTTTGTCGATGAAAATTATCAACAAATATTTCTTTTCTTGTTTATTTTATTATTCTGCTAAATTTGTTAGGAAAAAACTATTTGTAAGGAACTTGTATTAAGTTCCATTTCCACTAATTATATGCGACATATAGTTCTTACAATAAGGAAGAATTTGCTAATGTCATAGAATAATTCATGTTAAATATTCACTTATAATGTTGAACTTACATTTCTTTAGAAATTTTAGTGATTAAAGGAATTAATTAATGAAAAATAAATGATCATAAATTAATTCTCAATTGATTAAAATTATAAAGAATTATTATGTAACTAATTTTCGCATTAAGTTGAATTTCATTTTAAGAGAATTGATTATGATGAATTCTACTAGTTTGAATTCAAATAAAATTGCATATATAACAATTAATTTCTTTTAATGTTATTTGGTATGATCCCTTTTTTGAAGTTAATTTACATATAAACATTATAAGTAACTACATGTCAAATCCTTAATCTATAAATATCTCCAAACTTCAAAAAAAATCAAAATAACTTGATATTAAACGTACTTTGTAAAACAACAGATAATTACCACATTGTGTCATAAGATCCCTATGATGTAACTATGCACTCAAATGAAAAAGCTGTGTTACTTATGAACATTTCATAGTCTATTGAACATCATCGAAATTATATTTATCCTAGGTTGACTAATACAGATACAAAATATTTTACAAAAAATACATTCATGTTGACTAAGACCACATAAAATATTTATAAAAGAATAAGTACACATAATACATATTTAATAACAACATCTAAAGTTGTCTGCTATAACCAAAACAAAAATGTTACTTATAGATTTATATTTTTTTCCTAAAATACAATATGAAAATTCATTTTTTGAATATTTTTCACTATAGATATAATGCTCTTCAACCAACTTGATTTTCATATATAAGTTCGATATGGGGATTGTTAAAGGGACTCCGCTTTTGGATACGAAGGGGACAATAATACGAGGACACTGGTCTACTTTATAATTATCATCTTTATTGTTTTATATTAAATCTTGTACAATTATAGCCCTTCAATTTTCATTTGACCAATACCGAAACATGCACCAAAACCTCAATTCATCTGCCATTTGGAGTTTCATCAAAAATCAAATAGAAATTCAAGCGATTGTTCACGCAATTTAATTTTTGAAGACAATGATGCGAACAAAAACTACAAAAAGGAAAAGGGCCGATCCTAATCTAGTGGAGAAATTGATGAAAATGTATGTTATTTAGGGTTTAATTCAGATTGATGGAAAGGTATGTTACATGGTCCTTATTATTAGTCTCATTTTTTGCCATCTCATCAACATCATCTTCTTCCATTTTATTAAACGCATCATATTTTATTTGGAGCAAGTCATTAGCGCATTATTCATCATTCTACAATGGAAATAAAAACATAAACTAAAGCCCAAATTAAAGGACTAAAAATGAATAGTAACTAAAAACGGAAAGACAAAACCATGCAAAAACTATAAAACAGCCACAAGTTGCCGAATTTTTTGGAAATATGCGGCTGTACCTAGGTTAGCCTCATCATTATTCACACAATTAGACACAACAATATACAAACGTTCCGCAGTAGCGGCCCAGTGGTTGAGACACCTACCTCCTGTTAATGAGGTCGCAGGTTCGATTCCCGGACTGCCCTACTACCAGAGCTTACCATGTGCATACGCTCAGATCAGCCACTTATGTGGTGCTCGCGGACTAGGCTAGGTGCACTAGGGGGGGTTTTACGACTCCGGTCGGTTTCCCCCCTGAACAAATTCAAAAAAAAACAATATACAAACGTTTCTATATAAATCGGTCATCTTCTGTCGTTTTCGTTTTCCTCCTCGGGTCCTCCATTTACATAAATTCAAATGATTTTGTAAATACCTGTGCTATTATCCTTTGATCTTCAACAACACTCTCCTGAGTTTTAATCAAATAGTTTTGTTCATTTTGTAAATTATCCTCTTCTTTTAATTTACAACTCTCCATGACAAAGTAGGATTTATGATTAGGAGTGATTACTAGGGTTTATGGAAGAGGTTTATATTGTAGTTTTCATTAATTTCTTTATGAGGGGGGTAACCTATTATGTACCCTTTAAAAAAAATTAAACTTTAGCCACCCTCATATCCAAAAGTGGAGTCACTTTAACAATCCCCTTCAATAATAGAGATATACGTAGAAACTCAAATACTAAAAGTAACTCAATCACTACAAAAAGAATAATATCATAAATAGTATGGTGAATATAAATGTGAAAAAATATGATGAATTAATTCAAATGTTCTCATATTACAAATTTAAAAAATTGAGTAAAGTTGTTTGAAAAAAATCTATAATTTGGTGTGGACTGAAAATATTTTTTTTTTCCAAACAATAATATACATATGAAATTGAAAAGAGAGCGACAAAATTGCAAAAATGAAAGAGTACGGAGATAAAATTGAAAATGGAAAGTAATATATGAAATTAGAAAAAAATACTTGTATTGAAATCATATTGAAGATGGAGAAATTGTAGTTAGATCATAAAGGAGTAATGAATGTAAAGAGTGTGTTAAATGGAAATAAGAATGGTGTAAAGGAAGTTTTGTAATAAAGAGTTGATAACCCAGAGAATAAGGATTTTATTCTCAAAATTAAGATAAAAAAGAACACGGATGGTCAAATATTAAACTTCTTACATAATGAAGATGTGCATAGAACATATTAAAGTTGAAGGTAAGTATTTTGAATAGGGAATAAGTGAGTTTTTCACATGTTTCAAATAAGTTGATTTGTTTGATCAGTAAAAGTTGAGTGAGAATCCTTACTTAATGTGGGAAGGAGAAAAATTATGATAACGAAATGTTAAGAAAAAGATTTGGTGATTTTAAACTGAAAATGCATTTTGTATGTAATGAATTATGTAATTAATCATCATAATTATGTTTAAAGCTACAAAAAGTTGAATAGTTAAGATAAAATGTGTAGGGTTAATATTTTATAGAGGGGGAGAGTAAAATATGTACGTCATTAATGTGTTATGACATATTTTACAATGAGGACGTTGTTGAAGCAAACATTAAATAAAACTTTATGGAGCAAACAGACTTTAATGTAAAATTTTGGTTACAAATTTGAGAATCAAGCATTTGGGACGAGATAAAAGGAGAAAAGATATAAAATTGTCTCTGATAAATAAAATACATATAATAGATGTTAAAGTATGGCGAATATGTTCAAATTGAATTAGCTAAGATTAATCACTAAGTTCCCATTTGAACCTCAAGCTTTGGAATATACTTTGTTGAAGTCCACATTTTGATCATTGTAAAGTTTAAATCATGTTTTCCTACATTAAATAAATGAACAATGTATTTAATATAAGTTATGTAAGATTGATAAACTTTCAATTATTATACAAACAAACAAAAACTCACACACATATTTATATACATATATTGATTTTCATAATTTGATATAATATTTTGTCGTAAAACAATAGAGAAAAGTTGCTATAGATTGAAAAATCACTTAAAAATTAATCCTTCAATTATTTGAATTATCGATTACATAAATTCAATCAAAACCCTACAACATATTAAATACAAATAATAAAGAAATAGAATAGGATTTTTTGGATTTTTTTAATATTATAATATAATATCTTATAATAAAAAATAGAGATAAGTTATCACAAAATTTAAAAATCACATGAAAATCAATCTTTCAATTCTCTAAATAATTGATTCCATTTACGTTGTTTAATGCAACAATTTGGATACAAATAATTTTTTTAATGCAAATAAGAAATTACATAAAATTAGCTGACAATGAACAAAAATACATTAATTAAATATATTTTTTTAAAGAAAAACTCAAATCAGAATGAAATAACTAAATGAAAGAAGCTTAAGTGATATTAGTGACATACTACTGCCTTTAATGGTATAATTAATATTTGAGATATATGAAAATAAAATTATAAGGATGAAAATGTTAATAATACATTAAATCACTGAGAATTCAGCATACTGGATGACATGAATTGTGAAAAGAGTATACAAAGGGTCAGGTATTCTCTTATATATATATATATATATATCTGTGTGTGTGTCAATCCTAAATACGAAATTAAACAAATTTTGATAATGAGCAAAAACCATTCATTAATTATTATATTTTCAATTGGAAAACTCAATCAGAATGAAATAAACATATTGAAGGAGGTTACGATACATGCTCTACATGAGCATGGACTCATAAACAGGGCCGGTCCTAAGAGTTTTCGTACCGAAAGCCAATTGCAAAAGTAAGGCCCTTACTACTAATAATATTTTCTACATTCTTTATATATTGATTAGCACAATTTTATATTTTTAACTAATTAAAATATTAATTAGATTGACACACAAGTATATACATTAATTATACATATTACAACATTTTTTTTATTGATCAGTAGTGCAATTTGCAGTGGAAAATACAAATGGATGACGTTATGTGCAAACTAGGTTCGTCTACTTACCACTTCAATGTAATGCGAAGTCATAATAAAATAACTCCATGCTAGCAAATTGAATCAGTATGTGAATAATACAAGTAAACAATGAAATTAGGATACAACAAAATTGAAATTGAAAAATATGAGTGAACACATGGTAACTTACAGTAAGGAGAACGATTGTTCGATTTTTACATCTTTTTTTCCTATTATTTAAAAAGGAAAACATGGATCTGCATGGAATGAAGATGTGTTATAGTGATAAAAACTTACAAAGGAAATCAATAAAATTTGGACCATATTCTGCTCACTAAACTACATTTCGGTTGATGAGGTAAATGCTGAAATGGTATGTCTTAATATGTCCATGGTATTACTACGTTGTAAGATGTAACACAGAGAGAAAGAGTACACAATATCTTATATAATAACAAAATGCAACTCTAAACAACACAGCATAGGATCGATGATACCGTCTAATAGGTAAGTCGTACCAACATCAAGGTTTAGATGGACTTAATTACTAGAAAAGAATAGTTGGTGATCGTATAAGTATTGATTGATCACAAAGGTAGATAACAGATCAACATCGGTTGCTTTAAAAATCAAAATAGAATTTCATTGTACTTTTTTCTTTTTAGAAAAACTAACATAAAAGTCATGATTAATTAGTGAAATGCAACAAATACACAAGTATGAAAAGTTACCAAGTGCATAAACATCAACCTTTGGCCTTTTGGTCCTCCACATTCTACGAAGAAGATGAAGATGGACAATTGAAAAGTATGCTGCACTATTGCCTACGGCCCCACCTGCCCCGTCGAAGTCAGTTTAAAGTATGGAGCACCTATCGTCTGCAACGTCCAATTGGGTTGTCGCCATTTTAGAGTCACCAACACAGCCTATGACCTACTGGAGTTTGGAGTTGCCATTGCCACGTTTGAGTTGCCAACTCACCATTGATTTTGAGTTCCATGAATCTTTTTTCTACATGCGTTTGCTAAGAGTGGTGCCCTAGTTTTTGATATGGCCCAAAGTTAATGTTTCATTTGCTCTACCGAAGGTTGGGTGTGTTCGTAAACATATTTAGCTTATGCATTGTTTTAAATATGAAACCTTGATTGGTAGAATATAATAAGATGATCATGGAATAGAATTACCATTCATCAACATTGGGTCTTTCAATTTCTTCATCAATTGTAATCTATAGTTCTGTACAAATTAAGATACATGCTTAATTAAAAAAAAATTATAGACAAAAATGAAATTGTTTGCCTATCATATAAAACCTCCCAAAAAATGATATTGAAGTCCTTATATTATTAGCTTGCATCATTTATTTGTACGAGCCTTACAAGACGCCCTTCGCGCGTGAATTATTTTTTTACAACTTGTATTTGTATATGTTTAAACCAGCATAGAGAAAATGATTTGCACAAATACGTAGTCATATTTTTGCGTTAAAATAATATGTAGTTCCTTTGAATTTTTATTTCTATGCTACAATTTTTTTTTAGTTTGAACTTTTATTTATATTATTATGGAATAAAGAAAGATTTTTTTACAAGAACTTTGCTTGTTTGATCCTATTTTTAAGTAATATTAAGATTGGTAATATTTATAGATGGACATTTTGAATTTCCAACAAAAGTTTAATTGTTAGTTCCTATTTTTAAGCAATATTAAGATTGAATAATATTTGTAGAGGGTGTTTTTAGTAGTTCACGCTGACATCAAAAAATATGACAACAAACGTATTACGATTATTATTTCTAAAGAAAATATTTTACACAAATATATAGTCATATTTTTGCGTTGAAATAATGTGTGGTTAGATTGAATAGAACGATGTTTATAGGAAATTTGTTTGTTAAATCCTATTTTTAAGTGATATTAAGATTTGTAATATTCGTAGATGGACGTTTTGAATTTGTAAAAAATGTTTAGTTATAATTCTTATTTTTAAGCGATATTAAGATTTGGTAATATTTATAGAATGACGTTTTTGATAGTTCACGCTGACATCAAAAAAGTGGGACACAAACATATTACAATCATTATTAAAGATTACAATCAGGCTACTTTAGTATGATATATTATATCATCATACCTAACAATGAAGAAGTTGCAATTGAAAAATTCTAAAAGCCAAATCAATTAGAGAAAATTCAATTCTACGAAGATAAAGCAAAAAATATGAAAAATAAATAAGATGAACCTAATTGACTTTAAAGATGCGTTATGTCTCATTACATTGAAAATAATTATTGGAATGATTACTGAATAAGGAAAACAAGTAAAATATGATGATAATTAGAATGATTACTGAAATTAAACTTGGAAATAAGGTGTTGTTTAACTGAGAAATTGGTAAGTGTAGGTTGTGAAAATATGGATCTTAAGACTAATTAAACACGGGAGGTGAATGGTGTTTTCTAACTTTTGTAAATTTTTTTAAATTTCTTTCAAGTTTGATATTAAATCATAGATTATTAACACAGAAATATATCAACAATCTGTCACAGATGCAATCACAGATAAAAACAGTAAATCAAAGTAAGGATTTAGAGAGATGACACCAAAGATTTTATATTGGTTCGGATTTCTCCTACATCCAAACCCTTATAATTGCTTGTACGGATTTCTTTTCAAATGTCAATTTTTAAACAGACAGAAGGCAACCCCAACTATAACCTCGATTCCGAGGCTACGAGACACACCCACTTAAATTTTGAGCTCAAAGGTACACCCACTTGATTTGAACGAGCTACAAACACACTTAATAGATTTTTGGGCTACTAAGCACGGGCACTTGATTTGAATGGAATACAAGCACAAACAAGCAAATACAAATAGAGTTTGATCGTTTTTCCAAAGACAATTTATTGAACTTTGGATATAATGGTTCCTATAGCCTCTTAGACAACCCTTTGATCTTTTAATTGAAAGAGTGATGTTTTCAAAATAGTAAGAAAGTAGTAGTGAATCAATACAAAGAAGTATGAATTGATTCTGTATGATTTTGAATAGATTTTAATATATTTTTCAATGGAATTTTCAAGAGAGAGGAGAGAAGAAAGTAAGTAATTAACTATCAAAAAATTCGTTTGAACACCCTTTTATATAGTGAGTAAACAGATGTGTCTGTTCGTGAAGAGTTGTAATGAAAGACTCTTCTTTTCAAAATTCGGAAAACCATTTGATGACATGTATGTTGACATATCATCTGCCTATATGTCGTCATATGCTTGTAAATTTTAAAAACTAGTTTCTTTTAAAATGTTTTGAAAATCCTATACTTTGTAAAATAATTTGTACTTTGTAAAAGAGTTTAAACATAGTTTATAAACATTTTAAAGATAGAAAATTAGAGATAGAGATCAAAGATTGCTACCATGTGCTTTAACAATATGCTACGACTCTATACACTAAATTATAATCTTGAAATCTTCATATCTTGGTCTTTGTATTCATGAGTCTTCATGTCCATCTTTTAAGTCTTTATTCTACATAGTCTTCGATTCAACACCTGTGTAATATCTGCACTATATATTATATATAATTGGCAAAACATTAGTATCTATATTTTATATGTTTGTATGATTGTATATGGTTGTTGTCATCAAAATCAATAACTGAGATATTAACAATAAGCAAATGAATAATGAAAGAAGACCCGAGTAAAAAAATGAATATATTCAAGGAAGCTGGTAAGAAAAAGCTAAGTTGAGGAGACACCACTAATACCTAAGGTCGATGTTTAAAGATAAAAATAATACAATTGAAGGATGAAAATGTAAAATGAGCCTTAAACAAAGGAGAATTCGGTATACAACTTGAGAAAGAATGAGAAAACAGATAATGAAAAGTCATGTATTAAACTTTATACATATAATAATAATGGAATAGATTTGTATGTAAGATTTACTTTTGAAAGAAAGTTCGATTTTCCTATTTTTTAACAAGTGTATTGGAATTCCTTTTTATTCATTCTTGATGTTGTTGTTATCCATAGAATTTATATAATTTCAAAGAGAGTCAAGAGGTGGTTCTAAACAAATGAAAAATAAAGCTATTAGTATTAGTTATACCACACTGAAAGTGTAAACCCAAAAAAAAAAATTCATTCGGTCCATGTGGATTAATCTGTTACCACTTGAGTGTACATTGACTGAAACAATCCTACCAGTACATCCAATAAAAAATAATGCAATTTGCTTGTTACATATGACAATTTTTCACAAAAAAGAGCTTATAGATCAATTACAAATTTTAATATTAGACAACTTTAACTAAAATTCAAGTTAATTATACTGTCTTTCATTTGAAAATTTTAGCATTCAATGCATTTTGCATTAGAAATTACAAAATTTAACTTTACATCGTTTATTTATTTACATGCATGACAATTACACATTTTACTGGGACGTTATAGTACATATATATGCATGCTAATTCATTGTTTTGATTAACAAATAGCTAACTAATAATTTAAAGGGACAGTTTGGTACAAGTCCCTAATAAGTTTCAAAATACACAAAAACCCCAGTAAAAAAAGTTTGTAAATTAGGTCCGCAGAATTAAGTTACCGAATAATAGCATACACTTATGCAATTATTTAGTGAACAATTGCAGACATTTATGCAATTATATAAAAAATTGCTGACATTTCCACAATTATTCACTGAAAAATTGCAGAAATTTCCGTAATTTTTTCAAAAATTTACGGAAAATTTGCAATTATTCACCAAAAAATCTACGGAAATTTCCGCAATTATTAATCGAAAAAATTGCATAAATTTATGCAACTTTTGAATATAATTGTGTAAATGTCTGCAATTATCCAATGAATAATTGCATAACTATATGCAATTACTTAGTAACTTAACTCTAGAGACCTAATTTACATATATTTTTTTACTGGGTTTTTGTGTATTTTAAAACTTACTAGGGACCTGAGCCTAATATTCACTAATTTAAAACTTATAATTGAATAATCATAGATAGTTAAACAAATAATTAATAACATACATGATATAGTAAACTAACTGCCAGTTTATCTTATGTATTATTTTATTTTATGTTACTTTACTTATTTATTTATTTTTAAATACTCAAAGAATTAAATTTCGCTCATAACCACTCAGAGAATATGCATCAAAACTACACCACACCATATATGTTTTGACTCATAACAAGTCATTCGCTAACATCGCATTTTACCACTTGATCACTCTTTGGTTGTATATATTTGATCTATTAAATAAATAATTATAATATTCAAATATAATGTATAATGGATTATAATTGGCCAGTTAACTATAAACCACCAAGGCTACCAACTCTAAGATGGGAGCTCGACCACTCTTTGGTGGTATTTCTCTGATTTACTAAATAAATAATTATGATATTGCAAAGATTTATTTGAAGGTTGAAGAAAATGTTACTTCTATTGTTTTTCCTAAAAACATTAGCGTTTCAAAAGGTATTTTATTTAAAAGGGCTTGTAATCGTACACTAAAATAAGAGGGCCTTCGTTCAAACAAAGATATTCAATTGGCTAATATCACAAAGCCCCCTTCATTTCATCTCCAAGAATATAATAACAATAAAGAGCTCAGAAGCTCAGAGGTTTTAACTTTTAACCTCTCATCAATTCCTCAAGAATCCGTATAACATCAGTGGTTTTATCGGTGTAAGATTTGCGATCTACTATCGGATCAACCACTTTTCTACCATCGCTGGATATTTTGAGCTTCTGAAGATTGTTAGTATTTCAGTCATCCATTAAATCGGTGAGTTATTTATTTCAAATTTTATTTTGTTAATTTTTGTAGTTTGTATAGAAGATTTTGGCCCCAAAATCCAATCTTTTGGGCAAATATGACAAGTTTAGTAGAATTGATGATTTTTCGCCTAATATCTCGTACTGTGTAGCTCACGATTCGCTACAAATATGGACTTTAATCTTGACAAATATATATGTTTACGGTAATAATTGCCATATTTAGCGGTTATTCCAATCTATTTTTGCGATTTATCTAGTATACCGTTTTTTCATTCTTATTTCCACATCTGGATTAAAGAAGTAACAAATTTATTTTATAGGTAAAGCAATTGTCGTGGTCAATAACACTTCAAATCTTCATCGTTATCTCAAACAATGGAAAACAATAACAACACTCATGATCCTATTACTGAAAGGGACGATCCTTTTGCAAGTACTCTTCTCGAGCTAGCAGCAAACAACGATCTGGATGGGTTCAAACAGTCATTCAATCAAAATCCCTCTTCCGCTAATGAAATCGGACTTTGGTATGGAAGAAGAAAAGGTTGCAATCAAATGGTTTTACAACACAGAACTCCTCTAATGGTTGCAGCCACATACGGCAGTCTTGATATATTAACATTCATACTATCAACACCTGAAATCGATGTAAATAAAATATGCGGTGATGATAAAACCACGGCTTTACACTGTGCTGCATCCAGTGGCTCAGTCAATGCACTCGATGTTGTCAAACTTCTCTTATCATCTGGTGCAGATCCATCCATCGAAGATGCTAACGGGTCTCGACCCGCTGATGTAATTGTTGTCTCCCCTAAATTGGCTAACTTGAAATCATCACTAGAAGAGCTTTTGGGTAAAGAAAATTCTAATGGAAGCAATGATCATGGCACTGAAAAAAACTCTCTCCCTATGATTTCCACATCCATTTCTGTATCCGAAAGAAAAGAGTACCCTATAGACCCATCTCTTCCCGATATAAAGAACAGCATTTATGCAACAGACGAGTTCCGTATGTTCTCCTTCAAGGTCCGTCCCTGCTCCAGAGCCTACTCTCATGACTGGACCGAGTGTCCTTTTGCTCACCCAGGCGAAAATGCAAGGAGACGTGACCCTAGAAAGTACCATTACAGCTGCGTACCATGTCCAGACTTTCGTAAAGGAGCATGCAGAAGAGGAGATATGTGTGAGTATGCTCATGGAGTCTTTGAATGCTGGCTCCACCCTGCTCAGTATCGCACCAGACTATGCAAAGATGGCACCTCCTGTGATCGTAGGGTATGCTTCTTCGCACACACCAATGAAGAGCTTCGCCCCCTTTACATGTCTACTGGATCTGCTGTACCATCTCCTCGATCCACTGCTTTGGAAATGGCTGCCGCCATGGGACTGATGCCTGGGTCTCCTTCCTCCTTCACTCCACCTATGTCTCCTGTAGCCCCAGCTAACAATGGCCATGGACTTAACTGGCCTCAGCCCAATGTGCCTACTTTGAATCTGCCTCAGTCTAGCAGGCTAAGATCGTCTTTGAGTGCACGCGACATAGACGACTATTCTATGATGCAGGAGCAGTTGATCAATGATCTGTGTTTGTCCAGGCTTGGTTCTAGTTCTAATCGTGGGACGCCGAGGTCGATGAATCTGACTCCAGCAAACCTGGATGAGTTGTTTTCTGCTGAGCTTTCATTGTCTCCTAGGTATAATTCTGAACAAGGAGCAATGTTTTCTCCTTCTCATAGAAGTGCATTATTGAACCAGTTTCAGCAGCAGCAGCAGATGCTTTCTCCTATCAATACCATGCAGCAGGCTTCACGTGTTATATCTTCACCTGGACGGATGTCTCCTAGGAGCGTGGAGCCTATAAGTCCGATGAACTCTAGACTTGCTCAAATATCACAGAGAGAGAAGCAGCAGCAGAGTTTGCGTAGTTTGAGTTCACGTGATTTGGGTGCAAACAGTTCTATCAGTTCCTCTTGGTCGAAATGGGGGGCAGCTTCTGGAACTTTAGATTGGGGTGTCAATGGCGAAGAGCTTGGTCAGCTGAGGAGGTCTTCTTCTTTTGAAATGAAGACAGGTGGTGAAGAGCCTGACCTCTCCTGGGTTCAGTCATTGGTTAAAGAGTCACCTCCTGAAAAAGTTATTGCCGCCGCTGCCATGGCTGCTTCTAGCAATGAAGGAGATTTGGACGAGAATGAGAACGATCAGGATGCTGCTCTGGGGCTTATTTGGCGAAGGTGAAGTCAAAATTTTAGAGTTTGGTAAATAGTAATTCTTTTGATTAGTCGAAGAGAAATCTTTCAAAACAGTTTTATTAATTACTATTACTAGTACTGCAAGAGTTCAGGTAACATGGCAGGAGTTTGTCTGGGTTGTTTCAAGAACTACCTGGGTGCATTGCTTCTCCGATATCTTTTATTAATATTTTTTTGGTCTGAAATTTTTTGGGGGGTAAACTCTCTTAAAATGTGGACTATATGTTTCTTTGCTTTGAAATCTGTCTAGATGTTTTGTTTTTTTGACATTAATCTCCCTTTTGTCGCCTTTGATTCTTTACCATTTTTTGGTGAAGTTTTCCATGTTGCAATGGTGGAGTTTTAGAATTTCAGATGCTTTACTTAGCTATTCTATTATGGGAGATATATCTAATGGGATCAATTAGATCTCTGTATTTTGTAATGGTGGAACAACATATTATTTGTTATTTGTTTAATTTATGATTCTTTATGAACTCTATTGAATGCTTCCTTCTTTTGCCAATGGCATCTTTATGTTATGTGCTTGTGCAAGTTTTGAGTTTACTCCAGAAATCTAGTGGAGCTTACGTTCATTGAGTCATAATTTTAGACCAAGCGATGTTAGTGTTTATTGTAACATTGCTCTCAATGAAATGAATTGATTATCATAAAATCTTTAACAATAATTGTTAGTAAAGGGGTATTAACTTTTGAAAAGTGGTGTCTGTGTCATAGTAATGTTTTAGCCAATATTCTGGTTCGCTCGTGGAATAATGAATCAGAAACCTTATCTTTAGTGTTTGGGATAGAGCATTAGATTGTGACCTGTTTATGAATTAAACTTGGGATCATGGTTGCATACCAGAGTTACTGCAATTTCTTTCTTTTAACTATAAAATATAAATAGAACGAGTCATTCAATCAACGTCGTCATGTTTATGAAATTAGATTCGTGGAAAGAGACCATTCTTCCTTTGCTTGCTTTACTTTTATGACAGAGGTTCATAAATAATATAGTTGTCCGAGTCGAAGTTTTTCGGGAAGTTTCGGGTATTGGTTTCCAACTTCACTGCTGGTAATAACTTGTGTTTGCTTGGTTATCAATGCAAAACCTAGTGTAAGCTGGACGTGTTAGGAATTTTAATTAATACACTGAATCAATTTGTGCTAAATCCGAATGCATAACTTATTTTAATTTTATAGAGAATTATAGAAAAGTTAAACATGATGATAAGTGAGAAGATAAATCTGGTTTTGATCTTCCAATTTATTACAAGCCATATCTTTGTATTTAAAAATATAGGACGGTTTATACTAGGGGTGCACACAACCCATACTCAACCCACCAACCCGACCCAACTCACATAAATCGGACCCAACCCATCATAATTCGGGTCGGATATGGGTTACAATTTGGAACTCATACTATATACGGGTCGGGTGAAATATTTTGTTCAACCCAATCCTATTTTAACCCAACCCAACCTTATATAAAAAACTAATTTAATATAAGCTCATGTAAAATTAGAACAGTTAAAATCTAGAATAAAATTTATGTATTCTCGAATAAATATACCAAAAAAGCATATTTGACGTCAGTCCAAATTACATAGGATTGACTAAGAGATTTCGAAGAGCTTTTTAATGTATTTTGAAATGAAATTCTTACTCTAATATGTAGTGAATTAATTTCGTATGATGTATATTATAATGAAATCCTAATAAATATGTGTTGTAGTGAATCGGTTATATTTAATTTATGCTAGTTAAAATTTGATATTTTAAGCTGAATATTTTAATATTATATTTTAATTTTTTCTTTGTATTCTCATTTTTGTATTAGATTCATGTAACCCAACCCTACTAAACCCGACCCAACCCATACTTCAACCTAATCCATATCCAACCTCATATAAGGTCGGATACGGGTTGAACTACCTTTAACCAATACCTATACGGGTTGGGTGAAGTATTTGGTCAAACCCGACCCAACCCATACTTTGTGCAGCCCTAGTTTATACAAAATAGAGTTCATGTAATTTGTGCATTATCGTCTCTTATTCGTAATGTTGACATTTTCTATTTTGATTCTTCAACAGATTAAAAGGCCAACTAATGGTATTTACATGTTATTTACCTGATGATATACCATTAAGTCTACAACAAAAATTTATTTCATAAGTTAATCATTTTAGTTAGGCTTAATCAAAAGATGATATTACACATTTAATTTGCATGGCTAATCATATTGAATTTTTCCAACAATCTCTCCATCGGTTACATATGTAAATTTATAAATGTAAATTTATAAATGTGTTAAGTTATGAGCCATCAAAATTTGTTGTCTCATAGCATAAGATATATCCAAATGTTGTCAATTGATTGTGTTTGACATATGGTCGGAGTCTTTTGTTATGTTTAGTGTAACTAAACTCATTAATAGTCACCTATAGCAATACAATCAAATGAGATGGACCAACCATGTATCCATAACTTGAAAGTTATATGAAATGTGAACTACACATTTTTATTTTTAGTTGTCCTACTTTACTTCAGTTGTCCTATTTTACTTCATTGAAATCAGAAATTCAATGTGTTGACTAACATGTGTATAAATAAAACATTACATTAGAAAACTAACTATGAAATATATCTGCAATCAAAGCATGTGGCAAGGTCATATAGCAATACTAAATGCAAACACTCTTTGAATTAGAAACTCCTTACTGCAACATTGCATCCATTTGAGCAATAGGGTCATAAAAGACCTTGGGTGGTAACCACTGCATAAGCAGATATGCTACAATGAAGGTTGTCACAATATACTCTATGGATTTCTATCCATTTTACAATTTCTCATTCACAACTAAAAATCTTATGTCAATGTATTTTTACTTGTTAAGATCTTATTGTCAATGGATTTTACATTTTACTAGCAATCGGTATCCTTGTAAACAAAATTCATAATCATTTTTATTAGTTGGATGCCTCGCAACAAACTTTATATACTGTTTCCATATTGGAGGAGACTATAAGGGTATGACACTTTTTTCCTAATATAGCTCCACAAGTTATGGAAAATTATAGCTTGAAGTGGATCTTCTTTTCTCTTAGTGTCCAACAAATTCTGATCATAATGTCGTATGATATCCGACTAATACGAGCTATGTGGGCATAAATTACTTTGTTTCTTATTGATATCTCATAACCTTCTTCGTTGATTTTCAATAATTCACTCTTAGAATTACCAAGATATCCGCTCAAGGCGCTAACAATTTACGCAATGCCTGTACATGTACATACCTAAATATGCATTAAATTCTCTCAACAATATATGTGTAAGGGATCTTCTACGTTTGTTTAGTTTCAAAGATGTTTTTTAAGGTAATGATCGAGAAAAAAATTGCCTCTTTAGCTCCTTTTGACAATCCAAAAAGCACTCTAAGAATAGTAATGTTATATATGAATCCCTAAAACAAAAGAAACTTCATGAAGATTTTTCATTTCAAAATCATTAAAGAGAAATCTCTTGGTCTCGTGCAAGATATCATAATTAATAACAAGCATATTATCAACATACAGAATCAGAAATAAAAATTGCTCGTTGAATATGTGATATACATAGTTATTAATGATGTACTATCAAAAAAAATCAAATAAGGTGGTTGCATTAATGAAATTTTATGGTACCATTGGCATGAAAAATATTTGATCCCATAACTACATTTCTTAAGTTTATTCCTCAATGTCTGTATTGAGAAATATAGCTATCACGTCCATTTGATGCCACTCGGTATCAAAATATGCAACAAGCGCTAAGATGATTTTGGAAGTGTCTTTCATTACGAGTGAAGAAAAAGTCTATCTAAAATCAATTCTTTAGTGTCGTTTCATTTTGTACTTGTTGAGTTTGTTCTTACAAAACATTAATCTCAACTTGAAATTGGTTTGTTCGGCATTGTCTTGTTGAGATTTTAAATCTACTTAAGTAATGACAGAAATGAAAACTTACACATTGTTAGAAAAGTAGTCGTAGTAGGAAACGTAGAAGATTCACTCTAAAAGACAATGTTCCTTACTTTATTTCTTGCCACAAACTCAATATCCTCAGAAAATATTGCAGTTCTCATCTCAATTTTTCCCTAGAACGAGATTATAAAAGGCTTAGAATGCTCACTGTAGTAGAGTCCAATTTTCCTGTATTCAGCCAGTAAAGCCTTGCCTTAGGTGGATATCGCTAAATGCCTTAGAGTAATAATTTTGTCCTTTCTATAGCTCATAAGGTATATTGATAAACGCTGCAGTAGGTACTCTATTAAGGATATAAGTTGCATCTTTAATGCTCCCCCTTGAGCTATTTTGGTAAAGTTGAGTCAATATTCCTTGGCATATCCAAATTCGAGGTTTTATTATAAGAGGCATAAGAATAAAGAAAATATAAGTTATCATTTACATCTAAAGATTCAACCCTAATAACGTCTGAATTTATTGATTAACTAATTTGATATTTCTAAATGAATAATGATGACCTGATTTGTCCAGTTTAGAAGAAAAAATCAAATTCTGTCTAAATGACACTAGAATAAAAGTATTAAATAAATGTGAATAAAGAACTGAGTTTTCAATAATAACTTAAAATGCCCACCGGGTTTTACTTTTGTCGATTTCTCGCCAAAACTGATACATCTTTTAGCACTGATTGGAATTCGATTTAATTAATCCTCTTTTACATGTCCCTGTTTCCATAGAAGAAACGTGCATTGATGATAGAGTAAAAATGAAAAAAATTCAATACAGAAGTTCCTTTTTAATGTTGCACTAGATCTCTAAATTGTGTAATCATGAATTTTTTTTACATTAAATCATATTTAATGTTAGTTTGAAAAGAATAATTTTTGTGATTTATAATTTTATTTTATCTTATGTTATAATCACTAATAAACTGTTCATATGTAATCTATTTAACAACCCTCAGGGTAGTATAGTTGGTTAGGACATGTGGAGCCTACATTGAATATCGAGAGTTCTATCCTCACCAACTGCATATCTCTATGAATTACCTGAAGTGTGTGTTATGAGTTTGGTACATACTTCTTCAAAGTTTACAAGTGAATCTTGGTACTCTGGGTCTTCAAAAAAAAAACCTAAGTAACATAGAACTAACACATACACACACATATATATGTATGTGTGTATGTATATGTGTATGTATATCATATATTACATATTTAATAATATGCGTATGCTTATATATATTTTATGGTTGTAAATCACAATAATCTCATATGCATACTACGCGCTCTCTCTATCTCGGTAACGACCCACCTTTTTGTTACTCGAAAGTCGACATCTAATACATCCATGGTATTACAATGCCGATCATTCAAGTGCCGGAAATGTAGATTGTTAGGGTAAAATAAAAGAAAAAGAATTTCACGGCAGAACGACAACATATAATATAACAAAGACAGTAAAAGCTGCCACTCTAAAATACAGGGTATATTAAAGTTAAAACAATACTCATCAGCCTGGACAGTTATAACTTCTTGATCTTACAATTGCTGATAGGTATACAAAATAATACAGTGGAAATAAAATACCACGACATTTGAACATCTCGCTCTACTCCATGAGCTCCATATCCCACCAATAACAACCTGGAAGAATACTTGGTCTGACTCAAGCATTATAATAAAATAACCCTGAATCATTCTGAAAAACCACCGTGAGAAAACTCAAGTAATAAGGTGAACATATAATGATTTGTGAGACCACGCCGCTAAACACGGAATGAGTTTTACCTCACATGATCAACTTCCACATATGAATGAATGGAAGAAAATTAAAACAAAGCCCAAACTTGAAAGGATATGTATCAATAAGGTCAAAATCCAAATTTAAAGAATGGATATAAATAATTAAACATCAAAAAGAGCTCTAGTCACTTTTCGATGCAATTTACAGATTTGAATTAACAACAAGGAAAGGAATTTTCCAATAATGACTAGAAGGGTGCGCCCTCTTACCGAAAGTATACCTCTAGAAATATACTTGAGGGAGTCATGTACTCTAGAACTCTCTTGGAAATATACAAATCGAACCCTGCCAACCTTACCGAGAATCCATGTATTTCAGATCTATGCGTGCATACCATCAAATCCAATCCAGAGTAGATGTGAATATACCATAATGGA
Source organism: Allium fistulosum (assembly GCA_030737815.1). Classification (NCBI taxonomy): domain Eukaryota; kingdom Viridiplantae; phylum Streptophyta; class Magnoliopsida; order Asparagales; family Amaryllidaceae; genus Allium; species Allium fistulosum. Next base: position 1,845,390 of record JASFAW010000015.1, read on the forward strand.
AGCAACTCCACATAGCTTGACATCTACTCGCGCTTTGGTTCATTTCCGATACAGGATATCAATGCTCAAATGAGCAACAAATCGTCTTAAATTAACGGTACACAAAGAAGAAAATTGAATCGATAATCAATAAATCAACTATCGGGAATAATCGAAATGATCGTAAATGGAAATCAAATCTCATACCCTTACCACTACTTGTCGATTTCAAACTTGTATTATCCCTCGGTTGAAAATGAAACCGGACAAGTTAAGGTAGTGTTTACCTCCAGGCATTGCCTTGAATTTTAACCTTCGAGATAGAAACGAGTCCCCATACCTTGACATTTAGTGCTAAAAGTGTGACTAAATCCTTTCCATATAAGCGAAACCATTTACAAAAATTAAATTTCTTATCCTTTCTGTAACCGAATCAAACTTTTAAGCTTTTAAAACCGAACTTGTGCTTGAATTTCACATCACAAATATTTATAAAACACATTAAAACACTCTTTAAAATATTCTTTTTAAAGAGAAAATTATATTTTAAGCGTATTAAAAAGAAGGGTGAAAAAACAAATGTCATTAAAACGCTGTTTACTATAAATCCCAAACAATTTTCACTTGACTTTATTTTTTAAAACAATTCCTTTTAATAGATTTTCTCATTTATAAACTATCATTTATAACTTTAAACAACCTTTATTATCCCAGAATGCTTTTATAAATTAAAAACAATGTTAATCGTCCGAAAGATAATTGGTAATCCACATTAATATCCCAAGCGACAATTAATTAAACTTATAACGCCTTTAATAAATCAATTAATTAACCTGAAGCACCTTTGTTAGTCTTCAAAACACTTTTATTAAATCAGTTAATTAACCTTAAACATCATTAATAAATTTACTAATTAACTTTATTGTAGCTAAATAATAATTAAGAATATATTTAAACCTTCAATTCTTTTCAAATACTTATAAAATCCTTACAAACCCATTTGAAAAGAATCTATAAAATATTTAAAGTAAACAACCTTTATAAATTTAAATAATATTAATTTTCTACAAAGATAATTAAATCTAATTTATAATCTTTTATAAATTTAAAACGACATAATTAATCAAATTTATAACTCCTGGTAAATTTCAATCAACACTTATCCTTTATTTTCAAAATTCTCAAAATACTTGAAAATATAGCTTGAACAGTTTTCAAAGCGCAAAAACACGACCAAACATTTATTTTATGAAAATATAAGCTTATGTTCAACACACAACAAAGGTTTAAAGAGATATTTTATAAGTAACGGTATAGCGATAATCGCTATAACGACACTTACACAAATCAAACAATATGTTATATATATTTCAACCAACCAACAATAAGCAACATTAGAATATAAGTAAATTAATATTGGCAAAAAACCCCTTAGGGTCTCTCTATAGAATCCCCTGTAAATCACACATATGAATGTGAATTTTGAAAGTGTTCCATAGCGATCTATTCACTACATATACACTTCGACTTTCCTTTTGTTTTTATTTCCTGCAACACAATGGTTATTTATGTTATCCGCTTTTCAAGCGGGAATTTAAATCCAAATAAACAAGCAAACAACAATATAAAATATCATCCATGCATTTAATAATAATCTAGCAACATAGATATCATATAATTTATTCAAACATGAGTAAGCTCATTGAAATTCCATTTGACGCTTTCGCGTTACAGTTTGGTTTAAAATCGATTTTAGCTTAAAATTCTGCTTCCTTCATTTGACGAAACTAGTTTCAACACGTAAGTAACGTTTCTACGAGTCCAACACAATTGACCGCATCCGAATCCGACCTCATATGAGCAAGATATCAGTTTTATAAGAATTCAAAATACAAACATTAATTAATTAACTTTAATTAACTAATCACCTAACTCTCCTTCTCCAATTCAAAACCCCGCCTCCTGCAACTTGATTCATGGTCCTCTCCTCCACCATTTCCACCAACATGGTCCACCCGAGCACCTTCCATCGCCCCCAACGTTCACCACTCCATGAGCCAAACACGACGAGCCCTTAACCTAAACTCCGGTTATCCCAAAAAAAAGCGACGTCACCCTCGCTAGCTGTACAGGCAATTATTGCGACACCTAATTAGTGACCGCACTGACGTCGATGAACGCCAAACTACTCGGCATCGCAAGATGAACTCAATGCTACCCTCCTTTTCACATAACTCCTCCCCTCGCACCTCCTAATACCACCGTACACGAACCCTAGAAATATCGGCCCTCCATATCATCATCGTTCCGGCCAAGTTAGGTATCGTTGCGTGTATCTCGCTCAAACTAATCCAAAACAACCAGTTTCATAATTTTTTGTAACGACCCGTAAATCTTCAATAATTAAAGTTGTCAATTTAATAAGATTTTGGTAAATAAATTTGGAAGAAATAAAAACTTTATAATTTAATAATGAAATGAATGCCAAAATGAAATGTAACAATGTATTTAAAAACTAATTATTAACAATTGAAATGAAATTACAATTTATTGAAGTAATATAAATTGTTATACTTGGCTATAAATTTATGTAAGAAAACAAATGTAGACATTAAAATTTATAAATGATTTAGTATAAAATAAATGACCACCGAATAAAGATTAGGTATATAAGAATGGTAACATATGTTTGTGAACAATGAATTCAAAAGGGTGATTAAAAGTTATAGTAATGGTTGTAAGTTACTATTTAATTGGTCTATTAATTTAATTGTAAATGTTAAATTTGGGTATAAAACTGAATATAAGTGAATAAATGTAAGTGTGGTATGAATAAATGAATCAGTATATAGTTATGGTAATTGGATGAATTAAACAATTTTGTAAGAAATTATGATAATTAGTGGACATAATAAACTTGAATGTAATATAAGGATCACGATAACATTTATTGCAAGTTACATTCTATTTAGGCTATAAAATGAATTGGAAATCAATTACATTTAAATGTAAGTAAATGTTCATTAATTTGAGATAGGACAGTAATTGTAAAGTGTGAATGTAATGAAATAAATGGAAATGCATATTTTATTCATAAGATAATATAAAAGAATGAAACCTATCTGAATGAATTAATTGAGGATTCAATCATAATAAATGTATACATTTAACAAATTCAGTATAATTGAGAACAACTGTTAATACAAAAGAAAGATGGATATTTGTATATATATTAATGTAATGAAATTTGTAGAGTGGTATAGATTTAATAAATGGATTAGAATTGAATCAAATCAGTTTATTTGAAATTAATTATAACTTATGGGAATTCAATTCATAACAAATAGATTTATGGTAAGAGAATGAAATTAATTACTTTGCTAATTGAAATTTGGATGAATTGGGAAGTTATTAATGTATTAGTATCTAAACCGATGTTAATATGGATTTATTGGGAATTTAAACTTATACTTTTAAATTAGATAAAAATACAGTGTTTACACGCAATGACTTTCTATATTTTATTTTCTATTTCCATATGTTTGTTTCTCTAATTTTTATTTTCTATTTTATTTGAATAAACTTTGAATATATTCATTTGATTTTTGATTGATTTTACTTTTAATAATAGCTTAGGAATTTCAAGAGATATAGGTTACCAGTTTTGTGTATTTGTTGCCTTTTTCATTGCGTGCAAACAAAGAAAAAAATTAGACAAGATTCTTTCCCTTAAATTGTGCCTTTTAATTTGCTAGCCTTTCATTTTCTAGACCTCATCTCATAGCCGTTCAAATATAGTGGAAACCCTAGCCGCCATCACTTTTTCAATCACGTACAAGTTTCTCACATCTCATCTCTTTTTTGTTCCAGAAAAAAAATTCAGAAAGTTATTCCATGGCTCTTCTTCCTTCCTCCTTTTCACTTTTATATTTCTTTTGTTTTTCTCCTTGCATAGCTCGGCCTCCCCACCATGTTCATCTCCCTGCCGACCACACCATCACCATAATCGACCACACCACCTCCTCACCTCCACCAAACCAAAGCCGTGTCTACCATGGATGAAAACCCCGTCACCAAATCATGAAAACCTTAGCCGAGCCATGTATTTCACCTTCCCTTCCTATGTGCTAACCTCGGCCACCCTTGTTCCACCACCATCTCCTTGCTTTGCCTTGATCTACAACACCTTGCCGTGACCACTTGACCTAGATCTAAGATAGGGCCGAACCATTTTGGTGATGGTTGGGTCAAATGATAATGTGGCCGAGCTCACGTGCTTGTTGTTTGATCACCTTGCTTTGATTTATCAAAGTTATGTCATGTAAACTCATTATCTTTTTCATTTTTTTATTTCTATTCTTTTGTATTGAATCTCATACTTATGTTAGTGAAATTGTTTGCTTTATTTTGTTATGTACAAGAGTTGAATCTTGGCTCCCCTATCACTCAAGTTTGCATCGTGCTTTGTCGTGCCTTTTCGTGCTTTGCGGAGTTTAGATTTGGGTTTGAATTTCAATTCTAGCTTTTAAAAGGTGAGTTATTCACTCTAGACATACGTACTTTTATAATTGTGAATTGATGACAAGTTAATTGTATAAAATAATGTGTTATGTTCATACATGCCTGTGATATATTTATGTGATGTTAAATATTGTTTATATGCCTGTTATATAATCTGTTATAATATTATTTGTATACTATTATTTATTTCCTGCTTATCATCACTACAAGTTCCCTATCACTATGGGTTGAAATGATACATACCCGAACGGATTTTAGAATAGGGAAAAATTGTTATGGGCTGAAATGATAGGCCTGAGCGATTTTTATTTATTTTATTTAACTTGGGATTGCGGGTTTGAAATGATAGAACCTGGATTTTTCTTTGTAATTACGGATTGAAATGATATATTATCCGTATCACTTGACCTAGGTTAGAAAATATTATACAGATCCATGGTTATTTTATATATTCTTCTGGAAATTTTAAGTATTCTAAATTGTAAATTATGATATTTTGATTTAAATTGAATTAAAAATGATTTTTATAAAGTGTTAGTGATTTTTCTACAAGTTAAAAATGTGAAATAAATAAATGGAAAAATTGGAATTTGAATATAACTTAATTTGGAAATTTGTGATTTGGTTTTAAAAATGAAAGTTTAAGTTAATCAAATAAAAATGGAGATTAAGTTTTATTTATGAAATGGTAATTTAAATTTAAGTGTTATGTTAATTGAAAAAAATGCAAAGAATGGGAAAATGGTACACTTGAATTTAATAAGTGAAATTACTGGAAAATGTGATTTTATTGTAAAAATTTTCTTTATAAAATCATAAGTTAAAGGGTATTTAAATGAACATTTTTGAAGTGGAAAAATATGATTTTTATAAGTTAAAATGCTTAAAATTGAAGTTTAATTGTTTCTGAAATTTTATTATAAATCTGGAAATTGAATTAATAGCACTTCAGAAATGCTATCATTTCTGAAACTAACATAAAATCTATAGTAAAGGATACTGCAGCACTTTGTAAATGCTGTGGTTGATGCAAATGAACTAAAGGCTTGATTAACTAAAGGCTACTGCAGCACTTGGTAAGTGCCGTGGTTGCAGAAAGTAAGTTAAAATCTGAAACTAATAAAAGGGCTACAGTAGCACTTGATAAGTGCTGCAGTTGGCTGAAGTGAAGATTTTCAAATGTAATTGAACTACTGCAGCAGTTTTGTAAATGCTCTCTTTGCTGAATTGAACTAATTTTTCAAATTGAACCCTGAACTACTGCAACAGTTAATAAATGCTGTCTTTGCTGAATTTAACTTGTTTTCAAATGAAACTAAACTACTACAGCAGTTTATGAATGCTGTCTTTGCTGAAATGAATTGTTTTAAATATAACTTACTGCAGCATTTTTTTAGGTGCTCGTGAAATGACCCTCTCTTCTCTACCTTCATTTTGTAAGGATTTTTTTTTAGAGATGATATATGTATATATCATTTATTAACAAATACATTTTTCCAGGGTCATTTATTTTTTTCCCAATAAACAAACTTTATCCAGGATCAAATTTTTTACCAATATAGGTATATCAGTACAATCACAAAAATATGCACACACATATGAAGATGCATGTGCCCCTCTGGTTTAATCAGGTCATGGCAAACAAGAGGTTACAGTGATTGATTAAATTTAATCAATCCCCACATAGCTTAATTTCATTTTATTATTTAAGTAATGAAAATCTTATTCATATAGGTAATAGTATGGTTTTTATTCTTTGATAGCTTGCTGGATTCTCCATGAGAATATGATTCCTAGAACCCAGATAATTATGTTATGATTATCTGTAAAATCAATTGTATAGTGTCTGTGCTTTGAAAATGATATAAGCTTATATCATTTCCTATGTTTGCTTTCTTATAATATCTACCTTATGTGCAAACTCATGTCTGGGATATTCTTAAGTGAATCATCATATTCCAGAAGCTTGATTCCTTGATACCAAGGTACTAGACTAAATGAAATGCAGTCCGAGGTGAGTTTCCTCACACATGGATACTTAGCAAATAAAATATGGATTAAACAGACTCTCTACTCAGACATATTTCAGAAGGTCTTAAAATGCATTTTGCCCAAAGCTTTAGTAAAGAGGGATTCAGATTTTATGTTAAAATTACTAAGGTACTGGTGTGACAGTGTTTGAGCAAATCATATCTGAACATGTAAATAATTTACTAATATGGATCTAACATCACTATCTTATTAAATCCCTACTGGTGATCTAACTTACAAAATTATAGCTAAAACTTTTCAACATTCCAGATAATAAAACTCAGATATTTTAAATACCAGTTCCAAGTCAAATTCTCAAAATACTTAACCAAATATCCAACATCACTCTGTACTTAGTACAATGGAAATTTCTTTTTAAAATATCATACATGCAAATTTCATCTTGTAAGCTCTTATCTATCTAATTCTAGCATGCTATAATCTTCTTCTCAATGCTTTGCTTCTACTCCTATCTAGAGGCTGCTGTCCCTGAAAAAGCATTTGAAGCTGCCTCATTTTAAATGAGATGCCCCAGATGCCATTAGCACAATAGGGTCAGACACATGTCTGGTATGAGAAAATTCACAAAAGCAATTAATTAATTAGGTTAAAATCAAGTTAAGTACATATACATAAAGTTCTGCCCTTTGGAAACAGGTAATACTTGTGTGCATGCTCTGTGTCATTGTGCATGTGCATATTATAATCTTTCTTTCCAAAGACTACATATATAAATATGGTACATACATTCAAGCATACAATTCAGTCATAGTCAAAAAATCATTCACACCAAACAGGAAAATAACCAATATGAGTTAAATCATTTATTCCATCCTCATATTTCAATTCTGGGAAAAACTCTAGTTTCCACATCATATCAAATATTTTTCCCTTGGTATATTTATCTATCCTGGTCTCATCTGCAATATTTATGAATCAATGGACACACTGTAATGAACTAATTCACTCCATTACACAAAGATCTCAGGACTTAAACAAGCCATGTGTCAACTTGCATTACTCAAGAACACAAGTCATTCCTGCAGTAATCTTGACCCCATTTTCCTAATGAAATTCTTAGGTACTTTCTCTTTTTTAAATTTTTCAGAGCAAACCCAATCAGTGAGTTATTTTACAAAAACAAGCATTCATCTCATAGCATTCCTTGTCATTCTCATAAACAAACAGAGACAACCAAGCAATTTTAGTATTGGTGCTTATTAAAACATGTTCTTGCAATTTTAAAGAGGTATAGACAACTAGCATTGGTTTATGGCTTTATGGGAAGATTTTATTGCAAACATCTGTGCTTTAGTTAACTCAGGTTGACCAAGCTTCCTAAATCACAAAATCTATTTGCTGGGTGGATATTGTATATTTTCTTTGAATCAGGAGTATCAGCACATAAGCAAGCCTATTGCACTCCTAATTCCTTTTCATTTTAAGCCTCTGCACATATACATATGTATATTGCAGCCCATAAGTTTATCAATTCTTCTGGGTTGAGCCAAAACCAACACTACTTTCTTATATCCAACATTTTATTTTTCTGGGTATTTATTTGTTTCTAACCAGTATCATGTTAAAAAGAGATCTGGGTTTCAAAGATACTTATGTATGCATGCAGATCATATTTAGAATATTCACAAAATAAAACAACCAGAACAACCATTTAGCATTAAAGCATCCTTAACTTCTGAAGAACAATCACATATACTTTTAAGAAAAATTCATTTATAACTGGCTGCCTTCATTAGGACTTAGTGCCTTAAGTTGTTGAGTGAGTTTTCTCACCTAGCTCTCTTCTCTGCTTCCTTAATTAATTGATGAACTTCTGCCTTTAGCCTCAAGCTCTTTTCCTTCCCTTGCCTTATGATTTCTATGGTGTTGTTTCTTTTTTTTTCAAAGTTCTTTTCTGAGAAGGAGAGGAGGCTGCTGCATATGCATATATATATATATATATATATATATATATATATATATATATATATACAGGGTCCTCCTTAGGGTTTTGGGTATTGGCTAAAGCCATTTTTTCCCACTAGAAAAATTATGTTATCTGCATTTTATTTGAACCCAAAATTCTACCCTTCCCGGCTTAATTTAGGTGAAGAGAAAAGTGGTTATATTCTTTTTGGTAAATTTCAGAAATTTGCTTTTCAGAAAATACTTTTTCCTTTGTCTACAATCATGCTAAAAATGTGACTTGATTTGTTATTTATCAAATACTCTTCCTAATTCTGCCCATACCAAGCATTTCCCTATTTTGTCTTATTTTTCCTATTTTTAGCTTTCATGTAAATGGTATGTACTTCCTTTATTTATTTACAAGAGGACTACTCCTTTTTATATCCTCATTTTTTTTTCTTTCTGCCTATATACTAAAATATGTCTGTATATTTTATTTTACTAATTTGAACTCTAGTATTTTATTAACATATATATATAAGTCTTACTAAAATAATTAGTACATCCACATATATATATTTATACATCATTCTGTATTGACACACACATGCACAAGTACACTCAAAAATATTCAGTAGCCTCCATATATGTATATTTACTTATGCATACAGCTTTTAAGGATTTAATCTATATATATATATATTCCCATACATATCAATATGTATTTATTCTTAGAGTTTAGGGATTTTAGCTTTAGTTCATGTGCATTTCCTGTGCACACATGTACACATATACTGATACACTATCAAGCTATATCAATTCCCTTTCAAAATTTATTTAAAAATTATTTTGAATTTATTTATATTTTTCAGAATAAATTCCTAAAATCTTGGGTCATTACATACACCCCTCCTTTTAGAAATTGTGTCCCACAATTTTCCTAAGCTTAAAATGAATTTTAAACTTAATTCAGAGAACAAGTATATTCTCAACCAAATAGATTTTTTTTTAGTTCTATAATAACTAAAAATATATGCATCTAAAACAATCAAAAATCAGAATTACCTTTAATCTGAAAATAGCTTAGGATAATTCATCCTAACTTTGTCTTCTAATTCCCATGTGCAATCACTAGGATCAAGACTCCATTGTACCTTTACAAGTTTCAGAGATTTATTCCTCAACTTCTTCACATCTTTTGCCAAAATTCCTACTGGATCCTTTTCATAAATCAAATTAGGATTTATCTGCACTTGGGTTGGGGTCTCAAGAATTTCTACCTTGTCATGGACCCATCTTCTCAATTGTGATACATGAAAAACATCATGTATACCTTGCATGTTTTCTAGTAATTCCAACTTATATGCCAAGGGACCAATTCTTTCCATAATTTTGTATGGTCCAATATATCTTGGGGTTAACTTGCCTTGTTTCCCAAACCTCAGCACATTTTTCATAGGTGAGATTTTGATGAAAACAAAATTTCCCACTTCATATTCTACCTGCCTCCTTCTCATATCTGCAAATTTCTTTTGCCTATCTTGTGCTGCTGCCATTCTTCTTCTTATCAACTCAATTTTCTCCTTAGTTTCTTGTATGTACTCAGGTCCTAAAATAGACCTTTCTCCTGCTTCTACCCAACAAACAGGGTTTACCATATAAGGCTTCAAATGGAGCCATTCCTATGGTGCTTTGATAGCTGTTGTTGTATGTAAATTCAACTAGATGAAGATAATCTTCCCAGTTGCCCCCAAAGTCCAGTACACATGCTCTCAACATGTCCTCCAAAACCTTGTTTACTACCTCGGTCTGCCCATCTGATTGAGGATGGTAGGCAGCACTTAGGCATAGTTCACTTCCCATTGCTTCTTGAAAGCTTCCCCAGAATTTTGAGGTGAAGATGGTATCCCTATCACTCACAATGGTTTTGGGAATGCCATGTAACTTTACCACTTCCTTTATAAAAATTTGAGCTAATTTTGGTGCTGTCCTTTCTGACTTGACTGGGATGAAGTGTGCTACCTTGGTTAGCCTATCAACTATCACCCATATGCTTGTATTGCCTCTCTTAGATCTAGGCAGTCCATCTATGAAGTCCATAGATATGTCTTCCCACTTCCACTGTGGTACACTAAGAGGCTGCATCAACCCTGATGGCCTTTGGGTTTCAGCCTTGACTTGTTGGCAAGTCATACATTTGGCAATGTATTTAGCTACATCAGATTTCATCCCCTTCCACCAGAAGTCTCTTTTCAAATTTTGGTACATTTTTGTGTTGCCTGGTGTATGGAGTATTTACTTCTGTGATATTCATTCAATATCTCTTTCTTCAATTCTGTGTCCTCTGGTACACACATCCTATTTTGGTATCTCATATAACCATTTTTATCAATATGGTGATTCATCACTTCCTCCCCTTTTGAGAGGAGCATTTTTTTCTCTAATAAGTTGGCATCCTGTTCTTGCATTTTTCCTACCTTCAGAATTAAATCTGGTTGAAGTGTCATTAAGCTTAACTTCCCTTTATCTTCTTGTGCACCATGCATCTGCTCATCAATGTGCACACAACCATTCTCCCCAATTTCTAACTCAGTTAGCAAAGACAAGTCCTTAAATTCTTCTATCATCATCATAGCCAATTTAGCATGCTGTCTACTTAGAGCATCTACAACTTTGTTTGCTTTGCCTGGTGTATAGAGTATGTCAAAGTCATAGGCAGCTAAGAATTCCACCCATCTATGTTGCCTCATGTTCAAATCTTTTTGTGAAAATAAATATTTTAGAGACTTGTGGTCAGTGTAAAGTTCAAACTTAGTGCCTAACAAATAATGTCTCCAAAGTTTCAAAGCATAGATCACAGCTGCTAATTCAAGGTCATGTGTGGCATACCTTACTTCATGGGGTTTAAGTTGTCTGGATGCATATGCAATGACTTGTCCTTGTTGCATCAACACTGCACCCAAGCCAAATCCACTAGCATCAGTGTATACAACTAATTCTTCATTTCCATGAGGTACCTTTAAAATTGGAGCATTCACCAATGCCTCCTTCAACTGTTCAAAAGACTTTTCACATTTTTCTGACCAAACAAAAGCTTGGTTCTTCCTGGTTAGGTTAGTGAGTGGTGTAGAAATTTTTGAAAAATCTTTTATAAATCTCCTATAATACCCTGCCATCCCCATAAATGACCTTACTTCACTTACAGTGCTTGGCCTCTTCCATGCTTGAATAGCCACTACTTTATTGGGGTTCACAGAAATTCCTTGGGCAGATATAACATGGCCAAGAAAATGCACTTCTTCTTTCCAAAATTCACATTTTGAGTATTTTGCCTTTAAGTCTTTTTCCCTTAGTCTAGACAAAACCATGTGCAGATGGCTTTCATGCTCTTCCATTGTTTTGGAATAAATTAAAATGTCATCTATAAAAATAAGCACAAACTTGTCTAAATAATCTCTAAAGGTTCTGTTCATTAAATCTACAAAGTATGATGGTGCATTGGTCAAGCCAAATGGCATAACCAAAAATTCATACAACCCATATCTAGTGTTAAAGGCAGTGTACTTGATGCTTGATTCTTCCACCTTCATTTGATGAAAACCAGATGCTAAATCTAGTCTAGAGAATACTCTTGCTCCAGCCAATTGATCAAAAAGATCATCTATTCTTGGCAGTGGGTATTTATTTTTAATGGTTACCTTGTTTAATTCTCTATAATCTATGCAGAGTCTCAAAGTACCATCTTGTTTCTTAACAAACACCACGGGTGCCCCCCAGCAAGAATTACTGGGTCTTATAAAACCCTTATTTTCTAATTCCTCTAATTGTTTCTTTAATTCTTTTAGTTCATTTGGCCCCATTCTTGTTGGCTTTTTAATCACTGGGCTTGCTCCTGGAACTAAATGAATTTGGAATTCCACTGGCCTATGGTATGGAACACCATTAACCTCCTCAAAAACATCCAAGTATTCATTGACTATGGGAATTTCCTCAATAATATGTTTACTGGAATCTTTACCCAAATCAATCAAATGACACAATTTTCTTCCTTTGGACACTTCACACAAAATTGTGATCCTCTGGCTTCCATGGTTTTGCAATGATATGGTGGATGAGTCTAAGTTAATTATGGCCTTGAATTGCCTTAACCAGTCTACTCCCAAAATAACACCTATATTTGGGTAATTTAAAACATATAAATTGGAAATAAAAGTATCTCCTCCTATGTTTAATCCCACATCCACACAGATCATGTTTAAAACACTAGAACTTCCCAGTGGACTTTGTATATGTAAAGGGGTTTCAACCAATATGCAACTTAATTTCAGCATTTTAACTAATTCATAGGAAATTAAAGAATGAGTTGCTCCTGTATCATATACTACTGCTATGGGTACATTACAAATAAATAGTGTACCTTCCACTTGACTGTGCTTCTCAGCATTGATCTCCACTGTTTTGCCTTTTTCTTCCAAGTTTGCTAATTTTCCTTGCTGCCTATTCTCAGGACAATTTCTTTTCATGTGCCCTTCTTTCCCACATAAATAACACTTGAAAGCTCCTCCTTTCAATTCTGGACATCTTGGTTTGATATGTCCTTCTTTTCCACACTGATGGCACACAATCTTCTTGGTTTCCTTAGCTTTGACATCTCTAGTGCTTTTGTTACTGGCCTCTTCCTTCTTCTTATCATAAGGATGATACCTTCCCTTACCTTTCTTGGTGTTATTGTTCTTAAAATTTCTGAACTTCTCCCTTTCCTTGTCATGCTGCTCCAACCTCAAAGCTAAGTCTATCACATGGTCAAAAGTCCTGTCAGCATAGGGTAACATGGCTCTACTAAGTCCTGGGTTCAAACCTTTTATGTACCTATCATTTTTGGATGCCTCGTCTGCCACAAGCATTGCTCCATATGTGGAAAGTCCCTCAAACTTTTGAGTGTACTATGTGACAGTCATGGTTCCTTGTCTAAGTCTAATAAATTCTTCTAGCAAGGTAGTCTTAGCTGATGCTGGTACAAACCTTGCTTCCAACATCTCTTTGAATTGATTCCAAGTGATTTCATTCTCATTTCTTCTGCAATGATTACTTCCCACCAGCTTAAAGCTACTCCTTTTAGCTGTCTTGAAGCCACTTGCCTCTTTCTTTGATCATCAAGTTGCATGTCATTGAAAATTCTTTCCAATGTTCTCAACCATGTTTGAATTTCCATGATACTTTCTGTCCCTTCAAAGCTTTTGCCTCCTAAATGAGTATATGTCTTAAGTAATTTTGAGAGTTCTTCATAGGGATTTTCTTGCCTTTGTCCTGCCCCATCCCTAAATGCTCTCACCAAGTCTTGCCGATTGACCATTGGTGGTGCATGGGAAGATCCTGCTCCCTGATTTGGTGGTCTCCCTACCATAGTTTGCTAATAATAATTTACATAGCTGGTTAGTTTGATTGGTAATTTTATTATTTCAGTAGTTTTTATTCACACTGAAAACATTGATATATATTTAGTTCCTTTAAATTTTATTTCTATCTAAGAACTTGATCTTTACTTCTACTATGTTGAATAACATAGCTCTGATATCAAATGAAATGACCCTCTCTTCTCTACCTTCATTTTGTAAGGATTTTTTTTAGAGATGATATATGTATATATCATTTATTAACAAATACATTTTTCCAGGGTCATTTATTTTTTTCCCAATAAACAAACTTTATCCAGGATCAAAATTTTTACCAATATAGGTATATCAGTACAATCACAAAAATATGCACACACATATGAAGATGCATGTGCCCCTCTGGTTTAATCAGGTCATGGCAAACAAGAGGTTACAGTGATTGATTAAATTTAATCAATCCCCACATAGCTTAATTTCATTTTACTATTTAAGTAATGAAAATCTTATTCATATAGGTAATAGTATGGTTTTTATTCTTTGATAGCTTGCTGGATTCTCCATGAGAATATGATTCCTAGAACCCAGATAATTATGTTATGATTATCTGTAAAATCAATTGTATAGTGTCTGTGCTTTGAAAATGATATAAGCTTATATCATTTCCTATGTTTGCTTTCTTATAATATCTACCTTATGTGCAAACTCATGTCTGGGATATTCTTAAGTGAATCATCATATTCCAGAAGCTTGATTCCTTGATACCAAGGTACTAGACTAAATGAAATGCAGTCCGGGGTGAGTTTCCTCACACATGGATACTTAGCAAATAAAATATGGATTAAACAGACTCTCTACTCAGACATATTTCAGAAGGTCTTAAAATGCATTTTGCCCAAAGCTTTAGTAAAGAGGGATTCAGATTTTATGTTAAAATTACTAAGGTATTGGTGTGACAGTGTCTGAGCAAATCATATCTGAACATGTAAATAATTTACTAATATGGATCTAACATCACTATCTTATAAAATCCCTACTGGTGATCTAACTTACAAAATTATAGCTAAAACTTTTCAACATTCCAGATAATAAAACTCAGATATTTTAAATACCAGTTCCAAGTCAAATTCTCAAAATACTTAACCAAATATCCAACATCACTCTGTACTTAGTACAATGGAAATTTCTTTTTAAAATATCATACATGCAAATTTCATCTTGTAAGCTCTTATCTATCTAATTCTAGCATGCTATAATCTTCTTCTCAATGCTTTGCTTCTACTCCTATCTAGAGGCTGCTGTCCCTGAAAAAGCATTTGAAGCTGCCTCATTTTAAATGAGACACCCCAGATGCCATTAGCACACTAGGGTCAGACACATGTCTGGTATAAGAAAATTCACAAAAGCAATTAATTAATTAGGTTAAAATCAAGTTAAGTACATATACATAAAGTTCTGCCCTTTGGAAACAGGTAATACTTGTGTGCATGCTCTATGTCATTGTGCATGTGCATATTATAATCTTTCTTTCCAAAGACTACATATATAAATATGGTACATACATTCAAGCATACAATTCAGTCATAGTCAAACAATCATTCACACCAAACAGGAAAATAACCAATATGAGTTAAATCATTTATTCCATCCTCATATTTCAATTCTAGGAAAAACTCTAGTTTCCACATCATATCAAATATTTTTCCCTTGGTATATTTATCTATCCTGGTCTCATCTGCAATATTTATGAATCAATGGACACACTGTAATGAACTAATTCACTCCATTACACAAAGATCTCAGGACTTAAACAAGCCATGTGTCAACTTGCATTACTCAAGAACACAAGTCATTCCTACAGTAATCTTGACCCCATTTTCCTAATCAAATTCTTAGGTACTTTCTCTTTTTTAAATTTTTCAGAGCAAACCCAATCAGTGAGTTATTTTACAAAAACAAGCATTCATCTCATAGCATTCCTTGTCATTCTCATAAACAAACAGAGACAACCAAGCAATTTTAGTATTGGTGCTTATTAAAACATGTTCTTGCAATTTTAAAGAGGTATAGAAAACTAGCATTGGTTTATGGCTTTATGGGAAGATTTTATTGCAAACATCTGTGCTTTAGTTAACTCAGGTTGACCAAGCTTCCTAAATCACAAAATCTATTTGCTGGGTGAATATTGTATATTTTCTTTGAATCAGGAGTATCAGCACATAGGCAAGCCTATTGCACTCCTAATTCCTTTTCATTTTAAGCCTCAGCACATATACATATGTATATTGCAGCCCATAAGTTTATCAATTCTTCTGGGTTGAGCCAAAACCAACACTACTTGCTTATATCCAACATTTTATTTTTCTGGGTATTTATTTGTTTCTAACCAGTATCATGTTAAAAAGAGATCTGGGTTTCAAAGATACTTATGTATGCATGCAGATCATATTTAGAATATTTACAAAATAAAACAACCAGAACAACCATTTAGCATTAAAGCATCCTTAACTTCTGAAGAACAATCACATATACTTTTAAGAAAAATTCATTTATAACTGGCTGCCTTCATTAGGACTTAGTGCCTTAAGTTGTTGAGTGAGTTTTCTCACCTAGCTCTCTTCTCTGCTTCCTTAATTAATTGATGAACTTCTGCCTTTAGCCTCAAGCTCTTTTCATTCCCTTGCCTTATGATTTCTATGGTGTTGTTTCTTTTTTTTTCAAAGTTCTATTCTGAGAAGGAGAGGAGGCTGCTGCATATGCATATATATATATAGGGTCCTCCTTAGGGTTTTGGGTATTGACTAAAGCCATTTTTGCCCACCAGAAAAATTATGTTATCTGCATTTTATTTGAACCCAAAATTCTACCCTTCCCGGCTTAATTTAGGTGAAGAGAAAAGTGGTTATATTCTTTTTGGTAAATTTCAGAAATTTTCTTTTCAGAAAATACTTTTTCCTTTGTCTACAATCATGCTAAAAATGTGACTTGATTTGTTATTTATCAAATACTCTTCCTAATTCTGCCTATACCAAGCATTTCCCTGTTTTGTCTTATTTTTCCTATTTTTAGCTTTCATGTAAATGGTATGTACTTCCTTTATTTATTTACAAGAGGACTACTCCTTTTATATCCTCATTTTTTTTTTCTTTCTGCCTATATACTAAAATATGTCTGTATATTTTATTTTACTAATTTGAACTCTAGTATTTTATTAACATATATATATATAAGTCTTACTGAAATAATTAGTACATCCACATATATATATTTATACATCATTCTGTATTGACACACACATGCACATGTACACTCAAAAATATTCAGTAGCATCCATATATGTATATTTACTTATGCATACAGCTTTTAAGGATTTAATCTATATATATATATATATATTCCCATACATATCAATATGTATTTATTCTTAGAGTTTAGGGATTTTAGCTTTAGTTCATGTGCATTTCCTATGCACACATGTACACATATACTGATACACTATCAAGCTATATCAATTCCCTTTCAAAATTTATTTAAAAATTATTTTGAATTTATTTATATTTTTCAGAATAAATTCCTAAAATCTTGGGTCATTACACTGCGAAAGCTGAAATTTCAATGTTTTAAAGTATTTAAGTGAATAAATGAACTCAGAAAATGCTAAATTTTTGGGAATTGAATATTTGATTTGTAAATATAATGACTTTACTTTTAAATGGTTTGGAAATGAATTTATTTGAAATAGTATGTAATTAAGAATTGTCTTTATATATATTAGCTTGAAGCTTATTGGAATTTAAGATTTAAGAATGTGACTTTATAACCTGGTTTTGGTTTAAGATAATTTAAAGGAATATTTCAAGTTAAATAAATTTAAAGAAATATTCAGTGATTTGGAAATTTGGGTTTTATTTAAATAATATATTGATTTGGTTTTTTGGAATTTAAATGATATTATGGCTTTGGTTTTTGAAATGGAAATGATATATTGATTTGGCTATGAAATGAAATAATATAGTATTTAGTTTGAAATGGATATGATATTTTGGATTTTTAAAGTATAAATGATTTTTGAATAAATATCCATGGGTTATTATAACGATTGGTTGGCAAAGAGACCGGGATCGGATATGGGCATACTCTTTGTCGATACCGAAAACCACTTTGACAACCGTGTACGCGGTGGAGATTCCAGAATGAAGTAGGATGGTGGCGACGATTCCTATTGAGGTATATACGTGGACCCAACTCCCGTGAGTTGGCATAAGGTGGCTAAAAATGGAGCGATCAACGGGCCAATGAGGTAGCACCTCTGATTGGACGCATTCCATCATATTCTATTCTATTACTTTGTTATTGATTTGATGGCCATCCTCGATTTTTGATTCGGGAGTGTGTTTCGAGGTGGGCGATAGTGGCTGCTATGCGTTACCACCAGTCCGGATGCGTAATTGGTATATCTACCCTGGCATTGCCTAGTTGTGCCGTGTTACCACCATATCGAGCTTTACTACGAGTTTGGATTTGTGCCGTAGCTTGTGGAGTATTGAGGGTAGCCCCCGATCTGGGAGTATGCTAATACTGGATATACTACTGGGACTATTATGTGTTAAGGGGAATATTGGGTCACTCCTTAACGCTATTTAAAAGTAAGTTTATTTTATTATAGACATTATTATAATAGCGAATATTACTACATAGTAGATAGTTTAACGGATCCTTAAAGAATGGACGATCCCAAGCATTCTTTAAGTTACTTGTACTTTTCTATTACAGTTCACTTGAGTTGGTTTACATTGTATAAGTATGTATGTCCTGACTCGAGTGTTTTGTGTTTTGCTTTACGCTCGGGTCAGACTGAGTGATACAACATTCGAGACTCACCTTTGGAGTTGGAGCTTTTCTTGGAGATCCAGCTATCTATTTCGCTTTCAGTTGTTCAATTGGTTCCAGTGATGTATTCAGATCTTGTATTTGACTATTTTATTGAGACATCTTTGTATTCATAAATTCTGCTGTAATCTTGTTTAATTCTGATATATATAGTAGCTTCATGAACTACTATTTCTTTTGCTTCCGCTGCTTTGTTATGTTACTCTGTGTCTGTGATATGTGATTTATTTACTGCATATTCTGGGTTTTGCCAAATTTTATTTACAATCTACTGTTTTGAATTATTCAAGTCCGGCATGTGTGGATTTATTGTCGATTTGAATGGTCCAAAATAGTGGGTCGTTACATTTTTAGTTAAGTATTTTATTTGATTTGAATTTTTGAACGAGAAAGCATGTTTTCGTTTACTGGAATGAAATAGAAAACGAAGAACAAGAGGAAAAAATGAATATTTAGATAATGAGGCTATGTTGACTTTGATTACTATATAAGTAAAAAAATCACTTTACTTCAAATACAAGTTAAATTAATTTTTCAAGCAAACCAAAATCTTCAAGCAATATGTCACGTCAGTTTTTTTAAATTTGATTTGATTTTTATAAGGTTTTGAAAGGAAGGTTTTGCGGCTACATAGAATTTCGTTCGCGTACGAACGACAAACAACAAAATAAAAATATAATCGCGCACAAAAACACGACATGATTTCAAAACAATAATTAAATACACAGATAATTTATTCTGTGAGATTTTAAAATACCAACGCTTGCCGTAAAATAAATCAAACAAAAATTTAAATATTTTTCAAAATTAAAAATTATGGAAGAATCCTATAAATTCGTATAAAATACTATAATAAAAATCAAGTCGTTTTATTAAAAATTTGATTTTTCTTGTTATTTATTCGAACCATTTATTATTGTAAATAAATTTACAAAATGGGTCCGCTATTATTATTTAGTAATTAAAAGGAGTTAAATAAGGTTATTAAACCCATTTAATTAATATTTAATTAACAATTAAAATATCTAAATAATCATTATATTTGAATATAAGTTATTAAACTCAAAAAATCAATTATTTGAATGTTTAAAATTAATTAAATATTCACAATTGAAACGATAAAATTCCGAAATGTTACATTCTTCCCACTTAAAAGAATTTCATCCACAAAATTCCCAAAAGAAGAAAATATCTTCAAACCCTTAGGTCTAAAAACTATTAATTAAAATGAGTTATTAAACTTTAAAGTCCTTGATGTTACGAAAAATTTCAACAACACTTCCTTTACGCATCTGATCCGAAATAACTATAACTCGCCACAACTGGCCCAAATCAACAAAGAAAACAAAAGCCAAGTGGCCTCCTATATCTAGGGCATAAAATCATCAATCAAAACACCAATTTCTAAATCTACTACGTACCTCTTTTGCGTTCGATTTTTATTTTTGCAAGCAACTTACTATCTTGATGCAAATGCAAGTGTGTAAGAAATCAAATAATAATCTCTTGCTTCACTAGACCTATCTTTTATTTACAGTCCAAAAGAGAATCATGTTGACAAGATTAATACACTATTTATTTCTATCATAAGCTCAAGTAACATAAACAAGATAATAAACATATGCAACACAAATACAAAGAATACTTTGTAATAAAATACTAAGCATCCAATCTTTTCAAAAGATAAATATAAGATCGAATGCCTGGATTTTTATATTCAAAATATATTTTCAAATTCCTTGAAAGAGAAATAAATCAAAACCAAAATCAATTATGACAAGGAGGGCTCCTCCTACCGAAGCATGGTACAACTCTAGAATCAAAACAACATGGAGCATTCGATGGTATTTCGATTCCTCCTAAAACAACAACCAGAGTAAACAAATATACCTAGCGAGTCTTCCAAATCGAAAAACTTCCAATCGCCCAACTTTAGTCATAACCAAAAATATTTGAAAAATCAATTTACCAAAACTCCTTTCAAATTTTCAAAAAATAATACTTCACCCAAAATTTTCAAAATAATAATATTATTATGTTTCAAAATCTATTCTTTTAAAAGCACCGAGATTAAGTCTTAATAAACAACAACTTTATAAACCGTAGTCTTTAAAAATCCCACTATCAATTAAGTCAAATTTCATAAGAGAATAAACAAACACTTAACATTATTTAAAGTGTTAAATGACAAACATACGATATTTAGAATTTTTCTTAGGTTTAGAACATTCTCGATCGTCCAAGGATATAGATAATTTTCTAAGCGTACTATTACGCTCGTAAGCCATTGGTTATTACTTAGAAGGTTATATAGGCTTCCTCAAACCAAAATCGAAAGTCACTCCTAAACTTCCCTAAGTCACACAATAATTTATACAAATATACTTAAGCCTGTATGATGTACATACATCATCTATACGCGATTTCTGATCCGATCACTCGCTTGAATACATAGAGTTTACTTCCAAACTAGTATCACTCGCTCGACCTCCCTAGTGCGAACTCTGATCAGATTCCTCGATTAGAAACCTTCGTTTTCCTTGCATAGCCATATACTATGATAAAAAACCTCAGTATCATATCAAGAATCTGAATCAAGTGTTTATCGACAAGAATCAAGCGAGAATCCTTTTTTGGACTGGTGTGAATCACCCTAAAGTTATGTACGAATCCTAGATCAAAAACCATGCAAATAAAATAGTCTACGTATAACTTACGTACTTAATCTTATTTGTTTATTCACTATACCAATCTTTTTCTAAACCATTTTCAAATTTTAATTTACAGTATTTTATTCAATACTAAAATTATTTATGAATTATTTCATAAATTTTCGCTTAAGTTTATAAACATTTTATAAAGTCACATCTTTATAAAGCATTAAATTAAAAACTTACTTCACTTTTATTTACTTGTATAATACTCTTCTAAATCCTGAGAGTATATAAAAAATGTCAATTTTATTTTATTTATTCCTTTTTTATTTTTCAAAATTCAAATGAGGGCCTAGACTAAATATGGGTCTTAGAATCGAGTCGACTACTTCGACCTTCTTTACCTATCCGATCCAGTAAGTAGCTAAGAATAGTAGGATGTCGGTGTCCAAACTCAGTCCTAGAGTCTACTTTCTCGAGACATCTCTAAGTTAAAGATGTTTATTTAGTCGGCTCAATAACATCAAATAGTATACACAAGTTAGATGATTAACAAAAACCGCAGCTTTAATAAAACAATGCTCATCAAAACCTTCCTACCCAATTTAACCCACTTAAAACCTGAGTTAAATTATCTCTTTTCTATCCAAGATTTTAAAATTTCATTTATTAAATTATTGTTCAAAATAACCTCTATTTTAAAGCAATTTCCTTTAAGGGTACTTAAGACTAATTACTCGGTTTTTTGTTTCAAAATCATTTTGAAAATCACACACACACACACAACAATTTAGTCACTAACACTCGCTTTGGATTCGTTCGGATTCGAACTCATTTCAATCATACACTGATAAAGAGAATAATTTACTAAGTGCACTACAACATTCGCCTAAGCAAACATTCGATCGTTATTTAGCAAATTATTTAGATTACCACAAAACTATCTAAGATGTTTCCCACGAACTATCCGAATAAAATGTATCTTTATTAAAAATTCTCTTTGAAATATTTATTCTCACAAATACTTCCGTTTAATACCACTATTACTTTCCTCAAAAATCATTTTTTGAAATCATTTGAAGTAATATTGGAATTTCAATTCTTAAAACCTTTTTAAAACACATTTTATAAACCAAATTTATATAAAATTATCTCATCTTATAATAATTATCCTTTATTATAATAAACTTTTCTCAAATATTTATTCTCTAAATGTCTTATCTTCCCATTTAGATTAGATTAAACAATTTTATTAAAAGATGCCTTTTAACCAAACCTTTTTCTCCTAACACCTTATAGTCAAATTGTGAAACTTAATTTATAAGGGTTTCATTTTAATGCACTCACAATTATCAAAACAATAAATGCCCATAAACTGATCGAGCATAAACTAATAACCAACAAACGATAGTCAATGCTTCAAACTACTTGAGCATAACCAATCAAACAACAATGATAATAAATAAATATTATCATTTTTAAGCAAACAAACACCATAAATAAATATATAAATTTTCAAAATTATTCCATTATATATATAAAATATATAATCCTAAGTAAAATATTACATTTACCAATTTTCAAAAATCTATATTGTGTCTGTTTGCCTTGTTTGAGAGTTTAGAAATCCTTATTGACACCGTGGCGTCCCACTCTCGACCAGAATTCATATACCACTCAATAAACCAATTTACACAATACGTTTTTTTTTATAATAATAACAAATATGCTCTCGTTTATATAATACTCTCAACTCATTCTAAGGTGTACTTACCTTATCTCTAATGAGCCATACCCTACCAAAGCCAAGGTTCTCGCTTAACCTTCAGTTCTGATACCAAGTGTAATGTTCTCCCTCCTTAAAGGTGACTACAAATGGTAACCTCGTTCCTGGTTTTACGACTAGCCTCTTGACTTCTCAACCAACCCGAAAAGGGACGTTAGAGGTGAGAGACAAAGCTTCGTCACATAGTTCACAATACGAGTGCCCCCTATCACGCTGTCACTCTAACAATTGCAGGAATGACAACATATAATATAACAAACACAGTAAAAGCTATCACCCTAAAATACATGGTATATCACAGTTAAAAACAAACCTCATTAGCCTAGATAGTTATAGCTTCCCGACCTTACAATTGCTGGTGGGTATATATAATAATACAGTGGAAATTAAATACTATGGCAGGTGAACATCCACCTCTACTCCATGAGCTCCCTGTCCCACCAATGATGGCTTGAAAGAATACTTGGTCTAACCCAAGCATTACAAAATAACACCTAGATCGGTCAGGAAAACCAACTGAGAAAACTCAAGTAATAAGGTTAACATATAATGATTTGTGAGACCATGCCGCTAAACAAGAAACAGGTTTTACCTCACATGATCAACTTCCATACATGAATGAATGGAAGAAAATTAAAACAAAGTCCAAACTTGAAAGGATGGGTGTAAACAAGGTCAAAATCTGAACTAAAAGAATGGACACAAATAATTAAACATCAAGAAGAGCTCCAATCACATCTCGATGCAATTAGAAAAACAATTCAAAGATTTGAATCAACAAGGAAAGAAATTTTCCAACAATGACTAGGAGGATGCGCCTCCTTATCGAAAGTATACCTTTAGAAATAACTTGAGACATTCATGTACTCTGTAACTCTCTTGGAAATATACAAGTTAGACTCCGTATCGAGAATCCAAGTATTTACATCTCTGCGTGCATAACATCGAATCCAACCTAGAGCAGGTGTGAATATGTCCTAATGAGAGCAACCCCACATAGCTTGACATCCAGACGTGCTTTGGTTAGTCATTTATGATAAAGGATATTAACGCTCAAATGAGCAACAAATCGTCTTAAATTGAAGATACACAAAGAAGAAAGCTGAATCGATAGTTAATAAATCAATTAATTGAAGTAATCAAAATGATCGCATATGGAAATTATATCTCATACCCTTACCATTACTCATCAATTTCAGACTTGCACTATCTCTAAGTTGAAGATGAAGCCGGGCAAGTTAAGGTAGTATTACCTTCAGGTGTTGCATTGACAACAATTTTAACCTTCGAAATACAAACGAGTCTCCATACCTTGACCTCAGAGAATATAAACGACCTATGAGTTCAATGCAACTGACCGCGTCCAAATTCGACCTCATATGATAAAGATATCAGTTTTATAAGAATTCAAAATATAAACATTAATTAGTTAATTAATTAACCAGCTTTAATTAATTAATTAATCACAAAATTCTCCTTCCTTAATTCAAATCCTGCCTCTTGCAACTTAATTCGTGCTCCCTTCCTCCACCATCCCCACCAATGTAGTCCACCAGAGCACCTTGCATCGT
Source organism: Allium fistulosum (assembly GCA_030737815.1). NCBI lineage: Eukaryota > Viridiplantae > Streptophyta > Magnoliopsida > Asparagales > Amaryllidaceae > Allium > Allium fistulosum. The sequence goes on from JASFAW010000015.1 coordinate 1,870,120, forward strand.
CCCCAATATTCACCACTTTGCGAGCCAAAAAGGACGAGCCCTTGAACCTAAATCTGGTCATCCAAAACAAAAAGCGACGTCGCCCTCGAATGCCATATAGGCAATTGTCGCGACACCCAATTGGTGATCGCACTGACGTCGATGAACCCCAAGCTACTCGGCATCACAAGATGAACTCAACGCAGCCTTCCTTTTCATACAACTCCACCCCTTGCTCCTCTTAATACCACCGTACCCGAACCCTAGAAATGCCGGCCATCCAAATCATCAACATTCTAGCCAAGTTAGGTATCAACGCGTGCATCTCGCTCTCATAAGTCCAAAAAACTAGTTTCATAATTTTTAGTTAAGTATTTTATCTGATTTGAATTTTCGAATGGGAAAGCTTATTTTTCTTTACTGGAATGAAATAGAAAAGGAAGAACAATACGAAAAGATGAAAAATTTAGTTAATGAGGCTATGTTGACTTTGATTACTTTATAAACAGGAAAATCACTTTACTTCAAATACAAGTTCAATTAACTTTTTAGGCAAACCAAAATCTTCAAGCAACACATCACATTACCATCAATTTTTTTGAATTTGATTTGATTTTTAAAAGGTTTTAAAAAGAAGGTTTGCGGTATTCCGCTACACAGAATTTCATTCGCATATGAATCGCAAATGACAAAACAAAAATACGATCACGCACAAAAACGCGATACGATTTCTAAATAATAATAAAATACATAGATTATTTTATTATATGAAATTACAAAAATACCAACGTTTGTCATAATATACGTCAAATAAAAATTTTAATATTTCCAAATTAAAAAATTATGAAAAAATCCTATAAATTCAATTAAAATAGTACAATAAAAATCAAGCTGTTTTATTAACAATTTGATTTTTCTTGATATTCACTCGAACTATTTATTATTGTAAATAAATTTACAAAATGGATTCACCATTATTATTTATTAATTAAAAGGAGTTAAATAAGGTTTCATTTAATTAATATTTAATTCACAAATAAAATATCTAAATAACCATTAATTTGAATATAAGTTATTAAACTCTGATAACTAGTTATTTAGATATTTAAAATTAATTAAATATGCACAATTAAAAACGATAAAAATTCTAGGATGTTACAATCTCTACACACACACAAATATACATACATATATGTAGCACTTTACATAAAAACATATTTAAATATACAGTAATCATATTTGACCATAATATTATAAATTAAAATATTTATAAATATAAATTTATGCATATATATTAACTTATATTTGATATATAAATATTTAATTTTATTATTTTACTTTAAAGCTAATTTATTGATCTTGGCCCGTTTTTTCATAAATACAATTATATATATTACAGATTTTAATGTAAGAAATTTAAATCAAAGTATAATATAATTATTTTATATATATGAGTATATGCGTTAGTCTTAAAAAAAGTTTCTTTTTAAATTTTGAATTTACATATATATACGAATATGTGTATATACGTTTACATAAACATACACATAAACACGCACGCATACACACACACACACACAGATATATATATATATATATATATATATATATATATATATATATATATTTGTAGGATCGAATTAACCCTGGAGGGGGTAAATAAGGTTTATTATAAATTCACATAATAATAAAAATCGCAGCATAGATGGTAAAAGAGTTGATGTGAAAATAAAAGCAACACATAAATTTATCCAACTTTGGCAAAACCTACCTACTGCTACCCCCAAGATTTCTACTTAGATTAAAAAATCGACCTCTTACAAATTCCATGAAAACCTACGACTATCGCTAACCTGATTGTCCTAACCCTATGCCTAAAAATCTCACCTCAACTCTATCCTCAAGTTGGAAATTTCCCAAATGTAACATCCACATTCTGAGGTCCAAAATAACTGCTACGGATGCTGCAATCATCCATAGTTATTAACCCTTGATGACAAAACGCGGCTATGTTAATCATATCAATAATCATAAGCACATGAATATGAAATTTTTTCAAACATAATTCAGAAACAAATTTTATATTCCATTTCAAAATAGATTTCATATTCATTACATAATCACATTCACAAACCCATGTTCATAGAATTTATAATTATTTCAAGATACTTCAAGCACGACACATGAAGATGCCCTCATGGTTGATCGGAGTCAAATACTTGGCAATTATACAACTTTGCCATTACATCCAAATAGACGAAACCAAACTACACAGTGGAAATAGATAAAGCTCCTAATAGCAAGATTGCCTCCTACACGTCTCCGTAAGCTTATTCGTTTAACTGGAAACCTGAAATCCCTTACTTCCACCCTACTCAAATGAGTACCCAAGAGTTTAAGGGGAAAAACTTTTGGTCAGGCAAACAGTCTAGTGTGAATAATAATCTACCATCTCAAACCAAAATAGATATCTAGTGAGACCATGCCGCTGAGCATAACGAGTTTTCCCTTCACTGGTATCTTAACTAAAACATAACAACCATACATTATACTCCTACAACTACAATGGTTAGAACATAGAAAATAACATTATAATTATGCAACATATACTGGATTACCCATCCCGATTCATTAGATTATCTTCTTAATTTCAAATGGCTAACTGTCATAATTTAAACCGACTATCTATCTGACTTTAATCTGACTACCTATCTTATAATTATGTAGACTACCATCTCACATATAAACGTATTCAAAATTATGTAGACTATCCATCACATATGTAATTATTACTTGGATTACCCATCCCCTTCCATATTAACTACCCATCACATATTCTTCCAATAACATAATTATGTGGACTACCCATCACACATATTTTGTTTAATTTAAAATGATATAGACTATCCATTACACATCCCATAGTTTTCCTAGAAGACTGTGAACCCTTCATTAACCTCTTAGAGACTATCCATCTACGATATGATGTGGACTATCCATCTCACATCCCATAGTTTTCCTAGGATGACTATGAACCCATCAATTAACAATTTAATTATGGCGACCTGGAATTTTGGATATTTGAAATGGGAATATTTAATTGATTTTAAATATTCAAAAGGGTAATTTTGACTTGAAGTTCAAATATCACTATTTATTGGGTGATTTAATTATTGAATTTAAATAATTGGAAATTGGAAAAATTGTTGAATCTTAGGTTTTAAGTTTGTTAAAAATATTTCAAAGGCTTATAAAATTTGTATTAACAATGCTGAAGATAATAGAACTTTTAAAATTGAATTTCAAAGTGTTTTGTTCAGTTTTAAAAATATATAGTTTAAATTGATATTTAAAAATAGCCTTTCGAGGCACAGTCTCGGAATTCAACGAAAAAAGTTCCATTGGATCCGTAATAGTATATTATTATCGGATTTCAATTTTCGTAGTAATTGGAGTTGTCGTGTGATCGTACGGTAGATAAACGCGCTGAAATCCATATCGAAATTCAATATAATAACTAGGTTCAAAAAGGTACCTTCTCCATACGATCGAATTATGACTCGAAACTTTTTTCCATTGCGTTCATAATAGGAGTATAACATTATAAATGCCTAGCGGCACGCCTCGTTAGGAGGTCAAGATTTTGAGTTGCATTTATTGAGACAACTTAAATTTAAATAATTTATATAATTGTCTGGTCAAGGAAGATTTTCACGACAGCTTTATTCAAATCAAATCTACTTTTCCCCTAACACGCAACCCACCTTTCTTTTTCCTTTCCCATCGAATTAACATCAGTCGAAAAACAAAAATTGATAGGAATAAAGTAATTAATTCGATGCCTTCGTTTTAAAATCTGGAGTACCCTTTCCAATTCTATGGGTTCAAAACCAGATCGAATCATCAAGTATAGGAATGAAATGCCGAGCCCTTTTTCTTTCGAAATCGATATCTACCAAACGAAAATAAATCGAGGAAATGGCGATCGATTCTTAGCTTGAAATCGCCTAGGGATTTGAAGCTCGTGGCCGGGGAAGCGCACGTGTTAGGATTTGGATGCTCGACGAAGGCGACACCTAGGGCAGGGAGGCAAGCACGTGGGGGTAGCTCGGTATGGTTTCGTTGTTTGGAGAACTCACGAGGGGCACGACTTCTGGCATGGTTTCGAACCAGAGTGGAGGGTGGCTTGGCGGGTGTTCGATCAAGGCAGTGGAGGTATTTCTGTAATTAGAATTTAAATCTCATATTTGGTTATTAACTGAAAGTTCTATTTGAGATGGCTAACGAAAATAATAATAAAGAAAACAGAGAAAAAAATAAAATAAAACATGTTTACAGGTTATATTTTTCAATCTAATATGTATAAACCTATATAAAGAGAAAGAAAAATGTCAATAAGGCATATATGCCAATTATTCTTAAATTTATAGATTTACATATGTATATGTATGTATATAAAGTAGAGTAGATTATTGTTGTTATTTATGGAAGTAGAAAACAAAGTTTTTAAATAAAAATACACACATATATTTTAAAACAGATTTTTTTTATATGGATAAAGTTTAGAAAAATAATAATAATAGGAATTTTTAAATGTTAAAGGGAATAAATATACATATATACATATTTTCAATCACTAGTTTATTTTATAATTATGGTGATTAACCTATTTAATTATTTTTAGTTACTAAAAGATTTTAAGAGAAATTATTTAAATCAAATGTTTAGTTAAAATTAAATAAGTAAATGATGATTAATTATTTAATTAATTCAAATAGTAAGAAATCGTGAATTGTTCATACAAGGTCTGAAATAGTAGAGAGACGAGCCGGTTTGGATTGGACTGCAAATTAAAAAGCAAGCTGGATTGGAAATAGGATGCTAATAAAATAAACGTGAGTTAACCTCACTCTTCTGGATTGCTGTTTAAATTTAAATGGTTAAATTTAAATAACTGGTTGAATGATTGAATTGATTGGATGTGGTATATTATATATAGTAGTATATAGTATATATTGGAGTGATTGATATTCCCGCATTATATAGCGGATGAGACCCTATGCGCCGCATAATAGCGGATGATATTATATAAACCCATATACCGCGATATTCCACCTCGAAATGGAATTGGTATTTTATATTGTGCTAACATCTGTGGATGCAGGGAAACAGGTTGGAGGGATCCAACTAGATTCCTCAAAATTATTTAGATTGTTTAATATCATGTGATATGGTTTAATTGATATTCTATGATAAATTGAAAATTTAAAAATATTGAATGCTATGGATTGATTGAATATATTTGGGTATGCCGGGTCATCAAAAATATATAGATTGGATTTTCAAAGGGAAATAAAAGAAAAATTCTTAAGTAAATAATTTTAGAGGTTGAAATAAATGATTTGAAAAAGGATAAGTGGATTTTAAATTTTTAATAAATAATTTCGGATATGGGAAAGGAGATTTATGGATAAATGGGAATAAAATGAATTTTTAAACCTAAGTGATATTATTTAAGGGAATAAAGAATTTATTTTAAATTCAAGGTTTAAATTTGTTTGGAAAGATAAAGAAGAGATTTGGAAAGGTATGAAATTGGTATCCAGTTTAAATAAGATTTTAGATTAAATAAAGAAGTTAAATCTGAAATTTATGGTTTTGAAATAAATTTGGATAAGTAAAGGAATTTATTTTAATGGAGTAAATTTTAGAAATCAATTTGGAAATTGATTTAGTATTTGAAACTGTGTTTTGAAAGAAGGGTGAGACTATGGAATTTATAAACTGGGTTTATAATGTGAAGTAATATATCAGTGGATATTTGGAAGAATAAATTCACGGTGGGAATTTATTAAAGGAATGGGTAAATTAGTTTTAAAAATAAATAGTGATTTATTTTTAAAGATGTGAGAGAGAAGTGTATTTCCATGAATAGCCAAGAACATTTTCAAAGCAAAATTTTAAGTATAAGCTAAAAGTTTAAAAGTTGTTTTAAAATATGTTTAAAAATTTTTATTATTCCTAACTGTTTAAATTTTAAAGCAAGTAATTTTCAAATTTATTTAGTAGTAAATTTTTAAAGATGAATTGGTACTATGTTTTAAAAGATAAAAATCTAGTTTCATATTTTATTAAGTAGCTTTATTTTAAATATTCTTAAAGTATATATCTTTGAATAAAGTATTAAAGTAGTTTTAATTTAGATGTTTTGTTTAAAGTATATTTTATAATAAAGTGGTTTTAAATTATTTTTAAAATCTAACGTGTTTGTACTTGGTGATTTCAGTGAAATAGAAAATATTTGGGAAATTTATTCCATGAGAAAAGAATGGTTTGAAACTATTTTCAAAGGGTTTAAAAGTGGGAATATATCTTGCGAAGATATTTTGAGGTAAATAAATAATTTGGAAAATTATTTATGTGTTTGATGGATGTTTGTGGATGTTAATTGATAGTTAAATAACCGACTATCAATATTGGCCAATGCGCTGATCGTTTCGAAGAGACCGAGATTGAGATTTATTTCTCGAAAACCACTTCGATCCGGGATCTAATTAAACGTTAAAAATAACTTAGTGCCTGATGTGGGGAAGGGGTCTCCTGTAAATGGACCTTTGATTCTTTTTTTTATTCTTAAAAAAAAAATCCTACCTACGTTTTTCGTGGGGAAAACGAGTTTGGAATCGAAGAAGGAGCAGTGAAGTGCAAGGGCTAGTCGCTACTAATCCTGAGGATGATTCCAAAATGGATGTAGTAGGAGTAGTGCCTTCGGTTCCGTTCGAACCCGGGACGGACTTGTATGGATGAATGCTTTCGGAACATCGTCAGGTGGACGATGAGCATTCCAAGGGATATGTTCTAAAAAGGTAACGCTTAGCCTCGAGCCTCATCAACCAGGAATGACTGAAAATCAAGGGTTATGCAGCAAGGCTATGTGGGTAGCGCCCATTAGGGTGAGATCATCCCTGTCTAGATGTCCCTTTTATTTCGGCTGTGTGGCGGTTGGTCGCGCCAACCGTGGGGTGATCTTACTCGGAATTACCCTTAGGTAGTTCCGGTCTTGTGTTGCCGGGGATCGGGCGTGGTCCTCGGTACGCTGATCTAGACTACGTACTGTGACAGGTGGTACCCCAGTGCCTAGTCATTAGTTGGAAATCCATTCTCCCTACGTGCCTTTACGGTTTTGTTTGTATACCTATTAGCTGGAATTTAATAGATGTAACAATTTCGGCTATTTGAATAAGTATTTGTATATAGACACTATCATAATATCAGACGATTTGATAAAAAGTGTTTTGGCTATCGTAAGGTAAAAATCCGACATGTTTATTTGTGGCGTGGTCTTACGAGATACTTTTGATTTCAAAGGGTTTTGGAAAACTTTAATAATCCAATTGAGTGTGTTTTCTCACGCTGGTTTTCCAGACTGCTCGAGTGTTATTTTATTATAATGCTCGGGTCAGACCGAGTATTATAGATACATGAAAGGATGCTATGGAGCTCAGGAGGCGAGCTGAAAGGCGAGACTTATCACACGTATATGATGTATATTCCGCTGTGATGTTTATGTTGTGTATTCTGTATGTGGGACAAGTTATTATAACTGTCCTGAATTGTGATGTTGATTTTATTGTACTCCGATGTTGTATTCTGGTGATGTATGTATAAACAGATATAGTTTCTTTTCTGTAAAGATCAGTTATTACCTATTATATTTTATTCCGCTGTGTTTGTGAGATTCTGATGTTGTTTTTCTATTCTCTTCTTCTACCTCTTTCTTCTTTAACCCTAATGGTTCGTATTTCCGTTCACTTTGAGTCGATATGTTGGAGAATAGTGTCGATTCAAGGGGTACGGGTTTGCAGGTCTTTACACTTGGTATCAGAGCTTAGGCTGGCGATAACATTGGCTCTGGTGAGGATTACTCATTAGAGATAGAGTCCATAGTACTCTAGAATGAGTTTGAGCGTATTAATAGATATGAGCGCGTTTTTGTTAGTGAATATAAAAATAGTTTTTATATTGTGTTGACTTATCGGTTGAGTGTTTATGGATTCTGATCGATATGTGGGACGCCATATCATCGATAGGGGTTTCTAAACTCTTAAACAAGATAAACCGACACAGTATTGTTTTAAAATAGGGTAAATGAAATAATTTTACCCAAATTATTTTTGTATATGAAAGAAATAATTTTTAGTAATTATTATATATATATGGTTGCTTTGTTGTTAGGGAGTGATAATATTTAATTATTATCACTATTGTGAGAAAATTGAACAAGAAATTGAAATCATAACTAAAAGCTAAGATACAAATTCATATACAAATGGGATTTGTAAACGTAAATTATAAATGTGATTTATAATTTGAAATAGAATTCCAGAGAAATATTTGAAAATAAATTAAGATGAAAATTCCAGAGTAATGTTTGAATATAAATTGGATGGATTTGAAATTTGGAATTTTGGGAAATTTAAATTCCTTTGAGTTTGAAAATGATTTTCAAAGGTTGTGGAGGAATAATGGTGATATTATTTTGGAAATATTTTTAATTGGATTTGAAATCGGGAGAGATTTGAAATTTAAAAATATTTGAATCGTTTTTAAAGAGATAAAAGCATTGAACTCTTTCGGTCGCTGGAAAATAACTTCGGTGATGACTGCATCATCATCGATGTTCATTTTCGAGTTTCCAGAAGAGGAATTGCTACCAAATTGTTTTAAATTTGAATGGTTTTGGAAAATGGTGTCTGGTTTTGAGATTCAAAGAATGGTTGTTTTGGGTATGTATATTTTTCAAATCTGATTTTGAACGTTTAAACTCTGGAGTTGGTTTGAGATTGTTATAGAATATAAATGGGTTGATAGTTTAATTTTTTTTGAATATGTTAGAATAAAAAGGAATTCAATATTTAAATTGATTTGGAAATAAATTAAAAATTAAAGAAAAATTAAATTCAGAATGGAATTGAAAATTCTGATGAGATGGGTTATAAAATCATAACTTGAATGGAAGTGGGGAAAAAATTAATAAGTATATGATTTATAAAAGTCTAAAAGTGAAGTAATAAGCCAGAATAAATTTGTTTGGTATTTTGGAATTGAAATAAAAATCCAAACCTGAGATATGAAATAAGATTGAACTCAAGTAAGTAAAGTTAAAGTTGAATTGGGAGTTGAAAGTGGATTTTGAAGTCAAGCTTGAGTTATAAATGATATTCAATGTATATTGCAAGTAAATTAAATAAGATTGGAAATGTTGTCAAATGAAATAAGATTGGATAATAATAGTAATGATTTGAATTGCAAATAAAACTCAAATGAGTAGAAATAAATTGGAAATGGCCTTGTATTAATAAAAATTGAATTGGTCTTGTTATTAATAAAATAAGTTTAGGAATAAATTGAGAATGTGAATTAAAATTTAAAATGGATAAAGAGAATGGACAATTTGAATTAGATGGAATTTGATGAGAATCAAATAAAATGAGAATGAACTTTAGCTATGAAATTTGAATGATTTGAAGTAAATTAACTTAAGTTTAAATTTATGGAAGCTTGGTTTCGGGTGAAAATGGAAGTCCATTAAATAAAAGTGGTAGAGATGAATTAATTTGGAAATGGTTATTAATATACAAGCAAGGAATGTTGTCGAGTCTAAATAAAATGGTTTCGAATGAAAATTATGCAAATATGCAATTGAAATAGGTGTCGAAACCTTATATGTGCTTATGAAAAACTATATAACATGCATTGTTATAGAATTCTTGTATTAGCTTGGTTAACGCAAGTGGAATATTGTAAATTGCATACATTTGGCACTTACATATTTGAATTGAGTTAGTACAAGTACAGGAAAGCCGTTTGGCTGGTTTTGATCACGCAAAATGCTAAATAAATAAGCCGTTTGCTTAAAAATGCTAAATAAAGGTACGCCTACGCAATAAAAAGATAGGAAATATGAACTGTTGTTTGTTTTCTTGATTTTCCGACCGTGTGGGTCGATGTATATATATTTATATCTCTTGTCAAATTGCAAAAGCTCATCCGTACAAAGGAGACTCTGCCAAAATTTTCCAAAAAAATTTGGGAGTTAGAATTTTTTTAAAATTTTCACCAACGACAAATGATTTCAAATTGGAATTTGAGATAAAGGTAAATAGAATTCAATATCTAAAATGAAGTAAATTGAATTCATATAGAATTGGAGATCCAGTTTAAAAAAATAAGTGGATATAAAGACTGAAGTGGTTGAGTAATAATATAAGGAGTATATAAAATGAATGGTGAAATTCTTTAGTAAATTTGGTATTGAGAAAATTATTCTAAGTGAATAATTGAATGACGATTAAAACTGAAAGTTGTGAAATGGGATAATTGTGGATAAGTGAATAGAAATCAAAATGAATGTGAATAAAAGGAAATTGATATAGTTAATAATCAATGGATATAAATATGTAGGATGTATGTATATTATTTTATTCGCATAGTGATTTGATCCGGATTCGAGCACAGAATTTCGAGGTAATTATACCGATCCGAGTTAGGATTTTTCACTCGATTTTCGACGGCGAACCCTGGATATGGATTTTAATTGATTCTGGATATTCTCTATCATAGTTTGTGACTATGCAAGGAGGATGATGGTTTCTAATCAAGAAACCGGATCTGAGTCCGCACTAGGAAGTCGGGTGGACGATACTAGTTCGGAAGTGAAATTGTGTGATCGAGTGAGCGATCAGATGTGATATTGCGTACGGAAGATATATGTGCATCGTACGGGCTTAAGTAAAGCAAATATTGAAAATGTGTAAAAGAAATGTATAGAATGACTTTAAATTCTGTGATTGGACATTATTGTTAAGTAGGATATACAGGTGGTTTAAAGGCGAAAGCAAACTGATGTTTTTGATTTCAAAAAATAAATTTAAATGGCCCAACAAAAGGTATGTGTTTAAATTTCTGTATGAAATTTGATGATTTTCCGATCTAGCCACTTGGCTTTTGTTTTCTTTTGGAAATCTGGGGGCTTGTTGAGGCATTTTGTAGTTGTTCCGAGCTAGCCGCGCAAAGGAGACGCTGGGGAAATTTTTCGGAAATTTAGGGAGTTAGAAAAATTTTGAGAAAAATTTGATAATTCAAAATTTGGTTCCAAATTTAAATTTGAATTGTTAGGTAATATTGTTTGGGACTTATGGATAAGTTGGAAAGTTAGAAAGAGGGTTAGTGTGTCTTAATAAAAGATTATTTTGGAAAGTTGTTTGAAACTATTTGGATTTGAGAAAATAGTTAACAGGAATTGAATCATTCTTACTAACTGGTAATTTCGGGGACGAAATTCTTTTAAGGGGGAAGGAATGTGACGACCCGGAATTTTGGATATTTGAAATGGGAATATTTAATTGATTTTAAATATTCAAAAGGGTAATTTTGACTTGAATTTCAAATATCACTATTTATTGGGTGATTTAATTATTGAATTTAAATAACTGGAAATTGGGAAAATTGTTGAATCTTGGGTTTTAAGTTTGTTAAAAATATTTCGAAGGCTTACAAAATTTGTATTAACAATGCTAAAGATAATAGAACTTTTAAAATTGAATTTCAAAGTGTTTTGTTCAGTTTTAAAAATATATAGTTTAAATTGATATTTAAAAATAGCATTTCGAGGCACAGTCTCGGAATTTGACGAAACAGTTCCATTGGATCCGTAATAGTATATTATTATTGGATTTCAATTTTCGTAGTAATTGGAGATGTCGTGTGAACGTACGGTAGATAAACGCGCTGAAATCCATATCGAAATTCAATATAATAACTGGGTTCAAAAAGGTACCTTCTCCATACGATCGAATTAGGACTCGAAACCTTTTTCCATTGCGTTCGTAATAGGGGTATAACATTATAAACGCCTAGCGGCATGCCTCGTTAGGAGGTCAAGATTTTGAGTTGCATTTATTGAGACAACTTTAATTTAAATAATTTATATAATTGTCTGGTCAAGGAAGATTTTCACAACAGCTTTATTCAAATCAAATCTACTTTTCCCCTAATACGCAACCCACCTTTCGTTTTCCTTTCCCATCTTTCCCATCGAATTAACATCAGTCGAAAAACAAAAAGTGATGGGAATAAAGTAATTAATTCGATGCCTTCGTTTTAAAATCTGGAGTACCCTTTCCAATTCTATGGGTTCAAAACCAGATCGAATCATCAAGTATAGGAATGAAATGCCAAGCCTTTTTTCTTTCGAAATCGATATCTACCAAACGAAAATAAATCGAGGAAATGGCGGTCAATTCTTAGCTTGAAATCGCCTAGGTATTTGAAGCTCGTGGCCGGGGAAGTGCGCGTGTTAGGATTTGGATGCTCGACGAAGGCGACGCCTAGGGCAGGGAGGCGAGCACGTGGGGGTAGCTCGGTATGGTTTCGTGGTTTGGAGAACTTACGAGGGGCGCGACTTCTGGCATGGTTTCAAACTAGAGTGGAGGGTGGCTTAGCGGGTGTTCGATCAAGGTAGTGGAGGTATTTCTATAATTAGAATTTAAATCTCATATTTGGTTATTAACTGAAAGTTCTATTTGAGATGGCTAACGAAAATAATAATACAGAAAACAGAGAAAAAAGTAAAATAAAATATGTTTACAGGTTATATTTTTCAATCTAATATGTATAAACCTATATAAAGAGAAAGAAAAATGTCAGTAAGGCATATAGGCCAATTATTCTTAAATTTATAGTTTTATATATGTATATGTATGTATATAAAGTAGAGTAGATTATTGTTGTTATTTATGGAAGTAGAAAACAAAGTTTTTAAATAAAAATACACACACATATTTTAAAACAGAAAATTATTTTTTTTATATGGATAAAGTTTAGAAAAATAATAATAATAGGAATTTTTAAATGTTAAAGGGAATAAATATACATATATACATATTTTCAATTACTAGTTTATTTTATAATTATGGCGATTAACCTATTTAATTATTTTTAGTTACTAAAAGATTTTAAGAGAAATTAGTTTAAATCAAATGTTTAGTTAAAATTAAATAAGTAAATGATGATTAATTGTTTGATTAATTCAAATAGTAAGAAATTGTGAATTGTTCATACAAGGTTTGAAATAGTGGAGAGACGAGCCGGTTTGGATTGGACTGCAAATTAAAAAGCAAGCTGGATTGGAAATAGGATGCTAATAAAATAAAGGTGAGTTAATCTCACTCTTCTGGATTTCTATTTAAATTTAAATGGTTAAATTTAAATATCTGGTTGAATGATTGAATTGATTGGATGTGGTATATGATATATAGTAGTATATAGTATATATTGGAGTGATTGATATTCCCGCATTATATAGCGGATGAGACCCTATGCGCCGCATAATAGCGGATGATATTATATAAACCCATATACCGCGATATTCCACCTCGAAGTGGAATTGGTATTTTATATTGTGCTATAATCTGTGGATGTAGGGAAACAGGTTGGAAGGATCCAACTGGATTCCTCAAAATTATTTAGATTGTTTAATATCCTGTGACATGGTTTAATTGATATTCTGTGGTAAATTGAAAATTTAAAAATATTGAATTCCATGGATTGATTGAATATATTTGGGTATGCCGGGTCATCAAAAACATATAGATTGGATTTTCAAAGGGAAATAAAAGAAAAATTCTTAAGTAAATAATTTTAGAGGTTGAAATAAATGATTTGAAAAAGGATAAGTGGATTTTAAATTTTTAATAAATAATTTCGGATATGGGAAAGGAGATTTATGGATAAATGGGAATAAAATGAATTTTTAAACCTAAGTGATATTATTTAAGGGAATAAAGAATTTATTTTAAATTCAAGGTTTAAATTTGTTTGGAAAGATAAAGAAGAGATTTGGAAAGGTATGAAATTGGTATTCAGTTTAAATAAGATTTTAGATTAAATAAAAAAGTTAAATCTGAAATTTATGCTTTTGAAATAAATTTGGATAAGTAAAGGAATTTATTTTAATGGAGTAAACTATGGAATTTATAAACTGGGTTTATAATGTGAAGTAATATATCAGTGGATATTTGGAAGAATAAATTCACGGTGGGAATTTATTAAAGGAATGGGTAAATTAGTTTTTAAAATAAATAGTGATTTATTTTTAAAGATGTGAGAGAGAAGTGTATTTCCCTGAATAGCCAAGAACGTTTTCAAAGCAAATTTTTAAGTATAAGCTAAAAGTTTAAAAGTTGTTTTAAAATATGTTTTAGAAAATTTATTATTCCTAAATGTTTAAATTTTAAAGCAAGTAATTTTCAAATTTATTTAGTAGTAAATTTTTAAAGATGACTTGGTATTATGTTTTAAAAGATAAAAATCTAGTTTCATATTTTATTAAGTAGCTTTATTTTAAATATTCTTAAAGTATATATCTTTGAATAAAGTATTAAATTAGTTTTAATTTTGATGTTTTGTTTAAAGTATATTTTATAATAAAGTGGTTTTAAATTATTTTTAAAATCTAAAGTGTTTGTACTTGGTGATTTCAGTGGAAATAGAAAATATTTGGGAAATTTATTCCATGAGAAAAGAACGGGTTGAAACTGTTTTCAAAGGGTTTAAAAGTGGGAATATATCTTGCGAAGATATTTTGAGGTAAATAAATAATTTGGAAAATTATTTATGTGTTTGATGGATGTTTGTGGATGTTAATTGATAGTTAAATAACCGACTATCAATATTGGCCAATGCGCTGATCGTTTCGAAGAGACCGGGATCGAGATTTATTTCTCGAAAACCACTTCGATCCGGTTTGTACGTTTTTCGTAGGGAAAACGAGTTTGGAACCGAAGATGGAGCAGTGAAATGCAAGGGCTAGTCGCTACTAATCCTGAGGATGATTCCAAAATGGATGTAGTAGGAGTAGTGCCTTCGGTTCCGTTCGAACCCGGGACGGACTTGTATGGATGAATGCTTTCGGAACATCGTCAGGTGGACGATGAGCATTCTAATGGATATGTTCTAAAAAGGTAACGCTTAGCCTCGAGCCTCATCAACTGGGAATGACATAAAATCAGGGGTTATGCAGCAAGGCTATGTGGGTAGCGCCCATTAGGGTGAGATCATCCCTGTTTAGATGTCCCTTTTATTTCGGCTGTGTGGCGGTTAGTTGCGCCAACCGTGGGGTGATCTTACTCGGAATTACCCTTAGGTAGTTCTGGTCTTGTGTTGCAGGGGATCGGGCGTGGTCCTCGGTATGCTGATCTAGACCAGGTACTGTGATAGGTGGTACCCCAATGCCTAGTCATTAGTTGGAAATCCATTCTCCCTACGCGCCTTTACAGTTTTGTTTGTATACCTATTAGCTGGAATTTAATAGATGTAACAATTTCGGCTATTTGAATAAGTATTTGTATACAGACACTATTATAATATCGGACGAATTTGATAAAAAGTGTTTTGGCTATCGTAAGGTAAAAACCCGACATGTTTATTTGTGGCGTGGTCTTACGAGATGCTTTTGATTTCAAAGGGTTTTGGAAAACTTTAATAATCCAATTGAGTGTGTTTTCTCACGCTGGTTTTCCAGACTGACTCGGGTGTTATTTTATTATAATGCTCGGGCCAGACCGAGTATTATAGATACATGAAAGGATGCTATGGAGCTCAGGAGGCGAGCTGAAAGGCTAGATGTATCCCACGTATATGATGTATATTCCACTGTGATGTGTATGTTGTGTATTCTGTATGTGGGACAAGTTATTATAACTGTCCTGAATTGTGATGTTGATTTTATTGTACTCCGATGTTGTATTCTGGTGATGTATGTATAAACAGATATAGTTTCTTTTCTATAAAGATCAGTTATTACCTATTATATTTTATTCCGCTGCGTTTGTGAGATTCTGATGTTGTTTTTCTATTCTCTTCTTCTACCTCTTTCTTCTTTAACCCTAATGGTTCGTATTTCCGTTCACTTTGAGTCGATATGTTGGAGAATAGTGTCGATTCAAGGGGTATAGGTTTGCGGGTCTTTACATTAATTCATGTTACCTACATGTTTAACCTATGTCTATTGGTGTTCCCGATAAGTTACCTCCCCTTAAACTTTTAACATCTTAAAGTACATACATTTATATCCACAATGATTAATGTCAAACTTATTAAAATTTAAACAATGGTATCCCCAAGGTTTAAAGTCGAAGTTAAACGCATTTGGCATGCAACCATTAAGTAATTTAAATTAGGTCAATGTCGAAGTTCATCTACATTGGTGTCCCCAATGATAGTGTCGAAGTTTACAAATTTTAAATTGGCATCAGTATCCCTAATGACGAGGCTGAAATGGAAAATATAAGGCTCTTCGCCTTTGATTTAGATAGGGAACATTCAAGTCACACCACACCTCATCGACCCTCTACCCAAGGTGAAACCAAACATAAATTCTTTTAAGTACAAATTCATGTTAATGATGATGTTGTGGACTTCCATAAATTATAGACTATCCACCAGTTAAAACAAAACTTAAAACCTTTATTAGTTATGTGGCTAACTGATGAAGACATAGGGTTATCAACCCTCTAAAATGTAGGCCTCTTCGCCCCTTTAAATTTGTTTTAATAAAAGAAGGCCTCTTTGGCGTGGAAAAGATGAAGTGCAATGTTGTGGACAAGAGGCATCGACAACTAAAACATAAGGTCGTCGACCTTGAATTAGTACCACTTCATATATAGAGTCGATGTGACGCCCCACCTCTATACTCACACTATCCAAGGACACTACTAGGTAATGCTGTCGACTAGAACGAAGAATAAGGCTGTTGAGGAGCGACCATCTGTGCAATTGCTTTGTGCGAGTACCGATATGTCAGATAATATAACTTACATTTCATTTCAAGAGGAAATCTGACATATCAAATACAAACTCAAAGCTACCACACAATGGCTATGTGGACTTCGGAAACAAATATAGAAATAAACATAACACAAATCAGTCCAGATATTCATATCACAAAGGCGGAAACAGATATGAATATATCACATAGAAGTGTACATCAAAATAGTGGTCATACAAGATCCACTACATCACAAAGGAATAGGTACAAGTGCCAGACAAAAGAATATGTATACAACAAGGAGTCTCTATCTCCAATGTATACAACAAAAACTACAATGTTAAAGTAGTTAACCAAAAGTCAAGAGACAGACCCTGATAAGAAGTCACGCAGAAGCACCTGATATACCTCGGTCTGACCCGAGTATTATTTAAGAAGAAAATAATAAACGGATCAGTCTATCTATAAATATCATATAAAATGAGATAGGATAAGAGATATGACAAAAACGTATGATAACAATAATGCCATACTGTGACAAGTATACATCAGATAACAACAAAAGTCATACAATATCTCGAATAATCTAAAACACTAAAAAGAATGTCATATTCTTTAAATTATTCACCAAAACACAAATATTGACAAAACATATCAATGCCAATCTCATAAAAATCGGTGAAACACAAATTCTAGAAATCATCAATCCAGAAATCTCAAAAAGGAGAAGGCCTATCACAAACGGGAGCATGAAAACTCACCTACACGTGTATCACAAACGGAACGCTATTCCTCGGGTCGCTAACCCAATAAATGAACCGAACATCGGCGCACCTAAAAAGATACGCCCCATGCACAGTCGAACATCGACGCACCTAAAAAGACACGCCCCATGCCTAGTCGGACATCGACGCAGCTAAAAAGATACACCCCATGCCTAGTCAGACATCGATGCACCTAAAAAGATACAACCCATGCCTAGTCGAACATCGATGCACCTAAAAAGATACACCCCATGCGTAGTCGAACATCGATGCACCTAAAAAGATATGCCCCATGCCTAGTCGGACATCGATGCACCTAAAAAGATACGCCCCATGCACCGACTTATCGAGCCAATTGCTCCACGACGGTCCAAAGACCATGGGTCGCTAGCCCATAAAAGTGAGCCGAAGCTCTATAGAACGGGGTACAGTCCCCCACGCGGACAAAGAGACATCGCACATCGCTAGTCTAAATCACCAAAGGATCATCATTGATCGATAAGAAGTGTCAATTACACTAAGCTAGTAAATAAATGAGTTTAGCTTCATGTCCCATAACCACTAGCTTAACTTAAATATTTACGAACAGATTGTAGATTTCCACTCAAGGATTGTCACAAGAGTTCAATCGAACAAGTCCAAGAATTAACCGACGAAGTAAACGCAAGCGTTTAATACCACTTGTTTTGCTAAGCCGTTTAATTAGATTTCTCAAACGAATGAGGTAAAAGTTTGTATATACTAATAGATTGGAAAACGGTTTTATAAATGAGTTTTATATTGAAAGTAAATGTTGAAATCGTTTTAATGAAAGAGTTTGAGTATTTACTATATAGAAACTTTTGTATTTTAAAGTGACAAACCATAAAAATGATTGTAGAAACAATCAATCACCAAAAATTCACATACGAAAATGTGAATTAAATCCATAAAAATTGGTATCAAATCCGTCAAACAGATATTCCCAAAAATCCAAAGAAAGAAGTTATCAAAGTCGATAATAAGTGATAACAACTATCCGGATCAACAAAAACTGATTAAAATTGAAATCCACACAAAACAGCCCAAATTAGGCAAAATGCACCGTTCCAGACGTCTGGTTTAGAATCCAGACGTCTGGTTTAGAATCCAGACGTCTGGATTTTTTCTTTGGAAATAATCCAGGAACCTACCAGACGTCTGAACCTTAATCCAGATGTCTGGCAACTAACCAGATGTCTGGTCCAAGTGTCTGTCTTTTTTTTTCTTTTCTATCTATAACCAGACGTCTGGACTTGATCCCCAGACTTCTGGTCACCTGGCCTGGGCAACAGTTTGCCTAGGCCAAGATGGCCAAAACGTTTCGGATGCGATCGTACGAGCAACAACGACTAAGGATTTATGCCAAGCGACAACCCAGCCTTATAGGCTCTTCGATACACCCCAAATATCAATGTCCAAACATCTATAGTAGGATTTTCATAAAATTGGACCAAAACACCAAAATTTGGAAAATTCACCAAATCAATTCAAACCAAAAGCAAATGAATATGCACAAATGTTAGGAATTCATACCTAACAACAATGGAAGTTATAGACGTAGATGTGAGTTAAAGAACTCACCTTTAAACTCAAAGACATGAATGAGAAGCTTTAAAACAAAGGAAAGATCAACTACTCTTCAACTTCAACTCTAGAAGCTCCAATCTAAGATTATAAGAAAATATTTCCTAAATTAGGTTATAGGAAATTTCTGAAATTGGAGAGAGATTGAGATGGTGAAGATGAAGAGGATGCTTACCTAAGCTTCTCCTTGATTTTGGACTTGAATTAGAGTTTCCTAAACAAACTAGGGTTTTGGAATTCTAATTTCCAATCTCTTCCCCCATTTTTCTCTAGAGCTTGAATGTTAGGAAATGAAATGAATGAATGAAGAGGAGAGGGGGTGGAGTTAGGGTATTATGATGGGTTAGTGGACTGAAACCCAAACCCAAAGCCCAAGTAGAAAAATAGCAAATTCTACTCAACTCCATACCTATCGATGTTTATACTCAAAAAAGTTGTAAACGCCATTTTGGACTCAATGGAAGTGGTCTTGAGTCCCAATTCGACTTTTTACAAAAAAAAGTGATATTTCAGACATAAATCCGATTAACGATGCTATATTTAAATATACAATCGTAAAATATGCGGGTTGTTACAGTCGAAGTCAATAAAAGCGGCATCACTGCCTTAGTCTTGAAAACAATCAAAGTGATTAGGTGCAGCATCATTGAAAACAGTGGTGAAGACATGTAACGTCATCGACATCGACGTTAAGCTTTTAAAATGCTTAGATGAATCATGAAGACACCATGCTGCCAATCATCTATTGCAACCATTGTCCAGTTCGATGCTGAAGGAATCACTCTATAGATACTTAGGTAGCTATCACGTGCTTCCTCCTTAATCGATGTCAACATTCAATGGTGCGGCCTTATCATTAGGCCTGACGATGTATGGTGGCATGGCATTATCGTAATCCTTAAGAAAAATGTTTACTACTTTAAGCAAAAACTTTTCACCAAATCTTATTTCTTGTCCAATTTCTATTGGATAAAATAATTTCTTTACAAATCCTTTTCAAAAATTACTACGACACTAGATTTTCAACTTCGCACACATATTTAAAATAATTAATTAATTATCCTTTTAAATGCTTATCTAGTGTAATAATTTCATAATAAATTGAAATCACTTGGGAAAAATCCCAAAAATTCAAAAAAAAATCGAGAATATCCTTCTCTTTACCATATCAAAAATGTCAAAACCGAAATCCATATTTAACTATTTTTAATAATTAAAATGCGAAATTAACCCAATTTCCATCTTAGGAAATTTATATAATATTCAACTTAATTTGGAAAATTATGAAACAAACTCATCTCGTAAATACCATTTTACACATCATATCAAAAATTCAAATCCTTTGGAGATTAAAAACTTAGGTTTTACCCTCAAAACCCATTTAAATAATTCCATATAAATTCCAATAATCATTATTCTATCCAAACAATGATTAAACAACCATATCTTGGCAAAGAAAACAATAAGATTTAAGGTACTATCCACTGTCGAATCGAGATAAACAAAAGAGATGGTTTTAACATTATTTACCTTTAAAATTGATGTTGGAGTTGAGATTGGATTAGTGTTGTGCTTCCTTAATCTTTAACTTGTAAATCTCTCTTGATTTCATGATCTTCTTCCCCTTAGAATGGCTGGCCTCCTTAAGCTTTTCTTAGATTGTTTTGTGAAGAGTAAAGTGAGAATGATATGAGGGGAAGAGGGTTTAAGGGATTAAAAGATGGATCTTCCTATATTGCCCTCCTCATATTTTCTCTTATATGTTAAGTTTAAACGACCTTACTTAATTAAGTAAGTATGGCACGACCTATTAAGTTTCAAATCTCATTCTCATTAGCTATTTACATTATTCTGTTTAATCTATCAAATTAAATATCCTAAATAATTTTTAACTAAAATTAGGGGTGTTACACCAAGCTATAAAATATAGTTCGAATCTAAATAATTAGAGTTTTGAAATTAAAAATACACAAAGTTATATATATATATACACACACACACAGATATATATATAAATGTGTGTGTGTGTGTGAGCGCGTGCACGCGCGCGTGCGTGTGTGTGTATTACCCTAATCTAACGCTTGGCCCAAAATAAATCACTTTCCTATCTTTCTACAACCAGATCCCCTTTCTTCATTTATTTTTCTTGGTAATTCTCTCTCCTTCAAACCTAGAAGTCCTCGCTTTGAAATTAAGTTGCTTTATTCACACCATTTCTTCTCCGTTATTTGAATCCTTTGTTGATTTTGCAATTGCCGGTTGTGGCTGCTTACTTGGTCGAGTTGCTTTTTATTTGTAATACCGATATGATTTTTAGTACAATTTTTGGTTTTGATTACATGAATACTCTATTCGAACTCGACTTCTTTTTTTACCGATGATGAATTTGGTTTATATAAAGACTGATTTGATAAAGATTTTCATATATTTCATGAATTCCAGTTTGAATATGTGAACCGATAAATTTGGGATTTGGTTCGATTATGATTTTTAATACTGCTCAACCATGCTGTATATTTGGTTGACTTGGTTTATGGCTTGATTTTTTGATTCCTACCTTGACTTTGAGTTGATCAACTTGCGAATTTTTATGATTTCGGCCTGAATTCTTGGATTTTTTTAACTACAAACTTTTGATTATTTTTCTTGTATAATTGAGCTGTGTGCTTGTTCAGTGTGTTTTTGCTTGTTGGTTCTGATAACATGCCTTGTACATGTCTGGTCATTTGCACTTTAAAACCGATCTTATGTGCTTGAATTTTTGCCTAGACCTGTACTTATTTCTGAATACTACTCCGAGTTGTGCATATTGGTTTGCTTTCTTTTTGTGTGTGCGTGCATTACCTTATAGCTACGTGTGTTTACTATGTTGTTGCATCTTCGAGTTATGCACTTCTTTAGTTCTAGACCATGTTGTATGTTTTTTGATCTGATCTTGTGTGCATTCCTTATACATATGTGTTGTTGTTGTGCTTATATGTGTACTTACATGTTCTTATGTGCTTGCACTACGCCATAGATGGCCTACTGCAACGAAATTACATGGTGTTGCTAGCTATAATGTAACGATAGGTATGCTGATTTTTGTCTATTACAACACTCGCTTCAAGGTGTTAGCATAGGTATCAACAAGATGTTGCAGTAGCTATAGATGTATTCAAATTAAAAAATTAATAAAATTAGCAATCCGCGTGAATACGATCCAACGGTCTACATTTAATCTGGTTGTTAAAATGGATCACCACTGCAATTTGCCCCAAAATTTCGTTTTACCACCTGAACTAGTTTAGAGTAGATCCCCTTTTGGTTTTCATTTCAATTCGCTTCCTCCCATTCGCCACCAAATTGTCACCCTCCTCTTCTTCTGCTTCCTCATTCGCCTCCGCCACCAAATTGTCACCCTCCTTTTCTCGTATGTGATAATGGCTGCTCCTATCTTGTTCCTCTTTTGCTCTGAAATTAGGGCTTTGGCCTCGTGTTCGCTCCTATGAGATTAGCTAGGGCTTCGGCCTTGTTTTCGCTCCTGTGAGATTAGCTAGGGCTTCAGCCTTGTGCGATTAGGGCTTCGGCTAATATCGAAGGACCCGATTGATTGTCGATCGATTACAATTGCTGTTCTTCTGATTTGCTTTGGCAATCGATCGTCTCCTTGCTTCGAATACAGCTCCTTCGATTTTGCTTGAGTTCAACTGTGTATTCGGGTATGTAATTTGTTGCTTTTACTCTACTGTATTGCTTGCTTGAACTCGATACTATCTGCCGATGATGTTAATGTGTTTATATAGGGTTCGAACCCCTAGATTTACATTCGTATATATCTGTTTGAATTTGTCAACTAATTTATCTCGGCCACTTGAATTTATATCACTTCTGTTTTCCATTATCATGTATATATATATGCATTCATGTATGTATATATGTGTTTGTTGTTGCACTTGAACATGTATATATGTTGCACTGGGTTTGTTTTTTATTTGATGTTGAGGCCTTCTCTTGTATTTAGTTTCCTTCGAGTCATATAAGTTTCTTTCCCTTGTGCCAGTCTTGCTTTGTTTTGGTCTTGGCCATTCACTTGTTAAGGCTGCTTGTTTCATTGATGCATGTTTTTGTATTCACCACTTTGCATTGGTCATTGTATATCTATTCACTGGTCCTTTGAGCCTGTTTGCACTGCCTATATATATACATGCTGTTTCACACATGTATATATGTATGGTTGCTTTCATATGGTAGCTGGACTTGCTCGAGTTCATATTTCTTATATTATCTGACTTCGGTCATTTTTGAAATTGCTGCAGCTCATTCACTTGACACTTCTGTTGGTCTGTATTTTTGAATATGGTTGGAGTTTTGGTTTAATTGTGAGTTTGAGTTCTTTTGTTGAGCTCTGTCCACTGTTGTTTTATGTCTGGCATACAAGTCTGGTATAGTTTGCTCTGACCAATTCATTGAGCATGCTGTTTATTTCTGTAGCATGCTTCTGTTTCATTTTTGTTCTTGTGCATTGTCAACTGCTTGGACCTTGTTGTGCATACTTCTGTTTCATTTTTGTTCTTGTGCATTTGGTTTATTACTGTTGCATATTGTAGTGTTTTACTTGAATCTTGGTTGCACTGTCCACTTGAGTTCATTTAGCTCTGTCCTTTGTTTGGTTCATCTTGTAGTCTGGTACATTGTTTCATTTTGTATGCATTTGCTTGTATACTTGAATCTGGTTCATTCTAGAAAGTTTTGTTCATTGTATATGTTGTCTTGACAATTTTCTTGAACTTGCACTTGCGTTGAATCCAGCTAATAGCTCGGGTTTGACCTTGTGCTGATATCGTGATTTTATTTGTATTTCACTTGAGTTGAACCCGTCTTTTGATTTGGGTTTGACTTTGTGCTCACATGTCCCTGTAACTTTATCAAGTGTATATCGGTGTGCACGGCCTTGTGGCATGTACAATGATACACTGTGCATGTCACAAGTTGTTCGTGTGTGATGAATTCAAAATTAAATGATGACGAACAACCCAAATAACTAAGGCAAATAATATTTTCAAAATTACATTTTATTTTATACTGCAAAAATATTTCCTTTTCAATTTTACTGCGTCAGTGTGTATTTTTGCAGATTGCTCAGATGTTGGATTCAATCTGAAATGGAGTTGAAGACAGGTTTTAAAGAAGGTCGATCCCCGCCGGGACTGCGGTGCCCCGGACCCCCGCCGGCGCTGTGCCCGGACCCGCTTCTCGCCTCGCCTTCGGCTCGGCACTCGGCTCATCATATATTTGTCAGTGTCGGTGTCTGTATAAATTGAAACTGCATATGTAATGAGTGAACTGAGTAATGTAGTGAGGAATATCTGTATATGTGAATATCAGTGTTATTTATCATTGAATTGTAAAATAGTGGAGTCAGGAATTTGTACTATTTTAAATGTTGAAATAAAATATTTATTTAAATAAATTACTGTTTGAATATCAAATCTGTGCAATAGCATTTTATTAAATAAATATTTATTTCTATTAAAAAATCAAATATGCTCTACATTGTGGGCCCCACAAATTCAGAAAGTTAATATCTATAGCAACATTTTGGAATGTTGGTACAAACACCTATGGATGTTGCTATAGACCCAAATAGGGTTCTATTGCAACAATATTTCTTATGTTGCCTTAGATAGTCAAAATGTTGCCTTTGAGGTCTGCGGTAACGCGGCAAAATGCATCACCGAGAAAGTGTTGCCTTTGCCCTTTTTTAGCCTTCAGCAACATTTTTTGGCACATCCTGCATCACTTCTTTGGTGTTGCAGTATGCAATCTATGGCGTAGTGTTGCCTTTGATTGTTCATCTTGTGTGCTTGTACTTTGGTCTGACTTGTTTGTGAGTATTACATGCCTATATATGCACTAGCCTATGCATACCTGGTGTATTACTGTGCTTCCTTGTCTGGAATAGTTCTGGTTTGATTTATCCATTGCCTTTTGAAAATAAAGTGCTTGATATTAATGTGCTTGCTGTTTTCTTTCCTTAGCTTGACCAATCATATGACAGTGTTGAGCCTAAAACGTTCGAGCTTGACCTTGACCTTGCTGGTTTGTGATGTGAGCTTGGTTTTACTGAGCTTTGTTTATTTCAAGTTACATGACCTTAAGGTATGTAAAGTGATATACTATGCATGTCCTAAGTTGCTCGTGCAAATTCTTGACTGGATTTTAAATTTATGTCCCACATGAACATGTTGAGCTGTTCCTTGCATATACCTATTATACTGGTCCATGTTTGTTAACTTGGTGCCTATTTAAAATATGAAAAAAAAAACAATAAATTGAGGCAATATCGAGTTCAAATATAATTTCATTTTTGCAGTGTCAATTTTTCCTTTTTGCTTTTTATTACTTTGTTGTTTGTTAGGTAAAGCAGATTTTTTCTAGACAAAGGCCGAAGCATGAAGATACAAAGTATATTTGAGCAAATGAAGAAAAACATGTAGAGTGACAATTTTATCGAAATTGTTATGAGTGAGAGAGTGCAAATTGATGTATATGAAGGAGAATAAAATCATGTATAAAACTATTGTATTAAATATTATGGAAGCTCGTGTTGTACTTAAATGTATTATTAAAATTTTATTGAAATAAATTTTTTATTTGTTTATTTCTTTCTATGATATTATAATAGTACTACAACACACACATTTAAAATATGCATATGTTTATTATCATCAAACAAGAATCATAGACTACTGTATAGTGTGTGTGTGTGTGCGCGCGCGCTTGTATTTGATTAGAATTGAATTGAATTATCAAATAAATTAGAAAAAATTTACTTGCTCATAATCAAAAAATTAATTTGTACATTTATTCCTAAAAATTATTTAACAGATATATATATATATATATATATATATATATATGTCTGTGTGTGTATGTGTGTCTGTATGTGTATATAAAAAGACATCATAGGTATACACACACATACAAATATATTAATATAAAATGTTTTCAAAATTATAATATTCGTTTACTAACCCACTACCATGAGAAATAAGAAATTTATACATGCATACATATATATATTTTTTCAAATGTATTATTTAATAATAGTACAATATATATAATTATTTTGTTTATGTATGAAAATTAATATAAATTAAATATAAATAGTTTACCCTGATCTACTTGGTCGATTGCACTTTATATTACAAGTTAATTCGAGTCTTCTCATTTCTCCTCCTTATTTGGCTTGTAAGGCTGAGCTATATCCCTTTAAGCTTTTCTCTTATGGAGCCAAGAGTTTACATTAGGAAATGGATGAGAAAATGAGGAAATATGATATTATTTATAGCCTCTTAATGGCTATAAAATGTTTATATAATTCCACATTTTCTCCTTTTTTTACTCAATAAACTATTTATTACATATACCTTCCAAATGAAACAACTCCTCCTCCCTACATTAATTTTTGGTTGGCCACATATAATATAATGCATATATACATTTGGGCTTAGTTAATAATTATTACTAGTTATTTAAATATTTAATTTTAGCTTATTTATCTAGTTAAATTAGTATATAAGATTTATATGTTATTTGAGCTAATTTTACAGTTTCAAATAAGTAAATAAAATCCATAAAAAATTAATAAAAAATATTATACTAGTTTCCCTCATTTTAGTTTGTAACATCTACAAAATTAACGCGATTAAGTTGAATTCGAAAATATATATACAAATAGTGTTGTATAACTCCTTGGTGCGAATACAACCTTCAATAATATTTAAACAGTCCAAATATTAAAAACCATGTATATTTTGCTAAAGAAGTGTAATGGATTGGAGTTCAATTGCTTACAAATTGTTTACGTTAAGCCATATTTCTAATCTGTTAAAGCAACGCCTTAAGTATTGATTTATTGTGCACATTTTCTTTTCGCCATCACCATATCACAAAGATATCTAGAGGTCGGTTGGGTGGTCAAAAACTCTAATAATATATGTAGTTGTTTAAGAAGTATATTAAAGTCACTAGTTCAATTCGATAAAATTTATCAATTAACTATTTTACTTTAGCCAGAGATTTTTACTTTAAGTTGACTACCAATTATGATGATAGTAACCTTTTACAATGATGAAGATGGATCCTATCTTAAGAAGTGTTTTATTTTAGGTGGCTTTACTAATACCCAAGTATGGCCATACATGAGCATCGCGTCATTTGATTGATTATATCAAAGTACAGTTTAGACACTTAAGATCTACCATACTCTCAAGTCTGAATAATGCTATACATTTTTACATGAGATCCTCTATTTTGACATAGTTGTAGTTAACATATATAAGACTCTCATTGAGCCATTTTGTGATTGTTCCAACCACTAATATGTAAATTCTTGGTGATCCCAATGGCGTGAGTAATTCACCATTAATCAAATGGAGGGCTTTATGTACCTTAGTCTCAATGGATGTAACGATATTCTCTTCTTGAAACATCCCGACTAGAAAAATTTAATGATAAGTATTTAAATACATGATCCACGTATACATTCACAAACGAAACCCATTAAATAACCTTCCTAAGGATTTTATACTTGTATATATTAATGTTTTTAGAGGGTTACTTATATCATAATACAATAGAAAATAAAACCAAAAGCGCATTTTATTTTGAATAAGAGTACATTTGCCCTAAGGGCGCACCCTTAACTCTATCAATCTCCCACTTGCACGTTTGGCCAACTATGGCAATTCATGACCATACCTTCGATCAATCTTCCTAATTTAGGCTAAGAAAGTGCCTTAGTGAATGGTTATGCTGTTTTATCTTTAGTATCCACTCTCTCGATCACTACTTCTCCATTATTGATCAATTATCATCTAGTGCTTATAAAGAATGTGTCTCGATTTCTTATGAGCTCAAGGTTCCTTGGAAATATTTATTGTTGCAATATTGTTACAATACATTAGCATCATACCTTCAATGCTAAGGATCACTTCTATCTTTTCAATGAATTTGCGCATCCATAATGTTTCTTTTGTGGCATTGCTCAAGGTGATTTACTCAACCACCATGGTAAAATCTGCAACAACTTCTTGCTTGAAACGTTTCCAACTTAAGGTCCCTCAATTGAGGAAAAATATGAAATGCAAGACTGCTTTACTATCATTAATGTCATCGGGAAAACTTGAATCCAAGTACCCCTTCATAAGGAGCTTGATATTTCCGTAGATTAGAAACAAATCCTTAATATTTTTTAGTTAGAAAATAAAATTGATTCGATTTGATCGAATAGGTGAGTATATTGGAAAGAGTTCTGAATACCTAAAGTGAATAAAGATTCACTATCAAAAGTCACTTTTCCCTATGATGTATAATGATGTATTAATAAGGAGTTACTAAAATTTGTTAAACAATGTATGATTAATGGTGAGTGAAATTGAGTTAACTTCTTTCTGTAAGGTCTACACTTAAAAGTAGTACACGAGGTTAAATTAATTTCATCTGAAGAAAATTTACAAAATCGTACAAGATAAGAGTTTATTAGAAATCCTTACATAACCTAGTCTAAGGAGTTGGCAGGTTGTGCAAGCCGAAGGACTGCACGTAATAATTGTTCGTAAGGAATCTTGTATGAATCGCCCCAAAAGGAGTTTGAAAACAATTGTCATTAGATAACCTATTTATGTTTTGAACATAAGTTATGTAAACAAAAACAAATCAGTTTTATATACAAGGTAGTTCATAAAGTGTTTATGAATACCTATTCTATTGCATTGAGAAACATTTGTTGGTTCAAAAAATATCAACTTCATAGCGAAGGTATTTCTTTGAGAAATTATTGATATTAAAATGGATTTGGATACTATCCAAAGGTAAAACTGATTGCGTGGGATGATGTAACACCCCAAAAATTTAAGCGGAAATTTAATATAAGAATTAAATTTAAATATGATAAGAGCAAAAATAGAATTTTCACAAAGCTTCGAATTTGGCTATGAAACTTGCACTGTTGTGCTCGTAGCAATTTTCTAGATATTTTTCATGTAAAATCTTTTGAAATCGGAGCTAGTATAAGAAAGTTATAAAAGTTTGAAAATTTGCAGTCAAAAATAATTGAATAAACAAAATTTGGAAATAAAATTTATTAAACAAGGAAATCCACCAGTTGATAGATGGACTACGATCAATCGACCCCAAGTGGTCGACCGCTTCATCTATAGTAGTTGATCGATCATGGGGAAATTAATTGGGTTTCAAGCGTCTAATGACCCTGATTTTATACTCGTAGATCGTGCAACTAATATTGCTTTCAACCTCTATAAATACAACCGTAATATAATTTTCAGAATCCTATATTATCTACTGCATGTCCAAACTCCACTCCTTTGAAAACTGAAATCCTCTTCCTCCTCAAATCACAAATTTATTCAAAAGAAAAAATAAAAGTAGAGAGATTAAAGAGGAGTAAATCTAGCGAAGATCTAGCGAGCGAAGGAGATCCCAGGCGCAATTCGAAGCTAATAGCTTTGGTTTGAGGTGAGTGGGTTTATTGTTAATTAGATAATTTACATACAATTAATTTTAGTATGG
Source organism: Allium fistulosum (assembly GCA_030737815.1). Lineage (NCBI taxonomy): Eukaryota > Viridiplantae > Streptophyta > Magnoliopsida > Asparagales > Amaryllidaceae > Allium > Allium fistulosum. Next base: position 1,899,871 of record JASFAW010000015.1, read on the forward strand.
CCTATTTTGATCTGGAATTGTTTTTAAATGAATTAGGAATTTTGTTAAATTAAATTGGGAATTTAACAATGATTATATGAACTTGACTCATTTATTCTAATCTAGATCTGATTAATGAAAATCCGCAAATTTAGAAATTAATAATTTGGAATATATCAAATTTGATATGAATTGATATAACATGTTGATGTTAAACCTAGGTTAAACTGATTTAGGGAAAATTATAATTAAATAGGAAGTTTTGGCAATTACAAGCCATAGATTCACAAGTTTGGTTAACTGAAATAAAAAAATTATTGTATGATAAATTATAATCCAAGCTATTGTAATATGATTTGGGAACGATACTAATTAACAAGCAAAAGGAACGATAATCGCTAATTAAAAAAGATAAATAACGACGACCGGTCAACCCAACGTCGACTACTCACTAGACCCGATCGACAGCAAGCGGTCGACCGCTCACTAGAGCCGGTCGATAGCAATCGATCGACCGGTTATCGAAAACGGGATGCATCCCGAATCTCGGTTTGAGGCCCAAGTATTAAATAAAATAGTGGTGTGTGTGTGTATATATATTATATGGATGTTATTATAAGTAGCAAAGCTAATTCCTAGGCTAGCGACAATAGGACGTTGCAGGACTGGGTAAATGCTATTTTTCTAGTAGGGTCGATATTCGAGTGGGATGGTTCTATCGCAAATTGTATTCACAGGAGATTCTATGATGGACGCAACACTGATAATGATGTTTGATGGAGTGTGTGGTCCGACACTAATGCAAATTTCTTGGTATTCGTGGTGATGCAACATGATGAAGTGTTATTGATGGATCCTAGTGCAGAGCAATAAGAGGCGTTACGTTATCATTGAGAGGTGGACACAGGTGCAGCGACGATGAGACGCTTTGGTGAATGCGGCATTACCGGTTCCCCCTCACAGTGTAGCTAGGATATGTGTATTCATAGTTGTGGGAATGTAGTCCCATGGTGATAATTATAGGGAAACCTATGTTGGAGAAGTTTTTTTTAAATGGGTACTAAGATGGTAGCACATATTACTACTACAAGTCTCAGGTAGTATACAACATACTATATGTCAATATATATTCGAATCACATTACGCAAGTTTCGAACCTATGACCTCTCACACCAAAGCTGAAGCGTTTGACCACTAGGACAATGGTGCTTATCATGCTGAAATAGTTACGTGTAGTCGCATTTATGGGAACGTAGTCCGATGGTGGAAATTACAGGGAAACCTATGTTGGAATAGTTACATGTAGTCGTAGTTACGAGAATGTAGTTCTTTTGTGGAAATTTTAAGGAAACCTATATGGAATAGTTCCAATAGCTATCAGCTGATCGTTAGTTGTTTTGAGGTTCTATTAGTTGTTTGATCCTAAGTATGAGCCTGCAAAATTCGTTAGTGTAAGTGTATATTGAGCTAAACACCTTAAATAAAGAAAATAACTAATTCATGGACACTTGTAGATTATCTCTGGTCACATAAAGCATTACTAAAGTCAATTACATATGAACACCATATATTAATGATGTAACTCATTTATCAGACTTTTGTTTGACCCACCCCTTTTCCTTTATTTTTCCCCACCACAGGTGGATATAGCAGCATGCCCAACGATAGTACTTGAAGAGACAAGCTTGGCGTCAGAGACTACTTAATATATTTTTGTATATTGTGGATTTGACTACGTACTATTTTGAGACCGTGTTTTGGATAGTTTCAGAGATGATTATTTCAGTTTTTATATATTTTCTATCTTATGCTGTGAGATCTGAAAATGTAGTATATCTGACAGCTCGTATTTTTTGGCATCAATGCAAGTTCAAAAGTCACCCTAGACTTTGGATCGGTGTGACTGAAGGTGCGGGATGTCACAGTTGGTATAAGAGCTAGGTTTGAAATCCCTTAGGGATTAGGGGTATATTGAGAGAACGTACTTGAAAGGTTTTTCAAATATTTTCCAAAATATTTTCAAAATGGGTTTTCAAGAGATATATAGATATATATATATATATATATAACAAAGGCTATTCAAAAGTTTTATATATAAGTATAATACAAATAACGTTTTCCCTTATTTTTGCCAATACTATCTATGAAAAACCTCTAAATTCCAAGCGGGTGCTTAATTTCTACCCCTCTGCCGTTCAAAAACATACTCCTTGGATTCAACATTGAAAATCTAATTTGATCTGCTACTGATGTGGGGTTACTTACCATCGTGCATTGTAGTGCCATGATCCAATCTAGTGCTTCAACTATGGAAAAATCTCCACAAGCAGCGCTCTTCTGCCTAGATTTTAATCCAATCGCGAGTAAACCCTTCAATTTCTCATCACCTGCTTCAGTTGATGGAGGCATGCTAGTGGCTTTGGACGCAACAACATCAATCAAACCAGATTCCCTTAGAGTCGATTATGTTGATTGCCAGAATGAAGCAGCTAGTATAGTAGATAGTTACCCTATCAATGAACAAAATATGGGTAAAGAGTGGATGGAACATTGGATTTCCGCTTCATGCAAATTGTCGATAGTAAATGGCAAGGATTTTGTTATTTGCAAACTGATCTAAACATTCTAAATTCTCAATAAGCACCCGTCATGCCTTTGCAATCATTTATGCATAATGATTTAGTTGGCATTCGATACAGTCCAATGGAGGCAACAGAGACCCCTAAAATTTCAGTTCTTTTTATACGACTCGATACAGTCCAGTGTAAACCATGTGCAGTTATGATACAAAGAGGAGAGGATCTACCTTCCACTAGTTGGGTTATAAAGACTTCTCATAAGAAACATAAATACAAGACTTCTCATAAGAAACAAAGATATCAAGTGCACACGTTCTTTTAGACATTACTTATATCCCTATTAATTGTACTTAAAACATTATCATATCTAGTCAGGCGTATCACATTGCTAAAACTATAGGTTTTGTCTACAATTCAAACAACACTGATTTTGAGTACGGTACAAACAGTGAACTTGAAAGGTCTAATTCAACCTGTAGATGAAAGTTTTGAGTTAGAACATTACAGGTTTAGGTATTCTCCTAAAGTGCTATAGAATTATTATTATTTTTTATTTTTTATTTATAATACTTCGGAAGATATTATATTATTACAAAGTAAATGGAATATCCCATCCTAAACTTTTATAGATTGATCCGGGTAACTTCCGCAAAACATGGGCCTTTGCTCCAACTGATGGTCTCTCTGAGGGGTTATGAGGGCTGATGAGAAGATAAATATAACATTCTTCAATCAATCCCTAAGCATCATTCACTTCACATAATATTATTCGATTTACTAAACAACTTAATTATAAACATCTCTAATATTAATGCGCCCAATAATGGAATTCTTAGATGTACACTATGGTTTGAGTGTACAGAGATTTCAAATTTCTTTCCTTTGGTCCTTGGATTGTAGAAGGGGACTTCAATATCATCAGACTTTTATGCGAATTCACCTAAAGAGTGCAACGTTACCGATATGGAAGAATTCAATGATTTTTTATTAATCTTAACAATCTAATTGATCTACTCACCCCGTGTAAGAGATTTACCTAGTCGAATGGCAGAAGGGTTTCTTTGATGGCGCTTTTAGATAGATTCTTTATCTAAGAAGATTGGACAACAAATTCCTATTAACCAAACTGTATAGACTTGCCCGTCCTATCGCTAACCACCGTCTCATTTTATTTAAGTCCTATGATCAGTTACCTAAAAATAAATCTATCAATTTTGGAATAATGTGGTCAATGAAAATAATTTCAAAGATCTTATAGTCTCAAAATGGAAATCTGTGGATAACCCTATTCAACATAACATAGCGAAAAAATTGGCAATCAAACTAAGAGAACAAAGAATGTACATAAAGAATTGGAACATAAATGCATTCAGTAATATTAGAACTAAAAAAGATAAGGTTCTAAGTGAGATCTTGGATCTAAACAGAATAGGGGAACTAGAACTATAAAGACTTTGGAAAATGAACAACTAACCAATTCACATAAGAATTTAAACAAGATGATGGATGAAGAAGAAATTATATGGAAAGACGCTTTCGTATCCAATGGATCAAAGAGAGAAACAGAAACACTAAAATTTCCGCCAAATTGCTAAGGAAAGCGAGGACGTAACACCTTTAAACAATTAGAGTCAACGAAGTGGAATACCAAGAACAATCAGAACATAATAATCTATTTACCAAATGCTTTACACAAATATATGGTAATGAATGTAAATGTGGAATACACGTAGATTTGTTTACTAAACACCCTACCTTGGATATTTCTTGTAGTGAATTGGATTCTTTAGTCATAGAGGAGTAAGTTTGATCGGCTATAAAGGTATGTCTAACAATAAATCCCTTGATCTTGATGATTTCTCGACGATCTTTTATTTAAAGTTTAGGCATATAATCAAAAATTATACAGCGAAATTATTTAGCGAGTTTCATTATGGAAAATTACAACTAGGTAGGTTTAATTTTGTTTCTGTTACTCTTATTTCCCGAAAAGAGATTTTGGAGAAACTTACAGAATGTAGGTCTATATCCCTCATCAATTGCTCCATTAAAATAATCATTGAAGTGCTTGTTAATAGGTTAAAAATTAAAATAAATAATTTAATCAATCAATCCCAAACAATTTTCATTTAGGGCAGATGCATAATGGACAAAGTCGCCACCACATAGGAATTCACCCACTATTGTCATGAGAACAATATTACTTATATATGCTCTGCTTAGTTATACGTGAAAATTAGGCCCACGTCCTTGTAATTAAACTTAGTCCGCGTAAACTCCTCCCGTTTGAAAACTTATATTTCCGATCCCTGTTTTTATTTCTGCCTCAATTTATTCCATAAATACCCCTGTTTACATGTCGCGCTAATTTTTTATGGTGGTTGTGATTTCGATTTCAAGTTTTAAACTCTGATTCAGTTCGATCATTGTTTTAAGATATTATTTCGGAATCATGGCTTTACCTTCTTCCAGGTAAAATATTGTTTGGATTTGTAATCGATTTTGTTTGTTTTTAAATGATATTGCGATATTCGTTTATAATTTTGTTATTTCTGTTTCGTTAGTTTTTTTTTTGTTTGAAGTAAATGAAAGTTACAAGTATTCTATTGTTTATTTTATCTGAAAAATTAATGCGTATGTATAGGGTACTGTTCGTTGATTTATTTTTTTAGCTTTGATTAAGTTCTGATTTGTCTGGAATTATTGTAGGTATTTTACAGTCTTGTCCGCAAATAATTTGAATATGTATGGTGAAAATGGTACAAATTACTAATTGTTGCTGATTTATCTGCAATTTTTTACAATTATTGCATACATATCAGCAAGTAATGTTCGTATTTCACTTATTTGTTTAAGCTCAGACTTCTGCTTATTTATCTGCTTTTTTTTATAAAAATTGCTTACATATCAGCAAATGATATTGCTTAAGTATTAAAATATTATTTTATGTGCTGATTTGTCTGCAATTTTTTATAATTATTGCTTACATATCAGCATATAATATATATATCCTGCGTTTTTGTATTTATTTTTTTATAATTGTAATTTTGTTTTTTTAAAATTAAAGTGTTCCTGGTGATGCTGGAGTGCTTGTGCTGTTGAAGTTTGGATATGATAGCTTTTCGTTACGCCTTCAATTTGATAGTTCGGTTGTTATGTTGAGAAGTGCTATTTCTGGTAAATGGACAGAATTGAGTTCAATGTCATTTGAATTGTACTATGTTAGAGATGGATTGAGAAGGAATATTGAAACTAATTTTGATCTTCAATCTATTTTGTTGTTGGCTGCTCATAACCGTGAGGATTACTTTGTTATTTTTGTTGATGTTGTTCCTTCTAGTTTTTCAGCTACCAATATTAGATCAGATGCTGTTACATGTAGCAGTGATTCCTCATTTGTTAGTACCGGTGATTCTAATATTCAATTCAGGCAGTTATTAAGAAATGATTCCAATCAATCTGTTTTTACGGGTGTTGGTCAACAATTTCCAGGTGGTGTTACTGAATTTAGGCTCAATTTGATGATATATAGTATTAAGACAGGGTATAAGCTTGATTTGGTTAAGAATGATAAGGAAAGAGTTACGGCTGTTTGTTCTCGAACAAAATGTACTTTCAGAATTCATGCTTCTGTTAAGTTTAATCTTCCGGGCTATTTTGTTATAAAGAGATTTCATCCTGAACATACCTGTGGTGCTGGAATTCATGATATTAATGATCCTCCTGTTTCAAGTAAATTGATTAAGTTGTTGGTTTATGATCATATTCAAGCTAATCCGTTAATGAAGACAAAGGACATTATTAACCTATTTCAAACTGAGTATAATATCATTTTGAAGTATTATTTTGCTTATAGTGGGAAGAGATTGGCTTTAGAAGATTTACATGGAAGTGATATGATGTCTTATCACCATTTGAATTCTTTTTGTGATGCTGTAATTGAAAGTAATCCTGGTAGTAAAGTAGTTTTGGAGTGTAATCATGATACTCGTCAATTTGAGAGGGTTTTCGTTGGTTTTGAAGCTTGTGCACATGGTTTTCAATTTTGTCGGCCATTAATATTTGTTGATGCTACTTTTATGAAGGGTAGAGCTCAAGGTTGTTTGATGGCTGCTACTGGTAAAAATGGCAATGAAGGTATGTTGTACATTAATTTATAATTGCATCAATATCTGCAATAATTATTATATGTTTCTGCAACATCAATATTTATTAAGAAGAAATAAAATATTTTACTTACATAAATCATTGCGGAAATCGAAGCAATTTTACATAAAAAATTGCTGAAAAGTATGCAATTTTTTTGAATTAAGGAAAATTTTTGTGCAGTAATATTTGGTAATAGTTGCAGTTTTGTCAGCATTTTTTCAATATAAGTGAATAGTATTAAGCAATTTGTTCAGTTATTTATATATTTGTGATTGTTTTATCAGGTTTTTTTCCTATAGCAGTTGCAATTGTGTCTGGTGAAGATGAAAATAATTGGATTTGGTATTGTGAACAGCTTAAAGATTTTTTGAAAGATGATTGTAGAAAGTTTGTTTTCATTTCTGACCGTCATCCTGGTATTCTTGTTGCTATTCCCAAAGTGTTTCCAGATTCAGTTCATGGTTCCTGTTTTTATCATTTAAACAATAATTTAAAAGTTGCTTTAAAGTCTGAATTTTCCAAATCAAAAAAGAAATGGTTGATAGATTTGTTTGGACGTGTTGCATATGCTTCTAATTTGGATGATTTCAATTTAGCATTGAAGAATTTTAAAGATGCTGGTGGTTCTACCGTGGCAAACTTTTTGAATGGAATTCCCTTTGAGAAATTTACTAATGTTTTTTTCCCTGCTTGTCGTTATGGTGAAATGTCATCAAATTGTTCAGAGAGTTTCAATAAATGGATTTTGGAAGAAAGACATTTACCAATCACTGCATGCTTGGATAGCATTAGAGTTAAGTTGATGAAGTTAATTTCTGATCGTCGAGAACTTGCTAATAGTTGGAATAGTGTTGTTTGTCCGGTGAACGAAAATCGGTTGAAAAGTCTTCATTTGGAAGGAGCTTCATGGTTTGTTATAAAATCTAGTGATCATGTGTTTGAAGTTCATTCTCCTGTTCATCAATCTGTTGATTTAAATAATCGGACTTGTTCTTGTAATTTGTGGCAAATTTATGGTTTTCCTTGTGCTCATGCCGTTAGATATATTTTGAGCTGTGGAAAGTTAAATGTTTATGATTACATTGAAGATTATTTCAAAGTTGTTTATTTTCGATCGGCATATTCTCATCCAATCAATCCTATTATAAACTTTGTGAAAGAAGATGTTTTGATTGAAGATGTTGTTGTAGCACCTCCTAAAGGTAGAAGAATGCCTGGTCGACCATCTGCATTTAAGAGGATAAAATCTGCCGGTGAAATTTCAAAGACTATTAGATGCAGCATATGCAAGAAGTTGGGTCATAATAAAAGGACTTGTTCAGTGAAACACATGTAGTCTCTCTTTAATATAGGAAAGCTAAAATGTATGGAGTTGAGTTTATGTTTTTCTTATTCATTGTTATGGTATTTTCTCTATCCTTAGGTTGGATGTTTACTGTCTGTAATGTATTAAACATGGTTCGCTTTCGAGTAATCATTGTTGCAGTATTTTCTGCAATTATTACTGTTAATTGCACATATTTCTGCAGTTTTTCTGAATAATTGTTTTCTTTTTATACCCCTTTTGTGAATAATGCTTTTTATATGAAGATGATATTTTTATAATTGTTTGGATCGAAATAAATAAGAGTATCCATAAGCATGTGCAATTTTTGTTTATAAATATGGAGGTATCGGCAATTATCTATTTGTTATGCTGACATTTCTGAAATTATCTGGTTCAAGAAATTCGAATATCTACAAATTTGTGGACATATCTGTAGATATATGATTTTATTGTTGAAATTTCTGCAAGTATTTGTTGAAAGAATTTCCAATAGCTAAATATTTTTAGAGATATCTGCAGATATGTGCTTCATTTGCTGACATTTGTGAAATTATTATGAGTAAGAATTTGGAAAAAATAAATTATTACAGAGATATCTGCTGATATATGTTTTTATTGTTGATTATTCTGCAATTTTTAAGAGCAAGTATTTAATTACCTACACATTTGTCAAGATAACTGCAGATATGTGCTTTTAATGCTGAATACAACTGTTAGAAATTTATATATAAATTTTTTTGTAATATACTCTAATATTGTGGTAACACAGTAATATTGTCTTTCAACTACATAAGTTTAGCAAATATGTACATACATTTCAGTATTCTTACATAAAACATTACAGTTTGATACATCAATTATTTTGATTTGCTTCAGAAAGTAAAAACTTTTGTGTCAAGCTTTCTTCTAAGCTCCAACTATAAGGTTTGCAAGAAAGAATTTGATGTGCTATTTCAGCTCTTTGTGAATCCATAGCTTCATATGAGAATTCAGGGTCTTCATTGTTGATTTCTTTATCTTCACTTCTTTGTTTCATAATGTTCATTACAAACATGCCACAATCAACTCTACAATGATTGACAAGTATTATATAATTATTAGAAGAAATGTTCTATGATATGGAAATATTTGTACATTTTTTTTGTTGTGTACTTACGTATCAGAACGTTGTTGGGGGCTGTTAGCAAAAGTGATTTGCTTTGATGGTTCATGCTCTCCTTTTTCCAATTTCTTTAGTAAGGCAGTGACATAAACTCTCTGTACAAAAAAACAAAGATTTTGTTAAATAGTTTATTTTTCTCTGATTTATTCATTTTTTAATTTACATACCATCTTTCTTGCCGCTTTCTGATGATCTGCTTCGTGCCGTGGTTTTATGGAATCGTAGTGAATCCATATTCTACCTTGTTTATTAAACTCCAACAGTGTAAAATGTGATTTTTGGTGGATAGGGAAGAACATTTTATTGCAGTTTGCAAAATTTTTAGCAACTACATTATCGATTAGGGCTTGTGTTACATTCTTTGAATTGCTCAGTAGAAATGTCTATAGGATAATATATTAGACAATTGAATTGATGAACATTTAAACAAATTCTTCAGTAGAAGATTATAAAACTTACAGTAGCGTAAACTTTGAAGTACAAGTTTTCTGGATGAACTTTACGCAATTCATGTGAATACCAGTCAATGATCTACAAATATTATTATAAGGAAATAGTGATAGTATATTTGTTTACAGAATAATATAATATGATTAGCAGAAAAAATAATAAGTTCTTGAAATTTTGCATAAAAACAACAGGTTTGATTAAATGTTGCTGAAATGTTTGCAACTATGTGCAATAGTTGCAGATATTTCTGCAACTATACAGAATAGTTGCATAAATTTCAGCATCTATTGCACATAGTTGCAGACATTTCTGCAACTATTGCATAAAGTTGCAGAAATGCAACTATATTCAACTATAAGCAATAGTTGCACATAGTTGCAGATATATCTGCAACTATAAGCAATAGTTGCAGACATTTCTGCAACTATTTGCAAATAGTTGCAGATATTACTGCAACAATTAGAAATAGTTGCAGAAATATCTGCGACTAATGCACATAGTTGAAGATATATCTGCAACTATACACAATAGTTGCAGATATATCTGCAACTATACGCAATAGTTGGAGATATATCTGCAATTATTTGCAAATTTTGTAAAATTTCAAAAAAATGAAGAATGTGCTACATGCATGGCTAACTCGATTTATATGTGCAATAGTTGCAGATATTTCTGGAGATAAATGATATTGTTTTGGATAAATGGAATTTTACTGACAAAACAATAAATTTAAAGAAGTATTGCTGATAAATATGCAGATAAATGGAGTTATTGCAGACAAATGGGTTTTTGCAGATAAAACAGCAAGTCTAATTAAATGTTGCAGATAAATTTGTAAATAAATGTACTTTTGAGTAAAGTTGTACCTGGCCATCAAGAAATCTTCCTATAATTAGTTCACCAAGTGCTGTTCCAGTTATAATTATGTCATCGTCTCCATTTAAGTATGCACTTTTGCTGTGATATAATGATCAATATTAGTAAATGTTTGTATTTTTCAAATATTTGCTGATATCTACCCAGGAAATTTAAATAATTACTTTTAGTTAAGCATTTATTGGTATACTTGGCTACTAAAAGAATTATACAGTTTTACCTGAGGTCAGAGTTATTAAAGAAGTCCTCAAGCAGCTTGATTTTTTCTTCAGATAGACCTCGTACATTTGACCTCCTTCTGACATTTATTTTTGTACTGGTAGATAATTCTTTTGATCTAGGTTTAGATTCATATTCTTCAATTATTATTGGTAGGGTTTGTACTGGCTGTTTTTCCTTTTTCGCTTTCTTTTCAGTCTGAAAATTCACTTCTTCAGCTAATTTAACCCTTTTTTTTGGATTTTCAATTTCCAATGTTTTTTCTTTGATTTCTTCAGTTTTTGTTTCTGCTGAAGTAGATATTTTTTCGGTTTGTTTGCCTTGTAACTGTGTATATTTTTGAATGCTTTCACCTGAAATCAATTTGAATGATGGTTAATATTTCATAATTGGTTTTTGAATTACAATTATTGGTTGTTGGTTAATAAAAATTTTGTGAATAATTGTGAAAAAGTGAAGAATATGCTACACTCTACAGCAGTTGTTGCATTAATAACAGCAATTATTCTTCATATTATTAATATATAATAGGAAGAATATTTGCGGATATATCAACAAATATGTTACATTTTTACAGTCTGGTTGAAAAACTATAGTTATTCAAAGCATTACCAGATGAAGGATCTTGTTCAATTGCTTTATCTTCCTCAACTATTTTTGTTTCTTCACCATCTTCTCGGTCTTTCTGTTTTGCTTCAAAATTCATTTTTTCCCCATTATCAACATCTTTTTCTTTTTGTTCTTCTTTTTCTTCATCTATCTCCATTAGCTGAGATTCATCTTCAACAGTTTTGTCTTCAGTTTGAATATCAATTAAATTTTCATTTTCTTCTGTCCTTTGAGCTGAAATATATGTTTGCAATTTAACTCTTTAATATTTTTGACATAGTTATAGATTTTGTGTTATGTTACAATGTGTTATGTAAAAAATGAAGAATGTGCTACAGTTTTTAATACTTATTGCAATGATATCTGCATTAATTCTTTAAAAATGCTTTTTTCATTTAGTAAGAATACTTGCAGATATATCATCAAATATTTTAAATTTTTACATTCTTGTTGGAAAACAAAATATTACTGAAAGTATTACCAGATGACGTATTCTCTTCTGTTTCATTATCCTCACTTTCTTTGTTTTCTTCACTTTCACTTTCATCTGAGGAATTTAGTTTGCTACCAGATCTTTCTATTAGTTGTAGCTCTATATTATCAGATTCTGTGGATGATGATGTTTCCACATTTTGTCTCAATTGCTTTTTTAGCAGCGTATTTTCAGCTTGAAGTTTCCTGTTGTCCAATTCAAGTTTTCTTATTATTTCTTTATATTTTTCTTCTCTTTTCTTGTAGAATGCTTCATATTCTTCATCTTTTTCAACTGCATCTTTCAACAATTTTAGTTCCTCTCCTTGAAAATCCTGGAATAAATAATTCAATCAAAATTGAAGCTTAAGAATATTTGTATGTAATTATGTAAGAACTGTGAATAATTGGAAAAATGAATATAATTTTAATTATGATTGGTATGTATGTCCATAAATACTTTTAATAATGGCAGAAAAATCTGCAGGTATTATACAAAATAGTAGATATATCTTTAATTATTGTAAATAATTGTATAACTATGTTCAGTTTTGTTGTTTTAAGTGCAGATAAATATGCAATTGTTTATAAAAATTGCAGATAAGTCATCATATGTAGTGAATAATTGCAGCCAAAAAAAGCTCAACTGCTGCTAATAAATGCAGATAAATCTGCAACCATTGTTAAATGTTGCAGATAAGTTTGCAAACAAATAAAGTACTGGCTATTTTTTTACTAAAGCTTAATAATTCTATAAATTAAATTGCAGTTATACTTACTGAGTTGTACTCTATGGTCAATAACATTATTGGCTTGAGTTTTGATATATCCCATTTGCCAGCCAAGGGATACGAGTTGTTGTATTCGAATTTAGCAGATTTCAAAATTTGTGTTTTCTCACAGATCCACCACTGCAAAAAAGACAATTAGTATTAGAATAAATTATTAATTAATAGGATATTTATCTAATTAATTAAAAATTTAATACCAGTAATAATGTAACGCATGCATTTATTTTCCTTGGGGTGTCAATATATTTTTCAACTTGATTTATCAAATGCTTGTGAATCGTTTTTGGCCATGATATCTGCTGCATTTTATCTTCACAAACACAATATGGAATCATATTCCATGATATACTTGAGTTTGGATTTGATATTAAAAATGTTGCAACCAAATGCAACTGCAAAAGCTTTGCAGTATCTGCTTGTTCTTCTTTTGATGATCCTTTTATTGTTGCAAATAATTCCCTTTCTATGTTTTTTTTTGTTGACACTTGTTTCTCCTTTAAAGTGCCTGCTGATGAATGATGTAAACTCAGCATTGCTTTTACCCTCTTTTTTCATATGGCCAGAAGTTTTGATTTGCTGACCCTCTGTAGGAATTGATAGCAATTGGCTTATATCATCCTCTGTAAATGTTAGTAGCATATCTCCAAATTGGAAACAGTTCAAATTCTTTCTGTATGCTTTGATGATTATGTCTATTGTCGTTGAGTTTTTTGTGTTTTCTTTTGCAGGTATAATTCCAATATAGATCATATGAATGAACTTGTAGAAAGGTAGATTCTGGAGATATTTTGTATGTGATATTGTCAGCAATTTTTCATTCTTAATCTTGCGAAGAACATCGATGAAAGATCTCAAATTATTTCTGTAATTATCTTCTATGATTTGATTTTCCCTTCACTTATTGTTTTTCTTTTTTCCGGTAGAATATTTGATCCTGGGTGTTGTTCAACAGGAACAATAGATGTTTCCAACATAACTTTTTTTCCTTCTTTTATATCTTCTTTTGTGTTCTTCTGTAAATGTAAATTAAATATTATGAAATAACTATGCACAATCTAATAATATGATAGGTAATGTTAAATACTTGCAGTTATAATGAATATGTAACTGAATTAAGGCTCAATTTGATGATATATAGTATTAAGATATTTCTGCAACTATGTGTAATAGTTGCAGATATTTCTGCAACTATACCGAATAGTTGCATAAATTTCAGCAACTATTGCACATAGTTGCAGAAATGTTTGCAACTATGTGCAATAGTTGCAGATATTTCTGCAACTATACAGAATAGTTGCATAAATTTCAGCATCTATTGCACATAGTTGCAGACATTTCTGCAACTATTGCATAAAGTTGCAGAAATGCAACTATATTCAATAGTTACAGAAATGTTTGCAACGATATGTGCAATAGTTGCATATATTACTGCAACTATTAGCAATAGTTGCAGAAATATCTGCGACTAATGCACATAGTTGCAGATATATCTGCAACTATACGCAATAGTTGCAGATATATCTGCAACTATAAGCAATAGTTGCAGACATTTCTGCAACTATTTGCAAATAGTTGCAGATATTACTGCAACTATTAGAAATAGTTGCAGAAATATCTGCGACTAATGCACATAGTTGTAGATATATCTGCAACTATACGCAATAGTTGCAGATATATCTGCAATTATTTGCAAATTTTGTAAAATTTCAAAAAAATGAAGAATGTGCTACATGCATGGTTAACTCGATTTATATGTGCAATAGTTGCAGATTTTTCTGCAACTATACAGAATAGTTGCATAAATTTAAGCATCTATTGCACATAGTTGCAGAAATATCTGCGACTAATGCACATAGATGCAGATATATCTGCAACTATACGCAATAGTTGCAGATATATCTGCAATTATTTGCAAATTTTGTAAAATTTCAAAAAAATCAAAAACGTTTAAAATTTGCTGAATTATCTGCGAAATTTAAATAATTGCACCATTAATACAAATATGAATCTGCTTAAAATTTGAAGAGAGGAAATAGTTTTTTGAACAATATTTTTCAAAAATTGCAGTAATTACAGAATGTTTTTTAGTATATCATCTGCATTCTCAATCTTCTTTGTATTACCGTAAAAAAGCTCGATTACATGCATGGCTAACTCGAAAATCTCTAAAATCCTTGCAAAAACCCTAAGATCTATTGATTTAAAACAGTGGAATATAAATCGACTACTTATGAAATTGAGATACATCACCTTCGATCTTCCCATTTTGCCTCGTGTTAGATTTTCGACTTGATTTTGGTTGTTCAGTTGTTCGATTTTATAGAGTTTTCGGATTTTGTTGAAGAAACTGTGATTTCAATTGTATCAAAGGTTACGATAAAAAAAGCGTGGGTTCAGGGTTTTACGATGATTTTTGAGGGTAGTTTGGGAAAAAAAACGCGGTCTTTAAAAATAGGGATGAAATTTATATATTTTGTATCTAAGGGATGTTTGGTGAATTATGAAAGTTATTAAGGATGTATGGCAAACGTTCCCTAGTTATACTTTGCCGAACCTTTTGACTTGATTGGATTGGGGCTTTCTATTAGACATACTATAAACTAAGAGACTCACAAATAGATGGATCTCCCTGATTGATCTTTTCCTGAAATCTAGTGTATCCCCCATTCTAGTCAATGATATAATGGGCAACAAAATTCAATCTAAACTTAAACCAATAGGTTTGGCTTGCTTGATTGGTAATTTAGACTACAATATCAAAGGTTATGAGTTTAATCGTCGAGATCGATACTTGTTGGCATTATTGCACCATGTTCAGAAAATAATATTCGACCTGAACTTGGTCTCCACCAAGGAGATCCTCTTTCACCTTTGTTGTCTAATTTGGCTACCGATGTATTTAACATAATCATTAAAATTTCATTATGATATTTTACCCAAAACTAGGGGAGAAACTACTACCGATGGAGTATCTAGCATTCAATATGCAGATGAAACTCTGCTATTCGGTTCCACCTTCAACATCACATCGCTTTGCTTAAACTAAAATTATACAACTTTGAACTGCTATTGGGCCTTACAATTAATTTTCACAAAAGTACAGTATTAATCTTTAATGATAGATAATATGTCACGATGAAATTTCTAATACTTTAAACCATAAATCTATGCAATGCCCTATTCGTAACGACCCGTAAATTTTAACGGTTTTAATAACGTAAGTAACTTAATTTTTGTGAAATTTTAAATAATAAAATTTTAAAATGAAAATTTGATATTTGAAATACGTCTATTTAAACATAACAAATGGTAAATTTTCATCTGATAATATGGAAGTTATTTTATTGTGTAATTTTATTTAAATTTAAATCAGTTAATACTTGATGATAATAAAATATTTTTCAAACCTGAATATTTTTATATAATAAATTTGTAAATCATCTTCCGAGTGAGACGCCATATTTCGTTTCGCCAAATTTGAACTGCTATTGCTCCGTTTATCTTATTTTCGGCGTTTTAGCAGCATTTTTCAGTACCGAATATCGACTTTTGATAGAATAGTCGTATCACTAATATATGTATACCGTTTTGATCGTCTCGTCGTGCCGATCTCTGCGTTATATTCATTCGTGTGTTTCGGAGTTCGGGACACGAGCGAATCGGTGAATCGATCGGTTGTATCGGTTCCGCGTTTGAGTCCTTTAGTTTCTATACCCATTCATTTTTCAATGGCTGAAACAAACAGCCACTACTGGCTTTTATTATTCCCAAAAATTTATCATTTGACTTTTACTATTCCTGTCACTTCGATATATTTATTTGTTTCTTTCACGGTTGATTTTCCCATCTCCAATTTCATTCACTGTTCAAAGTGTTTTGTTCACACTTCAAAAAAAAGTGTGAACAAAATTACACTCATTTTCCCTTCTTCAACTTCGTTCTCTTCCGCTCTGCCCATTTGAAAACAATAAAAGAGCAAGCACTCATTCCTATAGGTAGTAATTATATTATTTTTTTCGACTGTTCCTTTTGCTTCTGTGATTAGTGCTTTTGGGGATATAATATTATTAGCCTCAAACCTGCTCATCTTTGTTGCATTATATATATATATATGTATATATATATGTATATATATAAATATATGTATATATATATATATGTATATATATATAATATTAAGCTGCTTATATTTCAGATTCTCTTAGTGCTTGCTGTGAGACCTCTTTCGCATGGCTTCGAGAAACCGCTCCTTCCCTTCCGTTTACCCGTCCCCTTCTCTTCTTTTTTCTCCAGCAAGTGCCGACCACATGACCCACCTCCACCACCAGGCCGGCCCAAAGCCTCACCACCAAACGCCTATCTCCATCACCACCTTCGCCTCTATCTCCAATGATCACCGCCTCCCTCAAGCACTCAACTGGCTCCGACCCACACCCACCAGATCGGCCGTCCTTTCACCCGCCACCTTCTCCCACTGTCCTCTCCACCTTCAACCACCCGACACCTTAACAACCAATGCATCCACCTTTCCCTTACACCCTTCCCTTTGTTTCAGCTGCTCCCGCCATCTCTACCCATGTCCACGTCTCCATTCCTGACCCAGACCACCACTCCAGCACCCTCCGGCCCCACTGGCCGCTGTCGAAAAATGAATGAGATAAGGATATGTTATTCTCGGTTCTGTTATATTACAATGGTCTGCAATCTCATCCATTGATCCAGTCTCATTCAATCAGAGCCACTTATCTGTTTTCAAGTATTTGGTCCTAACCAATCTAGCCCACTTCGTATTATTATATAAATAATGACATTGTAACCGTATAGCATTATTCTGTAATACAAATTCTCTGTTTCAAATAAAATCAAATAGAATACAAAGTTATTCTTTTCTTTTTCAATCTAGAATCACATTCTCTGTTCATATTTTCTATTATGGTATCAGAGCATCATTAGCTTAACAGCTTCTCACAACTTCAAGAAGTAGAGATAAGATAATTCATCATCAGAGAATTTTTTCATCATTTGAAGAATTCCTTACCCATCAGTTAAGATATCATCATTTGGGTATCAATAGTTGCCCTGCCAAGTTATTACACTGGCTGCATACTGTTCTTTTGCAATTCAAGAAAAATTCAGAAAACAAACTCAAGAAGTCAGAAAACAGATTCAAGAAACCAGAAAGAAGAAATCTCATCAAATAGCAAATAAAGGCCAGTGCCACGCCAAGATCTATCAGAAAAACTTCCTCATCTAGACTTGGCTGCATCATACCTGTTATCCTCAGTTTCTTGAAAGTTTTCCTCATTCCTGAATCTATTCTAAAGTTTTTCTTTTATCTACTGAATCAAGAATCATCAACATGGCAGATGATCAGTCAGCAGTCTCTGGCAACGCCAACAATGATCAGCAAGCAGACGCAACAGGAAAATTAATCAAGACTGTTACAAGCCCTCAAAGCCAACTGATCACCGTGCATTTAGACGAAAACAACTACTTGCTGTGGAAACTGCAAGTTGAAACTGCAATTCAGGGATATGGCCTCGAAGGTTTTCTTCTTGGGACAATACCAACTCCTCCAAAATGCATTACTGAGGGAGAAAATAGAATTGTTAGCAATGAAGATTATATCAAACATCACAGGCAGGACAGATTGATATGTTCATGGCTTTTATCATCAATAAACACAAATCTCTTGTCACATGTTATAGGATGTAAATCTGCAAGTGAAATATGGTCTACAATAGAAAAAGTGTTTAACACACAATCTGCAGCCAAAGTCATGTATCACAAGAGACAGCTACAAAGCATAAGGAAAGACAACTGCTCAATGAGAGAGTATTTATACAAGATGTGATATCCCGGGATTTCGAGAAGTTTAAAATGTGATAATCTCTTAATTTAAATTATTTTAATTGATAATATTGTTATTTCAAATATAAATAACCAAATAATAATAATGTGATGTATTAATTAAGATATAGATTGAATTATAATAAGGATAATTATTTAATTATGTTATTTTATAAATTTGATTTTAAAATAGATTTATCATTTCCAATATTTAATAGTATTGTTTATATATATATATATATTGTCTTGAGTAGTTTTATATCAATTTCAAAGTTAATAATATGTTTATTTAAAAATATAAATGTTGAGTTGACTTTTAAATTGGATTTTTAAAAGTAAAATTTGAATTTTTAATCTGGATTTAAATTTGAATCTTTAAAAGATAATTATTTTATTTTATTTGGGTATAAAATATATGAATAAGGCTTTTATTTAAAATAAGATTTGTTTACAATATTTTCTTTAAAAGGAATTTTATTCATATAAATTTAGAAAATATTTATTTAATAGTGAATTGAATACAAGAGATATTTTTACACTTAAAAATGAATGAAATACATGTATATGATTTTATTAGGATATAAATGAGTTTTATTTTATTTTCTTTTAAAGGTTTCATTTATTTATAATATAGAAAAGCATTTATAACTAATAAATGTATTTATCTATTTAGGAAATACATATAAAAGCTTTTAAACTCTTTTTAAAAATAATATAAAATGATTAAGGACAAGTGTAAATTTTATATACATCATAAATACATGTGTTAACATAATAAGAATGGTTGAAGACAAGTGTCATGATTCATTTCTATTTTCTTTAATTTTAAAGCAAATCTAAATGAATTTATATAAGACTATACTATCCCTCTCTTTCATTTCCTGTTTTTTTTTTTAATTTCAAACATCCTCAAAGACAACCAAAATCAGAAATATTCAAACCGAAATAATGATCTCCAAACCAAACTGAAAACATCTCAAACCAAAACTAAAATCTCCTCAAAGCTGAAATTCTTCTCAGACCCAAAGTGAAATCATCTCAAACCAGACAATTTCTCAAACCTGGAATCATGTCAAAAGCCTAATTCTCAAGTTCAAAAGCCTGTCAACATTTTCCTGTTTCAAACCAAGTTCTGTCATCACTTCCAAGGATGCATGCAAGCAAATCAAAGCAAAGTTTTCAAAGATTACAAATTACAGAGTCTTTGGTTTTCAAGTTTCAAAACAAGCTTTTCAGTTTTAAAAGAAATCAAAAGCAAGTGCAGTTCGAAAAGCTTCCAGTTATAATTTCTCTGTTCAACAATAAAAAAAGGTGAGTAAACCTTTAAATTAAAACTTAAAGTATCTAATATTATTGCATGTGAATTGATGTGTGGTAATCGCCTTGTATGTTTAGAATTATGTATGCTCTGGTATATTTAAGAAATGTGTATATCAGTAAATTTTAAACATCTAAGTTTTAGTTCAATACTCTGCCTTTTAACTGTGAACAAGAAGCCCCTTTAAATTGGATACAGATGATATATGTTGGAAATAATTTGAATGTATGTTTGAAATAAATAGGCATGTTTGTTTTTAGACCTGAATACATGTATATATAAATTATTAGAACCATGTGTGTGTATGTTGGTTGCTTGAATATACCTCTGTTCATTATTCACAGTTTGAAGTTTTGATGGAAAATCAAAATCATTTCATCAATTCTCTGTTAGGCTTTAGGATTCAAATAGGATTTGTTTGTTAAATCCTAATCTAAGTTCTGGAATTAAAATTAAGTAAAGAAAATTTACACATCACTTGGAAAAGAAAGTGACAGTAGGAATTTTAATAAATGATAAAATTCAAACTATAAAATCTTGTGATTTTCTTTTATAATCTAAATACTTATCTTAGAAAATGATTTGTAAGAGTTAAATCAAAATTTTTAAGATAGTATTGAACGAGATATCCAGGATTGATTAGAAAATGGGTTTTTGGTCTTATTTGGCAAGCTAGTAGTTTGGAATGAACGGGATGGTTACTGGAGATGGTGACGAAGTAGTGGAGCTTGGGAAAAATACTCATTGGATTTTATGGTAGTCATGGCGATGGCGAAAGGCTGGGGTAGGGTTTAAAACACAGTTTTAGTTAGGATTATGAATTCAAGGGTCTGTGACGTTCTAGTGTATCGAGTGGATCGAAATTTAGTTATGTGTGACGTAGAAGACTGGCGAAGCTTGGGAAGAGGTCGCTCAAACTCTGGTGGTCGGAATCGTCTTGACGAGGCAGATCTTGGTTTTCGAATTTGCTCCAGGAAGCTGTGATGGGTTCGATTTTACTGAGGTGGTCAATCGAGGATGAAGAATGATCGGATGGATAGAGCACGACGAAGTCGACTTGTTGGGGATGGTCAGAGATGCCAGAACTCCGGCGATCGGTGGTACATGTGCACGATCGATAATGTGTATCAGTTGTCTGGTTTTGGGTTCGTGAGTTTTTCTCGAAGTGGGTCTCGGGGAAGAAAGCTTTTGGGCTCGGAGTTGTTTTAGGGTAGTACGCGAGTTTTTGTGTGATAACTGTTAAAGTTTAACAGTTTAAAATCTAAAACAAACAGTTTAAAATTTACTCGGGAAGAGACTCGCGAAGTTAAGGTTTTGACTCGGGGTGTTTAGGGTTGGACGCGAGAATTTTGAGAGAACTGTTAAGTTCAAACAGTTTTAAAATTTAAAATTTAACTCTGTTTTAAAAGAAGAAATAAAAGAAGGAATACTTGGTTTGTTTCAAATGATTTAAACCCATAGTAAGATGTTTAAATCAGTTTCTAAAATTTAAAATAAAAGTAAGTTTTAAATTTTGGAAAATCAAGTTAAACAATTGTCTTGAAATTTCATTTCTTTGAAATGAATGATTTGAATAAATTAAATGGTATGAATTGATTTACTTAATTTTATTAAATTAAAATCCTTAATTTATTTTCAAACTTAATTTGAAAATAAGGTAATTAATAAGGAAATGGTTTGTCTTAAAACTTAATTTAAATTTAAAACTAATAGAATAAATAAGAGTGATTTACTAATTGAATTAGTTAATGGTTAAGGATAAGTAAATTAACAATTAAGGTTTTCAAGTGATTTATTAATTTGTAATTAAGGATTGTTAATTTATAATTTAAGATAAATAATTAATGATTATTTATTTTATTTTATTCTAAACTTAATTAATGATTTAATTAAGTAAGTTAATTACTAAGATCAAATGTTTTAATAATTAAGATTTTTAATGAGTTAAAATTAATTAAGTTTAATTAATTTAATTAATTAATTTTTGATAAGGATTAATTAAATAAGGGTTAATTAAACTAGTAATTAAGAAGTACTTAATAAAGTTTTATTAAATAATAATTAGGTTTTCTTAATTAATAATTAAGAAATTATTAAATTATAATTAAAGTTAATTAAGGATTAATTGACTGTTATTAAGGTTAGTTAATTATCATTAAAGATTGATTAATAGGTAATTATGGATTAATTAAATTGGTAATTAAGGTTGTTAATTAATAATTAACTTTTATTAATTAATAACTAAGAATAATTAATTAGTTAATTAAGTTTAATTAATTAAGGATTGATTACTTTGTATTAAAGGATATTGATTAATAATTAAGGTTTATTAATTAATAGTTAAAGAATAATTAATCAAGGATTAATTAATTTGTTTAAAGGGTAATTAAGGATGAGTTACTCAGTTATGATTTAAGAAATGAATGTGATTTATTTAAGTTAATTAATTTGTTAATTAATTAAGGATAGTCACTTGGTAATTGATTAAGTATAGTTACTTAATAAGATTGATTAAGTATAATTACTTAGTGTAAGTAATTAATAAATAAATTACTGTATGTAATTGGAGTAATTATTTAAGGTTGATAAATGAAAGTAATTAATTAATAATTAATGTAATTAATTAAAGAATAATGTAATTAATTATAGTTAATTAATTAATGGAAGTAATTAATTAAGGATCATTAGTTATTATAATTAAGGAGAGTAATTAAAGGTTAATTACTATAAATGATTAAGGATAATTAATTTGTGATATTAATTAAGGATAATTACTTTATGTAATTAATAATTAATCAAGAGTGATTAATATTTAATGATTAATTAATTAAATGGATTGTAATTAATTAATGGTTGATTAAGCAAAGATAGGAATTAATTCTTAAGTAATTAATTTAATTTAAATTGATTAAATTGATTATAATAGAGATTAATAAATGGTTGCTTATGAATGATGGTTGAGTAGAATGTCTGATTTGGTTGATATCTATTGGATGATATACTACGATATATTTGTGATAAATGTGTGATATTTATCTATGTTAATGCTATGTGAATTCAAGTATTAAATTGAAGTGAATTGTTTAAACCTTTAAACAACTTGGCCTTAAAAGATACGTTTTGGATTTCGATGAGACCGGGATCGGGTTTCCGTATACCGGATTTCCAGGTCTGGAGACCCGAATACCACATCGATCCAAATTAACGATAGGTCGTGAATCAAGTGAAGATGAAGATTCAGAGTGCAAGGGTTATTGTCGTTAACTCTGAGGGTGATTCCAAAACGAGTGTAACGAGATAATGCCTTCAGTTTCGTTCGAATCCGGAACGAACTTGTATGGATTGAATGCTTTCAGAACATCGTCAGGTGGACGATGAGCATTCTAAGTGATGTGTTCTTTTCTAAGGTAATCGTGACCTCAAGCCTCACAAACCGGGAATGGCTAAAACAGGGGAGGTGCAGCAAGGTTAGTGGGTAGCACCCAAGTAGGACAAGGTTACCTCTGTCTAGATGTCCCTTTCTATTTTTCGACTTAGTGGTGCGGTTGCTGATCCCAACCGTGAGGTATCTTGTGCGGGAATTATCCAGTAAGGGATGTTCCGACCTTGTGTTGCAGGGGATTGGGAGTGATCCTCGGTACGGTGATCTAGGCCACGTACTGTGACGGGCGGTACCCCGGTAGCCCTGCCATTGTATGGAATCCAAACTCCAATAAGTGCCGTACGTATTAGTTGTGCCCAACTATGTTGGAATGTGAGATGTAAGCATTTCAGCTATTTCTGTATTTTACTTGAAAACCCTAGACCCTATTATAATACAATCGAATTTCCTATCAAATGTTTTGGTTAGCGTAAGGTAAAAACTTACCCATGTTTATGTGTGGGAAGTCTTACGTGATACCTTTGTTTTCAAAAGGTTTTGAAGTTAAGCAATTTAAACCGTTTACTCACACCAGACCCATGTCTGACCCAAGTGTTTATTTCTGTTTTATATAAACTCTTGGGTACTCAAATTTTTACGAGTAGCCAAGGGAGTCAGGTTTGCTTTGACGAATATTCTGGAGGAGCAATGGAGCAGGAGGCTTCGGCGTTCGTAGATATAGTATTCCGCTGTGTTGATCTCTGAGTCATTATTATCTGTGTTGTATCTTGTATTGTAAAAACTAGACAGGTATTATAACTGTCTAGTATGTGTTGTATATATTGTGTAACTCTGATAGTTGTGGTATATGAAACTATGTAATAGTTTATGTTATTAATATAATTTATTCATTCCGCTGTTTAGATTCTGATGTTGTTCCTTTCTTTCTTCTCTTCTTTTCTCTTTCTATCCCTTTCTTTCTTATTAGCGATACGACTTTCTGGTCAATGAAAGCCGGGACGTCACATTTGGTATCAGAGCATAGGTTGAGCGAATACCTAAGCTATTGGTTAAGTGAATATCAGAGCGCTAGGTTGAGTGAATACCTAGGTTCGGAAGGATTGTTCATTAGAAATAGGATCTGTAGCAACCTGTTTGAGTCCGAGTGTATATATATATATGAGAGTGCGTATTTGTTAGTTATATAAAATGGTTTTATATTGTGTTAATTGATCGGTTGAGTGGTATATGGATTCTGGTCAATACGAGTAGCTAACGTTATTGATAGGGATCTCTAAACACTTGAACCAGGCCAACGGACACAATATTGTTTTAAAGAGGTAAATGAAATAATTTTACCCAGAAATAATTTCTATATAAAAAGTATCATTTTAAATATATATATATTTCTACCTATTTGTTAGGTTACCTGTTCGGGTTTTCCAATATAAGTTATAAAGGTAGATGGGGTAGTGGTGTGTGAAACACGACTAGCAATGGTTGGAGTTTAAATGTTTGAGGTTGGAAGTATATTTGTCGAGACTGTAGACCTAATACCGTCTCGAGTGAACCTTGATAGTGGTGTAAGGATTTCATCGATCTCTGAAGGAAACCTGTTAAGGTTCGGAGTCCATCATTGAAGTATAAGTTTGATCATGCTCGTGTGAGCGGATTTTTGAGGAGTTTGGATCTGTCCGAAGAGCTGAAGCAAGTGATGGTATCTTGATACCTCAGGAAATTGTAGCTGTGTGATGAGACACAGTGACTATGAATGTTCCCAAAGAAGTTTTCTTTTGGAGCAAGTTTAAGGAAGTGTGTCTGCTTCGGTGTTGTGGCTGAGTTCAGCAGGATGTTTGTGTTTGGTCTGAGGTCCGGGTTCTCTAGAAGCTTTGGATAAGGAGTCTTTGTCATCCGTGTTAGCGGTGTAGCTCGAGTGTTCTGTGTTCCTGCTGGAAGATCTTTTGGCTTAGCAGTTCGTAAAGTGGAGTTCAGAAGCTGCGGAGTAAATTCATTTTTCAAATGGATTGGTCAAGCACTAGACTGTTTTGATGGATTAAGAAAGAACAGTAATTTTTGGATATTGGACTGGATAGAATCGCAAAAGTGACTTGCGATAATTGAGTATTCTCTTGGGAAATCTTTGCTTGGGTTTGAGGCATCTCTAGAAGATGTAGGAGTTATAGAGTTGTCAGAAATTTTCTGGAGTGTTGATCTAGTTTGTGTTCGAGTTCATAGACGACATCTAGATCAGAGTTGAGCAGCGAAAGCTTGGTAGTAGTTGTTCTAGAGTGGAAGCAACCGGAAGTTGCAGTGTTTGGATTAAAGGGTTCCTACAGGAAGCTTTTCAAGATTTGAAGGTCAGATTGGTGAGAGAATCTGTTTTGTCTTGATAAAAGAAGTATTTGGAATCTACTGATGATTGAGGAGTAGAGTTTGAGTTCTGGATTTCCGTAGATCTTGAGAGGATCCGTTTGTTGGATTGTTTGTGGTCCGGTTTGTTTCGAGAAGCATCAGCAATGGTTGAGCTGATCAGGAAAGGTGAAGGCAGTCCAGAATCGTCAGAAGAGTTCTGTGGATTAGAGATGGAGAATTTTGGAAATTCGAAGTTGGAGACTTCGTTGTTATTTCTTCGGTGAAGGGAGCAAATAAGATTGGGTAAGATTAGAAAGATAGCTCCGAGTATATTGGATCTTTCTAAGTTTTTGTGAGGATAAGTGTTTTGGCTTCGATATTGAATTGCAAGTTTGGGTTTAGTAGAGCGAGTAACCCAGTATCTGTATTGGGGAAACTCTGGATAATTTTAGGGAGTTTATCCGGATCTATGTCCGGATAACTAGAATTGTTTGTTTGAATGAATTGTTTGTTTGGATGAATGGTTGTTGTTAGATAGTGTATGGATGATGTGTGTGCTTGGATTTTTGGAAATAAATATAAAAATCTTTGGATTATCTTTTGTTTTAAATTTCGAGGACGAAATTCTTTTAAGGGGGAAGGAATGTGATATCCCGGGATTTCGAGAAGTTTAAAATGTGATAATCTCTTAATTTAAATTATTTTAATTGATAATATTGTTATTTCAAATATAAATAACCAAATAATAATAATGTGATGTATTAATTATGATATAGATTGAATTATAATAAGGATAATTATTTAATTATGTTATTTTATAAATTTGATTTTAAAATAGATTTATCATTTCCAATATTTAATAGTATTGTTTAAATATATATATATATTGTCTTGAGTAGTTTTATATCAATTTCAAAGTTAATAATATGTTTATTTAAAAATATAAATGTTGAGTTGACTTTTAAATTGGATTTTTAAAAGTAAAATTTGAATTTTTAATCTGGATTTAAATTTGAATCTTTAAAAGATAATTATTTTATTTTATTTGGGTATAAAATATATGAATAAGGCTTTTATTTAAAATAAGATTTGTTTACAATATTTTCTTTAAAAGGAATTTTATTCATATAAATTTAGAAAATATTTATTTAATAGTGAATTGAATACAAGAGATATTTTTACACTTAAAAATGAATGAAATACATGTATATGATTTTATTAGGATATAAATGAGTTTTATTTTATTTTCTTTTAAAGGTTTCATTTATTTATAATATAGAAAAGCATTTATAACTAATAAATGTATTTATCTATTTAGGAAATACATATAAAAGCTTTTAAACTCTTTTTAAAAATAATATAAAATGATTAAGGACAAGTGTAAATTTTATATACATCATAAATACATGTGTTAACATAATAAGAATGGTTGAAGACAAGTGTCAGATTCATTTCTATTTTCTTTAATTTTAAAGCAAATCTAAATGAATTTATATAAGACTATACTATCCCTCTCTTTCATTTCCTGTTTTTTTTTAATTTCATACATCCTCAAAGACAACCAAAATCAGAAATATTCAAACCGAAATAATGATCTCCAAACCAAACTGAAAACATCTCAAACCAAAACTAAAATCTCCTCAAAGCTGAAATTCTTCTCAGACCCAAAGTGAAATCATCTCAAACCAGACAATTTCTCAAACCTGGAATCATGTCAAAAGCCTAATTCTCAAGTTCAAAAGCCTGTCAACATTTTCCTGTTTCAAACCAAGTTCTGTCATCACTTCCAAGGATGCATGCAAGCAAATCAAAGCAAAGTTTTCAAAGATTACAAATTACAGAGTCTTTGGTTTTCAAGTTTCAAAACAAGCTTTTCAGTTTTAAAAGAAATCAAAAGCAAGTGCAGTTCGAAAAGCTTCCAGTTATAATTTCTCTGTTCAACAATAAAAAAAGGTGAGTAAACCTTTAAATTAAAACTTAAAGTATCTAATATTATTGCATGTGAATTGATGTGTGGTAATCGCCTTGTATGTCTAGAATTATGTATGCTCTGGTATATTTAAGAAATGTGTATATCAGTAAATTTTAAACATCTAAGTTTTAGTTCAATACTCTGCCTTTTAACTGTGAACAAGAAGCCCCTTTAAATTGGATACAGATGATATATGTTGGAAATAATTTGAATGTATGTTTGAAATAAATAGGC
The DNA here is from genome assembly GCA_030737815.1 of Allium fistulosum. Taxonomy (NCBI): domain Eukaryota; kingdom Viridiplantae; phylum Streptophyta; class Magnoliopsida; order Asparagales; family Amaryllidaceae; genus Allium; species Allium fistulosum. The sequence continues at coordinate 1,927,570 of JASFAW010000015.1, forward strand.
ATGTTTGTTTTTAGACCTGAATACATGTATATATAAATTATTAGAACCATGTGTGTGTATGTTGGTTGCTTGAATATACCTCTGTTCATTATTCACAGTTTGAAGTTTTGATGGAAAATCAAAATCATTTCATCAATTCTCTGTTAGGCTTTAGGATTCAAATAGGATTTGTTTGTTAAATCCTAATCTAAGTTCTGGAATTAAAATTAAGTAAAGAAAATTTACACATCACTTGGAAAAGAAAGTGACAGTAGGAATTTTAATAAATGATAAAATTCAAACTATAAAATCTTGTGATTTTCTTTTATAATCTAAATACTTATCTTAGAAAATGATTTGTAAGAGTTAAATCAAAATTTTTAAGATAGTATTGAACGAGATATCCAGGATTGATTAGAAAATGGGTTTTTGGTCTTATTTGGCAATCTAGTAGTTTGGAATGAACGGGATGGTTACTGGAGATGGTGACGAAGTAGTGGAGCTTGGGAAAAATACTCATTGGATTTTATGGTAGTCATGGCGATGGCGAAAGGCTGGGGTAGGGTTTAAAACACAGTTTTAGTTAGGATTATGAATTCAAGGGTCTGTGACGTTCTAGTGTATCGAGTGGATCGAAATTTAGTTATGTGTGACGTAGAAGACTGGCGAAGCTTGGGAAGAGGTCGCTCAAACTCTGGTGGTCGGAATCGTCTTGACGAGGCAGATCTTGGTTTTCGAATTTGCTCCAGGAAGCTGTGATGGGTTCGATTTTACTGAGGTGGTCAATCGAGGATGAAGAATGATCGGATGGATAGAGCACGACGAAGTCGACTTGTTGGGGATGGTCAGAGATGCCAGAACTCCGGCGATCGGTGGTACATGTGCACGATCGATAATGTGTATCAGTTGTCTGGTTTTGGGTTCGTGAGTTTTTCTCGAAGTGGGTCTCGGGGAAGAAAGCTTTTGGGCTCGGAGTTGTTTTAGGGTAGTACGCGAGTTTTTGTGTGATAACTGTTAAAGTTTAACAGTTTAAAATCTAAAACAAACAGTTTAAAATTTACTCGGGAAGAGACTCGCGAAGTTAAGGTTTTGACTCGGGGTGTTTAGGGTTGGACGCGAGAATTTTGAGAGAACTGTTAAGTTCAAACAGTTTTAAAATTTAAAATTTAACTCTGTTTTAAAAGAAGAAATAAAAGAAGGAATACTTGGTTTGTTTCAAATGATTTAAACCCATAGTAAGATGTTTAAATCAGTTTCTAAAATTTAAAATAAAAGTAAGTTTTAAATTTTGGAAAATCAAGTTAAACAATTGTCTTGAAATTTCATTTCTTTGAAATGAATGATTTGAATAAATTAAATGGTATGAATTGATTTACTTAATTTTATTAAATTAAAATCCTTAATTTATTTTCAAACTTAATTTGAAAATAAGGTAATTAATAAGGAAATGGTTTGTCTTAAAACTTAATTTAAATTTAAAACTAATAGAATAAATAAGAGTGATTTACTAATTGAATTAGTTAATGGTTAAGGATAAGTAAATTAACAATTAAGGTTTTCAAGTGATTTATTAATTTGTAATTAAGGATTGTTAATTTATAATTTAAGATAAATAATTAATGATTATTTATTTTATTTTATTCTAAACTTAATTAATGATTTAATTAAGTAAGTTAATTACTAAGATCAAATGTTTTAATAATTAAGATTTTTAATGAGTTAAAATTAATTAAGTTTAATTAATTTAATTAATTAATTTTTGATAAGGATTAATTAAATAAGGGTTAATTAAACTAGTAATTAAGAAGTACTTAATAAAGTTTTATTAAATAATAATTAGGTTTTCTTAATTAATAATTAGAAATTATTAAATTATAATTAAAGTTAATTAAGGATTAATTGACTGTTATTAAGGTTAGTTAATTATCATTAAAGATTGATTAATAGGTAATTATGGATTAATTAAATTGGTAATTAAGGTTGTTAATTAATAATTAACTTTTATTAATTAATAACTAAGAATAATTAATTAGTTAATTAAGTTTAATTAATTAAGGATTGATTACTTTGTATTAAAGGATATTGATTAATAATTAAGGTTTATTAATTAATAGTTAAAGAATAATTAATCAAGGATTAATTAATTTGTTTAAAGGGTAATTAAGGATGAGTTACTCAGTTATGATTTAAGAAATGAATGTGATTTATTTAAGTTAATTAATTTGTTAATTAATTAAGGATAGTCACTTGGTAATTGATTAAGTATAGTTACTTAATAAGATTGATTAAGTATAATTACTTAGTGTAAGTAATTAATAAATAAATTACTGTATGTAATTGGAGTAATTATTTAAGGTTGATAAATGAAAGTAATTAATTAATAATTAATGTAATTAATTAAAGAATAATGTAATTAATTATAGTTAATTAATTAATGGAAGTAATTAATTAAGGATCATTAGTTATTATAATTAAGGAGAGTAATTAAAGGTTAATTACTATAAATGATTAAGGATAATTAATTTGTGATATTAATTAAGGATAATTACTTTATGTAATTAATAATTAATCAAGAGTGATTAATATTTAATGATTAATTAATTAAATGGATTGTAATTAATTAATGGTTGATTAAGCAAAGATAGGAATTAATTCTTAAGTAATTAATTTAATTTAAATTGATTAAATTGATTATAATAGAGATTAATAAATGGTTGCTTATGAATGATGGTTGAGTAGAATGTCTGATTTGGTTGATATCTATTGGATGATATACTACGATATATTTGTGATAAATGTGTGATATTTATCTATGTTAATGCTATGTGAATTCAAGTATTAAATTGAAGTGAATTGTTTAAACCTTTAAACAACTTGGCCTTAAAAGATACGTTTTGGATTTCGATGAGACCGGGATCGGGTTTCCGTATACCGGATTTCCAGGTCTGGAGACCCGAATACCACATCGATCCAAATTAACGATAGGTCGTGAATCAAGTGAAGATGAAGATTCAGAGTGCAAGGGTTATTGTCGTTAACTCTGAGGGTGATTCCAAAACGAGTGTAACGAGATAATGCCTTCGGTTTCGTTCGAACCCGGAACGAACTTGTATGGATTGAATGCTTTCAGAACATCGTCAGGTGGACGATGAGCATTCTAAGTGATGTGTTCTTTTCTAAGGTAATCGTGACCTCAAGCCTCACAAACCGGGAATGGCTAAAACAGGGGAGGTGCAGCAAGGTTAGTGGGTAGCACCCAAGTAGGACAAGGTTACCTCTGTCTAGATGTCCCTTTCTATTTTTCGACTTAGTGGTGCGGTTGCTGATCCCAACCGTGAGGTATCTTGTGCGGGAATTATCCAGTAAGGGATGTTCCGACCTTGTGTTGCAGGGGATTGGGAGTGATCCTCGGTACGGTGATCTAGGCCACGTACTGTGACGGGCGGTATCCCGGTAGCCCAGCCATTGTATGGAATCCAAACTCCAATAAGTGCCGTACGTATTAGTTGTGCCCAACTATGTTGGAATGTGAGATGTAAGCATTTCAGCTATTTCTGTATTTTACTTGAAAACCCTAGACCCTATTATAATACAATCGAATTTCCTATCAAATGTTTTGGTTAGCGTAAGGTAAAAACTTACCCATGTTTATGTGTGGGAAGTCTTACGTGATACCTTTGTTTTCAAAAGGTTTTGAAGTTAAGCAATTTAAACCGTTTACTCACACCAGACCCATGTCTGACCCAAGTGTTTATTTCTGTTTTATATAAACTCTTGGGTACTCAAATTTTTACGAGTAGCCAAGGGAGTCAGGTTTGCTTTGACGAATATTCTGGAGGAGCAATGGAGCAGGAGGCTTCGGCGTTCGTAGATATAGTATTCCGCTGTGTTGATCTCTGAGTCATTATTATCTGTGTTGTATCTTGTATTGTAAAAACTAGACAGGTATTATAACTGTCTAGTATGTGTTGTATATATTGTGTAACTCTGATAGTTGTGGTATATGAAACTATGTAATAGTTTATGTTATTAATATAATTTATTCATTCCGCTGTTTAGATTCTGATGTTGTTCCTTTCTTTCTTCTCTTCTTTTCTCTTTCTATCCCTATCTTTCTTATTAGCGATACGACTTTCTGGTCAATGAAAGCCGGGACGTCACACAAGATCAAGACCATCTGTGATCTTCTTGAAGCTGGAGGACACAAAGTGTCTGACTCAGAGCAAATCTTAACCATTCTAAATGGTTTAAGTGATGATTATGAAGCAGTGGTTGCTGTTATTTCCTCTAACAAAGTTTTACCATCTATTGATGATGTTCATTCTATCCTACAGGCTCATGAGGCTAGACTAGATAACAAGAAACCTCAAGAATCAGATTTCACAATCAATTTTACAGTCAATGCCAAAAGCAAGAATCAGAGTAACAACAAAGGTGAAACATCATCACAAAGAGGAAACCATTCTAACAGATCAAGGGGAAGAGGCAGATGGAATAATAACAGTAACAGACCAAAATGTCAAATCTGCGAAAAAATTGGACATACAGTTGTAAAGTGTTATTTCAGATATGCTAATCAAAGCAACAACAATCAAAGAAACAACAACTATAGTGCAAATGTAGCCCAGTCAAGTAATCATACAGACAACAAGGACAACAATTCAAGTGAAAACATTCAACAAGAACATGTACAAGATGACTGCTGGTATCTAGACTCAGGAGCTACAAACCACATAACTAATAATCTAGACAATCTAAATCTTGGCAACAGGGAGTATAGAGGTAAACAATCAATTTGCATGGGGAATGGTAAGTGCATCAAAATCTCTCATGTTGGTAATGCTTTTATTAAAGGAAAGAAACGATTATTTTTGCATAATTTATTAAGAGTACCAAAGATCAAGAAAAATCTCATAAGTGTGTCTCAATTTGCTAATGATAACAAAGTTTACTTCAAATTTTACCCTAAATACTGCCTTGTCAGAGACATACTAACTAAGGACATTTTATTGCAGGGTGATGCTGAAAAAGGACTTTATAGGTTTAAATCTGTCAGCTACACAAGTCCCACAAAAAGGGAAATTTGTTGTAATCAATGTGAAAAGGCAAACTGCAATAGAGTATTTGATCTTTGGCACTGCAAACTTGGTCATCCAAGTGTAAAAATTGTTAAACAAATTCTTACTGAAAACTGTATATCTTATGATGATGTTTCCATTCCTTATGTATGCACACACTGTCAAATGGGTAAGAGTCATAAATTACCATTTAATGACTCCTTAACCAAATACTCTAAACCCCTTGAACTTATTGCTACTGATCTTTGGGGACCAGCACCAATATGTACAGATTATGGATATAAATACTATATATCATTTGTTGATGCACACACAAGATACACTTGGATATATTTCTTAAAGAATAAATCTGAAACACACAGTGTTGTGATCAGATTTATTACTATGGTTGAAAAGCAACTAAATTCTCATGTTAAAGTCATTCAATCTGATGGTGGAACTGAATACAAAACCCTTAAAGACTATTTTGAAAAAAGGGGAATAATTCATAGGACAACCTGTCCCTACACATCTGAGCAAAATGGTCTAAGTGAAAGAAAGCATAGACACATAGTTGATTCAGGGCTTAGTCTATTAGCTCATGCTAACTTACCTCTAAAATTCTGGCCTGAAGCATTTAATACTGCAGTCTATCTTATAAATAGACTGCCAACCAAAATTTTAGAAAACATAAGTCCCATTGAAAGATTACAAGGTGTCAAGCCAGACTATTACAGTTTAAAAACTTTTGGATGTCTGTGTTTTCCATACTTGAGACCATACAATAGTAATAAATTAAACTTTAGATCTAAACCATGTACTTTTCTTGGATACACTACTAATCAAAAAGGATATAAATGCCATGGTGACAGTGGAAGACTGTTTATTAGTAGACATGTTGTTTTCAATGAAAGTATTTTTCCCTTTAAAGATTCTAAAGTGAAAACCACAAGCAAAGTTTACAATCCATATATTTCTATACCTGAGTTACCCATATATCATGAGAATGAGACTTCAGCAGAGACAAGGAGGACTACTGATAATCATCAAAATCCCTCAGTATCAGCCTGTAACAACCCTGTATTTTGTGATTATTTTAATTATTTATTTTGGTTATTTTAATTGATTTCCTGATTTAAAAACTTTATTTTATTTATTAAAATGAATAAATTTTGTTATTTTAAATATAAATTTTGATTTTGATGTGAATTAGAATTCCAAACATGACTAAAAAGGATATTTTCCAGAAAAGTGAATTTTGGTCAATATGGTCAAACTTTGACTTTTAATTTAGAAATTTTAAAGTTTGAAAATTTGAATTTTATCTTTTATTATGAAAGTAAATAAAATTTTAAGAATAATGCTTTTCGTTTCGTTAAAATTTGATTTATAATGTGAAAGTTATACCCTTTTAAATATTGTGTGAAATTTGTTGTATTTAACAAAATTATTTATTTTAAATTATAAAAAAATAATATTTTATTTGGTCATGTAATATTATAATTTATATTTATATGGGTAAAATAACATGTTATGTATATACTTTGGTTTTAAAACATTTTAAAGATATAATTGGCATTTTCCAGTGTTAGCTGTATTTTGTTTAAAATTCTAATTTCCAGTTTCAACTAATTAAAGTAATTCTTTATTTGTTTTTCTATTTTTTTCTTAAAATCTTATTTTATTCTCATTCCCACTTTATTTTTTTCCTCATTTATTTTATTTATTTGTTTAAAGTGAAATAGAAATTTTATAAGGCTAGTGATATTTATTTGTAATTTTCATGTCTTATTTCCAATTTTTAAACATTTTTCTTTAGTTTTTTTCTATTTTTTCTAAATTAAATTATTTATTTCACTTTGAAAATACTTTAGAAATTATTTTATTTCAAAATTTTTCTTTAGAATATTTTTAAAATGAAGTAGATAATTTTCCAAAGACAATCGTGATTTATTTGTAATTTCTGGACCCTGTTTTCAATTTTTAAGCAATTTCTTATATTCTTTTTCCATTTTCTTTAAAATTAATTAATTATTTTTATTTTATATTACTTTGTTTCGGTTTTAAAGTCAATTTACTGATTTTATTTTTGTTTTATTTGAATTTAAAGAAAAAGAAATATGAAGAGTTTTAAAAGCTTATTTACCTTAAGTCCTTTCATCTCCTTTGTCCTTTCATTTGCCATAACTCCTCAATTACTATCTTGGCTGTGCATTTTTGGTTTGTAGCCGTGATTTTTCAGCCTCCATTCACCCAAAAACATTTTACCTTCTCATTCATTCATGGCTTCAAGAAAATCTATGGGTAATGGCTACTTTTTTTTACACTTTTCTTCTCATTTTTCATGTATTTTGCCTTGTTTTCTTTGCTTCTTTGAATGGCCTCCACTCCATATCCACGGCCACCACCCCCTACATCTCTTCCCTGCCATCACCACCAGCTACTCCTCTAGTCTTGACCAAGGCCGAGCCACCATGATGCCAAAACTCCACAAAAATTGCAACACAAGCCATAAAAACATGTTGTTTGACCACTATTTGTTCACCACTTCATTTTCCACCACCACCACCACCTTAGGCCGCCTCCACCACCTCTGGCCAGACCACCACACACCTTTCCTTCCACTGACCTGATCCATACCTCTCTGACCTGACCACACAAGCCCATGGCCAAGCCATTTTTGTGAACAAAACCCACCAATTTTGCCTTAAACTCTTCATATTCCTTTGTATAAACTTTCTCCTCATATTCTACTACCTAGGCCATGCATACACATGACCAAACCTGAGCCAAACTTGTTCAAACCAGAGCCAAAAACATCCCTAGGCCATGACAAAAGAATAGAGAAAGCAAGGCAAAAGATTTGGCATTCGTATCTCTTTTTATTTAAAAGTTATGTCATTTCTAGTGTATTGAAATTTATGGTTTGCTTTGATTTTTGTTTGGGTTGTAACACAAGATCTATATCATTGGATTTGCTCTCCACACTCAAATTGTATTAGAGTTGTCGTGCCTTCATAATCTTTGTGTTGTGAGCTTTGTTGGCAAATCTCCAGCTTAACAGGTGAGTTATTCTCACCAGACAATATGTACATATATAACTAGTGAATTGACCCCTTTTGAATCTGTAAAATGCATTATCATGTTACACTTGCTATGTTATGATTTATGATGTTCACCAATTCTTAAACACCTATTATATTATATGTTACTGTTATATTATGCTGTTCTATTATTTTTATTAGTTTATCACACTGCAAGTTCCCTTTAGATTAGAATCACTATGGGTTGAAATGATACATACCCGAACGGACTTTAGAATAGGAGAAAATCATTATGGGCTGAAATGATAGGCCTGAATGATTTTCAATTATTTTTCATTTCCTTGGGATTGCGGGTTTGAAATGATCAAACCCGGGTTTTCTTTGTAAATTACGGGTTGAAATGATATATTACCTGTATCACTTTACTTAGACTAGAAATGAAATACAGACCCGTTGTTAAAATATGTTTTTATAAAAATCTTAAAAATATTTTTGAAATGTAAATATTATAATATTTGATTTAAACTAAATAAAAAAATTATTTATGTAAGCATTATTGATTTTTTGAAAATTTATAAGTGAAATAAATTATTGGTAAAACTAGAAAATTTGAAATGTAAGTTATTTTGGGAAATTTTAATTGGGTGATTATTGGAATTTAAATTAAATATGAAATGTGATAACTTCATGATAATTTGGATTAAAGTGAATTTAAATGATTTTTATATTATATTAATGATTTTGAATAAAGTTAAAATGTGAAATGAATGAATATTTAAGTTGAAATTTTGAAATATAACTAAAATAGGAAATTTGTGAATTTGGCTTAAGAGTGAACTTTAAGTTAAGTAAATAAAAATGGAATTAAGTTATTTTCAAATTTTAAAATTAAGTGTTAAGTTAATTTAATTTAATGAATTTATAATTTAAAATTGGAATTTAATAAGTGATTATTATTAAATTTTGATTTTTGAATGGAGTTTTAACTTTATAAAATCATGAATATAAGGGTATTTGAATAATTATTTTAAAAGTGAAATTATATGATTTTATAAGTAAAAAAATGATTTATATAAAAATATAATTGTTTGTGAAATTATACTAAATATTTGAAGTTAGTTAACTGCATTTCTGAAACGCTATTAAATTCTAATGTAAATGATAATACAACATTTGTAAATGCTGTAGTTGATAATAATGAACCAAATGGCTAAATTTAATTAAAGGCTATTATAGCATTTTTGTAAATGTTATAATGGTTGAATTTAACTAAGTTTATTTGAAACTAATGTAACCATATTACAGAATTTTAAATGCTGTCTTTTGTTAAATTGAACTATTTTAAATGTGACTTTCCGTAGCATTTTCTAAATGCTGCGAAAGTTGAAATTTCATTGTTTTAATTAATTTAAGTGAACGAATGAACTTTGAAAAGTTAAATTTTTGGAAATTTAAAATTTTAATTATTAAATATACTAACTTCATTTTTATGATTTAAAATGAAGTAATTTGTTTCGAAATATAAATTATTTTGAAATATGATATTTTGATATTTTGAAATGGATTTTATAAGGATATTGAATTTTGAAATGATATTTGATTTCGAAGTATAAAATACCATTTTGAAATGATATTTGATTTCGAAGTATAAAATACCATTTTGAAATTTTAACCACGGGATGTATTTAATTTATAGTTTAACTGATCCTTAAAGGATGAGCGATCCCAAGCATCCTTTGAGTTATTGTGCATTTCTACTACAGTTCACTTGAGTTGGTTTACATTATATAAGTATATATTGTCCTGACTCGAGTGTTTTGTGTTTTACTTTACGCTCGGGTCAGCCTGAGTATTTACAGCTTAGCTTTGGATTTCTTTCTGGAGCTAGGAATCGCTGGAGATTCTGCTTGTCTAGTTATCTGTTCCTTTCAGTTCAGTTGTTCTATTTCAGTTCTGGTATTCATAAACTTCTATTTATTTGAGATGTATATTGTATATGTTTTCAAGCAGATATTATGTATTATGTTTTGAGAGTTTGTTATAGTAGCTTCATGAACTACTATGGTTTTTTTATATTCCGCTGCGAGTTATTCTGATATGTTCTGTGTCTGTGATTCTGTGTATTTGATTTCATTTGCTCCAAATTTATTTACAATCTGTTATTTTGAATTATTCAAGCCAGACATGTGTGGATTATTGTCGATTTGAATGGTCCAAAATACCGGGTCGTTACAGTTGGCATCAGAGCTTTGGTTTTAGGCAAACCTTAGCCTGCGGAGCAAAAACTCATTAGAGATAGGGTAGAAATACCCTAGAATAAGTGAAATCAATCTCAGAATCATTTCTTTGTGAGAGAACGTATTTTCGAAGTATAAAATGATTTTCAAATGATTTTTAAAGAATTTTCAAAGATTATTTTGATATAAATTTCCTTGCTTTAAAAGTAAAATATTTCTTAAACTTCATTCCTTTCGTATCCACCTTGTTAGTAATTTCTTTGATTAGGATCCTCTAAAATTTTGAACTTCTCTCTTGATTGATCTAGATCCTTTGTTGATAGGAATCTATTTTGGGTATGGCAAAATCAGTAGTTTGTTAGGATGCTTTGAGTAAACTCTGTTGTATCTTTTGCTTAGCTAAAGTTGTCCAACTAAAGATATTTAAGCTTCTGTTTTCGTATGTTATGAATTCGAGTCTTTCCAAATTTTGAATGGGAATTTTTCTGTATCGATATAGGTTATATTTCTCTAATCTTCGTTTGGATTCTTATCGAATAAGATTCCTTTGAATTTTGGAATGCTCACTTGTTCTGAAATCCATTCCTATCTCCCCTAATTGTATTCTTTTGATTTTGGAGCATTGCATCACTCCACTTTGTATGACCTTTATAGGGTGGCGATTCCGCCAATTTTTGAATGATTATAATTGGCATTGATTCACCGGAGATTTCTGTATCCTCGGTTTACGATGTTTTCTATCTTCTGCTATATTTAGATTCTATCTCTGGCAATCGAAGGTCGATTTTCCTTAGATTTTCGCATCGATTATATTCCTGAAATCACGGTTGACCGGTTAAGGTCGCCCGCAATTCATATAGGCTTATCCATCTTGTATTTGGTAATTTAATTATCTTATCTTCGTTTGAGCCTATCTTTGAATTAGAATTCTATTTGATTAGAGTCCTTCTAAATTTGAATCTCTGTTTTGCTTTGAAATCCATCCTTGAATCGTCCCTTGGAAAGTTTGTGGTTGATTGTCTTTTAAAAATTTTGTATTCATCGTAGTTTTATTTTGATAAGGATGACCATATTTTTATATAAAGATGAAATGTTTTTGATAAGGATTATATACCTTTTAAAAAAAATGAGAATTTGAAGTTTTGAAAGGATTTGAAATTGTAAAAATTTTATAAGAAATGGTTTCATATAAAATGATTTATAACTGAAGGTTTTGAATCTGAATTTAAGTGATTGAACTCCAGCATTTTGGAACTAGTTTTAAGATTTTGAAATAATAAATAATACGATTGAAATTATTTTTCCGAATAAGTAATGTTTCAATGATTTTAATGGGTTTTAATGATTTTGAAGGAATTTCAAAGAAGTTTTCAAAGTAAATGGAAGTCCAGAACTCACTTATGTCGCTGGAAAATAATTTCGGTGATGAGTGCACGCATTATCGACATTGATTTTCGAGTTTCTGAGTGAGGGAGAGGCCACTTCGGTAGCATTGCTATGCGATTGATTTGTGAAACCAATTTAGATTTCAAATTACGAAGTGTGATGTGATATTCGAAAGATATATGTATATATATTTGTAAAATTTGAAATGAGCCGGTGTTCAGTCCTTGAGTTTTGGATTTGATTTGATATAACCCTATTTTTGGAATGGATTTACTGATTTAATTGTGATTTCCAACTCTTGGATTGAAATATGATTTCTTCAACTATTTTAAAGGTTCGAGCACTTCCAAATCAAGGTTAACTTTTCAAAGCTAAGAAATTTTGAAAAGTAATTTGATAAAGTATATAAGTTTGTTTTGAATGTTTAAGTATGAAGTAATATGATTTAAATAAGTTGAAATTGTTTGGTTAAGTAAATGAATAAAGCAATTTTAAAATTTTCTAATATGAAATTTAGATTTGAAATGTTTTGAAAAGAATTTGGTCTTCAAAATATTTTGAATAAAATTTAGTTTAAATGTTTTAACTTAGTAATATCTTTATGAAACTATATATTTAACAAGTTGAAATAAATATATAAGTTGTACGTATGCTGTTTTATTCGCATAATTAATTTGATCCAAGTTTGAGTACACAAGTTGTGATATCCCGGATTTTCGGGCATCAGATAATTGGATAGTTATCTGATTTAACTTTTTAAAATACCGATTTATAAATCGAACAAATTCAAATGTGATAATCTCCATTTAAAAATTTATTTAAAATTTGGTAAGATTGTTAATTTCAAATCAATAATAATAATATGTTGTATATATTCATGTATAGAGAATTATTATATACAAATTTAATTTGTGTTTGTTTAAAAATATATGATATATATACATCAAATTGATTTTTAAATTTAAGTTGAATTTAAATCTAGATTTAAATTTGGAAATTCAAAGGGTAGATATTTTAAAATAATATATAAGCTTTATTTATAAATATAATTGGTTTTATTTTCTTTAAAGTAATTTTTTTTATATATAGATAAGTATTTGTAAATTAATAAATTAAGTATAAAGCTTTTATTAATATTTAAAAATAAGTAAAGATTACTTAAATTACAAGTGTTAATTATGAAAACATATAAATACATGTGTAAGCTAATTTCACACAAATTACAAGTGGAGGCAAATTTGTAACATAATTAACAAGTGTTAACATGATATAATTTGATGTTACAAGTGGCATACTTATTCTTTTTCAAGATTTAATTATATCAATAAGAATGAATTAAGAAACCAGGCTTCACTTCCCAATTTCTTTTATCTTCTCAAAAAAAAAAAACCTGTAAACTGAAAATAAAATAAATCAAAGGAAGATCAAACCTGGAGATGAAACAAAATCATACAGTAAAGTCTGGCCAGCAAATTCAAGTTCAAATACAACTCTAATGCCAGAATCAACTCAACAGCAAAAGTTTTAAATCATCTCAACAATCAAGATAAACCAGAAGCATTTTAAAACCTGGAAGCTGTCAATTTTAATTCTTCAACCTCTGCTAATCATCAAGTTTCAACCTGATGTAAATCAAAGCACATTTCCAGTTTTCAAATCTCAAGTTACATCTCTGTTTATTATTGCAAGGTGAGTAAACATCACTCCCTATCAACCTTTATCTGCTTTGTTTTGATGCATGTGATAAAACTGTGAATTAATATTGTGAAACTTTGTTTGTGTAATGATAAATGTGCTTGCATGAATATCAGTTCATATATGATATGTATGCATGTCTGTAGCCTCCTCTGTTCTTGTTTCTCAGATACAAAACTAAATCAAAAAAACCAAAATCACTTCCTCCAATATCTTTTAAGTTAAGATGTTTAAGGAAAATATGTTTGGAAAATCAAGATCTTAGTTTTGGAAATATTTTTAAGTAGAATTTGAAAGCAGTTTTAACTGGAAGAAGAATTTACAGTGAAAACTCAAGAATGTCAAAATCTCAACTTCCATAATTTATTGTTTCACTTATATAACCTGATTCGTACCTAAAAATGATGAATTTAGATGGTAATATCAAGATTTTTAAGTGTCTAATTGGGTAGATTTTGTAAGTTGAACGGAAATTGAACTTTCATCAATTTCCGATGATCGGTGGAGAATTGAGCGTCGTGATCGAGGGTGGAGATATCTTGGGGGACGGGGGTTGTAGGAAAAATAGTCGGTGAATTTCTAGATCATCGTGGTGGCACGGCGAAGAGGATCTAGGGTTTAAGGCCCTGCTCGAGACGATGAGATTGTCGAGGCCAATGCGATGTCGTAGTCGCATCGGAAGAGGCCGGAGTAGGGAAAAAGAAGCGTGGTCGAGTGGCGAAGGTTTGGACGTGTTGGCGAGTTCTCTGGTGATGGGAGGCGGCGGCGCGAGGCGAATTGATGATTGGGTTTCGTTCTAGTGAGGTTGCTCGACTCGTTCGATTTCGCTATGAAGGGTTGTTCGAGGATCTGGGTGGTTGGGTCGACTGAGGGTGATGTCAGCGATTGATCGTAGGCGTCAACGTGGGTCGGAGATGCTCCAACACGATGTGCATGTGCACGTGTGCACATTTGTTGTCTGGGTTATTTGGGGAATTAGGGAAGATGAAGTACTCGGGTTCGACTCGAAGTAATTCGCGTAATAACTCGAAGACGAGAGAGATGGGGGAAACTCGAAGATGGGCTTGAGGAAATGAAGTAGAAGCTCGGGTCTGTTTAAACTAATACCAGGTTTTCAAATTTATAAAGGAAACATGTTTTCAGGTTTTAAGATTTTGAAAGTAAATTTTGTATAGATTTTAAAAGCAAAGAAAATACAAGTTTTAAATTTTAAAATAAAGCAAGTTTTAGAATTTTATTCTGAAAACAAATTTCTTTTATATAATAAAAGTTTATTTCATTTTTGGGTGGATAAAAGTTCTTTAGTTTATTTTGATAAATTTTTTTTTTATTAAGCTTTGTTTCCTTAAGTCTATTTTGAAATAAAAATTTAATAGCCTAATTAAGAAGCTAAATGGTTTGTCTTAAAATAATGTTTGATTAATAATTAACTTAAAGGTAGTTAATTTATATGTTAATGATAATTTATTTTCAAGGGTTATTAAATAAAGATTTAAATAATAATTAAGGATTAAGTACTTAATGTCTTGAATTAAGGTAATTATTTAATATAAGTAATTAAAGGATAATTACTCAATGTAATTAATTTGTGATTTATCAATATAAGTGATTAGGGATAATCACTTATTGTAATTAATTAAGGATAATTAATTAAATCATTAATTAATTGATGTAACTAATTAAGGGAAAATTTAATAATTAAAGGTTAGTTAATTTATTAATAAATGATTAAAGAATAATTAATTAAAATAGTTTGTAATTAAATTAATGTTAAGTAAAGGTCATCCAAGTGATTAAAGTTAATGATTAATTTAATTTGAGATAAATTAAATTAATTTTGGAAGTGATAAATCTTGCTTATGAATGATTGAATGATGTAAATACCTTGAATTGGTTGATATCCCTGATATGAAATGTTTTCTGATATGATATGTTTTGAATAGACAGTGATAGTATGGTGATCTATCATTGATGAATTGCTGTGTATAAAAGTGACATCTTGTATTTAAAGTTGAATTGTATTTCACCTGAATAACTTGGGTTAAAATGGAATTGAGTTCGAAGAGACCGGGATCGGGTATCAATAAATACCCGAACCCACTTCGATTTATAACCTACATTGATTCTTTATAGATTGATTTGTGAAATCAATAGGCTGGTTTGGGTTAATGTGGACCATTTAAACTAAGTTGGATACTTAGATATCATTTTGAGAAAATAAGTGTTGACTATATGAGATGTTTACGTGTAGTAAGTACGAGTTACCCCGGGTTTTAAATAAGTTATATGGATTGGAATTTCTTGTTAGATGAGTTTACTCACGCTGGTTTCCAGCCTGACCCGGGTGTTACTTTAATGTAATGCTCGGGTCAGACCGAGTATTACAGATTTTCAGGTAAGGACGTTCTGGAGTTCAGGAGGCGAGCTGGATGGCAGGAACGTATGGAGTGTATTCCGCTGTGTATATGAGACTGTGTAGTCTGTATAGATTTTAGTCTGGAACAAGTTGTATAACTGTCCAGTCATTTGTAAATGTATAACTCTGATGTATAATGTATAAGTGTATTGATACAGTTCTTTTTGTAAAACTGTTATTTATGTGATATTATATTTTGATCCGCTGCGAATGTGAGGTATCTGTGTCTTGTTCCTGCTTCTTCTTCTTTCTCTTTCTTTTCTTTTCTAACTATCTGGAATTTTCGGTATCGAAATTTCCAGGTCGTTACACTTGGTATCAGAGCGAAGGTTAAGCGAGAACCTTGGCTCTGTTGAGATTACTTGTTAAGGATAGGGTCAATGGTACCCTAGAACGAGTTGAGTGTATATATATATGAGAGCGTATTTGTTATTTTCATATATAAAGATTTTAAATGATTTTATATAAGAATATATTTTGATATATAAAATGATATTTCTTTCTAATAAATATTAAGGTAATTGGTTGGTAAAATATTCGAATTAAATTAAGTGGTAATAGAAATAAAGCCAAATTAAAATTGAATAAAGATAAGTTTGAAATGAATTCAAACTAAAATTAAAATCTCGAATTTGTAGAAATGTTATCAAGAATAAAGGTAATAATGAATTGGTTTCCAGATATGATAATCTTGGTTATTATCATAAATGGTAATTGTGTTTAATAATGAATGTTGTTAATGATTTAGCAAAATGAAATGTTTAGGGAAGTAAACATTTAAGTGTGTATAACTTATAAATTGGAATTGAAGATAATTTAAAATTGTGAAGTTTTAAATCTAATTCCAGAAAACTTGAAATTGTTTTAAAGAAGTTGTTTTGAATTAAAACCAAAGGTGGTTTAAAAATTTAAAGTATAACTTGGTGTGTAAAGAAAATGTATATATGAGGAATATACATAATACCAATGATGATTTGAAATAAACACTTAGTGTTGAGTTTTAAATTGGAAAGTGATGTGAAACCCAAAGTAAAGTAGGTTTTAAACTTAAAAGGGGAAAGATTATTAATCTGAAGTTTAAAATTTGAATGGGAATTCAAACTGTGAAAGGTTGACTGGATTAAGTAAATTTAACTTGGAGGAAGTTAAATAAGTTTGAATAAATAACTTGAATTGGAAATTTCAAGATGAAATTTAAATTTAACTTGGGTAGTTAAATGGCTAATTTAAATGGGAGTTATGAGTGATCTCAAAATGGGTTTGAGATCTGGAAATTGAAAATGGATAATAAATTAGAATTTGAAGATTAAATTGTTTTTGAATTCTTATTTGCACTTTGTAATAAGTTAAGTAAAGATAATTTTTAAAAATGGAATTTTGAAATTTGAATTCACAATTAAATGGTTTAAAGATTTAATTTGTTAAAAATTAAAGGAATTGTGATTTAAGGAATTAAATCAATATTTAAAAATTTTAACTCGAAATTATATAATTCAAGATAGTTTAAAATTGAGATTTAAATTGAATTAGTCAAACTGAATTTGATTTGAATAAATGGGAATTGTGATTTAGGATGGATAAGTTTAAAATTCAAATGGAAAATTTGAATTGGATTAATTTAAAATAAAATTAAGATTGAATGAGTTCAAATTCAAATGGGAATTGGGATTAATTCATATAGAAATTGAAATGATTTGAAATTGAAGTGGATTCAATTTGAAATAAATCCAAATTGATTTGAAATAATTTGGAATTGTGATTAAAGTTGAATAAGTTTAAAAATCAAATGGAGTTTGATTTAAATTTGGAAAGGAATTAAGGTTAATTCAACTTGAATTAGGATTAAATAAATTTCAATGGAAATTGAAGTATTGAGTCAATTTAAATGAAATTGGAATTTAAATTGAATTGTTGGGAAATTAATTGGAAATGGAGATTGGAAAATTAAACGGTTTGACTCGGGACTATTTTCAAAGTAAATTGTTTTAATATAAATATATTTTTCCAAACTATTTACTATACAATCTTTCTTCTCAAATCCCAAACTATCTTATACTTATTTTACAATTATTTTGAAATTATTTAACTATTTTGAAACTGTCTTATAAACTAATTACTATTTTTCTGTTATTTATATCTAATCACTATTTTAAAAAAAAAACTATTGTGCAATTATCTAACTATTTTATACCTACTTAACTATTTTACAGCTATTTTACAACTTAATAACTATTTTTCAACTACTTATCTATTTTAAACTTTTCCAAGCTATTTTTAAAAATTTAAATTGGTCAGAGTTCAAACAGTTTATAATTGAAGAAATAACTCAATTGGTAATGGAAGCAATTGAGAATAAGTGAATGGAATTAAAAGAAATCTGAATAGAAAAGAGAATTGATTTGGCTAATAACCAATAAAAGATAAATACGTAGGATATACGTATATTATTCTATTCGCATAGTGATTCGATCCAGATTCGAACACAGAATTTCGAGATAGTATTATCGATCCGAGTTGGGATTTTTCGCTCGATTTTCGACGGCGAACCTGGATATGGGTTTTGATTGGTTCTGGATATTCTCTATCATAGCTACGACTATGCAAGGAGAATGACGGTTTCTGATCAAGAAACCAGATCTGAGTCCGCACTAGGAAGTCGGGTGGACGATATGTGTACATCGTACGAGTTTGAATGAAATTGATATTGAAGTTTGTGGATAAGGATTGTAAAATGATCTTTGAAATGGATTTGAAATGAAAAGTATATTTGTGAAATATAATGGAATTGGATATTTCTTTGGTTGAAATTTACTTTATGGGGGTAAGTAAATGGTAAATAACTTTATAAGGAAATCAAACTTGAATATTTGATTGACAATAAATAAAGTTATATTTTGTAATATGATAAACTTCCCTTATTGAATCTAGCCAGAATAAAAGGGTTTTTGGAAGTATTTGAAGTATAAAAAGAGGTTTTATACAAGTTTGAAGTGATCCAAAGATTTTTAAAGTTATATATATATATATATATATATATATATATATAAAGGATCTTATGAGAATGATTTTGGAAAAGGTTTTGGGAACCTATGAATTTGGAAAAGGCTTTTGATTTTTGGGAAAATCAATTTTGGATTTTGGAAAGCCTAGTTTGAGAATTATCGATTTTGGTAATCGATTTTGTGTAAAGGAGATTTTGATAAATCATAAAGGGTATGATTTGAAGATACTATAAATATATAGTATAAAGTATTTGGAGAATAGCTCTGGGGAAAAAGGCGCTTCCTTGAAATGAACTTCTCAGGAGTACCACTGGATGGTACTGCCTTGAACCCCAAGGGGGGATTCTAAAGTTGATCCTGTGAGGAGTCCGGACGAACTAGTTCCTGAGGATTATTTGTGTAGCGAAAGTCGAGGGGCTGGTGCCCACAGAGGCATTTGGGTTATGCTGTGACGACAGTTTAACTCGATGTCACTGCGATCTACTGCAGACCATAGCGGAAGTCATGTGTGCCGCTGAGAGCCAACTGTCTACGTTTGATTTTATATCGGTAGACTGTGACACTATGGTAACATAGCGAAAGTCGTTTGTGCCGCTGAGAGCCAACAGTCTGCGTTTGATTTTATATCGGTAGACTGCGACCTATGTGGGAGAAGTTTCATTATTTGGCAGCGAAATTCGGTGGCGCTGATGCCTACAGTTATATGGGTTTGTGCTGTGATAGCAACGTAAGGCCCGGGTATAACTGCGATCTGTAGCGGGTTCCATGGCGTAATCGAGGAGCGCGGAGACCTACAGTTATCTGTGGATTTTGCCGGGACGGCAACGTAACCATCGGGTTAACTGCGACCATGGATGGGGGTGATGATTTCCAGAGCATTCTCACCAAGGATATTTTCTCTATTTTCAAAACTGTTTTCTATATTTTCAATAAATTATTTTCCAAATATTTTCACTGGGTGTTGAAACCGGGTCTGCTAAGTACTTATATATTTTCAGTCTTACGCCTGATCAACGTATGACCGAATTTCTATGAGAATGAGGATGGACTGGTTGAGACATCGAGTTATAAAAAGTATTTTTATAAAACTATTTTGGTGATATTATATTGATTTTTGAAGTATTTTAAAATTTCTTAATTAAAGAGTTTATAGATGAAAATACTCAAAGAATAATTTAACTGTAATAAAATTCTTGCTTCATTCCTTTTCGAGGACGAAAAGATTTAAAGGGGGGAGGAATGTGATATCCCGGATTTTCGGGCATCAGATAATTGGATAGTTATCTGATTTAACTTTTTAAAATACCGATTTATAAATCGAACAAATTCAAATGTGATAATCTCCATTTAAAATTTATTTAAAATTTGGTAAGATTGTTAATTTCAAATCAATAATAATAATATGTTGTATATATTCATGTATAGAGAATTATTATATACAAATTTAATTTGTGTTTGTTTAAAAATATATGATATATATACATCAAATTGATTTTTAAATTGAAGTTGAATTTAAATCTAGATTTAAATTTGGAAATTCAAAGGGTAGATATTTTAAAATAATATATAAGCTTTATTTATAAATATAATTGGTTTTATTTTCTTTAAAGTAATTTTTTTTATATATAGATAAGTATTTGTAAATTAATAAATTAAGTATAAAGCTTTTATTAATATTTAAAAATAAGTAAAGATTACTTAAATTACAAGTGTTAATTATGAAAACATATAAATACATGTGTAAGCTAATTTCACACAAATTACAAGTGGAGGCAAATTTGTAACATAATTAACAAGTGTTAACATGATATAATTTGATGTTACAAGTGGCATACTTATTCTTTTTCAAGATTTAATTATATCAATAAGAATGAATTAAGAAACCAGGCTTCACTTCCCAATTTCTTTTATCTTCTCAAAAAAAAAAACCTGTAAACTGAAAATAAAATAAATCAAAGGAAGATCAAACCTGGAGATGAAACAAAATCATACAGTAAAGTCTGGCCAGCAAATTCAAGTTCAAATACAACTCTAATGCCAGAATCAACTCAACAGCAAAAGTTTTAAATCATCTCAACAATCAAGATAAACCAGAAGCATTTTAAAACCTGGAAGCTGTCAATTTTAATTCTTCAACCTCTGCTAATCATCAAGTTTCAACCTGATGTAAATCAAAGCACATTTCCAGTTTTCAAATCTCAAGTTACATCTCTGTTTATTATTGCAAGGTGAGTAAACATCACTCCCTATCAAACTTTATCTGCTTTGTTTTGATGCATGTGATAAAACTGTGAATTAATATTGTGAAACTTTGTTTGTGTAATGATAAATGTGCTTGCATGAATATCAGTTCATATATGATATGTATGCATGTCTGTAGCCTCCTCTGTTCTTGTTTCTCAGATACAAAACTAAATCAAAAAAACCAAAATCACTTCCTCCAATATCTTTTAAGTTAAGATGTTTAAGGAAAATATGTTTGGAAAATCAAGATCTTAGTTTTGGAAATATTTTTAAGTAGAATTTGAAAGCAGTTTTAACTGGAAGAAGAATTTACAGTGAAAACTCAAGAATGTCAAAATCTCAACTTCCATAATTTATTGTTTCACTTATATAACCTGATTCGTACCTAAAAATGATGAATTTAGATGGTAATATCAAGATTTTTAAGTGTCTAATTGGGTAGATTTTGTAAGTTGAACGGAAATTGAACTTTCATCAATTTCCGATGATCGGTGGAGAATTGAGCGTCGTGATCGAGGGTGGAGATATCTTGGGGGACGGGGGTTGTAGGAAAAATAGTCGGTGAATTTCTAGATCATCGTGGTGGCACGGCGAAGAGGATCTAGGGTTTAAGGCCCTGCTCGAGACGATGAGATTGTCGAGGCCAATGCGATGTCGTAGTCGCATCGGAAGAGGCCGGAGTAGGGAAAAAGAAGCGTGGTCGAGTGGCGAAGGTTTGGACGTGTTGGCGAGTTCTCTGGTGATGGGAGGCGGCGGCGCGAGGCGAATTGATGATTGGGTTTCGTTCTAGTGAGGTTGCTCGACTCGTTCGATTTCGCTATGAAGGGTTGTTCGAGGATCTGGGTGGTTGGGTCGACTGAGGGTGATGTCAGCGATTGATCGTAGGCGTCAACGTGGGTCGGAGATGCTCCAACACGATGTGCATGTGCACGTGTGCACATTTGTTGTCTGGGTTATTTGGGGAATTAGGGAAGATGAAGTACTCGGGTTCGACTCGAAGTAATTCGCGTAATAACTCGAAGACGAGAGAGATGGGGGAAACTCGAAGATGGGCTTGAGGAAATGAAGTAGAAGCTCGGGTCTGTTTAAACTAATACCAGGTTTTCAAATTTATAAAGGAAACATGTTTTCAGGTTTTAAGATTTTGAAAGTAAATTTTGTATAGATTTTAAAAGCAAAGAAAATACAAGTTTTAAATTTTAAAATAAAGCAAGTTTTAGAATTTTATTCTAAAAACAAATTTCTTTTATATAATAAAAGTTTATTTCATTTTTGGGTGGATAAAAGTTCTTTAGTTTATTTTGATAAATTTTTTTTATATTAAGCTTTGTTTCCTTAAGTCTATTTTGAAATAAAAATTTAATAGCCTAATTAAGAAGCTAAATGGTTTGTCTTAAAATAATGTTTGATTAATAATTAACTTAAAGGTAGTTAATTTATATGTTAATGATAATTTATTTTCAAGGGTTATTAAATAAAGATTTAAATAATAATTAAGGATTAAGTACTTAATGTCTTGAATTAAGGTAATTATTTAATATAAGTAATTAAAGGATAATTACTCAATGTAATTAATTTGTGATTTATCAATATAAGTGATTAGGGATAATCACTTATTGTAATTAATTAAGGATAATTAATTAAATCGTTAATTAATTGATGTAACTAATTAAGGGAAAATTTAATAATTAAAGGTTAGTTAATTTATTAATAAATGATTAAAGAATAATTAATTAAAATAGTTTGTAATTAAATTAATGTTAAGTAAAGGTAATCCAAGTGATTAAAGTTAATGATTAATTTAATTTGAGATAAATTAAATTAATTTTGGAAGTGATAAATCTTGCTTATGAATGATTGAATGATGTAAATACCTTGAATTGGTTGATATCCCTCATATGAAATGTTTTCTGATATGATATGTTTTGAATAGACAGTGATAGTATGGTGATCTATCATTGATGAATTGCTGTGTATAAAAGTGACATCTTGTATTTAAAGTTGAATTGTATTTCACCTGAATAACTTGGGTTAAAATGGAATTGAGTTCGAAGAGACCGGGATCGGGTATCAATAAATACCCGAACCCACTTCGATTTATAACCTACATTGATTCTTTATAGATTGATTTGTGAAATCAATAGGCTGGTTTGGGTTAATGTGGACCATTTAAACTAAGTTGGATACTTAGATATCATTTTGAGAAAATAAGTGTTGACTATATGAGATGTTTACGTGTAGTAAGTACGAGTTACCCCGGGTTTTAAATAAGTTATATGGATTGGAATTTCTTGTTAGATGAGTTTACTCACGCTGGTTTCCAGCCTGACCCGGGTGTTACTTTAATGTAATGCTCGGGTCAGACCGAGTATTACAGATTTTCAGGTAAGGACGTTCTGGAGTTCAGGAGGCGAGCTGGATGGCAGGAACGTATGGAGTGTATTCCGCTGTGTATATGAGACTGTGTAGTCTGTATAGATTGTAGTCTGGAACAAGTTGTATAACTGTCCAGTCATTTGTAAATGTATAACTCTGATGTATAATGTATAAGTGTATTGATACAGTTCTTTTTGTAAAACTGTTATTTATGTGATATTATATTTTGATCCGCTGCGAATGTGAGGTTTCTGTGTCTTGTTCCTGCTTCTTCTTCTTTCTCTTTCTTTTCTTTTCTAACTATCTGGAATTTTCGGTATCGAAATTTCCGGGTCGTTACACAAGTTCGAGGTGGATTACACCATTTCGTGTTAGGATTTTTCATTCGATTCTTGATGGCGAATATTTGATATGGATTTTGGGCTTGATTCCAGAATTCTCTATCATAGTATATGGCTATGCAAGGAGACTGATGGCTTCTAGTCGAGAAACCATATCGAAGTCCGCATTAGGGAAATCGAATGGACAATACTAGTTCGAAAGCGAACTTGTGTGATCGAGCGAGCGATCAAATGTGATTTTGCGAAATGATGACGTGTGTACATCTTATATTCTAATATCAGTGATATATTTTGACGCTGAAATTGAAAGCTGTCGGGTTAGAATATCTTTGCTTACTTTTCCAATTTAAATTACAAAGATATATAACCTATAAAAGCAAAGATATTCAAATCCCATATGGCTCTTCATACAGTGAAATTTATTTTGAAAAATTTGATCCTTATATAAGACGGACCTTACGTAAGTATAAGATGATTTTGAAAACATTTGATTTTGGAAATGAATTGGTTGACTTAAATTATATTGATTTGGAAATTTGGATTTATTTTCAAAAATCTATTATTTTGGAAACTTTGAAACTAAAGATATTTAATTTGAGAAGAAAATAATTTGGTGAAATTGTATATGATTTTGAAATTGAACTGATATTGAAAACAAATTTAAATTTGAGAACCTTATGTTACTAAACACTTTATTTGGGAGTTGTCGAACTTATATAAAATTGATTTGTATGAGTATGAAATTGATTCGAAAACTATAGATTTGAAAAGGTACTCAATTTGAAAGTGAAATCTTATATAATTGAAGTCTATATAAGTATGATTTGATATACTATTGATTTTGGAAAGTATTTGATTTGAAAATTAAATCTTATATATAATGGATTTTATATAAGTACGATATTTGAAAGTGATTTGAAAAGGTACTATATGATACATATTTTCGAAGTAAAGATATGGAAAGTGCCTTCTGCTTGATATCCGATTTGTGGCCACATCTTGGATTCATTCTATCGATATTATTCTCTCTGATTTTTGGTTTTCCGGATATGATACTCGAGTGTCCTTCGAATTCCATGGCATTACCCATGGTCTTACGATCGTGACTGCATAGCGCAACTGCCTGGCTGAGTCTTGCCTAGGGGTACGGATTGTTTCCTGGGGGATCCAGGCGTAACCATTGTGTATCCTGCAATCTGTGTAGGTCGCGAATAGTAGCGCAAATGCTTGGCTGAGTCTTGCCTGGGGGTACGGATTGTTTCCTGGGGGATCCAGGCATAACCATTGTGTATCCTGCATTCTACTAGTCATCATGGCGTAACTCGCAGGGCTGAGAAAGCTTACGGATATGGATTGTTTCCTGGGGGATCCAGGCGTAACCATTGTGTATCTGCGAACCATGGTTAGACAAAGGTTTTGTTTGTTTTTGTTTGGATTGTACTTTCCATATCTGTTTTTAAAAGTTTTTCCAGTATTTTCACTGGGTGTTGAAACAAGTCTACTAAGTACCTGGAGAATTCTAGTTTTGCGCCCGATCAACGCACTACCAGAGTCTACAGGAACAAGGATAAACTTGTTAAGACATCGAGTTATAAAAGTATTTTGATAAAATATTATATAAATGATACTTTGATTAGTTATTTCCTTTTTAAACGATTTTAAAGTGTTTAAAATATTTTACCTCTTCAACCAACAATTTTAAATTAATGGCTCATCCTTGTCTTTCGTCCTATTTTCCCTTCTAGCTATTCCTATTCTCCACCTTATTAAACTTACCCATAACAATAGTTATCAGGTATAATTTTAATCTTCTTGTCATCTTGTCTTAATCCTATTCCATTTTATCTCTTCTGTGTTTTCCGTGCCTCATTCCTTTTCGAGGACGAAAAGATTTGAGTGGGGGAGAGTGTAACAACCCTGTACTTTGTGATTATTTTAATTATTTATTTTGGTTATTTTAATTGATTTCCTGATTTAAAAACTTTATTTTATTTATTAAAATGAGTAAATTTTGTTATTTTAAATATAAATTTTGATTTTGATGTGAATTAGAATTCCAAACATGACTAAAAAGGATATTTTCCAAAAAAGTGAATTTTGGTCAATATGGTCAAACTTTGACTTTTAATTTAGAAATTTTAAAGTTTGAAAATTTGAATTTTATCTTTTATTATGAAAGTAAATAAAATTTTTAGAATAATGCTTTTCGTTTCGTTAAAATTTGATTTATTATGTGAAAGTTATACCCTTTTAAATATTGTGTGAAATTTGTTGTATTTAACAAAATTATTTATTTTAAATTATAAAAAAATAATATTTTATTTGGTCATGTAATATTATAATTTATATTTATATGGGTAAAATAACATGTTATGTATATACTTTGGTTTTAAAACATTTTAAAGATATAATTGGCATTTTCCAATGTTAGCTGTATTTTGTTTAAAATTCTAATTTCCAGTTTCAATTAATTAAAGTAATTCTTTATTTGTTTTTCTATTTTTTTCTTAAAATCTTATTTTATTCTCATTCCCACTTTATTTTGTTCCTCATTTATTTTATTTATTTGTTTAAAGTGAAATAGAAATTTTATAAGGCTAGTGATATTTATTTGTAATTTTCATGTCTTATTTCCAATTTTTAAACATTTTTCTTTAGTTTTTTTTCTATTTTTTCTAAATTAAATTATTTATTTCACTTTGAAATACTTTAGAAATTATTTTATTTTAAAATTTTTCTTTAGAATATTTTTAAAATGAAGTAGATAATTTTCCAAAGACAATCGTGATTTATTTGTAATTTCTGGACCCTGTTTTCAATTTTTAAGCAATTTCTTATATTCTTTTTCCATTTTCTTTAAAATTAATTAATTATTTTTATTATATATTACTTTGTTTCGGTTTTAAAGTCAATTTACTGATTTTATTTTTGTTTTATTTGAATTTAAAGAAAAAGAAATATGAAGAGTTTTAAAAGCTTATTTACCTTAAGTCCTTTCATCTCCTTTGTCCTTTCATTTGCCATAACTCCTCAATTACTATCTTGGCTGTGCATTTTTGGTTTGTAGCCGTGATTTTTCAGCCTCCATTCACCCAAAAACATTTTACCTTCTCATTCATTCATGGCTTCAAGAAAATCTATGGGTAATGGCTACATTTTTTTTACACTTTTCTTCTCATTTTTCATGTATTTTGCCTTGTTTTCTTTGCTTCTTTGAATGGCCTCCACTCCATATCCACGGCCACCACCCCCTACATCTCTTCCCTGCCATCACCACCAGCTACTCCTCTAGTCTTGACCAAGGCCGAGCCAGCATGATGCCAAAACTCCACAAAAATTGCAACACAAGCCATAAAAACATGTTGTTTGACCACTATTTGTTCACCACTTCATTTTCCACCACCACCACCACCTTAGGCCGCCTCCACCACCTCTGGCCAGACCACCACACACCTTTCCTTCCACTGACCTGATCCATACCTCTCTGACCTGACCACACAAGCTCATGGCCAAGCCATTTTTGTGAACAAAACCCACCAATTTTGCCTTAAACTCTTCATATTCCTTTGTATAAACTTTCTCCTCATATTCTACTACCTAGGCCATGCATACACATGACCAAACCTGAGCCAAACTTGTTCAAACCAGAGCCAAAAACATCCCTAGGCCATGACAAAAGAATAGAGAAAGCAAGGCAAAAGATTTGGCATTCGTATCTCTTTTTATTTAAAAGTTATGTCATTTCTAGTGTATTGAAATTTATGGTTTGCTTTGATTTTTGTTTGGGTTGTAACACAAGATCTATATCATTGGATTTGCTCTCCACACTCAAATTGTATTAGAGTTGTCGTGCCTTCATAATCTTTGTGTTGTGAGCTTTGTTGGCAAATCTCCAGCTTAACAGGTGAGTTATTCTCACCAAACAATATGTACATATATAACTAGTGAATTGACCCCTTTTGAATCTGTAAAATGCATTATCATGTTACACTTGCTATGTTATGATTTATGATGTTCACCAATTCTTAAACACCTATTATATTATATGTTACTGTTATATTATGATGTTCTATTATTTTTATTAGTTTATCACACTACAAGTTCCCTTTAGATTAGAATCACTATGGGTTGAAATGATACATACCCGAACGGACTTTAGAATAGGAGAAAATCATTATGGGCTGAAATGATAGGCCTGAATGATTTTCAATTATTTTTCATTTCCTTGGGATTGCGGGTTTGAAATGATCAAACCCGGGTTTTCTTTGTAAATTACGGGTTGAAATGATATATTACCTGTATCACTTTACTTAGACTAGAAATGAAATACAGACCCGTTGTTAAAATATGTTTTTATAAAAATCTTAAAAATATTTTTGAAATGTAAATATTATAATATTTGATTTAAACTAAATAAAAAAATTATTTATGTAAGCATTATTGATTTTTTGAAAATTTATAAGTGAAATAAATTATTGGTAAAACTAGAAAATTTGAAATGTAAGTTATTTTGGGAAA
The DNA here is from genome assembly GCA_030737815.1 of Allium fistulosum. Taxonomy (NCBI): domain Eukaryota; kingdom Viridiplantae; phylum Streptophyta; class Magnoliopsida; order Asparagales; family Amaryllidaceae; genus Allium; species Allium fistulosum. The sequence continues at coordinate 1,955,865 of JASFAW010000015.1, forward strand.
TTTTAATTGGGTGATAATTGGAATTTAAATTAAATATGAAATGTGATAACTTCATGATAATTTGGATTAAAGTGAATTTAAATGATTTTTATATTATATTAATGATTTTGAATAAAGTTAAAATGTGAAATGAATGAATATTTAAGTTGAAATTTTGAAATATAACTAAAATAGGAAATTTGTGAATTTGGCTTAAGAGTGAACTTTAAGTTAAGTAAATAAAAATGGAATTAAGTTATTTTGAAATTTTAAAATTAAGTGTTAAGTTAATTTAATTTAATGAATTTATAATTTAAAATTGGAATTTAATAAGTGAATTATTATTAAATTTTGATTTTTGAATGGAGTTTTAACTTTATAAAATCATGAATATAAGGGTATTTGAATAATTGTTTTAAAAGTGAAATTATATGATTTTATAAGTAAAAAAATGATTTATATAAAAATATAATTGTTTGTGAAATTATACTAAATATTTGAAGTTAGTTAACTGCATTTCTGAAACGCTATTAAATTCTAATGTAAATGATAATACAACATTTGTAAATGCTGTAGTTGATAATAATGAACCAAATGGCTAAATTTAATTAAAGGCTATTATAGCATTTTTGTAAATGTTATAATGGTTGAATTTAACTAAGTTTATTTGAAACTAATGTAACCATATTACAGAATTTTAAATGCTGTCTTTTGTTAAAATGAACTATTTTAAATGTGACTTTCCGTAGCATTTTCTAAATGCTGCGAAAGTTGAAATTTCATTGTTTTAATTAATTTAAGTGAACGAATGAACTTTGAAAAGTTAAATTTTTGGAAATTTAAAATTTTAATTATTAAATATACTAACTTCATTTTTATGATTTAAAATGAAGTAATTTGTTTCGAAATATAAATTATTTTGAAATATGATATTTTGATATTTTGAAATGGATTTTATAAGGATATTGAATTTTGAAATGATATTTGATTTCGAAGTATAAAATACCATTTTGAAATTTTAACCACGGGATGTATTTAATTTATAGTTTAACTGATCCTTAAAGGATGGGCGATCCCAAGCATCCTTTGAGTTATTGTGCATTTCTACTACAGTTCACTTGAGTTGGTTTACATTATATAAGTATATATTGTCCTGACTCGAGTGTTTTGTGTTTTACTTTACGCTCGGGTCAGCCTGAGTATTTACAGCTTAGCTTTGGATTTCTTTCTGGAGCTAGGAATCGCTGGAGATTCTGCTTGTCTAGTTATCTGTTCCTTTCAGTTCAGTTGTTCTATTTCAGTTCTGGTATTCATAAACTTCTATTTATTTGAGATGTATATTGTATATGTTTTCAAGCAGATATTATGTATTATGTTTTGAGAGTTTGTTATAGTAGCTTCATGAACTACTATGGTTTTTTTATATTCCGCTGCGAGTTATTCTGATATGTTCTGTGTCTGTGATTCTGTGTATTTGATTTCATTTGCTCCAAATTTATTTACAATCTGTTATTTTGAATTATTCAAGCCAGACATGTGTGGATTATTGTCGATTTGAATGGTCCAAAATACCGGGTCGTTACAGTTGGCATCAGAGCTTTGGTTTTAGGCAAACCTTAGCCTGCGGAGCAAAAACTCATTAGAGATAGGGTAGAAATACCCTAGAATAAGTGAAATCAATCTCAGAATCATTTCTTTGTGAGAGAACGTATTTTCGAAGTATAAAATGATTTTCAAATGATTTTTAAAGAATTTTCAAAGATTATTTTGATATAAATTTCCTTGCTTTAAAAGTAAAATATTTCTTAAACTTCATTCCTTTCGTAACCACCTTGTTAGTAATTTCTTTGATTAGGATCCTCTAAAATTTTGAACTTCTCTCTTGATTGATCTAGATCCTTTGTTGATAGGAATCTATTTTGGGTATGGCAAAATCAGTAGTTTGTTAGGATGCTTTGAGTAAACTCTGTTGTATCTTTTGCTTAGCTAAAGTTGTCCAACTAAAGATATTTAAGCTTCTGTTTTCGTATGTTATGAATTCGAGTCTTTCCAAATTTTGAATGGGAATTTTTCTGTATCGATATAGGTTATATTTCTCTAATCTTCGTTTGGATTCTTATCGAATAAGATTCCTTTGAATTTTGGAATGCTCACTTGTTCTGAAATCCATTCCTATCTCCCCTAATTGTATTCTTTTGATTTTGGAGCATTGCATCACTCCACTTTGTATGACCTTTATAGGGTGGCGATTCCGCCAATTTTTGAATGATTATAATTGGCATTGATTCACCGGAGATTTCTGTATCCTCGGTTTACGATGTTTTCTATCTTCTGCTATATTTAGATTCTATCTCTGGCAATCGAAGGTCGATTTTCCTTAGATTTTCGCATCGATTATATTCCTGAAATCACGGTTGACCGGTTAAGGTCGCCCGCGATTCATATAGGCTTATCCATCTTGTATTTGGTAATTTAATTATCTTATCTTCGTTTGAGCCTATCTTTGAATTAGAATTCTATTTGATTAGAGTCCTTCTAAATTTGAATCTCTGTTTTGCTTTGAAATCCATCCTTGAATCGTCCCTTGGAAAGTTTGTGGTTGATTGTCTTTTAAAAATTTTGTATTCATCGTAGTTTTATTTTGATAAGGATGACCATATTTTTATATAAAGATGAAATGTTTTTGATAAGGATTATATACCTTTTAAAAAAAATGAGAATTTGAAGTTTTGAAAGGATTTGAAATTGTGAAAATTTTATAAGAAATGGTTTCATATAAAATGATTTATAACTGAAGGTTTTGAATCTGAATTTAAGTGATTGAACTCCAGCATTTTGGAACTGGTTTTAAGATTTTGAAATAATAAATAATACGATTGAAATTATTTTTCCGAATAAGTAATGTTTCAATGATTTTAATGGGTTTTAATGATTTTGAAGGAATTTCAAAGAAGTTTTCAAAGTAAATGGAAGTCCAGAACTCACTTATGTCGCTGGAAAATAATTTCGGTGATGAGTGCATGCATTATCGACATTGATTTTCGAGTTTCTGAGTGAGGGAGAGGCCACTTCGGTAGCATTGCTATGCGATTGATTTGTGAAACCAATTTAGATTTCAAATTACGAAGTGTGATGTGATATTCGAAAGATATATGTATATATATTTGTAAAATTTAAAATGAGCCGGTGTTCAGTCCTTGAGTTTTGGATTTGATTTGATATAACCCTATTTTTGGAATGGATTTACTGATTTAATTGTGATTTCCAACTCTTGGATTGAAATATGATTTCTTCAACTATTTTAAAGGTTCGAGCACTTCCAAATCAAGGTTAACTTTTCAAAGCTAAGAAATTTTGAAAAGTAATTTGATAAAGTATATAAGTTTGTTTTGAATGTTTAAGTATGAAGTAATATGATTTAAATAAGTTGAAACTGTTTGGTTAAGTAAATGAATAAAGCAATTTTAAAATTTTCTAATATGAAATTTAGATTTGAAATGTTTTGAAAAGAATTTGGTCTTCAAAATATTTTGAATAAAATTTAGTTTAAATGTTTTAACTTAGTAATATCTTTATGAAACTATATATTTAACAAGTTGAAATAAATATATAAGTTGTACGTATGCTGTTTTATTCGCATAATTAATTTGATCCAAGTTTGAGTACACAAGTTCGAGGTGGATTACACCATTTCGTGTTAGGATTTTTCATTTGATTCTTGATGGCGAATATTTGATATGGATTTTGGGCATGATTCCAGAATTCTCTATCATAGTATATGGCTATGCAAGGAGACTGATGGCTTCTAGTCGAGAAACCATATCGAAGTCCGCATTAGGGAAATCGAATGGACAATACTAGTTCGAAAGCGAACTTGTGTGATCGAGCGAGCGATCAAATGTGATTTTGCGAAATGATGACGTGTGTACATCTTATATTCTAATATCAGTGATATATTTTGACGCTGAAATTGAAAGCTGTCGGGTTAGAATATCTTTGCTTACTTTTCCAATTTAAATTACAAAGATATATAACCTATAAAAGCAAAGATATTCAAATCCCATATGTCTCTTCATACAGCGAAATTTATTTTGAAAAATTTGATCCTTATATAAGACGGACCTTACGTAAGTATAAGATGATTTTGAAAACATTTGATTTTGGAAATGAATTGGTTGACTTAAATTATATTGATTTGGAAATTTGGATTTATTTTCAAAAATCTATTATTTTGGAAACTTTGAAACTAAAGATATTTAATTTGAGAAGAAAATAATTTGGTGAAATTGTATATGATTTTGAAATTGAACTGATATTGAAACAAATTTAAATTTGAGAACCTTATGTTACTAAACACTTTATTTGGGAGTTGTCGAACTTATATAAAATTGATTTGTATGAGTATGAAATTGATTCGAAAACTATAGATTTGAAAAGGTACTCAATTTGAAAGTGAAATCTTATATAATTGAAGTCTATATAAGTATGATTTGATATACTATTGATTTTGGAAAGTATTTGATTTGAAAATTAAATCTTATATATAATGGATTTTATATAAGTACGATATTTGAAAGTGATTTGAAAAGGTACTATATGATACATATTTTCGAAGTAAAGATATGGAAAGTGCCTTCTGCTTGATATCCGATTTGTGGCCACATCTTGGATTCATTCTATCGATATTATTCTCTCTGATTTTTGGTTTTCCGGATATGATACTCGAGTGTCCTTCGAATTCCATGGCGTTACCCATGGTCTTACGATCGTGACTGCATAGCGCAACTGCCTGGCTGAGTCTTGCCTAGGGGTACGGATTGTTTCCTGGGGGATCCAGGCGTAACCATTGTGTATCCTGCAATCTGTGTAGGTCGCGAATAGTAGCGCAAATGCTTGGCTGAGTCTTGCCTGGGGGTACGGATTGTTTCTTGGGGGATCCATGCATAACCATTGTGTATCCTGCATTCTACTAGTCATCATGGCGTAACTCGCAGGGCTGAGAAAGCTTACGGATATGGATTGTTTCCTGGGGGATCCAGGCGTAACCATTGTGTATCTGCGAACCATGGTTAGACAAAGGTTTTGTTTGTTTTTGTTTGGATTGTACTTTCCATATCTGTTTTTAAAAGTTTTTCCAGTATTTTCACTGGGTGTTGAAACAAGTCTACTAAGTACCTGGAGAATTCTAGTTTTGCGCCCGATCAACGCACTACCAGAGTCTACAGGAACAAGGATAAACTTGTTAAGACATCGAGTTATAAAAGTATTTTGATAAAATATTATATAAATGATACTTTGATTAGTTATTTCCTTTTTAAACGATTTTAAAGTGTTTAAAATATTTTACCTCTTCAACCAACAATTTTAAATTAATGGCTCATCCTTGTCTTTCGTCCTATTTTCCCTTCTAGCTATTCCTATTCTCCACCTTATTAAACTTACCCATAACAATAGTTATCAGGTATAATTTTAATCTTCTTGTCATCTTGTCTTAATCCTATTCCATTTTATCTCTTCTGTGTTTTCCGTGCCTCATTCCTTTTCGAGGACGAAAAGATTTGAGTGGGGGAGAGTGTAACAACCCTGTATTTTGTGATTATTTTAATTATTTATTTTGGTTATTTTAATTGATTTCCTGATTTAAAAACTTTATTTTATTTATTAAAATGAGTAAATTTTGTTATTTTAAATATAAATTTTGATTTTGATGTGAATTAGAATTCCAAACATGACTAAAAAGGATATTTTCCAGAAAAGTGAATTTTGGTCAATATGGTCAAACTTTGACTTTTAATTTAGAAATTTTAAAGTTTTAAAATTTGAATTTTATCTTTTATTATGAAAGTAAATAAAATTTTAAGAATAATGCTTTTCGTTTCGTTAAAATTTGATTTATTATGTGAAAGTTATACCCTTTTAAATATTGTGTGAAATTTGTTGTATTTAACAAAATTATTTATTTTAAATTATAAAAAAATAATATTTTATTTGGTCATGTAATATTATAATTTATATTTATATGGGTAAAATAACATGTTATGTATATACTTTGGTTTTAAAACATTTTAAAGATATAATTGGCATTTTCCAGTGTTAGCTGTATTTTGTTTAAAATTCTAATTTCCAGTTTCAATTAATTAAAGTAATTCTTTATTTGTTTTTCTATTTTTTTCTTAAAATCTTATTTTATTCTCATTCCCACTTTATTTTGTTCCTCGTTTATTTTATTTATTTGTTTAAAGTGAAATAGAAATTTTATAAGGCTAGTGATATTTATTTGTAATTTTCATGTCTTATTTCCAATTTTTAAACATTTTTCTTTAGTTTTTTTCTATTTTTTCTAAATTAAATTATTTATTTCACTTTGAAAATACTTTAGAAATTATTTTATTTCAAAATTTTTCTTTAGAATATTTTTAAAATGAAGTAGATAATTTTCCAAAGACAATCGTGATTTATTTGTAATTTCTGGACCCTGTTTTCAATTTTTAAGCAATTTCTTATATTCTTTTTCCATTTTCTTTAAAATTAATTAATTATTTTTATTTTATATTACTTTGTTTCGGTTTTAAAGTCAATTTACTGATTTTATTTTTGTTTTATTTGAATTTAAAGAAAAAGAAATATGAAGAGTTTTAAAAGCTTATTTACCTTAAGTCCTTTCATCTCCTTTGTCCTTTCATTTGCCATAACTCCTCAATTACTATCTTGGCTGTGCATTTTTGGTTTGTAGCCGTGATTTTTCAGCCTCCATTCACCCAAAAACATTTTACCTTCTCATTCATTCATGGCTTCAAGAAAATCTATGGGTAATGGCTACATTTTTTTTACACTTTTCTTCTCATTTTTCATGTATTTTGCCTTGTTTTCTTTGCTTCTTTGAATGGCCTCCACTCCATATCCACGGCCACCACCCCCTACATCTCTTCCCTGCCATCACCACCAGCTACTCCTCTAGTCTTGACCAAGGCCGAGCCAGCATGATGCCAAAACTCCACAAAAATTGCAACACAAGCCATAAAAACATGTTGTTTGACCACTATTTGTTCACCACTTCATTTTCCACCACCACCACCACCTTAGGCCGCCTCCACCACCTCTGGCCAGACCACCACACACCTTTCCTTCCACTGACCTGATCCATACCTCTCTGACCTGACCACACAAGCTCATGGCCAAGCCATTTTTGTGAACAAAACCCACCAATTTTGCCTTAAACTCTTCATATTCCTTTGTATAAACTTTCTCCTCATATTCTACTACCTAGGCCATGCATACACATGACCAAACCTGAGCCAAACTTGTTCAAACCAGAGCCAAAAACATCCCTAGGCCATGACAAAAGAATAGAGAAAGCAAGGCAAAAGATTTGGCATTCGTATCTCTTTTTATTTAAAAGTTATGTCATTTCTAGTGTATTGAAATTTATGGTTTGCTTTGATTTTTGTTTGGGTTGTAACACAAGATCTATATCATTGGATTTGCTCTCCACACTCAAATTGTATTAGAGTTGTCGTGCCTTCATAATCTTTGTGTTGTGAGCTTTGTTGGCAAATCTCCAGCTTAACAGGTGAGTTATTCTCACCAGACAATATGTACATATATAACTAGTGAATTGACCCCTTTTGAATCTGTAAAATGCATTATCATGTTACACTTGCTATGTTATGATTTATGATGTTCACCAATTCTTAAACACCTATTATATTATATGTTACTGTTATATTATGATGTTCTATTATTTTTATTAGTTTATCACACTGCAAGTTCCCTTTAGATTAGAATCACTATGGGTTGAAATGATACATACCCGAACGGACTTTAGAATAGGAGAAAATCATTATGGGCTGAAATGATAGGCCTGAATGATTTTCAATTATTTTTCATTTCCTTGGGATTGCGGGTTTGAAATGATCAAACCCGGGTTTTCTTTGTAAATTACGGGTTGAAATGATATATTACCTGTATCACTTTACTTAGACTAGAAATGAAATACCGACCCGTTGTTAAAATATGTTTTTATAAAAATCTTAAAAATATTTTTGAAATGTAAATATTATAATATTTGATTTAAACTAAATAAAAAAATTATTTATGTAAGCATTATTGATTTTTTGAAAATTTATAAGTGAAATAAATTATTGGTAAAACTAGAAAATTTGAAATGTAAGTTATTTTGGGAAATTTTAATTGGGTGATAATTGGAATTTAAATTAAATATGAAATGTGATAACTTCATGATAATTTGGATTAAAGTGAATTTAAATGATTTTTATATTATATTAATGATTTTGAATAAAGTTAAAATGTGAAATGAATGAATATTTAAGTTGAAATTTTGAAATATAACTAAAATAGGAAATTTGTGAATTTGGCTTAAGAGTGAACTTTAAGTTAAGTAAATAAAAATGGAATTAAGTTATTTTGAAATTTTAAAATTAAGTGTTAAGTTAATTTAATTTAATGAATTTATAATTTAAAATTGGAATTTAATAAGTGAATTATTATTAAATTTTGATTTTTGAATGGAGTTTTAACTTTATAAAATCATGAATATAAGGGTATTTGAATAATTGTTTTAAAAGTGAAATTATATGATTTTATAAGTAAAAAAATGATTTATATAAAAATATAATTGTTTGTGAAATTATACTAAATATTTGAAGTTAGTTAACTGCATTTCTGAAACGCTATTAAATTCTAATGTAAATGATAATACAACATTTGTAAATGCTGTAGTTGATAATAATGAACCAAATGGCTAAATTTAATTAAAGGCTATTATAGCATTTTTGTAAATGTTATAATGGTTGAATTTAACTAAGTTTATTTGAAACTAATGTAACCATATTACAGAATTTTAAATGCTGTCTTTTGTTAAAATGAACTATTTTAAATGTGACTTTCCGTAGCATTTTCTAAATGCTGCGAAAGTTGAAATTTCATTGTTTTAATTAATTTAAGTGAACGAATGAACTTTGAAAAGTTAAATTTTTGGAAATTTAAAATTTTAATTATTAAATATACTAACTTCATTTTTATGATTTAAAATGAAGTAATTTGTTTCGAAATATAAATTATTTTGAAATATGATATTTTGATATTTTGAAATGGATTTTATAAGGATATTGAATTTTGAAATGATATTTGATTTAGAAGTATAAAATACCATTTTGAAATTTTAACCACGGGATGTATTTAATTTATAGTTTAACTGATCCTTAAAGGATGGGCGATCCCAAGCATCCTTTGAGTTATTGTGCATTTCTACTACAGTTCACTTGAGTTGGTTTACATTATATAAGTATATATTGTCCTGACTCGAGTGTTTTGTGTTTTACTTTACGCTCGGGTCAGCCTGAGTATTTACAGCTTAGCTTTGGATTTCTTTCTGGAGCTAGGAATCGCTGGAGATTCTGCTTGTCTAGTTATCTGTTCCTTTCAGTTCAGTTGTTCTATTTCAGTTCTGGTATTCATAAACTTCTATTTATTTGAGATGTATATTGTATATGTTTTCAAGCAGATATTATGTATTATGTTTTGAGAGTTTGTTATAGTAGCTTCATGAACTACTATGGTTTTTTTATATTCCGCTGCGAGTTATTCTGATATGTTCTGTGTCTGTGATTCTATGTATTTGATTTCATTTGCTCCAAATTTATTTACAATCTGTTATTTTGAATTATTCAAGCCAGACATGTGTGGATTATTGTCGATTTGAATGGTCCAAAATACCGGGTCGTTACACAGCCCAACAAGATCATGAGTGGACAGATGATCTCAGTCATGACAGTCACTCGCCTACACAATCATCAAACACAACAAGCGAAAATCAGCAACAACAAGACAATGGTATCAACTCAAATCAAGACATAACAGAAAACTTACCTCACACTGAAGTCTCTGTCAGACCAAGTCATCCTATGATAACAAGAGCCAAAAGTGGCATCTTCAAACCAAAAGCTTATATGGCCAACTCAAATACAGATGAGCCAACCTCTTATGAACAAGCTGCAAGAAACAACAACTGGAAGACAACAATGAATGAAGAGTATAATGCTCTTATAAAAAACAGAACATGGGATCTTGTATGTCCACCAGCAAACAAAAACATTGTAGGTTGCAGATGGACATACAGGATAAAGAGAAATCCAGATGGCACCATAAACAAATATAAAGCCAGACTTGTGGCCAAAGGGTATACCCAACAGTATGGATTTGATTTCACAGAAATCTTTTCTCCAGTTGTCAAGCCTACAACTATAAGGCTCATTCTCTCTATTGCTTTATATAAAGGTTGGAATATAAGGCAGTTAGATGTCAACAATGCATTCCTAAATGAAGTACTGAAAGAAGAAATTTACATGAAACAACCACCTGGTTATGAGCAGGATAAAAACCTTGTGTGCAAGTTGAATAAGGCAATTTATGGCCTTAAACAAGCACCAAGAGTGTGGTTTGATAGACTGAAATCAACCTTAATGGCAATAGGATATCAGTCTACCAAATCAGATAATTCCTTGTTTATAAAACTTACACAATCATCAACCATTTATATATTAATCTATGTTGATGATCTGATTATTACAGGTGATAATCAGGATGAAATAGACAAAATCATTTGTTATCTAAACAAGCAATTCTCAATTAAAGACCTTGGACATCTCAGTTATTTTCTGGGAATTGAAGTGAACAAAACATCAAAGTCAGAAATAATACTGAGTCAAAGAAAGTACATATCTGAACTGCTTGCAAAAACAAATATGGATGGAGCTAATGCTATGTCTACTCCAATGATAAGCAATCGGAATTTATCAAAAAACAGGGGAGAAGCCATAGACAATATTAAACAATATAGAAGTGTTATAGGAGCATTACAGTATGCTACTATAACATGACCTGATATTGCATTTAGTGTTAACAAACTCTCTCAATTTATGCAGAATCCACTAGATGAGCACTGGAAGGCAGCCAAGAGCATTCTCAGATATTTAAAAGGGACCACAAATCATGGATTATCAATTAAAGCCAGCAACAATCTCAACCTAACAGGATATGCAGATGCTGACTGGGCTACAGATCCAGATGATAGGAAATCTGTCACTGGATACTGTATATTCATTGGAGAAAACTTAATATCATGGAGTTCAAAAAAACAACCAACCATTTCAAGGTCTAGTACAGAAGCAGAGTATAGGAGTGTAGCAAGTGCCGTGGCCGAAGTAATGTGGTTACAATCACTATTAAAGGAACTACATCTAGACTCAAATATCAAGACAACACTTTGGTGTGACAATCAAAGCACAGTTTACATGGCAGCGAATCCTATACTACACTCAAGGACCAAGCACATTGAAATCGATTTACATTTTGTTCGAGATCAAGTGCTAAAAGGGAAGTTGCAAATTAACCACATACCTGCTGCCTATCAGAAGGCAGATACAGTCACCAAATCTCTGTCTAAGAAAAACTTCGTAAAGTTTAGATCTGAACTAGGAATCAAGGAAAATACAGCTACTTCTCAACTCGGATCATCCGACTCTTCACAAAGCAACGATCTGAGGGAGAATCAGCCTCAAAGCTTCCACCTTGCAATCGAATCAGTTACTCGAGACAACTCAAGCTTTCTAGAAATAAAGCAGCATAACTCAAATCAGATAAAGAGAGGAAAGAAAACTGAATATCGCTCAAGTAGTCTCACAAACCATAACCCTAAAGATATCGGGATAGGGTTCGAAGGGGGGAAAAATGAATGAGATAAGGATATGTTATTCTCGGTTCTGTTATATTACAATGGTCTGCAATCTCATCCATTGATCCAGTCTCATTCAATCAGAGCCACTTATCTGTTTTCAAGTATTTGGGCCTAACCAATCTAGCCCACTTCGTATTATTATATAAATAATGACATTGTAACCGTTTAACATTATTCTGTAATACAAATTCTCTGTTTCAAATAAAATCAAATAGAATACAAAGTTATTCTTTTCTTTTTCAATCTAGAATCACATTCTCTGTTCATATTTTCTATTATGTCGCCATGTCCACGCCATCACCGAAACGTGCAGCCACCCCACCATGCAACTGACTCTCTCCTCCGCCAATGACCGTAGCCCGCGCCTTGATAGCTCCTCACCTCCTTCTAACACTTCCCTCATCTCACACCTGACAGCCCCTTCACCTACCCTATGCCATTTCCGCCACCAGCAGCCAAGAATCCGCCTGCGCCGAAATATTCCATCAGCCTTGCATCGCCTGCAAACTCCACACGTGAACAACAATCCTTCCCTTCCTTGCCGTCTCCAATTCCATGATCATCTCCAGGCAGAGAACCCACCACCTTATTCTCTTTATATTATATATATACATGTTTACGTGTTTAAATATAATGTGTTTAAATACGTGTGTTTATGTGTTTTCTTATATAAATATATATTATACAGTTTTATTTGTGTACTGTTCTATGGAAAAATTATATATACTTGATTTTAGAAAAGAGAAAAAGGGAAATATGTGTTTTAAGAAATAATGATTTTGAAGTATATATAGCCATCTAAACTGCTCGTCCCTGCTCTATATTGCATGGTTGCTTTTGTTTTAGCCTCCCCTTCCACGTCATCACCTCCGCGCAGCATGCCCACCACTACATCGTCACCAAGACCCGCCTTCATAGCTTCCCTCCTCTGCCCAAATCTTGGTCAGCAACCACCAATAACCGCAACAAACCCCTCCAAGCTTCTCCACATCAACAGCCGTGTACAGCCTCGCCCACCACGACTCCGGCGACCCGAGCCCAAACCGACCTTACTCCCCTCTGCGCACGTGGCCTTCGTCCGCTCTTTCCTCCCCGTCCTTGTAAGATTTTAAGAAAAGAGTAGAAGATAATTTGAAGCAGTTTGTAAAAAGAAGCAAATTGTATTAATCTCGTTATTCTGAGTTCTGTACAATACTGTATTTATACAAATAAAAGAGAGATGGGCTTTGGGCCTTTATTACCCGCAACCACTTATTACACAATATTACATATACTCTTTTACAACAGCAGATACTTTATTACTCCCCCGCAAGCCCTAGCTAGGGTTTTGAAGCGAGAGGAGAAAGTCGGCGATCAACAGATTGCCTCTGAAATCGAAAGAGAAAATAGAGGAAAATACTCCAGGAGCGATGCTGGTATCATCCTTTGAGAAGAGAAAGTCAAGAGTGATGCTGGTATTATCCGTGAGAAGAGAAAGTCGGCGATCAACAGACTGCCTCTGAAATCGAGAGGGAAATTTGAGGGAAAAGCTGGTATCATCCTTATGCATTGGAAGTCAATAGGAATCAGTAGATTTCTTATAAAGGCTCGATTTTTTTTGCATCAGTAGTGAGCAAGTAAGTCAGACTGCTATAATGACTCTGGAATCATCCTTATGAGAGAACAACAGATCTCTTGCAAAGACTCAATCTTTCATAAGATATCGGTAGTAGGTAAGTCAGGTATGACTTTTATTGATGTTGCTGTCCTTTACTTGTAGTTGCTCTCTGAATCTAGTGAAATTTGATTTAGAGAGAGGTTTAGTGAGTATGTCAGCTATTTGATATGTAGATGGTAAATGATTGACATTCAGCTTTCCATGATTGACTTGATCACGAACAAAGTATAAATCCAATTCCATATGTTTGGTACGAGAGTGTAGAATAGGGTTTGTAGATAGATGCACTGTACTTAAGTTGTCATACCATACAGTTGGTTTATTTTCTGTCTTGACTTGTAGTTCAAATAACAGTGACTCAATCCACATAATTTCTGACACAGCATTTGCTACACTTCTGTACTCAGCCTCGGTACTAGATCTAGCAACAGTAGTTTATTTTTTTGAACACCAGGAAACAGGATTTTTTCCAAGAAATATACAGTAACCACTTGTAGACCTTCTGTCATCTGGATCATTAGCCCAATCTGAGTCAGCATAACCATTAATGTTCAGTGTTTTACTTGCTTGCATAGTTAATCCAAAATCTATTGTACCCTTTAGATATCGTAGTATTCTTTTAACCAGTTTCCAATGATCAGTAGTAGGGTTTTGCATGAATTGACTTGCTTTGTTGACACTGAATGTTATTTCTGGTCTTGTGATTGTTGTATACTGCAGTGATCCAACTACACTTCTGTACTGTTTTTCATTGAATATTGCTTCTCCTTGATGTTTAGATATTTGTACATTGCTGATCATGGGAGTTGATATTGAGTTTGCTTTATCCATTTTTGCTCTGCATAGAATTTCAGTAATATATTTCCTTTGACTTAATTAGATGGAATTGTCTGAAAGCCTTTTAACTTCTATACCCAGAAAATAGTTTAGATAGCCAAGGTCTTTGATAGAGAACTCTTGACCTAATTGATCAATTAGCTTGTTGACTTCAGTCTCACTATTTCCTGTAACAATGAAATCATCAACATAAATCAGTACATATATTGTGATATTGTGATTGAATTTTGTAAATAGTGATATGTCAGATTTTGTTGAGTTGTATCCCAGTTTGATGAGTGTAGCTTTTAGCTTTTCAAACCACACTCTTGGTGCTTGTTTCAGTCCATACAGTGCTTTATTTAATCTGCACACAAGTCCTTTGTTTTCATCTTTAATAAAGCCATATGGTTGTTCCATGAAGACTTCTTCCTGCAAAATACAATTTAGAAAAGCATTAGTGACATCAAGTTGCTTGATGGTCCAATTCTTGCATAAGGCAGTAGTAATGACTACTCTAATAGTTGTAGGTTTCACAACAGGTGAAAATGTCTCTTTAAAATCAAATCCTCCTTGTTGTGAATAACCCTTTGCAACTAATCTTGCCTTATACTTAGAAATTGTACCATCTGCATTCTTTTTTAATCTAAAAGTCCATTTGCACCCAACAACATTTTTGTCCTTGGGTGCTGAAACTAATGTCCATGTATTATTCTTGATTAATGCATCATATTCATCTGTCATAGCAGATTTCCAGTTTTCATTTTCTAAAGCCTGAAGATAGTTGCATGGTTCTTCGGTATTTAAGTTAGCATTGTAGACTTTTGGTTTGAAAATTCCACTTTTTGATCTTGTCACCATGTGGTGTCTTGTAGCAGTATTTTCCTGCTGATGATTCATAGTTTCATCATGTTGTTGTTTGCTTTGATTTTCTAATCTTTGAGATGATTCACCATATTGCATGCTAACTCTTTGCTGAGATGAATGATCAGGTATACAAGTTGTGCACTCCTGTTCTTGACCTGGTCTGGTACTGGATTGACTGGTGCCAGGCATAGTGAGTTGAGGACTAGTGTTGTCATTGTTGGCTTGATCTGTATTGGACTTAGCAGGTTGTTCTGATATGATTGGCACAACAGGTATAGAATCTCTTGGATTGTATATCTTTGTAGTTGTTTTGACCACTGCTTCTTTAAATGGAAATATTTTTTCATTGAAAACAACCTACCTTGATATGAAAATTCTTCCATTGTTGTCTAGGCATTTGTACCCCTTTTGATTTATAGCATATCCCATAAATGTACATGGGGATGATCTATAGTTCAATTTATGCTTATTGTAAGGTCGAAGATAGGGAAAACATAAACAACCAAAGACTTTTAGATATAGATAGTCTGGCTTGACATTGAACAATGTTTCCAGAGGACTTTTCATTTTCAGTACTTTAGTGGGTAGTCTATTTATTAGAAATACTGAAGTTGAAAAGGAATCTGGCCAAAATTTTTGTGGCATTGATGATTGGGCTAATAAAGTCAAGCCAGTTTCTACAATTTGTCTGTGCCTTCTTTCAATTATCCCATTTTGTTCAGAAGTGTGTGGACATGTGACTCTGTGTACTATCCCTTTATTTTTAAAATAATCTTTTAGTGGTAGAAACTCTGTTCCACCATCAGACTGAAACACTTTGACAGTATGATTTGTTTGCTTTTCAGCAGTGTTTATAAATTGTATGACAACATTATATGTTTCAGACTTGGCTTTCAAAAAATATATCCAGACATATTTAGAATAAGCATCAATAAAGGATATATAGTACTTGTAACCATAGTCTGTACATATTGGTGCTGGTCCCCACAAGTCAGTGGCAACCATTTCCAGTGGACTATTATATATGGTTCTAGAATCTGAAAATGGTAGTTTGTGACTTTTACCCATTTGACAATATGTACAGATGTATGGTAAGGTACAGTTAACAGAAGAAATAGCATTGTTATTCAGCACATGTTTCACGATTTTTACATTGGGATGACCAAGCTTGCTATGCCACAAGTCAAATGTATTACAGTTTTCAGTCTGTCTGTTTTCAACACTATTACACCACATTCTTTCATTTTCACAATATCTTGACTTAGCCAAACAGAATTTGTATAGCCCTTTATGATTTTTACCCTGTAGAAGATTTTCTTTGGTTAGAATATCTTTGACAACACAGTGGTCAGGATAAAACTCAAAATACACTTTATTGTCCTTAGCAAATTGTGACACACTTAGCAAATTTCTTTTAATTAAAGGAGCTCTAAGTAGGTTGTTTAAATATAATTTTCCTTTTCCTGGTATAACAGACCTACCAGTGTGTGTAATAGAAATAGGGTTACCATTACCCATGTGAATAGAGTTTGTACCTTTGTATTCCTTCCCACCAAGATTTAGATTATTCAGATTGTTTGTGATATGATTGGTTGCTCCTTAGTCTGGGTACCAGCTGTCTTCATTAGCAGATTCAGTATTTCCTGATTCAGTATTGTTTATTGTTTGGTTGTCTGAATCTTGTTGAATCTGAGCCATATTTGCACTTGAGTTTGAATTTCTTTGATTGCTGGAACCTTGACCTGGTACATAGTTTAAGTTCAATCTGAAATAACATTTTACAGCAGTGTGGCCAATTGTTTCACAAATTTGACATTTCGACTTGTAGTTATTGCTGAATTTTCCTCTGCCTCTTCCTCTGTTAGAGGTTCCACCTCTTTGTATGTTATGACCACCTCTGTTATTACTTTGACCTCTGCCTCGATAATTTGCAGCATAGTCCTCCTCTGGTAGCCACAAAAGCCGCAAACAAGGCCTCCACGTATCCACTTCCGGCCAACCGATCAAAGCCGATCAACCACCACCACCTCACGTTATTCTCTCCGCCTTGCAGCAGCCAAGCATCCATGCTATCCTTTACTCTTTCTTTTGAATAAGGTATATATTATATCTATGTTTATAGTATAAAGTATATTATAAAATAAATATTATACATTGTTTTATAGTTTATACAGATATACAGTAATATGTTTATTATGAAAATAGTTTCGCACATATATTTTGAAAGCACATATTTGCATTTTTTTAGCGTGTATATACATTTGTTTCGTGTATATATATGGTTTGCATATGTTATGATTATGTTAGCAATAATATATTTTTGAACTGTTTGTATAATGGTAAAGTAAGTGTATATATAACATGTTTTAAAGTGTTTAGTTAAGTGGGTATTAATATTTTCAAAATAGAATTTTTTTATATAATTGCTTTAAATATATATATAAAGATAAATTTGTTTGCGTAATGGCATTGCTGTTGTAAATAAACGTTTATGGTACGTATATATGTTTTCGGTTTCGAATTATATACAGATAGATTTTAACAACAATATAATAAGTATGGCATAATATATATATTGCTGTAGCCATGGGCAGCTGCCCTACTTTTTACATAGTGCATGTTGTGTGTTTTACGCGTTATATTATATGTTATATACTACTACAATCGCACAACGGGGTAAAACGACCGTTTGTTAGTTTAATTTTGAAAAGAAACATTTATCTTAATTTTCCAACAAGTTATCTTTACGAGTCATAAAAACAATCTCCTCATCATATCGTCATCATCTGAATCCTGATCGTCAGTTATAGCATTAAATGCACTTGATTTCTTTTCGGTTGACTTGCTTTTCTTCGTGCCCTACAACTGTGTTTCAAATGACATTAGAATTCTTCTTATTATCAGCTATCGCAAGCTTTAGTTATAATGTAAATGATGCGCTAACTTTAATTATTTACAGCCACTGGCTTATTGTAGAATACAACACATGGAGCCTTTGGCTTGTTTGTGCGTACACGCAATGTAATTCTTTTTTTTACATGTTTCTTTCGTGCTACCTCAAAAACTACAGAAACCAAACTAATTAAATAAAAAAAAGGTGGAAATTAGGAAGGCATCCCTATCATACTTTCATATTGTAAAGCGGGCTTCTGTCAAAGTTTCATTGTAAATCCGGTCCCTATTTTCTAGAAACAAAGAAAAATTATTGCTGAAATATTTGATATTTCGGCAACTTTCCCTATTAAAGTTTCATTGTAAATCCGGTCCCTATTTTCTAGAAACAAAGAAAAATTATTGCTGAAATTTCAGCAACTTTTATAAATAAGTGCTGATATTTCAACAACTTTCATACACTGTTCACAGTGTACATATATGTTGCTGAAACGTCAGCAACTTTTATAAATAAGTGCTGATATTTCAGCAATTTTCATACACTATGTTTACAGTGTACAGAAAAGTTGCGGAAATGTCAGTAACTTTTATGAAAAGTTGCATCATGCTCTGCAATAACCGTGAATAAAACATAGGGACCTAATTTACACTGAAATTTAGTGAATGACTTTTCGTGTATTTTGAACCTTAACAAGGACCTGTGCCAAAAGTACCCACTAAATAAAATATGGATCTCCTATTCAAATAAAATTAAAGTATAGCAATTCTTTAGCTCAACACAAGTTAAATGCATCATTAGATTCTCAAAATATTAGCACCAATCAAAACACATTCATAAGAACATATATAATAATCTCAGGACCTAATCTTGTTCACAACTAATCTAAGAGAGCAAGCCATCCTCAGTAAAAAGTAACGTGTGTTACTTCAGTTTAGCAATCCGAGCATACACCTTTGCAAACATCCCAGCCACTCATCAGATCCAGATCCAATGGCTACTGTTATTTTATTTGTTTACTTTGGATCATGGGCTTCTTTATATTAAGCCCAAATATGTAACTATATATAATACTGTGTATTCATTCTATTGTAAACAGTTTTGGTGATAATACAAAAGCCTTCTTTTAATCAAATATTATTCACAACACGTTTTCTAACTTGGTATCAGAGCCAATTGTGTGCTAACTGCACCTGTCGATCAGAGATCAACGTCCATCAGAAAAGTGTCATCACTTGGACTCCTCTCATCGAAGATTCAACATCTTCTCATTTGAGAGTTACTGCTATCACTAGAAATCAGTGTCTCGCCAGTTCACCACTCTGGCTGCCTCTGATTACCACCGAAAGCTTGGTGGTATAAAGAATTCAAATCCATTGAAAACCGATCAAGAAAATCAATAAAAAGCTTCAGTTGAATTCAAGTGCATCAAGAAACTTATCGGGAAAGCATTTCTTTTTTGAAAAGGAGAATCATCACTTAAGTTTGCAGGATAGCATCTAGATTCAACTGCACAACCCCTTCTTGAATCCCAATTCAAGATTTTCAAGGTAGAACCCTTATACCTGATCGCTGACGTTTCTCGCTATTCATCATGAGTCAGGGTGAAGCTACAAGCCCACAGATGTCCAGCACAAGAGTCTCTCCCAGCCAAACTCAATCAGATCCAGTTAATAATCTGATGAAGGCCACTATCAAACCTCAGAGTCAACTGCTCTCAATTCAACTTGATGAATCCAACTTCTTGATCTGGAAATTACAAGTAGAGACATCAATTAGAGGCTATGGATTAGAAGATTATATTCTTGGTACAAAAATTACACCACCAAAGTTTGTCAAAGACAGTGAGGACAAGTTGGTGCCAAATCATGAATACACAGCACAACAGAGGCAAGACAACCTTATATGTGCATGGTTGATGTCATCCATAAGTGCATCTATTCTACCACAGCTTAGAGGTTGCAAAACTGCTCAAGAAGTGTGGACACCAATTGAGAGAAATTTCACATCTCGGTCATCTGCAAGAATCATGCATCATAGAAGGCAATTACAAAGCATCAGGAAGAATGAAATGACTATGAACGAATATCTGCTCAAAGTCAAAAATTTATGTGACCAATTGGCTTCAGCAGGGCACAAAGTCCTTGATTCTGAACATGTATTGTACATAATCAATGGTCTGGATAGTGAATATGAAGCTGTTGTGGCAATTATCTCTACCATGGAACCAACTACCTCACTACAGTTTGTTTACTCTACTCTCTTATCACATGAAGGAAGAATTGAACATGGAAAAACAGTAAGTTCAGACATATTAGTCAATTATACTTACAACAAAGGCAAACAAGGTCAAGGGAGGGGACAGTTCAATAGTTACCAGAGAGGAGGATCATCCAACAGAGGTAGGAAAGGTGGCAGAAGCAACAACAACAATAAAATAAGGTGTCAAATTTGCGAGAGATATGGACATGGAGAAAATAAATGCTATTTCAGATTCAACAAGAATTATACTCCCTCACAACAAAATAGCAATGCTAATATCAATACAGTTAATATGCCCAAAGACAACAATGGTCAAGCAGAGATCCTTAACACTGAAACTGCTATAGCAGATGATGTCAGTGATGAATGTTGGTACCCAGACTTTGGAGCAACCAACCATGTGACCAACATTCTCAGCAACTTAAACTTGGGAAACAAAGAATACAAAGGTACAAAAAATCTTTTTGTTGGCAATGGCAAAACTGTTCATATTACACACACAGGAAATGCAAGTATAAATGGACCCAAGAAATTATTTCTAAGGAATTTATTTAGGGTTCCATCAATTAAAAAGAATTTAATGAGTGTTTCCCAATTTGCAAAAGATAACAATGTCTTTTTTGAATTCTACCTAAATATTTGCATAGTCAAAGATATACTAACTCAAGAAATCATTTTGCAGGGTAAAGAAAACAATGAGTTGTACAAATTTGATTTTTGTAACTCAGAAGTTTCTGAAAATAAAGGCAACACTTGTGTGATGAATGTCATGAACAATTCTAATAACTGCAATATATTCAATTTATGGCACTATAAACTGGGACACCCCAGTGCAAAAATTGTAAAACATGTTATGAATAGTAATAACATTCCCTTTAGTAATATTTCTGACTCATATATGTGTACTTCTTGCCAATTGGGAAAAAGTCATAAACTTGCATTTCCAGATTCACACACTTGCTACACAAAACCCCTTGAATTAGTTGCTAGTGATCTATGGGGTCTAGCTCCTATTAGTTCTGACTATGGTTACAAATATTATATATCCTTCATAGATTCTTATTCAAGATTTATATGGATTTATATGCTAAAAACCAAGTCAGAAGTTAGTAATATAGTTATTCAATTTATTAACAAAGTTGAAAATATGACTGGAAATCATGTATGCACTTTTCAAACTGATGGTGGAAAGGAATTCCTACCACTAAAAACCTTCTTTGAGAAAAAGGGGATTAATCATAGGACTACATGTCCATATACTTCAGAGCAAAATAGGATCATTGAAAGAAAACATAGGCATATTGTTGAAACTGGTCTAACCTTGCTAGCACAAGCTTCTATGCCTTTAAAATTTTGGCCAGAAGCATTTAATACTGCTGTGCATTTGATAAACTTACTGCCAGCAAAAAATCTCAACATAATGTCCACAGGAAGTGCTAACTAAGGTCAAACCAGATTATAAACATCTAAAGGTCTTTGGTTGTCAATGTTTCCCTTGTTTAAGGCCCTATAATACTCACAAATTAGATTTTAGATCTAAACCATGCACCTTCTTAGGATACTGTAACAATCAGAAGGGGTATAAGTGCCTTGACAACAAAGGAAAGATATATATTTCCAGACATGTAAGATTTAATGAACAGGTATATCCATATAGCAATAGTGGAATTAAAACCACTGAAAAAGTAAGAAATGCAAGGCTTACTATACCTGATCTACCTGATGAAATTGAGGTTATACCCTCAACTCAGCCCACAAATAAAGGCACAAGCACCAGCTCTCAACTCACCATGCCCACTAGGGAGCCAGGTCAAGAGCAAGATGATTGAGAAGATGATAGCAACGATCAAAGCATTCAAAGACAGGAGATCAGCAGCCAAAGTGGTAATCAACAGATCAGTAGCCGAAGTGATAACCAAGATGTCAGCAATGATACTGTGGCTTGCAACAGTTCTGATAATAATTTAGACATCACAGTCAGAAATAATGTTAATGTTCATCCAATGCTAACTAGAGCAAAATGTGGTATACATAAACCAAAAATTATCAACACCACTACAAATCAAGATGAACCATCCTCTTACATAGAAGCTGCTCAAAATGATAAATGGAGAGCTGCTATGCAAGAGGAATATAATGCTCTAGTTAGCAAGGGAACTTGGGTTCTTATTGAGAAACCAGAAAACAAAAACATTGTGGGATGTAGGTGGACATTCAAACTAAAGAAAAATGCTGATGGTTTAATTTCTAAATATAAAGCAAGATTGGTTGCAAAGGGGTATTCACAACAGCATGGGTTTGATTTTTTTGAAACATTATCCCCTATTGTGAAACCATCATCTATTAGGATCATTCTAAGCATTGCTTTAAATAGAAATTGGAGCATTAGGCAATTAGATGTGAATAATGCTTTTTTGAATGGTGTGATACAGGAAGAAGTATTTATGGAGCAACCAGAAGGATTCACTCGCAAATCAGACGAAGAAATGGTGTGCAAACTCAACAAGACCATCTATGGTTTAAAGCAAGCACCAAGAGTCTGGTTTGACAAACTCAAGTCAACACTTGTGAAATTTGGCTACAAATCTCTAAAATCAGAAAACTCCATATTTACTAAAATTAATGATATTGCTACCACTTATATCCTAATCTATGTTGATGATTTTATCATTACAGGAAGTAGTGAATTAGAAATTAAGAAAGTTACTGCAATGCTCAATTCAAAATTTTCTGTTAAGGATCTAGGTGATCTAAATTATTTTCTGGGAATTGAAGTTCAAAGATATGCAACATCAGAAATGCATCTCAATCAAAGAAAATACATTGCAGATATATTATCAAGAGCTAAAATGGACAAAGCTAATACACTACCAACTCCTATGATCACAAATCATAAACTATCAAAATATAAGGGGAAGCAATTCAAAATGCAAAGCAGTACAGGAGTATAGTTGGTGCACTTCAATATGTGACTATCACAAGGCCAGATATATCATTTAGTGTCAACAAAGTCAGTCAGTATATGCAAAATCCTCTAGACAATCATTGGAAAGCTGTAAAAAGAATACTCAGATATCTCAAAGGGACAATTAATCATGGGCTCATCCTAAAATCAAGTCACTCACTCAACATCAACGCATATGCTGATGCTGACTGGGGAACAGACACCGATGATCGCAAATCTACATTAGGTTACTGCATCTATTTTTGGAAAAAACCCAATATCATGAAGTGCAAAGAAGCAAAGTACTGTGTCAAGATCCAGTACAAAGGCTGAATTTAGGTGTGTGGCAAGTGCAGCAGCGGAAGTTATGTGGATAGAATCACTTCTAAGTGAACTTAACATCACACCAAACAAAAAGGCAACAATTTGGTGCGATAATGTGAGTACTATCTCTCTATCATCCAATCCAGTTCTCCATTCAAAGACAAAACATATAGAATTGGACCTTTACTTCATAAGAGAACAAGTAATTATGGAGAAGTTAAGAGTCGGATACATACCATCTATACATCAAAAGGCAAATATACTTACTAAACCCTTGACAAGGCTCAATTTCACAAGACTTAGAGATGAACTCAATGTCGACACTGCTAATCCACGCCATAGATCGCAAAGAGCCATCTTCATACCAGAATGAAGTCAGATCAACTATTTCTCTAGCGGATTGTTGAATCTCTTCCTCACAAAGAGCAGCCGCCATACTTTTTCTTTTTCTCGCAAACCCTAACCTAGTCGGGTTTGAGGGGGGAAGTAAAAAGTAACGTCACTTTAGCAATCCGAGCATACACCTTTGCAAACATCCCAGCCACTCATCAGATCTAGATTCAATGGCTACTGTTATTTTATTTGTTTACTTTGGATCATGGGCTTCTTTATATTAAGCCCAAATATGTAACTATATAAAATACTGTGTATTCATTCTATTGTAAACAGTTTTGGTGATAATACAAAGCCTTCTTTTAATCAAATATTATTCACAACACAGCATCTTCTCAATCAAGAGAAAACTTCAAGCTCAAGGCTCTTTATTATAATCGACTCGAACACTACTACAAATCTACGGTTTTCTAACGACAATTGACATCGCTAAAATTTTTAACGATGCCAGAAACGCTGATAGAAAAATAAGCAACACTAAATTGTTTGCCGTCGCTAAGACATCACAAAATTAAAATTTAAAGACACCATTGTGACGTTATTTTTCTAATACAAAACATGATTAGCCTAACACACAACATAATCATAATTTTTTAATATTAGTATTAGCAAAAAGTAAATCAGTTTGTTTTTAGTTTACAAAATATCAAGGCATTATAGAAATGTTCACTTCAAAAAAATACTTACAAAAGTACTTAACAAAAGCAAATAGAAACTAATAAAGAGGTGCCTGCATATTGCTTGAAAGCCTTTTATGATACATCATTACTGAAAGTTCTCTTCAGCCAGTCGCTGCTTGAACCCAATGATAATTTCTCCACTTCCTGACCCAAGAAACTGAAGTTTGTTCTTGATTATTTCTCCAAACTTGGTAGAAAATATCACTGGTAACAGCCTCATCTTTGTCTTAGTCTCTGCCATTTCTTGCTTGAATTTCTCCATAAGCTCAGCTTTCTCTTGCTCGAATTTCCTCAAGCATTTGAACCTCGCCTAGTTGCATGACCTTTGGGTGTTAATCTTTGCAACCTTGAGCAAGGCAACTTTCTCCTCAAGTTGAGCTCTCTTGCTTTTAGGCCTCTTTTCGTATTTGCTCCAGCTCATCATTCTTTGCCTTAATCTCATAATTAAGGCCCTCACGTTCAGCCTTGACCGCCTGGGCGAGTTAGATAGTGGAAACAGCACCCTAAAAATTAAAGAACGTTAAAACGCGCATAGGGTATTTTCAGAAAAGAAAATACGGCTCTTAATGTATGTCTAGGGATCGAACTCAAAGTCCAACAATTCAAGTTAGAAGTCTAACATTTGAGATAGCGGTCACTGGCAAAAAGTGCAATGCCTTTCAAACAATATTTGTAAACCGTCTTCTATTTAAATTGAAGATAACATCAAAATGTTAAAGCACTGCTTATCTTCCTTGCCAGCAATTGCAAAATTGCATTCATAAGCATGTAAAGCTACTAAATATATCACAAAATATGGAGGTTCTCCGTGTAACCGATTCAGAATGTCTTTCTTCATGCTGATTGCAATCTTCGACTTATCCCAACAATTTGTTATACAGTAGTTCCATAATTAATCTATTGTGATAAACAAATTGAATTCATATTCACCCACTCTTAATACTAGTTTAATAGAATATATTATTGAACTTCTAGAATTTCTCATGAAAATAGATTATTTATAATAAAAAAAATTCTAGTACGGTTGAAATATAATATTGTACAAAAAATAAAACTTGGATAAAACTTGAAATATAGTACTTGTGCCCATATTATGGCTACACACATAGCACTACAAGGAACTTTTGATATAGCATGATATATAAGGTCAGTAAAAGAAATACATTAATTTCTTGCACATTTTTTAAAATTATTTGTTTAACAGCCTTATGATACAATCTTCTTGTTAGACAAACATACCTTAAATTGCATAGTATTTTTTTTCTTCTGTAAATACAACTGCCGCATATCAGTTCACTTCATCAAACACCCTATTCATCATCAGTAAATTCACCATTCCATCATGAGCAAAGATCCAGAACCACCATGTTCTTCCAAGTTTCCAATTTCCATGTAAAAACTTAAAATCATGATTTTGATCAGGACTCATTTGGCCTTTAGGAAGTTTTGCCTTCTAAAGTCTATACAAACACATGATGGGTTGCTTTTTTTTCACTATGCTTTAATTTATGCGGATCATCTTCATTACGAATATCGTTATCTGGGTCAATATGCTTAGCCATTGCATTAGACACCTTATGTGCAGATTTTGATTCCTCAATTAGTGTGCATGAATGATCAAAGTAGAATTATCAACAGTACAAAAATATATGTTTATCCATTATTTTACATGGCATGGATGTCTTTTTTTTGAAAATAGGTTCATTGAAAAAGAAAATTACATTCATACTCATAGTATTAGTACAAAAATATATGTTTATCCATTTTTTTACATGGCATGGATGTCTTTTTTTTGAAAATAGGTTCATTGAAAAAAAAATACATTCATACTCACAGTATGAATTATCAATCATTACTCATATGCAAGTTTTATTGTAATACGTTAAGAATGAAACATACTCATATACAAGCTTCATTGTAGTACATTTTAATAATAAAACATGTAATTATTGAGAGATTGATAATGAAAATGATTACCGTATCAAAGATTGATGTTGATACCACATGCTTATCATCGTCCTGATCTTCAAATGGTTCCTCATTATTGTTCATTGAAGGCGATGTATTTAAATCAATATGATACAAATTATTTGTCATATATGCCTGGACATGGTAATAGGAAGTGAGTAATTAAACAAAATAAATACTTTAACTAAGTTGACCAAACATTGGAGTTATGCCAAATAATACAATAACAAGAATGATCTGATTGAATTCCACATTGTCTGGCCATACTTATCACATGAAAGTCTAAATTAATAGTCACCTTATTGTCTATTTAGTGATATTTGGTTAATGAAATTTAGTTGGTCCATTGCAGATGCTCAGATGTGTTACTTCTCTGCATGTATTAAATTATTGGAGAATTTCAAGGAAAGAGTAAAAGCGTCTTCAGAAACAGCCCTCTCTGTTAATAAAATATTTCTTATAAATATCTTAGTGAGCCAAGACCCATATTTCATTATGCCTTGAATCATGAACATTACTGCTATCAATAGTGTATAGGGTATTCTACAGTAATGTGCACAGGTTTTACAATTCTATAAATTGAAAAATTATTGATCCAAGAAAAATAAAAATAAAAGAATTACCAAATGGTTAAGTGTGTATCAAGATTGGACTTGAAGATCAATCTAATGGTTACAACTTGAAGGTCTGATTTCAAGATTAACAGAAGAACATGAAGCATTTTGTATAAAATCAATATTTAAATATTTATTCATGTACAAAATATTTAATAGTTGCTCAATAAAGCTAGAGGTTGCAACCTCCAGGAAATTACTATATTTCCTAAAATTGACTTTTCCTATATTAGCAATGCTGAGATAAAACAAATAGTTTTGAAACTCAAAAAGAGTGACAGCATTATGAGAAGAGAAGATATCAAACCATCCATATTCAAAGAAGTAACTCAGCCATGGTGCTTAAACGTTCTACTATGTTCTCCAAAGCTATGTATAAATATGTTGATTGTGAAGTAATATATGTGTTCAAGCCACATGGTCAGGTCATTATATCAGTATTTCAACTTTCAAAATAGAAACTGAAATTATAACAGGAAAACAATGAATAAACAAAGTTTTGCCGTATTTGTGGAAAAAATAGAGAAATATCAAAAATTGTGAAGTTTTGCAATCTGTAAAGATTCATTCTTATTAAAAAATTAAAATCTAAAGTTCGATACGTATTGTTCGTCGACGGATTTTCTATCGGTTTAGAAAACCGTCGAACGAATTTAGAAATAAATTTACCACAAGCGCACGGCGTACTATTGAAGTACGTGGCGAGTACGGGTCGATCCATAGGGAATTGATGATTTTAAAATTCTATTCAATCAAATTAACCAAAGTTGAAAATTGTGAAGCTAAAAATGTAGAAAACTAGCAAGAGAAAATTGATAGAAAAATGAGAGTTAAATGACAATTTAGAGATAATTCCACTCTCTAGATCATATAGTTCAACAATTTATGAAATCATGATCTCTCTTCTTTGGTTATAAATGAGTTTAAATGATGTGTTTATCATAAGTATGGCTCATTTGTGCTATTAATTAGCTCAACATAAGCCATCAAACTATAACACAACCGTTAAACCATTTTTAATTCTCATGAAAAATGACAACAAGTTGAAAGCAAAATCTATTTTAAGTATGGTCTATTAACTATTAATTAGAAATATAGACCATCAAATTTCAATTTCAACATTCACTTCTTTGCCATAATCATATTTAGATGAAGAGGCAATTTTTGTTTGTGATTGTTTAAGCATAGCCTATTTGTTATGAATAACATAGACTATCAAATTCAATATGAAACAATAAATCACATCATCATTCATTTAAGCACAAAAGAGAGAAATAATTATCAAAATGCTGAAGCTACATGATTAGAGGCTTCATTACACCTAATGAAGGGATTAGCCTCTCATTTGTGTTATCATAACAGCACAAGTAGCTTGCAACATGAATGAAAAAGAAGAGGAAAAGAGAGCTAATTAACAAAAAATAAAACTAATCTACTTGCATTAAAATCAAACTACACTACTAGCATGAAAGGAAATAAACAAGAAAAGAAAAGAGCAATGTATTAAAGTTGCATAAAAAAAATTACATAAAGAGAAAATGGCTAAGTAGCCATGAAAAGAAAAGAGAAGCTTTCTTTTATTTTGAGCCTAAAAACTAACTAAAGAGAGACTAAGGGAGGGAGGGAAATGTTACATGAAACATAAGGGGTATTTAAACAAGTTAGAAACCCTAATGCATATGTTTGGGGAATGCCCAAAATGCCCTTGTAGGAAGTGTGGTGGCCAAGTTATCATTAGCTTCAATAATCCCTCACTTAAATGTACACGAAGCTATTAATGCCATAAGCATGTGCATTAGCCTCTAATTTGTACATTAAGGTAGGTGGGTAGGTGGGGTCCTCCATTATCTTCACTTTGAATTATTTCCATCTTCATTTGTTCTCTTCACTCTTGTGCATGCATAAATCACCATGAAACCACTTGTATATGAATTTAAATTCCTACAAAATAATATATAAATTTTCAATTAAATTTTAGAAAATTAATATATGCACAAAAATGACCATTTTGCCCTTGGATAAAGATGAATATGTGACAATTTGAAATAATTTGAATTTTGGTTTAAACAAGTTAAAATACCCAATATGATCATTTATTTAATTTAAATAGATTAAATATGGTGGTAAAAATATACACATTTACGTGCACATCAAATACCCCCACACTTATCATTTTATTCGTCCTCGAATAAAGAAAAACTAAGATAAATCCGTTTTCGTAGGGAGCACGATTGCATTGAGCATATGCAACAAGCCGTTAAACCTCTGGGTGTCCCCAGTAGGACGAGTGTTGTCTCGTGTGGGTTTTCAGTGAATACTACCCACAAAATCCGAATGCGATATGAAAATATTTACAAAATGCAAGATTTATTTACAAAGACATGAATGCGAGTTTTTTGAAAATATTTACGAATGAAGGATTTACTTTTAAATTAACACAAATAAGTTAAATATAGGTTTGGTTATTATCTTGAAAATTTAAGTCATTTACTTGTCAAAATTTCCAATAAAAATCAAGTTATCATAACAAATAGACAATAGTTTAACTCGTTGTTTTGGTTGATAAAACAGTGTAATTTGAAATAGATCCTTAGTTGATTATCAAAGTATTTCAAAGTGATATTTTCATTTCTTTTCAATAACAAATCAAATCAAATAAGTTTAAATGGTGCTTGGATTTCATTTGCTTACTCTCTCTTGTTTGAAAATTTTATTGATATTAACAATATTTACATATGCCTAACTCAGGTAAACTGAAGCCAGATATATTACCCGTGCACTGCCTTGCGGACTGATGTGAGGGGAATACAGAGCGTGGCGAATGAACACACAAGTGTGAACACTTATCGACTGTAGGCGTTATTAAAAAGAATTTTTATATATATACACCTAGCTCAGATAAACTGAGGCCAGATATACCGATCATGCACTGCCTTTCGGGCTTACGTGAGAAAGGTACAGAGCATGGCGAGTGTACACACAAGTGTGCACACCTGTCGACCATAGGTGTTAATAGAAAATATTTACATATATACAAATGTTTTTTTTCAGGTTTTTTTAATAGAAAGAGAGAGTTTTTGCAAAATCATCTTAGCACCACTTAACTTAGAAGACAAAAAAATGTTATATCCTTTACTTTAAATCAACCACTTTTTTTTAAAACAAAGATTTTCAATTAGGATATATTTCATAATTATCACGTATGAATCTTCCTATATACTAGTTAAACCATTATTATTTGTAATCAAACTTCATTTTTATTTTTGTTAAGACGAATAAATTTTCAAAAATTTCAATTTAATAAACCAAAACCATATATTTATCTTATAGTGTTTCTTTAAAAATAAATTAAAATGCTTAAAAAAAATTTGTTTGTTTTTTTGTTTTTGAGATTTTTTTTTAAAATTTTTGGAAAAATTGAAAATGATGGTGAGTCTCCCCCCACACTTGATTTTGACTGTGTCCCCATAGTCAACCCAAGTGGAAGGAGGAAAATAAAAATAAAAACATGACCTTTATTTAAATGAAAATTAACGGTATTTACATGAGCTCAGAAAGTATATCGTCAAAAAGTACATGAAACGGTCTTCCAAAAACCGATTCATTTGTCTCGTCAAGTATACAAGACACAGCTTAAGTTCGAAAAACCAAATCATAAATGATTTCAAAGTTGAATGTTGATTTGGGAAAACGAATGTCGTTTTATTAAAAATCTTACGAGTTGTTTTATTTTCGATGATTTTCGGGGTTGATAGAATAATTGATTGAAATTTAAATTTATTATCACCAAGTTGAAGTTCAAACTTATCATTGAAAACTTCTTCAAAATTATCGAATTCAAAATCAAAATGGTGATTTAAATCATCCCCTTCAGAATTTGACAACTCATTTTCAAAAAGTCCAAAGAAATCGTGTTCGTTAAATTCGTCTTCCTTATTTGGATTATCAACAACTTCATTGCGTATCTCAAGTTCAAAATCCAAAGTTTTTGTATTCAAATTTTCAAAATCTAGAAAAGGAAGATCGAATTTTAAATTTGGTTCCACACCCTCAAATGAATTGAAATCCAACTCAATTACCGTGTTTTCAACAACTTCATTAAGATTATTATTTTTAATTTCAAAAGTTGTTATTTGAAAATCATCGATTTGGGTAAAAGATGGATTATCGTTTGACTCGTCACACATTGGGATTTGATTTTGTTTCTCACGTTGTTTCATATATGTTTCAAACAACGAATTCGTGTAATCATCGTAAATTTCGTTCATTTGCTCAACAAAATCCAATTTATAATTATTAACATGAGGATTTTCACTTGGAAATTGTTGAGAACAAAGATTTTCAATCGTAACATGGTTAAGATTATTCCCATTGCCAAATTCGTTTGAAAAGTTGTTTCCATATTCATTTTGAGTTTGAAATTCATTTTCGAGTTCGAAATTGAATTGGCATGGGTTATAATCGAAATTGTTTGAATTTTGAATTGAATTCAAATTTTGATTATTTTGAAAACTTTGATTTGAATCATTTCCCAAATATGAATTACACAAATCATTTATCATTTGATTTTGTTATGTGGAGATTTCAAGTAAAGACGAAATGCTCTTTTCAAGACTTGAGGGTTGGTCATCGTTTTGAAAATTTTGTGGTTCAAAATTTGAATCATTTAAGCAATAGTTGTTGTTAAAATATCCATACGAATTTGGAGTGAAATCATATGGATTATATTGATTTTCACAACTATTGTAAAATTCAAGTGAGTGGGGAAACTCGGACATTTTCAAGAATGTTTTTGGTTTTTTTATAAAGGAAAAATATTTACAAATAAAATTTATTTTTCAAAAGGGAAATTGATTTTTGTTTTTTTTTTTGGTTTTTCAAATTTTTTATTTGTTTTTGAAAAGGTTTTATAATTTTTTTTTTGTATTTTGGTTTTTCTAATTTTTTTTTGGATTTTTGAAATTTCATAGGAAAAGGGTTTAAAAATTTTCAAGGGAAAAGGAATATATACAATTTTTTTAGTTTTGGATTTTGATTTTTTTTTTGTTTTTTTTTAAATATGCATGAACTAATGCAACTAAATGAATGCAAGGGTTAATTACAAAAGATTTATCATATGTTAACCCAAAATTGTATAATCACACATTGTCTTAAATAAACAAGATAGTTCTCAGCTAGGTAACAGACATGATTTATCGGTGCACCACGAATCACCGTAGCAATGCAGCCGAAGGTTTAAATACCTTCAGAGGAACAACCACTATAATATTTACGAATCACCGTAATATTTATAAATGGTTATTACTCTGTCGTAGCCTAGACACCGAGAAATTAAATTGTTCAAAGAAGACAACTTGTCAATACACAATTAAAAGTTATCGATGTCTAACCGTTATTACTAATCAAAATGAAATGCAAAGCAGAAATTAAACGTGTATTAACAATGCAACTACGAATGGATTTTTTTTGGTTTTTTTTTATGAATTTTTCTTTTATAAAATGCAGGCAAACAACAATGCAAGGCAAATAAAAACAATATATATAACAACCAAGCAGTTTTTTTTGGCAAGCAAAGCGAAGCAATTATATTTAGCAAGCAGGTCCTTTCCTTTTCTGCTTTTGCTACCTGAAAATAAAAACAAGATATATATACAGTTCTTTTTATATCGAAGAAGAAACTAAAATAAATGAAAAACAAAACAAATTCAAAACAACCCCCGTTTTTTTTTGAAAGAGACTCTTTGGTTTTTTTGTTTTGGAAAGGAAACTTAAAAGTACTGTTTTACATAAAAAAAAAATTAAATAAGGATGCACTATTAACAAGTTAGACAAAACAAATTAAACTAAACAAGGCAAACAAAAGAAAACAATTCACAGCCCAATTATTTACTCAACCCCCAAGAAAATTATCAAACCCGCAATGTATTTCTACCGCCACATCAAATTCTAAATACCCAATTGAAATTCCAGTAATCCAATGATTCCACACAAAATCAAAATTCACTCAACCGAAAGTTTAATTCTTGCGATTGAAACTCAATCAAAATTCCAGCAAAATAAATTCGTATACCCGAATGGCAATGAATTCAGAGCGGAGATGCGATCGAATGTAGATGATGGCTTGTACGTTCGGGTTGGGACTGTTGTTCTCGAGGAGGAGTTTTGGGTTGCTGTTATTTTGGGTGAAGGGGAAGTTGATGGTTGTATGGGGTGGTGGCTATGCAAATGGGCTATGCAGTTTGACAGTTGCTTGAAGTGGTAAATGATGGTGGTGAGGGCTGGTGGGAAGTTTTGTGAAAGTGGAGAAGAATGCAAGAGGCGGTTGCTTTTGAAATGTGGTGAAGAATGAAGTTAAGGCTGTTTGGCACTCTGATGGGGGTTGTCTGGTGTGTGACAAGGGGAGGAAGCAATGAGTCAGACTGATGTAGATGAAATAGGAATGGACAGTGAAGTTGGCAGAGGGGACAGAGGTGGGTTTTGGCAGAAGTGGAGATGAAAGGCACAGTTTGTAGAATAGATGAATGAGGCAGTGGTGGCTTGTATGTGAGGAAGTGTAGTATTTGGTTGCTGCACTGATATTTGAATGTTGAAATGGAGGAATTGATGGCACATGCAGAAGTGTTGGACAGGAGATGGTAGAAGTGTGTTTGAGAAAATAATTAGAGGTTGGATGGGTGGTAAGCTGATTGGTTGTTGTGAGAAAGTAGTTGTTTGGTATTGAAATGAGGAGGAGGTGATGACTGGAAGTTCGTTGTTGGAGATAGGACAATTTCAGGTGGTCAAGCAGATGGTTAACAGAGAGTAGTTTGTGGATGTTAGGTAATGGTAGAGAGGGAATGAGGAGCTGCTTTCACAGTGGTATGTCGTTTGCTTTGATATGGACATCGGAGTTGCTCGGCAATTTGTGAATATGTGAAGGGCAGTTTGTATGCAAAAGTGAGAAGGTTGTGAAGGTTGATGGGTATGTCAAGGAAGATGGTTTTGGTTGGATTGCTTTTGTTGAGTGGCAGTCACGATGGTTTGAAGTGTTGTGACAGTCAGGAACAAGTTTGGTTGTTAGCAAGGTAGTAGTTCAATTGTTAGTGTATTGCTTAAGGTAGTGCAGTGGGGAATGATGATGGAGGAGATGATGAGGCAATGCAGTTATGAGGATGTGTGTACAAGTGTGGCAGGACAGTGGTTGGTTGTATAGAATAGGGTAGTGGTTTTGGAGATGGGAGTGTAATTGTTGTATGAAAATGGAGATGTAGTCATAGGGATGTTGTATGCTGGTAGTGTTGAATGAAGTGATGTTGAACTATGCAGTTGTACTGTCGAAGTTGGAGGTTGGTATGTATAGGCAGCGGGAATGTATGTATGGTTGAGTTTCTCAAGGGGAGGAGTTAAATGTTGAAGTGATATGATGGGGGAGCAGATAGAGGTGGGTAAGGCTAGGGTTGTCTGCAGGTTGGATGGTGAAGTGCAGATGCACAGAGGTGATAAGGCAGAACTGTGGACAGAGATGTGCACAGTTTTGAAAATGTAAAAACCACTGCAACTGTAAAATGAAACGAAATGAAATTGCAATGTAAATAAAATTGAAAATGAAATGAAATGCAATTTTTTTAAGAAGCTTGTTGTTTTTTTTTGTTTTTGTTTTTTTTAAATAGAATATGCAATGCAAATGCAAAAGAAAACACAAATACACAAACAAAATGGAAACAAAAATCACTCAAACACACAACACAAATTTTTTTTTTCAAAATGCACTCAACACACAAAATTAACACACAATAAAAATTCAAACGAAAAATAATTCGAAGAATAGAAAACTAAATCAAAGCAAATCCCCGGCAACGGCGCCAAAAACTTGTTTGTCGACGGATTTTCTATCGGTTTAGAAAACCGTCGAACGAATTTAGAAATAAATTTACCGTAAGCGCACGGCGTACTATTGAAGTATGTGGCGAGTACGGGTCGATCCGCAGGGAATTGATTATTTTAAAATTCTATTCAATCAAATTAACCAAAGTTGAAAATTGTGAAGCTAAAAATGTAGAAAACTAGCAAAAGAAAATTGATAGAAAAATGAGAGTTAAATGACAATTTAGAGATAATTCCACTCTCTAGATCATATAGTTCAACAATTTATGAAATCATGATCTCTCTTCTTTGGTCATAAATGAGTTTAAATGATGTGTTTATCATAAGTATGGCTCATTTGTGCTATTAATTAGCTCAACATAAGCCATCAAACTATAACACAACCGTTAAACCATTTTTAATTCTCATGAAAAATGACAACAAGTTGAAAGCAAAATCTATTTTAAGTATGGTCTATTAACTATTAATTAGAAATATAGACCATCAAATTTCAATTTCAACATTCACTTCTTTGCCATAATCATATTTAGATGAAGAGACAATTTTTGTTTGTGATTGTTTAAGCATAGCCTATTTGTTATGAACAACATAGACTATCAAATTCAATATGAAACAATAAATCACATCATCATTCATTTAAGCACAAAAGAGAGCAATAATTATCAAAATGCTGAAGCTACATGATTAGAGGCTTCATTACCCCTAAATTGAAGGGATTAGCCTCTCATGTGTGTTATCATAACAGCACAAGTAGCTTGCAACATGAATGAAAAAGAAGAGGAAAAGAGAGCTAATTAACAAAAAATAAAACTAATCTACTTGCATTAAAATCAAACTACACTACTAGCATGAAAGGAAATAAATAAGAAAAGAAAAGAGCAATGTATTAAAGTTGCATAAAAAAAATTACATAAAGATAAAATGGCTAAGTAGCCATGAAAAGAAAAGAGAAGCTTTCTTTTATTTTGAGCCTAAAAACTAACTAAAGAGAGACTAAGGGAGGGAGGGAAATGTTACATGAAACATAAGGGGTATTTAAACAAGTTAGAAACCCTAATGCATATTTTTGGGGAATGCCCAAAATGCCCTTGTAGGAAGTGTGGTGGCCAAGTTATAATTAGCTTCAATAATCCCTCACTTAAATGTACATGAAGCCATTAATGCCATAAGCATGTGCATTAGCCTCTAATTTGTACATTAAGGTAGGTGGGTAGGTGGGGTCCTCCATTATCTTCACTTTGAATTATTTCCATCTTCATTTGTTCTCTTCACTCTTGTACATGCATAAATCATCATGAAACCACTTGTATATGAATTTAAATTCCTACAAAATAATATAGAAATTTTCAATTAAATTTTAGAAAATTAATATATGCACAAAAATGACCATTTTGCCCTTGGATAAAGATGAATATGTGACAATTTGAAATAATTTGAATTTTGGTTTAAACAAGTTAAAATACCCAATATGATCTTTTATTTAATTTAAATAGATTAAATATGGTGATAAAAATATACACATTTACGTGCACATCACGTATGTCAAATCGAAATTCATGAGCTATTGTCAAACCAGATTCTCATAACCTATCAGAAACACACAAATAGAAACTGAAATTATAACAGGAAAACAATGGAAAATCCAACACAACATTAACTTTGTTTTTTCAAAACACAATAAATTGAGAAAGACGTACCAATTTAATTTGTGCACAAATACGTGATGGAGATGAAGATCTGGGATGCAACGAATCGTCAACACAACCCCATTGGATAGCGTCTCTATTGTATCCACACGAATGCCTCTTCGGTCGTCTTACGAATCTCAAAAGGGGGAGGCTCGAGATGAGGAGCGTTGGAGAAGATGGGCATGTGGAACAATATCTGCCAGTGGATTTGGGTTTTATTTGGTTTAGGGCTTTGGTTTAGGGCGAAAAGTAAGGGAAAGGTTGACCGACGAAAACGGAAGCGAAACTTTCGACGGCGGAATACGCGGTAAGAAGCAAAAATTTAAGGGGGAGAAGCATACGTAAACAAAGTCGAAACATCGGCAGTATTTTTTGGCTTTAGAGAAATTGATTTTGCCCAGTGACAGTAAGCAAACCTCCCTAACGGTCGGTTTGATAAGTTTATCCATAGTGCATAAGTTTATGCAGTTGGGTTATGATCTCTTTTACAATTTGTATATATATTCATACACGTGTTTTCCCAAATTTGAAATATAAATATAAAGACTTATTTTGATGTTGGTTTAAATTATATGTTATAGAAGTTTTAATTTATATTTTGTTTCATCAATTTCTAGTCCGTCGTGCCTACTTTCTTCGTCGAATTCGCGTTTATCGTGTTGTGTTTTGCAATTCGTGCTTGGATTCATAACTCATTTCATCATTAAATCTCTCTAGCCTCGAAAGGTGAATAAACACTCATGATTAACACTCTTATATTTATTAAATTTGATTTCACTTGAAACGACAATTGAAATATGCTGCTAGATTTAACTGTTATTTATATAATTGCTATATATGATATGCTATTATCTGTAATTGTTCACCTGTGAGATATGACACCATATCTTGTTATTTATATTTTATTTTATTTATCATTGATGATATATGTCTATTGTTGATATGTTATATTATTATCATATATGTTCTCACTCTGCAAGTTCCCTGTTAGTATTGAATTCCCTATGGGTTGAAATGATACATACCCGAACGATTTTGTAGAATAGGAGAAAATCGTTATGGGTTGAAATGATAAATCCAAGCGATTTTTATTTATTTTAAAATTTAGGGATTGCGGGTTGAAATGATATATACTCGTAGATATTTAAATTGCTTATTGAAATGATAAATATCCGTATCACTTGACCATAGGATAGAAAATTATATACGGACACCGTTGGTATATATTTTGAAAAATGATTTCCAAAGTTTTAAAAGGAAATATATGGTTTTTTTATAAATATTGTTTTTAAAATATAATATATAAAGGTTACTTTTATATATGTCTAAAAATTAGATTTATAAAAATTATATGTTTTGGAAATTTTAATTTATAAGTTAGTTTTGAAAACAATATAAATTTTAAGATTTTCTTATAGTTTTTTATTATATTTTTTTAAAAATATTTAATACAAAATACAATTAATAATAAGATTTAATTTAATAAAATTTAATGTAATTAGTATATAATATGTTTTAAAATAATTATTTAAAAATTTATATTAATATTTTAAAATAGATTTATAACTTTAATAATAAAGGTTGGGAAGATAAATTAGTATTGACTTGGAATTTAAATTGGTTAATAATTGAATTTAAGAAAGAATTGATTTAAACTTACTAGTTTTGAGATTTTGAAAAAGATATGATTATAACTTGATTTATAACTCGATTTGATAAAAAGTGATTAAATGAATATTCTCAATTTTGAATAAAATTGAGATTGAATATTTAATATTGATTTAAATATATAAATTGGGATTTAAATAAATTGTTATAAAAATGGTTAAAGGAATAGTTTCCGATTTGAATAAATTTAAAGTTAAATGTTGAAATATAAATGAAATGTACATTGTAAATGTTTGAATATTTAAACTTGAATCTTTGAACTTTAAATTGAAATGGTTAAACTGGAATTGATTTAAATTGAATTTTGGAATTTAAGATGATTTAAATCGATTTGCGAAATTGGAGGAAACTAATTTTATTATATAAAGTATTTTATTATATATATAAACTATTTTAACTTATAAAGTATTTTAATATATATACTATTTTCAACATCTAAACTGTTTAGGTGGAAAGTGTTATGATTTCAAAGTGTTACGATTCCAAAGTGTTACGATTTCAAAGTGTTATGGTTTCAAAGTGTTATGATTTCAAAGTGTTATGGTTTCAAAGTGTTAGAAATTTTGAAAGTGCTACATTCTGAAAATGAATATTTTTTTAAAGTGAATGATGATATCGAATTTATATGGTTTTGAAATGGATATGATATTTTGATATGAAGTATGAACTATTTGAAATGAAATGACCACGGTGTGAAATAAGCGTTTGGTTGTTAAAGAGACCGGGATCAGATATGGTCATACTCTCTGCCAATACCGAAAACCACTTTAACAACCGTGTACATGGTGGAGATTCCAGAATGAAGTAGGATGGTTTGGTGATGATTCTATATAGTATTTACGTAACCTTGACTCCCGTGAGTCAGCTTGATGTGGCTAAAACATGAGCTGTACCGGGCCAAGTGAGGTCATTCCTCCGATCGGGCACATTTCTTCGATACCATTCTATTGCTTTTGTGATTTGATTGGGTGCACCCGTTGATTTGGGAGTGTGTCACGAGGTGGGCGGTAGTAGCTGCTATGCGTTACCACCAGTCCGGGAGTGCAAATGGTATATCTACCCTGGCATTGCCTCGAGTGTCGTGTCACATGCCCTATCACGCCTTCTACGAGTTTGTTTTGTGGCGTACCTATGGAGTGCTCCTTGATAGCCCACCTGCGGGTGGAGTTTACAGTATCTGTATAGACTACGGCATTATAAAAATGTGTTAAGGGGGATATGGGTAACGCCTTAACGCTATTTTAATAGTTTACTTTACTATAGACATATTATAATAGTGTATATTACTACATAGTAGATAGTTCCACGGATCCTTAGAGGATGGAAATCCCAACTATGCTTTAAGTTACTTGTATTTCAATTGACATTTCACTTGAGTTGAATTTATTGATATAAGAATGTTAATCCTGACTCGAGTGTTTTGTGTTTTGCTTTACGCTCGGGTCCGACTGAGTGTCGCAGCATTTGAGACTCACCGTTTGGAGATTGGAGCTTTGCTTGAAGATCTGTCTTATCTATTCAGCTTTTCCAGTTGATTTATTCAAAGAAGTCATCTGTTTGTATTCGAGACTTCATTGTATTTGGTATTTCTATTGTATTTTATTTCAAACTCTGTTGTTTATATAGTAGCTTCATGAACTACTATTTATCTATTCCGCTGCTTATTATTATATTACTCTGTGTTTGTGATTCTGTGATTGATTTATTTACTGTATATGCTGAGTTTTTCCAAATATAAATTAACAATCTGATATTTGAGCAATTCAAGTCTGACATGTGCAGATGCGAATGGTTCGAGATACCGGGTCGTTACACTATTAATTACCTAGCCATTTTGATTAGACTATCAAAACCAATAAGGAAGATTAACACATTGGTATTGATAAGGTAAGTAAAATATTGTCACATTGGAAAGGGAATTATCTCTTAAGAGCAGGTATTATAGCTCTAATTATCTCGGTTTTATTGGTAATCCTTATTTATTGACTATCGTATTATCAGTTCCCTTATTGGATTATTAATAAAATTGATAAAATCAGAAAGAACTTTCCATGGAAAGGGGTAACCGAAAGCTCTAGGTTAAATAGTCTAATTAATTAGGATCGGGTGTGCAAACCCAGAAATCAAGGGGGCTTAGGAATTATTACTCCAATAATCCTAAACATCCCCCTTCTATGTAAATGGATCTAGAAACTTTTGGACGATAGAAAAAACATGGAAAGAAATAATAACAAACTCTTACTATAGTCGCACTAATAACTTATGTAAACCTGGTTACCATTATATCTCCTTCTTTTGAAAGGATATACCTAGCCACTTCCAAAAATTTAGATTAAGCCTCAATTTTATCACTCATTCAGGATGCAAAATCTACTTTAGGAACTATCCTTAGATGTCCCTACTTACCTTGAGATGAGAACTCCCAAATCTTTTTCTGGCCTTTAATAATAAGAACAAACTTATTAAGGACATCTTTGTCCATACAATGAATTTAAATGGAACCTTTTATTTAATCAAGACCTTGTAGGGAATACTTTTAAACAATTTAAAATGCTTATAAATAAAATAGAACATGTAAATATGGACAGACACAAGATATTGTGGAATGGAGTTGGAACAAAAATAAAGGGTACACATCAAATTCAATGTATAACTTTTTAAACTTCTCGGGTATTGAATTGACCTATTTTAAACCACTTTGAAAGGTTCATACACCATTTAAAACAAAAATTCACATGTGTATAGAATTACATGATAAAATAAACACTTTTGATATGCTTGACTCAGAATTAACAAATAATTACAACCCTAACTCGTGCTATTATTGTAAATTAGCCCTTGAAACCACTAAACACTTATAATATGAGTGCCACTACACTTAATATATAATTAGCAAGTTAATCAATATTTTTGAACTTCATATCAGGATTACAATTCCATCTCCATATGAGTTATGGTTTGGATTAAGATTTAACTATTATGAAGGAAACTAACATGTATTTAACAAGACTTATAGTAGTAATTCTTTTATTTTATTTTTTATCACTAGCCATATCTATCTGTGGAGATGAACAAGGAGGAGAAACCTAGAATGGAAGTATAGACATGATTGGATCTTGCACAACATCCTAGCATATTATGATCATACTCCTCTTCTGATGTACCCACAGTCTCCACACCTATTCTATGGAATTAGGACGCTTTGACGACCTTCAACTCTTTAAGCAACAAGCACACTAACTGATCTTTATCTCAAACCGCTGTAGCCATCTTGATGAAGTGACACTGAATCATCCATACCTTAGCTCTGCTGTAACGACCCGTATTTTTATGGATCGAAACATCGTAAAACAGTTATCATTAGGTCGCATTGTTGATAAGTCGTCCATAGTCTAAGTCCTATGTCGTATGGTAGTTAGGTCGGAGTAGGCGACCTAAGGAAGTTGGCGACCTAAAGATTTAGGGATAGGTCGTACAGGAGATGAGTCGTGTGGTGGCTTAGGTCGTGGGGTAGGTTAGGTCGGATGAGCGACTTAAGAGGATGGAGCGACCTAAGAGAGTGAACGACCTAAGAGTTGGCAACCTACAGGAATTGGCGACCTAAGAGTTAGCGACCTACAGGTTGGAGCAACCTATAGGAGTTAGCGACCTACAGGTTGGAGCGACCTATAGGAGTTAGCGACCTAAGGAATTAACGACCTAAGGAATGAAGCGGCTTAAGGGGTTTAGCGACCTAGGGGTTGAGTGAGTTAACGACCTAAGTAAGATAGGTCGTGAACGAGTTAAGGAGATAAGTGGGTTGAGTCGTTAGGTCGCATGGATGTTAAGTCGTATTCTAGTTAAGTAGTTAGGTCGTGAGCGACCTATGGGGTGCTGTGTTTAGTTAGGTCGTGAGCTTCTGTGTTTAGTTAGGTCGTAAGCGACCTAAGTTAGTTAGGTCATGAGCTTCTGTGAATAGATAGGTCGTTAGACGACCTAAAGGTGCTAAGTCGTTATAGTTAGGTCGTGAGACCTTGTGTTGAAGTTAGGTCGTAAGCGACCTAAGGTGGATTGCTGAGTACAGTTAGGTCGCGTGTGTGTTAGGTCGGCATCTCAGTTAGGTCGCGACTTATGTTAGGTCGCGTAAGGGCTAAGCAGTTAGGTCACGCGCATGCGATAGGTCGTAGGTCGTGGATGCGCAGATCTGTTAGGTCGTAGGTTGGGGTTGTTAGGTCGTGGACGACCTAAGGGGGCGGACGACCTAGTAAATCTGCCTATAAATACACATCCATTTCTTCATTTTTGGGATCGGGATTTTGAAGCGACGAAGTGCTACTATTTTGAGAGCTCGAGTTCTACACTTCTTCACTTCTTTTCTCCACTTTAATCTTGTGCTTCCTTCCATCCAAATCGAAGATCGAATCGAAGATCCAAGAGCTTAGGTTGAAGATCTACATCCATCGAAGAGAGATTTCATCGTTTGAAGCGGATTTGTGATAGATCGAGTTAGATCCTTCGCTGTCCAGATCTGAAGTGTGTTGCTTTTAAGGTGTTTAGGTGATTTGGTGAGTGGTGATTATCTCTCACACAGATCCAAAGGAGTATATCGGATCGTTGGCTTGATTTTGTGTTAAAGTAGTGATTTCCATGCATTTCCGTAAACTTAAGTATAGATCCATTGTTCATGATGATTTGACATCCATTTTACTATAAGTTAACCTATGCAAGTTCATTCATCAAGTTGTAGAGATATTGCTCATGTTTTCATACTTGTTAGATTTGGACACTTTATTTACAAGATTTCCATTATTGTTATAATTGTTTATTAGATCATATTTGAATGTTTGATTACTTGGATTAATGATTGACTTGATTGATTGTTATGAATTAGTTGATTGATGATTAGATTTAGACAAGATGGTCGAAGATGATTCAAAAGCTAAGTGAAAGGCTCTTGAATTGGGAAAGCTGCTTGTGGCATATGTGGCGGATGATGAAGCTCATATGGATAGGTTTGATGATGATGATGTTGAGATGAGGCTTTGCTATGATGAGATGAAGCGAGGCATGATATGAGATAGTCTTGGTCTAATCCAGACGGGATCATTCCAAGCATGTTGATGACTCAGTGATATGGTTCGAGTTTGAGGATAATGGTTTGCTCGAGAGGCGCTTGAGCTAGTATGGAAATAGTCGTCGAGGAGGATGACTAGAAGGCTGAGATTTCATCGTTGTTGAAGGTTCTAGCATGCTCAAAGCAAGAGT
This sequence comes from Allium fistulosum, assembly GCA_030737815.1. Taxonomy (NCBI): domain Eukaryota; kingdom Viridiplantae; phylum Streptophyta; class Magnoliopsida; order Asparagales; family Amaryllidaceae; genus Allium; species Allium fistulosum. The sequence continues at coordinate 1,999,477 of JASFAW010000015.1, forward strand.
ACGCTGGGCAGATTCGATAGTCCCTAAAGACTACTGATTGGTAGTCAAGTAATCTGGGCAGATTCGATAGTCCTAGGCACGTGTTTCGACGACGTGCGGAGTTATGTCTAGAACCGGGGTTTCCATTAGCCCTTGACGGACGGCTGAAAGAATGTGTCGGTCATTCAATTAACGGTGGTATCGAGGCAATGATAACAGTGATAGCCAGAGTCATGGATGTTTGGTTGTATCGTCATTCGGTCTCAAGAGCAGTGTTTTCTGGGTGCTTATCTGATCTTGGTTTAGGCCTTGGGGGTTTGTACTTGGAAAACATCGCCCTTGACTCGAGTGATAGTTGCTTTACTTTAAATGTTTGCTTTGCTATGTTTGCTTCTGCTTAGTGTGTGTCTGGGGGATATCACTGTAGAAAGAGGTGGAGTGGGAGGGTTGGATTCCTATTCCTTTTTCCTTCATGCTCTTTTGGTATGTTGTTAATTAATTTACCGCTCACTAAGACTGTTGTCTGACTCAAGGCTTTATGTTTTAACTCTTATTGCCTTGGGCTGTTCGTCCATTTTGGGATGGGCAGACTAGGTAGCAGGTGACAGGTGCTGTTCTTGCTTCCGACGATGCTGATGACGAAGACGAGCTGGAGGCTTGCATATTTTTTTCTTACTATATGTACTGGATGTTCCGCTGCTTGTATAATTCTCTGAGTGATATGTTGTGAGGCTTGATGTATTGACTATTCAGATGTTTGTATTCAACTATTATGAAGTTTTATATGATGACATCCTATTGTGTGAAGCTTCACTATATATATTCTATTGTATTTTGTCCATGCGCTGTGAGTTATACGATAGATTCTGCTGTTTTAATTTACCCTGACAATCGTCCATGGCTGCCTGGCACACTTTACAGCGCACTATCTCTAGGTTCAGTGCGGGGGTCATGGGCGGTCGTCACATCTGCTCTAGTTTGACAGGAATTGCTTCACATATGCCACTACAACTAGCTTTTTACAGCATTTGTTGTAGAATTTCTCTCAATCTTCTACCTCAGCTTGAATGGGTTTATCTCCACCATTTTCTAAAGCTAGCAACTCTAGAAAATCTCCTAGTGTTTTCTCTGTTTCCTCATCATTGAACCGAACCATGGTGCCGCATTCACCTATTGGAACTGGGCCAGCCAACAGCAAAAGAAATGGGTGAATTTCAAAAAAAATTCCACTTTGGACCTTTATTGGGCCTATGGAGTCTAATTTATTTAGAATATTTCTAATTTTTTTTAAAACCATTATTTTATTTAAAATTTATAATATAGTTTTAGATTATGTAATTAATCTTATATTAGATATATATACATGTATCGTATGTACACACATATATGTGTGTGCATGTGTAACATAGCAATCCGTGCAAGTTTTGACATGTCCATATATAAATGTTATGATTTACACTGCAACGAACGTGTTAGCCCCTCTAATGTATAAATATATAGTCCAAATGGATGCTTATATGTTTTAATTTATATATACAAAATATTACAAATACATATACATATATATATATATATATATTATTTTGAACAATATATTTATATATACATATATGGAATTTATAATATATATAATTATATATATGTATATGTAAAATCATTTGAAATAATAGTAATTTATTTAAAAAATCCAAAAATAGAAATAAAAATAATTTTTAAAACGTTTAATATATATATACATTTATAAATGTACTTATAAATAATGTAATAATATATATGTATATATATATTAATACATTAATGAAATATATACATATACATATACATACATATATATATATATCTGTGTGTGTAGTAAAATACACACACATTTAACAATACTTATGGCAAAAAAAATTCATTTTTTTATTTTATGCTTAAATAATTATGAAATTAAATTTCCAATCAAAAATTGATAAAAATAAATAAAAATTATTTTCGAAAATATATAATTTTGTTTGTTGATATTTTAAAAAAATCTGAATCATATTTTAGCACCTGAATATAGCAATATATATTTTGTAATTCAAAATCAATTTCTTCTTGGTTGATTCCTTGAACTAGATTCCAATTAAGTAAGTTCTAGCACTTGAACTTACGACCACCGACTATCAATTAACGTTCTTTTATTTGATCTGAGCTTAGAAATGGAGGAGAGGATATGGATGATTTTCGCCAAAAATGGGTAAATGGAGGTTCCAAAAAGTAGTGGAAAAGTGAGGGTTATGATGCTTTTATAGAGAAGATACTAGAGAGACAAATTAGGATCAAGATCCACTCTTTTCTCTTACTCATTCTCTATCTATTATCCCATCTAAACCCAATCCTGTAGCAATCATATGGCCGCCCCATATCCAATCTATCATGGTCAAAAATCCCCTTGCCCCATATGAGCTTCAAATCCTTTTTTAGCCCGATCAATATTTACTGCATTTAAATCCAATTTAAACCTGTATCGATATCGTATATCGATTAATATATTTATAGCTATTATAAACATATTCAATAATATTGTTTAACACATCAAATAAAATTTTATAATTAAAATTTTGTAAATATTAATTAGTTTAATTGATTTATAACTATTATAAATTAATTAAATTATTTGGTCAAACGAGTATTCTATGTTTCGGTTGTGTGACTTATTAGGTGTTAATTCAGTTAGCGATTAACATCGAACTATTTGAATATTAACGTTCACACGTCACTTAGCAGGTGTGTGATATTTTGACCAAATTTATCGCTTAATTAGTTTCGGTAAAATCCAATTTTACTTTGTTAAGCATTACCCGATAGTGACTATTATATACACTAATTCTCTTCATCAAAACTATATCACTTTGGACTTATAGAATTTAGTAATGGTCAAAATTGCAATATTGTCCATATTCAACTCTATAGTCCAAACGCAAAGTTATTGATTCAATAATAACAATTATTATTAACCGAACTAGTATGGCTAAAGATTTTGACTTTGTGTTGACTTCAGTTGATCGTGATACTAACCCTATATAACCGAGGAGATGAATCTCCACTTGAATAGTGTTTCACTTCCAATACTTCCACTCGACCCAACTGTAGTCATTCAATGGACCTTGTGCCATGATTTGACTCTAATCAAAGAGGATCTTTCATATTGAAGATCGACAATATTCTCAAGTTAAGAGAACTGTGTAAACAGTCACTTCGATATTTTCCGTTTGACCTTAGTTATATTAACCAACAGAAAACTACCAAGTGAGTCATTCCATAATTATCCAATAACTATCGGTAAGTAACCCCTTGGTGCCCTCAGTAATCATGAATAATACATAGCCCAATATTTGGAGAGCGTTACTGTTGGAACTATGCCAGCCCGTAGTGAAAGTTATGGGTGAATTTCATTTTTTACCATATTGGATCTTTATTGGGCCTATAAAGTCTAATTTATTCAGAACATTTCTAAATATTTTTTAAATAAAATACTTTATTTTATTTAAGTTTATAAAATTATATAGTATTTTAAATTATGTTATATATAGACACACACGTGTATCATATATATATATATATGTGTGTGTGTGTGTGTGTGTGTGTGTGTATGTGTGCGGGCACGCATATGTATCATATCAATCCTTCCAAGTTATAAATACCCGTGTATAGATGCTATGATTTATATTGCAATGGACACATTAGATCATTCAATATACAAATATATTGTCCAAATGCGTATATTTTTTTATACTTTTACTTGTATATATATATACATATATATATATGAAATATTACAAATATGCATATATATATATAAACTATAAAAAAATTATAAATTTTTTGTATAAATATGATGTGTGTGTGTGTATATATATATAAACAAAAGTTTGAAATATTAACAATATATATATATATATTTATAACTATATACATATTTTTAAATCATTTATAAAGTATACTATATATAATATAAAAATTTATAAGGCCGAAAACTATACTTGTATAGGTATAATTATTTCTAATTATATATATATATATATATAATGTTAACACATAATTATAGATCAAATAACATACCTTCACTAAAGCCTATAAAATACAAGTAGCAACGAAGAGATTGACTCCTTGAACTAGATTCCAATTCAGCAAGGTGCTAGCTCCTGAACTGATAACCACCAGCTATCGAAGAACGTTAGTTTTTATTTAATTTGAGCTTAGAAATGAAAGAGATGATGAGGATGATTTTCAACCAGAAATGGGTTAACTCGAGGCTCGAAACATTAGTGGAAAAGTGAGGGTAATGGTGCTTTTATAGAGGAGACTAGAGAGACAAATTAGAATCAAGATCCACCCTTTTCTCTAACTCATTCTCTATATCTTCTCGCCAATCCTATAGCCATTATATAGTCACCCCATATCTGGTCAATCATGGTTTAAAATCCCCTTGCCTTATATTGGATTCAAATCCATGTTTAGCCCGATCAGTATTTACCACATTTAAATACAATTTAAATGCGTATCGATATCGTATATCGATTAAAATATTTATAACTATTATAAACATATTCAATAATATTGCCTTACACATCAAATAAAATTTTATAAGTAATATCTCATAAATGTTAATTAATTTAATTGATTCATCAAAATTATAAATTAATTAAATTATTTGGTCAAAGGAGTATTCAACGTTACGGTTGTGACCTGTTAGGTGTAAATTCGGTGAGTGACTAATATCAAACTATTTGAATATTAACGTTCACACATTGCTTAGTAGGTAGTGCTGCATTTTTGCCAAATTTATCGTTTATTTGATTTCGATAAAATCCAATTTTACATTGTTAAGCATATCCAGTAGTTACTATTATATACACCAATTACCTTCATCAAAACCATATCATTTTGGACTTATAGAGTTTGGTAATGGTCAAAATTGCAATATCTTCTATATTCAAATCTATAGTCCAAAAACAAAGTCCTTGATTCAATAATAATAATAATTATTAACCGAACTACTATGGCCAAAGATTTTGACTTTGAGTTGACTTAAGTTGACTTCGATACTAATCCCATATAACTGAGGAGATGAATCCACTCTTGAATAGTGTTTCCCTTCCAATACTTCCACTCTACCTGACTTAAGTCATTCGATGGACATTGCGCGATGATTTGACTCTAATCAAAGTTTAGCTTTCATATTAAAGATCAACAGTTTTTTCAAGTTAGGAGAATGTGTAAATTAGCTACTTAGATATTTTCTATTTGACCTTACTTATATTAACCTATCGAATGCTATTGAGTGAATCATTCCACGGTTGTCCAATAACTATCAGTACACAAACTCTTAGTGTCCCCATTAGTCATGAATAACACACCGTCCAATATTTGGAGAGCGTTACAGTTGGAACCAGGTTAGCCCGCATCATAAGTTGCGGGTGAATTTCAATTTTTTTCCGTATTGGATCTTTATTGGGCCTATGAAGTGTAGTTTATTTAGAACATTTCTGAATATTATTTAAATAAAATCTTTTATTTTATTTAAATTTATAAAATGATATACTATATTTAATTGATGCTATATTATATATATACACATGTATCACACACACAAATATACATACATACATACATACATATACATATATATATATATACATATACATATATATATATATATATGTGTGTGTGTGTGTGTGTGTGTGCGCGCGCATGCGCGTGTGTGCGTGTGTGCGTGTGTGCGCACGCGCGCATGTGTAACATATCAGTCAGTGTAAGGTGTAACATGCCCATGTATAGATGTTGGGATTTACATCGCAACAAACATGTTAGCTCGTCCAATATACAAATATGTTGTCCAAATGCATGTTTGCATACTTTTACTTATATATATGAAATATTACAAATATGTGTATACACTACAACAAAAATACTCTATTACAACATCCCTTTTACAATGGGCAATTGATGCCCGTTGTAATAGTAGGCTACTACAACGGTCAGTTCAGGCCCGTTATAATAGATTTCTTATATAACGTCTTTTTTACAACGGGCAATCTTTGCCCGTTGTAATAGATTCCTATTACAACGGTCATTTAATGCCCGTTGTAATAGATGTTAATTTTACAACATCCATACAATGCCCATTGTAATAGAGGTGCCAATTTTACAACGGGCTAAAGCTGCCCGTTGTAATAGGTGCCAATTTTACAACAGGCTTAAAATGCCCGTTGTAATAGGTAACCCTGATTTTTAAACCACAGCACCCCAAAGAAAAATTACAGAGGCCGACCCTCTTTTCTTCTTTTCCGTGAGGCAATACCCTCGTTCCTCTTTTCCTCTTTTCCTCTTTTCTTTGCTCGAAAAATTAGGGCTTTCGAATTTGTTGAAGCCGCAAATTATATACGGTTTGTATGATTTATTGTTTTATTTTGATTTACCAGTCCTCACAATCCACTCTATTTTAACAGGTAGTTTGTATGATTTATTTTTTTATTTTGATTTACTAGTTATGATACGAAATTGTTTCATGTTTTATAGATCCATCGATAGAAATTATAACTGCTTCTGTAACAACCCGACTTTTTCTCCACAGAAAGTCGTATTATTAATAAGAAAGAAAGGGGTAGAAAATAGAAAAGAAGAGAAGAAAGAAAGAAACAACAACAACGATCTCACAGCGGAACGAATAAATTATATTAATAACATAAACTATTACATAGTTTACAACAATTTACAGAGTTACACAGCATATACATCACTTACTAGACAGTTATAAACATCTGTCTAGACATTACAACTCAAATACAAGACAAGACACTATCACAGATATCAACACAGCGGAATACTATATCTACGAACGCCGAAGCCTCCTGCTCCATTGCTCCTCCAAAATATTCGTCAAAGCTAAACCTGAATCCCTTGGCTACTCGTAAAAATTTGAGTATCCAAGAGTTTATAAAACAGAAATAAACACTTGGGTCAGACATGGGTCTGGTGTGAGTAAACGGGTTAAAATTGTTTAACTTCAAAACCTTTTGAAAACAAAGGTATCACGTAAGACTTCCCACACATAAACATGGAAAAGTTTTTACCTTACGCTAACCAAAACATTTGATAGGAAATCCAGTTATATTATAATAGGGTCTAGGGTTTTCAAGTAAAATACAGAAATAGCTGAAATGCTTACATCTCACATTCCAACATAGTTGGGCACAACTAATACGTACGGCACTTATTGGAGTTTGGATTCCATACAATGGCAGGGCTACTGGGGTACCGCCCGTCACAGTACGTGGCCTAGATCACCGTACCGAGGAGTACGCCCGCTCCCCTGCAACACAAAGCCGGAACCATCCCTTACTGGATAATTCCGAACAAGATAATCCCATAGTTGGCGCGACCAACTACACACTAAGCCGAATAAAAGAAAAGGGACCTCTAGACAGGGATCTATCTTGCTCTCAGTGGGTGCTACCCACGAAGCCTTGCTGCACCTCCCCTGTTTTAGCCATTCCCGGTTGATGAGGCTTGAGGTTACGATTACCTTTAATCAGAACATATCACTTAGAATGCTCATCGTCCGCCTGACGATGTGCTGAAAGCATTCAATCCATATAAGTTCGTTCCGGGTTCGAACGAAACCGAAGGCATTATCTCGTTACACTCGTTTTGGAATCACCCTCAGAGTTAACGACAATAACCCTTGCACTCTGAATCTTCATCTTCACTTGAGATTCACGACCTATCGTAAATTTGGATCGATGTGGTATTCGGGTCTCCAGACCTGGAATACCGGTATACGGAAACCCGATCCCGGTCTCATCGAAATCCAAAACGTATCTTTTAAGGCCAAGTTGTTTTAAAGGTTTAAACAATTTAACTTATCTATACAGATAGATAATTCACAAGTCACAATTGATAATCACATTATCATTTAAACAGATGATTCATAACCAAATAGGTAATCCATATCAACATCACAATAGTTAATCTATATTACCATCATAATACAACCAAGCATTCATACCACACAACATTACTTATCTCATTTCTGAGATTACATCCATTCAAGACAAATCAATGTCATCCATTCTTATATAAGCAATGATTTACTTAATCATAACATAATTAATTTAAAATTGATTTAAATTAACTATCTCTATCTTTAATTAATTTAAAGTGAATTAAATTAATCACTTCATCTCTTAATTAATTTAAAATAAATTAAATTAATTACTTCATTATAAATCTTACTTATATAATCATTAATTAATTACAAATAAATTAATTAATCTTTCTCTAATTATCCACTTTAATTAATCACCTTGATTAATCATTCTTTAATTACATTTAAGTAATTATCTTAATTAATTTCACAAATTAATTATCCTTAACCAAATACAGTAATTAACCTTTAATTACTTCATTAATTAATTAATTATAATTAATTACTTTAAGCCTTAATTAATTACAATTAATCACTTATCATTTGATTAATTAATCAACCCTTAATTTCATCATTAATTAATTATAAACTAATGATCCTTAATTACATCTTAGTTATTTATTCTATTTAAATTAATTACATTAAGTAATTAACCTTAATTAAACCACAATTATTAATCATCTTTGATTAATCTAATCCAGTAATTAACTTCCCTTAATTACTTTCATTAATCAATTACCTTTTAATTAATTATCTTAACTAAAAATTTATTACCTTATTAATTAACATTAATCCTTTAATTAACTTTATTAAATAAATTATTTAATTAATAACACTAGGTAATTAACTCTTAAACACTTCCATTAATTACTTTCATAAAATAATTATCCTCTAATTACTTTATTAAATAATTTCCCTTTTATTTAATTACATCCAGTAATTATTCCTTAATTACTTCATCAAGTAATTATACTTAATTAATTTATAAGTGATTATCTTAAGTAATCACAAATTAATTACTTAGTTAATTATTTAAGTCAATCATTTAAATTTAATTAAATAATTTCTTAACTATTTATACTTAAAAATCTTAATTAAGAAAAATCATTTATCTTAATTAAATTATTCACAATGTCCAACTATTCTTTAATCATTAATAATAATTGAATTACCCTTATTATTTTCATATTTTAAATATCTTTAATTAATCAAAATCTCTTAATTACTTAAAATAAATCCTTATTATAATTAAACAATTACAACATCTAGTTTTAACCTTCAAATTCTTTGAAACTTTTCAAAGTTATTCAATAAATTTTTATACAAAGATCATTTTGAAATCCACTTCCTTTTTCTTTAAAACTTATTTATTTAAATTATTAAAACTTGTTAAAACAATTATTCTAGAAAATAATTTAGTTTAATAGGTAAAATCTTGTTTTACCTTTGTTTTAAAACTCAGAACATTACAAATATCAAATTCCTTTTGTTTTAAAATCTTAAAACACTTCTTTTAAAATCTTAATACCTGCTCTTAATCAAACCTGAGTAAAAGCGTAAGAAAACCCGAAGTAACTCTCGAGTCACTCTACTACTCCCTTGCTTCGAGTAAAACTCGAAGATTCCCGAACGAAAACCCAAGCGAAACCTTCTTCCCCAAACCCAATTCTCAGATGCACGCAAATGTGCTCGTGCACGTGCACGCCTTTTCTGATCGACGGCGATCCCTACTCCGACCTCCGACAAGTCAGATTCCAACACGCCTTCACGTACGACCACCCCAACATTCTCGATACGAACGAGAATCGAATCTGAACATTGAACCCATCAGCTCGAAAACGCCATCACCAAAAACCACCCTCCACGGCGACCCCAACCTCGAGAAACCCCGACACCTTAGCCGTAGCTCCCTCTCGACCTCCAAAATCTACGAAAACAAGAGCGATCACTTCCGGTTGCGCCTGGACGTCGCGACTACCTCAACAGTTCAACCCATTTGAAAGCAGCCTAAAACCCTACTTCGATCCAATTCGAAGAATTTATTCATCAGAAAATTTCTTATGCATTTTTCCTATGATCTCCACCTTCCCCTCCACCTTCGAGTTCAACCACGGCACCCAGATCATCTTCGTTCGCCGCCGATTTACCAAAATGCCCAAAAACATAAATTTCAAAATTCTCTTCAAATTCTAATCTAAAAATCTTGATATACATACTAAAATTCATGATTTCTTATAATGAATCCAATCCTATAGTAAATTCTTAAAATTGAATTAATAAAATTTTGACCAAATTTCCATTTCACTGTTCTTTATAAAATTTCGAGACCAATATTACTTTTAAATTCCTGTAATTATTTTTAGTAGTTATGTTACATAATTCCAAACATTTTTCATTTACAAATCCTAAGAAATTAGAGATTAAGTGATGAGATATAGATTTTAAAAGGAAAACAAAACCTGTCATCACTTTACAGAGACTATATTACAACTATACAGGCATACAAACATCCCTATACAAACATGCATATGATTCAATTCAAGTATTTCAGATAATAGCATGATATTCATTCAAAATAACAAGATGAAATTCAGGTCTTAAAACTGTTTTAAAAAAATAAGTTTACTCACCTATATATGTAGAACAGAGACAGAGAACAGAAACTATTTCCAGGCTTGCATGTTTGGTTTTGAACTTCTATTTGCCTTTGATCTCCTTTAAGTTTGCATGATCACAGGTTGTTTGTTGATAGATTATACTTGAAGAAATTTCGAATCTTGTTGCTGTTGGTTTTCAGTTTGCATGTTGATTTACTTCTTTTGTTGATTGCATTTGAATTTCCAGCTTATCATCTTGTTTTTAGATTGAATTCCAGGTTCCATTTTTCACTTCTTTTATTCTTTGTTTTGCATTTGTATTCATTTTGTGTTTGGGTTGAAAATGAAGAAAATATTTAGCTGAAGATTAAAACTCACGTTCTAATTTTTTTCAATTAAATTTTAAATTTAATTATCAAGGGAATAACACTTGTCACTTTAATGCTCTAATTTGCTTACACATATGCTATTTAATTTACATTTGTCTTTAACACACAATATAATGTTTACAAGTGTTTTTATGTTTAGTTCATATCTACAAAATTTATTCTCTAATGTTTTATTAATCTTTACAAATGTTATTTTCCTATTTAAAACTTATTTAAGTTATATACATATATTTATGAAATATTCATATAAATATAAAATGTGTATACTTATCTTTTAGTAAACAAGTTTTAGATTTTAATAAATACAAAAGCAAATTCATATGAACACTAACTTATATTTTTGATCAAATCATATGTTTATAAATTTGAGAAATTTATTTTAACTCTTTATATAAAAATTTAGAACAATTTATAAAATGAAAGAATATTAAAACAAATGAACCTTAGATTTAAATCTTTAAATATCATTTCCAAAAGTATTAAATCAAATTTACCTTTCAAATTACAAATTATATATATTAAAGTTTGAAAATACTTATTAAATTCAAATCAATACTTTTTCATTTCAATATATATAAATATTATCCTAAGTGGAAAACAATTTTAACATTAGTTTTGATAATCATCATATTGCATTTTAATACATAACTTCAAATAACAATATATACATATACATATATATATATTATAATTTGAAAACATAGTTTTATTAAATTAAAGACTCCCTATATATATCAATATATATATACATTATAAATATAAAACATTTATATAGGTTTTAGAAAGATAAATCTTCCCAATTTAAAATTGTTAGAAAAGATATTCCCAAATTAAAATGATATTAGTTTTTCAAAAGAAATAAACTTGCCAATTAAAATGTTATTAACCTTTTAAAATGAATAAACTTGTCAATTTATAAAATAAATCAACAAATCAATTTAATTATTTATAAAGATTATTAAATTGATATTGCCAAAATTCCGGGATATCACATTCCTTCCCCCTTAAAATAATTTCGTCCCCGAAATTTAAAAGCAAAGATAATTTAATAACCGAGTAAAATTTTTAATTTTAAACAGCAATCACACAAATCAATCATTATTATCAATCATAGCAACCATATAAATCAAACAAATTTAATTATCCAGACAAATTCTGGATAGAATTTCCTCGAGTTTCCCCAAGTATATATATATACCGGGATACTCATTCTACAGGATCTTAACTAACTATCTACAATAATCTAGAACTCCTTCCCATCTAGATTACAAATCTAAACAAAATATCAGACTAAACTCAAAACCATCTCAACTACCAAATCCTTCTGAACTGCTGATCCCACAACCAATGACAGATCAAACACGTATTCCTTCAGAGATATGTGAAATAAAATGAATTCCAGTTATCTGAACTGGCCATTTAATCCTATAGATCAAAGAACTAATCCTCTTGGGAACATAGGAAAAATCTCATAATACTTCTGGAGCTAACTCTCCAATTTTTCCAAATCTTATATCTCCTTTAATTGGAGAAAACTTAAACAATATCCAAATTTCAATTTCAAATTCCAAATTCCATCAATTCTTAACTGCATAACTCCTTTGACGATCCTGAGTCACTTCATTCTTCTTGATCAGCTTAACCCTTGCTGATGCTTCCTGAAATAGACTAGACTAATATCAAACCAATTTCCGGATCCTACTCAACAAAATGGTTTCCCAAAAATACACCAAAATCCAGAACACAACTCTACTCCACAAACATTAGAGTATTTCTAACTACTTCTCCTTTCTGGAATAGCCAAACAGTTGCACTTGACAACCTTATCTCCAAATCCTGAAAATTCCTTCAACTTAGAGATACACTTGAATTTCCTATAGAAATCCTCTACTCCAAGAAAATTACAACTCTCGGTTGCTTCCACTCTAGAATAGCTACTACCTTGCTTCCGCTGCACAACTCTTATCTGGAATAGATGAGAATGCCATCGGAGAAACTCGAGCACAAACTTGATCATCCAAAGTTCACCATACCATAAAATCTTAGTGAACCATTCCACTTGGTCAAAAACATCCCAGTAGAATCCCCTCCAGAAAATTAGGGCTGATCAATCCCTCTCCAAAGAATCCTGAGCTGCTTCACCAAATTCTTCTCTAGAAGACATCCTTCTACTAAGCTGAACTTCCGGTAACTCCATGAATCAAGTCGATACGGAATCTCAATCTCCAATAACCCAAAAGAACACTCAAACTATCGCAAGTCACTTTTGCGATCAACTCACCTAATTTCCAAAGATATTGTTCTCTTTTCACAAATCAGAACAGCTTATGCCTTACTAACCAATCCATCGAAGAAATAGATCAACTTTGTTGCTTCTGGACTTTACCTTTAGAAAAACTACTCAGCCAGAAACTTCCTGCTAACACACAGAACACTCTGAGCTGCACTGCTGCCATAGATGCCAAAGACTTCTTATCCTAAACTCCTCGAGAAATTCGGACTTCAAAGCAACAGAAACACCCTGCTGGACTCAGCCACAACACCGGAACAGACTCACTTCTTCAAACTTGTTCCTAGAAGAAACATCTTCAGAAACGTCCATAGCCACCGCGTCTCACTACACAGCTACTACTTCCTGAAGTTGCCAAGATACTATCACTCGCTTCTGCTCATCCAATAGATCTAACTCTATTCATCCAACTTCAATGACAAACTCCGAACCTTAACAGGTTTCCTTCAGAGATTGGTGAAATCTTTACACCACAACAAAGCTCACTCGAGACAGTATTGGGTCTACAGTCTCGACAAATACACTTCCAACCTCAACATTCAAACTCCAACCATTGGTAGTCGTGTTACATACACCACCACCTTATCTACCTTTATAACTCATATTGGAAAACCCGAACAGGTAACCCAATAAATAGGTAGAAATACATAAATATATATATTTAAAATGATATATTTTTTTTATAGAAATTATTTCTGGGTAAAATTATTTCATTTACCTCTTTAAAACAATATTGTGTCCGTTGGCCTGGTTCAAGTGTTTAGAGATCCCTATCAATAACGTTAGCTACTCGTATTGACCAGAATCCATATACCACTCAACCGATCAACTAACACAATATAAAAATCATTTTTATATAACTAACAATTACGCGCTCTCAAGATAGACACCACTTCAGAGCCTAGGTATTCACTCAACCAAATGCTCTGATACCAAATGTAACAACCTAGGCTTTTCAACCATCGACAGCGGCCTCAACTGGTAGGCTTTTCAACCATCCCAGCCCCACCGTGGCTTACATTGGTACCTCGAATTTGCTTTTACGGCCAGCCTCTCGACTCGCAACCAACCCCTCAATGGGACATGTAGGGGTAAGAGTCTCCCGTTCGCCACCAAACCGCGAAGCGAGAACCCCCTATCACGCTGTAATGTAGCAAACCCGATCCCGGTCTCATCGAAATCCAAAACGTATCTTTTAAGGCCAAGTTGTTTTAAAGGTTTAAACAATTTAACTTATCTATACAGATAGATAATTCACAAGTCACAATTGATAATCACATTATCATTTAAACAGATGATTCATAACCAAATAGGTAATCCATATCAACATCACAATAGTTAATCTATATTACCATCATAATACAACCAAGCATTCATACCACACAACATTACTTATCTCATTTCTGAGATTACATCCATTCAAGACAAATCAATGTCATCCATTCTTATATAAGCAATGATTTACTTAATCATAACATAATTAATTTAAAATTGATTTAAATTAACTATCTCTATCTTTAATTAATTTAAAGTGAATTAAATTAATCACTTCATCTCTTAATTAATTTAAAATAAATTAAATTAATTACTTCATTATAAATCTTACTTATATAATCATTAATTAATTACAAATAAATTAATTAATCTTTCTCTAATTATCCACTTTAATTAATCACCTTGATTAATCATTCTTTAATTACATTTAAGTAATTATCTTAATTAATTTCACAAATTAATTATCCTTAACCAAATACAGTAATTAACCTTTAATTACTTCATTAATTAATTAATTATAATTAATTACTTTAAGCCTTAATTAATTACAATTAATCACTTATCATTTGATTAATTAATCAACCCTTAATTTCATCATTAATTAATTATAAACTAATGATCCTTAATTACATCTTAGTTATTTATTCTATTTAAATTAATTACATTAAGTAATTAACCTTAATTAAACCACAATTATTAATCATCTTTGATTAATCTAATCCAGTAATTAACTTCCCTTAATTACTTTCATTAATCAATTACCTTTTAATTAATTATCTTAACTAAAAATTTATTACCTTATTAATTAACCTTAATCCTTTAATTAACTTTATTAAATAAATTATTTAATTAATAACACTAGGTAATTAACTCTTAAACACTTCCATTAATTACTTTCATAAAATAATTATCCTCTAATTACTTTATTAAATAATTTCCCTTTTATTTAATTACATCCAGTAATTATTCCTTAATTACTTCATCAAGTAATTATACTTAATTAATTTATAAGTGATTATCTTAAGTAATCACAAATTAATTACTTAGTTAATTATTTAAGTCAATCATTTAAATTTAATTAAATAATTTCTTAACTATTTATACTTAAAAATCTTAATTAAGAAAAATCATTTATCTTAATTAAATTATTCACAATGTCCAACTATTCTTTAATCATTAATAATAATTGAATTACCCTTATTATTTTCATATTTTAAATATCTTTAATTAATCAAAATCTCTTAATTACTTAAAATAAATCCTTATTATAATTAAACAATTACAACATCTAGTTTTAACCTTCAAATTCTTTGAAACTTTCAAAGTTATTCAATAAATTTTTATACAAAGATCATTTTGAAATCCACTTCCTTTTTCTTTAAAACTTATTTATTTAAATTATTAAAACTTGTTAAAACAATTATTCTAGAAAATAATTTAGTTTAATAGGTAAAATCTTGTTTTACCTTTGTTTTAAAACTCAGAACATTACAAATATCAAATTCCTTTTGTTTTAAAATCTTAAAACACTTCTTTTAAAATCTTAATACCTGCTCTTAATCAAACCTGAGTAAAAGCGTAAGAAAACCCGAAGTAACTCTCGAGTCACTCTACTACTCCCTTGCTTCGAGTAAAACTCGAAGATTCCCGAACGAAAACCCAAGCGAAACCTTCTTCCCCAAACCCAATTCTCAGATGCACGCAAATGTGCTCGTGCACGTGCACGCCTTTTCTGATCGACGACGATCCCTACTCCGACCTCCGACAAGTCAGATTCCAACACGCCTTCACGTACGACCACCCCAACATTCTCGATACGAACGAGAATCGAATCTGAACATTGAACCCATCAGCTCGAAAACGCCATCACCAAAAACCACCCTCCACGGCGACCCCAACCTCGAGAAACCCCGACACCTTAGCCGTAGCTCCCTCTCGACCTCCAAAATCTACGAAAACAAGAGCGATCACTTCCGGTTGCGCCTGGACGTCGCGACTACCTCAACAGTTCAACCCATTTGAAAGCAGCCTAAAACCCTACTTCGATCCAATTCGAAGAATTTATTCATCAGAAAATTTCTTATGCATTTTTCCTATGATCTCCACCTTCCCCTCCACCTTCGAGTTCAACCACGGCACCCAGATCATCTTCGTTCGCCGCCGATTTACCAAAATGCCCAAAAACATAAATTTCAAAATTCTCTTCAAATTCTAATCTAAAAATCTTGATATACATACTAAAATTCATGATTTCTTATAATGAATCCAATCCTATAGTAAATTCTTAAAATTGAATTAATAAAATTTTGACCAAATTTCCATTTCACTGTTCTTTATAAAATTTCGAGACCAATATTACTTTTAAATTCCTGTAATTATTTTTAGTAGTTATGTTACATAATTCCAAACATTTTTCATTTACAAATCCTAAGCAATTAGAGATTAAGTGATGAGATATAGATTTTAAAAGGAAAACAAAAACTGTCATCACTTTACAGAGACTATATTACAACTATACAGGCATACAAACATCCCTATACAAACAGGCATATGATTCAATTCAAGTATTTCAGATAATAGCATGATATTCATTCAAAATAACAAGATGAAATTCAGGTCTTAAAACTGTTTTAAAAAAATAAGTTTACTCACCTATATATGTAGAACAGAGACAGAGAACAGAAACTATTTCCAGGCTTGCATGTTTGGTTTTGAACTTCTATTTGCCTTTGATCTCCTTTAAGTTTGCATGATCACAGGTTGTTTGTTGATAGATTATACTTGAAGAAATTTCGAATCTTGTTGCTGTTGGTTTTCAGTTTGCATGTTGATTTACTTCTTTTGTTGATTGCATTTGAATTTCCAGCTTATCATCTTGTTTTCAGATTGAATTCCAGGTTCCATTTTTCACTTCTTTTATTCTTTGTTTTGCATTTGTATTCATTTTGTGTTTGGGTTGAAAATGAAGAAAATATTTAGCTGAAGATTAAAACTAACGTTCTAATTTTTTTCAATTAAATTTTAAATTTAATTATCAAGGGAATAACACTTGTCACTTTAATGCTCTAATTTGCTTACACATATGCTATTTAATTTACATTTGTCTTTAACACACAATATAATGTTTACAAGTGTTTTTATGTTTAGTTCATATCTACAAAATTTATTCTCTAATGTTTTATTAATCTTTACAAATGTTATTTTCCTATTTAAAACTTATTTAAGTTATATACATATATTTATGAAATATTCATATAAATATAAAATGTGTATACTTATCTTTTAGTAAACAAGTTTTAGATTTTAATAAATACAAAAGCAAATTCATATGAACACTAACTTATATTTTTGATCAAATCATATGTTTATAAATTTGAGAAATTTATTTTAACTCTTTATATAAAAATTTAGAACAATTTATAAAATGAAAGAATATTAAAACAAATGAACCTTAGATTTAAATCTTTAAATATCATTTCCAAAAGTATTAAATCAAATTTACCTTTCAAATTACAAATTATATATATTAAAGTTTGAAAATACTTATTAAATTCAAATCAATACTTTTTCATTTCAATATATATAAATATTATCCTAAGTGGAAAACAATTTTAACATTAGTTTTGATAATCATCATATTGCATTTTAATACATAACTTCAAATAACAATATATACATATACATATATATATATATTATAATTTGAAAACATAGTTTTATTAAATTAAAGACTCCCTATATATATCAATATATATATATACATTATAAATATAAAACATTTATATAGGTTTTAGAAAGATAAATCTTCCCAATTTAAAATTGTTAGAAAAGATATTCCCAAATTAAAATGATATTAGTTTTTCAAAAGAAATAAACTTGCCAATTAAAATGTTATTAACCTTTTAAAATGAATAAACTTGTCAATTTATAAAATAAATCAACAAATCAATTTAATTATTTATAAAGATTATTAAATTGATATTGCCAAAATTCCGGGATATCACAGCTTCCCTTTGTCACTCTACGCAATTGATCAGAAGTCTACAGCAATTAGGTTGGTGTTTTTTTTCCATTCTATTTTTCCACGATTTTAACTTTTCTGCGTGCTATTAGTCCTTCCGCGGATCTTATTATTACGCGACAAAATTTAGTTAAACTGTTTGCAGGAAGAATTCTGAGATAAAATTGATGAAATTCTGTGTAATTTCGAAAAAAACTGTCTAATTCTGATAATTAATTGTATATATTAGATGAAGTTCGAACTTTGATGAATTGTTACAAATTTAATGTACATTTTGATTATAGTGTTAAAGTTGTTGATAGCCATGAACATTATATACATCAATTTATGCACAAATAATTTTGTGCATCAATTTAAATCAAAATAATTCTTCACAAAATTAATATAAAAATGTCAAATGTTAATTCTATACATCGAAGTAATGCTTTACAACTTAATCAATTTGGGTTTTAGTCGAATATACCATGTAGAAAATTTGATGGTGATCTCATGGTATAGGACACAATCTCTTTACTTTTATATCAAATCATGCCTTAAGTATAAAAAATTTATTTACTTAATAATCACATTTTTTTAGAATTAGTGCCTTCTAAAAAAACATGAAAAATAAGTATATTATGTTAGAGTTTCTTTTTGTATTTCTCAAAAATAGATATAAATATTAATGTTTTCTTGTGCCATGAGTTTAATGATGGTATATACATAGTTACATAAACTAAACCTTTGATTCTAAACAAGAGGATTTAGAATGAAATAATGAAAATGCGTAAGGATGATGATACTAGCGAAAATCAACCTTTGGACTTCATCCAAATTTAATTAGTCATTTTTAATTTGCCTCAATATTTAACAATCACGACAACAAAAGCATATTTTTTAAATATTTACTAGTCAGTATATAGGCAACTCTGTACTTTTGTCGAAAATCTTTCATTAGTATTTTAAAAGTTAATTTATTATTATTGAGCCGCGAATTGGAGAGTTAGCATACCTGCTGTAAAGTTGCTTAATGGAACAAATCAGTAGATTGTGCATGTCATGGATGGGTTGAGATGAAAAAAGAAAAAATATTTATTTATGTAAAAGTAAGGTTGCATATAATTTTTAGTTATTCTTTGAAAAATAACACTTATCCAAAGGCAATACAAATTACCACTTCTTGTTTGAGTTTTCATTTCTATTATATCATGTCTAAGTTAGTGTTGGTCTTATTAATCTAATAGGTGTTGATGGATGAACTATAATTGGATAAGAGGATATTTAGAATATTTTAACCACAAGAAAATCTATATGATCTTTAGTTTCTTATGAAAGGATAAGGTTAATATGAATAAAAATAAATCCCACAAACCAAGTAAAAGAGAATCTGAATTATATAATAACCAAAACCAATAGTACATTCTTGAGCCTCGAAAATTTTACAATTCAACAACTACGTGTCCTTAACAAAATTTGAGGAACAAAATGATCTAAGGAACACAACCATCTTAAATTAAAAAGAAATATTTGGCCTCGGTATTAATGTTGCACTTTCCTCATATACAATTAAAATACTTTGTTCTAAATTATGGCATTCCTAATGAAAAATAAATTAAAAAATGAAATCATAACAGATAGAAAGATTGGAATCAACATTTTCAGAAAACAGACTTTATTTCTTCACTTTGATCATCAACATATGAATGGTCGTTGAGAAGTTGGATACAGGGAAGTTAGACTTCAGGGACAATTGGAAATACACGTCATCTTTTTGACAAGATGATATACAGGTACTATCCCCCTTGCAGCCTTTTACGCATGAGTTGTATGCTTTTCTACAATGTTTAGAGCAATCAACATGAATGCAGCTCACATGATCAATCGATTGAAACACAAATAGCAATGTGATGGCAATAGTCATCAATTTTGCAAGAAAGTTTTCCATTTTTGTTTTAAAAACACTTTGAGTTTGAGTCGTACATGGTTTGATGTATATAACATTCCAATTTATAGATGAGGTTGTGGACATGAAAGATTGATCTGGACAGATTTTGTTGATGTGCTTCCCTTAAATAAATTGCATATACTTTGAATGTTGATTTCATTATATTTATTTTATAAATGATGGCATATGTATTTCTTGGTTTATGAGTAGAGTTTGCTGTGTATTTATTTTTTTGTTTGGTTTGAAGCCTAACGGGGAAGAAATGTCAAAATTTGTCAAGCATGAGATAGATCCTAACACGCCAAAGAGGTCTGCTTTCTTGATATTCATGTAATTCTCAGACTCACTGGAGGTTAATAATTTCTAAGGAATAAAAATTCATTTTTGATGAAGTTTTGCTTTTTATTTCTAGGGAAGAATTCAAAAAGGAGTTTAACAATAACAACTCTGATAACAGGAAACTTACTTCTGTAGGTTTTCTTCTTTAACCTTTATATTTTTTAGTCAACATCGATTTAGTTAGATTATTTCAGTTCTCATTTAAATGCATTTTGATTGGGAAAGGCTGCTGGGGAAAGGTGGAAACTTCTATTTGAATCTGTGAGTTGTGTAGTGATTCATTATAATATTTTAGAATTTGTAAGCATTTTGACTAATACGCTGATCTCAGTATAATATTTGTTGACTTTAGGACAAGGCTCCATATGTTTTGAAGGCTCAAAAGCTGAAAGGGAAGGTAAAAATACTTATCTTTTTTTGCTTCATCACAATTTCTGGTTAACTGAATTTGGATAAATGAGTTTTATCCACTATCTAAATCCATTATTCCGTGGACTAGTCATCCGTGCTTCACACACGATGTTTTATAAAGTTGATCTACGATATGTACATAAGATAGTATATCAAGACGTGGGGTGTAATCGTAAGCAATATCTTAAAGTAATAAAAAATGTATCATAAGATACTTTTTAATGTCTATTTGATTTATACATTTCAATTCAAAATCGTATGATTTATATATTTATATTTACTGTTAATGGTTTAAATATCAATATGTATTCTGATTGATAAATCACAACTTAAAATGTTAAATAATAAACATCTACACAGTTCAGATGATGATATGGGTTAAGCATCAACATCAATTCTTTTAATATCCAAATAAACTACTCATTTAAACTGGGTAAATACATGCATCAGCGCAACAACACATATTTCTGATAATTAGCATTTTTTTTATTATCATCTGAATATTTAGCAAGTAAATTTACTACCTTCAAGATATCCGGTTTTGTTGCGTCTCGTTGAAATCTCTCATTTTTAAGGTACCTATTGAAGTTCGTATTTTCACGTATTAGTGATAACAAGTAAAACATAGTTTGTGCTTAATACTTGAATGAGGTATGTGACTGTTACTTGTCTTATCAAATTCATGTACATAGTTAATACATATAGTTGTTTAAGGATGGTCATTCAGTAATTTAATAAACACACATTAAATTAGGAAAATGAAGTCTTTATATCTATTTACACCGCAGGCATATTACTTTAGATGCAAAATCAACAATGCACTGAGGCTTTAGGCTAAAGTGGACTGAAAGATTGATTATAGGTAATTAAGCAAATAATGTTCTAAAATGAACTGCATTTGAAAAACAAAGTAACTGCACATTTTTTATCAGGTTTACATGTTTAAAATGTATTAACCAAATAATGTTCTAAAATGTATTTATAGTTTGCAACTGTGTTCTCTGGTGAAAATAGTGTTTCGCCTGTTACTTTTTTGGGTTTATCATCGTAATTTTAAGTGCATATCTAACTATAACCTTGTACAATTAAGCTGGTAAATATATTTCTGCAACAGTGTTTCTTGATGCCTGCAATTTGGAGTAATGCTGCTTTTGATCTTCAGATAACCATTCAAGAGGTATTCTATTCTTATTATGCTGTAAACATTATTAGGCTGTATATCTAAACTTTAGTTATTGCAGTAGTATTTCCATGTAATTTCAAATATAAGTGTTGTCTCACTTGTTCTACTATTTTACAATGCAGGTCTGATTGAAATTAGGCTGAAGAAAGTGTCAAGATCAACGTGTATGCAGATTTAAAACTTATTTGATACAGTTTCAGCGTTATTTGTTGTAGTCTCTGTTATTTGGTGTTGTTTTATGATATTTAGTGCAAATTTCATGTTATGCAACAGTGTTTTGGGTTAAACAAACATCAATGTATCGGTTAGTTCATGTAGTATAAGTTAAACGCACTTGAAATAAAATGATTTTGGTTGTTTTATGATAATATTTATTACTCGTTAAATTATTCATTATTGGTATGGATGTATGCTGTTGTAATTTTTTTTTAAAATTTGCATTTATTTTGCAACGGTCAGAAACCGTTGCAAGATCATGTATTACAACGGGCATTGCCCGTTGTAAAAAGGTGTATTACAATGGGCATTGCTCCTTGTAAAAAGATTTATTACAACGGGCATTGCCCGTTGTAAAATATGATCAACCTATTACAACATCGCCTATTACAACGGTCGGCTGCCCGTTGTGGAACACATATTACAACGGGCATTGCCCGTTGTAAAAAGCCTATTTTGTTGTAGTGATATAAGTATAAACTATAAAGGAAATTATAAATGATTTTGTATAAATATATTATATTTATAAACATAAGTTTGGAATATTAAAAATATATATACCTTATATATAAAGCAAATACCTAGTCAATTAAGTCAAACTGAAGCCTCTTTGGGACTTCCAAAAGCAACCCTGGTATCTACATAGGAAAAAGCATGCATGAAAAAACAAAAGTATGGATACCGTCGTCATTTCCTTACCCATGTTCTAGAACGGTTCTTTCTCTATCACTAACAGACATCTACTCATTTTCATCAACCCACCTTTGTCCACTATTCTTCTTTCCTTTACCGCCAATGGTTATTGCGTCACCTTAATTTATCAACTAAGTTCAGTTCAAATCCTAATTTATTTCTAATGAAAATCATAATTTTATTCTTTTATAATTTTTAAATATAATTCTAGGGCTTCGGTTAAATTTTGAGTGAAGCTCCAACAATCGGCTGATGAACAAGAAGCGACGAATGACAATGATGAGTTCACTACCATCTCACATTACTCACGTTTGGGAAAGCCAATGTATCTCTTCTCCAAATTCCTCACTCAGAAAATACCAGGCAACTCTCTTTCCTGATAAGTTCTTCATTATTTCATAAAAAACCTAATATTCCAAAATTTAATGTTCCTAAAGTTCAAATTTATAATATTTCAAGTCAGTCTAAGATCAGTCAATGTACTGATTTTGCTTTTGTAACTCATTTTATACCTAGATTTAAATTAATGTGTTAATTTGATTAATAACCGATCCAAAGTATTCATTTTCAATTTTGAAAGAGGAGAAACTGTAGAATTGTTTACTTATGACAGTCAAATTTATGTAGGCTCAAGTAGAAGCAAAAAAGGAGGTTTTGATGATGATTTGACTAAGATATGGAAGATAGATAGTTAATTAAGGTCAATACAGGTATGATGATTTCCAAATTTTGCTTCATAAATAATTTCTCCTATATTGTATTTTGTTAATTGAAATTATTTACAATTGACGTAGGTTTATTTGTGAATATTATGCTAAATCATATCAATACATTTGGCATTTCTTTCAGCCACTTGGATTGGTTTTTTTTTGGGTATGAATTGGTATTATCATCAATTAGGTTGGATGAACCATTCATTGTTTCTATGTATTGATGAGCATAATTCCTGTACTAAACCTATTTTTTTTGAGAGAATACTTAAAAATTAATGTTATATATAGACAATACTTAACTTAGTGATGATAGTGAATACTCAAAATTCTGAAATCCATCCACAACCATATCCGAAAATGATGAAGTATATGGTATTTAGAAAATGATAGAATACCCAATATTAAAACAATGGATAGAGCTATAAATCGGATGGTTGAGATTTCAAGTATTATGATAAATAGTAAATATTAGTTTAGAGCCTTGAATTATCTTGAGATGCCCCTTTTTGATGCTGAGTTATGTTATACACTTCTATAGCACGATAATCGATCAAATGTTGTATATTAAACCAACTGCATAGTTGATTTTTCAATACCTTGATTTCTATTAAAATTGTTACCTTCGTTGATAAGTTGTCGCTGCTTTATAATGCTAAAAAGAATCCAGGTGTCTCCTAATCCAATTGCCATCGCTGACATTGTCTCTAAGGTGATTTATGAATACCAGAGTTACGTGCCTGATAAAAAAATGATAAATTGTGACTTTATAGTGAAATTTTATATGCATGATAATATATTTGCATGAGTTTAAATTATATAATTACCATGTCACATGGAATTATAGAATATTAATAGGGATGGATGAGGTTATATAGGCTGTTGCTGATCTGAAAAAGGAGTGGAATCAAACATTTTGTCAAATTCAAGAACATGCCAAATCTATTGAAAACCGTGGGACGTCTGACAAAGGGACAGAGGAAACAAATTTACTTCCTAGACTTTGCAGTTTAAACTTGACCTTCTAGCCCAACAACTTCCTTTAGAAGATGATGTGGAATCTGCTCAAGCTATGTTGAAATTCTAGAAGGAACAGTATCTGAGGTAAACTCTAAATTCTAAGTGTAATAATTGTCTCTATGTACACTACAAAAAAGAGGGCTGTTTTCCAACCCAGAATTCCCTACGCCATCCCTACGCCGCGTAGGCGCGGCGTAGGGAAAAAGTGGAAACATAGGGAAGGGGTAAAGACGGCGTAGAGAATTCCCTACACATTTCCTACGCGCAACAAGTTCTCCAACAATTGACTACGGCATAGGGAATGTGTAGGGAATTGCCTACCCATTCCATACACCTTATTGTTCCCCCTACGCATTCCCTACGCCTGTGGAGGAAAGAGGTTGGTATTTCTCTACGCTTTACCTACGCCAAACAATTATTAACTTTTGTAGTTTAACTTGAAATTATATTATAAAAATATATAATTTAATTTTTCAGTAAATCGTATTAACTTTCGAAACTAAAATAAAATTATATGTATATATATATTAAATTTAAATTATAATAATTAACTTTTAGATGTTTAATTAACTAAAAAAGAATAATAATTAAATTTAATAAGTTGAAATACCAAATTAATAGTCCGAAATATGAAAATTATGATTCAAGAAAAGTAAGCAAGAAATTTACATTATATAAAAAAAAATTAAATTCAGTTAAACTTAAAAATAAAACTGATTAAAATTTGTGGAAAATCTGCTTTTGTTAGAAATGTGACATTTTTTAATGAGTTATTGTTTTTCTATATTATTGTAAAAGTCTTTTTTTTTCTTTTGATAATTGATTATACTTGGTTTAAATTTTAACATGGTTAACATAAATTTGCAAAATATAGGCATTAAGATATATCTGTTCAACTTTTGCATCCAAATCAACTATTTTTTTGTCTTTTTAACGTATTAAACATTTAGTAATTTTTTATTTTACATGGCCTACAAAAGAATGAAATCGCGTAGGAAACGCATCAGCCACAGGCACTCACTACACCAAAATAATGATTTTCCAACACTTATATTTTTTAGTTGCCGACACTTATTCCCATTGGCATATGACGACACTTTTTGCCCGTTACTAAACCTAAAAGGTTACTAAAAATAAAGTGTTTTATTTTGTATTTCTCTATTTCAGTCCCATACCATCATTATAAAACCTGGAATAGTTGGAATTAGAAGGAAGTAGCGTGGACATAATGGTAAATAGATGTTTATGTCATGTTTTAACTAGCCCTAACGCTTCTTTTCTCTTCTGGCCGCAAAAAATTGAAATTCATGATTAGAAGGATTTACACATTTTTTCACTTCCACGCATCTTCTTCTCGTCGAAAATTAGGATCTAGTGTTTACGAATTCAAATTACGGTTTCTTAAAAGCAAAGGTTCTTCAGCAGAATCAAACCATCGTATCCTGAATTTGTAGGTACTTCTATAACCTTAATCAATAACTATTTTCTTCTGATTTTTATCGATGAATTAGTTATCGTAGATCTATAATATTAATCGAGCTTAAATGAAAGCACCTGATTTTCAATTTTGTTGTGTAAAATACCTATAACTACATTGATTTTTTTCCTACTGAAGTATATAATGTTAGTTCGTTAGTCTTGTTCATACTGAGATGATAAGAAATCACATGGTTATATACTATAAACAAAAGTACATAAATAAAAAATTTCAAGTTAACATAAATTATAAGCCTGCTGTGATTTTTCTTTGGGTGTCCACAGTAAAAACTTCTTGATTCTTTATGTGATTCTTCTGCTGCTAATTGAAAAATGCAATTCTAGCTAAGTGCAGAAGTGGGTATCTGGGGATGAAATATAGATGCTTTGTGAGGATCCTCTGCTATCAATGCTTAGATGCCACACCTAATATTCAAATGTCTCTACTTAAAGTGGGAGGAGGGAAGGTCATTTAAGTATCATGGAACTTGTACTACGTATGACGTCTCACAAATACACAACTAGATTAGAATAGCTTAACATAGGGGAGACAAATAAATGTAATCAAAGAAAATATGCACATCTCATAAATGTAAATATCATAGTCTAATACATGAGTCAATACATCTTTTTTTTACTAAAAAGCTACAATAAGTACAATGCTGCAAAACAATAACTAATGATGACAGTCCAAGTTTAGACTGTCCCATTCATACACAAAATACCACTCGAAAGTCCTCATACAACAATCAAAAAGGCATTTCTACTATGACTAAACGATCCATTTCAGCAGTTTCCTCTGATCTTAAGCAGACATCCCAGATTATTTTGGTGTTTGGCTACTGTTACTTTTAAGTAATAGGATGGTAAATATTAAAAGGTGACATTTTGCTTGTAAATATTTGAAACAAAACGGTTATGTATAAGAAGTTTCCAAAGACTCGAACTGTTCAAGTTATTTACCAGTAGTTTATGAGTAGTTTATATTGAGTTGCCAAACATGCTCTAAATGTAATTTTTAAGCAGGATCTTTGGCTCCCATTTTCCAGTTCTCGTCTCACACATCTTGGGTTACGTCTTGTAAGTGGCATCCAAAGTCAGCCAATCATTTAGTTTCATCATCACTTGATTCAAAAGTTATGCAATGGGATTTGAGAACAGCGGTATCATTCTATACGTTTGTTCAATGTTAGTAAAATGATTAGTTTGGAAACATGTTAACCATATATGAAATGTTAATTTGCAGTGGCCTTTAGCTGTGATCGAGTCTCACAAAGACAAGGTTGATTTTAATTTTATAATATGCATCTGTAAGTTTTAGGTAGATATTGACTCATTCTTGGTAAATGTAGGTACTAAGTGTAGACTGGTGGAAAGATTGATAGTGTGGTTAGTGGAGGAGCTGATTCGAAGCTATGTATTTCATCCGGAATATCAGTATTGTAATGCATAAGGTGATGGTCTATTACTTTTTTGGTGAACTTGTGCTCTATGATATAAATGAGAAACTGGATATAATATCATAATATATTTCCTCCCTGTGAGTTCCCAAGTTTGAATTCCCTTCTGAGTGGTATACACAGAGAGACTAGTCTATTTGTAATTTCTTCGTGGGATTACTTACTATTAATTTATTAGTCAGGAGGTTTATTTGTTGTGGTATAAAGAAACTTAATTTATACCATGAACCAAAAGAATAAAAATAGTTACTATTCTAAATATATATTCGAATAAGTTTCGCTATTTTCTACTTTGTTGTAGGGTTTTGTTTCAAAAATTATTGGAAAATTTATTTGGTTGAGTAGAAAAATGATTTTGATGCTTCCTAGATTTGCCTAAATAAACTATCGTGAATTGAAATAATTTGTACTGTGGAGTGGTTTAATGGTTTGTTCTTTGGATTACATTAGGAACAAGTAAGGTTTGTACAATTAATTTTTGAAGTTGAGCTGAACTATTCGAATCTAGAGGATGTTCAATTGGTTTTTGATGAAAAAGATGTTATTTCATTTTCCAGTGGATGTAATAGTTATTTTAATCCACTTATCATTGCAAATAGCTTTTTGTATAAATTTCTATATGCTAATCTTATGGGTTTAATATTCAACTAGGATTTGTTGTATCTAATCTTATGACTTTTTCTTATGGCAGCTACATATCCGGGATCAACTTATGTTATAGCACAGTTGCCTGCAGCTGCACAAGATAATGATATTACAAATACAACGGTAATAGTTATTATTTTAGTTTATCCCAGTATTTATCTTTCCAATTGCCTCTTACTCCTATTGATCTTCCTTGTTGCAGATTTTTGTTGGTGGCATTGACCCAAATCTCATTGAAGATGAGTTAAAACCCTATTTTTCACAATTTAGGGAAATTACATATGCTAAAGTCCATCCAGCGAAAGCATGTGCATCTGTACAGTTTAGGGACAGGTATTTGGCTAATATACCTACATATTCTTTTGAGATCATCCAATGCCAATATATGTTCTCTTGTCACATGGTCAATGTTCCTTTAATACTTATTGTTGGATGTACCTTATCATTGAGTAGGCGGTACATAGACTGTTTGGTTGTGGTCATGACATATGTTATCATGGTACATAAAATGAATGTATTAACTTTTATTTAATCCAAAATTTATGATGGCTCAGAGTATTGATGCTTAGAGTGCAAATGCAGTCTTCCAACTCTTAAAGATACACTACTACATATGTGTTTTCTGATTTTAACTTATGCCAGATCTGTTTTTTTCTTCTGGAATTCTTGGAATAATGTTAATTGTTATAATTGCTTTTATATGGCTTTGTATTCATTACTGTGGTTTTTATTATTTGATGACGATGTCTTTCAACAGGGACAGGTATAGAGTTTAAATGTATTAGCTTTGAATATCTCTATTTCATATAATGTTTTAAAAGCGTGGAGCTTATTAATAGTTAATTTCAGTCGTATATTGCTTTTGAATATGTACATATTTAATTTCAGCAATATAAATACTCTGTTTCAGTTATATGAAAGCTTTGAGTATGTATCAATTTATATATACCTGTTTTATACAAGCATGGTTTCAAAAATACAGAAGTTTCGAATATACACTTTTAAGTGAAAGAAAAAAAATTCGCAAGTTTTTGAGTATACAACCTCCAGGGTTTATATAGAAATGATCTTGTATATGTTGACTTCATGAATACCCAGTTTTTTAAATATGGCAGTTTTTAAGAACATCAAGTGCAGATATATGGGTTTTATATATGAATTTGAAAAAATAAAATACTTCTTTATATGTACTAATTTTGATTCTATAAGCATATAGTTTGATAGAGATGATATTTAAATCTCACTGTATGATAGAGATGATATTTAAATCTCACTGTATTGATAGACATGCATGTAACAGAAAATCTCACTGTATTGATAGACATGCATGTAACAGAAAATCTCACTGTATTGATAGACATGCATGTAACAGAAAATCTCACTGTCATGATAGAGATGATATTTAAATGCAAGATTTTTTTATTTTCGTTGTACTAATTTGATTAAATAATTTATATGTAGATATATAGAGACAATACATACACTGTTAGGTTTGGAGTTTCAGATGACAGAAAGAAACTTGTAGAGGAAGTAGAAGAGCTAAGAAGTAAAAATCAAGAAATGAATGTTACAATTAACAAACTACAAGGGGATTTATCTTCCATGCAGGAAGAGATGAATTCTGTGCAAGAGTTTATACGGGGGTTGAGGCGGGAGCAAGGATCAGAGATATGACAAACTTCGTGAGTTAGCATTGCTTTGACTGTGGGTTTGATGTTCTATTTTTATAAGGTACATTGTATGATGTTTGAATTAGATGAAACAACTATGTTTGAGTTATGTAGCAACTTTATTTTATTGTTGGACATGATTTTTTTAAATACATTTGTAGCAATTTTATGGTAATTTGACAATGATATGCATTCTACATTAATGTTTTGTAATGATATATATTGTTACGATTTTGCATGTGGTTATATATTATATTTAATGCTTTCTGTTGTTGATGTTCGGGTTTATTATATTTTATTATGATCTGTGGTAGATGAAGATAAATACAATAAAATCGTATTGAATTTTGGTGTACGGTGGCGTAGGGAAGGCGTATGGAAATCGTAAGGAAAATCCGATTTCTGCACTTTAAAAGGAAGAAGGCTAGGCGTAGGGAAGACGTATGGAATTAGGCGTAGGGAACGCATATGGAAATAGGCGTAGGGAATGCGTATGGAAATAGGCATAGGTAAGGCGTATGTAATGCGGCGTAGGGAAGGCGTATGGAATGCGGCGTAGGGAAAACGTATGGAATGGGGCGTAGGGAAGGCGTATGGAAGGAGGCGTAGGAACCCGTAGGGATTTTTTTGCGACGCATTGTTTTCCAACCTCTTCTTTGGCGTAGGGATGGCGTAGGTAAAATCTTTTCCCTACGCCGCGCCTACGCCAAACTGGCGTAAGGAATCCAAAATTCTTTTGTAGTGGTATGTATAAGCTATAATACTTTCTACGTGGTCATTGCATACTCATTTTTCCTTAATTTTTTCTTCAAACTTTTCATTAGCGTAAATTATTTCTCATTTCACATGTGAAGTAGATGATTATTATACTATCTATATTGCCTTAAGCATGTGATGATGTTTTTATAAAAAATCTATACCACATGAAACACAAGCGCATTTGTACAAGTTGTTCTCCAAGCACGCAAAAAGAACACGTCCTTTTTATAAAACATAAAGAGTGTGCCTTTTATACTATATAAATGTATGCAATGATAATTTGTTTTTGAAGTTTAATGATTAATAAGAGTTTGATTTCAAAGTGAACAAAAATGAAGATGGAAGAATTACAGAGGCTGAAGTGAAAGAGTTATGTTACATGCACATATTTCAACAACAAACTGATATGTGCATGTGTTGAAATTTTATTAAACCAAAAATATCAGTTTGTTGTTATCTCAAATATGCCATATAAAATTAAGAGTTATATCAGTTTGTTGTTGAAATATAAAATCAAGATAACGCACATATAAAATATAAATTTCAACACATGCACATATCAATTAAGAGTTATGTTGATAACGTTACATAGGTTAATTTTATGCCATATAAATTTCAACACATGCACATATCAATTAAGAGTTATGTTGATAACGTTAACGTGCTCAATATGCCATAATTTTTTTATAAGATTATTTTGGTTAAAAATATATGTTTTAGTCAGAATTATGATTAATGACCTTTAATATAATTTCAATTGGAGTGGATGTGCTTAAAGGAGAGACTAGAACTAAGTAACCCTTTTGCATTTACAAGAATTTGTTTTAGAAAAAGTACGCACATACCCAAAAAATTGTTTTTTGATGGAAGAGTGGTCACTCTCAAATTTTATTAAACCAAAAATCAAAAACCATACATAGGTTTGATGGGAACTATTTATTAAAAATATGACCGATCATCACCATGATGATTAGGTAAGTGAGTAAAATGAAAAATGCACAAAATAATACAATTACAATAGTGTTTACAACTACAGCCCATTATTATAGCTGTAGAAGAAAAGTGGATGGGAAAGCCTTGCAAAAAACGAAGCCGCATGGTACGTCTGGAGAGAATGCAAGTGCATGGATAAGAATTCTCTGTAGCTGCAGTTCAGCTGACAAAGAAGGGAGAAAAGGGGCTGCTCTTCCTATTGAATCATGTTGATTGCCAAATTAATGGTTCAAGGCTCTTTAGTTATGAAGTAGTCCCTCAGAAGAACCGAGGATGCCCGAAAAACACTGATGAGCTAAATTCAAATCACATTGTTGAAAATGTGGCACAAAGGGATGAAAAGGAACCGATTCAATGCTGCAACTCACACTGTTGGGCTATAGTGCGGTGATGCAATGATACTGATTCGTGCTTCAGAAGGAAAGAGATGCTTTTAGGCATGTAGCGCTTTCAGGAAAATGCTGATGTGTAAAAAATGTAGGAAGGCATCAAAGAAGTAATGTGCTATTACGCTTAGGCTCTGTGTTGAGGGAGTGCAGATATTTATCAAACATGCAACTTGAAGATGAACTAGAATCGAAGAGTTGAGTTGAGGGCATCACCGAGCTGATGTAGTTGGTTGGATATATATATATTGCTGGCAATTTCTGGCCATCTTAAGCGAGGCAGGGTACTATTGCAATGTGCAGAACTTTGCTGTCCAGTTGAGAAGATAAAGAGGACAGCTGCGGCTACTATGCGATGATGGGGTGAAAGCCGACTGAAGAACGACATCGAACTACTGCCACGATCTGATGAACTGATGCCCCTGAAAAAATCCTGTTGTGTATGTGTTTATATGCATATATACGTATAAACATATAAAAAGGGAAGTGTCCCAATTGAAATGTACATGGTGAAGGGAATATTAACTTTATGGAATCTTAAAGGCAAGCCTATCTTGATTCACTGTTTTATGTATAGTTATATATTAACTTTATATGTACTTGAATATAGTTAGTCTTTAATTACGCTTTATTTAAGGTTAAGGAAAAAGCTTTGCATGGCTAATGATTATGCCTATGAATAAGGAAGTAAGGATCATTAATAGGCCCACCCAATTGCATATTCAGTTATTGGTGATTATATTATGGTATACTTATAATTATATGCATATAATTACATGTCTATTAGGAATCGTATGCTTATACCATGCTATTACCAATACCTATTCCTCTATATTTAGACTTATTTGTATAAATATTATATTTTATATATGGACCTAGCTAGGTGAAATATATTTAATTTTTAGTAATATATGTCTATTTTTATAGAAGTGTGTGTGTTCATTTTTGTTTGCATCTTATCTGAAGCCTTCTATGAATACAAATATGCCTTTCAAATTAATACGTAAATAGTTTCCCATTAAATTAGCATTTTGTATAACAATTAATAAATCACTAGAACAAACCATCCCTCAGGTTGGTATTCATCTTCCCGAACATGTTTCTAGTCATGGTCAACTGTATGTTGCTTTGTCTAGAGGAGTTGCACGAAAAATAACAAAGGTTTTGATACATAGAAAAATCTCTTATACAACGTTTTTAAATCCACCATCCACATATTACTGATGTTGGTCTCAATATATTTAAATCCACCATCTATAGATATTAATATAATAGTTGATTACTTTCTTTACTCTGTCTTATTATTTCATAAAATAACTTAGTCTCATTCAAGTTTTGACGAACAATTGATTTATGCATGTACAAAAATAAAAAAATGCAACATTAAGTATAGATTAAAATCATTTTGTAAGATCAAAAAAACCTTACAAACGGTGTTTTTTAATACTTATTCCTCCTAAATGTGCATCGCACATGCCAAAGTACTCGTATATATGTGTGTGTGTTTATAACTATATAAATATTTTAAAACCATTTATAAAGTATATTAAATATAATAATTTTTTTGTATAAGGTCTAAAATAGTACTTATATAAATATAATTTTTTAATTATAAATATATATAAATGTATATAATAACTACTTATATATATTTATAATATTAAATATATGTTAATACAAATAAAATCTCAAAATAATTTATTTTAAAATTTACCACTATCCAGTCTTGCGTACAGCTCAAAAAATGTTTTGTTTAAATTTTAAGATATATTTTAGAATTAATAACCGTACAAAATTTATTACAAAATTAGAAACATAATTTTTTGAAACTAAATTTGAGTGCTACATTTCCAGTAAAATTTTAAATTATAATTTTGAATTTTTAAAATTTATTATATAATTTTATAATCAATGAGTAATTTAAAATCAATTTTTCAAATTTTCGGCTTAAATTTAAATATTTTAAAATATATAAAAAATGTATTTTTTATGCTGAAAGTTTAATATGCATTAATATAATTTTATAAAATACAAAAAATAATTTATAATATACATATGAATTAATATAATTATTTATATGATTAATTGATTTAAATATTATTTAAAAATAATATATAAATATAAAAATTATTTTTTTTCGTTCGAAATTATTATACCCACTAAACTTTATGTATAAATTATATTTCCATATTTTACATAAGTATAATGTAGTATTTAAATTATAAACTATATACATATTTAAAGATATTATTTATTAAATTATATAAAATAAAAAAATAGTTTTTTTATTGAGCTAGGCTGCATATATGTATATGTACATAATTTTTTTAATATAAAACATATATACACATACAACCAATCAATATTGTGATAATATATTTACATGTTGAAATCGTCACCTAACTAACAATATAATATATATGAAATAACATTTTATATATTGATTAATATTCATAAACATGTTAGGAACATACCTTATAGTCGAAGCCTGTAAGTGTACTTTGAAACGATGAGATCTGATCCTCGAATCGATTTCCAATTAAGAAGATTGTTAGTCCCTGAACTGTTGACCACCAGCTATTGAATAACACTGAATCTGATTTGAAATTCATATGAAAGAGTGATGGAGAAGAGAGGTCGGCTAGAAATAGAGAGGATATAGAAGCTTCAAAAAGTTCTATAACAAAATGAAGGTAGATATGCTTATATAGAAGAGAATTAAGCGATATTTTAGGATCAAAATCCTGCATCATCTCTTTCCAATTCTCTTCCATCTTAGCCCTCCATCTCAAGCCCTCTCTAGCACCATCATATGACCACCCATATCCTTTTTTACGACCGAACAAAATAGCCCCCTTTATGGGCTATGAATTCATTTAGCCAAACAAATATTTTCCATTTAAATCTTATTTAAATGCTTATCGATATCATTTATCGATTAATATATTTACGACAATTATAAATATATTTAATAATATTTGTTTATCAAATCAAAATCAAATTTTATAATTAATATTTCATAAAATATTAATTTAATTAATTTGTAACAATTACAGCTTAATTTAATCATTTGATCAAAGGAGTATTCATTGTTTCGGTTGTGTGCCTCATTAGGTTTAAATTTTGGCAGCGTTTAATATCGAGCTATTCGAATATTAACATTCACATATCACTTAGCAGTGGTGTGACATTTTGGCCAAATTTATCGCTTACTTGGTTTCGGCAAAATTAAATTTTACTTTGTTAGGCGTTAACCAGTTGTGACTATTGTTTACACAAATTCTTTTCATCAAAACTACATCACTTTGGACTTATGGAATTTTGTAATGGTCAAAATTCCAATATCATCCACATTCAACTCTAAAGTGCAAACACAATTTCCTTGGTCAATAATAACAATTATTATTAACCGAAATGCTCTGGCTAGAACTTTGACTTTGAGTTGACTTCAGTTGACCGTGATACTAACCTCACATAACTGAGGAGGCGAATCCTCTCTTGAATAGGGTTTCGCTTCCAATGCTTTCTTTCAATCCAACTATAGTTGTTCAGTGGATGTCATGCCATGATTTAACTATAATCAAAATGGAGCTTCCAGGCTCAAGATCAACAGTATTCTCAAGTTAAGAGAACCGTGTAATTTTGTCACATCGATATTTTCTGTTTGACTTTAGTTATATTTACAAACATAAAAATATTGAGTGAGTCATTCCATAGTTATCCAATAAATATCATTAAGTAACCCCTTGGTGCCCCCAACAGCTATGAGTTATCCACTGCCCAACATTTGGAGAGTGTTACATACTCTAGCCTCAACTGCTGTATCGATATCCAGTCTCGATACATCTTGACTAGGAATATTAAAAATGATATATTTATTTTCATTATAATAAATTAGTCATGTGTTGTGGAGTATAAGGTGGCGTAATTTGAGAAATAATCCCATTATCTATTAAACATTATTGGAATTCCTGTTCAATGTACTCTCCTCCTCGATTAGATCGAAGAATCTAAATCTTATGGCCCATTTCATTTCTACTACATTTTTATAGTCAATAAAGTTCTCGTAGACATCGCATTTATTCTTCATAAGATACACATATCCTATTCTCAAGAAATCATCAATGAAGGTAACAAAGTAAGAACTATTATCTTTGGTGATTTCACGCATCGGGCCATATACATGACTATGTACTAACCCTAAGAGTTCATCAACTCTTTCGTTGCTCCTACTGAAGGGGAGCTTTGTCATATTACCTTTGAGATATAACTCATACATGTTAAATGACTCAAAAACAAGCGATAGGAGAAAACTTTTGATTTTCAGTTTGTGAAATCATTTCTCACTAATATTACCTAGTCTACAATGCTAAAGATAACTATCATTTATATTGTTAGAAGTGTTATTCATAGAAAACACGTAATTAGTATTAATCACATAAATGCCATTTTTAGGAACACCATCGCAAACTTTATTTCCATTCAAACTAATGTTTAACATTATTTGCACAACAAAATATATATCCGGTCTCAGACAATCTAGAAACAGAAATAATCCCACAAATAAAGCCCTTTACAAAATATCAATTATTTAAAATTAAAACTTGGACGATCTCTAGGTCAAAACCCCATTTCGTAAGCAAGTCTAAGTTTGGGGTCCGCATCATCAGCAGATTGTTCTTTAGGTTCACATGTAATAGCTAACCAAAGACGCTTGTAAGTCAATGCTATCTTAATCGTACTTTGCCAATCGGTTTAGTAATGTCCGGTAAGCTTGTCATTATTTGAAAACAATTTTAGAGTTGACATTTTTCTATAAGTTTAGACTATTAGGACAATATCATAGTAGATGTTCTTATAATATTAGTAAGGTAAAACTTTATGTTTCATTTTACTAATAAGCTCCCACTAGTCTTTTATGTTATGCCAAATTCTAAGTCAAAATATAAAGTCTTTCAAATTCATTAGTAGGTGTTAGGACTCGTCCGTCTTGGAATTCTGACCTTATGTTTGCTCAACAAGTCATAGCTACATGGACAATGCATAACTCCTTCTAGATTGTATCATATACAACTCCTAACCCTTGGTACCTCGTTCTACTTTTAATTTTGACATTGAGTTTTCTCAATAAATCGAAATGAAATTATTCGCTTGTACCTACCATATCACGATGACCTAAGTATAGAATATGTACCTTGAGTTTGCTTAACAAATACATATAGTTTTCTTAGCTCTTCTATTCAATATATTGATAGTACAACACACAACATCCCTACTTTGAGTTTGCTCGATAACTAAAGAGTATGCAAGTAATATATATATATATATATATAGTAGAGGACAATATTATATTAAAGATCCATATTCTTCAATATATTATATTGAGTGATATTGACAATGGAACAATGTATTTCTAATGAAATACTCTCATAATTAAAGTGTCGGACACATCGGAAATCTCAATATACATACATTTACATATGTATTTATTCCTTAAGTCTATTTAGAGTTTCTTAGCGTTTCACCTTTAGTTTATACATTCATATTATATAAGTTTATTATTATATAAATTTTATATTTTAATTTGCTTATATAATAATCTTATATTAATTGGATCTTATTGAATTAATTTTAATTAGTTAAGTCCTTAATTAATTTTATATTATTCTAATATAACATTTATATAGAATATTTATTATTATACTATAACATTTGTAGTATAACACATACATTATATATATATATATATGTATGTATGATGTATGTACGTATATTATTTAATTAATTAACCTTTAATAATTTATTTAATTAAACAATTTTAATTAGATTATGTTAATTGTGAAATTCGTTTTATATACATACATGTACACTTATGTTATTTTAAATATTTTAAACAAAACATATATTAAAATATATAATACATGTATATAGGTTTTTATTAATTAACTTATTTAATTTATTTAATTATTTCATTAATCTTGTTAGTAAATTTAAAATTTTGAAATTAATTTATATTACTTTTCAAACATTTTGAAAATTTTCATTACATTATAACACTTATAATAATTTTATTTTAAATTCAACTTTTAAATTTAAAATATTATAATTTTGATTTCAAACAATTTTGAAAATTCACCAAAGGATCAATTCAAATTAGGCATTTTCTATTTGGACAACCTTTAGGCTTACTTATCTTTTCGGGCCACGTTGATTATCTAAAACCTATCCTTCGATACTACCTTTCTTGACACCCTACTATCTAGGTAGTGAGCTTAGTTAATTAATCCTAACAAGACTAATTTAGACCGCATAGGAAATTGAGCTCCGATACCATTGTTGGAACTGGCCGCAATGAAAGAAGTGAGTGAATTTAAAAAAAATCTATTTTAGATCTTTATTGGGCCTACGAAGTTAAACGTTCCTAAAATATAGTTTTATATTATGTAATTAATATTGTATTATATACATACGTGTATTATATACGCATATATATGTGTGTACATGTGTAACATAGCAACATGTCTATGTATAAGTTTGGGATTTACACCGCACCGGGCGTGTTAACTCCTTTAGTATACAAACATATCGTCCAAATATATGCATATGTGCTTTGATTTATATATACAAAATATTACATATATATATAAATTTATATTTTCTTTTGAATGATATATATATATATATATATATTTATACATATATGCAATTTATAATATATATATATATATATATTCATGTATATGTATATGTAAAATCTTTAGAAAATATATTAAAACTTTAGTTGTTTTTAAAATCCAAAAAAAAAATTAATATATTTTTAAACATTTAATATAAATAAATATAAATGTACTTATAAACAATTTAAATATAAATAAATATATATTAATATATAAATGATATATATATATATAGATATATATATATATATAAATATATTATACGTACTCACTTAATACTACTCACGACAAATTTTTTAATTTTATGTTTAAATAATTATTAAATTAAATTTTCAATCGAAAATAAATAAAATAAATAGAAATTATTTCTAAAAATTTATAATTTTTTTATATTTGAAAAAAATTATAAATGATATTTTAGCACTTGAATATTTCAATATATATTTTTTAATTCAAAATCAATTCTAAATTCAAATTATTAATTTCATCATTTATATACATATTTAATTTTAAAAAATTAATTTTTTTAGCTGAAAGCATATTAGGCATGCGATTAATTTCATAAAATTTAAATTATATTTTTTATAATATATTTAATTATTTTATAAATTTATGTAATTATTTGGATTTAAATTATATTGAAATAATATATATATATATATTTATTTTAAAAAAATTGAAAGCTTTTTTTTGATACAAAATAATTTATATAAAATTTCAAAACAGCTTTAATAATACAATATTTAATATTTAAATTTATGAAACTTATATAAATTAAATAATATATATATAATTAAGTTTAATTTAAATTTTTTTTATGCCGTTGGTACTAAGATGCGTACATGTTACAATTTTTTATATAAATTACATAACATATAAATATATACGACCGTCATAAATGTGACGATATATCAATATACTAGATTCACCATCTATTGATCTAAACATCATATGATATATAAATAATAACATACAATTATAGATAAGGGAACATACCTTCATCGAAGCCTATAGAATACACATAGAAATGAAGAGATTGACTCCTGGAACTAGATTCTAATTCAGCAAGCTGCTAGCATCTGAATGGATGAGCATTGGCTAGAGAACAACATTTGTTTTTATTTCATTACAACTTAGAAATAGAGGAGAGGACGGGGATAATTTTTAGCCAGAAATGGAGTAAATGGAGGCTCCAAAAAGTAGTGGAAAAGAGAGGGTTATGATGCTTTTATAGAGAAGATACGAGAGAAAAATATTAGGATCAAGATCCACTCTTTTCTCTTACTCATTCTCTATCTCTTATCCCATATAAACCCAATCTTACAGCCATCACATGGCCACCCCATATTTGTTCTGTCATGGCCGAAAATCCCTTGCCCCATATGGGCTTCAAATCCATTTTTAGCCTAATCAATATTTACTGCATTTAAATCTAATTTAAACGTGTATTGATATCGTATACCAATTAATACATTTATAATTATTATAAATATATTCAATTATACTGTCTAATGCATTAAATAAAATTTTATAATTAATATTTCATAAATATAAATTAATTTAATTGATTTACAACAATTATAAATTAATTAAATTATTTGGTTAAAGAAGTATTCAAGTTCCGGTTGTGTGACTCGTTAGGTGTAAATTCAATCATCGATTAATATCAAACTATTCAAATATTGACGTTCGTACGTCACTTAGTAGGTCGTGTGACATTCTAGCCAAATTTATCGCTAACTTGGTTTTGGTAAAATCCAATTTTACTTTGTTAAGCGTTGCCCAGTAATGACTATTTTATACACCAATTCTCTTCGTCAAAATTATATCACTTTAGAATTATGGAATTTGGTAATGGTTAAAATTCCAATATCGTCCATATTCAATTCTATAGTCCAAACGCAAAGTTCTTGGTTTAATGGTAACAATTATTATAAATTGAACTACTATGGCTAGAGATTTTGACTTTGAGTTGACTTCAGTTGACCGTGATTAGGGATGGCAATAGGCAGGTTGGGGTGGGTTTTTTATGCCCCAGACCTGCCCCGGGTTTTTTAAACCCTGCCCCAGACCAGCCCTGTAGACCCGACGCGGGTCTGAAAATTCGCCCCGTACTTGGAACCTATACGGGTCAGGGTAAACCCGCCCCGCCTCAAGACCCGATGAAGCATTACATATTCATTCAAAATTATGTATTAATATATATATATATATATATTGTTTGTAAGAAGGATTGTCACTAAATGATAAAAAAATATAAATATCAATGTGTGTACAATGATAAGTAAGGTAGTAAAAATGAGGTGTATGATAACGGTTTAAGAAAAGCATGCATACGCTCTTATATAATTATTAGTGATGCAACTTAATATCATAAAAATTATATAACTTATTAAATGAAACATTAGAAAATACATGTTATACCGCTTTTATATAAAAAGATTAACAAATCATCATTACCGTAATAAAGCGATTTTATGAAATCTTAGTAGTGCGGGTTGGGTTGGGGCGGGTCGGCCAAGCTCCAACCCGACCCTAGACCCGGAGCTCTAAAGAACTGGTCATGGGTCTACCCGCCCCAATGACCCAATGAGGTGGGTCTTGATGGGTCAAAACAGGGGCGGGTCGACTGGGTTTAGACCCTAGACCCGCCCTATTGCCATCCCTAACCGTGATACTAACCCTATTAACCAAGGAGACAAATCCTCACTTAAATAGTTTTTTACTTCCAATACTTCCACTTGACCTAGCTATAGTCATTTGATGGACGTCATGCCATGATTTGACTATAATCAAAGCGGAGATTTCATATTGAAGATCGACAGTATCTCAAGTTAGGAGAACTGTGTAAATCAGTCATTTCGATATTTTCTATTTGACCTTAGTTATATCGAGTAATAGAAAATTATCAAGTGACTTATTCCATAATTATCCAATAACTATTAGTACATAACCTCGTAGTGCACCTAGCAGTCATGAGTAATACGCTGCCCAACATTTGAAGAACGTTACGTATTCTAGTCTCAACGGATGCATTGATATCTAGTCTCGATGCATCTTGACTTGAAATATTCAAAATGATGTGTTTATTATAAAGGGATACAACACTCATGATTAAAACTATTTATAATTACTATCACAAACACTCAATTTATGGATTCTATGTTTAAAATATTTTAATTAAATATTTAATTATTTACAACACATCATATATATAACAGAAAGAAAAACACCTTTATTATGAATGAAAATTCGTTACAGAGTTAATTAATTTACAATAAATTATAGATTTTCCCTAGGGCATATCGATAACTCTATCATCACTATCCCTAACCTAAATCATAAAGTAGTGTCAACGATCTGATGTCATAACAGAAATGGTTAGTTGCCGTGACTCGGTGTACATCGGATCGTTGCTATGATACATCAACTATTTCTCATCTAACTTGCCTGCACAATTTTAGTTTTATGATAATATAGTCTGTTACAAATCAATGTATGTATTGTAGCATGCATACTCTCAATTCAACCTACAAGCTATGGTTTTTTCCTGTTATGCTACAACCGCACAATCTTAGTTTTATTCCTATTATACCCACAACTGTAGTTTTATTCATGTTTTTAAAGACCTGGTTGTAGGTCCCTCTCATTGTAGTTGCTTTTCATTTCAGTTCATGATGCAAATTTCATAATTGAATCAGTTCAAATTTATGTGTAAACGGTAGTTACCAGTATTCGCCAAAAACTAGGATTACATATGTTTGTACTACCCATATTACCTAATTGTAAGAGCTATCATTTTTGTTGATCATTGTTCTGATGATCTATTGATTTTAGTCCATCATTGACCATGTTTATTATAATAATTTATTTTGTAATGTCAATCATCAGACTTGTTAATGGTTCTTAAGATTATTAACAAATAAGATTTCGAGTGATCTCCTATACCAAGGACCACTCTTACATCAAGAAAATTATCTTTCAAATTCAAATAATGTATATTCACAAATATTGAATTACAAAACCAATTATATTTAATATTTATTAAATATGATTTAATGAAAATACATTATCCCTACTAGCACATGTTAATTCCTTGTGCTTTATTTAGGCCAGGGGATTCGGTATCACTCATCATTGATCAAACCATGTGAAATAGGGTTTGATTTCTCCTTACCGTAATACCGTTATGTTTACTAGTATGAATCGGCACATATGTGAATTTTGTTTTGTTTTTAAATTTTTAAGGTACCTGTTACACAATTGAAAAGTTGTTAGGTGTAAAATTGTAACTAATATGTAATCACACTTGCATATATTCATCTATATATGCAAATTAATAACTTAAGAACTATTTTAATAATAAAGTTAATTAATTAACTTCTATTTAGCTTTCATACTCACAACCCACTTTCATAATTCATGCGCACTTCCTTGCCACGTCATGCCTTCCAATTTGCTTGTACACATTTTCATGCTTTTACTTTCCTTCACATAATTCTTGATTCCCTGTAGCACATATATTTTCAAGTCTGCACATATTTATCAACAGGTACGCATCCATATTTCCCTATGTCCGCATGCTCCATCACTACGCACCGCTATCAGGGCCGGTTCGGATCATTGGGTTGCCCTAGACGAGAAATAGTTTTGTTGCCATTTACAAAGAAAGAAGAGGAAACCAACAAAGTATTTTTTCATAAGTTCATTACAAAATACCCAAAATAATATATTCAAGCAAAATGTAAACATGTCACGCATCTTTGACAATAGTACATTCAACGAAAACAACTCCTCCAGTTTTTAGAAGCAAACTTGTCAATTATGTCGTCATATTCAAACATATCCAAATATTCTTTTTCAATGGAAATCATCGCCAACCCACTTAATATTTCTTGTGACATAGTAGTTCGAAGACAAGTTTTTATTAACTTCAACTTAGAGAAACTTCTTTCTGCAAACGCCACCATAACCGGAATAGTTAAATGATTCGCTATACAATCCATACATTTAGAAATCCACTCATA
Organism: Allium fistulosum; assembly: GCA_030737815.1. Taxonomy (NCBI): domain Eukaryota; kingdom Viridiplantae; phylum Streptophyta; class Magnoliopsida; order Asparagales; family Amaryllidaceae; genus Allium; species Allium fistulosum. The sequence continues at coordinate 2,043,571 of JASFAW010000015.1, forward strand.
TCACGGTAAGATCTTAGAAAATCAAGAATGCTAGTTGATTTGGTTATTTTCGATTGCAAGATTCTTCTAAGTTGAGTAAGTTCAAAATACAATCATTTTCCACAAATATCACTCTCTTCGTTGTGTTTTAAAAAACATCTAGTTTCATGCAATGCTCTTTCAATTGTTTATTGTAAATGATTTTGAATTTTGCATTCAACAAAAACTCATAAATTCCTTCATAAAGCTCAAATTGTTCAAATTGATCCTTAAGCGAAGTAAGAGCTTGCTCAAATTTGTCATTTTCTTTCGAAATTTTGATAGGGCCTTGTTTAACCAACATTATTCTTTTAGTATCAGTTATCCTTCCTCACAAACCGGGATCATAGTTAAAGTCGACATCTTTCTCTGGATCAAGCACAATTAGTTCATCACCTTCATCCATATCATTTCGATTAATATTTATGTCTTCTTCATTCACGTTATCATCTCTATTACCAATAACATCTTCATCGGCTTCAACAATTTCATTTTCATCAATTGCTTCATTGATTTCGACGTTCTCATCAATATCATGACTACTTTCTTCAATAATATTTGAAGTTGAACATTGACATTTTCGTATTTTTGCTTGAACTAAATTAGAAATTGAGCCAATTCTAGTTCCTCTTTTTTTCCTTTAACTCTTCTATTATGAGTTCCGGAATTTTTCTTTCGAAATCTAATTTGATTTTTATCATCTTCGTTCTTCATCATTTTTCCTATGCATTCCCAAATTAATAATATAGAAAAGCTTAAAACCAATAAAGGTATCCATTAATTCAATAATTGATTTCAAAGTTCAGGCATACTAGGTTTATTCATATTTTCTTTGTTTTTGTAGTGTACAGAATGACAGGTTTTTAGTGTACAGTATGACATGTTCATTCATACCAGGTTTCTAATTCTAAAGACAATTGAAATCATGACAGTTCAATAAAGCATGACAGGTTTTTACTTTTTAGTGTAAAGCATCATACTCTAAGACAGGCTTCTTTTCATCAAAAGATTTTAAGCATGACAGGCTTTTACTTTTTATCAAAAGGAATATGAAATCAACCATATTAAGATTACCATCTTAGCAGGTCTTTCAATATCCAAACTAACCAAAAGTAACTTACAATATTTCCATTGCTATACTAGGTTAATTGCAATTTTCTGTCAAAGTAGCTTGAATCTAAAAAAAATTGAAAAGATGAGTACTACTGCCAAGGATTAATAATATTCCATGTCAACAAATATTGTATGTCAAATCAACAAAAAACAATTACATTCATTCACTTAAAAAATTTGCTATATAAATTACAGAACTGCTATAATATTTCTCTTCTCCATCATTTGATTATTTATACAAGTCATATAATCAATGATATCGTACTAAGCATTTAAACATGATGACAGGCTCCTTTTTATCAGAAGGAAAAAGGGAACAATGAAATCAGTTCACAATCGATTTTAAGATTATCAAATCAACCAAAATTAAAAAAATTAAAATATACCAGCAAACTCAGAAAACTCAGAGAGCAGCCTTTAGCTTGTGCAGAGCGACAACCGACGTTTGTTGGTGGTGGTAGGCTGGTAGCCAAGCCTGTATCTAGGGTTTGTTCTTCTTTTTTGTCGTGCGTTTTCTTTTTTCCATTTTGAGTTCTGAGTCGCAATCTTGAACTAGTTTTCTTTTTTTATTTGTTTTCACGGGGGGTTGCTCGTCTAAGGGGGGTTGCCCCAGGCCAACGTCTGATGGGCCTGGCCCATGAGCCGGCTCTGACCGCTATTGCACCATGCAACGACCGCTCCTAACTGCTGCCGTCAGCACCGCACTCTGCCTATCACTGCTCGGCACCTGACTCCAGCCACTACCTCCAACTGGCTGCTAACGTTAGTTTTTTTGTCCTTTTCTTTTTTTCCTTTTCTGCTAACTGGGCACGTTTGTGCTGCCCGACGACTCAGCCCGCCACTGCCGAACTCAGCTACCAGCATCAGCAATGAAGAACGTAGCACCTATTTTTATTTTTACCGAAGTAATCTGCAATGCCTAGAAACTTACCAAACTTGATGATTACATGAGATGATATATTAAACACATTCTACTTGTTTTAATTTGTCCTACATCGTCAAAAGTACATTAATTGTTGTTGTATATAAGCTATGATGCCCTGAAGTTCACTACCAAAATAAGCTTAGTTAAAGATTGAATGTTTCTATTTTTATTCAAACATTTATGTCTTTAAATGACAATTTAAAACAAATTAAATACCATGATGATCAGTCACTAATTTGCTAGTCCTAAAAAATACTTAAGACTGATAATTTCAGTCTTAATGCGTAAAAACCGAATGTCAGTCTCGACTCTTTTAAAGACTGAAGTTTAGAGACTGCGATATAGTTTTCAATCAGTCTTAAATTTTATATACACACGTTACTTTTATTAACATAAAACTATCAATAGTTTGAATGTAAGATCATAATTAAAATTATGAATTCTAAACTGACTTTGAGCCAGATCTCAATCTCATATTAGAAAATATAAGAACAAATGCAAAAAATAGACAATTTGCATAACTGCCCCTCCAATTGAAATACACGGTAAGTTAGTAGTACAATATCAACAACACATTACATATTGATTCAAGAAGTGGATACATTAGAACTTGGAAATTAGACTGTACAAAAGAATTTTTCCCACGCTGACCCTTTCTCATGCTCTGTTTTCTTACTGTAAATCACTAAAGAAAAACTATTGAATCATAAAGAAGTGATTCGAAGTTAACCAAGTATATAACCATAACCATTGAATTGCTTCCCATTGTCATTGCTTCCCACCTCCTGGTGTCATTGCTTCCTACCTCCCACTGTCCAGTATTCCTTGGGGCCATCATGGATCAAAATTGAACTACGCTTAAAGAAATGCAAACCTTCATCGGAACAAATCTCGAACAGGTTTATCAAATGCCCACACATGAAACAGAATAATAAATTTTTAAAACTTGAGAGTATACCCAAATTCATCCTTTTGCTTTTTTGAATTGTAAGTTTCGGTAAGAACATTTAGGGAAGTACTAAAATTATAGCTTGGGAGAAAGAAGAATCCACTGGAAATAGCAAAACAAAAATTATCAAGTGCTTTTAAAATAAGAAGGTGGATTTGATTATGGAAGAAGAAAGTGGTTTAATTTTTAAGAGGAGTAAATGGAGAAGTTTTCCTTGCACGGATGAGAAGTGGGGTTTTCAATGCATTAAATAAACATTTAGAGTAAATGGAGAAGTTTCATGCACTTTTGGTGAGGACGTGGGACCACTAATGCAATAAATAAATTATTTATTTAAATGCACTTTGAGTGGAGACATAGATCATCAAATGGAGATACACAGATCATCAAATTTAGCCATTAGATTTATAATTAGAAGAGAATCTCAACCATTAAATATTTAGCTATTTAAATACTGATTAAAGACTTCAGTATTTAATCCACCTGCAAATTTACAGACAACTTACAGACACCTTTTCAGTCTTTATTATTAAAATCAAAAGACTGATTTTTCTAGTCATTAATCAGTTTAAAGTTAGAAACTGAAATATTTCAGTCTTTGAATTTCAGTCTTTAAATGAACATTTTTTTGTAGCGGTTTAATGATAGGGCCCATAAACGAATGACATGCAAATTGAGAGACAAATAATTTTAGCTACTATGACTGTACTATAATATGCAGCGTGACCAATAGCCTAGGATCCAATTACCATCCATATTTCTTTATGAAAATTTTAAGGGTATTTTAGGAACTTCAAAAAGATAGGGTTGAATCTTGTTCAATGTCTCATTTATCTAGAAAGGTGGATGTAGCTTCTGCCAAAATAATGATCACCAATGTATTGTAGGTTAGAGAAGTAATAAGATGGGTGACCTTTCGAGAGTCTAAAAATAAGGATAAACTATGTTTAAAGGCAAGTTCAGCTTTTGAATGTATAGTGATCTACAACTGATTGCAAACATCTAACACGCACATAAGTTTATAACTTGGTTGTGCTCAAACGAACTTAAAATTGTCATTATTATCAAGCTTTCCCATCAGTAGCTGGGTTTGTACTTACAGAGAAGTATTAACAATATTTTTCAACCGAATGCTATGTAATGCAGTTTACAATTTCTATTGTTCTTTTGGAAATGTTTCATTATGTTATGTTTGATATCTTGACTATTAAGAAATAATGATAAAACATTCATGTCAAGGAGATAAGTTTAAATGATTTAGCTAAACATGGGAAAAAGCGATGTTAATACTGTATTTGTTTTTAGTTATTGCAGCTTTGTCATTTTAGTTATAATTTAGTGATGATGTCTTTGTATGGTATTTCCAGCAGAAAGATTATCGGTTCCAGTTTGTCTAAACCTCCTTAAATTTAGGACAACAAATTCACAGATTTTTTCACTTGAAGAGCTCTTCGTAGGTATGGGCATATTTGCTTATAACAATTTCAAAATTCCAATTACCATCCACATTTCTCTATGGAGATTTTAAGGGTATTCTAGGAAATTCAAAAAGACATGGTTGAATCATATTCATGGAATTCTCATTATTAATAGTAGAGATGAGTATAAGGAGGAGTAACTTGAAAGGGAATTCATTTCTCTTTTACCTGCCATTGGATCTCTTCCCCAGTGTACTCATTGCCCCCATCAGATCAACCTATTTCAATATTTTTGCATGCTTGGTTTTCAACTTCATTCTTATATTATATGAATTTATCATAGTTATTCGATTTGTGTTTTATAAGATACACATATCTACATCTAGATAAATCATCAGTGAATGTGATAAGGTACAAGGATCCACTTTTAGTTGTTATAGACGTTTGACGACATATATCTGTATGTACTAGTCCTAAGAGTTCAGTAACTCTTTCGCTGCTCACATCAAATGGGTATTCGGTCGTTTCCTATAAGATATGATTTAAAAATATGAAATGATTTGAATCGAAATATCATAGAAAACCTTTGTTTCTCTACTTATAATTATTTCTTACTTATATGGCCTAGTCTACCGTACCATAAATAGTTGTCTTTTATTTTAGGTGCGTCGTTATTTTCAACATCAAATGCATAATCATAGCTAAGATAATAAATACCATCTTTAAGAGCACCAAAACACATAACTTTATTTTCATGAAAAACATTTATATTTTGTCATTGAAAATAAAATATAGCCATTTTTCATCAAACAGAAAACATAGATCATTCCATTAATAAAGTTCGAAACAAAATAGCAATTATAAAAAAACCAAATTATGTCCACTGGCAAGTTTCACATGGTAATCTCCTAGAATAGTAGTGGGTATAAAAGTTCTATTAGCAACATGAAATTCCATTGTTCCTCATGATATGGGCCCTTTTCTCCAAAGTTCCTGTTACAAATTACTGGTATACGTTCATGATTCAATATATAATAGACAAGAAGAAGCACTTACAATTAAACATTTATTGTAAGGAAAGTTCCTTTAGAAGCGGAATCAAATTCTTTCTTTTCTCGTATCATCTTTGAATATTCTGTATAGCTCTTCTTTTATTGTCTTATCTTTAGCGATGGTGGCATTCACCCTTCTCATATTTACTCTTGGCTTTACCTTTGCCGCCCTTTGACTTACATTTTATTTTCTTCAAACCGTTCAAAGATGAAGTACCCTTAACCACGAGCATGACACCTAATCCTTCATGAATGTACCCTTGGTCGTCCTTAACATTTTGAGGAGGTCCATAAGTATATACTACAAAAAATTCATATTGAAGTCCAATATGAATGGCCAAACCATGAAGTCAATGATCCAAGTGTCAAGTCGGTTTGTAACTCTTGATCAAGAGTGGTTCTCACTCAGCCGGTCTCTCAATGTAGCTGATCATATTAAGTATGTGATGTTGAACTAGAGTTTCCTTGCCTATCCTTGCATGAAACAAATTCTGTGAGATCTAATACTTTGCGGAATGAGATCGCTCACAATATAACTTTTGTAGGTGATTACATATGGAATGAACTTCCATATTCTCACGTGTCTTTGGAATTCGGTGCTTACAGTAGAAAACATATGACATTGGGCAAGTTTGTGGTCTAATGACCATGGTTCAAAATTCGATCTTTACTCAGAGGTAGCCTTATTTTCTCGATTAGCCATGGGTTCATTAGTGACACATGCAAGAATTTTTTGAATGTGAGTACAATTAGAACATTTCTTAGTCATTCTTGCAATTCACATCGTTTAGTACGTTTTCTCTAAGTGTAGCTTCATGGTCAATATTTTTTTTGTGCAAATAATTAAGCATAAATTAGATGACATAACATATATTCTTAAACTTATTAGATTGGTCTATTATATTTAAATAATAAGGCTCTCACTAGATTTTACATCTCTAAAGAACCTAATAGTTACATAGGAATTTCTTAACCTCCAGTGGGTGTTAGGATCTATTTTTCATGTTACTTCAACCTCGCAGGTGCTAAACCTGTCTCCATAAATGGTAAATAAAAAATATATTAATTATGTCTCGTATATAATTCCTAGCCATATATTTATTTTCTTCCAATCCACTTTATGATCTTGAGGGTGCTACACAAATTATAAAGTACATTAGGTATTTATGCCCTATCATTCCATGATTACATAAGCGTAAATTTTATGACCTTTGAGGGTGCTCAACAAAGTTACCAAACATCCATACCAATATAGGTACAACATAAACATCACTATACATAGTTTATGGCTTGAGGGCTCAACAACCATAAGTATGTACTATAATCTATTTATATTGTAAATGATGAAGAACGACATTATTTAAATTAAATTTTAAAATAATAGTTTTTAGTATTATCAAAATTTAAAGGGGATGAGTATAGTATCTCATAGCATCATATGTCTCTACATCATATATATACTACCTTAAGTCTAAGTGGGTTTTATTTTACTTAACCTATTTATATACGTAAGTGATATACATATATAATTTTAGTTTTATTATTGCATTTATAGTTTAGTAATACACACAATACATGTACTTATTTTAACTAAATAAACCCTATTAATTAATATAAATATAACTTTTATATATGTATAAAATTTAAAACAATTTTAAATTTATAATTTACAACCTATTTCCATATAATTTCCAGTCTCAAAATAGACTCAATCATATGAAATGAATTAGAAAATGATCCAGGAATGGGTCAAGAAGCTTGAAATATGTCAAGGTTGAAGAAATCAAAGATTTGGCTAAGTTTTGGAAATGCATGATTTGGTTAGTACCAATCATATCTTACCGACCAGTTATGGTCGGTACCAGGTTGTGTGACATTACTGGGATTTATGCACGATGACTTGTTTTACATGCTTACTTTATATCTAGAGAAAAAGACACATTCAACCTTGGAATCACGAGATTTGTGCTAGGATTCATCTAAAAGTATCAAGGGGACTTCAACTAGAAAGGGGATTGATTTCTGGATTGACTCTGGGGACTTTGGATCGACCTTCTTCTTCCTCTAACTCATAAACCATAGAGAGACCAGCTAGATTTTAGCTCAATTTGATTGTAACCTGTTGAATTCTGAGTGAATTCATCAAATGGGAGGACTAAGTGGACAAAGGCCGAAGATATTGTTAAACCACTATAAAAACTTTGTTTTTCTCTCTTTTTCTTCATTAACATCATTCTATATTTATTTTATTCATTTTTGAGTGATATTTAGGTGTCCTGTCTATTTTTCGTGCTTTCATTAAGAAAGACTTGAGATTTTATTTGGCGAAGATGAAGATGCCTACTATAAGAACTATCGTTGGAGGAAGTCAACCAGAGCATAAGGCCCAAGAAGTTCCTTCAAGCTCTAATACGCCTTCTATCTATGTTACCAAAGAGAAGGATGATTGCAAGGATGCAAGAGATTGATGGCTCTACAAAAGTAGATGATCAATGGATTTTTTCAGAGAATGGAGTAGCAAAGGACAACCGGAGTTTTTGGAATTCAGGATAAAGGCCAGAAGATGATGTAGGTACACTTGGAAACAAAGAAGGGCAAGATCGATAAAGCCCCTCGATGGTACAATAACTCGGTACTGACCATCCTAGATAGGTCGGCACCGACCATCCTAGATAGGTCGGCACCGACCATATTTTACAAATGGCATGGTCGATTTAAATCTTGAGCGAGCTGGGGTATGGAGGACGAAAAACACTAAAGTCAAAGGTGGAGATCAAAATGCAGACTTACAATAGTAAGGATTAGGACTAGAAATTCCCGTAGGAATAGAGGGTATGATGTAGATTTGAATCAAGGGCACGTGTTGGCCCAAAGATTTTAACCAAATGATAATGATAGAATCACTAGCTTGATAAGACAATTGCTTTAAGGAGGAGCTCTAGATCGAAGTTTAGAGGATGTAACTGAAATCCATTTACCTTGAACATCCAATACATTAGGAATTCTCCTGATTTTAAGCTACCAACTTTGGAGCCATATGATGGAACGACAGATCTACACGTGCATTTAATGAGATATATTCGACACATGGGTGTGTTTGGCGCTTCAAAGGTTTCCATTGTACTTGATGGATTTAGCAACAGTGTGGTTTCGCTAATTAAAGAATGGATCCATAAGCACATAGACATAGTTAGTAGAAAATTTTATAAGCCAGTTCTGGTTTCATATCGTTCGACCAAGGAATGTGACAATGTTGTTTAGCATGAAGTAGAAAGCATGTGAGACCTTAAGAAGCTATTTGACAAGATTCAATGCTACCGCCGAAGTACAAAAGCTAGACCCGTCAATATTTCCAATGATGGTGGTTTCCAGAGTCGCTAACAAAAATGATTTTAAGATAGCACTTAAAAGGATCCACCAGTGGATCTTGTAGACTTTTATTATCAAATCAATAGATTTCCACACCAGGAAGACGTAGAAGCTGAGAGGAGTGAAGTCAATGTCATAGAGTGTGGAGGACCATCACAAGGCATGGTGGAAAAGAACAAAAAGCCGATAACGGCTTTGGAGGATCAAAGCGAATGAAGAGAGAACCAAATTTTTTATCTTATATTGAATGGACAAATACCTAAGAGAAGATCTGCCTTGATACTAGATTCCATATAGAAAACCAATTAAGAGAGAAACCATGAATTGGGAGAGAAACTATGGAAAGTACTGACTATTGCATGAGCTGGATGGGCATGACACGAATGAGTGCAGACACTTATGAGATTTGATTGGGGAATGGATTCAGAGTAACCGGCTACAACAATATATGAAGAATTAAACCGCAATGGTTCAACATGAGTGACCATCACTTGTGACAGATATACTTGGTCACAACCGAGGATCTGGGTTAGGTACATTAATACAATGATCGGATGGATCAAAGTTAAGATTATTTATGCATTTTTATTTTGCTTTGAACAAAATGTGATGGATTACTCCCAAGCTACTTACACATGAATGAGATCTCGAATGGTCCTACATGCATGCTTTGAGTTAAAGTCCGAGAGTAATCATTGATTGAATTAGATGTTTTGATTTTTGTCTTGAAGTTCTTTGTTTTGAATAAGGATGTACAAATTATATGATAATGGATGTTGAATGATATTTGATTTTGATATTATAGATGGATACTAACAGGACGTAGTTCTCTTTTGTGTTTGATAGATGAACATATAGATAATAGTTTCCCGATGGGAGAAATGAGGTGAGAAAGATGAAATATAATTCCCCTTGTTAGAGAGTGAGTGGATTAGGCTTATAGAGGATAACGAATCTCCTCACGTGAGTGAGAGAGTGGATGGACTCGCTTTGGATATTGAGTCCCCTCGCTAGAGTGCAAGTAGGTTAGCTCAATCTATATTTACAATTATATGATTCGGAGAGAGTAACAACTAAATTTCAAAATTTAGACGCCTTATAATTTGAAATGATTTGATAATGATTAATGAACGTTATTGCCATGATTTGGTTGGACTTGCATATGATGGGATGCTAGGTGATACTGAACGATTCATAAGCAGTATGTTCCAATCGGCGACAATGTACCACTATGATTAAAGTGCATAATAGCATGACATGTGATGTATGATATGATAATCCCCAAAAGAACGTGGGATGGTATTGATATATGATATGTTATATCCCAAAGAAACACGAGATGATTATGATTTGTGACTAACATTTAGGCAAAAAAAATTGTCATTAGCTATGATGGGTATAGAATGACCACTAATATGCAGGTGAATCCGAAGGAACCATATGATTTGCCATGATTTGAACCAGTAGATAGCCAGAGAGCACAATTAATGATAATTTCCAATCTTAATATGTGTTCTTGAGTAAAGCACATTTTATTTCCACAGAAGCATACTTTGAGGGGTAAGTGTTTTTGGCAAATTTTCCAGTCTAGAATAGACTTGATTAGATGAAATGGATTACAAAATAATGAAGGAATGAGTCAAGAAGTTTGCAAGATGCAAGATTGAAGAAATCAAAGATTTGGCTAAGTTTTGAAAATGCATGATTTGGTTGGTACCAACCATATTATGGTTGGTACCGAGTTGTTTGACATTCTTGGGATTTGCGCACGACGACCTATTCTATGTACTGAAACCTCGAATTTGGAGAAAAGATGCATTCATCCCGGGGATCAACAGATTTGTGCTAAGATTTTTCTACAAATATCAAGGGGACTTCAATTAGAAAGGGGATTGATTTTTCGATTGACCCTTGGGACTTAGGATCAACATTCCTTTTCCTCTAACTCATAAAACATACAAAAAAATGAGATCTACTAGTTATAGCTCAGATTTGATTATAAGTTGTTATGTTTAGGAGAATTCATCAAATAAAAAATTAAGTGGACACAAGCCGAAGATTTTGTCGAACCACTATAAAGACCTTGTGTTTTGCTCTCTTTTTCTTTCATCATTCTATATTGTATTATTAATTTTTGAGTGATATTGGAGTTTTGTGTCAGTTTTTGGCACAACAAAACCTATATAAAATATTGATTGAAATTTAAACCAATCATAAATTAAAATGTGTAATGTTAAAATATGCATATTAATATCGACTTAAGGCACAAAACCTTTAGGGCCATCCACTAAGAGTATACCCTAGCAATAACCCACTTTGATGAGCTAAATAAGGGCCAAAAATGAAAGAGGTATTTAGTTGTGAGCCTTCCTAAACTAAAGTAACATTTTTCTTAGACACCCATCTAATTGGAATTTTCAAGTGATTTCCTTACGTGTTGGTCAATTATTCATGTTAATAAAATGCAGCCTCTCATACCATGTTGGATAAGATGTATAATAACTAGAAGAAGGGGAAAATTTCAAAAAAATTAATTTATTAATTATTGCATTTGATTTTTTACTTTTTTCATTGTAATGACCCATATTTTAATAGTGAAATATGTAAAAAAAATATAATGGGACATTTAAACGTTCTTTTTTAAGCTTGATATGCCCATGAATGTTAATTTTATCATTTTTAAATTTTAACCAATGTTGTGTAAATTTTTGAGAATGCAACACTATTTTGGCTATAATTTTTATAGGAGTCAAATTAGGAGCTAATTTTTGTCCTAGGTTAAACACCACATTGATTCCCTACTCGTAGAGTGGTCATAATAGCAATTTGGCCTCGTTATGAAAGTTATGATTATTTTAAGTTTATAGCTTGCATCAGTCAGCAATTAGCAGGTGATTAATTAAGGCCCACTACTCATTTAGAGATTAACCACCTTAATTATGTTTTACGGCAGCCAAATATCTTTTCGACCATTAACTAAACATTTTCTAATGCTACCCGCTATCCAAATATCTTAAAACAAAATATAAAAAACTGACTTTTGAAGAAGAATTAGTAGATAAAAAATATATTAACAAAAGAGAACTAAAGTAATCATCAAATCAATTACTTTGGAGATGACTAGAATTGTTCCTTATTGATTGGAATTTATCTTGGTAAATTGAAAACATTTTAGAGGATTAAAGTTTAGGTTCAGTGAGTGGTTCATAACCTCTTACTAGTATGTAAGTATTTAATATTTTAAAACTATTGTGGTCTATATTAAATTAAAATATATGATTATTCTTTATTGTTCAGATTGTGAATACGTTTAAATTACTTTTTTCATGATTTGATATAGATTAAAATATGTGTTAGGATCATATATGCTTGTATATGTAATTTAGATGTCTGTTGAATTATTTGAATGACTTAACATCCTAAATTTTGTATTGTTTATAAGCATGTTTTCCGTGTATAAGCTTGAATGGTTGGTTGGGGCTTAGGAACACATTTTTGAGTGTTGGGAAAACTTTGACTAGCATATGATATTCAATTTAGAGTTGGAAAATTGTGGGGCGCGTATAAAGCAAAAGAGGTCAAAAATTGAAATTATGGAAAAAAAATCAGAAAACTTAAAGCTAGAACGAGTCAAGCTTCGGAGTAGAGGCATTAAAGACCCTATTCATGCTTGGGAGTGGTTGACCCAAGGTTTTCTTTGGGTCAAAGGCATGACATACTTGGGTCAAATTGGTTCGACAAAATATGAGAAAATATTGTTGGACAGTAGAAAACAGTTCGACACCATACTAAAACATGCTTTCGGTTGAGCATGGGTTAATCCGGGGGTTTTTCCCCCTATACCAAGGTAAATTTTCACCTATGTCGTTACTTGGGGAAGAGTGCATGTTTGACCAGGGTTAATGATCCAGAAACCAGAAGCATTTCTTGGCCATCCCAATATCAAATATAATTTCCAGGAGCCATAACTTCTTCATCCTAAGTACAAATTTGATGCAGTTTGATAATTAAGCTAGAAATTTTAATGGATTCTACACCGTAAATTTTGGAGAAATTCTAAGGAATTTGATTATTTAGCCAACAAAGTGGCAAATGAGGGTCTGTAGGGCAAGGAGGAGCACTATCGGACCAGTGGATGTGATGTGGACTAATGAGGCACAATTAGGTTCATGTAGGAACTTTGCACATAAAAAGAAGTGGTGTATACTTGAGTGTCTAGCCTCAGGCAGGAGTGCCAAAGGAGTTCAAACAATACAAAAGTGCCAAGGACACTTAATGAAAAAAGGATGTAGTTACCGAGAGAGATAGATTGTGTGATGCATTAGCTCTGCTTCATATAATCCTGGTCTAGTTGCACTGGGCAAGGTACTTATAGGTGGATTGTGTGAAACCTTTAGGGGACGATACAATATAAGACTAAGCAGGGACACTCACTTCTAACAAGTAGGTGTAGCATCCTATCATGATAAGCAGTTCAAGTCTGTTTTCTCTCCTTGGTATTCGATGGGTTATCCATGTCATCATATATCCAAGCGAACTGGGCAAGAGGGGCATAGTCGAGTCATGGATACTTTGTATGTAATACTTGTAGTGTGGTATTCACTTTGACTCTGTTTATACCTATGGACACCTTAGATCACTTTACCCTATAGTAGTGTACCCTATTGATAGATTATACATATCAATTTATGTGCTGATGCTTGTGTGTGCAGGAGGATGGAATAGGCACAATGCAATATGCCCATCTTATGACCATTCTTATAGGGATATGTATATGAGCCGTTCACACAATATGGTTGTTTGACTCAATGCTATTTGTGTTTTCCCTTCTCTTATAACTCTTAGGTACTATCACAAGTAGGTTGAGAGACAGGTTAGTGTGATCATGCATGGTGGTTGATCAGTGGAGATGAGCATAAGGCTTATGGATTTTCTATTCTATTGGAGCTTTATCATATGTGCTTTGAGTGATCAACACTTATTTATGTTATTAAGGATAACTTGTCTATATATTGTTATTTATGTATCTGTGTGATATTGACTCATTTATTTCCTGTATTCATTTAGGATATTCTGTACCCTAATATTTTAAGGTCTATTTACGAGCACTTTATTTTGATTATATTGTTGTCTCACCTATTTTATATCTATGTTCTATTATATTTTCTCTATATCTTGTGAGATATACAATAAGTTATTGTATTGTCGGTCAAATTTCAAAATGGACCTTCCATAGGTCAGATGCTTAGCAGTGTAGAAGGTCCATTTATAGGCACTGGATATGCAGGGACATTTTATTTGGTATCAAAGCGTAGGTTTAACAATACCTAAGCCTTGAGTCAAGGACAATCGAGAACCAATTGAGAGTTGTATAAGAGAGAATACTTGTTATTTTGGAAATAAAAAATGTACATATATACATTAGCACTTTAAACACAACACTATATAGTATTCCTTCCATAAAAGAGGTGAACAATTCTTATCAAGCTATAGAGAATGGACCTAAGGATTAGAAATGTTGTTTTAACACCAAATGTTAAAGCCAAAGAGGAAGGCAATGAGGGCATATGGAGTTACTGAGCTAGAAACATGCCAGTGGTTTTTGACCAGTATATAAGTAAGGGGGTGAAAAACAGTAAAGTTGATGAAAAGGGATGAAGTTGTAGGTGGTTTTAATAAGGAATTGAAAGAGCCAAGGAATGACTTTGCAAAGACTGTATTTATCCTAAGGGAAAAAGCTGCAAAGTTGAACATGCTAGAGTTAAAGTTCATCATTGGAGTACTCAAGTAACCTACGAGGAAGCTAAGTGAGACCCTATTTCTAGGGTAGAGCTGGAATCCATGTATATAGGAAAAAGGAATCACAATAGTTCTTAGGATTACTTGAGGGGGATGCATATCAATTCTAGTTTAGATGCTTTGTCTTTAGGAGGATTCAAAGTACTTGTAGATTAGTTTTGTGATAGCTCGGATAATCTTCTAAGTGGTGATCTAGTGCTTTGTTAGAAAAGGTTGTTGTACACTTAGTGAAATATCGTCGTAATTATTGTGCGATTTGGAAAGTTTGAATTTAAGCAAATCTAAATAGTTAGTTGCAAGAGATTTAGTTCAAGGCAAGGTTTGGTTGTGCAAGGAAGAGTTAACTTCAAGACAATCGAACAAGTTATAGGATGAATTAGTGATGAGACGATTTAATACATTAGTATATTTGATGCAAAGGGATAGTGGAAAAGTAAATTCCAAGTAAATGGAAAAGGTGGGAAGAACATGTTGGGAAGGCATATATGCAAGATGTTGTTCTCAATATGTTAACCCTACCATTGGTGAAAGAGAAGGGGAAGGACATCACATGGAAGGTAAACTTTCAACTCGTGATATACCCACTAGAATTCTATTTGATACATGAGCTTCCTATTCCTTTATATATAGTGACTTGGTGACTAAACTAAATCTTGGACCTAAAATTACTAAGAAACAACTTCTAGTGTCAAACCCTATTAGAGGTTCGGCTAACTTATGCATTATTTGTTATAATGTTATTTTATCGAGTCATGGTTACTTTTTGTATTTGATTTTTTTATACTTGGATTTGTTGAGTTTGGAATTATAGTATATGCATTGGCTTGGAAAGAGTAGCATGGTACTTGACTATGAGAGGCGAATGGTGACTATAGGAAACGATGAGAGTGGAAGGTGGCTGGAGCTATATTGTAAATACAAGAGTCCGATGATGATTCGATCGATCCCCTACAAAGCGGGTTGTCACCATTACCTATTGTGAGAGAGTACTCTGATGTTTTGAGTATGTTTCATGTTTAATTCCACATCAAGAGATTGAGTTCCACATCGACCTTGAGAAGAATGTAAGGCCAATAGTTTTACCCATTATGAAAATGATGCTTAAAGAACAATGAGAGCTAGATGTGGAAACTAGCAAGTTATTAAGTAAAGGTTTATACAAAGGAATACATCCAAATATCGAGCACCTACATTATTTTCTAATAAGGTAGACAGTTCATTGAGGCTATGTGTGGACAACCAGAACATGAATGAAGTAATGAAGAAGAATAAGTTAGCTCTGATACATATCAATTATTTATTCGATCAGCGTGCAAAAGTATTTTTCTAATTATATCAAGCAATGGGGTTCCATCAACTAAGAATTGATAATGACAGTGTCCCGATCATGGCTCTTTTTACACCATCGGATTTTATGAATGATTGATTATATCGTTTGGGCTAACCATTGCATCGACATGCTTCATGTACTTGATAGATAGGGTTTTCAGAAATCAGTTGAATAAATTTGTGCTTATGGTTATTGATAATACTCTAGTCTATTCTCGGACCAAAGAGGAACACAATGCAAACTTTAGAGAAGTGGTCAAGATGTTGAGGAAACATTAGTTGTAATACAAAAAAAATGTCACTTTAAAAAAAAGAGATGCGATTCTTAGGACATGTAGCTTCAGAGCAGGACAATTTTGGCGATTTGTGAATGTGACAGTTATCCAAGTTGAAGGAGACCTTAGAATGCAAGTAATGTTAGAAGTTCCTTTGATTGGTGGGTTATTACAAATGGTTCGTTAAAGACTTTTCTAAGATAGCTACATCATTGACTAATCTTACGAAGAAGAATCAGACTTATGCAAGGGATGTAGAATGTGAGCTTGCATTTGTTAAGTTATAGGAGTGTTTGACAAGTGCAGCAGTGTTAGTTATCCCAGTGAGAATAAGGAGTTAATAGTATACATCGATGCATATAGTACTGGACTAAGAGCAGTATTGATGCAAAGTGGTAGAGTTATTTCTTATGCAAGTGGATAAACAAAACCACATAAGAAGAGATATCCAATTCATGATTTTGAATTAGCAGCAACTGTATTCTCATTGAAGAGTTCTAGACATTATTTACTAGGAGAAAGGTTCAAGTTATTCACTGATCATAAGACATTAAAGTACATTTTATTTTTGATGTAACTTAATCTAAGGCAGTAGAGGTAGTTAGAGTTCTTAATATCTTATGACTCAGCATTACACTCGTAAAGGGCAATGAGGACGCAGATGCATTATGTATGAGACATGTGAATTTAGGAGCGGTGTTCCTAGAGTGGAAGCAATTAGAATATATAGCTAGATTTGACTTCCAACTGAATGGCATACTTGATCCTTTGATGTTAGTGAGCTTTTTAGTAAGACCTTCTCTTATTGAAAGAAATGGATCAAGTTAGCGACAAGACACAAAACCAGCTGAGATCCTTATTACATTGGAAGAAGAATAGAGTTTGAAGACTAGAAGGAATATGGAGTTAACTGATACAGTTAGCTTTATAATAATGGTAGCATGTTCCAAATGTTGATGGGCTTAGGGAAGAGGTGTTAAGAGAGGGCCATCATAAGAGATTTACTATTTATTTTGGAGGGAATAAGATACATTGGGATACAAAAAGGACAATCTATTGGGAAGGAATGAAGAATGATGCTGGGAAATTTTTCGCTGTTTAAAAGAATTGTCAGAAAGTTAAGGCTAAAACAAAATAAGGCATGAAGCTTACTACAACCATTGGAAATGCCATAATGGAATTAAGGATAAATATCGATGGAGTTCATTAGCAAATTGACAAGAATAAGACAAGGGAATGATATCATATGGGCTGTAAATTGTAGATTGTTGGTTGCTTGTGTTTCAGTTATATCATTGTCGTAAAATGCATGATATGTTTTGTATAAGTACTTTATCTATTTTAACATATATACTTAGTTGTTTGGATGTTTAATTATGTACATTTACCTATATGATAGGATTTCAGAGGCAAAATTCCTAGGGAAGATGTAATGATCCGCATATTTACAATAAAATATGTTGAAAATTATCATAATATCTTATTAATTCTTACACCAAACGAAAGATCACATCGATTCCCCATTCATAGAGTGGTCATAATAGCGATTTGACCCAGCCGTTTGAAAGTTATGACTATTTTAAAATTTCATCCTGCAACAGTCATCAATTAGTAGGTAATTAAGTAAGGAAACTATCTATTATGGGATTAGCCACCCTAATTAGGTGTTATAGTACACAAAGAACATTTCTATCATTCCTAAAACATTTTGAACCCTAGCCTCCACTAACACATCTTAAAATCAAATAAAACACCAATTTCTCATGAAGAATAATATATTCAAAGCTAATTAAAAAAGGAGACCTAGAATTATCATTGAATCAATTAATTTGGGGTTGATTTGAGTGATTGCTTGTTATTTGGAATTTATTCGAGTGAGTTGAAGACTTTTTAAAGGAATAAAACTTTGATTTTGTGAGTGGTTCATAACTCCTTACTAGCATATGTCTATTGTATGTTTTAAAATTGCTTTGGATCCATTTTAAATTAAAATATACGATTATTCTTTGCTGTCTAGATTTTTAAATACATTTAAATTTATGTTTTGATGATTTTATATAGATTAAAATATGTGGTGGCATCATATATGCTTGTATATATAATTTAGGTGTTTGTGGAATTGTTTGAGTGACTTAATATACATGGTTTTGTGCTATTTGTACGTATTACATTAATATACTTAAATAACTGTTTGGAGTTTGGGAACAAACTTTTGAGTGCTGGAAAAACATTGCTCGACATATAAATGTTAGATTTATTGTTGGAAAACATGGAAAAGAGAAAGTAGGGCCTGAAAGCAAAGGAGGTCAAAAGCTGAAGTTTTTGAAAGAAATTTAAAAATTTGAAGCCAAACCCGTTGAGCTTGGGAGTAGAAGCCTGGCAGACTTGAGACAAGCTCGGAAGTGGCTAATCCAAGGCTTGTTTCAAGCTAGAAGCAGGAAAAACTTAGGTCAAAAATTGGTTCAGAAATATATACATACACACACATGTGTGTGTGTGCGCGCGCGTGTTTATGTACACACACATGCATGCATATATAAATACATATGTGCATATACATATATGTATATGTGTATATAGGTATGTCTGTATATATTACTAATCGTGAAACTGGTACAATACTAACCCGAAGCATGCTTGGGTCGGGAAGGAGTTAGTCTGGGGTCTTATTCCAAGTACTGAACCAAAATCTTCCCTCAATTCATTTCTTGGGGATGAGCGCATCACTGACCTGATTCGAAGCTCCAAAAACCCAAAGCAAACTCCAAGTCATATCAATACCGATTAGAATTACCGAGTGACATGACTATAAGTCCAAATTCGATGTGATTTTAACCATTTAACTACAATTTATTGGCTACATCTCTGTAAAATTTGGTGTAATTCCAAGGACTTTTTTTGGGCCAACGGATGAGCAAGCGAGGGTCCGTAGTGCAAGGAGAAGTGATATCAAGCCAATGGATGAGATATAGACTTAATGAGACGCGAGCAAGTTCAAGAATGAGCTATGCTACCAAAACGAGGCATATATAAGAGTTTTTTGTCTTAGGTAGAGTGACAGTGGAGTACAGACCATGTGAAAGTGCTAAGGGAGCATTAATGATAAAAGACTCATAGTTACCGAGAGTGATAGATTGTGTGACACACTATCCTGATATCATGCCATCACATTCCATTTTCACTAGGAAACATACTTGTAGGTGGAGGGTGTGAAACATTCAAAGGATGGTGCAATGCAAGAATTAGTGTGAATGCTTACTACTAGAATAATAGGTCCAGTAGGTTATCACGACATGTAGGTCAAGTCTATTTTCTCTTCTTGTTAGTCAGTGGGTCATCCGTGTCATCAGTTATCCGAGAGCATAGGGGTATGAGGTGTCCACTTGGGTCATGCACTTTTTGGATGTCTTGTACATTGTGCGGTATCCTTTTTCAGTTTATTTATAACTATGGATGCCTATTGATGGATTAGATATATCGAGTTTATGTGCAAATGCTTTGTGTGCAGGAGGATGGTATAGGAAAAGTGTAGTAGGCCTATTTCATGGCCAATTTATAGAAAGATGTATGGGTTCTTATACTCATACTCTACATATATATATATATATATATATATATTTAGTTTATATGTCAATTTGGGCATATCATCCATTCACGCCACACTGCTGTCTGATACGAACTTATTTATGTTGTCCCTTTTCTTATAACACTTTGGGTACTCCAACGACTAAGCTTAGAGACATGTTGGTGTGACTACCTATGGCAGTTAATCAGTAGAGATGAGCAAGAGGCTTATATATTAGATATTCTATTGCAGCTTTATTATATATATCTCTTTGTGCAGTGCTTTGAGTAGTCGACACTTATTTATCTTATTAGAGACCACTTGTTTATTTGCGGTTATTTACGTAGCTGAGATATATTGACCCATTTATTATCTATATGGTTATTTGGGAGATTCTATATTCTGTTATTTTGGGATCTCTTATGAGTTTTATTTTGATCACATTGCTATCTCGCCTGTTTTATATTCATGTTCTATTATACTTTATATATGCGCCATGAGATATATTGGAGGTTATTGGGTTGTAAGTCATATTTTAAAATGGACCTTCCATGCGATGCTTCGCAGTGTAGGTGATCCATTTATAGGCACCATACATGAAGGGCGTTTTAGTTATCTTAACTAATTTGGTTATATTAAATCGTTAGTTTGAGAAGAAGAATGTTTTCTGATTTAAAATTAATTCTGTTTAATTTGATTTTGATTATTTTATGTTATAATCAATATTTAACTTCATATGTTCATATGCAGTATATGCAATAAGGATGTCATATGTTATATAAACACTCAATAACATAGGTAATACAAGTACTAATATATATAATTGCATATCTAGGTAATACACATACTAATATACATAACTGCATACATATGTGATTATTGAGATTTATAACTACACAATATACATAAGTATGTACACATTATCGAGCTTGTATTACACACACATATACGTACGTACATACATACAATATATATATACCTATGTGAATGTATATGTCCTTCTAGTCACCTTCTCTCATATCCCTTCTGTATTTAAACCCATGATTGGTCTAAATTGGTTGGCTAGCCTTGTTTGGAATCTTAAGTGTTTTGATGCAAATGCTATAGCAAGGAGGAGGCTTATATATGCGATGACTTTAACTGAATTTTTTTGGATAAGCCTTTGCCCAGAAAGCTTAGGGTATAGGCTATTGAGGGTCATGTTGCTATTGTTGATGTCCATTACAGATGGGCTCGTGATAATTGTATGACTTGGCACACCTTTGGACAGACTAAGGAAACATGCAAGTATGTTTTCCATCGGTTTCTCCTTCTATTGTTCATGCCCCTCTGCATATTCCTACCAAAATCTCACTTTCTCCCACTGATAAGAAGGTGGCTCCCTAAGCGTAGGCATACATCTCCCCCTCCTATGGTAGTTACTGTTGGTAAAACATTTCCTCCAAGCGATGTTCATGATGCATCTTCATATGAGGTCTTTCCTTTAGTACCTCTAGTTCCTTTTGTTCTCTCAACTATTGATGTTGGCACTTCGGACATAACAGTTGTGGTTAACCCTCATAAATGTAATCACTTGGAATACTTATAAGCATATATTAGTCCATGAGCACTCTAAAAAGAGGTTAGGTCCTAAGAGTGGCAGTTTCTACAGGTATGTAAGTAGTGAAGGAAGGTGCCTCTTTTACCATGTTTTAGGGGTTGGCCTATCCCTTCAAATTGTGGTGATCTTGATGAGAAGAATAGGTCAGTTTTAGCTGATGATAGTTGGCACAGGAAATTCTTGTACTATAACGATTCTATGGATAATTTTGAGCCCAGCGTCTTTGTTTTGTGGATTTTTGCATATTATTAGGCCTAACACTTCTTTTGATGGTAGCGATTCCTCCTTTTGTTGGAAGGAGGGAGCAATGTGTATTTTATTTTTAGTAGACGAGACATTGTTGTCTCGCTTGTGTTCTGTACTATGTGATTGTAGCTACGGAGGCATCTTTGCCACACCTATTCATATTTTTGTAAAAAGCGGAAGGTTGCTATAAAACTAGATTGTCATAACAAAAAATTGTGGACTTGACACAAGATGAACTTTTTTTCCTTTCTCTAAATTATAATTACACTCATACTTATGTACGTGCATACGTATATAAATACACACACACGTATTTGAATTTTAAAGTACAAATCATAAACTAAAATATAATATTATTATTTCAAATTATACATATATATGTGTGTGTTCGGCTTGAAATTTTTTTTTCTTCTTCAGAAATTTTATACATACATATGAACATGTGTTTGTGTCTATATATATATTATATTTATATATGTATTTTATTTGAATTGTAATAATCAGTTAAATCTTGAAATTTAGCCAATATCAAATAATTAATTTGAGTGTGTATGTTTTTGTGTGCCTATCAATCAGGGTGGCTAAGGGGTAAGCATAAGTATAACTATCGAAAGGTCGCAAATTTGGTCCCACTATGTCACATAATCCTTAAGCAATAATGCAACACTCCCTTTCACTAGAGTCTAACTATGGATTCTGTTCTGACTTCCCCAGATTTACTTAATTGGTTATACAAACCAATCTTTCCGGAAAAACAAATGTTCTAGCTGAACCTGGACATATAATATATATATATATATATATTATATTGATAGCAACGCTAATATAACGTGTTTACAAAATTATATTATTTGTTTACTAACTCATTGTTGTGGCAAAATTAGTTCTTATACAGACATACGCATAGACACTATATATAGTTTCATATGTATATTTTTTAGCAAAGCCAACCGATTTTTATAGTGGCCCATCCACTTTTATTACCAACAAATCAAGTTAATACACGAGCGAGGCAAAATAACTCAACTACTAATAAAGGGAAAATACAGAGTAGGAGTTAGGCAGAGGTGCCTAAACTACTATAAATGATCTAAAGCTAGTCCTCCTTAGAGGAGGAGGAAGCACTTCCATCATCCGATGAGGCAAGGCCTAACACAGCAGAAAATCTGCAAAGAGTCATAGTGTTTGGAATGAACCTAGAGTAATCTCTATAGTATGTATATTTCATATCCCAGCTATCATCTTGAAGAATGAACCTATTCCTAACTCCACGAGCACCTTTCACCGAAAGAACAGGGCCCACTCCATCAATAGAGTAATGGAGGCGCCTGGACTCACCAACAACATCACTGACAAACATATGGAAATCATGTTGAAATATATCTCATCTCAGACAGATCATGTATCTAAGCTTTCTCAAAAGAATCCCACTCAATAACATCAGTTGGGATGACTCCAAATGACACAGAATTAATAATAACATCAAAGGGAGAAACCATAGGTGTAACAATACCTACATCAGAAGGAGCGACAGGGTGAGCCTCCACCATAGGAGAAATAGAAGCAACATCTAAAATAGGAATAACATCCGGAGGAGAGCTATTCCTAATCTTAGGAACCCACTTATGCATTGAAGGATGAGGAAGCAGAATCTTGGAGGAGCCTCCAAGATCGAGACTGGGAGCCTGTAAGAGTCAACAAGGTGGCCAAAAGAATGAAAAGTACTACAAATATCAAGCACCCAACCATGTCTAACTTAAACTTCCGCCACATAGCCATCAGCAAGTTAAACACTAATCGAAGATGGCAGCGGCTTACCAGGGGTTACCTCAATAAGTGCCTTGGCATAAACCAATCTCTCATGAGCCACAATATTAGAATCGAAACATTTTAATTTACCTATAGAGAAAGCCAACTAATTCAGCCCCAATAGTGGCTGTAATATAGATGGAATTTTCATAAGTATGTCCAAACAGGAATAGATATCACTTAGTCTCTAGCACAAGCCATAGTAGGAGACCTAGTGGTGATAATGAAACGTTTCGCATCAATAAAGGATCAGCTTCTAGGACACGTTGTTGTTCATCATTGCTAGAAAATTTGAAATAATACAAAGAGTCAATATAGGTAACACGAAGTTCACCACTAAGTTTCCATATGCGTCGGCACAGAGTTCAAGCATCTTGAATCATTTGATTAAGGTCTAGAAAAAAATCAACTAAGAAACCTGACCAATAGACTGCCCCAAATTGCATAATTGGGAGGACAAACCATAATTCCATTATTCTCCATAATCCCAAAGTCAATCGAAGAGTAGGATCCCGCATTGCGGGGCAGTGATCAAAAAAGAGATGTCCAAGGCCTGGGATACATGGAAACAGACTTAGACCTAGTAAGTAATTGCTCCTAGGATATTGCGGCAACAGCAGGCATACTATTTTCCACAGCGACATTCTATCGATCGCTATTAGTGCATAAACCTTTAGCAGTTGAAAATGGATCCAAGGACACATCGACATTTGACACCATTCCACCCTTATTCACATTCGAATCAGCCAATGATTCAGCCTTGCCAAATTGCACAGACAACAAACCCATTTGGGCCTGAGCATTGGCGACCTGCCGACGAGAAGTATCAGAGACATTGAGATTCGAGAAGTCCAGAGGCTAACCTAGATAAGGCCGGGGAGGAGACAATGAACATGACTGGATCTGAGAATTGAAGGGGGGACCAGACCATGTCAGGGTCAACTGGCCGGCACTAGGAATGAGAGGGAAGAATTTTTTAGATTTCTTCGGCATGGATAGAGCGAACTTGGAAGAGGGAGAGGTTGTTGGAATTAAAGTGGAAGGAGAGGGGCGGATGTGAGAAAGAGACAAGATGCCATTAACAAAGAATGATTTATATTGTATGATAATTTGAAAATGAGTTTCATATGTATTATTTAATAATATATCATATATATGTGTATAATACAAAAATTCATGGACAAAAAATAATACGGATTAAATTTAAATCAATTAAATGTTTACCTTGATCTAGTCAACTGATTACACTTTGTATTATTAGCTATTTCCTCTTTGGAATCTTTTTTCATTCTGCTTCTGGCTTGGCTCACAGTCTAAGCTATAGGCTTAAACTTATTCTTCAATAGAGGCTAGTGTGGAATATGCATGTATATGCTTTTTGTTTGATGATAATAAACATATATACATTCAAATGAATTTGATATTGTACTATTTATTTTTCACAGATAAAATAAATATTTGCTGAATAAAATAAATAACACAGAATTGAATTCGAACGAATATTTTATTCAAACAAATATTTATTACAATTTTGATAGTACAATTTCAAGCTCTCACTATAACTATACAATTTCAGTCACAATACAATTACATCACAATTTCATAGTTACAACAGTTTCCTCACTACATATCACTCACACTCGTAGTTTGTCTTCAACTTCATTCCAATGTGAATCCAGCATCTGAGCAATCTGCAGAAATATATTTTGACGCAGTAAAATTGAAAAGGAAATGTTTTTGCAGTATAAAACAAAATATGAATTTTGAAAATAATGTTTGCCTCAGTTATTTGAGTTGTTCGTCATCATTTATATTTGAATTCATCACATACGAACATTGTGACATGCACAGTGCATCACTGTACATGCCACAAGGCCGTGTACACCGATATATGTATATACACTTGATATAGTAATAGGGACAGGTGAGCACAGGTCAAACCCAAATTATCGGATTTAACTAAAGTGCAATATAAATAAAGTCAAGTCATCAGCACAAGGTCAAATCCGAGTTCTGAAACTGGATTCAACACAGGATAGTTATATAGGATACGACTTCAAGCATGAGAACAGGCAAGCCCAAATAAATGCACAGTTCAATTATAAAGTCAAACATGCACAGGCAACACAGCTACACAATGAAGCATGAATGCTACAGAAATGAAGTAGATCAAAGTGTGCACAGAAGTAATACAAAACTCCAACATGAACAGAATGAATGTAATTCAAGAAAATCAGACATGGACAGTCTGCATTAACAAGAGAATGATCAGACACAATGGCAACTGCAAATGACAAGAAATGATCAACCAAGTTCAACAGTCAAGGCATCATCAACAAAGTGAAACTACAGAGACAAATATGATCACATTCAAAACTATATGATTTCAGTTAAAAACTACAGCATCAATGTAAAACAAACAAGATCAACCAATGTACACAGTGGCTACAGGGAAATCCAATACAACTGCAATCATGAATCAGACAAGTCATGTACATGAAGATTACAAAGGAAGCAAGTATGCAGAGAAGTCACAGAATTCACAGTGAAGTCAACAAAGCCAGAAATTCACAAAGTTTTCAAAATGATCGAAGCCGTGAGTAGAACAAGTAAAGCATGAAATTCACGGAGGAATAAAGTCAAGGTCTAAGTCAACCAGAATGAAGAACGAAAAAAATCCAATGGCCAAGGAATCATCGTCACAGCAGAGTCAATACCGTGAAATCAAAGTTATCAAATATATACGCAATATATATGTATATTGAACAAGTCAAGAATATCTCAAGCATCGAAACTAAAATCAACGGCCAGAGAAAAGAATTTGACAAATTCAAATACATATAGACGAACGAATATTCAGGGATTCGAACCCTATAAAAGGATGAACATCATCGGCAAAATATTTATTCGAGTCCAAGCTAACTGAAAACAATAAACCAATAACTCGAATCACATCGAATTCAAGTATCTATTCCAGAAAGAATAAAAGGCAGAAATCACATACCGAAGTCATAAATCGAATTCAATCAACAAACAAGGAGCAGTCGAAGCGAAGCTACAAAGAGTCGTTGATTGACAAAGCAAACTCGATCATCTCGAAGCAAAGTCGATTGTAACAAAAGCCACAATTCCAGAATCATCATCAAAAAAAGGGCCAGAGATACAAGAAAGCGAAATCGCCATAGCCCTAATTTAGTCGAGCAAGTGTTGAAGAAGCCGAAGCTCAAATTCATCAGAGAATCATCGCCGAAAGCCCTAATTTCTAACTCGCCATATTTTTTCTCAGGGGATAGGGCTGGAGATAAAAGAAATCGGGCCAAAGAAAATAAAAGCAAGGGGATCAAAGAAGGTATCGGGCCGATAATTTCTTATTGAATAATAGTGGGCCGACCTAGTTTTTAAATAGGGCTTTATAATTTTAATGTTAAATTTGGGTCGGGTTTAATTGATATAGTTTGGGTCCATTTTATTTAGGGCAAAAATTGATTTAAATTTTCAATCTAAATTTTTCCCTGGGGTTAAACTGTATTTTGTATTTCAGTTTGTATTTTCAAAGTCCTGTCAGGGTTAATCACCACCTAGGGTTTAGGTGTTGTCAGATTGTCTAGTTAGGGTTAGTTCAGTGAGCAGGGTGTGTGAGTTTACAAAGCTCTATAGGCGGAGCAGGGTGTGCGAGTCTGTAGGAGTGTTTGTAAGCGGGATACTGTTTAATTCTAATAGAAATCTGGGAATGCAACAGTAGGCAGGGGTTGCCGAAGCTGGGTAAATTCTCTGTGTGTGATTTACTTTGCTGCATATTTATATGCTGTTTGATTACGTGTTTAATCTGAGAAAATTTGCTATAACCCTATTCACCCCCCTCTAGGATTAATCTAGATCCTACAAGTGGTATCAAAGCCCGGTATTTTTTTTAACTCTAGAGTCATGAATTTTTTAAATAATGCTTTTTCTGAGGGACAATCTATTGTTAGGCCACCTATGTTTAATGGGAGTGATTATGCTTACTGGAAAGTTAGGATGGGTATTTATCTTAGTTCTGTAGATTATGATGTTTGTGATATTATTGAAACTGGCTATACACCTCCCACTATAACTATTGGTGATACTTCGATTCCTAAACCTAAGGAGAGGTGGGATGCTAACGATAAGAAATTAAGAACTACAAATGCTAAAGCTATGAATGCTTTGATCTGTGCTCTTGATAAGACTGAATTTAATAGAATTTCTCATTGTAAAACAGCACAGGAAATTTGGCATACTTTGGAGGTGACACACGAAGGAACTTCTCAAGTCAAAGAGTCTCTTCTAGCCCTGTTCAGCAATGAATACGAGAACTTTGTGATGGACAAAGGCGAGAGCATAAAGGATATGTTTGGACGCTTCTCAACCTTGGTGTACAATGCTAGAGCGCTTGGAAAGGTATTCTCTGAGGTAGAGCTAGTGAGGAAGATTCTACGAGTCTTACCGATGAACTTTGAGGCAAAAGTCACGGCAATACAAGAATCAAAAGATTTAAGTAAACTAAGCATGGAGGATTTGATCGGAAATCTGATGACGTATGAGCTTGAGTTAAAAGCCAAGGAGGAACGCATCAATTCCGAACCAAAGAAGAAGACAATTGCCTTAAAGAGCAGAGAAGAGAGCGATGAAGAAGAAGAAGATCCAATTGAAGTGCTTGTAATGGCTGTCAATAATCTTAGAAGAAGATTCAAGCCACGCAAAAAGAAAACCAGTGGTAATAGGTCAAAAGATTCTGACAACTCTGAAAATGAATTAATCTGCTATAACTGCAACAAGCCTGGTCACTTCAAACAAAATTGCCCACTTCTCAAAATCAACAAAGGAAAGAAAAAGAAGAAGGCCTTCGCAGTGACTTGGGATGATGAAGAAGGAGAGGAAGTTTCAACTGATAGCTCAGAGGAGGCTAACTTGTGTCTTACGGCAAGATCAGACTCAGAAGCAAGCTCAGAGGAATCTAGTGAGGTAAATAACTATTCTTATAAAGAACTTCTTTATGTGTCTTGATCTTACTAAAACTGTTGATGCTCTAGATTCTAAAATTGAAAAACTGAAATCTGATAGGAGAGAACTTGCCCGTGAAAATTTTAGGTTAGAAACTGAACTTGAAGATATTCAAAACCTAGACTGTAAAAATTGTAAAACTTTAGATTCAGAATTATCAAAACCGAAGAATAACTTTGAGAATCTTGAAAAAGAAAACTTGAATCTAAAGGAAACTATTGAAACTAGGAAAAAGGATTTTATAAACAGATGCACCTCACTTGTGATTGAAAACACAACACTGAAAACCAAAGTCCAAGATCTTGAGAAATCACTGAGTAACTTTTCTAGAGGAGAAAAATCATTCAATATGCTATTGGGAAATCAATTGTTTGCTAACAATAGAAAAGGACTAGGTTTTGGAAAAACACAAGTTGATAGTGCTAAAGGAAAGAGTGTCTTTACTGGATGTGAAATAAATGGACATCATAGTCATAGGAACAAGAACACAAAATTTATACAAGTTTGGGTTCCTAAAAATTCTACAAATAAATTTCATGTCTATTGGAACAAGAATGAAAGGACAAAACAAATTTGGGTTCCAAAGGGATTGTTTATTCACAGTTATTCTGCCACTAACAACCATGGACCTATAAAAACAAATAGGTCACATAAATCTTTAATCGTGTAGGTGTGGTGGCAGGCTAAGGAACAACATTAGTGTTATCTGGATTCTGGTTGTTTTAGATACACAACGGGCGACAATCAATGTTCCTTAGCCTAGTATAAAGGTGACAGATTCACAATGGGCAAACAACGAAAGATTATCGTACAGGTAAAACAGGTAATTGTATTTATTTTCAAACGGTAAATAAAATGTGAAAATCTGCACCATAATCTGAATTAAATCATCCAGTTATGTGAAATGATTGATGATGATTAATTCTGATTTCATCTTTAAATGGATTTACTCGAAGTAATTATGATGGTTGACAGATTCTAATTTACTTGATATGATCTTACGTGACTTGCTCTTATCCATGACTTTGATTTGTGCTTAAAAGTTGACCAACCATCTCTTTATTGAATTTAATCTGTTTGGTCAAATTTCGATGTTGATTGATTTCTGATTACTCATGCTATAAAAAGTTTTTTTTTGAGAAATTGTTGAAATTGTTGAAACTTTGTGAAATTGGTGAAGCTTCAAGAAATTGTTTTGAAATAATGATGATGGTTTAATGACTGTTGATCCTACAATTTCGAAATCTGACTCTATGATATTTGTTTGATTGTTTACACGGCTTCAATTCAATTTCAAGAGAATTTCATTTAAAAATTGTTGAACATTATTCTGAAAGAGTTTGTTGACATTTCATAATCTGGTCTATGACTTCAAACGAGTGATTACTGAGTGAAAGTAAAAATCAGATGCAGATTTCACTGGAAATGTAGTTGTTAGAAAAATTACTAGTGAAATGTGATTATTTATTGACTTTCATTAGCTGCATTATTTTTCAAAGAAAATATCTGCACATTTTTTCACTTGAAATCATTTTTCAATTTAGCAGAATTTTTTTTCCTTAAACCCCTTCTAGAAAATAATTTTTGTTAACCACTCTTTTCAGATTAGTTATTTGATAATTATTTTTGAAATTGACTTTAAACTAATCTGATCCCCTAATAATTATCTAAAAAGATAGATAGTGATTGAAAATAAGATGAGTGTTGATATTAATCATATATTATAACTTGAGAAAGTATAATTAGAAAATTTCTTTAGAAATTCACACAAGAGTTATAAAAACTTTTTTGTTGATAAATATTCCATGATCATTTCTATTTCTATCATTTTTCTATCGACCATCACTCATCAAAAAATCAATATAGTATGTCAATATGTGGTAGTTTAAACGGGAAATCATTTGTGCTTCAATTTTTTATATATTTCTAACAATAAATAATAATATCCAAAATATTCACTCTCATTTAAAAGTCCTCACGGTTATGCATGGGTGAATTACTTGGATTTTTGATTATGTGCTTCCATGCTCATTTAAAAGTCCTCACGGTTATGCATGTATGGAACGCATATCAAAATTAATTGATTAAATAGACAAGTTGATTCTAATCCCATTTAAAAGTCCTCACGGTTATGCGTGGTTAGAAGATACTTGAATTCATTTTTTTATAAAAAAAATCATGAATACTACTAATCTCATTTAAAAGTCCTAACGGTTATGCATGGTTAGTAGATATTCAAATTTCCTAAAATAAATATACCACTAATAGACACAACTATATGGTTTTATTCGATGAAATCATTCCTATCATTCTAAAGTGGAATATGCGTCAATTAAAGTATTTATGATTTTTGTTTGATTTTCTTATTGAAATTAATAATTATACTCGATTAAGCCTTAATATTGTATTAATATCACTATATCTCTATTTTTCTATTACTATTATTCTTTTGCTGATAACAAAAGGGGGAGATAAAGGTTAAGATTTTGGAAAATAAAATTCACATATTTTATATTTGCATATAGATTCATATTGCATATTTTATTCTCATGCATATATGTAGGGGGAGTATTGTGTAGAGAGGGAGCATTCAAATAGGGGGAGCAAATTGAATAATCAAATACATTTAAAATAGTCAAATCTTAAATATATGTTTGTTATCATCAAAAGGGGGAGATTGTGGAATATGCATGTATATGCTTTTTGTTTGATGATAATAAACATATATACATTCAAATGTATTTGATATTGTATTATTTATTTTTCACAGATAAAATAAATATTTGCTGAATAAAATAAATAACACAGAATTGGAATTCGAACGAATATTTTAATCAAACAAATATTTATTACAATTTTGATAGTACAATTTCAAGCTCTCACTATAACTATACAATTTCAGTCACAATACAATTACATCACAATTTCATAGTTACAACAGTTTCCTCACTACATATCACTCACACTCATAGTTTGTCTTCAACTTCATTCCAATGTGAATCCAGCATTTGAGCAATCTGCAGAAATATACTTTGACGCAGTAAAATTGAAAAGGAAATGTTTTTGCAGTATAAAACAAAATATGAATTTTGAAAATAATGTTTGCCTCAGTTATTTGAGTTGTTCGTCATCATTTATATTTGAATTCATCACATACGAACATTTTGACATGCACAGTGCATCACTGTACATGCCACAAGGCCGTGTACACTGATATATGTATATACACTTGATATAGTAACAGGGACAGGTGAGCACAGGTCAAACCCAAATTATCGGATTTAACTCAATTCCAATATAAATAAAGTCAAGTCATCAGCACAAGGTCAAATCCGAGTTCTGAAACTGGATTCAACACAGGACAGTTATACAGGATACGACTTCAAGCATGAGAACAGGCAAGCCCAAATAAATGCACAGTTCAATTATAAAGTCAAACATGCACAGGCAACACAGCTACACAATGAAGCATGAATGCTACAGAAATGAAGTAGATCAAAGTGTGCACAGAAGTAATACAAAACTCCAACATGAACAGAATGAATGTAATTCAAGAAAATCAGACATGGACAGTCTGCATTAACAAGAGAATGATCAGACACAATGGCAACTGCAAATGACAAGAAATGATCAACCAAGTTCAACAGTCAAGGCATCATCAACAAAGTGAAACTACAGAGACAAATATGATCACATTCAAAACTATATGATTTCAGTTAAAAACTACAGCATCAATGTAAAACAAACAAGATCAACCAATGTACACAGTGGCTTTAGGGAAATCCAATACAACTGCAATCATGAATCAGACAAGTCATGTACATGAAGATTACAAAGGAAGCAAGTATGCAGAGAAGTCACAGAATTCACAGTGAAGTCAACAAAGCCAGAAATTCACAAAGTTTTCAAAATGATCGAAGCCGTGAGTAGAACAAGTAAAGCATGAAATTCACGGAGGAATAAAGTCAAGGTCTAAGTCAACCAGAATGAAGAACGAAAAAAATCCAATGGCCAAGGAATCATCGTCACAGCAGAGTCAATACCGTGAAATCAAAGTTATCAAATATATACGCAATATATATGTATATTGAACAAGTCAAGAATATCTCAAGCATCGAAACTAAAATCAGCGGCCAGAGAAAAGAATTTGACAAATTCAAATACATATAGACGAACGAATATTCAAGGATTCGAACCCTATAAAAGGATGAACATCATCGGCAAAATATTTATTCGAGTTCAAGCTAACAGAAAACAATAAACCAATAACTCGAATCACATCGAATTCAAGTATCTATTCCAGAAAGAACAAAAGGCAGAAATCACATACCGAAGTCATAAATCGAATTCGATCAACAAACAAGGAGCAGTCGAAGCGAAGCTACAAAGAGTCGTTGATTGACAAAGCAAACTCGATCATCTCGAAGCAAAGTCGACTGTAACAAAAGCCACAATTCCAGAATCATCATCAAAAAAAGGGCCAGAGATACAAGAAAGCGAAATCGCCGTAGCCCTAATTTAGTCGAGCAAGTGTTGAAGAAGCCGAAGCTCAAATTCATCAGAGAATCATCGCCGAAAGCCCTAATTTTTAACTCGCCATATTTTTTCTCTGGGGATAGGACTGGAGATAAAAGAAATCGGGCCAAAGAAAATAAAAGCAAGGGGTTCAAAGAAGGAATCGGGCCGATAATTTCTTATTGAATAATAGTGGGCCGGCCTAGTTTTTAAATAGGGCTTTATAATTTTAATGTTAAATTTGGGCCGGGTTTAATTGATATAGTTTGGGTCCATTTTATTTAGGGCAAAAATTGATTTAAATTTTCAATCTAAATTTTTCTCTGGGGTTAAACTGTATTTTGTATTTCAGTTTGTATTTTCAAAGTCCAGTCAGGGTTAATCACCACCTAGGGTTTAGGTGTTGTCAGATTGTCTAGTTAGAGTTAGTTCAGTGAGCAGGGTGTGCGAGTTTACAAAGCTCTATAGGCGGAGCAGGGTGTGCGAGTCTGTAGGAGTGTTTGTAAGCGGGATACTGTTTAATTCTAATAGAAATATGGGAATGCAGCAGTAGGCAGGGGTTGCCGAAGCTGGGTAAATTCTGTGTGTGTGATTTACTTTGCTGCATATTTATCTGCTGTTTGATTACGTGTTTAATCTGAGAAAATTTGCTATAACCCTATTCATCCCCCCCTCTAGGGTTAATCTAGATCCTACAGCTAGGGCTTACGTTAGGTACTATCTAAAAAGAATGAGGGAGTATGATTGTATTTATAGCCCCAAATTGACCGCAACATATCTAGTATGGTTCTACATTTTTCTCCTCTATTTACTCCTTGATAATATATTTATCAAATATGCTTTTTGAATGAAACAGAATTTCCTCCCAATATTATTTCATGGTCTACGACACATAATAAAATTTGTATGTACATTTTAGGCCTAATTAATAACCATTATTAATGATTTAAATATTTATCTTTAGCTTATTTACATTGTTAAATAAACATATACATCCAAATTTTAAGGCTTCAAATAAATAAATAAAAACAATAAAAAATTGTAAAACATTAATATTAATTTTCTGCATTTTAATTTATAACATTTATAAATTAATTCAATGAAGTTGAATCTAGAAATATGTTGACAAATACTGTTCTAGGACTCCTTGGTGTGAACTCATCACGCGGTATTATTTAAATAAATCAAATATTAAAGCCTGTGTGGACTATGTTGCTTAGTAGTGGACACGAGTTCAGTAACTTACATATCATTTATGTGAAATCTTTTTCCTAATATATTAAAGCTATACCTTAAATAACTATGTATTGTGCACGTTTTTCTTTTCATCATCATTATGTCATTGAGATACCTTGAGTTTGTCCAATGATCAAAAACTTTAATAAAATCCATAGTTAATTATGAAATACAATTTTTAAGTCCTTGGACCAATCCGATAATTTTTATCGATTTACCTTTTACTTAAACAAGAAATTTTACTTTAAGTCGACTAACAATTATCGTGATACTAACCTTTTACATGAAAGGGACAAATCCTCTCTTGAGCTGTGTTTCACTTTAAGTGATTTAACGAATACCCAGCTGTAGCCGTAATAGGAGCATCATGTCATATGATTTACCATAATTAAAGTATAGTTTAGACACTTAAGATCTAGGTACTGTCATATTTGAAGACTATTGCACATCGTTACATGCGATCGTATATTTTTGACTTAATTACAGTTAACCTATAGAAGAATCTTGTTGAGTATGTGATTTTTTTTAAAAAGTACAACAAATACGTAACACCTTATGTCCTTAACGCTCATGAGTAATTCAACATCCGTTGTATGAAGTGTGTTATGTAACGACTCGGAATTTTATCGTTTTAATTTGTGAATATTTAATTTAAATATTTAGTTAATGATTCTTATTAATTTAATGATCCTCTATTAATTTATGATTGATAATAGATTTTAAATCTTGTTTACATAAATAAATAGTTCGACGAAAAACTGAAAATGTGACCGAAACACAATTTTTGGATTTTTATCTTTCTATTGAATAAGAAGTTATTTTAAATCGTAATATTGTGGTTTTACTTTAAAATAACATTTAAATTTATAAAAAATGTTTACATTTGGAAAGAACATAATAATAATATGTAATTGTATGTAAATTTTTATTTAAAATTCAAATAAAAGATAATATGACATGGGAATGATGACTTAGGTGTTGAAATGGATTAAGTACACAAATACACCCTTTTATCCATCATGTTTTAAAATGCTTAGTACTTTGGTGGTTTTAAAATGATGTAGGAGATGAAAAGAATATTTTATTTTTATTTTTTAAAATCTTCTTATATATATATACACACATCTTTCATTTCTACATCCACTTACTTCATTTTCTAAATTTTCTTTCTCCATCTCCTCTTCATTTTAAATTTTTTGAATTTTTAAAAAGTGAATATTAGGCTCAGGTCCCTAGTAAGTTTCAAAATACACAAAAACCCCAGTAAAAAAAAGTGTGTAAATTAGGTCCCTAGAATTAAGTTACTAAGTAATTGCATATAGTTATGCAATTTTTTTGGTGAATAATTGCGGAATTTTCCACAACTTTTGGAAAAAATTGCGTAAATTTCCGCAATTTTTTGGGTGAATAATTGCGGAATTTTCCGCAATTTTTTGGATGAATAATTGCGGAATTTTCCGCAATTTTTTGATATAATTGCATAAATGTCTGCAATTATTCACTGAATAATTGCATAAGTGTATGTCATTATTTAGTAACTTAATTCTAGGGACCTAATTTACAAACTTTATTTTACTGGGGTTTTTGTGTATTTTGAAACTTATTAGGGACCTGTGCCAAACTGTCCCTTTTAAAATTCTCATCTTTTTAGTTCAAAAACATCATTCATTTAAGAACCAAATTTAAAAGCTTAAAAAGATTTGGATTAACATTTCAAAGGCATGGAAAAGAATGCGAGTTACTAAATCTGCAAATATTACTATTAAATATGAGTCATGTGTATATTTGTTTTGAAATTTATTTGATTTGAAATATTGTTAGGAATTTATGTTAAAAAGCAAATTTTTAGTTGGATTTCAATATAAGTGGACAAACTTGCTTACTGTAACATATATTTGTTGTTTGTTTGTTTAAAAACAAAATCCCTTCTTGCCTTTTAAAATCAATAACTCTCAAACTGTTTTGATTTTGAATATGCCATCAACTACAAAGTTGTTTGTTTTGACCCATGGTTTATTTTAAAAATAGTTTTTGTATTTTTAATTGAGTATCTTTTGAGAAATTTGAATAATACAGCAAACAAAAAAAACTATCGGCTTTTCATCGATGACAAATCGATGAACGACCTTTATAATCATGATCGTCATGACAAATCATGATTTTTAGGGGCAGTTTCAGTATTTTTAGAGTTGTTGTTTGATTGAATTTTCTAGTCGTGTTATTTTGGATTAAAAAGCAAATTCCGGTAGACCGGTGGTCGAAGGGTTTGACAGAGGGTACCGAGACAAAGGACGAAGGGAGACAGACCTTTTCTGTGTTGGAGGCGAGAGCTCAAGTGGCCCATAGTGGTGTTAGTAGCTTGAGCTAGGGTTTAAGGCCATTGATGTCATGGGTACGGACGGGGTTGTTTTCTAGGTGTTGGCTGTGTCGAGCTTGGTCAGCAGGGAACCGGAGAGGTGCGCATAGATGGGGCAGGTGGCTGTGATAATGTCAGGGCCAGTTATGGTATGCGATGGTGTCGATGTATGGATTTGTGGTTGCGACATGGGTTTGATCCTAGTAATGCTCTCGGCCATGATAGCCGAATGAAGCTTTAGTGAGAGATGGACGTTGGCGAGGTGCTGGAGGCGATGGGCTCGATTGCTATGTCGTGTGGGAGTGTCGCGGCGGTGGCTGAGGGTGCGCATGCATGTGCACGCATTTGCCTGTGTTCACGTTGGAGGGAACAGGTTCTGAAAACCCTGGAAATTTTGTTTGGAAGTTTGTTCAGTTGAAAGATAAAGAATAGATGGGTATCCGTTCGTGGAGTAGTTGTTTTGGAATTTAGGCCTTACGCGTATTTGTAAATATAAAACAAGTTTTTTAAAAATTAAGTTTAAATTAAAATACGTTCAATTTGAAATTGCATAACTCCCATTCAGAATCCGTTTGACTCGTAGTTTCTAGCACTGAGTTCGTATTGTCTTATAGAACACACTCATTAAATCATTTGACCCATATATGGTAGTATAAATTAATTGTAAATTAATACAGTAGTGTTTAATTACGTCGTTTAGTAATTATATTGTTGACACCATGCTATTAGACCCTTGAATTTTGATGTGTTGATTGTGACAACCATATAAGTATATATTATATGATCTAACCATATGTGCGAGAGAAGATACTATGCAGACCAGATTTCAGACAGAAGTCTCAGTAACACATTTAGTCCACGGTCCGAGTCTAGTAGTTAATACATGTTAAAATCTCCCTGTAGTGGTATATGCACACACATAATCTAATTTGTTTTCAAAAATAGTCCATATGATAAAAATTTCATAAAGAAGTTCATATACAACTTTTTTTTAAAAAGATCTTTGATATGCCAAAAAACAAGCCATTTAACCGGCTGAAGCATGTAGTTCAGTCGATTGAATGACTGTGCACATGCACAACAAATATTGAACATCCAGACGGCTGAACTATATATTTCAGCTGGCTTAATTGCAAGACTTTTGCACTACTTTTTCTCTAATTGGATTTTCAATCGATTCAGCTAGCTGAATTTTTTCACTCAGTCGGTTGAATCTTCATAACGGATATATTTTGAAAAGACACTTCACTTCAACAAACAGAAACAACTCTTGATTCAAGAGTTGCTTCCGTATCTTTTGATCGCTGCTTTTCACGAATAGTTGCAACTCTTAAATCACTATATATAGCCATCAAATCAATTGTTCTAATCACTTAATTCTAATTTTGTTTTCTCATTCTCATTATCTAAACAATCTTGCCATTTGCATTCAACACTTTCAATTCTAATCACTTGTTCA
This sequence comes from Allium fistulosum, assembly GCA_030737815.1. Lineage (NCBI taxonomy): Eukaryota > Viridiplantae > Streptophyta > Magnoliopsida > Asparagales > Amaryllidaceae > Allium > Allium fistulosum. The sequence goes on from JASFAW010000015.1 coordinate 2,081,626, forward strand.
TTCAAGCAAATCTTATTCGTGATTAAATAGACTTCCTATCTTCATGAATCACACTATATACCACAAAGGAGAAGATTATGGGAAGGGTGTACGTTGTTGACTTATCAGTTCTACTCAAGAGCATATTCAGTCAGAAGCAATTTTACTATTTGTATTATAAGTCCCGTTCAGGTGCTCAGGCGGTTGAAGTCCTATTTTGTTTCTTAGGCAGTAGAAGTCTTGTTCGGTTGCTCAGGCAGTGTAATACAAATTCCTCCAGGTCAAGTGAGGGTTTATAGTTAAATTCCAGAAGGAGTCTGGGATCGTACGTAGAACGGGAAGTTCGAACCGGTATAAAAATCTCTGGCGTCTTTTTCTTTGTTATTTACTTTTACATTTATATTCTGCACTAGTAGATAACTTAGATAATATTCTACATTATACGTTCCTTACTCACTCTCACTTGGTGTCAGCGCCTTAGTCATCGTATAACCATAACACGGTTATTTGATAATCAGTTAATATGGAAAATAACACTAGCATAAGTTTTATTGAAGGTCAATTCACTACACGACCATCACTATTTAATGGTTTGAGTTACAACTATTGGTCAACTCGCATGTGTATTTATATGCAAGCAAATTGATATGATACTTGGAATATCACTCAAAATGAATACGCTATACCTACCACACCATATGCACAATGGTCAAAAAAAAATAGACGCTACTTCAAATGCCAAAGCCATGAAAATATTATTTTGTACTTTAGATAAGAATGAATTTAATAGAGTTAGTATGTGTAAAACTGCTTATGAAATCTGGTGAACTCTTAAAGTTACACATGATGGAACAAACAAAATGAAACAAATCAAGATTTCTATGCTTAAAAATCAGTTCCAAAATTTTAGAGTGAAACCAAATGAAACAATAAATGATACGCATTCTAGATTCCAAGACATATATCATTCACTATTAGCATTAGGAGAAAAATATACCGATTTTGATATTGTTTCATAAATCCTAAACTCTTTAACGGATGAATGGGAACGAAAAGTCTTAGCTATTGAAGAAGCTAATGATATTTCTACCATCAAACCTGCAGAGTTAATAGGAAACCTCATGTCGTATGAAGTATGTTTTCAGGCAAAACGAGATCAAGCCCAAGATAGAAAGAATATAGCTTTTTAGGTTGAACAAGAAGACTCGAACTCAGATGAAGATGACATGACATTTATATCAAAGAATTTCAAAAAGTTTTTGAAATTTAGAAAGAACAAGAAATTTGGTAACAACAGAAGAGACAATACCAATAAACCATCAGCTTCAAATCTCGAGTGTTATGAATGTCATAAGAAGGGTCACATAAAGAAAGATTGTCCTGATCGAAAGAAAGACAGATACAAGAATAAAAAGGATAAGTAAAAGAAGAAACAAGCATTCTCTGTTACATGGGATGATTTAGAATCATCTTCGTCATTAGATAGTGACACGGACAATGATTCCGAACAAGCAAATGTCTGCTTTATGTCTTCAACTAACGATGTAAATGATCTAATTTTTGATGATTTAATAGATAGAAATCTAGAGCTATTGGATAAACTAAAGAAGTTAAAAGAAAGTATAAAGATGCTTTAGAAAAACTAAATAGGAGTGAAATAAGAGTTGATATGCTCAGGGATGAAAAGAAAATCCTAGAAGAAGAACTTGTTAAAATACAAGAATCTTTGTCTAATGTACCTTCCCAACTCTCTATGCTATCAAATAAAATTGAAGTTCAAAAAGAAAAGAATATGAAATTAGCTTAAGAAAACCATGATTTAAAATCAAATGTCAAAATTCTGGAATTAAACAATACCAGTCTCAAAATTGAGTTAGAAAATATTACTAAAAATGTATCTAACTTTAATAAAGGTAGATAAAATCTTTCTAAGATTATTAATAACTTTCAAACTACTTTTAATAAGAAAGGGCGAGGATATAAAAATTCCTTAAAATCTAATACAAAGAGGAATAATTCACCATATAAAAATTCAACATACATAAGAATTTTGTAAAAGCAAAACCTAAACCAAAGGCTTTCACTCAAAAGAAGGTTATCGGTAATACAAATAATATAAAAATTTGGGTACCAAAAACTAATAATAATTTAATCAGAAATAAGTATATTAAGTCTTTTATAAGTTCAGTTCATAAAATGAAAATTTTACGTATAAAGGGAATTCTAAACCCTCATGGGTTTTTTCCTAAGATCTTACTCTTAGGACCCTAATAAAAGATGGGTACCAACACCATCTCTATGTTTTTTGCAGGTACCAACTAAGAAAAGAGGAAAGTGGATACTTGACAGTGGTTGCTTTAAACATATGACATGAAACAAAGATATGCTGACTAACATTATCTACTCAGATGGAGGATCTGTTACATTTGGAGATAATTCCAAAGGATATATCATCGGCAAAGGCGATGTGAGCAATGACGATACATCTAACTTACCTCTTATTACAAATGTTTTACTAGTTAAAAATTTAAAACATAATTTGTTTATTATATATGCAATAAAGGTTTTAATATATCTTTTTCTAAAAATAAATGCAATATATTTGATCAAAACAAAAATCTAATTTTTGGAGGAACTAGAGAACGAAATATATACATATTAAATATGAAAGTAAATCATAACACAAATATGTGTCTAGTAGCCAAAGAAAATGATTCTTGGTAATGGCACAAAAGATTTTGTCATATAAACTTTAAAGCTATAAGTAAAATATCTAAGAATAATTTAGTAAAAGGATTACCTAAAATGATTTTAGGGTAAATAGTATTTGAGATGCTTATTAGTTAGGAAAATTAACCAAATCTTCTTTTAAATCAAAGAAAATAATTTCTACAATACAACCACTTGAGTTATTACATTTAGATCCTTTTGGACCAACTCAAGTACAATCTATAAATCATAATGGATATGTTTTCATAATTGTAGATGATTTTTCAAGATACACCTAGACAATATGTATGAAAAACAAAAGCGATACTCTTGAAAATTTTAGAATCTTTGCTCAGAGAATACAAAATATTAAGAATATAAAAATTAAAACCATTCGAAGCGATCACGGTGGCGAGTTCGATAAGGATATTTTTGAAAAATATTGTAATAAGGAATTATTCATAATTTTTCCTTTTCTAGAACTCCACAACAAAACAAAGTTGTAGACAGGAAAAGTAGAACACTTCAAGAATGCGCTAGAACTTTATTAAATGGAAGCACACTGCCTAAATATTTTTGGACAGAAGCTGTAGCAACTGCTTGTTATGTTTTAAATCGTGCCTCCGTTAGACCATTAACAAAATGTACCCCATATGAACCCTTTAATGGAAGGAAACCTAATATATCATATTTTAAAGTTTTTGGCTCAAAATGTTTCTATTAAATATAAAAGACCAACTTGGTAAATTCGATCCAAAATCCGATGAAGGAATACTCATTGGATACTCAGAACGAAGCAAGGCATACATAGTTTATAATAAAAGAACTAAAATTATCAAAGAAACACTTCATGTTTCATTCGATGAAACTTTCAAATTTAATAATAAAAATGAAGATTAAGAAATAATTCCTAAATCAAATATCACAGTAGATGATGTTGAAAATATTGAAAATAATGTTGAAAATGAAAATAACAATTTACCAATTGAAAATGGAATTCGAACTCCACCAAGAATTCTAAGAAATCACCCTATTGAAAATGTCATAGGAGAAGTAAATACTAACGTAAGAACTAGAAATCAATTAAATCAAATGGTTCATGTGGCTTTCCTATCGAACATTGAACCCAAAAATGCTAAAGAAGCCTCAACTGATGATTACTGGATTATAGCTATGCAAGAAGAATTAAATCAATTTGAACAAAACAAAGTTTGGGACTTAGTTCCTAGACCAAGTGATCAAACAGTCATCGGTACTAAGTGGGTGTATAAAAATGAAGCCGATGAGCAATGGAATATTATTCGAAACAAGGCTAGATTAGTCGCTCAAGGCTACAATCAAGAAGAAGGGATAGACTACGAGGAAACATTTGCTCTTGTGGCTCGACTAGAAGCAATATGAATTTTATTATCATTTGCATCATAACTTTAAACTATATCAAATGGACGTAAAAAGTGCTTTTCTAAATGGTTTTATAAAAGAAAATGTATATGTAGAACAACCACCTTTATTTACACATACAAAATTTCCAGACCATGTTTATAAACTAAAGAAAGTTTTATACGGTTTAAAACAGGCACCTCATGCTTAGTACAATCTTCTTATAAGTTATCTTATAAATTTTGGTTTTAAAATTGGAAAAGTAGATCAAACGTTATTTATAAAACAAGATAACGATATTTTATTCATACAAGTTTATGTAGATGACATTATTTTTTGGCTCCACAAACAGAAAATTATGTCAACAATTTTCAAATATAATGACAAGAGAATTTGAAATGTCTCGTATAGAAGAACTTTCATATTTTCTTGGTTTACAAATTAAACAGTTAAATAATGGAATTTTTATTAATCAAGAAAAATATTATAATAATCTTATAAAACGTTTTGGTATGGAAACCACTTCTGTTAAACCAACTGCCATGAGCACTATGATACATTTCGATCGAGATGAAAATGGCAAAAGTGTTAACCAAAAACTATATCGAAGTATGATCAGATCCATACTTTATTTAACTGCTAGTCGTCCAGATATAATGATGTGCGTATGCTTGTGTGCACGATTTCAAGCAAATCCCAAAAATCACATTTTTGGATAGTGAAACGAATTTTGCGATACTTAAGCAAGACTTAAGACTATGGTCTCTTTAACCGAAAGAATGTCCTTTTGAGTTAGTATCATATAGTGTGATTTTGGAGGATGTCGAATAGATCGAAAGAGTACAAGTAGTCATTTCATTGGACAAACTTTAATATCTTGGTTCAGTAAGAAACAAAATTGCATTTCACTTTAGACGTGTGAAGCAGAATATATTTCTGCTGCTTTGGCGTGTGCTCAAGTAATGTACATGCAACAAACACTACAAGATTTTGGAATAAATCTATATAAATCAACAATCTATTGTGATAATATAAGTGCCATAAATTTATCAAAAAATCCTATAAATCACTCCAGAACTAAAACATATCGATATTCGATATCATTTTCTTCACGATAATATTGAAAAGGTAATATTCCTCTTGATTTTGTACCATCAGAAAATCAAATTGCAGATATATTTACTAAACCCTTAAATGAAAACATATTTCTTAAATTAAGACGTGAACTAGGAATTATGTCATTGCATGATTTATAATTATAAATTTTTTAATAAAAATTTAATAGAACAAAAATTGGAACTGTTGGCACTCGAACGCTGCACTCGTATGAGGAAGTTGCATGACTTTCCAATGTTCTATTATGTTACTTGATTAGGACCATACATCTCTTTTATTTAATATGCGGTTATAATCTCTTTTATATATTAACCTTCCATTTTTTCTTGGCTGCTGATTTCTAAGCAATATTAACCTTAAATCAATAAACCTTAAATAGATAAGAAACTTAGTATATATACACGTGAATTAAATTTCTCTTAAACTCATATATATATACAAACTTTACGAATAAATAAACATTTCTTTACAATGTAGTCTTAAGAAAGCTCCAACCTCTCTACGATCGCCTTCAGCACCTCCTCTACGGATTCCTCAAACAAATCCACACCGGTATATATTCCAGTAAGGATTACTCCATCACCAAATCATCATACTGGATATACACCAATCGGGAAGCGAGCTAAGAAAAACATGAATTTCGGTTCACCATCTCCCAAAGAAAAGATAGAATAAATTCATCACTATCAACATGAGACTTTAGGATTAAATGCGAAATGTATTATGAACAAAAACACCATGGAAGACGATTAAATTTTCTTGAATAATTCGCTCTTAAATTCTATGGATCGCCTATAAAGGAAAGTGTTCATCATCCGTCTCCACAACATCCCCCCGTGTCTCCGAATTCTTGGGAACAAAGTGCTCAGCGTAATGTTTGGTCTCCTATACATCCATTATGTGAAATCACCAAAGTTGAACCAAGCACAAACGACCCGAAGACTTTAGGAAATTAATTTTTTTAAGTTTATATATTTTATATTGTAATATGAATATGTAATGTATTTATTGAAATAATAATTATATTTATGTTTAATATGAGAATAAAGCTCAAAAACATAAATATAGTTTATAAGTTAACTAATTTAAGATTAAACTAAAAGAAAGCATCACCTCAGCCAAACAACAGTTTCAGCCGGCTGAACCCTCAACTCAGCCAACTGAACATTCAAAGAATTTAAATTTTTCCTGAAATTCAGCCGACTGATCCCCATCCCCCAGCCAGCTGAATTGTATCAAAATTACACTATTTAAATGTGGGAAGAATTTTCCTACACATCAGCCGATTGACCCACAACGATTGAATATTCAAATCATCAACTTTTTAACTTAGCATTCAGCCGACTGACCACCGTAATCCAACTGACTGAATTTTTGACTTTTTACACTATAAGCTTGCGGTTTCAAAATTCCTGATACCAGCCGACTGACTTCACCTATTCAGCCGACTGACCCACCAGTTTTCAATTTTTTAAAATAGCTCTACACATATCCCAACACACCTATTCACTCAAACCCTACATAACTCTCATCTATTCCTTCATTCCCACTTTACCTAAACACTCAATATTCCAAAAGAAACCCAAATACAAAACCCTAGCCTCCTCAAAAAATACATTTTTTCTTCAAAACTTTCATCAATCAAATGGCACCAAGATCCAAAAGAGCTCATGAACCAACTACAGGACCATTCGAGAGCCAAATTCGTGCTTGGCTACACAACAAAATGGCAGTAAATCGATTCAACACAATAAGAAACTCAAAATTGTTTGAAGGTGCTTTCATGAAGTTCCCCGACTTCAATGGATATGCCATTTGAGAAATAGCCGAAGCTAACGGCTTAAGTTCACTAATTGGGTATGACTTGAACAATGTCAAGATCTATCCTATCTTAATAAAACTCTTCTTTGCAAATATGAATTTAGACCACCAAGGTCCTCGAAATAAGGATGATTGCATATGGACCTTAGTGTGTGGAGTAAAAATTTATTTAACTCTTCAATGACTAGGTCACATACTACGATGTCCATCCGAAGGGTTGGATATAGACGATGTTGAGGTGGATATGTATAATCATGATAAGTTTCACAATGATTTTTATCGGACGATTTGAAAATTTTGAAATCTAGTGCCTTACGTCCGAAGGCATGAATTATCCATCGTGCTCTCATTCGATCATTACAACTCCGGACCAGTAGCTACAAAAAGGTCTATAAGAGGGATTTTCAAGCCCTTTATGCTATTTACTCATCCCAAAGGGTAAGTTGGGGAAAATTATTTTAGATGAATTTATCACTGTTAATCACAAGAGAAGTTACAAGACGCTTCACTATGGAGCTTATATCATGCGCATTCTGCATAATTTTGGAGTTCCTTTACCCGATAATATTTCATGATAATCAGAGAGCTTAACTCGAAGACTCTAAGTGTAATGGGTCTTCCTAAACACCCCAAACAACAACAAATTATTAGCTTTCAACAATGGGCTGCTCGTGAATAAGGAATTCCTCAACTGAGAGATACAAATATCGCTTCTTCCTCCTCTCAACCTCCTCAACAAGAAGACGATGATGATGAAATTCAAGAGCTTAATGTTGTCGTGCCTCCAAAACAAGCTCTTGTAACCTTATCTCGAAATCAAAGCAAGCTTGGATGACGTTTAGCAAACGCAGATAAGAATGTGTCTAAAACGAACCAAAAGCTAAACTCAATCAAAGGCTATTTAAACAAGATTTGGGAAAAAGTCTCTATTTCCGGCTCTATATCAACTGGTGTTGTTGAAAAAGTCTCTATTGTGGGTAGTATCCGCTGAAAACCCTCATGAGACACCACTCGTCCTACTAGGGACACCTAGAGGTTTAACGGCTTGTTGCATACGCTCAATGCAATCGTGTTTCCTACGAAAAAGGATTTAGTTAGTTTTTACTTTCTTATTTATTCGAGGACAAATAAAGTTCAAGTGTGGGGGTATTTGATGAACGTATTTTTCTGCCTTTTAAACCGTTTGTTTCATATATTTTTATTTTAATAAAGCGGTATTATATGGGTATCTTGTTGTGGTTTTGCAGATTATAGATTCCGAAGTGCAACGTTTAAATTAATCGGTTGTGGCATCCTTAGGTTCAAAAGACAAGCGGCATGAAGTGCAACATTTTGAGCACCAAATAAATCAAAGCAATGTCACGCTTCAATTTATGCGAAATGAGTCAGTTCACGTTTTTACTTCAGCATATGGTTCAAAGTGCATCACGTGGACTTCAGTTCATAAAGAAATACATAGAAACTCACGTTTAAAGCAAGGCTACGTGCTGGCAATTCAACAAGTCATAAGAAAATAATTCAAAGTAACAGCTCACCATCACGTGTTCAATTCAAAGCATGGACCGAATATGGTTAATTCAAGCAATGTGGACCAACCAAATGTTTAGCATATATTTTTCAAGCAGTGACGTGGCCACATTATTCTCCAATTTCAAAGCTCAGCATAGTCATGTGAATGCCACCGGACTACTTCTTTTACCAATTCAAACAATGACTAAGTGCAACTCAAGTTTGATATATTCAAGGGCAAACCAATTCAAAGCAAACGTGGCCACATATATTTTCGGCAACAAGACTTATTTTGGGCAACGAAAGTCTATAAATAGAGAACGAGATAGCAATCAGAAGATATCATCATTTTCCAGCACTTCTTTCTTCTAGTTTAATTTATTTTTCAGCATTGTTATTTATTTCTTCAGAGAATGGACAGAATTGTTAATTAGTTTTAGCAGTCTTTTTATTCTGGTTTTTAGTTATTTGTCAGTACTCTTTTCATTTCAGTAATTTAAATTCAGTTCGTTTGATTTCCAGTTGTTCACTCTGCTTATTTCCCTTCCGTACTTTTTATTTTTTTTACTCTGAATTCTACAGTAAATTTTGTTGATTAGTTTCAGTGAAATTTGGAATCTCAGGGTGATTGCTTTATTATTGTTTTTATCCGCTCAAAACCATCATCGAATTTGTTTAACACGCCTAAGATTTAAAAATGGATTTCAAACATTTTAAAATACAATTCCCTGTGTTCGACCTGCATACTACATATCTGTGCGCTTGCAGAATTTATTAAAATTTGTGTTTTTCTAATCAATAGAAAAGTCGCAACAAGTTTTTGGCGCCGTTGCCGGGGAGTTGTTATTTTGAATATTTTTTGATTTTTACGTTTTTACGTCTATTCGTGTTATTTTAACTTGCTGTTACTTTACTTTTCAATTCATTTTTTTTTTAAAAGTGTCATTTTCTCATTTCTCATCCAGTTTCTATTTTAGTTTATTTGGCAACTTGTTTCATTTTTTGTTATTGCATTCATTTCACTTAGTTTACGTGAGTTTTTACATTTTCACATTCCAATTACACACTCACGTTTCTTGTCATTTAGTTTCGTTATAGTCAGTTGCATTTGTTAATTTCTGTTCATTTAGCCTCTGCATTCATGCATCCAAAGTGTTCACAATCACATTCCAGTTTGGCATTCATTCATTTTGTTTCATTTATTCTGTTTTTACGACAGTTCATATAAAAAAAAGTTCAATTTTTTTTTATTCTTTTAGTTCCTTTCATCAAAGTAGCTTTTTACTTAAAAAAATTCATTTTTTCGTTCGCTGCATATTTTCAACTTTTCACGTTGCATTAGATAAATGAGTTCATGCAAATAGTTTCACATTAGTCACATACGTTTCATGCATTAAGTTTAATGAGTCCATTAGTCACATCTGTAGCATTAGTTTTCACATTGCATTAGATAAGTTTCCACGTTGCAAATAGTTTCATGCATATGTTAGTTTAGTTCATACTTCATTTAGTTTCTGACGTTAGTCAAGTTAGTCAAGATTCAATACATCAACTCATTTCCACATTCTCACTTGACAAATTTCTGTCATACACATATTAACGAATTCTATTCTACCTATTTTCGTTCTTCTCACGTGCTTCAGGTTCACGCATCATTTTTACAGTGGAAGTGGAAATTTCACATTCACATTCACGTATCATTGCATATACACGTTACCCACATTCACATTCACATTTCATTCTTCTCACATTCACATCCACGTTACCCACTTTCCGCTACTCAATTGCACTGGACGGACCACCATACCCCACTGTAAGTCATTTTCTACTCTACAGGTGCTCAACCTTAAATTGTTTAAAAATTTTTTTTGGCTAATACACTTTGAACAGTTTATGCGCGTTTGGACAAAAAATAATTTTAACCATTTAGAAAGCCAAAATTTCTCGTTAAACAAATGAACGGAAAATTTAAATCAAACGAATATGAGCAATCATGGTTCACATCACACTTCAGCTAACTCATCACCTAGATCACATGCTGGAAATAATGAATTTCATGAGAACAGACCATTGTCACTTAGAGACCGATGTTATCCAACTAGAACTGTTCAACCTTCGGTTATTTCATTTCCACCTTCCGAAGGAAATAATTTTGAGCTAAAACATTCTTTTATCCAAGGGGTACCAAAATTCACTGGGTTTGAAAATGCATACGAATTTCTTAGTGAATTTGAGTTATACGCTTCTACAACTAAAATGCAACAACTTTCTAATGAATCCATCAAGCTACGGCTTATTCCATTCGCACTTCTAGAAAGCGCGAAAAGATGGCTTAATTCTCTTCCTAAAAATTCAATTAAAAGTTGGGACGATTTCGTCACTATATTTTTGAAAAAGTTTTTTCCTTTCCACAAAACTCTTAAAATTCGAACTGAAATCAATCAATTCTCTCAGAATGAAGGAGAAACTTTTTCAAAATATTTTGAAAGGTTCAATCAATTGTTATATAGTTGCCCTCATCATGCAATCCCTAGACACGTCTTGTGCCAAATCGTCTATGAAGGGCTTAACTATCAAACAAGATCCCAACTCGAATCAATGTGCGGAGGAGAATTCATGGCAAAAACAGACAAGGAAGCTTGGGAATTTTTAGAAGAATATTCGGAAAAGGATATGCAATGGGAAACAATTCGTGTTCCAATTCGTACTCCAAACAGAGGAGTACATGCCATTGACCCATCACATCTTCCTATAGAAGCCCAAACTCCTCAAGAAGGAGAAGGACTACCCCATTACTACACACAAGACCAAATTAATGCTATAGCTCAAAACAGTCCTTACTCATCCACACACAACCCTAACTGGAAGCATCATCCAAATTTTTCATGGTCAAATCCTAACAATGCGGCTAATCCATCACATTTGTATCCGATGATACCAAATCCGAATTATCGAGCCCCAACTTCTAATGCTCAAAATTCTCAACCCACTCCTCAAACAAAACCTTCGAATCAACCATATAGGCATCCTAATTTCAATCCATCAACCCAACCTTCTCAGCCTTCACAAGAAATTGCTCGATTAGAAAAAAAAATCACTAACCAAGATGCGAGAATTGAGCAAATCACTAAACAAAATGAACAATTGTTGATTATGATGAAGGACTTTATGAAAATAAATGAGAAAGGTAAATTGCCTAGTCAACCCGAAGTAAATCCAAAGTATAACACTCGAGGAGCAAATTCTTGTGAGGACGAAAATATAAATCCAGTTAATGCTGTCACCACATTAAGGTCTGGAAAGAAGGTAGACAACCACGTCGGCAACCCCGACATCCTCCCTAAGTCTACCCATGTTCAAAATTCTGAGACTCAATCGACACCCACTGTTGTCAATCCTATCAACTCTCATTCTTCATCCAAGGTTGGCAATCCCAACCACTCTTCACCTTCTGATGTTGGCAACCCCAACATTCCAGTTTCTTTATCTTCACCCTCTAGTATAACACCTTCTACTTCAAATGAAAAAACTACCGAACGAGTCTATAAACCCATAGCTCCATTTCCTCATAGACTCAACAAAAAGAAGAAGCCCGCTAATTTTGACCAAATTCTTGAAATCTTCAAACAAGTTCGAATCAATATTCCACTTCTTGATACCATTGAGCAAATTCCTCAATATGCCAAGTGTCTTAAAGAGCTATGTACTCAAAAACGTGCCACGAACGTTCCAAAGACTGCATTTCTAACTGCAAATACTAGCTCTGTTCTTTCGAATCCCTCCCCAATCAAGTATAAGGACCCCGGTTGTCCTACAATCGGTTGTAAAATTGGTAACACTCACATTAGTCATGCCCTACTTGATCTTGGAGCGAGTGTGAATCTTTTGCCTTATACTGTGTACTGTCAACTTGGACTAGGGGAATTGAAGCCTACAAACATCATAATTCAACTAGCTGATCGATCTGTTAAAAAACCATTGGGAACAGTTGAAGATGTTTTGATACAAATTGAGCAATTCTATTTCCCAGTCGATTTCATAGTCCTAGAGACCGCTCCCGTCTCAAATCCGAACAGTCAAATTCCCTTGATATTAGGCCGTCCATTCTTGGCAACATCAAATGCTATCATAAATTGTAGGAATGGTCAACTACGACTTTCCTTTGGACACCTAACCATCGAACTAAATATCTTCAATCTTAACAAACAACCAAGGGACCTTGAAATAGAAGAAGTTGACATGATTCAAACGACTGTAGAAAATGATTTTAGTGATACTACAGAGTCTCTTAACATGTGCTTAGATCATTTTAATTCCAACTTCAATGATGATGAATACATTTCTGAATTAAATGATATGCTCTACTCTTTTCATACTTCGCTAGAATTTAATCAGTTGATGTCTACTAAAACCTCAAGAGAAGAGCGCCCTAAGTTAGACCTTAAACCTCTTCCAAACGATCTTAAGTACGCATACTTAGATTCTTCGGAAAATTTCCCAGTAATCTTGGCCTCCGATCTCATTAAGGACCAAGAAGAACAACTTTTGAAAATTTTAAGGGAAAATAAAGAGGCATTAGGATGGGTAATCGCCGACATTAAGGGAATCAGTCCATCAATCATCGAACATCGAATACATTTAATCGATGAGGCTAAACCCACTCGCGAAGCTCAAAGGCGATTAAACCCTAACATGAGAGAAGGGGTAAAGGAAGAAATTATCAAATGTTTAGACAATGACATTATTTACCCTATCTCTGACAGTACTTGGGTAAGTCCGATACAAGTTGTACCAAAGAAGTTTGGAATCACCGTGACCACAAATGAAAATAACGAACTTGTTCCCACAAAAGTCAAAACAAAATGGCGCGTTTGCATCGACTATCGGAAACTCAATACAGCAACAAGAAAAGATCATTTTCCCCTCCCTTTCATTGATCAAATACTCGAACGCTTAGCCGGTCATGAATATTATTGTTTTCTTGATGGTTACTCCGGCTATAATCAAATTCCCATTGCGTTAGAGGATCAACACAAAACGACGTTCACATGTCCCTTTGGAACTTTTGCTTATCGTCGCATGCCCTTCGGTCTTTGTAATGCCCCCGCCACCTTTCAGAGATGTATGATGAGTATATTTTCCGATATGGTGGAGGATTTCCTAGAAATATTCATGGACGATTTTTCAATCTATGGGTCATCTTTTGATCAATGCCTCCTTCGTTTAGAACGTGTCTTAAAGCGATGTAAGGAGAAATCTCTTGTGCTTAATTGGGAAAAATGTCATTTTATGGTTAAGCGAGGAATAGTCTTAGGCCATGTTGTCTCTAAAAATGGCCTAGAAGTTGATAAATCTAAAGTTGATCTTATTTCTAACCTTCCTCCTCCAAAGTCCTTCAAGGACATTCGCTCATTCCTCGGTCATGCAGGATTTTATAGGAGGTTCATTAAAGATTTTTCAAAAATTTCAAAACCTCTTTCGAACCTACTGGCTAAAGACGTTAAATTTGAATTTTCCAATGAGTGTAAAACATCTTTTGAAACCCTTAAATCGATCTTGACCACTGCACCTATCATCCAATCTCCAAATTGGACCTTGCCTTTTGAATTAATGTGTGACGCTTCCGATTATGCCATTGGAGCCATCTTAGGTCAACGAATAAATAAACTTCCTCGAGTCATATATTATGCTAGTAAAACTCTTAATGAAGCTCAATTGAATTACTCAACCACAGAAAAAGAGTTTTTAGCAGTTGTCTTTGCCCTCGATAAGTTTAGATCATATCTCGTGGGTTCTAAGGTCATAGTTTACACCGATCATGCCGCATTACGGTATTTACTTACGAAAAAGGATGCCAAAACCCGCTTAATCCGTTGGATCCTTCTTCTTCAAGAGTTTGACCTAGAAATACGAGACAAAAAGGGTTTTGAAAATGTCATAGCCGATCATCTTTCTCGTATAGTTCATGAAAACATCGATAACACTCAAATCAATGATCATTTTCCCGATGAACAAATTCTTTCCATATCCAGTGCACCATGGTACGCAGACATCGTAAATTATCTTGTCACAAATGAAACACCTCCCCATTGGTCAAAACAAGATAAACAAAAATTTCTCTCCAATGTTAAAAACTTTTACTGGGACGATCCTTATCTCTTCAAATATTGCACCGATCAAATCATACGTAGATGTGTCCCCGAACATGAATTCCATAGTATCCTCTCTTTTTCACATAATCAAGCATGTGGAGGACATTTTGGAGCAAAGAAAACCGCTGCCAAGGTGTTACAATGTGGTTTTTATTGGCCTTCTCTTTTTCGTGATGCCCACGAATTTTGCTCCAAATGCGTTAGATGCCAACAAACAGGTCGTATTTCCAAACGTAACATGATGCCCCTAAACCCAATACTTGTCATCGAAATTTTTGATGTTTGGGGCATCGACTTCATGGGCCCTTTTCCTAATTCATTTGGAATTCTCTATATCCTACTTGCAGTAGATTACGTGTCTAAATGGGTTGAGGCCATTCCTACCAGAACGAATGACAATAAAGTTGTTGTCAAATTTTTGAAAGAAAACATATTTTCTCGTTTTGGTACACCTTGAGCTATTATAAGCGATAACGGTTCTCATTTTTGTAATCGTGCTTTTGAATCTCTTCTTAAGAAATACTCTATCACTCATAAACTATCTACTCCATATCATCCACAGACTAACGGTCAAGTCGAAATTTCTAATAGACAAATTAAACAAATTCTTGAAAAGACGGTTAACTCCAACAGAAAAGATTGGTCATCCAAATTGACATATGGCCTTTGGGCATTTCGCACAGCTTATAAAACCAATCTAGGAATGTCACCATACCGATTAGTCTTTGGAAAAGCATGTCATTTACCTGTTGAGCTCGAGCATCGTGCACTTTGGGCAATCAAATATCTTAATTTTGACATGGAAAAAGCCGGATCACATCGTAAATTACAATTGTCAGAATTAGAAGAACTAAGAAATGAAGCGTATGAAAATGCAAAGATTTATAAAGAGAAAACTAAATTTTATCATGATAAATTCATACTTCGTAAGACATTTGAAGTAGGGCAGAAAGTTCTCTTATATAATTCCAGACTTCATTTATTTCCGGGAAAATTGAGATCTCGATGGACAGGTCCATATATTGTGAAAACCGTATACCGTTATGGTGCAGTTGAAATTGAAAATCCTAGGGACGGTTCCATTTCAAAGGTCAATGGACAACGCTTGAAGCCATTTCTAGAGTTCGAACAACACGAGGACGACGAGTTCGTGGATCTCCACGAACCTAGCTATTCAGCATGAGCCACTCACTATCTCGTACATATCAGGTTGTATTTCTTTTAGTTTTTCTTTTTAGTTTTTTTTTCATGTGCATGTGCATTCCATTTGACAGTTGGGACACTGTCTCATTCCAGTGTGGGGGGGACGCATATCTCATATTTTTTGTTCATATTTCATAGTGTGGCATCACTTCAAAAAAAAAATCATCTCATTATTTGTTTTCAAATTTGTTTTCAATTTTTTTTTCTTTCAAGCTTCATCTCATTTTCCATTATTTTCAGGACTTTGATTTATTTTTAACTAGTCAAGACAAAGTAAGTAAACAGTTGAAGTCAATTAATGAAAATTTTTGTGAATCGCTAATTTCAGATGTAAAATATAATGAAAAGTTGAATTACAAGCGATAATAGTGAGGTTAGTATATAGGGAGATTCGTAGGTGATGGTTATGAAATCCTTTCTAAATTGTAGTCTTTGTTTAAAAAAAATGGTAGATTTAAAGTACATGCGTTGACATTTCAAATCATTGAAGTTAAGTGGTGTTAAGTTGATTTGCATAACTCTCTTCAGTTCATTTTATAAAAAAAATGATTTAAGAAACACCTACAGTCAATAGGTGTACACACTTATGAAAGTGTGTACACTTGCCACGCTCTGTACTCTTCTCACGTAAGCCCGCAAGGCAGTGCATGGATGGTATATCTGGCCTCAGCATTCTGAGTTAGGTGTATAAAGAAATTAAATAAATAATCACCTAAGGATTACCGACCTTTTCTGACATAGTCAGCGTCGGTTTGCACAATCCGCCAAGCTCTGTCCCAACTCTCACGTAAGCCCGCGAGGCAGTGCATGGGTGGTATACCTTGGTCCAAAAGTTAGGTGTATATATATAAAAAATTAATAAAGAGAGACTAAGCTATTGAAACCCAAACACTTCTTGTCTTTATTGATTTGGCTTGTTATACAAATGGAAATGAAAAATACCATTTTGAAAAAAAACTGTGATTAACAATAAAGAATTTATTTCATGGCTGCACTATGTTATCAACCGAAACAACTGGCCAAACTAGAATCTAATGTATGAAAACTTGAGTTATATTGAAATTTGTGATTAGCGAGGAACCAAAAAAAAATTTCTAGAAGTTGACTCAAACCGATATACATTATTTTGTTGTTATGAAGTAAATCGAGTCTCCATTTGTTTAAAATTTTGCATTCATGTAGTAAAATAGAATCATCACATACTGCATTTGGATTTTGTGGGTAGTATCCGCTGAAAACCCTCATGAGACACCACTCGTCCTACTAGGGACACCTAGAGGTTTAACGGCTTGTTGCATACGCTCAATGCAATCGTGTTTCCTACGAAAAAGGATTTAGTTAGTTTTTACTTTCTTATTTATTCGAGGACAAATAAAGTTCAAGTGTGGGGGTATTTGATGAACGTATTTTTCTGCCTTTTAAACCGTTTGTTTCATATATTTTTATTTTAATAAAGCTGTATTATATGGGTATCTTGTTGTGGTTTTGCAGATTATAGATTCCGAAGTGCAACGTTTAAATTAATCGGTTGTGGCATCCTTAGGTTCAAAAGACAAGCGGCATGAAGTGCAACATTTTGAGCACCAAATAAATCAAAGCAATGTCACGCTTCAATTTATGCGAAATGAGTCAGTTCACGTTTTTACTTCAGCATATGGTTCAAAGTGCATCACGTGGACTTCAGTTCATAAAGAAATACATAGAAACTCACGTTTAAAGCAAGGCTACATGCTGGCAATTCAACAAGTCATAAGAAAATAATTCAAAGTAACAGCTCACCATCACGTGTTCAATTCAAAGCATGGACCAAATATGGTTAATTCAAGCAATGTGGACCAACCAAATGTTTAGCATATATTTTTCAAGCAGTGACGTGGCCACATTATTCTCCAATTTCAAAGCTCAGCATAGTCATGTGAATGCCACCAGACTACTTCTTTTACCAATTCAAACAATGACTACGTGCAACTCAAGTTTGATATATTCAAGGGCAAACCAATTCAAAGCAAACGTGGCCACATATATTTTCGGCAACAAGACTTATTTTGGGCAACGAAAGTCTATAAATAGAGAACGAGATAGCAACCAGAAGATATCATCATTTCCCAGCACTTCTTTCTTCTAGTTTAATTTATTTTTCAGCATTGTTATTTATTTCTTCAGAGAATGGACAGAATTGTTAATTAGTTTTAGCAGTCTTTTTATTCTGGTTTTTAGTTATTTGTCAGTACTCTTTTCATTTCAGTAATTTAAATTCAGTTCATTTGATTTCCAGTTGTTCACTCTGCTTATTTCCCTTCTGTACTTTTTATTTTTTTTACTCTGAATTCTACAGTAAATTTTGTTGATTAGTTTCAGTGAAATTTGGAATCTCAGGGTGATTGCTTTATTATTGTTTTTATCCGCTCAAAACCATCATCGAATTTGTTTAACACGCCTAAGATTTAAAAATGGATTTCAAACATTTTAAAATACAATTCCCTGTGTTCGACCTGCATACTACATATCTGTGCGCTTGCAGAATTTATTAAAATTTGTGTTTTTCTAATCAATAGAAAAGTCGCAACACTTATACGTAACGACCTGGATTTTCCGTCGTTTGATTTTGAATATTTAAATGGTTTTAAATATTGAGTTTGGAATATAAATTGATTTTTGAATATTAAGATTTCGATTGAAATTGTAGAATGAATTTAAAATTCAAATATAGCGATTTATCATAATACAGAAATGATTAAGAATTAAAATTTGAGTTGAATATGAATTGAAACGATTTCTAATGTTGATATAAATTCTATTTGAATTAGAATTTAGTTAATAATTTTAAAAACTGAAATTTCAAGTGATTTCGCAAAATTTTGAAATCGTCGATTTAATCGACGCATAAAAATAGAGATCCGGGGCACAACCTCAGAATTTGATGAAACTAGTTCCATTGGATCCGTAATAGTATATTATTATCGGATTTCAAATTTCGTAGCGATTGGATTAACCGTTTGGTCATGCGAGTTGAAAATGCATAGGATTAATTTAATTTAAAATCATCGATTTATAAACCTATCTTCCATATACGATCGAATTGGGGCTCAAGACTTGTTCCATAGCGTTCGGAATAGGGGTATAACATTGGGAACGCCAGGCGGCACACCTCAATATGAGATCGAGATTTCACAGTATGTAATACGAGATATTTTTAATATTAAAATAAATAAAATCAAATCAAAAACTGAAGCACCACCCCAACTCTGAGAAGCCGACCAAGTTGTTCGTATAGCCGCCCTCTTTTTTCTTCTAAATCGCGTTATTCATTTTCTTCTTCTTCAGTTCGAAGCACGAAACAAAGGAAAAGAAATCAAAATCAATTAGGAAAAAATATAATCTGGCAGTCAAAATCGCGATGGAGAAGAGGCGTGCGGCGAAGGGGCGTTGCTCGCGTGGATGGAGATGCGAGTCATCGAGGCGATTTAAGGGGATTTTGTGGTTGCGATAGATTCGTGGTGGTTGGCGCATCTCTGGTCAGGGTCTGGTGGCGTGCGATTCCACGATGGTGGTCGCGACCTCGCGCTTTGTACGCGTGATGCTCCAGGTCATTCTTTCGAGGGTTGACCGAGTTCGACTGTGGAGGCTGATGGTTGGATTTGGTTTTTCTTTGATTTGAGGTGGAGTTTGGCATCTCGACGATGAGGTTTAAGTGGCGCGGTGACTTGAGGTGGGACGCGTCGATGTCTGTTCGAACATGGAGATGCAGATATCGCTTTTTCATAGAGGAAAACGAGATTAACAGCGGGTTAGCAACGTGATTAGGTAAATTCGTGATTATCAATTAACTAGAAATTAAGGAATTATTACTATATTATTTAAATTCGAATGTTTATTAATTGTGTAACTCTTCCATTCGAGGTCCAAATCAAACGAAACAAGCGGCAACATATTCGTATCGATGAGTGCTATGCAACAAAATTGGTTTGGAGATTTTTGGAGTCAACTGGGATTTTAGATTAAATTGAACGTAGTAAAATTTAATTTAAAATTGAGCTGGTTTGCAAATTAAAAATCAAAGTGAGTAAATCCCACTCATTTGGATAACTGGATTTAATTAGAATAATTAAAATTAATTATTGGATGATTGGTTGAATTGATATATTATTATCAATTGAATGTTATATTATATATAGTAGTATATATATATATTAGTAGTTGGGTATATTCCCGCCGTTAAAGTGGATGAGACACTATGCACCCCGCGTAATAGCGAATGACCTTATAATACCATGATATCCCGCCTCGAAGCGGGATTGGTATTTTATGTTATATAACATCTGTGGATGCAGGGAAACAGATTGGAGGGATCTAACTGAAATCCTCAAATATATTGATTGTTTTTCATATATAGTGATATATGATGTGATTGAATAATCTGTTATGGATTATTGTGTGATTTTATATACTCGATGCTATTGTAGCACTGGCCCTAATTTTGGTATTTTAAATACCATCAATGATATTGTTGAATTTAAAAGGGAAATTAAAAGGTGATTTTGGAATTGTTAATTTTTATATTGAAATTTGGATTATTTAAAAAGGGTTTTGATTTGGATAAGATAAATGATTTGAATTAGGGATTTGTACTTATCTATTTCGGAAGATATATTAAATAGAGATTTTAAAATAATTTATATACGAAAATTTGAACAATGGATTTTAGGTGGTATTTTTGGAATATGGAAAAGGAGCCGGAATCGATATTTAAAATAGATTTTAAAAATAAAAAGGATTTATGAAGGGATGGGTTTATAAATGAAATCTTATAAATGATATTATTTTATAAACAAGTGAAACTGGATAAGTTTATAAAATTTTTAAACGATAGTATAAATAAAGTGAAGTGATTATCACTCAATGAATTGAGGATATAAATTCACACTATGAATTTATATCGAGTTATGAAAATCGGTTTAGAATGAGATAGTGAACCTTGTTTTGGAAATTGGAAATAGTTGTGAAATTGGTAATGAAAATCGATTTGTGATAAATCGAGAGAGATTGATAAATGTAAAATGGTTATGATTGAATTTTAAAAATAAATTTTTATCGAGAAGTTAAGTTTTGTTTTAAAAAGAGATTGTATTTATTTATTAAACTATGTATTTTAAAAACTGTTTTAGTATCGAAATATTTCAGAAAGTTGATTATTCAAATATTTAATCTTAATTAAAATGAATTCTAATTTTAAATTAAGCTTGTAAATCGATTAGTTTTATTTATAAATTGGAAATTTGTTATCGTTACCTATTTAAAAATGTTTGATATTTTAATAATCACGTAGTGGTTTGAAATTTTATTATTATTCTTTAAAAATACTTATTTTATAATATAGAGTTTTGGAAATTGATTGAAGTTATTTATAAATACTCTCGAGATCTGTAAATCGGGTTTTATTTATTGGATGTGATTTTATAAGAGAAAATCTTATAACGGAATTTTGGAAACTTAAGGAAATTCCTGAAATGTTAGATACGAGAACTTCAAAAATGAATTTGAATTCATAATAGAAGTTATAAATGGTTAGACGAGATTTTAATGAGTATAATCGATTTTGGAAATCATAAAAGGGAATTAATAAAAATTCTGAAGATTTATGAAATAAGTACGGAATATTTCCTAAGTATGGATATTAGAAATGATTTTTGGAAAATAGACTTATAATATTTTCCTAAGTATTAGAATTAAAAGTTTGGAGATATTTTAGCGATGAAATGTGTAACGACCCAGAATTTTCGTCATTTGGAATTCATATATTTAATTAATTTTAAATATTATTAAGTAAGATTTGGAAGTCGAATTAATTTAATTTCGAATATAGTGATTTAATTGTATAATTAAATCGATAATTTAATATTTGAAATTTCAGAAATAATTGAAATCTAAATTAAATGTGATTAAAAATGATTTATAAAGTTATATTAAATCGTATTGGACTTAGAATGATGTTTGTAAACTTTTAAAATTAAATTAAAAGTAAATTTGTGAACATTGAATATTTTAATATTTAATTGATAACTAAAAATGACCATTTTTCAAACAGTCTCGGATTTCGACGAAACCAGCTTCATCGGATCCGTAATGTTAAATTATTGTACGGTTTCAAATTTCGTGTCAATCGGATGTACGGTTTGTCCGGGGCAAGTTAAAACGCATCAAAATCGGTTTAAATCGATTTGATTTAAATTTGATCGTTTATTTCCGTAACTCTCACATACTATCGAATTAGCTCCCGATACACGTTCCATTGTGTTCGGAATGCGGGGTAAACCTTAGAAACGCCAGCCGGCATGTGACGCCCTACCTCTATACCCACGCTAGCCAAGAACACTACGGAGTAATGTTGTCAACTAGCACGGAGAATAAGGCTGTTGAGCAGCGACCATCCGTGTAATTTCTTTGTGCGTGCACCGATATGTTAGATAGTATAGCATGCATTTCATTTAAGGAGGAAGCCCGACATACCGATACATACTCAAAGCTATCACACAGTGGCTATATATAATCTTCGGAAACAAATATAGAAATAAACATAACACAAATCAGTCACAGACATCCATATCACAAAGGCGTAAAAAGATATGAATATATATATAACACATGAAAGTGTACATCAGAGTAGTGGTCTGAAAGATCCACAATAACCAAAAGAATAGCAACACGTGCTATACAAAAGAATAAGTATACAGCATAGAGTCTATATCTCAAATGTATACATCCAAAAACTACTAATCTAAGTAGTTAGCCAAAAGTCAGAGCAATCCCAGAAGAGAAGTCAAATAGAAGCACCTGTAACATCTCGGTCTGACCCGAGTATTATTTCATAAGAGAATAATAAACGGGTCAGTCTAGCTATAAATATCAGATGATATGATATAGAATAAAAGATATGGCATGAACGTATAATAACCATAATGACATACTATAGTAAGCATTTAAATGAAAATCAACAAGAGATCAATCGATATCACAAGAATCTTCTCAAAGATCCAAAAATTCACCAAAAAGGTAATGACACACAAATTCACCAATGCACCAAAAATTGATAAAACTTATCAATGAAAATCACGAAAATTGGTGAAACACAAATTCCAGAAATCAACACAAGAAATCCAGAAATCACAAAAAGGGAAAGAGGCCTATCACTAGACGGGAGTATGAAAACTCACCAACACGTGTATCACAAGACGGAAAGCTATTCCATGGTTGCTAACCATTTTCACTAGAACGGCCCGAAGACCATGAGTCAAAACTCCACTAAAACGGTCCGAAGGCCATGGTGCGCTACCCCACATATGTGAGTAGAAACATCACACAAACGGGGTCTAGTCTCCCTCCTAGACAAAGAGACATCGCACAATTGCTAGTCTAAATCACAAAAATGATCATCAATGATCATCAAGAAGTGTCAATTACACTAAGCTAGTAAATATATGAGTTTAGCTTCATGTCCCATAACCACTAGCTTAACTTAAATATTTACGAACAAACTGTAGATCTTCACTAGGAAATTGTCACAAGAGGTTCAATCGAACAAGTCCTAGAGTTAACCGACGAAGCAAACGCAAGCGTTTCATACCACTTGTTTTACTAAGCCGTTTAATTCAATTTCTCATACGAGTGAGGTAAAGGTTTGTATATACTAATAGATTGGAAATCGGTTTGAGGAAACGAGCCTTATAAATAAAATAGAGTTGAAATTGTTTTAATGAAAGAGTTTTGATATTTACTACTAGTATTGAAACCTTTATATTTTTAAAGTGACAAATCACTAAAATGATTATAAAAACAATCAATCACAAAATTCACATTCGAAGTCGTGAATAGAATCCAAAGAAATCAATTCCAAAGCCATCAAAGTTTAAATTCCCTTACGACCTAACATGGCCGAGCTAAGGTGTAAACGACCAAAAGAAGAAGCGGCTTAATGGCGCGACCTAAGGTGCAACGACCTAAGGAGGTGCACGACCTAACTCGGTCGAGTTAAGCAAAGGTGCGACCAATCGAGGTGCGACCTAATGAATCACGACCTAAGGAAGTGGTAGAGCCGAGCGACCTAAAGGTGTAAGGCCGAGCAACGTATCAAGGAAATAGGACGAGCGACCTATAGAGGTTGGCGCGACCTAACGTGTGAATCGGCCGAGCGACCTAACCCATGAAGAGGGCGAGCGACTTAAGGCCAGACACGACCTAACGGTGCAAGCGACTTAGCACATGGTCGAGCTATCGTGCAACGACCTACAGGCTAACGACCTAGGGATGCAAACGACCTAAGCCATGAACGACCTAGGGGTTTTAAGCACAAAACATGTACGAGTTAAATAGGTCGAGCGACCTAAGTGGGGACGAGCTAGCCAAATGACCTAAAGGAGAAAAGGGGGCGAGCGACCTAACGATATCAAGGCCATGCGACCTAAGGACTTAACAAGAACGACCCAAGGCAAAACGAGCTAAAGACTCAAGGCAGAACGACCTAAAGAGGTGGCGACCTAACTCACGGCCGACCTAAAAACGATAGAACGACCTATGGGCGAACGAGCTATATGCAGGCCGAGTCTTCTCGTGGCAGTGCGACCTAAGCCCAGTAATTCACCAAAAACACTAAAAATTGGAGTTTTTCGCCAATCCAATCCAAACCAAATGCAAATGTACATGCTAAAGTGATAGGGAATCAGTCCCAACAATCCAAGATAGTTATAGACAAGAATGTGAGATAAAAATCTCACCTTTTCATGAAATTGATGATGGAGAAGCTTAAAAGCAATGGAAGAAGCTTGAATCCAATGTATTCACTTTGAATTTGGAGTTAGTTGTTGGATTTGCAAATGAACAAGAGCTTTGGAGTTTTAATTTCCCATTCCCTTCCCCATTTTTGATGAAGCTTGAAGGTTTAAGAAAATAGAAATGAAGTTATGAAGAGAAGGGGTGAAGGTTGGGTTTAATAGGCTAAGTCCAAACCAAAGTCCAAAGCGAAAAAGTAGCGAAATTCCATTAACTCCAAACATATCAAAGTTTATACTTAAAAGATTGCAAATGTCATTTGGAACTCAATGGAAGTGGTCTCGAGTCCTAATTTGACCGTTTGCCAAAAGTAGTTTTCGAACCAAAAATCCGACTAACAATAAAATATTTAAATAAAATATTTAAATATAAAAATCGATAAATATGCGGGTTGTTACACGTCACGCTTGATTTCGAGTTCGAAAAATTTTGATGAATAGTAATTCGACAATTTTCTATAAAAGGGCTCCATATTTCTATTTTTCACAAAAACGAGCTAGGGTTTCATTTCATTAGCCGGCCGCCATTATCAATTCAATGGCCAGTAAAAACCCATTTTCATCCCCTTCGATCTCCTCATCCTTCGACTTTCATCAAAGACCATCAACTACAAAAACGTAGAGCGTATCGATATCTCCCTATTCAACGGTGATGATGGGTTTTAGAGCAACGGTTCGACGAGAAACTGCATTCGAACGCGCGTTATTCATTCGCGTTTATTGAGGCCATCGTACGACCGAGCTTCACCTTGCTCTGGCCAGGGAAGCGTGCCGCAGTGGGCTTCGTAGTGGCGACCTTTGATCGACTTATCGACAAGCAATGGGGGTGCGGCGTCGAACCCTAAAGGGGCGTATGGGTTCGTGCATTTTGCGTTAGCCTGGAAGATAGGCGCGTGGAAGAAGAAGCATTCTCGAATGGCCATGATTTTTCCTTGCCTTTGTGCGGCCTAGATTGAACGGCGATAATTTCAGATTGAAGTGGAATTGGTATTATATATGTATTTGGAGTTGATTTCCCGCATTATATAGCGGATGAGACCCTATTGCGCCGCATAATAGCGGATAATATTTATAAATCTCATATACCGTGATAATTTCACTGTGAAGTGGAATTGGTATTGTGCTAACATCTGTGGATGCAGGGAAACATGTTGGAGGGATCCAACTGGATTCCTCAAACATTTGAATTTATTTCAATGTTGTGTGTTGATTTATTTATAATCGCCGTGTGATTATATTGTGATTGAGTTGTTGACGGCTATAAATTAGCTGAATATATTTTTGGTATCGTTGGACACCGAAAATAGATAAAATTGGATTTTTGAAATATAAGTTGAAAATTGATCGAAAAATTCATTTTTGATAATTGGATAAATTTAAAACGAGTTTTAAAAAGATAAAAGTCTTGTTTTTTAACTATTTTGAATTAAACTTCAAATTTGGGAAAAAGGGCTTAATAAATGGATTTCGAAAATATTGTTTATCAATTGAAGAATTTATTTAAAATTTGGATTTTTAAATAGATTTGAAGAGATAAAGGAATTTATTTTTAAAAAGAAATAATTTTGAAAATGTTGGAAATTGATTTGGTGTCTTGAAATAAATTTGAAAATCAATTTGAAATTAATTGATTATTAATTTACTATAACTAGTAAAATTGATTTATAGAAATTTATCTGATTTGAATTAATCAGATAATTTAATTAATCCTATCTATGGATGTTTGGATTATATTGGATGTTGAATTGTTTGACATCTTTGATGTGTGATACTTTGTGATATATTCTGATTGTGTGTGATTTGTGATCTATTTATCTGTGATATATATATCTGTGATCTATGAATGAAGATAAGCGTTATAGTTTATACCGCTTATCAAATATGTTGTTATATTTGATCTATGATGGTTGAATATTGTTGCACTATTGTGTTAAACCGTGGACTACACAATACACACACAAATGTGGGTTTCACGTGGAAATCGGTTAAGTCATAGATTTTTATCAATTTTTGGAAAATTGAGTTTTTGAACCCGAAATGGTTTTGGAATTGGAATTGAAAGTTTTTGAAATGAGTTTCAAAAGTAAAAGTTATTTTAAATAACTTAATAGAATTGGAATTTAAATCATTTGATTTAAATTTTGAATTCAATATTTTGAAATTGAACACAATAATTTGGGAATTATGGTCTAAAAGAATTTATAAGTATAAAAGGTGTTTATCTAGGTTTTTAACCATTTAAAATATGGTTTTGGAAATTTAAATTTATATTCAAGTTTTATACTTGAATGGTCTTAACCTGTGTAATTGTAACCAGTTTTTCCCAAAACGAAAACTATCTGTTTTCGAATAATAATAGCTTTTATAAAGTGAAAGGATTTCCAATTTGTATTGAAACATTTCAAGTTGAAATGAAATTGTAGATAGTTTGGAAAAACTATGAATTAACCTTTGTGATGATAATTAAACTTTATTTTGAAATAAAAGTGTATTTCAAATGGTGTATCTTTTATATTATAAAAGGATTGAATTGTGAATAGTTTTGAAAGCTATAAATTAAATCTTGATTTTAAGATTTAATGGGTTAATTCAAATTTAAATGGAAATTGATTTGGAAATCTGTGAATGAATCTTTGTGAAACTGGGTAAACTTTGTGAAGTAAATCTTTTTGTTTAAAGATTTAAAATGGTAATTTGTTAAACCATTTGAAAGAAGGATTTGGGTAATAAGTTGTGACTTAATTGAAATCCCTATATTCATATGTTTTGAAATATTGTGCTCACTATTCGGGTTAGCCGGGAAAAGACTTTTGTGTCATATAACCCATTCCGAATTAGTGATACGACGATATGGATCGTATTGAAGACCAGTGGTGAAGACCAGGTATTTGTGAAAACGATAGGATGACCTATCGATTGTCTCTGCACCGTTAGGTATGGTATAGAGATTTCCTTTGTGATGGGAAGTTTTATTGGGATTGTGAATACCCGGATTGCAAGGGCTTCTTTTGAAGTGCCTTCGGTTCTGTTCGAACCTGGAACAGACTTGTATGGTTACATGTCTGACATTACATTTTGAGATATAAAGCTGATTTCTTTCAAATATATTTCTGTTAGTGGCGGAGAATTTATTCTCTTAGCTTAACAACCTTCTCTGAGACGTACGAGCTCAGAGGTTATGTAGTTGAAATTTATCAGCGATATATTCCCAATTTGGTAATGTGGCATGCTAAGTGTTGTTGTGTGATGATCATTTATTGATCATTTGTGATCAAAGAGTGGCTTTGTGAAAAAGTGTAGCTTTGTGGACGAGACTTCGTCAGGACCTCACAACCCGAAAATGGTCGAAACAGGAATGATGCGGCAAGGTTATGAGGGTCGCGCCCTTTAGGGTATGTCATTTCCTTCTGGAAAAGGGTAGTATCATGGTATGGAGCCCAGATACTTACTCATGTGGACACACTTTATTTATTATGTGTGATGTTGGTTACCGAGCACTCGGATAAAGGTCCCAAAGGACCGGGGAATGGCATATTCATGTAGTAGTTACCTTGAAACAGAGGTAACCCGACCTTGTGTTGGTAGAGATCCGGTTAGGTTCTCGGGACGTCCATCCAGAGGCGATCCCATTGGCAGTAGGAAGTTCCTTAGCTTGACCATTTGTTGGCAATCCAATTTCCAATACGAACCCTGTACGGTTTTAGTTGTAGAACCTGCCATCTACTTATGGTGGTCACCACTGTTTAGATGGTAGCTATAGTAGGCATAGTGTGAAATGCCTATGCTGGCTAAGATTAATATTATACTTTCGAAATGTTTACTGCACTATGCACTAATAATAATAATCCAATGATTTGCATAGTAAGCATGTTTGACTATCATAAGAAGAAATCTCCTCCAATTCTGCGTTTGCATTGTGTGTGTGGCGGGAGGTCTTATGGTAGTTTCATTTTCCAAAAGCATTGCGAATATTTCCACTTCCTTTGTTGTTGTTGTTTTAAAGATGATAATTGTTTTAGATCTCACACCAGTCACCATGACTGACCTGGAGTTTATTGTTTCCTTCCTAAACTCTGGGTGCCCACCAATTTCCACACGGGCAATCTAGAGTCAGGTTATCAGGTCATCATGGATTCAGGAGATGCTTTGGAGCTCAGTGGCGAGCTGGATGGCGAGACGTAGCATTTATATATGATATTATTTATTCCGCTGTGTATTCTGTATATGGAGAAGTTCATATAACTGTCTAGTGTTGTGTTGTGTTGTATATTATTGTTATAAACTCTGATGATGATGTAATGTATAAAATGATATAGTTCTTTGATTTAAAGATTATTCATTTATCTATTATATGTTGTTCTGCTGCGATATGTGAGATTCTGATATTGTTCTGTGTTTTTCTGTTGTTTCTTCTTTCTTTTCTTCTGTCTTCTTCTACCTCTTCTTTTTCTCCATAACAATTCGGTTTTCCGGCATTCGATTGCTCGGCAGTTGATACAGTGGATGTATTGATGTCGATTTTCGAGCGTTGAAAAGTCGCGTTCGTTACAAAATGATTTATATAGAAATATTTTTCTTAGTAATGAATTATAAGTTTGACTTGGAAATATTCCTAAGTGTTGATATGATTTGGAAATATCCTGTTATGGATATAAGTATTCGAAACTGTTTTCAAATATTGAAATTTTGAAAGAGATTTGAATATATATCTTTGCAAAGATATTTCAGAATAATTGTTGAAAGATTTATAATATGGGCCTAGTGACTGCTTATGTATATGATTTGATAGTTAAATAACCGACTATCTAATCTGGCCAATTTCGTTAATCGTTTCGAAGGGACTAGGATCAGATCTAACTATCTGTAACCCACTTCGATCTGATTTGTGCGTTAGGAAATGTGATATCTCGAAGATAATGGAGGTGGTGATCTTGAAGGAGAATCAGTTTTTTCGGACCTAGAACAACTTGTATGGATGAATGCTATCATTGCATCGTTGCCTGGAAGGCAGTGTTAGCATTCCAAGAATGAATGCTATTCTTAAGGTAATACATAGCCTCAAGCCTCATCAAAATGTCTAAAACAGGGGAGATGCAGTTGGGCTAAGTGGGTCACACCCAAGTAGTGTATGTTATCACTTTTCTAAATACCCTCGGATATATTATAATTATAGATATGGTTGTGCATGGAAAAGAGAGCACTCGATAGGGTGGGAACACCCGGGGTGATAACATATTTTGTACTATCCAGCAAGGGATAGGCCGGTCCTATGTTGGTAGGGATCGATAGGTTCGATTTTGGTACATTTTTCTAGAGGTGTACTATGATTGGAGGTACCCCAGTGCCCAGTCATTGTATGGAATCCATTCTCCAATAAGCGCTGTACGGTTTTAGTTGTATACCAAATAGGCTGAAATGTGAGATGCAAGCATTTCAGTTATTTTATAGTTTATTTTCTATAGAAGCTATTATAATATCAGATGATTTTGATATAAAATGTTTTTATTATCGTAAGGTAAAAACCCATCGTATTTATGTGTGGCATGGTCTTACTAGATACCTTTGTTTTCAAAGGATTTTGATAATAGTAATAATTCAAATTGGTTGTGTTTTCTCACGCTGGTTTTCCAGACTGACTCGAGTGTTATTTTATTATAATGCTCGAGTCATACCGAGTATTACAGATTTGGGTTAGGATGGTATGGAGCTCAGGAGACGAGCTGGAGGAGTCTCAGGCGTATTCTACGTACTTGATTATAGTCTGCTGTGTGTGTCTGTTGTATATTCAGCACTTGTGAGGACAAGTTAATATAATTGTCCAGATTGATTTGTTGACTGTTGTACTCTGATGATGGTATGTATATGAAATGTTACATATTATTTTTGTATAAAGATTAATTATTATATATTATATATATTGTTCTGTTGCGATTGTGAGATTATATGCTGTTGTTTCTATTACCTTTTATCCCTTTTCCTTCTTCATCCCTAAAGATTCCTATTTCCGTTCAATTTGAGTTGGACACGTGTGAATTATTGTCGACTCAAAGTGTATGAAGATACGGGCGTTCTGTAAAAACCTGCCTTTTTGGACAGTTTAAGTCGATAATAAGCTATACATGTCCAACTTAAACTATTCAAAAGACAGATTATTAATGGGATTTTTTTAATGAAATAAGATTTAAAAGAACAACAAACAGAATCTCGTAGCGGAAGAATAAAATATAACACACAAAATAAATACATAAATAGTTCATGAAGCTATTTACGACAAAATCAGAATTTACAAAAAAAAAATTTACAGGAAGAATAGACAAATGCTATGATAGTAGTATATACGGTCCTCAACTCCATCTTCGTCTTCATAAATAAGCGTCTTCGCTAAACTGAAATACTCGGTCTAACCCGAGTGTAAAGTAAAACAAAAACACTCAAGTCAGGACTAACATTCTTATGTAAGTAAGTCAACTCAAGTGAAATGTATAGATAGCTCAATAAGTGAAATGCTTAGGTTTAAATAAACATTATTTTTCACACTATAAATCGGTTCGGTTCAAATACTGATTTTTATGTTCGTTTCCAATCGATTCATTATTAAATTCAACATCAGATTTCAATTTTTCACTTAAAGCTATTTCACATTCCATAATCCAAACCGAACCATATATCAACATTTCCAATCCCGACTTAATTAAATTCGGGTTTCAACTTTCACATCAACTTAAGGTTTAACGGTTTAAATTTCACATTTAAACTATTTACCTCAATTAAATCCAAATTATCCAGTTTCATCATTCAAATCAAATTCTTTAAATTTCAACATTTACTTTAAAAAAATAATTACTTAGTAATTCCAAATTCATATCTTTTCATAAGTCAATTTTCGACAAATCAATTAAACCTTTTAAAGTTTAACTTGAAATTTTATACCATTATGTTAATTTAATCTTTAAATTGAATCAATCCAATTTCAACATTAATTTAAATTAATTCACCGAATCAAATCAAATTTTCGGATTAAATTAAATCTTTCCATAAAATCTATTAAGTTAAAATCAAAAAACAAGTTTAAATCTAAAATCCAACTAAAACTTTTCATTAAATCAATTAAATTTCAATTTCATAATTTCAAGTTCAACATTAATTTAAACTTACAATATTTTTATTTAATTTCTAAATCGATTTATATAAACCCTAAGCGGTTTTATATCGGGTATATATCATTTCAACCCAAAGTGATTTCCTAATTATCAGGGTACTTGCAGTGTGAGAACAATAAAATAATAACATAAATAACATAACATGCCAATGACCAACATACGTGCATAATTAACAATTTAACATATATATATATATATATATATATATATATATGCCTAACTAACATATCACATGTGTCACATATCATGAATAGCATAAGTGAATATTTCATATTCTAATATGTCAGACACTAACGTAACAACAAATTACATAGCAACCATTTACAAATCATGTCAACTTGCATAACATAGGTGGGTCATTTTTTCATGTCTAATATGTGTCAAATATGTGTCATTTTATATGTCAAAATGGACATATAAATTAATTTATATCATATGAATTTAACTAAATAAAATCCTAACTAAAACAACATTTCAGTAACTTTTCACATGCTATCAATTCACTAACATAAAAATATCAGTTGTGAGTGATTGCTCACCTTTTGTGGCTACGAAGGTTAGGGTAAAAATAGAGCAATATGGAGATTCCTAGCAAAGATCCAAATGCAAAGCAAATCCAACAAAGATTAGACCCAAACACGAATCAATAAACAAGTTTCAACTACTTCCAACTTCCAAATAACCCAAGATCGAAACTACGGACAAACCTGAAACTATGTCATCTTTAAGAAAATATTCAGACTAGAATATTACTGAATCTGTAAAAGTGACTAACTAGAAAGTTGTTGCAAATTCTTTTCTCTCCACTTTCTAAATAGAATCACTCAAAAAACTTCTGTCTTGAGTAAGTTATGGTCAAAACAAACAGAGGTGTTTTCTGAGTTGAAAATCAGATTTCAAAAATACTTCGAAAAGATTTGAGTTTTTGGCATAGCAAATTAAGGAATTTGAAGAATTAATGTAAAAGAAAGTTGAAGCCATTGGAAAAATAAATAGTTTGAATAAAAGAATCACATAATTTGGTTTTTTCCTGAAGGAGATATGATAGATACAATATGGGATATTTTCGGCCAAAACTGAACCTGAGAAAGGACTTGAAAAATGGAGTAATTGATATAGAAATATTCGGAATATGAAGAAGGGTTCAACAACAAAGTTGTTTCCGTTGAAATTATACACAGTTTCTACGTAAAAATTATTTGATTTGCAGTAGTTGAGTGGAATATAGAAGCCATTGAAATAAGGGAAAGAAAGAGGGAAAATAGGGAAAGGGAAAAGAAGGGAAAAAGGAGAAAGAAGAGGAGAGGGAAGGGGGGGCTTTGGCCATGGGTTGGTGGATAATGGTTAAGAGGAGGGGGGAGATGGTTGGAGTTGGTGGTGGAGGGCGGCCGCAAGAGGAGAGAGGTACGCTAGGGTTTTGAAGAAGGAAGGATGAAATTTGATTTGGAGATTTAGGAGTTTTGGGGTTTGGAGTTTTCTGTAGATTTGAGGAAGAAGAAGAAGGGTACGTAGAGAGTTTCTCAAATGAGAAATTTTTGTACATACTTTAGTCAGATAGGAAATAGAAGGTCAATGGGTGGAAAAAGGAAGGGTCCAAAGTCTCTTAGAGTTTCTAGGTTCTCTTGGTTTACTAAGGAGCCCATTAGTCTAAAACAAACCCAATAAGACTTAGCCAAAAAAAAGAACACAAATATACACTGCAAATTTATGTCAATTTTTCACAGTAATTTATATTTTTAGGGCAATAGGAATTTTATTTTGACAAAATGAAAAATGGAGTGGAGATTAGAATTCATTCTAGTATCATATAAAAAGAATAAATTTTAAAAATTCAATTTTTTTTTTAAATTTCAAATTTAATTTTTATTTAAATTCAAAATACTGCCATTTTAAAGTTGCTAAAAGTTACGGATCGTTACACTTTATCTTAATTAAAATATGTAATATCAATTAATTCAATATTAATTTGTTTCCTCTTATCATATTTAAAAGGTTAAATGCCAATCAATTGAATATATATTTCAAATTAAATGGTGGTTATAAATTTCCAATTTATTGTTACTAACATATTTGTAACTTCTATTGTCGTTATTAAATAGTTGTAACATTCATTGCATAAACAAAAGACATCCACCACTCATCAATTAATTGTATTACCTCATTCCGTTATTTGAAATCAACTTGGTATGTTACCATTTAAATCACGCATTTTATTTTCCTTAAATACCCATTTTATCATCGTTTACAATTTCCTCTATTATCCAATTCATGCCATCAACTACGCATCCAATTCTCATCCAATTACATTCAAACCTATGTTATCATCCTTATATAACTTATCGGAATTTGTTATTTAATAAATTTGTTCCAGTTCATATCAATAAATCACATAAATAAATTTATTGTTTACAAACAAAGATTATAACTACTTACCACATCACTGATTTCATATTCTATATTAACCAATTTCAATCAATTACATACAATCTCACCATTACATTCATCATTTAATTTATTTCATTATTTACAATTATAACCAAATTAACCTAAAATTTATTTCAATTGATTGAAATTACATTAAATAGTTATCAATCAATAGCATTCAAACAACGTTATTAAATCATATTCTAATTATTTCCTCAATAATAAATAATAAATTTTAATTTATCACAATATTAAATTTCAAAATATTATTTAATTTAATAGTTTTAATTATCAAAATTTACGGGTCGTTACACTCTCCCCAACTCAAAACTTTTCGTCCTCGAAAAGGAACAAGAAGGGATAAAGAAACTAATATATTTTTTCTTCTGCAGAATAATCAATTTATAAACACTTTAAACTTACATAATTAAGTATTTTAGATAAAATATATCAATTTATAAACAATTAAATCTTTCATATTCAAGTGTAATAGAGTTTGAAAATATTTTCACTTTCACAAAAAATTTCTATGTCCTAAATTCACGAAAAATTTCGGCATAGTCTCCTTTGCGCGGTTAGGT
This sequence comes from Allium fistulosum, assembly GCA_030737815.1. Classification (NCBI taxonomy): domain Eukaryota; kingdom Viridiplantae; phylum Streptophyta; class Magnoliopsida; order Asparagales; family Amaryllidaceae; genus Allium; species Allium fistulosum. The sequence goes on from JASFAW010000015.1 coordinate 2,116,482, forward strand.
CCAGAAAAATAATAATATCAATAATTACAATATATATATATATCATATTTCAAAAATAAAACATACCAAACCACGGGAAAAAAATAAAATATTATTGCAAAACCATAATCCGAGAACGTACCTATTTGTCGGGCAAACAAACTTTATTTATGAAACCAAAAGCAATAGTTATTGCTTCCATAAACCTGTATTTCACTTATATAATCCAAAGAGTTAAAATTATATAAAAGAATAATATTTTAGTTGTTTCAATTAGTAACAAAAGCAAATCAACAAAAAACATATGCAAACAAAACAGCACGAGCATCATATGCAACAAAGGAAACTATCATACATCCACAGCGATCAATCGCATGGTTTGTTCAGGTTCAATCACTTTCATCGTACAAGGGTGATAAATAAACTACTAAGCGTACCCTACGCTCAATAGCCTTATATAATTACTTAATAGATTATTCATACATCCTTAAACAATTTGAAGTATCATTTCCCAAACTTCCCATTAGCTAAATAATACAGAATTTAAATGTTATTTAAGTTTATTAAATTGGTTTCTCTTTTTTTCATTTACTTTCCATTTATTTTCGTCCATTCATACAATAATTATCTTTTATTAATTTACCTTCATTACTTACACAAAATATTCCATTCAATATTTAAAATAATCAATGAATTCATTATTTAAGTATTACATACATTTCATTGCAATTTATTTCACATTTATTATTTACCTATAACCTTGATTTCCATTTTAATATTAATATTCATCAATGAATCATTTCAGTCATTTCTTACGTTTATAATCATTTCTTAGATAATATTCACTTTTTACTATTCAATCAAATCATTAGCATTTCAAAACATTTACTTATGTTTATAACACTTCCTGTATATCTTAATTTTTCATTTGTATACATTTGTTCATTTTGAAGCATTTTTGTTATTAAGCATTAACTTGTATAAGATACTATTACATTTCCATATCACCATTTCAACTTCTACACATTTCTGGTAAGTTTTATGTACGCTTTTAGAATGTAATTGAATGTTATACAAATTTATCTTATTCATTTTAGTTAACAAAAATATTCAATAATTTACATCTTCTTAATTTTCATTATCTTTTAACATACAAGTGACCATTACCAATTATATAAATTTTATTTGGAAATATTCATTTGAAAACTTCATTTGCAAATCAATCATCTTTAATACTTTAATGCTTCACAAAAATTCATCTGTAAAATTTCTGGCTTCATTTATTAATACCATTTAAAAATTTAAATAACATCTTTATAAATATATGCAAACTATTTGTAAATAATTATTTGCATCATTGTTTGCGCCAAAATTGGTCACAAACCCCAGAAATAGTGAAAGCACCAGTGTATATACACAGATCCTCAATATCCACACACAGATCTCAGATCCAGATTAAGTAGAGAACAAAAAAGAAGAAATAACAAAGTTAAAAATGTAAGAAAGCAAGAAAGAACACACGATTTATAGTGGTTCGGCAATCTCCAGCCTACGTCCACTTTGAATCAATCCTTTTATTCCTTTTATACTGTAATTACAGTTACAAGCCTTTGAAAATCAATAGCAAAAATATCAGAGTTTTACCTAGGAGAGAAGAAAAAGATTCCTTTTTAGTTTCCATAGGACTACTATTTATAGGTGTAGATAAGAAAATACCTTCCCAAAAACCTGGAATACCTCTTCTCATGCGCAGGTGGGCCCACATGATCGATCCAGAGTGATTTGGGATCGATCCAAGTGTAATTCGTATCGATCCCAAAATAGTCCAATCAAGCAAGGATCTATCATGAAAATTCTTTGGTGCATAAGGAAGCTTCTACAAAAATTTCATAGCATTTGGACTTGTAGATTTTGAGTTATGATCGATGCAAGTTTGAATTTGTTGAAGGCTGTCGAGTTTGCATCGCTTCTGTTCGCATCGCTTTCGTTCGCATCGCTTCCGTTTGCATCGCTTCTTATCCATCATCTGGTATCCATCACTTGGTATCCATCAACTAGTATCCATCACTTCGTATCTATCTTCTAGTATCCGTCACTTCGTATCCATCATCTGGTATTCATCATTTGGTATCCATCAACTGGTATCCACAGTGATGGATACGAGAGCATCGATACGTGCCAGTTTTTCACGAATATTGATCCATCCATAACTCGAGCATATGAACTCCGATTGACCTGAAATTCAAAGTGTAGCCTTACCGAACCTTGTTTATTATTCTCGATCGATCCCACCTTGATTGGAGCTTGGTCCAATTTTGACGGTATCGATCATAGCCTTGTTTCCAATCGATCGTACGAATATTGATCCATCCATAACTTGAGCATATGAACTCCGATTGACCTGAAATTTAGAACGCTAACTATCATAGCTTTGCTTGTCGTGTCATGTTAATTGTGGCTCGATCCAGACTCGGGCAAAATTTACCAGTATCCATAGTGAACCTATGTATAACTGATTTCCAGGACGAACAATCCATGGTTTCTAATCAAGTTTTTGGGGTCACGACCTTGCCAAAAGTAACATTTGCCCCTGAAAACTTGCCTTGTGGTAAGAAGGCGTGTTTTGAATAGCTATGAATCCAACATCCAAAGTCCATACTCCATTCATAGCCATACCATCCGATTCATAACCCAACCTATTACCAAACCATCCTATCCAAGTGTCATAGCTATATCCAAGTCCGCGACTGTGCCGAGTCAACGTCCAATTCAGGGTCCAGTAACCAAATCCTTAGCCAATTCCATAGCTATCCGAACTCGCCAACCGAGTCGTAATCTGTCAGTATCCAATGACCAATAATCGAATCCAGGACCTCTTCGGGTCGATATCCAAATCCGAGACCACTTCGGGCCCTTAGCCGAATCCTTAGCTGTTCATAGCCAGTATCAGAATTCATAACTTCTCTAGGTTCTTACTAAGCGCAACCCACACTCGACGACCTATATTAAGCAACGCCTTGGTGTTCTTGGTTCAGTGTCCCTGAACGCTGAGTAATGCCACGGCTTAAGTCCTAAGCCGAATCCTGGTCGCTCCGGACCCTTGCCGAGTATAGTCCGTACCCGACGACCTGAATCAGTAACCGATAATATTGGGCCTAAGTCCAAGACCGAATCCTGGTCTCTCCGGACCCTTGCCGAGCATAGTCCATACTTGACGTCCTGTATAAGCCGATTTTCCACGTTCTGACGAGGCAACTTATCCCTTGCCAGGCATAATCCATTCCCGACGACCATTTACCAAAAACCAGATAAAAATCCAATCAAAATCCAGTCCGAAATCCATATTAAATCAAAAAACTAAAAATACATACCAGAAATCCAAACCAATATCCAAACCAATATCCAAACCAAAAAAACAATCATCCAAACCAAAGTCCAAACCAAAAAACAAACAAAACCAGGAATTCAAACCAAACTCCGAATCCAAACCAGAAAAAAGCAAATGTCCAAACCAAAAAAGAAGAAGCAGATTTCAGAAACTAGAGCATCGTAGTTTATCATCATCTCAGAGCATGCCTAGGGGCTATCTCCATCCCCATACATTAGTAAGTGACTTAACCATTTGCCCAAAGTTTGCTACTTATTGCATATTGTCCCTGTCAGTTGATAACCAATCGACCATCATTCCGGGGCCTCGTGCCATCATTATTTGAAGTAGACGGTGGCTGCTCCTATTCCACTGCCGCATTCCGAGTTCCGACATATTGCCGCAGCTGACCATTCCTTACATGCTCCTCGATTATATCCTTTAGATGCCTACAACTGTTGGTACCATGCCCGTCCAGGTCATGAAAGAGATAGTGCCTTCCGAATGCCTTCTCGCATTCTAAGGGTTCCCTCCTTGCCGGCCTTCGGTAAGGAAGGTGATCCCGAGTCTCCCTGAATATCTGCTCCAAAGTTTCATTCAATCCTATGTAAGTGGAGAATTTAGGCTCTCCCCAGCGTTTCCTTGCCTTGCCAGAGTTGTCATCAAACTTCCTCTTTCCTTTATTCTTATCCTTACCCGAGCTTTCGCCGGATTGTTCTCCACCCTCAACCGCGTTCACTTCCTTTAACTTCATATCCGAACATGCATCTTCCCGTCGAAGAAATCTTTCGACCTCATGAAAGAACTCCCCGAGATCCATTGGTGGATCTCGTATCAACGATACCTTGAAATCCGAGTTATCTCTGACCCTGACCCTGCCGCCATCAAAACCATCGATGGATCCGGTCGATCCACCGAAGCAACCGCTGCATTGAACCGAGTCAAGAAAGCCTTGAGCGATTCTCCTGTCCTTTGCTTCACCGACGTTAGTGTCACTACATTCTTCGGCCTTTTGATATGAACCCGAAACTGCTTCAAAAACCTGTCCACCAATTCCGTCCATGTCCTGATAGAACCATCTTCCAACTGCCGAAACCATATAGCAGCTATAACCGTCAAGTATAGAGGGAAACACCGGGCCATAACTTCCTTCGATGCCCCCAGCACTTCCATGTGTCTTGTGTACCTCATCAAGTGATCGGTAGGATCAGCCTTGCCGTTGTATACCTAGGAAACTTGAACTCAGGTGGATTCCGAGCCATCCTGATGTCACGGGCAAACGGACTCCTGTTTACTCCTTGTAGATCGTTGTTTGCTAAGCCTCCGCGCATAGTTCGTCTGATAATCTCAGCTAATCCAATGTTGTCCACCAAGGGTTGCCCCCCGAGTCCTTGAGGGAATTCTGGTACATACTCTTCATCACGTACTCTTATGCTCCTGCCAGCATCCTGTTGTGTGGTATCACATGGAATCCCTCCATGAATTGGTCTATCATTGCATGGTGGTGTGCCCCCGTGTCAGGATCTATCCAAATTGGTAACTATGTGCTGATCGGGGGGTGAACCCTGTTGAGCTGCTCCATCCGATTGGCTGTTGGGTCCTTCTGTTCTAGCTCCGTGGTTCTGAACTCCTAAAGCTCCAGCTGTTCCTGCCTGCCCAAACTGTCTGAGAAGGTTCTGCATCATATCCTCCTGCCTTTTCAGCAATTCTTCCTACGTAGCTCCCATCATCATCTCCATCTCGTCCCTAGTGATGAAAACTGAGGCCTGATTCGCACTTGAGGAAGCCTCTTGACTCCCCTCTTGTTGGCTCCTTTATAGTATTGTCTTTCTAGCTGATTGCCTAACCATGGTCCCTTTTTGAAATGACCCTCTCTTTTATTCCTTAATTTGTAAGGATTTTTTTTTATCATAGAGGTATATATATATATATTTATATATATATAAGATATACATATACATATCTCTGAAGCCTAGAGTCGTTTTTTTTTCAAACATCATATATCCAGGATCAAAATCTTAACCAATATAGATATATCAGTATATACAACAGGAAATGCACATACATGTGATGATGCATGTGCCTCTCTTGTTTGCATCAGAGTTCTGGAAAACAAGAGGATAATTTGATTGATTAAGTTTAGTCAATCCACACATAGTTCAATTCAATATATATATACAATAAAACTCCATCCATACATGTAACAATATATATGTATATATATACATTTTAAACTCCTGATTCCTTGCTAAATTCTCTATGGAGTATAATTCCTAGAAACCAGATGATTGTGTTATGGTTATCTATAAATTAATGGTGTTGTGTTTATGCTTTGGGAAAATGATATAAGCTTCTATCATTATCTATGTTTGATTTTCTTATAAAATCTGTTTAGAGTACTAACTATTTTCTGGAATATTTTAAGTGAGATATCATATTTCAAAGGCTTAATTCTTTGATGACATGGTGCTAAGCTAAACGAAATGCTAACATGAGTGAGTTCATATAACTATGAGTACCTAGAAAAACATGGTTCAACCAGGCTCTTTGTTCTGGTAGAACTCATGGGGTCTAGAAAAATACATTTTTGCTCAAAGCCTTAATGAAATGGACTTCAGATTCATTAAAAATACAAAGGTAACTGGTGCGTTAATACCTGTACAAAACATGTTTAAATGTACACATATATGCAACTTTTATGGACCTTGCTTTCAACTCCTATACTACAGACCCTTCCCTTCTTTAAAAATAAGGTATAAAACATTTGTATAAAACATGTTAAATTAGGAAACATTACAGACATATAAAATACATTCTCCCTATGCTTATTATCTTTAATATACATATGCCAGGGTAGAAAAATAAAACCATTTAATTTTTCTGAGATTCAACTATCTATATTTCCCATAACTTAAACCCTTTTTAAAGACTCAAGATTGACTAACACATTTATAAAATGTAACCATCCAATTTTTATCATAGTATTCTTTCTCATCACTTACAAGATTTAGATTAACTTCTTCAACATATCAGATAATATCCAGATTTTTAAATTCCAGTTACAAGTCAATTTCTTAGCAAAATACTTAGCAAAGTATCCATCCAACATTCAATACTTAATACAGGTAGAAATTTAAATTATCAATACATGCAGATTTCATCATTTTGGCTCTTATCTAACTAAGTTTAGCATGTTATAATCTTCTTCTCAAAGCCTTGCTCCTACTCCTACTTAGTTGTTGCAGTCCCTGAAAATGCATTTGAAGCTGCCCCATTTTAAATGAGACACCCCATATGCCATTAGCACACTAGGGTCAGACACATGTCTGGTATGAGAAAATCCACTAAAACAATTTGTTAATCAAGTTAAGGTTAAAACATGGATATATGTATGTAACTCTACCTTTAGAAAACAAGTAATTCATGTGTGCATGTTCTGTGTCAGTGTGCAAGTGCACACTTAAGTCTGCCTTTCCAGAAACCTCAAGAAGATATGGTACATTCATAAATTCATATAATTCAATCATGAATCAAATAAACGTCCATACAAAACAAGGAAATCACCCAAAATGAATTAAATCATTTATTCACTATTCAGATTTCATTCCAGGAAAACTCTAGTTCCTCTTTATATCAAATTCTCTTACATTGATATATTTATCTATCTTGGTCTCATCTGCAATTAATTGAATCAATGGACACACTGTAATGGACTAATTCACTCCATTACACAAAGATCTCAGGACTTAAACAAGCCATGTGTCAACTTGTATTACTCAAGAAAACAAGCCATTCCTGCAGTGTTCTTGACCCCCATTTCCTAATCAGGTTTTTAGTTAATAATAACTCTTTTGATTTTTCATGACTAAACCATTCAGTGATTCATTTCACTAACATAAACATTCATGTCATGGTATCTCATATTATATATAAACAAACAGAGTCAAACAGTCAATTAAATGAAATGTGTCTATTAATTAGATTCTGCATATATATATATCCTTGCAATTAAAAAGGGATATAGACAACTAACAATGGCTTATGGCTTCTGAAAGAGAGTTTTTCTTTTGCAAACATCTGTGCTTAAGTTAAACTTAGAATGACCAAGTTTCACTGAACCACAAAACTTATTTGCTATGTGTATGAATATTTATACATTTTCATTGAATCAGGAGCATCAGCACATAGGCAACCCTATTGCACTCCTAATTCCTTTTTTGTCTCAAGCCTCAGCACTTATACATGTGTATATTGCAGCTCAATATGTTTTCAATTTTTCTGGGTTGAGCCAAAACCAATACTACTTTCCTATATTTAATATTTTATTTTCTAGGTATTTACTTATGTTTCTAAACATTAACATATCAGAGATCTGAGTTTATAAAACATATATGTACTAATAATACTTAAAACTTTCATATAATAAAGCAAGCAGAGCAACCAAATAAGAATCAAACCATTTTCATCTCTGAAATCACAGATAGATAAACACATATGAAAATACATTTTAAAAAAAATTAACTTATAACTGGCTGCCTACATTAGGACTTATTGCCTTAGATTTTGAGTGAGTTTTCTCACCTAGCTCTCTTCCACTTCCCAGTTGGTTGGTAAGCTTCTACCTTCAACCCTTTCCTTTACTTGTATTATATTTATATAATATCTATATATTTTTCTCAAGAGCTATCCGGGAAGAAGAAGGTTTCTCATCTCACTGCCTATTTATGCAGGGTTTTTCTTAGGGTTTAAGAGATTGGCTAAAGTCATTTTTTCCCATCAGAAATCATGCCATTTGCATTTAGTTTTTAAACCCAAAATCTCACCCTCCCCCAGCTTGAGTTTGTGAAGAGAAAAGTGGTTATATCTTTTGGTTATTTTCAGAGATTTTCTTTTCGAGAAATTACTTTTCCTTTTGTCTATTATCATGCTTAAAGTGTGACTTGATTTTTTTTATCATTTGTCAAATATTCTTCCTAATTCTGCGTATACAAAACATTTCTTTGTTTTATCTTATTTTTCTATTTTTAGCTTTCATTTAAATGGTATGTACTTCCTTTATTTATTTAGAAGAAGATTTCTTCTTTTTATATCTTCATCCTTTTTCTTTCTACCTATAATTTAAAATATGTCTATATATTTTATTTTGCTGATTTGAACTTTAGTATTTTTATTAACATATATATATATATATATGTATATAAGTCTTACTGAATTAATTAGTACACCCATATATATATATATATATATATATATATATATATATATTTACACATTATTTTGTACTGACACACATGTACATGTACACTCAAAAATACTCAGTAGCATCCTTATATATATATATATATATATATTTACTTATGCATGTAGCTTTTAAGGATTAAATATATATATATATATATATATAATATTTCCATACACATCAACATGTATTCATTTTTAGCATTCAGGGATTAAGCTTTAGTTCATGTGTATTTCTTGTGCACACATGTACACACATACAGATACACCATATCAAGCTATATCAATCCCCCTTCAAAATTTGTTTAAAAATTATTTTAAACTTATTTATATTTTTCAAAATAAATTCCTAAAATCTTGGGTCATTTGTGACGACCGCCCATGACCCCTGCACCGAATCTAGAGATAGTGCGCTGTGAAGTGTGCCAGGCGACCATGGACGATTGTCAGGGTAGATTAAAACAACAGAATCTATCGTATTACTCACAGCGCATGGACAAAATACAATAGAACATATATATAGTGAAGCTTTACAGAATAAAATGCCATCATATAAAAACTTCATAATAGTTGAATACAAGCATCCAAATAGTCAATACATCAAGCCTCACTACATAACACTCAGAGAATACAAAACAGCGGAACATCCAGTACATATAATAAGAAGATAATATGCAACCCTCCAGCTCGTCTTCGATATCAGCATCGTGAGAAGAGAACAGCACCTGTCACCTGCTACCCAGTCTGCCCGTCCCAAAAATGGACGAACAGCCCAAGGCAATAAGAATTAAAACATAAAGCCTTGAGTCAGACAACAGTCTTAGTGAGCAGTAAATTAACTAACAACATACCAAAAGAGCATAAAGGAAAAGGAATAGGAATACAACCCTCCCACTCCACCTCTTTCTACAGTGATAGCCCCCAGACACACACTAAGCAGAAGCAACACAGCAGAGCATACAATTTATAGTAAAGTAATAATCATTCGAGTCAAGGGCGATGTTTTCCAAGTACCAAGGCCTAAATCAGATAAGCACCCAGAAAATACCGCTCTTGTGTCCGAATGACGATACAACCAAACATCCATGACTCTGGCTATCACTGTTATCATTGCTTCGATATCACCGTTAATTGAATGACCGGCACATTCTTTCAGCCGTCCGTCAAGGGCTAATGGAAACCCCGGTTCTAGACAGAACTCCGCACGTCGTCGCAGCCCATGCCAAGGATTTTCGCAACTACCCAGGGTACTCGACCATCAATTCATTGTCGTTGGGATTTTTGCAACTGCCCAAACGTACCCTTGCTTTGAGTCTTCTAGAACCTTCAACAACGATGCTATCCAAGCCTCCTAGTCATCCTCCTCGACGACTATTCTCATATCCATTCATTATCCTCAACTCGAATCATATCACCGAGTTATCAACATGCTTGGAATGATCCCGTCTGGATTAGACCAAGTCTTCATCACATGATTGCCTCGCTTCATCACATCCTCGCAAAGCCTCATCTCAACATCACATCATCAAATCTACGCATAAGAGCTTCATCATCCCGCTACATATGCCACGAGCAGCTTACCCAATTCAAGAGTCTTTCCCTTAGCTTTCGAATCGTCTTTGGTCTAAATCAACCCATCAATCATCTAATTCACAACAATCAATCAAACCAAACATTAATCCAAGCAATCAAGCATTCAAATATGATCTAAGTAGATAATTATAACAATAATGGCATTTTCGTAATTAAAGAGTTGAAAGTCTAACATGCATGAAATCATAAGAAATATCTCTACAATCTTGATGAATGAACTTGCATAGGTTAACATATGATAAAATGGATGTAACATCATCATGAATAATGGATCTATATGGATCTACACTTAGGATGAAGAAAATGCATAGAAATCACTATTTTAACACCAAATCAAGCCAACAATCCGATCTACTCCTTTGGATCCGTGTGAGAGATAATCACCACTCACCAAATCACCTAAACAATCTCAAATCAACACGCTTCAGATCTGGACAGTGAAGAATCAAGCTTGATCCATCACGAATCCGCTTCAAAACGAAGAAATCTCACTTCAACGGATGAAGATCTTCAACTTTAGCTCTTGGATCTTCAATCTTGATCTTCGATTTGGATGGATGGAATCACTAGATTAGAGTGGAGAAAAGAAGTGAAGAAGTGTAGAAGTCGAGCTCTCAAAATGGCAGCACTTCGTCGCTTCGAAATCCGGATCCCAAAAAGTGAGCAAAACCCTTCCTATTTATAGCTGAAAAACTCCTAACTCGGCCGTCTCCATAAGTCGTCTCCGACTTATCTCCCTCCGACTTACGACCTACCGACTTAGCAGAGGCTCCGACTTAACAACTTCTGGTTTCTATGACCTAATGCTCACCTGTCTATGACTCACGACACAACAGCTATCTCCTAAGTCGGTCACGACTTATAGCATGCGCGCCTACGACTCAACAAAACCCAAATCCCCTACGACTTAAGACTTAACTCCCTTAAGTCGTCTACGACTTAAGCTCATGCGTACCTAGCGACTTACCACTAGTCACGACTTATGACTTGGCAGAAGATACGACTTAACAAATCTATGCTTCTACGACTTAACAAACAACTGGGTTACGACTCAACTCCTAAGTCGTCTACGACTTAACACATAGGCTACGACTTAACCGGGGTAAATTCTTAAGTCGTCTACTAACTTAAACCACCCATTCTCTTAAGTCGGTTATTGCCCTAAGTCGTCAACTATCTTAACTCGCCCAGACTTTCACTTAACTCGTCCAAACTCATAAGTCGGCTACGACTTAGGACTTAAACAAAACTCTGCCAAATTCTGAAACGACTTAAAATGCAAAAAATTCCAGATTTTAACGAACTTTTCGATCCATAAAAATACGGGTCGTTACATCATTACATACACCCCACCTTTTAGAAATTGTGTCCCACAATTTTCCTAAGCTTAAACAACTTTTAAACTTAACTCAGAGAACAAGTATATTCTCAATCAAATAGATTTTTAGTTTTATCATAATAATTAAAAATATATAGGCACCTAAAAAGGAAAACAAATTAAGAATCAGAATTACCTTAAATCTGAAAATAACTTAGGATAATTCATCCTAACTTTGTCTTCTAATTCCCATGTGCAATCACTAGGATCACAACACCACTGTACCTTCACAAGCTTCAGAGATTTATTCCTCAACTTCTTCACATCTTTTGCCAAAATTCCCACTGGATCCTTTTCATAAATCAAATTAGGATTTTTCTGCACTTGGGTTGGGGTCTCAAGAATTTCTGCCTTATCATGGACCCATCTTCTCAATTGTGATACATGAAAAACATTATGCATCCCTTGCATGTTTTCTGGTAATTCCAACTTATATGCCAAGGAACCAATTCTTTCTAGAATTTTGTATGGCCCAATATATCTTGGGGTTAACTTGCCTTGTTTCCCAAACCTCAGTACATTTTTCATAGGTGATATTTTGATGAAAACAAAATTTCCTACCTCATATTCCACCTGCTACCTTTTCATGTCTGCAAATTTCTTTTGCCTATCTTGAGCTGCTGCCATTCTTCTCCTTACCAACTCAATTTTCTCTTTAGTTTCTTGTATGTACTCAGGCCCTAGAATAGCTCTTTCCCCCGCTTCTACCCAACATACAGGTGACAAGCATGGCTTGCCATATAAGGCTTCAAATGGAGCCATTCCTATGGTGCTTTGATAACTGTTATTGTATGTAAATTTAGCTAAATGGAGATAGTCTTCCCAGTTACCTCCAAAATCCAGTGCACATGCCCTTAACAAATCCTCTAAAACCTTGTTCACCACCTCAGTCTGCCCATTTGATTGTGGATGGTAGGCAGTGCTCCAGCATAATTCACTTCCCATGGCTTCTTGAAAACTTCTCCAGAATCTTGAGGTGAAGATGGTATCCCTATCACTCACAATAGTTTTGGTAATGCCATGCAATCTTACCACTTCCTTCACAAATATTTGTGATAACTTTGGTTCATTCCTTTCTGATTTGACTGGGATGAAATGTGCCACTTTAGTTAGCCTATCAACTATCACTCATATGCTTGTGTTTCCTCTTTTAGATCTAGGCAGTCCATCTATGAAATCCATAGATATATCTTCCCATTTCCACTGTGGTATGGTATGAGGTTGCAACAACCCTGATGGCTTTTGTGTTTCAGCCTTGACTTGTTGGCAAGTCATACATTTTGTAATATATTTGGCTACATCTAATTTCATTCCCTTCCACCAGAAATCTCTTTTTAAGTTTTGATACATCTTTGTACTGCCTGGGTGTATGGAGTATTTACTTCTATGATATTCATTCAATATTTCCTTCTTCAACTCCATTGTAACGACCCTGAATTTTTGACATTTGAAAAGTGAATATTTAATTGAGTTTAAATATTCGAATGATAATTTAATTTGAAATTCAAATATCAGAATGAATTTGGCGATTAAATTATTGAATTTAATTATTAAATCTGGGTAAAAATGTTGAATCTCTATTTTTTTGCCGATTAAAAATAATATGAAGTCTTAGAAAATTTATATTGATAATTGGGAAGGTACTGGAACTTTCAGAATTTAATTTGGAAGTGTTCTGTTCAGTTTTGAATTTATGTTGTTTAAATTGAATTTAAAAATAGCGGTCCGGGGCACAGTCTCGGAATTTAACGAAACCAGTTCCATTGGATCCGTAATATTGTATTATTATCGGATTTCAATTTTCGTAATATTTGGAGTTGTTGTGTGAGTGTACGATATACAAACGCGCTGAATTTATATCGAAATTTAATTTAAATAGTCGGTCTAAAAAGCTGGTCAAATCCCCACAACTACTTTTTCTCTGCTTAATCACGTACAAGTGCTTACCCTAATTTAACACCTATCTTCGATTTCAACACGCGTCTTTCCAATTCCATACGTGTCCTCTCCCCATCTGATATCACGCAACTATCTTCGTTTTGAAGCCAGATAACAAAAGAAAACTAATCTCGTTCTAAAGTAGATCAATGGCTGAGTGTTTTAAAATAAAAATCGCGAGCCTTAAAATCAATTCAAAACCCGACTTCGATTTCGTCCCTCATCTCTGTTCAAACCTATATCATTTCAGTTCCCGTGAATCGAATTGAGGATGAAGTCTCGTTCAAGCTCAATTTCGAAAATTTAGGTGATGGCGCGTGTAGCTAGGGTTTGCAGTGCAGCACGTCGCTGTGAGGGTGTGGAGATTCTCGTGACCTCGAGCTTGTTACGAGGTGAAGGGTGGGAGTCACGATATCGATAGTGGAGGACGATGGCAGTCTTGAGTTTGAGCGACTGAGGAGGCGACTCGACAGAAGCGACGACGATCTGGTGGCGCGATGATGGGTATGCGCAGGCGACTGGCAATTAGGGTTTTGGTTGCTTTCGCGAGAGATGTCGGAGGCGTGGCGGCGATGTTGATCGTTGGTACGGCGACGGGTCAAGTTCGTCGTGAGTGTGGTGGCACTGTTCGTCTCCAGTAAGGTAGCTGTTTTGTTTTTTAATTTAAACTAGAGAATTTGTTGATTATTTTAACTAGAATTTGTAAACAGTGATTTATGTTATTCGAAACTTGATTTTTTAATCTGTATAGATTATTTTTAAATATATATAGATTTGAAGAAAGTAAAATATTACAGTAAAGTAAAACCATTTCTGTTTTTATCTAATATATGTAGGTTTGAAAGAAAAATGATAAACTAACAGTAAAAGAAGAAGATTATATTGTGTATATATAGTAAGGATTTTTGATTTTTGATTTTTGTTTAAATAATTTATTTTAAAACAGTGTAGACTAATAGAGGATTTATTTTTACAGTAAGATTTCTATTTAGATAGATTGACAGTAAACAGTAAATATATGTATGTATAGGAGTTTGAAAGTATAGGAATTTTAAAACGATATAAAGTTTATAAATAATTAGATTCTTGAAATCTATAAATTGTTTTTGTTGCTGAAAACAATTATGAAAAGGAAATTTAATAATTAGTTAATTCAATCTATAAAAATGGAAATTGAATTGTTCGATTTAATTCGAATATTGATAAATTGTATAATTATTTATACAAGGTCTAAAACGGTAAAGAAAACAAAGCTGGAATGGAAAATGGATCGCAAAATAAAAGCAAAGGTGAGATCTTCTCACTCAGATTTAATTTTGAATTGCAGTTATTGATTGTGTGATTGCTATTGATTGTGATATTAGATATAGTAGGATATATCTATATATATATAGCAATATATACATATTGGCATATGTATATATTGGATTGATTGATTTCCCGCCTCGTATAGCGGATGAGACCCTATTGCGCCGTTAGTAAGCGGATGATTTTTATAAAACCCATATACCGCGATATTCCACCTCGAAGTGGAATTGGTATTGTGCTAACGTCTGTGGATGCAGGGAAACAGGTTGGAGGGATCCAACTGGATTCCTCACCAGTATTTATTTATTTACAGATATTGTGATGTATTCTGTTATCATATGTTGATATATGATGTTTGTTGTCGTGATTGACTAATTGGTGCTGTTGCATCATCGGATTCATCTTTGAAATTTAAAAATAACGATGTTGATTTTAAAAGAGATTTTTGAAGTGATCTTTGAAAATATACATTGTATTTAAATTGTTGAATTGATTTATTTCAAATAAATAAACGTTAAAATTTTAAAGTTATAAAAGTTAAGATTTTTGGTGAAATATAATCAAAGTGATATTTTTGAAATAAAAGTTGATTTATTTATAAAATGGTTTAAGTTGGGATTTTTGAATATTGTAAACGGTCTATATAAAAGATTTATAAAGTTGATATTTATGAAATTAAAAGTATTGGAATTATAAAACGAGCTTTATAAGTGTTAAAAATGAGAATATTTATGGAATTCGTAAGTGAATGAAATTTATAGATTTATAAATTGTGGAGTTACAAAATGAATAGATTTTGTAAAACAAAAGATTTATAAGTAATAATCTTATAAATGGGATTTTGGCATTTAATTGGGATAAGAATGGAATTTGTTAATAAGGAGATTTATAAGTTGAAGTTTTATAAATAGGAATGGAATTTATAAACGTTGTTTTATAAATCCGAAACCAATTGAATTTGGTAATTTAAACGTAAAAGTTATTAAAGGAGATATATTCGTGATTTTGGACAGCGAATTATCCTTTAAGTTAAATGTTGTAAATAATAAGAGTTGGTTGGGAATTTTATCCACGATTTTGGATAGTGGATAAATTATTGAAATAAAATGTGTAGAGATTATTGAAATATAGTTAAGTGAATTATATTCACGATTTTGGACAGTAAATATATTATTGAATAAAATGGTTATGTTTGGGAAAGCAATATTTGAAATGAAGTTAATTGTTTTAACAATGTGGTAAATATCCAAATCATAGATTTCAACATTTATTGTTGAAATAGACGTTTTCGAGAAATAAGGAAATGGTGGACTATAACACTGTTGTTATAGTAAATGATTTCCGAAAGGAAATGTTTTTATGTAGTATTGGGATTTATATATCTATCTTAAAAATTCGAATCCCTATACTAGTGATTTTGAGTCGTCGTAACGATGTTTTACGCAACATTCATTTTGACTCAAATAGATTTCCTTAAAGAATGAAATGTATACTTAATATTGTTTTAAGTATATGGAATATTTTCAAATGTTGAAAATAAATAGATTTGTGAATTACTTATTTTTAAATAAGTATGGAAATGCTTTTCCAAAATGAAATGAAACGTTTTTGAGAATTTATCTTTGTAAAGATAAATCGAAAGTGAATATTTGAAATCGATTGAAAATCGTATATGAGTAGATATTTGAAAATATAAATTCACTATGGAATTTATAAAGGAAAGGGAAATTGTTTAGAAAAATAAATGTTGATTTATTTTTGAAGTGTGGAAATTTTATATCTAGTAAAGATATTTTGGAAAATAAATAAATTGGAAAATTATTTGGAATCTGATGATGTTGCACATCTTTATTGATGGTTAAATAACCGACTATCAATAATTACCTTGAATGGGTATTTGTTGTGAATTGGATGAATTTGAATGCCACACTTATTTTTGAATAAGCGCTCACTATTCGGGTTAGCCGGGAAAGGACCATGGGGTCGTATAACCCATTCCGAATATGTGATACGTCGTTATGAATCGCATTTGATGACCGGTGTTGAAGACCGGATATTTTTGAAAATGAAAGGATTACCGTCGAGTTACTCTACATCGGTTGATCTCCGATTTAGAGGTTTTATCACCCTTAGTGACGGGAAGTCCGGACGTGATTGGAAATTATCCGGATTTACAAGGGCTTCGTGAGAAGTGCCTTCGGTTCTGTTCGATCCCGGAACAGACTTGTTTGGTTACGTGTCTGACATTACAATTTGAGATGTAAAGCTGATTTCTTTCAAATACATTTCTGTTGGTGGCGGAGAATTTATTCTCTTAGCTTAACACCCTTCTCTGAGACGTACGAGCTCAGAGGTTATGTAGTTGAAATTTATCAGCGATATATTCGCAATTTGGTAATGTGGCATGCTGAGTGTTGCTGTGTGATGATCAGTGTTTGATCATTTGTGATATGATCATTTGTTTGATCATTTATCTTTGTGATCATAGGTTGATCATCTATTGACCCAAAGCGTGGCTTTTTAAAAAAAAGCGTAGCTTTGTGGACGAGACTTCGTCAGGGCCTCAACAACCCGAAAATGGTCGAAACAGGAATGTTGCGGCAAGGTTATGAGGGTCGCGCCCTTTAGGGTATGTCATTTCCTTCTGGAAAGGGGTGGTATCATGGTATGGAGCCCAGATACTTACTCGTGTGGATACACTTTCTTTATGATGTGTGATGTTGGTTACCGAGCGCTCGGATAAAGGACCCAAAGGACCGGGTGATGACATATTCGTGAGATACCTGTTACAGGGGTAACCCGGCCTTGTTTGGCAGAGAGCAGTTTGTCTCTCGGGACGTCCAGCCAGAGGCGATCCTATTCGGCAGGAGGAAAGGAAGTTCCTTAGCCTGACCATTTATTGGAAAATTCAAAGAAACAATACGAACCTTGTACGGTATTAGTTGTAGAACCTGCCATTTACTTATAGTGGCGCCCCACTGTTTAGATGGTAGCTATAGTAGGCATAGTTCGGAATGTCTATGCTGGCTAAGATTAATATTATACTTTCGAAATGTTTTCCACACTAGACATTAATAATAATATCCAATGATTGGCGTAGTAAGCATCTTTGACTATCATAAGAAGAAATCTCCTCCAATTCTGCGTTTGCATTGTGTGTGTGGCGGGAGGTCTTATGGTAGTTTCATTTTCCAAAAGCATTGCGAATCTGTTTTATTTTCTTTGTGAAAATAACTGTTTAACGATCTCACACCAGTCACCATGACTGACTCGGAGTTTATTGTTCCCTTCTAAACTCTGGGTGCCCATAATTTTCCACACGGGCAGCCTAGAGTTATTTTTATCAGGATATTCTGGATATTCTGGAGCTTTGGGGATAAGCTGGATGGCGAAGCGTACTACCATACTTGCTTTATTCCGATGTGTATTCGGTATGAGGACAGGTTTATATAACTGTCCATTGTTGTATTGAGTTGTATATTGACTCTGATTGATGTATGTATAAACTGATATAGTTCCTTGTTTAAAAGACAATTGATTATCTATTATATTTTGTTCCGCTGCGAAATGTGAGATTCTGATATTGTCTCTGATTCTGTGTTTTCTGTAGTTGTTCTTATTTCTTTTTCTTCTATCTTTTCTTCTACCTCTTCTTTTAACCCTAATGGTTCGGTTTTCCGGCATTTGATTGCGCTGCATTTGATATAGTGGACGTATTAATGTCGACTTTCGAGCGTCGAAAAATCGCATCGTTACATTTGGTATCAGAGCTTCCGGTTAAGCGACAACCCTGCTCTGTTGGGTGTTACTCATTAGAGATAGAGTCAGTAGTACTCTAGAATGAGTTGAGTGTATTAATAGATATGAGCGCGTATTTGTTAGTGAATATAAATTTTGTTTTGTATTGTGTTGACTTATCGGTTGATTGTTTATAGATTCTGGTCGGTACAGTCTAGCTAACTGTAATCGATAGGGGTTTCTAAACTCTTAAACAAGATAAACTGACACATTATTCTTTTAAATAGGGTAAATGAAATAATTTTACCCAAAACTATTTTGTATAGAAAAGAAATGATTTTTTATGAATTATTATAGTATATGGATGCTTGGTTGTTAGGAGGTAATAACATTGAAGTATTATCATTGTTATATGGAAAATGAATAAGAAATAAAATGATATAATCAAAGAATTGAAGATAAATTCATTTAACAAATGAAATTTATAAATATGGATTGAAAAATGAGGAATTGAATTCATATACAAATGAGATTTGTAAAAGGTAAATTGTAAATGTAATTTATAATTGGAAATAGAATCCCAGAAGGATATTTGAGAATAAAATTCATTAATGAAATGTAAAATAAGTTAATAACTTATAAAATATTAGAAATTTGATTGGAATGAAATTCAAATCGAAAGGAAATGAAATTGTGAATAAACCAATGAAGTTACATTTGTAAATAAATGAATTAAAAATGGAATGAATCGGAAGTGAATAATGAAATAGATTGAATTCAAGTAAATAAGCCTGATAATTTATTAATTCACGCAATAATGAATTGGAAGTTGAATTGGTTAAATTAAAGCTTTGTTGTAAGCTAAGTTTGAAGATCAAAATTGAATTTGTATATAAATTCAAGTGGGTAGTAGAAATAAATTGAAAACTTCCTTGTTATTGATAAAATGGATTCACGATGGATTGAATATGAAAAATTGAAATTTAAAATGAATAAGTGAATATACTAATTGAATTAAATTAGTGAATGGAATAGATTTGATAAATGAAAATCAAATCAAGAATTGAAATTGGAAATTGTTTACAAGGAAATGAATTTGAATTTTGAAGTGAAATAGCTTAAGTAATCATTTAGGTGCATGGATATTAACAGATCTAAATAGAAAAAATTATCGTTTGACAAAAACGAGACTATATAAATTCTATGAGTTAATAAAAGCAAATAGAAATTGATTTTTGTATCAATTGAAATAGATATGAGTTAGATTCATTTAGAAATGAATTGAATGTAAGAAAATGAGTTGTTAATCACTTGAATTGAATAGGAATTGAATGTGAATTAGATGAGAGCGATTTAAGTTGTATTGAAACCTTATGAATTGCAAGTAAATAAAATTTAAACTGAATGTTGAACTTTGTTTTGAATCTGTTGGTAAATGGAATTTAAGCTGAATATTGGAAATTTAATTTGATTTTTGATAAACAAAGTGAAGTATTGAAATAAAATTAGTAAGTGAAACTAATTGAAGGAATGACAAAGTAAATATGATTTAGAGATGAATTTGAATTTTTAAATCTTGAACTTAAGAAAGGAATGGCAGATAAAATTCAATATTCAAAGTTGTAAATGAATTGAATTCGTATGGTACCGGGAAAACTATTTGAATAGAAGTAGATATGAAAACTTCTATAAGAAAATGTGTGAAATGATTTTTGAGATCTATAGTTGGATATAGTTAAATAGGATATACAGGTGTATAAAGGAAATTGGATTTGATTTCAAAGATAAGATTTGAATTGCTCGACAAAAGGTAAGTATTTGAATTTCAATATGAGATTTGATGATTTCTTGTCTAGCCGCTTGGCTTTTTCTTTTTCTTTTTTGAAATCTGAGAGTCCGTAGGGACGTTTTGTAGTCATACCGTGCTAGCCGCGCAAAGGAGACGCTGGCGAAATTTTTCAAAAATTTCGAGAGTTAGAAATTTTTTGAGAAATTTTGGATAATTCAAAATTTGAATTTAAATTTGAATTTGAATTGTGAAGTAAAACAAAGTAGTTTGAAAACTATAAAAATGTTTGGAAAGTTAGTTGAAGTGATAACAAATCTTTAGTAAAAAAGATTTGGGTTTGAAAATTTGTTAAAACTATTTGAATTTAAGAAAATAGTTAATGGGAATTGGAGTATTTTTCCTAACTTGTAATTTCGGGACGAAATTCTTTTAAGGAGGGAAGATTGTAACGACCCTGAATTTTTGACATTTGAAAAGTGAATATTTAATTGAGTTTAAATATTCGAATGATAATTTAATTTGAAATTCAAATATCAGAATGAATTTGGCGATTAAATTATTGAATTTAATTATTAAATCTGGGTAAAAATGTTGAATCTCGATTTTTTTGCCGATTAAAAATAATATGAAGTCTTAGAAAATTTATATTGATAATTGGGAAGGTACTGGAACTTTCAGAATTTAATTTGGAAGTGTTCTGTTCAGTTTTGAATTTATGTTGTTTAAATTGAATTTAAAAATAGCGGTCCGGGGCACAGTCTCGGAATTTAACGAAACCAGTTCCATTGGATCCATAATATTGTACTATTATCAGATTTCAATTTTCGTAATATTTGGAGTTGTTGTGTGAGTGTACGATATACAAACGCGCTGAATTTATATAAAAATTTAATTTAAATAGTCGGTCTAAAAAGCTGGTCAAATCCCCACAACTACTTTTTCTCTGCTTAATCACGTACAAGTGCTTACCCTAATCTAACACCTGTCTTCGATTTCAACACGCGTCTTTCCAATTCCATACGTGTCCTCTCCCCATCTGATATCACGCAACTATCTTCGTTCTGAAGGCAGATAACAAAAGAAAACTAATCTCGTTCTAAAGTAAATCAATGGCTGAGTGTTTTAAAATAAAAATCGCGAGCCTCAAAATCAATTCAAAACCCGACTTCGATTTCATCCCTCATCTCTTTTCAAACCTATATCATTTCAGTTCTCGTGAATCGAGTTGAGGATGAAGTCTCGTTCAAGCTCAATATCGAAAATTTAGGTGATGGCGCGTGTAGCTAGGGTTTGCGGTGCAGCACGTCGCTGTGAGGGTGTGGAGATTCTTGTGACCTCGAGCTTGTTACGAGGTGAAGGGTGGGAGTCGCGATATCGACAAGGGAGGACGATGGAAGTCTTGAGTTTGAGCGACTGAGGAGGCGACTCGACAGAAGCGACGACGATCTGGTGGCGCGATGATGGGTATGCGCAGGCGACTGGCAATTAGGGTTTTGGTTGCTTTCGCGAGAGATGTCGGAGGCGTGGCGGCGATGTTGATCGTTGGTACGGCGATGGGTCAAGTTCGTCGTGAGTGTGGTGGCACTATTAGTCTCCAGTAAGGTAGCTGTTTTGTTTTTTAATTTAAACTAGAGAATTTGTTGATTATTTTAACTAGAATTTTTAAACAGTGATTTATGTTATTCGAAACTTGATTTTTTAATCTGTATAGATTATTTTTAAATATATATAGATTTGAAGAAAGTAAAATATTACAGTAAAGTAAAACCATTTCTGTTTTTATCTAATATATGTAGGTTTGAAAGAAAAATGATAAACTAACAGTAAAAGAAGAAGATTATATTGTGTATATATAGTAAGGAATTTTGATTTTTGATTTTTGTTTAAATAATTTATTTTAAAACAGTGTAGACTAATAGAGGATTTATTTTTACAGTAAGATTTCTATTTAGATAGATTGACAGTAAACAGTAAATATATGTATGTATAGGAGTTTGAAAGTATAGGAATTTTAAAACGATATAAAGTTTATAAATAATTAGATTCTTGAAATCTATAAATTGTTTTTGTTGCTGAAAACAATTATGAAAAGGAAATTTAATAATTAGTTAATTCAATCTATAAAAATGGAAATTGAATTGTTCGATTTAATTCGAATATTGATAAATTGTATAATTATTTATACAAGGTCTAAAACGGTAAAGAAAACAAAGCTGGAATGGAAAATGGATCGCAAAATAAAAGCAAAGGTGAGATCTTCTCACTCAGATTTAATTTTGAATTGCAGTTATTGATTGTGTGATTGTTATTGATTGTGATATTAGATATAGTAGGATATATCTATATATATAGCAATATATACATATTGGCATATGTATATATTGGATTGATTGATTTCCCGCCTCGTATAGCGGATGAGACCCTATTGCGCCGTTAGTAAGCGGATGATTTTTATAAAACCCATATACCGCGATATTCCACCTCGAAGTGGAATTGGTATTGTGCTAACGTCTGTGGATGTAGGGAAACAGGTTGGAGGGATCCAACTGGATTCCTCACCAGTATTTATTTATTTACAGATATTGTGATGTATTCTGTTATCATATGTTGATATATGATGTTTGTTGTCGTGATTGACTAATTGGTGCTGTTGCATCATCGGATTCATCTTTGAAATTTAAAAATAACGATGTTGATTTTAAAAGAGATTTTTGAAGTGATCTTTGAAAATATACATTGTATTTAAATTGTTGAATTGATTTATTTCAAATAAATAAACGTTAAAATTATAAAATTATAAAAGTTAAGATTTTTGGTGAAATATAACCAAAGTGATATTTTTGAAATAAAAGTTGGTTTATTTATAAAATGGTTTAAGTTGGGATTTTTGAATATTGTAAACGGTCTATATAAAAGATTTATAAAGTTGATATTTATGAAATTAAAAGTATTGGAATTATAAAACGAGCTTTATAAGTGTTAAAAATGAGAATATTTATGGAATTCGTAAGTGAATGAAATTTATAGATTTATAAATTGTGGAGTTACAAAATGAATAGATTTTGTAAAACAAAAGATTTATAAGTAATAATCTTATAAATGGGATTTTGGCATTTAATTGAGATAAGAATGGAATTTGTTAATAAGGAGATTTATAAGTTGAAGTTTTATAAATAGGAATGGAATTTATAAACGTTGTTTTATAAATCCGAAACCAATTGAATTTGGTAATTTAAACGTAGAAGTTATTAAAGGAGATATATTCGTGATTTTGGACAGCGAATTATCCTTTAAGTTAAATGTTGTAAATAATAAGAGTTGGTTGGGAATTTTATCCACGATTTTGGATAGTGGATAAATTATTGAAATAAAATGTGTAGAGATTATTGAAATATAGTTAAGTGAATTATATTCACGATTTTGGACAGTGAATATATTATTGAATAAAATGGTTATGTTTGGAAAAGCAATATTTGAAATGAAGTTAATTGTTTTAACAATGTTTTAAAATGTGGTAAATATCCAAATCATAGATTTCAACATTTATTGTTGAAATAGACGTTTTCGAGAAATAAGGAAATGGTGGACTATAACACTGTTGTTATAGTAAATGATTTCCGAAAGGAAATGTTTTTATGTAGTATTGGGATTTATACATCTATCTTAAAAATTCGAATCCCTATACTAGTGATTTTGAGTCGTCGTAACGATGTTTTACGCAACATTCGTTTTGACTCAAATAGATTTCCTTAAAGAATGAAATGTATACTTAATATTGTTTTAAGTATATGGAATATTTTCAAATGTTGAAAATAAATAGATTTGTGAATTACTTATTTTTAAATAAGTATGGAAATGCTTTTCCAAAATGAAATGAAACGTTTTTGAGAATTTATCTTTGTAAAGATAAATCGAAAGTGAATATCTGAAATCGATTGAAAATCGTATATGAGTAGATATTTGAAAATATAAATTCACTATGGAATTTATAAAGGAAAGGGAAATTGTTTAGAAAAATAAATGTTGATTTATTTTTGAAGTGTGGAAATTTTATATCTAGTAAAGATATTTTGGAAAATAAATAAATTGGAAAATTATTTGGAATCTGATGATGTTGCGCATCTTTATTGATGGTTAAATAACCGACTATCAATAATTACCTTGAATGGGTATTTGTTGTGAATTGGATGAATTTGAATGCCACCCTTATTTTTGAATAAGCGTTCACTATTCGGGTTAGCCGGGAAAGGACCATGGGGTCGTATAACCCATTCCGAATATGTGATACGTCGTTATGAATCGCAATTGATGACCGGTGTTAAAGACCGGATATTTTTGAAAACGGAAGGATTACCGTCGAGTTACTCTACATCGGTTGATCTCCGATTTAGAGGTTTTATCACCCTTAGTGACGGGAAGTCCGGACGTGATTGGAAATTATCCGGATTTGCAAGGGCTTCGTGAGAAGTGCCTTCGGTTCTGTTCGATCCCGGAACAGACTTGTATGGTTACGTGTGTGACATTACAATTTGAGATGTAAAGCTGATTTCTTTCAAATACATTTCTGTTGGTGGCGGAGAATTTATTCTCTTAGCTTAACACCCTTCTCTAAGATGTACGAGCTCAGAGGTTATGTAGTTGAAATTTATCAGCGATATATTCGAAATTTGGTAATATGGCATGCTGAGTGTTGCTGTGTGATGATCAGTGTTTGATCATTTGTGATATGATCATTTGTTTGATCATTTATCTTTGTGATCATAGGTTGATCATCTGTTGACCCAAAGCGTGGCTTTTTGAAAAAAAGCGTAGCTTTGTGGACGAGACTTCGTCAGGGCCTCAACAACCCGGAAATGGTCGAAACAGGAATGTTGCGGCAAGGTTATGAGGGTCGCGCCCTTTAGGGTATGTCATTTCCTTCTGGAAAGGGGTGGTATCATGGTATGGAGCCCAGATACTTACTCATGTGGATACACTTTCTTTATGATGTGTGATGTTGGTTACCGAGCGCTCGGATAAAGGTCCCAAGGGACCGGGTGATGACATATTCGTGAGTTACCTGTACAGGGGTAACCCGGCCTTGTTTGGCAGAGAGCAGTTTGTCTCTCGGGACGTCCAGCCAGAGGCGATCCTATTCGGTAGGAGGAAAGGAAGTTCCTTAGCCTGACCATTTATTGGAAAATCCAAAGAAACAATATGAACCTTGTACGGGATTAGTTGTAGAACCTGCCATTTACTTATGGTAGCGCCCCACTGTTTAGATGGTAGCTATAGTAGGCATAGTTCGAAATGTCTATGCTGGCTAAGATTAATATTATACTTTCGAAATGTTTTCCACACTAGACATTAATAATAATATCCAATGATTGGCGTAGTAAGCATCTTTGACTATCATAAGAAGAAATCTCCTCCAATTCTGCGTTTGCATTGTGTGTGTGGCGGGAGGTCTTATGGTAGTTTCATTTTCCAAAAGCATTGCGAATCTGTTTTATTTTCTTTGTGAAAATAACTGTTTTACGATCTCACACCAGTCACCAGGACTGACTCGGAGTTTATTGTTCCCTTCTAAACTCTGGGTGCCCATAATTTTCCACACGGGCAGCCTAGAGTTATTTTTATCAAGATATTCTGGATATTCTGGAGCTTTGGGGATAAGCTGGATGGCGAAGTGTACTACCGTACTTGCTTTATTCCGCTGTGTATTCGGTATGAGGACAGGTTTATATAACTGTCCATTGTTGTATTGAGTTGTATATTGACTCTGATTGATGTATGTATAAACTGATATAGTTCTGTAACGCCCCACTCCGAGACCCACTGTAACAAAGAGTATTACGGGAGTAATACTGTCTGTTAAAGCGGAGAATAGAGTATAGTGGGAGCGACCATCTATAATCAAGCTATAACTATCTACCGAATACGTCGAAAGGTGGAATCTATTTAAATTTTTCTCAATCAGGTGGTTCGACATATTCGGTAAATACTTATAACGAAATTACAAATGGCTAAAGATCTATCAGGACAAAGCATAATAATAAATGATAAAAACATCACAGAACAGAATCACATAACAAATATAAAATCCCAGAACAATACATCATCAATACAGATCCAAATATCATAAGTGGGTACAAAGCCACTGCTCACACATGTGAGTCAAAAATATGTACATATCAGAGTCTGAATAATATCATAAGCGGACACTAAGATAAGCTATCTCAAAAGCATAGAAGATAAGTCCAAAGCGGAAGCACAGAGCAGCTAAGTCCAGAGACCTAACCTGAAACAACTCGGTCTGACCCGAGCGAAAACACTCGGGTCAGACTAGCTAAACAATCAGTAATAACTGAGATATATAATAATGCGGTACATAAATAAAACAGTACTTATCCAAAGAGAAGTATATTATGAACCACATGAATATAATGACGATCCCAAATCATCAATAAACAATAAAAATCTCCAAAGAGAAATCAACACCAAAGTGTAGAATAAATAAAATCGCCTCATATCATCGGCGTAGCCAAAGCTATAAAAAGATGCCCATAGGCAATAACCCCAAGAGTGACCAGAGTCTGTAATCAATGCCCAAGCAAAGATCGATGCTCCAAAGAGCAATGGGGATATACTGAAAAGTCAATGAAATCAAACACTGAAAAGCAATGCCCAGAGACACTGTGAATCCACAAGGTAATCGCACTTACATCGTATGGTTCCATAGAACCAACACCGAATGGCGGTACTCGAATGGATATAAAAATCATCAGATAATACAAGTTTTGCACGTGCACCGACCAGAGTCGTTGTTGCCAAGTACTGTAGAGTTGTGATCGATCACTCGCACCGATGCGAAACGCGCGAGACGGCGAGATCCTTCCCAGAAGGATAAAGGCCCAGAGGCACACGCCGAAAAATAAACTGCTCCATAGAGCAGGTGTCCAGAGACGGTTGCCCAGAGGCGTGGTGACCCAGAGGTCCAGTACTGGCCGCCCAGAGGCTAATGTGTCACTAACTTCTTGGAGAGGAACCCGCAAAGTGTTAACAATGAGTCCCATACCCCACGTTCGCACTAAACGGTTTCCTAACCAATAGCAAGCTCACACTCCAAACAATAAAAAGTCTACCTCATATCATCGGTAAACTAGACCCAAAGGTCAAAACGATCAATCGAATAGGTCGGGGATTAACCGGAAAGAAAATACACACGGTTTCCATAGGCCGGAGATTTCCTAACCGTTTAAGCACCTTTCCACTTCGTTCGACGTGCTAAAAGTGAGTGTGAGATTTTTATTATAGAAAATAATGGTGTAAAACGGATTTATAATTGATTTTCGGAATCACTTTTAAAACGGTCTTTTGAAAGGTCTCCTATTATGGAGTAATTAATTTAATAATTAAAATAATATTATATAATAATTTTCAAAAGCCATTTAGGAGTGAAAAATCTTTTGAAAATGATTCATAAAACCCGTGTACGAAATCTAGAGACAAATCTCAAAGAAATCAATGAAAACCAGAAAATCATCAAAAATATTCTAAGTGTTTGTAAACATTCAAAAACAGCTGTGAACTCAAGTTCGATAATTTATTTGGACCAGCAAACTGTGTCCAAATGTCATGAAAATTTGCAGGCATGTAGTCCAACATCCCTATTTTAATATGGAAAAAGAATTTCTGGATTCCGAGTTGAGACGAAGTGGCAGCGACGTCTCAAAGTTGGACCCAGAACAAGATTTACACTGTTTACAAACAGCGACTAGAGTTCAACTTCGACACGAAATTCGAAGTACCAAACGAACTCCAATGTTGTCCAAATTTTCCTGAGATGGAGTTCGGAACTCCACCTTTCTAACGAGACCAACAACGTCGAATTCCGACTTCCGATGCGAACGTGGCGGCATCGCGGAGTGGCGCTCAAAAGCTGGAAACAGAAGGGATATTTGATTTTCATTTTAAGTGTTTGACCATTCAAAAACTGCTGCGAACCCAAGTTCGGCAATTTATTTGGACCAGCAAACTGAATCCAAATGACA
Organism: Allium fistulosum; assembly: GCA_030737815.1. Classification (NCBI taxonomy): domain Eukaryota; kingdom Viridiplantae; phylum Streptophyta; class Magnoliopsida; order Asparagales; family Amaryllidaceae; genus Allium; species Allium fistulosum. Next base: position 2,144,843 of record JASFAW010000015.1, read on the forward strand.
TGAAAACTGGTAGGCATGTAGTCCAACATCCCTACTTTAAGATGCAAAAAGAATTTCTGGATTCCGAGTTGAGACGAAGTAGCAGCGACGTCTCAAAGTTGAACCCAGAGAAAGATTCATACTATTTTCCAACAGCGACCGAAGTCTAAATTTGGCACGAAAATCGAAGTATCAAACGAAGTCAAATGTTGCCCAAATTTTCCAGAGATGGAGTTCGAAACTCCACCTTTCCAACGAGACCAAAAACGTCGAATTCCGACTTCGGATGCGATCGCGGTGGCATCGCGAAGTGAAGGTAAAAGATCTGGAAACAGGATTGAACAAAATATATATTTTTTTTCTTTTTCGGGCTGCACCGCATGGTGCAGCCCTGGTCCAGCCCAGCCTGCCTAGGCTGGGATTTAAGTCCCAGCCCACGCGGGCTGGGAAGAATGTCCCAGCCCGCCTGGGCTGGGATTGAATTCCCAGCCCACGCGGGCTGGGAATATTGTCCCAGCCCACTTGGGCTGGGATTGATGTCCCAGCCCACGCGGGCTGGGATTGATGTCCCAGCCCGCCTGGGCTGGGATTGAATTCCCAGCCCACGCGGGCTGGGAATATTGTCCCGGCCCACTTGGGCTGGGATTGATGTCCCAGCCCACGCGGCTGGGATTGATGTCCCAGCCCGCCTGGGCTGGGATTGAATTCCCAGCCCACGCGGGCTGGGAATATTGTCCCAGCCCGCCTGGGCTGGGATTGATGTCCCAGCCCACGCGGGGCTGGGGTATCTTCAGCCCGCCTGGGCTGGGGTGTCAAGCCTCAGCCCATGCGGGCTGGGTTGCGTGCGCGCCAGCCCAACTGGGCTGGCCTTGCTTCTGGCTAGCCCAACTGGGCTAGCCTGCTGTGCATGGAAGTCTGGGTGCAACCCAGACCTGATATTGGGTTCCCAGAACTCTGTTTCAGCCAGGTTGAATTTCAGCCAGCTGATTTTGATGTTTTTAGTGGTTTAGGAGTGTTTTTTTCAAGTTTTGGCATCAAATTTTCACCCCAATTAACTAGCAATAATCACTAATAGATATAACTAGCAATAATCACTAATTATTAGTAATTACCAAAATTACAACTAGCATTAATTACCCATCAATAGTAATTACCTTAATGAGGCAAAAGAACAAATAGTATTTGTGCACAATTAAGCAAGCCAAAAGCCTCAACCTCCAAGCAAAGATCAAGAGACTTCAAGGACCCAAAATCAACAAAAAAAATAAAACAATAATTACAACATGAAGGTTGAGATAAATATGGGTTAAGAAGGAGGATTAGATAATATGAGAGATTGCATTACCTTTTTTTTTTCTAGGATTAAACTAATTTATGAAGAGAAGGAGATGGAGCTTCTAAATGGAGGCCATTAATTTTATTTAGATCTAGGTTTTAGGAATTTATGAAGAGGAGGAGGAGGGTTAGGGTTATGGGTTTAAGATATTATATAGGAGGGGGTTAGGTTAATGGGTTATGGTAAGGGGTTTTAAACCCATTAGGACTTAGTTTATTTTCTAAGTTATCATGTGCATACATATATAGGCAATTTTCTCTAAGTACACTTACATACAAATTACTAAATACATTTCAAACCATAGAAAATTATGAAAATATGTTAACAATTACTTTTAGCCATTTCATAAAATCCTATATCAACAATATTTTACATTTTAACCCCTAATTTTTCCAAAACACCGTTTATAGTTAATATTAGCCAAAATCACCATTTTGCAAATTAATTTCCCAAATCAAATATTGCACTATTTTACACATATAAAATTTTGCAATAATATAAATTACAAATTTTCCTAATTAATTTCCTTGAAATGCTCCATTTTACACTTAAGCCCAAAATATTAATTTATTCAAAATGACTAAATTATGAACAAATTAGCCACATTAAAAATTCATTAATAGCTCCAATTAAATTAAAATCCAAATTTTAATTTATTATTTGGTAACTGCAATCACGCGTTGTTACAAGTTCCTTGTTTAAAAGACAATTGATTATCTATTATATTTTGTTCCGCTGCGAAATGTGAGATTCTGATATTGTCTCTGATTCTGTGTTTTCTGTAGTTGTTCTTCTTTCCTTTTCTTCTATCTTTTCTTCTACCTCTTCTTTTAACCCTAATGGTTCGGTTTTCCGGCATTTGATTGCGCGGCATTTGATATAGTGGACGTATTAATGTCGACTTTCGAGCGTCGAAAAATCGCATCGTTACATTTGGTATCAGAGCTTCCGGTTAAGCGACAACCCTGCTCTGTTGGGTGTTACTCATTAGAGATAGAGTCAGTAGTACTCTAGAATGAGTTGAGTGTATTAATAGGTATGAGCGCGTATTTGTTAGCGAATATAAATTTTGTTTTGTATTGTGTTGACTTATCGGTTGATTGTTTATAGATTCTGGTCGGTACAGTCTAGCTAACTGTAATCGATAGGGGTTTCTAAACTCTTAAACAAGATAAACTGACACATTATTCTTTTAAATAGGTTAAATGAAATAATTTTACCCAAAACTATTTTGTATAGAAAAGAAATGATTTTCTATGAATTATTATAGTATATGGATGCTTGGTTGTTAGGAGGTAATAACATTGAGATATTATCATTGTTATATGGAAAATGAATAAGAAATAAAATGATATAATCAAAGAATTGAAGATAAATTCATTTAACAAATGAAATTTATAAATATGGATTGAAAAATGAGGAATTGAATTCATATACAAATGAGATTTGTAAAAGGTAAATTGTAAATGTAATTTATAATTGGAAATAGAATCCCAGAAGGATATTTGAGAATAAAATTGTAACAACCCGCATATCTATCGATTCTATATTTAAATATTTTATTTAAATATTTTATCGTTAGTCGGATGTTAGTCCGAAAAGCTACTTTTTGCATACGGTCAAATTAGGACTCGAGACCACCCCCATTGAGTTCAAAATGACGTTTGCGATCTTTTTGAGTGTAAACTTCGATATGTTTGGAGATAGTGAAATTTTCAACACTTTTTCCCGCCTTTGACTTTGGTTTGGACTGCACCTTCTTAACTCAGCCCACCCCCTCTTCTCTTCATCACTTCAAGCTTCTTCAAAAATGGTGGAGGGAAAGAGAAATTAAAACTCCCAAACACAAATTCCATTGCAAATCCGAGATTCAACATCAAATTCACGTGTAGACCATTGATTCAAGCTTGTTGGTGTTCTTGCTTTGCTCTCAAATCTCCATCTTCATCAAATTCCGTGAAAAGGTGAGATTTTTGATCTCACATCTTGCCTATATCTATCTTGGACTGTTGGGAATGATCCCCTATTGTATTTGCATCAACATTTGCATTTGGTTTGGATTGGATTGGCGAAAAACTTCGATTTTCAGCGTTTTGGTGATTTTTCTGGCGTTAAGTCGTTTCTGCCTTCGCTGAGTCGTCCACGAGTTAAGCCTAAGTCGTGAGTCGTTCACGAGTTAAGGGCTTAGGTCGCGCGCGTGTATTTCTACTCGTCTGGCCTGAGTCGTTCTCGAGTTAAAGTGTTAAGTCGTTCCAGGCGTTGAGTCGTTCTGGGTGTGCTAAGTCGTTCACGAGTTACTGGCTTGAGTCGTTCAGGAGCTAAAGGCATAAGTCGTTCAGGAGTTAAAGGCCTTAAGTCGTAGGTCGTTTTGCAGTTAGCTCGCTCGCCCTGGCTTAAGTCGTTAAGTCGTTAAGTCGTTAAAGGCTTAAGTCGTTAAGTCGTTCAAGACTTAGGTCGTATGACCTTATCCCTTAAGTCGTAAGCCGCTTGCCTCCCTTAAGTCGTAAGTCTCTTGCCTCCCTTAAGTCCTAGGTCGTATGACTCTTAAGTCCTAGGTCGTTGGCTTTAAATCGTTAAGTCGTAGGTCGCTGCTTCTCTTAAGTCGCTTTCCTCCCTTAAGTCGTAAGTCGTTCGCGAGTTAGTACTTGGTCGTTTGACCTGTTCTTCTGCTAGCTCGCGTGGCATTCTCCACTTAGGTCGTATGACCTTATCCCCTAAGTCGTAAGTCGTTCGCGAGTTTGTACTTAGTCATTTTACCTGTTCTTCAGCTAGGTTGCACGGCAGTCTTCCCTTAGGTCGTATGACCTACTTCTCCTTAGGTCGTTGGACCAGCTTGCCTTCACTAAGTCGTACCGTGACGGGGCGCTGCCCCGCACCCCGCCGTGGGCGCTGCCCCCTGGACCCCCGCGACCTGACCGGGCAGGTCGAACCCCGTATTACTCTGCGTAGGCAATCTCTTCTGAAAAACGTTTATCAGAATTTCTACTTTGATGGTTTTGGGATTGACTTCTTTGCACTTTACTCACGTCTTCGAACGTGAATTGATTTGTTCTACCATCGTTTTATGACTTGTCACTTTAAAGATATATGAAGGTTTCAATACTAATAGTAAATATCAAAACTCTTTCATCAAAGCGATTTCAACACTAATTTAAGTATCAAAAGTTCGTTTTCTCAAACCGATTTTCAATCTACTAGTATATACAAGCCTTTACTTCACTCGAATGAGAAATCGACTTAAACGACTTAGTAAAACGAGTGGTATGAAACGCTTGCGTTCACTTCGTCGGTTAGCTCTTGGACTTGTTCGATTGAACCCTTTTTGTGACAATTTCCTAGTGAAGATTTACAGCTTGTTCGTAAATATTTAAGTTAAGCAAGTGGTTATGGGACATGAAGCTAAACTCATATATTTACTGGCTTGGTGTGATTGACACTTCCTTATGATCATGACGATCATTTTTGTGATTTAGACTAGCAATGTGCGATGTCTCTTCGTCCGTGTGTCGGACTTGCCTTCGGGCCATCCGTGTGTTCGGAAAATTTAAATGGATAGCTTCCATGAGATAACTTCTCGTCCGTGTGTCGGACTTCCCCCTTTTAGTGATTTCTGGATTTCGTGTGTTGATTTCTGGGATTTGTTCTGGATTTCGTGTGTTGATTTCTGGATTTAGTGCTTCACCAACTTTTGTGATTTTCCCTGATATGATATCAGGTTTTTGTGTATTGGTGAATTCGTGTGTCATTACCTTTTTATGTGTTTTCTGGATTTCTGATGATGATTTCTGGAATTTTGTGCTTCACCAATTTTCATGATTTTCATTGATATGATATCAGCTTTTGTGCATTGGTGAATTTATGTGTTATTGACTTGTTATGAATACAAGTTTAGGGTATGATGCCCGATTTTATCTTTGAGAAGATTCTTGTGATATTGATTAATCTTTTGTTGATTATCATTTACATACTTATAGTAGTATGTCGCTATGGTTATTACATGTTCATGTCATGCCTTTTACTGTATACCATATCATCTGATATTTATAGTTAGACTGATCCGTTTATTATTTTCTTATAAATAATACTCGGGTCAGACCGAGATGTTACAGGTGCTTCTGCTTGACTTCTCTTCAGGATTATTCTGACTTTTGGCTAACTACTTAGATTAGTAGTTTTTGGATGTACACCTTTGAGATATAGACTCTATGTTGTGTACTTATTCTTTTGTATAGCACGTGATGCTATTCTTTTGTATTATCGTGGATCTTTCTGACCACTACTCTGATGTGCACTTTCATGTGTTATATATTTATTCATATCTTCTTCCGCCTTTGTGATATGGATGTCTGTGACTGATTTACGTTATGATTATTTCTATGTTTGTTTTCCGAAGATTATATATAGCCACCGTGTGATAGCTTTGTGTTTGTACCGGTATGTCGGATTTCCTCCTTAAAAGATATGCATTCTATTCTATCTGACGTATCGGTGCTCGCACAAAGAAGTTACATGGATGGTCGCTCCTCCACAGCCTTATTCTCCGCGCTAATTGACAGCACTACATCGTAGTGTTCTTGGTTAGCTTGGGTATAGAGGTGGGGCGTCACAAAAATTCATTAATGAAATGTAAAATAAGTTAATAACTTATAAAATATTAGAAATTTGATTGGAATAAAATTCAAATCGAAAGGAAATGAAATTGTGAATAGACCAATGAAGTTACATTTGTAAATAAATGAATTAAAAATGGAATGAATCGGAAGTGAATAATGAAATAGATTGAATTCAAGTAAATAAGCCTGATAATTTATTAATTCACGCAATAATGAATTGGAAGTTGAATTGGTTAAATTAAAGCTTTGTTGTAAGCTAAGTTTGAAGATCAAAATTGAATTTGTATATAAATTCAAGTGGGTAGTAGAAATAAATTGAAAACTTCCTTGTTATTGATAAAATGGATTCACGATGGATTGAATATGAAAAATTGAAATTTAAAATGAATAAGTGAATATACTAATTGAATTAAATTAGTGAATGGAATAGATTTGATAAATGAAAATCAAATCAAGAATTGAAATTGGAAATTGTTTACAAGGAAATGAATTTGAATTTTGAAGTGAAATAGCTTAAGTAATCATTTAGGTGCATGGATATTAACAGATCTAAATAGAAAAAATTATCGTTTGACAAAAACGAGACTATATAAATTCTATGAGTTAATAAAAGCAAATAGAAATTGATTTTTGTATCAATTGAAATAGATATGAGTTAGATTCATTTAGAAATGAATTGAATGTAAGAAAATGAGTTGTTAATCACTTGAATTGAATAGGAATTGAATGTGAATTAGATGAGAGCGATTTAAGTTGTATTGAAACCTTATGAATTGCAAGTAAATAAAATTTAAACTGAATGTTGAACTTTGTTTTGAATCTGTTGGTAAATGGAATTTAAGCTGAATATTGGAAATTTAATTTGATTTTTGATAAACAAAGTGAAGTATTGAAATAAAATTAGTAAGTGAAACTAATTGAAGGAATGAAAAAGTAAATATGATTTAGAGATGAATTTGAATTTTTAAATCTTGAACTTAAGAAAGGAATGGCAGATAAAATTCAATATTCAAAGTTGTAAATGAATTGAATTCGTATGGTACCGGGAAAACTATTTGAATAGAAGTAGATATGAAAACTTCTATAAGAAAATGTGTGAAATGATTTTTGAGATCTATAGTTGGATATAGTTAAATAGGATATACAGGTGTATAAAGGAAATTGGATTTGATTTCAAAGATAAGATTTGAATTGCTCGACAAAAGGTAAGTATTTGAATTTCAATATGAGATTTGATGATTTCTTGTCTAGCCGCTTGGCTTTTTCTTTTTCTTTTTTGAAATCTGAGAGTCCGTAGGGACGTTTTGTAGTCGTACCGTGCTAGCCGCGCAAAGGAGACGCTGGCGAAATTTTTCGAAAATTTCGAGAGTTAGAAATTTTTTGAGAAATTTTGGATAATTCAAAATTTGAATTTAAATTTGAATTTGAATTGTGAAGTAAAACAAAGTAGTTTGAAAACTATAAAAATGTTTGGAAAGTTAGTTGAAGTGATAACAAATCTTTAGTAAAAAAGATTTGGGTTTGAAAATTTGTTAAAACTATTTGAATTTAAGAAAATAGTTAATGGGAATTGGAGTATTTTTCCTAACTTGTAATTTCGGGACGAAATTCTTTTAAGGAGGGAAGATTGTAACGACCCTGAATTTTTGACATTTGAAAAGTGAATATTTAATTGAGTTTAAATATTCGAATGATAATTTAATTTGAAATTCAAATATCAGAATGAATTTGGCGATTAAATTATTGAATTTAATTATTAAATCTGGGTAAAAATGTTGAATCTCGATTTTTTTGCCGATTAAAAATAATATGAAGTCTTAGAAAATTTATATTGATAATTGGGAAGGTACTGGAACTTTCAGAATTTAATTTGGAAGTGTTCTGTTCAGTTTTGAATTTATGTTGTTTAAATTGAATTTAAAAATAGCGGTCCGGGGCACAGTCTCGGAATTTAACGAAACCAGTTCCATTGGATCCATAATATTGTACTATTATCAGATTTCAATTTTCGTAATATTTGGAGTTGTTGTGTGAGTGTACGATATACAAACGTGCTGAATTTATATCGAAATTTAATTTAAATAGTCGGTCTAAAAAGTTGGTCAAATCCCCACAACTACTTTTTCTCTGCTTAATCACGTACAAGTGCTTACCCTAATCTAACACCTATCTTCGATTTCAACACGCGTCTTTCCAATTCCATACGTGTCCTCTCCCCATCTGATATCACGCAACTATCTTCGTTCTGAAGCCAGATAACAAAAGAAAACTAATCTCGTTCTAAAGTAAATCAATGGCTGAGTGTTTTAAAATAAAAATCGCGAGCCTCAAAATCAATTCAAAACCCAACTTCGATTTCGTCCCTCATCTCTGTTCAAACCTATATCATTTCAGTTCTCGTGAACCGAATTGAGGATGAAGTCTCGTTCAAGCTCAATTTCGAAAATTTAGGTGATGGCGCGTGTAGCTAGGGTTTGCCGTGCAGCACGTCGCTATGAGGGTGTGGAGATTCTCGAGGTGAAGGGTTGGAGTCACGATATCGATAGTGGAGGACGATGGCAGTCTTGAGTTTGAGCGACTGAGGAGGCGACTCGACAGAAGCGACGACGATCTGGTGGCGCGATGATGGGTATGCGCAGGCGACTGGCAATTAGGGTTTTGGTTGCTTTCGCGAGAGATGTCGGAGGCGTGGCGGCGATGTTGATCGTTGGTACGGCGATGGGTCAAGTTCGTCGTGAGTGTGGTGGCACTGTTCGTCTCCAGTAAGGTAGCTGTTTTGTTTTTTAATTTAAACCAGAGAATTTGTTGATTATTTTAACTAGAATTTGTAAACAGTGATTTATGTTATTCGAAACTTGATTTTTTAATCTGTATAGATTATTTTTAAATATATATAGATTTGAAGAAAGTAAAATATTACAGTAAAGTAAAACCATTTCTATTTTTATCTAATATATGTAGGTTTGAAAGAAAAATGATAAACTAACAGTAAAAGAAGAAGATTATATTGTGTATATATAGTAAGGATTTTTGATTTTTGATTTTTGTTTAAATAATTTATTTTAAAACAGTTTAGACTAATAGTGGATTTATTTTTACAGTAAGATTTCTATTTAGATAGATTGACAGTAAACAGTAAATATATGTATGTATAGGAGTTTGAAAGTATAGGAATTTTAAAACGATATAAAGTTTATAAATAATTAGATTCTTGAAATCTATAAATTGTTTTTGTTGCTGAAAACAATTATGAAAAGGAAATTTAATAATTAGTTAACTCAATCTATAAAAATGGAAATTGAATTGTTCGATTTAATTCGAATATTGATAAATTGTATAATTATTTATACAAGGTCTAAAACGGTAAAGAAAACAAAGCTGGAATGGAAAATGGATCGCAAAATAAAAGCAAAGGTGAGATCTTCTCACTCAGATTTAATTTTGAATTGCAGTTATTGATTGTGTGATTGCTATTGATTGTGATATTAGATATAGTAGGATATATCTATATATATAGCAATATATACATATTGGCATATGTATATATTGGATTGATTGATTTCCCGCCTCGTATAGCGGATGAGACCCTATTGCGCCGTTAGTAAGCGGATGATTTTTATAAAACCCATATACCGCGATATTCCACCTCGAAGTGGAATTGGTATTGTGCTAACGTCTGTGGATGCAGGGAAACAGGTTGGAGGGATCCAACTTGATTCCTCACCAGTATTTATTTATTTACAGATATTGTGATGTATTCTGTTATCATATGTTGATATATGATGTTTGTTGTCGTGATTGACTAATTGGTGTTGTTGCATCATCGGATTCATCTTTGAAATTTAAAAATAACGATGTTGATTTTAAAAGAGATTTTTGAAGTGATCTTTGAAAATATACATTGTATTTAAATTGTTGAATTGATTTATTTCAAATAAATAAACGTTAAAATTTTAAAGTTATAAAAGTTAAGATTTTTGGTGAAATATAACCAAAGTGATATTTTTGAAATAAAAGTTGATTTATTTATAAAATGGTTTAAGTTGGGATTTTTGAATATTGTAAACGGTCTATATAAAAGATTTATAAAGTTGATATTTATGAAATTAAAAGTATTGGAATTATAAAACGAGCTTTATAAGTGTTAAAAATGAGAATATTTATGGAATTCGTAAGTGAATGAAATTTATAGATTTATAAATTGTGGAGTTACAAAATGAATAGATTTTGTAAAACAAAAGATTTATAAGTAATAATCTTATAAATGGGATTTTGGCATTTAATTGAGATAAGAATGGAATTTGTTAATAAGGAGATTTATAAGTTGAAGTTTTATAAATAGGAATGGAATTTATAAACGTTGTTTTATAAATCCGAAACCAATTGAATTTGGTAATTTAAACGTAGAAGTTATTAAAGGAGATATATTCGTGATTTTGGACAGCGAATTATCCTTTAAGTTAAATGTTGTAAATAATAAGAGTTGGTTGGGAATTTTATCCACGATTTTGGATAGTGGATAAATTATTGAAATAAAATGTGTAGAGATTATTGAAATATAGTTAAGTAATTATATTCACGATTTTGGACAGTGAATATATTATTGAATAAAATGGTTATGTTTGGGAAAGCAATATTTGAAATGAAGTTAATTGTTTTAACAATGTTTTAAAATGTGGTAAATATCCAAATCATAGATTTCAACATTTATTGTTGAAATAGACGTTTTCGAGAAATAAGGAAATGGTGGACTATAACACTGTTGTTATAGTAAATGATTTCTGAAAGGAAATGTTTTTATGTAGTATTGGGATTTATACATCTATCTTAAAAATTCGAATCCCTATACTAGTGATTTTGAGTCGTCGTAACGATGTTTTACGTAACATTCGTTTTGACTCAAATAGATTTCCTTAAAGAATGAAATGTATACTTAATATTGTTTTAAGTATATGGAATATTTTCAAATGTTGAAAATAAATAGATTTGTGAATTACTTATTTTTAAATAAGTATGGAAATGCTTTTCCAAAATGAAATGAAACGTTTTTGAGAATTTATCTTTGTAAAGATAAATCGAAAGTGAATATTTGAAATCGATTGAAAATCGTATATGAGTAGATATTTGAAAATATAAATTCACTATGGAATTTATAAAGGAAAGGGAAATTGTTTAGAAAAATAAATGTTGATTTATTTTTGAAGTGTGGAAATTTTATATCTAGTAAAGATATTTTGGAAAATAAATAAATTGGAAAATTATTTGGAATCTGATGATGTTGCGCATCTTTATTGATGGTTAAATAACCGACTATCAATAATTACCTTGAATGGGTATTTGTTGTGAATTGGATGAATTTGAATGCCACACTTATTTTTGAATAAGCGCTCACTATTCGGGTTAGCCGGGAAAGGACCATGGGGTCGTATAACCCATTCCGAATATGTGATACGTCGTTATGAATCGCATTTGATGACCGGTGTTGAAGGCCGGATATTTTTGAAAACGGAAGGATTACCGTCGAGTTACTCTACATTGGTTGATCTCTGATTTAGAGGTTTTATCACCCTTAGTGACGGGAATTCCGGACGTGATTGGAAATTATCCGGATTTGCAAGGGCTTCGTGAGAAGTGCCTTCGGTTCTGTTCGATCCCGGAACAGACTTGTATGGTTACGTGTCTGACATTACAATTTGAGATGTAAAGCTGATTTCTTTCAAATACATTTCTGTTGGTGGCGGAGAATTTATTCTCTTAGCTTAACACCCTTCTCTGAGACGTACGAGCTCAAAGGTTATGTAGTTGAAATTTATCAGCGATATATTCGCAATTTGGTAATGTGGCATGCTGAGTGTTGCTGTGTGATGATCAGTGTTTGATCATTTGTGATATGATCATTTGTTTGATCATTTATCTTTGTGATCATAGGTTGATCATCTATTGACCCAAAGCGTGGCTTTTTGAAAAAAAAGCGTAGCTTTGTGGACGAGACTTCGTCAGGGCCTCAACAACCCGGAAATGGTCGAAACAGGAATGTTGCGGCAAGGTTATGAGGGTCGCGCCCTTTAGGGTATGTTATTTCCTTCTGGAAAGGGGTGGTATCATGGTATGGAGCCCAGATACTTACTCATGTGGATACACTTTCTTTATGATGTGTGATGTTGATTACCGAGCGCTCGGATAAAGGTCCCAAAGGACCGGGTGATGACATATTCATGAGTTACCTGTTACAGGGGTAACCCGACCTTGTTTGGCAGAGAGCAGTTTGTCTCTCGGGACGTCCAGCCAAAGGCGATCCTATTCGGCAGGAGGAAAGGAAGTTCCTTAGCCTGACCATTTATTGGAAAATCCAAAGAAACAATACGAACCTTGTACGGTATTAGTTGTAGAACCTGCCATTTACTTATGGTGGCGCCCCACTGTTTAGATGGTAGCTATAGTAGGCATAGTTCGGAATGTCTATGCTGGCTAAGATTAATATTATACTTTCGAAATGTTTTCCACACTAGACATTAATAATAATATCCAATGATTGGCGTAGTAAGCATCTTTGACTATCATAAGAAGAAATCTCCTCCAATTCTGCGTTTGCATTGTGTGTGTGGCGGGAGGTCTTATGGTAGTTTCATTTTCCAAAAGCATTGCGAATCTGTTTTATTTTCTTTGTGAAAATAACTATTTTACGATCTCACACCAGTCACCATGACTGACTCGGAGTTTATTGTTCCCTTCTAAACTCTGGGTGCCCATAATTTTCCACACGGGCAGCCTAGAGTTATTTTTATCAGGATATTCTGGATATTCTGGAGCTTTGGGGATAAGCTGGATGGCGAAGCGTACTACCGTACTTGCTTTATTCCGCTGTGTATTCGGTATGAGGACAGGTTTATATAACTGTCCATTGTTGTATTGAGTTGTATATTGACCCTGATTGATGTATGTATAAACTGATATAGTTCCTTGTTTAAAAGACAATTGATTATCTATTATATTTTGTTCCGCTGCGAAATGTGAGATTCTGATATTGTCTCTGATTCTGTGTTTTCTGTAGTTGTTCTTCTTTCTTTTTCTTCTATCTTTTCTTCTACCTCTTCTTTTAACCCTAATGGTTCGGTTTTCCGGCATTTGATTGTGCGGCATTTGATATAGTGGACGTATTAATGTCGACTTTCGAGCGTCGAAAAATCGCATCGTTAAATCCATGTTCTCTGGCAGACTGGCACACATATTCTATTCTGGTTTCTTAAATAACCATTTTTGTCAATATGGTAATTTATCACTTCCTCCCCTTTTGATATGAGAACTTTCTTCTCCAATAAGTTTGTGTCTTGTTCTTGCATTTTTCCTACCTTCAAAATTAAATCTGACTGAAGTGTCATCAAGCTTAACTTACCCCTATTTTCCTATGCACCATGCACATGTACATCCATGTGTACACAGTCATCCTTCCCAATTTCTAACTCAGCAAGCAAGGACAAGTTCTTAAATTCTTCTATCATCATCATAGCTAATTTAGCATGTTGTCTACTTAGAGCATCAACAACTTTGTTTGCTTTTCCTGGTGTATAGAGTATATCTATGTCATAGGCAGCTAAGAACTCCACCCATCTATGTTGCCTCATGTTTAAATCTTTTTGTGAAAATAAATACTTTAAAGACTTGTGGTCAGTGTAAAGTTCAAACTTAGTGCCTAACAAATAATGTCTCTAAAGTTTCAAAGCATAGATCACAGCTGCTAATTCAAGATCATGTGTGGCATACCTTACTTCATGAAGTTTAAGTTGTCTGGATGCATATGCAATGACTTGGCCTTGTTACATCAACACTGCACCCAAGCCAAATCCACTAGCATCTGTATATACAACTAACTCTTCATTTCCCTGGGGTACTTTCAGAATTGGAGCATTCACCAATGCCTCCTTCAACTGTTCAAAATATTTCTCACACTTCTCTGACCAAACAAAAGCTTGGTTCTTCCTGGTTAAGTTAGTAAGTGGTGTAGAGATTTTTGAAAAATCATTTATAAATCTCCTATAATATCCTGCCATCCCCATAAATGATCTCACTTCACTCACTATGCTAGGCCTCTTCCATGCTTGAATAGCCACTACTTTATTGGGGTTTACAGAAATTCCTTTGGCAGAAATGACATGGCCAAGGAAATGTACTTCCTCTTTCCAAAATACACATTTTGAAAATTTTGCCTTTAAATCTTTTTCCCTTAATCTAGACAAAAGCAGATGCAAATGATTTTTATGTTCTTCCTCTGTTTTGGAATAAATCAAAATGTCATCTATAAAAATAAGCACAAATTTGTCTAAATAATCTCTAAAGCTTCTGTTCATTAAATCCACAAAGTATGATGGTGCATTAGTCAAACTAAATGGCATAACCAGAAATTCATACAACCCATACCTAGTGTTAAAGGCAGTGTACTTAACATTTGACTCCTCCACCTTCATTTGATGAAAACCAGATGCTAAATCTAGTCTAGAGAACACTCTTGCCCCAGCTAATTGATCAAAAAGATCATCTATTCTGGGCAATGGGTATTTATTTTTAATAGTTACTTTGTTTGATTCTCTATAATCTATACAGAGTCTTAAGGAACCATCTTGTTTCTTAACAAATACCACTGGTGCTCCCCAGCAAGAATTACTTGGTCTTATAAAACCCTTTTCCTCCAATTCCTCTAACTGTTTCTTTAATTCTTTTAGTTCATTTGGCCCCATTCTAGTTGGCTTTTTAATCACTGGGCTTGCTCCTGGAACTAGATTGATTTGAAACTCTACTGGTCCATGGTGTGGAACACCCTTAACCTCCCCAAACACATCCAAGTATTTATTGACTATGGAATTTCCTCAATAGTAAGTTCACTGAAATCTTTTTCTGAGTCAACTAAATGATATAATTTCCCTTCCTTAGCTACTTTACATAAAACTGTGATCCTCTGGCCTCTAGAATTTTGCAATGATATGGTGGATGAGTCTAAATTAATTATGGCTTTAAATTGCCTTAAACAGTCTACCCCCAATATAACACCTATATTTGGGTAATTTAAAACATATAAATTGGAAATGAAAATGTTTCCACCTATGTTTAATTCCACATCCACACAAATCATATTTAAAACACTAGAACTCCCCAGTGGACTTCGTATATGCAATGGAGTTTCAGCCAATATGCAACTTAATTTTAGCATTTTAACTAATTCATATGAAATCAAAGAGTGTGTACCCCAGTATCATATACTACTGCTATGGGTATGGTACAAATAAGTAATGTACCTTCCACTTGGCTATGGTTTTCTGCATTAATCTCCACTGTGGCTTTGCCTTTTCCTTCCAAATTTGCCAACTTTCCCTACTGTTTATACTCAGGACAATTCCTCTTCATATGCCCCTCTTTCCCACATAAATAGCACTTGAAAGCTCCTCCTTTCAATTCTGGACATCTTGGTTTGATATGTCCTTCCTTTCCACATTGATGACACACAATTTTCTTCTTGGTTTCCTTAGCTTTGACATCTCCAGTGCCTTTGTTACTGACCTCTTCCTTCTTCTTATCATAAGGGTGATATCTCCCCTTACCCTTCTTGGTGTTATTGTTCTTAAAATTTCTAAACTTTTCCCTCTCCTTGTCATGCTGCTCCAACCTCAAAGCCAAGTCTATTACTTGATCAAATGTCCTGTAAGCATAAGGTAACATGGCTCTGCTAAGTCCTAGGTTCAAACCTTTAATGTATCTATCATTCTTGGATGCTTCATCTGCCACAAGCATTGCTCCATATGTGGAAAGCCCCTCAAACTTTTGAGTGTATTCAGTGACACTTAAAGTTCCTTGCCTAAGTCTAATAAATTCTTCTAGTAAGGTGGTCTTAGCTGATGCTGGCACAAATCTTGCTTCCAACATCTCCTTGAATTGATTCCAATTGATTTCATTCTCATCTCTCCCTATAATGATTACTTCCCACCAGCTTAAAGCTGCTCCTTTCAGCTGTCTTGAAGCCACTTGCCTCTTCCTTTGATCATCAAGCTGCATGTCATTGAAAATTCTATCCAATGTTCTCAACCATGCTTGAATTTCCATAATACTTTCTGTCCCTATAAAGCTTTTGCCTCCTAAATGAGTATAAGTCTTGAGTAATTTGGAGAGCTCTTCATGGGGATTTTCTTTCCTTTGTCCTGCCCCATCCCTAAATGCTCTCACCAAATCTTGCAGATTAACCATTGGGGGTGCATTGGAGGATCCAGCTCCCTGATTTGGTGGTCTTCCTACCATAGTTTGCTAATATTAATTTACATAGCTGGTTAGTTTTTATTTATTTATTTTAATTTTATTTTTAACTCAAACTTGATCATCCAATGATCAATCCCTACAAAATATTTTACTTATACTTTTGTTTCTTAAGTTTTTAATTTCATAGAAAGATTTGATTTTAATTTTCAACTATGTTTTAGTAACATAGATCTGGTACCAAATGAAATGACCCTCTCTTTTATTCCTTAATTTGTAAGGATTTTTTTATCATAGAGGTATATATATATATAAGATATACATATACATATCTCTGAAGCCTAGAGTCATTTTTTTTCAAACATCATATATCCAGGATCAAAATCTTAACCAATATAGATATATCAGTATATACAACAGGATATGCACATACATGTGATGATGCATGTGCCTCTCTTGTTTGCATCAGAGTTCTGGAAAACAAGAGGATAATTTGATTGATTAAGTTTAGTCAATCCACACATAGTTCAATTCAATATATATATATACAATAAAACTCCATCCATACATGTAACAATATATATGTATATATATACATTTTAAACTCCTGATTCCTTGCTAAATTCTCTATGGAGTATAATTCCTAGAAACCAGATGATTGTGTTATGGTTATCTATAAATTAATGGTGTTGTGTTTGTGCTCTGGGAAAATGATATAAGCTTCTATCATTATCTATGTTTGATTTTCTTATAAAATCTGTTTAGAGTACTAACTATTTTCTGGAATATTTTTAAGTGAGATATCATATTTCAAAGGCTTAATTCTTTGATGACATGGTGCTAAGCTAAACGAAATGCTAACATGAGTGAGTTCACATAACTATGGGTACACAGAAAAACATGGTTCAACCAGGCTCTTTGTTCTGGTAGAACTCATGGGGTCTAGAAAAATACATTTTTGCTCAAAGCCTTAATGAAATGGACTTCAGATTCATTAAAAATACAAAGGTAACTGGTGTGTTAATATCTGTACAAAACATGTTTAAATGTACACATATATGCAACTTTTATGGACCTTGCTTTCAACTCCTATATTACAGACCCTTCCCTTCTTTAAAAATAAGGTATAAAACATTTGTATAAAACAAGTTAAATTAGGAAACATTACAGACATATAAAATACATTCTCCATATGCTTATTATCTTTAGTATACATATGCCAGGGTAGAAAAATAAACCATTTAATTTTTCTGAGATTCAACTATCCAGATTTCCCAAAACTTAAACCCTTTTTAAAGACTCAAGATTGACTAACACATTTATAAAATGTAACCATCCAATTTTTATCATAGTATTCTTGCTCATCACTTACAAGATTTAGATTAACTTCTTCAACATATCAAATAATATCCAGATTTTTAAATTCTAGTTACAAGTCAATTTCTTAGAAAAATACTTAGCAAAGTATCCATCCAACATTCAATACTTAATACAGGTAGCAATTTAAATTATCAATACATGCAGATTTCATCATTTTGGCTCTTATCTAACTAATTTTAGCATGCTATAATCTTCTTCTCAAAGCCTTGCTCCTACTCCTACTTAGTTGATGCAGTCCCTGAAAATGCATTTGAAGCTGCCCCATTTTAAATGAGACACCCCATATGCCATTAGCACACTAGGGTCAGACACATGTCTGGTATGAGAAAATCCACTAAAATAATTTGTTAATCAAGTTAAGGTTAAAACATGGATATATGTATGTAACTCTGCCTTTAGAAAACAAGTAATTCATGTGTGCATGTTCTGTGTCAGTGTGCAGGTGCACACTTAAGTCTGCCTTTCCAGAAACCTCAAGAAGATATGGTACATTCATACATTCATATAATTCAATCATGAATCAAATAAACATCCATACAAAACAAGTAAATCACCCAAAATGAATTAAATCATTTATTCACTATTCAGATTTCATTCCAGGAAAACTCTAGTTCCTCTTTATATCAAATTCTCTTACATTGATATATTTATCTATCTTGGTCTCATCTGCAATTAATTGAATCAATGGACACACTGTAATGGACTAATTCACTCCATTACACAAAGATCTCAGGACTTAAACAAGCCATGTGTCAACTTGTATTACTCAAGAAAACAAGCCATTCCTGCAGTGTTCTTGACCCCTATTTCCTAATCAGGTTTTTAGTTAATAATAACTCTTTTGATTTTTCATGACTAAACCATTCAGTGATTCATTTCACTAACATAAACATTCATGTCATGGTATCTCATATTATTCATAACCAAACAGAGACAAACAGTCAATTAAATGAAATGTGTCTATTAATTAGATTATGCATATATATATCCTTGCAATTAAAAAGGGATATAGACAACTAACACTGGCTTATGGCTTCTGAAAGAGAGTTTTTCTTTTGCAAACATCTGTGCTTAAGTTAAACTTAGAATGACCAAGTTTCACTGAACCACAAAACTTATTTGCTATGTGTATGAATATTTATACATTTTCATTGAATCAGGAGCATCAGTACATAGGCAACCCTATTGCACTCCTAATTCCTTTTTGTCTCAAGCCTCAGCACTTATACATGAGTATATTGCAGCTCAATATGTTTTCAATTTTTTTGGGTTGAGCCAAAACCAATACTACTTGCCTATATTCAATATTTTATTTTCTGGGTATTTACTTATGTTTCTAAACATTAACATATCAGAGATCTGAGTTTATAAAACATATATGTACTAATAATACTTAAAACTTTCATATAATAAAGCAAGCAGAGCAACCAAATAAGAATCAAACCATTTTCATCTCTGAAATCACAGATAGATAAACACATATGAAAATACATTTTTAAGAAAATTAACTTATAACTGGCTGCCTACATTAGGACTTATTGCCTTAGATTTTGAGTGAGTTTTCTCACCTAGCTCTCTTCCACTTCCCAGTTGGTTGGTAAGCTTCTGCCTTCAACCCTTTCCTTTACTTGTATTATATTTATATAATATCTATATATTTTTCTCAAGAGCTATCCGGGAAGAAGAAGGTTTCTCATCTCACTGCCTATTTGTGCAGGGTTTTTCTTAGGGTTTAAGAGATTGGCTAAAGTCATTTTTGCCCATCAGAAATCATGCCATTTGCATTTAGTTTTTAAACCCAAAATCTCACCCTCCCCGGCTTGAGTTTGTGAAGAGAAAAGTGGTTATATCTTCTGGTTTTTTTAGAGATTTTCTTTTCTAGAAATTACTTTTCCTTTTGTCTATTATCATGCTAAAAGTGTGACTTGATTTTTTTTATCATTTGTCAAATATTCTTCCTAATTCTGCATATACAAAACATTTCTCTGTTTTATCTTATTTTTCTATTTTTAGCTTTCATTTAAATGGTATGTACTTCCTTTATTTATTTAGAAGAGGATTTCTTCTTTTTATATCTTCATTCTTTTTCTTTCTGCCTATAATTTAAAATATGTCTATATATTTTATTTTGCTGATTTGAACTCTAGTATTTTTATTAACATATATATATATATATATATGTATATAAGTCTTACTGAATTAATTAGTACACCCATATATATATATATTTACACATTATTTTGTACTGACACACATGTACATGTACACTCAAAAATACTCAGTAGCATCCTTATATATATATATATATATATATATTTACTTATGCATGTAGCTTTTAAGGATTAAATCTATCTATATATATATATAATATTTCCATACACATCAATATGTATTCATTTTTAGCATTCAGGGATTAAGCTTTAGTTCATGTGTATTTCTTGTGCACACATGTACACACAGACAGATACACCATATCAAGCTATATCAATTCCCCTTCAAAATTTGTTTAAAAATTATTTTAAACTTATTTATATTTTTCAAAATAAATTCCTAAAATCTTGGGTCATTACACTTTTAGATCTGATCCTTTAGCTTTCCAAATCTGAATTCCAAACCTGAGTTCAATTCTTAGTGAAAGCACTAAAGTGTTTGCGCCAAAATTGGTCACAAATACTAGAAATAGTGAAAGCACTGGTGTATATACATAGATCCTCAATATCCACAAACAGATCTCAGATCCAGATTAAGTAGAGAACAAAAATGAAGAAATAACAAAGTTAAAAATGTAAGAAAGCAAGAAAGAACACAAGATTTATAGTGGTTCGGCTATCTCCGGCCTACGTCCACTTTGAATCAATCATTTTATTCCTTTTATCCTGTAATTACAGTTACAAGCCTCTGAAAATCAATAGCAAAAATAGTAGAGTTTCGCCTAGGAGAGAAGAAGAAGATCCATTTTTAGTTTCCATAGGACTGCTATTTATATATGTACATCCAAAAATACCTTCCCAAAAATCTGGAACACCTCTTCTCATGCGCAGGCGGGCCCACATGATCGATCTAGAGTGATTTGGGATCGATCCAAGTGTAATTCATACCGATCCCAAAATAGTCCAATCATGCTGGGATCGATCATGAACATTCTTTGGTGCATCAGGAAGCTTCTACAAAAATTTCATAGCATTTGGACTTGTAGATTTTGATTTATGATCGATGCAAGTTTGAATTTGTTGAAGGCTGTCGAGTTCGCATCGCTTCCGTTCGCATCGCTTTGTATCCATCATCTGGTATCCATCACTTGGTATCCATCAGCTAGTATCCATCACTTCGTATCCATCTTCTAGTAACCATCACTTTGTATCCATTATCTGGTATCCATCATTTGGTATCCCTCATCTGGTATCCATAGTGATGGATACGAGAGCATCGACATGGGCCAATTTTTCACGAATATTGATCCATCCATAACTCGAGCATATGAACTCCGATTGACCTGAAATTCGAAGTGTAGCCTTACCAAACCTTGTTTATCATTCTTGATCGATCCCACCTTGATTGGAGCTTGGTCCAATTTTGACGGTATTGATCATAGCCTTATTTCCAATCGATCATACGAATATTGATACATCCATAACTCGAGCATATGAACTCCGATTGACCTAAAATTTGGAATGCTGACTCTCATAGCTTTGCTTCTCGTGTCATGTTAATTGTGGCTTGATCCAGGCTCGGTCAAAATTTACCAGTATCCATAGTGAACCTATGTATAACCGATTTCCAAGATGAACAGTTCTTGGTTTCTAGTCAAGTTCTTGAAGTCACGACCTTGCCAAAAGGAGGGATAACATTTGCCCCCCAAAACATGCCTTGTGGTAAGAAGGTGTGTTTTGAATAGCTCTGAATCCAACATCCAAAGTCCATACTCCATTCATAGCAATACTATCTGATTCATAACCCAACCTATTACCAAGCCATCCTATCCAAGTGTCATAGCCATATCCAAGTCTGTTACTGCGCCGAGTCGACGTCCGATTCAGAGTCCAGTAACCAAATCCTTAGCCAATTCCATAGCTATCCGAACTTGCCAACCGAGTCGTAATCCGTCAGTATCCAATGACCAATAATCGAATCCAGGACCTCTCCGGGTCAATATCCAAATCCGAGACCACTCCGGGCCCTTAGCCGAATCCTTAGCTGTTCATAGCCAATATCATAATTCATAACCTCTTTGGGTTCTTGCTAAGCGCAATCCACACTCGACGACCTATATTAAGCAACGCCTTGGTGTTCTTGGTTCAGTGTCCCTGAACGCTGAGTAATGCCACGGCTTAAGTCCTAAGCTGAATCCTGGTCGCTCCGGACCCTTGCCGAGTATAGTCCATACCCGACGACCTGAATTAGTAACCGATAATATTGGGCCTAAGTCCTAGGCCGAATCCTGGTCTCTCCGGACCCTTGCCGAGCATAGTCCATACTCGACGACCTGTATAAGCCGATTCGCCATGTTTGGACGAGGAAACTTATCCCTTGCCAGGTTAGAAACCTTCAAGTACTTAGTAGACCTATTTCAACATCCAATGAAAATACACAAAAATAGATATGAAAAGTACCGCTCAAAATCTAATGTCAAATGATGATGTTACGATAGCAGTGGCCCGCTGCTGATTCTGTGTTTACGCAATGGACACAAAACCTTCCAGAAGAACCTTCCACCTTCTGGATTCTAGAATAATATCATAGCCATTTCGTAAACAAGGGACCATCGACCCCTGCCGCAGTGGTACACTGCCGATTCAATGATTTACGCAATGGATGCACTTCCTTCCCGGAAGATCCATATATAACAGATCCAAGGATCGAAAGTGCCTCCATTGGGTAAACTAAAGAATCATCTACCTTGAAAAATTTCGAAGAACTCATGAGTTTAAGTCCGGACAACCATATCGGTTCGAATCCATTTCTGAATTCACCCAAGTATATTAGGGTTTTTCGGGCGAATCCATTCCTAGATTCCCCAAGTCCATCTGGGTCGAAGCATATCATACTATACTTCTTCGCGGAGGGTACTTCTCCATACCTTTTACTTCAAAATATATCATACTATATATAGCACCCTTTCAAAATCATAACTTCAAATATCACACTTATATAAATTCCATTATATACAAGATTTCATTTTCAAATCGAGTACTTTCCAAAATCAATAGTCTCGAATATACCAAATCATTCTTATATAAATTCTGTTGTATATAAGATTTGTCTCTTCATATTGAATACCTTCCGAAATCACCTTATACTTATATAAGGTCCATCTTATATAAGAATCAAAATTTTAACAAAATCTAAGACATTAAAAAACCAAAGGTCTTCAGTCCCCAAATAAATTTCAACAATCACTTCAGTTTCATACTTATATAAAGTCTCATTTATATAAAATGAAATTTTCATTTCAAAATTAATTTCTTTGCATAAAACATATGGGGTTGAACATCTTTTCTTTATAAAAGGTTCTGGATTTAGAATAGTTTTGAATCTAAAATAGTTTTGTCAAATAGATTTTTTTTGATATTGTTGTAAAATAGTGATGAATTAAAAATAGTTTTGGACTGAAAAGTTTTGTAAAATAGTGATGAATTAAAAATAGTTTTGGACTGAAGTAGTTTTGTAAAATAGTTTGAATAAAATAAAATAAAAATATTTTTGTAAAATGGTTTTGAATTAATAGTAGTTTGCATAAAAAAAATTTCCAATTTAAATTACAAAGGATATCCAACCCAACAACTTTCATTTTCATTGTCAAAGCATATCAATTATATTAGAACATAAGATGTACATATGTCATCATCACTCAATATCACATTCGGTTGCTTGCTCGATCATACAATTTCGCTTTCGAACTAGTATTGTTCATTCGACTTCCCTAGTGCGGACTTCGATAAGGTTTCTTGACTAGAAACCATATTTCTCCTTGCATAGCCATATACTATGATAGAGAATTTTAGAATCAAACCAAACATCCATATCAACAACACGAAATGGTGTAATTCACCTCGAACTTGGGTACTCAAACCCGTATCAACTTAATTATGCGAATAAAACAATATACGTACAACTTACGTATTTGTTCCAATTAGTTTCATTTTTACTTTTCAAATTATTTATGACACATTTCATAAATTTTAACTAAGTTTATAAACATTTTTACAACCATTTAACTTTATTTATAACACATTTTTTTCCAATTTCTACTCGAACACTCCATACTTAAATTCACACTTATATTACCATATTTCATCCTAAAAGTACACACAAACTTTCAGAATCATTTTCTTAACATAAAATTTAACAATTCAAATCTTGTTTTACTCATTTTGCCTTTTCCAATTAAGGTTATAAAATTCAACTTTTATAATTTTACAAAATTACTAAGTTTTAACACTAATATTAATTTCAAAATTTTGGACTGTCCCGAATTTCATAACATTCCATTTTATTTCAATAGTTGAAACTACCAATCAACAAAACAACATGATTCACAACAAAACGTTTCAATTTCATAAACAAATATCCTAATTATTCGTTTTTGAATAATATTACTATTATTTAAAAATATTAGGAAACCAATTTCTAAAACATTGGAATTTTTAGTTCTCAAACTTTCAGTTTAAATTCTCTTTATTAAGACTAAACCTAGAAATCATGTTCATTTAATCATTCACTTTATTTTCTTTCATATACCATTATTAAACTAGTCTTTATTTCATAAATTCAAATCAACAATAATATCCAACGTTTGTAAACTGACTAAATACAACTAATCAACGATAAATGATAATAATAAAATATTATCATTTCCTAAAACAAACACATTATAAATAACTATATTAGTTATATAAAAAAAATTATTCCCTTATATATAACATATAATATTAGGAAAAAAATTTATTTCATTTTAAAACTATAGAAAACATTTTATAGCACTAACAAACACGCGCGCTCTCATACACACACACACACACTCAAACTTGTTCTAGGGTATTACTAACCTATCTCTAATGAGTTAACCCCAACAGGCTAAGGTAACTCTAAACCAAAGCACCGATACCAACTGTAACAACCTGCCTTTTTGGACAGTTTAAGTCGATAATAAACCACACATGTCCAACTCAAATTATTCAAAAGATAGATTATTGATGGGATTGTTCTAATGAAATAAGATTCAATAGAACAACATACAGAATCTCGCAGCGGAAGGATAAAATATAATACACAAAATAAATACATAAACAGTTCATGAAGCTATTTACAACAAAATCAGAATTTACAAATTTTTTTTACAGGCAGAATAAACAAATGCTATAATAGTAGTAGATACAGTCCTCAACTCCATCTTGGCCTTTAGAAATAAGTGTCTTCGCTAAACTGAAATACTTGGTCTGACCCGAGCGTAAAGTAAAACAAAAACACTCGAGTCAGGACTAACATTCTTATGTAAGTAAGTCAACTCAAGTGAAATGTACAAATAGCTCAATAAGTGAAATGCTTAGGTTTAAATAAACATCATCTTTCAAACTATAAATTGGTTCAGTTCAAATAATGATTTTTATGTTCATTTCCAATGGATCCATTATTAAATTCAACTTCAGATTTCAAATTTCACTTAAAGCTATTTCACATTCCATAATCCAAACCGAACCATATATCAACATTTCCAATCCCGACTTAATTAAATTTAGGTTTCAACTTTCACATCAACTTAAGGTTTAACGGTTTAAATTTCTCAACCTCAATTAAATCCAAATTATCATCATTCAAATCAAATTCTTTAAATTTCAACATTTACTTTACAAAAACAATTACATAGTAATTCCAAATTCATATCTTTTCATAAGTCAATTTTCGACAAATCAATTAAACCTTTTAAAGTTTAACCTAAAATTTTATACCATTATGTTAATCTAGTCTTTAAATTGAATCAATCTAATTTCTACATTAATTTTAAATAAATTCACCGAATCAAATCAAATTTTTGGATTAAATTAAACCTTTCCATAAAATCTATTAAGTTAAAATCAAACAACAAGTTTAAATCTAAAATCCAATTAAAACTTTTCATCAAATCAATTAAATTTCAATTTCATAATTTCAAGTTCAACATTAATTTAAACATACAATATTTCAATTTAATTTCAAAATCGATTTATTTAAACCTAAAGTGGTTTTATATTGGGTATATATCATTTCAATCCAAAGTGATTGCATAATTATCAGGGAACTTGCAGTGTGAGAACAATAAAATAATAACATAACATGTCAATGACCAACATACGTGCATAATTAACAATTTAATACACACACACACATGCCTAACTAACATATCACATGTGTCACATATCATAAACAACATAAGTGAATATTTCAAATTCTAACATATCAGACACTAACATAACGTATAAATATATAACATGACATATATACAAGGAACTTTCAAGGTGATTTACAATAAAATAACATGGCATATGTCACAACAAATTACATAGCAACCATTTACAAATCATGACAACTTGCATAGCATAGGTGTGTCATTTTTTCATGTCCAATATGTGTCAATTATGTGTCATTTTATATGTCAAAATGGACATATAAATTAATTTATATCATATGAATTTAACTAAATAAAATCCTAACTAAAACAACATTTCAATAACTTTTCACATGCTATCAATTCATAAACATAAAAATATCAGTTGTGAGTGATTGCTCACCTTTCGTGGCCATGAAGCTAATGGTAAAAATGGAGCAAAATGGAGATTCCCAGCAAAGATCAAAATGCAAAGTAAATCCAACAAAGCTTAGACCCAAACACGAATCAATAAGCAAGTTTCAACTACTTCCAACTTCCAAACAATCCAAGATCCAAACTACGGAAAAACCTAAAACTAGGTCATCTTTAAGAAAATATTCGGACTAGAATATTATTGAATCTGTAAAAGTGACTAACTAGAAAGTTGTTGCAAATTATTTTCTCTCCACTTTCAAAAATATAATCACTCATAAAGCTTTTGACTTGAGGAAGTTATGGTCAAAACAAACAGAGGTGTTTTCTGAGTTGAAAATCAGAGTTCAAAAATATTTCGAAAAGATATGAGTTTTTGGCATAGCAAATTAAGGAATTTAAAGAATTGATCTAAAAGAAACTTGAAGCCACTGGAAAATTAAATAGTTTAAATAAAAGAATCACATAATTTGGTTCTTCCATGAAGGAGATATGGTTGATACAATATGGGGTATTTTTCGGCCAAAACTGGACCCAAGAAAGGACTTTAAAAATGGAGTTTTTGATATAGAAATATTCAGAATGTGAAGAAGGGTTCAACAACAAAGCCATTTCCATTTAAATTATACATGGTTTCAAAAAAAAATATTTTATTTGGAGTAGTTTAGTGGAATATAGAAGCCATGGAAACAATGGGAAGAAAGAGGGAAGATAGGGAAGGGGAAAAGGAGGGAAAAAGGAGAAAGAAGAGGAGAGGGAAGGTGGGGCTTTGGCCATGGGTTGGTGGATGGTGGTCAAGAGGAGGGGGGAGATGGTCGGAGTTGGTGGTGGAGGGTGGCGGCAAGAGGAGAGAGGTAGGCTAGGGTTTTGAAGGAGGAAGGATGGAATTTGATTTGGAGATATAGGAGTTTTGGGGTTTGGAGTTTTCTGTAGATTTGAGGAGGAAGAAGAAGAGTATGCAGAAAGTTTCTCAAATGAGAAATTTCTGTACGTACTTTAGTCAAATAGAAAATAGAAGGTCAATGGGTGGGAAAAGGAAGGGTCCTGTAACGACCCACTATTTTGGACCATTCAAATCGACAATAAATCCACACATATCGGACTTGAATAATTCAAAATACCGAATTGTTAATTTAAATTTGGCAAAACTGAACATATACAGTAAATAAAATAATCACAGATCACAGACATAGAGTAGTAAATGCAGCGGAAACAAAAGATAGTAGTTCATGACTACTATATACATATCGGAGTTAAATAAGGTACAACAGATGTCTCGAATACAATAGTCAAATACAAGAATCAGAATACAATCACTGGAATCAACTGGATATCTGAAAGCTGGATAGATAGCTGGATCTCCAAGCGAAGCTCCAACTCCAAAGGTGAGTCTCGAATACTGGTACACTCAGTCTGACCCGAGCGTAAAGCAAAACACAAAACACTCGAGTCAGGATTAACATTCTTATATCAATAAATCCAACTCAAGTGAAATAGCAACTGAAATACAAAGTAACTCAAAAGATGTTTGGAATAACCATCCTTTAAGGATCCGTTAAACTTTCTACTATGTAGTAGTGTACGGTAAATAGATAATGCCTATTAGTAATATAAAGTATCAAAATAGTGTTAAGGCGTTACCATTATCTCCCTTAACACATTTTATATAAGCGTTATAGTCTATACAGCACTGTAAACTCCACCGTAAACTAGTGGGATATCAGGGAGTACTCCATAGGTATAACACAAAACAAATCATAGTGGTCGCGTATATAGGGATACAAGTATGACAAGGCACATGAGGCAATACCCAAGGTAGTGAAACTACCGTTTTCCTGATCTGGACTGGTGAGAACGCATCGCCGCAGCGATCGCAACACCGCGAAACAACACTCCCAAAATTTCGAGGGTGCACCAATCGATAACAAGTAATGAGTAGTTTCGAAGAAGTGTGCTCGCTCGAGGTGGCTAACCCCATTTGGCCCGGCACGGCTCCTGTTTTAGTCATTTCCAATTTGACACAAGTGTCAAGGCTATCCATTATCGTTCTCTTTCTTCAGTCATCACGTACATCATTCCAACCACTTCATTCTGGATCACACTCCGCGTGTAGTTATTAAAGTGGTTTTCGGTTTAGACAGTGAGTATGTCCCTAACCGATTTCGGTCTCTTTAATAACTTTCGTAATTATTACACCGATTGGTCGTTTATGTATTTCAAAAACCAAATCAATTACAATTAGAATTTGTAAACCAACATTTCATTTGTCTTTCTAAACAATTTCCATAATTTACGTTTCAAAATTCCCAATTTCCACTTCAAAATCTCATGATTCAAATTAAATATTTGATTTAAGACAATTCAAGTATTCATTTAAATTCGAATATAAGTTTCATTCCGAAATCATTTAAATTAATTTAATTTAACCTTCGAATCAATTTGAATTCATTGATCGATTTCATTTAATATTCGTTAAGTAAATTTGTCATTTAAAACAATTTCTATTTAACTTTCAATTCATTAAATCAATTACTTAAGTTCAACTCCATTATATCAAAACTTACAAATTGCATTAAATTAAATTCATCAAATCAAATTCTTTACATTTCAAGTCTTACATTAATTTCAATAAAACACATTTTATTTCTTATTAGAGAAATTCAATTTCACTTATTAATTTACTTAGTTACAATTTCAAAACTCAATTAATAAAGAAACTTAATTTCACTTATTCAAGAAGTTCAATTTTACTTAATAAAGAATTCAATTTATTTAATTATTAAATAATTCAATCTTATTTAATTATTAAATAATTTCAAAACTTAATTATTAACTAATTTCAAAACTAAATTATTAATAATTCCAAATTTAATTATTAAATAATTAATTTTCAAACAATGTTCATTCATCATCTACTATGTTAATATTTTGATTCAGATTATTAAATATTAACATTTCCTTTCATTAAAATTCAAATTCCAACTTCGTTTCAAAACCATATTATTTATTCAAATAAAATCTTCATTTTATTTTTATATCAAATTATTGACCAATCGATTTTATTAATTCTCTATCCTAGGTCAAAGTTCAATTTGGGTATTTATCATTTCAACCCGATTCCATTTCAATCCGATTCCATTTCAATTCAAAAATCAAAGCATAACAAAGGGAACTTGCAGTGTGATAACTGGGATGGTGAACAAGCAATGACAACGATCAATAACAATCTAATAATTAATTCAAATAATCCCAAAATAATCGTATTAATTTACATTGTTGTTTGTGTAAATTAATATAATTATTTCTAGAATCTACACTATCATTTCATGTAGATTAAAGATTATTGCACTAATATTTTATGTGGTTCTTCACTTGGCATCTATTATTCAATTCATACTACATCAATTTATCAAACATACATTCAAATGGTTCAAGGTGTAATTAACCATATTACTACGTGTCAAGTAATTAAACATTTAAAGGGGTCATATTATGCAAATGTCATCAAATCAAATTTAACACATATATCAAATCTAACTATCCTACATCAATTTCAATTTCAAATTATTTATCACTTACCACATTAAAAAATTTAACATCCAATGTCAAAATCAACCAATCAATCATTTAACAACCAAACAGGATTATCATTGTATAAATAACAAACAATGGTGTCAGATGTCACAGGTGAACTGATACAGGTAAAACATATATATAACAGTGTAGGTAACTAACAGCAACACATTTCAATTGTCGTTTCAATTGAAATCAAATTTAATAAATAAAAGAACATTAATCGTGAGTGATTTCTCACCTTTCGTGGCTAGAGTTGGATAGGCAATGAAATTGAGTTACGAAATGCAAGCACGACTTCCAAAGCCACTCAAGATTGACACGAATTTGATGATCAAAGCTGATAAAAGAGGAATTGATAAACGAATCAAAACCATCTAAATATAATAGAAATGAAGAGTAATTTATTATTGTTATTTTATTACTTTCTTTCAAAACAACACTTAAATTAAGACACACATTTAAACAAAATCTACGAATACTTGACAATCAATATAACTTTTAAAACGTACACATATGAGAAATCAAAATCTATATATATATAAAATTTCAAAATCATTATTTCTAAAATAAAAACAGTTAAAAAAATCAAGGATATATATCATAAAAAAGAATCAATACCTTAAATTTACAACATAGAACCTCTATATTATCAAAACCTGATACACATTTACATATATATACATATATATTTATAGACCACCCTTACGAAATAAAATATAATATTACGAAATCCAACAACCGCATGTAAGCTATTATACACATAATACAATAAAACTTATACTAAACTAGACTCAAATATAAATATAAACTAGTACATAACTAGTATACTAACATACGTAACTTATCTACATCATTATGTAGTCAAAAGCATATATAACCATATATATATACACACACGCACATTCACTCTTAATAAACTGCAACATATACCTACTCCCAATATATAATATAACAGTTCTTCAAACATGAACTCATATAAATTTATATATTTAATACCTTCATATTCTAACTTACCCAATCATATAAATAAATCTATGCAGTGAATTCAGTTATGTATAACCTTTATACTGAAACTGTAACATATATATAACTACACATATAAACATACAGTATATGTATATAAATATATCTTAAGATATAAACACTTTTAAACATACCAACATAAATATACAGTACATATTGTAACGACCCGCCATTTTAGACCATTCGCGTCCATTATAAGTGTATAGGTAGACACTCATGCCGGAGTTGAATTGCTCAAAATACCGCGTTGTTAATTTAAATTTGGCAAAACTGAACATATACAGTAAATAGATATAATCACAGATCACAGACACAGAGTAATAAATGCAGCGGAAATAAAAGAGATAGTAGTTCATGAAGCTACTATATGAATATATAAAATACATCAGAGTTTACAACAGAAGAGTAATACGATACATCATATACAAATCAGAATACATCACTGGAATCATCGAATACTGGAAACAGAATAGATGGCTGGATCTTCAAGCAAAGCTCCAACTTCAAGGGTGAGTCTCGAAAGCTGAACTACTCAGTCTGACCCGAGCGTAAAGCAAAAACACAAGACACTCGAGTCAGGATTAACATTCTTATATTAATAAATCCAACTCAAGTGAAATAGCAATTGAAATACAAGTAACTCAAAGGATGTTTGGAATAACCATCCTTTAAGGATCCGTTAAACTATTTACTAGGTAGTAATGTACGCTAAGTAGATAATGTCTATCAGTAATATAAAGATATCAAAGTAGGGTTAAGCAGGGCCCATACACCTCTTAACCTGTTTATTCCCAAAAGCATATACAAGACCGTAGTTTCCCCAAAACCGGAAGTCACCAGAGGGCAATCCATATACTAAAGGTACAAATCAAAATCGTAGTGGTCGCGAATAGGATAATCAGTATGACAAGGTACATGAGGCGATACCAACTAGGATACTAGTAGTTGCGTGATCCGGACTGATGTTGGGCATAGCAGCTACTACCCCAACACCGCGAAACAACACTCCCATAATCGAGGGGTGCACCCAAATCGAATCACAAAAGTAATAGATATGGTAACGAAGAAGTGTGTCCGCTAGAGGTGGCGAACCTCAATGGCCCGGCGCGGCTCCTGTTTTAGTCATGTCAAGGGTCATCCAAAAATCGTTCTCTTTCTTCAGTCAACGCGTTCATCAAAACCATCCACTTCGTTCTGGATCAACACTCCGCGTTTAGTTATTAAAGTGGTTTCGGTTCAGATAGAGAGTATATCCATTACCGATCCCGGTCTCTTTAATAACTTTCGTAATTATTACACCGATTGGTCGTTTATATATTTCAAAAACCAACTCAATTTCAATTTCAATTTCAATTCGTAACTCAACATTTCACTTGTCTTTCGAACCAATTTCCATACTTTACGTTTCAAACTTTCAAATTATCATTTCAAAATCTTATAATTCTAATTCAATTTCTATTTAAACAATCCAAATATTAACTCAAGTTCGAATATAAGTTTCATTTCGAAAACATTTAAATTAATTTAATTTAACATTTAAATCAATTTAAATTCATTTATCAATTTCATTCAATATCGTTAACTTAATTTATCATTCAAAACAATTTCTATTAAATTTCCAAATCATTAAATCAATTTCTTAAATTCAACTTCATTAAAACAAAACTTACAAATTTAATTAAATTAAATTCATCAAATCAAATTCTTTACATTTCAAGTCTTACATTAATTCCAAATATCACATTTTCATTTCTTGTTAAAGAAATTCCATTTCACATATTTACTTCCTTAAATAATTCTCCAAAACTTAATTAATAAAGAAACTCAATTTCAATTATTTACGAAGTAAAATTCACTTATTCAAAAGTTCAATTTTTCTTATTAAGAATTCAATTTTATTTAATCATTAAATAATTCATTATTAAATAATTCAAAACTTAATTATTAAATAATTTCAAAGTTTAATAATTTCAAACTTAATTATTAAATCATTTCAATCTTAATTCAATCATTTCTCAAATTAAACAACCTTCTTCAACAATTACATTGTTTGTTTCAGATTTATTAAATATTAACATTTTCCTTTCATTAAAATTCAAATTTCAACTTCATTTCAAAACCATATTATTTATTCAAATAAAATCTTTATTTATTTTTAAATCAAATTATTGACCAATCGGGTTTTATTTAATTTTCTATCCTAGGTCAAAGTTTAATTTGGGTATTTATCATTTCAACCCGATTCCAATTCAATTCAAAATCAAAACATATCAAAGGGAACTTGCAGTGTGATAACTGGGATGGTGTCAAAGTAAATAAACAAGCAATAACAACAACCAATATCAATCCAATAATCAATTCAAATAATCCCGAAATAACCGTATTAATTCGCATTATTATTTGTACGAATTAATATAATTATTTCTAGAATCTACACTATCATTTTATGTAGATTAAAGATTATTACATTACGGTTTTTCACTTGTCATCTATTTACAATTTCATACATCATCAATTTAACAACATACATTCAGTGATTCAAATGTAATTAAACAAATCCTACGTGTCAATAAATACAACAGTTAAAGGGGTCATATTATACAAATGTCAGTTAATCAAAATTTACATTTAATATCCTATATCAAGTTCAATTTCATACTATTTATCATTTTAACATTAACAATTTAACGTCTAATATAAACATCAACAGTCAATCAATTATCAGTCAAACTGTATTATCATCACATAAATAATTAACAGATAATGGTGTCAGATGTCACAGGTAACTGATACAGGTAATAGCAGTGTAAATATCAAACAGCAACATATTTCAATTGTCGTTTCAATTGAAATCAAATTTAATAAATAAAAGAACGTTAATCGTGAGTGAGTGCTCACCTTTCGAGGTTAGAGAGGAGATAGACAACATAACAGGCTACGATTTCCAAAGCAGAGCGAGATAGATGGGCACGAATTTGATGGACCGAGCTGATCAATAGGAATAGACAAAAATCAAATCAGAATTTGGTCGATGAAGATAAATGGTATCAGCGAACTTATATCTATATATACATACATAGATATATATATATGTAACTATATAAAACTATTAATGAAATCGTATCTACAATTCAAACACATGTTAAATTTGAACATATATGTTATTCCAAATTATTGTTTTAGATAAACCCCATAAAACAAACATATTTACATAATATGGTTTGAAATTAATACAAACATTTGAAAATTTAAAACCCGTAGATATTTGAAATCAATCATCATTATATATATGATCCTATAGTATGGGTTCTATAAACTTAACGTAACAGTAAATGCCAGTATGAAAATCACTAATGTCCATAAAATCATGTACACATCAGGCTAACCATTTATAACTCACGCACATAACTCTAACATGAATGTTTAATAAAACAAAATATATTACTATTTACAATATCATATATATATTTACTGTCCTACCCACCACTGCCCAAATAAGTATATTACTAACTAATTATTTATTGACTGAACATAAACCATTTTATATTGACGCAACAGTGACTTATATTTTGAAACCAACTCATGCCAAATACATGTAAACCTCCTAACAGAGAATAAATACTACAAATAACTTACTTTTTAAAATATTTATTATGACGCTATATACATATAAAACAACTTTGTAGGATTTAAAAGTATTATACATATGCGTATACTGATAGATCTAAAATTTATAATAAAAAAACATATATATATATATATTACATTAAAACTGTATATACATTAGAGAAGAAAAACTAAAACTTTGTAACATAATATAATGTAGACTCAAATAGGCGCACGCAACTATATATAAAAATTTATACTGACACATATGAGGTGTGTATATATGTGACTAACAGACCCACTATAACAAATATATACAACTGTCCAGCACGAAAATATGTACCAACTTATGTACTAATATAACACTTTACAATCAAAATAGAAGATAAAAAAATTTCACTTTCTAAATTCCATATATATTCACGTGTGTGCATATTGTTCAAAATATAGACAGTAACATAGTTCAACATATATTTAGATAATAGGAAACAAACTCAACAAACTTCCAAAACAAAATAAATATACTCTATTTATATTTTTCATTGTAATATATAAAATACTTTACAATATATGACTTATATTTCATACATACACTTGAGAAAAAAGATAACCAACTCAGGCCAACATAAATAAGTCTTTAGCTTAAATTCTGAGAGCAAATAATGTATATAAAGAAGATAACCTCAATCCTATAACTAACACGTAAGGAAGATAACCTCAATTTTATACCTAACACGCAAATATATACATATACACGTACGTATATATTTACCTCACTGAGAAGAGGATGAGAATGGTTGATGGGGTGACGAGGCCGAGCGGTCAGGGAGCTCACGTCAGTGCTGTTCGCCGGAGTTGTTGTCGACATTCAGGCGGAGGCGAGTGGAAGACGCGGCTATGGTGGCCGAACGTGGAGAGGCTACACACGGGGTCGAGATGGAGGGCGGAGGATGGGGAGGATGGCGGATGTGATCATGGAAGGAAGGCCGAGTGGATGCTCGGTTTTGGTTGGAGCTCGGCCATTGTTTCGGCGGCGGGAAGGTGGGCTCACGGTTGCACATAGGATTGAATGGCTGGAGATGAGGTCGAAGTGGGAAAGGAAGGCGAGCGGTAGGCAGAGGAAGGGACAGGCGGCGGAGGTTGCATGGGTCTGAGGTGCAGTGGTAGGCTGGTCTACGGGGAAGGACTGGCGACGGTTTGAGGTGGCGGATGGGTTTGTTCGGTGGAGGGAAGGGAGGGACAGTGTGTGGAAAAGTGACAAGGTGGTGAGAAATAAAAATGATTGAGGGGAGGGGAAGGACGAATCATGCTTCAGATATATAGACAGGTGTACGAGCTTTATTTCTCTCTTTTTCTTCATGGCAGAACAAACAAAGGAAAAGAGGAGAAGCTTGTAAATAAATGAAACGAATGAAAACAAAATGAGAAGAGCCATCATAAAATGAATATAACGATGGGAATTACAAAAGTCAAGAGTTTCAGAAAATATTTATTACAAACAGCTGTTAACTTTCCTTTTTCCCAACCGCTGTAGAATTTGAGTGGTCATACGAATTTAAAGTTAGAACGGTACCGATATGGTAGGCGTTACGCAAATTGCAACGTACAACGGAACTCCGAATTTGACAATCGAACATACCGTAGAGATCTGCACGACGAGACGATCAAAACGGTATATAGAAATCAGTGGTACGATCATCCGATAAAAATCGATATCGGCACCAGAATACTGCTATTTTTCGGAAAATAAGAACGACGGAGCCAAAGATGTCCGAATTTGGAAAAACGACAAACTGAAATCTTGCTCAGAAGATGGTTTAGAATTTTTCTATGTAAAAATATTTAGGTTTCGGAAATATTTTATTTTCACTGCTTTTTAACTGATTAAATTGAAGTGAATTTACGCGCGAAATAAACTTTCGTATTTTCGGACGAAAATTTACCAGTCGCTATGTTTAACTAGACGTATTCCAAATATTAAATTTTATTTCAAAATTTTATCGTTTAAAATTTCACGAAATTTTAACCAATTACGT
The DNA here is from genome assembly GCA_030737815.1 of Allium fistulosum. Classification (NCBI taxonomy): domain Eukaryota; kingdom Viridiplantae; phylum Streptophyta; class Magnoliopsida; order Asparagales; family Amaryllidaceae; genus Allium; species Allium fistulosum. The sequence continues at coordinate 2,181,404 of JASFAW010000015.1, forward strand.
TATTAAAATAGTTGAAATTTACGGGTCGTTACACTCTCCCCCACTCAAAACTTTTCGTCCCCGAAAAGGAACGAGGTAGGAGAATAGAAACAACCAGAAAAAAACAGATTTTTGAAATACAAAATAACAATTAATTTAAACCATATAAATTCAAATTTAGATTAATGGATATTCTATAATTGATTTAATCCAATTGATTTCACTAAAATTAATCTCAACTATTTCTAAATTCATTATCTTATTATTCAATTATCTTCAATTTACAATTTCTAAAACCATAAATTTGAATAATCTTTTATTATAATCATATTTTATTCAACAATTTTAAATTCTTCTTTATTCCAAATTACTGTTAAAGTTGTTCCACTTAATATATCTTATTATATATATTTAAACCATATAAATTAAATTAAAACATAAAAGTTTCGATTTAAATTAATTTATATTCAATAATTGCTTTTAAATTCAAAGTATTTTCATAAGTTGATAAAATTTCAATTTATTAATTCTTTCAAAACAAATTTATTCCATTGTTGACTGAATTTACTTATTATCTTATCTAATTCTATTTACATCTTTATGATCAAAATTTCAGTGTATAACATTTATTATAACACTCAAATTTTATTTCTAAAATTATTTTATATCGTATATTATCCAACTACATATTCAACTTCTGAATGATTTAGGTAAGTTGTGTTAGAATGCAGTTGAACAATATACAAATAAAATCTTCCCAATTCAATTATTCAAGTTTAAATATTTATTCCAAATTTTGGTTTGGTTATAATTAAAATCATCTTTTAACAAAATTTAAGAATTAGATTTCCGATTAACTTTCAACAATTTAGAGATATATATAATATATTTATATCAAATCAAATTAAATTTTTAAAATAAGATACCTATATATATATATATAAATCAAATTATACTGAAGAAATTCAAAACAAAATATTTTTCAACACAAAACCGTAGCAAAGCTACAGAATAGTATCTCCACTTCGAAACTCGAAAATGAATGTCGATGATGCGGCCGCCATCACCGAAATTATCTTCCAGCGACAAAGAGAAGAGCACTGATTTCAACATTTTAAAATTCTTTGGAAACGATTTCTATTCGAAAATACTTCCAATAATATATACTTTAAAATTTTAAAACCAAAGTTCGAAATCACCGGAAACTAAATTCTCAAGCTTCTGAATTAAATTCATTTCAAATTCCAAATCAATTTATAAACCGTATTTATAAATTTATTAAGAACAATAAATGATAATCCAATATTATCATTTCAAATAACCAATTTAATTAACCTATTAGATTCCAGAAAATTTTACTTATATTTTTACAATATAATCAAACAAATTTGAAAACAATATTGTGTCAGTTTGCTCTGCTCAAGTGTTTTGGAAATCCTATCGATAGCGTTGATCAGACGAATCGATCGAAAACCCAAATCAACATCAGCAACTCAAACAACACAATATATAAAACATTTTAAATATTAATTTACAAATACACTTCCTCGCTCGACTATATAAGAATAGATTTCAAAGCAAAGATAGAGATTCAAATTTGATGGACTCAAATCAAAGAGAATTTTGATTCGAAAAATAAGATTGAAACAGAAGATAAGATAATTCAATTTCCACAATCGGGAGATGGATGAGTTTATTTAATTCACGGACAATCTTAACCGGATCGTCCGTAACTTCGAGAATAAGATCGATGCTGAATTCCGAGGTAAATCATCACTCGATCTCAAGAGATGGAATTCGGTATAGCAGGGAATAGATAGCATCGTAAACCGAGGATACAGAAATCTCCGGTAAATCAATGCCTATTATAAAGGAGTTTTACCCCTTTACAAATCATTCGAAGTTTGGCGAGACCGCCGATTCACTATAAGGGTCATTCGAAGTGGAGTTATGTGATGCTCCAGAATTGAAAGAAGACGAATAGTGAGGGACACGAATGAAATTTGGAACCGAAGGGAACGGTCCAAAATTCAAGGGAATAGAGTCAAAAGGAAGAGATTGAAACTCGAATGAGAGTGATTCTGTAAATACATTTACCCTATATGTTGAGTTTTGCCTAGAGCTACCAAAGCTCTGATACCAACTGTAACGACCCGCCATTTTAGACCATTCGCGTCCATTATAAGTGTATAGGTAGACACTCATGCCGGAGTTGAATTGCTCAAAATACCGCGTTGTTAATTTAAATTTGGCAAAACTGAACATATACAGTAAATAGATATAATCACAGATCACAGACACAGAGTAATAAATGCAGCGGAAATAAAAGAGATAGTAGTTCATGAAGCTACTATATGAATATATAAAATACATCAGAGTTTACAACAGAAGAGTAATACGATACATCATATACAAATCAGAATACATCACTGGAATCATCGAATACTGGAAACAGAATAGATGGCTGGATCTTCAAGCAAAGCTCCAACTTCAAGGGTGAGTCTCGAAAGCTGAACTACTCAGTCTGACCCGAGCGTAAAGCAAAAACACAAGACACTCGAGTCAGGATTAACATTCTTATATTAATAAATCCAACTCAAGTGAAATAGCAATTGAAATACAAGTAACTCAAAGGATGTTTGGAATAACCATCCTTTAAGGATCCGTTAAACTATTTACTAGGTAGTAATGTACGCTAAGTAGATAATGTCTATCAGTAATATAAAGATATCAAAGTAGGGTTAAGCAGGGCCCATACACCTCTTAACCTGTTTATTCCCAAAAGCATATACAAGACCGTAGTTTCCCCAAAACCGGAAGTCACCAGAGGGCAATCCATATACTAAAGGTACAAATCAAAATCGTAGTGGTCGCGAATAGGATAATCAGTATGACAAGGTACATGAGGCGATACCAACTAGGATACTAGTAGTTGCGTGATCCGGACTGATGTTGGGCATAGCAGCTACTACCCCAACACCGCGAAACAACACTCCCATAATCGAGGGGTGCACCCAAATCGAATCACAAAAGTAATAGATATGGTAACGAAGAAGTGTGTCCGCTAGAGGTGGCGAACCTCAATGGCCCGGCGCGGCTCCTGTTTTAGTCATGTCAAGGGTCATCCAAAAATCGTTCTCTTTCTTCAGTCAACGCGTTCATCAAAACCATCCACTTCGTTCTGGATCAACACTCCGCGTTTAGTTATTAAAGTGGTTTCGGTTCAGATAGAGAGTATATCCATTACCGATCCCGGTCTCTTTAATAACTTTCGTAATTATTACACCGATTGGTCGTTTATATATTTCAAAAACCAACTCAATTTCAATTTCAATTTCAATTCGTAACTCAACATTTCACTTGTCTTTCGAACCAATTTCCATACTTTACGTTTCAAACTTTCAAATTATCATTTCAAAATCTTATAATTCTAATTCAATTTCTATTTAAACAATCCAAATATTAACTCAAGTTCGAATATAAGTTTCATTTCGAAAACATTTAAATTAATTTAATTTAACATTTAAATCAATTTAAATTCATTTATCAATTTCATTCAATATCGTTAACTTAATTTATCATTCAAAACAATTTCTATTAAATTTCCAAATCATTAAATCAATTTCTTAAATTCAACTTCATTAAAACAAAACTTACAAATTTAATTAAATTAAATTCATCAAATCAAATTCTTTACATTTCAAGTCTTACATTAATTCCAAATATCACATTTTCATTTCTTGTTAAAGAAATTCCATTTCACATATTTACTTCCTTAAATAATTCTCCAAAACTTAATTAATAAAGAAACTCAATTTCAATTATTTACGAAGTAAAATTCACTTATTCAAAAGTTCAATTTTTCTTATTAAGAATTCAATTTTATTTAATCATTAAATAATTCATTATTAAATAATTCAAAACTTAATTATTAAATAATTTCAAAGTTTAATAATTTCAAACTTAATTATTAAATCATTTCAATCTTAATTCAATCATTTCTCAAATTAAACAACCTTCTTCAACAATTACATTGTTTGTTTCAGATTTATTAAATATTAACATTTTCCTTTCATTAAAATTCAAATTTCAACTTCATTTCAAAACCATATTATTTATTCAAATAAAATCTTTATTTATTTTTAAATCAAATTATTGACCAATCGGGTTTTATTTAATTTTCTATCCTAGGTCAAAGTTTAATTTGGGTATTTATCATTTCAACCCGATTCCAATTCAATTCAAAATCAAAACATATCAAAGGGAACTTGCAGTGTGATAACTGGGATGGTGTCAAAGTAAATAAACAAGCAATAACAACAACCAATATCAATCCAATAATCAATTCAAATAATCCCGAAATAACCGTATTAATTCGCATTGTTATTTGTACGAATTAATATAATTATTTCTAGAATCTACACTATCATTTTATGTAGATTAAAGATTATTACATTACGGTTTTTCACTTGTCATCTATTTACAATTTCATACATCATCAATTTAACAACATACATTCAGTGATTCAAATGTAATTAAACAAATCCTACGTGTCAATAAATACAACAGTTAAAGGGGTCATATTATACAAATGTCAGTTAATCAAAATTTACATTTAATATCCTATATCAAGTTCAATTTCATACTATTTATCATTTTAACATTAACAATTTAACGTCCAATATAAACATCAACAGTCAATCAATTATCAGTCAAACTGTATTATCATCACATAAATAATTAACAGATAATGGTGTCAGATGTCACAGGTAACTGATACAGGTAATAGCAGTGTAAATATCAAACAGCAACATATTTCAATTGTCGTTTCAATTGAAATCAAATTTAATAAATAAAAGAACGTTAATCGTGAGTGAGTGCTCACCTTTCGAGGTTAGAGAGGAGATAGACAACATAACAGGCTACGATTTCCAAAGCAGAGCGAGATAGATGGGCACGAATTTGATGGACCGAGCTGATCAATAGGAATAGACAAAAATCAAATCAGAATTTGGTCGATGAAGATAAATGGTATCAGCGAACTTATATCTATATATACATACATAGATATATATATATGTAACTATATAAAACTATTAATGAAATCGTATCTACAATTCAAACACATGTTAAATTTGAACATATATGTTATTCCAAATTATTGTTTTAGATAAACCCCATAAAACAAACATATTTACATAATATGGTTTGAAATTAATACAAACATTTGAAAATTTAAAACCCGTAGATATTTGAAATCAATCATCATTATATATATGATCCTATAGTATGGGTTCTATAAACTTAACGTAACAGTAAATGCCAGTATGAAAATCACTAATGTCCATAAAATCATGTACACATCAGGCTAACCATTTATAACTCACGCACATAACTCTAACATGAATGTTTAATAAAACAAAATATATTACTATTTACAATATCATATATATATTTACTGTCCTACCCACCACTGCCCAAATAAGTATATTACTAACTAATTATTTATTGACTGAACATAAACCATTTTATATTGATGCAACAGTGACTTATATTTTGAAACCAACTCATGCCAAATACATGTAAACCTCCTAACAGAGAATAAATACTACAAATAACTTACTTTTTAAAATATTTATTATGACGCTATATACATATAAAACAACTTTGTAGGATTTAAAAGTATTATACATATGCGTATACTGATAGATCTAAAATTTATAATAAAAAAACATATATATATATATTACATTAAAACTGTATATACATTAGAGAAGAAAAACTAAAACTTTGTAACATAATATAATGTAGACTCAAATAGGCGCACGCAACTATATATAAAAATTTATACTGACACATATGAGGTGTGTATATATGTGACTAACAGACCCACTATAACAAATATATACAACTGTCCAGCACGAAAATATGTACCAACTTATGTACTAATATAACACTTTACAATCAAAATAGAAGATAAAAAAATTTCACTTTCTAAATTCCATATATATTCACGTGTGTGCATATTGTTCAAAATATAGACAGTAACATAGTTCAACATATATTTAGATAATAGGAAACAAACTCAACAAACTTCCAAAACAAAATAAATATACTCTGTTTATATTTTTCATTGTAATATATAAAATACTTTACAATATATGACTTATATTTCATACATACACTTGAGAAAAAAGATAACCAACTCAGGCCAACATAAATAAGTCTTTAGCTTAAATTCTGAGAGCAAATAATGTATATAAAGAAGATAACCTCAATCCTATAACTAACACGTAAGGAAGATAACCTCAATTTTATACCTAACACGCAAATATATACATATACACGTACGTATATATTTACCTCACTGAGAAGAGGATGAGAATGGTTGATGGGGTGACGAGGCCGAGCGGTCAGGGAGCTCACGTCAGTGCTGTTCGCCGGAGTTGTTGTCGACATTCAGGCGGAGGCGAGTGGAAGACGCGGCTATGGTGGCTGAACGTGGAGAGGCTACACACGGGGTCGAGATGGAGGGCGGAGGATGGGGAGGATGGCGGATGTGATCATGGAAGGAAGGCCGAGTGGATGCTCGGTTTTGGTTGGAGCTCGGCCATTGTTTCGGCGGCGGGAAGGTGGGCTCACGGTTGCACATAGGATTGAATGGCTGGAGATGAGGTCGAAGTGGGAAAGGAAGGCGAGCGGTAGGTAGAGGAAGGGACAGGCGGCGGAGGTTGCATGGGTCTGAGGTGCAGTGGTAGGCTGGTCTACGGGGAAGGACTGGCGACGGTTTGAGGTGGCGGATGGGTTTGTTCGGTGGAGGGAAGGGAGGGACAGTGTGTGGAAAAGTGACAAGGTGGTGAGAAATAAAAATGATTGAGGGGAGGGGAAGGACGAATCATGCTTCATATATATAGACAGGTGTACGAGCTTTATTTCTCTCTTTTTCTTCATGGCAGAACAAACAAAGGAAAAGAGGAGAAGCTTGTAAATAAATGAAACGAATGAAAACAAAATGAGAAGAGCCATCATAAAATGAATATAACGATGGGAATTACAAAAGTCAAGAGTTTCAGAAAATATTTATTACAAACAGCTGTTAACTTTCCTTTTTCCCAACCGCTGTAGAATTTGAGTGGTCATACGAATTTAAAGTTAGAACGGTACCGATATGGTAGGCGTTACGCAAATTGCAACGTACAACGGAACTCCGAATTTGACAATCGAACATACCGTAGAGATCTGCACGACGAGACGATCAAAACGGTATATAGAAATCAGTGGTACGATCATCCGATAAAAATCGATATCGGCACCAGAATACTGCTATTTTTCGGAAAATAAGAACGACGGAGCCAAAGATGTCCGAATTTGGAAAAACGACAAACTGAAATCTTGCTCAGAAGATGGTTTAGAATTTTTCTATGTAAAAATATTTAGGTTTCGGAAATATTTTATTTTCACTGCTTTTTAACTGATTAAATTGAAGTGAATTTACGCGCGAAATAAACTTTCGTATTTTCGGACGAAAATTTACCAGTCGCTATGTTTAACTAGACGTATTCCAAATATTAAATTTTATTTCAAAATTTTATCGTTTAAAATTTCACGAAATTTTAACCAATTACGTTATTAAAATAGTTGAAATTTACGGGTCGTTACACATATAAATCTATATCTTTAATGCCAAAAGAGGCTACACGTGCGCATAACAAAGCAGATATATATAATATGTATTCAGATCTATAACTTACTGTATGAACCCAAATGTTTAACCAAGAAATTGTAACCTTCTTTATTTAGTATATATAAACTTAAATATATAAGATGATACAACAGTATATAAAACAAAACATATATAGAATACCATACATTTAAAATAAGATATATATATATATATATCACTAATATATATGAGTTTATAAAATAATATATATATTATACTCTAAGATCAATGGTTATTATAAAATCCTATAAACTTACTTTATTGCAAAATATATACGTACAACCAAAGGTATGAAAATTCATTTTATTTTAAAGTCAATACTTATTGAAATTAGTATATATAGATACTCGACAATTTATGCAGATTTAAAATTAGTGTATATATATATATATATAGGTAACCAAATATATATGAAGATTTAAAATGATCAGAATAGTTGATAAACAATATCACATATATACTTAAAACATATGACAGCATATATTATTTTATTTGCAGACTAATATGCAATGCAGAAATAAGGTTCATATACAACTAAATGTACTAGGTAAAAATATGCAAGCAAAATCTACAGATTTACAGTATGTATATAAACTACATAAGTACTTAAAACATATACCAAACCAAAATCTTAAATACATGAGTACAAAACTATTTTGAAACCATATCCAGTATAAATCAATATCCAATATATAAGCTATAGTACAACTACACAAGCTAACAGTAACCCAACAGTTTGGTTGCATATATAAATCAATATATAAAACAACTTTGTATAAATCAAACCCATATATATAACAGACAAGTATATTCAAAAATCAATTTAAAACAAAATATTTAATTCAACATATATATTATGTACAAAACAAGAGAAGAAATATGCCTTACACAGCTCGACAAAAGAGGAGGTGTACGAAGATTGGAGGCTGGAGGATGAACCGCTTGCGCGATGAGGTGGAAAAGGAAGACAAGACCTCAACTAGCGGCAAAAGTGATGGCGAGAGCGGAAAGCGCGGATCTTGGCGTTCGGTCTCGGGCTGGGCTAAAGGGTTGTCGGCTATTGGGTGCTGCGTTGGCCATGCGGAGGGCGACGAAGGGGAGAAGGCGGACTGGTCGCACACAATGAAGATGGGAGGCATTGATACGGGTGTGCTGCTGTTAGGCGTAGAGGAGGCGGATAGTGGCCGAAGTGAGAGGGCTGGGAAGGCGAAAGGTGGAGCATTTGCATGGAGGTGGGTCTTGACGCGTTGGCGTTGGAGTTGGACAACGTGAGATGCAGGTAGACTCGGAGCACGGCCAATAGGAGGTGCGCGGTAGATTGAGGCCGAGGGAAAGGAAGATGGAATGGGAAAATGATAGAGGAAAGTGAAAGTGGATCTGAAAACAGAGGAGCCTGTTCATATAATTCTCTGTTTTATATTGGAAATGTAAGTATTAAAGAAAAAGTGAAAGGACAGAGCAACGTTTCCCTAGATTCAGCTGAAAATAATTAAGGCAATTCATTGATGCGCGTTTAAAGTTTAAAACGCAAAATAAATCAAATGGTCACGGACCCGGTACCGATACGGTTACAGGTTTTGTGGATTCCGCTGTGCACCAGACTTCAAAACACAAAATAAATATACCGCAGAGATCACCTAGATGGGACGATCAAAATGGTATACAGATATCAGTGGTATGATTGAATTATAAAAATTCGAATTTTCTACTAGCGGAAAATGCAGCAAAAATGTAACGACCCACTATTTTGGACCATTCAAATCGACAATAAATCCACACATGTCCGACTTGAATAATTCAAAACAATAGATTGTTAATTTAAATTGGCAAAACTCAGCATATACAATAAATAAATAATCACAGATCACAGACACAGAGTAATATAACAATAATGCAGCGGAAACAAAAGAATAGTAGTTCATGAGGCTACTATATATATATAACAGAGTTAAACAAGATACAACAGAGGTCTCGAATACATAGATATCTCAATACAATAGTCAAATACAAGATCTGAATACATCACTGGAATCAACTGAATAACTGGAAGCTGGATAGATAGCTGGATCTCCAAGCGAAGCTCCAACTCCAAAGGTGAGTCTCGAATACTGTATCACTCAGTCTGACCCGAGCATAAAGAAAACACAAAACACTCGAGTCAGGATTAACATTCTTATATCAATAAATCCAACTCAAGTGAAATAACGACTGAAATACAAGTAACTCAAAGGATGTTTGGGATAACCATCCCTTAAGGATCCGTTAAACTATCTACTATGTAATAATGTACGCTAAGTAGATAATTCCTATCAGTAATATAAAGTATCAAAATAGCGTTAAGGCGTTACCATAATCCCCCTTAACACATTTTTATTCCCAAGAGCATATACAAGACCGTAGTTTCCCCAAAACCGGAAGTCACCAGAGGGCAATCCATATACTAAAGGTACAAACCAAAATGTAGTGGTCGCGAATAGGATAATCAGTATGACAAGGTACATGAGGCGATACCAACTAGGATACTAGTAGTTGCCTGATTCGGACTGATGTTGGGCATAGCAGCTACTACCCCAACACCGCGAAACAACACTCCCAAAACAAGGGGTGCACCCAAATCGAATCACATAAGTAATAGATAAGGTATCGAAGAAGTGTGTCCGCTAGAGATGGCGATCCTCAATGGCCCGGCGCGGCTCCTGTTTTAGTCATGTCAGGGGTCATCCAAAATCGTTCTCTTTCTTCAGTCAACGCGTTCATCAAAACCATCCACTTCGTTCTGGATCAACACTCTGCGTATATTAGTTATTAAAGTGGTTTTCGGTATCGACAGAGAGTATGTCCATATCTGATCCCGGTCTCTTTAATAACTACGTATTATTACACCAATGGTCATTTAATAAACTTTCAAAATAGTTATATTTCAAAACCGACATATCATTGCCATTTCAAAAATATTCACCTCCAAAATCATAGTACTTTTCCAAAGTTATAACACTTTCGAAATCATAGTCTTTTAAAAATCAAAACACTTTGGAAATCACAGCTTTGAAATCATAGCATTTTGGAAATCATAACACTTTGAAATTATAGCATTTTGGAAGTCATAACTCTTTTCTTTTAAACGGTTTAGATATTAAAATTAGTATATATAATAAAATAGTTTATAAATAAGATAGTTTATATAAATAGTTATAAGTTAAAATAGTTTAAAATAAAATAATTTATATTAAAAATAATTTATATTAAAATAGTTTATATTAAAATAATTTATAAAGTAAAATATCAATAGTTTTAAATATAATTTAAAATTACTTTATAAAATAAAATAGTTTCCTCAAATTTCACAAATCGATTCAAATCAACTTAAATTCCAAATTTTTAATTTAATCAAATCTCAAATCATCAATTTCAACTCGATTCCATTTCTCAATAAATCATTTCAAATTATACCGATTTCAATTACAAATTTGAAACCCAAATTTAACCATTTCAATTTCAATATATTTCAAAGCTTTAGATATTCAACATTTCAAAACTAAATTTTATAATTCCATTTATATCTAAATTTAATTTCATTATATTTAGTTTCTGAGATATTGCTTTAATCATTTCAATACATCTAAATACAACTTCAATTTAAAAAATTTATAAACAAATATCCCATTTATTTTTATATAAGTTTGAAATATTCATTTAAGCTACTATTTAATCAAGTTCAAGTTATAACACATATCTTACAATTTCAGATTTAATAGATTTCAAATCAAACTTATTTAAGTATAATTTTTAAATACTCAAGAATTCCAAATCAATTTCAAATTTATCCTTCAACTTGAACATTATAAACTTTATATTTGAAAATATAAATTTTACATAAATACTCAAAACATATTTTTATATTGATTCAAATCAACTTCAATAAATCTTTAAAATCAATATTTATTAAAACCATATATTTCTTTTCAAAACCATAGAAATGTTTTTCAAAACATTTATATATAGACCAACTGTGTCTGCATATAATTTTCTATCATATGGTCAAGTGATACGGATATTTATCATTTCAATCCGCAATTTAAAAATATATTCGGGTATATATCTTTTCAACTCGAAATCCCAAATTCAATTTAATTTGAAAATCGCTTGGGTTTATCATTTCAACCCATAACGATTTTCTCCTATTCTAAAGTCCGTCCGGGTATGTATCATTTCAACCCATAGTGATTCTATACTAACAGGGAACTTGCAGAGTGATAACAGATATGATAATAATATAACAACGATAACAGGCATATATCATCAGTATAACAACAGATAAGGGTGTCAGATGTCACAGGTGAACAGATACAGATGATGGCATATATATCAATATAAATAACAGATAATGATGTCAGGTGTCACAGGTGAACAGATACAGATGATGGCATAGATATAGCAATATAAATAACTAACATCAGCATATTTCAATTGTCGTTTCAATTGAAATCAAATTTAATAAATATAAGAACATTAATCGTGAGTGATTGCTCACCTTTCCAGGCTTGAGATGCACAAGAAGATGACCCGGATACGCACACTGATACGGACTTAGAGATTGAGTTACGAATCCAAGCAAAACAAATCGGCACGAATTCAACGATCAAAGCTGATAACAGAAATCGATGAAATCAAATCAAAACATTCAACATAGCAACAAATAAAAACATGTCCTGTATCAAAGTTTAACAATATAATTCTATGTGCTACCGAGATCGAAATGGTCTGAAATTTGGTATGAATAAAGATCAAAACTTGTATTTCAAACTGCAAAAGATTCACTTGTTTTGGACACGAGACGAGAAAAGTTACGATGTCACGAACATAGACTCAGGCCATGTTTGCAGCAGTATAAAATAATTTCTAAGTACAAAAGAGCAGCTGCTTGGGTCTAACTTCCAAATGAGAAACAGAGGATCAAACGACCTCGCATGAAGCTGAAAATTCGTGAACATAAAATAGAAAACTCAATCTTTCCAACAAAAAAAGAATCACTGTCTTCCGACGTAAGACGGAAGAGATACGATGCGTCAAACATGAACTCAGGTCGTGTTTGCAGCAGTGTAAAATAATTTCAAGTACAAAAGAATAGCTGCCTGGGTCTAACTTCAAGGTCCTCGACCACTAATCAAACGATGTCGGATTTTGCTGAAATTTGACAGGCATAAACTAGGTAACTTCGACTCCTTTTTAAAAATAGAATCAACCCATTCCGATAAAACATGAGTGAGATATGATATCGCGAACATGAAGTCTAACTACTGTTCAGAAAAAAATAACATGCAAAACTTATGAACTGTAATCATACGTAATACAATATACTTCTATATATACAGTCTAATATACAACTAACATATTGCCTCTAATGTAAACATACTATGGAAAAAATATGCAGACCACCTATTAACTAATATATATCAACTTACTAATATATCACTTTAAACAAAACTAACATTTATAACTAACTGTATATAACATATTTATAAACCAAAATCGAAATATAATCACAAGTTAAGTATATACATTTTGTCATCAAGATATAACCTATATGTGAATGTAATAGACTATATATTTTTACACATTACTTATAAATAACTAATACATGAATGACTCACAACATATTGTACATACTGCCATTATATACATGCATATATATACTATCATAATGCATACATCATATTAAAGCAAATCCTAGTATACTTATATATATAAACATATCCCATATAATAATATATATATACGAATATACCTCCTATAATATTTACACGAGACAGTTGTTTGGCGAGAGTGGTAGGTGGAGGTCGGCGGGCAAGGTGGAAGACGTGGTTTACTCGGGGAGTTTGACGAGGGGAAGGCTGAGTTGGAGAGCGCAGGTGGTTGCAAGGGGCACGACTATCGAGGCAAGGTTGGAGAGGAAGGGTCGGCGCTTGCAGGCTTGGATACTCTGCTATGCGGCAAGGAGGTGGAAGAGGAAGATGGTGGGGAGGAGCGGGACAGAGGAGGAAGAGGATGAGCAAGAGAGGCAGAGGGGTTCGGTTGCCAGGTTGGTAGCGGACGTGGGGCCTGGGCGTTGGCGTGGCGGAGGTGGTGAGACTCGGTTGTTTTGCGGAGCAGTGGAAGGTGGCCGATGGTCTTTGGTGAGGGTGGGGCAGATTCAAGCTACAGGCGAAATGAAGAAAGGGAGATGGGTTCACAAATTTACAAAGTGAAGATAGGCAGAAGACTTTTCAATGGGAGAGGTGAGCAGACTTTAATTATAAGAGGAAGTGGATGGAGTGGCTTCTGTTCGAATGGCAAAGGGAAGAGAAAATTGAACAGACAATCAAAAAAAATGATAAATGAAATGTACGTTTTGAACAGACAAAATAGAAATAAAATTTGTAAAGTCACGACCATTGATTCAGCAAAATAAATGCTAGTAGCCGTTTTCTTTAGCCGTTTGAAATTTGAATGGGCACAACCATCAAAAGGTTGAATTTCGTATCCGATATGGCTGTCCGTTTCACGGTTTTCGTCGTGTACGGGCACCAAAATACAGAGATGAATATACTGTGGAGATCAGCATGATGAGACGATCAAAACGGTATATTGATATCAGTGGTATGATTGAATTATAAAAATTCGAATTTTCTACTATCGGAAAATGCAAGAAAAACGCTGAAAAATAAGATCGACGGAGCCAAAGATGTCCAAATTTGGAAAAACGACAAACTGACATCTTGCTCAGAAGATGGTTTAGAATTTTTCTATGTAAAAATATTTAGTTTTCGGAAACATTTTATTTTCATCGCTTTTTAACTGATTAAATTGAAGTAAATTTACGCGCGAAATAAATTTTCATATTTTCGGACGAAATTTTACCAGTTGCTATGTTTAATTAGACGCATTCCAAATATCAAATTTATATTTCAAAATTTTATCATTTAAAATTTCACAAAATTTCAACTAATTACGTTATTAAAACAGTTGAAATTCACGGGTCGTTACACTCTCCCCCACTCAAAACTTTTCGTCCCCGAAAAGGAACGAGGTAGGAGAATAGAAACAACCAGAAAGAAAAACAGATTTGAAATACAAAATAACAATTAATTTAAACGATATAAATTCAAATTTAAATTAATTGATATTCAATAATTGATTTAATCCATTTGATTTCACTAAAATCAATCTCAACTATTTCTAAATTCATTATCTTATTATCCAATTATCCTCAATTTACAATTTCTAAAACCATAAATTTGAATAATCTTTTATTATAATCATATTTTATTTTCAACAGATTTAATTCTTTAATTCCAAATTATTATAAATTTTATTTCACTTAATATATCTTATTACATATTTTTAAACCATATAAATTAATTTAAACCATATAAATTTCAATTTAAATTAATTTATATTCAATAATTGGTTTAAATTTCAGGTATTTCCATAAGTTGATCTAATTTCAATTTATTAATTAACCTTCAAACAAAAATTATTTTTCAATTATCTTATTATTCTATTTATCTCTATTAACATTTTATAATTAAAATTTAGGTGTATAACATTTGTTATAACCACTCAAATTTTAATTATAAATTCAATTTATATTATATATATTATATATATTATCCAATTACATATTCAACTTTGAATGATTTAGGTGAGTTGTATTAGAATGCAGTTGAACAATATACAAATAAAAATTTTCCCAATTCAATTATTCAAGTTTAAATATTTATTCCAAATTTTGGTTTTATTTATAATTAAAATCATCCTTTAACAAAATTTAAGAATTAGATTTCCGATTAACTTTAAACAATTTAGAGATATATATAATATATTTATATCAAATCAAATTAAATTTTTAAAATAAGATACCTATATATATATATAAATCAAATTATACTGAAGAAATTCAAATCAAAATATTTTTCAAAACAAAACCTTAGCAAAGCTAAAGAATGATTTCTCCACTTCGAAACTCGAAAATGAATGTCGATCATGCGGCCGCCATCACCGAAATTATTTTCCAGCGACAAAGAGAAGAGCACTGATTTCAACATTTTAAAAATTCTTTGAAAACGATTTCTATTCGAAAATACTTTCAATACTATATACTTTAAAATTTTAAAAACCAAAGTTCGAAATCACCGGAAACTAATAAATTCTCAAATTTCTGAATTAGATTCATTTAAAATTTCAATCAATTTATAACCAAGTTTATAAATTCATTTATTTATATTATGCAATAGTCAATGGTTTACAAAACAATAAATGAAAATCAAATATTATCATTTCAACAAACAATTTAATTAACTTATTAAATTCCAGAAAATTTTACTTATATTTTACAATATAATCAACAAATTCATTTCATTTACCAAATTTGAAAATAATATTGTGTCAGTTTGCTCTGTTTAAGTGTTTTGGAAATCCTATCGATTGCGTTGATCAGACGAATCGATCGGAAACCCAAATCAACATCAACAACTCAAACAACATGCTATATAAAATATTTTAAATACAATTTTTCAAATACACTTCTTCGCTTGACGATACAGAAATGGATTTCAAATCAAGGATGTAGATTCAAATTTGATGTACTCAAATCAAAAGAATTCTGATTCGAAGATAAGTCTGAAACGAAGATAAGATGATTAAATAACAAAATAGGAAGATGGATAAGTTTATATAAATCGTGGGCAATCTTAACCGGATCAACCTTAACTTCAAGAATAAGATCAATGTAGAATTTCGAGGTAAATCGACATTCGATCTCAAGAAATAGAATTCAAGTATAGCAGAAGATAGATAGCATCGTAAACCGAGGATACAGAAATCTCCGGTAAATCGATGTCTATTGTAAAGGAGTTTCACCCTTTTTATAAATCAATTTGAAGATTGGCGAGACCGCCAACTCATTATAAAGATCATTCGAAGTGGAGTTATGGGGTACTCCAGAATTAAAAGAAGACGAATAGTGGGGAACACGAATGAATTTCGAAACCGAGGGAACGTTCCAAAATTCAAAGGAATCGAGTCAAAAGGAAGAGATTGAAACTCGAATGAGAGTGATTCTGTAAATACATTTACCCTATATGTTAAGTTTTGCCTAGAGCTACCAAATCTCATATACCACTTGTAACGACCCACAATTTTGGACCATTCAAATCGACAATAAATCCACACATGTCCGACTTGAATAATTCAAAACAATAGATTGTTAATTTAAATTGGCAAAACTCAGCATATACAATAAATAAATAATCACAGATCACAGACACAGAGTAATATAAAAATAATGCAGCGGAAACAAAAGAATAGTAGTTCATGAAGCTACTATATATATATATATATATAACAGAGTTAAACAAGATACAACAGAGGTCTCGAATACATAGATATCTCAATACAATAGTCAAATACAAGATCTGAATACATCACTGGAATCAACTGAATAACTGGAAGCTGGATAGATAGCTGGATCTCCAAGCGAAGCTCCAACTCCAAAGGTGAGTCTCGAATACTGTATCACTCAGTCTGACCCGAGCGTAAAGAAACACAAAACACTCGAGTCAGGATTAACATTCTTATATCAATAAATCCAACTCAAGTGAAATAACGACTGAAATACAAGTAACTCAAAGGATGTTTGGGATAACCATCCCTTAAGGATCCGTTAAACTATCTACTATGTAATAATGTACGCTAAGTAGATAACGCCTATCAGTAATATAAAGTATCAAAAAGGCGTTAAGGCGTTACCATAATCCCCCTTAACACATTTTTATTCCCAAGAGCATATACAAGACCGTAGTTTCCCCAAAACCGGAAGTCACCAGAGGGCAATCCATATACTAAAGGTACAAACCAAAACGTAGTGGTCGCGAATAGGATAATCAGTATGACAAGGTACATGAGGCGATACCAACTAGGATACTAGTAGTTGCCTGATTCGGACTAATGTTGGGCATAGCAGCTACTACCCCAACACCGCGAAACAACACTCCCAAAACAAGGGGTGAACCCAAATCGAATCACATAAGTAATAGATAAGGTATCGAAGAAGTGTGTCCGCTAGAGATGGCGATCCTCAATGGCCCGGCGCGGCTCCTGTTTTAGTCATGTCAGGGGTCATCCAAAATCGTTCTCTTTCTTCAGTCAACGTGTTCATCAAAACCATCCACTTCATTCTGGATCAACACTCTGCGTATATTAGTTATTAAAGTGGTTTTCGGTATCGACAGAGAGTATGTCCATATCCGATCCTGGTCTCTTTAATAACTACGTATTATTACACCAATGGTCATTTAATAAACTTTCAAAATAGTTATATTTCAAAACCGACATATCATTGCCATTTCAAAAATATTCACCTCCAAAATCATAGTACTTTTCCAAAGTTATAACACTTTCGAAATCATAGTCTTTTAAAAATCAAAACACTTTGGAAATCACAGCTTTGAAATCATAGCATTTTGGAAATCATAACACTTTGAAATTATAGCATTTTGGAAGTCATAACTCTTTTCTTTTAAACGGTTTAGATATTAAAATTAGTGCATATAATAAAATAGTTTATAAATAAGATAGTTTATATAAATAGTTATAAGTTAAAATAGTTTAAAATAAAATAATTTATATTAAAAATAATTTATATTAAAATAGTTTATATTAAAATAATTTATAAAGTAAAATATCAATAGTTTTAAATATAATTTAAAATTACTTTATAAAATAAAATAGTTTCCTCAAATTTCACAAATCGATTCAAATCAACTTAAATTCCAAATTTTTAATTTAATCAAATCTCAAATCATCAATTTCAACTCGATTCCATTTCTCAATAAATCATTTCAAATTATACCGATTTCAATTACAAATTTGAAACCCAAATTTAACCATTTCAATTTCAATATATTTCAAAGCTTTAGATATTCAACATTTCAAAAATAAATTTTATAATTCCATTTATATCTAAATTTAATTTCATTATATTTAGTTTCTGAGATATTGCTTTAATCATTTCAATACATCTAAATACAACTTCAATTTAAAAAATTTATAAACAAATATCCCATTTATTTTTATATAAGTTTGAAATATTCATTTAAGCTACTATTTAATCAAGTTCAAGTTATAACACATATCTTACAATTTCAGATTTAATAGATTTCAAATCAAACTTATTTAAGTATAATTTTTAAATACTCAAGAATTCCAAATCAATTTCAAATTTATCCTTCAACTTGAACATTATAAACTTTATATTTGAAAATATAAATTTTACATAAATACTCAAAACATATTTTTATATTGATTCAAATCAACTTCAATTAATCTTTAAAATCAATATTTATTAAAACCATATATTTCTTTTCAAAACCATAGAAATGTTTTTCAAAACATTTATATATAGACCAACTGTGTCTGCATATAATTTTCTATCATATGGTCAAGTGATACGGATATTTATCATTTCAATCCGCAATTTAAAAATATATTCGGGTATATATCTTTTCAACTCGAAATCCCAAATTCAATTTAATTTGAAAATCGCTTGGGTTTATCATTTCAACCCATAACGATTTTCTCCTATTCTAAAGTCCGTCCGGGTATGTATCATTTCAACCCATAGTGATTCTATACTAACAGGGAACTTGCAGAGTGATAACAGATATGATAATAATATAACAACAGTAACAGGCATATATCATCAGTATAACAACAGATAAGGGTGTCAGATGTAACGACCCGTATTTTTACGGATCGACATGTTCGTCAAAATCTGGAATTTTAGCATTTTCATGTCATTCCAGATTTTTAGGCAGATTTGTCTAAGTCCTAGGTCGTACGCGACCTAAATGTTGTTGGCGACTTAGAGAAGATCTGCGACCTAAGGGGATAGGTAAGTTAAAGGATAGGTCTGGGTCGAGTTGCCGACTTAAGGGAGTGACCGACCTAAGTGATGAGTCGTGACCGACTTAAGAGGCTTAGACGACCTAAGGAAGAATAGTAGGCGACCTAAGTATTCTGGGGAAGAGTTGGGTCGGCAACGACCTAAGGGAATGTTGTGAGCGACCTAAGAGTTTCGGTGAGCTAAGTGTTAGGTCGGCAGGGTGAGTTAGCGACCTAATGGTTACCGGGTTAGCGACTTAGTATCTTGGAGCGACCTATAGGTTAGCGACCTAAGAAGGGTAGCGTGTTAGCGACTTAAGGGTTGGCGACTTAAGTTGTTAGGTCGTAGGAAATAGTTTAAGTATTAGGTCGCGTGTATTCTAAGTCGTAGGTCGCGCGAGTGTTAGGTCGCTGGGCTTTGGCTTAGTAGTTAGGTCGAAGTCCAGTTGTTTGCGACTTAGGTTAGGTCGCGTGTTGTTTTAGGTCGGTATGTGTTAGGTCGCTGGGTTTCCTAAGTGTTAGGTCGCGTGGATCTAACTGTTAGGTCGTATGTTGTTTTAGGTCGACATGTGTTAGGTCGCGTAGGAGCTTAAGTTGTTAAGTCGCAACCCAACTGAGTCGTAGGTTGTTAAGTCGCTTAGATAGTTTAAGTGTTAGGTCGTAGCCTATGTTTTAAGTCGAAAGCGACCTAGGAGTTAAGTGTTAGGTCGTAACATCGTTAGGTCGTAAGATGGGGAGGCCTGTTAGGTCGCTAAGCGCGTAAGAGGTTAGGTCGCGCGTGCGATAAGTCGCTGGGTCTGGCTAAGTCGTAAGGTCGAAGACTGTTATGTCGCGTACATCTATTAGGTCGGAGAGGCTTAGGTCGGAAACGACCTAGGGAGATAGCCGAGTTACGACTTAGAGCAGTTTTCAGCTATAAATAGGAGGGGTTGTTCTCACTTTTTGGGATCCGGATTTTGAAGCGACGAAGTGCTGCCATTTTGAGAGCTCGACTTCTACACTTCTTCACTTCTTTTCTCCACTCTAATCTAGTGCTTCCATCCATCCAAATCGAAGATCAAGATTGAAGATTCAAGAGCTTAGATTGAAGATCTTCATCTTTTCAAGAGAGATTTCTTCGTTTGAAGTGAGATCTTGTCGGATCTAGCTTAGCTCTTCGCTGTCCAGATCTGAAGTTGATATCTTTTGGATTGTTTAGGTGATTTGGTGAGTGGTGATTATCTCTCACACGGATCCAAAGGAGTATATCGGATTGTTGGCTCGATTTGGTGTTAAAATAGTGATTTCCATGCATTTTCTTCATCCTATGTATAGATCCATGTAGATCCGTTGTCCATGATGATGTTGCATCCATTTTATCATATGTTAACCTATGCAAGTTCATTCATCAAGTTTGTAGAGATATAATCCATGTTTTCATGCTTATTGGACTTTCAACTCTTTAATTACGAAAATGCCATTATTGTTATAATTGTCTACTTAGATCATTTTTGAATGCTTGATTGCTTGGATTGATGTTTGATTTGATTGATTATTATGAACTAGATGATTGATGATTAGATTTAGACCAAAGGTGATTCAAAAGCTAAGGGAAAGGCTCTTGGATTGGGAAAGCTGCTCGTGGCATATGTAGCGGGATGATGAAGCTCTTATGCATAGATTTGATGATGTGATATTGAGATGAGGCTTCGCGAGGATGTTATGAAGCGAGGCAATCATGTGATGAAGACTTGGTCTAATCCAGACGGGATCATTCCAAGCATGTTGATAACTCGGTGATATGATTCGAGTTGAGGATAATGGATGCTCGAGAGGCGCTTGAGCTAGTATGGAAATAGTCGTCGAGGAGGATGACTAGGAGGTTGAGATCTCATCGTTGTTGAAGGTTCTAGCATGCTCTAAGCAAGAGTACATGGGGACGCCCAAAAGACCAAGTCGATGGTCAAGTACTCTGGGTAGATTCGATAATCCTAGGCACGGGTCACGATGACGTGCGGGAGTTATGTCTAGAACCGGGGTTACCATTAGCCCTTGACGGACGGCTGAAAGAATGTGCCGGTCATTCAATTAACGGTGATATCGCAACAATGATAACAGTGATAGCCGAGTCATGGATGTTTGGTTGAATCGTCATTCGGTCTCAAGAGCGGTATTTCCTGGGTGCTTATCTGACCTTGGTTTTAGACCTTGGGATTTGTACTTGGAAAACATCGCTCTTGACTCGAGTGAAAATTGCTTTACTTTAAATTGTATGCTCTGCTATGTTTGCTTCTGCTTAGTGTGTGTCTGGGGGCTATCACTGTAGAATGAGGTTGGAGTGGGAGGGTTGTATTCCTATTCCTTTTCCTTTATGCTCTTTTGGTATGTTGTTAGTTAATTTACTGCTCACTAAGACTGTTGTCTGACTCAAGGCTTTATGTTTTAATTCTTATTGCCTTGGGCTGTTCGTCCATTTTGGGACGGGCAGACTAGGTAGCAGGTGACAGGTGCTGTTCTCTTCTCACGATGCTGATATCGAAGACGAGCTAGAGGGTTGCATATTATCTTCTTATTATATGTACTGGATATTCCGCTGTTTTGTATTCTCTGAGAGTTATGTAGTGAGGCTGGATGTATTGACTATGTGGATGCTTGTATTCAACTATTATGGAGTTTTTATATGATGTCATTTTGTTCTGTAAAGCTTCACTATACATATGTTCTATTGTATTTTGTCCATGCGCTGTGAGTAATACGATAGATTCTTTTGTTTAAATCTTACCTTGACAATCGTCCATGGTCGCCTGGCACACTTTACAGCGCACTACCTCTAGATTCGGTGCAGGGGTCATGGGCGGTCGTCACATTTGGTATCAGAGCATTGGTTGATCGATTTTACCCAACGCTCGCTGAAGTAACTACGTATGAGAGACGTAATTGTATTTTGATGGATGATTACTATATATAATATAGTAGCTTAGTAGGTTTGAGTCCTTTATGCAGTTGTTTCTCTAGATGTTCTAATCATTCCTTTTTATAGATATTGAGAATGAGTCAAAAAGGGAAACCAGCTGCTAGGGAAGGCCGTGCTACTGAAGGGGCTGCTGATTATGTTGCTATGTTCGAAACCATGATGACTTCGATCAGGAGAAGGATGTCAGCCCCGGGACCATCAGTAGATGTTGGGGATCAAGTACAGGCTCCAAGATTGATGGATCACTTGGACGATTCATTTAGGAAGCTTGTGGAGGAAGCTCTCAGACATGAGAATCTGTTTCCTAAGGAAGGATCTGTTGTTGCTGTGACCAGGGAAGAGTCTAAACCCCAGCAGGGTAGAAACAAGAAGAGGAAGCAGCAGCAGCAGAAGGGTAAGGATGGTCAGAAGAAGCCGAAAGGCGAAGTGACTTGCTACAACTGTCAGCAGAAAGGCCATCTCTCCAAGGATTGCAAGAATCCGAAGGCGCCGGCGAAGTGCCACAACTGTGACAAGCCAGGGCATTTCAGGAAGAATTGTCCAGAACCGAGTAGGGACAAGCAGATTGTGCAGGCTTATGCTTTAGGAGCTGTCCCGTCGTCTTCGATAGCTCCTACTGCTGAAGAGAAGGGAAAGAGTGTGGTTGTTCAAGGTATTCTTTTCCTATGTGGTGTTCCAGTTAGAGTTCTGTTTGATACTGGAGCGTCGCATTCGTTTGTGTGTAATGAACTAGTAGGCCGGTTAGGTTTGAAGCCGGATATTGTTGATAGGCCATTGGTTGTGACTAATCCAGTTGGGGGTTCGTCTTGTTTGTGTATGTTATGCCGTGGTCTAGTTGTGTCGAGTCATGGTTGCTCTTTTGTTTGTGATTGTTTTGTTCTGAACTTTGCGGGGTTCGGAATTATTTTGGGTATGGACTGGCTTAGGAAGTATGCGGCTAAGGTTGACTGTGAGAGGCTGGAGGTGACAGTCGAGAATGTGGAAGGGCGAAAGATTGTGATACGATGTAAGCATGAGGAAGGCGTCTTCATGAGCTTCATGTATTCGCTAGTTGTTCCACGGGATGGACTGTCTTTAGTGCCAATCGCAAATGGATTCGAGGATGTCTTTGACGAAGTCAAAGGGTTGCCGCCGCATAGAGAGATCGAGTTTCGTATAGATCTAGTTGAAGGAGCCAGACCTGTTGTGATGCCTCTTAGGCGGATGGCGCCTAGGGAACAGCAAGAGTTGAGGGTGCAAGTTGATGATCTTTTGCAGAAAGGATTCATTCGGCGTAGTGTGTCCGAGTGGGGTGCACCAGTTGTGTTTGCAACCAAGGCAGATGGGTCGTTGAGATTGTGCGTCGATTATCGTGAGCTGAATAAGGTGACTAAGGAGAACAAGTATCCATTACCGAGAATAGATGACTTGTTTGATCAGCTTCACGAAGCTAAGGTGTTTTCTCAGATGGATTTGGCAACGGGATTTCACCAGTTGAGAGTGGCTAAGGATAGGGTGCCGAAGACTGCTTTTAGGACACCATCCGGTTTCTTTGAGTGGCTGGTAATGCCGTTTGGATTGACTAACGCGCCAGCATATTTTGTGGATCTTATGAATAGAGTGTTCAGAGATCAATTGAACAAGTTCGTACTTGTGTTCGTGGATGATATTCTGATTTATTCCAGAACGGAAGAAGAGCACAAGACGCACTTGCGTATTGTTTTGGATATCTTACGGAAACATCAGCTAAAGGCTAAGTTTTCGAAGTGTCACTTCTGGAAGAGTGAAGTGAGGTTCTTAGGCCATGTGATTTCTGGAAATGGAATAGCGGTTGATCCCGCTAAGGTGGCAGCAATCCAGGATTGGGTTAAACCTAAGAATGCATCTGATGTGAGAAGTTTTCTTGGATTAGCAGGATATTATCGACGGTTTATCAAAGACTTCTCCAAGATAGCTGCACCGTTAACAGGATTGACGAAGAAGAACCAAGTGTTCTGTTGGAATGCTAAGTATGAGCAAGCTTTCGGAATCCTGAAAGAGAGATTGACGAGTGCTCCTGTTTTGACTATTCCTAGTGGGAATGATGAGATGGTGGTTTACACCGACGCATGTGGTACTGGACTTGGAGCAGTGCTGATGCAGAAGGATAAAGTTGTTGCGTATGCCAGTCGACAACTGAAGCCGCATGAAAGGAATTACCCAACTCATGATTTGGAGTTGGCGGCGATTGTATTTGCTCTGAAGATGTGGAGGCATTATCTGTTGGGAGTTCGATTCGAGTTGTTTACGGATCACAAGTCGTTGAAGTATCTTTTCTCCCAAAAGGATTTGAATCTTCGGCAGCAACGTTGGCTAGAGTTTTGGCATCATATGATTTTGGTATAGCTTATACTCCGGGAAAAGGTAACGCAGTGGCAGATGCGTTAAGTCGAAGACATGCGGGATTGGGAGCCATGTTTTCAGAATGGAAGAGTCTTGAGTATTTAGCTGGATTTGACTTCAGGCCTAGATGCGAATTGGAACCTGAGATGTTGGCAAACTTATCAATAAGACCCACTCTTGTGGAAAGGATTGGTGAGAGCCAAAAGCGAGATGATAAGTTTGTCAAGATTATCCGTGAATTGGAATTTGGATTGGATCCAGAAAAGGATAAAGGATTCGAGGTCGATCGAGAGGGTTGGCTTCGGAAGCAAGGACGACTAGTTGTTCCCGATATAGATGAATTGAGGAGTGAAGTTTTGAGGGAAAGTCATCACTCGAAGTTGACAATTCATCCAGGTGGAAATAAGATGTATCGGGATATGAAGAGAACCTACTACTGGGAAGGTATGAAGAAAGATGTTGGAAATTTTATTTCCAAATGCATGAACTGCCAGTTGGTAAAAGCCGAACAGAAGAAGCCAAGTGGATTGCTTCAGCCATTAAAAGTTCCTACATGGAAGTGGGAGCAGATATCGATGGATTTTATCGATGGATTGCCTAGAACCAGAACAGGGAATGAAGGGATTTGGGTCATTATAGATCGTTTGACCAAGAGTGCACGATTTATTCCTGTTCGATCGACTAGGACTGCATCAAAGTTGGCTGAGTTGTATGTTAAGTGGATAGTTCGATTCCATGGTATTCCGAAGAGTATAGTGAGCGATCGAGACCCATTGTTCACTAGTGGATTTTGGAAGAGCTTCCAGGAAGTTTTGGGAACCGAGTTGTGTTTGAGTACAGCTTATCACCCTCAAACAGATGGTCAGACCGAGAGAGTCAACCGAGTTTTGGAAGATCTTCTTAGAGCATGTGTTTTGGACTTCGGAGGATCATGGGAAGATCACCTTCATTTGGTGGAGTTTGCGTACAACAACAGTTACCAGTTAAGCATTGGTATGGCACCGTATGAGGCATTGTATGGAGGACCGTGTAACTCTCCGACATGTTGGTTGGAAACTGGAGAAAAGCTGATGCTTGGGCCAGAGATGATTCGTCAGGCTTCAGATTGCATAGAGATCATTCGGCAACGAATGAAGGCAGCCCAAGACCGTCAGAAGAGTTGTGCTGATAAACGTCGAAAGGATTTGGAATTCGACGTAGGAGATATGGTTTTTGTGAAGATTTCTCCACTGAAAAATGTTATTCGATTCGGGAAGAAAGGAAAATTGACTCCGAGATTTGTTGGACCATTCCCGATTATCGAGCGAATTGGAAAGCTCGCCTATAGGTTGGAGTTACCTGAGAAGATGTCGGGTGTGCACAATGTTTTTCATGTATCATATCTACGGAAGTATGTGCACGACTCGAATACAGTGGTTTCTGCTGATAGCTGTGAAGACTTGGAAGTTGATCCAGTCGATAGAAGACCTCGTAAGCCGCTTCGTGTTGTTGAAACCGACACGAAACAGCTTAGGAGGAAGGTGGTTAAGTTGCTCAAGATACAATGGAGTGATGATGATAACGACTGTACGTGGGAGGTGGAAGAGAGGATGAAGGCAGCTCATCCTGAACTCTTCGAGGTATGGCCCTAAGGTGTCGTGTCATCTCGCGATATTGTAACTTGTTCTAAGTCTTAGAATTCTGTACGCTAAGTTAGAATTGGATGCATGGTTTGTTGATTGCTATGGATGGTAGGCGTACAGAATAGTTTTTGATTGCTTGGAATTTCGGGGGCGAAATTCCTAAGGGGGAGAGAATGTAACGACCCGTATTTTTACGGATCGACATGTTCGTCAAAATCTGGAATTTTAGCATTTTCATGTCATTCCAGATTTTTAGGCAGATTTGTCTAAGTCCTAGGTCGTACGCGACCTAAATGTTGTTGGCGACTTAGAGAAGATCTGCGACCTAAGGGGATAGGTAAGTTAAAGGATAGGTCTGGGTCGAGTTGCCGACTTAAGGGAGTGACCGACCTAAGTGATGAGTCGTGACCGACTTAAGAGGCTTAGACGACCTAAGGAAGAATAGTAGGCGACCTAAGTATTCTGGGGAAGAGTTGGGTCGGCAACGACCTAAGGGAATGTTGTGAGCGACCTAAGAGTTTCGGTGAGCTAAGTGTTAGGTCGGCAGGGTGAGTTAGCGACCTAATGGTTACCGGGTTAGCGACTTAGTATCTTGGAGCGACCTATAGGTTAGCGACCTAAGAAGGGTAGCGTGTTAGCGACTTAAGGGTTGGCGACTTAAGTTGTTAGGTCGTAGGAAATAGTTTAAGTATTAGGTCGCGTGTATTCTAAGTCGTAGGTCGCGCGAGTGTTAGGTCGCTGGGCTTTGGCTTAGTAGTTAGGTCGAAGTCCAGTTGTTTGCGACTTAGGTTAGGTCGCGTGTTGTTTTAGGTCGGTATGTGTTAGGTCGCTGGGTTTCCTAAGTGTTAGGTCGCGTGGATCTAACTGTTAGGTCGTATGTTGTTTTAGGTCGACATGTGTTAGGTCGCGTAGGAGCTTAAGTTGTTAAGTCGCAACCCAACTGAGTCGTAGGTTGTTAAGTCGCTTAGATAGTTTAAGTGTTAGGTCGTAGCCTATGTTTTAAGTCGAAAGCGACCTAGGAGTTAAGTGTTAGGTCGTAACATCGTTAGGTCGTAAGATGGGGAGGCCTGTTAGGTCGCTAAGCGCGTAAGAGGTTAGGTCGCGCGTGCGATAAGTCGCTGGGTCTGGCTAAGTCGTAAGGTCGAAGACTGTTATGTCGCGTACATCTATTAGGTCGGAGAGGCTTAGGTCGGAAACGACCTAGGGAGATAGCCGAGTTACGACTTAGAGCAGTTTTCAGCTATAAATAGGAGGGGTTGTTCTCACTTTTTGGGATCCGGATTTTGAAGCGACGAAGTGCTGCCATTTTGAGAGCTCGACTTCTACACTTCTTCACTTCTTTTCTCCACTCTAATCTAGTGCTTCCATCCATCCAAATCGAAGATCAAGATTGAAGATTCAAGAGCTTAGATTGAAGATCTTCATCTTTTCAAGAGAGATTTCTTCGTTTGAAGTGAGATCTTGTCGGATCTAGCTTAGCTCTTCGCTGTCCAGATCTGAAGTTGATATCTTTTGGATTGTTTAGGTGATTTGGTGAGTGGTGATTATCTCTCACACGGATCCAAAGGAGTATATCGGATTGTTGGCTCGATTTGGTGTTAAAATAGTGATTTCCATGCATTTTCTTCATCCTATGTATAGATCCATGTAGATCCGTTGTCCATGATGATGTTGCATCCATTTTATCATATGTTAACCTATGCAAGTTCATTCATCAAGTTTGTAGAGATATAATCCATGTTTTCATGCTTATTGGACTTTCAACTCTTTAATTACGAAAATGCCATTATTGTTATAATTGTCTACTTAGATCATTTTTGAATGCTTGATTGCTTGGATTGATGTTTGATTTGATTGATTATTATGAACTAGATGATTGATGATTAGATTTAGACCAAAGGTGATTCAAAAGCTAAGGGAAAGGCTCTTGGATTGGGAAAGCTGCTCGTGGCATATGTAGCGGGATGATGAAGCTCTTATGCATAGATTTGATGATGTGATATTGAGATGAGGCTTCGCGAGGATGTTATGAAGCGAGGCAATCATGTGATGAAGACTTGGTCTAATCCAGACGGGATCATTCCAAGCATGTTGATAACTCGGTGATATGATTCGAGTTGAGGATAATGGATGCTCGAGAGGCGCTTGAGCTAGTATGGAAATAGTCGTCGAGGAGGATGACTAGGAGGTTGAGATCTCATCGTTGTTGAAGGTTCTAGCATGCTCTAAGCAAGAGTACATGGGGACGCCCAAAAGACCAAGTCGATGGTCAAGTACTCTGGGTAGATTCGATAATCCTAGGCACGGGTCACGATGACGTGCGGGAGTTATGTCTAGAACCGGGGTTACCATTAGCCCTTGACGGACGGCTGAAAGAATGTGCCGGTCATTCAATTAACGGTGATATCGCAACAATGATAACAGTGATAGCCGAGTCATGGATGTTTGGTTGAATCGTCATTCGGTCTCAAGAGCGGTATTTCCTGGGTGCTTATCTGACCTTGGTTTTAGACCTTGGGATTTGTACTTGGAAAACATCGCTCTTGACTCGAGTGAAAATTGCTTTACTTTAAATTGTATGCTCTGCTATGTTTGCTTCTGCTTAGTGTGTGTCTGGGGGCTATCACTGTAGAATGAGGTTGGAGTGGGAGGGTTGTATTCCTATTCCTTTTCCTTTATGCTCTTTTGGTATGTTGTTAGTTAATTTACTGCTCACTAAGACTGTTGTCTGACTCAAGGCTTTATGTTTTAATTCTTATTGCCTTGGGCTGTTCGTCCATTTTGGGACGGGCAGACTAGGTAGCAGGTGACAGGTGCTGTTCTCTTCTCACGATGCTGATATCGAAGACGAGCTAGAGGGTTGCATATTATCTTCTTATTATATGTACTGGATATTCCGCTGTTTTGTATTCTCTGAGAGTTATGTAGTGAGGCTGGATGTATTGACTATGTGGATGCTTGTATTCAACTATTATGGAGTTTTTATATGATGTCATTTTGTTCTGTAAAGCTTCACTATACATATGTTCTATTGTATTTTGTCCATGCGCTGTGAGTAATACGATAGATTCTTTTGTTTAAATCTTACCTTGACAATCGTCCATGGTCGCCTGGCACACTTTACAGCGCACTACCTCTAGATTCGGTGCAGGGGTCATGGGCGGTCGTCACATCAGATGTCATAGGTGAACAGATACAAATGATGGCATATATATCAATATAAATAACAGATAATGATGTCAGGTGTCACAGGTGAACAGATACAGATGATGGCATAGATATAGCAATATAAATAACTAACATCAGCATATTTCAATTGTCGTTTCAATTTTCGTTTCAATTGAAATCAAATTTAATAAATATAAGAACATTAATCGTGAGTGATTGCTCACCTTTCGAGGCTAGAGATGCACGAGAAGATGACCCGGATACGCACACTTATACGGACATAGAGATTGAGTTACGAATCCAAGCAAAACAAATCGGCACGAATTCAACGATCAAAGCTGATAACAGAAATCAATGAAATCAAATCAAAACATTCAACATAGCAACAAATAAAAACATGTCCTATATAAAAGTTTAACAATATAATTCTATGTGCTACCGAGATCGAAATGGTCTGAAATTTGGTATGAATAAAGATCAAAACTTGTATTTCAAACTGCAAAAGATTCACTTGTTTTGGACAAGAGACGAGAAAAGTTACGATGTCACGAACATAGACTCAGGCCATGTTTGCAGCAGTGTAAAATAATTTCTAAGTACAAAAGAGCAGCTGCTTAGGTCTAACTTCTAAATGAGAAACAGAGGATCAAACGACCTCGCATGAAGCTGAAAATTCGTGAACATAAAATAGAAAACTCAATCTTTCCAACAAAAAAAGAATCACTGTCTTCCGACGTAAGACGGAAGAGATACGATGCGTCAAACATGAACTCAGGTCGTGTTTGCAGCAGTGTAAAATAATTTCAAGTACAAAAGAATAGCTGCCTGGGTCTAACTTCAAGGTCCTCGACCACTAATCAAACGATGTCGGATTTTGCTGAAATTTGACAAGCATAAACTAGGTAACTTCGACTCCTTTTTAAAAATAGAATCAACCCATTCTGATAAAACATGAGTGAGATATGATATCGCGAACATGAAGTCTAATTACTGTTCAGAAAAAAATAACATGCAAAACTTATGAACTGTAATCATACGTAATACAATATACTTCTATATATACAGTCTAATATACAACTAACATATTGCATCTAATGTAAACATACTATGGAAAAAATATGCAGACCACCTATTAACTAATATATATCAACTTACTAATATATCACTTTAAACAAAACTAACATTTATAACTAACTGTATATAACATATTTATAAACCAAAATCGAAATATAATCACAAGTTAAGTATATACATTTTGTCATCAAGATATAACCTATATGTGAATGTAACAGACTATATATTTTTACACATTACTTATAAATAACTAATACATGAATGACTCACAACATATTGTACATACTGCCATTATATACATGCATATATATACTATCATAATGCATACATCATATTAAAGAAAATCCTAGTATACTTATATATATAAACATATCCCATATAATAATATATATATATATACGAATATACCTCCTATAATATTTACACGAGACAGTTGTTTGGCGAGAGTGGTAGGTGGAGGTCGGCGGGCAAGGTGGAAGACGCGGTTTACTCGGGGAGTTTGACGAGGGGAAGGCTGAGTTGGAGAGCGCAGGTGGTTGCAAGGGGCACGACTATCGAGGCAAGGTTGGAGAGGAAGGGTCGGCGCTTGCAGGCTTGGATGCTCGGCTATGCGGCAAGGAGGTGGAAGAGGAAGATGGTGGGGAGGAGCGGGACAGAGGAGGAAGAGGATGAGCAAGAGAGGCAGAGGGGTTCGGTTGCCAGGTTGGTAGTGGACGTGGGGCCTGGGCGTTGGCGTGGCGGAGGTGGTGAGACTCGGTTGTTTTGCGGAGCAGTGAAAGGTGGCCGATGGTCTTTGGTGAGGGTGGGGCAGATTCAAGCTACAGGCGAAATGAAGAAAGGGAGATGGGTTCACAAATTTACAAAGATAAGATAGGCAGAAGACTTTTCAATGGGAGAGGTGAGCAGACTTTAATTATAAGAGGAAGTGGATGGAGTGGCTTCTGTTCGAATGGCAAAGGGAAGAGAAAATTGAACATACAATCAAAAAAATGATAAATGAAATGTACATTTTGAACAGAAAAAATAGAAATAAAATTTGTAAAGTCACGACCATTTATTCAGCAAAATAAATGCTAGTAGCCGTTTTCTTTAGCCGTTTGAAATTTGAATGGGCACAACCATCAAAAGGTTGAATTTCGTAACCGATACGGTTGTCCGTTTCACGGTTTTCGTCGTGTACGGGCACCAAAATACAGAGATGAATATACTGTGGAGATCAGCATGATGAGACGATCAAAACAGTATATTGATATCAGTGGTATGATTGAATTATAAAAATTCGAATTTTCTACTAGCGGAAAATGCAAGAAAAACGCTGAAAAATAAGATCGACGGAGCCAAAGATGTCCGAATTTGGAAAAACGACAAACTGACATCTTGCTCAGAGGATAGTTTAGAATTTTTCTATGTAAAAATATTTAGGTTTCGGAAACATTTTATTTTCATCGCTTTTTAACTGATTAAATTGAAGTAAATTTACGCGCGAAATAAATTTTCATATTTTCGGACGAAATTTTAGCAGTTGCTATGTTTAATTAGACGCATTCCAAATATCAAATTTATATTTCAAAATTTTATCGTTTAAAATTTCATAAAATTTCAACTAATTACGTTATTAAACAGTTGAAATTCACGGGTCGTTACAAAAAACTAGGGCTGTTAAGGTTGAATCGTTCAACCGCTCAACCGTACCAACCGTGCATACGGTTACCATCTATAACGGTAACGGTTGAAGAATTTGAAAATCGCAGTTAACCATACCAACCGTACATGATTGTTTTGTGTAATATTTAACATTAAAGTATAAAAATTAGTGATTTAAGTTAAAGGAATAGCTTGTGCATTAATAATATATGTTTTAATGAACTAATAACATGCGCATGCATATTGACCGTTTTATAAACAAATAAATAAATTTGCAAAAAACAGTTAGAGCTATATCAATTTATCATCAATAATGCATATAATTGAAAATATATGTACAACATGCTTCAAAATTGAAAATACGATGGTTAACCATCATGGATGGTTACGTTAACGGTTATAAGAATTTATAACCATCAACAATGGTTATGGTTACGGTTGGTGGTAATAACGACGGTTACCGCAACCGTAACACCCCTACAAAAACGCTGAAAAATAAGATCGACGGAGCTAAAGAAGTCCGAATTTGGAAAAACGAAAAATGACGTCTTAGTCAGCAGATGAATTAGAATTTTTCTATGTAAAAATATTTAGGTTCCGAAAACATTTTATTTTCATCAATTTCTAACTGATTAAATTGAAATAAAATTACACACGAAATAAACTTTCTTATTTTCGGATGAAAATTTACCAGTTGCTATGTTTAACTAGACGCATTCCACATATCAAATTTTTATTTCAAAATTTTATCATTTAAAATGTCACAAAATTTAACTAATTACGTTATTAAAACAGTTAAAATTTACGGGTCGTTACACTCTCCCCCACTCAAAACTTTTCGTCCCCGAAAAGGTAGGAGGTAGGAGAATAGAAACAACCAGAAAGAAAATAGATTGGAATACAAGTAAAAAAATTTAATTTAAACCATATAATTTTCAATATAAATTAATTAATATTTAACAATTTGGTTAAATCCCATTGAGTTCACTTAAGTTAAATCAATCTATCTATTTCTAAATTCATTATCTTATTATCTAGTCATCCTCAATCAACAATTTCTAAATCATCAATTTGTATAATCATTTATTGTACTCATATTTTATTCAACAAATTTAATTCTTTTATTCCAAATTATTATAAAGTTTATTCCACTTGATATATCTTATCACATATATTTAAACCGTATAAATTAATTTAAACCATATAAATTAATTTAAACCATATAAATTTCAATTTAAATTAATTTATATTCAATAATTGGTTTAAATTTAAAGTATTTCCATAAGTTGATTTAATTTCAATTTTGTTAATTCTTTCAGAACAAAATTTATTATATTCATCTCATTCAATTAACTTATTATTCTATCATCTTTATTAGCATTTTTTTTAAATCTAAATATATAACATTTATTAGAAACACTCAAATTTTTATTTATAAAATCATTTTATATTGTATATTATCTAATTACATTTTAACTTCTGAATAATTTAGGTAAGTTATATTGAAATGCAATTTAGTACTATACAATAAAATTTTCAAATTCAATTATTTCAAGTTTAAATATTTATCCAGAATTTAGCTTTATTTATAATTGAAAACATCCTTTAACATAATTTTAAGAATTAAATTTCCGTTTAATTTCAAACCCTTTAGAGATAATTATGTATATACTATATATATTAAATCAAATTAAATTTAAAATAATATACCCATATATATATAAATCAAGTCATACTTAAGAAATTCAAATTAAGATATTTTTCCATCAAAACCGTAGCAAAGCTACAGAATGGTTTCTCCACTTCGAAACTCGAAAATGAATGTCGATGATGCGACCGCCATCACCGAAATTATTTTCCAACGACAAAGAGAAGAGCACTGATTTCAACATTTTAAAATTCTTTGAAAACAGTTTCTATGAAATGATTTTTATTCGAAAATACTTTGTATATGCATTCTAAAACCTTTAAAACCAAGGTTTGAAATTTTCGAAAATTAAATTCTCAAATTCTTGATTTAAATTCATTTCAGATTCTAAATCAAATTATATCCAAGTTTTATAAATTCATTTATTCATATTATGCAATAGTCAATGGTTTATAAAACAATAAATGAAAATCAAATATTATCATTTCTGACAACAAACTTCATTAACAATTTAATTTCAGAGAAATTTATACTTATATGTAATGTAATCATACAAAACTATTTTATTCACCAAATTCGAAAATACTATTGTGTCAGTTTGCTCTGTTCAAGTGTTTTGGAAATCCTATCGATAGCGTTGATCAGACGAATCGATCGAAAACCCAAATCAACATCAACAACTCAAACAACACAATATATAAAACATTTTTAATATTAATTTATAAATACACTTCCTCGCTCGACGATACGAGAATGGATTTCAAAGCAAGGATAGAGATTTAAATTTGAGGGACTCAAATCAAAGAGAATTTTTTTGATTCGAATGTAGGTTTGAAACAAAGACGAGATAATTAAATAACAAAATAGGAAGATAGATAAGTTTATATAAATCGCGGGCAACCTTAACCGAGTCGATCGTGACTTCAAGCATAAGATCGATGCAGAATTTCAAGGCAAATCTACATTCGATCTCAAGAAATAGAATTCAGGTATAGCAAGAGATAGATAGCATCGTAAACCGAGGGTACAGAAATCTCCGGTAAATCGATGTCTATTGTAAAGGAGTTTCACCCATTTACAAAATTTTGAAGATTGGCAAGACCGCCGATTCATTATAAAGGTCATTCAAAGTGGAGTTATGGGATACTCCGGAATTAGAAGACGAATAGTGAGGGACACTAATGGATTTTGGAACCGTAGGGAACGTTCCAAAATTCAAAGGAATCGAGTCAAAAGGGAGAGATTCAACTCGAATGTGAGTGGTTCTGTAAATACATTTACCATATATGCTAAGTTTTGCCTAGAGCTACCAAAGCTCTGATACCACCTGTAACGACCCACTATTTTGGACCATTCAAATCGATAATAAATCCACACATGTCGGACTTGAATAATTCAAAATACCGAATTGTTAATTTAAATTTGGCAAAACTAAACATATACAGTAAATAAAATAATCACAGATCACAGACACAGAGTAATAAATGCAGCGGAAACAAAAGATAGTAGTTCATGACTACTATATACATATCAGAGTTAAATAAGGTACAGCAGATGTCTCGAATACAATAGTCAAATACAAGAATCAGAATACAATCACTGGAATCAACTGGATATCTGAAAGCTGGATATATAGCTGGATCTCCAAGCGAAGCCCCAACTCCAATAGTGAGTCTCGAATACTGGTACACTCAGTCTGACCCGAGCATAAAGCAAAACACGAAACACTCGAGTCAGGATTAATATTCTTATATCAATAAATCCAACTCAAGTGAAATAGCAACTGAAATACAAGTAACTCAAAGGATGTTTGGAATAACCATCCTTTAAGGATCCGTTAAACTATCTACTATGTAGTAGTGTACGGTAAATAGATAATGCCTATTAGTAATATAAAGTATCAAAATAGTGTTAAGGCGTTACCATTATCCCCCTTAACACATTTTATAAAAGCGTTATAGTCTATACAGCACTGTAAACTTCACCGTAAACTAGTGGGATATCAGGGAGACTCCATATGTATAACACAAAACAAATCGTAGTGGTCGCGTATATAGGGATACAAGTATGACAAGGCACATGAGGCAATACCCAAGGTAGTGAAACTACCGTTTGCCTGATCCGGACTGGTGAGAACGCATCGCCGCAGCGATCGCAACACCGCGAAACAACACTCCCAAAATTTCGAGGGTGCACCAATCGATAACAAGTAATGAGTAGTTTCGAAGAAGTGTGCTCGCTCGAGGTGGCTAACCCCATTTGGCCCGGCACGGCTCCTGTTTTAGTCATTTCCAATTTGACAAAAGTGTCAAGGCTATCCATTATCATTCTCTTTCTTCAGTCATCACGTACATCATTCCAACCACTTCATTCTGGATCACACTCCGCGTGTAGTTATTAAAGTGGTTTTCGGTTTAGACAGTGAG
Organism: Allium fistulosum; assembly: GCA_030737815.1. Taxonomy (NCBI): domain Eukaryota; kingdom Viridiplantae; phylum Streptophyta; class Magnoliopsida; order Asparagales; family Amaryllidaceae; genus Allium; species Allium fistulosum. Next base: position 2,217,921 of record JASFAW010000015.1, read on the forward strand.
TATGTCCCTAACCGATTTCGGTCTCTTTAATAACTTTCGTAATTATTACATCGATTGGTCGTTTATGTATTTCAAAAACCAAATCAATTACAATTAGAATTTGTAAACCAACATTTCATTTGTCTTTCTAAACAATTTCCATAATTTACGTTTCAAACTTCCCAATTTCCATTTCAAAATCTCATGATTCAAATTAAATATTTGATTTAAGACAATTCAAGTATTCATTTAAATTCGAATATAAGTTTCATTCCGAAATCATTTAAATTAATTTAATTTAACCTTCGAATCAATTTGAATTCATTGATTGATTTCATTTAATATTCGTTAAGTAAATTTGTCATTTAAAACAATTTCTATTTAACTTTCAATTCATTAAATCAATTACTTAAGTTCAACTCCATTATATCAAAACTTACAAATTGCATTAAATTAAATTCATCAAATCAAATTCTTTACATTTCAAGTCTTACATTAATTTCAATAAAACATATTTTATTTCTTATTAGAGAAATTCAATTTCTTATTAATTTACTTAGTTACAATTTCAAAACTCAATTAATAAAGAAACTTAATTTCACTTATTCAAGAAGTTCAATTTTACTTAATAAAGAATTCAATTTATTTAATTATTAAATAACTAAATCTTATTTAATTATTAAATAATTCAATCTTATTTAATTATTAAATAATTTCAAAACTTAATTATTAACTAATTTCAAAACTTAATTATTAATAATTCCAAATTTGATTATTAAATAATTAATTTTAAAACAACGTTCATTCATCATCTACTATGTTAATATTTTGATTCAGATTATTAAATATTTACATTTCCTTTCATTAAAATTCAAATTCCAACTTCGTTTCAAAACCATATTATTTATTCAAATAAAATCTTCATTTTATTTTTATATCAAATTATTGACCAATCGATTTTATTAATTCTCTATCATAGGTCAAAGTTCAATTTGGGTATTTATCATTTCAACTCGATTCCATTTCAATTCAAAAATCAAAGCATAACAAAGGGAACTTGCAGTGTGATAACTGGGATGGTGTCAAAGTAATTAAACAAGCAATGACAACAATCAATAACAATCCAATAATTAATTCAAATAATCCTGAAATAATCGTATTAATTTACATTGTTGTTTGTGCAAATTAATATAATTATTTCTAGAATCTACACTATCATTTCATGTAGATTAAAGATTATTGCACTAATATTTTATGCGGTTCTTCACTTGGCATCTATTATTCAATTCATACTACATCAATTTATCCAACATACATTCAAATGGTTCAAGGTGTAATTAACCATATACTACGTGTCAAGTAATTAAACATTTAAAGGGGTCATATTATGCAAATGTCATCAAATCAAATTTAACACATATATCAAATCTAACTATCCTACGTCAATTTCAATTTCAAATTATTTATCACTTACCACATTAAAAAATTTAACGTCCAATGTCAACATCAACCAATCAATCATTTAACAACCAAACTGGATTATCATTGTATAAATAACAGACAATGGTGTCAGATGTCACAGGTGAACTGATACAGGTAAAACATATATATAACAGTGTAGGTAACTAACAGCAACACATTTCAATTGTCGTTTCAATTGAAATCAAATTTATTAAATAAAAGAACATTAATCATGAGTGATTGCTCACCTTTCGTGGCTAGAGATGGATAGGCAATGAAATTGAGTTACGAAATGCAAGCACGACTTCCAAAGCCACTCAAGATTGACACGAATTTGATGATCAAAGCTGATAAAAGAGGAATTGATAAACGAATCAGAACCATCTAAATATAATAGAAATGAAGAGTAATTTATTATTGTTATTTTATTACTTTCTTTCAAAACAACACTTAATTTAAGATACACATTTAAACAAAATCTACGAATACTTGACAATCAATATAACTTTTAAAACGTACACATATGAGAAATCAAAATCTATATATATATAAAATTTCAAAATCATTATTTCTAAAATACAAACAGTTAAAAAAATCAAGGATATATATCATTAAAAAAAATCAATACCTTAAATTTACAACATAGAACCCCTATATTATCAAAACCTGATACACATTTACATATATATACATATATATTTATAGACTACCCTTACGAAATAAAATATAATATTACGAAATCCAACAACCGCATGTAAGCTATTATACACATAATACAATAAAACTTATACTAAACTAGACTCAAATATAGATATAAACTAGTACATAACTAGTATACTAACATACGTAACTTATCTACATCATTATGTAGTCAAAAGCATATATAACCATATATATAGACACACACACACACACACATTCACTCTTAATAAACTGCAACATATACCTACTCCCAATATGTGATATCCCGGGAATTTGGACAATATCAATTTAATAATTTATATTTAAAAATTAAATTGATTTGATGATCTTTGTTAATAAATTTGAATAAATTTAATAATCTAATTAAATAAATATTTAATTAGTGATTTATCTTTTAAAACTTTAATAGAATGATTTCTATTTATAATATATATAAGTGTATATATTGTAAATAGATGAGTTGGTTTGAATTTAACAAATGAGATTATATTTTCAAATTCTAATATATATTGGTAATTTGGAAATCATGATTAATTTAATATTAAGTTTTTCAAAAGTTATTTAATAAATAACTATATAGTTTAAAATACATATTATAAATGTTTAATTGTTTAAAAATAGATTTTTAGCTTAAGTTTAAATTTAAATGAAAAGGTTTGTTTTATTTCTTTTTAAAATATTACTTGATAATCTCTTATATAAATTATTTAAATATCAAATATGTTAATTTCAAATAATAAGTATAATGTATTATTTTTATTAATATGAATGGATTTTAAAGAATATGGAATTTTTATTTAATTGAATGAATAGTTATATATGTATATATATAACTTAACTTTTAAATTGAATCTTAGGATTTAATTTAAATTGAATTTGAAATTAGGTTTTGAAATTCAAAAGAATAAATATTTAAATTTGTTTTGGATTTTAGAATATTTGTATAAACTTTTAATTATAAATAAAATTTAGTTTTCTTTCTTTAAAAAGTAATTTGTATATATATATATATAAGTATTTTATAAGTAAAGAAAAAGGCTTTTTAATTACTTTAAAATAAATAGAATTATGAGTAATTACTTAAAGGACATGTGTCATTTATCTAAAGCTTTGTAAAAACATGTGTAATTAAATAAACAAATGTATAGGACAAGTGTCCTTATTTATTTTCAATTTCTTTTATTTTATAAAATCAAAAATATACATGTATATAAACAATTGCATTTCTTCATTTCATTCTTTCTAATCTTCTCATTTTTTCAAAAGCCAAGAGAAATCAATAATCTTTCTCTAAACAAATTTGAAAATCAGATCAGTAAACTTTCTTGTTCATGTTCAAATTAGAAATTCAAATGCTCAAACCAAAAACTAAATTCAACAATTTGTAAACAAGTTTCCAAATTCAAACTCCTGTAATTCTCTTTTCCAAATCAACTCCTCTCAAACCTGAAATCAAATGCTTCAAACTGAGATCAGTAAACATCTCCTTAAAACCAAATTCGTCAATCTGTAATTCTTTTTCCCAAAATCCAAATCAAAGTTCAGCCTGCATGTTCTTTAATCTGGAAGAAATTCTGGAATCATTTTAAAGCTAGTGCATTTTCTTCTGTCTGAAATCAAAAGCAAGAAAACTAGATCTAAAGCAACACATCTCAACAAGCATGTATGCAGTTTTAAAAGCAAAAGCAATTCATAGTTTCAGTTTTCAAAACCAAGCATTTCCAGTTCTCTGTTCAACAAAAACTGTGAGTAACATTTTATTTTTAGATTTAAGTTATGAAAGATGGTTGCATGTGAATATTTATAAATGATTCTGCATATCTATGTATTGATATATGATTTTATATCTGAGTTTCTATGTATACATGGATGAGTGGTTAGGTATGCATGTCTGTTATATTTGAATTCTGTTCTGTTTGTTGCCAGACTCGAGAAATTCTTTTAAAATCCCTTGTCATTGGATCTAGTTTTGAAATAACTTAATTTACCAACAAGAATGGTTTGGTTTATCATATATAAATGTTAAAAAGTTTAATTTAAGACAAACCTTTGGGTCTGAGTGTCTCTGTAACCATAATATCAGTAAGGTGATTTAAAAGTGGAAATTTAAACTTTGTAATTTGTAATTCCAGGTTTATAAATGGAATACTTAGACTATAATATGATTTTTAGCTTTGAAATCATAATTTTTAGTTTAGTAAAATGAGTGCAGTTCTGTATTGAACTAAATAGGGGATTTTGGGAAATTCTGGTGATCTTTTGATTTGTGGTAGTCGGGGTTTTGGGTAATGGCAGAGGAATGATCAGAGATGATGTAAAAATTGTCAGGAGAATTTTTAATGCCGTGGGGAAGAATTGATTTGGGATTAAAGTTTTAAACCCTAGTTTTACTTAGTCTTGATAAAATGATCACCCCGATTTCTATGATGGATCGAGTGCAGGGAGGTTTGGGAAAATGGAAGCTTGGTCGATAACGATGACATAGTCGAAGTTGCAGGAGTTCAGATGGACGGGATTTCGAAGTCGAGGTGAAGTTGACAGGTTTGGTGATGGTCTGGAATTTCTGTTCCAGGTTTAGAAATTGAACTCGAATTCACATTCGAGTAGTCTGGAAGCTAGAAGGTGGCCGGGGTAGGATAAGGGGTTGGTTGTCGAGGTAGGGAGATCATCGGCGATGGTCAGAAAAGGCTGGTTGGACGGTGCACGTGCACGCGATTGAATTTCCGGTGAGCCTGGGTTTTAACAGAGGGTTACTCGAGTTGTTTCGTGTGAGACTCGGGATTTTTGATGTGCGACTCGAAGAAAATATTGTAAGAGCTCGGGTAAGTCTGGGTTTCAGATTTAAAGACTAAACTGTTTTAAAATTTTTAAAACTAAGTTTAAATGACTAACTAAGAGTTTTAAACCAGTATAAAATTTAAGTTTAAAACTGATTTAATTTGAATCTCAGTTCAAAATATATAAAGTTTTTAAATATTTAAAATATTTTAGCAACTTTAAAACGATGAGGTAGTTGAATTTAAAAAGATGAAGTTTTAAATTGTAGGTAAGTTTTAATCTAGATTTTATTTGGAATCAAATATAAATCTGTATTTCAGAATTGAAATAAAAAGGAAGTTTTTAAATGAAATTGTTTTAATAACTTAAATTGTTTAAATCTTGTAAAATTTCTTTTATAAGAAAAATATTATTTATCATTTAAAGGTTTTAAATTGATTTTAAAACTTGTTGAAGTTTAATTATAAGTTAATGATTTGTATGCATTTAATTATTAGAGTAATTAAATGTATAATTAATTTATCTAATAAATTAATGAAATAAATAATTACTTAAAGGTAATTAAAGGTTCAATCTTAAGGGTTTAAGATTAATTATTTTTAGAATAATTAACTTGTAATTAAGATTCATTAATTAAATAGGATTTGATTTTTAATTAATGATTAAGATAAATTGATTAGGAATAATTAATTTGTAATTAAGGATTATAAATTAGAGTATTAATTAATGGTTAGGAATTAATTAATAAGTAATTAAATATTAATTAAGTTATGGTTAACACTTAATTAATTAAGTAATTAGAAATTAATAAATTGGTTATTTAGTTTATTAATTTGGAATTAATAATAATTAATATAAGTTAATTACTTAAGGAAAGTAATTAAATAATTGTTAATGAAGGTCATTAACTTGAGATTATTTAATAAATAATTAATTTGATTAATTTTAATAATTAATTAGATTAATTGATTTAAGGATAATCCTTTATGAAATTATTTAAATGTAATTACTTAATGGAAGTAATTTAGAAATTAATTACTCATTTGTAATTAATTAAGTTAATGTGATTAGTTAAGTTAATTAATTTAGAATAGTAAATGGATGATTTGATAAATAAATTACTTAAATGTAATTAATAAGGTATATTATTTCGGAAAGTAAATAATAGATAATTACTGGAAGTAATTAGTTGAAATGTGATGTATTAATGGAAGTAATTGGAGTTAATTACTTTGAATAATTAATCAAGGGATTAATTAAGAAATTAATTAAGGAAGTAATTAATTTAGTTAATGAAAGTAATTAAGGGTAGTTAATTACTAATTGGAGATTAATCAAGAGTGATTAATAAATATTGTTTAATTAAAGGTTAATTACTTAATGTAATTAATTTAATTAAGTAATTAATAATTAAGTAATTAATAATTAAGTTGTAATTAAGGATCATTAATTAATATAATTAATGATGTAATTAAGATTTGTTAATTAAGTAATAATTAATAAATGAAGTGATTAATTAATGTAATTAATTAAGGATAAATATAATTAATTATAGTGATTAATTTAATTAATTATAGTTAATTAATTAATGAAGTAATTAAAGGTTAATTACTATAAGTGGTTAAGGTTGATTAATTTGAGTAATTAATTAAAGATAAATAACTGGAAGGTAATTAAAAGATAATTAATCAAAGATGATTAATTGAAAAAGGTAATTAGAGGATAATTAATTAATTTTGTAATTAATTAATGTTTAAGTAAGAAGGATTTATAAAATAAAAATAATTAGTTTAATTAACTTTAAATTAATTAGAGATGATATAGATCATTACTTATGGATGGATGATAATACTGAATGCTTTGCATTTGATTGATATCTCTGATGAGATATATGCTATGTGATATGGATGTTTAGTTGAATTATGATAATATGGATTATCTGATGATATTGATAATGTTGATTATCTATTGTGAATTTTCTTTCTAAGTGTATAAAGATAATTGAATTAAATTGTTTTAACCTTTAAAACAACTTGGCCTTAAAAGATACGTTTTGGATTTCGATGAGACCGGGATCGGGTTTCCGTATACCGGATTTCCAGGTCTGGAGACCCGAATACCACATCGATCCAAATTTACGTTAGGTCGTGAAATCCAAATGGAGCAAGTGAAGACTCGAGGTGTAAGAACGATTCTTTGTCAGTATAACTCTGTGGGTGATTCCGTAATGAGTTGACGGAGATAGTACTTTCAGATTCGAGATAAAGATTTAGATTGCAAGGGTTATTGTCGTTAACTATGAGGGTGATTCCAATACGAGTGTAACGAGATAATGCCTTCGGTTTCGTTCGAACCCGGAACGAACTTATATGGATTGAATGCTTTCAGAACATTGTCAGGTGGACGATGAGCATTCTAAGTGATGTGTTCTGTTTTAAGGTAATCGTGACCTCAAGCCTCACAAACCGGGAATGGCTAAAACAGGGGAGGTGCAGCAAGGTTAGTGGGTAGCACCCAAGTAGGACAAGATTATCTCTGTCTAGAGGTCCCTTCTTATTATTATTCGGCTGTGTGGGCAGTTGTGAGCTCCAACTGCTGGGATATCTTGTGCGGGAATTATCCAGTAAGGGATGTTCCGGCCTTGTGTTGCAGGGGATTGGGAGTGATCCTCGGTACGGTGATCTAGGCCACGTACTGTGACGGGCGGTACCCCGGTAGCCCTGCCATTGATGGAATCCAAACTCCAATAAGTGCCGTACGTATTAGTTGTGCCCAACTATGTTGGAATGTGAGATGTAAGCATTTCAGCTATTTCTGTATTTTACTTGAAAACCCTAGACCTTATTATAATACAATCGAATTTCCTATCAAATGTTTTGGTTAGCGTAAGGTAAAAACTTACCCATATTTATTGGTGGGAAGTCTTACGTGATACCTTTTCTTTCAAAAGGTTTTGAAGTTAAACAAGTTTAACCTGTTACTCACACCAGACCCATGTCTGACCCAAGTTGTTTATTTCTGTTTTATAAACTCTTGGGTACTCAAATTTTTACGAGTAGCCAAGGGATTCAGGTTTAGCTTTGACGAGTAATCTGGAGGAGCAATGGAGCAGGAGGCTTCGGCGTTGTAGATATAGATAGTAGTTTTCCGCTGTGTTGATCTTTGTATTAATCTGTATTGTGTTGAGATGTAACAACTAGACAGATGTTCATAACTGTCTAGTATGTGATGTGTAATCTGTGTAACTCTGATAGATGATGTATATGATACTATGTAATATTTATGTGATATATTATATTTCGTTTCGTTTCCGCTGTGAGTATCTGTTGTTGTTTTCTTTTCTCTTCTTCTCTTTTCTATTTCTCACCCCTTTCTTTCTTACTGTCGATGCGATTTTCCGGGAGTGGAAAGTCGGGTCGTCACACGTGGTATCAGAGCTTAGGTTGAGCGAATGCCTAAGCTATTGGTTAAGTGAATACCAAGCTCTAGAGTGGTGTCTATCTTGAGAGAGCGTATTTGTAATTTTTATATAACTATATATATATATTCTACCTATATTGTTGGGTTACCCGTACAGGTTCTCCAATATAAGATATAAAGGTAGATAGGGTAGTAGTGTATGAAACACGACTACCAATGGTTGGAATTAAGGTTGGAAGTGTATTTATCGAGACTGTAGACCCAATACTGTCTCGAGTAAGTTTTGCTGTGATGAAAGATTTCATCGAATCTCTGAAGGAAACCTGTTAAAGTTCGGAGTTTATCTGTAAAGTTGGATGAGTAGAGTTTGGATCTATCGGTTGAACAGAAGCAAGTGATGGTATCTTGATACCTCAGGTAATAGTAGCTGTGTGATGAGATGCAGTGACGATGGATGTTCCCGAAGATGTTTTCTTTGGAACGAGTTTAAGGAAGTGTGTCTGTTTCAGTGTTATGGCTGAGTTCAGCATGGTATTTCTGTTTGGTTTGGAGTTCGAGTTTCTCAAAGATCTTTGGATAGGAAATCTTTGGCATCAGTATCAGCAGTGCAGCTCGGAGTGTTCTGTGTTGGCAGGAAGTTTTCTGATGAGCAGTTTTTTCTGAAGGTGAAGTTCAGAAGCAGCAGAGTGGATCCATTTCTTCGATGGATTGGATAATTAAGTTGAACTGTTCTGATTGGTAAAGAGAGGACAGTTTTCTTTGGAATTAAGCTGGGTTGATCGCAAAAGTAACTTGCGATTGCTGAGTGTTCTCTTGGGTTATTGAAGATTTTCTGGATGTCTCCAGAGAAGTCAGAAGTTTGTCCGCATCTGAAGGTGAGTTTTCTTATCGACTGGATTCCAGGAGTGATACCGGTGGTTCAGTCTAGTGGAAGGATGTTTCCTAGAGATGGAGTTGGTGAAGCAGCTCAAGTTTTGCTGGAGTATCTGAGTTGTATTTATGGATTAGTGAACCTTATTTCTAGAAGTGAGTTGTCCAGTCTGTGCTTGTGTCCTACCTCATATCGGAGTTGAGCAGCGAAAGCAGTTTGGAGTATATCTCTGGATAGGGGAAGTAAGTTTGGAATCTACTGATGTTGTGAAGTAAAGTTATGTTTGGATCTCTTCTGTGTTCTGATTTGGATAAGTATTGGGTTTTCAGGATTGAATTGTCAGTTTGGACAACTGGAATTCATTGAGTTTTACGTATCTCTGAGGGAGTACGTGTTTGATCTATCTCTAGTTTTGGAATCAGCAGTTCAGGAGGATTTGGTACTTGAGTCAGACTCGTCTGTAGTCTGATATCCTGTCTAGTTCTGTAGATCTAGATGAGTAGGAACCCTGTAGCTTCGTAGTTTAGATTGTTTGTAGAGCGAGTGTCCCGGTATATATATACTTGGGGAAACTCGAGGAAATTCTATCCAGAATTTTGTCTGGATAGTTAGAATTGTTTGTTTGGATGATTGGTTGCTATGATGTTAGCATATGGATGATAGTATATGCTTGTGATTTAAAATTAAAATCTTTGATAGATTATTAAATTACCTTTGTTTAAATTTCGGGGACGAAATTATTTTAAGGGGGAAGGAATGTGATATCCCGGGAATTTGGACAATATCAATTTAATAATTTATATTTAAAAATTAAATTGATTTGATGATCTTTGTTAATAAATTTGAATAAATTTAATAATCTAATTAAATAAATATTTAATTAGTGATTTATCTTTTAAAACTTTAATAGAATGATTTCTATTTATAATATATATAAGTGTATATATTGTAAATAGATGAGTTGGTTTGAATTTAACAAATGAGATTATATTTTCAAATTCTAATATATATTGGTAATTTGGAAATCATGATTAATTTAATATTAAGTTTTTCAAAAGTTATTTAATAAATAACTATATAGTTTAAAATACATATTATAAATGTTTAATTGTTTAAAAATAGATTTTTAGCTTAAGTTTAAATTTAAATGAAAAGGTTTGTTTTATTTCTTTTTAAAATATTACTTGATAATCTCTTATATAAATTATTTAAATATCAAATATGTTAATTTCAAATAATAAGTATAATGTATTATTTTTATTAATATGAATGGATTTTAAAGAATATGGAATTTTTATTTAATTGAATGAATAGTTATATATGTATATATATAACTTAACTTTTAAATTGAATCTTAGGATTTAATTTAAATTGAATTTGAAATTAGGTTTTGAAATTCAAAAGAATAAATATTTAAATTTGTTTTGGATTTTAGAATATTTGTATAAACTTTTAATTATAAATAAAATTTAGTTTTCTTTCTTTAAAAAGTAATTTGTATATATATATATATAAGTATTTTATAAGTAAAGAAAAAGGCTTTTTAATTACTTTAAAATAAATAGAATTATGAGTAATTACTTAAAGGACATGTGTCATTTATCTAAAGCTTTGTAAAAACATGTGTAATTAAATAAACAAATGTATAGGACAAGTGTCCTTATTTATTTTCAATTTCTTTTATTTTATAAAATCAAAAATATACATGTATATAAACAATTGCATTTCTTCATTTCATTCTTTCTAATCTTCTCATTTTTTCAAAAGCCAAGAGAAATCAATAATCTTTCTCTAAACAAATTTGAAAATCAGATCAGTAAACTTTCTTGTTCATGTTCAAATTAGAAATTCAAATGCTCAAACCAAAAACTAAATTCAACAATTTGTAAACAAGTTTCCAAATTCAAACTCCTGTAATTCTCTTTTCCAAATCAACTCCTCTCAAACCTGAAATCAAATGCTTCAAACTGAGATCAGTAAACATCTCCTTAAAACCAAATTCGTCAATCTGTAATTCTTTTTCCCAAAATCCAAATCAAAGTTCAGCCTGCATGTTCTTTAATCTGGAAGAAATTCTGGAATCATTTTAAAGCTAGTGCATTTTCTTCTGTCTGAAATCAAAAGCAAGAAAACTAGATCTAAAGCAACACATCTCAACAAGCATGTATGCAGTTTTAAAAGCAAAAGCAATTCATAGTTTCAGTTTTCAAAACCAAGCATTTCCAGTTCTCTGTTCAACAAAAACTGTGAGTAACATTTTATTTTTAGATTTAAGTTATGAAAGATGGTTGCATGTGAATATTTATAAATGATTCTGCATATCTATGTATTGATATATGATTTTATATCTGAGTTTCTATGTATACATGGATGAGTGGTTAGGTATGCATGTCTGTTATATTTGAATTCTGTTCTGTTTGTTGCCAGACTCGAGAAATTCTTTTAAAATCCCTTGTCATTGGATCTAGTTTTGAAATAACTTAATTTACCAACAAGAATGGTTTGGTTTATCATATATAAATGTTAAAAAGTTTAATTTAAGACAAACCTTTGGGTCTGAGTGTCTCTGTAACCATAATATCAGTAAGGTGATTTAAAAGTGGAAATTTAAACTTTGTAATTTGTAATTCCAGGTTTATAAATGGAATACTTAGACTATAATATGATTTTTAGCTTTGAAATCATAATTTTTAGTTTAGTAAAATGAGTGCAGTTCTGTATTGAACTAAATAGGGGATTTTGGGAAATTCTGGTGATCTTTTGATTTGTGGTAGTCGGGGTTTTGGGTAATGGCAGAGGAATGATCAGAGATGATGTAAAAATTGTCAGGAGAATTTTTAATGCCGTGGGGAAGAATTGATTTGGGATTAAAGTTTTAAACCCTAGTTTTACTTAGTCTTGATAAAATGATCACCCCGATTTCTATGATGGATCGAGTGCAGGGAGGTTTGGGAAAATGGAAGCTTGGTCGATAACGATGACATAGTCGAAGTTGCAGGAGTTCAGATGGACGGGATTTCGAAGTCGAGGTGAAGTTGACAGGTTTGGTGATGGTCTGGAATTTCTGTTCCAGGTTTAGAAATTGAACTCGAATTCACATTCGAGTAGTCTGGAAGCTAGAAGGTGGCCGGGGTAGGATAAGGGGTTGGTTGTCGAGGTAGGGAGATCATCGGCGATGGTCAGAAAAGGCTGGTTGGACGGTGCACGTGCACGCGATTGAATTTCCGGTGAGCCTGGGTTTTAACAGAGGGTTACTCGAGTTGTTTCGTGTGAGACTCGGGATTTTTGATGTGCGACTCGAAGAAAATATTGTAAGAGCTCGGGTAAGTCTGGGTTTCAGATTTAAAGACTAAACTGTTTTAAAATTTTTAAAACTAAGTTTAAATGACTAACTAAGAGTTTTAAACCAGTATAAAATTTAAGTTTAAAACTGATTTAATTTGAATCTCAGTTCAAAATATATAAAGTTTTTAAATATTTAAAATATTTTAGCAACTTTAAAACGATGAGGTAGTTGAATTTAAAAAGATGAAGTTTTAAATTGTAGGTAAGTTTTAATCTAGATTTTATTTGGAATCAAATATAAATCTGTATTTCAGAATTGAAATAAAAAGGAAGTTTTTAAATGAAATTGTTTTAATAACTTAAATTGTTTAAATCTTGTAAAATTTCTTTTATAAGAAAAATATTATTTATCATTTAAAGGTTTTAAATTGATTTTAAAACTTGTTGAAGTTTAATTATAAGTTAATGATTTGTATGCATTTAATTATTAGAGTAATTAAATGTATAATTAATTTATCTAATAAATTAATGAAATAAATAATTACTTAAAGGTAATTAAAGGTTCAATCTTAAGGGTTTAAGATTAATTATTTTTAGAATAATTAACTTGTAATTAAGATTCATTAATTAAATAGGATTTGATTTTTAATTAATGATTAAGATAAATTGATTAGGAATAATTAATTTGTAATTAAGGATTATAAATTAGAGTATTAATTAATGGTTAGGAATTAATTAATAAGTAATTAAATATTAATTAAGTTATGGTTAACACTTAATTAATTAAGTAATTAGAAATTAATAAATTGGTTATTTAGTTTATTAATTTGGAATTAATAATAATTAATATAAGTTAATTACTTAAGGAAAGTAATTAAATAATTGTTAATGAAGGTCATTAACTTGAGATTATTTAATAAATAATTAATTTGATTAATTTTAATAATTAATTAGATTAATTGATTTAAGGATAATCCTTTATGAAATTATTTAAATGTAATTACTTAATGGAAGTAATTTAGAAATTAATTACTCATTTGTAATTAATTAAGTTAATGTGATTAGTTAAGTTAATTAATTTAGAATAGTAAATGGATGATTTGATAAATAAATTACTTAAATGTAATTAATAAGGTATATTATTTCGGAAAGTAAATAATAGATAATTACTGGAAGTAATTAGTTGAAATGTGATGTATTAATGGAAGTAATTGGAGTTAATTACTTTGAATAATTAATCAAGGGATTAATTAAGAAATTAATTAAGGAAGTAATTAATTTAGTTAATGAAAGTAATTAAGGGTAGTTAATTACTAATTGGAGATTAATCAAGAGTGATTAATAAATATTGTTTAATTAAAGGTTAATTACTTAATGTAATTAATTTAATTAAGTAATTAATAATTAAGTAATTAATAATTAAGTTGTAATTAAGGATCATTAATTAATATAATTAATGATGTAATTAAGATTTGTTAATTAAGTAATAATTAATAAATGAAGTGATTAATTAATGTAATTAATTAAGGATAAATATAATTAATTATAGTGATTAATTTAATTAATTATAGTTAATTAATTAATGAAGTAATTAAAGGTTAATTACTATAAGTGGTTAAGGTTGATTAATTTGAGTAATTAATTAAAGATAAATAACTGGAAGGTAATTAAAAGATAATTAATCAAAGATGATTAATTGAAAAAGGTAATTAGAGGATAATTAATTAATTTTGTAATTAATTAATGTTTAAGTAAGAAGGATTTATAAAATAAAAATAATTAGTTTAATTAACTTTAAATTAATTAGAGATGATATAGATCATTACTTATGGATGGATGATAATACTGAATGCTTTGCATTTGATTGATATCTCTGATGAGATATATGCTATGTGATATGGATGTTTAGTTGAATTATGATAATATGGATTATCTGATGATATTGATAATGTTGATTATCTATTGTGAATTTTCTTTCTAAGTGTATAAAGATAATTGAATTAAATTGTTTTAACCTTTAAAACAACTTGGCCTTAAAAGATACGTTTTGGATTTCGATGAGACCGGGATCGGGTTTCCGTATACCGGATTTCCAGGTCTGGAGACCCGAATACCACATCGATCCAAATTTACGTTAGGTCGTGAAATCCAAATGGAGCAAGTGAAGACTCGAGGTGTAAGAACGATTCTTTGTCAGTATAACTCTGTGGGTGATTCCGTAATGAGTTGACGGAGATAGTACTTTCAGATTCGAGATAAAGATTTAGATTGCAAGGGTTATTGTCGTTAACTATGAGGGTGATTCCAATACGAGTGTAACGAGATAATGCCTTCGGTTTCGTTCGAACCCGGAACGAACTTATATGGATTGAATGCTTTCAGAACATTGTCAGGTGGACGATGAGCATTCTAAGTGATGTGTTCTGTTTTAAGGTAATCGTGACCTCAAGCCTCACAAACCGGGAATGGCTAAAACAGGGGAGGTGCAGCAAGGTTAGTGGGTAGCACCCAAGTAGGACAAGATTATCTCTGTCTAGAGGTCCCTTCTTATTATTATTCGGCTGTGTGGGCAGTTGTGAGCTCCAACTGCTGGGATATCTTGTGCGGGAATTATCCAGTAAGGGATGTTCCGGCCTTGTGTTGCAGGGGATTGGGAGTGATCCTCGGTACGGTGATCTAGGCCACGTACTGTGACGGGCGGTACCCCGGTAGCCCTGCCATTGATGGAATCCAAACTCCAATAAGTGCCGTACGTATTAGTTGTGCCCAACTATGTTGGAATGTGAGATGTAAGCATTTCAGCTATTTCTGTATTTTACTTGAAAACCCTAGACCTTATTATAATACAATCGAATTTCCTATCAAATGTTTTGGTTAGCGTAAGGTAAAAACTTACCCATATTTATTGGTGGGAAGTCTTACGTGATACCTTTTCTTTCAAAAGGTTTTGAAGTTAAACAAGTTTAACCTGTTACTCACACCAGACCCATGTCTGACCCAAGTTGTTTATTTCTGTTTTATAAACTCTTGGGTACTCAAATTTTTACGAGTAGCCAAGGGATTCAGGTTTAGCTTTGACGAGTAATCTGGAGGAGCAATGGAGCAGGAGGCTTCGGCGTTGTAGATATAGATAGTAGTTTTCCGCTGTGTTGATCTTTGTATTAATCTGTATTGTGTTGAGATGTAACAACTAGACAGATGTTCATAACTGTCTAGTATGTGATGTGTAATCTGTGTAACTCTGATAGATGATGTATATGATACTATGTAATATTTATGTGATATATTATATTTCGTTTCGTTTCCGCTGTGAGTATCTGTTGTTGTTTTCTTTTCTCTTCTTCTCTTTTCTATTTCTCACCCCTTTCTTTCTTACTGTCGATGCGATTTTCCGGGAGTGGAAAGTCGGGTCGTCACACAATATATAATATAACAGTTCTTCAAACATGAACTCATATAAATTTATATATTTAATACCTTCATATTCTAACTTACCCAATCATATAAATAAATCTATGCAGTGAATTCAGTTATGTATAACCTTTATACCGAAACTGTAACATATATATAACTACACATATAAACATACAGTATATGTATATAAATATATCTTAAGATATAAACACTTTTAAACATACCAGCATAAATATACAGTACATATAAATCTCTATATCTTTAATGCCAAAAGAGGCTACACGTGCGCGTAACAAAGCTGATATATAATATGTATTCATATCTATAACTTACTGTATGAACCCAAATGTTTAACCAAGAAATTGTAACCTTCTTTATTTAGTATATATAAACTTAAATATATAAGATGATACAATAGTATATAAAACAAAACATATACATAGAATACCATACATTTAAAATAAGATATATATATATATATCACTAATATATACGAGTTTATAAAATAATATATATATTATACTCTAAGATCAATGGTTATTATAAAATCCTATAAACTTACTTTATTGCAAAATATATATGTACAACCAAAGGTATGAAAAGTCATTTTATTTTAAAGTCAATACTTATTGAAATTAGTATATATAGATACTCGACAATTTATGCAGATTTAAAATTAGTATACATATATATATATATAGGTAACCAAATATATATGAAGATTTAAAATGATCAGAATAGTTGATAAACAATATCACATATATACTTAAAACATATACCAGCATATATTATTTTATTTGCAGACTAATATGCAATGCAGAAATAAGGTTCATATACAATAAATGTACTAGGTAAAAATATGCAGGCAAAATCTACAGATTTACAGTATGTATATAAACTACATAAGTACTTAAAACATATACCAAAACAAAATCTTAAATACATGAGTACAAAACTATTTTGAAACCTTATCCAGTATAAATCAATATCCAATATATAAGCTATAGTACAACTACACAAGCTAACAGTAACCCAATAGTTTGGTTGCTTATATAAATCAATGTATAAAATAACTTTGTATAAATCAAACCCATATATATAACAGACAAGTATATTCAAAAATCAATTTAAAACAAAATATTTAATTCAACATATATACTATGTACAAAACAAGAGAAGAAATATGCCTTACACAGCTCGGTAAAAGAGGAGGTGTACGAAGATTGGAGGCTGAGGATGAACCGCTTGCGTGATGAGGTGGAAAAGGAAGACAAGACCTCAACTGGCGGCAAAAGTGATAGCGAGAGCGGAAAGCGTGGATCTTGGCGTTCAGTCTCGGGCTGGGCTAAAGGGTTGTCGGCTATTGGGTGCTGCGTTGGCCATGCGGAGGGCGACAAAGGGGAGAAGGCGGACTGGTCGCACACAATGAAGAAGGGAGGCATTGATATGGGTATGCTGCTGTTAGGGGCAGAGGAGGCAGATAGTAGCCGAAGTGAGAGGGCTGGGAAGGCGGAAGGTGGAGCATTTGCGTGGAGGTGGGTCTTGACGCGTTGGCATTGGAGTTGGACAATGTGAGATGCAGGTAGACTCGGAGCACGGCCAATGGGAGGTGCGCGATAGATTGAGGCCGAGGAAAAAGAAGCTGGAATGGTAAAATGACAGAGGAAAGTGAAAGTGGATCTGAAAACAGAGGAGCCTGTTCATATAATTCTCTGTTTTATATTGGAAACGTAAGTATCAAAGAAAAAGTGAAAGGACGAAGCAACGTTTCCCTAGATTCAGCTGAAAAATAATTAAGGCAATTCATTGATGCGCGTTTAAAATTTGAAACGCAAAAGAAATCAAATGGTCACGGACCCGGTACCGATACAGTTACAGGTTTTGTGGATTCCGCTGTGCACCGGACTTCAAAACACAAAATAAATATACAGCAGAGATCACCTCGACGGGACGATCAAAATGATATACAGATATCAGTGGTATGATTGAATTATAAAAATTCGAATTTTCTACTAGCGGAAAATGCAGCAAAAACGCAGAAAAATAAGATCGACGGAGCTAAAGAAGTCCGAATTTGGAAAAACGAAAAATGACGTCTTAGTCAGCAGATGAATTAGAATTTTTCTATGTAAAAATATTTAGGTTCCGAAAATATTTTATTTTCATCAATTTCTAACTGATTAAATTGAAATAAAATTACACACGAAATAAACTTTCTTAATTTCGGATGAAAATTTACCAGTTGCTATGTTTAACTAGACGCATTTCACATATCAAATTTTTATTTCAAAATTTTATCATTTAAAATTTCACAAAATTTTAACTAATTACGTTATTAAAATAGTTAAAATTTACGGGTCGTTACAGGTCCAAAGTCTCTTAAGGTTCCTAGGGTCTATTGGTTTACTAAGGAGCCCATTAGTCTAAAACAAACCCAATAAGACTTAGCCAAAAAAAGAACACAAATATACACTGCAAATTTATGTCAATTTTTCACAGTAATTTATATTTTTAGGGCAATAGGAATTTGATTTTGACGAAACGAAAAATGGAGTGGAGATTAGAATTCAGTCTAGTATTATATAAAAAGAATAAAATTTAAAAATTCAATTTTTTTAAATTTAAAATTTAGTTTTTATTTAAATTCAAAATACTGCCATTTTAAAGTTGTTAAAAGTTACGGATCGTTACACTTTATCTTAATTAAAATATGTAATATCAATTAATGCAATATTAATTTGTTTCCCTTTATCATATTTAAAAGGTCAAATGCCAATCAATTCAATATATATTTCAAATTAAATGGTGGTTATAAATTTCCAATTTATTGTTACTAACATATTTGTAACTTCTATTGTCGTTATTAAAAAGTTGTAACGTTCATTGCATAAACAAAAGACATCCGTCACTTACCAATTAATTGTTTTACCTCATTCCATTATTTGAAATCAACTTGGTATGTTACCATTTAAATCACCCATTTTATTTTCCTTAAATAAATATGCATTTTATCGTCGTTTACAATTTCCTTTATTATCCAATTCATGCCATTAACTATGCATCCAATTCTCATTCAATTACATTCAAATCCATGTTATCATCCTTATATAACTTATCGGAATTTGTTATTTAATAAATTTGTTCTGGTTCATATCAATAAATCACAGAAATAAATTTATCGTTTACAAACAAAGATTATATCTACTTACCACATCACTGATTTCATATTCTATATAAACAATTTCAATCAATTACATACAATCTCACCATTACATACATCATTTAATTTATTTCATTATTTACAATTATAACCGAATTAACCTAAAATTTATTTCAATTGATTGAAATTACATTAAATAGTTATCAATAGCATTCAAACAGCATTATTAAATCATATTCTAATTATTTCCTCAATAATAAATCATAAATTTTAATTTCTCACAATATTAAATTTCAAAATCTTACTTAATTTAATAGTTTTAATTATCAAAATTTACGAGTCGTTACACCGTTACATTTGGTATCAGAGCTGAAGGTTAAGCAAGAACATTGGCTTTGGTGGGGATTACTCATTAGAGATAGGGTCAGTAGTACCCCAGAATGAGTCCGAGTGTATTATAGATATGAAAGCGTATTTGTTAGTGAATATAAACCTTTTTATACTGTGTTGACTTATCGGGTTTATGTATTCCGGTTGGTACGGTCTGGACAACTGTATCGATAGGGATTTCTAATTTCTTGAACACTATAAACTGTCATGGTATTGTTTTGAAGCGGGTAAATGAAATAATTTTAACCAAATTATATTTTGATATAAAAAAATAATTTTTTTAAATAATTATAGTATATTGGTGTGCTTGGTTCTTTTATTATAATCTAAATCGGATTCTAAAATTGGAATGGTTATATATAACCAAATTGAAATTGTATAAGAATGAATTATGCACATGAGTTAGAATAAAAATGGATTCAAACCAGAGTTTGGAGATTTAAAATCCCGGAAAGTTTGGCAAATTTTTTTCCAAAGTGTTGTGAAAATTAAAATAGTATTATTTTTGAAATTTTTTTTGAAATAAGAATGGTTTTAAATGAATTTTTGGAAGTGATAAAGCACTGAACTCACTTCAGTCGCTGGGAAATAATTCTGGTGATGACTGCAGCATCATCAGTCTTCATTTTTGAGTTTCTAAGTGATGGATTGCTACCATAGCAATTTGATATGAGGATTTTTGTTTGGAAAAAAATGTTGTTTTGGGAATTCCGAAGGGAATTTGTTTTGGATAAAAACCAGGTTTGGTTTAAATTTAAAAAGTGTGATTTGGTATACAGATATATATATTTATACATACATACATACATACATACATATATATACATACATACATATATATACATACATATATATATACATACATACACATATACGTATATATATATATATATATGATTTCAAAATGATTTGAAATGAAACCGGGTGTAAGTGTGATTTGGTATACATATATATATATATATATATATACATACATACATACATACATACATACATACATACATACATATATGATTTCAAAATGATTTGAAATGAAACCGAGTGTTTGAATTCTGGAATCCTTATTTAAATGTTTTAGAAAAATATCAGGAAAAAAGTTTTTGAACTTATAAGGTGAGAAGGATATTAGTAAGGAAAGAAGTCTGAAAAATGAAATTTTGGAATTGAATTTTAACTTAAGTAAGTTGACATGAATTGTTTGAATTTAAATTTAACTTAACCTAAGTTAAATAAAATTGGATTGGATTGGAAACAATATCAAATTGAATTGGATATAAAGTTTGAGTTGTAAAGTGACTAAACAACTATAAGTCATAAATTTTGAATGGAATAAAATTTAAGTGAAAAATTATGGAATTGTGAATAAATAAGTTTGAATAGCCTACAAAATTGGAGTTAATGGAATAAATATATACTCAAGCTATAAAGTGATGTATAATCTTGAGTTAAAAATTTTAAATGTGAATATACTTGAGTAAGCATCGACGAAATGGAATTTGGTGGTAATAAAGTGAACTAATTAGAAAAATTAATTAGTGAATTGAATTTAAATTGGAAATATTAAATGATTAAAGTGAATATGAACTTAAGTTTTAAAGTTGTATATATAAACTTAAGTAATGGTATAAAATGTTTATAATAAGACTTCAAAAAATAATTTTGATGGAATGATTTCCGAAATGAACTTAACTCAAGTAAAGGAAATTAAAGTGAATTCAGGATGTGTTAAATGGAATTGGATTTGAATTTGTAATAGCTTAATAAAATGAATATGGACTTGAGTATGGAAATCAAATTGAAGGAAATCTGGAATGAATTAAAGGAAAGTAATCTTAAACTTTGAAATGGAAATCCAAATTTGAATTATAAAATGGATTTATACTCAAGCCAACTAAATGAAGCGATTTTTGAAATAAAAATATAATTGTGAAGTGGAAAATGGAAGTGACTAATTAGATGAATTAGCTAGTGGATTGAAATTGAATGTGGAACTTGAGTTGTAAACGGAATTCGACTTACGTGTAAGCGAATTAAATATTTTTTTGAAATGTTGTCGAATAAAATAGAAATGGATTGAAATGGTGATGACTTTAGTTAAAAATAAATTCAATTTAAGTGTAAATTGAATATGGTTAGGAATATTTTTGATAAGAATGAAATTCAACTTAAGTAACTAATTTATGAGATGATTCATAAATAAATTGGCATGGATTTGTTTGTTGTTGAATATAAAATCGAGAAAACAAGATTTTGTGAAATAATTGAATGTGGATTAATAAAAAAAATGATAAATTGATTTAGAATCAATTTAAAATGGTTATAAACTTAAGTGGCTATTTAATTAAATGAATATCGCTGAATTTGCACAAAATAAAGTGTTGTTCGATGGAAAAGGAAATAAACAAAATTATGCAAACAGTTGGAAAGTGAACAAATTGATTTAGAATCAATTTGAAATGGATATGAATGTAATATGTGTAAATATAGATTAGATGCAAATGAATTGTTGTGAATGAATTTGAAATCGAATAAATGGGATGCAAATCAATTTGGACGTGAATGATTAAATGTTGGAACCTTGAATTTGCATGTACATGCTTGACATACATGTCATAGCGTGTTTTGTTTGTAAAATTGGTTATACATCCATGATATAATGTAATGACCCGTATTTTTACGGATCGAAACATCGTAAATCAGTTATCATTTGGTCGCATTGTTGATAAGTCGTCCATAGTCTAAGTCTTAGGTCGTATGAGAGTTTGGAGCGACCTAAGGAAGTTGGCGAGTTAAGGGGTAGGAGACTTAGTGAAGTGGAGCGACCTAAGGATTAGAACGACCTAAGGAGTTAGGTCGTGTGATAGTTAGGTCGTATAGTAGTTAGGTCGTGTGGTGGCTTAGGTCGTGGGATAGGTTAGGTCGAGTAAGCGACCTAGGAAATTTGAGCGACCTATAGAAGTTGCCGACCTAAGAGGGTTAGCGACCTAAGGAATGATGCGGCTTAAGGGGTTTAGCGACCTAAGAGTTAGCGAGTTAGCGACCTAGTGGTTAGCGACCTATTTGTTAGCGACCTAAGAGTTAACGGTATAGGAGTTAGCAGGTTAGCGTAGTTAGGTCGTGGGCGACCTAAGTCAGTTAGGTCGTAAGCTTGTGTGTTGAGTTAGGTCGTAGGCGACCTAAGTTAGTTAGGTCGTGAGCTTGTGTGTGTGTTAGGTCGCGTGAGTGTTAGGTCGCGTAGGGGCTTAGCAGTTAGGTCGCGGATGCGCATGTGTTAGGTCATAGAAGCGCGCATGCGCTAAGTCGTTAGGTCGTAGGTCGCGAGGAAGCGCATCTGGTTAGGTCGTAGGTCGCGAGAAAGCGCATCTGGTTAGGTCGTAGAGGCTTGGGGCTGTTAGATCGGAGATTTTAGGTCGTGGGGTTTTAGGTCGTAAGGGTTCTTAGGTCGTGGACGACCTAACTCCGAGCGAACGACCTAAGGTGGATTTCAGCCTATAAATAGGAGGGTTTTTCTTCATTTTTGGGATCCGGATTTCGAAGCGACGAAGTGCTGCCATTTTGAGAGCTCGACTTCTACACTTCTTCACTTCTTTTCTCCACTCTAATCTAGTGATTCCTTCCATCCATATTGAAGATCAAATCGAAGAGCTTAGATTAAAGATCTTCATCCTTCGAAGAGAGATTTCATCGTTTGAAGCGGATTTGTGATAGATCGAGTTACATCCTTCGCTGTCCAGATCTGAAGTGTGTTGCTTTTGGGTTGTTTAGGTGATTTGGTGAGTGGTGATTATCTCTCACACGGATCCAAAGGAGTATATCGGATCGTTGGCATGATTTTGTGTTAAAGTAGTGGTTTCCATACATTTTCCTAATCCTAAGTATAGATCCATATAGATCCATTGTTCATAATGATTTGGCATCCATTTTACTACATGTTAACCTATGCAAGTTCATTCATCAAGATTATAGAGATATTGCTCATGTTTTCATGCTTGTTAGACTTTTGACTCTTTAATTACGAAATTGCCATTATTGTTATAATTGTCTATTTAGATCATATTTGAATGCTTGTTTACTTGGATTAATGTTTGATTTGATTGATTGCTATGAATTAGATAATTGATGGTTTGATTTAGACAAGATGGTCGAAGATGATTCAAAAGCTAAGGGAAAGGCTCTTGAATTGGAAAAGCTGCTCGTGGCATATATTGCGGATGATGAAGCTCATATGGATAGATTTGATGATGATGTTGAGATGAGGCTTTGCTATGATGATGATGAGGCGAAGCATAGTATGAGATAGTCTTGGTCTAATCCAGACGGGATCATTCCAAGCATGTTGATGACTCGGTGATATGGTTCGAGTTGAGGATAATGGTTGGCTCGAGAGGCGCTTGAGCTAGTATGAAAATAGTCGTCGAGGAGGATGACTAGAAGGCTGAGGTTTCATCGTCGTTGAAGGTTCTAGCATTCTCAAAGCAAGAGTACGTTGGGCAGATTCGATAGTCCCTGAAGGCTACTGATTCGCAGTCGAGTACTCTTGGCAGATTCGATAGTCCTAGGCACGGGTCACGATGACGTGCAGAGTTATGTCTAGAACCGGGGTTTCCATTAGCCCTTGACGGACGGTTGAAAGAATGTGCCGGTCATTCAATTAACGGTGGTATCGAAGCAATGATAACAGTGATAGCCAGAGTCATGGATGTTTGGTTGTATCATCACTCGGTCTCAAGAGCGGTATTTTATGGGTGCTTATCTGATCTTGGTTTAGGCCTTGGGGGTTTGTACTTGGAAAGCATCGCCCTTGACTCGAGTGATAATTGCTTTACTTTAAATTGTATACTCTGCTATGTTTGCTTCTACTTAGTGTGTGTCTGGGGGCTATCACTGTAGAAAGAGGTGGAGTGGGAGGGTTGTATTCCTATTCCTTTTCCTTTATGCTCTTTTGGTATGTTGTTAGTTAATTTACCGCTCACTAAGACTGTTGTCTGACTCAAGGCTTTATGTTTTAACTCTTATTGCCTTGGGCTGTTCGTCCATTTTGGGACGGGCAGACTAGGTAGCAGGTGACAGGTGCTGTTCTTGCTTTCCACGATGCTGATGTCGAAGACGAGCTGGAGGCTTGCATATTATATTCTTACTATATGTACTGGGTGTTCCGCTGTTTGTATATTCTTTGAGTGTTATGTAGTTAGGCTTGATGTATTGACTATTCTGATGTTTGTATTCAACTATTATGAAGTTTTATTGATGAGATTCTATTCTATGAAGCTTCACTATGTATATATTCTATTGTATTTTGTCCATGCGCTGTGAGTAATACGATAGATTCTGTTGTTTAAATTTACCCTGGCAATCGTCCATGGCCGCCTGGCACACGTTACAGCGCACTATCTCTAGGTTCGTTGCAGAAGTCATGGGTGGTCGTCACATTTGGTATCAGAGCATTGGTTAATCGATTTTACCCAACGCTCGCTGACGTAACTACGTATGAGAGACGTAATTGTATTTTGATGGATGATTACTATATATAATATAGTAGCTTAGTAGAGTTTGAGTCCTTTATGCAGTTGTTTCTCAAGGTGTGCTAATCATTCCTTTTTATAGATATTAAGGATGAGTTGAAGAGGGAGACCAGCTGCTAGGGAAGGCCGTGCTACTGAAGGGGCTTCTGATTATGCTGCTATGTTCGAAGCTATGATGACTTCGATCATGAGAAGGATGCCAGCCCCGGGGCCATCGGTGGATGTTGGAGTTCAAGTTCAAACTCCAAAGCCAGTGGATTTTGCTAAGTTGTGTAAGGACTTTACTACTCTTGGAGGGAAGGTTTTCTTGGGAACAGAATCAACTATTGAGGTCCAAAGATGGATAGATGCTTGTAGAAGGATCTTTAGTGATTTGGGAATTGAGGATGCGACTAAGAGGAAGTTAGCATCAAGACAGCTTCAAGGGAGAGCTTCTGATTGGTGGAACTCTATCACCATTGATACTCCAGAGGAAGAGATTACTTGGGAGCAATTTCAAGTCAGATTTGAAGCTAAGTTCATTTCTACAGCTCAGAAGTCTGTTCAGTTCAAGAAGTTTGTGGAGCTCAAGCAAGGTGGAAGACCAGTTCTTGAGTATGTTTCTGAGTTTGAAGCTTTGTCCAAGTATGCCCGGTCGTATATTGAATCTGCATATCAGAAGAATGAGAAGTTTGTGACAGGCTTGGACAGTTATCTTGGGAGGCAATTGGTGGATCATTTGGACGATCCATTTGAGAAGCTTGTGGAGAAAGCTCTCAGGCACGAGAATCTGTTTCCTAAAGAGGGATCTGTTGTTGCTGTGACCAAGGAAGAGTCTAGACCACAGCAGGGTGGAAACAAGAAGAGGAAGCAGCAGCAGCAGAAGGGTAAGGATGGCCAGAAGAAGCCAAAAGGCGAAGTGACCTGCTACAATTGTCAGCAGAAGGGCCATTTCTCTAGAGATTGCAAGAATCCGAAGGTACCGATGAAGTGTCACAACTGTGACAAGCCGGGGCATATCAGGAAGAATTGTCCAGAACCACGGAAGGACAAGCAGATTGTGCAAGCTTATGCTTTGGGAGCTGTTCCATCGTCTTCGAAAGCTTCTACCGTTGAAGAGAAAGGAAAGAGTGTGGTGGTTCAAGGTACTCTTTCCATATGTGGTGTTCCAGTTAGAGTTCTATTTGATACTGGGGCGTCGCATTCGTTTGTTTGTAATGAACTTGTAGGCCGGTTGGGTTTAGAACCGGATATTGTTGATAGGTCATTGGTAGTGACTAATCCAGTTGGGGGTTCGTCTTGTTTGTGTATGTTATGCCGTGGTCTGATTGTATCGAGTCATGATTGCTCTTTTGTTTGTGATTGTTTTGTTCTGAACTTTGCGGGGTTCGGAATTATTTTGGGTACGGACTGGCTTAGGAAGTATGCGGCAAAGGTTGATTGTGATTGGTTGGAGGTGACAGTCGAGAATGTGGAGGGGCGAAAGATTGTGATACGATGTAAGCATGAAGAAGGCGTCTTCATGAGCTTCATGTATTCTCTGGTTGTTCCACGGGATGGACTGTCATCGTTGCCAATCGTGAATGGATTTGAGGATGTCTTTGACGAGGTCAAAGGGTTACCGCCGCATAGAGAGATCGAGTTTCGTATAGATCTAGTTGAAGGAGCCAGACCTGTTGTGATGCCTCTTAGGCGGATGGCGCCTAGGGAACAGCAGGAGTTGAAGGTGTAGGTTGATGATCTTTGACAGAAAGGATTCATTCGGCGTAGTGTGTCCGAATGGGGTGCACCAGTTGTGTTTGCAACCAAAGCGGATGGATCGTTGAGGTTGTGTGTGGATTATCGTGAGCTGAATAAGGTGACTAAGAAGAACAAGTATCCATTGCCGAGAATAGATGACTTGTTTGATCAGCTTCACGAAGCTAAGTTGTTTTCTCAGATGGATTTGGCAACAGGATTTCTCCAGTTAAGAGTGGCTAAGGATAGTGTGCCGAAGACTGGTTTTAGGACACCATCCGGTTTCTTTGAGTGGCTGGTAATGCCGTTTGGATTGACTAATGCGCCAGCATATTTTGTGGATCTTATGAATAGAGTGTTCAGAGATCAGTTGAGTAAGTTCGTTCTAGTGTTTGTGGATGATATTCTGATTTATTCCAGAACTGAAGAAGAGCACAAGACGCACTTGCGTATTGTTTTAGAAATCTTGTGGAAACATCAGCTGAAGGCTAAGTTTTCGAAGTGTCACTTCTGGAAGAGTGAAGTGAGGTTCTTAGGCCATGTTATCTCTGGAAATGGAATAGCGGTTGATCCCGCTAAGGTGGCAGCAATCCAGGATTGGATTAGACCTAACAATGCATCTGATGTGAGAAGTTTTCTTGGATTAGCAGGATATTATCGACGGTTTAGCAAAGGCTTCTCCAAGGTAGCTGCACCGTTAACAGGATTGACGAAAAAGAACCAAGTATTCAGATGGGATGCTAAGTGTGAGCAAGCTTTCAGAATCCTGAAAGAGAGATTGACAAGTGCTCTTGTTTTGACTATTCCAAGTGGGAATGATGAGATGGTGGTTTACACCGATGCATGTGGTACTGGACTTGGAGCAGTTCTGATGTAGAGGGATAAAGTTGTTGCGTATGCCAGTCGACAACTAAAGCCGCATGAAAGGAATTATCCGACCCATGATTTGGAGCTAGCGGCGATTGTTTTTGCTCTGAAGATGTGGAGACATTATCTATTGGGAGTTCAATTCGAGTTGTTTACGGATCATAAGTCGTTGAAGTATCTTTTCTACCAAAGGATTTGAATCTTCGGCAGCAACGATGGCTAGAGTTTTTGGCATCGTATGATTTTGGTATAGCTTATACTCCGGGAAAGGGTATCGCAGTGGCAGATGCGTTAAGTCGAAGACATGCAGGATTAGGAGCCATGTTTTCAGAATGGAAGAATCTTGAGTATTTAGCTGGATTTGACTTCAGGCCTAGATGTGAATTAGAACCTGAGATGTTGGCAAATTTATCGATAAGACCGACTCTTGTGGAAAGGATTGGCGGGAGTCAAAAGCGAGATGATAAGCTTGTCAAGGTTATCCATGATTTGGAATCTGGATTGGACCCAGAAAAGGATAAAGGATTCGAGGTCGATCGAGAGGGTTGGCTTCGGAAGCAAGGACGACTAGTTGTTCCCGATATCGATGAATTGAAGAATGAAGTTCTGAGGGAAAGTCATCACTCGAAGCTGATAATTCATCCAGGTGGAAATAAGATGTATCGGGATATGAAGAGAACCTATTACTGGGAAAGTATGAAGAAGGATGTTGGAAATTTTATTTCCAAGTGCATGAACTGCCAGTTGGTAAAAGCCGAACAGAAGAAGCCAAGTGGATTGCTTCAGCCGTTAGAAGTTCCTACATGGAAGTGGGAGCAAGTATCGATGGATTTTATTGATGGGTTACCTAGAACAAGAACGGGGAATGAAGGGATTTGGGTCATTGTAGATCGTTTGACTAAGAGTGCAAGATTCATTCCTGTTCGATCGACTAGGACTGCATCAAAGTTGGCTGAGTTATATGTTAAGTGGATAGTTCGATTCCATGGTATTCCGAAGAGTATAGTGAGCGATCGAGACCCATTGTTCACTAGTGGATTTTGGAAGAGCTTCCAGAAAGTTTTGGGAACCGAGTTGTGTTTGAGTACAGCTTATCACCCTCAAACAGATGGTCAGACCGAGAGAGTCAACCAATTTTTGAAAGATCTCCTCAGAGCTTGTGTTTTGGATTTCGGAGGATCATGGGAAGATCACCTTCATTTGGTGGAATTTTCATATAACAACAGTTACCAGTCAAGCATTGGTATGGCACCGTATGAAGCATTGTATGGAAGACCGTGTAACTCTCCGACATGTTGGTTAGAGACAGGGGAAAAGCTGATACTTGGGCCATAGATGATTCGACAGACCTCGGATTGTATAGAGATCATTCGGCAACGAATGAAGGCAGCCCAAGACCGTCAGAAAAGTTATGCCGATAAGCGTCGTAAGGATTTGGAATTCGACGTAGGTGATATGGTTTTTGTGAAGATTTCTCCTCTGAAGAATGTTATTCGATTCGGGAAGAAAGGAAAATTGACTCCGAGATTTGTTGGACCATTCCCGATCACCGAGCGAATTGGAAAGCTCGCCTATAGATTGGAGTTACCATAAAAGATGTCGGGTGTGCATAATGTTTTTCATGTATCGTATCTACGGAAGTATGTGCACGACTCGAATAAAGTGGTTTCTGCTGATAGCTGTGAAGATTTCGAAGTTGATCCAGTCGATATGAGACCTCGTAAGATGCTTCGTGTTGTGGAAACCGACACGAAACAGCTTAGGAGGAAGGTAGTTAAGTTGCTCAAGATACAATGAAGTGATGATGATAACGACTGTACATGGGAGGTGGAAGAGAGGACGAAAGTAGCTCATCCTGGACTCTTCAAGGTATGGCCCTAAGGTGTCGTGTCATCTAACGACATTGTAACTTGTTCTAGTTTTAGAATTCTGCTTGCTAAGCTAGAATTGGATGCATGGTTTGTTGATTGCTATGGATGGTAGGCATGCAGAATAGTCTTTGATTGCTTTGTTTGTTTGGAATTTTGGGGGCGAAATTCCTAAGTGGAAGAGAATGTAACGACCCGTATTTTTACGGATCGAAACATCGTAAATCAGTTATCATTTGGTCGCATTGTTGATAAGTCGTCCATAGTCTAAGTCTTAGGTCGTATGAGAGTTTGGAGCGACCTAAGGAAGTTGGCGAGTTAAGGGGTAGGCGACTTAGTGAAGTGGAGCGACCTAAGGATTAGAACGACCTAAGGAGTTAGGTCGTGTGATAGTTAGGTCGTATAGTAGTTAGGTCGTGTGGTGGCTTAGGTCGTGGGATAGGTTAGGTCGAGTAAGCGACCTAGGAAATTTGAGCGACCTATAGAAGTTGCCGACCTAAGAGGGTTAGAGACCTAAGGAATGAAGCGGCTTAAGGGGTTTAGCGACCTAAGAGTTAGCGAGTTAGCGACCTAGTGGTTAGCGACCTATTTGTTATCGACCTAAGAGTTAACGGTATAGGAGTTAGCAGGTTAGCGTAGTTAGGTCGTGGGCGACCTAAGTCAGTTAGGTCGTAAGCTTGTGTGTTGAGTTAGGTCGTAGGCGACCTAAGTTAGTTAGGTCGTGAGCTTGTGTGTGTTAGGTCGCGTGAGTGTTAGGTCGCGTAGGGGCTTAGCAGTTAGGTTGCGGATGCGCATGTGTTAGGTCATAGAAGCGTGCATGCGCTAAGTCGTTAGGTCGTAGGTCGCGAGGAAGCGCATCTGGTTAGGTCGTAGGTCGCGAGGAAGCGCATCTGGTTAGGTCATAGAGGCTTGGGGTTGTTAGGTCGGAGATTTTAGGTCGTGGGGTTTTAGGTCGTAAGGGTTCTTAGGTCGTGGACGACCTAACTCCGAGCGAACGACCTAAGGTGGATTTCAGCCTATAAATAGGAGGGTTTTTCTTCATTTTTGGGATCCGGATTTCGAAGCGACGAAGTGCTGCCATTTTGAGAGCTCGACTTCTACACTTCTTCACTTCTTTTCTCCACTCTAATCTAGTGATTCCTTCCATCCATATTGAAGATCAAATCAAAGATCGAAGATCGAAGAGCTTAGATTGAAGATCTTCATCCTTCGAAGAGAGATTTCATTGTTTGAAGCGGATTTGTGATAGATCAAGTTACATCCTTCGCTGTTCAGATCTGAAGTGTGTTGCTTTTGGATTGTTTAGGTGATTTGGTGAGTGGTGATTATCTCTCACACGGATCCAAAGGAGTATATCGGATTGTTGGCTTGATTTTGTGTTAAAGTAGTGGTTTCCATACATTTTCCTAATCCTAAGTATAGATCCATATAGATCCATTGTTCATAATGATTTGGCATCCATTTTACTACATGTTAACCTATGCAAGTTCATTCATCAAGATTATAGAGATATTGCTCATGTTTTCATGCTTGTTAGACTTTTGACTCTTTAATTACGAAATTGCCATTATTGTTATAATTGTCTATTTAGATCATATTTGAATGCTTGTTTACTTGGATTAATGTTTGATTTGATTGATTGCTATGAATTAGATAATTGATGGTTTGATTTAGACAAGATGGTCGAAGATGATTCAAAAGCTAAGGGAAAGGCTCTTGAATTGGAAAAGCTGCTCGTGGCATATGTGGCGGATGATGAAGCTCATATGGATAGATTTGATGATGATGTTGAGATGAGGCTTTGCTATGATGATGATGAGGCGAAGCATAGTATGAGATAGTCTTTGTCTAATCCAGACGGGATCATTCCAAGCATGTTGATGACTCGGTGATATGGTTCGAGTTGAGGATAATGGTTGGCTCGAGAGGCGCTTGAGCTAGTATGAAAATAGTTGTCGAGGAGGATGACTAGAAGGCTGAGGTTTCATCGTCGTTGAAGGTTCTAGCATGCTCAAAGCAAGAGTATGTTGGGCAGATTCGATAGTCCCTAAAGGCTACTAATTGGTAGTCGAGTACTCTGGGCAGATTCAATAGTCCTAGGCATTGGTCACGATGACGTGCAGAGTTATGTCTAGAACCGGGGTTTCCATTAGCCCTTGACGGACGGCTGAAAGAATGTGCCGGTCATTCAATTAACGGTGGTATCGAAGCAATGATAACAGTGATAGCCAGAGTCATGGATGTTTGGTTGTATCATCACTCGGTCTCAAGAGCGGTATTTTCTGGGTGCTTATCTGATCTTGGTTTAGGCCTTGGGGGTTTGTACTTGGAAAGCATCGCCCTTGACTCGAGTGATAATTGCTTTACTTTAAATTGTATGCTCTGCTATGTTTGCTTCTACTTAGTGTGTGTCTGGGGGCTATCACTGTAGAAAGAGGTGGAGTGGGAGGGTTGTATTCCTATTCCTTTTCCTTTATGCTCTTTTGGTATGTTGTTAGTTAATTTACCGCTCACTAAGACTGTTGTCTGACTCAAGGCTTTATGTTTTAACTCTTATTGCCTTGGGCTGTTCGTCCATTTTGGGACGGGCAGACTAGGTAGCAGGTGACAGGTGTTGTTCTTGCTTTCCACGATGCTGATGTCGAAGACGAGCTGGAGGCTTGCATATTATATTCTTACTATATGTACTGGGTGTTCCGCTGTTTGTATATTCTTTGAGTGTTATGTAGTTAGGCTTGATGTATTGACTATTCTGATGTTTGTATTCAACTATTATGAAGTTTTATTGATGAGATTCTATTCTATGAAGCTTCACTATGTATATATTCTATTGTATTTTGTTCATGCGCTGTGAGTAATACGATAGATTCTGTTGTTTAAATTTACCCTGGCAATCGTCCATGGCCGCCTGGCACACGTTACAGCGCACTATCTCTAGGTTCAGTGCAGGGGTCATGGGCGGTCGTCACATTTGGTATCAGAGCATTGGTTAATCGATTTTACCCAACGCTCGCTGACGTAACTACGTATGAGAGACGTAATTGTATTTTGATGGATGATTACTATATATAATATAGTAGCTTAGTAGAGTTTGAGTCCTTTATGCAGTTGTTTCTCAAGGTGTGCTAATCATTCCTTTTTATAGATATTAAGGATGAGTCGAAGAGGGAGACCAGCTACTAGGGAAGGCCGTGCTACTGAAGGGGCTGCTGATTATGCTGCTATGTTCGAAGCTATGATGACTTCGATCATGAGAAGGATGCCAGCCCCGGGGCCATCGGTGGATGTTGGAGTTCAAGTTCAAACTCCAAAGCCGGTGGATTTTGCTAAGTTGTGTAAGGACTTTACTGCTCTTGGAGGGAAGGTTTTCTTGGGAACAGAATCAACTATTGAGGTCCAAAGATGGATAGATGCTTGTAGAAGGATCTTTAGTGATTTGGGAATTGAGGATGCGACTAAGAGGAAGTTAGCATCAAGACAGCTTCAAGGGAGAGCTTATGATTGGTGGAACTCTATCACCATTGATACTCCAGAGGAAGAGATTACTTGGGAGCAATTTCAAGTCAGATTTGAAGCTAAGTTCATTTCTACAGCTCAGAAGTCTGTTCTGTTCAAGAAGTTTGTGGAGCTCAAGCAAGGTGGAAGACCAGTTCTTGAGTATGTTTCTGAGTTTGAAGCTTTGTCCAAGTATGCCCGGTCGTATATTGAATCTGCATATCAGAAGAATGAGAAGTTTGTGACAGGCTTGGACAGTTATCTTGGGAGGCAATTGGTGGATCATTTGGACGATCCATTTGAGAAGCTTGTGGAGAAAGCTCTCAGGCACGAGAATCTGTTTCCTAAAGAGGGATCTGTTGTTGCTGTGACCAAGGAAGAGTCTAGACCACAGCAGGGTGGAAACAAGAAGAGGAAACAGCAGCATCAGAAGGGTAAGGATGGCCAGAAGAAGCCGAAGGGCGAAGTGACCTGCTACAATTGTCAGCAGAAGGGCCATTTCTCTAGAGATTGCAAGAATCCGAAGGTACCGATGAAGTGTAACAACTGTGACAAGCCGGGGCATATCAGGAAGAATTGTCCAGAACCGCGGAAGGACAAGCAGATTGTGCAAGCTTATGCTTTGGGAGCTGTTCCATCGTCTTCGAAAGCTCCTACCGTTGAAGAGAAAGGAAAGAGTGTGGTGGTTCAAGGTACTCTTTCCATATGTGGTGTTTCAGTTAGAGTTCTATTTGATACTGGGGCGTCGCATTCGTTTGTTTGTAACGAACTTGTAGGCCGGTTGGGTTTAGAACCGGATATTGTTGATAGGCCATTGGTAGTGACTAATCCAGTTGGGGGTTCGTCTTGTTTGTGTATGTTATGCCGTGGTCTGATTGTATCGAGTCATGATCGCTCTTTTGTTTGTGATTATTTTGTTCTGAACTTTGCGGGGTTCAGAATTATTTTGGGTACGGACTGGCTTAGGAAGTATGCGGCAAAGGTTGATTGTGATTGGTTGGAGGTGACAGTGGAGAATGTGGAGGGGCGAAAGATTGTGATACGATGTAAGCATGAAGAAGGCGTCTTCATGAGCTTCATGTATTCGCTGGTTTTTCCACGGGATGGACTATCATCGTTGCCAATCGTGAATGGATTTGAGGATGTCTTTGACGAGGTCAAAGGGTTACCGCCGCATAGAGAGATCGAGTTTCGTATAGATCTAGTTGAAGGAGCCAGACCTGTTGTGATGCCTCTTAGGCGGATGGCGCCTAGGGAACAGCAGGAGTTGAAGGTGTAAGTTGATGATCTTTTACAGAAAGGATTCATTCGGCGTAGTGTGTCCGAATGGGGTGCACCAGTTGTGTTTGCAACCAAAGCGGATGGATCGTTGAGGTTGTGTGTGGATTATCGTGAGCTGAATAAGGTGACTAAGAAGAACAAGTATCCATTGCCGAGAATAGATGACTTGTTTGATCAGCTTCACGAAGCTAAGTTGTTTTCTCAGATGGATTTGGCAACGGGATTTCACCAGTTAAGAGTGGCTAAGGATAGTGTGCCGAAGACTGGTTTTAGGACACCATCCGGTTTCTTTGAGTGGCTGGTAATGCCGTTTGGATTGACTAATGCGCCAGCATATTTTGTGGATCTTATGAATAGAGTGCTCAGAGATCAGTTGAGTAAGTTCGTTCTAGTGTTTGTGGGTGATATTCTGATTTATTCCAGAACTGAAGAGGAGCACAAGACGCACTTGCGTATTGTTTTAGAAATCTTGCGGAAACATCAGCTGAAGGCTAAGTTTTCGAAGTGTCACTTCTGGAAGAGTGAAGTGAGGTTCTTAGGCCATGTTATCTCTGGAAATGGAATAGCGGTTGATCCCGCTAAGGTGGCTGCAATCCAGGATTGGATTAGACCTAAGAATGCATCTGATGTGAGAAGTTTTCTTGGATTAGCAGGATATTATCGACGGTTTATCAAAGGCTTCTCCAAGGTAGCTGCACCGTTAACAGGATTGACGAAAAAGAACCAAGTATTCAGATGGGATGCTAAGTGTGAGCAAGCTTTCAGAATCCTGAAAGAGAGATTGACAAGTGCTCCTGTTTTGACTATTCCAAGTGGGAATGATGAGATGGTGGTTTACACCGATGCATGTGGTACTGGACTTGGAGCAGTGCTGATGCAGAGGGATAAAGTTGTTGCGTATGCTAGTCGACAACTAAAGCCGCATTATAGGAATTATCTGACTCATGATTTGGAGCTAGCGGCGATTGTTTTTGCTCTGAAGATGTGGAGACATTATCTATTGGGAGTTCGATTCGAGTTGTTTACGGATCATAAGTCGTTGAAGTATCTTTTCTCCCAAAGGATTTGAATCTTCGGCAGCAACGATGGCTAGAGTTTTTGGCATCATATGATTTTGGTATAGCTTATACTCCGGAAAAGGGTAACGCAGTGGCAGATGCGTTAAGTCGAAGACATGCAGGATTAGGATCCATGTTTTCAGAATGGAAGAATCTCGAGTATTTAGCTGGATTTGACTTCAGGCCTAGATGTGAATTAGAACCTGAGATGTTGGCAAACTTATCGATAAGACCGACTCTTGTGGAAAGGATTGGCGGGAGTCAAAAGCGAGATGATAAGCTTGTCAAGGTTATCCATGATTTGGAATCTGGATTGGACCCAGAAAAGGATAAAGGATTCAAGGTCGATCGAGAGGGTTGGCTTCGGAAGCAAGGACGACTAGTTGTTCCCGATATCGATGAATTGAAGAATGAAGTTCTGAGGGAAAGTCATCACTCGAAGCTGACAATTCATCCAGGTGGAAATAAGATGTATCGGGATATGAAGAGAACCTATTACTGGGAAAGTATGAAGAAGGATGTTGGAAATTTTATTTTCATGTGCATGAACTGCCAGTTGGTAAAAGCCGAACAGAAGTAGCCAAGTGGATTGCTTCAGCCGTTAGAAGTTCCTACATGGAAGTGGGAGCAAGTATCGATGGATTTTATTGATGGGTTACCTAGAACAAGAACGGGGAATGAAGGGATTTGGGTCATTGTAGATCGTTTGACTAAGAGTGCAAGATTCATTCCTGTTCGATCGACTAGGACTGCATCAAAGTTGGCTGAGTTATATGTTAAGTGGATAGTTCGATTCCATGGTATTCCGAAGAGTATAGTGAGCGATCGAGACCCATTGTTCACTAGTGGATTTTGGAAGAGCTTCCAGAAAGTTTTGGGAACCGAGTTGTGTTTGAGTACAGCTTATCACCCTCAAACAGATGGTCAGACCGAGAGAGTCAACCAAATTTTGAAAGATCTCCTCAGAGCTTGTGTTTTGGATTTTGGAGGATCATGGGAAGATCACCTTCATTTGGTGGAATTTTCATATAACAACAGTTACCAGTCAAGCATTGGTATGGCACCGTATGAAGCATTGTATGGAAGACCGTGTAACTCTCCGACATGTTGGTTAGAGACAGGAGAAAAGCTGATACTTGGGCCATAGATGATTCGACAGACCTCGGATTGTATAGAGATCATTCGGCAACGAATGAAGGCAGCCCAAGACCGTCAGAAAAGTTATGCCGATAAGCGTCGTAAGGATTTGGAATTCGACGTAGGTGATATGGTTTTTGTGAAGATTTCTCCTCTGAAGAATGTTATTCGATTCGGGAAGAAAGGAAAATTGACTCCGAGATTTGTTGGACCATTCCCGATCACCGAGCGAATTGGAAAGCTCGCCTATAGATTGGAGTTACCAGAAAAGATGTCGGGTGTGCACAATGTTTTTCTTGTATCGTATCTACAGAAGTATGTGCACGACTCGAATACAATGGTTTCTGCTGATAGCTGTGAAGATTTCGAAGTTGATCCAGTCGATAAGAGACCTCGTAAGCTGCTTCGTGTTGTGGAAACCGACACGAAACAGCTTAGGAGGAAGGTAGTTAAGTTGCTCAAGATACAATGAAGTGATGATGATAACGACTGTACATGGGAGGTGGAAGAGAGGACGAAAGTAGCTCATCCTGGACTCTTCAAGGTATGGCCCTAAGGTGTCGTGTCATCTAACGACATTGTAACTTGTTCTAGTTTTAGAATTCTGCTTGCTAAGCTAGAATTGGATGCATGGTTTGTTGATTGCTATGGATGGTAGGCATGCAGAATAGTCTTTGATTGCTTTGTTTGTTTGGAATTTTGGGGGCGAAATTCCTAAGTGGAAGAGAATGTAACGACCCGTATTTTTACGGATCGAAACATCGTAAATCAGTTATCATTTGGTCGCATTGTTGATAAGTCGTCCATAGTCTAAGTCTTAGGTCGTATGAGAGTTTGGAGCGACCTAAGGAAGTTGGCGAGTTAAGGGGTAGGCGACTTAGTGAAGTGGAGCGACCTAAGGATTAGAACGACCTAAGGAGTTAGGTCGTGTGATAGTTAGGTCGTATAGTAGTTAGGTCGTGTGGTGGCTTAGGTCATGGGATAGGTTAGGTCGAGTAAGCGACCTAGGAAATTTGAGCGACCTATGGAAGTTGCCGACCTAAGAGGGTTAGCGACCTAAGGAATGAAGCGGCTTAAGGGGTTTAGCGACCTAAGAGTTAGCGAGTTAGCGACCTAGTGGTTAGCGACCTATTTGTTATCGACCTAAGAGTTAACGGTATAGGAGTTAGCAGGTTAGCGTAGTTAGGTCGTGGGCGACCTAAGTCAGTTAGGTCGTAAGCTTGTGTGTTGAGTTAGGTCGTAGGCGACCTAAGTTAGTTAGGTCGTGAGCTTGTGTGTGTTAGGTCGCGTGAGTGTTAGGTCGCGTAGGGGCTTAGCAGTTAGGTCGCGGATGCACATGTGTTAGGTCATAGAAGCGCGCATGCGCTAAGTCGTTAGGTCGTAGGTCGCGAGGAAGCGCATCTGGTTAGGTCGTAGGTCGCGAGGAAGCGCATCTGGTTAGGTCATAGAGGCTTGGGGTTGTTAGGTCGGAGATTTTAGGTCGTGGGGTTTTAGGTCGTAAGGGTTCTTAGGTCGTGGACGACCTAATTAACTCCGAGCGAACGACCTAAGGTGGATTTCAGCCTATAAATAGGAGAGTTTTTCTTCATTTTTGGGATCCGGATTTCGATGCGACGAAGTGCTGCCATTTTGAGAGCTCGACTTCTACACTTCTTCACTTCTTTTCTCCACTCTAATCTAGTGATTCCTTCCATCCATATTGAAGATCAAATCGAAGATCGAAGAGCTTAGATTGAAGATCTTCATCCTTCGAAGAGAGATTTCATCGTTTGAAGCGGATTTGTGATAGATCAAGTTACATCCTTCGCTGTCCAGATCTGAAGTGTGTTGCTTTTGGGTTGTTTAGGTGATTTGGTGAGTGGTGATTATCTCTCACACGGATCCAAAGGAGTATATCGGATCGTTGGCTTGATTTTGTGTTAAAGTAGTGGTTTCCATATATTTTCCTAATCCTAAGTATAGATTCATATAGATCCATTGTTCATAATGATTTGGCATCCATTTTACTACATGTTAACCTATGCAAGTTCATTCATCAAGATTATAGAGATATTGCTCATGTTTTCATGCTTGTTAGACTTTTGACTCTTTAATTACGAAATTGCCATTATTG
Organism: Allium fistulosum; assembly: GCA_030737815.1. Taxonomy (NCBI): domain Eukaryota; kingdom Viridiplantae; phylum Streptophyta; class Magnoliopsida; order Asparagales; family Amaryllidaceae; genus Allium; species Allium fistulosum. The sequence goes on from JASFAW010000015.1 coordinate 2,256,438, forward strand.
TTATAATTGTCTATTTAGATCATATTTGAATGCTTGTTTACTTGGATTAATGTTTGATTTGATTGATTGCTATGAATTAGATAATTGATGGTTTGATTTAGACAAGATGGTCGAAGATGATTCAAAAGCTAAGGGAAAGGCTCTTGAATTGGAAAAGCTGCTCGTGGCATATGTGGCGGATGATGAAGCTCATATGGATAGATTTGATGATGATGTTGAGATGAGGCTTTGCTATGATGATGATGAGGCGAAGCATAGTATGAGACAGTCTTGGTCTAATCCAGACGGGATCATTCCAAGCATGTTGATGACTCGGTGATATGGTTCGAGTTGAGGATAATGGTTGACTCGAGAGGCGCTTGAGCTAGTATGAAAATAGTCGTCGAGGAGGATGACTAGACGACTGAGGTTTCATCGTCGTTGAAGGTTCTAGCATGCTCAAAGCAAGAGTACGTTGGGCAGAGTCGATAGTCCCTGAAGGCTACTGATTGGTAGTTGAGTACTCTGGGCAGATTCGATAGTCCTAGGCACGGGTCACGATGACGTGCAGAGTTATGTCTAGAACCGGGGTTTCCATTAGCCCTTGACGGACGGCTGAAAGAATGTGCCGGTCATTCAATTAACGGTGGTATCGAAGCAATGATAACAGTGATAGCCAGAGTCATGGATGTTTGGTTGTATCATCACTCGGTCTCAAGAGCGGTATTTTCTGGGTGCTTATCTGATCTTGGTTTAGGCCTTGGGGGTTTGTACTTGGAAAGCATCGCCCTTGACTCGAGTGATAATTGCTTTACTTTAAATTGTATGCTCTGCTATGTTTGCTTCTACTTAGTGTGTGTCTGGGGGCTATCACTGTAGAAAGAGGTGGAGTGGGAGGGTTGTATTCCTATTCCTTTTCCTTTATGCTCTTTTGGTATGTTGTTAGTTAATTTACCGCTCACTAAGACTGTTGTCTGACTCAAGGCTTTATGTTTTAACTCTTATTGCCTTGGGCTGTTCGTCCATTTTGGGACGGGCAGACTAGGTAGCAGGTGACAGGTGCTGTTCTTGCTTTCCACGATGCTGATGTCGAAGACGAGCTGGAGGCTTGCATATTATCTTCTTACTATATGTACTGGGTGTTCCGCTGTTTGTATATTCTCTGAGTGTTATGTAGTGAGGCTTGATGTATTGACTATCCTGATGTTTGTATTCAACTATTATGAAGTTTTATTGATGAGATTCTATTCTGTGAAGCTTCACTATGTATATATTCTATTGTATTTTGTCTATGCGCTGTGAGTAATACGATAGATTCTGTTGTTTAAATTTACCCTGGCAATCGTCCATGGTTGCCTGGCACACGTTACAGCGCACTATCTCTAGGTTCGGTGCAGGGGTCAGGGCGGTCGTCACATATAACATGTTGGTTTATGAAAATAATGTGTTTAACTAGTAGAAATGAATGTAATGCTATTAAATTTCATATATATGAAACTAATGGGATTTATTTAAGTAAGTACAAGAAGACCATTTGGCTATATTTTGGTTGCACGATTGCATATAAATTGAGCGAGCTCGCTTAATAATGCTAAAATAAGGTACGCATACGAATTTAGCGCATGGAAAATAAAAATATTGTTATATATTGCATTTTCCGGCCATGAGAGCTGATGTATATTTTTTTACCATATTTGTCATATTGCAAAAGGCACTCCTTACAAAGGAGACTCTGCCAAAAAATTTCGAAAATTTAGGGTGTTAGAAAAATTTTAAAAATTTTTGGAAACCAAAATTTGATTTCAAATTGTAATTGAAATAAGGGATTTTGGCTTAGAAATGGAAACTAAATATTTTGTATGGAACTAAAGGATTTAGAAAAGTAAAATATCGAGTTTTAACTAAGTGGGTTTTGATAAGTTAATGGTTTGGAGCATTTCTTCTACTTTAGCAATTTCGGGGACGAAATTCTTTTAAGGGTGGAGGAATTTGACGACCCGGATTTTCCGTCGTTTGATTTTGAATATTTATACGGTTTTAAATATTGGGTTTGGAATATAAATTGATTTTTGAATATGAAGATTTTGGTTGAAATTGTAGAATGAATTTAAATTTCAAATATAGCAATTTATCGTAATACGAAAATGGTGAATAATTGAAATTTGAGTTGAATATGAATGGAAACGATTTCTAATGTTGATATAAATTCTATTTGAATTAGAATTTAGTTAATAAGTTTTAAAAACTGAAATTTCAAGTGATTTCACCAATTTTTGAAATCGTCGATCTAATCGACGCGTAAAAATAGCGATCCAGGGCACCGTCTCGGAATTCGACGAAACTAGTTCCATTGGATTCATAATAGTGTATTATTATCGAATTTCAAATTTCATAGCGATTGGATTTACCATTTGGTCGTGTGAGTTGAAAACACGTAGGATTAATTTAATTTAAAATCGTCGATTTAAAAAGCTATCTTCCACATACCATTGAATTAGGGCTCCAGCCTTGTTCCATGGCATTCAGAACAGGGGTATAACATTAGGAACGCCAGGCGGCATGCCTCAATAGAAGATTGAGATTTCACAGTATGTAATACGAGATAGTTTTAATATTAAAATAAATAAAATCAAATCAAAAACAGAAGCGCCACCCTAACTCTGAGAAGCCGACCTAGTTGTTCGTATAGTCGCCCTTTTTTTAAACATCACGTTATTCTTTTTCTTCTTCCTCAGTTCGAAGCACGAAACAAAGGAAAAAATAAAAAAAGAAATCCATTAGAAAAAAATAACATAATATGGCGATCGAAATCGCGAGGGAGAAGCGGCGTGCAGCGAAGGGGGGTTGCTCGCGTGGATGGAGATGCGAGTCGTCGAGGCGATTTAAGGGACTTGGTGGTTGCGATAGATTGGTGGTGGTGGGCGCATCTCTGGTCAGGGTCTGGTGGTGTGCAACTCCACGATGGTGGTCATGACCTCATGCCCTGTGCGCGTGATGCTCCAGGTCGTTCTATCGAGGGTTGACCGAGTTCGACTGTGGAGGCCGATGGTAGGATTTGGTTTTTCTTTGATTTGAGGTGAAGTTTGGCATCTCGATGTCGAGCTTTAAAGGGCACGGCAACTTGAGGTGGGACGCGTCGATGTTTGTTCGAGCATGGAGATGCAGATGTCACTTTTTCATGGAGGGGAACGAGATTAGCAGTAGGTTAGCAACGTGATCAGGTAAATTTGTGATTATCAATTAATTAGAAATTAAGGAAGTATAACTATATTATTTAAATTCGAATGTTTATTAATTTTGTAACTCTTCCATTCGAGGTCCAAATCAAACGAAAAAAGCGGCAACGGATTCGTATTGACGAGTGCTACGCAACAAAATTGGTTTGGAGATTTTTGGAGTCAACTGGGATTTTAGATTACGTTCAATTTAATTTAAAACTGAGACAGTCTGCAAATTAAAAATCAAAGTGAGTAAATCCCACTCATTTGGGTAACTGGATTTATTATAATAATTAAAATTAATCATTGGATGATTGGTTGAATTGATATATTATTATCAGTTGAATGTTATATTATATATAGTAGTATATATATTAGTGGTTGGGTATATTCCCGCCGTTGGAGCGGATAAGACACTATGCGTCCCGCATAATAGCGGATGATCCTATATTACCCCGATATCCCGCCTCGAAGTGGGATTGGTATTTTATGTTATATAACATCTGTGGATGCAAGGAAACAGGTTGGAGGGATCCAACTGGATTCCTCCAATATTATGATTGTTTATCATATATAGTGATATATGATGTGATTGTATAATCTGTTATGGATTATTATGTGATTTGATATATTGGATGCTTTAGTAGCATTGGCCATAATTTTTGTATTTTAAATACCATCAAGAATATTTTTGAATTTAAAAGGAAAATTCAAAGGCGATTTTGGAATTGATAATTTTTATATTGAATTTTGGATTATTTAAAAAGGATTTTGATTTGGATAAAATAAATGGTTTGATTTTGGGATTTCTACTTATTTATTTCAAAACATATTTTAAATAGAGATTTTAAAATAATTTATATAAGGAAATTTGAATAATGGATTTTAAGTGGTATTTTTGAGATATGGAAAAGGAGTCGGAATCGATATTTAAAATAGGTTTGAAAAATAAAAAGGATTTATGAAGGGATGGGTTTATAAATGAAATCTTATAAATGAGATTATTTTATAAACAAGTGAAACGGGAAATGAGTTTATAAAATTTATAAACGATAGTATAAATAAAGTGAAGTGATTATCACCCGATGAATTGAGGATATAAATTCACAATATGAATTTATATCGAGTTATGAAAATCGGTTTAGAAAGAGATAGTGAATCTTGTTTTGGATATTGGAAATAGTTGTGAAATTGGTAATGAAAATCGATTTGTGATAAATCGAGAGAGATTGATATATGTAAAATGGTTATGATTGAATTTTAAAAATAATTTTTTATCGAAAAGTTAAGTTTTTTTTAAAAAAGAGATTTTATTTATTTATTAAACTGTGCAGTTTAAAAACTGTTTTAGTATTGAAATATTTCAGAAAGTGGATTATTCAAATATTTAATCTTAATTGAAATGAATTCTAATTTTAAATTAAGTTTGTAAATCGATTAGTTTTATTTATAAATTGGAAATTTGTTATTGTTGTCTATTTAAAAGTGTTTGATATTTTAATAATCACTTAAATGGTTTGAAATTTTATTACTGTTCTTTAAAAATTCTTATTTTATAATATAGAGTTTTGGAAATTGATTGAAGTTATTTATAAATACTCTCTAGATTTGTAAATTGGGTTTTATTTAGTGGATGTTATTTTATAAGAGAAAATCTTATAACGGAGTTTTGGTAACTTAAGGAAATTTTCGAAATGTTAGATACGAGAACTTCGAAAATGAATTTGAATTCATAAAAGAAGTTATAAATGGTTAGACGAGATTTTAAATGAGTATAATCGATTTAGGAAATCGTAAAAGGGAATTAATAAAAATTACGGAGATTTATGAGATAAGTACGGAATATTTCCTAAGTATGGATATTAGAAATGATTTTTGGAAAATAGAGTTATAATATTTCCTAAGTATTAGAATTAAAAGTTTGGAGATATTTTAGCGATGAAATGATATATATAGAAATATTTTTCTAAGTAATGAATTTTAAGTTGGACTTGGAAATATTCCTAAGTGTTGATATGATTTGAAATTATCCTGTTATGGATATAAATATTCGAAATTGTTTTCAAATATTGAAATTTTGAAAGAGATTTGAATATATATCTTTGTAAAGATATTTTGGAATAATTGTTTGAAAGATTTATAATATGGGCCTAGTGACTGCTTATGTGTATGATTTGATAGTTAAATAACCGACTATCAAATCTGGCCAATTTCGTTAATCGTTTCGAAGAGACCGGGATCAGATCTAATTATCCGAAACCCACTTCGATCTGATTTGTGTGTTAGGAAATGTGATATCTCGAAGATAATGGAGGTGGTGATCTTGAAGGAGATTCGATTTGTTCGGACCCAAAACAACTTGTATGGATGAATGCTATCATTGCATCGTTGCCTGGAAGGCAGTGTTAGCATTCCAAGAATGAATGCTATTCTTAAGGTAATACATAGCCTCAAGCCTCATCAACCGAAAATGACTAAAATAGGGGAAATGCAGTAGGGCCTAGTGGGTCGCACCCAAGTTGGGTATGTTATCACTTTTCTAGATACCCTCGGATATATTATAATTATGGATATGGTTGTGAATGGAAAAAAGAGCGATCGATAGGGTGGGAACACCCGAGATGATAACATATTTGGTACTATCCAACAAGAGGTTGGCCAGTCCTGTGTTGGTAGGGATCGATAGGTTCGATCTTGGTACATTTTTCTAGAGGTGTACTATGATCGGCGGTACCCAAGTGCCCAGTCATTGTATGGAATCTGTTATCCCACCTTTTAGTAAAGCCAAGATATAAAGAGATTAACTGAGAATCAATGATTACTAGTCACAAATATCGGTTATGCATTACAGGTTTGTTATGGATTTCGATGAATTTTGTCCGAGTCCAGATCGAGCTACAATTGACAAGACATGACAAGCAAAGCTGTGAAATCCAAAGTTTCAAATTTTAGGTTAATCGGAGTTCGTATGAACGAGATATGATCGATGCAAGTTGAGGAAAGCACGCTGTTCGTATCGATCAGTGATCTATGATCAAGTCGATCTGTTCGAATCCATCCATGACCGCACTGTTCGAATCCATCGTGTTCGTATCGATCAGAGTAACCTCGCCTCGTATCCATCATGTTCGTATCGATCAGAGTAACCTCCCCTCGTATCCATCGTGTTCGCATCGATCGAGCATAGCCAGCGAATGGTTTCATATCCATCGGGTCTACCGATCAACGTCCATGAAAAAGCATCACCTCGTATCCATTGATTTGTTCATTTCATATCGACCACTTACACATGCTTCGTATCGATACGAAATCTCACATCGATACGAACAGGACCAATATGCAAGATAACTTCTATCGATGCGAACAGAGCACAATTGATCGATTCGAACAATACATTGTGATCGATACGAACAGCGCCGAACCATCGATATGAACAAGGCGCAAATAAGACTCGGTCAACTCGGCGAGAAGGGTGGACCGATCCAGGAATTTCGTGCCACATCATCGCGCGCACGCATGCTTTAGATCGAGTCGACGAGATCGATACGAACGTATCGAGTCGAACGAAACAGCCTAAATAAAACTCCAACTCATATCGATCATATCTCCTAATTCACAAGTCCAAATGCTATGAAATTTTCACAGGAGCTTACGTGCAACCTAAGGAAGGTCCATGCTAAGTTTCGACTCGATTGGATCAAATCTTGATCGATACGAAATTTGTTCGTATCGATCACGGATCGGGCCGAAACTTTGTGGGATCGATCGCGTGGGCCCACTCACGTGCCAGAAGAGGTCTCCCAAAGTTTGGGCCAGATATTTGCATGGAATGCCTATAAATATCACCCTAGAGCTTACGGGAAAGGGACTTTTGGATCTAGCGACGCCCAGACTCTGCCGAAATAAATTGCACTCAAACTCCATCATTGTACTTGAAAATTACTGTTGTAATTCACTGTAACCGACAAGAACATCAATAAAAGATTATCTTTTGGAGTGGACGTAGGCCGGAGATAGCCGAACCACTATAAATCTTGTTACTCTGTCTCTTTCTTTCCGTTTTAAGTTCATTATTCTTCACTTTTTATCCTCTACATTACTTAGATATGTGATCTGTGATTGTATACTGCTGATTTGTGTTCATACACTGGTGCTTTCACGATATTTGGGGTTTGTGACCAATTTTGGCGCAAACACTTTGGTGCTTTCACTGAGAGGAAATAGTACCCGCTATACCAGATTTGAAGAATTCAGATTTGAAAGACAATGATGCGACAAACAAGTAGAAGACAAAGAGCTGAGAGAAGCCAACAAGGGGGAAGCCAAGAGACGTCCTCTGGAGCTGGAGAAGGACCAGCTTCGATCTACATTACCAGGGATGAAATGGAGGCTATGGTAGATTCAATTCACGAAAGATTGTTGAAGAATCAACAAGAAGCAATGCAGACTTTCTTTGAACAGATGAGAGCAGAAAGTGCGCAGAACCTTGGACCGTCTACAGCGACTGCGAATGCGAGACAAGGAGCCAAAGTAGCAGGGACCACTGGAGGTCAGATCCAAGACCAGAATGCAGAGCCTGAAGGCAATCAACAAGGACTTGGGGGCAGACCCTCGGAATCTGACATTGGAAGATCCATAGATAGAGCCCAACAGGCTAGAGCCAACGTTAACGTTAATGAGCCACATGAAGAATATTACCCAGAATACCCTTCGAGACCTGGGGGGCAGGATAGAGGCATGCTGAGGGGACAACCCTTGGATGGAGATGAAAAAAAGGCTGGATTAGTGCGGCGAATTATGAGAGGAGGATTGTCAAGCGGAGGCTTAGAGGAAGTTAGTTAGAGTCTGTTCACTCCGAATATCAGAAATGCGAGAAATCCTCCAAAATTCAAGCTACCCATGCTGGAACCTTATGATGGAAAGTCGGACCCGACCATGTATATTACCAGATATATCAGACATATGGAAGTGCTGGGAGCATCCGAGGAAGTGATGGCACGATGTTTCCCTTTATTCTTATCAGATTTGGTCGCGCTTTGGTTCAGGCAACTAGAGAAGGAATCGATCAGAACATGGGGCGAGGTAGTGAAATGCTTCATGAGGCAGTTTAGGGTCCACGTGACGCGACCCAAAAGTGTAATGACCTTAGCATCGATAAAGCAGAGGACTGAAGAGTCCATAAAAGATTTTCTATTGCGATTCAATGCGACTGTGGCTTCTGTAGATCGCCCGGATCCATCGATGATTCTGATGGCAGCGGTAGCAGGGATCGCAGAAGGCACAGAGTTCAAGGATTCGCTGGCAAGAGACCCACCACAAGACCTTGGAGAATTCTATCATGAGGCTGAAAGATTCATTCGGCTAGAAGATTCACGCGCTGAGAGGCGAGAAACAAACACTGTGCAAGGCGAAGGAACCTCCAAAGAACAATCTGGAGCAGACAAAGGGAAGCGAAAGCGGGATGGCAGATACGATGGTCTTGACAAACGGAAGAAATTCCGAGAACCCAGGTTCATACAATACACGGATTTGACGGCCAGCTTGGAACGGATTTACACAGAAACTCGGGGGCAGCTCCCCTATAGAAAACCACCCAAGAGAGATCCCACAGATAGGGAACGTAGAAGTGGAAAGTACTGCCTATTCCATGAGCTGGAAGGGCATACTACCGTTGAATGCCGCTATCTCAAGGATGAGGTAGAAGAGCATATTAGAAGTGGTAGATTGCCATAATACACCGGAGATCGGACAGGGGCCGTAAGACCTGAGCAACTACTGCCTCTACCTAACAGAACTAATCCTGGATCGGGATCACGGCTTGTCATCAATTGATCATGATGGCAAGAGCCAAGTTCAGGGTTTGAACTTTGGTCGATTAAATTTATTAGATTTGATTTCAAAATAAAACGACTATTCCACTTACACATGTATGGGAATCGGAGCGATCCCCAAGCATGCACTGAGATGGTAATAGACCGCTTTGCTCGGAGAGGCAATATCTAGTTTTTCCATTGTTTGAGATTGAACATTTGGAATTCGAATTTAATAAATGAACTTGAATATTATAAGACAAAACCTTTGACCGGAGAGTTAAAGGGTGAATATTGAAAACCAGCTTGAAAATGATCGCTTTATGACCCTACCCGGAGAGGCAGGGTCCGGAGTGCAAGAAGTGAGTTGCTTCGCCGGAGAGCGACTGGATCAACTTACTTAAACGTTGTTCCCCATTCACCGAAGAGTAATTGGATCGGGGTTCGATAAGAGCCCAGAGTGGCTGTGATCGGCCTAGGATTTAGGCCATGAATCGCTTAATGTTTAGAAACACTGAACCGGAGTGCAGGGGGTGTTGCCGCTTCGTTGGAGAGCGACAGGATCGACTCACTCGATGCTTTTTCCCCTTCACCGGAGAGTGACAGGATGGGATCCAGCAAGAGCCTGGAGAGGCTATGATCGGTCCAGAAAGACCAAGATATTGCTATATGCCCTCGCTAGGGCCAGAGTGCAAGGGATAGAAAGCAACGCCGGAGCACAACAGGGTCTTTCTATTCGATCGTTAGGTTTGGAATGGACTTAGCAAGGGTCCGGAGTAACCATTGATAGTCCGGAGAGGCTGTAGAATTTGATTACTGACTTCCGCAAGTGGAAATGGATACTGATTCGGCTTCTAACAGCCACCAACTTGATTGACGATATTATAGCTGTGAATAAAATATGAGCTCACAACATTCGATTTGAAGCTATTCAAAACACACCTTTTACCAAAAGGCGTGTTTTGGGGGGCAAAATGTTATCCCACCTTTTAGCAAAGCCGAGATATCAAGAGATTAACTAAGAATCAATGATTACTAGTCACAAATATCGGTTATGCATTACAGGTTTGCTATGGATATCGATGAATTTTGTCTGAGTCCAGATCGAGCTACAATTGACAAGGCATGACAAGCAAAGCTGTGAAAGCCAACGTTTCAAATTTCAGGTCAATCGGAGTTCGTATGAACGAGATATGATCGATGCAAGTTTAGGAAAGCACGCTGTTCGTATCGATCAGTGATCTATGATCGAGTCTATCTGTTCGAATCCATCCATGACCGCACTGTTCGAATTCATCGTGTTCGTATCGATCAGAGTAACCTCGCCTCGTATCCATCGTGTTCATGTCGATCAGAGTAACCTCGCCTCGTATCCATCGTGTTCGCATCGATCGAGCGAAGCCACCAAATGTTTCATATCCATCGGGTCTACTGATCAACGTCCATGAAAAAGCATCACCTCGTATCCATTGATTTGTTCATTTTGTATCAACCACTTACACATGCTTCGTATCGATACGAAACCTCCCATCGATACGAACTGGACCAATATGCAAGATAACTTCTATCGATGCGAACAGAGCCACAATTGATCGATTCGAACAATACATTGTGATCGATACGAACAGCACCGAACCATCGATACGAACAAGGCGCAAATAAGACTCGGTCAACTCGGCGAGAAGGGTGGACCGATCCAGGAATTTCGTGCCACATCATCTCACGCACGCATGCTTTAGATCGAGTCGACGAGATCGATACGAACGTATCGAGTCGAACGAAACAGCCTAAATAAAACTCCAACTCATATCGATCATATCTCCTAATTCACAAGTTCAAATGCTATGAAATTTTCACAGGAGCTTACATACAACCAAAGGAAGGTCCATGCTAAGTTTCGACTCGATTGGATCAAATCTTGATCGATATGAAATTCGTTCGTATCGATCACGGATCGGGCCGAAACTTTGTGGGATCGATCGCGTGGGCCCACTCACGTGCCAAAAGAGGTCTCCCGAAGTTTGGGCCAGATATTTGCATGGAACACCTATAAATAGCACCCTAGAGCTTACGAGAAAGGGACTTTTGGATCTTGTGACGCCCAGACTCTGCCGAAATCACAATTGCACTCAACTCCATCATTGTACTTGAAAATTACTGTTGTAATTCACTGTAACCGACAAGAACATCAATACAAGATTATCTTTTGGAGTGGACGTAGGCCGGAGATAGCCGAACCACTATAAATCTTGTGTCCTTTCTCTTTCTTTCCGTTTTAAGTTCATTATTCTTCACTTTTTATCCTCTACATTACTTAGATCTGTGATCTGTGATTGTATACTGCTGATTTGTGTTCATACACTGGTGCTTTCAGGATATTTGGGGTTTGTAACCAATTTTGGCGCAAACAGAATCCATTCTCCAATAAGCGCTGTACGGTTTTAGTTGTATACCAAATAGGCTGAAATGTGAGATGCAAGCATTTCAGCTATTTTATAGTTTATTTTCTATGGATACTATTATAATATCAGATGATTTTGATATAAAATGTTTTGATTATCGTAAGGTAAAAACCCGTCGTATTTATGTGTGGCGTGGTATTACGAGATACCTTTGTTTTCAAAGGATTTTGATAACAGTAATAATTCAAATTGAGTGTTTTTTCTCACGTTGGTTTTCCAGATTGACTCGGGTGTTATTTTATTGTAATGCTATGGATATTATAGATTCAGGTTAGGATGCTATGGAGCTCAGGAGACAAGCTAGAGGAGTCTCAGGCGCATTCCACGTACTTGATTATATTCCACTGTGTGTGTATGCTGTATATTCAGCACCTGTGAGGACAAGTTATTATAACTGTCCAGATTAATTTGTTGATTGTTGTACTCTGATTATGGTATGTATATGAAATGTTACAGATTCTTTTTGTTTAAAGGTCGATTATTATCTATTATATATATTGTTCCGCTACGATTGTGATGCCCCACCTCTATTCTCATGCTAGCCAAGAACACTACTGGGTAATGCTGTCGACTAGCATGAAGAATAGGGCTGTTGAGGAGCGACCATCTGTGTAATTGCTTTGGGCGAGTACCGATATGTCGGATAAAATAACTTACATTTCATTTCAAGAGGAAAATCCAACATATCAAATACAAACTCGAAGCTACCACACAGTGGCTATGAGGCCTTCGGAAAACAAATATAGAAATAAACATAACATAATCAGTCACAGATGTTCATATCTCAAAGGCGAAAACATATATGAATATAACACATAAAAGTGTACTTCAGAGTAGTGGTCAAATAAGATCCACAATATCACAAAAGAATAGATACAGGTGCTAGACAAAAGAATAATTATACATCAAGGAGTCTCTATCTCTAATGTATAATAACAAAAACTACAAAACGGTGTAGTTAGACAAAAGTGAGAAGATGATCCCAAATAAGGAGTCAAGCAGAACCACCTGTAACATCTCGGTCTGACCCGAGTATTATTTAATAAGAAAATAATAAACGGATCAGTCTAGCAATAATTATCATTAAAGAAATGAGATATAAGCAGAGATATAATAAGAACGTATGATAACAATAAGGTCATACTAGGACAAATATGATTAAACAACAACAAAATCATACAATATGTCAAGAATCTCAAAGCACCAAAAAGAATATCATATTCTTAATTTTATTCACCAAATTACAAATATTGACAAACATATTATTGCCAATCACAAAAAGAGGTGAAACACAAATTCTAGAAATCATCAATTAGAAATCCAGAAATCACAAAAAGGGAAGGCCTATCACAAACGGGAGCATGAAAACTCACCAACACGTGTATCACAAACGGGTCGATAACCCATGGTCGCTAACCATAGAGCCGGTGCCACGACGTAGTACAACGAACGCCCGAGGATCCAAACTCAAATAATCCAGAACATCGACGTAGTACAGCGTTACGCCCGATGAACCAAACTCAAATAATACGGAACAACGACGTAGTACAATGTTACGCCCGATGAACCTGAACACAAATAGTACAGAACAACGACGTAGTACAGCGAGCGCCCGATGAACCGAACTGCAATAAAACTATAAGTCGCAAGCCTATAAAAATGATACGAAGCTCCATAAATCGGGGTACGGTCCCCCCCCCCACGTGGACAAAGAGACATCGCACATTGCTAGTCTAAACTGTAAAATGATCATCATCGATCATCAAGAAGTGTCGATTACACTAAGCTAGTAAATATAAGAGTTTAGCTTCATGTCCCATAACCACTTGCTTAACTCAAATATTTACGAATAGATTGTAGATTTCCACTCGAAAATTGTCACAAGAGTTCAATCGAACAAGTCCAAGAATTAACTGGCAAAGTAAATGCAAGCGTTTCATAGCACTTGTTTTGCTAAGCCGTTTAATTAGATTTCTCATACGAATGAGGCAGAGGTTTGTATATACTAATAGATTAGAAAACGGTTATATAAACGAGTTTTGTATTAAAAATAGAGTTAAAATCATCTTTGTAAAAGAGTTTGAGTATTTACTACTAGTATAGAAACCTTTGTATTTTAAATGACAAATCATAGAAATGATTGTAGAAACAATCAATTACCAAAATCCACATACGAAGACGTGAATCAAATCCAAAGAAATCGATACCGAATCCATCAAAATGGATATTCTCAAAAATCCCGAAAAAGAAGTCATCAAAGTCAATAATAAATGATAACAATAAATCAGATAATCACGGATCGATAAAAATTGGAACCTCAAGCAAAATAGGCAAAATAGGCTGAAACAAGCAGGTCAGTCGACTGGCCTCTGCAGTCAGTCGACTGATCCAGAAACCCGAAAGTTTCAGACCCTGCAGTCAGTCGACTAACTACAGAGGCCAGTCGACTGGCTAGCATGGGAACTGTATTCCAGCCTATCAAATGAAGAGCAAACTCTCACCATTTTCAACCGGACGAGCAATGGGCTTTAGGGGTTTTTGCCAATCGACAACCCCGCCCTATAAGCTCTTCGATATACCACCAAAAACATGTTCATAAATCAAAGCTAGGATTTTCAAAGTTTTGACTTCAAAACACCAAATATTGAAATGTTCACCAAATCAATTCAAATCAAAAGCAAATGAACATGAATAAATGCTAGGAATTCATACCTAACAACAATGATAGAATAGACAAAGATGTGAGTTCAAAAACTCACCTTTAAACCCAAAAACGAAGAAGTAGAAGCTTGAAAGCAAAGGAAGATCAACTACTCTTCAACTTCAACTCTAGAAGCTTGAATCTAAGCTCAAAAGAAGAACATTTCCTAAGTTAGGTTTATGAAATTTCTGAAATTAAAGAGAGAATGAGTTGGGGAAGATGAAGAGGATGCTTACAAAGCTTCTCTTTGACTTTGGAGCTAACACTTGGATTTGTCAAAGAAACTAGGGCTTAGGAATTTCTAATTTCCCATTCCTCTCCCCATTTTTACTTAAGCTTGAATGTATTAGGAAATAAGGATGAATGAAGAGGGGAGGGACTGAGTTAGGGTATTAAGGTGGGTTAGTGGGCTGAACCCAAAGCCCAAAGTGAAAAAGTCATAATTTTTACTCAACTCCAAACATATCGATGTTTATACTCAAAAAAGTTGTAAACGCCATTTTGGACTCAATGGAGGTGGTCTCGAGTCCCAATTCGACTGTTTACAAATAGTAGCTTTTCGGACTTTAATCCGATTAACGATTCTATATTCAAATAAAACATTTAAATATACAATCATAAATATGCGGGCTGTTACAGACTCCCCTCCTTAAAGAAATTGCGTCCTCGTAATACTTAAGAAGAAAATAATCAGTAACAACCATAAAAGCATATCAACACAAAAGAAAATTTGAAATAAGAAGTTCACCATAAAGAGCATGAAAGAGTAAGTTCGAATGTGTTTGCTCGATGGATTCTCAAGATTCCCAAGAGCAATCCTTAGAATTTAAGGACCATTGAACTTTCACAAGAAGAACATCTTTATTTCGAAGGCGTTTAACCTCCGAAGTAATGATACGAATAGAATGTTGCTCATAAGTCAAATTTGGTGAAACTTCAATTTCTTCAATTACACCGGGCTCAAGAATAGAATCGGAATTCCTAAGGTATTTCCGTAGTTGAGAGACGTGGAAAACATCATGAATAGCAGAAAATTGAGCCGGTAATAAAAGGCGATAAGCCACGGAACTAATACGTTCGGTGATGGGAAATGGACCAACATATCGAGGTGCTAACTTTCCCGATCGACTGAAACGCACAACACCCTTCGTAGGTGAAACACAAATGAACACCAATATAGACTGTACCTAAAACCAGCTTCTCACCGGCTTCAAGCAAACATGAAGGAAATCGGCACGGCCTTCCGTAGAGTACCTCGAAAGGTGCCATACCAATACAAGATTGGAAGCTTACCATAGGAATAAAACTCAACAAGAGACATACGATCTTCCCAACTTCCACCAAAATCAAGAACACATGCACGAAAGAGATCTTCTAGAGTTCGATTCACACACTCTATTTTTCCATCGGATTGAGGACGATAAGCGGTACTAAAATTAAGCTTTGCTCCCAAAGCTTTTGAAGACCTTACAAAAATCCACTAGCAAAATAATGGATCACAATTGCTAACAATAGAAGCAGGAACTCCATGCAATTTAACATGACATAGAGTTCAACCAAAAGAGGTATAGTCAAAAAGAGAAGGACGAGCCTCAAGGCTACACAAAACAAGAGATGAACATGAATTGGATTCACGATCTCGGATCTCACAAGTGGATAAAGTCTCGAGATCACTCCATTCGGATATCACCAAAGAAACATCTGCTGTTGCTCTCGGCTAAGGGAAACGGCAACACGATTACCCTTTTCCGGAGTACAATGAAGATCAAGATCATAAGATGCAAGGAACTCGAGCCAACGTTGTTGACGCAAATTGAGTTCCTTTTTTAGAAAACAAATACTTCAAAGATTTAAGATTGGTGTAGAGAATAAATTTTCTCTCCCAAAAGATAATGTCGCCAAATTCTAAGAGTGAAAACAAAGGCCGCGAGCACTAGATCATGAGTGGCATATCTAGTCTCGACAAGCTTTAATTGTCAAGAAGTAAATGCGATAACACATTCCCTTTGCAAGAGAATGACACCAAAACCAATACGACTAGTATCGGTACAAACAATAAAGTCTTAGTTCCCTTCGGGAATCGCAAGAATAAAAACATCGGAAAAGAGTTCTCATCCTCTTTCCCGAAAAGCTAAGACATTCAAAAATTACAATTAGCTTTATGTAATCAACTTTTTAGAAAAATTTACTTTTTACAAGTCAATTTATTGTGTCTAACTGTCTCATCAAAGCGTTTAGGAGATTTCTATCGATAACGTTGATCAAGCGCACCGACCAGAATTCTTAAAGCACTCAATGGGCAAAACAACACAAAATCATCTTCTATATGATAAACAAGTCTCTAAAAAAGATTTACAAATATTCTTTGCTCGTATAGGAACAAAATCCAATCATACTTATAAATATCTTATTAAAAAGATTTGCAAATTTTAAATTGTTGTTTTCATCCATAATCAATAAATACAAGGATAAACTCATCGAGATATTCGTAGAATACTCGATTCATAAGATGGACGAAATAAGGTAGAAGGTTCGTCAAACCAAATGACATAACGAACCACTCATAAGAATCATAACGAGTGCGGAATGCGGTAAGTGGAATGCTATCCTCCGAAACTCGTAGGTGATGAAAACCGGTGGCAAGGTCGAGCTGAAAAGACCTTAGCACCACACAATAGATTGCTTAGGTGATAATCCTAAGACAAGCTCAAATATATTCCGAAAAATTCACAAATTACTTAAATGAGAAAAATAACATCTTCTTCATCAAGTGGGTTTAAAGAATAAAATGTTGCCACCAAATTTGGAAATCAAAATCGTTAAAAACAATAGAAATCTGCTTAACAGATTGAGAATGTCAAAGATATAAAGTCCGCTCAGGACATAGGATGTGGGCTTCATAATAATAAAGCCAATCCTTTCCCAAAAAATCAATTTCGAAGCCTAAATAATGCAGAACATGCAAATCGGCTCGAAAAGAATAATCACATAAAATAATCTCGACATTTTCACAAAGTATACTGAGTGTTGCAGATCCATCAATCGAATTCGCAATTCTCAATGAAGTCATCAAGCCCATAAAGATTAAAAGAGAAGAATCATCAAGTTCTTTTGATATAAAATAATGAGATGAACCCAAATCAAAAAGAACTCGAATAAGAAAATCACAAAAAAATATCGTCAAGGATAGAATGAGAATTACCTTGACCAAGAGAAGTGTCACAAGGAGCTTGCACGACATTCAACTCTCCCTCTCTCCTACTTTTGAGTATGGGACAAGTAGATATAAGATGGCCCGAACTTTTGCAATAACGACAAAAAATAGTTTCGGGCACTCATTTGCATAGTGGTCCGTAAGACCACAATTGTAGCATCGTCCACGACTAGAGGTAGGAGACTTTGCTATCGAAGTTTCTTGCTTCCCTTTCTTGTTGGGATTGGGATTGGGGCCTTTGAACTTAATAGGCCTCTTCATGTTATTATTGAAGTTCTGTCTGGCACGCACAACTTCAACATCAATTTCTCTATCGGCCTCTTCAAGTCGAAGAGCGATATCAATAAGCTGATCAAAAGAAACTTCTAGTTTCAGAAGCAAATGCTTTTTAAGGTTCTTATTCAACCCATAGACAAATCTCTGATTTTTCTTCAATGGAGTATTAATATACTCGACCCCATATTTAGAGAGAGATTCAAAAGATGCGACATAATCTGCCACAGAAGATTCACCTTGAACAAGATCAATAAAGCGTCGGGCTAAAGTTACTTTTTCAACCTCCGGCACAAATTTCAATTCGAACCTTTCCCAGAATTACTCCCAAGTAAGATCTGCTTCGATAATTTCAGAAATCAAAAGCTCATACCAATCCAATGCTCTTTCTTGGAGCATGCTAGAAGCCACTTGGACTCGAAGTGAATCAATAAGATCCATGCGGGAAAAGATGCGATCGCATGATCTATGCCAAGCTTTGATTTCTATAACACTTTTGGATCCCTTGAATGGCTTTCCACCCAAAGCGGTATAATCTCTGCACAAGCGTGCAAACCCGGATTTAGGGTGAGTTGGCGCTGGAACGGGTCCGGCAGCTCGGGCATTGTTCACAAGATCTAAAAGTTGTTGAGCTGACATAAATACTCCATCCTGAGGAGTAGCACTAGATTGACCGACGCTGGGACGACCAGGTCTAACCATTTCTCTTCTCGAAGAAAGAAAGAAAGAAGAGGAAAAAGGTTATTCTCAAAATGAATATCAAGCAACCTTGATTGATAAAGCAAGGCATCACAAAAGAAAATAGGATAGAATGGTACGAAGACTCGAATTAAATCCTATGGCACAATTCCTAAGAAAGACTTAGGACAATGATCCTTGCTAGATTACTCAACATTGTTTTGAAGTTTGGCTTCGATACCAAGCTGTGACGCCCCACCTCTATACTCACGATAGCCAAGAACACTACTGGGTAATGCTGTCGACTAGCACGAAGAATAAGGCTGTTGAGGAGCGACCATCTGTGTAATTGCTTTGGGCGAGTACTGATATGTCGGATAAAATAACTTACATTTCATTTCAAGAGGAAAATCCAACATATCAAATACAAACTCGAAGCTACCACACAGTGGCTATGAGGCCTTTGGAAAACAAATATAGAAATAACCATAACATAATCAGTCACAGATGTTCATATCTCAAAGGCGGAAACAGATATGAATATAACACATAAAAGTGTACATCAGAGTAGTGGTCAAATAAGATCCACAATATCACAAAAGAATAGATACAGGTGCTAGACAAAAGAATAATTATACATCAAGGAGTCTCTATCTCTAATGTATAATAACAAAAACTAAAAAACGGTGTAGTTAGACAAAAGTCAGAAGATGATCCCAGATAAGGAGTCAAGCAGAAGCACCTGTAACATCTCGGTCTGACCCGAGTATTATTTAATAAGGAAATAATAAACGGATCAGTCTAGCTATAATTATCATTAAAGAAATGAGATATAAGCGAGATATAATAAGAACGTATGATAACAATAAGGTCATACTAGGACAAATATGATTTAAACAACAACAAAATCATACAATATCTCAAGAATCTCAAAGCACCAAAAAGAATATCATATTCTTAATTTTATTCACCAAACTACAAATATTAACAAACATATTATTGCCAATCACAAAAAGAGGTGAAACTCAAATTCTAGAAATCATCAATTAGAAATATAGAAATCACAAAGGGGGAAGGCCTATCACAAACGGGAGCATGAAAACTCACCAACACGTGTATCACAAACGAGTTAATAACCCATGGTCGCTAACCATAGAGCCGGTGCCACGACATAGTACAGCGAACGCCCGAGGATCCAAACTCAAATAATCCAGAACATCGACGTAGTACAGTGTTACGCCCGATGAACCAAACTCAAATAATACGGAACAACGACGTAGTACAACGTTACGCCCGATAAACCTGAATACAAATAGTACGGAACAACGACGTAGTACAACGAACGCCCGATGAACCGAACTCCAATAAAACTATAGGTCGCAAGCCTATAAAAATGAGACGAAGCTCCATAAATCGGGGTATGGTCCCCCCCCCCCTACGAGGACAAAGAGACATCGCACATTGCTAGTCTAAACCGTAAAATGATCATCATCGATCATCAAGAAGTGTCGATTACACTAAGCTAGTAAATATAAGAGTTTAGCTTCATGTCCCATAACCACTTGCTTAACTCAAATATTTACGAACAGATTGTAGATTTCCACTCGAAAATTGTCACAAGAGCTCAATCGAACAAGTCCAGGAATTAACTAAACGCAAGCGTTTCATACCACTTGTTTTGCTAAGCCGTTTAATTAGATTTCTCATACGAATGAGGTAAAGGTTTGTATATACTAATAGATTAGAAAATGGTTTTATAAACGAGCTTTGTATTAAAAATAGAGTTAAAATCCTCTTTGTAAAAGAGTTTGAATATTTACTACTAGTATAGAAACCTTTGTATTTTAAAGTGACAAATCATAGAAATGATTGTAGAAACAATCAATTACTAAAATCCACATACGAAGACGTGAATCAAATCCAAAGAAATCGATACCGAATCCATCAAAATGGATATTCTCAAAAATCCCGAAAAAGAAGTCATCAAAGTCAATAATAAATGATAACAATAAATCGGATAATCACGGATCGATAAAAATAGGAACCTCAAGCAAAATAGGCTGAAACAAGTAGGTCAGTCGACTGATCCAGAAACTCGAAAGTTTCAGACCCTGCAGTCAGTCGACTAACTACAGAGGCCAGTCGACTGGCTGGCACTGGAACTGTTTTCCAGCCTATCAAATGAAGAGCAAACTCTCACCATTTGCAACCGGACGAGCCATGGGCTTTAGGGGTTTTTGCCAATCGACAACCCCGCCCTATAAGCTCTTCGATACACCACCAAAAACATGTTCATAAATCAAAGCTAGGATTTTCAAAGTTTTGACTTCAAAACACAAAAAATTGAAATGTTCACCAAATCAATTCAAATCAAAAGCAAATGAACATGAATAAATGATAGGAATTCATACCTAACAACAATGATAGAATAGACAAAGATGTGAGTTCAAAAACTCACCTTTAAACCCAAAAACGAAGAAGGAGAAGCTTGAAAGCAAAGGAAGATCAACTACTCTTCAACTTCAACTCTAGAAGCTTGAATCTAAGCTCAAAAGAAGAACATTTCCTAAGTTAGGTTTAGGAAATTTCTGAAATTAAAGAGAGAATGAGTTGGGGAAGATGAAGAGGATGCTTACCAAAGCTTCTCTTTGACTTTGGAGCTAACACTTGGATTTGTAAAAGAAACTAGGGCTTAGAAATTTCTAATTTCCCATTCCTCTCCCCATTTTTACTTAAGCTTGAATTTATTAGAAAATGAGGATGAATGAAGAGGGGAGGGGCTGAGTTAGGGTATTAAGGTGGGTTAGTGGGCTGAACTCAAACCCAAAGCCCAAAGTGAAAAAGTCATAATTTTTACTCAACTCCAAACATATCGATGTTTATACTCAAAAAAGTTGTAAACGCCATTTTGGACTCAATGGAGGTGGTCTCGAGTCCCAATTCGACTGTTTACAAATAGTAGCTTTTCGGACTTTAATTCGATTAACTATTCTATATTCAAATAAAACATTTAAATATACAATCGTAAATATGCGGGTTGTTAGAGCGATTGTGAGATTCTGTGTTGATGTTTCTATTTTTTTCTATACTTTTTTCTTCTTCACCCCTAAAGATTCGTATTTCCGTTCAATTTGATTTGGAGACATGTGATTTATTGTCGACTCAAAGTGTACGGAGATACGGGCCTTTACGTTATATGTCAATATTTATCATATCGATTCTTTGTTGCTTTTTTGTCGACGATAGAGGGGGAGATTATGATTGATAGGACAAGTATTCATTCAGGGTGAGTAAATATGCTTTTGTATACTTATAAACTGACATGGTTGTCATTATCAAAAAGGGGGAGAATGTTAGACCCTTGAATTTTGATGTGTTGATTATGACAACTATATAAGTAAATATTATATGAACTAACCATATGTGAATGAGAAGATACTATGCAGACCAGATTCCAGACAGAAGCTTCAGTAACAATTTAGTCCACGATCTGATTCTAGTAGTTAATACATATTAAAATCTCTCCGAAGTGGTATATGCACACATACACAAAATCTAATTTGTTTTCAATAGTTCATATGATAGAAATTTCATGATGAAGTTTATATACAAAAAGTTTTCTAAAACAATCTTTGACATGGTAAAAAACAAGCCATTCAACCGATTGAAGCATGTAGTTTAGCCGACTGAATGACTGTGCACATGCACAACAAATATTGAACATTCAGATGGTTGGACTATATATTTCAGCCAGCTGATTTGCAAGGCTTTTGTACTATTTTTTATCTAATTCGAGTTTCAGTCGATTCTGCTGGCTAAATTTTTTCACTCAGTCGACTGAATATTCATAACGGCTATATTTTGAAAAGAAACTTTACTTCAACGGACAGAAATAACTCTTGATTCAAGAATGGCTTCCGTATCTTTTGATCGCTACTTTTAACGAATAATTGCAACTCTTAAATCACTATATGTAGCCATCAAATCGATTGTTCTAATCACTCAATTCTGATTCTATTTTCTCATTCTTACTGTCTAAACAATCTTGTCATTTACATTCAACACTTTCAATTCCAATCACTTATTCGTTCAAGAAAATCTTATTAGTGATTAAATATATGTGACGACCGCCCATGACTCCTGCACTAAACATAGAAATAGTGCGTTGAAAAGTGTGCCAGGCAGCCATGGATGATTGTCAGGGGTAAGTTAAAACACCAGAATCTATCGTATTACTCACAGCGCATGGATAAAATACAATAGAGAATATATATAGTGAAGCTTCACAAAATAGAATCTCATCAATTAAGCTTCATAATAGTTGAATACAAACATCTGAATAGTCGATACATCAAGCCTCACTACATATCACTCGGAGAATTATACAAGTAGCGGAACATCTAGTACATATAATAAGAAAATGATATGTAAGCCTCCAGCTCGTCTTCGTCATCAGCATCTTCGGTTACTAAGAACAGCACCTGTCACCTGCTACCTAGTCTGCCCATCCCAAAATGGATGAAAAGCCCAAGGCAATAAGAGTTAAACATAAAGCCTTGAGTCAAACAACAGCCTTAGTGAGCGGTAAATTAACTAACAACATACCAAAAGAGCATAAAGGAAAAAGGAATAGGAATCCAACCCTCCCACTCCACCACTTTCTACAGTGATAGCCCCCAGACACACTAAGTAGAAGCAAACATAGCAAACCAGACAATTAAAGTAAAGCAATTATCACTCGAGTCAAGGTCGATGTTTTCCAAGTACAAACCCCTAAGGCCTAAACCAAGATCAGATAAGCACCTAGAAAATACCGCTCTTGAGACCGAATGACGATACATTCAAACATCCATGACTCTGGCTATCACTGTTATCATTGCTTCGATACCACCGTTAATTGAATGACCGGCACATTCTTTCAGCCGTCCGTCAAGGGCTAATGGTAACCCCGGTTCTAGACAAAACTCCGCACGTCGTCGCAGCCCGTGCCTAGGACTATCGAATCTGCCCAGAGTACTCGACTACCAACTGTAGTCTTTTGGGACTATCGAATCTGCCCAGCGTACTCTTGCTTTGAGCCTGCTAGAACCTTCAACAACGATGTAATCTCAGCCTTCTAGTCATCCTCCTCGACGACTATTCTCATACTAGCTCAAGCGCCTCTCGAGCCAACCATTATCCTCAAACTCGAACCATTTCACCGAGTCATCAACATGCTTGGAATGATCCCGTCTGGATTAAACCAAGGCTATCTCACATCATGCCTCGCTTCATCTCATCATAGCAAAGCCTCATCTCAACAACATCATCAAATCTATCCATATGAGCTTTATCATCCGCGTCATATGCCACGAGCAGCTTTTCTTATTCAAGAGCCTTTCCCTTTAGCTTTTCAATCATCTTCGACCAACTTGTCCAAATCAAATCATCAATCAACTAATTTATAACAATCAATCAAGTCAATCATTAATCCAAGTAATCAAGCATTCAAACATGATCTAATAAACAATTATAACAATAATGGCAATCTTGTAAATAAAGAGTCTAAATCTAACAAGCATGAATCATGAGCAATATCTCTACAACTTGATGAATGAACTTGCATAGGTTAACATGTAGTAAAATGGATGTCAAATCATCATGAACAATAGATCTATACTTAAGTTTAAGAAAATGCATCGAAATCACTATTTTAACACAAAATCAAGCCACCAATCCGATATACTCCTTTGGATCCGTGTGAGAGATAACCACCACTCACCAAATCACCTAAACACCTTAAAAGCAACACACTTCAGATCTGGACAGCGAAGGATCTAGCTCGATTCTCCAAAACTCCGCTTCAAACGATGAAATCTCTCTTCGATGGATGTAGATCTTCAATCTAAGCTCTTGGATCTTTGATTTGATCTTCGATTTGGATGGAAGGAAGCACAAGATTAAAGTGGAGAAAAGAAGTGATAAAGTGTTGAACTCGAGCTCTCAAAATGGCAGCACTTCTTCGCTTCAAAATCCGGATCCCAAAAAGTGAGGCAAGGACGTGTATTTATAGGCTGGAAATCCTTAAGTCGTTCGCCCCCTTAAGTCGTCCACGACTTATGAAAACCCCACGACCTACGACTTACGACTTAGCAAATCCTACGACTTAACTGAGATACGACTTAACGCATGCGCGACTTAGCGACAACTCAAGTGCGCGACTTAACGACTTATCATAAGTTGCGACCTAACTGTACACGGCCTAACGACCTAAAACTAAGCCAAGTCCCAACGACTTACGACCTAACTAAACACGACATAGCGACTCAACGACCTTGTGACTTAACGACTCAGGCCTATGCACGACCTAAAACATGTGCAGCTTCACACCTACGCGACCTAACGACTCACGACTTAACACCTTTAGGTCGTCTAACGACCTAACTACATGCAGGGTCACAACGACCGAAACTAAACGACCTAAGCTAACTACCTTAAGTCGCTCAACCGACCTATCTCCTTAAGTCGTTAGCTCACCCAGTCTCCTAGGTCGCTACTCCTATGCCGCTAACCCTTAAGTCGCCGACTCTCTTAAGTCGCCAACTCCTTAAGTCGCTCAGCCGACTTATCTACCTTAGGTTGCTCCAATCTCTTAGATCGTTCACCCGACCTAACTACCATCCGACCCAACTTCCGAACGACCTAATTTCTACACAACTTAACCCTGGACGATTCAAGCTCCGATCGACTTAAACTCTGAACGATCTAACTCTGGACGTTCTAACAACACTCACGACCTAATGACAACAGTTTTACGATCTTTCGATCCGTAAAAATACGGGTCGTTACAATATACTTCCTATTTTCACGAATCATACTATATACCACAAAGGAGAAGATTATAGAAAGGGTGTATGTTTTTGACTTATCAGTGCTACTCAAGAGCATACTCAGTCGGAAGCAATTTTACTGTTTGTATTAGAAGTCCTGTTCGGTTGCTCAGGCGGTTGAAGTTCTATTTTATTGCTTAGGCGGTGGAAGACCTGTTCGGTTGCTTAGGCAGTGTAATACCTGTTCCTTTGAGTCAAGTGAGGGTTTATAGTTAAATTCCAGAAGGAGCGTGGGACTGGACGCAGAATGGGAAGTTCGAACCAGTATAAAAATCTTTGGTGTCTTTTACTTTATTATTTACTTTTACATCTATATTCCGCACTGGTAGATAAGTTAGATAATATTCCATATTATACGGTCCTTAGTTACTCTCCCTTGCTAACAGAATAAAACACTATTCTGTTATATTTAAGTTGAATAGATTATTTCTGGAAATTTATTTAGTAGAATAAATCGTTGTTCTATTATTATGTTAGTTTGGACATCTATTTATCTTTGAGTTGATTGTTATCCATCAATTGATAATTGTGAATAGTATTTACATTTTGTTGTTTATTTAAATATCTATGTGTTGACTTGAATGATGATTTGAGTATAATGGTAGCTTGTTTAAGTATCTTTGAGATTTGCTAAGCCCATTTCCCATTTGGACAAGTTTTGAGTTGAAATTAGTTTTTTAAGTTTTATAACAATTTAAAGTAATTTGTTGATTATATTAATAATGTTTAATCGTTAATTGATGTTTAAAGTTGATTTAAATTAATAATGTTAAAGTTATTTTAAATTAATAATGGATTAAGTTAATTGATATTTTAAATTAATAATGTTTTGATATTTTGTTAATATGTTTTAAAGTTAATTATATTTTATCAGTGACATCTAAAAGTTAATTATTATGTTATTAATGATATTTTAATGTTAATTTTATTAATGATTTTTTAAAGTAAATTTCATTAATGATTCTCTTAAGTTAATTGATCTTATAATTAATGATGTGTATAAATTAAATAATTATTTTAAGTAAGTATATATAAAGTTAATTAATTATTTTATTAACAAGGTTTAGATTTAATTAATTACTTCATTAAATGGTATTTAAAGTTGATTTATTTATTTAGTAATGATGTTTAAACGTAGTAAATCGTTTTGTTATTTGTATTTAAAGTTAATAAATTTATTTGATAATGGAGTTTCAGTAATTTAGTTAACTTAAGAATATGCTTTAAAAAATAATATTATTTCATAAAAAGGTTTTAAAGCTAATTAGGTTGTTTTACAAAAGGAGTTTTACTTGGTAAAAGGAACTAAGTAAACGAATTATACTTTGAAAAGAGGTCATGGATTTTGGAAAGAAAGATTGGGCTTATAAAGCTTTAATTGGATAAATTATATTTATCAAGTTATGAATCAAATAAATAAGTAGTCCTTAATTTTTGTTGTAGGGAAGCATTTCCCTACTTAACACCGAAGGATTACTTATTTGGAATTCATACTTAAACTGTGTTTCCAAGATGTATGTTTTGATCCATTTAAAAATAATTTGGAATAAGAAATCTTTCCAAATTGGTTTATGAATATACTTATACCTATGTGATAAGTATATAAATATTTTGGGTTAATAATTAAAGAAATTTAATTAATGGAAGATTAATTAAATGAGGCTTAGTGGTTTCCATGGAAATTAAATCTGTGATTGTTGTGTGTTTATTGATAATTAAATAACCAACTATACAATCTTGGCTAGTTTCTAACCTTGGAAATATCTAGGAGAAACATGGAAATTACATGGTACAATTATCTTAAATAATACCACTGTACGTATAAACTCATTCTGTTCTCCTAGGACAAATGATAAGGAGATCCATCCACTTAAGAGGTTAAGGGTGATCCCTGCTTTTGTGCATTGTCTATTTATTTCCAAGAGAACCAAAGTTGAGTTTACCAAGAACTATCGTTGTTGGTTCGGAGAGGCCAAGATTAGATATATTATTCGAAAACCACTTCGAACCAATTCAAGCATTCGAATTTAAAAATATGTTGAAGATGATGAGATTGAAGATTGAGCTCTTTGCGGTGCAAGGGCTACCTGCTACTAATCCTAGGGGTGATTACAAAATGGATGTAGTAGAAGTGGTGCCTTTGTTTTGTTTATAATCTGAACAACTTTATGGATGAATGGTGGCATTGCATTGCTGCCTGGAAGGCTATTTTTTCATTTCAAGTGGGATGTCTATCTAAAAGATAAAACGTAGCCTCAAGCTTTTTCAATTGAGAATGACTAAAACCAGGGGAGATGCAGTAGGGCTAAGTAGGTCGCACCCATTAGGGTATGTCATCACACTTCCAGATATATATATATATATTTATGGATTTTGTTGTGCAAAAGAGCCCTCCGTAAAAGTTTGCAAAGCAACCGGGGTGATGACATATTCAATACTATTCAGTAAGAGGTAGGTCGATCCTGTGTTGGCAGAGGTCGACAGGTTCAACCTCGGTACATTTTCTAGAGGTGTACCATGGTAGGTGGTACCTAGAAGCCCTATCATTGTACGGAATCCATTCTCCATTAAGCGCCGTACGAACTTAGTTGTGCCCAACTATGTTGAAATGTGAGATGCAAGTATTTTAGCTATATTTAATATTTCTTTTTAAACCCTAGACACTATTATAATGTCATTGGATTTTCTATAGAAATGTTTTGGTTATCGTAAGGTAAAAACCCATCGGTATTTATGTGCGACGTGGTCTTACAAGATACTTTTATTTTAAAAGGTTTTCATAACATTAATAATCCATATGATTTTGTTTCTCATGCTGGTTTTACCAGACTGATCCGGGTATTGTTTTCTTATAATGCTCGGATCAGACCAAGCATGTTTTCCAGATTTAACTCTGGAGGTCAGGAGACGAGCTAGATGCCTAAGACGTATTCATGTATATTCTATTTCCGCTGCATTGTTTTGTTGTATTTTTAGCATTTGTTAGGACACGCTGTTATAACTATCTAGGCTGATTATAAGATAGTTTGCTTTGATTGTGTGTATAAAACTTTTCTTGTGTGAAGATCATTTTATATTATAGATTATTCGTTACGTTATGAGATTCCGTTCTTTTTTTCCTTTTTTCCCCCAATGAACTATCTTTCTAGCACTCGAATGCTTGGCCTGTGAATACCGTGGATGTATTAGTATTGACTTCTGAAGGTCGAAAAGATGGGTCGTTTGAGCATGGTATTAGAGCTTTGGTTGAACGAACGCTTAGGTTTTGGTGGGGTTGACTCATTTATGATAGCTTAAGTGGGACCCCAGGATGAGTTTAAGTGTATATATATACGAGAGTGCGTATTTGTTAGTGCAATAAAAATATTTTAGATTATGGTGATTTATCGGTTGAGTGGTTTATGAATTTCGGTCGAGACGTGTGATGCCACACGTCGATAGGGGTTTTTAAACACCTAAACCAAACAAAACGACACAGTATTGTTTTGAAAATTGGTAAATAGAATAAATTTACTTAGGATTATATTTTTTATATAAAGGAATAATTTTCAAATGATAATTAGAGTAATTTTTGGAGTAATTGTTTGTTAGGAAATGAGGATATTTATAACCATATGTTTGTTTGCTTGTGCTCAGCTAGTCATGAGCATTTATTGGTTGATTTAATTTAAAATTTGATACAAACACCTTGTGAATCAAGTTTCACGATTTGACTATAATGCGTTCGATCTTAATATTGGGTTAAAATTTAATTTGAATAAGAGTTGTTTATTTTAATAAATAAGGATATACATTTGTGAAATAAATTTTTGTAAATATGGGTTATAAATGAAAATGGAATTAAATTGATAATTTGAGAATTTAAATGCTGGTGCTTTGAAAAATGTTTTCTACTGTTTGAGAAAATAATAACGCGTTCGATGTTAATATTGGGTTAAAATTTAATTTGAATAAGAGTTGTTTATTATAATAAACAAGGACATACATTTGTGAAATAAATTTTTATAAATATGGGTTATAAATGAAAATGGATTTAAATTGAGAATTTGAGAATTAAAATGCTGGTGCTTTGAAAAATGTTTTCTACTATTTTGAGAAAATAATAATGGTATTATTTGACAATATTTATGATTACATATATTTTAAAAGGATTTCTAAGGAATAGAAAGCACTGACTCACTTTGGTCACTCGAAAATAATCCCGGTAATGACTGTAGCATCATTAGTGTTTATTTTCGAGTTTCTAAGTGGGGAAGCGCTACCATATTAGTTTGTTCAAGTGTTTTTGTGAAACAAAATCTTGATCTATAATCCCAAATGTATGATTTGATATACTAAAAGTATGATTATATATATATATTATTTAAACTGATTTGAAATAAAACCCGGGCATTTAATTATTAAGTTTCCCTTAAGAAAAGATTAAATCAGATAGTTTTAGTTTTATGAAATGTTTTTCATAAATAATTTTAATAGAAGAAGAATAAGTATTAGTAAGGACTGTTGGAACCTCCATTATATGGTTTCAATGACAACAACTATACAATATTATATATATACATATATATTAACATATGCAGGTATTCAAGATATTCATCACGTCAAAGAGCTATGATTTGAAGATTACAAGGAGATTATTCTATAAACAAATGTGTAAGTAGTATATAGAATTATTGTACAATCTCCAATGAAGTGACACGCACAACACATTATAAATTCTGGAAATAACATACTCCAGACGTCTGCAGTATATACTCAGACGTCTGTAGTAAGTTTCAAGAAATTCTCTGAAACAAACTCCAGACGTCTGAGCTTTCCTGCAGACGTCTGGTGACGAACGTTTTTTAATAAACGGCTATATTCTGAAAGGTTGTGAAACTTTAAACAAACGTTCTTCTTCTTCAAACAGTTGCAACCTTTCACCAATGGTTTCCAGTCACTTCTCTTTAATCATAACTCTTCAAATTCTATAAATACTATCAAATTGATTTGAGATCCACTCACTCTCAACTTACTGATTTCTACTCTCTTGAATTATTATTATCAAGTTGATTTCTGAAACCTAATTTCTAATATTCTCAATTCAAAACTATAAACACTATTTATATTGGTTATATTCTTCCTCAAATCTGTGCTCACACTTACACAATCACTCAAAGGAGATTATAGGAAGATTTGTATTATCAGTCAATATCAGTGTTGATTAGAACACAAGATTGTCAAAGAAAACTCTATTGTAAAAAGACCTGTTCCTCCGGGTGAAGCGAGGGTATTTGGTTAGTGAAATACCGAAGGGGAGCTTCGGGACTGGACGTAGGACGGGAGGTCCGAACCAGTATAAAAACTCTGGTGTGATCGTTTTTATTTCTATTTACATATCTGCTTATATCTTTGCTATACTGTTAGTACACTTGCACATTAGTAACATATATACGACCCGCAAGACTTTCATTTGGTATCAGAGCTTAGTTCAATTCAAATTACAGTAACACGTAGTTGAATTATCACTAATATGGCAAGTACTTTTGAAGAATGTCAATCTACTGCACGTCCTCCACTATTCACTGGTTCAAATTATGCATATTGGTCTACACGTATGCGTATTTTTATGGAGTCTAACATTCTAGATGTTTGGGAAACAACTCAAACTAGATTTGAAGCACCAACCATTGCTAGAAACACATGGACAGAAGCACAAAAACTCTTAGTTGGAAATAATGCAAAAGCTATGAATCTTTTATTTTGTTCTCTTGATAAAAATGAATTTTCTAGAGTTATGTTATGCACCACTTCATATGATATATGGCATACACTTCAAGTTACTCATGAAGGAACTACAAAAGTTAAACAAACAAAGATTTCAATTCTAAAAAATCAGTTTTCATCATTCAAAATGAAAACCAATGAGACTATAAGTGATATGTACATGAGATTTCAAACTATACAACATGATCTTATGGCTCTAGGAGTAAAATTTACTCAATTTGAACTAGTTACTCGAATTTTAAATTCTTTGACTACTGAATGGGAAAGAAAAGTTTGGTTATCGAAGAAGCTAATAATCTTTCCGAACTCAAAGTTGAAGAAATAATAGGAAATTTGATGTCATACGAAGCTAACTTGCAGGCACGAAAAGAAGCAAATCAAGAAAAGAAAAATATTGCTTTTCAAGCCAATGATGAAAATTTAGATCTCGAAGAAGATGAAATTGTATTCATAGCAAAGAACTACAACAAATTCAAGAAATTCAAGCAAATGACAAAGTTTCAAAATGGAGGAAATTCAAATTCAAAAACAACTGATCTAACTTCAATCAAATGCTTTGGATGTGATAAGTTCGGACATATGAAGAAGGATTGTCCTCAAGGTAACAATGATAAATGAAAGAACAAATTCGATTTCAAGAAAAAGAAGAGAGCATTTCAAGTAACATGGGACGATTCTGACTCATCATCATCAGATAGTGAGAGTGATTCTGAACAAGCAAATGTTTGCTTTATGGCTAACACTGATGAGGTACTTTCTGATTTATCTTATAACGAACTACTTGAAATAAGTATGGAATTAGACGATAAATTTAGAGAATCAAAAAAATTGATCAAAGAATATAAAGGAAAATTTGCTCGATTAGAATTAGAAATCGGAATGTTAAAAGATGAGAAAATAATTCTAGAAGAAGAATTAGAATTAGCTCAAGATGAATGTAAAAAATTGTCTACAATTAATTCTGATTTAAATCATGAGTTACAAAAAGAAGTAATTACAAAGGATGTTATTCTAAAAGAAAATATTGATTTTAAAAAAAATAGAATCTGACAATATTGAAATATCTGACTTGAAAAATAGTTTAGAAAAAATAACAAATATTGTTTCAAAATTTAATAAAGGGAAACAAAATTTAGAAAGTTTAATTAAAAATTCTAAACCATCAGGAAATAAAAATGGATTAGGATTTGTTAAAAATCAAGTCAAAACCAAGAAACAAAATTTGAATGCTGCAACTAAGTATAGTTCTCTCTACACTAACTTTAAGAAATCAAGGGTATTTCATAAAAGCAACGAATCTAAAAATATTAAAATCTAGATTCCAAAAACAAATAATAATTTGATTAGAAAGAAATTTATAAATGAATATTTGGAAAAAGTAGTTCATAACAATAATTATTTGTTTAAAGGTCCCAAACCATCATGGGTATGGTTACCTTCCCCTACTAACCCTTAGGACCCTAACGGAGGAAGTGGGTACCAATTAATTTATTTTTTGTAGGTACTCAAAAATAAGAGTAAGGGAAAAGAGAAGTGGATACTAGATAGTGGATGCTCCAAGCACATGACGGGAAATAAAGCCATTCTTACAAATATCAAAAATATAGATGGCGGAACAGTAACATTCGGAGATAATTCCAAAGGATTCGTCATTGGCATTGGTGAAGTCATCAATCTAGGTATATCTACATCTCCTATAATTACAAATGTTTTACTAATAGAAAATTTAAAACATAACCTTCTTAGTATTAGTAAATTATGTGATAAAGGTTTTAAAATTGATTTTGAAAAAGATAAGTGCAACATCTATGATCAAAATAAAAGTTTAATATTTTAAGGATTAAGAAAACGAAATATTTATGTTCTAAATATGAATATTAATCATAAAAATGATGTATGCTTAGCAGCTAATCATGATGATCCATGGTTATGGCATAGACGCTTTTGTCATGTAAACTTTAAAAATATAAATAAATTAGCTAAACATGAATTAGTTAGAGGTTTACCTAAGATCAATTTTAAAGTTAAAAATCTTTGTGACGCATGTCAACTTGGCAAATTAACTAAACGCTCTTTTAAATCTAAAAAGGAAATTTCCACTAAACAACCACTTGAATTACTTCATTTAGACTTATTTGGACCAACTCATGTACGATCTATAAATCATAGTAAATACGTTTTTGTTATTATGGATGGTTATTCAAGATATACTTGGACTTTATTCTTAAAACATAAAAGTGATACTTTCGAAATGTTTAAAATTTTTGCTAAGAGAATTAAAACCTCAATGGATTTAAAAATTAAAAATATACGAAGTGATCATGGTGGAGAATTTGAAAATGAATTATTTACAAATTTTTGTAATAAAAAGGGTATTAGTCATAATATCTCCTTTCCCCGAACACCACAGCAAAATGGTGTTGTTGAAAGAAAAAATCATACTTTACAAGAATGTGCACGGACACTATTAAATAGTAGCGATTTACCAAAGAATTTTTGGGTAGAAGCAGTCGCAATGGCATGCTATGTCATAAATCGTGTAACTTTAAGACCTATGACTAAACACACGTGTTATGAAATGTTTTATAAAAGAAAACCAAAAATAACATATTTTAGAGTATTTGGTTCAAAATGTTTTATACTAAACACAAAAGATAATCTTGGAAAATTCGATGCAAAATCATGATGAAGGAATATTTATTGGATATTCTGATAGAAGTAAAGCATATCGAATCTTTAATAATTGAACAAATATAATAGAAGAAAGTTTACATGTATCCTTCGATGAAGACTTTTCTATTAAATCGAAAAATGACGATGAAGAAATTCCAACTTTATCACAAAATCAAGATATAAACTCAGAACAAATTTCAAATGAAAATAACGATATTAATACATTAAAATCACCGCCATGAATTTTAAAAGATCATCCTACATATAATATTATAGGAAATTTAGATTCTAAAGTAACGACAAGAAATCAACTAAATCAAATGAGTCAAGTAGCGTTTATATCTAACTTTGAACCTAGAAACTATAAAGAAGCATCTAATGATGATTCTTGGATTTTAGCAATGCAAGAGGAATTAAATTAATTTGAACGAAATAATGTTTGGGAACTTACACCCCGACCAAGTGATCAATCTGTAATAGGTACAAAATGGGTTTTCAAAAATAAAGCAGATGAACACGGTAATATCGTTCGAAATAAGGCAAGACTAGTCGCACAAGGTTACAACCAAGAAGAAGGAATTTATTATGAAGAAACCTTTGCACCAGTAGCTCGTCTCGAAGCAATACGAATCTTACTTGCTTTTGCTTGTCATAATAATATTAAACTTTTTCAAATGGATGTTAAAAGCGCTTTCTTAAATGGTTTTATAAAAGAAAATGTTTATGTTGAACAACCCCTGTTGTTTGTTCATGAAAAATTCCCGGATCATGTTTTTAAACTTAATAAAGCACTACATGGTTTAAAACAAGCACCTCGAGCTTGGTATGATCGCTTAAAATCTCATTTATTAAAATCCAGTTTTCAAATTGGTAAAATTGACACAACATTGTTTATTAAGAAAAAGCAAAATGATATTTTAATAGTACAAATTTATGTTGATGATATAATTTTTGGATCAACAAATGAACTTTTATGTAAGGAATTTTCTCAAATAATGACTAACGAATTTGAAATGTCACATATGGGAGAATTAATTTTTTTCTTAGGGTTACAAATAAAACAACTAGAAAATGGAATTTTTCTAAATCAAGAAAAATACTGTAAAGATTTATTAAATCGTTTTGGTATGAGTAAAACTTCTAGTAAACCAACACCAATAAGTACCACTACTCACTTAGATAAAGATGAAAATGGTAAAGATTTTGATCAAAAACTTTTTAGAAGTATGATAGGATCTCTTCTTTATTTAACTGCCAGTCGACCCGATATAATGATGAGTGTATGTTTATGTGCATGCTTTCAAGCACAACCAAAAGAATCACATCATCGTGCAATAAAACGTATTCTTCGCTAGTTAACAAATACAACGGATTACGGCTTGTTCTATCCAAAAAATAATCCATTCGAACTCGTATCCTATAGTGATGCAGACTTTGGTGGATGCAAAACGGATAGAAAAAGTACTAGTGGTACATGTCATTTTTTAGGTCAATCACTAGTTTCATGTTTAGCAAGAAACAAAATTGCATGTCTTTGTCTACTTGTAAAGCTGAGTACATTTCTGCCGCTTTAGCATGTGCTCAAGTTATATACATGCAACAGACATTACAACAATTAAATAATTCTATAATTTATTATGATAATACAAGTGCAATTAATTTATCTAAAAATCCAATAAATCATTCTAGAACAAAACATATTGATATAAGACGTCATTTCTTAAGAGATAATGTCGAAAAAGGAACAATCAACTTAGAATATGTAAGTACCGAAAATCAAATTGCAGACATTTTTACTAAACCATTAAATGAAATGACTTTTATTAAACTAAGAAGAAACTTAGGAATTTGCTCATTGTCCGAACTAGAATAGAATTTAGATTAAATTTATTCTTATGTATATCTTTTTGTTTAAATAGATTAAATAAAATATACCTGTTGTTTTTATAAACTACCTTGTATATATAAACATTCTTTTAAAAAAAAAACTTAAAGTTTTTCTATTTATAGCAAAACAGTTTTTATATTATTGGTTGAAATTTTCTCAAATGTAATTCTAACAAATGTTTGGTTTCATTTGCTTAAAATAATGCATGGCTCAAAAAAGATTTTATATTACTATTTTTATATCATAAGCATATAGAAATTCAAGAGTCATTCGTATATTTAAATTCATAGTTTCATTTAACTAGTATATCTTCCTTAAACTACAATGTCTTCTCACGAAGAGATTTACAATTCTGCCTCATCTCCAAATGAACACTCATCGATCAATCATTCTTCATCCGCCTATACCGTTCCATCACCACCATCTAACTTTCCTGATGTTGATCACTTGGAACGCTATATTATTCCACCTAGATTCACTGTTCAATATCCGGATTATGCTCCGCCTCCTCGCTACAAAGGTTCTCTATGAATCTTGACTCCTCCAAAAGATACTACAACTGGATATTCACCTAAAGGAAAGAAGGTGAAATCTGCGATTGAATTTCAAGGAACAATCATGCATCTATGTTATTTAAACTATTTGTTTTATGTCATATTTGTGTGCATTCATTCTGTTTTGATTCTGACAAAGGGGGAGAAAATATATTAACATATGCAGGGGGAGATAACATATTTTGGGGGAGTAAAAATGTTCATATCTCTAACAAAATATTGTATAGTTGTCATCATCAAAAAGGGGGAGAATGTTGGAAACTCCATTCTATGGTTTCAATGACAACAACTATACAATATTATATATATACATATATATTAACATATGCAGGTATTCAAGATATTCATCACGTCAAAGAGCTATGATTTGAAGATTACAAGGAGATTATTCTGTAAACAAACGTGTAAGTAGTATATAGAATTATTGTACAATCTCCAATGAAGTGACATGCACAACACATTATAAATTCTGGAAATAACATACCCCAGACGTCTGCAGTATATACTCAGATGTCTGCAGTAAGTTTCAGGAAATTCTCTTACACAAACTCCAGACGTCTGAGCTTTCCTGCAGACGTTTGGTGACGAACGTTGTTTGCACAAAAAATGGACAAACACCTCAAAGTTGTATGATTTAGTAGATCTTATGTTGTTCTTAGTGATTTGGGTGATTTATGCAAATATATGAAAAGCATGGGCTAAACTGTAAAAAGACACGCAGATTTATAGTGGTTCAGCCAGAATGTGCCTACGTCCACTTTATATGTTATTTCTCTTCTCTTGTTTTGATTACAAGTACAAAGTTTTGATATGAGTAAAATAAAGTTGTTTGAAAGTTCTCTCCGTGCTTGAGCTCTCAAACTTGTCCCCATTGTTGTACCCCTGCCCCTCTATTTATAGAGTGAGGCTGGGGGTAGGAGTCTTGGATGTATATAGCTGTTGGCGGGCCTGGGCTGACGTGATCTGGCCTGGCACAGTTGGTCCGGCAATGGTTGGTCCGGCAATGGTTGGTCCGGCATTGGTTGGTCCGGCAATGGTTGGTCCGGCAATGGTTGGTCCGGCATTGGTTGGTTCGGCAATGGTTGGTCCGGCATTGGTTGGTCCGGCAATGGTTGGTCCGGCATTGGTTGGTCCGGCAATGGTTGGATGTCGTGCTGGTCCGGCTTTGGCTCTTCCTTGCTTGGCTCGGTGATGCCCTGTTTGCTGTTGATGAAAACGCCCCCAACATTTGCCCCCCAAAGTGGGGCATATGCCAGTCATATGTCTCGCTTTGTTTCAGCTTGGACATTCTCATCCGGTCCTACGTGCCAACCCAGTTGGTCCGGTCATTTTCGTTTGCCTATAAGTATGGGTTTCATGTCTCTGTTCACCTTCTATCTTTTGAAATAGCCGAATCAGTCAAATACCGAACCAGACTCAACTGTTTGAAATAGCCGAATCAACCATACTGCCGAATCACGTTTGACTACCGGTCCAAGTAATTGCCGAATGACCTTATGTTTTGAATTACGAGTGAAACTCCAAACTGCATACACTTGCTTGTTTATATCTCTACTTCCTTATTCTAACAATGTACTCTTTTGTGTTGCGGATAATGTCTCATAAAGTTGAAACCCATTCTGATAAGAAGAATTCTAAGGACCAAGGAGAGTCCTCCATAGTGCCCCCAGTTCAGGCAGCACCAGAACGTCATGGACCAACCCCGAGATCGCTAGTAGACGGGTATGGTCCTCAAGAGCTCCTGAACTTACCGCCTGACTGCTTTCCTAGCTCCCTCAAAGATGAGCAGCTCGATGCTATTTCTCCCTCTTTTGGGATTGACAGAACGCTTATGTTGTTGTCGGTGGAAGGAGGTAGGTGTGCAAGTAGAAGATGATGATCAAGACGATCAAGGAGCAGATGCTGGTAAGTCTTCCTTTCTGGTCTTTCCGTTAACTTGGTTGCTTATCACTAATGAATTCTTTCTTTGACCGGACAGGTGGGCAACAGGGCAAGGATAAAACTCCGACGCGGCCGGCTCCTTGATTGGACCTGGATATCTTTTGGTGGGCTTGACATTGTTGTATACGTTAGTCTCAAAACAGTAACGTAACTCTTAGGTTGTAATTATGCTACTTGTAATAAACAACACTATTCTTGACGTGTAATTTTTTAACTTAAGCTGATTCCGTCGTTTTTTGAATGCTTTTGTTATTTTCACATGTTGTATGTGAAATATAGCTATGCATATGCTTGTAATCCAGTTGTGTTTAATGCCAAGTTCTTGCTTAAAGCATAATTTTATGCCTTATAATGCTAGTGTGATGTATGAACAAATTATAGTCAGGAATTTGTATAAAAGAAGAAAATACCGCCTTTCATGTTCTAATTGTAGATGGAAGTTTTGAATATTTTTGTACGACCGAGGATGGAGTCTCAGTTGAATGTCCTGCTATCCAACCGTGAATTCCCATTCCCGCTGGTGAGTATCTTCTACTCTGTGTCCTGTACTTCAGGGATTGTTATAGAGGATAGGAGAAAAGTTCTTTAAACAGAATTGAAATATGTGAAATAGTAAAACTTCCAATCACGGAAGGCCTTCGATGTGCTTAAGTTCGTGGCAAACGGGTTTTGTAGTCACTTTCCCTAGCTGTGGGTCTTGGAGACATTTGTCACCCATCTTACGCCTCCGCGGGGAGTTAATTCTTTTTTACCACAGCCGCACTTAAGACACATCGGAGCCGAGATCGCGCACATTAACTACCCGGGCCATTATGGTCCGTAATCGTGGGTATTATTCGATTTACTGTGGCCGGCTAGCGTGGGTGCCGATCGTCAACTGTGAACTGCCCCTGGCTGGCCACACCTTATGTTGGGGCTTATAGTCGGTTCACAGTTGCCGGCGAGCCTAACGCCGTAATGAGCTGCCTCGGCTATAGTCGGCCTTCTCGGTGGCTTATAATCGGCTCATTACAGTTGGCTTTAAGGGCCGTCGCGAGCAATGAGTTAACCCGCAGCAGAGGGATGCCGGAGCGAAAGTGTCTCATTGGCGAGGGCATAGATTCGCATAGTACCTGTTAGGTTTTGTCCAGGAGAGGTTGCGCTGCGGAGCGCCTTGAATGAAAATGCTATTTGCACATGATTTTGTTCAACAGAAAAGGATACAGTTAACAAGCAGCCAAGATATGAAGGAACAAGTTAAAAAGAGACAAGTTTTTTAAAGTGGTTCGACACGAAAATGCCTACGTCCATTGATTCTCTTTGTTAATCCACTTCATATGGGCAGTATGAGTTAAGAAAAGTATCGACGAAGGTGTTGGATGTTCCATGCCCTCTGGAACACCTCCCCGTCCACTGTTGACAAAATATAAGCTCCATTGCGAAGATCTTTATGAATTACATATGGTCCGTCCCAGATTGGATCTAGCGCTCTGGGGCGCGGGAAGATTCGCTTGAGGATAAGATCTCCTTTCTGTAAGCTACGATGCTTGACTTTGGAGTTGTATTGCGTTGCCACTTTTTGCTTGTGAGCTGCTGCCCTGGGGGGCTGCATCATTTCTTCTTTCCTCAATTAGGTCCAGAGACATGAGGAGGAACTCTTCATTCTCTTCTGGGTTGTAGTGGATCCTACGATGGGAAGGCACTATAGTTTCAATTGGGAGCATAGCCTCCGATCCGTATGCCAAAGAGAAAAGGAGTATGCCCCGTTGATGTTCTGAAAGACGTGCGATTGGCCCATAGTGCCGTAGGAGGTTCATCCACCCAAGCGCCCTTTGACTTTTCGAGTTTCTTTTTTAGAGTTTTGAGAATTTTGTTGACGGCTTCGACTTTTCCGTTTGCCTGGGAATAAGCTACGGATGAGAAGCTTTTGTGAATTCCATGCTCTTGGCACCAGTTGGCGAACTCCTCGCTGTCAAACTGAAGTCCATTGTCCGATATGATTTTGAATGGAACTCCGTACTTGGTCTTCTTTAAATATGCTATGAGTCGTTCTTCTCGAGCCTGGAATCCTACTAGTATTTGATTTACAATAAGTTGAGAATCGCTATGAAGACACCAAGAATTGGCTCCGATTTCTAAGGCAAGTTCTAATCCAGCTATCACTGCTTCATACTCTGCATCGTTGTTGGTGGCAGTGAATCCTGACCTTATAGCATAGTGTAGTTCATTTCCCTTGGGAGTGATTATTACCACACCTGCCCCCGAGCCTTGTTCGTTGATGGCGGTGCGAGGATGGTAGGTGATATCATATTGACTTAGTTGAATGCACCATTTAAGTAGTCGCCCAGAAGCGTCGAGACGATGGAGTACCTGCCTTAGTGGTTGATCGGTCAGAACTCTGATGGAATGAGATCGGAAATAGTGACGCAGTTTCCGTGATGTGATTAGTAGGCAATAGGCTAGCTTCTCAAGTTTAGGATATCTGGTTTCTTCTTGTGCGGGGGGCGTTTGTATCTAACTTCGTCTTGAGTGTCCCGGGAGATGTTTTCGATCGTTTCATTTAAAGGAGTATAAGCGTCAAATCTCGGTCCTGGCCGATACAAGCACTTTTCTCCCTTCTTGCCCCCAGCATTGTCTCTAGAAGCATCCCTTCGAACGTCCTTTGCTACAGCGGACGTGCTGTAAGCTGCCTTATTTTGTCACCCCGACTGCCCTTTTGTGGCAGCGTCTTCAAGCCTCATATATTTCCCGACCTCATAGAAAAAATCGGGTAAAGTAGCTGGTTTTTCTTTTGTCAATCTTCTAGCAAATTTAGTATCCGGATGCACACCACTACAGAGGGCCATTAAGATAAGCTTCTCGTCGGCATCTTGGACTATGGCCGTTGCGGCATTGAATCGGGTTAGGTATTGCTGCAGCTTCTCTCCAGGTTTCTGCTTGATACTGGATAGGGAATAGGCATCCTTAGGTTGTTCCACATGAATGCAGAACTGGCTGATGAACTTTTCTTTCAACATTTCCCATGAGCTGATGGATCCCTGAGGTAGATGACAGAACCAGGAGGTAGCGAGATCTGCTAAGAAGAGTGGAAAGCATTTGCACAGTACTCCCTCTGTCGCTCCACTCATGAGCATATGTTGTGTGTATCTCTGCAAGTGTACAACGGGGTCGGAGGTTCCTTTGTAAGGTTCCATTGTTGGCATCTTCCATTCTCGGGGGGTGATAGCAATTTCAATGTTGCGGGCGAAAGGGCTGGTCACCCTAGCGCCTATCCCTCGATCTCTTTGCTCCCGTTGGACGCACTCTCTGAATAAGCGCGCCATCCTTTCATCAGAATTTGGAGCAGATAGAAACGAGTTTGGTTCTGTTCTGTGGGATTGATCCTGTCTAGATGACCTGTAGGGATGGTATCGTCTATCATTCCTCATATTTTCCAGTGGCTGCCTTTGGTCTTCTGGGAGCATGCTCGGGTCAGCTACAGTTGGCCCTTGCCTTGATCTCCCCCTGCTGGGTTCTGATCTAAGCACTTCCTCGGGTCCAACTTCGGGCTGGACTCTAGCTCGGCCCCGTTCACTGGCGTTTCTGTGGTTAGGCAGCATGACAGGCTCAGCTACAGTTGACCTTCGCCCGGTACCTCCCCCGTTGGGTTCGGTACCAAACGTTTCCTCAGGCCTAACTTCGGGCTGTGCTCGGTCTCGGCTCCTACCATGGCTACTTCTGCCGTTAGCTCCTTCGAAGAAGGAAGATCTTTGTTGTCTCTGAGATCCTCCAGACTGGGACTCGCCCCATGATTCAGTGTTGCGGTTGGATTCTTCAGCGTCCCTTAAGCGTGACATGAGTTGGTCCACCAAGGCTTCCTGCTGGGACGTGAAGCGGTTAGTTACTTCAACCACAACTCTGTCCAGATCTGCTCTAGTAATTGCTGCAGGCTGTTCGGTGGCAGGAGTGGTTGGGTTAGCCTGTTCTTCATTTGTTACTGTTGCTGGAGGAGGACGATTTACTTGATTCGTGACAGCTGGATCTGGAAGACTGCTGGATGCGATGTTTTTTCCTTTGTTAACATCTTTTCTCTGTTTGGGAGGCATGTTTTCCAAGTGGCGGACGATGCTGTTAGGAAAACTTGTTAAGCGGATGAAGCTGAAGCTTCGAGCTTCTATCTCTCAATGAAAGCACCAAAAATGTTTGCACAAAAAATGGACAAACACCTCAAAGTTGTATGATTTAGTAGATCTTATGTTGTTCTTAGTGATTTGGGTGATTTATGCAAAT
Source organism: Allium fistulosum (assembly GCA_030737815.1). Lineage (NCBI taxonomy): Eukaryota > Viridiplantae > Streptophyta > Magnoliopsida > Asparagales > Amaryllidaceae > Allium > Allium fistulosum. Next base: position 2,298,712 of record JASFAW010000015.1, read on the forward strand.
ATATGAAAAGCAGGGGCTAAACTGTAAAAAGACACGTAGATTTATAGTGGTTCAGCCAGAATGTGCCTACGTCCACTTTATATGTTATTTCTCTTCTCTTGTTTTGATTACAAGTACAAAGTTTTGATATGAGTAAAATAAAGTTGTTTGAAAGTTCTCTCCGTGCTTGAGCTCTCAAACTTGTCCCCATTGTTGTACCCCTGCCCCTCTATTTATAGAGTGAGGCTGGGGGTAGGAGTCTTGGATGTATATAGCTGTTGGCGGGCCTGGGCTGACGTGATCTGGCCTGGCACAGTTGGTCCGGCAATGGTTGGTCCGGCAATGGTTGGTCCGGCATTGGTTGGTCCGGCAATGGTTGGTCCGGCATTGGTTGGTCCGGCATTGGTTGGTCCGGCAATGGTTGGTCCGGCATTGGTTGGTCCGGCAATGGTTGGTCCGGCAATGGTTGGATGTCGTGCTGGTCCGGCTTTGGCTCTTCCTTGCTTGGCTCGGTGATGCCCTGTTTGCTGTTGATGAAAACGCCCCCAACAAACGTTTTTTTAATAAACGGCTATATTCTAAAAGGTTGCGAAACTTTAAACAAACGTTCTTCTTCTTCAAACAGTTGCAACCTTTCACCAATGGTTTCCAGTCACTTCTCTTTAATCATAACTCTTTAAATTCTATAAATACTATCAAATTGATTTGAGATTCACTCACTCTCAACTTACTGATTTCTACTCTCTTGAATTATTATTATTAAGTTGATTTCTGAATCCTAATTTCTAATATTCTCAATTCAAAACTATAACCACTATTTATATTGGTTATATTCTTCCTCAAATCTATGCTCACACTTACACAATCACTCAAAGGAGATTATAGGAAGATTTGTATTATCAGTCAATATCAGTGTTGATCAGAACACAAGATTGTCAAAGAAAACTCTATTGTAAAAAGACCTGTTCCTCGGGGTGAAGCAAGGGTATTTGGTTAGTGAAATACCGAAGGGGAGCTTCGAGACTGGACGTAGGACGGGAGGTCCGAACCAGTATAAAAACTCTGGTGTGATCGTTTTTATTTCTACTTACATTTACATATCTGCTTATATCTTTGCTATACTGTTAGTACACTTGCACATTAGTAACATATATACGATCCACAAGACTTTCAAGAACTAATAAGAATAAGTACGTAAGTTGTACTTCAATTGTTTGTTCGCGTACCTTTTCTTGATCCAAGATTCGAGTACACAACTTTGAGGTGACTCACACCGATGCAAATTAGGATCTATCACTCGATCTTAATGGCGAACACTTGGTGAGGGTTGTGGATATGTAACCAAATTTTTCTATCATACTATGTGGCTATGTAAGAAGAACGGAGATTTCTAATCAAGGAGCCTGATCCGAGTCCGCACTAAAGAATCGAGAGAATGATACAAGTTCGATAGTGAAGTTACGTATTCGAGTAGAGATTAAACCATATTTTTCAAATGGATGATCTATAAACATCATACAGAATTATGAATAATATGTGGTATTCAAGTTGTGAAATTTCGAGGTTGAAATTCTTTTAAGGGGGGAGAATGTAACGACCCAGAATTTTATCGTTTTAATTTGTGAATATTTAATTTAAATATTCAGTCAATGGTTCTTATTAATTTAGTGGCCCTCTTTAATTTACAACTGATAATAGAAAATTAACTTTTAAATCTTGTTTACATAAATAAATAGTTCGACGAAAAACTGAAAATGTGACTGAAACGTAATTTTCGGATTTTAATCTTTCTATCTAATAATAAGTTATTTTAAGTCGTAATATTGTTGTTTTACTTTAAAATAACATTTAAATTTATAAAAAACGTTTATATTTGGAAAAATCTTAATAATAATAAGTAATTATATGTAAATTTTTATTCGAAATTCAAATAAAAGATGACGTGACATGGAAATGATGGCTTAGGTGTAGAAATGGATTAAGTACACAAATACACTTTATTATTCATTATGTTTTAAAATGTTTAGTACTTTGGAGGTTTTGAAATGATGTAGAAGTTGAAAAGAATATTTTATTTTTATTTCTTTATTTTATTTTTTAAATCTTTTTATATACATATGCACATCTTTCATTTCTACATTCCACTTTAAACTTCTATTTTCTAAATATTCTTTCTCCATTTCCTCTTCTTTTTAAATTTTTAAATTTCAAAAATCTTCTATTTTTAGTACAAAAACTTCATTCATTGAAGAATCAAACATTGAAAGCTTAAAAGGATTTGGATTAACATCCTAAAGGCATGGAAAAGAATGTGAGTTACTAAATCTATGAATATTACTGTTAAATATGAATCATGTGTATATTTGTTTTGAAATTTGTTTGGTTTGAAATATTGTTAGGAACTTATGTTAATAAGAAAATTTTTAGTTGGATTTTAATCTAAATGGACAATCTTTCTTACCGTAACATATATTTGTTCTCTGTTTATTTAAAATCATAATTCCTTCTTGCCTTCTAAAATCAGTAACTCTCAAACTGTCTTGATTTTGAACATGCCATCAACTACAAAGTTGTATGTTTTGATCCGCAGTTTATTTTAAAATTAGCGTTGAATTTTTAATTAAGTATATTTTGAGAAATTTGAATAATACAATAAACAATCAAAACTTTTGGCTTTTCATCTTCCATAAATCAATGAACGACCTTTATAATCATGATCGTCATGACAAATCATGATTTTTAGAGGTAGTTTCAGGATTTTAAGAGTTGTGGTTTGTTATAATTTTCTAGTTGTGTGATTTAGGGTTAAAAAGAAAATTCCGATGAACATGTGGTCGAGAGCTTCGACGGAGGGTACTGGAACAAAGGTCAGAGGGAGATAGACCTTCTCCGTGTTAGAGGCGAGAGCTCTAGTGGCCCATAGTGGTGTTAGTAGCTTGAACTAGGGTTTAAGGCCATTGATGTCATGGGTTCGGACAGTGTTGTTTTCTGGGTGTTGCCTGCGTTGAGCCTGGCCTGAAGGGAATCGGAGATGCACATATGGATGGGGCAGATGACCGTGATGGTGGCAGGGCCAGGTAGGGTCGGGGATGGTGCAGTTGGATGGATTTTTATTTGAGACATGGGTTCGTTCCTAGTGATGCTCTCGGCCATGATAGTCGAATGAAGCTTGAGTGAGAGATGGACATTAGCGAGGTGCTGGACGTGATTGGCTCGGTTGGTGTGTCATGCGAGGAGTGTCGTGGTGGTGGCAGAGGGTCATGGGTGAGGGTGCATGTGCACGTGTGTGTCCACGTTGGAGGGAACATGTTTTGAAAACCCTAGAAATTTTGTTTGGAAGTTTGTTCACTTGGAAGAAGAAGCGTAGATGGGTAAACATCCGTGGAGTAGTTATTTCGGACTTTGAGTCTTATGCATGTTTGTAAATATAAAACAAGTTTATCAAAAATTAAGTTTAAATTAAAATAAGTTCAACTTGAAATGCATAACTTTCCTGTTCGAAATCCGTTTGACTTTCGGTTTCTAGCATTGGGTTCGTATTGTCTTATAGAACATACTCATTAAATCACTTGACCCATATATGATAGTATAAATTAATTCTAAATTAATAAGTAGTGTTTAATTACGTCGTTTAGTAATTATACAGTTGACGCCAAGTTAATAAAACGGTGTTCCACTATAATCAAGTTGAATAAATTATTTTGTACATTTATTTAGCAGAAAAATCACCATTCTGCTATTATGTTAATTTGGACATCTATTTATCTATTAGTTTATTTATGTCGATTGTTATCCATCGATTGATCGTTGTGGATAGTTTACATTTTGTTGTTTATGTAGATATCTATGTGTTGACTTGAGTGACAATTTAAGTATAATAATAGCTTATTTGAGTATCTTTGAGATTTGTTAAGCCTCTTTCCAGTTTGGACAAGTTTTGAATTGAAATTGATTTTAAGTTTTGTAATAATTTAAATTAAGTTGTTGAATTTATTAATAATGTTTAACCGTTAATTTTATTAATGATCTTTAAAGTTGATTTAAATTCATAATGTTAAAGTTATTTTAAATTATCAAAGATTTAACTTAATTGGTATTTTAAATTAATAATATTTTAATATTTTATTAATAATGTTTTAGAGTTAATTATATTTTTCAACGACATCTTAAAGTTACTTGTTATGTTATTAATGATATTTTAATGTTAATTTTATTAATGATGTTTTAAAGTGAATTTCATTAATGATTGTCTTAAGTTAATTGATCTTATAATTAATGATGTGTATAAATTAATTATTTATTTTAAGTAAGGATATTTAAAGTTAATTAATTATTTTATTAATAAGGTTTAGATTTAATTATTTATGATGTGAGTGATCATAATGCAGTTCTTGTCTCTCTTTCCCCCAAGCCGAGTGTTAAAAATAGGCCTTTTAGATTTATGAATCACTGGCCCCTTTGTGATCACTACTTTCCATTGGTTGAGAAATTATGGTCAGCTGATCAGAATGATCGTCCTCTTTTTCAAGTATTGTTCATTCTCAAGAAAATTAAAAAAGAACTTAAGCTTTGGAGTGCTGGCAAAAGCAACACTAAGAAAGAGGTTAATGATCAGAGAGAAAACTGTTCTAGACTTCAGAAGATTCTGGAAACATCTAAAGATCACAATTTAGCTATGGAATTTCAAAATGCCAGAATCAAATTGGAGATGGCTCTCAACAAAGAATTCCTAGACACCAAACAAAAGGCTAAATGTGATTGGTTGTTGAAGGGTGACGAGGCTTCTGCTTTCTTTTATGCTAAAATGTCTAGTAGAAGAAGTAGAAAATGCTTGTCTAACATCTCAGTTGATGAGGCCATTAATTTTTATACACAAGTTTTCAATCTCTCCTTAACTGACCAGTTTCCAGAAGTTATTTGTAAATCGATAATATCTGAATATGGCGCGAACTTCTTGAATGAGAGTATTTCTTTGGAAGAAATTAAAGTAGCTTTGTGGAATATCAGTGATTCGACTTCTCCAGGTCCAGACGGTTTTAATTCAAAGTTTTTCAAAACTCACTGGTCTCTTTCAAAAGAGTTAATTTGTAAAGCTTTGAATGACGTCTTCCTTAAGGGTTCTATATTAAAAGAGTGGAATCACACTTTTTTACACTTGATTCCTAAAAAAGATCACGCCTCCAGAATCCAAGATTATAGACCGATTGCCTGTTGCAACACATTATATAAAGTTTTTACAAAGATTCTGTGTAACAGACTGGCTCCTTTTTTGGATAAGTTGGTATCCCCTAATCAGTCGGCATTTATAAGAGGGAGATCTATAGGGGATGGAATTATGTTCGCTCACGAAATTATTAGAGGTCTTGGAAGAAAGGATAATAAATACATGTGTATCAAGGTAGATTTGAAAAAGGCTTACGATTCGATTAACCGAGATTTTGTTATACACATGTTATTAAGTTTGGGCTTCCCAGACAAATGGGTGAAAATTATTGGAGATATCATTACCACTCCAGTGTTTTCTATTATTGCTAATGGGGAATCACATGGTTATTTCAAGAGCTCAAATGGCCTCAGACAAGGGGACCCTCTTTCCCCAATTCTATTTTGTCTGGTTATGGAATTTTTCACGTTACTGATGGATGGCAAAGTCAGAGAAGGTCTCATTTCTCCTATCTCAGATTTTAATAACAAGTTAACTCACATCATTTACGCCGACGATATTATAATTTTCACTAAAGCAAGTACTCTTAATGCTTCAGCCATTAGTGATGTTTTTCATAGTATGAAAAGAGTAACCGGATTGGAATTAAGTTGTGAGAAGTCTAATGTTTTCTTTGGTAAAGGGGTTACCAACAGTACTGATATTTGTTCTATTCTTAATATTCAACAATCAGTACTCCCTATAAGGTACTTGGGCATCCCTCTATCTAGTTCTAATTTGAAGGATAGGGATTGTGATCTACTGCTAGAGAAAATAAAGACAAGATTGGCAGGATGGGAAACTAGAATGCTTAGTCTAGCTGGGAGACTAGAACTTATCAAATCTACCATTTACCCTATCATTCAATTTTGGATGCAATGTTTTTGTCTCCCAAAAACTACGGTACATAAAATAAAACATTTAATTCTTAATTTTCTTTGGAAAAGCCGTAGTAGTAAGATTCCCTGGGAAATTTTGTGCAAACAAAAAGAAGAAGGAGGATTGGGTCTGAGGAATCTAGAAGAGCTGAATCAAGCGTTATTCATTAAATTAATTTGGAAAATACTCAATGCTGAAGGAATTTGGGCAGATTTCTTAAAACGAAAATATATTGGAAATAAAAGTTTTTGGGACATCAATCCGAGAGTGGACGACTCGGGAGTGTGGAAATATATTTTGAAGAACAGACAAGCAGCTCTGAAGTGCCTCTCCCTTAATATAAGTGATGGTAAAACTACGTCCCTCTGGTATGACCCATGGTTGAATGGTAGCTCCATTATGGAGCGAATTGGTTTAGATACGGCTTTTAGAACTGGTACAGAACATTTGACTCTTGATAGAATTGTAAAACAAGGAGAATGGAAGTGGGATGAGTTCAGTTTCCTTCGGCAGATTCATTCGGAGATTGAAGGTGTTAAGATTTTTAAAGACAGAGAGCGGGATTTTTGGGCTTGGAAATGTTCCAAACACGGTCAATATCAGTTCAAACTAGTGTGGAACTCTATTAGGTCAAGTTTTGAATTAAAATCCTGGTCGTCATTAGTTTGGAATAAAATTCACGTTCCTAAAATGGCGGTTTGCCTCTTTAAAGCCATTAATGACTATTTGCTAACGAAAGAGCGATTAACTTTCAAACAGATTGTCGTTGACCCCTTATGTGTTTTCTGTAATAACTACATTGAAAATGTAGATCACCTCTTTTTTCAATGTAATTATACAGGACAAGTCTGGTTATGGAGCTGCAAGAAATTTTTTAGCTCGCCGAAAAGAATGTTCTCATTTATTCTAAGGGAAGACTTGCATAAAATTGTTTCTATCTCAAAATTAAGAAATCTCAACTCGGATCTGTTCCAATTATCTATCTCAGTTTGTATTTGGCATATATGGAAAGAAAGAAATGATAGGATATTTCTTAATAGATTTAATGACACTTCGCAGTTATGCTCTAAGATTTATCAGACAGTGAGTATTAGAATGGTTAAGTCTAAGCATTTCAAGCACTTGAAAGATACGTTGAACACAATTGCTAACAAATGGGGATTTACCTCGATAAGCTAGTCAGGGTTTCTTCGGGTTGATCATATGTATTGCTCCTCCTCGCTGCGTCCTTCTTGTGCCTTGATTCAGGTTTTTCTGCATCCTGTATTATCTTTACATTCATCTTACATCTATTTAATTTACATCTTACTTAATTACTTTCAAGCCTATTTGACCTAGTCTGTAAGCCTAAGAATGCAGGAACTATTGCTGATCCGCCATCTCTCTATTTGGTTCTCCACCTATTTTAACATATCTCGAGTTATTTTCAGAAGTCATAATTAACTTTAACATAGGAGAGTCAAAGACTTAGCTTGTTTGTTCTGAGAGGACTGGTTTTTCTGCGGTTTCTTTCTCAGAGGCGAGTTCGAAGGCACCATATAGCGTCCAAAGATTCCATCTTTTGACAGTCGGAGACTTAGTCCTTCTGATCTAAAGGCAGTGACTTCTAGAAATCGAAGCCTTCAGTGTCGATTGATGATTTCTTGTCTTCAGTTCCTGTTTTGCGTTCTATACCCTACAGATCTGTTGTTAGAATCCATTCCAAGATAAAAGGTTCTACCTTTACGGGTTTAGAACACTTATCTGTTGCTGCTCACTCTCGTGTAGGATCTGATTAGCGGAATAGAGTTCCCTGGCGTGCTTCTTGCTTAGTCGTGGTCTAGCTGAAGGTTTTTGAAGCTGATTAGAGTTCGAGTTTGTTTTCATTTCCTCGCCGCCATTAATGTTTCCTCACCTTTGTGTTCGAGAGGAGTAAATGAAGTGGCTTCTCAAGTGAAGGCTCGCAGTTTCTACTTTTTCGAGTAGTCTGGAAGCTTCTAGCGGGTTTGGGTGTTTGTTTTGTTTTGCTTATTTTGGTTTTGGGTCTTGTTTTTAGCTAATATAAGATATTAGGCCTGGTTTTGTTGGTTGTTTGGGTTATGTCGGTTTTGTATTTTCTTTTGTTTTCTTGGTTATTAATAGAAAGTTTGAACCCTTCTTCAAAAAAAGGTTTAGATTTAATTAATTACTTTAGTAAATGGTATTTAAAGTTGATTTATTTATTTAATAATGATGTTTAAACTTAATTAATTATTTTGTTATTTGTATTTAAAGTTAATAAATTTATTTGGTAATGGAGTTTAAGTTAATGTAATTAACTTAAGAATATGCTTTAAATAATAATATTGTTTCATAAAAAGGGTTTTAAAGCTAATAAGTTTGTTTTATAAAAGGGGTTTTACCTGGTAAAAGGAACTAAGTAAAAGAGTAATATTCTAAAAAGAGACCTTGGATTTTAGAAAGAAAGATTGAATTTATAAGGCTTTGATTGGATAGACTATATTAATCAAGTTATGAATCAAATAAATAAGTAGTCCTTCTTAATTTTGGTGGTAGGGAATCATTTCCTCACTTAACGCCGAAGGATTAGTTGTTTGGAATTCACAATTAACTGTGTTTCGAAGGTGTATGTTTTGATCTATTTAAAACGAATTTACAATAAGAAATCTTTCCTAACTGATTTGTGAATATACTTATACCTATGTGATAAGTATATGAATATTTTAGTGAATAATTAAAGAAATTTAGTTAACGGAAGATTAGTTAAATGAGGCTTAGTGGTTTTCATGGGAAATTAAATTTGTGATTAATGTGTGATTATTTGATAGTTAAATAACTAACTATAAAATCTTGGCTAGTTTTTAACTCTGGAATATGTATGGGAAACACGAGAGTTAAATGGTATAGTTATTTTAGATGATACTACTGTATGTATAAGCTCGTTCTGTTCTCCTAGGACAAATGATAAGGAGATCCGTCCACTTAAATGGTTAGGGAGTGATCCCCGCTCTTATGCCTTGTCTGTTTAGTTTCCAAAGAATCAGAGCTGAGTTTACCAAAAACTATCGTTGTTTGTTTGGAGAGATTAGGATTAGATATATTATCTGAAAACCATTTCGAACCAACTCAAGCATTCAAATTTAAAGACATCCTGAAGATGATGGGTCGAAGATGGACCTCTTTGAAGTGCAAGGGATACTTGCTACTAATCCTGAGGAAGATTCCAAAATGAATGTAGTAGAATTTGTGACTTCGGTTTTTTCATATCCTAAACAACTTGTATGGATGAATGCTGACACTGCATCGCTGCTTGGAGGATGGTGTTAGCATTCCAAGTGGGATTGTTATCTAAAAGGTAAAACTTTGCCTGAAGTTCATCTACCGAGAATGACTAAAATCAGTTGAGACGTAGTAGGGCTAAGTGGGTCGCAACCATTCGGGTTTGTCATCACCTTTCTAGATAGATATATATATATACTTATACATACATATTTATGGATTTGGTTGTGCATGAGAGCTCTCGATAAAAGTTTGCAAAGCAGCCGCGGTGATGACATATTCGGTACTATCCAGTAAGGGGTAGGTTAGTCTTGTTTTGGTAGGGGTTGATAAGTTTGACCTCGGTACATTTTCTAGAGGTGTACTGTGGTGGGTGATATGTCATTGCCTTGTCATTGTATGGAATCCATTCTCGAATAAGTATCGTGCAGACTTAGTTGCGCCCAACTATGTTAAAATGTGAGATGCAAGTATTTCAGCTATATTCAATATTTAGTTTTAAACCCTAGACTCTATTATAATATCGCTGGATTTTCTATAGAAATGCTTTGGTTATTGTAAGATAAAACCCGTATGTGTTTATGTACTATGTGGTCTTACAAAATACTTTTATTTTCAAAGGTTTTAATAACATTCATAATCCATATGACTATGTTTCTCATGCTGATTTTACCAGACTGATCCAGGCGTTGTTTTCTTATAATGCTCGGGTCAGACCAAGCATGTTTTTCAAATTTATCTTTGGATGCTTTGAAGCTCAGACGACGAGCTAGATGATCTAGACGTATTAACGTATATTCTATTTTCACTGCATTGTTTTGTTATATTTTTCAGCATTTGTAAGGACATGCTATAATAACTGTCCAAGCTAATTATAGGATAGTTTGCTCTGATTGTGTATATAAAACTTTTCTTGTGTAAAGATTATTTTATATTATTGATTATACATTGCACTGCGAGATTCTGTTCTTTCTTTCCCCCAACGAATTATCTTTCTAGCACTCGCATGCTCGGCACGTGGATACCATGGATGTCTTAGTGTCGACTTTCGAAGGTTTAAAAGGTGGGTCGTTACATGTTACGTACACAAGTCTCAATGGATGTATTAATATTCGTTTCATGAAACATCTCAACTAGAAACATTTAATGATAAATATTTTAAACACATAGTTCAATACTCATGGTTGCGAACACATTCATAACTGTAATCGATTATTTCCTAAGGATTTTCTATATGTATGTATTCAATGTTTTAAGCGCATTACTTATATCAAAATATGATGGTACATACAATTAAAAATAGAACCAAAAGCGTACTTTGTTTCAAAAAAGATTCATCTGCAAGAGTTAAGTTATATGATAAATTACATGGTTTCCTCTACGGCACAGTGTTAACTCTATCAGAAACAACTATCAACATCCGTATGTGGTTTCTTTACCATTGTAGCCTTAGCAAATTCTTTATTCTTGGTTTTCTATTTATATTCATATGTCTAATGAGTGTCTTTTTTTGGCAAAGCCGATAGGTATTTTAAAGTGGCCTATCCACTTTTTATTAGAACCAAAATCTTTATAGTATAGGAGTAGAGCTGAACTACTTTAGCTACTATAAAATAAAATACAAGGTTATCCTTCCACATTAGAGAAGGCTTCACCACCCAAATCAGACTGGTTAAGTCCAATAACATGTACATAACCAAAAAAGAGCCGAGCAAGGTCTAATATGTAGTCTTTAGAGTCATAAGATTAGATATAGCTTCTATCCTAGGAACTGTCTTCAAATAGTAGCCTATTTCTCTCACCAAGTTCTCCTTTGGTTGCCAAGATGAGTGCATCTACTAAAACATGGTAATATAAGTAACGATCCTCACCAATAAGATTCAAAACAGATCTGAAGTATTTGTCCCTAGAGGGGTTGTATCGCATCTCAGAAACTCTACATTCCCAAGACTGCTCACCAGGAATCCAAGAAATAGGTGGTCATGGGAAAACAGCAGTGTTAGTGACATTTGTTTCCAGTGGTACTAACTGATCATGTACCCGAGGGGTTGCTTCAGACAGGGGGTCATAGAACTGTCCATAGGGTCAACTGAAGGAAGTGTGTCAGACGCGACGAAGGTGGGCTTGGGAACCCATTGCCTTATAAGTTGGCGAGGGAAAAGGATTTTGATCGAAATTGGTAACAGTGAATCAGATATTGGTAAGGAGGATGGAGGGCCATGCTTGCAAGAAGAAACACTATGTCCAAAGGTGCATCAAGTAGTGCAAATATCCGGCTTCCAATTATAAATCACATTCACAATTGCTACCTGATCTGAAGCCACTCTTACACGTAGCTTGGTGGGAAGTAACCCATCTATTGTGATATCAATCAATGCTCTAGCGTATACAAGCTTACGTCTCACTAAAATGTTGGCGTTAAAACATCTCAAATCACCAATTAAATTTGTTAACAAATTTCAACATGTCATCGACTGTTGAAAAGATGGAATATTGGAGAAGTGCGTCCAAATTGAAATAGATAGAACTTGCTCCCTAGCTAAGTCAACAAATAAACTCTAAGAAGTGATGATAATAAGCTTGCCTTCAATAAATACTACTTAGATTCTAGGATACGCAAACACTCATCCATAGAGGAGAACTTGGAAAGGAACGAAGTTGTTAAAATGCACTTTGAGCCCCTCTTAATCTTCCACACTTGCCTACAATGTTCATGCAATAGATCATAAGGGGGGTTGGAATCCAAAAGGAAGCCTACTAAAAATCTTTTCAAAAATAAAAAAATCATATAAAAATTCTTGCGGAGAATCATGACCCCATTTTCTTCGACAATTTCAAACTTTCTCAATGTATAATCACCCACATTTCGAGGGAGTTTGGAGAAAAACGAAGACCAGCTAAGAGGCTTTTTACAATTTGTGCTTTGGGGTGGGGGTAGGGGGGATAACATTGGATTCAGGCTCTGGGAATTTTTTGTTCATGCCAATATTCTGACAAATGCCATTCATGCTTGAAATAATCCCCACTATAACAGATTTATCCTTGTTATTTCCTTCCTACATAATACAACTTCTATCGAGGCAATTAGCTTGCACAATAGGGAGCTTATCCACGTTTCGTATACCATCAGCTTCTACAACACATCTGCCAATATAATCACAATTATCATTTCCACCTAAAAAACCCACGTTAACATCAGAAGCTCCTACAACCATCATTGAATCATCAACAACTCAAAACAACAAAGCAGGGACTGGAAGCAAAGGTGGAAAATCACCATGAATAGGAAGGGCTTGCATAGTTTGAACCCGACGATTAAAGGCGATGACAGATCTAGCTCTCGAGAAGGGTTCTCCTATATCTAGGCTCAAGCTAAGCGACCTTTTCTACTTCACCATAGGTGCAGAAAGGAGAGAAAGATGGAAAGACGAGGCTTGGACATGCAAAAAGAAGGGTCGAGAGGAAGAGACGCGGAAAGGAATAGATGATGAAAGATGGAGATAGCTAAGCGTCGGCCATAATTACTATCATTAAAAGATTCGTATTTAATTATTAATGACTCATTACTTCTACTATTATTATTACTACTACTATCATTAAAAGGTTCATAACAACAATAAGTGTCTTGCTACTGCTACTATTACTATTGAAGGACTAGTAGATATTTCTATATTGTACCCATTACTGTGCAGTTAATGCCCCGCTATTACCCCACTATAACCCTGCTATATCTCATAGCGGATTTCTACCGCTACAATTTTTCCATATAGCCTCAAATATAGCATTTCCGCTTTAAGCCCCGCTATTTCTGCTATATCCCATTATTCTCGCTATATTTCGCTATTTCCGTTATATCTTTTTTAAAAGAAATGAATTGAAAATTATCGTTTATACATTATAAAAATTATGAAATTGATTTATTTAATTGAATTTCTAATATATTTTTAAAAATGAAAATACTCTAATATTCTTCTAAATTCAATGATATTATATAATAGTTTTACATTTATTTACAGTATGTTCGCACATGTTTTTATTTAAAATTATTTATGTATTAAAAGTAATTAAATTGAATGTTAATTTTTCATTTAACACCATTTATATATTTGTAAAAATGTTAAGTACGAGTTTTATATGCTATTTAGAGTCATCCGCTATATATCGCTATATCCTCCCTATATCCCCGCTATGACTTTTTGCACCTCCGCCGCATTGAATCTGCCGAGCGCTTCAACTGCACAGACCCATTATATTCCCTTTGCTTTGATACTTATTGAAATCAAGCATTATAAAAGTAAACTTGTTTCTTCCTTATCATTCTTCACAAAATGTTTTTAAATCTCAACAAGGAATTCTTTAGCAATAGTTATCCTTCAGATACTGCAACCTTGAATGCCTATAAAATGTTGTAAAGTAAGATCATTAGACTCCAACGTTTTAAACAGTCCCACTACTCAATATTCTTCATACCATTTGAAGAATGTCCAACCTTAATGGGTGTATGTGCCATCATAAACGCAATATCTAGATATATGCAACCACGAACAAATAATATGTTCTCCTTCAAATTCATAAAGTTGATTCCAAATGAAATAAGAATGCAGTTAAGACTAGTAAACATCATAGTCAATTTAGCCTAAAATAGAATAAAGGATGAGATTAAAATGTTGAAATGAAAAGTCCACCATAGTAAAGTCAAATAATTGGTAAGTCCTTTCACAAGATACATAAAACAATGTCAAGGACCACTAGTTCAGGTGGTAAGGTGCTCTAGACCAAGGTTCTTGAGGTTTTGGGTTTAAACCATGGAACATTAAAATAAGTCTCTACTTGAATAAAGTACCACGCTTATTCTCATACATAGATAAATAGCATAACATTAATACTGAATATTTGGATACTTGAATTAATTGTAAATGATATTCTTGTTGTAATGATCAGACATTGACAATAATTCATGTCAAATAATAGATCTAACTTTGAATCAATTCATTACTTACATGCAAAACCTTATAATTATCATATGTTAACTATAATAACCCTTGGATTTAACGATCAAAAATTTAAATAATCAATTTAAAGAGTGAATCGTTAATCGATGGAACGCCCGTTATGCTCGATTTTTCAAAAACAGACGAATTGGATCTCAAGACACCCATAGTTGAGACTGCTTGTCCAATGCGAGAAAATTGAGTATAAACTTGACTAAGTTTGTTGTTGATAATTTTGGGGGATAAACAGTGTCGGATGGAAAGAAGTTGGGCTAATCCCATTAATTTCCTATAAGTGGCTAACTCTCTTCATTTTCTCCCATTCACTTTTAATTCATGTTAGGTTCTTCTTGTCCTCTTCTAATCCTCTCCTAATCTCCTCTTAATCCACTCCTTATCCTAAACCCTAGACCCCTCAAATAAATTTTCTACAATCAAACAAAAATAATCATAATTCCTCTGTTCTAATTCTCTACAAAACCCATAAACGAATTGGCTTGCATTAGAGTCTTGGTGTTCATTTCGAAATTTAAAAAGAGCTAAAGCTTGAGTTTTGGCGATTTGAGCTTGGTTTAGGGGAAAGCAAGGTGAGTAGGATGATTCCCCTTACCAATTTATGTGTTATACTTCATATTTTCGTTTATTGCTTTCTATAGAATAATATAAAGTGGTTTGGAGATTGTTTGGGTTAGTTTGGGCTTGTATTTATTTTGTAAACACAATTACATTAGCCCATTAATTGTTTAAGACCCTAGTTGCTATATTTATGAAAAGTTAGCAAGCCCTATAATTGATTTGGGGTTAATTGGGTGATTGTTTATGATGTTATGGTTTGACTGTGATAAATTAAGTGGTATAATGATATGCATGTCCATCTTTGTTTGTTTTAAGAACAAAAATCCCATTTAAACTTATAAATAAATCTTATGAAAAAGATTTGCAAAAATTTTAAATTGCTAATTTCCATCCAAAACCAACAAATACTAAAATGGAATCATCGAGATATTCACAGAATACTCGATTCATAAAATGGATGAAATGAGCTAGACAAACTGAATGACATAATAAATCATTCATAAGAATCACAACGAGTGCGGAATGCGGTAAGTGGAATGCTAACTTCCGCAACTCGTAGCCAAATGAAAACCGGTGGTAAGGTCGAGCAAAAAAGACCTTAACACTACTCAAAAGATTGCTTAGGTAATAATCCTAAGACAAGACCAAAATACCAGAAAATTCTCAAACTACAAGAATGAGAGAAACAACACTTTCCTCGTCATGAGGGCTTACAGAATAAAACGATGCCATCAAATTGGAATCAAAATCACAAAGGAAGATAATTCAATATGGAATACTACGGAATTTAAATGCATTCCTAGACGTATTCCAAAAGTAGAAGGAATAGAGGGACACGACAATTCAAAGATTTGCATCACTTATTACACTCTGATGTATCAAATATGTGCTTCTATTATGTGTTTATCATACTTTGTTCTGACCTCAGCTCTGATACCAAGCTGTGACGCCCCACTCCGAGAGCATCATTAACAAAGAGTATTATATGGATAATACCGTCTGCTAATGCGGACAATAGAGTATAATGGAAGCGACCATGTGTAGTCTTACTTTAACTATCTACTGAACACGCCGAAAAGTGGTTTTTATCATCTCATGTGGTTCGACAAGTTCAATAAATACTTAAAGCAAAGCTACAATGGCTATAGGATCTATCAGAACAAAATGTAACAACTCAATGTAATATACATCACAGAACAGCTGATCATCATAAACACATTTACTGATACAAAGCAGAGTATACAAAATGATACATGTCAAGTGGTATAGCAAACCACAATATACAGACGAGTTTACAGAATACATATCAGAGTTACAACAGATAAGGACTAAACAAAAAGCTAAGACAAAAAGGAGCGAGCGTAATAGTCCATGCGGAAGCAAAAGAGGCTAAGTCCAAAAGCACCTGACCTGAAACAACTCGGTCTGACCCGAGTATAAAATACACGGGTCAGTCTAGCTAAACAAATCAGTTAGATAAACTGAACAACAATAAACCTGCAAGGTTACAAAGTATAACAAATATCTCAAAAAGAGATAACACAATCATTTAACACAAGATGAACATAACAAAACAAGCCTCGTATCATCGGCATCTCAAATAAACAAAGGACATCATATCCCAAATCAAGCCAAAAGGCAAATAATAAATACCAATGAAGGTATACAAGTTCCACTAGATGATCGCTACATATCATGCGGCTCAAAAAGACCAACACCGAAGGGCGATACCTAGGGAATATACGTATCAATGAAAACAACAAAAGATTGCTCGAGCTCAGTACTGTATAAACAAGGATCCATGAGCCCGAAGGCTCCAAACCCAAATATCACCCATGCGGCTCATAAAGACCAACATCGGAAGCGATACTATAGGGCAACAAACCCGAAGGCACACACCCGAAGGTACAAACCCGAAGGCCACATACCCGAAGGCAACTTACCCGAAGGCAACAAACCCCGAAGGCTTAACCCGAAGGCAATAAACCCCGAAGGCAACAAACCGTAGTGGCGAAGGTCCGGAGGCCCAGTATTGGACACCACTAACTGGCGGAATGTGTCATAACTCTCGAAAAGGAACCCGAAAAGTGTTAACGTATGTCCCATAACCACTCGTTCGCACTAAACGGTTTACTATCCATTAGCCAATTTCACACTCAAAGCATTACAAAGTTTACCTCATGTCATCGGTAAACTAGACACAAAGGTCAAAACGATCAATCGAATAGGTCGGGGACTAATCGAAAAGGTGAACGTGCGGATTCATGGTCCGTGTTTTACCTAAACATTTAATCTCCTTTCCACTTCGTTCGAAGTGCAAAATTGTGTGTGTTTAAATAGAAATTTATAAAGCGGAGAAGGGAGCTTTTAATACGATTTAGAGGGATTATTTATAAAACTCGTGAATGAAGTCAAAAGTATGTTATCAAAGCCAAAGATGCAATAACAAACATTAAAAACCAACTTGCATCGATAAGATTTGGAAAACCGATCAAAACGAACAAAAATAGGCAAAACAGGGAAAACAGGAGCAGGTCGGTCGGCCGGCTACAGGGCTCGGTCGACCGGACACTGTCCTGGAAAAAATTCTCGGGAAGCAGGTCGGTTGACCGGACTTCCTGGGTCGGTCACCCGGAGCCTGAATTCCTGCACTCCCAAAACAGAGGCAGGGAAGTGCTCAAGTAGCAGGTCGGTCGACCGGACCTTGCGTTCGGTCGGTCGGAGCCTGTTTTCCAGCACTTCTTGCCCTATCAAATGAAATGCTAATTCTTCCCAAATCAAAGCAATAGCACATGAATACTTGTTAGGAATTCATACCCAACATCAATGATATTAAGAGAAGTAGATGTGAGTTCAAAACTCACCTTTTTACACACAAGCAAAGAAGAAGAAGCTCAATTGCAAAGAAACAACCAATCACACTCCACTTCAATTCTACAAGCTTCAATCTAAGATCAAAACAAGTATTTCCTAAATTTAGGTTTAGGAATTTCTGAGATTGAAGAGAGAAATAGATAGAGAAGATGAAGAGGAGGCTTACCAATAGTTTCTACTTGATTTTGGAGCAAGGATTCAAGTTTGCTATTCAATCTAGGGCTTGGAATTTCTAATTCCCTTTCCCTTCCACCATTTTCAGTTGAAGCTTGAGGAATGAAATGAAATGGAGATGAGTGGATGAAGAGTTAAGGAGATGGGGGGTTAAGTGGGGTTAAGGGCTGAACCCAAACCCAAGTCCAAAGTGAAAAAGGGTCAAAACTCCACAAACTCCAAACATATCGAAGCTTATACTCAAAAAGATCGCAAATGACATTTTGAACTCAATGGAAGTGGTTTCGAGCTCCAATTCGGCCGTTTGCAAAAAGTAGCTTTTCGGACTATAATCCGACAAACGACATTATATTGAAATAAAATATTTAAATATACAACCGATAAATATGCGGGTTGTTACAACATGTGTGTGCATAAGTGGGTATATCAACATGTATGAGCGATGCACAAGGCATCATATCCATTTGGATTCGTTTTGGCATGTTAAAGGAGGCCGGGTTGCTATAATCGCCTGTTGAACTCTACATGTGCAAAGAGTGGATTTTGGCATCGAAATCGGTTTTCAAATACTAAAGAAACCGCTTCCAAAATGTCAACCAATCAACTTCGAAAGAGGTCCGATGTGACAGAGGCATGATACGAGTGCTTGGCGACCCATCGGGCGAAGCGTCGGGAGAATCAAAACTTGAATCGGCAAATGGCAGCCCACCTTGTTCCCTGGCTTGGGCTCAATGCTCAAAAGTACACAGGCTCAATCGACTGACCTTGTGTATGAAAAACTCTCGAAGGAGAAAGCTATAACAGAAGGTTGGGGTAGTAGTGTCAGTCGACTACCTTTAGTCGACTGACATGTACATCCAGTCGACTGCCCTTAGTTGACTGGGATGAAGCTTCAGTCCATTAAAGGTGTACTGACCTGGGAAATGAGTCTAGGTCAGGTGCTATTCAATTGAGTAGGTCATTTTGTATCCCTTGGCTCTTGCTTTGGGTAAAGAAGTTTTAATAGGTGATATCAGTCTTATATTGGTAACCAAACTTTGTATTGGTATTTTGATAGTGACCATATGAATATATGGACGATGACGAGACATTGGTCTTCATCCGTAACAGACATATATGATTTCTTAATGGTTATATTTAAGGTATATATATATATATATATATATACGACATCAGTGTCCTTTTGTGGTCCCGATAGCATATTACATGAGGCACGAGTGTCATCCTCTTTCCGATAGAGGCATATACAAGTAATTTAAGAAATCCATGATGTCCAAGAGGGGGTTGGTGACAGTCATCTACTACGAGATCATATATATCACCCAAGCTTACTTTAGAAGGTATAGTGTGATCCACAAAGTTCCTAGGTAAATAGAGTAGATCACATATCACCAAAGCTCATTACAGGGTTATGGTAAGATCAACACGAGACCCATCTTTTAGGATGTGGCTTGGGGTCTATGGTACATTCAGATACTCACTCTATGTGATTATGGGACTGGGTTTCAAGTAGGTAGAGCAGGTTATGTATCACATATGCTTGTCGTGGGTATGCTAAGATCTACACGAGTTCGATCACTCTAGATGCGACATAATGTTTATTGTACTTCGGGTATTGACTCTATTTAATCTGGACTCTCGAAAAGAATCATTGGTTCACGATTAGATATCCATTGTGGACTGATGGGTATCAGTCTGTACTCTTTGGTTGCTTCTCATTGTTAGTTCATATTAGTTGGTTGAATTCGTTATTGTGTGTTTTAGAATAGACTTGCATTTTATTATCATTACCCTATTGTAGTATACTGTTACGGATCAGTCACATTCCATTAGTTGTGCTGGGTCGTTGAGGATAGGAGAAGAGCTGGTTATGGTATGATTTCCTATCAACCCAAGATTGGTTTACTTTACTAGTTTATGGACAGTTTGGGTTACCCTTGAGCCACGTTAGTGGAGAGGACAGGCTGTGCCTCGGTATCATCCTATTTTACTTGTATATAGTTTTGATATACAATATTTTGAAATAGTTCCCCTCACACAAGGCTTTATGTCTAACCCGCATTTTGCCTTTGACTGTTTATGTCATGACAACTCTCAAATAATCGATTGAGTTGTTTGGGAGTCAGGTGCTGTGAGGATATACTTTCAGGACAAATGGAGCATGCTATAGTGGCAATGTCGATATTTTAGATATACTTGATATGACTGTAGTACATGACATATGTATTTATATATGAGACTTGTTATATCATATGTTATTATTATAAACTCCATTTGTATGAGGTTGATGTGTTCTAATTTATCTGTATTGATATTCATTTATCAATTCCTTCGGCTCGTATGGTGTCTTATTTATTGTTTATTAAGTTCGTTTTATGTCTATTCAGTATATTATATGTTATCAATTCGATGTGAGATTCTATCGATATGCATTGGTTATGGTGTTTTGTATCTTTCATTTTACCCGATAGAATGCCTTTTGCGATATCTTTGAGTTAGACATTGTTTTGGACATTGATTTTGGATATTACGAAGAGTGAGTTGTTACAATTACCATCACACATGTGTATGTAGTTCAACTAAACGTTGACCTTCCTTTGGGTAGACTGACATCTGCAGGAATTTAAGTTCACATATAATTATCGAACGTCTACATGAACTGTCAACACAAGATATATCATTTTGGTGACATTTTGTTTTAAATAACTCACTAATTTATGATAAGTATAGTAAATTTATAAAGAGACACTAAAACATTCGAATTTGATTTAAAATTTTCTTTCCTTTGTGTAATCTCTCAAGATTTTATTATGCAACACTTGAGGATATATAACTTTTAATCATTTCTGATAGCTAATCCTTTATGATTATTAAATACATATGTGAAACTATCTTGACATCTAAAGCATGTACTATTCACCTATAACGTCTATAGACTTACACATATATTTAGGCATACTGATCTAGGGGATTCATATTTTACACCCATATTATTTGGGAAAATAGGTAAAATCTCACTATCACTTTTCATATCGTTAATTAAGCCCTAATTTTAACATAAAATCATCACAAATCTATCGCAATTAAAATTTTGTGATACAAATTTAAATTTCAAAATATCAAATTAAGTACGAAAATAATTAAGCATCTTTGCACCATTCAAAATGCAAGGTAAAATGCAGTAAACTAAAGTGCACAACCAATATATTGCAATTAAAAATTCATAATATAAATTTAAATTTCAAAAAATCAAATTGGGTACAACAATAACTAAGCTTATTTGCACTATTCAAAATGCAAGGTATAATGTAGTAGACTAAAGTGCACAACCAATATTATTTTGAATATCTAATATGTTTATATCATTTAATTCGATGAAATATATCATTTTAACAATTATAATCATAATTATTTTTTAAAATACATATAAATTTAAAATCATTATGCACCTTACACTCTAATGGAATGAATTGAAGTAATGATAAGTAGGTTGCACTACAATAAGTACAATGTATGATAGAAGTAATCAAAATTGCATAAAGACACATTATTAGGAAATTTTTCTTGTTTACAACATTCTTTTACCTTTAACAAGCTGTTTTCATAATGTAATGCAAGACATTTTTAGTCAAAATAAATAATTTTAGAAGTTTCATGAGTTGTTATTATAAAATGCAATGTAAAACGAAATCAAAAATTCTAAAGAAAAACCAAATAACTTTGAATTTTTAATTATTCATATCGGTTATAATCATATATCGTTTATTTTAATAAAATTACACTAGAATTTTTTTAAGAAAAAATATGATACCTTTCATTGTAAGAATACATGATAGGTAATTACTTAGAAAAATGAAACAAGAAGGAAGGGGCGTTTAATAAATCAAGGAGTCGATCTTAATTCTCAAAAGAAACAAGGAGATTTGAGTATTTTTTGAAAGTATAGAGGTGCAAACTTAATTTCCACTTATGAGATTCTTTTATATCTACATATTAATAACAAATGATTCCCTATAAATAAATGAAGGAAACCAAATTAACAATCATAATAACGGAAGAAAGTAAGACGAAAGTCAAATTTGATACAAAATTTAAGAATGAAAAAATTAGTTTAACTTTACACGTAATAGATTATACAATATAGTTGGAGATTCTATGAAAAAATTCCACCTAGAAACCCATAGCATAGGCCAAACGGATTTGCTACTTCCATCCAATTTGCGTCCAAATCTGCTACTAACTACTTTGAACTTTGGAATTCAGAAATGATGGTGGTGGGCTTGCTTTATGATGTCTCTCTCCACCCATGACCTACCTCAATAGTATCATCATTTGATATGGTGGTTGTGTGGGATTCCGTCTCAACAACACGCCACCTCCTCTCCTCCCCCTCTGGCCAATCCGCTGCCACCTCTGTTGTTCCTTCGCAACCTTTATTGCAACGATCCAGAATTTTGGACACTTCATATTTAGATATCTGAACTATTGTGAATAAATTGATATAATAACCTTGTCAACCCCCTTTTCGTTTAATAACTATTGGTAAGAAATTTGTTATTGAAATTTGTTTACAAAAATAAATAGTTCAAATAAATATCGGTAATGTGATCAAAAATTGTTCTATCGATAAACGGCCTCGAAATGTGTGAAATTATCATCTAGGACACTGTCTCATATTTTGACAAAAGTAGCGCCATCGGAACTGGAATATTGAACTGATGTACGTTGACAAGTTTTCTAATGTCTCTTGTAATCGTGCGAGCTTAAAACGTGAAACGATTAACCTGAGAAAATTAAATATAATATTTATTTTATTATAAATAAACCCACACCTTACTTCCTCCCTCTCACTTTTCACTCTCTCCCTCTCCTTTCCTTTACTGTAAACAGAAAATTCAAGCCGCCTCCTTCCCCTAATTTAATTGAGAGCTACTGGCTACTTTAGAGGGTGAGACCGGATCCATTGGAGTCATATAGGTGAGGACTTCAAATCCAGGGTGACTTGGTGGTGTGCAATTGTAATTGGCATGGGTGAAAACGGTTGACGAATACGGTTCCCTTTTAGCAATGGTTAGGAAAGTGTGAGTTAAAATGGAGAATACCATCATGTTGCTCTTGTCGAGAAGAACCATCCTGCAAAATATCATCACTTCCGGTCATGGAATGGGAATCTCGACGATAGCTTGTCATGACATGGGGCATCATATTGCTTTTCAAGAGGGGGTGTCGATCTTCAATTGGTGGAGTGGGATGCGGGGAGAACATGAAGTGTGGCGCAATATCGAAGCTCGTTTGTCGATCTATGAAGCAAGGAGGGAGAAAAGAGGAGAGAGATAGGTGCAGCATTGGGTGCCTATACATGTATGCTTCTACGCATAGTGATACTAAATTAGGGAAGTAGAGGGATTTATTTTAATAAGGTAATTAGTAAATAAATTATTTAATTATTTATTTTAATTAATACACAATCTTATAAAATCAATAACTTTGCAGATGAGGTTCATTGGAGACGTCGTCTTCACCATTGCAAAAATAGCAAGATTTTATACATGTTGGTTAGGCTTAGGCTTGGGTGAGTGAACTCACCATTTAATATGATAACTTTGTGTTAAAATATAAGTTAAAATCGATAACAATGTAAGTTATTACTTTTGGGCCCCTCCTTGCTTTGGAAACCAAGTGAAAACATTATATATAGTATAATCTCTTTTATAACCCTTTATAAAGTGCAACATGGCCAAGACTTATTGTTTACATATTTGATTAATTTCTATGTGAATTGAAGTGTATTGTGAATGTTCGAGGCAAAATAGTTGCTATAAATGCACTTTGAAATCCCTTATATTTGCAATATGTTAAATTGGTTAAAATGTGAATATATTATGAGAATATATATTTGATTGTTCTCTATACAGGTTTCGATGTGTTTGGCATAGAGGAATCGGTTTGGAAAGTTATACAGATTGTGAAACAAAGTTGTGAAAGATAGGAGCGAAAAGGTCGCAATGGATATACTTTGGAAAAGCCTTGTGTTCGGCGATTTTAAAGGTAACTTTGAAAGGCATCCTATGGCTTCTCATATTTTCAATAAGTACTATAAGTGTATTTTTTAACAGAAAAGTGTCAAAGTTTAAATATATTTTTAATAATTATTTTATTTTTAAAAGTAAAGGGTTTTAAATTATAAAACATGTTTTTTTGGTTTTTAAATAAATTATAAAATAAGTATTGTTAAACAATATTTAAAATAATGACTTAAACAATTGTATAAGTATTTTAAAGTAATTTTAAATATGTATAGTTTTTAGTAAATTAGTTAAAGATTTTAATAAAGTATTAAAACGCTCATTTAATATAATATCTTTGAAATTGTTGTAAAATTTTATTAATTATATTAGCCTATAAATAAATTAATATACATATAAATATATACATCAGTTTAAAAAGGATTTTAGTAATATATAAATTTTAAGAAGTGGATTAAGTATTTATAAATATATTAAAGGAATTTTGGATTTCTAACACTTAAGTTAAAATAAATTATTTTGAGAAGTTAAGTTAAAAGTGTATTACCTTAATTAATAAGTGTAGATACGCTTTGATCTTTAAAATGAATGTCTTAAAGTTAACAATAACTATAAGTAAATAGTATTGGGATATAGTATACAATGTTTTAGTAACATTTGTTTTTAACCTTTATTAGTTAGATATAGGAATATAATTAGATATTTAATAATGAATATTTTAAAAATTAATTATAAGTAAACAATTTTGGGTTGTTGTGACAATGTTTAAGTGACACTTGTCTTAAACCCTTATAAATGTAATTAGATCTCTAAAAGTGGTTTTTAAGGATAAATGTTTAAAGTATGAAATGTTTTAGATTTGTAGTAAACAATGTTTTAGTAACATTTGTTTTTAGACCCCTGAATTATGTTTTAAAGTAGAAAAATATTGTTAAATGATTATGAATATACTTAGACCTTTAATAATGGAATTTTAAAGATCATAACAAGAATCTTTTGGAATAACGATAGAAAAGTATATGTTTAAAATATAAGTGAGAGAAAGGGTTCATAGTAACAATGTTTTAGTAACGTTTGTTTTTAACCTATTTGATTGTATTTTAAAGTAAGTAAATTTTGTTAAGTGATTAGTGAATATATGTATCCCATCGAGATAAGAATATAAATACCTTTGACATATAGAAAAGAGTATAAATGAAAAGTGAATATGTGAACAGTAAATACGTAATAAGTAAATACGTGAATATTAAATACATGAATATTAATTACATTGTAAATACGTGAATAATAAATACGTAACTGGTAGAATACAAGCATGTATATTTTATAAAGGGAAATTAAAATTAAATCTATATACGAATTTAATAAGTGATATTTTAATTAATAGGTGAAGTATTAATTAATAAACGAAGTATTAATTAAAAAAGAGGTATAATTAATAGAGGAAGTTTAATTAAATAAGGAAGTTCTAATTAATAAGTGAATTTTTAACTAATAGAAGTGTTTAATCGATTAGAAGTTTTGATTAATGAAACAAGTTTTATTATAAAGAGTTTTACTAATAAAAGAGGTTTTAATTAATAAAGGACTAAATATAAAAAAGGATTAAAAGCGGTTTATATAACTTGATCAAGCCTTGCGTATGTTTAATCGTGCTTTGTGTATCTATTGTTTATGGAATGTTTGGTCATGTACTTGGAACCAAAGCTGACAAAGTAAACTTGCTTCTATCTTTGAGCGTTAAGAAAGATGATTCGATTTGGGTGCAGAAGCAATAGCGCTTTTACCTAGTGGGCTTCACTCTTGACCAAGGGATAGTGGAAGTTGAGAAGGTTGGAAACATGATAAATATACGAGACTTAGTTTACATATGCGATCATTCTCGTTGATGTTGAATATGACCGAATTACTTAGGAAATATCTAGAAGAAACAAGGGAATTATATGGTACAGATTCACTTAATGATGATATCCTATGTACAAACACATCTTGTTCTTCTAGAACAAATGATAATGAAATCGGCTCGGATAGGAGAGGATCTCCACCCTTATGTACTGTCTATTTATTTTTAAAAGAACCGGGGTTGAGTTAACCAAAAATCTATCGATTGGTTTTGGAGTGTCGAGTAAGCAGGGGAGTGTACTTATATCTGATGACTCGAAACAGTAACCACTTCAAAACATATACGTGTTCTATCTCTTTGGAAGTGAATCTGTCCAAGATGTTGGAATCTATGTGGAGATTCGAGATCTGTTTGAGATGCTTAAACCCATGTAGAGGTTCGTGATCTAGTCGAGATGTTGGAATCCATTTGAGGATTCTTGATCTGTTCAGGTAGTGGCTCGTGTGTAGAGATGCTGAATGTGACTTCACCAGTGGTAATGACAGAAAACAGAGTAGAGGCATAGCCAAGGGAGTTTAGCTAACCCCAAGGGTATATCAACTCCACATCTAGAGATGCTTTCGATCTGTTGCGCGCGGGAGTCGGTGATATCTGAGTCACGTGGTTTTATATGTTTGGAAGTTGACCACCTATTGCTTTCCTTTTTGGTATATTTTATTTAGGGATATACAACGCTCAACCCTTATCAAGAGGTCCGCGTCAATGTACTTGGGGCAACCACTAATGGAAAATCCATCTACGAATGTGTCTTTGCGGTTTTGATTGTATACCGACTCAATATTGTTGTGGTGTAACTAATGTAAGCATCACGGGTATTTTCTGATTTATATTCTTTGCACTAGACATTATCTATTATATCGCAATATGTACTTATTAGATGGTTTAGCTCTTTTGAGGGGATAACCATTATGACGGTCTCAGAAGGTGTTGTTATATGTTGTACATATAGTTCTTGAGTTTTTCACACCAGACTTATGTCCGACTCGTGGTTTTATTATTCCCTTAATTCCATAGGTGCACTTTCAAGAAGTTTGAGAAAGGCAGGTTTTCATTGATGTTAATTTAGACTCTTGGAGAGGAGCTGGATGATTACCTACCGTAGGATTCTTATTTCTGCTGCCTTACATTATGTATATATATTAGCAATTGTACAGGAAGACTATTATAACTATCCAGGCTAATGATATTCCTCTTATTAGTAACTCTAAAATACTATGTATATTAGAGTTGCTCTATGTATTATCTTTTGATATTGTATGTTATCATTCCATATGTGAGATTTTGTTGTTTTTGTTCTTCTCTTCCTTGTTCATTTTCTTTTCTCCTTTTTCTTTGCCCAAATATTATGTCTTTTTAGCACTTGGGTGTTCGACAAGTGAATACCGTAGATGTATTAGTGTCGATGTTCGAGGGTCGAAAAGCCATAAGTTACATTTATAGAATCCTCCCACTACCTCAAAATCTTCCAAACTCAACTCCCCTTTACCCATATTAAACAACACCTTGTACTGGATTACTTAAAATGATCGTCTGAATCTAAAAGATTGTTGGAATAATTTACTGCAAATGTTTTGCAAGGCCTTCCTCTTATTTGGTGCCAAAAGGTAGTAACTTAAAACCACATAGAAAGCCGATTATGCCATCATGCTATTGGACTATTTTCACGAAGTGAGTCTTTGGTAATGGAAAAGATAAGAGAGAACCATGCTAAAGATTAGTGGCGACAAGCTGGTTTTTTGCAATGATTGAGAGCATAGAGCCAACACTGAGGAAATACTTGCACAAACATATTAGGATATGAAATATATCTTCTAACGAACACACCTAGCTACTCACCTGAGCTCATTTTTTGGTTTTGCAAGTGTACCTGTTTGTAGTATATGCGAGTCTTGTTCATTATTGTTGTATACTGTTTAGATTCCTACACAATGCTGTATTTATGAGCATGTTTTGGTGAGTTTTTGGTTTTTCATATAGCCAGACAAGTTAGCTCTTACTTACTTTGTTGTCACCTTATAAAGTATGCTTATGGTTAAGACTCTTATATGTTGGATCTGGTGCATCGCCACGGGGAAAAGGAGAACATTTCAAAAAAAATTCCTTTCTGACATTATGCGATAGATCATTTTAGTATGTTATCATGAATGATATAGATTACTTCTAGTAACATTTAATATCTGATTTAATATAATGACATATATTTTGAATTAAAATTAATTTTATTGTAGTTAATTTAGTGGATTATATGATATATAAGGAGAATCATATGTCCATTATTATATTATAATAATATCTAAGGGGAATACACACACACAGAGATATATATATATATATATATATATTGGTCTGTATGTAAATACATATTTAAATATGTGTATATACATATACAATTAACAAAGTATATATAATTTTTGATTTATTAACTATAATTATATATATTATTCATTAGTATATCTAATTAATTCCAAATTTTATTGTAATCAGTATATCCATGGAAAAATTCAATCCAAATATTATAATATGGAAAATGTTTCAAATTCGAAAATAATATTTTGATTAGTTATTAGTTTAAAAATTAAATTGTTATTAGACTGGATCAAAATTTATAATAATTAATATATATAATTAAAATCAATTAAAAATATTAAAATGAGCAATATATGATATTTCATTTTCTAATCCATAAATAATTTTAGGATTGGTTTATCATGTTTTTATATAATAAGAGTGATACTTAATACAAGCAGATAACTCATTTTGATGTCTTAGAGGTTTGAACCTATGATCTCGAGAACCTCTATCTGGAGTGTCATATCACTTTCCACTTAAGCTAGTGGTCCTTGTCGGATTGGTATATCATTTTATTTAATTATTTAAATCTATTTTTAATATATATAACTATTTTTGAAATTGATAATAATTAAAATAATTATGATAAAATTCAGTAAAATTATGTAGTGTTCAAAAAAACCATGTAGTAATTTTCTAGGTCATAATATATATATATATATATATATATATAAAAGTAATAATGTTTAATTAAATTTACATAGAATTATTAAAATTTGAAATTAGTATAGATGAAGTAATAAATATTATTCTTTTTTAAGAAAGTAATTTTAAGCCGAGATCAAAAATGGTTTTCTAATTTTTTTGCATTAAAATAATAAATTTATACAAACCAAATTTTTATAGAAAAATTGCCTTTTTGTCTTGGTCCAGTAGCATCAATGGCTAGTGGCAAGACATTCTAGACTGGCAAGACATTCTAGACTGAGGTTCTAGGGTATTAGGTTTGAACTCCCACAATAACAAGACATGTGCTTTGCATGAATAAATTACCAATATTATTCTTAGTAAAATGTTCTTTGTAAAAATAGTCCTTTCAACCAAATATATATATATACACACACACACACCAATAATGACTTATAATATAAAGTTAAATGTTTTAAAATAATTTACCTTAGATGAAATTACTGGTCAATTACGCATTGTGTGTTATGAGTTTCTCCTCCTTGGGGAAATTCTTCTCCCTCCTCTATGCTTTGGTTGTAAAGCATAGAATTTGGCTTCAACTTTCTCTAATGGAGGCTAGAGATTTGGTTTGGAATATTTCGAAATGAATTAGGCGATAAGGTGGTATTTAGTGTCTCTAAAAGGCTAGAAAATATCAAATATATTTCCACCTTTTTCTCCTCTTTTATCCTTTATAAACTATTTACTAAAGTAACTTTTTAAAATGTACCAAAGCTATCCTAATTCTCACCATGGTCGACACCCTTTAATATTTGTATGTATGTATATGTATGTCAGGATTAAGTAATAATAATTTTTAAATATTTATTTTAGCTTATTTATTTAATTAAATAATTCTATAACATTTATATATTATTTAACTAAGTTTAAGGCTTTAAATAAATAAATAAAAACCATAAAAACAAAATTTATATTAATATTCTTTATTTTTATTTAACAGTTATAAGGTTAATTCGATTAAATCAAATTCGGAAATATGTTGATAAATAGTAGTGTGGAACTCCCGAGTGTGAACTCTTACACCCATAATTTTAAAGATAGATAATTAAAAAGAAATTAATTAATTAACAATAACGCCCAAAAATAGAATTTTCAATATTTGGCTATGAAACTTCCACCATTGGGTTCGTGGTGATTTTCTGATCAATTTTCATATATAAAGTTTTCCGATCGGAGTTCAAATGAAAAAGTTATTGATGTTTGAAGTTTTCAAATCAAAAATAATTATATATGTAATTAAGGAATAAAAATAATTTACTAACATAAATTCTGTTCAGTTAGAATTAACTGATAATTAACCTTACTTAACCTGTATGACTAATTAACATTAGTGTTAATCGGTTAAAAATAGAAAGAATATCGTATAAGAGAAAATTAATCATCGTAATCCGACAACGGAAGATAATTAACCAAAAATATGTCCATCGATCGACCATTTAATTGGGACCGGTCAACCGGTGGCATCGTAGCAATCAATCGGTGGAGATAACGCCT
Organism: Allium fistulosum; assembly: GCA_030737815.1. Taxonomy (NCBI): domain Eukaryota; kingdom Viridiplantae; phylum Streptophyta; class Magnoliopsida; order Asparagales; family Amaryllidaceae; genus Allium; species Allium fistulosum. The sequence continues at coordinate 2,329,108 of JASFAW010000015.1, forward strand.
GTGGATTTTGATGTGGTCGAATTATCCGGATTTAAAATAATTTAATCTAACGGTTGACATTGATTCAAACCCTTATAAATATGGGTCTAACCCCTCACTTTTCTTCTCATATTTTCTGGAGCATGGCGAAGCTCTGCCATTTTATAGCTTATATATGTATATACAAGAGAAGAATAGCAAAGTATAACTGAGAAGAAGAATATGGTTGAATCAAATTGTTAAGGCCTAGGTAAATTATAATTCCAGATCCGGATTTAAGTTAAATCCAAATCTCCTCTCAGATCTAGATTTCTAATATATGTATCTTTGCTTGCCGTATATATATTCAAATAGGAAGGATAAGGTGAGTCAAACTAGAATAACATGGATTAGATCTGGAGATTTGGAAAGCTAAAAAGGTGTGTGGGAAATTATATATTTTTTTTATATAATATTGGATTATTTTGTTGTAAATCCATTCCTATAGACCTAGATGAAAAATTGGAGTTCTAGGCCTAATTATATATGTGAATTGAATTTACAAACCCTATCTACTTATTATATTATTGATAGCTTGGATATACTATTGCATGTACTTGAATATGAAAAGTATTGGATAGTAGTGGTCCCTAAATTTAGTATTGGGTAGCGGTAGTCCCTGAATTTGATAATTGTAATTCCATATTCGTTGATCAAACGAGTTATGCAAGTAAATGTAAATTAGAAGTTATCATAATAAATCATTGGGATTTAAGTAGTATTTTAATATGTTGGGATGTTGAGCGTTGCAATGTAAATTTCTGTAGATTATCAAGTTCAGATTCATAAATATGAGTGTATCATTTGAAATAACAAGGAATACGCCTAAAAGGAAGAAATGTATAAAATAAGAGTGTTTACAAAGTATTTTGTACAGCCTATTTCAATAAATACAGAATATAATTCTTTGTAATTCCAAACATAACACAAATTCCCTTTTTGGATAAGATATAGAGATTTAAAGTGTTACCCTTTCCTTTTGAGGAGATGTAATTCTAATGCATTAAAATGCAGAAATTCCTAAGTATGAATTAAAGAATTGTAGTTGTGATAATAATAACGGTTAAATTGTAAAATTAATATATACATGCAATAAGGACAGGATAAAAATAAAATAGTAAACAACAATGAGTTAGGAAAGTAATAAAATGTATAAAGGAAAGAAGTATATAAATTATACGAGTATGGAAAGTCCACTAAATAAGGAAGGACTGTAAGGGTTAAAAAGGATAGAAATAAAGATTAAATAATAAAAGAAGTGAACAAATAGTAAAAGATTCTAAAATCTTTTAAGTTCAAGGAAAGTGGTAAATGATATTAAACTAAGATTAATTAAACAAGGAATCAGTTAAATAAAAATAAACTGAATATGAGCAGTTGAACATTTGAGGTGTAATAATGAAATAAGAATAAATATAAATACAGACACAGCCTTAAGTATATGTTTATGATAGGTGTGAATTATTAAAGTTCGCTAAAGCTTAGCTTAGATAAGAATGACATTGTCGTTAAAATAGGTTGGAATGTGAGGTCAGTAGTTTTACACAACATAATTTTACCCATCACAAGGTCCTAACAGAAGTTGTGTATACTTTATACCGAAGTAGAAAGGTTAGCCTCGGTCGAAGTGTTAAAGAAAAAGTAGAGTCTGGTTCAACCTTTTATGGGGTATTAATTAACAAGTGGGGATTACCTTGATTGCGTTATGCAATCTAAATTGGATGGCGAGGAAGGCTCGACGTTATATCAGTATGTGTTTGATACCATATTCAGGAGTAGGAGCTGTACATAGGTCGAGAATGTCATCAGTCTGAGTGGTCAGTGGAAAGATATGGGTTACACCTAAATAGCTACACCTACTACTAGTGTAGATCACATTTAAGTCATGCACCGCCATAGTTGTTTACTAGTTTATTTATTAGGGGCAAGGCTAGATAACCATGTATGGAGGTCTTTCAAAAACGGATAGAATATAGCTAACAATTGTGACATCGTTATTAGGCACTATGGGAGTTCCTTGGTATGCATGACGATGAGGACGTGATACTGCATTGATGATGGATCCTGACGAGGTGTTGGGTTACAGATACTAGAGGGGATAGTATCTTGGTCTAAAGGTGGACTGTGGTACTTATATATATATATGTAGTTATTATCTATCTAGGGTAGATGGGGCATATCGTACGCGTACATAAAGTTGAGACGGTTAAGTAAAATAAAAGACAGCATGTGATGGAAGGCAATCGGCATAAACTAGTGTGGTGTATAAAGTTTGCAATTTACCAGCCATGAGAACAATGTTCTAACAACCTCCTCATTACAAACCATAAGATAGCTTAGAGGGATAGGTACTGGTACAACGTAGGAACAATAAAAGGATAGGTTTTCTTATGCATGCTCGGTACCAATAAGGACACTAGATATTGAAAGTGTCAATCTTGATCGGTAACAATATTTTTTATTATACTTCACTATTTCGCTTTGAGTTTATATCGATAGTGCACTGGTATGCATTTATTTATTTGCAAGATACTAAAATCAATAATCCATCCTTTGATAGACTTGAGTTTTTTATTTAGCGAAAATTCGGGCCCATTAGGGTGCGATTTGTCACATTTGGTATGAGAGCGTAGGTTAGGCGATATTAAGAACTAGAATACGTTGAGTGAACAAATTTGTATTTTTACTATATGTATATATAAATATGATATACGCGAAATCCTATAAATTTCGACTATAGAGTAGTTGTAACAATACTCTAAAAAGAGGGATAAGTTGACTGTGAGTTGGAACATTAGGTGAAGTTGAAGGTATACATATATCCCGATTACCCTACAGGAAGTAGGTCGTATTGGAAGGCTTTGACTTAATAAGAGCATGAATGTGATATATGGAAGGGTCCTTGAAGATAGATAGTACTTAACTTCCTTATAAAGCATAGATTGCTCTCTATGGTTATAGATTCTTGCAGGATTGCTGATTGATAATGTATAGTAGGTCCAGATAAATGGGAAAGTAATAATCTATATGATGCAGGTATATGAATTAAATAAGTTCCCGAAAGAAGCTGTATAGTAATCACTCTGAGATGATAGCCAGATTTTAATACTGTAAGAGAAGATAATTCAGTAAGTAAGTAGAAAAGAAGAAAAGTCCAAAAGAAATGACAAATAAGAATCCACTCTGAGTCCGACCCTATAAGAAAAAATTTAATATAAAAGTTGAAATGATTTTAATATAAAAGTAGTTAAAAATATATAAATAATAGATTTGAAATGATTTTCAAAGAAATTATTTGAAGGTATAAAAACTTTGTTTTTGAAAAGTAAGTAAATATTCAATTTTTGAAAAAGTGAAATATTTATATTTTATTTGAATATAAGCTTTAGTACAAATTAAAATGTGTTAAATCGAAAATTTCCGTAAATGGGATTTGTAAAAAGTTATTATTTTGAAAAAAAATAGTATAGCGTATATAATTCGTTGATTTTCCTGAGATGAAGGAAAAATTTTAAGCTATAAAATTACTTTTAGAGATTGATAATAGGAGGTAGTATAAGTTTAAAATGGGGTTAATTCATTAGGAAAAAAAGATTATAACTCGAAAATAAAGTAGCAGGCGAACGCACTGCAATGGTTCAATGAAAAAGATAGTCAATTGAGCGAAAAGCTATATAAATAGAAACAATATTATAAATTTACATAAAATAATATTAGTTTAAAAATAATGTTATGAGATTATATTAAGGGCACGGTTGTGAGCATTGATCGCTTGTATCTTTTAAGTGTCCCTTCGCATGCTATTAGAGACTCCACCAAGGATTAGAAGTGAAGATAGAATGAGTAATAGAAAAATAATAGGATTGAAGTGTCCTCTACTCCAGTTTTTATTGTTCAAAATTGTAAAAGATTTTTTGGAAACATTGTAAAGTGTATTTTTAAAGAAATTGTTTGGTATAAGAATTGAGTTTAAAGCAAAACCTCATAAATGGTTTGAGTTAAAAAACCTCTATTTTAAGAAATAAAAATCCTTGTTGTTGGAAAAGGGCTTTAAAAGGAAAGGAACTTTCTAAATTAAATTGCTAACATTTTATTTTAGACTTGATGAATAAGCTTAATTCAAAAATCCTAAATTGTAATTTTAAAAGTCAAGACACCAAGTTATTATTGAATTTAATAAAAAAAGTTTCCAAATTTGTACTTTTAAAGATAAAAGTTTTGGGATTAAGTACTTCAAAATTTTGAAGTTTTGATTTTCGAAAAATAAGTGGCGAAAACAAAGCCAAAATTTAATATAAAGTAGATAATGATGACTGCCTAGGTAAGATGGAGTAAAAGATAAGGCTATGAAGAAAATAGCGATGATTGCTCGTAGAATAGCAATAAGAAATCCCCGTAGAGTGTAAGGAATATTGGTATAAGCCTCAGAATATTTTGTAGGACATGTGTGCAAGCCGTAAGAAGAATCCACGAGGGAATGATGAATGGTATAAAAGTACACTTCTACGAGTTTTAGCTTATACTCGCATGAAAGGTTAAGATAAAAGAAGTAAGTACCAAAATTTGAGAATACTATCTAGAGAGTTGGATTAAAAGAACATAGTAATAAAGGGTAATGAGATGTTAAACACACATATAGGACGTTGGTTGGCTCAAGATCAAAGAAGGCGGGATGGAAGGTAGGAAATTTATTTTGCTGAGCCAATTTTTTCGGTAAGTTATTCTAAATGTGCATGATTGGTATTCCTTATCCCACTGTAATGTGGAAATGCATAGTCCAGCCTATAATTAGTGGTAGTAGATAAAGGTAATAAGTGGACCTTGTTTACTAGAAGCCAGAAGGGTGGATTAAGATATGTGGTTTATGGTAGAATGACCCGTTAGAAAGATCCATTTAATGTAAGTAAGAAGTGATAGGGGAAAAACATCATTAATGTCAGTTAATATTGAAGGATGGCTTCAAGCAATTATTTCTTTTAGGTTTTGAGTTGTAAGTATTAATCGTTTCTGTTGTATAAAAACACATATGATATTATAAGAAATATTCCTTTGAAATTGGTTTTCTGGGTTGGCCGCTATATTAATTGGAAAACTGTATAAGCAAGGAAATCTCATGTTGACACATAACTAATGCAAAGTAAGAGTGGAAGTTTATAAAATAAATTACGAAATTTATTTAAGTAGCTACTAAGAGAAAAGCAAAGTCCCAAAAGGTTTTAAAATTTTGGAAGCTAAATTTTATCGAGCGAAGGAAATGGAAAGATTGTTTCAAAACCGTGGGTCACCATCCCTATGCCTTAAAAGGTGGAATATATAATAAACTTGTATGTTGGTTATTATTTAAGATAAAAGTCAAAGTTTTTGAAACTGAAAAATTTATCGTGCAGTTGAATAAAGTCCATTATAAACGTTAAACTGTTGACTAAACCCCGACTACATAGGATGTGGTATGAATTGTTTTGAAAAAAATATAAATATACTTTTAGAAGTTTTGCTCAAAATTCATGATTTTGGAGATAAAATAATTTTATGAAATTTTTTGAAAAAAAGACGGTAATGGAATTTTAAAAATTTCAAGATTCTTCCAAATATTTCAAAATTTTAAATTAAAAGACTTTGAATGGAAAAAGAGGAATATTTCTGATTTTAGAAATGTCACATGCTTAGCATAGGGAAAAAGTTGACGGGTTAGCAAGTAGAAATTTTACTATGCAACAGAAGTGACAGTAAAATTAAATATAGTTAGTGACGAGCGAAAAAGTTGTTTTAGCTATGAAATCCCTTTCTCCATACATTATTGGTTCTTGAATAAAACTAGTTTTAAAATAACTCGGTTTTAAAATTTTAAAGATTTAAAATAAAATGTGCTTATGTGAACTGTACTTGGAAAAGTTAGAAAAGGATTGGGGCAAAAGAGAAGTTCCAAGATACATTGAAAAACGGTACATAAGAGAAGGATGGAAATATGGAATTCTGCATCTAAACCCTTTTTCGACATAAGAGAATAGGTTTAGAAAACCAAATTTTAAAAATTTTGGATGTTAGAAAACTGTGTGCTTGGTATTGGATGGTAGAGATTGGATGCAAAATTGCTTGAGTTATACTTCTACTCGTAGAAGTACAGGAAAATTTGGATGCAAAAACAAAGATTTTAATTTTCAAAATTTGCATACATATAGAACTGCTGATATATTTATATATAGGTTGTTTGTGTTAGGAACTGAGATGTTGGTTTTGATGACAACAACCTTTTTAACTTATCTTATTATAAAATATATACTAACACTATTGTCTAGATAGATATGTATATGCAGGATATATATATATATATATATATATATATGCAGGTATTGATTACTGAAGACTGATCCGTATAAAGACTCAAGACTCAAGATTCAAGATTGAAGACTCTAGAGTATCAAGATCAAGATTTCAAGATATGTGTCTAGTTTATTGTTAAAACTTCATAATAGCACGGAAATCTTCATTCCAAATTTCATTTGGGATGGAACCCATTTCTATCTTCTTAGTGGCTTACAAACCCACGACAAGTAGCTTACAAACCTATGACAAGTGGCTTACAAACCCACGAACATTCTGGTTTTGTACAAGTTCTCGAGTCCTGATGTGATGCGATATTCTGCAAGAAGAAGCTTGCAAAACTACTTCAAAATGGTTTTTCAAAATGATTTTCAAAACTGCTTTTCAAAATGTTTTAGCCTTAAAAATTATCTTTTCAAATGATTTTCAAAAAGATGTTTTAGCCTTAAAATATTCTTTGTTTTTGTTTTTAAATAAACTCTTGTTTTAAACTTCGTTTGTTTTTAAAACTATCTTCTGATTTTTAAATATTCTTTTATAATATATATATACTTGAGATTTAAAACCAAATTTATATATACATTCTAAAAATATATTTTTCTACTCTTCTTTATTTTAAAACATAGGAAAATTAGTTTATTTTACTCCAGAATCATTTCATCTTGTTTTCCTTTCAATACCATTTTCAAAACAAATTTTACATTGTTTTTAACTAAGGAATGTCGACATCATGGGATACCCCATGTCGACATGGTAGCCGTTAAATTCAAAAGTTTCAATATTCAAAAGAAGTGTCTATTCGTTTAAATCTCTTCACGAATGGTTATGATCGTTACTGGTCTATAAATAGCCTTCACAAACGAATTTAAAAAAAAACTATTTTCATATTTTCTTCACTCCTTCTTCTCCACAAATCCTTATTCTAAAATTTTCATATTTTAAGATCGTGCCGAAATTCTGCCGAATTCTCAAGTGAATCAAATTAGAATCTCATTCTTGTTTGGTTCTCTACCCTCTCTTGAAGATCAAAGTGCTATTCAGAGTTATATGATCAATTTGTAATCAAAAGTTTATCGAGTCTCTCTATAAGGTGTGGTTGTGCCTGGAAATCAATTGGGTAATCTTATGGCCCGTAAATCAAGAGAGTTTTCCCCGGACTCGTGAGACAGGAGGGTACCTCAAGGCCTTTAGAATCCGAGGATTGTAATCTCGACTTATGTATAATAAAAATCTGTATGAGGTGTTCTGCCTTGGTACAGGACAGGATGTAGGGTAACTCCGAACCAGTATAAAATCTAGTGTGTTCTTTCCTTTTACTGTTTTTTATTTACTTTCTACATCTGTGTTTGATTCTGTGATTGTTCTATGATTAAGTTCTGCATTTGTTTGTGTCATAATTTTAATTTAGTCCATATAAGTCTTAGAATCCATTAAACACTATTCACCCCCCCTCTAGTGTTAAATTAGCCTTAAGATCCTTAATCCGCACTCTCTTTCAGTTTGCATCATATTTTTAAAATTGTTTTTAAAGAAACATTCATATAAGAGGTGTCGATTAAGAGTTATTCCGCGTACATGCTTTAATGACCTGCCCTTTTTACCATCGAAAGTCGATACCGAACACTGCCACTGTGTTCCAATGTCGTGCATCCAATCGACAAAAGGCGATTGTTAGGGTAAATAAAAAGGAAAAAAACAGAGAACATAGGAAAATAGAATCTCACCGTGGAATCGACAACATATAATATAACAATGACAGTAGAAACTGTCCCTCCAAACATACAGAGTATATCAGAGTTAAAAACAAACTATAGCAGCTGGACAGTTATAAAATCCTGACCTTACAAATGCCGATAGGTATCCTATATAATACAGTGGAATATAAAATACTACGATAGGTGAATCTTCAGCTCCCCTCCACGATCTCCAAAGCTTCAAAGACAACCTGGGAAAAATACTCGGTCTGACCCGAGCATTATAAAAAAATAACACCCGGATCATTTTGGAAAATACCAGCGTGAGATAACTCAAATAATGGGAAAACATATAAAAGTTCTGTGAGACCACGCCGCTTACGTGGAACGGGTTTTTACCTCACAAGAATAACATCCAAACAGGCAAGAGCAGAAATAAATATCAAGAAAAAATCCAAATATGAATGAGCATAAATACTATTAAACCAGACTTGAAAGAATGGAAATAAACCGAGTAAAATCCAAACTGGACAGAATGGATAGAACAAGGAAAATAGCCCAACTTGATAAAATGGACTAAATAAAGTAACAATCCAAACTTGATAGAATGGACTAAATCAATACTTAAATGCAGTGATGAGGAGTTGGCTCTACTCGTGGCAATTTAAAGATAAATAGATTCAGGGATTCAAATCAAATAAAGGAAAGGAAATTTTCTAACAAATGATTAGGAAGGTGCACCCCCCTTGAAGTATAACTCTAGTAATATACTTCTGAGAAGCTCATTTACTCTATGAAACTTCTTAGACAATACCAAGCCAGACCCTGCCAGACCTTACCGAGTATCCGAATATTTCCACATCTAGGTGCACAACCGAATCCAAACTAGATGAGATGTGAAAATACCCTAATAGGAGCAACCCCACATAGCTTGGCTTCCTCTCGCGCTTTTGGTTTAGTCATTTCCAATGAAGAAAAGCAATGCTCAATGGAGCAATAAATCATCTTAGAATGACGATAATAAAGTAGCTAAAGTAACCGATAGTTGAGGTACCAACCATCGAGGATATAAAACGATTGTAATGGAAATTATGTCTTGTATACTTATCACCACTTATTGAATTCAAACTTGCACTATTTCTTGGTTAACAATAATACTAGACAAGTCAAGGTAGCGTTACCTCAAAGTCAAGTCACACTATTATTCTTAACTTTCGAAATAGCGACAAGTCTACTTCTTTGATGTTTAGTGCTAATTATACAAATAAATCATTTCCATATAAGTGATTCGCTTTATGGAAATAATTTATTTCCATAGACGAGTCAAATTTTTACTTTTAAAAACGCACTGAACTTGTGCTTGATTTCCATATTGGTAAACCACTTTTAGAATTATTTCTTGATTGTAAAACTATTAAGAGAATAATTTTTTTAACCGTGCGACTCCGAAGGCCTAAACCAACATCAGACCGAACACCCAGAAAATTATCCAGCCTTACATCCCAATGATCAAGTTCCAATTCCTTTTTATAACTTTAAACCAATATTAATTATCCCAAAAGATAATTAATCACATTTAAAATCTCTTTTAAATAACAAATCCATTATCTTTAATAAAATAGATAATTATTTCCAAACACTTTTATAACATTTGTAAATTAACTTTAAATCAGTTGATTAAAGCAAATTTATTATATTAGTTAATTTACTTAAATCACTTTTATTAAATCAATTAATTAACTTTAATATCATTAATTGAAACGATTTATTAAACTCAAATAATCATTAGTTTAATGAATCAGTCATCTCAAACATCATTTGTTAAAATGATAAGTAATATTAAATTCCATTAATTAAACAATTAATTAAGTTCAGATAAATTAATTGGATTAATTTAATTCAACTCCATTAGCTAAAATGATTAATCAAAACATCACTCGTTAAAATGATTTATTTAATTATAAAACATCGTTAATTAAAGTGATTTAACTAAATTCCAAATATCATTAGTGAAGACAATTAATTAAATTTAAAGCATTCATTAATTAAAATGATTAATAAAATTCAAATATCATTATTTAAAATGATCAATTACTTTTAAATATAATTAATTAAAATGAATACTAATTTCAGTTATCATTAACTGAAATAATTTATTTAATTCCATCATCATTAATTAAAATAATTAATTAAGTTCAATAAATTAAATAAACTTTATTATCATTAATTAAAGAATTAATTAAACTCAAATAATCATTAGTTAAAACGATTAATTAAGTACAAAACATCATTAGCAAAAATGATTAATTAAATCTAAAGATAAACCCATTTTTACATCATCATTTATTAAATTGGTTAATAAATCTCAAAATCATTAGTTAAAATGGTTAAGTATTTTTAAATTATCATTAATCCAAATGATTAATGAATTTTAATATTCTATCTAGTGGAAACACAAGCTTAAGTTCATACGACAGGGTTTTGGTGAAGAAATTTTATGATTAACGATATAGCGAAATAGCTATAACGACAATTAACAAGTTAAATGGAATATCATGATTTAATTTAATTATAATAGCATAAAGATGAAAATAAATCATTTATAACCTCATTTGAGTCTCTCTATAGATTTTCCCTACAAAACAATGGTTATGAATAATATCTATATATAACCATATGGGTTTATAATGATCAAATTAATATGTCATCCATTTTCCAAACGGAAATTCAACCAAATAAGCAATCAAACAATTTAACTAACCTTCGAACAATCAATAGACATTTATAACATCATTGATATGATATAATAAAAATTTAATGTGAGTTAAACTCACATTGATTCCAATTTTCACCGAAGCGTTCCGGTTTGGACTAAAATCAAATGGGCGTTCGATTATAGCCCAAAATTTCACTTGCTCCAAATTTGACCAAACCAACTCCATAACCAAGATATCAGCTCCACGAGTAGAGCGCAACTAACCATGCTCGATTTCGACCTCATATGAAACGGTTATGGGTTTTATAAGATTTTCAAATTAAATAACAAAATTAATTCCTTAATTAAAATCCTTAACCTTACTTAAACAAATAATAATCATCCCCACTATCAAAAACCACGGCCTCCAAAACCACATCGCGTTCATCTACCAACTGCCACCGCCGCGGGCCACCTCCGGCCACCACGTCACCGCCCAAGCAAGCCCTGTCCAAGGTGATCCCACTGCCTCCAACGGCGCCCCTTCTCTCCGCCTGTAGCTCGCAAACGAGCTCCATAAACTTCGCTTCATTCAACTGCTCTTCCTCACTGTCGCCATTGACCAACCACCCCCAAACTTCGCCAGACCAAAGCCCTGGCCAACCTCTGTGACTTTGCTTCAGAGCCGCCGCCTCTAAGACTGCGGACGACGCCGGAAAACCCATCGAAAAGCAAGGCTTGCTGCCACGTTCATCGCGGCTTCGCAGCCACTGTGCTCCGATCTAGCTCAATTAAACCAGTCATTGCCTTCATCTCATCGTCCTGTACATTTCCCATGTTGGGGTCGATGGCTAAAATTACCTCTGTTGGCTTCGATTAACTTGGGTTGTTGGATCCATGTTTGTGTGCGTGGTGTACTTGTGTGTTTGGTTTTCTTTAAATAAAAAGTTTTGGGGTATGACGCTACACAATATCACATTTGCATATGGACAATGAACGACAAAAATTAAAATACGATCGCGTCCAATAATGTGACACGATCACAGAACAAAAATAAAATAGACCGGTTATCTAATTCCGTAAGGTTTCAAAAATATCGACGTTTGTCGCAAAATGCATCAAACGGAAATTTGATTATTTTTCAAATAAAAAATATAGAAAAATCCTATAAATTAAATTAAAAATACATCACCAAAAAAAAATCATTTTATTACAATTTGATTTCCTTATTATTTGTTATATTCGAACCATTTAGCATTATAAATAAATTTGCAAAATAATTCACCATTATCATTTATTATCTAAAAGAGTTTAAATAACGCTATTAAATCCACTTAATTAACATTTAATTCCCAATTCGAATATTTAAATGATCACTATATTTGAATATTAGTTATTAAATTCCCAAAATCTAATTATTCAAATATTTAAAATTACTTAAAATCAAATGACCAAAATTTCAGATTGTTACATTATCCCCACCTTTAAATGAATTTCGTCCCCGCAATTACTAAAGAAGAAAATATTTCCAAACTCTTAATTTTTAAAAATATTAATTAAAAAGAGTTATCAAATTTATTAACCTTTCAAAACCAATTAGCTAGAATAGATTCTGAAATTTCCAAGTCTTTTAAATTCACCCACCTGTACCAACTAATTCCCATCCATTTGTTCATTTCCAAGTTACAACTCAAAAATCAAATTTTAGTTACCAAATTTTATTTTTCAAAATTCTCAAAAGTTTTCTAACTCTTAATTTTACTGAAAATTTCGCTAGCATCTCTTTTGTGCGGCTCGATCGGTATAACAACAAATGGCCTATATAGACTGCAAACCAATCAAAGAAAACAAAAGCCAACTAGCCTCCCATATCTGGGGCATAAAACCATCAATCAATTTAAATTTTCTAAATTTATTATGTACTTTTTTCGCGTTTGATTTATATTTTGGCAAGTATTTTATTATCACTTAGCAAATGTAGATGCACAAGAATCAAATGGTAATCTCCTTTATACCTGTACATGCAAAATCTAAAAGAAAAATCAGGCTGACAAAAGTATTGTGATGTAACTTCATATGCAAAACTAGTCTGATATAAAACTACATGCAACCAACAACTATATCTCGATTGTAACGAACGCGATTTTTCGTCGCTCGAAAATCGACATTAATACGTCCACTGTATCAACTGCCGAGCAATCGAATGCCGGAAAACCGAATTTTTATGGATAAAAAGAAGATGTAGAAGAAGACAGAAGAAAAAGAAAGAAAAAACAACAGAAAACGCAGAAACAGAACAATATCAGAATCTCACATTCGCAGTGGAACAACATATAATAGATAAATGAATAATCTTAAAATCAAAGAACTATATCATTTTATACATTACATCATTATCAGAGTTTACAACAACAATATACAATACAACTGGACAGTTATATAAACTTGTCCCCATACAGAATACACAGCGAAATAAATAATATCATATACAAACGCTACGTCTCGCCATCCAGCTCGCCACTGAGCTCCATAGCATCTCCTGAATCCAGAATGACCTGATAACCTGACTCTAGACTGCCCGTGTGGAAATTGGTGGGCACCCAGAGTTTAGGAAGGAAACAATAAACTCCAGGTCAGTCATGGTGACTGGTGTGAGAACTAAAACAGTTTTATCTTTAAAACACAACAACAACAAAGCAAGTGGAAATATTCGCAATGCTTTTGGAAAATGAAACTACCATAAGACCTCCCGCCACACACACAATGCAAACGCAGAATTGGAGGAGATTTCTTCTTATGATAGTCAAACATGCTTACTACGCAAAATCATCGATATTATTATTATTAGTGCATAGTGCAGAAAACATTTCGAAAGTATAATATTAATCTTAGCCAACATACGACCAGTATCGTATGCCTACTATAGCTACCATCTAAACAGTGGTGACCACCATAAGTAAATGACAGGTTCTACAACTAAAACCATACAAGGTTCGTAGTGGAAAATGGATTTCCAACAAATGGTCAGGCTAAGGAACTTCCTTTCCTACAACCGAATGGGATCGCCTCTGGCTGGATGTCCCGAGAGACAACTGCTCTCTGCCAATACAAGGCCGGGTTACCCCTGTAACTAGGTAACTCACGAATATGCCACCTCCCGGTCCTTTGGGACCTTTATCCGAGCGCTCGGTAATCAACATCACACATAATAAATAAGGTGTGTCCACATGAGTAAGTATCTGGGCTCCATACCATGATACCACCCTTTTCCAGAAGGAAATGACATACCCTAAAGGGAGTGACCCTCATAACCTTGCCGCATATTCCTGTTTCGACCATTTCCGGGTTGTGAGGTCTGACGAAGTCTCGTCCACAAAGCTACGCTTTTTGTAACGACCCGCCTTTTTGGACAGTTTAAATCGACAAATCAAACACACATGCCGATTCCAAACCATTCAAAAGGGCGGATGGTTAATGGGGTAAAAGAAAGAAGAGAAAAGAAACAAGAAACAATCACAGAATCTCGCAGCGGAAAGATAAAATATAATAATCAAATAAACAGTTCATGAAGCTGTTTAATATACTTTTGATTATCATTTATACAACATTTATCAGAGTTATACATATACAACAGAACAAATAAAATAATGCAGCAGACAGCATGATGCAAAGATAATAATAGTAATAGTATACCAAATCTTCGTCTTCATCCTCCAGAATAGATCTTCAAAAATCTGAAAAACTCAGGACTGACCCGAGCGTAATGAAAAGACAAAACACTCGAGTCAGGACTAAAACATCCTTATGTAAGTTAAATCAATCGTAAATAAATATGGGTGTAACGGCGTCAGAGATGTTTACGGGGTTTGACATCTCCTATCCAGTGTCAACGTGCGTGCAATAACTCAAGTGATGTTACGGGATTTTTCCATCTCTTAAGGATCCGTTAAACTATCTACTATGTAGTACAATACGCTATATACAATAACGTCTATCATAAAGTAAAATATCAAACTAGCGTTAAGCCATGGCCCATTCCACCCTTAACACATTTTTATTCCCAAGAGCATATACAAGACCGTAGTTTCCCCAAAACCGGAAGTCACCAGAGGGTAATCCATATACTAAAGGTACAAACCAAAACGTAGTGGTCGCGAATAGGATAATCAGTATGACAAGGTACATGAGGCGATACCAACTAGGATACTAGTAGTTGCGTGATCCGGACTGATGTTGGGCATAGCAGCTACTACCCCAACACCGCGAAACAACACTCCCAAATCAAGGGGTGCACCCAAATCGAATCACAAATTTAATAGACATGGTATCGAAGAAGTGTGTCCGCTAGAGGTGGCGAACCTCAATGGCCCGGCGCGGCTCCTGTTTCAGTCATGTCAGGGGTCATCCAATATCGTTCTCTTTCTTCAATCAACGCGTTCATCAAACCATCCACTTCGTTCTGGATCAACACTCCGCGTATACTAGTTATTAAAGTGGTTTTCGGTATCGACAGAGAGTATGTCCATATCCGATCCCGGTCTCTTTAATAACTACGTATTACTACACCGATGGCTCTTTTACATTTTCAAAATCAATTCATAATTGATTATCAAAAATATCATATTCGCTTCAAAAATAAAAGCCATTTCAAAATCATCATATCTACTCAAAGTATACGATTTCATTTCAAAATCATTTCGCCTCAATATCTCATTTCGTTTTCAAAATCATTTCGAATTTCAATTTAGGTTGCAACTTCATTTAACCCAATTCGTATTTAAATTCGAGATTTAAACATAAACAATTCACCTTATTTACCAGCTTGAAAATTTTAGAAAATAGTTTTAAGTAGTTTAAAAGTAGTTTAAATAATCAAAATAGTTAAAGTAGTTTAATAGAAAATATTTAAATAGTTAAAAATAGTTTAAATAGAAAATATTTAAATAGTTTAATCGAAAATAATTTGAATATAAAAATGGTTTATATAGTAAAACAGTTTGAAAATCAAAATAATTTCAATATTTAAAGAATATAGATTTTAAATCATTCATACTAAATTCATTAAAACAATTCCAAAGTCAAACCGGTCAACTTCCCAATTTCCTACCCAAATCAATTCCAATTTCCATTTCGATTTAATCGATTCAATTCCGATTTCAACTCGAATAAATTTTGATTCCATATAAATTTCGATCCCAATAAACAAATTCCGTTCACCTTCAATTTCCAATTTCAAATCAATTTCCAATTCCAAATTAATTTCCAATTCCAATCCCAATTCCAAATGAATTTAAATTTCAATTCCAAATTAATTTAAATCCCAATTTCAAATTAATTTCCAATTTCAATTCCAAATCCAATTTCAAAATATTGATTTAAACATTAAATCAAATTTACTTTCAATACCAAATTTTTGAATCCAAATTTCAATTCTAAACTCAAACCTGAAATATCATTTCATATAAATTTTCCTAGAAATATTCAAAGTTCGAATAAAAGTCCAATCTTTAAAACAAATCAACTTCCGAAAATTTATGCCGTATTTCAATTTTTAATTAAAAAAACTAAACTTCGATTAATTAAACAATTTCGTTTATCAAGTTTAAATTCCAACATTTCAAGCTCCAATTCAAAATAATTCAATTTCCATAATTTGGATTTTTCTTAAAATCAATTCATTTAAATAATTTCAAAACAACTTTTAAAATCAATTAATTTAGCCAACCCGGTGTCCGTATATAATTTTCTATCCTATGGCCAAGTGATTATTTATTTCAGTTAAAGGTTAGGGATGAATATATATCACTTAACCGATCACAGTGTCATATGTATCACAGGATATATATAAGCAAATAAACATCCAAACAATTAAATATCAACCAATAGCATCCATCGAAATAAATCATCCAATAGACAATACAATTCACAGCAATTTCATAGTTATCTATACCAGGTAATTTAATCGCAATTAAATTTTAAATTTCAATTTGACTGTCAATTTTTAATTTCTAACATTAAATTCGATGACAATCTATATGACAATTAAATTTTATCAAACAACGACAAATAAAGTCGTAACACTTCATAATGTCAAATTTAACTAGCATAAAGATATTTAGTACGTTGTGAGCATTATAAAACACTCACCTTGATTTTCTGTTGTCGCCGAGACGTTCCGGTTTGGAACTAAAACTGGACGACGCCCAACTTTAGCCCAAATTTCCACCGTCTCCAAATCCATCCAAACTAGTTTCATTTCGAAGCTCTTGTCATTTCGATCGCAACGCAAAAAGTTTCGTTCCAATCGGACCTCGTATGAAAAAGTTATGCTATTTTAAAGTTTGTACGAATTATATAATATAATTATTCTATTTCTATTTCTATTTTCTAACCCTAAAAGAAAATCTGGCCATTGATTTCTGCTCCATCAGATATGGGCTGTTGGTATCCTTCTTCCTCCATCAGGTTTGCACGTTCAAACCTAACCCATAGCCGCCGTCTCTTTATCAATTCTCGCGACCACCTCGACGACTTCCAGAACGATCAGCTAGCGCCACCACGAAGCCCATCACCAGAGCTACCAACGCCGTGAACCCTAGCAAGCTCGGCCACCCCCTCTGCCTCGAAATGCGTGAAAAACGCAGCAGATTCAAGCAAGATTTTCCGATGATCCGTTGCTCCGTTTTCGATCATCTCCGTATGGATTTGAAGCTCTCATCGTCCTCTACAACTTTGTAGTTGACGACTTTTGCTAATTCTTTATGGATTGGAAGATATTAGAGGAGAAAGAAGATGCATTTCTGGCCATTGATAGGAAAGTGGCGGCTAAGTGCTGAAACCCTGGTTCTTTTGCAAAATGAAATAAGTGAGGGTCTTTTTATAGAAAAATACGCGACACTATTCACCCGAAATTTTCCGAACTCCAAACGAAGCGTGCCGGCTGGCGTTTCTAAGGTTTACCCCATATTCCAAACGCAATGGAACATGTTTCGAAGGCTAATTCGATCATCTGTGCGAGTTACGGAGAAAACGATCAGTTTTAAATTAAACCGATTTAAACCGATTTCGATGCGTTTTGGCTTTCCCTGGACAAACAGTAACTCCGATTGACACGAAATTTGAAACCATACAATAATATCACATTATGGATCCGATGAAACTAGTTTCGTCGAAATCCGAGACTTTTTGAAAAAAGACTATTTTCTCTCGCCGAATTAATATTAAAAACAATTCGATGCGTTTCGAGCTGCCACGGTCAAATGATAACTCCGATTGCTACGAAAATTGAAATCCGATAATAACAAACTATTACGGATCCAATGGAACTAGTTTCGTTCAATTCTGAGACTGTTCGAAAAATGGTTATTTTTCAATCGATAATTAAATATTAAAATATTCAATTTTCACAAATTAACTTTAAATTCAATTTTAAAAGTTCTATAACATTACTATACTCCAATATGATAAGATAAAATTTTACAAATCATTTTCAATCATATTCAACTCGATTTTCAATTATTTCTGAAATTTACCTTATTAAATTATCGATTTAATTGTCTAATTAAATCCAATATTCGAAAAATAATTTATTCGACTGTTTAATTTCAATTTAAAATTCTCAATTTTAAATTATTAACTTTTAAATCAAATTTCAATTGTTCACAAATTCCATTTTTAATTTCACAGTAATTAACAATCTTTTACAATGCAATTTTCCATTATAAATCCAATATAAAAGATTATATTAGATTCCACGTTCAGTTATATTGTAATTCAAATTCAAGTTATTTAATTCCAAATGAATTCTTTTATTTCGATTTACACTTTCATTATTGAATCAACCATTTACTTATACATTATTATCAATAGTTTATAATTCATTTACTTTCATTTTCTTCAACTATCATCTTATTTAAATTCACAGTAATATTAAATTACATTCATTTACGTTGATTTCCATATTATAACTTCAATATTAAATGTAACATTTTATTTATTTCGTTGCTTACAATCAAATTCAATTCAATTCAATTACTTGTTACATTCAAATTTAAATCTTTCATTACATTCAATTACAAGTTAACATCTTTATTTAATTTAAAAATAAGTTATTTCAGAATTTAGTTTTGTATTTTAACTTGTAATTCACATTTAACAACACAAAATTTTATTTCCTTCAGATTTTTATCGAAATTTTCATTTTAATTCGTATTTTTAAAGTGTTAAAAATACGGGTTGTTACATTCTCCCCCACTTAAAACTTTTCGTCCGCGAAAAGGAACGAGGTAATTGTTATTATCATCTTATATACCTATAAACCCTATTAACATTTAGAAAATAGATTATAGGTTTTAAAGTTTCAAAAATTTTCTAACAGTCAGATTTACAGAAAATTTCGGCAGCATCTCCTTTGCGCGGTTCGATCGGGAAAATATTTCCCATACAAATATAACAAATATAATCGATATACATCTCATTCAAATAATGAGGCATCCCATATATGGGGAAAACAATATATATATAACCCAAATACGATAAATAATCCGAATACGTACCTTTATTAGCGTTTACTAGCAAATTTTTACTTACATTTGCATTTAGCGCAGAAACGGGTTTCGGAAGTGGAGCGCAACCCCTTTCTACCTATTAAAATACTCAATAACCAGGTTAGAACCATGCATATAATGATAGATCAATATACTTGCCATATACAACATATACATAACATATTAACTTCCAAACTGAAAATTTTGTGTTCAGGACAGCAAGTAGATTCTATTTTTTTAGCCAACCAAACGACAGAATTTTGCAAGCTAATCTAAACAAAAGTTGTAGCATTTGTTTCAGGGTTTTCGGAATGTCCAAAATCGTCTAATTCGGACTATCCGTTCAAAAGTTACGGCCGTTTTACTACGGGAATACGTTTCAGGTCCGTGCAGGTCAGCGACCTTCACGCACACTTTCGTCCTTCTAAACTTCAGCAAAATGCAAGGCTTCTAAAACAAAAGTTGGAGCATAGGTTCTGAGGTTTCCAGAAAGTACAAGATTATGAAAATCCGATAAACCAGTAAAAAGTTATGTCATAAATACTAAGGTCAAATGCTATTGGTTTTGCTTATTCTTACACAGGACAGCGATAGACATTTACATTTTTAACCTAGTAAACAAATGAATTTTCTGAAATACTCTAAACAAAAGTCGTGCTACAGATTCTAAGCTTTCCAAAAAGTCCAAGATCATCAAATTCCGATTATTCATTTAAATGTTATGGTACTTTTAGTTTCAGCACATAACGGACAATTTTAGATTTCTACATTTGTTTGTTATTACAAATACAAACTATCCAATTTAAAGTTTCCGGAAAATCAAGCATTAACCCAAAGTTGTTAATTTCTTTTATATTTTCATGAAATAAGTTTACATTAAATTCGTTTTCCGGTTTATTCACTTTATTACCCCCACATTTTAACTCAAGACAATTTTGCTTCACATTAAATTGAATTCAATTATATTCAACATCACCTTACTACAAATTGAATTTAATTACTTAAATTTTTATTCCATTTATTCAATTCCATTACATTATGAATCGTATTTACTCACCTAACATCCATCTACAACCAAAGCACAACAACATTAACGTCCATACCAAATTTACCACCAAGTCAATCAATTTCTTTTATTTGTCTCAATTGGTTTATTCATTTCCAAACAAATCAAGTTTACTCAATTCATTTACTTTGTTTGAATTATATCAAATTCCATAATTCACTTTACTTGTTTTCCTCATTGATTTAATTCAATAATTTTGCTTGTTCAAATTAAATTTCATACCATCAACTAAGTATATATTATTCATTTTTCAATTTGAATTTCTTTTATATTTGCAACTATCAATTTGATCTTCACATTTTATTTACACTATCATACTTGTATATTTTTTTACTTACTTATCAAAATATGCATTTTAAACTTTTAAATATTAGGTAAGTTATGGTTATGCAAATTTAGTGCAGTTGATAATATACAACTTATTTTCATTAAATTCTAGTGTTGAGCTTATTTAACAAATCTTCAATTTATTATTTATCACATTAAGGTTTACTATTACAATTTAAATTTTCATTTTAACCTTTAAATTCTATTTCATATTTTAGAAAAATTTCAATTTCTAGTTTATTCGAAGAGTACAGAAAACATTTAGTGGTCTCCCCCACTTGGACTCTTGAAAAATAAACGTCGATAATGCGTGCACACATTACCGAAACTTATTTTCCAAACGTCAAGTGGGGCATACATCACTTATTTCATTTCAAAGTCATTTAAAATCTTTCCTATTCGAGTTTCTTTCATATAATATGTATATTATTTTCAAACCATTTGCAACAAATTTCAAACATTGGAATTTATATTCTCAAATCCAAAATCATATTCATTTAATTCCATTTTCAATTATATTTCCCAAATTCATTTTTTTTCATTTGTCAATAATTTAGAAATATTGACAAGTCAACCAATTGACGACGATAATCTAATATTATCATCTCCTACCAACCAATACAATCAAAATTTATATATTCATAATAATATTTATATAAAATATAATTCAAAACGATATTATGTCAGTTTGTCCTATTCAAGTGTTTAGAAATCCCTATCGATGCCATGGCGTCCCATGTACCGACCAGAATTTATAAATACTCAACGGAACAAATCAACACAATATAAAACCATTTTATAGCAAATAACAAGTACGCTCTCTCATATACACTCAAACTCATTCATAGGTTCCAACCCTATTTCAACGAGTTATTCCCCACTAGAGCTCAGGTAATCTAAACCAAAGCTCTGATACCAACTGTAACGACCCGCCTTTTTGGACAGTTTAAATCGACAAATCAAACACACATGCCGATTCCAAACCATTCAAAAGGGCGGATGGTTAATGGGGTAAAAGAAAGAAGAGAAAAGAAACAAGAAACAATCACAGAATCTCGCAGCGGAAAGATAAAATATAATAATCAAATAAACAGTTCATGAAGCTGTTTAATATACTTTTGATTATCATTTATACAACATTTATCAGAGTTATACATATACAACAGAACAAATAAAATAATGCAGCAGACAGCATGATGCAAAGATAATAATAGTAATAGTATACCAAATCTTCGTCTTCATCCTCCAGAATAGATCTTCAAAAATCTGAAAAACTCAGGACTGACCCGAGCGTAATGAAAAGACAAAACACTCGAGTCAGGACTAAAACATCCTTATGTAAGTTAAATCAATCGTAAATAAATATGGGTGTAACGGCGTCAGAGATGTTTACGGGGTTTGACATCTCCTATCCAGTGTCAACGTGCGTGCAATAACTCAAGTGATGTTATGGGATTTTTCCATCTCTTAAGGATCCGTTAAACTATCTACTATGTAGTATAATACGCTATATACAATAACGTCTATCATAAAGTAAAATATCAAACTAGCGTTAAGCCATGGCCCATTCCACCCTTAACACATTTTTATTCCCAAGAGCATATACAAGACCGTAGTTTCCCCAAAACCGGAAGTCACCAGAGGGCAATCCATATACTAAAGGTACAAACCAAAACGTAGTGGTCGCGAATAGGATAATCAGTATGACAAGGTACATGAGGCGATACCAACTAGGATACTAGTAGTTGCGTGATCCGGACTGATGTTGGGCATAGCAGCTACTACCCCAACACCGCGAAACAACACTCCCAAATCAAGGGGTGCACCCAAATCGAATCACAAATGTAATAGACATGGTATCGAAGAAGTGTGTCCGCTAGAGGTGGCGAACCTCAATGGCCCGGCGCGGCTCCTGTTTCAGTCATGTCAGGGGTCATCCAATATCGTTCTCTTTCTTCAATCAACGCGTTCATCAAACCATCCACTTCGTTCTGGATCAACACTCCGCGTATACTAGTTATTAAAGTGGTTTTCGGTATCGACAGAGAGTATGTCCATATCCGATCCCGGTCTCTTTAATAACTACGTATTACTACACCGATGGCTCTTTTACATTTTCAAAATCAATTCATAATTGATTATCAAAAATATCATATTCGCTTCAAAAATAAAAGCCATTTCAAAATCATCATATCTACTCAAAGTATACGATTTCATTTCAAAATCATTTCGCCTCAATATCTCATTTCGTTTTCAAAATCATTTCGAATTTCAATTTAGGTTGCAACTTCATTTAACCCAATTCGTATTTAAATTCGAGATTTAAACATAAACAATTCACCTTATTTACCAGCTTGAAAATTTTAGAAAATAGTTTTAAGTAGTTTAAAAGTAGTTTAAATAATCAAAATAGTTAAAGTAGTTTAATAGAAAATATTTAAATAGTTAAAAATAGTTTAAATAGAAAATATTTAAATAGTTTAATCGAAAATAATTTGAATATAAAAATGGTTTATATAGTAAAACAGTTTGAAAATCAAAATAATTTCAATATTTAAAGAATATAGATTTTAAATCATTCATACTAAATTCATTAAAACAATTCCAAAGTCAAACCGGTCAACTTCCCAATTTCCTACCCAAATCAATTCCAATTTCCATTTCGATTTAATCGATTCAATTCCGATTTCAACTCGAATAAATTTTGATTCCATATAAATTTCGATCCCAATAAACAAATTCCGTTCACCTTCAATTTCCAATTTCAAATCAATTTCCAATTCCAAATTAATTTCCAATTCCAAT
Source organism: Allium fistulosum (assembly GCA_030737815.1). NCBI lineage: Eukaryota > Viridiplantae > Streptophyta > Magnoliopsida > Asparagales > Amaryllidaceae > Allium > Allium fistulosum. The sequence continues at coordinate 2,352,580 of JASFAW010000015.1, forward strand.
CCCAATTCCAAATGAATTTAAATTTCAATTCCAAATTAATTTAAATCCCAATTTCAAATTAATTTCCAATTTCAATTCCAAATCCAATTTCAAAATATCGATTTAAACATTAAATCAAAATTACTTTCAATACCAAATTTTTGAATCCAAATTTCAATTCTAAACTCAAACCTGAAATATCATTACATATAAATTTTCCTAGAAATATTCAAAGTTCGAATAAAAGTCCAATCTTTAAAACAAATCAACTTCCGAAAATTTATGCCGTATTTCAATTTTTAATTAAAAAAACTAAACTTCGATTAATTAAACAATTTCGTTTATCAAGTTTAAATTCCAACATTTCAAGCTCCAATTCAAAATAATTCAATTTCCATAATTTGGATTTTTCTTAAAATCAATTCATTTAAATAATTTCAAAACAACTTTTAAAATCAATTAATTTAGCCAACCCGGTGTCCGTATATAATTTTCTATCCTATGGCCAAGTGATTATTTATTTCAGTTAAAGGTTAGGGATGAATATATATCACTTAACCGATCACAGTGTCATATGTATCACAGGATATATATAAGCAAATAAACATCCAAACAATTAAATATCAACCAATAGCATCCATCGAAATAAATCATCCAATAGACAATACAATTCACAGCAATTTCATAGTTATCTATACCAGGTAATTTAATCGCAATTAAATTTTAAATTTCAATTTGACTGTCAATTTTTAATTTCTAACATTAAATTCGATGACAATCTATATGACAATTAAATTTTATCAAACAGCGACAAATAAAGTCGTAACACTTCATAATGTCAAATTTAACTAGCATAAAGATATTTAGTACGTTGTGAGCATTATAAAACACTCACCTTGATTTTCTGTTGTCGCCGAGACGTTCCGGTTTGGAACTAAAACTGGACGACGCCCAACTTTAGCCCAAATTTCCACCGTCTCCAAATCCATCCAAACTAGTTTCATTTCGAAGCTCTTGTCATTTCGATCGCAACGCAAAAAGTTTCGTTCCAATCGGACCTCGTATGAAAAAGTTATGCTATTTTAAAGTTTGTACGAATTATATAATATAATAATTCTATTTCTATTTCTATTTTCTAACCCTAAAAGCAAATCTGGCCATTGATTTCTGCTCCATCAGATATGGGCTGTTGGTATCCTTCTTCCTCCATCAGGTTTGCACGTTCAAACCTAACCCATAGCCGCCGTCTCTTTATCAATTCTCGCGACCACCTCGACGACTTCCAGAACGATCAGCTAGCGCCACCACGAAGCCCATCACCAGAGCTACCAACGCCGTGAACCCTAGCAAGCTCGGCCACCCCCTCTGCCTCGAAATGCGTGAAAAACGCAGCAGATTCAAGCAAGATTTTCCGATGATCCGTTGCTCCGTTTTCGATCATCTCCGTATGGATTTGAAGCTCTCATCGTCCTCTACAACTTTGTAGTTGACGACTTTTGCTAATTCTTTATGGATTGGAAGATATTAGAGGAGAAAGAAGATGCATTTCTGGCCATTGATAGGAAAGTGGCGGCTAAGTGCTGAAACCCTGGTTCTTTTGCAAAATGAAATAAGTGAGGGTCTTTTTATAGAAAAATACGCGACACTATTCACCCGAAATTTTCCGAACTCCAAACGAAGCGTGCCGGCTGGCGTTTCTAAGGTTTACCCCATATTCCAAACGCAATGGAACATGTTTCGAAGGCTAATTCGATCATCTGTGCGAGTTACGGAGAAAACGATCAGTTTTAAATTAAACCGATTTAAACCGATTTCGATGCGTTTTGGCTTTCCCTGGACAAACGGTAACTCCGATTGACACGAAATTTGAAACCATACAATAATATCACATTATGGATCCGATGAAACTAGTTTCGTCGAAATCCGAGACTTTTTGAAAAAAGACTATTTTCTCTCGCCGAATTAATATTAAAAACAATTCGATGCGTTTCGAGCTGCCACGGTCAAATGATAACTCCGATTGCTACGAAAATTGAAATCCGATAATAACAAACTATTACGGATCCAATGGAACTAGTTTCGTTCAATTCTGAGACTGTTCGAAAAATGGTTATTTTTCAATCGATAATTAAATATTAAAATATTCAATTTTCACAAATTAACTTTAAATTCAATTTTAAAAGTTCTATAACATTACTATACTCCAATATGATAAGATAAAATTTTACAAATCATTTTCAATCATATTCAACTCGATTTTCAATTATTTCTGAAATTTACCTTATTAAATTATCGATTTAATTGTCTAATTAAATCCAATATTCGAAAAATAATTTATTCGACTGTTTAATTTCAATTTAAAATTCTCAATTTTAAATTATTAACTTTTAAATCAAATTTCAATTGTTCACAAATTCCATTTTTAATTTCACAGTAATTAACAATCTTTTACAATGCAATTTTCCATTATAAATCCAATATAAAAGATTATATTAGATTCCACGTTCAGTTATATTGTAATTCAAATTCAAGTTATTTAATTCCAAATGAATTCTTTTATTTCGATTTACACTTTCATTATTGAATCAACCATTTACTTATACATTATTATCAATAGTTTATAATTCATTTACTTTCATTTTCTTCAACTATCATCTTATTTAAATTCACAGTAATATTAAATTACATTCATTTACGTTGATTTCCATATTATAACTTCAATATTAAATGTAACATTTTTTTATTTCGTTGCTTACAATCAAATTCAATTCAATTCAATTACTTGTTACATTCAAATTTAAATCTTTACTTACGTTCAATTACAAGTTAACATCTTTATTTAATTTAAAAATAAGTTATTTCAGAATTTAGTTTTGTATTTTAACTTGTAATTCACATTTAACAACACAAAATTTTATTTCCTTCAGATTTTTATCGAAATTTTCATTTTAATTCGTATTTTTAAAGTGTTAAAAATACGGGTTGTTACACTTTTTCACAAAGTCACGCTTTGATCACAAATGATCAATAAATGATCATCACACAGCAACACTCAGCATGCCACATTACCAAATTAGGAATATATCGCAGATAAATTTCAACTACATAACCTCTGAGCTCATACGTCTCAGAGAAGGGTGTTAAGCTAAGAGAATAAATTCTCCGCCACCAAACATAAATATATTTGAAAGAAATCGGCTTTATATCTCAAAAGGTAATGTCAGACATGTAACCATACAAGTCTGTTCCGGGTTTGAACAGAACCGAAGGCACTTCAAAAGAAGCCCTTGCAATCCGGGTATTCACAATCCCGATAAAACTTCCCATCACAAAGGAAATCTCTATACCGTAGCTAACGGTGCAGAGACAATCGATAGGTCATTCTATCATTTTCATAAATACCCGGTCTTTACCACCGGTCTTCAATACGATCCATATCGTCGTATAACAAATTCGGAATGGGTTATATGACACAATGGTCTTTTCCCGGCTAACCCGAATAGTGAGCATAATATTTCAAAACATCTAGATATGGGATTTCAATTAATTCACAACTTATTACCCAAATCCTTTCCTTTAAATGGTTTAACAAATTAACATTTTAAATCTTTAAACAAAAGATTTACTTCACAAAGTTTCATTTACAGATTTCCAAATCAATTTCCATTTATATTGAATTAACCCATTAAATCTTTAAATCAAGATTTAATTTACAGCTTTCAAAACTATTCACAATTTAAGTCTTTTATAATATAAAAGATACACCTTTTGAAATACTCTTTTATTTCAAAATAAAGTTTAATTATCGTTACAAAGGTTAATTCATAGTTTTCGAAACTATTTACAATTTCATTTCAACTAGAGATGTTTTCGATACAAATTGGAAATCTCTTCACTTTATGAAAGCCATTATTATTTGAAAACGGATAGTTTTCGTTTTGGGAAAAACTGGTTACATTTACACAGTTTAAAGTCGTTCAAGTAAAAACTTGAATTATAAATTTAAATTTCCCCAAGACCGTATTTTAAATGGTAAAAACCCACATAAACACCTTTTATAACTTGTAAAATCTTTAAACCAAAATTCCCAATTTATTAAATTCAAATTCAAAATATTGAATTCAAAATTTAAATCAAATGATTTAAATCCCAATTTTATTTAGTTATTTAAAATAACTTTTATTTTGGAACTCGCTTTCAAAAACTTTCAATTTCAATTCCAAAACCATTTTAGATTCAAAAACTCAATTTTTCCAAAATTGATAAAAATCTGTGACTTAACCGATTCCCACGTGAAATCCACATTTCTGTGTGTATTGTGTAGTCCAAGGGTTTAACACAATAGTGCAACAACATTCAACCATCACAGATCAAATATAACAATATAATTGATAAGCGGTATAAACTATAATGCTTATCTTTCATCCACATATCATAGATATATCATATATCACAGATAAACAAATCACAGATCACAATACAAAACAGGATATATCACAAAACATCTCACATAAAAGATGTCAAACAATTCAAATTAAAATTTTAAATCGATTTCACAAATATTCATTTTCCAGCTCCAAATTTATTTTCAAATTTATTTTCAAATTCCAAATAAAATTCCAATGAATTTCCAAAATATTTCTTTTTAAAATAAATTCTTTCATCTCATCAAATCTATTTAAAAAATCTGAATTTAAATAAATTTTCAACTTATAAAAATATTTCCCAAAATCCATTTATAATAAGATTTTTATCTAAAAAAACCCCCTTTTTAATTTATCTAATTATCAAAAATAAATATTTCAATAAATTTTCAACTTATATTTTCAAAAATCCAATTTTAAATATTTCTGGTATCCATCGATACCAAAAATATCTTCGGCTAATTTATAGCCGTCTACAGATTCAATCACAATATAATCGCACGGCGATTATAAATAAATCAACACACAACATTGAAATAAATTCAAATGTTTGAGGAATCCAGTTGGATCCCTCCAACATGTTTCCCTGCATCCACAGATGTTAGCACAATACCAATTTCACTTCAATGTGAAATTATCGCGGTATATGGGATTTATAAATATTATCCGCTATTATGCGGCGCAATAGGGTCTCATCCGCTATACAATGCGGGAAATCAACAACTCCAATATATACATATTCCAATATATATATATTGCTATATACATATATAATACCAATTCCACTTCAATATGGAATTATCGCGGTATATGTTTTTAATAAATAACCTCCGTTTAATATACGGCGTATAGGGTCTATTTATCACAATAAATAACAGTTTATCATTCAATCATCACAATCATCACTATCAACAAATTTAAATCTAACTATATAAAATTTAAATCGAAACATAACATTCGATTGAGTGAGGAGTTCTCACCTTTGCTGTAGTTATCGCGATAGCGATTTATTTTGATTAAAATTAAACGAACGTTTAATTTTACTTAAAATTTTCACTAGCTCCTAAAAATACAAATCTAGCTCAATTGCGTAGTGCTCGTATATACGATTCCAACGCAACTTGTTTCGTCCAAAACGGACCTCGTCTGAAAGAGTTATGGCATTACAAAGTTTATACGAGTTCAAATAAATCGATTTACAATTTTCTTTTATTATTTTAAACCTTAGATTCAATCACGACCACACGTTTTCAACACTCCAGATCAGGCCGCACGCTACTTCTCCTCCCCTACATTCTTTCCCAGGCTATTTACGTAAAATAGAACCCATAGCCGATCCCCTAGGGTTTGAAACCACGGCCACCACAACGAACTATGCAACGATCAGGCAACACCACTTGATGCGTCTCTCCACGCCACGCCCACGGCCAGAGAAGCTTGAAGCTCGGCCCTCCCTGCTGCATGCAAAACGAGGACAATCGCACAACTTTGAATACAAATTTCCATCGATCCGGAGCCCCATTTTCGATCACAACCGTTGAAGTGGAAGATCTTGATGCCCTCTACAACTTTGTAGTTGACGACTTTTGCTAATTGTTTGAGGATTTGGAGATAATAGAGGAGGAAGTTTCGAAATTCTCAGCCATTAAAATTGAATGTGGCGGCTGGAACAATTAGGGTTAGGGTTTGATTTTAGTTTGCAAATTGAAGATGTGAGGTCCTTATATAGAAATTTCTCAAATTACTATTCATCGAAAATTTTCCGAACTCCAAACGAAGCGTGCCAACTAATGTTTCTAAGGTTTACCCCGCGTTCCGGACACAATGGAATAGGTTTCAAAGGCTAATTCGATCGTATGTGAGAGTTATGGAAATAACGATCAATTTAAATCAAATCGATTTAAACTGATTTCGATGCGTTTTGGCTTGCCCCGGACAAACCGTACATTCGACTGACACGAAATTTGAAATCTTACAATAATATCACATTACGGATCCGATGAAACTGGTTTCGTCGAAATCCGAGATTGTTTGAAAAATGACTATTTTTAACTTGCCAAATTAATATTAAAACAATTTCGATGCGTTTGGAGCTGCCACGGTCAAACGACAACTCCAATTGCTACGAAAATTGAAATCCGATAATAACAAACTATTATGGATCCAATGGAACTAGTTTCGTCCAATTCTGAGACTGTTCGAAAAATGGCTAATTTCACTAGTCGATTAAATATTAAAATATTCAATTTTCACAATTTAACTTTAAATTCAATTTTAAAAGTTTACGAACATCATTCTAACTTCAATATGATTTAATATAACTTTATAAATCATTTTTAATCACATTTGACCCAATTTACAATTATTTCTGAAATTTCAACTATTAAATTATCGATTTAATTATCCAATTAAATCCAGATATTCGAAAAATAAATTATTCGACTTATTAATTTCACTTGTTAATATTTAAAATCAATTAAATATTACGAATTTCAATGACAGAAATTCTGGGTCGTTACAAACTTCCCCCCTTAAAAGAATTTCGTCCTCGAAATTACCAAGTAAGAAAAATGCCCCAAATTCATTAACTTTCCAAAAATTCACTTAGTGAAAATTTTATATTCTCCTTTTCCAAAACTATTAACTTCAACCAAAACAGTGGTTTCCATTTTCTAGTTCAATTCCTACGTTTTATTTCAATTTGGAAATTGACTTTCATTAACAAAATTTTTTCCAAATTTTTCAAAATTTTTCTAACACCTTAAATTTTCAGAAAAATTCGCCAGCGTCTCCTTTGCGCGGTTCGATCGTAGTAGGATCATAATAGACATAAATATATATACATCGATCCACACGGTCAGAAAAGCAGAAAAACAGTTCATATTTCCTATTTTTATTGCGTAGGCATACCTTTTTAGCATTTTTAAGCAAAGCAGTTATTTATTAAACTTATTAGCGCAACCAAACCAACCGATCGGCAACCAAGGCACCTGTACTTACTCAATTTAAATATGTAAGTAACATATATACAAAGTTATTAACAATTTACTCTTTTAAACAACTATAACATATGCATATTAAAAGAAATGCATACTAAGCAAGTTTATAAGCAACTTATAAAATTTCGACATTCTTGTAATTGTTTACAACCAATTCATATACAATGACATTCATTTATTCATTTTCAATTAGTTTACATTCACTAATTTACATTCAAGTTGGTTCACTTTTACTTTGGATTCATTACATAGCTTTCAATTTGATTAATACTTAATGAATTATATACTATATACAATCAACCAACAATCATATAACAACCAATCATAATCAACACAACCAAATTTATTCAATTTACTTTACTTCACATTCAATTTGGTTCAATATTTTTAATTTCAATTGGTTTAATATTAAATTGACTTCCATTCAATTCATTCAAATTCCAAATTATTAGCTTTTAATGAATTTACACTTACATTCATTATTCCATATCAATTTATTTCCATTCGATTGATTAACTTCAATCCATTTATTAATTCAATTGTTAATTCATTTTACAAATAAAGTTGAATTTTATTTATATAACTCAAGTTCACATTCATTTAATAAATTCACTTTATTATTTCACTTTGATACTAAAATCAATTTCATTTAACATCACTTAAGTTATATTCCGTTTAAACATTATTTGTTTAACTTAACTTAAATTCTCACTTATAAATCCAATTCAGATTCCAATTCTAAAATAAATTCTATTTAACTTTACCAAAGTCAAATTTTCATCTCACTATCAAATTCAGATTTTGTTTTGCTTAACAAAATTGTTTAACTCTTTTTATCATTTGGTTTCACTTACATCCTTTCATTTTCTAAGTTACACAACTTATTTATTTAATTTCCAAATCATATTATAAGTATAAAATTCATTTCACTTATATTTATCAATTATATCTTGGATTTTAATTTCAAATTCGTTTATCACAACAAAACTTAAAATTTCAATTTATTGTTGGTAGCAAATCTATCACATAGAAACTCGAAAATGATACTGATGATGCTGCAGTCATCACCCTTATTATTTCCCAGTAACAATAGTGAATTCAGTGCTTAATATTCTTTCAAAATTTCCTTTTATTTATAATCACATTTAAAAATCTTTTTCTCATGTAATTTCACTATTTACCTTTACTTATACAATATTATTTCACAATTGCAAATCATATTAATTATAATTCCATACTTAATAATTCATTTGCTTATATACTTTATTCTTTTACAATTGTTGTTTTTATATAATTATTCAAACAACTTTCATTAACTTATATATATTCTTACATTTTCAACAACCAAACAATCAATTTATATACACTTTAATAATTCCTTGGAAAATTATTCCTTTATATACAAAATATAATCGAGGTAAAATTATTTCATTTACCCAATTTAAAATGATATTATGTCGACTTGCCTCGTTTAAGTGTTTAGAAACCCCTATCGATAATATGGTGTCCCACATACCGACCAGAATTCACAAACAGCTCAACGGATAAGCTAACACAATATAAAACAATTTCATATTCACTAACAAATACACGCTCATATCTATTATTATACTCACACTCATTCTAGAGTACTACTGACTCTATCTCTAATGAGTAATACCCAACAGAGCCATGGTTATCGCTTAACCATATGCTCTGATACCAAATGTAACGATAAGCGGTCACAACCGGTAGGCTTTTCAACCATCCCAGCCCCACCGTGGCTTACACTGATATCCCAAAATTGCTTTTACGGCCAGCCTCTCGACTGTCAGGGCCTCTGCCTAACCAACCCCGTAAAGAGGACGTGTAGGAGTAAGAGTCTCCCGTTCGCCACCAAACCGCGAAGCGAGAATCCCCCATCACGTTTCACCTAGATAAGCAAGACTGGTGTAAGAACTAAAACAGTTTTATCTTTAAAACACAATAACAACAAAGCAAGTGGAAATATTCGCAATGCTTTTGGAAAATGAAACTACCATAAGACCTCCCGCCACACACACAATGCAAATGCAGAATTGGAGGAGATTTCTTCTTATGATAGTCAAACATGCTTACTACGCAAAATCATCGATATTATTATTATTAGTGCATAGTGCAGAAAACATTTCGAAAGTATAATATTAATCTTAGTCAACATACGACCAGTATCGTATGCCTACTATAGCTACCATCTAAACAGTGGTGACCACCATAAGTAAATGGCAGGTTCTACAACTAAAACCGTACAAGGTTCATATTGGAAAATGGATTTCCAACAAATGGTCAGGCTAAGGAACTTCCTTTCCTACTGTCGAATGGGATCGCCTCTGGCTGGATGTCCCGAGAGACAACTGCTCTCTGCCAACACAAGGCCGGGTTACCCCTGTAACTAGGTAACTCACGAATATGCCACCTCCCGGTCCTTTGGGACCTTTATCCGAGCGCTCGGTAATCAACATCACACATAATAAATAAGGTGTGTCCACATGAGTAAGTATCTGGGCTCCATACCATGATACCACCCTTTTCCAGAAGGAAATGACATACCCTAAAGGGCGCGACCCTCATAACCTTGCCGCATATTCCTGTTTCGACCATTTCCGGGTTTTGAGGTTTGACGAAGTCTCGTCCACAAAGCTACGCTTTTTCACAAAGCCACGCTTTGATCACAAATGATCAATAAATGATCATCACACAACAACACTCAGCATGCCACATTACCAAATTGGGAATATATCGCTCAAAAATTTCAACTACATAACCTCTGAGCTCATACGTCTCAGAGAAGGGTGTTAAGCTAAGAGAATAAATTCTCCGCCACCAAACAGAAATGTATTTGAAAGAAATCGGCTTTATATCTCAAAATGTAATGTCAGACATGTAACCATACAAGTCTGTTCCGGGTTCGAACAGAACCGAAGGCACTTCAAAAGAAGCCCTTGCAATCCGGGTATTCACAATCCCGATAAAACTTCCCATCACAAAGGAAATCTCTATACCGTAGCTAACGGTGCAGAGACAATCGATAGGTCATTCTATCGTTTTCATAAATACCCGGTCTTTACCACCGGTCTTCAATACGATCCATATCGTCGTATCACAAATTCGGAATGGGTTATATGAAACAATGGTCTTTTCTCGGCTAACCCGAATAGTGAGCACAATATTTCAAAACATCTAGATATGGGATTTCAATTAATTCACAACTTATTACCCAAATCCTTTCCTTTAAATGGTTTAACAAATTAACATTTTAAATCTTTAAACAAAAGATTTACTTCACAAAGTTTCATTTACATATTTCCAAATCAATTTCCATTTATATTGAATTAACCCATTAAATCTTTAAATCAAGATTTAATTTACAGCTTTCAAAACTATTCACAATTAAAGTCTTTTATAATATAAAAGATACACCTTTTGAAATACTCTTTTATTTCAAAATAAAGTTTAATTATCGTTACAAAGGTTAATTCATAGTTTTCGAAACTATTTACAATTTCATTTCAACTAGAGATGTTTTCGATACAAATTGGAAATCTATTCACTTTATGAAAGCCATTATTATTTGAAAACGGATAGTTTTCGTTTTGGGAAAAACTGGTTACATTTACACAGTTTAAAGTCGTTCAAGTAAAAACTTGAATTATAAATTTAAATTTCCCCAAGACCGTATTTTAAATGGTAAAAACCAACATAAACACCTTTTATAACTTGTAAAATCTTTAAACCAAAATTCCCAATTTATTAAATTCAAATTCAAAATATTGAATTCAAAATTTAAATCAAATGATTTAAATCCCAATTTTATTTAGTTATTTAAAATAACTTTTATTTTGGAACTCGCTTTCAAAAACTTTCAATTTCAATTCCAAAACCATTTTGGATTCAAAAACTCAATTTTTCCAAAATTGATAAAATTCTGTGACTTAACCGATTCCCACGTGAAATCCACATTTCTGTGTGTATTGTGTAGTCCAAGGGTTTAACACAATAGTGCAACAACATTCAACCATCACAGATCAAATATAACAATATAATTGATAAGCGGTATAAACTATAATGCTTATCTTTCATCCACATATCACAGATATATCATATATCACAGATAAACAAATCATAGATCACAATACAAAACAGGATATATCACAAAACATCTCACATAAAAGATGTCAAACAATTCAAATTAAATTTTTAAATCGATTTCACAAATATTCATTTTCCAGCTCCAAATTTATTTTCAAATTTATTTTCAAATTACAAATAAAATTCCAATGAATTTCCAAAATATTTCTTTTTAAAATAAATTCTTTCATCTCATCAAATCTATTTAAAAAATCCGAATTTAAATAAATTTTCAACTTATAAAAATATTTCCCAAAATCCATTTATAATAAGATTTTTATCTAAAAAAACCCCTTTTTAATTTATCTAATTATCAAAAATAAATATTTCAATAAATTTTCAACTTATATTTTCAAAAATCCAATTTTAAATATTTCTGGTATCCATCGATACCAAAAATATCTTCGGCTAATTTATAGCCGTCTACAGATTCAATCACAATATAATCGCACGGCGATTATAAATAAATCAACACACAACATTGAAATAAATTCAAATGTTTGAGGAATCCAGTTGGATCCCTCCAACCTGTTTCCCTGCATCCACAGATGTTAGCACAATACCAATTTCACTTCAATGTGAAATTATCGCGGTATATGGGATTTATAAATATTATCCGCTATTATGCGGCGCAATAGGGTCTCATCCGCTATACAATGCGGGAAATCAACAACTCCAATATATACATATTCCAATATATATATATTGCTATATACATATATAATACCAATTCCACTTCAATATGGAATTATCGCGGTATATGTTTTTAATAAATAACCTCCGTTTAATATACGGCGTATAGGGTCTATTTATCACAATAAATAACAGTTTATCATTCAATCATCACAATCATCACTATCAACAATTTTAAATCTAACTATTTAAAATTTAAATCGAAACAAAACATTCGATTGAGTGAGGAGTTCTCACCTTTGCTGTAGTTATCGCGATAGCGATTTATTTTGATTAAAATTAAACGAACGTTTAATTTTACTCAAAATTTTCACTAGCTCCTAAAAATACAAATCTAGCTCAATTGCGTAGTGCTCGTCTATACGATTCCAACGCAACTTGTTTCGTCCAAAACGGACCTCGTCTGAAAGAGTTATGGCATTATAAAGTTTATACGAGTTCAAATAAATCGATTTACAATTTTCTTTTATTATTTTAAACCTTAGATTCAATCACGACCACACGTTTTCAACACTCCAGATCAGGCCGCACGCTACTTCTCCTCCCCCACATTCTTTCCCAGGCTATTTACGTAAAATAGAACCCATAGCCGATCCCCTAGGGTTTGAAACCACGGCCACCACAACGAACTATGCAACGATCAGGCAACACCACTTGATGCGTCTCTCCACGCCACGCCCACGGCCAGAGAAGCTTGAAGCTCGGCCCTCCCTGCTGCATGCAAAACGAGGACAATCGCACAACTTTGAATACAAATTTCCATTGATCCGGAGCCCCATTTTCGATCACAACCGTTGAAGTAGAAGATCTTGATGCCCTCTACAACTTTGTAGTTGACGACTTTTGCTAATTGTTTGAGGATTTGGAGATAATAGAGGAGGAAGTTTCGAAATTCTCAGCCATTAAAATTGAAAGTGGCGGCTGGAACAATTAGGGTTAGGGTTTGATTTTAGTTTGCAAATTGAAGATGTGAGGTCCTTATATAGAAATTTCTCAAATTACTATTCATCGAAAATTTTCCGAACTCCAAACGAAGCGTGCCAGCTAATGTTTCTAAGGTTTACCCCGCGTTCCGGACACAATGGAATAGGTTTCAAAGGCTAATTCGATCGTATGTGAGAGTTATGGAAATAAACGATCAATTTAAATCAAATCGATTTAAACTGATTTCGATGCGTTTTGGCTTGCCCCGGACAAACCGTACATCCGACTGACACGAAATTTGAAATCTTACAATAATATCACATTATGGATCCGATGAAACTGGTTTCGTCGAAATCCGAGACTGTTTGAAAAATGACTAGTTTTAACTTGCCAAATTAATATTAAAACAATTTCGATGCGTTTGGAGCTGCCACGGTCAAACGACAACTCCGATTGCTACAAAAATTGAAATCCGATAATAACAAACTATTATGGATCCAATGGAACTAGTTTCGTCCAATTCTGAGACTGTTCGAAAAATGGCTAATTTCGCTGGTCGATTAAATATTAAAATATTCAATTTTCACAATTTAACTTTAAATTCAATTTTAAAAGTTTACGAACATCATTCTAACTTCAATATGATTTAATATAACTTTATAAATCATTTTTAATCACATTTGACCCAATTTACAATTATTTCTGAAATTTCAACTATTAAATTATCGATTTAATTATCCAATTAAATCCAGATATTCGAAAAATAAATTATTCGACTTATTAATTTCACTTGTTAATATTTAAAATCAATTAAATATTACGAATTTCAATGACAGAAATTCTGGGTCGTTACAAACTTCCCCCCTTAAAAGAATTTCGTCCTCGAAATTACCAAGTAAGAAAAATGCCCCAAATTCATTAACTTTCCAAAAATTCACTTAGTGAAAATTTTATATTCTCCTTTTCCAAAACTATTAACTTCAACCAAAACAGTGGTTTCCATTTTCTAGTTCAACTAGTGAGTGGCCCGTGCTACGCACACGGGCATTTTTCTGATTCATTATTATGAACATTATTTTGTGCAATGTTAAATTTTTTCTCTATTTTTCCTGTTGTGCCTGAAATATAATTGTATTTTATTATATTTTGTTATATTACAGACAAATTTATTATGTAGACTTTATCTGTTTTATAGTTATGTTTGAATAAATAATATATAAGTTTAGATGGTTTGTTCATATAAAACGAAAAGTTAAAATTTATGACTATGATTTTGTTTCTCATGAGTTATTTGTGCCATATACATTAGGAATTCAAAAACGCTGTACTTTGGAGTAGATGGAGATGTTAGAATTGAAATTAAGTAGATCCATAAATCATATACGATAAAAAAATTGAAAGTATATTATACAACACAATGTTAAAGTTGATGTTATGGTTGAATAATTGTTAGTTTGAAATGAATTTTTTAACTTAGTTGAAACGTCAGTGAGTATGTTGCTTCTGTGAATAGAACTGCAGTAGCGTTTGCATTGCCAGATTGAATGGTAGTACCAAAATCAGTAGATGTAATATTTAATATTAATGTGAGTGGAAGGTACATGCATGTGATGTGGGTAAACGATCCAATAAGGACACAATCAACGTTATTTTCATTGATTGAAGCTAAGGCGAATCTTTTATTAAAATGTGGTATCATCTTGCTTTTTACTTTTACATCTTTACCCAAAGCTGCAGCTACCACAGTAGCTTAAGGAAATTGGAGGACAGAAATCGCATAAAAACAACTGTCAATGCAATTAATTTCAGTACAGTAGTCCCTATTAAGTGTACTTGCACCAGAACAAAACAGCATAAATAGTAAAATAAAACATTCAAACCTAAACCAGTATAGAAATAAGTTGATTTGAGAACATGCAAAAGAATTATTTTGTGTTATCATGCCTCTATCAGTACGATATCCATGGAAAGCATAACCGCCGCATGCACAACCACCCATTGGAACTAAGTTTGCCTTCCATTTAACACATTTTCCAACTAAGGATCTTTCATTATTTCACAAACTCAACTTCCGTACCAACATTTGCATAGTCTTCTTAGCAATTTATGGTTTTCCTACAAAATCTGCAGCATAAATAATGAGTAACCCAACAATGATATTTACACAATAGTATACACTTTGACCAGTTGCACACTTCTGCTTGAGATCAGTAAAAAAATAAGATGGATCAATACCAATATAGTCACAAATCTGTTGAATGCAGGCATTAGAAAATGAATTCATAAACACCTATGATTTTCTCTTATTCGATAACAAAACAGCAGAGCAACCCATTTTTAAAAAGCAGTTTGGTATTAACATCGACCTATTCTTTCCAGGATACCATGTAAAATTAATAGCTTTTGTGCTCACCAAAACTACATAGTTGTTAGGATTCGCCTGCAAGATAAATATAGTTTCACTTTGTTTATTTACAATCATATATTTGAAATGTTCTTACAATAAACAATAAGAAGAATCGACCTGAAGGATATTGCTAGCCAAATCAAGAGAAATGGTCCCAGCACTGAACCCCATGCCACCAAGATTATAACTCAAAATATTTCCTCTCATTTTGTAATGAATCACAATCATAGCAGAGAGCGAAGGAGTCGGGTTAAACAAACTACAGTTCACTACCAATATGCCTACGTCTTTAGGGCGAATACGGCATTTCTCGATAAGCTCATCTAGTGCTGCAAACATGGCAGTAGAAGCTTCTGCTATGCCTTCATTTGTAGTGGCAGAAGGACCAGGGGAAAAAATTGATCTCGGTAGATAAGTTTCATCTCTGAGTCCAGATGAAGACAGTATACGTTGCTGAAATGAGAGACTGTCTTCGTCGAACTTGCCTGATTGGCATGCAAGTTCAATCAATTCTGATCTTGTTACCTGTAAAAAGTAGCAAGATCTTTATTCTCTGCCTTGGTGCAAAAATGAGCGCAAAATTTCTAAAAACGGTGCTCTTTGCACATAATAAACTTTGCTAAAATACATTAGTGTTCTGAACCATAGATGTTTGATTCAATGTTCCAGAATGATGAGTGAATCCTGCTTTAGTATTGCATCAGAATCTTTGTCCCCATAAACCACACTTGTAAAAGTAGCATAATCTTAGTATCACTGTAGGAAAATGTAAACCCAATGAATTGAATTATTATCTCATAAAGATTACTTTAACCGTCTAAGCAACCAAATACAAAATATGGAACGACAATCAAAAAAGTTTTATTTTTAAAACACTTCCGTACTTTATTATTTGATAAAGAATGGAAGGTACAAAAGCTAGCAGAGTAATTAACTTCCATGGGTAATAAACTTAAAGATAATGGATAGTTTGATTGAACAATACACAACCAACACATAAAGAGTATTGTTGTGCACAAATGTATCAACAGTATACGAATCATCAAAACTTTCTGGATCATCGTTAGCTATGTTATCCCAATTTATATATAATTGATGTCCAAATTCAGACAACCACAAAAGTAGTATATTCTATTCTATGTTTCATAGTTATATTAAAAAAATGCATATGTGATTTACTGTACCGATCAAGATCATACTTTCTAAATTTTAAATTAATAAAATCTCCAGCTTAATATTCTATTCAAAAGTTTGTAGTTTATTATTTATCTAGTTATGAACTTCTAACTTAATAAATCAATAAATAAATATTTTTATTGTATTAACATACACGTAATTTAAATTTAAAAAAAAAACACAGCGGATAATTTTCGAATGCGGATGTCTTCATATCCGCATCCCCATTCGCTTTTTTGGATATCGAATATTCATCCGTTATTCGGATACGAACGCGAACGGATTTTGGATTTTTTGGGTATCCATTGATAGCCCTATGTGCGCATGTTCTACGGTTGACCAATCGCTTGAAAGGAGTTTTACAGAGCATGCTGAAATATATCCTCACTTTAAAAATTCAGTCATTTCAATTAGAGTTTGATAGTTCCAGCTATATATGATTTAGGTCTCTGATAATATATAAAATTTACATATGAGTTTAAAGGGCATAAAATATATACTTATCAAGCTAATTTTCTATTACTTCAGTTAGAATTTTATAGTTCCAACTACATACAATTCATGTTTTTGATAATATGTAAAATGTTCAGGTAATTTAAAAATTAAAATCAAATCAATAATATTAAATGTCCATGTTAGAGTGGAACACCAACTACATGGATATGTGATTTGTTATGAAAAAAATACCATGCAATACAAATGTAAGGTGAGTAATTCGATAGTTGTAGAATAATTAACAACATATTACTTGCATGCTCTTATGCTCTCTCGAACTTTCGTGGTGCCTTACTTTATATATGAGTCTAGACCAATTATCTTTCTTCCTTGCCTAACACAATATTGCAATTCAATTGGGCACAAACAAATTCCTTAAACTCTATCTACAATGCAATATAATTGTAATAATAGAAATGATATTAAAATATGCAATACCAAGTTTAGAAAATGTGACCTGATATTTGTTTCATTTTGAAATTCCATTACGTATTGACATGCGGTCTTCACTACCTTCAGCTTGTGCAATTTTAGAGTGACCACTTGCACCAAGTATATGATCTGCTATGTCCTAAGATGGATTAAATGAGATTAAAATATAATAACATACAACTAAGAAAGGCTGCTAAAATTTTGTCCATAAAAACCATGACTTACTCCTAGTAAGATATCTACTCATATATTATGTGACGACTGTTGAAACTCGATCCATCTTCTCTACAATTTGAAGGAAAAAAACCCTGCAATAGACCTAATTTTCAGTAGTAAGGGTGAAAATATCATATATTTCATGTGTTCAAATTTAACACAATAATATGCAGTGTTGTGTCGTAGAGTAAAATTTATAGCCAACCTGTTCAAAAAAATTAGAAAAATTGAGATATTTATATATATTTATATAGTAGTACAACCAAATCTACTTTATACTCAAAACAAAATCATGTGCATTATAAGTTATTCCAACGTTTCACAAACTATAGTTTCACCTCATGGTGAAGGTTGAATGATGTAAATTTATGGATTTTCAAGGAACAATACGTTTTTGGAGAGAGAAACCTAACTTTGAGTCACTTTCGTATAATATATTCCTAAAACTTTGCACTAATAAATGAGTTGAGGTGTGGATTCAACCAATGAAACTAAGATTCCTTAGTGTAAATGTGTGGAGACGATTTTGGAATCAATCATAACTTTACAAACATACAAAGGAAAGTATCAACACTGATGATATTTTTAAGTGTTGTCACATGATACATTCTATAGAATCTATACCTTCATTTCAACTTAATGTATGATCAAATGCATCTTAGCCGAGGATACTTATGATACCTCTGTAAATAATCATTTTGATTATTTTTAAGATGGCTAAATGGATAAATATGAACTAAAATAACATAAATATTAATAAAACAGTTTACTTACATTAACATAAGTAAATATTAATTAAGTAGTATAATGCTGGTGGGAAAGTAAGGCAAACATCAATGTATTGGGTACAAATTGGTATGGTTACTTATTGTAAAATATAAATAAATTAGTAACATACAATATTAAAGTAGTTACCAAGTCATGGCATATGAATATTTGAATTATCAAGGTCTAGTGTACCTTTATATACATCAACAAACAATCATTAATTGAGCCACAAATAATAAACATACTTAATGTCAACGGAGAATAAATTGGAATTTTATATTATCAGTAGGTTTTTGAATTTAAATGAGACACTATATAAGCAACATGTAATAAAATTGAATATTATATACATAACATTGAACTTAGTTACATTAAATCTAAATTCATAGTCCCAAAACTTTAATTAAATATACACTGGGTAACCTTGTCCTATGAAACCTAATAATCAGAAATTCCAATTTTTTTTGATTAGTTCCTAAAATAATTGCACACTTCAATGATTGAATAACAAAAAAATAAAGGATCAGGGCTGAAATTGAAAGTCAAAGAAAAAAATACATAAAAGCTAATCCAGAGGCAAAAACATGGCCATAGAATAACCTACTAACAACATATATTTTGAGCAAATAGGTATAATACTAACTGCCCATAAAAAAAGAGTATTTGGACGTAATTGAGATAACATATGCATAAATTTAAAATAAGTTAGAAGCAATGCGAAGATGATAATAGCAACTGAACAAAAAATGTATGGGTAAACGTATAGTTTGAGATGGTGTAGATTTGGCTGTTGGAGAGAGAAGGAAGATGCTAAAATGTCGGACTGATTAAGGCCATAAAGCATTGCATGCCTGTAAATATTTTTCTATGATGTATAATGCAGAATGCCAAGTAATTCAGACATTCAAGCTTGAGGAAATATTTCATTTTATAGCAATAGCATAAATGATTCAAATAAATTTTCAAAATAACTGTTATAAAAATGAATCATTTTGAATGAACAGAAATGTTAGTGCATAATCTGGTTATAGGTGAACATAGCGTTAACTTTAACAAAAGCAAAATTTGAGTGGGATGCATACTGTTATTAAACCTTGATGAAAAAACATATGGTTGTAAAAGAATAAGCATGCCTGTAATTTTCAACTGGTAAAGAACCTTCTAAATAATTGTAAAGTAATAGTTGCGAACAAAATGCAAATTATGAAGAGGAAAAGCATGGACACTCTGTAATCAGATTTGGGAAAAAAATAATAGATAGGCCGAGGTTATGGTCTGATTATCTGTATAAAATTTCAACCTTTACAGATTGAGTAATTATGGACATTCTCCATATAGTTGAAAATTTTAAAAAAATATTTCGAATTGCATGTTACTTATGAAAAATTAAATCATGAAAATAACAATAATTAAACTTACCATGTTTTCTTCCAGTCCATGTATCCACTGCTTGCATTTGCTGTTTGCATGAAAAACCCTCTGTTTTGCAGTGGGTTCTTACAATTCGAGAATATGTAATCAACACCCAAATGTCGAAATCAGTTATTTTTTTCCATAAAAGATAGAGTAAAAACAGAAGTTTTCTACAAAATATTAGAGATATCTTCAAATAATAGAAAGGACATCAAATTCAAACATCAATTCATCCAATGAACCAAAGCGAAGATCCATCTTGAAATCTGTGATAACCCGGATTTTGGAACATCTGTTAATTGATAATTAATTGGGTTAATTAATAGAAATACTGATTTTATTTGGATTAATAAATGAAATTCTGATAATTAGAATATATCTAGATATATATATAGATGAATTTGAACTATAATAAATACTGACTTATAAATATCTAAATAAATATTCATTTGATAATATTTGTTTAATGATCTTCTTTTATAAATATTTATTTGGTAAAATTTATCTTTTCAAAACTAATATAAAATATATATATAATCAACTTTAAACAAATTTTTGAAAATTCTATACATATATATGTGTAAGATTGGTTTTTAAATATGTAAGGTGAAATTTAATTAAAGATTTAAAAATACCTTTTCTTTTATATACTTGGAAATAGATATAGTTAGTATATTTGAAAATAAATATAAAGCTTTGATATGTGTATATCTTTTAAAACTATAAGTATAAAATTTAAAGTACACAAGACATATGTAAATATAAAATAAATAATCTATATAAATAAATAAAAATTAAGTAGGGATTTAGACATAATTTATAAATAATTTAGAGGCAAGGATATAAACATAAAATTCATAGTTATGACATTTGTAAAATAAATATAACATGCATTTACAAGTGTATAGCTTAGTGTATACAAGTGGCAATTGATAAAAATTAGTAAAATTAATAACAAGTTATTAGAGAAAAGAAGAAACCAGGCTTCATCAATTCTCTTTCACAACTTCACAAGCCTGTAAACCAAAAAGAATCAAAACCAGAGAAACAAAACTTGAATTCATTTCTAAAACCTGAAGCTATAATTCATCTCAAACTTGGAAAACAAAATCAGAGAAAATCTCCTTAGCAATCCAAATCTGAACTAAGCAGGATCAGATTAGCTCAACAATTCAAATCAAATCAGCAAGCAAAAATCTCCAGTTTCAAGTTTTAAAGGGATCAAAGTAAATTCCAGATTCATAAAGCTTCCTCAGTTCTTCAATTTTAGGTGAGTAAAACCTGGAAAATCTGATATATATTGAACTAGCATGCAATGATCCTTAAAGTATGATTTGAATTTTGTTGTGCATGTTATTTAAAAATGATTTTTAATATATATGCGTGTGTGAATAATTATATACAATGACTGGAAACATGAAAAGCAAATCCTTGTTTAAAACTGAATCAGTGAGTAAAAAAATTTAATTTCGAAAATCTGTGAATATGTTTAAATGTTGGTGATGAATTTTTGAAAGAAAAATATGGTTTGTATATGTTTATACACGAGAATGTATGTGTGTATGAATGAATTTGCCTGTTCAAAACAGTGTGAATGGATATAAGTCCTCTGTTCATTATCCAGGCTTCAATTTTTTTTAAAAAGAAATTCATATCTTTCCAGATATTTGATAATAGGCTAAGATTTGTAAATAGAAAGTGATTGTAAGTTTATAAGCTTAATTTTAAAAATAGATTCATAGATATATAAGGATCGTTTATTTATAAAATAAATAAATTTCAAGTCTGATCAAAATTTAGTCCAAATTTAATTGTCAGAAATTTATGAATCAATTCTATAACCTGAAACTTGTTTGAAATTCATGAATTTAGGAATAGGAATGATGATTTTTAGTTTAGAATTGGGTGAGATATTCGGGAATGATCAGATTTTGGTAAATCGTCGATTTCAGACAATCCACAGGATGTTGTTTGCCTTGGTCGTTGTCGAAGGAAGTTCGCAAGTGGTTGATCACAGGAAAAATATAGTTAGATTTTTCTGGTGATCGAGTGGTGAGGATGGAGCCAGACTAGGGTTCGAGAATCGTTTTGAAACGATGATGTTCTCAGAGCTTTCGCGATGGCCGTGAGTGAGGGTAGATGATCGCGAGTGGGGGAAATGGTAGCGGGAAGATGTGCCGTAGCTTCAGTGAAGGCGGCCGGTGTTTTCGAGAACGGAGGCGATGGGGAGGGGCGAAGTTCTGGCCCTGGTTATGCTGCTTGGTCGAGATTTTTATCTCGATTTCGTCTCGGTGGGTTTTCGCGAAAACTGAGTACGTTTTCGTGTTCGAGGGAGCTCGTGGAGTCGTGGAGCATCGTCGCGACGATCGTCAGAGGACGGTGGCGTTGGGATATGTGCACGTGCACGGGGTGTATCAATGAAATGATGTTGATGCTGTTATATTTGAGAAGAAGGAAGAAAGGATGAAGGATCGGGGATATTAGGGTAAAGCTCGAAGTTAGTTACGTGTTGTCTCGAGTAGGAATCGGGAAAATGAGGAGTTCGTTTGGGTTCGTTCTCGAGTATGATCGCGAGTGTTTCCAGAGAAGCGAATGTTAAAGTCTAAAGCAAAATAAAGTTTAAAAAGAAAGAGAAAAAAATAAATGATGATGATGATTTTCTCGGGTTGGACTCGGGTGAGAACCGGGTAGAACTCGAAGTAAATTTATAACAGTTTTAAAATTTAAATATATAGTAAGATAATGGTTTATCTTAAACTAATGAAGGTCCTGATTAATTAATGGATAATTAATCAAAGTAATTAATTAGTGGTTAATAAATTAATTAATATAAGTAATTAAGGGTTAGTAAATTAACTTAGGTAATTATAGGATAAACTTTGAATTTGATTAAGGTTGATAAACTAATGAATAGGATTAATTAATAAATGTGATTAATTTAATTAATAAAGGTGATTAAATAATTACTTAATTGGAAATAATTAGTGGTTAATTAATAGAAGTAATTAAGGAGTAATTACTTAGCGAAGTTAATTAATTAATTATAGGGTTGATTAATTAAGGATAATTGATCAATATAAGTGATTATAGAATAATTTATTAATATAATTAATTAAAGATTTAATTACTTAATGTAATTAAAAAAAGTAATTAATCAAGAATGATTAATAAAAAAAGGGATAATTAAAGGATAATTACTTATTGTAATTAAGGGATAATTAATCAAGGAAGATTAATTAAGATAAATATTTAAGAAATGATTGATTAATTAATGTTAAGAAAGATGGATTAAGACAATCCAGTAATTAAAGGTTAGTGATTAATTTAATTAGAGGTTAATTAAATTAATTTAAAATGAATTGACTTGTTATGGATTGGTTGAATGATATTAGATGCCTTGGATTAGTTGATATATCTGATATGTGATTGTGATATGAGATGTTTTGGATGAATTGTGATAATGTAAGTTATCTATCCGTGATAGATTTGTTATATGAATATGATATCCTGAATTTAAATTAAATTGTTTAACTGAAAAATCTTGGTTTAAAGGATGACTTTTGATTCGAAGAGACCGGGGTCGGGTATCAGAAATATACCCGAAACCACTTCGATTTGTAATCTATAATTCTTTATAGATTTGTTTTGTAAATCGAATAGGCTGGAATGAAATAAATCGAGTAATCTGGATCATTGGAACTAAGTAACGATACTTAGATATTATTTTGTGAAATAAATTGTTTGAAGTAAGAACTCGTAGAAGATACAAGTTACCCTGATTTTATATAAGATCTATGGATTGAAATTTCATATTAGATGAGTTTACTCACGCTGGTTTCCAGCCTGACTCGGGTGTTACTTTGTGGTAATGCTCGGGTCAGACCGAGTATTACAGATTTCAGGTTAGGACGTTCTGGAGCTCAGGAGGCGAGCTGGATGGCAGGAACGTATGGAGTATATTCCGCTGTGATATTATAATTGTCTGAGATATGTTAATTTTAACTGTCTAGTACATTTGTGAATGTTGTAACTCTGATGTATTAAAATGTAATTAACAAATACAGTTTTCTGTGTATAACTGATATTATTATTTGATATTGTATTTTGATCCGCTGCGAATGTGAGAATCTGTGTCTTATTCTGTTTCTTTCTTCTATCTCTTTTCCTTTTCTTCTAACTATCTGGAATTTTCGGGCCCGAAATTTCCAGATAGTTAGAAGAAAAGGAAAAGAGATAGAAGAAAGAAACAGAATAAGACACAGATTCTCACATTCGCAGCGGATCAAAATTGTGACGCCCCACCTCTATACCCACACTAACCAAGAACACTACTGTGTAGTGCTGTCAATTAGCGCGGAGAATAAGGCTGTTGAGGAGCGACCATCCATGTAACTTCTTTGTGCGAGCACCGATACGTCAGATAGAATAGGATGCATATCTTTTAAGGAGGAAATCCGACATACCGATACAAACACAAAGCTATCACACGGTGGCTATATATAATCTTCGGAAAACAAACATAGAAATAATCATAACGTAAATCAGTCACAGACATCCATATCACAAGGGCGGAAGAAGATATGAATAAATATATAACACATGAAAGTGTACATCAGAGTAGTGGTCAGAAAGATCCACGATAATACAAAAGAATAGCATCACGTGCTATACAAAAGAATAAGTACACAACATAGAGTCTATATCTCAAAGGTGTACATCCAAAAACTACTAATCTAAGTAGTTAGCCAAAAGTCAGAATAATCCTGAAGAGAAGTCAAGCAGAAGCACCTGTAACATCTCGGTCTGACCCGAGTATTATTTATAAGAAAATAATAAACGGATCAGTCTAACTATAAATATCAGATGATATGGTATACAGTAAAAGGCATGACATGAACATGTAATAACCATAGCGACATACTACTATAAGTATGTAAATGATAATCAACAAAAGATTAATCAATATCACAAGAATCTTCTCAAAGATAAAATAGAGCATCATACCCTAAACTTGTATTCATAACAAGTCAATAACACATAAATTCACCAATGCACAAAAGCTGATATCATATCAATGAAAATCATGAAAATTGGTGAAGCACAAAATTCCAGAAATCATCATCAGAAATCCAGAAAACACATAAAGGATGGCCAATCCCAAACAGGAGCATGAATGCCGGTACATTGACGCAGTGCAAACGGTACGTCCAATGAACCAGAAAGCCAAGACATCGATGTAGTACAAACGGTACATCAGATGAATCAAACATTGACGCAGTGCAAACGGTACGTCCAATGAATCAGAAAGACAGAGACATCGATGTAGTACAAACGGTACATCAGATGAATCGAACATTGACGCAGTGCAACCGGTACGTCCAATGAATCAGAAAGACAGAGACATCGATGTAGTACAAACGGTACATCAGATGAATCGAACATTGACGCAGTGCAAACGGTACGTCCAATGAATCAGAAAGACAATACAATTCAGAACATTGACGTAGTGCAAACGGTACGTCCAATGAATCAGAAAGCCAAGACATCGATGTAGTACAAACGGTACATCAGATGAATCAAACATTGACGCAGTGCAAACGGTACGTCCAATGAATCAGAAAGACAGAGACATCGATGTAGTACAAACGGTACATCAGATGAATCGAAACATTGACGCAGTGCAAACGGTACGTCCAATGAATCAGAAAGACAGAGACATCGATGTAGTACAAACGGTACATCAGATGAATCGAAACATATTAAAAGTACTTGGGTTGCCAGCCCACAAAGAAATGAGACGAAGCTCAATAAAATGAAGTACAGTCCTTCATATGGACAAAGAGACATCGCACAATTGCTAGTCTAAATCATAAAATGATCATCATGATCAGCGAGAAGTGTCAATCACACCAAGCTAGTAAATATATGAGTTTAGCTTCATGTCCCATAACCACTTGCTTAACTTAAATATTTACGAACAAGCTGTAAATCTTCACTAGGAAATTGTCACGAAAAGGGTTCAATCGAACAAGTCCAAGAGCTAACCGACGAAGTGAACGCAAGCGTTTCATACCACTTGTTTTACTAAGTCGTTTAAGTCGATTTCTCATTCGAGTGAAGTAAAGGCTTGTATATACTAGTAGATTGAAAATCGGTTTGAGAAAACGAACTTTAGATATTTAAAATAGTGTTGAAATCGCTTTGATGAAAGAGTTTTGATATTTACTATTAGTATTGAAACCTTCATATATCTTTAAAGTGACAAATCATAAAACGATTGTAGAACAAATCAATTCACGTTCGAAGACGTGAGTAAAGTCCAAAGAAGTCAATCCCAAAACCATCAAAGTACGACTTAATGAAGGCAAGCTGTCTCGAGGAGCCAAACCGGTCAAACGACCAAGTACTAACTCGCGAACGACTTACGACTTAAGGGATAAGGTCATACGACCTAAGTAGAGAATGCCACGCGAGCTAGCAGAAGAACAGGTCAAACGACCAAGTACTAATCTCGCGAACGACTTACGACTTAAGGGAGGAAGGCCACACGACCTAGCAGATAACAGGTCATTCGACCTAAGGGTAAGGTCGGTGGCGACCTACGACTTAACAAAGTCGAGCAACCTACGACTTAACGATTTAAAGCCAACGACCTAGGACTTAAGAGAGGCAAGAGACTTACGACTTACGACCTAAGGGGATAAGGTCATACGACCTAAGTCTTGAACGACTTAACGACTTAAGCCTTTAGCTCCTGAACGACTTAGGCCAAGCCAGTAACTCGCGAACGACCTAGCGAAGGCAGAAACGACCTACGACTTAAGGTCATACGACTTAACTGGGCATGCGACCTAACGAGTTAGCAAGGCACGCGACCTAAAGACTTAAGCTTTGAATACGAGCTACGAGTTAGCAAACGAATGTCTTAACGACCTAAGCCTTGAATGACTTAGTGGAACGAACGACTTACGACTTAAGCTCCAATTCGAGCTACGGGCTAAGGCTGGAACGACCTAGTGGAGTTAGGTCGAGGACGACCTACGACTTAAGGCCAGGGCGAGCGAGCTAACTGCAAAACGACCTACGACTTAAGGCCTTTAACTCCTGAACGACTCAAGCCTTTAGCTCCTGAACGACTCAAGCCAATAACTCGCGAACGACTCAGCCTTTAACTCGTGAACGACTCAGGCCAGACGAACAGAAATACACGCGCGCGACCTAAGCCCTTAACTCGTGAACGACTCACGACTTAGGCTTAACTCGTGGACGACTCAGCGAAGGCAGAAACGACTTAACGCCAGAAAAATCACCAAAACGCTGAAAATCGAAGTTTTTCGCCAATCCAATCCAAACCAAATGCAAATGTTGATGCAAATACAATAGGGGATCATTCCCAACAGTCCAAGATAGATATAGGCAAGATGTGAGATCAAAAATCTCACCTTTTCCACGAAATTGATGAAGATGAAGCTCGGGGCAAAGCAAAGATCAACCACTAGCTTGAATCAATGTCTTCACTTTGAATTTGGAGTTAGATGTTGAATTTGCTAAAGAATTTGAGCTTGGAATTTTAATTTCCTACTCCCTCCACCATTGTTGCTAAAGCTTCAAAGTTGAAGAAGTGATGAAGAGAAGGAAGGGGTTGGGCTGAGGTAGAAGAGGTGCAGCCCAAACCAAAAGCTCAACACAAAAAGTGACGAAAATATCACAATCTCCAAACATATCGAAGTTTACACTCAAAAAGATCGCAAACGTCATTTTGAACTCAATGGGGGTGGTCTCGAGTCCTAATTTGACCGTATGCAAAAAGTAGCTTTTCGGTCTAACATCCGACTAACAATAAAATATTTAAGTATAAAATCTATAAATATGCGGGTTGTTACAGACTCCCCTCCTTAAAGAAATTGCGTCCTCGCAATAAGTAAGATGGAAATAAAAGAGTAACAACCATAAAAGCATATCAATACCAAAGAAAATTTGAAATGAGAAGTTCACCAAAAAGAGCATGAAAGAGAAAACCCGGACGAGTTCGCTCGATGAATTCTCTAGATTTCCCAAGAGCAATCCTTGGGATTTGAGAACCATAGAACTTTCACAAGAAGAACATCTTTATTTCAAAGACGCTCAACCTCCGAAGCAATGATGCGAATAAAATGTTGCTCAAAAGTCAAACGGACGAAAATTCAATTTCCACAATAACACCGGGCTCAAGAATAAAATTAGAATCCCTAAGGCATTTCCATAGTTGGAAGACGTGGAAAACGTCATGAATAACAGAAAATTGAGCTGGTGGAACGGCGTAGCACAAAAAGCGATACGCCAAAGAAACTGGAAACCCGAACATCTTCGAACACCGACGTAGTACAAAAACGGTACGTCCAATGAATCAAAGGCCATAAAAGAACATCGGACGCAAGTCCATAAAAGAAATGAGATAAAACTCCATAAAAATGAAGTATGTCAAAACGTCCGATGAACTTGATAAAAAGATTATTCCTTTCGGACATCATCAAAGAATCAACAACTTGTTGCATATGAGTAAACGCATTGGCAACACGATTTCCCTTCTGGGAATAAAAGGAATATCAAAATCATAAGATGCAAGAAACTCAAGCCAATATTAAGTTCCTTATGAGAAAATAAATATTCCAAAGATTTATGATTAAGGTAGAGAACAAATTTCTCACCCAAAAATAGTGATGCCAAATTTTCAAAAGGAAAAACAATAACCGCGAGCACTAGATCATGAGTGGCATACCTAGTCTCGATAGGCTATAACTATTTAGAAGCAAAAGAAAAAAGGACGACATCCAAACCAATACAATTAGCATTGGTACAAAAGATAAAGTCTTGGTTCCCATCGGGAATCACAAGAATAAAAGTAGCAGAAAAGAATTCTTTCAAATAATCTTTCTAGAGAAATTTACATTTTACTGTGTCTGATTGTCTCATCAAAGCGTTTAGGAAATTTCTATCGATAACGTTGATCAAGCGCATCGACCAAAATTCTTAAAGCACTCAATGGGCAATACAATCACAAAATCATCTTCAAGATTGTTTCTTAAAAACTCTTAAGAATATTCTTTGTTTGCTTAAAGAATAAAAATCCAATTTTACTTATAAATAAATCTTATGAAAAAAGATTTGCAAAATTTTAAATTGCTATTTTCATCCAAAATCAAAGAATGGAGTCATCGAGATCGTAAAATACTCGATTCATAAAATGGATGAAATAAGCTGGATAAACTGAATGACATAACAAGTCATTCATAAGAATCATATTGAGCGCGGAATGCGGTAAAGGGAATGCTAACTCCCGCAACTCGTAGCAAATGAAAATCGAGGGCAAGGTCGAACTAAAAAGACCTTAACATCACTCAAAAGATTTCTTAGGCGATAATCCTAAGACACGCTCAAAAATACCGGAAATTCTCAAACTACAAGAATAAAATGATGCCCTCAAATTGGAATCAAAATCTCAGAGGAAAAACAGAAATCTGTTTAACAGATTGAAAATGTCGAAGATGAATATCCCACACGGGACAAAGGATATGGCTTCACAGTAATTAAGCCAGTCCTTACAAAAGTCAATTCCGAAGCATAAGTAGAAATCGGTTCGGAAAGAAAAATCACATAAAATAATTTCGACATCAATAAAAAGAAAATTGAGTGTTGCGGATCCGCCAACCGGATTCGCAATCCTCAAAGAAGTCAACAAGCCCAAAAATGTCTAAAGAAAAGGAATCAACCTGTTCTTTTGTTATAAAATAATGAGACGAAACCCATATCAAAAGAACTCGAATAATAATAATAATAATAATAAAAATGTTCACGAAATAAATGTCATCAAGGATAGAATGGATACCTTGACCATGGGAAGTGTCACTAGGGACTTGAACCACATTTAGCTTTCCCTCTCTCTTGTCCGGAAGTTTGGGGCATGAAGATAAAAGATGTCCCGAACCTTTGCAATAACGACAGAAAAATGGTTTCGGGCACTCATTTACATAGTGGTCCGTAAGGCCACAATTGTAGCATCGTCCACGACTAGAGGTAGGAGTCTTTGCTACCGAAGATTCTTGCTTCCCTTTCTTGTCGGGAATTGGATTAGGGCCTTTGAACTTAGTAGGCCTTTTCATGTTGTTGTTGAAGTTTTGTTTAGCACCCACAACTTCAACATCACACTCTCTATCGGCCTCTTCAAGACGAAGAGCGATATCAATAAGCTGATCAAATGAAACCTCGAGTTTCAGGAGTAATGGCTTCTTTAGATTCTTATTCAAGCCATAGACAAATCTCTGATTTTTCTTCAATGGGGTATTAATGTATTCAACCCCGTATTTAGAAAGAGATTCGAAAGATGCGACGTAGTCCGTCACAGAAGATTCACCTTGAACAAGGTCGATAAATCGCCGGGCCAAGGTTACTTTTTCAGCCTCCGGCACAAATTTCAATTCGAATCGCTCCCGGAATTGCTCCCAAGTGAGATCCGCTTCAACAATTTCAGAAATAAGGAGCTCATACCAATCCAATGCTCTTTCTTGGAGCATGCTAGAAGCCACTTGGACTCGGTGGAGATCAACAAGATTCATGCGAGAAAAGATGCGGTCGCATGATCTAAGCCAAGCTTGGATTTCAATAACACTCTCGGATCCCTGGAATGGCCTTCCACCCAAATCGGTATAATCTCTACACAAGCGTGCAAAACCGGATCTAGGATGAGTAGGCTCTGAAATGGGTCCGATAGCTTGAGCATTCTTAACAAGATCTAGAAGCTGCTGGGCAGACATAAATACTCCCTCCTGAGGAGTAGCACTGGATTGACCGGCGCTGGGACGGCCAGATCTAACCATTTCTCTTCTTTAAGAAAGAAAGAAGAAGAAAATGTTATTCTCAGAATGAATATCAAACAATCTTGATTGATAGAACAAGGAATCATAAAATGAAAATAGGATAGAATGGTACGAAGACCCGAATCAAATCCTATGGCACGATTCCTAAGAAAGACTTAGGACAATGATCCTTGCTAGATTATTCTACATTGTTCCGAAGTTTGGCTCTGATACCAAGCTGTGACGCCCCACCTCTATACCCACGCTAACCAAGAACACTACTGTGTAGTGCTGTCAATTAGCGCGGAGAATAAGGCTGTTGAGGAGCGACCATCCATGTAACTTCTTTGTGCGAGCACCGATACGTCAGATAGAATAGGATGCATATCTTTTAAGGAGGAAATCCGACATACCGATACAAACACAAAGCTATCACACGGTGGCTATATATAATCTTCGGAAAACAAACATAGAAATAATCATAACGTAAATCAGTCACAGACATCCATATCACAAGGGCGGAAGAAGATATGAATAAATATATAACACATGAAAGTGTACATCAGAGTAGTGGTCAGAAAGATCCACGATAATACAAAAGAATAGCATCACGTGCTATACAAAAGAATAAGTACACAACATAGAGTCTATATCTCAAAGGTGTACATCCAAAAACTACTAATCTAAGTAGTTAGCCAAAAGTCAGAATAATCCTGAAGAGAAGTCAAGCAGAAGCACCTGTAACATCTCGGTCTGACCCGAGTATTATTTATAAGAAAATAATAAACGGATCAGTCTAACTATAAATATCAGATGATATGGTATACAGTAAAAGGCATGACATGAACATGTAATAACCATAGCGACATACTACTATAAGTATGTAAATGATAATCAACAAAAGATTAATCAATATCACAAGAATCTTCTCAAAGATAAAATAGAGCATCATACCCTAAACTTGTATTCATAACAAGTCAATAACACATAAATTCACCAATGCACAAAAGCTGATATCATATCAATGAAAATCATGAAAATTGGTGAAGCACAAAATTCCAGAAATCATCATCAGAAATCCAGAAAACACATAAAGGATGGCCAATCCCAAACAGGAGCATGAATGCCGGTACATTGACGCAGTGCAAACGGTACGTCCAATGAACCAGAAAGCCAAGACATCGATGTAGTACAAACGGTACATCAGATGAATCAAACATTGACGCAGTGCAAACGGTACGTCCAATGAATCAGAAAGACAGAGACATCGATGTAGTACAAACGGTACATCAGATGAATCGAACATTGACGCAGTGCAACCGGTACGTCCAATGAATCAGAAAGACAGAGACATCGATGTAGTACAAACGGTACATCAGATGAATCGAACATTGACGCAGTGCAAACGGTACGTCCAATGAATCAGAAAGACAATACAATTCAGAACATTGACGTAGTGCAAACGGTACGTCCAATGAATCAGAAAGCCAAGACATCGATGTAGTACAAACGGTACATCAGATGAATCAAACATTGACGCAGTGCAAACGGTACGTCCAATGAATCAGAAAGACAGAGACATCGATGTAGTACAAACGGTACATCAGATGAATCGAAACATTGACGCAGTGCAAACGGTACGTCCAATGAATCAGAAAGACAGAGACATCGATGTAGTACAAACGGTACATCAGATGAATCGAAACATATTAAAAGTACTTGGGTTGCCAGCCCACAAAGAAATGAGACGAAGCTCAATAAAATGAAGTACAGTCCTTCATATGGACAAAGAGACATCGCACAATTGCTAGTCTAAATCATAAAATGATCATCATGATCAGCGAGAAGTGTCAATCACACCAAGCTAGTAAATATATGAGTTTAGCTTCATGTCCCATAACCACTTGCTTAACTTAAATATTTACGAACAAGCTGTAAATCTTCACTAGGAAATTGTCACGAAAAGGGTTCAATCGAACAAGTCCAAGAGCTAACCGACGAAGTGAACGCAAGCGTTTCATACCACTTGTTTTACTAAGTCGTTTAAGTCGATTTCTCATTCGAGTGAAGTAAAGGCTTGTATATACTAGTAGATTGAAAATCGGTTTGAGAAAACGAACTTTAGATATTTAAAATAGTGTTGAAATCGCTTTGATGAAAGAGTTTTGATATTTACTATTAGTATTGAAACCTTCATATATCTTTAAAGTGACAAATCATAAAACGATTGTAGAACAAATCAATTCACGTTCGAAGACGTGAGTAAAGTCCAAAGAAGTCAATCCCAAAACCATCAAAGTACGACTTAATGAAGGCAAGCTGTCTCGAGGAGCCAAACCGGTCAAACGACCAAGTACTAACTCGCGAACGACTTACGACTTAAGGGATAAGGTCATACGACCTAAGTAGAGAATGCCACGCGAGCTAGCAGAAGAACAGGTCAAACGACCAAGTACTAATCTCGCGAACGACTTACGACTTAAGGGAGGAAGGCCACACGACCTAGCAGATAACAGGTCATTCGACCTAAGGGTAAGGTCGGTGGCGACCTACGACTTAACAAAGTCG
The DNA here is from genome assembly GCA_030737815.1 of Allium fistulosum. NCBI lineage: Eukaryota > Viridiplantae > Streptophyta > Magnoliopsida > Asparagales > Amaryllidaceae > Allium > Allium fistulosum. The sequence continues at coordinate 2,386,052 of JASFAW010000015.1, forward strand.
AGCAACCTACGACTTAACGATTTAAAGCCAACGACCTAGGACTTAAGAGAGGCAAGAGACTTACGACTTACGACCTAAGGGGATAAGGTCATACGACCTAAGTCTTGAACGACTTAACGACTTAAGCCTTTAGCTCCTGAACGACTTAGGCCAAGCCAGTAACTCGCGAACGACCTAGCGAAGGCAGAAACGACCTACGACTTAAGGTCATACGACTTAACTGGGCATGCGACCTAACGAGTTAGCAAGGCACGCGACCTAAAGACTTAAGCTTTGAATACGAGCTACGAGTTAGCAAACGAATGTCTTAACGACCTAAGCCTTGAATGACTTAGTGGAACGAACGACTTACGACTTAAGCTCCAATTCGAGCTACGGGCTAAGGCTGGAACGACCTAGTGGAGTTAGGTCGAGGACGACCTACGACTTAAGGCCAGGGCGAGCGAGCTAACTGCAAAACGACCTACGACTTAAGGCCTTTAACTCCTGAACGACTCAAGCCTTTAGCTCCTGAACGACTCAAGCCAGTAACTCGCGAACGACTCAGCCTTTAACTCGTGAACGACTCAGGCCAGACGAACAGAAATACACGCGCGCGACCTAAGCCCTTAACTCGTGAACGACTCACGACTTAGGCTTAACTCGTGGACGACTCAGCGAAGGCAGAAACGACTTAACGCCAGAAAAATCACCAAAACGCTGAAAATCGAAGTTTTTCGCCAATCCAATCCAAACCAAATGCAAATGTTGATGCAAATACAATAGGGGATCATTCCCAACAGTCCAAGATAGATATAGGCAAGATGTGAGATCAAAAATCTCACCTTTTCCACGAAATTGATGAAGATGAAGCTCGGGGCAAAGCAAAGATCAACCACTAGCTTGAATCAATGTCTTCACTTTGAATTTGGAGTTAGATGTTGAATTTGCTAAAGAATTTGAGCTTGGAATTTTAATTTCCTACTCCCTCCACCATTGTTGCTAAAGCTTCAAAGTTGAAGAAGTGATGAAGAGAAGGAAGGGGTTGGGCTGAGGTAGAAGAGGTGCAGCCCAAACCAAAAGCTCAACACAAAAAGTGACGAAAATATCACAATCTCCAAACATATCGAAGTTTACACTCAAAAAGATCGCAAACGTCATTTTGAACTCAATGGGGGTGGTCTCGAGTCCTAATTTGACCGTATGCAAAAAGTAGCTTTTCGGTCTAACATCCGACTAACAATAAAATATTTAAGTATAAAATCTATAAATATGCGGGTTGTTACAAAAATACAATATCAAATAATAATATCAGTTATACACAGAAAACTGTATTTGTTAATTACATTTTAATACATCAGAGTTACAACATTCACAAATGTACTAGACAGTTAAAATTAACATATCTCAGACAATTATAATATCACAGCGGAATATACTCCATACGTTCCTGCCATCCAGCTCGCCTCCTGAGCTCCAGAACGTCCTAACCTGAAATCTGTAATACTCGGTCTGACCCGAGCATTACCACAAAGTAACACCCGAGTCAGGCTGGAAACCAGCGTGAGTAAACTCATCTAATATGAAATTTCAATCCATAGATCTTATATAAAATCAGGGTAACTCGTATCTTCTACGAGTTCTTACTTCAAACAATTTATTTCACAAAATAATATCTAAGTATCGTTACTTAGTTCCAATGATCCAGATTACTCGATTTATTTCATTCCAGCCTATTCGATTTACAAAACAAATCTATAAAGAATTAAAGATTACAAATCGAAGTGGTTTCGGGTATATTTCTGATACCCGACCCCGGTCTCTTCGAATCAAAAGTCATCCTTTAAACCAAGATTTTTCAGTTAAACAATTTAATTTAAATTCAGGATATCATATTCATATAACAAATCTATCACAGATAGATAACTTACATTATCACAATTCATCCAAAACATCTCATATCACAATCACATATCAGATATATCAACTAATCCAAGGCATCTAATATCATTCAACCAATCCATAACAAGTCAATTCATTTTAAATTAATTTAATTAACCTCTAATTAAATTAATCACTAACCTTTAATTACTGGATTGTCTTAATCCATCTTTCTTAACATTAATTAATCAATCATTTCTTAAATATTTATCTTAATTAATCTTCCTTGATTAATTATCCCTTAATTACAATAAGTAATTATCCTTTAATTATCCCTTTTTTTATTAATCATTCTTGATTAATTACTTTTTTTAATTACATTAAGTAATTAAATCTTTAATTAATTATATTAATAAATTATTCTATAATCACTTATATTGATCAATTATCCTTAATTAATCAACCCTATAATTAATTAATTAACTTCGCTAAGTAATTACTCCTTAATTACTTCTATTAATTAACCACTAATTATTTCCAATTAAGTAATTATTTAATCACCTTTATTAATTAAATTAATCACATTTATTAATTAATCCTATTCATTAGTTTATCAACCTTAATCAAATTCAAAGTTTATCCTATAATTACCTAAGTTAATTTACTAACCCTTAATTACTTATATTAATTAATTTATTAACCACTAATTAATTACTTTGATTAATTATCCATTAATTAATCAGGACCTTCATTAGTTTAAGATAAACCATTATCTTACTATATATTTAAATTTTAAAACTGTTATAAATTTACTTCGAGTTCTACCCGGTTCTCACCCGAGTCCAACCCGAGAAAATCATCATCATCATTTATTTTTTCTCTTTCTTTTTAAACTTTATTTTGCTTTAGACTTTAACATTCGCTTCTCTGGAAACACTCGCGATCATACTCGAGAACGAACCCAAACGAACTCCTCATTTTCCCGATTCCTACTCGAGACAACACATAACTAACTTCGAGCTTTACCCTAATATCCCCGATCCTTCATCCTTTCTTCCTTCTTCTCAAATATAACAGCATCAACATCATTTCATTGATACACCCCGTGCACGTGCACATATCCCAACGCCACCGTCCTCTGACGATCGTCGCGACGATGCTCCACGACTCCACGAGCTCCCTCGAACACGAAAACGTACTCAGTTTTCGCGAAAACCCACCGAGACGAAATCGAGATAAAAATCTCGACCAAGCAGCATAACCAGGGCCAGAACTTCGCCCCTCCCCATCGCCTCCGTTCTCGAAAACACCGGCCGCCTTCACTGAAGCTACGGCACATCTTCCCGCTACCATTTCCCCCACTCGCGATCATCTACCCTCACTCACGGCCATCGCGAAAGCTCTGAGAACATCATCGTTTCAAAACGATTCTCGAACCCTAGTCTGGCTCCATCCTCACCACTCGATCACCAGAAAAATCTAACTATATTTTTCCTGTGATCAACCACTTGCGAACTTCCTTCGACAACGACCAAGGCAAACAACATCCTGTGGATTGTCTGAAATCGACGATTTACCAAAATCTGATCATTCCCGAATATCTCACCCAATTCTAAACTAAAAATCATCATTCCTATTCCTAAATTCATGAATTTCAAACAAGTTTCAGGTTATAGAATTGATTCATAAATTTCTGACAATTAAATTTGGACTAAATTTTGATCAGACTTGAAATTTATTTATTTTATAAATAAACGATCCTTATATATCTATGAATCTATTTTTAAAATTAAGCTTATAAACTTACAATCACTTTCTATTTACAAATCTTAGCCTATTATCAAATATCTGGAAAGATATGAATTTCTTTTTAAAAAAAATTGAAGCCTGGATAATGAACAGAGGACTTATATCCATTCACACTGTTTTGAACAGGCAAATTCATTCATACACACATACATTCTCGTGTATAAACATATACAAACCATATTTTTCTTTCAAAAATTCATCACCAACATTTAAACATATTCACAGATTTTCGAAATTAAATTTTTTTACTCACTGATTCAGTTTTAAACAAGGATTTGCTTTTCATGTTTCCAGTCATTGTATATAATTATTCACACACGCATATATATTAAAAATCATTTTTAAATAACATGCACAACAAAATTCAAATCATACTTTAAGGATCATTGCATGCTAGTTCAATATATATCAGATTTTCCAGGTTTTACTCACCTAAAATTGAAGAACTGAGGAAGCTTTATGAATCTGGAATTTACTTTGATCCCTTTAAAACTTGAAACTGGAGATTTTTGCTTGCTGATTTGATTTGAATTGTTGAGCTAATCTGATCCTGCTTAGTTCAGATTTGGATTGCTAAGGAGATTTTCTCTGATTTTGTTTTCCAAGTTTGAGATGAATTATAGCTTCAGGTTTTAGAAATGAATTCAAGTTTTGTTTCTCTGGTTTTGATTCTTTTTGGTTTACAGGCTTGTGAAGTTGTGAAAGAGAATTGATGAAGCCTGGTTTCTTCTTTTCTCTAATAACTTGTTATTAATTTTACTAATTTTTATCAATTGCCACTTGTATACACTAAGCTATACACTTGTAAATGCATGTTATATTTATTTTACAAATGTCATAACTATGAATTTTATGTTTATATCCTTGCCTCTAAATTATTTATAAATTATGTCTAAATCCCTACTTAATTTTTATTTATTTATATAGATTATTTATTTTATATTTACATATGTCTTGTGTACTTTAAATTTTATACTTATAGTTTTAAAAGATATACACATATCAAAGCTTTATATTTATTTTCAAATATACTAACTATATCTATTTCCAAGTATATAAAAGAAAAGGTATTTTTAAATCTTTAATTAAATTTCACCTTACATATTTAAAAACCAATCTTACACATATATGTATAGAATTTTCAAAAATTTGTTTAAAGTTGATTATATATATATTTTATATTAGTTTTGAAAAGATAAATTTTACCAAATAAATATTTATAAAAGAAGATCATTAAACAAATATTATCAAATGAATATTTATTTAGATATTTATAAGTCAGTATTTATTATAGTTCAAATTCATCTATATATATATCTAGATATATTCTAATTATCAGAATTTCATTTATTAATCCAAATAAAATCAGTATTTCTATTAATTAACCCAATTAATTATCAATTAACAGATGTTCCAAAATCCGGGTTATCACATTCCTCCCCCCTTAGAATCTTTTCGTCCTCGAAAAGGAACGAAGCCAGAATTTACTTATTTACTTATCATCAGATAAATTTCTTGTTGAACATTTTAATCTATAAACTTCTTTTATATTAAATTTTTAAAAATACTTTAAAATCTATATAATATTACAAAAATAGTTTTTATAAAAATACTTTAATAACTCGATGTTTCAACAAGTCCATCCTTGTTCTTATAGAAATTTAGTCATACGTTGATCAGACGTAAGACTGAAAATCTATAAGTACTTGGTAAACCCGTTTTCAACACCTAGTGAAAATACCTGGAAAAATAATTTTTATTGAAAATATAGAAAACAGTTTTGAAAATAGAGGAAATATCTTTGGTGAGAATGCTCTGGAAATCATCACTCCCATCCATGGTCACAGTTACATCACGGGTTACGTTGCCATCGCAGCAAAAGTCCATGTAACTGATAACAGCATGGAACCCACAACAGATCGCAGTTACATCCAGGGTTACGTTGCTGTCGCAGCAAAAGTCCATGTAACTGTTGGCTCTCAACGGCACACACGATTTCGCTGTCAAAATGAAACTTCTCTCACATAGGTCGCAGTCTACCGATATAAAATCAAACGCAGACTGTTGGCTCTCAGCGGCACAAACGACTTTCGCTATGTTACCATAGTGTCACAGTCTACCGATATAAAATCAAACGTAGACAGTTGGCTCTCAGCGGCACACATCACTTTCGCTATGGTCTGCAGTAGATCGCAGTGACATTGAGTTAAATTGTTGTCACAGCATAACTCAAATGCCTCTGTGGGCACCAGCCCCTCGACTTTCGCTACACAAATAATCCTCAGGAACTAGTTTTGTCCGGACTCCTCACAGGATCAACTTTAGAAACCCCCCTTGGGGCTCAAGGCAGTACCACCCAGTGGCACTCCTGAGAAGTTCATTTTTAAGGGAGCGCCTTTTTCCCCAGAGCTATTCTCAAAACACTTTATACTATATACTTATAGTATCTTCAAATCATACCCTTTATGATTTATCAAAATCTCCTTTACACAAAATCGATTACCAAAAATCGATAATTCTCAAACTAGGCTTTCCAAAATCCAAAATTGATTTTCCCAAAAATCAAAAGCCTTTTCCAAATTATATAGGTTCCCAAAACCTTTTCCAAAATCATTCTCATAAGATCCTTTATATATATATAGATATAGATATATATAACTTTTTTTTTTAAAATCTTTGGATCATTTCAACTTTGTATAAAACCTCTTTTATACTTCAAATATTTCAAAACCCTTTTCTTTTAGCAATAGATTCAACAAGGGAAGATTTACCTTATACAACAAGGATATATAACTTTATTTTATTCCAAATCAAATATTCACATTTGATAAATCTTTTATAAAGTTATTAACCATATTTCTTTTCAAAAACCATTTTACAGTTCTTATCCACAAATCTTCAATATCAATTTCATTCAAATCCGTACGATGTACACATATCATCCGTACACAATATCAATCTGATCGCTCAATCGATCATACAATTTCACTTCCGAACTAGTATCGTCCACCCGACTTCCTAGTGCGGACTCAGATCTGGTTTCTTGATTAGAAACCGTCATTCTCCTTGCATAGTCACAACTATGATAGAGAATATCCAGAACCAATCAAAAATCCATATCCAGGTTCGCCGTCGAAAATCGAGCGAAAAATCCCAACTCGGATCGATAATACTATCTCGAAATTCTGTGTTCGAATCTGGATCAAATCACTATGCGAATAGAATAATATACGTACATCCTACGTATTTATCTTTATTGGTTATTAGCCAAATCAATTTACTTTTCTATTCACATTTCCTTTAATTCCATTCACTTATTCTCAATTTCTTCCATTTCCAATTGAGTTATTACTTCAATTACAAACAGTTTGAACTCTAACCTATTTAAATTTAAAAATAGCTTGAAAAGGTTTAAACTAGATAAGTAGTTGAAAAATAGTTATTAGTTTGTAAAATAGGTGTAAAATAGTTAAGTAGGTATAAAATAGTTAGATTATTGCAAAATAGTTTTTAAAATAGTGATTAGATATAAGTAACTGAAAAATAGTAATTAGTTTATAAGACAGTTTCAAAATAGTTAAATAGTTCCAAAATAATTGTAAAATAAGTATAAGAGAGTTTGGGGTTTAAGAAGAAGAATTTGTATAGTAAATAGTTTGGAAAAATAGGTTTATATTAAAACAAATTACTTTGAAAATAGTCCAGAGTCAAACCGTTCAATTCCCCATCAATTCAATTTAAATTTCTACTTCCATTTAAATTGACTCAATACTTCAATTTCCATTGAAATTGATTTAATCCCAATTCAAGTTGAATTAATCCTCAATTTCTTTCCAAATTCAAATCAAATTCCATTTGATATTTAAACTTATTCAATTTTAATCACAATTCCATATTATTTCAATTCAATTTGGATTAATTTCAAATTGAACCAGCTTCAATTTCAAATCATTTCAATTCTAATTCACCATTTGAATTTTTAAACTTATACATCTTTAATTTCACTTTAAATTATATAAATTCAAATTTTCCATTTAAACTTATGCTTATCCATTTATAATCACAATTCTAATTAATTCAAATCAAATTCAATTTGAACTAATTCTATTCAAATCTCAACTTAAAACCATCTCGAATTATATAAATTCGAGTTAAAATTTTTAAATATTAATTTAATTCCTTAAATCATAATTCCTATACTTTTAAATTAATTCAACCTTTATTTTTAATTTTAACAAATTAAATCTTTAAACCATTTAATTCTGAATTCAAATTTCAAAATTCTATTTTAAAATTATCTTTACTTAACTTATTACAAAGTTCAAATAAGAATTCAAAAACAATTTAATCTTCAGATTCTAATTTATTATCCATTTCAATTTCCAGATCTCAAACCCATTTTGAGATCACTCATAACTCCCATTTAAATTAACCATTTAACTACCCAAGTTAAATTTAAATTTCATCTTGAAATTTCCAATTCAAGTTGTTCATTCTAAACTCATTTAACTTCCTTAAGTTAAATTAAATTTACTTAATCCGGTCAACTTTACACAATTTGAATTCCCATTCAAATTTTAAACTTCAGATTAATAATCTTTCCCTTTTTAAGTTTAAAAACTTACTTCACTTTGGGTTTCACATCACATCCCAAGGAAAATTAAAAATTCAATACTTAGAGTTTATTTCAACCATCTTTAATATAATGTATATTCTCATCTATACATATTTATTTCCTTTACACTTCAAGTCATACTTAAAATTTTAAACCATTTTTGGTTTTTAATTTCAAAACAAACTTCTTTAAAACAATTTCAAGTTTTCTGGATTTAGATTCACAATTTTTAATTATCTTCAATTCCAATTTATAAGTTATACTCACTTAAATGTTTACTTCCCTAAACATTTCATTTTGCTAAATCATTAACAACATTCATTATTAAACACAATTACCATTTTATGATAATAACCAAGATTATCATATCTGGAAACCAATTCATTATTATCTTTATTCTTGATAACATTTCTACAAATTCAAGATTTTAATTTCAGTTTGAATTCATTTCAAACTTATCATCGTTCAATTTTAAATTGGTTGTATTTTTATTACCACTTAATTTAATTCCAATATTTTAACAACCAATTACCTTAATATTTATTAGAAAGAAATATCATTTTATATATCAAAATATATTCTTATATAAAATCATTTAAAATCCTTATATAAGAAAATAACAATTACGCTCTCATATATATATATATACACTCAACTCGTTCTAGGGTACCATTGACCCTATCCTTAACGAGTAATCCCCAACAGAGCCAAGGTTCTCGCTTAACCTTTAGCTCTGATACCAACTGTAAATAAATGAAATTCTGATAATTAGAATATATCTAGATATATATATAGATGAATTTGAACTATAATAAATACTGACTTATAAATATCTAAATAAATATTCATTTGATAATATTTGTTTAATGATCTTCTTTTATAAATATTTATTTGGTAAAATTTATCTTTTCAAAACTAATATAAAATATATATATAATCAACTTTAAACAAATTTTTGAAAATTCTATACATATATATGTGTAAGATTGGTTTTTAAATATGTAAGGTGAAATTTAATTAAAGATTTAAAAATACCTTTTCTTTTATATACTTGGAAATAGATATAGTTAGTATATTTGAAAATAAATATAAAGCTTTGATATGTGTATATCTTTTAAAACTATAAGTATAAAATTTAAAGTACACAAGACATATGTAAATATAAAATAAATAATCTATATAAATAAATAAAAATTAAGTAGGGATTTAGACATAATTTATAAATAATTTAGAGGCAAGGATATAAACATAAAATTCATAGTTATGACATTTGTAAAATAAATATAACATGCATTTACAAGTGTATAGCTTAGTGTATACAAGTGGCAATTGATAAAAATTAGTAAAATTAATAACAAGTTATTAGAGAAAAGAAGAAACCAGGCTTCATCAATTCTCTTTCACAACTTCACAAGCCTGTAAACCAAAAAGAATCAAAACCAGAGAAACAAAACTTGAATTCATTTCTAAAACCTGAAGCTATAATTCATCTCAAACTTGGAAAACAAAATCAGAGAAAATCTCCTTAGCAATCCAAATCTGAACTAAGCAGGATCAGATTAGCTCAACAATTCAAATCAAATCAGCAAGCAAAAATCTCCAGTTTCAAGTTTTAAAGGGATCAAAGTAAATTCCAGATTCATAAAGCTTCCTCAGTTCTTCAATTTTAGGTGAGTAAAACCTGGAAAATCTGATATATATTGAACTAGCATGCAATGATCCTTAAAGTATGATTTGAATTTTGTTGTGCATGTTATTTAAAAATGATTTTTAATATATATGCGTGTGTGAATAATTATATACAATGACTGGAAACATGAAAAGCAAATCCTTGTTTAAAACTGAATCAGTGAGTAAAAAAATTTAATTTCGAAAATCTGTGAATATGTTTAAATGTTGGTGATGAATTTTTGAAAGAAAAATATGGTTTGTATATGTTTATACACGAGAATGTATGTGTGTATGAATGAATTTGCCTGTTCAAAACAGTGTGAATGGATATAAGTCCTCTGTTCATTATCCAGGCTTCAATTTTTTTTAAAAAGAAATTCATATCTTTCCAGATATTTGATAATAGGCTAAGATTTGTAAATAGAAAGTGATTGTAAGTTTATAAGCTTAATTTTAAAAATAGATTCATAGATATATAAGGATCGTTTATTTATAAAATAAATAAATTTCAAGTCTGATCAAAATTTAGTCCAAATTTAATTGTCAGAAATTTATGAATCAATTCTATAACCTGAAACTTGTTTGAAATTCATGAATTTAGGAATAGGAATGATGATTTTTAGTTTAGAATTGGGTGAGATATTCGGGAATGATCAGATTTTGGTAAATCGTCGATTTCAGACAATCCACAGGATGTTGTTTGCCTTGGTCGTTGTCGAAGGAAGTTCGCAAGTGGTTGATCACAGGAAAAATATAGTTAGATTTTTCTGGTGATCGAGTGGTGAGGATGGAGCCAGACTAGGGTTCGAGAATCGTTTTGAAACGATGATGTTCTCAGAGCTTTCGCGATGGCCGTGAGTGAGGGTAGATGATCGCGAGTGGGGGAAATGGTAGCGGGAAGATGTGCCGTAGCTTCAGTGAAGGCGGCCGGTGTTTTCGAGAACGGAGGCGATGGGGAGGGGCGAAGTTCTGGCCCTGGTTATGCTGCTTGGTCGAGATTTTTATCTCGATTTCGTCTCGGTGGGTTTTCGCGAAAACTGAGTACGTTTTCGTGTTCGAGGGAGCTCGTGGAGTCGTGGAGCATCGTCGCGACGATCGTCAGAGGACGGTGGCGTTGGGATATGTGCACGTGCACGGGGTGTATCAATGAAATGATGTTGATGCTGTTATATTTGAGAAGAAGGAAGAAAGGATGAAGGATCGGGGATATTAGGGTAAAGCTCGAAGTTAGTTACGTGTTGTCTCGAGTAGGAATCGGGAAAATGAGGAGTTCGTTTGGGTTCGTTCTCGAGTATGATCGCGAGTGTTTCCAGAGAAGCGAATGTTAAAGTCTAAAGCAAAATAAAGTTTAAAAAGAAAGAGAAAAAATAAATGATGATGATGATTTTCTCGGGTTGGACTCGGGTGAGAACCGGGTAGAACTCGAAGTAAATTTATAACAGTTTTAAAATTTAAATATATAGTAAGATAATGGTTTATCTTAAACTAATGAAGGTCCTGATTAATTAATGGATAATTAATCAAAGTAATTAATTAGTGGTTAATAAATTAATTAATATAAGTAATTAAGGGTTAGTAAATTAACTTAGGTAATTATAGGATAAACTTTGAATTTGATTAAGGTTGATAAACTAATGAATAGGATTAATTAATAAATGTGATTAATTTAATTAATAAAGGTGATTAAATAATTTGTGATATCCCGGAATTTTGGCAATATCAATTTAATAATCTTTATTTATAATTAAATTGATTTGTTGATTTTGTTTTATAAATTGACAAGTTTATTCATTTTAAAGGTTAATAATATTTTAAATTGGCAAGTTTATTTCTTTTGAAAACTAATAACATTTTAATTTGGGAATATCTTTTCTAACAATTTTAAATTGGGAAGATTTATCTTTCTAAAACTTATATAAATGTTTATATTTATAATGTATATATATATTGGTATATATATTATAAATAGGGAATTTTTAAGTTAATAAAACTATGTTTTTCAAATTATAATATATATTGTTATTTGAAGTTATGTATTAAAATTCAATATGATGATTATCAAAACATAGGTTACTTGAATTCATATGAATATTTATTAAAGGATAAGTATACACATTTTATAATCATATGGATATTACATAAATACATGTATATAGTTTAAATAGATTATTAAATAAGATAATAACTTTTGTAAACAATTGTTAAACATTCATTAAACATTAAAATAACCCTTATATAACATTTGTAAACTTATTAATAGATGTAAGAGACATTTGTAAATTTAATAGCATATGTGTAAGCAAAGTAGAGTATTAAGGGGACAAGTGTCAATTCCCTTGATAATTTAATTTAAAATTTATTGTAAAACAAAAAGAAGAATTTTAATTTTCACCTAATTCTTTTCTTTACTCTGAACCAAAAACACAAACGTAATAAAGATCAAATGTAAATCTGAATAAGAAGATAGGAGAATATCTTAAACAAAGGAAAGAATAAAAGAAGAAAAATCTGTAAAATCTGGAAATTCAATCAAAGGCAAAGGATAATCTGGAAATAAATCAGAGGCAAGCAACTTCATCAATTCAAATGCAAGATGTAAACTTCAACATGCAATTCAGATTTCAATAGCAAGCTTGATTTATTTTCAACATGCAAGAAGAATTCAGAGTCTGGAAATAAAATAACAGATCCTATCTTTTGCTCTCTGTTCTTTGAGGTGAGTAAACAAAACATATAAAAACAATAATATGGTTGCTAGCTTTATTGCATATGATGATTCTATATGAATAAGTTGTTTGAATGATTGATTTTTACTTGGATATATATATATATGAATAGCTTTGATTATGTGAATATATCTATATATATATATAAACTGCTCTCTGTTCTAGTTTTCCAGTGAGCAAACCACATAACTATGATATATCCCTTAGTGTTTGGATTTGTATTTGAAATATAATATGAAGTACGCTTTAATGATTGTGTGAATGTGTTTGCATGCTGTTATATATATGAATGACTGTGTGTACAATAGTGTAGAGGCAAAAACATGACTCTGTTCATACTCTACAGGTTTAAAAATCTGTTTATAAACTCATATCTCCTCATGAAATGAAATTTAGACTATGATTCCTAAAAGTAAAATGACTGTAACAATGTAATACAAAATCTAAAAATGGTTTCAGGTTTATATATTAGATAATTATTTCAAAATAAGGAATTTACAGTAATAATCAATGTAAGTCAGGAAAATCAAATGATTTGATATCATGTTTTGATTTCATAATTTGATTAGTATTTAGAATTGATGAATTTACATAAAGATTTCATGATTTTTAAACTAGAGAATGTTGTGAAATCGCGAGATGAACGAATTTGGGTTTTTTGTTAATTTCTGGTGATCGGAGGGGAGATGGTCGTCATGGTTGATGCTGGAGGTGGGTGGAAGGTTGGGTCGCTGGAAAAAAATAGTATAAGGATTTATTGACGATCGTGGTGATCGGAAATGGATGAGATAGGGTTTAACGCTCTGATATTGTCGATGATGTTCATATGGTTTTCGCGGCATCGAGATGGAGTCGGAGGTGATCGCGAGGCGTGTGATGGGTAATGGTAGATGAGGCGAAACTATGGGGAAGATGGCGGAGCTACTCGTGGCAGAGATCGTCAGTGGCGAGTTGATTTTCTGGTGATGAACGTGTTGAGCTGATGGGTTCGATGATCATTTTCAACTCTCGTTCGAATCGAAACCATCTGGGTGTTCGAACGTGATGTCGTGATGGAAGACGACTTGCCGGAGCATTGATCAGAGTTCGCCGACGACCAGAATAGACGTGCACGTGCACGAGCTTGTTCGTGTGCATCTGGAGTTTTGAATTGGGGAAGAAGGCTGGAACGCGAGTTTCCATCGGGGTTTTGAGTTTTTTTTTCTCGAAGCAGGAAATGGGTTAGGGGATACTCGGTTTCATTCGAGTATTTAGAAGATGGACGCGAGATTCTGAGGGGTTTTCGCGAGTTTGGTCTGTTTACTCGGAGCTGACGTGGGTTTTGTTAAGGGTTGTTCGAGTTTCTTTTCAAAGCTTGAATTTGTTCGAGTTTAACAGTTTTAAAATTGAAGTTTCAAAAGGATTTTAAAATTCAACAGTAATGTTTTAAAAGTTTAAACGAAAGTTAAACAAGTTTTTACTTATGAACTAAATTTGTTTCAAGTTAAGTTTCAAACAAGTTTTTATATTTTAAAATATGAAAGTTTTAAAATAGAATAAGTTTTAAAGATTTAAAGGTTTAATTTAAAATGTGTTTAATAATTTATTGATTTCTAAATCTTATATTTTTAATTTAATTAAGGTTTAATGATTAAGATTTAGTAATCAATTAAAATAAGAATTGTCTTAAGTATTCAAAATGTTGATTTAATTAAAGTTAATTAAATTTAAAAAGGAAATTTAGATAAATTAAATTATTTTAATTATCAAGTGCTATTGGTAAATAATTGATTTAATTAAGATAATAGTTTCTTAATTAAGAATCTTTAATATAGTAAGTTAAGAATCATTTAATTAAATTTAAATGATTAAGTTTAATTAATTAATTTGTGATTAATTAGAGATAATCATTTATAAATTAATTTAGTATAATTACTTGTTGAAGTAATTAAGGAATAATTACTGGATGTAATTTAGTAAAGATAAATATTTAATAAAGTAATTAGAGGATAATTATTTTATGAAAGTAATTAAATAAGAAGTGATTAAGGTTAATTACTTAGTGTTATTAAATTAAGTTAATTAAAGGATTAAGATTAATTATAAAGTAATTAATTATTTGTTAAGGTAATTAATTAAAAGGTAATTAATTAATGGAAGTAATTAAAGGAAGTTAATTACTGGGTTAGATTAATCAAAGGTGATTAATAATAATTACTTAATGTAATTAATAAATAATTAAAGATGTAATTAGGGATCATTAGTTATAATTAATTAATGATTAAGAGTTGATTAATTAAGATTAATTAATCAAATGATAAGTGACTAATTGTAATTAATTAAGGATTAAAGTAATTGATTATAATTAATTAATTAATGAAGTAATTAAAGGTTAATTACTGTATTGGTTAAGAATAATTAATTTGTTAACTTAATTAAGGATAATTACTTAAATGTAATTAAAGTATAATTAATCAAGGTGATTAATTAAGTGGATAATTAGAGAAAGATTAATTAATTTATTTGTAATTAATTAATGATTATATAAGTAAGATTTATGATGAAGTAATTAATTTAATTTTAAATTAATTAGAAATGAAGTAATTAATTTAATTCACTTTAAATTAATTAAAGATAGAGATAGTTAATTTAATTCATTTTAAATTAATTATCTTATGATTAAGTAAATCATTGCTTATATAAGAATGAATGACATTGATTGTCTTGAATGGATGTAATCTCAGAAATGAGATAAGTAATGTTGTATGGTATGAATGCTTGGTTGCATTATGATGGTAATATAGATTAACTATTGTGATGTTGATATGGATTACCTATTTGGTTATGAATCATCTGTTTAAATGATAATGTGATTATCAATTGTGATTTGTGAATTATCTATCTGAATGAATATAGATAAGTTAAATTGTTTAAACCTTTAAACAACTTGGCCTTAAAAGATACGTTTTGGATTTCGATGAGACCGGGATCGGGTTTCCGTATACCGGTATTCCAGGTCTGGAGACCCGAATACCACATCGATCCAAATTAACGATAGGTCGTGAATCTCAAGTGAAGATGAAGATTCAGAGTGCAAGGGTTATTGTCGTTAACTCTGAGGGTGATTCCAAAACGAGTGTAACGAGATAATGCCTTCGGTTTCGTTCGAACCCGAAACGAACTTGTATGGATTGAATGCTTTCAGCACATCGTCAGGCGGACGATGAGCATTCTAAGTGATATGTTCTGATTAAAGGTAATCGTAACCTCAAGCCTCATCAACCGGGAATGGCTAAAACAGGGGAGGTGCAGCAAGGCTTCGTGGGTAGCACCCACTGAGAGCAAGATAGATCCCTGTCTAGAGGTCCCTTTTCTTTTATTCGGCTTAGTGTGTGGTTGGTCGCGCCAACTACGGGATTGTCTTGTTCGGAATTATCCAGTAAGGGATGGTTCCGGCTTTGTGTTGCAGGGGAGCGGGCGTACTCCTCGGTACGGTGATCTAGGCCACGTACTGTGACGGGCGGTACCCCAGTAGCCCTGCCATTGTATGGAATCCAAACTCCAATAAGTGCCGTACGTATTAGTTGTGCCCAACTATGTTGGAATGTGAGATGTAAGCATTTCAGCTATTTCTATATTTTACTTGAAAACCCTAGACCCTATTATAATAAAATCAGATTTCCTATCAAATGTTTTAGTTAGCGTAAGGTAAAAACTTACCCATGTTTATGTGTGGGAAGTCTTACGTGATACTTTTGTTTTCAAAGGTTTTGAAAGTTAAACAATTTAACCGTTTACTCACACCAGACCCTGTCTGACCCAAGTGTTTATTTTCTGTTTTATTAAACTCTTGGGTACTCAATATTGTATTGAGTAGTCGAGGGATTCAGGATAGTCTTGACGAATTCTGGAGGAGCTGAGGAGCAGGAGGCTTCAGCGAGTAGATATATAGAGTTTCCGCTGTGTTTGTATTAGTCTGTATTGTACTGATGTACTTGTGTTGTATAATAGACAGAAGTTTATAACTGTCTATTCTGTGATGTATAAGTTGTGTAACTCTGATGTAATATGATACTATGTAATATTTTATGTGATATATTATATTTTATTTGTTCCGCTGTGAGATTCTGATGTGTTGTTCTTTTTTTCTTTCTCTTCTTTCTTCTTCTATCCCTTTCTTTCTTCATAACGATGCGTCTTTCTGGGCAAAGAAAGCCGGGTCGTTACATATGGTATCAGAGCCAGGTTGAGTGAATACCTAGGCTCTGAAGTGGTGTCTATCTTGAGAGCGCGTAATTGTTAGTTATATAAAAATGATTTTATATTGTGTTAATTGATCGGTTGAGTGGTATATGGATTCTGGTCAATACGAGTAGCTAACGTTATTGATAGGGATCTCTAAACACTTGAACCAGGCCAACGGACACAATATTGTTTTAAAGAGGTAAATGAAATAATTTTACCCAGAAATAATTTCTATATAAAAAGTATCATTTTAAATATATATATATATATATATATCTATTCTACCTATTTGTTGGGTTACCTGTTCGGGTTTTCCAATATAAGTTATAAAGGTAGATAGGGTGGTGGTGTGTGTAACACGACTACCAATGGTTAGAGTCTGAGTGTTGAGATTGGAAGTGTATTTGTCGAGACTGTAGACCTAATACTGTCTCGAGTGAGCTTTGTTGTAGTGTAAGGATTTCATCAATATCCGAAGGAAACTGTTAAAGTTCAGAGTTTATCTTTGAAGTTGGATGAATAGAGTTGATCTTTTGGATGAGCAGAAGCAAGTGATGGTATTTTGGTAACCTCAGGAAGTAGTAGCTGTGTGATGAGACACGATGACTATGGACGTTTCTGAAGATGTTTCTTCTGGAACAAGTTTGAAGAAGTGAGTCTGTTTCAGTGTTGTGGCTGAGTCCAGTGGGGTGTTTCTATTTGCTTTGAGGTCCGAGTTTCTCGAGGAGTTTCGGATAAGAAGTCTTTGGTTTGTGGCAGCAATGCGACTTGGAGTGTTCTATGTTGGCAGAAAGTTTCTGGCTGAGCAGTTTTTCTGAAGGTGAAGTTCAGAAGCAGTAGAGTGAATCCATTTCTTCGATGGATTGGTTAGTCAATTATAAGCTGTTCTGATTAGTGAAGAGAGAACAGTTATCTTTGGAAATTAGGCCGAGCTGATCGCAAAAGTGACTTGCGATTGTTTAAGTATTCTCTTGGGATTATTGGAGATTGAGATTCCGTATCGACTTGATTCGTGGAGTTACCAGAAGTTCAGCTTAGTAGAAGGATGTCTCCTAGAGAATAATTTGGTGAAGCAGCTATTCTAGAGTGGAAGCAACCGAGAGTTGTAATTTTCTTCCAGTAGAGGATTTCTATAGGAAATTCAAGTGTATCTCTAAGTGTGAAGAAATTTTCAGGATTTGGAGATATGGTTGTCAAGTGCAACTGTTTTGGCTATTCCAGATAGGAGAAGTAGTTCACAGTTCTCTAATGTTTGTGGAGTAGAATTGTGTTCTGGATTTCGGCATATTTTTGGAACCATTTTGTAGAGAAGGATCCGGAAATTGGTTTGATGTTGGTCTAGATTATTTCAGGAAACATCAGCAAGGGCTAAGCTGATTAGGAAGGATGAAGTGACTCAGGATCGTCAAGAGAGGTATGCAGTTAAGAATTGATGGAATTTGGAATTTGAAGTTGAAATTTGGATATTATTTAAGTTTTATCCGATTAAAGGAGATATAAGATTTGGTAAGACTGGAGAGCTAGCTCTAGAAGTATTTTGAGATTTTTCCTGTGTTCTCAAGAGGATTAGTTCTTTGATCTACAGGATTGAGTTGCCAGTTCGGATAACTGGAATTCATTGTATTTCACGTATCTCTGAGGGAATACATGTATGATTCATATCTGGCTGTGGAACCAGCAGATTAGGAAATTTGATTGTTGATTCAGACTTGTCTGTAGTCTGATATTCTGTCTAGTTTTGTAGATCTAGATTAGTAGGAGCTCTGTAGCTTTGTAGTATTGATTGTTTTGATTTTATAGAGCGAGTAGCCCGGTATTTATATCTGGGAAACTCTAGAAAATTCTATCCGGAATTTTTTCGGGATGGTTAGATTTGTTGTTTGGATGAATTGGTTGCTATGGTTGTTAGCATATGATTGATAGTGTATGATTGATATGTATGGTTGCTGTTTAAAATTAAAATTTTGGGTTATTAAATTACCATTGTTTAAATTTCGGGGACGAAATTATTTTAAGGGGGGAGGAATGTGATATCCCGGAATTTTGGCAATATCAATTTAATAATCTTTATTTATAATTAAATTGATTTGTTGATTTTGTTTTATAAATTGACAAGTTTATTCATTTTAAAGGTTAATAATATTTTAAATTGGCAAGTTTATTTCTTTTGAAAACTAATAACATTTTAATTTGGGAATATCTTTTCTAACAATTTTAAATTGGGAAGATTTATCTTTCTAAAACTTATATAAATGTTTATATTTATAATGTATATATATATTGGTATATATATTATAAATAGGGAATTTTTAAGTTAATAAAACTATGTTTTTCAAATTATAATATATATTGTTATTTGAAGTTATGTATTAAAATTCAATATGATGATTATCAAAACATAGGTTACTTGAATTCATATGAATATTTATTAAAGGATAAGTATACACATTTTATAATCATATGGATATTACATAAATACATGTATATAGTTTAAATAGATTATTAAATAAGATAATAACTTTTGTAAACAATTGTTAAACATTCATTAAACATTAAAATAACCCTTATATAACATTTGTAAACTTATTAATAGATGTAAGAGACATTTGTAAATTTAATAGCATATGTGTAAGCAAAGTAGAGTATTAAGGGGACAAGTGTCAATTCCCTTGATAATTTAATTTAAAATTTATTGTAAAACAAAAAGAAGAATTTTAATTTTCACCTAATTCTTTTCTTTACTCTGAACCAAAAACACAAACGTAATAAAGATCAAATGTAAATCTGAATAAGAAGATAGGAGAATATCTTAAACAAAGGAAAGAATAAAAGAAGAAAAATCTGTAAAATCTGGAAATTCAATCAAAGGCAAAGGATAATCTGGAAATAAATCAGAGGCAAGCAACTTCATCAATTCAAATGCAAGATGTAAACTTCAACATGCAATTCAGATTTCAATAGCAAGCTTGATTTATTTTCAACATGCAAGAAGAATTCAGAGTCTGGAAATAAAATAACAGATCCTATCTTTTGCTCTCTGTTCTTTGAGGTGAGTAAACAAAACATATAAAAACAATAATATGGTTGCTAGCTTTATTGCATATGATGATTCTATATGAATAAGTTGTTTGAATGATTGATTTTTACTTGGATATATATATATGAATAGCTTTGATTATGTGAATATATCTATATATATATATAAACTGCTCTCTGTTCTAGTTTTCCAGTGAGCAAACCACATAACTATGATATATCCCTTAGTGTTTGGATTTGTATTTGAAATATAATATGAAGTACGCTTTAATGATTGTGTGAATGTGTTTGCATGCTGTTATATATATGAATGACTGTGTGTACAATAGTGTAGAGGCAAAAACATGACTCTGTTCATACTCTACAGGTTTAAAAATCTGTTTATAAACTCATATCTCCTCATGAAATGAAATTTAGACTATGATTCCTAAAAGTAAAATGACTGTAACAATGTAATACAAAATCTAAAAATGGTTTCAGGTTTATATATTAGATAATTATTTCAAAATAAGGAATTTACAGTAATAATCAATGTAAGTCAGGAAAATCAAATGATTTGATATCATGTTTTGATTTCATAATTTGATTAGTATTTAGAATTGATGAATTTACATAAAGATTTCATGATTTTTAAACTAGAGAATGTTGTGAAATCGCGAGATGAACGAATTTGGGTTTTTTGTTAATTTCTGGTGATCGGAGGGGAGATGGTCGTCATGGTTGATGCTGGAGGTGGGTGGAAGGTTGGGTCGCTGGAAAAAAATAGTATAAGGATTTATTGACGATCGTGGTGATCGGAAATGGATGAGATAGGGTTTAACGCTCTGATATTGTCGATGATGTTCATATGGTTTTCGCGGCATCGAGATGGAGTCGGAGGTGATCGCGAGGCGTGTGATGGGTAATGGTAGATGAGGCGAAACTATGGGGAAGATGGCGGAGCTACTCGTGGCAGAGATCGTCAGTGGCGAGTTGATTTTCTGGTGATGAACGTGTTGAGCTGATGGGTTCGATGATCATTTTCAACTCTCGTTCGAATCGAAACCATCTGGGTGTTCGAACGTGATGTCGTGATGGAAGACGACTTGCCGGAGCATTGATCAGAGTTCGCCGACGACCAGAATAGACGTGCACGTGCACGAGCTTGTTCGTGTGCATCTGGAGTTTTGAATTGGGGAAGAAGGCTGGAACGCGAGTTTCCATCGGGGTTTTGAGTTTTTTTTTCTCGAAGCAGGAAATGGGTTAGGGGATACTCGGTTTCATTCGAGTATTTAGAAGATGGACGCGAGATTCTGAGGGGTTTTCGCGAGTTTGGTCTGTTTACTCGGAGCTGACGTGGGTTTTGTTAAGGGTTGTTCGAGTTTCTTTTCAAAGCTTGAATTTGTTCGAGTTTAACAGTTTTAAAATTGAAGTTTCAAAAGGATTTTAAAATTCAACAGTAATGTTTTAAAAGTTTAAACGAAAGTTAAACAAGTTTTTACTTATGAACTAAATTTGTTTCAAGTTAAGTTTCAAACAAGTTTTTATATTTTAAAATATGAAAGTTTTAAAATAGAATAAGTTTTAAAGATTTAAAGGTTTAATTTAAAATGTGTTTAATAATTTATTGATTTCTAAATCTTATATTTTTAATTTAATTAAGGTTTAATGATTAAGATTTAGTAATCAATTAAAATAAGAATTGTCTTAAGTATTCAAAATGTTGATTTAATTAAAGTTAATTAAATTTAAAAAGGAAATTTAGATAAATTAAATTATTTTAATTATCAAGTGCTATTGGTAAATAATTGATTTAATTAAGATAATAGTTTCTTAATTAAGAATCTTTAATATAGTAAGTTAAGAATCATTTAATTAAATTTAAATGATTAAGTTTAATTAATTAATTTGTGATTAATTAGAGATAATCATTTATAAATTAATTTAGTATAATTACTTGTTGAAGTAATTAAGGAATAATTACTGGATGTAATTTAGTAAAGATAAATATTTAATAAAGTAATTAGAGGATAATTATTTTATGAAAGTAATTAAATAAGAAGTGATTAAGGTTAATTACTTAGTGTTATTAAATTAAGTTAATTAAAGGATTAAGATTAATTATAAAGTAATTAATTATTTGTTAAGGTAATTAATTAAAAGGTAATTAATTAATGGAAGTAATTAAAGGAAGTTAATTATTGGGTTAGATTAATCAAAGGTGATTAATAATAATTACTTAATGTAATTAATAAATAATTAAAGATGTAATTAGGGATCATTAGTTATAATTAATTAATGATTAAGAGTTGATTAATTAAGATTAATTAATCAAATGATAAGTGACTAATTGTAATTAATTAAGGATTAAAGTAATTGATTATAATTAATTAATTAATGAAGTAATTAAAGGTTAATTACTGTATTGGTTAAGAATAATTAATTTGTTAACTTAATTAAGGATAATTACTTAAATGTAATTAAAGTATAATTAATCAAGGTGATTAATTAAGTGGATAATTAGAGAAAGATTAATTAATTTATTTGTAATTAATTAATGATTATATAAGTAAGATTTATGATGAAGTAATTAATTTAATTTTAAATTAATTAGAAATGAAGTAATTAATTTAATTCACTTTAAATTAATTAAAGATAGAGATAGTTAATTTAATTCATTTTAAATTAATTATCTTATGATTAAGTAAATCATTGCTTATATAAGAATGAATGACATTGATTGTCTTGAATGGATGTAATCTCAGAAATGAGATAAGTAATGTTGTATGGTATGAATGCTTGGTTGCATTATGATGGTAATATAGATTAACTATTGTGATGTTGATATGGATTACCTATTTGGTTATGAATCATCTGTTTAAATGATAATGTGATTATCAATTGTGATTTGTGAATTATCTATCTGAATGAATATAGATAAGTTAAATTGTTTAAACCTTTAAACAACTTGGCCTTAAAAGATACGTTTTGGATTTCGATGAGACCGGGATCGGGTTTCCGTATACCGGTATTCCAGGTCTGGAGACCCGAATACCACATCGATCCAAATTAACGATAGGTCGTGAATCTCAAGTGAAGATGAAGATTCAGAGTGCAAGGGTTATTGTCGTTAACTCTGAGGGTGATTCCAAAACGAGTGTAACGAGATAATGCCTTCGGTTTCGTTCGAACCCGAAACGAACTTGTATGGATTGAATGCTTTCAGCACATCGTCAGGCGGACGATGAGCATTCTAAGTGATATGTTCTGATTAAAGGTAATCGTAACCTCAAGCCTCATCAACCGGGAATGGCTAAAACAGGGGAGGTGCAGCAAGGCTTCGTGGGTAGCACCCACTGAGAGCAAGATAGATCCCTGTCTAGAGGTCCCTTTTCTTTTATTCGGCTTAGTGTGTGGTTGGTCGCGCCAACTACGGGATTGTCTTGTTCGGAATTATCCAGTAAGGGATGGTTCCGGCTTTGTGTTGCAGGGGAGCGGGCGTACTCCTCGGTACGGTGATCTAGGCCACGTACTGTGACGGGCGGTACCCCAGTAGCCCTGCCATTGTATGGAATCCAAACTCCAATAAGTGCCGTACGTATTAGTTGTGCCCAACTATGTTGGAATGTGAGATGTAAGCATTTCAGCTATTTCTATATTTTACTTGAAAACCCTAGACCCTATTATAATAAAATCAGATTTCCTATCAAATGTTTTAGTTAGCGTAAGGTAAAAACTTACCCATGTTTATGTGTGGGAAGTCTTACGTGATACTTTTGTTTTCAAAGGTTTTGAAAGTTAAACAATTTAACCGTTTACTCACACCAGACCCTGTCTGACCCAAGTGTTTATTTTCTGTTTTATTAAACTCTTGGGTACTCAATATTGTATTGAGTAGTCGAGGGATTCAGGATAGTCTTGACGAATTCTGGAGGAGCTGAGGAGCAGGAGGCTTCAGCGAGTAGATATATAGAGTTTCCGCTGTGTTTGTATTAGTCTGTATTGTACTGATGTACTTGTGTTGTATAATAGACAGAAGTTTATAACTGTCTATTCTGTGATGTATAAGTTGTGTAACTCTGATGTAATATGATACTATGTAATATTTTATGTGATATATTATATTTTATTTGTTCCGCTGTGAGATTCTGATGTGTTGTTCTTTTTTTCTTTCTCTTCTTTCTTCTTCTATCCCTTTCTTTCTTCATAACGATGCGTCTTTCTGGGCAAAGAAAGCCGGGTCGTTACATAATTACTTAATTGGAAATAATTAGTGGTTAATTAATAGAAGTAATTAAGGAGTAATTACTTAGCGAAGTTAATTAATTAATTATAGGGTTGATTAATTAAGGATAATTGATCAATATAAGTGATTATAGAATAATTTATTAATATAATTAATTAAAGATTTAATTACTTAATGTAATTAAAAAAAGTAATTAATCAAGAATGATTAATAAAAAAAGGGATAATTAAAGGATAATTACTTATTGTAATTAAGGGATAATTAATCAAGGAAGATTAATTAAGATAAATATTTAAGAAATGATTGATTAATTAATGTTAAGAAAGATGGATTAAGACAATCCAGTAATTAAAGGTTAGTGATTAATTTAATTAGAGGTTAATTAAATTAATTTAAAATGAATTGACTTGTTATGGATTGGTTGAATGATATTAGATGCCTTGGATTAGTTGATATATCTGATATGTGATTGTGATATGAGATGTTTTGGATGAATTGTGATAATGTAAGTTATCTATCTGTGATAGATTTGTTATATGAATATGATATCCTGAATTTAAATTAAATTGTTTAACTGAAAAATCTTGGTTTAAAGGATGACTTTTGATTCGAAGAGACCGGGGTCGGGTATCAGAAATATACCCGAAACCACTTCGATTTGTAATCTATAATTCTTTATAGATTTGTTTTGTAAATCGAATAGGCTGGAATGAAATAAATCGAGTAATCTGGATCATTGGAACTAAGTAACGATACTTAGATATTATTTTGTGAAATAAATTGTTTGAAGTAAGAACTCGTAGAAGATACGAGTTACCCTGATTTTATATAAGATCTATGGATTGAAATTTCATATTAGATGAGTTTACTCACGCTGGTTTCCAGCCTGACTCGGGTGTTACTTTGTGGTAATGCTCGGGTCAGACCGAGTATTACAGATTTCAGGTTAGGACGTTCTGGAGCTCAGGAGGCGAGCTGGATGGCAGGAACGTATGGAGTATATTCCGCTGTGATATTATAATTGTCTGAGATATGTTAATTTTAACTGTCTAGTACATTTGTGAATGTTGTAACTCTGATGTATTAAAATGTAATTAACAAATACAGTTTTCTGTGTATAACTGATATTATTATTTGATATTGTATTTTGATCCGCTGCGAATGTGAGAATCTGTGTCTTATTCTGTTTCTTTCTTCTATCTCTTTTCCTTTTCTTCTAACTATCTGGAAATTTCGGGTTCGAAAATTCCGGGTCGTTACAAAATCCCTAGATCTGCTGAGTATTTGAAGAAAGTTGAGGCTGTGTAGAAGGGATCCGAAGAATGACGATGGATGAATTGATGTTTGCGTGAATACCCCTCTATTTGGAGTGGGTTCATACAGTTCGACAATCTATAATAAACTACCAAATGTCGAATCAGGTTTTTTTCCCATAAAAGAAAGAATAAAAACAGAAGTTTAGAAAGGACATCAAATTCATACATCAAGTCGTCCGATGAACCAAAGCGAAGATCCACCTTCAAATATGTAGATCTGCTGACTGTATGATGAAAGTTGAGGCTGTGTGGAAGGGATCGGAAGAATGACGATGGAAGAAGAGGGAAATAAAAAGACAGTGAGAGGAACGAAAATGAATTTAAGGAAGATTGGTGAGAGTGAAGAGTAAAGGCGCATGGTGGAGAGAATGAAGCAGCGGTTGGAGTAACTGACGAAAGAAAAGGGAGGACCGAAATTATACAGGAAATGAACAGGTTACGTTGCAAAATTTTGTATATGGAACACGTGTCGTGATGATAATTGTTTGGTTTCTATTTTCCTTTTTAAGTAATAGATTCCTACGTTTTATTTCAATTTGGAAATTGACTTTCATTAACAAAAATTTTTCCAAATTTTTCAAAATTTTTCCAACGCCTTAAATTTTCAGAAAAATTCGCCAGCGTCTCCTTTGCGCGGTTCGATCGTAGTAGGATCATAATAGACATAAATATATATACATCGACCCACACGGTCAGAAAAGCAGAAAAACAGTTCATATTTCCTATTTTTATTGCGTAGGCGTACCTTTTTAGCATTTTTAAGCAAAGCAGTTATTTATTAAACTTATTAGCGCAACCAAACCAACCGATCGGCAACCAAGGCACCTGTACTTACTCAATTTAAATATGTAAGTAACATATATACAAAGTTATTAACAATTTACTCTTTTAAACAACTATAACATATGCATATTAAAAGAAATGCATACTAAGCAAGTTTATAAGCAACTTATAAAATTTCGACATTGTTGTAATTGTTTACAACCAATTCATATACAATGACATTCATTTATTCATTTTCAATTAGTTTACATTCACTAATTTACATTCAAGTTGGTTCACTTTTACTTTGGATTCATTACATAGCTTTCAATTTGATTAATACTTAATGAATTATATACTATATACAATCAACCAACAATCATATAACAACCAATCATAATCAACACAACCAAATTTATTCAATTTACTTTACTTCACATTCAATTTGGTTCAATATTTTTAATTTCAATTGGTTTAATATTAAATTGACTTCCATTCAATTCATTCAAATTCCAATTTATTAGCTTTTAATGAATTTACACTTACATTCATTATTCCATATCAATTTATTTCCATTCGATTGATTAACTTCAATCCATTTATTAATTCAATTGTTAATTCATTTTACAAATAAAGTTGAATTTTATTTATATAACTCAAGTTCACATTCATTTAATAAATTCAGTTTATTATTTCACTTTGATACTAAAATCAATTTCATTTAACATCACTTAAGTTATATTCCGTTTAAACATTATTTGTTTAACTTAACTTAAATTCTCACTTATAAATCCAATTCAGATTCCAATTCTAAAATAAATTCTATTTAACTTTACCAAAGTCAAATTTTCATCTCACTATCAAATTCAGATTTTGTTTTGCTTAACAAAATTGTTTAACTCTTTTTATCATTTGGTTTCACTTACATCCTTTCATTTTCTAAGTTACACAACTTATTTATTTAATTTCCAAATCATATTATAAGTATAAAATTCATTTCACTTATATTTATCAATTATATCTTGGATTTTAATTTCAAATTCGTTTATCACAACAAAACTTAAAATTTCAATTTATTGTTGGTAGCAAATCTATCACATAGAAACTCGAAAATGATACTGATGATGCTGCAGTCATCACCCTTATTATTTCCCAGTAACAATAGTGAATTCAATGCTTAATATTCTTTCAAAATTTCCTTTTATTTATAATCACATTTAAAAATCTTTTTCTCATGTAATTTCACTATTTACCTTTACTTATACAATATTATTTCACAATTGCAAATCATATTAATTATAATTCCATACTTAATAATTCATTTGCTTATATACTTTATTCTTTTACAATTGTTGTTTTTATATAATTATTCAAACAACTTTCATTAACTTATATATATTCTTACATTTTCAACAACCAAACAATCAATTTATATACACTTTAATAATTCCTTGGAAAATTATTCCTTTATAAACAAAATATAATCGAGGTAAAATTATTTCATTTACCCAATTTAAAATGATATTATGTCGACTTGCCTCGTTTAAGTGTTTAGAAACCCCTATCGATAATATGGCGTCCCACATACCGACCAGAATTCACAAACAGCTCAACGGATAAGCTAACACAATATAAAACAATTTCATATTCACTAACAAATACACGCTCATATCTATTATTATACTCACACTCATTCTAGAGTACTACTGACTCTATCTCTAATGAGTAATACCCAACAGAGCCATGGTTATCGCTTAACCATATGCTCTGATACCAAATGTAACGATAAGCGGTCACAACCGGTAGGCTTTTCGACCATCCCAGCCCCACCGTGGCTTACACTGATATCCCAAACTTGCTTTTACGGCCAGCCTCTCGACTGTCAGGGCCTCTGCCTAACCAACCCCGTAAAGAGGACGTGTAGGAGTAAGAGTCTCCCGTTCGCCACCAAACCGCGAAGCGAGAATCCCCCATCACGTTTCACCTAGATAAGCAAGACCGGTGTGAGAACTAAAACAGTTTTATCTTTAAAACACAATAACAACAAAGCAAGTGGAAATATCGCAATGCTTTTGGAAAATGAAACTACCATAAGACCTCCCGCCACACACACAATGCAAACGCAGAATTGGAGGAGATTTCTTCTTATGATAGTCAAACATGCTTACTACGCAAAATCATCGATATTATTAATATTAGTGCATAGTGTAGAAAACATTTCGAAAGTATAATATTAATCTTAGTCAACATACGACCAGTATCGTATGCCTACTATAGCTACCATCTAAATAGTGGTGACCACCATAAGTAAATGGCAGGTTCTACAACTAAAACCGTACAAGGTTCATATTGGAAAATGGATTTCCAACAAATGGTCAGGCTAAGGAACTTCCTTTCCTACTGTCGAATGAGATCGCCTCTGGTTGGATGTCCCGAGAGACAACTGCTCTCTGCCAACACAAGGCCGGGTTACCCCTGTAACTAGGTAACTCATGAATATGCCACCTCCCGGTCGTTTGGGACCTTTATCCGAGCGCTCGGTAATCAACATCACACATAATAAATAAGGTGTGTCCACATGAGTAAGTATCTGGGCTCCATACCATGATACCACCCTTTTCCAGAAGGAAATGACATAACCTAAAGGGCGCGACCCTCATAACCTTGCCGCATATTCCTGTTTCGACCATTTCCGGTTTTGAGGTCTGACGAAGTCTCGTCCACAAAGCTACGCTTTTTCACAAAGCCACGCTTTGATCACAAATGATCAATAAATGATCATCACACAGCAACACTCAGCATGCCACATTACCAAATTGGGAATATATCGCTGATAAATTTCAACTACATAACCTCTGAGCTCATACGTCTCAGAGAAGGGTGTTAAGCTAAGAGAATAAATTCTCCGCTACCAAACAGAAATGTATTTGAAAGAAATCGGCTTTATATCTCAAAATGTAATGTCAGACATGTAACCATACAAGTCTGTTCCGGGTTCGAACAGAACCGAAGGCACTTCAAAAGAAGCCCTTGCAATCCGGGTATTCACAATCCCGATAAAACTTCCCATCACAAAGGAAATCTCTATACCGTAGCTAACGGTGCAGAGACAATCGATAGGTCATTCTATCATTTTCATAAATACCCGGTCTTTACCACCGGTCTTCAATACGATCCATATCGTCGTATCACAAATTCGGAATGGGTTATATGACACAATGGTCTTTTCTCGGCTAACCCGAATAGAGAGCACAATATTTCAAAACATCTAGATATGGGATTTCAATTAATTCACAACTTATTACCCAAATCCTTTCCTTTAAATGGTTTAACAAATTACCATTTTTAATCTTTAAACAAAAGATTTACTTCACAAAGTTTCATTTACAGATTTCCAAATCAATTTCCATTTATATTGAATTAACCCATTAAATCTTTAAATCAAGATTTAATTTACAGCTTTCAAAACTATTCACAATTAAAGTCTTTTATAATATAAAAGATACACCTTTTGAAATACTCTTTTATTTCAAAATAAAGTTTAATTATCGTTACAAAGATTAATTCATAGTTTTCGAAACTATTTACAATTTCATTTCAACTAGAGATGTTTTCGATACAAATTGGAAATCTCTTCACTTTATGAAAGCCATTATTATTTGAAAACGGATAGTTTTCGTTTTGGGAAAAACTGGTTACATTTACACAGTTTAAAGTCGTTCAAGTAAAAACTTGAATTATAAATTAAATTTCCCTAAGACCGTATTTTAAATGGTAAAAACCCACATAAACACCTTTTATAACTTGTAAAATCTTTAAACCAAAATTCCCAATTTATTAAATTCAAATTCAAAATATTGAATTCAAAATTTAAATCAAATGATTTAAATCCCAATTTTATTTAGTTATTTAAAATAACTTTTATTTTGGAACTCGCTTTCAAAAACTTTCAATTTCAATTCCAAAACCATTTTGGATTCAAAAACTCAATTTTTCCAAAATTGATAAAAATCTGTGACTTAACCGATTCCCACGTGAAATCCACATTTCTGTATGTATTGTGTAGTCCAAGGGTTTAACACAATAGTGCAACAACATTCAACCATCACAGATCAAATATAACAATATAATTGATAAGCGGTATAAACTATAACGCTTATCTTTCATCCACATATCACGGATATATCATATATCACAGATAAACAAATCACAGATCACAATACAAAATAGGATATATCACAAAACATCTCACATAAAAGATGTCAAACAATTCAAATTAAAATTTTAAATCGATTTCACAAATATTCATTTTCCAGCTCCAAATTAATTTTCAAATTCCAAATAAAATTCCAATGAATTTCCAAAATATTTCTTTTTTAAATAAATTCTTTCATCTCATCAAATCTATTTAAAAAATCCGAATTTAAATAAATTTTCAACTTATAAAAATATTTCCCGAAATCCATTTATAATAAGATTTTTATCTAAAAAAAACCCCCTTTTTAATTTATCTAATTATCAAAAATAAATATTTCAATAAATTTTCAACTTATATTTTCAAAAATCCAATTTTAAATATTTCTGGTATCCATCGATACCAAAAATATCTTCGGCTAATTTATAGCCGTCTACAGATTCAATCACAATATAATCGCACGGCGATTATAAATAAATCAACACACAACATTGAAATAAATTCAAATGTTTGAGGAATCCAGTTGGATCCCTCCAACCTGTTTCCCTGCATCCACAGATGTTAGCACAATACCAATTTCACTTCAATGTGAAATTATCGCGGTATATGGGATTTATAAATATTATCCGCTATTATGCGGCGCAATAGGGTCTCATCCGCTATACAATGCGGGAAATCAACAACTCCAATATATACATATTCCAATATATATATTGCTATATACATATATAATACCAATTCCACTTCAATATGGAATTATCTCGGTATATGTTTTTAATAAATAACCTCCGTTTAATATATGGCGTATAGGGTCTATTTATCACAATAAATAGCAGTTTATCATTCAATCATCACAATCATCACTATCAACAATTTTAAATCTAACTATTTAAAATTTAAATCGAAACAAAACATTCGATTGAGTGAGGAGTTCTCACCTTTGTTGTAGTTATCGCGATAGCGATTTATTTCGATTAAAATTAAACGAACGTTTAATTTTACTCAAAATTTTCACTAGCTCCTAAAAATACAAATCTAGCTCCATTGCGTAGTGCTCGTCCATACGATTCCAACGCAACTTGTTTCGTCCAAAACAGACCTCGTCTGAAAGAGTTATGGCATTACAAAGTTTATACGAGTTCAAATAAATCGATTTACAATTTTCTTTTATTATTTTAAACCTTAGATTCAATCACGGCCACACGTTTTCAACACTCCAGATCAGGCCGCACGTTACTTTTCCTCCCCCACGTTCTTTCCCAGGCTATTTACGTACAATAGAACCCATAGCCGATCCCTAGGGTTTGAAACCACGGCCACCACAACGAACTATGCAACGATCAAGCAACACCACTTGATGCGTCTCTCCACGCCACGCCCACGGCCAGAGAAGCTTGAAGCTCGGCCCTCCCTGCTACACGCAAAATGAGGACAAACGCACAATTTTGAATACAAATTCCCATCGATCCGAAGCCCCATTTTCGATCACAAAATGAGGAATAGGTTTCGAAGGCTAATTCGATCGTATGTGAGAGTTACGGAAATAAACGATCAATTTAAATCAAATCGATTTAAACTGATTTCGATGCGATTTGGCTTGCCCCGGACAAACCGTACATCCGACTGACACGAAATTTGAAATCTTAAAATAATATCACATTACGGATCCGATGAAACTTGTTTCGTCGAAATCCGAGACTGTTTGAAAAATGACTATTTTTAACTTGCCAAATTAATATTAAAACAATTTCGATGCGTTTGGAGCTGCCACGGTCAAACGACAACTCCGATTGCTACGAAAATTGAAATCCGATAATAAAAAACTATTATGGATCCAATGGAACTAGTTTCGTCCAATTCTGAGACTGTTCGAAAAATGGCTAATTTCACTAGTCGATTAAATATTAAAATATTCAATTTTCACAATTTAACTTTAAATTCAATTTTAAAAGTTTACAAACATCATTCTAACTTCAATATGATTTAATATAACTTTATAAATCATTTTTAATCAAATTTGACCCAATTTACAATTATTTCTGAAATTTCAAATATTAAATTATCGATTTAATCATCCAATTAAATCCAGATATTCGAAAAATAAATTATTCGACTTATTAATTTCACTTGTTAATATTTAAAATCAATTAAATATTACGAATTTCAATGACAGAAATTCTGGGTCATTACATCGATCATATGCAACGAAATACAGAGAATATTTTGTAATAGATGATATGCATTCGATTATTTTCAAATGATAATTTTAGATCCAAATACCTGGGTTTTTCAATTCAAAAATTTATTTTCAAATTTCTCAGACGAGAAAAATCAAAATGACAAGGAGGTGGATTCCTCCAAATAAAGTAAGGCGAAACTCTAGAACCAAAACAACATAGAGCGTCCAGTGGTATTCTAGTTCCTCTAAAAACATCAACTAGAGTGAACAAATAAATCATTCCTTTCCCAAAATCTTCAATAAATTTCTTTTTTTTCAAAATCATCAGGATTTAGGTCCTAACAATAATTCAAAATCCTTTGTCTATAAAGTTAAACTTTATAGACAATGGTATATGAAATCACACACCAATCACTTCAATTCAATCAAATCAAATGAATCAAATTCCGTGAAGGAATAAATTAACACCATCAGTCAATCAAATTCCATAAGGGAAACTTATCACTTAACATTGTTTCAAAATGTCAAATGACTAACTGACAAATTTTAACTTAGGTTCAAAATTTTCTTAATTGTCCAAAAATATAGATAATTTTCTAAGCGTACCGTTTTGCTCATTAACCTTTGGTTATTGCTCAGAATATTATCCAAACTAACTCGGGCAATATGGAAAGTCATACTCTATATTTTATTAGTTTCTTATTATACTAAAAATTTTCTAAATCACTTATATTTTTACTTAGTATTTTATTCAATACTAAAATTGTTTATGGTTATTTCATAAATTCTCACCCAATTTTTACTTTTATTTTTTTATAAAGTTATTTTGTAACATCCTAAAATTTTCAACCATTCGCATCCGCACATGTCGGACTTGAATTGCTTAAAATCTCAGATTGTTAATTTATATTAAAATAATTTATATAGTAAAATATAAATAGTTTTAGATATAGTTTAAAAATACTTTATATAAAAATAGTTTCCTCAAATTTCACAAATCGATTCAAATCAACTCGAATTCCAAAGTTCAAATTTAATCAAATCTCAAATCATCAATTTCAACTCGATTCAGTTTCTCAATAAACCATTTCAAATTATCGATTTTCAAATACATATTTGAACCATAAAATAAGGCTAAGCCATTTCAATTTCAATATATTTCAAAGCTTTAGATATTCAACATTTCAAAACTAAATTCGATAATTTCATATATATATATATATATATATATATCAAATTCACTTTACTATAATTTAGTTTGAAATATTCACTTAATAAACCCAATATCATTTAAATAAAACCCTAAATTTCAAACCACTAAATATTTCTTTCGATTTATTAACTTGAAATATTCATTTAATCACTTTAAACCAAAGTCAAGTTATAAAATCATATCTTTAAAATCTCAAATTTAAAAATTTCAAATCAAACTTATTTAAGTATAATTCTTAAGTAAATATAATTCCAAATCAATTTCAAATTTATCTTTTCAACCTGAATAATTTCAAACTCTATATTTAAAAATATAAATTTTTAAATAAATACTTAAACATATTATATATCAACTTAATTAAATCAACTTTAATAAATCTTAAAAATCAATATTTATTTAAAACCATATATTTCTTTTCAAAACCATAGAAATCATTTTCAATATATGTGTATATATATATAGACCAACGGTGTCTGTATATAATTTTCTATCCTATGGCCAAATGATATGGATATTTATCATTTCAATCCGCAATTTAAATATATACGGGTATATATCTTTTCAACCCGCAATCCCAAATTCAATTCAATGAAAATCGCTTGGGTTTATCATTTCAACCCATAACGATTTTCTCCTATTCTACAGATCGTTCTGGTATGTATCATTTTAACCCATAGTGAGTTCTATACTTACAGGGAACTTGCAGAGTGATAACAGATATGATAATAACATAACAGGCATATATCATCATTATAAATAACAGATAATGGTGTCAGATGTCATAGGTGAACAGATACAGATAATAGCATATATAACAATGTAAATAACTAACAGCAGCATATTTCAATTGTCGTTTCAATTGAAATCAAAATTAATAAATATAAGAACATTAATCGTGAGTGATTGCTCACCTTTCGAGGCTTGAGATGAACGAGAATGAGATGACTTACGAATCCAAGCACAAATTCCGAAGCAAAACTAGATTGGCACGAGTTCGAGGATCAAAGCTGATAACAAGGAGTCGTTGAAAATGAATCAGAATCAGCTTGATATAGAATGAAACGAATTACTCTATTATATTATTTTCTTAACAAAAATTAAATTTGGAACTCATTAAAATAATATATATATATATACACATTTTCAAATAAATACTAAATCTAAATATCTATAAAAATCTCTATATATTTATTAAAAGTCAAACTCTGGTATACTCAACTATATATAAATTAATATATAACATATACAACTCACATACATAAAAATAAAATACATATATAAAAATTTCAAATCAATACTTAGACTCAAACACATAAAATATCCATATATTTTGAAAACCCGATTCACCTACACTGGAATATAAATTAATGTATATAGATAACAGGTTTTATACACTTATAATATATATATATATATAACAAAAAACAACTTCCATGCTTATATATAAACTGTCCCGTTGTAAACTTTCATAACCAACATATTAAATTATCATATTATAAAATAACATCCATACAGACAGATTATATAATTGGCAAATATAAGTACAACAGATTGTAAAGAGTGCTAATATAATTTATACAGCAGATAACTATATATCTATTTATATACATATATTCAATATATTGTATATAAAATTTAAAACCAACCCAACCTATTACTGAAAACAGACAAATAAACATATACAAACCCATACTCTTATATATGTGTATACTACAACTCCTATAAACTAATATATATTCCATATTAACAATGCATAAAATGATGTATAGATAGACTTATATATATATATACCGCACTAAGTCATGTAACATATATCATATATATACATACTCACGCAAGCATCTCAAAGTTTTCAACATATATATAAGCTAACAATATATAACTTACATGTTATATTTACAACCATATACATAAACATATATAGATTATACTATAAACAAGCTAGACTACATACAAATGCATGCTACTCAACATATGTGCAGACATAGATGTGCAGACTATAATGTATGACATATAAAAAAAATTAGCTACTAAAAAATTATATATATAGTAATATAAAACTAAACTCACGCATAAACTTACTTGATATAATATTATAAACTAACGGTACAAACCATTGTCTAAACAATTGCAACCTGACTATATATATAGCTTTAGATCTGGTATAGTACAATAGATGTTACTTGCACCTTATATAAATAAATATATATATATAATAAAAGAATAGGTACAACAATCTATCTATATATAAATTTTATATAAACCTTGATAACTTATACATATACTATATAATATGTAGACTGTAACTTAGATTATATACAAAACTTTATATAAAATATATACTATAAACGTATATATATATAAACAACTAACAATATAAAAATGCACACACACATATATATATATATACACACACACACACTATACCTTATGCAAAGAAAGGCTGAGATGGATGGATAGTTCGAGTGGAGATGGCGGGTGTAGGCACTGGAGGGAGGAGATAAGTCTGGCGGCCAGGGAAAGATTGAGATGGTGGTGCTGCTTGGAGGGGAAGGCTCCAGCCTTGGATTGCGTGCGCAGCTATGGAGGCAAGGTGGCTTGCGAGTCAGTGGGAAGGAGGAGAGAATGGGCTGGAAGATGGTAACGCAAGGCAAATGCAGGCTGTCGGATATGCTTTCTCTTTTTTTAGCAGAGAATAGGGGGAAGATGGAGGAAGAATTATTGTATTAAAGTGAAAGCCAGAGAATGTTGAACGAATGGAAATTATAAATTGAGGCTTGGGAACTGTAACGCCCCACCTCTATGCTCATAATAACAAAGAGTATTAAAAGAAATACCGTCTATTATTACGAAGAATAAGGCTGGATAGGAGCGACCATCCGTAATTGGCCTTACACTAATATTGGTTATCTCGGTAGGAGTGGTATATACTTTTTATTTTTCATCTATTATTTATTTACTCCCATCGACATATCTAATTATCAGTATAAAACAAACTACGATAGTTCATAATAGTTTAGGACATTAGATATAACAATAACACAGATAATATAAATGCGGAACACAGATTAACAAAAGTCTCATATATATATAACCGATGTCAGTTACAATATAGTTGACACGATACATATGATACAACTGCAACTGTCGACTCTAGAAGTTATATATACAAGTACATTATCGACTAATATACATGAATACATATCGTTCTATACAATGACACGACTACTACAAAATGACACTGACAACTTCAGAAGATGTGAAAAGTCTTCATATCCTGAATAACAACTCAAAGAAGAAAATCTACAACCTGAAATAACTCGGGTCTGACCCGAGTATTAAATTCAAAAGAAAATAATACACGGGTCAGTCTAATTCAAACTCAGCTATTAATGCACAGTAGCAATAAAATCAAATATCAAATAGACGACAGTCACAGAAATCTCGTATATCCGACTTCTCGATAAGAGAGTCGGATAATGGCAGATATAACACTAAACAGTGTTAAACATCAATTCAGCGAATCCAAATCATCAACAAGATGAATAAAACGATTATCAATGAAGATAGTATGAAAACTGCAGAATTGCCTAAACAGCAATTAAAATCAAAATAATCCATACTGCTTGGCTGCAGTGTACGCTAGCGTGCACTGCCTCGCCACTACAGTGATGAAATACATGAAATCTTAATGAATCAGAAACACATAGCATCTAATCAAATTAAATCTCGGTGTGGCTGTAGTACACGCATGCGTGCACTGCCTCGCCACTACCGTACGTTGAAACTGCAAAGATATGACATGTATGCAATAGTGAAACTGGACAACACCATCAAAAAGCATGAGCAAAGCATGCTACAGGTATTACAACATGGAGGAACAATCACTTATATGCAACAGTGAGAGGAACATAATTTGGCTAGCTAACGGAACCCTAGACTCAACCTTACTACTAACACATATATGCAAACAAAGATCACATGTGCAGTCGCCTAAACAATGGAACAGCCATGTTCGAACTCCAACACAGGGAACTATATGATGAACAGGTATGCAAGTAACTGCAACATAAACTAAATAGGGCCCAGTAACAACTATATTTAGGTACATGAAGACAACAAATACAATTACACACGTGAACTACAAGTACAAGTCCAGATGCAACCAAGATATGGCCACATAGGGGAAGCACAAACGAAACAGAGGAGGCACATGGATGTGCAGACCAACAGATGCATGAAACAGCTGTGGATACAAATGCATCACTGAGATCAATATACAATGTGTACAGCCACTAGCACATAAGATATACAGTATGAACTGAAGGGAATGAGGACTCAATGCACTAATTCGAAGGATAATGGACAACAGACTGTACATGATGGCAGCATATGCAAGGGGCACAACAAGTTCGAAAAAGACAAAAGGTTTCAAAGCCTTTAACAGTTATAGCAAAATCAGGCCGAGGTCACTTCTCAAAGCAATTACAAAGTAAAATTTTAACGAAGTTAAAGTCGAACATTTTTACTGCAGCAGTTTCAAGATATTAAAGGAAAGTTCGAACAAATACATATCAAAGCCAGATGCTAACAGAGAGAATAACAGACATGCCAAAGCCATAGTAGTAACCATTATCAAAATCAAGGCCACATTCAATCTGAACACAGCGAGGCACAAGTCTAACAAGCCAAATTCCCAAAACACTTAAAACCCTGGTTATCAAAAATCAAAGCAATAAAAGTCAAGAAATCATCAAAGGAGTATAAATGGACCAGTGCTCTTGAAAAATTTCATTTATACAAATTTGATTAAGTTATGTATATTTCAAAGCTTCTATCTATGATAAGTATAAAATTTTTAAGAGGGCCTTTTCACATAAAAATCCAATTATTCTTCACTGTGTTTTTCTCAAATCCCTTATTCGAATTGTAATATAAACTTCATACTTCTGAGAATAAAACATATACTTATATTTTGAAACTGTATATTTTCAAAGTCCCCAAATTTTCAAGACTCAAAGTTTATACATAAAGTGAATATGCAGCAGAGAAAATAGCAAATATAACTGTCGCACCCAAAGCCGTAAGTATCGAGGAATCTAACAAAATCAGAAGTCAAAACCGATATCGAAATATATGGAATCAAAAATTTCCAAATATATCAGAAAATCGAACAAAAATGAAAGTGCCGACAACTACAAAATCAACCTCGCCCAAACGAAATCAAATGATTGAAGTCAAGTGAAACCGAGGTGACCACGAAAACCAAACAGTGCCAGAAAACCCAAACAATCAAGGAGTCGAATCAAGTCTCAGTTCAAAACCGCCTGAATTAAAAATCAGAGAAACCAATGACATTCCAATGAAATCAAATGACCGAAGTAAAGAACTAAGGTTAGAATTAGAATGTGAGTGAAACCACTCACCTTTGCCTGGCGTGAATTGGAACAGCGTGTTCGAATAGATGAAGAGTCGAAGCCGTGGTCCTCAAGAGACGAACGATCGTCGAAGCAAAGGAACGAGAATCATCTTCTCGATCGAACAACAAAGACGGCATCTTCGATTTCTGAAAACCCTAATTTGAAAAAGGGGGATAAACAAGAGGAGGCCGCCATTTTTTTTCGTTTATTTGCTTTAGAGTTGCGATCAAGAAATGAATAAGGGGGAAACGGGTCGAACAGAATTAAGAGGGGAATGGCATAAACCTAGATAGGTAACACAAACCAAAACAAGCGTGGGCTACAATAATTTTTAAAACCCACATAATCGCTTAACCGATTTTTCAAAGAATCTCAACCCGATCAAAAGCTCCAAACAACAATTAGCGATCACCATTAATCGTTTAATGATGATAAGTAAATTTTCACAAAACCCCGGGTTGTTACAAACTCCCCTCCTTATAAAAATTGCGTCCCCGCAAACATAGGGAATAAATGGGTAAAAGGTAACAACCAAAAGAGCATGGCAATGTCGAATGTATAAGCAAAGCAAGTGTCAGCGGGGAAGTATTAGATAAGAAATCAAAAGGTTCGACTGCTTCAAATCAAAAGAATCAACATCGTGGGAATCAGGGATCAAAATCAGACGACTAACAAAAGCAAGAACAATCGAGTTCCAGCAACTAAAAGAGAAGAAAAAACAGAGCAGAAATCCCATACAGGGCACGAATTGAATGTGAGTAAATCAAATTACTCACCTGAATCGCCAGAGAAAAAGACGAAGCTCAAATCTCAAAAATCGCAAATATTCAATCATCAAAAACGATAATTGAATTTTCAAATCGCAAATATTTACTTATCTCAAACGATAATCAGAAGACAAATCAAATATCTGATTATCTCAAACGATAATCAGAAGACAAATATTCAATTATCAAAAACGATAATCAAATTTCTCAAATCAACAAATATTCGATTATCACAAACGATAATCAAATTTCAAATTCAACAAATATTTAATTATCAAAAGCAATAATTAAATCTCAAATCAGCAAATATTTAATTATCAAAAGCGATAATTAAAGCTCATATCAACAAATATTTAATTATCTAAAGCGATAATTAAATCTCAAATCAGCAATTATTTAATTATCAAAAGCGATAATTAAATCTCAAATCAGCAAATATTTAATTATCAAAAGCGATAATTAAATCTCAAATCAGCAAATATTTAATTATCAAAAGCGATAATTAAATCTCATATCAACAAATATTTAATTATCAAAAGCGATAATTAAATCTCAAATCAGCAAATATTTAATTATCAAAAGCGATAATTAAATCTCATATCAACAAATATTTAATTATCTAAAGCGATAATTAAATCTCAAATCAGCAAATATTTAATTATCAAAAGCGATAATTAAATCTCATATCAACAAATATTTAATTATCTAAAGCGATAATTAAATCTCAAATCAGCAAATATTTAATTATCAAAAGCGATAATTAAATCTCATATCAGCAAATATTTAATTATCTAAAGCGATAATTAAATCTCAAATCAGCAAATATTTAATTATCAAAAGCGATAATTAAATCTCAAATCAGCAAATATTTAATTATCAAAAGCGATAATTAAATCTCAAATCAGCAAATATTTAATTATCAAAAGCGATAATTAAATCTCAAATCAGCAAATATTTAATTATCAAAAGCAATAATTAAATCTCAAATCAGCAAATATTTAATTATCAAAAGCGATAATTAAATCTCAAATCAGCAAATATTTAATTATCAAAAGCGATAATTAAATCTCAAATCAGCAAATATTTAATTATCAAAAGCGATAATTAAATCTCAAATCAGCAAATATTTAATTATCAAAAGCGATAATTAAATCTCAAATCAGCAAATATTTAATTATCAAAAGCGATAATTAAAAGCAACAAATATCTGATTATCAAAAACGATAATCAGAACTCATATCAACAAAT
Organism: Allium fistulosum; assembly: GCA_030737815.1. Lineage (NCBI taxonomy): Eukaryota > Viridiplantae > Streptophyta > Magnoliopsida > Asparagales > Amaryllidaceae > Allium > Allium fistulosum. The sequence goes on from JASFAW010000015.1 coordinate 2,427,318, forward strand.
ATCCAATTATCACAAGCGATAATCAGAAACAACAAATATTTAATTACCGATACGATAATTAAATCTCATAACATCAGATATCTAATTACCTGCAGATAATTAGAAACAACAAATATCTAGAAATCAATTAAGAAGACTAGAAAATCAACATAAAAGCTTGGATCGATCCCATCAGATGGCGAGTTTTTAATTCGCCGCACGTGCATCTCAGAGTGGCCGAAGCCTACCAAGTACTCAACATAATTTTGGCGCCCATCAGATTGACCCGAAGGTCCGCAGAGTGACCCGAAGGTCTAGTACTGGTATTTGACCCGAAGGTCCGCAGAGTGGCCCGAAAGCCCAACAAATGACCCGAAGGTCCAACAAATGACCCGACGGTCCTCATAGTGGCTCGAAAGCACACAAAATCATCAAATATTTCAATTAACGAGTCCGGAATTAACCGAAATAGCAAACGCACATGTCCCATACCACGTGTTTTACTAAATCGTTTGATTCTCTTCATCGTTTCCTTAAAAGTGCAAAATTGTGTATTTTGTAAAAATACATTTCACATTCTCAAACGGACAAGTCCGGAATTAAGCGAATCAGTAAAAGAAAGGGGTCATAGTCCTCGATTTTGCTGAAACGTTTAAATCGCTTCCTCATTCTTTTGAAATCGCAAACTGTAAAAATTTTGAAAACAATTTTTTTTTTTTATTTTGTAAAAATAACAATTCGCATTCTCAACTGAACAAGTCCGGAGTTAAGCGAAACAGTAAAAGAAAGGGGTCATAATCCTCGATTTTGCTGAATCGTTTAAGTCGCGTTCTCATTCTTTTGAAAACGCAAACTGCTAAAATTTTATAAAACAATTTTCATTTTAAAACGATTTTCCAATCACGTGATTAAAGCAACAATATTAGTAACAATTTCGAAAAGGAAATTGTACTTCTCCAGAACATCGTAAAACAAATCTCAGAATCAGCATTGCGGAATAATTGCTTGAAAATCCACTCTTTAAAAATTTGACTGTTACTGAAGTCAAAGCGACAGTAATTTTTGAATCGTCAAAATCTCATCAAAATAATTTACATCAAAATGTAATATCAGTGAATTTTCATTCATCAAAATGCCAACAAAACACCGTGCCTCAAAATTTAGCATCGATGTAAAAATCCCGTTATAAAAATAACGGCAACAAAATACGTTTCATAACCAAGCATCGGTTCAACGCAAAATAAATGCAGTAACGTGCAATTTATATTCGCACGCACATTTTAATATAAACAAAGAAATCATTCGAATGTATCTTCAATGAAGACAATTCAAAACAGCAAAATCTAATCAATAGATGATTAGTACAAAAGAAAGTCAGCAGAAATTTCAACAAAAATCAAAGAACTGCAATTTCTTCGAATCCTCAATTCGGATTCGAAATTCTCAAAGAAACAAAATAATTACAGCTATGTAAACAACCAATGAAATTTATTTCAATTTCAAAATCAAATAGATTATCAGTTGTACCCAGCGAAGACAGTTTCACTGTTTCCGCTGCGCACTCTGATAAACAGTACTCAAATCAATCAAATCATCAGAACACAAATCCACTTTTTATTTTTAAATAATGATATTTAAAAACTTTTATCAAAATTTCAAAACTTTAGTTTTGACTCAAATCACAAATAAAACATCGACCAATAGTTGTAACATATGTTCCATCTAAGTTATGTTTTATATTATGTCCATAAACCCCCAAGCTCTGATACCAACTGTAACGCCCCACCTCTATGCTCATAATAACAAAGAGTATTAAAAGAAATACCGTCTATTATTACGAAGAATAAGGCTGGATAGGAGCGACCATCCGTAATTGGCCTTACACTAATATTGGTTATCTCGGTAGGAGTGGTATATACTTTTTATTTTTCATCTATTATTTATTTACTCCCATCGACATATCCAATTATCAGTATAAAACAAACTACGATAGTTCATAATAGTTTAGGATATTAGATATAACAATAACACAGATAATATAAATGCGGAACACAGATTAACAAAAGTCTCAAATATATATAACCGATGTCAGTTACAATATAGTTGACACGATACATATGATACAACTGCAACTGTCGACTCTAGAAGTTATATATACAAGTACATTATCGACTAATATACATGAATACATATCGTTCTATACAATGACACGACTACTACAAAATGACACTGACAACTTCAGAAGATGTGAAAAGTCTTCATATCCTGAACAGCAACTCAAAGAAGAAAATCTACAACCTGAAATAACTCGGGTCTGACCCGAGTATTAAATTCAAAAGAAAATAATACACGGGTCAGTCTAATTCAAACTCAGCTATTAATGCACAGTAGCAATAAAATCAAATATCAAATAGACGACAGTCACAGAAATCTCGTATATCCGACTTCTCGATAAGAGAGTCGGATAACGGCAGATATAACACTAAACAGTGTTAAACATCAATTCAGCGAATCCAAATCATCAACAAGATGAATAAAACGATTATCAATGAAGATAGTATGAAAGCTGCAGAATTGCCTAAACATCAATTAAAATCAAAATAATCCATACTGCTTGGCTGCAGTGTACGCTAGCGTGCACTGCCTCGCCACTACAGTGATGAAATACATGAAATCTTAATGAATCAGAAACACATAGCATCTAATCAAATTAAATCTCGGTGTGGCTGTAGTACACGCACGCGTGCACTGCCTCGCCACTACCGTACGTTGAAACTGCAAAGATATGACATGTATGCAATAGTGAAACTGGACAACACCATCAAAAAGCATGAGCAAAGCATGCTACAGGTATTACAACATGGAGGAACAATCACTTATATGCAACAGTGAGAGGAACATAATTTGGCTAGCTAACGGAACCCTAGACTCAACCTTACTACTAACACATATATGCAAACAAAGATCACATGTGCAGTCGCCTAAACAATGGAACAGCCATGTTCGAACTCCAACACAGGGAACTATATGATGAACAAGTATGCAAGTAACTGCAACATAAACTAAATAGGGCCCAGTAACAACTATATTTAGGTACATGAAGACAACAAATACAATTACACACGTGAACTACAAGTACAAGTCCAGATGCAACCAAGATATGGCCACATAGGGGAAGCACAAACGAAACAGAGGAGGCACATGGATGTGCAGACCAACAGATGCATGAAACAGCTGTGGATACAAATGCATCACTGAGATCAATATACAATGTGTACAGCCACTAGCACATAAGATATACAGTATGAACTGAAGGGAATGAGGACTCAATGCACTAATTCGAAGGATAATGGACAACAGACTGTACATGATGGCAGCATATGCAAGGGGCACAACAAGTTCGAAAAAGACAGCAGGTTTCAAAGCCTTTAACAGTTATAGAAAAATCAGGCCGAGGTCACTTCTCAAAGCAATTACAAAGTAAAATTTTAACGAAGTTAAAGTCGAACATTTTTACTGCAGCAGTTTCAAGATATTAAAGGAAAGTTCGAACAAATACATATCAAAGCCAGATGCTAACAGAGAGAATAACAGACATGCCAAAGCCATAGTAGTAACCATTATCAAAATCAAGGCCACATTCAATCTGAACACAGCGAGGCACAAGTCTAACAAGCCAAATTCCCAAAACACTTAAAACCCTGGTTATCAAAAATCAAAGCAATAAAAGTCAAGAAATCATCAAAGGAGTATAAATGGACCAGTGCTCTCGAAAAATTTCATTTATACAAATTTGATTAAGTTATGTATATTTCAAAGCTTCTATCTATGATAAGTATAAAATTTTTAAGAGGGCCTTTTCACATAAAAATCCAATTATTCTTCACTGTGTTTTTCTCAAATCCCTTATTCGAATTGTAATATAAACTTCATACTTCTGAGAATAAAACATATACTTATATTTTGAAACTGTATATTTTCAAAGTCCCCAAATTTTCAAGACTCAAAGTTTATACATAAAGTGAATATGCAACAGAGAAAATAGCAAATATAATTGTCGCACCCAAAGCCGTAAGTATCGAGGAATCTAACAAAATCAGAAGTCAAAACCGATATCGAAATATATGGAATCAAAAATTTCCAAATATATCAGAAAATCGAACAAAATGAAAGTGCCGACAACTACAAAATCAACCTCGCCCAAACGAAATCAAATGACTGAAGTCAAGTGAAACCGAGGTGACCACGAAAACCAAACAGTGCCAGAAAACCCAAACAATCAAGGAGTCGAATCAAGTCTCAGTTCAAAACCGCCTGAATTAAAAATCAGAGAAACCAATGACATTCCAATAAAATCAAATGACCGAAGTAAAGCACTAAGGTTAGAATTAGAATGTGAGTGAAACCACTCACCTTTGCCTGGCGTGAATTGGAACAGCGTGTTCGAATAGATGAAGAGTCGAAGCCGTGGTCCTCAAGAGACGAACGATCGTTGAAGCAAAGGAACGAGAATCATCTTCTCGATCGAACAACAAAGACGGCATCTTCGATTTCTGAAAACCCTAATTTGAAAAGGGGGATAAACAAGAGGAGGCCGCCATTTTTTTTCGTTTATTTGCTTTTGAGTTGCGATCAAGAAATGAATAAGGGGGAAACGGGTCGAACAGAATTAAGAGGGGAATGGCATAAACCTAGATAGGTAACACAAACCAAAACAAGCGTGGGCTACAATAATTTTTAAAACCCACATAATCGCTTAACCGATTTGTCAAAGAATCTCAACCCGATCAAAAGCTCCAAACAACAATTAGCGATCACCATTAATCGTTTAATGATGATAAGTAAATTTTCACAAAACCCCGGGTTGTTACAGGAACATTGAAAGTCACTCGTGTAATTACAGAAAATATTAATTGACAATGGTCGTTTGGTTACACACCGTGAGAAATGAATGTTAAGGAAAACCAAAAGCCAAATTGCGGAACCGGTACAGAAATCGTTCGGCAGATTTCACCGTTTTCCGAACTCCGAAATGCACAACCGAATATACCGTAGAGATCGGCACGACGAGACGATCAAAACAATATACAGATATCATTGGTACGATCATCCGATCAATTGTCGATAATTGGTACCGAAAATGCTGCAAATTTGCCAGAAATAAGATAAACGGAGCAATAGTGATTTAAATTTGGGAAAAAGAAAGATGACGTCTCACTTAGAATATGATTTACAAATTTATTGTAGAAAAATATTCAGGTTTGGGAAAATATTTTATTATCATCAATTTAACCGATTTAAATTGAAAGAGAATTACACAAGAAAATTATCTGATGAAGATTTACCATTTGCTATGTTTAATTAGGCATAATCCAAATATCAAATTTACGGGTCGTTACACTCTCCCCCACTCAAAACTTTTCGTCCCCAAAAAGGAAGGAAGTAGGAGAATGGAAACAAGCAGAAAGAAAATAGATTGAAAAACAAAATAAAACAATTAATTTAAACCATATAACTTTCAATTTAAATTAATTTATGTTCAACAATTGATTTTAAATTCAAGGTATTTCATTATGTTGATTTTATTTCAATTTATTAATCCCCTCAAAACAAACTTATTTATCTTATTTATTATTCAATTAACTCATTTACTATTCAATCAACTTATTATTCTATTTATCTCTATTATCATTTTTATAATTAAAAATTAAGTGTATAACATTTATTATGATCACTCAAATTTTATTTATAAAAATCATCTTATATTGTATATTATCCAATTACATATTCCACTTCTGAATAATTTAGGTAAGTTATATTAGAATGAAATTGGGTATTATACAAGTAAACATTTTTCCCAATTCAATTATTTCAAGTTTAAATATTTATTCAAAATTTGGCTTTATTTTACAATTGAAATCATCCTTTAACATAAAATTTAAGAATTAAATTTTCAAGTAACTTCAAACAATTTAGAGATAAATATATATACCCACTATATATCCAATCAAATCTATAATCATATACCAATATATATTATAAATCAAGTAATACTTTAGGAATTCAAATTAATTTAATTTTCCAAAACAAAAATGCAACAAAGCTACAGAATGGTCTCTCCACTTCGAAACTCGAAAATGAATATCGATGATGCTGCAGTCATCACCGAAATTATTTTCCAGCGACAAAAGAGAAGAGTACCGTTTTAAACATTTAAAAATTCTTTGAAACAATTTCTATTCGAAAATACTTTAAATAATATACAATTTAAAACTTTAAAACCAAAGTTTGAAATCACCGGAAATTAAATTCTCAAATTCTCAATTTGAATTCATTTAAATTTCAAATCAGTTTATAAACCATGTTTATATTTTCATTTATCCATAATGTGGCAATAATCAATGGTTTAACAAAAAAATAAATGAAAATCAAAGCCAATTCAATTAACTTTTAATTCCAGAAAAATTTATACTAATACATATAATAAAATCATAGAATTTATTGTGTCAGTTTGCTCTGTTCAAGTGTTTTGGAATTCCTATCGATAGAGTTGATTAGACGAATCGATCGAAAACCCAAATCAACATCAACAACTCAAAAAAACACACTATAGACATTTTAATATTAATACAAATACACTCCCTCACTCGATGATACAAGAAGGGATTTCAAAACAGGAATAAGGATTCGAATTAGAGGGATCCTAACTAAAAGAATTCAACTAGAAGATAGATTCGATAGGGAGATAAATAGATTTCAAAGAGAGAGAAGGATGAATAAACTTATATAAATCGCGGACAACCTTAACCGGGTCAACCGTGACTTCAAAATAAGATCAAGGTAGAATTTTGGAGCAAATTGACATTCGATCGCCAGAGATAGAATTAGGGTATAGCAAGAAATAGCAGCATCTAAACCGAGGATACAGAAATATTCGGTGAATCAATTCTGTTGTAAAGGAGTTTCACTCGTTTACAAATCATTCAGTGGAGCTACGGGATGCTCCGGAATCAAGAAAACGCGACTAGGTCGAGACAAGAATGGATTTCAGAACGAATGGGAGAGACAAACATGGATTTTGAAACCGAAGAGAACGTTCCAAAATTCAAAGGAACCCGAGTCAAAGAGGAAGGGCTCGAACGAAAGTGATTTCGAATTAAATTTACCATATACGCTAAGTCTTGCCTAAAACCTTGCTCTGATACCACATGTAACATCCTAAAATTTTCAACCATTCGCATCCGCACATGTCGGACTTGAATTGCTCAAAATCTCATATTGTTAATTTATATCTGGCAAAACTCAACATATACAGTAAATAAATAATCACAGAATCACAGACACAGAGTAATATAAAATAATGCAGCGGAAACAAAAGAATAGTAGTTAATGAAGCACTATATATATAACAGAGTTAAATAAGATACAACAGAGGTCACGAATACATAGATGTCTCAATACAATAGTCAAATACAAGATCTGAATACATCACTGGAATCAACTGAATAACTGCAAGCTGAATAGATATAGCTGGATCTCCAAGCGAAGTTCCAACTCCAAAGGTGAGTCTCGAATGCTATATCACTCAGTCTGACCCGAGCGTAAAGCAAAACACAAAACACTCGAGTCAGGATTAACATTCTTATATCAATAAATCCAACTCAAGTGAAATATCAACTGAAATACAAGTAACTTAACGGATGTTTGGGATAACCATCCTCCAAGGATCCGTTAAACTATCTACTATGTAGTAATACGCTATTATAATATGTCTATAGTAAAGTAAACTATCAAAATAGCGTTAAGGCTTTACATTTTCCACCTTAACACATTTTATATATTCCCATAGTCTATACAGTATGTAATCTCCCCCGTAATGGGCATCGTCAGAGGGCACTCCATAGGCATGGTACAAAACAAACTCGTAAAAGGCGCGCTAGGGTAGGTGACACAGCACAACAAGGCAATGCCAGGGTAGATATACCAATTACGCATCTGGACTGGTAGTAACGCAGAGCCACAGCAATCGCCCACCTCGAGTCACACTCCCGAATCAAGGGTGCGCACCAAATCAATCACAAGTAATAGAATGGCATACGATGGAGTGTGTCAGATCAGAGGAGTTACCTCATTGGCCCGGAATCGCTCCTATTTTAGCCACCTTATGCCAACTCATAGGAGTCGGGTCCACGTATATACCTCATATAGGATCGTCGCCACCATCCTACTTCATTTTGGAATCTCCACCGCGTACACAGTTGTTAAAGTGGTTTTCGGTATCGACAGAGAGTATGCCCATATCCGATCCCGGTCTCTTTAACAACCAATCGTTATTATAACACCACGGTCATTTCAAAATAGTTTATAGTTCAAAACCAAAATATCATTTCCATTTCAAAAACATATCAATACGATATCATTTCCTTTTCAAAAACATATCAATACGATATCATTTCCATTTCAAAAATATTCACTTCCAAAATCATAGTACTTTCAAAGATATAGTACTTTCGAAACCAAAACAATCTGAAATAATAATACTTTGGAAATCATAATACTTTGAAATTCATCACTTTGGAAACCATAACACTTTGAAATCATAACACTTTCCTTTAACAGTTTAGATATTAATAATAATATATAAAATAAAATAGTTTATAAAATAAAATAATTTATATAAAATAGTTATAAGTTAAAACAATTTATATTAAAATAATTAGTATATTTAAAATAGTTTATAAAATAAAAATAGTTTATCTAAAATAGTTATAAGTTAAAATAGTTTATAATAAAATAATTTATATTGAAAATGATTTATAAAATAGTTTATATTAAAATAATTTATAAAGAAAAATATAAATAGTTTTAGATATAATTTAAAAATATTTTATATAAAAATAGTTTCCTCAAATTTCACAAATCGATTCAAATCAACTCGAATTCCAAAGTTCAAATTTAATCAAATCTCAAATCATCAATTTCAACTTGATTCAGTTTCTCAATAAACCATTTCAAATTATCGATTTTCAAATACATATTTGAACCATAAAATAAGGCTAAGCCATTTCAATTTCAATATATTTCAAAGCTTTAAATATTCAACATTTCAAAACTAAATTCGATAATTTCATATATATATATATATATCAAATTCACTTTACTATAATTTAGTTTGAAATATTCACTTAATAAACCTAATATAATTTAAATAAAACCCCAAATTTCAAACCACTAAATATTTCTTTCGATTTATTAAACCTGAAATATTCATTTAATCACTTTAAACCAAAGTCAAGTTATAAAATCATATCATTAAAATCTCAAATTTAAAAATTTCAAATCAAACTTATTTAAGTATAATTCTTAAGTAAATATAATTCCAAATCAATTTCAAATTTATCTTTTCAACCTAAATCATTTCAAACTCTATATTTAAAAATATAAATTTTTAAATAAATACTTAAACATATTACATATCAACTTTATTAAATCAACTTTAATAAATCTTAAAAATCAATATTTATTTAAAACCATATATTTCTTTTCAAAACCATAGAAATCATTTTCAATATATATATATATACCAACGGTGTCTGTATATAATTTTCTATCCTATGGTTAAGTGATATGGATATTTATCATTTCAATCCGCAATTTAAATATATACGGGTATATATCTTTTCAACCCGCAATCCCAAATTCAATTCAATGAAAATCGCTTGGGTTTATCATTTCAACCCATAACGATTTTCTCCTATTCTATAAATCGTTCGGGTATGTATCATTTCAACCCATAGTGAGTTCTATACTAACAGGGAACTTGCAGAGTTATAACAGATATGATAATAACATAACAAGCATATATCATCAATATAAATAACAGATAATGGTGTCAGATGTCATAGGTGAACAGATACAGATAATATCATATATAACAATGTAAATAAATAACAACAGCATATTTCAATTGTCGTTTCAATTGAAATCAAATTTAATAAATATAAGAACATTAATCGTGAGTGATTGCTCACCTTTCGAGGCTTCAGATGAACGAGAATGAGATGAGTTACGAATCCAAGCACAAATTCCGAAGCAAAACTAGATTGGCACGAGTTCGACGATCAAAGCTGATAACAAGGAGTCGATGAAAATGAATCAGAATCAACTTGATATAGAATGAAACGAATTACTCTATTATATTATTTTCTTAACAAAAATTAAATTTGGAACTCATTAAAATAATATATATATATATATACATTTTCAAATAAATACTAAATCTAAATACTTATAAAAATCTCTATATATTTATTAAAAGTCAAACTCTGGTATACTCAACTATAAATAAATTAATATATAACATATACAACTCACATACATAAAAATAAAATACATATATAAAAATTTCAAATCAATACTTAGATTCAAACACATAAAGTATCCATATATTTTGAAAACCCGATTCACTTACACTTACATATAAATTAATGTATATAGACAACAGGTTGTCTACCCTTATAAAATATATATATATATAACAACAAACAAATTCCATGCTTATATATAAACTATCCCATTGTAAACTTTCATAACCAACATATTAAATTATCATATTATAAAATAACATCAATACAGACAGATTATATAATTAACAAATATAAGTACAACAGATAGTAAAGAGTGCTAATATAATTTATACAACAGATAACTATATATCTATTTATATGCATATATTCAATATATTATATATAAAATTTAAAACCAACCCAACATATTACTGAAAACAGACAAATAAACATATACAAACCTATACACTTATATATGTGTATACTGCAACTCCTATAAACTAATATATATTCTATATTAACAATGCATAAAATGATGTATAGATAGACTTATATATATACTGCACTAAGTTATATAACATATATCATATACATACTTACTCACGCAAGCATCTCAAAGTTTTCAACATATATATAAGCTAACAATATATAACTTATATGTTATATTTACAACCATATACACAAACATATATAGATTATACTATAGACAGGCTAGACTACATACAAATGCATGCTACCCAACATATGTGCAGACATAGATGTGCAGACTATAATGTATGACATATAAAAAAAATCATCTATTAAAAACTAATATATATATATATAGTAATATAAAACTAAACTCACACATAAACTTACTTGATATAATATTATAAACTAACGGTACAAACCATTGTCTAAACAATTGCAACCTGGCTATATATATAGCTTCAGATCTGATATAGTACAACAGATGTTACTTGCACCTTATATATATATATATAATAAAAGAACATGTACAGCAATCTATCTATATATAAATTTTATATAAACCTTGATAACTTATACATATACTATATAATATGTAAACTGTAACTTAGATTATATACAAAACTTTATATAAAATATATACTATAAACATATATATATATATATAAACAGCAACTAACAATATATAAACGCATGCACGCACACACACACACACACACACATATATATACACACTATACCTTATGCAAAGAAAGGCTGAGATGGATAGAAAGTTCGAGTGGAGATGGCAGGTGTAGGCATTGGAGGGAGGAGATAAGTCTGGCGGCCAGGGAAAGATTGGGATAGTGGTGCTGCTTGGAGGGGAAGGCTTCGGCCTTGGATTGCATGCGCAGCTATGAGGGCAAGGTGGCTTGCGAGTCAGTGGGAAGGTGTAAAGACCCGGGATTTTGGCAATAATTATTTTAATAAGCATCTAATCTGATTAATTAAAATACAACTTAGCATTTTAAAAACAAATAAGACTTTTGGCCATTTACCATTTATTTATATATATATATATATACGTGTTTATTTGTAAAGAAAACTATGATTTGAAAATTCAAAATAAAGTCTCTCAAAAATATTTAAAATAAAATCAATCTTATTCACCGAATATATGTATATATATATATATACAAGGATATAAACTAAGTATTGATAACTTAAACTCAAAATATATGTGTATAAGGATAGAAAAATATATATAAGTGGTTATTGTGTGTATGCAACATAAGTAAAAACCTATAACAATAACTATAATAACTTTATAATATGCACATAGGGTATAAAGCAAAACCAGGCAAAGAATAGTATGTAAAAATGGAAGGAGACACTTGCATTTAATGCTATCAATTCAAGCAAAAAAAAGTCATTTCGCAACCTTTATACATCACTTCCTTTTCATATCTGGTCATAGAAAAAGAAATAAATTAAAAAAATGTGTGTACTTGCAAATACATATCACCTGTAAAACCTTTCTCTATATATTGTCCCATTTTCGTTCAATCAAGGATACCCGAGAATAAGTAAGCATTAACATCTTACAAGCTTAAATAACATCTCAACTAAATAAACAAGAAGATAAAAAAAGGGGATCAGGCTAACAGCTTTTCAAAACAGAAGTGTGTTCTCTGTTCAAACTTTTTACTTGTGAGTATTCCAACCTGGTTTCCTCTGTTTATTTTTGAAATGCTTGTGAGTAACATTTTCTTCTAAAAGCTTAAGTACAAAATCTGGTTGCATGTAATTTCTGAGATGAAGTATGAATTGTGTGTGAATATATACGAAATACCTGTAACGACCCGTTATTTTCAACCATTCGCATCCATTATAAGTGTATAGGTAGACACACATGCCGGAATTGAATTGCTCAAAATACCGTGTGACGCCCCACCTCTATGCTCATAATAACAAAGAGTATTAAAAGAAATACTGTCTATTATTACGAAGAATAAGGCTGGATAGGAGCGACCATCTGTAATTGGCCTTACACTAATATTGGTTATCTCGATAGGAGTGGTATATACTTTTTATTTTTCATCTATTATTTATTTACTCCCATCGACATATCCAATTATCAGTATAAAACAAACTACGATAGTTCATAATAGTTTAGGACATTAGATATAACAATAACACAGATAATATAATTGCGGAACACAGATAAAAACAAAAGTCTCATATATATATAACAGATGTCAGTTAATACATAGTTGACACAATACATACGATACAACTACAACTGTCGACTCTAGAAGTTATATATACACGTACATTATCGACTAATATACATGAATACATATCGTTCTATACAATGACACGACTACTACAAAAGGACAATGACAACTTCAGAAGATGCGAAAAGTCTTCAAATCCCGAACAGCAACTCAAAGAAGAAAATCTACAACCTGAAATAACTCGGGTCTGACCCGAGTATTACATTCAAAAGAAAATAATACACGGGTCAGTCTAATTCAAACTCAGTTATTAGTGCATAGTAGCAATAATAGTCAGATAGTCAAATAGACGACAATCACAGAAATCTCGTATATCCAACTCTCGATACGAGAATTGGATAACGGCATATATACACTAAATAGTGTTAAACAATAAATCAACAATCCAAATCAGAATACAACTCCAAAACATTGAAATTAACCAACGAAACAATTTAACAAATCGAAACATCAATTTAAAACTATTAAATCTGATAGGGCTGCAGTACACGCACGCGTGTACTGCCTCGCCGCTATCGCATGAGATACACAAAAGCTCAGTGAAAGTCACAAATGATCACCAGGTCAAACCCCGAAATCGGGTTCAACTCAAGTGTGATAACAACACCAATGAGACTGGCTTATACTTGAACCAGAACACAATCCAAACCAGGCAATAAAAGAAGGACAACTCAAATGGACATAGTACATGCACCAGATACAAGTGCCCATACACATAAGTACACGAAGTCAAGACTACATGAGCCAAGACCAGGGATCAAGGCAGCAGCCATATGCAGACGAGGATGGCAAGTGAGAATAGTAGATGTACAGAACATCACTGATGAAACAAGTTCAAGAAGATAGTGGATATATACTACACCACTACAGAAACAGTGCAAATATGAAGTGCGCAACAAAGGCACAAGACAACTGTGCCCAAGCAAATACCACTGTAAAAAGGAACAACTCAGAAGTGTTCAAGGATTAAGGTTGAAATAACCGAAGTCATAAACCAGATAACAATAGAGCCAACAGAAAGATGCAATTCAAAACAAACTGCAATGGACCTATGGACAGAACAAGTGTATATCTCTTAAATATACATGAATATTTACAACAAGATAGTGCAACATGAACCAACAGTGTGAAAAAGGTTCGAACTCATGCCAGTACACAAATCCGACTTCACTAACATGCAAAAGGAAACAGAGATTTTTGACTATCTAGACCAATTCGAAGAAATGAACTGGTAGGAACAAAGACAGTAGTGAACCCAGACAAAACTCAAGCTTACAGAGGTGCAGACGACCAAATAGCTAATGTGAATCAAACTTCAATAGTACAAATCCAAGAATATATGCCCAAAACTAGTGTGAGTTCAAATAGAACAGATGTCATGAGAACATTGAAATGCAGTTTGAAATAGGCAGTGGCAATACCACCGTGACGTATGTAAATGCAGACTAGCTACTAATGATCAAGTTCAAAGTTGAAGCTAACAGTTCAACAACCTACACTTTAAATAACTCAAGTGAAGATACCAAATACAACATGAATGAACTAGCCTAGAAACATGCTCAAAACTCAACTGGCACATAACTACAGGTATGCAGTGGCGAACAATACCAAAGAAACAGAGACACAAAAACACAAAGCAATTATCAAACCACTGTTCAATGAAGTCAATGACGAACACCCCAAATCATCACAGAAAGGACCAATTCGAATGGCCAAGATATCAATCAAGATAGATACAACACGACTCAAAAGAATCTACGGTAGAATGCAAACAACAACCAGAGATGATTGTATTTGCGTACAAACAGCAAGAAAATTTTCAAAGACGAGATGATCAAGCAGCTGAGAAAAATCATCACAACAGCAAATCAAAGATAACAAAATGCCAAAACAAATTCAAGCTGTGAAATCGTCCCCAATATTTCAACAAAATCGAATGGCCGAGCATAATACTGTCACAAGGCAAAAGTCAACAACAACGAGCCATGGTGACCAGAAAAACAAGACCGAAGCCAAAAAGTCCATCAAGTATTCAAACCCGAGTGAATAGAAACATCAGAGAAACAACAATATCTAACTAAAATCTAACAGCCGAACTCAAGTGACCAAGGCCAAAATCGAAACAATGCCGAAGTCGACATAAAGGCAATAGCCAGAACAAAAATCGAATTGCAGAAGCACCTTAACGAGCATGAATTAGATGTGAGAATTACTCACCTTAGCCACCGAAGAGCACGAATTCGACGTCGCGACATCACGAAGTGAACGGATACACTCGTCAGAAACCCTAACGGCCTTTGCACAGTCGGAGAGACGATCAAGACAAGCGTGCACTAATTCGATTTGGAATGAAGAAGAATGAACGAGAGGGATTGACGAGCAGCCACTAATTTTTTGAAGCCCTAGCTTCGAAAGAGAGACGAACGAGAGACAGAGCCACCATTTTTTTTTTCTTTTAATCGTTTGTTTTCTAGGGTTAGCGAAATTGAATGTGGGAAAAAGAACGAGTACTGTCCTTGTTAAATTATCACAGCACTCCACAACTTGGGCCGGGATTCAAAGCCCACAAACCCCTAATGAATTGTAGAAGAATTTACAACCGATTAAAATATTTAACAACAATTAACCAACAGATTAATCGTTTACTGACAAAATTAATTAATGCAAAACCTCGGGTTGTTACAGACTCCCCTCCTTATAAAAATTGCCTCCTCGCAATTTTCATAAGTAAAGTCGTCTATAACAATTATTCTTCTAACATAAACTGGTTATGCTAGAAAAATAAGAATTGAGAACACAATTATCAAAGAAATTGCGTCCACGCAATCATAGGGAATAAATGGATAAAAGGTAACAACCAAAAGAGCATGGCAATGTCGAATGTACAAGCAAAGCAAGTGTCAGCGGGGAAGTATTAGATAAGAAATCAAAAGGTTCGACTGCTTCAAATCAAAAGAATCAACATCGTGGGAATCAGGGATCAAAATCAGATGACTAACACAAGCAAGAACAATCGAGTTCCAGCAACTAAAAGAGAAGGAAAAACAGAGCAGAAATCCCATACAGAGCACGAATTGAATGTGAGTAAGTCAAATTACTCACCTGAATCGCCAGAGAAAAAGACGAAGCTCAAATCTCAAAAATCGCAAATATTCAATCATCAAAAACGATAATTGAATTTTCAAACCGCAAATATTTAATTATCTCAAACGATAATCAGAAGACAAATCAAATATCTGATTATCTCAAACGATAGTCAGAAAACCAATCAAATATCTGATTATCTCAAACGATAGTCAAATTTCTCAAATCAACAAATATTCGATTATCACAAGCGATAATCAAATTTCAAATTCAACAAATATTCAATTATTAAAAGTGATAATTAAATCTCAAACCAGCAAATATTAATTATCAAACAGCGATAATTAAATCTAAAATCAACAAATATTTAATTATCAAAGACGATAATTAAATCTCAAATCAACAAATATTTAATTACCTAACAGCGATAATTAAATCTCAAATCAACAAATATTTAATTATCAAAGACGATAATTAAATCTCAAATCAACAAATATTTAATTATCTAAAGCGATAATTAAATCTAAATTCAACAAATATTTAATTATCTCAAGCGATAATTAAATCTCAAATCAACAAATATTTAATTATCTAAGACGATAATTAAATCTCAAATCAACAAATATTTAATTATCTAACAGCGATAATTAAATCTAAAATCAACAAATATTTAATTATCTAACAGCGATAATTAAATCTAAAATCAACAAATATATAATTATCTAACAGCGATAATTAAATCTAAAATCAATAAATATTTAATTATCAAAGACGATAATTAAATCTCAAATCAACAAATATTTAATTATCTAAAGCGATAATTAAATCTAAATTCAACAAATATTTAATTATCTCAAGCGATAATTAGAAACAACAAATATCTGATTATCAAAAACGATAATCAGAACTCATATCAGCAAATATCTAATTATCACAAGCGATAATTAGAAACAACAAATATCTGATTATCAAAAACGATAATCAGAACTCATATCAGCAAATATCTAATTATCACAAGCGATAATTAGAAACAACAAATATCTGATTATCAAAAACGATAATCAGAACTCATATCAACAAATATCCAATTACCTGCAGATAATTGGAAACAACAAATATCTAGAAATCAATTAAGAAGACTAGAAAATCAACATAAAAGCTTGGATCGATCCCATCAGATGGCGAGTTTTTAATTCGCCGCACGTGCAACAACATATGGCCGAAGCCTACCAAGTACTCAACATAATTTTTGGCGCCCATCAGATTGACCCGAAGGTCCGCAGAGTGACCCGAAGGTCTAGTACTGGTATTTGACCCGAAGGTCCGCAGAGTGGCCCGAAAGCCCAACAAATGACCCGAAGGTCCAACAAATGACCCGAAGGTCCTCATAGTGGCTCGAAAGCACACGAAAGCATCAAAATGTTTCAATTAACGAGTCCGGAATTAACCGAAATAGCAAGCGCACATGTCCCATACCACGTGTTTTACTAAATCGTTTGATTCTCTTCATCGTTTCCTTGAAAGTGTGAAATCATCAAATTCATCAAAACAACAGATATTCAATTAACGAGTCCGGAATTAACCGAAATAGTAAAAGTGTGGTTCCATACTCCGCACTTTTGCTAAATCGTTTAAATCACTTCATCGTTTCCTTGAAAGTGCAAAATTGTGTATTTTGTAAAAATACATTTTACATTCTCAAACGGACAAGTCCGGAATTAAGAGAATCAGTAAAAGAAAGGGGTCATAGTCCTCGATTTTGCTGAAACGTTTAAATCGCTTCCTCATTCTTTTGAAATCGCAAACTGTAAAATTTTTGAAATTGTTTATTTTGTAAAAATAACAATTCGCATTCTCAACTGAACAAGTCCGGAGTTAAGCGAAACAGTAAAAGAAAGGGGTCATAATCCTCGATTTTGCTGAATCGTTTAAGTCGCTTTCTCATTCTTTTGAAAACGCAAACTGCTAAAATTTTATAAAACAATTTTCATTTTAAAACGATTTTCCAATCACGTGATTAAAGCAGCAATATTAGTAACAATTTCGATAAGGAAATTGTACTTCTCAAAATACCGTAAAAACGGTCACAAATCAGTATTGCGGAATAACCGCTTGAAAATCCACTTTTAAAACTTGACGGTTACTTAAGCCAAGGTGACAGTAATTTTTAAACGTCAAAATCTCATCAAAATAATTTACATCAAAATGTAATATCAGTGAATTTTCATTCATCAAAACGCCACAAAACACCGTGTGTAACGACCCGGAATTTTCGAACCCGAAAATTCCAGATAGTTAGAAGAAAAAGAAAGAGATAGAAGAAAGAAACAGAAAGAAGAAAGGAGAACAGAGAACACAACATCTCACAATCACTGGACAGTTAAAATAACTCGTCCCAATAAATACCAATATATCACTCTCTATATCTATATACACTCAACTCGTTCTAGGGTACCATTGACCCTATTCTTAACGAGTAATCTCAACAGAGCCAAGGTTCTCGCTTAACCTTCTGCTCTGATACCAACTGTAACGACCCGGAATTTTCGAACCCGAAAATTCCAGATAGTTAGAAGAAAAAGAAAAGAGATAGAAGAAAGAAACAGAACAAGACACAGATTCTCACATTCGCAGCGGATTAAAATACAATATCAAATAATAATATCAGTTATACAAAGAAAACTGTATTTGTTAATTACATTTTAATACATCAGATTTACAACATTCACAAATGTACTAGACAGTTAGAATTAACATGTTTCTAACAACTATAGTATATCACAGCGGAAAACACTCCATACGTTCCTGCCATCCAGCTCGCCTCCTGAGCTCCAGAACGCCCTTTCCTGAAATCTGTAATACTCGGTCTGACCCGAGCATTACATCAAAGTAACACCCGGGTCAGGCTGGAAACCAGCGTGAGTAAACTTATCTAACATGAAATTTAAATCCATAGAACTTATTTAAACCCGGGGTAACTCGTACTTTACTACAAGTAAACAACTTATATAGTCCACATTTTATTTTCACAAAACAATATCTAAGTATCCAACTTAGTGTAAATGATCCATATTATCCCAAACCAGCCTATTGATTTCACATGTCAATCTATAAGGAATTTATAGAAGATTTCAAATCGAAGTGGTGTCGGATATTTCCGATACCCGACTCCGGTCTCTTCGAAACCAATGTCATCTATTAAACCAAAATTTTAAGTTTAAACAATAAAATTTACACACAACAATTCATCTCAAATCACAAAGCAGCACATATCACATATCGGAGATATCACATTATTCAAGACATTCAAACATCCATAAGCAAGATTAATCAACCTCACCATCTCTAATTAATTTAATTAATCACCAATGAATTAAATTAGTTCTTTAATTACTTTTAAATCCTGCATACTTAACCTTAATTAATTACAAACCAATTAATTAATCATCCTTTAATTACCTTTCTTAATTAATCATCCTTGATTAATTATTCTTTAATTTCATTAAGTAATTAGCCTTTAATTAATTACATAAATTAATTATCCTTAACCATTTACAGTAATTAACTTTAATTACTCCCATTAATTAATTAACTATAATTAATTACATTAATCCTTAATTAATTACATTAATAAATTATTCTATAACTAATCATTTAATTAATTAATCAACTTTAATCATTAAATAAATTATCCTTAATTACTAAAATCAAATAATTGATCTTTGAAACACTTAAGATTTTAATCAAATCAAAAGATAATTCCTTTATCTTAAATCGATTGCTTTTTATACCATTTCCTAAATAATATTTTCAAAATACTTTAAAGATGTTTTAAAACCAGATATATACATTATATAACTTGTACAAGCTTGATTTATTTTCCATTAAAACTTATTCAATTTAATAGATTCTAAAACCTGGAACCTGTTCTGCTTTTAAAAATTTTAAAACCTATAATCAAAATGTCCCGAGCCAAATCCTGGAAACAACTCCGAGCCCAGTTCAGATTTGCTCGAGTAACAACCCGAGCCAAATCTCCCGTCTCTTCCCTCTCGATAAAACTCGAGATCGACTTCGAGCAAACCTCCATCATCCCCGATCCTTTCTTCTTCACAACCACTATCAGGTACACAGAACACTCGTGCACGTGCACACACGTTCAGACCATCTCCGACCCACGCTCCGACCTCCCACAAGTCTGCGATGACTTCGTCGACGATCCTAACTCCCCAGATAATCATTATCCACTTGAACTCGAAAACGAACAAGACAGCACCTCCTCGAACCCACCAATCGAAGAAAACCCTCTTGCACCACCGCCTCCCATCGCCTGCGACCTCGCGATCACGACCAGACCTCCACCACTAGCCTACGCTTCTAGTCCCCCACTTGCGTTCAACTCCGGTTCACTCACGATCAAACAATGCCTTGAGAACATCGTCGACCAAATCTGGTCGTTAAACCCTACATTGCCATCGACAAGATACTTCGAAGAGCTATAAAATCTCTAACCATTTTTCCGTTGATCTCCAGACGTCTAGCTATCTCCAGCTCCAGGCCCGACGTTCTTCTTCCCTCCGATCATCGAGAATCGACGAAAAACGATTTTCGTTCAACTCTCGAATTCACAACATTCCCAAACTTAAAAATCATGATACCCATATCAAAATTCATATTTTTCAAGTTCGATTTCAGTTATATATTCAAAACATAAATTTTAAACCATCGATTTACCTGACTATAAATTATCATCACTGTAATTTATTGTTTTTGAAATAATTACTCCATATATCCATTTGAAACCATTTTTAAAAATGATATCTTGTTAATTCAAACATATTCTGTTTATACATCATAACCTATAGATGATTAGGGAAAAACAATTGATTTTTGAACTTGTTTTAAAGCCTGTAGAACTTAGAACAGAGCAAACATTCTTTTATACAGACATGCACACAAATATCATCATACATATATACATGCAATCATATTTAAACAATCATGCAAAACATATTTCACATCATAACTTCAAAGATTATGACATGCATCAGGTTAACAACAGATTTTAAACTTTTATAAAAGTAGTTTACTCACCTGTTGAAGTACAGAGAGCTCTTGAAACAGTTTTGAAATTTGAAAACTTGAATTGCTTGAAAACTGAGATGATCTGGGCTTTTGATTACAGGTTGAAGCTTGTCTTGTGATGATTGTTTTAGGTTGAGTTCGAATTCTGCTAGCTTTTAATTTAAAAACTAAGTTGATCTTTGCTTCAATTTGCCCCTGATCTGATTTTGAGTTTAATCTACTTTGAACATTTGATTTGATTCAGGTCTTCAGATCTGAGATTCATTTTTTACTGAGTTGATCTGTAACTTGATGTTATATTGAATGATCTGAAGCTTGAATCTTGTTTTGATGTTAGAGTTGAATCTGATCTTGGTTTAGCTTTGATCTTTGCCTGATTTTGTATTTTTTTTCTTCTAGATTTGTGTTACAGGATAATTTCTTTTGGGTTTTGAAATTGAAGAAATAAAAGAAATGAAAAAGAGGGATGGAGATGTTTATATAACCTATTTTCTCTGCTTGATTTAAAGGATTAAATCAACATTTAAAATAATTAACTCGAATTTATATAATTCGAGATGATTTTAAGTTGAGATTTGAATAGAATTAGTTCAAATTGAATTTGATTTGAATTAATTAGAATTGTGATTAAAGATGGATAAGCATAAATTTAAATGGAAATTTTGAATTAAAATAATTTGAAATAAAATTGAAGCTGGTTCAATTTGAAATTAATCCAAATTGATTTGAAATAATTTGGAATTGTGATTAAAATTGAATATGTTTAAAAATCAAATGAAATTTGATTTGAATTTGGAAAGGAATTAAGGTTAATTCAACTTAAATTGGGATTTAATAAATTTCAATGGAAATTGAAGTGTTGAGTCAATTTAAATGGAAAAGGAAATTTAAATTGAATAAAAGGGAAATTAATTGGGAATGTAGATTGGGAAATTAAACAGTTTGGCTCTGGACAATTTTTAAAATAAATTATTTTAATACAAATAAATTTTTCCAAACTATTTACTATACAATCTTTCTTCTTAAACCCCAAACTATCTATACTTATTTTACAATTATTTTAGAATTATTTAACTATTTTGAAACTGTCTTATAAACTAATTACTATTTTTCAGTTATTTATATCTAATCACTATTTTAAATCTATTTTGCAATTATCTAACTATTTTATATCTACTTAACTATTTTACAGATATTTTACAAACTAATAACTATTTTTCAACTACTTATCTATTTTAAACTTTTCCAAGCTATTTTTAAAAATTTAAATTGGTCAGAGTTCAAACAGTTTATAATTGAAGAAATAACTCAATTGGTAATGGAAGCAATTGAGAATAAGTGAATGGAATTAAAAGAAATCTGAATAGAAAAGAGAATTGATTTGGCTAATAACCAATAAAAGATAAATACGTAGGATATACGTATATTATTCTATTCGCATAGTGATTTGATCCAGATTCGAACACAGAATTTCGAGATAGTATTATCGATCCGAGTTGGGATTTTTCGCTCGATTTTCGACGGCGAACCTGGATAAGGATTTTTGATTGGTTCTGGATATTCTCTATCATAGCTACGACTATGCAAGGAGAATGACGGTTTCTGATCAAGAAACCAGATCTGAGTCCGCACTAGGAAGTCGGGTGGACGATACTAGTTCGGAAGTGAAATTGTGTGATAATCTTTTAAATTAAATTTTTTAAAATGGGTATAGTTTGTTATTTTCAAAAAAATAATAATAATAAGATAATTTGGATATAAAATATATGAATAAAGTTTTTATTTAAAATAAGATTTGTCTTATGTTATTTTCCTTAAAGAGCTTTATTTATATAAATTAAGAAAAGCATTTATTAAATAAGATATGTATTTATCTATTTAGGAAATTTAATTTAAAAGCCTTTAAAATCATTTAAAAATAAGTATGCATGTAGTATTACAAGTGTTAACTTATTAAACTCTCTTAATAACATGTGTTAAATGAATAAGTAAGGTTAAGACAAGTGTCAATTTTTATTTTAATTTTCTTTAATTTTTAATAAATTTTAATTTACATTATATAAACATACATTCCCTCTCTTCTATTTCTTTTTTTCTATCTTCACAATTTCAAAAGAAAGAAAACTCAAACTTGTAAATATTCTCAAAACAGATTGAACTAAAAAAATCTGTAAAACATTATTCAATCCACTAGAAAATCAAAACAAACTCATAATCAACTCTGTAATCCTCTTTATCAAGCCTGCAAAGTATTTTCTTCAAACTGGGAAAATTATTTCCTGGAGCAGCATGGCAAGAAGGTCATCTCAAATATTAGGATCCCGTCCAAATACTTTTCAAACCAAATGAATTCAACTCAAACTTCAGCAAGTTGTTAAGCAAACTTCAGGTTCCAGGATCCAGTCTTTTAAAAATCAATTACAGACTTGTTCTGTCCATCAAAACAGGTGAGTAAAACAAACTATTATCTATTAGAACTTGATGCATGTGATGATCTTTAAATGTTATGTTAGGAAATATGCTTGCATGGTTGGGAAAAAGAGATTTAATGTATATATGTATGTGATATATGTATGCATGTCTGTGTTGCTCTGTTTTTAGTTCACAGGGTTTAAATCAAACTATAAATTCAAATCTCTATCCTAAATCTCTTATTTCTGGTGATGTTTTGAACAAAAAGTTTCTAGATTAACAAGATCTAAGATCTAAAATTTATTGTAAGATTAATAAGTTGAATATTAATTCAGAAATAAGAAAATACTGAGGGGAGAAGAAATTTTCAAAATTTGATGGAAACTATTTCATGATTGAATTGCACGATTGGAATCAGGATAGAAAATCTCGAATTTAGGTATAAAGATTTAGATTTTTAGATTGGGAATGGTGGAGATATTCGAGTTTGAACGGAAATCGATTTTGGTCGATTTCTGTCGATCGGCGACGATAGGGAGCTCGGGGTTTGGCTTGGAGATGGCCGAGGTATCGGTGGTCCCTGGAAAAATGGTTAAGGGTTTTATTGATGATCGTGGTGGCCGGTAGGTGGCGTACTAGGGTTTTAGGATGGTTTGAAGTCGAGGTCGGGTTTTGGGTTACTGATACGTCGTCAGAGCATCGAGGTGGACCGGACCTTGGGAAAACGCGGCATAGGGGTGTGACGAGGCTTCGGTCAGAGGCGCGAGTTTGCTGGTGGTCAGAGGCGATGGCCGGTGGTTGGTTTTTGGTAGCAGGTTGGTTCCTGTTTTGGGTCGAGTGGTTCGATTGGGCTTGGATGGCAAATTCGTGGTGATTAGTGTTCGAATGGGGCAGTACAGTCGTAGGTGACTGGACGAGGGTCGCCGTGATGATCGACGTTGATCGGAGTTGGTGTGCAGGTGCACACGTGCACGTTGTGTTCGTTTAGAATGTACTGTGTTTGTTTTCTGGAGAAGACGAGAAGAAGCTCGGAGTCGCTCTCGAGTTTTTGTGAGGGGGACTCGAAGCAGGTGAGAGTTGAGAGGAACGCGGGGTAGCTACCGGGTAGGTCTCGTGTTGGACTCGAAGTAGTTTTAAACCGGGTTTTATAAGTTTTTAAAACAAAGTTTTTTGAAATTTAAAAGTAAAGTAAAATTAAACAAGTTACATTATATATATATGAGAGCGTAATTGTTATTTTCTTATATAAGGATTTTAAATGATTTTATATAAGAATATATTTTGATATATAAAATGATATTTCTTTCTATTAAATATTAAGGTAATTGGTTGTTAAAATATTGGAATTAAATTAAGTGGTAATAGAAATAAAGCCAAATTAAAATTGAATAAAGATAAGTTTGAAATGAATTCAAACTAAAATTAAAATCTTGAATTTGTAGAAATGTTATCAAGAATAAAGGTAATAATGAATTGGTTTCTAGATATGATAATCTTGGTTATTATCATAAATGGTAATTGTGTTTAATAATGAATGTTGTTAATGATTTAGCAAAATGAAATGTTTAGGGAAGTAAACATTTAAGTGAGTATAACTTATAAATTGGAATGTGATGTGAAACCCAAAGTAAAGTAAGTTTTTAAACTTAAAAGGGGAAAGACTATTAATCTGAAGTTTAAAATTTGAATGGGAATTCAAATTGTGAAAAGTTGACCGGATTAAGTAAATTTAACTTGGAGGAAGTTAAATAAGTTTGAATAAATAACTTGAATTGAAAATTTCAAGATGAAATTTAAATTTAACTTGGATAGTTAAATGGTTAATTTAAATGGGAGTTATGAGTGATCTCAAAATGGGTTTGAGATCTGGAAATTATAAATGGATAATAAATTAGAATCTGAAGATTAAATTGTTTTTGAATTCTTATTTGAACTTTGTAACAAGTTAAGTAAAAATATTTTTAAAATAAAATTTTGGAATTTGGATTCAGAATTAAATGATTTAAAGATTTAAGTTATTAAATTAAAAATAAAAGTTGATTTGATAAAAAAAAAGGGTTAATTTGACTTAAGGAATTAAATCAACATTTAAAAATTTTAACTCGAATTTATATAATTCGAGATAGTTTTAAATTGAGATTTGAATTAGTTCAAATTGAATTTGATTTGAATTAATTTAGAATTGTGATTGATGATGGATAAGCATAAGTTTAAATGGAAAATTTGAATTGAAATAATTTGAAATAAAATTAAAGTTGAATGAGTTCAAATTCAAATAGGAATTGGGATAAATTCAAACTGGAATTGAAATAAATAAAATTGGTTCAATTTGAAATTTATATAAATTAATTGAAATTGTGATTAAAGTTGAATAAGATTAAAAATCAAATGGAATTTGATTTGAAATTTGGAAAGGAATTAAGATTAATTCAACTTGAATTGGGATTGAATAAAATTCAATGGAAATTGAAGTATTGAGTCAATTTAAATGGAAGTGGAAATTTAAATTGAATTAATGGGAAATTAATTGGAAATGGAGATTGGGAAATTAAACAGTTTGGCTCTGGATTATTTTCAAATTGTTTTAATACAAGTAAATGTTTCCAAACTATTTACTATACAATCTTTCTTCTTAAACCCCAAACTATCTTATACTTATTTTACAATTATTTTAAAACTATTTAACTATTTTGAAACTGTCTTATAAACTAATTATTATTTTTCAGTTACTTATATCTAATCACTATTTTAAAAACTATTTTGCAATTATCTAACTATTTTATACCTACTTAACTGTTTTACAGCTATTTTACAAACTAATAACTATTTTTCAACTACTTATCTATTTTAAACTTTTTCAAGCTATTTTTAAATTTAAATTGGTCAGAGTTCAAACTGTTTGTAATTGAAGTAATAACTCAATTGGAAATGGAAGCAATTGAGAATAAGTGAATGGAATTGAAGGAAATGTGAATAGAAAAGAGAATTGATTTGGATAATAACCAACAAAGATAAATACGTAGGATATACGTATATTATTCTATTCGCATAGTGATTTGATCCAGATTCGAACACAGAATTTCAAGATAGTATTATCGATCCGAGTTGGGATTTTTCGCTCGATTTTCGACGGCGAACCTGGATATGGATTTTTGATTGGTTCTGGATATTCTCTATCATAGTTGTGACTATGCAAGGAGAATGACGGTTTCTAATCAAGAAACCAGATCTGAGTCCGCACTAGGAAGTCGGGTGGACGATACTAGTTCGGAAGTGAAATTGTGTGATCGATTGAGCGATCAGATTGATATTGTGTACGGATGATATGTGTACATCGTACGGATTTGAATGAAATTGATATTGAATATTTGTGGATAAGAATTGTAAAATGGTTTTTGAAAAGAAATATGGTTAATAACTTTATAAAAGATTTATCAAATGTGAATATTTGATTTAGAATAAAATAAAGTTATATATCCTTGTTATATAAGGTAAATTTTCCCTTGTTGAATCTATTGCTAAAAGAAAAGGGTTTTGAAATATTTGAAGTATAAAAGAGGTTTTATACAAAGTTGAAATGATCCAAAGATTTTAAAAATTATATATCTATATCTATATATATATAAAGGATCTTATGAGAATGATTTTGAAAAAGGTTTTGAGAACCTATGAATTTGGAAATGGCTTTTGATTTTTGGGAAAATCAATTTTGGGAAATTGGAAAGCCTAGTTTGAGAATTATCGATTTTTGGTAATCGATTTTGTGTAATTCTCTAAAGGATTTGTTTTAACAAGTGTTAATTAATTAACAACTCTATGTGACAAATGTTGAATTTTAAACCAAGTGTCTTTGGTTTCTTTTTATTTTTCAAAATAGTTAATAAAAGAGAAAATAGGTTATATAAACATCTCCATCCCTCTTTTTCATTTCTTTTATTTCTTCAATTTCAAAACCCAAAAGAAATTATCCTGTAACACAAATCTAGAAGAAAAAAAAATACAAAATCAGGCAAAGATCAAAGCTAAACCAAGATCAGATTCAACTCTAACATCAAAACAAGATTCAAGCTTCAGATCATTCAATATAACATCAAGTTATAGATCAACTCAGTAAAAAATGAATCTCAGATCTGAAGACCTGAATCAAATCAAATGTTCAAAGCAGATTAAACTCAAAATCAGATCAGGGGCAAATTGAAGCAAAGATCAACTCAGTTTTTAAATTAAAAGCTAGCAGAATTCGAACTCAACCTAAAACAATCATCACAAGACAAGCTTCAACCTGTAATCAAAAGCCCAGATCATCTCAGTTTTCAAGCAATTCAAGTTTTCAAATTTCAAAACTGTTTCAAGAGCTCTCTGTACTTCAACAGGTGAGTAAACTACTTTTATAAAAGTTTAAAATCTGTTGTTAACCTGATGCATGTCATAATCTTTGAAGTTATGATGTGAAATATGTTTTGCATGATTGTTTAAATATGATTGCATGTATATATGTATGATGATATTTGTGTGCATGTCTGTATAAAAGAATGTTTGCTCTGTTCTAAGTTCTACAGGCTTTAAAACAAGTTCAAAAATCAATTGTTTTTCCCTAATCATCTATAGGTTATGATGTATAAACAGAATATGTTTGAATTAACAAGATATCATTTTTAAAAATGGTTTCAAATGGATATATGGAGTAATTATTTCAAAAACAATAAATTACAGTGATGATAATTTATAGTCAGGTAAATCGATGGTTTAAAATTTATGTTTTGAATATATAACTGAAATCGAACTTGAAAAATATGAATTTTGATATGGGTATCATGATTTTTAAGTTTGGGAATGTTGTGAATTCGCGAGTTGAACGAAAATCGTTTTTCGTCGATTCTCGATGATCGGAGGGAAGAAGAACGTCGGGCCTGGAGCTGGAGATAGCTAGACGTCTGGAGATCAACGGAAAAATGGTTAGAGATTTTATAGCTCTTCGAAGTATCTTGTCGATGGCAATGTAGGGTTTAACGACCAGATTTGGTCGACGATGTTCTCAAGGCATTGTTTGATCGTGAGTGAACCGGAGTTGAACGCAAGTGGGGGACTAGAAGCGTAGGCTAGTGGTGGAGGTCTGGTCGTGATCGCGAGGTCGCAGGCGATGGGAGGCGGTGGTGCGAGAGGGTTTTCTTCGATTGGTGGGTTCGAGGAGGTGCTGTCTTGTTCGTTTTCGAGTTCAAGTGGATAATGATTATCTGGGGAGTTAGGATCGTCGACGAAGTCATCGTAGACTTGTGGGAGGTCGGAGCGTGGGTCGGAGATGGTCTGAACGTGTGTGCACGTGCACGAGTGTTCTGTGTACCTGATAGTGGTTGTGAAGAAGAAAGGATCGGGGATGATGGAGGTTTGCTCGAAGTCGATCTCGAGTTTTATCGAGAGGGAAGAGACGGGAGATTTGGCTCGGGTTGTTACTCGAGCAAATCTGAACTGGGCTCGGAGTTGTTTCCAGGATTTGGCTCGGGACATTTTGATTATAGGTTTTAAAATTTTTAAAAGCAGAACAGGTTCCAGGTTTTAGAATCTATTAAATTGAATAAGTTTTAATGGAAAATAAATCAAGCTTGTACAAGTTATATAATGTATATATCTGGTTTTAAAACATCTTTAAAGTATTTTGAAAATATTATTTAGGAAATGGTATAAAAAGCAATCGATTTAAGATAAAGGAATTATCTTTTGATTTGATTAAAATCTTAAGTGTTTCAAAGATCAATTATTTGATTTTAGTAATTAAGGATAATTTATTTAATGATTAAAGTTGATTAATTAATTAAATGATTAGTTATAGAATAATTTATTAATGTAATTAATTAAGGATTAATGTAATTAATTATAGTTAATTAATTAATGGGAGTAATTAAAGTTAATTACTGTAAATGGTTAAGGATAATTAATTTATGTAATTAATTAAAGGCTAATTACTTAATGAAATTAAAGAATAATTAATCAAGGATGATTAATTAAGAAAGGTAATTAAAGGATGATTAATTAATTGGTTTGTAATTAATTAAGGTTAAGTATGCAGGATTTAAAAGTAATTAAAGAACTAATTTAATTCATTGGTGATTAATTAAATTAATTAGAGATGGTGAGGTTGATTAATCTTGCTTATGGATGTTTGAATGTCTTGAATAATGTGATATCTCCGATATGTGATATGTGCTGCTTTGTGATTTGAGATGAATTGTTGTGTGTAAATTTTATTGTTTAAACTTAAAATTTTGGTTTAATAGATGACATTGGTTTCGAAGAGACCGGAGTCGGGTATCGGAAATATCCGACACCACTTCGATTTGAAATCTTCTATAAATTCCTTATAGATTGACATGTGAAATCAATAGGCTGGTTTGGGATAATATGGATCATTTACACTAAGTTGGACACTTAGATATTGTTTTGTGAAAATAAAATGTGGACTATATAAGTTGTTTACTTGTAGTAAAGTACGAGTTACCCCGGGTTTAAATAAGTTCTATGGATTTAAATTTCATGTTAGATAAGTTTACTCACGCTGGTTTCCAGCCTGACCCGGGTGTTACTTTGATGTAATGCTCGGGTCAGACCGAGTATTACAGATTTCAGGAAAGGGCGTTCTGGAGCTCAGGAGGCGAGCTGGATGGCAGGAACGTATGGAGTGTTTTCCGCTGTGATATACTATAGTTGTTAGAAACATGTTAATTCTAACTGTCTAGTACATTTGTGAATGTTGTAAATCTGATGTATTAAAATGTAATTAACAAATACAGTTTTCTTTGTATAACTGATATTATTATTTGATATTGTATTTTAATCCGCTGCGAATGTGAGAATCTGTGTCTTGTTCTGTTTCTTTCTTCTATCTCTTTTCTTTTTCTTCTAACTATCTGGAATTTTCGGGTTCGAAAATTCCGGGTCGTTACACCGTGCTTCAAAATATAGCATTGGTGTAAAATCCCGTTATGAAAATAACGGCAACAAAATACGTTTCATAACCAAGCATCGGTTCAACGTAAAATAAATGCAATAACGTGCAATTCAAATTTTTGCACGTACTACAAAATGAACAAAGAAATCATTCGAATGTATCTTCAATGAAGATAATTCAAAACAGCAAAAATCTAATCAATAGATGATTAGTACAAAAGAAAGCCAGCGGAAATTTCAACAAAAATCACATATCTGCAATTTCTTCGAATCCTCAATTCGGATTCGAAATTCTCAAAGAAACAAAATAATTACAGCTATGTGAACAACAAATGAAATTCATATTAATTTCGTATTTTGATTTTTAAATCAAAAAGATTATCAGTTGTACTCAGCGAAGATAGTCTCACTGTTTTCGCTGCGCACTCTGATAAACAGAACACAAATCAATCAAATCATCAGAACACAATTTCACTATTATCTTTAAATAAAGTTATTTAAAAATTTCATCCAAATTTCAAAACTTTAGTTTTGACTCAAATCACAGATAAAACATCGACTAATAGTTGTAACATATGTTCCATCCAAGTTATGTTTTATATTATGTCCATAAACCCCAAGCTCTAATACCAACTGTGACGCCCCACCTCTATGCTCATAATAACAAAGAGTATTAAAAGAAATACTGTTTATTATTACGAAGAATAAGGCTGGATAGGAGCAACCATCCGTAATTGGCCTTACACTAATATTGGTTATCTCGATAGGAGTGGTATATACTTTTTATTTTTCATCTATTATTTATTTACTCCCATCGACATATCCAATTATCAGTATAAAACAAACTACGATAGTTCATAATAGTTTAGGACATTAGATATAACAATAACACAGATAATATAATTGCGGAACACAGATAAAAACAAAAGTTCCATATATATATAACTGATGTCAGTTAATACATAGTTGACACAATACATACGATACAACTACAACTGTCGACTCTAGAAGTTATATATACACGTACATTATCGACTAATATACATGAATACATATCGTTCTATACAATGACACGACTACTACAAAAGGACAATGACAACTTCAGAAGATGCGAAAAGTCTTCAAATCCCGAACAGCAACTCAAAGAAGAAAATCTACAACCTGAAATAACTCGGGTCTGACCCGAGTATTACATTCAAAAGAAAATAATACACGGGCCAGTCTAATTCAAACTCAGTTATTAGTGCATAGTAGCAATAATAGTCAGATAGTCAAATAGACGACAATCACAGAAATCTCGTATATCCAACTCTCGATACGAGAATTGGATAACGGCATATATACACTAAATAGTGTTAAACAATAAATCAACAATCCAAATCAGAATACAACTCCAAAACATTGAAATTAACCAACGAAACAATTTAACAAATCGAAACATCAATTTAAAACTGTTAAATCTGATAGGGCTGCAGTACACGCACGCGTGTACTGCCTCGCCGCTATCGCATGAGATACACAAAAGCTCAGTGAAAGTCACAAATGATCACCAGGTCAAACCCCGAAATCGGGTTCAACTCAAGTGTGATAACAACACCAATGAGACTGGCTTATACTTGAACCAGAACACAATCCAAACCAGGCAATAAAAGAAGGACAACTCAAATGGACATAGTACATGCACCAGATACAAGTGCCCATACACATAAGTACACGAAGTCAAGACTACATGAGCCAAGACCAGGGATCAAGGCAGCAGCCATATGCAGACGAGGATGGAAAGTGAGAATAGTAGATGTACAGAACATCACTGATGAAACAAGTTCAAGAAGATAGTGGATATATACTACACCACTACAGAAACAGTGCAAATATGAAGTGCGCAACAAAGGCACAAGACAACTGTGCCCAAGCAAATACCACTGTAAAAAGGAACAACTCAGAAGTGTTCAAGGATTAAGGTTGAAATAACCGAAGTCATAAACCAGATAACAATAGAGCCAACAGAAAGATGCAATTCAAAACAAACTGCAATGGACCTATGGACAGAACAAGTGTATATCTCTTAAATATACATGAATATTTACAACAAGATAGTGCAACATGAACCAACAGTGTGAAAAAGGTTCGAACTCATGCCAGTACACAAATCCGACTTCACTAACATGCAAAAGGAAACAGAGATTTTTGACTATCTAGACCAATTCGAAGAAATGAACTGGTAGGAACAAAGACAGTAGTGAACCCAGACAAAACTCAAGCTTACAGAGGTGCAGACGACCAAATAGCTAATGTGAATCAAACTTCAACAGTACAAATCCAAGAATATATGCCCAAAACTAGTGTGAGTTCAAATAGAACAGATGTCATGAGAACATTGAAATGCAGTTTGAAATAGGCAGTGGCAATACCACCGTGACGTATGTAAATGCAGACTAGCTACTAATGATCAAGTTCAAAGTTGAAGCTAACAGTTCAACAACCTACACTTTAAATAACTCAAGTGAAGATACCAAATACAACATGAATGAACTAGCCTAGAAACATGCTCAAAACTCAACTGGCACATAACTACAGGTATGCAGTGGCGAACAATACCAAAGAAACAGAGACACAAAAACACAAAGCAATTATCAAACCACTGTTCAATGAAGTCAATGACGAACACCCCAAATCATCACAGAAAGGACCAATTCGAATGGCCAAGATATCAATCAAGATAGATACAACACGACTCAAAAGAATCTACGGTAGAATGCAAACAACAACCAGAGATGATTATATTTGCGTACAAACAGCAAGAAAATTTTCAAAGACGAGATGATCAAGCAGCTGAGAAAAATCATCACAACAGCAAATCAAAGATAACAAAATGCCAAAACAAATTCAAGCCGTGAAATCGTCCCCAATATTTCAACAAAATCGAATGGTCGAGCATAATACTGTCACAAGGCAAAGGTCAACAGCAACGAGCCATGGTGACCAGAAAAACAAGACCGAAGCCAAAAAGTCCATCAAGTATTCAAACCCGAGTGAATAGAAACATCAGAGAAACAACAATATCTAACCAAAATCTAACAGCCGAACTCAAGTGACCAAGGCCAAAATCGAAACAATGCCGAAGTCGACATAAAGGCAATAGCCAGAACAAAAATCGAATTGCAGAAGCACCTTAACGAGCATGAATTAGATGTGAGAATTACTCACCTTAGCCACCGAAGAGCACGAATTCGACGTCGCGACATCACGAAGTGAACGGATACACTCGTCAGAAACCCTAACGGCCTTTGCACGGTCGGAGAGACGATCAAGACAAGCGTGCACTAATTCGATTTGGAATGAAGAAGAACGAACGAGAGGGATTGACGAGCAGCCACTAATTTTTTGAAGCCCTAGCTTCGAAAGAGGGACGAACGAGAGACAGAGCC
Source organism: Allium fistulosum (assembly GCA_030737815.1). NCBI lineage: Eukaryota > Viridiplantae > Streptophyta > Magnoliopsida > Asparagales > Amaryllidaceae > Allium > Allium fistulosum. Next base: position 2,461,338 of record JASFAW010000015.1, read on the forward strand.
ACCGTTTTTTTTCTTTTAATCGTTTGTTTTCTAGGGTTAGCGAAATTGAATGTGGGAAAAAGAACGAGTACTGTCCTTGTTAAATTATCACAGCACTCCACAACTTGGGCCGGGATTCAAAGCCCACAAACCCCTAATGAATTGTAGAAGAATTTACAACCGATTAAAACATTTAACAACAATTAACCAACAGATTAATCGTTTACTGACAAAATTAATTAATGCAAAACCTCGGGTTGTTACATACCGCGTTGTAAATAAAATTTGGCAAATCTCAGAATATACAGTAAATAAATATAATCACAGATCACAGACACAGAGTAAAATAATGCAGCGGAAGTAAAAGAAATTGTAACGACCTAGAATTTTGAACAAATTAAATTGAGAATATTTAATTAATTTTAAAAATTTGAACGATGATTTAATTTGAATCCCCGATATAACTCTGAATTTGGCGATTAAATTTTAAAATTTAATCTATTGAATGTTAAATAAAAATTTGTATCATCAGTTTTAATGTGATATCCGGGAATTTCGAGGAGTTTAAAATGTGATAATCTCTTAATTTAAATTATATAAAATTGATAAAATTGTTATTTCAAATATAAATAACCAAATAATAATATAATGTTTTAATTATGGTATAGATTAATTTTAATAAGAATAATTATTTAAATTGTATTATTTTATAAATTTGATTTTAAATAGACTTATCATTTTCAAATTTAATAAGTATTGTTTAAATATGTATATATATGTCTTGAGTTGTTTTTAAATGAAATAGTTAATTTCAAACTTAATAATGCTTTTATTTAAAAATATAAATATTGAGTTGATTTTTAAATAGGATTTTTAAAGTAAAATTTGGATTCAAATCTGGATTTAAATTTGAATCTTTAAAAGATAATTATTTTAATATATCTGGGTATAAGAATATATGAACAAGACTTTTATTTAAAATAAGACTTTTGTTTTATTTTTGTCTTCCTTAAAGAGATTTTGTATATAAATTTAGAAAGTATTTATTTAATAGTAAATAAATACAAAAGATATTTTTACACTTAAAAATGAATGAAATACATTGTATATGATTTTTAGAATATAAATGGGTTTTTATTTTATTTTTCTTTCAAAGGTTTCATTTATGTATAATATAGAAAAGCATTTATAATTAAGAAATGTGTTTATTAATTAAGAAATTTATATAAAAGCTTTAAAAACTCTTTTTAAAATAATATAAAAATGGAAAATTACAAGTGTTAGTTTTATATGCATCATAAATACATGTGTAAGGTAATTAAGAATGGATGAAGACAAGTGTCAATTTTCTTTCCATTTTCCTTGATTTTTAATAAACCATAAATTAAGTTTATAAAAGCCTACCTTTCCATTCTTTTTTTTTCTTTTCTAATCTCATTTTCTTCAAAAGACAAAACCAAACCCAGAAATGATCAAACCGTAATCATCTTCAAACCAAAAGCTAAGAAAGAAAACTCAAACCAGATCAAATCTGAAATTCCTCTCAAACCAAAATCAAATCTCCTCTAACAATTTACTCTGAAATCATTTATCCTCAAATCTGAAATTACCTGAATTCATCTTAAACCTAGAATCTAAAACCTGGAATCATTTCAAAGGCTTAATTCTCAAATTCAATAGCCTGTAACCATTGTTTTCAAGACCTGTTAACATTCTCCTGTTTCAAAGATTCAAGTCTGAATTATTCCAAGTTCATGCAATATAATTTAAGGCAGAAGCAAGTGTCAAAAGCTTTTCAAATCTTTTAAAGGAATCAAAGCAAAGTTTTCAAAGCAAGTTTCCAATTTTCAAAAACAAGCAGATGAAGTTTCAAAGCAATTCTGGTTCAAAACTTCCAGTTTCTCTGTTCAACATTATTTAGGTGAGTAAACATTTCAATTTAAAAACAGTTTAAAATTTTAGACTTGAACTTTGATGCATGAATGAAATCTTGAAGTAAAATAGTTTGAAATGATGTGCATGTATGCTTAGATTGGAATGTATGTGTATACAATTATGTGATATGTCTGATGATTATCTCTGTTATATTACATTATTCCTTTCATCAATAAAAGAATTCATATCTTCATATGTAGTTGATTATAGGCTAGGATCTGAGAATAGAAAATGTCTGTAAGAATATATATATTTATATATATATAGTTTTAAATAAATATATGATGTATTTATTTAAAAGTTTGAAATCTACAGGTCTGATAATATTATAGGCTAAAATTAAATGTCCAGAATTCTTGAATCAATCCTATAACATGATTCTAGATTACAAATGATGAATTTAGAAACCAGAATCATAATATTTAGTTTGGTATAATTCGAGATATGCTAAGTTGATCGATTTTGGGCTATTTGTAAATTCCTGCTGATCGGAGTAAAGATGAAAGTCGTGGTTAAGGCTGGAGGATGGTGGATGGTCGGGGATCATTGGAAAAATGATGAGACATTTTTCAATTCACCGTGGTGATCGAGGAACGATGATATAGGGTTTATGGAGTAGTTGGGTTCGTCGATGCTTTTGAATCGAATTCTCTGTCATGGATGATTTAGACCCGATCGCGATAGGGGGAAATCGGAGCTGGAGTCGAGGCGGAGTTCCAGTGAGGTCGGTGTGGGTCCTCGTGGTCGGAATCGACGGTGATTGGAAGTTTTCTGACGATGGGTTCTGTTCCAGGTTTGGTAGTAATGCTCGAATTCGATTGGGAAGATAGTTCGAGTCGTTGGTGATCGGGATCGTGAGGGGTGGTCAAAGTCGATATGCTGGCGATGGAAGCGATGGTCGGTGTCGTCGCGATCAAATGTGCACGTGTACAGGTGATGTTGTGTCAGTGTGCTAGTCTGGGTTTAAACAGGAAGGAAGGTATCAAGTCTTTCTCGAGATTCTCGCGTAATAACTCGAAGCGTAGTGGGGTTTGACTCGGGGAAATTTGAGATGTGCTCGAGTAAATTTTGGTGATAACAGTTTATAACCTGGCAGTGTTTTCAAAATTTAAAATGAGTTTAAACTTTGAAAATAGGATTTAAATCCAGATTTAAATCAAGTTTAAGTATGGGTTCAAGTTTAAATGTATATCCTAGAATTTGAGACAAATAAAGTTTTATAAAAATAATGTTTTAACAAATTTAAATTGTTAAAAGTATATTTTAAAAAGAGATTTTGAATTTAAATAAATTGGTTTAAAAATCTTTTAAATGTTAAGTGTTTCTCTTAACATTTGAATTTAAGAAGATTTTGTAAATTAGATTCAAAATATGGTTAAAGTTAAATTGAAATTTATTTTAAAGCATTAATTTAAGATAAATTAAAAGAAAGATTTTAATGTAAATGTTTTAAAGTCTTTGTTAATAATAATTAAAGTAGATGGAAGGTAAATACTTTAATTTAGAAAGTAATTAATGTTTAATGATTTAAGATTCAATTAAATTAATAAAGTAATTAAAGAATAATTTATTAATTTAATTTATTAATTAATTCAGTGTTAATTAATTAAATGATAAGTAAATTAATAAATCAAATGATTAAGAGATTAATTAGGTAATTAATTTAGTAATTAGAAATTAATTAAATGGTATTTAAGAATTAATTTATTTGTAATTAATAATGTTGATTTAAGTTTAATTACTTAAATAATGAATTGTTAAAAATTAATGATAGATCATTAATTAGAGAATATTAAATAATTAACTATTAATGTTTAAATTTGATAATTAACTAGATAAATTAGTTAATTAAAAATTGGTTAAGTAAATTACTTAATAAAGTAATTAAAGTAATTACTTAAGGTAATTAATTAAATAAATTTGATAAGTTAAATTAATTTTGTTTAATTAATTTAAGATAATCACTGGGTGATTTGATAATTACTTAAAGGTAATTAGTGGAAGTATAAATTACTTAGAAAAGTAATTAAAGTTAATTAGGGGATATAATTAACTAAAGGTGGTTTAATAAAAGTAATTTGAGTTTAGTACTTTTAATAATTAATCAAGGGATTAATTAAAGGATAATTAATTAAGGAATAATTAATTTAGTTAATGAAAGTAATTAAGGGTAGTTAATTACTGATTGAAGATTAATCAAGAGTGATTAATAAATGTTGTTTAATTAAAGATTAATTACTTAATGTAATTAATTTAATTAAGTAATTAATAATTAAGTTGTAATTAAGGATCATTAATTAATATAATTAATGATGTAATTAAGATTGGATATAATTAAAAGATAATTAATCAAAGATGATTAATTGAAATGAATTATTAGAGGATAATTAATTAATTGATTGTAATTAATTAATGGTTAAGTAAGATGGATTTATAAAATGAAGTAATTAATTTAATTCAATTTAAATTAATTTAAGATGATATAAATCATTACTTATGGATGGATGATAATACTGAATGCTTTGCATTGATTGATATCTCTGATGAGATATATGCTGTATGATATGGATGTTAGTTGAATTGTGATGATAATATGGATTATCTGATAATGTTGATTATCTATTGTGAATTATCTTTCTTTGTGTATAAAGATAATGAATTGAATTGTTTTAACCTTTAAAACAACTTGGCCTTAAAAGATACGCTTTGGATTTCGATGAGACCGGGATCGGGTTTCCGTATACCGGATTTCCAGGTCTGGAGACCCGAATACCACATCGATCCAAATTAACGATAGGTCGTGAATCAAGTGAAGATGAAGATTCAGAGTGCAAGGGTTATTGTCGTTAACTCTGAGGGTGATTCCAAAACGAGTGTAACGAGATAATGCCTTCGGTTTCGTTCGAACCCGGAACGAACTTGTATGGATTGAATGCTTTCAGAACATCGTCAGGTGGACGATGAGCATTCTAAGATAAATGTGTTCTGATTAAAGGTAATCGTAGCCTCAAGCCTCAACAAACCGGGAATGGCTAAAACAGGGAAGGTGCAGCAAGGTTAGTGGGTAGCACCCAAGTAGGACAAGATTACCTCTGTCTAGAAGTCCCTTCTTATTTCGGCTTAGTGTGTGCGGTTGCTGATCCCAACCGTGAGGTATCTTGTGCGGGAATTATCCAGTAAGGGATGTTCCGGCCTTGTGTTGCAGGGGATTGGGAGTGATCCTCGGTACGGTGATCTAGGCCACGTACTGTGACGGGCGGTACCCCGGTAGCCCTGCCATTGTATGGAATCCAAACTCCAATAAGTGCCGTACGTATTAGTTGTGCCCAACTATGTTGAAATGTGAGATGTAAGCATTTCAGCTATTTCTGTATTTTACTTGAAAACCCTAGACCCTATTATAATATAACTGGATTTCCTATCAAATGTTTTGGTTAGCGTAAGGTAAAAACTTTTCCATGTTTATGTGTGGGAAGTCTTACGTGATACCTTTGTTTTCAAAAGGTTTTGAAGTTAAACAATTTTAACTCGTTTACTCACACCAGACCCATGTCTGACCCAAGTGTTTATTTTCTGTTTTATTAAACTCTTGGGTACTCAAATTTTTACGAGTAGCCAAGGGATTCAGGTTAGCTTTGACGAGTAATCTGGAGGAGCAATGGAGCAGGAGGCTTCAGCGTTGTAGATATATAGTAGTTCCGCTGTGTCTGTATCTCTGTAGTGTTTTGAGTTGTAATGTCTAGACAGATGTTTATAACTGTCTAGTAAGTGATGTATATGCTGTGTAACTCTGTAAATTGTTGTATACTATGTAATAGTTTATGTTATTAATATAATTTATTCGTTCCGCTGTGAGATCGTTGTTGTTGTTTCTTTCTTTCTTCTTTTCTTTTCTATTTTCTACCCCTTTCTTTCTTCATAATGATGCGACTTTCTGGGCATAGAAAGTCGGGTCGTTACATATGGTATCGGAGCATAGGTTGAGCGAATGCCTAAGCTTTTGATCAGAACACTAGGTTGAGTGAATACCTAGGTTCGGAAGGATTGTTCATTAGAGATAGGATCTGTAGCAACCTGTTGAGTCTAAGTATATATATACGAGAGCGCGTATTTGTTAGTTATATAAAATGGTTTTATATTGTGTTAATTGATCGGTTGAGTGGTATATGGATTCTGGTCAATACGAGTAGCTAACGTTATTGATAGGGATCTCTAAACACTTGACCAGGCCAACGGACACAAGATTGTTTTAAAGAGGTAGATGAAATAATTCTACCTAGATATAATTTCTATATAAAAAGTATCATTTTAAATGTATATGGTATTTGTAATGATTGGTTGAGATGATAATAATTTATCATCTAGGATTAGGAGTCTGAGTGTTGAGATTGGAAGTATCTGTCGAGACTATAGACCGAATACCGTCTCGAGTGAACTTTGATATGGTGTAAGAATTTCATTGATCTCTGAAGGAAACCTGTTAAGGTTCGGAGTCGATCTTTGAAGTGCAGTTGGATGAGTAGAGTTTGGATCTGTCGGTTAAGCAGAAGAGTGTGATGGTATCTCGGAAAGTAGTAACTGCGTGATGAGATGCAGTGACTATGGATATCTCCGACGATGTTCTCTTTTGGAGCAAGTTTGAGGAAGTAGGTCTGCTTCGGTGTTGTGGCTGAGTTCAGCAGGATGTTTGTGTGGTCTTAGGTCCGGGTTCTCTAGAAGCTTTGGATAAGGAGTCTTTGTCATCCGTGTTAGCGGTGCAGCTCGAGTGTTCTGTGTTCCTGCTGAAAGATCTTTTGGCTTAACAGTTTTCTTAGAGTGGAGTTCAGAAGCTGCAGAGTAGATTCATTTTTCCAAATGGATTGGTCAAGTATAGATTGTTCTGATGGATTAAGAAAGAACAGTAATTTTTGGACATTGGACTGGATAGAATCGCAAAAGTGACTTGCGATAATTGAGTATTCTCTTGGTAAATCTTTTGCTTGAGTTTGAGGCATCTCTAGAAGATGTAGGAGTTATAGAGTTGTCAGAGATTTTTCTGGAATGTGATGGTCTAGTTGGTGCTCGAGTTCATCGACGACATCTAGATCAGAGTTGAGCAGCGAAAGCTGGGTAGCAGTTGTTTTAGAATAGAAGCAATCGGAAGTTGCAGTGTTTGGATTAAAGGATTCCTACAGGAAGCTTTTCAAGATTTGGAGGTCAGATTGGTGAGAGCATCTGTTTTGTCTTGTCCAGATAGAAGAAGTATTTGGAATCTACTGATGATTGAGGAGTAGAGTTTGAGTTCTGGATTTTTGTAGATCTTGAGAGGATCCGTTTATTAGATTGTTTTTGGTCCTGTTTGTTTCAAGAAGCGTCAGCAAAGATTGAGCTGATCAGGAAAGGTGAAGGCAGCCCAGAATCGTCAGAAGAGTTCTGTGGATTAGAGATGGAGAATTTTGGAATTCGAAGTTGGAGACTTCGTTGTTATTTCTCCAGTAGAAGGGAGCAAATAAGATTAGGAAAGACTAGGAAGATAGCTCCGAGTATATTGGATCTTTCTGAGTTTTTGTGAAGATAGGTGTTTTGGCTTCAGTAATGAATTGCCAGTTTGGATTTAGTAGAGCGAGTAACCCAGTATCTGAATCTGGGAAACTCGGGATAATTTTAGATAGTTTATCCGGATCTATGTCTGGATAGCTAGAGTTGTTGTTTGTATGAATTGTTTGTTTGTATGAATTGTTTGTTTGGATGAATGGTTGTTTGTTTGATAGTATATGGCTGATAAGTATAATTGTTTTTTAAAATTGGTTGAAATAAAATAAAACTTTTGGATTATCTTTTGTTTTAAATTTCGAGGACGAAATTCTTTTAAGGGGGAAGGAATGTGATATCCCGGAATTTCGAGGAGTTTAAAATGTGATAATTTCTTAATTTAAATTATATAAAATTGATAAAATTGTTATTTCAAATATAAATAACCAAATAATAATATAATGTTTTAATTATGGTATAGATTAATTTTAATAAGAATAATTATTTAAATTGTATTATTTTATAAATTTGATTTTAAATAGACTTATCATTTTCAAATTTAATAAGTATTGTTTAAATATGTATATATATGTCTTGAGTTGTTTTTAAATGAAATAGTTAATTTCAAACTTAATAATGTTTTTATTTAAAAATATAAATATTGAGTTGATTTTTAAATAGGATTTTTAAAGTAAAATTTGGATTCAAATCTGGATTTAAATTTGAATCTTTAAAAGATAATTATTTTAATATATCTGGGTATAAGAATATATGAACAAGACTTTTATTTAAAATAAGACTTTTGTTTTATTTTTGTCTTCCTTAAAGAGATTTTGTATATAAATTTAGAAAGTATTTATTTAATAGTAAATAAATACAAAAGATATTTTTACACTTAAAAATGAATGAAATACATTGTATATGATTTTTAGAATATAAATGGGTTTTTATTTTATTTTTCTTTCAAAGGTTTCATTTATGTATAATATAGAAAAGCATTTATAATTAAGAAATGTGTTTATTAATTAAGAAATTTATATAAAAGCTTTAAAAACTCTTTTTAAAATAATATAAAAATGGAAAATTACAAGTGTTAGTTTTATATGCATCATAAATACATGTGTAAGGTAATTAAGAATGGATGAAGACAAGTGTCAATTTTCTTTCCATTTTCCTTGATTTTTAATAAACCATAAATTAAGTTTATAAAAGCCTACCTTTCCATTCTTTTTTTTTCTTTTCTAATCTCATTTTCTTCAAAAGACAAAACCAAACCCAGAAATGATCAAACCGTAATCATCTTCAAACCAAAAGCTAAGAAAGAAAACTCAAACCAGATCAAATCTGAAATTCCTCTCAAACCAAAATCAAATCTCCTCTAACAATTTACTCTGAAATCATTTATCCTCAAATCTGAAATTACCTGAATTCATCTTAAACCTAGAATCTAAAACCTGGAATCATTTCAAAGGCTTAATTCTCAAATTCAATAGCCTGTAACCATTGTTTTCAAGACCTGTTAACATTCTCCTGTTTCAAAGATTCAAGTCTGAATTATTCCAAGTTCATGCAATATAATTTAAGGCAGAAGCAAGTGTCAAAAGCTTTTCAAATCTTTTAAAGGAATCAAAGCAAAGTTTCCAAAGCAAGTTTCCAATTTTCAAAAACAAGCAGATGAAGTTTCAAAGCAATTCTGGTTCAAAACTTCCAGTTTCTCTGTTCAACATTATTTAGGTGAGTAAACATTTCAATTTAAAAACAGTTTAAAATTTTAGACTTGAACTTTGATGCATGAATGAAATCTTGAAGTAAAATAGTTTGAAATGATGTGCATGTATGCTTAGATTGGAATGTATGTGTATACAATTATGTGATATGTCTGATGATTATCTCTGTTATATTACATTATTCCTTTCATCAATAAAAGAATTCATATCTTCATATGTAGTTGATTATAGGCTAGGATCTGAGAATAGAAAATGTCTGTAAGAATATATATATTTATATATATATAGTTTTAAATAAATATATGATGTATTTATTTAAAAGTTTGAAATCTACAGGTCTGATAATATTATAGGCTAAAATTAAATGTCCAGAATTCTTGAATCAATCCTATAACATGATTCTAGATTACAAATGATGAATTTAGAAACCAGAATCATAATATTTAGTTTGGTATAATTCGAGATATGCTAAGTTGATCGATTTTGGGCTATTTGTAAATTCCTGCTGATCGGAGTAAAGATGAAAGTCGTGGTTAAGGCTGGAGGATGGTGGATGGTCGGGGATCATTGGAAAAATGATGAGACATTTTTCAATTCACCGTGGTGATCGAGGAACGATGATATAGGGTTTATGGAGTAGTTGGGTTCGTCGATGCTTTTGAATCGAATTCTCTGTCATGGATGATTTAGACCCGATCGCGATAGGGGGAAATCGGAGCTGGAGTCGAGGCGGAGTTCCAGTGAGGTCGGTGTGGGTCCTCGTGGTCGGAATCGACGGTGATTGGAAGTTTTCTGACGATGGGTTCTGTTCCAGGTTTGGTAGTAATGCTCGAATTCGATTGGGAAGATAGTTCGAGTCGTTGGTGATCGGGATCGTGAGGGGTGGTCAAAGTCGATATGCTGGCGATGGAAGCGATGGTCGGTGTCGTCGCGATCAAATGTGCACGTGTACAGGTGATGTTGTGTCAGTGTGCTAGTCTGGGTTTAAACAGGAAGGAAGGTATCAAGTCTTTCTCGAGATTCTCGCGTAATAACTCGAAGCGTAGTGGGGTTTGACTCGGGGAAATTTGAGATGTGCTCGAGTAAATTTTGGTGATAACAGTTTATAACCTGGCAGTGTTTTCAAAATTTAAAATGAGTTTAAACTTTGAAAATAGGATTTAAATCCAGATTTAAATCAAGTTTAAGTATGGGTTCAAGTTTAAATGTATATCCTAGAATTTGAGACAAATAAAGTTTTATAAAAATAATGTTTTAACAAATTTAAATTGTTAAAAGTATATTTTAAAAAGAGATTTTGAATTTAAATAAATTGGTTTAAAAATCTTTTAAATGTTAAGTGTTTCTCTTAACATTTGAATTTAAGAAGATTTTGTAAATTAGATTCAAAATATGGTTAAAGTTAAATTGAAATTTATTTTAAAGCATTAATTTAAGATAAATTAAAAGAAAGATTTTAATGTAAATGTTTTAAAGTCTTTGTTAATAATAATTAAAGTAGATGGAAGGTAAATACTTTAATTTAGAAAGTAATTAATGTTTAATGATTTAAGATTCAATTAAATTAATAAAGTAATTAAAGAATAATTTATTAATTTAATTTATTAATTAATTCAGTGTTAATTAATTAAATGATAAGTAAATTAATAAATCAAATGATTAAGAGATTAATTAGGTAATTAATTTAGTAATTAGAAATTAATTAAATGGTATTTAAGAATTAATTTATTTGTAATTAATAATGTTGATTTAAGTTTAATTACTTAAATAATGAATTGTTAAAAATTAATGATAGATCATTAATTAGAGAATATTAAATAATTAACTATTAATGTTTAAATTTGATAATTAACTAGATAAATTAGTTAATTAAAAATTGGTTAAGTAAATTACTTAATAAAGTAATTAAAGTAATTACTTAAGGTAATTAATTAAATAAATTTGATAAGTTAAATTAATTTTGTTTAATCAATTTAAGATAATCACTGGGTGATTTGATAATTACTTAAAGGTAATTAGTGGAAGTATAAATTACTTAGAAAAGTAATTAAAGTTAATTAGGGGATATAATTAACTAAAGGTGGTTTAATAAAAGTAATTTGAGTTTAGTACTTTTAATAATTAATCAAGGGATTAATTAAAGGATAATTAATTAAGGAATAATTAATTTAGTTAATGAAAGTAATTAAGGGTAGTTAATTACTGATTGAAGATTAATCAAGAGTGATTAATAAATGTTGTTTAATTAAAGATTAATTACTTAATGTAATTAATTTAATTAAGTAATTAATAATTAAGTTGTAATTAAGGATCATTAATTAATATAATTAATGATGTAATTAAGATTGGATATAATTAAAAGATAATTAATCAAAGATGATTAATTGAAGTGAATTATTAGAGGATAATTAATTAATTGATTGTAATTAATTAATGGTTAAGTAAGATGGATTTATAAAATGAAGTAATTAATTTAATTCAATTTAAATTAATTTAAGATGATATAAATCATTACTTATGGATGGATGATAATACTGAATGCTTTGCATTGATTGATATCTCTGATGAGATATATGCTGTATGATATGGATGTTAGTTGAATTGTGATGATAATATGGATTATCTGATAATGTTGATTATCTATTGTGAATTATCTTTCTTTGTGTATAAAGATAATGAATTGAATTGTTTTAACCTTTAAAACAACTTGGCCTTAAAAGATACGCTTTGGATTTCGATGAGACCGGGATCGGGTTTCCGTATACCGGATTTCCAGGTCTGGAGACCCGAATACCACATCGATCCAAATTAACGATAGGTCGTGAATCAAGTGAAGATGAAGATTCAGAGTGCAAGGGTTATTGTCGTTAACTCTGAGGGTGATTCCAAAACGAGTGTAACGAGATAATGCCTTCGGTTTCGTTCGAACCCGGAACGAACTTGTATGGATTGAATGCTTTCAGAACATCGTCAGGTGGACGATGAGCATTCTAAGATAAATGTGTTCTGATTAAAGGTAATCGTAGCCTCAAGCCTCAACAAACCGGGAATGGCTAAAACAGGGAAGGTGCAGCAAGGTTAGTGGGTAGCACCCAAGTAGGACAAGATTACCTCTGTCTAGAAGTCCCTTCTTATTTCGGCTTAGTGTGTGCGGTTGCTGATCCCAACCGTGAGGTATCTTGTGCGGGAATTATCCAGTAAGGGATGTTCCGGCCTTGTGTTGCAGGGGATTGGGAGTGATCCTCGGTACGGTGATCTAGGCCACGTACTGTGACGGGCGGTACCCCGGTAGCCCTGCCATTGTATGGAATCCAAACTCCAATAAGTGCCGTACGTATTAGTTGTGCCCAACTATGTTGAAATGTGAGATGTAAGCATTTCAGCTATTTCTGTATTTTACTTGAAAACCCTAGACCCTATTATAATATAACTGGATTTCCTATCAAATGTTTTGGTTAGCGTAAGGTAAAAACTTTTCCATGTTTATGTGTGGGAAGTCTTACGTGATACCTTTGTTTTCAAAAGGTTTTGAAGTTAAACAATTTTAACTCGTTTACTCACACCAGACCCATGTCTGACCCAAGTGTTTATTTTCTGTTTTATTAAACTCTTGGGTACTCAAATTTTTACGAGTAGCCAAGGGATTCAGGTTAGCTTTGACGAGTAATCTGGAGGAGCAATGGAGCAGGAGGCTTCAGCGTTGTAGATATATAGTAGTTCCGCTGTGTCTGTATCTCTGTAGTGTTTTGAGTTGTAATGTCTAGACAGATGTTTATAACTGTCTAGTAAGTGATGTATATGCTGTGTAACTCTGTAAATTGTTGTATACTATGTAATAGTTTATGTTATTAATATAATTTATTCGTTCCGCTGTGAGATCGTTGTTGTTGTTTCTTTCTTTCTTCTTTTCTTTTCTATTTTCTACCCCTTTCTTTCTTCATAATGATGCGACTTTCTGGGCATAGAAAGTCGGGTCATTACATTTAAGCTGAAGAAAAATATTTCAAAAGCTTTTAAAAAAATTCGTATTGATAATTCTGAAAATAATAGAAGTTTCAGAATCGAATTTGGGAGTGAATTGTTCAGTTTGAAATTTATTGTTCGAATCGATATTTAAAAATAGCCGTCCGGGCGCAGTCTCGGAATTCGATGAAAGCAGTTCCATTGGATCCGTAATATTTTATTATTACCGGATTTCAAATTTCATATTTATCGGAGCTGTTATGTGAACGTACGACACGTAAACGCGTGGGAATTACGGAGTTGAAATTAAATTTAAATGCAATATATCACTTTTTCTTTAATCCGACATTTTGTACAACCTTCCGCCTATTTGCCTCCTTCGTACTCATCCCCATCTGATATCACGCGATTGTCTCCCCTTCTTTTCCTTTTATCACGCAAGAAGAAACGAAATCATTTCGTTTGAAATAAAATCTCTTCTTCAAATTTACGAAATGCTTCCGTTCGAAAAACAAAACACAGCAGTTCAAAATAATGCCGAGCTCCTCCTTTTTCAAAAATAAATTAAAAACTTTCGTTCACAAAATTTTAAAACAATGGCCGAAGCCTGGGGCCGCATTGGCGATTGAAACTGGGGCAGCTCGATCTCGAGCTGTGGGGCGGCAGAGGCGAACGCGTGGCGCACGCGAAGTCAATAGGGGATACGCTCGCGATCGAAGTAGGTGGGCTCGAGCAAGGCAGGAGGCGCGTCGCGATAGGGGGTGGAGGTCTCACGCACGGCAGTGGTTCGATGGGCATCGCGTGGTCGTTCAATAGGAGGCGCAGTGACGATTCAAGGTGATCTGGTGGTTGAGGAAGTTCGCGAGTTAGTCGAGATGGATCTGGATTTTCACAGTAATGTAATTCCAGTTTCACTAAATTTGATATGTATATAGATTTGAAAAAAAAAGAAAAAAAGAAATGATGAATGAAATTGATAATAACAGTAAAAAGGGATTTCTGTTTTGTATAGATTGAAAGAAAATATACATATACATATATATTTAATTTTATAAGTAAAGGTATAAATTTTGTCGTTAATTTTAGTATCAAATAGAAAATATTTTGTAAAAGAAAAATTTGTTAGAAATTTATTTTTAGAAAATTTAAATAAGGAAATTTGGTTTTAAAAACTAAATAAATTAGTTAAACCAATTTATTAAAGGGAAATGGGTTTAAGGAATTTAAATTATCAGTTTAGGAGTAAATAAATCCATTTAACGGAAATTAATTGTTCAATTGACTCGAATATTGACAGATTGTGTAAATTATTTATACAAGGTTAAAAATGGAAGAAAACAAATTTGGATGGAAAATGGATGCAAAATAAAAAGCTAAGGTGAGATTTTTCTCACTCAAATGAAATTTGATTCGACAGTTGATTGATTGATTTGATTGCTATTGGATGTGATATTAGATATAGTAGGATATGTCTATATATATAGTAATATATACATATTGGCATATGTATATATTGGATTGATTGATTTCCCGCCTCGTATAGCGGATGAGACCCTATTGCGCCGTTAGTAAGCGGATGATTTTTATAAAACCCATATACCGCGATATTCCACCTCGAAGTGGAATGAGTATTGTGCTAACGTCTGTGGATGCAGGGAAACAGGTTGGAGGGATCCAACTGGATTCCTCACCAGTATTTATTTATTTACAGATATTGATGTATATTCTGTTATCATATTGATATATGATGTTTGTTGTTGTGATTGACTAATTGGTGTTGTTGTATCATCGGATTCAGTTTTGAAGTTTAAAAATAACGACTTTTACTTTAAAAGGATTTTAAAGTGATTTTTGAAAGTAGACGTTTTATTTAATTTTTGAATTAATAAATAAACGTTCAAACTTTAAAGTTATAAAAGTTAAGATTTGTGAATTATAACCAAAAGGTAATTTCTTTTGAAATAAATAGTTAAGAAATTTATAAAATGGTTTTAATTGGAATTTTTGAATTATTAAAAACGATATATGTAAAAGATGTACAAGATTGATATTTATAACTCTAAAATGTTGGTATTATAAAACGAGTTTTTATAAGCGTAAAAATGAATTTTTAAGAATTTATAAATAAATGAAGTTTATAAATTGTGAACTTATAAATGGAAATGATTTTGTAAAATAAAGGAATTATAAGTATTTAACTTATAATATGGATTGTTGGTATAAGATTTGAGTTATGAATCGAATTGTTAATAAAGGAGATTTATTAAATTGAAGTTGTTAGAAAATAGAAATAGAATTTATAAACGTTGTTTTATAAATTCGAAATCAATTGGATTTGATAAATTAAATATAGAAGGTTGTTAAAGGAGATATATTCATGATTTTGGATAGCGAATTATCATTGAAATAAAATGTGTAGAAAATATTGAAAATTTGGTTAAGTGAATTATATTCACGATTTTGGACAGTGAATATATTATTAGATAAAATGGATTTATTTTTTTTAAGAAATGATATAAAAAAAATGAAGTTAAACATTTTAAAGATGTTTTAAAATGTATTTTTAATCGAAAGCATAGATTTCAACATTCATTGTTGAAATAGACGTTTTTCGAGAAATAAGGAAATGGTGGACTATAACACTGTTGTTATAGTAAATGATTTCCGAAAGGAAATATATTTTTTAGTATTGGGATTCATATATCTATCTTAATTTCGAATCCCTATACTAGTGATTTTGAGTCGTCGTAACGATGTTTTACGTAACATTCGTTTTGACTCAATTAGATGTTGTTATAGTAAATGTTTTCCTTAAAGAATGAACTATATACTTAAACTTTGATTTAAGTATATCAAATATTTTCAAATGTTGAAAATAAAAGATTTGTGAAATACTTATTATTAAATAAGTAAGGAAATACTTTTCCAATATGAAATGAACGTTTTGAGGTTTATCTCTGTAAAGATAAATTGAAAGTGAATATTGAAATCGATTTGAAAATCATATATCAGTAGATATTTAAAAATATAAATTCACTATGGAATTTATAAAAGAAATGGAAATTCGTTTTAAAGAAAAACGTTGATTTATTTTTGAAGTGTGGAAATTTTATATCTAGTAAAGATATTTTGGAAGATAAAATAATTTGGAAAATTATTTGGAATATGACGATGTTGCGCATCTTTATTGATAGTTAAATAACCGACTATCAATAATTACCTTGAATGGTATTTGTTGTGAATTGGATGAATTTGAATGCCACACTTATTTTTGAATAATCGCTCACTATTCGGGTTAGCCGGGAAAGGACCATGGGGTCGTATAACCCATCCCGAATATGTGATACGTCGTTATGAATTACATTCGAAGACCGGTGTTGAAGACCGGATATTTTTGAAAACGGAAGGATTACCGTCGAGTTACTCTACATCGGCTGATCTCCGATTTAGAGGTTTTATCACCCTTAGTGACGGGAAGTCCGGACGTGATTAGAAAATTATCCGGATTTGCAAGGGCTTCGTGAGAAGTGCCTTCGGTTCTGTTCGATCCTGGAACAGACTTGTATGGATTGTGTGTCTGACGTTACAAATTGAGATATAAAGCTGATTTCTTTCAAATACATTTCTGTTGGTGGCAGAGAATTTATTCCCTTAGCTTAACACCCTTCTCTGAGACGTACGAGCTCAGAGGTTATGTAGTTGAAATTTATCAGCGATATACTCCCAATTTGGTAACGTGGTATACTGAGTGTTGCTGTGAAATGATCGTTGTTTGATCATTTATGATATGATCGTTTGTTTGATCATTTATCTTTGTGATCATTTCTATGATCATTTGTTGACCCGAAGCATGGCTTTGTAGAAAGCGTAGCTTTGTGGACGAGACTTCGTCGAGCCTCACACCCCGAAAATGGTCAAAACAGGAAGGATGCAGCAAGGTTCTAGGGAGTAGCACCCCTTAGTGTATGTCATTCCTTCTGGATAGAGGTGGTATCATGGTATGGAGCCCAGATACTTAACCTATGTTGATACTGCTTATTGGTTTGTTGCGAATCGGGGATCCTCGGGAAGATCGGTTACGATCGGGGGATGACATACGTGTGTCAGTAGTTACCTATTTTTGCAGAGGTAACCCGGCCTTGTGTTGGCAGAGATCCGGTTAGGTTCTCGGGACGTCATTCCAGAGGCGTTCCTTCATGGCATAGGAAGTTCCTTAGCCTGACCATTTGTTGGAAATCCAAAGAAACAATACGAGCCTTGTACGGATTTAGTTGTAGAACCTATCATTCACTTATGGTGGCGCCCCACTGTTTGGATGGTAGCTATAGTAGGCATAGTTCGAAATGTCTATGCTGGCTAAGATTTATATTCTACTTTCGAAATGTTTTCTACACTATGCACTAATAATAATATCAAAAATGATTTGATTTTGCATAGTAAGCATTTTTGACTATCATAAGAAGAAATCTCCTCCAATTCTGCGTTTGCATTGTGTGTGTGGTGGGAGGTCTTATGGTAGTTTCATTTTCCAAAAGCATTGCGAATCTATTTTAAAATATTCCTATGTTGTTTTAAAGATAAATTGTTTTACGATTTCACACCAGTCACCATGACTGACTCGGAGTTTATTGTTTCCCTTCTAAATTCTGGGTGCCCATAATTTCCACACGGGCAGCCTAGAGTTGTGTTATCAGGATATTCTGGATATTCTGGAGCTTTGGAAGCAAACTGGATGGCGAAACGTATCACCTATACTTTGTATTTATTCCGCTGTGTATTCTGTATGAGGACAAGTTTATATAACTGTCCATTGTTGTATATTGACTCTGATGATTGATGTATGTATAAAATGATATAGTTCTTTGTTTTAAAGATTATTCATTTATCTATTGTATATTGTTCCGCTGCGATGTGTAAGATTCTGATATTGTTTTCTGTTCTGATGTTGTTCTGTTGTTCTTCTTCTGCCTTTTTCTTCTTTTTTAAAACCCCTCAGGGTTCGTATTTCCATGCCCCTTGAGTTAATCAATGGAGATTAGTGTTTAATCAAGGAGTACGGATTTGCGGGTCTTGACAGAAATAGTAGTTCATGAAGCTACTATGTAAATATATCAGAGTTACATAAGATACAACAGAAGAAATAGAGTACAACAGAAGTCTCAATAAAATAACCAAGTACAAGCCGAGTAGAACAACGGAACTGAAATAGATAGGACAAGACAAGCAGACAATCTCCAGTGATTCAAATCTCCGAGAGAGTGGAAATCCAAATCTGTGAATAACTCGGGCTGACCCGAGCGTAAAGTAAAACACAAAACACTCGAGTCAGGACAATATATACTTATATAATGTAAACCAACTCAAGTGAACTGTAATAAAGGTACCAGTAACTTAAAGAATGCTTGGGATCGCCCAATCTTTAAGGATCCGTTAAACTATTTACTATGTAGTAATATACACTATATACAGTAGTGTCTAATTAGTAAAGTATAATCATATAGAAAATAGCGTTAAGGGGATGGTGAACCTTAACGCGGTCGGATCTTTAAACCAAAATCGTAGTGGGCTCGATATGGTAGGTGACACGGCACACAAGGCAATGCCAGGGTAGATATACCAATTACGCACACGGACTGATGGAAACGCATAGCAGCCACTACCGCTCCACCTCGAACAACACTACCAAATCAAGGGTGCGCACCAAATCAATCACAAGTAATAGAATGGTATCGAAGAAGTGTGTCCGATAAGAGGTGCTACCTCACTGGTCCGAGATCGCTCCTGTTTTAGCCACCTTATGCCAATTCATGGGAATTGGGTCCACGTATATACCGTTAGGATCGTCGCCACCATCCTACTTCATTCTGGAAACTCCACCTCATACACAGTTGTCAAAGTGGTTTTCGGTATCGACAGAGAGTATGTCCATATCCGATCCCGGTCTCTTTAACAACCAATCGTTATTATAACCCGTGGTTATAATTTTTTAAAATAATATTTTATACTTCAAAATAGAATATCATTTCAAATCCCATCTTTATCAAAATGAAGATTAAATAATTTCTAAATCATTTCAATATATTAAGGTATAATACCTTTCCAAAACTCCCTTTCAAATCATTTTAATATATCAAAATGTAACGACCCGTAAATTTCAACTGTTTTAATAACGTAATTAGTTGAAATTTTGTGAAATTTTAAACGATAAAATTTTGAAATAAAAATTTAATATTTGGAATACGTCTTGTTAAACATAGCAACTGGTAAATTTTCGTCCGAAAATATGAAAGTTTATTTCGCGCGTAAATTTACTTCAATTTAATCAGTTAAAAAGTAATGAAAATAAAATGTTTTCAAAACCTAAATATTTTTACATAGAAAAATTCTAAACCATCTTCTGAGCAAGATGTCAGTTTGTCGTTTTCCCAAATTCGGATATCTTTGGCTCCGTCGATCTTATTTTTCAGCATTTTTCTTGCACGTTTCGCTAATAGAAAATTCGAATTTTATAATTCAACCATACCACTGATATCTATATACCGTTTTGATCGCCTCGTCGTGCTGGTCTTTACCGTATATTCATTTCTATGTTTTGAAGTTTCGATACGCAGCGAAATCTGTGAAACGATTTCGTACCGATACCGGTTTGTAAAATCTTTTGGTTTCCTTCCACTCTTCGTATTCCACCGTTTCAATCAATTGCCTTTTCATTTCGTATTCGCATACATTAATATCAAGTTATTGCAATTCCACCTTTTCACAAATTTTGACTCTTCATTTCGGTTCCCAATTCATAATGAAAAGATTAGAAACATGCTTTTCTTTTCTGTTGCCTTTGCCTCTGTAATTCCTTCCTCTCCTCTGTGCTCGTTCCTTATACCAATAGCCTTTCCCCTTCAAATCTCAAAGCTCATGGCCGAAACCCAGCCTTCACGCATGTGCCTCTCTCCATGCTCACCATCGCGCCTGTACCTCTCGAGCTCCGCTACAGCTCGTCCCCTTCCGCCTTCCTTTGCACCCTCACACATAGCCTTCTGCCTACACCCGCTTGCCACCACCCGTGGTTCCCACCTGACAACCCTACAGGGCGAACACCGAAGACCACCCTCCCGTACGCCAAGCACACCGACCAACCCATCTCCGCTAACCACCAGAGCCGCCCTCATGCCACAATGCCGAACCACACTTTCTCTTGGCCACGAACAGTCCATCCCCACCACGAAACGCACCACGACAGTCCAACCCCTCAGCCCGCCACCATAGATTCACCCAGGGCCCACCTCTACACGTCTCCACCTCAAGCGACAGCATCACCCACCCTGGCCTCACCGTCCAGACCTTGGATCCACCACCAGAGAACCCCGTCGCCAGCACCTATCCCACCCCTCAAACAAATACTCGCCTCCCTCTCTCCTCACTGGCCGAGACCCACTCGAACACCCAAACCCGCATCAGCCACCCTCCTCTACTGCTCCTCCCCAACGCATCGGTCTCTATGACAGCCGCGACCTTCTTTCTCAACTTGACAGCCTCCTTCCCTTCCTCTTTGAATCGGTATATATTATTTTGTGTTAGTATTTGTTTATTATGTTTTGAGAAAACTATATATATAAGTTGTCTATGATATATAATATATATTAGTTATGTAGGATCTGTTGTATTGAAAATTTTATTCTCTTCCAAGTCTTTATGCCTTGCTGCTAGTGTATCCCTTACCCTTTCTACATGGCATGGTATAAAGCATAAGTTTGCTGTCACAAGTAGTTTTAGCTTGTACAGATACCATATGGTTTTGTGCACTGAGTTTTGTTTCCTACTTATTACAGTAGTTGCTTGACTGTTAAAAAAAAAATTGAGTCTGTACCAATGGATTTGAAAATGTGTACCTATATATATACATAAATATTTTACAATAGAGTAGTCTGTCGTTTTGTTCAGAGTAAAATATTATATAAATATAGTTATATTAGTCGTATATATGTTTTGCATTGATTTATATATAAGTACTGTCATAAGTTTATAAATGAATTTACATTGTAGATGTGGTATGGCTTTATGTATTAGCTCATACATTATTTCATATACCTATATAAATTTATATCTGAGTTCATAAAATGGTTGGGTAGTACACGTAGGGAATAATATATGTATTTGTTATTAAAAGAAATGGCTTCTATACTGTTAAATATGAAGTATGTTCGTTTCTTTGTCAGTTTTCAAATATAGATGTGTTTGCTATATGGGTTATTATATACATATTTAGTTATATAAGATTTTATTTTATATTTGTTATAAAGTTGGAAACAGTTTGTTATATATTATTATGCAATGTTTGAATACAATATTTAATTATATACGAACTATATATATACGTATATTTTATGTATGCAAAATCTCTCTGCTCTGTAAGTGTTGTATATTATTTTAAAGCTATATTTTTAAAGTTAGTAAATTTTACAGTGTGTATATATGTTTGTATATAAAATATTTATCTCGTTTCATTGATATATCAAACTTGTTTTGACTCGTTTCCATCAATTTCAAACTGTCAGATGTGCTCGTCGAATTAGCATTCATTCGTATCAATCTCGCTTTGCTCTGGAAACTCGTGCGTGGATTTTCTTAACTCCATTTCATTGTCTATTATCTCTAGCCTCGAAAGGTGAGCAATCACTCACGATTAACGTTCTTTTATTTATTAAATTTGATTTCAATTTAAACGACAATTGAAATATGCTGCTGTTAGTTAATTACACTGTTGTATATGCTATTACCTGTATCAGTTCACCTGTGACATCTGACACCATTATCTGTTAATTATTTATGCGATGATAATACAGTTGGCTGATAATTGATTGATTGTTGATGTTTATATTGGACGTTAAATTGTTAGTGTTAAATGATGAATAGTATGCAAAATTGAAATGGATATAGGATAGTTAACAATTTTAAAACTGATTTATATGTTAAATTTGATTAGTGAATATGACCCCTTTTAATTGTTAAATAAATTGACATGTAGAATAGTGATAATTACACTTTGAACCATCGAAGTATATTGGATTAATTGTTGTAGTGTAAAAAAATTTGAAGTTGATTGACAAGTGAAAACCGTAATGTAATAATCTTTAATCTGCATGAAATGATAGTGTAGATTCTAGAAATAATTTTATTAATTCGTACAAATAACAATGCGAATTAATACGGTTATTTCGGGATTATTTGAATTGATTATTGGATTGTTGTTATTGCTTGTTTATTTACTTTGACACCATCCCAGTTATCACACTACAAGTTCCCTTTAATATGTTTTGATTTTGAATTGAATTGGAATCGGGTTGAAATGATAAACACCCAAATTGAACTTTGACCTAGGATAGAAAATTAAATAAAAACCAGATTGGTCAATAATTTGATTTAAAATAAAATGAAGATTTTATTTTATAGTTTTGAAATGAAGTTGAAATTTGAATTTTTAATGAAAGGAAAATGTTAGTATTTAATAAATCTGAAACAAAATATTAACAATGTAATTGTTGAAAGAATGTTGTTTAATTTGAGAAATGATTGAATTAAGTTTGAAATGATTTAATAATTAAGTTTGAAATTATAATTAAGTTTGAAATTATTAACTTTGAAATGATTTAATAATTAAGTTTTGAATTATTTAATAATTAAATAAGATGGAATTATTTAATAATCAAATAAGAATTGAATTCTTTGTTAAGTAAAATTGAACTTTTGAATAAGTAAATTTTACTTCGTAAATAATTGAAATTGAGTTTCTTTATTAATTAAGTTTTGGAAAATTATTTAAGTAAGTAAATAAGTGAAATTGAATTTCTTTAACAAGAAATAAAATGTGATTTATTGAAATTAGTGTAAGACTTGAAAATTAAAGGATTTGATTTGATGAATTTAATTTAATTCAAATTGTAAGTTTTGAAATAAGGAAGTTGAATTTAAATAATGGATTTAATGAATTGGAAATTTAATATAAATTGTTCTGAATGGAAAATTTACTTAATGAATATTGAATGAAGTCGATAAATGAATTTAAGTTTGATTTGAATGTTAATTAAATTAACTTAAATGTTTTCGAAATGAAACATATACACGAACTTGAATCAATATTTGAATGGTTTTAAATAAAGATTGAAATTGAATTATAAGGTTTTGAAATGATAATTTGGAAGTTTTGAAACGTAAATTATTGGAAATTGGTTTTGAAAGACAAATGAAATGTTGATTTACGAATTGAAATTGAAATTGAAATTGATTTGGTTTTGAAATATATAACTGACCAATCGGTGTATTAATCACGAAAGTTATTAAAGAGACCGGGATCGGTAATGGATATACTCTCTATCTGAACCGAAACCACTTTAATAACTATGCGCAGAGTGATGACCCAGAATGAAGTGGTTGGAATGGTGATCGTGTTGACTGAAGAAAGAGAACGATGATGGATAGCCTTGACACTTGTGTCAAATTGGAAATGACTAAAACAGGAGCTGTGCCGGGCCAATGGAGGATTAGCTACCTCAAGTGGACACACTTCTTCGAACTACTTATACTTGTTGTCGATTGGTGCACCCTTGATTTTTGGGAGTGTTGTTTCACGGTGTTGCGGGCGCTGCGGCGTTGCGTTCTCACCAGTCCGGATCAGGCGAACGGTAGTATCACTACCTTGGGTATTGCCTCATGTGCCTTGTCATACTTGTATTCCATTTATTCGCGACCACTACGATTTTGATTTGTACCTTTAGTATATGGATTGCCCTCTGGTGACTTCCGGTTTTGGGGAAACTACGGCCTTGTATATGCTTTTGGGAATAAAAATGTGTTAAGGGTGGAATGGGCCATGACTTAACGCTATTTTGATATCTTATTATTACTGATAGACATTATCTACTTATCGTACACTACTACATAGTAGATAGTTTGATGGATCCTTAAAGGATGGTTATTCCAAACATCCTTTAAGTTACTTGTATTTCAATTGCTATTTCACTTGAGTTGGATTTATTAATATAAGAATGTTAATCCTGACTCGAGTGTTTTGTGTTTTGCTTTACGCTCGGGTCAGACTGAGTGTACCAGTATCCAAGACTCACCTTTGAAGTTGGAGCTTTTCTTGAAGATCCAGCCATATATTCTGCTTTCAGTATTCGATGATTCCAGTGATGTATTCTGATTTGTATCTGATGTATCGTATTACTCTTATGTTGTAAACTCTGATGTATTTTATATATTCATATAGTAGCTTCATGAACTACTATCTCTTTTATTTCCGCTGCATTTATTACTCTGTGTCTGTGATCTGTGATTATTTATTTACTGTATATGTTCAGTTTTGCCAAATTTAAATTAACAACGCGGTATTTTGAGCAATTCAACTCCGGCATGAGTGCCTTCCTATACACTTATAATGGATGCGAATGGTCCAAAATTCTGGGTCGTTACAGTTGGTATCAGAGCTTTGGTAGCTCTAGGCAAAACTTAACATATAGGGTAAATATATTTACAGAATCACTCTCATTCGAGTTTCAGTCTCTTCCTTTGACTCAATTTCTTTGAATTTTGGAACGTTCCCCTCGGTTCTGAAATTCATTCGTGTCCTTCACTATTCGACTTCTTTCAATTCTGGAGCACCCCATAACTCCATTTTGAATGATATTTATAATAGATCGACGGTCTCGCCAATCTTCGAATGATTCGTAAAGGATTAAACTCCTTTATAATAGGCATTGATTTACCGGAGATTTCTGTATCCTCGGTTTACGATGCTATTTATTACCTGCTATACCTGAATTCCATCTCTTGAGATCGAGTGTTGATTTACCTCGGAATTCAGCATCGATCCTATTCTTGAAGTTACGGACGACCGGTTAAGGTTGCCCGTGAATTTAATAAACTTACCCATCTCCCGATTCTGTTATTGAATCATCTTATCTTTTCTTTCGAATTTGTCTTCGAATCAGAATTCTCTTTGATTTGAGTCCATCAAATTTGAATCTCTACCCTTGCTTTGAATCCATTCTTGCATCGTCGAGCGAAGAAGTGTAATTGTAAATTAATGTTTTAAAATGTTTTACATATACTGTGTTGTTTGAGTTGTTGATGTTGATTTGGGTTTCCGATCGATTCGTCTGATCAACGCTATCGATAGGATTTCTAAAACACTTGAGCAGAGCAAACTGACACAATATCGTTTTCAAATTTGATAAATAAAATAAAAGTTTTGTATGATTATATATAAATATAAGTTTCTGGAATTAAATTTTAATGAATTTGTTGTCTGAAATAATTGTAACGACCCGGAATTTTCGAACCCGAAAATTCCAGATAGTTAGAAGAAAAAGAAAGAGATAGAAGAAAGAAACAGAAAGAAGAAAGGAGAACAGAGAACACAACATCTCACCTTCGCAGCGGATTAAATATAATAACAAATAATAATATCAGTTATACAAAGAAAACTGTATTTGTTAATTACATTTTAATACATCAGATTTACAACATTCACAAATGTACTAGACAGTTAGAATTAACATGTTTCTAACAACTATAGTATATCACAGCGGAAAACACTCCATACGTTCCTGCCATCCAGCTCGCCTCCTGAGCTCCAGAACGCCCTTTCCTGAAATCTGTAATACTCGGTCTGACCCGAGCATTACATCAAAGTAACACCCGGGTCAGGCTGGAAACCAGCGTGAGTAAACCCATATAATTTGAAATACTAAGTTATAAAACTTATTTGAATCCAGGGTAACTCGTATCTTCTACGAGTTCTTACTTATTTTATTCAAACAATTATTTCACAAAATAATATCTAAGTATCGTTACTTAGTTCCAATGGTCCAGTCTACTCAATTTATTTCATCCCAGCCTATTTGATTTACAATTCAAATCTATAGAGAATTTAGATTACTAATCGAAGTGGTTTCGGATATTTACTAATACCCGACCCCGGTCTCTTCGAATTCAATATCATCTTAACCCAAGTTATTCAAATGAATACAATTCAATTTTAAATATAGAGTGTCACTTTTACACAGCAAATTATCATAGGTAAACACATCATCATTGTTCACCCAAACATATAATATTACAAAAATATGGCAGATCACATAGCATCACAATCACATACCCGAGATAACAAATAGTCCAAGGCATTCAATATCATTCAGTCACCCATAAGCAAGGTAAATCACTTCCAAAATTAATTTAATTTATCTTTAATTAAATTAATTACAAATCTTTAATCACTTAGATTATCTTTACTCAACATTAATTAATTACAAACCAATTAATTAATCATCCATTAAGTATCCATCTTAATTAATCACTCTTGATTAATTGTTCTTTTTAATTTCATTACATAATTAGCCTTTAATAACATAAATTAATTAACCTTTTATTTATTTATTTATTTAATTGAGGATTATTAAACAATGGGATAATCACATTAATTAATGATCCTTAATTAATTACTTTCATTAACAAATTAACTATAGTTAATTACATTGATCTTTAATTAATTACATTAATTAATTAATCATACTTTAAATTAATCACTTCCATTAATTAATTACTCATTTAATTACCTTAGCAAATAATTAATCACATTATTAATTAATCCTTAACTCTCTAATTAATTAATTACTCTTTAATTAATTAATTAACTCATTAATTAATTGTATTAATAAATCCTTTAGTTAATAACATTAAGTGATTATCCTTTAATTAATTAAGTAAATTAATTATACTTCAACCACTACCATTAATTTCCTTTAATTAATTCCCTTATCTTAATCTAAATACTTTATTACCTCATTAACTTTATTTTAGAAACCATTAGGAATTAATTAGACCAACTGATATTTTATAAAACATTAAAAACAGGCTTTCACTTTCCCTCTCCCGATCCTTACTCCGAGTCATTCCCGCGTTCTACTCGAGATCGCTTCGAGTCTCCCTCCTTCCAGCTTCTTCTTCTCCCCTAGTTTCTTCAAAGCTTAAAACTGTTAAACTATTAACAGCTACAACTACCTCACGAACACGAGTTAATACCCGAGCATATCTTCAAATTTTCCTGAGATTTCTTCGAGTCGCCACGAACCCATTCTCCCCCTGACATACACAGCAACGCTGTGCACGTGCACCATATCTCGACCAACTCTGACGAACTCGACTACCTCCGGCAAGTCGTAAATCAACTCGACATTCATTTACGATCATACAAACCAACGTATCTAACCTAAATCGAATTCGAGTGTTCAACTCGAATCAGAAGTTCGTCAACGCCTGGAAGAAACGCCTCGCCATCGTGCCTCCGACCACCATTCCACCTGAAACTCTGGTCACGTCATCGCAAAGCCTCCACGCATCCATCCCCAATACTCCGAAGACACTCGATCCACCATGGATGTTCCAGTCGTCACATTTCCACCACGACCAAAACAAACGCTTAAACCCTAGATCGACTGATTTCCAACGCCACGATGTATGATAAAATCATCTGACATTTTTCTCGACATCCCTGGCCATCAACCAAGCTACGATCGAAACCCCGAGAACTCTATATCTTCCGATCGCCAGTAAATGGTGAAAACCCATTTCAAGTTCAACTCTCATCTGCTCTTAACTTACTAAATTAAAAATCACCATATTTGATTTAAAAATCTTATTTTTCTGAGTTAATTCAGATTATATAATTTAATTAGCAAATTGCAATACTTGATTTAACATGTTATAAAATTTGACACTGTATATTTCTTAATTCCAGTCGGTTTCAAAGCTAAGATACTTAACCATATTTTTAAAAAGCTAAATTATATTTAAACAAGCTTATCTTGTTTGTAAACAAAGGCTTAACAGAGAATAGAGAAGGAGAATTTGAATTTTTGATTTAATCTAAACTCTGTAACTTAAAACAGAGAAGTACAGACATGCCCAATTCAACACAAAACAATATACAGATCTACACTTGTATATATATACATGTAGAGCACAAATCATTCCAGAAACACACATGCACAAACATTTATCACCTAAGCATTCTAGTTAGATGTTTACTCACCTTTTTAAAATGAACAGAGCCTCTTTGAAACTGCATTTGAAAAGCCTTTGAATGCTTTTAAACTGAGATGCCCTTTTGTAACAACCCGACTTTTTCTCCACAGAAAGTCGCATAGTTAATTAAGAAAGAAAGGGATAGAAGAAGAAAAGAAAGAAAAGAAGGAAGAACAACAACATCAGATACTCACAACGGAACGAATGAAATATAATATATCACATAAAATATTACATAGTATCATATACATCAGAGTTATACAACTTATACACCTCATATTAGACAGTTATAAACACCTGTCTATCATACATCTCAAACATCACAGAGATACAGACTCAATACAAACACAGCGGAAACACCATAATATATCTACACGCTGAAGCCACCTGCTCCAAATCTCCTCCAGAATTCGTCAAAGCTAACCTGAATCCCTCGACTACTCAATACAATATTGAGTACCCAAGAGTTTAATAAAACAGAAAATAAACACTTGGGTCAGACATGGGTCTGGTGTGAGTAAACGATTAGATTGCTTAACTTTGAAAACTTTTGAAAACAAAAGTATCACGTAAGACTTCCCACAAATAAACATGGGTAAGTTTTTACCTTACGCTAACTAAAACATTTGATAGGAAATCCGATTGTATTATAATAGGGTCTAGGGTTTTCAAGTAAAATACAGAAATAGCTGAAATGCTTACATCTCACATTCCAACATAGTTGGGCACAACTAATACGTACGGCACTTATTGGAGTTTGGATTCCATACAATGGCAGGGCTACTGGGGTACCGCCCGTCACAGTACGTGGCCTAGATCACCGTACCGAGGAGTACGCCCGCTCCCCTGCAACACAAAGCCGGAACCATCCCTTACTGGATAATCCCGAACAAGATAATCCCGTAGTTGGCGCGACCAACCACACACTAAGCCGAATAAAAGAAAAGGGACCTCTAGACAGGGATCTATCTTGCTCTCAGTGGGTGCTACCCACGAAGCCTTGCTGCACCTCCCCTGTTTTAGCCATTCCCGGTTGATGAGGCTTGAGGTTACGATTACCTTTAATCAGAACATATCACTTAGAATGCTCATCGTCCACCTGACGATGTGCTGAAAGCATTCAATCCATATAAGTTCGTTCCGGGTTCGAACGAAACCGAAGGCATTATCTCGTTACACTCGTTTTGGAATCACCCTCAGAGTTAACGACAATAACCCTTGCACTCTGAATCTTCATCTTCACTTGAGATTCACGACCTATCGTAAATTTGGATCGATGTGGTATTCCAGGTCCCTTTGATCTTTAAAACTTTATTAAACTTGAATGCTTGCTAGAAAACTTGCATGCATGCTTTGATTATTTAGGTGTGTTGCTATAGATCCCAGGTTTACTTGCTTCCAGACTTTGAAGAAAATATGCAGGCTTTGATGTTGAAAAAAGAATTGCAGGCTAGAGTTCCAGATTTTAAAAGAATTTGCAGGCTGAACTTTGATTTTGGAAAATGAGTTAACAGGTTGAAGAAATGTTGATTTCGGTTTGAGGAAGATGATTATCAGATTTGTTTTTGGGAATTTATATTCATTTTTCTCTTAGTTTTTGAAAAGAAGGGGATAGGAAAAGAATGAAGGGAAGAAAAACAATGTATTTATAAAGGCTGATTTATAAATATAAATAAAACAAAAATTAAAAATTAAAGATGACACTTGGTTTAAAATTCAACATTTGTCACATAGAGTTGTTAATTAATTAACACTTGTTAAAACAAAGCCTTTAGAGAATTACACATGTCTTTTAAGTAATTTATATTTAATTTTAAAATGTTAGTAAAAGCCTTTACTAAATTTATTTATTGTTATGTAAATGTATATATGAGTTTATTTTTTAAAGAAAATGTAATAAAACAAATTATATATATATACACACACACAACACATTTATTATTATTGGTTTGAAATTAACAATTTGGCCAAATTTTAAATAATTTATACTGGAGATTATCACATCTAAATTTGTTCAATTTATAAATCAGTATTTTTAAAAATTAAATCAGATAACTATCCAATTATCTGATGCCCGAAAATCCGGGATATCACATTCCTTCCCCCTTTAAATCTTTTCGTCCTCGAAAAGGAATGAAGCAAGAATTTTATTACAGTTAAATTATTCCTTAGACATCTTAACTCTTAACTCTCTTTATTTAAATTTTCAAAACATTTTTTAAAAAATTTACATAATATTATCAAAATATTTTTTTATAAAAATACTTTTTATAACTCGATGTCTCAACCAGTCCATCCTTGTTCTCACAGAAATTCGGTCATACGTTGATCAGGCGTAAGACTGAAAATCTATCAGTACTTGGTAAACCCGTTTTCAACACCCAGTGAAAATAATTTATGAAAATATAGAAACAGTTTTGAAAATAGAGGAAATATCTTTGGTGAGAATACTCTGGAAATCATCACCCCCATCCATGGTCGCAGTTAACCCGATGGTTACGTTGCCGTCCCGGCAAAATCCACAGATAACTGTAGGTCTCCGTGCTCCTCGATTACGCCATGGAACCCGCTACAGATCGCAGTTATACCCGGGCCTTACGTTGCTATCACAGCACAAACCCATATAACTGTAGGCATCAGCGCCACCGAATTTCGCTGCCAAATAATGAAACTTCTCCCACATAGGTCGCAGTCTACCGATATAAAATCAAACGTAGACAGTTGGCTCTCAGCGGCACACACGACTTTCTCTATGTTACCATAGTGTCACAGTCTACCGATATAAAATCAAACGTAGACAGTTGGCTCTCAGCGGCACACATGACTTTCGCTATGGTCTGCAGTAGATCGCAGTGACATCGAGTTACATTGTCGTCACAGAATAACCCAAATGCCTCTGTGGGCACCAGCCCCTCGACTTTTGCTACACAAATAATCCTCAGGAACTAGTTTGTCCGGACTCCTCACAGGATCAACTTTAGAATCCCCCCTTGGGGTTCAAGGCAGTACCACCCAGTGGCACTCCTGAGAAGTTCATTTCAAGGGAGCGCCTTTTTCCCCAGAGCTATACTCAAAACATTTTATACTATATACTTATAGTATCTTCAAATCATACCCTTTATGATTTATCAAAATCTCCTTTACACAAAATCGATTACCAAAAATCGATAATTCTCAAACTAGGCTTTCCAATTTCCCAAAATTGATTTTCCCAAAAATCAAAAGCCATTTCCAAATTCATAGGTTCTCAAAACCTTTTTCAAAATCATTCTCATAAGATCCTTTATATATATATAGATATAGATATATAATTTTTAAAATCTTTGGATCATTTCAACTTTGTATAAAACCTCTTTTATACTTCAAATATTTCAAAACCCTTTTCTTTTAGCAATAGATTCAACAAGGGAAAATTTACCTTATATAACAAGGATATATAACTTTATTTTATTCTAAATCAAATATTCACATTTGATAAATCTTTTATAAAGTTATTAACCATATTTCTTTTCAAAAACCATTTTACAATTCTTATCCACAAATCTTCAATATCAATTTCATTCAAATCCGTACGATGTACACATATCATCCGTACACAATATCAATCTGATCGCTCAATCGATCACACAATTTCACTTCCGAACTAGTATCGTCCACCCGACTTCCTAGTGCGGACTCAGATCTGG
The DNA here is from genome assembly GCA_030737815.1 of Allium fistulosum. Lineage (NCBI taxonomy): Eukaryota > Viridiplantae > Streptophyta > Magnoliopsida > Asparagales > Amaryllidaceae > Allium > Allium fistulosum. Next base: position 2,493,217 of record JASFAW010000015.1, read on the forward strand.
TTTCTTGATTAGAAACCGTCATTCTCCTTGCATAGTCACAACTATGATAGAGAATATCCAGAACCAATCAAAAATCCATATCCAGGTTCGCCGTCGAAAATCGAGCGAAAAATCCCAACTCGGATCGATAATACTATCTCGAAATTCTGTGTTCGAATCTGGATCAAATCACTATGCGAATAGAATAATATACGTATATCCTACGTATTTATCTTTGTTGGTTATTATCCAAATCAATTCTCTTTTCTATTCACATTTCCTTCAATTCCATTCACTTATTCTCAATTGCTTCCATTTCCAATTGAGTTATTACTTCAATTACAAACAGTTTGAACTCTGACCAATTTAAATTTAAAAATAGCTTGAAAAAGTTTAAAATAGATAAGTAGTTGAAAAATAGTTATTAGTTTGTAAAATAGCTGTAAAACAGTTAAGTAGGTATAAAATAGTTAGATAATTGCAAAATAGTTTTTAAAATAGTGATTAGATATAAGTAACTGAAAAATAATAATTAGTTTATAAGACAGTTTCAAAATAGTTAATTGGTTCCAAAATAATTGTAAAATAAGTATAAGATAGTTTGGGGTTTAAGAAGAAAGATTGTATAGTAAATAGTTTGAAAAAATAGGTTTATATTAAAACAAATTACTTTGAAAATAGTCCAGAGTCAAACCGTTCAATTCCCTATCAATTCAATTTAAATTTCTACTTCCATTTAAATTGACTCAATACTTCAATTTCCATTGAATTTTATTCAATCCCAATTCAAGTTGAATTAATCTTAATTCCTTTCCAAATTTCAAATCAAATTCCATTTGATTTTAAACATATTCATTTTAATTACAATTTCAAATTAGTTTGAACTAATTCAATTTAAATCTCAATTTTAAACTATCTCGAATTATATAAATTCGAGTTAAATTTTAAATGTTGATTTAATCCTTTAAATCAAATTAACCTTAATTTTTAATTTAACAACTTAAATCTTTAAACCATTTAATTCTGAATCCAAATTCCAAAATTCCATTTTAAAATTATCTTTACTTAACTTATTATAAATTTCAAATAAGAATTTAAAAACAATTAAATTTCAGATTATAATTTATTATCCATTTTCAATTTCCAAATCTCAAACCCATTTTGAGATCACTCATAACTCCCATTTTAATCAACCATTTAACTTCCCAAGTTAAATTTTAATTTCATCTTGAAATTTCTAATTCAAGTTGTTCATTCTAAACTCATTTAACTTTCCTTAAGTTAAATTCAATTTATCTTTACCCAAATTGAATTCCCATTCAAATTTTAAACTTCTTATTAAAAATCTTCCCACTTAAGTTTAAAAACTTATTCACTTTGGGTTTTCACATCACATTCCAAGGAAAAATTTAAAACTCAATACTTAGAGTTTATTTCAAATCATCTTTAATATAATGTATATCCTCATTTATACATATTTATTTCCTTTACACACCAAGTTATACCTTAAAATTTTAAACCACCTTTGTTTTAATTTAAAACAAATTCCTTTAAAATAATTTCAAGTTTTCTGGATTTAGATTTAAAATTTCACAATTTTAAATTATCTTCAATTCTAATTGGATTTTTTATTTCAGTTTGGATCCATTTCAAACTTATCTTCATTCAATTTTTATTTGGTTGTATTACCATTACTACTTAATTCTCATTATCTTATTTAATTCCAATTAATTTAACAACCAATTTCTTTAATATATTTAATAATTAGAAAATTATTTCTATATACATCAAAAGATAAACTTATATAAAAACCATTTATTTTTAAAACCATTTTAAAACCTTTATATAAGAAAATAACAAGTACGCTCTCATATATCTATATACACTCAACTCGTTCTAGGGTACCATTGACCCTATTCTTAACGAGTAATCTCAACAGAGCCAAGGTTCTCGCTTAACCTTCAGCTCTGATACCAACTGTAACGACCCGGAATTTTCGAACCCGAAAATTCCAGATAGTTAGAAGAAAAAGAAAGAGATAGAAGAAAGAAACAGAAAGAAGAAAGGAGAACAGAGAACACAACATCTCACCTTCGCAGCGGATTAAATATAATAACAAATAATAATATCAGTTATACAAAGAAAACTGTATTTGATAATTACATTTTAATACATCAGATTTACAACATTCACAAATGTACTAGACAGTTAGAATTAACATGTTTCTAACAACTATAGTATATCACAGCGGAAAACACTCCATACGTTCCTGCCATCCAGCTCGCCTCCTGAGCTCCAGAACGCCCTTTCCTGAAATCTGTAATACTCGGTCTGACCCGAGCATTACATCAAAGTAACACCCGGGTCAGGCTGGAAACCAGCGTGAGTAAACCCATATAATTTGAAATACTAAGTTATAAAACTTATTTGAATCCAGGGTAACTCGTATCTTCTACGAGTTCTTACTTATTTTATTCAAACAATTATTTCACAAAATAATATCTAAGTATCGTTACTTAGTTCCAATGGTCCAGTCTACTCAATTTATTTCATCCCAGCCTATTTGATTTACAATTCAAATCTATAGAGAATTTAGATTACTAATCGAAGTGGTTTCGGATATTTACTAATACCCGACCCCGGTCTCTTCGAATTCAATATCATCTTAACCCAAGTTATTCAAATGAATACAATTCAATTTTAAATATAGAGTGTCACTTTTACACAGCAAATTATCATAGGTAAACACATCATCATTGTTCACCCAAACATATAATATTACAAAAATATGGCAGATCACATAGCATCACAATCACATACCCGAGATAACAAATAGTCCAAGGCATTCAATATCATTCAGTCACCCATAAGCAAGGTAAATCACTTCCAAAATTAATTTAATTTATCTTTAATTAAATTAATTACAAATCTTTAATCACTTAGATTATCTTTACTCAACATTAATTAATTACAAACCAATTAATTAATCATCCATTAAGTATCCATCTTAATTAATCACTCTTGATTAATTGTTCTTTTTAATTTCATTACATAATTAGCCTTTAATAACATAAATTAATTAACCTTTTATTTATTTATTTATTTATTTGAGGATTATTAAACAATGGGATAATCACATTAATTAATGATCCTTAATTAATTACTTTCATTAACAAATTAACTATAGTTAATTACATTGATCTTTAATTAATTACATTAATTAATTAATCATACTTTAAATTAATCACTTCCATTAATTAATTACTCATTTAATTACCTTAGCAAATAATTAATCACATTATTAATTAATCCTTAACTCTCTAATTAATTAATTACTCTTTAATTAATTAATTAACTCATTAATTAATTGTATTAATAAATCCTTTAGTTAATAACATTAAGTGATTATCCTTTAATTAATTAAGTAAATTAATTATACTTCAACCACTACCATTAATTTCCTTTAATTAATTCCCTTATCTTAATCTAAATACTTTATTACCTCATTAACTTTATTTTAGAAACCATTAGGAATTAATTAGACCAACTGATATTTTATAAAACATTAAAAACAGGCTTTCACTTTCCCTCTCCCGATCCTTACTCCGAGTCATTCCCGCGTTCTACTCGAGATCGCTTCGAGTCTCCCTCCTTCCAGCTTCTTCTTCTCCCCTAGTTTCTTCAAAGCTTAAAACTGTTAAACTATTAACAGCTACAACTACCTCACGAACACGAGTTAATACCCGAGCATATCTTCAAATTTTCCTGAGATTTCTTCGAGTCGCCACGAACCCATTCTCCCCCTGACATACACAGCAACGCTGTGCACGTGCACCATATCTCGACCAACTCTGACGAACTCGACTACCTCCGGCAAGTCGTAAATCAACTCGACATTCATTTACGATCATACAAACCAACGTATCTAACCTAAATCGAATTCGAGTGTTCAACTCGAATCAGAAGTTCGTCAACGCCTGGAAGAAACGCCTCGCCATCGTGCCTCCGACCACCATTCCACCTGAAACTCTGGTCACGTCATCGCAAAGCCTCCACGCATCCATCCCCAATACTCCGAAGACACTCGATCCACCATGGATGTTCCAGTCGTCACATTTCCACCACGACCAAAACAAACGCTTAAACCCTAGATCGACTGATTTCCAACGCCACGATGTATGATAAAATCATCTGACATTTTTCTCGACATCCCTGGCCATCAACCAAGCTACGATCGAAACCCCGAGAACTCTATATCTTCCGATCGCCAGTAAATGGTGAAAACCCATTTCAAGTTCAACTCTCATCTGCTCTTAACTTACTAAATTAAAAATCACCATATTTGATTTAAAAATCTTATTTTTCTGAGTTAATTCAGATTATATAATTTAATTAGCAAATTGCAATACTTGATTTAACATGTTATAAAATTTGACACTGTATATTTCTTAATTCCAGTCGGTTTCAAAGCTAAGATACTTAACCATATTTTTAAAAAGCTAAATTATATTTAAACAAGCTTATCTTGTTTGTAAACAAAGGCTTAACAGAGAATAGAGAAGGAGAATTTGAATTTTTGATTTAATCTAAACTCTGTAACTTAAAACAGAGAAGTACAGACATGCCCAATTCAACACAAAACAATATACAGATCTACACTTGTATATATATACATGTAGAGCACAAATCATTCCAGAAACACACATGCACAAACATTTATCACCTAAGCATTCTAGTTAGATGTTTACTCACCTTTTTAAAATGAACAGAGCCTCTTTGAAACTGCATTTGAAAAGCCTTTGAATGCTTTTAAACTGAGATGCCCTTTGATCTTTAAAACTTTATTAAACTTGAATGCTTGCTAGAAAACTTGCATGCATGCTTTGATTATTTAGGTGTGTTGCTATAGATCCCAGGTTTACTTGCTTCCAGACTTTGAAGAAAATATGCAGGCTTTGATGTTGAAAAAAGAATTGCAGGCTAGAGTTCCAGATTTTAAAAGAATTTGCAGGCTGAACTTTGATTTTGGAAAATGAGTTAACAGGTTGAAGAAATGTTGATTTCGGTTTGAGGAAGATGATTATCAGATTTGTTTTTGGGAATTTATATTCATTTTTCTCTTAGTTTTTGAAAAGAAGGGGATAGGAAAAGAATGAAGGGAAGAAAAACAATGTATTTATAAAGGCTGATTTATAAATATAAATAAAAGAAAAATTAAAAATTAAAGATGACACTTGGTTTAAAATTCAACATTTGTCACATAGAGTTGTTAATTAATTAACACTTGTTAAAACAAAGCCTTTAGAGAATTACACATGTCTTTTAAGTAATTTATATTTAATTTTAAAATGTTATTAAAAGCCTTTACTAAATTTATTTATTGTTATGTAAATGTATATATGAGTTTATTTTTTAAAGAAAATGTAATAAAAAAAATTATATATATATATACACACACACACAACACATTTATTATTATTGGTTTGAAATTAACAATTTGGCCAAATTTTAAATAATTTATACTGGAGATTATCACATCTAAATTTGTTCAATTATAAATCAGTATTTTTAAAAATTAAATCAGATAACTATCCAATTATCTGATGCCCGAAAATCCGGGATATCACATTAATAATATTTGATTTTCATTTATTGTTTTGTAGACCATTGACTATTGCATAATATAAATAAATGAATTTATAAACTTGGTTATAAATTGATTGGAATTTGAAATGAATTTAATTCAGAAATTTGAGAATTTAGTTTCCGGTGAATTCGAACTTTGATTTTATAATTTTAAAGTATATATTATTGGAAGTATTTTTCGAATAGAAATCGTTTTCAAAGAATTTTTAAAATGTTGAAATCAGTGCTCTTCTCTTTGTCACTGGGAAATAATTTCGGTGATGGCGGCCGCATCATCGACATTCATTTTCGAGTTTCGAAGTGGAGAAACCATTCTGTAGCTTTGCTACGGTTTTGTTTTGAGAAAAAAAAAATATTTTAATTTGAATTTCGTCAGTATGTTTTGATTCACATATATATAGGTATCTTATTTTAAAATTAAATTTGATTTGATATAAATATATTATATATATCTCTAAATTGTTTAAAGTTAATCGGAAATCTAATTCTTAAATTTTGTTAAAGATGATTTTAATTATAAATAAAACCAAAATTTAGAATAAATATTTAAACTTGAATAATTGAATTGGGAAAATTTTATTTGTATATTGTTCAACTACATTCTAATACAACTTACCTAAATCATTTAGAAGTTGAATATGTAATTGGATAATATATAAGATAAATTGAATTTATAAATAAAATTTGAGTGTTTATAATAAATGTTATACACTAAATTTTGATTATAAAGATGTTAATAGCGTTAGATAGGATAATTAGTAAACTCGGTTAATAATGAAATAAATTTGTTTTGAAATAATTAATAAATTTGTTTTGAAAGAATTAACAAATTGAAATTTGATCAACATATGCAAATACATTGAATTTAAATAAAATTAATGAATATAAATTAATTTAAATCGAAACTTTTATGGTTTAAATTTATTTATATGGGTTAAATATATGTGATTAGATATATTAAGTAGATTAAATTTAACAATAATTTGGAATTAAAAGAATTTAAATTGCTGAAAGAAAATATGATTATAATAAAAGACTATTCAAATTTATGGTTTTAGAAATTGTAAATTTAAGATAATGGGATAATAAGATAATAAATTTAGAAATAGTTGAGATTGATTTTAGTGAAATCAAATGGATTAAATCAATTGTTGAATATCAATTAATTTAAAATTTGAATTTATATGGTTTAAATTAATTGTATTTCAAATCTGTTTTTCTTTCTGGTTGTTTCTATTCACCTACCTCGTTCCTTTTCGGGGACGAAAAGTTTTGAGTGGGGGAGAGTGTAACGACCCGTAAATTTCAAATGTTTTAATAACGTAATTAGTTGAAATTTTGTGAAATTTTAAACGATAAAATTTTGAAATAAAAATTTAATATTTGGAATACGTCTTGTTAAACATAGCAACTGGTAAATCAGTTAAAAAGTAATGAAAATAAAATGTTTTCAAAACCTAAATATTTTTACATAGAAAAATTCTAAACCATCTTCTGAGCAAGATGTCAGTTTGTCGTTTTCCCAAATTCGGATATCTTTGGCTCCGTCGATCTTATTTTTCAGCATTTTTCTTGCACGTTTCGCTAATAGAAAATTCGAATTTTATAATTCAACCATACCACTGATATCTATATACCGTTTTGATCGCCCCGTCGTGCTGGTCTTTACCGTATATTCATTTCTATGTTTTGAAGTTCCGATACGCAGCGAAATCTGTGAAACGATTTCGTACCGGTACCGGTTTGTAAAATCTTTTGGTTTCCTTCCACTCTTCGTATTCCACCGTTTCAATCAATTGCCTTTTCATTTCGTATTCGCATACATTAATATCAAGTTATTGCAATTCCACCTTTTCACAAATTTTGGCTCTTCATTTCGGTTCCCAATTCATAATGAAAAGATTAGAAACTTGCTTTTCTTTTCTGTTGCCTTTGCCTCTGTAATTCCTTCCTCTCCTCTGTGCTCGTTCCTTATACCAACAGCCTTTCCCCTTCAAATCTCAAAGCTCATGGCCGAAACCCAGCCTTCACGCATGTGCCTCTCTCCATGCTCACCATCGCGCCTGTACCTCTCGAGCTCCGCTACAGCTCGTCCCCTTCCGCCTTCCTTTGCACCCTCACACATAGCCTTCCGCCTACACCCGCTTGCCACCACCCGTGGTTCCCACCTGACAACCCTACAGGGCGAACACCGAAGACCACCCTCCCGTACGCCAAGCACACCGACCAACCCATCTCCGCTAACCACCAGAGCCGCCCTCATGCCACAATGCCGAACCACACTTTCTCTTGGCCACGAACAGTCCATCCCCACCACGAAACGCACCACGACAGTCCAACCCCTCAGCCCGCCACCATAGATTCACCCAGGGCCCACCTCTACACGTCTCCACCTCAAGCGACAGCATCACCCACCCTGGCCTCACCGTCCAGACCTTGGATCCACCACCAGAGAACCCCGTCGCCAGCACCTATCCCACCCCTCAAACAAATACTCGCCTCCCTCTCTCCTCACTGGCCGAGACCCACTCGAACACCCAAACCTGCATCAGCCACCCTCCTCTACTGCTCCTCCCCAACGCATCGGTCTCTATGACAGCCGCGACCTTCTTTCTCAACTTGACAGCCTCCTTCCCTTCCTCTTTGAATCGGTATATATTATTTTGTGTTAGTATTTGTTTATTATGTTTTGAGAAAACTATATATATAAGTTGTCTATGATATATAATATATATATTAGTTATGTAGGATCTGTTGTATTGAAAATTTTATTCTCTTCCAAGTCTTTATGCCTTGCTGCTAGTGTATCCCTTACCCTTTCTACATGGCATGGTATAAAGCATAAGTTTGCTGTCACAAGTAGTTTTAGCTTGTACAGATACCATATGGTTTTGTGCACTGAGTTTTGTTTCCTACTTATTACAGTAGTTGCTTGACTGTTAAAAAAAAATTGAGTCTGTACCAATGGATTTGAAAATGTGTACCTATATATATACATAAATATTTTACAATAGAGTAGTCTGTCGTTTTGTTCAGAGTAAAATATTATATAAATATAGTTATATTAGTCGTATATATGTTTTGCATTGATTTATATATAAGTACTGTCATAAGTTTATAAATGAATTTACATTGTAGATGTGGTATGGCTTTATGTATTAGCTCATACATTATTTCATATACCTATATAAATTTATATCTGAGTTCATAAAATGGTTGGGTAGTACACGTAGGGAGTAATATATGTATTTGTTATTAAAAGAAATGGCTTCTATACTGTTAAATATGAAGTATGTTCGTTTCTTTGTCAGTTTTCAAATATAGATGTGTTTGCTATATGGGTTATTATATACATATTTAGTTATATAAGATTTTATTTTATATTTGTTATAAAGTTGGAAACAGTTTGTTATATATTATTATGCAATGTTTGAATACAATATTTAATTATATACGAACTATATATATACGTATATTTTATGTATGCAAAATCTCTCTGCTCTGTAAGTGTTGTATATTATTTTAAAGCTATATTTTTAAAGTTAGTAAATTTTACAGTGTGTATATATGTTTGTATATAAAATATTTATCTCGTTTCATTGATATATCAAACTTGTTTTGACTCGTTTCCATCAATTTCAAACTGTCAGATGTGCTCGTCGAATTAGCATTCATTCGTATCAATCTCGCTTTGCTCTGGAAACTCGTGCGTGGATTTTCTTAACTCCATTTCATTGTCTATTATCTCTAACCTCGAAAGGTGAGCAATCACTCACGATTAACGTTCTTTTATTTATTAAATTTGATTTCAATTTAAACGACAATTGAAATATGCTGCTGTTAGTTAATTACACTGTTGTATATGCTATTACCTGTATCAGTTCACCTGTGACATCTGACACCATTATCTGTTAATTATTTATGCGATGATAATACAGTTGGCTGATAATTGATTGATTGTTGATGTTTATATTGGACGTTAAATTGTTAGTGTTAAATGATGAATAGTATGCAAAATTGAAATGGATATAGGATAGTTAACAATTTTAAAACTGATTTATATGTTAAATTTGATTAGTGAATATGACCCCTTTTACTTGTTAAATTAATTGACATGTAGAATAGTGATAATTACACTTTGAACCATCGACGTATATTGGATTAATTGTTGTAGTGTAAAAAAATTTGAAGTTGATTGACAAGTGAAAACCGTAATGTAATAATCTTTAATCTGCATGAAATGACAGTGTAGATTCTAGAAATAATTTTATTAATTCGTACAAATAACAATGCGAATTAATACGGTTATTTCGGGATTATTTGAATTGATTATTGGATTGTTGTTATTGCTTGTTTATTTACTTTGACACCATCCCAGTTATCACACTACAAGTTCCCTTTAATATGTTTTGATTTTGAATTGAATTGGAATCGGGTTGAAATGATAAACACCCAAATTGAACTTTGACCTAGGATAGAAAATTAAATAAAAACCAGATTGGTCAATAATTTGATTTAAAATAAAATGAAGATTTTATTTTATAGTTTTGAAATGAAGTTGAAATTTGAATTTTTAATGAAAGGAAAATGTTAGTATTTAATAAATCTGAAACAAAATATTAACAATGTAATTGTTGAAAGAATGTTGTTTAATTTGAGAAATGATTGAATTAAGTTTGAAATGATTTAATAATTAAGTTTGAAATTATAATTAAGTTTGAAATTATTAACTTTGAAATGATTTAATAATTAAGTTTTGAATTATTTAATAATTAAATAAGATGGAATTATTTAATAATCAAATAAGAATTGAATTCTTTGTTAAGTAAAATTGAACTTTTGAATAAGTAAATTTTACTTCGTAAATAATTGAAATTGAGTTTCTTTATTAATTAAGTTTTGGAAAATTATTTAAGTAAGTAAATAAGTGAAATTGAATTTCTTTAACAAGAAATAAAATGTGATTTATTGAAATTAGTGTAAGACTTGAAAATTAAAGGATTTGATTTGATGAATTTAATTTAATTCAAATTGTAAGTTTTGAAATAAGGAAGTTGAATTTAAATAATGGATTTAATGAATTGGAAATTTAATATAAATTGTTTTGAATGGAAAATTTACTTAATGAATATTGAATGAAGTCGATAAATGAATTTAAGTTTGATTTGAATGTTAATTAAATTAACTTAAATGTTTTCGAAATGAAACTTATACACGAACTTGAATCAATATTTGAATGGTTTTAAATAAAGATTGAAATTGAATTATAAGGTTTTGAAATGATAATTTGGAAGTTTTGAAACGTAAATTATTGGAAATTGGTTTTGAAAGACAAATGAAATGTTGATTTACGAATTGAAATTGAAATTGAAATTGATTTGGTTTTGAAATATATAACTGACCAATCGGTGTATTAATCACGAAAGTTATTAAAGAGACCGGGATCGGTAATGGATATACTCTCTATCTGAACCGAAACCACTTTAATAACTATGCGCAGAGTGATGACCCAGAATGAAGTGGTTGGAATGGTGATCGTGTTGACTGAAGAAAGAGAACGATGATGGATAGCCTTGACACTTGTGTCAAATTGGAAATGACTAAAACAGGAGCTGTGCCGGGCCAATGGAGGATTAGCTACCTCAAGTGGACACACTTCTTCGAACTACTTATACTTGTTGTCGATTGGTGCACCCTTGATTTTTGGGAGTGTTGTTTCACGGTGTTGCGGGCGCTGCGGCGTTGCGTTCTCACCAGTCCGGATCAGGCGAACGGTAGTATCACTACCTTGGGTATTGCCTCATGTGCCTTGTCATACTTGTATTCCATTTATTCGCGACCACTACGATTTTGATTTGTACCTTTAGTATATGGATTGCCCTCTGGTGACTTCCGGTTTTGGGGAAACTACGGCCTTGTATATGCTTTTGGGAATAAAAATGTGTTAAGGGTGGAATGGGCCATGACTTAACGCTATTTTGATATCTTATTATTACTGATAGACATTATCTACTTATCGTACACTACTACATAGTAGATAGTTTGATGGATCCTTAAAGGATGGTTATTCCAAACATCCTTTAAGTTACTTGTATTTCAATTGCTATTTCACTTGAGTTGGATTTATTAATATAAGAATGTTAATCCTGACTCGAGTGTTTTGTGTTTTGCTTTACGCTCGGGTCAGACTGAGTGTACCAGTATCCAAGACTCACCTTTGAAGTTGGAGCTTTGCTTGAAGATCCAGCCATATATTCTGCTTTCAGTATTCGATGATTCCAGTGATGTATTCTGATTTGTATCTGATGTATCGTATTACTCTTCTGTTGTAAACTCTGATGTATTTTATATATTCATATAGTAGCTTCATGAACTACTATCTCTTTTATTTCCGCTGCATTTATTACTCTGTGTCTGTGATCTGTGATTATTTATTTACTGTATATGTTCAGTTTTGCCAAATTTAAATTAACAACGCGGTATTTTGAGCAATTCAACTCCGGCATGAGTGCCTTCCTATACACTTATAATGGATGCGAATGGTTCAAAATTCTGGGCCGTTACACAAAATATCATATCTTTCAAAACTTCATTACAAATCATTTTAATATCAAAATATCATATCATTCAAAACTTTATTACAAATCATTTTAATATCAAAATATCATATCTTTCAAAACTTCATTTTCAAATCATTTTAATATCAAAATATCATATCTTTCAAAACTTCATTTTCAAATCATTTTAATATCAAAATATCATTTGAGTTCAAATCCAAATATTCAACTTTAAATACCTTTATATTCAAAGGTATCATTCATATTGTTATTATTTCAAATCACCTTTAAATAATTTGTATTCCCACAAATTAATTCATTTAAATTCATTTAAAAGTGTAATTATTATATTTTCAAATTAAGTATTCAATTTCCAAAGTTTCAATTTAATTTTAGTTTATCATCAACCATTTCAAATCCTATCAATTTCAAATATAGATTTAATCCATAAAATACAATATTCAATCTTTAGAAAATTTCAAAGCTTAAATATCCCACATTTCATAAATCCAATATCATTAAATAAACTCAAATAATATATACTTCAAATTTTCATTTATCAAATAAATTAGATAAATCAGAAATCAAATATCATTTCAAATCCATTTCAAAGTATCAAAATATTATTCAAAACCACATTCATTTTAATTCATTTAAAATACCATTTAATCCATTCATTTTATTAAATTTAAATACCATTTTAAACTCACATTAAAAATCAAATTCTTCCATTTAAAACCATTTAAATGTCTCTTCATTATCTTTAGAAATTTAACATTTAATTTCCAAAGTTATATCATTTTCCAAAGATTAATTTTCATTAAAATATATTAAAACAACAAAAATATAGTTTCCGTAGCACTTATAAAATGCTACGTAAAGTTATAGTTTAAAACAGTTATTTAACAAAAGACAGCGCTTAAGTGCTGTAATAGATTTCTTTTATTTTCGACTAAACTTTAGTTATCTTTATCAACTATAGCACTTACAAAGTACTATAATAGCTTTTAGTTTAAATTAACCCCTTTAATTCATTTAAACAATTACATTTCAAAAATGCAGTCAAATCAAATTCAGAGTTAAATTACAATTTCACAAACAATTAACTTTTAATATAAATCATTTTTAACTTATAAAATCATATAATTTCACACTTAAAAACAATCATTTAAATACCATTTATTCTTATGATTTTATAAAGTCAAATTTCCATACAAAATCAAATTAAATAACAATTTACTTATTTAAATTCAATTATTAAATTTCCATTTCTTTAATTAAATTCTTAACTTAACTAATAAGTTTTAAATTCCCAAAATATAGCTTATTTCCCTTTTATTTTACTTAAATAAAACTTCACTTTTAACAAAGATTCAAAATTTCCAATTTTAAGCTATATTTCAAAATTTACTTAAACATTCATTTTATTTAACATTTTAACTTATTCAAAAATCATTATAATTTTATAAAATCATTTAAATTGCATTTTTAAATCAAAATATTATATTTTTCTTACTTCATAAAATTTCCTTTTTAAAACAAAACATAAATTCCAAAATTTACTTATAGTTCAAATTCTACTTTACCATTTACTTAATTCATTATTTAATTTATAGAAAATCACTAATATTTCTATAAAAAATCATTTTTACTTAAATTTAAATCAAAATATCATAATATTTATATTTTTAAAATATTTTATAAATTTTAAAAAAATATATAAACCACGGGTCTGTATAAAATTTTCTAGCCTAGGTCAAGTGATACGGATGTCTATCATTTCAATCCACAGTTTACAAAGAAAAACCGGGTTTTATCATTTCAAACCCGCAATCCCAAGTTAAATAAAATAAATAAAAAGTCGCTCAGGCTTATCATTTCAGCCCATAACGATCTTTCCCTATTCTAAAGTCCGTTCGGGTGTGTATCATTTTAACCCACAGTGAACCTAATCTACATGGAACTTGTAGTGTGATAAACTGATAAAATGAACAGAATAACATTATATAACAGTAATAGATGATATAACATATGTAATAACAGGGGTAAACATTATATGATCATAATATAACAGTTATAACAGGATGATAAAATTTTACAGATTCAAATGGTGTCAGTTTACTAGTTATATAAGTACACATCGTCTGGTGAGAATTACTCGCTTGTTTAAGCTGGAGATGACGACCACAAACACACAACAAAGATTTCCACGGGCACGAAAGCACGACAACACGAATATGATTTGAGATGGGAGAGCCAAAGATTAATTTCCTTGTCACATTCAAACAAAACAAATATAGACAACATTAGTTTTCAACCCAAAATTCAATAAAACAATGTTAGAAATGAATGCATGGACCAAAGCCAAAGTGATTGCACATGCTTTCTACCATCTATGCTTCAGCTCCAGATCTGAAATGGATGGCTAAGGAGTGGGTTTGGATCAGGTTTTGGGTTGGTAAGGGTTGGCCAAACATGCGTTAACAAAGTGGTGAAGTCTAGGTGCAAAAACTAGGTGTTCAAGGCTAAACAATGCAACATAACCTCACATCTTTGGCACAAATAGGTTCGGCCAGAGGTCATGGGTCACGGCCACTGGGTGCTGGTGATGGTGGATGATGTGGCAGAGGGTGGAGGTCAGGTCAGAGGTGGTGGTGGTGGTGGTAGTGGCGGCAAATGGTGGTAGAAGGTGGTGTTAACAATCTAGGCTCGGCTAGTGTAATATGTGTTGGTTTTTGTTGATTTTGGTGGTGCTCCTTGCCATGGATGTGCTTGGCCTGCCTTGGTGGTGTAGTAGGGTGGGTAATGATCAGAGAAAGGGGGTGGTGGAGGTCGGACCAGATCTGGTTGAGGAGGAGCCAAGCCTAGAAGAAGAGAGCAAGTGCAAAAATCAATGTAAACATGTAGAAAAAGAATAAGAAAAAGTTGAAAATCATTACCCAAACTTTCCTCAATAGCCATGGCCGAAATTCTTTTGTTTTAGAAATGAAAATGAATGTATGTGAATAGAAAATAGAGTATGCAGCTGAAAGATGTGGATAGTAAAGGCTAATTGATGAAAAGACAAGTTACAAATGTGAAAGGTTGGAAGATAAAAGGCCTTAGGCAAATCAAAAGTTATAACCTTTCAAATTTCTTTTAATTTCTTTATATAAGTTTATATTACTGAAAATAATAATATATTCAGTCAAAAATTCGAAAATATAACAAAATATAAAATATATATAAATATTTATTAATTATATAAGGTTCAAATAAGAAAATAGCACAAAATTGCAAACTAGCCTAGAAAATTTGAAAATAAATGCAATGAACTTTGGAAAATTTTTATGTACTTGAAAAGTATTTATAAATAAAGATAAGAACACAAAATAAAAATTAATTCAAAAAATAAATAAATAAATTTTAATTAAATAAAATTTTAATGAAGAAAATAGCAGAAAAATGGAAACTAGGCTTTATAAATTGAAATAAATCCAAGTAAACTTTGGACAAATTATATTATCACGTTAAAAATAATAAAAGAAAAAAATATACATAAAATAAAATATTAACACATATTAGGACAAAATATGACAAATAAAATAAAATTTAAAATAGACAATATTGCTAAATACATCAGTTTACACACAATATTGAAATATACATAACTTTCACAATTTAACTCCGTTTCCAACGAAACGAAAAGCTGTATTCAAGTTATTAAATCTATTTTCATAATAAAAGATAAAATTTAAGAATTTGAATATTTAAATTTAAAAGTTAAAAGTCAAAGTTTGACCAGTTTGAACAGAAATTCACTTTTCAGTGAAATATCCAATTTATACTAGTTTGAAACTATATTTCATATGATAATCAAAATTTATATTTAAAATGAAATGTTTGAAATAAAACAAGTTTAAAATATAATTTCAAAATAAAAAAATAGAGTCAAATTTAAAATATATGCAAAAATCTAGGGTTGTTACAATACCTGTGTATACACTAACGTATAGATGGATGCTTTGCTGTTGTATCTATTTGCTGCATGTTCTTAGTTTTAGAAGCTAAAATTATGATCAAAATTCATTTCCTCTCGAGCTAATCATTATTAGGACTTAGGTTATAAACAAAAGTTGTTTGTCTCATCTTAGATTATAGCTTAAAATTTTATTCAAGTTAAAATAAATTGAAAATGCCTCTGGGAACCAAAGGACAGTGAAAATGTAAGTCATTGCTAAAAATTCAAGCATCTAAATTTAATAATTCAGGTATATGATCTGAATTCCTAAACTAAATCATGATTTTTGGAGGTGAAATCTCAATTTTTAGAAGAGGATCGAACGAGCAGTTCGTGTTGAACTGAAATAGTTGTTTTGGGTGGTTTTTGATGATCGAGATGATCTGGGAGGTCGCGGTCATCAGTGGAGGAAGTGGGATGATCATAGAGTTTGGGGAAAATATCAGGACGACGATCAAGGCAAGGTGGTGACGGTGGTTGATCGATGAAGTCAGTTGACCTAGTTTTGGCATGGTCCAGTTTTTGGGGTTGGCACGATCCCTCTGGTGGATCGAGTTTCACAATACTCCGGAGAATGGAAGCTTGGGGGTTGTCGAAGATGTGGCTGAATCCGCTGGCACTCCGGTGGTCGGAGGAGCGAGAATGAGGTGTTTCCAGGTTTGGATTTTTGTTCCAATTTTGCGCCAGGTTGCTCGATTTTGTTTCCGAGTGGGAATCGAAGTGGTGATGGTCGGAATCTTGAGGGAGGTTGGTCGCCAACTTGTGAGGATCATCGCTGATGGTCGGAAGCGACAGCATCGCTAGTACATGTGCACAGTGCACATTTTGATCTCTGATGGAGTTTTGGGTTGAAGCAGGGGAGTGGACCCGAGTTTTCTCGAGTGAGTTTCAGGGACAGCTTGAAGATGTGGGATGTTTGCTCGAAGACTTTTAGGTGTGGCTCGGGTCAAACTGTTGGTTATAGTTTTTTTTAGCATGTTAGTATTTTAAATTCGAAATGAATCTGGAATTTAAGGCAAGCTCTTAAATAAAGTTTTAAAACCTAGTTAAAGTATGGGTTCAAATTAACTTTTGTATCCTAGTTTTAAAAATAAATAAAGTCGGAAATTTAAATTGTTTAAACAAGTTAAATGTTAAGGTGTATTTTTTTCCAATGAAACGATTAAAACTTTAATTTCATAAAATTCTTTATAAAAGTTTCTTTAACATTTGTCTTAAAAAGGTTTATAAAATTGATTTAAAATTTGGTTAAGTTTAAATTTGTTAATCATTCTAAACCTTAAATTTGAAATGAAATTTGATAATAGATTTTAAAATGAAATGTTTAAATGCATATGTTAATGAAATTAAGTCATTAATAAAAGAATGATTTATCTTAAAAATAATTTAGGTTTAATGATTAATGTTGATTAAGTTAATTAATTAATGGTTTAGTATTGATTAATTAGTAATTGTGGACTGTTAGTTAGTAAATTAAGGGTTAATTAGTTAAGTAATTAAGGAATAATTAATTTGTAATTAAGAAATCATTAATTGGATAAGATTTGATTATTAATTAATAATTAATAATAATTAATTTAAGTTTAAGTTTAATTACTTAAGAGGAGTAATTAAAGAATTGTTAATAGTTAATGAAGATCATTAACTTGGGATTATTAAATAATTAATTAATGTGGTTAATTTTAATAATTAATTAGATTAATTAATTAAAGATAATCATATGTGGAAATTGTTTAAGTATAATTACTTAATGTATAATTACTTAGTGAAGTAATTAGTGATGATAATTACAGGTGTAATTAATTGTAGATTGAAATAGTTTTGGGTTGGAATGGTTAAGAATAATTGATCTATGTGGTCAATTAAAGTTAGATTAATTAATGTAATTAAAATTAATCAAGGAAGATTAATTAAGATAAATGATTATTGGATGGTAAATCAATTGATTTGTAAATAATTAATAAGCAAGATTTAAAGGTAATTAAAGTAATTAATTTAATTAAATTGAGGTTAGTTAAATTAATTAAAGATGGTATGGTTGATTAATCTTGCTTATGGATGATTGAATGATATTGTGTGCCTTATATTAGATGATATCTATGAAGTGATGTGTGATGTTATGTGATAAAATATGATAGGAACAACAGTGACATCCTGTATTTAAAGTTGACTTGTTTATTTTTTTTAATAACTTGGTTAAGATGACATGGGATTCGAGGGGATCGGAGTCGGGTATTTGAAAATACCCAAAACCATTTCGATTAGAAATTGCAATAATTCTTTATATGGGAAATCAATAGACTGAAATGGAATATTATGGACCTTTGAACCCAGTTAGAATACTTGGAATTTGAGTTGTAAAATAAGCATTGAGTACAACAAGTAATAAACTCGTAGTAAAGTACAAGTTACCTGGGTTTCCTTTTATGGTTTGAATTTAGAATTTCTAATTTTAAGGGTTTACTCACGCTGGTTTCCAGCCTGACCCGGGTGTTACTTGATGTAATACTCGGGTCAGACCGAGTATTGCAGATTTTTAGGTAAGGATGTTCTGGAGCTCAGGAGACGAGCTGGGTGGCAAGAACGTATGGAGTATTTTCGTTGTGACATATTTCTATTTATCTGAGATGTGTTGATTTGTATATGTCCAGTGATTGTGTATGTGTGAACTCTGATGTATTAAAATATAATTGACAGATACTATATTCTTTGTAAACTGGTATTATTTGATATTATATTTTGATCTGCTGCGAATGTGAGAATCTGTGTTGTGTTTCTGTTTCTTCTTCTGTCTCCTTTTCTTATTAACCCTAACAGTCTGGGATTTCCGGCACTCGATTGTTCGGCACTCTATACAGTGGATGTATTAGTGTTGATTTTCGGGGTCGAAAATTTTCGGGCCGTTACAGTTGGTATCAGAGCTGAAAGGTTAAGCGAGAACCTTGGCTCTGGTGGGTTTACTCATCAAGGATAGGGTCAGCGGTACCCTATGATGAGTTGAGCATACATATATATATATATATGAGAGCGTACTTGTTATTTTCTTATATAAAGATTTTAAAAATGGTTTTAATGAAAGATTTTTATAAAAGCTTATATTATATATATATAGCAATAATTGGTTATAAAATAAGAAACTAAGGAATATATATACATATCCAAATAAGGATTGGATAAAATGAACTATATAAATAAGATGAATTAGAATTGGGTTCAAACCAGAAATAGAATGGTTATTGTGTGATAACCCAGATTTTTAAACAACTATTAATTGGATGATCAACTGATTTTAAATTAGGGAGAAATACCGATATCTGGATGAATATTATAAATAGATATATGCAAAACTCTATAAAGTTGGAATTTATAAGTTTACAAGTATATGAGTGTGTGTATATATATATTGTGATTTGAAGCATGAGTTTGAATCCAATATAATAAATTTTCAAAAGTTATTTAAAGTTAACTATGTATTTTAAAAACTCTAAAGATAAATACTTATTCATTTAAAGGCATGATAATTAAAATAAGATTTAATAAAGGATTTATTATGCTCTCTTTTAAAATTTCTTAAACTATAATGGTTTGTAAATATACATAGGAAAGTTTAAAACAAATGATACATAAATTTGTATAAAACATTAGAAAAGATTTAAATAAAGAATAAATACACTTTTTTTTAAAATTACATATGAATAAGAATAATTTAAAATGTATAGATTTTTAAACAATTTAAATAAAAATTTAAAACACTCTAAATACATGTGTAAGTCTCTTAAGACATCTAAATAACATGTGTAAGCTATTCAATAAACCAAGTGACAAATGTTATATATATAAAAATAATAATAAAACAAGTGTCTCTTAACCTCATATTTTCCAATTCTTTTCATAACTTAAGTAATCTTCAGCCAACATCTAAACGAAAATCTGAAACCAATAATTTCCTTTAACCAAATCAAACTACAGCTATTTGAATCATCTTTAAAACTGAAGTGCAAATCAAAGTTTCAAACCTGAAGCAAGATGCCAATTTCAAAAGCAAATCAAATGAGATTTTCTCAGATTTAAGCAAGCAACTCAGTTCAAATTTAAATACAATCAGTTTTCAACCTGTAATAACTCAAGAATCATCTCAACAATCAAGCAGTAGTTTCAGATTCAAAGACCAAGAAGATCTGATTCAATTTCTAGTTTTCAAGTTTTCAAATTCAGAGAAAAATCAAATTCCAGGCTTTAAAATAAGGCTCTGTTCTTCTTTAACAGGTGAGTAACAATATTTTTAAAATTTTAATGTTGAAATCTGGTTGCATGCTTATCTTTAAAATAAGTTTATCTGTGAATACATTTTTAAGCAAATATCTGTGCATATATGTACTTGAATGAATTGGTGTGCATGTCTGTTATTGATGTGTATCTCTGTTCCCAGTTTAAGTTTAAAGTTTTGATTTAAAAATCCTGTATCTTTCGACCTAGTTAATATTTTGATTTAAGTTATAACCATAATTGTTGTTATATCATATATTAGAGTATAAAATTTTATTTAAGTTAAAACAAAATAAGAATTACCCTGGAAAACTAAATAGAGCAGGAAACTTAAGCTTTTGTCAAAATTCGAACTTCTAGATTTATTGATTTAGATATATGATCTGAATCATTGTTTGAAAACATGAATTTTAGAAGTGAAATTACAATTTTTAGCATTAAGTTGAGTGAGCAGTTTGTGGTTTCCTGTTTTTGGCATTTCGAGTTGCCGTGGTTGATCTAGACGACTGGAAGGGGTGGATTTTTGTCTGAAGGTGGAGGAGTCTGCCGTGGGTCGGGGAAAAATCATCGTTGGTGATGAAATTCATGGTGGAGGTCGCGGCAGTAGAATCTTTTCTAGAACCCTAGTTTATAGGTAGGCCGGAAAATTGATTTTCGCGACGCCTCTGGTGGATCGAGCTCCACCAGATTTTGGGAAATTGAAGTGGAGATGTTGACGAAGCTTTGGTCGGAAGCTCAGATGTTTAGGCGATCGGAGAAAAGGATTCGAGCATTTTTTCCAGGTTTGCTTTTGGTTCCAGGTGGTGCTGAGCTACTCGATTTCGAATACGTGATGATATCGATGTTCTAATGGTCGGAATGTGTAATGACCCGGAAATTTCGAACCCGAAATTTCCAGATAGTTTGAAGAAAAAGAAAAGAGATAGAAGAAAGAACAGAGCAAGACACAGATTCTCACAATCGCAGCGGATAAAATATAATATCAAATAATATTCTTTACACAAAGAAAATTGTATCAGTCAATTACAATTTAATATATCAGAGTTATGACCATTTATACATGAGCTGGACAGTTATACAACTTGTTCCAGACTACAATCTATACAGACTACACAGTCTCATATACACAGCGGAATACACTCCATACGTTCCTGCCATCCAGCTCGCCTCCTGAGCTCCAGAACGTCCTTACCTGAAATCTGTAATACTCGGTCTGACCCGAGCATTACATCAAAGTAACACCCGGGTCAGGCTGGAAACCAGCGTGAGTAAACTCATCTAACATGAAATTTCAATTCATAGAACTTATATAAACCCGGGGTAACTCGTACTTTACCACAAATAAGCAACTTATGTGGTCAACACTTATTTCACAAATCTAAGTATCCAACTAGTTTAAATGATCCATATTATTCCAAACCAGCCAATTGATTTCACATATCAAATTTATAAAGAATTATAGATTACTAATCGAAGTGGTTCCGGATATCGCTGATATCCGATCCCGGTCTCTTCGAATTCAATACCATCTTTTTAAGCTAAGTTGTTTAAGTTTTAACAATTCAATTTAACTTCAGGATGTCATATTCTCACAAAAATTTTATTATAAATAACTCATATTTATCATAGTTCAACAAAACATTTCATATCACAGAACATTACAAAGTACATCCCAGAGTCAATAACAATCAAAGGTGTTCAATACAATTTAATCATCCATAAGCAAGATTTATTTCACATAATTAATAATTAATTTAATTTAACTCATAAATTAATTAACTCTTAATTACTCACATTAATTAATTATCCTTTAATTAACTATCATTTAATTACTTACCTTAAGGAATTTTAATTACCTTCATTAATTTATTGCATTAATTAATCATTTCATTAAGTAATTAATTCCCTAATTAATTATATCAATTAATTATCCTTTAACCATTAATTAACCCTTAATTATTGACTAACAAACTTGATTACAAATTAGATATTTCTTAATTATCTCTTAAATAAATCATTAGCCATTTGTTAATCACTTAATTACTTAACTACTAATCATTCGTTAATTAGCTTCAAGAAGTTAATTACAAATTTGTTTGTCAATTACTCATTAATTAATTCAAAGTATAATTACCATTTTAATGTAATTATTCTTAATTACTTTCAAAAATAATTAATTGAATAATTAATCATCTTGACTAACATTTAAAAAGAAATCTTGTAATTAAGTCTTAATTAATTTAAACCAATTTGTTACTAACTACAAAACTTCAAATGTTCATTAATTTAATACTTAACGTAAATTAATTACTCAATACTTAATTAGGAGTTAAAATCATTGTTAAGCATTAACTAAGATGATTCAACTTGTAATTAAGTCCTAACTTAAACTGTTAAACCCTTATTAAGTTTTCCAGTATTTAAAACTTGTAAAAAAAACAAAACTGCAGTAGGAAACCCGAGACTCTCCCTGATTCGCTCGAGTTACACTTCGAGTTGCTCCAGCTTTTACCCGAGTCTCCTCTCCCCCTCTCGTATCCATCTTCACCTTCCTTTACAAAGTTTAAATTTGAACTCAAGTAAAAATTAGAGCATCAGGCAAACCACGCTCACGCGCTCGAACTGAACCTGAAGCAAACATCTAACAATTCGAGTATTGACTCGAGATCGTTCTCTTGTCAATGACGCTGACACCGCTCACCGCCGTACACGTGCACGGCGGCGCCACCTAGCTCCAGCGAACACCAACGCCGCAAGCATACCACAAATCTCCCACATACTCAAAACCCAAACTCAAATCGCCTTCAGAAATTCCGAATCAAAAGTTAGCTTCCTGCTCGAAACTGAAGTTCAACCAAAAATGATAGAACGACTTCGCCACCGCCGTACAAACCACCGGGGTCGCCCAAAATTCACCCACACCTCGACAACTCGACACGCAATCGTCCACCCGAGATTCGTGACACTCGATCACGTATAGGGGTCGTACTCCTCACATTACTGACAAGGTTAAAAACTTAGTTCTCCCTATCGCCGCCGCCACGACGAACTACCACCACTTCTACCATTTTCCCCATCATCTCCGATCATCCTACTACCACCAGACGGAACCCCGACAATCCCAACCATCTTGACCACCAGAAAACCCTCAAATACCAATTTCTAGACATCACCAAAATGTCCATTCAATACATCATTAAAAATTGTGATTTCGATTTTAAAAATCCTAACTTTCTATGTTGATTCAAGTTTTAATCCTGAAACAACAAATTAAAACATTTGATTTAACAGATTTTTAACATTCCTACTGTATTTTACATTTTCTAGCATAAATTCAGTCTTTAAATTCTTGCATCTATTTATACATCATTATTTATGTATAAACAACATGTTGATTTGAAATCTAAGGCCTACAATAAATTGTTAAGGTGATTTGGTATTTTGAAGTTAAACTAAATTTGTATCTGTATGCAGAGTTGAAGATGATCATAACTGACCTTCATAATTTAATATATTCATATATCAAGAATCCCTGAACATACCAGTATAATTATACCATACCACAGATTTAAACAACCCTCAAGTAGATGAGGATTTTAGCCTTGAAATAGAAGAGTTACTCACTTGTATAATAATTGACCAGAGAATTCATTTCCAGGATAATGAACACCATCAGCCTGGGTTGGTTTCAGAGTCTTGTTTTGATGATCTTAATTGTTGTTTGATGGTAATAGATTTAGTTGCCGTATTGTTTCTAGGTTGCTATATTTTCTCTTTTTCTTTTATAAATACATCATATATTAAATTAAACTACCTTTAAAATTAACTTTATAAACTTTCAAATGTTTTCTATTCTCAGATCCTAGTCTATAATGAAATGCAAATGAAGATAGGAATTGTTTATTTGATGAAGTGCACTGTAAAATAAACAGAGCTGATCATCAGCTATATCACATACCTATATACACATCCATTTACATATAAACATACATACAAATCATTTCAAACCATTTAACTTCTAGACTTCATTCATGCATCAAGTTCAAGTCTTAGATTTTATACTGTTTAATATCAAAATTTACTCACCTAAGAATATGTTGAACAGAGAAGGTTTGAAGCAGTTTTTATTTTGAAAACTTGAATGCTTGGTGATCTGAAACTTAGTTGAGTTGCTCTTGCTTTTAACCTGAGATGATTCCTGAATCACTGCTTACTAATGTTTGAGATGCATTCGAATTTTCCACTATCTTCTTGTTTTGATCTTCGAATTGTTTCCAGATTTGAGATTTCCAGCTTTAAAATTACTTTGAATATGTTTTTGCTTTGATTTATTTTCTGGTTTGTATTTATTTTTCTCAGGTTTGAGAAGTTTTTAAAACTGATAAAACTTTTGAACTAAAATGAGCAGCCACGTTTAAACATTTTGATTTTATTTACTTTATCATTTCAAGAGAAAATATCTTTGCCACATGTTAATTTCATGCTATATTAATCTAACACTTGTATTTTTGCATGTGTTTATATTTACAAATGTCATAAACTATATTTCTTATATTAACATATGTATTATATTTTATAAATTATGTGTTAAACCCCTACATCATTTTTAATTTATGAATCATACTCTTATCTTTATATATGTATATATTTTTAAAAGAAAATGATTGAAATCTATTTATACTAAATAAATAATCACATATACACATAGGCTATCTTTGGAATTTATCTTCAATAGCTTTTGAACATTAATATTTGAATTTAAACCATAGCTAACCATTTACAATATAAAATATATCTATTTGTAAAAGATAAATTTTGCCAAATTGAATAACTATAAAAGAAGGTCATTAAATAAGTATTATCAAATTTCAATAACTATAACAGGAGATTATCCAATAAGCATTTATTATAAATCAAATTCATCTATATATCTATATATATATATATATCAGAATTCTATTTGTTCACTTATAAATTAGTATTTTATTAATTTAATCCGGTTAATTATCAATTAACAGATGTCCGAAAAATCCGGGTTATCACATTCCTTCCCCCTTAGAATCTTTTCGTCCTCGAAAAGGAACGAAGCCAGAATTTATTTAATAATTTAAAATCAGATAAATTATTCTTTGAATAAATTACTCTTTGAATATATTTTTTTTTTAACTCTTAACTCCTTTTATAAAAATTTTTTTTAAACACTTTAAAATCTATATAATTTTTCAAAAATAGTTTTATAAAAATACTTTTTATAACTCGATGTTTCAACCAGTCCATCCTTGTTCTCACAGAAATTCGGTCATACGTTGATCAGGCGTAGGACTGAAAATCTATAAGTACTTAGCAGACCCGTTTTTAACATCCAGAGAAAATACTTGGAAAATAATTTTATTGAGAATAATAGAAAACAGTTTTTGAAAATAGAGGAAATATCTTTGGTGAGAAAGCTCTGGAAATCATCACCCCCATCCATGGTCACAGTTACATCACGGGTTACGTTGCCATCGCAGCAAAAGTCCATGTAACTGATTACACCATGGAACCCACAACAGATCGCAGTTACATCCAGGGTTACGTTGCCGTCGCAGCAAAAGTCCATGTAACTGTTGGCTCTCAGCGGCACACACGATTTCGCTGTCAAAATGAAACTTCTCCCACATAGGTCGCAGTGTACCGATATAAAATCAAACGCAGACTGTTGGCTCTCAGCGGCACAAACGACTTTCGCTATGTTACCATAGTGTCACAGTCTACCGATATAAAATCAAACGTAGACAGTTGGCTCTCAGCGGCACACATGACTTTCGCTATGGTCTGCAGTAGATCGCAGTGACATTGAGTTAAATTGTTGTCACAGCATACTCAAATGCCTCTGTGGGCACCAGCCCCTCGACTTTCGCTACACAAATAATCCTCAGGAACTAGTTTTGTCCGGACTCCTCACAGGATCAACTTTAGAATCCCCCCCTTGCGGTTCAAGGCAGTACCACCCAGTGATACTCCTGAGAAGTTCATTTCAAGGAAGCGCCTTTTTCCCCAGAGCTATTCTCAAAATACTTTATACTATATACTTATAGTATCTTCAAATCATACCCTTTATGATTTATCAAAATCTCCTTTACACAAAATCGATTACCAAAATCGATAATTCTCAAACTAGGCTTTCCAAAATCCAAAATTGATTTTCCCAAAAATCAAAAGCCTTTTCCAAATTCATAGGTTCCAAAACCTTTTTCCAAAATCATTCTCATAAAACCCTTTATATATATATATATATATATATACTTTGAAAATCTTTGGATTATTTCAAACTTGTATAAAACTCTTTTATACTTCAAATATTTCCAAAAACCCTTTTTATTCTGGCTAGATTCAATAAGGGGAGTTTATCATATTACAAAATACAACTTTATTTATTGCCAAATCAAATATTCAAGTTTGACTTCTTTATAAAGTTATTTACCATTTACTTACTTCCATAAAGTAAATTTTCAACCAAAGAAATATCCAATTCCATTATATTTTACAAATATACTTTTCATTTCAAAACCATTCAAATTCCTTATTCACAAATTTCAATATCAATTTCATCCAAACTCGTACGAAGTACACATATCATCCGTACGCCATATCAATTTGATCGCTCCCTCGATCACACAATTTCACTTCCGAACTAGTATCGTCCACCCGACTTCCTAGTGCGGACTCAGATCTGGTTTCTTGATCAGAAACCGTCATTCTCCTTGCATAGTCACAACTATGATAGAGAATATCCAGAACCAATCAAAAATCCATATTCAGGTTCGCCGTCGAAAATCGAGCGAAAAATCCCAACTCGGATCGATAATACTATCTCGAAATTCTGTGTTCGAATCTGGATCAAATCACTATGCGAATAGAATAATATACGTTCATCCTACGTATTTAACTACATTGATTATTAGCCAAATCAATTCTCTTTTCTATTCACATTTCCTTCAATTCCATTCACTTATTCTCAATTGCTTCCATTTCCAATTGAGTTATTACTTCAATTACAAACAGTTTGAACTCTGACCAATTTAAATTTAAAAATAGCTTGAAAAAGTTTAAAGTAGATTAGTAGTTGAAAAATAGTTATTAGTTTGTAAAATAGCTGTAAAACAGTTAAGTAGGTATAAAATAGTTAGATAATTGCAAAATAGTTTTTAAAATAGTGATTAGATATAAGTAACTGAAAAATAATAATTAGTTTATAAGACAGTTTTAAAATAGTTAAATGGTTCCAAAATAATTGTAAAATAAGTATAAGATAGTTTGGGGTTTAAGAAGAAAGATTGTATAGTAAATAGTTTGAAAAAAATAGGTTTATATTAAAACAAATTACTTTGAAAATAGTCCAGAGTCAAACCGTTCAATTCCCTATCAATTCAATTTAAATTTCTACTTCCATTTAAATTGATTCAATACTTCAATTTCCATTGAAATTGATTTAATCCCAATTCAAGTTGAATTAACCTTAATTCCTTTCCAAATTCAAATCAAATTCCATTTGATTTTTAAACTTATTCAACTTTAATCACAATTCCAAATTATTTCAAATCAATTCCAATTTGAACAAATTTTATTCAAATCTCAACTTAAAACCATCTCGAATTATATAAATTCGAGTTAAGTATTTTAAATGTTGATTTAATCAAATTAACCCTTACTTTTAAATCAAATTAACCTTTATTTTTAATTTAACAACTTAAATCTTTAAACCATTTATTTCTGAATCCAAATTCCAAAATTCCATTTTAAAATTATCTTTACTTAACTGATTACAAAGTTCAAATAAGAATTTAAAAAAACAATTTAATCTTCAGATTCTAATTTATTATCCATTTTCAATTTCCAGATCTCAAACCCATTTTGAGATCACTCATAATTCCCATTTAAAATCAACCATTTAACTTCCCAAGTTAAATTTTAATTTCATCTTGAAATTTCCAATTCAAGTTGTTCATTCTAAACTCATTTAACTTTCCTTAAGTTAAATTCAATTTATCTTTACCCAAATTGAATTCCCATTCAAATTTTAAACTTCTTATTAAAAATCTTCCCACTTAAGTTTAAAAACTTATTCACTTTGGGTTTTCACATCACATTCCAAGGAAAAATTTAAAACTCAATACTTAGAGTTTATTTCAAATCATCATTGATATAATGTATATTCTCATTTATACATATTTATTTCAGTTTGGATCCATTTCAAACTTATCTTCATTCAATTTTTATTTGGTTGTATTACCATTACTACTTAATTTATCTTATTTAATTCCAATTAATTTAACAACCAATTTCTTTAATATATTTAATAATTAGAAAATTATTTCTATATACATCAAAAGATAAACTTATATAAAAACCATTTATTTTTAAAACCATTTTAAAACCTTTATATAAGAAAATAACAAGTACGCTCTCATATATCTATATATATATATATACACACACACACTCAACTCATTCTAGGGTACTATTGACCCTATCCTTAATGAGTAATCCCAACAGAACCAAGGTTCTCGCTTAACCTTCAGCTCTGATACCAAATGTAATGACCCGGAAATTTCGAACCCGAAATTTCCAGATAGTTTGAAGAAAAAGAAAAGAGATAGAAGAAAGAACAGAGCAAGACACAGATTCTCACAATCGCAGCGGATAAAATATAATATCAAATAATATTCTTTACACAAAGAAAATTGTATCAGTCAATTACAATTTAATATATCAGAGTTATGACCATTTATACATGAGCTGGACAGTTATACAACTTGTTCCAGACTACAATCTATACAGACTACACAGTCTCATATACACAGCGGAATACACTCCATACGTTCCTGCCATCCAGCTCGCCTCCTGAGCTCCAGAACGTCCTTACCTGAAATCTGTAATACTCGGTCTGACCCGAGCATTACATCAAAGTAACACCCGGGTCAGGCTGGAAACCAGCGTGAGTAAACTCATCTAACATGAAATTTCAATTCATAGAACTTATATAAACCCGGGGTAACTCGTACTTTACCACAAATAAGCAACTTATGTGGTCAACACTTATTTCACAAATCTAAGTATCCAACTAGTTTAAATGATCCATATTATTCCAAACCAGCCAATTGATTTCACATATCAAATTTATAAAGAATTATAGATTACTAATCGAAGTGGTTCCGGATATCGCTGATATCCGATCCCGGTCTCTTCGAATTCAATACCATCTTTTTAAGCTAAGTTGTTTAAGTTTTAACAATTCAATTTAACTTCAGGATGTCATATTCTCACAAAAATTTTATTATAAATAACTCATATTTATCATAGTTCAACAAAACATTTCATATCACAGAACATTACAAAGTACATCCCAGAGTCAATAACAATCAAAGGTGTTCAATACAATTTAATCATCCATAAGCAAGATTTATTTCACATAATTAATAATTAATTTAATTTAACTCATAAATTAATTAACTCTTAATTACTCACATTAATTAATTATCCTTTAATTAACTATCATTTAATTACTTACCTTAAGGAATTTTAATTACCTTCATTAATTTATTGCATTAATTAATCATTTCATTAAGTAATTAATTCCCTAATTAATTATATCAATTAATTATCCTTTAACCATTAATTAACCCTTAATTATTGACTAACAAACTTGATTACAAATTAGATATTTCTTAATTATCTCTTAAATAAATCATTAGCCATTTGTTAATCACTTAATTACTTAACTACTAATCATTCGTTAATTAGCTTCAAGAAGTTAATTACAAATTTGTTTGTCAATTACTCATTAATTAATTCAAAGTATAATTACCATTTTAATGTAATTATTCTTAATTACTTTCAAAAATAATTAATTGAATAATTAATCATCTTGACTAACATTTAAAAAGAAATCTTGTAATTAAGTCTTAATTAATTTAAACCAATTTGTTACTAACTACAAAACTTCAAATGTTCATTAATTTAATACTTAACATAAATTAATTACTCAATACTTAATTAGGAGTTAAAATCATTGTTAAGCATTAACTAAGATGATTCAACTTGTAATTAAGTCCTAACTTAAACTGTTAAACCCTTATTAAGTTTTCCAGTATTTAAAACTTGTAAAAAAAACAAAACTGCAGTAGGAAACCCGAGACTCTCCCTGATTCGCTCGAGTTACACTTCGAGTTGCTCCAGCTTTTACCCGAGTCTCCTCTCTCCCTCTCGTATCCATCTTCACCTTCCTTTACAAAGTTTAAATTTGAACTCAAGTAAAAATTAGAGCATCAGGCAAACCACGCTCACGCGCTCGAACTGAACCCGAAGCAAACATCTAACAATTCGAGTATTGACTCGAGATCGTTCTCTTGTCAATGACGCTGACACCGCTCACCGCCGTACACGTGCACGGCGGCGCCACCTAGCTCCAGCGAACACCAACGCCGCAAGCATACCACAAATCTCCCACATACTCAAAACCCAAACTCAAATCGCCTTCAGAAATTCCGAATCAAAAGTTAGCTTCCTGCTCGAAACTGAAGTTCAACCAAAAATGATAGAACGACTTCGCCACCGCCGTACAAACCACCGGGGTCGCCCAAAATTCACCCACACCTCGACAACTCGACACGCAATCGTCCACCCGAGATTCGTGACACTCGATCACGTATAGGGGTCGTACTCCTCACATTACTGACAAGGTTAAAAACTTAGTTCTCCCTATCGCCGCCGCCACGACGAACTACCACCACTTCTACCATTTTCCCCATCATCTCCGATCATCCTACTACCACCAGACGGAACCCCGACCCTCCCAACCATCTTGACCACCAGAAAACCCTCAAATACCAATTTCTAGACATCACCAAAATGTCCATTCAATACATCATTAAAAATTGTGATTTCGATTTTAAAAATCCTAACTTTCTATGTTGATTCAAGTTTTAATCCTGAAACAACAAATTAAAACATTTGATTTAACAGATTTTTAACATTCCTACTGTATTTTACATTTTCTAGCATAAATTCAGTCTTTAAATTCTTGCATCTATTTATACATCATTATTTATGTATAAACAACATGTTGATTTGAAATCTAAGGCCTACAATAAATTGTTAAGGTGATTTGGTATTTTGAAGTTAAACTAAATTTGTATCTGTATGCAGAGTTGAAGATGATCATAACTGACCTTCATAATTTAATATATTCATATATCAAGAATCCCTGAACATACCAGTATAATTATACCATACCACAGATTTAAACAACCCTCAAGTAGATGAGGATTTTAGCCTTGAAATAGAAGAGTTACTCACTTGTATAATAATTGACCAGAGAATTCATTTCCAGGATAATGAACACCATCAGCCTGGGTTGGTTTCAGAGTCTTGTTTTGATGATCTTAATTGTTGTTTGATGGTAATAGATTTAGTTGCCGTATTGTTTCTAGGTTGCTATATTTTCTCTTTTTCTTTTATAAATACATCATATATTAAATTAAACTACCTTTAAAATTAACTTTATAAACTTTCAAATGTTTTCTATTCTCAGATCCTAGTCTATAATGAAATGCAAATGAAGATAGGAATTGTTTATTTGATGAAGTGCACTGTAAAATAAACAGAGCTGATCATCAGCTATATCACATACCTATATACACATCCATTTACATATAAACATACATACAAATCATTTCAAACCATTTAACTTCTAGACTTCATTCATGCATCAAGTTCAAGTCTTAGATTTTATACTGTTTAATATCAAAATTTACTCACCTAAGAATATGTTGAACAGAGAAGGTTTGAAGCAGTTTTTATTTTGAAAACTTGAATGCTTGGTGATCTGAAACTTAGTTGAGTTGCTCTTGCTTTTAACCTGAGATGATTCCTGAATCACTGCTTACTAATGTTTGAGATGCATTCGAATTTTCCACTATCTTCTTGTTTTGATCTTCGAATTGTTTCCAGATTTGAGATTTCCAGCTTTAAAATTACTTTGAATATGTTTTTGCTTTGATTTATTTTCTGGTTTGTATTTATTTTTCTCAGGTTTGAGAAGTTTTTAAAACTGATAAAACTTTTGAACTAAAATGAGCAGCCACGTTTAAACATTTTGATTTTATTTACTTTATCATTTCAAGAGAAAATATCTTTGCCACATGTTAATTTCATGCTATATTAATCTAACACTTGTATTTTTGCATGTGTTTATATTTACAAATGTCATAAACTATATTTCTTATATTAACATATGTATTATATTTTATAAATTATGTGTTAAACCCCTACATCATTTTTAATTTATGAATCATACTCTTATCTTTATATATGTATATATTTTTAAAAGAAAATGATTGAAATCTATTTATACTAAATAAATAATCACATATACACATAGGCTATCTTTGGAATTTATCTTCAATAGCTTTTGAACATTAATATTTGAATTTAAACCATAGCTAACCATTTACAATATAAAATATATCTATTTGTAAAAGATAAATTTTGCCAAATTGAATAACTATAAAAGAAGGTCATTAAATAAGTATTATCAAATTTCAATAACTATAACAGGAGATTATCCAATAAGCATTTATTATAAATCAAATTCATCTATATATCTATATATATATATATATCAGAATTCTATTTGTTCACTTATAAATTAGTATTTTATTAATTTAATCCGGTTAATTATCAATTAACAGATGTCCGAAAAATCCGGGTTATCACAGAATGGAGTATGAGGAGGATCGTCGACGTGTAGGGATGGTCGTGGATGGCCGGAGATGGTTGGTCGATCGGTGCATATGCACGTGTATGTCCTGTGCATCTGGAAGTATGCTAGTTGGGAAAGAAAGCTTGAACTCGGGGTTGATCTCGAGTAGTTGCCGAGTGTGACTCGAAGGAAAAAGGAAGGGGGAAACTCGAAGCAAATAGGATTTGGACTCGGGGGAAAACTGAGTTGGCTCGGGTAGATTTGTTGATAACAGAAGTGAAACCTGACAGTGTTTTAAAAATTTAAAATAAGTTTTAATTTGTAAAGTGGGATTTTAAATAAAGTTTTAAAACCAAATTTAAAGTATGGATTCAAATTAATTTGAATCCCAAATGTGAAATAAATAATTTGTATTAAATTATTTAAACATCTTTAAAATGTTTTAAAGTATAATTTAAAAGGGTTTGAATATCCTATAAATTCCTTTATAAATGTTAAGTATTTCTTAACATTTGGATTTAAGCAGATTTTGTAAATTGATTTAAATTTGGTAAAGTTAATTTGTAATTTATTTTAAATCTTTAATTTAAAATGAATTAAAAGAAGTTTAGAAGTGAATGGTTTTAACTTGAAATATTTTAAGCCTTTTGATAATATTAAGTATAGTGGTTATAAAGGCTAATTTTTATTTTAAAGATTAAGTAAGGTTTAATGATTTTGGTTCATTAAATTAATAAGTAATTAAAGAATAATTTAGTAATTTAATTAATTAATTAATGGTTTAGTGTTAATTAATTAAATAATTAGGATTATAAGTTAATTAATTAAGTGTTAATTAATTTGGGATTTAGAATCATTTGTTAAATAAGTATGAGTTATTAATAAACGATTAGAAATTAATTAATCAAGTGATTAGAGATTAATTAAGAAATTAATTAAATAATTAGAGATTTATTAATTGGTAATTAAGAATTTATTTAGTTATAATCAATAAATAGTTGATTAAAGTTTAATTACTTAAAGAAAGTAATTAAAGAATTATTAATAATTAATGATGGATCATTAATTAGGGATTATTTAATAATTAATAAATGGTAAATTAATTGAGAGTGGTGACTATTAATCTTGCATATAGATGATAAACCTAAATTGAATACCTTGGTTGTCTGAATATCTCTAATATATGAATTGTGGTGTACTATGATATGATATGATGGATTGAACAGTAATATTGTGGGTTATCTATCGATAATGAATTGTGTGAATAGGATACCCTGTATTTAATTTGATATGTGTTCACTTAGACAATTTAGATAAAGATGACATTGATTTCGAAGAGACCGGGGTCGGGTATCAACAAATACCCGAAACCACTTCGAACTTGTAATCTACAATGATTCTTTATAGATTGATGTGTGATATCAATAGGCTGTAATGGAACAATTTAAACGACTGGACCATTTGAAACTAAGTGAAGGTACTAGGGATTGATTTGTGAATATAAGTGTTGACTATAACAAGTTGTGAACTGGTAGAATGAATGAGTTACCCCGGGTTTTAATTAAGTTCTATACATTGGAATTTCATGTTAGATGAGTTTACTCACGCTGGTTTCCAGCCTGACCCGGGTGTTACTTTAATGTAATGCTCGGGTCAGACCGAGTATTACAGATTTTCAGGTTAGAACGTTCTGGAGCTCAGGTGGCGAGCTGGATGGCAGGAACGTATGGAGTGTATTCCGCTGAGCATATTACTGTTGTTTATCTGAGACATGTTAATTCTATCTGTCTAGTATATTTGTAAATGGTTATAACTCTGATGTAGTGAATGTAAAATAACAATTACAGCTTTCTTTGTGTAAAGAATATTATTTGATATTATATTTTATCCGTTGCGAATGTGAGAATATGTGATTCTGAGTTTTGTTTTCTATTCTTCTTCTACCTCTTTCTTTTTCTTTTCCTTAACAATTCGGGATTTTCGGAGTCGAAAATTCAGGGTCGTTACATTTGGTATCAGAGCTGAAGGTTAAGCGAGAACCTTGGCTCTGTTGGGATTACTCGTTAAGGATAGGGTCAATGGTACCATAGAACGAGTTGAGTGTATATATATATGAGAGCGTAATTGTTATTTTCTTATATAAGGATTTTAAATGATTTTATATAAGAATATATTTTGATATATAAAATTATATTTCTTTCTAATAAATATTAAGGTAATTGGTTGTTAAAATATTGGAATTAAATTAAGTGGTAATAGAAATAAAGCCAAATTAAAATTGAATGAAGATAAGTTGAAATGAATTCAAACTAAAATTAAAATCTTGAATTTGTAGAAATGTTATCAAGAATAAAGATAATAATGAATTGGTTTCCAGATATGATAATCTTGGTTATTATCATAAATGGTAATTGTGTTTAATAATGAATGTTGTTAACGATTTAGCAAAATGAAATGTTTAGGGAAATAAACATTTAAGTGAGTATAACTTATAAATTGGAATTGAAGAGAATTTAAAATTGTGAAATTTTAAATCTAAATCCATTAAACTTGAAATTGTTTTAAAGAAGTTGTTTTGAATTAAAACCAAAGGTGGTTTAAAAATTTAAAGTATAACTTGGTGTGTAAAGAAAATGTATATATGAGGAATATATATATAATACCAATGATGATTTGAAATAAACACTTAGTGTTGAGTTTTAAATTGGAATGTGATGTAAAACCCAAAGTAAAGTAAGTTTTTAAACTTAAAAAGGGGAAAGACTATTAATCTGAAGTTTAAAATTTGAATGGGAATTCAAATTGTGAAAAGTTGACCGGATTAAGTAAATTTAACTTAAAGGAAGTTAAATAAGTTTGAATAAATAACTTGAATTGGAAATTTCAAGATGAAATTTAAATTTAACTTGGATAGTTAAATGGTTAATTTAAATGGGAGTTATGAGTGATCTCAAAATGGGTTTGAGATCTGGAAATTGAAAATGGATAATAAATTAGAATCTGAAGATTAAATTGTTTTTGAATTCTTATTTGAACTTTGTAATAAGTTAAGTAAAGATAATTTTAAAATGGAATTTTGAAATTTGAATTCAGAATTAAAAGGTTTAAAGATTTAATTTGTTAAAATAAAAAATAAAGGTTGAATTAATTTAAAAGTGAAGGAATTGTGATTTAAGGAATTAAATCAATATTTAAAAATTTTAACTCGAATTTATATAATTCGAGATAGTTTAAAATTGAGATTTAAATTGAATTATTTCAAACTGAATTTGATTTGAATAAATGGGAATTATGATTTAAGATGAATAAGTTTAAAATTCAAATGGAAAATTTGAATTGAATTAATTTAAAATAAAAATTGAAGATTGAATGAGTTCAAAAATTCAAATGAGAATTGGGATTAATTCATATAGAAATTGAAATGATTTGAAATTTAAGTGGATTCAATTTGAAATTAGTTTGAATAATTTGAAATTGTAATTAAAGTGAATATGTTTAAAATCAAATGGAATTTGATTTGAAATTTGGAAAGGAATTAAGATTAATTCAACTTGAATTGGGATTGAATAAAATTCAATGGAAATTTAAATGGAAGTGGAAATTTAAATTGAATTGAAGGGAAATTAAGTGGAAATGGAGATTGGGAAATTAAACAGTTTGGCTCTGGATTATTTTCAAAATAAATTGTTTTAATACAAATATATTTTTTTCCAAACTATTTACTATACAATCTTCTTCTTAAACCCCAAACTATCTTATACTTATTTTACAATTATTTTGGAACTATTTAACTATTTTGAAACTGTCTTATAAACTAATAACTCTTTTTCAACTACTTATCTATTTTAAACTTTTTCAAGCTATTTTTAAATTTAAATTGGTCAGAGTTCAAACTGTTTGTAATTGAAACAATAACTCAATTGGAATTGGGAGAAATTGTGAATAAGTGAATAGGAATCTAAAGGAAATGTGAATAGAAATGAGAATTGATTTGGCTGATAACCAATAAAGATAAATACGTAGGATATACGTATATTATTCTATTCGCATAGTAATTTGATCCAGATTCGAACACAGAATTTCGAGATAATATTATCGATCCGAGTTGGTATTTTTCGTTCTAATTTCGACGGCGAACCTGGATATGGGTTTTTGATTGGTTCTGGATATTCTCTATCATAGTTGTGACTATGCAAGGAGAATGACGGTTTCTAATCAAGAAACCAGATCTGAGTCCGCACTAGGAAGTCGGGTGGACGATACTAGTTCGGAAGTGAAATTGTGTGATCGATTGAGCGATCAGATTGATATTGTGTACGGATGATATGTGTACATCGTACGGATTTGAATGAAATTAATATTGAAGATTTGTGGATAAGAATTGTAAAATGGTTTTTGAAAAGAAATATGGTTAATAACTTTATAAAAGATTTATCAAATGTGAATATTTGATTTAGAATAAAATAAAGTTATATATCCTTGTTATATAAGGTAAATCTTCCCTTGTTGAATCTATTGCTAAAAGAAAAGGGTTTTGAAATATTTGAAGTATAAAAGAGGTTTTATACAAAGTTTGAAATGATCCAAAGATTTTCAAAGTTATATATATCTATATCTATATATATATATAAAGGATCTTATGGGAATGATTTTGGAAAAGGTTTTGGGAACCTATGGATTTTGGAAAGGGCTTTTGATTTTTGGGAAAATCAATTTTGGATTTTGGAAAGCCTAGTTTGAGAATTATCGATTTTGGTAATCGATTTTGTGTAAAGGAGATTTTGATAAATCATAAAGGGTATATTTTGAAGATACTATAAGTATATAGTATAAAGTGTTTTGAGAATAGCTCTGGGGAAAAAGGCGCTCCCTTAAAATGAACTTCTCAGGAGTGCCACTGGGTGGTACTGCCTTGAACCCCAAGGGGGGATTCTAAAGTTGATCCTGTGAGGAGTTCGGACAAAACTAGTTCCTGAGGATTATTTGTGCAGCGAAAGTCGAGGGGCTGGTGCCCATAGAGGCATTTGAGTTATGTTGTGACAACAATTTAACTCAATGTCACTGCGATCTACTGCAGACCATAGCGGAAGTCATGTGTGCCGCTGAGAGCCAACTGTCTACGTTTGATTTTATATCGGTAGACTGTGACACTATGGTAACATAGCGAAAGTCGTTTGAGCCGCTGAGAGCCAACAGTCTGCGTTTGATTTTATATCGGTAGACTGCGACCTATGTGGAGGAGTTTCATTTTGACAGCGAAATCGTGTGTGCCGTTGAGAGCCAACAGTTACATGGACTTTTGCTGCGATGGCAACGTAACCCTGGAATGTAACTGCGATCTGTTGTGGGTTCCATGCTGTTATCAGTTACATGGACTTTTGCTGCGATGGCAACGTAACCCGTGATGTAACTGTGACCATGGATGGGGGTGATGATTTCCAGAGCATTCTCACCAAAGATATTTCCTCTATTTTCAAAAATGTTTTCTATATTTTCATAAATTATTTTCCAAATATTTTCACTGGGTGTTGAAAATGGGTTTGCTAAGTCCTTATAGATTTTCAGTCCTACGTCTGATCAACGTATGACCGAATTTCTGTGAGAACAAGGATAGACTTGTTGAAACATCGAGTTATAAAAGTATTTTTATAAAATTATTTTACAATATTATATAGATTTTAAGAGTGTTTTAAAAATGATCAAAGAATAATTTATCTGATTTTAAGTAAATAATAAATTTTGGCTTCGTTCCTTTTCGAGGACGAAAAGATTCTAAGGGGGGAGGAATGTGATAACCCAGATTTTTAAACAACTATTAATTGGATGATCAACTGATTTTAAATTAGGGAGAAATACCGATATCTGGATGAATATTATAAATAGATATATGCAAAACTCTATAAAGTTGGAATTTATAAGTTGACAAGTATATGAGTGTGTGTGTGTATATATATTGTGATTTGAAGCATGAGTTTGAATCCAATATAATAAATTTTCAAAAGTTATTTAAAGTTAACTATGTATTTTAAAAACTCTAAAGATAAATACTTATTCATTTAAAGGCATGATAATTAAAATAAGATTTAATAAAGGATTTATTATGCTCTCTTTTAAAATTTCTTAAACTATAATGGTTTGTAAATATACATAGGAAAGTTTAAAACAAATGATACATAAATTTGTATAAAACATTAGAAAAGATTTAAATAAAGAATAAATACTCTTTCTTTTAAAATTACACATGAATAAGAATAATTTAATATGTATAGATTTTTAAACAATTTAAATAAAAATTTAAAACACTCTAAATACATGTGTAAGTCTCTTAAGACATCTAAATAACATGTGTAAGCTATTAAATAAACCAAGTGACAAATGTTATATATATAAAAATAATAATAAAACAAGTGTCTCTTAACCTCATATTTTCCAATTCTTTTCATAACTTAAGTAATCTTCAGCCAACATCTAAACGAAAATCTGAAACCAATAATTTCCTTTAACCAAATCAAACTACAGCTATTTGAATCATCTTTAAAACTGAAGTGCAAATCAAAGTTTCAAACCTGAAGCAAGATGCCAATTTCAAAAGCAAATCAAACGAGATTTTCTCAGATTTAAGCAAGCAACTCAGTTCAAATTTAAATACAATCAGTTTTCAACCTGTAATAACTCAAGAATCATCTCAACAATCAAGCAGTAGTTTCAGATTCAAAGACCAAGAAGATCTGATTCAATTTCTAGTTTTCAAGTTTTCAAATTCAGAGAAAAATCAAATTCCAGGCTTTAAAATAAGGCTCTGTTCTTCTTTAACAGGTGAGTAACAATATTTTTAAAATTTTAATGTTGAAATCTGGTTGCATGCTTATCTTTAAAATAAGTTTATCTGTGAATACATTTTTAAGCAAATATCTGTGCATATATGTACTTGAATGAATTGGTGTGCATGTCTGTTATTGATGTGTATCTCTGTTCCCAGTTTAAGTTTAAAGTTTTGATTTAAAAATCCTGTATCTTTCGACCTAGTTAATATTTTGATTTAAGTTATAACCATAATTGTTGTTATATCATATATTAGAGTATAAAATTTTATTTAAGTTAAAACAAAATAAGAATTACCCTGGAAAACTAAATAGAGCAGGAAACTTAAGCTTTTGTCAAAATTCGAACTTCTAGATTTATTGATTTAGATATATGATCTGAATCATTGTTTGAAAACATGAATTTTAGAAGTGAAATTACAATTTTTAGCATTAAGTTGAGTGAGCAGTTTGTGGTTTCCTGTTTTTGGCATTTCGAGTTGCCGTGGTTGATCTAGACGACTGGAAGGGGTGGATTTTTGTTTGAAGGTGGAGGAGTCTGCCGTGGGTCGGGGAAAAATCATCGTTGGTGATGAAATTCATGGTGGAGGTCGCGGCAGTAGAATCTTTTCTAGAACCCTAGTTTATAGGTAGGCCGGAAATTTGATTTTCGCGACGCCTCTGGTGGATCGAGCTCCACCAGATTTTGGGAAATTGAAGTGGAGACGTTGACGAAGCTTTGGTCGGAAGCTCAGATGTTTAGGCGATCGGAGAAAAGGATTCGAGCATTTTTTCCAGGTTTGCTTTTGGTTCCAGGTGGTGCTGAGCTACTCGATTTCGAATACGTGATGATATCGATGTTCTAATGGTCGGAATGGAGTATGAGGAGGATCGTCGACGTGTAGGGATGGTCGTGGATGGCCGGAGATGGTTGGTCGATCGGTGCATATGCACGTGTATGTCCTGTGCATCTGGAAGTATGCTAGTTGGGAAAGAAAGCTTGAACTCGGGGTTGATCTCGAGTAGTTGCCGAGTGTAACTCGAAGGAAAAAGGAAGGGGGAAACTCGAAGCAAATAGGATTTGGACTCGGGGGAAAACTGAGTTGGCTCGGGTAGATTTGTTGATAACAGAAGTGAAACCTGACAGTGTTTTAAAAATTTAAAATAAGTTTAAATTTGTAAAGTGGGATTTTAAATAAAGTTTTAAAACCAAATTAAAGTATGGATTCAAATTAATTTGAATCCCAAATGTGAAATAAATAATTTGTATTAAATTATTTAAACATCTTTAAAATGTTTTAAAGTATAATTTAAAAGGGTTTGAATATCCTATAAATTCCTTTATAAATGTTAAGTATTTCTTAACATTTGGATTTAAGCAGATTTTGTAAATTGATTTAAATTTGGTAAAGTTAATTTGTAATTTATTTTAAATCTTTAATTTAAAATGAATTAAAAGAAGTTTAGAAGTGAATGGTTTTAACTTGAAATATTTTAAGCCTTTTGATAATATTAAGTATAGTGGTTATAAAGGCTAATTTTTATTTTAAAGATTAAGTAAGGTTTAATGATTTTGGTTCATTAAATTAATAAGTAATTAAAGAATAATTTAGTAATTTAATTAATTAATTAATGGTTTAGTGTTAATTAATTAAATAATTAGGATTATAAGTTAATTAATTAAGTGTTAATTAATTTGGGATTTAGAATCATTTGTTAAATAAGTATGAGTTATTAATAAACGATTAGAAATTAATTAATCAAGTGATTAGAGATTAATTAAGAAATTAATTAAATAATTAGAGATTTATTAATTGGTAATTAAGAATTTATTTAGTTATAATCAATAAATAGTTGATTAAAGTTTAATTACTTAAAGAAAGTAATTAAAGAATTATTAATAATTAATGATGGATCATTAATTAGGGATTATTTAATAATTAATAAATGGTAAATTAATTGAGAATGGTGACTATTAATCTTGCATATAGATGATAAACCTAAATTGAATACCTTGGTTGTCTGAATATCTCTGATATATGAATTGTGGTGTACTATGATATGATATGATGGATTGAACAGTAATATTGTGGGTTATCTATCGATAATGAATTGTTGTGTGAATAGGATACCCTGTATTTAATTTGATATGTGTTCACTTAGACAATTTAGATAAAGATGACATTGATTTCGAAGAGACCGGGGTCGGGTATCAACAAATACCCGAAACCACTTCGAACTTGTAATCTACAATGATTCTTTATAGATTGATGTGTGATATCAATAGGCTGTAATGGAACAATTTAAACGACTGGACCATTTGAAACTAAGTGAAGGTACTAGGGATTGATTTGTGAATATAAGTGTTGACTATAACAAGTTGTGAACTGGTAGAATGAATGAGTTACCCCGGGTTTTAATTAAGTTCTATACATTGGAATTTCATGTTAGATGAGTTTACTCACGCTGGTTTCCAGCCTGACCCGGGTGTTACTTTAATGTAATGCTCGGGTCAGACCGAG
Organism: Allium fistulosum; assembly: GCA_030737815.1. Classification (NCBI taxonomy): domain Eukaryota; kingdom Viridiplantae; phylum Streptophyta; class Magnoliopsida; order Asparagales; family Amaryllidaceae; genus Allium; species Allium fistulosum. The sequence continues at coordinate 2,535,729 of JASFAW010000015.1, forward strand.
TATTACAGATTTTCAGGTTAGAACGTTCTGGAGCTCAGATGGCGAGCTGGATGGCAGGAACGTATGGAGTGTATTCCGCTGAGCATATTACTGTTGTTTATCTGAGACATGTTAATTCTATCTGTCTAGTATATTTGTAAATGGTTATAACTCTGATGTAGTGAATGTAAAATAACAATTACAGCTTTCTTTGTGTAAAGAATATTATTTGATATTATATTTTATCCGCTGCGAATGCGAAAATATGTGATTCTGAGTTTTGTTTTCTATTCTTCTTCTACCTCTTTCTTTTTCTTTTCCTTAACAATTCGGGATTTTCGGAGTCGAAAATTCAGGGTCGTTACATATTGAGTTTTAAATTTGGAATGAGATGTGATACCCAAGGTGATAAGTTTTTGAACTTATAATATTATTAATGTGCAGTTTAAAATTTGAAATGGGAATCCAAATTGGGTAAGGTTGGCTGGATTAAGTAAATTGAATTTAACTTTGGGAAAGTTAAATAATTTAACAAGCAACCTGAATTGGAAATTTCGAGATGAAATTGGAATCTAACTTGGGAAGTTAATGGTTAATTTGAATTGGGAGTTTGCGTGATCTCAAAATGGGTTCGAGATCTGGAAATAGAAAATGGATGGATGTTTTAGAATAAATTGTATGATTTTATCCTATTGTTATTAATAATCTTTAAATTGTGAATTGGATTTGTTTAAATGAATGAGGAATGAAGTGGGGGTAATATATACATTATTGAGATGAAAGGGAAATTAAACTTTAATTTGAAATTAGGGATATGGAATTACTTTGAACTGAAAATTTGAATAATTGAATTTGTAAATTAAAATTTGTTTAAGAACTGGTTTCAGAACTGGAAGATAAAAATTGGGTAATAAATTAAATTTTTAAGATAAAATTGTTTTGAACTCTTATTTGAACTTTGAAATAAGTAAAGATAATATAAAATGGAATTTTGAGAATTGGACTCAGAATTAAATTGTTTAAAGATTGGGATTATTGATTTAAAAATAAAGGTTAATTTGATTTAAGGGGTTAAATCAACATTTGAAAATTTAACTCGAATTTATATAATTCGAGATGGTTTAAAGTTGAGATTCAGATTTCATTAGTTCAAATTAACTAGAATTAAAGATGGATAAGTATAAAATTCAAATGGAAAATTTGAATTGGATTAATTTGAAATAAAATTGAAGATTGAATGAGTTCAAATTCAAATGGGAATTGGGATTAATTCATATAGAAATTGAAGTGGATTCAATTTGAAATTAGTCTAAATTAATTTGAATAGTTTGAAATTGTAATTGAAGTGAATATGTTTAAAATCAAAAGGAAATTGATCTGAATTTGGAAAGAAATTGAGGTTAATTCAACTTGAATTGGGGATAAATTAAGTTCAAGGGGAATTGAAGTTATTCAAATTAGAAGTGACTCAATTTAAATGGAAGTGGAAATTTAAATTGAATTAATGGGGAATTGAACAGTTTGACTCTGGACTATTTTTAAAATAAATTGTTTTAATATAAATCTATTTTTCCAAACTATTTACTATACAACTTTTCTTTTTAAACCTAAAACTATCTTAAGCTTGTTTTACAATTACTTTTGGAACTATTTAACAATTTTACAACTGATTTATAAACTAATTACTGTTTTTCAATTGTTTTATAAATAATTACTATTTTTCAACTATTTACAATTTTCTTAACTATTTTACAGCTTTTTATAGTTAATAATTATTTTTCAACTACTTATTTATTTTAAAAAAATTCTAGCTATTTTCTAAATATAAACTGGTCGGAGTTCAAACTGTTATTGATTAAATACCCAACTGAGATAAGAATTGAAGTGATAATCCAAATGGGGATTAAGGAAAATGTGAATAAGCGAATAAAATCAAGATAAGGATGAAAGGAAATAGATTTAACTGATAATCAATGAAGATAAATACATAGGATGTACGTATATTATTCTACACGCATAGTGATTTGATCCAAATTTGAGCATAGAATTTCGAGATAGTACTATCGATCCGATTTGGGATTTTTCACTCAATTTTCGACGGCGAACCTGGATATGGATTTTTGATTGGTTCTAGATATTCTCTATCATAGTTATGACTATGCAAGGAGAATGACGGTTTATGATCAAGAAACTAGATCTGAGTCCACACTAGGAAGTCGGGTGGACAATACTAGTTCAGAAGTGAAATTGTGTGATCGAATGAGCGATCAGATTGATATAGCGTACGGATGATGTGTACATCGTACGGGTTTGAATGAAATTGATATTGAAAATTTATGGATAAGAACTGTAAAATGGTCTTTGAAACGAAGAGTATATTTTGTGAAATATATGATGAGGTAAAATGGAAATTGGAAATTTCTATGATTAAAAATTAACTTTATGAAGAAAAGTAATGTGGTTAATAACTTTATAAAAGAGTAATCAAATTTGAATATTTGATTTGGAATAAACAAAGCTATATATCTTTGTTATATAAGGTAAACTCCCCTTGTTGAATCTATTGCTAGGAGAAAAAGGGTTTTGAAAGTATTTGAAGTATAAAAGTGAATTTATACAAGTATGAAGCGATTCAAAAATTTCCCAAGGTTATTATATATATATATATATATATATATATGTATATATAAAGGATTTTGTGAAAATGGTTTTGAGGAAAAGTTTTGGGAACCTATGGATTTCTAAAAAGGCTTTTGATTTTTGAGGAAAATCAAAGTAGGAACTTGGAAAGCCTAGTTTGTGAATTATTGATTTTGAGAAAGGAGATTTATATGAGATTCATACTTGGTGTATGATTTGGAAATACTATATATATATATAGTATAAAGTGTTTTGAAAGTGGCTCTGGGGAAAAAGGCGCTCCCTTGAATGAACTTCTCAGGAGTGCCACAAGGTGGTACTGCCTTGAGCCCTAAGGGGGGGGGTTCTAAAGTTGATCCTGTGAGGAGTCCGGACAAACTAGTTCCTGAGGATTGTTGGGTAGCGAAAGTCGAGGGCGTTGATGCCTACAGGGGCATTTGGGTTATGCTGTGACGACAGTGTAACTCGATGTCGCTGCGATCTACTGTGTGGACCATAGCGAAAATCGTGTGGAGGATGAGTGCCAACAGTCTTCACTTGATTTTGCCGGGATGGCAACGTAACATCGATAGACTGCGATCTATGGTCAAGTGGAGAAGTTTCATTCTTTTGGCAGCGAAATTCGAGGGCGCTGATGCCTATGGTTATACGGGTTTTTGCTATGATAGCAACGTAAAGATCGGGTATAACATCGATCTGTAGCAGGTTCCATGGTGTAATCAAGGGGCGCGGAGGCCTAAAGTTATCTATGGATTTTTCCGGGATGGCAACGTAACCATCGGGTTAACTGCAACCATGGATGGGGGTGATGATTACCAGAGCATTCTCACCAAAGATATTTCCTCTATTTTCAAAAACTGTTTTCTATATTTTCAATAAAATTATTTTCTAAGTATTTTCACTGGGTGTTGAAAACGGGTTTACCAAGTATTTATAGATTTTCAGTCCTACGCCAGATCAACGTATGACCGAATTTCTGTAAGAACAAGGATGGACTTGTCGGAACATCGAGTTATAAAAGTATTTTTATAAAAACTATTTTAGTAGTATTATATAGATTTTTAAAGTATTTTAAAAATGATCAAAGAAAATTTATCTGATTTTAAGCATTTTAATAATTCTGGCTCCGTTCCTTTTCGAGGACGAAAAGTTCAAAGGGGGGAATAATGTGACGACATGGGATTTTGGCAATAATTATTTTAATAAGCATCTAATCTGATTAATTAAAATACAACTTAGCATTTTAAAAACAAATAAGACTTTTGGCCATTTACTATTTATTTATATATATACGTGTGTATTTGTGAAGAAAACTATGATTTGAAAATTCAAAATAAAGTCTCTCAAAAATATTTAAAATAAAATCTATCTTATTCACTGAATATAAGTATATATATATACATACAAGGATATAAACTAAGTATTGATAACTAAAACTCAAAATATATGTGTATAAGGATAGAAAAATATATATAGGTGGTTATTGTGTGTATGCAACATTAGTAAAAACCTATAACAATAACTATAATAACTTTATAATATGCACATAGGGTATAAAGCAAAACCAAGCAAAGAATAGTATGTAAACATGGAAGGAGACACTTGCATTTAATGCTATCAATTCAAGCAAAAAAAAGTCATTTCGCAACCTTTATACATCACTTCCTTTTCATATCTGGTCATAGAAAAAGAAATAAAAAAATGTGTGTACCAGCAAATACATATCACCTGTAAAACCTTTCTCTATATATTGTCCCATTTTCGTTCAATCAAGGATACCAGAGAATAAGTAAGCATTAACATCTTACAAGCTTAAATAACATCTCAGCTAAACAAACAAGAAGATAAAAAAGGGGATCAGGCTAACAGCTTTTCAAAACAGAAGTGTGTTCTCTGTTCAAACTTTTTACTTTTGAGTATTCCAACCTGGTTTCCTCTGTTTATTTTTGAGATGCCTGTGAGTAAAATTTTCTTCTAAAAGCTTAAGTACAAATCTGGTTGCATGTAATTTCTGAGATGAAGTATGAATTGTGTGTGAATATATATGAAATACCTGTGTATACACGAATGTATAGATGGATGCTTTGCTGTTGTATCTATTTGTTGCCTGTTCTTAGTTTTAGAAACTAAAATTATGATCAATCCTCTCGAGCTAATCATTATTAGGACTTAGGTTATAAAAAAAAGTTGTTTGTCTCATCTTAGATTATAGCTTAAAATTTTATTCAAGTTAAAATAAATTGAAAATGCCTCTGGGAACCAAAGGACAGTGAAAATGTAAGTCATTGCTAAAAATTCAAGCATCTAAATTTAATAATTCAGGTATATGATCTGAATTCCTAAACTAAATCATGATTTTTGGAAGTGAAATCACAATTTTTAGAAGAGGATCGAACGAGCAGTTCGTGTTGAACTGAAATTGTTGTTTTGGGTGGTTTCTGATGATCGAGATGATCTGGGAGGTCGCGGTCATCAGTGGAAGAAGTGGGATGATCAGAGAGTTTGGGGAAAATATCAGGACGACGATCAAGGCAAGGTGGCGACGGTGGTTGATCGATGAAGTCAGTTGACCTAGTTTTGGCATGGTCCGGTTTTTGGGGTTGGCACGATCCCTCTGGTGGATCGAGTTTCACGATACTCCGGAGAATGGAAGCTTGGGGGTTGTCGGAGACGTGGCTGAAGCCGCTGGCACTCCGGTGGTCGGACGAGCGAGAATGAGGTGTTTCCAGGTTTCGATTGTTGTTCCAATTTTGTGCCAGGTTGCTCGATTTTGTTTCCGAGTGGGAATTGAATTGGTGATGGTCGGAATCTTGAGGGAGGTTGGTCGCCGACTTGTGAGGATCATCGCTGATGGTCAGAAGCGACGACATCGCTAGTACATGTGCACGGTGCACATTTTGATCTCTGATGGTGTTTTGGGTTGAAGCAGGGGAGTGGACCCAAGTTTTCTCGACTGAGTTTCAGGGACAGCTCAAAGATGTGGGATGTTTGCTCGAAGACTTTTAGGTGTGGCTCGGGTCAAACTGTTGGTTACAGTTTTTTTAGCCTGTTAGTGTTTTAAATTCGAAATGAATCTGGAATTTAAGGCAAGCTCAACTAGAATATCCCTGAATCTCCTAAGAGGTTGAATGTAAGTACCACAAATACATTTTAGCAAGCGTCCTTACTAAGTATCAGTGACCCATCCTTGTCTCGAAATACCCATTTCATGTTGTTCGTCCGTTCATTACATCCATTGTGATGTGTTGGCACCCTATCATAAACTCATATTAGAGTTATTTTTTCTACATTCAACATTATATACTTCCCAAGTCTTGGTACTGGCCATATACCATGTACAGACTTCCCTAAGCCTTGGCTCCTAACCATTCAACAACCCCATGAGTCAGTATATCTTATGATTCTAGATTCAACTCTTTTCTTTCATTCATTAATTTTATACTCCGCACCTTCTTTAGATAAAACATTTTTATCTTTAATTTAAATAATGCAACTAGCATACCTTAGCTTTCTTAAGTGTACTTCATTATTCAATCTTGAATAAATTCCTTCCTTAAATTATTTCTCTTTATCTCAATTCAATCCTTATTTAAATTTTAATCAACATTTGGAAATTGCCTTCCAAAATGCAGCGAATGTCCTCTTATCTTACTTAAGTAATTTTAGCACCCCTATCTATCGCATGACAAAGCTATCGCATGGAAAGGCAACCACATGCCAAGGTTATCGCATGTTAAGGCTCTTGCATGTCAACCTATCACACTACAAAGCTATTGCATGCTAAGGCCATCGCATAACAACCTATCGTGTCTCAAAATTATCACATGCTATGACTATCGCACCTTGAAGCTATCGCATATTCAAGTTATCCCAAGTCAAATTAAAGCTATCACATGCTGGACCTATCTCATGCCATGGTCTAACGCTATTGAATGTCGTACTTAAAAGATACCGAAGGTTGAGTTTGAATGTTATCGAAGGTTCAGCTTTTAAAAGCTATCGCACGCCATCTTTTTAAGGCAATCTAGTGTTGAGTTTATATAAGCTATCGGATGTCAAATCATTGAAGTTATCGAAGGTTGAAATTTGTAGATTTATTGAATGTCAAGACTGAGGACTATCACATGTCTAAACAAGGCTATCGTAAGACACGACGGAAAAACCGTAATTAAGTGAAAAATGATATCGTGCCTTAAGGAAGTAGGATCTTTTGATCAAACCTACACACAGATCATTATTCGTTGGTCACATTTAAGTTACACAACATTCTCTGAACAATCTGAAAATTCAGCCCTTTTACTTAATCATTTCCTTAATTATTTTTCTTCAATTCAGGTAATTTTTTCCTTATCAACTAATTTATAACAATTTGAAATAAATGGAAAAATTCCTAATAATTCACTAAAATCCTAGATCTTCTTCTACTTCTTGTAAAAATTTCAGATCAAAATATTTAATTTTAATGGTTTTATTAAATATTAATTACCCAAAATTACCTATTTTCCCCTTACAAAATTCATACTAAATTATTTCTTCATCCAAAAAAATTTGAAAATTAAAACCCCTCCTTATTTTAATATTAAAAACATCATATCAAAATTTCATAACATTAGGAGATGATTACATCATGTTTTACCCTAAAACATTACTAAGTTCTACTCTTTAAAATCATTGAAATATACAAAATCATTTTCAATCATTGAAATATGTTTTACAACCTTTAAAACAACCAAATCATATCAAACCTGAAATCAAATGGGTATGGAAGGATTTAGAGAAAGGATCATGCACCTAGGTTTATAAAGTTTGATTAAAATCCTCCTTTTCTTCTTAAAGATGAAAGCTTTAATCTTTTAGTTTTGATTTCCTCCCTATACTCCTAGTAATGGTGGTTGGCCTAAGGTTGATGGGTTTTTTTTTAAACGTGAGAAGAATGTGAAGGAGGATAAGGTTATGTTCAAGTGTGTGTGTGTGTTAATGATTTTGGCTTGGGCTCAAATGCCCACAGTGTAATCTCATTAATTTATTTCCCTTAATACACGATCCCCTTCATTCAACATTCAGATTTTTAATTTTTCCAAACTTATGGTCAATTCCGCTCCATATAACCACTCTTGGTTCGTTCAATTGATATTTTAAATATCCCACACTCAATAAATCAAATTTCACTTAAGTTATTTTCTCAATTAAATTACCTTAATTAACATTTAATGATTTCTTGTTACTAATTTAACAAATATTTTGGCACTTCAAAATATGGGGTGTTATAGTCTCCCCTTCTTATAGGAATTTCATTCTCGAAATTTAGATAAGACAAAACAATGAGCCCTAGTCAAATATTTAATACCTTGAAAGTGTAAAGTCACCTTTAAACAAAGACAAACGGGTACAAATGCTACACTACTACCCTACTAATATGAATCATAAAATAAAATGCATTAGTGCAACTACTAACACATAGGCATATTATAACATAAATATACTAATTCCACTACTAGTACAAATAGTAGACAAACAAAGCATGCTGCTATAAACATGAATGTCTATAACAATTTGGGATAGACATTCCTAATCCTATCCTTTACCTCATAGGTACAGTCATCTTTATCATCACTCTATTAGACGTAAATAAGTCTAATAACTTTGTTTCTCAATTCCTTCACATCTTGACCTATTATCCTTTCTGGTCGTCTAACATAAGCAAAATTTGGTTTAATAAATAAGTCCTCACTCGCCCTCGGTTCCACTACCGTACTAGGGTCATGCACACATCTCCTCAAATGTTATATATGAAAAACATTATGCAAAACCCTAAACTTAACTTGTCTCGATATGTGAGTTTTCCAAACCTCTATATCATTGGAAATAGAACTACACATCTAGGAGCCTATTTCTCTACCTTTCCAAAATGCATAACACCTCGCATTAGTGAGGCCATCATGGACACATAAACTCCGTCACAAAGTCTAGTTCCTTTCTTCTCTTATCGACATTACTCCTTGGTCTCGATTGTGTGACTTTCATTCTAGCGTAAATCAACTCTACCTTCTCAGTAGCATCCCATACCAAGTCAGATCCTAATGCGAGTCGATCCCCCATGCCCAATCAACATATCGATGATTTACATGGTCTATCATTAAACAACTTAAATGGTATTATTCCAATACTCGAATGTAACTATTATTATAAGAAAACTCTACCGAATGCAAACGATCTTCCTAAGGTCCTCCAATGTCTAAAACACATGCCCTCGGTAAATACTCTAACACACTGTTTACATTTTCCATTTGACTATCAATCTATGGATAATAAGCCGTGCTTAAGTTTAACTCTTTACCAAATGCACTCTGCAAACTTCTCCAAAACTTGCTAGTAAACAATGGGTCTCTATCGCTGATAATACTGCTTTGAATTCCATGCAGTCTTATAACATTCTTGATGTATGGCCTAGCTAAGCTAGCTGCCATCCTTTTTGACCTTGGATAAAATAGGCACTCTTAGTTAATCTAATGTCACTTATCTAAATTCTATCATTCCTCGTTCTCAATTTTGGCAAACCATCTATAAAACCCATTGATATTGAACTCCACTTCTAATTTTGTACTTCTAAGGGTTGAAGTAAACTACATGGCTTTTAATGCTCGGCTTTCACTTATTGACATGTGATACACTTCTTTACACATTCTCTTATGACTCTCTTCGTCTCTTCCCAATAGAAAACATGCTTCATATCGCAGTACATCTTTGTCCATCTGGGATGAATCATAAACTTAGCCCAATGACATTCTTCTAAGACTTTCGTCCGAAGATCTCTTACACTCAGAACATATAGTTTCCTTTCTTCTTAAGCAATCCCATTGATTCTATCTCAAATACTTTTAGATTTTTTAAATCCAAACTCATCTGTAGTTGTCTAATTCTTTCGGCTAATAATACGTCCTCCATTGCCTTGTAATAAATAAATAAATAAATAAGTGTTTGATAAGCTTCCAAACTTACCACTTCATCGGGTTTATGACTTGATCCTGAATTCATTCTATAATGCACTCCACAAGATGCTAACATTTTTGACATCTTCCATTCCTCAATCCTAGCTAACACTCCTATTGCTTTCTACTCAAAGCTTTGATAACCTTGTTCCCCTTTCTCAACGTATACTTGATATTAAAGTCATATGCTACCAAGAACTCCAACCATCTCCGTCGCCTTACATTAAACTTTTTTTGGGAGAAAAAATACTTAAGAGACTTATGGTACATATACAAACTAAATAGTTCTCCCAGAAGATAATGCGTTTCTTCAAAGCGAAGATCATTACCACCAATTCTAAGTTATAAGTTGAATATCGAACTTCATGCGACCTTAACAGCCTTGATGTATAAGTTATCGCTAGCTCTTTCTACATCCATACCATACCCAAATTGATTCAACAATCATCGATATATACTACCAAATCCCAATTCCCTTTAGGTATGATCGAGATAGAAATGGTCATCAACAACCTCTTCAACTCCTTAAATAACCCTTCACACTTATCAGTCTACATGAACTTCTCATTCTTTTTGGTCAACTTAGTCAAAGGTGCTGCTATATGCTAGAAATCCTTAACGATTCTACGATAATAGCTAGCCAAACTCAAGAAACTTCTAATATATTACAGTCTTTGGTCTCTTTCAGTCATTAACAGTCTCTATTTCGATGGACCCACTACCAATCCATTCTTTGATAATATATAACCAAGAAATTTAACTTTCCATTTCCAAAAATGACACTTGGAAAACATTGCCTTCAATTGAGTGCGAAAGATTAGGTTCACAAGATCTATAGAGAATACGGGAGCGTTGGCTGGTCCGAAAGCATAACTAACCACTTATATGAGCTGTATCTAGTTCTAAATGTGATCAATGGAAAACTATCATCGACTACTCTTATGTAAGACTCGTATTTTACATATCGGAGGATCATAAAATATTGTTTTTAAATTCATGTGAGGCTGTATACTCTATAACTTTGGGGAATGCCTACTGGTGACATTTCATACATTCAGAATTTTTCCGAACGATTTTATCCTTGAAAAATTTGCACATCCATAATTTTGATAGATACCGAATTATCATACGAGACTACTTCCATTGGAAAGATACGATAGTTTCTCTTTTCGTAGAGTGGTCATATTAGTTATTTTGACTTTATGATTAGAAGATATGCATGTTTTAATATTGATAGTTTTTGGAGCAGCTTAGTGGGTAATTAGTGAGCTTAGGGGCAAGCCCACTAATCCATTTTGGGTTTGGAGGCTATATTAGGCTGAATCATCATCTCCAGATCACTTTTACCACTTCTCAAATAGATTTAATGTAACGACCCGTATTTTTACGGATCGAAAGATCGTAAAACTGTTGTCATTAGGTCGTAATGTTGTTAAGTCGTTCAGAGTTTAAGTCGACCAAAGCTTAGGTCGTGTGATAGTTGGGTCGTGTGGTAGCTTAGGTCATGGGGTAGGTTAGGTCGGGTGAACGACCTAAGAGATTGGAGCGACCTATAGGATTTGACCGACCTAAGGAAGTTGACGACCTAAGGAGTAGACGACTTAAGGAGTTGGCGACTTAAGGTAGTCGACGACTTAAGTGTTAGCGACTTAGGAGTTAACGGCTTAAGTTAGTAAGCGACTTAAGGAGGGTAGCGACTTAAGAATTAGCGGCAACGACCTAGTAGTTAGCGGCTTAAGGATTAGCAGCTTAGGGGAGTTAACGACCTAGGGGGTTAAGCGGGTTAACGACTTAAGGAATATGGGATAAGTCGTTGAAGTTTAGGTCGTAAGACCCTGTGTGTGTAGTTAGGTCGTGTAAGGGCTTAAGCAGTTAAGTCGTATCTGTGTTAGGTCGTAGACGGCTTATGTTAAGTCGCGTAAGTTGCTAAGTCGTTAAGTCGCGTGTCTCTGTAGGTCGTGCACGTTTTAGACCGTGTACGTAGTTAGGTCGCGTAAGGGCTTAAGGGTTAAGTCGTTAGGTCAGCAATGCTGTTAAGTCGCTAAGTCGCGTGCATGTGCGTTAGGTCGTACATGTACTAAGTCGTTGAGTCGTAAGTTATTAAGTCGTCCAAACGACTTAAGTAGAATTATGGCAGTGTGTAGGGTCATTAAGTCGCGCATGTGTTAAGTCGTGTGTGTGTTAGGTCGCGACTATTGTTAAGTCGTTAGGCCACATTTTTGTTAAGTCGTTAGGTCACGTGTATGGGTTGAGTCATTAAGTCGTAGGTCGTGGGAATAGTTAAGTTGTGGACAACTTAAGGGGGCGGACGACTTAAGGAACAGCCTATAAATACACGGTTCTATCTCACTTTTTGGGATCCAGATTTTGAAGCGACGAAGTGCTGTCATTTTGAGAGCTCGAGTTCAACACTTCTTCACTTCTTTTCTCCACTTTAATCTTGTGATTCCTTCCATCCAAATCGAAGATCAAATCGAAGATCCAAGAGCTTATATTGAAGATCTACATCCATCGAAGAGAGATTTCATCGTTTGAAGCGGAATTTTGGAGAATCAAGCTAGATCCTTCGCTGTCCAGATCTGAAGTGTGTTGCTTTTAAGGTGTTTAGGTGATTTGGTGAGTGGTGGTTATCTCTCACACGGATCCAAAGGAGTATATCGGATTGGTGGCTTGATTTTGTGTTAAAATAGTGATTTCGATGCATTTTCTTAAACTTAAGTATAGATCCATTGTTCATGATGATTTGACATCCATTTACTACATGTTAACCTATGCAAGTTCATTTATTAAGATGTAGAGATATTGCTCATGATTCATGCTTGTTAGATTTAGACTCTTTATTTACAAGATTGCCATTATTGTTATAATTGTTTATTAGATCATGTTTGAATGCTTGATTACTTGGATTAATGGTTGACTTGATTGATTGTTATAAATTAGTTGATTGATGATTTGATTTGGACAAGTTGGTTGAAGATGATTCAAAAGCTAAGGGAAAGGCTCTTGAATTGGAAAAGCTGCTCGTGGCATATGTAGCGGATGATGAAGCTCATATGGATAGATTGATGATGATGATGTTGAGATGAGGCTTTGCTATGATGAGATGAAGCGAGGCATGATGTGAGACAGCCTTGGTTTAATCCAGACGGGATCATTCCAAGCATGTTGATAACTCGGTGAAATGGTTTGAGGTTGAGGATAATGGTTGGCTCGAGAGGCGCTTGAGCTAGTATGAAAATAGTCGTCGAGGAGGATGACTAGAAGGCTGAGGTTTCATCGTTATTGAAGGTTCTAGCAGACTCAAAGCAAGAGTACGCTGGGCAGATTCGATAGTCCCTAAAGACTATGATTGGTAGTCGAGTACTCTGGGCAGATTCGATAGTCCCTAAAGACTATGATTGGTAGTCGAGTACTCTGGGCAGATTCGATAGTCCTAGGCACGGGCTGCGACGACGTGCAGAATTATGTCTAGAACCGGGGTTTCCATTAGCCCTTGACGGACGGCTGAAAGAATGTGCCGGTCATTCAATTAACGGTGGTATCGAAGCAATGATAACAGTGATAGCCAGAGTCATGGATGTTTGGTTGTATCGTCATTCAGTCTCAAGAGCAGTGTTTTCTGGGTGCTTATCTGATCTTGGTTTAGGCCTTGGGGGTTTGTACTTGGAAAACATTGACCTTGACTCGAGTGATCATTGCTTTACTTTAAATGTTTGCTTTGCTATGTTTACTTCTGCTTAGTGTCTCTGGGGGCTATCACTATAGAAAGAGGTGGAGTGGGAGGGTTGGATTCCTATTCCTTTTACCTTTATGCTCTTTTGGTATATTGTTAGTTAATTTACCGCTCACTAAGACTGTTGTCTGACTCAAGGCTTTATGTTTAACTCTTATTGCCTTGGGCTGTTCATCCATTTTGGAATGGGCATACTAGGTAGTAGTTGACAGGTGCTGTGCTTAGTTTCCAACGATGCCGATGGCGAAGACGAGCTGGAGGCTTGCATATTATTTTCCTATTATATGTACTAGATGTTCCGCTGCTTGTATAATTCTCTGAGTGATATGTAGTGAGGCTTGATGTATTGACTATTCAGATGTTTGTATTCAACTATTATGAAGCTTAATTGATGAGATTATATTTTGTGAAGCTTCACTATATATATTCTCTATTGTATTTTATCCATGCACTGTGAGTAATACGATAGATTCTTCTGTTTTAACTTACCTTGGTGATCGCCCATGGCTGCCTGGCACACTTTTCAGCGCACTATTTCCTTGTTTAGTGCAGGGGTCATGGGCGGTCGTCACATTTGGTATCAGAGCTTTGGTTAATCGATTTTACCCAACGCTCGCTGACGTAACTACGTATGAGAGACGTAATTGTATTTTGATGGATGATTACTATATATAATATAGTAGCTTAGAAAGATTTGAGTCCTTTATGCAGTTGTTTCTCAAGGTGTGCTGATCATTTCTTTTATAGATATTAAGAATGAGTCGAAGAGGGAGACCAGCTGCTAGGGAAGGCCGTGCTGCTGAATGGGCTACTGATTATGTTGCTATGTTCGAGGCTATGATGACTTCGATCATGAGAAGGATGCCAGCTCCGGGGCCATCAGTAGATGTTGGAGTTCAAGTTCAAACTCCAAGACCGGTGGATTTTGCTAAGCTGTGTAAAGATTATACTACTCTTGGAGGAAAGGTTTTCTTGGGAACAGAGTCAACTATTGAGGTCCAGAGATGGATAGATGCTTGTAGAAGAATCTTTGGTGATTTGGAAATCGAGGATGCAACTAAAAGGAAGCTCGCATCAAGACAGCTTCAAGGAAGAGCTTCTGACTGGTGGAACTCTATCACCATTGATACTCCGGAGGAAGAAATTACTTGGGAGAAATTCCAAGCAAGATTTGAAGCTAAGTTCATTTCTACAGCTCAGAAATCTGTTCTGTTTAAGAAGTTTGTGGAGCTCAAGCAAGGTGGAAGACCAGTTCTCGAGTATGTTTCTGAGTTTGAAGCCTTGTCCAAGTATGCCCGGTCGTATATTGAATCTCCATATCAGAAGAATGAGAAGTTTGTGACAGGCTTGGACAATTATCTTGGGAGGCAGTTGGTGGATCATTTGGACGATCCATTTGAGAAGCTTGTAGAGAAGGCTCTCAGGCATGAGAATCTGTTTCCTAAAGAAGGATCTGTTGTTGCTGTGACAAAGGAAGAGTCTAGACCACAGCAGGGTGGAAACAAGAAGAGGAAGCAGCAGCAAAAGGGTAAGGATGGCCAGAAGAAGCCGAAGGGCGAAGTGACCTGCTATAATTGTCAGCAGAAGGGCCATTTCTCTACAGATTGCAAGAATCCGAAGGTGCCGGTGAATTGCCACAACTGTGACAAGCCTAGGCATATTAAGAAGAATTGTCCAGAACCGCGGAAGGACAAGCAGATTGTGCAAGCTTATGCTTTGGGGGCTGTTCCATCATCTTCAAAAGCTCCTACCGCTGAAGAGAAAGGAAAGAGTGTGGTGGTTCAAGTTACTCTTTCCATAGGTAGTGTTCCAATTAGAGTGTTATTTGATACTGGGGCGTCGCATTCTTTTGTTTGTAATGAACTTGTAGGCCGGTTGGGTTTAGAACCAGATATCGTTGATAGACCATTGGTTGTGACTAATCCAGTTGGGGGTTCGTCTTGTCTGTGTATGCTATGCCGTGGTTTGGTTGTATCGAGTCATGATTGCTCTTTTGTTTGTGATTGTTTTGTTCTGAACTTTGCGGGGTTCAGAATTATTTTGGGTATGGACTGGCTTAGGAAGTATGCGGCAAAGGTTGATTGTGAAAGGTTGGAGGTGACAGTCGAAAATGTGGAAGGGCGAAAGGTTGTGATACGATGTAAGCATGAGGAAGGCGTCTTCTTGAGCTTCATGTATTCGCTGGTTGTTCCACGGGATGGACTGTCATCGGTGCCAATCGCTAATGGATTTGAGGATGTCTTTGATGAGGTCAAAGGGTTACCGCCGCATAGAGAGATCGAGTTTCGTATCGATCTAGTTGAAGGAGCCAGGCCTGTTGTGATGCCTCTTAGGCAGATGGTGCCTAGGGAACAGTAGGAGTTGAAGGTGCAGATTGATGATCTTTTACAGAAAGGATTCATTCGGCGTAGTGTGTCCGAATGGGGTGCACCAGTTGTGTTTGCAACCAAAGCAGATGGATCGTTGAGGTTGTGTGTGGATTATCGTGAGCTGAATAAAGTGACTAAGAAGAACAAGTATCCATTGCCAAGAATAGATGACTTGTTTGATCAGCTTCACGAAGCTAAGGTGTTTTCTCAGATGGATTTGGCAACGGGATTTCACCAGTTAAGAGTGGCTAAGGATAGTGTGCCGAAGACTGCTTTCTGGACACCATCCGGTTTCTTTGAGTGGCTGGTGATGCCGTTTGGATTGACCAATGCACCAGCGTATTTTGTGGATCTTATGAATAGAGTGTTCAGATATCAGTTGAACAAGTTCGTACTAGTGTTCGTGGATGATATTTTGATTTATTCCAGAACTGAAGAAGAGCACAAGACGCACTTGCGTATTGTTTTGGAGATCTTATGGAAACATCAGCTGAAGGCTAAGTTTTCGAAGTGTCACTTCTAGAAGAGTGAAGTGAGGTTCTTAGGCCATATTATCTCTGGAAATGAAATAGCGGTTGATCCCGCTAAGGTGGCAGCAATCCAGGATTGGGTTAGACCTAAGAATGCATCTGATGTGAGAAGTTTTCTTGGATTAGCAGGATATTATCGTCGATTTATCAAAAACTTTTCCAAGGTAGCTGCACCATTAACAGGATTGACGAAAAAGAACCAAGTATTCAGATGGGATGCTAAGTGTGAGCAAGATTTTGGAATCCTGAAAGAGCGATTGATAAGTGCTCTTGTTTTGACTATTCCAAGTGGAAATGATGAGATGGTGGTTTACACCGATGCATGTGGTACTGGACTTGGAGCAGTGCTGATGTAGAAGGGTAAAGTTGTTGCGTATGCAAGTCGACAACTGAAGCCGCATGAAAGGAATTATCCGACTCATGATTTGGAGTTAGCGGCGATTGTATTTGCTCTGAAGATGTGGAGACATTATCTATTGGGAATTCGATTCGAGTTGTTTACAGATCATAAGTCGTTGAAGTATCTTTTCTCCCAAAAGGATTTGAATCTAAGGCAGCAACGATGGCTAGAGTTTTTGGCATCATATGATTTTAGTATAGCCTATACTCCAGGAAAGGGTAACGCAGTGGCAGATGCGTTAAGTCGAAGACATGCAGGATTGGGAGCCATGTTTTCAGAATGGAAGAGTCTCGAGTATTTGGCTGGATTTGACTTCAGGCCCAGATGTGAATTGGAACCTGAGATGTTGGCAAACTTATCGATAAGACTGACTATTGTGGAAAGAATTGGCGAGAGCCAAAGGCGAGATGATAAGCTTGTCAAGATTATCTGTGATTTGGAATCAGGATTGGACCTAGAAAAGGATAAAGGATTCGAGGTCGATCGAGAGGGTTGGCTTCGGAAGCAAGGACGACTAGTTGTTCCCGATATAGATGAATTAAGAGATGAAGTTCTGAAGGAAAGTCATCACTCGAAGCTGACAATTCATCCAGGTGGAAATAAGATGTATCAGGATATGAAGAGAACCTATTACTGGGAAGGTATGAAGAAGGATGTTGGAAATTTTATTTCCAAGTGCATGAACTATCAGTTGGTAAAAGCCGAGCAAAAGAAGCCCAGTGGATTGCTTCAGCCATTAGAAGTTCCTACATGGAAGTGGGAGCAAATATCGATGGATTTTATTGATGGGCTACCTAGAACAAGAACGGGAAATGAAGGGATTTGGGTCATCGTAGATCGTATGACTAAGAGTGCAAGATTCATTCCTATTCGATCGACCAGAACTGCATCAAAGTTGGCTGAGCTATATGTTAAGTGGATAGTTCGATTTCATGGTATTCCGAAAAGTATAGTGAACGATCGAGACCCATTGTTCACTAGTAGATTTTGGAAGAGCTTCCAGGAAGTTCTAGGAACCGAGTTGTGTTTGAGTACAGCTTACCACCCCCAAACAGATGGTCAGACCGAGAGAGTCAACCGAGTTTTGGAAGATCTCCTTAGAGCATGTGTTTTGGATTTCGGAGGATCATGGGAAGATCATCTTCATTTGGTAGAATTTTCGTATAATAACAGTTACCAGTCAAGCATTGGTATGGCACCATATGAGGCATTGTATGGAAGACCGTGTAACTCTCTGACATGTTGGTTAGAAACAGGAGAAAAGCTGATACTTGGGCCAGAAATGATTCGATAGACTTCAGGTTGCATTGAGATCATTCGGCAACGAATGAAGGCAGCCCAAGACCGTCAGAAAAGTTATGCTGATAAGCGTCGTAAGGATTTGGAATTCGTCGTTGGTGATATGGTTTTTGTGAAGATTTCTCCACTGAAGAATGTTATTCGATTCGGGAAGAAAGGAAAATTGACTCCGAGATTTGTTGGACCATTTCCGATCATCGAGCGAATTGGAAAGCTCACCTACAAATTGGAGTTACCAGAAAAGATGTCGGGTGTGCACAATGTTTTTCACGTATCATATCTACGGAAGTATGTGCACGACTCGAATATTGTGGTTTCTGCAGATAGCTGTGAAGATTTTGAAGTTGACCTAGTTGATAAGAGACCTCGTAAGCCGCTTCGTGTTGTGGAAACCGACACGAAACAGCTTAGGAGGAAGGTAGTTAGGTTGCTCAAGATACAATGAAGTGATGATGATAACGACTATACATGGGAGGTGGAAGAGAGGATAAAGGCAGCTCATCCTGAACTCTTCAAGGTATGGCCCTAAGGTGTCGTGTCATCTAACGACATTGTAACTTGTTCTAGTTTTAGAATTCTGCATGCTAGGCTAGAATTGGACGCATGGTTTGTTGATTGCTATGGATGGTAGGCATGCAGAATAGTTTTTGATTGCTCTTGTTTGTTTGGAATTTCGGGGCGAAATTCCTAAGGGGGAGAGAATGTAACGACCCGTATTTTTACGAATCGAAAGATCATAAAACTGTTGTCATTAGGTCGTAATGTTGTTAAGTCGTTTAGAGTTTAAGTCGACCAAAGCTTAGGTCGTGTGATAGTTGGGTCGTGTGGTAGCTTAGGTCGTGGGGTAGGTTAGGTTGGGTGAACGACCTAAAAGATTGGAGCGACCTATAGGATTTAACCGACCTAAGGAAGTTGATGACCTAAGGAGTAGACGACTTAAGGAGTTGGCGACTTAAGGGAGTCGGCGACTTAAGGGTTAGCGACTTAGGAGTTAACGGCTTAAGTTAGTAAGCGACTTAAGGAGGGTAGCGACTTAAGAATTAGTGGCAACGACCTAGTAGTTAGCGGCTTAAGGATTAGCAGCTTAGGGGAGTTAACGACCTAGGGGGTTAAGCGGGTTAACGACTTAAGGAATATGGGATAAGTCGTTGAAGTTTAGGTCGTAAGACCCTGTGTGTGTAGTTAGGTCGTGTAAGGGCTTAAGCAGTTAAGTCGTATCTGTGTTAGGTCGTAGACGACTTATGTTAAGTCACGTATGTTGCTAAGTCGTTAAGTCGCGTGTCTCTGTAGGTCGTGCACGTTTTAGACCGTGTACGTAGTTAGGTTGCGTAAGGGCTTAAGGGTTAAGTCGTTAGGTCAGCAATGCTGTTAAGTCGCTAAGTCGCGTGCATGTGTGTTAGGTCGTACATGTACTAAGTCATTGAGTCGTAAGTTATTAAGTCGTCCAAACGACTTAAGTAGAATTATGGCAGTGTGTAGGGTCATTAAGTCGCGCATGTGTTAAGTCGTGTGTGTGTTAGGTCGCGACTGTTGTTAAGTCGTTAGGCCACATTTTTGTTAAGTTGTTAGGTCACGTGTATGGGTTGAGTCGTTAAGTCGTAGGTCGTGGGAATAGTTAAGTCGTGGACGACTTAAGGGGGCGGACGACTTAAGGAACAGCCTATAAATACACGGTTCTATCTCACTTTTTGGGATCCGGATTTTGAAGCGACGAAGTGCTGTCATTTTGAGAGCTCGAGTTCAACACTTCTTCACTTCTTTTCTCCACTTTAATCTTGTGATTCCTTCCATCCAAATCGAAGATCAAATCGAAGATCCAAGAGCTTATATTGAAGATCTACATCCATCGAAGAGAGATTTCATCGTTTGAAGCGGAATTTTGGAGAATCAAGCTAGATCCTTCGCTGTCTAGATCTGAAGTGTGTTGCTTTTAAGATGTTTAGGTGATTTGGTGAGTGGTGGTTATCTCTCACGCGGATCCAAAGGAGTATATCGGATTGGTGGCTTGATTTTGTGTTAAAATAGTGATTTCGATGCATTTTCTTAAACTTAAGTATAGATCCATTGTTCATGATGATTTGACATCCATTTACTACATGTTAACCTATGCAAGTTCATTTATCAAGATGTAGAGATATTGCTCATGATTCATGCTTGTTAGATTTAGACTCTTTATTTACAAGATTGCCATTATTGTTATAATTGTTTATTAGATCATGTTTGAATGCTTGATTACTTGGATTAATGGTTGACTTGATTGATTGTTATAAATTAGTTGATTGATGATTTGATTTGGACAAGTTGGTTGAAGATGATTCAAAAGCTAAGGGAAAGGCTCCTGAATTGGAAAAGATGCTCGTGGCATATGTAGCGGATGATGAAGCTCATATGGATAGATTGATGATGATGATGTTGAGATGAGGCTTTGCTATGATGAGATGAAGCGAGGCATGATGTGAGATAGCCTTGGTTTAATCCAGACGGGATCATTCCAAGCATGTTGATAACTCGGTGAAATGGTTCGAGGTTGAGGATAATGGTTGGCTCGAGAGGCGCTTGAGCTAGTATGAAAATAGTCGTCGAGGAGGATGACTAGAAGGCTGAGGTTTCATCGTTATTGAAGGTTCTAGCAGACTCAAAGCAAGAGTACGCTGGGCATATTCGATAGTCCCTAAAGACTATGATTGGTAGTCGAGTACTCTGGGCAGATTCGATAGTCCTAGGTACGGGCTGCGACGACGTGCGGAGTTATGTCTAGAACCGGGGTTTCCATTAGCCCTTGATGGACGGCTGAAAGAATGTGCCGGTCATTCAATTAACGATGGTATCGAAGCAATGATAACAGTGATAGCCAGAGTCATGGATGTTTGGTTGTATCGTCATTCGGTCTCAAGAGCAGTGTTTTCTGGGTGCTTATCTGATCTTGGTTTAGGCCTTGGGGGTTTGTACTTGGAAAACATTGACCTTGACTCGAGTGATCATTGATTTACTTTAAATGTTTGCTTTGCTATGTTTACTTCTGCTTAGTGTGTCTGGGGGCTATCACTGTAGAAAGAGGTGGAGTGGGAGGGTTGGATTCCTATTCCTTTTACCTTTATGCTCTTTTGGTATGTTGTTAGTTAATTTACCGCTCACTAAGACTGTTGTCTGACTCAAGGCTTTATGTTTAACTCTTATTGCCTTGGGCTGTTCATCCATTTTGGAATGGGCAGACTAGGTAGCAGGTGACAGGTGCTGTGCTTAGTTTCCAACGATGCTGATGACGAAGACGAGCTGGAGGCTTGCATATTATTTTCCTATTATATGTACTGGATGTTCCGCTGCTTGTATAATTCTCTGAGTGATATGTAGTGAGGCTTGATGTATTGACTATTCAGATGTTTGTATTCAACTATTATGAAGCTTAATTGATGAGATTATATTTTGTAAAGCTTCACTATATATATTCTCTATTGTATTTTATCCATGCGTTGTGAGTAATACGATAGATTCTGCTGTTTTAACTTACCTTGGTGATCGCCCATGGCTGCCTGGCACACTTTTTAGCGCACTATTTCCTTGTTTAGTGCAGGGGTCATGGGCGGTCGTCACATCTAAGCTCCCATTAACCTATAATATATCTAAAACATTCTCTTTTCTCCTCTAAATCAAGTCTAAATCATATATTAAGGGTAGATTAGCAAGGGGATACTGTAGATATCTTCAAATATACATTTTTAGGGAAGAAAACTTGGGCTTGGCTATTGATTTTTGGATTTACCTTGATGCATGCAAAACTTGGATTTTAGAGGTTTTAGTGAGTGATTTATCATCTCTCACCTTCGTGTGTGTGTGTGTGTATCTGTGTGTGTGTATCTATATGTTTTGACATGTTTTAAGCTCATTTTTAAAGTTGAAATCATGTTTTAGGATTGTTTTAAAATAAAATCTAAAGAAAAAACGATTTTAAAATGTTTTAAAGTGTTCCAATCATGTTAATTTGATGTATAGTTGCCTTGATGTGTTTTAGACTACGTTAGAGACATATTATAGGATGATTTGTTATGAATAATTATATGTTTGCATGTTTGAATGTTATTTGGTGCATGTATGGTGTTTATTTATGGCTTGCACGGGTGAAAATGCTCATCGGAGCGACTTAGAGTTACAAACCGTGAAACCAGGCTTTGACGTATTAACTCAAGTTTGTTGAGAGTTGTATTGTTGCATACGAGATGCATAAGGATCGAAGAATGGAGCGTAGGAGTGAAATCGATGTGAAATTGGGAAGTGGAGATACTATATGTTATTGGTTCAGTGGAGCTTGGTTCGACATGGGGATGATTAGGTGTTAGCATGGTTCGGCAAGAGGAGATAGGGTAGGAAATCCTATCCGATAGCTAGTTGGTTTGGCAGTGAGGAAGACCAGACAGGAAATCCTATCTGGTAGCTGTTTGGTTCAGCAATGGAGAGACCGGATAGGAAATCATGTCCAATAGTTGCTTGGTCCGGTGGCGCTATGGTGGGAGGCGAACAAGAATTCCTATTCAGTGTTGCTTTTGTTCGGTAAGTGCATGGCTTTAGGCCGAACGGCGGAAGGACCAAACAGAAGTTAAGGCATGGGGTTTTGGCTATGGACTTCAGGTGTGGAACCAGCATACTTCGGGGCAGAATTTGAGGGTCTTTGTGAGTTGGCAGGGAGCAAGGATGGATGACTCTGAGACAACTTGGGATGACTTTGGGCTTCGAAATGATGACGCCGAAGACGATGATGACAACTTCGAAACCTTAGTATGATGGCTCTATAACTTCTGATGGGTGTTTAGGGGCATTTTGAAGATGACGGCTTAATGTTGGGAGTCGTGACGATGATCCACAAGGGCAAGTTCAATATGGGGGCTTGCGAGTAGAATTTGCGACCGTGTTGTACTGTGGAAATAACCGAGATGGCGATTGAGTTCCATTATGAAGACGTGCAAACGGATTATTGATAACTCTAAGGTTGCTAGTGTGCTCATAAAGAAGGTTTTATGGGGATGCCCACCTGGATTTACGACTATGTCCGGATCTTATGATGGTAAATTACCTCGGGCTTTTGCGATTGTGAGCCTGGTTCCTAGCCTTTTGGAGTGGCATGGATTCGAGTACCAATGAAGCCAGGATTTAGATTGGGTCATTGGTTTGCCATTTCTGCCATACGAGTTATCATACACCCAATGCACACAAGTGATGGTGAGGATTGTTTGATGGATGCTATGTTTGCCATGATTGCTCACCACTCTAAGGTATCACATGATGCAGGTATTTTCGACCGTATACCTAAATACTAGACATTGTACTTCGATCGTTGGACACTTATATGGTTATGATAATATATTAGCATAAATCGACTATTATATGCCAACTCTTTTGTGACGACCCGGCTTTCATCGACCAGAAAGTCGTATCGCTAATAAGAAAGAAAGGGATAGAAAGAGAAAAGAAGAGAAGAAAGAAAGAAACAACATCAGAATCTAAACAGCGGAACGAATAAATTATATTAATAACATAAACTATTACATAGTATCATATACAACAACTATCAGAGTTACACAACATATACAACACATACTAGACAGTTATAAACACCTGTCTAGTTTCTACAATATAAGATACAACACAGATAACAATGACTCAGAGATCAACACAGCGGAACTACTATATCTCTACAGCGCTGAAGCCTCCTGCTCCATTGCTCCTCCAGATAACTCGTCAAAGCAAACCTGACTCTCTTGGCTACTCGTAAAAATTTGAGTACCCAAGAGTTTATATAAAACAGAAATAAACACTTGGGTCAGACATGGGTCTGGTGTGAGTAAACGGGTTAACTTACTTAACTTCAAAACCTTTGAGATCAAAAGGTATCACGTAAGACTTCCCACACATAAACATGGAAAAGTTTTTACCTTACGCTAACCAAAACTTGATAGGAAATCTGGTTATATTATAATAGGTCTAGGGTTTTCAAATAAATATGAAATAGCTGAAATTGTTACATTATTAAATTCCAGCATACATAGGTATACAATCAAGACCGTTATCACTTATTGGAAGTTGGATTTCCATACAATGGCAGGGCTACTGGGGTACCGCCCGTCACAGTACGTGGCCTAGATCACCGTACCGAGGAGTACGCCCGCTCCCCTGCAACACAAAGCCGGAACCATCCCTTACTGGATAATTCCGAATAAAATCACCCCACGGTTGTGTACATCAACCGCACCACTAAGTCGAAAATAGAAAGGGACATCTAGACAGGGATGACCTTACTCTCAGTGGGCGCTACCCACGAAGCCTTGCTGCACCTCCCCTGTTTTAGCCATTCCCGGTTGATGAGGCTTGAGGCTACGATTACCTTAGAAAAGAACACATCACTTAGAATGCTCATCGTCCTCCTGACGATGTGCTGAAAGCATTCAATCCATACAAGTTCGTTCCGGGTTCGAACGAAACCGAAGGCATTATCTCGTTACACTCGTTTTGGAATCACCCTCAGAGTTAACGACAATAACCCTTGCACTCTGAATCTTCATCTTCACTTGAGATTCACGACCTATCGTAATTTGGATCGATGTGGTATTCGGGTCTCCAGACCTGGAAATCCGGTATACGGAAACCCGATCCCGGTCTCATCGAAATCCAAAACGTATCTTTTAAGGCCAAGTTGTTTAAAGGTTTAAACAATTCAATTCAATACTTGAATTCACATAGCATTAACTTAGATAAATATCACACATTTATCACAGATAGAATATCATAGTATATCATCCAATAGATATCGACCAAATCAGACATTCTACTCAACCATCATTCATAAGCAACCATTTATTAATCTCTATTATAATTAATTTAATCAACTTAAATTAAATTAATTACTTAAGAATTAATTCCTATCCTTGCTTAATCAACCATTATTTAATTACAATCCATTTAATTAATTAATCATTCTTTTAAATATTAATCACTCTTGATTAATTATCCATCAATTACATAAAGTAATTATCCTTTAATTAATTTTACAAATTAATTACCCTTAACCATTAATAGTAATTAACCTTTAATTACTCTCATTAATTACGTTAATTAATGATCCTTAATTAATTACTTTAATTAATTAACTATAATTAATTACATTATTCCTTAATTAATTACATTAATTAATCATGCATTAATTAATTAATCAACCTTAATTAATCATTAACAGTAATTAACCATTCTTAATTACTTTAATTTCTTTTATAAATCCTTTTTGAATTATTACACCAATTACATACAGTAATTCATTTATCAATTACTTATACTAAGTAATTACACTTAACATATCTTATAAAGTAATCATACTTAATCAATTACCAAGTGACTATCTTTAATTAATTAATAAATTAATTAACTTAATTAAATCACATTCATTTCTTAAATCATAACTGAGTAACTCATCCTTAATTACCCTTTTAAACAATTTAATTAATCCTTGATTAATTATTCTTTAACTATTAATTAATAAACCTTAATTATTAATCAATATCTTTTAATACAAAGTAATCAATCCTTAATTACTTTTAAAATTAATTAATTAAACTTAAGTAACTAATTAATTACCTCTTAATTATTAATTAATAAACTTAATTATTAATTAACAACCTTAATTATAAATTAATTTAATCCATAATTACCAATTAATCAATCCTTAAATGATAATTAATTAATCCTTAATAATAGTTAATTA
Source organism: Allium fistulosum (assembly GCA_030737815.1). NCBI lineage: Eukaryota > Viridiplantae > Streptophyta > Magnoliopsida > Asparagales > Amaryllidaceae > Allium > Allium fistulosum. The sequence continues at coordinate 2,561,412 of JASFAW010000015.1, forward strand.
ATCCTTAATTAACTTTAATTATAAATTAAAATTTTCTTAATTATTAATTAAGAAAACTTAATTATTACTTAATAAAACTTATTAAGTACTTCTTAATTACTTATTTAATTAACCCTTAATCATTTAATTAATCCTTATCAAAAAAATAATTAAATAAATTCATTAACTTAAATTCCTTAATTAACTTAATTAATTTCAATCATTTAAATCTTAATTAATCTTAAGATAAACCATTATCGTTAAAAACATTTGATCTTAGTAATTAGCTTACTTAAAATCATTAATTAAGTTAAAATAAATAATCATTAATTACTTATCCTTAATCATCTACTAATTTAATTTAATACATCATCCTTATTCATTCCATTATTATTAAACTTAAATTAAGTTTTAAGACAACCCGTTTCCTTATTAATTACCTTATTGCCAAATTAATTTGAAAATAAGTTAAGAATTTAACTTAAATATATTAAGTTAAATAAATCATACAAATTAATTTATACAAACTTTCTATTTCAAAGAAATGGATTTTTAAGAAAATGATTTAACTTGATTTTTTTAAAAGTTTTAAAAACTTACTTAATTTAAATTTTAAAAACTGGTTTACATTATCTTTGGGTTTAACCCATATGTACTTGAACAAAACAAAGTACTTCTTCTTCTTCCTTTTTATAACAGAGTTTGATTTATAAAAATTTTGAACTGTTAAAACTGGTTTCCACCTAACTCACAAACAACTCGAAGGCAATCCCGAGCCAAAGCCCTTCTTTCCCGAGGTTCTTTCCGAGTAAATTTAAAAACTGTTTCGATTTAAATTTTTAAAACTGTTAAAACTAGGACAGTTATCACTTAAAACACTCGCGTGCAAATCTAAGAATTACTCGAGCCAAAATCTAGTTTACACGAGTTCCTTCTCGAGAACGAACTCGAGTATCTTCATCTTCCCCAAATTAAGAAACCCACTGATACACGTTCACCTTCATGCACGTGCACCACCAAACGCCTCACCTCCGACCAAGTTTCAGACCACCATCGAGTCATCAGCCTTTCCTTCGAACACCACGACAACTCCGATTGACAAGCAAATTCGAAAATCAAAATTTAGCCATCTCGACAACTTCCTGGAACACACATCATCCAAGAACCACCTCGTCAGACCTCCTCCGACCACCAGAATTTCCCAAACTTCGACCAAAGCTTCATCTCTGACCCACGACTCATTTCCCCCAGGTGCGGTAGCTTCCAGCTCGACCACGTCCACGAATAAGCCCCGACTTCAACACTGAACAAAACCATTCACTAAACCCTAAAATTCCGTCGAACAATCCCCCACGGCATGATATAAAATCATCCACTATTTTTCCAGCAATCTACATCCTCCAATCGACCTTCGATATCAACCCCGATGAACCCAGCTCCACTAATCACCGGCAATTTACGAAATTGTCATTTCTGTTCAACTTAAAAGTTCTCGACCCTCCCAATCTTAAAAATCATAATTTCCTTTTCTAAATTCATTACTTGCAAGTACTAATCAGATTTTAAAATCAAAGTTTTAAATTAACAAGTTTGAATTTTACCCATTTCTTTGATTTTCCACTGTAAACTTTAAATTTTGAGTTAATACTTATTACTTATCCATGAATCTATTTTTAAAATTTAAAGTACATTGTTAGAAACCCTTTTCATTTACAAACTCTATACTAAAAACAATTGAATGGGGAAATAGGAATTTTCTATTAAAATCTGCAGCCTGTACTGTTATAAAAACAGAGATATATAGGTGTACAGACATGCATATCTTTTTAGCTACACATTTATAAACCTGCAAACCAATTTCACTAAATCATTTCAAGTACATCTCAATATCATACTTCTGGAAATCAAGATATATAGGTTTTAGATCTTATAAAAGAAGTTTACTCAACTTAAAAATGAACAGAGCAATTAACAATGAAATCAGGCATGCACACTTCAATACTCACATACATACAGAGTATCTATGTATAAATAAACATGCAAGATACTTTATTCAGATACCAATCGAAAACAATTTAAATTCATTTTAACTTTTGCAAAAGAATTGTTTACTCACTTTTCCAAGAGGCAGAGGAATTTAAAACAGTTTTGAACAGGGCTTGAAAACTGGAAACTTTATTTTTCATCTGCTTTGATTTCTTTAGACTTTGATTACTGGTTGCTTGTTTGAACCTAGATTTGCTGCTGGTTCTTGCTTGTTGAGTTGAAATGATTCAGACTTGAAGAACATTTCAGATTTGTCTTGAAATATGGTTTCAGGTCTTAGGATAATTGATTTCAGGTTTTAGTTTACAGGCTTGATCCTTAATTTTGGTTTTACCGGGCATAATTTTGATTAGAGGAAGGTTCTGGTTTGAAGAAGAATAAATGGTTTCAGGCTGTAAATTTGAGAATTAAACTTTTTGAAGATGAATTCAGGTTTGAGATGAATTTCAGTTTGGATTCTTGAGTTGGAAATGATTCGGTTTGAAATGTTTTTCAGTTTGATTTTAGCATTTGAACTGAAATGTGAGAATTAAAACAAGAAAAAGGGAAGAGAGGAGGATATAGTTTTATAAAGATTTGTTTTTAAAAATTAAAGAAAATAAAAATAAACTTATGACACTTGTCTTCTACATTGTTTAATGATCTTACACATATTACTAACATGTTTAGAAATTTAACACTTGTCCTTAATCTTTTTATATTATTTTTAAAAAGATTTTAAAAGCTTTTATATGTATTTCCTAAATAGATAAATACATATCTTTTTAAATAAATGCTTTTCTATATTATAAATAAATGAAACCTTTAAAAGAAAATAAAATAAAACTCATTTATATCCTAATAAAATCATATACAATGTATTTCATTCATTTTTAAGTGTAAAAATATCTTTTGTATTTATTTACTATTAAATAAATACTTTCTAAATTTATATACAAAATCTCTTTAAGGAAGACAAAAATAAAACAAAAGCCTTATTTTAAATAAAAGTCTTGTTCGTATATTCTTATACCCAAATATATTAAAACAATACTTATTAATTTTAGAAATGATAAATCTATTAAAAATCAAATTTATAAAATAACATAATTTAAACAATTATTCTTATTACAAATCAATCTATACCATAATTAAAACATCTTATTATTATATTATTTGGTTATTTATATTAATATTATCAATTTAAATAATTTAAATTTAGAGATTATCACATTTTAAATTCCTCGAAATCCCGGGATATTACATTCCTTCCCCCTTAAAAGAATTTCGTCCTCGAAATTTAAAACAAAAGATAATCCAAAATTTTTTATATTTATTTCAACCAATTTTAAAACAATTCAATTATACTTAACAGCCATATACTATCAATCAAACAACCATTCATTCAAACAAACAATTTTATCCAAACAAACAATTCATACAAACAACAATTCTAGTTATCCGAACATAGATCCGGATAAACTACCTAAAATTATCCCGAGTTTCCCCGATACAGATACTGGGTTACTCGCTCTACTAAATCCAAACTGGTAATTCAATACCGAAGCCAAAACACTTATCCTCACAAAAACTCAGAAAGATCCAATATACTCGGAGCTATCTTTCTAGTCTTACCCAATCTTAATTGCTCCCTTTTACTGGAGAAATAACAACGAAGTCTCCAACTTCGAATTCCAAAATTCTCCATCTCTAATCCACAGAACTCTTCTGATGATTCTAGGTTGCCTTCACCTTTCCTGATCAGCTCAATCTTCGCTGACGCTTCTCAAAATAAACAGGACCAAAAACAATCCAATAACAGATCCTCTCAAGATTTACAGAAATCCTGAACTCAAACTCTACTCCACAATCATCGGTAGATTCCAAACACTGCAACTTCCGGTTGCTTCCACTCTAGAACAACTACTACCAAGCTTTCGCTGCTCAACTCTGATCTAGATGTCGTCTATGAACTCGAACACAAACTAGATCAACACTTCCCATAAAATCTCTGACAACTCTATAACTCCTACATCTTCTAGAGATGCCTCAAACTCAAGCAAAAGATTTCCCCAGAGAATACTCAAACTTTCGCAAGTCACTTTTGCGATTCTATCCAGTCCAATATCCAAAAATTACTGTTCTTTCTTAATCCATCAGAACAGTCTAGTGCTTGACCAATCCATTTGAAAAATGAATTTACTCCGTAGCTTCTGAACTCCACTTTACGAACTGCTAAGCCAAAAGATCTTCCAGCAGGAACACAGAAAACTTGAGCTACACTGCTGACACAGATGCCTAAGACTCCTTATCCAAAGCTTCTAGAGAAACTCGGACTTCAAACCAAACACAAACATCATGCTAAACTCAGCCACAACACCGAAGCAGACACACTTCCTTAAACTTGCTCCAAAAGAAAACATCTTCAGAAACATCCATAGTCACTACGTCTCATCACGCAGCTACTTTTTCCTGAGGTAGCCAAGATATCACCACTACTTCTGCTCAACCGACAGATCCAAACTCCAAAAAAAAAATCCGCTCACACGAGCGCGATTCAAACTTATACTTCAATAATGGACTCCGAACCTTAACAGGTTTCCTTCAGAGATCAATGAAATCTTTACACCATATCAAAACTCACTCGAGACGGTATTGGGTCTACAGTCTCGACAGATATATTTCCAACCTCAAACATCCAAACTCCAACCATTGGTAGTCGTCGTGTTACACACACCACTACCCTATCTACCTTTATAACTTATTTGGAAAACCCGAACAGATAATCCAACAAATAGGTAGAATAGATATATATATATATAGTTATATAAAATTACAAATACGCTCTCTCAAGATAGACACCACTCCAGAGCTTAGGTATTCGCTCAACCAATAGCTCTGATACCAAATGTGACGACCCGGCTTTCATCGACCAGAAAGTCGTATCGCTAATAAGAAAGAAAGGGATAGAAAGAGAAAAGAAGAGAAGAAAGAAAGAAACAACATCAGAATCTAAACAGCGGAACGAATAAATTATATTAATAACATAAACTATTACATAGTATCATATACAACAACTATCAGAGTTACACAACATATACAACACATACTAGACAGTTATAAACACCTGTCTAGTTTCTACAATATAAGATACAACACAGATAACAATGACTCAGAGATCAACACAGCGGAACTACTATATCTCTACAGCGCTGAAGCCTCCTGCTCCATTGCTCCTCCAGATAACTCGTCAAAGCAAACCTGACTCTCTTGGCTACTCGTAAAAATTTGAGTACCCAAGAGTTTATATAAAACAGAAATAAACACTTGGGTCAGACATGGGTCTGGTGTGAGTAAACGGGTTAACTTACTTAACTTCAAAACCTTTGAGATCAAAAGGTATCACGTAAGACTTCCCACACATAAACATGGAAAAGTTTTTACCTTACGCTAACCAAAACTTGATAGGAAATCTGGTTATATTATAATAGGTCTAGGGTTTTCAAATAAATATGAAATAGCTGAAATTGTTACATTATTAAATTCCAGCATACATAGGTATACAATCAAGACCGTTATCACTTATTGGAAGTTGGATTTCCATACAATGGCAGGGCTACTGGGGTACCGCCCGTCACAGTACGTGGCCTAGATCACCGTACCGAGGAGTACGCCCGCTCCCCTGCAACACAAAGCCGGAACCATCCCTTACTGGATAATTCCGAATAAAATCACCCCACGGTTGTGTACATCAACCGCACCACTAAGTCGAAAATAGAAAGGGACATCTAGACAGGGATGACCTTACTCTCAGTGGGCGCTACCCACGAAGCCTTGCTGCACCTCCCCTGTTTTAGCCATTCCCGGTTGATGAGGCTTGAGGCTACGATTACCTTAGAAAAGAACACATCACTTAGAATGCTCATCGTCCTCCTGACGATGTGCTGAAAGCATTCAATCCATACAAGTTCGTTCCGGGTTCGAACGAAACCGAAGGCATTATCTCGTTACACTCGTTTTGGAATCACCCTCAGAGTTAACGACAATAACCCTTGCACTCTGAATCTTCATCTTCACTTGAGATTCACGACCTATCGTAATTTGGATCGATGTGGTATTCGGGTCTCCAGACCTGGAAATCCGGTATACGGAAACCCGATCCCGGTCTCATCGAAATCCAAAACGTATCTTTTAAGGCCAAGTTGTTTAAAGGTTTAAACAATTCAATTCAATACTTGAATTCACATAGCATTAACTTAGATAAATATCACACATTTATCACAGATAGAATATCATAGTATATCATCCAATAGATATCGACCAAATCAGACATTCTACTCAACCATCATTCATAAGCAACCATTTATTAATCTCTATTATAATTAATTTAATCAACTTAAATTAAATTAATTACTTAAGAATTAATTCCTATCCTTGCTTAATCAACCATTATTTAATTACAATCCATTTAATTAATTAATCATTCTTTTAAATATTAATCACTCTTGATTAATTATCCATCAATTACATAAAGTAATTATCCTTTAATTAATTTTACAAATTAATTACCCTTAACCATTAATAGTAATTAACCTTTAATTACTCTCATTAATTACGTTAATTAATGATCCTTAATTAATTACTTTAATTAATTAACTATAATTAATTACATTATTCCTTAATTAATTACATTAATTAATCATGCATTAATTAATTAATCAACCTTAATTAATCATTAACAGTAATTAACCATTCTTAATTACTTTAATTTCTTTTATAAATCCTTTTTGAATTATTACACCAATTACATACAGTAATTCATTTATCAATTACTTATACTAAGTAATTACACTTAACATATCTTATAAAGTAATCATACTTAATCAATTACCAAGTGACTATCTTTAATTAATTAATAAATTAATTAACTTAATTAAATCACATTCATTTCTTAAATCATAACTGAGTAACTCATCCTTAATTACCCTTTTAAACAATTTAATTAATCCTTGATTAATTATTCTTTAACTATTAATTAATAAACCTTAATTATTAATCAATATCTTTTAATACAAAGTAATCAATCCTTAATTACTTTTAAAATTAATTAATTAAACTTAAGTAACTAATTAATTACCTCTTAATTATTAATTAATAAACTTAATTATTAATTAACAACCTTAATTATAAATTAATTTAATCCATAATTACCAATTAATCAATCCTTAAATGATAATTAATTAATCCTTAATAATAGTTAATTAATCCTTAATTAACTTTAATTATAAATTAAAATTTTCTTAATTATTAATTAAGAAAACTTAATTATTACTTAATAAAACTTATTAAGTACTTCTTAATTACTTATTTAATTAACCCTTAATCATTTAATTAATCCTTATCAAAAAAATAATTAAATAAATTCATTAACTTAAATTCCTTAATTAACTTAATTAATTTCAATCATTTAAATCTTAATTAATCTTAAGATAAACCATTATCGTTAAAAACATTTGATCTTAGTAATTAGCTTACTTAAAATCATTAATTAAGTTAAAATAAATAATCATTAATTACTTATCCTTAATCATCTACTAATTTAATTTAATACATCATCCTTATTCATTCCATTATTATTAAACTTAAATTAAGTTTTAAGACAACCCGTTTCCTTATTAATTACCTTATTGCCAAATTAATTTGAAAATAAGTTAAGAATTTAACTTAAATATATTAAGTTAAATAAATCATACAAATTAATTTATACAAACTTTCTATTTCAAAGAAATGGATTTTTAAGAAAATGATTTAACTTGATTTTTTTAAAAGTTTTAAAAACTTACTTAATTTAAATTTTAAAAACTGGTTTACATTATCTTTGGGTTTAACCCATATGTACTTGAACAAAACAAAGTACTTCTTCTTCTTCCTTTTTATAACAGAGTTTGATTTATAAAAATTTTGAACTGTTAAAACTGGTTTCCACCTAACTCACAAACAACTCGAAGGCAATCCCGAGCCAAAGCCCTTCTTTCCCGAGGTTCTTTCCGAGTAAATTTAAAAACTGTTTCGATTTAAATTTTTAAAACTGTTAAAACTAGGACAGTTATCACTTAAAACACTCGCGTGCAAATCTAAGAATTACTCGAGCCAAAATCTAGTTTACACGAGTTCCTTCTCGAGAACGAACTCGAGTATCTTCATCTTCCCCAAATTAAGAAACCCACTGATACACGTTCACCTTCATGCACGTGCACCACCAAACGCCTCACCTCCGACCAAGTTTCAGACCACCATCGAGTCATCAGCCTTTCCTTCGAACACCACGACAACTCCGATTGACAAGCAAATTCGAAAATCAAAATTTAGCCATCTCGACAACTTCCTGGAACACACATCATCCAAGAACCACCTCGTCAGACCTCCTCCGACCACCAGAATTTCCCAAACTTCGACCAAAGCTTCATCTCTGACCCACGACTCATTTCCCCCAGGTGCGGTAGCTTCCAGCTCGACCACGTCCACGAATAAGCCCCGACTTCAACACTGAACAAAACCATTCACTAAACCCTAAAATTCCATCGAACAATCCCCCACGGCATGATATAAAATCATCCACTATTTTTCCAGCAATCTACATCCTCCAATCGACCTTCGATATCAACCCCGATGAACCCAGCTCCACTAATCACCGGCAATTTACGAAATTGTCATTTCTGTTCAACTTAAAAGTTCTCGACCCTCCCAATCTTAAAAATCATAATTTCCTTTTCTAAATTCATTACTTGCAAGTACTAATCAGATTTTAAAATCAAAGTTTTAAATTAACAAGTTTGAATTTTACCCATTTCTTTGATTTTCCACTGTAAACTTTAAATTTTGAGTTAATACTTATTACTTATCCATGAATCTATTTTTAAAATTTAAAGTACATTGTTAGAAACCCTTTTCATTTACAAACTCTATACTAAAAACAATTGAATGGGGAAATAGGAATTTTCTATTAAAATCTGCAGCCTGTACTGTTATAAAAACAGAGATATATAGGTGTACAGACATGCATATCTTTTTAGCTACACATTTATAAACCTGCAAACCAATTTCACTAAATCATTTCAAGTACATCTCAATATCATACTTCTGGAAATCAAGATATATAGGTTTTAGATCTTATAAAAGAAGTTTACTCAACTTAAAAATGAACAGAGCAATTAACAATGAAATCAGGCATGCACACTTCAATACTCACATACATACAGAGTATCTATGTATAAATAAACATGCAAGATACTTTATTCAGATACCAATCGAAAACAATTTAAATTCATTTTAACTTTTGCAAAAGAATTGTTTACTCACTTTTCCAAGAGGCAGAGGAATTTAAAACAGTTTTGAACAGGGCTTGAAAACTGGAAACTTTATTTTTCATCTGCTTTGATTTCTTTAGACTTTGATTACTGGTTGCTTGTTTGAACCTAGATTTGCTGCTGGTTCTTGCTTGTTGAGTTGAAATGATTCAGACTTGAAGAACATTTCAGATTTGTCTTGAAATATGGTTTCAGGTCTTAGGATAATTGATTTCAGGTTTTAGTTTACAGGCTTGATCCTTAATTTTGGTTTTACCGGGCATAATTTTGATTAGAGGAAGGTTCTGGTTTGAAGAAGAATAAATGGTTTCAGGCTGTAAATTTGAGAATTAAACTTTTTGAAGATGAATTCAGGTTTGAGATGAATTTCAGTTTGGATTCTTGAGTTGGAAATGATTCGGTTTGAAATGTTTTTCAGTTTGATTTTAGCATTTGAACTGAAATGTGAGAATTAAAACAAGAAAAAGGGAAGAGAGGAGGATATAGTTTTATAAAGATTTGTTTTTAAAAATTAAAGAAAATAAAAATAAACTTATGACACTTGTCTTCTACATTGTTTAATGATCTTACACATATTACTAACATGTTTAGAAATTTAACACTTGTCCTTAATCTTTTTATATTATTTTTAAAAAGATTTTAAAAGCTTTTATATGTATTTCCTAAATAGATAAATACATATCTTTTTAAATAAATGCTTTTCTATATTATAAATAAATGAAACCTTTAAAAGAAAATAAAATAAAACTCATTTATATCCTAATAAAATCATATACAATGTATTTCATTCATTTTTAAGTGTAAAAATATCTTTTGTATTTATTTACTATTAAATAAATACTTTCTAAATTTATATACAAAATCTCTTTAAGGAAGACAAAAATAAAACAAAAGCCTTATTTTAAATAAAAGTCTTGTTCGTATATTCTTATACCCAAATATATTAAAACAATACTTATTAATTTTAGAAATGATAAATCTATTAAAAATCAAATTTATAAAATAACATAATTTAAACAATTATTCTTATTACAAATCAATCTATACCATAATTAAAACATCTTATTATTATATTATTTGGTTATTTATATTAATATTATCAATTTAAATAATTTAAATTTAGAGATTATCACATTTTAAATTCCTCGAAATCCCGGGATATTACATCTTTGGATGCAGGGACATATCAGGTATGGTTCTTCATAAACCATGCACATATTTACTATATACGATTTTTATAATATTTTTGAGATGATGTATCGCTCACATAAGACTATTGTCTGACCCAAGGTTTTATGCTTTGTTTCTTATTTTCTCAATTACTTTTAAATGAGTAGATTAGGGATAACAGGTCTGGATTAGCACATGGAGCTATACAGAGTACGAGCAGAAGGTTGCGCTTTCATATATCTTTATTTGGATCTTGTTATCGCTTATATTTCACTGTGCAATATCATGGAGCTATACCAATATTTATATTATCTTAGAGACAGTTATAGAGTTTATTTTGGAGATTTAGGATGTATAAACTTTATTATTATGGTTTCTATATAATCTGTGAAAATGTTGCACTCTAATGTTCTTATATATGGTTCATTTGATTATATCACTATCTTGCCTGTTTAAAATCTATGTTATTATATTACATCTTGTCTGTGCATTGTGAAATGTTCTACAGGTCCTATACTTGGATTTTTGTTACTTTACACCCTTACCTACCATTATACATCGGCTGGGTACCTCCACAGTGCATTATACAAGTATACTGGGTACCGAAGTTGTAAGGTGATCGTCACACCTTAGTTGGTGGAGTCACATTGCCAAATCAAGCTGCGAGAATACCCTTGCTCCACTCAACTAATCAAATAAGCCATCTATCCTAGGAAATAGATAAAGATTGTTCACTACACATTCAACTTAAGTTAATCAATGCACATTTGTAACGGCCGATCTTATTTCTTTATGAATACCGCGGATGCTCCTCATAATGAACTTCTTGACCTAATGAAACTCTTATACTCAAGTTCCATTGGTTGCTTTTAATCTTCCATTTCCTTAGGTGGAATTTTTGCCAGGTGTTATACTAATAGGTTGTACATCAAGTCCATTTAGAATTCAATTGTTCTTCTTCGCGATAGTCTCGTTAGTGGTTTAAAATGTTCGTGAATTCAAAAACTACCAGTATACTATTAATCTCATCATCCTGGTCCTCCATTACACACAACATCAATCTTGACCTCTCCTTCGTTACATCCAACGCCATCATGATTTCCCCACCTCTCTGATTTCGTAAAGCGATAATTCTGTCGGCACAATAGATCATAACATAATTACGAACTAACCAATCCATACCCAAAATTACGCCGTATCGTAAAAAGTCAAGCACATATTGGTTGCATACAAACGTATGCCTACATAACTCAAACTCAAGGTCGATGCACCTTAATTTGAGAATGACATACCCACCGATCAGATTAACCACACACAAGGGAGTAATCTAATAGGTAGTATCTAATTCTTACATATAACCAAAATCGTTCGAAATGGAAGAGTGTGTACCACCAGTATCAAACAAAACTCTATCTAAAACACTGGAAATCAAAATCAAGCCTCCAAACACAGTCCCTTCCATTTCTGATTAGTAGTTAGTCCAGTAAATATCCCTCCAAAGTATAAACCTTTGCTTGCATCAACTCTAGAAATTCCCTTTACTTATGGCCAGCCTTATTGTAGTTAAAGCACTTAGCTCTATCCTTGTTCTCCAACTAGGTACACTTGGTCGAGTAGCGTTCCTTCTGTCCAAAGTTAAAACAAGTGATATTTACCACATTCAGCACTGAACTCCTCCTGAGGTCCTTCCTACTTTCTGTTTCTTATTCCCCTTGTGATATGTGTTGAACCTCTTCTTTTGAGCCACCTTAGGCCTGACATCAGCTTTTTCTCCTCCTGGTACAAAGGGTTATATCTCCTCTTTTGACCCATCATATCTCATATCTCCAAAGATGTGCTCATACACCTCCAACTAATTCAACACTTCTAAAGAGAGTTCCTTCCTATAAATATCTTTCCTCTATAGTTCTTAAACCCTAACTCATCTTAAAAAAATCTATAACTCTTACTGCTGGCTTTGGCTCAACTTCTTTAATTAGTTGTTGCCTCATCATCTTTGCTATATATTAATGGAAAAGGCCATTCATATTTATTTCACTAGCAACTGGGGTAGGCATCCTAATACCGACTCAACATGAACTTCAAAGGTTGTCTCCCCTCATTGGTCGTTAGTTTGAGAACTTGTGGTTCCTCTTCTAATATTAGTTCTAGCACCACCTCCTAACACAAAACGTCAGCTCCGAGTTTCCATCCTTGCTTTCAGCATAAGCAAGCATTCGTAAGAAATGAAAGTAAGGAGAGCGAGTATAATAGTAGAGGGATAGATATACGTGCACCTACATATCTATATCAAAATACAAGTACGTTATATATGTAGTGTATATCCTCCACAATGTGTTAATTTCCACCTATTTAGTTCCTACCTAGATTTCTACTTAGCTTTTCTTTACTTAAGAGTCCCCTAAACTAAGCTTTGAAACAAAGGTGTAACATCTCCCATTTCGAGACTCAAAAATGAACGCCAATGATATTACAGCATCGCTGGAATTATTTCAAGTGACAAAATGGGATCGGTATTTTTTTCATAGCATTAAGTAAACAGAAAACTAAATATTTTGCATCACATAAGCGGCCAATTACATTTTTCATAATCCCATTTTGTGCCTTGGGGTAATTATAATAAAAAAATTAGCAGTATCATGCCCGATATATGAAGATGCCAATGGGGGACACTTAACCAGTTATAAACTCTAGTTTTACAGTAGCAGAATACCAAAACAACTTTTATTAGCTACAAGCCTCTTGCTTCATCTTCGGTATCTTTATTTGTCCTCCAAAAGTATCATGTTTAATCCATAAACTCAACATAGTAGAATGACTACCCATGAGTTTATGGGAAAAATAAAATAAAGCAATAGGCCAGACATAAAGCCTGGTATGAGTAAAACTTCATCCTAAAACATACTGTAGTGAGACCATGCCCTAAAGCACAGAAAGGGTTTCCCCTCACTAACTCACAATAATTACAACATATCGTGAAAAAATCATCACATCATAAGCATACATATAGCATCATTTTTAAAACATAAGTATACCTTATACTTAACATTCATTCAGGAACCATTCATATTTATATTCCTCTATTTTAGTTTAAGTATTCCATATACTTTCATCAAGTTGTTATTAACCATGTCATATAATCATCAATCATGTTTGCAAGCATTAATTGGACTCCTACTTAGGTGACATTATTAAAGTTATTCTTAAATTTTCTTAGTGATTATCTCTCTAAGCCTATCTATTAAGGTATCTTTTCTCGAACAACGTCATTAATGAAATGGCCACACATTCTACAATGGGAGCCACCCCGACTCTCCTAAGAGGTTGAATGTAAAATATGCGGGTTGTTACACTTGTTTACGAAATGGCTATGATATTTTTCTAGAATCCGGAAGGTGGAAGGATCTTCTGGAAAGTTTTGTGTCCATTGCGTAAATACTATATCAACAGCGGGCCACTGCTATCGTAACATCATTGTTTGACATTAGATTTTGAGCGGTACTTCTCATACTTGTTTTTAAGTATTTTTCACTGGGTGTTGAAACAGGTCTACTAAGTACTTGGAGATTTCTAGTCTTACGCCTGATCAACGTACGACAAGAGTCTGCAAGAACGAGGATAAACCTGTTAAGACATCGAGTTATAAAAGTATTTTGATAATGTATTATATAAAGGATATTTTGGTCATTTTTTTCTTTTCTAAATACTTTAAAATGTTTAAAATATTGTATATTTATTTACAACATGGTTTATTAGTGTTGTAAATATCATGAGAAATTACTAATTCAATAAAACATATTTAAAGTATATGATTATTGATTTATTAATAATGTTTGAAAAGTATCTTGAGATAAAACTAATAAATTTATAAGTAATGGATTTAAGGTTTTCAATAGCTTCTTTGTAAATATAAGTAATGATGTAAATAGTTATTTTCAAAAAGTTTACATGTATTTATAAAGATGTTATTTAAAATATTTAAATGGTATTTATAAATAAAGCAAGGAATTTTACAAATGAATTTTTGTATAGTATTAAAGTATTAAAGATGATTGATTTGCAAATGAAGTTTTCAAAGGAATATTTCAAGTAAAATTTATATAAGTTTCTTTGAATATATAATTTAAAGCTATTATATAAGTGGGAAAAAAAATTGATTTGCGAAGTTATTTATAGTAATATACTTGACAAATAAATTTGAATCTCTATTTTGGAAGTATAGTTTGAAATATTTACTTGATTTCGAAGTACTAATAGTAAATTTATTGGTTTATTTACAATTTGAATTTTTGTATTAAAACATAATAAATGTTTTTCCATGATTTGAATATTCATTTTAAAACAAGTGTGTAAAATTAATTATGAAGATATGAAATTTTATACTTTGATTTAGAAATTTAATGTAAGATTTGAGTAAACTATTAGTTTCAGTTTAATAATCTTGAGTTTATACTTATTTTAAAAATAATGAGTCTAATAAATTATCGGAGTAAGGAACTTTATTTTAAAGCTTATTATAATGTTTTGATATAAATTTCTAACATTATTTTAGACTTTTGAAAAATCTTTGCAGAATGCTATGAGGATGTTTTAAATATATCTTATATTTTTACTAAGTGAATGAGCTTAAATTTTTTAATTGAATTTTTAGATATATTGAAATATTTCTTTTCTCTTCAAGGGCAAATACCAAAAAATTAAATTTTTATTCAATAACCGAATTAAGTTATAAACTTAAGTAAGGCAGTAGAAGCTTAAGTAATATTTTTTTGAAATGATTCGTTAATAAATTAAATCTTTAATGGAAACCAAATTATGTAAGTGATTGGTCTTTATATAATTAAATGAATGAAAGGTAAATGATGGAAAAAAACCAATCGAATAAACTTAAATAAATTTAAAATTCTTGTTGTTTGGATGATGGGAAGTTTGGGAAAGAATACTTCTAGTTGTTGAGGTTGTATGACTAATATTACGTAATTATCTAAGGCTGTTGAGCATAAGGTACACTTGATAGTTTATTTATCACCTTGCATGATTAAAAGTTTCTGAACTAAACAAACCATTGGTTTTGCTTGCTATGGATGTATGATGGATTCTTTGGTTGCATAAATGGTTGTATTGTTTGTTTGATTATCTTTTATATTGATTTGCTTTGGTTTCAAATTGAAACAACTTAAATATCTCTCTAATACATAATTCTCACTATTTTGGATTATATAAGTGAAATACAGGTTTATGGAAGCAATAGTTACCGTTTTTGGTTTCATAAATAAAGTTGTTTCCCAACAAATATGTACATTTTTGAATTACGGTTTTATAGAAATATTTTATTGTTATCCCATGGTTTGGGATATTTATTTTTGAGATATGATATATATACGTTTATTATTGATATTATTATTTTTCCTGACCTAACCACGCAAAGGAGATGCTGCCGAAATTTTTCATGGAAGTTGAGTCATTTTCAAATTTATATTAAACTTAAATATGTAAGTTAAATTGTTTACAAATTGATTATTTTGAATAAAATATTTCAAATTCCTTGATTCCTTCTTGTTCCTTTTCGAGGACGAAAAGTTTTGAGTGGGGGAGACTGTAACAACCAGTATTTTTGATAATTAAAAATATTAAATTTAATAAGCTTTTGGACTTTAATATTATCAAAAATTAAAACTTATGATTTATTAAATTGAATCTTATTAGATTAGAAATTTGACCTTAAGATAAATCTTAAAACAACTAATTTTAAGGAGATAAAAGATGGTAACATGTATTAACATATAATTTGCTAATATCAATTGAATGTAATTGACTACTATAGTGTAATATCCCGGAAATTTTAACAATATCAATTTAATAATCTGTTGAATAATTAAATTGATATGGATAATCTTTGATAATAAAATTTGAATTTAATTTAATAATCTAATTAAATAAGTATCAAATATGTTATTTTCAAATAATAAGTATAATGTATTGTTTTTATAAATATGAATTGATTTTAAAGACTATAGAATTGTTATTTTAAATTGATAAGTAGTTGTATATGAATATATATATAACTTAACTTTTAAATTGAATCTTAGGATTTAATTTTATTTTAAATTTTAATTTAAAGTTTTGAAGTTCAAAAGAATAAATATTTAAATTGTTGGATATTATAATATTTGTATAAACTTATATTTATAAAATATAATTAGTTTTTGGTTTCTCTTTAAAAAGATATATATATAGATAAGTATTTAATAAATAAGAAAAGACTTTTATGTACTTTTAAACTAAATAAAAATAAGATAAATTACTTAAAGGACATGTGTCATTTATCTAAAGCTTTGTAAAAACATGTGTAATTAAATAAACAAATGTATAGGACAAGTGTCCTTATTTATTTTCTTTTTCTTTTATTTTATAAAATCAAAATTACATATATATAAACAATTGCATATATTCATTTCATTCTTTCTATTTTTCCTCTTCAAAAACAAGAAACTCTTTCTCTAAACAAATCTGAAAATCAGATCAGTAAACTTTCTTGTTCATGTTCAAAAATCTAATACCTCAATCCAATTCAAAAGCCTGAAAATCAATACCACTTCTCAAACTTTTCCTCTAATCTAAATCAGTAATTATCTTTTAAGAAAATGAATTCATATTCAAATCTGGAAATCTTCCTCAAACAAAATCAAATGCTTCAAACTGAGATCAGTAAACATCTTCCTCAAAACCAAATTCATTTTCTCAAATCAAAGAATCAGCCTGCAACCTTCATTTTCAAAAATCTGTCTGCCTGCATATTTCTTTTCAATCTGGAAAGCAACTCAAAACTGCTTGCATTCATTCTTCTAACTAGAGGCAACATGCAAGATTCAGTAGCATGCAAAACTTCTGGGGATTTAAAGCATTTCAGTTTCAAGTTTTAAAAAGATCAAATCATTTTCCAGTTTAAGTCAAAGCCTGTTCAAGTTTTCAAAAGCTTAAGTCTGCCTCTGTTTCTTTTTTTTTTACAGGTGAGTAACATTTTTACTTGAATTAAATTAGGAAATCATGATGCATGTTTAACCCGGTGATAAATATTGTTTGGATGTGAAAGTTTGTTGATGATTTTGTATATACATGAATGTATATAAGTATGCATGTATGATATAGTTTCTCTGATCTGTTTATTTGCCAAACTCCAGAATTCTCCTTTAGATCTCTTTCTACTTGATTTAGTTTTTATTAGGATTTAACTTATTAGTAAGTATTGTTTAATTATCATATACTAAGGTTTTAAAAAGCTTAGTTAAGTCAAAATTCATACCTGAGTGCCCCTGTAATCTAAAACAACAGAGATATGTTATAATAAAGTGAAAATTTGAACTTTATAATTTATATATTCAGACTTATAAATTGAAAACATAGATGATAATATGATTTTTAGCATGAATATCATAGTTTTTAGCTTAGTTTAATAAGAGCAGTTCTGGGTTATGTTAGAAATGAAGTTCTGGTGATTTTGATCATCTCAGTGAAATTTGAAGTTTGAAATCTTTAGTAATGGTAGTGGAATGATCATGGATGATAGGAAAATTGTCAGGAGAATTTTTAAGGAAGTAAGGCAGAAATGATTTGGGTTTGAAATTTTTAAACCTAGTTTTAAGATAGGCTACGAATTCGTTTCGTTTGTTTTCATGGATGGATCGAGTGTTCTAGGACTTTGGGAAATGGAAGTTTAGGTATAGACGAAGGCATGGCCAGAGAATTAGATTCTCTGATGGTCGAAATCGCGAGCACGAGCGGTGTTGCCAGGTTGGTCAGTGGTGATGGTTTCTTGTTCCAGGTAGGATGAATGCTCGAATTTGAATTCGAGTAGGAATCGAAGATAGGTTGATCGTTTTCTAGTATGTGGATGAACGTGGATTTGTGGAGATACTCGTCGATGACCGGAGTTGCCGTAGGTGACCGTGCACGTGCACGAGATCGGAAAGGTATCTGGGTGAAGTCTGTTTACTGGAGAAGACGAATGCAAGTCTCGGGTTTGCTCGTGGGAGTCTCGGGAATTTTGATGTGCGACTCGAAGTTGTTGGAGCTGGAAGGTTGGACTCAGTGACAAGGAAAGACTCGAGACTTTTGAGTGTTTTTGCGAGAGAGACTCGGGGAAACTAGGGTGGGAACTCGAAGCAGATTAGGTAGGACTCGAGTACCTTTTAGTTGACAGGTTTTTAAAAAACTGTCTGTTTCTAAAGTTTTAAACTGGTTTTAAATTTATAAAGAAGATTGTAAACAAGAATTTAAGTCAAGTTTAACTATGTAGATTCAAGTTGGTTTTGAATCTTAAAGATTTGAAATAAATAAGTTATAAATTTATATATTTTAAATAGGTTTTAAATGGTAGTTAGATTTAATTAAATGTTTAAAAATAAAAAGGAAATTGGTTTAAACTCTTCTTAAATTTCTTTTATAAGAGATAAGATTTTTAATAAGTAAAAGTTTTTTTTAATTTGGTTAAAAACTTAGTTAAAAATAAATTGATATTCATTTTAAATACAACATTTAAAATGAAATTTAAAAGTAGATTTGAAATGAATATTTCAAATATAAATTGTAAATGATAACTTGTTTATCAATAAAAATAAAGTTTATCTTAAATAAATTAAAGACTTGTGTTTATTTAATTTATTAGGAGATTTAATAGATAATTAGTTTAATTTGATTAATTAATCATTTGGATTAATTAAATAGGTAATTAAAGGATAAACTAATTTATTTATGATTAAGATAAATTAATTAGGGATGATTAATTTGTAGTTAGGAATTATAAATTAGAGTATTAATTAATAAATAAGAATTAATTAATAAGTATAATTAAATATTAATTAAGTTATGGTTAACACTTAATTTATTTAGTAATTAGAGATTAATAAATTAGTTATTAAGATTTAGTAATTTAGAATTAATAATAATTAATATAAGTTAATTACTTAAGGAAAGTAATTAAATAATAGTTAATGAGGTCATTAACTATGGATTATTAAATAATGAATTAATAGGATAAATTTTGATAATTAATTAGTTGAATTAATTTAAGAATAATCATTTATGAAATTGTTTAAATGTAATTACTTATTGGAAGTAATTAATAATTAATTACTTATTGTAATTAATTAAAGTTAATTTGATTTGGTTAAATTAATTAATTAAGTTTAATTAATTTAGAAAAATCAAGAGATGATTTGATAATAATTACTTAATGTAATTATTAAAATAAGATTATTTAGGGAAGTAAATAATATGATAATTACTGAAGTAATTAGTTGAATAAATGATTTTATTAATAGAAGAAATTTGAGTTAATTACTTTGAATAATTAATCAAGAGATTAATTAAGAAATTAATTAAGGAGTAATTAATTTAGTTGATGAAAGTAATTAAGGGGAGTTAATTACTAGATGAGATTAATCAAGGTGATTAATAAATGTTGTTTAAATAAAAGTTAATTACTTAATGTAATTAATTTAATTAAGTAATTAATTATTAAGTGGTAATTAAGGATCATTAATTAAAATAATTAATGATGTAATCAAGAATTGATTAATTAAGTAATAATTAATAAATGAAGTAATTAATCAATATAATTAATTAAGGATTAATGTAATTAATTATAGTTGATTAACTTAATTAATTTTAGTTAATTAATTAATGATGTAATTAAAGGTTAATTACAATAAGTAGTTAAGGATAATTAATTTGAGTAATTAATTAAGGATAAATTACTTGAAGGTAATTAAAAGATAATTAATCAAGATGATTAATTGAAATGAATTATTAGAGGATAATTAATTAATTGATTGTAATTAATTAAGGGTTAAGTAAGAAGGATTTATAAAATGAAGTAATTAATTTAATTCAATTTAAATTAATTAGAGATGATATAAATCATTACTTATGGATGGATGATAATATTGAATGCTTTGCATTGATTGATATCTCTGATGAGATGTATGCTGTATGATATGGATGTTAGTTGAATTGTGATGATAATATGGATTATCTGATAATGTTGATTATCTATTGTGAATTATCTTTCTATGTGTATAAAGATAATTGAATTGAATTGTTTTAACTTTAAAACAACTTGGCCTTAAAAGATACGCTTTGGATTTCGATGAGACCGGAATCGGGTTTCCGTATACCGGATTTCCAGGTCTGGAGACCCGAATACCACATCGATCCAAATTTACGATAGGTCGTGAATCAAGTGAAGATGAAGATTCAGAGTGCAAGGGTTATTGTCGTTAACTCTGAGGGTGATTCCAAAACGAGTGTAACGAGATAATGCCTTCGGTTTCGTTCGAACCCGGAACGAACTTATATGGATTGAATGCTTTCAGCACATCGTCAGGTGGACGATGAGCATTCTAAGATAGATGTGTTCTATTTAAAGGTAATCGTGACCTCAAGCCTCACAAACCGGGAATGGCTAAAACAGGGGAGGTGCAGCAAGGTTAGTGGGTAGCACCCAAGTAGGACAAGATTACCTCTGTCTAGAAGTCCCTTCTTATTTCGGCTTAGTGTGTGCGGTTACTGATCCCAACCGTGAGGTATCTTGTGCGGGAATTATCCAGTAAGGGATGTTCCGACCTTGTGTTGCAGGGGATTGGGAGTGATCCTCGGTACGGTGATCTAGGCCACGTACTGTGACGGGCGGTACCCCAGTAGCCCTGCCATTGTATGGAATCCAAAATCCAATAAGTGCCGTACGTATTAGTTGTGCCCAACTATGTTGTAATGTGAGATGTAAGCATTTCAGCTATTTCTGTATTTTACTTGAAAACCCTAGACCCTATTATAATATAACTGGATTTTCTATCAAATGTTTTGGTTAGCGTAAGGTAAAAACTTTTCCATGTTTATGTGTGGGAAGTCTTACGTGATACCTTTGTCTTCAAAAGGTTTTGAAGTTAAACAATTTTAACCCGTTTACTCACACCAGACCCATGTCTGACCCAAGTTGTTTATTTCTGTTTTATAAACTCTTGGGTACTCAAATTTTTTACGAGTAGCCAAGGGAATTCAGGTTTAGCTTTGACGAGTAATCTGGAGGAGCAATGGAGCAGGAGGCTTCCGCGTTGTAGATATAGATAGTAGTTTCCGCTGTGTTGATCTTGTTTAGATCTTTGTTTTGTATTGAGTTGTAATAACTAGACAGATGTTTATAACTGTCTAGTATGTGATGTGAATCTGTGTAACTCTGATAAGTGTTGTATATAATACTATGTAATATTTATGTGATATAATATATTTTGTTCGTTTCCGCTGTGAGTATTTGTCTTTGTTTCTTTTCTCTTCTTCTCTTTTCTACTTCTCACCCCTTTCTTTCTTATTAGCGATACGACTTTCTATGGAGAGAAAGTCGTGGTCGTTACAGTGGTATCAGAGCTTAGGCTGGCGACAACCTTGGCTCTGGTGGGAATTTTGAGAGTATTAATAGATATGAGCGCGTATTTGTTAGTGAATATAAAATTGTTTTATATTGTGTTGATTGATTTATTGAGTAGTTTATGGATTCTGGTCGATGTGTGGGACGCCACAACATTGATAGGGATCTCTAAACGCTTGTATAGAACAATTCGACACAGTATTGTTTTAAAGAGGTAAATGAAATAATTTTACCCAGAAATAATTTCTATATAAAAAGTATCATTTTAAATATATATATATATATATTTCTACCTATTTGTTGGGTTACCTGTTTGGGTTTTCCAATATAAATTATAAAGGTAGATAAGGTGGTGGTGTTTGTAACACGACTACAAATGGTTGGAGTCTGAGTATTGAGGTTGGAAGTGTATTTGTCGAGACTGTAAACCTAATACCGTCTCGAGTAAACTTTGCAGTTGTGTAAGGATTTCACAAATCTCCGAAGGGAACTGTTAAGGTTCGGAGTTTATTTTTGAAGTGTGGATGAGTAGAGTTGGATCTGTCGGATGTGCAGAAGTGTGTGATGGTATCTTGATACCTCAGGTAATAGTAGCTGTATGACGAGATACAGTGACGATGGATGTTCCTGAAGATGTTTTCTTTGGAACAAGATTAAGGAAGTGTGTATGCTTCGGTGTTGTGACTGAGTTCAGCATGAAGTTTCTGCTTTGGTTTGGAGTCCGAGTTTCTCGAAGAGCTTTGGATAAGAGCATCAGTGTCAGCAGTGCAGCTCGGAGTGTTCTGTGATGGCAGGAAGTTTTCTGGATGAGCAGTTTTTCTGGAAGTAAAGTTCAGAAGCAGCAAAGTGGATCCATTTCTTCGATAAATTGGATAAATAAGTGTAAGCTGTTCTGATTGGTAAAGAGAGAACAGTCTGTTTGGAATTAGGCTGGGTTGATCGCAAAAGTGACTTGCGATTGGCTGAGTATTCTCTTGGGTTGTCAGAGTTTTTCTGGATGTCTTCAAAGAAGTCAGGAGTTTGTCCGCATCTGAAGGTTGAGTTTTCTTATCGACTGGATTCCATGAGTGATACCAGTGGTTCAGTCTAGTTGAAGGATGTTTTCCTAGAGATAGAGTTTGGTGAAGCAGCTCAAGTTTTGCTGGAGTATCTGAGTTTTCTTTATGGATCAGTGAACCTTATTTCTGGAATGAGTTGTCCAGTTTGTGTTCTACCTCAGATTAGAGTTGAGTAGCGAAAGCAGTTTGGGAGTATTTCTCTGGATAGGAGAAGTAAGTTTGGAATCTAATGATGTTGTGAAGTAGAGTTATGTTTGGATCTAGTCTGTGTTCTGATTTGGATAAGTATTTGGACTTCTGAATTGAATGGTCAGTTTGGATAACTGGAATTCATTGAGTTTTACGTATCTCTGAGGGAATACGTATTTGATCTATCTTTGGTTTTAGAATCTGCAATTTTGGGAAGTTTGGTAGTTGAGTCAGACTCGTCTGTAGTCTGATATTCTGTTTAGTTCTGTAGATCTAGTTGAGTAGGAGATCTATAGCTTAGTAGTTTAGATTGTTTGTAGAGCGAGTATCCCGGTATATATATATACTTGGGGAAACTCGAGGAATTTTATCTAAAATTTAGTCTAGATAGTTGAATTGTTTGATTGAATGATTTGGTTACTATGGTTGCTAGCATATGGATGATAGTAGATGCTTGTGTTTTGAATTTATATCTTTAATAAGATTATTAAATTACCTTTGTTTAAATTTCGGGGACGAAATTATTTTAAGGGGGGAGGAATGTAATATCCCGGAAATTTTAACAATATCAATTTAATAATCTGTTGAATAATTAAATTGATATGGATAATCTTTGATAATAAAATTTGAATTTAATTTAATAATCTAATTAAATAAGTATCAAATATGTTATTTTCAAATAATAAGTATAATGTATTGTTTTTATAAATATGAATTGATTTTAAAGACTATAGAATTGTTATTTTAAATTGATAAGTAGTTGTATATGAATATATATATAACTTAACTTTTAAATTGAATCTTAGGATTTAATTTTATTTTAAATTTTAATTTAAAGTTTTGAAGTTCAAAAGAATAAATATTTAAATTGTTGGATATTATAATATTTGTATAAACTTATATTTATAAAATATAATTAGTTTTTGGTTTCTCTTTAAAAAGATATATATATAGATAAGTATTTAATAAATAAGAAAAGACTTTTATGTACTTTTAAACTAAATAAAAATAAGATAAATTACTTAAAGGACATGTGTCATTTATCTAAAGCTTTGTAAAAACATGTGTAATTAAATAAACAAATGTATAGGACAAGTGTCCTTATTTATTTTCTTTTTCTTTTATTTTATAAAATCAAAATTACATATATATAAACAATTGCATATATTCATTTCATTCTTTCTATTTTTCCTCTTCAAAAACAAGAAACTCTTTCTCTAAACAAATCTGAAAATCAGATCAGTAAACTTTCTTGTTCATGTTCAAAAATCTAATACCTCAATCCAATTCAAAAGCCTGAAAATCAATACCACTTCTCAAACTTTTCCTCTAATCTAAATCAGTAATTATCTTTTAAGAAAATGAATTCATATTCAAATCTGGAAATCTTCCTCAAACAAAATCAAATGCTTCAAACTGAGATCAGTAAACATCTTCCTCAAAACCAAATTCATTTTCTCAAATCAAAGAATCAGCCTGCAACCTTCATTTTCAAAAATCTGTCTGCCTGCATATTTCTTTTCAATCTGGAAAGCAACTCAAAACTGCTTGCATTCATTCTTCTAACTAGAGGCAACATGCAAGATTCAGTAGCATGCAAAACTTCTGGGGATTTAAAGCATTTCAGTTTCAAGTTTTAAAAAGATCAAATCATTTTCCAGTTTAAGTCAAAGCCTGTTCAAGTTTTCAAAAGCTTAAGTCTGCCTCTGTTTCTTTTTTTTTTACAGGTGAGTAACATTTTTACTTGAATTAAATTAGGAAATCATGATGCATGTTTAACCCGGTGATAAATATTGTTTGGATGTGAAAGTTTGTTGATGATTTTGTATATACATGAATGTATATAAGTATGCATGTATGATATAGTTTCTCTGATCTGTTTATTTGCCAAACTCCAGAATTCTCCTTTAGATCTCTTTCTACTTGATTTAGTTTTTATTAGGATTTAACTTATTAGTAAGTATTGTTTAATTATCATATACTAAGGTTTTAAAAAGCTTAGTTAAGTCAAAATTCATACCTGAGTGCCCCTGTAATCTAAAACAACAGAGATATGTTATAATAAAGTGAAAATTTGAACTTTATAATTTATATATTCAGACTTATAAATTGAAAACATAGATGATAATATGATTTTTAGCATGAATATCATAGTTTTTAGCTTAGTTTAATAAGAGCAGTTCTGGGTTATGTTAGAAATGAAGTTCTGGTGATTTTGATCATCTCAGTGAAATTTGAAGTTTGAAATCTTTAGTAATGGTAGTGGAATGATCATGGATGATAGGAAAATTGTCAGGAGAATTTTTAAGGAAGTAAGGCAGAAATGATTTGGGTTTGAAATTTTTAAACCTAGTTTTAAGATAGGCTACGAATTCGTTTCGTTTGTTTTCATGGATGGATCGAGTGTTCTAGGACTTTGGGAAATGGAAGTTTAGGTATAGACGAAGGCATGGCCAGAGAATTAGATTCTCTGATGGTCGAAATCGCGAGCACGAGCGGTGTTGCCAGGTTGGTCAGTGGTGATGGTTTCTTGTTCCAGGTAGGATGAATGCTCGAATTTGAATTCGAGTAGGAATCGAAGATAGGTTGATCGTTTTCTAGTATGTGGATGAACGTGGATTTGTGGAGATACTCGTCGATGACCGGAGTTGCCGTAGGTGACCGTGCACGTGCACGAGATCGGAAAGGTATCTGGGTGAAGTCTGTTTACTGGAGAAGACGAATGCAAGTCTCGGGTTTGCTCGTGGGAGTCTCGGGAATTTTGATGTGCGACTCGAAGTTGTTGGAGCTGGAAGGTTGGACTCAGTGACAAGGAAAGACTCGAGACTTTTGAGTGTTTTTGCGAGAGAGACTCGGGGAAACTAGGGTGGGAACTCGAAGCAGATTAGGTAGGACTCGAGTACCTTTTAGTTGACAGGTTTTTAAAAAACTGTCTGTTTCTAAAGTTTTAAACTGGTTTTAAATTTATAAAGAAGATTGTAAACAAGAATTTAAGTCAAGTTTAACTATGTAGATTCAAGTTGGTTTTGAATCTTAAAGATTTGAAATAAATAAGTTATAAATTTATATATTTTAAATAGGTTTTAAATGGTAGTTAGATTTAATTAAATGTTTAAAAATAAAAAGGAAATTGGTTTAAACTCTTCTTAAATTTCTTTTATAAGAGATAAGATTTTTAATAAGTAAAAGTTTTTTTTAATTTGGTTAAAAACTTAGTTAAAAATAAATTGATATTCATTTTAAATACAACATTTAAAATGAAATTTAAAAGTAGATTTGAAATGAATATTTCAAATATAAATTGTAAATGATAACTTGTTTATCAATAAAAATAAAGTTTATCTTAAATAAATTAAAGACTTGTGTTTATTTAATTTATTAGGAGATTTAATAGATAATTAGTTTAATTTGATTAATTAATCATTTGGATTAATTAAATAGGTAATTAAAGGATAAACTAATTTATTTATGATTAAGATAAATTAATTAGGGATGATTAATTTGTAGTTAGGAATTATAAATTAGAGTATTAATTAATAAATAAGAATTAATTAATAAGTATAATTAAATATTAATTAAGTTATGGTTAACACTTAATTTATTTAGTAATTAGAGATTAATAAATTAGTTATTAAGATTTAGTAATTTAGAATTAATAATAATTAATATAAGTTAATTACTTAAGGAAAGTAATTAAATAATAGTTAATGAGGTCATTAACTATGGATTATTAAATAATGAATTAATAGGATAAATTTTGATAATTAATTAGTTGAATTAATTTAAGAATAATCATTTATGAAATTGTTTAAATGTAATTACTTATTGGAAGTAATTAATAATTAATTACTTATTGTAATTAATTAAAGTTAATTTGATTTGGTTAAATTAATTAATTAAGTTTAATTAATTTAGAAAAATCAAGAGATGATTTGATAATAATTACTTAATGTAATTATTAAAATAAGATTATTTAGGGAAGTAAATAATATGATAATTACTGGAAGTAATTAGTTGAATAAATGATTTTATTAATAGAAGAAATTTGAGTTAATTACTTTGAATAATTAATCAAGAGATTAATTAAGAAATTAATTAAGGAGTAATTAATTTAGTTGATGAAAGTAATTAAGGGGAGTTAATTACTAGATGAGATTAATCAAGGTGATTAATAAATGTTGTTTAAATAAAAGTTAATTACTTAATGTAATTAATTTAATTAAGTAATTAATTATTAAGTGGTAATTAAGGATCATTAATTAAAATAATTAATGATGTAATCAAGAATTGATTAATTAAGTAATAATTAATAAATGAAGTAATTAATCAATATAATTAATTAAGGATTAATGTAATTAATTATAGTTGATTAACTTAATTAATTTTAGTTAATTAATTAATGATGTAATTAAAGGTTAATTACAATAAGTAGTTAAGGATAATTAATTTGAGTAATTAATTAAGGATAAATTACTTGAAGGTAATTAAAAGATAATTAATCAAGATGATTAATTGAAATGAATTATTAGAGGATAATTAATTAATTGATTGTAATTAATTAAGGGTTAAGTAAGAAGGATTTATAAAATGAAGTAATTAATTTAATTCAATTTAAATTAATTAGAGATGATATAAATCATTACTTATGGATGGATGATAATATTGAATGCTTTGCATTGATTGATATCTCTGATGAGATGTATGCTGTATGATATGGATGTTAGTTGAATTGTGATGATAATATGGATTATCTGATAATGTTGATTATCTATTGTGAATTATCTTTCTATGTGTATAAAGATAATTGAATTGAATTGTTTTAACTTTAAAACAACTTGGCCTTAAAAGATACGCTTTGGATTTCGATGAGACCGGAATCGGGTTTCCGTATACCGGATTTCCAGGTCTGGAGACCCGAATACCACATCGATCCAAATTTACGATAGGTCGTGAATCAAGTGAAGATGAAGATTCAGAGTGCAAGGGTTATTGTCGTTAACTCTGAGGGTGATTCCAAAACGAGTGTAACGAGATAATGCCTTCGGTTTCGTTCGAACCCGGAACGAACTTATATGGATTGAATGCTTTCAGCACATCGTCAGGTGGACGATGAGCATTCTAAGATAGATGTGTTCTATTTAAAGGTAATCGTGACCTCAAGCCTCACAAACCGGGAATGGCTAAAACAGGGGAGGTGCAGCAAGGTTAGTGGGTAGCACCCAAGTAGGACAAGATTACCTCTGTCTAGAAGTCCCTTCTTATTTCGGCTTAGTGTGTGCGGTTACTGATCCCAACCGTGAGGTATCTTGTGCGGGAATTATCCAGTAAGGGATGTTCCGACCTTGTGTTGCAGGGGATTGGGAGTGATCCTCGGTACGGTGATCTAGGCCACGTACTGTGACGGGCGGTACCCCAGTAGCCCTGCCATTGTATGGAATCCAAAATCCAATAAGTGCCGTACGTATTAGTTGTGCCCAACTATGTTGTAATGTGAGATGTAAGCATTTCAGCTATTTCTGTATTTTACTTGAAAACCCTAGACCCTATTATAATATAACTGGATTTTCTATCAAATGTTTTGGTTAGCGTAAGGTAAAAACTTTTCCATGTTTATGTGTGGGAAGTCTTACGTGATACCTTTGTCTTCAAAAGGTTTTGAAGTTAAACAATTTTAACCCGTTTACTCACACCAGACCCATGTCTGACCACTGTTGTTTATTTCTGTTTTATAAACTCTTGGGTACTCAAATTTTTTACGAGTAGCCAAGGGAATTCAGGTTTAGCTTTGACGAGTAATCTGGAGGAGCAATGGAGCAGGAGGCTTCCGCGTTGTAGATATAGATAGTAGTTTCCGCTGTGTTGATCTTGTTTAGATCTTTGTTTTGTATTGAGTTGTAATAACTAGACAGATGTTTATAACTGTCTAGTATGTGATGTGAATCTGTGTAACTCTGATAAGTGTTGTATATAATACTATGTAATATTTATGTGATATAATATATTTTGTTCGTTTCCGCTGTGAGTATTTGTCTTTGTTTCTTTTCTCTTCTTCTCTTTTCTACTTCTCACCCCTTTCTTTCTTATTAGCGATACGACTTTCTATGGAGAGAAAGTCGTGGTCGTTACATATAGTATGTTAACGTAATTTCAATCAATTTAAATAATAAAGGTAAATAAGGAATAGAATAAATGATGTATAAATTGACGTAATCATATGTTATTAATTGCAATTGGTTTTAATATGGAGTATGAAATCAATTATTTTGTACGTAAATTTATTAACCTTTGTTTGTAAACAATAAGTTAATAGATATGGATTATTAATGTATAACCATTGTTTTATTTATTATCTTATTATTAAATCCATTAGAAATTTATTTGGTAATTAATGGAGAATTAATGGAATTGAAATATTACAATTGATATAAGAAGAAACGTTAACTGTTGAGTGATGAGTGTAATAAAATGAAAACTTATGTTAATCAATTTCATAAGGGAATAGTTGTTTGATAATTAGAATGTAAATCAAAATAAAATGATTTGTTTGGAATTTAAATATATAATGAACGGGTTTTATTACGGTTGTACTTAAATGTTGGAATTAATTTAGTATATAGATATTGGGTTTAACATGGAAAATTGGATTTCAAAGGAAACAATTGGATTAATTATCTTCCCTGTATTAGGGTATGATTTGAGATTTAATTATTGTAATTAATAGTAATTATATCTTGCCATTAATAAGAAATAGAAGTAAATGGTAATTAATTAGTGACATGTGCAACTTACGTTTTGTGTTAAAAATATAATGAGAATTTCAATGAGAAATATTACGTTCAAATTATGAATACTTAAATTTGTTACAAATATAATGATAATAGGAAATCAATTGATAAAGAAACGACGTGGTTGTACGAAGTATTATTTCCGTGACTCTTTAATGGGATAATCTTTAAATATAAGTTGTTTTTAAATGGGGAGGTGTTAATTGTAAATTAATGTGTAATAAAAAGAAATATGTTTCAATAAAAATAAAAGAAAAGGATTGGTTTCTTGAAAAGAATATTTTTATCAAATAAAGTGAATATTTCATTTGTGAATGTAAATTTAATTCCATTAAAACAAAGAATTGAATTTTGTTGTATGTTTCTAGTTGGAATATTTGATTTATTTAAATATTCAAACTTGATTTAAATTTAATTTATAAAAAATAACAATAATAAAATGGTAAGAAAACAACTTGAAGGTTTGGTTAAATTTTTTATTTGGAATAGTTAGCATATTTACATAGGAAATTTATTCCGTTTCAAATTTGACTTTGGAGTCTCAGTTCATCGTTTAATGTGTGGGGTGGAGGTCCTCATTATGTTAATTGCAGTGTTTAAAATTTATTTACTATGTACTAAATTAAAATACATATATGTGTGTAAATTTGAGCGTATTAGGGTTAATAAAATATGTTAAAATGAACTGTTTTTTTAGTATATTAGATTTGTGATTTCTGTGTACGGTCTATGTTCTCAAATTTAAATCGTCGCTTTCATTTATTTTAGTTTACATTACTTTCTTTTATTAAACACATGCCTCCTTTGGTTTTCCAGTATGTTTTATTTATTTACACGCGAGCCTTGCCTTGAAATGTTTCATGTGTGTTGATGAAATTAATTAAGGTAGCACATGTTTTGACATTTTATACCAAAAGATTTGCTTGCCATGTAAACATGTCTTATCAAATTCCAATGTGTGTCTTTCATCCTTTGTTAATTACCTGCATTGATAGGCTTTTTTTATTTTGCAAATTTACATCTTCTTGTATTCTTCCCTTTCATATTCCAATTTCCAAACGTGCTTTACCCTTATTTGTTTCCTATTTCATAAATCTCTTCATCTAACTTTCTATTTCTAAAACGTGCTTCCATTATTTCTTTTGCCTAAAGTTTTCTTTCTCTTCTAATAAAAAGAAAAAAAACAAACAAATGTGAGCAACTTATTTTCATGAAGCCAATCTTTTCCATTTGTTTACAAATCAATTTCCTAAAGCCTCCTTTCTCCATGTCAGAGTCATCGTGTCATTTTTTTTCGTTGATTCTCCAGAATTTAGAAACATGAGCAGGCTTTAAAATTCTTAATGTGAGTAACTAACTTGTTTGATTTTATTATTAAAATGTGTGTACATGGTTTTCTATTTCATTTCCATAATATTCTTATAACTTGAATATCTTCCGCATTTGAACTCCGATTAATGCGCGGTTTCTTCCTTTGGTTTCGTATCAAAATTCCAAACAACATGAAACTAGTTTGGTTGAATTAAGAGACCGTTGAAATTTTGGACTTTTATTGGATTTTCAATTGGCTATAAATCAAAGGTGAGTGATTAAACCCACTCACTCAATACTAAAAATTCCATTGCAAGTTAAATAAAATATATGATGTCATATATAAATTTTTGATTGTTGTTTGTTGATTTAAGTTGACATTTGAATTGATATTGAATCTGAATTGACATTTAATTTTATTTTGGAATTTAATTGATAGCTAAACCCCGATATTGATAACTATTATATGTTGAAATATATTGGTTGATTTGGATGATGTTTGAAATGGATGCTTATTGATTGATATGTTGGATGTATGGTTGTTTATTTATTTTAATATGTCCCTGTTATCACCTTGTATATTATTGACATCATTTAAATGGTCCTCTGAATCATTTTAGAATTGGATAATTAAGACATTTAAATTATGAGTTGAAATGATATATACTCATACAATTTCTTGAAGTTGGATTATTTATTGAAACTGAATTATTTAAAAAGTTTAAGTTTTTAATTTAAACTTCGGATTTATTTTAAATAAAGTGGTTAAAAATGTTATTTCGAATTATTTGAAATCTTGTAAGTTATTGCACTCGCGTTGTACACTTGATAGGAGATGAAAAATCCTGTAACATCTCTAAAGCCATTGCACTCATATTTTTGTTTGAGATTGATTTGACTTACATAGGAATTTTTTTAGTTCTGACTCAAGTGTATTGTTTTTAATTATGCTCGGGTCAGCTTGAGTTTTTCAGTGTTGAAGACTATTTTCTTGTGGATGAAGAATGTAACGACTCGGATTTTTCGCGCTCGAAAATCAACATCCGTACTTCACATTGTACTAGAATGCCGCAGATTCGACCGTTCAAATCCGATTCGCCGGAGCTATAACACAATTAAGTAAATAACACAGCGGAAGAAAAGAATAATACATTGATATATAATATCTGATACAACAGAGTGATACAATGAATATCAATATACATCAGAGATATGATACAAGAAATAACAGCGGAAAAGAAAAGATAACATCAGCAGCGGAACGATATCAATAGAAGTGATAACTCCAAAATGATCTTCAGACAAGAATGAATCCACAACTCCAAGATAAGCAACTCCGATGAATGAACTAGCTCCAGATAATCTACTAAACCTGAATATCTGAAAAACCCAACTCTAGACTGCCCGTGTGGAAAATAGTGGGCACCCAGAGTTTAGGAAGGGAACAATAAACTCCGGATCAGTCATGGGACTGGTGTGAGCAACAAAAACAGTTTATCTTTAAACAAACACGAAAGGCTTTTAACATTGAAACCGCAATGCTTTTGGAAAATGAAACTACCATAAGGCCTCCCGCCACACACACAATGCAATCGCAAACTTGGAGGAGATTTCTCCTTATGATAGTCAAACATGCTTACTACGCAAAATCATTCGATATTATTATCATTAGTGCATAGTGTCGAAAACCATTTCGAAAATATAATATAAATCTTAGCCAGCATACAACATTATTGTATGCCTACTATAGCTACTACGTTCAATAGCAGGTTACCGCCACATTCCATAGCAGGTAATACAACTAAAACCGTACAGGGTTCGTATTGTTTCTTTGGATTTCCAACAAATGATCAGGCTAAGGAACTTCCTTACCGAAATAGAAACGCCTCTGGAAAGACGCCCCGAGAACCTAACCGGATCTCCGCAAACAAAAGGCCGACGCTACCTCACGCTCTAACCGAGCTGTAACTAGGTAACTAACACACGAGTCATGTCATCCCCCGATCGTTACCGACCTTTATCCGAGGTACCTCAATCATAAAGCAACATCACAAAGTGATAAATGTATAGTGTCCACACGAGTTAAGTATCTGGGCTCCATACCATGATACTACCCTTTATCCAGAAGGAAATGACATACCCTAGGGGCGCTACCCCTACAAACCTTTGTCGCAACATTCCTGTTTCGACCATTACCGGGTTGTGAGGCTCGACGAAGTCTCGTCCACAAAACTACGCTTTTTCACAAAGCCACGCTTTTTCACAAAGCCACGCTTTGATCAACCAATGATCAGCAGCACTTCGTATGCCACATTACCAAATTGGGAATGTATCACTAGTAACCATCAACTACATAACCTCTGAGCTCGTACGTCTCAGAGAAGGGTGTTAAGCTAAGAGAATAAATTCTCCGCCACCAACAGAAATGTATTTGATAGAAACCAGCTTTACATCTCAAAGTGTAATGTCAGACACACATCCATACAAGTCTGTTCCGGGTTCGAACAGAACCGAAGGCACTTCCAAAGAAGCCCTTGCAAATCCGGGTATTCACAATCTCGATCGGACTTCCCATCACTTAGGGAATCTCTATACCGTAGCTACTCAGTGCAGAGACAATCGATAGGTCATCCTATCGCTCTCGCAAATACCCGGTCTTCACCACCGGTCTTCAAATGCTATCCATATCGTCGTATCACTATTCGGAATGGGATATATGACACAAAGGTCCTCTCCCGGCTAAACCGAATAACGAGCGCAATTAAAAATCATATGGATACTGGGGTCTCAGTTAAATCACAGCTTAAAGCCCAAAACTTTTCATTCGAATGGTTAAAACAAATTACCATTTCCAATCTTTTAAATAAAAAGATTCATTTCAAAAACCTTCAATGGTTTAAACAATTTCCACACTTTAAATCTTTTAAACAAAAAGATTCAATTCACAAAGTTAACCCCGTTCACAAAGATTCATTTATGGATTTTAAAACAATTTCCATTTCAATAGGTTTACTCGTTAAATCTTTAAATCAAGATTTAACTTATAGCTTTCAAAACTCGTTTCCAAAGATTCATTCATAACCTTTCAAAACAATTCCATTTCAAGTTAGATTAACTCATCCGGTCTTTAAATCAAAGACTCATTTCATAGTATTCAAAACATTTCAATTCTATTTCAAACTTGAAACCGTTCAACACAATTTGGAAATCCTTTCTTAAAATGAAAGCTATTATTATTTGAAAACAAGTAGTTTCGTTTCATAAAAATCCAGTTATATTTACACGAGCTAAAACCCTTGAATAAAAATTCAAATTTCCAAATCAATACTTTTAAAATGGTATAACCCATATATAACTTGTTCAACATCTTTAATCCCTAGTTTCAAATCATAGAATTCAATTTCATACTTGAATTCAAATTTAAATCAAATTATTTAAATTTTCAAAACTCGATTAAGTTATTCGAAATAACTTTTATCTTTGAAATTCCATTTCAAAAGCTTTTCATATTAAACCCCAATTTCCAATTTCAAAATCAATTGAAATTAAAATTTCAATTTCAAAAACATTGAATTTAAATTACCTGTGACTTAACCGATTTCCACGTGAAATCCATATTTGTGTGTGAAAAGGTGTAGTCCAGGGTTTTACACAATAGTGCAACATCAATCATCACAGATATATCGATAAGCGGTATAATCGCTAACGCTTATCTTCATTCACAGATTCATAGATAAAATAAATTTATCAGTCACAAAGATTCACTATTACAATTCGATGTGGGTTTCGGATAACCAACTGAAATCCGACTCCCTGTCGCATCGAAATTCAAATGTCGTTTACGGATCAAGGGTTTTCATATTCACATAGCAGTATATTCATCACAGGTATCACAGTTCAGCATAAAGCAATTCATAGCATCATAATCACATAATAGAGATATAAATCCAATATGCAGCATTCAATGAAATCCAAACATCATAAGTAAGATCAATTAATATCTGATTAAAATTAATTTATACCAGATTAATTACTTATGAATAAACTACAAATCTTGGTTAATCAATATTAATTAATTACAAATCACTTTGATTAATTATTCTTTAATCATTCATTAATTAACCATCAATAATAAATTAATTAACCTTTAATTATAATTCATCAACATTTATTTATTAATTAATCAACCTTAATTAATTGAAGATAAGCCGTTTTATCTTAATTCATTACTTAATTTCATCATCTAAATTTAATGCTCGAAATTATTTTATACAAAAATGTTGATTTATTAAAGTTCAATACGCTTACCATAATCACCTTCTTAACTCATACATTATTAAACTCCATTTGAAAATACTTATAAATTTATTCATTATCATCCTATCATTTCTAAATCAATTTATTTCTCAAAATAATTTAAAACATTTAGTCTTAACATTTAACCCTTGAATCTTGTTTTAAAATCTTATTCAATAATTCTAATTTGGAAACTTATTTGACTTCGTTTGATCATTCAAATTTCGATTTTTTTTTAAGTTTTAAAATGAACAGAACAGGTTTATGTTTAAACCTGGAACATTTACCCGAGCCACTCAAAAATTTGCTTCGAGTTCCATACCCCAAAACTCCGAGTAAATCACGAGATAACTCGAGTAAGAACTCGAGTCACAAACCCTGCTTCACAAAGCTACCCAGGTTTCTATTACCAGAAATCAAAAACGTGCACCGTGCATATGCACATCGTCGATCATCACCTCCGGTCTTCGCCGTAACGCCGAGCAAGTCGACAGTCTCCCAAGCAATTCATCACGATCACCAGAAATCCCATCCACCTCACAAATTCAAATTCGAGTTTAAACTCGAAACCTGAAACAACCATGGCACTTCCACCCAAAACCTGGAACATCGCCTCTAACTCGCCGCATAGACCACCAGAAAATCCCACACTTTGGCCAACCCTTCATCTACACTCCCTCTACGAAACCCCACAAGCGCGAGCAACTCGATCGACGAACGGCGATGAACGAGGCGAAAACAATAGACCACACTAAACTAGGTCACTAGACTTAAACCCCTCGCCGTCGCTACCACAACCAACTGCACCACCATCCATCATTTTTTTCCGACACCCCGTAGCCTCCTCCACAATCTCAGAAAACCCCGACCCTCATCATCAACGTGTTCGCCAGGATTTCCCAAAACAAGGAAATTCGAATAAGACGAAACCTCTCTTGAATTCATGATCTAAAAATCATCATTCTTGCTTTAAAAATCAAGTTAAGATATGAGAATTAAATTTGCATACTTGAATCTATGATTTAAGATATTCGAAAATTTTGATAAAATCAAATTTTGCTCAGTTCTTGATTTTTCAGTGATATTTATATATTGTTTTTACTTAAATTTATTTTTAGAACTTAGTTTAGGATCAAACAAACATTTTTCGTTTTAATATTAGGTCCTAACATTGCGTAGATTTTGAAGAAATGATTTTTAAATCAAAGCATGGCATTGGGAAAATTCAAACAGAGAGTTTATATGATAACTAGCCTGCACTTAAATATTATCATTCACAGCACATTCTTGTAAAAGGATATAAACACACTTATTCACATATGTATGCATCAGAATTATATGCATTTAAATTGTTATTAGTGATGTTACTCACAGACATCAAAAATAGATTTAGGTGGGAAGTTTGCTCACAGTAATGTATACACAGGGATATACATACCTGTATGCACACAAACATATAGACAAGCAAGCAATTTCACAGCACATCTCAAGCATTAACCATATTTAAACCGACTATAACATAATCCAGATTGTGGTATAGATAATTTGCTCACCGTTGTTTTCCAGAGAAGAAAAAACAAACAGAGCTTGATAGGTTGAACCAGGCTGGAATTTTGCTTGCTAAAGCTTTTTAATCTTCAGTTTGAATTGATTTTTTGTTTAAGTTTTTGAGTGACATTTGCTTTTGTTTCTTTAGTTTTGCATGATATTTTCCTCAGCTTCGAATGAATGGAATGAAGATGTTTGATATAAAGAAAGAAAGTTACAGGTGATATTTTGTACAGTATGTTAAAATATTGTTTGTACAATATGTTGTAATGTTTTGTACAAAGCTTAGCAGGGATTTTTCTTGCTTGTAGGCTGATAGATACGTTATGGTGGCTGATGAGATAAAAAGGTTGTGTACTAGAGATATTGTCATTGATTACTAAGTACCCTATGTCTCCATACTTTCCTTAGTCTAGATATTTCACTTTTTTTTTTGACTATGCAGATTCATTTCTTTTGTATGCTTAGGTTTCCATTTTTATGAACATGAATCATTTCATTTGATTTATTTATTTGGGTGCAGATTTCTACTGCTTATGCCAGCTTATGCCTATGTTCATTTACTTATTTGTATATACATGAGTGTATTGAGCTGAGTGGTTGTTGCATTGTTATTTTTAGTCAATGTTATAAAATTTTGTTTAGTTATTGGTTATAGTTTTTAACTTATGTACAAATATATTTTATTTTGTTTCTTTCTTTTGTTTTATATTTTGAAATATGCATGAGTTCTATATTGTTAGATTTTAGTTAATACTTCTACTTATATTTTACATAATTTTATTTTATTTTATTTTTGTTATATTTGCATTCATTCGTTATATTTACAAAACCCAATTCAAATTGACTCATATATCACATATACATATATATATTCACATATATATATATACAATATTTAAATTTAATTGATTTAACACAAATTTATTCGTCTCGGGGAAACTCGTAATCTACTTACCGTTTTATTTCACAAATTTTATTCAAAAATTCAATAAATTATCAATTTAAATTTAATTAAAATTCGGGGTCGTTACAGACTTCCCCCCTTAAAAGAATTTCGTCCTCGAAATTACCAAGGAGATACAAAGATAGATGAAAAATATTTCATCAACTCAAACTGAATATTTATTCTGCATTTGGCTTACCAAATTAAAATATCAAGAACAGACACACGAACGAATCTGTTTGACACTCCACAAAATACTCGGGTTATCCAGATCTACGAAATATACAGTGGCATCGGTTAGTTCGAAAGGATAACTAACCATCCGTAGAACATATCCGGACCCAAAAAAATATAGATAGATATATGGATACAATTTCAAAACTTTCAGTTTAGAAACTAAATTATAGCTATCAACCATAACAAACAAAGCAACCAATTCATCCAAACAAACAGTTTTGGCCTATTTGGAGTTTATGTCCCATATTGATATCGAATCTCCTTCCTGGATCTACCAGAAATTATCGATGAATTGAGAAGAAGATGCTGAACAAAAGAGATTGATAGAGAAAAGATTGTTTCCTTGTTGCTACAGGATATTGACAATTTATAGTCGTATTCTCCTGTCCCCTATCTCATCCTCTTCTTGCACTCATACTCACTATCAGTGAATAGCAAGAAAATTTACTGAGGCGTTCGAACGGATATCTGAGGAATACTCATTCTAGAGTTTACTTCACTCTATCTCTAATGAGCTACTTAACGTGTTATACTCCTGAGCTAAAGTTCAACCTTAGCTGTGATACCAAATGTAACGACTCGGATTTTTCGCGCTCGAAAATCAACATCCGTACTTCACATTGTACTAGAATGCCGCAGATTCGACCGTTCAAATCCGATTCGCCGGAGCTATAACACAATTAAGTAAATAACACAGCGGAAGAAAAGAATAATACATTGATATATAATATCTGATACAACAGAGTGATACAATGAATATCAATATACATCAGAGATATGATACAAGAAATAACAGCGGAAAAGAAAAGATAACATCAGCAGCGGAACGATATCAATAGAAGTGATAACTCCAAAATGATCTTCAGACAAGAATGAATCCACAACTCCAAGATAAGCAACTCCGATGAATGAACTAGCTCCAGATAATCTACTAAACCTGAATATCTGAAAAACCCAACTCTAGACTGCCCGTGTGGAAAATAGTGGGCACCCAGAGTTTAAGAAGGGAACAATAAACTCCGGATCAGTCATGGGACTGGTGTGAGCAACAAAAACAGTTTATCTTTAAACAAACACGAAAGGCTTTTAACATTGAAACCGCAATGCTTTTGGAAAATGAAACTACCATAAGGCCTCCCGCCACACACACAATGCAATCGCAAACTTGGAGGAGATTTCTCCTTATGATAGTCAAACATGCTTACTACGCAAAATCATTCGATATTATTATCATTAGTGCATAGTGTCGAAAACCATTTCGAAAATATAATATAAATCTTAGCCAGCATACAACATTATTGTATGCCTACTATAGCTACTACGTTCAATAGCAGGTTACCGCCACATTCCATAGCAGGTAATACAACTAAAACCGTACAGGGTTCGTATTGTTTCTTTGGATTTCCAACAAATGATCAGGCTAAGGAACTTCCTTACCGAAATAGAAACGCCTCTGGAAAGACGCCCCGAGAACCTAACCGGATCTCCGCAAACAAAAGGCCGACGCTACCTCACGCTCTAACCGAGCTGTAACTAGGTAACTAACACACGAGTCATGTCATCCCCCGATCGTTACCGACCTTTATCCGAGGTACCTCAATCATAAAGCAACATCACAAAGTGATAAATGTATAGTGTCCACACGAGTTAAGTATCTGGGCTCCATACCATGATACCACCCTTTATCCAGAAGGAAATGACATACCCTAGGGGCGCTACCCCTACAAACCTTTGTCGCAACATTCCTGTTTCGACCATTACCGGGTTGTGAGGCTCGACGAAGTCTCGTCCACAAAACTACGCTTTTTCACAAAGCCACGCTTTTTCACAAAGCCACGCTTTGATCAACCAATGATCAGCAGCACTTCGTATGCCACATTACCAAATTGGGAATGTATCACTAGTAACCATCAACTACATAACCTCTGAGCTCGTACGTCTCAGAGAAGGGTGTTAAGCTAAGAGAATAAATTCTCCGCCACCAACAGAAATGTATTTGATAGAAACCAGCTTTACATCTCAAAGTGTAATGTCAGACACACATCCATACAAGTCTATTCCGGGTTCGAACAGAACCGAAGGCACTTCCAAAGAAGCCCTTGCAAATCCGGGTATTCACAATCTCGATCGGACTTCCCATCACTTAGGGAATCTCTATACCGTAGCTACTCAGTGCAGAGACAATCGATAGGTCATCCTATCACTCTCGCAAATACCCGGTCTTCACCACCGGTCTTCAAATGCTATCCATATCGTCGTATCACTATTCGGAATGGGATATATGACACAAAGGTCCTCTCCCGGCTAAACCGAATAACGAGCGCAATTAAAAATCATATGGATACTGGGGTCTCAGTTAAATCACAGCTTAAAGCCCAAAACTTTTCATTCGAATGGTTAAAACAAATTACCATTTCCAATCTTTTAAATAAAAAGATTCATTTCAAAAACCTTCAATGGTTTAAACAATTTCCACACTTTAAATCTTTTAAACAAAAAGATTCAATTCACAAAGTTAACCCCGTTCACAAAGATTCATTTATGGATTTTAAAACAATTTCCATTTCAATAGGTTTACTCGTTAAATCTTTAAATCAAGATTTAACTTATAGCTTTCAAAACTCGTTTCCAAAGATTCATTCATAACCTTTCAAAACAATTCCATTTCAAGTTAGATTAACTCATCCGGTCTTTAAATCAAAGACTCATTTCATAGTTTTCAAAACATTTCAATTCTATTTCAAACTTGAAACCGTTCAACACAATTTGGAAATCCTTTCTTAAAATGAAAGCTATTATTATTTGAAAACAAGTAGTTTCGTTTCATAAAAATCCAGTTATATTTACACGAGCTAAAACCCTTGAATAAAAATTCAAATTTCCAAATCAATACTTTTAAAATGGTATAACCCATATATAACTTGTTCAACATCTTTAATCCCTAGTTTCAAATCATAGAATTCAATTTCATACTTGAATTCAAATTTAAATCAAATTATTTAAATTTTCAAAACTCGATTAAGTTATTCGAAATAACTTTTATCTTTGAAATTCCATTTCAAAAGCTTTTCATATTAAACCCCAATTTCCAATTTCAAAATCAATTGAAATTAAAATTTCAATTTCAAAAACATTGAATTTAAATTACCTGTGACTTAACCGATTTCCACGTGAAATCCATATTTGTGTGTGAAAAGGTGTAGTCCAGGGGTTTTACACAATAGTGCAACATCAATCATCACAGATATATCGATAAGCGGTATAATCGCTAACGCTTATCTTCATTCACAGATTCATAGATAAAATAAATTTATCAGTCACAAAGATTCACTATTACAATTCGATGTGGGTTTCGGATAACCAACTGAAATCCGACTCCCTGTCGCATCGAAATTCAAATGTCGTTTACGGATCAAGGGTTTTCATATTCACATAGCAGTATATTCATCACAGGTATCACAGTTCAGCATAAAGCAATTCATAGCATCATAATCACATAATAGAGATATAAATCCAATATGCAGCATTCAATGAAATCCAAACATCATAAGTAAGATCAATTAATATCTGATTAAAATTAATTTATACCAGATTAATTACTTATGAATAAACTACAAATCTTGGTTAATCAATATTAATTAATTACAAATAACTTTGATTAATTATTCTTTAATCATTCATTAATTAACCATCAATAATAAATTAATTAACCTTTAATTATAATTCATCAACATTTATTTATTAATTAATCAACCTTAATTAATTGAAGATAAGCCGTTTTATCTTAATTCATTACTTAATTTCATCATCTAAATTTAATGCTCGAAATTATTTTATACAAAAATGTTGATTTATTAAAGTTCAATACGCTTACCATAATCACCTTCTTAACTCATACATTATTAAACTCCATTTGAAAATACTTATAAATTTATTCATTATCATCCTATCATTTCTAAATCAATTTATTTCTCAAAATAATTTAAAACATTTAGTCTTAACATTTAACCCTTGAATCTTGTTTTAAAATCTTATTCAATAATTCTAATTTGGAAACTTATTTGACTTCGTTTGATCATTCAAATTTCGATTTTTTTTTAAGTTTTAAAATGAACAGAACAGGTTTCTGTTTAAACCTGGAACATTTACCTGAGCCACTCAAAAATTTGCTTCGAGTTCCATACCCCAAAACTCCGAGTAAATCACGAGATAACTCGAGTAAGAACTCGAGTCACAAACCCTGCTTCACAAAGCTACTCAGGTTTCTATTACCAGAAATCAAAAACGTGCACCGTGCATATGCACATCGTCGATCATCACCTCCGGTCTTCGCCGTAACGCCGAGCAAGTCGACAGTCTCCCAAGCAATTCATCACGATCACCAGAAATCCCATCCACCTCACAAATTCAAATTCGAGTTTAAACTCGAAACCTGAAACAACCATGGCACTTCCACCCAAAACCTGGAACATCGCCTCTAACTCGCCGCATAGACCACCAGAAAATCCCACACTTTGGCCAACCCTTCATCTACACTCCCTCTACGAAACCCCACAAGCGCGAGCAACTCGATCGACGAACGGCGATGAACGAGGCGAAAACAATAGACCACACTAAACTAGGTCACTAGACTTAAACCCCTCGCCGTCGCTACCACAACCAACTGCACCACCATCCATCATTTTTTTCCGACACCCCGTAGCCTCCTCCACAATCTCAGAAAACCCCGACCCTCATCATCAACGTGTTCGCCAGGATTTCCCAAAACAAGGAAATTCGAATAAGACGAAACCTCTCTTGAATTCATGATCTAAAAATCATCATTCTTGCTTTAAAAATCAAGTTAAGATATGAGAATTAAATTTGCATACTTGAATCTATGATTTAAGATATTCGAAAATTTTGATAAAATCAAATTTTGCTCAGTTCTTGATTTTTCAGTGATATTTATATATTGTTTTTACTTAAATTTATTTTTAGAACTTAGTTTAGGATCAAACAAACATTTTTCGTTTTAATATTAGGTCCTAACATTGCGTAGATTTTGAAGAAATGATTTTTAAATCAAAGCATGGCATTGGGAAAATTCAAACAGAGAGTTTATATGATAACTAGCCTGCACTTAAATATTATCATTCACAGCACATTCTTGTAAAAGGATATAAACACACTTATTCACATATGTATGCATCAGAATTATATGCATTTAAATTGTTATTAGTGATGTTACTCACAGACATCAAAAATAGATTTAGGTGGGAAGTTTGCTCACAGTAATGTATACACAGGGATATACATACCTGTATGCACACAAACATATAGACAAGCAAGCAATTTCACAGCACATCTCAAGCATTAACCATATTTAAACCGACTATAACATAATCCAGATTGTGGTATAGATAATTTGCTCACCGTTGTTTTCCAGAGAAGAAAAAACAAACAGAGCTTGATAGGTTGAACCA
Organism: Allium fistulosum; assembly: GCA_030737815.1. Classification (NCBI taxonomy): domain Eukaryota; kingdom Viridiplantae; phylum Streptophyta; class Magnoliopsida; order Asparagales; family Amaryllidaceae; genus Allium; species Allium fistulosum. Next base: position 2,605,210 of record JASFAW010000015.1, read on the forward strand.
GGCTGGAATTTTGCTTGCTAAAGCTTTTTAATCTTCAGTTTGAATTGATTTTTTGTTTAAGTTTTTGAGTGACATTTGCTTTTGTTTCTTTAGTTTTGCATGATATTTTCCTCAGCTTCGAATGAATGGAATGAAGATGTTTGATATAAAGAAAGAAAGTTACAGGTGATATTTTGTACAGTATGTTAAAATATTGTTTGTACAATATGTTGTAATGTTTTGTACAAAGCTTAGCAGGGATTTTTCTTGCTTGTAGGCTGATAGATACGTTATGGTGGCTGATGAGATAAAAAGGTTGTGTACTAGAGATATTGTCATTGATTACTAAGTACCCTATGTCTCCATACTTTCCTTAGTCTAGATATTTCACTTTTTTTTTTGACTATGCAGATTCATTTCTTTTGTATGCTTAGGTTTCCATTTTTATGAACATGAATCATTTCATTTGATTTATTTATTTGGGTGCAGATTTCTACTGCTTATGCCAGCTTATGCCTATGTTCATTTACTTATTTGTATATACATGAGTGTATTGAGCTGAGTGGTTGTTGCATTGTTATTTTTAGTCAATGTTATAAAATTTTGTTTAGTTATTGGTTATAGTTTTTAACTTATGTACAAATATATTTTATTTTGTTTCTTTCTTTTGTTTTATATTTTGAAATATGCATGAGTTCTATATTGTTAGATTTTAGTTAATACTTCTACTTATATTTTACATAATTTTATTTTATTTTATTTTTGTTATATTTGCATTCATTCGTTATATTTACAAAACCCAATTCAAATTGACTCATATATCACATATACATATATATATTCACATATATATATATATACAATATTTAAATTTAATTGATTTAACACAAATTTATTCGTCTCGGGGAAACTCGTAATCTACTTACCGTTTTATTTCACAAATTTTATTCAAAAATTCAATAAATTATCAATTTAAATTTAATTAAAATTCGGGGTCGTTACAAAGATGAAGATTCATTATATTATTGCTATTTATTATTCCACTACATCATGCGTTCCACTGCATTATTTTTTTATTTATGATGTATGTATAAATCTGATTTGAATTTGTAAAAGTGTAATCAAATGTTATTTGTAAAACAGCTTCATGAACTGTTTATTTGATTATTATATTTTGTCGTTCCGCTGCGAGATTCTGTGTTTTGTTTTTTCTTTCCTTTTTTTCTTATTTTTTCTTATTTACCCTATTAATAATCCTCCCTTTTGAATGGTTTGAGTCTGATATATGTGGTTTATTGTCAATTTGAATCGTCCAAAAAGATGGGTCGTTACAATACATGTAATTTTCAATAATATATACGAATATTTTTTTTTCTAAATCTGAAACCGAAACAAAAGACAGACTTTTTTTAAATATCAAAATTAAAACCAAATTCAATAGTTTAAATAAATAAAACTTTATATATGTACATACATACATACATAAAATTTCAAATTCGAAAATAAAACGATTTTTTCTTAAAAAGTCAGGATTATATAAATATGTAATATATATAATGTTTTCTTTATTATTTAATTACTATTAAATAAAGTTTAATTTTTTAAATTTTTCTTATTTAAATCATGTATAAATGCAATAACATATAGCAAGCATATATGTGAACATAAATACACGCGTGCGCGCTGAATGCATTTAAAAGTAGAAGATTACCTCCTTCTTGTTATCTTCCTAATTGTCTAACACCTCGGTTGTCAGTTTTTTCCTTAGTCTCCTTGGCTAAGGGTTGGAATGCCATCTCCTTGGCTTCACCAGTGTATGTTGGAGGCTAAGGTTAGGTCAGTTCAAAGTAGAGATAATGAGTAGGGGGATAACTATTTATAGCCAATTAGATCATAAATATCTAGTATCTTTCTCTCAAAACCTTGGAGTCCAAGTCCCCCTTACCTTCATGCTATGGTCGACCATGATATAGGTATGTTTGGACTTCCAAACAATAGGCCAAAATGATTTACCACTTTAAATCATTTATTTAATAAATTTATCCAAAGTCATTCATTAATTAAATCAATGTACAACTTTTACACGCCTTATTAAATAATTTTAAGGCTTTAAATAAGTAATCAAATTGTCATTAAAATTTAGTACCACGTTTGTATTAATTTTTTAATAAAATAATATTTACAAATTAATTATACATTGGTTAAATTCGAAAATAGCTAATAACTCTTATATTGACTCTCTAGCATGAACTTGGTCATCGATCAATATTTAAAACAATTTAAAAGCTAAAGCATGTAAAAACTATGCTTAAGTATAGTATGGGGCACAAGTTCAATGCTTGCATGTCATTTAGGAGATCCAATTTCTAATCTATAATAAGCTCACTCTACAATGACATTCTGTACATGCATTCTTTTCATCATCTTCATCATCACTGCCTCACTTAGGTACCTAGAATTTTCTCTGAGATTGAAAACTCTATCAATATATACATTTATTTATATGGATCATTTTAAAGTGTAATCAGCCCAAATATTTTGACTTTAGATTGACTATCAATTAAGGTGATACTAATCTTCTACAATGAAGAAGATGAATTCTCTCTTGAGTAGTGTTTCATTTTAAGTGGTTGAATATACCCGACTTTGGTCGTAACATGGTCGCCATGCCATGTATTTGATCATAATCAAAGTACAGTTAGCTACTTAAGATCGATAGTATCCTCTAGTCTGAAGATTACTTAACGTCGTTACCATGGTATATTATATTTTGACTTAGTTGTATTAACCAATAAAATACCCTCATCCTATCATTTTGTGGTTGTTTCAAATAACCACAAACACGTAACTACTTGGTACATTTAATAGTCATACGTAATTCATAGTACATTATATGGAGAGCTTTACTACACTAATCTTAATGGATATATCAATATCCTTTTCTCAGCATATCTTGGCTAGGAACATTTAAGAAGAAAACATTTAGATATCGATTCAATACTCATAGTTACAAACACATTCATAACTGCAATCGATAAAAAGTTTCTTCTAGGAATTTTATTTTTATATATTTTTGTTGTATTAAATTCATTATTTATATCACTATATAACAACACATATATAAGAAATTAAAATCAAAAACATACTTTATTTTGAACAAGATTGTTTGAAGAGTTAAGTTTATATAACTATTTACATAATTGCCCATGCAGCACACCCTTAGCTCTATCACATACTACACTACATTCCTATCATTTCTTAGTGCATAATGCACTAGTTTGTATCAATTTCAAGCTTCCATTCTTATCAACTTGAATTAGTCGGGTATCACGCGTTTAAAATAATATGCATTTTTATGTTTTAATATGAACAACTAGAACGAAAATCCATAAACTAAAAAAAGAAGTAATGAGAAAATATCCACAACGTCATAATCATGTTAATTTGGAATGAGAATGAACATATTAATTATAGAAAGCATAATCATTACCATTCTTAATAGAAAGTATAAAAATGTCAATTTTAAGGCTATATTTATGAGGGTAAAGTGGTAAGTGTAACATTTTTTTTACTTTTAAGGAATAAGGGAAAAGTTGGAGTATAACAGAATTTGCCCATATCCATGTAGCTATTGAATAACTAAAGTTAAACTAGGGCGAACTCACGCTAAGAACACCTTTTTAGTCTATAATTTGTTACCTTTTAGTCCTTTTTTATATTTCCACTTGCATTATGATTGAGTGGAAAATGAGTCGACGAAAAAGTGGGTTAACCAACCATTCAAATGGTAAAATCTTGAATTTGTTGGTTAGTGTTTTATTGAGCACATGAATATGGTATAATAATGTTATCGATAACAACAACACATTATCCATTGTAGGACATCATATTACCATCTAATAAAACCATGTGTAACAAACTTTATAGAATTCAAAAAGTTAAATATTAATTCTAGAAATGAGAACCATGAATCAAAAAATACCAATACTTACAAATTTTATATGCTTTTACGCAAATAGCATTTTAAATATTACAAGAGAAAAAATACACTATTTGAGCAAAAATATTTATGATCTATTCTAATTTGGGCAACAAAATTCTATCAAAAACACATCATGATACATATAATCAATTGATCTAATATAGGACACAATTATTTCTAAGGCAAAATGATTTATTTTTTTCCATAACAATCGCCTTTAGCATGGAGGGAATGAAACTTAACCAATTAAGAAACATTTAATCTACCTTATTTCATCTCCTTTCTCCTTTCTTCTATGGATAACTAATCATAATATTCATCTCCAATCAAATATGTATTAGACTAAGTGCTCATTTTATGTTTTTATTACTTGAAAATGCGATCTAAAATCAAAGTTTAAAAGAGTGACTACTTTTATACATGTTGTATTGTTTACATAATATATAGAAACTGGATTAGATAAGAAACATATTTTGTGGTGAAATGAAGATAATTACATAATATTCAAATTTTGAAGTTTGATGAGATATTAATATGTTGGAATAATATGAAAGGTATGAATAATCTAAATTTTATCTTCTAGAAAATGTACCTTTCGTGTCAGTTTCCTCCTCAACAAAAAAAGTATGTATGGAGAATTTCAAGATATATTATCACCTGTTCTAAATTGGTAGGTATTATTTTATGTAAGGTAAAATAATTGGAGAAGCTCCTTTTCTTTACTTAGAATTGTTGTTCGAAAGTAGGAACAAACAATGACATTTAAAGTGGAAATCATAATAATTGCACACATATAAATTCATCAACAGAAATGGTCCATTTATTATAGGAAGAAGTAATCCTTCATAATTTATAAAAGATAGGCTGGATGGAATAGTTTATGGTTTTTTCTGAACGGGGACGCAGATCGCATATTTTAGGTAGAAAGACAAACTTCAAAACTCGAATGCAACTTGTTTTTCTTCAATGACCAAGATAACAGCTACATTAGGATTGTCAATGCGTACCCGAAAATTCGGAATCCCTCTGTATCTATATCCACAATATGAAAAATTATCTAATATCCAAAAAATAGATACGGATGCAGGTAAGGCCACATCCACGTTTGATAATTATTCTTTCGGTTTTTACTAAGATTATATGTATTTTTTGTATTTTAGTACATAAAATGATTGTTATTTACTATTTTATCTAAGTAAAAAAAATTTAATGTCTATAAAAATCAATATTTACTGCTGAAAATTATTTTTCTTAGCATTTTTTTTAATTTTTTTATGTGGATTTATAATAGATTAAATTTATTTATTTATTTATTCAGATTTATTAGTTGTGAATCGGTTGAATAATATCTAATATCCATCAACATCCACGGATACAGATATATGATATTTGAAAAATGATTTCAAATACAGATATGAATATGACACTATTTGAATCTATACCTGACCATTTACAGGCCTAAGTCGCATGGTAGGCGACGATAACAGCGTGGTAAGCGATGGCCGTGGAATCGTTAGTATGGAAACTTGTTGTAGGTGACAACATTTGTGGGTTACAGGAATCCGAGCTTGAGATTGAGAATGATATTTGATTTTTAATGGAGACTGGATAATGATGATAGAGGTGGAGGTGGCGGTAATTGGACGATGGTGATGGGGGAGGAGGAGCCCAGTTGCTGATCATTTCTTTATTAAAAAATAGACCAGTTATGCTATATGTATATAACATTTTTTTAATATAGTATTGGACAACTTTTCAAAAGAGACCGGTTTTTAAAAGTATTGGCATAAATAGGCTACTCTAAAAACTATTTGCAATTGTAGGCTAGTTTTGGCCAGCTCAGCGATGAGCTGGCCATTTTAAAAAAAAAATACGGGGCGCATTTTCGAAATGCGCCCCTTAAAATTTACGCTGGCGCATCTGCCAAATGCGCCAGTGTAAAATTTTCAACCTAAAACAAACTGCAAGCAGCAGTCAGTCATTTCTCTTACAACATATTCGAGCTAGAAAACCCAATTTCGTAACTTTCTTCCATTCACCTCAAAAATCATCAAAATATCAAAATATACAAGGATTACTAGTCGGATTACTTCTATCAGCTATTTGGCATCAATTTGAAGGTATAAATCTTGTTTAAACTCAAACCCTACCTCAATTTTTAGGTATTTTCATATTCTACTTTTGACAAATCTACTCTTTCATTTTTATGCTTTATTATGTCATTACTATTTTTTTAGCAATTGATTGTTCTAAAATTAATTGTGTTTTACTTTTTAGAAGTATGTCAGATTTCATCCTAATTACTTTCTACTTTGATGGAAAATTGACTATGAAAGAAAACAATACACGGTATATGTTGGTGGTAAAAAAAGGGTTCAAAAGGTTAAAAAAAATTGCTCCTATCATGAACTAAAAAAAATGGTGTATAGGGTTACAAAAATTGATTCACAAGAGTATGATGTAAAACTAGTAAGCAAGTGGGTAACGGATTCTGGATCTTCGATTATCAATGTAAATGATGATGAAGATGCCGATGCTATGTTTTCCTTTAATATGAAAGTGATTGAATTATTTGTAATAAAAGATGAGTTGAGACATTTTGAAGAGGCAATTGCTACTAATTTGAACCAACATTCTACTCAAATTCTTGGTACTATTCTGAGTTATCCTTATCAGAGCAATCCAATTCCAATATTTCCCACTTGTGTGAATACAAAGTAAGTAATTTGTTAAAGTATTTACATTTGAGTAGTTGAAATTTATAGTGTATTGATCTCATACTCTTTTTTTCACAATTTATGGTGCATCCAGGTGGTTCAAGCTCTAGACCAACAAATTATCAATTTTTACACTCCCTACCTTCAAATGCTAGAGAGGTTAACAATGATGATGGAGGTCGTAGTTCACCGCATATAGATAGCATGCAAGTTGCTTCAATGGATAATGATATGTCATGGATGGATAATATGGAAGTTAATAATGAAGCTCTAGAGTTTGAAATTGATCACGAGAAAGAAAATGAAAATAATGAAGCATCTTTGGTGGAAGAAGATGATGACGAAACGATGAACATATGGAATTTAAAATGCCTTTGACAGATGATTTATGTAGTGCGAAAATTATGGCGGCATCATTGATTGAAAATTTTACTCCTATTAGAGACATATTTACCTCAGAATGTGTTGATTCTGGTTTTCAAGTTGGAATGCAATTTCAAACAAAGGAAATACTTATTCAGCAGTTAAGTGAGTGGTCCATCAAGAATTCTTTTTCTTTTAAACCCATAAAATCCCGCAAAGCAGAATACACCGCGGTTTGTAATGTTGATAAAAATTGCCATTGGAGAATACATGCAATTTAATTGTTCAAAATACTTGTTCAAGTCTCATGCAATTTAATTGTTCAAAATTTGTATTCTATTGCATGATATTCACACTTGAACATTTTTTCCTTATAGAGTTGGTACCCGGTCCTGTGAATGCAAGTTTTTTGTATCTTCAAAGTGAGCATCGAAGCAATATTAGGAACTTGATGCAGGTATTTTTTTTAAACATCTGTGCTTACATTAAAATGTTTTTATTTGGTTACTAATTTCACTTTTTTTCCTTTTGTTCGTTTTTGAATGTGTAGAGTGATGAGCCACTTGAGTGTCATGATCATTCAAGCAAATTAAAATTCATCAAGTCTAATACTCCAAGAGTTCAACTTGCATTACAAAGAGCTGGATTCAGGGAAATATCTAGATTTGGGTTTTTCAAAATAGATCATGTGCTAGTTACTTCATTGGTAGATAGATGGAGACCCGAGACTCCAACCTTCCATTTTTCTACTGGTGAAATTACCATCACATTAGCAGATGTTATTTGTCTTCTAGGTGTTACAGTAGAAGGAAATCCTGTTACTATTAGACAGCTAAGTAATTACGAAGATATTTGTCAAGAGTGTTTAGGTGTGGTTCCACCTCAAAGTGAGATAAGAGGTGCAACAGTTAAGTTGACATGGCTTCGCGATATGTTTGCAGATGAGCCACCACCGGATGCTTTAGATATAGAAATTGAATATCATGCAAGAGTTGTTATTCTACATTTGATATCTTGTCGTCTATTTCCCGATCATTCTAAAGGACGACTAAACCTTTTTTGGATATTGTTTTTGTGAAATTTGGATGAGTGTGCACGATATTCTTGGGGAAATGCTATATTAGCAACATTATATAATGAGTTAACAAATGTTGCACTCATGAAATCCAAATCGATAGTTGGTTGTCTCTCGCTTTTACAGGTATAATATGAATAGGTATATTTGTTATACACTCATATATAATATTTAATTCTAATGTGTTCAAATTTTTGATTTATTTTACAGCTTTGGTCATGGACACATCTTCCCATTGGTCGTCCAAATGCGACTTCAGCCATGCAGATCAACATGACATTGCCTTATAGTGCAAGGTAGTTAATTTCCAACTGCATTTACATGTATGTATTTTTGTACTAATAAAACTCTAATTGTTTAACTATTTATATAGGTGGTTTGGTTCAAGGAGTTGGGTTGAGTCTCCAAAGCAGGTGGCCACTTACTATCGTGACCAGCTCGACATGTTAACAGATGAAGTAGTTATATGGAATCCGTACACACAGGATGTGCTAGTCGATCTTCCACAGATATGTCTAAGTGGGAAGCATAGTTGGCTTTGTAAGACACCTATCATAGGCATGCGAGATGTATAATCCTGATCGAGTGATGTGACAGTTTGGTCTTCATCAGCACATACCTGATCCATGCGAACCAAAGCCAGATTTAGAGTTTGCTATCGTTTAGTGGAACGATAGACATAACCGTATCGTACACCAACAGTTTCCTACCATTCCTATTTCAAGATACATGACTTGGTATTGGTTGATTACTCGAAGATTCATTGTTGCAGATTGGACTTCTCACGAACAAGCATACACCGCTCGTGCACCGCTTGAGCAAGATGTGGTAAATCTTCACATTATCATGATATTTTTAGTTGTTGGGTTGAATTGTTCATTCACTTGAATTATGTTTCTAATTTTGAATAAATAACTACAACTTGTAGGTCGATGTACTAAAGACGGTAGGAAGAGGGTTGGACGATATCAGACATGATAGAGTACCCGACCGAGAAGTCCAACCACGGTGTCTTGATTTGAAGAAACTTATTGACACACTCCTTTTTAGAAATCGATTAGCACGCCCAAGCTCTTCCGAACAAGCTATGCGGACTAGAGAGCAAAGAACTAAAAGAAGTTAGAATACACACCAATCGCAACTCGCTGGACCTTCTCAACCCCCACCTACTCAAGACGATCCAACTCAACCATGAGTATTCCTATTTTTAGTTTACTATTAGTTTGCTTTTGTAATCGAACTATAACTTCTACTTTAATTCGAATGTAATCGAATTTTAATTATGTTATGCTTGAATTTGTTTAATGGTAGTTTTATTTGTTGGATTTTATGTACATAAACATTTGCTATTATTTAAGATTGTGCATTTGGATTTGGATTTTGTGTATTTGGATTTGGATTGTTTGGTGAAGGTTGCTGTCCAGGTTTGGACCTGAGATTTACACTGGCGCATTTGGCAGGTGCGCCAGTGTAAATTATAAGGGGCGCATTTCATAAATGCGCCCCGTATTATTTTTTTAAAAATGGCCAGCTCATCGCTGAGCTAGCCAAAATTAGCCTACAATTGCAAATAGTTTTCAGAGTAGCCTATTTATGCAAATACTTTTAAAAACCGGTCTCCTTTGATAATTTGTCCTATAGCATTTTGTTTTGTATGCATGTATATAGTATTAAATTTGTATACTATTATTTTAGTTTAGCATTTTATAAACTATAGGATTGAATATCATTTTATTTAGGTAATGCTAATTTAGTCTACCATTTTTCAATTTTTTTTAAATATGTACCCAATAACGCTATATAAGGTTAGAATTTTATGTGAATATATTATTAATTGTATAAACAGTAGTTGTAATTATCATTTTACTCTTTATATATGAATATAACATTACATTTATATAATGCTATTTTAGTTTAACATTCATACACTATATAAATGAATAGCATAAAAATATGCTGATTTAATATAGAATTTTGTTTTTGTTTTTCAATGTATAAGTGTAATTTGTAGTTATGTTTTTTTATTATATATATATATATATATGAGTATAGCATTACATTGGTATAATACTAATTTAATTTAGCATCTACACACTATATAAATGAATACAGATAATGCTATATTAATATAACATTTTTTTATTTTCTTTTTTGTCGTGTCGATGACACAATTAGTGTTGCGGTCATGCTAGTGGTTAGGGTTTTGGATGCAATTGATGGTGGTTAGGGTTTTGGGTGATGTAAGGTTTTCGTTTAAGGTGGATCAATGGCGATGAGGTGGATCTTTGAGGACATTAGCTTGTAAGGGGCTTGACAGGATCTGAGGTGAAGCTATGGAGCTGATGGTGAGGAAGTGTAGGCGGCACGCGATGAAATCGAGGTAGGCGATGGCATGTAGTGAAGTCAAGGTAGACGGCGTTAAAAAATGTTTTTCCTTCAAACTAAATTTCTGAGGCAGTGTCCTTGATTCAAAAAAATTTCCCCAACTTTGTCCTTTTAACTAATTCACTCTCTTGTAATATCTCATTTTATAAAATTTAATAATTTTAGAAATATTGAATGGTTTGGTTTATTTGTTAATTTCTGTATTGAATTTAACTAATCACCTAAAGACGTAATCCAAATTATCAATCTAAATTTACGAAAAAGAAACAATAAACTGTTATAAATTCCCACGAAAGATAGTACCCTGGGGTTATAGATGTCACGAGTTGAGATAGATATGCACAACTTAATTCTGAAAGGGACGCGGAAGATGATCTTAAGGCTATTTAACACTAGAGGGGGGGTGAATAGTGTTTTAAGAATTTCTTTAAAACTTCTCTGATTTAAATTGAATTAACTAACTTAATGCAAATACACAATCACAGATCAAATCACAGAATCACAAACAAATGCAAATATAAATAAAAAGCAAGTAAAGGAAAGAACATACCAGGAATTTTATACTGGTTCGGTGTTACCCTACATCCAGTCCCGCACAACCCGTACGGCTTTCTATTCAACAATAATCTAGATTACAATCCCTCGATTCCAAGGCAACGAGGTACACCCTCCAGATTCTCAGGTCTCTGGGTAGAACCACTTGATTCACAGGACACAAGTTCACCCGATCGATTTCCAAGGACACGATCACACCTTTATAACCACACACAAGTTTCTTTGAGTACAAATGTATCTATAACTCTGATAAGCACTGAGATTCTTTGGAGAGAGTGGCAGAGAATCAAACTAGAGATATTCTGGTTTGATTCACTTAAGATTTCGGTAGAATATGGATAGGATGATTAGAAAATAAGATAAGAGAGTAAAGAGGAGAGAAAATAAAGAAAGTAGTTACTGGAAAACGTCCATAACAGTCTCTATTTATAGAGAATGAATGGATGTGTCCATTCGAAGAGGTTTAAACGAATAGACACTTCTTTTGAAAACAACCTTTGCTGTAACGGGAAGCATGTCGACATGATAGGTAAATAGGATGTCGACATGGTCTAGTAAAAAGTGATGATTTGCTTTACTTTGAAAATGATGATTTAAAACATATGCAACTTTATTCAAATGGACTCTATGTATTTGTAGAAGGTATTTAGAAGTAGAAATACTTATGAATGTATATATGTATATATACTAAAATATATTTAAAATCAAAGTAAATAAACTAAAGTAAATATAATATTAAAATAGATTTTGAGGCTAAAATATCAAGGACAATTTTGAAATCAAAATATAACAAAATGATAAATATGATTTTGAGGCTAAAACATTTTTGGAAATGTGAACGAAGGTTTTTCTTTTGAAAAGGAATATTTGAAAATCATTTTATAAAACAAGAGATAATTTTGAAAATCATTTTGAATCAAAATTAGTGGATAACAAAATAGGGCTACTATCCGTTCCACTAGATATTTCGTGAGTTCCATCTCACTAGGGTTCCATCCCTTTAACAAGAACGAAGTGGATTCCATTCCACGAGTAAATTGGATAAAAAAGAATGATAGTGCTTTCAAGGAGTTTTAACAAATATCTAACCTAACTATATTATTTGTCTTGAACTCTTGAATATCTTGAATCTCATGAGTCTTCAATCTTGAACTCTTGATCTCTGTCTTCATCAATTTTTTTTTCTTTACTGTACAGTCTTCTTTTGTTGATACCTGCATATAGATTTCCTGCACATATATATTTTATAACACTTCTATAGTTGTTGTCATCAAAACCACTATCCTATGGACTAACATTCTCCCCCTTTTTGACGATGACAACCTTTGTTTATAAAATATTTATATTCTCCTTATAACTCCCCCTAAATCTAATAACTCCCCCTTAATCTATGCCTAACTAACCTATTTTATACTTCTCCCCCTTTGTCATCAACAAAAAAATGACACTAACTCCCCCTAAATCTATGATATTAATGATAGTGTTATCATTAATAATACTGAAACTAGATATAACAATGCTAAATATTGTATACTCAGAATGATATATATGAGTAATATAAGAATGAGAATAATAAGTGTAACCACAAATTATTTTATTCATATCACTATATACATAACTGTTAAATGAAAAGAAAATGCATACAATAAGTAGACAAATCAATCAAACATAAGCACACCTATTTATGTCTTATTACATAATCAATATAGTAAGTTATCATAAATCAACCATGTTTAAAACCAAACCAAATCAAGTATTTCAAATCAAATCAATTTTAAACCAAATCAAACAAGTTAAATGTTACGTGGAACTTCAACCCATCCCTCTTTTCCAAAGATGGGATCCGCTTTGATTACTTCCCAATCTTCATCGTCCTGGAGCAATGTCTTCAGTGGATTTACTTGGAGATCCTCTTTGTTGAGAGCGGAGATCATCCATCGTAGTGCATCGAAATGCCTTTCTTGTTCCTTTATCATCTGCATTTGACTCGGTTCTAAGTGCCTCTGATTTCGTAGAATAAAAGTAAGAATATCTTTGAAGGATTTGAGAGTCTCTTCAAGATTATCACTTAGATTTGAAGAGGATGAAGCCATTTTGACGATAAGTAAGAAGGAAATAAGTAGATAAGAGTAGAGAGAAGTTATGAGAAGTTTACTGGAAGAAAATAGGACTTAAATAGACAGGAAAGTCGTTTGAAATGAATAGACATAAGGAGTTATTTTGAATTTCAAATTGAAATGTCCATTCAGAATATTACCAGTATATGTCGACATGACCTCTATACAGTATGTCGACATACATAGCAGATTTTGCACATCTTATTTTTGAATTTTCAGTGTATATACATATGATTTATATATATTACTTGATATAAGTGAAATATTGGAATGATTAAAAACCTTTCGTGGAAAGAATTCTTCACCTCTCATATCCACTCCAAAGTAATTAAAAATTCTAGTGAGGTATATTCCATGATATAATGCATTCTCTCCCGAATCCAAGTTTTTGTGTCGAAATTCATCCAAGATAACTTGTGCCCAATTAATATCATAATTTCCAAAAATTGCAAAAAGAGCCTTACACACTTTTTGAGTCGGGTTATTGTAATTTCCCGATCTCGGAGTAATAGTGCGTTGAAGGAGAAGATTAACAATACGAGCTTTTGGTCGAAAAAATTGGTTTTTGAAATCCATTTCTTCCTCAAAAATATTGTGAAAAGTTTCACGATCGGTTTCCTCGATTTCAAAAGAAGAAAGATTGGAACCGATACTTTTACACTCAAGTATGGTTCCTAAAACATCGGTATCCAAAACAATTTGTGTCCCCTTGACACTACTCCACACTTCATCATCCCTTCCATTATAAAAACCACGATTTAAATTTGCATAAAACATTTTGATAAGGTTTGGATAGCAAACAAAATCATTTTGGTTATTGTCAACCAAGCTTAGAATACCATTGTTTTAAAAGAGAGCATCAATTTCATAAGAAGCGAAGTCATTAAAAATAGCAAAATTACCCGAATGAACTTTTCCATAAGTTGCATAATTAATGTATGCAAGTATGGCATCTCTATTATTGTAGATATGATCTTTGGTGGCTCTTGACAGCCTCATTCCGGCTACGTTGCTAGTGGATGCCATTTTTGAAGAGATAAGAGTGTTTGAAGATAAAAGTTGTTTTGAATTTGAATTGAAGATAGAGATAAGTGTTGATAGAAGATAGATATAAAGAGGTTGAATAGGTGGATTCTCTGGTCAAAGAGTCATAACTATTCAGAACATAGGAGTTAGTGAAAAGGTGGAGGGAAATTTGAATTTTGAATTCAAATTTAGAAATCTGATTTGCTACAGGTATGTCGACATTACCAATAAGTGCCATGTCGACATGCACATCAGATTTTGCAAAAATGATTTCAAGCATGTACAAGATTTATATATATATATACTTATATATATTATGATTATTGTCTGAATATATTTTGAAAATATATTATACAGAAAATATATAAAAATAATATTTTATAAATTTTTAAAAGATATTTTAAAAAATTTTAAGTTAATAAAATCAATTATATACTTAACTAATAAACTATTCTAAGCAACCAATTTTCAACCAATTAAAATAGTAAACGTGTACCTTGTTTGAGTTCCATATCATCCTGATTATCTGAATTCTGAGTTGTCATAAAACACATATTTGCCAATTCTATTTTCTGTTCATCATCACTTGAGGACGTATCTGAATCATCCAGTGTTGCTGCAAATGCTTTCTTTCTTTTCTTTGAATATTCTTTGTTTGATTGAGGAGTTTGCTTTTCTAGATGTGGACAGTCTCTTTGATAATGACCAAACTCATTGCAATTGAAGCATTTGATGTTGTTGAGTGATTCAGTGTTATTTCCAAAACTTTTTCTCTTGTGATTATTCATTTTTCTATACTTCAAGAATTTTCGAAAGTTTCTTGTCATGAAGGCTATTTCTTCATCATCATCACTAGAGTCTGATTCACCAGTTAGTGCATTGAAGGCAATGGACTTTTTTTCTGATGACTTATTCTCCCTTCTTCCCTGAATTTGAACTTCATATGACATCAGATTTCCAATTAATTCATCAATCTTCAAGGTACTGATGTTATTTGCTTCTTCAATCGCCAGTGTCTTCAAATCCCATTCTGGAGTGAGTGAATTCAGAATTTTCCTGACTTGATCTTCTTCGGAGATTGCTTTTCCCAGAGATACTAGTGAATAAACAATATCCTGAAAACGACTATACATATCTGGAATAGATTCACTAGGCAACATCTTAAATAATTGAAATTGATTAGTAAGAATAGAAATTTTGGTCTGTTTAACTTTGCTTGTTCCTTCATGAGTAACTTGCAGAGTTTTCCAGATTTCATATGCAGTTTTACAAACAGGTACCCTATTAAATTCATTTCTATCTAGTGAACAAAATAAAATATTCATGGCTTTTGAATTGTTTTGAGCCACTTCTCTTTGAACGGTCGTCCATTGAGCAAAATCAGTTGTGGGCTCAGTGTATTCAGTTTGTGTCATATTCCATGTTTCTAAACTAATGGATTGTAAATATATCTTCATTCTACATGCCCAATATGCATAGTTACTACCATTGAAAAGTGGTGGTCTGGCAGTGGACTGACCCTCTACAAATGAACTAGAAATACCAGTGTTGGTAGCCATTGTTACTTTTCAAAAATCAGGTTATGAATACTTTGAAAAACTTGCTCTGATACCAAATGAAAGGGACGCGGAAGATGATCTTAAGGCTATTTAACACTAGAGGGGGGGTGAATAGTGTTTTAAGAATTTCTTTAAAACTTCTTTGATTTAAATTGAATTAACTAACTTAATGCAAATACACAATCACAGATCAAATCACAGAATCACAAACAAATGCAAATATAAATAAAAAGCAAGTAAAGGAAAGAACACACCAGGAATTTTATACTGGTTCGGTGTTACCCTACATCCAGTCCCGCACAACCCGTACGGCTTAATATTCAACAATAATCTAGATTACAATCCCTCGATTCCAAGGCAACGAGGTACACCCTCCAAATTCTCAGGTCTCTGGGTAGAACCACTTGATTCATAGGACACAAGTTCACCCGATCGATTTCCAAGGACACGATCACACCTTTATAACCCCACACAAGTTTCTTTGAGTACAAATGTATCTATAACTCTGATAAGCACTGAGATTCTTTGGAGAGAGTGGCAGAGAATCAAACTAGAGATATTCTGGTTTGATTCACTTAAGATTTCGGCAGAATATGGATAGGATGATTAGAAAATAAGATAAGAGAGTAAAGAGGAGAGAAAATAAAGAAAGTAGTTACTGGAAAACATCCATAACAGTCTCTATTTATAGAGAATGAATGGATGTGTCCATTCGAAGAGGTTTAAACGAATAGACACTTCTTTTGAAAACATCCTTTGCTGTAACGGGAAGCATGTCGACATGACAGGTAAATAGGATGTCGACATGGTCTAGTAAAAAGTGATGATTTGCTTTACTTTGAAAATGATGATTTAAAACATATGCAACTTTATTCAAATGGACTCTATGTATTTGTAGACGGTATTTAGAAGTAGAAATACTTATGAATGTATATATGTATATATACTAAAATATATTTAAAATCAAAGTAAATAAACTAAAGTAAATATAATATTAAAATAGATTTTGAGGCTAAAATATCAAGGACAATTTTGAAATCAAAATATAACAAAATGATAAATATGATTTTGAGGCTAAAACATTTTTGGAAATGTGAACGAAGGTTTTTCTTTTGAAAAGGAATATTTGAAAATCATTTTATAAAACAAGAGATAATTTTGAAAATCATTTTGAATCAAAATTAGTGGATAACAAAATAGGGCTACTATCCGTTCCACTAGATATTTCGTGAGTTCCATCTCACTAGGGTTCCATCCCTTTAACAAGAAAGAAGTGGATTCCATTCCACGAGTAAATTGGATAAAAAAGAATGATAGTGCTTTCAAGGAGTTTTAACAAATATCTAACCTAACTATATTATTTGTCTTGAACTCTTGAATATCTTGAATCTCATGAGTCTTCAATCTTGAACTCTTGATCTTTGTCTTCATCAATTTTGTTTTCTTTACTGTACAGTCTTCTTTTGTTGATACCTGCATATAGATTTCCTGCACATATATATTTTATAACACTTCTATAGTTGTTTTCATCAAAACCACTATCCTATGGACTAACAAATTCTCCCTCACGAGTTTACCACTCCGCCGGATTCTCCTGAGTATGCTTAAAAAAAGTTAGAAATTATTATTTTTGCCCAATTTTACAGAAAAAGAGAATTGTTAGAGGCAGAAAGGATTTTGATAAGATGTGTGGAAAAAGAGTTCTTTCGGATGGATAATTTTATTAGAGGAGAATAAAATCAACTGTTCACCTTTAAGGAAATTTAAATTGACATTTGAACAACTATCATTAGTATCTCTTCTTTTATGTATTTTTTATCCAAATTTATTCTTTTATTATTCTATCCCTAACCTTTAAATCCAAACTTTCAAATTTAAACAAACATTTAAAATGAAGATCATGGGGGAAAGTCATTTAGTCTCCATTTTTTGAATCTACATTTAAATATCCACCTACACAATAAGATATAAATATCAACAACTTTCCTTCTATTCAAGAGTCCGCTATTATTATTCTAACTAATAAGATTGATAGACAATGGATACTACGATGATTGATATATGAATGTCATTTTGAAGTTAAGTTAATGGTTATTAAGATCGATATTATTAGTGTTTTTATTGCATCAATAATGTTATAGTGCTTATCAAAGTGGGTACCATCGATGTTTAAAACACTTAGTTGTCGTATGTATTACATGTAATATGACCAAAAAATCAAAGGAGAAAGCACTGGTGCTGTTATAGTAAGTTGAAATGGTAAGTTTTCCATTACCATACCATTACCAATCTATTGGTTATCATTTTTGAGCGAAATTGGTTTACCGGGTTGATCGTATTATAATGGTAAATTTACTATTTTCTACAGTACATCGGTAGCATTTCTTTAAAACCAGCGGTAATGGTAATTTTACCAATCAATCTATAACACGTGTTTATTCACATTATATGTTTTACTACAGGTATTTAGAATCAAACAAATGATATAATTTAGTTCAATAATTAGGTGAAATAATGCTAAATATAATTTTTTTTTCTAATTTGTGTCATTTATATAAGTAACACTATAAATTGTGTAATGAAGCAGTGTTATAATGTAAAAACATATCAATTTACCGATTTTTTTAGACCAACAGTAATTTACCATTACCAATATAACGGTTACCAAATTATCAAGGTACCAGTCTGTGATTCGGCCGAATAGGGATCTTAAGACTAAATTAGCATTAGAGGAGGGGTGAATAGTGTTTAATTGATTATATGAACATTTTTCAAATTCTTTAAGATTCTACTTGGAATGATGTAATTAACAATCACATAAATAATCAAAGAATTAAAGTACAGATAAAAGTAAATGCAATAAAAGTAAAAAGGAAGGAATACACTAGGCTTTTATATTTATTTGGAGTTACCCTACATCAAGTCCCGCACAATTCCATGTACCGATTTCTTTTTAACTAGTAAATGCAAATGCAATCTCGATTTCAAGGCTATGGGACACACCCTCCAGAATCCCGACCTCAGGGTAGAGTCACTTGATTCCGGGCTACAAGCACACCCACTAAATTTATGGGCTGCTAAGTACACCCAATTTATTTTATAGGCTACAATCACACCTACTTAGATTTCAAGTATACCAAGCACACCACGGAATATAAGAGTATGATTTGATAGAGTTTACATACTCAGATCTTTGATTTTAATCACAATTGATCCTATAACTCTTGAATAGAAATTTAATCTTGAGAGAGATGAGAGAAATCAGAGAGTATATTAAAGCAAATCAAACTAGTAATGATTGAATTTGATTCTGGTTGAATTTCGGTAGAGTTTTCGTAAAAATTGATATAGAAATCAAGAGAGTGAAAAGAGGGGAGAAAAATAAAAAAGTAGTTAATAAAAATTCGTTCGGAAGTCTGATATGTATAGGAAAACAACGGTCATGTCCATTCGCGAAGAGATACGACGAAAAGATACTTCCATTTAGATTTGAATTTTGAATTTTATGGCCACTATGTCGGCATATGCCTATGGAGTATGTCGACATACTCTTCACAATTTTGAAAAACTCTTTAAAAGAATATTATTTTGAAATCCGTTGCTTTGTAAAATAATTTGATATTTTGTAGAATCATTTAAATATAGTTTATACACATTTTAAACAAAATATAATTTAATAAAACTTCATAAAATAATTTTGAAAGATCTAAAAAGAGTATTCAATACTATATAAAAAATCAATATAATTATAACTTATAAACAAAAATTCAATATATATATATATAAAAACTTAAATACACTAAAATGATATCTTTATTAGTAAGAGATTGAAAATCATTTTGGGAAATATTTCGAAAAGATTATTTTAAAACTAGAATATTTGAAAAACTATTTAAAACAGAATTAGAGAAAGTGAGAGAGATTACGAAAGTGCTACCAAGGTTTTAACATAAATTTATGACTCTGTAACTTATTTGGAATATCTTGAAACCTTGAACTCTTCAATACTCATGAGTCTTCATTCTTGAACTCTTGAAACTTTATATCATCATCTAGAATCTACTCTTGAAATTAACATCTTGATATATCAACATTTTGATACTGTACGTTCTTCTTAATCAATACCTATCTGATATCCTGCACTATATACTATATATATCTTGATAAAACATTAGTATCTATATTTTATATAATGTCGTATAGTTGTTATCATTATAACCGAGACCTAAGGTATGAACAATCTCCCTATTTTTCATGATGACAACTCTGCATATAAAATATAATATAACCCCCCCTAGGGTTGTAACTCTCCCCCTTAATCTATGCATAGATTTTGTATAATTCCCCCCCCCTTGTCATCAACAAAAATTACCACCTAAAACTATGATTCTAATATATTCTTACTATAATCCTAACTCTAACTCCTCGTAAATAAAATACTAATCAATATGTATAAGAATTATATATAATGACGATGAGAATGATTATATAAAAACAATAAGTGATATGTAAAATTAGATATCATGAAATAAGCATAATCAGTCCAAATTTTCATCTAATCCAATAAATTTAATATCACATGTTATTCAAACAAATCCACACAAATCAAACCAATCAAATCCAAACCAAATCAAGTATTATTATTTATATACAATCAAACCTATTTAAACTAGACATTTCGAGGAACTTCAACCATCCATCAGCGCCAAAGATTTGATCTGCTTTGGTAGTATCCCAATCTTTATCATCTTTGTTGATGGTACACTCTGGATTGGTGGTTGGTTCTTCTTTGTTCAAGGTAGAAAGTATCCATCGAATTGTGTCAAAATGCCTTTCTTGCTCATTGATCATTTGAATTTGACTTAATTCTAAGTGCCTCTAGTTTCTTAGGATGAAAGTAAGAATGTTCTTGAATAATTCAAGAGTTTGTTCGAGGTTTTAGGGTAGTTTTTGGATAGGAGATGCTACTAATTTTTATTAGAGTTTCAGAAAAGGAGTGAAGATAGAAACTGAAAATAACGATTTTTGGGAGTGAATATGTATATGTAGGAGTAAGAAGTTGTTTTGAAATGATTTGGTGTCTGGTAGCTATTAATTTTTAATTTTCGAAATTTTTTTGAAATTCTGGCCGTTATATGTTGACATACATGCTTGGCATATGTCAACATATGCACTGAAATTTTCAAAACCACTTTATTTTACTTTTATATTGTATTTGGCTTATACTATTATATTAGTATGACTTTCCAGAGATAGTTGATAATATATAACGGTAAGAAATAGAATTTTCTTGGATAATAAGGATGAGTACAAGAAATTAAAGAAAGATACATGAGATTCAACATAAACTAAAACTAGAAAATCCAAATACAAGGATTTTTTTTTGAAGAAGGTACTTTATTAACACAACAAGAACTCATATACTTTCATAATATACCTCGTTAAAACCTTGCAACACCCATAACCTAAATGAGAGCCTTGCAAGGAAAACGAGTACATATTATGTCCATATATTAACAGTACAACAGAATTATAGCCAGAAACCCAAGTTGTCAAATAGATGGAGGAGTAAAACAAAGTATTTACACACTCAAAACCATCCATACGATCAACTTGGGGCTATAAACTATAGAGAAGGACAAGCAAACAAAAAAATAAAAAATAAAAATATATGCCATGTCACATGGCCAGAAGAGAACGAAAGATTAATAAATTAAAAACAATTCACCGAAGTGAATGACAACTCTCTACAGCCTTCTGGAAGAGGGACATTTCCACTGTCTTTCCTAAAAAAACCAAATTTAAGATCTGCTTCTCACCCAGAAAAAAAGGCGGACAAAATAGGTAGCGCGCTTCATGAAATTAGGTAAGAACTTCTCAGCTATAACCATAGAACAAAAGCGAACTCAAGGGGGGTGGAGCTCCAGACTAGGATCCATCGCAATGTCAAAACTTGCTAGGATAAGTTTAAGCTCTAAACTTAATTTCTTTATACCCAATTTTTTGTGAATTAAACTCTTGCAATCTTGAATAATTAGTGAAATTCTAACTTGGGTTGGCAACTCGATTACTTTGAACACTCTACAGTTTCTCTCACACCAGATATCCCACATCAACGAGTTAAAAGCAATGTTTTTAAGATGTTTGAATATTGGGTTATTTGCTGATTTTGGGAAAATATTTCCAGAATTTGATTGATATCCGTACATTACCGATTCTAAGTTTAAGCTTCTGCATGATTACTTTGAGCTTTTGCTTAGAATAAGAACAGGTAAAGAATAAGTGATCTCCGTTTTCACTTTGATTTAAGCATAGCACACAAGTTTGTCTATATCGTTATTCCATCTGCTAACTCTATCTTTAGTATTCAATTTGTTTAATTTGGCCAACAATGAACATATAGACATTTTTGGAGCACAACTGGAATCTCAAATAACAATGGTCCAGTTAAATTCTATATTTTTATTTCTGATACGATTCCATGCCGAGCAAAAACTAAATTGACCTTAACTGCTTGGGATCCAATACCAGAAATCCTTTTGCATCTGATTATGTATATTGATATATGCATAGTATTTAGAATATGAGTAGGCACATATTCATTATGATCCTTCCATTTATTGCCTGATATAAGAGTAGAGACCATTCTATTGCTACCACCATTGATATACATAGAGTTCCACCCAAATTTATCAACCAAAGAGTATCCATTAATCCATGGATCTTGCCATATATCTGTACTTTCACCAGTTGCAATTTTCCTATTGATAACACCTTTGCACCATTGCCTAGCTTTGAGCAGAAGTTTCCAAGTATAAGATGCATTATTATTTATAGCTACAGTCCAGAAATTGATATCTTTACGGTATTTGTTTCGCATCCATTTTGACCATAAAGTATCACCTTGGATGAATTTCCAAACCAATTTAATTGCCATAGCTTTAACAGTTTCATCAATTTTTCTAATTCCAAGGCCACCCTCATTTTTTGGTTTATAGACATCTTCCCAGCACTTCTTATGTGCTTTAGATTTCCAAATGAAATTAGCACATATAGAATTGATTCTCTTAATGACAGTCATAGGAAATTGTGTGAATTGCGCCCAAAATTGAATCATGGGATGAATAACTATTTTCACTAATTCAACTCTACCACTTATGCTGAGCATCTTGCTGTTCCAGTGGTTGAATTTTTTATTTATTTTGTCTATAAGATATCCATAGTCGCTAGATTTCAGTTTATTATTAGATAAAGGGATACCTAAGTAAACCACAGGGAGATTTCCAATATGGGTATTTAAAGTATCCGCAATTTGCTGCTTGTTTGTTGCTATTTTGCTAAAAAACAAAGTAGATTTATTTTCATTTAAGTCGAGGCTAACTAAAGTTTTCAAAGTCTGGAATATGTTCACTATGCTGACGGCATTATTATTTGTAGCTTTAGCCATTATTAAAATATCATCCGCATACAACAGGTGAGTGATCATTGGGTCAATTTTATAGATAGGTGTAATGTTACCTTTTAAGTATTCCATATCAATTTTGATGGTAAGGAACTCCATAGCAATAGAGAATAAGTACGGCGAGAGAGGGTCTCCTTGTCTTAATCCCCTCGAACTCTCAATAAAACCAAAGGGGGAGCCATAAATTAACATCGAAAAGGAAGGAGTTGATATGCATTCATAAATGAGATTAGCAAATACTATAGGAAACCCCATGGAAATCAGCATATGATGAATAAATTCTCTATTAATTTTATCGTAGGCTTTATGCAAGTCAATTTTCAGGAAAAAATTATTTGACATTTTCCTATTAAATCCTCTAACCATCTCATATGCAAGTAGAGAATTTTCGGTAATAATTCTCCCTGGGATGAAGGTATTTTGATTATAAGAAATAAGGTCATTCATATAAGGTTTTAGTCGATTACAGAGAAGATTGGCTAAAATCTTATAAGTGTCATTGCAAAGAGATATTGGCCTATAATCAGGAAAATCACTAGCATCGGGTTTTTTTGGTATTAAGCAAATAAATGTGTGATTGATTTCTCTAATAATTTTTCCCGATTGGAGAATGCCATTTATAGCATTCTATAAATCATTTTTCATGTGTTCCCAATGTATTTTAAAGAACTTCGAATCCATACCATCTAGGCCAGGGGAGCTGTTATCATTAATTTGAAAACTAGCATCTTTAATTTCCTCTAATTGGAAAGGCTTGCATAAATTGTACCTTGCATTCTCAGAGAGGATTTTCTTACAAGTGATGCTTGGGAATTGATTTGTGGTTTGAGATGAAGAGAACAGATTTGAAAAATATTTGACTGCTTCATTTGCTAGTTTTTCTGATGCTGAAGTCCATGATCCATCAGAATTTAGAATATAATTACTCTTTCGATTAGGCTTTGTTACATTGACCCTATTATAGAAAAATTAGTTGGCCTATCAACTTTAGTCAACCAATTTAATTTCATCCACTGTTCATTCGCAGTAGCAATTTTCCTCATAAAAAACTGGATCTGATCAGATTTAGAAATATATTGTTTGATCAAGTCTTCATTCAACGAATCTGTAACTAGTTGATTATATATTTGATTTTCCTCTTTTTTAACTTGAACAATCACCTTTTGGATGTTGTGTTTGTTTTTCCTCCAGGACTTCAATGTGGCTTTTGCACTTTTCAGCCTGCACAGCAGTACATGAAGGGGATTTCCTTGAAAATCTTTGGTCAGAGCATCTTGTAAGGAAGCATGATAACCTGATTGTGTAATGACCCCGGATTTTATATAAATTTAAAATGATAATTAAAAATAATTTTTGAATAAAATTATGAAATTAATCGATTTATTGATGCGAGTTTCCCCGATCTTCCAATAAATTTTGGATGAATCATTTAAATTTAAATTATTGTATATATATTGAAATTGAGTTTAAATCTAAAATAAATGGTTTAAAAATACAAATAGAATAAAACAAATAAAAATAATAAAGAAAGAGTTAATGAAAATTAGAAGTTCACTTGTATTTTAAAGTAATAAAAACAAAACAAAGGAAAATAACTTACATTCAAATATGCAAATAAAACATATGTAAATACATTAACAAATTCTAATAACATAATGAATATAGAATTTCATTTATAACACAAAATAATACAAATAATATACATCCAACTATATAAAGATAAGTATGAACAAATATAAAAGATATAATCATGTAGACCTGAAAGTAAACAAACAAACAAAAATATGTTTTCATGAACACTAGCTAAAGAAAGCAACAAAATATATATCTATAGGCAAGTAAAAAAATATATAATGTATGTTACCTGTAGGATAGACATGCTAGGCAAAAGAAAAATGAAGTATCTTTGTACAAAGAGGTTAAGTATAGACATAAAGTACATAGCATTAAATGCTTTCACAGCTCAAAGTATTTGGTCAATTTGAAATCTTACAAAATGTGTTCATTAGCCTCCATATAAAAAGAAATATCTCTGTTTGGTGGTACAAAACATTTATCAACCTGTTGTACAAATATTGATATCCCTATAAACTCAATTTTTTTTATATATCAATCTCACCTACCTCAGTTCGTTCATTAACCTGAGAAGAAAAAGGCAAACTAGAAAACATTGTTTGAAAACCAAACTTAAAAACAAAATGCAAACCAAAGGAAGAACAAAATCAAAAGTCTAAAAAAAAAGATCAAAGTCCAAAGAACAATTCCAGTTTTTAAATTCAAAAAAAAAAGCTATTCCAGGCTTCACTATGCTCTATTCTTCATCTTTACAAGTGAGCAACTTTGTTTTTCCCAGACTCCTTTGTTTTCACCAGTGAGTAAACATAAAATTTTTAACGTTTAAGTTTTGATAATTAGTTCATGAAATCGTATGGTTGCTATATATATTGAAAACAAGTTGTTCTGTGATGATTGGTTGTTTACTGGAAGCTCTGTTATGTGGTGTTCTTCAACATTTCAAGTTTCTGAACAAAGTAAACCAGAGAAAGTTTTAAATACTCCTTCATATAAATAATTTAAACCTAAGAATTTAAGCTAATTAAGTTGTTTAACTTAATTTATAAGCCTGGAAGTTTATTTTGAAGCATGACAGTATAAAATAGATACTGTTTATTTAAGTACCAGCATAAAGAAATCAAAAGTTAAATTTTGAATGTTTTAAATTGTGGATTTGATTTCATATCTTGATTAAGTATACGAAGAAATAATTTTTAAAACAAAAACGAAGATTTTTAGGTGAGTGTACATGAGGCAGTTTCTGTATGAACTCAAAATGCAATTTCACCAATTTCTATAGAATTAACAAATATTAGCTGCTAAAAATTGTTGTATAGCTAGCTTAATGATCCACGAGCACGGGAAAAATAATAGAAATTTTTTTCAATGCAAGTAATTTTTGGACGAATCGAAAATCGGGTTTAGGGTTCTTGTTTTATGGGGTCTGCATTTTTGATGATTTCATAGCCATGGATTAACTGAGCTTCACGAATTTCTGGGAGAGGGTAGAAGATGATGTGGTCGTGGTATGGCCGGAGCCGCGTCGTCGTTGGTGCTCGAGGCTGTGTGGACGTGGCGATTTTCCATTGTCGCATTCGAGTCGCTATTCATTCGAACGAGCATATTTTGATTTTCGAGCAGATAATTTCAAATTGATGGTCGATTTCATGTTTAGGTGGAATGTCTGACTTGCCGATAATAGTGATGATCATCGGAGGGGAGGCGCGATGATGTGCACGTGCACGGTGGCGTTCGAGTATCTAGGTTGTTGAAGTTGGGGAAGAAGGGGGGGAACTTGAAGAGGACCTCGGGTAAATGGGATCGTGGCTCGAGTGGGTTACCGAGTTCATGTGCATGAGTTTAACAGTATAACAGGTTTTAAAAATTTAAACTTAACTGGAAAAAAAATGAAGAGAGAAGTGCACGCGAGAGGGAGAGAGATGACTCGGGGGAGGATGAAGGAAACTCGAGTAACACTCGAGTGATACATGGGTAGATCTCGGGTGTTGTGTTGAATGGGTTTAAGCCCAATAGATTTTGGAGTTAATAAAGTTAAACAAGTTTAGTGTTAACAAAGAGGTTAATAAATGATAAATCAATTGAAGAGAATAAATCAAGGGATTTTATGTATAATTACTCGACGTAATTAAATTGTGATTCATTTAAAATAAGTAATTAAAGATAATCACTTATAGTAAATAAATTAAGAATAATTAACTAAATAAGTAATTAATTAAGGGAGAATTAATTAAGCAATTAAGGATTAATTAAGTAACAGTTAACACTTAATAAATTAAATAATCAGATATTTGTACAATATGTGATTAAATAATTAAAAGTTGATTAATTAATAAATGATTAAAGGATAATTAATCAAATGATTTGAAATCAATTAAAGTTAATTAACCATGATCCATGACCCATCTGATTTAAATTAATCAGATAATTTATTGAGTTCACTTATGGATGTTTGAACCCTATTGATTGTTGAACTGTTTGATATTTCTGAGATGCTATGCTTTGTGCTATGAATTGTTTTCAGTGTGATCTGTGATGAATGTAATTTTATTTATTTATAATGCATTCATATTTTCTATCTACGAATCTGTGTATATAGATAAGCGTTATTGGGACATACCGCTTATCGATATTGGGTGATTCCTGTTTCGGTGATATATTACTATGTGAATTCGATGTGGGTTTCGGTGATTCATCATTACTATGTAAAACGGCACTTGAATTTCGATGCGACAGAGAGTCAGATTCCAGTTGGTTATCCGAAACCCACATCGAATTGTAATGATGAATCTTGTGACTGTTAAATTTACTGTATCTATAAATCTGTGAATGAAGATAAGCGTTATGGGTTATACCGCTTATCGATATATCTGTGATGATTGATGTTGTGCACTATTGTGTGAAACCCCTGGACTACACCATACACACACAAATATGGATTTCACGTGGAAATCGGTTAAGTCACAGATGATTTAAATTTGATGTTTTTGAAATTGAAATTTTAATTTCAATTGATTTTGAAATTGGAAATTTGGGTTTAAAGTGAAAAACTTTTGAAATGGAATTTCAAAGATAAAAGTTATTTTGAATAACTTAATCGAGTTTTGAAAATTTAAATAATTTGATTTAAATTTGAATTCAAGTTTGAAATTGAATTCTATGATTTGAAACTAGGGATTAAAGATGCTGTATAAGTTATATATGGGTTAAACCATTTTAAAGTATTGATTTGGGAATTTGAATTTAATTCAAGGGTTTTAACTCGTGTAAATATAACTGGATTTTTCTGAAAACAAAACTATTTGTTTTCAAATAATAAAAGCTTTCACATAAGTAATGAACTTCCAAAATTGTGTTAAAAGGTTTCAAGTTTGAAATGGAATTGAAATGTTTTGAAAAATATGAAATGAGTCTTTGATTCAAAGACCGGACTAGTTAACCCAACTTGAAATGGAATTGTTTTGAAAGACTATGAATGAATCTTTGGAAACAAGTTTTGAAAGCTATAAGTTAAATCTTAATTTAAAGATTTAATGAGTAAACCTATTCAATTAAAATGGAAATTGCTTTGAAATCCATGAGTGGATCTTTGTGAATGGGGTTAACTTTGTGAAATGAATCTTTTTGTTTAAAAGATTGGAAATGGTAATTTGTTTAACCATTCGAATGAAAAGTTTTGGCTTTAAGCTGTGATTTAACTGAGACCCCAGTATCCATATGACTTTTAATTGCACTCGTTATTCGGTTTAGCCGGGAAATGACCTTTATGTCATATAACCCATTCCGAATAGTGATACGACGATATGGATAGCATTTGATGACCGGTGGTGAAGATCGGGTATTTGCGAGAGCGATAGGATGACCTATCGATTTTCTCTGCATCATGGCTCCGGTATAGAGATTCCCTAAGTGATGGGAAGTCCAATCGAGATTGTGAATACCCGGATTTGCAAGGGCTTCTTCGGAAGTGCCTTCGGTTCTGTTCAAACCCGGAACAGACTTGTATGGTTACATGTCTGACATTACACTTTGAGATATAAAGCAGATTTCTTTCAAATACATTTCTGTTGGTGGCAGAGAATTTATTCTCTTAGCTTAACACCCTTCTCTGAGACGTACGAGCTCAGAGGTTATGTAGTTGAAGGTTATCAGCGATATATTCCCAATTTGGTAATGTGACATGCTGAGTGTTGCTGTGTGATGATCATCGTTTGATCATTTGTGATATGATCATTTATCTTTGTGATCATTACTTTAATCATCTGTTGACCCAAAGCATGATTTTGTGACAAAGCGTAGCTTTGTGGACGAGACCTCTTCGGACCTCACAACCCGGAAATGGTCGAAACAGGAATATGCGGCAAGGTTATGAGGGTCGCGCCCTTTAGGGTATGTCATTTCCTTCTGGAAAAGGGTGGTATCAGGTATGGAGCCCTGGTATTTAACCTATGTGGATACTCCGATCTCATTTATTGTGATTGTGTGTTTGATCGAGGCGCCTTGGATAAAGGTCCCAAAGGACCGGGGGATGACATATTCGTGAGTTACCTGGTACAGGGGTAACCCAGCCTTGTGTTGGCAGAGAGCAGTTTGTCTCTCGGGACGTCCAGCCAGAGGCGATCCCATTCGGCAGTAGGAAAGGAAGTTCCTTAGCCTGACCATTTGTTGGAAATCCATTTCCCAATACGGAACTTGTACGGTTTTAGTTGTAGAACCTGCCATTTACTTATGGTGGCGCCCCACTGTTTAGATGGTAGCTATAGTAGGCATAGTTTGGAATGTCTATGTTGGCTAAGATTAATATTATACTTTCGAAATGTTTTCTGCACTATGCACTAATAATAATAATATCGATGATTTTGCGTAGTAAGCATGTTTGACTATCATAAGAAGAAATCTCCTCCAATTCTGCGTTTGCATTGTGTGTGTGGCGGGAGGTCTTATGGTAGTTTCATTTTCCAAAATCTTTGCGGATTTCAATGTTGAAAATTCTTTGTTGTTGTTTAAAGATAAACTGTTTTTGTTGCTCACACCAGTCCCACAACTGACTCAGAGTTTATTGTTCCCTTCCTAAACTCTGGGTGCCCACCATTTTCCACACGGGCAGTCTAGAGTTGGGTTTCTCAGATATTCAGGTTTAGTAGATTATCTGGAGCTAGTTCAGTTCTTGGAGTTCATGGACTGACGTTGCTTATCTTGGAGACATTCTATCTGCTGCTGGTGTTATCTATTTTCTTTCCGCTGCTATTTCTTGTATCATATCTCTGATGTATATTGATATCGGTTGTATAATTCTGTTGTATCATATTGTATCATATCTTTGTATCTGTCATTGTATCAATGTTATATGTATATGATATCATCTATTTCTTTATTCCGCTGTGTTGTTATACTTAATGGTGTTATAAGCTCCGGCGAATTGGATTTGAACGGTCGAATCTGCGGCATTTTGAGTACAATGTGAAGTACGGATGTCGATTTTCGAACGCGAAAAATCCTCGTCGTTACATTTGGTATCAGAGCTGAGGGTAAAACTTTAGCTCAGGAGTATAACACATTAAGTAGCTCATTAGAGATAGGGTGAAGTATACCCTAGAATGAGTAATCCTTAAGATATCTATCCGTACGCCTCAATAAATTCTCTTACTATCCACTGATAGTGAGTATGAGTGCAAGTAGAGGATGAGATAGGGGTCATGGGAGTACGACTATACCCTGTAACAACAAGGAAACAATATTTTCTCTATCAATCTCTTTTTTTCGTCATCATTTCTCAATTCCTCGATATTTTCTGGTAGATCCAGGAAGAAGATTTGCTATATTTGATATGGGACATAAACTCCAAATAGGCCAAAATTGTTTGTTTGAATGAATTGGTTGCTTTGGTTGCAATGGTTGATAGGTATACTTTAGTTTCTAAACTAAAAGTTTTGAAATCGTATCCATATATCTATCTATTTCTTTGGGTCCCAATATATTTTACGAATGGTTAGTTATCCTTTCGAACTAACCGATGCCCCTGAATAACTTCGTAGATCTGGATAACCCAAGTATTCTGTGAAAAATTCAAAAGATTTGTTCTTGTATCTATTGTTGATATTCTGATTTGGTAAGCCAAATGCAGAATAGATGTTCAATTTGTTTTGATGAAATATTCTTTATCTATCTTTGTGTCTCCTTGGCAATTTCGAGGACAAAATTCTTTTAAGGGGGGAAGTCTGTAACGACCCCGGATTTTATATAAATTTAAAATGATAATTAAAAATAATTTTTGAATAAAATTGTGAAATTAATCGATTTATTGATGCGAGTTTCCCCGATCTTCCAATAAATTTTGGATGAATCATTTAAATTTAAATTATTGTATATATATTGAATTTGAGTTTAAATCTAAAATAAATGGTTTAAAAATACAAATAGAATAAAACAAAATAAAAATAATAAAGAAAGAGTTAATGAAAATTAGAAGTTCACTTGTATTTTAAAGTAATAAAAACAAAACAAAGGAAAACAACTTACATTCAAATATGCAAATAAAACATATGTAAATACATTAACAAATTCTAATAACATAATGAATATAGAATTTCATTTATAACACAAAATAATACAAATAATATACATCCAACTATATAAAGATAAGTATGAACAAATATAAAAGATATAATCATGTAGACCTGAAAGTAAACAAACAAACAAAAATATGTTTTCATGAACACTAGCTAAAGAAAGCAACAAAATATATATCTATAGGCAAGTAAAAAATAATAATAATATAATGTATGTTACCTGTAGGATAGACATGCTAGGCAAAAGAAAAATGAAGTATCTTTGTACAAAGAGGTTAAGTATAGACATAAAGTACATAGCATTAAATGCTTTCACAGCTCAAAGTATTTGGTCAATTCGAAATCTTACAAAATGTGTTCATTAGCCTCCATATAAAAAGAAATATCTCTGTTTGGTGGTACAAAACATTTATCAACCTGTTGTACAAATATTGATATCCCTGTAAACTCAATTTTTTTTATATATCAATCTCACCTACCTCAGTTCGTTCATTAACCTGAGAAGAAAAAGGCAAACTAGAAAACATTGTTTGAAAACCAAACTTAAAAACAAAATGCAAACCAAAGGAAGAACAAAATCAAAAGTCTGAAGAAAAAAAAAGATCAACGTCCAGAGAACAATTCCAGTTTTTAAATTCAAAAAAAAAAAGCTATTCCAGGCTTCACTATGCTCTGTTCTTCATCTTTACAGGTGAGCAACTTTGTTTTTCCCAGACTCCTTTGTTTACACCAGTGAGTAAACATAAATTTTTAACGTTTAAGTTTTGATAATTAGTTCATGAAATCGTATGGTTGCTATATATATTGAAAAAATTTGTTCTGTGATGATTGGTTGTTTACTGGAAGCTCTGTTATATGGTGTTCTTCAACATTTCAAGTTTCTGAACAAAGTAAAGCAGATAAAGTTTTAAATACTCCTTCATAAAAATAATTTAAACCTAAGAATTTAAGCTAATTAAGTTGTTTAACTTAATTTATAAGGCTGGAAGTTTATTTTGAAGCATGACAGTATAAAATAGATACTGTTAATTTAAGTACCAGCATAAAGAAATCAAAAGTTAAATTTTAAATGTTTTAAATTGTGGATTTGATTTCATATCTTGATTAAGTATACGAAGAAAAGATTTTTAAAATAAAAATGAAGATTTTTAGGTGAGTGTACATGAGGTAGTTCCTGTACGAACTCAAAATGCAATTTCACCAATTTCTATAGAATTAACAAATATTAGCTGCTAAAAATTGTTGTATAGCTAGCTTAATGATCCACGAGCATGGGAAAAATAATAGAAATTTTTTCAATGCAAGTAATTTTTGGACGAATCGAAAATAGGGTTTAGGGTTCTTGTTTTATGGGGTCTGCATTTTTAATGATTTCGTAGCCATGGATTAACCGAGCTTCACGAATTTCTGGGAGAGGGTAGAAGATGATGTGGTCATGGTATGGCCGGAGCCGCGTCGTCGCTGGTGGTTGAGGCTGTGTGGACATGGCGATTTCCCATTGTCGCATTCGAGTCGCTGTTCATTCGAACGAGCGTATTTTGATTTTCGAGCAGATAATTTCAAATTGATGGTTGATTTCGTGTTTAGGTGGAATGTCTGACTTGCCGATAATAGTGATGATCATCGGAGGGGAGGCGCGATGATGTGCACGTGCACGGTGGCGTTCGAGTATCTGGGTTGTTGAAGTTGGGGAAGAAGGGGGGAAACTCGAAGAGGACCTCGGGTAAATGGGATCGTGGCTCGAGTGGGTTACCGAGTTCATGTGCGTGAGTTTAACAGTATAACAGGTTTTAAAAATTTAAACTTAACTGAAAAAAAATGAAGAGAGAAGTGCACGCGAGAGGGAGAGAGATGACTCAGGGGAGGATGAAGGAAACTCGAGTAACACTCGAGTGATACCTGGGTAGATCTCGGGTGTTGTGTTGAATGGGTTTAAGCCCAACAGATTTTAGAGTTAATAAAGTTAAACAAGTTTAGTGTTAACAAAGAGGTTAATAAATGATAAATCAATTTAAGAGAATAAATCAAGGGATTTTATGTATAATTACTCGACGTAATTAAATTGTGATTCATTTAAAATAAGTAATTATAGATAATCACTTATAGTAAATAAATTAAGAATAATTAACTAAATAAGTAATTAATTAAGGGAGAATTAATTAAGCAATTAAGGATTAATTAAGTAGCAGTTAACACTTAATAAATTAAATAATCAGATATTTGTACAATATGTGATTAAATAATTAAAAGTTGATTAATTAATAAATGATTAAAGGATAATTAATCAAATGATTTGAAATCAATTAAAGTTAATTAACCATGATCCATGACCCATCTGATTTAAATTAATCGGATAATTTATTGAGTTCACTTATGGATGTTTGAACCCTATTGATTGTTGAACTGTTTGATATTTCTGAGATGATATGCTTTGTGCTATGAATTGTTTTCAGTGTGATCTGTGATGAATGTAATTTTATTTATTTATAATGCATTCATATTTTCTATCTATGAATCTGTGTATATAGATAAGCGTTATTGGACATACCGCTTATCGATATTGGGTGATTCCTGTTTCGGTGATATATTACTATGTGAATATGAAACCCTTGGCCGTAAAACGGCACTTGAATTTCGATGCGACAGGGAGTCAGATTCCAGTTGGTTATCCGAAACCCACATCGAATTGTAATGATGAATCTTGTGACTGATAAATTTACTTTATCTATAAATCTGTGAATGAAGATAAGCGTTATGGGTTATACCGCTTATCGATATATCTGTGATGATTGATGTTGTGCACTATTGTGTGAAACCCCTGGACTACACCATACACACACAAATATGGATTTCACGTGGAAATCGGTTAAGTCACAGATGATTTAAATTTGATGTTTTTGAAATTGAAATTTTAATTTCAATTGATTTTGAAATTGGAAATTTGGGTTTAAAGTGAAAAACTTTTGAAATGGAATTTCAAAGATAAAAGTTATTTTGATAACTTAATCGAGTTTTGAAAATTTAAATAATTTGATTTAAATTTGAATTCAACTTTGAAATTGAATTCTATGATTTGAAACTAGGGATTAAAAATGCTGTATAAGTTATATATGGGTTAAACCATTTTAAAGTATTGATTTGGGAATTTGAATTTAATTCAAGGGTTTTAACTCGTGTAAATATAACTGGATTTTTTTGAAAACAAAACTATTTGTTTTCAAATAGTAAAAGCTTTCACATAAGTAATGAACTTCCAAAATTGTGTTAAAAGGTTTCAAGTTTGAAATGGAATTGAAATGTTTTGAAAACTATGAAATGAGTCTTTGATTCAAAGACCGGACTAGTTAACCCAACTTGAAATGGAATTGTTTTGAAAGACTATGACTGAATCTTTGGAAACAAGTTTTGAAAGGTGGAAATTAGACACAAGGGCCTCTTTAGCTAGTGCAATTAGTTTCTAGGACGCATAACTGAAATAATTACTTTTAAGGACAAAATGCAAAATAATTAGTTTCTAATGCCTAAAAACTTATGAAATTATGTCCTTGAAAGTAATTGGACTGCTGACTTTGTCCTTAAAAGTAATTATTCTACTGACTTTGGCCTTGAAATTAATTTCTATGGATGTGTGTTCTAGAAACTAATTGGACTGCAAAGTTTGTCCTTCTAGTGAAATGCCCCTTTTGAAAGCTATAAGTTAAATCTTGATTTAAAGATTTAACGAGTAAACCTATTCAATTAAAATGGAAATTGCTTTGAAATCCATGAATGGATCTTTGTGAATGGGGTTAACTTTGTGAAGTGAATCTTTTTGTTTAAAAGATTGGAAATGGTAATTTGTTTAACCATTCGAATGAAAAGTTTTGGCTTTAAGCTGTGATTTAACTGAGACCCTAGTATCCATATGACTTTTAATTGCACTCGTTATTCGGTTTAGCCGGGAAATGACCTTTATGTCATATAACCCATTCCGAATAGTGATACGACGATATGGATAGCATTTGAAGACCGGTAGTGAAGATCGGGTATTTGCGAGAGCGATAGGATGACCTATCGATTTTCTCTGCATCATGGCTACGGTATAGAGATTCCCTAAGTGATGGGAAGTCCGATCGAGATTGTGAATACCCGGATTTGCAAGGGCTTCTTCGGAAGTGCCTTCGGTTCTGTTCGAACCCGGAACAGACTTGTATGGTTACATGTCTGACTTACACTTTGAGATATAAAGTAGATTTCTTTCAAATACATTTGTGTTGGTGGCGGATAATTTATTCTCTTACCTTAACACCCTTCTCTGAGACGTACGAGCTCATAGGTTATGTAGTTGAAGGTTATCAGCGATATATTCCCAATTTGGTAATGTGACATGCTGAGTGTTGCTGTGTGATGATCATCGTTTGATCATTTGTGATATGATCATTTATCTTTGTGATCATTACTTTGATCATCTGTTGACCCAAAGCATGGCTTTGTGACAAAGCGTAGCTTTGTGGACGAGACCTCTTCGGACCTCACAACCCGGAAATGGTCGAAACAGGAATATGAGGCAAGGTTATGAGTGTCGCGCCCTTTAGGGTATGTCATTTCCTTCGGGAAAAGGGTGGTATCAGGTATGGAGCCTTGGTATTTAACCTATGTGGATACTCCGATCTCATTTATTGTGATTGTGTGTTTGATCGAGGCGCCTCGGATAAAGGTCCCAAAGGACCGGGGGATGACATATTCGTGAGTTACCTAGTACAGAGGTAACCCGGCCTTGTGTTGGCAGAGAGCAGTTTGTCTCTCGGGACGTCCAGCCAGAGGCAATCCCATTCGGCAGTAGGAAAGGAAGTTCCTTAGCCTGACCATTTGTTGGAAATCCATTTCCCAATACGGAACTTGTACGGTTTTAGTTGTAGAACCTGCCATTTACTTATGGTGGCGCCCCACTATTTAGATGGTAGCTATAGTAGGCATAGTTCGGAATGTCTATGTTGGCTAAGATTAATATTATACTTTCGAAATGTTTTCTGCACTATGCACTAATAATAATATCGATGATTTTGCGTAGTAAGCATGTTTGACTATCATAAGAAGAAATCTCCTCCAATTCTGCGTTTGCATTGTGTGTGTGGCGGGAGGTCTTATGGTAGTTTCATTTTCCAAAAGCATTGCGGATTTCAATATTGAAAATTCTTTGTTGTTGTTTAAAGATAAATTGTTTTTGTTGCTCACACCAGTCCCACGACTGATTCGGAGTTTATTGTTCCCTTCCTAAACTCTGGGTGCCCACCATTTTCCACACGGGCAATCTATAGTTGGGTTTCTTAGATATTCAGGTTTAGTAGATTATCTGGAGCTAGTTCAGTTCTTGGAGTTCATGGACTGACGTTGCTTATCTTGGAGACATTCTATCCGCTGTTGGTGTTATCTATTTTCTTTCCGCTGCTATTTCTTGTATCATATCTCTGATGTATATTGATATCGGTTGTATCATTCTGTTGTATCATATTGTATCAGATCTTTGTATCTGTCATTGTATCAATGTTATATGTATATGATATCATCTATTTCTTTATTCCGCTGTGTTCTTATACTTAATGGTGTTATAAGCTCCGGCGAATCGGATTTGAACGGTCGAATCTGCGGCATTTTGAGTACAATGTGAAGTACGGATGTCGATTTTCGAACGCGAAAAATCCTCGTCGTTACAGATTGCATATGCCAAGAGTTGCTATACCTGAAAGGTACTATGCACTTTATTTTATTATGCAATATATATTTGATATTAATTGGAGAATGGTCACTAATAGAATGATTTCCAAAATGGACACCAAACTGTGAAAACATATTCAACCATAAGTTATTCACAAAAACTCTATCTATCTTACTATGTATAAAAAAGTTTAAACCTCCTCGCCAAGTGAAATAATTTCCAGTAAAATCCGGTTCCATGAGTGTAGATGAAGAATACAGTCAATAAAATCCTGATCACCCATCGAGTTATGTATTCCATTATTAATTCTATCATTAGATGATAGAATTGAATTAAAATCTCTTGCTACTATCCATGGGAGGTTAAAACTTTTAGACCGCTCAATAATATAATTCCATAAATCCATACGCTTGGTCTCATCATTAGATGCATAAATCGTCGTACATAATATACTCACCCCATTAGCATTGTGTAGTATACAGGAAATGTATTGGTTGCTAGAATGTAGAATAATATTAGACCATTGAGAAGAGTTCCATAAAATAAAAATTTTACTTTTTTTGTCATTAGAAATATATGAGCATGCTTCCATTTATTATTGATTTTGATCATGAATATATCAATGTTTTCTATCGATAATTTATTTTCAAGAATAATATTATGAGCATGCTTCCATTTATTATTGATTTTGAATGTTATTATAGTTATAAAGGTTTCAAATGAAAGATTTGGATGCAGTGTGATTTTGTCATCGTTAATTTAGATATGGAAGGAAAAGGGTATTTTGAAAAGGTATTATTAGCGGTATATCAATGTTGGTATTAACTAATCCTAATAGCTAGTTAATTAGGGGTAACCTCTCAACCCTTTAGCTCCTTGTTATATAGATCTGCTATTTGTTTAAACAAGCAACTAGAAAGATATTGATGAAGATGAAGAAGAACCACCAAGCTTGCGGATGATCTTTCCAAAGAATTTATCCATTTTCTTGGAAATTAAAGTAAATCTCTTTGAAAATGATTTCTTAAGCTTCCTTTGGTTATGGATGATCTTCTTTTGATTTTTGATAAGGTCTTTATTGGATGGATTTGGTGGCATATTGATACTTTCCAAAGAAATATCCTCTTCCTCTTCTTGTTCATCCTCCTCGACTTCCATTTCCTCTCCTTCCTCTTCCTCCTCTTCTCTTATTTCATGCTCTTCTTCCCAAGCCAACCTTTGTTCTTTTTCCGTAAGCATTTTCATAAGGCTCGAAAAAGGGTGAAATATGCATAAGTGAAATGTTGACCTTGTCAAATATTTTTCAAGAAATTATTTACTCTCCTTTAAGGTCAATACCAAAATAATTGAAAACATGAGTAAGGTACACACCATAAAATAGTGTATATTCATGTTTAGAAAGATTCTTAAAAAAAGGTTCATCCAAATAACTTGAGATCAATTTATGTCTTATTGACCATAAATGGAGAAAAGAGCTTTGAAAACATTTTGAGTCGTGTTATTATAATTACCCGTTCTAGGTGTGATACCTTATTGCAAAAGTAGGCTTAAAATTCTTGCTTTTGGATGTAAATTTATGTTTTTAAATTCAAAATCATCATCACTTTCGAAAATATCATGAATTACTTCACAATTTTGAAAATCAATTCGAAAAGATGAAAGGTCCATTCCACTAGATTTGCATCCAAGAATATGACCCAAAAGTTCACAATTTAAAACAATTTGTGTCCCTTTGACACTACTCCAAACCTCTCCTTCTCTAAAATCGTAAAACTTTCCTTTTATATTTTCATAAAACATCTTTACTAATTTTGGATAACGAACGAAATCATCTTGAGAAGCATTGATTAAACCAAGAGGTTTATTTTGCCAAAAAAGATTGAAAAGATCATAAGCAAAAAAAATCTTCGAAAATAGCAAATCTTCCGGGAAAGAATTTTCCGAAAGATAAATACTCAATATAGGCTCGTGTGGCTTCTTGATCATTGAAAAAATGTTCTTTTATTTTCTTAGAAAGCCTTATGGTTGCCTTAATATTGCTTGAGGATGCCATTGAAGAATAGTTTGAAGAGATAAGAGAGTTTATGATTTTTGAATTTGAAAATGAAAGTGAGAAATGAATGGATGGAGATACAATAAGTAAATAGAGAATCAAAAGACATGTTCTATGGTCAAAAGGCAATTTTCAGAACATAGGAGTTGGTAAAAAGGGGGAGGGAAATTCAAATTTTTAATTTAAATTGAAATTCAAAATCTATCTACATATGCTCGTGGGGTATGTTGACATATAGGTTGAAATTTTCAAAAATGGTTTTTGTTTAACTATATCCTATTTTATTATATAGATCTATTTATAATATTCTATTTTCAAAAAATTAATTTAAATATATTTTATATTATTATTATATTATTAAAATATATAAAATATTTATATTTAAAATATAATCACACAATATTCAACCAATATTAGTATTAATCTATAGGATATTCCTAATAACCAATAAAGCATGTAAAAGAAAAGAAAATTTCATTCAAGAAATTAAAAAACTTTTGATATATTAAAAGCGTACCTTTTTGATCCATTTTACCATTTTGTCCTGAATTATATATTATTGTCAAGCACATGTTAGCAATTTCTGTATCTGATTCATTATCACTTGAGGAAGTGTTTGAATCGTCTAATGTTGCCGTATAGGCTCTTCTTCGTTTTATGCATGAATCAGTTTTTGGTGTACTTTTCATTTTATCGGAATGTGGACAGTCTCGTTTTAAATGGCCAGGGTCATCGTAGTTATAACATCTAATGCCATTTTCATTTCTACTTCCGCTTCCCGGATTTTTGTTGTCATTTCTTTTGTAATTGTTCATCTTCCTATCTTTAGAAATTTTCTGAAATTCCTTGTCATGAAAGCACATCGTCGTCGCTGTCTGAATCCAGATTATCTATCATTGCATTAAAAGCTACAGATTTCTTCTTATCGCTTTGCTTTCTCTCCTGCCCTGCATTTGTGCTTCAAAAGACATTAAATTGTAAATTAAGTCTTCAATTTTTAGAGTGCTAATGTCATTAGCCTTATCGATTGCAAGAGTCTTTTCATCCCATTCAGGAGTAAGTGAATTGAGAATTTTTCTAACCTGATCCTCTTTGGAAAAACTTTTACTCGGTGCAATAAGTGAGTGTACTATATCTTGGAATCTACTATACATATCAGATATGGACTCATTTTGACTCATTTTGAATAATTAAAACTAGTTTGTTAACATGGAATTTTGGTATGTTTGACCTTGCTTGTCCCTTCATGTGTAACTTGCAAAGTTCTCCGAATTTCAAATGCAGACTTACTGTGATAACCGGGATTTTTGGGCATTGATAATTGGTAATTATCAGATTTTAACTATTGAAACATGGATATATATGATAAATTTTGTAATAATAAATCCCATAAATAGATAAAATGTAAACTTTATAGTGTTGAAAACTTTAAGTATACATATATAAGTATATAAAGTAAGTATATATATAATATACATATATATATATATATTGTGATTTGGAAGTTTTATTTTGAAATTAAAAATATAATTATGAAAACAAGGTTTAATAAAAAGCTTTATTACATATATATTAATAAACTTAGAGATAAAAACATAAAGAAACCATATAAAAAATAAAAAATAATAATACGAATTAAGACATTTGTAAATATACAAAGACATGCAAAATACATGTGTAAAATATTAAATATAAACAAATCTACAAGTGTAATTTAATTTGACTCACAAGTGAACAAGTGGAAAACTAGCATTTTCTTTAATTTGAATTGTAGGTAAAAT
This sequence comes from Allium fistulosum, assembly GCA_030737815.1. Lineage (NCBI taxonomy): Eukaryota > Viridiplantae > Streptophyta > Magnoliopsida > Asparagales > Amaryllidaceae > Allium > Allium fistulosum. Next base: position 2,646,100 of record JASFAW010000015.1, read on the forward strand.
AGGTTTAAAAGTAAAACCAGGCTATAATTTTTCATTCATCTCAAAGGACAAAACCTGGAAACAAATCAAAACAAAAGTAATTCTGTTCAAAAGAAAAGAAGACCCTTCTACTTGAAACCAGAGAAGAAAATAAAATCAAAACTACACCAAGCTTTTGCAATCTTAAACCTGAAGCTCAACACAATTCAAATTCAACTGAAATCAAGCAACAAATTAAAGTTCAATTCAACAAATCGAGTAACAGTTCAAAATCCAGATTGAATCAGAGCAGGTTTCAGGCATTCTGTTTTCAAAAATCAAGGTGAGTAAACTGATACATCCAAAATCTTGAATCTGCCTATGTATCTGATATTTATGATATATATTTGTATGTTTGTTGTGAAAAGCATTTGTATAGAAGATCATTGTGCCTGCATGTGATATATATGTGTGAAAATGGGTGTGCATGTTTGGTTACAGGTATACAGGTCTCTAATTATAGTTTACAGACTTAAGATGTATTCAAAAATTAAAACTTTTCACCTAATTTCTTTTAAGTTAGTGTGTATGAACAAGATGTGTTTAGATTAGCAAGGTCTTAATTTTAAAAATAGATTTAAGTAGAATATTTGGTAAACATTTAAGAATTGTAAAATAACAGTAAAAGCTTTTCAAAATAGGAATATCAATGAATATAATTTCAAGTTTGGGTCTTATAATCTGATTTGTATGTGTAAATGATGAATTTTAGTATTAAAATCTTGATTTTTAATCTTGGGTGTACTGAGAATTATGGGGTTGAATGGAATTGACATTTCCATCAAATTCCGATGATTGGCGATGATCTGGGTGTCGTGGTTGATACTGGAGTTGGCTGGAGGATCGGAGATCATCAGAAAAATGCTAGCTTGAATTCTAGGCTGCTGTGGTGGCTGGTCGACATGATAGTAGGGTTTAAGGTATGGTTTGGGAGGATGTCGTTCTCGATCTGTTTCCATCATCATCGAAGTTTTAGGGTCGATCGCACTGAGGGGGATGAGAGCATGGAGACGTGATGAAGCTCTGGTCAGAGTTTCAGGGTCGTTAGTGGTCAGTGGCGGCGTATCGAGGCGAAATTCGATGGTCGAGTTGGTTCCATGTTTAAGCTGGATTGATCGATTTTGATTTTGGGTAAGTTATGGTGATCTGGTGGTCGTAATCGTGTGAGGAGGTCTAGATTGACTCGCTGGTGGGAATGTCGATGGTCGGAAGTGGCCTGGCCGATCGTACACGTGCACATGAGAGGAAGCATATCTGTGTGGGTTGAAGGTTGAGGAGGATGAAGTTTAGTCAGGGCGAACTCGAAGAGAATCGCGAAATAGCCGGGAAGAAGAAGAGGTGGGAAACTCGAGTTTGAGCTCGGTGAAATTGACTGTTGGCTCGGGTTTATATGTTAGCAGGTTTCTTAATTAATTAAATAATTAAATTGTGATTAAGCATTATTTAATTAAGTAATTAGAGGTTAATCAATTGGTAATTAAGGATTAATTAACTTGTAATTAAGAATTAATTAATTTGTAATTAAGTTTTATTAATTAAAAATTAAGGTTTATTAATTTATAATTAAGGGGTAATTCATTAGGTAATTAAAGATTAATTAATTGATTTGTAAGGTAATCAAGGAATGATTAATTAATTAAATGGTTTGTAGTTAATTAATGATTGATTAAGCAGGGTTAAGTGATTAATTCTTAAGTAATTACTTTAATTAAGTAATTAGAGAATCATTAATTAATGTGATTAATTAATTAAGGAGATTAATTAAAAGTTAATGTGAATGGTTAAGGCTAATTAATCTATGGGGAAATTAAGGGTTAATTACGTAATGTAATTAAAGGATAATTAATCAAGGATGATTAATTAAGATGGATGATTAAAGAATGATTTATTAATTGGGTTGTAATTAATAAATATTAAGTATATAGGATTAAGGTAATCTAAATGATTAAAGTTGGTAATTAATTTAATTGGAGATTAATTAAATTAATTAGGAATTATATATCTAATAAATCTTGTTATGGATGATTGAATGATATTGGATGACTTGGATTGATTTTATCTCTGATGGGCGATTGAGATGTGTTGTGATATGAATGGGTTAAACTGTGATAATGTAGGTTACCCATCTGAGTTGAATTGTTGTATGATATCCTGGATTTGAATTGTATTGTTTAAAACTTAACAACTTGGATTAGAGATGACATTGAATTCGAAGAGACCGGGGTCGGGTATCAGTAAATACCCGAAAACCACTTCGATTCTTTATAAATGTGAGTTTGGAAGCAAACAGGCTGGAATGAAATAAGTTAAGTATCATGGATATTTAAAACTGGATAACGATTCTTGGATATTGTTTTGAGATAAATAATTGACTTAAATAAGATTAGAACTCGTAGAAAAGTACGAGTTACCCTGGTAATTCACTTAAGGTTATATAGCTTGGTATTTCATATTATGGGTTTACTCATGCTGGTTTCCAGCCTGACCCGGGTGTTACTTTGATATAATGCTTGGGTCAGACCGAGTATTATAGATTTCCAGGTAAGGACGTTCTGGAGCTCAGGAGACGAGCTGGATGGCATGAATGTATGGAGTGTATTCCGCTGTGATATATTGTTGTTGTTTGGGACATGTTAATTGTATCTGTCCAGTGATTAGTGTATATGTTGTAACTCTGATGTATTAAAGTGTAATTTGACAAATACAACTTCCTTTGTATAACTGTTATTATTTGATATTATATTTTTCCGCTGCGAATGTGAGAATCTGTGCTTTTGGTGCTTCTGTTTCTTCTTCTTCTTCTACCTCTTTTCTTCTTTTCCCTAACTATCTGGAATTTTCGAGATCGAAAATTCCGGGATCGAAAATTCCGGGTCGTTACACTTACATATAGATACTTTATTAAATTCATTTCTATCTAGTGAACAAAATAATATATTCATAGCCTTAGAGTTACTTTGTGCAACTCCTTTTTGGTCAGCAGTCCACTATGAAAAATTTGTCTCTGGTCAGTATACTCAGTTTATGTGATATTCCAAATATCTGAACCAATTGACTGTATCTAAACTTTCATTCTACATAACCAATATGTGTAATTACTGCCATTATAAAGTGGAGGTCTAGCAATGGATTGTCCTTCGACAAATGAGTTACTTATAAGTGTATTAACAGTGTTACAACAGTACCATTACCAGTGTTGGTAGCCAATTTTTTTTTTAAAATCAAATGATGGATACTTTGAAAACCAATGCTCTACCAAATGTGAGTCGGCATAATAGGGATCTTAAGACTAAATTAACACTAGAGGGGGGTGAGTAGCATTTAATTGATTATATGGATATTTTTCAAATTCTTTAAGATTCTACTTGGAATGATGTAATTAACAATAACAGAAACAATCAGAGAATCAAAGTACAAATAAAAGTAAATGTAGTAAAAGTAAAAAGGAAAGAGCACACTAGGATTTTATACTGATTCGGAGTTACCCTACAACCAATCCCACACAATTCCTTATACGGATTTCTTTTCAACTAGTAAATGCAAATACAATCTCAATTTCAAGGCTATGAGACACACCCTCCAGAATCCCGACCTATGGGTAGAGTCACTTGATTTTTGGGCTACAAGCATACCCGCTAGATTTATGGGCTACTAAGCACACCCAATCGATTTTACATGCTACAATCACACCCACTTGGATTTTAAGGATACCAAGCACACCATAGAGTAAAAAAGTATGATTTGATAGAGTTTACATATTCAGATCTTCAATCTTGATTACAATTGATCCTATAACTCTTGAATAGCACTTTGATCATGAGAGTGGTGAAAGAAATTAGAGAATATATAAAGGAGAATCAAACTAGTAATGATTGAATTTGTTTCAGGTTGAATTTCGGGTAGAGTTTTGGTAAAATTTGGTATAGAAATCAAGAGAGTGAAAATAGGAGAGAAAAATAAGAAAGTATCAATAAAAATTCATTTAGAAGTCTGGTATATATAGGAAAACAACGGTCATGTCCATTCATGATACGACGAAAAGACACTTCCATTCAAATTTGAATTTTGAATTTTACGGCTACTATGTCGACATATACCTATAGAGTATGTCGACATACTCTTCACAATTTTGACAAACACTTTAAAAATATTGTTTTGAAAATCCATTGCTTTGTAGAATAGTTTGATACTTTGTAGAATCATTTAAATATAGTTTATATACATTTTAATCAAAATATACTAAAAAAAATATTGTATTTATTAAGTACATGTTGATATGGCTATCTATCCATATATCACATCCTTTCTTGCAATTTCCGGAGCAATATTAATATGGATAACACTCCACCAAAATTCTTACTTAATAAAACTTTATAAAATAATTTTGAAAGATTTAATAAGAGTATTCAACAGTACATATATAATTAATATAACTAGAACTTATAAACAAAAATTCAATATACATATAATCTTAAGAACCCTAAAATGGTATCTTTTTAAGTAAGAGATTGAAAATCATTTTGAGAAATACTGAAAAAATTATTTTAAAACTAGAGTATTTGAAAAACAATTTAAAACAAAATTAGAGAAGGCAAGGGAGATCAGGAAAGTTCTATCAAGGTTTTAACATAAATTCCATGACTCTATAACTTATCTAGAATATCTTGAAATCTTGAACTCTTCAATACTCATGAGTCTTCATTCTTGAACTCTTGAAACTTTATATTGGCATCTAGAATCTACTCTTAATATCAGCATCTTGATACTGTGTGGTCTTCTTAATAAATACCTATCTAATATCCTACACTATATACTATATATATCTTGATAAAACATTAGTATCTATATTTTAAATAATGCACTATAGTTGTTATCATCAAAACCAAATCCTAAGGTACTAACACAGTCTTTAGTATATTAGCCTATTGGTAACGGTAATGGTAAATAATCTTAGCCTACCAATAAAATGGTATGGTAAGAGTATTTGCAAAATGGTAATAGTAATTATTACCATAACATCCCCAAAAAGCACTATACCTAAAGAGAAAGAAAACCAGAAGGGTATTTTTAGAAAGGAGACTATAATTTGAATCGATAAATTAGGTATATGACAAATATTCCTCCCTTTATACAATATTTTATATAGTTACCTTCTAACTTTCATTCTCTTTATCCAGATCACTTCTCCTTTTAAAAATCTCAGAAAAATTATGACTTGCACATAAAATTAAATATTGAGCACCATTATTGTGATTTCTATCTCTTTTTCCATTTTTGAAAATGCTCTTTTATAGGTTTAAACTTTAATTAAGGAAAAATTAAATTTAAAGGAACCGTTAGTGGGGAATGGTTAAAGGTATAAATCAGTCCCAATTTTATAGGGCAAGTGGGAATTTTAATTTATAGGTTTGAGTTGTAATTCAGCATTAAGGCCTTCAACAAGGAGTTAAAACTCAAAATATCACATGTGATGTACTCAGGAAAATGCCTTGGTGCAAATAAATCTAAAACCCATTTTCTAAACAGGAAAATAGGCACAAGGACAAATTTTGAAAAAAATTAGGCTGAAGGACAGTAAGTTTGTTTTTTAAGGTGAAGGACAATACTAGTTTTTCATAGTGTAAAACTGAATATAATGCCTAAAATTAAAACTAGCATTTGTCCTTCAGCCTAAATTTTTTTCAAACTTTGTCCTTTAGCCTAAATTACAACTAACATTTATTGTTTTGCGGAAGATGGATCTTAAGGCTAATTTAACACCGGAGGGGGGTAAATAGTGGTTTATAACTTTTGTGAATCTTTTTGATTTCATTTAAGGTTATAGTTTAAACAATGCTATCAATCACGGATTCAAACATAGATAAGTAGAAATGCAATAAAAGTAAAAAAGGAAAGAACACACAAGGATTTTATATCGATTCAAAGTTACCCTACATCCAGCCCTGTGCAATTCCTTATACATATTTCTTTTCAAATAGCAAAGCAAATAAAATCTCTATTTTAAGACAGCGAGACATACCCTACAGACTTTCTGACCTCTAGGTAGAGTCACTTGATTTACACGGGCCACAAGCGCACCCACTAGATTTTCGGGCTACTAAGCACACCCAACTGGTTTACACGGGCTATAATCACACCCACAAGTATAACATTATGATTTGATAGAGTTTTACAAACTTAGATCGTTGATCTTAATTACAAACGATCCTATAATCCCTTGAATAACACCTTGATCTTGTTTGAGTGAGAGGGATAAGAAAAATTAGGGAGTAATCAATGGAGTTTGAATTTGATTCTGACTGAATTTGAGAATATTTTGTGTAGATTTTCTTTTAGAATTCAAGAGAGTGAATGAGGAGAGAAAATATGAGAAAGTAGTTAAAAAAAATTCATTAGTTTAAGTCTTATTTATAGAGAAACAATAGTCAAGTCCATTCGCGAAGAGATACGATGAAAAGGCACTTCTATTCAAAATATGAATTTTGAAAATTACGGTCACTTTGTCGACATATAGGAATTGGATATGTCGACATATCCTTCACAAAATTGAAAAAAACATTATAAAAATTATTTTTAAAATATCAAGGTTTGTGAAATATTTTGATACTTTGTAAAATCATCTAAACATAGTTTATACGCATTTTAATCATATCAAAATTTAAGAAACTTTATAGAAATATATTCAAATATATAAAGGATGAATTTATTTGAAAATAATAAGTATAAAGTAAAAGTAAATATATTTGAAATCAAAGTAATAACAATTATTATAATAAACTTATAAATATTTAAAAATCTTTCAACACTAAAATTATAATGAAGTATAATATTCGAAGTATATTAAAATTCTTAAAAACTTAAAATATAATAAAATCAAAAGATAGAATTAATTTGAAGGCTATTTTGAAAATAAAAATTCTTTTGAAACCATTTTAAAGACATATGAAAATCATTTGAAAAAGAGAAATAGAGAAAGAGAGAGATCAAAGAAGTGCTATCAGGGTTTTAACAAAAATTCTAGGACTCTAGAACTTATCTGAAAAATCTTGAGTTCTACAATACTCATGAGTCTTCAATCTCTACTCTTGAATATCTATCTCTTAAATCTTTTCTTAGTATTGTACAGTCATCTTAATTAATACCTATCAAAATCCTACACTATATACTAATATAACTTAATAAAAACATTAGTATCTATATTTTATATAATGTCAAATGGTTTTTATCATCAAAACCGATGCCTAAGGTACTAATGATCTTCTCCTTTTTGATGATGACAACCATGTATGTAAAATATATTATAATTTCCCCTGAGTTACATAACTCCCCTTTAATGTATGCCAGATTCCTAGATTTTATATATTTCATCATTAACAAAAATCTAACTAAAAAATCCTCCTAACTAAGGTACTACATAATTCATAATACTGAGAAATAAAGCAAGTAGAATAACAATAGTAGTAATTTAAAAGTGATAAGGATAATAAGTGATAATAATGATAGGCGATGACATAAATAACTTGTATTAATCACAACAATCCAAGACATATTTTTGAACTAAAGCGATACAAAACAATTTCAAGTAGTCAAATTAATTCACACTCATACAACCAAACAAATAAATTAAAACAAATCCAATCAACAAGTCTTAAATGCATAAATTTAAAGTAAATTTAGATCACACAACAAACCAAATCAAACAAATCAATCAAATCCTAACAAATCATATTAAACAAGCTAATCCTAGGGCTAAGGTTTCTTCTTGATAATTGGAGACTTGTGGATGGGACAGTAGGGATAATGAAGGCAGAAATTCCCTTTTTGTTCGACGAGATTTCCATCTCGATCGAAACAAACTAAAAATGTGTGCGCTTGAGCACACTAATTGTGGATCGTGTAATATGGACTAACAATATATGCAGAATGTTATTTACAATTGCTATATAAGTAAATATTCAATAAACTAACTATATAGCAATTCACAGATATAGAATAGTAAATGCAGTAAACTGGAAAAATCACACCAGGGATTTTTATACTGGTTCGGACCTCCCGTCCTACGTCCAGTCCCAGACTTCTATCTGGATTTTCACTACCAACTACCTCTCTTCACCTGGAGGAACATGTTTACAACACCCGAGCAGCCGAACGGGATTTCGTGCCTCTTACAACACCGAGGACTTCAACAAAAACAAATACAATTGCTGTTGACAACTTGTGCTCTTGATAACACGGATTTGTCACTTGTAGTACACCCTTCCTATAATCTTATCCTCAAAATATGTGAATGATGTTTGTGAAGATTGAAGGAAGTATATTACTTATTGAATCAAAGGATATGAAATAATTTCAATGATTCAATAAGCAATTGAAATATTTGAGAGCTTTTAGAATGCAAGAATATTTAGAAAGTAAGATCAGAAATTAGAGCAAGAATTCTTGGTATTGAATCAATGATTTAGACGTGTTTATATAGAGAATAAATGGTTGTAACTCTTTGTGAAGAGTAGCCATTAATAGATATGGTCATTGATGAAAGGTAAGAGATGCAACCATTGGAGAAAGAAGTGTCTTTTAGGAAAGGTTGCCCTCTGTTTAAAAACGATCGACAGGTCAAAAATGGCAGGTAGACAGGATTTCAAATATATAGACGTTATGTGCATGTGTGCACGTTTATTGTGCATTTTACACAGAAACGGTCGATCGCCTAGTTTATTACCGATCGACCGGTCCCTGTAAAATTGCACAATGAATGTGCAATGCCATTCAAACGTATATATATCGATTATATTGAGGTGCATGATTATTTTGAGGATAAATTTTAACAAGTTTAACACTATTACAACATCAAATAATCAACCTATAATCTAGAGTACCATGTGTAGCTCTTTTGTGCCTCTTTATAGCCATGATGTCTTCGTTTTGTCGATCGCCTTTATTTCTTTGTCAGAAATCAAAACTTTATGGACTCTGTGACTCAACATTCTCCCCCTTTTTTATTGATGACAACATATATCTGAAGTTCTGAATCCCCCCCTGAATATGTGATCTGTATTCTTTATATATATATATATATATTCCTGCAAATAATTGTTAGCACTTTCTCCCCCTTTGTCATCGACAAAAAGGAGTAATAGATAATGGAATAATATAGAATTACAGACTGAGACAATACTATGCATTACAATACCATAATGAGTCAAACATAACATGAATACCATACAGCACCATACCATACCATACCATATAATACAATATCAAAAAGAAGTTTCACTAAAAGAAGATGAAGATTGTTGTTCTTTTGGACCCTGTTGTTGCCATGTTTCAAACGGCATGATTTTAAAGTAAGGAGGTGGAAGCTTCATTCGTTTGATGGTAACCGAATTAATAACTTTTGGTTTCGAGATGGCCGAGGCAGGAGGAGTTATACCACAATCTAGCAAAATACGCATGATATATTCATTATAGAAAAAGGGAGGTCGCGTAGACTCGTTTACCTTGAGAATCTCGCCAAATATCATACGCACCCAATTAATTTGGACATTGCCATAAATAGCATAAAGAGCCTTGAAGTTCTCTTTGTATACTGCATCATAGTTTCCAAGTCGAGGAAACAAAGAAAGCATCAAGACGCGATGTAGAAGTCTTGTAGTGGGTCGAAGTCCAATTGATTTCGTACCATTACTGTTATCTTCTATGAACTGATGACTGGTGCTATCACGAGTGAAGACTTGACAGAATTCTGATGTAAACTCAATGCCTCGATTTGGTATACCGAGTATAGATGCCATTCTTTCAAAAGTTATAAAGACTTGTTTTCCACAAACGACAGACCAAATGACCCCGTCCGGATTATCAGGCTTATACTTGTCGAGATTCATATTTGCATAGAACAATTTGATCATCAATCGATTCACCTCAACATTATTAGCCGAAAAATCAATCAACGGTGAAATATTTGAATTAATTGCTAACCGTTGGATTCCATAAGAAACAAAGTCATCAAAATTGATAAAGGAACCCGAATGGAAATTGTAGTTGGTCATTTGATTCCATCTTGTGACAGCAATAGAATCTTCAAGCCATTTCTGAGCGGTGACATTGCTTAAAGAGATTTCAGATGATGATCCCTTTTTGTGTCTTTTCTGAGGAGGAGCCATTTTAAGAAGATTTGGAGAATTGAAACTTGAAATTGAGAAATAGGGTTTCTAGGTTTTGGGAATAATCTGACCGGTTGAAATAAATGTAGAGGAAGAAAGACTAAAGGGGACTCAGTGTATATAAAAAACAGAATATACGCATACCGGTCGACCGATAAAATATGGCCGGTCGACCGTTTTCATCCAGAGAGCAAAACGGTCGACCGGTTCAATTTTTATCTGTCGACCGGATCTGTTCTGGAAAACAGTTCAACCTGTTTTTGAAAAAAAAAATATTGTGATCTATAATTCATGTATCACTCGTATTACAATATTTAAATGTTATTATATGAGTGATTAAAATGAAAATGTGTGCGCTTGAGCACACTAATTGTGGATCGTGTAATATGGACTAACAATATATGTGGAATGTTATTTACAATTGCTATACAAGTAAATATTCAATAAACTAACTATATAGCAATTCACAGATATAGAATAGTAAATGCAGTAAACTGGAAAAATCACACCAGGGATTTTTATACTGGTTCGGACCTCCCGTCCTACGTCCAGTCCCAGACTTCTATCTGGATTTTCACTACCAAATACCTCTCTTCACCTGGAGGAACAGGTTTACAACACCCGAGCAGCCGAACGGGATTTCGTGCCTCTTACAACACCGAGGACTTCAACAAAAACAAATACAATTGCTGTTGACAACTTGTGCTCTTGATAACACGGATTTGTCACTTGTAGTACACCCTTCCTATAATCTTATCCTCAAAATATGTGAATGATGTTTGTGAAGATTGAAGGAAGTATATTACATATTGAATCAAAGGATATGAAATAATTTCAATGATTCAATAAGCAATTGAAATATTTGAGAGCTTTTAGAATGCAAGAATATTTAGAAAGTAAGATCAGAAATTAGAGCAAGAATTCTTGGTATTGAATCAATGATTTAGACGTGTTTATATAGAGAATAAATGGTTGTAACTCTTTGTGAAGAGTAGCCATTAATAGATATGATCATTGATGAAAGGTAAGAGATGCAACCATTGGAGAAAGAAGTGTCTTTTAGGAAAGGTTGCTCTCTGTTTAAAAACGGTCGACAGGTCAAAAATGGCCGGTAGACAGGATTTCAAATATATAGACGTTATGTGCATGTGTGCACGTTTATTGTGCATTTTACACAGAAACGGTCGACCGCCTGGTTTATTACCGGTCGACCGGTCCCTGTAAAATTGCACAATGAATGTGCAATGCCATTCAAACGTATATATATCGATTATATTGAGGTGCATGATTATTTTGAGGATAGATTTTAACAAGTTTAACACTATTACAACATTAAATAATCAACCTATAATCTAGAGTACCATATGTAGCTCTTTTGTGCCTCTTTATAGCCATGATGTCTTTGTTTTGTCGATCGCCTTTATTTCTTTGTCAGAAATCAAAACTTCATGGACTCTGTGACTCAACACAAACTTCTCCAACACAATGGACTTCATCTTCGTCCATTTGTTTTTCCTCCTCTTTTTCTTCTTCTTTCTCTTCCACTTCTGCATTTGTAGGATTAGGACTATCCTCTTCAATCCCTATTGGATTTTTGGGGTTTTCCAATAGACACTTTTGCAGATTTCTAAGAATTCTGCCATGTTTCTCTTGTTCTTTGAGGAGACGAAGTTGAACCACTTGTATTTTAGTAACCATTTGCAGAACACTCTTCATTTCTTACTTCAATTTTTTCACTTATTGCCATAGGAGTTGGCTTACCACTGCTATTTGACATTCCAAATTCCTTAACAAAATCTTTAGCAAATTTTCCTTAACTTACAAAAATACCATTACTTAATTGTTCTATTTGTATCCTAAAATGTAAGTTAGTCCTACCATATGACCCATTTCAAATTCCTTAGTCGGTATCTAAAAATTCTTTGTTTAATTTATCGTTAATTGATCCAAAGATAATATCATCTACATATATTTGTATTAGTTGAATACCATTGCCTTTTCTTTTAATAAAAAGAGTACTATCTACTTTTACTATTTCAAAATTAGATTGTGATAAATATGATTTAAGTCCATCATACCAAGCTCTAGGAGCTTGCTTTTGGCCATATAAAGCTTTCTTAAATTTATAAATGTGAATAGGGAATTAAAAAGTGAGGGTTATTATACATAAACATATTCTTTAATAAAAAATATTTAAAAATGCACTTTTAACATTCATTTTAAATAATTTAAAATTATTATGATTTGCAAAAGTGAATAAGATTATTATTGCTTCTAATCTAGCTACGGGTGCAATGGTTTCATCAAAATCAATACCTTCTTTTTCACAATAACCTTGAGTAAGTAAATGAGCTTTATTTCTTACAACTTCTCCTTGTTCATTCATTTTATTTCTATATACCCATTTAGTTCATATTATAGATTTATCCTTAAGTCTTGGGACTAATTCCCAAACATCATTTCTGGTGAATTGATTCAATTCTTCTTGCATAGCTAGAATCCATGAATCATCTGTTGATGCTTCCTTTGGATTTTTTGGTTCAGTTGTTGAAATGAAAGCAATATTACTTATTTTATTTCATTTATTTCTTGTTTTAACAACAGATTATATATTTCCTAGAATGTTTTCTATAGGATGATCCTTTAATATTTTGGTTCTCTTTTTTTGATATATTTCTTCAGCATCTTTATAGTTTTCATTATTAATAATTTCATTATTAGTAATTTCATTTGTATTATCAACATTTACTTCTTCATCAATACTTGTATTATTAATTTTAGAATTTCCATCAAATGAAACATGTAATGTCTCTTCAATAGTATTAGTTCTAATATTGAAAACTTTATAAGCTTTACTTCTATATGAATATCCAATAAAAATTCCTCTATCTGATTAGCATCAAAATTATCTAAATTTTCTTTAGTATTTAATATAAAACATTTACTATTGAAAACTCTAAAGTAGATGACAAGCACCATTGTCCCAGTGGTTAAGTGATTCGGCTTTGGTGCGAGAGGTCACAAGTTCGAAACTTGCGTAGCATGATTCGAACGTTTATACATGTGATATATTGTCCCAGTGACATGGTGTATATAAAGTACCAATTCAAAAAAAACACTAAAGTAGATACTTTAGGCTTTTCATTATAAAATAATTCGCAAGGCGTTTTCTCTGTTAAAGGTCATATCAAAATTCTATTTAAAATATAACATGATATAGCAACTGCTTTAGCTCAAATTTTTTTAGGAAAATTACTATCATTTAACATAGTTCTAGCACACTCTTGAATCGTTCTATTTTTATGTTCTACTAATATATTTTGTTGAGATGTTCTTGGAAAAAAATTATGAGTAATTCCTTTCTTATTAATTTTTTTTCAATGTTTTCATTTTTGAATTCTTCTTTGTGATCACGTCGAGTAGTTTTAATTTTAATAGATGATTTTGAATTATTTTAAACATTTAAAAATATCACTTTTAAGTTTTAGGAAAATTGTCCTAGTAAACGTAGAAAAATCATATATCACTACAAAGACATATTTGTATTTGTGAGGGACTAAACAGATCTAAATGAAGAAGTCCAAGGGGTTGAGAGGTAGAGATCATATACTTTGACTTGAAAGAACTTTTTAAAAGTTTTCCTAATTGACACGCATCACAAAGATTATTAACATCAAAACTTATTTTAGGAAGACCCCTAACCAGATCATTTTGATAATTTTAGAAAGGTGTTTAAAATTCAAATGACCAAATCTTTTATGCCAAATCCAAGGGACACTTGATTTAGCCAAAAGACACAAATTATCATCTGATACCTTCATACTTAATATGCAAATGTTCCTTTTCCTAATGCCTTCAAAAATAATGTTTGACCAATTATCTTCAATATGACATTCATCTTTTTCAAACTTAATTTTGAAGCCCTTACCACACAATTGACTAATACTCAACAGATTATGTTTTAAATTCCTAACTAAAAAAACATTAGAAATAATAGGAGTTTTAGAATTACCGACGTTGTCGATGCCAATCACATATCCTTTAGAGTTGTCCTTAAAATTGACCGGTCCACAATCTTTGTAAATGATATCTTTCAAGATCTCCGGATTACCAATCTTATGCCTTGAGCAGTCGCTATCCAACATCCATTTGTCCTTTTAAATTTGTAGAGTTTGATCACTAGGTGTTTTTTCATTAAAAGCCATGTAATATGTATGTTCTTGCAAATTATACATTTTCAAAAGATCAAGTGACTTTTCATAATGAATGAATGCAAATTCATGACACGATGCCATGTTTATTTTGTCAGATTGCTTTTTAGAAATAGTGTTAAAAATATTATCAATATCTCTTGCCATTAAAACTTTGCAAAAAATCTAAATTATGAATTCTTTGAAAACCAATGCTCTGATACCAAATGTTGTTTTGCGGAAGATGGATCTTACGGCTAATTTAACACTAGAGGGTGGGGTTGATAGTGTTTTATAATTTTTTTGAATCCTTTTGAATTCTTTTAAGATTATATTTTAAACAATGCAATTATCAATCACAGATTCAAACAACATTTACAAAGTAATCATCAGGCAAATTTGGTCATACTTTGAAAAGCTTATAGTACTCTACAATCCAATTTAGTTTATACTACTATTCCTAAAATTGCGAACAACAGTTGTACAATATTTGCATTAGTATGTGCTAAATCAAAAGATATTCACAATACTATATTATATAACACCAAGTACTATATTTGTATGCACACTTTGAATTTGGCACTGATAGTTTAGCTATAATAGTCAGTGTGAAAATTAACATGAAATCACACATATTGTGGCAAGTTTATAATTCCTCAATATATTCAAGGTTGGTTTAATGAATATAAGTCAAGAAAAGTGTCTAAAGTGCTTATAGGAAAAGGCCAAATCTAAAATTGTAGAATCAAAAAATTTTGATTATCCAATTTTGGAGCCCGCCTTTAGATCAATTAATCAAGTCTAAAAGAAATTCGAAGCAGTTCTCACTTGTGCACCTATCTTTATATACTTATTGGTATTGATAGCGTAGATTTTTCTTTCCCAAAGGGATTGTTCAACTAGAAAGAAGTGAGTGATCCTGTGCGGGTGTTAAGAAGAAATTCGGCTACCATATGGACTAGAGATGAATGATACTACGATCACCCACTTCGCTTCTTTGTCGACCCCTATTGGTATAGATATACCACTCTAGTTTCCCCCCATACAATATACTTAGTCTGATCTTTCGTTGAATAGTCATAAGTCAGATATGATATGACATGAATGGATAGGGCAACGAGTCAATGAGTTACTAAGGGGAACTAAGCAAACTAATTCCTAAGCAACTTAGCATAGTCAGAAGATCCCAAAGGAAAAGAAAGGTGAAATTAGAGCAATTTTTTTTTGAAACATGCATTCAATCAAACAGATTGCATGCATTACTTTTTCCTATAAATAATCTGTATCTCCTATTTTAGAATATTTAAATACATAGCTTCCTTTTTTGTTTTTTCCCTTCTCAAATGCGGCCATCCTTATTTCAATAAATGACATCAACAATAATCAATACGTTAACTAAATTTTATTGTAGGAAATTTATTTTTTCAGCTCCGAGTTGGTAATTGAAGATTGATTGAAATAAGAAGGGAAGTAGAAAGGAGCGGATATCATAGTAGATTTTACTCGGTAGACTTTGAGATATCCATAAATTAATTGTTTGGTCAGGCTAATAAAGAGAAAACAATGGGAAAGATAAGGCAAAGAAGATAGAATAAGGAGGAGAAACAGTTGGCAAGATAAATTGGCTTCAAAGAATCCCACTTAGCCTGTTATAGTAGTGTAGACCTCCTTACGGTCGGTTTGATAATTAAACTGTCATTTGGAGTGGCGGCTGCAATTGGAATGACGATTCGAGTAGGGTTTATAGGTCTTTTTTTTGAGGCAAATAATAAAAAAAGTTGAGTAAAAAGTGGGGGTAACATAAATAGATTAGGTACAAGAGAATCAGTAGAAAAAATAAACTGGGTAAATTAAAGATTGTTAAATTAGGGTTGTTACTATTTACACTCAACTATTACTAACGTCAACTAGACATTTAGTAAAATTAAATTATAAAAATTACTTTAAAAACCTACCTTAAACTTAAGAGAGAATCTTGAAGTAAACAGGATTCGTTATTCTAACCAAACAACATAGAAATTAAATGAAATATAATCCACAAACATAAATATTTTTAATCCATTTAACCATCAATAAGAGGAAAAAAACCAAGATGAGCAACGAAAGTTATAAATATTTCATCAATTTCATATTAGGAGATGATGAGTTATGATATTTAATTATATTTAGAATATGCATTTAAATCAATATTTTTATGACCCTGTTAATGTTATAGGAAATGATAATAATAATTAAATATATTTGACTATATTACTACTTTTTATTATATTTGGTTTAGTCGTTCTTTTTTTCTTTTCTTGTTGAAACAATAGTAGAATTGATAATAATTTGATATTTTTGATTGAAGCAGTAATGAAGGCTCTTTACGGTATTTTTATAATAGCACCAAATTTAATTGCAAATTATTCTTTATTATGTTAGTTTTAGTTATAATTACATAATATACAGAAAAAAATAAAATCTATGTATAATTTTAATCGATAACCACCATAGTCACAATAAAATTAGTTGGATTCAAATGTAATGAGAAAGCATATGATAGAGATAAAAACTTGACTGTGAAGACATTAGATGAAGAAATTTTGATTTCATTATTTGAAGAGAGAGAGAGAGGGGAAAAGTTATGTTATTGTTATAAAAAAATGGGAAAATGTGGATGTGGGTGGATGAATGAAGTATTTGATCGGATTAACGAATGAATAGGCAGGAGAATTGTCTAAGTGGGTGTAAATGGTATCATCCAAATTAGAGTTGTTATTAGGGTGCATTTAACACCATGTCATTACACTCTCCAGTGTCATTCAGTTTTGTTATGTTTTTTCCATGTTACTCTTTCTCATGAACGTTTGAACTTTTTTTTTATTTTCACCCGACTTGACTAATATATTTTTGTTTGCAAACCAAGAAAACTGAAAACTTATAATAATCATAAGCATATCAAAAGTTATCATCAAAATACCTTCAACTCGTTTTTCATATTCAAATCTGAAAACGCACAACAATTTCAGTTTATTGCATACCATTCAAAAATTTACATTAGCAATCATGTCAAACTCAAAACAGATAAAAAATGGCTAATTTACAAATTGGTTCACATAAAAACTCCAAACAAATAAAATGATATGTCATAAATACTAAAAAATAGTCATCAAAATCTGAATAGCTTTTCTTCAAATGTTATGGGTAATGCTTGAACAATTGTCCCTTGTGAGAAAGATTGACAATGGTTCTTAGGAATACTACTCACTCGAATTAGATTATCTAACACGAGCATTACAGCACGCCCTTTGCGTATGATGAAGGCATCTGAATTGTTTTTGTTCAAATTGTATTTTTTCAATATGTTTAAAAGAAATGTTCTCCACAAATATTTAGCCATATTTTAGTGTTGATTCATACTTTTTTTTTGAAAACCCAGGAGAACCCGACGGACCGGTAAACTCCTGAGGAGGGTATAGTAAAGCCGTCCGCTGATCCAAGACCCCATACCCCCGGGTACATTTATATAGGATAGGGAACCGCATGGTAGGAATCGAACCTAGGTCTTTTTACCAGAACCCAAGCCTCCTTTCCACTGCTCTGCACCCGCGGACGTGTTGATTCATACATAATTAATTTGAATTTTTATTTCTATGTTGCAATATCTAATTTTTTTTAGTTAAAATTTTACTTACATTATTAGTTTATAAAAAACGAATTTATAAAATAGTTTATTTGTTAGATCCTATTTTTAAGTGATATTAAGACATGGTAAATATGTATAGTGGAAATTTTGAATTATAAAGGAAGCTTAATTGTTAGGTCCTATTTTTAAGTAATATTAAATTTTGATAATATATGTAGAGAGACATTTTTGGTATTTCATTCTAACACCAAAAGAGTGTGACACCAAATGTATTACAACTATTAATAATAAAGAAGAAATACATATAAGGATAATTTTGGAACTTCATGATCGGACCAAAAGTTTGTGTTTCTATTCCAACTATTAATAAAGATATAGCTCTTTGGTCTTGTCATGGATAACTTATCCTAAAACAATTGAGTTAAAGCAGCCAACATGTCTCAATATATGTGATGCGGTTAAAGTGATATAGCAGTTATTGAAATTCACTTGCGTAAGCCCACTCACATAGTATTTTGATCGATTAATATAGAAGCTCCTTTGACTGAAATAATATAATCGATCAATAGTTTCCAGAAAACGGCACAGGTGTCATTTGGAACGAGTAACTTTGGATCGATCAAATGAGACGGAGTCTGCAATTGAATAAAGTGGATTACAAACACTTCAAACAAGCTTGAATTTGGGGAGATTAACTCAGAAAATATCCTCAAAGGTTTCGGGGTAATCTCAAAAAACACCTATAAATAACCCAAGACATCCAACATGAAAAGGACATTTTGAATGTCAAGATATTTTGAGCACATAAAATCTTTGCTTCTTTGTCTCCAATTTCCCATCTTTATATTATTTATTTTTCTTTGTGTTTTTACTTGAACGTCCAATTGGACTATTATCAAGATAATAGTTAAGATTATATGCATATTCATAAAACGATAGATATCTACTATTTTACCATGATAATATTTCTTATTATGTATATATAAATAAATATTTGCTACCCAAAAGCGATTGTTATCATTATATATTTTATTTATTGTATTTATATTGGCATTATCCCTAAAACGGATTTGTGTTAGACCAAAAAGTTTTATTTATTTTTTTGACTATATTAATAATAAGCGAAATGGATAAATATCTGATATTCGTCATGACCGTTCGTATCCGTGGATATAGATATTCGATATTCGAAAACGATTTCGACTGTGGATGCGGATATGGAACTATTCACATCCGAAAGTATCTGTTGACCGGCCTAAGCATACTCACTTTAGATTTTAGAAGTGATAACCCAAAGATCCTTATTGGTACTATTTTTTGAATTTCTTTTCCTTTCCTCCTTTTCTTGTAGCCGATCTTCCCTTTCTCTTTTAGACAATCCCCTCTTTTTTTTCTTTCACCTCTTTTTTGAAGCGGTGCTAAGTGTACCTTAAATTGGTCTTCCATCTTTCATGCTATTCATTTTGTTAATCCTTATTGCCTTACTTAATATTACCAGATATAATTATATCGTGTTACCCGAATAAATTGGTGCTATTGGACGCTATATTGTCGGCCGATGTTGTTATTAAGAGCTACGTTGTAATTGTTTTGTATTATTTTGGTAATATATCATCGATTTGTAATATGTGTGTCCGATTGGATAATATGAAGTTCTATGTTGATGTTTTTTTTCATCTAAAAAAATTAGGTAAAATGAAGAAGACGTTGAGGTGCATTTTGCATTACTCCCTCTTTTGTCTTATATTTGACGATGTAATTCTTGCTTCTTAAGGAAGAGAAGTTCCATGATATTTTTTCTTATTTTCTATTATTTAGGATAAATAACTTTTTCAGATAAATACATTTTATCTTATAAACCCCAAACCTTTTAATGTAGTTTTTTTGGCAACTTACTGCAACCATTTCTTAAATGCCAATGCCATAATGTATTTAATTTGCAAGGCTTGTGCAGATAATGAGTTCTTTTAGTTCAATTACAAGAAAAAAAGTGCAGACAATATAATATCATTTTTATGCATACACAACTTGAATTATTGTAAATTCTTTTTCTTTACTAGAAACAATCTTTATGGAAAATTATATATGCTGAAGAAAAAGAGGAAGATTATTTTGATCAATGACATGTTTTATTGCATTTAATTCTCACCATTGTTTATACGCAAGTTTTGAACCTAATTTGAAAATTGAATATAAACAATAATTTCAACAACAATTAATTATAATTGAATTTTATTGATTGGTATTGAAGAGGATTAATTAGTAATGCATAACCAGTCATGTAACGACCCTTATTTTATTGATAATTAAAATATTGAATTTAATAAGATTTTGTAATTGAATATTGAAAGAAATTAAAGTTTATGATTTGTAATGATAAAACAATTAGAATGTAATATAGTAATGTTGAATTAATGTGATTGATAACCATTTTAATCCAAATTCAATCAATTGATATAATTGTAAGGTTATTTGGTTATAATCATAAATAATGAAATAAATTAAATGATGCCCTTTAATGGTGAGATTGTATGTAATTGATTGAAAAAGGTTAATATAGAATATAAAATCATTTTGGTAAGCAATGTATAACCCTTGCTTGTAAATAATAAGATAATGGATATGAATTATTATTTTAACTATTTTCTCATTAATTTACCCGTTTGAATACTGAATGGGTAATTAATGGAATTAAGGCAATTGAATGCTGGATTTAATGTTGGAATTATATGTTGTTAATTGAAGAAGGTTATTATGAAATAGGAAATCAATTAATCAGTATGTGAATTTATTAGTTTTGTTTGTTAACAATAAACATAGAAATGTGTTTGAAATCGTAGGTTGTAACAATTGTTTAATTATCATTTCACTATTTAATCCGTTGAAATAAAACTGGAAATCAATTGCAATTAATCTAATTAGATATGGCAGTTAATATGAATTAAGATGATAAGTGTAAAATATGAGTGTAATAAGATGTAAACTTATGTTAGTTATATTCATAAGGTAATAATTGATTGAATAATAAGATGTAAATCATAATAAATGAATCTATATGAAATTTAATTATAATTTGTGATGCCCCACCTCTATGCTCACAATAACAAAGAGTATTAAAAGAAATACGGTCTGTTATTACGAAGAATAAGGCTAGATAGGAGCGGCCATCCGTAGTTGGCCTTACACTAGTATTGGTTACCTCGATAGGAGTGGTATATATTTCTCATTTTCATCTCTGATTTATTTACTCCCATCGACATACCCAATTCCAGTATAAAACGAACTACGATGGTTCATAATAGTTTAGGACAATATATATAATAATAACACAGATAATAAAATGCGGAACACAGATAACAAAAGTCTCATATATATATATATATATATAACTGATGTCAGTTACAATACATTTGACACAATACACATGATACAACTACAACTGTCGACTCTGGAAGTTATATATACAAGTACATTATCAACTAATATACATGAATACATATCAACCTATACTATGACACGACTACTCCAAAAGATATGAAAAGTCTTCATAGCTCAAACAGCAATCCAAAGCAAGATATCTACAACCTGAAATAACTCGGGTCTGACCCGAGTATTAGATTCAAAAGAAAATAATACACGGGTCAGTCTAATTCAAACTTAGTTATTAATGCACAGAAGCAATAATAATTAAATAGCAAATAGACGACAGTCACACAAATCTCGTATATCCAACTCCTCGATAAGAGAATCGGATAACGGCAGATATAACACTAAATAGTGTTAAACAACAAATCAGCAAATTCGAATTATCAACGAAGATAAATGAAAGAATTATCAATGAAGATAATTTATAAAACAGCAGAATTGCCTAACGGCAATTAACAACAAAATCTAATTATTAAATAAATAATTAGAAACTCATAATCTAATTATCAAATAGATAATTAGACAACAACAAAATGATCAATCAAACCAATATAAATACAATTCAAAACATATTGAATTGAATCAATGACAAATTTCAAGTAATTGAAATATCAATTAAAACGTCACTTTTGGTAGGACTGCAGTACACGCACACGTGTACTGCCTCTCCACTACAGTGATGAATTACACAAAAGCTCGGCAAATCAAAATGCAAGTGAATACGGTGCATCAATGCAATGCAAACCAACAAGGGCAAGACTGCATACAAACGAAACTGCAGTCACGACATGAATGCAACCGTTCAATTCCAAAATGTCAAGAGAAGATGACAACAGTGGTACAATGGACCACCCTGAAACCAACCCAATATGCATATAATACTGCAAACCAGACAGCACACAAAGGAGTGCATGAACAAGCTATAATAGGTATGCACTGTAAAACTTAACAGTGCAAGCTCCAAAAAGTATACACATGAAGATTACACTGCAACAGGTCGGGAACAAACATATGCAACAACAACAAGTGATGTACACATGAATGCAACTACCCTCGAATACCAGTGAACAACAAAACTGTCCAGACCAAAAACCCAATACAATACATCACAGTCCAATATGCTATGGACAGTGGAAAATACAACACCAAGCTTAATAAATTCAAGTGCAAGCAATACAAATTCGAACATACATACATACATATACATATATATATATATATATATTAAATGAAACAGGGTAACAATCAATCGTATATATACATACATGAATGCATATATATATATTTATGAAGCAATGCCACAGAGATAATAGAACTGCAGTGGGCCGAGCATTGAAAATGTTCCAAAGCCAAATCCAAAAAGAAATATGCAGTTCAACATCAAAGTCAGTTTTGAAATCGATGCCAACAGAGAAAATAACTAACATAGCCAAAGTAGTCGTGGACAAAGTCAAAGCAAGGTGTAACCAAAGCAAAGTTAAAGACAATTTCTTTTTATAAAACTGTTAGAGAGGCAAATGAAAATCATCAAGCCATGTATACCAAGGAATCAACAATTTCAAAATCCAGTTTCACCTAAGTCGAGCAGGTCAATTCAAAGCATCACAAAGCAAAAATAATTCATAGCCGAGAGACCAACATCACAACCAAGGCAAAGACGAGGTAAACAAGTTAAACACAAGTCTGCAACCCAAAAGTCAATACAACAAAACTGCGAACTGGTCTAGAAGAACAACATCAAGAAGCCAAGACCAACAAACAAAGGAATCAGACCATCAAGCAAGTGCACCACTAAACCAACAAAGGCAATTCACAAGTCAAAGACCAGAGAGACCAGACAAACACACATGAATGCACAAGTATAGTGATAGGATGAACAACTACAAGCATCAGGTTGCACACACTACAAAGATGACACTGATGTGCACATATAAACAGTGTGACAAACAGTCATATATATATATAACATGAATGCATATATATATATATATGAAGTAATGCCACAGAGATAATAGAACTGCAATTTCAACTCAAAGTGGGCAGAGCATTGAAAAATGTTTCAAAGCTAAAGCCAAAACGAAATACGCAGTTCAAAATCAAAGTCAGTGAACAGGAAGACAGTGTCAAAGAAACAAATCAATGCCAAAGTCCACTAAAGCAAGTTCGAACAATTCAAGTGACCAAAGTCGACAAGAATCGAATCGTGGTGGTCACGAACGAACTCAAAATCGTCAAACCCAAAAACGAATAGTGATTATCCACGAAAACGAACAGCTTAAAACAATCGAGAACAACAAATTAACTTCAAATGGCCAAAACATATCATAACAACATCGAATGGCCCATAATAAATCAGGTCAGAGCCACGATGACCAAAGAAAACGAACAAAGCCGTGTGTACAAAGAAATCACAAGATATACGAATTGAAAAAGTCGAAAATCGTCACAGGCATCTAAACAAAAACAAATGGCCGAAGCCCAATATATACGAAACCACCAAAATTCTAAGCAGTGATAACCAAAAATCAAGCAACGGGATTCGAATACATGGGTTTGAATTGAAGATGTGAGTGAGAGAATCACTCACCTTTTATTCGATGACCAAGCACACGATCCATCTCTCGATCGAGAAAAACGAAATCACGGCACCACGAAGTCGAACGAAGCCCTAATTTTTTGGGGACGAACAAGGATAAACGAGGCCGCCATTTCTTTTGTTCGATTGTTTAGGGTTACGAATGGAAATGTGGCAAAGGGGGAACGGGTTATAGCCTTATCACGGCATCAACAATTATGGGCCACGATAACTTTTCTTTAAAGCCCGCTTCAACATTTAACAAAATTTACAAAAGAATTTCAAATCGATTCAAAACTGCAATAGCAATTAACAAACGATTTAATCGTCATTTTGACGATAAATAATTGTTGTAACCCCGGGTTGTTACAGACTCCCCTCCTTATAAAAATTGCATCCCCGCAATTTTCATAATTAAAGTTGTCAATAACAATTATTTTTCTAACATAAACTGGTTAAGCTAGAAAAATAAGGTCAAGAACACAAACGCCAAAGAAATCTTTTAATTCCATAAAAGAAGTTCACAAATTCTCAACAAAATCTAATTATCAATAGATAATCAAGAAACAGCTAAACTGGATAAAAACAATTATCAGTAATATTCAATTACCAATTAGATAATCAGAAATATAGAAATCACAAAACAGCAATATCTAATTATCGATACGATAATTAGAAAATAACAAAAATCTAATTATCAACAAAGATGATTAGAAAGCACATATCACAATTCGCAAAACTGCAAATATCTAGTTATCCAACAATTAACTAGAAAACACAAACTTCATAATCAGCAAACTCTAACTATCAACAGAGATAGATAGAAAACAGCAATTCAATAAAATCAGCATACTCTAGAATCAATTAGAGACTGGAAAATTTCATAATCAGCAAAACTAGCACATATCCGATTATCAAAAACGATAATCAGAAAACACAACTATCTAATTGATAAAACGACAATCAATTCTTAAGTCAACAAATATTTAATTATCACAAACGATAATCAAATCTCAAATCAACAATTATTTAATTATCAAAAACGATAATCAAATCTCAAATCAATAAATATTTAATTATCAAAAACGATAATCAGAATCCCAAATCAACAAATATCTAATTATCAAAAACGATAATCAGAAATCAACAAATATCTAATTATCAAAAACGATAATCAGAATCACAAATCAACAAATATCTAATTATCAAAAACGATAATCAGAAATCTCAAATCAACAAATATCTAATTATCAAAAACGATAATCAGAAATCTCAAATCAACAAATATCTAATTATCAAAAACGATAATCAGAAACAACAAATATCCGATTACCACAAACGATAATCAGAACTCAAATCAACAAATATCTAATTATCAAAAACGATAATCAGAAACAACAAATATCCGATTATCACAAACGATAATCGGAACTCAAATCAACAAATATTTAATTATCGATACGATAATTAAATCTCATAACAGCAAATATTTAATTATCGATACGACAATTAAATCTCATAACAGCAAATATTTAATTATCGATACGACAATTAAATCTCATGACAGCAAATATTTAATTACCGATACGATAATTAAATCTCATAACATCAGATATCTAATTACCTGCAGATAATTAGAAACAACAAATATCTAGAAATCAATTAAGAAGACTAGAAAATCAACATAAAAGCTTGGATCGATCCCATCAGATGGCGAGTTTTTAGTTCGCCGCACGTGCATCAACATATGGCCGAAGCCTACCAAGTACTCATCATAATTTTGGCGCCCAACAAATGACCCGAAGGTCCGCAGAGTGACCCGAAGGTCTAGTACTGGTATTTCACCCGAAGGTCCATCATATGACCCGAAGGTCCAACATATGACCCGAAGGTCCATCATAGTGGCTCGAAAGCACACAAAATCATCAAAATCATCAAAACATCAAATATTTCAATTAACGAGTCCGGAATTAACCGAAATAGCAAACGCACATGTCCCATACCACGTGTTTTACTAAATCGTTTGATTCTCTTCATCGTTTCCTTGAAAGTGCAAAATTGTGTATTTTGTAAAAATACATTTTACATTCTCAAACAGACAAGTCTGGAATTAAGTGAATCAGTAAAAGAAAGGGGTCATAGTCCTCGATTTTGCTGAAACGTTTAAATCGCTTCCTCATTCTTTTGAAAGCGCAAACTGTAAAATTCCTGAAAACAATTTTATTTATTTTATAAAAGTAACAATTCACATTCTCAACTGGACAAGTCCGGAGTTAAGCGAATCAGTAAAAGAAAGGGGTCATAGTCCTCGATTTTGCTGAATCGTTTAAGTCGCTTCCTCATTCTTTTGAAAGCGCAAACTGTTAAAAAAATTTATAAAACAATTTTCATTTTAAAATGATTTTCCAATCACGTGATTAAAGCAATAACATCAGTAGCAATTTCGAAAAGGAAATTGCACTTCTCAAAACATCGTAAAAACAAATCTCAAAATCAGCATTGCGGAATAACCGCTTGAAAATCCACTTTTAAAAATTTAACGGTTACTGAAGTCAAAGTGACAGTAATCTTTAAACGTCAAAATCTCATCAAAATAATTTACATCAAAATGTAATATCAGTGAATTTTCAATCATTAAAATTGTCCACAAACACCGTGCTTCAAAAATTTAGCATCGATGTAAAAATCCCGTTATAAAAATAACGGCAACAAAATACGTATAACCAAACATCGGTTCAATGTTAAATCAATGCAGTAACGTGCAACTCAAATTTGCACGTACTACAAAATGAACAAAGAAATCATTCGAATGTATCTTCAATGAAGATAATTCAAACCAGCAAAACCTAATCAATATATGATTAGCATAAAAGAAAACCAGCAAAAATCTCAACAAAAATCACATAACTGCAATCACTTCGAATCCTCAAATCAGATTCGAAATTTTCAAAGAAACAAAACAAACCCAGCTATGTAAACACAAATTAAATCTATTTCAATTTCATATTTTGATTTTTAAATCAAAAGGATTATCAATTGTATTCAGCGAAGACAGTCTCACTGTTTCCGCTGCGCACTCTGATAACAGAACACAAATTATCAATCAACAAAACACAATTCCACTTATATTTTTAAATAAAGATATTTAAAAAATTTCATCATAATTTCAAAACTTTAGTTTTGACTCCAAGCACAAATAAAAACAATGACCAATAGTTGTAACACATGTTCCATCCAAGTTATGTTTTATATTATGTCCATAAACCCCCAAGCTCTGATACCAACTGTGACGCCCCACCTCTATGCTCATAATAACAAAGAGTATTAAAAGAAATACGGTCTGTTATTACGAAGCATAAGGCTAGATAGGAACGGCCATCCGTAGTTGGCCTTACACTAGTATCGGTTACCTCGATAGGAGTGGTATATATTTTTCCTTTTTCATCTCTGATTTATTTACTCCCATTGACATACCCAATTCCAGTATAAAACGAACTACGATGGTTCATAATAGTTTAGGACAATATATATAATAATAACACAGATAATAAAATGCGAAACACAGATAACAAAAGTCTCGTATATATATAACTGATGTCAGTTACAATACATTTGACACAAAACACATGATACAACTACAACTGTCGACTCTGGAAGTTATATATACAAGTACATTATCAACTAATATACACGAATACATATCAACCTATACTATGACACGACTACTCCAAAAGATATGAAAAGTCTTCATAGCTCAAACAGCAATCCAAAGCAAGATATCTACAACATGAAATAACTCGGGTCTGACCCGAGTATTAAATTCAAAAGAAAATAATACACGGGTCAGTCTAATTCAAACTCAGTTATTAATGCACAGAAGCAATAATAATTAAATAGCAAATAGACGACAGTCGCAGAAATATCGTATATCCAACTCCTCGATAAGAGAATCGGATAACGGCAGATATAACACTAAATAGTGTTAAACAACAAATCAGAAAATTCGAATTATCAACGAAGATAAATGAAAGAATTATCAATGAAGATAATTTAGAAAACAGCAGAATTGCCTAACGGCAATTAACAACAAAATCTAATTATTAAATAAATAATTAGAAACTCATAATCTAATTATCAAATAGATAATTAGACAGCAACAAAATGATCAATCAAACCAATAAAAATACAATTCAAAACATATTGAATTGAATCAACGACAAATTTCAAGTAATTGAAATATCAATTAAAACGTCACTTTTGGTAGGACTGCAGTACACGCACACGTGTACTGCCTCGCCACTACAGTGATGAATTACACAAAAGCTCGGCAAATCAAAATGCAAGTGAATACGGTGCATCAATGCAATGCAAACCAACAAGGGCAAGACTGCATACAAACGAAACTGCAGTCACGACATGAATGCAACCGTTCAATTCCAAAATGTCAAGAGAAGATGACAACAATGGTACAATGGACCACCCTGAAACCAACCCAATATGCATATACTACTGCAAACCAGACAGCACACAAAGGAGTGCATGAACAAGCTATAATAGGTATGCACTGTAAAACTTAACAGTGCAAGCTCCAAAAAGTATACACATGAAGATTACACTGCAACAGGTCGGACACAAACATATGCAACAGCAACAAGTGATGTACACATGAATGCAACTACCCTCGAATACCAGTGAACAACAATACTGTCCAGACTAAAAACCCAATACAATACATCACAGTCCAATATGCTATGGACAGTGGAAAATACAACACCAAGCTCAATAAATTCAAGTGCAAGCAATACAAATTCGAACATACATATATATATATATATTTTAAATGAAACAGGGTAACAATCAATCGTATATATACATACATGAATGCATATATATATATATGAAGCAATGCCACAGAGATAATAGAACTGCAGTGGGCCGAGCATTGAAAATGTTCCAAAGCCAAATCCAAAAAGAAATATGCAGTTCAACATCAAAGTCAGTTTTGAAATCGATGCCAACAGAGAAAATAACTAACATAGCCAAAGTAGTCGTGGCCAAAGTCAAAGCAAGGTGTAACCAAAGCAAAGTTAAAGACAATTTCTTTTTATAAAACTGTCAGAGAGGCAAATGAAAATCATCAAGCCATGGATACCAAGGAATCAACAATTTCAAAATCCAGTTTCACCTAAGTCGAGCAGGTCAATTCAAAGCATCACAAAGCAAAAATAATTCATAGCCGAGAGACCAACATCACAACCAAGGCAAAGATGAGGTAAACAAGTTAAACACAAGTCTGCAACCCAAAAGTCAATACAACAAAACTGCGAACTGGTCTAGAAGAACAACATCAAGAAGCCAAGACCAACAAACAAAGGAATCAGACCACCAAGCAAGTGCACCACTAAACCAACAAAGGCAGTTCACAAGTCAAAGACCAGAGAGACCAGACAAACACACATGAATGCACAAGTATAGTGATAGGATGAACAACTACAAGCATCAGGTTGCACACACTACAAAGATGACACTGATGTGCACATATAAACAGTGTGACAAACAGTCATATATATATAACATGAATGCATATATATATATATATGAAGTAATGCCACAGAGATAATAGAACTGCAATTTCAACTCAAAGTGGGCAGAGCATTGAAAAATGTTTCAAAGCTAAAGCCAAAACGAAATACGCAGTTCAAAATCAAAGTCAGTGAACAGGAAGACAGTGTCAAAGAAACAAATCAATGCCGAAGTCCACTAAAGCAAGTTCGAACAATTCAAGTGACCAAAGTCGACAAGAATCGAATCGTGGTGGTCACGAACGAACTCAAAATCGTCAAACCCAAAAACGAACAGTGATTATCCACGAAAACGAACAGCTCAAAACAATCGAGCACAACAAATTAACTTCAAATGGCCAAAACATATCATAACAACATCGAATGGGCCAGAATAAATCAGGTCAGAGCCACGATGACCAAAGAAAACGAACAAAGCCGTGTGTACAAAGAAATCACAAGATATACGAATTGAAAAAGTTGAAAATCATCACAGGCATCTAAACAAAAACAAATGGCCGAAGCCTATATATACGAAACCACCAAAATTCTAAGCAGTGATAACCAAAAATCAAGCAACGGGACTCGAATACATGGGTTTGAATTGAAGATGTAAGTGAGAGAATCACTCACCTTTTATTCGACGACCAAGCACGCGATCCATCTCTCGATCGAGCAAAACGAAATCACGGCACCACGAAGTCGAACGAAGCCCTAATTTTTTGAGGACGAACAAGGATAAACGAGGCCGCCATTTCTTTTGTTCGATTGTTTAGGGTTACGAATGGAAATGTGGCAAAGGGGGAACGAGTTATACCCTTATCACGACATCAACAATTATGGGCCACGATACCTTTTCTTTAAAGCCCGCTTCAACATTTAACAAAATTTACAAAAGAATTTCAAATCGATTCAAAACTGCAATAGCAATTAACAAACAATTTAATCGTCATTTTAACGATAAATAACTGTTGTAAAACTCCGGGTTGTTACATAATTAATGAATTTCTTGCAATTTGAACGCTGTAATTATTACAATATTTAATATTGAATTTGACATTGAAAATTTATTTTAAAAAGATTAATAATTTCTATGAAATCTAGAATGATGAAATTGTTAACCCTTAAAATTTGAATTTGACCTGAAATTTTAAATTTTAATTTTTTTCTGGATATTAGACTAAATTCTAGGAAGGATTCCATTTTTTGTTTCGTAAAAATCAAATTCCTATTGCTCTAAAAATATAAATTACTGTAAAAATTTGACATAAATATGCAATGTATATTTGTGTTCTTTTTTTGGCTAAGTCTTAGTGGGTTTGTTTTAGACTAATGGGCTCCTTAGTAAACCAAGAGACCCTGGAAACCCAACTTTGGACCCTTTCTTTTCCCGTCCATTGACCTTCTATTTCCTATCTAACTAAAACTAATTACGTACATAAATAAATTCTTCATTTAAGAAACTTTCTGCGTACTCTTCTTCTTCCTCAAATCTACAGAAAACTCCAAACCCTAAAACTCATAAATCTCCAAATCAAATTACATCCTTCCTCCTTCAGAACCATAGCCTGCCTCTCTCCTCTTGCCACCACCCACCTCCATTACCACTCACAACCCACGACAGTAACCCATGGCAAAAGTCCCACCTTCCCTCTCCTCTGCTTTCTCCTTTTTCCCATCTTTTCCCCTTCCGTTTTTCCCTCTTTCTTCCCTATATTTCCATGACCTCTATTTTCCACTAAACTACTTCAAATCAAATAATTCTTTTTTTGAAATCATGTATAATTTCAATGGAAACAACTTTGTTCTTGGACCCTTCTTCCCATTCCAAATTTTTCTATATCAAAAACTCCATTTTTCAAGTCCTTTCTCGGGTCCAGTGTTGGTCGAAAATACCCCATATTGTATCAATCATATCTCCCTCAGAAAGAACCAAATTATGTGACTCATTTTTCAAACCATTTATTTTTCTAGTGGTTCAACTTTCTTTTAGATCAGTTCTTCAAATTCCTTAATTTGCTATGCCAAAAACTCAAATATTTTCGAAGTAATTTTGAACTCAGATTTTCAACTCAGAAAAACACCTCTGTTTGTTTTGACCATAACTTCCTCAAGACAAAAGCTTTTTGAGTGATTCTTTTTTTGAAAGTGAAGAGAAAATAATTTTCAACAACTTTCTAGTTAGTCACTTTTACAGATTTAGTAAGATTCTAGTTCGAATATTTTATTAAAAATAACCTAGTTTCAGGTTTGTCCGCTGTTCAAATTTGGGCCTTTAATTGGATTTTAAATCGTCGACAAATCAAAGGTGGGTGTTTTAACCCACTCACAACTACTAAATTATCTTATGTTGGTTAAATTAGATTTATGATGTGATTAAAATTTTATTAATTCATGTTTGGTATTTTAATTTGTCATTTAGATTTAATTTGAATTGATATTGAATTTAATTGCCATGTAATTAATACTGAATATAAATTGCTAGTTAAATATCTGAAATTGATAACAAATAAATTGTTGTGACTTATTGACTGATTTGGATGTTGAATTTATGATGGATGTTATTGGTTGACATTTGGATGATTGGATGTTTATTTATATCTATATCTCTGTTATCCCTATGGGTTGAAATGATACATACCCGAACGATCTTATAGGTTATGGAAAATCGTTATGGGTTGAAATGATAAACCCGAGCGGTTTTCATTGATTTGGAAATTTTGATTTTGGATACTGGTTGAAATGATATTCCCATATTATTTCTTGAATTTGGATTATTTATTGGAATTAAATTATTTGAAAGGTATAAGTTAATTTAAACTTCGGATTTATGTTAATTAAAATGATCAAGATTGGTATTTCGAATTGTTTGAAATCTTTTAAAGAATTATACCCACGTTGTACACTTGATAGGAGATGGAAATCCCGTAACATCTCTTAAGCCATTGCTCTAATATTTTATTTACTTATTTTGATTTGACTTACATAAGATCTTTTAGTTCTGACTCGAGTGTTTTGTCTTTTCATTACGCTCGGGTCAGTTTGAGCTTTTCAGTGTATTGAAGACTATTTTCTGGAGGACGGAGATGAAGATTCAGTATATTATTGCTATTTATTATTATTATCCCGCTGCATGTTATGTTCCGCTGCATTTTTTTCTTTTCTGATGTATGTATTACTCTGATTTGAATTTTAAAAGTGTAATCAAATATTATTTATAAAACAGCTTCATGAACTCTTTATTTGAGTATTATATTTTGTCGTTCCGCTACAAGATTCTGTGTTTTGTTTTCTTTCTTTTCTTTTATTTTCTTATTTACCTCATTAACAATCTTCCCTTTTGAATGGTTTGAATTAGAGATGTGTGGATTATTGTCGATTTGAACCGTCCAAAAAGGTGGGTCATTACAGTTGGTATCAGAGCTTTGGTTTTTACATACCTTAGCCTGTTGTGGTTAACTCATTAGAGATAGGGTAGTAATACCCTAGAATGAGTTTTTCTGAGAGTATATATATACGAGAGCGCGTATTTGTTAGTGCTATAAAAATGTTTTATATAAGTTTTGAAATGAAATAATTTTTCCTAATATTATATGTTATGTATAAAGGAATAAAATTTTATAACTATTATAGTTATTTGTAATGTGTTTGTTTTAGGAAATGATAATATTTAATTATTAACATTTATTGTTGATTTGTTGTAATTGGTCAGTTTATAAGCATTGGCTATTATTGTTGATTGAATTTATGGACTAAACACTAGTTTAATAATGGTGTATTAAAGAGAATAAGGTGAATGATTATATGAATATGGTTTCTAAGTTCAGTCTTAATAAAGGGAATTTAAACTAAAAATTTGAGAACTAAACTCCGATGTCCTAGAAATTGGTTTCCTAATATTTTGTAAATAATAGTAGTATTATTCAGAAGTGAATAATTAGGATATTTGTTTATAAATTTGAAATGCTTCGTTGTGAATCTTGTCATTTTGTTGATTGATGGTTTCAACTATTGAAATAAAATGGAATATCTGGATATTTTGAATAGTCAAAAACTTCTGAATTAATATATGAGTTGAAAATTGGTAATTGTGTTGAATTATACAGTTGAATGTGAGAAACTTAATTTGAAAGCAAGTGAAACAAGGTTTAATTAGTTATATCTATGTTTAGTAAATGAATAGAATTGTTGTATACATTCTTGTCTTGTAATATAATAATATACAAGTGTGAACTTTAAGACTTAGCATGTTTAAATCGAAATTGTGATGAAGGAAATGCTGTAAATGAGATTAAATAGAAAAAAGGTGATTATAAACTTAATTAAAATTTATGAAATGTGTCATAATTAAATTTGAAAGGTAAAGGTGAAAACTAATTGGATAAACAAATATAAACTAAAGTGAAATGATTATAAATAAATTCATGACTTGTAAATTGTTTATGAAATAAATGGATGTTGCAATAAATGGTTATAATTAAAGTTGTGATAACTTTAAACTCGAATAATGTCTTATAAAAAAAGTTAAGCTTTTATAAATTGGTTATAAACTTTAGAAAATTTCTTATGAAATGATTCGCAAATAAATGTAGTATTAAATGATAAATATTACATGTGGAAATGAATGCAATTTAAAATTTGAGAGAAATATAAGCAATGTTATGAGAATGAATATATTAATGTTATATATTAAATGAAGAAATTCTGTGAAACAAATATTTAAGTATGAAGCGATATTTGTGTTAATCAATGAGATTAATAATGAATTTAATTGAAATTAAATTGTGATGAAACAAATTGGAATAAATACGCAAATTGTACGTATATTGTTTTATTCGCATAATTAATTTGATCCGGATTTGAGTACATAAGTTCGAGGTGAATTACACTGTTTCGTGTTAGGATTTTTCATTCGATTTCTTGATGGCGAATATTTGATATGGATTTTTGGTTTGATTCTAAAATTCTATATCATAGTATATAGCTATACAAGGAGAATGATGGTTTCTAGTCAAGAAGCCTTATCGAAGTCCGCATTAGGGAAGTCGAATGAACAATACAAGTTCGAAAGCGAACTAGTGTGATCGAGCGAGCGATCGAATGTGATTTTGCGTGATGATGACATATGTACATCTTATGTTCTAATATTATTGATATGCTTTGATGCTGAAATTGAAAGTTGTTGGGTTGGATATCTTTGTAATTTAAATTGGAATTTTTCTTTTATGCAAAACTACTATTAATTTAAACCCAATTTACAAAACTATTTTTCTTTTATCTTATTCAAAACTATCTTTATTTTATTTTATATTCAAATTTATTTTAAACT
The DNA here is from genome assembly GCA_030737815.1 of Allium fistulosum. Lineage (NCBI taxonomy): Eukaryota > Viridiplantae > Streptophyta > Magnoliopsida > Asparagales > Amaryllidaceae > Allium > Allium fistulosum. The sequence goes on from JASFAW010000015.1 coordinate 2,680,984, forward strand.
ATTTTACAAACTATTGATATAAAAAATTATTTTACAAGCTGTTTTATATACAAACTATTTATATACAAAACTATTCTAAATTCAAAACCTTTTATAAAGCAAAGATGTTCAATCCCATATGGCTCTTCATGCAGCAAAATTGATTTTTAGGAAAAATTTTGATTCTTATATAAGATGGAATTTATACAAGTATAAGGAGATTTTGAAGACTGTTGATTTTGGAAGGTATTCGATCTGAAGATATAAATCTTGTATACAACGGAATTTATATAAGAATGATTTGATAAATTCGAGACTATTGATTCTGGAAAGTACTCTATCTGAAAATGAAATCTTATATATAATGGAATTTATATAAGTACGATATTTGAAGTTAGATTTTGAAAGGGTATTATATATGATATGACATGTTTTGAAGTAAATGATATAGGAAGTACCTTCCATCGAAAATCGCGATCCTACTTGGTAGGGTTGCATTGGAACTCCACGTGGGGTATCCATCGGAAATCGAGGTCCTACTCGGTAGGAACACGTATCGGAACCCACTTGGTGGGTCACTTATTATACTCATTTGATATTGTTGAATAGCATAAATCGAGGGGCGTGATGCCTACAGCTACAAGTGATTCCGCTGGGATAGCAGCGTAACCATTGTGTAGCTGCGATCTATTGATGCATAGCATAAATCGAGGGGCGGGATGCCTACAGCTGCAAGTGATTCTGCTGGAATATCGACGTAACCATTGCGTAGCTGCGATCTATCAATCATGGCATAAGTCGAGGGGCCGTGATGCTTACAGTTACAAGTGATTTTGCTAGGATAGCGGCGTAACCATTGCGTAACTGCAATCCATGGGGGAGTGTGCTTTCTATATCTGTTTTTAATGTTTTAAGTATTTTCACTAGGTGTTGAAACCGGTCTACTAAGTACTTGGATAATTCCAGCCTTGTGCCTGATCAACGCATGGCTAGAGTCTGCAAGAACAAGGATAAACTTGTTAAAACATCGAGTTATAAAAGTATTTTGATAAATTATTATATAAAGGATATTTTGGTCATTTTTTCTTTTTCTTTTCTAAATACTTTAAAATGTTTAAAATATTGTTTATTTAAATTATTAGTGTTGTAAATATTGTGAGAAGTTATTAATTAAATAAAACATATTTAAAGTTAATGATTATTGATATATTAATGATGTTTAAAAGTATTTTGAGATTTAAAATTGATAAATAATGGATTTAAGGTTTTCAATAAATTCTTTTTAAATATAAGTAATGATGTAAATAATTGTTTTCAAATAGTTTACATATATTTATAAAGATGTTATTTAAAATTTTTAAAATGGTATTTATAAATGAAGCAAGAAATTTTATAGATGAATTTTTTCTGTAAAGTATTAAAGATGATTGATTTGCAAATTAAGTTTTTAAATAAATATTTCAAATAAAATTTATGTAAGTTTCTTTGAATGTATAATTTAAAGATATTATATCAATGGATTATATAAATAAGAAAATAAATGATTTGGGAAATTTATTATAGTAATATGCTTGAAAAATAAATTGGAATTGCTATTTTTGAAGTATGGTTTGAAATATTTGCTTGATTTCGAAGTACTAATAGTTGTATGTGATATATAGGAAGTGAAATTTTATAAATATTGATTGCAAATTAGGATTTATAAATAAAATGAATTTAATTGGAAATTTGAGAACTTAAGTTTCGGGGTTGAAATTTATTTTCAAGGGATTTTTGGAATATAATATTAGTATTATTTAGAAGTAATTTGGATAAATATTCTCAAATGTGATTTGAAAGAAATGTTTTAAAAGAATTCTTAAAAAGGAAATAAGTTCTGTACTCCCCTCTTCTGTCGCTGGAAAATAACTTCGGTGATGAGTGCACGCATCATCGACATTCATCACGAGTTTCAAAGTGGGAAGGCTACTGTGGTAGTTTTACTACACCGTTGTTTTGATAAACAAACCTTAATTTTAATTTCAAAATGTGATTGGATATAAAGCTATGAGTAAATATATATATATATATATATATATATATATAAAATTTTGAATGATTCAAAATGGAACCCGGTTTTTGTTCTTAAGTTTCTGTAAATTAGAAATTTTAATTTTTATAATGAATGAAATCTTAACCATTTTAATAATTGGAAACTTCTAGAATGAGAAATAAGAAATTAGATGTTAAGTGATTTTTGAAATATATGAGAAGTTGGATTTTGTAGCTTGTAAATCAAAAGACATGAAAATTTAGAAAATGTAATTATTGAACATTTGTTAACTAAGATGAATAAGATAAACTGGTGTAACATTCAATTATATTCTAAAAGACATATATATAGCTTACCAAATGTTTAAAAAGTTGTAATGTTAAATAGAAATATGTGGTAAAATATTATACAAGTAAAACTTAAGTAATGAAAGTGTTCAATGGAATTCTTTTATAAATAAGTATTTTGATGTACAAGAAATGTTATAAACGTAAGCTAATATTGTGAAATGCTTGTAATTAAATTAAATAGTAAAAAGTAAATACTGTTTAGGTAAAGGATCTGAAAGATGAATATTAATACTAAATGGATATCAAACATTTTAAGTAAATAATACATGTGAAATAGACTGCAATAAAATGTATGTAATACTTAAATAAGGGACATTTATTATTTTAAATATTGAATGTGAAATCATTTATGTAAGTACGTGGAAAAAGACATTGTATGAATGAATGGAAAGAAATAAAAAGTAAATAATGGTGAGAAAGGAAACCAATTGAATAAACTTAAATAATGTGTTGAAATTCTTGGTTGTTTTGGCTTATGGGATGTTTGGAAAAGGATACTTCTAATTGTTTAAGGTTGTATGGATAATCTATTGAGTAACTATTCAAGCCTGTTGAGCGTAGGGTACACTTGATGGTTATTTATCACCTTGCACGATTAAAAGTACATGTGGGTTATGAAAATTATGTTTTAAAACTTTTCTTGCATAACATGTTGCTGTCATAAACCACGTACTTTATGCATGCTATATTTTCAAATACTTTATACATGATACTGTTTGTTTATGTATAGTATGTTATGAGGGGATAGCGTGAGTTCTAAAGATGAGTTTGATAAAATAAATATTTGTTTATATGCATCAGTGAGTCATGTTGTTTATAATATAGTATAAGCTTTATATAAACTGTTGTTTTCATTTGTTAGTGTACAGGTTCATAATTTGTTCGTATTATATATTTGTTATGTGTTAGTCTGATAATATATATGTTTATATAAAGTTGTTTTCAGTGTGTAATTATACTGGGATATATATATATACTGATCTTTGTTATTGATTTTATTTTATATATATAACTTGCAGACATGTTGATTCAATATACATATACATATGGGTTGATATAAATATATATATATATAATGAAAACATATATTTATGCGGTTGTACTTATCATTAACAGCTGCTCTATAAGGTGTTGCATAGTACTGTTTATTTATATACATATTATAGTAGTAAAGTGTAAGTTGTATACTCTGTTCTAAGAAATATCATTTTGTATCTGTCTGTTTTGCTTTGTTTAGAAAGGAATAATATATATATATGATTTTATATAAGTTAAACATAAGCTATTCGTTTATGTATACGTGGTTAGATAAGCTTATGTATGGTCGGTTAAGGTTTATATATGTATTATTATAAAATATGTTTATATTAATTGTTAAAGTAATAAATATTGATATTTGGATTTCTTTAGAAATATATCTATATGTATATGGATCTTTTTTTTATGTGTGGGTATTATTATGTAAAGTGATAGTTTATATATATTGAAATAAAGCAAATTCATTTTTGATTTTAAGTGTATATATATAATATAATAATAATGTATATATTTTCAGTTTATATCAAAACTGATTTTGATTTGTTTCATCGATCCCTCTATCAGCTTTGTCCGTCAAATTCATGTCAATCTAGCTTTGCTATGGAAGTCGTGGTTGCAATTCGTAACTCAATTTCATTGTTTATCCTCTCTAGCCTCGAAAGGTGAGCAATCACTCACAATTAACGTTCTTATATTTATTAAATCTGATTTTAATTGAAACGACAATTGAAATATGCTGCTGTTAGTTATTTACATTGCTATATATATGCCATTTCTGTATCTGTTCACCTATGACATCTGACACCATTATCTGTTATTTATCACTGATGATATATGCCTGTTACTAATTGTTATATTATTATCATATCTGTTATCACTCTGCAAGTTCCCTGTTAGTATAGAATTCCACTACAAGGAAAAAGGCATTTTCCGATGGCTGAAAACCGTCGACGGCCGTCAGAAGCCGTCAGAAAATAAGGCGTCGGGGTGCAGTAATTCCGACGGCTTCCGACACAATTCGCCGATTGGATTTCCGACGACTACCGACGGCTTCTGACGGCTACCGACGGCTTCCAACATTTGTCGGAAGCCGTCGGTAGCCGTTGGAAAAAATGATCTAACAGCTGTCGGAAGCCGTCGGAAAAATATAACCTGAAAGCCGTCGGAAATCTGCTGCATTTTTTCTGTATTTCTGCTACAATATAGCCTTCCATCCACATTTCCCATACAAACACTATTCCACCAATACTGCAGAATTCAATATATAATATTCCAACCAAATATCAAAAACCAAACTATACACAATTCACCGAACAAAAAATACATAAAATTAAGTCAAAACACATAACCATTACCCAAACTAGTGTACAATACATAATAATATCCACAACACCAAATGTTCTATCAATTCCTACATCCCTAACGTCCACATACTTATGCAACAAAACAGCTAAGTGCATCATAACATAGTACATAAATCATACAAAACAGAAAAAAACATACCGACCAAAGCAATCAATCAATCTCCTCCCGAACCTGAGCCAGCAGAGGAAGGGAAGCGGCCACCATACTACTGCATGTACTCGGCGATACGCTGGTCTAGCAACTGTGTGGTCTCTATGGCCTGCCGACGGTTATGCTCCTCCAGCTGCGCCACTCTAGCCCGCAAATCTTCGATCTCTGCTAGATCGATCTGACCTCTAGTCTACCTACCCCGTCTCTGACTACTGGCCTGTAATAAATATTTAATTTAGCTGTGTGATCTCTGTAGGTGTATGTACTGAATTAAAACTATGCATATATCTGACAAACTAAATTAAATAACATGTCTTTTTCGTTATTTTATTTTTGAAATGACATTCAAGTAACGAATTAATATATTTTGGTAATGCATAATATTTTCATAACGAAGTGACTCAAAACCAATGTACTGAATTTGAAAACTTATATGATACCCAGTATAATATTTACTTACCACTTGATTGCCAAATCCGTATCGTCTGCCATGCTCCGATGGATCCATAACTGACTCAAAAATAGCATCCTCCTCATCCATCGTCAGCTGATCTCGACCCGTATCAGCAAGGAGTTTCTGGCGCTGCTCCATAAACTTTTCCTACATTAACAAATTAATATCATCATATCTTTTTTCATTATATTTTAACAAGTAGAACAATTACTAATACTGCATAAAATGAAATATGCTTACATGGCTCTTGGTGGATTTGTCGTCGTGCCATGTATACGAAACTGTCCCGTTCGGATTTACATGCTCGACAGCATGCGTACGAGTAAACATGCCATATAGCCCACGGGACCATGCGCCTCAGCTTCCTGAAATTGATTTGTACATACAATTATTGTACATTTGAAATTATATAGCACAAACTATTTACAACTTGCATTCAGTAAATTTACCAACTTCTGCCGATACTGCTAAAATGACTTCGACCCTGCGCGATGAGTGATGGGATTTTTATTTATGTTTGCAGAGTTTCTTTCCGACTCTGCCTGTACATTCAAAATTTGTTATTTATCGATCATGTATTTTTTGATATTTACTACCAGTCAAATAATTTAAAAAAATTAGTATACTTGCCTTCGCCTCGTTAGTTTCCCAGTATCCCAACCATGCTTGCCATACGCTCTCCCCTATCCAACGTGGTTTCTTACCTGATTTCTTCATTTCGGATATCGAGTCTCTATAGTTTTTACGCATCTTCTTCATCCAATACACTCGTGCCAACTGCATATCATCTGTCTGAATGTCTATATCAGCCTATGTTTCACGATAAAAAGCAAAAAGAATATTAAACTGTAAACGATATCATCTTAACCACTCTTTTTGGTCTCATCGCAAGATGTTTCAACCCTTTGTCATTACCACAATTTCTCGGCTCATAAACGTAATTTGAAAACCAACCGGAAAATTCTTTACTGAGATCTCCGTTCGGATGTTCCGTTCATAAACACTGTATATATAAACAAATTATTACATTAGGTTATACATGCGCATGCATTATAGAAAAGAATAAAACACAAATTATTATTTCAGATTACCTAACAAACGGTGCAACCTCGGCACAATTTAGAAGAATATAAGTGTATGCTACATGAAGATCTCTATCGTCTAGCCATATTTCTACACATTTTCCAGAAGGCCGACCATGTTGTCTAAAAATAGATAACATTGCTTGAGAGGACTCTTGTTCGTCGCCTTCGTCATTACAAGGAACACTTTCAAATGATATATCACATGGTCACTGAAATAGTGAGAGAAAAAGAACGAAGCTTCTTCTTCGATGTAAGATTTACATATCGAACCTTCAACTCGTGCTTTTTGCCTCACTTTTTTCTTCAGATGATTTAGATATCTATGCAAAATTAATTTACATTAACTTCATGGTCGAAAATGAAATTAAATTACGTGATAACATATTACATACCTCTCAAATGGATGCATCCATCCATATTGGACAGGACCTCGAAGTCATGCTTCAGATGGGAGATGAACAGGTAAATGTTCCATTACATTAAAAAAAGCCGGCGGAAATATTTTCTCTAATTTGCAGAGCAATATAGGAATATCTACTTCAAGTTTACGTAAACGTTGCACTTTTAAAGTAGTCGAACAAAGCTCTTTGTAAAACATACTAAGCTCCGTTACTACCTTCCAAACTTTTAGCGGTAGTAGTTCTTTGAACATAACGGGAAATAAATTTTCCATCATTATGTGACAGTCGTGGCTTTCATTCCGCTCAATCTACCGTTTTTAAAGTCAACACATCTACGAAGATTTGATGATATTCCATCAGGAAATCTTAACCCTTCCACCCATTTCAACACAACTTTAACTTGGTTATTATCTAATTTGTAACATGCTTTGGGTTTTTTACTGTCATTTGATTTCATATGAAGCTCAGGACGTTTGCATAATTCTTCTACGTCTTGATTTCAAATCATCATTCGTCTTCCCTTTCACATTCAAAATTGTGTTAAAAACACTATCAAAAACATTTTTCTCATTGTGCATCACGTCTATATTATGACGAATCAGAAGATGTTTCCAATACGGCAACTCCCAAAAAATAGTTTGTTTGCACCATTTATGAACAATCGATTTGCCCTCAATTTCTGTTTGCACTCTAGTTTCATATATCTTTGGATAGTCCCTAACAAGTTCATATATGTCTTCGCTTGACCATATCGTCGGTGGTTGTCTTGTTTCTACTCTATTAGCTAAAAAGTTTTTCTTGTCTCCTCTGAAGGGATGATTTACATGGAGAAAATATCGATGACAGTCAAACCATGACATTTTCTTACCATGAGGTAAAGAAAATGCTCGTGTTTCATCCATGCATTATGGACATGCTAGACGCCCGGCAGTACTCCATCCTGAAAGCATTGCATAGGCAGGAAAATCACTTATAGTCCACAACAAAGAAGCAAACATACGAAATTTTTTCTTCTTGGACACATCGTATGTTTCTACTCCTTCGTTCCACAGTATTTTTAACTCCTCAATCAACGGTTGTAAATATACATCGATTCCTTGTGTCGGATCGTTGGGGCCAAGAACGACAACAGAAGGAACATATATTGTGTTTTCATACACATCCATGGAGGTGAATTATACGGTGTGACGATAATGCGCCATGATGAATATTTAGAACCAAATTGAGAAAATGGCGAAAAACTATCTGTACATAATCCTAATCTAACATTTCGACTCTCCGCTGCAAAATTTGGATACGTTTTATCAAAATGCTTCCATGCTTCTCCATCGGCCGGATGTGTCAACGTACCCTCTTCCTCCATTCTCACAATATGCCATCTCATATTAGATGCAGTTACAGAAGATGCATATAATCTTTGAAGCCTTGGAGTGATGGGTAAGTAATGCATACGCTTGTACGAAACTTTCTTCCCCTTCTTTTTTCTTGGTTTGTATCTCTCCTGATTATAAATTTTACAATTTCTAAGGTTTGCGTCTTCTTTTCAAAACAACATGCAGCCTTTTAAACATGTATCTATTTTCTGATAAGGTAAACCAAAGGCCGACATAAGTTTTTTAACTTCATAGTGATTTTCACACATTAGATTATCGGGCGGCATATGTCTTTTTGCAGGTTGTACAACAGCCGTAAACCCAGCTTCAGTGATGTTGTATTTTGACTTCATCGCAATGTATTCTGGGATTACCGACAGCTGAGTGCCGCTTTTACAACCATCCCAAATAGGTTTCTTAGCAGCATCTAGTAAATCATAATTTTTTTTGGCTTCAATATTTGGTTCTTCAACATTTCCATCATCGTCGTCAACTTCAACCATAGGAAACATTGATCGTGCTGCATCTTCGACCATATTTTCTATACGGGTCGTCGTAACTGCTTCGTTAACGACACTTTCAGACTCTACAGAAGTATTTGCTACAACTTCTCCATGCCGATCCCAAACATAATACTCAGGTACGAAACCGTTTTGGCACAAATAAACTTTCACAATGTCTGGTAACAAATATTTCAAATGTCTACACCTACTACACGGACAATGAATTTCTGGATCGTTTCCGTTATTACTTAAAGCGAATTCAACAAATACGTTTATACCATTATAAAATCTTCTTTTATTGAGCCTCTCAGTCCTTTTCTTTGGTACATCCATCACCTCCGATCAACAAAATAATCAATCATTTTTCCTATTTGAGAAAATGGGTCACATGTTAAAAATTTAATATTTATTTTCAAGAATACAAATTCGAAAAAGATTATTTTCATAGTCGTATAATATTTGAATATAAAGAACTATTTCACAAATTAAAAAATATTTTCAAATATGACACGTTTTATTTTTTAACGTATCAATACAAAATTGTGTACAAAAAGATATTTTTTTCCATGGTCGGGCATCCTACTTTCCATTACAAACACAGTAAGCATTTACATTTCGTATATTACTTCGTCTCAAACGATTCAACAAAATTTCGGCAGCACTTCCCTTTTGTTCCCTATATTGTACACAAATGCGTGTACGCGGGAAACATAAAAGAAAAGTTAGGCCGAAATTTTATGAACCGTTTGAGACGAAGTAATATACAAATATAAATGCTTACTGTGTTCATAACTTGTCCAATACAGGGACAAATCCAACAAACATTGTACCAGATGAATATAAATGGTCGTTTTTTGGAAAAAGCGACTATTTATATAACGATCATGTACAACACTCGTCAGACGGGGCCAAAAACTCTATAAGGGACATTAGTTAATTAAATGTGCGCATTTTACGAAAAAATACAGTTTTACCAACTGTTCACATTTACAAAAATATATTTTAATTTAATACATTTATTCGACGTATTACAACAACTTAAAGCTGGTTTAACATTTTTGTCATTTTTCAACGCACACAATTATAATTTAGACTCATGTATTTTTTTTGTTGCATAAGTCAATACGTGCACAATATAATACTTCTAGCTCGTGCATTCATTTTATCTTATTCCAACTAACACAATACAATGATAACAGCGCTACACACATATACAATTGTAGAATCAAGGAATAAACAACGATTTACATATACACGAACAACCACAAATTATACCTGTTTTTCACAATTTCACGATAAAAGATGAAATAGGTATACCACGAAATGCTAGAAACTATTATAATACTATTGGAAACAATTTCAATCACCAATTAGCCCTAATTTATCAACTTATGAAAATCTAGAAATATGGTAAAAATTGAATTTTTCACGAAAATAAGATATTATACCTGAGCTAGAAAGCAAGAGAGGTTGAATTCGTAGCCGGGGAGGATGTAAGAATACAAAATTAGTGATTGGAGGCTTGGGGAGTGAATTTGGGAATTAGGGATTAAGATTTTAGATTTGCTGAAATGGAGAAGAATAGGCTCGGCTGGGCCAGAAATACACGATTTTCCGACGGCCGCCAACGGCCCGTCGGAAGCCGTCGAAAAATAGCCGTCGGAAGCCGTCGCCCTCCCCTTTCGCTATTTAGCCATTTTCTAGTAGTGTTCACTATGGGTTGAAATGATACATACCCGAACGATCTATAGAATAGTAGAAAATCGTTATGGATTGAAATGATAAACCCAAGCGATTTTCATTTGAATTGAATTTGGGATTGCGGGTTAAAATGATATATACCCGTATATATATTTAAATTGCGGATTGAAAAGATAAATATCCGTATCACTTGACCATAGGATAGAAAATTATATACAAACACCGTTGGTCTATACATATATATATTGAAAATGATTTCTATGGTTTTGAAAAGAAATATACGGTTTTGATAAATATTGATTTTTAAAGATCTATTAAAGTTGATTTAATAAAGTTGATATATAATGTGTTTAAGTATTTATTTAATATATATTTTTTCAAATATAGAGTTTATAATGATTCAGGTTAGAAAGATAAATTTGAAATTGGTTTGAAATTTTATTTATTTAAGAATTTTACTTAAAAAAAAGTTTGATTTGAAAGTTATTAAATTTGAAATTTTAAAGATGGTTTTATAACTTGGATTTGATTAAAAGTGACTTAAATGAATATTTCAAATTTATATAAATTTAAATAAGATATTTTGTTTATTTAAATTTGTAAATTGAAGTTGTATTTAGATGTTATTGAAATGATTAAGTAAATATTTCAAAACAAACTAAATAATAATTAAAATAAATTTGATATATATATGATTGAATTTAGTTTTGAAAATGTTGTATATTTAAACTTTGAAATATATTGAAATTTAAATGGTTAATTTGTGATTCAAATCTGTATTTGAAAAGGTTTGTTAAGAAACTGAAATGGGTTGAAATTGATGAATTAAGATTGAATTAAATTTGAATTTCGGAATTCAAGTTGATCTGAATCGATTTGTGAATTTCGAGGAAGCTATTTTATTATATAATGTATTTTTAAACTATATCTAAAACTATTTATATTTTACTTAATAAATTATTTTTATATAAACTATTTTAAATATACTAATTATTTTAATATAAATTGTTTTAACTTATAACTATTTTATATAATTTATTTTATTTTATAAACTATTTTTATTATATATACTATTATTAATATCTAAACCGTTTGAAGGAAAGTGTTATGATTTCAAAGTGTTATGAGTTCCAAAGTTATGAATTTCAAAGTATTATGATTTCCAAAGTATTATTATTTCAAATTGTTTGGTTTCGAAAGTATTATAACTTTGAAAGTACTATGATTTTGGAAATGAATATTTTGAAATGGAAATGATATCGTATTGATATGGATTTTGAAATGGAAATGATATTTTGGTTTTGAAGTATAAACTATTTTGAAATGACCGCGGTGTTATAATAACGATTGGTTGTTAAAGAAAACGGGATCGGATATGGGCATACTCTCTATCGATACCGAAAACCACTTTAACAACTGTGTACGCGGTGGAGATTCCAGAATGAAGTAGGATGGTGGCGATGATCCTATGAGGTATATACGAGAACCCAACTCCCGTGAGTTGGCATAAGGTAGCTAAAACAGGAGCGATTCCGGGCCAATGAGGTAGCTCCTCTGATCGAACACACTCTATTGTATGTCATTCTATTACTTTGTGATTGATTTGATGCGCACCCTTGATTCGGGAGTGTGGCTCGAGGTGGGCGATTGCTGCAGCTCTGCATTACCACCAGTCCGGATGCGTAATTGGTATATCTACCCTGTCATTGCCTTGTTGTGCCGTGTCACCTACCCTAGCGTGTTTTACTACGAGTTTGATTTGTGTCGTACCTATGGAGCATCCTCTGGTAGCTCCAGTTTAAGGGGTATTACGGTACTGTATAGACTATTGGCACTATAAAATGTGTTAAGGTGGATATGGGTAACGCCTTAACGCTGTTTTAATAGTTTACTTTACTATAGACATTATTATAATAGCGTATATTACTACATAGTAGATAGTTAACGGATCCTTAGAGGATGGTTATCCCAAACATCCTTTGAGTTACTTGTATTTCAGTTGATATTTCACTTAAGTTGGATTTATTGATATAAGAATGTTAATCCTGACTCGAGTGTTTTGTGTTTTGCTTTACGCTCGGGTCAGACTGAGTGATACAGTATTCGAGACTCACATTTGGAGTTGGAGCTTCGCTTGGAGATCCAGCTATCTATCCAGCTTTCAGTTATTCAGTTGATTCCAGTGATGTATTCAGATTTTGTATTTGACTATTGTATTGAGGCATCTATGTATTTGAGACCTCTGTTGTATCTTATTTAACTCTGTTATATATATAGTAGCTTCATGAACTACTATTCTTTTGTTTCCGCTGCATTATTGTTATATTACTCTGTGTCTGTGATTATTTATTTACTGTATATGCTGAGTTTTGCCAAATTTTAAATTAACAATCTGATATTTTGAGCAATTCAAATCCGACATGTATGAATGCGAATGGTTGAAAATTTCAGATCGTTACATTAGCAACAAAAATTTTGTGCATTTTTGGATTGTGAAAAAAAAATGGAAAAGAATAGAAAGAAAATAAAAACACATGTGCCATTTATGTTTTTTACACCACGTCATTTGGTGCTCCTTCTAATGTTCATCGTGCCATAGATGAAAAAGACACAACCGCCACACCTCGCCGCACCTCGCCGCGCTATGTGCTGTTACATGCACCATGACGTGCCTTGCATAACAGTGCACATATCTACGTTACCTCTGTTCTAGAAGTACTTGTGTTAGTGATGTATATCTTTAGAAGTTTTTAAACATGTAAGTTTTGTGTGTGTGACTACGAGTACAGAATTTAGCTATAGGACAGCCCATCTTGTTATACTTATCTATGACCCATGCTACTCCCTGAGAACAATTGTTTGTTACACCGTTAGAATCGATCTTAACAGTGTGCATGAATTATTTGCAGTTATCGTCTATTGGGTGAACAATGGAGAAGTGCTGAACACAAAGTAGGATTCATGGCACTATAAGTTAGATGGGAAAAGTTGTTAAATGTGTAATTAAGTTATACTAAAAAAAAGACTGAAATACATAGTAGATTAATAGCATTCTTCACAATCAAACCATATGCAGTCCAGTTTTAGGAATAGTATAGAAAACTGCGATAACTAAGATATTTTCTACATTCCAGATTTGTTGTGAGTCCAATATTGCAATGATTCGTCAATCGCAAGGTTATAAAAATCGCTAGGCGGATGCTAGACGGTAAGCATGAACTAGGGATTAATCGTCTAGGCGGGGATTAATCGAAGCTAGGCATTTTGGATAAACTCATGGATCTTGAATAAAATATTAGTATTTTGTTTAGTATTAATTGATCAATAATGTGATATCATTGATTTAGTTGGTTTTGAAAGCAACTATGAAGATAAAATTTCTTGAAACAAACATTTTGATGTTTATAAGAGACATCGAGCCTAAATTGATGTGTAAATGGTGTTTATAAATCGGTTTATATGCTAAGTTAACGCAGCGAGTCTCATCTAGACGGATTAGTCAAAATCGTAGATGGTAAGGCTAGCCTAGTGCCTAAACAAGACCTAGGCGGAAGCCTACAAGGATTTTTACAACACTGGTCCATAGATTTTACATTAATTAATTCATAGACAAATGTTAGCAACACGAATGTTGCCCTACTCTACCTCTAGTCGTAGGGAGAGGGTAAGTGCATGGTCCGCGGGTGCAGCGCAGTCGAAAGAAGGCTCGGGTTCTGATAAAAAGACCCAGATTCGATTTCTACCGTGCGCTTCCCTATCCTATATAAATTTACCCGAGGTACGGAGGGCTTGGATCAGCGAACGGCTTTACTATACCCTCCTCAGGAATTTACCGGTCCGTCGGGTTCTCCTGGGTTTTCAGAAGAAAAAAAAAGTAAGTGCATGAATATTATCAAAACTAAATTTATCAAAATAAGTACCATCATTAAATGATTACCCTTTGTTTATTAAATGATTACCCTTTGTTTGTTACAGGACCAAATTTTGCTTATCATTTGCATTGTAAGTACCAATTTCTGGTGCAGATGCTTTCTTGTAGCAATCAATTAAACAATCACAATGACGGACGAGTAAAATAGTATAAGAAGAAGCCCAACATTGATGATGATGAATCCGACCAACATACCAATCAAACACTACAAAACAAAATGGTACAATCATGTCAATCACATCTTTGTTGTTTGCTTAAGTTGTTTACAATTAAATAAGAGATTAAAATAAACATGCATATTAATACTGTAGAATTAGACAAACTTGTTATCATATAATATAACAGTTACGGTGAGGTTGAGGATAAGTGCTAACCTCACACTTCATAGAGGAGGCGACATATATTCTTATTATAGAAGATAATACAATATTTTCTTGCTTTTTTCATGTTTTTCCTTTTCACTTCAGGGACTTTATTTTAATTTGATGAACTTCAAACTCTTCTTGATACTAACAATTTAAGAGTTTAGTCCATCTGTCCAATGTATATCGATAGTAACAATTGATTCCTTTAGTCATAATCGGGAAACAAGCAGAATAGATTCTTAGCCACTAATGTTTGTCTTCCAGCAGCACGTCAACACATCAATAGGTCCGTAAGTACACATATATGGACAATGAAATCACTAGCTTCTATCAATTATTTTACAAATGTACTCTATAATAACAAGAGACGAGATTCAATATTTTTGGCCATAAAATGCTTGGTTATGTAACACATATCCAATTTGCTACACATTGTTCAACATAATTCATAGTATTCATACTTTCTGAAACTCACTAAACCGCATGAGTTATGAGTCTTATGACAAATAACGTATTTACACAAAATTCAAATTCACCTACTAACAACTGGAAAAAAAAAATTCCTTGCCTGTGCCACTTTTCTACTTGTTCAACATTAAATTTCCACAGCTTTCATGGATTTCATATTTTTCCATTTGATCGAACTCCGTACATCTAGAAATTGATGAGTTGACCTACTATTTTATTTGTCCCTCTTCTTTCAATTTGACTCCTCATTCCTCAATATCGGATGACTTCCTATTTTCACCTCGTATCGTTTTGTGCATATCATTTTGATACAAACGTTGTCTATTCTGAACCAGGCCCTCAGTTTGTTTCATTGGAACAATCATCTTCACAACTGGATTATAATTCATGATTGAACTATTATAATAGTAACAAAAAAAGTGCATCTCTGAACACTGGTTAATTATTGGAAATAGTTAGTTACACCTTTAAACAATAATGTGTGTCAATGTTTGATACTGTCACCACTCAAGTTGCAAATATTGAAATCTGTTTTGATGCTATATTTAAGTCTCACAGATTCCTGTTACCAACTCTCTTTATTTTAACTTATAGTTTACCAGTCATAATATGTCTATCAGTGCATATAACGGTTTGACAATTGTATTTAAGTTTCAAATATGTATTGTAAATATTTTCTGTATAATAAACTCTTTGAAAACCTGCTTTATACTGGGAGTAGTTAGCTGTGTCATATGATAACTTTGTAATGCTTTGTCTCCGTTATCAAATTGAAAATTAAAATACGTTCTGTTCTTTTATTTTTTGTGTCACAGATCCCTATCACTCCATTTGCATCGGTGACATAATATATTATTGTATTATGATGTCTTTATCTATACTAATAATGCCTATATGCCTCCAAGATCCTTATTTGTAGTTATATCAGAAGAATTATTGGTATTCTTCTGTTTTGGTCTCTATCAAAAATACTTGACTTTGAGATCGACCATTTACTTAATTTCATTCTACACTCTATAAAAGCAGCAGAAAGGAAACTCATTAAACACCACATAATAATGGCAGCTGAAATTGAGCAATCAAAAGAAAAAAGGAATGTTGTTTTACTAGTAAATCCAAAACCTAACAAGGGGCTCATTTCCCGTGCAGTGGACTTAATTGAAAAAGCAATTGTTTACTTCATGTACGAACATCCAAAGCAGCATTTGTATCTCTCTGGGAATTATGCACCTGTTAAAGAGGAGACTCTACCTTATGCTGATCTGATAATAGATGGCATACTCCCTGTAAGAGCATGAGTCTTAAGTCTTAACTATTAACTATATTGTTTATGTATTTTAAGTGACTTAAATCATATAAGTTTGCGTTAACCTTAATATCTTTAATGGTGGATGTGGTTTTTAGGAGTGCTTGAATGGGGAGTTTGTTAGAGTTGGGCCAAATGCTAGATTTGCACCTGTGGCTGGATATCATTTGTATAAACACTTCTCTCGTCTTTATATATATATAGAGTACATACACAAACAGCACGCTCGTGCGCACACACATATCTACTCACCGGTTTGTTTTTCTCACACACTTACTGCAATTTTCTTGGAGAAGCATTTTTACTTGTTTTATCTCACCCAATAATATGCACAGTTTAACATCAGTTGATGATTCATAGTTTTTAAACAGTTAAGTGTACTGGGCTAGAACCTATCAACAGATAATTTCAGATGCAGATAATGCTATATAATATTTTCGGATACCAGATACCGGTATCCTGCAATATTCAATGGATATTGGATTTTCGGCTATCCGCTAACCATTGATAAATTCAAAATATAAATAAACAAATATGACACAATCTAAAATCATTTCAATACCAATTCTGAAAAATGTACAGGAAACAAATAATATAATAATAAAATTAATGTTTAACAATAAATTTGTGCCTAAAACATAATGAAAAGTATAATTCTCAATCACCCATTTCACTAAAATACACAAAAAATTCACTATTGTCTTGATAAAAGCCGAAAGAATGTTTGTCGAATGTGGATACAATCATATCAATATTTGTATTCATTGTGGATATCAGATCTTTTTTTATTTTAATTTTCGGTTATGAATGTGAATGGTTTTTCACATTTTTGGATACTCATCGATGGTTCTATGCTAGGAAAAGAAAAATCTATTGGTCTGATGTATTTAAGCTCCCTAATAGGAAGCACCATAAGCTTTTAATTCGGTGTCATTTTAATATAGTTATTTACAATTTCTACCTAACAGTCAAATATTCAGGTCATATGGTTGCTGTATTGATTCTTCTTTCTTCTATTTACAGGTTTGATGGAGATGGGTGTGTACTCTGATACTTCAATTTTGTTAGTCATACGGGTTCTGGAATATTGCGTTGTTTATTTTGTTCTATGACAATGCATTCCCTTACGCTGCTTATATGATTTAATACTTGTCAAATGGAATACTTGTTGATGTGTAAACTGGTTTTACAATATTGCAGAATGATTCATGGTTTACGAATCAAAGATGGAAAAGCTACTTATGTTTCAAGATATGTTAAAACATCCCGTTATATGCAGGAAGAGATTTTTGGAGCAGCAAAATTTTTGAAGGTAACTGTTCACTTGCAGCATTGCAATGTTACTCAGGTTCATACTTCTTACATCTTAAATTTGATAGGCTCAACATTAATAAACTGGCGCCGTTGAAGATTTGAAGTAATAAACTGGACCATTGTATGCACAACTTGCTTCATCAACCTCACACATAATTATAATTGTAAAAGAAAATCATGACATTGAAAATAACATAGCAAATCGGAAAAACTAGCCTTGCTATCTGCTTACATTTCTTAGCTTCATCAGGTAAAGAATAAGACTTCTGACTAACCACCAAATGTCCAATTTTTTTCCTTTGATTTTCATTCAAATCCCTTTGTTTATTTCACTTTGGTGATTATTCTAGGCAGTCTCAATTTAAAGTTAATAATTATGGCTTGACTTATTGCAGGTTGGCGACCTAAAAGGATTATTTGGATTGTTTATGGTCCAAATTCACATGCTTAGAAAGAAGCTAAATTTGTTGGATGTTTCATACGGGGCTGGAACAGGCATGCTCACCATTTATGCAGAACTGTGAAGTAAATTTCAGCTATTGACTCAATTTAACATGTTATATGATTTCAGGAAACACTGCACTTGTATATCATCACCAAAAGCTTTTGGCTTTACATGAGGCAGACAATCCTTGTAAGTTTCTTATAAATACAGTTTCACCTGCGTATCATTTGTATTTGTCTATAATCCTATATTACCACAAAAATTTGTTACCAATAATATGGATCATCGAAGCTAGTAGACAATTATGACCATGAAGGTTATCCTTGTAAACTTCTTACATTCCTTTTCAATGTAAGTGCTGCAAAACTCTAGGAATTTAGTCAGTGGTTGCCCATTGGTAATCATTGGTTTTTACACCACCATTTTGACCCAGCAGTAAAATCCTACTATTCCATCAGCACATGTAAAAATAATTCATCTAGCTTCAAATGTAATGTTTTATACAGCAATCTCCAAAACATATTGCAGTTTGTGCCCCTATTCTTGACTACAAGTCCCTTTAGCAACCAAATGAGTATCTTAAATGCATAAAACAAATAACTTTGCTTAATCGAACAGGCTTGAAAGTGTTTTGAGGTGGTTTGAGCATGTACCTATTATTTTTTCTCATTGCAGATGTTGTTAAGGTTTTGAAGGATGGTGACCTCGAAACTCTTGGTATTATAGACTACAACAAGAGGCTAGCACATTCATTTTCAGCTCATCCAAAAGTTGATTCATTTACAGGTAAGCCTGACAACTTTAAGTCTATTGAATATGGATCAAGAATTTGCATTGTGGATCATGGTATACTTTATTTGTGATCTATCATGTTTTCTTATAACAGGTGAAATGTTCGCCTTTGGTTATTCACAATCTACTCCTTATGTTACTTATCGGGTCATCTCCAAAGATGGTGAGATGCATGATCCAGTACCTATTACAATTCCTAACCCTGTTATGATGCACGACTTTGCTATAACTGAAAATTATGCTATTTTCATGGATTTGCCTATGTTCTTCAATCCAAAGGTACTTAAGTGTCATTTTTTATTTAGTATGTTTAATCTTTGAGAAGTAACTAGTAATTAAAACCAATGCACTTTAATGGTGTTTTCCAGTGCTCTGTAGTCTGTTCTTCACTCATAGGAGATTAAATATTATGTAGCATTATTCAACACTGTAGGTATAACATGACATCATGTAGCATTATTCAACAATATATAGGTATAACATGACATTATGTAGCAATCTATTGGTTAATTTGGAAATTTAATTAATTACAGGAAATGGTGAAAGGGAAGCTGATCTATTCCTTTGACAATACAAAAAAGGCTCATTTTGGAATCCTTCCACGATATGCAAAAAATGAGCATTCAATTAGATGGTTTGAGCTTCCAAATTGCTTCATTTTCCATAATGGTGATTCCCTTATGTTTTTCCATTGCCTGATTTATACTCTTATATTTATACTTTTTTATCCATAAATAATTTTTGATACAACAGCTAATGCACCTATTGATAAAGGAAATAAATTATATTAGAGTATTAATGCATTTCATTATTAAATAGAAATCAAATTGTATTTAATTCTCCATGATGCTCATTCATCCTCAACTTATGATCAATAGAAATTATAGTTAGCGCTAATTATAATCAATTACAATTAAATTTGAATTAATGCTAATTCAAATTAATCGGTGAATTCAATGATATTTATTATGATTAGGATTAAATGTTTATTTCCAAGTCATATAATTTTGTATAAATAAGCTTGTAAATAAAATGGAAAATTATGTCATTATTCAATGTTAATCTTCACCTTAATTTTCAATATGGTATCAAAACCATAATACTCAATTTTTTTTATACCCATAATGGATAATTAAAATGTTCAAATTGAATCCTAGATAGTGGAGCATCACATCACTGATTTGAATCATCTCTTTAGTCATACTATTTATTTTAGAACAAATGACGCAGTGATTGGTGATGACATGGATATACCTATTTTGCACATCAGTTTTACATCTTTGAATACCACATCTCATATTTTCTCTATGTTCCCAATATGAATAGAAACTTTATTTATTTTTCTTAGGTTTGTATGAAGAAAAACAATGCATCTGTTGATTTTTTATCGTCATTTTTTCTTGTGAAGAATGTTTATGTTATACGTCTAGTATACCAAAACAGAGACTAATCAATAATAAACTCGTCTCACAAGTTTACAAATTAGATTTTCACTACTTTGAAATTCTGTATTAACTATTTTTTTAATAATAAGTATGTTGTAATTAATTACAACAACAAACTAACAACTATAGTAATAATAACTATAGCGATAAACCAAACGTTATACTATTTAAAGAAATAGTACAACGTAGAAACGAAAATGATATATATATATAAAAAAATATATAAATCAACTAGAAATCTAACCGGTCGAAGAAGGAAATTTCGCCTGAGGCTTGTCGTAACAATTTTCTTAAGACTTTATTCAAAGTCTCTCAAAATACAACAGACGTAAACAGCTCGAGATCGTGATGCGTATGATCTTCTGTGTGCTATGACTAATTATGATTTTAAGAAATGAAGATAAATAAGAGATAATTCGGTTTTAAAATCGAGTGAGGAAAGTGATCAGGTTTCCTCCTTATTTATAGCCGAATTCTCAATGGCTACACCCGTTCAGAAAAGTAGCATCGCTTCATTTGCAACGTCAAAAAGTGTTACTGTTCGCAACAGGCACTTCCTTTCATTTGCAATGCCAAAAACTGTTGCTGTTTGCAACAGCCGCGTCCGTTCGTTTGCAACGGTTCAGAACTGTTGCTATTTGCAACAGCCGCGTCCGTTCGTTTGCAATGGTTCAGAACTGTTGCCGCTTTCAACAGCCGCGTCCGTTCGTTTGCAACGGTCATCTGAAATCGTGTCTCTTCATCGGTTTGCAATGATCACAACCGTTGGAAAATCCGTATCTATTTAAACACACTTTTGTTTTAAAATCAGTCCATTTTTTAGGTAGCAAAAATATATGACACAGCTCAATCTTATTGGACCCGCACCCGGCCCGGTTCGGTCGGACGGGCGGACGGCGACGCGCGCGCGCGTGTTAATCCATGGCCATATAGGTCCTCCCTCTTACACAAAATTACCTAACCTTAAGGGCCAATATATGGATTGAAAGTACACTATATAAACAAGAAAATGGATTTATTTTTGACTATGTGGGATATATCTCATTCACTATTTTTAAGAATTCTAACAATCCCCCACATGAATGACGATATATATCTCCCCCACACAAAGTGTAATATCACATAGTTCATATGAAAATAATGTTATATCGAGGATAAGTAGATATTTCACTTTGAACTTTCCCTAGTTAAAACCTATCGGATATACTTGGCTAAACGGTGAATTATTTCATTTTGAACCGTCAGCCGTTATTGTATAACCAGACAATAAGCTTTACAAAGCATTATTTCCCTTCACATCCAATCTCTTGGTTGTGTTCATTTTGGTCCTGAACAATTTTTGGTTCTGCGAGTGTTTATAGAGAATAAAAGCCTTTAATATTCTCATAGAGCCGACCCAGCTCACACTAACATAAGTGATCACAACCATTAAGAGTATCCTACATATACCTCACTTGTTATTTTCAAGATATGGTCATCATTAAAAAACATAGTTTTATCCTTTTAATACTTTTGTAGGCATGCATTTATATTGTGCACCATAGGAATGGAGTAGGACTAAGTCCAAACAAATGCATTACGTCTTGAGTTATTCAGAACTGGTTTGCATATTGATCCTAGTCCGTGGGATCTCCAGTCGCTTTGATAGGTTTCCGTATAAGATAAATTTTGTTGGTTTAGACTTTTAAACTCATTCCCCTCGATGCGCGGTTAATTTTCTCTCTTGATAAACCTTTAGTAAATGGATTCGCTAGGTTATTATTTATTCGCACATAACCTATGGAAATAGTTCCATTTAAGAGTAACTACCTAACTGTGTTATGGCGTCGACGAATGTATCGTGACTTTCCATTATACACAAATTTTTGCACTCTTCTTAATGCTGCTTGGTTATCACAGTGTATGCATATGGCCGGTACAGGGTTAGGCCAAAACGGAATATCTTCTAAAAAGTGACGAAGCCATTCTGCTTCTTTACCTGCTTTATCTAAAGCGATGAACTCCGATTCCATAGTGGATCGAGCTATGCATGTTTGTTTAGTAGATTTCCATGACACTGCTGCCCCTTATAAGGTAAAGACATAACCACTCGTTGATTTTGATTCCTCTGAATCAGCAATCCAGTTTGCATCACTATATCCTTCTAAGACGGCGGGATATTTTTCATAATGTAAGGAATAGTTTGTGGTATTTTTTAAATATCCAAGCATTCTCATTAGTGCTTTCCAGTGTTCCTTTCCTGGGTTGCTTGTATACCTGCTTAATCGACTTACTGCATAAACTATATCTGGTCTTGTGCAATTCATGAGATACATGAGATATCCTATTACACGAGAGTATTCCAGTTGCATTACACTCTCATTAGTGTTTTTATGCAGTACTTCTGATGGATTATACGGCGTTCGTACTCCTTTAATTTCAAAATTTTGAAATTACTTTTTCTACATAATGTGACTGAGATAATTTAATTCTATTAGGTGTTCTTATTATTTTGATTCCCAAAATAGCATCTGTAACTCCTAAGTCTTTCATATCGAAATTGTTGATTAACATCTGCTTAGTGGTCTCTATTACCTTAGTATTTGGACCAAAGATTAGCATATCGTCTACGTATAGATAAATCATCACGTATGATTGTCCAATTTGTTTGTAATAAACACATTTATCACATTCATTTATACGAAAACCATTTTTCATCATGACACTATCAAATTTTGTGTGCCATTGTTTTGGAGCTTGTTTTAGTCCGTATAATGATTTGACTAATCTACATACTTTGTTTTCATTCCCTTTGGATATAAAACCCTCAGGTTGCTCCATGTAAATCTCCTCATCGAGATTTTCATTTAAGAATGTCATCTTTACATCCATTTGATGAATCTGTAGATTATAGATGGATGCAATTGCTATTAACATTCTTATAGAGGTTATTCGTGTTACTGGTGAATAGGTATCGAAGAAGTCTACACCTTCTTTTTGACGATATCCTTTGGTTACCAATCTTGCTTTGTATTTGTCGATGAAGCCATCTGGTTTCATCTTCTTTTTGAAGATCCATTTACAACCAATTGGTTTTATTCCAAGTGGAAGATCAACTATTTCCCAAGTTTTATTACTAAGAATTGAATCAATTTCAATTTGGATTGCTTCTTTCCAACATGAGGATTCAAAAGATGACATTGCTTCCTTGTACGTTTGAGGTTCGTGTTCTAACATATATGTTAAAAATTCCGAACCAAATGTCTTCGAAGTTCTTGCCCTTACGCTTCTTCTTGGTTCAACTTCTTCAGTTTCACGATGAGTTTCATCTTCATGTGATTTACTCAATTATTCTCTTGTCCTTTTGGAGATATTATTTCCTTCATTTCTTTTGTGCGGAAACACATCTTCAAATAATGAGGCGTCTCTTGATTCCATGATTGTATTTACATGAATATCAGTTATATCAGACTTGAATACAAAAAATCTGTAGGTACTACTATTTTGGGCTGGCCCTAAATAGTAACAATATACTGTTTTTTGTCCAAGTTTGACATTCTTAGGAGGCGGAACTGGAACTTTTGCCAAGCACCCCCACACTTTGAGGTATTTAAAAATTGGTATGTGTCATTTCCATAACTTATATGGAATTGTTCATGTTTTATTGTGAGAAACCTTGTTTAATATGTGATTAGACATATTTAAGGCTTTCCCCCGCAAGTTCGTCGGTAGGCCAGAAGTTAAGAGCATCGCATTAATCATATCTTTTAATGTTCCATTCTTTCTCTCGGCTATACCATTTTGTTGTGGTGAATATGGTGCTGTTGTTTGATGAATTATACCATTTTCGGCACAGAATTATTCAAATGGTGATTCATATTCTCAACCTCGATCAGATCTCAATATCTTGATCTTTTTATTTAATTGATTTTCTACCTCAGCTTTGTACTTCATAAACGATGTAATTGCTTCATCCTTGCTATTTAAAAGATATACATAGCAATATCGTATATAATCGTCAATAAAGGTAATAAAGTACATTTTCCCACCTCTTGTAGGTAATGATTTGAAATCACATAAATCAGTATGAACCAAACCTAGTGGTTCGGTGCTTCTATCAACTGTATGAAATGGTTTTTTGCTTCTATGCATGTCTCACATTTGTAGTTTTTATCTACTTGGAATTTCAGAATTAATCCCAAGTTTGATAGTTTTTTCATTTTTCGGAAATTTATGTGTCCTAATCTATCATGCCATAGTAAAATTTCGTGCTCAAGCAAATAAGAAACTTCAATTTTATTAATAGCATAATCAGAATTCATAGTTTTATTGCCGACAACGGCTACATTTGCCTTAAATAGGCCATCACATAAATATCCCCTTCCTATACACATTCCAGCTTTGGACAGAACCATCTTGTCTGACTCGAAGACCATTTTGAATCCTTTCTTTGATAGCACTGGACCAGAGATGAGATTTTTGCGTATGTCTGGAACGTGGAGCACGTCATTCAGCTTGACAGTTTTTCCAAAAGTAAACTTAAGGATTACCGTGCCACTGCCTTCGATCATGGAAATTGCAGAATTACCCATGTAGAGTTTTTCTTCCTGATCGAATTTCTGGTATGTAGAAAACATGGATTTGTCAGAGCAAACATGATGAGTAGTGCTTGTGTCCACCCACCATTGGTTAGGGTTCTGAACCAAATTGCATTCAGATATAACTACTGAAAACTTAGACTCGTCTACTTCCATATTATCCACCATATTTACCTCTGAGTTGTGTTCCTTCTTATGTCTGCAATCTCTAGCGGCGTGTCCTGCTTTTCCACAAACCCAACACTCGTCATTAAACTTCTTGGTTTGTTTGTTGTCTTTGGGTTTGTTTTCAGCCGCTTTTCTCTTCTGCGGGAATTTCTTCTTCTTGTTTTTCATGAAATGCCCTTTGTTCTTTGACTCTTCTGCCATAAATGCCTCTTCGCTTTGTTTTCTCACTCCGCGGTTATCAGCCTCAAATTTTAGTCTGACAATAAGGTCTTCTAAGGAAATCTTTTTTTTATGTTTCAGATAATTGCGGTAGTCTTTCCAGGATGGTGGTAATTTCCCTGTTATCGCTTCAACAAGGAAGGATTCTCCAACTTTATGTCATTCTGCTTCAAATTCATGAATTATGAGTTGGAGTTCTTGCACTTGACTAGTTACGAATTTGGAGTCAACCATTTTGTATTCCATAAACTTATCTACGATGAACTTCTTCAAACTGACATTCTACGTTTTGTATTTATGTGCAAGTGCACTCCATAAGGATTTTGCTGTCTAGTGTGGCTGATATACTTTATATAGTACTTTATCCAAACAATTCAGAATGTAGTTTCAGCACAGGAAGTCTGAATGCTTGCATGAGTCAATTCCGAGAAAAACAGTTGCATCTTTTTCTCTAGTTTGTCCGTCTTTAGGCTTTGGTTCATCATCCTCGATGCACTTCTGCAGCCCTAGCGTGATGAGATAAAACAGCATTTGATTTTTCCATGTTACGAAGTCATCACCATCTCCTTTGAACGGATCAAGCCTGTTGTGAGTAGTAGTCTTTGTTGATAGTTCAACTGTTTCCATCTCGGTTGAAGTGAAAACAGGAAAGTCTTAAGATGTTATACGTCTAGTAT
Organism: Allium fistulosum; assembly: GCA_030737815.1. NCBI lineage: Eukaryota > Viridiplantae > Streptophyta > Magnoliopsida > Asparagales > Amaryllidaceae > Allium > Allium fistulosum. The sequence continues at coordinate 2,707,122 of JASFAW010000015.1, forward strand.
ACCCAAAACAGAGACTAATCAATAACAAACTCGTCTCACAAGTTTACAAATCAGATTTCCACTACTTTGGAATTCCGTATTAGCTATTTTTTAACAATAAGTATGTTGTAATTAATTACAACAACAAACTAACAACTATAGTAATAATAACTATAGCGATAAACCAAACGTTATACTATTTAAAGAAATAGTACAACGTAGAAACGAAAATGATATATATATATATAAATCAACTAGAAATCTAATCGGACGAAGAAGGAATTTCGGCTGCGGCTTGTCGTAACAATTTCCTTAAGACTTTATTCAAAGTCTTCCAAGATACAACAGACGTAAGCTGCTCGAGATCGTGATGTGTATGATCTTCTGTGTGATAGGACTGATTATGATTTTAAGAAATGAAGATAAAGAAGAGATAATTCGGTTTTAAAATCGAGTGAGGAAAGTTATCAGGTTTCCTCCTTATTTATAGCCAAATTCTCAGTGGCTACGTCCGTTGAGAAAAGTAGCATCCCTTCATTTGCAATGCCAAAAAGTGTTACTGTTCGCAACAGATACTTCCTTTCATTTGCAACGCCAAAAACTGATGTTGTTTGCAACAGCCGCGTCCGTTCGTTTGCGACGGTTCAGAACTGTTGTTGTTTTCAACAGCCGCGTCCGTTCGTTTGCAACGGTCATCTGAAATCGTGTCTCTTCATCGGTTTGAAACGGTCACAACCGTTGGAAAATCCGTATCTCTGTTTTAAAATCAGTCCATTTTTTAGGTAGCAAAAATAGACACAGCAAAATCTTATTTGACCCACACCCGGCCCGGTTCGGTCGGGCGAGCGGCGGCGCGCGCGTGTGTTAATCCATGGCCATATAGGTCCTCCCCCTCGCACAAAATCCCCGTGCTAAATGAATGCTCTAGACTAGGTTCAAAAGGTCTTGGGTTCGAACCACAAAGACACCGAAATTATATTGCTACCAATTTCATTTTTACCAAAGTTTTTTCTGAAAGAAAAATAAAATGAGATGGTTCTTTTGCTTAGTACACGTATGTAACTTGTGCGTTGCATATGGTATATTGCAAAAAAAAAATATTACAAATATTTTTAAAGAATTAAATTTATTCTGCAATATTTGATGAATTTGTTAGGATAAATTAGTCATACATTGAACTTGCCATATTTCTAAGGGTGTAATTTTTTTATGAGGTTCATGTATTTTTATATTTGAATAAATATTAAATTATCATTTTTATTGATAAAAATGAGATATATATGGATTTTAGGATTCTATATTTGTTAAAAAATAAATAAAAATTAGTGTTCTTAAATAATTTTGAAAGTAATTTTATGAAATTTTATAGATAAATATTCATGTACATAGATTTTGAAATTGGCATTTAGCTTTTGATATATTTGACTAAAAGATAAATGATGTATAAATTGAATTTCAAATATTACTTGAGAAAATGCATAAAAATGAAAGTGTAATACTAATGAATCAATGTATTTTTATGCATTTAAAGTTCTTGCAACACATATTTATCAAAACAAGTATATGATATTATCAAAGTGATAAACAAAATATTTATTTAACTGCTAAAAGAAATATTAAGTGAAAATAAGACATCGAACGTTACAAATTATATTGTCATTTTAATTGTGTTAAAAAATAATAATTTTATCTTTCATACCTCAATAATTTTAATTTAAAATATAACTTTTTAAAAAATATTTAATAACCATCTCAAAAAGATAGTAACATACAAAAGAAAAATATTATAATCGGAATGTGGTATTATTTTTGTCCATTAATTAACGTAAATTGCGAATTTAAATAACTGAAATATAACTTTTTACAAAAACATACTAACTAATTTTTTATTTTATTTTTTAGCGTCATAAAATACAAACATTCATCACTTATCATTAATTGTAATGTCATTTTCCACAAAAATAAATCTATATATAATGAGAAAACATTCTTCTGAAGCTTTTGAATTATCCAAAACGTCCTTTACAATTTTTACTACTTACAACGGTCATTGTATTCCCCATGTTCCTATAACACTTTGAGAAATTGCGATCCATATATTTTTACTATATGAAATGGCTACTTTTGGTTACTTTTGTCTATGCATACAACAATTATTTCATAATAAAATTGTTTTATTCATAGTTTTACTCGTCCACGTTCAATAGACGTACCTAACGTACCGGGAGGGGTGTGTGCGTATAACTTTAAAATGATTAATTTTAATAAAATAAAAAGGTGGAACCTAGTGCACGAGGCTCCCGCACGATAGCGGACTCTGGTAAGGTCGATAATGTACGCAGCCTTTTCTTCGTATTGCGAAGAGGCTGTTTCCGGATGTTAATAAAATAAAATACATAAAAATATCTAATAAAATTTGGCTAAGTGAATAAATTAAATTCTGATTTAAAGTTAAAATATCTAAGTTTGACTTAGTCAAAATTTTTAATTTAAATTTAAATCTATAATATCTAGGTTTGATTTGGTAAAACATATTCAAATTTAGAACCAGATCTAAATTAATTAATTAAAATATTTTTGATTATTTTATGTTAAAATTATAAAATATAAGACAAATATACAATACAACCAATTTTTTAATATTTAATTTTGAATGAACCATTTTAAAATATATAAGTGCATTTAAATTTATATGTAAATATTATAAAATTACACACAAAACATTGTTTTAAAAGGTGAAAGTATAAGGCGTTTTTGGATCCGTGAGGCGAGGCGTAAGCCTCGAAACGTTAAGACGTAAGCTTTTTGGGTAAAAGAAAAGTGCAAAATATATAATGAAATTTGAAATAAAATAACATTAAATGTCAAATATTAAACAAAAAACATAAATCATTCATAAAACATTGGAAGAAATTCAAACAAAATACTCAACTCAGTTTACACTAACCACAAGCGGAAAAGAGAAGATCAATCAAGTAAGCAGTTTTTTGTAAATAAAAAATAATAATAATTGCTTAATCGATTTCACTCACTGGAATCGAACTCAATTCCACTCAGTGGAATCGATTCGATTCCAGTTGCATTTGCATGAGTAAAAAAAACTGGTTTTAGCTCTCCAAACTGGAAGGTAGAACGATGAACAAAAGATAGAGAAATTGCATTTTTGAATAAACAGGTCAACAAAATGTTTACTTGAAAGGCTAAAGCCTCACTGCATTTTTAACTTGAGGCATGCATTTTTTTCGCCTCAACCGTCTAAGGCACAAGCCTATGGGGTAAAACACTTTTTGGCTTGCGTCTCGGCACGTTTTCGCTTGCGCCTCGCCTTAAGGCCTGCCTCAACGCGTGTTGCGCGCGTTTTTTGGTACACTAATACATAATACTTTTTCGGCCAAAATATTATAATTTTTTATTTATTTTAAAGACAAAAGCTATTTTCTTTAATAAATATTTATATGATAATATTAAATGTATATAGTATATTAAATAATGATTATATATATATATATATATATTATAAATATAAACAAATATATGCACTTTGGCCATAATTTTTTTTAATAGTCGAAAGTTATTTTAAAATGGTTATTATATATATGTATAGTTTTAAATATAGTTTTAATGTATTTTATGTTTTAAAATTACTAATAATTATAAAATTTACAAAATTGTTTGAAATATGTAGAAAATTATTTCATACATATTAGAATACATTTATAGCCAAATTAAAATATGTATATGTATATATGTATATATATATATATATATTAATAATAAACTATTAAATTGATTAAATTAGATTACACAAATTAATTGTTTGATTGATTTAAAAATAATTATAGTTAGGGCGAGACAATAATATATATATATATATATATACACACACATTGATAATATATAAATGAAATTAGACTATTTACTTTTGAGGATGAGGCCTTTGAATGCACTTTGATATGTGAGATCTCCTAGACTTCTTAGAATGATCAATTGACTATGCAACGGTCAAATGCACCACGATATTTGACTTTTTATTTGATGTTTTGAGCTAGATGAGCTCAACAAGGGTGGATGGTGATGATGCCTGCGGTTAAGAGAAAATGATGCAGCTTTGATTTGGTATTTACAGAGAGAAAAATAAGAAAATATCTCACACCTTTTACTCCTTCTCCGTTTACCAATTCAAATCCGGATTTAGATTCAAACTCCACTCCCTCTCCTATCATGGCCTTTTACTCCTTCTCCGTTTACCAATTCAAATCCGGATTTAGATTCAAACTCCACTCCCTCTCCTATCATGGCCGGCCTATATTGGACCCTATATGGGATAATAAATCTCAAAACCTGTTTTCTAATTAATTGCATTTAAATCCTATTTAAATATAAATCGATATCGTATATCGATACATACATATATAAATTTTATATACGCACTCAATTAATTACTAATAGCATCCGAACATCAAATATATATGTAACAAATATTTCATAAATATCAATCAATTTAATAAAGTATAACACTTCATAAACTAATTAAATCTTGTGTTATTTCGAAAAATTCACAAATATGGTTGTACAACTCACATGTATAAAATTCAGTTAGCGATTAATATCGAACAATTCAAATATTAACGTTCACACATCACCCTAACTAGTGGTGTGACATTTTGGTTGAATTTATCGCTTACCGTTTATCAGTAAAATCCAATTTTATATTTTAAGCAGTACCTTTTAGTAACGATTATTGCATATGTTCTTTATCAAAACTATATCACTTTAGGATATATGGAATTTGATATTGATCAAAATTCTAATATTATCCACATTCAATTTGATTAGTCTATAAATAAAGTCATTGGTTCAATAATAACCTTTGTCATTAACCGTTTTACTTTGATCGGAGAATTTGATATTGAATTGACTACAGTTGATCGTGACACTAACTTCATACAATCGAGGAGACGAATTCACTTTCTATGTTTCTACTCGGATCCAACTATAATCATTCGATGATCATCATGTCATGATTTAACTATAATCAAAGTGGAGTATCCACATAGAAATTCCACAGTATTCTTAGGTCGAGAGAACCATGTAACATCGTCACACTGAGATTTCCTATTTGACTTAGTTGTTATTAACCAACAAGAAACTCTCAGGTGAGTCGTTTCATAATTATTCAATAACTATAAGTACGTAACTTTTGGTGCCCCAACAACCACGAGTAAAACACTGTACAATATTTGAAGAACGTTACGTACTCTGGTCTCAACAGATGTATCGATATCTTTTCTCGAAACATCTCGATCGTGAATATTTAAAACAGTACGACGTTCTATATTGTGATAATTTTCTCTTGATTACAATTATCTATAATTATTATCAAACACATGTTATTTAAGAATTTTCTTATTAATATACATTAAATTAATTACTTAATTGGTTATGTCATAATATAATTAGTATGTAATAGAAAATAAACGTCTTTATTACGAACAAAATTGATTACAGAGTTAAATAATTTACAATAAATTACATAATTGACCCTAGGGTATTGACCCTAGGGTATTACCTCTAACACTATTAATATCTTACTTACACTTGGGGTCAATAATGGATTCGTAATCTCATTCCTTCGATCAGTTTACGCAGAACTGATCGAGTTCATGAATGAGTCTGCTATGTTGTCCTTGCTACCCACTCATGTAATCACTTATGTGTTGCTGACAAACTCTCTTATTCGATAAATGTAACAACCCATACCTTAATGGGCCAAGTCCATTAGGATACTGACCATTTGTTTTGGTAACCTGTAATAAACATAAGTATATCACAGAACTATCTACCTAAACTCACAGTTGAATAGAAAAATATAATAAAACATATATATTGATCAAGGCTACCACCTTGGAATCAATATTATTTTTTTAGTACCCGATTGCCTTGCGAGTGCAGAGCATGAATGCGAAGACTTCACCATCTGCAGTTCTCATCTTGCACCAGTATTCTATCCCTCGAAATCTATCATGTGTGTTGTAATAAGGAGTGGTCAGAACAACGTTCTGATGACTGAAAAATTACATACTTTATCCATAACATTAATTTATGCCGATTGAATTCTATTTGAATGTCATATTCATTATTCATGGTTATTCCATGTAATTCTATCAACACATACAATATGTCTAACCTTCTCCGAGGTATAACTATATATATATATATATATATATATATATACACACACACACACACACGTTGTACTACCCAAAAGAAAACCCCAGTCACTTAATACTTCTTAAATAGGGAGAAGGCAGACCTATCGACCATTTAATACTTCAACCCCGAAGTAGATCCTTCGTAACGTAATCGTTGGTCAATTGGTTCTAGCTACAGAGACCGATGATCTCTAGATACGACTTTATAATTGAATTGTTGTATTACAAATGCATCTCAAAGACCTATCTAAGGGTTAATTAGTCCACCTTCGATAAACAAACAACTAATTAAATAATGAGTTTTTGCGTATCTCATACAGTTTCTACACTAGTAGGAAGTGAAATCCGTCAAGACATTCACCCTTGTCATTAACAGCACTTTTCATATCTTTCTTAGCACCACACTTGCGTTTTTTTAAACCATTTGAGGACGATTTATTTACCTTTACAGCGAACATCGCGCCTTGATCTTTGAATGAACCTTCAGCTGTCCTAACATATTGAGTAGCTCAACAAAGCTCAATTCAACTGATTTATATAGTAATTCAATATGAATGGCTCAAACTGCAGAGTCAGTGCGCCCAAGATTAAGTCTACATACAGTTCATTGCTTATCCAAACATGCTCTGAAAGCTTATTAATACAACCCTTCATCATTATGACATAGTTCTCGACACGACTACACTTGCCTATCTTCGTATTGAATAGTTTTTTAGTAATCTCGTACCTTGTGAAACAAGATTGCTCCTTAAACAAAGCTTTGAGGTTTTCAAAGATTTTATGAACATAAAGCGTTGCCTTTGCAAGGGCTTGTCTAAGGAGACAACACATATGCTTGGGCTATGTCACAATCAGCTACCCAAATATTATAAGTTTTTACTGTCTCGAGGTCAACATTTTCAATGGGTTTTTCTTTTAAAGGTTCGGTAATTGCGGACGATTAGCATTCGTATGTGCTATTTTTATTGCTCTTAACCAGTTAGCTAAGCTGAGTCCGGTGAGCTTATCATTTTCGGAAAACAGCCTTAAGTTGTTCATTATGCTGCAAATTTAATTAAGTAGGATGGTATAGTTACATAGCAAATGTTCTTATATTATTAGAAATGTTAAACGCATTCATTTCAGTTCATAAAAGAAATAAATTATATTATAGCATTAATGCATTTAATAATCAAACCCAAAATCTAATTATATTTAGTTTTCCATAATGCTCATTCATTCCCAAATTATAATTAACAGAAACTATTTGAATGATGGTTGATGTTAATTGTAATCAATCACAATTAAATTTGAATTAATGCTAATTCAAATTATTTCCAAGTTATGCAATTGTGTATAAATAAGCTTGTAAATAAAATTGAAAAATATGTCATTGTTCAATATTATTCTTCACCTCTATTCTCTATATTTCTTCTTTTCTAATTTTGAACACCTATGACTAAATAATATGGTTTTTGAAAGATTTAGGAATACGATTTAGTTATGTTTTTAATTTGACATGAAACAATCTTTTGTATATAATCTTATAATATAATCTTTTGTATATAATATGTCATCTGAATATATATTTACTTCATATTTGATTCTCTGATTAAACCTTGTTTCAATCATAGCTCCGAGAATTCAAAATTGTCCACATCTCAAATTCTATTTTATTTTTTTATGTTGAGTACATTAAAAAGTGTCAATAACCGAATGTTTTTATTATTCCTCTATTTTGGTTCACGAAAGTTTATTTATTAGTCCTCTATTTCAATTGATTATAAACAATCACAATATCTCAAAAATGAAAGTTTGTTGATTAGTCCTCTATTTTGGGGTTTTCTTACTAGCTAATGCCTGGGAGGAAGAGGATGAAGTTGTTTTAATATCCTGTCGCATCGAGAATCCAAACTTGGATAGTGCTGCTGGAGTTGCCAAAGATGAGGATGAAGATTTAAAAGCAGAGCTGTATGTGATTTCAGAAAAAATAATGTTATAATTTTTGGGTTAATTTCTTGCAAATTCCTAACAATATTGATGTCTTTCTCAGCTCATGTTAGATTTACTAGTGTAATAATCAAAAATGAACTTATACTTTCTAAACAGAGTTAAAACCTATATTGTATTTTGTCATGTTTATGGGTATAATTATGTCACCTTTAGTTTAAAGGGGTATACATGAAATTAGCTAATAATAAACTCCGATGCTTTCATTTCTTACTGTAATTTCATTACTGTAGGTATGAGATGAGGTTCAATATGGAAACCGGAACCGCTTCACAAAAGCAACTATCAGTACCTGCAGTAGATTTTCCACGGATCAATGATATTTATATTGGCAGGCAATACATCCTTATTTCCCACCACTCTGATTATGCACATATGTAGTGTCTGTGCGTATGATTTTCATATTTTTGAAGAGCTGATAAGAATTGCCTTTTTCTTTCATCAAATCAGGAAACAGAGATATGTCTACTGTACAATTCTGGACAACAATACAAGAGTAACAGGAATTATAAAGTTTGATTTACATGCACAACCAGAGATAGACAAAAGGAAGCTCGAGGTTGGTGGAAATGTACAAAGTATATTTGACCTAGGGCCAGGTCGATATGGTTCAGAAGCAGTATTTGTGCCTCGAAAACCTGGAATTTTATTGGAAGAGGATGATGGCTACTTGATATTCTTTGTCTACGATGACAACACCCAGTAATTATTCCCTAGTGCTTTGTTGTTTACTTATTGCTGATAATGGGGTATATTATCACCATCTGTTAAATTTTGATTGATTGCAGGAAATCTGAAGTAAATATAATTGATGCAAAGACTATGTCTAATCAACCTGGAGTGGTTGTGCATTTGCCATCAAGAGTTCCATACGGATTCCATGCATTTTTCATGTCTGAGGTCACTAAAATGCAAAATATATACTCTCTTTTGTTCGTATTCTTTTTTATTTAGATCAAGGATCAAGGCACTATGATTATTTGACATTTTTTACATTTGTGTAGGAGCAACTTCGAAACCAGCAATCTGTGGTAATGAGCAGGGTAGAATAAACTTTACTGGGAATTATGTCTGTAATCGTAATGATAATTAGTTTGGTTATGCAACCTGTGTTATGATAAGCATAGATTATGCTGGTTGTGTACTATATATTGTGATTGCTATACTGAAGTTCTTTCTTATGTACATGAACTATATTAGTAATATAAGAACCTTATTTATTTGGCGATCTTATATTTTCCATGTGGCCGATCTTATATATGAAATAATTGCACACTTACTACAAATTTGAATTTTTGGTATCAACAATGGATCTCATTTTAAAGATTATAAAATTTGTGATTTTTTAGTGAAAATGGTATGTTGATCCGATTTTTCTACTTAAAGTTATACGCGTTTGAAATGTTAAAAACATAAAATGGTATTTGGGTCTTTTTGCGTGCGCGAATTTGAATATATGGACCAGAAATGTAAATTTAGTTTGGAAATGGTGTTTTCTCTATTTTGAAACTTATTAAGTATGTGAGCCAAACTTACCCTTTATTTATTTCCTATTTGTACTTCACTGGTTCTGTGGCCAAGCAAATACAAACTCCTAATTGGAAAGCAACGTGTGTATATATAATCAGTTTAAGTTACGAATCAACATTGGTACCTGCTTCTTCAAGATACAACTATTTGGTGAGATTATGACCTTTCATGCTTAAGTAGTCCAATAAAATAGCATTATTTGAGTTCCAAACCAAACACTATGAAACCAATATGACAATGAATTCAAGAACTATAAAAAATGTCTATATACTCAAGTATGTATGTATTTGATACAATTCTAACCTCCACGATCATTTGTACACATATATTTTTATCACTATTTTACAGTTTTGTAACAACTCTGATTACAACCTTTACAGGAACATAAGAAGAGAATCTTCATCTTACAACCAAATAAATAGACACTTGACCCCATCATAACATGCACACTATATAGCTTGACTTAAGAAGCAAGGGAAGGAGAAAAGAGAAAATAGGATAGGGAACTTTTGCACTGTCACAATCATCATTGCCTTGCTTTTTTTAAGCAACGTTTGATAAAATTGCATGGAGAATAGAAAGAAATGACTTTTGTGTGTTTAATGCTTTGGGTATGTACTTTTAACCTACAAAATAATCAATGGGTGGTAAGCAAATTCTGTTTTCCTAACCTTTCATTTTTGTGCATAACACGGAAAAAGGGAAGAATTCAGGGATTATAATATCCATGCCGACAATAGATAGAAATGGTGAGTGATGATCATTCATTCAACTTGAAAATCAAGGAAAGGAAATGAGGATGAGACATCTTCAATCAAATCTCCCAAATCCCATGCATCTCTATCACCTTCCCAATAATTTCCACTTTCTTCCACCACATTGCCACAATTTTTATTCACATTGACATTGATATCATTATCATTAATATGATTATTGTTGTGGTTGATGTACTCATTGCTGTGATTATTTTGCAATAATACCTTCTCTTCTACACTTGTATACTCCAAGGGAGGCACATATAACTCACTTCCAACCCCACAGTTTATACTTCCATAAAAATCTCGTTCTTGCTCTAACGATATTGGTATGTTGAAGTAGCCATATGTTGTTGTGTCGGGCAAAGGAAACAAGTCATATTGATTATTGTTGTTCAACCGAAATTGTTGCATAGAAGATGTTGAGGATGTTGATGAATTACCGATGTGCATAGTATCGTTTGAGTTTACGAATGTTCCAAGAATATTATCTTTTTGATCATTCGGTGAATATTGGTCGTTGTTGTTTAAGGAAGTTAAGGATGAATTCTTGAGCCTTTTCTTTATGGTTGAATTCCAGAAGTTTTTTATTTCATTGTCAGTACGTCCAGGCAGTCTTGCAGCGATTTGAGACCATCTGTGTACAACATATTTAAAGTAATTAAATGAAAATATTCAGAAAAAGCCTTTATATTCTACTTAAAAACTTCTCATCCCTGAAGACCAAATGAAAATTGGGAGCTTTAACTTAAGAATAGGTTTTCTGATCTATAAAAAACGATAATTATGATAACTCAGATTATACATAGTGAACAAAAATTGGGAGCTTTAACTTAAGAATAGGTTTTCTGATCTATAAAAAACGATAATTATGATAACTCAGATTCGACATAGTGAACATGCAGTCTTTCAAAACGATATGTATTTTAAAAATCAATTGCCTAGTTCATTTTAAAGTTGCTATTAGACCTTGCAATTCATATGACATTTCACGTAGTCATGTAGTAGTGATGTGCGCTGTTCGTGTATGAATATTAGAGATGTTTTTTTCTTTCAAAAAATACCAAATTTGCATATTAATTATTGAAGGAAGGATGAGGCAATTTGTAAGTAATTATTCTGTCAATTTTTTTGGATGAACCACAGTTGTTCAATGTATTCTTTCTAATCAAAATTGCTTCATTTGTGCAATTTATTCTTACTGATGAGCAAGTGATTCTTGACTATGAAAATATTGGTTTGTTTTAGATAGAAAAGAAAACAAAACAATAAGTGCGCCGGAATACACATATCCTTGAACTTTCAGACGGTCTATTCACCTCTCTAACCAGCTGTACAAAATCTAAACCATTAACTTTTGACTTGTTACTAATTAATGAATGGTTGTGGGTATACATTGGATTTTCGACCAGAAATAGTCAATTTCAAACACTGAAATTCATTCACAAAAATAAGCATTTACAAATATGATATAACTATAAGGTAAAGACAAACCTGTTACCAAGGATGGAATGCAACTGAACAATGAGCTCCTCTTCTTGAGGCGAAAAGGCACCACGCTTAAGATCAGGTCTCAGATAATTGATCCATCGAAGACGGCAACTCTTGCCACACCTCTGCAAGCCTGCATTCCTGGCCACATCAGTCCAACATCCTTGTCCATTACTCATCATATAACTCATCAACTTCTCATCTTCTTCAGGAGACCACAACCCTTTCCTTAGCTTCACATTCTCCATGCAACTATTGTTCTTCATACTTGATATATCCGGCTTTCTCATTCTTTTCTTTTTTATATATAAATCATATAATTTATTATGATACGTGACGCAGATGCATATTTATATATGTGAGGTTGGAGGAGTAAAATGGCTGCAAAAATTAGAATGTACATGATGATTGTGATAGCGATAACTTATAATGAGATTGCTTAGAATTTAGAGAATAAGGGATGACAATAAAATAAAATTAATTTTTCTTTAGAGGAGGGATGGAAAGAGAAATGTGTGTTTAAGTTAGTTGTTATGTCTTTAGAACAAAAAAATTAAAACGGTTCGGAGAGGGACTTTAGATGAAAGAGAATTAAAAAAGAGAATAGTCTTCTTGTCTTTGACTCCAGTTCTAATTCATTGAATCATTGATGTTTTTTTCTTCACTCTCAAGATATATATTTTTTCCCTAAAGAATATGGTTGAATGTTGTTTTTTTCTATAGATAAATGAAGTGGGAATGTAGAATTGTGAAGAGTAGGATATTGTTTGATATTGAAGCTAACATTTTTTGCTTTTAATTTACATAATCTTTTCTTCTCTTAATGGTTTTTAATTACACTCTTCGTGCAGCACGTGTATGAACTTATAAATTCTGTAGGTTTTAGAGATTGGTTAAATGAAGCACGCTATTTGATTTTTCTTTGCTGAAAGATGAACGACCCAGGAAAAGTTTTGATTTTTCTTCACTAGAAAGTGCATACTTCACAAGCTTATACCCCATTCCAGCATATAGATGGTAGTATGGAGAAACCTGAAACACATAAAAATAATGGCACGTTATATCAACAACTAAATCCAATATTGAAATTTCAGTTAACTGTCCCCAAAAAAATATGATCATTTTACATTTATTAATTTGTAATAACAATTCTTCACTGCTTATTATTATTAGTTTTATTTTTTCTATTTATTATTATAATTATCACTACTACTATTATTGTTATATATTTTGGGTACATATAATGCAGCTTTTTACAGTTCAAATAATTCTTTTCTTCTAGAACAGTGACTAGGTATACTTTTGCATTTTATTTTATTTTATTTTATTGGGTCAGGAGAATTATAACACGAGACTGAGTAGTGAGTACAGAATTTCATGTATTAAAAGTGAGAATTTACCGGAGATCACTGCAGTTAATTACATACAGCTATATATATGATTTCATTACTATACTGTCCATATCAAGTTATGCGTATTAAATCTATTGTAATTTGTACGCTGATCGTGCATGTTATACACAGGTATATATTTGAAGCCTGTCTGTTTCTTGCCGTAGGTTAGCAGCATAAAAACTGGAAAATTATAAACCGTTGAAGAATTCGAAAAATCTGAAAATAAAGAGGTGGCAGGTCGCTTTTCATGTATTAATGTCATGTTTAACTTTATATTGAAAACCTTAATTTTCACAACAAAGAGTATAGGACAATTAAATATAACTTCATCATAAATATGATACTATAAAATCACAAAAGTAAGATATATGAATTTTTTTTAAAAGATTACCGTGAATTGTGATGCAAGAAATGTTTGCCTTCATCATTGCACATTATTGAGTTGCCTTTGCCTTGAATGGTTGTTTTTGAATGCATCCGTTCTATTTCTATTATAAGTATTAGACTATATATGTTATAAATTATCTTGCATGCCATTGCTAGCTCCAACAGAAAAACGGTTAGCTGCTAATGCAACTATTATTATTTGTCACAGGGGAAATAATAAGGCCAAAAAAAACACCTTTTCCTTTCTTACCTTTTTCCTTTTTTTATTTGTTTGTTTTTGTTTTTGTTTGATGAGAACATAAAATTGATAAATGAAGAATTCATGCCTTTAATTGGAGAATCATCAACCATGTTTGATGACGCCCCTTAAGGTATCATCTTGATGCCCTGCGGACATAAATGGGGTTTGGATAATCATTTGATTGTAGGTAAATTGTCGATGCTACGCCTATGCTTGCTTGCAGCCCTTTTGCCTATGCCTGCAGTACGCTCAAAAGTTTAGGTAGTGTTTGATTTAAAAATGAATTTTGTGTTTTTTATTTTCAACATGTATGTCAAATATGAGAAAAATAAAAGGACGACGAAAGATGAAAAAAATGAATGAGATAACGTGTTGCTATCTTCTCACTGTTGCCAAATATATCACTGCTTCAAGTACATCTCAGCCACAGATCCCTTGAAGAGTCAATCAGAGCCATTCAACCTTTTTTATGAAGAATTCTTCTTTGGGCCGAATATCAGTTTTAGTCCATATCTGTTCTTATATATAAAACTTGTTGTAACTCTCAATGTTATATTTCGTGAAGACCTTTATGTTTCACAAAACTCAATATAAAACATAAAATCATTCTGCTCCTTCATTCAGTAATATCTTTTCTCTGTTCACTTAAAATTCTTATTTGGTATCAGAGCAAAGATCGGCTTAATAGCTTTCTCACTATTTCAAGGAGGAAAGATCAGATAATTCTTCATCAGAAGATTTTCATCATTAGAAGAATTTCTTACCCATCAGTTAAGATATCATCATTTGGGTATCAACAGTTGCCTTGCCAAGTTTTTACACTGGCTGCATACTGTTCTTTTGCAAACAAGCAGTTCAAGAAAAATTCAAAAAATAAATTCAAGAAGTCAGAAAGCAGATTCAAGAAACCAGAAAGAAGAAATCTCATCAAATCAGAAATCAAGGCTAGTGCCGCGCCAAGATCTATCAGAAAAATTTCCTCATCTAGACTTGGCTGCATCATACATGTTATCTTCAATTTCTTGAAAGTTTTCTTTGTTCCAGAATTTATTCTAAAGTTTTCTTTTGTCTTTTGAATCAAGAATCATCACCATGGCAGATAATCAGTCAGCAATCACTGGTAATGCCAACAATGAGCAGCAAGCTGATGCAACAGGAAAATTGATCAAAACTGTTACAAGTCCTCAAAGCCAACTGATCACTGTGCATTTAGATGAAAACAAATATTTGCTGTGGAAACTGTAGGTTGAAACTGCAATTCAGCGATATGGTCTTGAAGGTTTTCTTCTTGGGACAATACCAACTCCACCAAAATGCATTACTGAGGGAGAAAATAGAATTGTTAACAATGAAGATTATATCAAACATCACAGGCAGGATAGATTAATATGTTCATGGCTTCTATCATCAATCAACACAAATCTCCTATCACATGTTATAGGATGTAAATCTGCAAGTGAAATATGGTCTACAATAGAAAAAGTTTTCAACACACAATCAGCAGCCAAGGTCATGTATCACAAGAGACAGTTACAAAGCATAAGGAAAGACAACTGTTCAATGAGAGAATATTTATATAAGATCAAGACCATTTGTGATCTTCTTGAAGCTGCAGGGCACAAAGTGTCTGACTCAGAACAAATTTTAACCATTCTAAATGGTTTAAGTGATGATTATGAAGCAGTGGTTGCTGTCATTGCCTCTAATAAAGTTTTACCATCTATTGATGATGTTCATGTTAGCATATCTATTTGGCCTTTTTATCTGTTTGGCCTTTTATCTGTTTGGCCTTTTTTATCTGTTTTCTATCTATATAAACCTATCTCTGTAACCCTAATGTAACCAATCTTCTTGCTCAGCCGTCTTGCTGAATAATATGAATTATCTTCTTCTTCTTCTTCTTACTTGATTTTATAAACGTTTTACAAACGTTAACATGGTATCAGAGCCTGTTCTTCTTCTTACTTGTTTTTGCTTCGTCGCTGCCTCAACCTGAAACCCTAGCCTGCCTCAGCCCGAAACCCTAGCTTCGTTGTTCAGCCCCAGCCTGCCTCAGCCCCCGATCTCCCCAGCTCCCGCTCGATCTCCCCAGCCTCTGCCGCCACCGCCCCTGCCTCCCCAGCCTCTGCCGCCGCCGCCCCTGCCTCCCCAGCCTCTACCGCCGCCGCCCCTGTCTCCCCAGCCTCTGCCGTCGCAGCCCCTGCCTCCCCAGCCCCAGACCGATCTCCCCAGCCCCAGCTCGATCTCCCCAGCTCCAGCCCCAGGTCCTGCCTCCCTCGTCCCTGCAGCCCTTGTCCCCAACGAAACCCTAGAACACCAAAACCCTAGCCCATTTGATACCAGACTTGACCTGAAACCCTAGCACACCGAAATATGGCAGGAGGTGATGATTCATTACATGCTATTAGTGTTCGTTTAGATGGAAAAAACTATTCTTATTGGAGTTATGTCATGAAAAATTTTCTGAAAGGAAAACAGATGTGGGGATATATTTCGGGTGTTATTGTGGCTCCTGAAACTACTAATGTTGAATCAATGGAGAAATGAGATACCAACAATTCAAAGATCATTACTTGGATTAATAATTCCGTCGAGAATAAAATTGGTATGCAATTGGCTAAGTTTGATACTGCTAAGCAAGTCTGGGACTATTTGGAGCGACTTTTTGTGCGCTCTAACTTTGCCGTTCAATATCAATTAGAGGCTGATATTCGGTCATTATCTCAGAATGATCGAAATATTCAAGATTTTTATTCTGAAATTACTGCTCTTTAGGATCAATTGGCTATGACTGAGGATGCTGAGCTTAGGTCATTTGCTCCATATATCGCTCGTAGGGACGCACAACGTCTTGTTCAATTGTTGATGGCTCTTCGACCAGAGTATGAGCATTGTCGTGCGTCCATCCTACATCGCACTCCTTTACCTTCTGTTGACTCTGTTCTACATGAATTATTAGCTGAAGAAACTCGCTTGAAGTCTCAAACTGAGAAAGTTGCACAGACCTCTTCTGCATCTGTTCTTGCTACGGGGATTTTACCAATCCCGTCTCAACGCAACAAAATAAATATCAAGAATGGTCGTGATTGTAATTACTGTAAACAACCAGGCCATTGGAAAAATCAATGTCCTGAATTATTAGCTCGTCAAAAAAATCAATAGCAAGGTGATAGATCACAGCAGCAACAACGTGGTAGCCAACAACAGCCCTTCTCTACTGCACAAGGATATGGACAGTCACATGGTAGTTCCAAGACTGCTGCATTGGTACATCCTTCTAGTGAATCAGGTGTGGACTCCTTTATGGACTCTCTTGCAGAACAATTTCAGAAGTTCCTTGCTAGCCAGTCTTTGTCTCAAAACATGACTACTCCTCAGTCTCAGCATTTTGCCATGTCAGCTCCCTCCATATCAGGTTTGAATTCTCCTTTGTGGATTTTGGATTCTGGTGCTTCATATCATATGTCCCATGATTGTTCATCATTTATATCTATGTCTTTTGATTCTCGCTCACCTTCTATTTTGACTGCTGATGGCACACCTTTGCCATTAACAGGAATCGGTACAATTCAAACCACACACGTTTCCCTCCCAAATGTTTATTGCATTCCTAAATTAACTATGAACCTTGTGTCGGTCGGATAACTTTGTGATCTTGGATATCTTGTTCATTTTTCTTCTACCACTTGCTCTGTGCAGGATCCCAACTCCAAGAAGGTGATTGGGACAGGCCGTAGGCAGGGCGGTCTCTATGTTTTGGATGACTTACACATTCCAAGTCATGCCGCTGCTGCCAGTATTGATCTTTCTTCTTTTCATTTAACTCCATTGTCTTCTAAGTTTTATTTGTGGCATTCTAGACTTGGTCATATTTCAAGCTCTCGTCTTAAATTTTTATGTAATTCTGGTGTTTTGGGAGACTTACGTTCTCATGATATTTCAGACTGTAGTGGTTGTAAACTTGGAAAATTTTCTGCTTTACCCTTTAATGAAAGTCTTTCTACTTCTACTGAACCTTTTGATTTAGTTCACTCTGATGTTTAGGGTCCAGCACCCATCCCCACAAAAGGTGGGTGCAGATATTATGTCTCTTTTATCGATGACTATACTCGTTATTGTTGGGTTTTTCTGATGAAACGTCGTTCTGAGTTTATTGATATATATACTGCCTTTCAAGCATATGTTAAAACACAACACTCTGCTATTGTTAAATGCTTTCGTTCTGATTTAGGGGGGGAATATACTAAGGGAGACCTTTCTAACATATTCACGGCTGATGGTACTTTGCATCAGTCTTCCTGCACTGATACCCCGCAACAAAATGGTGTTGCTGAAAGAAAACATAGACACATTGTTGAAACTGCCCGTTCTATGATTCTTTCAGCTAGTGTTCCAAAAGAATTTTGGGGAGAAGCTGTTCTTACTTCCGTTTATCTTATTAATAAAATCCCAATTTCTCTTAATTCTGGTATTTCTCCTCATGCCAAGTTGTTTGGTCAAACCCCCGATTACTCACACCTAAAAGTTTTTGGTTCCACTTGTTTTGTTCTTCGTCCGCACGTAGAGCGTACAAAATTATCTTCGCGTGTTGCTATATGTGTTTTTCTTGGGTATGGTATTGGACAAAAAGGCTATCGCTGTTATGATCCTTCTTCTAATAAACTATATGTTTCCCGTCATGTTTCCTTTATTGAGCATATTCCCTTCTACTCTATTCCAGCTAGTCCTCATAATATGACTAAATCTGATCTCATTCACATTGATCCATTTCCTGCTGATAACCCTTCTGATTCACCACTCATTACCATTGAAACACCGTCATCCATACACTCTGTTCCTCCTCCTTCTGCAGGTGACACTTTATCTCCTGCTACTACGACTGTTCAAACACCTCCTGTGATGACAGATCCTGTTCAACCTCGCTATCCCACTCGCACACGTAAATCTACTCAATTATCAGATTTTGCTTACTCTTGTTACTCTCGGGCTTTTGCTTCATTTTTTGTTTCCATTGACACTTTCTATGAGCCTTCTTCTTACTCGGAGGCTGTTCGTTCTCCTGTATGGCAACGTTCTATGTTTGAGGAAATGTCTGCTTTAGACAAAACTGGTACCTGGGATCTTGTATATCTTCCTACTGGGAAGAAAACTATTGGTTTTCGATGGGTATATAAAATTAAAACCAAGTCAGATGGTTCTATTGAGAGATATAAAGCTCGTTTAGTTGCTAAAGGATTTGTCCAAGAGTATGGCATGGATTATGAGGAGACATTTGCTCCTGTGGCTAAGATGACATCTGTTCGGGTTCTTATTGTTGTTGCGTCCAGTCGTAAGTGGGACATCTCTCAAATGGATGTTAAAAATGCTTTTCTTAATGGAGATCTTAAGGAAGAAGTTTACATGGTTGCTCCACCTGGCGTTTCTCATGCTCCAGGTCAGGTTTGCAGGCTTAAGAAAGCTCTATATGGTCTTAAGCAAGCACCTCGTGCTTGGTATGAGAGATTTTCGAATGTTGTTACATCACTTGGTTTTACCTCTAGTCCCCATGATTCAGCACTTTTTGTCAGATTAACTTCTGCAGGCCGTATTCTTCTTCTACTATATGTAGATGATATGATCATTACAGGTGATGACAGTAATGGTATTATGAGCATTAAAGCCACATTGTCTCGTTGTTTTGATATGAAGGATTTGGGTCATCTACGTTACTTTTTAGGCATTGAAGTAGCTTCCTCTGAAAAAGGCTATCTTCTTTCCCAATCCAAATACGTCACTGACATTATTCATCGTGCTGGTCTTACTGATACACGTCATGTTGATTCACCACTTGAGGTAAATGCCCGATATACTCCGACATATGGGAGTCCTCTTTCTGATCCCACTTTATACCGTTCTATTGTTGGTTGCCTTGTATATCTGACCATCACTCGTCCAGATATTGCCTATGCTGTTCATATTGTTAGCCAGTTCGTATCTTCCCCTACCTCTGTTCATTGGGCTGCTGTTATGCGCATTCTTCGTTACTTGCAAGGAACACTTTATCAAAGTCTATTGTTTCCATCGACCTCATCTTTGGAGCTTCGTGCTTTCTCTGATGTAGATTGGGTTGGTGATTCAACAGATAGAAAATCCACAATTGGCTTTTGCATATTCTTAGGTGATTCCCTTATTTCATGGAAGAGCAAGAAATAGGATGTTGTTTCTCGGTCTTCTACTGAGGCAGAGTATCGTGCTATGGCCTCCACTACATCTGAGATCATTTGGTTACGCTGGCTATTGGAAGATATGGGTGTTTCGATTTCTTCTCCCACTCCTATGTATTGTGACAATAAGAGTGCTATTCAAATTGCTCACAATACTGTTTTTCATGAGCGCATCAAACATATTGAGATTGACTGTCATTTCACTCGGTATCACTTGCTGCATGGAACCATTTCTCTGCCTTTTACTTCATCATCGACGCAACTTGCAGATTTCTTCACGAAGGCTCACACTATCGAACGTCATAGATTTTTCATTGGCAAACTCTCGATGCTTCTTACTGTACCATCGCATGTTTGAGGGGGGATGTTAGCATATCTATTTGGCCTTTTTATCTGTTTGGCCTTTTATCTGTTTGGCCTTTTATCTGTTTGGCCTTTTTATCTGTTTTCTATCTATATAAACCTATCTCTGTAACCCTAATGTAACCAATCTTCTTGCTCAGCCGTCTTGCTGAATAATATGAATTATCTTCTTCTTCTTCTTCTTACTTGATTTTATAAACGTTTTACAAACGTTAACACATTCTATTCTGCAGGCTTATGAGGCAAGAATAGATAATAAAAAGCCTCAAGAATCAGATTTTGCAATCAATTATACAGTCTACGCTAAAAGCAAGAATCCAAGTAACAGCAAAAGTGAAACATCATCACAAAGAGGAAACCATTCTAACAGATAAAGGGGAGAGGCAGGTGGAATAATAGCAACAGACCAAAATGTCAAATCTACGAAAAAGTTGGACATACTGCTGTAAAGTGTTACTTCATATATGCTAATCAAAACAACAACAATTAAAGAAGCAACAATTATAGTGCAAGTGTGGCTCAGTCAAGTCTAAGTAATCATGCAGACAACAAGGATCACAATTCAAGTGAAAATACTCAACAAGAACATGTGCAAGATGACTGCTGGTATCCCGACTCAGGAGCTACAAACCATATAACTAATAATCTAGACAATCTGAATCTTGGCAACAGGGAGTATAGAGGTAAACAATCAATTTGCATGGGGAATGGTAAGTGCATCAAAATCTCTCATGTTGGTAATGCTTTTATTAAAGGGAAGAAACAATTATTCTTGCATAATTTATTAAGAGTACCAAAGATCCAGAAAAATCTTATAAGTGTGTCTCAATTTGCTAATGATAATAAGGTTTATTTTGAATTTTACCCTAAATATTGCCTTGTTAGAGACATACTAACTGTTTCCTGGGGATTTGATCAGGCAACTAGTACTCGGCAATAAGTGCTCGGCATCAGAGAGCGATTGGCATCAAGGAGTGTTCGGCGAAGCACTGGCCATCCGGGAGTGTTCGGCGAAGCAACTGACATCCATGAGTGCTCGGCGACAAGTGTGCTCGGCATAGTGCTCGGCATCCATTAGTGTCCGGCATCGAGACCGCTCGACATAACAGGGTACTCGGCATCAAGGCTGCTCGGCATAACAGGGTACTCGGCATCAAGGCTGCTCGGCATACCAGAGTACTCGGCATCAAGGCTGCTCGGCATACCAGAGTACTCGGCATCAAGACTGCTCGGCATAACAAGGTACTCGGCGTAAGGGCATTCGGCGTCAAGGAGAGCACTCGGCAACAACCTATGCTCAGCGTCAACTAGTGTTCGGCATCCCACGGTACTCGGCATCCAGAGGCACTCGGCGTCAGTGGAACTCGGCGATAGGATAACTCGGCAACGAGAGCGTTCGAACTACATACATTGGTTGGTCAAGAGCTTCAAATAGAGATACGCTCGGCTTCACTGCAATCACCCTACACTTCCCATACATCAGGAGCACCGTTCGGCATGGGAAGGATCGTTCGACATGGGAAGGACCGTTCGGCACGGAAGCGTTCGGCGTACCTGGTTCGGCATGCAGCGCCTGGGCTCAAACGTTCGGCTAACAAGCCCGCTTGGGAAGTCCAGCCCATCTTTGCCTATAAATAGAGGGGCAGGGTCATAGTGAAATGGAGGCTTTTTTGGAGAGAAAACACCGGGGAGACTCTGCCATTTTCAAAACTCATCTTCTCTACTTAACAACTCCATTCAAATATTTGATTCACGAATTGTATTTGTAATCAACTATAAAGAAGATCAATAAAGTTTAACCTCAAAGTGGACGTAGGCAATTACGCCGAACCACTATAAATTTGGTGTTCTTACTTTCTGTATTTAGATTAGCGTTGTCTTCTCTGTTTAATTTGATTTCATCACTTATATCTCTTCACAATCTTCTTCTACGAGGTTAGTGACCAATTTTGGTGCTAACACTTTGGTGCTTTCACTGAGAATCGAATTCTCAGACCTCAAGGATCTGCTTTGAAGCTACTGGATTGAGAAAATCCCCCAAAGAAGATCCGACTTACTGATAGAACATCCGCTGATTCTACTCAGAGTTCATACCAATAACTCTACAATGGCAAGACCACGTACCAGGTCAGCTTCTCTTAATGCGGATGTCCGAGAGACTGCTAGCATGCAACAAGCAGGACCTAGCAATCAACCAGCGATCCCGAGTGCAGGGATTGCCGCTCAAGAACAGACTCCAGTTGTCACCAGAGTGGAGTTCAACGACTTGATGAGAGAACTTAGGGAAAGCAGGAGACAACTGGGAGAACAGATGCAAGCTAATGCCAACCTGATGGCACAACTCACTCAACAGCAGCAACAGAATGCTGGGGGCAATCCAGCTGCTTATTACTCTTCTGACAGCTCAACTTCTTCTGATGAACCACCCAGGCGCAGACGCCGTAAGACTGAAGCTGCAAGGGAAGATGCTGCTGTTCGAACAGCAGGAGACCGCGACCAAGCCAGAACTGGAAACTTCCGAACCGGAGTACAGATGGAGGAGGGAGCTCCAGATCATCAAGATGTTAACAATGTTGAACCTCACGACGCACGATTGGCAGATCGCCAGGAAAGGAGGCATCAGCATGGACAGGCGCGTAGAACTGACTCCAACCTCCCAGCTTCCATACAGACACCCGATCTGACAGCCATGATCAGGCAACTGATGAAAGAAAATCAGGGCTTATCAAATGACGATTGGGGAGTGTCAAGAAGTCATACTCCGTTCACGGATGTTGTGCTGCAAGCGGCCTACCCCAAGAAGTTTAGCATGCCAACCATTCCTGCGTACGAAGGAAAGACTGACCCCAGACAACATGTAATGAGGTATGAATGGATGATGGATTCAGCCAGAGCAAATGATGCCACCAAGTGTAGGTGCTTTCCGATTACTCTATCTGGGATCGCTACTATGTGGTTCACCCGACTTCCTCCGCGATCCGTATCAAATTTCGAGGAGTTGGCAAAGAAGTTTATTGAGCAATTCAGGATACACACTACACGCCCGAAGGACGTGATGTCTCTGTCAAGTGTAATCCAAAATCCCGGAGAGTCGCTGAAGGAGTACTTACAAAGATTCTGTGACGACCGCCCATGACTCCTGCACCGAATCTAAAGATAGAGCGCTGTAAAGTGTGCCAGGCGACCATGGACGATTGTCAAGGTAAGATCTAAAACAACAGAATCTATCGTATTACTCACAGCGCATGGACAAAATACAATAGAACATATGTATAGTGAAGCTTTACAGAAACAAAATGACATCATATAAAACTCCATAATAGTTGAATACAAGCATCCACATAGTCAATACATCTAGCCTCACTACATATCTCTCAGAGAATACAAAACAGCGGAATATCCAGTACAAATAATAAGAAGATAATATGCAACCCTCCAGCTCGTCTTTGATATCAGCATCGTGAGAAGAGAACAGCACCTGTCACCTGCTACCTAGTCTGCCCGTCCCAAAATGGACGAACAGCCCAAGGCAATAAGAATTAAAAACATAAAGCCTTGAGTCAGACAACAGTCTTAGTGAGCAGTAAATTAACTAACAACATACCAAAAGAGCATAAAGGAAAAAGGAAGAGGAATACATCCCTCCCACTCCAACCTCATTCTACAGTGATAGCCCCCAGACACACACTAGCAGAAGCAAACATAGCAGAGCATACAATTTAAAGTAAAGCTACTATCACTCGAATCAAGGGCGATGTTTTCCAAGTACCAAGGCCTAAATCAGATAAGCACCCAGAAAATACCGCTCTTGAGTCCGAATGACGATACAACCAAACATCCATGACTCTGGCTATCACTGTTATCATTGCTTCGATATCACCGTTAATTGAATGACCGGCATATTCTTTCAGCCGTCCGTCAAGGGCTAATGGAAACCCCGGTTCTAGACATAACTCCCGCACGTCGTCGCAGCCCGTGCCTAGGACTATCGAATCTGCCCAGAGTACTCGACCATCAACAGTTGGCCGTTGGGACTATCGAATCTGCCCAAACGTACTCTTGCTTAGAGCATGCTAGAACCTTCAACAACGATGCTATCCAAGCCTCCTAGTCATCCTCCTCGACGACTATTCTCATATCCATTCATTATCCTCAACTCGAATCATATCACCGAGTTATCAACATGCTTGGAATGATCCCGTCTGGATTAGACCAAGTCTTCATCACATGATTGCCTCGCTTCATTACATCCTCGCAAAGCCTCATCTCATCATCACATCATCAAATCTATGCATAAGAGCTTCATCATCCCGCTACATATGCCACGAGCAGCTTTCCCAATTCAAGAGCCTTTCCCTTAGCTTTTGAATCGTCTTCGGTCTAAATCTAATCATCAATCATCTAGTTCATAACAATCAATCAAATCAAACATCAATCCAAACAATCAAGCATTCAAATATGATCTAAGTAGACAATTATAACAATAATGGCATTTTCGTAATTAAAGAGTTGAAAGTCCAATAAGCATGAAAACATGGATTATATCTCTACAAGCTTGATGAATGAACTTGCATAGGTTAACATATGATAAAATGGATGTAACATCATCATGAACAATGGATCTATATGGATCTACACTTAGGATGAAGAAAATGCATGGAAATCACTATTTTAACACCAAATCGAGCCAACAATCCGATATACTCCTTTGGATCGTGTGAGAGATAATCACCACTCACCAAATCACCGAAACAACCTCAAATCAATACGTTTTAGATCTGGACAGCAAGGGATCAAGCTTGATCTAGCACGAATCCGCTTCAAACGATGAAATCTCCCTTGAAAAGATGAAGATCTTCAACTTTAGCTCTTGAATCTTCAATCTTGATCTTTGATTCGGATGGAAGGAAGCACAAGATTAGAGTGGAGAAAAGAAGTGAAGAAGTGTAGAAGTCGAGCTCTCAAAATGGCAGCACTTCGTCGCTTCAAAATCCGGATCCCAAAAAGAGAGAACAACCCCTCCTATTTATAGCTGAAAACTGCCCTTAAGTCGTGACTAGTCTATCTCCTAAGTCGTTTCCGACTTATGACTTAAGCCCCCACGACTCAACCACCCCCTACGACTTAACCAAGCTACGACTCATCCACTTGCACGAGTTATCACCCATGCGCGACTCATCAGCTTACGACTCATCAGAAGGTACGACTCATCAGAAGGTACGACTCATCAGAAGGTACGACTCATCAAAGGGCTCAACCTACGACTCATCAAAGGGCTCAACCTACGACTCATCAAATAACCGGGTTAAACTCTTAAGTCATCTACAACTCATCAGACCAATCCTTAACTCGGCAACGACTTAACAAATAGCTGGGGTTACGACTCAACTGGTCAGACGACTCAACTAGGCTTACGACTTACGACTTAGTAAGTATACGACTCATCCCTTAACTCGTCCAGTCCTTAAGTCGCGCCTACCCCTTAAGTCGTTCAAACGACTTATCCTTACACCCTTAACTAGCCAAGTCCCTGAGTCGCTCCTATCCCCTAAGTCGTATACGAATCACGACTTATGCTAAATCGTGGACGACTTAGGACTTGGGCAAAATTTACCTAAAATCTGAAATGGCTAAAAATGCTAAAACTCCAGATTTGACGAACTTTTCGATCCGTGAAAATACGGGTCGTTACATTCTCTCCCCCTTAGGAATTTCGCCCCCGAAATTCCAAGCAAACAAAGCAATCAAAGACTATTCTGTATGCCTACCATCCATAGCAATCAACAAACCATGCATCCAATTCTAGCTTAGCGTACAGAATTCTAAGACTTAGAACAAGTTACAATATCGCGAGATGAGATGACACCGTAGGGCCATACCTTGAAGAGTTCAGGATGAGCTGCCTTCATCCTCTCTTCCACCTCCCACGTACAGTCGTTATCATCATCACTCCATTGTATCTTGAGCAACTTAACTACCTTCCTCCTAAGCTGTTTCGTGTCAGTTTCAACAACACGAAGGCTTACGAGGTCTTCTATCTACTGGATCAACTTCGAAATCTTCACAGCTATCAGCAGAAACTACGGTATTCGAGTCGTGCACATACTTCCGTAGATATGATACGTGAAAAGCATTGTGCACACCCGACATCTTCTCCGGTAACTCCAATCTGTAGGCGAGCTTTCCAATTCGCTCGATGATCGGGAATGGTCCAACAAATCTCGGAGTCAATTTTCCTTTCTTCCCGAATCGAATAACATTCTTCAGTGGAGAAATCTTCACAAAAACCATATCTCCTACGTCGAATTCCAAATCCTTTCGACGCTTATCGGCATAACTCTTCTGACGGTCTTGGGCTGCCTTCATTCGTTGCCGAATGATCTCTATGCAATCCGAAGTCTGTCGAATCATCTCTGGCCCAAGCATCAGCTTTTCTCCAGTTTCCAACCAACATGTTGGAGAGTTACACGGTCTTCCATACAATGCCTCATACGGTGCCATACCAATGCTTGACTGGTAACTGTTGTTGTACGCAAACTCCACCAAATGAAGGTGATCTTCCCATGATCCTCCGAAATCCAAAACACAAGCTCTGAGGAGATCTTCCAAAACTCGGTTGACTCTCTCAGTCTGACCATCTGTTTGAGGGTGATAAGCTGTACTCAAACACAACTCGGTTCCCAAAACTTCCTGGAAGCTCTTCCAAAATCCACTAGTGAACAATGGATCTCGATCGCTCACTATACTCTTCGGAATACCATGGAATCGGACTATCCACTTAACATACAACTCAGCCAACTTTGATGCAGTCCTAGTCGATCGAACAGGAATGAATCGTGCACTCTTAGTCAGACGATCCACAATGACCCAAATCCCTTCATTTCCCACCCTGGTTCTAGGCAACCCATCGATAAAATCCATCGACACTTGTTCCCACTTCCATGTAGGAACTTCTAATGGCTGAAGCAATCCGCTTGGCTTCTTCTGTTCGACTTTTACCAACTGGCAATTCATACATTTGGAAATAAAATTTCCAACATCCTTCTTCATACCTTCCCAGTAGTAGGTTCTCTTCATATCCCGATACATCTTATTTCCACCTGGATGAATTGTCAGCTTCGAGTGATGACTTTCCTTCAGAACTTCACTCCTCAATTCATCTATATCGGGAACAACTAGTCGTCCTTGCTTTCGAAGCCAACCCTCTCGATCGACCTCGAATCCTTTATCCTTTTCTGGATCCAATCCAGATTCCAATTCACGGATAATCTTGACAAGCTTATCATCTCGCTTTTGGCCCTCGCCAATCCTTTCCACAAGAGTGGGTCTTATTGATAAGTTTGCCAACATCTCAGGTTCCAATTCGCATCTAGGCCTGAAGTCAAATCCAGCTAAATACTCGAGACTCTTCCATTCTGAAAACATGGCCCCCAATCCTGCATGTCTTCGACTTAACGCATCTGCCACTGCGTTACCTTTTCCCGGAGTATAAGCTATACCAAAATCATATGATGCCAAAAACTCTAGCCAACGTTGCTGCCGAAGATTCAAATCCTTTTGGGAGAAAAGATACTTCAACGACTTGTGATCCATAAACAACTCGAATCGAACTCCCAATAAATAATGCCTCCACATCTTCAGAGCATATACAATCGCCGCTAATTCCAAATCATGAGTTGGGTAATTCCTTTCATGCGGCTTCAGTTGTCGACTGGCATACGCAACAACTTTATCCTTCTGCATCAGCACTGCTCCAAGTCCAGTACCACATGCGTCGGTGTAAACCACCATCTCATCATTCCCACTAGGAATAGTCAAAACAGGAGCACTCGTCAATCTCTCTTTCAGGATTCCGAAAGCTTGCTCACACTTAGCATCCCAACTGAACACTTGGTTCTTCTTCGTCAATCCTGTTAATGGTGCAGCTATCTTGGAGAAGTCTTTGATAAACCGTCGATAATATCCTGCTAATCCAAGAAAACTTCTCACATCAGATGCATTCTTAGGTCTAACCCAATCCTAGATTGCTGCCACCTTAGCGGGATCAACCGCTATTCCACTTCCAGAAATCACATGGCCTAAGAATCTCACTTCACTCTTCCAGAAGTGACACTTCGAAAACTTAGCCTTCAGCTGATGTTTCCGCAAGATTTCCAAAACCATACACAAGTGCGTCTTGTGCTCTTCCTCCGTTCTGGAATAAATCAGAATATCATCCACGAACACAAGTACGAACTTGTTCAACTGATCTCTGAACACTCTATTCATAAGATCCACAAAATATGCTGGCGCGTTAGTCAATCCAAACGGCATTACCAGCCACTCAAAGAAACCGGATGGTGTCCTAAAAGCAGTCTTCGACACACTATCCTTCGCTACTCTCAACTGGTGAAATCCCGTTGCCAAATCCATCTGAGAAAACACCTTAGCTTCGTGAAGCTGATCAAACAAGTCATCTATTCTCGGCAATGGATACTTGTTCTTCTTAGTCACCTTATTCAGCTCACGATAATCCACACACAATCTCAACGACCCATCTGCCTTGGTTGCAAACACAACTGGTGCACCCCACTCGGACACACTACGCCGAATGAATCCTTTCTGTAAAAGGTCATCAACTTGCACCCTCAACTCCTGCTGTTCCTTAGGCGCCATCTACCTAAGAGGCATTACAACAGGTCTGGCTCCTTCAACTAGATCTATACGAAACTCGATCTCTCTATGCGGCGGCAACCCTTTGACTTCGTCAAAGACATCCTCGAATCCATTTGCGATTGGCACTAAAGACAGTCCATCCCGTGGAACAACTAGCGAATACATGAAGCTCATGAAGACGCCTTCCTCATGCTTACATCGTATCACAATCTTTCGCCCTTCCACATTCTCGACTGTCACCTCCAGCCTCTCACAATCAACCTTAGCCGCATACTTCCTAAGCCAGTCCATACCCAAGATAATTCCGAACCCCGCAAAGTTCAGAACAAAGCAATCACAAACAAAAGAGCAACCATGACTCGACACAACTAGACCACGACATAACATACACAAACAAGACGAACCCCCAACTGGATTAGTCACAACCAATGGCCTATCAACAATATCCGGTGCCAAACCTAACCGGCCTACGAGTTCACTACAAACAAATGAATGCGACGCTCCAGTATCAAACAGAACTCTAACTGGAACACCACATAGGAAAAGAGTACCTTGAACAACCACACTCTTTCCCTTCTCTTCAGCAGTAAGAGCTTTTGAAGATGACGGAACAGCTCCTAAAGCATAGGCTTGCACAATCTGCCTGTCCTTCCTTGGTTCTGGACAATTCTTCCTGAAATGCCCCGGCTTGTCACAGTTGTGACACTTCATCGGTGCCTTCGGATTCTTACAATCCTTCGAGAAATGGCCCTTCTGCTGACAATTGTAGCAAGTCACCTCGCCTTTCGGCTTCTTCTGGCCATCCTTACCCTTCTGCTGCTGCTGCCTCCTCTTCTTGTTTCCACCCTGCTGGGGTTTAGACTCTTCCCTGGTCACAGCAACAACGGATCCATCCTTAGGAAACAGACTCTCATGCCTGAGAGCTTTCTCCACAAGCTTCTCAAATGAATCGTCCAAATGATCCACCAACTGCCTCCCAAGATAACTATCCAAGCCGGTCACAAACTTCTCATTCTTCTGATAAGCAGATTCGATATATGACCGAGCATACTTGGACAAAGCTTCAAACTCAGAAACATACTCAAGAACAGATCTCCCTCCCTGCTTGAGCTCCACAAACTTCTTGAACAGAACAGACTTCTGAGCTGTAGAAATGAACTTAGCTTCAAATCTAGCTTGGAATTGCTCCCAAGTAATCTCTTCCTCCACGGTATTGATGGTAATAGAGTTCCACCAATCAGAAGCTCTCCCTTGAAGCTGCCTTGATGCCAACTTCCTCTTAGTTGCATCATCAATTCCCAAATCACCAAAGATCCTTCTACAAGCATCTATCCATCTCTGGACCTCAATAGTTGATTCTGTTCCCAAGAAAACCTTCCCTCCAAGAGCAGTATAATCCTTGCACAACTTAGCAAAATCCACCGGTTTTGGAGTTTGAACTTGAACTCCAACATCAACTGCCGCTCCCGGAACCGGTATCCTTCTCATGATCGAAGTCATCATATCTTCGAACATGGCTGCATAATCAGCAGTCTCTTCAGTAGCACGGCCTTCCCTAGCAGCTGGTCTCCCTCTTCAACTCATTCTCAATATCTATAAAAAGGAATGATTAGAACATCTAGAGAAACAACTGCATAAAGGACTCAACTCTACTAAGCTACTATATTATATATAGTATTCATCCTTCAAAATACAATTACGTCTCTCATACGTGGTTACTTTAGCGAGCGTTGGGTAAAATCGATTAACCAATGCTCTGATACCAAATGTGACGACCGCCCATGACTCCTGCACCGAATCTAAAGATAGAGCGCTGTAAAGTGTGCCAGGCGACCATGGACGATTGTCAAGGTAAGATCTAAAACAACAGAATCTATCGTATTACTCACAGCGCATGGACAAAATACAATAGAACATATGTATAGTGAAGCTTTACAGAAACAAAATGACATCATATAAAACTCCATAATAGTTGAATACAAGCATCCACATAATCAATACATCTAGCCTCACTACATATCTCTCAGAGAATACAAAACAGCGGAATATCCAGTACAAATAATAAGAAGATAATATGCAACCCTCCAGCTCGTCTTCGATATCAGCATCGTGAGAAGAGAACAGCACCTGTCACCTGCTACCTAGTCTGCCCGTCCCAAAATGGACGAACAGCCCAAGGCAATAAGAATTAAAAACATAAAGCCTTGAGTCAGACAACAGTCTTAGTGAGCAGTAAATTAACTAACAACATACCAAAAGAGCATAAAGGAAAAAGGAAGAGGAATACATCCCTCCCACTCCAACCTCATTCTACAGTGATAGCCCCCAGACACACACTAGCAGAAGCAAACATAGCAGAGCATACAATTTAAAGTAAAGCTACTATCACTCGAATCAAGGGCGATGTTTTCCAAGTACCAAGGCCTAAATCAGATAAGCACCCAAAAAATACCGCTCTTGAGTCCGAATGACGATACAACCAAACATCCATGACTCTGGCTATCACTGTTATCATTGCTTCGATATCACCGCTAATTGAATGACCGGCACATTCTTTCAGCTGTCCGTCAAGGGCTAATGGAAACCCCGGTTCTAGACATAACTCCCGCACGTCGTCGCAGCCCGTGCCTAGGACTATCGAATCTGCCCAAAGTACTCGACCATCAACAGTTGGCCGTTGGGACTATCGAATCTGCCCAAACGTACTCTTGCTTAGAGCATGCTAGAACCTTCAACAACGATGCTATCCAAGCCTCCTAGTCATCCTCCTCGACGACTATTCTCATATCCATTCATTATCCTCAACTCGAATCATATCACCGAGTTATCAACATGCTTGGAATGATCCCGTCTGGATTAGACCAAGTCTTCATCACATGATTGCCTCGCTTCATTACATCCTCGCAAAGCCTCATCTCATCATCACATCATCAAATCTATGCATAAGAGCTTCATCATCCCGCTACATATGCCACGAGCAGCTTTCCCAATTCAAGAGCCTTTCCCTTAGCTTTTGAATCGTCTTCGGTCTAAATCTAATCATCAATCATCTAGTTCATAACAATCAATCAAATCAAACATCAATCCAAACAATCAAGCATTCAAATATGATCTAAGTAGACAATTATAACAATAATGGCATTTTCGTAATTAAAGAGTTGAAAGTCCAATAAGCATGAAAACATGGATTATATCTCTACAAGCTTGATGAATGAACTTGCATAGGTTAACATATGATAAAATGGATGTAACATCATCATGAACAATGGATCTATATGAATCTACACTTAGGATGAAGAAAATGCATGGAAATCACTATTTTAACACCAAATCGAGCCAACAATCCGATATACTCCTTTGGATCCATGTGAGAGATAATCACCACTCACCAAATCACCGAAACAACCTCAAATCAATACGTTTCAGATCTGGACAGCAAGGGATCAAGCTTGATCTAGCACGAATCCGCTTCAAACGATGAAATCTCCCTTGAAAAGATGAAGATCTTCAACTTTAGCTCTTGAATCTTCAATCTTGATCTTTGATTCGGATGGAAGGAAGCACAAGATTAGAGTGGAGAAAAGAAGTGAAGAAGTGTAGAAGTCGAGCTCTCAAAATGGCAGCACTTCGTCGCTTCAAAATCCGGATCCCAAAAAGAGAGAACAACCCCTCCTATTTATAGCTGAAAACTGCCCTTAAGTCGTGACTAGTCTATATCTCCTAAGTCGTTTCCGACTTATGACTTAAGCCCCCACGACTCAACCACCCCCTACGACTTAACCAAGCTACGACTCATCTACTTGCACGAGTTATCACCCATGCGCGACTCATCAGCTTACGACTCATCAGAAGGTACGACTCATCAGAAGGTACGACTCATCAGAAGGTACGACTCATCAAAGGGCTCAACCTACGACTCATCAAAGGGCTCAACCTACGACTCATCAAATAACCGGGTTAAACTCTTAAGTCGTCTACGACTCATCAGACCAATCCTTAACTCGGCAACGACTTAACAAATAGCTGGTGTTACGACTCAACTGGTCAGACGACTCAACTAGGCTTACGACTTACGACTTAGTAAGTATACGACTCATCCCTTAACTCGTCCAGTCCTTAAGTTGCGCCTACCCCTTAAGTCGTTCAAACGACTTATCCTTACACCCTTAACTAGCCAAGTCCCTGAGTCGCTCCTATCCCCTAAGTCGTATACGACTCACGACTTATGCTAAATCGTGGACGACTTAGGACTTGGGCAAAATTTGCCTAAAATCTGAAATGGCTAAAAATGCTAAAACTCCAGATTTGACGAACTTTTCGATCCGTGAAAATACGGGTCGTTACAGATTCCACGTTGCGGCAACTGAAGTCAGTAATCCCAACGACCATGCAATTCTAATGGCTGTAATGAGAGGTGTAGATCCGGATTCTGAATTCGGAGATTGGCTGGCAGGAAAACCTCCGGCTACGCTAGAGCGTTTCTACTCCAAGGCACACCAGTTCATAAGAAGAGAGGAAGCTAGGTGGGTACGACGAGACAAGGCACCGGGACCTGCCCAAGAGTCAATTAAGAGCAACATTGCTGTGAAGCAATCTGGAGACAATTCGGGAAAGGTCCAAGTCAACGTCCAGAGTAAGCCTGTGCAGCCCAAAGAGTCCAGAGGAAGAAGTCAAGGAAAGAGGAAAGAAGCGGGAAAGTGGAAGTCGAGAATTCCAAGCTACAGCGAGTACACTCCGCTAAACGCCCCACTTGAGAACATTTACCTATCCACATGCAATACTTTTCAATACAGAAAACCACGTCCGAAAGAATCAACTGAAGAACAAAAACGGACTGGGAAATATTGCCGCTTCCATGAAACTTATGGACACAACACGGAAGAATGCAGACACCTGCATGACGCTATCGTGAAATTGATCAGACAAAAGAAGTTGCAAGAATTTGTAAAGGATCCACAGGAAGGAGGACAGGGAACGTCCAACCCAGGTCGTGCACCGGCTCCACGTCATCCTGAGGAACCTGCCCGGACTGTTGGAAGACTGGTTATAAATACAATTATCGGCGGACCTCATCCCGCAGATAAGAACTGGCAAGAGATGGAACGATATGCGAGCTCCTTGAAGCATGCAGATTTTGAGTGCTGTTCGAACGTAGAGGACGGGGCCCCTGCTAAGTAGCAGCGCGTGATGACAGACGATATTGTGTTCAGAAACAGAGACGCTGATCAGGTAGAGGCTCCGACCATCGATCCCATGGTCATATCTGCAACAATCGGACCAGCATATGTAAAAAGAATTTTGATTGATTGTGGAAGTTCAGTCAACATCATCTTCAAGAAGGCCTATGATCAGATGAAGCTAGAGACAAAAGACTTAAAACCATCCAAAGCTCGTATCCACGGCTTTAACGGCGCTGCGACTGATGCAGTAGGATATGTCGAGTTACCAGTTGAACTGGGACAAGGCGAGCGTCGGAGGGTACGAATTCTACCCTTT
The DNA here is from genome assembly GCA_030737815.1 of Allium fistulosum. Classification (NCBI taxonomy): domain Eukaryota; kingdom Viridiplantae; phylum Streptophyta; class Magnoliopsida; order Asparagales; family Amaryllidaceae; genus Allium; species Allium fistulosum. The sequence goes on from JASFAW010000015.1 coordinate 2,741,817, forward strand.
GTAGTTTTGGATGTGGACTCTCCATATAATGTTTTCTTGGGTCGGCCGGCCCTGGCTGAATTTAGGGCGGCACTAGCCCCGTGGTGCTTGACTTTGAAGTTTCCGACTGACAAAGGAGTATGCATTGTTCACGGTGACCAAGCAGCTGGTCGTTCTTGTTATGTAGCCGAGCTCCGAGAGGCCCACCGGAGGGAGAAAGGAAAGGTTGCGGACAATCCCGTCCGCATCCTCAATACGAATAATTGACAAGTAGTGCCCGAGCCCTGGCTCGGGCATAGTTCTCGGATCTACGGAGATATAGATCCGAGAGACGACGATGAGAAACCCAGGGAAGAGAAGGCGGCACCGGCTGAATTAACAATTGACATTTCAGTTAGCCGTGACGACCCTTCGCGAATACTGAAGATCGGATCACAGTTAGGCCCCGCAATGACTGAAGACCTTAGCGACTTCCTCCGGGCAAACCTTGATGTTTTTGCCTGGACGCATTCTGATATGTGTGGGATTTCTCCCGCCATCACAAGTCATATGTTGAACGTAGACCCGAAATACGTCCCAGTCAAGCAAAAAAGGAGAGGAATGGATCCAGAGAGATCCGCCGCTCTTGGAGAGGAGGTGGACAAACTCAAAGCAAATGGGTTCGTCCGCGACGCCCTCTACCCGGAGTGGGTCTCCAACCCCGTGCAAGTAAAGAAGGCGAATGGAAAATGGAGGACTTGCATAGATTATTCCGACTTGAACAAAGCATGCCCTAAGGACAGTTTCCCGTTGCCTAGGATCGATCAGTTGGTCGATTCCACAGCTGGACACGAATTATTGTCATTTATGGATGCGTACTCAGGATACAACCAAATCCCAATGCATATTCCGGACCAAGAACACACCAGCTTCGTTACAAATGTCGGGCTGTATTGCTATGTAGTGATGCCCTTGGGATTAAAGAATGCTGGAGCAACTTACCAATGTCTGGTGAATCAAATGTTCAAGGACCAGCTGGGCAAAACCATGGAAGTCTATGTGGATGACATGCTCGTGAAGTCACGGCGGTCAAACGACCACATTCAAGACTTAGCTGAAATGTTTAACATACTCAGGTTCTATGGAATGAAGATCAACCCGCTGAAGTGTTCTTTCGGCGTTGCATCAGGGAAGTTTTTAGGATTCATCGTCAACGCTAGGGAAATCGAAGCCAACCCAGAAAAGATCCAAGCCATTCGAGATGTACAAGCGCCCAGGACTATAAAGCAGGTACAAAGCTTGAACGGAAAAGTAGCTGCGCTGAGTCGATTTATATCCAAGGCAACTGACAAGTGCATCCCGTTCTTTGACATAATAAAGAAAGGAAAGAGGAATTTTGAATGGACGTCTAGCTGCGAGGAGGCTTTCCAGAACCTGGTAAGGCATCTGGAGAGCCCACCAATGCTATCTAAACCAGTTGACCATGAGATGCTGTACGTTTACTTGGCTATATCCCCTCATGCGATAAGCGCAGCTTTGGTCCGTGAGGAGGATCGAGTCCAGAAGCCGGTATATTATGTTAGCAAGCGTTTAACGGGGGCAGAGAAGAATTACCCTAAAATCGAGAAATTGGCTTATTGCTTGGTGATTGCATCACGCAAGCTGCGCCCATACTTTCAAGCGCATTCAATCGGCGTTTATACCGATCAACCCCTGAGGCAGGTACTTCAACGACCGGAAACTTCTGGAAGATTGCTAAAATGGAACATCGAGTTGAGCCAATTCGATATCGCGTACTTACCACGGAGAGCCATCCGAGGGCAAGCGTTAGCAGACTTCATCGCTGAATTTACCATACCCATCAAACCGGATGATCACGACATCATTCCCCCCATTCGATGGAAATTATACACTGACGGTGCATCAAACGACCGTTGCTCCGGCGCGGGCGTAGTTCTTATAACTCCGGAAAACCGATCAATCTGTTATGCCCTGAAGCTCGATTTTCCGGCTACAAACAACGAAGCCGAATATGAAGCACTGATCGCTGGCTTGAAGCTTATCAAAGAACTCGGGATCGATTCAGTCGAAATCTTTTGTGACTCGCAGTTAGTGGTTTACCAAGTACGAGGAGACTACCAAGCAAAAGGACGAAAGCTTGCTCCGTACCTCGTTCAGGTCCAGGAACTACTATCAAATCTTGAGCGTTATGACATTTCACATATCCCGCGAGAACAAAACAAAGAAGCCGACTTGTTGGCTAAGTTCGCAAGTACCGACGATGTTCAACAAATGGGATTGTATCCCGTTGAAGTCTTGCATGCCCCGAGTGTGGACGAGATGAAAATCGATCGCGTGTTGGAAACAGAGATCGAGAAGGACTCGTGGATAACCCCATTCAAACTGTACCTGACAACCGGGGCTTTACCAGAAAAAAGAAGCGAAAGACGACAGGTCCTTCGAAAGGCTGCGCGGTACGTAATGCAGGATAGATCCATGTACCGGAAAGGATTCTCAGTCCCATTGTTACGGTGCATCGCTCATGATGAAACAAAGCGAGTCTTGAGGGAAGTCCATGAAGGGGAATGCGGCGACCATACTGGGGGGCAAACGCTAGCAAAGAAGATCCTCCGCTATGGGTATTACTGGCCCACCATAAACCGGGATGCCGCGGACTACGCAAGAAAATGCGACAAGTGTCAAAGATATGCAAAAATCCCGAGGGCTCCGTCAACGGAAGTCACACAAATGATCAGTCCTTGGCCATTCGCGATCTGGGGAATCGACATAATCGGCTCTTTGCCTCTATCCAAAGGTGGTGCGAAATACGCGATAGTTGCAGTCGACTATTTCACGAAATGGGCTGAGGCAGAACCTTTGGCCACTATCACCTCTAAGAAGGTCATTAACTTCGTTGTACGAAACATTATATGCCGCTTTGGCCTTCCACGCACCATCATTACAGACAACGGAACGCAATTCGAAAGTAGAGAGTTCAAAGAGTTCTGTTTAAAGTACGGCATCGAGAAAAAGTTCGCCGCCGTTGCACACCCAAAAGCTAACGGACAAGTCGAGGCCGTTAACAAGATAATCAAGTCCATACTAAAGAAGCGTCTGGAGAAGGTTGGAGGCAAATGGGTAGATGAACTCCCGACAGCATTATGGGCGTATAGAACTACCCACAAGTCCGCGACCGGCCACACTCCGTTCGCCTTGGCATACGGCTCTGAAGCCGTTATACCTGTGGAACTTGAAGTTCCATCGCACCGAGTGACGTACTACGATCCCAAGGCGAACCAAAACCTCTTGCTGGAGTCACTGGACTGGATCGATGAAAAACGGGAAGAAGCTGAATTAAGGGCGGCGGCGCACAGACATAGAGTCAAGCGTTACTATGACGGCAGAGTCCGTCCAAGAATCTTTGATGTGGGAGATCTCGTTCTGAAACGAGTCTTCCCGGTACCATCACGCATGAATCCCAGCTGGGAAGGTCCATACGCCATTGAACGGAAGCTTGGAGAAGGAACATTCAAGCTAGCGACCGTTGATGGCGCGACACTCCCCCGAGCATGGAACAGTGAACATTTGCGGCACTATTACATTTAGCATGTTTCCCTTTCTTGCTATAGGCACTATTGTTTCCTGCATGTTTCCATTCAATAATGATTTAGTTTCCTTTTAAAGTTGTAATCGAGCAATTTAGTTGATTTTCATTAATAAAGGCTTGAAGCCACATTTTCTGTGAAGTTTCTATATCTCTTAATTGGATGATAAATTACACTATTCTGCGCGACATACAGGCTCGTATGAACGATTTCCAATCTCCGAATCCCCAGAGCGCGGAGCGGAGTACTCTAAGTCCCCAGAGCGCGGGCTAGAGTATAAACGATTCCAATCTCCGAATCCCCAGAGTGCGGAGCGGAGTACTCTAAGTCCCCAGAGCGCGGGCTAGAGTATAAACGATTCCAATCTCCGAATCCCCAGAGTGCGGAGCGGAGTACTCTAAGTCCCCAGAGCGCGGACTAGAGTATAAACGATTCCAATCTCCGAATCCCCAGAGTGCGGAGCGGAGTACTCTGAGTCCCCAGAGCGCGGACTAGAGTATAAACGATTCCAATCTCCGAATCCCCAGAGCGCGGAGCGGAGTACTCTAAGTCCCCAGAGCACGGGCTAGAGTATAAACGATTCCAATCTCCGAATCCCCAGAGTGCGGAGCGGAGTACTCTAAGTCCCCAGAGCGCGGACTAGAGTATAAACGATTCCAATCTCTAAATCCCCAGAGCGCGGAACGGAGTACTCTAAGTCCCCAGAGCGCGGACTAGAGTATAAACGATTCCAATCTCTGAATCCCCATAGTGCGGAGCGGAGTACTCTAAGTCCCCAGAGCGCGGACTAGAGTATAAACGATTCCAATCTCCGAATCCCCAGAGTGCGGAGCGGAGTACTCTAAGTCCCCAGAGCGCGGACTAGAGTATAAACGACTTCCAATCTCCGAATCCCCAGAGTGCGGAGCAGAGTACTCTAAGTCCCCAGAGCGCAGACTAGAGTATGAACGATTCCAAGTCCCCAGAGTGCGGAGTCGAGTACTCTAAGTCCCCAGAGCGCGGACTAGAGTATGAACAGTCTCAAGTCTCCGAGTCCTCGGAGCACAGTGTCAGCAAACCAAATAAAGACAAGAGAATCATTCAAACAAGAAGAAACTAAAATTTTATTCGATAAGTCCAAAATGGGGATACAAGATCACTCCTACAAAATTCGGGCCTATACAAACTACAAGTTATGGAAGATGAAAACAGTTACAAACTTAAGCAAAAACTTATTGAACAAGTGCATCGATCATTTCTTCGACTTCTTCTTCTTGTCTGCCTTTGGTGTTTCCGACGACTCCTCTCCCTCACGTTTTTTCTTGGACTTTTTGCTTGCTAGAGAGATGGAGTCAGGAGTAGGAGACGGAACATCTAGTGGTTTGGACCTGCCCGGGAGAATGATTTTCAGAGGTCTGTTCCGCGGGTCAGTAAGTTCCAGGACTTCAGATTCAACTTTGACTTTGACCTTTCTCTTCTCCTCGTCGGCAAGACGATCCTTCATGCTCATCTCTGAAGTATGTTCAGAGGCGCCAGTGATTTTAACTTCGTCGCTTCCTTCGGCAGGAGACGAAGTATCAAGTTTGTCATCATCAAGCGCCCCAATCACTTGAGCGTCTGGGCCGGGAGTTACCCCTGCGTGAGCAACGTCGCTTGTTTTCCCCGCTTCCTCCTTGGCGTCATCGCTCCTCGGAGTTAGCTCGGTGTCAGAACAACCTGTGCGAGAATATAAGAAGTGGGCATTAGAACGAATAACCACTGTTGAAAAATGACAGGATCTCTTCGACCTCTAGAGAAAGAAGAATCTCCTACCAGGATCAGGTTGACTATCGGTGGCGCGCGGGGTTTCACCCTCCAGGATAGGTGACAGCACATGAACGCCAAGCCCGGGATCTTCGGGATCGTAACTGGCATGCTGCTCGAATGGATCAAGCGTCGACCGACCAGCCGATTGAGCAGCATAAGGAGCGGCGATGTAAGGAGTAGTAGCGTCGGCCTCTGACGGGCCAGCCTCGTCATTCTTCTCTTTCGAAGGGGAAGAGCCTTTGCCATAGAGAGCCAATGCTGCGGATAAATCCGATGGCTCATTCCCCCTCAGGAACTCCTTCACCAGTGCATCCTCGTCGATTTCTTCGGAGCCTGACTCGACTTTCTTGATCTTTATCAGAGTTTCCCATGCCTCAGCCAGGGATTCATGGTAGCCGTCGCCCAAGAATGTTAGGTCGCGGTGCATAAGGACGCGGGCTCCGTACTCGGCGATCAACGGGTCAAACATACTTTTGACCTCTTCCCTGCCGGCCTCTGCGGCCGCCTCAAGGCGAGAATCAAGCTCCTCCACAGCCATTCTTTTGCCCTCCTCACGGGCCTCATCCTTCATTTTCTCGACCCCGGCAAGTTCACCGTCGAGCTTTGCCTTCAGGAGCCGGGTAGCAACAATCTCATCACAATACCGCTGTGATTCTTCCTGAGCGGCTATTTTGTCTTCTTTCTCCTTGGAGAGTTGTTCTTTCAGCTCTTTGACTTGAGTAGCGAGCGCGTCCCTTTCTTTTTGGACAGAGTCTTTTTCTAGGGCAAGGGCGCCGCTGCGCTGAACTGCTTCGTCAAGCTCCTTTTTGTGAGCCACCTCTAAGCGAGTAACTGCCTCGGCAGTATCTTTTGCACCTTGTTCAGCGGCTTCTAGCTTTAACTTATAAGAGGCGAGTTCTTCGTCTTGGAATTTGATGATTTTCTTTTCGCTGTCAGCCTCCAGATTCAGACGGTCAATCTCGTGTTGACGCTCGACAGATACTTCTGAGATCTTCTCCACCAAGTGCACGAATGCGTCATGTTGAACATAGACGTCATTGTTGCAGGCAATGGCACTTTGCTTCACGTGCCCAGGAATGTGATGGATGGCCGGGAGAAATTTCAAACCGTCAAAACAAATTTTCGGAAACTTGGCCTTAAGGTCGACCATCTTTTCCGCAACAGTTGGGTCCACGGCAGGAGCAGGAGGAGGAGGCTTAGAGAATTCCGTTCTTTTACGCGGCTCTCGAACTTGCCTCGTACTCGATGAACTGGAATGTTGTTCTCGAGCAGCATCAGACTGATAACCCTTCTGCAAAGACTTCTCTTTATCCGGCTCAGTTGTAGGAGGAAGATCGCGGGACTAGGAAGATTGATAGTGTGCTTTCTTGCGGTGAGACGACTCGCGCGGACGATTGTCCCTATCTTCATAATCACCTCGGTCCCGGCGTCTGCCTGAACCGGAATCCCGTCCGGAGTGATGGAATATAGAAGACCCCTGAAGGCGATCAAGTCCGTGGGAGCGGCCCATATCACCTGCAAAGAAGGAAGATAACAACGAATTAAGGAGAATTCACGAATTAAAAAGACTTGAAGTATGTTATGGAATGCGCATGTGCGTGTGTGTCCTAAGTGTTCCCCCCGACGGACCCGTTCGTTTATCTTTGCTAATCGGAGTATTGTCTCTTTGAGCCGGGAGTTGAACTCCTGCATTGCCTCTAGCGGGCGAGGAGAATTTGAGAGCTTCAGGATCATCGAACCCGTAATTAAGTATGTCTTCGGGAATAGAGAGGTTCGAGAGACCCCTCAGAGAACTTTCCAGATGCTGCGAAGAAGCCTCTTTCTCAGGAGGGATAGGCGTAGATTTTGAGGTGCCACCAACTTTCTCTTTCTGAACCGTATATTTCAGCTTTTTCTTTCCCTTCAAGGGGAGGATGACGTCTCAATATCCTGAACTTCGATTCCGGATTCCAAGCAGGACCCACGTTCTCGCCCTGAGTTTCGGGTGCATCATCCTCTTTGCGCTCGCCTTCTTCGTGCGTGTTGGGAGCGCGACGCGATGACGGGCCGGCAAGTTTTTTCCCTTTACCAGATGGAGGTTTGGGAATTGTAACACCTTCTGGAAGGCTAATCCGACGATCAGGAGCTAGCAAGCCGAACCCCGACAGCGATTCATTTGAAATGATAGCTCGAATATCTCGATCCTCGGCTGGAAGAGCTCTAATCGCGTCGACAGCATCAGAATATCCTCGGCCTTCCGGACGCGGGTTAATACCTGAAAAGATGAAATGAAGAGTTAGGAAAAACATGACTCCCATTAAGTACGAATAACGGTTCGACAGAGAGACTTACTGCCTTCAACCCATCTCCTAGCAAAACCAGACGGGCATCGCACATAGAACCATTCCTGTTTGTACAGGGCGAATTTGCTACAGGCCCCTGTCAAGATCTGGCACTTGTGATATGGCTCAAGGAATATGAAGGAAGGGCTATCTTTCCGTCTCTTGAACATATAAATGTATCGGATATCACCGGGGGTTGGAGGTCTGGAGAAGACAGCCATGAAGAGTAAATAAGTCCCATATAGGAACGCATGGCCATTCGGGTGCAGCTGCGACGGAGCAATGTCTATATACTGCAGCACATCCCGGAGAAATAAGTTAAATGGAGGCACGCTGCCCATCCAACACATGAACTTGTTGCAGGCCGTGTACCCGACTGGGGGCAGATGAGGACGGTCGTGTCTCGAAGGAACTAACACGTCAGCAAAGGGAATCCCGTGAATGGAACATATCCGTCGCAGAGCGGCCTCGTTGATCTTCGAGGCTTGAGAATCGACCGGATTGTCCAGTAAGATGGTTGACTCCAGAGCATCGGGCGCCAAGTTATGAGCGGGAGAGATTGACGGGTTGGAAGCATCTGCGGCTCCTTGCCTTGCTGACGGCCCAGGCCTGTCAGATATGGTGGCAGAACTAGATTTTCCCGACATCCCGAATAAATAATGAACCTGGCTAAATGCTTGAGAGAGCTATACTTAAAAAACGTTGAACGTTAGAATTAGCAACACGATTTCCCCCCCCCCCCATGTGGTGTGTGAACTAGTGCAAGCGATTGTGTGCAGGCAATAAGAATCTAAAGGTTCTAAAGATGTAATATTTAGCTTCGAATCATCGCCTTCGAAGACCGTCATCGCTGACCGTCTCAAAAAGCTCGCCTTGAGGGGATTATAGTCCCAGATTCAGAAGACATATGATTTCTAGAGTGACCGGCTTAAAATGTAGTTAGACACCTATCCTGTTTGGCATTTTTAATGTTGTTCGGCATTTGTATTGACCGGCTAAAGACATTATCCGGCCCAAGAATTGTCCGGCAGTTGCTTTGTTTGACTAAGGTAATGGTTCGACCTAAGGGTTGTTCGGCTGAAGTCAGTGTTCGGCATGTCAAATATGCTGTTCGGCTAGAGTCATCGTTCGGCATGTCAGTTATGCTGTTCGGCTAGAGTCATCGTTCGGCATGTCAGTTATGTTGTTCGGCTAAAGTCATTGTTCGGCATGTCAAATATGTTGTTCGGCTAAAGTCAGTGTTCGGCGTATCAATCGTATTGATCGGCTAATGTCATCGTTCAGCTAAAAGTGGTGCTCCGCCACGATTTCAATTCTACCCTACTCCTTCTCCATCCACACCGAACGACAGAGACGGATCGCCCGGCAAAGACTACGCCGTTCAACACCCCATCTACCCTTCTATCGTTCGGCACGGAGGAGCTATTTAGACAACTCAAAACGAGCAAACCACGATGAACCTAAAATGGAAGTAGTGCAATTGTTAGAGGAAGGATACCTAATTCGACGATCGAAGTTGAAAATGTTATGAAGGCTTTATATCTGGTAGGATGGGAAGAGTTGAAAGTCTCTAAGGAATGGCTGAAGAGAAGGCGTAAAGGGAAGAGAGACGGTGAGGACCTGGTTATATAGAGGAAGGTAGAAGTTGAAGAGGCTATACCCAGTGGAACCGGTCAACACCGAAGTGTTCGGCATCGTAGCAGTGTGACGTTCGGCACACGAGGTACGTTCGGCTTCGAGCGTATCGTTCGGCGTCTGCATCTTGTTCGTCTTGCACCTCCTTCGCTAACATTCTCGAGAAGGTACCTCTGAGATAGATTGAATCGGATTCAAAGCGCATCACGTTCGGCCACGTAATACACTTTGGGGGGCAAGTGTTTCCTGGGGATTTGATCAGGCAACTAGTACTCGGCAATAAGTGCTCGGCATCAGAGAGCGATTGGCATCAAGGAGTGTTCGGCGAAGCACTGGCCATCTGGGAGTGTTCGGCGAAGCAACTGACATCCATGAGTGCTCGGCGACAAGTGTGCTCGGCATCCATTAGTGTCCGGCATCGAGACCGCTCGACATAACAGGGTACTCGGCATCAAGGCTGCTCGGCATAACAGGGTACTCGGCATCAAGGCTGCTCGGCATACCAGAGTACTCGGCATCAAGGCTGCTCGGCATACCAGAGTACTCGGCATCAAGACTGCTCGGCATAACAAGGTACTCGGCGTAAGGGCATTCGGCGTCAAGGAGAGCACTCGGCAACAACCTATGCTCAGCGTCAACTAGTGTTCGGCATCCCACGGTACTCGGCATCCAGAGGCACTCGGCGTCAGTGGAACTCGGCGATATGATAACTCGGCAACGAGAGCGTTCGAACTACATACATTGGTTGGTCAAGAGCTTCAAATAGAGATATGCTCGGCTTCACTGCAATCACCCTACACTTCCCATACATCAGGAGCACCGTTCGGCATGGGAAGGATCGTTCGGCATGGGAAGGACCGTTCGGCACGGAAGCGTTCGGCGTACCTGGTTCGGCATGCAGCGCCTGGGCTCGAACGTTCGGCTAACAAGCCCGCTTGGGAAGTCCAGCCCATCTTTGCCTATAAATAGAGGGGCAGGGTCACAGTGAAATGGAGGCTTTTTTGGAGAGAAAACACCGGGGAGACTCTGCCATTTTCAAAACTCATCTTCTCTACTTAACAACTCCATTCAAACATTTGATTCACGAATTGTAATCAACTATAAAGAAGATCAATAAAGTTTAACCTCAAAGTGGACGTAGGCAATTACGCCGAACCACTATAAATTTGGTGTTCTTACTTTCTGTATTTAGATTAGCGCTGTCTTCTCTGTTTAATTTGATTTCATCACTTATATCTCTTCACAATCTTCTTCTACGAGGTTAGTGACCAATTTTGGTGCTAACACTAACTAAAGACATTTTATTGTAGGGTGATGCTGAAAAAGGCCTTTATAGGTTTAAGTCTGTCAACTATACAAGTCCCACAAGAAAGGAAAACTGTTGTAATCAATGTGAAAAGACAAACTGCAATAGAGTATTTGATCTTTGGCACTGCAAACTTGGTCATCCAAGTGTAAAAATTGTTAAACAAATTCTTACTGAAAATTGTATACCTTATGATGATATTTCTCTTCCTTATGTATGCACACACTGTCAAATGGGTAAGAGTCATAAATTGCCATTTAATGACTCCTTAACCAAATACTCTAAACCTCTTGAACTTATTGCGACTGACCTTTGGGGACCAGCACCAATATGCATAGATTATGGATATAAATACTATATATCATTTGTTGATGCACACATAAGATACACTGGGATATATTTCTTAAAAAATAAATCTGAAACATATAGTGTTGTGATCAGATTTATTACTATGGTTGAAAAGCAACTAAATTCACATGTTAAAATCATTCAATCTGATGGTGGAACTGAATACAAAACCCTTAAGGACTATTTTGAGGAAAAAGGAATAATTCATAGGACCACATGTCCCTACACATCTGAGCAAAATGGTCTAAGTGAAAGAAAGCATAGACACATAGTTGATTCTGGGCTTAGTTTATTAGCTCATGCTAACTTACCTCTAAAATTCTGGCCTGAAGCATTTAACACTGTAGTCTATCTTATAAATAGACTGCCAACCAGAATCTTAGAAAATATAAGTCCCATTGAAAAACTACAAGGGGTAAAACCAGATTATTATAGTTTGAAAACTTTTGGATGTCTATGTTTTCCATACTTAAGACCATACAATAGTAATAAATTGAATTTTAGATCAAAACCATGTACTTTTCTTGGGTACACTACAAATCAAAAAGGATATAAATGTCTTGATGACAGTGGAAGACTGTTTATTAGCAGACATGTTGTTTTCAATGAAAGTATCTTTCCCTTTAAAGATTCTAAAGTGAAAACAACAAGTAAAGTTTACAATCCATATGTTTCTATACCTGAATTACCCATATATTGTGAGAATGAGAATTCAGCAGAGGCAAGGAGGACTACTGATGATCACCAAAATCATCCCATAGTGTCTGCTCAACAAAATTATGAGTGGACAGATGATCTCAGTCATGCCAGTCGCTCACCTGCACAATCATTAAATGTAGCAAATGAAAATGAGCAATGTCAGCAAGACAACATGAGTGTCAACTCAAATCAAGATAGAACAGAAGACTTACCCCACACTGAAGTCTCTGTCAGACCAAGTCATCCTATGATAACTAGAGCCAAAAGTGGCATCTTCAAACCAAAAGTTTATATGGCCAACTCAAATACATATGAGCCAACCTCTTACGAGCAAGCTACAAAGAACAACAACTGGAAGACAGCAATGGATGAAGAGTATAATGCTCTTATAAAAAATAGAACATGGGATCTTGTATGTCCACCAACAAACAAAAACGTAGCAGGTTGCAGATGGACATACATGATAAAAAGAAATCCATATGGCACCATAAATAAATACAAAGCCAGACTTGTGGCCAAAGGATATACCCAACAGTATGGATTTGATTTTACAGAAACCTTCTCTCCAGTTGTGAAGCCTACAACTATAAGGCTTATTCTTTCTATTGCTCTATATAAAGGCTGGGATATAAGGCAGTTAGATGTCAACAATGCATTCCTAAATGGAATATTAGAAGAGGAAATTTACATGAAACAACCATCTGGTTATGAACAGAATGAAAACCTTGTGTGCAAATTAAACAAGGCAATTTATGGCCTTAAACAAGCACCAAGAGTATGGTTTGATAGACTGAAATCAACCTTAATGGCAATAGGATATCAGTCTGCCAAATTAGATACTTCTTTGTTCATAAAACTTACTCAATCATCAACTATTTACATATTAATCTATGTTGATGATCTAATTATTACAGGTGATAATCAGGATGAAATGAACAAAATCATTTGCTATCTGAACAAGCAATTTTCAATTAAAGATCTTGGGCACCTCAGTTATTTTCTGGGAATTGAAGTGAACAAAGTATCAAAGTCAGAAATAATACTGGGTCAAAGAAAGTATATATCTGAACTACTTGCAAAGACAAACATGGATGGAGCTAAGGCTATGTCTACTCCAATGATAAGCAATCAGAATTTATCAAAAAACAGGGGAGAAGCCATAGACAATATTAAACAATATAGAAGTGTTATAGGAGCATTACAATATGCTACTATAACACGACCAGATATTGCATTTAGTGTTAACAAACTTTCTCAATTTATGCAGAATCCACTGGATGAGCATTGGAAGACATCCAAAAGGATTCTCAGATATTTAAAAGGGACTATAAATCATGGCTTATCACTTAAAGCTTGCAACAATCTCAACATAACAGGATATGCAGATGCTGACTAGGCTACAGACCTAGATGACCGGAAATCTGTCATCGGATACTGTATATTCATTGAAGAGAACTTAATATCATGGAGTTCAAAAAAACAGTCAACTATCTCAAGATCTAGTACAGAAGCAGAGTATAGAAGTGTAGCAAGTGTTGTTGCCGAAGTCATGTGGTTACAATCAATGTTAAAGGAACTAAAGTTGGACTCAAATATCAAGACAACACTTTGGTGTGACAATCAAAGCACCGTTTATATGGCAGCAAATCCTATACTACACTCAAGGACCAAACACATTGAAATAGATTTACATTTCGTTCGAGATCAAGTGCTAAAAAGTAATTTGCATGTTAACCACATACCTGCTGCCTATCAGAAGGCAGACACACTCACCAAATCACTGTCGAAGAAGAACTTCGTAAAGTTCAGATCTAAACTGGGAATCAAAGAAAACAAAGCCTCTCTTCAACTCAGATCATCAGATTCTCCACGAAGCAAGACACTGAAGGAGAATCAGTCTCACAGCTACCATTTTGCACTCAAATCAGATAATCGAGATAGCTCAAGTCTTTGAGAAATACATCAGTATGACTCAAATCAGAAGAAGAAAGGAAAGAAGACTGAAGAAGAGGAGAATTTTACATCACATAATTTCATTGAAATCTGAAGATCGCTCGAAGTCATCTCACAAACCCTAACCCTAGAAATCAGGCTGGGTTTCGAAGGGGGGAAAATGAATGAGATAACGTGTTGCTATCTTCTCACTGTTGCCAGATATATCACTGCTTCAAGTACATCTCAACCACAGATCCCTTGAAGAGTCAATCAGAGCCATTCAACCTTTTTTATGAAGAATTCTTCTTTGGGCCAAATATCAGTTTTAGCCCATATCTGTTCTTATATATAAAAATGGTTGTAACTCTCAATGTTATATTTCGTGAAGAACTTTATGTTTCACAAAACTCAATATAAAACATAAAATCATTATGCTCCTTCATTCAGTAATATCTTTTCTCTGTTCACTTAAAATTCTTATTATGAAGGAAAAACGGATGGAAGGACGAAGAGATAGAGGGACGACGGAATAATGGATTGTTTCACGTGCTTGTGTTATTTTCCATAATACGAAAAATAAAAAAATAAATTTTTATTTTGTATGTTAACTTCATTTTCTAAGTTGGTTGTTTTCGACAATATGTCATGTGCATTTTTGTACATTTTTGTATGGGCGAAAACCCAAAACTAAAAATAACAAACCAAACTATACCTTCTATTTCCCAACGTCTTTGCTGCACATTACCTATGTTTTTTTAATTGTTTTTTTAAAATAAAATAAATAAATAAATAAATAAGCAACACCTTCTCTGTGCCCCTACCTACCCACCTCTTCCCTGTGACCTAATAAGTTTGTATTTTTCATCGACTTCATCATGCACTACTTACATCTTTTTTCATTTTTTTTGAAATACAAATAACCAAGCCAATCCCTATCTTATGCTAACGCCCTTCCTATGCCCATATTTGGAAATGACCTTCCACGTCCATATTCACCTATGCTCCACCGATGCCTATTCTACACCCATATTCGCCTATGTAGGGTTGTTATACGGTTGCGGTAACCGTCGTTACTACAACCGTTACCGTAACCGTCTATGATGGTTAACCGTCATATTTTCAATTTTAAAGCATGTTGTACATATATTTTCAATTATATGTATTACTAATGATAAATTCATATGCCTCTAACTATTTTTTACAAATTTATTTATTTGTTTATAAAACGATCAATATGCATGCACATGTTATTGGTTCATGAATGCACATATTATTAATGTACAATCTATTCTTTTAACTTAAATTACTAATTTTTATACTTTAATGTTAACTATTATACAAAACAATCATGTATGTTTGGTATGGTTAACCGCGTTTATCTAATTTTTCAACCGTTACCGTTATAGATGGTAATCGCATGAACGGTTGGTACGGTTGATGGTTCAACCGTAATAACCCTACACCTATGCACTGCCGGCGCCTTCCATACAAATTTTTTATTATAAAAAAACTCAATTTCCTAGTGGTTTCCCCATGCATTTCCTCGAAATTTTGGCTAGAGTGTACCAAAAAATTATTTTTGCAAGTGAAAAAAAATTCGCTGATTAGGTATTAGTTAGTGACTTGTGAGGGCAGGAACTAGGAAGGTACATGCTAAACGCTCAGTTGTTGACAGTTGAAAGTGCATTAGCGAGCGAGTATCAACATTTTTTGCGTTTGTAGACTCCTCACTCGGTAAAATCTCCCTGAAATAACAGTCATGTTTAACCACTTATTAACTTTTATTTTACTCACAAAATAGCAAGGGTAACATCTTAAAAATACTAATTAGTAAACCGGTACTCGCTAAACAGACGTTGATTTGTGAGCAAGTTATGTTATCTGCTATTTTTAAACTAATATAAGCCCATATTACTCACACGCAAAATAGAGTAGAATTTGCAAGTGTTCTACATGGTGAGTCGTTAGTGGACTCCACTATCACGTAGCCAAGTTGCATATTTTGTGTAATGACATGCAAATTAGCATGTACTTTGCGAGTACCACTTTTATGGCACTCACGTAGTATTTTCACAAATTGTATTTTTAGTTAGCATTTCGCAATTATGTTTGGGGACTCTCAAAGTACTAATAGAGTTAAGAGTCTGGCCTAGACGCAATTATGTGATTTGATTATATATAACCTAACTCGTATAAAAAATCTTGTTCAAAATGTAATATGCTTCTGGTTTTATTTTTCTATCATATGTACTATTATATTGGATACAAGTAATGTTTTATATACGTCAAATCAAATGTATATAAATGGAAAATCCTTAGATGAAATATTTAATAGATTGTAGTTGCAAATGGTTCACAACCATGAGTATTGAATCGTGCTTAATACACTCCTAGAACTACAGTGTATAGCCACGACAGGGTTCCAATGGCCGCCAACGGGAATTTCCAACGGCTACCAACGGCTCGTTATTTTTTAACTTGCCGTTGGTATCCGTTGTAAAATGTCATTTGCGGTCGTTGGAAGCCGTTGGAAATATTCGTGTAAACCTACAGCAGGCCGAGAGTAACATTCATTCTCCTCCTTCCACCAAAAAACCCCAAATCCTCCATTATCTTCCTCCACTCCTCCTCTTTTCTTGCTCCCAGCCTCCCCACGCAACCGGCAGCCACTCCGACGCCATCAATCAACACCAGCGGCCTCTCTCCATTCAATTCCACTCCATAATCAAGTTTTGCCTAAAACCCTAAAATTTTAAATTTTGCTAATTTTGTGTTTAATTTATTGTTATAGTTGTATCTAATGGCCTATTGATTGTTTATTATACCAAACTAAGTGTTAATTACAATTATTACCATCCAAATGTTCAAATTGTTTGTGTATATATATTATGCACATTTTTGATAATTTATTGTAAATGCGCATTTGAGTTAGCGTTAGATTAGTTAGGATTGATTTAAATTATTTTGTGTATGTTTTGTAAAATATTAGGCAAACATGAATTAGTCGAATATTTTACGAACATGAATTATATCTTTTACAAAATATATTAGCATTAGATAATTAGTATATAATTTAGTATATATACACACATGAATTATATATTTTGCGAAATAGTAAAAATCATATAATTTACTATATATTTAATAAAGTAGTAGAATATAAATAAAATAATGCATAATATGCTTTATTTTATATATTTAATAAAACGGTAACATATAAACAAAATTTAATTCTCTTAGTGAATTTTTGGCCCCGTTTGATAAGTGTTGTATATGATCGTTGTATGAATATTCGTTTTTATTGCAAAAAGGATATTCATATTCATCTGATACAATATTTGTTGAATTTGTCCCTGTATTGGAAAAGTTACAAACACTATAAAGTAATTACGTTTCGTAAATCATATCGTTATAAACGGTTCACAAAATTTCGATGGCATTTCCTTTTCGTTCCTTGTGTACATACATATGTGTACGATACAAGGAACACGGGGGAAGTGCTGCCGAAATTTTGGAAAATCATTTATAATGATATGATTTAAGAAATGTAATTACTATTGTGTTTGTAATGGAAAGTAGGATAACCGACCATCACAAAAGGTACAAAAATGTAAACAAAATAGCAAGAAATATAACTTTGTATATAACCGAAAATGGATTATAAACAACAGTAAAATCTAAAATGTGTTTATCGAATTTGATTAATAACTTTTTTACTATTGATCATAGGTTTTACAGTAGGAAAAATGATCAATTATTTTATTGATCGGAGCTGGATGTATCAAAGAAGAGAAATGGGAGGCTCAATAAGTAAACATTTTCTTAACGGGGTAAATGTGTTTGTCGAATTTGCTTTAAGTAATATTGGAAACGACGTAGAAATTCGTTGTCCATGTAGTAGGTGCAAATTGTTGAAGCATTTAGTATCAAATATGGTTAGGATTCATTGTCGCCAATATGGTTTCGTAACCAATTATTTGGTGTGGGATCGTCATGGAGAAATTATAACACATAACGAAGAACAGTCAATAGAGGTCATTAGTGATGAAGTTAGTACGATGAATCTCATAGAACATATGGTTGAAGATGCAGCACGATCAATGTTCCCTACTGTTGAAATTAATAACGACGATGTTAACGTCGAAGAGGAACCAAATGTTGGAGCGAAAAAAATATATGATTTATTGGATGCTGCTAAGAAACCTCTTTGGAATGGATATACTAGCGACACTCAATTATCGGCAACTGCAGAGTACATTGCGATAAAATCAAAGTACAACATCACAGAAGCCGGATTTACGGCTGTTGTACAAGCTGCTAAACGCCATATGCCATCGGATAATTTAATGTGCGAAAATTATTATGAAGTGAAAAAACTAATGTCATCTTTCGGTTTGCCGTATCAAAAAATTGATACATGTCTAAATGGTTGCATGTTGTTTTGGAAAGATGATGTCAGTCTTCGGAATTATAAAATATGTAATCAAGAAAGATACAAACCAAGGAAAAAAAAGGGAAAAGAAGTTCCATACAAGCGTATGCATTATTTACCTATCACTCCTAGACTTCAAAGGTTATATGCATCATCTGTAACAGCGCATCATATGAGATGGCACAGTGTGAGAACAGCTGAAGAAGGTATGTTAACACACCCATCTGATGGAGAAGCATGGAAGTATTTTGATAAGAAATATCCCGATTTCGCAGCGGAGAGCCGTAACGTTAGACTAGGTTTGTGTACTGATGGATTTTCACCGTTTTCTCAGTTTGGTTCTAAATATTCATCTTGGCCTATAATCATTACACCTTACAATCTACCCCCGTGGATGTGTATGAAAACTCCATATATGTTTCTCACAATTGTCATCCCTAGCCCCGATGATCCGACACAGGGTATCGATGTTTACTTACAACCGCTAATCGAAGAGTTGAAAACATTGTGGTATGAAGGAGTTGAAACATACGACGTATCGAAAAAAAATAATTCGGATGTTCGCTTCTTTGTTATGGACTATTAGCGATTTTCCTGCATAGGCAATGCTTTCGAGTTGGAGTACGGCCGATCGTTTTGCTTGTCCTTACTGTATGGAAGAAACACGAGCATTTTCTTTACGGCATGGGAAGAAAATTTCATGGTTTGATTGTCATCGACGTTTTCTCCATATTAATCATACTTTTAGAAGAGACAAAAAAAACTTCATAGCTAATAGACATGAGACTTTACAACCACCAACGATTTGGTCAAGTGAAGATATATATGAACTTGTAAAAGATTATCTAAAGATACATGAAACCGGGCAACAAACTGAAATCCAAGGTAAATCGACGTTTCATAATTGGTGCAAACAGAGTATATTCTGGGAGTTGCCTTATTGGAAAAATCTCTTAATCCATCATAACATTGACGTGATGCATAACGAGAAAAACGTATTCGATAATGTGTTTAATACACTTTTGAATGTTAAGGGCAATACTAAGGACGATCTGAAATCAAGACGTGATATAGAAGAAATATGTAATCGTCCTGAGCTTCATATGAAGCCAAATGACACTAAAAAACCCAAAGCATGTTATGAATTAGATAACAACCAAGTTAACGTACTGTTAAAATGGGTGGAAGGATTACGATTTCCTGATGGAATTTCATCTAATCTTCATAGATGTGTCGACTATAAGAACGGAAGACTGAGTGAGATGAAAAGCCATGATTGTCATGTAATGATGCAAAATTTGTTACCCGTCGCTTTCAAAGAATTGTTGCCCGTAAAAGTTTGGAAGGTTATAACAGATCTTAGTTTATTTTATAAGGAGCTTTGTTCAACTACGTTAAAAGTTGACCGTCTTCGTAAACTTGAGGCAGAAATCCCTATACTGCTCTACAAACTGGAGAAAATATTTCCTCTAGGTTTGTTCAATGTAATGGAGCATTTACCTGTTCATCTTCCATTTGAAGCACGTCTTCGAGGTCCTGTGCAATATGGATGGATGTATAAATTCGAGAGGTATGTTGTTAATACTGAGTATGTAATTTAACTATAATTAAAAATCAATATTGATATGAAATATTTTTTATTAGGTACTTAAATCATTTAAAGAAAAAAGTGAGACAAAAAGCTCGAGTTGAGTGTTCGATTTGCAAATCATATATCGAAGAAGAAGCATCGTTCTTTTTCTCTCATTATTTCAATGATCATGTGAATTTATCATTTCAAAGTGTTGCGCGTAATGATGAGGCCGTTGAACAAGATTTTTCTTCTGAAGCAATGTTATCTATTTTTAAACAACATGGTCGACATGCTGGAAAATGTGTAGAAGTATGGTTAGATGATAGAGATTACCATGTAGCACACACATATATTCTTCTTAATTGTCCAGAAGTTGCACCATTTATTAGGTAATTATCATATTACAAGTTTTGATAAATTTAATTTAATACTGCATGTGTAAATTAATAATAAAGCAATATATTATGTTTTTGTTTGGAGTGTTTATGAATCACAAAATCCAAACGGCGATTTAAGCAAAAATTACAGTATAAATTTGTTCATACATATATATACTTGTCTAAAGCTTTGTTTTATATTTAACACAGGGGATTTGATTTGGAGCCCTCAGGAGTTGTGCTTGGCATTTCCAAGTAATCATATATGAGCAGGATGACAGATTGCTGGCCTAAGTGGAGTAAGATCCCTGACCATGTCAGGGAGGCCATCTGGCAGGATTTTCTGGTGAGTTTATACCACTTTACTATATGAATAAGTATTAATGAACAATTAGTAATATTTTCTGTTTGTACAGGGCCAAGTGGACTTGGCGGAGCCCGATGTTGCCATGGTTCAGCGCCACTGGAATTCGAAGGTCGCCAAAAATTACAGGGAGGTAATGTCAGCTCTTAAAAAATCGGGGAAGAAACCGAACTAGATGGGCGCTTCCGTATGGGATTCTTGGATGAGTTGGTGGGAAACCGACGAGTTCAAGGTAAATCTACCAAATATATAGTTAATTATTTCGCAATTAGTAAATATAATATTCAATTTAAATTGCAGATGGAGTCAGAGAGGAACTCTGCCAATAGAAGTAGGAATCCTGTAACGCATCGTGGCGGATCCAAGTCTTTTCAGCATCATCGTGAGGACTTGGTAAATTTATCAATTACGAATCTAAACCGTTATTACATTTTGTATATTAATCAGTTCAGTAATTAGCTATGAAAAACTAAAATATATAAATTATTTATTGCAGGAAAGATCGCTTGGACGTCCCGTGTCTATGATGGAGGTATTTACCTGCACCCACGCATCAAGACAAGCAGACAATGCTGGCAATATTACATATCAGTGGGATGATGATGATAAGGCGACGGCTGCATATGTATGCATATTTTAAATCTTATTTTATTAATATCGATATGTTTAAATCCTATTCTACTAATTTTAACCTGTAATTGTTTTTTATTTTAGGCAAAGTTTCAGGAGGCACGAACAGAGCTGCTTTTAGAATCGGATCGCGATGAGTTGACGGTAGAGGAGCAAGATAATATTTTCGACGTTATTATGGATCCGACGTAGCGGAATAGGCGCTATGGCTATGGAAACCAAGCGGTAATCTTATAAACATTGCAATATTATATTTAATAAATTAACCTATAGATACACTATACATATGATGATTTCTACCTGAGTTAAATCTAACATATACGTGATTTATAAATATTAGATAAGTAAAAATGGAAAAATATACAAAGATATGTGATGAAAATGGATGAACAAAAAAAAAGAATACTTTTAACACCCATATGTTGTATTAAAAATATGCATTTCCTTGTGGTATATGCATTGCTTAAGATCACGTCATTTACGTTTCTATATTTTAAAATATACATTGCTTAAGAAAATGATTATAATACAAATGTGAACATCTCATATTCTATTTGCAGGTTCGGGCAGCTCAAAAGACGTGTGACAAAGCTGAAATAAAAGAGCTTAGAGCCACGGTTGAGCAGCTGCAAGAGTAGGACCGTCTTCGTGCTATACAAATGGAGCAGCTGAATCAACATTTAGCGGAGTACGCGTAGAGGCATGGTGTAACGATCCGGATTTTCGCATTCGAAAATCGACATCCATACTTTACATCGTACTCGAATGTCATAGATTCGACCGTTCAAATCCGATTCGCCGGAGCTTATAACACAGTTAAGTAAATAACACAGCGGAATAAAAAGAATAATACATTGATATACAATATCTGATACAACAGAGTGATACAATGAATATCAATATACATCAGAGATATGATACAACAAATAGCAGCGGAATAGAAAACGATAACACCAGCAGCGGAATAGAATGTCTCCAATAGAATGCTCCAAGATAAGCAACGTCAGTCCATGAACTCCAAGAACTGAACTAGCTTCAGATAATCTACTAAACCTGACTATCTGAAAAACCCAACTCTAGACTGCTCGTGTAGAAAATTATGAGCACCCAGAGTTTAGGAAATGAACAATAAACTCCGAGTCAGTCGTGGGACTGGTGTGAGCAACAAAAATAGTTTATCTTTAAACAACAACAAAAGGTTTTAAACATTGAAATCCGCAATGCTTTTGGAAAATGAAACTACCATAAGACCTCCCACCACACACACAATGCAAACGCAGAATTGGAGGAGATTTCTTCTTATGATAGTCAAAAATGCTTACTACGCAAATCAAATCATTTTTGATATTATTATTAGTGCATAGTGTGTAGACAACATTTTGAAAGTAGAATATCAATCTTAGCCAGCATAGGTACCATTATAGTATGCCTACTATAGCTACCATATTAAATGGCAGGTTCTACAACTAAAACCGTACAAGTCTCGTATTGTTTCTTTGGATTTCCAACAAATGGTCAGGCTAAGGAACTTCCTATCCACGATGGGTACGTCCCTGGAATAGACGACCCGAGAACCTAACCGGATCTCTGCCAACACAAGGCCGGGTTACCTCTGCAAAAATAGGTAACTACTGACACGCGTATGCCATCCCCCGATCGTCACCGATCTTCCCGAGGATCCCCGATTTCCAACAACCACAAAGTAATAATGCAGTAACCACAGAGGTTAAGTATCTGGGCTCCATACCATGATACCACCTTTATCCAGAAGGAATGACATACACTAAGGGGCGCTACTCCCTAGAACCTTGCCGCATCCTTCCTGTTTTGACCATTTCCGGGGTGTGAGGCTCGACGAAGTCTCGTCCACAAAGCTACGCTTTGTCACAAAGCCATGCTTCGGGTCAAACAGATGATCAACCTATGATCACAAAGATATAAGATCAAACAAATGATCATATCACAAATGATCAAACACTGATCATCACACAGCAACACTCAGCATGCCACATTACCAAATTGGGATATATCGCTGATAAATTTCAACTACATAACCTCTGAGCAAGTACGTCTCAGAGAAGGGTGTTAAGCTAAGAGAATAAATTCTCCGCCACCAACAGATATGTATTTGAAAGAAATCGGCTTTACATCTCAAAGTGTAATGTCAGACATGTATCCATACAAGTCTGTTCCGGGTTCGAACAGAACCGAAGGCACTTCTCACGAAGCCCTTGCAATTCCGGATAACTCTCAATCACGTCCGGACTTCCCGTCACAAAAGAGTGATATAAATCTCTATACCGGCGCGACTCAGTGCAGAGACATTCGACAGGTTGTCCTTTCATTTTCGAAAAATATCCGGTCTTCAACACCGGTCTTCAAATGCTATCCATATACGACGTATCACTATTCGGAATGGGTTATATGACACAATTGTCTTTTCCCGGCTAATCCGAATAGTGAGCGAAATATTTAAAAACATATGGATATTGGGATTTCAATTAAGTCGCAATTTTAAACCCGCTTTCTTTTCAAATGGTTTAACAAGTTACCATTTTAATCTTTTTAAAACAAAAAGATTCAATTCACAAAGTTCACTTAATTTCACAAAGATTCATTCACAGACTTTCCAAATCGATTTCCATTTCAATTTGATTAATTCGTTAAATCTTTAAATCAAAGATTTAACTCATAGCTTTCAAAACAATTTCATTTCGAATGGGTTAAACAAATCATCATTTTAAATCTGTTAAAAATAAATAGATTTAATTCATAGCTTTCAAAAACAATTCATTCATAACTTGGAAAAATCATTTTTCAATTCAATCTTGAAATTCCTTTAATTAAACTGGAATTTCATTTCTTATCTGAAAGCTTTTATCATTTGAAAACAACAGTTTTCAATTTGGAAATCTGATTCATTCATACGAGTTGAAATCCTTGGTTTAAATTCAAATTCCCAAATTAATACTTTAAAATGGTTTAATTCATACAAACACATTTATATCATCTTTTATCCCTAGTTTCCAAATCATAGATTTAATTTTAAACTTGAATTCAAATTTAAATCTAATTATTTAAATTTTCAAAACTCGATTAAGTTATTCAAAATAACTTTTATCTTTGAAATTCCATTTCAAAAGCTTTTCACTTTTTATTTTAAACCCAAATTTCAAATTTCAAAATCAATTGAAATTAAAATTTCAATTTCAAAAACATTAAATTTACATCATCTGTGACTTAACCGATTTCCACGTGAAATCCATATTTGTGTGTGTATGGTGTAGTCCAGGGATTTTACACAATAGTGCACAACATCAATCATCACAGATATATCGATAAGCGGTATAACCCATAACGCTTATCTTCATTCACAGATTCATAGATAAAATAAATTTATCAGTCACAAAGATTCATCATTACAATTTGATGTGGGTTTCGGATAACCAACTGGAATCCGACTCCCTGTCGCATCGAAATTCAAGTGCCGTTTTACGGGTCAAGGGTTTTCATATTCACATAGTAATATCACAGAAATAGAAATTTCAGATCACAGCATAAATCAGGGTATATCACAAAACATCATCATATATCAGGGATATCAAACAATTCAATTCAATAGAATCCAAACATTCATAAGTAAAGTCAAGTATTCAATAGTTATTTATAAGCAGAATCAATTAATCGTTTAATCCTGATAAATTCAATTTATTTCCAAGTAGATAAATTACTTATGAATTAATTATCCAATCTTGGTTTATTAATTACAAATCATTTGATATTAATTAATCAATTGCCTTAATTAATCCAAATTATTCTTCACTAATCATATAAATTAATTTAACCTTTAACCCAATCACATAATAAATTCATCCCTTAATTACTTTCATTCAGTAATTAACAATTTAAAATTTGATTTTCTTAATTAATTAATCAAATTAATTATCAAAATTAATCGCATTAATTTAGATACCTAGTAATTCCTAGTTAATTATCTTCATTAACTAATAACATTTCTTTAATTGCTTTCTTAAGAAATTATCTTAGATGGAATCATCATTTAATCATTTCTAATTATTAATTAGTCTAAATTATTTATTCATGATTTAAATAAATCATTCTTTAATTTCCTTATTAATTTTAAAAGTAAAACATTTTAGAAACTTCCATTTTAAAATTCAAACTATTTAACCACTTTAAAGTAGTAGAAAAAAAATTAATTCAAAAACTTATTTTATTTCAAACTAAATTCCATTATTTAAACTTTAATTAATGCCTTTAAACTTATAGTTACAAATTTGATCAATATAATTTTCAGAATATCTACTTATTTAAGAGTATTTAAATTTATAACTTTTCTTTTCCTCAAAAATCTGGAATTAACACTTAAATTAAACTCAGTTCAACTTGATTTAAAATTTTTAAACTTAATAATTTTAAAACTGTTAATTTTTTGCACTGTTTAAAACTGGAAAGCGAACTGACCTAAGACTTCGTGTTTTTACTTCGAGAAAATTATAAATTTACCCGGGCCAAAATGTATTTTACCCGAGTATATATTCGAGTTTAAACTGGGCGCTGTTAAATGTTGTAAACCAAACAACTCGAGTTCTCTTATTTTACTTCGAGGCAAATCATGAAATCACCCGAGCCAAACGAAGAATTACTCGAGCAATTTTCGAGTTTCATTTCCCTGTCACCATAACGAAAACCAGACACTCGACCGTGCACGTGCACGCCACCAGCCACCACTTCCGGTCATCCACGACCATCTCCACCCCTCGACGATCACCTCTACGTCCATTCCCAGACCTCCGATCAACATCTTCGTCTCGAAATCAAATTCGAGTACCTGTCGTGAAAACTGAAACTAAACCCACAACCTGGAACTACGCCGTTCGCCTAACCTCGACCGCCAAAATTCATGCGACTCCGGTCACCAACCCCTCGACACCTCCTTTTCCTGCACACGAAAACGCGAAACACTCGATCCCTCGTGGATGACGAATGAACCAAAAATCCCCACTCCTCACAAAACTAGGTTTAGAAATGAAAACCTCACGCCGCCGCCACCATGACCAACTGTTGACCACCCCACCATTTTTCCTCGACTCACCGAAGGCCCCTCTATCGCCAGCCCAAGACTTAATCAACACGAGACAGTGGGTCGCCTTAGAATGCCAAAATTTCGAAATTCGAACAAACCCATACTGCTTCTTAAACCCCCATCTAAAAATTTTGGTTCTTGCTTTAAAAATCCAATTTTAGTTTAAGGATTCAAGTTATAAACCTGAATTTCTAAATTAGGAGATTTGAAATTTGACCATTTTAAAGTTTCACTCAGTATCTTGGTTTCCAGAAATATTTACATTTAATAACTTGAATGAATTACCAAACTAAAACTTGTAGTTAAACAAACAATTTTATTTAAAACTTAAGTTTAAACAGAGAATAAACAAAAAGATTTTTGAATTTCTTTTGCAAACCCAAGCCTGGGAACTGAACACAGGGAGTACTCTGTTAATCCATCTGCCTTGTATATCATATATTCATATGTACTAATTAGAATTAAATTAACATTCACTCATTCCATACTTACTCAACATGAATATTCAACAGATATATAAGCATAACCATTAAGAGTGAAGTTACTCACCGATTTAAGAAGATGAACAGAACTTGCTTTGTTGTTTAGATTTGCTTGCAGTTTTGAATTTTGTTTAAAGCTTCAACTTGTTTTATTTTCCAGTCTGCAGACTTCAATTTATATTTGCTTCAGGTTGTTGTTTAAGGTTGAGATGATATCACTTCATTTTTTTTTCTCTTGTTTAAAACTTTGAACTGGGATTTACTCAGCCCTTTGGTATACGAAATAAGTTGATATATGAGAAAAAAGGAAGTGTACAGGTGATGTTTTGTTTATACAATATCATGGCTGAGGTTGCTTTCATTAAATGCTTGAAGCATGTTGCATTTATTGCTTTGTACCATATATACTTTCTTAGCTTTCAAACTCGGCTAAGATGATTTTAGTGGCTTGCCTGCCCATGCTTTGTACATATTTTCTTTTTCTTGTTTGTACTTGCTTTACAAGCTTGTCTCGGCTGGGGTATGATGTTGTATTGGTTTTGTTACTTTTTCTTTTTCTTATTTTTTTTTTCTTATTTTTGCAAGTGTATATATATATTTAAACTTCTTTGCTTTGGCCATCCTTGACTTCGGCTGAAAGGTGTTAGTAAGTTCTTTTGTTTGTATTCCTATTTCTAAATTATGTTGTTTGAATCTAACTATATATTATTTTATATTTTAAAATTTATCTTATTATATATATATATATATATCTATTTGAATTTGTCAAATTTATTTTCTATTTCCAGTTTTAAATCATATTGTTATCTTACTTTAATATTTATTATCCTATTTGTAAATTCAAATTATTATTAACCATAAATTTTAATATTTAATATTATTATCAATTATTTATTTACAATTTAAACTCAAGTCAAAATATATATCTATATATTTATTATTTTCAAATTCACTCGAAATCGAGTCGGGGAAACTCGCTTTCATTCAATCGATTTATTTTACTATTTTATTCAAAAATTCATTTAATTATTAATTTAACTCCAAAATTCAATAAATTATTAATTTAAATTAAATTAAAATCTAGGGTCGTTACAAATTTCCCCCCTTAAATGAATTTCGTCCTCGAAATTCGCAGGCACGAAAACAACACAGAGATAGACAGATTCGATCTCCTATAACTCCTCAAACTTAAGATATGAATTCCGAATTCAAATCGGAATATCTCAGAATACATACCAATTTGTCCCTCTTCGGACTTCGATCAACCCGAGAAATTATAATAGAATTTCAAATTTGGTTTTAAACGATATTGTTTTATCGATCTT
Source organism: Allium fistulosum (assembly GCA_030737815.1). Classification (NCBI taxonomy): domain Eukaryota; kingdom Viridiplantae; phylum Streptophyta; class Magnoliopsida; order Asparagales; family Amaryllidaceae; genus Allium; species Allium fistulosum. Next base: position 2,769,699 of record JASFAW010000015.1, read on the forward strand.
ATTCAATTTTATCTTCATATTCTATTAATCAAATTAACTCAATTTAAAATTTCCAATTTCAAATTCATTAAGGTTTTAAATCAAAAAGCTGATAAGAAACCGATGAAGATACGAAGTAAGAATCTCCTACAACTATTCGTAGGGCCTTCATCACATCGAAACTACTTCCGGAACTGTCATGAAGAAATCAAAAGAATTTGGAAAGACGAATCAGAGAAAATTGAGAAGAGAGAGATGTTTCCACTGTTGCAGGGTATTGACCATTTATAGTCGTATTCCCTGTCCCCTATCTCGTCTCTTCTTGCACTCATACTCACTATCAGTGGATAGCAAGAGAATTTACTGAGACGTTCAGACGGATATCTTAAGGATTACTCATTCTAGAGTTTACTTCACTCTATCTCTAATGAGCTACTTAACGTGTTATACTCCTGAGCTAAAGTTCAACCTTAGCTCTGATACCACTTGTCAAGGACTACCGTCGGCGGTCACAACTGGTAGGCTTTTCAACCATCCCAGCCCCACCGTGGCTAACAGTGATACCCCAAACTTGCTTTTACGGCCAGCCTCTCGACTGTCACGGCCTCTGCCTAACCAACCCATCCCTCTCAGGGACATGTAGGGGTAAGAGTCTCCCGTTCGCCACCTAACCGCGAAGCGAGAACCCCCTATCATGCTGTAATATAGCAAGACTGGTGTGAGCAACAAAAATAGTTTATCTTTAAACAACAACAAAAGGTTTTAAACATTGAAATCCGCAATGCTTTTGGAAAATGAAACTACCATAAGACCTCCCACCACACACACAATGCAAACGCAGAATTGGAGGAGATTTCTTCTTATGATAGTCAAAAATGCTTACTACGCAAATCAAATCATTTTTGATATTATTATTAGTGCATAGTGTGTAGAAAACATTTCGAAAGTAGAATATCAATCTTAGCCAGCATAAGTACCATTATAGTATGCCTACTATAGCTACCATATTAAATGGCAGGTTCTACAACTAAAACCGTACAAGTCTCGTATTGTTTCTTTGGATTTCCAACAAATGGTCAGGCTAAGGAACTTCCTATCCACGATGGGTACGTCCCTGGAATAGACGACCCGAGAACCTAACCGGATCTCTGCCAACACAAGGCCGGGTTACCTCTGCAAAAATAGGTAACTACTGACACGCGTATGCCATCCCCCGATCGTCACCGATCTTCCCGAGGATCCCCGATTTCCAACAACCACAAAGTAATAATGTAGTAACCATAGAGGTTAAGTATCTGGGCTCCATACCATGATACCACCTTTATCCAAAAGGAATGACATACACTAAGGGGCGCTACTCCCTAGAACCTTGCCGCATCCTTCCTGTTTTGACCATTTCCGGGGTGTGAGGCTCGACGAAGTCTCGTCCACAAAGCTACGCTTTGTCACAAAGCCATGCTTCGGGTCAAACAGATGATCAACCTATGATCACAAAGATATAAGATCAAACAAATGATCATATCACAAATGATCAAACACTGATCATCACACAGCAACACTCAGCATGCCACATTACCAAATTGGGATATATCGCTGATAAATTTCAACTACATAACCTTTGAGCTCGTACGTCTCAGAGAAGGGTGTTAAGCTAAGAGAATAAATTCTCCGCCACCAACAGATATGTATTTGAAAGAAATCGGCTTTACATCTCAAAGTGTAATGTCAGACATGTATCCATACAAGTCTGTTCCGGGTTCGAACAGAACCGAAGGCACTTCTCACGAAGCCCTTGCAATTCCGGATAACTCTCAATCACGTCCGGACTTCCCGTCACAAAAGAGTGATATAAATCTCTATACCGGCGCGACTCAGTGCAGAGACATTCGACAGGTTGTCCTTTCATTTTCGAAAAATATCCGGTCTTCAACACCGGTCTTCAAATGCTATCCATATACGACGTATCACTATTCGGAATGGGTTATATGACACAATTGTCTTTTCCCGGCTAACCCGAATAGTGAGCGAAATATTTAAAAACATATGGATATTGGGATTTCAATTAAGTCGCAATTTTAAACCCGCTTTCTTTTCAAATGGTTTAACAAGTTACCATTTTAATCTTTTTAAAACAAAAAGATTCAATTCACAAAGTTCACTTAATTTCACAAAGATTCATTCACAGACTTTCCAAATCGATTTCCATTTCAGTTTGATTAATTCGTTAAATCTTTAAATCAAAGATTTAACTCATAGCTTTCAAAACAATTTCATTTCGAATGGGTTAAACAAATCATCATTTTAAATCTGTTAAAAATAAATAGATTTAATTCATAGCTTTCAAAAACAATTCATTCATAACTTGGAAAAATCATTTTTCAATTCAATCTTGAAATTCCTTTAATTAAACTGGAATTTCATTTCTTATCTGAAAGCTTTTATCATTTGAAAACAACAGTTTTCAATTTGGAAATCTGATTCATTCATACGAGTTGAAATCCTTGGTTTAAATTCAAATTCCCAAATTAATACTTTAAAATGGTTTAATTCATACTAACACATTTATATCATCTTTTATCCCTAGTTTCCAAATCATAGATTTAATTTCAAACTTGAATTCAAATTTAAATCTAATTATTTAAATTTTCAAAACTCGATTAAGTTATTCAAAATAACTTTTATCTTTGAAATTCCATTTCAAAAGCTTTTCACTTTTTATTTTAAACCCAAATTTCAAATTTCAAAATCAATTGAAATTAAAATTTCAATTTCAAAAACATTAAATTTACATCATCTGTGACTTAACCGATTTCCACGTGAAATCCATATTTGTGTGTGTATGGTGTAGTCCAGGGATTTTACACAATAGTGCACAACATCAATCATCACAGATATATCGATAAGCGGTATAACCCATAACGCTTATCTTCATTCACAGATTCATAGATAAAATAAATTTATCAGTCACAAAGATTCATCATTACAATTTGATGTGGGTTTCGGATAACCAACTGGAATCCGACTCCCTGTCGCATCGAAATTCAAGTGCCGTTTTACGGGTCAAGGGTTTTCATATTCACATAGTAATATATCACAGAAATAGAAATTTCAGATCACAGCATAAATCAGGGTATATCACAAAACATCATCATATATCAGGGATATCAAACAATTCAATTCAATAGAATCCATACATTCATAAGTAAAGTCAAGTATTCAATAGTTATTTATAAGCAGAATCAATTAATCGTTTAATCCTGATAAATTCAATTTATTTCCAAGTAGATAAATTACTTATGAATTAATTATCCAATCTTGGTTTATTAATTACAAATCATTTGATATTAATTAATCAATTGCCTTAATTAATCCAAATTATTCTTCACTAATCATATAAATTAATTTAACCTTTAACCCAATCACATAATAAATTCATCCCTTAATTACTTTCATTCAGTAATTAACAATTTAAAATTTGATTTTCTTAATTAATTAATCAAATTAATTATCAAAATTAATCGCATTAATTTAGATACCTAGTAATTCCTAGTTAATTATCTTCATTAACTAATAACATTTCTTTAATTGCTTTCTTAAGAAATTATCTTAGATGGAATCATCATTTAATCATTTCTAATTATTAATTAGTCTAAATTATTTATTCATGATTTAAATAAATCATTCTTTAATTTCCTTATTAATTTTAAAAGTAAAACATTTTAGAAACTTCCATTTTAAAATTCAAACTATTTAACTACTTTAAAGTAGTAGAAAAAAAATTAATTCAAAAACTTATTTTATTTCAAACTAAATTCCATTATTTAAACTTTAATTAATGCCTTTAAACTTATAGTTACAAATTTGATCAATATAATTTTCAGAATATCTACTTATTTAAGAGTATTTAAATTTATAACTTTTCTTTTCCTCAAAAATCTGGAATTAACACTTAAATTAAACTCAGTTCAACTTGATTTAAAATTTTTAAACTTAATAATTTTAAAACTGTTAATTTTTTGCACTGTTTAAAACTGGAAAGCGAACTGACCTAAGACTTCGTGTTTTTACTTCGAGAAAATTATAAATTTACCCGGGCCAAAATGTATTTTACCCGAGTATATATTCGAGTTTAAACTGGGCGCTGTTAAATGTTGTAAACCAAACAACTCGAGTTCTCTTATTTTACTTCGAGGCAAATCATGAAATCACCCGAGCCAAACGAAGAATTACTCGAGCAATTTTCGAGTTTCATTTCCCTGTCACCATAACGAAAACCAGACACTCGACCGTGCACGTGCACGCCACCAGCCACCACTTCCGGTCATCCACGACCATCTCCACCCCTCGACGATCACCTCTACGTCCATTCCCAGACCTCCGATCAACATCTTCGTCTCGAAATCAAATTCGAGTACCTGTTGTGAAAACTGAAACTAAACCCACAACCTGGAACTACGCCGTTCGCCTAACCTCGACCGCCAAAATTCACGCGACTCCGGTCACCAACCCCTCGACACCTCCTCTTCCTGCACACGAAAACGCGAAACACTCGATCCCTCGTGGATGACGAATGAACCAAAAATCCCCACTCCTCACAAAACTAGGTTTAGAAATGAAAACCTCACGCCGCCGCCACCATGACCAACTGTTGACCACCCCACCATTTTTCCTCGACTCACCGAAGGCCCCTCTATCGCCAGCCCAAGACTTAATCAACACGAGACAGTGGGTCGCCTTAGAATGCCAAAATTTCGAAATTCGAACAAACCCATACTGCTTCTTAAACCCCCATCTAAAAATTTTGATTCTTGCTTTAAAAATCCAATTTTAGTTTAAGGATTCAAGTTATAAACCTGAATTTCTAAATTAGGAGATTTGAAATTTGACCATTTTAAAGTTTCACTCAGTATCTTGGTTTCCAGAAATATTTACATTTAATAACTTGAATGAATTACCAAACTAAAACTTGTAGTTAAACAAACAATTTTATTTAAAACTTAAGTTTAAACAGAGAATAAACAAAAAGATTTTTGAATTTCTTTTGCAAACCCAAGCCTGGGAACTGAACACAGGGAGTACTCTGTTAATCCATCTGCCTTGTATATCATATATTCATATGTACTAATTAGAATTAAATTAACATTCACTCATTCCATACTTACTCAACATGAATATTCAACAGATATATAAGCATAACCATTAAGAGTGAAGTTACTCACCGATTTAAGAAGATGAACAGAACTTGCTTTGTTGTTTAGATTTGCTTGCAGTTTTGAATTTTGTTTAAAGCTTCAACTTGTTTTATTTTCCAGTCTGCAGACTTCAATTTATATTTGCTTCAGGTTGTTGTTTAAGGTTGAGATGATATCACTTCATTTTTTTTTCTCTTGTTTAAAACTTTGAACTGTGATTTACTCAGCCCTTTGGTATACGAAATAAGTTGATATATGAGAAAAAAGGAAGTGTACAGGTGATGTTTTGTTTATACAATATCATGGCTGAGGTTGCTTTCATTAAATGCTTGAAGCATGTTGCATTTATTGCTTTGTACCATATATACTTTCTTAGCTTTCAAACTCGGCTGAGATGATTTTAGTGGCTTGCCTGCCCATGCTTTGTACATATTTTCTTTTTCTTGTTTGTACTTGCTTTACAAGCTTGTCTCGGCTGGGGTATGATGTTGTATTGGTTTTGTTACTTTTTCTTTTTCTTATTTTTTTTTTCTTATTTTTGCAAGTGTATATATATATTTAAACTTCTTTGCTTTGGCCATCCTTGACTTCGGCTGAAAGGTGTTAGTAAGTTCTTTTGTTTGTATTCCTATTTCTAAATTATGTTGTTTGAATCTAACTATATATTATTTTATATTTTAAAATTTATCTTATTATATATATATATCTATTTGAATTTGTCAAATTTATTTTCTATTTCCAGTTTTAAATCATATTGTTATCTTACTTTAATATTTATTATCCTATTTGTAAATTCAAATTATTATTAACCATAAATTTTAATATTTAATATTATTATCAATTATTTATTTACAATTTAAACTCAAGTCAAAATATATATCTATATATTTATTATTTTCAAATTCACTCGAAATCGAGTCGGGGAAACTCGCTTTCATTCAATCGATTTATTTTACTATTTTATTCAAAAATTCATTTAATTATTAATTTAACTCCAAAATTCAATAAATTATTAATTTAAATTAAATTAAAATCTAGGGTCGTTACACATGGTTCCTTCCCTTTGTCGTCTGGTGCTTCCGGAGGTGATGATGATGCTTGAGAGGTATGATGATTATTGTCTTTGTGGTTGGTTATTGTATATACTGACTTTGAGGTGGTGAGGATTGTGTTTGATGGTTATTGTGTATGTATTGACTTTGAGGTGGTGAGGTTTAAGTATTTGCATTGTATATATTGACTTGAATATGGAGTTGGAATTGGTGTTGGTGAGGGTTTTGTTGTTTATGTACATATTGACTTGGAGTTTGGTTTGAAAATGTAATGTTTGATGTTGATTTTTGGTTGTTTATATTGTTTGCTGTATAATGTGTTGGATATGTGATATATATGTGAAATGGAGTGGAAATGGAATGGAAATTGATATATATTGATTGTATGTGGATGGAAGGGGAATGGCTTGGTGTTATAAAAAAATTTCACCCAGATTAGCAACGGCTACCAATGGCTCATTGGTCATTTTATTCCAACGGCTTCCAACGGCGTCCATCGGCTAAATGCCGTTGGGAGCCGTTGGAATAGCCACATTGCTTCCGTTGGAAGCCGTTGGAAAGCGTGAACGCTATTCCAACGGCTTTTCCAACGGCTCCCAACGGCCGCCAACGGCTTGGAGCCGTTGGAATAGCCGGTTTCTCTTGTAGTGATAAATACTCATCCTTAAGGGAGATTTTGGTCCACATTCTTGTAATTGAAAATTTTTAGGCCAACATCCCTCAAAAATATATAGTGTCTAAAATGCGTCCTTATTTTAAATATACAACAACAACAACAACAACTAAGTTATTATTTCCAAACAGGTTGGGGTCGGCTAGAGATGAAACCCAAAATTAAATGACAAAGTCAATTTAAAAATCATAACAACAACAACAACAATAATCATGATAATAATAATAAAATAAAGTCAAATAAGTAATCAAATAATAATAATAACTAAGTAAAACAAAACTAAAGATTTTAACAAAAAAACCATGATGATAATAATAATAGTATGGTACTAATAGTAGTATTGACCGAAGACCAAAACTACGTCTTAGGCTCCTTATTCACTAGTCCTATAATCTAAAACTTATAATACTACCCCTAAACAAACCTTAAGCAACAAAAAACTCTTAGCTCATGGTTCTGGTACGTGTGTAACGACCTGTAAATTTTAACGATTTTTATAATGTAATTAACTAAATTTTTCGTGAAAAATATACAATAAAATTTTGAAATGAAAATTTGATATTTGGAATACGTTTATTTAAACATAGCAAATGGTAAATTTTTATCAGAAAATTTGAAAGTTAGTTCTGTTGTGAAATTTTCAATTTCAATTTAAATCAGTTAAAAATTGATGAAAATAAATATTTTCGAAACCTGAATATTTTTATATAATAAAAATGTAAATCATTTTCTGAGTGAGACGTCATATTTTGTTTCGTCAAATTTGGACTGCTCTAGCTCCGTTTATCTTATTTTCAGAGTTTTAGCAGCATTTTCGGCACCGAATATTGAGTTTTGATAGAATGATCATATCGTTGATATCTGTGTGCCATTCTGTTCGTCTCGTCGTGCTGATCTCCGCGGTATATTCATTCGTGCATTTCAGCGTCTGGTACGCGGCAAAATCGACAAAAACAATTAACCGTATCGGTACCCGTTTTGAGTCTTTTGATGTTCTGTGTCCTTTCAATTGTCCAGATGTGAGATTATGAATGGTCACAACCTTTGATAATTCCCAGAAATTATTACCGACTTTCAATATTCCACTGTTTTGAATAAATTCATTAGTTCGTTCATTTTTTTGTTCCCTTCTTCTCGTGTTCATCTTCCTCATGCTTATAGCCTGACCTTTGCAACTGCACCTTCCTCTCCCCTGCTTGCAACCTCGCTGCCATTTCTCCACCTCATCCAAAAATCTCCACGTGCAGCTTCTCCTTCGGCCCACCCTCCATTCTCAGCCACCGGCCGACCCTTATCCCCCCTCCCCCCCTCGACCATTCAACAACCATCGGATCCGCCACCTTTCCACTCCATCCCCTCCAGCCAAGCACAGACTTCATTGCGGAGCATCCCTACCCCATTCACCGAAGCTAGCCTGACAACCACCACCCGTGCAAGCACCCAGATCGGCAACTTCATAGCATGTTCCCTCTCTCCGGATCGGCCATAGCCTCATAACCCACGCGATCCCACGCCTTGCCCACTTTCTCAAACGCATCACCATCGATAGCTGTTCCGACCAAGTTCAACACCCTCTGCCACTTGTTCACCCCATTGCCTCACAGTTCTTCACGCTCCGTAGCCTAGCTCCGCGCAGCATCTCCTCACCAAGCAACCTCTGCATCTTGTTTTATATATATACATATGTTTATAATAGTAATTTATAATAATTACAATAAAGTCAGTTATACACATATGTTTTCAAAATTATTTCGAATAGTGGCTTTGTTATGTTTTACAGTATGATATGTAAAATTGTGCTAATATATTTTTCTTAAAGAATATATATACTATATGTTTATTTTTCTCTGTGCTTTTATAATATAGCAACTATTGTATATAATATGTAGTTTATATATAAAAGTTTATAAGAGTTGTATATAATCTATTGTTTATACATATAAGTTTATATAAAACATGTTTGTTTGTATATATAAGTTTCTATAAGTTTATATATGATATGTTGAGTTATATATATATACTACAATAAAATAAGTCTATATTGGTTTTATAGTAAATATTGATTTTAAAATATAATATGTATGTAAGTTTATGTATATATGTTTATATATTAGTTTACATATACAAGTATATATGAGTTTGGTTTCCAAATATATATATATATATATAGATTTTATTTTATATGTGTTTAAGTTAAATATTGATTTGAATATATATATATATATTATTTTAAATATATGTTTTTAAAATTGGTTTTTGAGGAAAAAAATTATATATATAACATATATTTTGTTTAGTTTATATCAAGCTAGTTTGATTTGTTCCATCGATTCCAAACTATCAACCTTGCTCGTCGAATCCGTGTTCATCGTGTCGTGCTTTTGAATTTGTGCTTGGATCATCGCATCTTGTTCTTGTCATTTCTCTAGCCTCGAAAGGTGAGCAATCACTCACGATTAACATTCTTATATATAGTAAATTTAATTCACATGAAATGACGATTGAAATATGCTATTAAATCTGAATTGTTAAGTTATTTAATTGTTAAATATGATATGTCATTATCTGCAATTGTTCACCTATGACATATGACACCATAACCTGTTATATATATTATATTTAAATTTGTTACTAATGATATATGCATGTTGTTGATATGTTATATTATTATCATATTTGTTCTCACTCTACAAGTTTCCTGTTAGTTTAGGAATCCCTATGGGTTGAAATGATACATACTCGAACGATCTTATAGATTAGGGGAAAATCGTTATGGGTTGAAATGATAAACCCAAGCGGTTTTCATTGATTGTGAAATTTTGGGATTTGCGGGTTGAAATGATATATACCCGTAAATTTAAATAATTGCGGATTGAAATGATAAATATCTGTATCACTTGACCATAGGATAGAAAATTATATACGGACACCGTTGGTCTATTTTTGAAAAATGATTTCCAAGATTTTGAAAGGAAACATATGGGTTTTATATATATATATATATATTTAAAATATGATATATAAATTTTATTTTTATATATATATGTAAAATTTGGATTTTAAAATTATATATTTGAAAACTTTAAATTTATAAGTTAGTTTTGAAATTATAAATTTTAAGATTTTACATATAATTTTATTATTTTAATTATATATAAAATAAGTTTTAATATAAAATATAATTAATAATAAGATTTAATTTAATATATATATATATATTATGTTTAAGTATTTATCTAAAATTATATTTTGAATATAGATTTTGTAATAACTTTAATAAATTAAGGTTAGGAAGATAAATTGAAATTGATTTGAAATTGTATTTGTTTAAGAATTATATTTAAATAAAATTGATTTGAAACTTATTGAATTTGAGATTTTAAAGATATGATTTTATAACTTGATTTAATTAAAGGTGATTAAATAAATATTTTCAAATTTAAATAAAATTGAATATTTGATTTTTATTTAAATTTGTAATTGAGATTTTATTACTTATAAAGAGTGATTAGATGAATATTTTAGAATTAAATAAAATTAAATTTAGATATTTAATTATTAATTTTATTCAAATTTGTAATTTGAGATTTTATTCAAATGTTATTAAAAGTGATTAAGGGAATATTTTCAAATTTGAATGAAATTAAAGTGAATGTTGAAATATAAATGAAATTTATATTGTAGATGTTTGAATATTTAAACTTTGAAACTTATTGAATTTGAAGTGATAGTTCCAACCTGGATTTGAAATCGATATAAATTTAGAATGGTTAATGAGAATTTGAAATAAATTTTTGACCTTTTTAATTGAAATTGTCAAACTGTGATTGATTTAAATTAAATTTTGGAACTGAAGTTGATTTGAATTGATTTGTGATAGTATAAGAAACAATTCTAATTTGAAACTATTTTCGATATAAACTATTTTTAATATATAAACTATTTTTAATATATATACTATTTTAATCTATAACCTATTTTTTAAAATATAAACTATTTTTAATTTATAACTATTTCAATATATATAAAATATTTTCAGTATTTAAACTATTTAAGTTGGAACTATTATGATTTAGATTTAATGGATTTAAATGCGAATATTTTGATATCATGGTTTAAACTATTTTGTGGTTATGATTTCGAAAGTGATATGATTTCGAAAATGAATATGATTTTGAAAGTGGTATGATTTTGAAATGAATATGATATTTTAATATGAAGTATAACTGTTTTATAAATGAGCACGGTGTGAAATAAGCATTTGGTTGTTAAAGAAATCATGATCGGATATTGTCATACTCTCTGCCAATACCAAAAACTGCTTTAACAACCGTATACGTGGTGGAGATTCCAAAACGAAATAGGATTGCTTGGCGACGATTCTATATAAGGTATCCTTGACTCCCATGAGTCAGCTTGATGTGACTAAAACAAGAGCTATACCTGGGCCAAGTGAGGTCGCACCTCCGATCGAGCATGCTTCTTCGATACCATTCTATTACTTTGTGATTTGATTGGGTGCACCTTTGATTTAGGGAGTTTGTCTCGAGGTGGGTGGTAGTGGCTGCTATGCATTACCACCAGCCCGGTTCTGCAAAATGGTAGAATCCTACCCTAGGCATTGCCTTGCGTGCCTTGTCACATGCCTTATCGCGCCCTCTACGATTTTGGTTTGTACTGTACCAATGGAGTGCCCTCTGATAGCCCTCCAGTTTACGGAGGAATTACGGTACTGTATAGACTACGGGAATATATAAAAATGTGTTAAGGGGGATATGGGTAATGCCTTAACGCTATTTTAATAGTTTACTTTACTATAGACATTATCTATGTAGCGTATTGTACTATGTATGTAGATAGTTTAACGGATCCTTAAAGAGTGGGAATCCCAAACATCCTTTAAGTTATTTGTATTTCATTTGGACATTTCACTTGAGTTGATTTACTTGTATAAGAATGTTAATCTTGACTCGAGTGTTTTTGTTTTACTTTATGCTCGGGTCAGACTGAGTTCACAGCATTTGAGACTCACCTTCGGAGCTTGGAGTTTTGCTTGAAGATCTGTCTTATCTATTCAGCTTTTCAGTTATTTCAGTTGTTTATGTTGAGAGTTGTCATCTGCTTAAGTATTTGAGACTACTCTGTACTTGAGATTTTAAGTTGTATTTGTTTCAGACTCTGATGTTTATATAGTAGCTTTATGAACTACTATTTATCTATTCTGATGCTTATTGTTATATTACTCTGTGTCTGTGATTCTGTGATTGATTTATTTACTGTATATGCTAAGTTTTGCTAAATATAAATTAACAATCTATTGTTTTGAGCAATTCAAGTCGGACATGTGTGGATGATTGTCGATTTGAATGGTTCAACATACCAGGTTGTTACAACGTGGATCGCTAACTTTCACGCGCTACTGTCCGACATCAGCTCTTCGGATATATTCCAATCCTTCAAGTCCATTTTTACTACTTCCTCCCATGTCAACCTTGGTCGACCTCTATCTCTCTTTGAGCATTCGACGCAGCCTATAATTATAATGCGCATAGGTGCCTCGGGAGGCCTCCGTTGGGGATGTCCAAACTATCTTAAGCAATGTTGGACTAGCTTCTCCTCAATCGGTGCTACTCCAAGTTTATCACATATATCCTTATTTTTAAATATAATTTTATAAATTTCCACTTTTTCCTTGAAACTATAGTTTCCATCACGCATAAAAAACCATTCATATTCTAAAAATATAAAAATAATTTCAAACAGCACATTATCCCAAAACGATTTCTCATAAATCTAAATTGAATTCGCCTGTATTAATTACTCAAAAATCCATCGTAATTCGTCGTTTAGATTCAAAATCGAACCTAAATCCATCGTATCTCTCAAAAACCTAAGTCGAAAAGTATAACAATGGCAACCACTTGCAAATTTGTTCAATAAGACAAAGCTTGCAATGAAATTGCTACAAATGAAGAATTCTACAAACAACACATAACAACACAAGAGCAAGTATATAATATTCCCAAATTCTCTACAAATTTTGATAAATATTAAGTTAAATTTTAGTAGATTACAAGTCCGAATAAAGATATCCGACCATAATTTCACATTGTATTATACAAAATAGGATTATCCATAATGATAGACTATAAATGTAACGACCCGTAAATTTCAACCGTTTTAATAACGTAATTAGTTGAAATTTTGTGAAATTTTAAACGATAAAATTTTGAAATAAAAATTTTATATTTGGAATACGCCTAGTTAAACATAGCAACTGGTAAATTTTCGTCCGAAAATATGAAAGTTTATTTCGCGCGTAAATTCACTTCAATTTAATCAGTTAAAAAGCGTTGGAAATAAAATGTTTTCGGAACCTAAATATTTTTTTATAGAAAAATTCTAAACCATCTTCTGAGCAAGATTTCAGTTTGTCGTTTTTCCAAATTCGGACATCTTTGGCTTCGTCGTTCTTATTTTCTGCAAAATAGCAGTATTCTGGTACCGATATCGATTTTTATCGGATGATCGTACCACTGATTTCTATATACCGTTTTGATCGTCTCGTCGTGCCGATCTCTACGGTATATTCGATTGTCAAATTCGGAGTTCCGTTGCACGTTGCACTTTGCGTAACGCCTACCGTATCAGTACCAGTTTCATGCCTTTTGGGTTCTTGTCCTTTCGTTGTCAAACTTGTATAGGAATAACCGTCTACCATTAATATTCACAACTGTTCATATATAACTTTTGTCATTCCCGGTTACAATTCACATAGCCGGTTTCCACCTACGTTTGAATGGCCACTTACATTCTAATATACATTGCTTTTACTTTGCATTCATTCGTCCCTGAACCGGTTCATTTTCTTTTTACATTGAAATCCCTTCTTTCTGCCTACTCTTCACCCTCAAACTCTTCCTCTTCATGCCGAATATCACCTTCCTTCATGCTAGCAGTTCTTCCCTTCATAGCGTAGCTCCAACAACCCATTCTTTTTTCACCTCACCTTCCACGCAAGCACCACCCACGTGACCAAAGCACCGCACCCCTCCACCTCAGTGCAAAAACCGATCAAATCCCCTTCCCCTCGCACACAACAACCAAGGCTCCGCCTTCACACATCCGCCTCCACCACCTCCTTACCCATTCCGGCCTATTCCCCAACCACACTCCATCACTCGCCTCTAGCCTATCACCCACGCAGCAAGCCAACCGAACCTAGGCAGCCGGGCCTTCTTCCTCCAATGCTCGGAAGTTCGTTTTTCCCCTCTTTGAATCTAGAAACAGCAACCTTCTTAGGTATAAAGAGGTATATGTTATATGCTGCAATATATATATTGTTTATATATATAATTTGTGATCTAGAAAAAAGAAAGAAAGAAAAGAGTTTTGTAAACTTTAGTTTCTATGTTATAAAGTATGTTATCTGTACATCTATTTATATATCTTATTTCATGTTAAGATATAAGTTAGTTATATATAAAGTTAGATATATTTGTACCTGGGTATAACAGGGATGTAAATCTTTATACATGTGATATTGTTTAATTGCTTTTCTGGCCGTTCCAATCTATATGTATATGTTTTGTCTTCATATTCGAGCCTTGCATTCATTGCCTGGTTCTGTTTTATTTTCTTGTATAGTATGATCTGGTTTATTTTACTATTCTATACAGTATGATTTAAGTATCGGTATTTTAAACTATAGTTTATGTCAACTAGTAAATATACTTAAATTTGTGCATATTATATAATAATAGATGCTATATTTTTGGACAGTGTATACATATGTGGGATCTTTTATGTTGTGTCTTATTTTATTTTATTTAAAAAAAAACAAAATTTGTTTGTAAGAAAATATATATATATAATCGTATAATACATATGTTGTATATAAGTTAAAAATCGGTTAGTATTATGTAAATGTTTTCTCAGTACTTTTATTTGGGGCAGCGGTTGTATATACTTTGTAGTTATATAGGTGAGTTTATATAAGACTTATTTCTTTATATCTATCAGTTCCTGTAAGTTATATATAACCCTGTCAATTTTATTTTTAATGTATTACCTATCATATGGTGTAGTAAGTGCTAGTGTCTATATTTGGGGAATGTAAGATCTGCTTCTATATATAAAGTATAAAGGTTATATATCCTGTCTATTAGTAAATTTATAAAAGTTTACTTAAGTTCCTATTTGATTTGTGAATTGTATATAAATTATAATAAGGTAAGTTGATGCGTATATATGGATAGGTTTTACAAATTATCCTGGATATGGGGAGAAATCTTGTTTACAGCATTTTTATAGTTTAACATGAGTATATATATGCTATAGTATATATGAGAATTTCAATAATTATATATGTTTAAGTTTAATTTACGGTTTCAGTACCGTTTTAAAAAAAATAGAATACATGGGTTTTATTTTATAAGTTTAAGTATTGATTTCCTGTATTGGTTTTAAGAGATAAATTATAAATACTTTGATTTTTTTTATTTGAGTTTTAGGAATAATGAGTTTGAATTATATTTATTTTTATATTTGACTTAAATCAAAATATTGAGTTTATTAAAAAAATAATAATAATAAATATTTTATTTATATGTTTTGAAATTAGAACATAATTTGGATATATATACAATTGTATATCTATATCAATTCACTTTTATCAATTTTCTTCATCGATTCAGTTCTGATTGGATTTTGTCTATTCCTATCTATCAGCTTTACTCGTCAAAATTCGCATTCAATCTGCGTTGCTTTGGAATTCGTAGCTCGTTTCTCGTTCATCTCTTACCTCGAAAGGTGAGCACTCACTCACGATTAACGTTCTTTTATTTATTAAATTTGATTTCAATTGAAACGACAATTGAAATATGCTGCTGTAGATATTTACACTGTTATTACTTGTATCAGTTCACCCGTGACATCTGACACCATTATCTGTTATATATATGAAATGATAATCCAGTTTGGTTGTTAATTGATTGATTGTTGATGTTTATATTGGACGATAAATTGTTAATGTTAAAATGATAAATAGTATGAAATTGAACTTGATATAGGATAATTAAATGTTAAATTTGATTAACTGACACTTGTATAATATGACCCCTTTAACTGTTAAATTTATCGACACGTAGGATTTGTTTAATTACATTTTGAACCACTGAATGTATGACAAGTAAAGAACTGTAATGTAATAATCTTTAATCTACATGAAATGATAATGTAGATTCTAGAAATAATTATATTAATTCGTACAAATAACAATGCGAATTAATACGGTTATTTCGGGATTATTTGAATTGATTATTGGATTGATATTGGTTGTTGTTATTGCTTGTTTATTTACTTTGACACCATCCCAGTTATCACACTGCAAGTTCCCTTTATATGCTTTGATTTTTGAATTAAATTGGAATCGGGTTGAAATGATAAATACCCAAATTAAACTTTGACCTAGAATAGAAAATTAAATGAAACCCGATTGGTCAATAATTTGATTTGAAAATAATTGAAGATTTTATTTGAACAAATAATATGGTTTTGAAATGAAGTTGAAATTTGAATTTTAATGAAAGGAAAATGTTAATATTTAATAATCTGAAACAAAATATTAACAATGTAATTGATGAAAAGAATGTTGTTAAATTTGAGAAATGATTGAATTAAGTTTGAAATTATTAAACTTTGAAATGATTTAATAATTAAGTTTGAAATTATAATTAAGTTGAAATTATTAAACTTTGAAATTATTTAATAATTAAGTTTTGAATTATTTAATAATTAAATAAGATTGGATTATCTAATGATTAAATTAAATTGAACTTTTGAATAAGTGAATTTTACTTCGTAAATAATTGAAATTGAGTTTTCTTGATTAAGTAAGTTTTGGAAAATTATTTAAGTAAGTAAATAAGTGAAATTGAATTTCTCTAACAAGAAATAAAATGTGATTTATTGAAATTAATGTAAGACTTGAAATTTAAAGAATTTGGTTTGATGAATTAAATTTAATTTAATTAAATTTGTAAATTTTGATATAGTGAAGTTGAATTTAAATGATGGATTTAATGAGTTGGAAATTTAACAGAAATTGTTTTTGAATGGCAAATTTACTTAATGAATATTGAATGAAATCGATCAATGAATTTAAATTGGTTTGAATGTTAAATTAATTTAAATGATTTCGGAATGAACTTATATACGAGTTGAATCAATATTTGAATTGTTTTAAATAGAAATTGAAATTGAATTATAAGATTTTGAAATTGTGAATTTGGAAGTTTTGAAACGAAAATTTGGAAATTGTTTTAGAAAGACAAATGAAATGTTGATTTATGAATTCTATTGGAAAATTGAAATTGATTTGGTTTTTGAAATATATAAACGACCAATCGGTGTAATAATTACGAAAGTTATTAAAGAGACCGGGATCGGTAATGGATATACTCTCTATCTGAACCGAAACCACTTTAATAACTATACGCGGAGTGTTGATCCAGAATGAAGTGGATGGTTTGGTGAACGCGTTGATTGAAGAAGAGAACGATTTTGGATGACCCCTGACATGACTAAAACAGGAGCCGCGCCGGGCCATTGAGGTTCGCCACCTCTAGCGGACACACTTCTTCGTTACCATATCTATTACTTTTGTGATTCGATTTGGGTGCACCCCTCGATTATGGGAGTGTTGTTTCGCGGTGTTGGGGTGGTAGCTGCTATGCCCAACATCAGTCCGGATCACGCAACTACTAGTATCCTAGTTGGTATTGCCTCATGTACCTTGTCATACTGATTATCCTATTCGCGACCACTACGATTTTGATTTGTACCTTTAGTATATGGATTGCCCTCTGGTGACTTCCGGTTTTGGGGAAACTACGGTCTTGTATATGCTTTTGGGAATAAACAGGTTAAGAGGTGTATGGGCCCTGCTTAACCCTACTTTGATATCTTTATATTACTGATAGACATTATCTACTTAGCGTACATTACTACCTAGTAGATAGTTTAACGGATCCTTAAAGGATGGTTATTCCAAACATCCTTTGAGTTACTTGTATTTCAATTGCTATTTCACTTGAGTTGGATTTATTAATATAAGAATGTTAATCCTGACTCGAGTGTCTTGTGTTTTTGCTTTACGCTCGGGTCAGACTGAGTAGTTCAGCTTTCGAGACTCACCTTTGGAGTTGGAGCTTCGCTTGGAGATCCAGCTATCTATCCAGCTTTCAGATATTCGATGATTCCAGTGATGTATTCTGATTCATATCTGATGTATCGTATTACTCTTCTGTTGTAAACTCTGATGTATTTTATATATTCATATAGTAGCTTCATGAACTACTATCTTTTTAATTCCGCTGCATTTATTACTCTGTGTCTGTGATCTGTGATTATTTATTTACTGTATATGTTCAGTTTTGCCAAATTTAAATTAACAACGCGGTATTTTGAGCAATTCAACTCCGGCATGAGTGTCTACCTATACACTTATAATGGATGCGAATGGTCCAAAATGGCGGGTCGTTACAGTTGGTATCAGAGCTTTGGTAGCTCTAGGCAAAACTCAACATATAGGGTAAATGTACTTACAGAATCACTCTCATTCGAGTTTCAATCTCTTCCTTTTGACTCAATTCCCTTGAATTTTGGAACGTTCCCTACGGCTTCAAAATTCATTCGTGTCCCTCACTATTCGTCTCCTTTCAATTCTGGAGAATCACATAACTCCACTTCGAATGACCCTTATGGTGAATCGGCGGTCTCGC
This sequence comes from Allium fistulosum, assembly GCA_030737815.1. Classification (NCBI taxonomy): domain Eukaryota; kingdom Viridiplantae; phylum Streptophyta; class Magnoliopsida; order Asparagales; family Amaryllidaceae; genus Allium; species Allium fistulosum. The sequence continues at coordinate 2,788,378 of JASFAW010000015.1, forward strand.
CAAACTTCGAATGATTTGTAAAGGGGTGAAACTCCTTTACAGTAGGCATTGATTTACCGGAGATTTCTGTATCCTCGATTTACGATGCTATTTATCTTCTACTATACCTGAATTCTATCTCTCGAGATTGGATGTTGATTTACCTCGGAATTCAGCATCGATCTTATTCTTGAAGTTACGGACGATCCGGTTAAGATTGCCCGTGAATTAAATAAGCCTATCCATCTTCTGATTCTGTAATTGAATCATCTTACCTTTTCTTTCAAACTTATTTTCGAATCAAAATTCTCTTTGATTTGAGTCCATCAAATTTGAAACCCTATCCTTATTTTGAAAATTCATCCCTGTATCGTCGAGCAAAGAAGTGTATTTGTAAATTTATATAAAATGTTTTATATATTGTGTTGTTTGAGTTGTTGATGTTGATTTGGGTTTCCGATCGATTCGTCTGATCAACGCTATCGATAGGATTTCCAAAACACTTGAACAGAGCAAACTGACACAATATTATTTTCAAATTTGGAAAATGAAATAAATTTGTTGGATTATATTGTAAAAATATAAGTAAAATTTCCTGGAATTTAATAGGTTAATTAAATTGTTTGTTTGAAATGATAATATTTGATTATCATTTATTGTTCTAAATAAATTTATAAATACGGTTTATAAATTGATTTGGAATTGAAATGAATTTAATTCAGAAATTTGAGAATTTAGTTTCCAGGTGATTTCGAACTTCGGTTTTAAAATTTTAAAGTATATTATTGGAAGTATTTTCGAATAGAAATCGTTTTCAAAGAATTTTTAAAAATGTTGAAATCAGTGCTCTCTCTCTTTGTCGCTGGAAAATAATTTCGGTGATGGCGGCCGCATCATCGACATTCATTTTCGAGTTTCGAAGTGGAGAAACCATTCTGTAGCTTTGCTACGATTTTGTTTTGAAAAAAATATTTTGATTTGAATTTCTTCAGTATATTTTGATCTGATTTTAAAATTTTAAATTGATTTGATATAAATATATTATATATATCTCTAAATTGTTTAAAGTTAATCGGAAATCTAATTCTTAAATTTTGTTAAAGGATGATTTTAATTATAAATAAAACCAAATTTTGGAATAAATATTTAAACTTGAATAATTGAATTGGGAAAATTTTATTTGTATATTGTTCAACTGCATTCTAATACAACTTACCTAAATCATTCAGAAGTTGAATATGTAATTGGATAATATATAAGATAAATTGAATTTATAAATAAAATTTGAGTAGTTATAACAAATGTTATACACTTAAATTTTAATTATAAAATGTTAATAAAGATAAATAGAATAATAAGATAATTGAAAAATAAATTTTAAGATTAATTAATAAATTTAAATTTGATCAACATATGAAAATACCTTGAATTTTAAAGAAATTAATAGATGTAAATTAATTCAAATCGGAACTTTTATGATTTAAATTAATTTATAGGGGTTAAATATATGTGAGTAGATGTATTAAGTAGAATAAATTTAACAGTAATTTGGAATAAAGAAGAATTTAAAATTGTTGAAGAAAATATGATTATAATAAAAGACTATTCAAATTATGGTTTTAGAAATTGTAAATTTAAGAAAATGGGATAATAAGAAATGAATTTAGAAATAGTTGAGATTGATTTTAGTGAAATCAAATGGATTAAATCAAATTATTGAATATCAATTAATTTAAATTTGAATTTATATGGTTTAAATTAATTGTTATTTTGTATTTCAAATCTGCTTTCTTTCTGGTTGTTTCTATTCTCCTACCTCGTTCCTTTTCGGGGACGAAAAGTTTTGAGTGGGGGAGAATGTAACGACCCGTAAATTTCAACCGTTTTAATAACGTAATTAGTTGAAATTTTGTGAAATTTTAAACGATAAAATTTTGAAATAAAAATTTTATATTTGGAATACGCCTAGTTAAACATAGCAACTGGTAAATTTTCGTCCGAAAATACGAAAGTTTATTTCGTGCGTAAATTCACTTCAATTTAATCAGTTAAAAAGCGTTGGAAATAAAATGTTTTCGGAACCTAAATATTTTTTTATAGAAAAATTCTAAACCATCTTCTGAGCAAGATTTCAGTTTGTCGTTTTTCCAAATTCGGACATCTTTGGCTCCGTCGTTCTTATTTTCTGCAAAATAGCAGTATTCTGGTACCGATATCGATTTTTATCGGATGATCGTACCACTGATTTCTATATACCGTTTTGATCGTCTCGTCGTGCCGATCTCTACGGTATATTCGATTGTCAAATTCGGAGTTCCGTTGCACGTTGCACTTTGCGTAACGCCTACCGTATCAGTACCAGTTTCATGCCTTTTGGGTTCTTGTCCTTTCGTTGTCAAACTTGTATAGGAATAACCGTCTACCATTAATATTCACAACTGTTCATATATAACTTTTGTCATTTCCGGTTACAATTCACATAGCCGGTTTCCACCTACGTTTGAATGGCCACTTACATTCTAATATACATTACTTTTACTTTGCATTCATTCGTCCCTGAACCGGTTCATTTTCTTTTTACATTGAAATCCCTTCTTTCTGCCTACTCTTCACCCTCAAACTCTTCCTCTTCATGCCGAATATCACCTTCCTTCATGCTAGCAGTTCTTCCCTTCATAGCGTAGCTCCAACAACCCATTCTTTTTTCACCTCACCTTCCACGCAAGCACCACCCACGTGACCAAAGCACCGCACCCCTCCACCTCAGTGCAAAAACCGATCACATCCCCTTCCCCTCGCACACAACAACCAAGGCTCCGCCTTCACACATCCGCCTCCACCACCTCCTTACCCATTCCGGCCTATTCCCCAACCACACTCCATCACTCGCCTCTAGCCTATCACCCACGCAGCAAGCCAACCGAACCTAGGCAGCCGGGCCTTCTTCCTCCAATGCTCGGAAGTTCGTTTTTCCCCTCTTTGAATCTAGAAACAGCAACCTTCTTAGGTATAAAGAGGTATATGTTATATGCTGCAATATATATATTGTTTATATATATAATTTGTGATCTAGAAAAAAAAAAGAAAGAAAAGAGTTTTGTAAACTTTAGTTTCTATGTTATAAAGTATGTTATCTGTACATCTATTTATATATCTTATTTCATGTTAAGATATAAGTTAGTTATATATAAAGTTAGATATATTTGTACCTGGGTATAACAGGGATGTAAATCTTTATACATGTGATATTGTTTAATTGCTTTTCTGGCCGTTCCAATCTATATGTATATGTTTTGTCTTCATATTCGAGCCTTGCATTCATTGCCTGGTTCTGTTTTATTTTCTTGTATAGTATGATCTGGTTCTATTTTACTATTCTATACAGTATGATTTAAGTATCGGTATTTTAAACTATAGTTTATGTCAACTAGTAAATATACTTAAATTTGTGCATATTATATAATAATAGATGCTATATTTTTGGACAGTGTATACATATGTGGGATCTTTTATGTTGTGTCTTATTTTATTTTATTTAAAAAAAAACAAAATTTGTTTGTAAGAAAATATATATATATAATCGTATAATACATATGTTGTATATAAGTTAAAAATCGGTTAGTATTATGTAAATGTTTTCTCAGTACTTTTATTTGGGGCAGCGGTTGTATATACTTTGTAGTTATATAGGTGAGTTTATATAAGACTTATTTCTTTATATCTATCAGTTCCTGTAAGTTATATATAACCCTGTCAATTTTATTTTTAATGTATTACGTATCATATGGTGTAGTAAGTGCTAGTGTCTATATTTGGGGAATGTAAGATCTGCTTCTATATATAAAGTATAAAGGTTATATATCCTGTCTGTTAGTAAATTTATAAAAGTTTACTTAAGTTCCTATTTGATTTGTGAATTGTATATAAATTATAATAAGGTAAGTTGATGCGTATATATGGATAGGTTTTACAAATTATCCTGGATATGGGGAGAAATCTTGTTTACAGCATTTTTATAGTTTAACATGAGTATATATATGCTATAGTATATATGAGAATTTCAATAATTATATATGTTTAAGTTTAATTTACGGTTTCAGTACCGTTTTAAAAAAAATATAGAATACATGGGTTTTATTTTATAAGTTTAAGTATTGATTTCCTGTATTGGTTTTAAGAGATAAATTATAAATACTTTGATTTTTTTTTATTTGAGTTTTAGGAATAATGAGTTTGAATTATATTTATTTTTATATTTGACTTAAATCAAAATATTGAGTTTATTAAAATAATAATAATAATAAATATTTTATTTATATGTTTTGAAATTAGAACATAATTTGGATATATATACAATTGTATATCTATATCAATTCACTTTTATCAATTTTCTTCATCGATTCAGTTCTGATTGGATTTTGTCTATTCCTATCTATCAGCTTTACTCGTCAAAATTCGCGTTCAATCTGCGTTGCTTTGGAATTCGTAGCTCGTTTCTCGTTCATCTCTTACCTCGAAAGGTGAGCACTCACTCACGATTAACGTTCTTTTATTTATTAAATTTGATTTCAATTGAAACGACAATTGAAATATGCTGCTGTAGATATTTACACTGTTATTACTTGTATCAGTTCACCCGTGACATCTGACACCATTATCTGTTATATATATGAAATGATAATCCAGTTTGGTTGTTAATTGATTGATTGTTGATGTTTATATTGGACGATAAATTGTTAATGTTAAAATGATAAATAGTATGAAATTGAACTTGATATAGGATAATTAAATGTTAAATTTGATTAACTGACACTTGTATAATATGACCCCTTTAACTGTTAAATTTATCGACACGTAGGATTTGTTTAATTACATTTTGAACCACTGAATGTATGACAAGTAAAGAACTGTAATGTAATAATCTTTAATCTACATGAAATGATAATGTAGATTCTAGAAATAATTATATTAATTCGTACAAATAACAATGCGAATTAATACGGTTATTTCGGGATTATTTGAATTGATTATTGGATTGATATTGGTTGTTGTTATTGCTTGTTTATTTACTTTGACACCATCCCAGTTATCACACTGCAAGTTCCCTTTATATGCTTTGATTTTTGAATTAAATTGGAATCGGGTTGAAATGATAAATACCCAAATTAAACTTTGACCTAGAATAGAAAATTAAATGAAACCCGATTGGTCAATAATTTGATTTGAAAATAATTGAAGATTTTATTTGAACAAATAATATGGTTTTGAAATGAAGTTGAAATTTGAATTTTAATGAAAGGAAAATGTTAATATTTAATAATCTGAAACAAAATATTAACAATGTAATTGATGAAAAGAATGTTGTTAAATTTGAGAAATGATTGAATTAAGTTTGAAATTATTAAACTTTGAAATGATTTAATAATTAAGTTTGAAATTATAATTAAGTTGAAATTATTAAACTTTGAAATTATTTAATAATTAAGTTTTGAATTATTTAATAATTAAATAAGATTGGATTATCTAATGATTAAATTAAATTGAACTTTTGAATAAGTGAATTTTACTTCGTAAATAATTGAAATTGAGTTTTCTTGATTAAGTAAGTTTTGGAAAATTATTTAAGTAAGTAAATAAGTGAAATTGAATTTCTCTAACAAGAAATAAAATGTGATTTATTGAAATTAATGTAAGACTTGAAATTTAAAGAATTTGGTTTGATGAATTAAATTTAATTTAATTAAATTTGTAAATTTTGATATAGTGAAGTTGAATTTAAATGATGGATTTAATGAGTTGGAAATTTAACAGAAATTGTTTTTGAATGGCAAATTTACTTAATGAATATTGAATGAAATCGATCAATGAATTTAAATTGGTTTGAATGTTAAATTAATTTAAATGATTTCGGAATGAACTTATATACGAGTTGAATCAATATTTGAATTGTTTTAAATAGAAATTGAAATTGAATTATAAGATTTTGAAATTGTGAATTTGGAAGTTTTGAAACGAAAATTTGGAAATTGTTTTAGAAAGACAAATGAAATGTTGATTTATGAATTCTATTGGAAAATTGAAATTGATTTGGTTTTTGAAATATATAAACGACCAATCGGTGTAATAATTACGAAAGTTATTAAAGAGACCGGGATCGGTAATGGATATACTCTCTATCTGAACCGAAACCACTTTAATAACTATACGCGGAGTGTTGATCCAGAATGAAGTGGATGGTTTGGTGAACGCGTTGATTGAAGAAGAGAACGATTTTGGATGACCCCTGACATGACTAAAACAGGAGCCGCGCCGGGCCATTGAGGTTCGCCACCTCTAGCGGACACACTTCTTCGTTACCATATCTATTACTTTTGTGATTCGATTTGGGTGCACCCCTCGATTATGGGAGTGTTGTTTCGCGGTGTTGGGGTGGTAGCTGCTATGCCCAACATCAGTCCGGATCACGCAACTACTAGTATCCTAGTTGGTATTGCCTCATGTACCTTGTCATACTGATTATCCTATTCGCGACCACTACGATTTTGATTTGTACCTTTAGTATATGGATTGCCCTCTGGTGACTTCCGGTTTTGGGGAAACTACGGTCTTGTATATGCTTTTGGGAATAAACAGGTTAAGAGGTGTATGGGCCCTACTTAACCCTACTTTGATATCTTTATATTACTGATAGACATTATCTACTTAGCGTACATTACTACCTAGTAGATAGTTTAACGGATCCTTAAAGGATGGTTATTCCAAACATCCTTTGAGTTACTTGTATTTCAATTGCTATTTCACTTGAGTTGGATTTATTAATATAAGAATGTTAATCCTGACTCGAGTGTCTTGTGTTTTTGCTTTACGCTCGGGTCAGACTGAGTAGTTCAGCTTTCGAGACTCACCTTTGGAGTTGGAGCTTCGCTTGGAGATCCAGCTATCTATCCAGCTTTCAGATATTCGATGATTCCAGTGATGTATTCTGATTCATATCTGATGTATCGTATTACTCTTCTGTTGTAAACTCTGATGTATTTTATATATTCATATAGTAGCTTCATGAACTACTATCTTTTTAATTCCGCTGCATTTATTACTCTGTGTCTGTGATCTGTGATTATTTATTTACTGTATATGTTCAGTTTTGCCAAATTTAAATTAACAACGCGGTATTTTGAGCAATTCAACTCCGGCATGAGTGTCTACCTATACACTTATAATGGATGCGAATGGTCCAAAATGGCGGGTCGTTACAATAAAACTAGATTAGACAATGGTAAAAATTTGTCAAACAAAATTTTGCCAAGTAAAACTCTACCTAGCAAATATTTGTCTCTAATATATTTGCCAACACAAACATTTTCTTGGCAAATATTTGTTTGGCACAGGAAAATCATTTCCCATGCAAGAATCTGGCGAATATTTGACAAACAAATGTTTTAAAATTTTATTTAATGTGCAAAAATATTTGATAATATTCGACTATAATTTTGGTAAATATTCCATACAAGTTTTGGTAATCTTTTCTACAAATTTCATAATATTCTCTAAAAAATTTAATACATATTAAGTTAAATTCTAATAATATTTGACCATAATAATACTATTTGGTAATAATCTCTACAACATTTGGTATAAATTGAGTTAAATTTTAGTAGATTACAAATTTGACTAAAGATATTTGATCACAATTTTACATTGTATTGTATATATAGTATTAGCTTTAATGATACATTGTAAAAATAGACTAGACAATGATAAAAATTTGCATGGCAAATATTTACCTAGCAAATATTTGCTAGTCATATATTTCCTAGGAAAAACATTTGCCTGGCATGCCAGAAAAATGTTTTAAAATACAAATGTTTAACATGTAGTAATATTTGACAATATTCTCTACAATGGTATCAATTATTTACCAGGCAAACGTTTTGAAACACAGATGCCTAAAATGCAATAATATTAATTGTTTAAAATGCAATTATTTGCCAGACATATGTTTGAAACACTAATGTTTAAAATACACTTTTTGTTTAATACGAAGTTAAATTTTATTGGATTACAAGATTGAATAATGATATTAGACCACAAATGTGTTTTATAAAATAATATTAACTTTTAAAATAGACTATAAAAATAAAATTGACAAAGTCAATAATTTTCCTAGCAAATATTTAATGATTATAAATTTACTTGAAAAAATATTTGCTTGAAAAATATTTGCCAAACAAATGCTTTACAAGACCAAGTGTTTAACATACAATAATAAGTATTTGTCCAGAAAATCTTTTGAAATACAAATGTTTAAAATGCATTAACAGTTGATATTATTCTCTACAATAATATCTTATATTTTCCAAGCACATATTTTCAAAGACAATGTTTAACATGCAATAATTTGATATTGTTCTCTACAATTTTGTTTAATATTAAGTTTTAGTGGCACAAGTTTGAATAATGGTAGCATTAAAGATAAAATCAACCTAGAAAATATTTACCAAGCAAATATTTTGCGGCTAATATTTGTCTAACAAATATTTACTTGAAAAATATTTTATAATGACAAATTACTATAATAATCATGTCATTATATTTTTATTTTACATGTTAAACTTCACAAAATCGTGGATTCAAAAACAAAACCTCAAAGAATAGCACATAATGAAAATTTTATAAACAAATATCTATAAAGGAAACCACCAAGAGAATCTGAAATAATTGATTCTGCACAAGGATCTGAAACAGAAACTCCAAGTAAAAATAAATCTACTACTCTAGGTGAAACTAAAAAAATTAAAGCTGAAGCTAGCAAGAATCAACTGGTGCTGAAATAACCAAGGGTTGAAAAGAAAATATTGTAGATGAACATGTATTTGAAGATGCACTTGAAAGCGAGACATTTCAACATCAAACACATATGACAATTTAGGCTAATTTGAAAAAGAAAATAATACAGAAGCAAAAGCAGAAGCAGAACACATATGACAATTTAGGCTAATTTAAAAAAGAAAATAATACAGAAGCAAAAGAAGAAGCAGATGAAATAATCGAAGAATATGTAACTCGAGAAAATTTGAAAAGAAAAATATATCGAAAAAGAAAAAATTCAAATGGTATAATAAAAAGACATTAAAAAAGTTGAAAAATAGAATATTAGGAGCCACGGAAGCAGTTTGAAATCTTTTCACAGCTTGATTGAAAATTTGGATAAAAAAAACACAAAACTTCAAAAAAACATATCAAACAACTGCAAATAACTTCATTCTTTGATTTTATTAGGTTTCTCATTGAAGGTAAAATCAGCAACAAAGGTTCAACAAAAGAATTTGCATCTATAAATATGATTATAGATGCCTTTTCAATTAAAGAAAATTGCTTTCATTTTGGAGATATGAAAGTAGTTTTATAAGGAAATGACATTGGAAATTTTTTTGGATGAGAAATAAAAAGGGTAACAATCAACATAGCTTCCCAATTAAAAGATTCTAATATGATAGCTGATATGAAAATTTTCAAGCAAAAATACTTCAAAGACTTAAAAATGGTTAAAGCTAAATATATCGAGTCGGGCCTTTACAAAGATTTAAAAGGAGAATCAGTTGATAATCCTATAGATGTAATAAGGTTAACCATAATGTACCTACTTGCAACATATTTATTCTAAAATGCTAACTTTGCATTCCCACAAGTGCCGCTGCCACACATATATAGACCGCGAGAAATGAAATTAGTTTCATGGTCAACAATAGTAGGAAAGCATATAATGGATCAAGAAAAAAAGACAAAGCAATCCAAGAAAAAACATTCTTTCATAATAGTATTACTTGTAGGTCATTATTACTTATTTAATATATTATAGTTTCTTTCATATAAACTAAAATTCAAATGTTATATATATATATATATATGTGTGTGTGTGTGTGTGTACATACATATATGCATACATACATACATACATACATATATATATATATACTGCTAGAATTTTTCATTAACCACGAAAGTGTGTTTAAGAGGAAGTATTAGCAGCGATTGTTAACTAACACCTTGGTTAAATATGAAAATGAGGAGATACTAAGCAAAGAAAAGTAAAGTCACACCAAATATAGAGTGGTTCAACAAGATTGCCTACGTCCACTATGAAGTTCTCTTATTATGCGTCTTTCTTACAATTAGAAGGAATTATAAGAGAATAATAATAAAAGTGAGGCACTTATGACTAATGAAGCGGCTAATCTTAAGAGCTTGTTATGTGAAGAGCTCTAAATTATGTGTAGCCACTGGAATTCTTGTGTATTCCAACCCCATGGCAATACTTGGAGTACTTATAGTAGTTGAAAATGATGCTTGAATGGTTGAGATTGAGCTGCGAAGCAAGCAAGAAGTGCGTCTGGCTATTGATTAGGTTAAACGGGCCGATGGGAGACAACTAGAATAGTGAAAGGAATATGTGGATGAGATGAGTGCCAATAAAAGAACCGTGCAAGGTGAATTTCTTGTCTTTACTATGCATTTAATGCATTATGTACTGTGGTGGCATGTTATATGGATACGACATTCCCTCTGTCGGAAGTGGATACACGTGGTTGTACTTCTTGTTGTTTACCTTTGTATGCTTAGGTGGCAAGACGGGTTGGGTTTGTTAGCTGACTGCCAAGGACATGAAGAGAACAAAAAGTTGCTAAGGACAAAGTTGAGGGCATGCCAAGCCAGGCATGAGATGACGAGGTGGGCCACTCGGGGAAGATAGTAGGCGATTGTACTAAAGCCAACCAATGATAGGGTAACTGCTAGGACCATACTAAGTTAAGCCGATCAGTTGAAGGCTTGGAGAGCCACTGAGGACGAGGTCGAGGTGATCGAGGAAGGCCACTTGGGGAAGATCTTTGGTTGTACTGAAGCTGTACCAATGATAAGCCATGCTTGAGCCGTCTTGAGTTGTTCCAATCGACAAATAGCTGGGAGAGATGCTTGAGTGGATGGGTATCTACTTGTTATGTCGAATGCAGGACTGCATGAGTGAGTCGATCGCATGTGAGATGGGTTGGGTTATGCCTAGGTTTGGCTTGATGTGCTTGAGTAGATGAGTTGGCATGGGCCCAGGCTGGACCAGGGCCGACAACCGAGGGAGTCTTGTTGACCTAACTCTAACCATGACTGGTTTGTAGGGAATGGCCTAGCCCCGAGTCTGCTTGAAATGGACTAGGCTAGACCAAGAGGCCTTGATCAGCTTATCTATTTTACTTAATGAAAAGTTCGAGTAACATTTTGCCCCCCCAGTCTGTGCCCGTAAGTGGGTGCGAGCATGTCAAATCATGAAGGCCCTACCGATTTTCCACTCTACTGTGCATTTAATGTGCGTCATATATAGCATGAAGCTATTGGCTATGGCAGTTGCGCTTCTCAAGATGTGGTAGAGATATGTCACTTCTCCTACGTGTGTGGTGTGACACAACACTTGATTATTCCTAAACAGTTGAGATCATTTTTTGCCTTTTGAGTATAACGGTTGTGATTGAAGGGATAGTTATTTAAATACCCCTCTTCTCTTCCACTTTGAACTCATGGAGTCTATGTGATGTAAATTCCTTAAGAAACCCTGAACGTTGCATGGTTTTCTATTGGTATTTATAGCTAACTTTGTCTTCCTCTTCCTCTCCAAATGCTCTTGAGCACCTTTTGTTTTGTCAAGCTTGTTTGGTGTTCTAAGAAAGGTTCCTTAGTGCTATTATTCTGAACATTGATCTTTGCCTTAGAATACTATTTGGAACATTGTTTAGAGATGGATCTTGCATCGTTGCTTGACCTGAGCTTGCGTTCTCCGATCATTTTGCCAAAGTCGTTTGGCCATCGCTGTCATGTTAATGGCCTAGTTGATGCTGCCCTATCTTGCTATGGTAGTACCAAATCTAGGTTGGTTTGCACATATTATTACCATGTTGGAAAGAGTAATGGCTGTCGGCCCTCCCTCTAATGTCACAGCTAAAGTCTCCGGAGGCTCCTTCGCATCGTCGACTGGTTGCTTTTCGAGATCTCTTGTGAGATTCTATGTGGAAGGCTTCGAGGCTGGCAGCACACCCCTACTTCTACAGCAAAATACCGATCTGGTGGTGCCAAGACTGCTCGTCTACACATTTCAAACTGGGTCTTTTGGAACACTCCAAGGCGTGGGTCATTCTTCTTCTTCTTTTTATTCTTTTCAACTAGTTAGCGATAAAATATCTTTGTATGACCTATGGAGCAAGCTCTGTTCCACCACACTATTGAACTAAATAGAAAGTACCATTTGCTGTGAATTTTGTCTAAGAATTTGTTGTTCTTCCTTTCCTTTCTTGTTTGTGTATGACTTGTAAAGTAGCATATATCGAATGGCTAACTTTGTCCATGCATTAATTACAGAAAATGTTTTCTTTTGCCTGGGCTCTTAGGATATGTTAAATAGCTAACGAGATGGGTTGGGCCTGACTATCCATATGAACCAAGTACCGGCCAGGTATAGAGTGGTAGGTGGCACCGGTGTTGAGCGGGAGCGCATGTTTGCCCATGGGTTCTTTTGGGCAACAAGCAATCATGTGCAGAGTGGTGGACAGGCCCGGCTTGAACCGAAGCGCATGAGGGCTCGAAGGTTCTCTTGGATGACATGCTGCCAGTCACACAATGACTACAAGTCCCGACATGAACCGCAATGCATGGCTAGCTCAAGTACTCTTGTATAAGTGTGTTATATAATGGTGAGATAGGCAGCAAGTGCTATCATTTACGAGAACTTAACAGTTAGGAGAACTTATTATCAGGAGTGTGAACATATCTGTGATGATGGTCTAGGCTTGTAAGTGTGCTTGAGATTAGCACCAATTATTAAGCCTGTAACGAACCAGGATTTTTTACCCTTGAAAATCGACACTAATACATCCACTGTATTGCATGCTGAGAAATCGAATGCCAAAAAACCTGATTGTTAGGGGAAAAGAAGAAGGAAGAAAGAAAGAAGAAACTAAAAAACACATAATCTTATAGCGAAACGAATAATCTATAATATACAACAAATATTTACACAAACAAAATGTAATATATGTATATACATACATGAATCATAGTATACTAATCTATTTCAGCCCGGAAAGTTATAACAACCTATCCTCACAATTGCTGATAAATACAACAATGAATGCAGTGGAAAATAACCATATTCGCGAATACATCTTTAGGCCTCCAGCTCGTCTCCTGAAGCTCCAAAGCATCCAAATAAGATCTCTAATATGCTCAGTCCGACCTGAGCATTATAATAAAATAACACTAGAGTTAGTCTGGTAAATCATCGTGAGAAAAAAAACACACCTCAATTGAATTTTAAAGTTATAAAAATCTTTTTGAAATAAAGGTATCTCGTAAGACCATGGCGCACATAAACACGGATGGGTTTTACCTTACGATAACCTAACAATTTCATACAAAATTCTATGATATTATAAGAGTGTCTAAGATACAAATACTTATTAACCATAGCCGAAATTGTTACATTAATTAAATTCTAGCATAATAAGTATACAGCTAAAACCGTAAAGGCACGTATTGGAAAATAATTCCATACAATGACTGGGCTACTGGGGTACCGCTTGTCACAGTGCATCTCTAGATAAAATAACACCGAGGACCTCGCTAGGATCCCATGCAACACAGAACCGGCCTACCACTTGACTAGTAGTACCGAATATGATCACCCCTCTGTTAATGGGCCCCGAAGCATACAAATGAGAGATAATATTGACTCTAGATAGGGATGATCATACCCTACTTGGGAGCGACCTGCTGCATCTCCTTTATTTTAGTCATTCCCGATTGATGAGGGTTGAGGCTACGTTTTACCTTTCATATAGCACTTCCCACTTGGAGTGCTACATAGGCCTCCAGGCAATAATGCAAATGCCAGCGTTCAGCCATACAAGTTCATTCTGGGACTGAACGAAACGCTTGAGTGCTCCGTCTTTAATTTCATCATCTTCGAGATGTCTTCACTTCGCAACGCTTGAGTTGGATCGAAATGGTTTTCGAATAACATATCTGATCCCGGTCTCTTCAAAACAACTTTCGATAATTTTCGGTAAACTTAACCCCAATTTTTTAGGAAATAAACTGTCAAAGATAAGAGCGAAGATCACCTCCTAACCGTTAGTGGATGGATTTCATAATCATTTGCCCTAAGAGAACGAAACGAGATTCATACGCACACTACAACATCAATGAAGGTGACAGTGCCATATAACTCACATGTTTCTCCTATATATTTCTAAAGTTACTTTTTGGGTCCAAATTCGATAGTCGGTTATTTAACTATCGAATAAACAAACATCCAAATTTTCAAGGATTCGTTTCAAAAGGGAAAACCAATATTGATTAAGCACATAAGTAACCACTAACCTCCTTTTAATTAATCTTTTCATTAATTAAACTCATTTATATATATACCTCTACAAAGACATACCCACCAATCCCTATATTTGCCATACTTAGAAATATATATATATATATATATATATACACACACCTTAATGCTATAACTAAATTCATAAAATTAAGAAAGATTTCCTTTCTATACAAGTCTAAAATCATATAGAAATCCCTTATAAATCTCAAAATCCATTTATAAAACTATTTTAGTAAACCTCTAAAACCATTTATAAAACCCTTTATAGAAACCTTTTATAAAACCCAACCTCCATTTCCAATTATAAACTCTTTTATAAATTTCAAAACATTTATAAACTCTTTATAAATCCATACAACTATTTATAAAACTCTTCTTATAAATCTATAAACCCATTTCCCAAATTCTTTTATAAATGTCTGAAATCATTTATAAAACTTTTTTATCTTATAAATAATCTCCCTTTAAGTCTCCAAATCATTCTATAAAACTCCTCTTCTAAAACCCAAATATGTTTATAAAACTATTATTTATAAATCTCGAACATTTATAAATAATAATCGTTAACTTCAAACATTATTATATGATAATATTTATTAATAATAACGTTATAAATAAATAATAATTATTAACTTCAAAATATCTCAAAATTAATATTTGTTTATTTCAAAGCATTATTAAATAGACAATAATAACTAATCTTTACCATTACCATAAATAGTAATAATTTATTTCCATAAACATTAGTGATAATTCATTGTTATAAATTTAAAACCATATTAACTATTTAAATAATTAACTTTTCAAAATATTAGAATAATGATAAGTAACCTAAAATCAATGTTAAATATAAATAAATAACTTTTAATACAATATTAAATATAAATAAATAACTTTTAAAACAATATTAAATATAAATAAATAACTTTTTTTAAAGAAAACATTTCTAATGACTTATAAAAGGCAGATAATAAAGTTGGAGTGAAACGGAAATTAAATCCTTAAAAAAACAAAATATTTATGAAACCCAATTTCAGATTAAAAATCATTTCCTGTTTCAAAATCAACCCTAACCCCAACCCCAAATGGAAATTTATAGTATTTAAAAATACTAATTTAAGGCCAAAAGCTACAAAATGCTCAACCAATATTGATATTGATTTTCAATAACTATAGGGTTTTAAGTTTCAAACATATAACAATGTCATAACCAAAAGTGTCCATAATTCAGGATTCATATCCAATAATTCATATAACAGGAATTTTATTGGAAATAAATCAACAATAGCGAGGAATCCCGTTGAATCCCTTCAACTTGTTCCATTTCATCACAGCTCATATATATATAAGCACATATATGTAAATAAAATTTAACGGTGGTGAGGAATATTGGATCCCTCCAACCTGTTCCCCTGCATCACAACTTATATATATAATTATATAATATGGGTCACCCACTCCAAGGGTGGGAATAAATCCAAACCAACTGATAAAACAGTAAATCATCCAAACATCCAATCAACAATTTTTATCAACTATATAATATTATTGGTTAGCCAAAAAGGTGAGTTTAACTCATCGGAATATCTATTGCCGCTGAGGCGTTCCAGTTTAGAACTAAAATTGAACAACGTCCGATTTTAGCCCAAATTTCAACTGTCTCCAAATTTGTCCAAACTAGTTCCATAGCGAAGCTTACGTCATCACGAGCGCAACGCAAAAATCCGCACCTCGATTGGACCTCGTATGAGAGAGGTATGCAATTTTTAATTAAACGGTCTTAAATTTAAAATTAAATAACTAATTACATTTTTAATTAACTAATCACCAATTATCCACTAACCCTTCTTCTCCTCAAACTCATGCCTATATACGAGAACATCCACCACCGATCATGCACGCACACCACCCTGCAACCCACACTCGACGAAATCCAATTTTGATTGCACCGTTGAACTCTTACTCGCGATCTCCTTCCACCAGACCCTACATCATCACCTCCGCCTTCTCGTATCAAATCGCGACCTCAGCCTTCCATGTCCTGTAGCACAAAGTTTCTTTCCTCATGGTGGATCGGACCACCCAAACCCATCACCAAAGTGCTCTTGACACCAAGAGGAACCCAAATTCAAAGTCGAAATCGCCAAACATCCCCTAAATCGAACATGAATCAGAACCCTAGTCTTCTACCCATATTCGACCTCCATCCAGTGATGATGAAACCCAGATTTGAACCCATAGAATTTAAAGCTAAGGCTAAAATGAAATCAAGATCTAAGCTTCACAATTTTTAGTGAAGGATTTAAATAAAATTTCATTTTTTTTCACTTCTCTGGGTGAAACAATTTTTGAACGAGAGGGAGAGGGGAGCATTTAAAAATGAAAAGGAGGGATGATGTGGGTATGGGTATGAACAGTGGAAGCATGGTCGGTATGGGTTAGGGCATGGACTAATATATTTTTTTTATTTAAAAATATCAAGCTTTAAACGTCAGAAAATCTCGAACTCCTATCGAGACGTGCCGCCTGGAGTTCTATACTAAATACCCATATCCCATACATAATGGAACTAGTCTCGAGGCTTAATTCGATCATAGACAGAAGATAACTTCTTAAAATCGAATTGTAATAATTTAATTCATTTAATTAATTCCTACACGTTTCGATCTCGCACGATCAAATGATACGTCCAATCGCCATGAAAATCGTTAACATATGATAATACGCTATTACCGATCCAATGACACTGGTTTCATCGAAATCCAAGCCCCAGAAGGTTATTTTCACATGTTAATTAAAACAAATTATTATAAAAACTAGTTTATTCACTTTAAATTCAAATTTAAAAGTTTACTATCTTCATTCTTATTCACATAGAAATTAAATCAGCCGTCGAAATCATTTTTGTTCCCATTAGATTCAAGATTCAAGATTCAAAAATTTAAATATTCCAATTATTTAAATTTATTATTCAATTAAATCTCTATTTTTGAAATTTAAGCTACTTGACTTATAAAACAAATATCATAATATTTAAAATCAATTAAATATCCCAATTCAAATGACTGAAATTCTGGGTCGTTACATTCTTCCCTCATTAAAAGAATTTCATCCCTAAAATTTCCGAGATAAGAAAAATGCCCCAAACCCATTAACTTTTCAAAATCGATTAGTTGAAATAGATTACCAAATTCCTTTTAGCCTTTAACTATCAAGAATCAATTTGTTACAACTTATTATCACCTTTTATAAGTTTTCAAATTTCATTCATAGATTTAACTAATACCATTCCAAGTTATAACTTAAGCATCAGATTTTAGTTACTAAAAATTTCTTCAAAATTTTTCTAACACCTTATATTTATGGAAAATTTCGTCAGAGTCTCCTTTGCGCGGCTCGATCAAATTTTTTTACAATATATATATATATATATATAATCACAAATATACATCTCATCTTCAAGAATGAGGAATCTCGTAGGGAAAAATATAAAAATATAGTATGTAATCCAAGATGTGTACCTTTTATTTGCATTAGCAAGCATATACAATCAATAAAATGAGAAAGCGAGCTCCAAATGTGAAGCATATGCCATCCACACCTACTAATCACTCAACAACCAATGAGAACAAGTATAGGAAAAGCAATATCAATTTATAATATGTACTATTACAATAACCATATACAAATGTAACTAGAGAAGCATCATGTAACGACCTGCAAATTTATCACTTTGATAAATTATATTTATTTTTAAAATATTTAGATATGGGTTTAAAAGTAATTAATAATCATGTTTTAAGTGGTAAATAATAATATTTATTTTGTTTGGGAAAAATATTTGTGGAAAAATTACCGAGGTGAAATATTGGTAGTTTGTAAATATCGTCTTAGGTAAAATATTGATAAAACAGCCGAAAACCGTTTTATCAATAAAACTGCTTTTAAACAATAAGGATCGTGCACGGATCTGGATTCATACACTAATATATGTACTCAAACAAAATTATGAAATAAAAAAATTTATTTTATTTTTGGAAAATAAAATTTATTTAGACATCGATAGTTGATATCATCGGTTTTATATATTTCTTCGGAAATCCAAGTTAAGTTTAATATTAAATAAATGAGTTTTTATTTACAAATAAAATTATTTTAATTATTTAATAATGATGGTAAAATAGTTTTTAAAATTTGTTTACCAAAATAGATAGTTCGTAGAAAATTAGAAAATGTGAGCGAAGAACGTTTTTCGGAATTTCGACTTTTCGACACCGGAATGTTATCAGGAACGTTGTTTGCCTTTATGCACTATACACACACATATATAGTAGGTAATTAACCATATAATAATACACATAATAATATATTATATTATGTTAATAATGCTTAGGAAGTGATGTGACAAGTCATGGATTTAAAAATAATAACATATATATATATATATACATACACATATACACTTATATATATACAAAGTACGTACCAATTACCTCTTGTCTTTTCCTTTCCATCACTATAATCATCAAAGCCTAAGCCTAGGGGGGTAGGTAAGGGGGGACGTGACAACAGAGGGAGGGTAGGTAGGTGATGCTACCTTATACATCATGACATATCATGTATAGTTAAATCTAAGGGTAATTTAGTAAATTCTCTAATTCTTTGCCTATAAATACATGTCCATACTTATACAATCACATCTCCATATATTATAACTTCCTTCACTAAAATTTCATAGTTATTATGTTAGCTTTAAGTTTTTTTTAAAATCAAAAGATTTAAATTGTTATAAAGATGCAAACTTGTTTTTAAACTCTTTCTTCTCCATTTTTCCTCCACTTTATTCGGCCATAACCTCCTCTATTTTACACCAAATCAAGATTTTTTTTTGAAATCATATAAAATTTTAGTAGCTACAACTTTCCTTTTATCACGTTTTTCTAATTTCAAGCTTAGGTTTGTCAAAATCTCATTTCTTTGCAGTGTGCTTTTAAACTCAGAAATTCAGGTCTGAAAATAGCTCTCCTTCTTTTGACCATATCTACCTCAAAAAAATCTGATTTGAGTGATTATTTTTTCTAGATTACAGAGAAAATAATTTTCTAAAACTTTTCTTTTGATCACCGTTACAAAATCCAAGAGTAATATGTCCAAAAATCAAGTGGAAGATGACATATTTTTGAGGTGATTTTTGGTGCATCTAAGGCATTTCAGTTTTCAAAGATTTTCGTTGAGTAAAACTACTTTGTTTTGGAAAGGTTTTTGACTTTATTATGATGTATTATTATGATGATGATATGATGAGAAAATTGAATGGTTATTATGTTGTTCGATGGTGATTTGATGGATGTTATGTTTGATATTGAATTTGAGATTTGAATGTAATGTTGTTGAGTTAGTAAGCATATAACCTTATGTTTATATGTGTGTTTCATTGTGATGTTAAGGTTATGGTAGTATGGATGTATGGTTGTGATTTAAGAATCAACTATGCTGATTTGAAACAAAGTTAACAACTATGTGTGTTGCGACGGACGTGGGATCTGATTTGAAATCAAAACTATGATTTCTAGTTTCAAAGTTTGAAAATGGTTTCAAGTTTTACCTTTGTTCAAGGTTTCAAAAACTGTATACATATTATTTCAAAACATGTCGGAGAATGAATTTAAGTAAAGTATTTCACATAAAAAAGATAGAGCGAACTGCGCTCATAACGATAGTCGTTGTGGATGCAGTTCGGCAAACAAATTCACGATTTCCATCTTTAAGTGATTCATTTTGGATCGCAAAAGTTTTCCAAACTTAATTAGTAAGATAAAAAGAGAATAAGTTTAGATTATTTAATAATTATTTATTTAATAAAATAATTAAAGGTAATTAGCACTTAATTAGTAATTAAGTAAGTGATTAGAGGTTAAGTCACACCTAGGGAAGGTTAATGACTAATTATTGATTAACAAGGTTTTAATCAGTAATTATGAAGTTAAGAAGTAATTAAATGGTTAATTATTATTTAATTAGGTTAAGTAGGTTAATTAATTATTATTTAGTTAAGTGATCATTAAATTAATTTTTAATTAGTTAGGGTTTAACTAATAATGAATTATTTAAACTTTAATTAAAATGCATTAAGAAGTTAATTAGGATTTAACTAAGTTCATTAAGATAATTAAAGTTTAATTATGATTTAATCTTGATTTAATTATGATTAATTAAGATATAATTATGGTTAAGAAAACTAAATATACTTTAATCTTTTCAAAGGTTGTTTAAAACCCAATCGGTTATATTTTAAATCAATTTTCTTTTTAAGATTAATTGATTTTAAATCAAAGGTTCTCTCGTCTGGACCATTAAGTAGTAAAATGAATTAAAGTAGTGATTATAAAACGTTGACACATTTTATGGGAAGTAAGTGACTTGTGTTTAGCACAAATGCCGAATATCGGTAACGTGATAGACATAAGTAAGTTAATGTCAATAAGCGGGCCATGATAACTTAAGCATATGGAATATACTTCTATATGTAAAAAAATTACACCAGATAATGGATGTATCTATATTTGTAACTTGGACACCTACCTATGATTGATTGTATGATATGTGTGAATTCCTTACATATCTGATGTTAGGCAATACCCATGATATAACTTGGATAAGTAAACCCAAATTTAATGATCTATTGTAGTTATTAAGCCTCCGTTTGGTTTTGGAAAGTTAATATTTCATTTTCTTTTAAAATGGTCTTCAAGATTATTCTTTTTTGAACAAGATATTTGAAGAATGGTTTGACAACTGTTTTGAATATTATATAAAGAAGTTTACGAATAATTTTAGGGTATTCATAAATGGAGTTTTAGAAATGGTTTTGAATGTTTATAAAAAAGATTTTATAAATGTGTTTGAATGTCTATATAGGGAAGTTTTTATGCAAGGTTTGAAAGTTTATAATGAAGTTATATAACCAGGTTTGAATAATTATAAAAAGTCTCATAAATGAGCATGGAGGTTGATAAATGTTCTGTAAACGGGTTTGGGTTAAAGCAAAAAGGATTTCATGGGTAATGGAAATTTATAATAGGATTTATTGAAGATAATTACAACAGTAATTCGAGGTTTGGGTTTCTCGAGGTTGACCTTTTAAAAAATGGTGGTATGGAACTTCCATTACGCACTTAACACTGAAGGAATAGTGCTTAGAGTCATCCTTTTCTCCAATTTAAATAATGTAGTTAAATCCGTTTAAGAGATTTGGAAATGGGAAATCTTATAAATGGGTTATGAATATACTTATGTAAAGGAGATAAGTATATGAATGTTGATAAATGTTTGGGAAAGGAGATTTATAAATGAAAATGGTTTTGAGGCTTAGTGATTGCTTTGGGTAACAAAATCTCTAGATTTGTTGTTTTTATTTGATAGTTAAATAACCGACTATCAAATTTGGT
Source organism: Allium fistulosum (assembly GCA_030737815.1). Taxonomy (NCBI): domain Eukaryota; kingdom Viridiplantae; phylum Streptophyta; class Magnoliopsida; order Asparagales; family Amaryllidaceae; genus Allium; species Allium fistulosum. The sequence continues at coordinate 2,810,230 of JASFAW010000015.1, forward strand.
CTAATTTGACTTAGGAAGTATGAATGTAAATTTGAGTTCCCCGATGAGGACTCGAAAACTTACTTCTAAACGAACCGGGAATGAGTCAACCGGAAATTATTGGTTGTTGGTACGGAGAGACTGGGATTGGATCTATATCCGAAAAGCACTCTGAACCTACATGTGCGTTCGACTGGAAGACATCTTGATGATGATTGAAGATGGTGCTCTTTGAATTGCTAGGGCTATTGCTACTAATCCTTAGGGTGATTCCAAAATGGATGTAGTAGAGTTAGCGAATTCGGTTTCATTCAGACCCAAAATGAACTTGTATGGATGAATGCTGGCATTGCATTGTCGCCTGGAGGGTAGTGTTAGCATTCCAATATGGATTACTATTTAGAAAGGTAAAACTTAACCAGGAATGACTAAAACATGGGATATGCAGCAAGGCTATGTGCGGCACACCCATTAGGGTATATCATCGCCTTCTAGCTATATACACAATCATCAATGAATTCGTGTACGTGGGAGCGCTCGGTTAAAGGTTGCAAAGCAACCGGGGTGATGATATATTCGGTACTATCCAGCAAGGGGTAGGCCGGTTCTGTGTTGGCAAGGGTCGTTAGGTACGACCTCGGTACATTTTTCTTTAGAGGTGTACTATGGCGGGCGATACCCTAGTAGCCCAGTTATTAGTTGGATTCCAATTTTCTAATACGTGCCTTACGTTTTCAATTGTTGAGCCTAGCATGTTGGAATGTGAGATGCAAGAATTTCAGTTACTTTATCTATTTACTTTAAACCTAGACACTATGATAATATCACTGGATTTTGATATAAAATGTTTTGGTTATCGTAAGGAAAAAACCTGTTTGTTTTTATGTGCAGTGTGGTCTTACGAGATACCCTTTGTTTGAAAAGTTTCAAATGTAGAAATTAGTTTGGTTGCCACTTATTATCGAGTTTTACTCATGCTGGTTTACCAGACTGACCCGGGAGTTATTCCATGTAATGCTCGGGTTAGACCGAGCATGTGATTCTGAGGTTTGGCTAGGTATTTTGGAGCTGGATGGGCAAGACGTATTCACGTATTTTTACTTCCGCTATATTATAGAGTCTGTATGTTTGTCAATGTGAGGACAAGTTTCTTTAACTGTCCAAAAATTTAGGATAAGTATAATGTACTATGATGCTATATATATGAATAAAGATGTTTCATTTCTGTAAAGATCTTGGTTGTATTATATATTATTCGTTGTGTTGTGAGATTCTGTGTTGTTTTAGTTTTTTCTATCTTCTACCTTCTTCTTTCACCCTAACAGATCGGTATTTCCGGCACTTGAATGTTCGGCGTGTTATACAGTGGACGTACTATTGTCAATTTTTGAGGGTCGAAAATTCGGTTCGTTACATTTGGTATCAGAGCTAAAGGTTAAGCGCGAACCTTGGCCCTGGTGGGGTATACTCATTTGAGATAGGGTAAGTGAGATCCTAGAATGAGCCTGAGTGTATTATAAATATGAGTGCGTATTTATTAGCGAGTAGAAATGTTTTATATTGTGTTGTTTGATCTGTTAAGTGGGTTAAGAATTTTGGTCGATGCATTTGGCTAACTGTAACGACCCGCTATTTTGGACCATTCAAATCGACAATAAATCCACACATGTCTGACTTGAATAATTCAAAATAACAGATTGTAATAAAAATTTGGCAAAACTCAGCATATGCAGTAAATAAATCAATCACATAATCACAGACACAGAGTAATACAATAATACGCAGCGGAATAGATAAAATAGTAGTTCATGAAGCTACTATATAAACATCAGAGTTAGAAATAAAATACAACAGAATATCTCAAATGCAGTGAAGTCTCCAGTACAACAGATGACTTCTCTGAACAAATCAACTAGAAGAGCTGAAAGCTGAGGCGATAGTTGGATCTCCAAAGGAAGCTCCAAACTCCAAGGGTGAGTCTCAAATGCTGTATCACTCGGTCTGACCCGAGCGTAAAGCAAAACACAAAACACTCGAGTCAGGATTAACATTCTTATATAAATAAATCCAACTCAAGTGAAATATCAATTGAAATACGAGTAACTTAAAGGATGTTGGGATAACCATCCTCTAAGGATCTTCAGAACTATCTACAAGGTGGAAATATACATTTTAACACCGTGGTCATTTCAATTAAATTTATACTTCAAAACCCAAATATCATTTCATTTCAAATATATCCATTTTCCAAAATAGTATATATATATATATATATTAAATGATTTAAAAAGTAAAGTATTTAATTTCCTCAAGTCTAGCAAATCGATTCAAATCAACTTCAAATTCCAAATTCAAATTTATTCAAAGCTCAATTCATCAATTTAATTCATTTCTCAACAGATCATTTAAATTTTCAATATATTTCAAAGCTTTAATATTCAACATTTTCAAAGTTAAATTTAACAGTTTCATATAGCTCTTGATTTAACTTCATTATTATTTAATCAGGGAATATTCACTTAATAAATTCAATATCATTTAACTAGCCTTAAATTACATTTTTACTAAATATTTCCTTAAACTTTAGTTAAACAAAAAAAAATTCATTAGATTACTTATAAATCAAACTCAAGTTATAAATCATATCTTACATCTCAGTTTCAATAAGTTTCAAATCGGTTTAATTTAAATAAAATTCTTTATTGAATACAATTTCAACTAAATTCAAATTATCTTTCTAACCTTAACTTATTCAAATTATTACCAAAATCTATTTTGAAATATATTTTAAACACTCAACATATTATATGTATTTAAATCAATCATTCCCATTTATATATAATAATTTAAGGCTCAACATTTATTAAAACCATATATTTCTTTCCAAAGCCATATAATTCATTTTTAAAATATTTATATATATGGACCAACGGTGTCTGTATATATATTTATCATATGGTTAAGTGATACAGATATTTATCATTTCAATCCGAAATTTAAATATATACGGGTAGATATCATTTCGACCCGTAATCCCAATTTCAATTCAAATGAAAATCGCTTGGGTTTATCATTTCAACCCATAACGAAATTCTCCTATTCTAAAGTCCGTTCGGGTATGTATCATTTCAACCCATAGTGAATTCTATACTAACAGGGAACTTGCAGAGTGATAACAGATAATAAAAAATATAACAACAGGCATATATCATCAATATAAATAACAGATATTGGTGTCAGATGTCATAGGTGAACATATACAGATAATGGTAATAACAGGCATATAAATACTAGATACTGGTGTCAGATGTCATAGGTGGACATATACAGATAATAGCATTTGTAACAATTTAAATAACTACAGCATCATATTTCAATTGTCGTTTCAATTGAAATCAAATTTAATAAATACAAGAATGTTAATCGTGAGTGATTGCTCACCTTTCGAGGTTAGAGAGATAGACAATGAAGTTGAGTTATGAAATGCAAGCACGACTTCCAAAGCAAAGTTAGATGGTACAATTTCGACGGAAAAGCTGATAGATAGAAATTGATGAGAACGGATCAAATTAGCTTGATAAAATTGAAACGAAGATTATATGATTAATTTATTACTTTCTTTCAAAATGAACGTTAAATCAAAACACGCATTTAAAAAAAATGAAATATATATATATATATATATATATATATATATATATGCACACCCATGAAAACCATATAACTTTAAAACACTTCCATTTCATATTAATGTTAAATAACAAATATATAATTATTCAAAATGTCACATATATAGTATATTCATTTTATGGTTGTCGTTTCCATGTAATAAATATTCATTTTAAACCAATATTAAAATAATATATATGTATAGTTAAAAAAATCAATGTTCTAACATAAAACACATATATTAAAGATCAACACATATATATAATATCTTTTGAAATGAATACTTATGTATATATATAATTATTATAGTTTATTACTTTCCTTTTCAAAATATCCAGCAGGAAATCAAACAACTTATGCACATATATGTGCAGATAAACAATATTCTTTATAATACATTGTTAACTTACTCCTTTTTTTTCTCTTTTTTTTTATTAAACCTTTATATATAACAAAATATATGTATAAAATAAAATATTTGTATATATAAAAATCAAAACGTTTCAAACATATATTCAAAAACTGGATCATATAAATAACAATGTATTTAGTTAACGCATAGTATAAAATTCATTTATATAACACTCTTATATATATATATATAAATCTTGTATAAGTAAACCTTTATAGCTTCATAACTTATTTACTTTCACATATAACAAGATCTGTACAAAAGAATGCAATTTTTTCTCAAATCCTTTTGAACGTTTATAAGAAAAATTTTAAACAATAAATATACCTTCTTATTTAGGAAAGGAAGTAAGCATGCACTTGTAGGAGAAACGTGAGTGGAGGTTGAGGGTTGTAGGCGGTGGAAAGGGAAGAGGGGCGGAGATAGCTTCAGGCGATGGGTATATACGTCGCGCAATTTTTTTTTTTTTATCTGGCGTAGGCCATGGAAAAATTTGGGAGGAGGAAAAGTAAGCAATGGTGGGGAGTGGATCTCGAAAATGAAGAAGGAGCAGGCAACAATGAAATATATGAAGAGAGAGGTAGTGGAAAGCTACAGAGAAAAATATAATATAAAAGGTAATAATAAATGAAAATCAACGTTCATGCGTTGATTCAGCAGAGAAGTTAAAGCAAATAAGAAGAGAATGGATTGATTTAAAGGAAAGGCAATGGATGGTTTAGAAATAAATAAAATGTAAAACGTATACGTTTTAATTTCAAAAAGGAAAGAAATAAATACGGGGATGGCAACAGTCAAAATGCACATTTAGGCTAATAATAGAATATAAAAGTAAGAAACTCAAAAGGATAGGCACAGAGATGTGAAATCAGGGAGACAAGGGAAGCAAGTGATCTTTCAAATTTATAACGTTGGCAATAAATATAGAATAAATGAAAATGAAGAGGGGAAGAAATAAACTATTTATGGGCGATGAATTTATAAAAGGAACCATGATGTGTACAATAATTGAAATGAAAATATACACAAATAAATGAATATGGTACAAATGAAGATGAAGGGGAAAAGAAATAAACTATTTATGGGCGATAAATTTATAAAAGGAACCATGATGTGTACAATAATTGAAATGAAAACGTACACAAATAAATGATTACCAGTGAAGTTAAAAAGGCAATAATAGTGTAAATGTGAATCGTTGCCACATAAACAAATAAAACATATACAAATCTTTTACCGGTTATGTGATGGCAACGGTCACCCTTAATTGAGCTGAATAATAAAAGCCAATGCTTTGAACGTATGCCATAAATTAAGTAACAGACACTGATTTCTAAATTTATTAGTAGCTAGGAATAGCAACGTTTGAACGTGAATTGGAAAGCAATTAATACTATGGTCCAGCCTGTACGTTTCAAATTTTGAAAATGAAGAAAATAGAAATGGAACAGGTTGCAAAAAGGAAAGCCACACATATAAATGGAATAAAACGTTAACAATGAAACATGCCACATTCAATGGAAAGAAACTGAAATGATAACGTCAAGCACGGGAATTAAGGACAATAAAGTAGAAAGTATGAGAAACATAAAAGTGAACAAACGAATGAATCCAAGCTACAGATATATATATATATATATATATATATATAAATGATGTAAAATATTATGTTTCTACCAGAGAGAAGAGAAAATGTTTGAAATGGAATAAATAGGGAAGGAACAATCCCGAAATGAAATAGCAACGGATAGAAAATTAAAGAGCTACAGCATGAATACAGGGAGTAATAAAGGTATGGTATTGATTGGATTGTAACTGATGTAAAACTTGAATGGACAGGGAAGAAATAAAATTTATGGTAACAGTCGATTCCCTTGATTTCATGCAAATTTATTTTCAACAATTCTTAACTGATTTGAATTTAATAGAATTACATAATAAATAAACTTTCATATAATTAATTGAAAATTTACCATTTGCTATATTTAATTATATGTAATCCAAATAATTTTTTTTCAAAATTTTATTATTAATAATTTCTCAAAAATCCAATTCAATACGTTATAAACCAATTAAAAATTGCTAAACTTTTATGGGTCGTTACACTCTCCCCCACTCAAAACTTTTCGTCCCCGAAAAGGAACAAAGTAGGAGAATTAAAGCAACCAGAAAGAAAATAGATTGAAAGACAAGATAAACAATAAATTTAAAACTATACAAATTTTACTTGAAATATTCATTTAAAAACATCATTTGAAATTTAATTTTCTTTAATACTTTAATACTTTTCAAAACTCCTTTGAAAACAATTATCTACATTATTACTTATATTTACAAAGAAGCTATTGAAAATTTTAAACCCAAAATTTATAAAATAAAAAAAAACTTTTTATTTATCTCAAGATACTTCCAACATTATAATAAATTAATAATCATTCACTTTAAATATGTTATAATTAATTAATAACTTCTGAAACACTAAAAATTTTCTATTATACCATGTAGTATATAAATAAACAATATTTTAAAGGATATATTCAAAAGAAGGAAAGAAGGAAAGAAGATAGATTCGGAAAAGAGAATATAGGTGAATAAATAAAGCTGAGCAGATAAGGTAGATTCAAAAGAACAGAATCGGGCATGAATAATTAATTCAAACCATTAGAATTTCAAATATTAATATAGAATTTCTTTGTTAGAAATACTTTTATAATAAAATATATTTTTTTATAACGAAACAAATTTCATTTCGAAAATACTTTTATAACTCGATGTTTCGACAAGTTTATCCTTGTTCCTGTAGACTCTGGTAGTGCGTTGATCAGGCGCAAAACTAGAATTCTCCAGGTACTTAGTAGACCTGTTTCAACACCCAGTGAAAATACTGGAAAAACTTTAAAAAAAAACAGATATGGAAAGTACAATCCAAACAAAAACGAATCAAATCATGGATCGCAGATACACAATGGTTACACCTGGGTCCCCCAGGAAACATCCGTACCTTTTAAGCATTCACTGCCTTGCGAATTTCGCCATGCAACAAAACGGTGGACCGCAGGATACATAAAAATGGTTACGCCTGGATCCCCCAGGAAACATCCATACCCCGTAAGCAATCTCTGCCTTGCGGATTACGCCACTAACACGACCATAGATCGCAGATACACAATGGTTACGCCTGGATCCCCCAGGAAACATCCATACCTTTTAAGCAATCACTGCCTTACGAATTACGCTATGCAGTCGAGTTCGTAAGACCATGGGTAACGCCATGGAATTCGAAGGACACTCGAGTATCATATCCGGAAAACCAAAAATCAAAGAGAATAATATCGATAGAATGAATCCAAGATGTGGCCACAAATCGGATATCAAGCAGAAGGCACTTTCCATATCTTTACTTCGAAAATATGTATCATATAGTACCTTTTCAAATCACTTTCAAATATCGTACTTATATAAAATCCATTATATATAAGATTAAATTTTCAAATCAAATACTTTCCAAAATCAATAGTATATCAAATCATACTTATATAGACTTCAATTATATAAGATTTCACTTTCAAATTGAGTACCTTTTCAAATCTATAGTTTTCGAATCAATTTCATACTCATACAAATCAATTTTATATAAGTTCGACAACTCCCATATCAAGTGTTTAGTAACATAAGGTTCTCAAATTTCAATTTGTTTCAATATCAGTTCAATTTCAAAATCATATACAATTTCACCAAATTATTTCTTCTCAAATTATATATCTTTAGTTTCCAAGTTTCCAAAATAATAGATTTAGAAAATAAATCCAAATTTCCAAATCAATAATTTAAGTCAACCAATTCATTTCCAAAATCAAATGTTTTCAAAATCATCTTATACTTACATAAGGTCTATCTTATATAAGGATCAAAAATTTTTCAAAATAAATTTCGCTGTATGAAGAGCCATATGGGATTGAATATCTTTGCTTTTATGGGTTATATATCTTTGTAATTTAAATTGGAAAATTTTCTTTTAGTAAGCAAAGATATTCTAACATGACAGCTTTCAATTTCAGCGTCAAAATATATCAATGATATTAGGATATAAGATGTACATACATCATCATTTCGCAGAATCACATTTGATCGCTCGCTCGATCACACAAGTTCGCTTTCGAACTAGTATTGTCCATTTGACTTCCCTAATGCGGATTTCGATATGGTTTTTCGACTAGAAGCCATCAGTCTCCTTGCATAGCCATATACTATGATAGAGAATTCTAGAATCGAGCCCAAAATCCATATCAAATATTCGCCATCAAGAATCAAATGAAAAATCCTAACACGAAATGGTGTAATTCACCTCGAACTTGTGTACTCAAACTTGGATCAATTTAATTATGCGAATAAAACAGCATACGTACAACTTATATTTTTACCCAACTTGTTAAATATATAGTTTCACAAAGATGTTACTAAGTTAAAACATTTAAACTAAATTTTATTCAAAATATTTTGAAGATCAAATTCTTTCCAAAACATTTCAAATTTAAATTTCATATTAGAAAATTTTAAAATTTCCTTATTCATTTACTTAACCAAACAGTTTTAACTTATTTAAATCATATTACTTCATACTTAAACATTCAAAACAACTTATATACCTTATCGAAATACTTTTCAAACTTTCTTAGCTTTTAAGAGTTAACCTTGATTTGGAAGTGTTCGAACCTTCGAAATAGTTGAAGAAATCATTTTCAAATTCAAGAGATGGAAATCAACAAATCAGTAAATCAATTTTAATAGATAGCTTTATATCAAATTCGGAACACGAGGACTGAACACCGGCTTATTTCAAATCATTTCGAATATATATATATATACACATATATCTTTCGAATATCAAATCTTTCTTCGGAATTTGAAATCAAAATTGGTTTCGCAAAATCACTTGCATAGCAATGCTACTAGAGTGGCCTCTCCCTCACTCTGAAACTCGAAAATCAATGTCGATGATGCGTGCACTCATCACCGAAATTATTTTCCAGCGACACAAGTGAGTTCTGGACTTCTATTTTCTCAAACTTCTATGAAATTTCTTCGAAACTCATTGGAACTCATTTGAAGTCATTTGAAACATTTCTTATTCGGAAAATACTTTCAAACCGTATTATTATATATTTACAAAACCTTAAAACCAATTTCAAAATACCGGAGTTCAATTCTCGAATTTCAAATTTAAAGTCCTTTAGTTATAAATCATTTTTATATAAATCAATTTCTTATATAACTTTTCAAAATTACAAATCCTTTCGAAACCTCAAATTCTCATTTAAAAAAAAGGTATATAATCTTTATCGAAAACATTTCACTTTTATATATAGAATATAATCATACTTATAAAAATAATAATTTCGATTTAGAAAACAATTTCTTAAAATACAAACAAACCCGATTTCAAAGGATGATTTAAGAATGGATTTCAAACAAAGATAGAGATTCAAATTAGAGGGACTCTAATCGATTAGGATTTCTGATTCGAAGATAAGTTCGAACGAAAATGAGATAATTAATTACAAAACAATAGATCGATACAGTTATATAAATCGCGGGCGACCTTAACCGATCAACCGTGATTCCAAAATAAGATCAGTGCCGAATTCTAAGGCAAATCGACATTCGATCGCCAAAGATAGAATTCGACATAGCAAAAGATAGCAGCATTTAAACCGAGGGATATATAAATCTCCGGTGAATCAATGCTAATTGTAAAGAAGTTTCACCCCTTCACAATTCCTTCAAAGATTGGCGGGATCACCTATTCTTATAGAGATCATTCGAAGTGGAGTTATGGGATACTCCAGAATCAAAAGAATACTAATAGAGAGAGACAAGAATGAATTTTGGAACCGTAGGGAACGTTCCAAAGTTCAAAGGAAATCGAGTCAAAAGGAAGAGATTAAACTCAAACGAAAGTGATTCTGTAAATAAATTTACAATATATGCTAAGTTTCGCCTAGAGCCAAAGCTCTGATACCAACTGTAACGACCCGCTATTTTGGACCATTCAAATCGAAAATAAATCCACACATGTCTGACTTGAATAATTCAAAATAACAGATTGTAATAAAAATTTGGCAAAACTCAGCATATGCAGTAAATAAATCAATCACATAATCACAGACACAGAGTAATACAATAATATGCAGCGGAATAGATAAAATAGTAGTTCATGAAGCTACTATATAAACATCAGAGTTAGAAATAAAATACAACAGAATATCTCAAATGCAGTGAAGTCTCCAGTACAACAGATGACTTCTCTGAACAAATCAACTAGAAGAGCTGAAAGCTGAGGCGATAGTTGGATCTCCAAAGGAAGCTCCAAACTCCAAGGGTGAGTCTCAAATGCTGTATCACTCGGTCTGACCCGAGCGTAAAGCAAAACACAAAACACTCGAGTCAGGATTAACATTCTTATATAAATAAATCCAACTCAAGTGAAATATCAATTGAAATACGAGTAACTTAAAGGATGTTGGGATAACCATCCTCTAAGGATCTTCAGAACTATCTACAAAGTGGAAATATACATTTTAACACCGTGGTCATTTCAATTAAATTTATACTTCAAAACCCAAATATCATTTCATTTCAAATATATCCATTTTCCAAAATAGTATATATATATATTAAATGATTTAAAAAGTAAAGTATTTAATTTCCTCAAGTCTAGCAAATCGATTCAAATCAACTTCAAATTCCAAATTCAAATTTATTCAAAGCTCAATTCATCAATTTAATTCATTTCTAAACAGATCATTTAAATTTTCAATATATTTCAAAGCTTTAATATTCAACATTTTCAAAGTTAAATTTAACAGTTTCATATAGCTCTTGATTTAACTTCATTATTATTTAATCAGGGAATATTCACTTAATAAATTCAATATCATTTAACTAGCCTTAAATTACATTTTTACTAAATATTTCCTTAAACTTTAGTTAAACAAAAAAAAATTCATTAGATTACTTATAAATCAAACTCAAGTTATAAATCATATCTTACATCTCAGTTTCAATAAGTTTCAAATCGGTTTAATTTAAATAAAATTCTTTATTGAATACAATTTCAACTAAATTCAAATTATCTTTCTAACCTTAACTTATTCAAATTATTACCAAAATCTATTTTGAAATATATTTTAAACACTCAACATATTATATGTATTTAAATCAATCATTCCCATTTATATATAATAATTTAAGGCTCAACATTTATTAAAACCATATATTTCTTTCCAAAGCCATAGAATTCATTTTTAAAATATTTATATATATGGACCAACGGTGTCTGTATATATATTTATCATATGGTTAAGTGATACAGATATTTATCATTTCAATCCGAAATTTAAATATATACGGGTAGATATCATTTCGACCCGTAATCCCAATTTCAATTCAAATGAAAATCGCTTGGGTTTATCATTTCAACCCATAACGAAATTCTCCTATTCTAAAGTCCGTTCGGGTATGTATCATTTCAACCCATAGTGAATTCTATACTAACAGGGAACTTGCAGAGTGATAACAGATAATAAAAAATATAACAACAGGCATATATCATCAATATAAATAACAGATATTGGTGTCAGATGTCATAGGTGAACATATACAGATAATGGTAATAACAGGCATATAAATACTAGATACTGGTGTCAGATGTCATAGGTGGACATATATAGATAATAGCATTTATAACAATTTAAATAACTACAGCATCATATTTCAATTGTCGTTTCAATTGAAATCAAATTTAATAAATACAAGAATGTTAATCGTGAGTGATTGCTCACCTTTCGAGGTTAGAGAGATAGTGTGACGACCCGGAATTTTTGTATATTTGAAATGTGAATATTTAATTTATTTTAAATATTCGAAGGTTAAATTTTAACTTTAATTTCAATTATACAGTATTTATTTGAATAATTAATTATTAAATTTAATTATCGGGATTGGGTAAAATATTGAATCTTGATTTTAAGCCTGTTAAAAATAGTTCAAAGGTTCAGAAAATTTATATTTTTAATACTGAAGATGATATAACTTTTAAAATGGAATTTTAAAGAGTTTTGTTCAGTTTTTAAAATATATCGTTTAAATTGAATTTTATAAATGGTCTAGTCAAATTTTCTATCAGCCTACATTCTTTCTTTTCAGCTGGAATTCCAGCTCCACCAGCACGTGTAACGTTTCAAGCACGCCAACATCGCTTCTGTCTCCCTTTCTTTTTCGTTAAGTAAACAAATCAGTATTTATCACCGCCCCTCTCACCTTCAACAGAGTCGAACCCAGTTAAAATAAAAATAAATAAAATCAAAACCGAGAAGAAATGGCCGAACGATCTCGTTCAAATCACAAATCGCCGTAGTGATTTTCCTTCCTTCCTCTTCAATTCGAATTCCCAATTCGATTTCAAACTCGAGATGTGCCGATGCTTGAGATCTCCTCATGTTCAGCTCGAAAATCTGGAAACGTTCGAAGCGATGTCGCGAGCCTCCTTTATGTCGAATTGAATGATTTTGTTCGAAACAAAAGGGGAAAATGGCCGATGATGTCAAGGCTGGTGGGCGATCGCAAGAAGGCATGGTGGTTCGTTCGAATTGAATGTTGAGGTCGCTGAGTAGATTCGTGCTCGAGGGTGTGAGGCACAGGTTCTGGCGATGACAAAAGGGGGCTAGGAACATCTCGAGTGATGTTTTGGGAGACTTCTGGCATGACCGTACTGCAGCGTTTGTTCGCAGTGACGTTGGAGGTGGGTGCGTTCGTTGATGAGAGGGACTGCGACCATCGCCAACTGGTCTCGAACATAGGGTTTGGATCCGCGAGATGAGCGACTTCGAGGGTTTTCAGCGTTCGACTTCAACAGTGGCGTTCGTAAGGGGGTTGGCAGCAACCTGGTGGTCATTCTCGAGTAAGGTATTTGTTTTCTTTCCATTCGATTTAGCTTGATTTTCAGACAAAATAATAATATACAGTAAACTATATAAATAATTTTGTTTAATTTAAATGTGTATAAGGTTTAGAACAGAAATATATATAAGTAGAGTTTTGGAAAAAATTAATCAAATGATGAGTAAGTTTAAATAGATACAATTTACTAGTTTGTTTTAATAATTTATTTAGGTGATTAATTTGTTTAATTTACTCATATAATTATGTTAGTTACTAAAAATAATTTATTAAAAGGAAATTAGTTCAAACTAAAATTTATTAAGAATCATTGATTTATTAAATTTATAAATGGAAATAAATTGTCCGATTGTTTCAAAATATTAATAAATTATCTAATGTTATACAAGGTTATAAAACGGGAAACCCAGATGGAAATTGGAGTGGATTGCAAATGAAAGGCAAAGGTGAGTTAATCTCACTCAGTTAGATTTAAATTTAAATGGCTAAATTTAAATAATTGATTGGATGATTGCATTGATTGATGTGCTATACTATATATAGTAGTATATAGAAATATATACATATTGGCATATGTATATATTTGAGTTGTTGATATTCCCGCATTTATATAGCAGATGAGACCCTATGCGCCGCATAATAGCGGATGATTTATACAAATCCCATATACCGCGATATTCCACTTTGAAGTGGAATTGGTATTGTGCTAACGTTTGTGGATGCAGGGAAACAGGTTGGAGGGATCCAACTGGATTCCTCAAAATTTTTTAGATTATTTAATATTCTGTTCTATGAATATTGATATCCTGTGATGATTTTATTGATGATTGAAATATTGGATGATATGGTTGGATTGAATATTTCAATAAAAGGAGTTATCAAAATATATTGAATTGGATTTTGGAAGAAATAAAAGAGAAAAATTTAAGTAAATAATTCAAGTGAATTGGAATAAGGGAATTTCGAAATAACAAAGGAAATATTAACTTTAAACTAAAATGATATTAAATTTAAAGAATAAAGGATTTATTTTGAATGTAAGGATTAAATTTAATTAAAGGCTAAAGAAGGAATTTTGGAAGTTTAAAATTTGTATTTTTAGTTAAAAAGAGTTTTAACTCAAATAAAGGAATAAATCTAAAAGTTAATGTATTTTGAAATAAATGAAGTAGTAAAGGAAATTTATTTCAAAGTAAAGTAAAGTAAATTGGAAAATCAATTGGAAATTGATTTAGTTGTTTAAAATTGGAATTTTAAAAGAGGAGTGAGATTTTGGAATATAAACTGGGTTTATAAAGTAAAATAAAATATCAGTGGGTATTTGAATATAAATTCAAGGTGGGAATTTATAAAAAAAATATGGTTTGGTTTAAAAATAAATATTGATTTATTTTTAAGATGGAAATGAGAAGTGTATTTCTCTGGATAGCCAAGTACGTTTTCAAAGCAATTTTAAATATAAGTTAAAAGTTTTAAGTATGTTTTAAAAAGCATGTTTTAGAAAATTAATTATTTCTAAATGTTAATTTTCAAAGTAGGTATATTTTAAAAATCTATTATTGTAGTAATTATATAAAAGTGATTTGCTATTCTGTTTTAAAGGAGAAATTTAGTTTATATTTATAAAGTGGTTTATTTTAAAGTATATATTTTAAATAAAGTATTAAAGTAGTTTGATTTCAATGTTATAAAATATATTTTAAAATAAAGTGTTTTTAAATTATTTTAAAATCTAAAAGTGTTTTGTACTTGGTGTTTCAGAGAAATAAATATTTGGAAATGTATTCCGTAAGCGGAAACTGTTTGAAATTGTTTTCAAAAGGAGTTTGAAAATTTGGAAATATATCTTGGAAAGATATTTGGGCAAATAAATAATGTGGGAAATTATTTATTATGTGATGATTGCTTGTGGATGTTAATTGATAGTTAAATAACCGACTATCAATATTGGCCAATGCGCTGATCGTTTCGAAGAGACCGGGATCGAGTTTCCGTATACCGGGATTCTAGGTCTGGAGACTCGAATACCACTTCGATCCGGTTTGTACGTTTCGTGTAACGACTTCGGAGTCGAAGATGGAGCTGTGAAGTGCAAGGGCTAGTCGCTACTAATCCTGAGGATATTTCCAAAATGGATGTAGTAGGAATAGTGCCTTCGGTTCCGTTCGAACCCGGGACGGACTGGTATGGACGAATGCTTGCGAAACATCGTCAGCGGACGATGGGCATTCTAAGGGATATGTTCTCTAAAAAGGTATCGTTTAGCCTCGAACCTCATCAACCGGGAATGACTGAAAATCAGGGGTTATGCAGCAAGGCTTCGTGGGTAGCTCCCACTGGAGGGTAAGGTCATCCCTGTCTAGATGTCCCTTTTTATTTCGGCTTAGTGGTGCGGTTGCTGATCCCAACCGTGGGGTGATTTTATTCGGGATCATCCAGTAAGGGATGGTTCCGGCCTTGTGTTGCAGAGGAGCGGGCGTACTCCTCGGTACGGTGATCTAGGCCACGTACTGTGACAGGTGGTACCCCAGTGCCTAGTCATTCGTTGGAAATCCATTCTCCCTACGTGCCTGTACGGTTTTGATTGTGCCCAACTATTGTTGAAATGTGAGATGCAAGCATTTCAGCTAGATTATATTTTACTTTCTGTAGACACTATTATAATATCAGAGGATTTTGATATAAAGTGTTTTAGCTATCGTAAGGTAAAAACCCGACATGTTTATTTGTGGCGTGGTCTTACGAGATGCTTTTGTTTCAAAGGACTTTGAAACTTTAATAATCAATTGAGTGTAATTTTCTCACGCTGGTTTTCCAGACTGACTCGGGTATTGTTTTATATGATGCTCGGGTCAGACCGAGTATTATAGGTTACAAGATATGATGATATGGAGCTCAGGAGACGAGCTGGATGACGATACGTACTCTCGTACTTGCTATTATTTTCCGCTGTGTATTCAGTTGTATGATATTGATGTGACGTACTCTGATGATGTATTTGGATGTATATATATAGATACAGATACAGTTTGATTTGTGTAAAGATCTGTTGATATATATATTATATTTTATTCCGCTGCGTATGTGAGATTCTGCTGTTGTTTTCTATTTTTCTTCTTCTACCTCTTCTTCTTAACTAAAATGGTCCGGTTTTTCG
Organism: Allium fistulosum; assembly: GCA_030737815.1. NCBI lineage: Eukaryota > Viridiplantae > Streptophyta > Magnoliopsida > Asparagales > Amaryllidaceae > Allium > Allium fistulosum. The sequence goes on from JASFAW010000015.1 coordinate 2,826,405, forward strand.
TGTTAGAAAAACTCGGGTTGTTACACTTGGTATCAGAGCTTAGGCTAGCGATAACCTTGGCTCTGGTGGGAATTTTGAGAGTATTAATAGATATGAGCGCGTATTTGTTAGTGAATATAAAATGGTTTTATATTATGTTGGTTGATTTATTGAGTGGCATATGAACCTTCGTCGGCACAGTCTGCGCAACTGTATCGAAGGGGTTTCTAAACACTCGAATAGAACAATTCGACACAATATTGTTTTGAAACGGGTAGATGAAATAATTTTACCCGAAAAATGTATTTTGATATAAAAGAAATATTTCCTTAAATTATTTTATATTTGGATGTTTGGATGAAAATATTCTGACAAATTAAAATTGAAAAAAATATGGTAAGATTGTAAAATCGGAATGATTTACTTAACTAATGGAATAAGTGGAGATTTCAAATTGAATTGAAACTAAAAGCCGGGTACATAAGAATTCTAAATCTTTATTTGAATCAGATGGAGAAATAAAATTAAGTTGAGACAAATGAGCTTAAACTAAGTTTAATTTTGAGTTGGATTTGAAGCAAACTGAGAAAATAAATCCAGTTGTATTTGGATTGTTGGAATCGAATTGAAATAAATTGTGATGGAAATGATATTAAGAGAATAATATGATTTGACCGAAGTTAAGTTAAATAAAATTAAATTGTAATGAAATTCAGTTGAATTATAAATAATATTGAGTGAAATTAAAATCCTTACATTAACAAGTAAGAGTAAGATGAATAAGAGATGTGCAGTTTGGAATAGAGATTTGGGTTAAATTAAATTTAGCTTGGATAATGGTAAAGGAATTAAATTTATTGGAAAATTAAATTAATTGTGGCTTGAATGGGAAGTTATAGCTAAGTAAATAAATTTGTTTGGTATTTTGGGAATGAATAAGATCCAGTACTTGAATTATAAAACCCGAGGAGATTAACTAGGGTGATTTGTAAGGATAAAAATCAAATATTGTATTGGTTAAAATGGAAGTAAACTAATTTGGAATAAATTAGTAAATCAAATATGTTAATGGAATTTGGATTTGGTAATAAAAGTAAAAGTGTGAATGAATAATGGAGTTGAAGTATAATAGTGATAATTTGAATTGTAAATAATTGCAAGTAAGTAGAAATGGATTGAAGTAGACTTGTTAGTAATAAGATACAATTCAGAAATAAATTATCAAATGCGGATTAGAATTTATATTGGATTCAGTGAATTTACCAATTAAATTATAAGTGTAATGGAATTAAAATAAATTGAATTGGAATCAATTCAAATTGGTTGTAAAACTCAAATAATCATTTATTCATATGGATATGGAAGGAGCTGCATTAAATAAAGCGTCGTTTGACGTAAACAAGGGAGTTAAAATTCTATAAGTTGATAGAAGTTAAATAGATTAATTTTGAGATCAACTGAATTAAATATGAGGTTGTTTTACTAAAATGAATCGAATGTGAGAATTGGGTTGTAAACAATTTAAATTAAGGGTGGAACCCTATAAATTGCTTATAAGTGTTGTTTAACTTGCATTGCTTATTAAAACGCTTATGTTGCTAGTTAAATATGAAAAATGTTGTTAAGTTGCATGATTTTGGCACTTACATCTTTAAATTAAGTAAGTACAGGTTCGGGGAAGCCGTATAGCTGATTTTGGGTTGCACTAATTGCTAAATAATAAGCCGCTTGCTTTAAAATGCTAAAAATGAGGTACGCTTACGCAAAAGAATTTGAAATAGGAAATATGAACTGTTTATATTGATATATTGTGATTTCCGGCCTGAGGCCGATGTATATATGTATTTGTGCATCCTGCGATATCGCAGAAGTCCCTCCGTACAAGGGAGACTCTGCCAAAATTTTTCGTAAATTTTGGGAGTTAGAAAATTTTTGAAATTTTTGAAAATTTTCATTTAACGACAAATGATTTAAGTTGGTTAGCAAATGAAATTGGAACTGGATATTGGAATCTAATTCAAATGTAAATGTAAGGATAAGTGAAATTGAGGGAACTAAAGAAGTGAAGTTTGCGAATAAACTGTTAATTGAAATTTAAATTAATTAGTAGTGCAACTAATTAAATATTCGGGTGAAAGCCAAATTGAAATCAAATGGAATAAGTATTTATATTTGAAATGAAGTGGTAAATTGAAGTAAATTGAAATTCATATGAAATTGGAATTCGATTTGAATATATACACTTCAGTGGTGAAGAAGTAGATAAATATAAGAAAATTTATATTGAACTTAAAAATTGAAGAATGAAATTCTTAAGAAAATTGGTATTGGAAATATACTTAGTAATTTTGGAAAAGATATATATATATATACTAAGTGAATAGTTGAATGAAGACTAAAACTGAAGTTGTGAAATAGGATAGTTGTGAATAAGGGGATAACAATCAAAATGAATGTGAATAAAAGAGAATTGATATAACTGATAATCAATTGGAATTTATACGTAAGATGTACGTATATTATTTTATTCGCATAGCTATTTGGTCCAGATGTCGAACACAGAATTTCGAGATAGTTTTATCGATCCGAATCAGGATTTTTCACTCGATTTTCAACGGCGAACCTGGATATGGATTGTTGATTGATTCTGGATATTCTCTATCATAGTTGGTGGCTATGCAAGGAGAATGACGGTTTCTGATCAAGGAACCAGATCTGAGTCCGCACTAGGAAGTCGGGTGGACGATACTAGTTCGGAAGTGAAATTGTGTGATCGAGTGAGCGATCAAATTTGATTTTGCGTACGGATGATATATGTGCGTCGTACGAGCTTAAGTAAGACCAATATTGAAATTTGTACATTAACGTATAAAATGGTTTTGGAACTGCAACTGAATATTATTGCTTAGTAGGATATACAGGGTATAAAAGCAATGGATAAATTGGGATTTTTGATTTTAGAAGATAAAATTTAATGGCCCGTCGAAAAGGTATGTATTTAAATTTCTATATGAAATTTGATTGGGTTTTGGATCAGCCACTTGGCTTTTTGTTTTCTTTTTGAGATCGGGAGGCCGTAGAGCCATTTTGTAGTAGTACCGAGCTAGCCGCGCAAAGGAGACGTTGGCGAAATTTTTCGGAAATCTAGGGAGTTAGAAAAATTTTGGGAAATTTTGATAATTCAAAATTTGAATTCAAATTTAAATTTGAATGGATAAGCAGGTGGTATGGGTTGAACTTATGAATAAGTTTGGGAAGTTAAAGGATGATTAGTGTATCATTAATAAAAGAATTGTTATGGAAAGTTGTTAAAACTATTTGGATTGGGAAAAAGAACGGGTATCGAATCATTTCTCTTAACTAGTAATTTCGGGGACGAAATTCTTTTAAGGGGGGAGGAATGTGACGACCCGGAATTTTTGTATATTTGAAATGTGAATATTTAATTTATTTTAAATATTCGAAGGTTAAATTTTAACTTTAATTTCAATTATACAGTATTTATTTGAATAATTAATTATTAAATTTAATTATCGGGATTGGGTAAAATATTGAATCTTGATTTTAAGCCTGTTAAAAATAGTTCAAAGGTTCAGAAAATTTATATTTTTAATACTGAAGATGATATAACTTTTAAAATGGAATTTTAAAGAGTTTTGTTCAGTTTTTAAAATATATCGTTTAAATTGAATTTTATAAATGGTCTAGTCAAATTTTCTATCAGCCTACATTCTTTCTTTTCAGCTGGAATTCCAGCTCCACCAGCACGTGTAACGTTTCAAGCACGCCAACATCGCTTCTGTCTCCCTTTCTTTTTCGTTAAGTAAACAAATCAGTATTTATCACCGCCCCTCTCACCTTCAACAGAGTCGAACCCAGTTAAAATAAAAATAAATAAAATCAAAACCGAGAAGAAATGGCCGAACGATCTCGTTCAAATCACAAATCGCCGTAGTGATTTTCCTTCCTTCCTCTTCAATTCGAATTCCCAATTCGATTTCAAACTCGAGATGTGCCGATGCTTGAGATCTCCTCATGTTCAGCTCGAAAATCTGGAAACGTTCGAAGCGATGTCGCGAGCCTCCTTTATGTCGAATTGAATGATTTCGTTCGAAACAAAAGGGGAAAATGGCCGATGATGTCAAGGCTGGTGGGCGATCGCAAGAAGGCATGGTGGTTCGTTCGAATTGAATGTTGAGGTCGCTGAGTAGATTCGTGCTCGAGGGTGTGAGGCACAGGTTCTGGCGATGACAAAAGGGGGCTAGGAACATCTCGAGTGATGTTTTGGGAGACTTCTGGCATGACCGTACTGCAGCGTTTGTTCGCAGTGACGTTGGAGGTGGGTGCGTTCGTTGATGAGAGGGACTGCGACCATCGCCAACTGGTCTCGAACATAGGGTTTGGATCCGCGAGATGAGCGACTTCGAGGGTTTTCAGCGTTCGACTTCAACAGTGGCGTTCGTAAGGGGGTTGGCAGCAACCTGGTGGTCATTCTCGAGTAAGGTATTTGTTTTCTTTCCATTCGATTTAGCTTGATTTTCAGACAAAATAATAATATACAGTAAACTATATAAATAATTTTGTTTAATTTAAATGTGTATAAGGTTTAGAACAGAAATATATATAAGTAGAGTTTTGGAAAAAATTAATCAAATGATGAGTAAGTTTAAATAGATACAATTTACTAGTTTGTTTTAATAATTTATTTAGGTGATTAATTTGTTTAATTTACTCATATAATTATGTTAGTTACTAAAAATAATTTATTAAAAGGAAATTAGTTCAAACTAAAATTTATTAAGAATCATTGATTTATTAAATTTATAAATGGAAATAAATTGTCCGATTGTTTCAAAATATTAATAAATTATCTAATGTTATACAAGGTTATAAAACGGGAAACCCAGATGGAAATTGGAGTGGATTGCAAATGAAAGGCAAAGGTGAGTTAATCTCACTCAGTTAGATTTAAATTTAAATGGCTAAATTTAAATAATTGATTGGATGATTGCATTGATTGATGTGCTATACTATATATAGTAGTATATAGAAATATATACATATTGGCATATGTATATATTTGAGTTGTTGATATTCCCGCATTTATATAGCAGATGAGACCCTATGCGCCGCATAATAGCGGATGATTTATACAAATCCCATATACCGCGATATTCCACTTTGAAGTGGAATTGGTATTGTGCTAACGTTTGTGGATGCAGGGAAACAGGTTGGAGGGATCCAACTGGATTCCTCAAAATTTTTTAGATTATTTAATATTCTGTTCTATGAATATTGATATCCTGTGATGATTTTATTGATGATTGAAATATTGGATGATATGGTTGGATTGAATATTTCAATAAAAGGAGTTATCAAAATATATTGAATTGGATTTTGGAAGAAATAAAAGAGAAAAATTTAAGTAAATAATTCAAGTGAATTGGAATAAGGGAATTTCGAAATAACAAAGGAAATATTAACTTTAAACTAAAATGATATTAAATTTAAAGAATAAAGGATTTATTTTGAATGTAAGGATTAAATTTAATTAAAGGCTAAAGAAGGAATTTTGGAAGTTTAAAATTTGTATTTTTAGTTAAAAAGAGTTTTAACTCAAATAAAGGAATAAATCTAAAAGTTAATGTATTTTGAAATAAATGAAGTAGTAAAGGAAATTTATTTCAAAGTAAAGTAAAGTAAATTGGAAAATCAATTGGAAATTGATTTAGTTGTTTAAAATTGGAATTTTAAAAGAGGAGTGAGATTTTGGAATATAAACTGGGTTTATAAAGTAAAATAAAATATCAGTGGGTATTTGAATATAAATTCAAGGTGGGAATTTATAAAAAAAATATGGTTTGGTTTAAAAATAAATATTGATTTATTTTTAAGATGGAAATGAGAAGTGTATTTCTCTGGATAGCCAAGTACGTTTTCAAAGCAATTTTAAATATAAGTTAAAAGTTTTAAGTATGTTTTAAAAAGCATGTTTTAGAAAATTAATTATTTCTAAATGTTAATTTTCAAAGTAGGTATATTTTAAAAATCTATTATTGTAGTAATTATATAAAAGTGATTTGCTATTCTGTTTTAAAGGAGAAATTTAGTTTATATTTATAAAGTGGTTTATTTTAAAGTATATATTTTAAATAAAGTATTAAAGTAGTTTGATTTCAATGTTATAAAATATATTTTAAAATAAAGTGTTTTTAAATTATTTTAAAATCTAAAAGTGTTTTGTACTTGGTGTTTCAGAGAAATAAATATTTGGAAATGTATTCCGTAAGCGGAAACTGTTTGAAATTGTTTTCAAAAGGAGTTTGAAAATTTGGAAATATATCTTGGAAAGATATTTGGGCAAATAAATAATGTGGGAAATTATTTATTATGTGATGATTGCTTGTGGATGTTAATTGATAGTTAAATAACCGACTATCAATATTGGCCAATGCGCTGATCGTTTCGAAGAGACCGGGATCGAGTTTCCGTATACCGGGATTCTAGGTCTGGAGACTCGAATACCACTTCGATCCGGTTTGTACGTTTCGTGTAACGACTTCGGAGTCGAAGATGGAGCTGTGAAGTGCAAGGGCTAGTCGCTACTAATCCTGAGGATATTTCCAAAATGGATGTAGTAGGAATAGTGCCTTCGGTTCCGTTCGAACCCGGGACGGACTGGTATGGACGAATGCTTGCGAAACATCGTCAGCGGACGATGGGCATTCTAAGGGATATGTTCTCTAAAAAGGTATCGTTTAGCCTCGAACCTCATCAACCGGGAATGACTGAAAATCAGGGGTTATGCAGCAAGGCTTCGTGGGTAGCTCCCACTGGAGGGTAAGGTCATCCCTGTCTAGATGTCCCTTTTTATTTCGGCTTAGTGGTGCGGTTGCTGATCCCAACCGTGGGGTGATTTTATTCGGGATCATCCAGTAAGGGATGGTTCCGGCCTTGTGTTGCAGAGGAGCGGGCGTACTCCTCGGTACGGTGATCTAGGCCACGTACTGTGACAGGTGGTACCCCAGTGCCTAGTCATTCGTTGGAAATCCATTCTCCCTACGTGCCTGTACGGTTTTGATTGTGCCCAACTATTGTTGAAATGTGAGATGCAAGCATTTCAGCTAGATTATATTTTACTTTCTGTAGACACTATTATAATATCAGAGGATTTTGATATAAAGTGTTTTAGCTATCGTAAGGTAAAAACCCGACATGTTTATTTGTGGCGTGGTCTTACGAGATGCTTTTGTTTCAAAGGACTTTGAAACTTTAATAATCAATTGAGTGTAATTTTCTCACGCTGGTTTTCCAGACTGACTCGGGTATTGTTTTATATGATGCTCGGGTCAGACCGAGTATTATAGGTTACAAGATATGATGATATGGAGCTCAGGAGACGAGCTGGATGACGATACGTACTCTCGTACTTGCTATTATTTTCCGCTGTGTATTCAGTTGTATGATATTGATGTGACGTACTCTGATGATGTATTTGGATGTATATATATAGATACAGATACAGTTTGATTTGTGTAAAGATCTGTTGATATATATATTATATTTTATTCCGCTGCGTATGTGAGATTCTGCTGTTGTTTTCTATTTTTCTTCTTCTACCTCTTCTTCTTAACTAAAATGGTCCGGTTTTTCGTGTTAGAAAAACTCGGGTTGTTACAGATAGACAATGAAGTTGAGTTATGAAATGCAAGCACGACTTCCAAAGCAAAGTTAGATGGTACAATTTCGACGGAAAAGCTGATAGATAGAAATTGATGAGAACGGATCAAATTAGCTTGATAAAATTGAAACGAAGATTATATGATTAATTTATTACTTTCTTTCAAAATGAACGTTAAATCAAAACACGCATTTAAAAAAAATGAAATATATATATATATATATATATATGCACACCCATGAAAACCATATAACTTTAAAACACTTCCATTTCATATTAATGTTAAATAACAAATATATAATTATTCAAAATGTCACATATATAGTATATTCATTTTATGGTTGTCGTTTCCATGTAATAAATATTCATTTTAAACCAATATTAAAATAATATATATGTATAGTTAAAAAAATCAATGTTCTAACATAAAACACATATATTAAAGATCAACACACATATATATAATATCTTTTGAAATGAATACTTATGTATATATATAATTATTATAGTTTATTACTTTCCTTTTCAAAATATCCAGCAGGAAATCAAACAACTTATGCACATATATGTGCAGATAAACAATATTCTTTATAATACATTGTTAACTTACTCCTTTTTTTCTCTTTTTTTTTATTAAACCTTTATATATAACAAAATATATGTATAAAATAAAATATTTGTATATATAAAAATCAAAACGTTTCAAACATATATTCAAAAACTGGATCATATAAATAACAATGTATTTAGTTAACGCATAGTATAAAATTCATTTATATAACACTCTTATATATATATATAAATCTTGTATAAGTAAACCTTTATAGCTTCATAACTTATTTACTTTCACATATAACAAGATCTGTACAAAAGAATGCAAATTTTTCTCAAATCCTTTTGAACGTTTATAAGAAAAATTTTAAACAATAAATATACCTTCTTATTTAGGAAAGGAAGTAAGCATGCACTTGTAGGAGAAACGTGAGTGGAGGTTGAGGGTTGTAGGCGGTGGAAAGGGAAGAGGGGCGGAGATAGCTTCAGGCGATGGGTATATACGTCGCGCAATTTTTTTTTTTTTTTATCTGGCGTAGGCCATGGAAAAATTTGGGAGGAGGAAAAGTAAGCAATGGTGGGGAGTGGATCTCGAAAATGAAGAAGGAGCAGGCAACAATGAAATATATGAAGAGAGAGGTAGTGGAAAGCTACAGAGAAAAATATAATATAAAAGGTAATAATAAATGAAAATCAACGTTCATGCGTTGATTCAGCAGAGAAGTTAAAGCAAATAAGAAGAGAATGGATTGATTTAAAGGAAAGGCAATGGATGGTTTAGAAATAAATAAAATGTAAAACGTATACGTTTTAATTTCAAAAAGGAAAGAAATAAATACGGGGATGGCAACAGTCAAAATGCACATTTAGGCTAATAATAGAATATAAAAGTAAGAAACTCAAAAGGATAGGCACAGAGATGTGAAATCAGGGAGACAAGGGAAGCAAGTGATCTTTCAAATTTATAACGTTGGCAATAAATATAGAATAAATGAAAATGAAGAGGGGAAGAAATAAACTATTTATGGGCGATGAATTTATAAAAGGAACCATGATGTGTACAATAATTGAAATGAAAATATACACAAATAAATGAATATGGTACAAATGAAGATGAAGGGGAAAAGAAATAAACTATTTATGGGCGATAAATTTATAAAAGGAACCATGATGTGTACAATAATTGAAATGAAAACGTACACAAATAAATGATTACCAGTGAAGTTAAAAAGGCAATAATAGTGTAAATGTGAATCGTTGCCACATAAACAAATAAAACGTATACAAATCTTTTACCGGTTATGTGATGGCAACGGTCACCCTTAATTGAGCTGAATAATAAAAGCCAATGCTTTGAACGTATGCCATAAATTAAGTAACAGACACTGATTTCTAAATTTATTAGTAGCTAGGAATAGCAACGTTTGAACGTGAATTGGAAAGCAATTAATACTGTGGTCCAGCCTGTACGTTTCAAATTTTGAAAACGAAGAAAATAGAAATGGAACAGGTTGCAAAAAGGAAAGGCACACATATAAATGGAATAAAACGTTAACAATGAAACATGCCACATTCAATGGAAAGAAACTGAAATGATAACGTCAAGCACGGGAATTAAGGACAATAAAGTAGAAAGTATGAGAAACGTAAAAGTGAACAAACGAATGAATCCAAGCTACAGATATATATATATATATATAAATGATGTAAAATATTATGTTTCTACCAGAGAGAAGAGAAAATGTTTGAAATGGAATAAATAGGGAAGGAACAATCCCGAAATGAAATAGCAACGGATAGAAAATTAAAGAGCTACAGCATGAATACAGGGAGTAATAAAGGTATGGTATTGATTGGATTGTAACTGATGTAAAACTTGAATGGACAGGGAAGAAATAAAATTTATGGTAACAGTCGATTCCCTTGATTTCATGCAAATTTATTTTCAACAATTCTTAACTGATTTGAATTTAATAGAATTACATAATAAATAAACTTTCATATAATTAATTGAAAATTTACCATTTGCTATATTTAATTATATGTAATCCAAATAATTTTTTTTCAAAATTTTATTATTAATAATTTCTCAAAAATCCAATTCAATACGTTATAAACTAATTAAAAATTGCTAAACTTTTATGGGTCGTTACACTAACGTTGCCAATAGGGATTTCCTAAACACTTGAACAAGTCCAAATGACATAATATTATTTTAAAATTGGTAAATGAAATAATTTTACCTAGGATATATTTTATATATAAAGGAATGATTTTCAAAAGTCTATATAGTTATCGATGAGATGTAGGGTTAAAATTGGATTTAGAATAGAATGTGTTTAGTTAAAAGAAAATCTTTAGATGACCTTATAAAAATGAAAAGGATTATGAGAATATTAAATCCCAGTGGCTTTGATAAAGAATTAAATGATTTTGGAAAAGTTGTAGTAATTGTGCTTAAAGAGATTTTAAGATATAAATATTTTAAAATGGATTTGAATGTAAAGTTTTCTTTGGACAGTTCGGGAAGGAGTTTCGATCTGTTTTGTGATAATCAGAATAATCTTCTAAGTGACAATCGAATGTTTGCTTAGGCAGATATGATAGTGCACTTAGTAAATTATCCTCTTTGTCATTGTACAATCGAAACGAGTTCGAATCCGAATGAATCCAAAGCTAGTGGGTGATTTTATTAAAGAACTATTGATCTATAAATAATATTGTTTCAAAAGGGAATTTGTGAAGAAAGAAATATTTTTATGATTAACTAGTTTGAGTGTCTTGGAAATGACTAAAAATAGGTAAGATATGTGTTCGGATGGTAAACACTTCTCCTGAGTACTTCCGTACTTAGTAAAAGGGATATATAATACTATTTGGTAGTACCCAGTTCTTTGGCATCATTTTTGAGTTACTCGGGCTATATATGCTTCCGAAAGGTTTTTGAAATAAAACCCAGATATTGTGTTCTCGAATCCCTTAAAAGAGCAGAGTTTTCAAAATAAAAAGATGTCTTGATTAAGAGCGGGTTAATAAATAAAGTTTTAAATTTGTTGAACATCCTAGGTTAAGTAAAACCAATTTAAGATTTGAAATTGTATATACTCTTTTGGATATAGAAGAGTATCATACTAAAATGAATTTTAGTTATAGAATGTTAATAAACTTAAGTAACGTTCTTATGTAAAATGGCGATTCTTTAAAAAGGGTAATTATAATCCTGGGAAGTAGGAACCAATGGGATTAGTACGTAGGTTGTACGTAGATCATTTCTCCTTTTCATATAGTTCTCGATCCAAGGTTCGAGCACATGACTCGAGGTGTTTCACACCATTCCGAATAGGGATTTATCACCCGATTTTTGACGGTGAGCGTTGATAAGGGTTCTTATGTGGAACCAAAGGTTGTCTATCATAGTTTATGGCTATGCAAGGAGAACAAAGGTTTCTAATTAAGAAGCCGGATCAAAGTTTGCACTAGGAAGTCGAGTGAGCGATACTAGTTCAGAAATGAAGTTATGTGTTCAAGTGAGTGATCGAACCAGAATTTTACATAGAAATGATCCATGTACATCATACAGATTGATGAATAATTTTAAGTATTTCTGGAAATAGGGTTGTGGTAAATTTCAAGGACGAAATCCTTTTAAGGGGGGAAGAATGTAACGGCACGTAAATTTATCACTTTGATAAATTCTATTTATTTTTAAAATATTTAGATATGGGTTTAAAAGTAAGAAATAATCATGTTTGAAGTGGTAAATAATAATTGTTATTTTGTTTGGGAAAAATATTTGTGAACAAATTACCTAGGTAAAATATTGAAAATTTTTAAATATCGTCCTAGGTAAAATATCGATAAAAAAGCCGGAAATCGTTTTATCGGTAAAACTACTTTTAAACAATAAGGATAGTGCACGGCTCTGAATTCATACACTAATATATGTATTCAAACTAGATTATTAAATAAAATAATTTATTTTATTTTTGGAAAATAAAATGTATTTATGACATCGATAGTTTATCATCGGTTTTATATATTTCTTTAGAAATTTAAGTTAAGTTTAAATATTAAATAAATGGGGTTTTATTTACAAATAAACGTATTTTAATTATTTAATAATGATGGTAAATATTTTTTAAAATTTGTTTACCAAAATAGATAGTTTGTAGAAAAATAGAAAATGTGACTAAAGAACGTTTTCCAAAATTTCGACTTTTCGCCACCGAAAAGTTGTTGAAAACGTTGTTCGCCTTTTTGCATTATATACACACATATATAGTAGATAATTAATCATATAATAACACACTTCACAATATATTATCTTACGTTAATTATGTTTAGGAAGTGATGTGACAAGTCATGGTTTTAAAAATAATAACAAATATATATACATATACACTTATATATATCTAAAGTACATACCCATTACCTCTTGTCTTTTCCTTTCCATTACCAAAATCATCAAAGCCTAGGGGGGTAGGTAAGGGGGGACGTGACAAGAGAGTGAGGGTAGGTAGGTGATGGGACCTTACACATCATGACATATCATGTATAGTTAAATCTAAAGGTAATTTAGTAAATTCTCTAATTCTTTGCCTATAAATACATGTCCATACTAACACAAATTCATTTACACTCTCATCTCCATTTAAAATCAAAATATTTACATTGTTTTAAAGATGCAAACTTGTTTTTAAACTCTTTCTTCTTCATTTTTCCTCCACTTTATTCGGCCATAACTTCCTCTATTTTACCCCAAATCAAAATTTTATTTCTTTTAAATCGTATAAAATTTCAGTAGCTACAACTTTCTTTTTTAACACGTTTTCTAATTTCAAGCTTAGGTTTGTCAAAATCTCATTTCTTTACGGTGTGCTTTTAAACTCAGAAATTCAGGTCCAAAAATAGCTCTCCTTCTTTTGACCATATGTACATAAAAAAACCTGATTTAAGTAATTCTTTTTTAAGTTATATAGAAACGAATTTTCTAAAACTTTTCTTTTTATCACCTTTTCAAAATCCAAAAGTAATATGTCCAAAAATCAAGTGGAAGATGACATATTTTTCGAGTGATTTTTGGTGCATCTAAGGCATTTCAGGTTTCAAAGATTTTCGGTAAGTAAAACTACTTTATTTTGCAAAGGTTTTTGACTTTACTATAATGTGTTATTTTGGTGATAATATGATGAGAAAATTGAAGGGATATTATGTTCGTCGATGGTTATTTGATGGATGTTATGTTTAGTATTGAATTTATGATTTGAATCTGTTGTTGTCGAGTTAGTAAGCATATAACCTTATGTTTATATGTATGTTTCATTGTGATGTTAAGAGTATGATAGTATGGATGTATGGTTATGATTTAAGAATCAAGTATGTTGAGTTGAAACAAAGTTAACAACTTTGTGTGTTGCGACGGACGTGAGATCCGATTTGAAATCAAAACTATGATTTCTATTTTCAAAGTTTGGAAATGGTTTCAAGTTTTACCTTTGTTTATGGTTTCAAAAACTTTCTACATATTATTTCAAAACATCTAGGAGCAATGATTTAAGTGAAGTATTTCACTTAAAATAAGATAGAGCGAACTGCGATCATAACGATAGTCGCTATGGATGCAGTTCGACAAAAAAATTCACGATTTCCATCTTTAATTGATTCATTCTGGAATTGTTTTGCAAAAGTTTTCCAAAATTAATTAGTAACACAAAAAGAGATTAAATTTAAATTATTAATTTATTTATTTAATAAAATAATTAAAAGTAATTAGCACTTAATTAGTAATTAAGTAAGTGCTTGGAGGTTAAGTAACACTTAAGGAAGGTTAATGACTAATTACTGATTAATAAGGTTTTAATTAGTAATTATGAAGTTAAGAAGTAACTAAATGGTTAATTATTACTTAATTATGTTAAGTAGGTTAATTAATTATTATGTAATTAAGTGATTATTAAATTAATTTTTAATTAATTAGGGTTTAACTAATGATGAATTGTTTAAAATTTAACTAAAATGCATTAATAAGTTAATTAGGACTTAACTATGTTCATTAAGTTAATTAAAGTTTAATTATGATTAATTAAGATATAATTAAGCTTAAGCCAAATATACTTTAATCTTTTCAGAGGTTGTTTTAAACCCAATCGGTTATATTTTAAATCAATTTTTTTAAGATTAATTGATTTTAAATCAAAGGATCTCTCGTCTAGACTATTAAGTAGCCAAATGAATTAAAATAATGATAATAAAACGTTGACACATTTTATGGGAAGTAAGTGACTTGTGTTTAGCACAAATGCCGAATATCAGTAACACGACGGATATAAGGAAGTTAATTTCAATAAGCGGGTCATGATAACTTGAGTATATGGAATAAACTTCCATATGTAAAAATTTTACACCCGATAATAGATGTATCTATATTTGTAACTTGGACACCTACCTATGATTGATTGTATGTTATGTGTGAATTCCTCGCATATCTGATGTTGGGCAATACCCATGATATAACTTGGATAAGTAAAACCAAATTTAATGATCCATTGTAGTCATTAAGCCTCCGTTTGTTTTGGAAAGTTAATATTTCATTTTCTTTTAAAATGGTCTTAAAGGTTATTCTATTTTGAACAAGATATTTGAAGAATGATTTGAAAATTATTTTGAATATTATATAAAGAAGTTTATGAATAATTTTAGGGTATTCGTAAAAAGGGTTTTAGAAATGGTTTTGAATGTTTATAAAAAGGATTTTATAAACGAGTTTGAATGTCTATATAGGGAAGTTTTTATGCAAGGTTTGAAAGTTTATAAAGAAGTTATATAACTAGGTTTGAATAATTATAAAGAGTCTCATAAATGAGTATGGAGGTTAATAAATGTTTTGTAAATGGGTTTGGGTTAAAGCAAAAAGGATTTCATGGGTAATGGAAATTTATAATAGGATTTATTGAAGATAATTACAACAGTAATTCGAGGTTTGGGTTTCTCGAGGTTGACCTTTTAAAAAATGGTGGTATGGAACTTCCATTACGCACTTAACACTGAAGGAATAGTGCTTAGAGTCATCCTTTTCTCCAATTTAAATAATGTAGTTAAATCCGTTTAAGAGATTTGGAAATGGGAAGTCTTATAAATGTGTTGTTAATATACTTATGTAAAGGAGATATGTATATGAGTGTTGATAAATGTTTGAGAAAGTAGATTTATAAATGAAAATGGTTTTGAGGCTTACTGATTGCTTTGGGTAAGATTTGTTGTTGTTATTTGATAGTTAAATAGCCGACTATCAAATTTGGCCTAATTTGACTTAGGAAGTATGAATGTAAATTTGAGTTCCCCGATGAGGACTCGAAAACTTACTTCCAAAAGAACCGGGAATGAGTCAACCGAAAATTATCGGATGTTGATACGAAGAGACCGGGATAGGATCTATATCCGGAAATCACTCTGAACCTACATGTGCGTTTGATTGGAAGACATCTTGATGATGATTGAAGATGGTGCTCTTTGAAGTGCAAGGGGTACTGCTACTTATCCTTGGAATGATTCCAAAATGGATGTTGTAGAGTTAGTGCATTCGGTTTTGTTCAGACCTAGAACGAATTTGTATGGATGAATGCTGTGCACTGAGGCTTGGAGGGCAGTGTTAGCATTCCAAGATGGATTGTTATTCAGAAAGGTAAAACGTAACCTCAAGCCTCATCAACCGATAATGACTAGAACAGGGCATATGCAGCAGGGTTATGTGGGTCGCACCCATTCGGGTATATCATCCCCTTCTAGATATATACACAATCATCAATGAATTCGTGTATGTGGGAGAGCTCGGTTAAAGGTTGCAAAGCAACCAGGGTGATGATATATTCAGTACTACTAGCAAGGGATAGGCTGGTTCTGTGTTGGCAGGGGTCATTAGGTACGACCTCGGTACATTTTTCTAGAGGTGTACTATGGCGTGCGGTACCCCAGTAGCCCAATCATTAGTTGGAATCCAATCTCCAATACGTGCCTTACGTTTTCGATTGTAGAGCCTAGCATGTTGGAAAGTGAGATGCAAACATTTCAGCTATTTTTTCTATTTACTTTAAACCTAGACACTATGATAATATCACTGGATTTTGATACACAATGTTTTGGTTATCGTAAGGTAAAAACCAATCCATTTTTATGTGCGGTGTTGTCTTACGAGATACCCTTTGTTTGAAAAGTTTCAAATGTAGAAATCGGTTTGGTTGTCACTTGTTATCGAGTTTTACTCACGCTGGTTAACCAGACTGACCCGGGAGTTATTCCATGTAATGCTCTGGTCAGACCGAGCATGTTTTTACCAGGTTTGGCTAAGTATTTTGGAGCTGGAGAGGAGCTAGATGGGCAAGACGTATTCACGTATTTTTAGTTCCGCTACATTACAGAGTCTGCATGTTTGTCAATGTGAGGACAGGTTTCTTTAACTGTCCAAAAATTTAGGATAAGTCTAATGTACTCTAATGTTGTATATATGAATAAAGATGTTTCCTTTCTGTAAAGATCATGTTTGTATTATATATTATTTGATGGGTTGTGAGATTCTGTGTTGTTGTAGTTTTCACTATCTTCTACCTTCTTCTTTCACCCTAACAGATCGGTATTTCCGGCACTTGAATGTTCAGCATGTAATACAATGGACATATTAGTGTCGATTTTTTAGGGTCGAAAACGCAGTTTGTTATACATCAAACAAATAATATTCATCCAATCAATTCATAACCATATCAATTTTCATTTTCCAATGTCAACATTTAATTTATTAAAGCCGTATGATGTACATATATCATCTATACACAATATATCTAATCGCTCGCTCGAACGCACAATTTCACTTCCAAACTAGTATTGTTCACATGACCATTCTAGTGCGGACTCAGATCCTGTTCCTTGATTAGAAAGCGTCATTCTCCTTGCATAGCCATTTACTATGATAGAGAATATCAGAACCAATCAAAAATCCATATCCAGTGTTTGCCGTTGAGAATCGAGTGAAAAATTCCAACTCGGACCGATGTAAAGCATCTTGAAATCAGTACTTGAATCTGGATCAAACGATTATGCGAATAAAATATACGTACAATTTATGTATTTATTTCAATTGGTTTCTCATTATCAGATTCTTTTATTTACATTCATTTATTCATAATCATTATTCACATTGCTTTATTCACATTCATTTTATTACTTAGTATATTTCTGTTAATATTAATATCACTTAAGAACCATTCCATCAAATTTTACTTAAGTTTATTACAAACATCTTATATAACACTTCTCATATTTATTTCCACTTTATAACTTAATTTCATATTCGTTGTAAATCAAATCCAATTTCATTTAACTTATTTCATTAATTCACTTCATTATTCAATCCTATCAAACAACATTCTAAACCATATACAATTTACTAATTTATTCCATTAATTCTCTTTACTAATTCATTTCAAATCATTGTCAATTTCATTTCAAAATTATTTAATTTAGCCTAACTTAGGTTAAATTTCTTTTAAAAATTCATTTTATTTAACTTAACTTAAGTTAAATTTCATTTCAATTTTGCTTTTCTTAACAATTTATATCCAACAAATCTAAAATTTGCTCTGACTTACTAATTTCCAAAATTTATAAGTTATAACACTTATTTTCTCATATTTTCATAAAACACCTCAAATGAAAATTTCCAGAGTCTTAAACATCCTGTTCTTATTTCAAATTATTTTGAAACAATACTATAATTATTTTCTATCTATTTCAAATCATACTTTTGAATTTTAAATCAAAACTAGTTTTACCAAAGCAAAACCCCAATGGTAGCAATCCATCACCTAGAAACTCGAAAATAAACGTCGATGATGCTGTAGTCATCAACGAAATTATTTTCCAGCGACCAAAGTGAGTTTTAGTGCTTTTTATCTCTTTTAGATCCATTAAAATATTTCTAATCAAAATTTTTCAAAATAATACTATTATTATTCTTCCAAAACCTTTGAAAAATAATTTCCAAAATTAACGGGATTTTAAATTCTTAATTTTCTCAGCTTTTAAATTCTTTTTATTTTCAAAACATATTTATAAATTTCCCTTATATATAATTTCACTTTGATTATATAAAACCATTTCTTAATTTTTTATCTTTGTTTACATTATAGTAATAATAACTTTTATTAAAACACAAACAACAAACAACAAATGATAATAATCAAATATTATCATTCACTAACAACCAAACACGCCATATATACTATAATATATGTAAAATTATTCCTTTATATATAAAATATAATTAAGGTAAAATTATTTTATTTACCCAATTTCAAAACAATACTATGTCGAATTGCTCTGTTCAAGTGTTTAGAGATCCCTATCAATAACGTTAATTACTCATATAGACCAGAATCCGTAAGCCAATCAACAGATCAACCAACATAATATAAAACATTTTGATATCACTAACAAATATGTGCTCATATATATACACTCAAACTCATTCTAGGGTGCTACTGACCCTATCTATAATGAGTACCCTACCAAAGCCAAGATTCTCGCTGAACCTTGCACTCTGATACCACATATAACGGACTAGGATTTTCGACCCTCGAAAATCGACACTAATACATCCACTGTATTGCGTGTTGAGAAATCGAATGCTGCAAAACCCGATTGTTATGAGAAAAGAAGAAGGAAGAAAGAAGAATCTAAACAAAACAGAATCTCACAGCAGAACGAATAATCTATAATATAAAACAAATCTTTAAACTAAAACAAACTGTAATATATGTATATACATACATCAATCAGAGTATGCTAACTTATTTCAGCCCGGACTATTATAACAACATGTCCTTAATTGCTGATAAATACAACAATGAATGCAGCGGGAAATAACCATATTCGTGAATATGTCTCTGGGCCTCCAGCTCATCTCCTGAAGCTCTAAAGCATCCAAATGAGAACTATAATATGCTCGGTCTGATCCGAGCATTATAATAAAATAACACCCGAGTCAGTTTGGTAAACCAGTGTGAGATAAAAACCTTAATTGAATTTTAAAGTTATAAAAACCTTTTTGAAATAAAGGTATCTCGTAAGACCACCCCGCGCATAAACACGGACGATTTTTACCTTACGATAACCAAACAATTTCATATGAAATTCTATGATATTATAGTAGTGTCTAAGATACAAATACTTATTAATCATAGCTGAAATTATTACATTGATTAAATTTCAGCATAATGGGTATACAACTAAAACTGTAAAGGCACATAATGGAAAATGGATTCTATACAATGATTGGGCTACTGGGGTACCGTCCGTCAGGGTGTATCTCTAGATAAAATAACACCGAGGACCACGGCAGGATCCCCTGCTAACACAGAACTGACCTACCACTTGACTAGTAGTACCAAATATGATCACCTCTCCGTTAGTGGGCCCCAAAGCATACAAATGAGAGATAATATCGACTTTAGATAGGGATGATCATGCCCTACTTGGGAGCGACCCACTTAGCCCTGCTGCATCTCCCATGTTTTAATCATTCCCAGTTGATGAGGCTTAAGGCTACGTTATCCCTTTCATATAGCATTTCCCACCTGGAATGCTACACCTCCAAGCAACAATGCAATGCCAGCATTCATCCATACAAGTTCATTCTAAGATAACATATCCGATCCCGATCTCTTCGAAACAACTGTCGATAATTTTCGGTAAACTCAACCCGTTTCTTTAGGAAATAAACAATCAAGGATAAGAGCGGGATCACCTCCTAACCATTAGTGGGCGGATTCCCTTATCATTTGTCCTAGGAGAACGAAACAAGATTTATATGCGAAGTACAACATCATCGAAGATGACTGTGCCATATAACTCACGTGTTTCTCCTAGATATTTCCAAAGTTACTTTTTGGGTCCAAATTCGATAGTCGATTATTTAACTATCGAATAAACAAACATCCAAATTTTCAAGGATTTACTTCAAAAGGGAAAACCAACATTGATGAAGCATATAAGTAACCACTAGCCTCCTTTTAATTAATCTTTTCATTAATTAAACTCATTTTATAATACTTGTATATATATACCATTACAAAGATATACCTACAAATCCCTATATTTTCCATACTTAGAAAAATATCTATATACTTCTCTTAACGCTATAAGTACAATCACAAAATTGAGAAAGATTTCCTTTCTACATAAGTCTAAAATCATTTATAAATCCCTTATAAATCTCAAAAACCATTTATAAAACTATTTTATAAACCTCTAAAACCATTTATAAAACCCTTTATAGAAACCTTTTATAAAACCCAACCTCCATTTCCAATTATAAACTCTTTTATAAATTTCAAAACATTTATAAACTCTTTATTAATCCATACAACTATTTATAAAACACTTCTTATAAATCTATAAACCCATTTCCAAAATTCTTTTATAAATGTCTGAAATCATTTATAAACTCTTTTTATCTTGTAAATATCTCCCTTTAAGTCTCCAAATCATTCTATAAAACTCCTCTTCTAAAACCCAAATATGTTTATAAACTCTTATTTATAAATCTCAAACATTTATAAATAATAATCATTTACTTCAAACACTATATATAATAATAGTTATTAATAATAATGTTATAAATAAATAATAATTATTAACTTCAAAATATCTTAAAAATAATAATTAATTATTTCAAAACATTATTAAATAGAAAATAATAATTAATCTTTACCATTATTATAAATAGTAATAATTTATTTCCAAAAACATTAATAATAAATCATTATTATAAATTTCAAGCCATATTAACTATTTAAATAATTAACTTTTCAAAATATTATAATATTGATAAGTAACCTTAAAACAATGTTAAATATAAATAAATAACTTTTAAAACAATATTAAATATAAATAAATAACTTTTAAAACAACATTAAATATAAATAAATAACGTTTTTTAAAGGAAACATTTCTAATGACATAGAAAAGGCAAATAATAAAGTTAGAGTGAAATAGAAATTAAATCCTTAAAAAAACAAAATATTTTCGAAACCCAATTCCGGATTAAAAATAATTTCCTGTTTCAAAATCAACCCCAACCCCAAATGGAAATTTATAGTATTTAAAATACTAATTTAAGGCCAAAAGCTACCAAATGCTCAACCAGTATTGATACTGATTTTCAATCACTACAGGGTTTTAAGTTTCAAACATATAACAATGTCATAACCAAAAGTGTCCATAAATCAGGTTTCATATCCAATAATTCATATAACATGAATTTTATTGGAAATAAATCAACAACAGCAAGGAATCCCATTGGATCCCTTCAACCTGTTCCGCTGCATTACAGCTCATATATATTAGCACATATATGTAAATAAAATTCAACATTGGTGAGGAATCCTGTTGGATACCTCCAACCTGTTCCCCTACATCACAACTAATATTTATAATTATATAATATGGGTCATCCATTCCAAGGGCGGGAATAAATCCAAACCAACTGATAAAACAGTAAATCATCCAAACATCCAATCAACAATTTTTATCAACTGTATAATATTATTGGTTTGCCAAAAAGGCGAGTTTAACTCACTGGAATATCTGTTGCCGCTAAGGCGTTCCGGTTTGGAACTAAAATCGAACGACGTCCGATTTTAGCAAGTTTCAACTATCTTCAAATTCATCCGAACCAGTTCTATTGCGAAGCTTGCGTCTTCATGAGTGCAATGCAAAAATCCGCGTCTCGATTGGATCTCGTATGAGAGAGTTATGCAATTTTTAATTAAATGGTCTTAAATTTAAAATTAAATAACTAATTACATTTTTAATTAACTAGTCACCAATTATCCACTAACCCTTTTTCTCCTCAAACTCATGCCTATAGACGAGAACAACCACCACCGATCGTGCACGCATGCCGCCCCGCAACCCACACTCGATGAAATCCAATTTCGATTGCACCATTGAACTCCTCTTTGCGATCTCCTTCCACCAGACCCCACATCATCACCTCCACCTTCCCGTATCAAATCGCGACCTCAGACCCTACGTGTCTTGTTGCATGAAGTTGCTTTCCCCCCATGGTGGATCGGACCATCCAAACCCATCACCAAACTGCTCGTACCACCAAGAGGAACCCAAATTCAAAGTCAAAATCGCTAGACATCCCCTAAATCGAACATGAATCAGAACCCTAGTCTTCTTCCCATATTCGACCTCCGTCCAGTAATGATAAACCCAGATTTGAACCCATATAATTTAAAGCTAAGGCTAAAACGAAATCAAGATCTAAGCTTAACAATTTTTAGCTAAGGATTTAAATAAATTTTAATTTTATTTCTCTTCTCTGGGTGAAACAATTTTTGAATGAGAGGGAGAGGGGAGCATTTAAAAATGAAAAGGAGGGATGATGTGGGTGTGGGCATGAATAGTGGAAGCATGGTTGGTATGGGCTAGGACATGGACTAATATATTTTTTTATCTAAAAATATCAAGCTTTAAACGTCTGAAAATCTCGAACTCCTATCGAGATGTGTCGCCTGGCATTCTATACTAAATACCCCTATCCCGAACACAATGGAACTAGTCTCGAGGCCTAATTCGATCATATACAGAAGATAGCTTTTTAAAATTGAATTATATTAATTTAATTCCTTTAATTAATTCCTACGTATTTCGACCTCGCACGATCAAACGATACGTCTGATTTCCACGGAAATTGTTTACTTACAATAATACACTATTATGGATCCAATGACACTGGTTTCGTCAAAATTAGAGATAGTGCCCTAGAAGGCTATTTTCACACGTTAATTAAAACGAATTATTATAAAAACTAGTTTATTCACTTTTAATTCAAATTTAAATGTTTACCGTCTTCATTCTTATTCAAATAGAAATTAAATTAGCTTTCGAAATCATTTTTACTCCTATTAGATCCAAGATTCAAAAATTTAAATATTCCAATTATTTAAATTTATTATTCAAATAAATCTCTATTTTTGAAATTTGAGCTACTTGACTTTTAAAACAAATATCTCAATATCTAAAATCAACTTAATATCCCAATTCGAATGACCGAAATTCTGGGTCGTTACAAAGCCCAGTCGTCATTAGATACGCAGATGGGCATTTGGTCGCTTATGGACATGGTTTGAGGGTGAAGACAAACGAGGGAGCTGTCTGATGGCCTGTTGACTGAGTAAATTAGCCGTTGGTGGGCCTTGTCCCTGTTGGATAACCTGCCCTTATCTCGCTGCTTGGAGGGAGAGTGCTAATTCGGACATAAACCGGAGTGTTGATTTTCTATAGTGCTCCCAAGGGTGACGCACAATGGGTGGCCATGATCACTAGATTAACTTCCTTGCCCTCGAGTTCTACTAGGAACAATGACCTACTCGAAAGTCTTTTGTGAAGGGAGCACTCCTGGGCAAAGGATAGAGCATGCTCATCCCCGTTAGCAAAAGACAACACCACTTACATTAGCTTGGCCACGTGACTTGGTGAAGGTTGGGAGGTGGAGGAATTCACCATGCGATTGGCGTGATCCTTAAGTAGAATACATGTGTAATTACCATAACTTGATTGATAATAGCAGTAACTTGAAGGAGTGAATAGGCATGTATTGCAGCTGCACACGGTATGAAGCCAAACTAGGGTTATGGTCTAACTTCTTGAGGGAACCTGTTTAGTTACCAGAGGGTGTTGGGAACATTGTTCACCATTGCCACTAATGTTAGACGTGGTGCAAAAAGGGAACAAAAAGAATTTGCAAAAGAGAAATGATGAGGAAAAGTGAGAGCTTTTGGAGGAGGCCCTCCTTCTAGTGTCTAAATTTTGACTAGATTTTTCATCAACCTCAAAAATGTGTTTAAGAGGAAGTATGTGCAACAATTAGTAGCTAATACCTTGGCTAAAAATGAAAATGAGGGGATACTAAGCAAAGCAAAGTAAAGTGAGACCAAATATAGAGTGGTTCGGCAAGATTGCTTAGGTCTAATGTGAAGTTCTCTTATTATATGTCTCTCTTGCAATTTCTGGCAATTACAAGAGAATAATAAGAAAAGTGAAGCACTTAATACAAATGAAGCAACTAATCTTAAGAGCTTGTTATGTGAAGAGCTCTAAATTATGTGTTGCCATTGGAATCCTTCCATATTCCAACCCCTTTGAACTGGCAATTCTTAGACTTATAATAGCTAAAAATGATGCTTAGACGATTGAGATTGAGCTATAAAGCATGTAGGAAGTGCGCCTGGCCATTGATCAGGTCAAACAGACTGATGGGAGATAATTAGAATAGTGAAAGGAATGTGAGGCTGGTATGAGTGCCAACAAGAGAGCCGTGCAAGGTGCATGCCTTACCTTACTGTGCATTTAATGCATTAAGTACCATGGCAGCATGTTATAAGGATATGACATGCCCTCCAACTGAAGTGGATACACCAAGTTGTACTTCTTATCCTTTACCTCTGTATGTTTAGGTAATAAGACAGGCTGGGTTAGTTAGCTGATTGCCGAGGAGTTGAAGATAACAGGAAGTTGCCTAGGACAAAGGTGAGGGAGTGCCGACTCGGGCATGAGACGACGAGATGGGCCACTCGGGACAGATCGTAGGCGATTGTACTAAAGACAAACCAGTGATAGGGTAGCTATTGGGACTGCACCGAGTTGTACCGATCGGTTGGAGGCTTGGAATGCTGTTGAGGACAAGGCCGAGGGTAAGATGACCGGCGCTGGCCACTGGAGGCAGATCGTAGGCAGCTGTACTAAAGCTAGACCAATGACAGACTATGATTGGGCCGGTCTTGAGCTAAGTCGATCGGCGAATAGCTGAAAGAGATGTTTGAGTGGATAGGTATCTACTTTCCACGGCGAATGCAGGTCGGTATGAGGGAGTCGGTCACATGTGAGATAGGTCAGGTTATGCCTAGGTCTGGCTTAATGTGTTATTAAGTAGATGGGTTAGCATAGCCCAAGCCTAGACCTAGACTAACAACCGAGGGAGCCTAACCAACCTTCCCCTAACCTTGGATGTTTTGCAGGGGATTGGCTTGGACCGGAGCCAGCCTATGCCGGACCGAGCCAGGCCAAGAGGCCTTGATCAGCCTATCTTTTTTACTTATAAAAAAACCAAGTAACAGTATTCAATATTGGTTTTGCAACATGACAAATATCATAGATCCTAAAGAAAATTATGAAGAAAAATCTTCTACTATGGGAAAATAATTTCTCCAGTAAGTAACTCCAAATAATATTAAATCCTGAATCAACTAAATGGTACATATAACAAGAAATCAATCATATCCATCTAATGATGTTTATCTAGCAAATATATGGCAGACTAGTGGTTGACAAATATTTGCTTGGCTAATGCCTGAAAAATATTTATTAGAGTAGTTTCAAGTAAATATTAGCCTATTTAATGTTTGACAAAAATTTGCTAGAGTAATTTCTGATAAATATTTGATAGAGTATTTTGTTGTAAATAATAGCCTGATTAACGTTTGACAAATATTTTTCAAAGAAATTTCTAGCAAATATTTGCCAAACAAATGTGTGGCAAATATTTTCCATAGTAATTCATGCAATATATTTCCCAGAGTAATTCCTAGTAAAAAATTGCTAGAATAACGCGTTGCAAATATTTGTCATACTAAAACCTAGCAAATATTTTCCAAATTAATCCTGAAAGGTCCAACTGAATTACTAAAGTTATTACTAAATTGAAATATTACCGTACTAATTGTAGAAAAGAGAGGAATAAAGAAAAATAAAGGAGGTTAAAGCGAAAACAAGTAAAATAAAAAAGAAGCTATGTCAAAAGAAAAATAAAATGGTAAATCTCCAAAAATAATAATAAAGGACTTAGAAATAGAGATACAAATTCTCAGTAAAGAAAATAAAGATTTGAGAAAAGAAAATGTCATTTTGAAGAAAAAAAATGAAGTGGATAATGAAGAAGAATTATATGATGATGGTGATAAATATGGTGAAGATTACAATAAGAAAAATTATGATAGTGATGGTAACGATGATTATGGTGGTGATGCTGGTAGTGATGACGACGACAATGGTGATGGGGATGGCGATGATGATGGTGGTGATGATAATAATAATCATTATGACAACCAAAAGAAACAATATGAAAAATAAAAATAAGTTGATGGACGCAATAACGATGAAATGATAATAAAAAAATGATAAAGTAAAAGATGATAAAATGAAAATGATGAAGGTGAAATGATTGACAAAAACATGACAGAATTCAATGATGAACATGAAAGTGATGATCAAACAAACACTCCATTTGAAACAAACATTTTGAATGTAAAAGGGGCGAACAAGAAAAAAAAAGAAACCAAAGAAGAAGAACTAAAATCATCTACTGAAGATGTTCAAACAAATAAAAATATATACATATAAAATTTCATACTCGAAAGGTAGATCAGAAAGTCACAGTTGTTTAACTTGCCAGTCAAATATTTAACTAGAAAATATTTATCGAGCATGTGTTTGTGTGTGTGTGTGTTTATATATAAAAAATAGTATTGTTATCCAGCAATTGAATCGAGCAGCTTTCAAGTGAATCTAGATGTTAAGACGATGATGAGACGGTTCAAGAACTTGGTGGCAAGCTCATTATGGTGAGGGGAAATAGCTTAAAGAAATTGGAAAAGGGAATAGGAAAAGGAAAAGTGATTGGTACCAATAACAAAAATGATCGATATCGATATGATTGCCTTGAGGAATCTCTCTCTTTTCTTTGTTATCTTGTCACCTTATCAAGGAATGGAGTAATGTGCTAAGTTGATTGAATGTGAGTGGTCCATCTCTGAAGGGGCAGGTGTTCCAAAGTTGTATAGAAAAAAGATGACTCCCATATAAGACAAATCATATTGGTGCCGATATGGCTTGATGGGTAAGATCTTGAACGAACCTTGAAGACTTGGAGATACGAGCTAGTGTTAAAGGAGGTCTGAAGTCACATAAGGAAAATCATCTTGGTACCAATCTGATTTCTTTTGTGGGATGACTATTCTTCCTAATTACTTTCTCTTATCTAGAATCTTACTTGGTCTTTCATGATCCAACGACTATGAAGGATGATTCTGCTATAAATAAAAGCACCACGTTAACTTAGAAAGGAATTTTTGGCCACCATCGTCTTCATATTCTATTCTTTACTCAACTTTAACACTTTTGATCTTCCTCTTATTATTTAGATCTAAAAACGATTGCAAAGCTCTTGTACTTGTGACAAATCAAATTCTAATAAGATTAAAGTGGACGTTGGCCATAGAGTTTTCCGAACTACTATAAAACCCTTTGTACTTTTATTGTTTCTTACCGCTTTGATTAGATCTACTTTGTTTCTTGTTGATTTGGGGTGTTGTACGAATTTTTGGCTCAACATTTTTGGTGCTTCCACTGAGAACAGAGCTTCTCAGGAGTAGATCTATTTAGCATTGTGGATTAGAGGGTCTAGAAGTTAGATCCTGAAGATTGTTGTTGCATATCTGAAGTGCTTTGATTTTTGAAGTAATGGCCCATAGGAGATTTTGAAGATCTAGAGCTGTAACATGTAGAGAAGATGAAGCTTCACACCACAACAAAGAGACTAACTCATCGATGGCTGCTTTGCCAGGACCATCTGCCCCGTAGGAGATGGTGTCAAAGGTTGAATTTGATAGGACAATGACTAAATTGAACCAAAGGATGGTGGACAGCCAGAAAGTGCTCCTTGATAAGGGGATGCAAGTATTTCCTTGTTGGTCCTGCAACCCCAAATGTGTAGGAAAAGTTGGAGAGATGCGTCATCTTCAAATTCTGGAGAAGAGAATTCATCTTCCTTTAATCAGGATAGAAGGAATGTAAAGCAAAAGATGAAGGAAAAGGCTGCCGGGACTTTAAGGAAGACAACTGAAGGAAGTAGCCAAGTGTTGGCCAATGCTGGAGTGATTGGTATCGACTAGGATTAGGTTGGTACTGGGATGAATTATGGTGGTACCAGGATGAATTATGGTAGTCCCGGGGTGCAACAACCTGATGTCATCAACTTGTCAAATGGTGAAGATGATTTGCAGGACACTGGCAACAATGCTGACAAAATGCTTGAGTGTAGAATGCTAGTGCTCAGATGACCACCATGAAACCAACCAGGCATCATAAAAGGTCCAGATGAGTGGCTCTCCTAGAGATAGGAGAGCCTAGACGTTGAGACGCAAACCAAGACCGTTTGCAGAGTCAAACACTTGGGGCTTCTATTGATAGTCGTTTTCCAAATCATCAAGCTAGTGAGGAGTATATTGCTAATTTGGTGAAGAGATTGGTAAATGAGAACCAATGGAGAAAGAATAAAAAGTGAGGTTCCACCATTAGCAGAACTCCATTCACGGAGAATATTTTGCGGGAAGAGTATCCAAGAAAATTCATGATGCCTACCATGCCGTTGTATAACAGGACAATGGATCCTAGGTAATATCTGTTAAATTACGAATGGCACGTGGATGGTGCCAGAGTGACTGATGTTGTAAGATATAGGTGTTTTTCCATCTTTTTGGATGGAGTAACTTTGATGTGGTTCACACGGCTTACGTCGAGATCTATATCAATGTTCGATAAGTAACAAAGAAGTTTATAGAGTAGTTCAAGCTCCATACCACCCAACCAAAGGATGTGATGTCCTTGTCGAGCATCAATCAGGGTCTCGGAGAGACACTAAAAGGATTTTTAAGTGGATTCAATATTTCCATGATGGAGTAGAATAATCCAAAAGTGGATATAGTGCTGACGGCATCGGCCGGAGAGATACATCCGGATATGGATTTTGGTAGATGGTTAAAGATGAATCAACCAACTACTATAAAGAATTTGTATAGAAAGGCTAACTAGTATCTGTGCTTAGAAGAGGCATATATAGTTGCTGAAAAGGTTGGCGGTGGACTATTGGGCGATGTTGTGCAAATTAATGTGGTTATTAGACAGACCTGTAAGAGCGTCGGTAATATAGCAGTGAATGTTGGAAGTAATAATAAAGGTCAAAAGAAAAGAGTTAGGGTGCAGATGGTAGGAGGAATGATGCCAAAAAGAGTCTGAGACATTTGAGACCAAAGGAGCATACTCCTCTGAATGATACTATGGAGAAGATCCACCTTTCTACACAAGGAATGGAAAGGTATAAGAAGCCGCCTTGGAGGGAGGCACTGAAGCAAAATGGCACTCTGTGAAGTATTGTCGCTTCATGACACTCATGGGCACAATACAAACAAGCTCCATCACATGATATATGTGATTGAAAAATTGATACAAAAGAAAACGTTACAGCAGTGTGTTAGAGATCCGTAGGATGGTAGACATAATGCTAGACTTTCGTGGTAGAGCGCTCAAAGGGATCAACCTAAGGTTTAGTTAAAAGGGACCGCGGCGACCAGAGAGTCGAGTTATTTTTAATACCATAACTGGAGGGCCTCATCCAGCGGAGAAAAGCTAGAATGAGATGGAGCAATATGCAAGTTCATTGAAGCACGTGCCGTAGGAGAGATGTTTTGTCGTTGAAGATGGAGCTCCGACAAAACAGATGAAGACAGTGGAGGATGATATTGTGTTTTGTAATAGTGATTCTTACGAGGTCGAAGCATTGACGCTTGATCCCATGGTGATCACGGCCTTTGTTGGGCTAGTTACTCTACATTGAGTGTCAGTTGATTGTGATAGCCCTATTAACATTCTATTTAAAAGAACTTTTGATTCAATGAAGATTAGTCCGAAGGACATCAAGCCATGTAGATCAATGATTCATAGATTTACTAGAGAGGCGAAGGAACCTATCAGAACAATTGACCTTTCGGTGGAGTTAGGTGAAGGAGACCATAAGATTGTGTGGGTCCAAATGTTCATTATTATTGATGAATTTTCGACTTACAATGCCGTTTTAGGCTGACTTGTACCATCCTGTAAAATCAATCA
The DNA here is from genome assembly GCA_030737815.1 of Allium fistulosum. NCBI lineage: Eukaryota > Viridiplantae > Streptophyta > Magnoliopsida > Asparagales > Amaryllidaceae > Allium > Allium fistulosum. Next base: position 2,856,619 of record JASFAW010000015.1, read on the forward strand.
TAAATAAATGAATTGGATAAATTAAATTTAATAAGATAGGATAAAAATGAAAATTTGTAAAATTTAAAATTTGACAACAAAAGCTATGTAGTTGCGTTCGTGGCAAAATTCTAATCAACTTCCATATATAATATGCTGAAAACGGAGCTCAAACGACGAAGTTATGGATGTTTAAAGTTTTCGGATTTAAAATAGTTTAAATAGAATTCAAATTCAAATTCAAATGAATAATTGATTTTAAAATTCGAAATCCAAAAGTTAACAGTAATTAGACTTGGAGGTTTAGTAAACGTTAAAATCAACGCTTAAAAAGTAATTAAGGAGTAAAATAATTAAAAATCAACGGCAAAATAATTCTTCCCAAAATAGCACATACCAGTCGACCGCTTCCTTTTGGCCGGTCGACCGGTTGTGAACGATGGCGGTTTGGGTTTTTTTGCACAATGAACATAGCGGATTATATAGTATTAAACCGACTTAAATCTGACGGTTCTGGTGCATTTCAATCACTATAAATAAGGGCTTAGCCCCTCACTTTTATTCACAAAATATTTTAGGAACTCCAGCGAAGCTCTGTCAGTTCATCTCTTCATAGATTCAGAAAACTCCATTAGAGTTTCAAGTAAGAAATTCTACATATCTATTTTTGTTTATTGTTTACTTTCTCAACCTTTTCTCCTCCAAACCTCTAATTTTCCAACTCTAACATATATAAAAATCCGTTATTATATATATCAAAAATAAGAGATTTGATAAGGACTGTCAAAGGCATGTCAAATCCAAAGGAAGCAAAGCTAAGGATATACTGTGAGTTATTTTTTATATTTTATTAACTGATTAGTATAGTTTGGATTTGAATATGCCTTGGGGAGTTTTGGTTTGCGAAAACATCATATTATAAACCCTCAAAACTCCTTCAATGGAATGTCAATTCTAGGTTAAAATTTCAATTGTTTATGTCAAAATAATGGAAATTGTGTAGGTTTGCAATTTTGATAATTTTACCTTCTATTTCACTTTTTATTATATTTCTTTGAATTTGATTAAAGGGTTTTGATTAAGGAGTGGTGTGTAAGGTACGCATTTTATTCGTAGTTTGCACCGCTTATTCCCATGAATTAAATATAAATTCCTCTGTTTATTTTTATGTGAAAAAGGAGTTGAATAAAGCGTAAAATTGGAATTGTAAGTTTCTATTATCAATATATTCCATTATTGTGATGCAATAAGTTGAGTTTAAATTTTTATTATATACATGTCTATTGGTTGGAATTTTTGGGTATGAATATTGGAATTTTGGCATTGTTGATAATATAGGGAGACTTGTATAATTGTTGAAAGAGTTGCCATTTAAACGCTAGTTTAGGGCATAAATTCCACACGCTTAGAAATTACTAGGCGTGCGCACGCGTGTGTATATATTAGCGTAATTAACGTATAATTGTGTAGTTAAATAGGTTATTAATTTTATTACATTCTTCTTAGGCAAGTAATTAATGTTCAAGGAGAAATAAGAAAGATTTATTATAACGCCTTGATTATGGAAATGGTGAGACGTATGATAATACATGTATAGTGTGATAAGACTATGACTAAGTTATAGGGATGCGAGGTCAATCAAAAGCACACGAAAGTCTGTCCAGCTAATCTGGCTACCAGCAGTGTGACTTTGGGGCTAATGTGAGACATCACCTATAATAAGTAACTAGATGACGCGAGGTTAGTCCCAAATTCTTTAAGTAAATCTATCCAGCTAATCTGGCTACCAGTACATATGAATTGTCGGACAAATGTGAGACATCACCATAGGATGCGGGTCATAATACGAAGGACATGCTTAAGAGATTTAAGGTATTAAGTGGTTGTATGAGGGCCCGCCTCTTCTCTATATTGGAAGTAGTAAATGGTCGGGGTTATGGGATAGGAATGGTAGAGGATATCTTAGGAAAGGGCTTGCTTCAATAAGAAGTATTAAGTGGCTGAAGAGATTCCGTGCAGTGTCAGCTAGATAGTTACTAATGAGGAGTTTGCCTTGGGATAGGTAGTAAATAACATGGACTGCCTATATTTGGAAAACCTTTTTTATGAGAAAAGCCTTTGGGCTTATAATTAAAAAGACTTATTATGTAGGTAGAATATGTAAGGCATATTCCTACGTAAATTATACTGCTCAAGTACTAATATAGTAAGGCTCGAGATTTTATTCACTAGACATATGTTGTTTTGACTCCCTCCTCATTACAACACAAGTTAGGAAGGACGATGCTGAAGGTGGAGACATTGATGAGACTTATGACAGTAATCTATTATTTACTTGTTATTTTCTATAGCTTTTGATGTACCCATGTAATAAAAATGATGTTGTAATTTTGGATAGTACCACATATATGTAACGATGATAATGGATATTTTGTTATGGTTCTAAATGACATTTTGAATTTATGATAAAATGAGTTTTGCTGTTATTATTATATTTTATCCTTCTGTTGTAAGATTCTGAATGTGTAGATAAATAGCTATGTATTGCTCTTTTTGCCAACCAACAGCTAGCTTTGAGATGGGTCTAAGTTTCGATGGGCCTTTTTTGGGTCGGAATTTTGGTCCATTTCAAGGTGGTTTGTTAATGATCGACCCTCGCTAGTTCTAGAATAGTGCTGGTCCCATAGTGCTTGAAGACGAAGTCCCTATGCAAAATGGAGTTTGAGCTATTCAAGGTGACCAAGTTGTTGGTTAGTAATGTTATATCGCTAGGCTCAGAGAGGCAAAGCAGTATGAGAAGGGGAAAGTTGCAGAGAAAGCTCTTTGCATCAGGAAAGTTGATGCATAACTCCACGACCCAAGCCCTGGCTTGGGCGCCATAGCAAATTCTTCAAGTCTATGGATCCTCGGAAGAATCTAGAGGATGCACAGGTAGTATCGGCAGAGCTGGCGACCAACATCCCAGTCGACATAAATGATCATACTCGAGTCCTTAAGATCGGATCTCGGCTTAACACAAAAGTGAGAAAGGAGCTGGTTGGTTTTCTCCAGCCAAACCTAGATGCGTTTGCATGAAATCATTTAGACATCTATCAAATATCGCAGGAGGTAGCATGCCACGCATTGAATGTGAACCTGAAATACCCTCCTATAAAGCAGAAGAGATGCGATCTAGGTCTGGAGCGATTCACGGCATTGAAAGAGGAAGTGGATAAACTAAAGACAAATGGCTTTATCTGTGACACTTTCTATCCTGAATGGGTATCGAACCCCATGCTAGTCAAGAAGCCAAATGGAAAGTGGTAGACATGCATCAATTATTTTGGCTTAAATAAAGCATAACCGAAGGGTAGCTTCCTGCTGCCCAGAATTGACTAGCTAGTTGATGGAACTATCAGACATAATTTGCTTTCTTTTATGGATTCATACTCCGACTATAACCGCATAGCAATTCATGTTCTGGATCAAGAGAACACCAGTTTTACAATGGTTACAATTGCTATCAAGCGATGTCGTTTGCTTTAAAGAACACTAGAGCTACTTACTGGAGGTTGGTGGATTCAATGTTCAAGGAAAAGATTGGACATGCTATGGAAGTATATGTGGATAGTATACTTGTGAAGTCACGGATATCGATGAACCACATGAATGATCTATTTGATATGTTAGATATGCTGCGAAGGTATGTGATGAAGCTAAATCCATTGAAATTTTTCTACGGAGTCGCATTGGGCAAATTTGTAGGTTTTGTTATGAATTCAAGGGGCATTGAAGCTAATCTAGAGCAAATTAATAACTTGAAGAATGCTACCTATCAAAAAATAAGGAGGGAAATGCAGAGTTTGAATGGAAAAGTCACTGCGCTAAGTCGATTCATATCAAAGGCAACCAACGAGTGTATACAACTCTTTGATTCCCTCAAAAAGGAGAAAGGAAAGTTTGTCTGGACAAAGGAATGCCATGATGCTTTCCAAGAATTGTTGAAACATATGGAGAGACCACATACTCTATCAAAGCCTTTGGAAGGTAATGATCTGTTTACTTATTTAACAGTGTTTGCTCACGCATTGGGTGCGACAATAATGCACGAGCAGGCTAAAATTCCAAGGCTTGTGAACTACACCAGCAAGCAGTTTACCGGAGCTGGAATGAATTATCCAAATTTGGAAAAGCTTGCTTATTATTTGTTGATTGCATCGAGGAAGTTGACCAAACCTCCAAGCTCATCTGATAAAGGTGCTTATAGATCAACCCTTAATGCAAGTACTACATCGACCCGAGACCTCGGATGATTATTGAAATGTAATATCTATCTAAGCTAATACGTCATAACCTGCCATTCTATAAGGGCAATAAGAAGGTAAGTGTTGGCAGATTTCATCTTTGATTTTACCATTCAAGATGGAGAGGAGAAAGACGATATTGTCCTACTTACCCAATAGAAGTTATATGTAGACGAAGCTTCCAGTGGACACCATTTCGGAGTAGGAGTGGTTCTTGTAACCCCGGAAGGACAACTGATATTCTACTCACTAAAGCTATAGTTTCCAACAACGAACAACAAAGCTGGGTATGAAGCATTGATAGCCGAACTCAAAATAGCAAAAGAACTAGGAGTTAAGATATTGCATGTAATCAGTAACACCCAATTGGTGGTATGCCAGGCAAAAATGGAATTCTAGGCTAAGGGAGAAAAGCTTACCCTTACCTGACAAAGAAGCTGGAAGTATTGTATAATGCGAACATTGCACTATAATGCACATTCCCAGAGAGAAGAATATGAAAGCTGATTCACTAGCCAAGCTGGCCAGTTTTAGGGATGCATAACTAATGGGATTTATTCCAGTAGAGATATTATCAGCTTCGAGAATATTTAAGATGGTTGTCAACTAGATCTTAGAGATTAAAGAGGAAAAGGAGTCATTGATGAATCTAATCAAAGACTATTTGCGGATGGAACTCTCCCAAATGAACTAATGAATGACGGAAACTCCTTCGTAAAATGCCATGATTTATAATGCAAGAAGGAGTGCTATATATAATAGGCTTCTTGACCCCCTACTGTGATGTGTCACCAAGGATGAGGCTAAGAGAATCCTCATGGAAGTTCATAAAAGGAGCTATGGTGATCACACCACCAGACAAGCTTTATTAAATAAATTCTTTGCTATGTATACTCCTGGCCGATAATTAGTTGAGATGCTACTGACTACACCAAATGGTGTGACAGATGCCAGAGGTTTGCAAAGATTCTAAGAACCTCATCTATGGAACTTACGCAAAGGTCAGCCCGTCGCATTTGTGATTTAGGGGATTGATATAATCGGTGTGCTACAGATATTGAAAGCGAGAGCTGAATATACTATCAGAGCTATGAACTACTTAACAAAGTATAGGCCGAATGGGAATCGCTAGCTATGATCACAAAGAAAAAGGTGATCAATTTTGTGGTAAAGAATATTATATGCAGATTGGAGTTCCATAAAAAATTATAACTGACAATGGAACTCAATTCGATAGTATCGAGTCTAAGAACTTCTGTAATCGATACAAGATTGAGAAAAGCTTCTCAGTAGTAGCATGTATGCAAGTGAATGGACGACTGAAGGCAGTGAATAAAATCATCAAATTCTTTCTAAAGATAAGATTGCCTAAAGCCAAGGGAAACTAGGTCGATTAATTACCCTTAGCACTATGGGCTTACCAAACGACCTATAGGACCACGACCAGACACATTCCACTCGCTTTGGCCTATAGAGCTGAGGCCATGATTCTGATAGAACTAGAAGTCCCTTCTCATCGAAGAAAGAATTATTATCCCAAGATGAAGAGGAAATATTGCTTGAATCCTTTGACTTAGTGGACGAAAAGGGAGAAAAGGCTGAATTGAGTGTTGTTGCTCACCAGGAAAGAGTAGCTAGACATTTCAACGGCAAGGTTAGAAATCGTACCATTTGTAGGAAATGGTGTAGTACAAATGCAAATGGATCTTAATGCTACTTTAACACTAGAGGGGGGTAAATAGTATTTTATAACTTATATGGAAAATTTTGCATTATTTTAAGATTTAAATTCAAACACAGATAATCAACACACGTATATTAATAGGAAGTCACAAATATATATATATATATAGTAAAAGTAAAAGAGATGACATCAGAAGTTTTTATACTGGTTTGGATTAACCGATCATACGTCTAGTCCTGTACAGTGCATGTATAAATTATTTTTCCAATGCCTTCTTTAAATAGGTAGCAAGCAAACCAGAATACAATCTCAATTTCAAGACAACAAGATGTGCCCTCTTGATTTACGAGTTCAGGGGAGACTCTCTAGATTTAATCAGGAAACAAGATATGCTACTTGATTTGAACGGGCTAAAGCACACCCACTTGATTTGAATGGGCGACAAACACACCCCTTTATTTGAACGGGCAACAAGCACATCTAGACAAATAATATTAGAGAGTAGTTGATTCCAAATACAAACAGTTGTACTTTGGGTACAGAATATACTTTAGCCTTTTAATAGAACTTTGATCTTTGAATTGATGAGAGAAGACTTTCAAATAAGTGAGTAGATTGTAGAGAATGAATGTAGCAAAGTAGAGATTGAATTTGTGATGCAGCCCAGAATGGTGAAGTGATAGGTCGCGAGTGACCTATCCAATTCTTGAGTCGAAAACGACCTAACGGGTCGCGAGATAAGGAAGTACGACCTATCCAGAGTCAAAAGGGGGAAGCTCCAACAGGCTGTAATAAGTCACGTGCTTTAGGTCATGAACGACCTAGCGACTTACGAGTTAACGGGCAACATGTTGTAGGTCGGGCGCGACCTAGTGGGGATTCACGACCTAGTGTAGGTCGCTCGCGAGTTACCGAGCTAACACATCAGATATTCCAGCGATCTATAAAACTAGTGCTCGTTTCTTTAGGTCGCGAACGACCTAACTCAAGTTCTGTGTCGTTAGATCGTTCAAGTAATAGGTCGCGTGAAGAGTTAGGTCGCACAAGCCAATGCCGCATGCTACCAACATATACCGCATGGACTAAGGTCGCTCAACGACCTATGGAAGTTGACTCACATGAAGAGATAGATCGCTCAGGCCTTAAGTCGCTACATTCTTAAGCCGCATGAAGCAGGTTTTATGCCGCAGGGGTTAGGTCGCTGAAGCAAGAGTCGTAGGTCGTTGAACTGTGTCAAAGTATTGTATTTGTTTCTTTTTAGGTCGTTCGAGCTGTTAGGTCATATGGCTTTTGTGTTGTAAATTGTTATGTGTTTGTAACTCGTATATGTTGTTTTGTATTTGTTTGTTTCTTTTAAGTCGCGTCTGTTTTTAGGTCGCTTGGTTGTGTTAGGTCGTTGGTGACCTAAGTGTTGTCAAATATTGAGTCGTGTGTGTTGTAAAACTCTATAAATAGCAGGGTTGTGTCATTTGTAATAGTTTAGTTGATTTTGAAAAAACTTTGTTTGTTAGCTTTGTGCTTTCATTAAATTGGTAGTTGAGTGTGATCTCCTATCTCCTCTTTCGGCATTCGAGTGCGCTCGGATCAACGATCGTAGAAGCAAATCCATGGTATCAAGTGCACTTGATCAACGTCTGAAGAATTGTAGATCTTTAAACACGGTATCGTGCGCGATCAACGTGTTTGGGATAGCTAGAATCCGGCATCTTTGGATCAATGGATTTGGGCCTTCGGCATCCTTCAATCCACCGATTTCTACTTTCACTGTTTTATCAAATTTTGTTATCCGCTGCTGCATCATTTGGTATCGGAGCCAGGTTAGCCAATCATAGCTAAGCCGAGTCTTGGAGCCAATTCTTTTTGAAGAGTTAGAAGTTGAAGCCGTGCATCAGTTTGAAAATGCCGCCGAGAAGAGCTAATCGCCATCAGAATGTTGAAGCGTTGTATAGAAGAGAAGAAGCCGAGCAAATGGAACAACGCATCAATGAAAATTTTGATGAGGGCATTGGGAAGTTAGAGAAACTGATGAATGATATGAATCAAGGACAAAGGAGGAGATCGCCAGTCTCGAACCATGGAGGAAACAGAGTTTCACCGTCGGTTACGGAAGCGAGGAGGGTGTCGCCACAATCTTATCAAGGAAGAAGAGAATCTTCAGTTTCATTGAGAAGAGAACATCATGAGTATAGAGATGAAGAGAGAAGAACTCCACGTGAGTTTGAACATGAACCATATCGTGATGATGAAAGACAAAGTAGAAGAGATATGCGAGATCATAGAGACGTGGGTGGTCGAGATCGTTATCGAAGTACATCTGTTTTTGATGAAGATGGTGGTAGATGTAGTGTTCATTCGCGAGATCAAGACCAAGTGCGAAATGCATATCGGGTTGTAGAAGATGATCGCCAGTGGGAGTCGGGGATGAAAACTGAAATTCCAGAATTCAAGGGTGAAATGGTAACGGAAGAATTTCTGGATTGGGTTTCAAATGTTGAGGAAATTTTTGACTTCAAGGAAGTTCCCGCGGATCGAAGAGTGAAGTTGGTTGCTACGAGATTAAGAGGGAGAGCTATGGCGTGGTGGCAGCAGACTAAACTTACACGGGAGAGAATGGGAAAATCTAAAATTGTCACTTGGGAGAAAATGAGAAAGTTGATGAAAGCTACATTCCTGCCGCACAATTATCAATCTCTTATGTATCAACGTTTGCAGAACCTAAGACAAGGGGCAAGATCAGTGAATGAGTATGCAGATGATTTTTACCAATTGATTGCAAGGAACGATATTATGGAAACAAAGGAACAGCTAACAGCTAGGTATGTTGGCGGGTTGCGAACGCAAATTCAAGACATGGTGAATATGTTTGATCCAAGATCTGTCGCCGAAGCACATCAGAAAGCACTTGCTTGGGAGAAACAAGGAAGGAGAGGTGGTGGAGTGTTCACGAATTCCAACAATCAGAACAAGGATGTTAGTAACAGTGCGGATGTTTCCAAAGTCGTCAGTAAGTCAATTGTGAATGAAGTCAACAAAGCAAAGGTCAATAGTCATTTCAAATGCTTTAATTGTCAAGAGTTGGGCCATAAAAGCAATGAATGTACAAAGCCCAAGAAGCGAGCAATGATTGCGGTGATTGAGAATGAAAATGCAGAGGTAGAGTGTGTCAATTCTATACCAGTTGAAGAAGAAGAATTATTGTCTGGAGATGAGGGTAGTAGTTTGTTGTTGAGGAGATCTTGTTTAACACCAAAGCAATAAGATGATTCTAGTTGGTTGAGGAGCAATATTTTCTAGTCAACATGCACTATTCTAGGGAAGGTTTGTAAATTTGTGATTGACGCAGGAAGCTGTGATAATATTATTTCTTCAGAAGCTGTAAAGAAATTGTCGTTGAAAACAAAGAAGCATCCAAACCCCTACAAATTAGCTTGGTTGAGGAAAGGAGGGGAGGTGAAGGTTAATCGAAGAGCTTGTGTTAATTTTTCCATTGGGAAGAAATACAAAGACAAAATTTGGTGTGATGTGGTTGACATGGATGTATGCCATCTGTTGTTGGGAAGGCCATGGAAATACGATAGAGCTGTGCAACATGATGGATGCACAAACAGCTACAGTTTTATGTTCGAGGATACACGAATCGTTTTGGTTCTTAAGAAGCGTCAACAGAGTGAAAACAAATTGGAGGAAATCGAGGAGCTAAAAACTTTGTTGTATTTAAAGGAACTTGTTGATGTGGAAGATGAAGTCGATTGTTGTCAATCATTAAAGTTTGATAAAGATGAAGTTGATGAGTTTCAACCAACAAAATCTGATGAACATGAAGTTGAAAATTCACAATCAGCAAAGTTGGATGAGGGTAAAGAAAGTAAGTCAGGAAATGAAGAAGGTAATTTGTTGATGAAGGAGGTGGATTCGGCTAGTCTACAATCTACAAGAGAGCTTGTTAAAGAAGTGGAGGATAGCGCAGAAATATTCCTGTTAAATGAAAATGAAACCAGTAAAAGTGTTGAAATTATCAAAGAGGTTAAGTCAATGTTGAATGAATGTGACGATGTAATTCCTGTGGAGTTGTCCAAGGAATTACTGCCAAAGGGAAACGTACATCATGTTAATCAAGTGTTAAGTGCTATTGTACCGTATATGCCACGTAACCATATGTGTCCGACAGAGCAGGTAGAATTGAGAAGGTTGGTTGATGGGTTTCTGTTCAAAGGAAGGCAATTGTATACTACTGATCGTAGTTGGCAAATAAAAGTTATCAAAGATGAGCGTGTAGAAAGACACGTGGAAAGTGACCATACCGTGCAGATGGTGACAATGTTTTGTTTTGGGCCGCCGATAAGGAAAGGGGTTGAAAGGCTTATTCAGAAGAGACAGAGTTATCAAATTTCAGAAGAGACCACGACGAAGTCAGGATTATGTATGTCATTACCTATACATACTAGATCATGGGTGAACATAAATATTGACTCTGTATTGGATTTGATGAAGACACAAAGTGACAATAATTCTATCTACTTGATGGTTGAACGATTTCTTGTTGGTACGTACAATAAACTAGACACCGGAGGAATGAGTCGTTTGGAAATTATGAAGACAATTTGTGAGAATGATTGTAAGATGAGCTTGCCGGATCATCGTCCTATGGCTAATATTGACAATATCAAACACTTGGTTCCATTTCACGAGGATCAAAGTATCGAAGATGAGGAGCTGTTAAATTCGAGGATGAATTTCTTCCAACAGGGGGAGGATGATGCAGCCTAGAATGGTGAAGTGATAGGTCGCGAGCGACCTATCCAATTCTTGAGTCGAAAATGATCTAACGGGTCGCGAGATAAGGAAGTACGACCTATCCAGAGTCAAAAGGGGGAAGCTGCAACAGGCTGTAAAGTCACGTGCTTTAGGTCATGAACGACCTAGCGACTTACGAGTTAACGGGCAACATGTTGTAGGTCGGGCGCGACCTAGTGGGGATTCACGACCTAGTGTAGGTCGCTCGCGAGTTACCGAGCTAACACATCAGATATTCCAGCGACCTATAAAACCAGTGCTCGTTTCTTTAGGTCGCGAACGACCTAACTCAAGTTCTATGTCGTTAGATCGTTCAAGTAATAGGTCGCGTGAAGAGTTAGGTCGCACAAGCCAATGCCGCATGCTACCAACATATACCGCATGGACTAAGGTCGCTCAACGACCTAGGGAAGTTGACTCACATGAAGAGATAGATCGCTCAGGCCTTAAGTCGCTACATTCTTAAGCCGCATGAAGTAGGTTTTATGCCGCAGGGGTTAGGTCGCTGAAGCAAGAGTCATAGGTCGTTGAACCGTGTCAAAGTGTTGTATTTGTTTCTTTTTAGGTCGTTCGAGCTATTAGGTCGTATGGCTTTTGTGTTGTAAATTGTTATGTGTTTGTAACTCGTATATGTTGTTTTGTATTTGTTTGTTTCTTTTAAGTCGCGTCTGTTTTTAGGTCGCTTGGTTGTGTTAGGTCGTTGGTGACCTAAGTGTTGTCAAATATTGAGTCGTGTGTGTTGTAAAACTCTATAAATAGCAGGGTTGTGTCATTTGTAATAGTTTAGTTGATTTTGAAATAAAATTTGTTTGTTAGCTTTGTGCTTTCATTAAATTGGTAGTTGAGTGTGATCTCCTATCTCCTCTTTCGGCATTCGAGTGCGCTCGGATCAATGATCGTAGAAGCCAATTCACGGTATCAAGTGCGCTTGATCAACGTCTTAAGAATTGTAGATCTTTAAACACGGTATCGTGTGCGATCAACGTGTTTGGGATAACTAGAATCCGGCATCTTTGGATCAACGGATTTGGGCCTTCGGCATCCTTCAATCCACCGATTTCTACTTTCACCGTTTTATCAAATTTTGTTATCCGCTGCTGCATCAATTTGAGTGAATTTGAAGAGCGTAGAAAGTAGATTTTGTGAAATATATAATGAGAATTTGGAGTAAGAAGAAAGTAGAGGAAGTAGTTATCAAAATTCATTTTCTAGTTCTTTTTATATAGTGTTTGAAGGGATATGTCTATTCACGAAGAGATGTAACCAAAAATCACAACTATTCAATTCAAAAGGCATTTCTCCAACGGTCTATATGTCGACATATTTAGGTAGGATACGTCGATGTACCTTTGTTAGTTTTGAAAATAATAATCCATTTAAAAGTGTATAAAATTCTAATAATTTGTAAAACTTTTAAGCGTAATTTTTTTAAAATACTTTTAATATATAAAACTCATATAAAATATTTGTAAAATTATACTTTGAAAAATAAAATAAATATTTTGATAATAAGTTTTTTGATAAGTGAGTATTCAAAGAACATATGGTTGTTATCCAAGGACCATGTCAAATTATTCTAATGTTTATTTCCTATGATCTATAGTCTTGAACTCTTCTTCTATTTGTCTCTAAACTCATGAGTCTTTAGATATCTTGATCATCTTTGAATCTTGATCTCCCTTCTTTTTACTGATCGGTCTTCAAACTTGATTATCATGTACTTGTATAGACCTATATAATATCCTGCAAAATATTCTATACAACTTGGTAAAACATTAGTACCTATATTTATGTGGTTGTTATCATCAAAATCAATATCTTTGATATTAACAATCTCTCCCTTTTTGATGATGACAACTATGTAAATATATTTAACATAAAATATAATGTAACTCCCCCTAAATTGGTTTACTCCCCTATTTTGAATAACTCTCCCTTAGTATATGCATATTTTATATTTTTCTCTCCCTTTGTCATCAACAATATTGTGTAAAGAAGAAAAAAAATCCCCTTTAATAAGACATGTTTATATGATAATGCTGTAAATGGAATCAAAATCAAAAATAATATTTCTAAGAAATGACTATATATATATAATTATATATGTTTCAACCATACTTTCAAGACATGTCAATCATATTAATCAATCACATCAAACTATATTAATAATTCAAGTCAAATATTTAAACACACAACTTACATAAGTTTTAAATACAAACCAATTATACAATCAAACTTAAACAAACCTATAATTCAAGCTAAACAACTACTCAATCCTAAAATCAATACAAACCCTAACCATTTGTTATTTTTACAATTTTAATGTTTTGATTTAACTACAGGTGATTTGTGGATGGAGCAATTTGGATAATGAAGAAAAAAAATTCCCTTTCTATTCTACCAAATTACCATGAGCATCGTAATGGACCTCTTCTACACAATGAACTCCGTCTTCATCCTCATTAGCATTAACATCCTCTTCTTCATTTTCCTCTTCATCATCTTGATTCAAAGGATTATGAACACCAAGATTCACTTGAGAAGCATCTACGATGATGATTGGATTTTCTTCATTATCTAAAGCATGCTTTTGTAGATTTGTTAATATCCTCCCCTGTCTTTCTTTCTCATTCTTGAATTGAAGTTGCAGGACTTCAATTTCAGTAAGCATGGTGAGACATGCTTCAATTCTTCTTCAATTTTGCTGAGTTTGGAGAATGTGAAGTCACGAAAGGGGCTAGATTCTTCTCTAGGGTGTTTGGAATTGGATGGATCCATTTTTAATTAATTAATTTAGAGTTTTCAGAAGGAAGAAGATAATAAATTGGGTCTGAAGTCAAAATACGATGGTTATAATGTTGGATTTTAAATTTTGAAAGACTGAGGGAAAAGCAGTTTTTGGAAAACGACATGTATATCGACATAAACTACCTAGATATGTTGACATATACAAGGTATTTTTGTTTTTCATTTTTCTTTATATTTATCAAAAAATAAAAGTTATTATTAGAGATTTTTGTAAATGAACATATTCCATGCCCTCTTTTTACTTCAATGGAAGTGTTTTGTTCTAATGGTTTTGTTAAAATATCAACTATTTGATTTTCTATATTTATAAATTCTAGTATAATAATTTCTTTATTTACATTATCTCTTAGGAAATGGTGTCTTATATCTATAGTTTTGTTCTGGAATGATGTGTTGGATTTTTAGGTAAATTTATTGCACTGGTATTATCATAATATATTGGTAATTATTTTAACTTTAAACCGAAATCTCTTAGAGTTTGTTGCATATAGATTTCCTGTGAACATGCTAATACCGTTGATATATATTATGTCTTTGTTGTGGATAGAGACACATAATTTTTCATTTTACTGAACCAAGATACAAGCGAGTATCCTAGAAATGGACAAGTTTCACTCGTACTTTTTCGATCAGAATTGCATCCAACATAATTAGCATCACTAAATGATATTAAGTCAAATGAATCTTCTTTTGGATAAAAGTGCTCATAGTCTAATGTGTCGTTAACATATCTTAAGATATGTTTTACAGCTTTAAGATGTGTCACATTAGGTTGTGGTTAATATCTTGCACATAGACATACAATATGCATGATATTAGGTCTATTAGCTTGATATAGAGTAAAGATCTATCATACCTCTGTATAGTTTCTGATCAATGTTTTTCGAATTGTCTTCCTTATTAAGTTTCTCACTAGTTGCCATGGGTGTTTGTTTACCACTTATGTTAGACATTCCAACTTTCTTACTAATTCTTTAGCATATTTTTCTTGACTTATAAATATTCCATTGCTTAGTTGTCTAACTTGTAATCCTAGAATGAATGTTAATTCTCCCATGTGACTCATTTCAAATTCTTTGGTCAATATATCAGAGAATTCTTTATTTAGCTGTTCATTTGTTGATCCAAAAATAATGTAGTCTATGTATATTTGTATAAGTTGAATATCATTATCGACTTCTTTTATAAATAACATAGTATCTAGTTTTCCTATTTAAAAATTAGACTGAATTAAATATGATTTGAGTCTTTCATACCAAGCTCTAGGCGCTTGTTTTAAACCATATAATGCCTTTTTTAATTTATAAACATGATTAGAGTTTTTTCATCTTCAAAAAGTGGGAGTTGATCAACATATACATCTTCTTTAATAAAACCATTTAAAAATGTACTATTAACATCCATTTGAAATAATTTAAAATTATTATGGTTTGGAAAAGCAAGTAGAATTTTTATGGCTTCTAATCTGGCTACAAGGGAAAAAAATTCATCAAAGTCTATTCATTATTCTTAGTTATATCCTTGCGCAACTAAACAAGCATTATTTCTTACGACTTCTCCTTGTTCATTTAATTTATTTTTATAAGTGCATTTAGTTTCAATTGTAGATCGAATTTTTTGGTCCTGGAACTAATTCCCAAACATCATTTCGAGTGGATTGATTTAGTTCTTCTTGTATGGCAAGAATCCATGAATCATCTAATGATGCCTTTTTGGATTTTTAGGTTCATTAGTTGAAATAAATGCTACATTAGTCATTTTATTTAGTTCATTTCTAGTTCTTACAACTGATTTTATACTTCCTAGAATATTATCCTTAGGATGGTCTTTCAAAAATTTCATTCTTTTATTTGGATTTGAATTATTAATACTATTATTTTCAGTGTTAGTAATTTCATTATTTGTAGTTTTGGTGAAAAGGGTATGACTTCAGGAGATTCCCCAGTCATCATTGGTGAGGCCTTGGCTTTCATGGATCATCTGCTGGATCATTGTCGGGATGTTTGGCATCTGGACATTCTGGGCATGCTGGGCTAAGGTGTGGTCGGGTTCTACAATGCGAGGATGGGCCGGGCACGGTTGACGGTCCATACCTAGCCTCCTTGGCTCTAGATCTTCAGGAACATAAGGCTCTAGAGTATGATCACGTTGGCGATGGTTCGGATCTGTTCGGTTACTAGTGTCAACTCCCAACTCAATGACAGCGGCAGCAACGCGGTTGTCAGTAGTTTGATAAGGAACCGTTCCTCCTTGGGAGAAGGGTCCGGTCTGGTGGCTGGTTGATGGACCAACTCTCGCTTGCCCAAGATTCAAAGTGTGCTGATGTCCAATAGCCTGTGTATAGCTTCCATCCAGCCATGGGCGCGTGGATCTATGATTGTAATCAGAAGAAGCTGAACTTTCAGTAGAAGAGTATGAAGCCTGATCCCTTTTGGATCACCTTCGTCTGTCACGGTTCAGCCGATTGGTTAACTTCGTGTTGGCACAGAACTGCTGGGTAAGCTGCCGGCGGCTTTGAGTCGGCTCTTGCATCAGTAGCTGGAACTCCTCCCTAGTGATAGAGCCTTGTGGATCCGGAGGTCCAGCAGCATTCTGGTCTGTAGAAGGAAGTTGTGCGGGATTTTGCCTATCCCGTCCTTCTGGATCTGCAACGGTTGAGGTAGTCTTAGTAGCGACCATGGTGAATAGCGAAGTTCTCTTCTAGACTTGGCAAAAATCTGAATAAGATGGAAGAACTTCTAGGCTTGGGATCTGGATCTTCTCTTTAGATTCTTGCAATCCAATATTGGTAGTAGATCCAATTAGCAGGAGAAATTCTGGGTTTTCTCAATGAAAGCACCAAAGTGTTTGTACCAAAATTGGGCACAACACTCTTCGGATGTATTTAAAGAGATAAAATGAAGAAAGTAAATGTAAAATGAGGCAGATCTAACAAACACACTAATCAACAGGTAAGTAAAAATGCAGAAACACGCAAATTTAGAGTGGTTTGGCGTATTGCCTACGTCCACTATAAAATGATTGATATTTATTGAATTTGACTTGTTGATTACAGGAGATTACAACAGTACAACTAAAGTATAATATTGATTTCGGTAGAGTATCAGCGTAGAGAAGCCAAAAGTCCCTTTTCTGGAGGCATTGGGCTGCTATTTATAGGCGTAGGCTAGAAAAATCTGACTTAGATCTCGGAATACTCCTTCTCACACGTGGGCGTTCCCATGTGATCAATCCGAGGTAGATTGGGATTGATCCCTGATCGATATGTGTACATTTCGTATCGATCAAAAACACCTCCGTTTGGCCTGAGATCGATCAAGGACATTCTTAAGGTGGTACGCAAGCTCCTGTGGAAATTTGGTGGCATTTGAACTTGTAAATTTTGAGTTATGATCGATTCAAGTTTGTATTTGCAAAACACTGCTGAGTTCGTATCGATACAATTCGTATCGATGCTAGCTCGTATCGATCAGGTGACGTGGCGCTATATTCTAGGATCGATCCACTTTTCATGCCGAGTGACCGAGTCTTCCACTTAAACGTGTTTTCTTCATATCGATCTAGTGCAACTCCTTTCGTATTGCTCTTTTGCACTTCTTTCGTATCGATGTTATTGGTTTCAGTTCGTATCGATATTTAGAACCATTTCGTATCGATGTAGCCTAACTCCCTTCATATCGATCATCGAGTGGTTGGTTTTGTATCGATATTTTTAGGTGTTGTTTCATATCGATCATTGGTGGCACATTTCGTATCGATCGTTGATTGATCGATACGAGCTGTGTAAATGATTGATACAAATTGTGCATAAGTGGAAGCGATACGAAACTCTTCAAATGATGGATACAAAACAGAGTAGGCGTGATGGATACGAAGTGGAACTGGTACGATGGATACGAAATGGGGCATACACGGTGTGTACGAAATGGTGCAGACATGATGGATATGAAATGGATAATTGTGAGTTGATGGATACAAAATCCCATGGATACGAATGAGGTTGGTCTTCTTGATTTTGATCGATCGATATCTCGAGCATACGAACTCCGATTGACTTGAAATTTGGAATGTTGCCTTTCATAGCTTTGCTTGCCATGTCATATCAATTGTAGCTCGATCCAGACTTGGGAAAAATTTACCAGTATCCATAGCGAACCTGTGTATAACCGATCTCCGGGACGAACCGTCTTTGGTTTCTAGTTAATTTCTTGGTGTCATAGCCTGGCCAAAAGGCAGGATAACATTTGCCCCCCAAAGTACGTCTTGTGTGAACATGACATTCTTTTGAAAAGCTGCAATCTTTAGTTTGAAAAGTTCTGTTCGGTTCGTTGAGTAGTCGTTGTCTTTTCGTCAAAAGATGTAACCTTTGATTGATTCCCAGCAATATAAATACTGGGTTGTTTACTGCCAACGATTGTACAGTGCATTGTTGTAGCTGAGCATCGAGTGTTATCAATTTGTTGTTCATTGTTGTAATCGTCACCATGTGAGCATTCAATTCCTGTGAATTTTGAAAATTGAATGTTAGTCCGTCACACATGCATGTATGTTAACCTGACTCCCGTTAATGTTTGCACGTTAACAAGTCATTGTCAAGTTGTTTTTTTATCGAGTTTCTTATCGATCTTCTCCTGAATCGACGTGAAATTCGAGTTGTAACAACGCTTGATGGTCGTTTTAGAGTATCCCTTCGTATCGATCCTCTCCTGGATCGATTTTAGAAGTCAAGATAGGTATTTCGTATCGATGGCTATCGATACGTAATAGTTCGTTCCTTGAAATTTCTTCGTATCGATGGATACGAACTCCTGTTATCTCGAAAGTGATGGATACAAAATTGTTGTTTCGTATCGATGAATCAATGATGGATCTGAATAGTTCACACAACCTTCTGCGTATCATTCGTATCGACGGGTTGATGGATACGAAAAGCCTTGTCTCAGATCGATTCGAGTTGATGGTTACAAACAGTCGCATTCTTGATTGATGCGGGTGGATGGATACGAAAACTGCTTCGTATCGATGACGTGTAAACTGCTTCTACCGGTGCTTGTTACTGGGATACGAAGCGTTTCTTGCCTGGGTACGAATCCATATAAATACCATCTATACTTAGAAAAATTTCACTTGCTCTCTGCTTTCATTCTTGCCTTCGTATCGATAGAGAACCCGAGAAAGAGGAACTGTCTTCGTCCCCAATCAAATTAACTCCTTATCTCTCACAACGATCCCTTAAACTAGGTATATGACCAACTAAATCAACTTTAAAACGACGAGACTCGAGTTTTAACGCCAATTTATTTAAAGTCGCGGCCTATTCCGGCGTTGTTGATGCCGGAGTTGAGTCGGAGCAAGGTTGAGGAAGGAGGGAATGGCGTTTAAGTTGCTTGGGGAAGAAGGCCCACTGACGGATACGAAGGAAACTCTGGAACGCGTGGAAGTGGCTCGTATCGATCTAAGAATGTAGAAACTTGTATCGATCTGGGAGAAATAGAGATTCAAATCGATCTGCAAATGATGGATGGAGGGAAGCGGCTTCATATCGATTTGGAGTGGTAGGAGTTCGTATCGATCTGCAACGATCGATACGAAATCTTAGCCAGTGATCAATACGAAGTCCCTAGTGGCGATCGATATGAAATGTATCGATCAGTAACGATCGATACGAAGTTCCATCCTCCGATCAATATGAAATTCGAACTCAGGGATCGATACGACGTTGGCTTTTGAGGAGTGATCTAAATTTGAACTTTGATGGGTACGAAAGCTTTGCATAATCGAACATTTGACTCCGACGAGCTTCAACCTTGCATAATTGGACTTAACCATTTCACTGCATATTTGACTGCCCTTCGAAGCTCGTCGATGGAACTGTAAGTTGACAAATTTGACGAACTTTAACTTGGATCGTTCGCTGAAGTCTGGATGGCATGGTTGTGACGGTCAGCGATGACGGTCACTCCAGTTGAATCTCGAAGTCTTGTCATTTGAACATCTCACAAATTCCGTAGAATTTCTTAAGTATTATGTAGCACTGCACTGCACAACACATTCACGCATTTCACACTAGGGGGAACACACGTTTATTGTCGTCTAATGATGATTTTTACTGAGTTCAATAGCTATGGAACCTGGAAGTTCTCAGTTGCAGGATATTCAGAGTCTGCCTCTTCCCGCAATTGAAATGCCGGCCATCGCAGCCGAAGTTATTAGCCCTGCTCCAGATGAGCTACCAGGAGCAGTCTTCATCGCACACCCACAAGATTCTGTCCGCTCTAATATTTCTAAAGATACGTTAGGCAGGATTTGCCTAAGGCATGGGTTGTCGCTGGACGATGTCTTACTGTCGGGGCCAGAAGATAGAGCCCATAATCCTCCGTAAGGGTACACAGCTTGCAATAGATTTATGTGTGTAGCCGAGACACTTTTTCCCTTCAACCAGTTCATCTAGGAAGTTTTACTTTTCTTGAGGATCTCTCCGTCTTAGCTGCACCCGAATGGATATGCCTTGCTCAATAGTTTGTTTGTCATCTCCATGGAGCACCTCTTTCGTCCTCCGACAGTAGAAGAGATCAAATACTTATTCAATATAAAGAGTCACAGAGATAATCCTTCCTTCACTTTCATAGAGGCAGTTAGGAATTTGTCAGATCGTGGTCAGGGCTTGGAGCAAGCTGAGCTATTTCAAGACCGAATGGTTCTACGTTCGGTGTCCACCGGGGTTCGCCAGATGGTGGCTAGTAAGACATAAGCGCCCTAGCCTCCTTGCTGATTAATTGGATAATAGCAGTTGATGTCGAATCTAACATTTTATTTCTTTCACAGCTTCAATTCCGCGACCTGAAGGTGCTTAGTTTAAGGAGATAGTAAGAATTCTTCAAGAGGTGCCCGCTAAGTTCAGAGAGATTGATGAAGTCCTTACGAATGAGAACCTGGTTGCCGTCGGGCTAATTGACAGAGACCAAAGCATTAGGCTCGTAGGAGTTCTTAGGATGGGCCCGGTGAGGCAAGCTCAAAGGAGAGTTCCTGGGATAGTAATTACCGAACAAGGCGGTGATGAGAATATGTCTGCTGGAGATGAGCCCGCAGCCGGGCCTTCGCAAAGTCCTCAATCTTTAAAGCGGAAGAGAAGAGGCAAGTCTACTGCTCGAAAATCTGTAAGGCGCAAAACCGTCGTAGTCTCTTTGCCTGCTACTAGTCAGAAGATTCCTCCTTCGCAGATGGAGAGCTCCTTTGCGGGACTGGCGGACATCTCCATTCCGGATGACTTGCCTTTGCACCAAGATACCGAATTAGAGGGGCTCCAAAGCGCCTTAGACATAAGAGAGCCAACTACTCTAAGTACGGCTATTACAACTGGTTGGTTGGGGGGGAGTTTGCGCATGCATACACACACTCCATGGCACCACACAATTTCTAATCACAAGCTATTCATCTCTGAAGTTTACCAACTCTGTTTCTCTTTTCATTTTACAGATACGATGATAAGGCGGGGATCTATGCTTGGCAGCCTCCGTTCTGCACGCCATTCATCTAGCTCATAATCTGAGTCTCGCAGACGTGAGGCCGATAGAGACCACGATCGTGGCTACTCTAGTCAAGAGAGGGAGCGCTATGAGAGGGAAAGGGATAGGGAGAGGGAGAAGGAGAGACAGTATAGTCGTCGTTCCCGATCGTGCTCCCCGCCACCTAGAGGTCCAACACAATCTTCTGGCTTTGGCAAACAACCCCTTGATTCTTCGCGTCAAATACCACCTTCCCAAGCATCAAGGCCTGACCAACAGCGTCGGAGGACTGAAATTATAACTCCCGTCGCCACTGAACAAGCCGTCACAGAACCTATTAGGGAAGGAGCGATTAGAATCGCTAAGTTGAAAAAGAATTTTCCGAAAATCTATTTTGATGGCTTCATGTTTCCCCCGCACTTAAAGCGAATTCCCAACGAGGCAGAACAGACGATGCATGACTACGTATATGATGTTTATGGCCAATATCGGGAATGGATGAAGACCGCAGATAAAGTTTCAGTGGTAGCCTTTGAGCGGGCGAAGACAATCAAGAAACTAGGAACCGATCTCGCTTAGAAGGACCGCATAATTCAGGTGCTTAACGATGAAAATGAATCTTTGAGAAATTCAGAAATGGATGTTAATAAAAGAGTCGACGTGGCAACCCGGAAGATGGAGGAGATGAGGTGAACACACTTAGCCTTGGTCAAGGAAATTGGGCACCGGACCACCATAGTCATGGCTGAAAGAGATGCGGCGCTAAAAGAGCTTGAGGAGCTTAAAGCTAAATTTGCTGAAGTTATCAAAGAAAAAGACGATGCAAATAAAGCCACTCAGGAAGCATGCGAGAAGGCTGTGGCGCTCAGGGACGAAAGGGATGCAACAACACTAAAGGTTCAGGAAGCCGAAGCCAGGGTTGAGGGTGAAGTGAGAGTGGCGGAGGCCGGGTTGGAGGGTGACATTGAAGATCTCCTCATTACATATAATGTCAATGATCTGAAGCATCGAAATCTGGGCTGGCTCAAAGATTATCCATCGCATCTAAATAATGCTTGGTGCTGCTTGGTTGAAGATGAAAAAGTAGAGCACCATACTGAATCTATCGATGAGTTCGAATTGGAGAACCGGGTGTTGACTGAGGACGAGAGAAGAGTTCTCCACGATGCCACTATCATATTTAAAAAAGAGAGACTTGTTACTCAACATCCGGAGGCTGGAGAGGGTTTTGGCGTAGAGCATCGTGATACGAGCTCTGAGATTCCTATGCCAACCCAGCCCAAATCTACTCCTATAGTTGATCCTCTATCCGTGCCTGCTTACAATCCTGATCAACCGCAATTGTCTGCAGCTCGCGAGCACGTTCCTAAAGCTGCTCCAGCTCCACCCGCGAGCCAATCTGAGGAAGGTATTCTGAAAACTTCTTGAAATCATTCCAAGTTTGGAGTATTATCAGAAGAAATCATTATCATTTTTTCTTATCTTCATCTAGCAATAGGAGCTACACCGGCCGTGCCTCCTGCAACCCAAATACAGCATCATGAGTAGGAGGCCCTTATGATGGAGGCAATCACAACAACGGCCGCTACACCAACTGAGGGAGTACAGGGGAGCGCTTTTATTTTTGATGAACAAATGATGGAAGAGCTCCTTGGTCATCAAAGTGACCCACTTACCGACCTGCCATTCGTTATGGGCGAAGGCGCATTCACAGCCAGCTCTTCGGGCCCAACTAACAGCATCCTCGTGGATGCTGACACAATTCATGAGGAAAGATAATGGCAGAGATTAACGTCAAGATGGATGCAGCCACACATGCCAGTGGTATTGGAGGTGGCATGGCGAGTCCTGGCCCAGCTCCTCTGCGAATGATTTCCCCCGTCGGTACAGTAGTCAATACTTGCGTGCCTCTCTCATCTTCCCACGTCGAGAGTTTTCCTATTCCTACGACCCGTATTCAAAAAGTATTCCAATTCCCGTGAGTTCGGAGGAAGAGACTACCATAATTCCTCCAACTGGAGAGCAACCACCAAAAGGCAAAGGCTCGAAGAGGCATCCGAGCGGTAGCTCCAATGGGTTGACGCCGGGGAGGAGGAAGAAAAAACTGAGGGAATAAACATGTCTTCTTGTTCCCTTTTTGGTAGATAGATAGTAATTTATTTTTGCTTCCTGTAGGCCGTGTATAGATGCGGGTTCGGCCCCTACTGCTAGGGATTCTTGGAATAATTTTTGCACTTATCCTTCCCTTTCAAAGAATAGTTGAAATAAAATTCCATTTTGTTTTCAGCATAATTTTGTGTATATTTGCTTAAGTGTTTTAGCGCTCGAATTTCCATTCAATGTACTTGTGAGGCTTTAGTCTTTGAATCGGACCTGAGTCCGGTTGTTAAGTCCCGACATTATGGCTTTGGGCCACAACCGAACGTTAAGTCGAGTCCCGATGTCGTACTGCCTCGATCAGTAGCTGGTACTTGAGTTTTGCCCCCAGTCCCAGGGATAAATTGAAATGGTCGGTCAGTAGTCGCTTTCCACCTTCGATAAATCAAGCTCAACTTAGTTGAAACGAGACGAGTTTGAGTGGTCGAATCACACTCGCTCATCTATTGGTAATCACATCCACACTCTGGGGATTGCACTTGTACGTCGGCGATCGTCATGCCCGCTTAGTGTTTAAAGGTATATCCGCGCTCCGAGGACTTAAGTTATTTCACGGGTGGTCAGTCACACCCCTTCCATATTTTGAATTTCGTCTGCACTCTGGGGACTTAAATTGATTTGTGGGTGATCAATCACACCCAATTTTTGTTTATATTCTAGTCCGCACTCTGGGGACTTAGAGTTAGTTTATGGGTGGTCGTTTACCCCCATTTTGATGTTTATACTCCAGTCCGCACTCTGAGAATCTGGAGTTGGTCAATAGATGGTCGATCACATCTGTTTAGATTTTTTGGATTTTGTTCGCACTCTGGGCACGATAGATTCATCAGGAGCGTGGACGGTCGGGTCACATCCACCCTGAGTTAATAAGTGAGGTCGTTAGACGGACGGATCCTTCCTCCTCAGACTTGGATTAAATACGGGTGAAGTCGTTAGGTGGACGGATCCACCTTCTTCGAGCCCACATTTGTAAGTTTTTTTTACTCCAGGTCGTACTCTGGGAGCTGGAGTTAGTTATAGGATTATCGTGTATCAATCCTTCTTGGCTTCAGTGTGATGGCTTGCCCACGAGCTCGGGTTTCACTTAGCGAGTGACCGGTCGTACCACAATCACTCCCTATTTGAATAAGTCTCATCATAGGATGGAACTTAGCTCTCCGTGCATTGTGATGGTCGTATGATGCATTTTAAGAATCACTGCTCTGGCTCTAAGAGATTGCATTTTATTGCTGAAATAAGAAAATATGGCAAAGTCAGTTTCCTTATTACAAGTTCAAATTTCGAATTGCATAAACAAATTGCAGATGAAAAGCAGACTGAATGAATAAATAAAGCCTGTTATGTGTAGTAGCGACGAAGACTCTCGCTGTTCCAAGCTCTCGGCAAAGTGAGACTATTAACGGTTGATAATTTAAATATGCCATCTCTGAGTCTTCGTTCAATAACATACGGTCCTTCCCACGTAGGTTTCATATGCGAAGGGACTGGGTAAATCCTCTTGAAGAGATCGCCAAGTTCAAAGGTTCAGGGTTGGACCTTAGCATTGTACAATTGGGTGACTCGACTTCGGTGTGCGGCTGCCCTCATATCAGCCTCTTCACGCTTCTCATCTAGTAAGTCCAGAGATTCGGCAAGCAATACAGCATTTGCCTTCGGATCATAATATGTCATGCGATGAGAAGGCACTTCCAATTCGACTGGAATAACGTCTTCTGAACCGTAGGAAAGTGAAAATGGGGTGTGGTCGGTCGTGGACTTGTGGGTCGTTCGATAAGCCCATAGGGCCATAGGAAGTTCATCGACCCATTTGCCCCCGGCTTTTCCCAATAGTTTCTTCAGAATGGACTTTATAACTTTATTAACAACTTCGACCTGTCCATTCGCTTAAGGTTGTGCAACTGCATAGAACTTCTTTTGGATATGGAATCGCTGACAGAAATTCTGGAACTCGACACTATCGAATTGGGTTCCGTTATCAGTGATGATGGTATGTGGGAGACCAAATCGATGGATAATGTTGCGTACCACAAAGTTGATCACTTTCTTCGTTGTGATAGTAGCAAGGGGTTCGGCTTCCGCCCATTCGGTAAAGTAATCAACTACAATGATGGTGTACTTCGCACCACCTTTAGCTAAAGTAGATATCCAATAATGTTGATGCCCCATATTACGAACGGCTATGAACTGACCATCTGAGTTATTTCAAT
Organism: Allium fistulosum; assembly: GCA_030737815.1. Taxonomy (NCBI): domain Eukaryota; kingdom Viridiplantae; phylum Streptophyta; class Magnoliopsida; order Asparagales; family Amaryllidaceae; genus Allium; species Allium fistulosum. Next base: position 2,882,036 of record JASFAW010000015.1, read on the forward strand.
AGGCGGGGCTCTTGGAATCCGAGCATGTTTTTGACATCTGTCACATTTCCTAGCATAATCTGATGCATCGCGATTTACAGTCGGCCAATAATAACCGTATCGGAGTACTTTCTTAGAAAGAGATTGCCCCCCGGCATGATCGCCACATTCTTCTTTGTGCACATCATGCAATACTCGTTTGATTTCATCGTAGGCGATACACCGGAGTAAAGGAACAGAGTACCCTCTTCTATACATGACTCCATTCTGAATAGTGAATCACGAAGCCTTTCGAAGAACTTGTCTTTTCTCACTCATGCGCTCTGGCAAGTTCCATGCTCGAGATAGTTCTAGAATGGAGTTATCCATGATTCCCTATCAGGTATGGCTTCAAGTACCTAGTCGGTCTCCATTTTGTCAATACTCGGGGAAGATAATGTCTCAACGGGAACGAGTCCCATTTGCTGTACCTTACCGGTGCTGGCTAACTTTGCCAAGGAATCGGCCTTCTGATTGTGTTCTCGAGGTATGAAATAGATGGCATAATAATTGAACCGATTCAATATTTCCTGGACCCAAGCAAGATAAGTAGCCAGTCTCCGGCCTTTGGCCTTGTATTCCCCCCGAACTTGGCACATGACCAATTGTGAATCGCAGTAAATCTCCAAAGCAATATTTCTTAAATCTCTAGCAAACCTTAGTCCGACGAGCAGGGCTTCGTATTTGGCCTCGTTGTTGGTCGCACGAAAATCGAACTTTAAGCATAACATATAGATCAGCCTTTAGGAGTTTCGTGCACAACCCCAGCTCCTGAGCAACAGTCATTCGATGCACCATCAGTATGTAGCTTCCAGACATATTTGGGAGATTCACTAGTTTCGGGCAAGTCCTCGGGGATAGTGAATTCGGCGATGAAGTCTGCTAGGACTTGTCCTTGAATAATTCGCCTCGATGTGTAAGCGATGTCGAACCAATTCAGCTCGATATTCCACTTGAGTAACCTACCAGACGTCTCAGGCCGCGTAAGGACCTATCGTAACGGCTGGTTGGTGTAGATAGTGATAGGATGAGCCTGGAAATATGGGCGAAGCTTCCTTGAGGCAATGACAAGACAGTAAGCTAACTTCTCCAACTTCGGATAGTTTCTCTCTACTCCGGTCAGTCGTTTGCGGACGTAATAGACTGGCCGTTGTATCCGGTCGTCCTCTCGAATTAAAGCAGCACTGATTGCATTTTCTGACACTGCTAAGTAGATGTACAATCTCTCGTGATCAATAGGTTTTGATAGAATGGGTGGTGTGGATAGGTGTTTAACCAGTGCTTGGAATGTGCCCTCACACTCTGTAGTCCATTCAAAGTTCTGTTTCTCTTTTTCGATTAGATCGAAGAAGGGAATGCATTTGTCGGTGGATTTCGTAATGAACCTGCTCAGTGCTGCTACCTTCTCGTTGAGGCTTTGAACTTGCTTTATTGTCCTTGGAGTCTCAAGATTTCTAATTGCCTAGATCTTTTCGAGATTGGTTTCGATTCCCTGAGCATTGATGATGAACCCAAGGAACTTTCCAGACACGACCCCAAAGTGACACTTCAACGGATTGAGTTTCATTTTGTACCCTCGGAGGGTGTTGAACATCGTTTCTAGGTCTTTGATATGGTTGGTGGAGAATCGTGACTTTACAAGCATGTCGTCCATATATACCTCCATAGTTTTTCCGATCTGATTAACAAACATTCGATTAACTAGCCATTGGTAAGTTGCTCCAGCATTCTTGAGTCCAAATGGCATGACTTTGTAGCAGTAAAGTCCCAGATCGGTGATGAAGCTAGTATGCTCCTGATCGGGCAGGTGCATGGGAATCCAATTGTCGCCGGAATATGCATCCATGAAGGATAAGAGCTCGTGTCCGGCTATTGAATCTACAAGTTGATCAATCCGAGGAAGTGGAAAACTGTCCTTAGTGCAAGCTTTATTCAAGTCTGAGTAGTCAACGCAAGTTCTCCATTTCCCATTAGGTTTCCTGACAAGTACAGGGTTAGACCCCCATTCTGGATATAACGCATCTTGGATAAACCCGTTCGACCTGAGTTTATATACCTCTTCCTTCAAGGCGGCAGATCTCTCTGGATCCATACCATGCCTTTTTTGCTTGACCGGGACATGTCGCGGGTCAATATTCAATGTGTGGCTTGCGATGTCCGGTGAGATCCCACACATGTTAGAGTGCGTCCAGGCAAACACGTCGAGGTTCGCCCGGAGAAATTCAACCAATTCCTCCTTCATCTGTTGGCTTAGCTGAGATCCAATCTTTACCATTCTAGAATCGTCATCATTATCGATCGGAACATCAATCGTCAGCTCTGCCGGAGAAGCTTGACTGTCTTTGACTTCGTCCTTTCTTTCAGTATCTCTTGGGTAAAGATCTCTCGGGAATTGGTTGTGGTGCCCAGGCCTTGGCCCAGGCGTTAACTGTCAATTATCTGCAAAGCGGACGCAGAGAGATTCCTCTACGCCCTTTCCCTTCTCTTTTTGTTGTGCCTCCCGCAGCTCAGCCTTATAACAGGCCCGTCCAGCAGCCTGGTCTCCCTGAATGACTCCGAATCCATTGTCGGTAGGGAATTTCAAAGTTAGACACCAAGGGGCGATAACAGCCCTGAACTCAGTTAGGGCCGGTCGGCCTAAGAAAGCGTTGTACGGTGAGTCAATATCCAATATAATAAACTGCAATATCCGGACTCTCCGGCGCTCTCCAACTCCCAACTCCACTGGTAGCTCCACCATCCCAGTGGGTATAGTTGCACTTCCATTGAAGCCATGAATACGAGATTGATAAGGCTTCAAATCTTTCGCTTCCATCTTCATTTGATCATAGGCTCGCTTAAAGAGTATGTTCACTGAACTTCCACTGTCCACTAAGATCCTCTTCATCCAAGCATGACCTATCTGAGCTGAAATGACTAGTGGATCAATGATATGGGCTTCGACTCTGTCGGCATCCCTTCTCAGAATACGTTGTCGTCTGTCATCATTTTCTATTGTTTGGTCGGAGCCCCGTCTTCCAAGTTACTGCAACATTCGAAGCTCGCATGCCTAATAGAGCTGGCATACGACTCCATTTCCCTCCAGCTCTGATCCGCTGGATGAGGACCACCACTAATAGTGTTAATCACTAACCTCTCGTCGGTACGTGCGGGTTCCTCCTGTCTAACCTGATTTGGTATTTGATTTTGATTTGATGGGCCGCACCTCCAGCCTGCGGCGCCCGAACGAACTGCTCCAACTTTCTTTCTTAGATCAATTTCTCGATAATATCCTATAGATGACGACACTCGTTCATGTTGTGGCCATAACTATCGTGAAATCTACAAAACTTCCCAGTTTGAATCTGCTTTTCTGACGATTGCTTCGGAGCAGGTTTCTTATATTGGATAGTATTACACATTTGCAAATAGACATTTCGAGGGATGTATTTAAAGGATTATAAGTGTTAAACATGGGTGTTCTATGTCGCGGTCCGCGATTCTGATCCCGCTTCTTACCCTGATTTGCATCGCCTTTCTGCTGATTCTGCTTATTCTGTATATTTAACTGCACCTTTCTGGAACACTCCTCGGTTTGTTTCACAGCGACATTGCTTTGGATTCCTTCCACACTGGGCCCTGCGTCATCCTTTTTCCTAGACTGTTTCACATCCTCTCTTCTTAAGAACTGAGCTGCCTTGGAATAGAAATGGTCCAATGACGCAGAGGGTTTTCCGGCCAACCAGTTGCCAAATTCAAAATCAGGATCGATTCCCTTAGTCAGTGCCATCAGAATGGAATTGTCATTAGGGTTACTAATCTCAGCGCATGCAGCGTGGAACCTCTTCAGGTAACATCCGAGTGTCTCTCCAGGAGCTTGAGTGACACTGGACAAGGTGTTAACATCTTTGGGCCTTGTGACATGCATGTGAAACTGTTCGACAAACTTCATAGCCAACTGGTCGAAACATGAAATAGATCGGGGTGGTAGGCGAGTAAACAACATAGTCGCGATGTCCCCTATGGAGATTGGGAAACTTCGGCATTTGACTGCATCATCGGCCTATGCGGCGTTCATCAACCATTCATACTTCAAAATGTGCTGGTCAGGGTCAGAGCTCCCTTCATAAAGAGGTAGAGTTGGCATTCTAAATCGCCGAGGCAGTTCAACATAGAGGATGTCATCGGTGAAAGGGGTATGACTCTAAGAGATTCCCCAGTCGTCATTGCTGAGGCCTTGGCTTTCACGGATCATCTGGCAGATTATTGTCCAGATGTATGGCATCTGGACATTCTGGGCATGCTGGGCCAAGGTGTGGTCGAGTTCCACAATGCGAGGATGGGCCGGGCGCGGTCGACGGTCCATACCTTGCTTCCTTGGCTCTAGATCTTCAGGAACATAAGGCTCTAGAGTATGATCACGTTGGCGATGGTTCGGATCCGTTCGGTTCCGAGTGTCAGCTCCCAACTCAATAACAGCGGCAGCAGTGCGGTTGTTAGTAGTGTGATAAGGAACCATTCCTCCTCGGGAGAAGGGTTCGGTCTGGTGGCTGGTTGACGGACCAACTCTCGCTTGCCCAAGATTCAAAGTGCGCTGATGTCCGGTAGCATGTGTATAGCTTCCATCCAACCGTGGGCGCGTGGATCTGTGATTGTAATCAGAAGAAGCTGAACTTTCAGTAGATGAGTAGGAAGCCTGATCCCTTTTGGATCACCTTCGTTTATCATGGTTCAGCCGATTGGTTAACTCCGCGTTGGCACAGAGCTGCTGGGTAAGCTGCCGGCGGCTTTGATTCAGCTCTTGCAATCAGTAGCTAGAACTCCTCCCTGGTGACAGGGCCTTATGGATCCGAAGGTCCAACAGCATTCTAGTCTGCAGAAGAAGTTGCGCGGGATTCTGCCTATCCCGTCCTTCTGGATCTACAGCGGTTGAGGTAGTCCTAGTAGCGACCATGGTGAATAGCGAGGTTCTCTTCTAGACATGGCGAAAATCTGAATAAGATGGAAGAACTTCTAGGCTTGGGATCTGGATCTTCTCCTTAGATTCTTGCAATCCAATATCGGTAGTAGATCCAATGAGCAGGAGAAAATCTGGGTTTTCTCAGTGAAAGCACCAAAGTGTTTGTACCAAAATTGGGCACAACACTCTTCAGATGTATTTGAAGAGATAAAATGAAGAAAGTAAATGTAAAATGAGGCAGATCTAACAAACACACCAATCAACATATAAGAAAAAAAGCGGAAACACGCAAATTTAGAGTGGTTCGGCGTATTGCCTACATCCACTATAAAATGATTGATATTTATTGAATTTGACTTGCTGATTACAAGAGATTACAACAATACAACTGAAGTATAATATTGATTTTGGCAGAGTATCAGCGTAAAGAAGCCAAAAGTCCTTTTTCTGGAGGCATTGGGCTACTATTTATAGGCGTAGGCTGGAAAAATCTGACTTAGATCTCGGAATACTCCTTCTCACACGTGGGCGGGCCCACGTGATCGATCTGAGGTAGATTGGGATCGATCCCTGATCGATACGTGTACATTTAGTATCGATCCAAAATACCTTTGTTTGGCCTGAGATCGATCAAGGACATTCTTGAGGTGGTACGTAAGCACCTGTGAAAATTTGGTGGCATTTGGACTTGTAGATTTTGAGTTATGATCAATCCAAGTTTGTATTTGTAAAACACTGCTGAGTTCGTATCGATATAATTCATATCGATGCTAGCTCGTATCGATCAGGTGACGTGGCGCTATATTCTAGGATTGATCCACTTTTCATGCCGAGTGACCAAGTCTTCCAGTTGAACGTGCTTTCTTCATATCGATCTAGTGCAACTCCTTTCGTATCGCTCTTTTGCACTTCATTTCATATCGATGTTATTGGTTTCATTTCGTACCGATATTTAGAACTGTTTCGTATCGATGTAGCCTGACTCCCTTCGTATCGATCATCGAGTTGTTGGCTTTGTATCGATATTTTTAGGTGTTGTTTCATATCGATCGTTGGTGGCACATTTCATATTGATTGTTGATTGATCGATACGAGCTGTGTAAATGATCGATACAAATTGTGCATAAGTGGAAGCGATACGAAACTCTTCAGATGATGGATACGAAACAGAGAAGGCATGATGGATACGAAGTGGAACTGGTACAATGGATATGAAATGGGGCAGACATGGTGTATATGAAATGGTGCAGACATGATGGATACGAAATGGATACTTGTGAGTTGATGGATACGAAATCCCATGGATACGAATGAGGTTGGTCTTCTTGATTTTGATCGATCGATATCTCGAGCATACGAACTCCGATTGACTTGAAATTTGGAACGTTGGGTTTCATAGCTTTTCTTGCCATGTCATATCAATTGTAGCTCGATCCGAACTTGGGAAAAATTTACCAGTATCCATTGTGAACCTGTGTATAACCGATCTCTGGGAAGAACTGTCTTTGGTTTCTAGTTAATTTCTTGGTGTCACAGCCTGGCCAAATGGCGGGATAACAGTAAAAGCAAGAGAGATGGCATCAGGAGTTTTTATACTAGTTCAGATTAACTAATCCTATGTCCAGTCCTGTACGGTGCATGCACAGATTTCTTTCCCAATGCCTTACTTTAAACTGGTAATAAGAAAACCAAAATACAGCCTCGATTTTAAGGCAACGAGATACACCCTCCTAATTTATGAGTTCTGGGTAGACTCTCTTGATTTAATTGGGCAACAAGATCACCCACTTGGTTTAATGGGCAACAAGAACACCCACTTGATTTGAACCAGCAACAAGTATATGCAAACAAATAATAGTGGAGAGTTGTTGATTCTAAATACAAATAGTTGTACTTTGGATATAGAATATCCTATAGCACTTTGGTCTTTGAATTGTTGAGAGAATATTTTCAAATCTGTAAGTAGATTATAGAGAATGAATGTAGTAAAGTAGAGATTAAATTTGAGTGAATTTGAAGAGTATAGAAAATATATTTTGTGAAATATATAATGAGAATTTGGAGTAAGAAGAAAGTAGAGAAAATAGTTATCAAAATTCGCTTTCTAGTACCCTTTGTATGGTGCTTGAAGGGACGTGTCTATTCGCAAAGAGATATAACCAAAAATCATAACTATTCACAATTCAAAATGCATCTCTCCAATGATCTATATGTCGACATACTTAGGCAGGGTATGTCGATATACCCTTGTTAATTTTGAAAATAATAATCCATTTAAAAGCATTTATAAAATTCGAATGATTTATAAAACTTTTAAACATAGTTTATTAAATAATTTTAATATATAAAACTCTTATAAAATAAATTTTTACTTTGAATAATAAAATAAATATTTTGATAATAAGTATGTTGATAAGAGAGTATTCAAAGAATAGATGGTTGTTATCCAAGGACTTTGACAAATTATTCTAATGTTTATTTCCTATGATCTATAGTCTTGAACTCTTCTTGTCATTGTCTCTAAACTCATGAGTCTTCAAATATAATCATATCTGAATCTTGATCTCTAGACTTTTTTACTGATGAGTCTTCAAACTAGATTATCTTGTACTTGTATAAACCTGTATAATATCCTGCAAAATATTCTATACAACTTGGGAAACATTAGTACCTATATTTAAATGGTTGTTGCCATCAACATCAATATCTTTGGTATTAACACCTTTGAGGTACGATACCTCATTTTGAAACGAGTCCTTCCTAGTATGGGCATTTAGTCTGAATTAGGAAGGTTCCTATGTGACTGAACAAAAGCTTGGAAAGCAAACTTTCAAACTAGCAACTATTGATGGGATCCCAATTCCACGGAAGTGAAATAGCGTATACTTACGATGCTATTTCATATAGATTTATCCATTTTATTTTCTACAAATAAGCTGCACCAGTGAACTAGGGACAATGTAATAAGGCAAGACTTGCCATTTCCTTTGTTTATCAATAAAGCTAGCTTCTGGAACCAATGGAACCATGTTCTTATATGCTAAACTTCATGCTGCATGATTAGTAGTGCAATCAGGTACCTAGAGATAGGTACCTACTAACTCCTTTGACCCATGATCAGATCAAAGGATTGTAACGACCTATATCTTACGTATCGGAGGATCGTAAAATATTTTTATTTAATTCATTCGACATCATATGACTCTGACATGATCATAGGATCGTAAAATATTTTCCACTTATATTGCTTTAGGATGATGATTTCCCATTCCGTTGAGTGGCCATAATAGTAAAACGAACTTACCATATGAAACTTATGGTTGTTTTAATTTTTGGCTGCTGTTGGCCAGTATTATTGGGTAATTAGGCCAACCCACATTTAGGTCCACTTACCCATTTCGAGATTGGAGCCTAAGGAGGACTAATGGGAAAGTTTCAAGTCATTTTCATCTTCTCCAAAATAGTTCTAAACTTCCATTAACCCTAATCTATTCAAAAATAATCTATTTACCTTATAAATCTTAGCTAAATCATCATTGGTGGGGTAATTAGTAGAGGAGACTGTAGATCTATCACTTTAGTGCTTGGGAATTCATCTTTCTTTTCTATTCACATCGAATCTAAGAGGGAAAATTGGTATTTTGGGTTTTTGGTGAGTGGTTCTTGACCTCTCACTACCCTATGTATGTATGTATGGTTAAAATTGATGTTTTTAATATGATTTTGATCATAAAATATTTTCTAACCTTAACTATGTCTTTATACATGTTTATCGCCAAAATTAAATGATTTAAAATGGTTATTAAATGGTCATGCAATCCCTTTTGATCATATTGACATGCTAGTATAAAAGTTAGATCTAGACTATGATTTGTATGATTACCACGTTTTGATGAATTGCATGTGTGTATGGATGTATATGGATGATATTTTAGTTTTTTTATGTTGTGCTTTGATATGGTTCTCTAGTGTTTTAGGTAGTTAGGAATAGAGATCGTTAAAATTCGACAAATCAAAGGCAAAAGTGATCAAAATTGGATGAAACTTGAAGGAGGGGTTCAGGAGTAAGAGAGGAGCCTTAGATTAAGGTCGATGCACATTAGAGTCAATTTAGTGGGTGGCGATGAGCAGAACTGCTCGGCCAGGTCGTTTCAGATCTACTCGGTAGGAACGAGTTGTTTGGGGCTTAAACTATCAAACTTTGGTGAATAATTTGGGTTGAAGGTTGGAAGAGGTCCAAAAACTTGAAATTGGAATTTTGGCTAAGTAGAATGATCAGTACCAACAACGTTTTGGTCGGTATTAGCCACTTTTTAGGCCAAAAGTGGAATGCTGGAGGATTTAGAAAGTGTTTCCCTGAGAAGGGAAGTCTAGAGAAAGCAAGGAGGAAAAAGATCGGGGTATGGATTCATATTTGTAACAACCTGTTTCATATTTGTAACAACTTGGGGAGTGTGGCACTGAGGAAAGTAGCTCAAAACAAGCAAGGGTCGAAGAGGATGAGGGATAAAAGACTTAGTCAAAATTTGTGCTAAGCAATTCAGGTTAGTACCGACCTGATTCAGGTTGGTACCGATCTGAATTTATGTGGCCAATCGTGTCCAGACTTCCAAACGATGCTTCAAAGGCTTTGCAGGTCGTGCTAAAGGTGTTTGTTTGTTCACTTATGGTTTGATGGTGATGTAGTAGCACGATGATAGCTTCAAGACTTCGATGATGGTAACTCGACGATGAATGGGGTTAGGTTCCTATAACGGCAGCTCGATGTCGAAAGGATTCATGAGAATGATTGTCTATATATGGTAGGTTCTATGAAAGGTGACCCGTGGATAGAATGTTGAATGGTTCTATCGTGAATAGAAGGAAAGTGGAATGGTTCTGTGAGGATAATGGAAACTATATAGAGCTAGGAAAGGGCTTTGATACGCATGCTAAGGGATTATTGATACTCGAAGTATTTTCTATTATACTTGAAAGCAGCGGTATTGTGTGGACGTTCATTAGGTATGTAGAATGGTGACCTCGGATCGATGGAATGAATCCGTATACCCTGGACCGGTGAAATGGGTTTAGTATCAGCTGTGGGCTAATGGAAAGTACGCTAAAATCGGGATTTATCCATTAATCTCTGACATGAATAGTCATACGAGTTATCATATACCCGTGGCACATTGAGTGATGGTGAGGATTGTTCGATGGATGTTGTGGTTGCTTTGATTGTTTTCTACTATAGTCTACCACTCTAGGGATGTCATGTGAGATAGGCATTGTGGATAGGTATACCTGGACACCGATCATTGTACTTAATTTGTTGTACACCTTTATGATGTTTGTAGAGTACCATATTATGTTTGATATGTGCTAAATCTTTGGTTGCAGAGGTAGATCAAGTATGGTTCGTATACCCTTGTTTCTTACTATATCAACTTGTATAGTATTTTGATATTCATTTATCACTTACACCAGACCGTTATCTGACTCGAGGTTTTATGCATTGCTTCTTTTTACCTCACATACTCTTAAATAAGTAGACCGGATATCATGTCTAGCTATACGTAGAGGTGGTGCAAAGGACGAATAAATAGGATGGAGCTTTCTCGTATTATATATGGATATTATGCTGATCCCGTTGTGCAACACTATAGAGCCTAGGTACCGTTTGCTTTACTATTATGAGACAATTTATTTGAGTTTATTTTCACCTTATGTAAACTCAATTACTGTGTTGTATAACTCTGTGGATCTATGCTCTGATATTTGGTTCACTTAGTTAATACCACCTTTCTTGTTTTATATCTGTGATGATTATTATATTTTATTTGATGCGCTGTGAGATATACAATATGTTCTACGAGTTTTATTTATTTTCAACCCTTGACAATTGCCCTACAATAGTCGGGCACATTAGCAACACACTATATAGTTATGTTGGATGCAGGTGTGAGGAATGCGGATTACGGATCTTAAGGCTAGGAATAACACTATAGAGGGGTGAATAGTGTTTATAAGAAATTACTAAATCTTTTTGAGTTATCGTTGATTAGTACACACATGTATACAATATTCAAACACAGATATAATCACAGAATCAAACACAGATGCAGAAATAAAGTAAATGCAGTAAAGGAAAGAACACACCGGATTTTATACTGCTTCGTAGTTACCCTACATCCAGTCCCGCACAACTAAGTACAGATTTCCTTTCAAAAGCAATTCAACAATTACAACCCTCGGTTTCAAGGCTACGAGGTACACCCTCCAGAATCACAATCCTCTGGGTAGAGATACTTGATTTCCGGGGCAACAAGTTCACCCAATTGATTTCCAAGGCTACAATCACAGCTTTTCTCGCTTGATTGATTTCCAAGGCTACAATCACACCTTTTCTCGCTAGATAGGTTACAAAGAAGCCTATAAATCTGAATAGCACTTGGATCTTGTTGAGATAGTGATAGAGAATCAAACCAGAGATAATCTAGTTAGATTCAATGTTGATTTCGACAGAGTAATGATAGGATTTTGAATAAGAAAATGTGGAAGAAGAAGAGAAGTGAAAAACCAGAAAATCTGATATAAAATTCGTTGAAACTAACCCCTATTTATAGAAGAACAACAATCATGTCCATTCGTGAAAGGTTATGGCGAATAGACACTTCTTTTGAAATTCAAATTTTTGGTCCTAACTGACACTATGTCGACATGGGGTACTAGGGCATGTCGACATCCCAAAGGAAATTTTGATGTTTTGTTTTTCTTTGAAAATAACCTTTATCTTATATTAAAACTATTTTAAACTTTATAAATATACTTGACTATAGATAAAATACATAGATAAATATAGAGAATAATATATATATAATTTTACTATAATTTTATATTTAAATCTAAGTATAAAGATAGTTTTAAAACAAACGAAGTTTAAAAACACGGGTTTATTAAAAACAAAAACAAAGAATATTTTAAGGCTAAAACATCTTTTTGAAAATCATTTGAAAAGATAATTTTTAAGGCTAAAACATTTTGAAAAGCAATTTTGAAAATCATTCTGAAGTAGTACTTGAAAATCATTTTGAAGTAGTTTTGCAAGCTTCTTCCTGCAGAATATCTCATCATATCAGGACTCGAGAACTTGTACAAAACCAGGATGTTCGTGGGTTTGTAAGCCACTTGTCATAGGTTTGTAAGCTACTTGTCGTGGGTTTGTAAGCCACTAAAAAGGTAGAAATGGGTTCCATCCCAAAAGAAAAATGGAGTGAAGATTTCAGTGCTATTGTGAAGTTTTAACATAATTCTAGACTCAATACTTATCTTGAAATCTTGAACTCTTGATAATCTTGATATTCTTGATACTCATGAGTCTTCAGTCTGGATATCTTGAATCTCTATACTGTACAGTCTTCATTCTTTGTACCTGCATGGTTAAATCCTGCATACATATATATATATATAAACTATAATGTTAGTATTTATATTTTATAATCTTATTCTAAGGTTGTTGTCATCAAAACCATCAACTCATGGACTAATAGCAGGTGGTATAGTGTGATCATCACATTTGGTATTAGAACTCTAGGTTACACGATTTACCTGAGTCGATACTGTGGTCCAATAGAATTAGGGATGTAGTTATCACCCTAGACTGGATTGAGAGCATATATATACGAGAGGGAGTGTACTTGTTATATATTTTGAATTTCAAAACTATATAGTAGTATATATATATAGTATATAAGGTGCATACACATACGAGTTCCATTGATGCAGTTTTCTTTATTAGAGACAAATCATTCTTGTTACAAATCAAGAATGAGCCGACATATAAGAAACACTGTGGGGAATTCTATTTATGGAGTTGAAGAAGGAGCGGGTTAGGGGGCTAACCCTGATGTAACACTCCTAATTTTTATTTGACATTATTCAGGGAATTTAATTAGAATAATTAAATAGAATAATGTGAATGGATAAGAAGAATGAGATTTGTTAAATAATTTGGATCAGGCCTTAATTAATCAATTAACAAGATTGTTTTAAACATAGAATAGAAATGGATTAATGAGAGGGGCATAACGGGAATAACTCCTTATTTCATTCCCTAAACTCTTCCTCTCTCATTCATTTACATTTCATTTTCTAAAACCAAAACAAAATTAAAGAAGGGGCCGACCATTACTTGAGGAAAAAGAAGAAGAAAGATAAGGAATTTAAATGGGAAGCTTAGGGAAATTAATCTATATCAAATCTCAATCTCTCTTATCCAATCTAAGGTGAATAATAGTTAACCATTTCAATTGTCTATGTTTGTTTTCAGATTTGTGATTGATTTCCGAATTTGTTGTGATAATATGTCATGCTTGGATTGATAATTGATTAAATGGTAATCACTGGAATTTTATAGAATTGTTTTAATATGTTTTAAAGGCAAAACCTAAGTTTTTTTTATCTCCTATTGAATTGAAATTTGAATATGTTATGTAAAACATTATTTTGGAGATGGTTTTTTAATTTCATAATTTTCCAAGTTCTTATGAATTTCCTAAGAGGAAAATGTGCATATTTTTGGGTTTTTAATTATTAAAAATGATTAAATTAATATTTTGGTCCAAAAATTTTTGTATATGGAAGATGGAAATTCGAATTTTTGGTGATTATTGGGGAATTTTCCCTAAAGGTTATGATTTTCTATGAATTTATTATTCAACAAAAGCTTTTAATTAATATTAGTTAATGATATTAATTATGATGGTTTAGAAAATTGGTTGGAGAAGGTAGAACGCGATCTACCAGAATTTTTGAAAAGATTATGAAAAGTATTTTGTTATCCGATGAGAAGTTAAAATAGGCAAGAGGTAGTGGAAAGTTTTAGCTTTAAATGGAAACAATTCAGTTTTTAAGTTAATTATAGAAGTGCCATCGTCAGGGGCTCGATACCTCTATTTCCTAGAAGCTTGATACCTATAAGAGCTGATGCACGTGATAGATGCTTAATATCTATGTGATGTATCCGCTTTTATAAGGACTCGTCACCATGTGTTTTTAGGAGCTCGAGACCTCAAGTTTTTGAAGGCTTGAAATCCTTATGTTTTAGAGACTCGAAACCCTCATGTTTTAAAGAATCAAAACCCTCATGTTTTTACAGGATCGAAACCCTATGTGTTTTAAAGGATCGACACTTTATGTTTTTAAGAACTCGAAACCTTATATGATTTAGAGGCTCGATAGCTCATGCTTTATAGATACTCGACATCTATATTTTAGTTGCTAAACAGCTGCATGTTTTATAGACTCATTACCCTTATTTTCTATAGGCTCGACAACTATGTTTTTCTATCAAGTGTTTTAAAAGCCATATAAAGATGGTGTATAATTTTAGTGGGCTCGATAGCCCATGTTTTGTAGATATTCGATATTTGTATATTTTAGCGACTATATAGCTACATGTTTTACATACTTGAAAGCCAACTTTAGAGGCTCGATAGCCATTTTTTCTAAAAGCTCGACATCCTTATTTTGATAGTAAATGTTTTAAAGGCTATGTAAAGATGATAGTGCTTTGGCATAAGATTTTGCCTAAGTATTTGAGCTATATTTTCCTTGATTAAGGATGATTTCAAGTGGTTTATCAATTCTAAAGGTAAATGTTTTCAAGGAAATAAAAATATTGTTTTAACCCAATTTTATATGAATTTTGCGAAGGGAAAATATTACTTAAACCTAAGGAATTTTGTTATGGATATAACTACTGATTGAGCATATTGTGATGAATGATGTTATATGTTCTTATTATCATTTGATCAGTTAAATTTTCATATTTTATCATTTGCCTTACTAACACTTTCATTACCAACCATTGTATCTTGGTATTTAGGAACAGAATTACCAGTTAGATTATTCCAGTAGTAAGGTTAAACTAAACTCCTAAGTGAGTAGAATTGCATCCAGAAGATCAGATAGATCAATTGTGTTAGGATGCCTTGAACTGACCAAAAAGATATGGCTCATGGATTTAAAACTAGATAAGATTTTGGTGGGACTGGTGTAGGGTCGCGCCCTATACTTCAACCGTTAGCCCTCGGTTGGTAAAGGTCCACGATTCCAGAGTGTAGAGCTTTGTTAGTAGTGAGACTAAAAGATATTTACACATAGAAAGGAACTCGTAGCTTTATATGCTCACTATATTGTTTAATTGGATTTACTCTTAACTATATTTGAAGATTTTGGGACATCTGGTTATGTTTTGGCCCAACTTAGCCTAATAGCTTATTAGTTGACTTGTGAAAACAAATAGGTTCATAGTGAACCTAGAAAAACTGTGATTTGAGACAAACAATCAATTTTATAGGACCGGTAAACTTTGAGAATGCATAACCCTATAATGCAGACTAGTCACATCTACCAATATTACATGCATATGATCATATCATGTTTTGTTTTAATCATTATGGTTGTAGGTGCATGATTTATGTTCAAATTGACATATTTGATAAGATACTAGTGAGGAGAGAACCCGTTCCATTTTGTGGTGTGGTCTCACTCGATATCTATTTTTGATTCGAGATAGTATATTAATATTCACACTAGACTTTTTAACTGACCCGAAGTTTTTGTTTTTCCCCTTAATCTCTTGGGTACTCATTTGAGTAGATCGGGAGTAGGTTTTTCAGGTTATATAAATAAGCTTCTGGAGACGTGCAGGAGGAAAGCTAATATTAGGAGTTATTTCCACTGTGCTGGTTGAAGTTTTATTTTGCTTGAATGGATGTAATGATAGAATTTATAACCGTCGAGTAGTTAGACTCTGATCATCCAAGGGGCATCTTTATATATCGCTCTTGGAACATAATTATAATTATTATATTTTCTCTAAACGTGGAATCGATGGGATTATGTAATGAATGCGAAAGTTACTAACGAAATGTGTTTTGAAAATTTTCATATTCACGTGCTTCTGATGTTATAAATACAATTAATTAATCTCATTTTGTCACCGGAAAATAATATTATGAATGACTGCAACATCAATAACGCTTATTTTCAATCCTCAAAATGGGGATGTTACACCTGACTTGTAGGCAATGTTCAACGCAATGATGACAAACATGCTGTAAAATGCCCAAGCAACCACTCCAAATGTTGTTGTAGTTGTGATGCTCAAGTGCGGGCGCCTAAAGTCGATTTTGTTAAGCTAACAAGGACTTTCCTTGGTGGCAAACCATTCCAAGGAACCGAATCAGCTATGGAAGTGCAGAATTAGTTGGACACATACAAAATGATTTTTGATGACCTTGAATTGGATGATGTGATGAAGAGAAGGTTGGCTTCTCGACAACTTCAGCGAAGAGTTGTGAACTGGTGGAATGCTATTAGAGTTTCTATATCCGAGAATTAGTTTACTTAGGACCATTTCAAAATCGATGAGAAGTTCATTTCAACTGCTCCGACGTTAGTGCTAAGTAGGAAGATAGGCTTGTCTTTGAATATGTTGCTGAGTACGATGCCTTATAGAAATATGGGATGTCTTTCTTTGACACTCCATTAAAAAGAATGAGAAGTTTCTTGTGGTTTTAGATGACCATTTTGGGGAGAAGTTGGTGAGTCACATCGATGAGCCATTTGAGAGACTCATCGAGAAAGTTGTTTTCCAAGAGAGTTTGTACCCAAAGTCAAATCAGCTGTTATAGTTAAGGAAGAGACAATACTGCAATAGGATGGTGGAGGCAAAAAGAAATGGAATGGTAAGAGGATGCAATTTCAAGGAAAGAATGCTTCGAAGAAGGCTAAGTAGGACCACGTCTGTTATGGTTGTGGGGATAAGAATAACTTATTAGAGACTGCAAAGTCGATGGAAAGAAGAAGCGCTACAACCGTGGCAAGTTCAGACATATGCAGAAGAATTTCCCAGAACCAGCATCGTAAAAACGGGTTGTGAAGGCATATGCTTTAGATGCTACCCCGGCTTCATCGAGTGCTCCCTTGGCGAAGGAGAAGGGGAAGAGCATCGTTATTTAAAGTATGCTTTCCATTTATGATGTTCTCATATGTATTTTTTTTCGATACCGGGGCTTCACATTCCTTTATATCTAATGACTTGGTATATAGGTTGAGATTGAAACCCGAAATAGTTGACCGACCTTTAATTGTGACAAGCCCTATTGGAAGCTCCACTAGCCTATGTATCGTTTGTTATGGTTGGGTCTTATTGAGCCATGGATTATCTTTTATTTGTGATATCTTTGCATTGAATTTTGTTAGATTTAGGATTATCTCAGGGATGGACTGGCTAGAGAATTATGTGGTAGTAGTGGATTGCGAGAAGCTGTTCGTGACGATTGTGGCTGTGGATGGTCGGACTGTAGTGATAAGCTACCTGCTAAAGGATGGGGTTATGGTTAGCTTTCTATATTTGCTTGAGGTTCTACGTAATGAGTTGTCATCTATGCCATTGTGAGACAATATTCGGATGTGTTTGAGGAGGTGATTGGATTACTATCATACCGAGAGATTGAGTTCTACATAGACTTAGTAAAGGATGCCAGACCAATAGTTATGCCTTAAAGGGGGATGGTACCTAGAGAGCAGAAGGAGTGGGAGGTGCAAGTGAGTGAGCTGTTGAAGTGAGGGTTCATTCATAGGAGAATATCTAAGTGGGGTGCACCTGTAGTATTCGGCACTAAGGCAGATGACTCTCTGAGGTTATGTGTGGATTACCGTGAGCTGAATAAGGTGACGAGGAAAAGCAAGTATCCACTCCCACGTAATAATGATTTATTCGATCAACTCCATGGTGTAAAGGTGTTCGCTCGGTTAGATCTAGCAACGGGGTTTCACTAGCTGTGATTAGCGAAGGGGAGAATGCCAATCACTACATTTCGTACACTATGGATTCTATGAATGGTTGGTTATGCCTTTTGTGCCAACCAATGCTTTGGCATATTTTGTTGATCTCCTGAACCGTATCTCCGAGGAATAGCTAAACAAGTTCGTGCTTGTGTTTGTGGATGATATTATGGTATATTCTAGAACAGAGGAGGACACACTAAAGGATTGTGCTTAAAGTGTTGAGGAAGCACAAGTTGAAAGTGAAGTTTTTGAAGTGTCACTTCGGGAGGTGGAAAGTGAGATTCTTGTATCATATCATATCTGAGAAGGGCACCATAGTAGATCCTACCAAGGTGGCAGTAGTTTAGGATTGGAACCAACCCAAGAACACTACGGATGTGAGGGGTTCCCTAGGATTGGCAGGATATTATAGACGTTTTATCAAGGACTTCTCAAAGGTAGCAGTACCATTGACCAATTTAACAAAGAAGAATCAGACTTTTGTTTGGGATGCAAAGTGTGAGCATGTGTAAGTCTGAAGGAGAGGTTAATAAGTGCACTAGCATTGACTATTCCTAGCAGGAATGAGGAGTTGATAGTATACACAGATGTCTGTGGTACTGAACTAGGTGCTGTGTTGATGTAGAGAGGAAAAGTTATCGCCTACACTAGTCGATGTCTAAAACCGCATGAGAAGAAGTATTCAACTTATGAATTGGAGTTGCAGCGGTTGTGCTTACTTTGAAGATTTGGAGGAATTATCTATTAGGAGAGAGGTTCAAGCTATTCACTGACCATAAGTCGTTGAAGTACCTTTTCTTCCAAAAGGATCTCAACCTTCGTTAGCAGCGATGGTTGAAATTCTTGGCCTCCTACGACTTTGAAATTTCCTATACGTTTGGTAAGGGAAATGCAGTCACTGATGTTTTGAGTAGAAGACAGGCTAGTTTGGAAGTGATATTCCTAGAGTGGAAGCGGTTGGAGTATATTGCTAGTTATGACTTCAGACCTCATTACGAATTAGAGCTGGAGATGTTGGCAAGTTTGACCATAAGACCTACTTTGATTGAGCGGATCGACAATAGTTAGAAGCGAAACGTTAGACTAGAAAAGATCAGGGTGAAATTAGAAGGAGTAAAGTCTAAAGAGATAAAGCAATATAGACTCGATCGAGATGGTTGGCTCCATAAGGATGGGAGATTGTTTATTCCCGATATATATGGATTACAAGATGAGGTACTACGAGAGTGCCATCATTCTAGATTGACTATATACCCTAGCGGTAATAAAATTTACCTTGATATGAATCAGACATATTATTGGGAAGGGATGTAGCAGTACGTCAGGACATTTATCTCAAAGTGTATGAATTGCCAATTGGTGAAAGCAGAGCAGAAGAAGCGAAGTTGGCTGATGCAACCACTTGAAGTTCTTGTGTGGAAATGGAAGTAGGTTTCAATGGACTTCATTGATGGATTTTCGTGGACCAGAGGATGTTACGATAGCCTTTGGGTCATAGTCGATAGATTGACGAAGATGCTCGATTCATACCTATTAAGTCTAATAGAACGGCAGTCAAATTGGTTTATTTGTATGTGAAAAGGGTAGTATGACTCCATGGTGTGCCAAAGAGTATTGTGAGTGGCTGAGTCCCTTTATCCACTAATGGGTTTTGGAAGAGTACAAAAGGCGTTGGGGGCTGAGCTGCATCTCAGTACAGCTTATCACTCACAGACCGATGGGCTGTGACGCCCCACCTCTATACCCACGCTAGCCAAGAACACTACGGTGTAGTGCTGTCAACTAGCACGGAGAATAAGGCTGTTGAGGAGCGACCATCCATGTAATCGCTTTGTGCGAGCACCGATATGTCAGATAGAATAACATGCATTTCATCTTTTAGAGGAAATCCGACATACCGTTACAAACTCAAAGCTACTACACAGTGGCTATAATAGTTTAGGACAATAAATATAAAAATAACACAGATAACATAAATGCGGAATACAGATGGAACGAAAAGTCTCATATATACAATAACTGATATCAGTTACAATACATTTGACACAATACAAATGATACAACTACAACTGTCGACTCAAGAAGTTATATATACAAGTACATTATCGACTAATATACATGAATACATCATCATCTTAAAACAGACACACTGACTACTACAACAAGACGAAGACCACTTCAAATGATATAAAAAGTCTTCATAGCTCTAGCAGCAACCCAAAGCTAAAAATCTACAACCTGTAAATACTCGGTCTGACCCGAGTATTACATTCAAAAGAAAATAATACTCGGATCAGTCTAATTCAAAATCAGTTATTAGAGCATAGAAGCAATAATAATCAATCTCAATATAGATGACAGTCACAGAAATCTCGTATATCCAACTCTCGATACGAGAATTGGATAACGGCAGAAATAACACTAAACAGTGTTAATCCACAAAACAGAAATCCAAAGCAGTTTAAGCAATTGAAATGTCAATTTAAAAATATCAATGCTAATTGGCTGCAGTACACGCTAACGTGTACTGCCTTGCCAATACAGCCTACGAATTACGCAACTGGTCGATGAATTTAGAATAAAAGAGATATCGATTAAAATCTGTCAATTTGGTGTGGCTGCAGTGCACGCACGCGTGCACTGCCTCGCCACAACAGAGCATAAAGTCACCACAAGGGACAAGGGTAAAACTGCTACGAAAATGCAGCAGGTCAGCAAGTGCTCAAGGATGAACAGGTGCAAGTGAAAATGACACATGGATATGCAAAAGTGAACATACATCTGAATACATACTTGAAAGTATGTATACAAATGGTCAAGTGAATCAGAAGGCAATAGAACAACTACAAATTCAAGTAGCAGCAATAATGCAATCTAGAATGCCACAGCAACAAGACACATGCGTGTACAAGTTCAACAAGGCAAGTACAAACTGGACAACAACAAAAGCTACCAAGCAGGTTAAAGCATCAATGTGCACAAACAAATGGTCAAGCTGCAAGTAAAAATCAACCCAATGTCAACTCAGAGAACAAAAGCAAGTGCTACCGAACTGAGGCAAAATACACATACATATATGCAAGAAACAATACGTAAGTACTCAGGTGGGATGCAAATCTAAAGAGGTCGAAACTTTTGCGACTTGATGAAATCAAAGCCATGACGCCATCAAATGAATGCAAACTGCCTTACATATGCTCAATACTTCGTAAAACAGGTAGGCAACTATCTCAAATGGTCAAGACAGCTGCCATAAATGACCAAATGTGTGTGATACAAGTGGCTCAGGGAAAAGCAAACAATGTACACATAAATGAACAAATAGCACTTCAGACTA
Organism: Allium fistulosum; assembly: GCA_030737815.1. NCBI lineage: Eukaryota > Viridiplantae > Streptophyta > Magnoliopsida > Asparagales > Amaryllidaceae > Allium > Allium fistulosum. Next base: position 2,903,167 of record JASFAW010000015.1, read on the forward strand.
CATAAAGGTGTGCAGTGACAAAATAATTGAAACTGAATATTTCAAACTTAAATAGAACATGCACCTGAACGTGATGGCACAGTTCAAGGCAACAGTAACAACACAAATACAAACTATGTCATTCATGATACAGTGACAATTTCATAAACAAGTTCAAGTGTGCTAATGCAAAGGAACATGAAGATATGCAACATGAATCTGGGTATCAATTTCAAATAGAAATGCATATGAACATGAAGATATGCAACTCAACTTAACTAAAATGATCAAACTCAGTTCAACATGACAGCAAGCAGTGCCACCAGACCACCAAGCAGTGAACAGTGAAGGCTACTATACTGGAAAGAAATAAGATGGCCAAGTGACAATGTACATGCTCCCAAAACCGTCGAGCTACAAAAAATGAACCACACATAGCACATAGCCATGTGGGAGTACATACTTGATGATCAAAATGCAAGAACGACTGTAAATATAAATATCTAGCTGTGACACAAATACGAGATACATGAACATATATAATAGGCACAACCACTTGCACATATAAATATACACAGTATGAACTGCAGGAAATAAGATCTCAATGCAACACAAATATTCAATACTGAAAGGCAACTTAACTCAATTACAAAGCACAAGGCACGAGTGACCAAATGCAACCAGTGAATGGTGAGTGCACAAATACAAAAGGTCAAGCTGAATGCACACTCAAATGAACAACAGCGATAAAGGCAACAGGAATCAATGATCACAAGTACAAGTATCACCTGTAACAACAATATGGACTGGACAGTGTAAAGATGAAGACTACGCAAATAAGCTCAGCTAACCCATCAAACCAAGGTCAAACCCAAGTCTCAAATTAGGTTCAACTCAAGGCCAATGAATCATCAAAAGTTCAACCGGAATGGTATCACATTCAATAAAACATGGTACAACAGCAAAACGGGTTAGTTCAGGTATCACCGTTGAGAATAAGGCACGGTACCAAAACGAAAGGCAAAGGCCCAAAACATTGGAACGAAATCGAACAAGTCGAGAAACCTGAACCATCACAATTCAAAGACCACATACGAATGAAAACGAGGGGTTCAAACCCAAATCAAGCGAACCATCAATTACAAAATCACTTAAATCCCAAGTTACGAAAATCGAACATACGAACGAAGTCAAGAGAATCATGTAACAGTTCGAATTAGATGTGAGTTTAACTCACCTTGCTTCGAAGCGGCGACGAGAACGACTCCATGAAAGCGGCCAAGCATCACAGAGGAGCTTCTTCTACGAGCGAGCACGAAGAGCAGAACTTCGATCGAGACAGGCGACATCGAAAATCATCCAATCGAAACCATCGCATGCTTCGACATACAAAGCCCGAAGATCAGAGCGAACGAAAGCCCTAGCAAGCATCGAAAGAACGAACAAGACAAAAGCCCTAATCTTTCCAGATCGAACGAGAGAGAGAGGGACGGTCGCCATTTTTATTTCTTTCTCGTTTCGATTTAGGTTAGTGAAATTGATAAAGGGGGAACGGGTCTAATGAACGAATGAAAAATTGGAAAGGGGGATCGGTTAGATAAATATCACGGTAACAATGAGTACGGGCCACAATAGCTCTCTTTAAAGCCCGTTTCCAAAATTACGAAATTTTATTAAAAGAATTTCTACTCGACATAGAAACCCCACCAACCATTTTATAAAAGAATTTCAAATTGATTTTTAATTTCAATAAAAATTTACGAACGATTTAATCACCTAATGGCGATAATTAAATGCTACGAATTTGCGGGTTGTTACAGACTCCCCTTCTTAAAGAAATTGCGTCCTCGCAATCCTAAGGGATAAGTGGGAAAGAGGTAACAACCATAAGGACATAACAACGTCGAATGCATAAGCAAAGAAAATGCCAACAGGGAAGCATTAGAATTATGGAAGTATCGGATATAGAACCAAAAAGGTTCGACTGCTTCAAGTCAAAAGGATCAACATCGTGTGGATCAAGGAATCAAAATCAGACGACTATCAAAGAGCAAGAATCAATCGAGTTCCAGCATTTAAAGGAAAAGGAATCAGAGCAGAAATTACGTACTGCACGAATTGAATGTGAGTAAATCAGATTACTCACCTGAATTGCCAGAGAAAAAGACGAAGCTCGAATCTCAAAATCGCAAATATTCAATCATCAAAAACGATAGTCGAATTTTTTCACAAATATCCGATTATCAAAAACGATAAGCAGAAACCACAATTATTCGATTATCAAATCGAAAAATATTTAATTATCTCAAACGATAATCAATTTCACAAATATCTGATTATCAAAAACGATAATCAGAAATCACAAAGATTCGATTATCAAATCGAAAAATATTTAATTATCTCAAACGATAATCAAATTTCACAAATATCTGATTATCAAAAACGAAAATCAGAAACACAAACATCTAATTATCAAAAACGATAATCAGAAGTCATAAATATTCAATTAACGAGTCCGGAATTAACCGAAGTAGTAAAAGTATGGTTCCATACTCCTTACTTTTGCTAAATCGTTTAAATCTCTTTATCGTTTTCTTGAAAGTGCAGAATTGTGTGTTTTAAAAAATTAACATTTCACATTCTCAAACGGACAAGTCCGGAATTAAGCGAATCAGTAAAAGAAAGGGGTCATAGTCCTTGATTTTTCTGAAATGTTTAAATCGCTTCCTCGTTCTTTTGAAAATGTAAGCTGTAAAAATTTGAAAACAACTTTAATTTATATTTTTGAAACAACTTTTAAAAATAAAGGATTTTGAAAACGCGTGATTAAATTAGCAATATCAGTGTTGCGGGAGAACCGCTTGTAAATCCATTTCAAAATTGACGAGTACTGAAGTTAACACGTCAAAATCTCATCAAAATAACTGGCATCAAAATATAATACCAAATGAATTTTCATTCATCAAAAATGTCACAAGAATCTTCTCAAAGATAAAAAGGGATGTCATACCCTAAACTTGTATTCATAACAAGTCAATAACACATGAATTCACCAATACACAAAAATTGATAAACATATCAATAGAAATCACGAAAATTGGTGAAGCACAAAATTCCAGAAATCATCACAAGAAATCCAGAAAACACATATTCTAGAAATCTACACACGAAATCCAGAAAACAGAAATTCTAGAAATCTACACACGAAATCCAGAAAACACATATTCTAGAAATCTACACACGAAATCCAGAAAACACAAATTCTAGAAATCTACACACGAAATCCAGAAAACACAAAGAAGGAGGAAGTCCGAGCACACGGACGAGAAACTATCTCATGGAAGCTATCCATTTAATTTTACGAACACACGGATGGGAAGCTATTTATTTAATTTTCCGAACACACGGATGGGAAGCTATCCATTTAATTTTCCGAACACACGGATGGGAAGCTATTTATTTAATTTTTCCGAACACACGGATGGGAAGCTATCCATTTAATTTTCCGAACACACGGATGGGAAGCTATTTATTTAATTTTTCCGAACACACGGATGGGAAGCTATCCATTTAATTTTCCGAACACACGGATGGGAAGCTATTTATTTAATTTTCCGAACACACGGATGGAAAGCTATCCATTTAATTTTCCGAACACACGGATGGGAAGCTATTTATTTAATTTTTCCGAACACACGGATGGGAAGCTATCCATTTAATTTTCCGAACACACGGATGGCCCGAAGGCAAGTCCGACACACGGACGAAGAGACATCGCACAATCGCTAGTCTAAATCACAAAAATGATCGTCATGATCATAAGGAAGTGTCAATCACACCAAGCTAGTAAATATATGAGTTTAGCTTCATGTCCCATAACCACTTGCTTAACTTAAATATTTACGAACAAGCTGTAAATTTTCACTAGGAAATTGTCACAAAAAGGGTTCAATCGAACAAGTCCAAGAGCTAACCGACGAAGTAAACGCAAGCGTTTCATACCACTTGTTTTACTAGGCCGTTTAATTCAATTTCTCATACGAGTGAAATAAAGGCTTGTATATACTAATAGATTGGAAAACGGTTCAAGAAAAAGAACTTTGTAGTAAAATAGTTTTGAAATCGTTTGGAAAAAGGGATTTTAATATTTACTACTAGTATAGAAAACCTTTATATTTTTAAAGTGACAAATCACAAAAATGATTGTAGAAACAATCAATCACAAGAATTCACATACGAAGATGTGAATGGAATCCAGAGAAATCGATACTGAATCCATCAGAAAGTATGTTCACAAAAATCCCAAAGAAAATGTCATCAAAGTTGCTAATAAATGATAGCAACAAATCGGGGAAATGATCAAGAATCGATTAAATTAGGAAACCAAGTCAGTTCACTAAAATTTCACATTCGAAGACGTGAATAAAATCCAAAGAATTCGATTCCAAATTCATCAAAGTAGGAATACCCAAAAATTCCAGAAATAGAAGTTATCAAAATCGACAAAGGTGATAACAACTAATTAGAAAAGAAGAATCGATTATCAACTGGAAAAACAAAGCAAATCGAGCAGAAATGCATAAATGACTTCAACAAAAGTAAGAATCAAGTCAACGTCGAAGTCAACAATTAATAGCCGCAGTCGAGTACAAAATGAATCAATCATCATTATCAAAGAAACCAACGGCAAACAAAATCAGAGTCTTGAAAATCAAGAAATTAGCAATTTCCCAAAAACAAGTGACCGAAGTCGAATGGAATTCAAGATGAGGAAAACACAAAATATCAAGTTCAAAATCGCTGAGATTCGAACTAGATGTGAATGAGCAATCAAAATCACTCAATTTGCAACTGATCCAGCTATTTTTCATCACAGTGTAACAGGTACACAATGACACTCATAGCATAGAACAAAAGTGGAACAAAGTCCAAAAGTCAAAATGGCTTTAATTTGCCAAATTAAAACAAAATCAACATCGGCTAAATCAATTTAAAGCCGAAAACACAAGGATAAGCGTTAGAAATTCATACCTAACAGTCAAAAATAGTCATATGTAAAGATGAGAGATAAAACATCGACAAATAGTTGTAACACATGTTCCATCTAAGTTATGTTTTATAATTGTCCTAAACCCCAGGCTCTGATACCAAGCTGTGACGCCCCACCTCTATACCCACGCTAGCCAAGAACACTACGGTGTAGTGCTGTCAACTAGCACGGAGAATAAGGCTGTTGAGGAGCGACCATCCATGTAATCGCTTTGTGCGAGCACCGATATGTCAGATAGAATAACATGCATTTCATCTTTTAGAGGAAATCCGACATACCGTTACAAACTCAAAGCTACTACACAGTGGCTATAATAGTTTAGGACAATAAATATAAAAATAACACAGATAACATAAATGCGGAATACAGATGGAACGAAAAGTCTCATATATACAATAACTGATATCAGTTACAATACATTTGACACAATACAAATGATACAACTACAACTGTCGACTCAAGAAGTTATATATACAAGTACATTATCGACTAATATACATGAATACATCATCATCTTAAAACAGACACACTGACTACTACAACAAGACGAAGACCACTTCAAATGATATAAAAAGTCTTCATAGCTCTAGCAGCAACCCAAAGCTAAAAATCTACAACCTGTAAATACTCGGTCTGACCCGAGTATTACATTCAAAAGAAAATAATACTCGGATCAGTCTAATTCAAAATCAGTTATTAGAGCATAGAAGCAATAATAATCAATCTCAATATAGATGACAGTCACAGAAATCTCGTATATCCAACTCTCGATACGAGAATTGGATAACGGCAGAAATAACACTAAACAGTGTTAATCCACAAAACAGAAATCCAAAGCAGTTTAAGCAATTGAAATGTCAATTTAAAAATATCAATGCTAATTGGCTGCAGTACACGCTAACGTGTACTGCCTTGCCAATACAGCCTACGAATTACGCAACTGGTCGATGAATTTAGAATAAAAGAGATATCGATTAAAATCTGTCAATTTGGTGTGGCTGCAGTGCACGCACGCGTGCACTGCCTCGCCACAACAGAGCATAAAGTCACCACAAGGGACAAGGGTAAAACTGCTACGAAAATGCAGCAGGTCAGCAAGTGCTCAAGGATGAACAGGTGCAAGTGAAAATGACACATGGATATGCAAAAGTGAACATACATCTGAATACATACTTGAAAGTATGTATACAAATGGTCAAGTGAATCAGAAGGCAATAGAACAACTACAAATTCAAGTAGCAGCAATAATGCAATCTAGAATGCCACAGCAACAAGACACATGCGTGTACAAGTTCAACAAGGCAAGTACAAACTGGACAACAACAAAAGCTACCAAGCAGGTTAAAGCATCAATGTGCACAAACAAATGGTCAAGCTGCAAGTAAAAATCAACCCAATGTCAACTCAGAGAACAAAAGCAAGTGCTACCGAACTGAGGCAAAATACACATACATATATGCAAGAAACAATACGTAAGTACTCAGGTGGGATGCAAATCTAAAGAGGTCGAAACTTTTGCGACTTGATGAAATCAAAGCCATGACGCCATCAAATGAATGCAAACTGCCTTACATATGCTCAATACTTCGTAAAACAGGTAGGCAACTATCTCAAATGGTCAAGACAGCTGCCATAAATGACCAAATGTGTGTGATACAAGTGGCTCAGGGAAAAGCAAACAATGTACACATAAATGAACAAATAGCACTTCAGACTACATAAAGGTGTGCAGTGACAAAATAATTGAAACTGAATATTTCAAACTTAAATAGAACATGCACCTGAACGTGATGGCACAGTTCAAGGCAACAGTAACAACACAAATACAAACTATGTCATTCATGATACAGTGACAATTTCATAAACAAGTTCAAGTGTGCTAATGCAAAGGAACATGAAGATATGCAACATGAATCTGGGTATCAATTTCAAATAGAAATGCATATGAACATGAAGATATGCAACTCAACTTAACTAAAATGATCAAACTCAGTTCAACATGACAGCAAGCAGTGCCACCAGACCACCAAGCAGTGAACAGTGAAGGCTACTATACTGGAAAGAAATAAGATGGCCAAGTGACAATGTACATGCTCCCAAAACCGTCGAGCTACAAAAAATGAACCACACATAGCACATAGCCATGTGGGAGTACATACTTGATGATCAAAATGCAAGAACGACTGTAAATATAAATATCTAGCTGTGACACAAATACGAGATACATGAACATATATAATAGGCACAACCACTTGCACATATAAATATACACAGTATGAACTGCAGGAAATAAGATCTCAATGCAACACAAATATTCAATACTGAAAGGCAACTTAACTCAATTACAAAGCACAAGGCACGAGTGACCAAATGCAACCAGTGAATGGTGAGTGCACAAATACAAAAGGTCAAGCTGAATGCACACTCAAATGAACAACAGCAATAAAGGCAACAGGAATCAATGATCACAAGTACAAGTATCACCTGTAACAACAATATGGACTGGACAGTGTAAAGATGAAGACTACGCAAATAAGCTCAGCTAACCCATCAAACCAAGGTCAAACCCAAGTCTCAAATTAGGTTCAACTCAAGGCCAATGAATCATCAAAAGTTCAACCGGAATGGTATCACATTCAATAAAACATGGTACAACAGCAAAACGGGTTAGTTCAGGTATCACCGTTGAGAATAAGGCACGGTACCAAAACGAAAGGCAAAGGCCCAAAACATTGGAACGAAATCGAACAAGTCGAGAAACCTGAACCATCACAATTCAAAGACCACATACGAATGAAAACGAGGGGTTCAAACCCAAATCAAGCGAACCATCAATTACAAAATCACTTAAATCCCAAGTTACGAAAATCGAACATACGAACGAAGTCAAGAGAATCATGTAACAGTTCGAATTAGATGTGAGTTTAACTCACCTTGCTTCGAAGCGGCGACGAGAACGACTCCATGAAAGCGGCCAAGCATCACAGAGGAGCTTCTTCTACGAGCGAGCACGAAGAGCAGAACTTCGATCGAGACAGGCGACATCGAAAATCATCCAATCGAAACCATCGCATGCTTCGACATACAAAGCCCGAAGATCAGAGCGAACGAAAGCCCTAGCAAGCATCGAAAGAACGAACAAGACAAAAGCCCTAATCTTTCCAGATCGAACGAGAGAGAGAGGGACGGTCGCCATTTTTATTTCTTTCTCGTTTCGATTTAGGTTAGTGAAATTGATAAAGGGGGAACGGGTCTAATGAACGAATGAAAAATTGGAAAGGGGGATCGGTTAGATAAATATCACGGTAACAATGAGTACGGGCCACAATAGCTCTCTTTAAAGCCCGTTTCCAAAATTACGAAATTTTATTAAAAGAATTTCTACTCGACATAGAAACCCCACCAACCATTTTATAAAAGAATTTCAAATTGATTTTTAATTTCAATAAAAATTTACGAACGATTTAATCACCTAATGGCGATAATTAAATGCTACGAATTTGCGGGTTGTTACATGGGCAGACTGAGAGAGTGAATCATATATTGGAGGATCTCTTGTGAGCTTGTATGCTTGATTTTGGAGGCTCATTGGATGATCACTTGCATTTGGTGGAGTTCGCATACAACAATAGTTATCAGTCTAGTATCGATATGGCACCATACGAAGCATTGTATGGCTAACCATGTTATGCTCTTTCATGTTGGTGGGGAGTGGGCAAGAATCCGATACTTGGGCTAATATAAGTAGAGAAACCTCATAGAAGATTGAGATCTTTCTGCAACAACTGAAAGCTGCTTAGGATAGGAAGAAGATTTACGCTGATAAGAGACATCGAAATTAGGAGTTCTCCATCGGCAATATGGTGTTAGTGAAGATTTCTCCATTGAATAATGTTATTAGATTTGGTAGTACGGGGAAGTTGGCGTCAAGATTCATGGGTCCTTTTTCAATAGCAGAAAGGGTTAGAACCTAGCATATAAGGTCGACTTACCTCAAAAGATAGCGGACGTGCACAACGCCTTCCATATCTCCCACTTAAGGAAGTTTGTGTACGACTTAGGCATGATAATAGCATTGGATCAACTTGATAATATCGAGATTGAACCAGAAGCTTCGAGACCTCATAAGCTGGTTTATATTGGTGAACGTGATACAAAATATCTTAGGAGGAAGACGGTGTAGTTAGTGAAGGTTTAATGGAGCAAAAGTGAAGGCTACTGCACATGGGAAACCGAGGAGAGAATGAGGGCTGCAGATTTGAAGTTCTTTGCATGGTAAGGCCTACTAATTATCATACTTAATTTCACCTCTGATATCATATAGGATGGTTTAATATCTCGCATGATAGGATAGGTTTATCTATACTCTTGATTGCATGGTTCCTTGTTTGATAAGTTTGATGGTTGCATATGATTGTTAGGAATGCGGGTAACTATGGTTGGCTATTCTTTGACTTACGATCCATAGTTTTATGTATCAAAGGATCGTAAAATATTTCTATTCAATTCATATTACGTCGTATGACTTTAATATTTTGGGAAATGACTTTTAGGGACATTTTCCACATCAATAATTTTTATTAAATTTCTATGTGACCATTTTGACCTAAAATTATTTTATACCCTCTAACTTTGATGGTAGTCGGCTTAGGGTCTAAAATCACTTCCGTTGCATCATGATGATGGTTTCCCATTCTGTAGAGTGGTCATAATAGTAAAATGGACTTACTGTTTGAAAGTTATTGTTGTTTAAAGTTTTGGCTGCTGTTGGCTAGTATTATTGGGTAATTAGTCTAATGCACACATAAACCCACTAACCCATTTTAGGATTGGAGCGTAAAGAGGACTAATAGGACTATTCCAAGTCATTTCCATTTTCCCCAAAATAGTTCTAAGCTTCCATTAACCCTAATCTCTTCTTAAATCATCTTTTTCCTTACTAATCTTAACAAAACATCGTTAGAAGGGTAATTAACAGAGAGATTGTTGATCTATCACTTTGGTGCTTGGAAATTCACTTTTCTTTGTTGTTCACCTTGAATCTAAGGTGAAATTTGGTATTTTGGGTATTTGGTGAGTGGTACTTGACCTCTCACTATCTTATGCATGTTTGTATAGTTAAAATTGATGTTTTTAACATGATTTTGATCCTAAAACATTTTCTAACCTTAACCACATCTTTATACATGTTTATAGCAAAAAATAAAATGATTTAAAATGGTTTTGCAATCCCCTTTGATCATATTGACATGCTAGTGTAAAGTTAGATCTAGACTACGATTTGTATGATTATCATGTGTTGATGAATTGCATGTGTTTATGGATGAATGTGGATGATATTTTAGTTTTGTATGTTGTGATTGATATAGTTTGCTAGTGCTTTAGGTAGTTAGGAAAAGAGATCGTCAAAATTAGGCAAATCAAAGGCAAAAGTAATCAGAATTGGATGAAACTTGGAGGAGGGGCTCTAAAGTAAGGGAGAAGCCCTGGATTCAGGTCGCAACATGTTTGGAGTTGGTTTGGTGGGTGGCGATGAGAAGAACTGCTCAGCAAGGTCGTTGTTGATCTACTTGGTAGGAACGAGTTGTTTAGGGACCGAGGCTATAAAACTTTAGGGAAAACTTTAAGTTGAAGGTGAAAAGAGGTTTAGAAACTCAAAATTGGAATTTTAGCTAAGGAGAGTGGTAGGTACCGGCTACTTTTTGATTAGTATTGACCACTTTTTAGGCCAAATGGGAAGTGCAAAAGATTTGGGAAGTGTTGCACTGAGAAGCAGAGTTCAATGCAAGCAAAAAGGAAAGAGATCAGGATATGGGTTCATATTGGTACTAACCTGCTTTAGGTTAGCACCGACCACTTTTTGGGCTCTATGGAGTTGTTGAAGACTTAGGGAGTGTGGCACTGAGGAAAGGAGCTCAAAACAAGCATGGATAGAAGAACTTGGGGGCTAAAAGACTTATCAAATTTTGGGCTAAGTAATTCAGGTTAGTACCAACCTAATTCAGGTTGGTGCCGATCTAATTCAGGTGGGTGCCGATCTGAATTTATGTGGCTAATTGAGACCAAACTTCTAAGGGATGCTTCAAAGGCTCTACAAGTCATGCTGAAGGTGTTTGTTTGTTTGCTTAGGGTTTAATGGCAATATCTATCAGGATGATAGCTTTGGGACTTCGATTACAGTAACTCGACGGTGTATGGGGTTAGGTTTTAATGATGGTGCCTCGATGTTGAAAGGAGTCGTGAGAATGATTTTCCACAAAGGGCAGGTTCTAGTAAGGGTGACCCGTGGATAGAATGTTCAATGCTTATATCGTGGAAAAAAGGAATATGGAATGGTTTCCTAAGGATAATGGAAACAAGATGGAGCAAGGAAAGGCTCAAATACATGTACTAAGGGATCATTGACACTCAAAGTGTTTTCTGTTGTACTCGAAAGCATGGGTATTGTGAGGACACTCACTGGGTATGTAGAATGGAGTCCTTAGATTAGTGGAATGGATCTGTATACCCTAGAGCGGAGGAATGGGTCTAGTATCAGCTTCGGGCTAAAGGTGAGTACATTGAAAACTAGAATTTATCACTTAGTCCCTGGCGGGGGAATGGTCATAGGTGTTATCATATATCAAGGGCACACCGAGTGATGGTGTGGATTCTTCGATGGATGTTGTGGTTGCTGATTATTTTCTCATGTTTTCTATCACTCTAGGGATGTCCCATAAGATACGTATTGTGGATAGATAAACCTGGACACCTATCATTATACTTAGTTTGTTGTACACCCTTATGATGGATGCAGCGTAGCATATTATGTTTGTAATATGCTAACATTTTGGTTGCAGAGACATGTCAAATATGGTTCATATACCCTTGTTCTTTACTATATCGACTTGTATAGTATTTCGAGATTCATCTATCGCTCATACGAGACTATTGTCTCACTTGTGGTTTTATGCTTTTCTTCTTATTATCTCGGGTGCTCTTAAATGAGTAGACGAGATAGTAAGTCTAGGTGTAGAGAGTGGCAATGTGAAGGAAAAGAAGGATGGAGCTTTCTTGTATTATATATGGATATTACGCTTATTTGGTTGTGCAACGCTATGGAGCCTAGGTAGTGTTTGATTTGCTATTATTAGACAATTTATTTGAGTTTAATTTCGCTTTATATAAACACTGTTACTATGTTGTATAACTCCGTGGAACTCTTCTATGATATTTGGCTCACTTAGTTATTACTGTTTGTAACACCCCACCTCTATACCCATACTATCCGAGAGTATTACTAGGTAATACTGTCAGATAATACGAAGAATGAGGTCGTATAGGGTACACACGTGAATATTCCCTTGGGCTAACACCGGTACGTATCTCAAAAATCATAAATAACTCACTTATATGTACACAGTATCGGCATAAAGTAATAAACATGTTTGCCTCCATGATAGAATAATACATAATATAAAATAAATTATAGAGATCATAGAGTCATTAACACAGCAACAACATATAATATAAAATATACACGAGTCTAAGTGGGTTGACAACAATAATCAAATGCCCACCATCACCAAAAATATCCATACATGACCAATATGTACATGTCAACAACACATGAACATATGTAACTACAAATATACAAAATGATAAACAAGTACTCTATCCACCATCTCTGACCAACATCCTTAAATTGGTCAACTCGTCCCTGAACCTGAAATGGCTCGAACTAACCCAAGTATTATATAAATAACACATGGGTCAGACTATTTCTAAAGTGCAGGTGTCAATGTATCTCAATAATAGTAAGATATATCAAAGGTAACATAAAGTGAAGTAAGGGTACGTAATACAGAAACACATCACAAAACGTGTAAAGTTGTATCCCCTATAGAGAGAGTGAAGTCAAACCATGTACTGATGAATAATATTAAATGGGTGAAATAATCAATGCATCCAAATCTCATTAATATAAATAATCATAGCATGGGACGTGCTCTTAGCAATTCCCCGGATTATCTCTCAGATAATTGTGAAGTAGACATACCCGGGGTCCGTCTTATTTGATAAATGTAACACATAATACTCATCCAAATCAAATAAACAAGAAATATAAATATGGCATACCCTTGGTAGCAAGGTCATCTCTCAGATAACCATGTAAAAATAGGCACAGGGTCCACTTCCATGCTCTCAGCATTTCTAGCTATCCTTGATAGCAATATAAATAATGTGTACAGGGTTACTCAACTATAGGGACTATCAATCAGAAGAATAATCAAGGAGATCGATGATCACATGATAACATCTAGACATTAGCCTCAAAGTAATCACTTTGGCTCTCAGGCAAAGAAATAATCACATGGTTTCTAAGACCTCTAATGATCTACGTAACTCTCAGCATCGGCATCAGTCTAGATAAATGATCTAGATGGCTCTCAGCAACATCTATAACAATCTAATAAAGGTGAATAAGTAGTGTCTATATCAACAACAACCAGACGGGAGACTAACAACTCTCAGCCTGCTCCAGGAGCCTTCCTTACATGCTATTAGTGTTACTATATAGTTATTGGTTACCTCGACGACCATCGTTACCCAATATCCATCTAGTGCAAGAAACATTATGCAATGATCATGACCCTACAAGTGCCCTAATGGTAACGGATTGCTGGCCAAAGTGAAACAGGGGTAGTGGCTCTCAGCCATATATATCAAAAAGGCATCATGAATTCAGGGAGTGACCCCCAATCAGGCCGCTAGGATGGATACTCGCCAATCTGGTTTGCTCCCCGTCGTATAATGGAAGCATACACACAAGATAGACAATGTATGGCTCTCAGCCTGCTCACTCTCAAATCACATCACCATAAATAATACTACGTAGATATGACCCTTTCGAGTGACATCCACTTACAAAGAGTAATCGAACAAGTATCAACTCGGGCGTCCAATACCATCCGGTGCTACTCAAACATTTACCCAATGTTTGTAAGCTACACATGCTAATTATTCTATATAACAAATTCAAAGAATAAACGAAGAAATATTACCGAAAGTCTCATAACAGACGGTATTATAACTCCCTTTTTTCTAATTTTTTGTTACACAAAACAAAAATCAACCAAAATACACAATTCTATTATTTATTGATTCGGAAGGGGTTTAAAATACATTTTCCAAATATCCCCAAAACAATTTCAAGTATAAATTCTTAATTGAAAGAAAATCAATTTATAAAATTTACAATCTTTCCACAAAATCTATTTTTTGTTTCAAAATAAATGGTTGCAAATCTATTATTTAATTACAAGGAATCTATAAATTACCATTCTATTCCAAATCACTTGAAAACCCTATCTAAAAATAATTCATACATCTTAAAGTTCTTCTTTAATAATTGAAATAATAATATTAAAAAAATTTATAATTCAAAATTTTCTTTAAACAACAAATTTAAGTAATTCTACTTTTCCAATCATGATTTTCAATTAAAAATAATTTTTGAAAGCCATAAAATTTTATTCCTTAAATGAAAATTTTCATTAAATAAATAAATTTGAATTCATCATACTATTACTTAAAAATATATTTTACAACCTCCAAATTTGTTACGTTTAAATAAAATTAACAACTTGCTTTAAAATATAAAATCTTAAATACTATTTTATAAAAATCATTTAAACATCTTTATAATCAATATTAAATGGATACCGATATAAATATTCAAAAATTCACTTATTCAATCAAATCCCTATCAATTACCAGCTTGAGCTTGTCGGAGCCAGTGCCAGGTTATTCAATTACCAGCTTGAGCTTGATTTTGATTTTCTCATAGTCAAATTTCCACCTATCAATTATCGTGATATGATCGTCTACGTCCTCGCACTGGTGATTATAACTTCTCCCACTTGGGATTGGATGATGTCCTCTAATCCTTCCAATGCCTCTATTTTTAGGGAATCTGGATAAGGGCTAGAGCAAGAAGGAGGAGTTAGAGCGATTGGCTCAGTAGTGACGGAGGTTGATGTGGTAGAGATAGCGCTATGACTAAGTCCTAAGTGGCCGGTGGCGGAGGAGGAAGCGACGAATAACTTGTAAGTTGACAGACAATGAAGTAAAGATTAGAGACCGCTTTAGGTGAGAACTGAAGCATCTTGAACATTTGGGAGATGAGAGAATACCTTTGCTATGTGAAGCTCCTTTGATTGGAGACTTGGAAATTTCGCTTTAATAGATGACTGGATGGATTGAGAAACAAGAAGATGGATATAAGGCTCGACGGCCGTTGTAGCAATGGAGCATGAATTTTGATGTGGGCGGCCTTAAAGTTGGCCACTGCAGGAGTTTTGGATTTCGTTACAGGCACCTTAGATTTTGGAGTCAATGATTATGTTCGATCCAATGCACTAGGATCGGTAGGAGCCTTAATGGCTGTCTTTCCCACAGTTGCATCCTTTATAGCTAGGATAGCATTTCCTTTCTCCAGAACCATAATGTCTTCCTCATCCAAGAAGTTTGCTTTCAGCTCACCTTCAGTTAGGCCTTGATCGACCTCAACCGATTGGTAGAGTATCTCCTCCAAGAATTGGCAAGTCTAATGGGATAGCTGTCTCCCAACCATTTTCAATTCTTGTCCTTGATAACGTTGCAAAAAATTGTTGAAGGTTAGCATTCATCCCCTTATTACTCTTCTTAGCCTACTCTTTGAGCTCTTTGATTTCGACTTCGGTCATGGCAAGGTCGACATGATCCTGGGACATAAAGTTTGTTTCAGCTTTTAAATCGGCCTTGAGTCCGCAAACTTTGGCTTACTGTATTTTGAGCTCTGCACCCTTGGCCTAACGTGCGTCCTCCTTAACCTTGACTTGCACGGTAAGCACACCACTCTTGATGGGATTTCTTGAGTTGGTCGTTTATGACGTTAAGGGCTTGAGCATGTGTCGTTTCCAGCTCTATGTTTAACTCTTTGGCATGCTTGGCTTATCTGAGAGCGTCGTCTCTTTGCCTTGTGACTTCCGCTAGCTCGAATTTCTAACCCACCACAATGTTGTCATGACTTCTCCTCTCCGACTCGAATGACTGAATATGTACCTGATTGATTTGCTTAAGGTCAAAGAGGACTTTGGTTAGTTTTTTCCATTTTAAAGAATTTATCGACTATTTCGTTAAATCCTTCGAGCCTACGGTTGGCACCCTGATAGGAAATGTGTTTGATGTCATAATCAAACATCATCCCTATTAGACAATAGCCGGGTAAAGCGGCATACATCCTAGTGCCGATAGCACTAGAAGGGTTTAGAAGGGGTGGTGGCGGAGTGGCATGCATTGAAACCTTTTTGGATTTATGGGAGGTTGATACGGTAATGACCGAAGGGTAAGTCATTGGGTGTTGCTGTAGAAGAGATAGGGGTTGAGTATGCAGTTGTGAAGAGCTGGACATAGGCCCTGGACGATCACGAGAGTCGCGTTGCCTCTTCCCTAAATTTTGATGTTCTTTCTCCTTTGCCTAACCTCTCCTTCTGTCTTCCTCCTCCTGATGCTTTCTATTTTTTCTTCTTATTCCATCTTCCTCTATCTCCCAATTGTACTTTGGTGTTGTGAGTGAGCTCCCAGAGTGGACGCCCAACGGTGACTAATGCCTGAACGTAGATAATACATTCGATCCCTCGCCATTGCACCTGAAATAAAGAAAGAGAAGATATATTAGTACTAATGAATGTAGAGTGTACATAATCATGATCCTAAAGGTGTGTGAAGTGTTGATAGTGCCCTAGGTATTCTATGGACCATGCTCGGGATTTGTAAAGATGGGGTTTCATCTTCCTCAACTAAGAGATCTCCAGATGGAAAGCTGAACTCTTTAGGACTCTTGTTAATAATGTCCTCTATTAGGGTATCCAGATTGCTCAAAGAGTCAAAAATATTTTCTGAGAATTCCATAGGGGGTGTTTCTTTTACGATCGTTATCAAGCTGGGACCAGGTTATTGCTAGGACTTGATGATTATTCTCTTTGGATGGGATGGAATGGGGGCTCTAGCGCCTTTGGGGGATGTCTCCCAGTATGATTCATTATCCCCTGAATCAAAGTCTTCATCTTCATCGTCACCTCATCTCCTCCTCACCCTCTCCTTTCTCTCCTTTTTCTCCTCCTTCTCCTTCTCTTCCTCTCTTTCTCCACTTCCCTCTCCTTTTCCCCCTTCTTCTATGTTGACCCACATTTTTCTCTAGTACTCTCTCATCTCCTTTGTCAACATTTGCCTCATCTTCTAGGCTTTCATCGTCCCCTTAATTATCATCATTAATGTCACGAGTAGAGGGAGAGGACACTACAGTAGCCCAAGACTTGTTGGAAGGAAGTGGAAGGGGAATGGCATATCTATTGGGATGAAAAGGCCATACTGGCAGAGCCTCTCATTAGTAAGAATGAAGGCGGTGGTGTGAAATTCAGAGCCGACGCTCTTTAGAATCTGTAGAGTGTTGGCTTGTGCATCGTTGGAACCTCGGTCAGGAAGATCAACAAAGAGTACGAGAAAAAAGTTAGGCACTTGGATGAAAAAAATCCAAGTATAGAACGGACATTAGAGAAGGAAACTTATATATGGACAACTAGAGGGGGTTGAAACCAAGCAGATGCGGACAGAGAAGTATTCTCTTTTGAAATAGCCCCACTTTTTATGAAGTGCTCCTATGAACTTATAGAGATTATAAGCCTCAACGATCAATAGGGAAGGTGATTTGGCCCTCTTCTTGAGTCCTAAAAGGTAACTTAGCTCCCCCAACCATGGAGGATGTTTCAACTGCATCATGAATAGGACGTCTAGAAAATTAAGTGGAGCATAGCCATTGGGGTGCACCTATGTTTGACCCAATCCAATCTCTTGCATAAAGAATTTAATGAATTCATTGAAGGGGAATAGCTCCACTAAAAGACATGCACTTGTTGCATACGATGTACCCATGGGGCGGATTAGGAGCCCATTGATCGAATCTCGACAGTAGAACATCAGTCTCCGAGATTCCATAGCGGAGGAAGATAGCTTGAAGTGATTCTGCTTTCAATAACAATTGTACTTGATCAGGAGGATTCTCTAAGACTATTGTAGCACATTGCTCATCTAATGTAGGAGGTCGATCAAGAGATGGTGTCACTGGAATGATTTTTCCTTGAAGTTTGACTATTATAGAACGTCTCAATCCAAACAGAGTAGACGTGGAGGTTTGAGCTGAAGAAGAACTGGCCTCAGGAGGAGTAGAAGGATCAGGATTGAATTTAAAGTGAGGAGACTGCCTAGTCAATCTGAACTGAAAGCTTGATAGCGAACGTGGTCAAGTATGTTTTACTTTAAATATTTGTTTTAAATAGAACCCGTTTGGTCGATGTGTAGAATCCAACGGATGTCGACGTGTGTTGGCCAATAGGGTTTTGAACATCAATCGTGATAATGTGAAGTGTTAACCTATATAGCGTGTGCCCGATTTTTAGAGCATAATGTATGGAACACTATGTGTGGATAGTCCGATCATGCTGGCAAACGAGCTCTGTTGCACGGTAGAACCGTGTGTTGGGTCTTGCCTGTTATCGTGGAGCGAAGAGTAATGGAACCATCATCCAAAGCGATGCAGCGCCCTCTTTGTAGGAACACATGACTGTGATGTGACTTGAATAATCTTTTTGAATGCCAGAGTGCATTCGATGCAACCTTTCCTCAGAATCATCTCACCGAAGTCGAGTCGTCAATCCCTACTCGACCATAGCTTGATAAAAGTTGTTATTGCTATCTCATTGAATAAACACTTGTTGCATACAGTCAAATCAAGATAGGCTAAGGAGGAACTTGGGCCAAAAGGCACAAAACATTGGGTTAAACACCAAGCATTTACTTAAGATTTGAACATGGCCTTGATGCTACTTGGTGTCCTCCCCATGAGTGACTCGAGTTTTCCCAAAGAGAACACTAAACCCTAACTTGACCAAATGCTTAAGGTAAGCAGTGGTTGGTAGTAGGTGAATGACGGCACCTTAAATGTCAACCATGGCATGATGATGATCATAGCCTTGACGTCACTCCATGATAGCCATGGTAGCGGCACCATTCAAGAACCGACCTTGATTCAAATAGATTTGAAAGAGAAGAGGAGGAATCGATGCCAGTTGATCGAAATGATGGAGAAATTATATGGGATGGTGGCGACGGCTGACATCAGAGTAGTGAAGTTGGCAATGGCTTGGTGACAAAGTCAAAGTGATGAGACGAAAGCAGTTAAAAGTTTAAGATTGCATGGGAAAACAACTCGGTACTAGGAAAATGAAGTGAAGTGAGAAAAACACCAAGTGTTAGATCATTTATTTGAGTTGGCTGACAATAGCAATTCATGTCAGTACTAACATGAAGTGATTGGTACTAACATGGTTCAACTAAAAAAGGAGAGGGGGAAGAGAAAAGGAATTCATATTTGACTAAGGCATGATACGATTTTCAAGATGATGTGGATCTTGACCTTGGTGCAAAGAACGTATGACAATTATTTGAAGTGATGGAACTGATGCCCTTAGAATAGGGACGACGCTTCAAGTGATGGGTTGTGAACCGGTGAAGTCAGTGCAGACGACTCTATACTGCTTGTCTTGATCCAAAGCATAATTTGTTTTCAATAGAAGCATACTTTGGAGAGAAAGTGTTATCCAACATTTGAATAGAGCAGCTTTCAAGTGAATCTGGATGATAAAACAAAGACGAGATGATTCTAGAACTTAGAGGCAAATTATGGTTAGGGGAGATAGCTTGAAAAAATTGGAATGGAAATAGGCAAATGAAAAGTGATTGGTATCGATAACAAAAGTGATCAGTACCAATATGATTACCCTAAGGAATCTCTCTTTTCTTTGTATCTTGTCACCGTATCAAGGAGTATAGTAATGTGCCAAGTTGATTATATATAAGGTGTCCATCTCTGAAGGAGTAGGTGAACAACTTCAAAGTTGTGCAAAAAAAGACAAGTCCTATATAAGACAAATCATATCGGTGCCGATCTGAATTGGAAAAATCTTTAACGAACCTTGAAGACTTGGAGATATAATCCAGTGTTAAAGGAGGATCTAAAGTCACATGAGGAAAATCATCTCAATACCAATCTGAATTATGATAGGTACCGATCTGATTTCTTTAACGGGATGGCTTGTTCTTCCCTTCTACTTTCTTGAATTTGAAATTTTACCCAGTCTTTCATGATCAGGCGACTATGGAGGATGATACTGCTATAAATATAATCAATATTGCAACTTAGAAAGGAATTTTTGCCTACCATCTTTTTCGTCTTCTATTATCTACTCGACTTTGTCGCTTTTGAGCTTCCTCTTACTGTTTAGATCTAAAAATGAATTGAAGCTCTTGTACATGTGACAAATCAAATTCTAATAAGATTAAAGTGGACGTAGGTCATAAATTTTGCCGAACCAGTATAAAAACCCTTTATGTTTTTACTATTTATTGCTAATTTGATTAGATCTACTTCGTTTTTTGTTGATTTGGGGTATTGTGCCACTTTTTGGCTCAAAAGGTATTTTTCAGAAATATACTTGCAAAACATAATTGCCAGGCAAATATTTAATATGCAAATATTTGCTACTCATGTACATGCAAAGTAAATATTTACCATAACATATAATTGCCAAGAAAATATTTGATAGAAAAATATAAGACAAAGCAATATATTTCAGTAGTTACTAGAAAACACTTACCAAGCATATATAATTGCCAAAAAAATATTTGATAAAAAAATATTTGCCAATCATGCATATGAAAAAAATAATATTTTCCAGAGCATATAATTTCCAAGCAAATATTTGATAGGACGATATTTTTAAGGAAAAATTCACCCAACATTTGGGTTCATCCCTTATATAATTGGATAAGTAGTGTCTGTAATGAAATCATGATGCAATAATATATACTAAACAATAAATTAATCCAAGAATAGGAAATATTACCAAAGAAGAAGGAAAAAAACTAAGACGATAACGTAATTATCCAGAATAAATAATGTTTCTACACTATCTATTCCGTATATTTACTAAATTATATTTTGCAGAAATTAAAAAAAAGATAATCAAATAATAGATAGAGCTGGAATTGATTATCCCACATTTAAGTTGCTTACATCAAGCATAAGCCAAGAAAGCAACAAAATATAAGTTCAAGAGTTTGAAGATATTTAAAAAAAAGTCGAAGAAGAAATAAGAAAGAAAAATGAAGAGAAAGAAGGTAAAATAAAAAATGGAGTAAAAGGAAAATATTTCCTTCATTGCTGTCAAAAGGAGTAAAAATGGAAAGTAAAAGGCAGCAAGCAAAATATCCAACTTTAAATATGAAATTCCATTAAAATAATAAGACAACAGTAAAAGAGTACAAAAAAGTGAAGGAAAAAATGGTAGTTGAAGAATTATCAGATGAAAGCAAAGAATTTGAACACGGCGGATCAAAAATTTCAAAAGAGGCAGTAATAAATGTTGAAAAAAGGCAGGTTTGCAAAACAGTTTCTAACATAGCATCAGATAGAGGAAATTAAAGAGTTTTATGAACAAGATGAAAACAAGTGTACTTATTTTATATATTCACCAAATATCGACATGGTAAATAATTGACAACCAACTATTATAGCAAATATTTGCCTCATAAGGTCTAAGATATTCACCAAATATCAGGCTGGCAAACATATGCCATAATGAAAACCAAAAAATTATTTGTCAAGCAAGTATTTTGACAAATATTTTCTAGGTAAAAATTTGCCAAACAAACATTGTTTCAAATATTTGTTATGTATATTTTTACCAGATATAAGCTTAGCAAACATTTGTCATAATGTAAGGCAGAAAGATATTTTCAGGTAAAAATTTGCCAAACAACTATAGTGGCAAATATTTGCTAACCAATTTTTTCTAGCCAAGTGTTATGTAAAGTATTTGCTAAGAAAATAATAACCAAGCAAGTATAGTGGAAAATATTTGCCATCACGGTGCGTAATGTAGACTACTATATTTCTTACGAACTTTTTCTTTAATTTCTAAATTGATTAACAGAAAAATGACATACTATAATCCTTAAACAGACAAAGAAATCAAAGGAATAAATATATCTGATATGTTATTTAATAAATTCATTGATTCAAAGGTATGTATCTTTACACTATAGTTCAAATATAATAAAAATAAACAAAAAGAAACAATTTATATTAGTATGAAATTCTATTTTAACGAAGGTAATCGACTGGTTTATGGAAAAACCTAAAACCATCACATCAAGACATGATGTGCTTTAACCCTATGTTGTAGTATGTCATGAATACTAATAACAGATAACATATAAAAGAATTATAATTAATTAAATACTCAATGTAGGTATTAATTTAAAATGGCTACAAAAACACTTTTGAACATTTGATTGTCTAAACTCTGGAAAAAGATGCAATAAAAAAAGAAAAATCTTAATTCCTCTACACATTCACTCTCACTACACAATCCTAGAATTAAGACACAAAATCAAATTTGGAAACATTATGATTCCCAAGGACGAAGAAGAAAGAATCCATTTTTCCCATAAAAAGAACTAGCAAAATTAGTGGTAAGTTAAAATATATACCCGAGAAAATGTATACAGTTGAAAAATATTTGCATAGTAAATATGTATTAGAAAATAATTTCCTTAAAAAATATTTGCCATAAAATATTCGTCTAAAGTATTATGGGGTATATAGCAAAAAAATGGGCTGCCACCATCAAAATAACAAAATAAACCATTTAAAAATTTTGATTTCCCCCAATAGCAATGTAACTCGTAAGTATAAAGCTATTTATTACAAAAATTAATTTATGGACTTCAAAATTAATAAACTGCGAATTGATGTACAATTGGTTGTGCAATATTCATAATGTTATACATGGAAGATAGACCAAAGGATCTTGACTAACAAGGAACAATATAAAGATAAAGAGATAAGTGAAACAAGAGCAAATACCGTGTGAAAATGTAACTAACAACAAACATGGATGGAGGTCAGATCCAAATACACAAAAACCCTTGAAAGATATCATTGAATATGAAAACTACACTTGAGTTATCCAAAATATTTTTTGTATAAATCTAATTTTGATATAGTAAATTGCAATGATTGTATATGAATGTAATTTCAAAGTGAAAGACTTGGATGTGACGTACCAGTGTAAATTTCAATATGAATTATGGCCACATGTAAGATTTGTAGCATAAATTTTTGTCTGCCAAATATTTGCTAGACAAAATAGATAATGGCAGTATCAGAGTAAGATGATATGATATCACTATAATATGTAAAATTAAATGAATAATTTCTATATAACCAATTTATGTACAAACTATTTATTTATGTATTTCTATGATATTCAATTCTTATCAAGTGAAATTTTCCAATATTAAAATTTAGACAGTAAATAATTGCCATGTAAATACATGTCCAACAAATATTTTCCAAGAAAATATATACAAAGCAACTATTATTCGGTCATGTATTTAGCAGGTAAATAATTTTCATTAAAATATACTATACTTTCCAACCAACTATTTGCCAAACAAATATTTAAAAGGCAAATGTTTGCCAGAAAAATATATATCAGGAAAATATTTGTCTGTCATGTATTTGGAAGGCTAATAATTTCAAGCAAAACATTATGACATAAATATATCCTAAATTCACAAGACAAAAATTACTTTAATACAATACAATAGATTCCATAACAAACAAAAAACATAATGCAAAAAAGTCTTAAAACTAAAAAGTTACAAATCTATATGAACTACAATTGATTCTTAAGCATACAAGATCATTTGTTATGACCCAACTTCTTTCATACACTACAACTCTTATATTTATTAACCTATCAACTACTTAATTTGATATGAAGAAGGATGCCTCTCTGCACCACGTCTGCTCTTTGGTGGCTGTACTGAACCATCTTCGGGTGAAACATCTACCATTTTGTAATTAACAAGAGGATGATTTGGATGAGAATAAGCTGCTCAAAAAAAGATAATTTGAAATAATATTAAATATAGAAGTAAACATAAAAATCAAAAGCAAGAATACTTCTAATATTATGAGCACATGGAAAACCTTGAATACGTCAGACATTAGAACTGCATCATCGATTACCCAATCAACATAATAAGACTGAGAAGACTGAAATTCATAAACAACCACAATAGATCTCGTAAATATCCATTCAATGCCTTCAAGGTATAAATCCATTAAATGCCTTCCCATAACATGACACAATTTATTATTCCAAGTATTACATAGTTCATGTCTATCATACATAATTTTCATAAGCATCGACCGGATTCTATCCAAACATGTAGTAATAGGTAGATATATTTCCTCTAAAAATTCAATGGTTAAAGTCTTTCTACACAATTAGAACTCATTTCCACATTACATTTTCCAAAAATACATTAGAAAACTTCTCAAAAGGCAAATCCTGTAAACAAAATTCTACTTCAGCACTACCTGCCCTCGTAAATTCAACCAAAGCTTGATTAAACTCATCCAATGTAGCAGCGTTATCAACATGAAAAAACAGTGAAATGATCCATTTCTTCTCGCCTCGAGGATATATTTTTATATTAGAGAACTCTTAAAATTATTCTTCAAATGATCATAACAAGTTACATATGTTGAACCAGGAAATACTCGAGGAATAACAAGAAGAAGATCAGGATGTTGATTGGATACAAAAGTAAAATCACGATGATCATCACATAACATTTGCCTAAGCTTTATAAGAAACCAATACCAGTTGGGCTCATTTTCACCATATACAATAGCAAAACAAGAGAAAGGAATCCAAAAATAAAGACAAATACATAAAATTTATAGAATAGTGACAAATACACAAGAAAAAAAAGTTCAACCTGGCAAATATTTGCTCCGCATGCAAATATTTAACTAATAGATAAATGTCAGTCAAATATTTTCCAAGAAAGTAATCCCCTTGCAAATATTTTACAAACAATTATAAAGCTAACAAATTTTTACCATGTAAATATTTGCATGAAATATTTGCTTGGCAAATATTATCCTAGTAAGTAATAAATAACTAAGAATTTTCATAATTAAACCATGCCTTGGTTACCATTACTCACAGTTGCAGATATAATACAACGTTGACCTCTTACTCTTGTAAAAGCACTATCTAGAAATATTATAGGACGGTAGTATTAAAATCCCTATTTAGAAGCTTAATAACCAATAAAAATCCTCTCAAACTCATGACTATCTGTAACGACCTGGATTTTTGAACAGTTTATAATTTAATATAGGAATTATTTAATAACTGAATCTTGGATTTAATTCGAATAAATATGGTTTCCAAAGCTTATTTAAATTCTGTTTAAATAAGAAAGATGATAGTAGGCTTTTAATTTGAATTGAAAGTGATTAAACTGGTTTAATAATAATTCATTTTAATTAACACGTGATAACATCATTCCGAGGCACTGTCTTGGATTTTGACAAAACTAGTGTCATTAGATCTGGAATAATGAATTGTTATGCGCCGTTGAGTTTCATGACGATCGGACGTACTGTGTGGTCGTGCAAGCTCGAAACGCATAGCAATTGATTTCAAAAATTAAATGTAAAATAATTTGATTTTAAAAGCTAGCTTCTGTATATGATGGAATTAAGCCCCGATGCTAGTTCCATTGTGTTTGGAATGAGGGTAATTAGCTAGGAAAGCCAGTGAGCACACCTCATTTGGAGTTCGAGATTTTGGAGGGTGAATAGTGTTTGAAAATATTCTATATAAGGACCTGACTTTCTTTATTTTTCTAAAAATATAACCCTAACCCTAGCCTCATCCAATGGCCATGGTTGATCAGCGCCTCCTCTAGGGGCCATTTCAGTCGATGATCCCTACTAGGAAAATGTTTGGCATGGTGCGTTGAGTGTTGTGAACGGTTGAATTGTCATGGATTGAAGCGTGGCGGCTAGGCCGAGTTGAACGTCGCAGCTAGGGTTGGCGATTTCATCGCCGATGGTGATCTATGGGCGGTGGCACTGAAGGGGAAAGGTAGAGGGGGACGAGGGCTACTCGCAGCTGGACTTTGCGGGTGGTCGGAGCATTGTAGAGGTAGCAACAAGGAAATAAACAGCGGCGGTTATGGGTTGCTCAATCTTGACGTAGGGGCGATAAGGTGAGGTAAGGTTAGTCTCGTTGGGTAGCTCATGGTCTGGGGAGGTCAGGGGCAGTGAGCGACGATGACCGATGGCCTAAGGCGGTTGCGGTCGATGGTGAATGGTGCAACGTCGACTTTGTGATAAGGCATCCTGAGTTAATTGTATTTAAGGAAATTAACGTTAAACTTTAATTAATTTAGTTAATTAATAATTAAGTATCTCTAAGTTCTAACAATCGTATCTTGCTCATACGAGGTTCGATCGAGGCGCTGTTTTTGTTGTGGCGTTAGTATCGAGATTATCTACACGATGGAGTTGGATTTGTTGAGTTCGAAGCTAGTAGGAATTTTAGTCTCGATTTTGGACTATTCGGAAATGCAAAAGCTTTAACTGAAACCTAACCTAGGTGAGTTTTACTCACCAGTTGATTATATATTGTTGTATATATAATTGTTTTTGTGTTGAAAATATAAACTGTATAACGAATAATGCAAGTTATATTACTTTTAGACCCCGCCTTGTTTTGTACAACAAGTAGTAACATTATATTGAAGTATAATCTCCTTTTGATTCTGTAAAACATGTATCGTGGCCCAGACTACTTGTTTACATGTGTGATATTGCTTTGTGAAAAGTAATAGTATGTTATGAATGTTTAGAAATGAAATATTCGTTATAAACGTGCTTTGAAATCAGTTATATTTGACATATGCTAAATTGGATAAATTGTGGTAAAGTGTGAAAATATACATGTACATATATATTGGGTTGTTCTATACATAGTTTGGTGTGTAGGAATAAATGGAATTGGGTTGGAAATTTATAGAAATTGTAAATGGTAGAAGCGAAATGGTCACGATGGATTCACTTTGAAATTGCTATTGTAACAACCCTGTATTTTTCAAATATTTTTTTTAATTGATTTTTCCAGATTCAAAAGCTTTATTTATGAAAAGAATAAATTTTGTTATTTTAAATATAAACTTTGACTTTGATGTGGATTAGAATTCCAAATATGACTAAATTTAATATTTCCTGAAAATGTGAATTGTGGTCAATAGTCAAACTTTGACTTTTAAGTTTAAATTTTTAATAGTTTGAAATTATAAATTTTATCTTTTATTATGAAAATAGATTTAATAACTTGAACACTACTTTTCGTTTCGTTGAAAACGGAGTTAAAATGTAAAAGTTATGTACATTTCAATTTTTAGTATAATTTGTTTATTTGTGCAATTTTGCCTATTTTAAATTTTTTTAAATCATATTTTCTTTCTTATATTTTGTTTTAATATGTTTTAATATGTTTTTTATGTATATTTTGTCTTTTTATGTTTTTAAATTGATAATAGTATTTTTCCAAAATTTACTGTATTTATTTTTCATTTTTAAAGGCTGTTTTCCTATTTTCTGCTATTTTCTTCATTAAAAATTATATGTAAATTAAATTTTAAATATTTATTTTGTGAATATAGTTTTATTTTATATATTATTTATGTTTAAAAATATATTGCAAGCTCATATGAATTTTCTAAAAAGTTTTCTATTCAATTTCAAAATTTTCTAGTCTAGTTCACTGTTTTAACTATTTTCCTTAATTCTACTTTATATAATCAATAAATATTATATATATTTTTATATTTTATCAAATTTTCGAATTTTTAACTGGAATTTCTGTTATTATCAGAAATATAAACTTATAAAAATGAATTAAAGAAATTTGAAAAGCCTTAAACTTTCTATCTTCCTAAGGCCCTTTTATTTTCTAACCCTTCTACTTTTTAACCTAACTTTTCATTCAATTGGCAACATCTCCTCATTTCTTCAGCCGCCACTTTTTTTTTCTCTCATTCACGAAATTCCAAAGCTCCTAAACCCTAAAAAAAATATGGCTTCCATTCTCCTCTTATCTTCTTCCTTTATCTCTTCTTTACTTCACAATTTCCATTGATTTTGCCTTCCTCCTCTTCTAGCTTTGCTTGGCCTCTACCACCTTCATCTCCACCATCCTCTCCACCTTCAGCCCCACCACCATCTACAGCAGCACCTCCTCCTCCTCCACTGACCATGACAAGCCATGCCCATCCATTTAAGTTAGCACCACAAAATTGCACAAAAACCCTTCCAAACAATGCCTAAACCACGTATGCTTCACCACCACCTTCATTTATCGCCTTGGCCACCCCTAGAACCACCACCACCAGCAACTACATGACCTTTGGCTGCTGCTGCACCATCACCCTCCACTGTCCAGACCTGTACCATGCATGGCTGAGCCAAGCAATGACCAAGTCGAGCCTTGTTGTGACCAAAACTTCACCTATTTGCCTTGTCCATTGATATTCTTCATGTTGCATCTCCTACCCTTCACATCACTTCATGTTGCCATGCTTAGGTGTGCTAAACCTGACCTATATGATGCTAACCTAAGCCCAAACACATCATGGCGGAGCACTTGATCCCCTATGGTCAAGCATTTGAATGGTAAAGGCAAAGTCTTGTCTTTATTGCTTTGTATTTCAATTTGTTCAACATTGTTTTATGTTAAGTATATTCATGTGCTATATTGTTTTGTCTTGTTTGGGTATTGTTTACAAGATGATATCTTGGCTATTTTCTCCACTCAAATCAAAGGTCGTGCCTTCTGGATCCGTTGTGTCATTCTAATTGATATCTCCAGCATAAAAAGGTGAGTTATTCTCACCAGACAATATGTACCTATATAACTAGTAAATTGACACCCTGCGAATCTGTAGAAATATATTATCATGTTATATATGCTTATATTATTATCATATGATGTTCACACCTGTTATTACACCTGTTATATCATATGTTACTGTTATTTAATGTTATTCTGTTATTTATATCTGTTATCACACTGCAAGTTCCCTGTAGATTAGAATCACTATGGGTTGAAATGATACATACCCGAACGGACTTTAGAATAGGGAAAAATCATTATGGGCTGAAATGATAGGCCTGAACGATTTTTATTTAAATTATTTTAACTTGGGATTGCGGGTTTGAAATGATAGAACCCGGATTTTCTTTTTTTTAACTGCGGATTGAAATGATACATATCTGTATCACTTGACCTAGGTTAGAAAATTATATACAGGCCCGTGGTTATTTTATAAAGAGTTTTGGATATCTTTAAGTATTTTAAAAATTATAAATTTATGAAATTTGATTTAAATAGATTTTGAAATGTTTTGAAATAAAGAAATTATGATTTTTCTATGTGTTAAAAATGTAATTAATTAATGGTTTAACTGGATTTTTGAAATATAACTTAAGTTGGAAATTTGGAATTTTGGTTAAAAAGGATATTTAAGTTATATAAATAAAATGGATATTAAATTTTATTTGGAAATGGTAAATATGATAATTTGATTAAATTTGAATTTAAGTGATTTAATAAAGTATTATTGATTTTTCTATGAATTTAAGTGGTTAAATAAATGAATGTTTAAAAGTGATCTTTTAAAATATAACTTAACTAGGAAATGTGAAATTTGGTTTTAATTAAAGGTTTAAGTTAATTAAATAAAATTGGAAATTTAGTTAAAGTTTGAAATGGTAATTTAAATTTGAAGTGTTAAGTTTATTAGTTGAAAAGTGAAGAATTGGACACTTTTACACTTAAATTTATTAAGTAAATTGTTGAAATTGGATTTGATTATAAGAAATTTATTGTGAAAAGATATATGTTAAATGATATGTAAATGAACATTTTAAATGTTAAAATATGATTTTTAAAAATGTTTATGTGTTTTAAATTAAAGTTATTTAATTGTTGGAAATACACTAACACCTGAAATTAACTTTTAATAGCATTCAGAAATGCTATAGATTCTGTTTTGAACTAAAATTGTGTAAAAAGGAGCTATTACAGCATTTCTTAAATGCTGTAGTTGCTGTAATTGAACTTATAGGCTAATATTGAACTCAGGCCTATTATAGCATTCTCTGGAAATGCTATAGTGGTCTGCAGTCTTTGCTGAAACCAAATTTAACCCTTGTTTTGAAATCTGAACTACCGCAGCACTTCTGAAATGCTGTCTTTTCTGTTTTGAACTATAATTCAACTAAAACTGAGTTTTAACAGCTGTTTTAAGTGCTGTCTTTGCTGAATTAAAAATGTTTTCAAATATAACTTATAGCAGTTGTTTTAAATGCTGTGAAATGCTGAAATTCTAATAATTAGGGTTTTTGACTTAGTAAACGAACTCAGAATGGTTTGAAACTTTGGAAATTGAATACTTGATTTGAAAATATAATAATTACACTTTTAAAAGGTTTAAATGAATTATTTTGATTGGAATATAAACTATTTAAAGGTGATTTGAAATGATAGTAAATGAACGATATCTTTGAATTTAAAAAGTATTTAAAGTTGAATATTTGGATTTGAACTGATAGGATATTTTATTTTATTAAAATGATTTGAAATGAAGTTTTGTAAGGATATGATATTTTATTATATTAAAATGATTTGAAATGAAGTTTTGAAATTATATGAAAATTTAAATATATGGAAATGGTTTGGAATTGATTTAATCTTTATTTTGATAAAGATATGGTTTGAAATGATATTTTATTTTGAAGTAAAGTATTGTTTTTAAAAGTTATAACCACGGGTTATAATAACGTTGGGTTGTTAAAGAGACCGGGATCGGATATGGACATACTCTCTGTCTTACCGAAAACCACTTTGGCAACTGTGTACGCGGTGGAGATTCCAGAATGAAGTAGGATGGTGGCGACGTTCTTAAGGTATGTTACGTAGACCCAACTCCCGTGAGTTGGCATAAGGTGGCTAAAACAGGAGCGATCTCGGACCAGTGAGGTAGCACCTCTTCTCGGACACATTTCTTCGATATTATACTCTTACTTGTGATTGATTAGATGGCCATCCTCCGATTTGGGAGTGTTGTTCGAGGTGGAACGGTAGTGGCTGCTATGCGTATCCATCAGTCCGTGTGCGTAATTGGTATATCTACCCTGGCATTGCCTAGTTGTGCCGTGTCACCTACCATATCGAGCTTTACTACGATTATGATTTTAAGATCCGACCGCGTTAAGGTTCTCCATCCCCTTAACGCTATTTTCTATATGATTATACTTTACTTATTAGACATTATTATAATAGCGAATATTACTACATAGTAGATATTTTAACGGATCCTTAGAGGATGGGCGGTCCCAAGCATCTTCTAAGTTACTTGTACCTTTATTACAGTTCACTTGAGTTGGTTTACATTATATAAGTATATATTGTCCTGACTCGAGTGTTTTGTGTTTTGCTTTACGCTCGGGTCAGCCTGAGTTATTCACAGATTTTGATTTCCACCTTTTGGAGATTTGAATCGCTGGAGATTATCTGCTAGTCTTCTTCTATCTACTTCAGTTATGTTGCTCTGTTCAGCTTGTACTTGGTTATCTTATTGATACTTCTGTTGTACTCTATTTCTTCTGTTGTATCTTATGTAACTCTGATATATTTACATAGTAGCTTCATGAACTACTATTTCTTTTACTTCCGCTGCATTATTTTACTCTGTGTCTGTGATCTGTGATTATATTTATTTACTGTATATTCTTAGATTTGCCAAATTTTAATTACAACGCGGTATTTTGAGCAATTCAACTCCGGCATGTGTGTCTACCTATACACTTATAATGGATGCGAATGGTTGAAAATATTGGGTCGTTACAGCTATGATCTACGATTTTAAAGTTAACTTTGAAAGACATCCTAGAGCTTCTTCATATTAATTAATAAGTACTGTTAGCATACTTATTATGGCAAAATAATAAGGTTTAAATATATTTCTGAAATCATTTATGGATTTATAAAGTGATGGTTTTGTAAAACAGGTTTTGAATGGTGTTTTAAATAAAGGTCTAAAAATATAGTATAAGTATTTTAAAAGTGTATTTTATTATATATATGGTTTTAGAAGTTATTAAATATTTTAATAAAGATTTTTAAAAAGGATTATATATTATAATATTGTACAAATAGTTTGTAATATTTTATTAAATATCTTAGTTTTATAAATAAATTAGTTTTAAGTATAAATATATATCTTTTTAAAGGTACTTAATATATTTAGAAGTTTTTATAAAGGATATTTACAAAGGATATTTATGAAGGATATTGACAAAGGATTTTGATGGAATATTTTGGTAAAGGGGTTTAAAAGGATTTTTTGGATTATAACACTTATATTATAATGGATTGGTTTATAAATTGATTAAAAAGGTATATTACTATGTTTAATAAAATGGAGAAGTACTTAGAAATTCAAATGGATATTTTAAAGTAAATGGCAAGTATTTAAGTGGATTTTGGGTTTATAGTATCGATGTTTGTGGATCATTTGTTTTAACCCAATTAACTATACTTTTGAAAAGTAATTGGATATTTAAAATGGAATTTTAAAGATAATGGAATAGTGAAGTGTTTGGGGTTTGTCGTAATCAATGTTTTAGTAACATTTGTTTTTAAACCTTTATATAATATTTTAAAGTGTTAAAACATTGTAAATAAGTTTGGGAAAATATTTATATCTCTAATAATGGAACTTTAAAGAGAATGACAAGTATGATTTGGTTTGGGTTTGTTGTGGCAATTTGTTAGTAACATTCGCTTTTAACCCATTTTGGTTATACTTATGAATGTAAATAGATCTTTAAAAAGAATGTTTAAAAGATAATCGTAAGTGAAATGGTTTTGGTTTGTAGTGACATTATTTGGGTAACATTTGTCTTAAGCCCTTTGAAATTGATTTGTGAATATACTTATACGATTGAGATAAATATATGAATACTTTAGGAAGTGTTGAAATATGTTGAAAATGAATAGTGATGTCTTAATTAAATAGTGAAGTTTAATTAACAAATGGAATTTCGTTTATAAAAGGATTTATTGAGTAAAATGAGTTCTACTAATAAAAGAGGATTTTAATTAATAAAGGAAATTAATTAAAAAGGAGATTAGAAGTCGTTTATATGACTTGATCGTAATTGTTTGTTCGATTGTGCTTTGTGTGTTACTTGCTTATGGATAGTATACGGGAACTAGTTTCCCATGTGCGATTATTCTCATTGTTTTGGATTGTTTGTTTATTTGATAGTTAAAGAACCGACTATCAAATCCTTGCCAGAATATACTCTAGAAATATCTAGAAGAAATACGAGTATTATATGGTATGGTTATCTTCGGTGATACTATACTGTACGTATAAACTCGTTTTGCTCTTCTAGGACAATGATAAGTAAATCTGTCCGCTTAAACGGTTAGGTGGTGATCTCTGCTCTTATGTATGTCTGTTTATTTCCCACAGAACCGAGGTTGAGATTCCTGGAAAATCGATCGATTGGTTTTGGAGCACCCGGTAAGCGGGGGAGTGTACTTATATGAGATGACTTGAAACCGTAACCACTCCAAAACCATATACGTGTTCATGGTTCATGATTGCTTCGTGATGCTGGAATCTATATGGAGATTCGAGATCTATTTAAGATGCTCGAACACATATAGTTGTTCGTGATCTATTTAGGATGTGGGAATCCATGAGTGATTCCGAGATCTATTGAGTTATGTGAATCCATATGTGATTCTGAGATCTGTTGAGGAATCCATGTGTGATTCCGAGATCTGTTGAGATAGGGGAATCCATGTGTGGTTCCGTGATCTGTTCGAGCTGGAGCTCGTATGGAAGATCTGTTCAAGTGGTGACTCGTAGGCTGGAATGCCATACGTAGCCTCATCAATGGGTATGACTAAAAATAGAGATATGAGACATAGTCAGTAAGGTTAGCAATCCCATAGGGTTCATGCGACTCCATTTCTAGAGAAACTTACTGGGATATGTATAGAGGAGCGATGCATCAGGTCTTAGCAGGACCAGCTATGGTTTTCCTATGGTACTTTCACTAGAGATGTATGCCGGTTTGAAAGGATATCTATAATCCTTGTGCAGTATTTCGGATTCAGCTTCCCCGAAGAGATCTACATGGAAATCCTACACAATTAGCGAACGTGCCTTAGCGATTGTTATTGTATACCTATTATTGCTATGATGTACACTCACTTGCATCATAGCTATGTGATTATCTATATTCCACACCTTAGACATTATTGTATTATCATTGGATTTTATGATAGAATTGTTTGGTTATCATAAGGGAAAACCCCCTCCATGTTTATTGACGGCGTGGTCTTATGATATACCCTTGTTATGAAAGGTTTTAAGATATAACAAATTCTATGTGATTTGAGTTTCTCACGTTGGTTTACCAAACTGATCCGGGTGTTATCCTCTTATAATGCTCGGGTCAGCTCGAGTATGTTTCCAGATTTAGCTGGTGTTCATTGGAGCTCTTGGAGAAGAGTTGGACAATTTCCTATCATACTTATTTTCCACTGCATTACTTGGCTTGTTTCTATCAGCATTTGTGAGGACATGATGTTATAACTGTTCAGGCTGATGATAGGTTAGTTTTCTCTGATTGATGTATGTATATAACGGTTTTCTTTTGGTAAAGACCTATTGATATATTATATATTATCGTTTCGCATGTGAGATTCTGATATTGTGTTCTCTTCTTTCTTGTTCTTTTTCTTTTTATATTACCCTAACTTTTCGTCTTTTTGGCACTTGGGTGCTCGGCACGTAAATACCGTGGATGTATTAGTGTCGACATTCGGGTGTCGAAAAGGTGGATCTTTACACTATTAGTATTAGACTTGAAGTTTTATTTTACTACCAGTATTAGACTCAACTTAAGGTTCTCAAAAAGATTTTATATGATGATATGAAAGTAAATCCTTGCCATGAATCTCTTCAAGAGCCAATCGCTTTTTGATACATGCAAAATAGTAATTCAAAACAATAATGTATTATATTTAAAATAAAAGAACAATATCTTTTGTCTTCATTAAAGGATTAGATCGAACAAAATCAGTTACCAATTTCCTAACAAGTTTGCTACAAATAGGTGGATGGTCAACATCTACAATGCCCGCACAACAAGAATGATTAGGTTGCATAGTTTTGATAATAGAAAACTCGAAAGACTAAATTTAAGACATGCATGAATATGAAATGAACAACTTTCTCGTAACAAGTACGAGTAACACGCCCTCTATCATTCTTAAGAATAGTAACTTTATATCTATTTTTAAAAGAATAATAGTAAGATATAAGCGAAATTCTTCAACACCACCAGGAAATATTTGGCAGTCAACAGTAAACGCTAGATTTTTAGAATTATTTTTGTAATAACTATATCAAAAATAAACTAGAATTAACTAAAGCAACATACATCAAAATGCTAGTAGAACTAAATTAACCATCTCACTAAAAGAACCAACCATTGAAGAACTATGCAAACCAACTTCAACTGAGCTTCATTGAGATTACTTCAAACCAACCAAATACTATAAAATTCTCACAACTATGAATAATAAGCAATAATATACTATGTGAATCAAAATTTGTTTCAATAACTCTTCCCTTATCATCCCTTTCATATAACAAATCAATAAACAAAGGTGTTAATTTGGGCCAATGCTCATATAACTCATTTTTTAATCCCAAAACACAATCAATCAACCTATGTTGCTTGTTATAACTATAATTACTCAACATAAAAAGAACAAGAACATTAGTAGTGAAAGGCCTGCAAAAAATATATATAATATCATATAATAAAAAAATCAATAGAAAATATATATCAATTATTGATGTAACAAACATTAATTACGAAAATATATTTGCCAAGCAAACATTGACCTAGCAAAAAAATCAGTCAATATTTGCTAGAGTAAAATTTCCTATGAATATGGAAAATATTTATTAGACTAAAATTTCTTATTACCAAGGCAAATATTTGCTAGACTAAAATTTCTATTAATTTGACAAATATTTACTAGATTAAAATTTCCTATATGTTTGGCTTTTTGCCAAAGTGTGTAACTATAGGAAAATATTCATACATAAAATGAAAAAAATTATATCACAACAGCAAAACCAAAAATTATCATAAAAAGTTATATCTCAAAAAAATTTCTAACCTTGATCTATTATTAGCAAACAAATGAATAGAGAAAAACTGAGTGGAAAACCCTAATTAATTCTAAAAAAATAGCATAAAAAAATAAACATAAAATAAACAAATGATTAAATCTAAAATCGAAAAACAATGCAATATATATGATTACATCATGCAAATAGCTGATGCTCGATTGCAGCCACGTATTGCATGTCTAGTGCTGAAGATTATGCACGATTAAGTATTACTATTGGAAGTTAGGGATTGTGATTGAAGATTAGAGATTACGATTAAAGATTAAGCATGATTGACGATTACAACATCAATCCTTTTATTTCATGCAATTTGAAAAAAGGAAATAAAACTGGAAATTAAAAAAGTAAAAAATAACGAACCAAATGCAAGGACGTAGACTGTAGTTTACAAAAGGCAGGTATATAAAATTGATAAGTTTTATTCAATTTGTCCCTAATTACCACTATTCTTAAATGTTCCTAGTCAAGATGTGTTGAGAAAAGGATATCGATACATTCGTTGTGACTAGTGTGTAATGCTCCCCATACGATGGATGGTGAATTATTCATGACCATTGGGGACACCAAGGGATTACAAACTTTTGGTTATTTGAAACAATCATAGAACGACTTAACGAGAGTCTTTAATAAGTTAATACAACTAAGTCAAAATAGAAGATCTTATGTATTGACGTGCAATGGTCTTTAGACTTGAAAGCACTATGGATCTTGAGTAACTGGACTAGAATTTGATTATATTATCACATCACATCATGATTATGTTACGACTATAGTTGGGTATACGTTGAACTACTTGAAGTGAAACACTACTTAAGTGTGAGAATCCTTCTCCTTCATTGTAGAAGGTTAGTATCATCGTAATTGGTAGTCGACATAAAGTCAAAATCTACAACCAAAATAAAATCACTAATCAATAAAAGTTATTGGACTTAACCAAGAACTCTAAGATGGTCTATGCAATTAATTATGAATATTATAAGAGTATTTTACTGGTTTTATAACTTTATATATTTGTGATGATGAAAAAAATGTGCATAAAATATTAGAAATTGGTTAAGTCCAATTAAAGATTAGAAATTGGATTTCGTCTAATTAATTTATAAACGACTGAATTTATGTCTGATATTATACTTCAACAAAGTCACTACAGGCTTTAGTATTTAAATTTTTTAAATATTGACGAAGGATCGAGTTCACACTAGGGAGTTAACACAACCTTATTGTTATAAGTTCAACTAATTTGAAATTAATTTATAAATGTTATGAATTAATAATAAAATTAATACAGATATTGTATTGAATTTTTTATGGCATTTTAATTATTTATTTGAAGCCTTAAAATTAATTAAATAATAAATAATTGTTATATATTGATTTATTTAAATAGATGGGAATAAACAATTAGTCAAGTAATTGATACATGTGATGTATTAACGAGGCCCAAAGTCCATGAACCCGATAAGGGTATGGCTGGCCATGTAAGAGGCTAAAGGAGAGCAAAAAACATTTTCTTTAGATCTAGAGAGAAAGGTGCTAGACATTTGATATCTAGATGGCTATAAATAGCCTCATTCTCTCTTGTTCTAGATACAAAGAAAACAAATCCCTAGCCTCTATCAATGAATTAGTGGAATCCTATAAGCTGAGATTTGCACACTATATCCAAGAACAAGGAACAACGAATCTGGATAGGAAGTAGCTGACCACCACCTGTCGATAACCAGCAGGATCAAGAAAAGGTAAACATTGTATTTTGCACATTAAAATCATTTATATGCCATAAATATTTTCATGAAGTTTTCGGCCATGTCATTATAAAATATATATTTTAATTTCCAAAAATTAAAATGAATATTTATAGACGTTGAAATAGATTTGAATTAATGTACATATATTAACTAATTCCTTTTCGATTTTTAAAATATAGAAAATTCATCGCTTACACACGCACATATTTTTTTGGTAATTAAGTGTATGAGATTCTCTTTCAAGTTATTCCTCCCTATATTCCTCAACACAACGGTGTTTTGGAAAGGAGGAATCAAACTTTATTAGACATGGTTCGATCGGTAATCAATGGTATTGAGTTTCTCTTTCCCTTTGGGGATATACATTTGAATCTATGACATATTTGTTGAATTATGTACCATTTAAATATGCATTTAAGACCTCATACTAGTTACAGACTCGTAAGAAATCCCAACTCAATTATCTTAAGGTATGAGGTAGTCCAGCTTACGTTAAGAACGTAAACACCATTAAACTTGAGGCAGTATCCATCTTATCCAAGTTTATATGATATCCTAGAAATTCTTATGGATACATATTATATCATACAGAGGAACAAAAAGTGTTTTTTCAGGATATGCCACTTTTTTGAAAAAGGAATTTCTATCATGAGAAATTAGCAGCACTAAGATAGACTTGGATGAAATTCAAGAAACTTTCTTAGAATTTGGATATTTAGATAGTAATTTAACACTTGTAGTAGATGCACGACCTATTATAATGCCTAGTAGGGTATCTCATGCGCCAAAGAGATACTATGGATTTCACATTGATGGTCAGAACGAGGATTTCATTATGCATGACGACGATCTCCTCATATACCGACATGTCTTAGAGAAAAAGGACTCTGCCATGTGATTTGATGTGATGATATCCGAAATGGATTCCATATACAAAAAAGAATGTGTTTTAGAAAATGTACCCGAAGGTGTAAAATCTAAGATCGAGAACTATGGAGCAAGGTTGGTGGCGAAAGGTTTTCATTAAATTCAAGGTGTTGATTATGACAAAACATTTTACAATCACCATTCTTAAATCAATTCGGATTCTATTTGCAGTTGTTACTTATTATGACTTATTACGACTACAAAATATGATAGATGACGTTAAAATAGCATTCTTAAATGGTGATTTAGAAGAGGCTATTTATATGTCACAACCATAGGGTTTTGATTTCAGTGGGAGCGACGATAAGTCATGTAGACTCTTAAGATCAATTTATGGTCTTAAAAAAGCATCTAAAAGTTGAAATAAATGTTTTGATAAGGTAATCAAGTAGCTTGATATCAGTCAAAACACAAAGGAAGCGTGTGTACGTAGGAAAAGAACAAAACGATGCTATTGCATTCTCAGTTTTATACGTTGATGACTTACTACTGATTGGTAATTATTTACCGATGTATAATCAATGAAAGCTTGGTTGTTTAATAATTTTTCAACGAAGGATTTAAAAGAGGCATCACATATAGTTGGTATAAAGATCGATGAAGATAGAACAAAAAGGTTATTGGGATTGTCCTCGTCGATGAACATAGGTACCATACTAAGAAGATTTACCATAGAAGATTCCAAGTGCAGAAATGTTCCAATACAACATGGAATTATTCTTTCTAAGAAAGACTCCATATCTACAGAAGAGAAAAGACACCATATGAGTTAGATTCCTTATACACCAACAATAACATCCAT
Source organism: Allium fistulosum (assembly GCA_030737815.1). Classification (NCBI taxonomy): domain Eukaryota; kingdom Viridiplantae; phylum Streptophyta; class Magnoliopsida; order Asparagales; family Amaryllidaceae; genus Allium; species Allium fistulosum. The sequence goes on from JASFAW010000015.1 coordinate 2,942,978, forward strand.
TATGTACACTATGTTATTTACTAGTATGGAATTCCTTTTGCACTAGGTGCAGTTAGTTGATATCAGTCTGATCCAGGTGAAAAACATTGGATAGAAGTTAAGGACACCCTTAAGTATTTGAGAAATACTAAGGGTTCATATATATATATATATAAACAACGAACTCTTTATAAAGGGGTACCCGGACTCTAGTTTTCAAAATGATGTCAACGATTCTAACTCTATTGAAGGGGTTCATATTTACCCTCAACAAAGGGGTACTAAACTGAAAAGATTCCAAGCAAAGATAGTATTATGTTTGCACAAATTTATAAGTTAGCTAGGAATGGTTTCCAATAGTAAGAATCTAATAATGCGATATGGATTGCAAAAATAAATCAACAGCTCAATTAAAGATCAGATATGTTCTCCATAATTAACACATGATAAAACAGTTTATTAGTTTGGAGAAGTATATTCAAAAAGAGCATACACTAAAGATAATGTTGTCGACTCATTCACTAACACCCTTTCTCAATTTAATTTCGACAGACTGATCAGAGGTATGGTCATGAGGCACTATAATTGGCTCCAAGAGCAAATGGGAGATCAATAGAGTTAAGGATGTGCCCTAGGGAATTATGTATTTTGTTATATATAACTTAACTCTTTTAGAAAATCTTTTTCAAAATGAAGTATGCTTCTGGTTTTACTTTTCTATTATACATATTGTTATATTGGATATAAGTAATGTCTTATATACTCAAATATATATATATTTATAAATAAATAGTCCAAATACACAGCTGAAAAGTAAATAACACGAGATGTAAAGTGGGTCAAAGCTACATATGTCCATCGTGAAGTTATCTTAATATATATTTCTCTTACAACTACGGGGAATTACATGAGAATAATAAGAAGAAAAAAAGGGCTTAAGATTAACAAAGCTACGTAATCTTAAGGACTTACATGGTAATAAGAGCACCAAATTGTGTGTAGTATTCGGGATTTTTGATTGTTTAAACCAGAGCTCAACCCCTTTAAAGTTGCAAAGCAGAGGTTATTTATAGTAACTGAAGTGGATGGTGGGTGGTTTAGATTGCATGTTAAAGTTGGCGGGAAAAGTGCTTGACCGTTGATCTGACTGTAGAGGTGGATGGCCGATAGTTGTAAAGTGTGCTAGAAGATGGGCGGTGGATGAGAAAGTACTCATTGCCTCTCTGTGCCAAGCATTGGCTTGCATTAAATTCACATTTAATGTTGATGGTAAGCCACATCGGTTCAGCCGCTTGACTACGGTGCTCCGAATGAATAGATGGACGGCTTTTCCTTTCTCTTGAGTGCCTACATCGCTGAGTTGGCGGATCAACTATCAACAACATGGAAGAGACTTGGAACCTTGTTAAGGACTATGTAGGGAAGACAGGTAAATGACCAGGCGTGAGGCGTTCCTATGAAGGCCTAATGCCAGTTGGAGTGGGTTGTACTTAAGCCATGCTTAAAGATGAGCTATGCTTGGGCCATTCTTGCCTCATGTGTTGCTTGCTTGGACAGGCTTCGATAGGTGTCCACCATCAACTAATGTGATGTCGGGCAAATTGTGTTGGTTTTTAGCTGTTGCTGGAAGGTCGACATAGGGGAGCTGGTCGTGAGCGAGCCAGACCCGTTCTAGATCATGTCTAAGTGTGAAGGTTGCTTCGAGATGAAATGGTCGGGCCTCATCTTGGTGCCTTACTGAGTATAAAGGTTGGTTTGTGACCATGGGCTTGGGTCAGCCTTTTCGAGCTGGTGATGGATCAATTGGGCTGGCTTTGATTGGGCCATATTTCAAGGCCTGCTAGCTACTCATGAAAATTTTGAGCAAAATTTTCCTCTAAGTCTGTATCCGCTTATGGGTGCATGCTTAAAGAAAACTCAAATACAAATATTATCAATTGATGGCTCTACAATGCATTTAATGAGTTTTTCAAATGGTTTTGTGCAATTGGCTGTGACGATTCATTGTTTAAGATATGGCAAAGGGAAGTCTGCTCTTAGGTATGGATAAAACGACGGTTGCATTCATTATGCTTAGCTGGCCGAGATTTAAGGTCAATTCAAATCCCATGGTGGAGATTAAGAGGTGAATTTATAAAATCCTTTCAACCCCTTTCTTTTCATTTTTTATGGAAATTTCAAACGCCCTCGTAAAAACTTGAGCACTATCTAAATCTTGAGTTCTTCAAATCTTTATTTTAGAAAAGTATGCCTCCGCCTTTATCTTTATCATGGTGAGTGTCGTGGCTGGGGCGAGAACTGTGGCATTAGCCCTTATTTTTCTTTCTATTTTTCCATGCTCTTTCCTTTTTTGATAGCATCTTTATGGACGTAAATAGTATAGGATCGTACTACATGGTTCTTTTCAAACAATGGTATAGAATCCACCCTTTTTTGGGTTCTTTTGACATTGATCAACCATTGTTATCTTACCAGCGGTGGTTGATCAATGCTAATGGGCTTGAATGTGCCTGTAAGCGAACATATGTTTTTTACATGCAACATTTCTTCCAATAATGGTCCTTGGGCCGAATATCAATCTCAAGAAGGAAGAGGAAGGCCAGCCTAAATGGGGCATCCAACATGGGTGCACTATAGGGATGATTGCCCGGAAATCATAGCCTTTTGGGGTTACTTCTCTTGGTTTTGTTGGGATTTTGGTCATTGTGTTTATATAACTTGGTCACTTGTATTTCAGATGGTTGCTTTAGCGTACACTTCTGCGGGTCAATCCCCCTCAATGGGAGGCCACCCTCAGTGATTTTGTATTAAGGTTGGATAACTCCAATTTTGAAAAATTGTTGGCCGATTATGGGATAAATATAAGGGCAGTAAGTTATGCCAATCTAGACGAATGTCCCCATTTGCCTTGATGGGTTACTTTGCATTCTCAACCGGCTGTCACAAGGTGGGAATTACGCCGCTCTCTACATTTTCATTGTCTCCACAATCTATGCATACCGACTTGGCCCCAAGCAGTTGAAACTGAATAGTTATCAGTTTTTAGTGGTTTTATATGCTACTTTTGTCTCTTTAGGTCCCCCGAAGCCTAATGCTAACCTTGTTGAGTTGGCCTTCAGATGGCATAAGGAGGCTAATTATCCTATTGGCACCTTTTACCATTTTCAAGCCACCACCAGGTCCGATTATTTCGATTGTTCTTAGCAAGGCAGCCTTTGACTGGTTATGAATTACTTCTTTGTTCCCCGTGGGTCTAATCCAGACTTGGAGAATATCACCTCCCGCTCCCCTTATAAGTCTACGCCTTATTCATTTTGTATTTCCCTTTTTCGCTGCTTTCCTTTTCTCTCCTTGCCTATTGTTACGAAATGCTAATTATCTTGGCATCGAACTCACCACCTTGACATCAAGCCCGAACCGATTGAAAGCGGCCAGCCCGAAGCACTTAGACTTGAGGCTACTCTTGATAGACGATAATCTTCAATGGGTTGGGCTACTAAGGCAAGACCAGACAACGGTTGGGGAGCCATAGTGGAGGAGGAAGTCCAGATTGGCGGTTTTGATAGGGAGGTCAACCAAGCCAAAGAGGGACTGGTCCCAGATTAGGTTCAATAATCTTGACTCTGGGCCAATAGCTAATGCCAACCGAGGGTATGATGACATGGATATGAGTAAGGAGACAAACAAGTGACCATACGTAGATCCTGATAAGTTAGTTGATGTTGTGCCAGGGCAGTGAGAAGAATATGACCCTCGTCGGCTAGTTGACATCCTTGTCCCTCGTCGTCAGGCGACGCCCGTAGATTGGGACATAAGTCTAGTTCTGGCGGGAGCAGTTCTAAGAGAGAACAATGGTCGATTGCTAGTGTGGATGTTGATTGTTTACTTAAGCCAGTTTGGGAGTATGATCCCTTGCACCTTGAATACGAAGGGGGATCGCGGGTGAGCATTTAACGTGACGGATGCGAGTAATGCCGATAGCTCGGCCTCATCATGCCCGCCCTTTATAAGATATATTTATGTATGTATGTATGTATGTATGCATGTATGTATGTATGCATGCATGCATGTATGCATGTATATGTATGTATGTATATGTATATATATAGGCTGGGTCGGTAGAAACGGTAGTTTTACTTACATGTTAATTCGTTTTCTTTTTGACTCGTGGCTTAATCTTTCCTCCTTTATTCATGTAATCACTCAAGGTTTAACTTTGGTGCCCTTAATAAGTCCACCTCTGCCCTTGAGGCTGTCATGGTTGTCATTCCCTTAGGGAAAAAGGAAGGGAAATGAGAAGGAGAGAGAAGGGGAGGTCATCTGGTTTCTCCGAGTGAGGAGGAATGGGATGAGGGGTCCAAAAGGAGGAAGAGGGTCTAGGATTCTGAATGTGAGGGGCCCCTTTCCCCCTTTGCCAGGCATGTGCATGTTTATAATGCGAAGGGGCTCCGTTAGGGAGAGGAGGGAGATGATGCGGCTCGAGACCATGATGACTTAGATCATTTGCTACAGTCATTTCAAAAGATGTGGGTGGAGCTTCTGATGTCTTCTCTTTGTGTCTGATCTGGGTGGGGTTTCCATGATGGAGAGGAGGTCATGGATGTTCATACCCAGGTAGCTTTGTTTGCAAGATCTTCCCTCTTTTTTCTTCAAACCCTCTACATTATAAGGAATTTTCAAACTGGTTTATTTTATAGGCTACTTATTGCTGCATCCACCTTTGGAATAACTTTAAGGTATTTAGGAACAATGTCAATGCATGCAAGAAGGCTCAAGCATCGTCAAATAGACAGCCGAGGAGGCGAAGGAGGGAGCAATAGCGGCAGCGATGCCAAGAAGAAGGCGAAGAGGGAGGTGACAAGCTTCAAGGAGAGGCTAGGAAAGCTTAAGGGAGACCTTACCTGCCATTCTACCTAATGCAAGTCCACTGCTGATGTGGAGGCCGCTAGGAAGGAGTAGGAGGGCCAATGTCAGAATCAGTTGACTAACATGATCAAAGTCTTGTTTGGGCAAAACTACGGTCTGCCATTTTCCATTATTCACATGGATGTTGACCTGCTTAGGGCGACATAGAAGGAGGTTACGGAGGAGATGACGACTATTAGGGAGATTGTGTAAGTCATCTTGACAAGGATCAAATTGACTTCTTACACATGCCCGCTAAGGATCCATCCTCGTAGATATTTTTATCCCTTTTTGTAAGCCTATCGAGGCGGGCTATGTGTCCCCATAATTTTGTATATATGAAAGTATTTCCTTCTGTCGAAATTTCAAGTGTTTGTTTTTTTAGCCGATTGGGTATATTTTGAGAAATTTGGTTTCTTCTTTTGTCCCCACTTGTGTTTCCAATGGCAGATGCTGACTTAGGTGACAGATGTCGGTTGTGGCCTGCTCATATAATTTTTTATTAGATCACCCAATCTTATCATGAGGCAACTTAATTATGCGATCCTAGATCAAATTGAGATTGTCTTAAAACTTCCTCGAGTGTAGCAAAAAAAGGCAATCCCTAACAAGGGAATGAATGCTCGGTAATTCACCCTCGTGGATAGTTGACCAAAAAGGGGGAGTATGGCTCGCTATGCACTTGGCGGCATGTATCGACGATCCCCAACAAGGCAAATGAGCACATAAAACTCATTCTTTGTTGGATAGTCTAGTGGCAGGTGGGGAGCATGACTCGCTATGCACCTTGCGGCAGAGGTCGACGGTCCCCAATAAGGAAATGAATGCACGATAATTCACCCTTGTGTATAGCCGGCCGACAAGCAGGGAGCATGGCTCGCTATGTACCTAGCGGCATGGGTCCATCGATCCCCAATAAGGAAAATGAGCACATAAAAAATCATTGTTTATTGAATAGCCTGGCAATAGGCGAGGAGCATGGCTCGCTATACACCTTGCGGTAGAGGTCGGCGATAACCAACAAGGAAATGAATGCATGGTAATTCACCCTTGTGGATAACCGATCAACAATATGGGGAATGAGCACATAAAACTCATCATTTATTGGATAGCCTGGCCGCAGGCGGGGAGCATGGCTTGTTATGCACATTGCGATAGTGGTCAACAGTCCTCAACAAAGAAATGGATGCATGATAATTCACCCTTGTGGATAGCCAGCCAGTAGGCGAGGAGCATGGCTTGCTAGGCACTTGGAGGCATGGGTTGGTGGTTCCTAACAAGGAAAATGAGCATAAAGAAACTCATCTTTTATTAGATATCCTTGTGGCTGGTAGGGAGCATGGCTTGCTGCGCACCTTGAGGAAGAGGTCAGCGGTCCCCAAAAAGGAAATGAATGCATGGTAATTCACATTTGTATATACCTGGCCAAGTTCCAGATAGTGGGATTCTAGAATCTTTAGTGTATTTATTGAAATCAAGGGTTACACTACCTTATAGTCGCGGCTGATTCTCATATGTGGTAGGCCCGGAGGTGAACAGGGTTCCAAGAGTGGGAGATGGCTTCCCCACCCAGGTGAGAGAGATAGTAAGCACCATTTTTTAGAACCTCTCAGATGATGTAAGTTCCTTCTCAATTTGGGCCAAGGATCCCTTCAGTTGGGTCCTTTGTATAAGCGAACACCTGACATAGGACTAGGTCACCGATAATGAAATAACGAAGTTTTACTCTTAAGTTGTAGTGTTTAGCGATCTTCCTCTTGTATGCTTCATTGCGGAGCTCAACCTTGGCCCTTCGTTCTTTTATAGTGTCGAGCTGAGCTCGAGTAACTTGTTGATTTGTTTAGTCCTGAAGGTTTGATGTTGAGGTGATGAGATGTCAACTTTGATAGGTAGCATGGCATCATATTCGTAGGATAGCGAAAAGGGAGTATGATTGGTTTACGTGCGGTTGGAAGTACGATAAGACCAAATGAGTGGTTGTTTTTCATCCCAGTTCCCATTAGCTTTCGCAAGATGCTTTTTAGGAGAGGTCTTGATGGTTTTTTTGATGGCTTTCACTTGTCCATTCCTTGGAATGGGCAATGAAAGAGAAGCATTTCTTGATTCCATTTCTTGCGCAAAAGTTTTGGAAGAGACCACTTTCAAATCGAGTTTTGTTATCGATGATGATCTTCTTGGGCAGGCTAAAATGGCAAACGATATTCTTTATTATGAAATTCTGTATTTTAGGGGCGGTTACCTCGGTTATGGGTTCAACTTTGACACACTTGGTAAAGTAATGTATGGCTACTATAGCATGGTTGTAACCTCCATTGGCATTTAATATCTTGCTGATTAGGTCAATTCCCTAGGTATCGAACGACCACAGGTAGATTATCAAGGTAAGGTTGGTAGGCTAGGCTCGAGGGATCTTGGTGAATCGTTGGCATCGATCGCATTCCTTTACGTACTCCATGGAATCCTTAATCATAGTAGGCCAATAGTAGCCTTGTCGGGCAACATTCTTTACTAGGTTTTTCTTTTAGCATAGTTTCCATAGAATCCTTCATGTAGTTCCTCCAAGATATGGATGGCCTCGTTTGCAGGCGCACACACTGCTGGAGTGGCATGGAATACCCATAATTATAAAGCCTTTCATCCATGATCACATGGTTGGTGGCTTGGTAGAGAATCTTCTTGACTTCCTTATGATCAGTAGGAAGTTATCCATTTACTAAATATCTGACTAGCGGCGTCGTCCAATCGTCTGTAGAGGGTGCATTTATTTCCATCAATGTTACCCCCGACTAATGATTAGGGGCCTCCCGAATTTCCTACGGGACCAAGGAGTGATTTCTTCTTTGGGGTTGCTTGCTACTTAAGCCAATTGGTTAGCCTTACATTATGTTCTCTTGGTATATGTTCCAGTCTGAATTCTATGAAGGTACTGATGATCCTTTGGCCTCAGTAACATATAAGGCTAGTGTTTTGTTCTTTTACTTAGAAGCACTCGCCAATTTGGTTGATGAACAAAGTTGAGTCGTTGAAAACATGCACAGATTCCATATGTCGCTCCCTTGCAATCTTCAGACTGACGAGGACAACTTCATACTTGACTTCGTTATTGGTCGCCTTGAAGGTGAGGCAGACCGCAGATCATAATTCTTTCCCCTCTAGCATAATGAGGACTATGTTAGCCCCTGCCCCTTTCTCATTTGATCAACGTATAGGTGCCAAACTGGTCTATCCGCAATGGCTTCTTCTTGTGAGCCTTCTGGCCCTGAACGTTCAACAATGAAGTCTGCAATAACCTAACCTTTAATGGAGTTGTGAGGTTGGAACAAGATGCGATAAGGTCCAAGTTCGATAGACTATTTTAATAATCGGCCTGCTATGTTAGGTTGGTCGAGGATCGCTTCAGAGGTTGATTTTTGGGGACTTTGATAAGGTGAGCCTGAAAATATAGCCGGAGCTTACAGGCTGCCATGAACAGGCAGATTTCGAGCTTCTCTACCTGGGAGTACCTAATTTTGGACTGGTCAATCTTTTGCTAATATAATAAACTGCTCATTGGATCTTCTCATCTTCATTGATTGAGGCAGCACTGATCATGTGATTAGACACAACTAAGTATAGATAAAGATCCCCACCATCGATGAGTTTGGATAGTGTGGGGGGAGTAGTCAAATGATGCTTTAGTTCTTCAAATGCCTTAGCACATTCCACGCTTACCTTTTCTTAATGAGATTGAAGAAAGGTATACTTGGATCGGTTGATTTCGACACAAACTAACTAAATGCTTTAACCATTCCATTCAAGCTTTACACTTGCTTCACGATTTTAGGAACCTGCATATTTTCGATGGCTTGGATCTTATCGGGGTTGGCCTCAATCCCATTAGCGCTCACAACATAGCTAAGGAATTTTCCTGACCGGATAGTGAAAGAGCATTTCTTGGGATTCAGTTTCATGTTGTATTGACGAAGGATGCTGAAAGTCTTGGATAGATTTTTCACATGCTCCCTTGACTCCTTTGACTTGACTGACATATAGTTCACATAAACATCCATAGACCAACCAATCTGTTCCGAGAACACGTAGTTGATGGGCCATTGGTCTTTGCATCTGCATTTCACAAACCTAAAGGCATGGTACGATAACAGTACAAGCTGGCGTTAGTTATGAAGGAGGTATGTTCTTGGTCTGGGCCATGCATGGAAATTTGGTTGTGCCCTAGATAAGCATCCTTGAAGGTGATGAGCTCATGTCCGTTGGTTGAATCTACCAACTAGTCGATGCAAGCAACAGAAAACTATTTTTAGAGCAGGCCTTGTTAAGATCGAAGAAGTCGATGCATGTTCTCCATGTCCTGTTTCGCTTTTTTACTAGTACCGGGTTTGCCACCCATATAGGATAGTCCATCTCCCTGATGAAGCCAATGACCAATAGCTTTTCCACCTCTTCTTTAAGAGCTCGATACCTGTCTGGGTTGAGCGGTCGGTGTTTTTAGTAGATAGGGGTGACCATGGGGTCATTGTTGAGCACATGATAAGTGATCTTAGGATCAATGCCAATCTTGTCGGCGTGTTCCCAAGCGAAGATGCATTTGCTCTACCGGAGGAACTAATTAGGTTGTCTCTAACTTTCAGGCTGAGCTCGGTGTCAGTATGGACGATCTTGCTGGGTCGGAGCTATTTATGGTGTTGGACTCCTGGGTGTAGCTAGTCTGCCTTTAATGCCTGAATCACCCATGCAAGAATCTAGTGGGTCATCTTTCGGGTTTAAGTTGGTTTCTAAGTCACACTGGTCTAATGTGTATATCATACACTTCATGACACCGTCGGTTGGAACGAATGTCCATGTGGGGTTTTGGGCGATGTTGCCTTTAGTTCCAATAGACGAATTGGCCATTGATGGAAGGGTAATAGCGATTGTGCTTGATGATCCCGCCTTCCAACAGGGAGCGAATTGCTCATTACGTGCTGCAATGAGCTCCTTCATTCTTCGAGGAGTGGCTAAGAGTACTAGGTTTCTGCCATCTAGTCTTGAAAGTGACCATCATTCCTAGCGTGGTTCTGAGCATTATTGGACCCAATGATATTCCCCGATGGTTCGCCACAGCGGAGCATGGACCTTGAATTGGTGGATTGACCGGGTGGACTGTTGGAGGAGCTGGTGGGACAAAGTTCACAATGGCTTGAGCATCCATCTACATCCTCAAGCTATTTACTTTATGGGCCAGTTGACCCATGTTTGACAATTGCAGCAGTACGTCATGCCAGATTTCTTCATTTGAGCCAAGGTTAGGCTGGGCACCACCGGCAAGAGTGTTGCCGTTGGTTTGGTGCTTGTTAGAGTTGTTATCTTCGAACGGTGGAGGATTCTCCATGGTAACAAGTCAGATAAGGTCTCATGGAGTTGAAAGGTTGCTGAAAGGGGAGAGCTTTTTAGGTGGAAGCCCTCCTTCTATTGCCTAAATGTTGAAAACTTTTTTAGCCAAACTCGGAATAATACGAGTGCATTGTGAAAAGCAAAGATTACTTTCATCACTAGGCGTAAGAATAGAGAAAATAAGGAGTTAAATTCACAACTGAAAGGTAAGTAACATAAGATGTAAAGTGGTTTCGCAAAGCTGCCTACGTCTACTATGAATTTTTCTTACTATATATTTCTCCTAAAACTACAGGAAATTACAAGAGAATAAAAAGAAAAGGAGGGAATTAAGACTAACAAAGCTATGGAATCTCAAAGAATTATGTGGTAATGAGAGCATTGAATTATGTGTAGTATTCAGGATTCTTGAATGTTTCACCCAAAGCTCAACCCCTTTGAAGTTGCAAAATAGGAGTTATTTATAGTAATTGAAGTGAATGGTGGATGGTTGAGATCGCGCTGTAAAGCTAGTGAAAAAAGTGTTTGACCATTGATCTGACTATAGTGGTGGATGGTCGATAGCTGTAAAGTGTGCCAGAAGGTGGGCGGTGGATGAGAAAGTACTCATTGCCTCTCTATACCAGGTGCGGGCTTACATTAAATGCACATTTAATGTCGATGGTAAGCCACATCAGTTCAGCCACCCCAACTATGGTGCTTCGAATAGATGCATGGATAGCTTTGTCATTCACTTGAGTGCCTATATGGCTGAGCTAGTCGATTGGCTATTGACAACATAGAAGAGACTTGGAACCTTGTTGAGAACCATGTTGTGAAGACAAGTAAATGACCGGGTGCAAGGCATCTGTAGGGAGGCATAATGCGGTTGAAGTTGGTTGTGTTGAAGCCATGCTTATTGAAGATGGGCTATGTTTGGGCCATTCTTGCTTGATGTACTGCCTACTGCGATGGACTTAGATAGAAGCTAGTCGTCAGCTAATGTGATGTCGGGCGGATTGTGTGGTTTTTGGCTACTGCTGGAAGTTCATTATAGGAGAGCTGGTCAGTATCGAGTTGTACTTGGTCCAAATCTTGTCTACACGTGAAGCTTGCTTTGAGATGAAATTGTCGTGCCTTATCTTGGTGCCTTGCTGAGTAGAAATGCTTGTTTGAGACCATGGGATTGAGTCGCCTTTTCAAGCTGGTGGCGGATCAATTGGACTACCTTTGATTGGGCCAAATTTCCTTCAATTAGCCCGCTAGCTACTTGCGAAAAAATTGAGCAACACCTATCCTTAAAGGTTCCTAGCCAAGGCGTGTTGAGAAAAGGATATCGATGCATCCATTGAAACTAGTGTACATAATGCTCTTCGTAGGATGGATGGTGAATGATTCATGATCGTTGGGTACACAAGAGATTACATATTTGTGGTTGTTTGGAATAATCACATAAAGAATCAATGAGAGACTTCTATAGGTTAATATAAATAAGTCAAAATAGAAGATCTCATGTAACGACATGGAATAGTATTTAGACTTGTGTGTGCTGTGGACCATAAGTAACTAGACTATACTTTTCTTATGGTCAATCATATGACACCGCGAACAAGTTATGACCATAGTTGGTATATGTTGAACTACTTGAAGTGAAACACTATTCAGGAGAGGACTTATCTCCATTATAGAAGGTTAGTATCATCGAATTTGGTAGTCGATTTAAAGTCAAATATCTAGCCAAAGTAAAATGGTTAATTGATAAATGTTATCGGATTGAACCAAGGGCTTTAAAGTTGTCAATGTAATTAAATACGGATATTATTAGAGTTTTTGTTCATTGATAAAACTCAAGATATCTTAGTGATAAATAAACATGAACAAAATGTTGTTACAAAGTGTAGCTTTATAAAGATTAGAATTTGGATTTTGCCTAAATGACTATAAGCGACTGAACTTGTGACCGATACCTAATTTAGCAAAGTTCGTATAGGCTTTAGTATCTAAATTGTTTAAAATATTGACTAAGGACCGAGTTTACACCAGGGAATCAACACAAATGTGTTTTAGCTAATTTATGAGTTCAACCAATTTGAAATTAATTTATAAATGTCGTATAAATTAATACAAATGTTGTATTGAATTTTTTATGAAATTTTAATTATTTATTTGTAGCCTTGTACTTAATTAAAATAATATATAATTGTTATATATTATTTTAATTAAATATATAAGCTTAATTAATTAATATATGTGATGTATTAATTAAGCCCAAACTCTATGAACCTAATAAGAGCCTGGCCAACCATGCAAGAGGATAAAAGAGGCTAAAGACTTGGTCTTTAGATCTCAAGAGAAAGGTGTTGGATATTTGATATCATATTGGTTATAATTAGCCTCATTCTCTCTTGTTCTTGATACACAAAAAACAAACCCTAGCCTACTTTGAAGAATTGGTGGAAGCCAAGATACCGAGATTTGTCCACTATATTGAAGGATAAGGAATGAGGGATCTAAAGTGGAAGTAGATAACCACCATCGTGTCGATAATCAACATGATAAAAAAGGGTATGCATTTTATTTTATACATTAAAATTATTTATATGCCATAAATATTTTCATGTTGTTCGGCCATTACATTATAAGGAAAAAACTTATTTTAATTTTTCAAAACTAAATTAAAATTTATAGATACTAAAATAGATTCTAATTAATATACATATGTGGATTTATTCCTTTTTTATTTTTAAAGTAAATAAAAAAATTTGGCTTATAAATATAATTTTTGTTGTTGTTGTTATTATTATTATATATATATTAATTTCTTTTTGGGTGTTAACAAAAAAAAATTATTAGCTGGTTTTAAAAAACATCTTTTTAGATTTAATTATATGTATATATATTTACACATATATTTCAATTACAAATTTTAAAAGAAATATAACTATATTTATACATATATATTTACTTTCAGCTTTTAAAAATAGTTTTGGTAAAAACTAGAATTGGTGAAAATCATTTAAATTTTAAATTGAACAAATATACCAACGTTTATGTGACAAATACACACACACACATCAACTTTTATATGATTATATAATAATAAAACCAAAAATTTTTACAGTCGATCGAGAATATATATATATATATATATATATATTGCTAATATATTATTATATAAATACACACGTACAGACATATGTGTGTGTATAGATTTTGCTACTGGCTGAAAATTAATAAATTAATAAATATACACACATGCACACATGTGTATATGTGACACCATATATTATGAAAATCATTATCCCTTGACATTAGTCTTTTAATCATAACGGTAGATCCCAATGGTTATTTACACATATTTGACATTTATATATTTATATTCCCCTATGTTAGTTTATACTGTCTATTTATTATATTTACAACATTCGCATTATGAATTTGAATATCTAATAAATTAAACATAAAATTAAATTAAACTATATTATAATATACATTGTATTTACACATTTAAAAGATAATATACAAAATGTATATACATAAATTTTTAACATAAATTGATTGAATTAAAATAAAAATAACAAGCTCTTATATCAGTAGTCATGAAATACGATTTAGTTTAAACAAATTGTTCATGTAAACAAAGAATAGGATATAGTGCAAATTAATAAAAGGGTTTTTCTTCGAAATATCCCCATTTTATCTCACTGGCAATTCACCTGATCCAACGTGAACTTGCTAATCACTAGCTAATCCATGTAGCTTGTTGTACATAACATAGCAATTTTTGGCCCTTAGTTGTAGCACACATCACACACACATATAGTATGTAGCAAGAATGAGGTGTAGCCAATCCTTGCCATATATATATATATATATATATATATATATATAGCAAAGTCCACAACAAAATAATACACACATAAATATTGTTATTCGCATGAATCATTTTATCAATCGAAAACATATTATTAAACTATACCACATGCTTCCAAATCTAATTGTTTCATCCAACAGTTTCAAAAAATAAACAATCATACCATGTTCATCAAACATAACAAACACCAAGTTTATTTAAACACTACCACATCAAGTTTGTCAAACATGATTTAACTTCAAATATTCACATAGATCGAATAAAAGAGAGAGAGATACTCATGGTTGTAATCCTATATGAACCTAATTCTTGATTTTCACCATTTTTTTCATACTTCCTTAATTCCTCCTTCAACTTATGAATCGTCTTCTCATTCATATGCCTCTCCTTGTCTAATTGCTTGGCCAACTTCTCCTTCTCCTCTTTATACACCTTATTAGTTCTCACCATTTCCTCAATGGCAGTGTAGTGTCATTGTGTGTCATCCCTTTGGAGAGTTGAAAATCATACATATTTCTTTGTACGGGTATATAGATAAAGATATGTTATAAAAGTTGCACGTAAGTTAATATCTGAAATGTAATCAATCAAACTACCTCATCATTGTGGCTGCTAGTGGGGTAGGAGCATTTTCTCTTATTTCTCATTACGATGGGTTCTTATACCTTATTTATTTGCTCGAGGGTCAACTTTGATCAGCAACACCTCCAGCCTCAACCCAAAGAGCATTCAGCTTTTCCTTTTTTCCATTATGTTGTGTTTGTTAAATTGGAGTGCTTCACAATATGCAACATATATGATTGTATGATTTAAATTTAAATTTGGTTAATAAACTACGTAAAATGATTAGACCCTATCATCTACCCATTCTACTTCAACAACATAAGGGTTATCTGCCTCCATTATTTTCTTCTTATATTTTGCTCGGGTGCAACACAAATACCAAGAATGTTGTGGGGGTTTTTTATTGTACTTTGCCTCATGAAATACAGATGATTATTATATACTTGGTATTAGACTATTAAACTTTGAAATGCCTGTATATATGTACCAACCTGCATGCGATCTCCTACGCCGAGATCAATCCACCACAATGTAAAGTTGGATCTTTATTACCAAGAGAAAACATCCTTAATAACTTTCCAATAACCTATGGTTTCTGCCAATGTGCGAGCCAAGTATACCACGTAGGATCAATCATGAGATCAATCATGACTCATCCAATTGGGTTCCCCTTTATCTGCTTTGTTTCTTAATTGTATTCATTATATAATTATTTCTCATGTTGGATTAGGTGCATTGGCAATGGGGTTAAAAGGGGCAAATTAAAAAAAAAATTCCATCTAATGATTATTGCACTAGAACTTTAACTTGCCAATAATTTTATCACATTAAACCATATTTAATGTTAATTTGATATGAGGAGAGTTTTTATTATCGAAACATTAATTTAATTTATGTTATTTTTATGTTATATGCGTTATTAAAAATTGCATTTACATATACCATACAAGCACTAATAATATTATGGTACATAAATATGTGTGTGTGTGTGTGTACGTATGTATGTATGTACGTACGTATGTATCATAAAATGACATAGTGTACATATATAATCGTCCAGATTTATGAGAACATGGTAAGTATGTGTGTGTATTGAACATTTTATTTGTAATGTGAAATTATTCCTAGCACTTCATTATACACACAAACACACACAGAGATATATATATATATATATATATATATATATATATATATATTTGTGTGTGTGTAATCTATCATTTCATTTCATATATACATGTTTATTTATCAGGCTTGACCCATATTTAAATTTTGTAGAACATATAATATATTTTAAAAAGGCCTGCAATCGATTGTTTCAAATAAATTTAATACATACATGCATACATATCCGTGTGTGTAAATAATTCTATAATTCAATCGTTATAATAATTATATATATATATGTGTGTGTATGTATATGTATGTATGTTTTATGTATATATCAGGGTTCCGTCAAAAGAAATTTTTTTAATTATTATTTAGGATATACAGGTGTATAAATATTTATATACACTATATATGTATGTGTGTATAAGTTTAAAATTTAAACTAATTTCAAAATAGTACTATGTTAATCTCATATTAGTTATAAATATACACACACACTAATAGAAGTTGATGCCTTAGATAAAAATTAATTTTTATTTAAATATATCAAGATATATTGATATATATAGTTAAGTACATTATTGTTTAAAAATATTTCAAGTGCATATATATGTCACTAATAAAGTTAATAAACTATCTATATAGTTTTATATATGTGTGTGCGCATGCGGGGTGTGTGTGGGCCGAACAAAAGAATTTGTTTCTTCAATATAAATATAAATGTAAAGTAAATGTAACAACCTTGCTTTCTACGTTGTAAATTAAATAAATTTATATAAAATAAAATTGTTTAACTCGAATTTTTTGATAATTATTACTTTGAAAATAAAATCTTATTTATTTGAAGTTTATTTAATAAAAGATTTTTGTATTAATAAATTGAAATAAATTAACTATTTCTTTTCGAATAACTTATCGAATAAAATAAAATATTTTAACTCGAATATAAAATATTTTTGAAATGTAAATTAGTTTGAATTGGATTGGATGAATCTGCAAACAAATAAAAAGTATTATTTAAAAGAGAAAAGAAGAAAAATTAAATTACATAATTTAAACTGGCTCAAATATAGTTCAGGCCCAAGTCCATGTTATTACAAGTCGCGACCTTTCTTTACTATTCTAGACTCGACCCTTCAATTATGAAATCGTTCCATGCTCCTCTTTCAAAATCGAATTCGCATATTCATAAAAAAAGTGGAATCACGTGAAAATAGGCGACGACTGCCTCAACTTGGCATCATCGAACGCACGAGAGGAGTGGACCGACGCGATTTGGTGAAGGTGGTTCGAGGCGAAGCCTGAGTTTCATTTCTAGGAGAAAGACGCTTGGGCTGGAAGTGATTGCGGTGTAGTCGGAGTAGTTCCTGGTAGAGGCAAATGCTAGCAATGGTATTATGCGGGCAAATGATGTAGTTGGAGGAAAACATGGGCTTGTTGGGGGTAGCAACGCGAAGGAGGCAGTGCAATGACAGATGTGTGTATGTCAGGTGGAGATAGCTACTGGAGTTGACAGTAGCTATGGTGATGTTGACTTGGGTGATGGAAAGTTTACGATTTCGGGGATGGGATGTAAACTGCGGATTGTTTGAGGCAATACTTTATGCTCGTTGTTTCGACAAGTATTTCTACTCAATTCTATATCTATTTCATCATTTGTTAATTATATAAATACATATTCCGATCAATTGAATATTATGAATTTATCCAGTAGATTATTTAAAATTGCTTTGTTGAATTTCTAGATTGAAATGATCGTTTGGGATATTAGTTTGATTGTTGTGAAATTGAGTACAAATTGGATTTGATAGTGTGATTTTGTGTTTGCGGAATGTCCAAAATGCAAAGGAAATGTTGTTTGTTTGCATTTTGGAATTGTGTTGTTTATTTATATTATGTACTATGTATCGATGGCTAAAATTCGATGGATTTCGACTCGGCCGCATGATAAAATTTATATTGTTGTTCTATTATTGATTTTTAAAGAATTTACTCCATGGATTTTATTTTAGACGGTTTATTGATCTTTCCGTTTTACAATATTTTTGAAAGCTTCGGGGATTCTTTATAGGAATTGTTTCAGAAGTAAAAGTTGATTTAAAAATAAAATAGAGAATTTCCAATATATTGGAATGTATGTAATTTTATAACTATAAATAAGAGGTTTTTAATAATATTTTCCGAAAGGAAAATTCTTTTGTAATGTGTATATTTAATAATATGGATCTATAAAATATTTTTAAAGGGATATAGATCATAAAAAATCTATCTTAAGAGTTTTTAAAGTTATTTTCTTTTTTTTTAGATTTATTGGTTCGAAATTGGTTTATTTGATGATTTTGTATAATTGAATGGTTTTAATAATATTTTCGAAAAGGAAGTTATTTTACAAAATGATTTTGAATGTTAGAAATATTTGGTTTTGAATATTTGATTTAATTGTTAAAGAACTTTATATTTTAACTTTTGAATTAAAATTGGGATTTAAGTATGATTTCTACATCTTTTGATTTCTCATTTCTTATGTGGATTTTGATATTGTGAATGATTCACTATTAATATTGATTTGAGTTATATTTTAAGATGATACAGTGATGACATCCTTTTATGTGATTTTGTGATGATTTCTATTTTCTGTAGTTAGAAATCTAAATAAACGGAGTTATAATGCCGTTTGGGATGGGGCATTCGGTAATATTTCTCTGGTTATTCTTTAGACTCGTTATATAGAATATGAAAGGAGCAAGTGTGATGTGTGAGCACTAGATAAACGGACTAGTAACACGTAGTGGTATGTGACACTGTTGTGTTATTTATTCGGTTATTCTTTGCTCATAGATAACACTCATAATGAGTATGTTGTGTGTGTGACTCACTACAGTGAGCATGAATGGAGGCTGTTTGTTAGCCATATAGTTTGTGTACATTATGTGTTCGTCTACCTTTGTCCAACTCCCTTTATGTTTCGGGAGTGAACCAGATCAGCCATTATCCATCCTAGCGGCCTGATCGAGGAGGTTACGCCCCCGATTGCGACATCGTTGTTGTATATTATATTCGACGTGCATCATGGAATTGGTAGTTGGTTGCCATTGTGTCGCATAGGCCAGCAGTCAGTTTGTAACACCCCGCATTTTTAGATAATTAAATAACCAAAATAATTATACGTGTAAATATGCGTGAATATATTTGTTTATAAATATATGCACGTATAAATTCCAGAAATAACGTGCGTTTGAATTTCAAAATAGACATGTGTCATAAAGGAAATTAATTGACATCAATAATTAGAGGTAATTGATTAACATTAGTAGGCAATGTTAATCAAATCAGCAATTAAAGGAAATTAATTTACATTAATTAGGAACGTTTGAATTTCAAAATAAACATGTGTTATAAAGTGAATTAAATTTGCAACTGATGGAAATTAATTAGAATTAATAGGAAACGGTTAAAAGTTAATGTTTAATAATTTATAATGTTTAAAAATAGAGAAAATAAATTAATACGTATAAAACAAAAAGGCTAGACACGTCAAAACTGACGCGTTTTGCTTGTTTTTAACCGCTAGATTTCAATCGCTTTAGACGAACGGGCGACGTTGCTTTAGCTCTCTATAAATAAACGTGTAGGGCTAGCCTTCAAACCCATATTTTTCTAAATGGGCGTGAAAGCCCTATCACTTTTCATTCTCCTCCAATTCTTCAGAAATCAAATATATTAGATTTAGGTTTTCTGATTTGCAATTTGGAGATAGAAACTATAGATTTAGAGAAGGAATGTCCAAATTAAGCCATCCGTATGAGGTGAGTTTTCAAATCTAGTTTTCTAGTTTATCTGTTTATTTTTTTTCAGTTAGATCCAGATTAATAAATCCATACAAATTCCGGTTTATGGATCCAAATAGGGTTGCAAAAGGGAAGGCTATGGATAATAGAACTGGACTAAAAATCAGATCTGGAATTTGGAGTGTTTTCTTTTCAAGTGAGTGGATTTAAATTATATATCTTTTATGTTTATGATATATAATATCGTTAGATTCCCGTTAAATATTTAATTCAGCATTTGGACTAATTTCAGTAATTGGTTCTACTAGCTAGTTATGTTAAAACCATAAATTTTGTAAGAAAAGTGCACTTATATTTAAATGCTCTTTATATGGGGAAAAAAAGAAACCTAATTAAATATAAGTTATGTTAGGCTTAAAAGTTGTAGAGAATGGCATAAGCCTAAAAGCGAGAAATTTACAGTAAATTATGTTAAAACGGGATAAATGAATTAAAAAGGGGAAAATCTAATAACTTGATTTGGAAGTTAATGATAGATTAGCTGGTTGGTTTAGAAAAGGGAAATTTCCATAGTTTAATATTGTAAGAATAACGATAAACGTAATTGCAAGAATAAAAGTAAGAAAAAGGAATTAGTGCAAAATAGAGACATTACTGTATTTTGCATTACCCAAAAATTAAAGAAACAATAAAAGAAATATCTTGCGGTTACGAGTTATTGTTTATAGCGTTATTTAGTATTAAAATATGGAAATAAATTTTTAGCACAGTTTTTGCAACCAACCAAACAGAATAGAACTACTTCCTAGAATAAAAGAGAATAACGCGTAGCGTTAATGAAATTAAGAAGAAGAAATAATCAAGTTAATTATTTGAGAAGACTAGAAACAATAAACAGAAAATGCGACTAGATCTGCATTTATTGCGCGGATAGCAGAGTAAATAAGTAAAGTAGTTATTATGATAAGTAACTTATGACAGTTGGACGTAAACCCAAGTTAAGACTGTTATATGATATAAGAGAACTAAAAAAAAATTTAGTATGATAATAAAAGAAGACAGAGTAGAATAGAAAAGAGACACTTGCAATTACATTTATAACATGTAGATTATAAAAGAAAAAAAAGAATATAAAAGTGAAAATTGCAAGTATAATTGTAACACGTAGGTTATAATTAAAAAAAAGAAATAGAAGAGGCTTATTTTATCAAACTTAAATCTTGGATTAAGTTAATAAGCAAAAATAATAGCAATGACCCGTACCGGCAGCATTCCCTTTCAGGTCTAGGACTGATGGTCTCACACGTGGGTGGGGCTTGGCATGTTGATTAAGGTAAATATGTAGCCAACCGAATAAGAAAAGTAAACTAAATGTATAATAAAAGATTAGACGTAGGGTCTAATAAAATGGTAAGGTGCGTTTGGAGTATCCCAAAGAGAATCTGGATAAAGAGCCCAACGAAGCAGTTCATCGTATATTTTTAGTACAGAAAGAGCACATCCAACTTAGTTATTTTGGGCTAGAAGAAAGTACGAGACTTCAATGGGATGTGAGGATACTCTAGGATGGCCCTCTGGGGTAGGCCTAATGAAGCTGCACCCCCGGAGGCAGGTCTGCAGGTGTTCCATTAACAGCCTTGACTGCTTTTGCATTGTAGGCCTAACGAAGTGGACCTTTGTAGGCAATCAAAAGGTTGATGATGGAGTAGGATATTCGTATGACACCATACTCTAGTTTGCATGTAGGTTATAGTGGGCATGACCCATAAGGATAGATGCATGCAAATACTAGCCATCATCAGTCAGTGCGAGTTCGGGAAAGACTATAGTTAAACCAACAGGCCAATGATTCTTTCAATATCGAGACATAGGATGAGGGGCACATCCAATTGGATGTTTAGATTGTTTGCAATAGGGCATGGCCACTTAGCTCTTGAAAGGTCTTTCGATTAGTTGAGAGGGGGCTGCGTGGGGCCATAGCCATGATGAGAAAAGAGACAGACCAAGTAGAATATATGTATTGTAGGTCTAACAAAGCGGACCTTTACAAATACAGAAAATCCCCGACTGAGTTCCGTACAAGGTAGACCTTGTTGGCAGAATTCAAGGAGTAGACAGAACGATTACGTGTAGTCCTCAAGGTACGCACTAGGTGGTACATTATGGATGTCTGAGCACTAGTATAAGCTAGTGCGGATGCAGTTTCACGTTTACATAGTAGACGACGGAACATCTTTATTGTAGGCCTCACGAAGCTGTCCTTTACAGATGTAGTTACAGTACGCTCTATTAGCGAGACGATGGAGTCCTTTTCGAGGAGGATACGGAAGGTACTATGGGTAGTACCTAGGACCGATGCGGTCTTTGGGCATGTAGCTACATATATATATTGGTTATTAGGTCTTGGTCTACATTGGAGTAGATGGGTACGATTTACGCACGGAGGCGAGAGTATTATGAACCCAATAAACCTAATATAATTGAAAATGGAAATAGAACGGTATACGTAGAATTATTCTTAGAAGTGTATAATTTTTCCATTCACCAGAACTTTTGTTCTGACCCCCTCCTCATAACATCCCACAAGTTAGATAGATGGCAGAGATCTTCCATCTTTGAGACACTTGTTTAGAAAGTGTTATTACCTTGGTGAGTATTTATTTATTATTATATTTTAGTCAGTTCCGCTGTGAGATATTTATTTGAGTTCTGATATACTTATCTTTGCCTATTTGCAGGACACCAGATACCGCAACTCGGGCTTCAGTGGACTTGGGTTTTTGCATTTTTACGAAAAACCCGGGCCAACTGAGGTTCGGGTTGTTACATCTTGTATTAGAGCTTAGGTTAGTAGATCCTAAGTAAATTAGGAAATATGAATGAATGTATTTGTATTTTGAATAAAATATAAATATATTAGGTACTAAAATCCAAATAGTCCACAATTATAGATTTTAACATATGGAAAGTTTTTAGAAGTATATTTGTGCATAGTTTACTAGTTGGGTTTGGGATGACCTAAGGATGTTGAGCCTTATGTTATTGCCGATTTATAGTGTACAATAAGCTATGTTTAGAGAGAAGATTGGTATCCATATGTTATACGAAGTGGGAAAGTTCCGTAAGGATGGTAGGGAGAGTATTTTTATTTTGGAATGAATAAGAGATTTTAGTATGAAAATGAGATTTTCAAGATTTATGAAGGGTATTCCTAGGGTGGTAAGAAGAAAATCCACTTTATGTCTAGCCCAATAAAATGAAACTTTTCGAATTGAAAAGTTGAAAATATAATTGTTAATATGTTTGAGGAAGTAAATATTGGGTTTTTGAAAAAAAAGTGGTATGAAATTTAAATTGGTTTTTACATGATGTAAATTTTGTTAAAAGTGAAATTCTTTTTGAAGAATTATAGAACATGTATAGCTCGCTAGTTTCTTTGTAGGTAAACAAAGATTTTAAATATAAAAACCTAGAGTGTGTTAATTATCGAAAACATAGGTTACAACATTTATTGTCGTAATAGATGTTTTCGTGAAAAATAAAGAAAGCATAGACCATGACACTATTGTTATAGTAGGTGACTCCCAAAGGAAATGTATTTACATAGCATATGGAATTTATTAATATTTATTTTAATTGAATCCATATACTAGTATTTTTGAGTTGTAGTAACGGTGTTTTACGCAACATCTGTTTTGACCCAAAAAAGTGTTTTGAAGATAATTTCTAAGTATAGAAATAAAGTTGTTTGTAAGCACACTTATTATTTAAATAAGTATATGGAAATGTTTTCTAGTTATGAAAATATTAAACAGCTTTGAAAATGAGTTCTTCTGGAAAAAAGATGTAAGTTAAATATTAGAAAATTAATAAATTTCGTAGGAAATGTCTATTGTAAGTGAATATAGATTAAACATATTTTAATCTATTGGAATGAAATGAATAATGATATAATTTTCTATGAAACCAAATCACAAATAAAGATGTTTTGTGCAAGTTATAAGGAATACGTGAAAGAGATGTACAAGGTATGGAAAGCACCATATTTTGTATAGCCTACTTCAATAAAATATAAAATAAGTTCCTTGTAATTTCACATAAACATGAAATCCTCTTTTAAAGGATTCATAGAAGGTTTTAGCGTTAATGGTTTCTCATAAGAGAAAGTAGTTCCAATACATTAAGGTATAAAACCATTAGGTGTAATAAGAAGTGTAATAATTAGAGACAGTGTTAGTTAGGAGGGATATTATAGAGAGCATTAGTAGGAAAGCTAAGCAATGAAAATTTCATATTTTTTCCATTGTATGCACATTGGTTGCTTGCCTGTGTAGAAAGTCCCCATTTGTAGCAAGTTAGAAACTCCTCCAAGGTTAGGTAATTGGAAGAGCAGGAAAATTAAGGGATTTTTGATAAAATAATTGTTCTTATCTACTCCAGTTTTCATAAATTTGAAAATCTATGAAAAGAAGATGTTTTGAAAACATGTGAGGACATTTCTGGAAGTCAAGAAAAAAAAAATGTTTTAAGGACAAGTAATGCATGTTTTAAAGAAAAATGGTTTGGTGAAAAAGTAAATAAGATTTTGGAAGAGAAAAACTTAGTAAACAGTTAAATTTAAAAAACCAATTTTTTTTATGGAAAGCTGTAAAGGTCTTTAAATGGAAAAGTGGAATAAGTTTTGAACTTATAATTTGAAATTTTTCCCTTCTAGGTTTGAGGAATAATTTAAATTCAAAGAGCTGTAAAGATGCAAGTCTAGAAAGATAAAATGTTAAGTAACCAATTACCTTTGAATTTAATAGAAACTTCAAAGTTATACTTTTAAAGGCAAGAATTTTGGGATTTGATGTTTCAAAAATTTAGAAGTTTTAATTTTTTAAATGAAATGATAAAATACCAAACCAAACTTTTAAATATGGAGTAGATAGGAACCATTTCCTAGGTGTGACAGGAAAAGTGTAAGGCTATTTAGGAGATAGCAGTGATTACTTTAGTAGTAATAATAAAAGTTCCTGTAAAGTATATAGGACACTAGTGAGAACCTAGGAATGTTGCTTCATGTGTGTAGAATATAGAAGAATAGCGAAGTGATATTAGTAAGATTGTAAGACATATGTGGTTGGGATAGGTAGGCCATAGTTGGGGAAAAATGAAAGGTAAAGAGAAAATTTCCCCAAGCTTAGTTGCCTTTTTAGATAGAGACTGCATAGATTGAAATCCTTATTCATCGCAGTAAATGAGACTTGGTTATTCCATTTTGAGTATGGAATGGAAGAGATGAATAGATCTTATTCATCGTGAGTAACACAACGTAAGTTAGTAACGAGTAAAAGGCGGCAGGAGGAGCATATGAGTTACTTGGATTCCTAGAGTAGGACCTTTCTGTGTCAGGGTGGACATGGTCCTAGGCCTCCTAGCCCTAGATGATAACTATGTTTAGCTGCTATATTTATTTATCTAGTATCGCTTTATAGTAGGACTTGATTTCTCTTTTAGTTATGAAATCATACTCCTATGTAAGCATTTTGTCTTTATTATTGCAAATCAGTACTGATTAGTATGATGCTCTTTTTCTGTGATGTTCACAAGAAGAGAATTAAAACATAGGATGTAAGTAATAAAAGAAAAGTAAAAGCCAAAAAGAGTAACTAAAAGGAAAACAACAAATTTAAAGAAAGCAACAGAAACGTCAACAGAAAAATTTGAAAAGAAAAATTTTCTTATGTGAACTATGCTTGGGAAAGCAAATAGAGATTTTTATAGAATAGTGGCACAAGTTCCAAGTACGGAGAAAGAGGGACGCAAAAGTAAAATGGTAAATGCGAGGCTTTCCGTTTTCTACCTTCTTTCTAACATAAGAAATCGATTTTGGAAAAAAATTAGATTTTTCTAAAATTCGAATATTAAAAGTTGTGTGGTAGGATTTGGATGTAAAATTCGTTGAACTACACCCTTATTCAGTAGGAGTGTGGGAAAAATTGGATGAAAAATGTTTTGAGTTTTTAAAAGATTGCATTAATATAAAAATTGCAGTATATTTAGGATGTGTGCATCATATTTTAAAAAAGAGTTTTTAAAGAAGAAAAACATTCATATAGGAGGTATCACTTAGAAATTCATGTACATGCATATGTTTTATGTTGAACGACACTTTGCACGAAGACACAGATGGTTGCAAAAAATGGACGTACACAAAATGGAGGCGATTGATGCGGAGAATTACATAGTTTTACTCTTATCGAATTTCGGGGACGAAATTTCCTAAAGGGTGGGAGAATGTAACACTCCGCATTTTTAGATAATTAAATAACCAAAATAATTATACGTGTAAATGTGCATGAATATATTTGTTTATAAATATATGCGCGTATAAATTCCAGAAATAATGCACGGTTGAATTTCAAAATAGACGCACGTCATAAAGGAAATTAATTGACAACAGCAATTAGAGATAATTAATTAACATTAGTAGGCAATGTTAATCAAATCAGGAATTAAAGAAAATTAATTAGCAACGTTTGAATTTCAAAATAAACATGTGTTATAAAGAGAATTAAATTTGCAACTGATAGAAATTAATTAGAATGAATAGGCAATGGTTAAAAGTTAACGTTTAATAATTTACAACGTTTAAAAATAGAGAAAATAAGGTGAAATGGGCGGTGGCTTTGCCGGAGCTCATTTTAGGGGTACCTGTTTTTTTACCCTGTTATCAGTACATAGATTGTCACCTGTCAGGCATGTTGGCAGCACCATATTATGTTTTATATATATAGTTTCATGTGTGCTCTCCTCTTTTATTAGAGGATCACACATTTTGCTCAAAAAAAAAAATTAATACGTATAAAACAAAAAGGCTAGACACGTCAAAACTGATGCGTTCTGCTTGTTTTTAATGGCTAGATTTCAATCGCTTTAAACGAACGGACGACGTTGCTTTGGCTCTCTATAAATAAACGTGCAGGGGTAGCCTTCAAACCTATATTTTTCCGAATAGGAACGGAAGACCTCTCACTTTTCTTTCTCCTCCAATTCTTCAGAAATCAAATATATTAGATTTATGTTTTCTGATTTGCAATTTGGAGGTAGAAACTATAGAGATGTCCAAATTAAGCCATCCGTATGAGGTGAGTTTTCAGATCTAGTTTTCTAGTTTATCCGTTTATTTTCTTCAATTAGATCCATATTTATAAATTCTTACAAATTCCTGTTTGTGGATCCAAATAGGGTTACAAAGGGGAAGGCTATGGATAATAGAACTGGACTAAAAATCAGATCTGGAATTTGGAGTGTTTTCTTTTCAGGTGAGTGGATTTAAATTATATATCTTTTATGTTAATGATATATAATATCGTTAGATTTCCGTTAAATATTTAATTCAGGATTAGGACTAATTTCAGTAATTGGTTCTACCAGCTAGTTATTTTAAAACTGTAAATTTTGTAAGAAAAGTGTACTTATATTTAAATGTTATTTATATGGAAAACAAAAAGAAAAGAAACCCAATTAAATATAAGTAATATTAGGCTTAAAAGTTGTAGAGAAAGGCATAAGCCTAAAAGTGAGAAATTTACAGTAAATTATGTTAAAACGGGAGAAATGAATTAAAAAGGGGAAAATCTAATAACTTGATTTGAAAGTAGTGATAGATTAGTTGGTTGGTTTAGAAAAGGTAATACATTTCCATAGTTTAATATTGTAAGAATAATGATAAATGTAATTGCAAGAATAAAAGCAAGAAAAACAGAATTAGTGCAAAATAGAGACATTACTGTATTTTTGCATTACCCAAAAATTAAAGAAACAATAAAAGAAATATCTTGCAGTTACGAGTTATTGTTTATAGTGTTATTTAGTATTAAAATATGGAAATATATTTTTAGCACGATTTTTATAACCAACCAAATAGAATAGAACTACTTCCAGAATAAAAGAGAATAATGCGAAGCGTTAAAGAAATTAAAGAAGAAGAAATAATCAAGTCAATTATTTGACAAGACTAGAAACAATATACAGAAAATGTGACTAGATCTGCATTTATTGCACAGATAGAAGAGTAAAAAAGTAAAGCGGTTATTATGATACGTAACTTATGATAGTTGGACGTAGTCCCAAATTAAGACCGTTACATAATATAAGAGAACTAAAGAAAATTTAGTATCATAATAAAAGAAGACATACTAGAATATAAAAGTGAAACTTGCAATTACATTTATAACATGTAGGTTATAAAAGAAAGAAAAGAATATAAAAGTGACAATTGCAAGTATAATTGTAACACGTAGGTTATAATTAAAAAGAAAGAAATAGAAGAGGCTTATTTTATCAAACTTAGATCTTGGATTAAGTTAATAAGCAAAAATAATAGCAGTGGCCCATACCGGCAGCATTCCCTTTCAGGTCTAGGGCTGATGGTCTCACAAGTGGGTAGGGCTGGGCATGCTGATTAGGATAAATAAGTAGCCAACAGAATAAGAAAAGTAAACTAAACAAATAATAAAATATTAGACGTAGGGTCTATTAAAATGGTAAGGTGCGTTTGGAGTAGCCCAAAGAGAATCTGGATAAAGAGCCTAACGAAGCAGTTCATCGTAGATTTTTAGTACAGAAAGAACACGTCCAACTTAGTTATTTTGGTCTAGAAGTACGAGACTTCAACAGGACGTGAGGATACTCTAGGATGGCCCTCTGGGGTAGGCCTAACGAAGCTGCACCCCCGGAGGTAGGTCTGTAGGTGTTCCATCATGAGAGTATGCCTTGATTGCTTTTGCATACCAGGCCTAATGAAGCGGACCTTTGTAGGCTGTCAAAAGGTTGATGATGGAGTAGGATATTCGTATGACACCGTACTCTTGTTTGCGAGTAGGTTATAGTGGGAAGGACCCATAAGGATAGTCGCATGCGGATACTAGCCATTATTAGTCAGAGCGAGTTCGGGAAAGACTAGAGTTCAACCAACAAGCTAATGATCACTATCGAGACATTGGATGAGGGGCACAACCAATTGGATGTTTAGATTGTTTGCAATAGGGCACGACCACTTAGCTCTTGAAAGGTCTTTCAATTAGTTGAGTGGGGGCTGCGTGGGGCCATAGCCACGATGAGAAAAGAGATATACCAAGTAGAATTTCTGTATTGTAGGCCTAACAAAGAGGACCTTTACAGATATAGAAAATCCCCGACTGAGTTTCGTACAAGGTAGACCTTGTTGGCGGAATTCAAGGAGTAGAAAGAACGATTACGTGTAGTCCTCAAGGTACGCATTGGGTGGTACATTGTGGATGTCCGAGCACTAGTATAAGCTAGTGCGGATGCAGTTTCACGTTTTCATAGTAGACGGCGGAACATCTGTATTGTAGGCCTTACGAAGCTGTCCTTTACAGATGTAGTTACAGTACGCTCTAGTAGCGAGACGATGGAGTCCTTTTTGAGGAGGATACGGAAGGTACTATAGGTAGTACCTAGGATCGATGCGGTCTTTGGGCATGTAGCTATATATATATATATATATATATATATATTGGTTATTAGGTCTTGGTCTACGTGGGAGTAGATGGGTATGACTTACGCACGGAGGCGAGAGTATTATGAAACCAATAAACCTAATATAATTGAAAATGGAAACAGAACGGTATATGTAGAATTATGCTTAGAAATGTATAATTTGTCCATTCACCAGAACCTTTTTTATGACGCCCTCATCATAACATCCCATAGGTTAGATAGATGGCAGAGATCTTCTAGGGTTGAGAAACTTGTTTAGAAAGTGTTATTACCTTGGTGAGTATTTATTTATTATTATATTTTAGTCAGTTCCGCTGTGAGATATTTATTTGAGCTCTGATATACTTATCTTTGCCTATTTGCAGGATACCAGATACCCCAACTCGGGCTTCAGTGGACTTGGGTTTTAGCATTTTTGTGAAAAATCCGAGCCAACTGGGGTTCGGTTTGTTACACAGTTACCATAGAGGTAAATGTTGGTAGTCATGGCCAAAGATGGTACGCGTTGTTGAGCCTATTGTGACGACCCGGGTTTTCGGACCAGTCAAAATCGCCGAAAGACCTGTTCGTTCTAAAACTACAAATGAAAACAACCAACTTATTACACCATATTTGATAAATATCCAACACTACTAAATGTATAGGATACCACTTTCAATTTTACAAGTTATCAAAGTGATCAATTTAATCTACTAGTGTGCTTTAATACAAACCCAAAATCAAATACTACAAACAAACTGTAAATCTACCGTTGTGCAACTCTTATGAGGAACAACAATATCATTACCTGCAAACTCAATAAACAATGTAAATTCGGAATAAAATAGTAAGCATGAAAGATACAACAATACATGATATATTACAAACAACAAACAGAAAATGCTATGTTATTATTAGGGCTGCATCACTACCACTTGTGACTGCCTACGTACCCCTATCTAATTGGGTACCCAATTAGATACAGAATCAAGCCAACGTAGTTCTCCTACCGCAAATAGGACTCATGGAGCCTATGATGCAACAAACAGTATGCAATTCCAAAACTACCCACTTAGGCTTAATCTTCAATTTTAGATTTTTACAATCTAATTAACTTTACGGAAATCATACCTTTGGACTTTATTCCCAAATTCTTATTTCAAAACTTTTGAAATATATATATCTATACATCCTTTATATTCAAACTAGTCCTTTACTTCGGGATGTAAAAATAAATCACTTTTTGACACAATACCAATATACAAGCATACAAAAACTATATGCTACCTGATCGGGAGGTTTCTCCCAATAACAGGGCAACTAGGTCTCAGCCTTCATACAATCGATAAATAAGTACATCCCTCTATTCAAAGAGCGGACTATACCAAAAAACACATGCCCACTTTTTAGTTACGGGTTACCCGAATCATTGGTAACATAACAAATCACTTTATATCCTGAAGTGGCAAAATCATTTACACTAATAATGAAAAGTACTGCAAATCTATAATAATTTCCATTTTCAAACCCTTTCAAATATCATCTTAAAACCATCGGGTTTAGTCCTCGAAATTCTTTCCGTTTTATAAAACACTTTTATAAAATCATTCTTTATATAACTCACTTTTATATAACATAACTTCAAAATATTCATTTCCAAATATTTCTATTTCTATAAACATTTCATAAACTTTTATTAATGAAAACCAACTTTGAAAACAATTCCATTGATGTCAAATTATTATAACTAATTATAACAATTAAATGAACCAATATTATCAATAAACACCTTTTAGTCAAATCATGAAACAAATTACAAGGTGTTGGCCTACGATTGTTTTCTACTCAACCCATGCATATGGATGAATAAATTGCTCATAAACTGATCGAGCAATGTCAATAATCAATAAATAGTTAGTGCTCATAAACTGGCCGAGCACAAATCAAACAACCAAACAACCAAACAAGAATAATAACAAGAATAAGAACAGACTCATTATTATTAACAATTTACAATCAATAGTTAACACAACATTTATTAAAATGTGAATGAGTCAAAGGAAAGAGATTAAGATTACACTCACTGTAAAATAATTGAATTATACTCACAGAATAAGCTATACCCACTAAACTATGAAAACAAGGAATATACTTACATCCTATTTGCTTTGATGGAGACTTAGAATACTTTACCTCTGATAATGAATTTTAGTTCTTTTCTTTAGTTTGTGAATGAATTAAAATGAGATATGGACTTGGCTATTTATAGGTGAAGAGAAGGGTACTTTAGTCATTTCCTATAGCCTAACTAGATTCAACCAGATTTTGGTCCAATAGAAACCAGCCTTATGGCCTAATTTGATTCGACCACATTTTGGTCCAATAGAAAACATCTTGATGGCCTAATTTGATTCGACCACATTTTGGTCCAATAGAAAACATCTTGATGGCTTAATTTGATTCGACCACATTTTGGTCCAATAGAAATCCTCCTTATCAACTATGGCATAACATGATTCGACCAGATTTTGGTCCAATGGCAACCATCCGCATGGCAGAACCTAATTGACTAGATTTTGGTCCAATAACAACCATCCGCATGGCAGAACCTGATTTTACCAGATTTTGGTCCAATGGCAACCATCCGCATGGAATATAATAATCATTATGCTATTTTGTTTTATTAGGCAAGTAATTATACTATTCTGTTTTATTAGGCAAGTAATTATACTATTCTGTTTTATTAGGCAAGGTTAATAATTCTCTCTTGTTTTATTAGGCACGGTTAATAATTCTAGATATAAAATTCATTATTTAATCATTTATAAACATATTAACTATTCATGTTCAAAGTGATTAAATTATGGGTCGTTACATTTTAAATATTCGAATTTGATGACCCAAAATACGGGTCGTTACATTCTTCCCCTCTTAAAAGAATTTCGTCCCCGAAATTTGAAGGAAGAAAAGATATAACGAAAACCAAACAATTAACAAAAGCTAAGCACACTAAAAATATTATCGCTCGTAACCCCTGTCGGAGGTACAGTGCCTTATCCTATCCATTTTTATTTATCAATTTAAGGTAGTTTCATTTTAAAATTTCTAGGATAATTTACTAAACTTGACAAATTTCATTTAGCCACCTAACCTAAGCTCTGATACCAACTGGGACGACCCGGGTTTTCGGACCAGTCAAAATCACCGAAAGACCTGTTCGTTCTAAAACTACGAATGAAAACTACCAACTTATTACACCATATTTGATAAATATCCAACACTACTAAATGTATAGGATACAACTTTCAATTTTACAAGTTATCAAAGTAATCAATTTAATCTACTAGTGTGCTTTAATACAAACCCAAAATCAAATACTACAAACAAACTGTAAATCTACCGTTGTGCAACTCTGATGAGGAACAACAATATCATTACCTGCAAACTCAATGAACAATGTAAATGCGGAATAAAATAGTAAGCATGAAAGATACAACAATACATGATATATTACAAACAACAAACAGAAAATGCTATGTTATTATTGGGGCTGCATCACTACCACTTGTGACTGCCTACGTACCCCTATCTAATTGGTACCCAATTAGATACAGGATCAAGCCAACGTAGTTCTCCTACCGCAAATAGGACTCATGGAGCCTATGATGCAACAAACAATATGCAATTCCAAAATCACCCACTTAGGCTTAATCTTCAATTTTAGATTTTTACAATCTAATTAACTTTACGGAAATTATACCTTTGGACTTTATTCCCAAATTCTTATTTCAAAACTTTTGAAATATATATATATATCTATACATCCTTTATATTCAAACTAGTCCTTTACTTCGGGATGTAAAAATAAATCACTTTTTGACACAATACCAATATACAAGCATACAAAAACTATATGCTACCTGATCGGGAGGTTTCTCCCAATAACAAGGCAACTGGGTCCCAGCCTTCATACAATCGATAAATAAGTACATCCCTCTATTCCAAGAGCGGACTATACCAAAAAATACATGCCCACTTTTTAGTTACGGGTTACCCGAATCATTGGTAACATAACAAATCACTTTATATCCCGAAGTGGCAAAATCATTTACACTAATAATGAAAAGTACCGCAAATCTATAATAATTTCCATTTTCAAACCTCTCAAATATCATCTTAAAACCATAGGGTTTAGTCCTCGAAATTCTTTCCATTTTATAAAACACTTTTATAAAATCATTCTTTATATAACTCACTTTTATATAACATAACTTCAAAATATTCATTTCCAAATATTTCTATTTCTATAAACATTTCATGAACTTTTATTAATGAAAACCAACTTTGAAAACAATTCCATTGACGTCAAATTATTATAACTAATTATAACAATTAAATGAACCAATATTATCAATAAACACCTTTTAGTCAAATCATGAAACAAATTACAAGGTGTTGGCCTATGATTGTTTTCTACTCAACCCATGCATATAGATGAATAAATTGCTCATAAACTGATCGAGCAATGTCAATAATCAATAAATAGTCAGTGCTCATAAACTGGCCAAGCACAAATCAAACAACCAAACAAGAATAAGAACATACTCATTATTATTAACAATTTACAATCAATAGTTAACACAACATTTATTAAAATGTGAATGAGTCAAAGGAAAGAGATTAAGATTACATTCACTGTAAAATAATTGAATTATACTCACAGAATAAGTTATACCCACTAAACTATGAAAACAAGGAATATACTTACATCCTATTGGCTTTGATGGAGACTTAGAATACTTTACCTCTTATAATGAATTTTAGTTCTTTTCTTTAGTTTGTGAATGAATTAAAATGAGATATGGACTTGGCTATTTATAGGTGAAGAGAAGGGTACTTTAGTCATTTCCTATAGCCTAACTAGATTCGACCAGATTTTGGTCCAATAGAAACCAGCCTTATGGCCTAATTTGATTCGACCACATTTTGGTCCAATAGAAAACATCTTGATGGCCTAATTTGATTCGACGACATTTTGGTCCAATAGAAAACATCTTGATGGCCTAATTTGATTCGACCACATTTTGGTCCAATAGAAAACATCTTGATGGCTTAATTTGATTCGATCACATTTTAGTCCAATAGAAATCCTCCTTATCAACTATGGCATAACATGATTCGACCAGATTTTTGTCCAATGGCAACCATCCGCTTGGCAGAACCTGATTCGACCAGATTTTTGTCCAATAACAACCATCCGCATGGCAGAACCTGATTTGACCAGATTTTGGTCCAATGGCAACCATCCGCATGGAATATAATAATCATTATGCTATTTTGTTTTATTAGGCAAGTAATTATACTATTCTGTTTTATTAGGCAAGTAATTATACTATTCTGTTTTATTAGGCAAGGTTAATAATTCTCTCTTGTTTTATTAGGCAGGGTTAATAATTCTAGATATAAAATCCATTATTTAATCATTTATAAACATATTAACTATTCATGTTCAAAGTGATTAAATTATGGGTCGTTACAGTTTAAATATTCGAATTTGATGACCCAAAATACGGGTCATTACACCTATGGTGGATCATTGTTGCGATACTGAGAGAAGAGAGGTAATGGTAATCGATTATTGTAGGAGTTGTGTCATATGGACCATGTGTGGCTCCTGGATCAAGCAGACATGTTACCAGTTTCTCGTCTGGTTCCGATTTATGTGTATGTATGTGTGGGTGGTAGATAGACATATATTATGTATAAACGAGATTATACCTAGGACTGTGTTCAGAGTATCGTCAACCCTATATCCTTCTTATGCAAATGACCTATTCTTTATAGGCAGATGGCCTACTTTGCATTGATTATATTTAGATATTGTTATGAGTTGGCTCAAATCCTTCTTATTGATTTTATTGATTCAATAATGGTATTTTATAATATGAGATTGAGAGAGATTATGTGTATTGCTTTGTTATTGCCTGACTTCACTTGAGGATATCTCATATTGATCATTTCTGGTTTTGATGGTGATTTCAAGATATAGATGATTCACCCATTTGATTTGGGTTTAGTATATTTTTATTTGATGTGTTTAAATGGGTGATGAAGCATTCCTGTGCGGATTTGTTTTGAATGTGTTGGTGTAATGACCTGCTATTTCGAACCATTCAAATCGACAATAATCCACACATATCAGACTTGAATTGCTCAAAGCAAAAAATTGTTAATTTTCATAATTGGCAAAACTTAGCATATAGTAAATAAATCAGTCACAGAATCACAAACATAGAGTTTACAACAATTAGCAGCGAAATAGATAAATAGTAGTTCATGAAGCTACTACAGAAATATCATAATCTAAAACAAGTACAACAGAAGTCCCAATACATAGAAGTCTCTAATACAAAAGCAAAAGACAAGTCTAAAACATACAACTGGAAATAACAGGAATAACAGAAAAGCTAAAATAGATAAGATAGATCTTCTAGGTGAACTCCAAGCTCTAAAAGATTAGTTTCAAAAGTTGCGACACTCAGTCTGACCCGAGCATAAAGCAAACACAAAACACTCGAGTCAGGATTAACATTCTTATGCAAGTAAATCAAACTCGAGTGAAATGTCAAGTGAAATGAAATATAACTTAAAGGATGTTGGGATTCCATCCCTTAAGGATCCGATAAACTATCTACATACATAGTACAATACGCTACATATATGGTGTCTATAGTAAAGTAAACTACTAAAATAAAGTTAAGGCGTTACCCATATCACCCTTAACACATTTTATATTCCCGTAGTCTATACAGATACTGTAAGCTCCACCAAACCAGTGGTTTACTCAGGGAGCACTCCATAGGTACAGTACAAACCAAAATCGTAGAGGGCGCGATAAGGCATGTGACAAGGCAGGCGAGGCAATGCCTAGGGTAGAATTCTACCGTTTTGCAGAACCGGGCTGGTGGTAACGCATAGCAGCCACTACCGCCCACCTCGAGACACACTCCCAAAATCAATGGTGTGCACCAATCAAATTACAAAATAATAGAATGGTTTTGAAGAAGCATGCTCGATCGGAGGTGCGACCTCACTTGGCCCAGGTACAACTCCTGTTTTAGTCACATCAAGCTGACTCGAGGGAGTCAAGGCTGCGTTAGTACCTCATACAGAATCGTTCGCCAAACCATCCTACTTAGTTCTGGGATCTCCACCACGTACATAGTTGTTAAAGTGGTTTTCGGTATTGGTAGAGAGTATGACAATATCCGATCCCGGTATTTTTAACAACCAAACGGTTATTTCACACCGTGGTCATTTTATAAAATCACTTTATAAATTTCTAAACCAAAATCTCAAATCACCAATTTAAATCAAAATTAAATATTCAATTTTAATTTTATTTAAATTTGAAAATATTCATTTAATCACCTTTAATTAAATCCAGTTATGAAATCATACCCTTAAATTTCTAAAATTAGTAAGTTCCAAATACATCCTTATCTAAATTCAATTATTAACCTGTTAAATTATAAATCAATTTCAATTTACCTTTCCACTTTCAATTTATTAAAGCTATCAAAAATCTATTTTAAAATATAAATATAAATTATAAATAAGCATTTTAAAAATATTTATATATTAATAAAAATAAATTTTATAAATTTAAATTAAATTACCTTTTTTATTTAAATCTATTTTAAATCTTATTTTATATATTTTAAAAATAATAAAATTATAAGTAAAAAGTTTTATAATTTACATTTTAAACTTAACTTATAATTTAAAATTTCCAAAACATATAATTTTAAAAATCTAATTTATACACATATTAAATTTAAAATAAAACCTTTAAATTATATTTTAAAATCAAACACATATAATTCCTTTCTCAAAACTTTGGAAATCATTTAAAAATAGACCAACGGTGTCCATATATAATTTCCTATCCTATGGTCAAGAGATACGGATATTTATCATTTCAATCCGCAATAATTTATATTTATAGGTTTATATCATTTCAACCCACAATCCCAGAATTTCAAAATCAATGAAAATCGCTTGGGTTTATCATTTCAACCCATAACGATTTTTCCCTTATTCTATAAGATCGTTCGGGTATGTATCATTTCAACCCATAGTGATTCCTAAAACTAAGGGAACGTGCAGAGTGAGGACAATAAAAATGAAATAGCATAACATATTAATTACTAGCATATATGATCACTAAGAATTTAAATATATTAGCCAGTCAACATGTTATGGTGTCGATTTACATAAGTGAACAATTTAAAATATCAACATATCATATTTAACACTTAAATAACTAACTATTCCAATTAACAACACTTTTAAATTGTCATTTCATATGAATCAATTTACAAAGCATAAGAACGTTAATCATGAGTGATTGCTCACCTTTCGAGGCTAGAGAATAATGGAAAACAACTACGGCGAAGAACGATGTAACGGACACGGACACAAAATCGGGCATAACAAATCAAGGATCTGCGACAAGCACAAAAGCAGATTTAGCTTGAGAATTCGATGAAAACAAATATATATATATATATATATACATATGTGATATATATACATTTGTTTTATAGATTTTGGAAAGAACAATTATATATATGCAACATATATAATTTCCACCGACAAATACAGATGTGACATGTATAACATCTATCGACAATATATATATATATATATGTATTATATATATAACATATATAAGCTTAGATTCAAAAGTAATTATAACTTTAGCTGACCAAGACATATATATGAAACCTGAATAGCATATATGCAAAATGGAAGCGGCATATATAAGTTATACTAAAACACAGCAAACATATATATATATATATAATAGCTAATATTTGAATGAACAACACACATATATATACTTGTGTCATATGGCTTCAGCCGACAATATACATATATGCATGCAATATATATATTTCGATCAAAATGCACAGCTGTCACATACATATATTTGCATCTATATTAGTGGAAAACGAAACACATAGATATATGCACGCAACACACAGATACTAGCAATTAGGTGGACCGCCACCTATATATATATACATCAATATATATATATATATATATAAGTCTCAGTCACTATACACGGCATATTACATATATATATATATGTTTCATTTAAATAAGCAGAGGAAAACAAAGTCAGATCTAGAAATAAGGGGGGCTCGGCTGTGCATGGGTCAGGGTGAGCTGCTTTGGGAAAATGGAAGGCTGCTTGGAGGCGACTTGGGGTCAGCTTCGAGTCAGGCAAGGGGAGGCACGGGTACGGCTTCGAGCTAGGGGTAGTGGTCTCGGACAAGTCTGGGGATAGGGCAGAGGTATGGGTGTTTCTTGGTGAAGAGGTGGATTTGCTCCGGGTTTTGGTTGTTAGGTGGATCGGGTTTGAGTTGGGGTCGGTCGGGGCTGTCTCGGAGATGGCTTCGGGTTTGTGGAAGGGGAACACGAGTATGGGCGGGGAAGATGATGGAGAGGAGAGAGAAGAATGGCGTGTCTGGGGATGCTTCAGGAAAAAGGGTAAAGACTCGGGTTTCAGGTGGTGGATGCTCGGGCAAAATATGAAAGAGAATGACAGCTTCAGGAACAAAACAAAAATGGGAGCGCACCTTTCTTTTGATATTATTATTATTCTTCAGAATGAAAGGAGATGCAAAATGAAAAGGCACGGGCAGATAAATATGAAAATCAAGGAAATATGAAGGGCCAAACGTTGGTTTCAGAATTTATTTAAAGCAATGATTGATAAGTTTATACGGCTGGAAATTTGGAAAGGCAAAGGAAACAAAAAGGCACAAATACGGCACCGATACGACAAACTGTTTTTTCATTTTCCCCACGTACCGGAGACCGAATTAAAGGAATGAATATACTGCGGATATCAGCACGACGAGACGAACAAAATGGCTCACAGATATCAACGATACAACCAAGTTATAAAAACTCGATCTTTTGCTGTCGAAAATGCTATTAAAACGCCGAAAATAAGATAAACGGGGCTCTAGCAGTCCAAATTTGACGAAACGAATTACGACGTCTCACTAAAAAAATGATTTACATTTTTGTTATATAAAAATATTTAGTTTTGGAAAATATTAAATTTTTAACAATTTAACTGATTAAATTTAAAATTTGAAATTTCACAAATAACTAACTTCCATATTTTCCAATAAAAATTTACCACTTCCTATGTTTAAATAGACGTATTTCAAATATCAAATTTTTATTTCAAAATTTTATTGTTTATTTTCATGAATTATTTTAGTTAATTACGTTATTAAAACCGTTAATATTCTCAGGTCGTTGCAGTGTTTTTGAGATATTTTGAGGTTGTAGTGCCATCATCTTTATTTTATCATATTATCATTGTATGTTACAATATGATCTTTTATTATAGATATAGTCTGACTCGTGTGTTATTTATATAATATTGGGGTCAGTCCGAGACATTTCAGGTACAAGGATAATATAACTAGTATATGTATTAGTGGGCTTAGAGGAGACTCATATTAGGATTCTTGTATGGGATTTGCATGATATTGATTGATTATATATATACTGGATATCGAGTTGTATATTTATTGGTCATCACTTTATATTGATATAGTTGACATTTGAGTTGTATTGTACTCTTGTGACTTTACTGTATTATTTATTATATATTATCGCTGTAACCGACTCTGTGTTCTCAATTATTTACTATATATTATGTATTATCATGTCCTAGAGGCATACATGTTTATTGCTTTGTACCGATACTATGTACATATATGCAAGATATTTATTTGATGTTTAAATACATACAAGTGTTAGTTCAAGGTAATATTCACTTGTGTACCCCTTATATCCTCATTCTCCATATTATCAAACAGTATTACTCTGTTATACTCTTGGATAATATAGAGGTGGGGTGTTTACAGTTGTCGTCAAAGAAGGTTCAGAACAATACATTATATATAAGAGACATGAGTCTTGACCTTAGATTGACATAAATTCCATGTCCCCCTACGTGTGTTGGGTAGTTATACTATATTGAAGAGATAGTAGGAGTAAGCGATGATTACAGGGGTAATCATCTGGGATGTATTTGTTATTTTTCTACTATATATTATTCTTATCACCATCTCCTCGGCGATTTTATCTCAATGTGGAATTTTAGTTGTTGTTGGAGTAGTGTAATAAGGGATTGTAAGCCAAACCATTAGTGTCGATATTGTTGAATAAAACCTCCCTATGGCATTAAATTGAGTAGCTAGATCCAATATTGATCAGAGTTGCGCAACAAAACTGAATTGATAGCTTTCCCTGAAGGCATTTGTTTGTTTGTTTGTTTGAATGTGTGTGTATTATTGAATAGTGCTTGTTTGATTTTATGGATGTTGTACGATAATTTTCATTGTTGTTGATGGTCGATGAATTGGAGGTATATATGAGTTTTGAAAATAAATATTTTCATACAAACAAGATGATGATCCGATAAAATATGAAATGGATTTTATAAAGTAATTCAAAATATTTTAACAGTTTATTCTTTGTTATTTTGTCCTAGTGCTTTAAGAATTCTAGTTGATACGTTTGGCCAGCGTTATCAATAGGGGTTCCTCGCTAGGATGAGACATCTCGACACAGTGGGTTAAAAATAATAATATGTTTTGAATAGAAAGCAATATTTTGATAATAATACAATGTTTGGAAAAATTAAGAATTACTGCTTTAAAAAATAATAATAAAGATTTTGAAAAAATTGTAAATAATATTTTGTGAAGTAACTAATTCTTTGAAACTATATATCGAGTGATGTTAGATTATAAAAAATTGAAAAGTTGTTTGGAATTAATGGAGTTTAAGTTTGCATTATTTTCCAATTTAAAATAATGTGATTTATATTGTTTGAATTTAAAATTTACTGAAGAGAAAATTTTATGAGATAATATTTTATGGATTTTAAAATAGTTTGAAATTTAATACATATTGAAAAAAAGGAATTTTTTAAATTTAATCCAATTTTAAAAACTAATTACAATTTTAGGCCAGTTTTAAAACATATTACAAAAATAGGCCACTTTGTATCACATTAGCCGCCACGCGTACTGGCGGCATTTTAAATGCCACAAGTGTAATTTTTTAAAATAAGCCGCGACATTTGAGATGCCGCCAGCGTGCAGCATTTCAAATGCCGCCTAGATGTTTTGGATCTGATAATAGCCAGCCCCTACACTTTCTCCTCTCATTCTCACCACAACTCCATTCGAACCCAGAAACCCTTTATCCCCAAAACTCAACTTTCACTCAAAATCTTGGTTAATTAGCTAATAAATTGAAGAATGGCTTCCTCATCATCTCAAGGGCCTTCTATAGGTTTGTATTCTTCATTTTATATGTCATATTTTGAAATTTTGATTTTTAGGGTTTGGAGAAAAGTTAGATTTTTAGATAGAAATCTTTGTATATAGAATTAAATAAAGTGGTTTGTGCAATTATGACATTTGTTGGATAGGGTTTTGATTGTATATACGACAGGTTGAGGTTATAGGTTTGATTTGGTTTTGTTCTTGCGGTAGAATACGAAGAAATGGAACCCGGACCGGTTGATGAAAGCATTCTTTACTTACAAGAACAACACCGTACTAGGTGGATTTTGATTTTATCTTGCAATGTGACATGATATTAGTAAATGTGAGTACTAATACAATATTGTTTTAATTTTCAACAGTCAGTTAAGCCAGAAGGGACTATTGACCATTCTTCGACAAGGAAGTCACATCCTCTCATCGTGGTGTTTTGGAACTTTTAGACAGAGCCGGATTTGGCCCTATTCATAAGGTGGGATACACACAGTTGGATCGTAATCTTATAACGGCTTTGATCGATAGATGGAGCCCGGAGACATCTACATTTCATATCAGAGTAGGTGAGATGACTATCACTCTAAAAGATGTAGCTGTGTTGCTTGGTTTGCCAATAAACGGGGATCCCATTCACAAATCCGATTACCCGAGGAATTATATGAATTTATGTCAATCCTTGCTCGGCATGTCTCCTCCAAAAGGAGCAAGATAGGGGAATGAGTCGATAGTGACCACCTGATCTAGGGAGCAGTTGTTGGTCGATAATATTCCCCATTGTGCCTCTCCG
The DNA here is from genome assembly GCA_030737815.1 of Allium fistulosum. Classification (NCBI taxonomy): domain Eukaryota; kingdom Viridiplantae; phylum Streptophyta; class Magnoliopsida; order Asparagales; family Amaryllidaceae; genus Allium; species Allium fistulosum. The sequence goes on from JASFAW010000015.1 coordinate 2,985,209, forward strand.
TTGTAGGTCACGCAAGCGCGCCCTATTATTTTGTACATCATCACTCAACGTCTTTTTTGCAATAGATCAAAGACTCGAGTGGCCCGTTAGTGACTCTCATTGTTAGCAAACTTCAATTCTTGTCGATAGTGTTTATGGGGCAGTGTGCTAGCTTCTACTTTTTTGGAGCTTACTAGAGTGGCTTTGGTACAACAACGGTCTACCAGTGGTTGTTTGACTCTAGTTCAGGTATGGTCGTAGTTTTTGAGTAATTCATAATTGCTACATGTCATAAACAAAAATGAAATACAACATATAATACTCTTGCAGCTTTGGTGTAACGACCCAAAACTTTTAGTGATTTTATTTGTTAAATTAATTGAAATTTTGTGAAATTTTAAACAATAAAAATTGAAAATAAAAATTTATTATTTGGAATACGTCTATTTTAATATAGCAACTGGTAAATTTTCATCTGATAATATTGAAGTTTATTTTCCTGTGAAATTTTATTTCAATTTAAATCGGTTAATAACAGTTGAATTTAAAAGTTTTCCGAAACCTAAATATGTCAACAGGAGAAGATTTATTTAGAGCATTCTGAATCAGACTGCAAAATTCGTTTCGCGAAATTCGGACGTTTCTAGCTCCGTTTGGATTTTTCCATACGAAATAGCAGCATTTTCGGTACCGATTATCGACTTTTGATCGGATGATCGTACCACTGATATCTGTATACCGTTTTGATCGTCTTGTCGCGCTGATCACCACGGTATATTTATTCCTGTATTTTGAGGTCCGGTACGCGATGGGAACAACAAACCGTTCGCATAACAGTACCGTAAATTTTGACTTTCACTATCCCACCACTTCAAATTCAAATCGATTGTCCTTTGATTGCCTACCGTTAATTAATTTTTTCCTAAATTAAATTGGTGGCTGACTCGTAACGTTCCATTCGTTTCAACTTTCAATATTGTTGTTCAGTTTTATATTGATTCATTTTTTACTTTCTCTACATCTTGCTTTTTCTAAAAATGCCTACATCTCCATTTTCACGTGAAACCGCTCCTCACCTTCCCTTCCCTCCTCCATACGACCTTGCAGCCGAAGTCACCATCCTTCCACCGAGGCAATCTCCACTTCCTTTCAGCCCCCTCCGCTCTCCCTCTCCTCTACGCCGAACGCCACCTTCACTTGCCGGCGCACCGCCCCACAACACCACTATCAGCAGCACCACCCTCCTCTATTCCTCCCCTAGCCTCGGCCTTGAACCCCTCGGCCCCACTTCCCCATTTTTCTTCCAAGAATTCGCGGCACACTCACGCCATAGCTTTGCCGCCAATAGCTGCAGCAGCCCGAGATCCGTAGATCCATCTCTGCCACTTCTTTCCCCTCCTTCCCCTCGTGTGAGCCATTCTTCCCTTCTCCTCTTTCTCTGCTACTCTTCCCATCTCATGTTTATGCATATGAAGGTACATAGTTTGTAAACATTTCAAAATAGTGTATTTTGAAGAAAGGTATATATTATATTTGATGTAAAGATATATGAAAGCCTATTGAATGTATATTATGAACATTTATGTTTACAGTATTATATTTTAAGAGAGAAAATGTACATACAGCTATAGACCATAGTTCGTGGGCTGTAATCTATATATAGTGTATATATAAGTGATATAAGATATGTATAGGATTTACATATGTCAGCTATACGTACGGCTATATATATTATATGTAGGAACATAAGTTGCAGGATATATATTTATATATCAGTTTAATATAAAACATATGTTAATTATGTATCAGTATGAGTTTGTATATATATAGCTTATATTAGTTTTCTGTTGTATATTGGTTTTATATTGATATCAATATATTTATACTAAACTAGATATATTTCAATGCTTGGGTTATAAGTACTATATACTGTTAGTTTATATATTATCATAGGTCTGGTATATATATAGTTTACCTTAAGTTATATATGTTATAAAATATGTTTTACGTTTTATAAAGAAGAAATTTTTGTATGCTTATAGATGAACTCGTATGCTGCTTGCATTCTTTTTTTTATTTTACAGTTTATATAAGTCGCTTTGTATTTTATTTTTTTATCTGGGTATGTTAGTATCTTTAAAATATAAGTATCATGCATTTTTTTATAAGAGTATATATATAAGTATTGATCTAAATTATATTTTGTATGTACGTTTACTTTAAAAATATATATTTGTATAAATTTTAAGTTATATTGACTATATATATATTGATATATCTCCATGTGGGTGTATATATAAGTTTATTTATATATCTGTATACTTACTAAGTAATATGTATAGACTGTTATATATATATATATATAAGGTCACTTTTATTATTCTGTTTATATAATATATGTATGGTAAAAAATTTAACTGGTTTAAAGGTTGTATTCTATAAGTCTTATATAGATTTGTTTGTATATTAGTATATATATATATATATTTTTGATTCCAAAGTATTTTACATATGTAAGTTTATAAATATAGAATTATATATATTAGTCTATATATGCTTGACTTTAATATTGGAGTTTAATCTAAACAATGATTTTGAAACACATGTACATATATATTTAATTTAATATGCGTAAGATTTGAATATGATTTTGTATACATATAATTTATATGTTATATCTATATCAATTTACCTACATAACTAATCTCCATCGATTTAGTGCTGACTTGATTTCGTCAATTCCTATTTATCAGCTTGTCCGACGAACTCGTGTCCATCGTGTTTTACTTCGAAATTCGTGCCTGGATTCGTAGCTCATTTCTTTGTCAAATCTCTCCAGCCTCGTAAGGTGAGCAATCACTCACGATTAACGTTCTTATATTTATAAATTTGATTTCAATTGAAACGACAATTGAAATATGTTGTTGTAGTTATTTAAATTGTTATTTATGCTATTATCTGTAACTGTTCACCGTTGGGATATGACACCATATCCTGTTGTTTATATTATGTTGTTATTGAAGATATATGCCTGTTGTTATATTATCTGTTATCACTCTGCAAGTTCCCTGTTAGTATCGAATTCACTATGGGTTGAAATGATACATACCCGAACGGACTTTAGAATAGGAGAAAATCGTTATGGGTTGAAATGATAAACCCAAGCGATTTTCATTTGAATTGAAATTGGGATTACGGGTCGAAATGATATCTACCCGTATATATTTAAATTACGGATTGAAATGATAAATATCCGTATCACTTGACCATAGGATAGGAAAATTATATACAGACACCGTTGGTCCATATATAAATATTTTGAAAATAAATTCTATGGTTTTGGAAAGAAATTTATGGTTTTAATAAATGTTGAGCCTTAAATCATTATAGATAAATGGGAATGATTTATATAGATTAAATAATGATATTTAAATTAATTAAGATTGATTTAATACATATAATATGGTTGAGTATTTAAATTTATGTTTCAAAATAGATTTCAGTAATAATTTGAATAAGTTAAGGTTGGGAAGATAATTTGAATTTAGTTGAAATTGTATTCATTAAAGAATTTGATTTAATTAAACCGATTTGAAACTTATTGAAATTGAAATTTAAGATCTGATTTATAACTTGGGTTTGATTTAAGTAACTTAATAAATATTTCTTGTTTAAATAAATTTAAGGAAATATTTAGTAAAAATGTAATTTAAGGCTAGTTAAATGATATTGAATTTATTAAGTGAATATTCCCTGATTAAATAATAATGAAGTTAAATCAAGAGCTATATGAAACTGTTAAATTTAACTTTGAAAATGTTGAATATTAAAGCTTTGAAATATATTGAAAATTTAAATGGTATATTTAGAACTGAATTGAATTGATGAATTGAGCTTTGAATAAATTTGAATTTAGAATTTGAAGTTGATTTGAATCGATTTGTGAGACTTGATGAAATTATAAATACTTTACTTTTTAAATTATTTAACATATATATACTATTTTGGAAAATAGATATATTTGAAATGAAATGATATTTTGGTTTTGAAGTATAAATTAATTTTTAATGACCACGGTGTTATAGTGTATATTTCTACATGGTAGATAGTTCCACGGATCCTTAGAGGATGGTTATCCCAAACACCCTTTAAGTTACTTGTATTGTAGTTGATATTTCACTTGAGTTGGATTTATTAGTATAAGAATGTTAATCCTGACTCGAGTGTTTTGTGTTTTGCTTTACGCTCGGGTCAGACTGAGTGATACAGCATTTGAGACTCACCCTTGGAGTTTGGAGCTTCATTTGGAGATTCAACTATCGATTCAGCTTTCAGCTTTTCCAGTTAATGTGTTCAGAGGGGTCATCTATTCGTACTGAAGACTTCACTGTATTTGAGATATTCTATTGTATTTTATTCCTAACTCTGATGTTTATATAGTAGCTTCATGAACTACTATTTTATCTATTCCGCTGCGTATTATTGTATTACTCTGTGTTTGTGATTCTGTGATTGATTTATTTACTGTATATGATGAGTTTGCCAAATTTAAATAACAATCTGATATTTTGAATTATTCAAGTCCGACATGTGTGGATTTATTGTCGATTTGAATGGTCCAAAATAGTGGGTCGTTACATTTGGTCTTGGACTTATCTTCCGGTTGGTCGTATAACTATGAGGAAACCTATAGTCAACAACTCAAAACCATATGGATCGAGGTAAATTAGTTTTGGTTATAAGATTCTATAAACTTATACATCTGGTACACTTTATATAAATTTATGTAATTTCAGGTGGATTGGACCTAAGAATACTAAATTGTCTTCGAGTCGGAATTTGGCATTCTACTGGAACGAGTTTGATGTCCTAGACTATAAAGCTTTTACATGGACTTCTTACAGTGAGCGAGACCATGATGCGCTTCTGGCATTGTGCACTGATTCTAGGTAATTATGGATGGCAAGACTGAAGGTGTTTTTTTCTAGTGATGCTGCGTACCATTGTCCCGATAGAGTAATGAGGCAGTTTGGTCTTCGCCCTCACTTACCCTATCCCATAATACTCTTAGATAGTATGGGTATAGAGGTAGGGTGTTTACAATAAATATGTATAAATCATGTATTTATATATAACATACTTAACTATAAACTAATATGTATCAAAAAAATAATGGCTGAAAGTTCTATATGTATAAAAAAATAAACGAAAGATTTGCCTCTTCGATCTAGTTGGTTTTTTATACTTTGTATTAGCAAGCCTTTTCCACTTTGGAGTGCGCCTCCTTTCTCCTTTTAGTTTGGTTTGCAAAGCTAAGCTATAGACCCCAAATTCTTTCTAAGGATGCTATGGTTTCTACGTTAGAAATTATGAAAGAGTGAGAGAAGAGGATTGTATTTATAGCCACAAAATGGCTATAAAATGTCTAGTATATTCCTATCCTTTTCTTCTCATTTTTCTCTAATCTAATATCTTGTCAAAATATCATTTCAAACCCTATCGACATCCGTTTATGGCCTACTACTTTAATAAAAATATTTTATAAACTTTAGGTCCACCTAGTACCAATTATTAATTATTTAAATAATTATTTTAGCTTAGTTATTTAACTAAATCAATACATAACATTTATATATTATTTTACTTAATTTTAAAACCTTAATAAATAAATAAAAACCTTATAAAATTAATCCAACAGTTATATTATTTTCCTCCATTTTAATTTATAACATTTATAAATTTAATTTGATTAAGTCAAATTCGGAAATATATTGACAAATACTAGTGTGAACTCTACCCTCGGTAATATTTATACAATTCAAATATTAAATCCCTTATGGATTTTTCTAAAGCACATTAAAATTGAACCACTCAAGTCCACTAATGTGCTTCAACAATAACGATACGTTACTTCTACAATGAAAGAGACGAATCCTTTCTTGAGTAGCGAGTCACTTCACGTGGTTCAATGAATACCCAGCTATGACCGTAACATGGACATTGTGTCATGTGATTGACCTTAATCAAAAGTATAGACAAATAATACTCTCAAGTCTGAATATTACTATACATCATTACATGAGATCTTATATTTTGATTAGTTGTATTTAACCTACAAAAGACGTTTATTGGTTCTGCGATTGTTCCAAATAACATTAGTACATAAGCCCTTGGTGTCTCTAACGGTCTTGAGTAATTCATTTCAATCATATGAAGAGTGTTATGTACAGTAGTTACAACAGATTTATTAGCATCCTTTTCTAGATACATCTTGACAATGAATACTTATGGATAAGTGTTTTAAATATACGGTTAAATACTCATGCTTACGAACACATTCACAATTGCAGTGTTTAAATACTTTTCCTAAGGATTTTCTCCTTGTATATATTTAATATTTTCATATCATTATTTATACCACAATTTGGCAATACATTAATAGAAATCAAAAACTAAATCCTACTTTATTTCAAACAAGATTCTCATAAAAGATTAAATTATACAATAAATTACATAATCACCTCTAGGGCATACCCTTATCTCCCACTTGCAATTGGGGCTAATTATGATGTCTTAGTGAATGGATCCATGATGTAATCATTTGTTTCTACTCTATTAATCACTACTTCTTTATCATTGAAAAACTGTCTTATCATGTGAAACTTACGGAGAAAGCTTTTCGACCCTTGAAAATCGACACTGATACGTTCACTGTATTACATGCCGAACATTCAAGTGCCGGAAATACCGATCTGTTAAGGTAAAAGAAGAAGGTAGAAGATAGAAAAAAACTGAACAAACAGAGAATCTCACAACGCAATGGAATAACATATATTAATCATATAATTCTTTACAAGGTCATTTCAAAATAATACATCAGAGTAGTACCAATACATTCTATCCTAGGACAGTTATAACAACCTGTCCTTACATAATAGATACAACATACATATGATATAGCGGAAACCAGATAATAACTAGCTATCGATGAAGCCTTATGCTCCAATCTCCTCCTCAGTGTATCAGTAAGAACCTGAACTACTTGGCTGCCCATAAAAATTTGAGCACCCAAGAGGTTTAGGGAAAAAAAATAAAACTCCGGGTCAGACATGGGTCTGGTGTGAGTAAACTCAGGCAACCAAATTATTAAGTTAAATACTCTTTTTGAAATCAAAGGTATCTCGCAAGACCACACCACACATAAACACGGATGGGTTTTTACCTTACGATAACCAAAACAATTTTATATAAAAATCCAGTGATATTATAATAATGTCTAATGGCTTAAAGTAAAATATTAAAATAGCTGGAATGCTAGCATCTCATGTTCCAACATATTTGGTATACAACTAAACCGTAAAGCTCATATTGGAGAATGGATTCCAACTAATGACTGGGCTACTGGGGTACCGCCCGTCATAGTACACCTCTAGAACAATGTACCAACCTAACGACCCCTGCCAACACAGGACCGGCCTACCCTTTGCTGGATAGTACCGAATATGTCATAACCCCGGTTGTTCCCAACATTTATGGAGCTCCCACATGCACAACAGAATCTGAAAATATGAATTGTCATCTAGAAAGATGATAACATACCCTTTGTGGGAGCCACCCACACCTAAACCTGCTGCATCTCCCATGTTTTAGTCATTTCCGGTTGATGAGGCTTGAGGCTATGTTTCACCTTTCAAATATGCACTTCCCTCTTGGAATGCTAACACTGCCCTCCTGGCATCAATGCAATGCTAGCATTCATCCATACAAGTTTGTTCTGGGACTGAACGAAACTGAAGGCACTACTACGGGGAATCCCTCCCAAGGATTAATAGAGAATAACCCTTGCACTTCAAACTTCATCTTCGATTCCATGCTCTTCAGATGTCTTCATCATGAAATGTTGAGTTGGATCGATGTGGTTTTTGGATAACATATCTGATCCCGGTCTCTTCGAAACAACTTCGATAGTTTCCAGTAAACTCAACCCCGGTTCTTTAGGAAATAAACAGACAAACAAATAAGTGTGGAGTTTACCTCCTAACCGTTTGAATGAACGGGTTTCCTTATCATTTGTCCTAGGAGAACGAAACGAGTTTATACGTACAGTATAGCACCACCGATGGTAACTGTACCATATAATTCCCACGTTTCTCCTAGATGTTTCCAAAGTTAAATTTTAGGTATTTTATAGTCGGTTATTTAACTATCACATAACAAACATCCAATCATGGTTTAATTTCAATATGGGGTCCACTAAGCCTTTATTTATTAATCTTTAATTAATAAACCACTTTATAAAACTTGATCAAATGATTCTTTCAAAACACTATTCCCAAACACCTTGCATTTTCTTTATACTTGGAAAATATTCATATACTTATCTCAATGGTATAAGTATATTTACAAACTTTAAAAAGTTTTCTTCTTTTTAAATCCCATATTAAATAACCAAACAAGTTTCCTTTTCAAAAGCTCATCTCATACTTCAGTTAACTTATAACTTCCAAAATAAAGTTATAGCCCACTTTTATAAACCTATAAGTTAATTTATAAAGCCTCTTTCCAAATCTCTAAAATGGTTTATAAATTTTCTTCCTATTTATAAACTTCTTATAACTCTTCTTAAAGGAATTCTTTATAAAATATCCTTTATAAAATATCATTTGTAATCACATTTAAATAAACCTTTTGTTTAGGTAAACTCCTTTCTATAGACAAGTTATCATTTATGAATATCTTGATAAAATAATTATATAACTTGCAAAACCATTAATAAACCCTTAACCTCAAATTGATTAAAGAATTAAAATAACTTCAAAATCATATTTTATAATTTCAAAATGAGGCTTAGAACTCCCAATGGTACTAATTTAAGTTACCATTCAATTTACATAGGCCAAGATATATGTAAATACAACTCATATTCAAATCAAGGAATTATCATGTCAATATGAACTAACTAACATATACATGTCCAAATAATAATAGCAGGATGGTGATTTATCCTGCTATATAGATGTCCAAACAAAATCATTACATATAGTAGAATGGTGATTTATTCTACTAACATATGTCCACGCAATCAACAATCAATTTATAACAGAATGGGAATTTATTTTGTTATTCTATATCCACAACAATTGAACACTACCCTATAGTAGAACGGTGATTTATTCTGCTATTAGATGTCTAAACAATGCAATCAATCTACACTATAACTCATTCATAGTTATTTGTCTGCTTCATGGTATCAACACTTGAATTCTTGTATTCAAAACTATCTTTGGAATAGAAGTTCCCTTTACATGATTTGATTCTTAGAAAACCTGGATTTAAAACTTAAAACTCCCTTTTAAAATAATTAAATTCAAGTTAAACTCTTTATTAAATAAAAATTAAATCTTAATTTAACTTAATTAATAATTAAGAAATAATAAAACCTTCAAATAATTATTTAACCCCTAATTAACTATTAATTAAACCCAAATTAATAATTTATTAACTATTATATAATTAATTAACCTTCATTAATAACTAAATATTAATTAATCTTAATTATTTAATAAACAATAATAGTAAAATAATTTTTAACTAAAACTTTAATAATAAATTAAACCTTGATTAATTAAAAGTTAATTAATAATCAAACTTTAACCAAATAAACATTTACTTAAAATTAATCCTTAATTAAGTAATAATTTAGTAAATAATTAACCTTTAATTAAATAATAATTAATTAAATAATTTAAAATATAATTAAATAATAAATAAAATAATCAAAATTGATTAAATAAAATTAATTACCCTAACCTAAGTAAGTCATTAATTAAAACTTCTTAATTAATAAATGATTAACTTACTTAATTAATATTAATATTAATTAATACTAATTACTTAACCCGATTACTTAATTAATTAATAAATAAATATTCTTAATTAACCAATTAATTTTAATTAATAAACCTTCTTAATTAAGTTAAAAATAACTTAAGTATCGCTAACTTATTTTGAAAAGGATTTCCAAAACATTTTTAAAAGAAAACCGACAACGTGAAAATTTGAAAAATCTAAATTACATCCACAGCGACTATCGCTACGGGTGCAATAACCCAGGATTCATTTCTAAGTTATTATCCCAAAACTCAAACTTTTCACTCTTATTCACTAAAGGAAGAAATTTTAAAACTTTAGTAAAGTTTGAAAACAAATTTAAGAAAAACAAATCAAATCTATACTAAAACAACAAGTAAACGATTTGATTTGCAACTGGATCTCTAGTCCACTTCACTTTCAAGATACTACCTTCTATATTCACATAATCACATATCCAAAGTCACATACACAACAATCCGATTCAATAACATAACCAAATCTCAGCCTATACCGATCATCATTTAAACATACCCATTTGAGTGCTAATGCTAACCCATACATTAACACTAATCAACATATTTCAAACATACCAAGATCCAATCATATGTGACATACATATAGCTTTAAAATCAACATTATATATAAGATAAAGTTCTTTCCACATAAATTAGGAATTTACTCACCTTAAAGCTCGACAAAATTCCACTCGAACCTTAGAAACTGAGCTTGAAAATAGGTCACTTTCCCATGGATTTTTGGACCCCTTACTCTCGGATTTTTAAAATTGATCTAAAGGAAAGTTTTAGAAAATTTTATTCTCTACCATTTCAAAAAATGAATTACTCAAAAAGGTTAAATTTTGAGGAAGTTACGATCTAAAGAAAATGGACCTTTTTCGGGTATAAAACTCAGGGTTGAAAAACACCCTGTAAATAGTTGAATTTTGGCTTAGCTATGATCAAAATTAGAGAAAGTAATCTGAAAGTTGAAGCCACTGAAATTTCACACCATTTAAAAAAAAAGAAGAATTCTATTTGAGTTTGAAATGAGGGAGAAGTGGTTGGTGGAAGAAGGTGAAAAAAAATGAGAAAACCTATGGCTATTTATAAGCAAAAAATCTCACATCACATCAACTTATATATATATATATAATAATTTATAATAATCTTGTCTACTCACATCACTCCATTTATAAATATATATTTATATATAATTATTGTGTTGTCACGTCATTCTCTTTACAAATACACACACACAATTATTATGTGTTGTCACATCGGTCTCTTTATAAATGTATGTATATAATTATAATTAGGGACATTTCACCAGAAGGACAAACTTTGCAGTCCAATTAATTTCTAGGACACACATTCAAAGAAATTACTTTCAAGGCCAAAATCAGCAGAATAATTACTTTCAAGGACAAAGTCAGCAGTCCAATTACTTTCAAGGACATAATTTCATAGGTTTTTAGGCCTTAGAAACTAATTATTTTACGTTTTGTCCTTGAAAGTAATTATTTCAGTTGTGTGTCCTAGAAACTAATTCCACTTGCTAAAGAGGCCCTTGTAGCTAATTTCCACATTATAATTATTATGTCTAGTCACATCAATCTCTTTATAAATATAAATATAATTATAATTATTATGTGTTGTCACATCACTTGTTAAATTAAAATTAATTATAAGATAATATTCTTAAGTATATTATTATCTAGTTAATTTACTCTTATTTATATGTGTGTGTATATATATATATATAGTGCACAAAGACGAACAACGTTTCAAACAACTTTCCGGTGTCGAAAAGTCGAAATTTCGGAAAATGTTCTTCGGTCACATTTTCTATTTTTCTACAAACTATTTAATTTGGTAAACAAATTTTGAAAACGACTTTACCATTATTATTAATTGATTAAAACAAGTTTATTTATCTATAAAAATTCATTTATTGACTATATAAAATATAAAATTGCCTAGTTTAAGTGACCAAAAACCTGGATCATTACAGACTTGATGAATCGAACTTGAAAGCTATCGAGGTAAGAGGCTGAAGAAATAGCCGTAGAGTCCATAAACCAAGTACAACCAAGACCACAAAGTGGAATAAAGACCATCCCAAAGTTCCCCAAGGCCAAATCCATCTAAGTGATGGATCGGTACTGATCCATCCCTATGGACCGATACCGATCCATAAAAGTCCACCAAAAATGCTCCAATTTCCTTCTATTCACAAATGTTGATAATAACAACCTGGTTCAAGCTCTATTGGATCGATTGCATGCAGTTCATTTTCGATCTCCTTGAGCAAGTGAAATCAGTAACTCCATTCCTCCACTAATCTACATATTAACTCGGAAACAAACTTCTATCAATGCAATCGAGGTTGAAAACACGAAGATAACAACAAGTCGCCATCACTCGAAGCTGATCCATAAGATGATCTTATGGATCAGTACCAATCCTTGCCTAGGGATCAGTACTAATCCATCAACATTGCTGACATGGCCACATTTTTCAAGGCAACTGCTACAGGAATATGGAGATCGTGGTGGAGGACATGGTGGAGCATTTTCTGATGACCTAAAGCTATAAATAGGAGGCTAGGGGCTCATTTTCGAGGATCTTTTTGCTTCCTTGCAATTTTTAAATAATTCTCTTGTAATCACCCATGGATCCTTACCGATCCATAAGAACTATACTTGCAAAACAGCAATATAAACAATAGAAATCTCAAGTGGACGTAGGCAATACTTGGTCGAACCACTATAATGTTTGGTGTCTTGTTTGTACTCGTTTTCCATTTACATTTACTCACTTTCATTCTTTACTTAATTTTTTTGGTGTTTGTGCCATATTTTGGTGCTAACATTTTGGTGCTTTTGCTAAGAACATGATTCTCAGGCCATTTAGATCCATCATCTACTAAGGGATTGCTCAAAATTCGAGAGATAGATCCAATTTCTTTTTTCTAACTCTTTTGAACTACCCAGGTTTCTAGAAAGTCTACTAGAAGCTATTTCAGAATGGCCCCTCGAAGAGACCGATCCACTACTTTAAGAGGTGCTAAAGATGTTAAGAATGTCGATTCCCAACATGTTGAGGAGGTTGCACAGGCAACCGCTACCGAGGGTCAGAATCCAACAGATGTGATTACTAAAGATGGACAACATGATAAAGCAAATGGAGGACAAGCTCCAGGAATGTCGTGATGAGTTGAACCAACAAATGAAACGGAGCTTGGATTTGTTGAATCTATTGACTAATAGCCGTAGGAGAAACAGGAGGGACTTAACACCTTTTAGTTCAAAATCTTATAATTCCTCGTCATCAGAGCAAAGGCAAAGGGACAAAAAGTAGAAGATGCTTAGAAAAGGAGGCTGGAAAGTTGAAACAAAGGCCCGAACCAAACTGCGGCAAAAGTTTATGGATCGATACCGATCCATCAAGAGGGATCAATACCGAACCTTCCAATGTTGGTTCGAGTGGTCAACTTTTGAATGATGGTGCCGGTTTGGCTTTTGGTCGTGCTGTGGATGGCCAAAATGTTGGAGATCTAGCGACCGTTGTGGATCCGCGGCGAAGAGGCTATGTACACAGAACTGTTGAACGAATGGTTCTCTTGAAGTCAGGAGAATCAAGGTATCATGAAACTAACCGAGTGTGTTTGCCAGGCCAAACACTTAGAGTGGATCATGATTACCACCATTCAGTAGATCCACCTGAGCGAAATTTGACTAAAATGGCAAGGAGACTTATAAATAGGAGCCAAAATGGACCTAGATGATTGGGGCTCCTTCCTAAGTTGGAATCCACTCATGGAAGAAATCCTATGCAAGGAATACCCAAGAAGATTGGGATGCCAACGATGTCGTCATATAACGGAAAGATGGATCTGAGGCAACATTTGATGAAGTATGATTTGCACATGGATTATGCTAAAGCTACCGATTCTATACAATGTCGTTGTTTCCCGATTTTCCTAGAGGGAGTAGCGACGATGTGGTTCACCTGGCTTCCACTGAGATCTATATCGTCTTTCGGGCAATTGGTGTGGAAGTTCATTGAGCAATTTCGTATGCACACTACCCATGTGAAGGACGTCATGTCATTGTCCAACCTCTTCTAGGGAGCGAGAGAGTCTTTAAATGATATTTTGCAAAGGTTTAGTACTGTAGTAACCGAGTGACCAATCCTCAAGAAGATATTGTATCGATGGCACTGATTAGGGGGATCCATCCCGATACTGATTTCAGATGATGGTTGAAGATGAAACCCCTACTGACAATCGACGTGTTCTACAAAAAGGCAACTTAGTTCTTGTGCTTGGAAGAAGCAAGCACTACCGCCGAAAAAACCAATGTCGAGCAGTCGATAGAGGTGATGCAGAGTAATGTTGTTGTAAAATAGTCTAGAGGAGATTCCAGCAATGTCGATGTTAATGTGGAAAATAGAAGTGGTGGACAAAGCAAGAACCACAATAGAGTTAAAGATAAGAAATTGGATTCGAGGAGACATCCAAGAATCCCAAAGTATGACAACTATACTCCATTAAACAATTCAATCGAGAACATATACTTGGCTACTCAAGGCAAAGAACGGTACTGGAAGCCGACTCCCAGGGAGTCGATTAAAAAGAAGAAGGTCTGGCAAGTTTTTCCGATTTCATGATATGCATAGTCACAACACCTACGAATGCAGATATTTGCATGACATGATTGAAGATTTGATTCGTAAGAAGACGTTACAACAGTTTGTGCAAGCCCTGCAAGATGGCGGGTAAGGAACTTCAAACCCCAGCAGGGGCAACCCGGGCCCAGTGTTGATGAGTCTAGGCGGCTTCAAAAACATCTAGTGATTAATACTACTAATGGTGGACCGCATCCAGCTGGGAAGTGTTGGAACAAGATGGAACGATATGTGGGCACTTTGAAGCATGTAGTAAACGAGAGCTATTTTGCCATCGAAGATGATGATCATCCAAAATAACTCAAGACTATGGCAGATGATATTATTTTAAAAAATAGAGAAGCTGATTGGGTAGAAGCCCTGATGATTGACCCGCTAGTGATTTGGACCATGATTGGTCCTGCAATTGTAAGGGAGGTGCTAGTTAACTGTGGGAGTTCATCAACATTTTATTTAAGAAAGCTTACGACCAAATGCTTCTGGAGGGCAAGGACTTAAAGTCGTGTAATCTCAGATCCAAGGATTTAACAGGACTGCTATTGAGTCAGTGGGATATGTGGATATACCAGTGGTGCTTGTATAGGTCGACCACAAGAGAGTGTGGGTCGTGCCTTTTATTGTATTGGATATTTATTCTTCCTATAATGCCTTTTTGGGCCAACTGGCCCTTGCGGAATTTTGAGCAGCTATAACCCCATAATGCTTGACAATAAAGTTCCCAATAGAGAATGACATAGGGATAGTGCAGGGAGATTAGGGGCATGGCCAGGTATGTTATATCATTGAGCTGAAAGAGGCCAAGCGAAGAGAGAAAGGAAAAGTTATGGAGATGACTCTCTGCATCAAGGCTTTGGATATATAGCAACCACTGCCTGAGCCTTGGCTCAGGCAGCATAGCCAGTTCCATAAGGATATGGACCCGACGAAAGAGCGGGAGGATGCAAGAGCGGCTCTAGCTGAGTTGACGATCAACATGCTAATCTGCCAAGATGATCCTATACGGGTCCTGAAGATCGAATCATAGCTTGGCGTCAAGATGATGAAAGAGTTGGTTGGTTTTCTCCAAGTAAACAAAATTTTTTTCGCTTGGACTCACTCATACATGTGTGGAATATCATCAGAAATGATGAGCCACACATTGAATGTAAATCCTAAATGAGTTCTGTAAAACATAAACGATGTAGCCTGAGTCCGGAGAGATCCGCTGCACTTAAAGAAGAAGTGGAGCAGTTGAAAGACGACGGCTTCATCAAGGACGCCTTATACCCGGAGTGGGTATCCAATCCAGTCCTGATGAAAAAAGCTGATGGAAACTGGAGGACATGCATCGACTATTCAGACCTGAATAAGGCATGCCCCATGGACAGCTTTTCACTTTCGAAGATTGATTAGCTGGTGGACTCAATGGCCAGGCATGAATTGTTTTCATTTATACATACGTACTCTGGACACAATCAGATTCCGATGCACGTCCCCGACCAGGAATATACCAGCTTAATTACCAACCTAGGAATGTACTATTATTTTGTCATGCCCTTCGGATTGAAAAACGCTAGAGCAACTTACCGGAGGCTGGTGAATAGGATGTTCAAGGACCAGATTGGGCGCTCAATGGAGGTCTATGTGGACAATATGCTTGCGAAGTCACAACAATCAAGGAACCACATCAATAACCTAGTAAATTTATTCAACGTTCTACAAAAGTATGGGATGAAGCTCAACCCTTTGAAATGCTAGTACGGTGTTGCATCAAGAAATTTCTTAGGCTTCATCATGAACTCCCATTGAATCGAAGCCAATCTGGAGAAGATCGAAGCACTGAGGAATATTAATGACCCAGAAACAATTAAAGAGGTTCAGAGCTTGAATGGGAAGGTCACTGCCCTAAGTCAATTCATTTCCAGAGCTAATGACGAATGCATCTCTTTCTTCGAAGTGATCAAGAAAGGGAAGATGAATTTTGCCTAGATGTAAGAATGTAAAGACAAATTCCAAGCTTTGGTGAACCACTTAGAGGGACCCCTATTCTATCGAAGCTACTGGGGGATGAGGACTTGCTTGTTTATCTAGCGGTGTCGGTGCATGCTTTGAGCCCCGCATTCATATGTGAGGAGTCCCGAAACTAAAGATCGGTCTACTACATTAGCAAGCGGTTAGTAGAGCAGAAAGAAACTATCCAAAGCCAGAGAAGCTCGCATACTACCCATTGATTTCTTCGAGAAAGCTCCGCCCCTACTTTCAGGCTCATCCGATCAAAGTTATAACCGACCAGCCTTTGAGACAGGTCCTACAATGAGTTGAGACTTCTGGAAGGCTGTTGAAATGGAACATTGAATTGAGCCAGTATAGCATAACCCATCACCCTCGGAGAGCGATTCAGGGCCAAACTTTGATAGATTGTTTTGCTAAATACACTGTGAGATGACACTCCAGAGAGTAGTGGAGAGCAAAATGCCAAGTAGAAGATGTACATGGATGGTGCGATAACGAACGTTGTTCTGATGCTGGAGTCGTGGAAGTGACTCTTGAAGAACGTTCAATTTTTTACGCTCTAAAACACAACTTTCCCTCTATGAATAATGAAGTATAGTATGAAGCATTGATTGTAGGACTCAAGATCGCCAAGGAGTGAGAGTTAAAGCTTTGCATATCTTATATGATTCCTAGCTAGTGGTATGTCAAGTGAGGAAAGAGTTTCAGGCGAGAGGAGCGAGGCTAACTCCTTATCTAAACCGAGCCCTTAAGCTACTTAGCAATATTGAATATTACACAATAATGCAAATTCCTAGAGAGGAAAATCCGAAGGCTAACTCACTGGCTAAATTAGCCCGTTCTAGAGATGAGCAGGTTATGAGCCTAGTCCTGGTGGAAGTAATATCGGCTCCAAACATTGACCAGATGGATGTCGATTGGATATTGTAGGCCAAATGTGAAAAGGAGTCATTTATGACTCGGATAAAGAATTATCTACAAAGAGGAATCCTTCCTGATAGAAGAAACGAGCGACGTCAACTCCTTCGTAAAGCTTCAAGATTAATCATGCAAGAAGGAGTACTTATAGGAAGGGATTCTCAGTTCCTATGCTTCGGTGTGTTACAAATGATGAGGCCAAGAAAGTCCTAAGAGAAGTACATGAAGGGGCCTATGGTGACCGCATCGGAGGGCAAACCCTAGCGAAAAAGATCCTTTATTATGGGTATTTTTGGCCGATTGTCAACCGAAACACGGTTGATTACACCAGAAACTATGACAAGTGTCAGATATTTGCCAAGATTCCTAAAGCCCTACTAGTAGAGATTAAACAAATGGTTAATCTCTAACCGTTTGCAGTCTAGGGAATCGATATCATTGGTGTGCTGCCAATATCTAAAGGTGGCACGAAGTATGCCATCGTCGCTGTTGATTACTTCACCAAATGAGCCGAGACAGAGCCATTAGCCACAATCACTACAAAGAAAGCAATCAACTTCATAGCCATAAACATCATTTGTCGTTTTGGGGTTCCACAAATGATTATATCTCATAACATAACCCAATTCGACAGCATCGAGTTCAAAGATTTCTGCTGTAGGCATCACATAGAAAAGAGATTTGCCGCGATGGCACACCTCCAGGCGAATGGATAGGTCGAAGCATTAAACAAGATTATCAAGTCCATTCTTAAGAAGCACTAGAAAAGGCTAAGGGAAAGTGGGTCAATGAACTTCCGTTGGCATTTTGGGCTTATCGAACAACCCACAAGTTCACAACTAGACACATTCTATACACCCTAGCTTATGGATCAGAGGCTATGTTCCTAGTTAAACTTGAAGTACCTTCTCATCAAGTAACTCACTATAATCCACGGATGAACGAGGAACTCCTACTGGAGTCTCTCGATATGATCAATGAGAAGTGTGATGAAGCTGAATTGAGGGCAGTTGCACATCAAAACCGAGTTGCCCGATACTACAACACCAAAGTCAAGACTCAGACCTTCAAAATTGGCGACCTCGTTCTCAAATGAATCTTCCCACACCCTGGGATCTTAGGCCTGAGTTGGAAAGGTCCTTACGCAATTGAGAAAAAGCTTGGAGATGGCACGTTCAAGTGGGCAAGATCTCACTCCTGTGGGCGTGGAATAACGAACACTTGTGACGCTATTTCACTTGAATGTAAATTTGTACGTATTTTATCAAAGTTGTGTAACCAGACAGAATCATTCATTTCTAATGTTTATAAAAGAAATGACTTCTGGAGCTCTTGAATCTGTCTATGCTTGACCTTACACGGTGAACATCGTTATATTTAAATAAACCTACATGTGCAAAATGCAGGTGTGCAGGTAACCAAAGATAGGCGTCAACTTAGCTTTCGCAGTCCATGATCGGACGCACAAAGCTCAACCACACCTGGTATCCGAAGGTAGATACCCAATAACTCCTCTAACCATGACTTGGGGCAGGAATATTTACATTTATTCAAAATGCACTTGGGTCATGGCAGTTCGCCTTTATAGCTTGCGTCCAAAGTCTGGCGGAGCATCCATGCCTTGCCTGGAGTAGGCAAGATGAAAGGTCTATACCCAGAGATAGGAGGGATCTCTTACAAACTTCAATCAATGCCCGGAGCTAGGCCCGGTCGAAAACAAACATCTTAGATGGGGATGTTCAAACCACTATCTTAAGTAGTTAGTTCCAACCGACACCCAGAGTTTGGCATGGACAACATACGCATTCCGGAGGAGGATGCCCAAATTACCATCTAAAGATGAATCACTTCGGTTGCCACCTAGAGTTAGGCATAATCGCACTCAAAACATCCACAAAAAAGGTGTTTGGAATTCGACCAAGTTCCAAAATCAAATATGGTCATGTACGGGCACATATGCCCTGACAATCGTCCCTCACTCTCTTAAACAACAAAATGGACTAATAACTCAATCAACAATAACGAGCAGAAGTAGTTTTCAAACACGTGAACAAAATAGCAGGCACACTTCTCAGACCTTAAGCAAATTCACACAAGAATTGAATGGAACAAGGAGCTTTGTTATCACATAAAGCAAAGTTTGAAGAAAGATACAAATGTTATTAATACTGAGACAAAAAACAAAAAGCAAAGGCCGAACCCACACAAAACCGGCCTAAAGCAAAAGGTCGGTTCCTACCGCTATACACCAAAACAAGAAAACGTTCATTTCTTTAGCTCTTTCTTCTTCGATTTCTTCCCATCTCTAGAAGATGGCCCACTCGAATCGTCGGTTTTTTTCCTTCCTCTTCCCCCGCTTCCTAGTCTTATTAAAGGCGAGCTATGCAACGAAGTGGCATACACTCTTTGAGAGCTTCCAAGCATAGGTAGCATGATCGGGATGAAAATGGTCTCACTAGGTAAAGCTATCGATACAAGAGGAAGGATGAAGTCAACTGGCTCTTGCTTGATCTTGCTGGCCGATATAACTTGTTCTTCTAACAACTCTTGTATACTGTGCCCTAATGAAAAGTCAGTCGACCCAGTGATAAGAACATCCTCATCCGTAGGTGCTTCTTGGAAGTCACCTACGGTTTCTTCTTGCAACACATCAATCATTTGCGCACCCGAACTTGGAGTGTCACTAAGTGGAATGCTTAGGGTCATCCTAGAAATAGTTATGAATTTTGACTAAGTCATTGTTGCATCATGACCCAGTTGGGAACTTTTCTTTGGGAGATTGAAAATGAAGGATGACCTGAAATTTGAGAATGATGAAAGGAGATATTAGCTACATCGACCGGTGTCATGTGAACTCTCTCAAATATGGGTGAGATCGGTGATATATCTCTGCCAGATTGAGGCTCTGTATGGCATGGCATGCCATCCGAATTCCCCACTTGAATTTGAGATAACATGTTTGTCTTCTGTATTTGCGGTGCACCCGAATTATATGGAAGGATAGATGGAGTGATGGATGCAATTGGAGGCCCAAAAGTTAGACCTGCAGTGAGATCTTGAGGTGTAGTCCTGGAGCCTTCGACTTGATCTTTCTGGACTGTAGTTGCTAGCTCCGGGTGCAAAATAAGTTCACTAGCCCTGAGTGCTTTGATCTCTTCTGGACTTAGAATCTCACTCTCTAGCTCCGCCAGATTCACTTCACTTCCTTCCATATGTTGTTGCTCTTTCCACACAATCAGTTGCCATGCTAACAATAAAGCTCACGGATAGTCCTTTCCAAGCCATGTCAAATCTATGAACTTAAGTACGTTGGCATTGTAATTGATGATGAGTGGCTCGAAACCTATCTTTGACTCATCTCTCCGTAGCTGCCACCAACTCATCCACTTTCTTAGCCTTGTCCAACGCATCGTCTCTCTATTTGTGAGCATCAAGTAACTCCACACAGTAGTCATGAGCTATTTGAAGGGCTTCGTCCTTATCTTTTTTCTCCTTTTCAAGTTATGCCTTCAGCTCCTCCACCTCTTTAGCCAGCTCATGATTCCTGTTATGAACAGACTCAACTTAGCTTAAATGGTTTTTTCTTTCCTACTTGATCGTCGCATTTAAGTCCATGACTTTCTGATCGACATCCAGCTTTGGCCTCTTTAGCTCGACAACCTCTTTGTCAAGATGAGCAATGGTCTTAGCATTTTGATTTGCTGCAAGTCGCAATCCTGCAGCCTCAGTTAGGGGTGGGCATTAACCACGCTTCTATATGGAAACTGCCCACACCGGACCACAAAAAAATGTGGAAACTTGCACCGAATTTTCTAACCAAAGCAAATACCCTAAACCAGACCGACCCGCATCGATACGGTTTGATTGCGGTTTGGATGATTAAACCGACCATATTAAACTGGATCGAACTGGTTATTTACATTAGTAATCTTATGGTAAAAATATAAGCGACTCCTATCTTATTTTATATTCTGACGATGTATGTTCAATTTTCATCTTATATTAATAATAACTGTTATCAAAAAGGAAGAAGTTATAGTTTTAGTATAATATTTTTCATCTCGTTTTTTTGGATAAGTGCTAATTATAATCTTATTATAGTCATTTAACTTAATGATTATGCACTGATTAATGTTGATGATTGGTTAATCTACTAAAAAAATCTCACTTGTAGCTAAATGTCAAATTAAAATATTCATACCATTAAGAACTAACCTTTCATTTTAGTATAACTTCGTGTGTTTTAACCTTTAAGTGCAAAAGCTTCACACGGTTGCCTTCGTAAATTGATTGTTGATGGAAGTAATTCTCTTATTTCGTATTTAATATTGGTTCAAACTAAACCGGATCAAAACCGGACCGTATTACATTAAACAAAACCTAAAAAATTAGTATAAAGATTTTTATATTTGATTAACCGTTTGATGTGGTGCGGAAGCAGTTTGGGCTTCAAACCGCACCAAACTAACCCGCGCCCACCCCTAGCCTTAGTCTCCACACTCTTGGCATATTCAGAGATCTGCTCAGCCAACCTCGTCCAAATGAAATACTAATCATACACGTCACTGACATATGCCACAGTATGGTCTTTGACCTTCAGAGGAATATCCTTTGAATTGGGAACAAACTTACATCCTTTAAAATAGATTGTTGGGAAGCGACGTTGCAATTCAACTATCTAAGGGTTGGACAAGACTGGCTTCTCCACTTCAACAACAAGTTATTCAGTTGGCTACTTAATAAGCATTTTACCAGCTCTATGTCGAGAGGAATCAGAAGCAGCGGGCTTCGAAGATTGATTAGAATGCAGGGGAGTATTACACAGCGTTGTTTGCTTGGCAGGAAGGGAAGCACGGAGGTGTAATCATAAGGAACATCGTCGTAACAGCTAGAGTGCCTATCCAAACCCCTGGATTGGGGAGACTTGGATTTGGATCGATGCCTAAACAACGAGTCATGTGATCTCTAATCCTTCTCTTTACCTTCTCTATCACAGCTTGAACACCAAATAGAATCAAAATCATGGCTAGTCCTATGGCGGTAGGCGATCGGTTTGCGTCTCGATTGATAAGCCATCTGATCCTCGAGAGGCTCATACAAACCACATCGTTCCATTGAACCTGCAAATAGAACGAAGAAGAATTAGCCTTGACAAGATAAGAACACGATGAAAGTCGAGCAAAGTGCAGTGCATGTGTGTGTGCATGCAAGCGTCCTAGTGTCCCTAAACGGACCATGGGTTAGAATTTACTGACTGGGGCAATATCCCCTACTTGAGTTGAAGGCACATCTTCTTAGAAACGAATAGGAAATCCAACATACCTACTTCTCATGTTGTCAAGGCCATAAGAAGGAATATTATCCAAAATCAGCCCTAGACCAGCATATGTATCCTTAGAGGGCTCTATAGGAGTTTCAAATGTGACCGCAGCTAGCGAACGCCGGATCGAAGTCTGCCTTTTGGTGATTTTAATTTTGAGACTTCTTGTTTGAAGAGGTTGTTGATCATCTTCACCCTCATCAATAGATGGATTGGGACCCGCATCATCGTTATTATGGCCAGCTCTGTCACCTTCACCCACCTTAAAATGTTCTCCTGGTCATTTAGTTTCAATAACTGGACTTTGAACTGGGGCACTGGTGAATGATCTCCATTATCTCCGAACGAAGAACCATCCTCATCACTATCGATGGCCTTTGAAGCACGACCAAAGCTGCATTGCTAGGCCTGTGCAGTATATCTGCAAAGAATGGAAAAGACATTCAGTGACAATAGAACTATGAACATGGACTTGTATAAAAAGGACGAGAATGGAACTTACGTCAAGAAAACCATCACCGTGCAAATCTAGGAGAGGATAGCGAATGAAAAAGAATTCATCTTTGAAGTAGCTTGGTTTATTCCAGGTGCCGATTACAATTTTGCAGCCCCTGGATGGCTCTATGAAAGTGAGGGAAGGATTTCCCTTTCGGTGCTTGAAGCTGTATAAATATCGAATTTCTTGATTACCGGGAACTCGATTAAAATGGTGAGTGAATATGATGAACAAACTATGAAGGAATGCATAGCTATTTGGATGGAGCTGGGCTGGAGCCAGCCTCATAAAATGCAGGACTCGTCAGACAAACTGGTTAAATGGTGGAACACGTTGTGCTAGGCACATATACTTATTTCATGCTATACACCCAACTGGCGGATGGTGCGCTCTCTGGTGGTGCGTAGGAACTAACATGTCCTCGAATGGGATGTCGAATTTCTCACAAATTCTTCTGAGTGATCCTTCCTGAATCTTTAAAGCGAGGGAATCGGTAGGATCATCTGATATAATGGCATTATCAAGTGTGCCGGGAGCAGCTTCGACTTCTAGTCCTTCTATAGGTTCTATTGGAACTTCTAGAATAAGTTATTCTGGTTATGGATTCTCAGGCTGAGGTATAGGCTACACCGGAGTTTGTCGTGTAGATGGAACAATAGTCGAGCTTGATTCGGTATCTTATTCTACATATCTAGGAATTGATGGGCCTTCAGCTTGAGCGGAGAGACGCTCGAAACGTCTATTACCCATAACTATCAAAACTTAATGTACAAGTTATATCAGAAAGATTAAAAGACTGCCCCATGTTACAGTGAAATCCCAGTGTAGTTTAGACTACAGCGTTATGTAGTGTCGGTGTCCGATGTTGTGCAACTGTTCATTTGAAAATATGATGTTATCCAAAGTGACCGTCATCGCTGACCGTCCCAACGGGCTTCACTTCATCGTCTATGCATTCAATATGTCTTGGAACTTGGAATGTAGTATTGGGAGGAAGTTCGAATGTGTTAAACATTGTAAGGCTCCTAAGTGAGTGAAGAACCAAAATCCACCAAGGGTTGGGTCGGTACCGATCAGTCCCTTTGGATGGATTTTGGCTGCTTTCCACAATCTCCCCCAATCCCAAGCATGAACGTCGACAAGAGGCTTTTCCAACATCATCATCATCGCCATCGCCTACCTAAGAATGTCGGGTTCGAAGGAAGTATTTGGTTTAAATCTTGGCTTTGAATTTAAGGGTTTGTTTGATAGCAAGGCGGACCAGGTCCGATCCTAGTGGTTTGTTCGGTAGTAAGTTTGGGTGGAGGTTGGAGGCGGCGGTTGTTCTATTGTCAAGCGGCAGTGAAAGTTTAGGCTTTGGCAAGCAATTGAAGGGCGAGACAAAGCTTGATACTCAGAGGCTAGAATAAAGTGAGGAATAAAAAGGGTTGGATTGTGTTAAGTAGCCTCGAACCCTACATTTTCGACTATGAACTAGCCACGTCTTAAGGGCTGGATTGGTACCGATCCATGCCCATGGATCGGTACCCATCCATATATATATATATATATATAAAAGAGAAAATGATCATGATGATTCATATGTGTATGTATGTGTATGTATGTATGCTCATAGAAATGCACAAGAATGTGCATGCATATGGAATTAAAATATGATGGAAAATTGAAGCACGCATGTATGTAGATACTCAACATCCAACAATTAGAATCAAAGGAAAGAAGATTAAACCTGAAAAATCCAGAAAAGGAACCAATTCAAAATTACTAAGCTTGGAATAAATGATCATGAGAGCACATTCTAGTTTTATAGTGCCAGATGTTGGTAAAGTGCCGTAATGAATAGCTAGAGGCACAACACTTCATTGAAATGATCCGAAGGAAGGACAACAACTATTCAAAGCATGGATTGAAGTCCAATATGGCAATCCCAAGTATTCTCGATTCAAATAACATCATGTTTGAAACAAGATTTACTTTGGGGGATAAGTTTTATCCGGCCTTTTGACTAGGAAGTATTTGGATGGACTTAACGGATCGAAGTTGAAAGCTATTGAGGCAAGAGGCCCAAAGAGATAGTCGTAGAGTCCAAAAACCAAGTACAACCACAACCGCAAAGTGGAATCAAGACCATCCCAAAGATCCTGTAACAACCCGGAGTTTTACAAAAATTGTTTATCGTCAGAATGACGATTAAATCGTTTTGTTAATTGCTATTGCAGTTTTGGATCGATTTGAAACCCTTTTTATAAAAGTTAGTTATCGTCATTAGACGATTGGAACTGCTAACAAATTTCTATTAGGAATTCTAATCGTATTGAAATTCTTTTTAGGTTGTAAAATTCTTTAATAAATGTTGAGATAAATGTTGACGGGCTTTAAATTGTAATCTCGGCCCATATTTAGTTGAGGTGCTATGATAAGTAGCAGAAGTGAAATCTGATCCCCCTTATTCTCTTTTGCGTCAAAACCTAAGTAAACATTCAAAAACAAACGAAATGGCGGCCTCGTCTCCTCCAAACTAGGGCATCGTAGAAATCGAGTATAGTGGCTGCTAACTTCGTTCGTCTTCCTCGAATTGCTTCGTCTCTTCGCATGGCTCTCGGCTGCCTCGACTGTAACAGAGGTGAGTGATTTATTTGCTCACATCTAATTCAAGTACTCTGTTTCGTGACTTGGGATTTAAAGTGTTTTAGTAAATGATGGTTCGCTTAATTAGGGTTTGAGCCCCTTGTTTTTCGTTCGTATATGATTTTTGAACTGTGATGATTTGAGTGTTCGACTTCGGCTTTATCGGAATGTCGCCTTCGACCACTTGAATCCGTTAACTTGTATCTTGACCACTTTGTGTCTGACACTTTAATTTCATTGCCAAAAGCATCGAGTGTTTTCGTTGTTTTCGATTTAGTTTTGGGATTGGATGAATCTATACCGGTCTTGATTTTCTGGAAATTTTAGTTCTGTAAATTTTTGTTGGCTTTGGCCATCACCTTTGCTTTGACATTGAATTGATTTTTAGACTGTAGTTTGAGTGGTGATTTCATTGACTTGAGTAATTACATCCTGTTGAATTGATTTTATTGGACTGCAGTTTGAGTTGTGACTTCTTTGACTTGCTGTTCTTCGAATCACCCTTGCCATTTCATTTGAACTTGTCGACATTGCCTTAGTATAAAAAGGGTTAATACATTTGATTCATGAGTGCACTTGACTTCGACTTTGAATTGTCTTACTCACCACAGTTTCGATTTTTGGTTAGCTCGATTTTAACTGCTGCTCCATTAATTTAATTGCATTGAGCTATATGAAGCTAATTGGATTTCTTGACTTTGTATGCTCTGCATACACTTTTTGATATATGCATATTTGTTGAACTGCACACCTGGTTTTCAAAATGTATGTTTGTAGAAGTTGATGCTTTGGATAATCAGGTTTCCAGGCTTATACATGTTGTTTCAAGTTAGTTCAGTATCTTTGATAAAACTGCTAATTTGAAATTTGCTTCAACTTCCTTATTGTTTAGTCACGCTGCTATCACCAGTGTTACCGAAGTATTGCAGACTTCATCTTGTTCTATTCCAGTCAGTTGCATATTTGTTCATGTATAATCTAATATAAATTGCAGTTGGTTCATGAATATAGTTGTTGTCAGTGCCCTTGTGCATTGTTGTTTGGCTGTCCGGTTGGATTTGAGAACTCTTGTGCTGTTTCATTGATTTGAGGTGTTTGTACTAATTCTTTATACATTTCATTGAATTCAGTTTTGTGGTGCACATTTATATTTGATTGAGGCCTGCTGCACCATTAGTTTCACGATGTATCCCTGCTTCTGTTAGTTTGAGGCTGCACATTTTTGAAGTGTAGTCTTGAATTGTTTGTGAGTTTGTAGACTTGTGGTTGAATGATGCATTTTGTTTTCCATAAGCACTGAGTAAATTCTCATGTGCACTGATGCGTCCATTTTCGTCTGCACTGTGATGGATTACCTTGGATGTGACTTGGTCTTTGATGATTTCTTTTGCATTGTATTAATGCATTTGGATTTGTTTTCGAATTCACTTAAGTTGAATCCGTTATTTGGGTTTGACCTCGTATTCGTTTGTAAATTTTCAATGTGTACATACGTGCACATTGTCCATCTCCGTCTGCTTTGACCATTGAGGCCGTGACATTGAGATTTGTATCTTCATTTGATTTTGGTTCGTTGATCTTTTGTTCATTTCAGATTGTAGTGGCGAGGCAGTATACACGTGCGTATACTGCAGCCCTACCGGAGTTGATGTTTCAAATGAATTATTTTGTTGTTAATTGCCGTTTAGGCAATTCTGATGTTTTTAAGATTATCTTCATTAATATTCTTTTCACTTATCTTTGTCGATGATTTAAATCTGCTGATTTATTGTTTAACACTGTTTTGTGTTATATCTGACGTTATCCGATTCTCTTACCGAGGAGTCGGATATACGAGATTTCTGTGACTGTCGTCTATCTGATATTGATTATTATTGCTTCTGTGCATTAATAACTGAGTTTGAATTAGACTGACCCGCGTATTATTTTCTTTTGAATGTAATACTCGGGTCAGACCCGAGTTATTTCAGGTTGTAGATTTCCTGCTTTGAGTTGCTGTTCGGGCTATGAAGACTTTTTATATCTTTTGAAGTAGTTTTCGTCGTTTTGTAGAAGTCGTGTCATTGTATAGGATGATATGTATTCATGTATATTAGTTGATAATGTACTTGTATATATAACTTCTAGAGTCGACAGTTGTAGTTGTATCATATGTATTGTGTCAACTATATTGTAACTGACATCAGTTATATATATATATATATATGAGACTTTCGTTTTTATCTGTGTTCCGCATTTATATTATCTGTGTTATTATTATATCTAATGTCCTAAACTATTATGAACCATCGTAGTTTGTTTTATACTGATAATTGGGTATGTCGATGGGAGTAAATAAATAAGATGAAAAATGAAAAGTATATACCACTCCTATCGAGGTAACCAATATTAGCGTAAGGCCAACTACGGATGGCCGCTCCTATCCAGCCTTATTCTTCGTAATAATAGACAGTATTTCTTTTAATACTCTTTGTTATTATGAGCATAGAGGCGGGCGTCACAGTTGGTATCAGAGCTTGGGGTTTATGGACATAATATAAAACATAACTTAGATGGAACATGTGTTACAACTATCGGTCGATGTTTTATTTGTGCTTTGAGTCAAAACTAAAGTTTTGAAATTTTGATGAAATTTTTAAATATCTTTATTTAAAAATAAAAGTGAAACTGTGTTTTGTTGATTTGATTAAATTGTGTTCTGTTTATCAGAGTGCGCGGCGGAAACAGTGAAACTGTCTTCGCTGAGTACGACTGATAATCTTATTGATTTAAAAAAAATCAAAATACAAAATTGAAATAAATTTCATTTGTTGTTTACACAGCTGTAATTATTTTGTTTCTTTGAAAATTTCGAGTCCGATTTGAGGATTCGAAGTGATTGCAGTTATGTGATTTTTGTTGAGATTTTGGCTGGTTTTCTTTTATGCTAATCATTATTGATTAGATTTAGCTGTTTTGAATTATCTTCATTAAAGGTACATTCGAATGATTTCTTTGTTCATTTGTGGTATGCGTGCAAATATGAATTGCACGTTACTGCATTAATTTTACGTTGAACCGATGCTTGGTTATGAAACGTATTTTGTTGCCGTTATTTTTATAACAGGATTTTTACACCAATGCTAAATTTTTGAAGCACGGTGTTTTGTTGACATTTTGATGAATGAAAATTCACTGGTATTACATTTTGATGTAAATTATTTGATGAGATTTTGACGTTTTAAAATTACTGTCGCTTTGACTTCAGTAACAGTCAAATTTTTAAAAGTGGATTTTCAAGCGGTTATTCCGCAATGCTGATTCTGAGATTCGTTTTACGATGTTCTAGAGAAATACAATTTCCTCTTCGAAATTGTTACTAATATTGCTGCTTTAATCACGTGATTGGAAAATCGTTTAAAAAAAATTACTTTATAAAATTTTTAGCACTTTACGCTTTCAAAAGAATGAGGAAGCGACTTAAACGATTCAGCAAAATCGAGGACTATGACCCCTTTCTTTTACTGTTTCGCTTAACTCCGGACTTGTCCAGTTGAGAACGTGAATTGTTATTATAAAATAAATAAAATTGTTTTCTGGAATTTTAACAGTTTGCGCTTTCAAAAGAATGAGGAAGCGATTTAAACGTTTCAGCAAAATCGAGGACTATGACCCCTTTCTTTTACTGATTCGCTTAATTCCGACTTGTCCGTTTGAGAATGTAAAGTGTATTTTTACAAAATACACAATTTTGCACTTTCAAGGAAACGATGAAGATAATCAAACGATTTAGTAAAACACGTGGTATGGGACATGTGCGTTTGCTATTTCGGTTAATTCCGGACTCGTTAATTGAAATATTTGATGTTTTGATGATTTTGATGCTTTCGTGTGCTTTCGAGCCACTATGAGGACCTTCGGGTCATATGAGGACCTTCGGGTCATTTGAGGACCTTCGGGTCATATGAGGACCTTCGGGTCAAATACCAGTACTAGACCTTCGAGTCACTCTACGGACATTTGGGTCAATCTGATGGGCGCCGTAAACGATTCGCATTAATTAATTTCGTCCGTAAACGATTAATCGGTTGGTTAATTGCTGTTAAGTGTTTTAATCTGTTGTAAATTATTTTACAATTCATTAAGAGTTGTGGGCTTTGAATCTTGGCCCAAGCCTTTTCTTTGTTGCCGTGAAAATCATTTGTACCCATTCCTCTTTTCTTATTGATTGGCAAACCCGACCCTTTTCATTTCGAAAACCCTAAGCAAGAAACGATAGAAAAGATAAAAATGGTGGCGGCTCGATTTTCTCCCTCGTTCGATCAAACTAAGGCTTCGGCGATGTTGTAATTTTCTGGCGAATCTGGCGATCTTCTTCAATGCTTGCTCGACTGCATTAAGGCTTTTCCCTTGTTCGTTTTGCTGGCGAATTGAAGCTTCTGCTTCATCTTCTTTTGTGGCGACTCTGGAATTAGGGTTTTCTCCGATCGATGAATCTGTGCTCATCCTTAAGGTGAGTGATTTTTATTTCACTCACATCTAATTCAACAATGCTTTGGTAGTTCGATTTTGTGTGTTGTTGATAATTTATCTGAATTTCTGGAGTTCGTATAATCTGATGAATTCCGACTTTGATGAATTTTGAATTGAGTTTGACGATATTGTCTTGTTCGATTTTACTGCTACTTGACTGCTGAATTGGTTTGGAGGCTAGACTATACCTTGATTATTTTGTTTCGCTTACATCTTTAATTCGATTGCTATGGCGTCGAGTTTGTTTTCGTTGTCTTCGACCTTCGGTTGAATGTTCGACATGGTCACTGACCTGTTCCAGTTCGTATGTATGTTTTGCTGGGTTGATATGGCTTTTAAGATTTTTGAAACGTTTGAATTCCTTAGTCATTACGGCTTGACTTTCAGTTTGATTTCGGGCTTGATGTTGTAACCATCTGGTAATTGATTTTTGTGATAACCTTTTCACCACTTCACTGACTTGTTGTCCCATAATTTCGGCTATACTGTCAATTCTGTTCTTTGTCAAACTACTTGAGAAATCGACTTCGGTCTGCAGTTTTATTTCTTTGTAGCTCTGTTGCTCTTGACATTGTGATGTTGAACTTGGATAGTATATCAGTGATGTTTCATCCCTATTGGATACCTGTAGTTGCATTATTCATGTTGTAACTGTGTACTTGTCAGTGTAGTCTTCATCTTGTTCACCTGGTCATTGTTTAGTCTCTTGAGTCTGTAGTTGATTCACTGTTGTACTGCACTTTGATGTTGCTGTTGGGTTTAAAGCTTCTGCATTGATGCTGTAGTCTTGATTTCCCTGTTGTACTTACTAGTTCACTGGAACAGGTTCATAAGTCTGGTCTTTGATTCACATGTATGTCTGTATGCATAAATTGTTGAATTTTTGTTGAGTTGTTGCACTGGGTTGATTTTCTTGAGTCTGCATCACTGGTCTTTGCAGTCTGGTTTCCATAGCCTTTGCCTTGTGCCTATGTGCGTACTTTGAACTAGTGCACTTGACCATTTGCCTGTAGTCTTCATATATGTACATTTGTTTCAGTTTGGATTTTGTTCATTTGAACTTGTTCATGTTGGCACTGAATTCATTTGTCTTGTGTTGGCAATTTTGGTTGCACTGTTGGTTGTTAATGTAGCTTGAATCATTCATTTCTATGCACACTTTGATCTACTTCATTCCAGTAGCATTACTTTGTATTCGAGTCTGATGTTTTTGGAACCTTGTACTGTCCTGTTTCACCGTTGTACCTCAGTTTCCTTTGCCTTGTGCAGTTTGTTATGTACCATCACTAGTGTACATATTTCGTATTCTTTTAGCTGAAGCTTTATGCTGCTGCACTGCCTTTGTTCTCGAATCTGATACATTGCATTGATGCTTTGTATCCATTTGCATTTGGTCATTGTGCTTCATTGGTGGCCTTATTTTCTAATGAGGCTGATTTGCGTCTTTTTCTGTTGAGTGTTGTAGTGCCATATACTTGGTGCTCTCACCTTCAGTTTGCTATTTCACTGTGCCTTGCTTTGTGACATGTTGAACTTGTTTCACTTGTTGCCTCTGATCTTGTGTAGAATTGTTTTGAGTTGTTTTGTAGTGGCGAGGCAGTACACGCGTGCGTGTACTACAGCCCTAGCAGGATTGACAGATTTAGTTGATATTTCGATTGTTAAATTGTTTCGTTGGTTCAATTCAATTTTTTGAAGTTGTATTTTGAAATGGTTCATTTTGATTTGAGTTGGATCCGTTGACTTTTGGATTCATTGATCTTCTGAGTATTACATAGACTGTATTGGCGAGGCAGTACACGTTAGTGTGTACTGCAGCCAATCAGCATTGTTGTTTTTAAATTGACATTTCAATTGTTTAAATTGATTTGGATTGCTGATTTGTTGTTTAACACTGTTTAGTGTTATATCTACCGTTATCCGATTCTTTTATCGAGGAGTCGGATATACGAGATTTCTGTGACTGTCGTCTATTTGATGTTGATCATTATTGCTTCTATGCACTAATAACCGAGTTTGAATTAGACTGACCCGTGTATTATTTTCTTTTGAATTTAATACTCGGGTCAGACCCGAGTTATTTCAGGTTGTAGATTTCCTACTTTGAGTTGCTGTTGAGCTATGAAGACTTTTCATATCATTTGAAGTGGTCTACGTTTTTTGTAGTAGTCAGTGTGTCTGTTTTAAGTTGATATGTATTCATGTATATTAGTCGATAATGTACTTGTATATATAACTTCTTGAGTCGACAGTTGTAGTTGTATCATATGTATTGTGTCAAATGTATTGTAACTGACATCAGTTATTATATATATGAGACTTTTTGTTTTATCTGTGTTCCGCATTCTTTTGTATCTGTGTTATTATTATATACATTGTCCTAAACTATTATGAACCGTCATAGTTCGTTTTATACTAGAATTGGGTATGTCGATGGGAGTAAATAAATAAGAAACGTAAAATGAAAAATATATACCACTCCTATCGAGGTAACCAATACTAGTGTAAGGCCAACTACGGATGGTCGCTCCTATCCAGCCTTATTCTTCGTGATAACAGACAGTATTTCTTTTAATACTCTTTGATATTGTGAGCATAAAGGTGGGGCATTACAGTTGGTATCAGAGCTTGGGGTTTATGGACATAATATAAAACATAACTTAGATGAAACATGTGTTACAACTATCAGTCGATGTTTTATTTGTGCTTTGAGTCAAAACTAAAGTTTTGAAATTTGGATGAAAGTTTTTAAATATCATTATTTAAAAATAAAAAGTGAAATTGTGTTCTGATGATTTGATTGATTTGAGTACTGTTTATCAGAGTGCGCAGCGGAAACAGTGAAACTGTCTTCGCTGAGTACAACTGATAATCTAATTGATTTAAAAAAAATTGAAATATGAAATTGAAATAGATTTCATTGGTTGTTTACATAGCTGTAATTATTTTGTTTCTTTGAGAATTTCGAATCCGAATTGAGGATTCGAAGAAATTACAGTTATGTGATTTTGTTGAAATTTCCGCTGGCTTTCTTTTGTACTAATCATCTATTGATTAGATTTTGCTGTTTTGAATTGTCTTCATTGAAGATACATTCTAATGATTTCTTTGTTTATATTGTAATGTGCGTGCAAATATGAATTGCACGTTACTGCATTAATTTTACATTGAACCGATGCTTGGTTATGAAACGTATTTTGTTGCCGTTATTTTTATAACGGGATTTTTACACTAGTGCTATATTTTTGAAGCACGGTGTTTTGTTGACAATTTTAATGAATGAAAATTCACTGATGTCACATTTTGATGTGAATTATTTTGATGAGATTTTTGACATTTTAAAATTACTATCGCTCTGACTTCAGTAACAGTCAAATTTTTAAAAGTGGATTTTCAAGCGGGTATTCCGCAATGCTGATTTTGAGATTCGTTTTACGATGTTTTGAGAAGTGCAATTTTCTTTTCGAAATTGCTACTGATGTTGTTGCTTTAATCACGTGATTGGAAAATCGTTTTAAAATGGAAATTGTTTTATAAATTTTTAACAGTTTGCATTTTCAAAAGAATGAAGAAGCGACTTAAACGATTCAGCAAAATCGAGGATTATGACCCCTTTCTTTTACTGTTTCGCTTAACTCCGGACTTGTCCAGTTGAGAATGTGAATTGTTATTTTTATAAAATAAATAAAATTGTTTTTAGAAATTTTACAGTTTGCGCTTTCAAAAGAATGAGGAAGCGATTTAAACGTTTCAGCAAAATCGAGGACTATGACCCCTTTCTTTTACTGATTCACTTAATTCCGGACTTGTCCGTTTGAGAATGTAAAGTGTATTTTTACAAAATACACAATTTTGCACTTTCAAGGAAACGATGAAGTGATTTAAACGATTTAGCAAAAGTGCGGAGTATGGAACCACACTTTTACTATTTCGGTTAATTCCGGACTCGTTAATTGAAATATCTGCTGTTTTGATGATTTTGATGAATTTGCACTTTCAAGGAAACGATGAAGAAAATCAAACGATTTACTAAAACACGTGGTATGGGACATGTGCGTTTGCTATTTCGGTTAATTCCGGACTCGTAAATTGAATTATTTGATGATTTCGTGTGCTTTCGAGCCACTATGATGGACCTTCGGGTCATATGATGGAGCTTCGGGTCAAATACCAGTACTAGACCTTCGGGTCATTTGTTGGACCTTCGGGTCATTTGTTGGGCGCCAAAATTATGTTGAGTACTTGGTAGGCTTCGGCCATTTGTTGATGCACGTGCGGCGAATTAAAAACTCGCCATCTGATGGGATCGATCCAAGCTTTTATGTTGATTTTCTAGTCTTCTTAATTGATTTCTAGATATTTGTTGTTTCCAATTATCTGCAGGTAATTGGATATTTGTTGATATGAGTTCTGATTATCGTTTTTGATAATCGGATATTTGTTGTTTCTAATTATCGTTTGTGATAATTAGATATTTGTTGGTATGAGTTCTGATTATCGTTTTTGATAATCGGATATTTGTTGTTTTTAATTATCGCTTGTGATAATTAGATATTTGTTGATATGAGTTCTGATTATCGTTTTTGATAATCGGATATTTGTTGCTTTTAATTATCGCTTTTGATAATTAAATATTTGCTGATTTGGGATTTATTTATCGCTTTTGATAATTAAATATTTGTTGATTTGAGATTTAATTATCGCTTTTGATAATTAAATATTTGTTGATTTGAGAATTAATTATCACTTTTGATAATTAAATATTTGTTGATTTGAGAATTAATTATCATTTTTGATAATTAAATATTTGCTGATTTGAGATTTAATTGTCGCTTTTGCTAAGTGAATAATTGTTGATTTGAGATTTGATTATCGTTTTGATAATCGAATATTTGTTGATTTGATTATCGTTTTTGATAATCGAAAAATTGCTGATTGAAATTTGATTATCGTTTTTGATAATCGAATATTTGTGATTTAAAATTTGATTATCGTTTTTGATAATCGGATATTTGTTGTTTCTAATTATCGCTTGTGATAATTAGATATTTGTTGATTTGAGATTTGATTATCGTTTTTGATAATCGAATATTTGTGATTTGAAATTTGATTATCGTTTTTGATAGTCGAATATTTGTTGATTTGAGATTTGATTATCATTTTTGATAATCGAATATTTGTGATTTGAAATTTGATTATCGTTTTTGATAGTCGAATATTTGTTGATTTGAGATTTGATTATCGTTTTTGATAATCGAATATTTATGATTTGAAATTTGATTATCGTTTTTGATAATCGAATATTTGTGATTTGAAATTTGATTATAGTTTTTGATAATCGAATATTTGTTGATTTGAAATTTGATTATCGCTTTTGATAATTAGATATTTGTGATTTGAAATTCGATTATCGTTTTTGATAATTGAATATTTGTTGTCATTTTTGATAAGTAGCTAATTGATAATTTGATAATTGTTGATTTTTTTTCTGACTATCGTTTGGATAATTGGATGTTTGCTGATTTTATTGAATCGTTGTTTCTATCTATTTCTGGTAATAGTTAGAGTTTGTTGATCATGGAGTTTGTGTTTTCTAGTTAATTGCTGGGTAACTAGATATTTGCAGCTTTGCGAATTGTGATTTGTGTTTTATAATTATCCTTGTTGATAATTAAATTTTGTTGTTTTCTAATTATCGTATCGATAATTAGATATTGCTGTTTTGTGATTTTCTGTATTTTAATTATCTAGTTGATAATTGAATGTTGCTAATAATTGTATTTATTCAGTTTTGCTGTTTTCTGATCATCTATTGATAATTAGACTTTGTTGAAAAATTTGTGAATTTCTTTTATGGAATTAAAAGATTACTTTGGCATTTAAATCCTCTACTTTTATTTTTCTAGCTTAACCAGTTTATGTTAGAAGAATAATAGTGGTTGACGACCTTAATTATGAAAATTGCGGGGACGCAATTTTCATACGGAGGGGAGTCTGTAACAACCCGACGTTTCGCATTAATTAATTTCGTCCGTAAACGATTAATCGGTTGGTTAATTACTGTTAAGTGTTTTAATCTGTTGTAAATTATTTTACAATTCATTAAGAGTTGTGGGCTTTGAATCTTGGCCCAAGCCTTTTCTTTGTTGCCGTGAAAATCATTTGTACCTATTCCTCTTTTCTTATTGATTGGCAAACCCGATCCTTTTCATTTCGAAAACCCTAAGCAAGAAACGATAGAAAAGATAAAAATGGTGGCGGCTCGATTTTCTCCCTCGTTCAATCAAACTAAGGCTTCGGCGATGTTGTAATTTTCTGGCGAATCTGGCGATCTTCTTCAATGCTTGCTCGACTGCATTAAGGCTTTTCCCTTGTTCGTTTTGCTGGCAAATTGAAGCTTCTGCTTCGTCTTCTTTTGTGGCGACTCTAGAATAAGGGTTTTCTCCGATCGATGAATCTGTGATCATCCTTAAGGTGAGTGATTTTTATTTCACTCACATCTAATTCAACAATGCTTTGGTAGTTCGATTTTGTGTGTTGTTGATAATTTATCTGAATTTCTGGAGTTCGTATAATCTGATGAATTCCAACTTTGATGAATTTTGAATTGAGTTTGACGATATTGTCTTGTTTGATTTTACTGCTACTTGATTGCTGAATTGGTTTGGAGGCTAGACTATACCTTGATTATTTTGTTTCGCTTACATCTTTAATTCGATTGCTATGGTGTCGTGTTTGTTTTCGTTGTCTTCGACCTTCGGTTGAATGTTCGACATGGTCACTGACCTGTTCCAGTTCGTATGTATGTTTTGCTGGGTTGATATGGCTTTTAAGATTTTTGAAACGTTTGAATTCCTTAGTCATTACGGCTTGACTTTCAGTTTGATTTCGGGCTTGATGTTGTAACCATCCGGTAATTGATTTTTGTGATAACCTTTTCACCACTTCACTGACTGGTTGTCCAATAATTTCGGCTATACTATGAATTCTGTTCTTTGTCAAACTACTTGAGAAATCGACTTCGGTCTGTAGTTTTGTTTCTTTGTAGCTCTGTTGCTCTTGACATTGTGATGTTGAACTTGGATAGTATATCAGTGATGTTTCATCCCTGTTGGATACCTGTAGTTGCATTATTCATGTTGTAACTGTGTACTTGTCAGTGTAGTCTTCATCTTGTTCACCTGGTCATTGTTTAGTCTCTTGAGTCTGTAGTTGATTCACTGTTGTACTGCACTTTGATGTTGCTGTTGGGTTTAAAGCTTCTGCATTGATGCTGTAGTCTTGATTTCCCTGTTGTACTTACTAGTTCACTGGTACAGGTTCATAAGTCTGGTCTTTGATTCACATGTATGTCTGTATGCATATATTGTTGAATTTTTGTTGAGTTGTTGCACTGGGTTGATTTTCTTGAGTCTGCATCACTGGTCTTTGCAGTCTGGTTTCCATAGCCTTTGCCTTGTGCCTATGTGTGTAATTTGAACTAGTGTACTTGACCATTTGCCTGTAGTCTTCATATATGTACATTTGTTTCAGTTTGGATTTTGTTCATTTGAACTTGTTCATGTTGGCACTGAATTCATTTGTCTTGTGTTGCCAATTTTGGTTGCACTGTTGGTTGTTAATGTAGCTTGAATCATTCATTTCTGTGCACACTTTGATCTACTTCATTCCAGTAGCATTACTTTGTATTCGAGCCTGATGTTTTTGGAACCTTGTACTGTCCTGTTTCACCGTTGTACCTCAGTTTCCTTTGCCTTGTGTAGTTTGTTTGTACCATCACTAGTGTACATATTTCGTATTCTTTTAGCTGAAGCTTTATGCTGCTGCACTGCCTTTGTTCTCGAATCTGATACATTGCATTGATGCTTTGTATCCATTTGCATTTGGTCATTGTGCTTCACTGGTGGCCTTATTTTCTAATGAGGCTGATTTGCGTCTTTTTCTGTTGAGTGTTGTAGTGCCATATACTTGGTGCTCTCACCTTCAGTTTGCTATTTCACTGTGCCTTGCTTTGTGACATGTTGAACTTGTTTCACTTGTTGCCTCTGATCTTGTGTAGAATTGTTTTGAGTTGTTTTGTAGTGGCGAGGCAGTACACGCGTGCGTGTACTACAGCCCTAGCAGGATTGACAGATTTAGTTGATATTTCGATTGTTAAATTGTTTCGTTGGTTCAATTCAATATTTTGAAGTTGTATTTTGAAATGGTTCATTTTGATTTGAGTTGGATCCGTTGACTTTTGGATTCATTGATCTTCTGAGTATTTCATAGACTGTATTGGCGAGGCAGTACACGTTAGTGTGTACTGCAGCCAATCAGCATTATTGTTTTTAAATTGACATTTCAATTGTTTAAATTGATTTGGATTGCTGATTTGTTGTTTAACACTATTTAGTGTTATATCTGCCGTTATCCGATTCTTTTATCGAGGAGTCGGATATACGAGATTTCTGTGACTGTCGTCTATTTGATGTTGATCATTATTGCTTCTATGCACTAATAACCGAGTTTGAATTAGACTGACCCGTGTATTATTTTCTTTTGAATTTAATACTCGGGTCAGACCCGAGTTATTTCAGGTTGTAGATTTCCTGCTTTGAGTTGCTGTTGAGCTATGAAGACTTTTCATATCATTTGAAGTGGTCTACGTTTTTTGTAGTAGTCAGTGTGTCTGTTTTAAGTTGATATGTATTCATGTATATTAGTCGATAATGTACTTGTATATATAACTTCTTGAGTCGACAGTTGTAGTTGTATCATATGTATTGTGTCAAATGTATTGTAACTAACATCAGTTATTATATATATGAGACTTTTTGTTTTATCTGTGTTCCGCATTCTTTTGTATCTGTGTTATTATTATATACATTGTCCTAAACTATTATGAACCGTCGTAGTTCGTTTTATACTAGAATTGGGTATGTCGATGGGAGTAAATAAATAAGAAACGTAAAATGAAAAATATATACCACTCCTATCGAGGTAACCAATACTAGTGTAAGGCCAACTACGGATGGCCGCTCCTATCCAGCCTTATTCTTCGCGATAACAGACAGTATTTCTTTTAATACTCTTTGATATTGTGAGCATAAAGGTGGGGCGTTACATCATATGAGGACCTTTGGGTCATATGTGGACCTTCGGGTCATATGAGAACCTTTGGGTCAAATACCAGTACTAGACCTTCGGGTCACTCTGCGGACCTTCGGGTCAATCTGATGGTCCCCAAAATTATGTTGAGTACTTTGTAGGCTTCGGCCATTTGTTGATGCACGTGCAACGAATTAAAAACTCGCCATCTGATGGGATCGATCCAAGCTTTTATGTTGATTTTCTAGTCTTCTTAATTGATTTCTAGATATTTGTTGTTTCTAATTATCTACAGGTAATTAGATATCTGATGTTATGAGATTTAATTATCGTATCGATAATTAAATATTTGTTGATATGAGTTCTGATTATCGTTTTGGATAATCGGATATTTGTGCTTTTAATTATCGCTTTTGATAATTAAATATTTGCTGATTTGAGATTTAATTATCGCTTTTGATAATTAAATATTTGCTGATTTGAGATTTATTTATCGCTTTTGATAATTAAATTTTTGCTGATTTGAGATTTAATTATCGCACTTGATAATTAAATATTTGCTGATTTGAGATTTAATTATCGCTTTTGATAGTTAAATATTTTCTGATTTGAGATTTAATTATCGCTTTTGATAATTAAATATTTGCTGATTTGAGATTTAATTATCGCTCTTGACAATTAAATGTTTGCTGATTTGAGATTTAATTATCGCTTTTGATAATTAAATATTTGTTGATTTGAAATTTGATTATCGTTTTTGATAATCTAATATTTGTTGATTTGAAATTTGATTATCCTTTTTGATAATCGAATATTTGTTGATTTGAAATTTGATTATCAATTGTTGATTTGAAATTTGATTATCGTTTTTGATAATCGAATAATTGTTGATTTGAAATTTGATTATCGTTTTTGATAATCGAATATTTGTTGATTTGAGATTTGATTATCGTTTTTGATAATCGAATAATTGTTGATTTGAGATTTGATTATCGTTTTTGATAATCGAATATTTGTTGATTTGAGATTTGATTATCGTTTTTGATAATCGAATATTTGTTGATTTGAGATTTGATTATCGTTTTTTGATAATCGAATATTTGTTGATTTGAAATTTGATTATCGTTTTTGATAATCGAATAATTGTTGATTTGAGATTTGATTATCGTTTTTGATAATCGAATAATTGTTGATTTGAGATTTGATTATCGTTTTTGATAATCGAATATTTGTTGATTTGAGATTTGATTATCGTTTTTGATAATCGAATATTTGTTGATTTGAGATTTGATTATCGTTTTTGATAATCGAACATTTGTTGATTTGAAATTTGATTATCGTTTTTGATAATCGAATATTTGTTGATTTGAAATTTGATTATCGTTTTTGATAATCGAATATTTGTTGATTTGAAATTTGATTATCGTTTTTGATAATCGAATATTTGTTGATTTGAAATTTGATTATCGTTTTTGATAATCGAATATTTGTTGATTTGAAATTTGATTATCGTTTTTGATAATCGAATAATTGTTGATTTGAGATTTGATTATCGTTTTTGATAATCGAATATTTGTTGATTTGAAATTTGATTATCGTTTTTGATAATCGAATAATTGTTGATTTGAGATTTGATTATCGTTTTTGATAATCGAATATTTGTTGATTTGAGATTTGATTATCGTTTTTGATAATCGAATAATTGTTGATTTGAGATTTGATTATCGTTTTTGATAATCGAATATTTGTTGATTTGAGATTTGGTTATCGTTTTTGATAATTAAATATTTGCTGCTTGAGATTTAATTATCGCTTTTGATAATTAATTATTTGCTGATTTGAGATTTAATTATCGCTTTTGATAATTAAATATTTGCTGATTTGAGATTTAATTATCGCTCTTGATAATTAAATATTTGCTGATTTGAGATTTAATTATCGCTTTTGATAATTAAATATTTGCTGATTTGAGATTTAATTATCGCTTTTGATAATGAAGTATTTGCTGATTTGAGATTTAATTATCGCTCTTGATAATTAAATGTTTGCTGATTTGAGATTTAATTATCGCTTTTGATAATCGAATATTTGTTGATTTGAAATTTGATTATCGTTTTTGATAATCGAATATTTGTTGATTTGAAATTTGATTATCGTTTTTGATAATCGAATATTTGTTGATTTGAAATTTGATTATCGTTTTTGATAATCGAATAATTGTTGATTTGAAATTTGATTATCGTTTTTGATAATCGAATAATTGTTGATTTGAGATTTGATTATCGTTTTTGATAATCGAATATTTGTTGATTTGAGATTTGATTATCGTTTCTGATAATCGAATATTTATTGATTTGAAATTTGATTATCGTTTTTGATAATCGAATATTTGTTGATTTGACATTTGATTATCGTTTCTGATAATCGAATAATTGTTGATTTGAGATTTGATTATCGTTTTTGATAATCGAATATTTGTTGATTTGAGATTTGATTATCGTTTTTGATAATCGAATAATTGTTGATTTGAGATTTGATTATCGTTTTTGATAATCGAATATTTGTTGATTTGAAATTTGATTATCGTTTTTGATAATCGAATATTTGTTGATTTGAAATTTGATTATCGTTTTTGATAATCGAATATTTGTTGATTTGAAATTTGACTATCGTTTTTGATAATCGAATATTTGTTGATTTGAAATTTGATTATCGTTTTTGATAATCGAATAATTGTTGATTTGAGATTTGATTATCGTTTTTGATAATCGAATATTTGTTGATTTGAAATTTGATTATCGTTTTTGATAATCGAATAATTGTTGATTTGAGATTTGATTATCGTTTTTGATAATCGAATATTTGTTGATTTGAGATTTGATTATCGTTTTTGATAATCGAATAATTGTTGATTTGAGATTTGATTATCGTTTTTGATAATCGAATATTTGTTGATTTGAGATTTGGTTATCGTTTTTGATAATCGAATATTTGTTGATTTGAAATTTGATTATCGTTTGTTTTATAATCAGATTTTGCTGTTTTCTAATTATCGTATCGATAATTAGATATTGCTGTTTTGTGATTTTTGTATTTTTGATTATCTAATTGATAATTGAATATTGCTGATAATTGCATTTGTTCGGTTTTGCTGTTTTCTGATTATCTATTTGATAGTTAGATTTTTGTTGAGAATTTGTGGAATTCTTTTAAGTAATTAAAAGATTTCTTTGGCGTTTGAATTCTCTACTTTTATTTTCTAACTTAACCAGTTTAGTTTAGAAAAATAATTGTTATAGACAACTTTAATTATGGAAATTGTCGGGACGCAATTTGTATAAGGAGAGGAGTCTGTAACAACCCGGAGTTTTACAAAAATTGTTTATCGTCAGAATGACGATTAAATCGTTTTGTTAATTGCTATTGCAGTTTTGGATCGATTTGGAACCCTTTTTATAAAAGTTAGTTATCGTCATTAGACGATTGGAACTGCTAACAAATTTCTATTAGGAATTCTAATCGTATTGAAATTCTTTTTAGGTTGTAAAATTCTTTAATAAATGTTGAGATAAATGTTGACGGGCTTTAAATTGTAATCTCGTCCCACATTTAGTTGAGGTGCTGTGATAAGTAGCAGAAGTGAAATCTGATCCCCCTTATTCTCTTTTGCGTCAAAACCTAAGTAAACATTCAAAAACAAACGAAATGGCGGCCTCGTCTCCTCCAAACTAGGGCATCGTAGAAATCGAGTATAGTGGCTGCTAACTACGTTCGTCTTCCTCGAATTGCTTCGTCTCGTTGCATGGCTCTCGGCTGCCTCGATTGTAACAGAGGTGAGTGATTTATTTGCTCACATCTAATTCAAGTACTCTGTTTCGTGACTTGGGATTTAAAGTGTTTTAGTAAATGATGGTTCGCTTAATTAGGGTTTGAGCCCCTTGTTTTTCGTTCGTATATGATTTTTGAACTGTGATGATTTGAGTGTTCGACTTCGGCTTTATCGGAATGTCGCCTTCGACCACTTGAATCCGTTAACTTGTATCTTGACCACTTTGTGTCTGACACTTTAATTTCATTGCCAAAAGCATCAAGTGTTTTCATTGTTTTCGATTTAGTTTTGGGATTGGATGAATCTATACCGGTCTTGATTTTCTGGAAATTTTAGTTCTGTAAATTTTTGTTGGCTTTGGCCATCACCTTTGCTTTGACATTGAATTGATTTTTAGACTGTAGTTTGAGTGGTGATTTCATTGACTTGAGTAATTACATCCTGTTGAATTGATTTTATTAGACTGCAGTTTGAGTTATGACTTCTTTAACTTGCTGTTCTTCGAATGACCCTTGCCGTTTCATTTGAACTTGTCGACATTGCCTTAGTATAAAAAGGGTTAATACATTTGATTCATGAGTGCACTTGACTTCGACTTTGAATTGTCTTACTCACCACAGTTTCGATTTTTGGTTAGCTCGATTTTAACTGCTGCTCCATTAATTTAATTGCATTGAGCTATATGAAGCTAATTGGATTTCTTGACTTTGTATGCTCTGCATACACTTTTTGATATATGCATATTTGTTGAACTGCACACCTGGTTTTCAAAATGTATGTTTGTAGACGTTGATGCTTTGGATAATCAGGTTTCCAGGCTTATACATGTTGTTTCAAGTTAGTTCAGTATCTTTGATAAAACTGCAAATTTGAAATTTGCTTCAACTTCCTTATTGTTTAGTCACGCTGTTATCACCAATGTTACCGAAGTATTGCAGACTTCATCTTGTTCTATTCCAGTCAGTTGCATATTTGTTCATGTATAATCTAATATAAATTGCAGTTGGTTCATGAATATAGTTGTTGTCAGTGCCCTTGTGCATTGTTGTTTGGCTGTCCGGTTGGATTTGAGAACTCTTGTGCTGTTTCATTGATTTGAGGTGTTTGTACTAATTCTTTATACATTTCATTGAATTCAGTTTTGTGGTGCACATTTATATTTGATTAAGGCCTGCTGCACCATTAGTTTCACGATGTATCCCTGCTTCTGTTAGTTTGAGGCTGCACATTTTTGAAGTGTAGTCTTGAATTGTTTGTGGGTTTGTAGACTTGTGGTTGAATGATGCATTTTGTTTTCCATAAGCACTGAGTCAATTCTCATGTGCACTGATGCGTCCATTTTCGTCTGCACTGTGATGGATTACCTCGGATGTGACTTGGTCTTTGATGATTTCTTTTGTATTGTATTAATGCATTTGGATTTGTTTTCGAATTCACTTAAGTTGAATCCGTTATTTGGGTTTGACCTCGTATTCGTTTGTAAATTTTCAATGTGTACATACGTGCACATTGTCCATGTCCGTCTGCTTTGACCATTGAGGCCGTGACATTGAGATTTGAATCTTCATTTGATTTTGGTTCGTTGATCTTTTGTTCATTTCAGATTGTAGTGGCGAGGCAGTATACGCGTGCGTATACTGCAGCCCTACCGGAGTTG
Source organism: Allium fistulosum (assembly GCA_030737815.1). Classification (NCBI taxonomy): domain Eukaryota; kingdom Viridiplantae; phylum Streptophyta; class Magnoliopsida; order Asparagales; family Amaryllidaceae; genus Allium; species Allium fistulosum. The sequence goes on from JASFAW010000015.1 coordinate 3,030,191, forward strand.
ATGTTTTAAATGAATTATTTTGTTGTTAATTGCCGTTTAGGCAATTCTGATGTTTTTAAGATTATCTTCATTGATATTCTTTTCACTTATCTTTGTCGATGATTTAAATCTGCTGATTTATTGTTTAACACTGTTTTGTGTTATATCTGACGTTATCCGATTCTCTTACCGAGGAGTCGGATATACGAGATTTCTGTGACTGTCGTCTATCTGATATTGATTATTATTACTTATGTGCATTAATAACTGAGTTTGAATTAGACTGACCCGCATATTATTTTCTTTTGAATGTAATACTCGGGTCAGACCCGAGTTATTTCAGGTTGTAGATTTCCTGCTTTGAGTTGCTGTTCGGGCTATGAAGACTTTTTATATCTTTTGAAGTAGTTTTCGTCGTTTTGTAGAAGTCGTGTCATTGTATAGGATGATATGTATTCATGTATATTAGTTGATAATGTACTTGTATATATAACTTCTAGAGTCGACAGTTGTAGTTGTATCATATGTATTGTGTCAACTATATTGTAACTGACATCAGTTATATATATATATGAGACTTTTGTTTTTATCTGTGTTCCGCATTTATATTATCTGTGTTATTACTATATCTAATGTCCTAAACTATTATGAACCATCGTAGTTTGTTTTATACTGATAATTGGGTATGTCGATGGGAGTAAATAAATAAGATGAAAAATGAACAGTATATACCACTCCTATCGAGGTAACCAATATTAGCGTAAGGCCAACTACGGATGGCCGCTCCTATCCAGCCTTATTCTTCGTAATAATAGACAGTATTTCTTTTAATACTCTTTGTTATTATGAGCATAGAGGTGGGGCGTCACAGATCCCCAAGGCCAAATCCATCTAAGTGATGGATCAGTACCGATTCATCCCTATGGATCGGTACCGATCCATAAAACTCCACCAAAAATGCCCCAATTTCCTTCTATTCTCAAATGTTGATGGTAGCAACCTGGTTCAAGCTCCATTGGATCGATCGCATGCAGTTCATCATTGATCTCCTTGAGCAAGTGAAATCAGCAACTTTAATCATCTATCGATCCATCATATAGACCCAGAAATAATCTTCTATCAATGCAATCAAGGTTGAAAACATGAAGGTAACAACAAGTCACCATCACTCAAAGAATCAAAGCTGATCCATAAGAAGGTGTTATGGAACAGTAACATCCATAAGAAGGTCTTATGGGTCAGTACCGATCCATCAACATTGCTAACGTGCCCACCTTTCTTCAAGGCCAACTGCTACAGGAACATGGAGATCATGGTGCAGGACGTGGTGGACCATTTCCCGATGACCTACAGCTATAAATTGGAGGCTATGGTATTATTTTCGAGGATCTTTTTGCTTCCTTGCAATTTTACATAATTCTCTTATAATCACCCGTAGATCCTTATCGATCCATAAGAACTATACTTGCAAAACAATAATATAAGCAATAGAAATCTTAGGTGGACGTAGGCAATACTTGGTCGAACCACTATAAAGGTTGTTGTCTTGTTTTTACTAATTTACATTTCTTCATTTCTATTCTCTACTTAATTTCTTGGGTGTTTGTGCCATATTTTTGTGCTAACACCCATAAACTTCCATAAAACTAACCTTGCCTCAAGTTCAATGGGTTTTATGCTATTAACATAAGCTGGACAACCCCATACCTTAAGATAATTACGATAAGGTTACTTACTAGTCCATAATTCATTTAATGCCTTAGGAATAGAATTACATGGTACATAATACAAATATGCCATGGTTTCAAGTGCATATCTCTAGAAGGAAAGAGGAAACTCAATATCACTCTTCATTGGTCAACCATGTATAACAGTGTTCGATTTCTCTTTTTCGAAATACCATTACATTGATTAGTATTAGGAGTGACTTGAGAGAGAATCTCATTCTCATTCAGGGACCATTGGAGGTCATATCCAATGTACTCACCAACTCGATCAAATTAGTCTTGCATGTTTAGTTTTCAACTTCATTCTTGATTCGATGGATTTATCATATACCTATGATTTTTGTTTACACACATATTCATATCTAGATAAATCATTAATGAATGTAACAAAGTTTAGGGATCCACCTTTGGTTGCTATAGAAATAGGAGCACATACATCTATATATACTAGTCCTTGGAATTCAGTAATTATTTGTTGCTCTCAGTTAATGGGTGTTAGTCATTTTTCCTTTAAGACATGATTAATAAGTATCAAATGATTCTGAACCAAATATTGTGAGAAACCCTTAGTTTCTTAACTTGTTTAATTATTTCTTATCTATATGGCATGGTCTAAAGTGTCATAAGTTAAGTAATTATAATTTATTTTAGATGTGTTATTATTTTCAGTAGCAAAAACATAATCATACATAAATGCCAACTTTAAGAGTACCAAACATTAGCATTATTTTCATAACAAATATTCATAATATTTTCATTACAAATAAAAGTATAGCACTTTTCCATCAAAAAAATAGAGAATATTCCACTAATAAAGTTCGATAAAAAATAGCAATTATGTAAAACTAAATTATGTCCACTAGAAGGCTTCATATGGTAATCTCCCAATGTTACAGCTACTATGGTAGCTCCATTGGAAACTTGAAACTCAATGGCCACTCTTGCTATGGGCATTTTGCTTCTAGGTCCTTGTAGCAAATTTGAGATATGAGTTCAAAATCCAGTATCTAAACCCAAGATTACGAACTTATAGATAAACATTTTTCTATAGGAAAAAACTTTGGAAGCAAAATTAGGTTTCTTCTTTCCTTAAGCATTTTTTTAAGTATTCTGCGGAATTTCTTTTCCAATGTCCATTTTTAGAGAGATTGTGACAATCATCCGACTGTTCTTTACCTTTTTCTTTATCTTCACCATCCTTCAACCTACGTTTTCTTTTCTTTTTCAAATTATGCAAAGAAGAAGAACCCTTAACTGCGAGCACATCATTTGATTCCTTTTGAACTTACTTTTAGCCATCCTTAACTTGTGAAGGAGATCCATGACAATACACTTCAACGAATTCATATTGAATTTCAATATGAATAGGTCAAATTATTGGGTCAGTAAGAAAAGCATCAAATTAATCTGTAACTCTTGATCAAGAATTATATCCTACTCGGCCAATCTCTTTATATAACCAATCATATTGAGTATGTGATCTTAGACTGGACTTCCCTTGCCAATCTTCACGTGAAACAATTCCTATAAATTATCGTATCTTATGGATTGAGATTGTTCACAATAATTTTTTTTACGTGCTCAAAATATGGAACAAACTTCCACATTCTTGTATTGCCTTTTGAGCTCGGTGCTCATAGTGGACAATACATAACATTGAGTAAGTTCATAATCTAATGATCATGATTTATAAATTGATATTTGCTTGTGGGTTATTACCATCAGGTTTAGTTATGGGTTCATTAGAGATGGCATGCCAGAGTTTTTCATATGTATGTGCAATTTTGACATTTCTTAATCATTATTTATATTTTGCGCCATTTAATATGTTTTTCTCTAAGAGTTACTTCATTGTTGCCATTATTTCATCATAAATTATTAAGAGTAAACTGATAACATTATGTATGTTCTTATATGTACTTATTAGAATGGTTTCTTATATTTATCTAATAAGGCTCCTATTAGATTGTATTTCTCTTAAAAACCTAAACGATATGCAAGAAATTCTCAAATTCTTCTTTTAGTATTAGAATCCAATTATCATGTTACTACAACATTGAGAGTGCACAACAAATTGTACTCCCGGTTAATAGTAAATAACATAATATTAATTATATCTCATATATAATTCTTAAACATATACTTATTTACTCCTAATCCTCTTTGACATTGAGGGTCTCAACAAACCATAAAGTATGTAGATGGTCATGACCTATCATTTCACGGTCATCTAACGATAATCTTGTAACCATTGGGAGTACTCAACAAAATTGCAAAATGTTCATACCAATCTTAGGACAATATAAAAATCACTATAAATATTTTATGGCTTGAGGGTACCCAACAACCATGTGTATAATACTTAATTTATATTCTAATTAATAGGGAGAAATGTTATTTTAGATTCATAATCTCAATAATAATTTCAGTATTATCGACATTTTAAAGAAGATGGTTATATTATCTTATGGTATCATATGCCACTACATATTATGTATACTCCATTAAGTCTATATGGGTTTTTTAATCCATTTAACCTCCTTTTATACGTATGTGTTATACATATAATTTCAATTTGTTATAACATTTAGAATTTATATATAAATGTATCCATTCAAATATGTATCTTTATTAGTTAAACCCATTTAATTAAAATGAATATAGCTTTTATATTTATATAAATTTTAAAAAAAATTAGATTTATATTTTATAACTTCTATAAAATTTTGATTTAAATTCAAAATAATTATAAATTTAAATTCATAATATTCAAATATACATATTTGAATCAAACTAAGGCACACAACATTTTTGGGCCTTCCACTAAGGGCATACCCTAGAAATAGACCACTTCGATAAGCTAAGTAAATGTTAGGAGTAGGGAGATTTTGCATCCATAATAATGTACCTTAATTAGAGTAACTTTCTCCATAGTCAAACACCCTTTCATAGACACTCGTCTTATTGGACTTTTTGAGACACTGCCCAACATGTTAGTTAATTATTCAAGTTAACACAATGTAGGCATATATACCATTATCATATAAAGTGCATTAACCGCAGGGCAAAAATGCCTAACTAAAAAAAATCCTTTTATTAGTCATTACACTATATTTTTAACTTGTGTTATCATGAAGAAATTTCTTACATTAAATCATATTTAATGTATGTTAATTCGATGTGGGAGAGTTTTGTTTTTGAAAAATAATTTAATTTAAAATTTTGTTATGATCATTTTTATGTTGTATTCGTTGGTAAACATTGCATTTAAATTTGCAACATAAGCATTAGTAATATCATGGCACACAAACACACACACACACATATTAATCTAAACAATATAAAATAAAACAACATAGTGTACATATATGATCATTGAGATTTATAACTACATGGTATATATATTTTGAACATCTTATATGTAATTTGTATGTATTCTTAGCATGTACACACACAGATATATATATATATTCAATCACTTTAGTTAACATATAAAGCTTACCAATTTTAGAATTTACCAATTTTTTTTGTGAGTGTGTGTGTATTGTATGCATGCATGCATGTACCTATGTTTTATGATATATAAGTGTTCAGCCAAAAGAAAAATATGTTTTTTATTTCGAATATTTAAATATATAAATGTTTATATTTGCATTATATGTGTGTGCGCGTGCAAATTTGAAAAGCTTCAAAGTATTAATTAGTCAATGTTACATTAGTTATAAACATATATGTATACATACACACACACTAATATAAGTTAGGACCGAAAACTAAATTTTTTTTTTTTGAAATATATTAAGATGGATATTAATAAATATGCGTGTGTGTATATGTATATATATATATATGTGTGTGTGTGTATGGGAGCTGCTATTGGGTCATAAAATAAAACACAAAACAAGACACAATAAGTATAGACCATTTGATCCTTTTAATTTACATTGGAGGTGGAATTCAGGAGGAGATCTAATGGTCAAGACCTCCCATATCCCATTGTGCGTCTATTTCTTGTATCCAAATAGAATTTCCATATATATATATATATATATAATTTAAGTATATTATATTTTAAAATATTTCAAGTGCAAACATATATTAGTAATAAATTTAATAAATTATCTTATATAGTTTTAGAAATGTACGTGTGCATAGGCCGAACAAAAGAATTGTTTTAACATATATATATATGTGTGTGTGTGTGTGTGTGTGTGTGTATAAAATCAAAAATACATAACATAATTAATTATAAATTTATGTATATATCAAATGGAATTAATGGTCGAAAGTTATTTGCGTACAAAAAATATGAAACATTTACCTTTTCGATCTATCCGGTTGTTGACACTTTGTATTTGCAAACTTTTTCCTCTTTGGAGTATAAATCCTTTCTCCTTTTAGCATGTTTTGAAAAGCTAAGCTATAAGCTCTGACTTCTCTTTACTGGAGGTTATGGTTTCAATGTTAGAAAGTATGAAAAAAAACGAGAGAAGAGGGTACATACAGCTAGAAAATGGCTATAGAATATCAACTATATTCCCCACTTTTTCTCCTTACTTTATTTTAGATCTAGTATCTAGCCAAAGGAGAATTTCAAACTCATTCTGCATCTATCAGTGGTAGGCCCCTTAGTACAAATATTATGTAAGTTTTAGGCCTAATTAATATTGATTATTAATTTTATAAATATTTATTTTAGCGTATTTATTTAGTTAAATCAATAAATAACATTCATATATTATTTTAACAAATTTTAAGCCTTAACTAACCAAATAAAACCATTGAAAATTAATACACATTTATATTAATTTCCCTTAATTTAATTTATAAATTTTATAAATTAATTCGACTAAGTTGAATTCAAAAATGTGCTTACAAGTACTATTATATGACTCCCCAATTTGAACTTAGACCTTAGTAATATTTAAATAATTTAAATATTAGAGCCAGTAAAGACTTCATTGAAGCATAGTAGTAGTCATGTGTGCAATTGCTTACAGATCATTTAGCTGAAATCCAATTTCTATTCTACCAAAGTAATGCCCTAAGCAACGATATATTATTCACGTTTTCTTTTCGTCATCATTATATCATTGTTATACCTAGAGTTCGACCAATGGACAGAATCTCCATCATATCTGCAGTTAATTACATAGTACACCTTTAAAGCCTTTGGTTCAATCTGATTACATTTATCCATAAACTAATTTTTATAGCTACAGATCTTGACTTTAAGTTGATTATCAACTACTGTGAAACCAACGTTCTATATAAATGAGACAATTCCTCTCTTGATTAGTGTTTCACTTACAATGGTTACACATATACCTAACTATGGCAATAACATGAACATCATGTCTGAAAGAGTTAGTGGCATGCCCTAGGGGAAATTATGTAGTTTATTACATACATATAACTCTGGAGTCTATTCATGATAAAAATGTTTACTTCCTGTTATATACTTTGTTATATTGTGATATAATTAATTAAGTAATTAACTTAACATATATTAATAAAAAATCCTTAAACAAAATATTGTGTGATTGTAGTTGCAAATAGTTGCAACCATGAGAAATCGATTACAAAATAAAATAAAATTTTGTTTTAAATATTCCTGATCAAGATGTTTCAAGAAAGGATATCGATACATCCATTAATACCAGAGTGTGTAACGCTATCCAAATGTTAGGTAGTGTACCACTTATGACTGCTAAAAGTAACACGGGGTTACGTACTCGTGGTTGTTGGACGATTATGAAATGAATCGTTCGAGAGTTTACTATTGGTTGATAACAACTAGGTCAAACAAGAAATCTCAATGTGATGGTGTTACATAATTCCCTCAATTTGAGAATACTATAGAACTTCAATGTGTAACTTCCACTATGATTATAGTTAAATCATGACATGGTGATCCATCGAGCGACTATAATTGGGTCTGAATTGAAGAATGTGGACTATAGTTGTGATCCATTGTAGTTTACTCAAGTCAAAATATGTGGCCATAGAAAAGTTAATAATAAATTTTATTATTAATCAAGGACTTTGTTCATGGACTAATCAAGGTAAATATGGATAACACTGGATTTTTGATCAATACCAAATTCCATACATCCTAATGTGATATAGTGTTGTCGAAGAGAATGTGTATAAATTATTTTCACTATTGGTACCACTCAAGATAATATAAAACATTATTTTACTACAAAGATCCGTAAATGATGAATTTAAATAAACTATCACACCACTAGCTAAGGTGATGTATGAACTTAATATTTGAATTATTCAATATTAATCACTGACTGAATTCACACCTCTAAGTCTCATACCCGTATTTGTGAATTCTCCAAAAAACCGCATGATTTAATTATTTTATAAAGTGTTATAAATTAATTAAATTAATAACTATTTGATAAATATTAATTATTATTGTATTTGATGTTTAGGGTGTTATTAGTAAATAGGGCAACTCATAGAAATGTTATGGGTACTATCAGTAATTATTTGGATGTGTATATAAAAATTATACATGCACATATATATATATATATATATATATATAACAATTTCAAAAAAAAGTATGTATCTATATATAAACAGGCTTTAAATATATTTAACTACTCAACGGACTTTGTATTATTTTGTTCATTAAAGGAGCAAGGTATAGATGTCCATAGAAGGTAGAAATTAGTCTAAATATTGATTTAGATTTAATTTTGTTAATATGGTAATGTTTTAAGGAGAATAATAGGAAAGGTTTTCATTCTCTCCATAGAAACAAATCTTCCACGTTAATTTTTTTTGATTGTTTTCTCTTTCTTCCTATTATCTTCAATGGCCGACCACACCACCTTCTTTCACTGCTTATGGCAAAAAATTTACGGAAAAATAACATCAAACAAAATAAAATCAAAGGTGTTCATCTGATCGTCACAACATCGAGTGTCGATTTATGAAATCTAGGAGTCAATTCCCAAATCAAGGTGTCATGAATGCTAGATCAGATAGGCACTCATCTTATTTCATTTCACATATTCATATATGCTCATCCTTGACCCATGTGGACCTATGTTATATATTTTATTTCTATTAAATTAGATTTAATGTAAAATTATTATATGTGTTGTTTTACAAATGAATTCAAAGTAAAATATTTCCATGCAATATTTTTTTTGTTTATTAGTCATTTTAATCATGATATACAAATTATACTTTGTTTAATGTTCAATTTTAAATATACATATATGTAAATAATCAATTTTTCATTTCAGTCATGATTTAAATTGTGCAAGTTTTGTACATCTAAGATTGTTATATATATATATATATTGTTTTTTTGTATTTCTATTAATCCAATAAATATATTTATTTTAATCCTGGTCATATATACATTTTAATAAATATGGATACCTACACATGTATATGTGTATAATGTGAAATTAGAATTAAAATGTATGTATCTAGTTTGTTGAATTTCAATTATCTTATTTGCATAACAATCCTTTGTTTAGGTTACGACTCAAAATGTAACGACCCACTTTTCTGTACAGTCTAAGCTGATAATAAACTGCACATGTCAACTCAAATTGAACAAAAAGGCAGATTGTTAAGGGTGAAAGAAGAGAGGTAGAAGAAAGAAGAACTAAGAACAAACACAGAATCTCACAACGCAACAGAATAACATATATTAATCACATAATATTTTACAGAGTCATTTCAAGACTGATACATCAGAGTCGTACTAATACAATTTCTAATATAACGATATGAAATTCGATAGTTTATTGAAATTTGGTTTGTCGATTTGGAAATTTGAAATGGTCCAAATATGTTGAAATGAATAGTTTAAATTGGTATTAATTTCAAACTCATATTTTAAGTAAACTGTTTTAAAATATATTATTTTAAATTTTCTAATTATTAAGATTTTCAAATTTATTAAACTATTTAACTAATATTAACTATATAAATTATTTGACTATTTTAAACCAATTTAATTTATTTTAAACTAATTAAACCATTATAATTTATTTTAAAACTAATTATTCTATTTTAAGCTATTTAATCTATTTTAATTATATTTAATCTAAATTAAATCTATGTAACTATCTTAAATCAATCTAAAAGTACTTTACCCATAATTAAACTATTTTGGAGTATTTTAATTATCTATAATTATTAAACCATTTCTAAATTTCCAAACCAAGTAAAGTGAAAGTGTCTAAATTCAATTCATTGTTTTAAAAAAAGAAAATAAGGCCAAATGATGTTATAACCTAAGTTGGAATTTAAATGTATAATGAATTGAATGATGATTTTAAAGTAAGAATTTAACCTGTTTTGGAACTATGATTTTGAAAGAAATTATGATTTTGGAAACGATATGATTTGAAAGTGATATAATTTTGAGAATAAGATATTTCGATATAAACCGTGAATTTGACTTTGAAAGGAAATATAATTATCGAACTATGATTTCAAATGTGATATGATTTCAAAAGTGAATATGATTTCGAAAGTAAGTAGTGATTTCAAAAGTGATATGATTTGAATTGAATATGATATTTTGATATCAATTATGAAATGGTTTTGGAAATGTAAAAGAACCATCCGGTGTGTAATAAGCGATTGGTTGTTAAAGAGACCAGGATCGGATATGGGCATACTCTCTGTCGATACCGAAAACCACTTTGACAACTGTGTACGCGGTGGAGATTCCAGAATGAAGTATGATGGCGGCGACGATCCTATATGAGGTATTTACGTGGACCCGACTCCCATGAGTTGGCTGAAGGTGGCTAAAACAGGAGCGATTCTCGGGCCAATGAGGTAGCTCCTCTGATCGGACACATTCCATTGATACTCTATTCTGACTTTTGATTTATTTGGTAGCCACCCTTCGATATTTACTCGAGAGTGTGTTTCGAGTTGGGCGGTAGTTGCGGCTATGCGTTACCAACAGTCCGGATGTGTAATTGGTATATCTACCCTGGCATTGCCTAGTTGTGCCATGTCACCTACCCTAGCGCGCCTTCTACGAGTTTGTTTTATGTCGTACCTATGTGGTATCCTCTGGCGGCTCCAGTTTACGGGGAGTTACGGTACTGTATAGACTATTGGCATACCTAAAAATGTGTTAAGGTGGAAAATGTAAAGCCTTAACGATATTTTTAAATAGTATACTTTACTTTAGACACTATTACAATAGCGTATTGTACTACATAGTAGATAGTTTAACGGATCCTTAGGAGATGTGAATCCCGAACATCTCTTAAGTTACTGCACTCACGTTAGACACGGGATAGGAGATGTCAAAACCCATAAACATCTCCGACGCCGTTCCACTCATATTTATTTACCGATTTTTTTTAACTTGCATAAGATCTTTTAGTTCTGACTCGAGTGTTTTGTCTTTTCAATTCGCTCGGGTCAGCCAGAGCATTTTAGGATTTGAAGACCTTATTTCTGGAGGACAAAGATAAAGATTTGTACTATTATTACTTATTCTATTATTCCACTGCACTATACTATTCCGCTGCATTATTAATTATTTATCTCTGATATGTTTAACCCTAATACTGTGTTTTATAAGTATAATCAAATGTTTTATAAACAGCTTCATGAACTGTTATTTGATTATTATATTTTGTCATTCCGCTGTGGGATTCTGTTTTGATTTATTTCCTTTTCTTTTTCTTATTCACCCCAAATAACAATTCGCCCTTCTGTATGGTTTGAGTCGGCACATGTGTCTTCTTAAAGCGTACAAAAAGGCGGGATGTTACAGTTGGTATCAGAGCCAGGTTTAGCGATAACCTTAGCTTTGTGGGGTCTGACTCATATGACATTGGGTAGTAATACCCTATGGAGAGTCGCTGAGAGTATATATATGGGATATCGTATTTGTTAGTGTTATAAAAAGGTTTTATATTGTGTTAATTTGTCCCGTTTTGTATTTATAAATTCTGGTTGGTACAGAGGACGCTATGACATCGATAGGGATTTCTAAATGCTTAATAGGACTCACGGACATAATATTCTTTTGAAATGGAGGTGAATGAAATAATTTTTCCTACTATATATTTTGTGTATATAAAATAATGATTTATAAATGATATATTTGGTTGTATATATTTGTTGTTAGGTAGTGAAATTTATGAATATTACTGGGGAATAAAATAAATGAAAATTGGAAATTTAGAACTTAAGTTCCGTGGTTTTTGAAAATTTCTTTCGAATGATTATGGAATATGATCATAATATTATTTAGAAGTATTTTCTGATATAGATATTTCAATATAATTTGAAAGAATTGTTTTAAAGAAATTTTGGAAAGATTAGTTCTGTACTCCTCTCTATGTCGTTAGAAAATAATTTCGGTGATGAGTGCAAGCATCATCGACATTCATTTTCGAGTTTCAAAGTAGGAAGGCCACTGTAGTAGTTGTACTGCAGATTTATTTTGATAAACAAATATAAATTTCAAATTGTTTTAAATATAATTGGATATATAAATTGTAAGTGTATACATCTATCTATTATTTTTAAATGATTTGAAATGGAACCCGGCATTTAGTTCTTAAATTTCTATAAATTAGAGGTTTTAATTATTGAAAATGAAATGAAATCTTTAACTATTTAATAATTGAAACTTCTACATGAAAATAATAAAATTAAATGCTAAGTTATAACTAAAATATATAACAAATTTGAAGCTTGTAACCTGTAAATCAAAGGATATGTTTATTGAACATTAAGTCAATTAAAAGAAATGAGATAAACTTGTATAACTTTCAATTGCATTCTTGAAGCATATATATAACTTACCAAATATTGAAAGTTGTAATGTTTAATAAGAAAATGTAATAGGATATTATACAAGAAAAACTTAAAGTAATGAAAGTATTCAATGAAATTCTTTAATAAATAAGAATTTGATGTTATAGTTGTTATAAACTTAAGTTATAATTGACATATTACTATAATAAAATGCGATAGAAAGGAATTATTGTAAGTAAGTAATTATAAACTTAAGTAAATGAATTGATATGCTAAGTAATTGAATTGAACATGAATACTATAAATAAATGAATGTAAATAAATGATAGTAAGTAATAATGAATGAATGAATATAATGCAATAAAAAGAAACTGACATGATATGAACAAATGAAAATGAGATTTTGTAAGTAATAAATGAAAGTAAATGAAAATAAGTGTTGAATGAATAAATGGGAATAAAATTTTGTAAGAAATAAATGAAAAATTAAAGAAAGTAATCACTGAATGAATGAAAAAAATGAATGAACAACAAATCTTGGGAAAAGAAATTAATTAGAATAAACTTAAATAATGTTAGGATCTGTTGTTTGTTTGGTTTATGGATTGTTTGGGAAATGATACTTCTAATTGTTTGGATATATGAATAATCTATTGAGTTTTATCTAAGACTGTTGAGTAAATGGTATACTTAGTAGTTATTTGTCATTCTATGTGATTAAAAGTGTCTTAACCCGAACAAACTATTTGTTTTGGTTGTTATGGATGGATAGTTGATTTGTATTGATTTCATATGATGATTGCATGCTGTGATTGTTGTTTTTATTGATTTGTTTGTTAGTGGTTGAAACAACTTTAAATATTTCATTTTATATAATTATTAACTCTGTTTGGATTATATAAGTGAAATACAGGTTATGGAAGCAATAGCTACTGCTTTTGGTTTCATAATTAAGCGTTGTTTGCCCGACAAATAGGTACGTTCTCGGATTACGGTTTTCTAGCAGTATTTTATATTTTCCCATTGTTGGGATATATTATTTTAAGATATTGTGATATATATTATTATATTTGATATTATATTTTTCTCCCGAGCCTCTCCGTACAAAGGAGACTCTGCCGAAATTTTTCATAAATTTTGGACTTAGAAAATTTTTCCGAAATGTTTTTCAAACTTTTGTTAACTTGAAAATAAAAGATTTAATTGTTTATAAATTTATATATTTTGTTTAAATTATTTTATTTTTAAAATTTAATGTTTATGAATCTAATATTTTGAATAAGATATATTAATTTCTTAATTCCTTCTTTTCCCTTCTTATTCCTTTTCGAGGATGAAAAGTTTTGAGTGGGGGAGAGTGTAACGACCCATAATTTTCGATGTTTAAATTTGTTAATTTAATAGGATTTTGATAATTAAATCTGGAAGAAATAAAAATTTGTTAATTAATAATGAAATAATAACAAAAATGAAAAAGTAACAATGTTAATTAAAGTTAATCATTAGCAACTTGAATGAAATTCCAATTAATTAAAATAATGTAAAGGTTATACTTGGTTATAAATTGAACATAAGAAAACAAATGTAAATATTGAACTAATTTGTGACATAGTATATAATTAATGATAGTTGAATAAAATTAGTGTATGTAAGCAACTGTAATATTTGTTTGAAGGTAGTAGAACTTATCATGTGATTTAAAGGTTTATGGTGACAACTTATTATAAGTTACCTATTAAATTTGTCTATAAAATTTAATTGAAATTAAATGTAAATAAATGTTACGTTAATGTAAGTTAAGACAATAACTGAATCTTTTTGAATGTAGTAAAATAAATAGAAATGTGAATTTATTCATAAAGTAATAATTGAGTTAATAAAAGAATGAAACTGAGATAAATAACTAATTGGGACTTTAAATTTTAATTAATGTGCAAATTTGACAAAATCCAATATAATGGAAATATAATAGTTAATACAAACTAAAGATGGAAAGTGGAGTATCTTAGTGTAATAAAATGTAAAACAAATGTTAACTATGTTTATAAAGTGATAATGGATTTAATAAAAAGGATTGAAATTGAATCGAATCAATTTATTGAAAATTAATTATAAATAATTGGATTTAATTACAATTGAAATCAAACACTGTAAATGGGTAAAATAATTAACTTTGAATTGATATCTAGATTTGTTTTAAATTTTGGTAAATATCTAAGCAATCAAAAATGCTGAAAATTGTTAGTATTAACTTTGAAATGAAAATGTGATTTAATTAATTTAATTATTAATTAATTTAATTAACAGAAAAATAGCCTTTTTGGACGCTGACTCGGATTTCGACGAAACCAGTTTCATCGGATCCGTGACGGTAAACTATTGTAGGATTTAAAGTTTCGTAGCGATCAGACTTGTCGTTTGATCGTACGGACTCGAAACGCCTAGAAATCAATTTAATTAAAATCAATTGAAATCGATTTGAAATAAGCTGATTTTATCATAACTTCTTTATACGATGGAATTTGGGCTTGAAACCAGTTCCATTGATTTTAAAATATTTGAAAGCATCTACTTTGATATATGGGTTGACCCATTTTCGTTCCAGAGACGAAACGGGCTTTTCGGGTCGTTCATCATTTATCGTTCAACCAAATCTTATCCATTTTTTTTCTATTTTCAACTTTGACTATAAATATTCCATTATAAACCCTAGCTACCTCTTATCTTCATTTGTCTGTACGTACAATTCAGCTGTCTTCTCCTTCTCAATGGCAGACAAACAAATTCCCAATTTCAAATCCAATTGCAATTCGAAATCCAAATCAAAATTCAAACTGCTCAAAACCTATCGAATCATATATCAATTTGAAGCTCTCGACGAGCGCATCGCAGATTTGCAATTCATTTTTGAAATCGAATCATAATTTTTCCAGAAACCCATAATTTAATCCCGACCGTTCATGTATAATCATCGAGATTCAACGGTGGATTTTCCACGATTCGTCGATCGGGGGTATGCGTCGCGTAGAGGGGAACCAGAGCTTCGCATCTGTGGTTTTGTTGGGTGCCGTAGTCAACTGCAGTTGGCCAGAAACGCCTTGGAACGTGGCGGCGGCGGAGGAGGCGTTGGGCCTCGAGGAGCATGCGCGTGGGACCGGTGAGATCGCCTGGAGGTCGGCATGATGAAATGACCCACTTAAAAAAAAAAATTCTTAAACAGTTTCCATTTAATCAAGAAAATATTTAATTCCAATTTTCTTCTATCCAGGATCTTTATGCCAATAAGAATATTGGTTTGCATAAATTATCTTAAACTTATATATATGAGGATATATAAGTCATTTTCTACTTGAATCAGAGTACAGAAATTTGAAAGTAGAAATCCGTTTGAGTATTACTTAAAGGAAATACTCTCTACATAGCAATAGTGTTTCAAAAACTAGATTTTCAAAGTACACTTGGGTTAATACCTAACTAATGATATTTTATGCCTCAAGACTTATCATTTTACATAAATTTCCATAATTTTATTACTGTATAAACAGTGCTTTTGCTTGTGCATGTGTGTGTGCATGTTCCTGTGCAGGTGTGTGACAGTGGGAAATTCAGGTGCCTTATTTTTTTCCCCTGTTAACAAAATTTCTGAGTCTACCCTACACTTGAGTTATAAAACAGAGCTGAAAACTTAACTTAATACTCTTTTGTTCTAGTTTAACCCAGGCTCATGGAAATGGTCATGTTAGCCACATTCAACTTGCACTTTTCCTAAGCAAAGTACATACCATTTTGTTTTCTTTTCTAAGGCAACTCAAAACCTTTCTGCCATATTTTTTTTTAACTTAAACATGGATTTTCTTATGTCAATTCTTTGGATATACATTCAATCCATAAATCCTTTATTCTCAGATTTTTCTACCATTATAGCCTAACTGTTCTTGAAGCTCAAAATTCATTTTCTTAGCAAAGCATTTTGCAAAACAAAATACATAAGTTCCAGCTGATACATATAAGTTCAACACTTACAAAACAGTAAATAACAATACATTGGTTTCTCTAAGCAACTTAAACAAAATATCTTAACATAGTTCATCATGAATATTTAATTTACTTCAGCAAAGTCTTTTAAAAATAGCATCCAATCCTTAGGCAGTTAAACATCCAAAGCCTGATCAAATCATTCCTACTTTCCTGCAAAATCACCATGAACTGCCCCATATAAACATGAGACACCCAAGGGTGCATAAAACACACAAGGGTCAGACTAAAGTCTGGTATGAATAATCTAACTGAAAACATAATTTTCATAACACTTATGCATATTCATATAACTTTAAAATGGATAAAGGAACTCAGTACCACTCTTGTGCATGTTTCGGTGATACATGTGTATACACCTCAATGCACCACAGATTATATGTGATTTAATGGTTTAGTTCAGTGTTTGTAAACATAAGATTCATCCATAAAACATTATAAACCAATTAACATATTCATCAATCCAATCATCAAGCCCTTTCTACTAGGTTACTGGCCATCAGGGATTTTACCCAAGCCCTCTCTTGAACCTATTTCTATTGTTCACTATCAATTATGTTATGGTCTTTGGCTACTTTCTTTTGTTAAACCACACACTGCCTGGGACATGTCTCTGTTAACCCAGCACACTCAGGCCCCTGGGTATGAACATACCATGTGTGAGCTTGGAATGTTCCCCTTGCCAAGCCATACTTTGTAGCCCTAAGATCCAAAGTCCTTAGTTAAATTACTAAGTGTTATTTCCTTTTTCATAATTGTGCTAGTCCCCTCTGCATCTCATTATTCAATCCGAGAAAAATAAACAATTCAACCAACATGTAATCATCCAGACATTGGTAAGTCATGTTCTCAGAAGCAAACATTTAATCATGAAAACAGATGTGATTTCTTAGCACATTATTTTTCCTATGGGTTTTAATGGATCAAGTTATAAACATATGGTCATAAATAGTTTACTAGTTGTCTCCTCTTACCTCTGGTTCAATCAGATCCTCACTAATCTTGTAGATCTGGCTAAACCATAAGTATATTTTGACTTGGGGAGTTCATAAAACTTAGAAGCTCAGCACATGTACAACATTGCACTTCTACATTTTCTTTTGTTTTAGTTAACATGTGACATAAGAAACAACACAATGTTGCAGCCCATATTTCTTTCTATTTTCAGACCATATATCTACCACTTGAATCCTGGGATTTTATGAATAACTTTATGAAGAAAACCCATAAAAGAAATCACTCCATCTCAAAGTTAATCCATATCACAGATAAACATTTAAAACATGAAATCCATGACTCTTATATTTTTGGGTAAATCACTGTGAGGGGTTTTATACTTAAACAGATCATTAACAAACCAAAGTCATCAAATCATAAAATGAACAAAACTTGCAAAAAAAATGAATTATTAATTCAAATAGGCTGCCTCAATATTCAGGACTTAATGCCAAAGTTTTCAGTGAGGTTACTCACATTAATCCCTTTCTCCTAAGCCTTGCCTTTCTTTTGATCCTCTGCCTTCCTTTAACTCTAATGGCCAGTACTCCTTATCTTCTCTGGCTTATGTTCTTATTTTTCCTTTAGGTTATGAAGAGCAAATGGGTACGATCTTACTACACTAAGCCTCTTTATATAATTCCTAGCTGTTACTAGGGTTTATGGAATTACCCAATGTCAGTTCTACCCAATAATATGGTCTGCCTTACTCTTGATTTAAAAGAAGAAAAGGGTATGTGGTCCTTATTATTTTTCTTAGAAAATCAATCTTATTCTTTTAACCTTACCCCGGGTCATGTTATATGCATGACTTTAATTTTCCCTGAGCAAAAAGAATTGCTGGAAATGGATAAAGTGTATATTTAAAGGTTCATTCCATTTCCATGCAAGCTTTGTTTCCTATCTGCAATGTTTGACTATGTACATGTATAACACATGTATGCTTATTTTTGCCTAAGTCTTTTTATTTTTCTTTCTTACTATTTCTGCCTATATACACATTTGTTTTCTTTATGCTAAACTTTTTTTTAAAGACCTGATCATTTCTGCCTACATATATATTTGTAATTTATTTATCGTATCATATATATTAACTGTTGCCTATTTTATCACACAGAAAAATGTGTGCATGTTTGTGCACTATCCTGTGCACATGTACATGTTTTAGACCATATATCTGCAAATCAGTTTCTTATTCATATCTTTTAAATGCAATTTTTAAACAAATACAAACTAAATTAAATCATGGATCTGCTCAAAAAAATCAGGGTTATCACATATACCCCTCCTTTTAGGAATTGTGTCCCACAATTCTTTCATACTTAACTTAAGTACCATTACTCGAGAAAAATCAATTTTCTGATCTCAAAACCATTCTCAATCCAATCACTTATTTAAACACTATGCATATTAAAACAAGAATCATAATGCATATTTCAATCAAAACATTCATCAATGTAAATAAATTTACCTTTTATTTAATCAAACAGTTGTGGATAATCATTTCTGATTTTATCTTCCACTTCCCATGTGCAATCATTTGGGTCAAGACTCCATTGCACTTTCACTAATTTTATTTCTTTGTTTCTCAATTTCTTGGCTTCCTTAGAAACTATGCCCATTGGCTCCTTTTCATAGATCATCCTAGGATCAATCTGCACATCCTTAGAAGATTCTAGGATTGCCTCTTTATCATGAACCCATCTTCTAAGTTGAGACACATGAAAAACATCATGCATTGCTCTCATTTCTTCTGGCAACTCTAGCTTATAGGCTACAGTTCCTATTCTTTCTAAAATTTTATATGGCCCTATATATCTAGGAATCAACTTTCCTTGTTTCCCAATCCTTAGAACCTTTTTCATGGGTGATACTTTGATAAATACATAATCTCCAACATCATATTGTACTGCCTTTCTTCTTTGATCTGCATATTTCTTTTGCTTATCTTGGGCAGAAGCAATTCTTTTTCTGATCAAAGCTATCTTTTCAGAAGTCTCCTTCACATTTTCTGGTCCTAAGACCACTTTCTCCCCAGATTCAAGCCAACTTGAGGGTGATAAACATGGTCTCCCATAGAGGGCTTCAAAGGGTGCCATGCCTATGCTACTATGATGGCTATTGTTGTATGCAAATTCAGCTAAAAAGATATGATCCTCCCAACTTCCTCCCCAATCCAATACACAAGCTCTTAACATGCCTTCAAGCAATTTGTTCACAATTTCTGTTTGACCATCAGATTGAGGATGGTATGTTGTGCTTAAGCATAAATCAGTCCCCATTGCCTTGTGAAAAATCTGCCAAAACTTTGAAGTGAAGATGGTATCTCTATCGCTTACTACAGTCTTTGGTATACCATGCAGTCTGACTATTTCTTTAATAAACAACTGGGCTAGTGTATTTGCATTTCTTTCTGATTTCACTGGTATAAAGTGGGCTGACTTGGTTAACCTATCAACCACTACCCAAATACTATCATTTCCCCTCCTAGTTCTAGGCAAACCATCAATGAAATCCATTGATATGTCTTCCCATTTCCACTGTGGTATTTGCAAAGGTTGAAGCATCCCTAAGGGTTTTTGATACTCAGCCTTCACCTGTTGGAAAACCATACATTTGGATACATAGGTTGCCACTGCACTCTTCATACCACTCCACCTATAATCTCTCTTGAGGTTGTGATACATTCTTGTGCTTCCTAGGTGTATAGTATATTTGCTTTTGTGGTAAGCATCCAAGATTTCTTGCTTCAACTCATCAATTGCTGGAACACATATTCTTTTTCCTTTCTTCAAATGGCCTTGATCATTCAACTGAAAACCTTCCACTGCCTCACCATTTAATATCTGAGTCTTCTTTTCAAATAAAAATGGATCTTGGCCTTGTAGCCTTACAACTTTATTCTTCAATTCTGACCCCAGAGTAATAAAGCTTAATTTTCCCATTTCTACATTCTCACTGCATAAGCTCATATTTTCTATGTTATCATTTTCTATCTCTGAATCAATTAACAATGATAAAGTGTTAAACTCTTCTATCATTAATCTAGCCACTTTAGCATGTTGTCTACTTAGGGCATCTGCTACTTTATTAGCCTTACCAGGTGTGTACAATATTTCAAAATCATATGAGGCTAAGAGTTCAATCCATCTTTGCTGCCTCATATTTAATTCTTTTTGTGAAAACAAATATTTAAGTGATTTATGGTCTGTATAAACTTCAAATTTTGCTCCTAACAAGTAGTGTCTCCATAACTTAAGAGCATACACTATAGCAGCCAATTCAAGGTCATGAGTAGCATACCATACCGCACTTGATTCAACTGCCTAGAAGCATAAGCTATCACTTGATGTTGTTGCATCAATACTGCCCCAAGCCCTTGTCCACTTGCATCAGTATACACCACCAAGTTTTCATTTCCTTCAGGCACTTTGAGAATTGGAGCTTGTACTAGTGCTTCCTTTAATTTCCCAAAGGCTTTCTCACATTCCTCAGTCCAAGTGAACACTTGATTTTTCCTAGTCAATCTAGTTAATGGAATTGAGATTTTTGCAAAATCTTTTATAGATCTCCTATAGTAACTAGCCATTCCCATGAATGATCTGACCTTAGTGACATTAGTAGGACTTTTCCAAGCTTGCACTGCAATGACTTTATTGGAATCTACAGATATTCCTTTTTCTGATATAATATGACCTAGAAAATTCACTTCATTTTGCCAAAAAGTGCATTTTTGAAAATTTGGCTTTTAAGTCTTCCTGTCTAAATTTCTCAAATATCATATGCAAATGGTTTTCATGCTCTCTGATTGACTTAGAATAAATTAGTATATCATCAATAAATATCAATACAAACTTATCCAAGTATTCCCTAAAAATCCTATTCATCAAATCAACAAAATAGGAAGGAGCATTTGTCAAGCCAAATGGCATTACTAAAAATTCATAAAGTCCATATCTGGTGTTAAAGGCTGTATACTTTATGCTTTCCTCTTCTACTTTCATTTCATGAAAGCCTGAAGCTAAATCAAGCCTAGAAAATATTTTTGCACCACTCAATTGATCAAAGAGATCATCAATTCTTGGTAAGGGGTATTTATTTTTTACTATGACTTTATTTAATTCCCTATAGTCAATACATAACCTAAGGGATCCATCTTGTTTCTTAACAAAGACTACTGGTGCTCCCCATGATGAGCTACTAGGTCTAATAAAACCTTTTTCTTCTAGTTCAACCAATTGCTTTTTCAGCTCCATCAACTCCTTAGGCCCCATTCTAGTTTGTCTTTTTACTACTGGGCTAGCTCCTGGAATTATTTTGATTGAAAACTCAACTGGTCTGTGGTTTGGAACTCATCTCACTTCACCAAACACATCAACATACTGATTCACTATAGGGATTTCTTCTAGTGCAAGCATGGGTTTTTCATTAGACAACGTGAAAAGGTTGGCTATACTTCTATTCTTGTTTAAGCCTCACAAAGAACAACTATTCTTTGTCCATCAGAAACTTTCAATGATATGGTGGATGTCTCCATATTTATGATAACCTTATATCTACAAAACCAATCAACTCCTAAAATAATCCCTATGCCCGGATATTGCAACACATATAGGTCTGACTCAAATACATGTCCTCCTATATTTAATCCTAGTTGCATACATATCATACCCAGAACACATGAACTACCTATAGGGCTTCTAATTAACAATGGCTTATCAACAATCATACAATTCAATTTTAATTGTTGTGCAATATCATGGGAGATCAATGAGTGTGTAGCCCTAGTATCATACACTACTGCAAAAGGTATTGAGTGAATAAGCAAAGTACCTTCAACTTGACCATGCTTTTCAACACTTGATCCCTCAGCTGCCTTGCCTTTTCCTTCCAAAGCCCCTAATTTTCCTTGCTTAAAATCTGGACAATTACTCTTTATGTGACCTTCCTTCCCACTATGGTGACAATTGAAGGATGCAGGCCTAACATTTGTGCATCTATTCTTCATATGCCCTTCTTGGCCACAGTTATAACAAGTGATCCTCTTCTTAACTTCAGCAGCCCTGACTTCTTCTGGTTTCTTGGTGGAAGCTATGTCTGTTTTCTTCTTATCATAAGGGTAAAATTTACCCTTTCCCTTCTTGTTTTGATTATTCTTGAATGCCCTGAAATTCTCTCTAGCTTTATCATGTTGTTCAATGCTCAGAGTCAAATCCAAAACTTGATCAAAAGTCTTGTCCTTGTATGGTAGCATGGCTCTACTAAGGCTAGGGTTCAGCCCTTGAATATATCTGTCATTCTTAGCCTCCTCAGTGGTGATGAGTACTGCACCATACTTTGCCAATGATTCAAACTTATGAGTGTACTCAGTGACACTCATAGTCCCTTGCCTTAATTTGATAAATTCCTCTAGCAAAGATTCCTTGGCTGATGCAGGGACAAATCTACCTTCCAGCATTGCTTTAAATTGATCCCATGTCACTTCTCCTTCAGGTCTTCCTGCTATGATAACTTCCCACCAATCCAAAGCTGCTCCTCTCAATTGCCTGGATGCAATTTGCCTCTTCCTTTAGTCTTCAACTTGCATGTCTGCAAAGATTCTTTCCAAAATTCTGAGCCAATTTTGAACTCCCATAACTCCTTCTGTGCCATCAAAAGTTTTGCCTCCAAGATTGGTAAAAGTCTTGAGTAGTTTGGAAAGCTCCTCATGTGGATTTTCCTGCCTGTTGCCTACTCCATCCCTTATGGCTCTCATGAATTCTTGCACATTCACCATGGGTGGTTCACTTGTTACTACATTTTGATGTCTGGGACCTACCATAACTCTATGGATATAATACTTAGGTTAGTCTGTTTTGCCTAATACTCTATAGATTAATTCATTTTAATCTATCACTATTTTGTCATAATAGATATTAATAGTGTAAATATTAACAAGCGAAGCATCCAAAGCAGTCAATACTTCCATACATCCAATGCAAACAAGTTCATACAAAACTTTACTATGTTATTTAACAACCTCGCTCTGATACCAAATGAAATGACCCACTTAAAAAAAATTCTTAAACAGTGGCCATTTAATCAAGAAAATATTTAATTCCAATTTTCTTCTATCTAGGATCTTTATGCCAATAAGAATATTGGTTTGCTTAAATTATCTTAAACTTATATATATGGGGATATATAAGTCATTTTCTACTTGAATCAGAGTACAGAAATTTGAAAGTAGAAATCTGTTTGAGTATTATTTAAAGGAAATACTCTCTACATAGCAATAGTGTTTCAAAAACTAGATTTTCAAAGTACACTTGGGTTAATACCTAACTAATGATTTTATGTCTCAATACTTATCATTTTACATAAATTTCCATAACTTTATTACTGTATAAACAGTGCTTTTGCTTGTGCATGTGTGTGTGCATGTTCCTGTGCAGGTGTGTGACAGTGGGAAATTCAGGTGCCTTATTTTTTTTCCCTTGTTAACAAAATGTTTGAGTCTGCCCTACACTTGAGTTATAAAACAGAGCTGAAAACTTAACTTAAAACTCTTTAGTTCTAGTTTAACCTAGGCTCATGGAAATGGTCATGTTAGCCACATTCAACTTGCACTTTTCTTAAGCAAAGTACATACCATTTTGTTTTCTTTTCTAAGGCAACTCAAAACCTTTCTGCCAGATTTTTTTTAACTTAAACATGGATTTTTTATGTCAATTCTTTGGATATACATTAAATCCATAAATCCTTTATTCTCAGATTTTTCTACCATTATAGCCTAACTGTTCTTGAAGCTCAAAATTCATTTTCTTAGCAAAGCATTTTGCAAAACAAAATACATAAGTTCTAGCCGATACGTATAAGTTA
The DNA here is from genome assembly GCA_030737815.1 of Allium fistulosum. Classification (NCBI taxonomy): domain Eukaryota; kingdom Viridiplantae; phylum Streptophyta; class Magnoliopsida; order Asparagales; family Amaryllidaceae; genus Allium; species Allium fistulosum. Next base: position 3,054,568 of record JASFAW010000015.1, read on the forward strand.
AACACTTACAAAACAGTAAATAACAATACATTGGTTTATCTAAGCAACTTAAACAAAATATCTTAACATAGTTCATCATGAATATTTAATTTACTTCAGCAAAGTCTTTAAAAATAGCATCCAATCCTTAGGCAGTTAAACATCCAAAGCCTGATCAAATCATTCCTACTTTCCTGCAAAATCACCATGAACTGCCCCATATAAATATGAGACACCCAAGGGTGCATAAAACACACAAGGGTCAGACTAAAGTCTGGTATGAATAATCTAACTGAAAACAAAATTTTCATAACACTTATGCATATTCATATAACTTTAAAATGGATAAGGAACTCAGTACCACTCTTGTGCATGTTTCTGTGATACATGTGTATACACCTCAGTGCACCACAAATTATATGTGATTTAATGGTTTAGTTCAGTGTTTGTAAACATAAGATTCATTCATAAAACATTATAAACCAATCAACATATTCATCAGTCCAATCATCAAGTCCTTTCAACTAGGTTATTGGCCATCAGTGATTTTACCCAAGCCCTCTCTTGAACCTATTTCTATTGTTCACTATCAAGTATGTTATGGTCTTTGGCTACTTTCTTTTGTTAAACCACACACTGCCTGGGACATGTCTCTGTTAACCCAGCACACTCAGGCCCCTGGGTATGAACATACCATGTGTGAGCTTGCAATGTTCCCCTTGCCAAGCCATACTTTGTAGCCCTAAGATCCAAAGTCCTTAGTTAAATTACTAAGTGTTATTTCCTTTTTCATAATTGTGCTAGTCCCCTCTGCATCTCATTATTCAATCAGAGAAAAATAAACAATTCAACCAACATGTAATCATCCAGACATTGGTAAGTCATGTTCTCAGAAGCAAACATTTAATCACGAAAACAGATGTGATTTCTTAACACATTATTTTTCCTATGGGTTTTAATGGATCAAGTTATAAACATATGGTCATAAATAGTTTACTAGTTGTCTCCTCTTACATCTGGTTCAATCAGATCCTTACTAATCTTGCAGATCTGGCTAAACCATAAGTATATTTTGACTTGGGGAGTTCATAAAACATAGAAGCTCAGCACATGTACAACATTGCACTTCTACATTTTCTTTTGTTTTAGTTAACATGTGACATAAGCAACAACACAATGTTGCAGCCCATATTTCTTTCCATTTTCAGACCATATATCTACCACCTGAATCCTGGGATTTTATGAATAACTTTATGAAGAAAACCCATAAAAGAAATCACTCCATCTCAAAGTTAATCCATATCACAGATAAACATTTAAAACATGAAATCCATGACTCTTATCTTTTTGGGTAAATCACTGTGAGGGGTTTTATACTTAAACAGATCATTAACAAACCAAAGTCATCAAATCATAAAATGAACAAAACTTGCAAAAAAAAAATGAATTATTAATTCAAATAGGCTTCCTCAATATTCAGGACTTAATGCCAAAGTTTTCAGTGAGGTTACTCACATTAATCCCTTTTTCCTAAGCCTTGCCTTTCTTTTGATCCTCTGCCTTCCTTTAACTCTAATGGCCAGTACTCCTTATCTTCTCTGGCTTATGTTCTTATTTTTCCTTTAGGTTATGAAGAGCAAATGGGTACGATCTTACTACACTAAGCCTCTTTATATAATTCCTAGCTGTTACTAGGGTTTATGGAATTACCCAATGTCAGTTCTACCCTATAATATGGTCTGCCTTACTCTTGATTTAAAAGAAGAAAAGGGTATGTGGTCCTTATTATTTTTCTCAGAAAATCAATCTTATTCTTTTAACCTTACCCCGGGTCATGTTATATGCATGACTTTAATTTTCCCTGAGCAAAAAGAATTGCTGGAAATGGATAAAGTGTATATTTAAAGGTTCATTCCATTTCCATGCAAGCTTTGTTTCCTATCTGCAATGTTTGACTATGTACATGTATAACACATGTATGCTTATTTTTGCCTAAGTCTTTTCATTTTTCTTTCTTACTATTTCTGCCTATATACACATTTGTTTTCTTTATGCTAAACTTTTTTTTAAAGACCTGATCATTTCTGCCTACATATATATTTGTAATTTATTTATCCTATCTTATATATTAACTATTGCCTATTTTATCACACAGAAAAATGTGTGCATGTTTGTGCACTATCCTGTGCACATGTACATGTTTTAGACCATATATCTACAAATCAGTTTCTTATTCATATCTTTGAAATGCAATTTTTAAACAAATACAAACTAAATTAAATCATGGATCTGCTCAAAAAAATCAGGGTTATCACACATGACGACATCGTTGTTCGGTTGTGATACTAGGCGGCGAGGCGGCGACAATATTAGCCGAGATGGTGGCGGCTCAACATGAACGACGCGATTAGGGTTCACTGTAAAGAAGGTGACGTGTCTTACTATTATTTATTTTGTTTTATTTTAATTTTAATTCGCATAAATGTTCTAACATGCGTAACTTTCGCATACGATGTCCAATTTACGCGCAGTTTCTTTTGTTAGGATCGTTTTCAAATTCCGGACATTTTGACGCTAGTCTGGACAAATTCTGAGACAGTTCAAATTTTGGGCTTATTTTGAATTTCAATTCGATTTAAATTCAAAGGTGAGTGTTTTAACCCACTCACAACTTCTAAAATTTCTTATGTTTGTTAAATTTATTTATGACTGTTTGGTATATTTTAAATCATCATCTCAGTTAATTTGAATTTATCTGAATTTAATCATTATTTAATTTGTTATTGAATATAAACTGCCAGTAAATACCCTTTATTGATTATCAGTTCTATATTGATATTTATTGATTGTTTTGGATGATGATTGTGATGGATGTTGATTGTTGATATTGGTTGAATGGATGTTTTATTTTATATCATTATAAAATGCAAGTTCGTTATGGATTTTTATTCAGGATTGCGGTTTGAAATGATATATAACTGTAAATTATTAAACCGTGGATTGAAATGATAAATATCTGTATCACTTGACACTAGGGTAGAGAATCATATACAGACACCAGATTGGTTAAATTAAATGATTTTAAAATCCTTAAATTTTTGAATTTAATCAATTGATGTTTTGAAATGAAATTTGATTTATGTAAACTGAAGTATTATTGAAAAATAAAGTTTGTGTTGAAATCCGAATTGGTTTAAAAAGGAATTTCTTTGAGGAAGTAAATCGAAAGTTTAAAGTTAAACTTTTATGTATAAATAAAATTCTATCAAAATTGAGTTATTAAATTTGTTTGAAAATAACTTTAAATATTTTGAGATTTGAGTAATCCGTATTGATATTTTGAACACGGATATAACGATATGAAATTCGATAGTTTATTAAAATTTGGTTTGTCGATTTGGAAATTTGAAATGGTCTAAATATGTTGAAATGAATAGTTTAAAAAAGTATTAATTTCAAACTCATATTTTAAGTAAACTGTTTTAAAATATATTATTTTAAATTTTCTAATTATTAAGATTTTCAAATTTATTAAACTATTTAACTAATATTAACTATATAAATTATTTGACTATTTTAAACCAATTTAATTTATTTTAAACTAATTAAACCATTATACTTTATTTTAAATCTAATTAATCTATTTTAAGCTATTTAATCTATTTTAATTATATTTAATCTAAATTAAATCTATGTAACTATCTTAAATCAATCTAAAAGTACTTTACCCATAATTAAACTATTTTGGAGTATTTTAACTATTTATATTTATTTAAACCATTTCTAAATTTCCAAACCAAGTAAAGTGAAAGTGTCTAAATTCAATTCATTGTTTTAAAAAAAGAAAATAAGGCCAAATGATGTTATAACCTAAGTTGGAATTTAAATGTATAATGAATTGAATGATGATTTTGAAGTAAGAATTTAACCTGTTTTAGAACTATGATTTTGAAAGAAATTATGATTTTGGAAACGATATGATTTGAAAGTGATATAATTTTGAGAATACGATATTTCGATATAAACCGTTAATTTGACTTTGAAAGGAAATATAATTATCGAACTATGATTTCAAATGTGATATGATTTCAAAAGTGAATATGATTTCGAAAGTAACTAGTGATTTCAAAAGTGATATGATTTGAATTGAATATGATATTTTGATATCAATTATGAAATGGTTTTGGAAATGTAAAAGAACCATCCGGTGTGTAATAAGCGATTGGTTGTTAAAGAGACCGGGATCGGATATGGGCATACTCTCTATCGATACCGAAAACCACTTTGACAACTATGTACGCGGTGGAGATTCCAGAATGAAGTATGATGGCGGCGACGATCCTATATGAGATATTTACGTGGACCCGACTCCCATGAGTTGGCTGAAGGTGGATAAAACAGGAGCGATTCTCGGGCCAATGAGGTAGCTCCTCTGATCGGACACATTCCATTGATACTCTATTCTGACTTTTGATTTATTTGGTAGCCACCCTTCGATTTTTACTCGGGAGTGTGTTTCGAGTTGGGCGGTAGTTGCGGCTATGCTTTACCAACAGTCCGGATGCGTAATTGGTATATCTACCATGGCATTGCCTAGTTGTGCCATGTCACCTACCCTAGCGCGCCTTCTACGAGTTTGTTTTATGTCGTACCTATGTGGTATCCTCTGGCGGCTCCAGTTTATGGGGAGTTACTGTACTGTATAGACTATCGGCATACCTAAAAATGTGTTAAGGTGGAAAATGTAAAGCCTTAATGCAATTTTTAAATAGTATACTTTACTTTAGACACTATTACAATAGCGTATTGTACTACATAGTAGAGAGTTTAACGGATCCTTAGGAGATGTGAATCCCGAACATCTCTTAAGTTACTGCACTCACGTTAGACACGGGATAGGAGATGTCAAAACCCATAAACATCTCCGACGCCGTTCCACTCATATTTATTTATCGATTTTTTTAACTTGCATAAGATCTTTTAGTTCTGACTCGAGTGTTTTATCTTTTCAATTCGCTCGGGTCAGCCTGAGCATTTTAGGATTTGAAGACCTTATTTCTGGAGGATGAAGATGAAGATTTGTACTATTATTACTTATTCTATTATTCCACTGCACTATACTATTCCGCTGCATTATTAATTATTTATCTCTGATATGTTTAACCCTAATACCGTGTTTTATAAGTATAATCAAATGTTTTATAAACAGCTTCATGAACTGTTATTTGATTATTATATTTTGTCATTCCGCTGTTGGATTCTGTTTTGTTTTTATTTCTTTTTCTTTTTCTTATTCACCCCAAATAACAATTCGCCCTTCTGTATGGTTTGAGTCGGCACGTGTGTCTTCTTAAAGCATACAAAAAGGCGGGATGTTACAGATGGTATCAGAGCCAGGTTTAGCGATAACCTTAGCTTTGTGGGGTCTGACTCATATTACATTGGGTAGTAATACCCTATGGTGAGTCGCTGAGAGTATATATATGGGATATCGTATTTGTTAGTGTTATAAAAAGGTTTTATATTGTGTTAATTTGTTCCGTTTTGTATTTATAAATTCTGGTTGGTACAGAGGACGCTATGACATCGATAGGGATTTCTAAATGCTTAATAGGACTCACAGACATAATATTGTTTTGAAATGGAGGTGAATGAAATAATTTTTCCTACTATATATTTTGTGTATATAAAATAATGATTTATAAATGATATATTTGGTTGTATATATTTGTTGTTAGGTAGTGAAATTTATAAATATTACTGGGGAATAAAATAAATGAAAATTGGAAATTTAGAACTTAAGTTCCGTGGTTTTTGAAAATTTCTTTCGAATGATTTTGGAATATGATAATATTATTATTTAGAAGTATTTTCTGACATAGATATTTCAATATAATTTGAAATAATTGTTTTAAAGAAATTTTGGAAAGATTAGTTCTGTACTCCTCTCTTTGTCGTTGGAAAATAATTTCGGTGATGAGTGCACGCATCATCGACATTCATTTTCGAGTTTCAAAGTGGAAAGGCCACTGTAGTAGTTGTACTGCAGATTTATTTTGATAAACAAATATAAATTTCAAATTGTTTTAAATATAATTGGATATATAAATTGTAAGTGTATACATCTATCTATTATTTTTAAATGATTTGAAACGGAACCCGACATTTAGTTCTTAAATTTCTATAAATTAGAGGTTTTAATTATTGAAAATGAAATGAAATCTTTAACTATTTAATAATTGAAACTTCTATAAGAAAATAATAAAATTAAATGCTAAGTTATAACTAAAATATATAACAAATTTGAAGCTTGTAACCTGTAAAACAAAGGATATGATTATTGAACATTAAGTCAATTAAAAGAAATGAGATAAACTTGTATAACTTTCAATTGCATTCTTGAAGCATATATATAACTTACCAAATATTGAAAGTTGTAATGTTTAATAAGAAAATGTAATAGGATATTATACAAGAAAAACTTAAAGTAATGAAAGTATTCAATGAAATTCTTTAATAAATAAGAATTTGATGTTATAGTTGTTATAAACTTAAGTTATAATTGACATATTACTATAATAAAATGTGATAGAAAGGAATTATTGTAAGTAAGCAATTATAAACTTAAGTAAATGAATTGATATGCTAAGTAATTGAATTGAACATGAATACTATAAATAAATGAATGTAAATAAATGATAGTAAGTAATAATGAATGAATGAATATAATGCAATAAAAAGAAACTGACATGATATGAACAAATGAAAATGAGATTTTGTAAGTAATAAATGAAAGTAAATGAAAATAAGTGCTGAATGAATAAATGGGAATAAAATTTTGTAAGAAATAAATGAAAAATTAAAGAAAGTAATCACTGAATGAATGAAAAAATGAATGAACAACAAATCTTGGGAAAAGAAATTAATTAGAATAAACTTAAATAATGTTAGGATCTGTTGTTTGTTTGGTTTATGGATTGTTTGGGAAATGATACTTCTAATTGTTTGGATATATGAATAATCTATTGAGTTTTATCTAAGACTGTTGAGTAAATGGTATACTTAGTAGTTATTTGTCATTCTATGTGATTAAAAGTGTCTTAACCCGAACAAACTATTTGTTTTGGTGGTTATGGATGGATAGTTGATTTGTATTGATTTCATATGATGATTGTATGCTGTGATTGTTGTTTTTATTGATTTGTTTGTTAGTGGTTGAAACAACTTTAAATATTTCATTTTATATAATTATTAACTCTGTTTGGATTATATAAGTGAAATACAGGTTATGGAAGCAATAGCTACTGCTTTTGGTTTCATAATTAAGCGTTGTTTGCCCGACAAATAGGTACGTTCTCGGATTACGGTTTTCTAGCAGTATTATATATTTTCCTGTTGTTAGGATATATTATTTTAAGATATTGTGATATATATTATTATATTTGATATTATATTTTTCTCCCGAGCCTCTCCATACAAAGGAGACTCTGCCGAAATTTTTCATAAATTTTGGACTTAGAAAATTTTTCTGAAATGTTTTCCAAACTTTTGTTAACTTGAAAATAAAAGATTTAATTGTTTATAAATTTATATATTTTGTTTAAATTATTTTATTTTTTAAATTTAATGTTTATGAATCTAATATTTTGAATAAGATATATTAATTTCTTAATTCCTTCTTTTCCCTTCTTTTTCCTTTTCGAGGATGAAAAGTTTTGAGTGGGGGAGAGTGTAACGACCCATAATTTTCAATGTTTAAATTTGTTAATTTAATAGGATTTTGATAATTAAATCTGGAAGAAATAAAATTTTGTTAATTAATAGTGAAATTATAACAAAAATGAAAAAGTAACAATGTTAATTAAAGTTAATCATTAGCAACTTGAATGAAATTCCAATTAATTAAAATAATGTAAAGGTTATACTTGGTTATAAATTGAACATATGAAAACAAATGTAAATATTGAACTAATTTGTGACATAGGATATAATTAATGATAGTTGAATAAAATTAGTGTATGTAAGCAACTGTAATATTTGTTTGAAGGTAGTAGAACTTATCATGTGATTTAAAGGTTTATGGTGACAACTTATTATAAGTTACCTATTAAATTTGTCTATAAAATTTAATTGAAATTAAATGTAAATAAATGTTACATTAATGTAAGTTAAGACAATAATTGAATCTTTTTGAATGCAGTAAAATAAATAGAAATGTGAATTTATTCATAAAGTAATAATTGAGTTAATAAAAGAATGAAACTGAGATAAATAACTAATTGGGACTTTAAATTTTAATTAATGTGCAAATTTGACAAAATCCAATATAATGGAAATATAATAGTTAATACAAACTAAAGATGGAAAGTGGAGTATCTTTGGGTAATAAAATGTAAAACAAATGTTAACTATGTTTATAAAGTGATAATGGATTTAATAAAAAGGATTGAAATTGAATCGAATCAATTTATTGAAAATTAATTATAAATAATTGGATTTAATTACAATTGAAATCAAACACTGTAAACGGGTAAAATAATTAACTTTGAATTGATATCTAGATTTGTTTTAAATTTTGGTAAATATCTAAGCAATCAAAAATGGTGAAAATTGTTAGTATTAACTTTGAAATGAAAATGTGATTTAATTAATTTAATTATTAATTAATTTAATTAACAGAAAAATAGCCTTTTTGGACGTTGACTCGGATTTCGACGAAACCAGTTTCATCGGATCCGTAACGGTAAACTATTATAGGATTTAAAGTTTCATAGCGATCAGACTTGTCGTTTGATCGTACAGACTCGAAACGCCTAGAAATCAATTTAATTAAAATCAATTGAAATCGATTTGAAATAAGCTGATTTTATCATAACTTCTTTATACGATGGAATTTGGGCTTGAAACCAGTTCCATTGATTTTAAAATATTTGAAAGCATCTACTTTGATATATGGGTTGACCCATTTTCGTTCCAAAGACGAAACGGGAATTTCGGGTCGTTCATCATTTATCGTTCAACCAAATCTTGTCCATTTTTTTTCTATTTTCAACTTTGACTATAAATATTTCGTTATAAACCCTAGCTACCTCTTATCTTCATTTGTATGTACGTACAATTCAGCTGTTTTCTCCTTCTCAATGGTAGACAAACAAATTCCCAATTTCAAATCCAATTGCAATTCGAAATCCAAATCAAAATTCAAACTGCTCAAAACCTATCGAATCATATATCAATTTGAAGCTCTCGACGAGCGCATCGCAGATTTGCAATTCGTTTTTGAAATCGAATCATAATTTTTCCAGAAACCCATAATTTAATCCCGACCGTTCATGTATAATCATCGAGATTCAACGGTGGATTTTCCACGATTCGTCGATCGGGGGTATGCATCGCGTAGAGGGGAACCAGAGCTTCACATCTGTGGTTTTGTTGGGTGCCGTAGTCAACTGCAGTTGGCCAGAAATGCCTTGGAACGTGGCGGCGGTGGAGGAGGCGTTGGGCCTCGAGGAGCATGCGCATGGGACCGGTGAGATCGCTTGGAGATCGGCATGATGAAATGACCCACTTAAAAAAAAATCTTAAACAGTGGCCATTTAATCAAGAAAATATTTATTTCCAACTTTCTTCTATCCGGGATCTTTATGCCAATAAGAATATTGGTTTGCTTAAATTATCATAAACATATATATATGAGGATATATATAAGTCATTTTCTACTTGAATCAGAGTACAGAAATTTGAAAGTAGAAATCCGTTTGAGTATTACTTAAAGGAAATACTCTCTACATAGCAATAGTGTTTCAAAAACTAGATTTTCAAAGTACACTTGGGTTAATACCTAACTAATGATTTTATGTCTCAAGACTTATCATTTTACATAAATTTCCATAATTTAATTACTGTATAAACAGTGCTTTTTCTTGTGCATGTGTGTGTGCATGTTCCTATGCAGGTGTGTGACAGTTGGAAATTCAGGTGCCTTATTTTTTTTCCCTTGTTAACAAAATTTCTGAGTCTACCCTACACTTGAGTTATAAAACAGAGCTGAAAACTTAACTTAAAACACTTTAGTTCTAGTTTAACCCAGTGTAACGACCCTGAATTTTGAACGAATTAAATTGAGAATATTTAATTAATTTTAAATATTTGAACGATGATTTAATTTGAATCCCCGATATAACTTTGAATTTTACGATTAAATTATAAAAATTTAATCTATTGATAGTCGAATAAAAATTTGAATCTTGAATTTTAAGCCGAAGAAAAAATATTTCGAAAGCTTTTAAAATTCGTAATGGTAATACTGAAGATAATAGAAACTTCAGAATTGTATTTTAAAGTGTTTCGTTCAGTTTTGAATTTAAATCGTTCGAATCGATATTTAAAAATAGTCATTTTTCAAACAGTCTCGGAATTCGACGAAACCAGTTTCATTGGGTCCGGAATATTGAATTATTGTCGGATTTCAAATTTTCGTATTTTTCGGTGTTGATTTGTGAGCACACGATAGGTAAATGCATTGAAATTTAAATTGAATTCAATTTACATTTAAATTTAAAATGGGTCAAAGGCAGCACGTTATCTTCCCTGGAATCGTGCCTAATAGCACGAGACTATCGTGCAAACCATACTCTGTCGTTTTCAAATACCCTCTCCCCTCTTCCTTATCTGTTCAAAACATGGCAGAAGAAATGTTCCTTGGTTCGAAAATTTATGGTTCTTCCCTCAGCTAATAACGAACGAAACCCCCCCCCCCCGTTCAAATAAAAATTTAAGTCGCAAGGCATTCGAACATCGTCAAACTCATCCTCCTACGCGATACCTTCTACTACTGATTTGAAGATCGGCTACTATCTCTTTTTATTTCCACTGCTAATTTAATGGAGGAAGGATCTCGCGATGGGCAGTTCGTCGATCAATGTTTGCTAGGGTTTCGAACTGTCAGGTGGGGGCGCTCGCGAGGTCTGGGGGTCGACGCGGCAAGGCTCGAGTTTGGGCAGCGATTGGCGACTCGGTGGGCAATCGCGAGGCCAGAAGGGAGGCGGTAGGCTGTCGATGTCGAAGTCGAGGTCGACTAGGCGATTCGCGAACGTGAGGGTGGAGGCATTCGCAAGAATTGGCAGTGGCGACGTTGGGCTCTGGAGATGATGTTCGTCGACGGCGTGGCTGTGGGTCAATACGCATGGGTTAGGTCGCGGTTGATTTTGGGCAACTCGAAGGCAGCAACATAGTCGAGTTCGACTTCGATCAAATTGGGGTTGCGTTCGACTCACGAGTGCTGGAAGCAGTGAGGTGACTGTCTTCTTTTATTTATTTAAAATCAATTGTATTAAATTTGTCAAAAGAAAATTTGTTAATTTAATTTTTTTTTGAAATGGTTGGAGAATATTAGTTTGAAAACTGAAATGTTGGTTAAATAAATTTGTTTATAAAGAAATTGGTTTAGAATAAATTATTCGATAAAAAATTAAGTTTTTGGTTTAAATAAATTAACAGGTGATAATTTATTGCCAATTTATTCAAATATTAATAGATGGTATAAATTAATTATACAAGGTTAAAGTCGAGGAAACGAAAGAAGAATTGGATTGGATTGCCAAATAAAATGCTAAGGTGAGATTTTCTCACTCGATTTAAAAGTGGAATTTTTGCAGTTATTGATTGATTTGTTTGAATGTGCTATTAGATATGATAGGATATATCTATATATATAGCAGTATATACATATTGGCATATGTATATATTGGATTGATTGATTCCCGCCTCGTATAGCGGATGAGACCCTATTGCGCCGTTAGTAAGCGGATTTATAAAAACCTATATACCGCGATAATTCCGTACTGGAGCGGAATTGGTATTGTGCTAACGTCTTTGGATGCAGGGAAACAGGTTGGAGGGATCCAACTGGACCCCTCACATTGATTGATTTTATTTATACTATGATGTGATAATCTGTGAATGATTATTGATGTTATTGAATTGATGTCTGGAAATTGTTGAAAGCTAAAATTTAGCTGAATGGATGTTTGATATCATTGGATTCCAAAAATAAACGAAATTGAATTTTTGGTAATTCAAGCAGAAAATTTTTAAGTGAATTGATTTTTTTGAAATTGAATAAAATTTGAAGAAAAGAATTTAAAGGTATAAAAGTTGATTTTTATAGTATTATCGAATTTATTCCGGAATAAAGTGAAAATGTTAAATAAATGGATTTCGAAAAATAGTGATTTTAATTTGAAGAAATTAATTTAAAATTTGGATTTTTAAAATAGATTGAAAGAAACGATTGAAATTTATCTTCTTAAAAAGGAATTTATTTAAAAGAAGATAAGTTGGAAATTCAGTTTGAAATTTAATTGGTAAATTGAAATAAGTTGTGAAATCAATATAAAATGATTTGGGATGGAAAATTAATTTAGAAATGAATATTGAAATTGATTTGTTATTGAAGTAAAATTAGAAATCAATTTGGGATTTGATTTTGGGGTTAAAAGTGAATATTTGGGAATGTGGATTTAAAAATTGGAAATGATGTTAAAATGGGTTTATTTACAGTTTGTAAAGTTTAAAAGAACGATTTCTTTTAAAATAAATAAATTATAAGTATTTAACTTATAATATGGATTTTTGATGTATACGTTGAGTTAGAAAATTGAATGGGTCATTAAAGGAAATTTATAAAATCGAAGTTGTTATAGAATAGAAAATAGAATTTATAAACGTTGTTTTATAAATTCGAAATCAATTGGGTTTGATAAATTAAATATAGAAAGATATTAAAGAAGATATATTCGCGATTTTAAAATAGCGAATTTTTATTGAAATAAAATGTGTAGAAAAGACTGAAAATGTGATTAGTGAAGTATATTCACGATTTTGGACAGTGAATATATTTTTAAGTAAAATGGATAGGGTTTTGGGAAAGCGATATTATGAAATGAAGTTAATTGTTTTAAAAGATGTTTTAAAACGTGTGAACTATCGAAATCATAGATTTCAACATTTATTGTTGAAATAGACGTTTTTCGAAAAATAAGGAAATGGTGGACTATAACACTGTTGTTATAGTAAATGATTTCCGAAAGGAAATATTTTATATAGTATTGGGATTTATATATCTATCTTAGTTCCGAATCCCTATACTAGTGATTTCGAGTCGTCGTAACGATGTTTTACGCAACATTCGTTTTGACTCAAATAAATGTGATTTAAGAATGATTTCCTTAAAGAATGAGATATATACTTAATTTGATTTAAGTATATCGAATATTTTCTAAGTGTTGAAAATAAATGATTTGTGAATTACTTATTTTTAAATAAGTATGGAAATGCTTTTCCAATGGGAAATGAACTGTTTGAGTTTTTATCTTTTAAAGATAAATTGAAAAGTGAATATTTGAAATTGTTTTCAAATGGTTAAGTGTGGAATTTTTATATGTAATGAAGATATTTTTGGAGATTAAATAATTTGGGAAAATTATTTGGAATCTGATGATGTTGCGCATCTTTATTGATAGTTAAATAACCGACTATCAATAATTACCTTTAGATAGGTATTTGTTGTGAATTGGATGAATTTGAATGCCACACTTATTTTTGAATAAGCGCTCACTATTCGGGTTAGCCGGGAAAGGACCATGGGGTCGTATAACCCATTCCGAATATGTGATACGTCGTTATGAATCGCATTTGAAGACCGGTGTTGAAGACCGGATATTTTTGAAAACGGAAGGATTACCGTCGAGTTACTCTACATCGACTGATCTTCGATTTAGAGGTTTTATCACCCTTAGTGACGGGAAGTCCTGACGTGATTGAAAATTATCCGGATATGCAAGGGCTTCGTGAAAAGTGCCTTCGGTTCTGTTCGATCCCGGAACAGACTTGTATGGATTGTGTGTCTGACGTTACAATTTGAGATATAAAGCTGATTTCTTTCAAATACATATCTGTTGGTGGCGGAGAATTTATTCTCTTAGCTTAACACCCTTCTCTGAGACGTACGAGCTCAGAGGTTATGTAGTTGAAATTTATCAGCGATATATCCCAATTTGGTAACGTGGCATACTGAGTGTTGCTGTGAAATGATCAGTGTTTGATCATTTGTGATATGATCATTTGTTTGATCTTATATCTTTGTGATCATAGGTTGATCATTTTGTTTGACCCGAAGCAGGGCTTTTTGTAGAAAGCGTAGCTTTGTGGACGAGACTTCGTCGAGCCTCACACCCCGGAAATGGTCGAAACAGGACGAATGCAGCAAGGTTCTAGGGAGTAGCGCCCCTTAGTGTATGTCATTCCTTCTGGATAAAGGTGGTATCATGGTATGGAGCCCAGATACTTAACCTCTGTGGTTACTGCATTATTATTATCTATGTGGTTTGTTGCGAATCGGGGATCCTCGGGAAGATCGGTGACGATCGGGGGATGGCATACGCGTGTCAGTAGTTACCTATTTTTGCAGAGGTAACCCGGCCTTGTGTTGGCAGAGATCCGGTTAGGTTCTCGGGTCGTCTATTCCAGGGACGTACCCATCGTGGATAGGAAGTTCCTTAGCCTGACCATTTGTTGGAAATCCAAAGAAACAATACGCGACTTGTACGGTTTTAGTTGTAGAACCTGCCATTTAATATGGTAGCTATAGCAAGCATACTATAATGGTACCTATGCTGGCTAAGATTTATATTCTACTTTCGAAATGTTTTCTACACTATGCACTAATAATAATATCAAAAAGAATTTGATTTTTGCGTAGTAAGCATCTTTGACTATCATAAGAAGAAATCTCCTCCAAGTCTGCGTTTGCATTGTGTGTGTGGCGGGAGGTCTTATGGTAGTTTCATTTTCCAAAAGCATTTCGAATTGACTTTAAAATTTTCCTGTTGTTTATTTTAAAGAATAACTGTTTTACGATCTCACACCAGTCACCATGACTGACTCGGAGTTTATTGTTCCCCTTCTAAACTCTGGGTGCCCACCAATTTCCACACGGGCAGTCTAGAGTTAGATTATCGGGATATTCTGGATATTCTGGAGCTTTGGAGATAAGCTGGATGGCGAGACGTAGTTTTTGTATCTGATATTATTTATTCCGCTGTGTATTCTGTATGAGGACAAGTTATATAACTGTCCATTGTTGTATATTGACTCTGATGATTGATGTATGAATAAAATGATATAGTTCTTTGTTTTAAAGATTATTCATTTATCTATTATATATTGTTCCGCTGCGATATGTGAGATTCTGATATTGTCTCTGTTCTGTGTTTCTATTGATGTCGTTCAGATGTTTTTCTGTTGTTCTTCTTCTTTCTTTCTTCTCTTTTTCTTCTATCTCTTTCTTCTTCTACTTTTTTTCTTTTTCTTAAAACCCTCACTATTGAAGTTTCCGGCACTCGATTGCTCGGCAGTCGATAAAGTGAGTATCGATGTCGAATTTTCGAAAGTCGAAAATTTCGGGATGTGACAAAGTGGTATCGGAGCATATGGTTAAGCGACAACCCTGCTCTGTTGGGTGTTACTCATTAGAGATAGAGTCAGTAGTACTCTAGAATGAGTTGAGTGTAATAATAGATATGAGCGCGTATTTGTTATTTGAATATAAAAGTGTTTTGTATTGTGTTGACTTATCGGTTGATTGTTTATGGATTCTGGTCGGTGCAGTCTAGCTAACTGTAATCGATAGGGGTTTCTAAACTCTTAAACAAGATAAACCGACATAGTATTGATTTTAAAATGGGGTAAATGAGATAATTTTGCCCAAAACTATTTTTGTATATAAAAGAATTGATTTTCTATGAATTATCATAGTATATGGATGTTTGGATGTTAGGAAGTAATGACATTGAAATGTTGTCATTATTATTGAAATTGAATAAGAAGTAAAGTAATAACCAAAGTTAAGAAATAAATCCATATACAAATGAAATTTAAGAATATAAATTTTAAATGTGATTTGTAATTTGAAGCGGTATTCCAGAGAGGTTTTTGGAAATGTTTTGAAGAGAATTTGAAAATTTTGGTAATTTGGAAAGTTAAATCATTTTTGGAGTTGAAAATGAATTTCGAAGGTTTTGAAAAATATTTTGGAGAGTTGAAAGCTCTAAACTCTTTTAGGTCGCTGGAAAATAATTCCGATGATGATCGCGACATCACCGGTGTTCATTTTCGGGTTTTCAAAAGAGAAATTGCTGCCAAATTATTTTAAAAGGAAGTTGTTTGAAAAGTTGGGTTTTGTTTTGAAAGTTCAAAGGATGATTTGACTTGTTTTCAAAATGGTTTTGAAAGGTTGAAAAGACTCTGGAATACTATATTTATGAAATGTAAATAAGTTGATAACTTATAAAACATTTGAAATCTGATTGGAATAAGATTCAAATTGAAAAGGACTAAATTAGTGAATGAATGAATAAATTGCGATTGCAAGTGCCAGAAAATGAAATTGAATGTTAAAGTTCATTTTGAATTTGTAAGTAAATAAAACTGCAATTTAATTTGATTTGTGGAAAACGAAGGGAACTATTAAACTAAAATTAGTAAGTAAAGCTAATTGAATATTATCCAAATGAATAAGGTTTGGAACGAATTAAATTCAATAATTGTAAAAGAAAGATAAATTGAATTCGAATTGGAAATCCAGTTAAATGTGAGTGGTTATAAACCAAAATAGCAAACTGCAAATAAATTTTGGAAATGAGTAAAAGGATAAAACTGGAATTAAAACTGAATATGGAAAATGAAGTTGAATTGTGTGAAATTAAATGAAGTTTTGAAATTAGTTTGAAGTGAACTAAAGTTAATTGATAAAAATTCAATATCCAGAAGTAAACTAAATCCAAATTAGATTGGAATTGTGAATTGAATTCGAATGAGGAATTGAAATGTGAAATTGAATTCAAATAAAATCTGAAATGTAAATTTGAAGATAATGGATATAACTTCAATAGTGAACTAAAGATGATATAAGTAGTTTATATTGAAATTTTGTAATTGAATGTACGAAATGGTTTGAATATATGCAACTAGATATAATGGCTAGTAGGATATACAGGTGTATAAAGGGATTGGAAAATTTATTTCACAGATAAATTTGAATTGCTCGAAAAAGGTATGTATTTGAGTTTTAATATGAGTTTTTGATGATTTCTCTCTAGCCGCTTGGCGTTTTCTTTTTCTTTTTGAAATCTGAGAGTCCGTAGGGACGTTTTGTAGTCGTACCGTATTAGCCGCGCAAAGGAGACGCTGGCGAAATTTTTCAGGAATTTAGGGCGTTAGAAAATTTTTGAGAAAATTTTGAAAGTTTAAATTTGAATTTTGAATTCGAATTTGAATTTAGTAGTAAAACAATGATTGTTTGAAACTTAGAGTTGAAGTTGAAATGTTAGTTGAAATAATAAACGAATCTTTAGTAGAAAGATTTATTTTGATGAATTGATAAAACTATTGAATTTGAGAAAAATAGTAGACGAGATAAGGATTACTTTTCCTAACTTGTAATTTCGAGGACGAAATTCTTTTAAGGGGGGAAGTCAGTAACGACCCTGAATTTTGAACGAATTAAATTGAGAATATTTAATTAATTTTAAATATTTGAACGATGATTTAATTTGAATCCCCGATATAACTTTGAATTTGACGATTAAATTATAAAAATTTAATCTATTGATAGTCGAATAAAAATTTGAATCTTGAATTTTAAGCCGAAGAAAAAATATTTCGAAAGCTTTTAAAATTTGTAATGGTAATACTGAAGATAATAGAAACTTCAGAATTGTATTTTAAAGTGTTTCGTTCAGTTTTGAATTTAAATCGTTCGAATCGATATTTAAAAATAGTCATTTTTCAAACAGTCTCGGAATTCGACGAAACCAGTTTCATTGGGTCCGGAATATTGAATTATTGTCGGATTTCAAATTTTCGTATTTTTCGGTGTTGATTTGTGAGCACACGATAGGTAAATGCATTGAAATTTAAATTGAATTCAATTTACATTTAAATTTAAAATGGGTCAAAGGCAGCACGTTATCTTCCCTGGAATCGTGCCTAATAGCACGAGACTATCGTGCAAACCATACTCTGTCGTTTTCAAATACCCTCTCCCCTCTTCCTTATCTGTTCAAAACATGGCAGAAGAAATGTTCCTTGGTTCGAAAATTTATGGTTCTTCCCTCAGCTAATAACGAACGAAACCCCCCCCGTTCAAATAAAAATTTAAGTCGCAAGGCATTCGAACATCGTCAAACTCATCCTCCTACGCGATACCTTCTACTACTGATTTGAAGATCGGCTACTATCTCTTTTTATTTCCACTGCTAATTTAATGGAGGAAGGATCTCGCGATGGGCAGTTCGTCGATCAATGTTTGCTAGGGTTTCGAACTGTCAGGTGGGGGCGCTCGCGAGGTCTGGGGGTCGACGCGGCAAGGCTCGAGTTTGGGCAGCGATTGGCGACTCGGTGGGCAATCGCGAGGCCAGAAGGGAGGCGGTAGGCTGTCGATGTCGAAGTCGAGGTCGACTAGGCGATTCGCGAACGTGAGGGTGGAGGCATTCGCAAGAATTGGCAGTGGCGACGTTGGGCTCTGGAGATGATGTTCGTCGACGGCGTGGCTGTGGGTCAATACGCATGGGTTAGGTCGCGGTTGATTTTGGGCAACTCGAAGGCAGCAACATAGTCGAGTTCGACTTCGATCAAATTGGGGTTGCGTTCGACTCACGAGTGCTGGAAGCAGTGAGGTGACTGTCTTCTTTTATTTATTTAAAATCAATTGTATTAAATTTGTCAAAAGAAAATTTGTTAATTTAATTTTTTTTTGAAATGGTTGGAGAATATTAGTTTGAAAACTGAAATGTTGGTTAAATAAATTTGTTTATAAAGAAATTGGTTTAGAATAAATTATTCGATAAAAAATTAAGTTTTTGGTTTAAATAAATTAACAGGTGATAATTTATTGCCAATTTATTCAAATATTAATAGATGGTATAAATTAATTATACAAGGTTAAAGTCGAGGAAACGAAAGAAGAATTGGATTGGATTGCCAAATAAAATGCTAAGGTGAGATTTTCTCACTCGATTTAAAAGTGGAATTTTTGCAGTTATTGATTGATTTGTTTGAATGTGCTATTAGATATGATAGGATATATCTATATATATAGCAGTATATACATATTGGCATATGTATATATTGGATTGATTGATTCCCGCCTCGTATAGCGGATGAGACCCTATTGCGCCGTTAGTAAGCGGATTTATAAAAACCTATATACCGCGATAATTCCGTACTGGAGCGGAATTGGTATTGTGCTAACGTCTTTGGATGCAGGGAAACAGGTTGGAGGGATCCAACTGGACCCCTCACATTGATTGATTTTATTTATACTATGATGTGATAATCTGTGAATGATTATTGATGTTATTGAATTGATGTCTGGAAATTGTTGAAAGCTAAAATTTAGCTGAATGGATGTTTGATATCATTGGATTCCAAAAATAAACGAAATTGAATTTTTGGTAATTCAAGCAGAAAAATTTTAAGTGAATTGATTTTTTTGAAATTGAATAAAATTTGAAGAAAAGAATTTAAAGGTATAAAAGTTGATTTTTATAGTATTATCGAATTTATTCTGGAATAAAGTGAAAATGTTAAATAAATGGATTTCGAAAAATAGTGATTTTAATTTGAAGAAATTAATTTAAAATTTGGATTTTTAAAATAGATTGAAAGAAACGATTGAAATTTATCTTCTTAAAAAGGAATTTATTTAAAAGAAGATAAGTTGGAAATTCAGTTTGAAATTTAATTGGTAAATTGAAATAAGTTGTGAAATCAATATAAAATGATTTGGGATGGAAAATTAATTTAGAAATGAATATTGAAATTGATTTGTTATTGAAGTAAAATTAGAAATCAATTTGGGATTTGATTTTGGGGTTAAAAGTGAATATTTGGGAATGTGGATTTAAAAATTGGAAATGATGTTAAAATGGGTTTATTTACAGTTTGTAAAGTTTAAAAGAACGATTTCTTTTAAAATAAATAAATTATAAGTATTTAACTTATAATATGGATTTTTGATGTATACGTTGAGTTAGAAAATTGAATGGGTCATTAAAGGAAATTTATAAAATCGAAGTTGTTATAGAATAGAAAATAGAATTTATAAACGTTGTTTTATAAATTCGAAATCAATTGGGTTTGATAAATTAAATATAGAAAGATATTAAAGAAGATATATTCGCGATTTTAAAATAGCGAATTTTTATTGAAATAAAATGTGTAGAAAAGACTGAAAATGTGATTAGTGAAGTATATTCACGATTTTGGACAGTGAATATATTTTTAAGTAAAATGGATAGGGTTTTGGGAAAGCGATATTATGAAATGAAGTTAATTGTTTTAAAAGATGTTTTAAAACGTGTGAACTATCGAAATCATAGATTTCAACATTTATTGTTGAAATAGACGTTTTTCGAAAAATAAGGAAATGGTGGACTATAACACTGTTGTTATAGTAAATGATTTCCGAAAGGAAATATTTTATATAGTATTGGGATTTATATATCTATCTTAGTTCCGAATCCCTATACTAGTGATTTCGAGTCGTCGTAACGATGTTTTACACAACATTCGTTTTGACTCAAATAAATGTGATTTAAGAATGATTTCCTTAAAGAATGAGATATATACTTAATTTGATTTAAGTATATCGAATATTTTCTAAGTGTTGAAAATAAATGATTTGTGAATTACTTATTTTTAAATAAGTATGGAAATGCTTTTCCAATGGGAAATGAACTGTTTGAGTTTTTATCTTTTAAAGATAAATTGAAAAGTGAATATTTGAAATTGTTTTCAAATGGTTAAGTGTGGAATTTTTATATGTAATGAAGATATTTTTGGAGATTAAATAATTTGGGAAAATTATTTGGAATCTGATGATGTTGCGCATCTTTATTGATAGTTAAATAACCGACTATCAATAATTACCTTTAGATAGGTATTTGTTGTGAATTGGATGAATTTGAATGCCACACTTATTTTTGAATAAGCGCTCACTATTCGGGTTAGCCGGGAAAGGACCATGGGGTCGTATAACCCATTCCGAATATGTGATACGTCGTTATGAATCGCATTTGAAGACCGGTGTTGAAGACCGGATATTTTTGAAAACGGAAGGATTACCGTCGAGTTACTCTACATCGACTGATCTTCGATTTAGAGGTTTTATCACCCTTAGTGACGGGAAGTCCTGACGTGATTGAAAATTATCCGGATATGCAAGGGCTTCGTGAGAAGTGCCTTCGGTTCTGTTCGATCCCGGAACAGACTTGTATGGATTGTGTGTCTGACGTTACAATTTGAGATATAAAGCTGATTTCTTTCAAATACATATCTGTTGGTGGCGGAGAATTTATTCTCTTAGCTTAACACCCTTCTCTGAGACGTACGAGCTCAGAGGTTATGTAGTTGAAATTTATCAGCGATATATCCCAATTTGGTAACGTGGCATACTGAGTGTTGCTGTGAAATGATCAGTGTTTGATCATTTGTGATATGATCATTTGTTTGATCTTATATCTTTGTGATCATAGGTTGATCATTTTGTTTGACCCGAAGCAGGGCTTTTTGTAGAAAGCGTAGCTTTGTGGACGAGACTTCGTCGAGCCTCACACCCCGGAAATGGTCGAAACAGGACGAATGCAGCAAGGTTCTAGGGAGTAGCGCCCCTTAGTGTATGTCATTCCTTCTGGATAAAGGTGGTATCATGGTATGGAGCCCAGATACTTAACCTCTGTGGTTACTGCATTATTATTATCTATGTGGTTTGTTGCGAATCGGGGATCCTCGGGAAGATCGGTGACGATCGGGGGATGGCATACGCGTGTCAGTAGTTACCTATTTTTGCAGAGGTAACCCGGCCTTGTGTTGGCAGAGATCCGGTTAGGTTCTCGGGTCGTCTATTCCAGGGACGTACCCATCGTGGATAGGAAGTTCCTTAGCCTGACCATTTGTTGGAAATCCAAAGAAACAATACGCGACTTGTACGGTTTTAGTTGTAGAACCTGCCATTTAATATGGTAGCTATAGCAAGCATACTATAATGGTACCTATGCTGGCTAAGATTTATATTCTACTTTCGAAATGTTTTCTACACTATGCACTAATAATAATATCAAAAAGAATTTGATTTTTGCGTAGTAAGCATCTTTGACTATCATAAGAAGAAATCTCCTCCAAGTCTGCGTTTGCATTGTGTGTGTGGCGGGAGGTCTTATGGTAGTTTCATTTTCCAAAAGCATTTCGAATTGACTTTAAAATTTTCCTGTTGTTTATTTTAAAGAATAACTGTTTTACGATCTCACACCAGTCACCATGACTGACTCGGAGTTTATTGTTCCCCTTCTAAACTCTGGGTGCCCACCAATTTCCACACGGGCAGTCTAGAGTTAGATTATCGGGATATTCTGGATATTCTGGAGCTTTGGAGATAAGCTGGATGGCGAGACGTAGTTTTTGTATCTGATATTATTTATTCCGCTGTGTATTCTGTATGAGGACAAGTTATATAACTGTCCATTGTTGTATATTGACTCTGATGATTGATGTATGAATAAAATGATATAGTTCTTTGTTTTAAAGATTATTCATTTATCTATTATATATTGTTCCGCTGCGATATGTGAGATTCTGATATTGTCTCTGTTCTGTGTTTCTATTGATGTCGTTCAGATGTTTTTCTGTTGTTCTTCTTCTTTCTTTCTTCTCTTTTTCTTCTATCTCTTTCTTCTTCTACTTTTTTTCTTTTTCTTAAAACCCTCACTATTGAAGTTTCCGGCACTCGATTGCTCGACAGTCGATAAAGTGAGTATCGATGTCGAATTTTCGAAAGTCGAAAATTTCGGGATGTGACACCCAGGCTCATGGAAATGGTCATGTTAGCCACATTCAACTTGCACTTTTCTTAACCAAAGTACATACCATTTTGTTTTCTTTTCTAAGGCAACTCAAAACCTTTCTGCTAGATTTTTTTTAAACTTAAACATGGATTTTCTTATGTCAATTCTTTGGATATACATTCAATCCATAAATCCTTTATTCTCAGATTTTTCTACCATTATAGCCTAACTGTTCTTGAAGCTCAAAATTCATTTTCTTAGCAAAGCATTTTGCAAAACAAAATACATAAGTTCCAGCTGATACATATAAGTTCAACACTTATAAAACAGTAAATAACAATACATTGGTTTCTCTAAGAAACTTAAACAAAATATCTTAACATAGTTCATCATGAATATTTAATTTACTTCAGCAAAGTCTTTTAAAAATAGCATCCAATCCTTAGGCAGTTAAACATCCAAAGCCTGATCAAATCATTCCTACTTTCCTGCAAAATCACCATGAACTGCCCCATATAAACATGAGACACCCAAGGGTGCATAAAACACACAACGGTCAGACTAAAGTCTGGTATGAATAATCTAACTGAAAACATAATTTTCATAACACTTATGCATATTCATATAACTTTAAAATGGATAAAGGAACTCAGTACCACTCTTGTGCATGTTTCTGTGATACATGTGTATACACCTCAGTGCACCACAGATTATATATGATTTAATGGTTTAGTTCAGTGTTTGTAAACATAAGATTCATCCATAAAACATTATAAACCAATCAACATATTCATCAATCCAATCATCAAGTCCTTTCTACTAGGTTACTGGCCATCAGGGATTTTACCCAAGCCCTCTCTTGAACCTATTTCTATTGTTCACTATCAAGTATGTTATGGTCTTTGGCTACTTTCTTTTGTTAAACCACACACTGCCTGGGACATGTCTCTGTTAACCCAGCACACTCAGGACCCTGGGTATGAACATACCATGTGTGAGCTTGCAATGTTCCCCTTGCCAAGCCATACTTTGTAGCCCTAAGATCCAAAGTCCTTAGTTAAATTACTAAGTGTTATTTCCTTTTTCATAATTGTGCTAGTCCCCTCTGCATCTCATTATTCAATCAGAGAAAAATAAACAATTCAACCAACATGTAATCATCCAGACATTGGTAAGTCATGTTCTCAGAAGCAAACATTTAATCATGAAAACAGATGTGATTTCTTAGCACATTATTTTGTCTATGGGTTTTAATGGATCAAGTTATAAACATATGGTCATAAATAGTTTACTAGTTGTCTCCTCTTACCTCTGGTTCAATCAGATCCTTACTAATCTTGCAGATATGGCTAAACCATAAGTATATTTTGACTTGGGGAGTTCATAAAACATAGAAGCTCAGCACATGTACAACATTGCACTTCTACATTTTCTTTTGTTTTAGTTAACATGTGACATAAGCAACAACACAATATTGCAGCCCATATTTCTTTCTATTTTCAGACCATATATCTACCACCTGAATCCTGGGATTTTATGAATAACTTTATGAAGAAAACCCATAAAAGAAATCACTCCATCTCAAAGTTAATCCATATCACAGATAAACATTTTAAAACATGAAATCCATGACTCTTATCTTTTTGGGTAAATCACTGTGAGGGGTTTTATACTTAAACAGATCATTAACAAACCAAAGTCATCAAATCATAAAATGAACAAAACTTGCAAAAAAAAATGAATTATTAATTCAAATAGGCTGCCTCAATATTCAGGACTTAATGCCAAAGTTTTCAGTGAGGTTACTCACATTAATCCCTTTTTCCTAAGCCTTGCCTTTCTTTTGATCCTCTGCCTTCCTTTAACTCTAATGGCCAGTACTCCTTATCTTCTCTGGCTTATGTTCTTATTTTTCTTTTAGGTTATGAAGAGCAAATGGGTACGATCTTACTTCACTAAGCCTCTTTATATAATTCCTAGCTGTTACTAGGGTTTATGGAATTACCCAATGTCAGTTCTACCCTATAATATGGTCTGCCTTACTCTTGATTTAAAAGAAGAAAAGGGTATGTGGTCCTTATTATTTTTCTCAGAAAATCAATCTTATTCTTTTAACCTTACCCCGGGTCATGTTATATGCATGACTTTAATTTTCCCTGAGCAAAAAGAATTGATGGAAATGGATAAAGTGTATATTTAAAGGTTCATTCCATTTCCATGCAAGCTTTGTTTCCTATCTGCAATGTTTGACTATGTACATGTATAACACATGTATGCTTATTTTTGCCTAAGTCTTTTTATTTTTCTTTCTTACTATTTCTGCCTATATACACATTTGTTTTCTTTATGCTAAACTTTTTTTTAAAGACATGATCATTTCTGCCTACATATATATTTGTAATTTATTTATCCTATCATATATATTAACTGTTGCCTATTTTATCACACAGAAAAATGTGTGCATGTTTGTGCACTATCCTGTGCACATGTACATGTTTTAGACCATATATCTGCAAATCAGTTTCTTATTCATATCTTTTAAATGCAATTTTTAAACAAATACAAACTAAATTAAATCATGGATCTGCTCAAAAAAATCAGGGTTATCATATATACCCCTCCTTTTAGGAATTGTGTCCCATAATTCTTTCATACTTAACTTAAGTACCATTACTCCAGAAAAATCAATTTTCTGATCTCAAAACCATTCTCAAGCCAATCACTTATTTAAACACTATGCATATTAAAACAAGAATCATAATGCATATTTCAATCAAAACATTCATCAATATAAATAAATTTACCTTTTATTTAATCAAACAGTTGTGGATAATCATTTCTGATTTTATCTTCCACTTCCCATGTGCAATCATTTGGGTCAAGACTCCATTGCACTTTCACTAATTTTATTTCTTTGTTTCTCAATTTCTTGGCTTCCTTAGAAACTATGCCCATTGGCTCCTTTTCATAGATCATCCTAGGATCAATCTGCACATCCTTAGAAGATTCTAGGATTGCCTCTTTATCATGAACCCATCTTCTAAGTTGAGACACATGAAAAACATCATGCATTGCTCTCATTTTTTCTGGCAACTCTAGCTTATAGGTTATAGTTCCTATTCTTTCTAAAATTTTATATGGCCCTATATATCTAGGAATCAACTTTCCTTGTTTCCCAAACCTTAGAACCTTTTTCATGGGTGATACTTTGATAAATACATAATCTCCAACATCATATTGTACTACCTTTCTTCTTTGATCTGCATATTTCTTTTGCCTATCTTGGGAAGAAGCAATTCTTTTTCTGATCAAAGCTATCTTTTCAGAAGTCTCCTTCACATTTTCTGGTCCTAAGACCACTTTCTCCCCAGATTCAAGCCAACTTGAGGGTGATAAACATGGTCTCCCATAGAGGGCTTCAAAGGGTGCCATGCCTATGCTACTATGATGGCTATTGTTGTATGCAAATTCAGCTAAAAAGATATGATCCTCCCAACTTCCTCCCCAATCCAATACACAAGCTCTTAACATGCCTTCAAGCAATTTGTTCACAATTTCTGTTTGACCATCAGATTGAGGATGGTATGTTGTGCTTAAGCATAAATCAGTCCCCATTGCCTTGTGAAAAATCTGCCAAAACTTTGAAGTGAAGATGGTATCTCTATCGCTTACTACAGTCTTTGGTATACCATGCAGTCTGACTATTTCTTTAATAAACAACTGGGCTAGTGTATTTGCATTTCTTTCTGATTTCACTGGTATAAAGTGGGCTGACTTGGTTAACCTATCAACCACTACCCAAATACTATCATTTCCCCTCCTAGTTCTAGGCAAACCATCAATGAAATCCATTGATATGTCTTCCCATTTCCACTGTGGTATTTGCAAAGGTTGAAGCATCCCTAAGGGTTTTTGATACTCAGCCTTCACCTGTTGGAAAACCATACATTTGGATACATAGGTTGCCACTGCACTCTTCATACCACTCCACCAATAATCTCTCTTGAGGTTGTGATACATTCTTGTGCTTCCTAGGTGTATAGTATATTTGCTTTTGTGGTAAGCATCCAAGATTTCTTGCTTCAACTCATCAATTGCTGGAACACATATTCTTTTTCCTTTCTTCAAATGGCCTTGATCATTCAACTGAAAACCTTCCACTGCCTCACCATTTAATATCTGAGTCTTCTTTTCAAATAAAAATGGATCTTGGCCTTGTAGCCTTACAACTTTATTCTTCAATTCTGACCCCAGAGTAATAAAGCTTAATTTTCCCATTTCTACATTCTCACTGCATAAGCTCATATTTTCTATGTTATCATTTTCTATCTCTGAATCAATTAACAATGATAAAGTGTTAAACTCTTCTATCATTAATCTAGCCACTTTAGCATGTTGTCTACTTAGGGCATCTGCTACTTTATTAGCCTTACCAGGTGTGTACAATATTTCAAAATCATATGAGGCTAAGAGTTCAATCCATCTTTGCTGCCTCATATTTAATTCTTTTTGTGAAAACAAATATTTAAGTGATTTATGGTCTGTATAAACTTCAAATTTTGCTCCTAACAAGTAGTGTCTCCATAACTTAAGAGCATACACTATAGCAGCCAATTCAAGGTCATGAGTAGCATACCATACCGCACTTGATTCAACTGCCTAGAAGCATAAGCTATCACTTGATGTTGTTGCATCAATACTGCCCCAAGCCCTTGTCCACTTGCATCAGTATACACCACCAAGTTTTCATTTCCTTCAGGCACTTTGAGAATTGGAGCTTGTACTAGTGCTTCCTTTAATTTCCCAAAGGCTTTCTCACATTCCTCAGTCCAAGTGAACACTTGATTTTTCCTAGTCAATCTAGTTAATGGAATTGAGATTTTTGCAAAATCTTTTATAGATCTCCTATAGTAACTAGCCATTCCCATGAATGATCTGACCTTAGTGACATTAGTAGGACTTTTCCAAGCTTGCACTGCAATGACTTTATTGGAATCTACAGATATTCCTTTTTCTGATATAATATGACCTAGAAAATTCACTTCATTTTGCCAAAAAGTGCATTTTTGAAAATTTGGCTTTTAAGTCTTCCTGTCTAAATTTCTCAAATATCATATGCAAATGGTTTTCATGCTCTCTGATTGACTTAGAATAAATTAGTATATCATCAATAAATATCAATACAAACTTATCCAAGTATTCCCTAAAAATCCTATTCATCAAATCAACAAAATAGGAAGGAGCATTTGTCAAGCCAAATGGCATTACTAAAAATTCATAAAGTCCATATCTGGTGTTAAAGGCTGTATACTTTATGCTTTCCTCTTCTACTTTCATTTCATGAAAGCCTGAAGCTAAATCAAGCCTAGAAAATATTTTTGCACCACTCAATTGATCAAAGAGATCATCAATTCTTGGTAAGGGGTATTTATTTTTTACTATGACTTGATTTAATTCCCTATAGTCAATACATAACCTAAGGGATCCATCTTGTTTCTTAACAAAGACTACTGGTGCTCCCCATGATGAGCTACTGGGTCTAATAAAACCTTTTTCTTCTAGTTCAACCAATTGCTTTTTCAGCTCCATCAACTCCTTAGGCCCCATTCTAGTTTGTCTTTTTACTACTGGGCTAGCTCCTGGAATTATTTTGATTGAAAACTCAACTGGTCTGTGGTTTGGAACTCATCTCACTTCACCAAACACATCAACATACTGATTCACTATAGGGATTTCTTCTAGTGCAGGCATGGGTTTTTCATTAGACAACGTGAAAAGGTTGGCTATACTTCTATTCTTATTTGCCTCACAAAGAACAACTATTCTTTGTCCATCAGAAACTTTCAATGATATGGTGGATGTCTCCATATTTATGATAACCTTATATCTACAAAACCAATCAACTCCTAAAATAATCCCTATGCCCGGATATTGCAACACATATAGGTCTGACTCAAATACATGTCCTCCTATATTTAATCCTAGTTGCATACATATCATACCCAGAACACATGAACTACCTATAGGGCTTCTAATTAACAGTGGCTTATCAACAATCATACAATTCAATTTTAATTGTTGTGCAATATCATGGGAGATCAATGAGTGTGTAGCCCTAGTATCATACACTACTGCAAAAGGTATTGAGTGAATAAGCAAAGTACCTTCAACTTGACCATGCTTTTCAACACTTGATCCCTCAGCTGCCTTGCCTTTTCCTTCCAAAGCCCCTAATTTTCCTTGCTTAAAATCTGGACAATTCCTCTTTATGTGACCTTCCTTCCCACTATGGTGACAATTGAAGGATGCAGGCCTAACATTTGTGCATCTATTCTTCATATGCCCTTCTTGGCCACAGTTATAACAAGTGATCCTCTTCTTAACTTCAGCAGCCCTGACTTCTTCTGGTTTCTTGGTGGAAGCTATGTCTGTTTTCTTCTTATCATAAGGGTAAAATTTACCCTTTCCCTTCTTGTTTTGATTATTCTTGAATGCCCTGAAATTCTCTCTAGCTTTATCATGTTGTTCAATGCTCAGAGTCAAATCCAAAACTTGATCAAAAGTCTTGTCCTTGTATGGTAGCATGGCTCTACTAAGGCTAGGGTTCAGCCCTTGAATATATCTGCCATTCTTAGCCTCCTCAGTGGTGATGAGTACTGCACCATACTTTGCTAATGATTCAAACTTCTGAGTGTACTTAGTGACACTCATAGTCCCTTGCCTTAATTTGATAAATTCCTCTAGCAAAGATTCCTTGGCTGATGCAGGGACAAATCTACCTTTCGGCATTGCTTTAAATTGATCCCATGTCACTTCTCCTTCAGGTCTTCCAGCTATGATAACTTCCCACCAATCCAAAGCTGCTCCTCTCAATTGCCTGGATGCAATTTGCCTCTTCCTTTGGTCTTCAACTTGCATGTCTGCAAAGATTCTTTCCAAAATTCTGAGCCAATTTTGAACTCCCATAACTCCTTCTGTGCCATCAAAAGTTTTGCCTCCAAGATTGGTAAAAGTCTTGAGTAGTTTGGAAAGCTCCTCATGTGGATTTTCCTGCCTGTTGCCTACTCCATCCCTTATGGCTCTCATGAATTCTTGCACATTCACCATGGGTGGTTCACTTGTTCCTACATTTTGATGTCTGGGTCCTACCATAACTCTATGGATATAATACTTAGGTTAGTCTGTTTTGCCTAATACTCTATAGATTAATTCATTTTAATCTATCACTATTCTGTCATAATAGATATTAATAGTGTAAATATTAACAAACGAAACATCCAAAGCAGTCAATACTTCACTACATCCAATGCAAACAAGTTCATACAAAACTTTGCTATGTTATTTAGCAACCTCGCTCTGATACCAAATGAAATGACCCACTTAAAAAAAATTCTTAAACAGTGGCCATTTAATCAAGAAAATATTTAATTCCAATTTTCTTCTATCCAGGATCTTTATGCCAATAAGAATGTTGGTTTGCTTAAATTATCTTAAACTTATATATATATGAGGATATATAAGTCATTTTCTACTTGAATCAGAGTACAGAAATTTGAAAGTAGAAATCTGTTTGAGTATTATTTAAAGGAAATACTCTCTACATAGCAATAGTGTTTCAAAAACTAGATTTTCAAAGTACACTTGGGTTAATACCTAACTAATGATTTTATGTCTCAAGACTTATCATTTTACATAAATTTCCATAATTTTATTACTGTATAAACAGTGCTTTTGCTTGTGCATGTGTGTGTGCATGTTCCTGTGCAGGTGTGTGACAGTGGGAAATTCAGGTGCCTTTTTTTTCCCTTGTTAACAAAATGTCTGAGTCTACCCTACACTTGAGTTATAAAACAGAGCTGAAAACTTAACTTAAAACTCTTTAGTTCTAGTTTAACCCAGGCTCATGGAAATGGTCATGTTAGCCACATTCAACTTGCACTTTTCTT
Source organism: Allium fistulosum (assembly GCA_030737815.1). Lineage (NCBI taxonomy): Eukaryota > Viridiplantae > Streptophyta > Magnoliopsida > Asparagales > Amaryllidaceae > Allium > Allium fistulosum. The sequence continues at coordinate 3,085,394 of JASFAW010000015.1, forward strand.
AAGCAAAGTACATACCATTTTGTTTTCTTTTCTAAGGCAACTCAAAACCTTTCTGCCAGATTTTTTCTTTTAACTTAAACATGGATTTTCTTATGTCAATTCTTTGGATATACATTTAATCCATAAATCCTTTATTCTCAGATTTTTCTACCATTATAGCCTAACTGTTCTTGAAGCTCAAAATTCATTTTCTTAGCAAAGCATTTTGCAAAACAAAATACATAAGTTCCAGCTGATACATATAAGTTCAACACTTACAAAACAGTAAATAACAATACATTGGTTTCTCTAAGCAACTTAAACAAAATATCTTAACATAGTTCATCATGAATATTTAATTTACTTCAGCAAAGTCTTTTAAAAATAGCATCCAATCCTTAGGCAGTTAAACATCCAAAGCCTGATCAAATCATTCCTACTTTCCTGCAAAATCACCATGAACTGCCCCATATAAACATGAGACACCCAAGGGTGCATAAAACACACAACGGTCAGACTAAAGTCTGGTATGAATAATCTAACTGAAAACATAATTTTCATAACACTTATGCATATTCATATAACTTTAAAATGGATAAAGGAACTCAGTACCACTCTTGTGCATGTTTCTGTTATACATGTGTATACACCTCAGTGCACCATAGATTATATGTGATTTAATGGTTTAGTTCAGTGTTTGTAAACATAAGATTCATCCATAAAACATTATAAACCAATTGACATATTCATCAATCCAATCATCAAGTCCTTTCTACTAGGTTACTGGCCATTAGGGATTTTACCCAAGCCCTCTCTTGAACCTATTTCTATTGTTCACTATCAAGTATGTTATGGTCTTTGGCTACTTTCTTTTGTTAAACCACACACTGCCTGGGACATGTCTCTGTTAACCCAGCACACTCAGGCCCCTGGGTATGAACATACCATGTGTGAGCTTGCAATGTTCCCCTTGCCAAGCCATACTTTGTAGCCCTAAGATCCAAAGTCCTTAGTTAAATTACTAAGTGTTATTTCCTTTTTCATAATTGTGCTAGTCCCCTCTGCATCTCATTATTCAATCAGAGAAAAATAAACAATTCAACCAACATGTAATCATCCAGACATTGGTAAGTCATGTTCTTAGAAGCAAACATTTAATCATGAAAACAGATGTGATTTCTTAGCACATTATTTTGCCTATGGGTTTTAATGGATCAAGTTATAAACATATGGTCATAAATAGTTTACTAGTTGTCTCCTCTTACCTCTGGTTCAATCAGATCCTTACTAATCTTGCAGATCTGGCTAAACCATAAGTATATTTTGACTTGGGGAGTTCATAAAACATAGAACTCAGCACATGTACAACATTGCACTTCTATATTTTCTTTTGTTTTAGTTAACATGTGACATAAGCAACAACACAATGTTGCAGCCCATATTTCTTTCTATTTTCAGACCATATATCTATCACCTGAATCCTGGGATTTTATGAATAACTTTATGAAGAAAACCCATAAAAGAAATCACTCCATCTCAAAGTTAATCCATATCACAGATAAACATTTAAAACATGAAATCCATGACTCTTATATTTTTGGGTAAATCACTGTGAGGGGTTTTATACTTAAACAGATCATTAACAAACCAAAGTCATCAAATCATAAAATGAACAAAACTTGCAAAAAAATGAATTATTAATTCAAATAGGCTGCCTCAATATTCAGGACTTAATGCCAAAGTTTTCAGTGAGGTTACTCACATTAATCCCTTTTTCCTAAGCCTTGCCTTTCTTTTGATCCTCTGCTTTCCTTTAACTCTAATGGCCAGTACTCCTTATCTTCTCTAACTTATGTTCTTATTTTTCCTTTAGGTTATGAAGAGCAAATGGGTATGATCTTACTACACTAAGCCTCTTTATATAATTCCTGGCTGTTACTAGGGTTTATGGAATTACCCAATGTCAGTTCTACCCTATAATATGGTCTGCCTTACTCTTGATTTAAAAGAAGAAAAGGGTATGTGGTCCTTATTATTTTTCTCAGAAAATCAATCTTATTCTTTTAACCTTACCCCGGGTCATGTTATATGCATGACTTTAATTTTCCCTGAGCAAAAAGAATTGCTGGAAATGGATAAAGTGTATATTTAAAGGTTCATTCCATTTCCATGCAAGCTTTGTTTCCTATCTGCAATGTTTGACTATGTACATGTATAACACATGAATGCTTATTTTTGCCTAAGTCTTTTTATTTTTCTTTCTTACTATTTCTGCCTATATACACATTTGTTTTCTTTATGCTAAACTTTTTTTAAAGACCTGATCATTTCTGCCTACATATATATTTGTAATTTATTTATCCTATCATATATATTAACTGTTGCCTATTTTATCACACAGAAAAATGTGTGCATGTTTGTGCACTATCCTGTGCACATGTACATGTTTTAGACCATATATCTGCAAATCAGTTTCTTATTCATATCTTTTAAATGTAATTTTTAAACAAATACAAACTAAATTAAATCATGGATCTGCTCAAAAAAATCAGGATAATCACACATGACGACGTCGTTGTTCGGTTGTGATGCTAGGCGGCGAGGCGGCGACAATATTAGCCGAGATGGTGGCGGCTTAGCGTGAACGACGCGATTAGGGTTCGCTGTAAAGAAGGTGACGTGTCTTACTATTATTTATTTTGTTTTATTTTAATTTTAATTCGTATAAATGTTCTAACATGCGTAACTTTCGCATACGATGTCTGATTTACGCGCAGTTTCTTTTGTTAGGATCGTTTTCAAATTCCGAACATTTTGATGCTAGTCTGGACAAATTCTGAGACAGTTCAAATTTTGGGCTTATTTTGAATTTAAATTCGATTTAAATTCAAAGGTGAGTGTTTTAACCCACTCACAACTTCTAAAATTTCTTATGTTTGTTAAATTTATTTATGACTGTTTGGTATATTTAAAATCATCATCTCAGTTAATTTGAATTTATCTGAATTTAATCATTATTTAATTTGTTATTGAATATAAACTGCCAGTAAATACCCTTTATTGATTATCAGTTCTATATTGATATTTATTGATTGTTTTGGATGATGATTGTGATGGATGTTGATTGTTGATATTGGTTGAATGGATGTTTTATTTTATATCATTATAAAATGCAAGTTCGTTATGGATTTTTATTCAGGATTGCGGTTTGAAATGATATATAACCGTAAATTATTAAACTGTGGATTGAAATGATAAATATCTGTATCACTTGACCCTAGGGTAGAGAATTATATACAAACACCGGATTGGTTAAATTAAATGATTTTAAAATCCTTAAATTTTTGAATTTAATCAATTGATGTTTTGAAATGAAATTTGATTTATGTAAATTGAAGTATTATTGAAAAATAAAGTTTGTGTTGAAATGCGAATTGGTTTAAAAAGGAATTTCTTTAAGGAAGTAAATCGAAAGTTTAAAGTTAAACTTTTATGTATAAATAAAATTCTATCAAAATTGAGTTATTAAATTTGTTTGAAAATAACTTTAAATATTTTGAGATTTGAGTAATCCGTATTGATATTTTGAACACGGATATAACGATATGAAATTCGATAGTTTATTAAAATTTGGTTTGTCGATTTGGAAATTTGAAATGGTCTAAATATGTTGAAACGAATAGTTTAAATAAGTATTAATTTCAAACTCATATTTTAAGTAAACTGTTTTAAAATATATTATTTTAAATTTTCTAATTATTTAGATTTTCAAATTTATTAAACTATTTAACTAATATTAACTATATAAATTATTTGACTATTTTAAACCAATTTAATTTATTTTAAACTAATTAAACCATTATACTTTATTTTAAATCTAATTAATCTATTTTAAGCTATTTAATCTATTTTAATTATATTTAATCTAAATTAAATCTATGTAACTATCTTAAATCAATCTAAAAGTACTTTACCCATAATTAAACTATTTTGGAGTATTTTAACTATTTATATTTATTTAAACCATTTCTAAATTTCCAAACTAAGTAAAGTGAAAGTGTCTAAATTCAATTCATTGTTTTAAAAAAAGAAAATAAGGCCAAATGATGTTATAACCTAAGTTGGAATTTAAATGTATAATGAATTGAATTATGATTTTGAAGTAAGAATTTAACCTGTTTTGGAACTATGATTTTGAAAGAAATTATGATTTTGGAAACGATATGATTTGAAAGTGATATAATTTTGAGAATACGATATTTCGATATAAACCGTTAATTTGACTTTGAAAGGAAATATAATTATCGAACTATGATTTCAAATGTGATATGATTTCAAAAGTGAATATGATTTCGAAAGTAACTAGTGATTTCAAAAGTGATATGATTTGAATTGAATATGATATTTTGATATCAATTATGAAATGGTTTTGGAAATGTAAAAGAACCATCCGGTGTGTAATAAGCGATTGGTTGTTAAAGAGACCGGGATCGGATATGGGCATACTCTCTGTCGATACCGAAAACCACTTTGACAACTATGTACGCGGTGGAGATTCCAGAATGAAGTATGATGGCGGCGACGATCCTATATGAGATATTTACGTGGACCCGACTCCCATGAGTTGGCTGAAGGTGGCTAAAACAGGAGCGATTCTCGGGCCAATGAGGTAGCTCCTCTGATCGGACACATTCCATTGATACTCTATTCTGACTTTTGATTTATTTGGTAGCCACCCTTCGATTTTTACTCGGGAGTGTGTTTCGAGTTGGGCGGTAGTTGCGGCTATGCTTTACCAACAGTCCGGATGCGTAATTGGTATATCTACCCTGACATTGCCTAGTTGTGCCATGTCACCTACCCTAGCGCGCCTTCTACGAGTTTGTTTTATGTCGTACCTATGTGGTATCCTCTGGTGGCTCCAGTTTACGGGGAGTTACGGTACTGTATAGACTATTGGCATACCTAAAAATGTGTTAAGGTGGAAAATGTAAAGCCTTAACGCTATTTTTAAATAGTATACCTTACTTTAGACACTATTATAATAGCATATTGTACTACATAGTAGATAGTTTAACGGATCCTTAGGAGATGTGAATCCCGAACATCTCTTAAGTTACTGCACTCACGTTAGACACTGGATAGGAGATGTCAAAACCCATAAACATCTCTGACGCCATTCCACTCATATTTATTTACCGATTTATTTAACTTGCATAAGATCTTTTAGTTCTGACTTGAGTGTTTTGTCTTTTCAATTCGCTCGGGTCAGCCTGAGCATTTCAGGATTTGAAGACCTTATTTCTGGAGGATGAAGACTAAGATTTGTACTATTATTACTTATTCTATTATTCCACTGCACTAAACTATTCCGCTGCATTATTAATTATTTACCTCTAATATGTGTAACCCTAAACTGTGTTTTAAAAGTATAATCAAATGTTTTATAAACAGCTTCATGAACTGTTATTTGGTTATTATATTTTGTCATTCCGCTGTGAGATTCTGTTTTGTTTAATTTCTTTTTCTTTTTCTTATTCACCCTAAATAACAATTCTCCCTTCTGAATGGTTTGAGTCGGCATGTGTGTCTCCTTAAAGCGTACAAAAAGGCGGGATGTTACAGTAGCGATCAGACTTGTTGTTTGATCGTACGGGCTCGAAACGCCTAGAAATCAACTTAATTGAAATCAATTTGAAATAAGCTAATTTTAATATAACTTCTTCATACGATGGAATTAGGACCTGAAACGTGTTCCATTGGATTTAAAAATAATGAAAACATCTATTTTGATATATGGGATGACCCATTTTCGTTCTGGAGTGAGAACGGGCTTTTCGGGTCGTTTATCGTTCCAATTCAAATCAATCTTGTCCATCTATTCTATTTTTCAGCTTTGTCTATAAATAGCCCATTATAAACCCTAGCCACTCCTCATCTTCATTTGTCTGTACGTACATTTTAGTCTTCTCCTCCTTCTCAATGGCAGACAAACCAAACAAACTTCTCAATTCAATTTCAAAATCAAAATCAAATCAAAATTTCAAACTCCACAGACTATATCAAATTATATATCGACTTGAAGCTCTCGACGAGTGCATCTCAGATCTGTAATTTGTTTTCCAATTGGAACCTCTGTCTGTCTAGAAATTAAAGAACTATTTTCGACCGTTCATTGGCTATGGTCTCGTTTAACGGTGGATCTATGTCGTGTGGACGATCGGAGGGCGTGGATGCATAGAGGGCGTCAAGTAGGTTCGATCCATGCGGTTAGTTGGTCGATGTCATCAACGATTTCACTGGATTTGGCCATAGAAGCGTGCGTCTTCGAGCTCGGTCTGATGGCATAGGGGAACGCGCGCGCGTCGCGGTGGTGCCAGTGGAGGCGGCTCGGCGTGGTCGAGGGAGTGGCATCGTCTTATTGTGCCAATGGAGATGGTGGTGGCGTGCATTCGACAGCGTATCGGCGGTTGTGGTCTCACGTATGCGTGCGTATGGATTATGGTTTAGTGCTATGAGAGGTATCGATGATGTGGCAAAAGGGTAACGTGTTCTTTCTTTATTTTATTTTAATTAAAAATTTTAAATCGTTTAATGTTCTAACGCTTATAACTTTTGCATACGAACTCGGATTTGGACGCGGTTTGTTTTGCCGGGATTGTAACGAAATTCCGGACATTTTGACGCTTGTTTGGACGAATTCTGAGATAGTTTGAATTTGGGCTCTAAATTGAATTTAAATTCGATTTAAATTCAAAGGTGAGTGTTTTAACCCACTCACAACTTCTAAAATTTCTTATGTTTGTTAAATTAAATTTATGATGTGATTAGAAATTTATTTATGACTGTTTGGTATATTTTAAATCATCATCTCAGTAAATTGAATTTATTTGAATTAAATCGTTATTTAATTTATTATTGAATATAAGTTGCCAGTTAAACACCTTTAATTTATTATCAGTTCTATATTAATATTTATTGATTGATTTGGATGATGTTTGTAATGGATGTTGATTGTTGATATTGGATGAATGGATGTTTTATTTTATATCGTTATAAACTGCAAGTTCACTATGGGTTGAAATGATACATACCCGAATGATCAATAGATTAAGGAAAAATCGTTATGGGTGAAATGATAGACTCGAGCGATTTTATGGATTTTATTATTAATTCGGGATTGCGGTTTGAAATGATATATAACCGTAACATTTTAAATTGCGGATTGAAATGATAAATATCTGTATCACTTGACCCTAGGGTAGAAAATTATATACGGACACCGGATTGGTTAAATTTAATTATTTTGAACTTCTTAAATTTTGAATCAATTAAATGATACCTTGAAATAAAATTTGATTTATATAAATTGAAGTATTATTGGAAAATAAAGTTTTGTGTTGAAATGTGAATTGGTTTAAAAGGAATTGCTTTAAGAAATTAAATTGGAAGTTTAAAGTTAAACTTTTAAGTATAAATGAAATTCTATCGAAATTAAGTTATTGAAGTTGTTTGAAAATAACTTTGAAATATTTTGAAATTGGAGTAATACGAATTGATATTTGAACATGGATTGAAACGATATGAAATTCAATAGTTTATTGAAATGTTAAATTGAAAGGTTTGGAATTTGGTTTGTTGACTTGGAAATTTAAAATGGTCCAAATGCATTGAAATGAAATGAATAGTTTAATTTGATATAAATTCCAAATTCATGTTTTAAAAATATATTATTTCAAAATTTCTAATTATTAAGATTTCAAAGTATTAAACTATTTAACCTGTATTAATTATATTAAATCATTTTAACCTATTTTAAACCATTTAATTTATTTAAACTAATTAACTTGTTTTAACTTATTTTAAATCTAATTAATCTATTTTAAAGCTATTTAATCTATTTTAAATCTATATTAACTATTTATAACTATTTAAAACTATTTTCTTCTAAATTCCAAACTAAGTAAAATGGATGGGTTTATATTCAAATTCTCGATTTTTAAGTGAATAACCTAAGTTGGGATTTAAATTACATATTTGGTTTAATATGATATTTTGAAGTGAGAGTTTAGCCTATTTTGGAAATATGACTTTTGAAAGGAAATATAATTTCGAACTATGATTTCAAATGTGATATGATTTCAAAGGTGAATATGGTTTCGAAAGTACGTAATGATTTCGAACATGATATGATTTGAATTGAATATTATATTTTGATATCAATTATGAAATGATTTTGGAAATGTAAAAGAACCATCTGGTGTGTAATAAGCGATTGGTTGTTAAAGAGACCGGGATCAGATATTGGCATACTCTCTGCCAATACCGAAAACCACTTTGACAACTGTGTACGCGGTGGAGATTCCAGAATGAACTAGGATGGTTGGCGACGATCCTATATGAGGTATATACGTGGACCGACTCCCATGAGTTAGCTTAAGGTGGCTAAAACAGGAGCAATTGACGGGCCAAGTGAGGTCATTCCTCCGATCGGGCACACTCCTTCGATACTATATTCTGACTTTGCGATTGATTTGGTGGCCACCTTCGATTTTTGATTTGGGAGTGTGTTCCGAGGTGGGCGGTAGTAGCTGCTATGCGTTACCACTAGTCCGGAAGTGTAATTGGTATATCTACCCTGGCATTGCCTAGTTGTGCCGTGTCACCTACCCTATCGAGACCATTACGAGTTTGTTTTCTACCATACCTATGGAGTGCCCTCTGACGACATCCAGTACAGACGGTATTACGGTACTGTATAGACTATGGGAATATATAAAAATGTGTTAAGGGGGGAATGGGTAACGCCTTAACGCTATTTTAATAGTTTATCTTACTGTAGACATTTATAATAGAGTATTGTACTACATAGTATATAGTTTAACGGATCCTTAGGAGATGTGAATCCCGAACATCTCTTAAGTTACTGCACTCACGTTAGACACTGGATAAGGGATGTCAAACCCCGTAAACATCTTCGACGCCGTTTACACTCATATTTATTTACCGTTGATTTGACTTACATAAGATCTTTTAGTTCTGACTCAAGTGTTTTGTCTTTTCAATTCGCTCGGGTCAGCCTGAGCATTTCAGGATTTGAAGACCTTATTTCTGGAGGACGAAGACGAAGATCTGTACTACTATTATTTACTATATTATTCTGCTACATCATGCTGTTCCGCCGCATTATCATTTATTTATCTCTGATATGTGTAACTCTGATTTTGTATTGTATAAGTATAATCAAATGTTTTGTATACAGCTCCGTGAACTGTTATTTGATTATTATATTTTGTCATTCCGTTGCGAGATTCTGTTTTTTTTTCTTTCTCTGCTTTTTCTTATTCGCCCCAATAACAATCCGCCCTTCTGTATGGTTTGAGTTGGCATGTGTGTCTGCTTAAAACGTACAAAAAGGTGGGATATTACATATTATAAATTAAACCTTAATTAATTTATAATTTAAAAATAATTAACACTTGATCAATAATTAATCCTATATTTAATTAATTATCAATTAAAAACAAATTATTTAATTAAATCATAATTAATTTCAAAATTTATTAACTTAATTAATAATTTATTAAAATAAATCTTAACTTTAAAAGATTATTAATTAATAACTAATCTTCATTTAATTATAATTATTAAACCTTGTTTAATCCTTAATTAATTATTAATTATTAAAACTTAATTAATTAAAAATTAATTATTAAAAACTTAATTAACTTCCTAAAATATTATAATTAAGTTTATAAAATATTTACAAACACGTTTAAGTTTTAAAAATCAAATTTTCCAAAAATCAAACTTTTAAGCGAACTGCATCCATATCTACTATCGCTATGGATACCTGTAATTTCCAACTTGTTTTCCACTTTTATATCATAACCAACCCAAAGTCTATGAACCATAACCATCACATAAACAATCACATATCTTTCGAACCAAACATAATACTTAGACTTTGATTTTCGAATTCTAAGATTCACATCACTTGCACGCATATATTACCATAACAACCACATGATAATCTAACAATAACATCACATATACAACCATATAACAACCATACATATAAAGGTAAATTCTTTCCCAAAATTTAAGGAATTTACTCACCAAAATTAGATGAACTTTTGCAAAAACACTTAGGACTTGTAAAGCTTGGAAATCAACAAAACCAACTTAAAATCTTGGTTCAAAAACACTCTTTAAAAATGTGGATATTTGGAGTACTTAAGCTCGAAATCAGAAAAAGTGGTACAATATAAAGTTGTAGCCACTGAAATTATACAAGATTTTAAACAAAGAAAATCTAGTTTTGGAGTGGATGGTAAGAAGTTATGGCCGAAACCATTTCGAATAAAAATGGAGAAATCGGGCTTAAAACAAGTGACTTAAACCAAGGTTTCAAAAGAATATTTGGAAATGCAAATCAAGTTTTTATGTTTTTAGAAATAGCATGGAAGCCATCAACAAGATTTTAGAGCTTAGAAAATAAGAAGGAAGCTTAGGAAAAAAATGGAAAAAGAAATGAAAAATAGAAGAAAGAAATAAGAGAATTGCTTTTATATAAATGAAATATGCAAAATTACCTAAATGCCCTTGTACTTTGCCCTCCTCTCCTTGAATGCCACCTCGCCACCTATGCCCCCTCCTTACCAACATACATTAAATGCTTTTTACCCTAGCACCCGAAGTGTCAAATCATGTCCCCCATGATGTGACTATTTTCTATTTATTTTTTTATTTAGTTGCCAAAGTGTCACATCATGATTATCTTAATTAAATTAACTTAATTTACTTAATTAAACCTAATTATATTATCCTAAACCATATTATATACCTGGTCTATGCTTGCATATATATAAGAAAGTATGCACAACATTTCAAACAACATTTATACGATGAAACATCGAAAATTCAGAAAACAGTTTCCAGTCACATTTTCTGTTTTTCATCGAACTATATATTTTCGTAAACACATTTTAAAACCAATTTCACAATCATTGTTTATTATTGAAAGGAGTTTTATTTTCATTATAAAATATATATATTAAGTAATTGAAATTAATTAAATATTCACAAATCGAACCAGTTAAATTCCTGATCATTACACAAAATGTGAATTTTATACATATATATCCTTAGATCATTCTGAAGGAACTAGGCTAGCTTGCAGTGAGTAAAACGCGTGAATTTTAAATTTTTTACCATTTTGAATCTTGTTGAGCCTATGAATTATAAATTCATTTAAATCTTATCTAAATTGATTTTAAGTAAAATCACCATTTTATTTAATTCATAATTGAAGTTTTGTTTTGATGTCATATGCGAATTATATAATGTAAACATATGTATCATATACGCATGTGTATGTACGTGCACGTGCAACACTTACAGTGTACATGGTTTAACATGCCCGTGTACAGGAGTTGGGATTTAAACTGCAACAGGCAAGTTAGCCCCTCCGTATACATATATGTTGTCTAATATATATTTGAACATGAAATAAAATAGTATTTATAATAGCATAAATTTATATATATATATATATATATATGTATGTATGTATGTATATGTATGTATGCATATACTTATATGTTTATAAGATTGCAAAACATTAAATTTTGAAATTTAAGTTTGTGAAATTTAAATTCAAACTTAAATTTAAAATTCCAAATTTAAAATGATAATTTAATGAATTATATTTAGTACATATACACATACACACATATACTTACAAAATATTTGTATAAATATATGTGTGTGCGTGTCTATATCCATTAAGCCTATTGTTTATAAATCATATAAAAACAACTTTATATGTTAAAATGTAAATGAACAATATATATACTCCTATATATTTGGCCATGAAATATTTTTAATAGTAAAACCTTTTTTTATTTAAAAGCTCAAGGCTTTAAAATATTTTTTTAATTAATTTTCATACGGAAGTTATGAAAAAATATTTGAAAAACAATTTCAAAACAATTTCATGATATATGTATATATAATTTTGTGTTTATTAACTATGAATCTATATACATATGTATTTCCTTTATCATACATACATATTGAAACCATATATTATATTATAATATATATATATATATTTATAATATTGATATATACATATACTCATAAAATTGTATTTCCCTTTTTTTCAGAAATAATAACATATATATATTATGATTTAATATACACACATACTATATGCTTTATCCTTATGTAAATCAAAACAATTTTATTTATTGCCTTTTTTAAACCGTCAATATTTTGAACATTAAAAGAAAATAATTATTTTTAAATCCATAGTCAAATTCATATATGTAAACACATATACATAAAAGAAAATTTTAACCATAATATATACCCACACACATGTTTATATATTCACATCTCATGTTGACAACACATACATAAAGGGATTCATGATAATAGAACTAATCTAACTATAGATAAACATATGATGCTCAAATACACATATATATAAATTGCAGATACAAATAATACCTTGCAATTTCCTAGAGAATACAACTATATTGAATCTAAGAACTCTGCTTGGATCTCTATTCAACACTTCCGAAAGGCGCAACCCGATTGAAAAAGATACACACCGTTGTGTAGATTTTAATTAAAATTTTGTTTTATTGCTTGAATCAATGGAGGGAGAGAGGTGTATGGGGGAGGGTAATGGCGGCTCAAAAACTCGAATAGCATTAGAGAAGAGAGTGGCTAAAGGTGTTTAAATAGCGTAAGAAAGAAGGATTTAAAGATGAAAGCGTATCTTTTCTTTCCTTTTTCATTTCACACCCTTTTGGAATCAAATTCCAGAGCCTTCCCCCAAGTAATGGCTGGCCATACGTGCCCCATTTTTGGCCTCAAACCACTTCAAGCTAGATCAGATAATTAACATTTAAATTAAATTCAAATGTACATCGTGTGTATCGTTAAGTGTGTATAAAACTTTTATATACGCGCTATTTCAACACTGATCAACAAAAACCAAATAAAAGTTTATACTAAATATTTCATAAACAACAATTATTTAATTAATTTATAACAATTATAATTTACTTAAATTAGGTGTAGATGGAGGATTCAACACTGCGGTTGTGTTGACTCTTTAGGTGTAAATTCGGTTAGCATATAATACCGAACAATACGAATATTAAAGTTCACACTTCATCTTAGATACTGGTGTGATATTATGGCTAAATTTATCACTTACAAAGCTTCGGTAAAATCCAATTTTACTTATTTCAAGCATTACCCAGTAGAGAAAATTATTTACATCAATGTCAAAGCTATATCACATTAGTACTTACGGAATTCGATAATTGTCAAAATTCCAATATCGTCCACATTCAACTTTATAGTCCAAACATAAATTCTTTGGTTCAGTAGTAACAATTATTATTAACCGTACTGCTCCGGCCAAAGACTTTGACTTTGAGTTAGCTTAAATTGACATGTGATACTAACCTTATATAACATAAGAGATGTATTATTTATTGAATAGTATTTCACTTCCCATACTTCCACTCAACCCATCTATAGTTATTCAATGGACACCATGCCACGATTCAACTATAATTAAAGTGGAGTTTCCATATTGAAGCTCGGTAGTATTCTCAAGTCGAGGGAATTGTATAATATTGTCACATCGATATTCTTTGTTTGACCATAGTTATATTAACCAACAGAAAACTATCAAATAGGTCATTCCATAATTATCCAATTATCAATACGTAACACCTTGGTTCCCCCAACAACCATGAGTAATACACTTCCCAACATTTGGAAAGTGTTACATACTATAATCTCAACAGATGCATCGATATCCAGTCTCGATACATATTTGAATAGGAACATTTAAAATGACGTGTTTATCACATTGTGATAAATTGCCTATGATTACAACACCTTGTAATCACTATCACAAAAACACACCATTTAGGTTTTTTTGTTAAATATGCATAAATTGAACGATTAAATTATTTATAACACATTCTAACAAGTATATAACAGAAAGAAAACACCTTTTATTTCGAATGAGATTTTATTACAGAGATAGTAATTTACAATAAACTATAGAGCTGCCCCTAGGGCATATCTTTAAATCTATCAATCTCCCACTTGCACTTGGGGCCAATTATGGAATCTCAATCATATCCCTTTGATAAGTTTGACGAGTTCTGACTGAACTAGACCCTTCATGAATGGATCTTCTATGTTGTCCCTGGTATCTACCCTTTGTATCGCGACCACTTTCTTCTCAACGAATTTTCTAATTAGGTGGAACTTTTGAAGAATATGTCATGATTTCTTATGTGATTAGGTTCATTTGCAATCAGTGTCACCACATTTTTGTCCCACAATAATGCCATTGGGTTCTTCATGTCGGGAACAACTCCTAGCTCACTTAAAATTTTGCACATCCAGACCGCTTCTTTAGTTGCTTCATTAAGGGCGATGTACTCGGCCTCCATCGTGGAATCGGCTATCGTCTCTTATTTGGAGCTTTTCCAACTAATGGCCACGCCATTAATATTATAGACGCAACCTAACACAGACTTACTATCGTTTATATCACTCTAAAATCTAAATTCGGTATACCACTTTATAAGGAGGTTTCCATTGCCATATATCAGGAACAAGTCCTTAGTATTTCTTCAATACTTAGGTATACATTTTATAGCCGTCCAATGCTTTTCTCATGGATTAGATTGGTATCGGCTTTGGCATCCTATTGCATATACCACATCCGATCTAGTACATTACATTATGTACATTATGGAGCCAATCGTTGAAGCATACAATATCCTCTTCATATGCTCCTTCTCCTTATCAGTTTGAGGAGCATCCTTCTTATAAAGGACAATTCCAGGTTGCACTAGGAAATTTCCATGCTTGGAATTATCCATACTGAACCATTTCAGTATGGATCAACGTACAAGGATTGGGACAATCCAAATGGCCTCTCAGATCTGTCTCTATAGATATTTATACCCAGTATATAGATTGCTTCTCATAAACCTTTCGTGGAGAAATTCTTGGAAAGCCAAGCTTTCACTGATTGCGATAACGATATGTAATCACCATCAATAAAAGATCATCAGTGTACAACAATACGAACATGGTAGCATTTCCTTGCTCCTTTCGATATACACCCACTTTCTCTATGTTCTTATGAAAACCAAAAAGTTTGATTATTTTGTCAAAGCATATATTCCAAATCCTTGAAGCTTGTTTAAGTCCATAAATGGACTTTAACAAGTTACAAGCCTTGTCCTCACTCCCACTGACCATAAAACCCTCGGGCTATGTCATATAGATTATCTCTTATAAATCAGCATTTAGAAATACCGTCTTTACTCTATTTTCCATATTTCATAGTTATAGAATGCAGTAATATCTAGCAATATATGAATGAAATTAAACATTGCTATAGGCGAAAAAAATCGCATCATAATCACCATCTTGAATTTGACGAAATCCTTTCACAACTAGCCTTGCCTTATAAGTCTCCACTTGTCCATCTGCATTTAGCTTTTAAAAAAAATCCATTTGTAGCAGATAGGTTTTATCCCTTTGAGTATGTCAGAAAAAGTCCACATTTTGTTTTCATACATGAAATTCATCTCGAATTTCATTGCTCCAAGCTAATGCAGAGTCTTTACTCAATATTGCTTAACGGAATGTCAGAGGAGTAAGATATGGTCCTTCTCGCCATCCACGAAAAACGGTAGTATCTCTCTGGTATGCAAGATTCCCTGCTAAAACTTATAGTGGGTTGCCTATTTTTGTATACATGTGAATTTGGTTCTATTATTGGTTCGTTCTCATCCACAACCTCACCGTTAATTTCTTTCAAAAGAAATTCCTTTTCTAAAACATAGGATTTTGAGAAAATAATAACCTTTTGTTCCTCAGTGTTTTAGAATATATATCCCATTGAGTTCTTGGGATATCCTATAAATTTACACAGCGCCGATCTTGCCTCCATTTTATTTGAACCCACGTTCTTAATGTAGGCTGGAAAACCCCACACCTTCAAATACTTGAGTTTGGGTTTCTTCCAATACCAAATCTCATACGGTGTCTTAGGCATAGGTTTAGTGGGCATCAAATTCAATGCATTTAACAATACATATCCCAAATTGGACAGAGGTAACTCAGCCTTACTCATCATGGAATGAACCATATCTAGTAGGGTTTGATTCCTTCGCCCCAAAACAACGTTTTTTTAATGGAGTATATGCTTGAGTAACCTAAGAGATAATCCGATTATATTTTAAGTACTATTAGAGTTTTTGTCCAATATACTCACCTGATCTATTAGATCGAAGAATTTTAATTTTTTGGTTCATTTGATTTTCAACCCCATTCTTATATTCAATAAATTTCTCACAAATATCAGATTTGTTCTTCATGAAAAACACATATCCTAGTCTTGAGAAATCGCAATTAAAGGTTATAAATAAGAAAAATTAACTTTAGTAAGTATAGGCATCGGGCTATATATATCACTATGTACAAGGCCTATGAGTTCACTAATTCTTTCATTGCTCCCACTAAAGGGGTGCATGGTCATTTTCCCTTAGAGACATAACTCACATGTGTCAAATAATCCGGAATCAAATAATGGTAAAAGACCTTTTGTTTTCAACTTGTGTAGTCATTTCTCACTTATATAACCTTGCCCACAATGCAAAAGATAAATTTAATTTATATTGTCATTTGAAGATTCGTTCATAGTGCAGATATAATTTTTATTGATCGCATAAGTGTCATTATTTATAATACCATCACAGACTTTATTGCGATGTAAAATAGTGTTCATAACATTACCAGCATGGTGAAAAGCATAACCAGTCTTAGACCATCTGGACAAAGAAATAATCCCATAAATAAAGTCTTTTACATAATTGTAGTTATTTAACATCTAAACAAATCCACTTGACAAATTTAAATGAAAATCTCCAACTACTATTGCATCTATAATAGATCCATCAACAACTTAAAGCCTCATCACTCCCTTTGCTACATGACGCATGTTCCTAAGGACCTGTAACAAATTATAGATATTAGGTTCAAAACCAGTATCTAAAACTCATGATAATTTATTGATTTCAAAATAGTTTTAAATCATAAATGTACTTGTAAGAATAGCATAACCATTCTGCTTCTTCTCTTTAACAATCTTCATATATGATGGACAATTCTATTTCCAGTGACCCTTCTTGTGACATTAATGACATTCTCCTCTGTCTACTTGACCAGTCTTCTTGTTTTTCATATTATCCATCTTCCACTTCTTCAAACTTTTCAAAGATAACATGTTCCCCTTAATAGCAAGTACATCCCCATGATCCTTGGATGAAGACTCGGCTGACTTCAACACATTGAGGAGCTCCACGAGGCTTCGTTTAACAGGTTCATATTATAGTTTAATATGAACGACTTATATGGGAGAGTAAGCGATCCATGAATCAAGTCTACTTGCATCTCATTGCTTATTGTCACATCTAACTGGGAAAGTCTATCAATATAGCCTTTCATCATTAGCACATAATTTTCCACTTTATGTCCCTTGGTCATTGAACAGTTTCTTCATAAGTTCGTACCTTGCAGAACGAAAGCATTCACTAAGTAGAGTTTTGATAGTATCAAAAATATCAAGGATAGACATGTTTTCGTGTTGCCTCTGCATTGGCTTGTCTAATGTAGATATCACGAAAACTCAGGCAATTTCTAGGTCCAAAACCCATTTATTATAAGCTAGTCTTAGTTCGACGTCTGTATCATTAGTTGGTTGTTCCTTTGGAGGTACGCTTATCGATGACCAAAGGTGTTCATAAGTTAATGCTATCCATTTCACTCTTAGCCAGTTAATGTAGTTAGGTCCGGTGAGTTCTCGTTTTTAGAAAATAACTTGGGTGTGAACATTTTCTGCAAAATTTTAAATTGGTAGGTTAGAACATTTTCAAAGTAGATGTTCTTAGAATATAAGTAAGGTTAAACATTACATTTCATTTTCCTAATAAGCTCCCATTTGTATTTTATGTCTCTTCAAACCTTATGATGAAACATAGAAGTCTTTTGACTTCACTAGTGAGTGTTAGGACTCATCTTTTGACATTACATTTCTTAGAATATAGTTATCCTACCTCATCTATCTAATATATTAATAATACTATGCATAACATCTCTAGCTTGAGTTTTCTTAAAATCCAGAGAGTATGCACGTAATTTAGTAATTTACAAATGGTAGATGACAACTTTATATTAAAGATACATAATCTTTAATATATTTTTTAGAGTGATATCGACTTATAAAATAATGTATTTCTTATGAAATACCCTCGTGAATCAAGTGTCATACACATCAAAAATCATGTTATACGTACTATACGTATGTATTTATCCCTTAAGTCTTTTTAGGGTTTCCTTTTGTTCCACCTTTAAGTATACATTCATATTATATAACTTTTAATTATTATATAACTTTTATATTTAATTGACTTATCTAATAATCTTATGTATAATATTATATTAATTAAATTATACTTGCTTAATTTAATTAATTAAATTTTTAATTAATTTTATGATATTCAATTAAAAATTTCAATTGAATATGTGTACCATAACATCTATGGCCATACACATATATCTTTATATATATGTATGTATGTATTTTATTATTTGTTAATTATCTTTTTAATTAAATATTAATTTTGAAAATTTCTTATGTTTATAAAGATGTACTTAGAATAATTCAAGACAATGTAACATATATCATTATATATTGTACATGTATATACTTTAATAAATTAACTTTTAATTAATTTATTTGATTTATTAATCTTATTAATAACTATAAATTTTCAAAAACAATTTATTAAGTTTTCAAACCAATTTTGAAAATCATATTATAACATTTATAATGTAATTCATCTTTTAAATTTAAAATCTTATTTTAATTTTCAAAACAATTTTGAAAATTAGCTTAAGGCCCAATTCAAATTGGGCCTTTTCTATTAAGGTCAGCCTTTGGGTTCACTTCACCTTTCGGGCCAGGCCGGTAGCTAGGGAGGGCAAGGTACATGGTTACCCAAATCTATGTCTGACACAACTTTTCTAGACACCTTACTAAATAGGCAAGCCATATTAGTTAGCCCTAACATGATTAATTTAGATCACATAGGCTAACTTTGCTCTGATACCACTAAAGGAACTGGGCCTACACATAGTGGGCAAAATAACCGACTTTCAATTTTTTTATCATTTTGGATCTCGTTGAGCCTATGAATTCTAAATTCATCTAGATCTTATCTAAATTAGTTTTAAATCAAATCACTATTTTATTTTATTTATAGTTGAATGTTTTGATGTTGTACGTGAATTATATAAGGTAAACATGTGTATTAGACACATGCATGTATGTGCACATGCAACATTTACAGTGTACATGGTATAATATGCCCATGTATAGGTGTTGGGATTTAAACCGCAATGGACAAGTTAGCCCCAACCCTGTATATATGTGTTGTCTAATATATATTTGAATATGAAATAATATAGTATTTATAATAGTATAAATTTACAAATACACACACACACACATTTATATGTTTATAAGATTGCAAAACATTAAATTATGTAATTACAAATATAAATAACTTTAAAATTTAAATTCAAACTTAAATTTCAAATTCCAAATTTAAATGATTATGTAGTGAAATATATTTAGTATATACACACACTTACACTTATATGTTTATATATACACACACATTTACACTTATATATATATATATATATTCAGTATGTATATAGTTAGTGTGTATATATATACTTACAAAAAAATTAATATGCGAAAATAATTATGTAAATATGTGTGTGTGTATTTATATAAATATATCCACTAAGCTTATTACTTATATCACATAAAAATAACTTCAGATGTTTAAAATGTAGATGTATAAAATATAAATACATACATACATATGTGGCCATAAAATATTTTTAATAGAAAAACCTTTTTTTATTTAAAATCTCACGGCTTTAAATGAATTTTTTATTAATTTTTGCACGGAAATTATAAATATAATTTGTTTGAAAAACAATTTCATGATGTATTTATATATAATTTTATATTTATTAAGTATATATCTATATAAGTATGCATTTCCTTTAACATACTTATATATTAAAACAATATATTAAATTGCAATATATATGTATATTGATTTAAAATATTAATACACACACACACACATAAAATTGTAATTCCCCTTTTCCAGAAATAATAACATGTATATAAATATAAATACATGATTTAATATATATACACACATACTATATGCTTTGTTCTTATGTAAATCAAAATAATTTTGTTTAAAGCCTATTTTAAACATCATCAATATTCAAAAATTAAAAGAAAATTTTATTTTTAATTCCATTGCTAAATTCATATGTGCTAACATACAAACAAAAGAAAATTTTAACCATAATATATATATATATATATGTATGTATATATATAATACATGTTTATATATATTCACATCTCATGTTGACAACACATACAAATAGGGATTCATGATAATATAACTAATCTAACTATGGATAAAACATATGATGATCAAATACGCATATATATATAAACTGTAAATATGAATATACCTTGCAATTGCCAAGAGAATACACCTTGAATGTTGAACCTAAGAACTCCACTTGGATATCTCTTCAATACTTCCAAAAGGTGCAACCCAATTGAGAAAGATACACACCTTTATCTGGATTTTAATTGAATTTTTATTTTATTGCTTAAATCAATAGAGAGAGAGGAAATATTTTTAGCTAGGTATGGCGGAGGGGAATGGTGGGTCAAAACCTCGAATGGCATTAGAAAAGAGAGTGGCAAAGGTGTTTAAATATCATAGGAAAGAAGGGTTTAAAGATAGAACCATATCTTTACTTTCCTTTGCCATTTCACACCCTTTTGGAATCAAATTCCAAAGCCTAACCCCCCAAGTAATGGCCGATCATACATACCCCATTTTTGGGCCTCAAACCACTTCAATCCAAATCAGATAATTTACATTTTAATCAAATTCAAATGTAAATCATGTATATCAATAAGTGTGTACAAGTTTTATGTGCACACTGTATACAATGCTGATCAGCAAAATTCAAATAAAATTTTATAATTAATATTTCATAAATATTTATTAATTGAATTAATTTATAAAAATTATAGTTTAATTAAATTAGGTGGTAGATGGATGATTCAACATTGCGATTGTGTTGACACTCTAGGTGTAAATTATGCCGCCAATAATATCAAACAATTCGAATATTAAAGTTCATACTTCACCTTAGCTAGTGATGTGATATTATAGCCAAATTTATTGCTTAGCAAGCTTTGATAAAATCTAATTTTACATATTTTAAGCATTACCAGGTAGCGAAAATTATTTAAACCAATTATCTTCCTTAAAACTATATCACATTAGAACTTATGGAATTTGGTAATGGTCAAAATTCCAATATCGTCCACATTCAACTTTATAGTCCAAACACAAAGTCCTTGGCTCAATAATACCAATTATTATTAACTATACTACTCTGGTTAGAGACTTTGACTTTGAGTTAACTTAAGTTGACCTATAATACTAACCCCATATAACTGAGGAGGCAAATTCTCTATTGAATAGCATTCCACTTCCAATATTTCCACTCGATCCAACTATAGTCGTTCAATGGATACCATGCCACAATTCAACTATAATTAAAGTGGAGTTTCCATAATAAAGCTTGATGGTATTCTCCAGTCGAGGAAATTGTGTAATATTGTCGATTCAATATTCTTTGTTTGACCTTAGTTATATGAACTAACAGAAAACTATCGAATGAATAGTTCCATAGTTATCTGATAACTATCAGTACCTAACCCTCGGTGCCACCACCAACCATGAGTAAAACACTGCCCAACATTTAGAGAGCTTTACAAACTCTAGTCCCTACGGATGCATCACTATCCAGTCTCGATGCATCTTGACCAGGAACATTTAAAACGATATGTTTATCACATTGTGACAAATTACTCATGATTACAATACCTTATAATTACTATCACAAAAACACACCATTTATGGATTCTATTAAACATACTTAAATTGAACAATCAATTATTTATAAAACATTATAACAACTACATAATAGAAATAAAACACCTTTTATTTTGAATGAGATTTATTACAAAGTTAATAATTTACAATAAATTAAAGAATTGCCCCTAGGTCATACCCTTCACTCTGTCACATTTGATATAAACAATATAAATATGGAACAAGGATAAATTAAATCTATTGTAGATATAAATAGGAATTGAAAAGATTTTTATTTGGCAATAAGGATTCATTAAAAGAGAGTTGTAGTTTTAATTTGGCATTTAAAAAGCAATTAATGAGAGTTGTCTCTCTAAATAACTCATTTGTATATTTTACATAAAGTTAATTTCATAACAACATGGAAATATATAAATATATATATATATATATATATATATATAATACAGACCATATATATACATATAGTTATACACATGTTCATTCATTTTTGTGATATCATGTTAGTGTGTGAATATATACTAGATATATTTAGAATAGATATTAGTAATTCTAACCAATATGATCAACTAAATAAACATGAAATATTTTAAAACAAAATATGATTTATTAAATAAAATAGATTGGATTTAATGTTAGATGATAGTGTTTAGGCCTATTAAGATCCAAATAAGAGGTTTTTTTTTAAATTTACCCATTTCTCCAACCGCTATAATAGGTCGGACCCTGCAATGTCATAAGAAACAACCAAATCAACAAATCATTACATGAGATCATTTGTTTTGACTTAGTTGTATTTAACATATAGAAGACTATCGATGAGTCATTCAATGATTGTTCCAAACAATACAAGTACATAACCCCTTGGTGTCCCCAATGGACATGAGTAATTTATTTTCCATTATATAGAGGGCATAAATACACCAGTGAAGACTCTCGATGGGTCATTAATCGATTGCTCCAAACAACACAAGTACGCAACCCTTTGGTGTCCCCAACGGTCGTGAGTAATTAATTTCCCATCGTTAGGAGAGCATTGTGTACACTAGTCTTAACAGATGAATTGATATCCTTTTCTCGATACATTTGACTAGGAATATTTAAGGATAAATATTTTAAATACATGATTCAATGCTCATATTTACGAACATATTCACAACTGCAATCGATTAAATATTTTTCTAAGGATTTTCTACTTGAATATATTTAATGTTTTCATATCATTACTTACAATACATACAATAGAAAACAAAAACAAAAAGCGCACTTTATTTCAAACAAGACTATCATACAAGAGATAAGTTGTATAATAAATTACATAATTGCATCAATGGCACACTCTTGGCTCTGTCTTCTCACACTTGCTTTTAGTGCTCATATATCCTGCAAAAAGTCCATTCACATCATGAGATCCATGTAATACACATGACCCCGCAAATATTTCTTACAAATGTTATTTAATATATGGATAGGTATATACCTATTGTTAATTAACTAATAAAGAGAGTTGATAATAAAGATTCAGTTAATCGAATGGAACAATACCAAACATAGCACATATGTTAATTGCAATATATGTGCATGTGCATATATGCTAGCGTGTGCATGTGCGTGTGTGTATGTGTGTGCGTGTATTAGAATAAGAGAGTAATCCATGTGTATATGTTATGTGTGCACACATGCATTTGTGCATATATGCGTGTCTATGTGTGCGTGCTTGTCATGCATGTTGATATGTACGTAAACAGGTATGTATGTATATATGTACGTATACGATATTTACTTATGCCCACTATTTTTGTTAGTTAATCCATAGTTTTAATTTATTAACTTAAACATTAATCCAAAAGAATTTAACTAATAAAACCAACTTCGCAGTTTCATACTCTTTCTTTGGTTTTCATCTAGGTTTTCTTTGTAAGTTTCTTTCTCAAGGTTTCATAATTTTTGGCTTTGACAGAGTTAAGGTTGTGCCCTAGGGGAACTTGTGCAGTTTATTATGTAACTTAACTCTTATAAAAGAATCTTGTTCGAAATGAAGTATTCTTTTGGTTTTATTTTCTTTTATATATGTTGTTATATATATAAGTAATGTTAACTAAAACATTAAACATATATAAGTACAAAATCCTTAAGATAAGTATTTTATCCATTGTAGTTACGAATGTGTTCATAACCATGGGTATTGAATTAATAATACATATATAATTACTTGTTCCTTAAATGTTCTTAATTAAGATGTATCAAGGAAAGAGTATTGATACATTTGTTGAGACTAGTATATGTAATGCTCTCCTACAATGGACGATGAATTGCTCATGACCATCGGAGGTACCAAAGGGTTAAGTATTACAGTTGTTTAGAACAATCACAGAACAACTCGATGAGAGTTTCTATATGTTAATAAAACTAAGTAAAAATAAAGGATCTCATGGTAACGACGTACGATAGTTTTTAGACTTGAGGCATTGTCGATGTTGAGTATCTAGGCTATACTTTGATTATGTTTAAACTTATAGTATAACGACCTTGTTATGACGATAGTTGGATAGATGTTGAACTACTTGGAGTGAGACACTACTCAAGAGAAAATTTGCCCCCTTCATTGTAAAAGATTAGTATCACCGTAATTGATATTCAACAAAAATCAAAATATCTTGACAAAGTAAATCTATTAATCGATAAATGTTATCGAATTGAACCAAGGACTTTAAAGTAATATATGCAATTAAATACAGATATTAATATAGTTTTTGGTAGACCAAAATCTAGATATCTAAGTGATATAATGATGATGAAAAGAACACTTGTACAAAATGTAGAGCTTATTATGGATTAGAAATTGGAATTAAACTGCACGTTAAATTGGAATTGAGAGCTAAAATTCACCTTTTTACACTCGGTGCCAATGCATCTAATCAACAAGCTTAAGCAATTGCTAACGTCGGAAAGGGTAGAGAATCATTAAAGTCTTTCTCTGCTTTTAAGAAATTACATCGAAACTTCAATGTAACTACATAATATTTTATCGTCTTTTTTTTATGTACAAAAATACAACAATTTATATTTCTAAGCTTCTAGTTTTTTCAGTTGACATGTCAGTCCACTGAGAATTCTTAGTATCAGCCCTACTAATTACTAGTAACTTTCAATTCAAACCTTGCCCTGCTAATTACTAATAACTTTCAATTCAAACACTACGCCTACTTCAAGCCTTTATAGTAATATGAACAACCAAGATTTAATTGGTGGACTAAGTAATCATTTCATGAGATCAAGTATCAATGAACCTAAATCGAATAACAACAACATTCATCAAATCAATAATGTTTTTGAGGTTGCTCAGAGCACAATCATACAATATGCATGTTTTCAAAATATTATGTGGTACTAGGTAGATGTTATGACTTTTCAAGTATGTTATAGAAGTAGGAAGAACTAGAAATGACTTCGATGCATGAAAATGAGTATTAGAAGATATATCACAGTCTTGTTGATGTCGCAATAGATTTTTGCTACTTAATTCAATTTAGAATGATAACGTTTTGTTGATTTCCTTTTCTACCTATGTTTCTAATAAATTAAAGTTTTAAGAGCGTCAACCATAGATAATTTCAAATTTGAGCTGGTGGCGTACTGAATAATGTGTACTATTGGTATGTATTTATAACACACTTTAAACATATGTTTGAGTTTATAAGAAAATATGCGATAGAATATGCATGAAATAATGTAAATGTTGTAATCCGTGTACTTAAACATTATAGAATATGCATGAAATAATGTAAATGTTGTAATCCGTGTACTTAAATATTACTTTTAGTAACTTCATTTGACACCATGATCAATGTACTTAAAATGTAGTAGCTTCGTCTTTTCCTTGTCTTCTTTGATATGAATCGCTATGTCGATCTTGTCACTGTATTTCTAGTATTATGGATGTAATTTGTCTACAGCATGTTTCTGGTCTATCGAAGCGCTACGTGATATGCAAATGCACATGTTGGTTAGTTATCGGATATATTTTTCTATACATTAGAATAGAACATAATGGTGTGAACGCTTTCATTTGCAAGATGTCAATATCTTTTCTTCCAGTACTGGTTTGGTGTGCTTGATCATCTTACATCAAGTGTTGGTTGATAATATAAAAGATCTTGTAAGGTTCCATGTTGTGATAACCTGCAAAATTGACACTTTTAATATTAAATTAATTGAAATGGATATTTTAGTGGAAGAATGATTTGGTTGTTGTATTTATAACTGATGTGTAGTTCTTTCCAAGCTAATCGGTTTTGATCATAAATTTGTCAAATACGAAATTACGGTTTGGAAGATAGGGATTTACAAGTTATAAACAATGTACGTAACTATTTCGAGCCACATAGGGTATAGGACTCATAACCTGGCTAAACGACTATCTAAATGAAGCTATGAAACCCTATCCAAAGTCCCATCTTCATTTTTCTCCTCTAATCCCAAAATTTTCTTAATCTCTTTCTAATGGCGGACAATTTTATCTAGTAAAAAATTATTTTGAAATTCAGTGTGTCCAAACACCTTGTTACAATATATCAAATCGAAGCTCTTGACAAGGAAAAGAGACGTGTGTGATTCATTTTTCCATCAAGCACTTTAGTTTATCCGGAATCGATGAAATAGTCTTAGTCATCCATATTGTTAATTTTGATTCAATAGTGAAATGACAACAAACGATGATCGCAAGTGTGACGACCCACATTTCGGAAGGTTTAAATCGATAATAATCCACACATGTATAACTCAAACAATCCGAAACAAAGATAATCAATGAGGTTAATTAAGAAAAGAAAAAAACAAATACAGAATCTCGCAGCGGAATGACAAAATATAATAATCAAATAAACAGTTCATGAAGCTGTTTATACTATACATTTGAATATAATTTATACAACATTTATCAGAGTTATATATACAACAAAACAATAGAATGCAACAGTGCAGCAGAACAACACGATGCAGAGGAATAATACTAGTAATAATATATCAAATCTTCGTCTTCGTCCTCCAGAAAATAATCTTCAATACGCTGAAAACTCAGGGCTGACCCGAGCGTAATGAAAAGACAAAACACTCGAGTGAGGACTAAAATATCCTTATGTGAGTCAAATCAATATCACATATAACAGGAGTGTAATAGCGTCAGAGATGTTTACAGAGTTTCACATCTCATATCTAGTGTATAACGTGCGTCCAATAACTCAAGAGATGTTACGAGATTTTCCATCTCTTAAGGATCCGTCAAAATATTTATATATAGTAGAATACACTATATATATAATGTCTAATAAGTAAAATAAATATTTTTCTTAGCATTAAGGCTTTACATTAATCCCCCTTAACGCGTTTTTAAGCATCGTCGTACAGTTTGCATATAACGCCCCAGTAGCACGTCGGGAGATAGAGATGCGCCGTGAAACGACAACACTAAACCAAACTCGTAGTGGTCTCGTATAAGGATAAAAGTATAACAAGACATGTGAGGCAATGCCCACGGTAGGATACTACCAGTTCAGGTCGTAGGGCTAGTGGTAACGCATCGTAGCCACGATCGCCACCGCGTCCATCCATCCCATATCGAGTCAAAGGGAGGTCATCCCAAATCAAGGTGCACCAATCGAAACCAACATCAAAAGTAACAGTATGTACCGGGTCCAAGAAGAAAATCGAAGAATGGATGTCCGCTAGGATAGCTAGCCCACTTGGCCCTGTCAAGCCGTCCTGTTTTAGTCATTTCCAATTGGCACAAGTGCCGGGGTCTATCTATCATTGTTCTCTTTCTTCAAATCAAGCAAATATACACCAAATCCAATCACTTCATTCTGGAGTCTCCTCCGCGGACACAGTTGTTAAAGTGGTTTCAATATTGACAAAGAGTGTGCCAATAAGATGCCTCGGTCTCTTTAACAACCAAACGTCATTTTACATACCGGTTGGTTCTTTTACATTTCGAAAATGATTCATACTTGATATCAAAATATCATATTTGATTCAAAAATATCCTTCATTCCAAAATATCATATTTACTCAAAATATGCTATTTCACTTCAAAAATCATTTCGCCTCAATATCTAAATTTCACATCCAAAATCATTTTGAATTTCCATTTAGGTTATAACTTCATTTTAACCGAATTCACATTTAAATCCACGACTTAAATATAAACATTCCAACCTTGACCAGTTTGAATTTTTAGAAAATAGTTTGAATAGTTTTAAATAGTTTAATATAAAATAGTTTGAGTATTGAAAGTGGTTTATCTAGTAAAATAGCTTGGAAAATCAAAATAATTTGAATATATAAAAAGATAGATTTTAAACAGATTAAAATAATTTGATTGAAAATAGTTTCAAAGTAAAACTGGTTCAATTCTAAATCTTTCAATTCAAATCATCTTCAGGCTCAATTCAATTCAAATCGACTCAATTTCGATTTCAATTCGAATTAACTTCGATTTTAATTTCAATTCAAATCGATTTCAATTTCAATTTCGAATCAAATTAATTTCAATTTTGATTTAAATTCGAATTGACTTCGATTTCGATTTTCATTTTAACTTCAAATTCGATTCAACGATTCAATTCAATGGTTTAAATTTCAATTCAATTTTTATTTTTAAACCATTTCAATTTATATCAATTCCGAGTTCGATTTTAGAATACCGATTTAAATCACTTAAATCAAATTTAAACTTCAATATTTAATTTAAGGTTCAAATCTTTTTAAAATAATTCAATTTCGAGCCAAATTTGAAATATCGATTTTTAATTATTTTCCCTAAAGTAGATTTCAAAGTTTGAACCAAAGATGATATCTTTTAAACAAATCAATTTCCATAATTTAAATCATATCCAATTATAATTTTAACTTTCAAATTCAATTCTTTAAACCATTTCGTTTAACTAATTTTAATTTCAACATTTCAAAACTTGAATTCGAAGTTAATTCAATTTCCATATTTCAATTCAATTTTATTTTTATGAAACAAAATCATTTGAATGAATTCAAATTCAAGAATTTAAAACCATTTAATTTAACCAATCCGGTGTCCGTATATAATTTTCTATCCTATGGCCAAGTGATTAGTTATTTCTATTTAATTTCCGAGATGGATATATATCATTTCAATCCAAAATAAAGGTCATATGTATATATCATTTCAACCTATTTCTTAATTTATTCGAAATAATTCAAATAACAGTTTTATATACTGTCAAATAATTTACAGGGTGATAACAGGAATATATAACAATAAATAAACATCCAAATCATCCAAAATATCAATCAATAGCATCCATCACAATCAACATCCAAAACAGTCAATAAATCATGACAGCTAACCAGTTATCGATAATCAGAAATTTAACGTGCAGTTTAATTCCAATTTCAATTTAGCTGTCAATTTTAATTTTTAACAATCAATTCAGATGTTAACTCAGATATCAATTTAAATTACCAAATAATAGTCAATGAAACTAAATTACTTCATAATATCAATTTAACTAACATTAAATAATTTAGTACTTTGTGAGCGTTTAAAACAGTCACCTTTATTTGAAACTAAATTTTTTTCAGCTTCAAATAAATACCACTTCAATTCCATGTCGTAGACAACGTCGGTACAAATCCAACGCAAAAGACGGTACTCGAATCCGACCTCGTACGAACAATATACGAATAAATTAGCATAACGTTAATAATTGCCATATAATAAAAATAATTAACAAACTTAAACAAAGTTGTTACCCCTTCATCCACGCTACAGTACCAGGCCCGCTCTCTACCTCCCAACTCGATCGCGATAATTTTTTTTCTTCCACGTTAACTCGATCGCCTCCTGCCAACAGTCGCCGACCGCCATTGCCGCCCGCTTGCAGCCGCCGCCACCAACGCATATGCGCGCACACGAAACGAGATGAGAAAACTCTAACTATAGCGGACCACCCTCTCTATTGTCACCACCCTCGCTGCTCCCTCGCGCGCACTCCACGGCCGCTGGCGCTCCAGCCCCGTGCCACACACGTCTCGCGAGTTTTATTTTTATTTTTCTCTTTTTTCTTCACCAAATCAAAAACGAAAGGGAGAGGGTATGGGAGAAGACAGGTATATGGGCGGAGCGTATGGATTGTCGAGTGAGGGTAAATATGTATATATTATTATTATTATTAGAAAATATCTAACCTTTAAACGTCCGAAATTCTCAAAACTCCAAACGAAGCGTGCCACCTGGCGTTCTGTATGTTATACGCCCATTCCGAACACAATGGAACTAGTTTTGGGAGCCAATTCCATCATATTCATAAGATAGCATTTCAAAATCGAATTATTTTAATTAAAATTCTGAAATTAAATTCTACATGTTTCAAGCTCGCACGGCCAAACGATAAGTCCGATTGCTACGAAACTTGAAATCATATAATAACTCACTATTACGGATTTGATGAAATAGGTTTCGTCGAAATCCGAGACAGTGCCCAAAAAGACTATTTTTACACGTTAATTAAAACAAGAAATTTCCAATAATAAATATAATCTCTTTAAAATTCAGTATTAGAAGTTAAAAAATTTCATTCTTGTTTAAATAAAATTTAAATCAACTTTGAAATCATTTTCATTCAATTAAATTCAAGATTCAATTATCTAAACAATTTCCAATATTAAATTTAAACAATTCAATTATCAAATAAATTACATTAATAAATCATAAAATTTCAAATGAATTTTATTTATCAATAATTATTTTATTTTCATCTAAATAATTCAACATTTATTATTCGATTCTTGCTATTGATTATAAACACATTCAATATATAGAATTTCATTTCAATACTTGTTATTGCCTAAATCTTCAAAATTGTTTATTTCAAAATTTTATTCAAGTTCATATTAGATAAATTACCTTAATAAATCATTAAATTTTTATTTCTAACCATTTTTTTCAATAATTATATTAAATTTAAAAATTTAAAAATAGTTAAAAATACGGGTCGTTACAGTAGGATATCGTTGCATAAGGAACAACAAATGGAAGACATCCATTAAGGCCGATCATCATAGATTAACCCGAGGTGATTGAAAAATCCTAACTGGGTGTAAAACCTTAGGCATCGGCAACTAGAGGAATCAGAAATGACCGTAATTTGGCCATGGGTGGTGGTGGGGATGCGCAAGGCATTGGCAAGGTCGTGGCGATAGTGGCCTGTGTCGGTTGGGACAAGCAAAGATGGGTGACGGTTGAGTTAGGTTTTGGCACGATAAGGTTGATGAGGGAGAAGGTGAATTTACTAAAAAGCTGTTGTACTTTAGTTATTTACAAATAAACCTTAAATCTTCTGTTGCCATACCTTTTGCATATGAACTCCATTTCATATGCGAGTTGTTTCATTGGATTTGTGTTGAAATTTCGTACATATGATGTAGGGTTTTCTGACTATTAGAGCTGTTTCTGAATGCGTACACTTTCTGTGATTCAATGGTCGTAAGTAATTATATTTTAAAAATGAAAATATTAAATAAGTATTCTTCGACAAAAGTATACATTTTTTGATATATATTATGCTCTTTTGATGATTGTTTGGTTGTTGTGATGTTTTAAGATGGTATTTGTTCCTGTAACATACCACCTCTATACCCATACTATCAAAGAGAATTACTAGGTAATAATGTCTAATAATATTGAGAATGAGGTGATATTGGGTTGTCACATGTGAATATTCCCTTGGGCTAACACCAGTACGCATTTCAAAAACATATACAAATCAACAATGCATGATGCTTAAGCAATAATCACATGCATTTCTAGGGTAGAACAATATAAAATATAAACAAATAACAGAGATCACAGAGTCATCGAACACAGTGACAAAACATAATAGATGAAGTATACAAGTATAAGGGATTTTATATAAATGGTCAATGCCCACTGTCTCTCAAAAATACATAATATATGTCCATTACATACAACTCAACATAACATCAACATATACATAAGAGGCTATACAAAATACCTATACTAGGGCTGTAAATTTTGTACGAGTGTCCGATGTCCGTTCGTGTCCGTAACCAAAATACGTCCGTCCGAGTCCGTTCGATTTTCATTTAGGACACGAGCTAGGACAAGAAAATTTG
Organism: Allium fistulosum; assembly: GCA_030737815.1. Taxonomy (NCBI): domain Eukaryota; kingdom Viridiplantae; phylum Streptophyta; class Magnoliopsida; order Asparagales; family Amaryllidaceae; genus Allium; species Allium fistulosum. Next base: position 3,117,682 of record JASFAW010000015.1, read on the forward strand.
TACGAGAAAAAATATTGTCCGGTCCGAGTTCATTCGAATTCGTCCGAATTTCTTATAGTTCAGTACATCTGATGGAAATTCTATTAAACAACATAAAATTTGATGTAAATAACATTGTCCGTCCGTGTCCATTCGGGTCCATGTCCGAAAAATGTATGTACGAGTCCGTCCGATTTCATTTAGGACACGAGCTAGGACAACAAAATTTGTACGAACATAAATCTCGTCCGGTCCATGTCCGGTCCGATTTTATTTAGGACATAAACTGAACACACCTCCGTCCGGTCCGGTCCGACCGATTTACACCCCTACCTATACATTGCATTGTCCTACTAATATCCTAGCTTCCAAAAATATCTCCAACAACCATAAGCGGGTCACTTCGTCCCTAATCCTAAAACCTCTGGACTAACCCAAATATTATATAAATAACATAGGGGCAGATTATGTTTAGAATGTGGTTGTCAATATAATAACAACTGGCATGGTATAACCAAGTGTATCTCAAAGTAACATATAAACACCAAGGATATATCAACATATCTAAAAACCATGCACATACATATTCACCAATAATAAAGAATAATCAATCATCTCAAAACCATGGTATAACCAAGTGTATCTCCAAGTAGCATATAAACAATACAAAGATGGTTGTAGAAGGAATTAGATACATACCATAAAGATGTATTTTAACATATGCAAATTACTATGTACTCTCAACCGAATGGTCCTAAGCTATATATATATGTATGCATGTATGTATGTATGTATGTATACGTGTATGTATGTATGTATGTATAAAGCACATAAATAGATTGCTCAACCAAAGACTCTAGTAGAGAATGATAGACAAGCACACAAGTCTCTAATGTCATATAGAAAGATGAGCATGTGGCTATCTTGGGTTTGACAACCTCAGATGATAGACGAGCACACAACAAGTCTCTAATGTCATATAATCATTGTCTCTAGTGAGGTGATAACAACAAATATCTAGTTGAAAATAGATCTACCTATGTCATTCATACGGGAGACTAATATACGACGGCATTGCTCTAGCAAATGCTATTGACTGTAGCATGTTTCCTATAGTCCCTTAGTTACTCCTACAATCATGACACCCATATCCATTTACATATTATCAACATGTTGCAAGTCTACGTTATGCATTGTTCACGACTCCTATTGGCACTTGGTAAAGGACCGTTGGCCTTTAATGACGTTTGGGTAATCACTCTAATGAAAGTAAAAACTCTCAGCCTCAACCTCATCAAATTGACATCATGGACCTGGGGCATGACCTCGCGTTCAGGCTGCTAGGATGGATGCTAGACTATCTAGCAGGCTCTAATCACGCTTGGTGGTGTGAATCGAATGACATAGATTCCCAATAGATATTCTCGAGTCAATAAGGCCTAGTGAGAGTAATAAGTAGCACTCTTAGATCGATAAGTCCTAACGAGAGCAATAAGACTCAACTTACATGTCCTAAGAGAGTAACTCAATATAGCATAATAAATTCTCGACCACTAGCCCTAAAAGGAAATAAGTCTCAACTAGTTAGCCCTTAGAGAATAAACCCGTTAATTTCCAACATAACACAAACTTGTAGCCCTTTGAGAGGAATAGACCTCCCTACTACAAAACTCTAAAAGAGTTACATCTAGATTATTAAAAATTTCTAATGCCACATTAAAAACGAAAGTGATATGTAGCGACCTAGAAATCCGAACACTTCATCTTCGAATATCGATACATTTTATGACATGTTTAAGTGTTATAAATATGATTTTATAACCATTTTTAACATCATATAATTAATAAATAATGATAGTAAACTTATTTTTGAAAAGTGATTACAAACATATATTCTTTGAAGAAAAATCGATGATGGGACCAGAAATTGGTTTATCGATAAACAGTTTTTCGGTCGATATAAGTTGTTCGAACTATCGTGCACTTAACTGATGACCAAATGAATATATTAGCAACTAATTAACACACTCTCCTCTTCATAAAGCATGGAATGTTCTAGAAATTTCTATCAAGATAAGAGATATTATTATGAGAAGGGTATAAGAGTAATTAGCCATAAAGGAGAAGTGACATAAAGAAGAAGAGACATAAAGGAGAAGTGATGGGAGGTGAGCCTTCCATGGCATGGTGGAGGGATGAAGGCAAGCTTAAAGAGCACCATTATTGTTCCTATATAAGGAGAGGCATGCCTTAGGAAATATATCACAAATATTCCTAAGCTTTGATTCAAAATTTCAATGGCTTCTCTTCTTCTTCATCTCTAAATTCCTAAAGCAAATTATTTGCAAACCATCTCCAAATCACTTCAAACTTTTCACAAAGCCTAGTAATATATTATAGAATCTTCTACCAAGTCAAAAGAGGAAGAAGCAAAGCCAAACTCCCCTAATCCCCCTAGGTCGTGAGCATTATTGGGTGTTTGGAGGCAAAGAAGGTAAAGCAAAGCAAGAAGAGAAGGAAGCAAAGGTTTTGCAAGGAAGGGGTTAGGCTTGGTTAGCTTGGATCTTGGTTATTGTTGGATTAAAGGTGAGTTAACACCTCACTTTGAATGAATAATATAACATATATTTGTTGTATTTGATTGCATCAATGTTGTTTGAATTGTTAAGTGACATATGTTAAAACATTGATTTGAATTCTTGTTTTGAAAACAAGTGACACATAAGATCTATGTACATGGACTTGGATAGACTTGAATGGACTTATATGACATATGACTAGGGCTTGAACAAAGCACATAGGTTGTAGTTGAACATAGGTTGAGATATGACTCGGATTTGAAAGTGCACTTATAGCGATAGTCGCTATAAATGCAGTTTGGAATTGTCTTATTTTTAGCAATTGTTATGGAACTTTGTAGATAGATCCATAGAGATTTCTCACCACATTTGCATTCTTTTATATGTATGTTTATTGCTATTAAAAGCTTGAATAGTGAAAAGTTAAGTAACATCTCAAAAACGGCCAAAACATCACTAGTGAAAAATTGCCCCGTTTAACCTTGATTTTTGGACTTTAATTGTTTCAAAAAGGACTTTATGTTCGAGCGATTTGTTTCGTTCTTTTTGAAAGTATTGCCTAACTATTTTTAGAGTATTTGAAAAGTATTTTGAGATATTTATGAATTTTAAAGAAATAGTTATTGTTAGTCCATGAGTTGATGGTTTTGATGACAACAACCTTAGAATAAGATTATAAAATATAAATACTAACATTATAGTTTAGATATATATGTATATGCAGGATTTAACCATGCAGGTACCAAGAATGAAGACTGTACAGTATAGAGATTCAAGATATCAAGATTGAAGACTCATGAGTATCAAGATAATCAAGAGTTCAAGATTTCAAGATAAGTATTGAGTCTAGAATTATGTTAAAACTTCACAATAGCACTGAAATCTTCACTCCATTTTTCTTTTGGGATGGAACCCATTTCTACCTTTTTAGTGGCTTACAAACCCACGACAAGTGGCTTACAAACCCATGACAAGTGGCTTACAAACCCACGAACATCTTGGTTGTGTACAAGTTCTCGAGTCCTGACATGATGAGATATTCTGCAGGAAGAAGCTTGCAAAACTACTTCAAAATGATTTTCAAAACTACTTCAAAATTATTTTCAAAACTACTTCAGAATGATTTTCAAAATTGTTTTACAAAATGTTTTAGCCTTAAAAATTATATTTTCAAAAAGATGTTTTAGCCTTAAATATTCTGGTTTTTAAACTTCGGCTTTTTAAAACTATCTTTTAATTATAATATATTTATACTTAGATTTAAATATAAAATTATAGTAAAATTATATATATATTATTCTTTATATTCATCTATGTATTTTATCTATAGTCAAGTATATTTATAAAGTTTAAAATAGTTTTAATATAAGATAAAGGTTATTTTCAAAGAAAAACAAAACATCAAAATTTCCTTTGGGATGTCGACATGCCCTAGTACCCCATGTCGACATAGTGTCAGTTAGATTCAAAAATTTGAATTTCAAAAGAAGTGTCTATTCGCCATAACCTTTCACGAATGGACATGACTGTTGTTCTTCTATAAACAGGGGTTAGTTTCAACGAATTTTATATCAGTTTTTCTGGTTTTTCACTTCTCTTCTTCTTCCACATTTTCTTATTCAAAATCCTATCATTACTCTACCGAAATCAACATTGAATCTAACTAGATTATCTCTGGTTTGATTCTCTATCACTATCTCAACAATATCCAAGTGCTATTCAGAGTTATAGGCTTCTTTGTAATCTATCTAGCGAGAAAAGGTATGATTGTAGCCTTGGAAATCAATCAAGCGAGAAAATGTGTGATTGTAGCCTTGGAAATCAATTGGGTGAACTTGTTGCCCCGGAAATCAAGTATCTCTACCCAGAGGATTGTGATTCTGGAGGGTGTACCTCGTAGCCTTGAAACTGAGGGTTGTAATTGTTGAATTGCTTTTGAAAGGAAATCCGTACTTAGTTGTGCGGGACTGGATGTAGGGTAACCCCGAACCAGTATAAAATCCGATGTGTTCTTTCCTTTACTACATTTACTTTATTTCTACTTCTGTGTCTAAATATTACATACATTTGTTTTCAAATTAACATAAACTCAAAATGATTTAGTAATTTCTTAAAAACACTATTCACCCCCCTCTAGTGTTATTCCTAGCCTTAAGATCCATATTCCGCATTCCTCACATTTGGTATCAGAGCAAGGTTTTCAAAAGTTTCATAATCTGAATTTTGAAAAGTTTTCAAAATGGCTACCAACCCTAGTACTGTTATTAACACTAGTATCCCTGTCACTAGTTAATTTGTAGAAGGTCAGTCTACTGCCAGACCACCACTTTTTAATGGAAGTAACTATGCATATTGGGCATGTAGGATGAAAATATATTTACAATCTGTAGAATTAGATACTTAGAATATCACACAAACTGAATATTCTGAACCCACATCTAATTTTGCACATTGGACCACTGAGCAAAAGACTGTTGCACAAAATAATTCTAAAGCAATGAATATTCTGTTTTGTTCACTTGAAAGAAATGAATTTAATAGAGTGTCAGTTTGTAAGTCTACATATGAAATCTGGAAAACTTTGCAAGTGACTCACAAAGGAACAAGCAAAGTTAAACAGACCAAAATTTCCCTACTCACAAATCAGTTTCAATTATTTAAAATGAATACTAATGAGTCTATTTCAGATATGTATAGTCGATTTCAAGATATTGTGCATTCTTTAATATCCTTGGGAAAGGAATTTTCGGAAGAAGATCAAGTCAGAAAAATTTTAAATTCTCTCACTCCAGAATGGGATCAAAAGACACTTGCAATTGAAGAGGAAAATGACATCAGTACTTTAAAGATAGAAGAATTGATTGGAAATATAATGTCGTTTGAAGTTCAAATGATCGGGAGAAGAGAAAGCAAAGCATCTGAAAAGAAATCAATGGCATTCAATGCATTAACAGACGGATCAGACTCAAACAGTGATAATGATGAAGAGATAGCATTTACGACCAGGAATTTTCGGAAATTCCTGAAATACAGAAAGATGAATAATCTCAAGAGAAACAACTATAAGAATTCTGGAAATCAGAATGTAGTGCCAAACAATGTCAAATGTTTCAACTGTGATGAACCAGGCCATATCAAAAGAGACTGTCTGTATCAGAAAGGCAGAATCCTCCTATAAACAATGATTTAGTAAAGAAATGGAAGCGTGCATTTACTGCTACTCTAGATGACTCAGACTCGTCCTCAAGCGATGATGATCAAAAGATAGATAACTCAAATTTGTGTTTTACGGCAGTTCACGATTTCAACAAATTCAAGGAAACGGACTCAGAAAAAGGTACACATTTACAATACAATTGATTGAAATTGCATGCTTAGAATTAGATGATTGATTGATTTTGAATTGGTGTGTTGATTGAATTTACTTTTATTTTTTATTTTTTATTATTATAATTTTATTATTTTTTTTATTATTTTTAATATAATAATATTTTTTGGAATATACTATAAGAATACTCCAGATATATATATATATATACATTAAAATAATAAGTATATATATATATATATATTAGAATACTTAGGAAAAATTAATCATAGAAATTCATAGGCATATGTCGACATGGTCCCTACCCGGATGTCGACATTGGTACTAGAATTTGAAATTCAAAATTTGAATTCAAATGGTTGATTTTCCCTCCATCTTTTCACATCATTCAATACTCTGAAAAGGCATCTTTTGACCAGAGAACATGTCTTTCAAAAATCTATTTAGTCACTATCTTTTATCACAACTTTTCACTTTCATTTTCAAATTCAAACTCTCTCTTCAAAACTCCAAGCTCTCTACTCTCTACTTTAATGGCTTCTTCAAGCAACCCCTCTACCATGAGACTTTCCAGAAACTTGAAAGAGCAACTCCTCAATAATCCAGAGGCAATAAAAGCATACATCAATTATGCTAATTATGGAAAAGTCCATCCCGAAAAGTTTGCTCTTTTTCAAGATTTTTCTTCTTATGAAATTTATACTCTTTTGCAAACAATCAAATTCTTAGTCTTGTCGATTCTTCTCAAAATGATTTTGTTTGTTACCCAAATCTTGTTAAAATTTTCTATGCAAATCTCAATCGAGAATTTTATGAAGGAAATGATAATGAAATTTGGAGTAGTGTCAAAGGCACTAGAATTATTTTAAATTGTGATCTTTTGGGTACCATTCTCAATTGTAAGAATACGGGAATGGATCTTTCTAGTTTTCAAATCGATGAACATGATCGTGAGACATTTCATCATATTTTTAAAGGAGATGAAAACTTTGAATTTAAAAACCGAAACTTTCGTCCTAAAGCAAGAATTGTCAATCTTCTTTTACAACATACTTTGACCCCAAGATCGGGAAATTTTAATAATCCTACCTCAAAAGTGTGCAAAGCACTTTTTGCTATTTTCGGAAATTATGATATCAATTGGGCGCAAGTTATTTTGGATGAACTTCGTCCTAAAAATTTTGAAATGGGAGAAAACACTTTATACCATGGAATTTACCTTACTCGGATTTTCAACTATTTTGGAGTAAATTTCAAAGGAGAAGAATTTATTTCAAGAAAAGTTTTTAATATCTCAAACATTTCTCTCATGAAAATTCCATATGTTTTTCAACTTTATGAGACTCTTGCCGAAAAGGAAGAGCATTTGGCTCATGAAGAAATGGAAGAGGAAGAAGAAGAAGAAAGGGTTGAAATGGAAATAGAAGAAGAAGAAGGAGAAACATCCCTAGAAAGTATTGAATATCCCTTCAATCCTACCAACAAAACCCTTCTTAAAAACCAAAAGATTATTGTTGAGAATCAACGGGTTCTTAAAAGATCCGTTAGTAAGAAGTTGGACAAAATATCATCCAAGATGAACAAGTTTTTCTCCAAAGTCAGCAAGAAACTTGGATTATCTTCATCTTCATCATCCTCTAACTAGTTCTATATCTTCATATCATATCGAATTAGTTTAAGTTTGTTTTAATTTGAGTGTTTATGTAGTTCTTTATGATTAATCATTGTATCACTCTTCTATGCAATGAAATTGAATTTCCTTTCTGTTATCTAGCTTATCTTATCTCTTGAATAAATGTTAGTATATTATATAAATATATATACACACAATTATTCACAAAATCAAAATTACCATCAAATTTCACTGTCGTATGTCGACATACCCCCCTTGACCATGTCGACATATACTGGTCAGAAATGACACTTCATTTTGAATTTGAAATTTGAATAACTACCATATGTCTATTCATTTCAAACGAATTTCTACACCTATAAATACCCATTTCTTCCAGAATTCATTACTGAATATTATTTCTTATCTATTCTATCTCTCATTCTTCTCACAATTTCAAAAATGGCTAATCCAATTCATAACTTATCCGAGAATCTTGAAGAAACTCTTAATTCATTCAAGAATATTCTCTCGTTCATTCTTCGTAACCAGCGACACTTAGAGTTGAGTCAAATGCAGATGATCAAGGAGCAAGAAAGGCATTTTGATGCAATTCGATGGATGATTTCTTCCCTGCACAAGGATGATAACGAAGCACATCCTCCTGTCTCTCTCACAAATGACAATGAAAATTGGGATGCCATCAAAGAAGACCCTATTTTCGGAGAAGAAGGATGGGTGGAAGTTCCCCGTAACATTTAATTTGTTTGCTTTATTACTTTGTTTGAATTGATTGTTTTGATTGAAATTGGTTGTTTTGATTGATTTGATTTATACATTGGTGTGGTTTGATGATTGTATAAATATACATTAATATATTTATAATCGTTGATTGAATATCATGTCTATAAGTATAGTTCTTTCTTATATACTATATTATATAGTTTATTAATGCAGGTACTTGAGTACAAGAATGATGGGGAGTTGTATAGTTTAGAGTTTGTTTGTTTTTGTTGATGACAAAGGGGGAGAAATATAAAATAGGAGAGTTAGGCATAGATTAAGGGGGAGTTATTAGATTTAGGGGGAGTCAATAGGATATAAGTAATATTTTATAAACAAAGGTTGTCATCATCAAAAAGGGGGAGATTGTTAGTCCATGAGTTGATGGTTTTGATGACAACAACCTTAGAATAAGATTATAAAATATAAATACTAACATTATAGTTTAGATATATATGTATATGCAGGATTTAACCATGCAGGTACCAAGAATGAAGACTGTACAGTATAGAGATTCAAGATATCAAGATTGAAGACTCATGAGTATCAAGATAATCAAGAGTTCAAGATTTCAAGATAAGTATTGAGTCTAGAATTATGTTAAAACTTCACAATAGCACTGAAATCTTCACTCCATTTTTCTTTTGGGATGGAACCCATTTCTACCTTTTTAGTGGCTTACAAACCCACGACAAGTGGCTTACAAACCCATGACAAGTGGCTTACAAACCCACGAACATCTTGGTTGTGTACAAGTTCTCGAGTCCTGACATGATGAGATATTCTGCAGGAAGAAGCTTGCAAAACTACTTCAAAATGATTTTCAAAACTACTTCAAAATGATTTTCAAAACTACTTCAAAATGATTTTCAAAATTGTTTTACAAAATGTTTTAGCCTTAAAAATTATATTTTCAAATGATTTTCAAAAAGATGTTTTAGCCTTAAATATTCTGGTTTTTAAACTTCGGCTTTTTAAAACTATCTTTTAATTATAATATATTTATACTTAGATTTAAATATAAAATTATAGTAAAATTATATATATATTATTCTTTATATTCATCTATGTATTTTATCTATAGTCAAGTATATTTATAAAGTTTAAAATAGTTTTAATATAAGATAAAGGTTATTTTCAAAGAAAAATAAAACATCAAAATTTCCTTTGGGATGTCGACATGCCCTAGTACCCCATGTCGACATAGTGTCAGTTAGATTCAAAAATTTGAATTTCAAAAGAAGTGTCTATTCGCCATAACCTTTCACGAATGGACATGACTGTTGTTCTAAATTGTGTGTGGCATATCTAGTCTCGGTCGGTTTCAATTGCCTAGAAGCATAAGCAATAACACGTTCTTTTTGCATAAGAACGGCACCCAAACCAACGCGACTAGCATCGGTATAAACGACAAAGTCTTGATTCCCTTCGGGAATAATAAGAATAGGAGCATCAGAAAGGAGTTCTTTTAATTTTTGAAAAGAAGTTTCACATTTGTCCGACCAAATGTATTTAACACCTTTCTTTGTTAAGCCAGTAAAAGGAACGGCAATCTTAGAAAAGTCTTTTATAAAACGGCGGTAATAACCAGCCAATCCGAGAAAGCTACGGATTTCAGTCACGCTCTCCGGACTCTTCCAATTTTGAATCGCTTCAATCTTTGAAGGATCCACGGATATTCCGGATTTGGAAGTAATATGACCGAGAAACTTCACACTAGATTGCCAAAAATGGCATTTAGAAAATTTTGCTTTTAGTTGATTGCTCCTAAGAGTTTCTAATACAATTCGAAGATGCTTTTCGTGTTCCTCCTCGGTTTTAGAATACACAAGAATATCATCAATAAAGATGAGGACAAACCGATCGAGAAAATCTTTGAAAACTCTATTCATAAGGTCAACAAAATAAGCCGGAGCATTCGTTAAACCGAATGGCATAACTAGCCATTCATAAGATCCATAGCGTGTACGGAACGAAGTCAAAGGAATACTATCCCATGCAATACGAAGCTGATGGAAACCGGTAGCCAAGTCCAACTATGAAAAGACTCTTGCACCACTAAGTTGGTCAAACAGATCATCAATCCGAGGCAATGGATATTTATTCTTAATAGTAAGATCATTAAGCTTGCGATAGTCGACGCAAAGCCTTAGTGTACCATCGGACTTACTTACGAAAATAGCTGAAGCTCCCCAAGGCGAGGAACTAGAGCGAATAAGTTGCTTGGTCTCCAACTCGGATAGTTGTTTGCACATCTCTTCGTTCTCCTTATTGGACATGCGATAAGGAGGACGGGTAACAGGTTGAGCTCCAGGTATAAGATTAATTTTGAACTCAATTGCTCGCTTAGGTGGTAGTCCTAAAACGGGCTCAAAGATGTCGGAAAATTCACGAACGACGCGAATAAGAGAAATGACATCCTCCTCGTCATCATTATCATCATCACGAGGATTTAAAGAATATAAAGATGCAACCAAAGCGGAATCTGAATCTTTGAGAATAATAGAAATCTGGTTAACAGATTGCGGATGTCGGAGATAAATAGTCCGCTCAGGACACAGGATATGAGCTTCGTAACGGTTAAGCCAGTCCATACCCAATATCATTTCGAAGCCTAAGTAACGCATAACATGCAAATCGGCTAGGAAAGAAAAATCGCATAAATAATCTCCACATCTTTACAAAGCAAACTAAGAGTTGCGGAACCACCAACAGGATTCGCAATCCTTAAAGAAGTCATTAATGCAGTAACACTTAAGGAAAAAGTGTCTACAAGTTCCTTTGATATAAAGGAATGGGATGCACCCGTATCAAAGAGAACTCTAATAGATTGATTATGAAATAAAATAATGCCATCAAGAATGGAATGAGAAATACCTTGGCCACGTGATGTGTTGCCAGGGGCTTGAGCCACATTCAACTTTCCCTCCTTCTTGCCTTCACGTTTGAGGCATTGATGTATATAATGATCTGGGCTTTTACAATAGCGACAAGATTTGGGCTTTGAACACTTGTGCGCAAAATGATCCCCAGATCCACAGTTGAAGCATCTCATGTCATTAGGAGAAGGAGCCTTTGCAGAAGGAATCGCTTGCTTACCCTTTTTGTTGGGATAAGGGCCTTTAAATTTGTTGGGCCTCTTTTTGTTGTTAAAGCTGGGTTTGGAAGCTACTACTTCAACATCACTTTCTCTATCAGCCTCTTCAAGACGAAGAGCGATATCTACAATTTGGTCGAAAGGAACTTCTAACTTCAAAAGTAATAGCTTCTTGAGGCTTTTGTTTAAGCCATAAACGAACCTCTGGTTCTTCTTTAGTGGAGTATTTATATATTCGACCCCATATTTGGAAAGGGATTCGAATGATGCGACGTAGTCCGCCACAGAAGCCTGACCTTGAACAAGGTCAATAAATCGCCGAGCCAAAGTTACCTTTTCAGCCTCGGGTACGAATTTCGATTCGAAGCGTTCCTGGAAGTGCTCCTAGGTGAGATCCACTTCATTAATTTCGGAAGTAAGAAGTTCATACCAATCCAATGCTCTCTCTTGGATCATACTGGAAGCCACTTGAATACGGTGCAGATCAATAAGGTTCATGCGAGAGAAGATTCGATCGCATGATTTTAACCAAGCCTGAACCTCGATAATAGGTTCGAAACCTTTGAAGGGCTTCCCACCCAAATTGGTGTAATCGCTACACAACCGTGCAAATCCCGACTTTGGGTGAGTAGGTTCCGGGTTAGCTCCAGCTGCTTGAGCGTTCGTCACTAATTCAAGAAGCTGTTGAGTTGTCATAAAAACTCCATCTCGAGGAGCAGTAGTTGATGTTCCAGCTCTGGGACGACCTGGTCTTGACATCCTCTTCCTTTAGAAAGAAAGAAGAGAAAGAAGAAGGTTATTCACCAATATATACCAAGCAATCTTGATGGATAGAACAAGGAATCATAAAGAATATAGGATGAATCGGTACAACGACTCGAATTAATCCTAAGACATAACTCCTAAGATAGACTTAGGACGATGATCCTTGCTAAGTTATTCTACATTGTTCCAAAGTTTGGCTCTGATACCAAGCTGTAACGCCCCACCTCAATACCCACGCTAGCCAAGGACACTACGATGTAGTGCTGTCAACTAGCACGGAGAATAAGGCTGTTGAGGAGCGACCATCCATGTAATTGCTTATCACACAGTGGCTATAAAATAATCTTCGGAAACAAACATAGAAATAAACATAACACAAATCAGTCACAGACATCCATATCACAAAGGCGGAAGAAGATATGAATATATAACTAACACATGAAAGTGTACATCAGAGTAGTGGTCAAAAAGATCCACAATAATACAAAAGAATAGCAACACGTGCTATACCAAAAGAATACAACTATGAGTCCATATCCCAAGTGTATACAACAAAAACTTCTAAACTAAATGGTTAGCCAAAAGTCAGAGTAGCAAATCCCAGGAGGAAGTCAAGCAGAAGCACCTGTAACATCTCGGTCTGACCCGAGTATTATTTAAGAAAATAATAAACGGATCAGTCTAACTATAAATATCAGATGACATGATATAAAATAAAAGATATGGCATAAACATAGAATATCCATACTGACATACTGCTATAAGTATGAAAATGATGATCAACAGGAGATCAACCGATGAGAAATGATCAATATCACAAGAATCTTCTCAAAGATCCAAAGAGGGCATCATACCCTAAACTTGTACTCATAACAAGTCAATGACATAAAAAAATCCAGAAATCAAACAAGAAATCCAGAAATCAAAAAAAGAGAAAGAGGCCTATCACATGATGGTCCGAAGACCATGGGGCGCTACCCCATATGTGTGAGTCGGAATCACACTGATTGAGGCCTAGGCTAACCAAAAAGCAAAAAGGCATGTGTGAATGGAATCACACAAGTGGTGTCTAGCCTAACCTCGCAAACAAAAAGATATGTGTGAGTCGGAATCACACTACTGCGGTCTAGACTAACCTTGCGGACAAAGAGATATGTGTGAGTCGGAATCACACCACCGCAGTCTAGTCTAACCTTGCAAACAAAGAGACATCGCACAATTGCTAGTCTAAATCATAAAATGATCATCATGATCAGCGAGAAGTGTCAATCACACCAAGCTAGTAAATATATGAGTTTAGCTTCATGTCCCATAACCACTTGCTTAACTTAAATATTTACGAACAAGCTGTAAATTTTCACTAGGAAATTGTCACGAAAAGGGTTCGATCGAACAAGTCCAAGAGCTAACCGACGAAGTGAACGCAAGCGTTTCATACCACTCGTTTTACTAAGTCGTTTAAGTCGATTTCTCATTCGAGTGAAGTGAAGGCTTATATATATTAGTAGATTGGAAATCGGTTTGAGAAAATGAACTTTTGATATTAAAAATAGTGTTGAAATCGATTTGATGAAAGAGTTTTGATATTTACTACTAGTATTAAAACCTTCATATCTTTAAAGTGACAAGTCATAAAACGATTGTTGGAACAATCTATCACAAAAATTCACATTCGAAGACGTGAATAAAATCCAAGGAAATCAGCTCAAAATGCATCAAAGTGGAAGTTCTGATAAATGCTTTTCAGATAAGATTGCCTACGCAGAGTAATCAGCTCAAAATGCATCAAAGTGGAGGCGACCTACGAATTAGTGGTGGAAGACGGAGCGACTTAACGAAGGAACAGGGTGCGCGACCTATAGGGTTCACGACCTAAGAGGGTTCGCGACCTAACGGGTCAAAGGTCCAGTGACCTAACAGATGCAGGCCAAGCGACCTAAGGGGTAAAGGGATCGAACGACCTAGAGAGAATGCGCGACCTAACTGGGTTCGCGACCTAAGATAGGCGAACGACCTAACTGGGTTCGCGACCTAAGCTAGGTGCGACCTAAGGTCTTGCGACCTAAGGGAAAAAAAGAGTCTTACGACCTAACAGTTAAAAGGTCCTACGACCGAGAGGGGTACAAGGCCATACGACCTAAGGTTTGCCTGGGGGATTTTAGGTCGGCAACGACCTATAACCTAAAGCTGCTTCGACCTGAAGGTGCACGACCTAAGGTCTATACGACCTAACGACCTAATGACTTAAGGTCGAATACGACCTACGACCTATGGATGAGCGACCTAACTCCGAACGAGCTAAAAATAGCCAGAACGACCTAGTAGCAGTTTTTCACCAAAATCACTAAAATTTGGAGTTTTTTTTCCGCCAATCCATTCCAAACCAAATGCAACAAACATGCTAAAGTGATGAGGAATCATTCCCAACAGTCCAATGACGATTATAGGCAAGATGTGAGATCAAAAATCTCACCTTTTCCACGAAATTAATGAAGATGAGACTTGAGAGCAAAGCAAGAACACCAACAAGCTTGAATCAATGTTCTTCACATGAATATGGAGCTGAATCTCGGATTTGAAATAGAATTTGAGTTTGGAGTTTTAATTTCTCTTTCCCACAACCATTTTTGATGAAGCTTGAATGTTAAAACAAATGGTGAATGAAGTGAGGAAGAAGGTTGGGCTGAACTAAGAAAGGTGCAGTCCAAACCAAAGTCACAAGCGGGAAAAGTGACGAAAATTTCACTATCTCCAAACATATCGAAGTTTACACTCAAAAAGATCGCAAACGTCATTTTGAACTCAATGGGGGTGGTCTCGAGTCCTAATTTGACCGTATGAAAAAAGTAGCTTTTCGGACTAACATCCGACTAACGATAAAATATTTAAATAAAATATTTAAATATAAAATCGATAGATATGCGGGTTGTTACAAAATATATTCAGTGAAATCATAAAACATACAGTAAAGTATATATAAATGCAGTTTTCAATATATAGTTTAAAGCAAAAGGTTTTATTAGCCAGAGAAATATACATGCGGAAAGGTTTTGGAAAAAATAAATATTTATAGAAGTTTTAGACTTTCATTTATTTATACATGTATATATGAACACAGAGAAGGAATTTTAAAATATGTGTTTAGTGTAATTAATGTATTTAATAAACTAATTTAATTTATCTTAGTTACTGAAATAATTTATTATAGGAAAATTAGTTTAAGTAAAATTATTAAATTGAGTGAAGATTTATTAAATGGGAATTAATTTTCCAATTGTTCAAATATTAATAAACCGTATAATGTTATTCAAGGTCTAAACCCGTGAAGAAATGGTCGAGATGGAAATAGACTGCAAATTAAAGTCAAAGGTGAGTTAATCTCACTCTTCTGGATTGATATTTAAATTTAAATGGTTAAATTTAAATATTTGGCTGAATGATTGAATTGATTGGATGTGTATATTATATAGTAGTATATAATATATATTGGGTGATTGATATTCCCGCATTATATAGCGGATGAGACCCTATGCGCCGCATAATAGCGGATGATATTATAAATCCTATATAACGCGATATTCCACCTCGAAGTGGAATTGGTATTGTGCTAACATCTGTGGATGCAGGGAAACAGGTTGGAGGGATCCAACTGGATTCCTCAAAATTATTTAGATTGTTTAATATTCTGTGATATGAATATTTGATATTCTGTGGTGAATTATATTGATAATTGGAATATTGAATGTTATGGTTTGCTTGAATATTCGGTACCCTAAATTACCAAAATATATAGAATTGGATTTTGAAAGGAAAATAAAGGAATGGATTTTCAAGTAAACTAATTATAAAGAATTTGAATAAATTTAAGAACAAATTTGGAAAAGAATAAAAGTGATTTCAAAATTCTAATAAATATGGAAAAAGGGGATTTTGAATAAGCAGAGAAATAATGAATATTAAGCTTAAGCAATATTATTTGAAAGAATAAAGAATTTATTTCAATTCAAGGTTTAAATTTAATTAAAAGGAAAAAGAGGGAATTTGGGAAATCTGGAATTTAAATTTCAGTTTAAAGATTTTAAATCATAATAAAGAAATAAAATCTGAAAGTTAATGGATTTTGAAATAAATGAAGTAAGTAAGGAAATTTATTTCAAAATGAAGTAAATTGGAAATCAATTGTAAATTGATATAAGTGTTTGGAATTGAAATTTAAAAGAGAAGTGAGATTTTGGAATTTATAAATTGGGTTTATAAAGGTGAAGTAATATATCAGTGGATATTTGGAAGAATAAATTCAGGGTGGGAATTTATTAAAGAAATGGGTACATTTGTTTAAAAATAAATAGTGATTTATTTTTAAAGATGTGGAAGAGAAGTGTATTTCCCTGGATAGCCAAGTACGTTTCCAAAGTAAACTTTTAAGTATAAGCTAAAAGTTGATTTAAAATATGTTTTAGAAAATTTATTATTCTTAAATGTTTAAATTTAAAGCAAGTATTTTTCAAATTTATTTTAATAGTAATTATTTAAAGATGGTTTGGTATTATGTTTTAAATGATAAAAAAAATCTAGTTTTATATTTTATTAAGTAGCTTTATTTTGAATATTCTTAAAGTATATATCTTCGAATAAAGTATTAAAGTAGTTTTAAATCTAAATGTTTAAAAGTATATTCTATAATTAAGTGTTTTAAATGATTTTAAAGTCTAAGTGTTTGTACTTGGTGATTTCAGTGGAAATAGAAAATATTTGGGAATTTATTCCATGAGAGAAGACGGTTTGAAACTGTTTTCAAAAGGTTGGAAAAGTGGAAATATATCTTGCGAAGATATTTGAGAGGTAAATAAATAATTTGGGAAAATTATTTATTGTTTGATGGATGTTTGTGAATGTTAATTGATAGTTAAATAACCGACTATCAATATTGGCCATTGCGCTAATCGTTTCGAAGAGAACGGGATCGGGATTTATTTCTCGAAAACCACTTCGATCTGGTTTGTATGTTTCATGGGGAAACAAGTTTGGAGTCGAAGATGGAGCAGTGAAGTGCAAGGGCTAGTCGCTACTAATCCTGAGGGTGGTTCCAAAATGGATGTAGTAGGAATAGTTCCTTCGGTTCCGTTCGAACCCGGAACGGACTTGTATGGATGAATGCTTTCGGAACATCGTCAGGTGGACGATGGGCATTCTAAGGGATATGTTCTATAAAGGTAACACTTAGCCTCAAGCCTCATCAACCGGGAATGACTAAAAATCAGGGGTTATGCAGCAAGGCTATGTGGGTAGCGCCCATTAGGGTGAGGTCATCCCTGTCTAGATGTCCCTTTTTATTTCGGCTGTGTGGCGGTTGGTCGCGCCAACCGTGGGGTGATCTTACTTGGAATTACCCTTAGGTAGTTCCGGTCTTGTGTTGTAGGGGATCGGGCGTGGTCCTCGGTACACTGATATAGACCTGGTACTGTGACATGTGGTACCCCAGTGCCTAGTCATTGTATGGTATCCAATCTCCAATAAGCGCCTGT
The DNA here is from genome assembly GCA_030737815.1 of Allium fistulosum. Lineage (NCBI taxonomy): Eukaryota > Viridiplantae > Streptophyta > Magnoliopsida > Asparagales > Amaryllidaceae > Allium > Allium fistulosum. The sequence continues at coordinate 3,135,350 of JASFAW010000015.1, forward strand.
ACGGTTTTGATTGTGCCTAACTATTGCTGAAACGTGAGATGCAAGCATTTCAGCTAGATTCTATTTTACTTTCTATAGACACTATTATAATATCAGACAAATTTGATAAAAAGTGTTTTGGCTATCGTAAGGTAAAAACCCGACATATTTATTTGTGGCGTGGTCTTACAAGATGTTTTTGATTTCAAAGGGTTTGGAAAACTTAAATAATCCAATTAAGTGTGTTTTCTCACGCTGGTTTTCCAGACTGACTCGGGTGTTATTTTATTATAATGCTCGGGTCAGACCGAGTATTATAGATTACAGGAAAGGATACTGTAGAGCTCAAGAGTCGAGCTGGATGGCGAGACGTATCACCCGTATATGATGTATATTTTGCTGTATTGTGTATGTTGTGTATTCTGTATGTGGGACAAGTTATTATAACTATCCTGGATTGTGATGTTGATTTTATTGTACTCTGATGTTGTATTCTAAAGATGTAAAGTATAAAACAGATATAGTTTTCTTTTGTGTAAAGATCAGTTATTATCTATTATATTTTATTCTGCTGCGTATGTGAGATTCTGATGTTGTGTTGTTTCCTCTTCTTCTACCTTTTTCTTCTTTAACCCAAATGGTTCGTATTTTCGTTCACTTTGAATCGATGTTGGAGGATAGTGTCGATTCAAGGGGTACGGGTTTGCGGGCTGTTACAGTGGTATCAGAGCTTAGGCTGGTGATAACCTTGGCTCTGGTGGGATTTCTCATTGAAATAGAGTCTGTAGTACTCTAGAAATGAGTTGAGTGTATTAGTAGATATGAGCGCGTATTTGTTAGTGAATATAAAATGGTTTTATATTGTGTTGATTGATTTATTGAGTGCCATATGAACCTTCGTCGGACAGTCTGCACAACTGTATCGAAGGGGTTTCTAAACACTTGAATAGAACAATTCGACACAATATTGTTTTCGAAAGCGGGTGAATGAAATCATTTTACCCAAAATATATTTTGATATAAAAAGAAATAATTTTTTGTAAATTATTATATATAATAGAAGTGTTTGGATGATAACATTTTGGTCAAACAAGATTATAAAATCTAAAATGGTATACATAACCAATATGAGAATTTCTGTAAATATAAAGTATACAAATGGATTATAGTTAAAATTGGATTCAGATTAAATTTGGAAATTTAAATCCCGGAAGTTTTGGAAGTGGTTTCCAAAGTATTTTGAAAGGAGAATAATTATATTATTATTTTTGTGGAATTTCTAAAAGAAAATGGGTTTAAATGGATTTTTGGAAGGGATGTAGCACTGCATTCACTTCAGTCGCTGGAAAATAATTCTGATGATGACGGCCGCATCATCAGTATTCATTTTCGAGTTTCTAAGTGACAGATTGCTGCCAAAATTGATTTGTTCAGAAGAACAAGTTTTGTTTTTGAAATTTCAAAGTAAATTTGTCGGGAATAAAGCCAGGATTGGTTTAAAAATATGAGGAGTGTGATTTTGAGCTATTGGTGATTTCGAAATGATTTGAAACAATAGTCGGGTGTTTAAAAATCCTGAAATCCTTATTTAAATAATTTAAAGATCATTAGGAGATATGTTATAAACTTATACATGGTGAATGATTTTGATGAGGAATATGGGGATTGGATTTTGGGAATTGTAACTTAAGGTGAAAGTTAAAAATGAGAATTTAACTTGGATTAAGATTAAATTTTGAAATTAATTGATGATTGGAAGAAATAAATTGGTAAATCTCGAATGTGTTTGGAATAAAAAAAATAAAAATAGAAATTAAATTTGGATTGGGAAATAAAATTAAATTGGATTGAAATTAACTTAAGCCAAGTAAATGGAAGTGAATTAACTGAAGTTAAGTTAAATAAAATTGAATTGAAGTAAAATTCACTCGAGTAATAGATAATATTGAGTGGAAATCAATTCTTACTTTAAAAGTAAGTTGAATAAGAATTGTATTAGGGTGAACGAATTGAAAATAGCCCATAAAGGTTAAAAGCATTGAAATAAAAATATATACTTGGCTAAGTAAAAATATATAATCCCGAATTAAAAGTACAATGTAAATGGGATTGATTGTAAATAGATGGAAGTGTGAATATAAATAAGGGTGTGACTTATAAATCTAAAAGAATGAAATTCAAATCCAAAATAGGATTGTTTGATATTTTGGTGAATGAAATGAAAATCCAATCTTGGATTATAAATAGGAATTCAAATAAAGTAATAAAGTGATTTTTGAAGATAAAAATAAAATATAGAATTGAAATGATGGGAGTTGCAAATAAATCCAATTCAAGTGTAAATGAGTTAAATATGGACTTGGATATTATTTAACAAATTGAGAATGGGATTTGAATTAAAATGGATAAAGAGAATGGGGTAATTGAATTTGGTGAGAATCAAATTAAATGGAAGTGAACTTAAGTATGAAGTTGAAATAATTTGAAGAAAGTAAAATAACTTAAAGTTTAAAGTTAATGAAAGCTTGGCTTTGAGTAGGAATGAAAGTCCATTAACTAAAAGTTTGGGTTAAATTAATTTGGGGAAATGATTATTAATATAAGCATGGAATGTTGTTAAGCTTAATGAAATGGTTTTAAGTGAAACCAAGGCGTAAGTGAATTTAAATGCAAGTATATGGTTGGTGAATAAATTAGAAATTAGAATGGAATGGAATTAAATATAAATTGAGTGGAATCAATTTTAAAATAGTTACAAACTAAAGAAATTGTTTGTTTGAATGAATATCGACGAGATTGCATAGAAATTGATTTTCGATTGTCGTAAACGAGATTCAATAAAATTCTACGAATTGATAGAAGTGAATAAAATTGATTTTTGAATAAATTACAATGAATACTAGTTTGTTTGGATTACAAATGAATTGAATGTAAGGAAATGAGTTGGAAATCATTCCGAATTAGATAGGATGATATAAAAACCGAGTAAAAGCAATTGAATTAATATTGAGACCTTATTAATTGCTTATGAAAACTGTTTTGTGTATATTGCTTATGGAATGATTGTGTTTAGCTATTGAAGGTAAGTGTAATGTTAACAAATTTGCATATATTTAGTACTTACGTGTTTAAATTGAGTAAGTACAGGTGTAGGGAAGCCGTTTGGCTAGATTGGGACGTGCAAATAGCTAAAATAATAAGGCACTTGCTTAAAAATGCTAAATAGAGGTACGCCTATGCAATAAAAATAGGAAATATGAACTGTTTTTGTTTTCCGACCGTGTGAGTCGATGTATATATATTTATATCACTTGTCAAACTAAAAAAGCTCCTTCGTACAAAGGAGACTCTGCCAAAATTTTCCGAAAATTTTGGGAGTTAGAATATTTTTAAAATTTTCACTAACGACAAATGATTTCAAATTGGGATTTGAGATAAAGATAAATTCGTAGTAGACTAAAGATAATTTAAAGTTGGAAATAAATCCATTTTGATTTAAATAAATTAGTAATAAGACTATTTCAGAAATGATTGATTGAATATGGTTTGAGATAAGGTAAATAGAATTCAATATCTAAAATGAAGTAAATTGAATTCATATGGAATTGGAGATCCAGTTTAAAAATAAATGATATAAAGACTAAAGTGGTAGAGTAATAATGTAAGAGTATATAAAATGCCTATATTAGACTTAAGAAATGAATGGTGGAATTCTTAAGTAAATTTGGTATTGGGAATACACTAAGTGAATTTGGCTATTGTTGTTAAGTAATGTATACAGGAATTATAAAGGCTATAGGAAAATGGAATTGGATTTTGATTTCGTAGATAAATTTGAATTTTCTCGACAATAAGGTATGTATTTAAAATTTCTGTATGAAATTTGATTGGGTTTTTGATCTAGCCACTTGGCCTTTTGTTTTCTTTTGAAATCTGGGGGCCCGTAGAGGCAATTTTGTAGTAGTACCGAGCTAGCCGCGCAAAGGAGACGCTGGCAAAAAAATTCAAAAATTTAGAGAGTTAGAAAATTTTTGATAATTTAAAAATTGGATTTGAATTAAACTTTGAAATGGTTAAGTGATATGATTGGAACCTATAGATAAATTTGGGAAGTTAGTAAGAGGGATAGTGTCTTTGATAAAAAAGACTGTTTGGGTATTGTTAAAACCGTTTGGTTTTGGAAAGTTGTTAAAACCATTGGTTTTGGGAGAAAAGTAAACGGGTTATGGACCATTCCTCTTAACCAGTAATTTCGGGGACGAAATTCTTTTAAGGGGGGAGGAATGTGACGACCCGTAATTTTGGATATTTGAAATTGGAATATTTAATTGATTTTAAATATTTAAAAGTTAATTTTTGACTTGAATTTCAAATACCACTATTTATTTGGCAATTAAATTATTGAATTTAATAATTGATAGTTGGGTAAAATATTGAACCTTCAGTTTTAAGCCTGTTAAAAATAATTTGAAGGCTTGGAAAATTTACATTGATAATACTGAAGATAGTAAAAATGCTAAAATTGAATTTGGAAGTGTTTTGTTAAGTTTTGAAAATATATCGTTTAAATTGATATTTAAAAATAGCCTTCCGAGGCACAGTCTCCGAATTCGATGAAACCAGTTCCATTGGATCCATAATATTGTTTTATTATCGGATTTCAAATTTAGTAGTGTTTGGAGTTGTCGTGTGATCGTACGAAATGTAAACGCATCGTAATTTATATCGAAAATTAAATATAATAACTGGGTCCTAAAAGCTATCTTCTCCATACGATCGAATTAGGACTCAAAACTTTTTCCATTGCGTTCAGAATAAGGGTATAACATTATAAACGCCTAGTGGCCCGCCTCGCTAGGATGCCGAGATTTTAAGTTGTATTTATCGAGACGATTTGAATTTAATTTAAAAATATATATTTATATCCTGGGCAACTTCAGCCGAAATTATTTCACGTCATAAATTTTTCCTTTCATTTCATAATTACTGTAGCCAACCTTCTCCAACACGCCTCCCTCAACTTTATATCCTGGCTTCCTTTTCCTTTTCACTTCATTTCAAATCGCAGAAAGAAAACAAGAACAAACGAAAAATCAATAATGGCCGAACGAAAATAAATAAAATGTCGCATATTGATTTTCCTTCTCTTCGAATTCGCTGCTTCGTTCGTTTTCCCCTTCCTCACTCCATTCTCAAGATTTATTCGAAATCGTTTCACTAGAAGAAAAAAAAATGAGGGCATCACATCAAAGAAATGCGATTCGAAATCGCGTTCAAGGGGCCAAGCTCATTCAAGATGTATGCCTCGTGACATTACCACGATGCTTAGGTCGAACTCGAGCCTGCATGTGAATCGAGTTGTATGGCGTCGGCTTTGAGATGGGCAACTTTCGACTGAGATTGGCAAGGCTCGTCGATTTAGGGTTATTGTGGGTCGCGATAGCAAGAGGGGCCGGCATCGTCGCGTGGAACCAGACCTGTTCGAATCGTGTTTTGGGGGTTTGTGGAGGCTCGCGTGGGCACGTGGGGGATGGGCGATCGGGGCAGAGCAGCTAGGGAAGGTTTGCTTCATCGTGACCATCGATTCGTGATTAAGACGGCGTCTTCGAGCTCGAGAGATGTTCTGATCAGTAAGGTATATGTTTCAATTTAATTTGTATAACACATATGAATATTTGCAGAAAAGAAAATATATTCAGTGAAATCATAAAACATACAGTAAAGTATATATAAATGCAGTTTTCAATATATAGTTTAAAGCAAAAGGTTTTATTAGCCAGAGAAATATACATGCGGAAAGGTTTTGGGAAAAATATATATTTATAGTAGTTTTAGACTTTCATTTATTTATACATGAATATATGAACACAGAGGAATTTTAAAATATGTGTTTAGGGTAATTAATGAATTTAATAAACTAATTTAATTTATCTTAGTTACTGAAATAATTTATTATAGGAAAATTAGTTTAAGTAAAATTATTAAATTGAGTTAAGATTTATTAAATGGGAATTAATTTTCCAATTGTTCAAATATTAATAAACCATATAATGTTATTCAAGGTCTAAACCCGTAAAGAAATGGTCGAGATGGAAATAGAATGCAAATTAAAGTCAAAGGTGAGTTAATCTCACTCTTCTGGATTGATATTTAAATTTAAATGGTTAAATTTAAATATTTGGCTGAATGATTGAATTGATTGGATGTGTATATTATATAGTAGTATATAGTATATATTGGGTGATTGATATTCCCGCATTATATAGAGGATGAGACCCTATGCGCCGCATAATAGCGGATGATATTATAAATCCTATATACCGCGATATTCCACCTCGAAGTGGAATTGGTATTGTGCTAACATCTGTGGATGCAGGGAAACAGGTTGGAGGTATCCAACTGGATTCCTCAAAATTATTTAGATTGTTTAATATTCTGTGATATGAATATTTGATATTCTATGGTGAATTATATTGATAATTGGAATATTGAATGTTATGGTTTGCTTGAATATTCGGTACCCTAAATTACCAAAATATATAGAATTGGATTTTGAAAGGAAAATAAAGGAATGGATTTTCAAGTAAACTAATTATAAAGAATTTGAATAAATTTAAGAACAAATTTGGAAAAGAATAAAAGTGATTTCAAAATTCTAATAAATATGGAAAAAGGGGATTTTGAATAAGCAGAGAAATAATGAATATTAAGCTTAAGCAATATTATTTGAAAGAATAAAGAATTTATTTCAATTCAAGGTTTAAATTTAATTAAAAGGAAAAAGAGGGAATTTGGGAAATCTGGAATTTAAATTTCAGTTTAAAGATTTTAAATCATAATAAAGAAATAAAATCTGAAAGTTAATGGATTTTGAAATAAATGAAGTAAGTAAGGAAATTTATTTCAAAATGAAGTAAATTGGAAATCAATTGTAAATTGATATAAGTGTTTGGAATTGAAATTTAAAAGAGAAGTGAGATTTTGGAATTTATAAATTGGGTTTATAAAGGTGAAGTAATATATCAGTGGATATTTGGAAGAATAAATTCAGGGTGGGAATTTATTAAAGAAATGGGTACATTTGTTTAAAAATAAATAGTGATTTATTTTTAAAGATGTGGAAGAGAAGTGTATTTCCCTGGATAGCCAAGTACGTTTCCAAAGTAAACTTTTAAGTATAAGCTAAAAGTTGATTTAAAATATGTTTTAGAAAATTTATTATTCTTAAATGTTTAAATTTAAAGCAAGTATTTTTCAAATTTATTTTAATAGTAATTATTTAAAGATGGTTTGGTATTATGTTTTAAATGATAAAAAAAATCTAGTTTTATATTTTATTAAGTAGCTTTATTTTGAATATTCTTAAAGTATATATCTTTGAATAAAGTATTAAAGTAGTTTTAAATCTAAATGTTTAAAAGTATATTCTATAATTAAGTGTTTTAAAGTCTAAATGTTTGTACTTGGTGATTTCAGTGGAAATAGAAAATATTTGGGAATTTATTCCATGAGAGAAGACGGTTTGAAACTGTTTTCAAAAGGTTGAAAAGTGGAAATATATCTTGCGAAGATATTTGAGAGGTAAATAAATAATTTGGGAAAATTATTTATTGTTGAATGATTTTTTTGTGAATGTTAATTGGTAGTTAAATAACCGACTATCAATATTGGCCAATGCGCTGATCGTTTCGAAGAGACCGAGATCGGGATTTATTTCTCGAAAATCACTTCGATCCGGTTTGTACGTTTCGTGGGGAAACGAGTTCGGAGTCGAAGATGGAGCAGTGAAGTGCAAGGGCTAGTCACTACTAATCCTGAGGGTGGTTCCAAAATGGATGTAGTAGGAATAGTGCCTTCGGTTCCGTTCGAACCTGGAACGGACTTGTATGGATGAATGCTTTCGGAACATCGTCAGGTGGACGATGGGCATTCTAAGGGATATGTTCTATAAAGGTAACGCTTAGCCTCAAGCCTCATCAACCGGGAATGACTAAAAATCAGGGGTTATGCAGCAAGGCTATGTGGGTAGCGCCCATTAGGGTGAGGTCATCCCTGTCTAGATGTCCCTTTTTATTTCGGCTGTGTGGCGGTTGGTCGTGCCAACCGTGGGGTGATCTTACTCGGAATTACCCTTAGGTAGTTCCGGTCTTGTGTTGTAGGGGATCGGGCGTGGTCCTCGGTACACTGATCTCGACCTGGTACTATGACATGTGGTACCCCAGTGCCTAGTCATTGTATGGTATCCAATCTCCAATAAGCGCCTGCACGGTTTTGATTGTGCCCAACTATTGCTGAAATGTGAGATGCAAGCATTTCAGCTAGATTCTATTTTACTTTCTATAGACACTATTATAATATCAGACAAATTTGATAAAAAGTGTTTTGGCTATCGTAAGGTAAAAGCCCGACATATTTATTTGTGGCGTGGTCTTACGAGATGTTTTTGATTTCAAAGGGTTTGGAAAACTTAAATAATCTAATTGAGTGTGTTTTCTCACGTTGGTTTTCCAGACTGACTCGGGTGTTATTTTATTATAATGCTCGGGTCAGACCGAGTATTATAGATTACAAGAAAGGATACTGTAGAGCTCAGGAGTCAAGCTGGATGGCGAGACGTATCACCCGTATATGATGTATATTCCGTTGTATTGTGTATGTTGTGTATTCTGTATGTGGGACAAGTTATTATAACTGTCCTGGATTGTGATGTTGATTGTATTGTACTCTGATGTTGTATTCTAAAGATGTAAAGTATAAAACAGATATTGTTTTCTTTTGTGTAAAGATCAGTTATTATCTATTATATTTTATTCCGCTGCGTATGTGAGATTCTGATGTTGTGTTGTTTCCTCTTCTTCTACCTTTTTCTTCTTTAAGCCAAATGGTTCTTATTTCCATTCACTTTGAATCAATGTTGGAGGGTAGTGTCGATTCAAGGGGTACGGGTTTGCGGGCTGTTACAATGTTTCTACCACTCAAAAATCAATTAATAAGCATTAACCATGATTACATATAGTGTTTTCGATGATGTATATACCGTAGTAAGTGAGCTCTTGGCATACAGAAGCACCACAAAATAAAATCAAACACATAGCAATCCAAACAAACACGTTATAAATAATTAATTTTTTTATTAGAGACCGTTCACCTTAGCAATACTCATGCATAAACACTTCAATGATACTTCACTACTCCCTCTACGCCCACCACTTCTTTCGTTGGAACACCAAACTTTCTAAAAACTTCATCTTGATGGATTATAAGGGTATAATTCTTGGTTGATAAGCACATACTTGAATTTCTTAAATTTAGGATTTTAATTATTTTATACGGATAAATTTTTATAGAGGAAGATAAAGTGGGTTTTTGATTTTCTCCATGAAGAAATGAGCTATAAGCATTGGCATGAAGAGAATAAACAAAAAATCTAGAATAGTGGATATAAACTAAAAAAGAAATGAGTTAATTGTCTTGGAGTTGGATTATGGACTAATGGGCTACAAAATAAATCACATTCCCATTTTATTTTACTTTCTTCATTCTGCAAACAATTTTCCAGTTAACTAAACAATTCAGTATCTCCAAAAAAAATCATATTTACTCAAGACCAATGTTTACATGACATTGTAAGTTTATAAGAATTATGTTTCACATAATTACACTATTTACAAATAATTAACTTTAATTACCATTTTTAGTCTATCATAGTAAAAATTATTTATTGACACCAACGATTAAATAAAAATATATTCTTTACCATAGAAAATTTCAAAAATATTTTATTTATCATTATTTAACTTTATAAAATTATTCGGCCACTTCTTAATTCATTAAAAAATCATTTAAAGTGCAACAATGTCAATATTAATGCAGAAATACAAAAAATACCTTTTATTTCCAATTTATTGTCTCAAATGTTTAAAACCAAAATAATTAATTTAGTAATAACTTTAACAAATAAGTTCTTACAATATAAATAAATATCACTAGTTAAATTATCTTTTTCTGAAATCTCAATAATGAATATTTTTTCTATTGAAAATTTTAACTTCACAAATTACTTCATCGTTTAAATACCAAATAAATTTCTATATTTCCAAATTACCTTAAATCTCCAATACTTTAGTTCAACCCTGAATTATTTTAATTTAATTATTTAAAACACTATTATTAATTTTAATTAATTGCTTATCTACATCGGGTTATTACAGACTTCCCCAATAAGAAAACCACATCCTCACAATTTCTCATTAAGGAAACTTTATAATAAGTTAATACTCCTTGCTTTACTCACGCATTTACAATTAAACACAAGCACAAAACATCAAAGCAAATCACAAACATACCACACAAAGCTCTTTATTTACTTTCTCGGGTCAGCACATAGGGTGATTTGCGTCAACCCGTCAAGTACTAAATAGAGAAACTCTAACATCTCCTTAAAATATTTGATAATTAGGTTCTAGTCTCTACTTAGGCATATATTGTAACACAGCGCGTTTTTAGATAATTAAATAATCAAATAACGATGAACAGTGAAAATAAGCATTTTTGGAATTTTCAGAATATGGCCTCGAAACATATACCATTGTGTTCGTGGTGATTTTCCGATCAATTTCTATATATAACTTGTCGAAATCCGAGTTAATACGAAGAAGTTACGAGAAGAACAAGAAATCAGAAAAATGAAAAGAAAAAAAATAATAATAAGACCCTACGGGCCGACCTATAGGTCAACCCGCAAAACACAAGGGTCGACCCTAAGGTCGGCCCGCAAAGAACACAGGTCGACCTATAGGTCGACCCACGTTTTCCCTAGACGTTAAATCGTTCAGTGACGTGCCGAGCTTTTCTAATTCGGTTTTTGCACGATCTGAAGCGTTGTTTTCTGGATCCAACAATTCACGGCGAGCCTGTGACATGTTGCACCAGATTCAATCCAAAAATCCGACGGTCTGAGATCCCCAAACTCCACTATAAATAGAACCCTAGGCCTAGCTATTTTCCCATAATTAGATTTTCTCAATTGGGTTCAATGCCTGAGGCTGAACCATAAATAGAAAATATTTCTGGGGAGAAGATCTTTTTAATAAAAATATTAGACACCTTAGGAGGGGATCCAGGAAGGCCATGGAGCAAAGCTAAGGATGACAGGTGAGTGGATTTAAATTATATCTCTTTTATGTTTATGATATACAATATCGTTGGATTCCCATTAAATATTTAATTAAGCATTTATTTCAGTAATTAGTTCTACTAATTAGTTATGTTGAAACAGTAAATTTTATAAGAGAAGTATACTTATATTTAAATGTTATTTATTTGGAAAAAGAAAGGAATACAATTAAATGTAAGTAATATTTGGCTTAAAAGTTGTAGAGAAAGCATAAGCCTAAAAGTGAGAAATTTACAGTAAATTATGTTAAAAACAGGAGAAATGAATTAAAAAGGGGAAAATCAAAATAATTTGATTTGGAAGTTAGTGATAGATTAGTTGGTTGGTTTAGAAAAGGGAATACATTTCCATAGTTTATCATTGTAAGAACAACGATAAACGTAATTGCAAGAATAAAAGCAAGAAAAATGGAATTAGTGCAAAATAGAGACATTACTATATTTTGCATTACCCAATAATTAGAGAAACAATAAAAGAAATATCTTGCAGTTACGAGTTATTATTTATAGCATTATTTAGTATTAAAATATGGAAATGGATTTTTAGCACAGTTTTTGTAACCAACCAAATAGAATATAACTGCTTCCTAGAATAAAAGAGAATAACGTGAAGCGTTAAAGAAATTAAAGAAGAGGAAATAATCAAGTTAAATATTTGACAAGACTAGAAATAATAAACAAGAAATGTGACTAGATCTGCATTTATTGCGTAGATATTAGAATAAAAAGTAAAGCAGTTATTATGATAAGTAAATTTGTGACTGTTGGACATAGTCCCAATCCAAGACTGTCATATAATATAAGAGAACTAAAGAGAATTTAATATCATAATAAAAGAAGACAGACTAGAATAGGAAAGAGACACTTGCAATTACATTTATAACATGTAGGTTATAAAAGAAAGAAAAGAATATAAAAGTAACAATTGCAAGTATGATTGTAACACGTAGGTTATAATTAAAAAGAAAGAAATAGAAGAGGCTTATTCTATCAAACTTCGATCTTGGATTAAGTTAATAAGCAAAATAATAGAAGTGGCCCGTACCAGCAGCATTTCCTTTTAGGTCTAGGACTGATGGTCTCACATATAAGTGGGGCTGGGCATGCTGATTAGGGTAAATAAGTAGCCAACAGAATAAGAAAAGTAAACTAAACGCATAATAAAAAATTAGACGTAGATCTAATAAAATGGTTAGATGCATTTAGAGCAGCCCGAAAGAGAATTTGGACAAAGAGCCTAACGAAGCAGTTCGTCAAAGATTTTAGTACAGAAAGAGCACGTCCAACTTAGTTAGTTCGGGCTAGATGGAAGTACGAGACTTCAATGGGACGTGAGGATACTCTAGGATGGCCCTCTGGGGTAGGCCTAACGAAGCTGCACCCCCGGAGGCAGGTCTGTAGGTGTTCCGTCAAGAGAGTATGCCTTGACTACTTTTGCATTGCAGGCCTAACGAAGTGGACCTTTGTAGGCAGTCAAAAGGTTGATGATGGAGTAGGATATTCGTATGACACCATACTCTGGGTTGCGAGTAGGTTATAGTGGGCAGAACCAAAAGGATAGCCGCATGCGGAAATCAAGCCATCATCAATCAAAGCGAGTTCGAGAAAGAATAGAGTTAAACCAACAAGCCAATGATTCTTTCACTATCAAGACATTGGATGAGGGGCACGACCAATTGGATGTTTAGATTGTTTGCAGTAGGGCACAACCACTTAGCTCTTGAAGGGTCTTTCGATTAGTTAAGGGGGGCTATGTGGTGCCATAGCCACGATGAGAAAAGAGACAGACCAAATAGAATATATGTATGTAGGCCTAACGAAGCGGACCTTTACAGATGTAGAAAATCCCCGACTGAGTTCCGTACAAGGTAGACCTTGTTGGCGGAGCTCAGGGAGTAGACAGAACGATTACCTGTAGTCCTCAATGTATGCACCGGGTGGTACATTGTGGATGTCCGAGCACTAGTATAAGCTAGTGCGGATGCAGTTTCACGTTTTCATAGTAGACGACGGAACATTTGTATTGTAGGCCTCACGAAGCTGTACTTTACAGATGTAGTTACAATACGCTCTAGAAGCCAGACGATGGAGTCCTTTTCGAGAAGGATACGGAAGGTACTATGGGTGGTTCCTAGGACCGATTCGGTCTTTGGGCATGTAGCTGCATATATATTGGTTATTAGGTCTTAATCTATTAGGGAGTAGATGGGTACGATTCACGCACAGAGGCGAGAGTATTATAAACCCAATAAACCTAATATAACTGAAAATGGAAATAGAACTGTATACGTAGAATTATGCTTAGAAGTGTATAAATTTTCCATTCACCAGAACTTTAGTTCCGACCCCCTCCTCATAACATCCCACATATTAGATAGAAGGCAGAGATTTTCCAGCTTTGTGACACTTTTATAAAGTGTTACTACATTAGTGAGTATTTACTTACTATTATATTTTAGTCAGTTCCACTGTGAGATATTTATTTGAGCTCTGATATATTTATCTTTGCCTATTTGCAGGATACCAGATACCCAACTCGGGCTTCAGTGGGCTTGGATTTTAGTATTTTTGCGAAAAATCCAGACCCACTGGAATTCGGGTTGTTACATTTGGTATCAAAGCATAAGTTAGTAGATCCTAAGTAAATTAGGAAATATAAGTGAATGTATTGGTATTTTTGAATAAAATATAAATATATTATGTACTAAAATCCAAATAGTCCCCAATTATAGATTTTAACATATGGAAAGTTTTTAAAAGTATATTTGTGCATAGTTTGCTAGTTGGGTTTGGGATGACCCAAGGATGTTGAGCCCTATGTTATTGCCGATTTATAGTATACAATAAGCTATGTTTGGAAAGAAGATTGGTATCCATATGTTATAGGAAGTGGGAAAGTTCCCTAGGGATAGTAGGGAGAGTATTATTTTGGAAGGAATAAGATATTTTAGTAAGGAAATGAGATTTCCAAGGCTTAGGAAGGGTATTCCTAGGGTAGTAAGAAGAAAATCCACTTTATGTCTAGCCCAATAAAATGAAACTTTTGGAATTGAAAAGTTGAAAAGTATAATTGTTAATAAGTTTGAGGAAGTAAATATTGGGTTTTTGAAAAAAAGTGGTATGAAATTTAAATTGGTTTTTATACGATGTAAATTTTGTTAAAAGTGAAATTCTTTTTCAAGAATTATAGAGCATGTATAGCTCGCTAGTTTCTTTGTAGGTAAACAAAGATTTTAAATATAAAAACCTAGAGTGTGTCAAGTATCGAGAACGTATGTTACAACATTTATTGTTGTAATAGATGTTTTCGTGAAAAATAAAGGAAGCATAGACTATGACACTATTGTTATAGTCGGTGACTCCCAAAGGAAATGATTTTACACATCATATGGGATTTATTAATATTTATTTTAATTGAATCTATATACTAGTATTTTGGGTTGTAGTAACAGTGTTTTACGCAACATCTGTTTTGACCCAAATAAAAATGTGTTTTGAAGATAATTTCTATGTATAGAAATAAAGTGGTTTGTAAGTACACTTATTATTTAAATAATTATATGGAAATGTTTTATAGTTATGAAAATATTAAAACAATTTTTGAAAATGAGTTTTTCTAAAAGAAGAAGAAGATGTAAGTTAAATATTAGGAAATTAATAAATTTCGTAGGAAATGTCTATTGTAAGTGAATATTGATTAAACATACTTTAATCTATTGGAATGAAATGAATAATGATATAATTTTCTATCAAATAAAATCACAAATAAAGATGTTTTGTGCAAGTTATAAGGAATATGTGAAAGAGATGTGCAAGGTATGGAAAGCACCATATTTTGTATAGCCTATTTCGGTAAATTATAAAATAAGTTCCTTGTAATTTCACATAAACATGAAATTCTCCATTAAAGGATTCATAGAAGGTTTTAGCGTTAATGGTTTCTAATAAGAGAAAGTAGTTCCAATACATTAAGGTATAAAACCATTAGGTGTAATAAGAAGTGTAATAATTAGAGACAGTGTTAGTTAAGAGGGTTATTATAGAGAGCCTTAGTAGGAAAGCTAAGCAATGGAAATTTCATATTTTCCATTGATTATACGCATTGGTTGCTTGCCTTTGCAGAAAGTCCCCATTTGTAGTAAGTTAGGAACTCCTCCAAGGTTAGGTAATTGAAAGAGTAGGAAAGTTAAGGGATTTTTGATAAAATAATTGTTCTTATCTACTCCAGTTTTCGTAAATTTGAAAATATATGAAAAGAAGATTTTTGAAAACATGTGAGGACATTTTTGAAAGTCAATAAAAAAAGTTTTAAGGACAAGCAAGGCATGTTTTAAAGAAAAATGGTTTGATGAAAAAGTAAATAAATTTTTGGAAGAGAAAAACTTAGTACACAGCTAAATTTAAAAATCAATTTTTTTTAGAAAGCTGTAAAAGTCTTTAAAAGGAAAAGAGGAATAAGTTTTGAACTTAGAATTTGTAAGTTTTCCCCTCTAGGTTTGGGGAATAATTTAAATTCAAAGAGCTGTAAAGAGGAAAGTCTAGATAAAATGTTAAGTAACCAAGTACCTTTGAATTTATTAGAAACTTAAAAGTAACACTTTTAAATGCAAGAATTTTAGGATTTGATATTTCAAAAATTTAGAAGCTTTAATTTTTGAAATGAAATGATTAATACCAAACCAAACTTTTAAATATGGAGTAGATAAGAATCATTTCCTTGGTGTGACGGGAAAAGTGT
Source organism: Allium fistulosum (assembly GCA_030737815.1). Lineage (NCBI taxonomy): Eukaryota > Viridiplantae > Streptophyta > Magnoliopsida > Asparagales > Amaryllidaceae > Allium > Allium fistulosum. The sequence continues at coordinate 3,151,242 of JASFAW010000015.1, forward strand.
AAGGCTATGTAGGAGATAGCAGTGATTACTTTTAGTAGTAATAATAAAAGTTCCTGTAAAGTGTATAGGACACTACTGAGAATCTAGGAATGTTGCTTCATGTGTGTAGACTATAGAACAATAGTGAAGTGATATTAGTAAGATAGTAAGACACACGTGGTTGGGATATGTAAACCTTAGTTGGGGAGAAATGAAAGATAAAGAGAAAATTTCCCCAAGCTTAGTTTCCATTTTAGATGAGACTGCATAGATTGAAATCCTTATTCGTTGCAGTAAATGAGACTTGGTTTTTCCTTTTTGAGTATGGAATGGAAGAGATGAATAGATCTTATTCATCGTGAGTAATACAGCGTAAGTTAGTAACGAGAATAGGCGGTAGGAGGAGCATATGAGTTACTTGGATTCCTAAAGTAGGATCTTTCTGTGTCAGAGTGGACATGGTCCTAGGCCTCTTAGCCCTAGATGATAGCTGTGTTTAGCTACTATAATAAAAGAAAAGTAAAAGCAGATAAAAGCAACCAAAAGAAAAATAGTAAAATTTAAAAAAAAGCGACAGAAACGTCAATAAAAATTAATGAGAATTGCAAAAGAAATTTTTTCTTATGCAAATCGTGCTTGGGAAAGCAAATAGAGATTTTTATAGAATAGTGGCATAAGTTCCAAGTACGGAGAAAGAGGTGCGCAAAAGTAAAACAGAAAAATGTGAGGTTTTTCCATTTTCTACCTTCTTTCTGACATAAGAAATCGAGTTTGGAAAAAATTAGATTTTTCTGAAATTCGAATATTAAAAGTTGTGTGGTAGGATTTGGATGTAAAATTCGTTGTACTACACCCTTATTCGGTGGGAGTGTGGGGAAAATTGGATGAAAAATGTTTTGAGTTTTCAAAAGATTGCATTCATATAAAAATTGCAAGTATATTTAGGATGTGTGCATCATATTTTAAAAAGGAGTTTTTAAAGAAGAAAAGCATTCATATAGGATGTACCACATAGAAATTCATGTACATGCATATATTTTATGTTGAATAACACTTTGCACAAGGACATGGATGGTCGCAAAATTGGATGTACACAAAATGGATGTGTTTGATGCGAGGAATTACATAGTTTTACCCTTATCTCTTTTATGTTTATGATATATAATATCATTAGATTCCCATTAAATATTTAATTCAGCATTTATTTCAGTAATTAGTTGTACTAATTAGTTATGTTGAAACTGTAAATTTTATAAGAGAAGTGTAATTATATTTAAATGTTATTTATCTGGAATAAAGAAAGGAATCCAATTAAATATAAGTAATATTAGGCTTAAAAGTTGTAGAGAAAGGTATAAGCCTAAAAGTGAGAAATTTACAGTAAATTATGTTTAAAACAGGAGAAATGAATTAAAAAGGGGAAAATCTAAATAACTTGATTTGGAAGTTAGTGATAGATTAGTTGGTTGGTTTAGAAAAGGAAATACATTTCCATAGTTTAATATTGTAAGAAAAACGATAAACGTAATTGCAAGAATAAAAGCAAGAAAAATGGAATTAGTGCAAAATAGAGACATTACTGTATTTTATATTACCCAATAATTATAGAAACAGTAAAAGATATATCTTGCAGTTACGAGTTATTGTTTATAGCATTATTTAGTATTAAAATATGGAAATGGATTTTTAGCACAATTTTTGTAACCAACCAAATAGAATAGAACTACTTCCTAGAATAAAAGAGAATAACGTGAATCATTAAAGAAATTAAAGAAGAGGAAATAATCAAGTTAAATATTTGACAAGACTATAAATAATAAACAGAAAATGTGACTAGAACTGCATTTACTGCACAGATAGTAGAATAAAAAGTAAAGCAGTTATTATGATAAGTTATTTGTGACAGTTGGACGTAGTCCCAAGCCAAGACTATCATATAATATAAGAGAACTAAAGAGAATTTAATATCATAATAAAAGAAGACAGACTAGAATAGAAAAGAGAAACTTGCAATTACATTTATAACATGTAGGTTATAAAAGAAAGAAAAGAATATAAAAGTAACAATTGCAAGTATAATTGTAACAAGTAGGTTATAATTAAAAAGAAAGAAATAGAAGAGGGTTATTCTATCAAACTTAGATCTTGGATTAAGTTAATAAGCAAAATAATAGAAGTGGCCTGTACCGGCAGCATTCTCTTTCAGGTCTAGGACTGATGGTCTCACACATAGGTTGGGCTGGGCATGTTGATTAGGGTAAATAAGTAGCCAACAGAATAAGCAAAGTAAACTAAACGCATAATAAAAGATTAGACGTAGGATCTAATAAAATGGTAAGGTGTGTTTGGAGCAGCCCGAAAGATAATTTGAACAAAGAGCCTAACGAAGCAGTTCGTTACGGATTTTAGTACAGAAAGAGCACGTCCAACTTAGTTAGTTCAGGCTAAAAGGAAGTACGAGACTTTAACGGGACGTAAGGATACTCTAGGATGGCCCTTTAGGGTAGGCCTAACGAAGCTGCACCCCCGGAGGCAGGTCTGTAGGTGTTCCGTCAAGAGGGTATGCCTTGAGTGCTTTTGCATTACAGGCCTAACGAAGCGGACCTTTGTAGGAAGTCAAAAGGTTGATGATGGTGTAGGATATTCATATGATACTGTACTCTAGGTTGCGAATAGGTTATAGTGGGCAGGACCCAAAACGATAGTCGCATGCGGAGATCAAGCCATCATCAGCCAAAGCGAGTTCAGGAAAGTCTAGAGTTAAACCAACATGCCAATGATTCTTTCACTATCGAGACATTGGATGAGGGGCATAGCCAATTGGATGTTTAGATTGTTTGCAGTAGGGCACAGCCACTTAGCTCTTGAAGGGTCTTTCGATTAGTTGGGGGGGCTGCGTGGGGCCATAGCCACGATGAGAAAAGAGACAGATCAAATAGAATATTTGTATTGTATGCCTAACGAAGCGGACCTTTATAGATATAGAAAATCCCCGACCGAGTTCCGTACAAGGTAGACCTTGTTGGCAGAGCTCAGGGAGTAGACAAAATGATTACGTGTAGTCCTCAATGTATGCACCGGGTGGTACATTGTGGATGTCCGAGCACTAGTATAAGCTAGTGCGGATGTAATTTCACGTTTTCTGTGACGCCCCACCTCTATACCCACGCCAGCCAAGGACACTACGAGGTAATGCCGTCAACTAGCACGGAGAATAAGGCTGTTGAGGAGCGACCATCTGTATAATTTCTTTGTGCGAGCACCGATATGTCAGATAGAATAGAATGCATACTTTTAAAGATGAAATCCAACATACCGATACAAACACAAAGCTATCACACAGTGGCTATATATAATCTTCGGAAACAAATATAGAAATAAACGTAACACAAATCAATCACACACAATTCATATCACAAAGGCGGAAATAGATATGAATATAACACATGAAAGTGTACATCAGAGTAGTGGTCAAATAAGATCCACATAACACAAAAGAATAGATACAAGTGCAAGGTAAAAGAATATGTATACATCAAGGAGTCTCAATCTCAAATGTATACAACAAAAACTACTAAACTAGAGTAGTTAGCCAAAACTCAGAAGATGGCTCCAGATAAGAAGTCATGAGGAAGCACCTGTAAAATCTCAGTCTGACCCGAGTATTATTTAAGGAGAAAATAATAAACGGATCAGTCTAGCTATAAATATCAGATAAAGTGATATAGAACAAGAGATATGGCATAAACATATAATAACCATAATACCATACTGTGATAAGTACGTAATTGAAAATCAACAAGAGATTAATCAATATCACAAGAATCTTCTCAAAGATTAAAAAGAATGTCATATTCTTTATTTAATTCACCAAGCCACAATAATGACATACATATTAATGCCAATTGTAAAAGTTGGTGAAACATTAAATTCCAGAAATCAATATCCATAAATCACAAAAGTTAACGACACACGAATTCTAGAAATCAATCAACAAGAAATCCAGAAAACACAAGAAAGAGGATGGCCAATCCCCTAAAAAATGAGCCGAAGCTCCTCCTGACTGGGTATAGTCCCCCATTGCGGACTTTGAGCCGAAGCTCCTCCTGATGAGCCGAAGCTCCTCCTGATGAGCCGAAGCTCCTCCTGACTGGGTATAGTCCCCCATTGCGGACTTTGAGCCGAAGCTCCTCCTGATGAGCCGAAGCTCCTCCTGACTGGGTATAGTCCCCCATTGCGGACTTTGAGCCGAAGCTCCTCCTGATGAGCCGAAGCTCAATAAAACGAAGTACAGTCCTTCACATGGACAAAGAGACATCGCACATTGCTAGTCTAAACCATAAAATGATCATCATCGATCATAAGGAAGTGTCAATTACACTAAGCCAGTAAATATAAGAGTTTAGCTTCATGTCCCATAACCACTTGCTTAACTCAAATATTTACGAACAAACTGTAGATCTCCACTAGAAAATTGTCACAAGAGAGTTTCAATATGTGTGAATCGAAATCACACCAATGAGGTATAGACTAACCTTGAAGATAAAGAGATATGTGTGAATCGAAATCACACAAATGGTGTCTAGTCTAACTTCGCAAACAAAGAGACATCACTCAATCGCTAGTCTAAATCACAAGAATGATCATCATGATCATAAGGAAGTGTCGATTACACTAAGCTAGTAAATATAAGAGTTTAGCTTCATGTCCCATAACCACTTGCTTAACTCAAATATTTACGAACAAACTGTAGATCTCCACTAGAAAATTGTCACAAGAGTTTCAATCGAACAAGTCCATCAATTAACCGACGAAGTAAACGCAAGTGTTTCATACCACTTGTTTTGCTAAGCCGTTTAATTATATTTTCTCATACGAATGAGGTAAAGGTTTGTATATACTAATAGATTGGAAAACAGTTTTATAAACGAGTTTGATATTGAAAATAGAGTTGAAATCATTTTAATGAAAGAGTTTTGATATTTAATACTAGTATAGAAAACCTTTATATTTTGAAGTGACAAATCATAGAAGTGATTGTAGAAACAATCAATCATAAAAATTCACGTTCGAAGACGTGAATAAAATCCAAAGGAATCGATATCAAATCCATCAAAGTAGAAATTCTGATGAATGTTTTTCAGATAAGATCCCCTACGAAGGGGGGTACGGGGTTCGACCTGCCCGGTCAGGTCGCGGGGGTCCAAGGGGCAGCGCCCCGTCAAAACGGTACGACCTAGTGAAGACAAAATGAGGTCTAACGACCTAAGGGGGATAGGGTCGAGCGACCTAACGAGGTACCATCCCGAAAGAGTAGTCATCAAAGTCTTAAGAAATGATAACAACAAATAGGAGACAACATGAATCGATTAAAGTTGGAAATTCAAACAAAATAGGCAATATAGGCATAATTGGCAAATAGGAGCAGGTCGGTCAACCGGACTCCCTGAGTCGGTTGGCCGGACCAGAGACAGAAGTGCTCGGGTAGCAGGTCAGTCGACCGGACCCTGAGGTCGGTCGGCCGAAGCCTGTAACCTGCACTTCCAAACAGAGGCAGGGAGATGCTATAGTAGCAGGTCGGTCGACCGGACTCTGAGGTCGGTCGACCGGAGCCTGTTTCCAGCACTCCCATGCCAATCAAATGAATGCCAATTCCTTCCGAAATGCAATCGGTCAAGCAACGGCACTAAGGGTTTACGCCAATCGACTACCCGGCCATATACGCTCTTCGATTCATCACCAAAAACATGATCAAAACATCAAAGTTAGGATTTTCAAAGAATTGAACTCAAAACACTAAAAATTGGAATATTCACCAAATCAATCCAAACCAAAAGCATTTGCACAAGAATAAGTGTTAGGAATTCATACCTAACAATCGAAGATAAATATAGATTAAGATGTGAGATAAAAATCTCACCTTTGACACAAGAACAAGGAAGGAGAAGCTTGAAATCAAAGGAGAGGCAACCACTCTTCAATCCTAACTCAAGAAGCTCCAACTAAGATCAAAACAAGCATCTCCCAAATTTAGGTTTAGGAAATAAACTGAAATTGATAAGAGAATGAGTTGGAGAAGATGAAGAGGAGGCTTACCTATGGATTCACTTTGATTTTGGAGCTAAAAGTTGGATTTGCTAAAGAAATTAGGGCTTAGGAATTTCCATTTCCCATCTCTCCCACCATTGTTGCTGAAGCTTGAGTATTAGGATTTAGAAATGAAGTAATGAAGAGTTGGAGTGGAGTTGGGTTGATAAAACCAGAATTGGGATGGGCTGAACCCAAACCCAAAGCCCTAAGTGAAAAGTAGCAAAATTTCGACTTTCTCCAAACATATCGAAGCTTATACTAAAAAAGGTCGCAAACGGCATTTTGAACTCAATGGAAGTGGTCTCGAGTCCTAATTCGACTGTTTGCAAAAAGTAGCTTTTCGGACCAAAATCCGACGAACGACGAAATATTTAAATATAAAATCGATAAATATGCGGGTTGTTACATTTTCATACTAGATGACGGAACATTAGTATTGCATGCCTCACGAAGCTGACCTTTACAGATGTAGTTACAATATGCTCTAGAAGCCAGACAATGGAGTCCTTTCCGAGGTGGATACGGAAGGTACTATGGGTGGTACCTAGGATCGATGCGGTCTTTGGACATGTAGCTACATATATATTGGTTATTAGGTCTTAATCTACTAGGGAGTAGATGGGTACGATTCACGCACAGAGGCGAGAGTATTATAATGTAATGACCCCGAATTTTAAATACATTTAAATTGATAATTAAATGAATTTTTGAATTAAAATTGTATAGTTAATTGAAAATTTAAACGAGTTTCCTCAAACCCGAATATATTCTGATAAATCATTTAAATTTAAATATTGTATATATATGTATATATGTGAATGTGTATATATTTGGGTATATATGAGTCAATTTGAGATTATAAATATATGTATATATATTTGATTTGAAATTAAATTGTAAATAAATGATTTAAAAATAAATATAAAAATACAGACATTTGACATAGGTATAAAATCAATAAATAAGTAATTTTAAATTTAGAATTGATGGTTAATAATAATTTGAATTTATGAATTAAAGACAAGACAATAAATATTAAAGTAAAATAATCATAATAAATATTAAGTTAGAAATAGAATCAATATATAAAAGATAACTATAACAATATAAAGTAAACAAATAATTGCTAAAATTTTAACAACAAATTAAAATCTAGAAATTTATCTATGTTACAAAATAAATATAAAGTAAATACATATATATCTTAATCTCATGATTAATAAACAATACATATAGAATAGACTACAATATAATAAAAGAAAAATAAAATAATGTAAAGATAGAAGTTTACTCATATTATAAAATAATGAGACAAGGCAAAATAAAATCTAATAACGTATTAAAAATTTATATTATGAAGTAATATTACAAAGACTAAAGCAAAATATATACTTGAATTTGAAACAAGTAATGGAACAAAATGAAGATAATGCAAAGGATAAGTATGCAAGCCACAAAAGCAAGATTCAGCCGAGTCAAACTAGCAAAGCAAATAAAAATATATATATTTGAAGCCTGCAAAAGAAGATAGTAAAGTACACTCAAGTATTCATACAAAAATTGAATAAGTATGAACAAGGACAAGTAAGATAAGTATGAACACTTGGAAATGAAAGAAGACAAAGAAATAAATGCAACTCTCTTTAGCCACCAAATTATCTTCAGCCGAAGGAAATAAAAATTTATATTGTACAAGCTAATTAATGAAGCCATCAGCAACACTATCTATCAGCCTCCAAAGAAATGAAATATCTCTGACCAAACCAAATATCACTTGTACAAAATATAATACCCTGTAACTTCATTTCCACATATCAAACTTTTCATTCCAGTTTCGTTCTTGAAGCTGAGAAAACTTAAAGTAGTTATCATTCAAACTTTAACAAAAACTTCAATTAAAACAACAATACAATCAAATCAAACAGAGATCAAAAGAAGAAAAGTGTCCTGCTTGCAAATTTTCTCAAGCTTGATTCAAAAGAAAACTATGTTCTTCAAATTGAGGTGAGCAAACTACCACTTTTATTTGAATCTGTTGTGAATTTTGATGCTATGATTAATACTTGAAGCTGTTAGTATAAATGTTAAGATGCCTGTATATCTGTATATATGCAAATGTTTAGTGTGCATATCCGTTACAAGCATACATCTTTTTGTTTAAAAACATTTACAGGTTTGAAGTCATAAAGAATCAAATCCTCTTTCCTCGATCTGTTTTAGGTCATGATATCTGAATGAAAATTTGTTGTAAATCTACAACATCAATTTTAGAAACAATTTCGAAAATTTATATTAAGTAATTGATTCGAAAATAGGAAAATACAGTGAAATTTTTATATATGTCAAAATTTGATCATCATAAATTCGTGTTTGAATTTCATAACCATATTCGAATTAGTAAATGATGAATTTAGATAAAGGTTTCATAATTTTTAAGTAAGTAAATCAAGTGAATTATCGAGTTGAACGGAATTGACATTTTCGTCAAATTTCGGTGATCGTCAACGAACTAGGTGATGCGGTTGATACTGGAGGTGGCTCGAAGTTTGGGTCACTTGGTAAAAATGTTGATGGATTATATTTGTGGCTGTGGTGGCGGGTATGGGGTGATCTAGGGTTTAGTATTGGGTTTTGGATCATCGATGTTGTCGAGGTGTTTCTGAAGATTGAGATGGATCGGGTTAGATCGCGATGGGGGGAAATCGAGGCAGAAGTAGTGACGTAGTTTCTGGTTGATGGGTGAGGAATATCGTGGTCGAGATCATCGGAGTGTGGAGATTTTCCGATCGAAGGTTGCTGTTTTTGTTCGTCTGATTTGGCTCGATTTCGAGATTGATGATCGAGTGGGATGGTCGAAATCGAGTGTGGAGTGGATCGGTGACTTGTTGACAATAAATGGTGGAGTCTGATCGCCGGCGGCCATCTGTGTACGTGCACTGGTGCACAGTGTGTCAGTTAAAGATGAGTTTTTGGGAAGAAGCTTTGATCACGGGTTGGACTCAAGACGATATTGGGTTTGTCTCGAAGTCATGCTCGAGAAAAATTAGCCTGGGCTCGGGTAAATGTTGTCCAGGGTTTAAGAACAGAAATCTGTTCTGTTTTGGTTTTGGAATTTTAAAAATTTTAAATTTCAAATTATAAAACAAAGTTTTAAACTGAGCTTAAAATCAGAGTTTAAGTGTAACTTCAAGTCAGTAAAGAAAGAATTAGTTTTAAACTTTATTAAAAATATCAATTGGTATTCATTTTGAATCTTGGAATTTAAAATGAATTTAAAAAGTGGATTGAATATAAATGTCTCAACATATTTATAAGTGATAACAAAATCATTTGTAAAAAAATGAGATTTGTTTTAAGTTAATGAAGATACAATGTTGATTTGTAATTCATAAGTTAAATAAAAATGGATAATTTATTTATTTAATTTAGTAATGATTTAGATCGATTAAATAAGTAATTAAAAGGTTAAAGTAATTAATGTAGATTTAAAGATTAATTAATTGATAATTAAGGATTATTAATTAAATGTTAATTTGTAAGCAAAGTTGATTAATCAAGTGATTAAGCAAAAAATGAATTAAGGCAATCAATTTGAGGTTAATTTATTTAAATTAAAGGCTAATTAACTAATGAAATGATTAGAGATAATTACTGAAAGAAATTAACCGATGGTTAAGTTAATTAAGTAATTAGGGAAAATTACTTATTATGATTTATTAAGGATTATTGATCAAATGAAGATCAATTAAGAATAATTTAAATTAATTAAGATAATTGATTAATTAATTAAAGTTGATTATTATAATTAAAGGTTAATTAATTAAGATGGGTTGTAATTAATTAATATTAATTAACCATGATTAGTGTTTATTCATAAGTAATTAATCTGATAAATCAAGTAATTAATTGATTTTGCTCATGGACGTATGAATTGTATGAATGCCTTGAGTTGATCTATAATGATTTTGTGATGTGGATTGTTTTGATTGAGTTATGTGTGTATTATCTGTAATGTAGTTACATATTTATCTGTGATGCATTTACATATCTATCTGTGAATCTGTGAATGATGATAAGCGTTATTGGATTATATCGCTTATCAAATATTGCTATGCTTGAATCTGTGATGGTTGATGATATTGCACTATTGTGTGTGAAACCCCTGGACTACACTCTTACACACACAAATATGGATTTCACGAGGAAATCGGTTAAGTCACAGATGATTTAAATTTAATGTTTTTGAAATTGAAATTTAATTTCAATTTATTTTGGAAATGGATTTGGGTTAAATGTTAAAGCTTTTGAAAAAGAGTTTTAAGATAAAAGTTATTTTGAATAACTTGGTAAAGTTTCCAATTTAAATAAATTAAATTTGAATTTGAATTCAAAATTTGGAATTGAATTCCATGGTTAGATATTATGGTTAAAGATGTTATGAATGTGTTTATATGAATTTAAACCATTTTAAAAGTATGATTTTGAGAATTTGAATTTAACCCAAGGGGTTTAACTTGCATTAATGAATCAGATTTTCCGAAATGAAAACTATTTGTTTTCAAATGATAAAAGCTTTCATATAAGAAATGAAATCCCAATTTAAATCAAAGGAATTTCAAATTGAAATGAAAATGGTTTTCCGAATTATGAATAAATCTTTGTGAAAGACTGTTGAACTTTGTTTGAAATTGGAAAAGTGTACCTTTTATATAAAAAGTCGAAATGGAATTGTTTTGAAAGCTATCAATTAAATCTTCGATTTAAAGATTTAGCGAGTTAATCCAATTGAAATGGAAATTGATTTGGAAAATCTGTGAATAGATCTTTGTGAAACTGGGTGAACTTTGTGAATTGAATCTTTTTGTAAAAAAAAGATTAAAATGGTAATGTGTTTAAACCATTTGAAGAAATTTTTTGGGTAATAAGTTGTGACTTAATTGAAATCCCAATATCCATATGTTTTAAATATTGCGCTCATTATTTGGTTTAGCCGGGAGAGGACCTTTGTGTCGTATAACCCATTCCGAATAATGATACATCGTATATGGATAGCATTTGAAGACCGGTGGTGAAGACCGGGTATTTGTGAAAATGATAGGATAACCTATCGATTGTCTCTGCACCGAGTAGCGCCCGGTATAGAGATTCACTAAGTGATGGAAAGTCCGATCAGGATTGTGAATACCCGGATTGCAAGGGCTTCTTCGGAAGTGCCTTCAATTCTGTTCGAACCTGGAACAGACTTGTATGGTTGTATGTCTGACACTACACTTTGAGATATAAAGCTGATTTCTTTCAAATACATTTCTGTTTGGTGGCAGAGAATTTATTCTCTTAGCTTAACACCCTTCTCTGAGACGTACGAGCTCAGAGGTTATGTAGTTGAAGGTTATCAGTGATATACTCCCAATTTGGTAATGTGACATGCTGAGTGTTGCTGTGTGATGATTATTTATTGATCATTTGTTGATCAAAGCACGGCTTTGTGAAAAAGCGTAGCTTTGTGGACGAGACCTCTTCGGACCTCACTACCCAGAAATGGTCAAAACAGGAATGATGCGGCAAGGTTATGAGGGTCGCTCCCTTTAGCGTATGTCATTTCCTTCTGGAAAAGGGTGGTATCAGGTATGGAGCCCTGATATTTAACCTATGTGGATACTCCAATCTCATTTACTGTGTGATTGTTGTTTGATCGAGGCGCCTCGGATATAGGTCCTAAAGGACCGGGGGGAGGCATATTCGTGTAGTAGTTACCTGGTGTCAGAGGTAACCCGGCCTTGTGTTGGCAGAGAGCTAGTTAGTTCTCGGGACGTCCCGCCAGAGGCGATCCCATTGACAGTAGAAAGTTCCTTAGCCTGACCATTTATTGGAAATCCAAAGAAACAATACGAGCCTTTTACGGTTTTAGTTATATAACCTGTTATGGAATGTGGCGGTAACCTGCTATTGAACATAGTAGCTATAGTAGGCATACGATAATGGTTGTATGTTGGCTAAGATTAATATTGTACTTTCGAAATGTTTTCCTACACTATGCACTAGTAATAATATCAAAAGAGTTTTGTTTGCGTAGTAAGCATGTTTGACTATCATAAGAAGAAATCTCCTCCAATTCTGCGTTTGCATTGTGTGTGTGGCGGGAGGTCTTATGGTAGTTTCATTTTCCAAAAGCATTGCGGATTTCAATGTTTAAAATCCTTTTGTTGTTTGTTTCAAAGATAAACTGTTTTTGTTGCTCACACCAGTCCAACGACTGACCTGGAGTTTATTGTTCCCTTCCTAAACTCTGGGTGCCCACAATTTTTCCACACGGGCAGTCTAGAGTTGGGTTTTTCAAATAGTCAGGTTAGTAGATTATCTGGCGCTAGTTCAGTCTTTGGATCAGGACTACACTTTGCTTAGCTTAGTGCATCATTATTAGGAGTTCGAGCTATGTCTGGATTGGTGCTTTGGAGATGGAGTTACAATTCTGGATTCTATCTCTCTTTCTCTTTTGAAGACCATGTTGGAGATATTGTTCCATTGCTGGTGTTATATTTTCTTTCCGCTGCTATTGTCTTATATCATATCTCTGATGTACATTGATATCAATGTTGTGTATCATTCTGGATATTGTATTCATTGAAGTTGTATATGATATCATTGTTTTCTTTCTTCCGCTGTGTTGTTATACTTACTGTGTTATATGCTCCGGGGAGCCAGATTCGGCGTTTGAATCTACGACATTCGAGTACAAGTGAAGTACGGGTGTCGATTTTCGAAGGCCGAGTCCGGGATCTTCACAATTGGTATCAAAGCTAAGGTTGAACTTTAGCTCAGGAGTATAACACATTAAGTAGCTCATTAGAGATAGGGTGAAGTATACCCTAGAATGAGTATCTCTAAGATATCCGTCCATATACCTCGGTAAATTCTCTTACTATCCATCGATAGTGAGTATGAGTGTAAGAAGAGGATGAGATAGGGGACAAGGGAATACGACTATAAATGGTCAATACCCTGTAACAACAAGGAAACAATCTTTTCTCTATCAATCTCTTTTGTTCAACATCTCTTTTCAATTCTTCAATGGTTTCTGGTAGATCCAGGAAGAGATTCGATATATTAATAGGGGACATAAACTCCAGATGGACCAAAATTGTTTATTTGGATGTATTGGTTGCTTTGGTTGCTATGGTTGATAGGTATACTTTAGTTCTAAACTAAAAGTTTTGAAATTGTATCCATATATCTATCTATTCTTTGGGTCCCAATATATTCTACGAATGGTTAGTTATCCCTTCGAACTAACCAATGCCACTGCATATTTCGTAGATCTAGATAACCCGAGTATCCTTTGTAGTATTGTATGAGTTTGTTCTCATATATGTGATATTCTGATTTGGTAAGCCAAATGCAGAATAGATATTCAGTTTGATTTGATAAAATATTTTTCATCTATTTTTGTGTCTCCTTGGCAATTTCGGGGACGAAATTCTTTTAAGGGGGGGAAGGTTGTAACGACCCCAAATTTTAAATACATTTGAATTGATAATTAAATGAATTTTTGAATTAAAATTTTATAGTTAATTGAAAATTTAAACGAGTTTCCCCGAACCCGAATATATTCTGATAAATCATATAAATTTAAATATTGTATATATATGTATATATGTGAATGTGTATATATTTGGGTATATATGAGTCAATTTGAAATTATAAATATATGTATATATATTTGATTTGAAATTAAATTGTAAATAAATGGTTTAAAAATAAATATAAAAATACAAACATTTGACACAGGTATAAAATCAATAAATAAGTAATTTTAAATTTAGAATTGATGGTTAATAATAATTTGAATTTATGAATTAAAGACAAGACAATAAATATTAAAGTAAAATAATCATAATAAATATTAAGTTAGAAATAGAATCAATATATAAAAGATAACTATAAAAATATAAAGTAAACAAATAATTGCTAAAATTTTAACAACAAATTGAAATCTAGAAATTTATCTATGTTACAAAATAAATATAAAGTAAATACATATATATCTTAATCTCATGATTAATAAACAATACAAATAGAATAGACTACAAAATAATAAAAGAAAAATAAAATAAAGTAAAGATAGAAGTTTACTCATATTATAAAATAATGAGACAAGGCAAAATAAAATCTAATAACGTATTAAAAATTTATATTATGAAGTAATATTACAAAGACTAAAGCAAAATATATACTTGAATTTGAAACAAGTAATGGAACAAAATGAAGATAAATCAAAGGATAAGTATGCAAGCCACCAAAGCAAGATTCAGCCGAGTCAAACTAGCAAAGCAAATAAAAATATATATATTTGAAGCCTGCAAAAGAAGATAGTAAAGTACACTCAAGTATTCATACAAAAATTGAATAAGTATAAACAAGGACAAGTAAGATAAGTATGAACACTTGGAAATGAAAGAAGACAAAGAAATAAATGCAAATCTCTTTAGCCACCAAATTATCTTCAGCCGAAGGAAATAAAAATTGATATTGTACAAGCTAATTAATGAAGACATCAGCAACACTATCTATCAGCCTCCAAAGAAATGAAATATCTCTTACCAAACCAAATATCACTTGTACAAAATATAATACCATGTAACTTCATTTCCACATATCAAACTTTTCATTCCAGTTTCGTTCTTGAAGCTGAGAAAACTTAAAGTAGTTATCATTCAAACTTTAACAAAAACTTCAATTAAAACAACAATACAATCAAATCAAACCAGAGATCAAAAGAAGAAAAGTTTCTAGCTTGCAAATTTTCTCAAGCTTGATTCAAAAGAAAACTCTGTTCTTCAAATTGAGGTGAGCAAACTACCACTTTTATTTGAATCTGTTGTGAATTTTGATGCTATGATTAATAATTGAAGCTGTTAGTATAAATGTTAAGATGCCTGTATATCTGTATATATGCAAATGTTTAGTGTGCATATCTGTTACAAGCATACATCTTTCTGTTTAAAAACATTTACTGGTTTGAGTTCATAAAGAATCAAACCTCTTTCCTCGATCTGTTTTAGGTCATTATATCTGAATGAAAATTTGTTGTAAATCTACAACATCAATTTTAGAAATAGTTTCGAAAATTATATTAAGTAATTGATTCGAAAATAGGAAAATACAGTGAAATTTTTATATATGTCAAAATTTGATCATCATAAATTCGTGTTTGAATTTCATAACCATATTCGAATTAGTAAATGATGAATTTAGATAAAGGTTTCATAATTTTTAAGTAAGTAAATCAAGTGAATTATCGAGTTGAACGGAATTGACATTTTCGTCAAATTCCGGTGATCGTCAACGAACTAGGTGATGCGGTTGATACTAGAGGTGGCTGGAAGGTTGGGTCACTCGGGAAAAATGTTGATGGATTTTATTTGTGGCTATGGTTGCGGGTATGGGGTGATCTAGGGTTTAGTATTGGGTTTTGGATCATCGATGTTGTCGAGGTGTTTCTGATGATTGAGATGGATCGGGTTAGATCGCGATGGGGGGAAATCGAGGCAGAAGTAGTGACGTAGTTTCTGGTTGATGGGTGAGGAATCTCGTGGTCGAGATCATCGGAGTGTGGAGATTTTCCGATCGAAGATTGCTGTTTCTGTTCGTCTGATTTAGCTCGATTTCGATTTCGAGATTGATGATCGAGTGGGATGGTCGGAATCGAGTGTGGAGTGGATCGGTGACTTATTGACAATAGGTGGTGGAGTCTGATCGCCGGCGGCCATCTGTGTACGTGCACTGGTGCACTGTGTGTCAGTTAAAGATGAGTTTTTGGGAAGAAGCTTTGATCACGGGTTGGACTCGAGACGATATTGGGTTTGTCTCGAAGTCATGCTCGAGAAAAATTAGCCTGGGCTCGGGTAAATGTTGTCCAGGGTTTAAGAACAGAAATTTGTTTTGTTTTGGTTTTGGAATTTTAAAATTTTAAATTTCAAATTATAAAACAAAGTTTTAAACTGAGCTTAAAATCAGAGTTTAAGTGTAACTTCAAGTCAGTAAAGAAAGAATTAGTTTTAAACTTTATTAAAAATATCAATTGGTATTCATTTTGAATCTTGGAATTTAAAATGAATTTAAAAAGTGGATTGAATATAAATGTCTCAACATATTTATAAGTGATAACAAAATCATTGATAAAAAAAATGAGATTTGTTTTAAGTTAATGAAGATACAATGTTGACTTGTAATTCATAAGTTAAATAAAAATGGATAATTTATTTAATTTAGTAATGATTTAGATCGATTAAATAAGTAATTAAAAGGTTAAAGTAATTAATGAAGATTTAAAGATTAACTAATTGATAATTAAGGATTATTAATTAAATGTTAATTTGTAAGCAAAGTTGATTAATCAAGTGATTAAGCAAAAAATGAATTAAGGCAATCGATTTGAGGTTAATTTATTTAAATTAAAGGCTAATTAACTAATGAAATGATTAGAGATAATTACTTAGTTAAAAGAAATTAACCGATGGTTAAGTTAATTAAGTAATTAGGGAAAATTACTTATTATGATTTATTAAGGATTATTGATCAAATGAAGATCAATTAAGAATAATTTAAATTAATTAAGATAATTGATTAATTAATTAAAGTTGATTAATTTATAATTAAAGGTTAATTAATTAAGATGGGTTGTAATTAATTAATATTAATTAACCATGATTAGTGTTTATTCATAAGTAATTAATCTGATAAATCAGGTAATTAATTGATTTTGCTCATGGACGTATGAATTGTATGAATGCCTTGAGTTGATCTATAATGATTCTGTGATGTGGATTTTTTTGATTGAGTTATGTGTGTATTATCTGTAATGTAGTTACATATTTATTTGTGATGCATTTACATATCTATCTATGAATCTGTGAATGATGATAAGCGTTATTGGATTATATCGCTTATCAAATATTGCTATGCTTGAATCTGTGATGGTTGATTATATTGCACTATTGTGTGTGAAACCCCTGGACTACACTCTTACACACACAAATATGGATTTCACGAGAAAATCGGTTAAGTGACAGATGATTTAAATTTAATGTTTTTGAAATTGAAATTTAATTTCAATTGATTTTGGAAATGGATTTGGGTTAAATGTTAAAGCTTTTGAAAAAGAGTTTTAAGATAAAAGTTATTTTGAATAACTCGGTAAAGTTTCCAATTTAAATAAATTAAATTTGAATTTGAATTCAAAATTTGGAATTGAATTCCATGGTTAGATATTATGGTTAAAGATGTTATGAATGTGTTTATATGAATTTAAACCATTTTAAAAGTATGATTTTGAGAATTTTAATTTAACCCAAGGGGTTTAACTTGCATTAATGAATCAGATTTTTCGAAATGACAACTATTTGTTTTCAAATGATAAAAGCCTTCATATAAGAAATGAAATCCCTATTTAAATCAAAGGAATTTCAAATTGAAATGAAAATCGATTTCCGAATTATGAATAAATCTTTGTGAAAGACTGTTGAACTTTGTTTGAAATTGGAAAAGTGTACCTTTTATATAAAAAGTTGAAATGGAATTGTTTTGAAAGCTATCAATTAAATCTTCGATTTAAAGATTTAGCGAGTTAATCCAATTGAAATGGAAATTAATTTGGAAAATCTGTGAATAGATCTTTGTGAAACTGGGTGAACTTTGTGAATTGAATCTTTTTGTAAAAAAAAAGATTAAAATGGTAATGTGTTTAAACCATTTGAAGAAAAGTTTTGGGTAATAAGTTGTGACTTAATTGAAATCCCAATATCCATATGTTTTAAAATATTGCGCTCATTATACGGTTTAGCCGGGAGAGGACCTTTGTGTCGTATAACCCATTCTGAATAATGATACGTCGTATATGGATAGCATTTGAAGACCGGGTATTTGTGAAAACGATAGGATAACCTATCGATTGTCTCTGCACCGAGTAGCGCCCGGTATAGAGATTCACTAAGTGATGGAAAGTCCGATTGCAAGGGCTTCTTCGGAAGTGCCTTCGGTTCTGTTCGAACCCGGAACAGACTTGTATGGTTGTATGTCTGACACTACACTTTGAGATATAAAGCTGATTTCTTTCAAATACATTTCTGTTTGGTGGCGGAGAATTTATTCTCTTAGCTTAACACCCTTCTCTGAGACGTACGAGCTCAGAGGTTATGTAGTTGAAGGTTATCAGTGATATACTCCCAATTTGGTAATGTGACATGCTGAGTGTTGTTGTGTGATGATTATTTATTGATCATTTGTTGATCAAAGCACGGCTTTGTGAAAAAGCGTAGCTTTGTGGACGAGACCTCTTCGGACCTCAAAACCCGGAAATGGTCAAAACAGGAATGATGCAGCAAGGTTACGAGGGTCGCTCCCTTTAAGGTATGTCATTTCCTTCTGGAAAAGGGTGGTATCAAGTATAGAGCCCTGGTATTTAACCTATGTGGATACTCCAATCTCATTTACTGTGTGATTGTTGTTTGATCGAGGCGCCTCGGATAAAGGTCCTAAAGGACCGGGGGGTGGCATATTCATGTAGTAGTTACCTGGTGTCAGGGTAACCCGGGCTTGTGTTGGCAGAGAGCTAGTTTGTTCTTGGGACGTCCCGCCAGAGGCGATCCCATTGACAGTAGGAAGTTCCATAGCCTGACCATTTGTTGGAAATCCAAAGAAACAATACGATCCTTGTACGGTTTTTGTTGTATAACCTGCTATGGAATGTGGCGGTAACCTGCTATTGAACATAGTAGCTATAGTAGGCATACAATAATGGTTGTATGTTGGCTAAGATTAATATTGTACTTTCGAAATGTTTTCCTACACTATGCACTAGTAATAATATCAAAAGAGTTTTGTTTGCGTAGTAAGCATGTTTGACTATCATAAGAAGAAATCTCCTCCAATTCTGCGTTTGCATTGTGTGTGTGGCGGGAGGTCTTATGGTAGTTTCATTTTCCAAAAGCATTGCGGATTTCAATGTTTAAAATCCTTTTGTTGTTTGTTTCAAAGATAAACTGTTTTTGTTGCTCACACCAATCCCACGACTGACCTGGAGTTTATTGTTCCCTTCCTAAACTCTGGGTGCCCACAATTTTTCCACACGGGCAGTCTAGAGTTGGGTTTTTCAGATAGTCAGGTTAGTAGATTATCTGGAGCTAGTTCAGTCTTTGGATCAGGACTGCACTTTGCTTAGCTTAGTGCATCATTATTGGGAGTTCGAGCTATGTCTGGATTGGTGCTTTGGAGATAGAGTTACGGTTCTGAATTCTATCTCTCTTTCTCTTTTGAAGACCATGTTGGAGATATTGTTCCGCTGCTGGTGTTATATTTTCTTTCCACTGCTATTGTCTTGTATCATATCTCTGATGTACATTGATATCATTGTTGTGTATCATTCTGGATATTGTATTCATTGGAGTTGTATATGATATCATTGTTTTCTTTCTTTCGCTGTGTTGTTATACTTACTGTGTTATAAGCTCCGGGGAGCCAGATTCGGCGTTTGAATCTACGGTATTCGAGTACAAGTGAAGTACGTGTGCCGATTTTCGAAGGCCGAGTCCGGGATCTTCACATATAAACCCAATAAACCTAATATAACAAAAAATGGAAATAGAATGGTATATGTAGAATTATGCTTAGAAGTTATAATTTTTCATTCACCAGAACTTTAGTTCTGACCCCCTCCTCATAACATCCCACAAGTTAGATAGAAGGCAGAAATTTTCCAACTTTGTGACACTTGTTTAGAAAGTGTTACTACCTTGGTGAGTATTTACTTACTATTATATTTTAGTCATTTCCGCTGTGAGATATTTATTTGAGCTCTGATATTTTTTTTTGCCTATTTGCAGGATACCAGATACCCAACTCGGGCTTCAGTGGGCTTGGATTTTAGCATTTTGGCGAAAAATCCAGACCTGCTGGAATTCGGGTTGTTACATATATCACTCGTCTTATCGAATAGACAACCATCTACAAAGGAAGATAAGCCTTCTACCAACCATAGTTTCATCTCAAAAGCTCATCAACTCACACATCCTACAACAAACTATTAGATCTTTGGCTTCCCCCAAATAAAAGACTATCATCCTTGCCCATCAACTATGGTTAACGGTTGTGAGTTTTTACAAACTCATTTAAAAAAATTACTAATCCTATAATCATCTAATCACAATATAAATTGGGTGTTGGAATTATAGGAAATTTTTGGAGAAGGCTACTTAACATAGTGTGTAATTAGAAAATCCACAACGCCAAAACACATTGAACAAACATAACTTATACAAACCCATTACATCTATTTTCAAAACAAACAATTTACATTTACAAATATAAACCTCTTAATTGAATTTGAAGAATTGAAACATATAGCTTATTTATAACTTTTCAAGAAAATGAGGATGCAAAATAATATATAGATTTCTTCTTTCCCAAAACTCTTCTAATGCATGAATAATATAAATGACCCCAAAAGTATTCATAACACTTAATTCTTCAAATCCAGAAACTTTTAAATTTTCTACCAGAACATGCCTCTACTTTAAACCTCGGTTTTCATATTATAATATTCAATGTTTTACAAAAAACTTAAAATAAAAGTTGTTCCTTACACTTGTAGCTTTCCAGAAAACTCAAAATCATCGAAAGCGAATTTACGATTTATAAGTTATGATAAAAATACTTTAACGCTCCAACTTAGAAAATTGGATAGAAATACACTTCTTCACAAAGTCATATTTTTTTACACTTGGAAACTTCAAAATATCATAAAGTGTTCAACACGATAATTGTTCTTTGTAGAAATACCTTTCAAACCAAGGAACGATCACCAAAATCCAGTCATGGGCTCAAAAGTTGTGGCTATTTCAATATATCATAGAAACGTAAAAAATTATGAAATCTATGCCCAAAATTTTAATTTAATCAAATCAAATTTTCACTTTACAATTAATGAAATTAAGTAGAAACAACTTTTATTAAAGTTGTTCACTTTCAATCCACTTCTGAAAATCAAAATTACAAAAATATATCCGTTTAGTAAAAAATCTATACTACTATTAAAACTGAGTTCCTCTATGAGCTCTCTCATTGCTTCATCTCTTTTCCACTTCTCGTTCCTTTGTTTTTATATAGAAAATAAATTCTTATCTATTTTATTTATTCTATTATATAAAATAGAGAATACTGGACTCTTTATATTCTCATCTCTCATTCGCTCTCACTCAAATATTTTTCTCTCATCAATTTATGGAAAAAAATTCATGTATCTCCATAAAATTAAACATAGTTAATTAAAATGAAATTTATTTCCATTGTAAGACAATCATTTCTCTTATGTAAATTGGTTTAAGTTTTGCATCTACTCTACACTAGGTATTCTTTATTCTAAATTAATCCAAGTGACATTCTCCTCCTCTTCTCCATGCGTTTAATTTAAGAAAAAACATATTATTTCCTTTTTTATTTCATGTCTTCTCTTCTTCCTCCTCCTCAAACAACTGTTTCTTCCGTTTTTAGTTTCTTATATAAAAAATTCAGTTCTTTTCTTCACATTTATATTTTTCTTAATTATTTTTGAATCTATTCATATTTTGCGATGAATATTTTTCTGCCAAGTGCATTTAGGTTCTAGATTTTTATGGAAAAATTATCTGAAAGCCGGCAATATCTTGACTTAGTCCATCGATGAACTTGAATTAAAGGTTAGATATTTATTTTATCACTTATTTTTCTTTAAATTCGAATTTAAATTTGTTTTTTGTATTAAATTTCTGATTTCGGCCTTAGATTCAAAATCTGTGTTCAAATTCTATTTTCTACTTATATTTTTTTCGAGTAGAATACATATGAATTTGGTTTTTATTTATTTATTTTATAGGGATTATTGGATTTATGCATAAGCATCTTAGAATCTTCAATTATTTAGAAAATGTTACAAGTAAAGTTGAATTATTTTTTGGTCTTCACATTTTGTATAAAAATTCATTTTCAATTTATTTTGTTTTTGTTGAAGATTATGAATTTAGTTTTTTCACTTATTCTGTAGAGAATTATTGTTTAATTAACATATATAGGTACAAAAAACATTTATTTTTTTATAACTGAATAGAGGTAGTGTTGGTTTTTTTCCATTCTTAAACATAAGTATATAAGACAAATAAGTCAAGGACCTCTAGCTAAAGTAGCTAGAGGTATGGTGCATTAGACTAAGGTTTTAGAGATCATGAGTTCGAGCCTTTAAGACATCAAAATGAGTGATTAGCTTGGATAAAGCCAACTCTTATTTTCTAAAAAAGAGTTGGGAAAGAAATATTATATCTCAAGTAATGGAACACATAAAAATTAATTTGTAATAAAATAGTAAAGGGAAAAAATGCACAAGAAACATTTTTGTTCTATCTTTAGTAGGCATCTTAAAAATATCGCAAAAAATTTGGTTTTTTTTGGAAAAAAAGTTACTTTATAGAATTAATAATACGCATATACTTCCATGATATGCCTCATTAAAACCTTGCAATCCCCCTAACCTAAATGGGTGCCTTACAAGGAAAAAGAGTACATATCATGTCCAAATATTAACAATACAACAGTCAGTTAGCCGAAAACCAAGTTGTCAAATAGATGGAGGAGTAAAACAAAGATCGATACACTCAAAACCATCCATACAAACAACTTGGGGCTAATAACCAAACCAAACAAACAACAAAAATAAAACACCACACGTCCCAACAGGTGGACCATCAAACTAGATCACCAAAGTAAAGAAAAAATCTCCACCGCATATGATTACTTCAATGAACATCCTTCTGGAGAGAGGAAAAGCGAACGCCTTTACCAAACCAGAACTAAAGCAAAAACCACCAAATTGCTTCATTAATGGCAGAGAGCACTTTTATCTCTTCACATGGAAGACGAGCAGCCTTCTGACTGCTGAGAGAGAAGTTCACCATCAAGTTCAAGGAGGATGAAGGTCTGATTTTGGATCAACTGAAATGCCAAAATTATACAAGATAAGTTCCAAATCTTTATTTATCTTTTCTCTATCCAGTTTGTTTTGAATTAACTGCTTGCAATCTTGCATTATGAGAATAATTCTGACTTGAGCTGGTAGCTCAGTGCCTTTGAAAACCCGAGTATTTCTTTCGCACCAGATATGCCAAATTAGAGAAGTAAATGCTATGTTCTTGAAATGATTAAGTAAATTGTTACTGTTTTGGTTTTGGCATAAAATTTCTAAAATTTGATTAATTTCCAATGAGTTTTCGAAATTAATTTGTAGCTTGTGCATAATAGCTTCAAGAATTTGTCTAGAGTATGAGCATTTGAAAAATAGATGGTCCCTATCTTCATTTTGATTTAAACAGAACACACAAGACCTATCTATAGCATAATTTCCTTTGTGTTTAGTCTATTTAATTTAGCCAACATAGCATATGTCGACATCTTAGGTGCACAGTTTTTATCCCAAATAATATTTTCCCTATTAAATTCAGTATTCTTGCTTCTAATATGGTTCCAGGCTGTTTTACTAATGAACTGTCCATTTTTGTCAGGGATTCAGTGCCAGAAATCCTGTTGCCTTTGTTCATGAATTTTGATATTATGCACTGTGTTTTGGATTTGAGTAGGCACACCCTCCATGTAATTTTTCCAAGCATTACCTGATATTAGTGTAAAAACCTTTCTATGTATTCCACCAAGCAACTGCCATAGTGTTCCATCCATATATATCCACCAGAGAATATCTATTAATCCATGGATCTGACCATACTTCAGTATGTTCACCATTTACAATTTTTCTGTCAATAACACCCTTGCACCACTGTCTTGCTTTTAACAAAGATTTCCATGTATAAGATGCATTATTATTCATTGCAGCAGTCCCAAAGTTTATATTATTGCAGTATCTATTATACATCCATTTAGCCCATATTGATTCACCTTGAATAAATTTCCAAACCAATTTAATAGCCACTGCTTTTGCAATTTCCTCAATCTTTCTAATACCAAGGCCATCCTCGTTTTTAGTTTTATAGACATCATCCCAACTCATTTTGTGGGCTTTAGATTCTAATATAAAATTGGTACAAAGAGAATTTATTCTTTTAATAACTGCTACTAGAAAATGAGTGAATTGCAACCAAAATTGAATCATTGGGTGGATCACTGTTTTTACAAGTTCAATTCTACCATTGATATTGAGCATTTTAATGTTCCAGTGACTAATTTTTTTATTGATTTTGTTAATTAAATATCCAAAGTCTCTAGCTTTGAGTTTATTGTTAGACAGTGGAATGCCTAAATAAATCACAGGAAGGTTTCCAATATTATGTTTAAAATATCAGCAATTTGTTGTTTGTGATTAGCTCCTTTGCTGAAAAATAAAGTTGATTTGTTTTCATTTAAATCAAGGCCAGTTAAAATTTTCAAAATCTGAAAAATAAGCATTATACAATCAACATTTTTCCTAGTAGCTTTTGCCATAATCAAAATATCATCAGCATATAGCAAGTGGGTAATCACTAGTTCTGTTTTATAAATAGGGGTGATATTACCTTTTAAATGCTCCACCTCTAGATTAATTGTAAGGAATTCCATTGCTATAGCAAATAAGTAAGGCGATAGAGGATCGCCTTGTCCTAGACCCCTTGAACTCTCGATAAATCCAAAAGGAGTTCCATCGATTAACACCGAAAACGAAGGGGTAGAAATACACTCATTAATAAGATTGGCAAATAGAATAGGGAATCCTATGGAAATCAGCATATGATGAATAAATTCTCTACTAATTTTATGATAGGCCTTATGCAAATCAATTTTCAGGCAAAAAATATTAGAATTTTTCCTATTAAATCCTCTGACCATTTCATAAGCAAGTAAAGAATTCTCGGAGATTAATCTCCTTGGATTGAAGGCATTCTGATTATATGAAATAAGGTCATTCATATAAGGTTTTAGTCGATTACAAAGGAGATTGGCTAAAATCTTATAGGTGACATTGCATAAAGAGATCGGTCTGAAATCAGGCATATCACTTGCATCAGGTTTTTTTGGGATTAAGCAAATGAAAGTATGATTGATTTCTCTAATAACTTTCCCTGATTGGAGAATACCATTCATAGCATTCCAAATATCATTTTTAAGTTTCTCCCAATGTAATTTGAAGATTTTCGAATTAATGCCATCTGGCCCAAGGGAACTGTTGTCATTAATTTGAAATACTGCAGCTTTTATTTCTTCCATTTGGAAAGGCTTGCATATATTTTCCCTTGCATTCTCAGATAGGATTTTCTTACAAACAGTGCCTGGAAATTGATATGTGGCCTGAGATGTAGAAAACAGCCTAAAGAAATAGTTAACAGCTTCGTACGCAAGCTTATCTGATGTCGATGACCATGTTCCATTAGTATTAAGAATATAGTTACTTCTACGATTAGGATTAGTCACATTAATCCTATTGTAAAAGAAACTAGTTGGCATGTCCCCTTTAATCAACCAATTTAGTTTCATTTGTTGATCATTTTCATCTGCAATTTTCCTCATCATGGTGTGAATCTGAGCAGTTTTTGAACTGTACTGATCTATCTAATGCTCATTCAGTGGACTTTGAACCAGTTGATTATATAATTGATTGGCCTCTTCTTTTAATTAGACTATTACTTTATGAATGTTAATTTTATTTTTTTCCAAACTTTCAGTGCAGTTTTAACTTCTTTTAGTCTGCATAGGAGGATATGCAGGGGATTGCCCTGGAATTCTTTCGAGAAAGCTTCATGAATGGAAGAGTAATAGTCTGCTTGGAGATGCCATGAATTGCTATACCTAAAAGGTATTCTATTTTTCCTTGAATTTTGTGTCATGAATTTGATATTAATAGGGGAATGATCACTAATAGAATGATTACCAAAATTAATACCAAACTGATAAAACCTATCCATCCAAAGATTGTTAACAAAAACACGATCAATCTTACTATGAACAGAAAAATTTTGGCCTCCTCTCCAAGTAAAATAATTACCAGTAAAATCTGTTTCCACAAGTTTAGATAAGGAAATGCAATTGATAAACTCCTGATCTCCCATCTAATTATATATACCATTATTAATTCTATCATTTGTCGAAAGGATTGAATTAAAATCTCCCGCCACAATCCATAGTAGGTTAAAACTTGTTGATTTCTCCATAAGGTACTTCCATAATTCAGTTCTCTTCATCTCATCATTGAAGGCATAGACTGTCGTACATAAAATACTAACCCCATTAGCATTGTGTAAAATACAAGAAATAAATTGTTCATTAGTATGCAATATAATGCTTGACCATTGAGATGAATCCCAAATAATCAGGATTCGACTTTTTTATCATTAGAAATATTATGAGAATATTTTCAATTACTATTTATTTTAATCATAAATCTCTCAATGTTTTCCTTTGATAACTTATTTTCGAGAATACCAAAGAAAAAGAATCTTTTACTATTTAACAATTTTAGAATTTCCATCTGTTAAGCCGGGGCATTCATACCCCGGATGTTCCAAAAAAGGAACTCCATCTATTAATTATTATCTGGAATACTACTACCAACAGGGGTAGTAGCAGCCCCCGACGTCTTATGTTTTTTCATTTTTTTTAATTTTCCCTTTCAGTTGATTAACCAACATTGTCCATGTAGGGTTTTCAATAACATCCGATGAAGTGGTAGCTTTGAATTCAAATGGCACCTCCTCTGTTCCAATTTTTCTAGAAGACTTTGTTCTGGTTAGATGTTGCGATTCAGAGCTGCGAATCACTGTATCTGGGCAAGGCAGTATATCTGGTGGCACATCTGACATTTCATCAGATTCTATATTTTCATCCTTCCTGCTTTTATCTACTATTTGTATCTCCATATCAGAATTTGTAGAATGAGAGTTCTGATTTGTAATTGTATTTAAAGTCATAGACTTCTTGCTCGACTGGACTTTTGAATATTCTTTCTTACTTTGATTGTCTGTAGTAATGTTTTTACCATCAGATTGTGTGTTGATGTGAATAAGTTCCTGATCTGTATTAACCAGCTCTGCTTGAGTATTTTCATTATTTGTCATAGCTACCACATTGTTTTCATTTTGTCTGCTATCGTCAATATTTATCTCAGAATTATCATTCGACCGATTCTGCGAATTGTCTTTAGGTCTCCAAATTTTTGTAAATTGACAATGGGCCTCATTATGTCCGAAGCTAGAGCAGTTAGAACACATAGTTGGTTTCCATTCGTATGACACTTCTTGCCATATAATTTCTTCTGTCTCGGTATAAATAGGAATTTTGCTCGGGAACTCAAATGTGTTATTGATCTCAATTAAGACTCTCGCATATGCAATTTTAATAATACCCTTTGTAAATTTGTCCAGTTTGATGGGAGATCCAAGGATAGAGGAAATATGATTGATTCCTTCCTTTGTCCAATATTCAAGTGGTCGATTAGGAAAACGAACCCAAATCGGTATAAAGTTAAGAAGTTCTTTGTTAAGTTGCATCCCAAGAGACCATCTCTTCATCATCATTAGCTTTTTATTATAATAGTATGGACCACCTTCTATGACTTTATCACAATCTTGTTTATTGTTAAATTTGATAACATAAAAACCATTCTCCTTAGAGTATATTGAGATGTCTTCTTCAGGCTTCCATACTCTAATGATATAGTCTCTGAAATATGGATAATACGGCTTAAGACCAACAACGTACATCACAATGGCATTATCCCATTGTTTTCTAGAATCTTGAACAACCTCTACTAGCATTTTGGCACATCACAATGAATTAATTTCACGAGGTTGATAATACTTTAATGGAATAGAAACTGGAATATTAATACCTTGACAACTTCATTCCATGCCCAACTAGACGAAGTGGAAAAGTTCCATTTGTTGGTAGCATATCTGTTATCAGGATGATTGGGGCGATTGATATTCTTGTTAGCATGAGCATAATTGTGATGAGCATGTAGGGCATATTTAGGTCTCATGTTTTTATTTTAATTATTATTCGCTGCGATACTAGGGTTAGAAGTCCGCTGCAGAAATCTATTTTGGCGTTTCCATTTTTTCGTGCGCACTGGGATGAAGCCATCATCATTTTCATTTGCAGTTTGAGGATTCTTTAAAGGAGGGAATCTCAGTGGAATGTCAAAAGGAGTCAGCGGAGGATTAGGGGGAGGAGGAGATTGGCGGTTGGGGGGCGTCTAGGTTCCCTTATGTTGACAGGAATAAGCAGGACAACTCTTATTTTCAAAAAAAAATTGGGAAAGAAATATTATATCTAAAGTAATGGAATACAAAATAATTAATTTGTAATAAAATAGTGAAGGGAAAAATGCGCAAGAAACATTTTTGTTCTATCTTTAGTAGGCAACTTAAAAATATCGCGAAAAGTTTAGTTTTAAATTGGTATATTGCACACTTAATTTTTAAATTCTTTTTGTTGTCTTGGTCACCACAACTTATATTATTTTTATAAATATAGGCACTATCCTTCTTAACCAATCTACATTTATATATTATTCTATTCTATTGTTTAATATATTACAAAGTATTCATAAAAATCTCACATTCATGGTCTCCATTGAATTCTAAGTGATATTATGAAACAATGAGGTAATAATCATTGATTTTTTATGTAATTCATTTTATGTTATAAGGTTCCGAATTTTTTTACAAATGGAAATATTCATAGATAACTGTACATTGGAGATGTAAATATTTATCATGATTATATGCGAACTATTTTTAAATTGATAGGATAATATGGAATATTATTACCATGCAATTGTTAAAATGAATTATTTGCTTTTGGTTTGGATCCGTTTGAATTCAAAGTAACAAAAAAATTAATTATAATCATTACTTTTTTAATTGTAATTCAATTGATAAGAGAAATAAGTACATACTAATTGCCTTTAATACTAACCAATTATAGAATTAAACTTCCAATCAGCTAATTCCTAATTATTCCATAAGTAGTTCCTTCAAATTAATATTTTTTATGTGTATACACAAGTAATTTCTTAAAATTGATTACTTAGGTGGTATACATAGTTGTACTATAAGTCTCAAGTAGTATATAACGTACTACAAGTCAAGATAGTTCTAGTGATTTGAATCACGTACTACGTAGGATTTGAATATGTGACATCATAGCCTAAAGCCAAGGGGTCTAAACATTAAGGTAGTGGTGGTCGACATTTTATAGTGATACATTATTTTGCTTTGATTGATATTAATTGTTGTACTATTTCAGTTATAATATTTGCATTTATATTTGAAGTAAAGGAAAAAATTATTTGGTTATTCAAAAAATTAGACTTCACAAGGTTTATGCTCTACGTATATTTCTCATGTTATGTTATGTTATATGTGTTAAGAAAAACATGTCAATTTTTGCTATAGTGGTATTTTTTTATAGAGAATTATTGTTAAATATTATGAATTTGGTTTCTTTCACTTATTCAGTGGAAAATTATTGTGTTTATTAACATATAGATAGCAAAAAAACCTAAGTTGTTCTGTATAACTAAATAGAGATAAAGTTGTTTTTTTTTTCAATTCTCAAACATAAATATATAAGAAAAATCAAGTGGAAGCAAAAATTATATCTAAAGTAAAACTATATATAAAAATTAATTTGTAATAAAATAGTCAAGGGAAAAAATACAATAGGCAACATTAAAATTTAGTGAAAAGTTTAGTTTTAAATACGTATACTGTATACTAAATATATTAAATTAATTTTGTAATCTTAGCCACTCAAACTTATATTTTGTGAATTTGGGTATTATCCTCTTAGCTAACCTACATTTTATGTATTTTTCTATTATGTTGTTTAATATACTATGAAATATTCATAAATAACTCATATTCATGGTTTCCACTAAATTCTTAGTGATATTACAAAATAAGGAGGTAATTATTAGTGATTTTTTATGAAATGTTTTTTATGTTATAATAATTTTTATGCAGATGGAAATGTTCATAGATATCTATACATTGGAGATGAAGTTATTTATAGTGATTATAAGCAAATTATTTTTAAATAGGTATGATTGTGACGACCCACATTTTTGGATGGTTAAAATCGATGATAAACCACACACGTCTAACTCAAACCATTCAAAAGGGTAGATTACCAATGGAATTTCATAAGAAAATAGGAGAAAAGAAGGAAAACAAAATTACAGAATCTCACAGCGGAATGACAAAATATAATAATCAAATAAATAGTTCATGAAGCTGTTTTACAATATACATTTGATTACACAACTTTTACAACATAATCAGAGTACAAACAACAACATACCAATAATGATGCAGTGGAATAATACTAATAATATAATACACCAAACTCCATCTTCGTCCTCCAGAAAATACCGTCTTCAAACACTGAAATACTCAGGCTGACCCGAGCGTAATGAAAAGACAAAACACTTGAGTCAGAACTAAAAGTTCTTATGTAAGTTAAATCAACAACAAGTAAATATAAGTGTAATAGCTTTAGAGATGTTTACGGGATTTTCCATCTCCTATCAAGTGTACAACGTGCGTGCAATAACTTTAGAGATTTTACGAGATTTTCCATCTCCTAAGGAACCGTCAAACTATCTATATGTAGTAAGATACGCTATATATGTAGTATCTATCAGTAAAGTATTAAAATAGCGTTAAGGCTTTACATTGATCCCCCTTAACACATTTTTAAGCAGGTAGTCTATGTAGGTCCTATAACACAACCAATAACGTCGGTAGCCAGTGAGTCCCCTATAGATACCATACTAAAACAAAATCGTAGTGGGTGCGAATAAGGATAAAGAGTATGACAAGGCACGTGAGGTGATGCCCAAGGTAGGTGTGACAACCCGGATTTTTAACGTCTGTTAATTGGATAATTAACTGGTTTAAATTATCAGAATATTAATTTTTGATGGGTCGAGCAAATGAATTTCTGATTTTTGAAATATTGGATGTATAAATGGCTTAAAAACTATAATAAATATTGGCTTATAAATCTCTGGATGTGATGAACCGTATAGATGAAAAAATTAAATTATATATGTGTATATATATAACTCCAACATTTAAATCACGATAAAATATCCTTAAATATATGTATAAATAATTATATACAACCTTGTGATGTTGAAAATATATACATATATAAGTATATACATATATAAGTATATACATATACAAGAATATAAATGTATGTATATACCTATGTGGAATGAAATATAGGAAATGTTTGTATGAATGTGAATATATATATATATAAAAATAAAGCAATGTGTATATGAGAATACGTATATAAAATTATAACAAATACAAAAGCATTGGGTAAAACAAAATATACATATGAAATCTATGTATATATACATGTATGAACCTAAGGAGACAAGCATTTAATGCATAGTTCAATTCAAGCATACAATACATCATTTCAAGTTACAAAATATAAAAATCAATGAAATCATGTCAGGTCGAAACATATTTTCAAAGCAAACTGAAAAAAAAATTAAAAGAAGATGCTTGCCGTGGAAGGCAGCAGTATACCATCTGATTTATATCTCCACCTTGTATTCCTATATTTTATTCATTCGAAACTAAGCAAGTAAAGAAAAAGTAAAACCAGGAAAGGAATCAAAATCAAGTCAAGATTCAAATCAGATAACAACTTCTCTTTCAATTTCTAAAACCTAGAGGCAACTCAACAAAATCAAAACAAGTTCCAGCTTTCAAATTTAAAACTCAAGATCATTTCAGCAACTCAAACAAAAGATTCAATGCAAAATCAAATTCAACAGCCCAGAAAAACAAACAGTGTCCTCTGCTTCTTCTAGTTTTGGTGAGTAATCCTCACACAACTACTCTTTAAATCAAGTATCTTGTTATGAGTAATTCGTGCCATAATTTCTGTGATTGAATGAGTGATTACTGATTTGAATCTTTGTTTGATTAAGATTCTAAGTTTAGTATTTGCATATGTTGCCATGGATGATAGTTAACGTAAGATAGTGCCTGAAGTAGTAGCAGTTCGAAACTTATATGGTTACACTTGCATCTTATAAACTTAGGTTACATAGATAAAGTTTCTTGGTTTTTAAAAGAAGATCAAGTGATAAAAGCCTGGAAGTAAGGGAACAAAGCAAGCAGTTTTAAAAAGAAAAAGAAAAATGTGAGTAAACAGTGCCTTAATCTTTTTTTTAAACTCTGTTGCATGCAGTAAAACTTGAAGTAAATTGGTGATAATGGTTTGCAAGTGGTCAATATTGAGTAAAGTTGTGAAATATAGGTATGAATATGTATATACATATGTGATTGTGTACATAGAGATATATATATCTCTGTTGATATATTAACAGGATTTGAAAACCCGTTCAAGAGAGAGAAAAAATCAGATCATCACATCTAATTGATTTTAGAATTCGATCTTTAAACGAAAAGTGATTATAATGATGTAATACCAATTTTAAAAATGATTAAAAGTATATTTATTTAGTATATATTTTAAAATTGGGAATTTACAGTAATGAACATAAATGAGTCAAAAACTAATGTTCGAAATTCCATAAATTGAATTCATAAACAAATTAGTTGTAGGAATTGAGGAATTTTGATATAAAAATTAAAAATTTTAGATTTGTTTTTTATGAGCATTTTGGAGATGATTGATTTTTAGTTTTTGGGCATTTTCTATCGACTGGGGTGGTGGGACCTCGTGGTTCCCACTGGAGGGTGCCGAGATGTCGACGAACCCAGGAAAATTTGTGGAGTGATTTATCATCGGCCATGGTGGTCAAACATTGGCAAACTAGGGTTTAGAGTTCTGTTTTGGTTGACTTCGGGTTTGAGGGGAGTTTGATGTCGACGAAGCATCGGACTTCGTAGGGATGGGTGGAATGGAAGCGTTAGACCACGGCAAAGATCTGGTCAGGATGGCGAAGATTCTGGCGACTGGTAGTGGAGGTGCGAGGTTGTTTTTGGTGTCAAGCTTCGTCGTTGTGGATTCAATCAAGTTCGATTTTGTTTCCATGATATTTTCTATGATCTGGGTGTTCGTGTGGACTGAGGGAGTGGTCGCCGATGTATCGATAGTTGGAGCAGGGATCGGAGTTGGTCGGATCGCTTGTGCACGTGCACAAGTCTTAGTCATATCTGTTGATGTTGCTGTGATTGGATGCTTCGGGGAAGTTGGTGATTTACTCGGGGCCGCTCTCGAGTTTGATCGGTGTTGTGATTGAGTTTGGTTCGGGGTAGGGATCAGGTTTGTCTTGGAGTTTTTGGGGTTTGGGCTCGGGCCTGTACTGAACTATTTTTGCAGAGTTGATGGTGATAAATAAATCAAGTATTTAAGCAAAAGTAAAATATTTGTTAAGTTTCAAAGAAAAGTTTCAAATCCAATATTAACAAGTATTCAAAGTAGATATTTTTAAAATTTTCAAGAACAAGTTCAAATATAAAGTATAGGTCTTATGTTTATCTTAAAATTTAATTAAGATTTTGGGTAATCATAGATTAATTAAATTAATGAAGAAATTAAAGAGAAGATTAACTATTTAATGATTAAGGATTTATTAATTTATAATTGAGGGTTAACAATTAATTAATTAGAGATTAATTAATTGGTAATTTGAGATAAATTAATTAGTAATTAGAGATTAATTAATATAAGTCATTAGAGATTAATTACTTAAATGATAATTACTTAATGTAAGTAATTAAAGGATAAATTTGTTAAGGGTTAATTAATTTAATTAGTAATTAAAGGTTAAATTAATTAATAATTAAAGTTTAATTAATTTAGGATAATTAACCAATGGGATAATTACTTAATGAAGTAATATGGATAATTAATTTAGAATGGATAATTAAAGGATGATTAATTAATTGGTTTGTAACTAATTAATGTTAAGTAAAGGTAATCTAAGTGATCAAAGATTAGTAATTAATTTAATTAGAGATAAATTAAATTAGTTTTGAAAAATGATCAATCTTGCTTATGAATGATTGAATGATGTAAATGTGGTTGATATCTCTGATATGAAGTGTTTTCTGATATGATGTGTTTGGATAGACAGTGATAGTATGGTTATCTATCGTTGATAAATTGCTGTGTATAAAAGTGATACCCTGTATTTAAAAATTGAATTGAAACAAATTGAATAACTTGGGTTAAGATGACATGAGATTCGAAGAGACCGGGGTCGGATATTAGTAAATACCCGAAACCACTTCGATTCCTTTATAAATTGATCTGTGGAATCAATAGGTTGAAATGAAATGATTCGTGTGAATTGAACTATTTAATCTAAGTTTTAGTACTTAAAAATTGATATGAGAAATAAGAGATTTTTATTACAACTTGTGAAGTTGTAACTTAATACAAGTTACCCGGGTGTATATAAGTTGTATATTTTTGTATTCCATGTTAGATGGGTTTACTCACGCTGGTTTCCAGCCTGACCCGGGTGTTACTTTGATGTAATGCTCGGGTCAGACCGAGTATTACAGATTTTCAAGTAAGGACGTTCTGGAGCTCAGGAGGTGAGCTGGATGGCAGGAACGTATGGAGTGTTTCTACTGTGATATATTTCTGTTTATCTGAGACAGGTTGATTTATATATGTTTCATGTTTGTGTATGTGTGTAACTCTGATGTATTAAAGTGAAAATTGACAGATATGGTACCCTTTTGTAAACTGCTATTATTTGATATTATATTTTATCCGCTGCGAATGTGAGAATCTGTGATGTGTTTCTGTTTCTTCTTCTTCTATCTCTTTCTTCTTCTTCTAACTATCTGAAATTTTTCGAGATCGAAAACTTCGGGTCGTTTCAGTTGGTATCAGAGCGAAGGTTAAGCAAGAACCTTGGCTCTGGTGGGTGTACTCATCTAAAGATATGGTCAATAGTACCCTAGAATGAGTTGAGTGTAATATATATGAGAGAACGTACTTGTTATTTTCCTATATAAAGATTTTAAATGGTTTTAAAGGTAAATGATTTTATATAAAATTATATTTGATATATAAAGCAATATTTCAATTAAGGTAATTGGTTGTTAAATTATTGGAATTAAATCAAGAGGTAACAGAAATACAACCAAATTGAAATTAAATAAAGGTAAGTTAAAATGGATTCAAACTGAAATTAAATCTTGAATTTGGGGAGAAGTTTCAGAATAAGATAATAATGAATTGGTTTCCAGATATGATAATCTTGGTTATTATCATAAATGATTGTTGTGTTTAATAATAAGATGTGTATTAATGAGTAAGCAAAATGAAATGTTTTAGCTAAGTATGACTTATAAATTGGAACTGAAGATGATCTAGATTGTGAAGTTTTAAATCTAAGCAAGAAAATTTGGAATTTGTTCAAAGTGCTAATAGAAATAATAAAGAGTATTATTCAGAATATTTTGAATGTGATCATACTTGAAAATAAGAGTTGTTTGAAAGCATTAAAGGAAACTGTTTGAACTAAAACCACAAGTGGTTTAAAATTTAAGGATAACTTAGAGTATAAAGGAAATATGTATATATGAGGGACATACATAATATCAAAGATGATTTGAATTAAACTCTAAGTGTTGAGTTTAAATTTTGCTTGGAATGAGATGTGAAACCCAAGGTGATAAGTTTTTGAACTTATAAGATTATTAATGTGAAGTTTAAAATTTGAAGCAGGAATTCAAATTGGGTAAGGTTAATGAAATTAAATTGAATTTAACTTTGGAAAAGTTAAATAAGTTAACAAACAACCTGAATTAGGAATTTCAAGATGAAATTGAGATTTAACTTAGGAAAGTTAAAAGATTGGTTTAAATGGGAAGTTATGAGTGATCTCAAAATGGGTTTGAAATTTGGAAATTGAAAATGGATGCTGTTAATTGGTGTTTAGATAAATTTGGATGTTTATTTATCCTGATATCATTCCATTGTTATAAATAATATATGAAACTGAGAAATTGTTTTAAAAATGGATAATAAATTAGAATCTGAAGATTTAATTGTTTTTTAATTTTGAAATATGTTAAATAAAGATAATTTAAAATGGAATTTTGGAATTTGGACTCAAAAATGAATGGTTTAAAGATATAAGTTGTAAATTTAAAAGTAAAGTTTACTTTGATTTAAAGAAATTAAATCAACATTTGAAATTTAACTCGAATTTATATAATTCGAGATGGTTTAAAGTGAAAAGGAATTTGAAATTAGTCCAAATTGATTTGAATAATCTGGAATTGTGATTAAAGTTGAATAGGTTTAAAATTCAAATGGAATTTGATTTGAATTTGGAAAGAAATTGAGGTTAATTCAACTTGAATTGGGGTTAAATCAATTTCAATGGAAATTGAAGTTATTTAAATTGGAATTGAGTCAATTTAAATGGAAGTGGAAATTTAAATTGAATTGATGGGAATGGACATTAGGAATTGAACAATTTGGCTCTGGACTATTTTCAAAATAAATTGTTTTAATATAAACCTATTTTTCCAAGCTATTTACTGTATACAACCTTTCTTTTTAAACCCCAAACTGTCTTATACTTATTTTATAACTACTTTTGGAACTATTTAATTATTTTACAACTGTTTTATAAACTAATTACTATTTTTCAATTTTTTTATAACTAATTACTATTTACAACTATTTTGCAATTATCTAACTATTTTACAAATTACTCAACTATTTTACAGCTGTTTTACAAACTAAGAATTATTTTTCAACTACTTATCTATTTTAAAACTTTTCAAATTATTTTCTAAGTATAAGCTGGTCGGAGTTCAAATTGTTTATGGTTAAA
This sequence comes from Allium fistulosum, assembly GCA_030737815.1. Taxonomy (NCBI): domain Eukaryota; kingdom Viridiplantae; phylum Streptophyta; class Magnoliopsida; order Asparagales; family Amaryllidaceae; genus Allium; species Allium fistulosum. Next base: position 3,188,176 of record JASFAW010000015.1, read on the forward strand.
TACCCAATTGAGATAAGAATTGAGGTGATAATCAAAATAGGATTGAAGAAACTATGAATAAGTGATTAGAAATTAATGTGAATGAGAATAGAAAGAGAATTGATTTGGCTAGTAATCAATGGAGATAAATACATAGGGTGTACGTATATTATTCTATTCGCGTAATGATTTGATCCAGATTCGAGCATAGAATTTCGAGATAGTATATCGATCCGAGTTGGGATTTTTCACTCGATTTTCGACGGCGAACATGGATATGGATTTTTGATTGGTTCTGGATATTCTCTATCATAGTTGTGAGTATGCAAGGAGAATGACGGTTTCTGATCAAGAAACCGGATCTGAGTCCGCACTAGGAAGTCGGGTGGACGATACTAGTTCGGAAGAGAAATTGTGTGATCGAAGAGCGATCAAATTTATGGGGCGTACGAATGATTTATGTACATCGTACGGGTTTGAATGAAATTGGCATTGAAAATTTATGGATAAGAACTGTAAATGGTTTTTGAAATTGAAAGTATATTTTGTGTAATATATGATGAAGTAAAGTGGAAATTGGATATTTCTATGGTAAAAATTTGCTTTATGGAAATAAGTAATTTGGTAAGTGACTTTATAGAGTAATAAAATTTGAATATTTGATTTGGAATAAACAAAGTTATATATCTTTGTTATATATAGTAAACTTCCCTTGTTGAATCTATTGCCTGAAGAAAAGGGTTTTGAATGAATTTGAAGTATAAAAGTGAATTTATTTCCCAAGGTTATTATATATATACACGTATATATAAAGGATTTTGTGAAAATGATTTTGGAAAAAGTTTTTGGGAACCTTTGGATTTGGAAAGGCTTTTGATTTTTAAGAAAAATCAATATTGGATTTGGAAAGCCTAATTTGAGAATTATCGATTTTGGGAAATCGATTTTGAGAAAGGAGCTTTATATGTGATTCATACTAGGTGTATGATTTGGAAAATACTATATGTGTATAGTATAAAGTGTTTGAAAGTGGCTCTGGGGAAAAAGGCGCTCCCTTGAATGAACTTCTCAGGAGTGCCACAGGGTGGTACTGCCTTGAGCCTCAAAGAGGGAGAGGCTCTAAAGTTGATCATGTGAGGAGTCCGGAAAAAACTAGTTCCTGAGGATTATTGGGTAGCAAAAGTCGAGGGCGCTGATGCCTACAGGAGCATTTGGGTTATGCTGTGACGATAGTGTAACTCGATGTCGCTGCGATCTACTGTGTGGACCATAGCGAAAATCGTGTGGAGGATGAGTGCCAACAGTCTACACTTGATTTTGCCGGGATGGCAACGTAACATCAGTAGACTGCGATCTATGGTCAAGTGGAGGAGTTTCATTCTTTTGGCAACGAAATTCGAGGGCGCTGATGCCTACAGTTATATGGGTTTTTGCTGTGATAGCAACGTAAAGCCCGGGTATAACTGCGATCTGTAGCGGGTTCCATGGTGTAATCGAGGGGCGCAGAGGCCTACAGTTATCTATGGATTTTGCCGTGATGGCAACGTAACCATCGGGTTAACTGCGACCATGGATGGGGTTGATGATTTCCAGAGCAATTTCACCAAAGATATTTCCTCTATTTTCAAAAGCTGTTTTCTATATTTTCAATAAAATTATTTTCCAAGTATTTTCACTAGGTGTTGAAACGGGTTTACCAAGTATTTATAGATTTTCAGTCCTACGCCTAATCAACGTATGACCGAATTTCTATGAGAACAAGGATGGACTTGTTAAAACATCGAGTTATAAAAGTATTTTTATAAAAACTACTTTGAAATAATATTATATAGATTTTTAAAGTATTTTAAAAATGATCAAAGAAAATTTATCTGATTTTAAGCATTTTAATAATTCTGGTTTCGTTCCTTTTCGAGGACGAAAAGGTTCAAAGGGGGGAGGAATGTGACGACCCGGATTTTTAACGTCTGTTAATTGGATAATTAACTGGTTTAAATTACCAAACTATTAATTTTTGATGGGTCGAGCAAATGAATTTCTGATATTTGAAATATTGGATGTATAAATGGCTTAAAAACTATAATAAATATTGGCTTATAAATCTCTGGATATGATGAACCATATAGAAGAAAAAATTAAATTATATATGTGTATATATATAACTCCAACATTTAAATCACGATAAAATATCCTTAAATATATGTATAAGTAAATATATACAACCTTGTGATGTTGAAAATATATACATATATAAGTATATACATATACAAGAATATAAATGTATGTATATACCTATGTGGAATGAAATATAGGAAATGTTTGTATGAATGTGAATATATATATATATATATATATATATATATATATATATAAATAAAGCAATGTGTATATGAGAATACGTATATAAAATTATAACAAATACAAAAGCATTGGGTAAAACAAAATATACATATGAAATCTATGTATATATACATGTATGAACCTAAGGAGACAAGCATTTAATGCATAGTTCAATTCAAGCATACAATACATCATTTCAAGTTACAAAATATAAAAATCAATGAAATCATGTCAGGTCGAAACATATTTTCAAAGCAAACTGAAAAAAAAATTAAAAGAAGATGCTTGCCGTGGAAGGCAGCAGTATACCATCTGATTTATATCTCCACCTTGTATTCCTATATTTTATTCATTCGAAACTAAGCAAGTAAAGAAAAAGTAAAACCAGGAAAGGAATCAAAATCAAGTCAAGATTCAAATCAGATAACAACTTCTCTTTCAATTTCTAAAACCTAGAGGCAACTCAACAAAATCAAAACAAGTTCCAGCTTTCAAATTTAAAACTCAAGATCATTTCAGCAACTCAAACAAAAGATTCAATGCAAAATCAAATTCAACAGCCCAGAAAAACAAACAATGTCCTCTGCTTCTTCAAGTTTTGGTGAGTAATCCTCACACAACTACTCTCTAAATTCAAGTGTCTTGTTATGAGTAATTCGTGCCATAATTTCTATGATTGAATGAGTGATTACTGATTTGACTCTTTGTTTGATTAAGATTCTAAGTTTAGTATTTGCATATGTTGCCATGGATGATAGTTAACGTAAGATAGTGCTTGAAGTAGTAGCAGTTCGAAACTTATATGGTTACACTTGCATCTTATAAACTTAGGTTACATAGATAAAGTTTCTTGATTTTTAAAAGAAGATCAAGTGATAAAAGCCTGGAAGTAAGGGAACAAAGCAAGCAGTTTTAAAAAGAAAAAGAAAAATGTGAGTAAACAGAGCCTTAATATTTTTTTTAAACTATGTTGCATGTAGTAAAACTTGAAGTAAATTGGTGATAATGGTTTGCATGTGGTCAATGTTGAGTAAAGTTGTGAAATATAGGTATGAATATGTATATACATATGTGATTATGTCCATAGAGATATATATATATCTTTGTTGATATATTAACAGGATTTGAAAACCCGTTCAAGAGAGAGAGAAAATTAGATCATCACATCTAATTGATTTTAGAATTCGATCTTTAAAAGAAAAGTGATTATAATGATGTAATACCAATTTTAAAAATGATTACAAGTATATTTATTTAGTAAATATTTTAAAATTGGGAATTTACAGTAATGAACATAAATGAGTCAAAAACCAATGTTCGATATTCCATAAATTGAATTCATAAACAAATTAGTTGTAGGAATTAAGGAATTTTGAGATAAAAATTAAAAATTTTAGATTTGTTTTTGGTGAGCATTTTGGAGTTGATCGATTTTTAGTTTTTGGGCATTTTCTGTCGACTGGGGGGTGGTGGGACCTCGTGGTTCCCACTGGAGGGTGCCGAGATGTCGACGAACCTAGGAAAATTGGTGGAGTGATTTATCATCGGCCATGGTGGTCAGACATTGGCAAACTAGGGTTTAGAGTCCTGTTTTGGTTGACTTCGGGTTTGAGGGGAGTTTGATGTCGACGAAGCATCGGACTTCGTAGGGATGGATGGAATGGAAGCGTTAGACCACGGCAAAGATCTGGTCAGGATGGCGAAGATTCTGGCGACTGGTAGTGGAGGTGCGAGGATGTTTTTGGTGTCAAGCTTCGTCGTTGTGGATTGGATCAAGTTCGATTTTGTTTCCGTGATATTTTCTATGATCTGGGTGTTCGTGTGGACTGAGGGAGTGGTCGCCGATGTATCGATAGTCGGAGCAGGGATCGGAGTTGGTCGGATCGCTTGTGCACGTGCACAAGTCTTAGTCATATCTGTTGATGTTGCTGTGATTGGATGCTTCGGGGAAGTTGGTGATTTACTCGGGGTCGCTCTCGAGTTTGATCGGTGTTCTGATTGGGTTTGGTTTGGGGTAGGGATCGGGTTTGTCTCGGAGTTTTTGGGGTTTAGACTCGGGCCTGTACCGAACTATTTTTGCAGAGTTGATGGTGATAAATAAATCAAGTTTTTAAGCAAAAGTAAAATATTTGTTAAGTTTCAAAGCAAAGTTTCAAAGCCAATATTAACAAGTATTCAAAGTAGATATTTATAAAATTTTCAAGAACAAGTTCAAATATAAAGTAGAGGTCTTATGTTTATCTTAAAATTTAATTAAGATTTTGGGTAATCATAGATTAATTAAATTAATAAAGAAATTAAAGAGAAGATTAACTATTTAATGATTAAGGATTTATTAATTTATAATTGAGGGTTATCAATTAATTAATTAGAGATTAATTAATTAGTAATTTGAGATAAATTAATTGGTAATTAGAGATTAATTAATATAAGTCATTAGAGATTAATTACTTAAATGATAATTACTTAATGTAAGTAATTAAAGGATAAATTTGTTAAGGGTTAATTAATTTAATTAGTAATTAAAGGTTAAATTTATTAATAATTAAAGTTTAATTAATTGAGGATAATTAACTAATGGGATAATTACTTAATAAAGTAATATGGATAATTAATTTAGAATGGATAATTAAAGGATGATTAATTAATTGGTTTGTAACTAATTAATGTTAAGTAAAGGTAATCTAAGTGATCAAAGATTAGTAATTAATTTAATTAGAGATAAATTAAATTAGTTTTGGAAAATGATCAATCTTGCTTATGAATGATTGAATGATGTAAATGCCTTGAATTGGTTGATATCTCTGATATGAAGTGTTTTCTGATATGATGTATTTGGATAGACAGTGATAGTATGGTTATCTATCGTTGATGAATTGCTGTGTATAAAAGTGATACCCTGTATTTAAAAATTGAATTGAATCAAATTGAATAACTTGGGTTAAGATGACATGAGATTCGAAGAGACCGGGGTCGGATATTAGTAAATACCCGAAACCACTTCGATTCCTTTATAAATTGATCTGTGGAATCAATAGGTTGAAATGAAATGATTCGTGTGAATTGAACAATTTAATCTAAGTTTTAGTACTTAAAAATTGATATGAGAAATAAGAGATGTTTATTACAACTTGTGAAGTTGTAACTTAATACAAGTTACCCGGGTGTATATAAGTTGTATATTTTTGTATTCCATGTTAGATGGGTTTACTCACGCTGGTTTCCAGCCTGACCCGGGTGTTACTTTGATGTAATGCTCGGGTTAGACCGAGTATTACAGATTTTCAGGTAAGGACGTTCTGGAGCTCAGGAGGTGAGCTGGATGGCAGGAACCTATGGAGTGTTTCTACTGTGATATATTTCTGTTTATCTGAGACAGGTTGATTTATATATGTTCCGTGTTTGTGTATGTGTGTAACTCTGATGTATTAAAGTGAAAATTGACAGATATGGTACTCTTTTGTAAACTGCTATTATTTGATATTATATTTTATCCGCTGCGAATGTGAGAATCTGTGATGTGTTTCTGTTTCTTCTTCTTCTATCTCTTTCTTCTTCTTCTTCTAACTATCTGAAATTTTTCGGGATCGAAAACTTCGGGTCGTTTCAGTAGGATACTACCGTTTTGCGTTTCCTGACTGGTGGTAACTCCTAACGGCCCACCGTGTCCAACACCCCCAAAACAATTAAATCAAGGTGCACCGATCAAGCCAACATCAATATAGTAATACGAAGAGGTGTGTCCGCTAGAGGTATCTAGCCACATTGGTCAGGTACGGCTCATGTTTTAATCATTTCAAATTGATACAAGTGTCTGGGTCATCCATCATCATTCTCTTTCTTCAAATCTAGCAAACACCAACAATTTAACGTCTACATTCTGGATATCATCCACCGCGTACATAGTTGTTAAAGTGGTTCCAATATTGACAGAGAGTATGCCAAAAGAGGCCCCGGTCTCTTTAACAACCAAACGTCGTTTTTCACACCGGTTGGTTCTTTAACACTTCAAAACCGATTCATATTTGATATCAAAATATAATATTCAATTCAAAATATCCTTCTTTTCAAAATCATCATATTTACTCAAATATGTCATTTTCACTTGAAAGTATCATTTCAAATTCCAACTTAGGTTATAACCTCATTTAACCACAATCGCATTTAAATCAACGATCTAAATATAAACATTCCAACTTTGCACAGTTTGAAATTTTAGCAAATAGTTTTAATAGTTATAAATAGTTTAAAAAGTTTAAATAGTCTGATATAAAATGGTTTGAGTATTGAAAATGGTTTATATAGTAAAATAGTTTGGAGAAATCAAAATAATTTGACTAGTAATAAAAATATATTTTAAACAGTTTATATTAAAATAATTTATTTTGAAAATAATATCAAATCAAACCGTTTCTTTCCATTTTACAAATCTGGACCCATGTCCAATTTCAAATCAACAAACTCAATTTCCAATCTTTCAATTCAATTGACTCAATTTCAATTTAGTTTCAAATCAACTTGATTTCAATTTCAATTCGAAATAACTTCAATTTCCGAAACATTCATTTTTAACTTCAAATTCGATTCAACAATCTAATTCAATGATTCAAATTTCAATTCGATTCTTATTTTAAAACATCTCAATTTATATCAATTTCAAGCCTAATTTCAATTTACTAATTTAAACCACTTAAATCAAATTAAACTTCATTGTTCAATTTTAAGATCCAAATCTTCAAAATAATTCAATTTTGCGAATTAAAGTCATATATCGATTATAACTTCACATTTCCAATTTAATTCTTTTAAACAATTTCTTTTAACCAATTTCAACTTTCAAAGATTGAATTAGAAAATAATTAAATTCATATAAATCCATAATTTATTTCCTTTAAAAAATAACATTTAATCAAAATCCAAATTCAAGATTTTAAAACCATTTAATTTAACCAATCCGGTGTCCGTATATAATTTTCTACCCTATGGCCAAGTGAACAATTATTTCAATTTTAATTATAGGGATGGATATATATCATTTCAATCCAAATCAAATTGTCATAGGTATATATAATTTCAACCTATTTCTTAATTTATTCGAAATAATTCAAATAACAGTTTATATGCTTTCAATTAATATACAGGGTAATAGCAGGGATATATATAAATAAATAAACACCCAATCATCCAAAATGTCAACAAATAGACTTCCATCACAGTCAACATCTGAATTAGCCAATCAATCACAACAATTAACTGGTTATCAATATCAGGTATTTAACTAGCAATTCAATTTCAATATTAATTTAAATGGCAATTTAATTCAATAAAATTCAATTTCAATTAAAATGTCAAATTAAACTACCAAACAGCAACCAATAAAATTCTTATCACATCATAAATTTAATTCAATTGACATAAAAAGGTTTAGTATTACGTGAGTAGGTTAAATCACTCACCTTTGATTTATAGTCGATTAAAAATCCAATAAAAGCTCAAAATTCCAACAGTCTCCAAATTCGATTAAACTAGCCATGCTGTGTGGAATTTCGATACAAACCCAATAGAAAAAACCACGCGCGAATCCGAGTTTGTATGCAAAAGTTATTGACGTTAGAACATTTAAATTTAGATTTAAATAAAATAAACAATAAGGGCAAAATCGTAAATATCCACACTGTCACAAACCCTAAACACACGCGATTAGACAACCGGCCGCCATCGATCACATGCCTGGAGCGTCGCCTAACAACTTGATTTCGGGCGAGATCGTGGGTCCCTGAGATGATCAGAGACCATAGATGCGCTCGCCTCAACGCCCTCTACACTCCAGCGCTTCCCGATCGTCGTATGGACGACGATCCACCGTTGAATTGCAAACCCTACAACGAACGGCCAAGAATAAATTGCCAATTTCTGGACAAACGGAGCCTCTAATCGAAAAACAAATTGCGGGCGCATATTACGTTCATCGAGAGGTTCGCGATGATATTATATGATATAGTTTGAGCAGTTTGAATTTTGGAGTTTGATTTGAAATTGTAATTAGGGTTTGAGATCTCTCCCATTGATAAGGAACATATGATAGAAACTATACGTACAAAAAATGAAAATAGAAAGCTGTTAGGGTTTATAATAGCCTATATATAGATAGAGATTGAATAGAAATGGATGGAACGGATCGAACGGGGTCTAAGCGATAACGAAGACCTAAAAAGCCTGTTTCGTTTCCCAAAGGAAAATAGATCATCCAATATATCAAAATATAGGTTTTCAATATTTTTAAACTCAATGAAACTAGTTTCAAACTCTAATTCTATCATATACAGAAGTTAGCTCTTAATATTAATTTATATTCATTTAAATTCCTTTAATTGATTTCTACGCGTTTCGAGCTTGCACGATCAAACGATAAGTCCGAATTCTACGAAACTTGAAATCCTATAATAATTCACCATTACGGATCCGTTGAAACTAGTTTCGTCGAAATCTGAGACAGTTGCCAAAAAGACTAATTTTACACGTTAATTAAATGAATTATTATTTAAAAATCAATTTAATCACTTTTAAATTCAAATTTAAAAGTTAACCATTTTATCATCCTGGATTAAACAAGAACTAATAATCTTTTAAAATTAAATTTTCCATGTTGATTCCAAGACTTAAATATTACATTAATTTCGGTGTTCAATTACAACTGTAGTAAATCCATTCATTATAATTTAAATTCCAAACAAATTCTTTTATTTTGATTTAAATTCTTATATTAAATAACCTATTACCTTATGAATTAATTAAACATAAGTTTCCATCTTATTTCACTCAAACTCTACAGTTAACATCTTTTCTTATATTAACTGCAATATTTAATTACATTAATTTCACCGATTCCCAAATAAATTCCAAAACGGATTAAATAATAAGATGAGAATAAGTCAATTGTTACAACTTAGTAATTTAAACCCATTTCAGAATTAATCGTTACATCTTAATAATCCAACACATTTATACAATTATTGTTTATAACCAAGATTATACTTACAAATATTAAAACCAATTCCAATTAAATAACATATGATTTTTTCCCGTTTTTACAACATTTATTTTATTCATTATTAACCTTCATTATTATCATTAATTGAAATTACATTAAACAGTTGTCAATTTCATCCAATTAACAATATTAAATTATACTATAATAATTTTTTCCATTTTTAAATCATAAATTTTCTCACAATATTGAATTCAAAAATCTTATTAAATTTAATATTTTTAATTATGAAAAATATGGGTCGTTACAACCTCCCCCACTCAAAACTTTTCGTCTCTAAAAATGAACAAGAAGGAATCAAGAAATTTGGTATATTTTATTCAAAATATTCAATTTATAAACACTTTAAACTTACATAATTAAGTTTAATAAAATTTTGAAAATAACTCAACTTGCATAAAAGTTTCTAAGTCCTAAATTTACGAAAAATTTTGGCAAAGTCTCCTTTGCGCGGATAGGTCCGAAAAAATAACAATATCAATAATTACATTATATATATCATATTTCAATAATAAAATATCCCAAACCATGGGAAAAACAATAAAATATCGTTCCAATAAATCGTAATCTGAAAACGTACCTATTTGTTGGGCAAACAAACTTTATTTATGAAACCAAAAGCAACAGCTATTGCTTCCGAAAACCTGTATCTTACTTACGTAACCAAAAGATTAAAATTATGTAAAAAGAGTTGTATATTTTAGTTGGTTCAATAAATAGCACAAGCAACACAACAATATATAATAATCATATGCAAACAAAAACAGTACAACCATTATATGCAACCAAAGAATCCATCACACATCCATAGCAATCAAAAACAAATGTTTTGTTCGAGTTCAAACACTTTGCATCGCACAAGGGTGATAAATAAACTAACAAGTGCACCTTACGCTCAACAACCTTAGATAATTACTCAATAGATTATTCATCCAACCTTAAACAATTTGAAGTATCATTCCCCAAACTTCTCATAAGCTAAACATCATAGAATTTAAATATTATTTAAGTTTATTCTATTGGTTTCTTTAACACATCATTTACTTTCCATTTATTTTTCATTTATTCATACAAGGTTATCTCTTATTAATTTAAATTCATTTACATACATTGGTTATATTCCCATTCAATTATTTAGAACATTAATAAATCAATTCTTAAAATATTATATAAGTTTCTTTGCATTTTAATTCACAGTTAATATTTACTTATATACTTGATTTCCATTTAATATTAATATTCATTAATGAATCATCATTTAGATTCATCAAATTTTAATCCACATTCATTCCTTCATATATTGTATCATTTAATATTAAATATATTTATGAATCATTTCAACAATTTCTTAAGTTTATAATCATTTATTTAAATAGTATTCACTTTTTACTATTCAATTTAATTATTTGCATTTCAAAATATTAACTTAAGTTTATACATTCCCCGTACTCTTAATTTTTCATTTAGAAATATATGTTCACTTTGAAGCATTTTTGTTATTAAGCTTTTATTTGTATAATATTATATTACATATTCATATTTAACATTTCAACCTTTTTAGCTTTTCTAGCAAGTTTTATATATGTTTTTAGAATGTAATTGAGTGTTATACAAATTTATCTTATTCATTTTAGTTAGCAAAAATGTTCAATAATTTACCACTATTAAACGATAAAATTTTGAGTTATAAATTTGATATTTGGAATGCGTCTAGTTAAACATAGCAACTGGTAAATTTTCGTTCGAAAATATGAAAGTTTATTTCGCGCGTAAATTTACTTCAATTTAATCAGTTAAAAAGCGATGAAAATAAAACGTTTTCGAAACCTGAATATTTTTACATAGAAAAATTCTAAACCATCTTCTGAGCAAGATGTCAGTTTGTCGTTTTTCCAAATTCGGACATCTTTGACTCCGTCGATCTTATTTTTCTGCTATTTTCTTGCATTTTCCGCTATTAGAAAATTTGAATTTTTTTTATTCAATCGAACCTCTGATATCAGTATACCGTTTTGACCGTCTCATCGTGCTAATCTCCACGGTATATTTATTCCTGTGTTTTGGAGTCCGGTATGCGACAAAATCTCGAAAACTGTAACCATATCGGTAATCGTATTGAGTTTTGTTTTGGTCCACTTTGTCCGTTCATTTCCCTGTTCAAACCAATGGACATTTGCATTTCGTATTCCCAGATAATTAATATCAACCTTTTGTAATTCACCTTTCCAAAATTTTGGCATTTCTATTTTTGATTTGTTGACGTTTGTTGAAATTCACTTTCATTTTCAAAGAAGAAAATATAAGACTGTTCATCTTTGCATCTAGCTGTTACTTCTCTGCCACCTTCTTTTTTTTTCTCTCATTTCAGTCACCCTCCTCCGCAGATCCACCCAAATCAAGCCTCTCGCCTAAACCGTGCTTCCTCCCTCCTATCCATGCACACACGCCTCCACCGAGAAGCCCAGCCTTCGCTGAAGCCGGCCCCTCCATTCACCTTCACTCTCGCTCACCATATGGCCTCCCACGCAAGCTTTTCCCCACCAGCCGTGACTTATAGACGAATAGAACGCGTCACCACAGCGGCCCCCTCAAACCGATGCACCCCTCCTTGCCTGCAACCACCCACCTCCGGTTTCCACCACCACACCTTCACCAACGTTGCCGCACCTCCTCCTATCCACGGCAGCCACAAACTTCTCCGACCATGACCTTCCACCCACGCCTCGCCCACGCCAACAACCTCTGCCACAAAAGAACCAGCAACCGAGCACCGCCTTCCACCCGATCCTGCCACCATTTCCCCTCCTTCGCGTGAGCCGCCACGAATCACCCTCCGCCCCGCCAAACCATCACCGAACGCAAGCATCGGCCTTCGTCTTCCCGTGTTCTCTCTCCCTGGCCGAGCACTTCTCTTTCCTTCTTTTTGAATTCATATAATAGGGTAAGTTGATGAAGTGAACATTTTATATATTTATATATATAACATATGTCAGTGATATTTATATTTTTTTTAATGTTGGTAGAGATATAGTTTGCGCCTGTAATATCTAGTATAATATATTAGCTATATGTATGTAATTCTGCTTGTATAACTAAGTGTATATATATATATACACGCATGTCTTGTATATAAGTTGTATAGGAGCTGTTTGATGTTGTTTCGTATGTGTTATGGTCTGTAGTCCATATAATGTATATATATGTTATATTTTATTTTTATAAATCTAATACATATAAGTTTTGTAAATATATGTAATATATATGTAGCTTATAAATAAGCTTACTGAGACTGTGAATATTTGTTTTGAAAGTTGTTTTTGAAAGAAAATGTGGGTTCTGAATCAAAAGAAAATTTGGTTTTAAAATATTTATATTTATGTCAGTTTGTATTGATAAGATTTTAAAACTTTATTATCTTCTGTTGAGCCTATAATGAAGTTATATATATAAGTTTAGATAGAATCTAGGACCTGTTTTGCAGCATATATCGGTGTATAAAAATTTAGTTACTGTACATATGTTAGTGATAATGGTATGTATACAATATGTCATATTCTGTCTTATATATAAAGGTATGCATGCTTTATTTATTGTTCCCAAATATGATACCGTTTAAGTATTAAAATCATGCTTGCTGTATATTATAAGGGAAAGAAAATATATATAGTCTTAAAAAAAACTATAGCTTGCAGTGTAGAAATTAACTTGTAAAATATATAAAAGTTTGTTTATACTGTTAGTATATATGTCTTGCTTTTATAAAATCTGTAGGTCCTGTTTTGTTTTTCTTTTCTTTTCTATTCCACCATTTTTGGCTTCTTTTCATTGTTTTTGTATTCGAGCCCTATTTACATCATATATATTTTGATTTGTAATCTAATGTTGGTTTTTAATATGCTTAGCAGTATGTTCTGTTAGATAGGTAAGTATATACAGGTTATATTAGTGTTTCTAAAAAATATATATATATATATTTATATAATACGTTATACTTACATTAATATTAATAGCTTGGAAAGTGTGTATATATATATGTGTGTGTATGTTTATTTCAAATTATATTAGGTAGATATGTTCGTTCTATTATGTGTGTTTATTTAAAACAATGATTTTAAATACATATATTTAAATTATAAAATGTGTTTGAATTTAGAATATGATGTAAATAGATATATGTAGTTATATGTTTATATATATGAGTTCACTTATACTATTTATCTTCATCGATTCAGTTTTGATTTGATCTCGACAATTCTGATTTATCAGCTTTGTTCGTCGATTCGTGCCAATCCTGCTTTGCTTTGAAATTCGTGCTTGGATCTGGAACTCATTTCTGTGACAAATTTCTCTAGCCTCGAAAGGTGAGCAATCACTCACGATTAACGTTCTTTTATTTATTAAATTTGATTTCAATTGAAACTACAATTGAAATATGCTGCTGTTAGATATTTACACTGTTATTACCTGTATCAGTTCACCTATGACATCTGACACCATTATCTGTTATATATGAAATGATAATCCAGTTTGGTTGTTAAAGGATTGATTGTTTGATGTTTACAATTGGACGTTAAAATTGTAATGTATAAAGTGATAAATATTATGCAAATAAATTTGACGTAGGATAATTAAAATTTGAATCGACACATATGTTGAATTTGATTAGTTGAATATGACCCCTTTTAATTGTTAAATTAATTGACATATAGAATAGTGATAATTACACTTTGAACCGTTGAACGTATATTGGATTAATTGTTGTAGTGTTAAAATTGAAATCGAATGACAAGTGAAAAACCGTATAAATAATTAGTGGAATAATATTTAACCTACATGAAATGATAGTGTAGATTCTAGAGATAATTATATTAATTCGTACAAATAACAATGCGAATTAATACGGTTATTTCGGGATTATTTGAATTGACTATTGATTGATATTGATTGATGTTATTGCTTGTTTATTTACTTTGACACCATCCCAGCTATCACACTGCAAGTTCCCTTTGTTATGCTTTGATTTTTGAATTGAATTGGAATCGGGTTGAAATGATAAACACCCAAATTAAACTTTGACCTAGGAAAGAGAATTAAATAAAACCCGATTGGTCAATAATTTGATTTAAAAATAAACGAAGGTTTTATTTGAATAAATAATATGGTTTTGAAATGTAGTTGAAATTTGAATTTTTAATGAAAGAAAAATGTTAATATTTAATAATCTGAAACACAATATTAACGATGTACTTGATGAAAGAATGTTGTTTAATTTGAGAAATGATATAATTAAGTTTGAAATTATTAAACTTTGAAATGATTTAATAATTAAGTTTGAAATTATAATCAAGTTTGAAATTATTAAACTTTGAAATTATTTAATAATTAAGTTTTGAATTATTTAATAATTAAATAAGATTGAATTATTTAATGATTAAATTGAATTGGATTCTTTAATAAGAAAAATTGAACTTTTGAATAAGTGAATTTTACTTCGTAAATAATTGAAATTGAGTTTTTTTATAAATTAAGTTTTTGGAAATTTATTTAAGTAAGTAAATAAGTGAAACTGAATTTCTTTAACAAGAAATAAAAATGCGATTTATTGAAATTAATGTAAGACTTGAAATTTAAAGAATTTGATTTGATGAATTTAATTTAATGCTATTGTAAGTTTTGATAAAATGGAGTTGAACTTAAATAATTGATTTAATGAATTAGAAATTAAATAGAAATTGTTTTGATTGATAATTAACTTAATGAATATTGAATAAAATCGATCAATGAACTTAAATTGATTTGAATGTAGATTTAATCATTTAAATGATTTCGGAATGAAATTTATATACGAATTTGAATCAATATTTGAATTGTTTTAAATAGAAATTGAAATTGAATTATAAGCTTTTGAAATGGTAAATTGAAGTTTTGAAAATGTAAATTTTGGAAATTGGTTTAGAAAGACAAATGAAATGTTGGTTTGCAAATTTTAAATTGAAATTGAAATTGATTTGCTTTTGAAATATATTAACGACCAATCGGTGTAATAATTACGGAAGTTATTAAAGAGACCGTAATCGGTTATGGATATACTCTCTATCTAAACCGAAAACCACTTTAATAACTATACGCGGAGTGTGATCCAGACTGAAGTGGTTGGAATGATGTTCGTGATGACTGAAGAAAGAGAACGATGATGGATAGCCTTGACACTTGTGTCAAATTGGAAATGACTAAAACAGGAGCCGTGTCGGGCCAATGGAGGTCAGCTACCTCAAGTGAACACACTTCTTCGAACTACTCATTACTTGTTGTCGATTGGTGCACCCTTGATTTTTGGGAGTGTTGTTTCATGGTGTTGCGGTCGCTGCAGCGATGCGTTCTCACCAGCCCGGATCAGGTAAACGGTAGTATCACTACCTTGGGTATTGCCTCATGTGTCTTGTCATACTTGTATTCCCTATTCGCGACCACTACGAATTTGTTTTGTACCTTTAGTATATGGATTGCCCTCTGGTGACTTCCGGATTTGGGGAAACTACGGTCTTGTATATTCTTTTGGGAATAAAAATGTGTTAAGGGTGGAATGGGCCATGACTTAACACTATTTTAATACCTTATATTACTGATAGACATTATCTACTTAGCGTATATTACTACCTAGTAGATAGTTTAACAGATCCTTAAAGGATGGTTATTCCAAACATCCTTTAAGTTACTTGTATTTCAATTGCTATTTCACTTGAGTTGGATTTATTAATATAAGAATGTTAATCCTGACTCGAGTGTCTTGTGTTTTTGCTTTACGCTCGGGTCAGACTGAGTGTACCAGTATTCGAGACTCACCTTTGAAGTTGGAGCTTTGCTTGAAGATCCAGCCATCTATTGTGCTTTCAGTATTCGATGATTCCAGTGATGTATTCTGATTTGTATCTGATGTATCGTATTACTCTTCCGTTGTATCTGGATTAACTCTGATGTATCGTATTACTCTTCTGTTGTATACTCGGATGTATCTTATACATTTATATAGTAGCTTCATGAACTACTATCTCTTTTATTTCCACTGCAATTATTACTCTGTGTCTGTGATCTGTGATTATTTTATTTACTGTATATGTTCAGTTTTGCCAAATTTAAATTAACAACGCGGTATTTTGAGCAATTCAATTCCGGCATGAGTGTCTACCTATACACTTATAATGGATGCGAATGGTCCAAAATATCGGGTCGTTACACTTTTATTTGCAAATACTTCCAAATAATACTAATATTATCTTTTCTCGAATCTTTGAAAACCAAATTCAAAACACCGGAATTTAAGTTCTCAAATTTTCTATTTAAATTCATTTTATTGGTAAATCATATTTTATAAACCTTATTTATAAAAATTACATTTTCTTATAACATACAGTAGTTAATAGTTCTAATAACCTTCACCAACCAACCAATAGATGACAATAATCAAACATCATCATTTACTAACATCCAACACAACAAAAATCATTTTATGAAATTTATATATATATATATTTAAATATACAAAATATAATTACCAAGTAAAATTATTTCATTTACCTATTTTAAAACAATATTGTATCAGTTTACCCTATTCAAGTATTTAGAAACCCCTATCGATGCCATAGAGTCCTATGTACCGACCGAAATTTATAAATACTCAATAGAACAAATTAACACAATACAAAACATCTTTATAGCACAAACAAATACGCTCTCTCATATATATATACACTCAGACTCATTCTAGGGTATTAGTAAACTTATCTCTAATGAGTTTATCCCCAAACAGGCTAAGGTATCTCTAAACCTGGCTCTGATACCAACTGTGACGACCCACCTTTTTGGACAGTTTAAATCGACGATAAACCACACACGTCTAACTCAAACCATTTAAAAGGGTAGATTATCAATGGGATTTCATAAGAAAATAAGAGAAAAGAAGGAAAAAAAATACAGAATCTCGCAGTGGAATAACAAAATATAATAATCAAATAAATAGTTCATGAAGCTATTTTACAATATACATTTGATTACACAACTTTTACAACATGATCATAGTACAAACAACAACATACCAATAATGATGCAGCGGAATAATACTAATAATATAATACACCAAACTCCGCCTTCATCCTCCAGAAATACTGTCTTCAAACATTGAAATGCTCAACTTGAACCGAGCGTAACGAAAAGACAAAACACTCGATTCAGAACTAAAAGTTCTTATGTAAGTCAAATCAACAACAAATAAATATGAGTGTAATAGCTTCAGAGATGTTTACAGAATTTTCCATCTCCTATCAAGTGTACAACGTGCATGCAATAACTTAAGAGATGTTATGCGATTTTCCATCTCTTGATGATCCGTCAAACTATCTATATGTAGTAAGATACGCTATATATGTAGTGTCTATCAGTAAAGTAAAGTATTAAAATAGCGTTAAGGCTTTACATTGACCCCCCTTAACACATTTTTAAGTAGGTAGTCTATGCAGGTCCTGTAACACAACCAGTAACATCGGTAGCCAGTGAATCCCCTATAGGTACAATACTAAAACAAAATTATAGATGGCGCGAATAAGGATAAAGAGTATGACAAGGCACGTGAGGCGATGCCCAAGGTAGGATACTACCGTTTTGCATTTCCTGATTGGTGGTATTCCCTAACGGCCCACCGCGTCCAACACCCTAAAAAATCAAATCAAGGTGCACCGATCAAGCCAACATTAATATAGTAATACGAAGAGGTGTGTCCGCTAGAGGTAGCTAGCCTCAATGGTCAGGTACGGCTCCTATTTTAGTCATTTCAAATTGACACAAGCGTCAGGGTCATCCATATCGTTCTCTTTCTTCAAATCCAGCAAACGCCTCCAATTCAACCTCTATATTCTGAATATCATCCACCGCGTTCATAGTTGTTAAAGTGGTTCCAATATTGACAGAGAGTATGCCAATAAGAGGCCCTGGTCTCTTTAACAACCAAACGTCATTTTTCACACCGGTTGGTTCTTTTACATTTCAAAACCGATTCATATTTGATATGAAAATATCATATTCAATTCAAAATATCCCTCTTTTCAAAATCGTCATATTTACTCAAATATGTCATTTTCACTTGAAAGTATCATTTCAAATTCCAACTTACGTTATAACCTCATTTAACCACAATCGCATTTAAATCAACGATTTAAATATAAACATTCCAACTTTGCACAGTTTGAAATTTTAGAAAATAGTTTGAATAGTTATAAATAGTTTAAATAATCTGATATAAAATGGTTTGAGTACTGAAAATGGTTTATATTGTAAAATAGTTTGGAGAAATCAAAATAATTTGAATAGTAATAAAAATAGATTTTAACAGTTTATATTAAAATTTATTTTGAAAATAATATCAAATCAAACTATTTCTTTCCATTTTGCAAATTTGGACCCATGTCCAATTTCAAATCAACAAACTCAATTTCCAATCTTTCAATTCAATTGACTCAATTTCAATTTATTTTCAAATCAACTTGTGTGACGACCCACCATTTTGGACGATTAAAGTCGACAACAAACCACACATGTCTAACTCAAACCATTCAAAAGGGAGGATTGTCAATGGGGTAAATAAGAAAATAAGAGAAAAGAAGAAAAAAAAACACAGAATCTCGCAGTGGAATGACAAAATATAATAATCAAATAAACAGTTCATGAAGCTGTTTTACAATATACATTTGATTACACAAATTTTACGACATAATAAGAGTACAATCAATAACATACTAATAATGGTGCAGGGGAATAATACTAATAACATAAAATACCAAACTCCGTCTTCATCCTCATAGAATAATGTCTTCAAACATTGAAAAGCTCAGGCTGACCCGAGCGTAATGAAAGGACAAAACACTCGAGTCAGAACTAAAAGTTCTTATGTAAGTTAAATCAACAACAAGTAAATATGAGTGTGAAAGCTTTAGAGATGTTTACGGGATTTTACATCTCCTATCCAGTGTAAAACGTGCATGCAATAACTTAAGAGATGTTACAGGATTTTCCATCTCCTAAGGATCTGTTAAACTATCTATATGTAGTAAGATACGCTATATATATAGCATCTATCGGCAAAGTAAATATTTTTCTTAGCTTTAAGGCTTACATTGATCCCCATTAACACATTTTTAAGCAGGTAGTCTATGTAGGTCCTGTAACACAACTAGTAACGTCGATAGTCAGTATACCATACTAAAACAAAATCGTAGTGGGCGCGAATAAGGATAAAGAGTATGACAAGACACGTGAAGCAATGCCCAAGGTAGGATACTACCAGTTCGAGTCGTAGGGCTAGTGATAACGCATCGTAGCTACGACCACCCACCGCGTCCAACACCCCAAAAATCAAATCAAATCAAGGTGCACCGATCAAGCCAACATCAATATAGTAATACGAAGAGGTGTGTCTACTAGGGGTAACTAGCCCACTTGGCCCTGGCAAGCCGTCCTATTTAAGTCATTTCAAATTGGCACAAGTGCCGGTGTCATCCATCATCATTCTCTTTCTTCAAATCCAGCAAACGCCTCCAATTCAACCACTTCATTCTGGATCATCCACCACGTACACAGTTGTTAAAGTGGTTCCAATATTGACAGAGAGTATGCCAATAAGAGGCCCCAGTCTCTTTAACACCCAAATGTCATTTTTCGCACCGGTTGGTTCTTTTACATTTCAAAACCGATTCATATTTGATATTAAAATATCTTATTCACTTAAAAAATATCACTTCATTTCAAAATATCATATTTACTCAAAATATGTCATTTTCTCTTGAAAATATCATTTCAAATTCCAACTTAGTTTATAACCTCATTTAACCGCACTCGCATTTTAATCAACGATTTAAATATAAACATTCCAACTTTGCACAGTTTGAAATTTTATAAGATAGTTTGAATAGTTATAAATAGTTTAAAAATAGTTTAAATAGTTTGATATAAAATGGTTTGAGTATTGAAAATGGTTTATATAGTAAAATAGTCTGGAAAATCTAAATAATTTAGGTATTAAAAAGAATAGATTTTAAACAGTTTATATTAAAATGATTTATTTTGAAAATAATATCAAATTAAACTGTTTCTTTCCATTTCAACAATCTAGACCCATATCCAATTTCAAATCAACAACCCAATTACCAATCTTCCAATTCAATTGACTCGATTTCAGTTTAGTTCAAATCAACTTAATTTCAATTTCAATTCAAAATTAGCTTCAATTTTGGAAACATTCATTTTTGACTTCAAATTCGATTCAACAATCCAATTCAATGATTTAAATTTCAATCCAATTCTTATTTTAAACCACTTCAATTTATATCAATTTCAAGCCCAATTTCAATTTACTAATTTAAAACACTTAAATCAATTTAAACCTCATTATTCAATTTTAAGGTCCAAATCTCAAAATTATTCTATTTCAAAAATTAAAGTCATACCTCGATTATAACTTCACATTTCCAATTCAATTCTTTAAAACAGTTTCTTTTGTCCAATTTCAATTTCAACATTTCAAAGCTTGAATTAGAAATAATTCAATTCATATAAATCCATAGTTTATTTCCTTTAAAACAATGTCATTTAACCAAAATCCAAAAATCAAGATTTTAAAACTACTGAATTTATCCAATTCGGTGTCTGTATATAATTTTCTACCCTATGACCAAGTGATCAGTTATTTCAATTTTAATTATAGGGATGGATATATATCATTTCAATTCAAATCAAAATGTCATTGGTATATATCATTTCAACCTATTTCTTAATCTATTCGAAGTAATTTAAATCACAGTTTATATGCTTTCAATTAATTTACAGGGTGATAACAGGGATATATAGAAATAAATGAACATCCAATCATCCAAAATGTCAACAAATAGACATCCATCATAGTCAACATTCAAATCAGCCAATAAATCACAATAATTGACTGGTTATCAATATCAGGTACTTAACAAGCAATTAAATTCAATATTAATTTAAATATCAATTTAATTCAATATAAATTCAAATTAAATTTAAATGACAATTTAAATCACTAAACATCATTCAATCAAATTCTTATCGCTTTATAAATTTAATTCAACTAACATTAGAAGGTTTAGTATTGTGTGAGTGGGTTAAATCACCCACCTTTGATTTATCGCCGATTTAAAATTCAATAAAAGCCCAAAATTTTGATAGTGTCCAAATTCAACCAAACTAGTTTCATGTTGTCCAGAATTTCAATACATTTACAATGGAAGAAACTGCGCGTGAATCCGAGTTCGTATGCAAAAGTTATTCAAGTTATAATAAATATTAGTAAAATATTCATTGGTACACATTTAATATTATAATAATCAACATTTTTAACTTACTGATTTGGCATGCACAGCACCCAGATTGCACGAACAACCCACCAACACCCTATAGGTTTGACCGTAAATTACTCTTAGCTTAGACCACCTGAAGCCGCGAAACCACTTGCAATCTGAAGATCATCATCTCCTCCACTAACGTCTACCAACGCCGCCGCCTATTTCGATATCAGTGACCAGAATTTGTGCCCCAAAGTTGACGCAGCCGTGACCTTTCGGGGCCAATTCCTACTGCATCGCTGCTCCGATCGTCAAATCGAAACCAGATCTAGACTCCCCTCGTCGAGCTCTACCATTTTGCCTCCTCAATTGCGCTAAACGGTCCCCAAATCAAAAGGCCCCAATTTGGACCTAGGGTTCCACCGATTCCACAACTTTGACCGTGATTTCTGGTTGACTCGGGCCTCAATTCCAAAAACAAACACTAGAGCTGATTCCATTCGTCGAGATCTTTGTGATGATATATTATATGATAGGGTTTGAGCAGTTTGAATTTTTGGAGTTTGATTTGAAATCGGTAATTAGGGTTTTGCGATGTCTGCCATAGGGAAGGAACAGATGAGATAGAAATTGTGCATACATAAAATGGAATAGAAGTAGCTAGGGTTTATAACAACATATATATAGGCAGAGGTGGATAAGATTGGATGGAACGGATTGAATTGGGTCGAAGCGATAACACAGACGCGAAAAGCCCATTTCATTCCCGAAACGAAAATAGGTCATCCAATATATCGAAATATAGGTTTTCAATATTTTTAAATTCAATGTAACTAATTTCAAACCCTAATTCTAATGTATATAGAAGTTAGCTTTTAAAATCAGATTATATTCATTTATATTCCTTTAATTGATTTCTACGCGTTTCGAGATCGCACGATCAAACGATAAGTCCGATCGTTACGAAACTTGAAATCCTATAATAATTCACTATTATGGATTCGATGAAACTGGTTTCATCAAAATCCGAGACAGTGCCAAAAGAACTAATTTTACACGTTAATTAAATGAATTATTATTTTAAAAATTAATTTAATCACTTTTTAATTTCCAAATTAAAAGTTTTATATATCATTTTGATTAAACTGAAATTAATAATCCTTTAAAATTAAATTTTGCATGGTTGTTTCAAGATTTAAATATTACATTAATTTCAGCGTTCAATTACAACTGTAATACAACCTAGTTTATTATAATTTAAATTCCAACATATTCTTTTATTTTGGTTTACATTCTCATATTAAATCAACTATTACCTTATTAATAAATTAAACATAAGGTTTCATTTTATTATTCTCATACTCTACAGTTAACGTCTTTTACCATATTAACTGCAATATTTAATTACATCAACTTCCATTCATTTCCAAACTAATTTCAACAGATTAAATAATAAGATGAGAATAAATCAATTGTTATACATTAAAAATTCATCTCTATTAACTTATTGTTTACAACCAAAGACTATAAATTACTTATCCAAAACTGATTTCATATTCAATATTAACCAATTTCAATTAAATGCATACAATTTCAACATTAGTACAATCATTTAATTTAATTCCTTATTACTTACAATTACTACCATTAATGGAAATCACAATAAACAGTTGTCAATTACATCCAATCAATATTGCTAAATTATATTCTGATAATTTTTTTCCATTTATAAATCATAAATTTTAATTTCTCACAATATTAAATTCCAAAATCTTATTAAATTTAATATTTTTAATTATCAAAAATACGGGTCATTACAACTTTATTTCAATTTCAATTCGAAATAACTTCAATTTCTGAAACATTCATTTTTAACTTTATATTCGATTTAACAATCCAATTCAATGATTTAAATTTCAATTCGATTCTTATTTTAAACCATCTCAATTTATATCAATTTCAAGCCCAATTTCAAGTTACTGATTTAAACCACTTAAATCAAATTAAACTTCATTGTTCAATTTTAAGATCTAAATCTTCAAAATAATTCAATTTTCCAAATTAAAGTCATATATCGATTATGACTACACATTTCCAATTTAATTATTTTAAACAATTTCTTTTAACCAATTTCAATTTCAACTCTCAAAGCTTGAATTATAATATAATTAAATTCATATAAATCCATAATTTATTTCCTTTAAAATAATAACATTTAACCAAAATCCAAATTCAAGATTTTAAAACCATTTAATTTAACCAATCCGGCGTCCGTATATAATTTTCTACCCTATGGCCAAGTGATCAGTTATTTCAATGTTAATTATAGGGATGGATATATATCATTTCAATCCAAATCAAAGTGTCATAGGTATATATCAACCTATTTCTTAATTTATTCGAAATAATTCAAATAACAGTTTATATGCTTTCAATTAATATGTAGGGTAATAGCAAGGATATATATAAATAAATAAACACCAAATCATCCAAAATATCAACAAATAGACATCCATCACAGTCAATATCCAAATCAGCCAATCAATCACAATAATTAACCGGTTATCAATATCAGGTATTTAACTAGCAATACAATTTCAATATTAATTTAAATGGCAATTTAATTCAATAAAATTCAATTTCAATTAAAATGTCAAATTAAACTACCAAACAGCAACCAATAAAATTCTTATCACATCATAAATTTAATTCAACTAACATAAGAAGATTTAGTATTGCGTGCGTGAGTTAAATCATTCACCTTTGATTTATAGTCGATTAAAAATCCAATAAAAGCTCAAAATTCCACAATCTCCAAATTCAATCAAATAAGCCCCATATTGTCTGGAATTTCGATACGAACCCAATAGAAAAAACCGCATCCGAATCCAAGTTCGTATTCAAAAGTTATTGATGTTAGAACATTTAAATTTAAATAAAATAAACAATTGGGGCAAAATCGTAAATATCCTCACCGTCACAAACCCGAAACACACGCGATCAGACAACTAGGCACCATCGATCACACGCCTACCACGTCACCTATCAACTCGATTTCTAGCGAAATCGTGGGTCCCTGAGATGATTGGAGACCATAGATGTGCTCGCCTCAACGCCCTCTACACTCCAACGCTTCCCAATCGTCGTATGGACGACGATCCACCTTTGAATTGCAAACCCTACAATGAACGGTCGAGAATAAATCGCCAATTTCTGGACAAACGGAGCCTCCAATCGAAAAACAAATTGCGGACACAGATTACATTCGTCAAGAGGTTCGCGATGATATATTATATGATACGGTTTGAGCAGTTTGAATTTTGGAGTTTGATATGAAATTGTAATTAGGGTTTAAGATGTCTGCCATTGAGAAGGAACATATGAGATGGAAACTGTACGTACAGATAATGAAAATAGAAAGCTGCTAGTGTTTATAATAGCCTATATATAGACAGAGATTGTATAGAAATGGGTGGAATAGATCGAACGGGGTCTAAGCGATAACGAAGACCTGAAAAGCCCGTTCCGTTTCCGAAACGAACATAGGTCATCAAATATATTAAAATATAGGTTTTCAATATTTTTAAACTCAATGAAACTAGTTTCAAACCCTAATTCTGTTGTATACAGAAGTTGGCTCTTAATATCAATTTATATTCATTTGAGTTCCTTTAATTGATTTCTACGCGTTTCGAGCTCGCACGATCAAACGATAAGTCCGATCACTACGAAACTTGAAATCCTATAATAATTCACCATTATGGATCCGATGAAACAGGTTTCGTCGAAATCCGAGACGGTTGCCAAAAAGACTAATTTTACAAGTTAACTTAATGAATTATTATTTAAAAATCAATTTAATCACTTTTAAATTCAAATTTAAAAGTTAACCATTTTATCATCCTGGATTAAATAGAAATTAATAATCTTTTAAATTAAAATTTTCAAGTTGATTCCAAGATTTAAATATTATATTAATTTCGGCGTTCAATTACAACTGTAGTAAATCCATTCATTATAATTTAAATTCCAAACAAATTCTTTTATTTTCAATTAAATTCTTATATTAAATCAACTGTTACCTTATGAATTAATTAAACATAAGTTTCCATCTTATTTCACTCAAACTCTACAGTTCACATCTTTTCTTATATTAACTGCAATATTTAATTACATTAATTTCACTAATTCCCAAATAAATTCTAAAACGGATTAAATAATAAGATGAGAATAAATCAATTGTTACAACTTAGTAATTTAAACCCATTTTAGAATTAATCGTTACATCTTAATAATCCAACACATTTATACAATTATTGTTTACAACCAAGATTATACTTACAAATATTAAAACCAATTCCAATTAAATGACATATGATTTTTTCCTATTTTACAACATTTATTTTATTCGTTATTAACCTTCATTATTATCATTAATTGAAATTACATCAAACAGTTGTCAATTTCATTCAATCAACATTATTAAATTATACTGTAATAATTTTTTCCATTTATAAATCATAAATTTTAATTTCTCACAATATTAAATTCAAAGATCTTATTAAATTTAATATTTTTAATTATGAAAAATACGGGTCGTTACAATGATAATATCGAATGCTATTACCATGCAATTGCAAAAATGAGTTGGTTGCTTTTTATTGTTATCTTTTTGAATTCAAAGTAATTAAAGAATCAATTACAATTCAAATAATGAGAAAAATAACTACATACTTATTTTCTTTGATGCTAATCAATAATAGAATTAAAATACAGTTAATTAGTTGCTTCTAATTATCTCCACAAGTAATTCCTTAACATTAATATATCTTATATGTATCCTCCACAAGTAGTTTTCTTTAAATTCAGTCCTTAAAAGTAGTAATTTTTATACATTGGAGATGAAGTTATTTATAATGACTATAAGCAGACTATTTTTTAAATAGGTAGGATAATATTGAATATTATTATCGTGCAATTTTAAAATTAATATATTTTATGTTCAGTGGTTCGAATCACGCACTACGCAGCGTTTGAACACGTGGCCTCATGGATCAAAGCAAGAGTGACTAACCACTGGGACGTGGTGGTGAACTTTTTATGGTGATACAGCATTTCATTTTGAATTATATTAATTTTTATACAATTTCAGTTATAAAGTCTGCATGTATATTTGAAGTAAAGGCAAAATTATTTGATTGTTCCAAGAATTAGATTCATAAGGTTTATGTTCTACGTATAATTCTAATGTTATGTTATGCTAAATGTATTAGAAAACATGAAACTTTAAGCTATGGTAAATATTTTCTAATTCGATTAGCATCGAGTAAAAATGATGATCAAGTCTCTATTTTGCATGTTTCTTCTTGCAACATTTACAACACTCATGCATAATCATAATTTAACTACCATATTAGATTTTTAATTCTAATTAGTTCCACATTCTCCAATTACCATTATTAAATCATATTGTGTTGTTCTTATTCATATTATTTGCGCATTTTCTAACAAACAAGGATTGTGTTCACAAGTTAATTTTCTTTTGGAAGTTAATATTCTAAAGATGATTTATTAACTTTAACGATATAGTAGATGTAAAAATTAGTTGGTCAAGTGGTGGAACTAATAATTCTCATTTATGCTTTCAATTCCAAAAAATGATGTTAGGTTTGGTTTTTTATGCTTTTAGTTTTAACCTAAACACGTAGCTTTAAAAGATAGATTATTTTATATAAAATCATTGAAGTGTAACGACTTGGAATTTCACTACTTTGATTTGTAAATATTTAATTAATTTTAAATATTCAAATAATGGATTTTGTAATTAAAATAAAACTCTTTTAAATAATAACTGGTGATGGTAAAATAGTTTTCAAAATCTATTTACAAAATATTTAGTTCGAAGAAAAATAAAAAATGTAACTGGAATTCATTTTCTGTATTTTCGACTTTTCGTCGGCTTAAAGTTGTCAGATACGTTGTATACAATATTGTATAATTATATGCACACATTTATAAATAACATAAGTTTGGATTAGGATATATTTTGGTTTATATATACATGAGTGTATATATAATATGGATACATTTTATGAAAATATAAATAAATGAAAAAGTAAATGTCATTTTATATAAAACATAAGTAAATTGGGTATTAAATACATGCCGGAGAAGGAGGGACATGTCGTACGCATGGTACAAGGGAAGAGGAGGCATGATGACGTGGAGAAATTTTAGTGGAGGGCAAGGTACATAAGGGTAATTTGGTAACTTACTAAGTGCATTTTATATAAAACAATTTCACAATTTCTTATTCTCTTTTTTAATTTCTTTTCTTCATTCTAAAACTTTGTTTCCTCCTCCTTAAGCTTTTCAAAAAGTTTTAATGGCTTCCATAAAAAATTAAAAAAAACCTTAGCTTTGTTCACTTTTTATTTCTAAAACTTTGTTTAAAACCTCCTACTTCATTTCCTACTCTTCTCTTTACAAAACAAGCCCTTAAACTCCATCACCACACCATGGTCGAGCCCTCTATGCTTCATGGCTGAACCATATAGCCTCTTAGGCTTCAAAAATTCCATTTTTTTGCGAAGCAGAGAACAGGGATCTCGGTTGGTTCGAGTTAGAATGGAAATTCTAGGTTATTTGTTTAGCTTTTAGGTGAGAAAATGTAACGACCCACCTTTCTGACCCCTAGGAACGACCCTTAACACATCCTCGGTGTTCGTGTGTCGTTGCCCAAACATCGGAAAGATGAATCATCGTGGGGTTAAATAAAGAACAGAATAGAAAACCTTACAACGAAACTGTAAAAATAAACCATAACAGTCAATAGTACATCAGGTTACTCCTTAATAGGGAGTTATCAGAGTTACAAAAAGCACTACAAATCAGCTTAGGCAGTTATAACAACCCGCCTTTACATATTCTGAAACAAAATACACTTACATAGACAAGATAATACAGCGGAACATATAATTAAGAAGATGAAAGCCTCTTTCTCGAACGCCATCTTCAAAAAGCCCACATAGACCTGTTACTCTCGAACTACTCAAATAAAATTGAATACCCGAGAGTTTTGGGAAAACAAACAACTCGGGTTAGACGATATGTTTGGTATGAGTAAAAAGAATTTAAATAAATAGGTGGGTGATTAAACACAAAAATATGAGATCACACCGCTGAACCCGGAACGAGTTTACTCTCACATGAATCAACATCCAAATGTGAAGAATGGATAAATAATTAAACATCGCGAAGAGTGGATGACTCTTCCCGATTAAATTAAGGAAACAAATTCAACGGTTCTTATCAAATAAGGAAAGGAAAATCTCCAACAAATGACTAGGAAGGTGCACCACCCTTATAGTATATCTCTAGTAATATACTTTTGAGAAGCTCATATACTCTGTGACACTTCTTGGACAATACCAAGCCGGACCCCGCCAAACCTTACCAAGTATCCGAATATTTCACATCTAATAGCGCTACCGAATCCAGTCTAGATGAGATGTGAAAGTACCCTAATGGGAGCAACCCCACATAACTTGGCTTCCTCTCGCGCTTTGGATTTAGTCATTACCGAAAAAGGATATCAATGCTCGATGGAGAAACACATCATCTTAGAATGACGATAATAAAGAAGTTGAAGTAACCGATAGCTGAGAAACCAACTATCG
The DNA here is from genome assembly GCA_030737815.1 of Allium fistulosum. Taxonomy (NCBI): domain Eukaryota; kingdom Viridiplantae; phylum Streptophyta; class Magnoliopsida; order Asparagales; family Amaryllidaceae; genus Allium; species Allium fistulosum. The sequence continues at coordinate 3,217,575 of JASFAW010000015.1, forward strand.
AGGATAAAAAAACGATCGTATATGGAAATTAAGTCTTGTATACTTATCACCACTCATAGAATTCAAACTTGTACTATTTCTTGGTTAACAATAATACCGGACAAGTCAAGGTGGTGTTACCTCGAAGTCGTGTCTCACGATTATTCTTAACTTTCGAAATAGCGACAAATCCACTTCTTCGATGTTTAGTGCTAATCATACAAATAAATCGTTTCCATACATGTGAATCGCTTTACGAAAATTAATTCATTTCCATAAATAATTCAAACTTTTCTTTTAAAAACCCGAATTCGTGCTTGGGCTTCACATTACAAGTATTAGCTTCAAAACACTTTGTTAAAAGAGTTTACTAACTTTAAACTTCATTATAAAAGGATTTAATAACTTTCAACATCCTTATTTAATTGGATACTTTGCTTCAACTATCATAAATGAGAATAATTAATTATCTTTAAACTTCATTAATTAATTTGGATAATTGACTTCAAACTACCCTTTAATTAAAAAGGTTAATCGCCTTTAAAATTAACCGAATTAATTAAATTAATTTATTAAATTTAATCTCATTAATTACATTAATTAATTAAATTTAGACATCATTAATTAAATTAATTTATAATAGAAATATACCATTAATTAGATTAATTAATTTAAAACATAATTAAAGTAAAGATTAATTAAATTTAAATTAATTTTTCAAATTAAAAATACATTAATTGAGAGGAGTCAATTTATTTTAATCATCATTAATTAAAATGATTAATTAATTTCAATCCATCATTATTAAATCATTAATTAACCTTAATCATCATTAGACAAAAAAATTAATTAATTTTAAGTATCATTAACAAAGTAATTAATTAAATTTAAACACATCATTAATAAGTTAATTAATTAAATTTAAACTCATCATTAACAAGTTAATTATTTAACCTTATTCCTTATAAATTAATTAATTATATTTTAAAATCTTTATTAAAATAATTAATTAAATTGAAATCATCCTTATTTAATAACTTTATTAACTTGTAAAACAAAACCCAAGCTCGAGAAATAAATCGAAAAAAATTCTGATAAGGATATGTTTATCGAAAGTGCCGATATAGCGATAGTCGCTATACGGACACTTCGACAACCAATTCACGTCATTTTACTTTCATATATACATCATACAACAAAAGCAAAACAATAATACAAAATGCTAGACTATTCTACAGCATATAAAGAACAACCATTAACAATATAACTAACTTTTACTACTAACATTCAAAACTTACTTACTAACTTGGTTGCTAAACTAACAAGGTGACAACTTTTCAAGGTATAACCCAATCCAACATACATCACATGGTAATACAAGCACAACAAGCCACTAACAACAAATATATGAAAAATATTTAAGTTAAAAGGTTAATGTTGAAAGATGAGATATTTACTCACAATAGCTTACTAACTTCAACCGAACTTGTTCTAGAACTTCAAAAACCTTTAGATCTTTGCAAAAGTTTTGGGAAAATGAAGTCTTTAAGCCAATAGCATCAAGATGGGCTCGGCCCTAACAAGTCTAGGCTCGTCCATAAAAGAAATTTTGGTGATGGTGGGCTTGTTTTTGAGAATAAAGTATGGAAAAGAAGATGGAAGAGTTTAAACAAGTTTTATACAAGATTTAAAAGGAAAAGTTAACATTTTTGAACTTGAGAAAAGATTTGGAAGCCATGAAAACTTAAAGAAAACTTGCATGAAGGTTGGAAAGTGAAGATAGAAATGAGAAAATGAGAAAAAATATTATGAATTTTGCTTATATACAAAGGGATAAATTAAATTACCAATTTACCCTTAAAGTACATAACCTCCTTTCATTTGTTGCCACCTCATCACATTTTTTCATTTGATGTGACATCATCACATTTTTATATTCTTAAGTTATAAATAAATATGTGTTATCATTTCTAAATCCTAATTTGTTTTATAAATATTTGTTTTTATGTCTACTAAAATGTTCACAACATTTCGGATAACTTTTAGAAGATGTAAAGTCGAAAACTCGGAAAATGATTTTCGATCACATTTTCTATTTTTCTTCGAACTAAATATTTTTGTAAACTATTTTGAAAAAATATTTCACCATCATTATTTATTATTTCAAAGAGTTTTATTTTAGTTATAAATCCATTAATTAATTATTTAAAAATGTTTTAAATATCCATATTTTAAAGTGGTTAAATTACGAGTTGTTACACTCTCCCCCCTTAAAAGAATTTTATCCCCGAAATTATTGCATAAAAAAGACAATCCAAAAGGTATATATTATACCAAGAAATTCATATAAGAATGCAAAGCAACTATGCCATAAAAGAACATACATAATGCTTTCAAACAACTAACCTGACATTACATCAGGGTAAGTTTCTCTAATACGATCCTCAGTCTCCCAAGTACAATCGCGAGGGTCATCACTCCACTGAACCTTCACAGCTTAACCACCTTGTTCCTCAATCTCCTTTCATATCGGTCTACAATATGAACTGGGTGTCGGACAATAGTCAAATTTGGTTCTATTTCTAAGTCTTCTTGAACAGATGTCTCAACAATCAAAGATGGATCATGAACATGCTTTCTCAAATGAGATACATGAAAGACATTATGAACTTCTGACAATCTTTTAGGCAATTCTACTATATAGCCCAATGATCCAATTCTCTCAAGGATTCTAAATGGTCCAATGAATCTGGGTGCTAGCTTTCCTGCCCTTTTGAATCTTACAACTCCTTTCATTGGGGAAACTTTCACAAAACCAAATCCTCGACCGTATACTCTAAGTCCCTTCTCCGTTGATGGGCATAACTTTTCTATCGATCCTGGGCTTCTTTCATCCTTTCCGTGATCATAGCCACTTTCTCTGATGCTTCTTGAATCATCTCTGGTCCAAGAACTAAACGGTCTCCAGTCTCAACCCAACATGAAGGTGATTTACATGGCCGCCCATACAAAGCTTCATACGGCGCCATGACAATGCTAGCTTGGTAACTGTTGTTGTAGGAGAACTCTACTAAGTGAAGGTGATCTTCCCATGATCCTCCAAAATCCATAATACATGCTCTCAAAAGATCCTCCGAAATCTGGTCCACCCTTTCGGTTTGTTCGTCTGTCTACGGATGATACGCCATGCTCAAATTCAGCTTTGTCCCTAAAGTGGCTTGCAATGCTACCCAAAAACGACTGGTGAAAATGGGATCTCGATCACTGACTATACTTACTGGAATTCCGTGCAGTCGACGACCTCCCTCAAATAAATTCCTACCAAAGATGCTATAGTTCTAGTTGACTTCACCGGAAAAAATGGACGCTCTTTGTTAATTGATCTACAATTACCCAAATGCCTTCATTACCTCTTCTTGTTTTGGGCAACCCATCGATAAAGTCCATTGATACTTGCTCCTACTTCCAATTTGGTATCTCCAATGGTTGGAGCAACCCAGCAGTCTTTTGTTGGTCACTCTTGACCTGTTGACAATTTTCACACCTGCTCACAAAGATCGAAATGTCTCTCTTCATCCCTTTCCACCAAAAGGTCTTCTTCATATTCTGGAACATTTTACTTACTCCTGGGTGGATATATAACCTTGACCAATGGCACTCTCTCAGCACATCCTGTCTAATTCCATTAACATCCGGCAAACAAATCCGTCCATTCATTCTCAAAATGCCTCGAGAGTCTATTTGAAAACTAGAGATAGTTCCATCTTCAACATCCTTCTTAAGCCAAGCTAGAATAGGGTCTTCTTCTTGGAAATATGCAATTCTCTCCTTTAGTGCTGGCTTAACTTCCAAATTTTCAATCGTCGCCACATTCCTTCTCAAAGCATCTACAACGGCGTTTGCTTTTCCTGGGGTGTAAAGAATCTCTAAGTCATAAGGCGCGAGAAACTCCAGCCATCTTTGTTGCCTTAAGTTTAAATCCTTTTGGGTAAAAAGATACTTTAATGACTTGTGATCCGTATATAACTCAAGCTTTGCACCCAAAATATAGTGCCTCTACACCTTCAATGCGAAGACTACTGCCAAAAGCTCCAAATCGTGCATAGAGTAATTTTTCTCATGAGGTTTCAACTGTCGACTCGCATACGCTATTACTTTACCATCCTGCATCAAAACTGCTCCCAATCCGTTCCTACAAGCATCCGTGTAAACTGTTAATCCTTCATTCCCATCTGGAATAGTCTTGATAGGAGCGCTTGTCAATTTCTCCTTTAACTCATTGAATGCTTGATAGCACTTGGGTGTCCAAATAAACTTGGCATCCTTCTTCGCCAGCTTTGTTAGATGAGAAGCAATCTTTAAGAAATCTTTAATAAATCTTCTATAGAAACCTGCCAATCCCAAGAAACTTCTGACCTCAGTCGCACTTTCGGGTTTCTTCCAATCTTTGACCGCAACTACTTTAGCTGGGTCCACCGATATGCCTTCTTCCGAAACTATGTGCCCTAGAAATCTAACTTCGGATTTCTAGAAATGTCACTTAGAAAACTTTTCTTTTAAATCATGACTTCTTAAAGTATTTAGAACCATTTAAAGATGGTACTTATGCTCTTCCTCCGTTTTAGAATAAACAAGGATATCAATGAATACTAGAAAAAAATTGTTAAGAAAATCCCAAAACACTCTATTCATCAAGTCCACGAAATAAGTGGGTGTGTTTGTCAATTCGAACAGCATGACTAACCACTCATAAAAACTATTAGGGGTACAAAAATCGGTTAAGGGTACACTCTCTTCTACTACCCTTAATTGGTAAAATCCAGTGGCAAGATCCAACTGAGAAAGTATCCGTGCTCCGTGCAGCTAATCAACCATGTCATCAATCCTAGGTAATGGATAATTATTCTTGATAGTTCTTTTATTTAATTCTCGATAATCCATACATAATCTAAGAGAACTATCGACCTTGGTAACGAACACTACTGGCGATCCCCAACTTGATGTGCTACGTCTGATTAAACGTTTCTGCAACAAATCAAACGTCTACTTCTCCAATTCTCTTCTTTCCTTTGGAGCCAACGTTCGGGGAGGTTGTACAACAGGTCTGGTTCCTGGAATCAAATCAATGCGGAATTCTACTTCCTGATGAGGAGGTAAACCTTGCACTTCTTCAATAATATCCTTGAAGCCCCGAACAATTGGTATATTCCTTATCTCCTCTTTGGGTACTTCGAAGGAATACAAAAAACTTCTCATCAACCCCCTAGGCTCTCCGTAGCATATATCAATGCTTCTGCCTATTACATATTTTACTACGATCACCCTTCTAACACAGTCCAAGGCAGCTTTAAACTTTGATAACCGGTCCATTCCCAATAATACTCCAAAACCCATGAACCCGAGGACAAACAAGTCAGAAAAGAAAGGTCGATCTCGATAAGAATTAGGCACATTCAAACATAAGGTGTCAAGATTGGTAGCACCCCCAATTGGGCTTGACACACAAAGAGAATCATAGAGAATAACACATTTAAGATTTAACTAGTTCATTAGGTCATATGAGATAAAACTATGAGATGCATTGATATCAAATAACACTCTAATAGGAATATCAGAAATGGATAGTGTACCTTGCAACACCTACTTTCCTTTTGGGTCCATAGAAGTAGATGGTATTACCTTAATAGCAAAAGCTTGTCCCTGAGATCCCTTCTTGGGAATAGGGCATTGGTTCTTCATATGTCCATGTTTGTCGCAATTATAGCAAAGTGGTCCACTAGCCGGGTTCGGGCACTGATTTGCAAAGTGGCCCATTTGGTTGCACTTATAACAAAGAATTTTGGTTAAGTCTAAATGCTTGTTCTGAGCTCGAGCTCCACCTCCAGGCTTCTTTCCCGACCACTTCTTCTTCCTTTTACACTTGAAAAACAGCTTACTAGCAACTGGTATCACCGATAAAGGTTGGGCATTAACTGCTGGCACTACTCCTTTCTAAACTCTTTGCTCATTATCAAGAGCCTCAAATCTCAAAGCCATACTGATCAGATTGGTAAAGGTACCGTTGAGATGATTGGTCATTTCTCGATGAAATTATGGCCGCATTCCTTTCACGAACATTTCATTCTTTTTAATTGGTGTATCAATCAATTCTGGTCCAAAACGGGACAATGCATTGAACCAATGCTCATACCGCGCCACCGTCATCTCACCCTGTTTCAAATCCATAAAACTTCGGAATAACTGAGTCTTTCCTGCATCTGGGATAAACATTTTCTATTTTTCCTTTAGAAGATGTAAAGTCGAAAACCCGAAAAATGATTTTCGGTCACATTTTCTATTTTTCTTCGAACTAAATATTTTTTTAAACTATTTTGAAAAACTATTTCACCATCATTATTTATTCTTCCAAAGAGTTTTATTTTAGTTATAAATCAATTAATATTTAAAAATGTATTAAATATCCATATTTTAAAGAGGTTAAATTACGGGTTGTTACAGAAAAGCTTGCCTTTTACTTAAGGTTTTAAAATTTAATGTGGATAATAATTATTGCATATCTTAGTTGTGAAAATATGTTAGTTGTGCATATGTATGCTTGGATGTAATGTTGTATAGACTTGGAAAATGAATTAAAAGTTAAGTTTTAGTTTGCAAGTTATGATTTTACTTACTGTGTTGGATATGGCATGTACTAGGAATATACGAACTTATGTTTGGATGTTGCATGGTTGTTTAAAACTTAGCACTTGATTTGTGCTTTAGTGCGGCATCAAAATCCTTTGGTTTAAACTTGTTTACACTTAGGTGTATTTATGAAAAAGTTATAAAGTTTCTAACTTTATTTTACTTGGTTTTCAGAAACTTTATTCGAAGTTATAAAATTAGTTAGCGCATAAAAATAGAGTTTTAAAGGTTGTTTGAAGTATAAAACAAGTTTTGGAAATTATGGATCATATAGCAATAGTCGCTATGGATGCAGTTCGTATAACGAACTCTTTTTGCAAATTTAAAATGTTTTTATTTAAGGATATTTCTGAAAAGTGTTTTAAAAACTTGTTATAAGTATTTAAAGGTAATTATTTATTTATTTAATGATTATTTAATTGATTGATTAAGAAAGGTTATTAGTACTTAATCATTAGTTAACTAAGGTAATTAGTACTTACCAAGGTAATTATAATTTGTTAATTAATTAAAGATTAAATATTAATTAATAATTTATCTAAGGATTAATTATTATTTAATTAATAATTAAAGGTTAATTATTATTATATTATTATTTAAGATAGGGTTTAAATATTTATTTAAATTTCTAATTAAGTTAAAATTTAATTAAGACTTAATTAAGGTTTAATTTTTATTAAATGAATGTTTAATTCTTTATTTAAGTATTAATTAAGGATTATTTAATTTTTAATAGAGATTAGTTAATATTTAGTTATTTATTTAAAGATTAACTATTATTTATTTATTTATTTATTTAAAGTATAATTATTATTAATTATTTATTTAATAGTTAATTATTGTTTAATTATTAATTAATGGTTCAATTATTATTAAAATAAAGAGTTTAAATGTTATTTAAATTTTCAAATAAGAGTTTTAAAGTTTTAACTACATTATTTCTATAGATCGGTTTTCTTTTTAAAGCAACTCATTTTTAAAGAATGTTTAAATCTAAGGGATTTCTTTGTCAATTACCGTTAAGTAACCCCAAATGAGTATGAAAACCAATGACATCTGTTTAGCAGAAAAAAAATCACCATCCTGTTATAATTCAACTAGTATATTATGTTTGACATCTATTAAGCAGAATAAAATCGCAGTTCTGCTATTTTGGTAACTTGGACATTTACTTATACGAGGGCTGATTGTTACTTGTTGATTCCTTTTAAATATCTGCTTGTTATGTAAATACCCATGTTATAACTTGGAAAGTTAAACTTAATTAAATGATAACCATTATGGTCACTAAGCCTCTTTCTAATTTTGAGAAATAAATCATTTTGATTTTTTTGTGATAATGGTTTTAAAGTTAATTATTATATTATTTAAAGGGTTTTAAGTAAAGTTATTACTTACTTATAATGTTTAAAGTTTATTACTCTTTTAAATACGATATATAAAGGATAATTAAGAAATTATTTTATTAAAAGTGTTTTGAAATAATTTAATACTTTTAAATAATTGTTTAAAGTCATTATTTTGTTAATGCAGTTTAAAGATAAATTTAATAAAGGATGTTTTGAATAACAACTTGATTTTTTTGAAAGGTGTTTTAAATAATTGCTTTGTTTATTAAAAGAACTTTATCGATTAAGACTTATTAAAGGAATTTCATTTTAAACAAGGAGATTTATGGAATTTGTTTATAAATTGAAAAGAGATTTTCAAATTTGGAAAGAAGTTTATAAATGGTTTTGGAAATTTATAAAGGAGTTTTATAAATAAACTTAGAGATTTATAAAAAGTTTTCATAAATGGATTTGGAATTTTCGTACAGGAGATTTCATAAATGAAAGAGATTAATTTAAAAAGGCTTTATAGAAGAAATTTATAAAAGAAATTGAGATTTGATTTTCTTAAATTGACCTTCTTAATTATGGAAGTATGGAACATTAGTTCCATACTTAACACTGAAGGAATAGTATTTAGGGTTATCCTTATCTCCGTTTCTTTTTAAATAACTTTTGTTTGATCCTTTATTATGATTTTGAGATAAAAAAATATTTTACAATGTTTGTGAATATACTTATGCCAATGAGATAAGTATATGAATATTTTAATAAATAATTTGGAAAGAGATTTAAATGAATGAAATATTTATTTTGAGGCTTAGTGGTTGCTATGGAAATATTAAATCTCTGGATTGTTGTTTGATTATGTATTTGATAGTTAAATAATCCCTTGGCCAGTTTTGACTTAGGAAGTACATAAAAGCTTCGCTTGTTCATACGGCTTGAGTTTCCTCAGGAAAATTCATTCGGATGAAATGTCTCTAGCCTTAAGGGATATATTAGAGATCGCTTTGGAGCTATGGTGTAGTCTGCTTACTTCTAAAAGAACCGAGAATGAGTCAATTGGAAATTATCGGTTGTTGGTTTGGAGTAGGGCTGTCAAAATTCAACCCCACCCTTTAACCCAACCCTTTTAACCCAATTTTAATAGGGTTGGGTCCAAGCTAGCTCAATCATTTTTAGTATTGGGTTGATACCCGTTCAGCTCACAAAAAATACGATACAACCCTCTTTACCCTTTTACTCGTCCAAAACCCAAACCCTAATTTTAATTTCATTTCTCATTTCCTAACAACATGAAGTCGGTTCACTCTGTCTCCCTGAATTCCTAATCCATCTCACTCAATTCAGTTCTCTAAACGCTCACGCTTGCTCTCGCGATTTTGTTTGAGGTTTCATTAATCGATTGCAAATTCTATCGATTATCTGAGGTAATGTGTTGTTCATTATGTTGCTCGAGGATGATAACTTCTAGTTTCATCTCTAATTATTTTTTTGTGGCATAAGTTTACACTTTACCTGATGATTGTGGAACTTCATTTTGTTAATGCTCTAGTTATTTTGATCACATTGGTTTTTTTTGTTCTGATCCTCTTCAGATACACAGTTAAAATTTTGGTTGTGTTGGTAATTTGTTGAGCTGAGTGATCTAGTTTGGATTTGAGTTACTTCTGTTTTACTTATTTTTTATTTTTTGGAGCTTTTGTTTTTTCAAATTACAAAATGAGTTACTGCTGCTGAGAATTGCATTTATTTATGTCATTCATAACTGGAAAACTCGTTGATTGATGTTTTAGTAAACTCAGACATTGCAAGATGTTGTATTCTATAAGCGATAAATGTGAGATCATTCCATCAAAATACCAAAGTTCTGGGATAAATATGTTGTCCTTTTGGGTGGTCGGTCCACAAAATTAATAATAGTTCATCAAATTGGTAGAGTTTGTTATTGTGAATTGTTATAAGGTCAATTTTAGATCGAAGACAAAAAAATCTGATCAGACTTTATGAAACTTTTTTTACCAAACAATCCATTCAAATTAATTGTATACTTTGATGAACCACACCTCAAGGTGTAGGCTATGATCTCTTATATGAATATGTATCAGCATCATGGTAGGTCTTAGCATCTTCTATTTGATTCTAGAGCGGTCATAATGCAGTTTATACTTCAAATTAAGGCATACTTTGTTTGTCCATCATTTGATGCTACAAATTACAAATTTCTATAACATATTGCATTTACCATATCTTTAATGGAGCATTTTCTTTTATTTAAAAAAGGGGAAAAAATTCTTGCGATTTGTAAACCAATAAAAATTGCCAAATACTTTGTGAAAATATTATAATTTAATTGAATAGCATTTATGCAAATAATTCATGCAAACTTGTATGCAACAAACATATAATAAAATCTCCAAACTAAAAATGCAATGTTTGTTTGGTTTATATGTCCAAAGCAATTTTCAGATTTCACATTTTGATGGAATGAGCTCATATTCAATTTTCTAAGTATATATTTGCCCTTTCTGTTTTTGTTTCTGCTTTGAATATGTCTTCCACTTTTACCAATACGAACTCTAGCATAGTTTAGCCCGTTCTTGTGTTTCGTTGTATCATTAAGATTTATTGGCTTTCCTACTAAACTAGCTACTAGAAAAATATTTTCTTCATCTTAAACTGTAGTGCTGAAGAATGGAAATCTGTTCCAAACTGAAATGTTTTTATACCACGGTTAGTGAGAACTAATAATGTTTTTATCACCTGGTATTCTCTTCTTTGGTTGTAAGAATCAGAAAATGGTATGTGGTTATTATCACCTGCTTAATTCCAATAATATCTTAAATTTAAGTTATAATTATGTCTGTTTGCAGTTCATCCTGATGTTTTTACTTAAATCATCTGAAATAACTACGCAGTTAAATGTTTATTTCTTGACTACTGAAAAGTAGGAGCTAGATTTGTGCCAATTTTATTCTGTTTTCGTAGATTTGTATTTTCATCAAGTTTGTTCCCTCCAGTATCAAGTTACCTTGCATTTCTATTAAGGATACCAACATAGCAGCTTTAATATATCCTTTGATTTTTGAAGTAGTACATTGCTTTGGAAGCTGATTATATTAGTCCGTCTATAAACTGCAGGATTACATATGCAAGGATTAGTTGAACAATTTTCTCAAGGAAGGGGTGCTCTTTGAGCAGATTGTTGCATTTTCTCGACAAGGACCAAATAAAGAAAATGTGCAACATAAGATGAATCAGAAGGTTTGCTTTCGTATAAACATCATAAAAGAAAAATGACTGGATACAATTTATAACACCTCCTACACATTGATAAAGGATTGCTGGCTTAAAGCTCAAATTCAATTAAATTTTGAAAGGAACACTAAAAAACTATTGAAAAAACATGCATTTCTGTGTTTTAAGTACTTGCAAGAAGAGTAGAAAATAACAAATTAGATCCTGAACTTTTCATGATTAGCTATATTCTGAAATGATAACGGTAACATGTAACCTTTTGATCTTTATATTAGTTCATTGATGCATCCAGATTTTGTCTGTAAAGAGCCAAGTTCTGCACATAACAGTAACATGGATTGTGTTATAAGTTATAACAAAAGATAATGAGCGTGAAAAATACATGTTGTATATGATCTGGTTTGAGTAAAGTGACGTTGCAGTAGTATTTCCATGTAATCTCAAATTGATTTGAGTTACTTATCTAAGAGATGTTGCCTTTTTAATGTTTATAGTAGCCAATTGTTTATTTTTTTAACATTGAAGATAAGTGTTGTCTCACTTGTTCTACTATTTTACAATGCAGGTCTGATTAGAATTAGGCTGAAGAAAGTGTCAAGATCAACATGTTGTAAAAAGAATCCTGCTGTTCTTGGAAATGTCACAATTTTTAATTGAATTGCTATTTTTTTATTGTCTTAGTTTTATGTATGCAGATTTAAAATTTATTTGATGTAGCTTCAGTGTTATTTGTTGCAGTCTGTGTTATTTGGTGCACTTTCAACATTGTATGCAAGTTTCATGATATTTGGTGTGGTTTTATGATATTTACTACTATTTTCGTGTTATGCAACGGTGTTTTTGGGTTAAATAAACACCTATGTATCAGTTCATGTAGTTTATGTGCAATTTTATATTTCATGTATGCGGTTTTTATTATGCATTGGATGTTTTTTACTTTTCTTTTATAATTTTTCACGTTTTGATGTTTTTAAATGGGTTAAACGGGTTGACCCATATATGAAATGGGTTGGGTCATATTGACCCTTTTAATAAATGTATTAAAGGGTTGGGTTACAAAATGGGTCGGGTCAATTTTGACCTAACCCATTATGACCCGACCCCACCCGTTTGACGGGTCTAGTTTGGAGAGACCGGGATCAGATATGTTATTCGAAAACCACTTTGAATCAACTTGAGCATTCGAATGGTAGACACCTTGATGATGTTTCGAAGACGGAGTTCTTTAAAGTGCAAGGGCTACTTGCTACTAATCCTGGGGGTGATTCCAAAATGGATGTAGTAGAGGTAGTGCTTTCGGTTTCGTTCAAACCCAGAAGAAAATTGTATGGATGAACACTGGCATTGCATTTCTGCTTGGAGGACAGTGTTAGCATTCCAAGTGGGAATTGCTAAAGGAAGGTAAATCGTTATCTCACGAGCCTCACACCTCGAAAATGGATAAAACAGGGTAGACGCAGCAGGGTTATGTAGGTCGCTCCCATAAGGGTGTGCCATTACCATTCTAGATTATCATATTATGGATTTGGTTATGCATGAGAGCTCTCTATAAAGGTTGGGAACAACCGGGTGATGACATATTCAGTACTATCCAGTAAGGGGTATGTAACGACCCAGAATTTCAGTCATTTGAATTTGGAATATTTAATTGATTTTAAAAATTGAAAATTTAATTTTATAAGTTAAATAACTTGAATTTCAAATATAGTGATTTATTTGATAATTAAATTGTTAAATTTAATATTTGGAATTGTTTAAATAATAGAATCTTGAATTTAATATGAATGAAAATGATTTCAAAAGTTCATTTAAATTCTATTTGAATAAGAAGAAAGATAGTAAACTTTTAAAATTGGATTTAGAAGTGATTAAACTGATTTTTAAAATTACTCGTTTTAATTAACATATAAAAATAGTCTTCCGGGCACTGTCTCGGATTTCGATGAAACTAGTTTCAGTTGATCCGTAATAGTGAATTATTGTATGCTATCGAATTTCTGACGATCGGACGTATCGTTTGATCGTGCTGGTTCGAAATGCGTAGAATTTAATCAAAGGAATTTAATTAATATAATTCGATTTTCATAAGCTAACCTCTGTATATTATGGAATTGGCTCCCGATATATATTCCATTCTGCCCGGAATCGGGGTATAACATATAAAATGCTATGCGGCACTCAATTAAAGGACTTGGTCATTTCATTTGTAAACCATAATTAGCTTCAGCTGCCATTAAAGCTCCATCATCCAATAGTCATAGTTCATCGGGGCCTCTAGAGGCAAAATTAGGCCACGACTTCAACTAACAAAATGTAGAGCTCGACTATACAAAGCTAATCAATGGTTGGATTGTCGAATCGATGCTAGACGAGGCCAAAATCGAGCCGCATTCAAGTGCAGTCGAGTGGGAATATTGGGGTTCGCATGCGTGGTGGCTGCTGGCGCGGCAAGGTGGAGGGCGGCACGAGGCGAGGCGGTGGCGTGGTCGGTGGCGGACCTTGGGTTGCGCAATCGATTTCGACTTAAAAAAAAAGAAAGAGACGAGTGTGGCCTGGAAGTGTGAATGAGGAGGGAATATGAGAGAAAGGTTCAATTTTTAAAACTTTAATTCATTAAGTTAATTATAAAATTAATTATCTTGTATGTAACTTATATTTAAAATATGGTGATTTGTTGGATAATTAAATTGTTTAAGTTTAATATTGGAATTTATTTAAATAATTTAATCTTGAATTTAATACAAATGAAAATGATTATAAAAGTTGATTTAAATTTTATTTAAACAAGAATGAAGATTGTTAACTTTTAAAATTGAATTTAAAGTGAATAAATTGATTTTGGAAATTTCTTGTTTTAATTAACGTGTGAAACTAGTCTTTTTGGACATTGTCTCGTATTTTGAAAAAACGAGTTTTATCGGATCCATAATAGTGAATTATTATAGGATTCCAAGTTTTGTAGCGATCAGACTTACCCTTTGGCTGTGCGAGCTTGAAACACGTAGAATTTATTTTCAGGAATTTAATTAAAATAAATTAATTTTGAAAAGCTATCTTCTTAATATGATGGAATTGGCTTTCGAGACTAGTTCCATTATATTCGGAATAGGGGTATAATGTATAGAAATCTAGGCGGCATGCTTTGTTTGGAGTTCGAAAAATTTATGTGTGATAGTGTCGGAAATTTATATTTAAGGCCATGAGATATTTTCATTCGTCAAACCCTAACAAACGTGGTCGCTTTCGTTTATATCGTTTAATGGTCGAAATCAACCTCTCTTTCTTCCTTAATTTTTTCCAATCCACTCATTAAAATCAAATGCCACCAAAAGGAAAAGTGTGGATCTCATCAGATCTACATGTTGTGCGGTCGGTTCGTGTCGAAAAGTTGTATATTCGCTAGAATCGGAGTGTGAAGTCACGGCGGGTTTTGGGTTCGTATGGACGAATGGTGATGGAAGATGGGACGAGCTTGCTGGCGTTAGTGGAGGAGGCGGCGACGCGTATGGTCGGTGTCTCCGATTGACGTCCGGTCGAACGTGGGCTAGCGCGCATGGAAGATGTTGCTCGTGTGCTTGGGATTTTTGCGTGCCTGGAAACGAGAGCGGGAACGATGTAAGAAGGTGATAGGTTAGTTAATTTTTTATTAGTTTGTTAATATAATTTTAATTATTATCGTTATACCAATTAAGCCGTAACTTTTCATACGAGGTTTGATTCGAATGAAACGAATCGCGTTTCGATCGTATCGACATCGTTTACGACATGGGATTGAAGTGGAATTTATTTGAAGCTGGAAAAAATTTTAGTTTCAAATAAAGGTGAGTGCTTTAAACCGCTCACGAAGACTAAAATATTTTTATGTTATTTAAATTAAAATCATGTAGTGATTTAATTTTATTGATTGTTGTTTGGTAATTTAACAGACATGGAAATCGACATAGAAATTTATATGTTAGAAATATTGAATTAACAGTTAATTGAAATTGGAATTAAACTGCCAGTAAAATTCCCGATTATTGATAACTAATTTATTGTTGTGATTTATTGACTATTTTAGATGTTGATTATAAGGGATGGCATTGGTTGATGGATTGGATGATTGGATGTTTATTTATTTATATGTATATCATGCTATCACCCTGTAAATTATTTGACAGCATATAAAACTGTCAATTGAATTATTCTGAATAAATTAAGAAATAGGTTGAAATGATATATACCTATGAAACTTTGATTTGGATTGAAATGATATATATCCAACCCTAAAATAAAATCGAAATAACTGATCACTTGGCCATAGTATAGAAAATTATATACGGGTACCAGATTGGTTAAATTAAATGGTTTAAATTCTTGAATTTGAATTTATTTTAATGATTATGATTTAAAGAAATAAAAATTGAATTTATGAGGATTGAATTAACTTCAAATTCGAGTTTTGAAATGTTGAATTTAAAATCTGTTATAGAAATTGTTTAAAGAATAAAATTTGAAATATTGAATTAAAAATTAACATATGACTTGAATTACAGAAATTGAATTGTTTTAAAAGGTTTGAACTTTTACTTGAACTTCGAAGTTATTTAAGTAAAAGTGATTTAAATGGATATTTCAAAATTTGAGCTTGGAATCAAATTATTTTGAAGATTTGAATCTAAAATTTGAACATTGAAGTTTAATTTGAATTAAGTGATTTAAATCGATATTCTAAAATTTAACTCGAACTTTGTATAAACAAAAATGGTTCGAATGAAATCGAAATTGAAATTAATTCGAATTGAAATCGAAGTTGACTTGAAATTGAAATTGAAATTGATTTAAATTGAAATCAAATTTGAGTCGATTTGAATTGAGATTGAAAATGATTCGAATTGGAATAATTGAAATTGAATCGGTTTGATTGTAATTTTTACTTGAGTCCAGATTTGTTAAAATGGAAAGAGACAGTTTGATTTGAAATTATTTTAATATAAACTATTTAAAATCTATCTTTTTAAATATTCAAATTATTTTGATTTTCCAAACTATTTTACTATATAAACCATTTTAATACTTAAAATTTTTATATCAAACTATTTTAACTATTTTAACTATTTAAAACCATTTTCTAAAAATTCAGACTGGTCAAGGTTGGAATGCTTATACTTAAATCGTTGATTTAAATGCGAATTTGAGGTTAATATGAAGTTATAACCTAAATGGAAATTCAAAACGATTTTGGAAGTGAAATTCAGATATTGAGGCGAAAATGATTTTTGAAGTGCAATTGAATATTTTAAGTAAATATGATATTTTGAAATGAAGGATATTTTTTGAAGCGAATATGATATTTTGATATCAAGTATGAATCGTTTTCGAAATGTAAAAGAACCATTAGGTGTGTAAAACGACGTTTGGTTGTTAAAGAGACCGGGACCTCTTACTTGCATACTCTCTGTCAATATAGGAACCACTTTAACAACTATGTATGCGGAGGAGACTCCAGAACGAAGTGGTTGGATTTGGTGTACGTTTGTTGGATTTGAAGAAAGAGAACGATGATGGATAGACCCCGGCACTTGTGCCAATTTGAAATGACTAAAACAGGAAGGCATGACAAGGCCAAGTGGGGTAGCTACCACTAGCAAACATCTATTCTTCGATTTTCTTCTTGGACTTGGTCCATACTATTACTTTTGATGTTGGTTTTGATTGGTGCACCTTGATTTTGGGATGACCTCCTTTTGACTCGATATGGGATGGATGGACGCGGTGGACGATCCTGGCTACGATGCGTGTTAGCACCAAAATTGGTCACTAACCTCGTAGAGAAAGATTGTGTAGAGATATAAGTGATGAAGATAAATTAAACAAGGAAGACAATGCTAATTTAAATGCAGAAAGTAAGAACACCAGATTTATAGTGATTCAGCGTAATTGCCTACGTCCACTTTGAAGTTTCACTTTATTGATCTTCTTAATGATTGATTACAAATACAATTCATAAATCTAATGCTTGAATGGAGTTGCTAAGTAAAGAAGATGAGTCTCAAAAATGGCAGAGTCTCCCCAGTGTTCTCCCAAAAAAGGTCCTTTTCACTGTGCCCCTGCCCCTCTATTTATAGACAAAGATGGGCTGACTTCCTAGGTGGGCTCGGCGGCCGAACGTCCTGGCCTAAATAGAGTGGTCGCCGTATGCCGAACCAAATAGGCCGAACACTTAGATGCCGAGCCACATGCTCCTGGCCGAACGATCCTTTTGGTCGGTCGATGCTCTCTGGCCGAACGTGCTTTCTGGTCGAACGATGCTTTCTGGCCGAACGATCCCTTTGGCCGAACGATCCCTTTGGCCGAACGTGCCCTCTTGCCGAACGATGTCTTCTGCCTGAACGATGCTCCTGGCCGAACGATCCTCTCTGGCCGAACGATGCTCTCTGGCCAAACGTGCCTTCTGGCCGAACGATGCTTTCTGGCCGAATGATCCCTTTGGTCGAACGATGCTCTCTGGCCGAACGTGCCTTCTGGCCGAACGCTTTTTAATATCGTACAACCCTGGATACCGAGTACTCTTAGATGCCGAGTACTCCCGGATGCCGAGTACTCTTAGATGTCGAGTACTCCTGGATGCCGAGCACTAGTTGCCTGGTCAAATCTCCAGGAAACACTTGCCCCCCAAAGTGTATCACGTGACCGAACGTGGTACGCTTTGAGTCATGTAACCTTCTCGTCTCGTTTTAAATCCTTGACTAACCTCGAACGAAGATGCCTTTTTGAGAATTCCAGTGGTTTAGGTGTGTGCCAAGCGTGTTCTAAATGCCGAACAAGACATTCGTAACTGAACGATCCTTCAGTGCAAGACATCATTATACGCCGATGCCGAACGACGTGACTTTGACCGGTTCCACCGGATGTAGCCTTTTCGACTTCTTCTGTTTTTCCTATAAAAGCCAGCACCTCCATCCTTCTTTCCCTTTTCACACTTCTAACACCTCTGCCTTGCACCTGCCGAAGCTACCAGCCAACATACAATTCGCCGATTCTTCCCAAGTCTTCACCTTACCAACTAGGTACCGATCCTTTCACCTAAATACAGTCTTTGCGCTCGAACTCCCTTAATTGATGGGATAAATCGAGCCTTGACTAAAGTGTCTAAAAAGTTGCCAAAGTCACGCGACGAGGGTGGATGGAAGAGTGAATAGAGATGGGTTTTCTAGGAAGTCATTGGTAGACGTACTGTGGTTCGGCATAAGTATTTTATGCCGGACCAGATAGGAGGAAGGAGAAACATGGAGGAAGTAGGAGATGATTAGGGGCATCGAGCGGTATGGTCTGGTACGACTTGCCGAACGATTTGCCCTCGTGTTTCGGTGTGGATGGAAGAAGAGATGAGGCCACTGTTAAGGACAGCGTGTCGATGGTCGTCTCAACCGAACAGTCACAAACGCCGTACCATACTTAGGCTAAAACATGCCGAACAAAACGAGGCCGAACACGACTTACATGCCGAACAACAACTTAGCCGAACCAAAATTTAGCCGAACAAAGACTTAGCCGAACAATGACTTAGCCGAACAAAGACTTAGCCGAACATTGACTTAGCCGAACAAAGACTTAGCCGAACAAAGACTTAGCCGAACAATGACTTAGCCGAACAATGACTTAGCCGACTAGTCGCAAATGCTGAACACTTATTAACTATATCTACTCGTATAGCAAAACAAGAAACAGGGCCCAAGCATTCTAGCATATGTGAAGCCGACCCGGATCACTAACTTCCTAGCTTCAGTAAACATAAATCTGAACTTAGATTATCATACGTTTTCTGGATCTGGAATTGCAATCACCAAAAGGCAGGCTTCTGGGGACGGTCAGCGATGACGGTCTTCGAAGGCGATGACTTGACGCTCAGTTTTATATCAACAACTTCGCGACCTTCAAACTTTCAACGCTTTTACACGATTGCTTGCACTAATTCACACACCACATGGGGGGAATATTCGTGCTGTTAATTCTAACGTTGAACATTTTTCAAGTATAGTTTTCACATGTACTTAGATAGATTCATTATTTATTGGGGATGTCTAAGAAGTCTAGCTCCGCCACTATATCTGATAGGCCTGGGCCGTCATCAAGGCAAGAAGCCGCTGATACTTCAAATCCGTCGACTTCCCCTGCCCATAACTTAGCACCCGATGCCATGGAGGCAACAATTCTTTTAGACAATCCGATTGACTCACAAGCTTCGAAGATCAATGAAGCCGCACTTCGACGAATATGTTCCATCCATGGGATTCCTTTCGCCGATGTGTTAGTCCCTTCGCGACACGATCGTCCTCACCTGCCCCCAGTCGGATATACCACCTGCAACAAGTTCATGTGCTGGATGGGCAGCGTGCCTCCATTCAATTTATTTCTTCGGGACGTGTTGCAGTACATAGACATTGCCCCGTTGCAGTTGCATCCGAACGGTCACGCGTTTCTATATGGGACCTACCTACTCTTCATGGTCGTCTTCTCTAGACCTCCAACTTCTGGCGACATCAGATACATTTATATGATCAAGAAACGGAAAATAGCCCTTCCTTCATGTTCCTCGAGCCGTACCACAAATGCCAAATCTTGACAGGAGCATGTAGTAAATTCGCCCTGTACAAACAGGAATGGTTCTACGTGCGTTGCCCTCCTGGTTTTGCGAGGAGATGGGTTGAAGGCAGTAAGTCTCTTCGCTGAGTCATCATTCGTGTTTAATTGGAGTTATGCTTTTCCTAACTCCTCGTTTCATCTTTTCAGGTATCAACCCGCGTCCGGAGGGCCGAGGATATTCTGAGGCCGTTGAGGCCATTAGAGCTCTTCCTGCCGAGGAACGAGACATCCGAACCATCATTTCGAATGAATCATTGTCGAGGTTCGGCTTGCTAGCCCCTGGTCGTCGGGTTAGCCTCCCGGAGGGCGTCTCCATTCCCAAGCCAGCATCCGGTAAAGGGAAAAAACAAGCTGGATTGTCATCGCGCCACACTCCCGATGTGCACGATGAGGGTGAGCACAAAGAGGATGAAGCTCCTGAGACTCAAGGCGATAATGTGGGTCCCGCTTGGAATCCGGCGGTCGAAGTTCATGATATTGAAACGTCATCCTCCCCTTTGAAGGGAAAGAAAAAGTTAAAATACAAGATACAGAAGGAGAAAGTTGGCGGAACTTCAAAAGTTACGCTTATCCCGCCAGAGAAAGAGGCTTCCTCACAGCACATGGAAAGTTCTCTAAGGGGTTTGTCGAATCTTTCCATCCCCGACGATATACTTAATTACGGGTTTGACGATCCTGAAGCCCTCAAGTTTTCTTCACCCGCTAGAGGCAATGCGGGAGTTCAACTCCCAGTCCAGGGAGATAATACTCCGATTAGTAAAGACAAAAGAACTGGTCTGTCAGGGGGAACACTAGGACACACACGCACATACGCATTCCATCATACACTTCAAGTTTTTTTTTCTTATTTCCCAGATTTTTCTTAACTCGTTGTTATCTATATTCCTTGTAGGTGACATGGGGTGCTCTCACGGACTCGATCGCCTTCACGGCTCTTCCATATTTCATCATCCCGGACGGGATTCAGGTTCGGGCAGACGCAGGGACAGAGATGATTACGAAGATAGAGACAACCGTCCCCGCGATTCGTCTTATCGTAAGAAGGCATATTCCCAATCTTCACAATCCCGTGATCCTCTTCCTCCAACTGAGTCGGATAGAGAGTAGTCTTCACAGAAGGGGTCCCAACCCGATGCTCCTCGAGAACAACACTCCGGTTCGTCGAGTACAAGGCAAATTCGGGAGCAACGAAAAAGAGCAGAACTTCCAAGGCCTCCTGCCCCTACTCCCGCGGTTGACCCAACTGTAGCGGAAAAGATGGTCGATCTTAAGGCCAAATTTCCAAAAATTTGCTTTGATGGTCTGAAATTCCTCCCAACTATTCATCATATCCCTGGGCACGTGAAGCAGAGTGCCATTGCCTGTAACAACGACGTCTATGTTCAACATGACGCGTTTGTACACTTGGTTGAAAAGATCTCGGAGGTGTCTGTTGAGCGACAATATGAGATTGATCGTCTGAAATTGGAGGCTGGCTGTGACAAGAAAATCATCAAGCATCAAGACGAAGAGCTTGCTTCGTATAAGTCGAAGCTGGAAGCTGCTGAGCAAAGTGCGAAAGATACTGCTGAGGTAGTCACTCGTTTAGAGATGACTCACAAGAAGGAACTTGATGTGGCGGTCCAACGTAGCGGTGCTCTTGCCTTAGAAAAAGATTCTATCCAAAAAGAAAGGGACGCGCTCGCCATACAAGTCAAAGAGTTGAAGGAATTACTCTCCAAGGAGAAAGAGGACAAAGTAGCTACTCAAGAAGAGTCACAACGATACTGTGATGAAATCATTGCTACTCGGCTCTTGAAAGCAAAACTCGATGACGAACTTGCTGGGGTCGAAAAAATGAAAGACGAAGCCCGTGAGGAGGGCAAAAGAAAAGCTACAAAGGAGGTTGACTCTCGCCTCGAGGCAGCCGCAGAGGCCGGCAGGGAAGAGGTCAAGTGCATGTTTGACCCGTTGATTGCTGAGTATGGCGCCCGCGTCCTTATGCATCGCGACTTGACATTCTTGGGCGAGGGCTACCTCGAATACTTAGCCGAGGCCTGGGAAACTTTAGTGAAAATTAGGAAAATCGAGTCGGGCTCTGAGGAAGTCGATGAGGATGACCTGGTGAAGGAGTTTCTTAGAGGGAACGAGCCAACGGATTTATCCGCAGCTTTGGCGCTTTATAGCAAAGGCTCTCCCCTTCCAAAAGAGAAAAGTGATGAAGCTGGCCCATCTGGGGCTAAGTCTACGGCTCCTCATATTGCTGCTCCTCCCACTGCTCAACCGGCCGGTCGGCCGACACTTGACCCATTCGAGCAGCATGCCGGCTACGATCCTGAAGATCCCGGGCTCGGCGTTCATGTGTTATCTCCCATTCTGGAGGGTGAAAC
The DNA here is from genome assembly GCA_030737815.1 of Allium fistulosum. Classification (NCBI taxonomy): domain Eukaryota; kingdom Viridiplantae; phylum Streptophyta; class Magnoliopsida; order Asparagales; family Amaryllidaceae; genus Allium; species Allium fistulosum. The sequence goes on from JASFAW010000015.1 coordinate 3,239,824, forward strand.
TCCACGCGCAACTGATAGCCAGCCAGAACCCGGTAGGAAACTCTTTTTTTTTAGAAGTTCAAAGATCTGTCACTTTCTAGCAATGGTTATTTGTTCTAATATTCATTCTTTATGTTTTCATGCAGGCTGCTCTGACCCCGAGCCAACTCCGAGGAGCGACGATGCCAAGGAGGAGGCAGAGAAAACAAGCGATGTTGCTCATGCGAGAGTAACTCCCGGCCCTGACGCTCAAGTGATCGGGGCGCTAGATGATGATAAGCTTGACACCTCATCTCCCGCCGAAGGGAGTGACGAAATCGAAATCACTAGCGCCTCTGAACATACCTCGAAGATGAGCATGAAAGAGCGTCTCGCCGAAGAGGAGAAGAAAAAGGTCGAGGTCAAAGTTGAACCTGAAATACTGGAACTTACCGACCCGCGGAACAGACCTTTGAAAATCATTCTCCTGGGCAGGTCCAAACCACTGGATGTTCCGTCTCCTACCCCTGACTCCGCTTCTTTAGCAAGCAAGAAATCCAAGAAAAAGCGTGAGGGAGAGGAGTCGTCGGAAAAAACAAAAGAAGACAAGAAGAAGAAACCGAAGAAATAATCGCTATACTCGTTCAACGAGTTCCCTGCTTAAGTCTTGTAATTACTTTTATCTTTTGCCTCTGTAGTTTGTATAGATAGGTTCTTGACTTCAAGTTTTGGAGGGATAACTGTGTAACCTCATTTTGGACTTGTTAAATAAAGTTCAGTTACTTAGTCGTTTGAACGATTCTTTTATTTTTTTAGCTTCCCGAATAACTGTTGTCAAAACTCAGGCGCTTATGAGTTGTATATTTCCCAGTCCATTCTTGCGTTGTTCGAACATTCTTCGGAGTGGCATACTTCTTGTTCTACATTTCTTGAGTACTCAAATTTTTTTCTAAATTCGTGTTCCAGGGACTTATAGTAAGTTGACCTGTATTCAGGGGATTCAGAGATTGAGACTGTTAACACTCTAATCCGCGCTCTTGGGACTTAGAGTATTCCGGTCCGCGCTCTGGAGACTCGGAGATTAAGGTCGTTTATACTCTAGTCCGCGCTCTGGGGACTTAGAGTACACCGGTCCGCACTCTAGGGACTTAGAGTACTCCGGTCCACGCTCTGGGGATTCGGAGATTTGAAATCGTTTATACTCAAGTCCGTGCTCCGGGGACTTAGAGTACTCCGGTCCGCACTCTGGGGATTCAGAGATTTGAAATCGTTTATACTCTAGTCCGCGCTCCGGGGACTTAGAGTACTCCGGTCCGCACTCTGGGGATTCAGAGATTTGAAATCGTTTATACTCTAGTCCGCGCTCCGGGGACTTAGAGTTCTCCGGTCCGCACTCTGGGGATTCGGAGATTTGAAATCGTTTATACTCTAGTCCTCACTCCGAGGACTTAGAGTACTCCGGTCCGCACTCTGGGGATTCAGAGATTTGAAATCGTTTATACTCTAGTCCACGCTCCGGGGACTTAGAGTACTCCGGTCCGCACTCTGGGGATTCGGAGATTTGAAATCGTTTATACTCTAGTCCGCGCTCCGGGGACTTAGAGTACTCCAGTCCGCACTCTGGGGATTCGGAGATTTGAAATCGTTTATACTCTAGTCCGCGCTCCGGGGACTTAGAGTACTCCGGTCCGCACTCTGGGGATTCGGAGATTTGAAATTGTTTATACTCTAGTCCGCGCTCCGGGGACTTAGAGTACTCCGGTCCGCACTTTGGGGATTCGGAGATTTGAAATCGTTTATACTCTAGCCCGCGCTCCGGGGACTTAGAGTACTCCGGTCCGTGCTCTGGGGATTCGGAGGTTTGAAATCGTTTATACGAGTTCGTACATCGTACAGGATAATGTAGTTTTAGTAATTCATCACCCGACCACGAGATATAGAAACATTAGTAATTTGTGGAAAATACGGCTTCAAGCCTTTATTAATGAAAAACAACTAAACTGCTTGATTACATGGTTAAAAAGAAACTAAGTTACGACTGAATGAAAACATACAGGAAATAACTGTGCCTAAAACAGGAAAGAAACATACTAAATGTAATAATGTCGCAAATGTTCGCTGTTCCACGCTCGGGGGAGTGTCACGCCATCAACGGTCGCTAGCTTGAATGTTCCCTCTCCAAGCTTCCGTTCAATGACGTACGGACCTTCCCAGTTGGGATTCATATGCGACGGTACCGGGAAAACTCATTTCAAAACGAGATCACCCACATCAAAAACCCTAGGGCGGACTCTGAAGTCGTAGTAACGCTCGACTCGGTGCCTATGTGCTGCCGCCCTTAATTCGGCCTCTTCACGTTTTTCATCGATGCAGTCCAGTGATTCCAACAAGAGGTCCTTATTCGTCTTGGAATCATAATATGTCACTCGATGCGATGGAACTTCAAGTTCCATGGGTATAACGGCTTCCGAGCCGTATGCCAAGGCGAATGGAGTGTGGCCGGTCGCGGACTTGTGGGTAGTTCTATAAGCCCATAATGCCATCGGGAGCTCATCTACCCACTTGCCTCCGATCTTCTCCAAACGCTTCTTCAGTATGGACTTGATTATTTTGTTAACGGCCTCGACTTGTCCGTTAGCTTTTGGGTGTGCAACGGCGGCGAATTTCTTCTCGATGCCATACTTTAAACAGAACTCTTTGAACTCTCTGCTTTCAAATTGCGTCCCGTTGTCCGTAATGATGGTGCGAGGAAGGCCAAAGCGGCATATAATACTTCGTACAACGAAGTTAATGACCTTCTTAGAGGTGATTGTGGCCAAGGGTTCTGCCTCAGCCCATTTTGTGAAATAGTCGACTGCAACTATCGCATATTTCACACCACCTTTGGATATAGGCAAAGAGCCGATTATGTCGATTCCCCAGATTGCAAATGGCCAGGGACTAACCATTTGTGTGAGTTCCGTTGATGGAGTCCTCGGGATTTTCGCATATCTTTGACACTTGTCACATTTCCTTGCGTAGTCTGCAGCGTCCCGATTTACGGTCGGCCAGTAATATCCATAGCGGAGGATCTTTTTCGCTAGCGTTTGCCCCCCAGTATGGTCGCCACATTCCCCTTCGTGAACCTCTTTCAAGACCCGCTTTGTCTCATCATGAGCGATGCACCGTAATAAGGGGACTGAGAATCCTTTTCGATACATTAATCCATCCTGCATCACGTATCGCACGGCCTTTCGACGGACCTGTCGTCTTTCGCTCCTTTTTTCTGGTAAAGCCCCGATCGTCAGGTATAGTTTGAATGGGGTTATCCACGACTCCTTCTCCATTTCCGTTTCCAACACACAATCAACTTTCATCTCGTCTATGCTCGGGGCATGCAAGGCCTCAACGGGATACAACCCATTTGCTGCGCATCGCCTGTGCTCGCAAACTTAGCCAACGAGTCGGCTTCTTTATTCTGTTCGCGCGGGACATACGAAATATCATAACGCTCAAGATTCGACAGAAGTTCTTGAACCAGAACAAGGTACGGAGCAAGCTTCTGTCCCTTTGCTTGGTAATCTCCCCGCACTTGGTAAACCACCAACTGTGAGTCACAAAAGATTTCAACTGATTTGATCCCGAGTTCTCCGATGAGCTTCAAGCCAGCAATCAGTGCTTCATATTCTGCTTCGTTATTTATAGCTGGGAAATCGAGCTTCAAAGCGTAACAAATCGATCGATTTTCCGGAGTTACAAGAACTACACCCGCGCCGGAGCAACGATCGTTTGATGCCCCATCAGTGTATAATTTCCATCGAATGGGGGGCATGACGTTGTGACCATCTGGTTCGTCAGACACAGTAAACTCAACAATGAAGTCTGCTAATGCTTGCCCTTGTATGGCTCTTCGTGGCAAGTAGGCGATATCGAACTGGCTCAACTCGATGTTCCATTTTAACAATCTTCCAGAAGTTTCTGGTCGTTGGAGTACCTGCCGTAGGGGTTGATCGGTATAAACACTGATTGAGTGTGCTTGAAAGTATGGGCGCAGCTTATGTGATGCAATCACTAAGCAATAGGCCAATTTCTCGATTTTAGGGTAATTTCTTTCTGCCCCCGTTAAACGCTTGCTAACGTAATACACCGGCTTTTGGATTCGGTCCTCCTCGCGAACCAGAGCTGCACTTATAGCATGTGGGGATACGGCCAAGTACAAGTACAACATCTCATGGTCCACTGGTTTTGACAGCACTGGTGGGCTCTCCAGATGCCTCACCAGATCCCGGAATGCTTCCTCATAATCAGATGTCCACTCGAAATTCCTCTTCCCTTTCTTTATTATATCAAAGAAAGGGATGCACTTGTCTGTTGCCATGGATATGAATCGACTCAACGCAGCTACTTTTCCATTCAAGCTCTGTACCTGTTTTATAGTCCTGGGCACTTGCACATCTCGAATAGCTTGGATCTTTTCTAGGTTAGCTTCAATTCCCATAGCATTGACGATGAATCCCAAAAACTTCCCCGACGCAACGCCGAAGGAACACTTCAGAGGGTTGATCTTCATCCCATAATACCTAAGTATGTCGAACATTTCAGCCAAGTCTCGAATGTGGTCGTTTGACTGTCGTGACTTCACGAGCATGTCAACCACATAGACTTCCATCGTCCTACCAAGCTGGTCTTTGAACATTCGATTCACCAAACGCTGCTAAGTCGCTCCTGCGTTCTTCAGTCCGAAGGGCATTACTACATAGCAATATAGCCCGACATCTGTAACGAAGCTGGTGTGTTCTTGGTCCGGAATATGCATCGGGATTTGATTGTAACCCGAGTATGCATCCATGAATGATAATAGCTCATGTCCTGCAGTAGAGTCGACCAACTGATCAATCCTAGGCAACGGGAAACTGTCCTTGGGGCACGCTTTGTTCAAGTCGGAATAATCTATGCAAGTTCTCCATTTCCCATTCGCCTTTTTCACCATCACGGGATTCGATACCCATTCGGGGTAGAGGGCATCACGGACGAACCCATTGACTTTGAGTTTGTCCACTTCCTCTTTGAGAGCAGCGGACCTCTCTGGGTCCATTCCTCTCCTCTTTTGTTTAACTGGGACGTATTTCGGGTCTATGTTCAACATATGACTCGTAATGGCGGGAGAAATCCCGCACATATCAGAATGCACCCAGGAAAAAACATCAAGATTTGCCAGGAGGAAATCACTAAGGTCTTCAGTCATTGCGGGGCCGAGTTGTGATCCGATCTTCAACACTCGCGATGGATTGTCTCGGCTGACTGAAATGTCAATTGTTAATTCAGCCGGCACTATCTTTTCTTCCCTGGGTTTCTCATCGTCATCTCTCGGATCTATGTCTCTGAAGATCCAAGAATTATGCCCGAGCCAGGGCTCGGGCACTACTTGTCAATCATCATTATTAAGGATGCGGACAGGAACGTCCGCAACCTTTCCTTTCTCCCTCCGATGGGCCTCTCTGAGCTCTGCCACATAACATGCTCGACCGGTCGCCTGGTCGCCATGAACAACTCCTACTCCTTTGTCAGTCGGAAATTTCAAAGTCAAGCACCACGGGGCTAATGCCGCCCTAAACTCAGCCAGAGCCGGTCGGCCCAAGAAAACATTATACGGAGAATCCACATCCAAAACTACGAAGGGTAGGATTCGTACTCTCCGACGTTCGCCTTGTCCCAGTTCAACTGGTAATTCGACATACCCCACAGCATCAGTTGCTGCGCCATTAAAGCCGTGTATACGGGCTTTGGACGGTTTCAAGTCCTTTGTTTCCATTTTCATATGGTCATAGGCCTTCTTGAAGATGATGTTGACAAAACTTCCACAATCAATCAGAATCCTTTTCACATAAGCCGGTCCGATTGTCGTAGATATGACCATCGGGTCGATGGTTGGGGCCTCCACTTGGTCAGCATCTCTGTTTCTGAACACTATATCGTCTGTCATCACGCGCAGCTGCTTAGCAGGGGTCCCATCCTCCGTGTTCGAACAACATTTGAAATCTGCATGCTTCAGGGAACTTGCATACCGCTCCATCTCTTGCCAATTCTTATCCGCGGGGTGAGGTCCTCCGATGATTGTGTTTATGACTAGTTTACCCACAGTTCGGGCAGGCTCCTCAGGATGACGCGGGGCTGGTGCACGACCTGAGTTGGATGTTCCCTGTCCTCCTTCCTGGGGATCCTTCACAAACTCTTGTAACTTCTTCTGCCTGATCAACTTCTCTATAGCGTCGTGCAGGTGTCTGCACTCTTCTGTATTGTGCCCATAAGTCTCATGGAAGCGGCAATATTTCCCGGTCCGCTTCTGTTCCTCGGTTAACTCTTTTGGACGTGGCTTTCTGTACTGAAAAGTATTGCAGGTCGATAGGTAAATGTTCTCAAGAGACACATTCAGCGGGGTATAGTCATTGTAGCTTGGAATTCTCGGTTTCCACTTCCCCGCTTCTCTCTTCTTCCCTTGATTTCTTCCTCCGGACTCCTTAGGCTGCCCAGGCTTGTTCTGGACATTGACTTGGACCTTTCCCGAGTTGTCTCCGGACTGCTTCATAGCAACGTTGCTTTTCATGGACTCTTCGACAGGTCCTGGTGCCTTATCTCGCCTTACCCACCTAGCTTCCTCTCTTCTTATGAACTGGTGTGCCTTTGAGTAGAAACGCTCTAGCGTAGTCGGAGGTTTTCCTGCCAACCAGTCTCCAAATTCAGAATCCGGATCCACACCTCTCATTACAGCCATTAGAATTGCATGATCATTGGGATTACCGACTTCAGTTGCCGCAACATGGAATCTTTGTAAATATTCCTTCAACTACTCCCCAGGATTTTGGATTACACTTGACAAAGACATTACGTCCTTTGGACGAGTAGTGTGTATCCTGAACTGCTCAATAAACTTCTTTGCCAACTCCTCGAAATTGGATACGGACCGCGGAGGAAGTCGGGTGAACCACATAGTAGCGATCCCAGATAGAGTAATTGGAAAGCATCTACACTTGGTTGCATCATTTGCTCTAGCTGAATCCATCATCCACTCGTACCTCATGACATGCTGCCTGGGGTCAGTCTTTCCCTCATACGCAGGGATAGTTGGCATACTAAACTTTCTGGGGTACGCCGCCTGTAGCACAACATCTGTGAATGGAGTATGACTCCTTGATACTCCCCAATCGTCATTCGATAAGCCCTGATTTTCTTTCATCAATTGCCTGACCATGGTTGTCAGATCTGGTGTCTGTATGGAAGGTGGAAGGTTAGAGTCTGTTCTACGCGACTGTTCATGCTGATGCCTCCTCTCCTAGCGATCTGCCAAATGTGCGTCTTGAGGTTCGACATCGTTAGCGTTTTGATGGTCTGGGCCTCCAGCCTCCACCCGCACTCCGGTTCCGAAGTTTCCAGCTCCTGCTTGGTCACGGTCTCTAGCTGTTCTAACAGCAGCACCTGCCCGTGCAGCTTCAGTCTTACGGCGTCTGCGCCTGGGAGGTTCATCAGAGGAAGTTGAGCTGTCAGATGAGGAATAAGGAGCGGGATTGCCCCCGGCATTCTGTTGCTGCTGTTGAGTGAGTTGTGCCATCAGGTTGGCGTTAGCTTGCATCTGCTCTCCTAGTTGTCTCCTGCTTTCCCTGAGTTCTCTCATCAAGTCGTTGAACTCTATTCTGGTGACAACTGGAGTCTGGTCCTGGGCGGCAATTCCTACACCCGGAATTGCTGGCTGATTGCTAGGTCCTGCTTGCTGCACGCTAGCAGTCTCATGGGCATCCGCATTATGAGAAGCTGACCTGGTACGTGGTCTTGCCATTGTAGAGTTATTGGTAGGAACTCTGAGTAGAATCAGCGAATGTCCTATCAAGCAGTCGGATCTTCTTTGGGGGATTTGTTCAATCCAGTAGCTTCAAAGCAGATCCTTAAGGTCTGAGAATTCAATTCTCAGTGAAAGCGCCAAAGTGTTAGCACCAAAATTGGTCACTAACCTCGTAGAGAAAGATTGTGTAGAGATATAAGTGATGAAGATAAATTAAACAAGGAAGACAATGCTAATTTAAATGCAGAAAGTAAGAACACCAGATTTATAGTGGTTCAGCGTAATTGCCTACGTCCACTTTGAAGTTTCACTTTATTGATCTTCTTAATGATTGATTACAAATATAATTCGTAGATCAAATGCTTGAATGGAGTTGCTAAGTAAAGAAGATGAGACTCAAAAATGGCAGAGTCTCCCCAGTGTTCTCCCAAAAAAGGTCCTTTTCACTGTGCCCTTGCCCCTCTATTTATAGACAAAGATGGGCTGACTTCCCAAGTGGGCTCGGCGGCCGAACGTCCTGGCCCAAATAGAGTGGTCGCCGTATGCCGAACCAAATAGGCCGAACACTTGGATGCCGAGCCACATGCTCCTGGCCGAACGATCCTTTTGGCCGGTCGATGCTCTCTAGTCGAACGTGCTTTCTGGTCGAACGATGCTTTCTGGCCGAACGATTCCTTTGGCCGAACGATCCCTTTGGCTGAACGATCCCTTTGGCCGAACGTGCCCTCTGGCCGAACGATGTCTTCTGCCCAAACGATGCTCCTGGCCGAACGATCCTTTTGGCCGAACGATACACTCTGGCCGAACGATGCTCTCTGGCCGAACGTGCCTTCTGGCCGAACGATGCTCTCTGGCCGAACGTGCCTTCTGGCCGAACGATGCTTTCTGGCCAAACGATCCCTTTGGCCGAACGATGCTCTCTGGCCGAACGTGCCTTCTGGCCGAACGCTTGTTATTGTCGTACAACCCTGGATACCGAGTACTCTTAGATGCCGAGTACTCCCGGATGCCGAGTACTCTTAGATGCCGAGTACTCCTGGATGCCGAGCACTAGTTGCCTGGTCAAATCTCCAGGAAACAATGCGTTACCACCAGCCCTGCAACCCGAACTGGTAGTATCCTACCTTGGCCATTGCCTCACATACATTGTCATACTTTTATCCCTATACGAGACCACTACGAGTTTTGTTTAGTTTGCTCGTATCACGGCGCATCCTTATCGCCCGACGTGCTATTGAGGTGTTATATGCAAACTGTACGACAATGCTTAAAAACGCATTAAGGGGGATTAATGTAAAGCCTTAACACAAAGAAAAATATTTATTTTACTGATTAGGCATTATATATATAGCGTATTCTACTATATATAAATATTTTAACGAATCCTTAAGAGATGGAAAATCCCGTAACATCTCTTGAGTTATTGCACGCACGTTATACACTGGATAGGAGAAGTAAAACCCCGTAAACATTGTAACATCCCTAATTTTTGATAACATTATTCAAAAGATTTAATTAGATAAATTAAATAGAATAATGATGATAAGGGATTGAGATTTGAATACATTACATAGGGTCGTGCTTAACATAAGATAAATGAGCTTTAAATTGATTTAAAGGTTAATTAACCTACATATGGGCATATTAGTAAATTAGCCAATTTTTTATACACGGCTATATCTTCTCATTTTCGCCCATTCACGTTTCATTTCTCACGATCACAAACACAAATCAGAAAATAAAAAAAACATAGCCGGCCATTAACAAGAAGGAAAAGAGGAATTTTAATCTAAACCAAAGGATCAAAGCTAGGGAGGATTAATCAACAACAAATCTCAAATTCCTTATCAAGTTTAAGGTGAATAATAATCTCATACAATCTCTATTTTATCTTATGATTATATGGTTTCAAATTTATGATTTAAATTCGTTTTTGTGATAAAATGGATGATGATATGCTTGAGCTATATTATGTTGATTCATTTTAATTCATACGCATATGAATTTGCAGGGTTTTGATGTAAAACCGAGAATCTATTATTTCAGATTGCCATGGAAAATTTTTAGGTTAAGTAAAACATGATTTTGGAGATGGGTTTTAATTTTCAGAATTTTCCAAGCCATGGAAATTTTATTATGAATTTTTGATGAAAAATGTGATATAATTGGGTTTAAATTTATTTCCAGAATTTCAAGAAGAAATTGGGTCTAAAATTTTAATATGTTTGATTACATGATGAAATTGAATTTCTGTTATTTTTTGGATTTTTCCTAATTGATTTACTAGGGAAAATAAATTATTTTAAAAGAAGAACTTTTTTGAAATAATTGGTTTTAGTATATAGAAGGGCTTAAACATTACGTTTTAGGGTTATAATCTAATATAAATGTGGCAGTTTTAAATGTAAAGTATTTGAAAAGTTTTTATGGAAACCAATAAATGGTTTACAAATAGGCAAGTAGTTACAAAGTAATTACTAAAAGTTGCAACAATTCAGCCCTCAACTCAGAAAAAGGTGTTCCGCCTCAAATAGTAAGTACCTTTTGACTCCTTTGATTCTTCCTTATCCCAGTCGAAACCAACACAGTCGAAACCACTATAGTCGAAACCAATACACAAGATATCACTTAGATGGTATGCAGTGGATTGGAAGGAGGACGGAAGCCTTGGTGTCGAAAGGTTAGCTTCCGATGGGGTCGAAACCCATCTTTGTTTTCATAAGTTAAAATTCTTAGCCTATTTTACTTAGAGCTTTCGACATAGTCGAAACATATGTGTTCAAAAGGGTTTTATAATTAGCTTTCGAAGAGGGTTGTCATATTATGTTAAAGTATTAGCTTTCGAAGGGGTACCTTTTTCCTTGAACAAGGGCTTTCGAAAGGTTAGGTTCCGACCTAGCCGAAACCTGGCCGCTATACAACCTTTCAATTGTGATGCTTTCGAAAGGTTATTTTTGTTTTAACCAAAGTTAGCCACTTCCTAATTGTTGTCGAAGGGGTTGAGGGTTTCAAAGGTGATGGAGTCGAAAGGTGGTTTCGACTCTGTCCTTCGAAGTTTTGATTTTAAAGGTCTTTGATTTCGAACTAGATGGTTCCGACACCATCAACTTTTCCCCAATTTATTTTAGTTGGTTTCGAAAGAGACACTTTCGTATATAACCATTTTGACCCAAATGATGTTTTTAAAGAGTAAACCCAATGCTTTCGAAAGGGTGTTTTATTTGTTTCGAACCTATGTTTTAAAGAATGTTTTTGATACCATCGAAAGGTTTCAATGGTTTCGAAAGGTATGTACTTAGAGTTTTGAAAAGAGGTTTAATATGCTTTCGAAGGAGTTCATCTAGGGGTTTCAAAAGTGATGTTTTAAGGTTCCAAAACAATAACCCATTCTCATTTTTAAGGAAAAACCATGGCATAAATAAAATTTTTGGAAATGTTATTCACGTTGTTATTAGCCCATAACTGTATTTTGGGAAAAGGGCAGAATAACCAGTTAGGTAGACCCAGTAGTGAATATAACTTAACAGATGTTAAAATCTTAATTAAAGATATTGGCAGGGGCCAATAGGTTTGCAGTAAGCCCATGAAAACTGTATAATATTGGCAGGGGCCAATAGGTTCATAGTCAGCCCTTAAAAACTATGATTTGATACTGGCAGGGGCCAGTAGGTTTGTAGTTAGTCCATGAAAACTATATCCGGATTAAGATATTGACGGTCAATCAATAGGTTCCTAGTTAGCCCATGAAAACTAGGATAATAAATAAGATATTGGAGTTACCAATAGGTTCTTAGTGATCCATGAAAACTAAGTAATCGAGTAGATAGTCCATAACATTTAACAGGTTAATAATAACTCTAAAAACTATAATTGAGACCGATAATCAGAATGAAAGGGGATGGGTAATCCAGAATGATTTATCTATTTTACATATTATCATAATGTTTTGAAATACTATGTTTTAACCATTGTGGATGCAGGAGCACAGTATATGGTTTTATAAATGTTTTAGGATACTATTGAGGGAAAAACCTGTTCCGCTAGGCGACGTGGTCCCACTAGATATCTAAATGGTTTGAGACGGTAAATTATTATTCATACCAGGCTTTATGTCTGACTCGAAGTTTTTGTTTTCCCCTTAAACTCTTGGGTACTCAATTGACTTTGAGTTGGTTGAGAATTAAGGTTTCCAGGTGTTCTTTTAGACGAATAAAGCTTCTGAGGACGTGTAGGAGGCAAACTTGTTATTAGAGTTCTTTTATTTCCGCTGTGTGTTTTTTTTGTAAAGGCAAATTGTTTTCTTCCCTATCTATATACTCTGATCTACCAAGGGGGCATCTTCATATGTCGCTCTTGGCGTATTTTGCAATAATAATAGTTATTTGAATGTGGTCTGCGAATTGGGATTATGTAATCAATTTGGAATATTTTGAAATGGAATATGTTTTTCTGTTTAAATATTTTTCATATTCTTATGTTTCTGTGTATCAATGTATCTAATATCACCGTGTTTGGTCACCGAGGATTAATAACTATGGATGACTTCAGCATCCGTAGCCATTAGTTTTGGGCCTCCAAGTAAGGGGATGTTACAAGTTGGTATTAGAGCATAGGTTTATGAAACTTTAAAAGAAACTTAACCCTAAAAGACTTTTCAAACTTAATCCAATGAATCAGATAATAAGACTGGGGTTTGGGTTAACGTTATAGTAACGTACTTGTAATTGCTATATATAGTTATATATGTAAGTACGTATCCCCTTCTCTCTTAGACCATTCTTCTATATCTTACTAATGCTCGTATGCAGATTTATGAGAAGGGAAATATGGAAGCAAGAAATGGAAGAGGAAATCTCACTGGAGGAAGCACCACTACTAATGGGAATGCTCAACCAACTACCAGGAGAAACCCAGGTCGACCGGCTAATGCTAGTAACCAAAATGCTGAAGCCATTGCGGGTGCTGGAAATCCACCAGTAGATATGGGGGTGATGTATCAGTTTTTTACTAGTTTGATGCAAGCGGAGCTACTGCTGGAGTTGCTGGAAATGTAGGAGGAGCTATTCTTGTGGCTCCAGTGGGGAATATTGCCTTGCTTAGTAGAGATTACACCAGTTTGGGTGGGAAGCCATTCTTGGGAACAGAAAGTGCCGTAGAAGTTCATAATTGGATGTTGCATTGTGAGCGTATATTTTCTGATTTGGGTCTGAATGATGGACAAAAGAGAAGGTTGGCCTTTAGACAGTTGAAGGGGTCAACGCTACATTGGTGGAATAGTGTCACTGCTGTAGTTCCGGAAGAGCAGTTAACTTGGGCTGATTTTAAAACGAGATTTGAGCAAAAGTTTGCATCTGAGTTTTCCAAGTCTGAGCTGATGAGGAAGTTTATGGATTTAATGCAAGGAATGATGTCAGTAGTCGAGTATGCTACTAGGTTTGAAGAGTTGTCTATTTATGGATATGCTATTATAGATACTGACATCAAAAGGAATGAGAAGTTCATTCGGGGATTGAGACCCGAGCTTGCTAGAATGACCATGACATATGTTCGTGATCCTTGTAATATAGTGGTGGAGATGGCCATTTGCCATGAGGAGTTACTTGATGATTTAGCTACAGAGAATTCAGTGGAAACTCAGGGTTCTCAAGGGAAGAAGAGGAAGTTCTTTAAGTGGAAGGGAACCTAGAAGGGACATATTGCCAAGAAGTCAAAGGCTGAGGTAGTCTGCTATAAGTGTGACAAGAAGGGTCACTTTGCTAATGAATGCCGGTTAGGAAATGGGAAGAAAGCTGCAATCAAGAAGAATGTGAAATGCTTCAACTATGATCAAGTTGGGCATTACAAGAATCAGTGTCCAGAGCTAGTTAGAGAGGACAAAGGAATGGTCTTTGATATTGGATCAGCAAGGCCTACTGCTATTGATAAAGAAAAGACTGTGATGGAAGGTACGCTTTTGATTCAGAGTATTTTAGTTAGAGTACTTTTTGACACCGGTGCATCACATTCATTTATAACTCAGTGTTTGGTTGATAGATTATGTCTAGAACCTACCTACCTTGTTACTTCCTTAAGGGTTGCAAATCCAATAGGAGGGTATGCAACTCTATGGTTAAGATGTGATCAGTTAGAACTTGATTTGTTGGGTCATAAATTTGCATGCAGTTTGTATGTTATTGATTTCATAGATTTCGGGATCATTTTGGGTATAGATTGGTTGAGTAGGTATGAGGATAGAATATTTTGCCAGGATAGGGAAATATCACTGAGACACCCTGATAGTCATAACCGAGTGATATTCTTAGTAGAGAATACTGACCGTAGTGTTAATGCCATGCTTAATGATATGGAGGTAGGAAATGAGTTAAGTCAGGTTCAGATAGCAAGAGAGTTTGCAGATGTCTTTGAGCTAGTCACTGGACTACCCCCAAAAAGAGCCGTTGAGTTTAGAATCTTGCACCAAGAGCTGAACCTGTAAGTAGACCACCTAGCAGGATGACACCAACTGAGATTAAGGAATTGAAGGTGCAGCTAGTGGATCTAGAAGGAAAGAATTTTATTAGACCAAGCAGTTCGCCTTGGGGAGCGGCCGTGGTGTTTGTGAAGAAATCAGATGGGTCGTTAAGGATGTTCATTGACTATTGCAAGTTAAATGAAAGGACAATTAAGAATAAGTATCCTTTGCCAAGAATAGATGGTCTGTTTGATCAGTTGAGTGGAGCCAGAGTGTTCTCCCAATTGGATTTGGCAATAGGATTCCATCAGTTGAGAGTGGCAGAGGACATTATTCCTTTGACGGCATTTCGGACTAGATATGGTTCATATGAGTGGTTGGTGATGCCATTTGGATTGACAAATGCACCTGCTTTCTTTGTGGATTTGATGAACCGAGTTTTCCAAGAGTACTTGGATAGGGTTGCACTAGTGTTTATAGATGACATTCTAGTATACTCTAAGGATGAGAGAGAGCATGAAGTTCATCTTAGAGTGGTACTTGAGACGCTGAGGCAGAATCAGCTAAAGGTAAAGTTTACCAAGTGTCATTTCTGGAAGAAAGAGGTAAAATTTCTTGGTCACATGGTTTCAGAGAAAGGATTGTCGGTCGATCCAGATAAGATTGAAGCCATGAATAATTGGAAGAGCCTAGAGATGGTGACTGAGATCAGGAGTTTTCTTGGACTTGCTGGCTACAACCGGAGATTCATTAAGGATTTCATGTGGATAGCAGCACCCTTAACTAAGCTAGCTAGGAAGGAGGTGAGATTTGTTTGGTCCGACAAATGTGAGGAGGCATTCCTTAAGTTAAAGCATTTGTTGACCAATGCACCTGTATTAGTAGTTCTAGACGGAAACCAAGGACTGGTGGTGTATACCGATGCATGTGGAATTGGATTAGGAACGGTGTTGATGCATAGTTGTAAAGTCATTGCCTATGCATCTTGGCAGCTTAGACCGCATGAAGTTAGATATCCTACTCATGATTTAGAGTTGGTAGCTATGATCTTCGCATTGAATATTTAGAGACATTATCTCTTAGGGGAGAGATTTGAGTTGTATACCGATCATAAGTCCTTACGGTATTTATTCTCTCAGAAGGAGTTGAATATGAGACAGTAGAGGGGGCTAGAGTTTTTGGCTGCATATGATTTTGGTATAGAATAAACACCATGAAAAGGTAATAAAGTGGCTAATGCTCTTAACAGGAAATATTAGAAGGTGGTGTTAGCTATGTTAGCAGGATGGAAAGATTTAGAAGCTTTAGTCAGTTGTGATGTGCAGTAAAGATCGACTGCTGGTTCTAGCCAGAGTACCGCTAGGTTGTCTTGTTTAGAAGTTCGACTAGTATTGATTGAGAAAATTGCTTTTAAGCTGAAGGAGGATCCAGTATTAGCTGAAAGGATCAGAAGGCTTGAGGTTGGAACTGAGATCGATGATCTAAAGGATTTTAGCCTTGACCAGAAAGGATGGCTAAGAAAGAAGGGACGGTTGTTTGTTTCAAATGTGGAGGACTTGAGGAAAGAAGTTCTTGGAGAATGTTATCGATCCAAGTTTATTATTCATCTTGGAGGAACTAAGATGTACCGGGATATGAAGAGGAGCTTCCATTGGGAAGGCATGAAGAGGGATGTTGGCTTGTGGGTTAGGCAGTGCGCAAACTGTGAATAAGTGAAAGCTGAACATCATAAACCAAGTGTGTTACTACAGCCTTTAGAGATTCCAGTTTGGAAATGGGATTCGATATCCATGGATTTTATAGACGGGTTGCCAAGGTCAAATATAGATAATGAAAGTATATGGGTTATAGTGGACAGACTGACCAAGAGTGCCCATTTCATTCCAGTTAAGTCAACTAGAATGGCACCTGTTTTAGCTAAGTTGTTCCTGAAGAACATAGTTAGACTGCATGGAGTTCCTAGTAGTATAGTCAGTGACAGAGATGCTTTGTTCACTGGTGAATTCTGGAAGAGTCTACAGGAAGTGATGGGTACCAAGCTTAATATGAGTACTGCGTATCACCCTCAGATAGATGGCAGACAGAGAGAGTCAACAAAGTACTCGAGGATCTACTAAGAGCTTGTGTATTAGACTTTGGTGGATCTTGGGAGGATCACCTATATTTGGTTGAGTTCTCCTATAATAATAGTTACTAGACCAGTATAGGAATGGCGCCGTTTGAAGCATTGTATGGAAGGCCATGCAAATCACCAGCATGTTGGTTGGAGACTGGAGACAGATTAGTCTTAGGTTCAGATTTGGTTAGAGAGGCGTCAGAGAAGATTGAGTTAATCCGAGGAAGGATGAAGGAAGCTCAGTCAAGACAGAAGAGTTACACAGATAAGAGGCGTAAGGACCCAGAATTCTCAATTGGAGATCAGGTTTTCATTAAGGTATCACCTATGAAGGCTGTGATACGATTTGGAAGGTCAGGGAAGTTAGCCCCAAGATATATAGGTCCATTCCAGATTATAGAGAGGATTGGAAATCTTGCATACAGAATAGGATTGCCGAGCAGTTTGGCAGGTGTCCATAATGTATTTCATGTGTCTCATCTTCGTAAGCATATGCATGATCCAGAAACTACTATTCCTCAGACAGGGTTGGATGGCTTAGTGGTAGAGCCTAATTTGAATTTTGTTAGACAACCAGTTCAGGCTGTAGCTAGAGACAAGAAAAGATTAAGGAACAAGACAGTCAGATTAGTGAAAGTTTAGTGGAGTGACAATGAGAAGGACTGTACTTAGTAGACAGAGGATAATATTAGAGATACTTATCATGCTCTGCTTCGAGGGTATGTCTATATTAGATTTATATAGATAGTTGCTGGTCAGTTGGACTAGTATGGTTGTTTAGGTGTTGTTACAGATGATTGCTATGTTTAGTATTTAGTCCTTACTGAATTTCGAGGACAAAATTCTTGAAGGGGGGAGCATGTACCATCCCTAATTTTTGATAACATTATTCAGAAGATTTAATTAGATAAATTAAATAGAACAATGATGATAAGGGGATTGAGATTTGAATAAATTACATAGGGTCGTGCTTAACCATAAGATAAATGGGCTTTAAATTGATTTAAAGGTTAATTAACCTACATATGGGCATATTAGTAAATTTGCCAATTTATTATACACGGCTATAACTTCTCATTTTTGTCCATTCACATTTCATTTCTCACGATCACAAACACAAATCAAAAATTAAAAAACATAGCCGGCCACTAACAAGAAGGAAAAGAGGAATTTTAATCTAAAGCTAAGGATCAAAGCTAGGGAGGATTAATCAACAACAAATCTCAAATTCCTTATCAAGTTTAAGGTGAATAATAATCTCATACCATATATACTTTATCTTATGATTATATGGTTTCGGATTTATGATTTAAATTTGTTTTTGTGATAAAATGGATGATGATACGCTTGAGCTATATTATGCTGATTTATTTTAATTCATATGCATATGAATTTGCACGGTTTTGATCTAAAACCGAGAATCTACGATTTTAGATTACGATGGAAAATTTTTATGTTAAGTAAAACATGATTTTGGAGATGGGTTTTAATTTTCAGAATTTTCCAAGCCATGGAAATTTTATTATGAATCTTTGATGAAAAATATGATATAATTGGGTTTAAAATTTATTTCGAGAATTTCAGGAAGAAATTGGGTCTAAAATTTTAATATGTTTGATTACATGATGAAATTGAATTTCTGTGATTTTTGGGGATTTTTCCTAATTGATTTACTTGGGAAAATAAATTATTTTAAAAGAAAGACTTTTATGAAATAATTGGTTTTAATATATGGAAGGGCTTAAACATTACGTTTTAGGGTTACAATCTAATATAAATGCGGCAGTTTTAAATGTAAAGTATTTGAAAAGTTTTTATGGCAACCAATCAATGGTTTACAAATAGGCAAGAAGTTACAAAGTAGTTACTAAAAATTGCAACAATTCAGCCTTTAGGTCGGAAAAGGTGTTCCACCTCAGATAGTAAGTATCTTTCGACTCCTTTGATTTTGTCTCATCCCATTCAAAACTAACACTGTCGAAACCACTATAGTCGAAACCAATACATAAGATATCACTTAGATGGTATGTAGTGGATTGGAAGGAGGACGGAAGCCTTGGTGTCGAATGGTTAGCTTCCGATGGGGTCGAAACCCTACTTTGTTTTCATAAGTTAAAATTCTTGCCTTGTTTTACTTAGAGCTTTCGACATAGTCAAAATGTATGTGTTCAAAAGGGTTTTATAATTAGCTTTCGAAGAGGGTTTTCATATTATGTTAAAGTATTAGCTTTCGAAGGGGTACCTTTTTCCTTGAACAAGAGCTTTCGAAAGGGTAGGTTCCGACCTAGTAGAAACATGGCCGCTATACTACCTTTCGACTGTGATGCTTTCGAAAGGTTATTTCCGTTTTAACCAAAGTTAACCACTTCCTAAATGTTGTCGAAGGGGTTGAGGGTTTCGAAGGTGATGGAGTCGAAAGGGGGTTTCGACTCTGTCCTTCGAAGATTTGATTTTACAGGTCTTTGCTTTCGAATTAGATGGTTCCGACACCATCAACTTTTCCCCAAATTTATTTTAGTTGGTTTCGAAAGAGACACTTTCGTATATAACCATTTTGACCCAAATGATGTTTTTAAAGAGTAAACCCAATGCTTTCGAAACGGTATTTTATTCGTTTCGAACCTATGTTTTAAAGAATGTTTTTGATACCATCGAAAGGTTTCATTGGTTTCGAAAAGTATATACTTAGAGTTTTGAAAAGGGGTTTTCTATGCTTTCGAAGGAGGTCATCCAGGAGTTTCGAAAGTGATGTTTTAAGGTTTCAAAATAAATAACCCACTCATTTTTAAGGAAAAACCATGGCATAAATAAAGATTTTGGAAATGTTATTCACATTGTTATTAACCCATAATTGTATTTTGGGAAAAGGGCAGAATAACCAGTTAGGTAGACCCAGTAGTGAATATAACTTAACAAATGTTAAAATCTTAATTAAATATATTGGCAGGGGCCAATAGGTTTACAATAAAGCCATGAAAACTGTATGATATTGGAAGGGGCCAATAGGTTCATAGTTATCCCATGAAAACTATGATTTGATACTGGCAGGGGCCAGTAGGTTTGTAGTTAGCCCATGAAAACTATTTCTGAATTAAGATATTGACAGTCAGTCAATAGGTTTCTAGTTAGCCCACTAAAACTAGGATAAGAAATAAGATATTGGAGTTACCAATAGGTTCTTAGTGATCCCATGAAAACTAAGTAATTGGACAGATAGTCCTTAACATTTAACAGGTAAATTGTAACCCTAGAAACTAAAATTGAGATAGATAGTCAGAATGGAAGTGGATAGGTAAAACAGAATTGATTTATTTATTTTGCATATCATCATAATGTTTTGAAATACTATGTTTTTACCATTGTGGATGCAGGAGCACAGTATATGGTTTTATAAATGTTTTAGGATACTAGTGAGGGAAAAACCTGTTCCGCTAGGCGGCGTAGTCTCTAATATCTAAATGGTTTGAGATGGTAAATTATTATTCATACCAGGCTTTATGTCTGCTTGAATTTTTTGTTTTCCCCTTAAACTCTCGGGTACTCAATTGACTTTGAGTAGGTTGAGAGTTAAGGTTTTCAGGTGTTCTTTTAGACGAATAAAGCTTCCGAGGACGTGCAGGAGGAAAACTTGTTATTAGAGTTCTTTTATTTCCGCTGTGTGTTTTGTTTGTAAAGGCAAATTGTTTTCTTGTCTATCTATATACTCTGATCTACCAACAGGGCATCTTCATATGTCGCTCTTGGCTTATTTTATAATAATTATATGTTATCTGAACGTGGTCTGCGAATTGGTATTATGTAATCAATCCGGAATATTTTGAAATGGAATGTGGAATTTGTTTTGCTGTTTAATTTTTTTCCATATTCTTGTGTTTCTGTGTATCAATGTATCTAATATCGCCGTGTTTAGTCGCCGAGGATTAATAACTATGGATGACTGCAACATCCGTAGCCGTTAGTTTTGGGCCTCCAAATAGGGGGATGTTACAAACATCTCTGACGCTATTACACTCTTTTTATATGTGATATTGATTTGACTCACATAAAGATATTTTAGTCCTAACTCGAGTGTTTTGTCTTTTCATTAGGCTCGGGTCAGCCCTAAGTTTTCAACGGATTGAAGATTATTTTCTGGAGGACGAAGACGAAGATTTAGCATATTATTATTACTAGTATTATTCCCTGCATCATGTTGTTCTGCTGCATTGTTTTATTTAGTTCTGCTGTATATATAACTCTGATAGATGTTGTAAAAGTATAATCAAATGTAAAGTATAAATAGCTTCATGAACTATTTATTTGAATATTTTATTTTGTCATTCCGCTTCGAGATTCTGTGTTTAATTTCTTCTTTTATTATTTTTCTTAATTTACCCCATTGATTATCTGTGTTTCGTATTGTTTGGGTTGGACATGTGTGGATTATTGTCGATTTAAACCTTCCGAAATGTGGGTCATCATAGTTGGTATCAGAGCTTTGGTTTAGCGATAACCGTAGCTTTGTGGGGTTTGACTCATTAGAGATAGGGTAGTAATTCCCTAGAATGAGTTGTGAGTGTATATATGTGAGAGCGCGTACCTGTTAGTGTTATAAAATATTTTATATTGTGTTTTCTTATATGTTGAGTTGTTTATGAATTCTGGTTAGTGCGTGGGACGCCATGTTATCGACAGGGGTTTCTAAACACTTAAACGAGCAAGTCGACATAATATTGTTTTAAAAGAGGGAAAATGAAATAATTTTACCTAAATTACATTTTATATATAAAATGATAACTTTCATAAGCCTGTATGATTTTTAATGAATGTTGTTTGTTAGGAGATGATAATATTTAGTTATCATCGATTATTGGTTGAATTAAACTAAAAACGAATACTTAGTGAACTCTATTTCATGAAGCTTCCGACAATTATATTGAATTGAAACCAAATTACAATAAGAATTGTTTGCAATAACAAAGATGTAAATTAACGAAATGTTTTCATAATAAGGTAATAGAATTGTATAAATATATTTATAATATAGCTTATAAATAGAAAAGATTTAAAAGTTGAGAATTTGAGAACTTAAATCCCGATGCTTTTGAAATTGTTTTCTAATATTTTGAAAATAATATTAGTATTATTTAAAAATATTTACGAATAAAAATGTTTCAAAATGAATTAAATGGAAGTAAGTCCTGTACTCCCCTCTTCTATCACTGGAAAATAATTTCGGTGATGACGGCCGCATCCTCGACATTCATTTTCGAGTCTCAAAGTTGGGGAGGCCACTTAGTAGCTTTGCTACACATTTGGTTCAATAAACAGATCTTGATTTAAAATTTGTAAATATGATTTGATATATAAAAGATATGAGTAAATGTATTATTTCAAAATGATTTGGAAATAAACCCGAAACTCGAATTCTTAAGTTCCTATTAATTAATGATTTTTAGTTGTTGGAATAAGTGAATTTTTTGAAATAATTGAAGACTTCCAAAATGAGAAATAAGAAATTTGAAGATAAGTGTTTAAATGAAATATAAGAAGTTAAATTATAACTCTTAAATTTCAAGATAACGGAAATTTAAACTTGTGTAAATTACTGAACAATCTTGTTAACTAAAATGAATAAGATAAATTTGTATAACACTCAATTACATTTGCAAAGGATGTTTTAAGATTTGGTTGTAGCTTTCTGAGATAATTATAATTTGAATAATATTGCGTAAAAGAAGATACATCTGTATAAAATGATTATAACTTAAGAAATTATTAATGAAATAAGAAAGTTGAAATTTGAATTATGAAATGAAATTTTACTTAAGAAAAGTTGAATAAAATTGATTGTGATAAAAAGAAAATTTATTAATATGAATTTGAGTTTTATAAAATAAAATTTACTTAAGTAAAGTTAATGATATGAATTAATGAAATAAACTAATGAAGTGAAACAATGAATTAATGTGAACTCAAGTTATGAAATAATAATAAACATGAGTTGCATTTTATAAAATGTTTATAATAAACTTAAATAGTTTTATGAAATGGTTTATAAATGTTATTAGTATTAAAGAGAATATACTAAGTGGTAATGAAATAAAATTTAACTTAAATAAGGTTAAATGAAATGATTTATAAAATGGTCCATAAATGAATTTATATGAAATATGTTAAACACGAGTGAAATAATTGAAATTTGAGTAAATTGAATATAGATGTGAATAAATTGGAAGTAAACCAATTAAATGTTAATAAAAATTAGATGTTAATAAGAAATGAAGTGTATAAATTAAATATTGACATTGGATAATGTAAATTCATATCATTATGAATTAATTGGATGAATATCATTTATTGAATGGTTTCTTGGTTGTAAATCATTGTTATAACTATTTTTTATTGCATATGATTGTTATGGTTGTGTATTAGTGCTTGTGTTTATGATTTGGATTTAGAATTCATGTTATATGGTTCTATTAAACTCATACATGTGTCTATATCTTTATTAGTGACTAATATTTCTAATTTGAGTTGAGATAGGTACATACGAAGGCCGTTTCGACGTATATGCGGATTTAATTTGCTTTTGCCTGCTTAATATCAGCGAACTCGCTCGTATTAATAATAATAAGGTACATATCTCGGATTACATACCGCACTTTTATATTTTCCCTACGGGATGCCTCATCATTGAGATGAGATGTATATTTGGTATATATTTGTGTTATATATTGTATTGTAAATTTTTACGATCGAGCCGGGCAAAGGAGACGCTACTAAAATTTTTCGTAAATCCGGGTGTTAGAAATTTTTTTGAGATTTTAAAATTTTATAACTTGTTTTTATATATAAGTTGTAATTTCTGTAAAGTCGATATCAGAGTGGCATAGTGGAAGCATGGTAAAGTTTTTCAAATAAGAATTAATATTTTATAAGTTGATTATTTTGAATAAAATATATCAAATGTTAAATTCCTTTCTTAACCCCTTTTCGAGGACGAAAAGATTTGAGTGGGGGAGAATGTAACGACTCGTATTTTTATGTATTTTAAATTATTAAATTTGATATGATTATTGAATAAAAATGGTTAGAAATAAAAATTTAATGGTTTATTAATGTAATTTATTTAATATGAACTTGAATAAAATTTGAAATAACCAATTTCAAAGATTTAGACAATAACAAGTATTGAAATGGTATTCTACGTATTGAATGTATTTATAATCAATAGCTAGAATTAAATAATAAATGTTGAATTATTTAGATGAAAATAAAATAATTATTTTATAACTAAAATTCATTTGAAATCTAATATTGGGATTTATTGAAATTCTAATATTGGAATTCATTGAAATTCGATTATTGGAATACTTTAAAATAAGAAGTGAAACTAAGTGTAGTAGTTGTTTTATCATCTAAATTCATTTAAAAGTAAATTTTATAAGTTAAATAACTTATATTTAAAATATGGTGATTTGTTGGATAATTAAATTGTTTAAGTTTAATATTGGAATTTATTTAAGTAATTGAATCCTAAATTTAATATGAATGAAAATGATTTTAAAAGTTGATTTAAAGTTTATTTAAACAAGAATGAAGATTGTTAACTTTTAAAATTGAATTTAAAGTGAATAAATTGATTTTTTTTAAAATTGAATTTAAAGTGAATAAATTGATTTTGGAAATTCCTTGTTCTAATTAATGTGTGAATATAGTCTTTTTGGACATTGTCTCGGATTTCGATGAAATCAGTTTCATCGGATCCGTAATAGTGAATTATTATAGGATTTCAAGTTTAGTAGCGATCAGGCTTATCGTTTGACCGTGCGAGCTTGAAACGCGTAGAATTTATTCTCAAGAATTTAATTAAAATAAATTGATTTTGAAAAGTTATCTTCAAAATATGATGGAACTGGCTTCCGAGACTAGTTCCAGTGTGTTCGGAATAGGGGTATAACATATAGAACGCCAGTCGACATGCTTCGTTTGGAGTTCGGAAAACTTATGTGTGATAGTGTCGGAAATTTATATTTAAGGTCGTGAGATATTTTCATTTGTTAAACCCTAATAAGCGCGGCCACTTTCATTTATATCGTTTAATGGCCGAAATCGTCCTCTCTTTCTTCCTTGATTTCTTCCAATCCGCTCATCAAAATCAAATGCCACCAAAAGGAAAAGTGTATATCTCATCGAGATCTACATGTTGTGCGGTCGGATCGTGTCGAAAGGTCGTAAATTCACCAGAAATATAGTGTGAAGTCGCAGCGGGTTTTGGGTTCGTGTGGACGAACGACGGTGAAGGATGGGGCGAGCTTGCTGGCGTTAGTGGCAGAGGCGGTAGCGCGTCTGGTTGCGGTCTCCGATCGACGTTCGATCGAACGTGGGGTGGCGCGCGTGGAAGATATTGCTCGTGTGGTAGGGTTTTTTGCATGCGCCTGGAAAATAGAACAGGAACGATGTAGGAAGGTGATAGGTTAGTTAATTTTTAATTAATTATGTTAATTAGTTTGTTAATTTTATTTTAATTATTATCGTTATACTAATTAAGCCGTAACTTTTTCATACGAGGTCTGATTCGAACGAAACGAGTCGCGTTACGATCGTATCGATGTCGTTTACGACATGGGATTGAAGTGGAATTTACTTGAAGCTGGAAAAAAAAATTAGTTTCAAATAAAGGTGAGTGTTTTAAATCGCTCATGAAGACTAAAATATTTTTATGTTAGTTAAATTAAAATCATGAAGTGATTTAATTTTATTGATCGTTGTTCGGTAATAGAAATTTATATGTTAGAAATTTTGAATTTACAGTTAAATTTAAATTGGAATTAAACTGCTAGTAAAATTCCGGATTATTGACAACTAGTTAATTATTATGATTTATTGACTGTTTTAGATGTTGATTGTAATGGATGGCTATTGGTTGATGGATTGGATGATTGGATGTTTATTTATTTATATATATATATCATGTTATCACCCTGTAAATTATTTGATAGCATATAAAACTGTAAATTGAATTATTTCTAATAAATTAAGAAATAGGTTGAAATGATATATACCTATGACACTTTTATTTGGATTGAAATGATAGATATCCATCCCTGAAATTAAATTCGAAATAACTGATCACTTGGCCATAGGATAGAAAATTATATACGAACACTTGATTAGTTAAATTAAATGGTTTAAATTCTTGAATTTGAATTTATTTGAATGATTATGATTTAAAGAAATAAAAATTGAATTTATGTGGATTGAATTAATTTCTAATTCGAGTTTTGAAATGTTGAATTTAAAATCTGTTAAATAAATTGTTTAAAGAATAAAATTTGAAATGTGGAGTTAAAAATTGACATATGACTTGAATTATAGAAATTGAATTGTTTTAAAAGGGTTGAACTTTTACTTGAACTTCGAAGTTATTTAGGTAAAAGTGATTTAAATGGATATTTCAAAAATTGAGCTCGGAATCGAATTATTTTGAAGATTGAATCTAAAATTCGAACATTGAAGTTTAATTTGAATTAAGTGCTTTAAATCGATATTCTGAAATTTAACTCGAACTTTATATAAACTGAAATGGTTCGAATGAAATTGAAATTAATTCGACTTGAAATCGAAGTTGATTTGAAATTGATTTAAATTGAAATCTAATTTGAGTCGATTTGAATTGAATTGAGATTGAAAATGATTTGAATTGCAATAATTGAAATTGAATCAGTTTGATTGGAACTTCGACTTGGGTCCAAATTTGTTGAAATGGAAAGAGATAGTTTGATTTGAAATTATTTTAATATAAACTGTTTAAAATAAATCTTTTTAAATATTCAAATTATTTTGATTTTCTAAACTATTTTACTATATAAACCATTTTAATACTTAAACTATTTTAACTATTTTAAACTATTCAAACTATTTTCTAAAAATTCAAACCGGTCAAGTTTGGAATGTTTATATTTAAATCGTTGATTTAAATGTGAATTCGAGGTAAAAATGAAGTTATAACCTAAATGGAAATTCGAAACGATTTTGGAAGTGAAATTCAGATATTGAAGCGAAAATAATTTTTGAAGTGGAATAGCATATTTTAAGTAAATATGATATTTTGAAATGAAGGATATTTTTTGAAGCGAATACGATATCTTGATATCAAGTATGAATCGTTTTCGAAACGTAAAAGAACCAACCGATGTGTAAAACGACGTTTGGTTGTTAAAGAGACCGCGACATCTTATTGGCATATTCTCTGTCAATATTGGAACCACTTTAACAACTGTGTACGCGGAGGAGACTAAAGAAAGAAGTGGTTGGATTTGATGTACGTTTGCTGGATTTGAAGAAAGAGAACGATGATGGATAGACCCCGGCACTTGTGCCAATTTGGATTGACTAAAACAGGACGGCTTGACAGGGCAAGTGGACTAGCTACCCCTAGCGGACATCCGTTCTTCAATTTTCTTCTTGGACTTGGTCCATACTATTACTTTTGATGTTGGTTTCGATTGGTGCACTTTGAGTTTGGGATGACCTCCCTTTGACTCGATATGGGATGGATAGACGCGGTGGGCGATCGTGGCTACGATGCGTTACCACCAGCCCTACGACACCAACTGGTAGTATCCTACCTAGGGCATTGCCTCACGTGCCTTGTCATACTTTTATCCCTATACGAGACCACTACAAGTTTGGTTTAGTGTTGTCTTATCACGGCGCATCCCTATCCCCCGACGTGCTATTGGGGTGTTATATGAAAACTGTACGACGATGCCTAAAAATGCATTAAGGGGGGTTAATGTAAAGCCTTAACACTAAGAAAAATATTTATTTTACTGATTAGACATTATATATATAGCGTATTCTACTATATATAAATATTTTGATGGATTCTTAAGAGATGGAAAATCCTGTTACATCTCTTGAGTTATTGTACGCAAGTTATACACTGGATAGGAGATGTAAAAACCCATAAACACCTCTAATGCTATTAAACTCTTGTTATATGTGATATTGATTTGGCTCACATAAGGATATTTTAGTCCTGACTCGAGTGTTTTGTCTTTTCATTACGTTCGTGTTAGACCTGAGTTTTCAGCGCATTGAAGATTATTTTCTGGAGGACAAAGACGAAGCTTTGGTATATTATTATTACTAGTATTATTCCCTACATCATTTTGTTCTACTGCATTGTTTTATTTAGTTCTGCTGTATATATAACTCTGATAGATGTTGTAAAAGTATAATCAAATGTATAGTATAAACAGCTTCTTGAACTGTTTACTTGATTATTATATTTTGTCATTCCGCTGCGAGATTCTGTGTTTGATTTCTTCTTTTCTTATTTTTCTTAATTTACTCCATTGATTATCTGTGTTTTTGATTGTTTGAGTTGGACATGTGTGGATTATTGTCGATTTAAACCTTCCGAAATGTGGGTCGTCACAATAGGATACCTATAGGCTACGAATGATCCAAGTATTATGGAGGCTAAGACAGACCGGGTAGACATGATTGGGAAGTCGTATTACTAGGAGAGCAGTCCCCACTATAGCATTATGCAGTGGTATTAGTGGAAATTGGTTTCCATAGTAGCCTATGGATGGTGTTACCTTATTGGTTCAATCATTGTAGATGTGTTCCAAGTATGCCTATATAAATCTTGGAATTGTAGGGTTAGAAATTTGCGTATATTTGAATCCGGAAAATATTGGGTATTAGTAATACCTGAATTTAGTATTGGGTAGCAGTAATCCCTAATTTATAGATCATCCAATAGTTCCAGATTTTTGGATTTCAATGACGTGTGCAAGTAAAATGTAAATTAAGTTATCACGGTAAATTGTTGGGTAGTTGATATGGGTTAGTAGACATAACTGAAAATAGTGATAAACTGAAAATGGGATTTAGATAGTATTTAATTCATTGGAATATAGGAGGTTGCAATGTAAGTTCCTATGGATTATCAAGTTCAGATTTATAAATAATAGTGTATTGTTTGAAATGACAAGGAATACGCCCAAATAGAAAGAGATGTATAAAATAGGGATATTTATTGTATTTTGTACTATCAATTTCAATAATTAAAAAAAAGATATTTCCTTGTAATTTCAAATGTAACACAAATTATCCTTTTGGGATAAGACACGGAAAATTACACTATAAACTTTTCCTTTGAGAGAGATATGGTTCTAATGCATTAAAATATAGAAGTCCTTATGTAACGGTTTGGAGTTTCAAAAAGTTTATATATAAAAATCTGAATTATTTAAATTTTTTATCTAGGATTTAATGTGAATATATATTATTTTATAACCTTATTAATTCCTCTTTAATTAATAACTAATGGTAAGAAAATTGTTTTTGAAATTTGTTTACAAAAATAAATAGTTCGAAGAAATATCGATAATGTGACCGAAAATCATTTTATCGATAAATGACATTTTGCTAAAAAATAAGTTGTTTAAACTTCTTGTACTCATCTTAGAAACAAATGAACACATAAATGATAGGTTAAAATACTTAAGTTAACAACAACTTAGTCAAAGTAAACATGCTTCTAGAAGGAAATATAAAGGAGGGTTTTAAGGCATGATTTGAGGAGTGATTTAAGGGAAGTATGGCGTGCAAGAAGGCATTGTGTGTTTGTACTAAAGCAAGGAGAGAAGAGGGCTATGGATAGTCATTTGCCACATTTTTTAAGTATATAAATACATCCCCTTGCTCTCTCTTTTTCATTCATTCATTTAGAATATGCTCTTCTTTTACATGTCTTCATCCTCTCTTTCTTCTCTCTAACTTTCTTAACCTCATATCAAACCAACTCCAATCACTCCCAAACTCAACCAAAGTTCTTACATCATCTATGAAACATGTTTTAGCTTATAAAAAGTTGAATAATTAAAAAGAAATAGGAAAAATCAACCAAGCCGTGAGCATTGGGATGATGGTAGAGGCATGTGTTTGTGTTTTAGTGAGCAAAGGTCGTAGCTTTGGCTTCGGGGTGATGGTAGGAAGTGTTGCCTTGATTCTTGTGGCCTGTGATGGTTGTAGGCTTAGTTTATAGGTGAGTTAACTCATATCTTGCAAGTGTATATTGTAACGACCCAAAAAATTCGAACACTTAATCCTCAAATATCTCAACTTTTGAAAAATGGTTAAGTATTGAAAATATGATCTTATAACCTTGTTAAACATTTTAATTAATAATTAATGATAGAAAACTTTTTTTGAAATATATTTACAAAAATATATTCTTTGAGTAAATATTGAAAATGTCATCGAAAAACGTTTTGTTAATAATCAACTTTTGTTCAATAAAAGTTATCCAAGACCTTTGGGTTTATGTAGCAAACACATGAACACATTAACAAGTACTTAAACCTACTTATTACTCAAGTAAATTAATTAAGCTAATATCTTCTAGAAGAAGGACTAAAGGATCCTTGATTTAAGGAGAAAAATGTGGATTTATGGAAAGTATGGTGTGTAAGAGGCAAGGATCCATATAACTTCATGGTTGACCTAGGGGGTACTGGTGGTCTTTTTCCACTAATTCCTAAGCTTACAAATAGAAGGCAAGGGCTCTATTCATTCTTAAAAATTCTAAAATTCTAAAATCTCTACACTTCCATTCTCTTTCTCTTCACAATGTTCTTAACTCAAAACAACTCTAAACTAGTTCAAACTCCTCCAAACTCAAGCTATCATCTTAATATAGCTTATAACATCATCCCATTACCTCAAAAAATTGGAGCCATTCTCTCTAAATTTCCCAAGGCCGTACCTAATCTAGGGTGGTAGAAGCTTGGCCATGCACTTCTTGTCCCCTCTTCTCTTTTCCGTGCTTGTTCGTAAGCTGGTGTATTGAAGGAAGAAGTTATTGTAGTGCTGTTAGGAAGTGGTTGAAGGGAGTTAGCATTTATTGGTTTAATAAGTGAGTTATCTCACTCGTTAAATAAAATCATAAACTTGACACTTTGTTAAGCCCAAACTTGACAATTTTGCTTGTTATAAACTATGATAATATACCGTAACACTTAACGTTATTACCTTTAATCATGTGCTTTAAAAAGCATGTGATTTGTTCAAGTATTGTGCCTTAAAAAGCTTGGAATTGTGTTGTTAAATTTAAGTACAAATAATTGGAAACTTGAACATTTAATTTGGATATGTTATTTAGTAAATATGTTATTACATGCTTCGCTGTGATATGAATTGAATTTGGGACTTATATATGTTTATATAATTGAATCACACTAAACATTGAATTAGATATGGAATTGTTCATATAGCAATAGTCGCTATAAATGCTCTTTGAAATCCCTTTCTTTTATCTCCTTATTTAAACTCCATATTTTGCTTATTTTGAAATAAAATGTTTTCTATACTTATAGAAGTATAAAAGATAGTAAGAAGTGAAGTTTCAAAGCTATTTTTTTCATAAAACATAGTTAGTAGAGTTATCACTCATATAGCAATTGTCGTTAGGGATGCACTTTGGAAAAACAAGTTTTTGTGAAGCTTAAAATGTTATTACTTAGGATCTTTTTATGAAATCTTTTCAAAGAAGTTTAATAAAAGATATACAAATATTTTAAAAGAAGTTTAAAATCTAAATATATTTTAAATGACTATTCTAAAGATTTAAATTAAAATTTGTTCCTATTTTATTTAAACAAAACTTGTTTATTTTGTTAAAATAGTAAAGGTTTTCAAAATCTATATTAAGTAAATATTTTTAAGATGATAATTCCTATAACTATTTATATCTTATTTATAAGTAATTTTGAAGGTATTTATTTATATATAAGTATATAAAACTATTTTTAACTCTTTTATTGAAATAAGAACTTTTATACACTTTCATTTCTTAACTGATTCCAAATTCTATATTCCTTATTAAATAAAAATATTATACATATTAATATCATTTTAAATGAGTTTATAATTTATTTATATAAGTAATTTCCAAAAAATATTGTATTAGAAGGGATAAAAAGTAACACTTATGTAATGACCTTAGTTTGATTGGTTATGGAATGTTAGTATTTCTATGCTTAACACTAAAAGTCGAATGAGGTACACTTCTCTATTTGTGAGAGTCAAGATTGATGTTCGAGTAGGAATGGAGCAATAGAGCTCTAATCTATCGGCTTCCCGTTTGGTCGAGTAATAGTTAAGCTGGAATGTTTGAAACGTGTTAAGTATATGAACCTTGATTTCTATAAGCAAGCGCTCGAGACTCGATAGTCGATTAGTCAACTACCGATCTTAATTAAACTTAACTTAGGAAATATACAAAAGGATTCACGGATTTATACCAATGAGAACCCTCAAGAAGGAGCATTGGCATGAAACGCCTCTAGCTTTCGGTTACTTCTAAAGAACCAGAATTAAGTTAACCAGAAATTCTTCGATTAGTTTTGAAAAGTTCAGGATCGATAAGTGTTTTACTTGCCGAATACCACTTCAAAACTATTAAATGACTCAGTTTGGGAAGAGGTTTTTGAAGTGGACACTGTACGTGTGATGAAGACTTATATGAAAGGTTCCGAACGTAGCCTCGACGTCGAAAAAATGGCTAAAGACAGAGTAAGTTGCACATTCCAGAGTTTTTTCTAAACTAGAGGGGTACACCAACTCCATTATCTAGAGTATGCTAATCAAGATTTTACTAGGAGGAGTTTTTGATACTTGGTTCTACGTGGTTCATGTTTACATGTTCGGGCATAGGCCAGTTGTGTTTTCCTTATGGTATATTTTACCTAGAGATATACTTGGTTCTAAGTAATTTTGAAGGTATTTTATTTATATTTAAGTTTATAAAACTATTTTTAACTCTTTTATTAAAATATAAACTTTTATACTTTTCCTTTCTTAACTTATTCTAAATTATATATTACTTATTAAATAAAACTATTATACATATTTATATCATTTTAAAAGAGTTTCTAGCATATTATTCAAGTAATTTCAAAAGACTATTGTTTTAGAAGAAGGGATAAAAAGTAATACTTATGTAATGACCTTAGTTTTATTGTTTATGGAATGTTGTTATTACTATGCTTAACACTAAAAGCCGAACGAGGTAGGCTTCTCTATTTGTGAGAGTCAAGATTGATGTTCGAGTAGGGATGGAGCAATAGCACTCTAACTTACCGGCTCCCCTCTTGGTTGAGTAATAGTTAAGCTGGAATGTTGAAAACGTATTAAGTATACGAACCTTGATTTCAATAAGCAAGCGCTTGGGACTCGATATTCGATCAGTCAACTATCATTCTTGACCAAACTTAACTTAGGAAGTATACGAAAGGCTTCACAGGTTTATACCAATGAGAACCCCCAGGGAGGAGCATTTACGAAACGCCTTTAGCTTTCGGTTACTTCTAAAAGAACCGAAATTAAGTTAACCAAAAATTCATCGATTAGTTTTGAAGAGTCTGGGATCGATAAGTGTTTTACTTGCCGAATACCACTTCAAAACTATTATATGGTTCAATCTAGAAAGTGGTCATTGAAGTGGAATTTGTTCGACCGATGAAGACTCGTATGAAAGGTGCCGATCGTAGCCTCGACATTAGAAAAATGACTAAGAACATAGTAGGCTGCACAATCCAGGGTTTTTGTTAACCCATAGGGGCACGTCAACTCCATTATCTAGAGTATGTTTATCCAGATGTTGCTAGCGGGAGTTGTAGATACTTGGTTCTACGTGGTTCATGTTTACATGTTCGGGCATAAGCTAATTGGGTTTTCCTCATGGAATATTTTATCTAGAGATATACGATGCTTGAAACGTTTCTTTTGATCCTTGTCATAGGAGATCCGCTTCAATTTTTAAGTCAAAGGCATCTTCATGGAAAATCCATCTATACAACCGTACCCTAGCGGTTTTAAATGTACTCTAATATGGTTGTGTCGTGAAATGCAAGCAACACTGCTATCTTCGTATTTATATTACACACCTTAGACATTATCTATAATATCACCTAATGTAAATATCAATTGAGTTTGGTCCTTTGAAGGGGAAAGCAGTCTGGTGATTTGGTTGGTCTCGGAAGTACTATTATGTGTTTTCATGCATTTCTGAGTTTCTCATACCAGACTTATGTCTCATACGTGGTGTTTCTTTTTTCAAAACTCCTCGTGTACTCTTTCAAGTAGATTGAGTAAAGCAGGTCTTAGGGTTGGATTTTTCAAGCTTATGGAGATAAGTTGGATGCTTCCACCTATCTATCTATCTATTTTCATTCATTATTATGTATGTATTCAACATTGCGAGGACATGTAGTTATAACTGTTCAGGCTGATTGTAGTAATTAGTAATTTTGTAACTCCGAGATTTATGTATGTTGGAGTAACACTTTGTACTACACTTTTTAGGCATTATATATTATCGTTCCGCATGTGAGATTCTGATATTGTGTTCTTCTTTCTAGTTATATTTCTATTTCTTTTATTTTACCCTAACTTTCTGTCTTTTCGGCACTTGGGTGCACGACACACTAATACCATAAATGTATTTAGTGTCGACATTCGAAGGTCGAAATGGTGAATCATTATATTGTGGTATCAGAGCTGAAGGCTGAGTGAACACCTTAGATTTGGTTGGGTATGGCTCATTAGAGATAGGGTAAGTGGCGCCCCAAAATGAGTCGAGAGTATTATACATATGAGAGCATATTTGTTATTGCAAAAATTTAACTTTTAAATATCTCTCTCTTAGAAATTTTTTCTTTAAAATAACTCCTTCTTTGAAATAATCTTTTCTTAATGATCTCATCTTATCCTATCTTAGTAATTCCTTGCTTAGTAATCTTTCCTTGAATAACTCTATCTTGAAGTATTCTGAAGATGTTTTGCTATAAATTCAGGTAGCAAACTATGACTACTCATGTTGCAAATGTTAGAGGTGGTAGAGGTCGCGATGGTAGAGCTAGTGGTGCAAGTTCAGCCTCCAATGAACTTTGTTCACTCTGTCGGGATTTTGATAGGGTTGGTGGTCAGAGGTTCAGTGGGACTGAATTGATTGTTGAGGTGCATACATAGTTGAGGTTGTGTGAGAGGATCTTTTGAGATTTGGAATTGGGTGATGCTATGAAGCGTCACTTAGCTTCTCGTCATTATTCTGGTGTAACAATTGATTGCTGGAGTTCTATTACTACGGTTCTCCCGAATAATGACTTCCCTTGGGCCTAGTTTATGGAGGAATTTTGAGAGGAGGTTTGTACTAGAGGCGGGGAGGACCTTGTTGTTTAGAAGCTTCTTGGATTTGAACCGCGATACTATGACCATGGCGGAGTATGTGAATAAGTTTCATGCACTCTCATTTTGGCCCTGGTATGGTAGACACGCCTTTAAAGAAGAATGAGACATTTATAGTTGGTATGCGTCCCGAGTTTAAGCGAGATATGACTAATCATCTCATGAGTTCATTTGTTTATTTTGTGAATATTGGTTGAGGTTTGAGAGCTTGGCACCTAAAACTATTGTTTCTACAACTAAATCAATTACTTCTACAGCAGCTAAGGATAAGAAGCACAAGTTTTAGGAGAAGAGAACCAAGGTTGTTTGCCGCAAGTGTGGAAAGATGGGCCATTATGCTAATCAGTGTAGGTTGGGTGAAGGAAGGTAGATGGTTAATGCACCAGTAGTGAAACTCCTCAGTTTGCCCCGAAAGGGTGTTGTGCTTGCCATCAGGTTGATCATATTGTCAGGGATTGTCCTTTGCTCAACAAGGGATAGCAGCCTAGGGACTTTTCTATTACTGATGCAACTTCCACTTCAGCACCAAAGGGGAAGCAGTTCTTAAAGGCATTCTATCCGTTTCTAGTGTTACTATTCATGTATTGTTTGATACTGGTTCTTCTTATAGCTATATCTCTAGTAACCTTGTTGATAGACTTGGTCTGAAACCAGTTATGGTTCATATTCCTATTTGTGTGTCAAACCCTTTAGGGGGCTCGGCCAATCTGAGCACGTTGTGTGAAGGAGTTCTGATTTCTTGTTTTGATTGACTTCTTCTGTTTGCACTAGAATTGGTCACAAACACTCAATTACAAACGAAAGCACCAAATCATAGGTACAGATCACATATAGAATATATGAAGAGGATATAAATGTGAAGAACAACAAAATTTAAAAAGAAAGCAGTAAAAAGACGAGATTTATAGTGGTTCGGCGTTGTAGCCTACGTCCACTTTGAAGAGTTTGTTGTTTATTGATGATTCTCAACTGATTTACAATAGTACAATCGATAGCACTCAAGTTACAATGGAGTTTCAACAGAGTAACAGCGTAGAAGAGCCCAAAAGTCCTTTTTCTGTAGGCGCAGGGGTGCTATTTATAGGTGTAGATCTGGAAATATCTCCCTCAAAGCTCAAAATACTTCTTCTAACATGTGGGAGGGCCCACAAGATCGATCTGGGATTGTTTGAGATCGATCCCAGTCGATCCCTACTCTCTTTGTATCGATCAAGATTTGGTCCAATGAAGGTGCGATCGATCATGGTGGTTCTTCAGTGGATAAGAAAGCTTCTGTGAAAATTTCATACCATTTGGACTTGTAGTTTTTGAGTTATGATTGATCCAAGATTGGATTAGCAAGTTGGGTGATGGATGCGTATCGATCCATTTCGTATCGATGACGTGGAGCGAGAATCCTAGGGAGATCCACATTTCACGCCTGTTGACTGCTTCCCTTTGGTTTGAACTATTCCTTCGTATCCATCGGTTGCCAAGCTCTTAGTATCGATCCCTGACTCCTTCCTTCGTATCGATGCTTCTCATATGGTTTCGTATCGATGCAAAAGTCATCCCTTCGTATCGATACTTGGTTTGTGGTTTCGTATCGATGCTTGGCCCCTTGCTTCGTATCGATTGGTTGGCTGATCGATACGAAATATGTAGAGGTATGATCGATACAAAATGGGCTATTGTTGAACAAATGAACTGCGATCAATCCGAGAGATGTTATTGCTTGATGGATATGAAGAGGGTGGATGTGAAGTTGATGGATACAAAGGTGATGGATTCGAAGTAGGTGGATTCGAAGTAGATGGATACAAACTAGATGGATATGAACTTGATGGATACGAAATTGATGTGGACCATATGGACATTGATCGATCCATGATTCTAACCCGAAGTAAATGTGTTGCCAACCCGAAGAAAACCCAGTACTGACCCCAAGCAATGCCGACCTGAGTTATCCCTTGCCGACCCAGAGCGCCATCAACATTGACTCGAAGTATAACCTCTTCTAACTCGAAGCAAGCCTTAAGGTGACTCGAAGCAAACTCTAAGCAACTCTAAGCGACTCGACTTTTTTCAAAAACCGATATTCAAGTGTCCAGTACTTTTTGTCCATCCATTCACTCAAATCAGAACTAACTTTTTGACAATCCAGCTTCGATCACTGTGTAGTCGATTGGGTTAGATCCGCCTGTATGTTGCCTTGCCAAAAGGCGGGTTAACACTTTACCCCCCAAAACATGCCTTGCGATAGGAAGGTATGTTTTGTAGCGCCATAAGCCTGATGTTCGGAGCCTATTGATGACCTATGACGAGGTCAATAATCTTACTTGATTGTGAATAGCGATCGTTCAAGATCGTATGCCGTTCGAGGCGATATATGTGATCGTTCGTGGACGTGTGCCATTCGAGGCGAATTGCTACCGCTCGAGGTCGGGTGCCGTTCGAGGCGAATTGTGACCGTTCGAGGTCGGGTGCCGTTCGAGGCGAATTGTGACCGTTCGAGGTCGGGTGCCGTTCGAGGCGAATTGTGACCATTCGAGGTCGGGTGCCGTTCGAGGCGAATTATGACCGTTCGAGGTCAGGTGCCGTTCGGGCCGAATTGTGACCGTTCGAGGACGGGTGCCGTTCGATGCGAATTATAATATCAGATTTTACATTCAGATGAGTCTTATAATTGAAATATCCAACTAATAAAAGCAAGTCCAGATACAAAGAAGAGAAACAAAAGCAAAGCTAAAACATCGAAGATTTAGCATCTCCACTGTAGCGGTCTATAATCTTCTCAGAGCATGCCTGAGGACCGTTCGTGATCCCGTATATTTGTAAGTGACTTAACCATTTTATTGTGGATTTTATTACTCATTCTTCATTATCTCGATCAGTTGATGATAAGCTGACGCCTTGATCCGGGGCCGTTTTCATTTGATGCGGATGGTGATCGCTCCTATTCCACCGTCGTAGTTCGCCTCTTCACGTACTATAACAGCATGTCGTTCCGGATATGTCCTTCGATCTCATCCCTCAAGTGCCTACAATCGTTTGTACTATGTCCACCTAGCTCATGGAATAGGCAGTATTTGTCTGATTTCCTTTCATATTGGTTGGCTCCCTCTTGATTGGCTTCGGTAAGGAACCTGCCCCCTAGTGTCTTGTTATATCTGTTCTAAAGTCTCACTCAACTCCGTATAAGAGGTGAATCTCGGTTCTTTTTGTGGCCACTTCGGTTCATTAGAGCCATTCTCTGCTTTTCGCTTCCCTTTATCCTTGTTTGAATTTTCCCGGGCGGTTCCCCGCCTTTCACCACATCAACATCAACTTCCTCGCCTTCCTCTTTTTCAGCCTTCGCGTCTTCCTGTTGCAGAAACCTTTTAGCCTCATGGTAAAACTCTCCTAGATCTATTGGTGGATCCTTTATCAATGAATTCTTGAATTCTATGCCATCAACTATGCCGGATACAACTGCCATCAAAACCATGGACGGTTTTGGACGATCCACCGATGCTGCCACTGCATTAAATCGCATTAAGAAATTCCTCAGAGACTCTTCGGTCTTCTGTTTCAGTGTCGTCAAACTCATCACGTTTCTGGGTCTCGAGATGTGAACTCTGAATTGCCTCATAAACCTTTCGATCAATTTGGTCCACGTTCTAACAGAGCCGCTTTCCAGTTGCCTGAACCACAGTGCTGCTATATCCATCAGATACAAAGGGAAACACCAGGCCATGACCTCCTCCGATGCCCCCAGTACTTCCATGTGCCTCATATACCTTGTGAGATGAATAGCAGGATCCGTCCTCCCATCATACGTCTCAAGTGTTGGTAGCTTGAATTCAGGTGGATTCCTAGCCTGCCTAATTATGAAAGCGAAGGGGCTCCTATTCACATCCTCCAAATCTTTATTCACCAATCCTCCTCTCATGGTCTGTCTGACCATTTCTGCCAATCTATCACTGTCACCAAGCGGTAGTCTTTGTTCGTTGCCTTTGACTTGCCCCCAAGTTCTCGAGGGAATCCTGGAATCTGCTCCTCTGGGCGAGCATTCATTTCTCTATCGACGCCAAATTTCACAGCACCGCCTGGTATCCTACCTGGAATTGAGCCTACATGATCCAGGGGCATGCCCCCTAGTTCAGGGGTTGTTCCCGATGGCCCCACTCTATCCCGTATCATGGTTGCTTCATTCCCATGACTCTGGTTCTGGACTTCCTCTGCTCCGTCTTCACGATCCACATTTCCAGCATCCCCCGTAGCTACGTTCTCTTGATTTTGCACTCTAGCTTGTCCAACCTGTCAGAGTAGGTTCTGCATCATTTCCTCCTGACTTTTCAGCATTCCTTCCTGCATAGCACCCATCATCATCTCCGTCTCATCTCTGGTGATGAAAATTGAGATCTGATTAGCTCCTGAGGAAGCCTCCTAACTTCCTTCATGATGGCTCCTCTCCGTTCTCTATCTCCTTGTTGATTATTTGGCCATGGCTTCCCAGATCCAAGTTCCTAAACTTTCAAATCCAAGATGCAAGCTTCAGAATCCCTGAGTTCTAGCTTTCTCAATGAAAGCACCAAAATGTTTGCGCCAAAATTGGTCACAAACACCCAATTACAAATGAAAGCACCAACTCGTAATCACATATCACAGATATAATATATGAAGAGGTTATAAATATGAAGAACAACAAAAATAAAAAAGAAAGCAGTAAAAAGACGAGATTTATAGTGGTTCGCATTGTAGCCTACGTCCACTTTGAAGAGTTTGATGTTTATTGATGATTCTCAACTGATTTATAACAGTACAATCGATAGCACTCAAGTTACAATGGAGTTTCAACAGAGTAACAGCGTAGAAGAGCCCAAAAGTCCTTTTTCTGTAGGCGTAGGGGTGTTATTTATAGGTGTAGATCTGGAAATATCTCCCTCAAAGCTCGAAATACTTCTTCTCACACATGGGTGGGCCACTAGATCAATCTGGGGTTGTTTGGGATCCATCCCTGCTCTCTTCGTATTGATCAAGATTTGGTCCAATGAAGGTGCAATCGATCATGGTGGTTCTTCAGTGGATAAGAAAGCTTCTGTGAAAATTTCATACCATTTGGACTTGTAGATTTTGAGTTATGATCGATCCAAGATTGTATTTGCAAGTTGGCTAATGGATGCGTATCTATACGTGCGTATCGATCCATTTGGTATCGATGACGTGGAGTGAGAATCCTGGGGAGATCCACATTTCACACTTGCAAACCGCTTCCCTTTGGTTTGAACTATTCCTTCGTATCCATCGGTTTCCAAGCTCTTAGTATCGCTCCCTGACTCCTTCCTTCGTATTGATACTTCTCATATGGTTTCGTATCGATGCCAAAGTCTTCCCTTCGTATCGATACTTGGTTTGTGGTTTCGTATCGATCGATTGGCTGATCGATACAAAATACGCAGAGGTATGATCGATACGAAATGGGCTGCTGTTGAACAAATGAACTACGATCAATCTGAGAGATGTT
The DNA here is from genome assembly GCA_030737815.1 of Allium fistulosum. NCBI lineage: Eukaryota > Viridiplantae > Streptophyta > Magnoliopsida > Asparagales > Amaryllidaceae > Allium > Allium fistulosum. The sequence goes on from JASFAW010000015.1 coordinate 3,279,896, forward strand.
ATTGCTTGATGGATATGAAGAGGGTGGATGTGAAGTTGATGGATACGAAGGTGATGGATTCGAAGTAGATGGATACGAACTAGATGGATATGAACTTGATGGATACGAAATTGATGTGGACCATATGGACATTGATCGATCCATGATTCTGACCCGAAGTGAATGTGTTGCCAACCCAAAGAAACCCCAATACTGACCCCAAGCAATGCCGACCTGAGTTATCCCTTGCCGACCCGGAGCGCCATCAACATTGACTCGAAGTAAAACCTCTTCTAACCCGAAGCAAGCCTTAAGGTGACTCGAAGCAAACTCCAAGCAGCCCTAAGCGACTCGACTTTTGTCAAAAACCCATATTTAAGTGTCTAGTACTGTTTGTCCATCCATTCACTCAAATCAAAACCAACTTTTCGACAATCCAGCTTCGATCACTGTGCAATCGATTGGGTTAGATCCGCTTGTATGTTGCCTTGCCAAAAGGCAGGTTAACATCTTCCATGCGATATGTTCGTTCTTGGTTTTCTCGGTTTTGATGTTCTTTTGGGGATGGATCGGCTGTCTAGTAACCATGCCGTCTTGGATTGTGAGAAATGGCTATTAAGATAAGGGAGGGAAGGAGGGTTCATATCTTATCTTGTGAAGATCTTAGTTCTTGTATGAGCGGTTTTCTCTATTCTCTTGATGTGTCGAAAAGGGACTTAGAGTCCATTCCGGTTGTTTGGAAATTTTCTGACGTATTTGAGGTAGTTTCTGGTTTACCCCCTTATCATGAAATCGAGGATTGTATTGATTTGATTCCAGGTGCAAAGCCTATTGTATTGCCTTTCCGTAGGTTACGTCCGAAGAAGAAGTTGGAGTTAGCCAATCACATTAGTGACATGCTAGTGAAAGGTCTGATCCGACCTAGCCATTCGAATTATGGAGCACCCATCATATTTGCTAGTAAGGCAGACAGATCCCTTAGAATTTGTGTTGATTATCCTAAGCTTAATAAACAGACTATTCGAAACAAATATCCTTTGCCCAGCATCAATAACTTGTTTGATCAACTTCATGGAGCTCGTGTATACTCTCAACTTGACCTTGCTACAGGTTTTCATCAGTCAAAGGTGGTAGAGGAAAGTTTGCCCATGATAGCTTTTTGCTTTGATAGATTTTATGAGTAGTTGGTTATTCCATTCGGTCTAATCAAAGCTCTATCTTATTTCATTGACTTGATGAATCGTGTCTTTCGTGATGTCTTGAAAAAATTCGTGCTTGTTTTCATTGATGATATTCTAGTTTATTCCAAGACCAAGGGGAGCATTCTCGGAATTTGAGAATTGTATTGGAGACATTGAGAGAACATGTTCTTAAGGCTAGGTTCTCGAAATGTCATTTCCGACGGTCGGAGGTTAGGTTCTTGGGGCATGTAGTTTCTGGAGATGGTATTTTTGTTGATCTGGCAAAGGTTATGGCTGTCCATGATTGAAAGAGACCTGAAAGCGCAATGAAGATTCGAAGCTTCTTGGGTTTGGCAGGTTACTATAAGAGGTTCATTCAGGATTTCTCCAAGATTTCTTCACCACTTACAAATTTGACAAAGAAAGATGTCAAATTTGTTTGGATGGAAAAATGTGAGTCGGTATTTAGAGAGTTGAAGGAGAAGTTAAGTAGTGCTCCCATTCTGAGTATTTCGGACGGAGGTGAAGGTTTTATTGTTTATACTAATGTTTGTGGAATATGATTAGGTGCTATGTTGATGCGGTATGGGAAGGTTGTTGGTTATGCTAGTAGGCAGCTGAAGCGGCATGAGTCGAGGTATGCAAAGCATGATTTAGAACTGTTAGCAGTTGTCTATGTGTTAAAGATGTGGAGGCATCATTTGTTGGGTGAGTAGTTTGAGCTTCATTCAGGCCCTAAATCTTTAAAGTATATTTTCACTCAAAAGGACGTGAACTTGAGGCAACAGAATTGGTTGGAGTTCCTTGTAGCATATGATCTTGATATTTTATATACGCCAGGGAAAGCTAATGTTGTAACTGATGCATTGAGTAGGAAGCTGTGCAGTTAATGCCCCGCTATTACCCCGCTATAACCCCGCTATATCTCATAGCGGGTTTCTGCCGCTACGATTTTTCCATATAGCCCCACAATATAGCCTTTCCGCTTTAATCCCCGCTATTTCCGCTATATCCCGTTATTTCCGCTATATTCCGCTATTCCCGCTATATCTTCTTTAATAAAATGAATTGAAAAATTCAATTTATACATTATAAAAATTATGAAACTAATTTATTTGATTTAATTTTTAATATATTTTCAGAAATGAAAATACTCTAATATTCTACTAAATTCAATTATGTTATATAACAGTTTTACGTTTATTTAAAGTATATTCGCACATGTTTTTATTTAAAAATTATTTATGTATCAATTACAATTCAATTGAATGATAATTTTTCATTTAATTACCATTTATATATTTGTAAAAACATTAAGTATGAGTTTTATATGCTATTTTAAAGCCATCCGCTATATCCCGCTATATCCTCGCTGTATCCCCGCTATGACTTTTTGCATCTCCACCGCTTTGAATCCGCCGAGCGCTTTAACTGCACAGGTAGGAAGTATGCTGTTATGGCTGGTATGGAAGTTCGTCCAACTCTTATCATCCATATAAAGGATAATTAATAGAAGGATGTTCGTCTCGCTCAGGTAACGAAAGCTGTTAGTGAGAATGTTTCTCAGGAGAGGTACCTAGGATTTGAGATAGACAACCATGAAATTTTTAGGATGAATAGTTGGTCGTGGGTTCCAGATATTGATGGCATTAGACAGGAGATTCTTACGGAGAGTCATCATTCTAGGTTAACAATACATCTGGGTGTCACTAATATGTATCCTGATATGAGACATAGTTTTTGGTGGGAAGGTACGAAGAGAGACGTTTCTATCTTTGTGAGCAGGTGTGCTAATTGCCCGCAAGGGAAGGATATTCATCAAAAGACTGCTGGTTTGCTTCATCCACTAGAGGTTTAAAAGTGGAAGTAGGAGCAAATTTCTATGAATTTTATTGATGGTTTGCCTAGACCGAGGAGAGGTAATGAAGGCATTTAGGTTATTGTTGATATTTAACCAAGAGTGCGTACTTCTTACCAGTTAAGGCAACAAAGACATCATCTAGTTTAGCTCAGCTGTATGTTAAAGAAGTCGTTGGCTTCATGGCATTCCGTGTAGTATTGTGAGTGATCGAGATCCGATCTTTACAAGTTAGTTTTGGAAGGGTTTGCATGATGTGCTTGAAACAGAGCTTAGTTTAAGCACATCTTATCATTCTCGGACAGATGGATAGACTAAGAGAGTGAATCGGGTTTTGGAGGATTTACTTAGAGCTTGTATTCTTGACCTTGGAGGATCTTGGGAGGATCACTTACTGCTTGTTGATTTTTCTTATAACAATTGTTTTCGGGCGAGTATTGGGATGGCTCCTTTTGAGGCATTATATAGAAGGCCTTATAAGTCTCCTTCGTGCTGGGTAGAATCGGGAGATCGCTTAGTGCTTAGGCCAAATATGATTCATGAGGCTACGAATAAGGTAGCAAAGATAAGGAAGCACTTGAAGGTAGCTTAGAGTAGGTAGAAGAGCTAAGCTGATTAGAGGCGTCGAGACGTGGAGTTCTCAGTAGGGGACTTTGTGTTTATTAAAGTTTCTCCGATGAGAGGTAATCGGTTTGGTAAGAGAGGGTTAGCACCATGTTTTATTGGACCTTTTCCGATACTTAAGAGGATAGGCACTCTGGCTTATCGGGTTGAGTTACCGACTAGGTTATCGGGTGTACATGATGTTTTCACGTATCTCATCTACGAAAGTATGTACATGATCCCACCTTGATTATCAAGCCATCACATCAGGAGGATTTGGAGGTTGAGCCTGACTTGACCATTGTGAGACAGTCTATTCGTATTGTTGATCATGATATGAAGAGATTAAGGACTAAGGTTGTGGAATTGATCAAGATGTCGTGGAGTTAGGATGATCAAGATTGCACTTGAGAGATAGAGCAAAGTATTAGAGTCTGTAATCCTTTATTTCTTAGTTATTAGATTTTGTTATATCTTATCTTTTATTGTGTACTCACTGCTTGTGGTAGGGTCACTTAGCATGTATCTTTGTTTATATGTAGTTTGAGCAGTATTCTATATATACGCCCTTTCTTCTATTCTCTCTGGGTTATTCTTGTTTGGATTTCGAGGATGAAATATCCTAAGGGGGGAGAAGGTAACGACCTAGAAAATTCGAACACTTCATCTTCGAATATCTCAACTTTTGGAAAATGGTTAGGTCTTCAAAATATGATTTATAACCTTGTTAAACACTTTTTAATTAATAACTAATGATATAAAACTTCTTTTTGAAATATGCTTACAAAAATATATTCCTTGAGTAAATATTGAAAATGTGACCGAAAAAACGTTTCGTTAAAAATCAACTTTTTGTTCAATAAAAATTGTTCAAGTTCTTTAGGCTTATGTAATAAACACATGTAAACATTAACAAGTGCTTAAATTTTTTTATTACTAACGAAAATTAATTAAGCTAATAGCTTCTAGAAGAAGAACTAAAGGACCCCGAGATTTAAGGAGGAAAAGGTGGAGTGATTTATGGAAAGCATGGTGTGTAAGAGGCATGGATGCATGTAACTTCATGGTTGACCTAGGAGGGTGTTGATGGTCTTTTCACACTAATTCCTAAGCTTATAAATAGAAGGCAAGGGCTCTCTTCATTCTTACAAATTCACAAACTCTAAAATCTCTATCTTCCATTCTCTTTCTCTTCACAGAGTTCTTTAATCAAAACAACTCTAAGCTAGTTCAAACTCCTCCAAACTCAAGCTGTCATCCTAATATAGCTTATAACATCAATCCATCACCTCAAACTAAAGAATTTGGAGCCATCATCTCCAAATTGCCTAAGGCCGTACCCAATCTTGGGTGGTAGGAGCCTGATTATGCGCTTCTTATCCCCATCTTCTTTGGTTCGTGCTTATTCGTGTGCTTGTACGTAACAACCCTAGATTTTTGTATATTATTTAAATTTGACTTTATTTTATTTTAAATTATTTTAGACTTATTTTATTTCAAACATTTAATTTTTAAATATAAATGTTGATTATTAAGTGATTTATAGTTCAAACTAGTATAATTTGAATATTTTACTGTAAAGTGAATTTCTGGTCAAACTTTTCAAACTTTGACTTTTAAACTTCAAATTCAAATTATTTAAAATCTTAAATTTTATCTTTTATTATGAAAATAGATGAAATAACTTGAACACTGCTTTTTGTTTCGTTGAAAACGGAGTTAAACTGCAAAAGATATGTACATTTCAATTTTGAGTATAAATTGTTTATTTTGCAATTTTGTTATTTTAAATTGTATAAATTATATCTTCTTTGTCATATTTTATTTTAATATGTTTAATATGTTATATTATGTATATTTTGACTTTCAAATATTTTTAAATTGATAATAGAATTTTTCCAATGTTTACTGTGTTGATTTCCTATTTTTAAAGGCTGTTTTCTTATTTTCTGCTATTTTCTTCATTAAAATTATATTTAAATTAAATTTTATATATTTATTTTGTGAATGTATTTTTATTTTATGTTATTATTTATGTTTAAAAATATATTACAAGCTCATATGAATTTTCTAAAGTTTATACCATTTATTTTCAATTTTTCTAGCCTAGTTGACAATTTTTGCTATTTTCTTGATTTAATTATTTATAATTAATATTTATTTATTTATATTTTTTTTATTTGTTACATTTTCGAATTTTAACTGAAATTATATGTATTTTCAGATATTTAAACTTATTAAAAAGAAATAGAGGAAATTTGAAAAGTTTTAAACTCTTGAAACTCCTAAGGCTTTCCATCTCCCGACCTTTCATTTTCCCAACTCTTCTCTTAATTGTTTTGGGCATGTAATCTACTCATTTCAGCTGCATTTTTTTTCACTTTCACGAAATTCATTTCTCCTCCTCTCACAAAAAAATCACGGCTATTCTCCTTGTGAAGCTTAGGTAAAAAATTCTATCTTCTTCTTGTCTTTTTATGATTTTCTACTTGAATTTGCACATGCTCTCCACCTTCATAGCTGTATTCCCCTTCCTCCAAGCTGTGGCTGACCACCACCACCACTTTTCTCTGACCATCACACAGCCTAACACCTCTCCTCCTCAGGCCAAGCCAAGCCATGATGAAGATCATCACAAAAATCCGTCTAAACTAGCACTAGCCATCACCTATGCACTCAAGCTGACCTAGTTTTGGTACCATCACCTTCCACCACCCATGGCCGCCACCAACACCACCTCCACCACCTCTAGCACCACCTGGACCCTCTGCCACGTCATCACCTTGGACCCCACTCCTCTGGCGGTGCCCCATGAGCCTTGGCCGAGCCTTGAATTGCCTTGAATCCATGTTAAAGTGACATTGTTTTGCCTTGTTGTGTTGTTTCATGCATACTCACCTTTTGCTATCCTCTAAACATGTTTGGCCGACCCTTAGGCAACCAAAACCTGATCCAAATCTTTCCTTAGACCTATAGTACACCATATGGCTGAACCTGAAGGTTGTTGGAAGCAAGTGCAAAGCAATTCTACTTTGATTCGTGCAGTTGATTCTATATTATTCTATCGTATTGTGCATTTGAAAACTTATATTGTTTTGTCTTATGTATTCGAGGAAGTTAACCTTGTCTCTCCCACACTCATCATCATCATGGCTGAGAAAATGAACCCCTTGTTCGAGCTTTTGAATGGTTAAAGCACAGTCAAGTAATCTATTCCGTTGTTGCTTCTTATCTTCATTGTTTCAACATTGTTTGCGTATGTGTATATTGTCTTGTTTGGTTATTGTTTACAAGATAAATATCAAGGCTCTCCATTCATTCAAATCAAAAGTCATGCTATATCGTGCTTTTTGTGCTTTCTGGAATCTATTCTGTGTGTTTTGATCGCTAATCTCCAGCTTTAACAGGTGAGTTATTCTCACCACACAATATGTACCTATATAATTAGTAAATTGACACCCTGTGAATCTGTAGAAATATATTATCATGTTATACTTGACTATGTTATGATCATATGATGTTTATACACCTGTTATATCATCCGTTACTGTTATATAATGTATTCTGTTCATTTTTATCTGTTTATCACACTGCAAGTTCCCTGTAGACTAGAATCACTATGGGTTGAAATGATACATACCCGAACGGACTTTAGAATAGGGAAAAATCATTATGGGCTGAAATGATAGGCCTGAATGGTTTTTATTTAACTTATTTTAACTTGGGATTGCGGGTTTGAAATGATAGAACCCGGTTTTTCTTTGGAAATTGCGGATTGAAATGATATATATCTGTATCACTTGACCTAGGTTAGAAACTATATACAGGCCCGTGGTTATTTTATAAAGTGTTTTTGGATATTTTTAAGTATTTTAAAAATATAAATTTATGAAATTTGATTTAAATAGATTTTGAAATGTTTTAAAATAAAGAAATTATGATTTTTCTATGAGTTAAAAATGTAATTAATGAATGGTTAAATTGGATTATTGAAATATAACTTAAGTTTGGAATTTGGAATTTTGGTTAAAAATGATATTTAAGTTATATGAATAAAAATGAAAATTTAATTATATTTGGAAAATGGTAAATATGATAATTTGATTAAATTTGAATTTAAGCGATTTATTAAAGTATTATTGATTTTTCTATGAGTTTAAGTGGTTAAATAAATGAATGTTTAAAAGTGATCTTTTAAAATATAACTTGACTTGGAAATGTGAAATTTGGTTTTAATTAAAGGTTTAAGTTAATTAAATAAAATTGGAAATTTAGTTAAATTTGTGAAATGGTAATTTAAATTTGAAGTGTTAAGTTATTTGTTGAAATGTGAAGAATTGGAAACTTTTACACTTAAATTTATTAAGTAAATTGTTGAAAATTGGATTTAATTATAAGAAATTTATTGTGAAAAAGATATATGTTAAATGATATGTAAATGAACATTTTAAATGTTAAAATATGATTATTAAAATGTTTATGTGTTTTAAATTGAAGTTATTTAGTTGCTGGAAATACACTAAAATCTGGAATTAACTTTTAATAGCATTCAGAAATGCTATAGTTTCTGAATTGAACTAAAATTGTGTAAAAAGAGCTATTACAGCATTTCTGAAATGCTGTAGTTGCTGTAACTGAACTTATAGGCTAATATTGAACTCAGGTCTATTATAGCATTCTTTGGAAATGCTATAGTGGTCTGCAGTCTTTGCTGGAATCAAATAAAACCTTTGTTTTGAAATCTGAGTTACCGCAGCACTTCTGAAATGCTGTCTTTTCTGTTTTGAACTATAATTTAACTAAAAACTGAGTTTTAACAGCAGTTTTAAATGCTGTCTTTGCTGAATAAAAATGTTTTCAAGTATAACTTATAACAGCTTTTTCTAAATGCTGCGAAAGGCTGAAATTTTAATAATTATGGTTTTTGACTTAGTAAACGAACTCAGAATGGTTTGAAACTTTAGAAATTGAATACTTGATTTGAAAATATAATAATTACACTTTTAAAAGGTTTAAATGAACTATTTTGATTGGAATATAAACTATTTAAAGGTGATTTGAAATGATAGTAAATGAAGATATCTTTGAATTTAAAAGGTATTTAAAGTTGAATATTTGGATTTGAACTGATAGGATATTTTATTATATTAAAATGATTTGAAATGAAGTTTTGTAAGGATATGATATTTTATTATATTAAAATGATTTGAAATGAAGTTTTGTAAGGATATGATATTTTATTATATTAAAATGATTTGAAATGAAGTTTTGTAAGGATATGATATTTTATTTTATTAAAATGATTTGAAATGAAGTTTTGAAATGATATAATATTTTAAATATATGGAAATGGTTTGGAATTGATTTAATCTTTATTTTGATAAATATATGGTTTTGAAATGATATTTTATTTTGAAGTAAAGTATTGTTTTAAAAGTTATAACCACGGGTTATAATAACGATTGGTTGTTAAAGAGACCGGGATCGGATATGGACATACTCTCTGTCGATACCGAAAACCACTTTGACAACTGTGTACGCGGTGGAGTTTCCAGAATGAAGTAGGATGGTGGCGACGATCCTAAGGTATATACGTGGACCTAACTCCCGTGAGTTGGCATAAGGTGGCTAAAACAGGAGCGATTGACGGACCAATGAGGTAGCACCTCTGATCGGACACACTTCTTCGATACCATTCTATTACTTGTGATTGATTTGGTGGCCACCCTTGATTGGGAGTGTTGTTCGAGGTGGGCGGTAGTGGCTGCTATGCGTCACCACTAGTCCGGATGCGTAATTGGTATATCTACCCTGGCATTGCCTAGTTGTGCCATGTCACCTACCATATCGAGCTTTACTACGATTTTGATTTAAAGATCCGACCACGTTAAGGTTCTCCATCCCCTTAAAGCTATTTTCTATATGATTATACTTTACTAATTAGACACTACTGTATATAGCGTATGTTACTACATAGTAAATAGTTTAACGGATCCTTAAAGAATGGGCGATCCCAAGCATTCTTTAAGTTACTTGTACCTTATTACAGTTCACTTGAGTTGGTTTACATTATATAAGTATATATTGTCCTGACTCGAGTGTTTGTATTTTTATTTACGTTCGGGTTAGCCTGAGTATTCACAGATTTGGATTCCACTTTCTGGAGATTGGAATCGCTGGAGATTATCTGCTTATCTAGTTTTATCTATCTCAGTTCTGTTGTTCTATTCAGCTTGTACTTGGTTATCATATTGAGACTTCTGTTGTACTTTATTTCTTATGTTTTATCTTATTTAACTCTGATATATTTACATAGTAGCTTCATGAACTACTATTTCTTTTACTTCCGCTGCATTATTTTTCTCTATGTCTGTGATCTGTGATTATATTTATTTACTGTATATTCTGAGATTTGCCAAATTTTATTTACAACGCGGTATTTTGAGCAATTCAATTCCGACATGAGTGTGTACCTATACACTTATAATGGATGCGAATGGTTGAAAATATCGGGTCGTTACAGTTGGTATCAGAGCTTTGGCTTTGAGGCAAAACTCAGCATATGTAGTAGATTTATTTACAGAATCACTTTCGTTCGAGTTTGAATCTTTTCCTCTTGATTCGAATTTCCTTTGAATTTTTGGAACGTTCCCTGCAGTTCCAAAATTCATTCTTGTCCCTCACTATTCATCTTCTTTTGATTTTGGAGTATCACATAACTCCACTTCGAATGATCTTTATAGTGAATTGGCTGTCTCGCCAATATTCTAATTTTCTGGTAAAGGGGGAAACTCCTTTACAAATTTGCATCGATTCACCAGAGATTTATATCTATCCTTGGTTTAGATGCTAATATCTTTTGTTATTCCAAACTCTATCTCTTGAGATCGGATGTAGATTTACCCCAGAAAAAAATACACATTTGATCTTATTCATTAAGTCACGGTTGACCCGGTTAAGGTTGCCCGCGATTTATTTAAGCTTACCCATCTCCCTATTTTGTTATTTAATCATCTTGTCTTTTGTTTCCAAACTATCTCCAAACATTTTTAAATTGTACTTGTAAATCTATGTTTTGTTTTATATATTGTGTTGTTTGAGTTGTTGATGTTGATTTGGGCTTCCGATCGATTCGTCTGATCAACGCTATCGATAGGATTTCTAAAACACTTTGATAGAACAAACTAACGCAATATTATTTTTAAATTTGGTTAATGGAATAAATTTTGTTATATAAGTAAATTTATGGAACTTAATAAATTGATTTAAATTGATTATTTGAAATGATAATACTTGATTTATCATTCTATAAATGAATTTATAAATAGTTGTTTATAAATTTATTTGGGAACTGAAATGAATTTAAAACAAGAAATTTAAGAATTTAATTTTCGATGGATTCAAACCTTGTGTTAAAAGTTTTAAAAGGATATATTATTTAAAGTATTTCCAAGTAGAAATTTGTTTCTAAAGGATTTTAAAGTTTTAAAAAATTAGTGCTCTTCTCTTTGTCGCTGGAAAATAATTTCGGTGATGACTGCAGCATCATCGACGTTCATTTTTGAGTTTCGAAGTGAAGAGACTGTTCTGTAGTCTTGCTACAGCTTTGTTTTGGGGAATTTAATTAATATGAATTTCTAAAAATATGACTTGATTTATAATATATATAGATATATGATTTAAATTTGATTTCACATATTATGTACATATATTTATTTATCTCTAACTGGTTTGAAGGAAATCGGAAATTAATTCTTACATTTTTCTTAAAGAATAATTTCAATTATAAAAAGAAAAATCAAAAAAATTTGGATAAATGATTCAAACTTGAGATAATTGAATCGGAAAGTTTTATTTGTATAGCACACAATTTCATTCCAATATAACTTATCTAAATTACACAGAAGTTGAATATGAAATTGGATAATATACAATATAGAAAGGATTTTATAAATAAAATTTGAGTGGTTATAATAAATGTTATACACTTAAATTTTAGTTATAAAAGATTAACAGAGGTAAATAGTGAAAAAGGAATTTAAAGAGATTTTATTTAAATAACTTAATAATCAAATTTGATTTAATATGGAATCTTAAGTCTAACCTAGGAATTTTAATAAAAGTTATTTTCTGAAATGAATATGTTGTATAATAAAAATGTATCTTTGAATAGATAAAATAAAATACATTTGAATTGGACTTTTGTAATAAAGTTTATTTAACTTGAATTCATAGTTTAATTGATGTCTAAATGAATAAATGTGTAAAGAAATTTGATTGTTATATATGCTATGATAAATATTTTATTTATGAAATTGATATGTCTTGAAAAATGAATAATTATGATTTAAATAGTTAAAATGTATTTTAACATCACTAAAACTTGATACTTGAGAATTTGGTTTTCAAATAGAAATTTTAAGTGTAACTTATTAAAGGAATATCTATTTATGAAATGGGTATTTTAAATAAAGTGTTAGGTTATGTGTTAAATTAAGAGCTAACTAAAATAGTGAACTTTTAACTTAATAAATGAAGTATAGTTTGATTTGAATATTCCATTTATAAAAGTTTGTTTTAATAAGTCATAAGTTAAATGATATTCAAATGAATATTTCTGATATTAAACTGATTTGAAATATTAATATATCTACTGTAGCATTTTATAAGTGATGCTGTTTTGAAAATACAATGTTTTGGAAATTTTATAATTGAATGAACTTAGAAATGTTACAACTTTAAAATGAATATTATTTGACCTTGAATTAAAATGGTTTAAATGAAGATTATTTGTAAAAGGTGTTATGATTTTCTAAGTATTATGTTTAAAAAAAAAGAATTACATTTCCAAAGTGTTATGATTTTAGTAGTATGATTTCCAAATGATAAACATCCCTAAATTGTTATGATTTCAAAGCATTATGATTTCAAACTTATTATCTTATTTTGTTTTTCAAACTATCTTTTGGATGTCCTTATTTCCCTTATCTTGTTATAGAATGGGAAGGCTATTGCTTATACCAGTCTGTTTAGAAATCTTTCTATAATCTTTGATAATTCTGGTACTCATTTTGAATCTGAGCACTGCTTTCCATCCACAGACCGGCGGTCAAGCGGAAAGAGTGAATCAGATTCTAGAGGATCTTTTCGTGCTTGTGTTCCTGATTCTGGAGAATCTTGGGAAGATCACCTCCACCTGGTTAAACTTACCTATAGAAATTGTCATCAGGTATAATTTTAATCTAATTGTCATCTTGTGTAAAATCTATTTCACTCTATCTTTTTCTGTGCTTTCTTGTACCTCATTCCTTTTCGGGGATGAAAAGTTTTGAGTGGGGGAGAGTGTAACAACCCTAGATTTTTGTATATTATTTAAATTTGACTTCATTTTATTTTAAATTATTTTAGACTTATTTTATTTCAAACATTTCATTTTTAAATATAAATGTTGATTATTAAGTGATTTATAGTTCAAACTAGTATAATTTGAATATTTTACTGTAAAGTGAATTTCTGGTCAAACTGTTCAAAATTTGACTTTTAAACTTCAAATTCAAATTATTTAAAATATTAAATTTTATCTTTTATTATGAAAATAGATGAAATAACTTGAACACTGCTTTTTGTTTCGTTGAAAACGGAGTTAAACTGCAAAAGATATGTACATTTCAATTTTGAGTATAAATTGTTTATTTTGCAATTTTGTTATTTTAAATTGTATAAATTATATCTTCTTTGTAATATTTTATTTTAATATGTTTAATATGTTATATTATGTATATTTTGACTTTTAAATATTTTTAAATTGATTATAGAATTTTTCCAATGTTTACTGTGTTGATTTCCTATTTTTAAAGGCTGTTTTCTTATTTTCTGCTATTTTCTTCATTAAAATTATATTTAAATTAAATTTTATATATTTATTTTTGAATGTATTTTTATTTTATGTTATTATTTATGTTTAAAAATATATTACAAGCTCATATGAATTTTCTAAAGTTTATACCATTTATTTTCAATTTTTCTAGCCTAGTTGACAATTTTTGCTATTTTCTTGATTTAATTATTTATAATTAATATTTTTTTTATTTTTTTTTATTTGTTACATTTTCAAATTTTAACTGAAATTATATGTATTTTCAGATATTTAAACTTATTAAAAAGAAATAGAGGAAATTTGAAAAGTTTTAAACTCTTGAAACTCCTAAGGCTTTCCATCTCCCGACCTTTCATTTTCCCAACTCTTCTCTTAATTGTTTTGGGAGTGTAATCTACTCATTTCAGCTGCATTTTTTTTTCACTTTCACGAAATTCATTTCTCCTCCTCTCACAAAAAAATCACGGCTATTCTACTTGTGAAGCTTAGGTAAAAAATTCTATCTTCTTCTTGTCTTTTTATGATTTTCTACTTGAATTTGCACATGCTCTCCACCTTCATAGCTGTATTCCCCTTCCTCCAAGCTGTGGCTGACCACCACCACCACTTTTCTCTGACCATCACACAGCCTAACACCTCTCCTCCTCAGGCCAAGCCAAGCCATGATGAATATCATCATAAAAATCCATCTAAACTAGCACTAGCCATCACCTATGCACTCAAGCTGACCTAGTTTTGGTACCATCACCTTCCATCACCCATGGCCGCCACCAACACCACCTCCACCACCTCCAGCACCACCTGGACCCTCTGCCACGTCATCACCTTGGACCCCACTCCTCTGGCGGTGCCCCATGAGCCTTGGCTGAGCCTTGAATTGCTTTGAATCCATGTTAAAGTGACATTGTTTTGCCTTGTTGTGTTGTTTCATGCATACTCACCTTTTGCTATCCTCTAAACATGTTTGGCCGACCCTTAGGCAACCAAAACCTGATCCAAATCTTTCCTTAGACCTGTAGTACACCATATGGCTGAACCTGAAGGTTGTTGGAAGCAAGTGCAAAGCAATTCTACTTTGATTCGTGCAGTTGATTCTATATTATTCTATCGTATTGTGCATTTGAAAACTTATATTGTTTGTATTGTTTTGTCTTATGTATTCGAGGAAGTTAACCTTGTCTCTCCCACACTCATCATCATCATGGCTGAGAAAATGAACCCCTTGTTCGAGCTTTTGAATGGTTAAAGCACAGTCAAGTAATCTATTCCGTTGTTGCTTCTTATCTTCATTGTTTCAACATTGTTTGCGTTGAATATTTATGTGTATATTGTCTTGTTTGGTTATTGTTTACAAGATAAATATCAAGGCTCTCCATTCATTCAAATCAAAAGTCATGCTATATCGTGCTTTTTGTGCTTTCTGGAATCTATTCTGTGTGTTTTGATCGCTAATCTCCAGCTTTAACAGGTGAGTTATTCTCACCACACAATATGTACCTATATAATTAGTAAATTGACACCCTGTGAATCTGTAGAAATATATTATCATGTTATACTTGACTATGTTATGATCATATGATGATTATACACCTGTTATATCATCCGTTACTGTTATATAATGTATTCTGTTCATTTTTATCTGTTTATCACACTGCAAGTTCCCTGTAGACTAGAATCACTATGGGTTGAAATGATACATACCCGAACGGACTTTAGAATAGGGAAAAATCATAGCTGAAATGATAGGCCTGAATGGTTTTTATTTAACTTATTTTAACTTGGGATTGCGGGTTTGAAATGATAGAACCCGGTTTTTCTTTGGAAATTGCGGATTGAAATGATATATATCTGTATCACTTGACCTAGGTTAGAAACTATATACAGGCCCGTGGTTATTTTATAAAGTGTTTTTGGATATTTTTAAGTATTTTAAAAATATAAATTTATGAAATTTGATTTAAATAGATTTTGAAATGTTTTAAAATAAAGAAATTATGATTTTTCTATGAGTTAAAATGTAATTAATGAATGGTTAAATTGGATTATTGAAATATAACTTAAGTTTGGAATTTGGAATTTTGGTTAAAAATGATATTTAAGTTATATGAATAAAAATGAAAATTTAATTATATTTGGAAAATGGTAAATATGATAATTTGATTAAATTTGAATTTAAGCGATTTATTAAAGTATTATTGATTTTTCTATGAGTTTAAGTGGTTAAATAAATGAATGTTTAAAAGTGATCTTTTAAAATATAACTTGACTTGGAAATGTGAAATTTGGTTTTAATTAAAGGTTTAAGTTAATTAAATAAAATTGGAAATTTAGTTAAATTTGTGAAATGGTAATTTAAATTTGAAGTGTTAAGTTGTTTGTTGAAATGTGAAGAATTGGAAACTTTTACACTTAAATTTATTAAGTAAATTGTTGAAAATTGGATTTAATTATAAGAAATTTATTGTGAAAAAGATATATGTTAAATGATATGTAAATGAACATTTTAAATGTTAAAATATGATTTTTAAAATGTTTATGTGTTTTAAATTGAAGTTATTTAGTTGCTGGAAATACACTAAAATCTGGAATTAACTTTTAATAGCATTCAGAAATGCTATAGTTTCTGAATTGAACTAAAATTGTGTAAAAAGAGTAACTACAGCATTTCTGAAATGCTGTAGTTACTGTAATTGAACTCATAGGCTAATATTGAACTCAGGTCTATTATAGCATTCTCTGGAAATGCTATAGTGGTCTGCAGTCTTTGCTGGAATCAAATAAAACCTTTGTTTTGAAATCTGAGTTACCGCAGCACTTCTGAAATGCTGTCTTTTCTGTTTTGAACTATAATTTAACTAAAAACTGAGTTTTAACAGCAGTTTTAATGCTGTCTTTGCTGAATAAAAATGTTTTCAAGTATAACTTATAACAGCTTTTTCTAAATGCTGCGAAAGACTGAAATTTTAATAATTATGGTTTTTGACTTAGTAAACGAACTCAGAATGGTTTGAAACTTTGGAAATTGAATACTTGATTTGAAAATATAATAATTACACTTTTAAAAGGTTTAAATGAATTATTTTAATTGGAATATAAACTATTTAAAGGTGATTTGAAATGATAGTAAATGAACGATATCTTTGAATTTAAAAGGTATTTAAAGTTGAATATTTGGATTTGAACTAATAGGATATTTTATTATATTAAAATGATTTGAAATGAAGTTTTGTAAGGATATGATATTTTATTATACTAAAATGATTTGAAATGAAGTTTTGTAAGGATATGATATTTTATTATATTAAAATGATTTGAAATGAAGTTTTGTAAGGATATGATATTTTATTATATTAAAATGATTTGAAATGAAGTTTTGTAAGGATATGATATTTTATTATATTAAAATGATTTGAAATGAAGTTTTGAAATGATATAATATTTTAAATATATGGAAATGGTTTGGAATTGATTTAATCTTTATTTTGATAAATATATGGTTTTGAAATGATATTTTATTTTGAAGTAAAGTATTGTTTTAAAAGTTATAACCACGGGTTATAATAACGATTGGTTGTTAAAGAGACCGGGATCGGATATGGACATACTCTCTGTCGATACCGAAAACCACTTTGACAACTGTGTACGCGGTGGAGTTTCCAGAATGAAGTAGGATGGTGGCGACGATCCTAAGGTATATACGTGGACCCAACTCCCGTGAGTTGGCATAAGGTGGCTAAAACAGGAGTGATTGACGGACCAATGAGGTAGCACCTCTGATCGGACACACTTCTTCGATACCATTCTATTAGTTGTGATTGATTTGGTGGCCACCCTTGATTAGGAGTGTTGTTCGAGGTGGGCGGTAGTGGCTGCTATGCGTCACCACTAGTCCGGATGCGTAATTGGTATATCTACCCTGGCATTGCCTAGTTGTGCCATGTCACCTACCATATCGAGCTTTACTACGATTTTGATTTAAAGATCCGACCGCGTTAAGGTTCTCCATCCCCTTAAAGCTATTTTCTATATGATTATACTTTACTAATTAGACACTACTGTATATAGCGTATATTACTACATAGTAAATAGTTTAGCGGATCCTTAAATAATGGGCGATCCCAAGCATTCTTTAAGTTACTTGTACCTTATTACAGTTCACTTGAGTTGGTTTACATTATATAAGTATATATTGTCCTGACTCGAGTGTTTGTATTTTTATTTATGCTCGGGTCAGCCTGAGTATTCACAGATTTGGATTCCACTTTCTGGAGATTGGAATCGCTGGAGATTATCTGCTTATCTAGTTTTATCTATCTCAGTTCTGTTGTTCTATTCATCTTGTACTTGGTTATCATATTGAGACTTCTGTTGTACTTTATTTCTTCTGTTTTATCTTATTTAACTCTGATATATGTACATAGTAGCTTCATGAACTACTATTTCTTTTACTTCCGCTGCATTATTTTACTCTGTGTCTTTGATCTGTGATTATATTTATTTACTGTATATTCTGAGATTTGCCAAATTTTATTTACAATGCGGTATTTTGAGCAATTCAATTCCGGCATGAGTGTGTATCTATACACTTATAATGGATGCGAATGGTTGAAAATATCGGGTCGTTACATCGTATGTTGAAGGAAGGAAGTTATTGTGGTGTTGTTTGGAAGAGGTTGAAGGGGATTAGCATTTAATGGTTGAAAAAGTGAGTTATCTCACTCATTAAATAAAATCATAAACTTGACACTTTGTTAAAAACAAACTTGACAATTTTGCTTATTATAAACTATGATAATATACCTTAACTACTTAAAGTTATAACCCTTAATTATGTACTTTAAAAAGCATGTGATTTGTTTAAGTATTGTGCCTTAAAAAGCATTGAATTGTGTTGTTAAATTTAAGTACATATAATTGGAAACTTGAACATTTAATATGGACATGTTATTTAGTACACATGTTATTACATGCTTTGTTAAGATATGAATTGAATTTGGGAATCATATATGTTTATATAATCGAATGATACTAAACATTGAATTGGATACAGAACTGACTGTAAAGCGATAGTCGCTATAAACGCACTTTGAAATCCCTTTCTTTTGTTTCATTTTTTAAAATCCATATTTTTCTTATTTTCAAATAATTTTTTTATACATATAGAAGTATAAAAGATAGTAAGAAGTGAAGTTTAAAAGCTTTTTTTTCACAAAACAAAGTTAGTAGAGTTATGGTCCATATAGTGATAGTCGCTAAGGATGTACTTTGGAAAAAACAAGTTTTTGTGAAGCTTAAAATGTTATTGCTTTGGATATTTTTATGAAACATTTTCAAAAGAGTTTTGTAAAATATATATAAGTATTGTAAAAGAAGTGTGAAGTTTAAATATAATTTTAAATGGCTATTTTGAAGATTTAAAGTAAAGGTTATTCCTATATTGTTTAAACAAAACTCGTTTATTTTGTTAAAATAGTAAAGGTTTTCAAAATCGATATTAAGTAAATATTTTGAGATGATAATTCCTATAACTATTTGTATCTTATTTATAAGTAATTTAAAGGTATTTTATTTATATATAAGTCTATAAAACTATTTTTAACTCTTTTGTTAAAATAAGAACTTTTATACACTTTCCTTTCTTAACTTATTCTAGATTCTATATTCCTTATTAAATAAAACTATTAACATATTTATATCATTTTAAAATAGTTTCTAACTTATCTATACAAGTAATTTCAAAAGACTATTGTTTTAGAAGAAGAGATAAAAAGTAACACTTATGTATGACCTTAGTTAGATTGTTTATGGAATGTTAGTTTACTATGCTTAGCACTAAAAGCTGAACGAGGTAGGATTCTCAATTTCTGAGAATCAAGATTGATGTTCAAGTAGGGATGGAGCAATTGAGCTCTAACCTACCAACTTCCCTCTTGGCCGATGAATAGTTAAGCTAAAATGTCGAAAATGTGTTAAGTATATGAACCTTGATTTCTATAAGCAAGTGCTTGAGACTCGATAGTCGATTAGTCAACTACCGGTCTTGATTAAACTTAACTTCGGAAATATATGAAAGGCTTCATAGATTTATACCAATGAGAACCCCTGGGAAGGAGCATTGGTACGAAACCCTCTAGCTTTCGGTTACTTCTAAAAGAACCGGAATTAAGTTAATCGAAAAATCGTCGATTAGTTTTGAAGAGTCTGAGATTCGTAAGTGTTTTACTTGCAAAATACCACTTCAAAACTATTATACAGCTCAGTTTGGGGAGAGGTCGTTGAAGTGAACTTTTTTCAAGTGATGAAGACTCATATGAAAAGTTCTGAATGTCACCTCAACATCAGAAAAATGACTAATGACAAAGTAGGCTGTACAATCTAGGAGTTTTGCTAACCCAGAGAGGTACATCAACTCTATTATGTAGAGTATGCTTCTCCAGATGTTGCTAGCGGGAGTTTTTGATACTTGGTTCTACGTGGTTCGTGTTTACATGTTTGGGCGTAGGCCAGTTGTGTTTTCTTATGGTATATTTTACCTAGAGATATACGATGCTCGGAAGGTGTCTTCAAATCCTTGTCATAGGAGATCCGCTTAAGTTTTTAAGCTGAAGGCATCTTCATGGAATATCCATTTATATGAACGTACCCTAGCGGTTTTAAATGTACTGTAATATTGTTGTGTTGTGAGGTGCAAGCAACACAGCTATTTTTGTATTTATATTACACACCTTAGACATTATCTATAATATCACTTGATGTAAATTTGATCCTTTTTAAGTAAAACCAATCCGGTGATTCAATTGATCTCGGAGGTACTGTTTTATGTTTATACGCATTTCTGAGTTTTTCATACCAAACTTATGTCTGACACATGGTATTTCTTTTTCCAAAAATCATCGTGTACTCTTCCGAGTAGATTGAGTAAAGCAGGTCTTAGGGTTAGATGTTTCAAGCTTATAGAGACAAGCTAGATGCTTCCCCCTATCTATCTATCTACCTATTTTCTTTCCGTTCACTATTATCTATGTATACAACATTGTGAGGACAAGCGGTTATAAATGTCCTAGCTGATTGTAGTACTTATTTATTTTGTAACTCCTAGATTCATGTATGTTGGGGTAACTCTTTGCACTACACTTTTGAGGTAATATGTATTATCGTTCCGCATGTGAGATTCTGATATTGTGTTCTTCTTTCTGACTCTGTTTCTTTTATTTTACCCTAACTTTATATCTTTTCGGCACTTAGGTGCGTGGCACACAAATACTATGGATATATTTAGTGTCGATATTCGGGGGTCAAAAAGGTGATTGTTACATATATTGTGTTATAATTGTTTGATTGTTGAAATATAAATGTTAAGTGATATACAATGCAAGTTATAACTTTTTGGACCCCTCTTGCTCTTGAAACAAATTGACAACATATATGTGTTATAACTTCTCTTTTAAACCCTGTAAAACTTGTAATATGGCCATGACTTGATGTTTACATGTTTGAAAATGTTTTGTGTAAAGTTGAAGTGTGCTGTGAATGTTTGAAGTGTACTATAAACGCACTTTGAAATCCATTGTATTGACATATGTTAAATTGGTTAAAATGTGAATATATTGTGAATTTATATGTTCGAATGTTCTCTACACATATTTTGGGGTATTTGACATAAAAGAATTGGTTTGGAAAGTGGTAGAAATTATAGATCAAAGTGGCAAAAATTATAGCGAAATAGTCAATATATGAGTACTTTATAAAAGACATTGTTTCTGAAATTTTAAACAACATTTAGGAAGATATCCTTAGGGTTTCTTTGTGGTTTTAATAAGTAAAATACAATTACTTAATAATGCAAAAATATTAAGTTTTCAAAAGGTTTAAAACTAGTCGAACAAAGCAAAGAAAGTTTGAAGTAAAAAGGTCGATGTATGAGCAGTTCGTTAAAATAACGTGTTTTCTTTAAAAGTTGGATAATCATGTTTAAAATTAAGTATTTTTCCTAGTTCATTTTATAAGTACTTTCTAACGTATATGTAAAAGTATTTTAAAAGTAGTTTAAAGTCAAAATGTATTTTTATATGAATTTTCAAAGTTAAGGATTTTAAGTAAAACATGTGTATTTTTTGTTTTTGTTAAATTTCAAAAGTTGGTATTTTTACATGGTATTTTCTATAAGTGTCTAAACATAATTATAAGTATTTTAAAGGTGTATATATATATCAGTTTTAAAGAGCAAGTTAAGTATTTTATAAATATAATAAAGGAAGTTTGGATTTTAACACTTAAGTTAAAATAAATGGTTCTGTGGAACTAATAAAAAGTGTATTACCTTAATTAATAAGTGTGGATATTCTCTGATCTTTAAAATAAATGTCTTAAAGTTAATGACAAAGTATAGAAATAGTTTTGGGTTGTAGTAAATAATGTTTCAGTAATATTTGTTTTTAGCCCTCATTATACTTAGGAATATAACTAGATAATTAATAATGAATATTTTTAGGATAATTATAAGTAAAAAGGTTTTGGTTTTGTATGGCACTATTTGAGTAACAATTGTCTTTAACCCTTAAATGTAATTAAATCTTTAAAAGCAAGTTTTAAGGAAAATGGTTAAGTGTGAAATGGTTGTGGGTTTGTTGTGACACTGTTTGAGTAATAATTGTCTTTAACCCTTAATAATATAATTATATCTTTAATAATGGAATTTTAAAGATAATAAAAAGTATGGAATCTTTTATAAAAAGATATAAAAAGTAAAAGTTTAATTTATAAAAGAGAAGAGGTTTGTAGTAACGATGTTTAAGTAACATTTGCTTTTGATCCCTTTGATTATATTTTAAATAAGTAAATCTTGTTAATGATTTGTGAATATACTTATACCATTTGAGGTAAGTATAGGAATACTTTTGAAGTATATAAAAGAGTATAAATGAATAGTAAATACATGAATATAGAAAACAAGCATATGTCTTTTATAAAGGGAAACTAAATCTATATACAATTTTAATCATAAGTTTAATTAAATAAGTTAAGTCGTATTAATTAATAATGGAGTTAATTAATAAATGAGTTTAATGAATAAAGATGAGTGTTTTTAATAATGAGAAGTTTAATTAATAAAGATGTCTAATTAAAAGAAGTTTTAATTAAAGGAAGATGTTTTTAAATTAATAAGAAGTCCCAACTTAAAGAAAGAAGTTTAACTAAATGAAGAAGTTTTGTTAGAAAAATTAGTTTTACTAATAAAAGAGGTTTTAATTAATGAAATATTAATTAAAAAAGGGGATTAAAAGTCGTTCATGTGACTTGATCGTGCTTTGTGTGTGTTAATAGTGCTTTCCGTGATTACTTGTATATGGAAAACATTTAGTCGTGTGCTTAGCACTAAAAGCCAACGAAGTAGACTTGATTCTATCTGTGAGAGTTAAGATTAATGTTTGGGTAAGGATGGAGTGATAGTTCTCTAACTTACTGACTTCCCTCTTGATCGACGGATTGTAGAAGTTGAAAAGGTTGGAAACATGATAAGTATTTGAGACTTGGTTTCCATATGCGATCATTTCATTGTTGTTTAATATGATCAAATTAACTTAAGAAGTAATAAAAAGCTTCACAGCTTCATATGCTTTGAGAACCCCTTGGGAGGATCATTCCAATGAAACATCTCTAGCTTTCACTTACTTTTAAAGAACCTAAATTAAGTTAGATAGAAATTCGTCGATTTAATCTTGAGCAGACTGGGATCTGTAAGTGTTCTATTTATCGAAAACCACTTCAAGATTGAGATACATGTTCTATCTCTTGGAATTAGATCTGTTCGATATGCTGAAATCCATATGTGGTTTTTGTTCGAGATGCTGGAATCTAATTAAGGATTCATGATTTGTTCGAGTGATAATGAATTGTGTAAAGATGCCGAATGTAGCCTCAACATCGAAAAAATGACTAAAGACAGAGTAGGATGCACGGTCTTAGGGTCTAGTTGACTTATGGGGGATAAATCAACTTCATAACTAGAGTATGCTTATCGATATATTGCACACGAGGAGTTGCTAATACTTGATTCACATTGTTCACGAGAGTGTTCGGATGATGTGCTAGTTGTGTTTACCTTATGGTATATTTTATTTAAAGATATACGACGCTCGGAAGGTGTTTTCTAATCCTGTTCATAGTCGGCCGATTGATTACTGGGACGCCAAGGTATCGATAGGGGTTCCTAAACACTTGAACAAGGCAAACTGATATAGTATTTATTCGAAATTGGGTAAATGAAATAATTTTCCCTATTATATTTTTTATATATAAAAGAATGATTTCAAAAAATAGTATAGCATTTTTTAGGGTAACGACCCAGAATTTAATCGCTATTTAAATGGATATTTAATTATATTTTAAATAATAAATAAATGAATTTATATTAACTAATAAAAGTATTTGAATAAAAAATAATGATAATAAAATCACTTTTAAAATTTGTTTACCAATATATATAGTTTGTAGAGAAATAGAAAATGTGACCGGAAATTTTTTTTTGAAAAATTCGTTTTTCATTAGTTAAAAGTTGTTTAAAATATCGTAGCACTATTGTAAACACATATATATACTCATTATGAACTATCCTAACATGGTGTGTACATGTATATATGCATGTACATGTTTTCTCACTTAAGTATATAAACATATAAGATTTTATTTATCAAAAGAAAGAGAGAGAGAGAGAGAGTGTGTGTGTGTATATATTAACATATAAAAATATCTTTTTTTCAACACATGGTACAAGAGCATGGCATGAATAGTGCAAGAGAGAAGGGGGTATAAGATGGACGGAAATTAGGGGAGGAGGGGAATGGAGATGCATGCATGTATATATATTATATTCAAAGCATTTACACATTTTTAATTAATTTCTTAAGTATGTATATACCACTACTCTTTCATGTTCTTATTTTTACAACCCTCCTCTTGATTTCAAAATTCCTAGGAGCTTGAATAAACACATCCATGGGTTCCTTTAAGAAATTCTAAAATAAGAAAAAAGATCACTTCTTTTGCTAAAAATCTCCTCTTTGATTCACAAAAACATTTCTATATCTTCTACAACACCTCCTCCTCCAAAATATAAGCAACCATCCATCCAAAAACCCCAAAGCTGTACCCAACATGCCCTAAGCCAAGCCCAAACACCCTATGGCCGAGCCTATTTAACATGTTCAAGCATCCGAAGTTTCAAATTTTGCAATATCCTAGGCTGTTTCAAAGTTTAACAAAAGTTCGCCTTGAATTAGTAAGTTTTCGGTGAGTAAAACTCTTATTTTTGGAGAAGAAAATAACTTGATTTTGATGAACTATATGTTGTGAAAATATAGTGGTTGTTTATTGAAATATCATGTTGTTTTGATTGCATATGATTATAAGTTTGTGTTTGAGCTTGGATTTGTGATTTGGATGTTAAATGATATGTTTGGATATAAATATGTGAATGGTTGGTCATGATATGATGGTCGTATGTTTATGAAACAAAACCAAGTGTATGTGATGTAATTGTTGCAAAGTTAGCACCATGAAAAGTTGCAAAGGACTTGAGATCCGATTTGAAAATAAAAGCTTGTTTTCTACTTTTTTTAAATTTAGTAAATGTTTTCCAAGTTTTCACCATTTGTCTAAGTTTTCAAAAGTCTTCCATTTGTGTTTTCAAATATGTAATAGCTAGAGTTAATGTGAATTTTTCACCTAGAAATCAATTCTAGCGAACTACGCTTATAGCGATAGTCGCTATGGTTGCAGTTTGGAAAATTTCATGATTTTAAGTTTTAAAGTGTTTTCTTTTGAATTGTTTTGAAAACTCATTTAAAAAACTAATCAAGTAAGTCAAAAGTTTAAGTTCGAATTATTTAATAATTTATTTATTTAGTTTATTAATTAGGGTAATTATTATTTAATTAATTAATTAAGTAATTAGAGTAACTAATTAGAGTTTAAGAAATTATTAACCAAGTAATTACTTTTAATTAAGGAAGTTTTAAATAATGATTAATTAAGATAATTTAATCAAATTTGTTTACTTTAATTAACTATTTAATTAGAGTCAATTATTTAATTAATTATTATTTAATTAAAGGTTAATTATCAAGTATATTAATCTGGGCCCCAACATCCAGTATATTCGGGAAGACTTATAGAAGCATTCTATTAGAATATGAAAGAAGAGCGTAGCGAGAAGAGGCATGTTCAATGAAGGTGAGATTGATTATTCATGAGAATAGATTGGATGCAATATATTGGACTTGGTAATTAGGGTTTAATTTCTTAAAAGAATGTTATTTAATTAAAGTTTAATTATAAATAAATTCTTAATTAATTAAGATTCAAAGTATGATTTTTGATTTAATTAAGATTAGTCAAAGTTTAGTTGAATTTTAAACTTATGCAAGGATTTCACCAATCTAGGTGGGAAACCATTTAAAGGAACTGAGTCTATCATGGAAGTGCAAGCTTGGTTGCGATCTTGGGAAAAGATTTTTAAAGGTCTTGGTTTATCCAATGAACAGAAAAGGTTCTTAGCAGCATGACAACTACAAGAGGGAGCAGCAGCTTGGTGGGACTCCCTTACTGCAAATATTCCAGAAGAAGAGTTTTCGTGGGCCCGATCTAAAGAAGCTTTTAAGGACCAATTCTTGCCAAATGCAGGAAGGACCATGATGTACCGAAATTTCATGGATTTGAAGTAAGGGGATCTTTGGTAGCAGAATATGAGACGAAGTTCAACAAGCTATCTTGTTTTGGACTAGAATTGATCAACACTCCATTAAAGCAAAATGAGTAATTTGTTTTGGGTATGAGGGAAGAGTACCATAAGAGAATGACTGCTCATGTTAAGGGTACTTTTGTGGATTTAGTTGATACGGCTCTAAGGTATGAGGCCTTAGAAAAGAAGAAGCCTACTTCAGTAGCACCTAGTGGAAATAATAGTGGAAATGGTTCTAACAAGCGGAAGTTCAATCTTAATTGGAAGAAGCAAGGAAAAGGGAAACAGAGAGATGGTCAAGGAGGCAAGCTTATGGATAGTGGTTGTTATATTTGCAAGTAGAAAGAACATATTGCTAGGTACTATCTGAATCAGGAAGCTTCAAAGCAACAAAGTGGACCTATCTCCCCGATGGTCCAGAAGACTCTCTGTTTTAATTGCCATTAGCTCGGGCATATGGTGAAGGACTGCCCACTCATGAAGAAGGTGCAGCAGCCCAAGGTGTACGCCATTAAGAATGAACCGTCGACTTCAACGGATGTGAAGGAAAAAGCATTATTTGATACCGGTGACTCTTATGGTTTTATCCCTTTAGAATCAGTAGATAAATTTTATCTTATTCCAAGTATTGTAGAAAACCCTATATGTGTGTCTAACCCCATAGGCGGGGTAACCCATTTATATATGATTTGTGAGAATGTGCCAACTTCCTACCTTTCACATCACTTTTCTTACGGCCTGTATGTCTTATACTTTACCGGATTTGACATTATTCTTGGTATGGATTGGTTATCGAAATATGGAGCTGTTATATATTGTAATGAAAGAACTGTGTCATTAGTAACCAATTTGGGAAGAATTTCTAAAGTATCATGTAAGGAACCTGTTATTCATATGTGCAGTTTCTTGTATGCCCTGGAAGCATCCCAAGAAAATTTAGGATCTATTGAAGTTGTTACGAATTTTCCCGATGTATTCGAAAAGGTTAAAGGTTTACCCCTCCACCAAGAGATAGAGTTCTGCATTGATTTTCTCCTTGGTACAAGGCCTGTAGTTCAACCTAAGAAAAGATGGCTTCGAGGGAGAGAGAGGAGTTGGTAAGTCAAACCCAGGACCTATTAAGGGGAGGATTGATCAGACCCAGTCATTCGAGTTGGGGGTCTGCTGTGGTGTTTGCGGCTAAGTCTGATGGATCTTTAAGGTTGTGCGTGGATTATAGGGAGTTGAATTAACTGATAATTAGAAACAAGTATCCCTTACTCCACATCGATGATCTTTTTGACCAACTTCATGGGGCTATGGTATTTTCCTAAATAGATCTTGCTACAGGATTTCATCAATTGAGGGTTGCTGAAGATAGTATACCCTTAACTTCTTTTAGCGGCCCTGATTGTTTCTTTGATTGGTTGGTTATGCCTTTCGAGCTGACCAATGCACCTACATATTTTGTAGACCTCATGAATCGTGTTCTCTGAGATGTTCTTAATAAGTTTGTGTTAGTTTTCATCGACAACATCCTTATCTACTCCAAATCTAAGGAGGATCATAAACATAATTTGGAAGTGGTATTATAGACATTGAAGAAACATGTCACGAAGGAGAAATTTTCTAAGTGCCATTTCTGGAAATCCAAGGTGGAATTCTTAGGACATATTGTGACAGAAGAAGGTATTTCAATACACCCAGTGAAAGAGGAAGCTGTTCAGGAATGGAAGTGACTGAGGACTCCTACCGGGGTTTGCAGTTTCTCGGGTTTCGCTGGATACTATAGGAGGTTTATTTAAGATTAATATAAGATCTCCTCCCATTTGACTAAGCTGACTAAGAAGGAGGAGAAGTTTATATGGATTCCAAAGTGTGAAGACGCATTTCTGGAATTGAAGAAGGGATTAACTAGTGCACCAGTTTTGGATGTTCCAGATGGAAATAGTGGATTCACGGTTTACACAAATGCTTGTGGAGTGGGACTAGGTGATGTTTTGATGCAACATGGTAGAATGATTGCGTATGCTAGCAGGCAGTTGAAGCCTCACGAGAAGAACTACACTATGCATGACCTGGAGTTGCTAGCTGCTGTCTTTGCATTGAAAATATGGAGACACTACTTGTTGGGTAAGGGTCCTTCTATTCCTCTTAGTTTCTTTCTAATCTTTAGAGATTCTAGGAGTAAATTTCTTTCTTTAATTAGGTGAAAAATTTGAGCTCTTCACGGATCGTAAATCCCTCAATTTTCTTTTTACTCGGAAGGATCTGATTTGAGGCAACAGAGGTGGTTAGAATTTCTAGCGTCCTATGACTTGGATATTCTCTATACGCCAGGAAAGGCTAATGTGGTGACAGATGCCTTAAGCAGGAATGACATTTTGACAATTTTGGGGATTACCCCGACTCTCCTAGAAAGAATAGCGAGCAAGCAAAGAGTGGATAGAAGTTTAGAGGCAATCATCAGGAAGGTTGAGGAGGTATAGTGTACAAGTTTTAAGATTGATAACCGAGGAGTTTTGGGGTTGATTGATAGATTTGTGCACTGAATGTCAACGGTCGTAGGCAGGAAGTTTTGGTCAGAATGTCATCGTTCCAAGTTGAGTATCCATCCAGGTGACTCAAAGATGCATAGGGACATGAAGCGGATGTTTTGGTGGAAGGGAATGTAGAGAGATATCTCTATCTTTGTTAGCAGGTGTTCGTGCTATCAACAGATCAAAGGTGATCATCAAAAAATAGCTGGATTATTACAACCTTTGGAAACACCTAATTGGAAATGGGTAATGATATCAATGGATTTTATCGATGGTTTTCCCAGAACCAGAAAAGGAAATGGAGGAGTATGGGTTATCGTGGATCGGATAACGAAGAGTGCACATTTTATTCTGGTGAAACCAACCAGGAACGCTACTTCTTTAGCTGAAATTTTTATGAGAGAGATAGTTAGGTTGCATGGAGTTCCTGTGAGTATTGTAAGTGATCGAGACCCTATATTTACTAGTCAATTTTAGGAAGCATTGCAAACAACTCTAGGAACAAAGTTGAGCTTAAGCACAACATACCACCCCCAAACAGATGGAGCGAGTGAATAGGATTCTAGAGGATCTCTTAAGAGCGTGTATTCTAGATTTTGGTGGATCATGGGAGGATCATTTGCATTTAGTTGAGTTCTCCTTTAACAATAGTTTCTAGGTGAGCATCGGAATGGCACTTTATAAAGCCCTATATGGAAGACCGTGAAAGTCGCTAGCATGTTGGGTTGAGATGGGAGGTAGACTAGTACTTGTGCTGGACATGATCCAAGAGGCTACTGAAAAAGTTGCAGTGATTAGAAAAGAATGAAGGGAGTCCAAGATCGCCAAAAAAAGTTATGCTGATAAGAGGAAAGAGATTTTGAATTTGTGGTTGGATACTTGGTGTTCGTAAAGATTTCACCAATGAGAGGAGCGGTTAGATTTGGAAAAGCTAGAAAGTTAGCTCCTGGGTATGTTGGACCCTTCCGTAGTCTTGAGAGGATCAGATTGCTTGCTTATAGGGTAGAGTTGCGAAAGAGATTGGTGGTAGTTCATAATGTGTTCCACGTGTCTCATTTGAGGAAATATATTCATGACCCATCTTTGATTGTGGAGCCGTTACTTTAGAAGGAATTGGAAATAGAACCGAACCTGAATATGGTTAGACATCCAGTTTATGTTGTGGATCAGGATGGAAAGAGGTTGTGTAACAAGGTGGTGCGACTAGTCAAGATTCAGTGGAGTGAGGGTCCAAGAGACTGTGAATTGTATGAAAGAAACATATCCCAAGCTGATGTTAGGATAACTAGTTGTAGGTTGTATGTAAAGTGTATGTATATTTGCTATGGATGCTTAGTGCATGTCTTTGTATGTGTTTTACGATATGAATATATAGCCTTTGCGTAGTTTGAATTATCTCCTTGTTTGCTAATTTTGGGATGAAATTCTTTTAAGAGGGGAGAGTGTAACGACCCAGAATTTAATCGCTATTTAAATGGATATTTAATTATTTTTTAAATAATAAACAAATGAATTTTTATTAACTGATAAAAATATTTTAAATAATAATTAATGATGATAAAATCAGTTTTAAAATTTGTTTATAAGTATATATAGTTCATAGAGATAGAAAATGTGACCAGAAATTATTTTTCAAAAAATTGAGCTTTCATTGGTTAAAAGTTGTTTAAAATATCATAGTACTATTGTAAACACATATACAAACATTACAATCTATCCTAACATGGTGTGTACATGTATATACACATGTACAGGTTTTTTCACATAAGTATATAAACATATAAAATTTTATTTATCAAAAGTGTGTATAAATATATATATATATATATACATATTAACATATAAAAATATCCTTTTTTTCAACACATGGTACAAGAATATGGCATGAATAGCGCAAGAGAGAGGGGGTATAAGGTAGACGGAAATTAAGGGAGGAGGGGAATGGAGATGCATGC
This sequence comes from Allium fistulosum, assembly GCA_030737815.1. NCBI lineage: Eukaryota > Viridiplantae > Streptophyta > Magnoliopsida > Asparagales > Amaryllidaceae > Allium > Allium fistulosum. The sequence continues at coordinate 3,310,607 of JASFAW010000015.1, forward strand.
ATGTATACATATTATATTCAAAGCACTTACACATTTTAATTAATTTTCTAAGCCTATATATACCACTACTCTTTCATCTTGTCATTTTTACAACCCTCCTCTTCATTTCAAAATTCCTAAGAGCTTGAATAAGCACAACCATGGCTTCCTTTCATAAATTCTAAAATAAGAAAAAAAAATCACTTCTTTTGCTAAAAATCTCCTCTTTGGTTCAAAAAAACATTTCTACATCTTCTATCACACCCCCTCTTCCAGAATACAAGCAATCATCCACCCAAAAACCCTATGGCTGTACCTAACATACCCTAGGCCAAGCCCAAACACCCTATGGCCGAGCCCATTTAACGTATTCAAGCATTCGAAGTTTCAAATTTTGCAATATCCCAGGTTGTTTCAAAGTTTAACAAAAGTTTGCCTTGAGTTAGTAATTTTTCGGTGAGTAAAACTCTTGTTTTTGGAAAATAAAATAACTTGATTTTGATGAACTATATGTTGTGAAAAGGGGCATTTCACTAGAAGGACAAACTTTGCAGTCCAATTAGTTTCTAGGACACACATCCACAGAAATTAATTTCAAGGCCAAAGTCAGCAGAATAATTACTTTTAAGGACAAAGTCAGCGGTCCAATTACTTTCAAGGACAAAATTTCATAGGTTTTTAAACCTTAGAAACTAATTATTTTGCATTTTGTCCTTAAAAGTAATTATTTCAGTTGTGCGTCCTAGAAACTAATTGCACTTACTAAAGAGGCCCTTGTGGTTAATTTCCACTTGTGAAAATATAGTGGTTGCTGCGTTGAAATATCATGTTGTTTTGATGGCATATGATTATAAGTTTGTGTTCGAGCTTGGATTTGTGATTTGGATGTTAAATGATATGTTTGGATATGGATATGTGAATTGTTGGTTATGATATGATGGTAATATGTTTATGAAACAAAACCAAGTGTATGTGATGTAATTGTTGGGAAGTTAGCTCCTTGAAAAGTCGCAAAAGACTTGAGATCCGATTTGGAAATAAAAGCTTGTTTTCTAGTTTTTTTATTTAGTAAATGTTTTCCAAGTTTTCACCTTTTCTTTAAGTTTTCAAAATTCTTCCATTTGTGTTTTAAAATTTGTAATAGCTAGAGTTAAGTGACGTTGGCACCTAGAAATCAATTCTAGCGAACTACGCTCATAGCGATAATCGCTATGAATGTAGTTCGGAAAATTTCACGATTTCAAGTTTTAAAGTTTTTTCTTTTGAATAATGTTGGAAACTCATTTCAAAAACTAATTAAGCAAGTCAAAATTTTAAGTTTGAATTATTTAATAATTTATTAATTAGGGTAACTATGATTTAATTAATTAATTAAGTAATTAGGGTAAGTAATTAGAGTTTAAGAAATTATTAACCAAGTAATTATTTTTAATTAAGGAAGTTTTAAATAATGATTGGTTAAGATAATTTAATCAAGTTTATTTACTTTAATTAATTATTTAGTTAGAGTTAATTATTTAATTAATTATTATTTATTTAAAGGTTAATTATCCTCTTAATTAGGGTTTAACTTCTTAAAAGAATGTTATTTGATTGAAGGTTAATTAAAGTTTAATTATAAATAAATTCTTAATTAATTAAGGTTTAAAATATGATTTTTTATTTAATTAAGACTAACTAATGTTTAGTTGAATTTTAGACTTATGATTTAGTTAAGGTTTATTCATTTTAAAGTTTCTTTCGAACTCTATCGGTTATTTATTATTAACCAATTTCTTGTTTTAGTAAATTGTTTTAAACCAAAGGATCTCTTATCCATGTTATTAAGTAGCCTAATGAATTAAAGTAGTTGTAATAAAACGTTGACACGTTTTATTGAAAGTAAGTCGACTTGTACTTATCACAAATACCGCACTTCGAAAACGTGATGAATGCAAGAGAGTTAATTTGGATAAGCGGGTCATGACAATCTAAGCATATGGAATGTATGTTCATATGCAAAAATCTTACACCCTGATAGTGGAATGGTCCACTATAAAACAACTTGACTCTTTAAAATTATCGAACGTTGGATTGGAGAGACCGAGATCGGATAGCCGTTGTTATCCGAAAACTACTTTGTACAAACATAAACGTTCGAATTGGAAATAGTAAAGGCATGTCCAAAATTAAGACTTTGAAGTGCAAGGGCTATTTGCTACTAACCCTGAGGTGATTCCAAAATGGGTGTAGTGAAGATAGTGCCTTCGGTTTGTTCATCTCCTGAATGACTTGTATGGATGAATGCTGACATTGTGTCAACATCTGGAAGGCAATGTTAGCATTCCAAGTGGTAATGCTATAATAAAGGTAAATGTAGCCTCAGGCCTCATCAACCGAGAACGACTAAAACAGGGGAGATGCAGCAAGGCTAAGTGGGTCGCTCCCATCAGGATAAGGTCATCCCTATCTAGAGTCCCTACTATCAACTCATGTATGCTTCGGTATGGTTGCTTATCCCAACCGAGGGGTGATCTTATTCGGTACTATCCAGTAGGGGGTAGGTCGGTCTTGTGTCGGCAGGGGATCCCAACGAGGTGCTTGGTGTTATATATCTAGAGATGCACCATGATGGGCGGTACCCCGGTAGCCCAGTCATTGTATGGAATACATTTTCCAATAAGTATCGTACGGATTTTGTTGTACCCAAATATGTTGAAATGTGAGATGCAAGCATTTCAGCTATGTTCTATTTTACTTAAAAACCCTTGACATTATCATAATATCACTGGATTTCTACATAAAGTGTTTTAGTTACCGTAAGGTACAAACACGTCCGTGTTTATGTGCGACGTGGTCCTACGGGATACCTTTGGTTTTCAAAGCGTTTTATAAAAGCAAAAATTAAGTTGTTTTGAGTTTACTTACACCAGACCCATGTCTGACTTGAAGTTTTATTTTCTTTTCCAAAAACACTTGGATACTTAAATTATTATGAGTAGCCAATTGATCCAGGTTTCTTACGAAAGCATTTTGAAGGAGCTGGAGCAGGTGGCTTCATCGTTAGCTAGTTATTATCTTATTTCGTGGTGTTTATGTATGATCTATGTATTTTTTATGGGCAGATGGTTATAGCTGTCCAGTTGAAAGTTGTAATGTATTGACTCTGGTGTATTAATATTATAGAAATGACAGTGTAATATCCTATGTTATCTATTATATTTTGTTCTGATTCATGGTGAGATTCTGTGATTGTGTAGTTTCTTCTTATCTTTCTTTTTCTTCTACCCTTAATGGCTCGTCTTTCAGTTTGAGAAAGGCGGTCGTTACAATGTTGTTGTTAGGATATAATAATATTTTATTATTATCAATTAGGATTTTGTTAGTCATGCTTATCCAGTTGAGCATTGACTATTGTTAGTGTGTATAGGTAGCTTCCTTTTTAAGATTTGGGTTGGATAAATAAAAATAAGGATAACATTGAGATAAACAACTTGTGAATTAAGTTTCACAATTTATCTAAAAGGCGTTTGATGTTGGGATAAATATTTGATTTTATAAAGATGTTTATTAAAAGTTAGAATATTTTGAAACAAATATTTGAAAATGTTTTATAAAAGCTGACTTATAAAATGGATTTATAAAAATGTGTTTTTTTAAGTTGAAAGAATTTAAGTTGAAAACTTGAGGACTTAAATCCTAAGGCTTTTGGAAAATGTTTCGAGGTTTTGAAAGATAATCATAGTATTATTTGGAAAAAAAATTTGGGTTAAGGAAATTTTAGGAATGAAAATGTTAAGTAAGAAGTGTTTTCTTTGGATTGGTTAGGGGGAATGAGTGTAGATTGTTTTGTGATGATCTGAATAATCTTCTAAGTGACGATCGAATATTTGCCTAGGTGAACATTATGGTGCACTTAGTAAATTATTCTTTTTATCATTATACAATCAAAACAAGTTCAACATGAATGAACCCAGAGCAAGTTGATGATAAATGTATTGTTGGAAATATGTAAAGTATTGTTTTGAAAATGGGATTTTGAAATAAAATTAATATTCTTAAGTTAACTAGTTATAGTGGCTCGAAAATAATTTAAATTTGGGGAAGAGATGTGTTCGGATGGTAAACACTTTTTTTGAGTATTACCCTTCTTAGTAAGGGAGTGTATGATACTTCTTGGTAGTACCCAGTTCCTTAGTATCATTTTGGAGTTACTCGGGCTATTTGTAAATTTTCTAAGAATTAAAATTATGGTATCATTTCAAAAATATTTTTGAAATAAAACTTCGGTATTTGGATCTTGAGTTTTCTTAGGGAAATAAATGCAAAATATAATAGTTGAATCAAATAGGGGTATATACTCTTAGGATGTAGTGGAGTAATATACAAGTTGAACCAAAGTTTAGTTTTATAAAATGTTTTCATTAATAATTTAGTGGAAATAGAATTGGTATTAGGGGGAACCAATTATAGTAATGCGTAAGTTGGATGTAGGACATTTCTCGTTTCCATATAGTTTGATCTAAGATTCAAGTACATGACTTTAAGGTGTTTCACACCATTCCAAATAAGGATCTATTACTCAATTTTTGACGGCGAGCACTTGATGAGGATTTTTGAGAAGGGACCAACGTTTTCTATCATAGTACATAACTATGTAAGGAGAATAGAGGTTCCTAACTAAGAAACCTGATCAGAATCCGCATTGGAAAATCGGATGAGTGATACTAGTTCGGAAATAAAGTTATGTTTGAGTAGAGATGGAATCGGATTTCGCATAAGAATGATCTATGTACATCATACGAACTGATGTATAGTGCTAAGTGTTTTCTAGGATAGGTTGACGTGTAATTTCGGGGATGAAATCCTTTTAAGGGGGAAGAATGTAACAACCCGGAATTTCACTGCTTTGATTTATGAATATTTAATTAATTTTAAATATTCAATATATAGGTTTTATAATGATAGTAAAACTCTTTTAAATAAAATTAATGTTGGTGAAATCATTTTCAAATTTTGTTTGAAAAATATTTAGTTCAAAAAAAAATTGAAATTGTAATCGGAATTCGTTTTTCGAATTTTCGACTTTTCGTCGGCTAAAAGTTATCGAAAATGTTGTTAACCCTTTAGTATAAATATACAAATTCAATTTGGAAATAAGTTAGGATACCTATGTATTCATGTATGTATGCATTAGATAATTATGTGTGTGTGTGTGTACACACACACACACACTTAAGATAATATAATATAAAATTTAGTAAAAGTAAACATCACATCAATGAAACATGTTTAAACATTAAGTACAAAAGTACTTAAAACATGTTTAAACATGTTTTCCTTGACATGAAAGGGAGGGGGAGGCTTTGTGGGCTGAAAAGGTAAGGTGGAAAGGAGGTGGTGATGTGGCATGCATGTAGTGGAGGGTATAGGTGCAAGGGTAAAATGGTAATTCACCTTATACATTTCATATAAAACTAATTTTCCTAATTTTATTTTCCATTTTCTCATTTCCTTTTCCTTTTGCAAACTTTTCCAAGCTTTGAGCATTCTTCCATGGCTTCCTAAATATATTTTCCATGTTTTAAAATCCATGTATTGCCACTTAAATCTCTTCCAAAACTTGCTAAAACCTCTCTACACCTTCTTCTTCACCTCATCTTCAAAAACCAAGCAGTTCATTCGGTCATAACTACCATATTTTCTTTTTTTCAAACCATGTAGAATTGCAGTGGCTAAAACTTTCATCTAAATCACTTTTTCAAATTTCGAATATTTTTAGGTCAAAAATACATTTTTTTCTGACTCATTTTCTGACTCATATTTTCAAGTCCGAAAATAGCACTCCTACTTTTGACCATATCTCCCTCAAAAACAAATCCAAATTGAGTGATTTTTTTAAATTGTAGAGAAAATAATTTCTAAGAACTTTTCTATTGACCACTTTTTAAAATTTCAAGAGAAACATGGCCAAAAATCGAGGGGAAGATGACCCATTTTCGAGTTGATTTTGTGGTTTTCCAAGCTTTGCAAGTTCTAAAATATTTCAAGTTTTCAAAAGAGTTTTGCAAAATTTTGGTGGGTAAACTCTTAGCTTTTTGGGAAAGATTATTCTTTTATATATATGTTGGTGATATGGTTATATCTATAATGTTGTTGGCTGGATTATTGTATGGTTTGGATGCATATATATGTTGCTTACATATGTGAATGCATATGGTTAAGTTAGTGTATGCTTGAATGTGAAGTCTAGATTTTTGTGAATGATGTAAAAGTGTGATCTTGTTTGTTTGGGTTTGTGGTATGAATAAGTTGTTATGGACATAATTATGTGGTTGTTGTGCAAAGAAAAGTTAACAAACTTAACAATTAGATTTGGTTATGATGAAGAATCCTTTGTGAAGAGTACGAGTTTTGGTTTGTAATAAAAATCAATTTCAAAAGTTAAAAACTTGGTTTCAAATTATTTATTTTGTGTTTTGAAAATTTAGTAAGCTTTCTAGTATTAAGTTCCTAAAGAGAAAAGCTGGAAAATTTGCAAGTATGACACTCATAGCGATAATCGATATGGATGAAGTTTCGATAAAAGTCTGTTTATTTGAAAATTCAGTTTCATACTTTAATTTTTTTGGAAAGGTTTTATAAACTTAATAAAAATGTTTTAGAAAGTTAATTAATTTTTAATGATTAATTATTAATTATATAAGCTTGGTAATTAATAATTAATTAAGTATTAAACATGGCTCATTAATCTTAATTAATTAAAGATTAGTACTAGTTAATTATCCTTTAAAAGTAAGATTAATTTTTAATTAATTATAAGTTCGGTATATGATTTATTTTTAACTAAATATTAATCAAATACATGGTCAATACTTTATTTAGTTAATCAAGTATTTAACTATTTTTAATGATAAATTAATAAAGGTTTTAATTTAAAATAATTATTTACTAAAGGTTTAATTTATTATTTAAATTTTAATTAAAATGTTATTTAATTAATTAATCGAGATTGATTAATAGTTAATTATTAAATTATTATTTAATAATTAATAAAGGATTAATAAAGAGCTTAATTTATAAATAAATTATTTATTAAAGGTTTAATTATTTATTAGTTTATAATTAATTTAAGTTCAATTTAACAAAGATTAATTATGATTTAATAAGAGTTTAACTTGCACTTAATCAATTTATGGACTTTTAAGTTTTTAATCCTTGTTTTCCAAAAATCAAATTTTTTTAAAGGTACTTCTTTTTCCAAGCTGGTTTTGAACACAAGGGATTCAAATGTCAATATCGTTAAGTAGACAAACAACTGTGAAAGAGTTATGTAAATGTTTGATTGTGTGGACGTGTTAGTAGAACAAATCCTCGTTCTGCTACAAGTTGATTGTTTGTTGTTTAGACATCTGATGGTGGAATAAATTCCCATTCTGCTATAATTGTTGTTTGTGTGGACATGTATTTTAGCAGAATAAATCTCATTCTGCTATAAATTGGTTGAATTGTTTTGGATAGCTATCTAGCAGGACAAATCACCATCCTGCTTTTATGTTGTTTGGACATGTATATGCTAGTTGAGTTGTATTGATATGTTATTCCCTGATTTGATAATGGATTTGATTTACATGTACGTTGGCCTATGTAAATAGTTGATAAGTGACATGGAATTAAATTGAAACTAAATGGTAACTAAAATAAGTACCAATGGGATTGCTAAGCTCTTTTTTAATTATAAAGTGTGGTTTGAATTAACTTCAATTCTTTAATCGATTGGGTTTAAAGTTTATAAATGATTTTCAAGTTATATTATTATTTTATAAAGGTATTTATAAATAATAACTTGTTTATAAAAATGGGTTTTACTAAGTAAAAACGTTTATTTAAAGTGACTAAAAGGATGAGTTGAAAAAAAAAATTGTAAAGGATTTTTCTTAAATAAGATTTATCAAGGGAGTTTTAAATGGGGAAATGTTTTATAAATGATTTTAGAGGTTTGTAAAGAGGTTTTGTAAATTGACTTGTAAACTAATAAAAGCGAGTTATGAATTTATTTTGGAAGGTTATAAGTTATTTGAATTATGAAGTGAGCTTTTCAAAAGGGGATTGTTATAAAGGATAAGAGGTTTGGTTTTTTAGTAAGTAATATTTATAGAAAAAAAAGAATTTGAAAGGAGGAAATTTGCCAAATGTTCTGGTAATATACTTATATCGTTGAGATAAGTATATAAATGTTTTCCAAGTGTAAAAGGGATGTTAGGGGTTTTGGGAATAGTGTTTTGAAGAGATCTTTTGATCAGTTTTGCAAAGTATTTTAATTAATGGAAGATTAATTAATAAAGGCTTGGTACATCCCATATGGAATCAAATCAATGTGAATGATTGTTTATTCGATAGTTAAATAACCGACTATCAAATCTGGACCAAAATATAAATTTAGAAATATCTAGGAGAAACACGTGAGTTATATGGCACTGTCATCCCCAATGACTTTGTACTATGCGTATAAATCTTGTTTCGTTCTTCTAGGATAAATGATAAGGAAATCCATCTACAAATGGTAGGAGGTGATCTCCCTCTTATCTTTTGTCCGCTCATTTCCTAAAGAACCGGGGTTGAGTTTACCGAAAACTATCAGAAGTTGTTTCGAAGAGACCGGGATTGAATATGTTATTTGAAAACCACTTCGATCCAACTCCAGCGTTTCAAAATGAATACATCTTAAAGAGTATGGAACGAAAGACAAAGCCATTGAAATGAAAGGGTTGCTTGTTATTAATCCTGAGGATTATTTCAAAATGGATGTTGTAGTAGTGCCTGCGGTTTGTCCTTATCCTGGACAACTCGTATGGATGAATGCTGGCATTACATTACTTCTTGGAAGGCAGTGTTAGCATTCCAAGTGGGATTGCTATTCAAAATGGTAAAACGTAGCCTCAAGCCTCATCAACCGGGAATGACTAAAACATGGGAGATGTAGCAGGACTAAGTGGGTCGCTCCTATTAGGGCGTGTCATCGCCTTTCTAGATAAGTCTACATATTTATGGATTGGTAGTGCATGCGATCTCAATAAAAAGGGTTGCAAAGCAACTGGGATGATGACATATTCGGTGTTATCCAGTAAGGGGTAGGCCGGTCTTGTGTTGGCAGGGGATGCTGGCGAGGTCCTCGGTACATTTTCTAGATGTGTACCGTGATAGGTAGTACCCCGATGCCTTGTCATAGTATGGAATCCATTCTCTAATAAGCGCCGTACGGTTTTGATTGTGCCCAAATATGTTGGAATGTGAGATTCAAGCATTTCGGCTATTTATATATTTACTTTGAAAATTTAGACATTTTCATAATAACACTAGATTTTATATAAATGTATTTTGGCTAATGTAAGGTAAAAACTCATCCGTGTTTATGTGCGGCGTGGTCTTACGAGATACCTTTGATTTTAAAAGGGTTTTAAACATAATAATTCAATTGTTTGAGTTTACTCACACCATACCCATGTCTACCCAGAGTTTTATTTTCTTTCCTTACCACTCTTGGGTGCTCAAATTTTTATAGGCAGCCCAGTAGTTCATGTTTTTCCCCAGATGCAACTTAGAGGAGCTTGGAGCAAGAGGCTTCATCGATAGCTAGTTATTACCTTGTTTTGGCTGTATTATATTATTTTTATCAGTTAGGTAGGAACAGGCTGTTATAACTATCCTAGTGTAGAATCGTATCAGTATGATTTTGATGTATCATTTTTTAAATGACTTTATAAAGTATTATTTTGATTAATATATGTTATTCTGTTGCGTTGTGAGATTCTGTGATTTTTTAGTTTCTTCCTATCTTCTATCTACTTTCTTTCCTCTAACGATCGGTTTTTTAAGCACTTGAATTCTCGGCATGCAATATAGTGGACGTATTAATGTCGATTTTCGAGGGTCAAAAAACCAGCTCCTTACATCTTAACTGTGGACCAATGGGTAGACGTAGTGAGACACGTCCAAGATATGGGTGTAGTCAGAAATAATATTCTAAATCCCTAATCGGAATTCACTAAGCTCTGCAATGATTATACAAGTCTAGGTGGAAAATGTTCCTACAGAACTAAGGAGTTATGGATGTGCATGCTTGGTTGAGAACATGTGAAAAGGTTTTTGAAGATTTAGGTCTATTAGATTAAGATAAAAGGAGGTTATATGTAACAACCCGAAAAGGTATCGCTTTAAATAAATGATCGTTTTGCTTTATCAATAATACAAATAATTTTGTGAATAATTAATTTATATTAATTTATATGATCGTTTTGCTTCCTCTTTAATGGCTTCTAAAAGAAAGAAATAATGTCAAAAATTATTTTAAAAAGAAAATAAAATCATAAACTACAGTCATATATAGTAAAATACCTCAAAAACAATCCAAAAAGCTCTTTATTTCCCTTTATCTTCACCAACCCCTCTTCATTTCACCCTAGGCTGAGCCCAACCCAAGCCACACCCTAGGTCGTGCCCTCCTTGGCTTCCACAAAGCTTGGTCGAGGCATTTAAGAGCTAAAATCCAAAGGATAGTGAGCTTTGGAACTCGAATAGCGGAGCTATAGCGATTTTTTTTGTGAATCATTGAAAATCTAAGGTGAGAACTCCTAATTTATTATAGTATATGTTGGATGATGATATGATGTTGCAAATGGATGTTTAATATGCTTTGATCATCAAGTTTGGTTGTTTAAATATGAATGTTGAAATATGTGCAAGTCATGAATATACACGTCGATAAGCACAAAGGAAATCACTTTCCTTGAATTAATGAAATGATATGTATATGGAATTGTTAAACCTCTTATAAATGGTTTATAATGTATTGGAAATGTTTTACAAACATTAAAAATGTTTTGGTGAAGTTTGAAAAGAAATGAAGAATTTGGATAAAAATAAGTGCGTCGCGTAACGGTAGTTCGCGGTTTCGCGCTATAAAAATCAAACTAGTGTAGAAGGTGGAATATAGCTTGGAATTCTTCGAGATAAGAATTTTTTGAAGTATTATATCCATAGTTTTCCAACGAAGAAAGAAAATCGAGATTTTGATAAGTAGATTTTGAAATATGAGTAAAACAAGTTTTGAAAAAATTCCGAATTTGCAGTTCGGAATCCAAAACTGGATTTCTTTGAAAAGGATGTTTAAAATTGTTTAAAAATATGATATAAATCTTATAAATTTTTAAAATGTTTTAAAAGTGATTTGAGTAATAAAAATGGATTTTCAAATAATAAAAAAGTTGTTTTGATCAATATACCTTAAAAGGCACTTTCCACAACACTTTTTCGCAGCACTTTTTATAACTTTTGAACAATAATCTTAAACTTAACAATTCTTTTACAAATATCTTATAAATGTTTTTAAATGAATTATAAAAAGTTTTAAAGATGATTTAAATAAATTTTGGAGTGATATAAAGATTTAAAGTCGGTCAAATAACTTGATCGCCTTATGGGTGTCAAAGAGATAGTGTCTAGGCTTGAGTTTGGAAAACCAGTTTCCTGCTCTCCCTGGCTATCCGGACTGGTCCGATGGAGGAAATGGTGAATTTTCTTTGCTCGGATCAATATCTTCCTAAATGAAAAATGCAATGATTTCGAGTTTATTCTTATCGATGATTGGATTCGAAGGAACCGGGGTCGGATCTGGGGAAATCCCTATCTGAAAACCACTTCGAACCAATGCATGCGTTCGAAAAATAAAGAACTGATAGAGAAAATGAAGAATGAAGACCAGGGATTTTCGGATGAAAGGACTGCTTGTTTATAATTCTGGTTAGTTCCCAAATACTAAAGTAGCAATGGTCCCTTCATTTCTGAAATTCTTTAGGTTGCAAAGATTTCTCGCTACGAATCCTAGGGTTAATTCCTGATAGGATATGGTAGGAGAGAACCTTTGGTTTCGTTCAGTCCCAGAACGAACTTGTATGGATGGATGTCTGACATTACATTCTTGAGATTTACGTAGTTAAATTTTATAAACGTGCATGTGTTTGGTGGCAGAGAAGGCAACTTCTTTTAGCTTAACACCCTTCTCTAAGACGTATGAGCTCGGAGGTTGTATGTTTGTGGAAGTTAATAAGTGATCGATAAAATTGTAACGACCCGTATTTTTACGGATCGAATGATTGAAACCGGTGTTATTTGGACGATAGTGTTGTAGCTTGAATCGAGTTGAAGATAAGACATCACGAAGTCCAGGCGAAAATTTGACTAAGTCTTAGGTCATAGACGACCTAAGACATATAGTAAGTCGTGTGCGACCTAGGGAGCTTTAGCTCCAACTTACCAGTTGCGTCATCATAGGTCGTTAACGACTTAAGTGATAAGTCGTGGGCGACTTAAGGAGGTCTGCAACTTAAGGGGTTTAGCGAGTTAAGGAATGATGCGACTTAAGTTAGTGGCGACTTAAGGAGATAGGTCGGAGACAGTTAAGTCGTTGAGTCGCTATAGCACGAATAGTTATGTCGTAGACGACTTAAGGAAAATAGGCAGGTTAACGACCTAAGAGATAGACGACCTAAGGAACTGACCGACTTAGGAGAGTTGGCGACTTAAGGTAGTAGACGTACGTTAGGTCGTGTGCGTGTTAAGTCGGCCAGAGATAGGTCGTAAGTCGTATACAGTTAGGTCGCACCTGTTGTTGAGTTGTTATGTCGTATACCTGTTAAGTCGTAGGTCGCAGAATTCTGCTAAGTCGTAAGTCGCAGAATAGATAAGTCGTGGGGTTTTTAAGTCGCAGGATGTTAGGTCGTGATCTTTGATAGGTCGCTAAGCGCTGGTGTGTTAGGTCGTAGGTCGCGCGCTTGCGCTAGGTCGTAAGTCGTAGACTAGGGAATCTGTTAAGTCGTAGGATGGGGTATTTCACTAGGTCGTGAGTCATGGCATTTTCTTAAGTCGTAGGTCGTGGCTCTATAGGTCGTGGACGACCTAATTCCGAGTGACGACTTAAGGAGGATTTCAGCTATAAATACTCGTCCATTTCTCACTTTTTGGGATCCGAATTTCGAAGCGACGAAGTGCTGCCATTTTGAGAGCTTGACTTCTACACTTCTTCACTTCTTTTCTCCACTCTAATCTAGTGATTTCATCCATCCAAATTGAAGATCAAATTGAAGATTCAAGAGCTTTGATTGAAGATCTACATCCATTGAAGTGAGATTTCATCGTTTGAAGCGGATTGGTGATAGATCAAGTTAGATCCTTCGTTGTCCAGATCTGAAGTGGGTTTCTATTGAGGTGTTTTGGTGATTTGGTGAGTGGTGATTATCTCTCACACGGATCCAAAGGAGTATATCGGATTGTTGGTTCGATTTGGTGTTAAAGTAGTGATTTCCATGCATTTTTGTAAACCTAAGTATAGATCCATATAGATTCATTATTCATGATGATTTGACAACCATTTTACTACATGATTAACCTATGTAAGTTCATTCATCAAGTTGTAGAGATAATTCTCATGATTTCATGCTTGTTAGACTTTCGACTCTTTATTTACGAAATTGCCATTATTGTTAATATTGTCTAGTTAGATTATATTTGAATGCTTGATTACTTGGATTAATGTTTGATTTGATTGATTACTATGAATTAGATGATTGATGATTTGATTTAGACCGAAGATGATTCAAAAGCTAAGGGAAAAGCTCTTGAATTGGAAAAGCTGCACGTGGCATATGTAGCGGATGGTGAAGCTCATATGGATGGATTTGATGATGATGTTGAAACGAGACTTTGCTGTTTGATGATGATGAGGCGAAGTATGACGTGAGATAGTCTTGGTCTAGTCCAGACGAGATCATTCCAAGCATGATTGATAACTCGGTGATATGGTTCGAGTTAGAGGATAATGGTTTGCTCGAGAAGCGCTTGAGCTAGTATGGAAATAGTCGTTGAGGAGGATGACTAGAAGGCTGAGATTTCATTGTTGTTGAAGGTTCTAGCATGCTCAAAGCAAGAGTACGTTGGCCAGATTCGATAGTCCCTGAAGGCTAATGATTGATAGTCAAGTACTCTGGGCAGATTCGATAGTCCTAGGCATGGGTCACGATGACGTGCGGGAGTTATGTCTAGAACCGGGGTTTCCATTAGCCCTTGACGGACGGCTGAAAGAATGTGTCGGTCATTCAATTAACGATGATATCGAAGCAATGTTAACAGTGATAGCCAGAGTCATGGATGTTTGGTTGTATCGTCATTCGGTCTCAAGAGCGGTATTTTCTGGGTGCTTATCTGATCTTGGTTTAGGCCTTGGGGGTTTGTACTTGGAAGACATCGCCCTTGACTCGAGTGATAATTGCTTTACTTTTAAATTGTATGCTTTGCAATGCTTGCTTCTACTTAGTGTGTGTCTGGGGGCTATCACTGTAGAAAGAGGTGGAGTGAGAGGGTTGTATTCCTATTCCTTTTCCTTTATGCTCTTTTGGTATGTTGTTAGTTAATGTACTGCTCACTAAGACTGTTGTCTGACTCAAGGCTTTATGTTTTAATTCTTATTGCCTTGGGTTGTTCGTCCATTTTGGGACGGGCAGACTAGGTAGCAGGTGACAGGTGTTGTTCTAGCTTTCCACGGTGTTGATATCGAAGACGAGCTGGAGTATTGCATATTATTTCTTACTATATGTACTGGATGTTCCGCTGCTTTGTATTCTCTGAGTGATATGTAGTGGGGCTTGTTGTATTGACTATTCAGATATTTGTATTCAACCATTATGAAGTTTTATTGATGAGATTCTATTCTGTGAAGCTTCACTATATATATGTTATATTGTATTTTGTCCATGCGCTGTGAGTAATACGATAGATTCTGTTGTTTTAATTTACCCTGGCAATCGTCCATGGTCGCCTGGCACACTTTACAGCGCACTATCTCATCATTCGGTGCAGGGGTCATGGGCGGTCGTCATATTTGGTATCAGAGCTTTGGTTAATCGATTTTACCCAATGCTCGCTGACATAACTACGTATGAGAGACGTAATTGTATTTTGATGGATGATTACTATATATAATATAGTAGCTTAGTAGAGTTTTAGTCCTTTATGCAGTTGTTTCTCTAGGTGTGCTAATCATTCCTTTTTATAGATATTAAGGATGAGTCGAAGAGGGAGACCAGCTGCTAGGGAAGGCTGTGCTACTGAAGGGGCTGCTGATTATGCTGCTATGTTCGAAGCTATGGTGACTTCGATCATGAGAAGGATACCAGTTCCGGGGGCAGCAGTAGATGTTGGAGTTCAAGTTCAAACTCCAAAACCGGTGGATTTTGCTAAGCTATGTAAGGACTACACTGCTCTTGGAGGAAAGGTTTTCTGGGGAACAGAATCAACTATTGAGGTCCAGAGATGGATAGATGCTTGTAGAAGGATTTTTGGTGATTTGGGAATTGAGGATGCAACTAAGAGGAAGTTGGCATCAAGACAGCTTCAAGGGAGAGCCTCTGATTGGTGGAACTCTATTACCATCAATACTCCGGAGGAAGAGATTACTTGGGAGCAATTCCAAGTCAGATTTGAAGGTAAGTTCATTTCTACTGCTCAGAAGTCTGTTCTGTTCAAGAAGTTTGTGGAGCTCAAGCAAGGTGGAAGACCAGTTCTTGAGTATGTTTCTGAGTTTGAAGCTTTGTCCAAGTATGCCCGATCGTATATTGAATCTTCGTATCAGAAGAATGAGAAGTTTGTGACAGGTTTGGACAGTTATCTTGGGAGGCAGTTGGTGGATCATTTGGACGATTCATTTGAGAAGCTTGTGGAGAAAGCTCTCAGGCATGAGAGTCTGTTTCCTAAGGAAGGATCTGTTGTTGCTGTGACCAGGGGAGAGTCTAAACCACAGCAGGGTGGGAATAAGAAGAGGAAGCAGCAGCAGCAAAAGGGTAAGGGTGGCCAGAAGAAGCCGAAGGGCGAAGTGACCTGCTTCAATTGTCAGCAGAAGGGCCATTTCTCTAGGGATTGCAAGAATCCGAAGGTGCCGATGAAGTGTCACAACTGTGACAAGCCGGGGCATATCAGGAAGAATTGTCCAGAACCGAGGAGGGACAAGCAGATTGTGCAAGCTTATGCTTTGGGGGCTGTTCCATCATCTTCGAAAGCTCCTACCGCTGAAGAGAAAGGAAAGAGTGTTGTGGTTCAAGGTACTCTTTCCATATGTGGTGTTCCAGTTAGAGTTCTGTTTGATACTGGGGCGTCGCATTCGTTTGTTTGTAGCGAACTTGTAGGCCGGTTGGGTTTAGAACCGGATATTGTTGATAGGCCATTGGTTGTGACTAATCCAGTTGGGGGTTCGTCTTGTTTGTGTATGCTATGCCATGGTCTGATTGTATCGAGTCATGGTTGCTCTTTTGTTTGTGATTGTTTTGTTCTGAACTTTACGGGGTTCGGAATTATTTTGGGTATGGACTGGCTTAGGAAGTATGCGGCAAAGGTTGATTGTGAAAGGTTGGAGGTGACAGTCGAGAATGTGGAGGGGCGAAAGATTGTGATACGATGTAAGCATGAAGAAGGCGTCTTCATGAGCTTCATGTATTCGCTGGTTGTTCCACGGGATGGACTGTCATCTGTGTCAATCGCTAATGGATTTGAGGATGTCTTTGACGAGGTCAAAGGGTTACCGCCGCATAGAGAGATCGAGTTTCGTATAGATCTAGTTGAAGGAGCCAGACCTGTTGTGATGCCTCTTAGGCGGATGGCGCCTAGGGAACAGCAGGAGTTGAGGGTGCAGGTTGATGACCTTTTACAGAAAGGATTCATTCGGCGTAGTGTGTCCGAGTGGGGTGCACCAGTTGTGTTCGCAACCAAGGCAGATGGGTCGTTGAGATTGTGTGTGGATTATCGTGAGCTGAATAAAGTGACTAAGAAGAACAAGTATCCATTGCCGAGAATAGATGACTTGTTTGATCAGCTTCACGAAGCGAAGGTGTTTTCTCAGATGGATCTGGCAACGGGATTTCACCAGTTGAAAGTGGCTAAGGATAGTGTGCCGAAGACTGCTTTCAGGACACCATCCGGTTTCTTTGAGTGGCTGGTAATGCCGTTTGGATTGACTAACGCGCCAGCATATTTTGTGGATCTTATGAATAGAGTGTTCAGAGATCAGTTGAACAAGTTCGTGCTAGTGTTCGTGGATGATATTCTGATTTATTCCAGAACTGAAGAAGAGCACAAGACGCACTTGCGCATTGTTTTGGAAATCTTACGGAAACATCAGCTGAAGGCTAAGTTTTCGAAGTGTCACTTCTGGAAGAGTGAAGTGAGGTTCTTAGGCCATGTTATCTCTGGAAATGGAATAGCGGTTGATCCCGCTAAGGTGGCAGCGATCCAGGATTGGGTTAGACCTAAGAATGCATCTGATGTGAGAAGTTTTCTTGGATTAGCAGGATATTATCGACGGTTTATCAAAGACTTCTCCAAGGTGGCTGCACCGTTAACAGGATTGACGAAGAAGAACCAAGTATTCAGATGGGAAGATAAGTGTGAGCAAGCTTTCAGAATCCTGAAAGAGAGATTGACAAGTGCTCCTGTTCTGACTATTCCAAGTGGGAATGGTGAGATGGTGGTTTACACCGATGCATGTGGTACTCGACTTGGAGCAGTGCTGATGCAGAAGGATAAAGTTGTTGCGTATGCCAGTCGACAACTGAAGCCGCATGAAAGGAATTACCCGACTCATGATTTGGAGTTAGCGGCGATTGTTTTTGCTCTGAAGATGTGGAGACATTATCTATTGGGAGTTCGATTCGAGTAGTTTACAGATCATAAGTCGTTGAAGTATCTTTTCTCCCAAAAGGATTTGAATCTTCGGCAGCAACGTTGGCTAGAGTTTTTGGCATCATATGATTTTGGTATAGCTTATACTCCGGGAAAAGGTAACGCAGTGGCAGATGCGTTAAGTCGAAGACATGTAGGATTGGGAGCCATGTTTTCAGAATGGAAGAATCTCGAGTATTTAGCTGGTTTTGACTTCAGGCCCAGATGCGAATTGGAACCTGAGATGTTGGCAAACTTATCGATAAGACCAACTCTTGTGGAAAGGATTGGCGAGAGCCAAAAGCGAGACGATAAGTTTTTCAAGATTATCCGTGATTTGGAATCTGGATTGGATCCAGAAAGGGATAAAGGATTCGAGGTAGATCGAGAGGGTTGGCTTCGGAAGCAAGGACGACTAGTTGTTCCCGATATCGATGAATTGAGGAATGAAGTTCTAAGGGAAAGTCATCACTCGAAGTTGACAATTCATCCAGGTGGAAATAAGATGTATCGGGATATGAAGAGAACCTACTACTGGGAAGGTATGAAGAAGGATGTTGGAAATTTTATTTCCAAATGTATGAACTGCTAGTTGGTAAAAGCCGAACAGAAGAAGCCAAGTGGATTGCTTCAGCCACTAGAAGTTCCTACATGGAAGTGGGAGCAGGTATCGATGGATTTTATTGATGGGTTACCTAGAACAAGAACGGGAAATGAAGGGATTTGGGTCATCGTAGATCGTCTGACTAAGAGTGCAAGGTTCATTCCTGTTCGATCGACTAGGACCGCATCGAAGTTGGCAGAATTGTATGTTAAGTGGATAGTTCGATTCCATGGTATTCCGAAGAGTATAGTGAGCGATCGAGATCCATTGTTCACTAGTGGATTTTGGAAGAGCTTCCAGGAAGTTTTGGGAACCGAGTTGTGTTTGAGTACAGCTTATCACCCTTAGACAGATGGTCAGACCGAGAGAGTCAACCGAGTTTTGGAAGATCTTCTTAGAGCTTGTGTTTTGGATTTCGGAGGATCATGGGAAGATCATCTTCATTTGGTGGAATTTTCGTATAACAACAGTTACCAGTCAAGCATTGGTATGGCACCGTATGAGGCATTGTATGGAAGACCGTGTAACTCTCCGACATGTTGGTTAGAGACCGGAGAAAAGTTGATACTTGGGCCAGAGATGATTCGACAGACTTCGGATTGCATAG
Organism: Allium fistulosum; assembly: GCA_030737815.1. Taxonomy (NCBI): domain Eukaryota; kingdom Viridiplantae; phylum Streptophyta; class Magnoliopsida; order Asparagales; family Amaryllidaceae; genus Allium; species Allium fistulosum. The sequence goes on from JASFAW010000015.1 coordinate 3,329,536, forward strand.
AGATCATTCGGCAACGGATGAAGGCAGCCCAAGATCAACAGAAGAGTTATGCGGATAAGCGTCGTAAGGATTTGGAATTCGACATAGGTGATATGGTTTTTGTGAAGATTTCTCCACTGAAGAATGTTATTCGATTCGGGAAGAAAGGAAAGTTGACTCCGAGATTTGTTGGACCATTCCCGATCATCGAGCGAATTGGAATGCTCGCCTACAGATTGGAGTTACCAGAGAAGATGTCGAGCGTGCATAATGTTTTTCACGTATCGTATCTACGGAAGTATGTGCACGACTCGAATACAGTGGTTTCTGCTGATAGCTGTGAAGATTTCGAAGTTGATCCAGTCGATAAGAGACCTTGTAAGCCGCTTCGTGTTGTGGAAACCGACACGAAACAGCTTAGGAGGAAGGTAGTTAAGTTGCTCAAGATACAATGGAGTGATGATGATAACGACTGTACGTGGGAGGTGGAAGAGAGGATGAAGGCAGCTCATCCTGAACTCTTCAAGATATGGCCCTAAGGTGTCGTGTCATCTCACGATATTGTAACTTGTTCTAGTTTTAGAATTCTGCATGCTAAGCTAGAATTGGATGCATGGTTTATTGATTGCTATGGATGATAGGCGTGCAGAATAGTCTCTGATTACTCTTGTTTGTTTGTAATTTCGGGGGCGAAATTCCTAAGGGGGAGAGAATGTAACGACCCATATTTTTACGGATCGAATGATTGAAACCGGTGTTATTTGGACGATAGTGTTGTAGCTTGAATCGAGTTGAAGATAAGACATCACGAAGTCCAGGCGAAAATTTGACTAAGTCTTAGGTCATAGACGACCTAAGACATATAGTAAGTCGTGTGCGACCTAGGGAGCTTTAGCTCCAACTTACCAGTTGCGTCATCATAGGTCGTTAACGACTTAAGTGATAAGTCGTGAGCGACTTAAGGAGGTCTGCAACTTAAGGGGTTTAGCGAGTTAAGGAATGATGCGACTTAAGTTAGTGGCGACTTAAGGAGATAGGTCGGAGACAGTTAAGTCGTTGAGTCGCTATAGCACGAATAGTTATGTCGTAGACGACTTAAGGAAAATAGGCAGGTTAACGACCTAAGAGATAGACGACCTAAGGAACTGACCGACTTAGGAGAGTTGGCGACTTAAGGTAGTAGACGTACGTTAGGTCGTGTGTGTGTTAAGTCGGCCAGAGATAGGTCGTAAGTCGTATATAGTTAGGTCGCACCTGTTGTTGAGTTGTTATGTCGTATACCTGTTAAGTCGTAGGTCGTAGAGTTCTGCTAAGTCGTAAGTCGCAGAATAGATAAGTCGTGGGGTTTTTAAGTCGCAGGAAGTTAGGTCGCGATCTTTGATAGGTCGCTAAGCGCTGGTGTGTTAGGTCGTAGGTCGCGCGCTTGCGCTAGGTCGTAAGTCGTAGACTAGGGAATCTGTTAAGTCGTAGGATGGGGTGTTTCACTAGGTCGTGAGTCGTGGCATTTTCTTAAGTCGTAGGTCGTGGCTCTATAGGTCGTGGACGACCTAATTCCGAGTGACGACTTAAGGAGGATTTCAGCTATAAATACTCGTCCATTTCTCACTTTTTGGGATCCGGATTTCGAAGCGACGAAGTGCTGCCATTTTGAGAGCTCGACTTCTACACTTCTTCACTTCTTATCTCCACTCTAATCTAGTGATTTCATCCATCCAAATTGAAGATCAAACTGAAGATTCAAGAGCTTTGATTGAAGATCTACATCCATTGAAGTGAGATTTCATCGTTTGAAGCGGATTGGTGATAGATCAAGTTAGATCCTTCGCTGTCCAGATCTGAAGTGGGTTTCTTTTGAGGTGTTTTGGTGATTTGGTGAGTGGTGATTATCTCTCACACGGATCCAAAGGAGTATATCGGATTGTTGGTTCGATTTGGTGTTAAAGTAGTGATTTCCATGCATTTTTGTAAACCTAAGTATAGATCCATATAGATTCATTGTTCATGATGATTTGACAACCATTTTACTACATGATTAACCTATGTAAGTTCATTCATCAAGTTGTAGAGGTAATTCTCATGATTTCATGCTTGTTAGACTTTCGACTCTTTATTTACGAAATTGCCATAATTGTTAATATTGTCTAGTTAGATTATATTTGAATGCTTGATTACTTGGATTAATGTTTGATTTGATTGATTACTATGAATTAGATGATTGATGATTTGATTTAGACCGAAGATGATTCAAAAGCTAAGGGAAAAGCTCTTGAATTGGAAAAGCTGCACGTGGCATATGTAGCGGATGGTGAAGCTCATATGGATGGATTTGATGATGATGTTGAAACAAGACTTTGCTGTTTGATGATGATGAGGCGAAGTATGACGTGAGATAGTCTTGGTCTAGTCCAGACGGGATCATTCCAAGCATGATTGATAACCGGTGATATGGTTCGAGTTAGAGGATAATGGTTTGCTCGAGAAGCGCTTGAGCTAGTATGGAAATAGTCGTCGAGGAGGATGACTAGAAGGCTGAGATTTCATCGTTGTTGAAGGTTCTAGCATGCTCAAAGCAAGAGTACGTTGGGCAGATTCGATAGTCCCTGAAGGCTAATGATTGATAGTCAAGTACTCTGGGCAGATTCGATAGTCCTAGGCACGGGTCACGATGACGTGCGGGAGTTATGTCTAGAACCGGGGTTTCCATTAGCCCTTGACGGACGGCTGAAAGAATGTGCCGGTCATTCAATTAACGATGATATCGAAGCAATGTTAACAGTGATAGCCAGAGTCATGGATGTTTGGTTGTATCGTCATTCGGTCTTAAGAGCGGTATTTTCTGGGTGCTTATCTGATCTTGGTTTAGGCCTTGGGGGTTTGTACTTGGAAGACATCGCCCTTGACTCGAGTGATAATTGCTTTACTTTTAAATTGTATGCTTTGCAATGCTTGCTTCTACTTAGTGTGTGTCTGGGGGCTATCACTGTAGAAAGAGGTGGAGTGGGAGGGTTGTATTCCTATTCCTTTTCCTTTATGCTCTTTTGGTATGTTGTTAGTTAATGTACTGCTCACTAAGACTGTTGTATGACTCAAGGCTTTATGTTTTAATTCTTATTGCCTTGGGCTGTTCGTCCATTTTGGGACGGGCAGACTAGGTAGCAGGTGACAGGTGCTGTTCTAGCTTTCCATGGTGTTGATATCGAAGACGAGCTGGAGTATTGCGTATTATTTCTTACTATATGTACTGGATGTTCCGCTGCTTTGTATTCTCTGAGTGATATGTAGTGAGGCTTGTTGTATTGACTATTCAGATGTTTGTATTCAACCATTATGAAGTTTTATTGATGAGATTCTATTCTGTGAAGCTTCACTATATATATGTTCTATTGTATTTTGTCCATGCGCTGTGAGTAATACGATAGATTCTGTTGTTTTAATTTACCCTGGCAATCGTCCATGGTCGCCTGGCACACTTTACAGCGCACTATCTCTTCATTCGGTGCAGGGGTCATGGGCGGTCGTCACAAAAATAGTAGTGTGGCATTCAAAGGAAGATGATGGGATATATGAAAGGTAATCATTACCTTAGGCCTCACACCCGGAAATGACCGAAACATGGTTGGATGCAGCAAGGCTATGTGGTTCGCAACCATTAGGGTATGATCATTCCCTTCTAGATATATTTCTTCCCTCTGTGACGTTCGGGATGTAAATTATTATGCATGTATGCTAAGAGACGTCTCAGATAGGTTGGTAACGACCGGGGTGATGCCATATTCGGTACTATCTAGGAAAAGGTAGGTCGGTCTTGTGTTGGTAGAGGGCCATCTGTTGGGCCTTGGTACATTCCTCTAGAGATGTACTGCCGGAAGGAAGTCCCGTCACCTAGTCATTTATATGGAATCCATTCTCTAATAAGTGCCTGCCATATTGTTTGTAGAGCCTAGTATGCTGGAATTTGATAATGGTAATAATTTCGGCTAAGATTAAGAAGTTTATTTGCAAATGTTTTCAAAGAGATGTCATTAAAAATAATATCAATTATTTTGACGTAAAATGTTTTGGTTATCATAAGGTAAAAACCTGTTCCGTGTTTATGTGCGGCGTGATCTTATGAGATACCCTTTTTCTTTTCAAAACATGTATTTTGAGTTCTCACACCAGTCCCATGACTGACTCGGAGTTTATTTTTGTTTTCCCTTTAAACTTGGGTGCCCTAATTTCCCGAGCAGCCAAGTAGTCAGTATTCTGTTTAGAGTGTTTTGGGAGGAGCACGCTAGAGGATATTTTTGGACCATGAAGCTGGAGCACCCGATGGGATATCTATCTATCTATTTTTGTTTTCCGTTGTATATAAGTTAGTAATGCCAACACATGTGAGAGCAAGCAATTATAACTATTCCTGGCTGGGTTAGTGCATACAAAAAAAATCTGATGTGCACTAGTGATGGAGATTGTATGTACTATTTATCTATTTAACGAAAGGTGAGAAATTATGTTCCTATCTTTAACTTTACTTTACCCATGAAAATCTACCTCCCAGGCACTTGGATTTATGGCACGTGAATACCGTAGATGTATTAGTGTCGATTTTCGAGAGTCGAGGAGACGAGTCTTCACGTTATAGTCTCGTCAGTTGTAGTCTAGTGCATTAGATTGGTAAAACACCATAACCACAGAAACAGTGGAAGAAGAAATTTCTTGGAAAAGATTTAAGAGTCATTTTCTACTAAGTATAGGAAGGTAACCCAAGGTCAACCGAGGAAATATTATAATTGTAATGAGATGGGACATTTGGCTAGACAATGAATGGATCTCAGGAAATATAACCATGGCAAGATGTTTAAAATGGAAGGAATCGGTTCATTGCCAAACAAAGGGAAGCAAGCCTTGATCTTAGAATCTACTATTTTCTGGCATGACTTCTCTGTAGAATTCTTTTCGATATAGGTGCATCACATACATTTATATCAAAGGAATTAGTAAAGAAGCTAGAATTGGATGTTTCTATTAGTGTATGTTCTTGAGTAGCTAATCCAATTTGAGGTATGCTTATCTGAGGAGAAAATGTTGTGATGTTTCAATTCATTTGTTCAAACATCCTTTCTTATGCAATTTATATGTTATGGACTCTTTAAATTATCCTTGTAACTGGCTGGCTTATTCGTTATCAACCTTGATTATTGTGTGTAACAACCCATAAAATTTAATAAGAAATTAAATAATTAAAATTAGATTAAAAATGAAAATTCTATAAATTTTAGAATTTTACCATGGAAGTTGCACCATTGCATCCGTGGAGTTTTTCTATTCAATTTCCATATATAATATGTGGGAATCAAAGTTCAAACGATGAAGTTATAGACATTTGAAGTTTTCAAGTTTAAAATAATTTTAAAAGAATTTAAAATTTAAAATATGGAGGAAATTCAAAAGTTTGAAATTTGAATTTAAACAGTGCCTTAGGCTGGAAATAACGTTAAGTGCAACATTAACATTAACAGTCATTGATTAGAAATAATTAGGGTAATAAATCAAAATAAGCAGAAGAAAATAAAACAACCAGAAATGAATGACCGGTCGAATGCCTTACTTGAGCCGGTTGACCACCCCCAAGAGGCAATGGTTGATCGGTTGGGACGTATAAGCAGTGAAACATTTTGGCTAGACGGTTCGGATTTGTTTAATTTTAATCTGACGGCTCTCATTCCTTCTTACCTCTATAAATAGATCCCTGGACCCAACATTTTTCCTCATAAAATTCTGTAGCGACGACGAAGCTCTATCAAAATCTCCCCCTTAGGTTTTCAGAAAAAGTAAATTTTTTGGTAAGTAATTCTAATTTCTAATCCTTAATTAAATTTCCAATCTTTCTTCTCTCTATGTTCTAATTTCTGAAATCTAATACACACAATATATTTGTTGTATATTTAAAAAGGGAAAGGCCTAACAGAGAATTAGAAGTGGTATAAATCAGATCTCATCTTCTTCTTCTTCTTTAATTTCCAAAATCAGTTAGGATTTTTAGGTAAGAGGTTTAAATGTTTAATTCTTTTGATTTCTAATTCTATTTCTCTCTAATCTCTGATTCTAAATCTAATCTCTATATACAATTCACTTTATTGTATATTTCAAAAGAGGGAGATCTAAAAAGGAATTAGGCATGGTGGAATCGAATCCAATTATGAAGCAAACAATTCTTTGAGAGTGGAAATATCAAGTTTTTCACATTTTTGTAATTAAATAGTATTTATTTGGGTTTGATGTATGCCTTAGGAAAAACATAACATCTAAAACCCTTAGAATTTCCCTAAATAAATGTAAATCTTTGAATATGTTGGAATTTCAATTGTTTTATATTAATATAGTAGAATCAGATCTTTATTGAGATTTAAGCAATTTATAATCTATTCCACTTCATCTCTATTGATTTCTCTTGTAGTGTTAAAGGATTCTAAAAACATATAAAGTTAGTAATGCTGTGCAAATGATTATTTGTAGTTTGCACTGCCTATTTATGTAAATTAAAATAAGTATGAATCCCTTTTTCACCCCAAGGTGGTAATTGCAAAAGTTGGATAGAATATAAAAGGTTTAAATTATAAGGTCTGTTCCTTGAATAAAGGAGTTAAATCTATTATATTAATATGAGATAAGATTAGAATTATTCCTTTTTGTGTACAAGTCAAGTTATTGGCTAAGGATATTAGCTATTCTTTTGTTTAGAGTTTGGGATGTGTATAAATATGACATTGAAATTAATTAGCATTTACTTTGTGTGTGACTGGAAATATTTTATTCGAATCTCGTGCGTGTATATAAAATGAATGTAATGATTATTAAAGTTAACAATAACGTAATAATTATAGCATATTAAATGTATTGATTAGAATTAATAGGGTAGTTGATGTGCACGTAAATGTGCATATATATATATATATATATTTACATCCATATTTTATCTCTTTTTATTTAAATAAACATCATATTTGGGCATTTGTACATGTTAAAACCAAATTCAATTATTTTCAAACCATCATATTTCATCTTCATTCAGGGGCAAAATGGTCGTTTTTGTGCATGTGTAAATTTGAGAATTTTTACTTGGACATTTTTGATGATTTTTATAGGAATTTGGAGTCATTTGGAAGAGGCTTATATGAAGATACATGCATGCCCAAATGAATACAAAGGAAAGAAGAGGGAAATAATTCAAGTTCAAGATCATGGAGGACCCCACCCACTTACCTTGATTTTCAATTAGGATCTAAGCACATGCTAAAAGGTCATTAAAGCTTCATGTACATTTAAGTGGGGGATTAGTGGATGTTAATGATTACTTGGTGGCCACACTACCTCAAGGGTATTTTAGGAAGCACCCTAAAAAGAGAATTAGGGTTTTATGCATGTATAAATAGCCCTCTCATGTACATAAACATATCTTGGATTCTCTCTTATGTTTACTTAGGAAATTAGCAAGTTGTAAACACAAATCAAAGTGAAATAAAAATGGCTTCCAAGCCTCTTTCTCTTTTCTTCTTGCTTTTATTTACTTTTTTGTTGATGTTTTCTATGCTCTTTTCTTTGCTAGTAGATTAAATTTACAACCATGCAAGTAGTGTAGCTTTTCTTCTTATGCAAGTAGTTAGTAATTAATCTCTCTTTCTTCCTTTGCTTAGTTTCCATTTCCTTGCTTTTTAATGTTGAAAATTACAAGTGTTGATTTGATAACACAAATGAGTAGCTAAACCCCTCCAATTTAGGGGTAATGAAGCTCTTTAACTTTATGTAATTTCAACAATTTTATGGTTTATGATCTCTTTGGTTTATGCTTCATGGGAGTGAATTTTGATGCAAGTTTATACAAGTGGGTTTGATAGCTTATGTTGCTTTAGCAAATGAGCTATTATTATTCAACATAAACACAATTTGCATCATCATTTGCTAATCCATTTATGATTTTGAAAAGAAAGTAAAAACAAAATTTGATAATCTATCTTGCTAATTACAATAGTAAATAGATCATATTTAAAATAGCTTTTGCTTTGGCTTCATTTTCATGAGAATTTGTAAGTGTATAATTGTTGTATTATAGTTTGATGGTTTGAGTTATGTTAATCAATAACATAAACAAACCATACTTATGATCAATGCAACAATTGTTTCACTTGATTTCATAACTAGAGATCATAAATTATTTGTTTGTTGGTTTACAAAAATATGAGAGTGGATTTGCCTCTAAATTTTTCTCTAGTCCAATAGTTTTTAAATCACATTTTAATTCTAGCTTTAGTTTTTTTTGTAGTTAACAACTTCCTCTCACTTTGGTCTAATTTGATTGAATTTGAAAAAATTTAAAATCTTAAAAATTCCCTACGGATCGACCCGTACTCGCCATGTACTCCAATAGTACGCCGTGCGCTTGCGGTAAATTTATTTCCAAATTTATCGACTATTTTCTAATCGATAGAAAATTAGCCGATTAACAAGTTTTTGGCGTCGTTGTCGGAGAATTCGTTTTGATTTTAATTTTCTATTCTTCGAATTATTTTTGTGTGATTTTTATTTTGTGTGTTTGCATTCTTAAAAAAAAGAAAAAAATAATATTTGTGTGTGATTTTTGTTGCCTTGTGTTTGTGTTTGTTTCTTGTTTTCTAGTTGTTGTTGCATTTGTATATTTCAAAAAAAAGAGAAAAAAACAATTGCATTTCACTTTCAATTTTTTTTTACAACTCATTGATAGTTACAATTCTATTTACATTTACAATTTTCATTTCTTTCCTTTCTTTACATTTACAAAAAATAAAAAAATACACACTATAAACTGTGCTCTGTGCATCTTCATTCTGCATTTCTCCACTGTTGATCACTACTGTTGATACCACTTCCCAGTGCAACCTAATAGCTTTCAAGACTACAATCAAAAACAACACCCATGTCCTCACACCATCCCCGACTTCCTCTGTCAGTGCAAACCATCACCAACACTCAAAACTACCTGTGCACAGTACTGTGCAATACAACAATTTACCATCTTGGCAAACTCCATCCACCCCCTCCTCTATCATCATCTCTGTTCAACATACAGTCCCCCCGTCCTCTGTCATACAACCATACCACAGTGCACAGCCTTTCAACTTCTTCCTTCCAACCACTGTTACATTCATATCTTTCCTCCACCATCAACATCCCCACTATGATACACTGATACCTATCACTGCCAGTTCCATACCCTTGCATCTGCTTACTTCATTCACCACCAAACTGCTGTTACAAGACAACCACACAGCCATCTCTCCGACCACCTTCAACAAAGAACATTGCTGCCTATCTCCTCGACTTGCCATACATCTCATTTCAGCCATTCCTCTCAACCCAAACAAATCACCTGATCACCAGGAACAACACTTCAACACAGCAAACGTTCATCACTTCTCTGATATCCACCACAACCAAACATCTCTGCTGCCACTTCCCTGTAACACTAATACCACTTCAACTTGCAACTGCTCATCAACCAACCAACCACTTCAAAACAACTGTGCCGTACCATCGCCGTATATCAACTTCTGCACTACTGCATAACAACTGCCTTGCCTGCAATTCTAACATCCTGCTTCACAACTTCCAAACTTCAAAACAAAACAAACATCTACATCTACAAATAGTGCCAAACACCTCTCTACACTTCTCTGCAAATACCGTCCCTGTCCACTGTCTACAGCAACATTACCATTCACGTACAAGCTTCCAACCTTGTCACTCACCACCGCAAATACACCTCATAATCGTGCAATACACTTGCAATACACTGCAACATCCACATTGCAATACACTTGCAACCCACCGCAGCTCTCTGTTCAACTACACCAACTTCACTGCATCAACCACATCAGTCATCTCTGCATATAAGTCTACATCTCTGCCTACATCACTACAAACATCCTACAGCACCTACCCATACCACAACTGCCTTCTCCCTGCTTCGACAACAAACTTGCACATACCCTTGACTTCAACAGCCATCACACATTCATCAGTTCACAATCCACTATCATCCCACCCAAATCTGAACTTCAGAAAATTGATGTGCTACATATATCAATACTTCATCACCTTCCCCAAATCATTCCCACTACCTACCCTACAACTCAAGTTCACTCCCTGCTTTTCACTGCCAACATCACATTTCACACCACTGTAACATCTACAACAAAAATCTCCATATCAACATCTAACCGCATTATCATCACTCGCGAATTCCTCAACAAATTCAAGACATCGAACAACCCAATCGCCGAAACAATCCTCCATCGATCACCACAATCCAACTGAAGTTTCGTTTGCTTCGCCTTCTAGAACATCAATCCAACGTCGTAACCAACTGCTTACAGACCAGAATCTACATCGACCAAAACATATTTTCTATTGCAACTAATTCGAGCAGCGTCAATTTCAAAATAACAATTTTCTTTTTTTTATTTCTGCGATCTGAAAGAAAGTTACGGCGAAATTTTTTTTGAAGAGAACATCGTGTTAATTTCTTTTTACAACAAAGTCTTGGCAGTTGTGAAACTTGGGCCAGTAGGCTGTCTGAGTTTAAAGACAAAAAAAATTCGAACGGGCTGAGTTGTTCTTTCTTTTTAATTTTTTTTAGTTGTTTCTTTTTTTTTTAGTTGACACAAAAAAAAAGTTCAGTTTAGTTTTTGTTTAATTTCATTTGTTTTTGTTTCAATTTGTTTTTATTTAACTTGTTTTCTCTTGTTTTGTTTTAATTTATTCTTTAATAAACTTATAAAAAAATAAAAGCTGTATATATATATAAAAGAGTTTCAAATTTGTTTTTTTTCCTTTGTCCTCACTTGCCTTTGATTTTTTTAAAAAAGTTTCAATTTCTTTGACTTTCAATTTGTTTTGTTTTCACTTGTTTATTTTGTTTTGATTTGCTTTCTTCTTGATATAAAAAAAACACCTGTATATATTTTGTTTGAAATTTCAGGTTGCCAAAGCAGAAAATCAAAAGGAATTGCTTGCCAAAAATTGCTTGCTCCGCTGCTTAGCTTGCTTAAAAAAAATCGCTGCTTAAAAATAAAATTGCTAATAATTATGCACGCTCTGTTATCATGCCCTTTTCCCTTGTTTTTTTTGAATTGCATTATTAGTTGCTTGCATTTGCATTTATATATATATATATATATATATATATATATATAAATTTCAAAATCCAAAAACAAAAACAAACTTCATTTTAGTTGCATTGTAAAGTCACGTTTAATTTTTGTTTTGCATTCATATCATCTTGTTTTTCTTTTCTAAGGGCAATACCCCAATTCACATAAGGTGAGGGATTTCATCACCCTTTTCTTAGCCCGCAAACGCATTTCATCGTAGAATTTGACTAATAATAAAGGTTAGACATTTGACTTAAGGGTGTCGCGAGCTCATCTAAGGCTTAATTGTATCTTCACAATTGTTTTCTTTGAACAATTTTATTTCTTGATGTCTAGATACGGCAGAGTAATAACCAGTTATAAAAATTACGGTGATTCGTAAATATTATACTGGTTGTTCCTCTGAAGGTACTTAAACATTCGGCTGCATTGCTACAGTGATTCGTGGTGCACCGATAACCCCTGCCCGTTACCTGGCTGAGAAATATTTTTGTTGATTTAAGACAAAGTGTGATTATACAATTTTAGGTTAGGAGCTACTAAGGACAGAAAATTTGTAATTAAGTCCTTTGCATTCATTTTGTTGCATTAGTTCATGCATATATAAAAAAACAAAAAAAATCCAAAATCCAAAAAAATTGTAAATTTTTCTTCACTTAGTTTTTAAACTCAAAAAAAAATCCTTTTTTTTCCTTTCCTTTGAAAATTTTCAATCGAAAACAAAAATCCAAAAAAAATATAAAATCTTTTCAAAAACAAAAAAAAAATTTAAAATTCAAAAACACAACTTTTTTTTTGAAAATTAAAAAAAAAAAAATCAAATTTCCATTTTCTAAAAACAAAATAAAATTGAAAAAAAAATCCTTTTGGTAAAAATTTGAAAATTCAACAAAAAAAAATTAAAAAAAACCAAACTTCTCTTTTGAAAATAAATTTCACTCGGTAAGTATTTTTCTTCCTCTAAAAAAACCAAAAATAATTTTTCACTTCGTTTTTTTCAAATCTTCTTTCATTCTCTAAACTTGATTCTAATTTCTTTCTCTTCTCGACTTTCACTTGTGCATGAGTACTTGGACTCGTGACACAACAACAAATCGTTGGACTCGCGACTCAACAACTAATCGTTTAACTCGAACAGACGATCCTCCCGAAATGGCGAACGAGAACGCCGCTCGAACTCTTATGGATAGAATCTTTCCCAATAGAGTTTCTATTCCATCTTGCATCACATTACCCGCCCCTACGGGTAACCATTTCGAAATTCACTCGAACCATATTGCCACGCTTCCAAAATTTGTCAATTTCGAGCATGATGATCCATACATCTTCTTGACTAAATTCGAACAAGTTTGTGCAACCAATAAACTCCAACAACTTTCCGATGATGGAATCAAACTTCGATTAATCCTATTCGCTCTTACGGATTATGCTGAAAAATGGTTGTACAGCTTACCATCGAACTCAATTAAAACATGGGAAGAATTCGTAAAAGCTTTCTTGAAAAAATTCTACCCCTTGGAAAAAACGAGTAGAATCTGAAACGAAATTATAAATTTTCATCAATTCAAGGGAGAATCATTCGGAAAATATTTTGAAAGATTCAAAGAGCTTTTGATAAAATGTCCACACCATAACTTCGAAAAATGGACGATTTGCCAAATTTTGTACGATGGACTCAAAAACAGCTCACGAACCATGCTCGAATCAATGTGCCATGGCCACTTTCTTGCCCAACATCACGACGATGCTTGGCAATTTCTTGAAAACCTTGCTGAAAAGACATCCCAATGGCAACGATCGAACGAAAAATCAATTTACTCACGATCGAGTGCAAACTCGATAGGATCTTCTTTTGCTTTGGAAGCTAAAATCGACGCAATGATTAAAAAATTCGATAACCTTTTCTCATCGAATCATATGAACCAAGCTTCCCAACCGATGTGTTATAAATGTAACGATCCTAATCATATAGCCGATCAGTGTCCCAATTCTGTCGAACAAATCAATGCTTTCAATAAAGCCAAAAACGACCCGTTTTCTCCAATGTACAACCCTGGTTGGAGAAATCATCCGAATTTTGCGTGGAACCAAAACAATCCCAACACGAATACGAATCGTCCCAATTTTCAAGCATTTCCAAATAATGCTTCGAATCCTCCCTTTCAGCCCAACAATTTTCAACCAAACTTTGCGGGTGCATCCTATAATCAACCGCAACAATCAAATTTTCAACCAAATTCTGCTCATCCTCCCCAAGACGATAAACGTTTAACTTCGCTTGAGAAAACTCTTGAAATGTTGGCTAAGGCAACTACTCAAAGCCTTCAATCGAGCAGCAATTTGCAAAATTTATTGACTTCATATATGCAAAACACAAACCAATCAATTGCAAAACTCGAAATGCAAATGAGTCAATTAGCCATGTCTGTAAGAGAACGAGAACGAGGAACATTCCCAAGCCAGCCCATTTCAAATCCCAGAAATCAAAACGCAAATTCAAATCAAGCCCATGTTGTTCAAGATAGCAACGTCACCCAATTGAATGCTATCACAACTCTCCGATCCGGTAAACAAATCGATAATCAAGTCATTAATCCAAACGATTTACTGAAAACTTCTCTCGACACTTCTAAAACAACAAACGAATCTGAACAGAACGTGGAGCCAAACGTTGAATCGAATGCCAATCAAAATTCTTCTTCTTCTACTCGAGTAGACCCGCCTACCGAGTATCGCGTTCCATTTCCACATCGTCTTCGACCCAAGAAACACTCGGACCAAATGGAAAAGATGTTGGAAATTTTTAAACAAGTCAAGGTTAACATCCCACTTCTTGATATCGTTCAACAAGTCCCCACTTACGCGAAATTTCTTAAGGACTTGTGTACCCAAAAGCGACACACTCAAGTGCCCAATAAGGTCTTCTTAGCCACTAGTTTGAGTGAATTCTTGTCCCAATCCATGCCCGTTAAATACAAAGATCCTGGCTACCCTACGATTTCGTGCACAATTGAAGATAAGATGATTAACAAATGCTTGATAAACTTAGGTGCGAGTGTCAACTTGATTCCATACTCCATGTACGAACAATTAGGCTTAGGTGAGCTCAAACCCACAAAAGTAATGCTTCAGTTCGCCGATCGTTCCATTAAGAAGCCCGTGGGAGAAATCGAAGACGTGCTCATTCGAGTAGGGCAATTCATATTCCCTGTTGATTTTATTATTCTCGAAACACAACCAGTGTCAAATCCCACGAGTCAAATTCCATTGATTTTAGGCCGACCATTCTTAGCTACCTCGAATGCCTTAATCAATTGTCGTAACAGATCGATGAAAATCTCTTTTGGAAACATGACTTCGGATCTCAACATTTTCAATCTTGAAAGCCAATCGAACGAACCTCGTGACCAAACGTTGGAAGTTAGTGCCATTCACGAAAAATATGAAAATGAAACACTTGATCTTAACGATGAACGCGAGGCCAAATACGAAAAATTGTTTCACGAAATTCCCAACGAGATTGAATACACTCTTCCTTTTGAATCACTTCCAGTCGAGTCTGAATCTCAACCTAATTCCTTGATCGAAAAAATCCCGAAGTTGGACCTCAAACCACTTCCCGATCAACTTAAGTACGCATACTTAGGTGATAACGAAACATTGCCTGTCATAATTTCTACGACTCTCTCTTGATCAAGAAGCTTCTCTTCTCTCTATTCTTTCGAAAAATAAGGAAGCGATTGGATGGTCGATCTCCGATATTAAGGGAATTAGCCCTGCTATTATTTAACATCGCATCCATTTAATCGACGATGCCAAGTTCGTTCGTGACGTGCAACGAAGGCTTAATCCAAAAATGAAAGATGCGGTGCGTGATGAAATTCTTAAACTTCTCGACAACGGAATCATTTACCCAATATCTGATAGTTCATGGTTTAGCCCAATTCACGTTGTACCGAAAAAGTCTGGGCTAACCGTTGTCAAGAACGATTCAAACGAACTTATTCCAACTCGTACTCAAACGGGTTGGTGTTTTTGCATTGACTATCGAAAACTAAATGTCGCGACATGAAAAGATCACTTCCCTCTTCCTTTCATTGACCAAATGCTCGAATGTTTAGCCGGCCATGAATTTTACTGCTTCCTTGATGGTTATTCCGGCTATAATCAAATTCCCATCGCTCCCGAAGGTCAAGAGAAAATGACTTTCACATGTCCATTCGGTACCTTTGCTTATCGACGTATGCCATTCGAACTTTGTAACGCCCCTGCGACTTTCTAACGATGCATGGTTGGAATTTTTTTCGACATGATTGAACGCTTTCTAGAAGTTTTTATGGACGATTTCTCAATCTTTGGCGATTCTTTTTCCCAATGTTTACATCATCTCGAGTTGGTTCTAAATCGATGTAAAGAAAAATATTTGACTTTGAATTGGGAAAATTGCCACTTTATGGTCAAACAAGGCATAGTCCTTGGACATATCATCTCAAATAAAGGCATTGAGGTAGATAAAGCGAAAATCGACGTAATTGCAAATCTACCCATTCCAAAAACTGTTAAGGACATTCGATCATTTCTTGGACACACTGGCTTTTACCGTCGCTTTGTGAAAGACTTTAGCAAAATTGCTCGTCCTTTGACGACTCTTCTTGGAAAAGACGTTCCTTTCGATTTTAACTCTGATTGTATCTCTTCTTTTGAACATCTTCAGAACGAACTCATTTCTGCTCCAATCATTTGTGTGCCCAATTGGGATCTTCCTTTCGAAATAATGTGTGATGCTTCGAACTTTGCCGTTGGTGCTGTGTTAGGACAACGCATCAACAAGATCCTTTACGTCATTTACTATGCGAGTATGACTTTGAACGATGCTCAACTTAACTACACAACAACCGAAAAAGAGCTTCTAGCTGTCGTTTTTGTTCTCGAAAAATTCCGACAATACTTGACAGGGTCACACATTACTGTGTACTCGGACCACTCTGCGCTTCGATATCTCTTCGCTAAAAAGGTTGCCAAGTCCCGCTTGATTCGTTGGATCCTTTTACTTCAAGAATTTTCCTTACAATTAAAGACAAAAAAGGATCCGATAACTTCATAGCCGATCACTTGTCTCATCTTTCTAATGCACCACCTTCTTTGCCAATCAATGAAAACTTCCCCGATGAACAACTTTCAATTTCGATCAATCCATGGTACGCTGATATAGTGAACTACTTAGTTACTAAAGAAACTCCCTCATCTTGGTCCAAACAGGATAAATACAAATTCATGTCCCAAGTGAAATATTTCTATTGGGACGATCCATACATGTTCAAATATTGTCCTGACCAAATCATCCAACGTTCCATTCCGGATAATGAGATTAGGAGTGTTCTTTCATTTTTCCACGATCAAGCGTGTGGTGGACATTTTGGTCCTCGAAAAACTGCGGAAAAATTACTTCAGTGTGGTTTCTATTGGCCTTCTCTTTTCAAAGACTCGTTTGAATTTTGTAAAACTTGCGATCGATGTCAAATGCTTGGACGAATTTCTCGACAAGATATGATGCCTCTAAACCCCATTCTTACAATTGAAATCTTTGATGTTTGGGGTATCGACTTTATGGGACCTTTCCCCAACTCTTTTGGATACTTGTATATCCTTTTTGCCGTCGATTACGTTTCAAAATGGGTCGAAGCCGTTCCTTGCAAAACCAACGACCATAGAATTGTTGTGAAATTTCTCAAAGAAAACATCTTTTCGAGGTTCGGCACACCTCGCACAATAATCAGTGATAACGGAACCCATTTGTAACAACCCGGGGTTTTGGTGTTAATTTATCTTCGTCATTAAAAGATTAATTTGCTAGCTAATTGTTGTTTGAAGTTTTTAAAACCCGGTTTAAATTTCTTTTAAAAATTTGAAGAGTTTTGTGGGCTTCAAATTTAAATGTTAGCCCACGTTTTCAATTGTTTGTCTTTGCCGTGATAACAATCAAAGAAAAACCCAGCCCTTCTTTCATTTTTCACTCATTCAAAACCCTAAAACAAAATAAACGAAAAGAATGAAAATGGTGGCCGCGCTCGTTTTTGCTTCAGAAATTAGGGTTTCGTTTGTTTTTGGCTTCGCTTGTTTTTGTGATGCCAAGACTTCAATTCCGATGTCAATCCTTGGATCTCTTTCTTCAGTTGATTCTGTTTGCTCGCGGCTCCTTCTATTTGGCGAAAAAGGTGAGTGATTTCTCACTCACTTCTAATTCAAAGTCGTATAATCCTTTGTTAATTGATTTCCATGGCTTGGATTTTGGTTTGAATCTGTTGTTTTGAATTCTCTGGTACTTTGATTTTGTGATAACATTTTGGCTTCGGCTTCCTTGTACTTTACGAACTCCATTTGGGTTTTTGTTGATGGGTGTCGCTGTTATCAAAAATAAATCGAACTTTGAACAAGGATTTCGGGTTGACTTCGGCCACTTGATTTTGGGAATGCGAATCACGACTTTATATTATAGTTAGCCATCACCATTGCTTTGGTATTGCTTCTGATCATTTCCATTTGAATATCGTTCGTATTCGTTTATTTGAACTCGTCAATGATTTTGTGATGATATGTTGTTTTCTACTTCGATTTGGGTTTTGAGATCACTAGACTTTGATTGTAACATTATTTGACGTTGGCGTTGACTTGTTTTATACTTTCACTATATGTAAATGCTTGTGGTTTACCATACTTCATGTTGCCCAGTCTAGTTGAAGTCTTCATATAACTACACTTTTATCATTGTGCATTTATGTGCTATGACATGTCTGCTCGAGTTGCGTCGGGTTGAGTCATTCTGATACCGTATTGCTTTGAAATAGTTTGAGTTTATATACAGTTAGTCTATCCTCTGTTACTGGTACAAGCTTTATCCTCATTGATGCATTCCATTTTTGTGAGTATTGTCATGTCTCCACTGATATTCGAGTTCATATCCACTGTTGTCGTCTAATGCAGTTCGAATTATGATGAGTTGCATCCCTCGAGTACTGGTCTGGTTCAGTCTCGTACCACTGGTGCATTGCCTTTGTGGTCTTCATATTCATGTGTTCTTTGATTTGTACAGTGTAATGTCACATTGCTGGAATGACTTTGACATTGTTTTGATGCTCTGGTCTTCAGTGTCATGGTTACTGGGCTGTTTGTATCAGTTTTCGACCAAGTTTGAGTTTTGCATTTGAGTAGAGACCATTTGATAGTTGTAGCTGCACTATGCATTTAAGTGCTTGCTGTGTTGCCATATTAATCCCTTTGACCTCTCATCGGTTTAGTGTGTGCACTTGCTTGGCCATTTTTGAGTTCCAGGCTTTTACTGTTCTGTTTTGTGTTGAGTTCCAATTGAAACCTGGAACTGCTATATTTGACTAAGAATTCTTGTTCCTCTGACTAGTTTGCATTCATGTGTGCATCACTTATTTGCCTCCTTATTGTTCGGACTTTGTTCATATGATTTTCTGATTGCTTGGTTGACGTTGTTTCAACTCGATTGTCGACTCTTGTGACTCCACTTCATGCTCATAGTGGTTTAGCTGGGACTGGTCTATACTTGATTCCCTGAGTTGCTAGAGTTTGTACCATTTGAGGCATTTGTGTTGAGTCAGTGACTTAACATTTTGCATTTTATTTGTGGTTTGATGCCTTCTTGAATTTTTTAGTCTTTTATAAGCATGTTAAGGCAGTTCGTAATTGTGTTAGCTGTCTTGACCATTTGAACTAAGCATGTAGCCATCCCTTTGGTGCAGTTTCATATATTACAGTCATTTCATGGTTGCTGCTCCATTGGGTTTGGTTATTTATATACTTCATGTATACATATCTCATCACTGTAGTGGCGAGGCAGTACACGCGTGCGTGTACTGCAGCCCTAGCAGAATTGACAGATTTGGTTGATATTTCGATTGTTAAATTATTTCGTTGGTTCAATTAAATATTTTGAAGTTGTATTTTGAAATGGTTCATTTTGATTTGAGTTGGATCCGTTGGCTTTTGGATTCATTGATCTTCTGAGTATTTCATAGACTGTATTGGCAAGGCAGTACACGTTAGCGTGTACTGCAGCCAATCAGCATTGTTGTTTTTAAATTGACATTTCAATTGTTTAAATTGATTTGGATTGCTGATTTGTTGTTTAACACTGTTTAGTGTTATATCTGCCGTTATCCGATTCTTTATCGAGGAGTCGGATATACGAAATTTCTGTGACTGTCGTCTATTTGATATTTGATTATTATTGCTTCTGTGCATTAATAACTAAGTTTGAATTAGACTGACCCGTGTATTATTTTCTTTTGAATTTGATACTCGGGTCAGACCCGAGTTATTTCAGGTTGTAGATTTCCTGCTTTGAGTTGCTGTTGAGCTATGAAGACTTTTCATATCATTTGAAGTGGTCTACGTTTTTAGTAGTAGTCAGTGTGTCTATTTTAAGCTGATATGTATTCATGTATATTAGTCAATAATGTACTTGTATATATAACTTCTTGAGTCGACAGTTGTAGTTGTATCATATGTATTGTGTCAACTATATTGTAACCGACATCAGTTATATATATATATGAGACTTTTGTTTCTATCTGTGTTCCGCATTTATATTATCTGTGTTATTATTATATCTAATGTCCTAAACTATTATGAACCATCGTAGTTTGTTTTATACTGATAATTGGGTATGTCGATGGGAGTAAATAAATAAGATGAAAAATGAAAAGTATATACCACTCCTATCGAGGTAATCAATATTAGCGTAAGGCCAACTACGGATGGCTGCTCCTATCCAGCCTTATTCTTCGTAATAATAGACAGTATTTCTTCTAACACTCTTTGTTATTATGGGCATAGAGGTGGGGCGTCAAACCATTTTTGTAACCGTTTTTTTGAAACTTTAATAAAAATACTTGATAACCCACAAGTTATCCACTCCGTATCATCCTCAGACTTGTGGCCAAGTTGAAGTTTCAAATCGACAAATAAAACAAATCATGGAGAAAACTGTCAATAAAAATTGAAAAGATTGGTCTCAAAAATTGACCGACGCGCTTTGGGCTTACCGTACTGCTTTTAAAACAAACCTTGGGATGTCCCCATTTCGGTTAGTTTACGGTAAAGCTTGCCATTTACCAGTTGAAATCGAACACAAAGAGCTGTGGGCAACTAAGAACTTAAACTTTGATCTTGAGAAAGTTGGCAAAAACCAAAAACTACAACTCAATGAACTAGAAGAACTTAGGAACGACGCGTATTAAAACGAGAAAATTTACAAAGAAAAAAACCAAAGTTTTTCACGACAAGTCAATCCTAAGAAAAACATTTTTGCCTAACCAAAAAGTTCTTTTATATGACTCAAGACTTCATTTATTCCCTGGGAAACTTAGATCGAGATGGACCGAACTATTTGTGGTACGAACTGTTTTTCCACATGGTGCCATAGAAATAGAAAACCCCAGGGATGGATCGATTTTCAAAGTCAACGGTCATCGTTTGAAACCTTTCTTGGAATTGCCAAATAACCAAGAGGAGGAGCTCATGATCCTTCATGAGCCAAGCTACGTCTAGTAAGAATGTTAACCCTCTTTTGTAAATATGTACATAGTTTTCCCCGTTACACTCATCGACTGTGGGGACACTATAAAAATTAAGTGTGGGGGGGTCTCATTTTAATTTTTTAAGTTCATGGTATTTTTGAATTTTCATTTTTATTTTAACTTAAAAAAAATCTCAAAATTTCAAAATCTCAAAAACATTTTCTTTTTAGCATTTTGATTTATTTTTTGAGGAAACACTAAGGGATAGGTATAAGTTTTGGTTAATAAATTGAAATTTTTGAAAATTTATTAGTCTTAACAAAAATAAAAATGAAGTTTGATTACAAATAACAATGGTTTAACTAGTATATAGGAAGGTTCATATGTGTTAATTATGAAGTATGTTCTAATTGAAACTCTTTGTTTAAAAAAATGGTAAATTTAAAGTAAAGGATATAACGTTTTTATCTTCTAAGTTAAATGGTGCTAAGATGATTTTGCAAAACTCTCTCTTTCTAAAAAAAAGAAGAAGAAAAAACATTTGTATATATGTGTATATATATTTAACACCTTGAAACAACCCAAAATTTTCGATCACGAAAATTCCAGATAGTTAGGAAATGAAGAAAGAGATAAAAGAAGAAGGAAACAGAAACACCAAAACACAGATTCTCACATTCGCAGCGGATCAAAATATAATATTAAATAAAATAGCTGTTATACAAAGGAAAACTGTATCTGTTAATTTATATCAATACATCAGAGTTACAACATTTACACATACACTGGACAGTTAAAATCAACATGCCCCAAATAAATAACAACCTATCACAGCGGAATACACTCCATACGTTCCTGCCATCCAGCTCGCCACCTGAGCTCCAGAACGTCCTCACCTGAAAATATGTAATACTCGGTCTGACCCGAGCATTACATCAAAGTAACACCTGGGTCAAGCTGGAAACCAGCGTGAGTAAACCCATCTAACATGGAATACTACAGCATAAAACTTACATAAAACCCGGGGTAACTCGTATGAATTTATAAATTCATAATTTGTTATAGACATCACTTATTTCACATATCAATTTCTAAGTACCAAAACTTAGATTAAATGGTCCAATTCACTTAAATCATTTCATTCCAGCTTATTGATTTCACATATCAATCTATAAAGAATCGAAGTGGTTTCTGGTATTTACTAATACCCGACTCCGGTCTCTTCGAACCCAATGTCATCTAAA
The DNA here is from genome assembly GCA_030737815.1 of Allium fistulosum. Lineage (NCBI taxonomy): Eukaryota > Viridiplantae > Streptophyta > Magnoliopsida > Asparagales > Amaryllidaceae > Allium > Allium fistulosum. The sequence continues at coordinate 3,351,472 of JASFAW010000015.1, forward strand.
CCCAAGTTATTCAATTTAAATACAATTCAACTTTAATTACCGGATATCACTTTTACACAACAATTCATAATTGATAGATAATCACATTATCACTATCCAACCAACATATCACATTACAAAGCAATTCATATCAGAGATATCAACCAATTCAAAGCACTCATCATCATTCAATCATTCATAAGCAAGATTGATCACTTCCATTAATCAATTTAATTAATCCCCAATTAGATTAATTTCCATCTTATAAGTAATTATAATTTCCCTTTTTAATTAATTATCCAGTAATTATCCATTAATTACTTCGCTAAGTAATTTCATTTCATTAATTACATTAAGTAATTATACTTAGCCCATCGTCAAGTGATTATCTTAAATTAATTAAACAAATTAATTAACTTAAATTAACCACATTAAATTAATTAATTACATTTAGTAATTAATTTTTTTTAAATTACTTCATTAAGTAATTACCTTTAATAATTCTTTAATATAAAGTAATTAACCTCTAAATTAATTATTACTTAATTAATTAACCTTTGATTACTTAGATTAATCAAGCTTAAATCAGGTAATCAACTACCCCTAATTAATTACACAAATTAATTCATCTTAATCTAATTACCTAAATTACTTATCTTAGTAAATTAAGTAATTTATACTTTAATTACTTTTGTAAATAAGACTTGATTAAATTAAGATAACCCATATACTAATTTAATCTCATAACTACCATTTAAATTAAATTAAATTTAAAAACTTGAATTTGTTTAAAACATCATGCTCTAAACTTAAACATTTCATAACTCTTTTAAAACTAGTTAAAACTTCTGTTTAAAATTTAAGTTTTGCTTTTAAAACTTGAAAATCATTTTAGTTTAAAATCTGGACAGATTTAAAAACTGGAAACAAAACGTTTCCAAACAAAACAACAAATTCTCGAGACAAACACATGAAAACTCGAGACAATCAAACAAAACTACCTCGCTTCGACATCTCGGAGTCAAACACGAGAACCCCACGAGAAAAAAACCCGGCCAAAACACTTCTTCCCCAAACCCACAACTTCAGATGCACATGTCGACCACCGTGCACATGCACGGCCGGAAAACTCGACGCCGATCAACTCTCCGGCTCTCACCAACCCACAATCGATCTCGACAACCACCACGACGATGCAGCACAACGAAAATCGATGGCGAACCCAAAATCAAAATCTCGATCAAACTGGGAATGAATACGATCGACAAAACCTCCTCTGGCCGTCGACCTAGACCACGAGCACCCTCGCCATCTCTACCAAAGAATCCCCTCGACCTCCAGCACAAATCCCCTCCATCGCGCACCATCCCGATTCACCACAACCACCGCGCAAATGCCATCAACATCGACAGCACATCTGAGCACAAAAACCCTACTTCTTCCTTCTCCGGCCACCACAGCCAACAGAAAAATCAATCACTATTTTTTCCAGTGATCTCTGACACCCCCGACCACCACCATGCCAAACCACGAGCTCCAGTTCACCTCCGATCGCCGTGGGTAGCCAAAATACCCAAATTCGTTCAACTTTGAATTTCTTAATAAATAAGACACTAAAAACTCTGATTTTACTTTTAAAAATCATGATTTTTGGAAGACGAGGTGAATGGTATAGGTAAATCAAATAATTACAATATTTGCATTTTGACATATTTTGGAATTCCACTGTATATTTTCTTTCCCATTCAAAATCATCTTCTGTTTTAACATATAAATATATTTAAAACTTAAATCTTGACTTATTACACAGGTTTCATTTAGATATTGAAGCCTAAAAATGATTTGAGGAAAAGTTTTTGATTTTTGAAACAGGTTTTAGAACCTGTAAACCAGAAACAGGACTCATTCCCATATATCCAAACATGCACAAGTACATATATTCATATTTGTATATATATAACCAATTTTCATAACTTAACTTAAAGCATGATCACAACAACTAGTTCAAATCCAGATTTCAACAGAGTTTACTAACAGATAAAAGGGATTTAGTTTAGGGGTTTGCTCACAAAAAATGTTTAACAGAGAACACTGCTACTTATATAACCAAGCTTATCCATTGATTAGCATAAAAGACTTAGTTTACTCACATGATTGAAGAAACAGAGTTATAAAGTAGAATTTGAATTTCAAGAGGATAGATCCACTCACAGTTTAAAAGGAATAGAAAACTGCTACCCTGCCTTGTTGATGATCTTCTCTATTTTGTGTTGTTTTGTTTTGATTTTCTGAACTTGGGTTATTTGATTTCAAGTAGCAGTTAGTATTTTATTTTAGTTCATTCGAACCAGAGATTGAAGCAAAACAAAGGTATATGTATACACGTAGAGAAGGAACTATACAGGGTAAGTATTACTGGTACAAGATTTTTATTAGTTTGGCCAGAGATTTTTTTTCGTATGGAGGCTGATATGATTTTGTTCTTGTGCTAGAGATGATGGCATTTAATGCTTTGGTCCCTTTTCAAGTTTACACATTCTATATATTTTTATTTAGTATATCCTGTATATATTTTATTTTCCTCCTTTACATGCATATCTCTTTATAAAATTTCATATCCTTTAAGCATACATACACCTATACTTGCATTTATTTTGTCTTCACATACATATTTTCTCATGCTATAAATATGTTTTGGTATACTTTTGATATTATATATATATATTCACATTTTTACAACTTCTTATACTTTGCTTCATATCATATACACACACTTATATTTATACATTTTTTTATATACATTGCTTATGTATATTTTATCATTATATGTATATATATATATTCACATTTACACAACTTTCATGTATATTAGTTCATGTGGCAAATATATATGTATACATATTACTTATGTGCTTGTGTATATATTTAAACATCATAACCTTTTACATGTTTTAATGATCATAAAGCTTGTATAGTTATATACACTTTTATGGATATTCCATCTAAATTTCAAATGGAAGAGTTTTTATATATTTTCCTTTGAAATTTATCATAACTAAAATGTTATAACTTAAGTTTGAATATAGTTTTTAAATCAATTTATATATATATTCAGATATTTTGAATATCAGAAATTCATTTGTTCGACTAATCAAAACTAATATTCCAATAATTACATCAGTTAATCACCCGATAAATAGACATTAAAATCCGGGTTGTCACATTCCTCCCCCCTTTAGAACTTTTCGTCCTCGAAAAGGAACGAAACCAAAATTTTATTAAAATACTTAATATCAGAAAAGTTTTTTTTTCTTTTTTTCTTTGAACATTTTTAAAATACTATAAAATCTATATAATATTGCCAAAATAGTTTTTATAAAATATTTTTGTAACTCGGTGTCTCAACAAGTCCATCCTTGTTCTCACAGAAATTTGGTCATACGTTGATCAGACGTAGGACTGAAAATCTATAAGTACTTGGTAAACTCGTTTCTAACACTCAGTGAAAATACTTTGGAAAATAATTTTATTGAAAACATTTTTGAAAATAGAGAAAATATCTTGGTGAAAATGCTCTGGAAATCATCACCCCCATCCATGGTCGCAGTTAACCTGGTGGTTACGTTGCCGTCCCGGTAAAATCAAGTGTAGACTGTTGGCACTCATCCTCCACACGATTATCGCTATGGTCCACACAGTAGATCGCAGCGACATCGAGTTACACTGTCGTCACAGCATAACCCAAATGCCCCTGTAGGCATCAGCGCCCCCGACTTTCGCTACCCAATAATCCTCAGGAACTAGTTTGTCCGGACTCCTCACAGGATCAACTTTAGAACCTCCCCCTTAGAGGCTCAAGGCAGTACCACCCTGTGGCACTCGTGATAAGTTCATTCAAGGGAGCGCCTTTTTCTCCAGAGCCACTTTCAAAACACTTTATACTATACACATATAGTATTTTCCAAATCATACACCAAGTATGAATCTCATATAAATCTCCTTTACAAAATCGATTCCCAAAATTGATAATTCTCATATTAGGCTTTTCCAAATTCCAAATTTGATTTTCCTCAAAAATCAAAGCCTTTCCAAATTCAAAGGTTCCCAAAACCTTTTTCCAAAATCATTTTTCACAAAATCCTTTATATATACGTATATATATATATATGATAATCCTGGGAATTTTTTTGAATCACTTCATACTTGTATAAATTTCCTTCTATACTTCAAATATTTTCAAAACCCTTTTCTTCAAGCAATAGATTCAACAAGGGAAGTTTACCATATATAACAAAGATAAATAAATTTGTTTATTCCAAATCAAATATTCAAATTTTGATTACTCCTTTGTAAAGTCATTTACCATATTGCTTCCTTCAATAAGGTAAATTTTAATCATAGAAATATTAAATTTCCACCTTATTTCCTCATATATCTCCCAAAATACACTTTTCATTTCAAAACCACTTTACAATTCTTATCCACAACTTACAATATCAATTTTATTCAAACTCGTACGATGTCCACATATCATCCGTACGCAATATCAATCTGATCGCTCACTCGATCACACAATTTCACTTCCGAACTAGTATTGTCCACCCGACTTCCTAGTGCGGACTCAGATCTGGTTTCTTGATCAGAAACCGTCATTCTCCTTGCATAGTCACAACCATGATAGAGAATATCCAGAACCAATCAAAAATCCATATCCAGGTTCGCCGTCGAAAATCAAGCGAAAAATCCCAACTCGGATCGATAATACTATCTCGAAATTCTGTGCTCGAATTTGGATCAAATCACTATGCAAATAGAATAATATACGTACATCCTACGTATTTATCTTCATTGATTATCAGTTAAATAAATTTCCTTTCTATTCATCCTCACTTAGATTTATTCAACTATTCACATTTGCCTTAATCCCCATTTGGATTATCACTTTAATTCTTATCTCAGTTGGGTATTTAATCAATAACAGTTTGAACTCCGCCCAGTTTATATTTAGAAAATAGCTTGCAAAATTTTAAAATAGATAAGTAGTTGAAAATAATTATTAGTTTGTAAAATAGCTGTAAAACAGTTAAGTAATTGTAAATAGTTGAAAAATAGTAATTATTTATAAAACAATTGAAAAACAGTGATTAGTTTATAAATCAGTTGTAAAATTGTTAAATAGTTCCAAAAGTAATTGTAAAACAAGTTTAAGATAGTTTCAGGTTCAAAAGGAAAGGTTGTATAGTAAATAGTTTGGAAAAATAGATTTATATTAAAACAATTTATCTTGAAAATAGTCCAGAGTCAAACTGTTCAAACAGCCTTTGTTTGCAACAAGTCCCTCTTATTCAAATAATACTTATTTATTATTTCTTTTAGCACTTTGACACAAATTCCAAATTTTCTGGCTTAGATTTAAAACTTCACAATCTAGATCACCTTCAGTTCCAATTTATAAGTCATACTTATCTAAAACATTCATTTTGCTTACTCATTAATTCACATCTTATTATTAAACACAACAATCATGTAACGGACCCGATATTTTCAACCATTCGCATCCATTATAAGTGTATAGGTAGACACTCATGCCGGAATTGAATTGCTCAAAATACTGCGTTGTAAATAAAATTTGGCAAATCTCAGAATATGCAGTAAATAATTATAATCACAGATCACAGACACAGAGTAAAATAATGCAGCGGAAGTAAAAGAAATAGTAGTTCATGAAGCTACTATATAAATATATCAGAGTTACATAAGATATAACAGGAGAAATAGAATACAACAAAAGTCTCAATATAATAACCAAGTACAAGCTGAATAGAACAACGGAACCGAAGTTGATAGAACAAGACTAGCAGATAATCTCCAGCGATTCAAATCTCCAGAAGGTGGAAATCCAAATCTGTGAATACTCAGGCTGACCCGAGCGTAACGCAAAACACAAAACACTCGAGTCAGGACAATATATACTTATATAATATAAACCAACTCAAGTGAACTGTAATAAGGTACAAGTAACTTAAAGAATGCTTGGGATCGCCCATTCTTTAAGGATCCATTAAACTATTTACTATGTAGTAATATACGCTATATACAGTAGTGTCTAATTAGTAAAGTATAATCATATAGAAAATAGCGTTAAGGGGATGGAGAACCTTAACGCGATCGGATCTTAAAATCAAAATCGTAGTGGGTTCGATATGGTAGGTGACATGGCACACAAGGCAATGCCAGGGTAGATATACCAATTACGCACACGGACTGATGGATACGCATAGCAGCCACTACCGTTCCACCTCGAACAACACTCCCAAATCAAGGGTGGCCACCAAAATCACAAAGTAATAGAATGGTATCGAAGAAGTGTGTCCGATACGAGGTGCTACCTCACTGGCCTGAGATCGCTCCTGTTTTAGTCACCTTATGCCAACTCACGGGAGTTGGGTCCACGTATATACCTTAGGATCGTCGCCACCATCCTTCTTCATTCTGAAAACTCCACCGCGTACACAGTTGTCAAAGTGGTTTTCGGTATCGACAGAGAGTATGTCCATATCTGATCCCGGTCTCTTTAACAACCAAACGTTATTATAACCCATGGTTATAATTTTAAAATAATATTTTATACTTCAAAATAGAATATCATTTCAAATCCAAATCTTTATCAAAATAAAGATTAAATCAATTCCAAACCATTTCAATATATTAACATATCATATCTTTCCAAACTTCATTTCGAATCATTTTAATATATCAAAATATCATATCTTTCCAAACTTCATTTCAAATCATTTTAATATAATAAAATATCATATCAGTTCAAATCCAAATATTCAACTTTTAGATACCTTTTAAATTTAAAGATATACTTCATTTATTATCATTTCAAGTCAACTTTTAAATAATTTATATTTCAATAATTCATTTAAACCATTTAAAAGTGTAATTATTATACTTTCAAATCAAGTATTAAAATTTCCAAAGTTTCAATTCAATCCAATCATTTATTTAAATTAAATTTCCATAGACCGCTTCAAATTTTATAAATTTCAAATATAGATTTTATCCACAAAATAACTATTCAAATTATAAAATAAATTCCAAAGCTTTATTATCCTATATTTCATAAGTCCAATATCATTTAAATAAACTCAAATAATATATAGTTCAAATATTCATTTATCAAATAAATTAGATAAATCAGAAATCAAATATCATTTCAAATCCATTTCAAAGTATCAAAATATTATTCAAACATCATTCATTTTAATTCATTTAAAATACCATTTAATCCATTCATTTTATTGAATTTAAATACCATTTTAAACTCACATTAAAAATCAAATTCTTCCATTTAAAACCATTTAAATGTCTCTTCATTATCTTTAGAAATTTAACATTTAATTTCCAAAGTTGTATCATTTTCCGAAGATAAATTTTCATTAAAATATATTAAAATAACAAAATATAGTTTCCGTAGCACTTATAAAATGCTACGTAAAGTTATAGTTTAAAACAGTTATTTAACAAAAGACAGCGCTTAAGTGCGGTAATAGATTTCTTTTATTTTCGAATAAACTTTAGTTATCTTTATCAACTATAGCACTTACAAAGTACTATAATAGCTTTTAGTTCAAATTAACCCCTTTAGTTCATTTAAACAATTACATTTCAAAAAATACAGTCAAATCAAATTCAGAGTTAAATTACAATTTCACAATTAATTAACCTTTAATATAAATCATTTTAACTTATAAAATCATATAATTTCACAATTAAAAACAATCATTTAAATACCATTTATTATAAAGTCAAATTTCCATACAAAATCAAATTAAATAACAATTTACTTATTTAAATTCAATTATTAAATTTCCATTTCTTTAATTAAATTCTTAACTTAACCAAAAAGTTTAAATTCCCAAAATATAGCTTATTTCCCTTTATTTTACTTAAATAAAACTTCACTTTTAACAAAAATTCAAAATTTCCAATTTTAAGCTATATTTCAAAATTTACTTAAACATTCATTTTATTTAACATTTTAACTTATTCAAAAACCATTATAATTTTATATAATCATTTAAATTACATTTTAAATCAAAATATTATATTTTTCTTACTTCATAAAATTTCCTTTTTAAAACAAAACATAAATTCCAAGATTTACTTATAGTTCAAATTCTCCTTTACCATGTACTTAATTCATTATTTAATTTATAGAAAATCACTAATATTTCAAAAAAAAATCATTTTTACTTAAATTTAAATCAAAATATCATAATATTTATATTTTTAAAATATTTTATAAATTTTAGAAAAGTATATAAACCACGGGTCTGTATAAAATTTTCTAGCCTAGGTCAAGTGATACGGATGTCTATCATTTCAATTCGCAGTTTACAAAAAAAAACCGGGTTTTATCATTTCAAACCCGCAATCCCAAGTTAAATAAAATAAATAAAAAGTCGCTCAGGCTTATCATTTCAGCCCATAACGATCTTTCCCTATTCTAAAGTCCGTTCGGGTATGTATCATTTCAACCCATAGTGATTTCTATACTAACAGGGAACTTGCAGTGTGATAAACTGATATAAATAAACAGAATAACATAATAAACAGTAACATATGGTATAACAGATAAATAAACATGGGTGAACATCATATGATTATAATATAGCAGTTATAACAGGATGATATGCATTTACAGATTCAAGTGATGTCAGTATATCACTATATAAGTACATATTAGTCTGGTGAGATTTACTCACCTTATTGTCGTCGAAGATTTTGATTCAAGAATAATGGTAACACTTTTAAAAGAGAATGCATAGAAGCATGATCAAATAGTTGTGAAGGCTGCGACCAGATTTTTATTCTTGAAAAGGAAACGAATAAATTCAACATCAAAACTAAGTAAAATTTAACACAAAATTTTGAAATAAACTGAACGAATGGAATTAAATTTTGACTTGACCACTTCACTAGATGGAGAGAGGAAGGGAGGGTGTAGATGAGCATGAAGTGGACGACAAAATATAACAAACAAAAAGAAGAAGGAAGGAAAAAAAATGAATTAAAACCATTACCTGATTTTCCTGCTCACGAAAAAGAAAGAAGCAAATGGAGATGCAGACAATTTTGAGGTGAGGAAATGTGATATGAGGTTTGTATTTATAGGCAGAAGCTTTGCACTCAAGGAAAAGTAACGTGTGCAAATCAAATGGGAACAAAAAGGCAGGCAAATATTTTTGTTTTGATATGTGATGTTGAATTATTGCGTTTATAAGGCAAAGAATATTTAAATCAAATAATTAATTTTTTTGCAGTGGTATCTTGGACCACATATCCAAAAGTAACGTACATTGATTTGTTAAAGGAATGGCAAAAGAAATAAAGAAGCTAGAATTGAAAAGGTCATGAGTTAAGGTAAAAGAAACATATATATTTAATCTTATATGCAAATGAAAAAGGAATGAGATAAGGAGAAGATTTTGGAGTGATTAGGAAGAGTAATACATAACTAAAGTATGGTAATTAAATAGATCGGTAAATAAAAGGGAAGAAATAAACAATTTAGCGTATGCGTAATAAAAACAAAGTAACGTATGTACAATTGAAATTTTTTTTCCAAGCTATTAAACACATAAGAAATATTTAATAGATAAAATAAGGCCTAGACAAACAAATAAAGAAATAAATGTCAAGAGATAGACATAGGAAAATAATAAAGAGACTAGGCAAAAAAAAAGTAAGAAAGAAAGAGGGTATAAACGAATAACTTGATGTATTAATTTTTCTTTCTAGAATTGCATGAGAGATGAGAAGTTATAGGCAAGAAAATAATTATTTGCATTGATTGATAAAAGAACGGTAAGACTCTTTAAATTTAGAACGTAAAAGGTAGAGAATGATTACACTGCATTGCATTATTAAAAGGTTGCGTGTTTTGAAATTTAAATAGGTTGAGCGAATTATGAAAGGTAACGACAAAGAAAATAAAATTATTGGCAAGATTTGGAACGATTCCTGGATAAAGATTTTATACCCAAATTTAAAACAAATGAATATTATGGGAAAAAGTAACGCTAATTCGTGGAATTCAGGGTACTAAAATTTAATGGCTATAGTTAATTTATTTACTAATTAAGAATGCGCACCCTAAACGTACTCCTGCATTTTATATTTTCACATTTACTTATTTGCTACTCGTACGTTTAAAGGGTATTTTATTACATACGTACAAGTTCTCACCCCCAATTAAACGGGTATAAACGTAAATTCAAAACGTGCCTTTTATAAGCTTATTTATCCACTATCTATACTATTCGATCTAACACTTTATTTATAAATTATTAACTAAGAAACAAATTGTAAACGAATAAGGTTAAATTCTTTTACAAAATATAAATAAAAATTTGGTGATCATTAAAATTTTAAATTTAGAATTTCAACTTTCTTAAAATAAAACCCCATAGTTATAAATAAAAGAATTAGAAGTATTATTAAATATTGGGTTGTTACATTCTCCCCCACTCAAAACTTTTCGTCCCTGAAAAGGAGGGAGATAGGAGAATAGAACTACCAGAAGAAAAATAGATTGAAAAACAAAGTAAAACAATTATTTTAAACCCTATGGATTTCAATGTAGACTAATAATTGATTTCACCCATTGAATTTCCCCTAAGTTAAATAAATCTGATTATCCTATCAAGTTATCTTTAATTAACAATTTCTAAAAATTATATATTTTCATACTCATTTATTAAGTCAAAAGTTCATTATTTTACTTAGCTCTTAATTTAACACATAACCTAACACTTTATTTAAAATACCCATTTCATAAATAGATATTCCTTTAATAAGTTACACTTAAAATTCCATTTGAAAACCAAATTCTCAATTATCAAATTTTAGTGATGTTAAAATACATTTTAACTATTTAAATCATAATTATTCTTTTTCAAGACATATCTATTTCATAATTAAAATATTTATCATAGCAAATATAACAATCAAATTTCTTTACACATTTATTCACTTAGACATCAATTAAACTATGATTTCAAATTAAATAAACTTTATTACAAAATGTCCAATTCAAATGTATTTTATTTTATCTATTCAAAGATACATTATTTATTATACAACATATTCATTTCAGGAAATAACCTTTATTAAATTTCCTAGGTTAGACTTAAGGTTCCATAGTAAATCAAATTTGATTATTAAGTTATTTAAATAAAATCTCTTTAAATTCTTTTTTCACTATTTACCTCTGTTAAATCTTTTATAACTAAAATTTAAGTGTATAACATTTATTATAACCACTCAAATTTTATTTATAAAATCCTTTTTATATTGTATATTATCCAATTACATACTCAACTTCTGTGTAATTTAGGTAAGTTATATTGGAATGATTTGTGTGTTATACAAATAAAACTTTCCAATTCAATTATCTCAGGTTGAATCATTTATCCAAATTTTTTTTATAATTGAAATTATTCTTCAAGATAAAGTGTAAGAATTAATTTCTGATTCTCTTCAAACCATTTGGAGATAAGTAATTATATATACACAATATGTCAAATCAATTTTAAATCATATATCTATATACAATGTAAATCAAGTCAAAATTTAGAAATTCAAATTAACTAAATTCCCCAAAACAAAGCTGTAGCAAGACTACAGAACAGTCTCTTCACTTCGAAACTCGAAAATGAACGTCGATGATGCTGCAGTCATCACCGAAATTATTTTCCAGAGACAAAGAGAAGAGCACTAAATTTTTAAACTTTAAAATCCTTTAGAGACAAATTTTTATTCAAAATACTTTAAATAATATCCTTTTAAAAACTTTAAACAAAAGGTTTGAAACCATCGGAAATTAAATTCTTTAAATTTATTGTTTTAAATTCATTTCAGTTCCCAAATAAATTTATAAACAACTATTTATAAATTCATTTGTAGAACAATAAATGATAAATCAAGTATTATCATTTCAAATTATCAATTTAAATCAATTTATTAAGTTCCATAAAATTATATATCCAAATTTATTTTATTAACCAAATTTTTAAAATAATATTGTGTCAGTTTGTTCTGTCAAAGTGTTTTAGAAATCCTATCGATAGCGTTGATCAGACGAATCGATCGGAAACCCAAATCAACATCAACAACTCAAACAACACAATATAAAACAAAATATTAATTACAGATTTACAAATACAATTCAAAACGTTTTGAAGGTAGGTTGGAAACAAAAGACAAGATGATTAAATAACAAAGTAGGGAGATGGGTAAGCTTAGATAACCGCGGACAACCTTAACCGGGTTAACCGTGAGTTAAAGAATAAGATCGATGTGGATTTTCCTGGGACAAACCTACGCTTGATCTCAAGAGATAGAGTTTGGAAAAATAAAAGATATTAGCATCTAAACCAAGGATAAATATAAATCTCTGGTGAATCGATGCTGATTGTAAAGGATTTTCACCCTTTTACAAGAAAATTAGAATATTGGCGAGACCGCCAATTCACTATAAGATCATTCGAAGTGGAGTTATGTGATACTCCAAAACCAAAAGAAGATGAATAGTGAGGGACAAGAATGAATTTTGGAACCGTAGGGAACGTTCCAAAAATTCAAGGAAACTCGAATCAAGAGGAAAAGATTCAAACTCGAACGAAAGTGATTCTGTAAATAAATCTACTCCATATGCTGAGTTTTGCCTCAAAGACAAAGCTCTGATACCAACTATAACGGACCCGATATTTTCAACCATTCACATCCATTATAAGTGTATAGGTAGACACTCATGCCAGAATTGAATTGCTCAAAATACCGCGTTGTAAATAAAATTTGGCAAATCTCAGAATATGCAGTAAATAAATATAATCACAGATCACAGATCACAGATCACAGACACAGAGTAAAATAATGCAGCGGAAGTAAAAGAAATAGTAGTTCATGAAGCTACTATATAAATATATCAGAGTTACATAAGATATAACAGGAGAAATAGAATACAACAAAAGTCTCAATATAATAACCAAGTACAAGCTGAATAGAACAACAGAACCGAAGTTGATAGAACAAGACTAGCAGATAATCTCCAGCGATTCAAATCTCCAGAAGGTGGAAATCCAAATCTGTGAATACTCAGGCTGAACCGAGCGTAACGCAAAACACAAAACACTCGAGTCAGGACAATATATACTTATATAATATAAACCAACTCAAGTGAACTGTAATAAGGTACAAGTAACTTAAAGAATGCTTGGGATCGCCCAATCTTTAAGGATCCGTTAAACTATTTACTATGTAGTAATATACGATATATACAGTAGTGTCTAATTAGTAAAGTATAATCATATAGAAAATAGCGTTAAGGGGATGGAGAACCTTAACGCGGTCGGATCTTAAAATCATAATCGTAGTGGGTTCGATATGGTAGGTGACACGGCACACAAGGCAATGTCAGGGTAGATATACCAATTACGCACACAGGCTGATGGATACACATAGCAGCCACTACCGTTCCACCTCGAACAACACTCCCAAATCAAGGGTGGCCACCAAAATCACAAAGTAATAGAATGGTATCGAAGAAGTGTGTCCGATACGAGGTGCTACCTCACTGGCCTGAGATCGCTCCTGTTTTAGTCACCTTATGCCAACTCACGGGAGTTGGGTCCACGTATATACCTTAGGATCGTCGCCACCATCCTTCTTCATTCTGAAAACTCCACCGCGTACACAGTTGTCAAAGTGGTTTTCGGTATCGACAGAGAGTATGTCCATATCTGATCCCGGTCTCTTTAACAACCAAACGTTATTATAACCCATGGTTATAATTTTAAAATAATATTTTATATACTTCAAAATAGAATATCATTTCAAATCCAAATCTTTATCAAAATAAAGATTAAATCAATTCCAAACCATTTCAATATATTAACATATCATATCTTTCCAAACTTCATTTCGAATCATTTTAATATATCAAAATATCATATCTTTCCAAACTTCATTTCAAATCATTTTAATATAATAAAATATCATATCAGTTCAAATCCAAATATTCAACTTTTAGATACCTTTTAAATTTAAAGATATACTTCATTTATTATCATTTCAAGTCAACTTTTAAATAATTTATATTTCAATAATTCATTTAAACCATTTAAAAGTGTAATTATTATACTTTTAAATCAAGTATTAAAATTTCCAAAGTTTCAATTCAATCCAATCATTTATTTAAATTAAATTTCCATAGACCGCTTCAAATTTTATAAATTTCAAATATAGATTTTATCCACAAAATAACTATTCAAATTATAAAATAAATTCCAAAGCTTTATTATCCTATATTTCATAAGTCCAATATCATTTAAATAAACTCAAATAATATATAGTTCAAATATTCATTTATCAAATAAATTAGATAAATTAGAAATCAAATATCATTTCAAATCCATTTCAAAGTATCAAAATATTATTCAAACATCATTCATTTTAATTCATTTAATGTGACGACCGCCCATGACCCCTGCACTGAACCTAGAGAAAGTGCGCTGTAAAGTGTGCCAGGCGACCATGGACGATTGTCAGGGTAAATTAAAACATCAGAATCTATCGTATTACACACAGCGCATGGATAAAATACAATAGAACATATGTATAGTGAAACTTTACATAACAAAATGTCATCATATAAAACTTCATAATAGTTGAATACAGACATCTGCATAGTCAATACATCAAGCCTCACTACATAACACTCAGAGATCATACAAACAGCGGAACATCCGGTACATATAATAAGAAGATAATATGCAACCCTCCAGCTCGTCTTCGATATCAACACCGTGGAAAGCAAGAACAGCACCTGTCACCTGCTACCTAGTCTGCCCGTCCCAAAATGGACGAACAGCCCAAGGCAATAAGAGTTAAAACATAAAGCCTTGAGGCAGACAACAGTCTTAGTGAGCAGTAAATTAACTAACAACATACCAAAAGAGCATAAAGGAAAAGGAATAGGAATACAACCCTCCCACTCCAACCTCTTTCTACAGTGATAGCCCCCAGACACAAACTAAGCAGAAGCAAACATAGCAGAGCATACAATTTAAAGTAAAGCAATTATCACTCGAGTCAAGGGCGATGTTTTCCAAGCACAAACCCCCAAGGCCTAAACCAAGATCAGATAAGCACCCAGAAAATACCGCTCTTGAGACCGAATGACGATACAACCAAACATCCATGACTCTGGCTATCACTGTTATCATTGCTTCGATATCATCGTTAATTGAATGACCGGCACATTCTTTCAACCGTCCGTCAAGGGCTAATGGAAACCCCGGTTCTAGACATAACTCCTGCACGTCATCGTGACCCGTGCCTAGGACTATCGAATCTGCCCAGAGTACTTGACTATCAATCATTAGCCTTCAGGGACTATCGAATCTGCCCAACGTACTCTTGCTTTGAGCATGCTAGAACCTTCAACAACGATAAGATCTCAGCCTTCTAGTCATCCTCCTCGACGACTATCTCCATACTAGCTCAAGCGCCTCTCGAGCCAACCATTAACCTCAACTCGAACCATATCACCGAGTTATCAACATTCTTGGAATGATCCCGTCTGGATTAGACCAAGACTATCTCATATCATGCCTCGGTTCATCACATCCTCGCAAAGCTTCATCTCAACATCATCATCATCGAATCTATGCATAAGAGCTTCACCATCCGCTACATATGCCACAAGCAGCTTTTCCAATTCAAGAGCCTTTCCCTTAGCTTTTGAATCATCTTTGGTCTAAATCAAATCATCAATCATCTAATTCATTGCAATCAATCAAATCAAACATTAATCCAAGTAAACAAGCATTCAAATATGATCTAAAAAGACAATTATAACAATAATGGCAATTTCGTAATTAAAGAGTCAAAAGTCCAAAAAGCATGAAAACATGAGCAATGTCTCTACAATCTTGATGAATGACATTGCATAGGTTAACATGTAGTAAAATGGATGTCAAATCATCATGAACAACGAATCTACATGGATCTATACTTAGGATGAAGAAAATGCATGGAAATCACTATTTTAACACCAAATCAAGCCAACGATCCGATATACTCCTTTGGATCCATGTGAGAGATAATCACCACTCACCAAATCACCTAAACAACTCAAAAACAACACGCTTCAGATCTGGACAGCGAAGGATCTAACTTGATCTATCACGAATCCGCTTCAAACGATGAAATCTCTCTTCGAAGAATGTAGATCTTCAATCTAAGCTCTTCGATCTTCGATTTGATCTTCGATTTGATGTATGGAATCACTAGATTAGAGTGGAGAAAAGAAGTGAAGAAGTGTAGAAGTCAAGCTCTCAAAATGGCAGCACTTCGCCGCTTCGAAATTCGGATCCCAAAAAGTGAGAAATGGACGAGTATTTATAGGCTGAAAACCCCCTTAACTCGTCCGCCTCCTTAAGTCGTTGCCGACTCAACTCCCTCTCCGACCTAACAGAGCTCTCGACCTAATAGCTTCAACGATCTACGACATAACTGCTTTGCCGACCTAACACTTGTGCGCCTATACGATCTAACACATGTGCGCCTATACGACTTAACAGCTTTGCCGACCTAGCAAAGTTACGACCTAACCAAGATGAGACTTAACTGGGTTACGACTCAACTCCTAAGTCGTCTACGACTTAACTCAGCATAAGTGCGCGCGAACCAGAACTTAACGAGTTACGACTTAACTACGCGCGACTTAACAGGGGATACGACTTACGACTTAACTAAACAAGCTACCAAACGACCTAACTCTTAAGTCGTCACCGACTTAAGTCTTCCTTCCCTTAAGTCGTCTAAATCCTATAGGTCGCCTATTTCCTTAAGTCAGCTACGACCTAAGCCTCAACATAGAATCTTACGACCTAACTCTTAGGTCGTCTACGACCTAACCATGCTAACTACTGGTTCTCCTTAGGTCGCTGCCGACCTATCCCTTAGGTCGCTCAAAACCTTAACTCGGTCAGTCTTCTTAGGTCGGTCCAAACCTTAAGTCGTCTACTATCCTAAGTCGTCTCAATATCTTAAGTCGTTCACTTCCTAAGTCGGTCACTCGACCTAAGCCACCCCATACAACCTAATTTCCCAACGACTTATTCCAATGCCTAGGTCGCTCCAAACCTTCCTACGACCTAAGACTTAGACTCTAGACGACTTATCAACAATGCGACCAATTGTCAACTGTTCTACGATGTTTCAATCCGTAAAAATACGGGTCGTTACATTCTCTCCCCCTTAGGAATTTCGCCCCCAAAATTCCAAACAAACAAAGCAATTTAAGACAATTCTGCACGCCTACCATCCATAGCAATCATCAAACCGTGCATCCAATTCTAGCTTAGCGTACAGAATTCTAAAACTAGAACAAGTTACAATTTCGTTAGATGACACGACACCTTAGGGCCATACCTCGAAGAGTTCAGGATGAGCTGCTTTCATCCTCTCTTCCACTTCCCACGTACAGTCGTTATCATCATCACTCCATTGTATCTTGAGCAACTTAACTATCTTCCTCCTAAGCTGTTTCGTGTCGGTTTCCGCAACACGAAGCGGCTTACGAGGTCTCTTATCGACTGGATCAACTTCAAAATCTTCACAGCTATCAGCAGAAACCACTGTATTTGAGTCGTGCACATACTTCCGTAGATACGATACATGAAAAACATTGTGCACACTCGACATCTTCTCCGGTAACCTCAATCTATAGGCGAGCTTTCCAATTCGCTCGATGATCGGGAATGGTCCAACAAATCTCGAAGTCAATTTTCCTTTCTTTCCGAATCGAATAACATTCTTCAGCGGAGAAATCTTCACAAAAACCATATCACCTACGTCGAATTCCAAATCCTTACGACGCTTATCGGCATAACTTTTCTGACGGTCTTGGGCTGCCTTCATTCGTTGCCGAATGATCTCTATGCAATCTGAAGTCTGTCAAATCATCTCTGGCCCAAGCATCAGCTTTTCTCCTATCTCTAACCAACATGTCGGAGAGTTACACGGTCTTCCATACAATGCCTCATACGGTGCCATACCAATGCTCGACTGGTAACTGTTGTTATATGAAAATTCCACCAAATGAAGATGATCTTCCCATGATCCTTCGAAATCCAAAACACAAGCTCTAAGAAGATCTTCCAAAACTCGATTGACTCTCTCGGTCTGACCATCTGTTTGAGGGTGATAAGCTGTACTCAAACACAACTCGGTTCCCAAAACTTCCTGGAAGCTCTTCCAAAATCCACTAGTGAACAACGGATCTCGATCACTCACTATACTCTTCGGAATACCATGGAATCGAACTATCCACTTAACATACAACTCAGCCAACTTTGATGCAGTCCTAGTCGATCGAACAGGAATGAATCTTGCACTCTTAGTCAAACGATCTACAATGACCCAAATCCCTTCATTTCCCGTTCTTGTCCTAGGTAGACCATCAATAAAATCCATCGATATCTGCTCCCACTTCCATGTAGGAACTTCTAATGGTTGAAGCAATCCACTTGGCTTCTTCTGTTCGGCTTTAACCAACTGGCAGTTCATACACTTGGAAATAAAATTTCCAACATCCTTCTTCATACCTTCCCAGTAGTAGGTTCTCTTCATATCCCGATACATCTTATTTCCACCTGGATGAATTGTCAGCTTCGAGTGATGACTTTCCTTCAGAACTTCACTCCTCAATTCATCTATATCGGGAACAACTAGTCGTCCTTGCTTCCGAAGCCAACCCTCTCGATCGACCTCGAATCCTTTATCCTTTTCTGGGTCCAATCCAGATTCCAAATCACGGATAATCTTGACAAGCTTATCGTCTCGCTTTTGGCTCTCGCCAATCCTTTCCACAAGAGTAGGTCTTATCGATAAGTTTGCCAACATCTCAGGTTCCAATTCGCATCTGGGCCTGAAGTCAAATCCAGCTAAATACTCGAGATTCTTCCATTTTGAAAACATGGCTCCCAATCCTGCATGTCTTCGACTTAACGCATCTGCCACTGCGTTACCTTTTCCCGGAGTATAGGCTATACCAAAATCATATGATGCTAAAAACTCTAGCCACCGCTGCTGCCGAAGATTCAAATCCTTTTGGGAGAAAAGATACTTCAATGACTTATGATCTGTAAACAACTCGAATCGAACTCCCAATAGATAATGTCTCCACATCTTCAGAGCAAAAACAATCGCTGCTAACTCCAAATCATGAGTCGGGGTAATTCCTCTCATGCGGCTTCAGTTGTCGACTTGCATACGCAACAACTTTATCCCTCTGCATCAGCACTGCTCCAAGTCCAGTACCACATGCGTCGGTGTAAACCACCATCTCATCATTCCCACTTGGAATAGTCAAAACAGGAGCACTTGTCAATCGCTCTTTCAGGATTCTGAAAGCTTTCTCACACTTATCTTCCCATCTGAACACTTGGTTCTTTTTCGTCAATCCTGTTAACGGTGCAGCTACCTTGGAGAAGTCTTTGATAAACCGTCGATAATATCCTGCTAATCCAAGAAAGCTTCTCACATCAGATGCATTCTTAGGTCTAACCCAATCCTGGATTGTTGCCACCTTAGCGGGATCAACCGCTATTCCATTTCCAGAAATAACATGGCCTAAGAGCCTAACTTCACTCTTCCAGAAGTGGCACTTCGAAAACTTAGCCTTCAGCTGATGTTTCCGTAAGATTTCTAAAACAATACGCAAGTGCGTCTTGTGCTCTTCTTCAGTTCTGGAATAAATCAGAATATCATCCACGAACACAAGCACGAACTTGTTCAACTGATCTCTGAACACTCTATTCATAAGATCCACAAAATATGCTGGCGCGTTAGTCAATCCAAACGGCATTACCAGCCACTCAAAGAAACCAGATGGTGTCCTGAAAGCAGTCTTCGGCACACTATCCTTAGCCACTCTCAACTGGTGAAATCCCGTTGCCAAATCCATCTGAGAAAACACCTTAGCTTCGTGAAGCTGATCAAACAAGTCATCTATTCTCGGTAATGGATACTTGTTCTTCTTAGTCACTTTATTCAGCTCACGATAATCCACACATAACCTCAGCGATCCATCCGCTTTGGTTGCGAACACAACTGGTGCACCCCATTCGGACACAATACGCCGAATGAATCCTTTCTGTAAAAGATCATCAACCTGCACCCTCAACTCCTGCTGTTCCCTAGGCGCCATCCGCCTAAGAGGCATCACAACAGGTCTGGCTCCTTCAACTAGATCTATACGAAACTCGATCTCTCTATGCGGCGGTAACCCTTTGACCTCGTCAAAGACATCCTCAAATCCATTAGCGATTGGCACATATGACAGTCCATCCCGTAGAACAACCAGCGAATACATGAAGCTCATGAAGACGCCTTCTTCATGCTTACATCGTATCACAATCTTTCGCCCCTCCACATTCTCGACTGTCACCTCCAACCTCTCACAATCAACCTTTGCCGCATATTTCCTAAGCCAGTCCATACCCAAAATAATTCCGAACCCCACAAAGTTCAGAACAAAACAATCACAAACAAAAGAGCAATCATGACTCGATACAATCAGACCACGGCATAGCATACACAAACAAGACGAACCCCCAACTGGATTAGTCACAACCAATGGCCTATCAACGATATCCGGTTCCAAACCTAACCGGCCTACAAGTTCACTACAAACAAACGAATGCGACGCCCTAGTATCAAACAACACTCTAACTGGAACACCACAAATGGAAAGAGTACCTTGAACCACCACACTCTTTCCCTTCTCTTCAGCGGTAGGAGCTTTCGAAGATGATGGGATAGCTCCCAAAGCATAAGCTTGCACAATCTGCTTGTCCTTCCGCGGTTCTGGACAATTCTTCCTGAAATGCCCCGGCTTGTCACAGTTGTGACACTTCATCGGTGCCTTCAGATTCTTACAATCCTTCGAGAAATGGCCCTTTTGCTGACAATTGTAGCAAGTCACTTCGCCCTTCGGCTTCTTCTGGACATCCCTACCCTTCTGCTGCTGTTGCTTCCTCTTCTTGTTTCCACCCTGCTGTGGTTTAGACTCTCCCCTGGTCACAGCAACAACAGATCCTTCCTTAGGAAACAGACTCTCATGCCTGAGAGCTTTCTCCACAAGCTTCTCAAATGAATCATCCAAATGATCCACCAACTGCCTCCCAAGATAACTATCCAAGCCTGTCACAAACTTCTCATTCTTCTGATAAGCAGATTCAATATACGATCGGGCATACTTGGAAAAAGCCTCAAACTCAGAAACATACTCAAGAACTGGTCTTCCACCTTGCTTGAGCTCCACAAACTTCTTGAATAGAACAGACTTCTGAGCTGTAGAAATGAACTTAGCTTCAAATCTAGTTTGGAATTGCTCCCAAGTAATCTCTTCCTCCGGAGTATTGATGGTAATAGAGTTCCACCAATCAGAGGCTCTCCCTTGAAGCTGCCTTGATGCAAACTTCCTCTTAGTTGCATCCTCAATTCCCAAATCACTAAAGATCCTTCTACAAGCATCTATCCACCTCTGGACCTCAATAGTTGATTCTGTTCCCAAGAAAACTTTTCCTCCAAGAGCAGTGTAGTCCTTACACAGCTTAGCAAAATCCACCGGCTTTGGAGTTTGGACTTGAACTCCAACATCAACTGCTGTCCCCGGAACTGGTATCCTTCTCATGATCGAAGTCATCATAGCTTCGAACATAGCTGCATAATCAGCAGTCCCCTCAGCAGCACGGCCTTCCCTAGCAGCTGGTCTCCCTCTTTGACTCATTCTCAATATCTATAAAAAGGAATGATCAGAACATCTTAGAGAAACAACTACATAAAGGACTCAAACCCTACTAAGCTACTATATTATATATAGTAATCATCCATCAAAATACAATTACGTCTCTCATACTTAGTTACGTCAGCGAGCGTTGGGTAAAATCGATTAACCAAAGCTCTGATACCAAATGTGACGACCGCCCATGACCCCTGCACTGAACCTAGAGAAAGTGCGATGTAAAGTGTGCCAGGCGACCATGGACGATTGTCAGGGTAAATTAAAACATCAGAATCTATCGTATTACTCACAGCGCATGGATAAAATACAATAGAACATATGTATAGTGAAACTTTACATAACAAAATGTCATCATATAAAACTTCATAATAGTTGAATACAGACATCTGCATAGTCAATACATCAAGCCTCACTACATAACACTCAGAGATCATATAAACAGCGGAACATCCAGTACATATAATAAGAAGATAATATGCAACCCTCCAGCTCGTCTTCGATATCAACACCGTGGAAAGCAAGAACAGCACCTGTCTCCTGCTACCTAGTCTGCCCGTCCCAAAATGGACGAACAGCCCAAGGCAATAAGAGTTAAAACATAAAGCCTTGAGTCAGACAATAGTCTTAGTGAGCAGTAAATTAACT
This sequence comes from Allium fistulosum, assembly GCA_030737815.1. NCBI lineage: Eukaryota > Viridiplantae > Streptophyta > Magnoliopsida > Asparagales > Amaryllidaceae > Allium > Allium fistulosum. Next base: position 3,373,982 of record JASFAW010000015.1, read on the forward strand.
AACAACATACCAAAAGAGCATAAAGGAAAAGGAATAGGAATACAACCCTCCCACTCCAACCTCTTTCTACAGTGATAGCCCCCAGACACAAACTAAGCAGAAGCAAACATAGCAGAGCATACAATTTAAAGTAAAGCAATTATCACTCGAGTCAAGGGCGATGTTTTCCAAGCACAAACCCCCAAGGCCTAAACCAAGATCAGATAAGCACCCAGAAAATACCGCTCTTGAGACCGAATGACGATACAACCAAACATCCATGACTTTGGCTATCACTGTTATCATTGCTTCGATATCATCGTTAATTGAATGACCGGCACATTCTTTCAGCCGTCCGTCAAGGGCTAATGGAAACCCCGGTTCTAGACATAACTCCCGCACGTCATCGTGACCCGTGCCTAGGACTATCGAATCTGCCCAGAGTACTTGACTATCAATCATTAGCCTTCAGGTACTATCGAATTTGCCCAACGTACTCTTGCTTTGAGCATGCTAGAACCTTCAACAACAATAAGATCTCAGCCTTCTAGTCATCCTCCTCGACGACTATCTCCATACTAGCTCAAGCGCCTCTCGAGCCAACCATTAACCTCAACTCGAACCATATCACCGAGTTATCAACATGCTTGGAATGATCCCGTCTGGATTAGACCAAGACTATCACATATCATGCCTCGCTTCATCACATCCTCGCAAAGCTTCATCTCAACATCATCATCATCGAATCTATGCATAAGAGCTTCACCATCCGCTACATATGCCACAAGCAGCTTTTCCAATTCAAGAGCCTTTCCCTTAGCTTTTGAATCATCTTCGGTCTAAATCAAATAATCAATCATCTAATTCATTGCAATCAATCAAATCAAACATTAATCCAAGTAAACAAGCATTCAAATATGATCTAAAAAGACAATTATAACAATAATGGCAATTTCGTAATTAAAGAGTCAAAGGTCCAAAAAGCATGAAAACATGAGCAATGTCTCTACAATCTTGATGAATGAACTTGCATAGGTTAACATGTAGTAAAATGGATGTCAAATCATCATGAACAATGAATCTACATGGATCTATACTTAGGATGAAGAAAATGCATGGAAATCACTATTTTAACACCAAATCAAGCCAACGATCTGATATACTCCTTTGGATCCATGTGAGAGATAATCACCACTCACCAAATCACCTAAACAACTCAAAAGCAACACGCTTCAGATCTGGACAGCGAAGGTTCTAACTTGATCTATCACGAATCCGCTTCAAACGATGAAATCTCTCTTCGAAGAATGTAGATCTTCAATCTAAGCTCTTCAATCTTCGATTTGATCTTCAAATTGGATGGATGGAATCACTAGATTAGAGTGGAGAAAAGAAGTGAAGAAGTGTAGAAGTCGAGCTCTCAAAATGGCAGCACTTCGCCGCTTCGAAATCCGGATCCCAAAAAGTGAGAAATGGACGAGTATTTATAGGCTGAAAACCCCCTTAACTCGTCCGCCTCCTTAAGTCGTTGCCGACTAAACTCCCTCTCCGACCTAACAGAGCTCTCAACCTAATAGCTTCAACGATCTACGACATAACTGCTTTGCCGACCTAACACATGTGCGCCTATACGACCTAACACATGTGCGCCTATACGACTTAACAGCTTTGCCGACCTAGCAAAGTTACGACCTAACCAAGATGAGACTTAACTGGGTTACGACTCAACTCCTATGTTGTCTACGACTTAACTCAGCATAAGTGCGCGCGAACCAGAACTCAACGAGTTACGACTTAACTACGCGCGACTTAACAGAGGATACGACTTACGACTTAACTAAACAAGCTACCAAACGACCTAACTCTTAAGTCGTCACCGACTTAAGTCTTCCTTCCCTTAAGTCGTCTAAATCCTATAGGTCGCCTATTTCCTTAAGTCGGCTACGACCTAAGCCTCAACATAGAATCTTACGACCTAACTCTTAGGTCGTCTACGACCTAACCATGCTAACTACTGGTTCTCCTTAGGTCGCTGCCGACCTATCCCTTAGGTTGCTCAAAACCTTAACTCGGTCAGTCTTCTTAGGTCGGACCTAACCTTAAGTCGTCTACTATCCTAAGTCGTCTCAATATCTTAAGTCGTTCACTTCCTAAGTCGGTCACTCGACCTAAGCCACCCCATACGACCTAATTTTCCAACGACTTATTCCAATGCCTAGGTCGCTCCAAACCTTCCTACGACCTAAGACTTAGACTCTAGACGACTTATCAACAATGCGACCAATTGTCAACTGTTCTACGGTGTTTCAATCCTTAAAAATACGGGTCGTTACATTTAAAATACCATTTAATCCATTCATTTTATTGAATTTAAATACCATTTTAAACTCACATTAAAAATCAAATTCTTCCATTTAAAACCATTTAAATGTCTCTTGATTATCTTTAGAAATTTAACATTTAATTTCCAAAGTTGTATCATTTTCCAAAGATAAATTTTCATTAAAATATATTAAAACAACAAAATATAGTTTCCGTGGCACTTATAAAATGCTACGTAAAGTTATAGTTTAAAATAGTTATTTAACAAAAGACAGCACTTAAGTGCGGTAATAGATTTCTTTTATTTTCGACTAAACTTTAGTTATCTTTATCAACTATAGCACTTACAAAGTACTATAATAGCTTTTAGTTCAAATTAACCCCTTTAGTTTATTTAAACAATTACATTTCAAAAAATACTGTCAAATCAAATTCAGAGTTAAATTACAATTTCACAAACAATTAACCTTTAATATAAATCATTTTAATTTATAAAATCATATAATTTCACAATTAAAAACAATCATTTAAATACCATTTATTATAAAGTCAAATTTCCATACAAAATCAAATTAAATAACAATTTACTTATTTAAATTCAATTATTAAATTTCCATTTCTTTAATTAAATTCTTAACTTAACCAAAAAGTTTAAATTCCCAAAATATAGCTTATTTCCCTTTATTTTACTTAAATAAAACTTCACTTTTAACAAAAATTCAAAATTTCCAATTTTAAGCTATATTTCAAAATTTACTTAAACATTCATTTTATTTAACATTTTAACTTATTCAAAAATCATTATAATTTTATATAATCATTTAAATTACATTTTAAATCAAAATATTATATTTTTCTTACTTCATAAAATTTCCTTTTTAAAACAAAACATAAATTCCAAAATTTACTTATAGTTCAAATTCTCCTTTACCATGTACTTAATTCATTATTTAATTTATAGAAAATCACTAATATTTCAAAAAAAAATCATTTTTACTTAAATTTAAATCAAAATATCATAATATTTATATTTTTAAAATATTTTATAAATTTTAGAAAAGTATATAAACCACGGGTCTGTATAAAATTTTCTAGCCTAGGTCAAGTGATACGGATGTCTATCATTTCAATCTGCAGTTTACAAAGAAAAACCGGGTTTTATCATTTCAAACCCGCAATCCCAAGTTAAATAAAATAAATAAAAAGTCGCTCAGGCTTATCATTTCAGCCCATAACGATCTTTCCCTATTCTAAAGTCCGTTCGGGTATGTATCATTTCAACCCATAGTGATTTCTATACTAACAGGGAACTTACAGTGTGATAAACTGATATAAATAAACAGAATAACAAAATAAACAGTAACATATGGTATAACAGATAAATAAACATGGGTGAACATCATATGATTATAATATAGCAGTTATAACAGGATGATATGCATTTACAGATTCAAGTGATGTCAGTTTATCACTATATAAGTACATATTAGTCTGGTGAGATTTACTCACCTTATTGCCGTCGAAGATTTTGATTCAAGAATAATGGTAACACTTTTAAAAGAGAATGCACAGAAGCATGATCAAATAGTTGTGAAGGCTGCGACCAGATTTTTATTCTTGAAAAGGAAACGAATAAATTCAACATCAAAACTAAGTAAAATTTAACACAAAATTTTGAAATAAACTGAACGAATGGAATTAAATTTTGACTTGACCACTTCACTAGATGGAGAGAGGAAGGGAGGGTGTAGATGAGCATGAAGTGGACGACAAAATATAACAAACAAAAAGAAGAAGGAAGGAAAAAAAAATGAATAAAACCATTACCTGATTTTCCTGGTCACGAAAAAGAAAGAAGCAAATGGAGATGCAGACAATTTTGAGGTGAGGAAATGTGATATGAGGTTTGTATTTATAGGCAGAAGCTTTGCACTCAAGGAAAAGTAACGTGTGCAAATCAAATGGGAACAAAAAGGCAGGCAAATATTTTTGTTTTGATATGTGATGTTGAATTATTGCGTTTATAAGGCAAAGAATATTTAAATCAAATAATTAATTTTTTTGCAGTGGTATCTTGGACCACGTATCCAAAAGTAACGTACATTGATTTGTTAAAGGAATGGCAAAAGAAATAAAGAAGCTAGAATTGAAAAGGTCATGAGTTAAGGTAAAAGAAACATATATATTTAATCTTATATGCAAATGAAAAGGGAATGAGATAAGGAGAAGATTTTGGAGTGATTAGGAAGAGTAATACATAACTAAAGTATGGTAATTAAATAGATCGGTAAATAAAAGGGAAGAAATAAACAATTTAGCGTATGCGTAATAAAAACAAAGTAACGTATGTACAATTGAAATTTTTTTTCCAAGCTATTAAACACATAAGAAATATTTAATAGATAAAATAAGGCCTAGACAAACAAATAAAGAAATAAATGTCAAGAGATAGACATAGGAAAATAATAAAGAGACTAGGCAAAAAAAAGTAAGAAAGAAAGCGGGTATAAACGAATAACTTGATGTATTAATTTTTCTTTCTAGAATTGCATGAGAGATGAGAAGTTATAGGCAAGAAAATAATTGTTTGCATTGATTGATAAAAGAACGGTAAGACTCTTTAAATTTAGAACGTAAAAGGTAGAGAATGATTACACTGCATTGCATTATTAAAAGGTTGCGTGTTTTGAAATTTAAATAGGTTGAGCGAATTATGAAAGGTAACGACAAAGAAAATAAAATTATTGGCAAGATTTGGAACGATTCCTGGATAAAGATTTTATACCCAAATTTAAAACAAATGAATATTATGGGAAAAAGTAACGCTAATTCGTGGAATTCAGGGTACTAAAATTTAATGGCTATAGTTAATTTATTTACTAATTAAGAATGCGCACACTAAACGTACTCCTGCATTTTATATTTTCACATTTACTTATTTGCTACTCGTACGTTTAAAGAGTATTTTATTACATACGTACAAGTTCTCACCCCCAATTAAACGGGTATAAACGTAAATTTAAAACGTGCCTTTTATAAGCTTATTTATCCACTATCTATACTATTCGATCTAACACTTTATTTATAAATTATTAACTAAGAAACAAATTGTAAACGAATAAGGTTAAATTCTTTTACAAAATATAAATAAAAATTTGGTGATCATTAAAATTTTAAATTTAGAATTTCAACTTTCTTAAAATAAAACCCCATAGTTATAAAAGAATTAGAAGTATTATTAAATATTGGGTTGTTACAAATCATTTATGATAATAATCAAGATTATCATATCTGGAAACCAATTCATTGTTATCTTATTCTGAAACTTTTCCTCAAATTCAAGATTAAATTTCAGTTTGAAACCATTTCAAACTTACCTTTATTTAATTTCAATTTGGTTGTATTTCTATTACCTCTTAATTTAATTCCAATAATTCTTAACAACCAATTACCTTAACTTTTATTAGTAAAAAATATTGCTTTATATATATCAATATATATTCTTATATAAAATCATTTAAAATCTTTATATATGAAAATAAAAAGTACGCTCTCATATATATATATACACTCAACTCATTCCAGGGTACTATTGACCCTATCCTTATGAGTACACCCACCAGAGCCAAGGTTCTCGCTTAACCTCACTCTGATACCAAATGAAACGACCCAAAATTTTCGATCACGAAAATTCCAGATAGTTAGGAAAAGAAGAAAGAGATAGAAGAAGAAGAAGGAAACAGAAATACCAAAACACAGATTCTCACATTCGCAACGGATCAAAATATAACAGAGTTACTACATTTACACATACACTGGACAGTTAAAATCAACATGCCCCACATAAATAACAACCTATCACAGCGGAATACACTCCATACGTTCCTGCCATCCAGCTCGCCACCTGAGCTCCCGAACGTCCTCACCTGAAAATATGTAATACTCGGTCTGACCCGAGCATTACATCAAAGTAACACCCGGGTCAGGCTGGAAACCAGCGTGAGTAAACCCATCTAACATGGAATACTACAGCATAAAACTTACATAAAACCCGGGGTAACTCGTATCAATTTACATATTCATAATTTGTTATAGACATCACTTATTTCACATATCAATTTCTAAGTACCAAAACTTAGATTAAATGGTCCAATTCACTTAAATCATTTCTTTCCAGCTTATTGATTTCACATATCAATCTGTAAAGAATCGAAGTGGTTCCGGGTATTTACTAATACCCGACTCCAGTCTCTTCGAACCCAATGTCATCTAAACCCAAGTTATTCAATTTAAATACAATTCAACTTTAATTACTGGATATCACTTTTACACAACAATTCATAATTGATAGATAATCACATTATCACTGTCCAACCAACATATCACATCACAAAGCAATTCATATCAGAGATATCAACTAATTCAAAGCACTCATCATCATTCAATCATTCATAAGCAAGATTGATCACTTCCATTAATCAATTTAATTAATCCCCAATTAGATTAATTTCCATCATATAAGTAATTATAATTTCCCTTTTTAATTAATTATCCAGTAATTATCCATTAATTACTTCACTAAGTAATTTCATTTCATTAATTACATTAAGTAATTATACTTAGCCCATCGTCAAGTGATTATCTTAAATTAATTAAACAAATTAATTAACTTAAATTAACCACATTAAATTAATTAATTGCATTTAGTAATTAATTTTTTTAAATTACTTCATTAAGTAATTACCTTTAATAATTCTTTAATATAAAGTAATTAACCTCTTAATTAATTATTACTTAATTAATTAACCTTTGATTACTTAGATTAATCAAGCTTAAACCAGGTAATCAACTACCCCTAATTAATTACACAAATTAATTCATCTTAATCTAATTACCTAAATTACTTATCTTAGTAAATTAAGTAATTTATACTTTAATTACTTTTGTAAATAAGACTTGATTAAATTAAGATAACCCATATACTAATTTAATCTCATAACTACCATTTAAATTAAATTAAATTTAAAAACTTGAATTTGTTTAAATCATCATGCTCTAAACTTAAACATTTCATAACTCTTTTAAAACTAGTTAAAACTTCTGTTTAAAATTTAAGTTTTGCTTTTAAAACTTGAAAATCGTTTTAGTTTAAAATCTAGACAGATTTAAAAACTGGAAACAAAACGTTTCCAAACAAAACAACAAATTCCCGAGACAAACACATGAAAACTCGAGACAATCAAACAAAACTACCTCGCTTCGACATCTCCGAGTCAAACACGAGAACCCCATGAGAAAAAAACCCAGCCAAAACACTTCTTCCCCAAACCCACAACTTCAGATGCACATGTCGACCACCGTGCACGTGCACGGCCGGAAAACTCGACGCCGATCAACTCTCCGGCTCTCACCAACCCATAATCGTTCTCGACAACCACCACGACGATGCAGCACAATGAAAATCGATGGCGAACCCAAAATCAAAATCTCGATCAAACTAGGAATGAATACGATCGGCAAAACCTCCTCTGGCCGTTGACCTGGACCACGAGCACCCTCGCCATCTCTACCGGAGAGTCCCCTCAACCTCCAGCACAAATCCCCTCCATCGCGCACCATCCCGATTCACCACAACCACCGCACAAATCCCATCAACATCGACAACACATATGAGCACAAAAACCCTACTTCTTCCTTCTCCGGCCAACAGAAAAATCAATCACTATTTTTCCAGTGACCTCTGACACCCTGGCTACAACCATGCCAAACCACGAGCTCCAGTTCGCCTCCGATCGCCGTGGGTAGCCAAAATACCCAAATTCGTTCAACTTTGAATTTCTTAATAAATAAGACACTAAAAACTCTGATTTTACTTTTAAAAATCATGATTTTGGAAGACGAGGTGAATGGTATAGGTAAATCAAATAATTACAATATTTGCATTTCGACATATTTTGGAATTCCACTGTATATTTTCTTTCCCATTCAAAATCATCTTCTGTTTTAACATATAAATATATTTAAAACTTAAATCTTGACTTATTACACAGGTTTCAGTTAGATATTGAAGCCTAAAAATGATTTGAGGAAAAGTTTTTGATTTTTGAAACAGGTTTTAGAACCTGTAAACCAGAAACAGGACTCATTCCCATATATCCAGACATGCACAAGTACATATATTCATATTTGTATATATATAACCAATTTTCATAACTTAACTTAAAGCATGATCACAACAACTAGTTCAAATCCAGATTTCAACAGAGTTTACTAACAGATAAAAGGGATTTAGTTTAGGGGTTTGCTCACAGAAAATGTTTAACAGAGAACACTGCTACTTATATAACCAAGCTTATCCATTGATTAGAAGAATAGACTTAGTTTACTCACATGATTGAAGAAACAGAGTTATAAAGTAGAATTTGAATTTCAAGAGGATAGATCCAATCACAGTTTAAAAGGAATAGAAAACTGCTACCCTGCCTTGTTGATGATCTTCTCTATTTTGTGTTGTTTTGTTTTGATTTTCTGAACTTGGGTTATTTGATTTCAAGTAGTAGTTTAGTATTTTCTTTTAGTTCATTCGAACCAGAGATTGAAGCAAAACAAAGGTATATGTATACATGTAGAGAAGGAAGTGTACAGGGTAAGTATTACTGGTACAAGATTTTTATTAGTTTGGTCAGAGATTTTTATTCGTATGGAGGCTGATATGATTTTGTTCTTGTGCTAGAGATGATGGCATTTAATGCTTTGGTCCCTTTTCAATTTTACACATTCTATATATTTTTATTTAGTACATCCTGTATATATTTTATTTTCCTCCTTTACATGCATATCTTTTTATAAAATTTCATATCCTTTAAGCATACATACACCTATACTTGCATTTATTTTGTCTTCACATACATATTTTCTCATGCTATAAATATGTTTTGGTATACTTTTGATATTATATATATATAGATTCGCATTTTTACAACTTCATATACTTTGCTTCATATCATACACACACACTTATATTTATACATTTTTTTATATACATTGCTTATGTATATTTTATCATTATATGTATATATATATATATATTCACATTTACACAACTTTCATATATATTAGTTCATGTGGCAAATATATATGTATACATATTACTTATGTGCTTGTGTATATATTTAAACATCATAACCTTTTACATGTTTTAATTATCATAAAGCTTGTATAGTTATATACACTTTTATGGATATTCCATCTAAATTTCAAATGGAAGATTTTTTATATATTTTCCTATGAAATTTATCATAACTAAAATGTTATAACTTAAGTTTGAATATAGTTTTTAAATCAATTTATATATATATTTAGATATTTTGAATATCAGAAATTCATTTGTTCGACTAATCAAAACTAATATTCCAATAATTACATCAGTTAATCACCCGATAAATAGACATTAAAATCCGGGTTGTCACACACCTAGAGTCATGTGTTCACACTCGTGTGTTCACTCGCCATGCTCTGTACCCTTCTCACTTAAGCCCGAAAGGCAGTGCATGATCGGTATATCTAGCCTCAGTTTATCTGAGTTAGGTATATGTATATAAAAATTCTTTTTAATAACGCCTACAGTCGATAAGTGTTCACAATTGTGTGTTCACTCGCCACGCTCTGTATTCCCCTCACATCAGTCCGCAAGGCAGTGCACGGGTAATATATCTAGCCTCAGTTTACCTTAGTTAGGCATATGTAAATATTGTCAATATCAATGAAAGTTTCAAGTAAGAGAGAGTAAGCAATTGAAATCCAAGCACCATTTTAACTTGTTTGATTTAACTTGTTATTGAAAAGAAATGAGAATACCACTTTGACAAACTTTGATAATCAACTAAGGATTTAGTTCATAGTTACACTTTGTTATCAACCGAAACAACGGGTTAAACTATTGTCTATTTGTTATGATAACTTGATTTTTGTTTGAAATATTGATGAGTAAATGAATTAAATTTTCAAGATAATGACCAAGACTTATATTTAACTTCTTTGTGTCGATTTAAGAGTAAATCTGTCATTTGTAAATATTTTCAAGAACTTGCATTCATCCAATTGTAAATAAATCTTGCATTTTGTAAATATTTTCACTTTGCATTTGGATTTTGTGGGTAGTATCCGCTGAAAACCCTCACGAGACAACACTCGTCCTACTGGGGACACCCAGAGGTTTAACAGCTTATTGCATACGCTCAATGTAATCGTTCTCCCTACGAAAACGGAGTTATCTTAGTTTTCCTTTATTCGAGGACGAATAAAAAGATAAGTGTGGGGGTATTTGATGTGCATGTAAATGTGCATATATTTACATCCATATTTTATCTCTTTTTATTTAAATAAACATCATATTTGGGCATTTGTATATGTTAAAACCAAAATTCAATTATTTTCAAACCATCATATTTTCATCTTCAGTCAGGGGCAAAATGGTCATTTTTGTGCATGTGTAAATTTGAGAATTTTTACTTGGACATTTTTGATGATTTTTATAGTAATTTGGATGCATATGGAAGAGGCTTATATGAAGATAAATGCATGCACAAATGAATACAAAGGAAAGAAGAGGGAAATAATTCAAGTTCAAGATCATGGAGGACCCCACCCACTTACCTTGATTTTCAATTAGGAGCTAAGCACATGCTAAAAGCTCATTAAAGCTTCATGTACATTTAAGTGGGGGATTAGTGGATGTTAATGATTACTTGGTGGCCACACTACCTCAAGGTATTTTGGGAAGCACCCTAAAAAGAGAATTAGGGTTTTAATCATGTATAAATAGCCCTCTCATGTACATAAACATATCTTGGATTCTCTCTTATGTTTACTTAGGAAATTAGCAAGTTGTAAACACAAATCAAAGTGAAATAAAAATAGCTTCCAAGCCTCTTTCTCTTCTCTTTACTTCTTGCTTTTATTTACTTTTTTGTTGATGTTTTCTATGCTATTTTCTTTCCTAGTAGATTAAATTTACAATCATGCAAGTAGTGTAGCTTTCCTTATTATGCAAGTAGTTAGTAATTAATCTCTCTTTCTTCCTTTGCTTAGTTTCAATTTCCTTGCTTTTTAATGTTGAAAATTACAAGTGCTGATTTGATAACACAAATGAGTAGCTAAACCCCTCCAATTTAGGGGTAATGAAGCTCTCTAACTTTATGTAATTTCAACAATTTTATGGTTTGTGATCTCTTTGGTTTATGCTTCATGAGAGTGAATTTTGATGCAAGTTTATACAAGTGGGTTTGATAGCTTATGTTGCTTTAGCAAATGAGCTATTCTTATTCAACATAAACACAATTTGCATCATCATTTGCTAATCCATTTTTGATTTTGAAAAGAAAGTAAAAACAAAATTTGATGATCTATCTTGCTAATTACAATAGTAAATAGATCATACTTAAAATAACTTTTGCTTTGTCTTCATTTTCATGAGAATTTGTAAGTGCATAATTGTTGTATTATAGTTTGATGGTTTGAGTTATGTTAATCAATAACATAAAAAAACCATACTTATGATCAATGCAACAATTATTTCACTTGATTTCATAACTAGAGATCATAAATTATTTGTTTATTGATTTACAAAAATATGAGAGTGGATTTTCCTCTAAATTGTTCTCTAGTTCAATAGTTTTTAAATCACATTTTAATTCTAGCTTTAGTTTTTTTGTAGTTAACAACTTCCTCTCACTTTGGTCTAATTTGATTGAATTTGAAAAAATTTAAAATCTTAAAAATTCCCTACGGATCGACCCGTACTCGCCACGTACTCCAATAGTACGCCGTGCGCTTGCGGTAAATTTATTTCAAAATTTATCGACTATTTTCTAATCGATAGAAAATTAGCCGATTAACAAGTGAGTATCATTAATTTCTTAGGAAGGTAGTTAATTATAATTATGGGAATTAATTCATAATTAAAGGCATAATAAGTGGATACCTTAATTATTATGTAGGATGGTTTATGTATAAAATTTATATACATATGAGGTATGACTAAGTTATTAGGATGCGAGGTTAGTCCAAAGTTACACGGAAGTCTGCCCAATTAAATTTGGCTACCAGCGATGTGGCTTTGCGAACTGATGTGAGACATCGCCTATAATAAATTGCCTCAGTGGATGCGAAATTAGTCCTAATTATGTAGGGTAATTCTACCCTATCAATCTGGCTACCGGTACCTATGAATATTCGAATTAATCTGAGATGTCATGGTTGAGTTATGGGTCATAAGTTGCACAATTGAAAGGATAGAATAAATCTCTAGGGGGGTCCACTTTGCGTTAGAGGTATTAAGTGGCTATGGTAGGGTCCGCCTCTTTCTTAGGAGAAGTATTAAGTGACCTGATGGGATTTCTTACGATGTCAATTAGTCAGAACCATGTAGGGACCCACCTCGGGTTAGATCTTAAATGACCGAAACCTTCCTATTTTATAGGTCTTAAATGGTCAGAGTCTGCCTAAGTTCCCAGGAAAGAGGTATTAAGTGGTTTGGAGGTTCTAGCTCTTGCAACATTAACAATAGTTGCGTTATAGTTTGGAAATGGGTTAGGTATTAAATGACGGGGATCTTCCTAGTTCATAGGTATTAAATGGTAAGAGCCTGTCTAATCTCTAATAAAGGGTACTTACTGATTTGGGTGCTTTCTCTTGCACCATTAATGTAGTTGCATTATAGTTTTGGAATTGGACTGGAAATTCCTTTGGGCTTACAGTTAAAGCTATTTGTATTGGTTTAGTTTTAAGTATGTTAGACATATTTCTTATCTAAATAATATTGCCTAAGGATAATTATAGTAAAGCTTGAGATTTTCATTTTTCCGGACATTTGTTGTACTCACCCACTCCACATTACAACACACAGGTTTGAGGAGACAATGTTGATTTTAGGGACGAAGGTGGAGATGAAGACTTGTGGTAGTTACCTATCTATTTTTTCTTTTTAAATATTTTTAATGTCCCCATTTTAGAAAATCATGTTATTTTTGAAATAATGTAATGTAGAGATTTTATGTAGACATGTTGTGAAATGTGATAATAACATGTATATTTGGTTTTCTTTTATGAAATGGATACTTGTTTCTGATAATATATTTTATCCATTCTATTGTGAGATTTTGAACGTATAGATAGAGAGCTCTGTGTATTGTTAAATTTTATCAACTTAACAACTCGCCTTGAGATGGGCCAAAGGTTCGACGGGCTTTAGTTGGGTCGAAATTGGGTCTGCTTCGTGGTGGGTTATTACACTTGGTAACAGAGCTTAGGTTACCCGATCAATAGGGATAGGTATACGTATGAGTAGTGTATTTGTTATTTTTGAAAGTATTTCAGAAAACCCTACTATATATATACACTTAATTTGAAATTACTCTATAAATCCTGACTGTAAAAATAGTCGTAATCATATTCTGAAAGGATGGACGAGGCGACTATGGGTTGGAAAAATAAATAGAGTAAGGAATGTGCAATGAAGGATATATCGTAAGGAATGTAAATGGAAAAGATTATAACTCTAAAATTAATAAGACAATAAATATGTAATAAATAGAGAGTTAAAATATGAATTAATAAGGATATAAATGGACTTATTAGAGAGATTATTTGGGTAATTATGAGGTGGTGAAAAAGTTTTAATAGGAAAAGCTGGATGAACAATTAAATGTATTTAGAAATTGTTCGGTAAGAATAATAATCATTTATTACGGACGATCAACGTTTATAGAAATAATAAACAAGCATGTTTGGTAGTAATTAAATACTATGAGGTAGTATAGTTGTAAACATCCAAAAGTAAGGGGTGAAATAAGAAGAAAATTCAATAGGGAAGAAAATTACAGTCAATTTCTAAAAATCCAACCTCATGTGAAAAGAATTTGGTAAAAATATTTTCATGAGAAACTTCCTTGAAATATTTTGAATGGATTTTTCAAAAGATTTATTAAGAAAATGTAGTTTTGAAAAAGTAAGAAAAATTGGAAAATCATAACTTATAAAGAAGTTGTGGGGTCAAAAGTTCAGATAAAAGGTTTTAGGTAAAAAGGGTTTTTCAATTATGATACTCTTAGCCTAAAAATTTATTGAGACCAAAAGTTTTCGATTTAGAAAATTTTGATAAAGGGATTTTTCTTTTTGAAATAAATGTAAAATAGAGCGTAGGATGGATTTGATGATTTTTCCTATTTCATAAATTGGAAGTTTTTTTAAATTCTTCTTTTAAAATTAAAAATGGAACTTAATTAAAATGATGCAGAAGCCATTTAAGTAGGAAAAATATAAACAGAGGTAATATGAGAAGGTTTGGAATGGAATATCATTCAGAACTTATAAAATAGGAACAGTGATCTAGTTAGAGATAATGTAGGCGAGAAGTGATGAAAATAGGATAGGAAAATAATAGGATAGAAGTTATCTTTGTCTACTCCACTTTTCGTTGTTTAAAATTATAAAAAAGATGTGTTTGAATGTTTAAATAAAAAGACCAACTTTTAAAGGAATAAATCTTTAAGGTAGAAAGTTTTTGAAAGAGGGAAATTATTTTGCTCCTTTTTGGGATTAAACAATCCTTTTTGAAATTTTGATAGTTTCGTTTAATAATTGAGTTTTTGAACATTTTGAGGTTGAAGACCCTACTTTGAAAGAAGTAAGTCTTTAAAGTAAAAAATTTAGAGAAGGAAAATTATTTTACTAAGCAATTTTAGAACCTTAAATTTGGGGTTAAGAGTAAAATAATATATGTGTTGAAAATTTTGAAAAGTTAGCTCTAATATTTTTGGAAGGTTTTGTTCAAATGTTTAATAAAAATGGAATAGATGGAGGAAAATAAAACATGGTGTTTATATGTTTTTAATAATTCAATTCCCAAAACTGTTTTTGGAAAGTAGAAAATTCTTTTAAAAAGTATGCTTAAAAGTTTTCTTTCGAGATGTGGAAATTTTTCTACAAGTTTGAATTTCATATGTCGCATACTAGCATAATGTGGGTTTCTAAGTTTATATTTTATGGAGTAGATAGGTATCACTATCTAGAAAAGAAGTTTAAAGGTTTTAGGATATGAATAAAATAAGAATGGTATGTACAACCAGATCTGGAAATTTGAAAAATGTCACATGCATTTATTTGTAGAATGTTGGTAAAGTTTAAAGATATTCCGGATCTATAATTGGGTAGTAAATTAGGTTGCCCTTGGAATGTGAATTTCCATATTTTGATGTA
The DNA here is from genome assembly GCA_030737815.1 of Allium fistulosum. Lineage (NCBI taxonomy): Eukaryota > Viridiplantae > Streptophyta > Magnoliopsida > Asparagales > Amaryllidaceae > Allium > Allium fistulosum. Next base: position 3,389,540 of record JASFAW010000015.1, read on the forward strand.
TTGAGTGCAGGCTCCGTGTAATTTCTGTAAATTACTTAGTTCCTTAAATGCATAAAAGTGCGGCGTTTGAATGGATAAGGGATATACCAAAAAGGAAAAGAGATATGTAAGATATGGATACTCTTTTCCATAGTTTACACTGTCTATTTCAATAAAAAAAAGAATCAAATATAAGGTTGATTGAGGAAGCTAATATGGTATTTATAGAAGATTTGAATACTCAAAATAAGTACGTTTTGACACTGGTAAGAGACTGAAAGAGATTAAATAAGGAGTAGAGATTGTCAATTTTGACATTAATGACCAGTTATTATGGGTAATGGATATTTATTAGAACTAAGAAAATAAATATAGAAAGGTGGGTAATGGTGAATGACATTCTAGGAATGTAAATCTTAAATTGGTAAGGAACACTAGGACCACAACATCATTAACACCAGTTAATGATGTTGTGGCCCTTACAGCAAAATTTTCTTTGTTGAAATCTCTAGTTATCTCCTTTAGGAGAAGTGTTTGATATGGTATAAGGCATGTTCCTGTTTTATCACCATGTTGGTTTTTGGGATGGGATTAGGCCTTTAATTAAATATATATATTAAGAGACGTCGTAAATAAGAAAATTTCATAAGGACGCTTAACTAATGATAAACCGAAGATAATATTGGAAGTTAGTAAGGAAATTAGGTTAGAATGCTTCAAACCCAAAGCTTGCAGAGCATCACCATTCACCCCGAATAAGTTAAGATGAATAAGGTTATGGGGAGAATTTTCGAATTGGTCAAGGATGAAGAAAGAGTCGCTGAATTTATTTCCAGATGTTTGACATGCCAAAGGATTAAAGCTAAGCAAGGCAAGCCCGGAGGATTGCAATTACCATTGGAGGTTCCAACTTGGAATTGGGAGTATAAATCGATTAACTTTATAGATAGGTTAACTAGGAGTCAAAGGGCAATGATGCTATTTAGGTTGACTCATTTTATTCCTATTAGAGTTAGTAGGATTGTAACATCTCTAGCATAGATTTATGTCAAGGAAGTAGTGCAGCTACATGGAGTTCAAGTTAGCATTCTTGTGATAGAGACCCTTTGTTCACTAGTGAATTCTGGAGGAGTTTGCAGTCTACTTTGGAAACGAATTTGAATTTAGAAGATTTGCTGAGAGCTTGCATCATGGACTTTGGAGGGCCTTGGAAAAGGTAGAAGTGTTTAGGTTATGAACGAAGATCGCATAGAACCGGTAGAAGTCCTATACTGACGGGCAAAGAAAGGGATTGGAGTTTTTAGTTAGGGACATGGTATTCAGTCAGGTTTCCCCTCTTATAAAGGTTATGAGGTTTGGTACATCTAGGAAGTTGGTGCCATGGTTCATTGGGCCTTAGACGATTCTAGAGAAGATGGGGGAAACTTGCTTATTAGGTGGAGCTTCCGGACTAGTTAGCGAGAGTCCATGACATCTTTCATGTTCCATATTGGAGGAAATGTCTACATGACATTGCCTCTGTAGTAGATCCCTATTAGTTAATTGATGTTGAAACGGAGCCCATCGCCCTCCGCACATGTTCCATGGCATGCATTGTGGAGCACGGTATTAAGAGGCTTTGTAACAAAGGTATTAGGTTGGCTTAAGTAGATGAGGAGACAACCAAGCAAAAACATATGGGAAACCAAAGAAAAGGTGAATGTTTCTCATCCCGAGCTTTTCTTTGGTAAACTTTTCTCTCCAAAATTTAGTGTTTGATTGCATCATGGTTGCTAGATTGGATGGTAGGAGATGGTTGCCGCATTTTTTCAGAAATTTTTTGCACATATATATAACTTTATGTCTATTTAGAATGTTTTCTTACATGCCTATATGTCATGATCTTGCATTCACACTAAGACTGAGCTCACCTATAGTATATTGCATACATAATCACACTGCATTTTTGGTTGAGTAGATGGTTGTGTAGATTATTCTAAGTAACTTGGTTGTATGACAGGGTTGTTGAGTGCGCGTTACACTATATTCCCTTGGTGATTTCGGTGGTGGAATCCTTTTAAGGGAGAGAATGAAACACCCCTAAAAATTTAATAAAAATTAAATAATTAAAATAAGGTTAAAAATGAAAATTCTGTAAATGTCGGAATTTAACCATAGAAGTTGCACTAATGCATCCATGGTTCTGATCAATTTTCATATATAATATGTTGAAATCAAAGTTCAAACGAAAAGTTATGGACGTTTGAAGTTTTAAAGTTTAAAAAAAATAAATTTGAAATTTGAAATATATAGGAAATTCAAAAGTTATTTAAATTTAAACAGTGCCTTGGGATGGAAGTAATGTTAAGTGCAACATTAACTTTAAAAGTGATTGATTAGAAATAATTAGGGTAATAAATCAAAATAAGTAGAAGAAAACAAAATGGCCATAAATGAACGGGCCGATCGACCAGCTTACCTAGGCTAGCTGACCGCTAGCGATCGACCGATTGGGATGTTTCAACAGTGAAACGTTCTAGCCAGATGGGCTGGATTTGTTTATTTTAATCTGACGGCTCTCATTCTTTCTTACCTCTATAAATAGACCCCTAGACCCCTCATTTTTCCTCATAAAATTCTATAGCAACGACGAAGCTCTGTCAAAATCTTTCCCCTTAGGTTTTCAAAAACAATAAAATTTCTGGTAAATAATTCTAATCTCTAATTAAATTCTTAATTTTCTTCTCTCTATCTTCTAATTTCTGAAATCTAATATACACACACAATCTATTTGTCGTATATTCAAAAAAGGAAAGGTCTAATAGAGAATTAAGAGTGGTATAAATCAGATCTCATCTTCTTCTTCTTCTTTGTTTGAATCCAGAATCAGTTGGGATTTTCAGGTAAGGGGTTTATTTGTTTAATTATTTTGATTTCTAATTATATTCCTCTCTATTCTCTGGTTCTAAATCTAATTTCTATATACAATTCACTTTCTTGTATATTCCAAAAGAGGGAAATCTTAAAGGGGATTAGGCGTGGTGGAATCAAATCCCGTTAGGAAGCAAACAATCCTCTATGAGTGGAAATATCAAGATTTTCACATTTTTGTAATTGAATAGTATTTCTTTGGATTTGATGTATAACTTGGAAAATTTTGGAAAATATAACATCTAAAACCCCTAGAATTTCCCTAAATAAATGTAAATCTTTGAATATGTTAGAATTTCAATTATTTTGTATTAATATAGTTGAAATCATATATGTGTTGAGAATTAAGCAATTTATAATCTATTCCACTTTATCGCTTTTGATTTCTCTTATAGTGTTAAACAATTCTAAAAATAAATAAATTTAGAAATGGTGTCAAAGTATGATTTTTGATTATTTGTAGTTTGCAACCCCTATTTCTATAAATTAAATAAGTATGAATCCCTTTTTCACTCCAAGGTGGTAATTTCCAAAGTTGGATAGAATATAAAATGTTTAAATTGTATAGTTCATTCTTTGAATAGAGGAGTTGATTCTATTATATCAACATGAGATAAGTTTGGTATTATTCCTTTTTGTTTCAAGTCAAGTTGTTAGCTAAGGATATTAGCTATTCTTTTGTTTGGAGTTTGGGACTTGTATATGTTTTACATTTAAATTAATTATCGTTTTCTTTCCGTGTGACTGGAAATATTTTATTCGAATCTAGTGCGTGTATATATATAATATTAACGTAATGATTATTAAAGTTAATAATAACATAATAATTATAGCGTACTAAACATATTGATTAGAATTAGTAGGGTTGTAAATAGCATTAATTTCTTAGGAAAGTAGTTAATTATAATTATGGGAATTAATCCATAATTAAAAGTGTAATAAGGGGATACCTTATATGGCCTTAATTATTAATCATGTAGGATGGTGTATGTATAAAATTTGTATACATATGAAGTATGACTAAGTTATAGGGATTCGAGGTCAGTCCAAAGTTACACGAAAGACTACCCAGTTAAATCTGACTACCAACAGTGTGGCTTTGCAGACTGATGCGAGACATCGCCTATGATAAATAACCTCAGTGGACGCGAGGTTAGTCCCAATTCTGTAGAGTAAATCTGCTCAGTCAATCTGACTACTAGTACCTACAAATAGTCGGATTAATCTGAGATGTCACAGTTGGGTTATGAGTTATAAGTTACGCTATTGATTCGATAGGAGAAATCTTTAGGAGGGGTCCGCTTCAGGTTAGAGGTATTAACTGGTTATGGTAGGGTCCGCCTCTTTCTTAGGAGAAGTATTAAGTGACCTGATGGGATTTCTTATGATGTAAGTTAGTGAGAACCATATATGGATACGTCTCAGGTTAGGTCTTAAATGATAGGGATCTGCCTATTTTATAGGTTTTAAATGGTCAGAGTCTATCTAAGTTTCCAGGAAAGAGGTATTAAGTGGTTTGGAGGTTCTTGCTCTCACATCATTAACAATAGTTGCGTTAGAGTTTGGAAATGGGTTAGGTAGTAAATGACGGGGACTTGCCTAGTTTATAAGTATTAAATGGTTAGAGTCTGCCTAATCTCCAATAAAGGGTATTATTGCTTTGGGTGCTTTCTCTTGCACCATTGATGTAGTTGCGTTAGGGTTTTGGAATTGGGCTGGAAAAGCCTTTGGGTTTACAATTAAAGTTATTAGTATGGTATAGTTTTAAATACGTAAGACATATTTCTTTTCTAAATAATACTACCTAAGTATAATTATGGTAAAGCTTGAGATTTTCATTTCACCAGAGATTTGTTGTTCTAACCCACTCCTCATTACAACACATATGTTAGAGGAGGCAATGCTGATTTTAGGAATAAAGGTGGAGATGAAGACTTATGGCAGTTGCCTATCTATTTATGCTTTTTAAATATTTCTAATGTACCCAGTTTAGAAAATTATGTTATTTTTGAAATAATGTACTATAGAGATTTTATCTTGACATGTAGTGATATTTGATAATAATATGTATGTTTTTGAAATGGTTTTCTTTTATGAAATGGGTACTTGTTTCTGATATGATATTTTCTCTATTCCGCTATGAAATTCTAAAAGTATAGATAGATAGCTCTGTGTATGGTGTATTGTTAAATTTTTTCAACTCAACAACTTGCCTTGAGATGGGCCTAAGGTTCGATGGGCTTTTGTTGGGTCGACATTGGGTCTGTTTCGTGGCGGGTTGTTACATTTAGTGCTGCTCAGGTGATCACTCTTCAAAATCTCAATCACACAAAACGAATTTTAATTGCACTGAAGACATCGAGTTCCATTTTCGATTATTCTTTGTGTGCTATGGAATCTCAAGGAGATGAGATAAACCAGATTCTGGTAGTTAGAATTTTTTTCGGATGCTTTTGAGCCAGTTGCAAGTCTACTACTAGTACTCAACCATTTATAGACCATCTAATAAAATGTGCCCTAAAGAAATGGAGGAGTTGAGAATTTAGTTAGAAGAACTTGAGCAGAAGAATTTTATTATAGTTATCCATATGGTGCCTCAGATTTGTTTGTTAAGAAAGAAAATCGGCTTTCATGACTTTGTATAAATTATAGAAAGGTGAATGATCTCACGAACAAGAATAAATATCTATCATCGAGAATATACGATTTATTTGACCAGTTTTGCATTGCCAAAGGATTTTCACAGCTTAATCTAGTAGCTGGTTTCCATTGGCTTAGAGTGGCTAAAGATAATATATCTCTTACTGCATTTCGGACTAGGTATGGATCATATGAATGGTTAGTTATGCCATTTGGATTAAAAAATGCTCCAACTTATTTCGTCGATCTAATGAATAGAATTTTAAAAGGTTATTAGGACAAATTTATCCTAGCTTTAATTGATAATACCCTCAAAGACAGAGGAAGAGCATGCAATTCATTTGAGAATGGTATTAGAAACTTCGAGAACACACCAACTTAAGGAAAAATTAATTTCAAATGCTATTTCTAGTATAGAGAAGTTAAATTTTTCAGACATATTTTGTCTGAAAGGGGTATTTAGTTGACCTAGCAAGGTTGATGTAGCCCAAAAGTGGAAGCGTCCCAAGTCGAGATTAGAAATTTCTTGAGATTAGTTGGATATTACAAAAGATTTATTAAAGCTTTCCGAAGATGTCTGCTCCATTCAAAGAAAGGATTAAAATTTGTCTAGTCAGGAAAATGTGAGGGAGCTTATCTAAAATTGAAGGAGCTACTTTCTAATGCTCCAATTTTGATAGTTCCTGAAGGAAATCAGGATCTGTTAGCTTATATAGATGACTGCAGAGCAGGCCTTGGTGTTGTATTAATGCAAAAAGATAGTGTTGTAGCTTACGCATCTAGACAGCTCAAGCCAAATGAAGTTAGATTTGCCACTCATGATCTCAAGTTGGCAACAGTGCTATTTGCATTGAAGCTTTGTTGGCATTACTTATTAGAGAACGGTTTGTTTTATATATTGACACGAGTCACTAAAGTATTATTTTTCTTAGAAGGACTTAAATATGAGACAACAACAATGGCTTGAATTCTAGCTGCATATGACCTAAAATTCAGCATAGTCTGGGTAAAGGTAATAAATTGTTGTATGCTCTCAGCAAGAAGCACCAAACGATCATAGCAATAATGTTAGTGGAATGGAAGGCTTTAGAAGTATTATCTTTCTATGATCTTCAGTTTAAAAGAGTAAAGGATGCAACATCAATGTTAGCGAGTTTGGGAATTTGATCGAATTTGCTCGATCGAATCCAAACTCATCAAAGTGAAGACCAACTTTAGCTCATCAAATTAATAAGTTGCGAAGTGATGTCAATTTATAAGATCTTAGCAAATTTGAGTTACATTTGAATTAAAGTTTTAGATTTAAAGGAAGGGTATGTGTTCCTAGCATAGCCAACTTGAAGAAAAAGAGTGTAACGACCTGAATTTTCGACCCTCGAATGTCGACATTAATATATCAACAGTATTCGTGTGTCGAGCACCCAAGTGCCGGAAAACAGAAAGTTAGGGTAAACAAAAAAAAAATAGAACAAGAAAGAGAGAACATAATATCATAATCTCACAACGGAACGATAATATATACTATCAAAGGAACAATATAAAAGTTACTCTAAATACAGAAATATCATAGTTACTAAAACCTAAGTGCTATCATCATCCTTTACAATTATAAATGTCTTCCTCACAATGTTGATATATACAATATAGAAATGCTGCAGAAATATGAATACTACGGAAGGTAATCATCCATCTCTTCTCCATAAGCTCCAAAGCATCCATAGCTAAATCTGTAAACATACACGGGGCTGACCCGAGCATTATAAGAAACTGACACCCGGATCAGTCTAGTAAACCAACATGAGAAACCCAAGACATAAACAACAAGTAATTGTAACAATTGAGATCGTACGGATTCCCATAACGGTTTTCCCCTCAAATAAATGACTATTCATTGAGTTTAATATATAGTGATATGATAGAAAATGTCCAGACTGTAGCACATAAATCATGTCAAATAGTTGTTGTGTGAACGCTACAACAATAATAGGTATATAATCAATACCACTAAGGCGCGTTCACATAGTGGATTTTCTGTGGAGATCTCCTCGAATCTAGCCGAATCTGAACTCCTGCACAAGGATCATATATATCCTTCCGAGCAATGTACATCTCTAGGGAATGTATTATAAGAAATACATAACTAGCCTAGTCCAGACAATTGTGGTTCCGAATGTATTGCTCATGCATGCATGTCCGTAAGTAAAACTAGATGGATTCACCTGCACCCTTATGACTGCTAAAATGCTATGTTCCCTTTGGCTATGCATCATATCTCTGATTTTAGTCATTTTCGATGTTGAGGCTATGTTAGGCATCTCTTACTTGAGTTTTCATCACTCAAAAGAACACGAATCCCCAAATGGATTTCCATATCTCGAACAGATCCCGAATCACTACATGGATTTGATCATCTTGAACATATCTCGAACCTTCACATAGGTTCCCCACATAAGTCCTTCGACGAATGCTAACGTTGTCCTCTCACTTGGAATACTCCTCAAGATAGACAGACCCACATAATAGCCAGGTAAGTTTGAGCACTGGTTGCATCAGGCCTTGCCTAAACACTTCATTCTTGAATCCCACAAATATATAAGTCTACCTCGTTGGCTTTAGTGTTAAGTATAACATCAATGATTTCCATAAACAATAAGAAATCAACACGATTAACACGTTTTCGACATTTTCTGACTTAATATTCCTTGGTCAAGAGGGAAGCCCAAAAGGTTAAAGCTCAATTGCTCTGTCCCTTTTCGACATCAATCTTAACTCTCACAATGGATAAGTCTTACTTCGTCGGCTTTTAGTGTTAAGCATAGTTAACTACTTTTCAAACAAGTAATTAAACAATTAACCATTTGACCATTTAGTAATTCTAACCCCCTTCTAAATCTTTTGTTTATACTTTCAAAATACTTAAAATACTTATAATAGGTTTTAAAATATTTATCCAAAATATTACCTGAAAATAACAACTTTACAATTTTCCTTAAAACTTGAAAATGACATGTTTTCAACAAAATGTCCCTTATTTAAAAGCTCACAACTAATTCTTAAAAATTCTATATCAAACTACTTTTTAAATACGTTAATAGTAGTTGGTAAAAACTTGTAAAAAGAATGAAACAAAATACCTAAATTTAAATATCTTTTCAACCCTTTTAAAGTCCAAAATCAAGATTAAATGGGGCAGTTTTGCACTAGTGATGTTTTGGCCACTTTTCGAGATGTTACTTATCTTTTTACTATTCGAGATTTTGATAGCAACAAAAATAGATATAAGATATTATAAATATATAAATAAAACCCTAAGTATATCTTTACAAAGTTCCATAGAAATTGCCAAAACAAGGCAATTCCGAACTACTTCTATAGCGACTATCGCCATGAGTGCACTTTCAAATCCAAGCCCAATCTAAACCAAAGTCCATCAATAACCTATGTGCTTTGTTCAAGGTCTAGTCATAAATCACATAAGTCCATTCATGTCCATATACATGGATCACATATGTCAGTTACTTTTAAAGTAAGAATTAAACCAATGTCTTAACATAAGTTACTATAATTCAAACAAAACAAGCACAATCAAATACTAATATACATATGTTATATTTTTCATTCATAGTGAGGTGTTAACTCACCTTTCACCACACAAATAACCAAGATCCAAGTACCCAACCTAGAAACACCTTTCCTTCCTTCTCTTCTTACTTTTGCCTTGCACTTTTGCCTCCTTTTCCTGCCTAATGCTCACGGCCAGTAGGTGTGGGGTGAGGATGGCTTCACTTTTCACAATCTAACTTAATGGAATGTTTTGTAATATGGTGGTAAGGCTTCACTCTTATTTTTTGGTGATTTGGATTTGATTTGCAAATATTTTGCTTTAGTAATTCAGAGATGAAGAAGAAGAGAGGTCATGGATTTTCTAACTTAAAGCTTTGTAAATTTTGTGATTGTTTCCTAAGAGTATGCCCTTGCTTATATAGGCTTGTGCAAGGGGTTACTACCACCTTCTACCTCTCATGGAAGGTCTCAAAGGAGCCTCCTTACATGATAACTTTATGTCATTTTCCTTTATGCTAATTACTATTATACCCTTCTCATAATATCTCTTATCCATATAGAAGCTTCTAGAATACTCAAAGCTTTATGAAGAGGTGTGTGTTAATTACTTGCTAAAGTGTTCATTTGATCATTAGACAAGTGCCAAAGAGTTCGAACAACTTATATCGATCGAAAAGCTATTTTCGGATAAACCGATCTTCGGTCACATTATTGACTTTTCTTCGAAGAATATATTTTTGTAAACAAATTTCGAAAACAAGTTTCTTATCATTATTTATTAGTTAAATTATGTTTAACATGGTTATAAAATCATATTTATAACACATAACTATATTTTGAACATTTCGATATTCGAAGAAAATGTTCGAATTTCTAGGTCGCTACAGAGTGTCATGGTGAATGCTAAAGATGGTATTCTCGATACATCTAGGTGGAACAAAGTGCATAAAAGTTATGAAAATAATGCTTTATTGGGAAGGCATGAAAATATACATCGAAGAATGTGTAAATCGATGTGTCATGTGCCAATTGGTGAAGGGCGAGCATCAAAAGCCCAACGTATTACTTTTACCTTTAGAAGTACAGCAATGGAAATGGGAACATATCTTAATGGATTCCAAAGATGGACTTCCCAGATTGAGATAGGGAAATAAGAGTATTTTGGTGATAGTTGACTAACTCAACAAAATTTCTCATTTCATCCTAGTTAGAGTGAACGGAACTTTAGAAAGTTTAGCCAGATTATTTATAAAGCACATGGTACGATGGCATGGAATTCTAAAAAGCATAGTAAGCGACCACGTTCCTTTATTTGCAAGACATTTCTAGCAGAGTTCGCAGTCAGAATTAGGTGTTCGGCTCAACCTAAGAATTGCATTTTATCCTTCAACTGATGGTCAGTCTGAAAGAGTAATCCAAATTGTAACAACCCTGTATTTTGTGATTATTTTAATTATATATATACTAATTTCTTTAATTTAATTTCCTGATTTAAAAACTTTATTTTATTTATTAAAATGAATAAATTTTGTTATTTTAAATATAAATTTTGATTTTGATGTGAATTAGAATTCCAAACATGACTAAAAAGAATATTTTCCAGAAAAGTGAATTTTGGTCAATATAGTCAAACTTTGACTTTTAATTTAGAAATTTGAAAGTTTGAAAATTTGAATTTTATCTTTTATTATGAAAGTAAATAAAATTTTAAGAATAATGCTTTTCGTTTCGTTGAAATCTGATTTATAATGTGAATGTTATGCCTTTTTCAATATTGTGTGTAATTTGCTGTATTTAACAAATTGTTTATTTTAAATTGTATAAATAATATTTTATTTGGTCATGTAATGTTCTAATTTATATTTATATGGGTAAAATAACATGTTATGCATATATTTTGGTTTTAAAACATTTTTAAAAGTATAATTGACATTTTCCAGTGTCAGTTGTATTTTGCTTACAATTTCTAATTTCCAGTTTCAATTAATTAAAGTAATTCTTTATTTATTTTTCTATTTTTTTTCTTAAAATCTTATTTTATTCTCATTCCCACTTTATTTTGCTCCTCATTTATTTTATTTATTTGACCTTTTATTTGTTTTAAAGTGAAATAGAAATTTTCTAAAACTAGTGATATTCTATTTGTAAATTTTAAGTCCTGTTTTGAATTTTTAAACAATTTCTTTAGTTCTTTTTCTAATTTCTCTAAATTTAATTAATTATTTCATTTTTAAAATATAAATTAATTATTTTAATTCACATTTTTTTTAAAATATTTTTAAAATGAAGTTTTTAATTTTCCAAAGTCAATAGTGATTTATTTGTAATTTCTGGACCCTGTTTTCAATTTTTAAGCAATTTCTTATATTCTTTTTCCATTTTCTTTAAAATTAATTGATTATTTTTATTTTATATTACTTTGTTTCGGTTTTAAAGTCAATTTACTGATTTTATTTTTGTTTTATTTGAATTTAAAGAAAAAGAAATATGAAGAGTTTTAAAAGCTTATTTACCTTAAGTCCTTTCATCTCCTTTGTCCTTTCATTTGCCATAACTTCTCAATTACTATCTTGGCTGTGCATTTTTGGTTTGTAGCCGTGATTTTTCAGCCTCCATTCACCCAAAAACATTTTACCTTCTCATTCATTCATGGCTTCAAGAAAAATCTATGGGTAATGGCTACATTTTTTACACTTTTCTTCTCATTTTTCATGTATTTTGCCTAGTTTTCTTTGCTTCTTTGAATGGCCTCCACTCCATATCCACGGCCACCACCCCCTACATCTCTTCCCTGCCATCACCACCAGCTACTCCTCTAGTCTTGACCAAGGCCGAGCCACCATGATGCCAAAACTCCACAAAAAATTGCAACACAAGCCATAAAAACATGTTGTTTGACCACTATTTGTTCACCACTTAATTTTCCACCACCACCACCACCTTAGGCCGCCTCCACCACCTCTGGCCAGACCACCACACACCTTTCCTTCCACTGACCTGATCCATACCTCTCTGACCTGACCACACAAGCCCATGGCCGAGCCATTTTTTGTGAACAAAACCCACCAATTTTGCCTTAAACTCTTCATATTCCTTTGTATAAACTTTCTCCTCATATTCTACTACCTAGGCCATGCATACACATGACCAAACCTGAGCCAAACTTGTTCAAACCAGAGCCAAAAACATCCCTAGGCCATGACAAAAGAATAGAGAAAGCAAGGCAAAAGATTTGGCATTCGTATCTCTTTTTATTTAAAAGTTATGTCATTTCTAGTGTATTGAAATTTATGGTTTGCTTTGATTTTTGTTTGGGTTGTAACACAAGATCTATATCATTGGATTTGCTCTCCACACTCAAATTGTATTAGAGTTGTCGTGCCTTCATAATCTTTGCGTTGTGAGCTTTGTTGGCAAATCTCCAGCTTAACAGGTGAGTTATTCTCACCAGACAATATGTACATATATAACTAGTGAATTGACCCCTTTTGAATCTGTAAAATGCATTATCATGTTACACTTGCTATGTTATGATTTTATGATGTTCACCCATGCTTAAACACCTATTATATTATATGTTACTGTTATATTATGCTGTTCTATTATTTTTATCAGTTTATCACACTGCAAGTTCCCTTTAGATTAGAATCACTATGGGTTGAAATGATACATACCCGAACGGACTTTAGAATAGGAGAAAATCATTATGGGCTGAAATGATAGGCCTGAATGATTTTTAATTATTTTTCATTTCCTTGGGATTGCGGGTTTGAAATGATCAAACCCGGGTTTTCTTTGTAAATTACGGGTTGAAATGATATATTACCCGTATCACTTTACCTAGACTAGAAATGAAATACAGACCCGTTGTTAAAATATGTTTTTATAAAAATCTTAAAAATATTTTTGAAATGTAAATATTATAATATTTGATTTAAACTAAATAAAAAAATGATTTATGTAAGCATTATTGATTTTTTGAAAATTTATAAGTGAAATAAATTATTGGTAAAACTAGAAAATTTGAAATGTAAGTTATTTTGGGAAATTTTAATTGGGTGATAATTTAAATTAAATATGAAATGTGATAACTTCATGATAATTTGGATTAAAGTGAATTTAAATGATTTTTATATTATATTAATGATTTTGAATAAAGTTAAAATGTGAAATGAATGAATATTTAAGTTGAAATTTTGAAATATAACTAAAATTGGAAATTTGTGAATTTGGCTTAAGAGTGAATTTTAAGTTAAGTAAATAAAAATGGAATTAAGTTATATTTGAAAATTTAAAATTAAGTGTTAAGTTAATTTAATTTAATGAATTTATAATTTAAAAATTGGAATTTAATAAGTGAATTATTATTAAATTTTGATTTTTGAATGGAGGTTTAACTTTATAAAATCATGAATATAAGGGTATTTGAATGATTATATATGATTTTATAAGTTAAAAATGATTTATATAAAAATATAATTGTTTGTGAAATTATACTGAATATTTGAAGTTAATTAACTGCATCTCTGAAATGCTATTAATTCTAATGTAAATGATAATACAACATTTGTAAATGCTGTAGTTGATAATAATGAACCAAATGGCTAAATTTAATTAAAGGCTATTATAGCATTTTTGTAATGTTATAATGGTTGAATTTAACTAAGTTTATTTGAAACTAATGTAACCCTATTACAGCATTTTAAATGCTGTCTTTTGTTAAATTGAACTGTTTTAAATGTGACTTTCCGTAGCATTTTCTAAATGCTGCAAAAGTTGAATTTTCATTGTTTTAATTAATTTAAGTGAACGAATGAAAGATTAAAATTTTGGAAATTTAATAATTTAATTATTAATAATAACTTTATTTTTATGATTTAAAATAAAGTAATTTGTTTCGAAATATAAACTATTTTGAAATATGATATTTTGATATTTTGAAATGGATTTTTGAAGGATATTGAATTTTGAAATGATATTTGATTTCGAAGTATAAAATACCATTTTGAAATTTTAACCACGGGGTGTATTTAATTTATAGTTTAACTGATCCTTGAAGGATGGGCGATCCCAAACATCCTTTGAGTTATTGTGCATTTCTACTACAGTTCACTTGAGTTGGTTTACATTATATAAGTATATATTGTCCTGACTCGAGTGTTTTGTGTTTTACTTTACGCTCGGGTCAGCCTGAGTATTTACAGCTTAGCTTTGGATCTCATTCTGGAGCTAGGAATCGCTGGAGATTCTGCTTGTCTAGTTATCTGTTCCTTTCAGTTCAGTTGTTCTATTCTAGTTCTGGTATTTATAAACTTCTATGTATTTGGGATTTCTATTGTATATGTTTTCAGAATGATATTATGTATTATGTTTTGAGAGTTTGTATATAGTAGCTTCATGAACTACTATGGTATTTTATTTCCGTTGTGAGTTATTCTGATATGTTCTGTGTCTGTGATTCTGTGTATTTGATTTCATTTGCTCCAAATTTATTTACAATCTATTATTTTGAATTATTCAAGTTAGACATGTGTGGATTATTGTCGATTTGAATGGTCCAAAATAGTGGGTCGTTACAGTTGGTATCAGAGCTTTGGTTTTAGGCAAACCTTAGCCTACGGAGCAAAAACTCATTAGAGATAGGGTAGAAATACCCTAGTATAAGTGAAATCAATCTCAGAATCATTTCTTTGTGAGAGAACGTATTTTTGAAGTATAAAATGATTTTCAAATGATTTTTAAAGAATTTTCAAAGATTATTTTGATATAAATTTCCTTGCTTTGAAAATAAAATATTTCTTAAACTTCATTCCTTTCGTATCCACCTTGTTAGTAATTTCTTTGATTAGGATCCTCTAAAATTTTGAACTTCTCTCTTGATTGATCTAGATCCATTGTTGATAGGAATCTATTTTGAGTATGGCAAAATCAGTAGTTTGTTAAGTTGTTTTGAGTAAACTCTGTTGTATCTTTTGCTTAGCTAAAGTTGTCCAACTAAAGATATTTAAGCTTCTGTTTTCGTATGTTATGAATTCGAGTCTTTCCAAATTTTTATGGGAATTTTTCTGTATCGATATAGGTTATATATCTCTAATCTTCGTTTGGATTCTTATCGAATAAGATTCCTTTGAATTTTGGAACGCTCCCACTTGTTCTGAAATCCATTCCTGTCTCCCCTAATTGTATTCTTTTGATTTTGGAGCATTGCATCACTCCACTTTGTATGACCTTTATAGGGTGGCGATTCCGCCAATCTTTGAATGATTATAATTGGCATTGATTCATCGGAGATTTCTGTATCCTCGGTTTACGATGTTTTCTATCTTCTGCTATATTTAGATTCTATCTCTGGCAATCGAAGGTCGATTTGCCTTAGATTTTCGCATCGATTATATTCCTGAAGTCACGGTTGACCAGTTAAGGTCGCCCGCGATTCATATAGGCTTATCCATCTTCTATTTGGTAATTTAATTATCTTATCTTCGTTTGAGCCTATCTTTGAATTAGAATTCTATTTGATTAGAGTCCTTCTAAATTTGAATCTCTGTTTTGCTTTGAAATCCATCCTTGAATCGTCCCTTGGAAAGTTTGTGGTTGATTGTCTTTTGAAAATTGTGTATTCATCGTAGTTTTTATTTTGATAAGAATGGCCATATTTTTATATAAAGATGAAATGTTTTTGATAAGGATTATGTACCTTTTAAAAAAAATGAGAATTTGAAGTTTTGAAAGGATTTGAAATTTTGAAAATTTTATAAGAAATGTTTTCATATAAAATGATTTATAACTGAAGGTTTTGAATCTGAATTTAAGTGATTGAACTCTGGCATTTTGGAACTGGTTTTAAGATTTTGAAATAATAAATAATATGATTTGAAATTATTTTTCCGAATAAGTAATGTTTCAATGATTTTAATGGGTTTTAATGATTTTGAAGGAATTTCAAAGAAGTTTTCAAAGTAAATGGAAGTCCAGAACCACTTGTGTCGCTGGAAAATAATTTCGGTGATGAGTGCACGCATCATTGACATTGATTTTCGAGTTTCTGAGTGAGGGAGAGGCCACTTCGGTAACTTTGCTATGCGATTGATTTGTGAAACCAATTCTGATTTCAAATTCCGAAGCGTGATGTGATATTCGAAAGATATATGTATATATATTGAACAATTTGAAATGAGCCGGTGTTCAGTGCTTGAGTTTTGGATTTGATTTGATATAACCCTATTTTGGAATTGATTTACTGATTTAATTATGATTTCCAACTCTTGGATTGAAATATGATTTCTTCGACTATTTTGAAGGTTCGAGCACTTCCAAATCAAGGTTAACTTTTCAAAGCTAAATTTTTTGAAAAGTATGAATTATTTGATAAAGTATATAAATTTGTTTTGAATGTTTAAGTATGAAGTAATATGATTTAAATAAGTTGAAACTGTTTTGTTAAGTAAATGAATAAGGCAATTTTAAAATTTTCTAATATGAAATTTAGATTCGAAATGCTTTGAAAAGAATTTGGTCTTCAAAATATTTTGAATAAAATTTAGTTTAAATGTTTTAACTTAGTAACATCTTTATGAAACTATATATTTAACAAGTTGGAATAAATATATAAGTTGTACGTATGGTGTTTTATTCGCATAATTAATTTGATCCAAGTTTGAGTACACAAGTTCGAGGTGGATTACACCATTTCGTGTTAGGATTTTCATTCGATTCTTGATGGCGAATATTTGATATGGATTTTGGGCTTGATTCTAGAATTCTCTATCGTAGTATATGGCTATGCAAGGAGACTGATGGCTTCTAGTCGAGAAACCATATCGAAATCCGCATTAGGGAAGTCGAATGGACAATACTAGTTCGAAAGCGAACTTGTGTGATCAAGCGAGCGATCAAATGTAGTTTTGCGAAATGATGACGTATGTACATCTTATATCCTAATATCATTTATATATTTTGACGCTGAAATTGAAAGCTGTCGAGTTAGAATATCTTTGCTTACTAAAAGAAAATTCCAATTTAAATTACAAAGATATATAACCCATAAAAGCAAAGATATTCAAATCCCATATGGCTCTTCATACAGCGAAATTTATTTTGAAAAATTTGATCCTTATATAAGATGGACCTTACATAAGTATAAGATGATTTTGAAAACATTTGATTTTGGAAATGAATTGGTTGACTTAAATTATTGATTTGGAAATTTGGATTTATTTTCTAAATCTATTATTCTGGAAACGTTGAAACTAAAGATAATTAATTTGAGAAGAAATAATTCGGTGAAATTGTATATGATTTTGAAATTGAACTGATATTGAAACAAATTGAAATTTGAGAACCTTATGTTACTAAACACTTGATTTGGAAGTTGTCGAACTTATATAAAATTGATTTGTATGAGTATGAAATTGATTCGAAAACTATAGATTTGAAAAGGTACTCAATTTGAAAGTGAAATCTTATATATAATGGATATTATATAAGTACGATATTTGAAAGTGATTTGAAAAGGTACTATATGATACATATTTTCGAAGTAAAGATATGGAAAGTGCATTCTGCTTGATATCCGATTTGTGGCCACATCTTGGATTCATTCTATCGATATTATTCTCTCTGATTTTTGGTTTTCCGGATATGATACTCGAGTGTCCTTCGAATTCCATGGCGTTACCCATGGTCTTACGAACTCGACTGCATAGCGTAATTCGTAAGGCAGTGATTGCTTAAAAGGTACGGATGTTTCCTGGGGGATCCAGGCGTAACCATTGTGTATCTGCGATCTATGGTCGTGTTAGTGGCGTAATCCGCAAGGCAGAGATTGCTTAAGGGGTATGGATGTTTCCTGGGGGATCTAGGCGTAACCATTTTTAGGTATCCTGCGGTCCACCGGTTTGTTGCATGGCGAAATTCGCAAGGCAGTGAATGCTTAAAAGGTACGGATGTTTCCTGGGGGATCCAGCCGTAACCATTGTGTATCTGCGATCCATGATTTGATTTGTTTTTTGTTTGGATTGTACTTTCCATATCTGTTTTTAAAGGTTTTCCCAGTATTTTCACTAGGTGTTGAAACAGGTCTACTAAGTACCTGGAGAATTCCAGTTTTGCGCCTGATCAACGCACTACCAGAGTCTACAGGAACAAGGATAAACTTGTTGAAACATCGAGTTATAAAAGTATTTTGATAAAATATTATATAAAGGATATTTTGATCAGTTATTTTCCTTCCTAAAGGATTTTAAATTGTTTTAAATATTTTACCTCTTTAACCAACAATTTTAATTAATGGCTCATCCTTGTCTTTCAACCCATTTTCCCTCCTAGATATCCCTATTCCCCTACCTTCTTTTCGGGGATGTCTTCCAACCTATTGTTCTGCCTAGTTGTTTCTCCGAAATTTTTTCCTTTTCGAGGACGAAAAGATTTGAGTGGGGGAGAGTGTAACAACCCTGTATTTTGTGATTATTTTAATTATATATATACTAATTTCTTTAATTTAATTTCCTGATTTAAAAACTTTATTTTATTTATTAAAATGAATAAATTTTGTTTTTTAAATATAAATTTTGATTTTGATGTGAATTAGAATTCCAAACATGACTAAAAAGAATATTTTCCAGAAAAGTGAATTTTGGTCAATATAGTCAAACTTTGACTTTTAATTTAGAAATTTGAAAGTTTGAAAATTTGAATTTTATCTTTTATTATTAAAGTAAATAAAATTTTAAGAATAATGCTTTTCGTTTCGTTGAAATCTGATTTATAATGTGAATGTTATGCCTTTTTCAATATTGTGTGTAATTTGCTGTATTTAACAAATTGTTTATTTTAAATTGTATAAATAATATTTTATTTGGTCATGTAATGTTCTAATTTATATTTATCTGGGTAAAATAACATGTTATGCATATATTTTGGTTTTAAAACATTTTTAAAAGTATAATTGACATTTTCCAGTGTCAGTTGTATTTTGCTTACAATTTCTAATTTCCAGTTTCAATTAATTAAAGTAATTCTTTATTTATTTTTCTATTTTTTTTCTTAAAATCTTATTTTATTCTCATTCCCACTTTATTTTGCTCCTCATTTATTTTATTTATTTGACCTTTTATTTGTTTTAAAGTGAAATAGAAATTTTCTAAAACTAGTGATATTCTATTTGTAAATTTTAAGTCCTGTTTTGAATTTTTAAACAATTTCTTTAGTTCTTTTTCTAATTTCTCTAAATTTAATTAATTATTTCATTTTTAAAATATAAATTAATTATTTTAATTCACATTTTTTTTTAAAATATTTTTAAAATGAAGTTTTTAATTTTCCAAAGTCAATAGTGATTTATTTGTAATTTCTGGACCCTGTTTTCAATTTTTAAGCAATTTCTTATATTCTTTTTCCATTTTCTTTAAAATTAATTGATTATTTTTATTTTATATTACTTTGTTTCGGTTTTAAAGTCAATTTACTGATTTTATTTTTGTTTTATTTGAATTTAAAGAAAAAGAAATATGAAGAGTTTTAAAAGCTTATTTACCTTAAGTCCTTTCATCTCCTTTGTCCTTTCATTTGCCATAACTTCTCAATTACTATCTTGGCTGTGCATTTTTGGTTTGTAGCCGTGATTTTTCAGCCTCCATTCACCCAAAAACATTTTACCTTCTCATTCATTCATGGCTTCAAGAAAAATCTATGGGTAATGGCTACATTTTTTACACTTTTCTTCTCATTTTTCATGTATTTTGCCTAGTTTTCTTTGCTTCTTTGAATGGCCTCCACTCCATATCCACGGCCACCACCCCCTACATCTCTTCCCTGCCATCACCACCAGCTACTCCTCTAGTCTTGACCAAGGCCGAGCCACCATGATGCCAAAACTCCACAAAAAATTGCAACACAAGCCATAAAAACATGTTGTTTGACCACTATTTGTTCACCACTTCATTTTCCACCACCACCACCACCTTAGGCCGCCTCCACCACCTCTGGCCAGACCACCACACACCTTTCCTTCCACTGACCTGATCCATACCTCTCTGACCTGACCACACAAGCCCATGGTCGAGCCATTTTTTGTGAACAAAACCCACCAATTTTGCCTTAAACTCTTCATATTCCTTTGTATAAACTTTCTCCTCATATTCTACTACCTAGGCCATGCATACACATGACCAAACCTGAGCCAAACTTGTTCAAACCAGAGCCAAAAACATCCCTAGGCCATGACAAAAGAATAGAGAAAGCAAGGCAAAAGATTTGGCATTCGTATCTCTTTTTATTTAAAAGTTATGTCATTTCTAGTGTATTGAAATTTATGGTTTGCTTTGATTTTTGTTTGGGTTGTAACACAAGATCTATATCATTGGATTTGCTCTCCACACTCAAATTGTATTAGAGTTG
This sequence comes from Allium fistulosum, assembly GCA_030737815.1. Lineage (NCBI taxonomy): Eukaryota > Viridiplantae > Streptophyta > Magnoliopsida > Asparagales > Amaryllidaceae > Allium > Allium fistulosum. The sequence goes on from JASFAW010000015.1 coordinate 3,410,030, forward strand.
TCGTGCCTTCATAATCTTTGCGTTGTGAGCTTTGTTGGCAAATCTCCAGCTTAACAGGTGAGTTATTCTCACCAGACAATATGTACATATATAACTAGTGAATTGACCCCTTTTGAATCTGTAAAATGCATTATCATGTTACACTTGCTATGTTATGATTTTATGATGTTCACCCATGCTTAAACACCTATTATATTATATGTTACTGTTATATTATGCTGTTCTATTATTTTTATCAGTTTATCACACTGCAAGTTCCCTTTAGATTAGAATCACTATGGGTTGAAATGATACATACCCGAACGGACTTTAGAATAGGAGAAAATCATTATGGGCTGAAATGATAGGCCTGAATGATTTTTAATTATTTTTCATTTCCTTGGGATTGCGGGTTTGAAATGATCAAACCCGGGTTTTCTTTGTAAATTACGGGTTGAAATGATATATTACCCGTATCACTTTACCTAGACTAGAAATGAAATACAGACCCGTTGTTAAAATATGTTTTTATAAAAATCTTAAAAATATTTTTGAAATGTAAATATTATAATATTTGATTTAAACTAAATAAAAAAATGATTTATGTAAGCATTATTGATTTTTTGAAAATTTATAAGTGAAATAAATTATTGGTAAAACTAGAAAATTTGAAATGTAAGTTATTTTGGGAAATTTTAATTGGGTGATAATTGGAATTTAAATTAAATATGAAATGTGATAACTTCATGATAATTTGGATTAAAGTGAATTTAAATGATTTTTATATTATATTAATGATTTTGAATAAAGTTAAAATGTGAAATGAATGAATATTTAAGTTGAAATTTTGAAATATAACTAAAATTGGAAATTTGTGAATTTGGCTTAAGAGTGAATTTTAAGTTAAGTAAATAAAAATGGAATTAAGTTATATTTGAAAATTTAAAATTAAGTGTTAAGTTAATTTAATTTAATGAATTTATAATTTAAAAATTGGAATTTAATAAGTGAATTATTATTAAATTTTGATTTTTGAATGGAGGTTTAACTTTATAAAATCATGAATATAAGGGTATTTGAATGATTATATATGATTTTATAAGTTAAAAATGATTTATATAAAAATATAATTGTTTGTGAAATTATACTGAATATTTGAAGTTAATTAACTACATCTCTGAAATGCTATTAATTCTAATGTAAATGATAATACAACATTTGTAAATGCTGTAGTTGATAATAATGAACCAAATGGCTAAATTTAATTAAAGGCTATTATAGCATTTTTGTAATGTTATAATGGTTGAATTTAACTAAGTTTATTTGAAACTAATGTAACCCTATTACAGCATTTTAAATGCTGTCTTTTGTTAAATTGAACTGTTTTAAATGTGACTTTCCGTAGCATTTTCTAAATGCTGCAAAAGTTGAATTTTCATTGTTTTAATTAATTTAAGTGAACGAATGAAAGATTAAAATTTTGGAAATTTAATAATTTAATTATTAATAATAACTTTATTTTTATGATTTAAAATAAAGTAATTTGTTTCGAAATATAAACTATTTTGAAATATGATATTTTGATATTTTGAAATGGATTTTTGAAGGATATTGAATTTTGAAATGATATTTGATTTCGAAGTATAAAATACCATTTTGAAATTTTAACCACGGGGTGTATTTAATTTATAGTTTAACTGATCCTTGAAGGATGGGCGATCCCAAACATCCTTTGAGTTATTGTGCATTTCTACTACAGTTCACTTGAGTTGGTTTACATTATATAAGTATATATTGTCCTGACTCGAGTGTTTTGTGTTTTACTTTACGCTCGGGTCAGCCTGAGTATTTACAGCTTAGCTTTGGATCTCATTCTGGAGCTAGGAATCGCTGGAGATTCTGCTTGTCTAGTTATCTGTTCCTTTCAGTTCAGTTGTTCTATTCTAGTTCTGGTATTTATAAACTTCTATGTATTTGGGATTTCTATTGTATATGTTTTCAGAATGATATTATGTATTATGTTTTGAGAGTTTGTATATAGTAGCTTCATGAACTACTATGGTATTTTATTTCCGCTGTGAGTTATTCTGATATGTTCTGTGTTTGTGATTCTGTGTATTTGATTTCATTTGCTCCAAATTTATTTACAATCTATTATTTTGAATTATTCAAGTTAGACATGTGTGGATTATTGTCGATTTGAATGGTCCAAAATAGTGGGTCGTTACACAAATTGTAGAGGACCTATTGGGAATGTGCATTCTTGAATTTAGAGGTTCATGGGAATAACATCTCCATTTAGTTGAATTCTCCTACAACAACAGTTTTCAATCTAGTATTGGCATGGCTCTATTTAAGGCTTTGTATGGAAAGCAGTGTTGATCACTAGCCTGTTGGTTATAAATAAGAGATATATTAATATTGGGTGTAGAACTGGTTAAAGGATCTATTAAGAAAATAGAATTTATCAGAGATAGAATGAAGATAACTCTATCAACGAAGAAGAACTACATAGATAAGCATAGAAGGGATTTAGAGTTCGCAGTTGGAGATAGAGTATTTCTAAAAATATCTCCAGTGAAGAGAATAATGAGATTTGGAAAGGTGGGAAAACTAGCTTGATTTATTGGTCCCTATCTTATTGTTGAGCGAGTAGGACCACTTGCATATGGATTGGAATTGCCATATTACTTATTTAGAGTCCACAATGCATTTCAAATTTCATACTTACAAAAGTGTAACAAGACACAAATATTGTTATATAGTAGAGACAAACTCAAGATTTAGAATTACGGCCAAATCCGTTGTACTCTACCGAATCTTCATGAATAATAGACTTGAAAGTTAAGCAATTAAGGAACAAGCAGGTTCCATAATCAAAGTTCAATGGTCGAGTAATCGGAAAGATTGCACTTGGGAGACCGGAGAGCCAATGCATAGAACACATCCCAGGTTATTTGAGGCTCGATAGGTATGTGTTTGGTTTGTCTGTATTTTAATTGTTTGGTTTGTTTATTTTTGGATGCTTGATGATATGGATATTGCAATTGTTGCACTAGTTTGATTGATAATGTAATTATAATTGTTATAGCATTTTTCAATACATTATAAGGATGCAATTTCTTTAAGGAGGGAAGTTTGTAACATCCCGGTATGAAAAAACCAGTCGATTGATTAGCTGCTGTCAGGGGCAGCGAACCTCTAGCAGCAGTCCGTCACAATTCGATGTCATTTCTTCATGCTTGTTCTTTTGCACTATGTTATAGTCTTGAGGCAAGGTTATAGGGTTGGTATGGAATTTGTTTGAAAATTTATTCAAATTTATTTGAATTTGATTTGAATAATCAAAGAAGAGATAAATATGAAGTTGTTTTGTTTGTTTTAAAAAGAAGCTAAAACTCTTTTTGAGATGTGATAGCCTGAAATGAACTCAAAATGTTTCTAAAGGCTTTGAAATGATTTTAAAAATGGTTTTGAAAAGAAACCCCATTTATTTCTTTGAAAAGTGAAGTGTGCATGTACACATCGACACATCATGCACATATATGCTCTAACAAAGCTAATTGGCTATTTATTTGTAAATCGTTAAAGTTAAGCGAATTGAAATAAGTTCCATAAGTGACAAAGATTCGATGTGGTCAAATTTATAGTCATACTCATGCCTTAACGCCTAAAGTGACAAATGAAGTGTTTGGATGGATAATAAAGCATGTGTAAATAGTTGATTCTTGACCATTAGAAATGGTTGTTTGCATAGAGTTATAAGGGAGTGCTATAAGCAAGAATATGATAGGTGAACCACTAAAACTGGTTTGATTGTTTATAAAAGTGTATGAAGTTTGATTTATTCACCTAAGTTTTGAATAAATTATCCCACTATTGAAATGACATGCTATGAGGTTGTCCTGTTAATAAGGATATTTTTATGAAATGAAATGCATGTACATGATATATAATTGATATAAATAGGATACAGAGTCATTTTGGAAATAAATGCTGTTTTTGGAAGTTAAACAATTTGAAAATATAAATTTAACATTGACGAGAACAGTATGAGGTTATGACTACTAGACGCTAATATTCCTACTATCGAACTAATTCAAGGATCGCAACCTGAATCGTCACGAACTAGTCTAGCGTCACTTTTTCCAAACAATCTATTACATGGACATAACACGGGGCATGCGTGAGTGAAAATAGGAGGAAGAAGGACTAGATGGAGACCGAGAGGTGACTACAATACAACAGGGTGATAAAGCTAGGAGAAAGAGAGAGATTGAGCAACTAAAATACTACATGAAGTGAACTCACAACTGAACAAGGTTTACATAGGTAAAAAGACCATGATAGCTTGTCAGGTTAGATAGTCTAGTGGAGAGTGAATACAAGTTAGGGATTATTAATGTGTTTTCTTATTGGGAACTCACATAAAGGGAGTATGAGAAAGGACTCTCATGAGGAATACTAGATATTAAAGACCTCGTAAAGTGTATTTCTTTAAATAAACAATTTTAATTTATAAAAAAATTCAACTTAGATGTAAACATGGGTAAGTTATGATATTTCGGTTGATTAGAGTTGTAGCTGTGTATATTACTATAAATAGTGTTGTGAAATGTGTGTTATAACTGATTTGTGAAAATGGGTTATGGGCAGAATTTGTATAGTGAGAGTGACCTTGTGTGCACCTGATATATCACAAGCGAACTCGATACGACACATTTATTATTTATGTCGCACGACTATACTCACAACCAAATTTCTAGCCTAACTTGAGGTTTTGTTATGTTTGTGAGAATTCCTTAGGTCAGGGTGAGTGGTTTTACAGGATGATCTCCTTCTCCCCCTTTGAGATTATATTATAAGTGAGCGAAGTGTATGGACATTGGAATAATGTGTATAAGCTTGTTGCCATCATAGACTTAAATTACTAGGGATATACCATGGGGACCATTATGCGATGTACCATTAAAGTCATTTGGGGAGATCACATTTCAACGATATTAGTTGAGAAGATAGACATATCCTAGTATTTTTGGTTGTTGTATGGTTAGATGTAAAATACCAGTTAGTTGGACGTCATAGTTTTGGATAAATTTTGTCTATATATACTCTTCCATGTAGTTGATGTATAACTGATGTGTTTTGGTCGACGTCCAGTTGTATGATAAATTTTACTATGTATATATATATATATTCTTTTTCCTAATACCTGGGTCATTTATTTACATGTTCTTGATATGTGATCTATACAAATTTTGAAACTCTTGTATATTATTTTATGTCAAGATGAGGTACATTTCATTTTAGATGAGATCAAGTGGTGTGACATATCCATGTTAACTTAAAATATTGTTTATGAGTGATCGCTCTTCTCAAGTCCTTTGATCCTATTGGACAATGATTTCATTCTTTGATAATCTAGTCATAGGAACGGGGCATTTCATCTTGGTATCAGAGTATACACTCACTTCCTAAGCTTGAAATCTTTTATGTGAAGTGCATTCACAACTGAACGAGGATTATACGTGTGAATAAGACTATAATAGCTTGTTGGGCCAAATAGACTAGAGGAGAATGAACCCGAATCAGGGATTACTAATGTGTTTTACTACTGAGAAGTTAAATAAAGGGAGTATGAAAAAGGACTCTTATAAGGAATACTATAAATTACTGACCTTGTAAAGTGAATATCTTTAAATATACTATTTGAATTCATATAACAAAATACAACTCATATGTGAATATGGATAGGATGTTATATTCCAGTTGATTAGAGTTGCAACTATGTATATTAGTATGAATAGTGTTATGACATGCGTGTTATAACTAATTTGTGAAAATGGGTTGTGGGTGGAAATTTTTATGGTGTGAGTGACCCAGTGTACACCTGATATATCACAAGTGAACCTGACATGACACATTTATTATTTATGTTGCACGGCTATACTGTTAGCTAGATTTCTACCCCGACTTGAGGTTTTGTTATGTGTGTAACAACTCCTTGGGTTAGATAGAGATTTTTATAAGTTGATCTCCTTTTCTCGATATACACTAATGTCATACGAAAGCGAAGTGGATGCATTGGACTAATGTGTATAAGCTTATTGCTGTCGTAGACCTAAATTACCAAGGACGTACCATGAAGACTATTGTGCGATGTAATATCAGAGTCATTTGTGGAGATCACATTTTAGAGATATCACTTGAGGAGATAGATATATCCCACTATGTCTAGTTGTTATATGGTCAGATGTACAATACTAGTTAGTTAGACGTCATTGTTTTAGGTAGATTTTGTTTGTACATACTCTGCCATGTAGTTGATGATGTATAAATGTTGTATTATCGACGTCCAGTTGTATGATAATAAGTGATCTATACAAATTCTCAAACTTATGTATATTGTTTTATGTCAAGACAAGATACGCATTATTTCAGATGAGATCAAGTTGCATGACGTACCCACATTGACCTAAATAGTGTATATGAGAGGTTGCTCTTCTCGAGTCCTTTGATCTGGGCTATCGAATAGTGATTTCACTCTCTGATAATCTAGACACTGGAACGGGTTGTTTCATGATGAGTCTATTGACAAGTACAAAGCACGTTTAGTTGCTAAAGTGTTCCAACAATGTTTAGGCATTGACTATCATAAAACATTCAGTCCACTCATCAAACTAACAATGGTTTGACTTGTTATGTCTTTTGTAGAAAATATTGGTTGATCATTACAACAACTTGATAGTGATAATGCTTTCCTCTAAGGCTATTTTTACATTTTTATGATGTAACCACAAGGGTTTATTAATAATGATCATCCTCATCAACTATATAATCTATATCAAGTAACATATGGTCTTAAACAAGCTCTACATGCATGGTACCATGAACTACATCGATTTCTCATTTCTATTGGCATTAATATATCTCATATTGATCCATCATTATATGTATATAATGCTTTTAGTATTCTAACATATAACTTGGTTTTTGTTGATAAAATTATAATCACAAGAAATAATAATAAAGTGGTACGAAAGTTCATCCATCTACCTTCTATCAGGTTCTCTCTTAAAGATCGTCGTTTACTTTCATATTTTCTAAGAGTTAAAGTCATTTTTCACTCTCAAGGTTTTTTCTTTCTAAGCAATGATACATTTACTGTTGGATCAAATACATCGTGTAATGGGGTAAATGGAAAATTTTCAAAAAAAAACTTTTAATTCATTATGCACTAGATCTTTTATAGTGTTATCATGAATAATGTCGATAAAAGAAATCATATCTATTATTTCATTGAATGGATTTTTATTTTTATTTTAACTTTTAATTATATTATTATTATATTGACATTATTAATAACAAACTAAGTTTCATGAATAATGATGTATGCATAGTTTTAACTTTTTTATAATGATTATCTAATGATAATAATTATTAACAATAATTTTATTATAAATTCAAACAATAGTTGTTCAAACTTAATTTTTATAAACTAATATTATAAATTAAACTAATTATAGCTTGTCTTAATTCAAGTATTAAATATTCAAATAAGACAAACAATATCAATATATATAAGTTTTATTTTAGTGATATTAACACCCAATTATTTGACTAATAATTAGTGTCCTATTTTTTGATGTAATATACAAGTGTATTATATACAATTTAATCATGTCAATGTGTTTAGAATTGTAATATGAACCTAACGATGCAAGTCATGTGCAAAACGGAGTTCGTATGTGAGGTTTATTCATGTTCGATAATCTAGGGTTTAAAGTATATCTTTAAATTTAATAAGGACTTAAAATAACTTTTATCTTTCTTATCTAATCTAAATCCTAGTTGCCGCGTGTTAATACCTTGAGTATTGATTTTGATAACAACAACAACATAAATATTAGTACTGATGTTTCTCCAAGTTGGCAGTATTTCAGATATATTATGGAGTCATTTTATAGAGATAAACAAGAACTCAGTGGAAGCAAATGAATTATCTATATGAAGATTAATCAGAGCAAATGAAAGAACTAAATGGACTCATGACGGATGGAACACAAGCGGTTCGACGACAAAGATATTTGAAGTATTCAGTGAGTCGGTTTGAATCTTAGAATTTTGTTAAAGGCCCCATAGCAAATATCCTTAGTTCTTACATTTGACTCTATTTTAATCATAAACATCTTCATATAAACATACAATTTTAGTTTTAAAACGTGAAAGTCTCTATTTGAAGAATAAGAAACAAAAAATTGTACCAAGTATGTTGACATACTCCTATTGTATATGTTGATATATAGACATATATGTTAGCATATCCTTTGTGCCTATGACAACCTGTGTTGTTAAAGCGCTTAGTGGTACCATAGTGGTGGAGGTGCAAAAAGTTATAGCGGGAATAAAGCGTGGATATAGCAGAAAATAACAGAGGTATAAAAAGATTCAATTGATATAAAACCAAATATTCAAACTTAATTCACTACAACAAAAATACCATATTACAACGTCGATTTTACAACGGTCTTTAAATGCCCGTTGTAATAGAAACCTATTACAACGGTTTTTTTAGGCCTGTTGTAATAAATACCACTTTTCAACAGCTCTTTTACTTTGCATGTTGTAATAAACTCCTATTACAACGTTTTTAATTTGACCGTTGTAATATATGCCTATTACAACGGTTTTTTTCCCGTTGTAATAGATATTGGTTTTCATCCCTCTTCGCCCGTTGTAATAGATGCCTATTACAACTATTTTCTTTTGCCCGTTGTAATAGATGCCAATTTTACAACGGCCACAAAATGCCTGTTGTAATAAATGCCCATTGTCGATTTTTGATAATTAATAATTACAATGCTTTCTTCAAAAATATTAATTATTATTAATTATTAATATTTAATAATTAATTAATAATAATAATATAAATCATCATTATCTTCGATTATTTATACATACTTACTTAATAATTTATAAATGGTAATTTATAATTAATAATTATAAATGATAACGTACATAGGTCATTATTTATAATTTATCACAATTAATGATTGCTAATAAATAATTTATAATTACTAATTATTATCTATAATCAATATTTATTTTTTATATTAATATTTTGTTATAGTTAATTATTAATAATTAGTAAATTATAGCTAATATTTATGACTTATAATTAATAAATATTATTAATACTTAGTAAAATAATTAATAATTAATATTAAAACAGTAATTTTACAACACTCACAAAATACCAATTTTAATAAACGTCTTTTACAACTTTTTTTCTGGAAATTGTAATAAACTTATTTTCAACAGCTTTTTTATTTTGCCAGTTGTAACAGATGCCTTGGTATTCACAAAATAATCAATAATTAACAAATAAGAATCAATTTTTAATAATCAATAATTAATAAATAAGAAGTAATAATTAATAATTAACATTTAATAATTAATATAAAATATATAATAGTTAGCCATTTATAATTCTATTAATATTTAATAATTAATAATTAATAAAATATACATGATAAGTAACACTTAATAATTAATATTCAATTATAATTAAGAAGTAATAAGTAAGAATTAATAATTAGTAATTAATAATTACTATTAAATAATTAATAATTAACAACCAAGACTTGTTGGAAGTTTTCCATAAAATTGTTTAAATTGATAGCCACTACAAGGGGGGTCCAGGGGGTGTGGCAATGCCCCTAGATGGGGGTGTGGGGGCAAAGCCCACGTTGATGGCGGTCGACCTGGGAAGGTATCTGTTCATTTTGAACAGTCACCACCAACGGGCGCCTTCCTCCTATATTAAATAATTACTATTAAATTATTATTATTATTATATAATTACTATTATGTAATTATTATTAAAACTTAATTATTATTATTAAATAATTAATAATAAGAAGTAATTAATACTATTATATATTTATTTTTAAGAAGTAATATTTCAAAATAATTTGAAAACTTGAAAATTTCTATAATAAGTTTAAAAAAATTCATAAAATTAAAGAAGAAAAATTTGAAATTCTCATAAAATTTATAAGAGAAAAAATTTATAGTTTCAAAAAATTTAAAATTTTATAAAAAGTATTCAAATTTCAAAAAATTCAAAAATGTTAATATTTCAAAAGTTAACAAATGTAATTATTATTATTACTTTAATACGCATCTAGAGGTTTTTCATTGTAACTATCTTTCGTAATATACTAAACTTTTTATCTAATGTAAATAATAAAAATTTATGATTTTAATATGTAATTTTTCCCTTCAATTTCAAAATTTTGGCTCCAATCCGCCTAATTTTATTAACATCTTTACACATTACCGCTTCTTTACAACCCTAATATAATCAACTCTAAATTTGCTCTCCATCCTCAGAAAACAATGTCATCCCCAAATTTCAATGGCGTCGCTTTGTAGAAAACCCCACCACTTCTCCAAATTAAAAAGCTATCCGAAAACGCAACCACTCCTTCTCGTGAATCTCCCCTCTCTACTGGCCATGGTCTCTCCAAGTAATTTCACTCTTTCGTAACCATGTTTTTTATTTCACTTCAAGACATTAATAACTTCAAAGTTCATTTTTATGATTTCACCTACAACGTTGTTGAAATGAAGGTTCTCGCTCGAGGCGAAGCTCTCGTTCCAACTGATCTAAGCATTTCGATTCCTGACAGTACCTATGCTCGCATAGCACCTAGATCTATGTTGGCGTGGAAGCACTCGATTGATGTTGGAGCAGGTGTGATCGACGTTGACTATCACGGTCCTTTAGGCATGATTCTATTTATGTATTATTATTTGAATGAAGCTGATTTTACTATTTTTGTGTTTGGAATTTTAGATGAGGATCTTTTGTTTGAATTTCCATTGAAAGAATATCCAGATCCTATACTGAGAGCTAAGAACAAAAGCATTAACACTTTCGATGACACGCTCAAGAAAATCGCAGATGAGATGTTTGATATTATGCACAAGTGTGTTTTTTTTACTCAATTTTACTGTATTATTTTGCATTTCAATGGATGTTATGATCATTGTTAGCTATATGATTATTATAGCCTTTTGATCATTTGGTTATAGTTAGACTGGATGGTGTATAAAGATGATGTCACAGCAGCACTAGAGGTAGTGCTTGCTCAGTGAGTTTGAATCTGTGTATCAACTTGAATTTTATATGTATAACTGATTCTATAGAAATAAATATTGTGAAGATGGATTCAAGAGGCCAAACAAACTGTTGGAAAATTTGATTCCTGTTCTACAAAATTCGTCCATGATTTTCATTTGGTATGCTTTGTCTCTAACCATAATGACACTTATACTCATAAAGTTATTCATCTGGGTTCATGTTCATAATCTAACCATAGTTTGTGGATTATCTGTAAACAGGTAAATTTGCTAAGTTGGATAATACTTGAAATAGGTTTAGCTCAAACATTTTTTAAGTAGCAAATTTAACAAATATTACCATGACTGTTGAAGATTACTCGTATAAGGTGATGGGACTTGTGCTTCAATTCTGAAGTTCAACTTCTGTTTGTTCAGTATTTCTTCAGTTCAATTCACATGCTTAGTGTATTTGAGTTCCGTCGTAGCATTTCTTCTGCCCATAGTATATTTGATTAACTCAGCCCTCCTCCACAACTCGATTGTCAGCACAGCGCAGTTGCAGATCAGTTTAGTTGTAATTCAGATGCAGGTTCCTTCCACTTAGCTCACTAACTCAATTCAAACGCAGCTTCATCTAACACAGCACAGCTTTCTAATCAATTCAGTTTAGACGAGTTATATTCCAAGTGCAATTTAGTCTTCGTCTTTCAACTTTTCACCTTACTTCAGTTCAACGTAAGGTGATCAGTGCAGTGGCGGGCTTCTTGCTTGCAAAGCATTATTTCAATGCAATCCCCATTTCACCTTATAAGCTCAGTGTAATTCCCTCTTTAGCCTCAACCGAAACTTCCAAAATGTATTTGATGCATCATATTAGCGTAAGTGCACCATGAAAAGGTGTGACATATGTTTATCATCTTCTCAGGTATGACATATATTTTTTTCATTTGAGATATGAGAACGAAAGCATTTCAGGCCATAAATCAATTTTACTTATAGCGAAGCAGCATCATGAAAAGGTATGCTGTGTTCATTCATATGTCTATATCCATATAGTTTTACCTGATAAAATTATCAGTCCAATACTATTCCAATATTCTACTATGATAAGAATATAGTAAAAAAGTAGGACAACTGAATGCTTGTGGGAACCTATATATGTTTTGTGCTTGAGCCATGCCACTTCTTGCATAAATGTTATCATGTTTATTTGCGTTGCCTGCTGGATATGTCAATTCCTTGTTTGGAATTCTCTTTGTTCTTTTTTGTAGCTAAATTCTGGAGATGTTGATAATGTGAATGGTGGTGCACAATCAATTCCAGGAAATGCTGGCTTACTTGGGTGAGTTTTCATCTTTTGTCCAAGAATCTATAAAGTACAATAAAACATTGGATAGTTCTTTTTTTCCTTTCATGTAAAATGCAGGATGAACTTTAGAGGAGGAAGAGCCATTCACTAATGTAATTAAATTTGAAAGTTACCTTCTTCAGGTATACATCTACTTCATTATTTTTGAGTTATCATCTTTTAATACTTGGGTTTTTCTTTGATTTGGTCATTAGGATACATGTGGATCATTTTCTTAATTCTAAAATTATAGCTTTTATTCTTTATCCCACAGTTTTGCTTGAGTATATGTGAAGGGTGGATGAACAATCAAATGATTTCTCATCCTGATATATGAATTTACTTTCAATGATTATGTATATAGTTCACTTAAACTAATTTTTTCTACAAATTCTACTACTAAATTTTTAAGTGATGCATATATATAAGTTTAGTCTATATAGCTATAAAATCACTATGAGTTTTACCTTGTTACCATGAATTTTCCTAATTAATTTATTTTCCACTCATTGTCGTAAATACCAATGATAAAAAGTATTTTACTTGCTAACATTTTAGTATGCATGTGTTCTTTTTTAATTTTTTGTGTATTCCAATGGATTGAAAATTCATGATCTATATGAACAGGTTGTTGCTGAAAAAGCTGATGCGGGGGTTCAAGCTACTAAATTCAAGGGCCAAGGCATACATAGTTAGATGAATCATATATTCGTTATATTTCCATTGTTTTGGTAGATATATATATTTCTTCAATAGGATCTGTATTATAAAAGACTAAGAATACATGAATCATTTTAACATTTAGAAATGTAAATCTTTTTTGTTATTTTAAAAGATATGAATGAATATGTTTGTTATTGGATAATATTTTGGTTTCAATGGCAAATTCATTTTAAATTTGCGAGTGTAATGTAATAGTATTTACATATTTTTTCTTATTTGAATTTTTTTAACAACGGGCAAAAACAATTGTAAAAGACCTTATTGCAACAGTCAAAAACAGTTGTAAATGATGTTATTGCAATGGGCAGAAACAGTTGTAAATGATGCTATTGCAACGGCTACAGACCGTTGTAAAAATGTTTACTTCAATGGGATTTTACAACGGTTTCGAACCATTGTAAAATCTTATGGATCTATTACAACATCGCCTAATAAGACGGGCGTTGGCCTGTTGCAAAACCCCTATTACAACGGGCATTGCCCGTTGTAAAAGAGTATTTTTGTTGTAGTGATTTATTCTCATTCTCACATCATTTGTATAGGAAAAAAATATTGTTTAACCTTATATATCAAAATTAAAGAAGATCGTGATTTGTGCAGCTCAAATTTGGTGACCACAATCGATTTCAAACTTATATTAACCACTTATGCCTTAAATTAGGTATTTACCCTAACTTTGTTGACTTAGTTTAAACGGGGAACTAGTCAAATCAACCTTTTATATAAATGTTGCTAAAGCGGGTGCTAAATAGCCTTGATTTAGTAGGTATAGTGGAAAATAGGGCTTAAAGCGAATCTACTGTTTAATAGTGCTAAATTGAAAAGGCGTAGCGGATAAGGAGTGCACTGCGCTATAGTGGGGATTTTACGAGGCTTTGGCGGTGCTTTAACTGCATAGATGTCAACATAGGTGTATGTATGTTGACATGCACATCAACAAAATGTCGACATACTAGCCGTTTGAGAGTTTTTCAAATTTAAATGAACAGACACTTCTCTTCATCCTTTTTCCATAAATCATGTATCATCATTCTTTATGTAAAGTCTTTGGAAAAAAGTTTAACATACAATTCTCTCATTTTCTCCTACTATATCATTTCTATACTTCTGTGAGAAAGATCCATTAATATTTTTCCACTTTATTTGCAGATTCATACTCTTTCACTCATATTCTTCAAGGATATTCAAATCACACAAGATCAAAGGGTTTGTACTTGAATTTTCAATCATTCTCTCTTTGGTTTCGTCCTATTCCTCAAAGATTTCATGGATATATTGCTCTTTGAGGTCTATAAGATTATTGTACTTAATCTGCAAGATTTGGTATTGAAGATACAACCGCTTGCCATACTCTAATGTTGATTGTAAAGAGAAAGGTGTAAGTCTAGTGGATCGCATCTAATATGACTTGTGTATTAGTATATGAGTGTATACCAATATATGAGCGGAATATAGCAATATAATAGAATTTAAAAACAAAGTATGAAAACGAGCACACCAGAGTTTTATACTGGTTCAGACCAACCATCCAACGTCCAGTTCCAAAGCTCCCCTTCGGTATTTCACTAACCAATAACCCTCACTTTACCTGGAGGAAAAGGCTAATACAAAAGTATTCCCTTGACAATCTTGTGTTCTATACAACACAGATATTGACTGCTAGTACAATTCTTCATATAATCTCCTTTGAGTGATAGTGAGTATGAGTGCTTAGATTTGTAGGAAATAATTTAACCAAAATATAGATTTTGGTTGTAAGTAATTGAGAATATGAAATCAATGATAGCACAAGAGAATATTAATATAGAAATTAAAGAGTAGTAAATCCAAAGTAAGTTAAATCTCAATTGATTGGAGTATTTATAGAATCAAAGAGTTGTATTTGAAAAGTTATGACTTCTTGAAAGATTACTCTTCGATTAATGATTGCAACTGTTGAAGAAGAAGGGTATTTGTTCAAAGTAGAGAGAAGCGACTGTTCAAAAATATGATAGTTGCAGTTTTATATATGCAGGTTGAAACTTCCCTCAGATGTCTGTCATTATATGTCAGACGTCTGTGGGATTTCTAAAAACAAAAATCTGAAATATGTCATAGACTTTTATGGCATATGGATAGACGTTTATCGCTTTTGAATTTGTAAAATCTGGGCAGTTTGTTATCAAAATTTGTCGATATGAAATCGTGTATGTTATAATCAGTCAAGGAGATTTTACAACATTTATCCATGACTATAATACACTAGTATGACCTTACTTTTAAATAGTATGATCCTTCTTTCTTCAATTTTCTTTGAGCCATGATTTTGTGAGCCATTATTTAGTTGAGCACAGTGATACCTATAATATGATAAGATATATCTAGTATATGTATAGTTGTTGTCATCGAAATCGTAGAATGGAAATTCTAACATTCTCCCCCTTTTTAATGATGACAACTGTACAATCGTTAGTAAAAAATAGCTCCCCCTGAATGTTATCCCCCTATGTATATACATATTTATCTCCTCCATTGTCATTATCAAAAATAAAATTGTAACGAAAGTAAAACATAGCCGTAAGAAGCATGATGGAATAGTCACTGAGGTATGAAGAAAAAATATCAGTAGTAGGTAAGGAAATACTAAACGTTAATTAACACAAAAATTCACTTTTAAACAACCATGATAGTACTTGTACGAATATGAGAAATAAACAATAAAAGCAAAAATATATAATAACCTAAACAATGTAAAGAAGAATTACTGGTAGTCGTGATAGTTGTAAGCGGAGAAATCACTATAATTCTCATAATAGTCATAGTAGGCTGACGAATCATATTGATAGTTTCCCGGACATTGAGTATATTCTTCATCTTCATATATAGACAACCCTTGAAATGTAGTATGATGCATTTGATGAGTTGCTGAAGGATCGGGCCAAGATATATCGTCGCTATCTTCTTGTTCTTCTCCCGGTTGTTCCTACACAATATTCTTTCCTCTATCTTGATGGGAACTTCCACCATAAGAAGATGATCTATAAGGACGGTAAATAGAAGTTTGCGTTGAAGGAGGTGGTGTTAGAGAAGGAGATGAGGATGATCTAGATGATGATCTACCACGAACATTTCTCATAACTTTGCCCAAAGTGGAAATAACTTTTTCCAAACTCTTCTCCATTTTAATCATTCATGTAGAAAAAGATCTTTCCAAGCCAACCATTTTATTTTGTAAAGATTTTTGATTTTTCCCCAAATCTTTCTGATTGGCCATGATCAACATTTTATTTCGAACCGTTCAATCTCGAATGGATTCATTTTGATCAGGTTCAGTGTAGGCTTCATAAATCTTTGAATTGGAATGATATTAAGTAGTATGGTGAGTAGGACTAGATGGTTGTTAAGGAGGAGGTACTTGCGCATGTTGCGGAGGAACCAGATGAATTTGTTGTTGTTGATAATTAGTCCATTGAGCAAGAGACGTGATTGGAGGTGGTCTTTCAGGAAGATGCATTATGGATAAAAATCTTATAGCACTTTCCTTAACCAGAATTTCTTTGAAATAAGATATATATGAAGGGACTCCGGGAGCTTGTAAAAGACGCATGATATATGGGGCATATACAATGGTTCGTCGGTGGTGAGTCCAAAAATCGTTAATTTCATCATGAATGAATTTTTCCCAATTGACTTGAATTCCACCAATTATAGCATATAGGGCTTTGTGGTCATTGTTATATATTTGCTCATGGCTTACTAATCAAGGAATTATTGTGTTAATTATCATATGATTTAACAATCTAGCCTTTGGTCGTAGATGAACCGATTTCCATTGTGGCATTCTATCTTCCCATATTTGGTGTGTGACTTCGTTACGTGGCAAATTCCTATGAACGGGAATTTCCTCTAAACTAATTCCAGTAGAGGAATAATCGAGTAATCGAACAATCGTATTTATATTAATTTTCAAAACACGTCTACACACACTAGCCTATAACCATCCTTCTTCATTTTCGGGTGTCCAAATATCACTACTACACAAATTTGCATAAAAAAGGAAGATGGCTAGTTGAACGATTTGTACCTCATTTTCATCGAAGTTAATTAGCTCACAACATCCAGAGGCGATAATGAGTTCATAAAGACCATATTCTCCAAATTTGCATAGTTGGTAGAGAGGACCAAAATGAAGCCGCTTTTGTTTCAAATCGTCAAATGTATTGTTAGCGATTGTACTATAGCAAAACCATTCTTGGATGTGTGCATCGGCGACAAGATTTATTTCAGAAGATGAAGATTGGCCCTTCTTTGATCTCTTGTTGACTGGATTCTTTGCTTTGGATGCCATTTTTAAAGAAATAGGGTTTGAGAAAGCTAGGGTTTTTTATTTGGGGTAAAAATTGAGATAGTTTGGATAAAAATGAGGACGGGGGTAAGAGATCATTATAAAGGTATGCTACCTGTATTAGACCGAGATTCATCTCAGACGTCTGAGAATAGATGACCGACGTCTAAGATTACAAAGGGATATTTTCTCAAAAAATTTGATAGTCGTTTGTCATATTCTCATAGATGTCTGAGTCAGTCAGATTTCTATTTGTAACTTTGATGCTTATATTTTTTACTTTTAATTTCATATTATTTAAAAATAGCATAATTAATGATCATTTTAATCAAGCAACATACAGACCTAAATATATATCTATATATATATATATATATTGTTAACATTTTTATTTCTATATACATACATACATATGTATGTATGTATATATAATTAATTTTCCTTCGAAGATTTTGAGTTTTTGAGTTCAGTTAGATTCCAAGAGTTTGTGTTATTTTTGGTTTGCTTATGTTGAGGCTTAAGTGGAGACAAATTTGGACGACCCGAAGTGTTATTCCAGTCTTAGTTTGATGGCCTTGTCTCCTATCATTTTCGTGGAGTAATGTTGCAAGTTTTTACAAGAGTCTCGATTAAACAAGGAGAATTTTTATATAAGCAATTTTTTGTTGGTGAATAACCGTAGATTGCTAGAATACATTATTTGGGAAAGTTAAGATGAGATCCTCGACATCGTTGCTCGTAATACATTTCTCGTTGAACTTCCAACATTTCTTGTTGATAGTGATATATTTCATCCACTTTAGTATTGAGAGACAATGACTCAAGATCAATCGCTTGTTTAGCCTTCATTTCCTTTGGAGAGCAGCCGGTATGATATGTAGGTGATGCTATAATATTTAGAGAGGCCGATCGATTTGAAGGAGGTGTGGTTTTGTTGGTGATACGTAGATGCTATTTGATAAAGGTGAGCTAAACTCGATAGTTGAGTAAGTGGAGTCGAGATCAAAAGACATTTTTGGTTTTTCTAATTTTATAAATATTACCATAGACCCTGTTCAATAAGTAGAACGCATTAGTTGTCCGCTCTCTGGTTTGGCAGTAAGGATCGGAGAAAGGAAATCACTCGTTCTTAAAATAAAACTAGCATTCTTAAGACCAAAGAGTCGGGGGAAAAAGGGAGAGAGCTCTCTGTTCTTGGTTCTCCTATAGCTAGATTCTCCAAAACCACAAGAATCTTAGAATGAATGGGATTCCAACTCAGCACCTTTTGAGATTTTAAGAAGAGTTGCTCCTATTTTATTTTTCTTTGAACAAGTGTTTACATATAAATAGAATGTATAGTCTATTTATAATAAAAGCTTTATATGGATAGAGCTGTTTTAACCATAAACTTGTTAACAATTTTTCTTATGGTTGTTTAAAAATTAACTAAATATAATTCTAGTTGAAATCTTATATAGAAAAATAGAGTTCAAAATTTTATGATAAATTATAATAACAAATACTAATTAATTAATTCATTAAATGAACATAAACCAAGTTCTCAATTTAGTTTTATAAAAGTTGATTCACATAATGGTTTAGTGAAAATATCAGTAATTTAATTTTTGGTGTTAGCAAATTCGAGAGAAATAATGCCTTTTCCACATTATCTCTAAAAATATGATAACGAATATCAATATGTTTTGTTGAGAATGATTAATTGGATTTTTAGACAAATTTATGGTACTAGTATTATCGCAATATATAGGAGATTTAGTAATAAATCCTCCAAAATCTTGAGGTGTTTATTGCATATAAATTACTTCTGCATAAGCAAAGGCCGTAGAGATGTACTGGGATTCACATGTCGAGAGGGAAACACAGTTTTTCTTTTTACTAAACCACGAAACCAGAGATTGACCAATAAAGTGACTAGCGCTACTTGTACTTTTTATATCCATTTTGCATCCACCGAAATCTGCATCGCTATACGGTAGAGTTCGAAAGAGCAGCCTTTTGGGTAAAAATGGCCGTAATCTTTGGTGTTGGTTAAGTATCACAAAATTCTTTTAACTGGTCGATGATGTGACTCTTTAAGTAGTGCTTGAAATCTTGCATATAAATAAATACTCGTCATTATATCTGATCTACTAGCCATTAAGTATAATAGAGATCCTATCATACTCCGGCATAATTTTTGATCAAAATCCTTTCCGTTTTCATCTTTATCTAAATGTAAACTCGTTCTCATAGGGGTCGGTTTACTTGAAGTACTATCCATTCCAAATCATTTTAATAAATCTTGACAATATTTTTTTTGATTTATAAAGATTCCATTGTTTAATTGTTTTATTTGTAGAACAAAGAAAAAGTTTAGTTCTCCCATATGTGACATTTCGAACTCATTTTTTATTATATTTGAAAACTCATTACATAACTTCTCATTAGTAGGGCTAAATATGATATCATCAACATAGATTTGTACAATTAATACATCTTTATTTTCTCTTTGTATAAACAGTGTTGTGTCAGTTTTGCCAATATGAAAGCCAAAATTAAGTAAATTTGTTTTTACTCGCTCATACCATGCATGAGGTGCTTGTTTTAATCCGTATAATGCTTTTTTAAGTTTGAAAACATGATCCGGGTATTTTTCATGAGAAAATAGAGGTGGTTGTTCAACATAAACTTTTTCTTTTATAAAACCATTTAAAAAGAGCTTTTAACATATATTTGAAATAATTTAAAATTATAAAAACATGCAAACACTAATAATATTCTTATAGCTTCAAGACGAGCTACAGGAGCAAACATTTCTTCATAAACAGTTCCTTCTTTTTGATTGTATCCTTGAGCAACTAATCTTGATTTATTTCGAACAATGTTTCCATTTTCATCTGCTTTATTCTTGAAAACTCATTTGGTTCCTATTACAGATTAATCATCTGGTCTTGGTACGAGTTCCCAAAGATCATTTCATTCAAATTGGTTAAGTTCCTCTTGCATTGCTGAAGTCCAAAAATCATCTTTTGATGCTTCTTTATAATTTTTGGATTCGAAGTTGGATATGAATGCTACATAACTTATTTGATTTAATTGATTTCTAGTTGAAACTTTAGCGTTTAAATCATCAATTATATTACAATCGAATGGTCTTCAAAATTCAAGGTGGCGATCTTAAAATATTATCATTATTGTTATCAATATCATTATTATAGTTTTTAGTAACATTATTAGTAGTATTATTATCCAGAACTTCTTCATCATCATCATTTTTATTATTGTTAATATCTTCATCAAAGGAAACATAAAGACTTTCTACTATAATGTTAGTTCGTTTATATAACGTCCCCCTACTTGAAGGACCAAAACTAACGGCTACGGATGTTACAGTCATCCATAGTTATTAATCCTAGGCGACCAAATAGGGTGTTGTTAGATACATTGATATACAGAAACACATGAATATGGAAAAAGGTTAAAACATCAAACAAGATCACATTCCATTTCAAAACATTTCCAATTCATTACATAATCCCACAATTGTTAACCGTGTTCAGAGGAAATATATTTATTACAACATATACAAAGAGCGACATATGAAGATGCCCCCTTGGATGATCAGAGTATATATAGGCAATTTAACAACTTTTCCGTTGCAAACAACATAGCGGAATCAAAATAAAGAGAACTCTAGATAGCTATCATGCCTCATTCACATCTCCGGAAACTTTATTCGCCTAATAAGGTACCTGAAAACCTCAACTTTCAAACTACTCAAAATCAATTGAGTAGCTGAGAGTTTAAGGGGAAAACATAAACTTCGAGTCAGACATAAAGCCCGGTATGAATAGTAATCTACCATCTCAAACAATTTAGATATCTAGTGAGACCACATCGCGTAGCGGAACGGTTTTCCCCTCACTAGCATCTTAAAACCTTTATAAAACCATATACTGTGCTTTTGCATCCACAATGGTTAAAACATTTCAAAACAATATGATATGATGATATGCAAAACAAATGAATCAATTCTGGATTACCCATCCCCATTCAATTTGACTATCTATCTCAGTTATAGTTTCTAGGATAACTATTAACCTAATAGTTTTCATGGGCTGACTAATAACCGATAAAATGTTTAAGGACTCCTTGTCCAATCACATGGTTTTCATGGTATCACTATGAACCTATTGGTAACTCCAATACCTTTACTCTTATCCTAGTTTTCATGGGTTGACTGGGAACCTATTGGTAACTCCAATATCTTCTCTTCTTATCCTAGTTTGCATGGACTGACTAGGAACTTATTGACATCCGTCAATATCTTAATCCGGATATAGTTTTCATAGGTTCAATATAAACCTATTGGCCCCTGACAATATCAAATCATAGTTTTCATGGGCTAACTATGAACCTGTCTTTCTGACATCTTCAATTATAAATAGTTGATATGGGCTTACTATGAACCTATTGGCCCCTGCCAGTATATTTTCCTATACAAAGTTTTCATGGGCTTACTGAGAACCTATTGGCCCCTGCCAATATCTTTCTTTAATATCTTAGCATCCTATATTCTGGTCTTTCTGACCTCCTAGATGCAATTCTACTCATTTAGGAGTTAACTTAATTTATATTCACTACTGGATCAACCTAGCTGGTTATTCTGTCCTTCCCCAAAATATAGTTATGGGTCCATTATAATGTGAATATATATACATATATGAAGAAGCAAACACAATAACTTGGTTAATCCCTTTAACCCTTTAATCAAAGAAAACTTCTTCAAAAATTCTTTTTCAAAACATTTTATTTATTTATGCCATGGTTTTCTTTTAAAAATAAGATTGGGTTACTTGTTTTGAAAACTAAGGCTGTCGAAACCTTCAAAACCTTGCTTTCGACCTCACTGGATAACCTCCTTCGAAAGCATATAAATCTCTTTTCAAAACATTAGGCCTCTGCCTTTCGAAACACTTTAAAACTTCTCTTTCAAAAACTTTCGCATGTATTAAAGTATTACTTATTATATTTTAGAAGCATAGCTTCGAAACCACTAAAAGTATCCCTTTCGAAACCATTGGAAGTATCTTTTCCGAAATCATTGAATGTCCCCCTTTCGAAAACTTTGGGTTTATATAAAAATATCATTTGGGTCAAAGTGAATCTAAACAAAAGTATCACTTTCGAAACCATTCTTTATCATATAAAAGTATTAGGGAAAACTTGATGGCGTCGGCACCATCCCTTTCGAAAGCTTTAAATCATTTAAACCAAACTTCGAAGGATAGCATCGAAATCCTCTTGCCTTCGAAACCCTTGGACCCTTTCAAAAGCATTTAGTGTAACAGCCCTAGATTTTGTATATATTTTATTTGACTTTATTATATTTTGAAAACTATTTTAAACTTGTTTTATTTCAAACATTTCATTTTTAAATATAAATGTTGATTATTATGTAACTTTTAATTTCAAACTGGTATAAATTGAACATTTCCTGAAAAAGGGATTTCTGGTCAAACTGGTCAAACTTTGACTTTTAAAACTTCAAATTTAAATTGTTTAAAATCTTAAATTTTATCTTTTATTATGAAAATAGACTTAATAACATGAATACTGCTTTTTGTTTTGTTGAAAACGGAATTAAATTGTAAAAGTTATGTACATTTCAATTTTGAGTATAATTTGTTTTATTTTGCAATTTTGCCTATTTTAAATTTTATAAATCATATTTTCTTTGTCATATTTTATTTTAAAATGTATTAATATGTTATTTTATGTATATTTTTGTCTTTTAATATTTTTGAAGTGATAATAAAACTTTTCCAAAATTTATTGCATTTATTAAAGACTAGTTTCTATTTTTCTACTATATTCTTCATTTAAATTTTATTTAATTAAAATTTATTTATTTATTTTTGTGAATGCATTTTTATTTTATGTTCTTATCTTTATTTATAAATATTTTTCCAAGTCCATACAATTTTCCCTAAGTTTATTTCATTTATTTTCAAATTTTCTAGACTAGTTTTCATTTTGTACTATTTTCTTATTTTAATCATATATAATTAATATTTATTTATTTATATTTTGTATATTTGTTACATTTTCGAATTGAAACTGAATTTTTAATTATTTTCAGTTATTTAAACTTATTAAAAAGAAATAAAAGTGATTTGAAAGGTTTGTGGCTTTTTATTTCCTAAGGCCTTTTGAATTCCCACCTTTTCACATTTCAACATTACTTTTCATTCAATTGGCCTTAACTCCTCATTCTTTCAGCTGCATATCTCATTTTGCAATTCACGTGAAAACATCACTTTCTCATTCCTCATTCACATATGTTTTCAGATCTGAAGAAAAAGAATTGTAATGTCTTCCTCTTTTCTATTCTTTTTCACCTTCTTTTATTGATTTTCCTTTGTAAATTGCCTTGAAATCTTCATGCTTTGCTCGGCCCATAGCCTCACCATCACCACCATCGACCACCATCCCTTCCTCCCCACTAAATCCACGGCCAAACCATCATTCTCCACTGACATGAAAGTGCCATGGCCTCCCCTTGAGCAAAACTCCACAAAAACATTGAAAACTCTACAATTATCGCCTACCCGAGCCATGTATGCAACCTTCCCTTCATTTTACACCACCACCACCACCATAGGCTGCCACCACCACCTTTTCCAGACCTCCCCACACCACTCCAACCTCTGTCCAGACCTGAGCTTGACTGGCCAAGCATATAACCCCATGACCGAGCCCTTTTGGTTGCCAAAAACCATGTTTTAGCCTAAACCCCTTCACATCCCTGTGTTGTAACTTCCTCCATCATGTTCTACCTTGTAGCCTTACCTTTTCCAGACCCATACCTGATCCAAACCAAGTACAAACCTGACCTAATTGATCCCCTAGGCCATGCAAACAAGTAGAGAAAGCAAGGTAAAAAGTTTCGTATTCAAACTGCTTTTTGTTTCAAAGTTATTCAAATTCAATCATATTGATTTTTAACTATTATTTTGGTTTTTTTTTTTGGGTTGTAACACAAGATCTATAACTTGGATCTCGCTCTCCACTCTCAAGTCATTCCCGTGTTGTCGTGCCTTCGTAGTGTCAGTATTGTGTGCTTTTGTGGCTATCTCCAGCTTTTAACAAGTGAGTTATTCTCACCAGACAGTGTATACCTATATAACTAGTAAATTGACCACTTTTGAATCTGTAAAATGCATCACCATATTATATCTGCTATGTTATGATTATATGATGTTCACCCATGCTTAAACACCTGTTATATCATATGTTACTGTTATATTATGTTGTTCTGTTATTTTTATCAGTTTATCACACTGCAAGTTCCCTTTAGATTAGAATCACTATGGGTTGAAATGATACATACCCGAACGGACTTTAGAATAAGAGAAAATCGTTATGGGCTGAAATGATAGGCCTGAATGATTTTCAATTATTTTCATTTGCTTGGGATTGCGGGTTTGAAATGATCAAACCCGGGTATCTTTGTAAATTACGGGTTGAAATGATAAATTACCCGTATCACTTTACCTAGGCTAGAAAATGAAATACAGACCCGTTGTTAAAATATGTTTTATAATTTTTTTTAATTATTTTATAAATGTAAATATTATAATATTTTGACTTAAACTAAATAAAAATGATTTTTGTAAAGCATTATTGATTTTCTGAAAATTTATAAGTGAAATAAATTAATGGTAAAATTAGAAAATTTGAAATGTAAGTTATTTTGGGAAATTTTAATTTGGTGATAATTGGAATTTAAATTAAATATCAAATGTGATACATTCATGATAATTTGGATTAAAGTGAATTTAAATGATTTTATTTTATATTAATGATTTTGAATAAAGTTAAAATGTGAAATGAATGAATATTTAAGTTGAAATTTTGAAATATAACTAAAATTGGAAATTTGTGAATTTGGCTTAAAAATGAATTTTAAGTTAAGTAAATAAAAATGGAATTAAGTTATATTTTAAAATTTAAACTTAAGTGTTAAGTTAATTTAATTTAATGAATTTATAATTTAATATTGGAATTTAATAAGTGAATTATTATTAAATTTTGATTTTTGAATGGAGGTTTAACTTTATAAAATCATGAATATAAGGGTATTTGAATGATTGTTTTAAAAGTGAAATTATATGATTTTATAAGTTAAAAATGATTTATATAAAAATATAATTGTTGTGAAGTTATACTAAATATTTGAAGTTAATTAACTGCATTTCTGAAATGCTATTAATTCTAATGTAAATGATAATACAACATTTGTAAATGTTGTAGTTGATAATAATGAACCAAATGGCTGAATTTAATTAAAGGCTATTATGGCATTTTTGTAAATGTTATAATGGTTGAATTTAACTAAGTTTATTTGAAACTAATGTAACCCTATTACAGCATTTTAAATGCTGTCTTTTGTTAAATTGAACTGTTTTAAATATGAATTTCCATAGCATTTTCTAAATGTTGCGAAAGTTGAATTTTCATTGTTTTAATTAATTTAAGTGAACGAATGAACTTTGAAAGATTAAAATTTTGGAAATTTAATAATTTAATTATTTAATATAATAACTTCATTTTATGATTTAAAATGAAGTAATTTGTTTCGTAATATAAACTATTTTGAAATATGATATTTTGATATTTTGAACTGGATTTTTGAATGATATTGAATTTTGAAATGATATTTGATTTCGAAATATAAAATACCAATTTTGAAATTTTAACCACGGGATGTATTTAATTTATGGTTTAACTGATCCTTAGAGGATGGGCGATCCCAAGCATCCTTTAAGTTATTATGCATTACTACTACAGTTCACTTGAGTTGGTTTACATTATATAAGTATATATTGTCCTGACTCGAGTGTTTTGTATTTTGCTTTACGCTCGGGTCAGCCTGAGTATTTACCGCTTAGATTTGGATCTCTTTCTGGAGCTAGGAATCGTTGGAGATTCTGCTTATCTAGTTATCTATCCATTCCAGTTTCAGTTGTTCTATTTCAGCTCTGGTATTATAAACTTCTATGTATTTGAGATTTCTATTGTATATGTTTTCAAACAGATATTATGTATTTTGTTTTGAGAGTTTGTTATAGTAGCTTCATGAACTACTATGGTTTTTATATTCCGCTGCGAGTTATTCTGATATTCTGTGTCTGTGATTCTGTATTTGATTTTATTTGCTCCAAATTTTATTACAATCTGTTATTTTGAATTATTCAAGTCAGACATGCGTGGATTATTGTCGATTTGAATGGTCCAAAATAGTGGGTCGTTACAGTTGGTATCAGAGCTTTGGTTTTAGGCAAACCTTAGCCTACGGAGCAAAAACTCATTAGAGACAGGGTAGAAATACCCTAGAATGAGTGAAATCAATCTCAGAATCATTTCTTTGTGAGAGAACGTATTTTCGAAGTATAAAATGATTTTCAAATGATTTTTAAAGAATTTTCAAAGATTATTTTGATATAAATTCTCTTGCTTTGAAAGTAAAATTTTCTAAACTTCATTCTTTTCGTATCCACCTTGTTAGCAATTTCTTTGATTAGGATCCTCTAAAATTTTGAACTTCTCTCTTGATTGATCTAGATCCATTGTTGATAGGAATCTATTTTGGGTATGGCAAAATCAGTAGTTTGTTAGGTTGCTTTGAGTAAACTCTGTTGTATCTTTTGCTTAGCTAAAGTTGTCCAACTAAAGATATTTATGCTTCTGTTTTCGTATGTTATGAATTCGAGTCTTTCCAAATTTTGAATGGGAATTTTTCTGTATCGATATAGGTTATATATCTCTAATCTTCGTTTGGATTCTTATCGAATAAGATTCCTTTGAATTTTGGAACGCTCCCACTTGTTCTGAAATCCATTCCTGTCTCCCCTAATTGTATTCTTTTGATTTTGGAGCATTGCATCACTCCACTTTGTATGACCTTTATAGGGTGGCGATTCCGCTAATCTTTGAATGATTATAATTGGCATTGATTCACCGGAGATTTCTGTATCCTCGGTTTACGATGTTTTCTATCTTCTGCTATATTTAGATTCTATCTCTGGCAATTGAAGGTCGATTTGCCTTAGATTTTCGCATCGATTATATTCCTGAAGTCACGGTTGATCGGTTAAGGTCGCCCGCAATTCATATAGGCTTATCCATCTTCTATTTGGTAATTTAATTATCTTATCTTCGTTTGAGCCTATCTTTGAATTAAAATTCTATTTGATTAGAGTCCTTCTAAATTTGAATCTTTGTTTTGCTTTGAAATCCATCCTTGAATCGTCCCATGGAAAGTTTGTGGTTGATTGTCTTTTGAAAATTGTGTATTCATCGTAGTTTTTATTTTGATAAGGATGACCATATTTTTATATAAAGATGAAATGTTTTTGATAAGGATTATATACCTTTTAAAAAAAATGAGAATTTGAAGTTTTGAAAGGATTTGAAATTGTGAAAATTTTATAAGAAATGGTTTCATATAAAATGATTTATAACTGAAGGTTTTGAATCTGAATTTAAGTGATTGAACTCCGGCATTTTGGAACTGATTTTAGGATTTTGAAATAATAAATAATATGATTTGAAATTATTTTTACGAATAAGTAATGTTTCAATGATTTTAATGGGTTTTAATGATTTCAAAGGAATTTCAAAGAAGTTTTCAAAGTAAATGGAAGTCCAGAACTCACTTGTGTCGCTGGAAAATAATTTCGGTGATGAGTGCACGCATCATCGACATTGATTTTCGAGTTTCTGAGTGAGGGAGAGGCCACTTCGGTAGCTTTGCTATGCGATTGATTTGTGAAACCAATTTGATTTCAAATTCCGAAGTGTGATGTGATATTCGAAAGATATATGTATATATATTTGTAAAATTTGAAATGAGCCGGTGTTCAGTCCTTGAGTTTTGGATTTGATTTGATATAACCCTATTTTTGGAATTGATTTACTGATTTAATTGTGATTTCCAACTCTTGGATTGAAATATGATTTCTTCGACTATTTTGAAGGTTCGAGCACTTCCAAATCAAGGTTAACTTTTCAATGCTAAGTAATTTTGAAAAGTATAAAGTATATAAGTTTGGTATGTATGTTTAAAGTATGTAGTAATATGATTTAAATAGGTTGGAACTGTTTTGTTAAGTAAATGAATAAGGCTATTTTGAATTTTTTCTAATATGAAATTTAGATTTGAAATGTTTTGAGAAGAATTTAGTCTTCAAAATATTTTGAATAAAATTTAGTTTAAATGTTTAACTTAGTAACATCTTTATGAAACTGTATATTTAAAAAGTTGGAATAGATACATAAGTTGTACGTATGCTGTTTTATTCGCATAATTAAATTGATCCAAGTTTGAGTACACAAGTTCGACGTGAATTACACCATTTCGTGTTAGGATTTTTCATTTGATTCTTGATGGCGAATATTTGATAGGATTTTGGGCTTGATTCTAGATTTCTCTATCATAGTATATGGTTATGCAAGGAGACTGATGGCTTTTAGTCGAAAACCATATCGAAATCTGCACTAGGGAAGTCGAAAGGACAATACTAGCTCGAAAGCGAACTTGTGTGATCGAGCGAGCGATCGAATGTGACTTTGTGAAATGATGACATATGTACATCTTATATTCTAATATCATTGATATACTTGACGCTGAAATTGGAAGTTGTTGGGTTGGATATCTTTGTAATTTAATTGGAATTTTTTCCTTTATGAAAAACTATTATCAATTTAAAACCATTTTTTTCTATTTTTCTTTTATTTTCTTAAACAAACTATTTTATTCTATTTTATATACAAAACTATTTTACAAAACTATTTTATGTACAAAACTATTTCACAGACTAATTTGTATACAAAACTATTCTAAACTCAAAACCTTTTAGTAAGCAAAGATGTTCAATCCCATATAGCTCTTCGTACAGCGAAATTTATTTTTGAAAATTTTGATCCTTATATAAGATGGACTTTATGTAAATATAAGATGATTTTGGAAATGAATTGTTTGACTTAAACTATATTAATTTGGAAATTTGGATTTAGTTTCTAAATTTATTATTTTGGAAACTTTGGAACTGAAGATATTTGATTTGGGAGGATAATTTGGTGAAAGCGTATATGATTTTGAAAATTATATTGATATTGAAACAAAATTGAAATTTGAGAACCTTATGTTACTAAATACTTGATTTGGGAGTTATCGAACTTATATAAAATTTGGTTTGTATAAGTATGATGTTGATTCGAAAACTATGGATTTGAAAAGGTACTCAATTTGAAAAGTGAAATCTTATATAATTGAAGTCTATATAAGTGTGATTTGATATACTATTGATTTTGGAAAGTATTTGATTTAAAAATGAAATGTTATATATAATGGACTTTATATAAGTATGATATTTGAAAGTGATTTGAAAAGGTACTATATGATACATATTTTCGAAGTAAAGATATGGAAAGTGCCTTCTGCTTGATATCCGCTTTGTGGCCACATTGTGGATTCATTCTATCGATATTTCTCTGATTTTTGGTTTTCCGGATATGATACTCGAGTTTCCATCGAATTCCATGGCGTTACCCATGGTCTTACGAGCGCGACTGCATAGCGCAACTACCTGGCTGAGATGGCCTAGGGGTACGGATTGTTTCCTGGGGGATCCAGGCGTAACCATTGTGTATCCTGCATCTATGTAGGTCGCATTAGTAGCGAAACTGCCTGGCTGAGATGGCCCAGGGGTATGGATTGTTTCCTGGGGGATCCAGGCGTAACCATTGTGTATCCTGCATTCTACTAGTCATCATGGCGTAACTCGCAGGGCTGAGAAAGCTTACGGATATGGATTGTTTCCTGGGGGATCCAGGCGTAACCATTGTGTATCTGCGAACCATGGTTAGACAAAGGTTTTGTTTGTTTTTGTTTGGATTGTACTTTCCATATCTGTTTTTAAAAAGTTTTCCAGTATTTTCACTGGGTGTTGAAACAAGTCTACTAAGTACCTGGAGAATTCTAGCTTTGCGCCTGATCAACGCACTACCAGAGTCTGCAGGAATGAGGATAAACTTGTTAAGACATCGAGTTATAAAAGTATTTTGATAAAATATTATATAAATGATACTTTGATCAGTTATTTCCTTTTTAAAGGATTTTAAAGTGTTTTAAATATTTTACCTCTTTAACCAACACTTTTAATAAATTGCTCATCCTTGTCTTTCATCCTATTTTCCCTTCTTGCTATTCATATTCTCCACCTTGTTAAACTTACCTATAACAACAGTTATCAGGTATAATTTTAATATTCTTGTCATCTTGTCTTAATCCTATTCCATTCTATCTTTTTCTGTGTTTTCCATACTTCATTCCTTTTCGAGGACGAAAAGATTTGAGTGGGGGAGAGTGTAACAGCCCTAGATTTTGTATATATTTTATTTGACTTTATTATATTTTGAAAACTATTTTAAACTTGTTTTATTTCAAACATTTCATTTTTAAATATAAATGTTGATTATTATGTAACTTTTAATTTCAAACTGGTATAAATTGAACATTTCCTGAAAAAGGGATTTCTGGTCAAACTGGTCAAACTTTGACTTTTAAAACTTCAAATTTAAATTGTTTAAAATCTTAAATTTTATCTTTTATTATGAAAATAGACTTAATAACATGAATACTGCTTTTTGTTTCGTTGAAAACGGAATTAAATTGTAAAAGTTATGTACATTTCAATTTTGAGTATAATTTGTTTTATTTTGCAATTTTGCCTATTTTAAATTTTATAAATCATATTTTCTTTGTCATATTTTATTTTAAAATGTATTAATATGTTATTTTATGTATATTTTTGTCTTTTAATATTTTTGAAGTGATAATAAAACTTTTCCAAAATTTATTGCATTTATTAAAGACTAGTTTCTATTTTTCTACTATATTCTTCATTTAAATTTTATTTAATTAAAATTTATTTATTTATTTTTGTGAATGCATTTTTATTTTATGTTCTTATCTTTATTTATAAATATTTTTCCAAGTCCATACAATTTTCCCTAAGTTTATTTCATTTATTTTCAAATTTTCTAGACTAGTTTTCATTTTGTACTATTTTCTTATTTTAATCATATATAATTAATATTTATTTATTTATATTTTGTATATTTGTTACATTTTCGAATTGAAACTGAATTTTTAATTATTTTCAGTTATTTAAACTTATTAAAAAGAAATAAAAGTGATTTGAAAGGTTTGTGGCTTTTTATTTCCTAAGGCCTTTTGAATTCCCACCTTTTCACATTTCAACATTACTTTTCATTCAATTGGCCTTAACTCCTCATTCTTTCAGCTGCATATCTCATTTTGCAATTCACGTGAAAACATCACTTTCTCATTCCTCATTCACATATGTTTTCAGATCTGAAGAAAAAGAATTGTAATGTCTTCCTCTTTTCTATTCTTTTTCACCTTCTTTTATTGATTTTCCTTTGTAAATTGCCTTGAAATCTTCATGCTTTGCTCGGCCCATAGCCTCACCATCACCACCATCGACCACCATCCCTTCCTCCCCACTAAATCCACGGCCAAACCATCATTCTCCACTGACATGAAAGTGCCATGGCCTCCCCTTGAGCAAAACTCCACAAAAACATTGAAAACTCTACAATTATCGCCTACCCGAGCCATGTATGCAACCTTCCCTTCATTTTACACCACCACCACCACCATAGGCTGCCACCACCACCTTTTCCAGACCTCCCCACACCACTCCAACCTCTGTCCAGACCTGAGCTTGACTGGCCAAGCATATAACCCCATGACCGAGCCCTTTTGGTTGCCAAAAACCATGTTTTAGCCTAAACCCCTTCACATCCCTGTGTTGTAACTTCCTCCATCATGTTCTACCTTGTAGCCTTACCTTTTCCAGACCCATACCTGATCCAAACCAAGTACAAACCTGACCTAATTGATCCCCTAGGCCATGCAAACAAGTAGAGAAAGCAAGGTAAAAAGTTTCGTATTCAAACTGCTTTTTGTTTCAAAGTTATTCAAATTCAATCATATTGATTTTTAACTATTATTTTGGTTTTTTTTTTTGGGTTGTAACACAAGATCTATAACTTGGATCTCGCTCTCCACTCTCAAGTCATTCCCGTGTTGTCGTGCCTTCGTAGTGTCAGTATTGTGTGCTTTTGTGGCTATCTCCAGCTTTTAACAAGTGAGTTATTCTCACCAGACAGTGTATACCTATATAACTAGTAAATTGACCACTTTTGAATCTGTAAAATGCATCACCATATTATATCTGCTATGTTATGATTATATGATGTTCACCCATGCTTAAACACCTGTTATATCATATGTTACTGTTATATTATGTTGTTCTGTTATTTTTATCAGTTTATCACACTGCAAGTTCCCTTTAGATTAGAATCACTATGGGTTGAAATGATACATACCCGAACGGACTTTAGAATAAGAGAAAATCGTTATGGGCTGAAATGATAGGCCTGAATGATTTTCAATTATTTTCATTTGCTTGGGATTGCGGGTTTGAAATGATCAAACCCGGGTATCTTTGTAAATTACGGGTTGAAATGATAAATTACCCGTATCACTTTACCTAGGCTAGAAAATGAAATACAGACCCGTTGTTAAAATATGTTTTATAATTTTTTTTAATTATTTTATAAATGTAAATATTATAATATTTTGACTTAAACTAAATAAAAATGATTTTTGTAAAGCATTATTGATTTTCTGAAAATTTATAAGTGAAATAAATTAATGGTAAAATTAGAAAATTTGAAATGTAAGTTATTTTGGGAAATTTTAATTTGGTGATAATTGGAATTTAAATTAAATATGAAATGTGATACATTCATGATAATTTGGATTAAAGTGAATTTAAATGATTTTATTTTATATTAATGATTTTGAATAAAGTTAAAATGTGAAATGAATGAATATTTAAGTTGAAATTTTGAAATATAACTAAAATTGGAAATTTGTGAATTTGGCTTAAAAATGAATTTTAAGTTAAGTAAATAAAAATGGAATTAAGTTATATTTTAAAATTTAAACTTAAGTGTTAAGTTAATTTAATTTAATGAATTTATAATTTAATATTGGAATTTAATAAGTGAATTATTATTAAATTTTGATTTTTGAATGGAGGTTTAACTTTATAAAATCATGAATATAAGGGTATTTGAATGATTGTTTTAAAAGTGAAATTATATGATTTTATAAGTTAAAAATGATTTATATAAAAATATAATTGTTGTGAAGTTATACTAAATATTTGAAGTTAATTAACTGCATTTCTAAAATGCTATTAATTCTAATGTAAATGATAATACAACATTTGTAAATGTTGTAGTTGATAATAATGAACCAAATGGCTGAATTTAATTAAAGGCTATTATGGCATTTTTGTAAATGTTATAATGGTTGAATTTAACTAAGTTTATTTGAAACTAATGTAACCCTATTACAGCATTTTAAATGCTGTCTTTTGTTAAATTGAACTGTTTTAAATATGACTTTCCATAGCATTTTCTAAATGTTGCGAAAGTTGAATTTTCATTGTTTTAATTAATTTAAGTGAACGAATGAACTTTGAAAGATTAAAATTTTGGAAATTTAATAATTTAATTATTTAATATAATAACTTCATTTTATGATTTAAAATGAAGTAATTTGTTTCGTAATATAAACTATTTTGAAATATGATATTTTGATATTTTGAACTGGATTTTTGAATGATATTGAATTTTGAAATGATATTTGATTTCGAAATATAAAATACCAATTTTGAAATTTTAACCACGGGATGTATTTAATTTATGGTTTAACTGATCCTTAGAGGATGGGCGATCCCAAGCATCCTTTAAGTTATTATGCATTACTACTACAGTTCACTTGAGTTGGTTTACATTATATAAGTATATATTGTCCTGACTCGAGTGTTTTGTATTTTGCTTTACGCTCGGGTCAGCCTGAGTATTTACCGCTTAGATTTGGATCTCTTTCTGGAGCTAGGAATCGTTGGAGATTCTGCTTATCTAGTTATCTATCCATTCCAGTTTCAGTTGTTCTATTTCAGCTCTGGTATTATAAACTTCTATGTATTTGAGATTTCTATTGTATATGTTTTCAAACAGATATTATGTATTTTGTTTTGAGAGTTTGTTATAGTAGCTTCATGAACTACTATGGTTTTTATATTCCGCTGCGAGTTATTCTGATATTCTGTGTCTGTGATTCTGTATTTGATTTTATTTGCTCCAAATTTTATTACAATCTGTTAT
The DNA here is from genome assembly GCA_030737815.1 of Allium fistulosum. NCBI lineage: Eukaryota > Viridiplantae > Streptophyta > Magnoliopsida > Asparagales > Amaryllidaceae > Allium > Allium fistulosum. The sequence continues at coordinate 3,444,853 of JASFAW010000015.1, forward strand.
TTTGAATTATTCAAGTCAGACATGCGTGGATTATTGTCGATTTGAATGGTCCAAAATAGTGGGTCGTTACATTTAGGAAGGGCATTGATGACTTCAATACACTCGAAAGGCAAAAGAACGGCAGCAGGGCTTCGACTAAGTCAGAACCCCTTCTTTCGAAAGCATTATTTTATAAGTAAAGAAATCCATTCGAAAGCTTATTCTTTTAAACATAAGATGATGGCTACCCCTTCAAAAGCATCTAGAAAACCTCTTTCGAAAACATATGCTACTCCTTCGAAGGCTTTAATAAAACAAAGGCAGGCACTTCACTTTTTTTAAAATAAACAAAAAGGTATTGACCCCATCGGAAGCAATGCTTTCGACACCATGCTTTCCGCCTTTCCTCCAATCCACTATGTACCATCTAAGTGATACCTTTGTATTGGTTTCGGCTTAGTGGGGTTTCAACTTAATTGAAGGCGGAAGCTCTGAGTCGAAAAGTACTTCTAAAGAAGGTGGAACAAACTTTTCTGGGTAAAAACTAATTAATGCTAATTAAGGTAAATACTTTCTAACTAACCTGCCACGTGTAAACATATGACTGCCTGCCTTAACTTTTTGAATTCTTTACCAAGTTAACTGCCGCTAATTTCATATCTAAACCATGGTTAATTTAGCAAATAAGCCCTTCCATTAAGCTAAACCAATATTGCAAACAAGTCCTTCTTCTTAAATATTTTAATTTGCATAGCAAATTACTTAGGAAAAATCCCCAAAAATTCCAGAAATTCGCTTTAATCATGTTATCTAACATATTAAAATTTCAAACCTAAATTCTCAATATAATTTCTCAAATAAATTTATAAACCCAATTAACCATATTTTCCTTTGAAAATTCATAGTAATCTTTCCATAGCTTGGAAAATCATCAAAATTAAAACCCAACTCCAAAATTATGTTTTATACAACATAAAAATTTTCCATGGTGTTTAAACATCTATATCAATCGGTTTTTGCCCTAAAACCGTATATAATCTTATTTAAACATTCTTGTTTAAATCAAACAAATTGTAATTAAGCATATCATCATCCAAATCATCATAAAAATGAATTTACCCCTAAATCTGAAAACATATGATTATAAAACAAAATAAAGATGGAATGAATTATTATTCACCTTGATTATGATAAGGAGATTGGATTGAGATTGAGATTTATTCCCCTAGCTTTAATCCTTAACTTTACTTTGATTATGGCCAGCTCCTCTTCTTACATTTTTATTTTTGTTTGCCAAATGACGTGAACGGGAAAATGAAAATGAGGAACGATAATATATAAGGGTAAGGGATTATGTGCAGCTAATTCCCAATATACCCTTATGTGAATTAATTAACTTATAACCCATTCTTAAGCCCATTTAGTTAATTAAATTGAGCACGGCCTTAATTATATTCATATCTCAATCCCTATATCACTTAACATTTACATTATTCTATTTAATTTATCTAATTAAATCTCCTGAATAATGTTTTCAAAAATTAGGGGTGTTACCGGCTCCCCTTCTTAAAGAATTTCGTCTTCGAAATTCAGTAAGGACTAAATACTAAACATAGCAATCATGTGTAACGACTCCTAACAACCATACTAGTCTACCTGATTAGGAATTATCTACATAAATCTAATATAGACATACCCTCAAAGCAGATCAAGATAAGTATCTTGAATCATGTCCTCTGTCTTCCAAGTACAGTCCTTCTCGTTATCGCTCCATTGAATTTTCACCAATTTGACTTTCTTGTTCCTCAATCTTTTCTCATCTCTCGCTACAACCCGAATCGGTTGTCTAACAAAAGTCAAATTAGGCTCTACTACCAAATCTTCCAACCCTGTCGGAGGAATAGTAGTCTTTGGATCATGCACATACTTGTGAAGATGAGACACATGAAATACATTCTGGACACATGCCATACTGCTCGGTAACTCTACTATGTATGCAAGCTTTCCAAACCTCTCTATAATCTAGAATGGACCAACATATTTCGGTGCCAGTTTCCCTGACTTTCCAAACCGTACCACACCCTTCATCGGTGACACCTTAATGAAAACCCTTTCTCCAACTGAGAACTCTAGATCTTTACTCCTTCTATCTGCGTAACTCTTCTGTCTGGATTGAGCTTCCTTCATCCTTTCTTGGATCAACTCAATCTTCTCTGACGCCTTCCTAACCAAATCTGGACCTATGACCAATCTGTCTCCAATCTCCAACCAACAAGATGAGGATTTACATGGCCTCCCATACAAAGCTTCAAAAGGCGTCATTCCTGTACTAGTCTGATAACTATTGTTATGGGAAAACTCAACAAATGTAGGTGATCTTTCCAAGATCCACCAAAGTCCAATACACAAGCTCTCAACAAATCCTCGAGTACCTTATTGACTCTCTATGTCTGCCCATCCGTTTGAGGGTGATATGCAGTACTCATCTTGAGCTTAGTGCCTAAAACATTCTATAGACTCTTCCAGAATTCACTGGTGAACAAAGCATCTCTGTCACTGACTATGCTACTAGGCACTCCATGTAGTATAACTATGTTACTCATGAACAACATTGCTAAAACAGGTGTCATCCTGGTTGACTTTACTGGAATGAAATGGGCACTCTTGGTCAACCTGTCCACTGTAACCCATATACTTTCATTTCCCCTATTTGATCTTGGCAACCCGTCTATAAAATCCATGGATATTGAATCCCATTTCCAAACTGGAATCTCTAGAGGCTGAAGCAACCCACTCGACTTCTGATGTTCGGGTTTCACTTGTTGACAGTTTGCACACTGCCTAACCCACAAGCTAACATCCCTCTTCATACCTTCCTAATTGAAGCTCCTCTTCATATCTTGATACATCTTGGTCCCTCTAGGATGAATCATAAACTTGGACCGATGACATTCCCCAAGAACTTCTTTCCTCAAGTTCTCAACATCTGGAACACATAATCGCCCTTTCTTTCTCAACCATCCTCTCTGGTCAAGACAAAAATCTTTCAGATCATCAATCTCAGTTCCAACCTCAAGCCTTCTGATCTTCTCGGCCAATTATGGATCTTCCTTCTGCTTAGAAGCAATTCTCTCGATCAACATTGGTCGAACTTCTAAACAGGACATCATGGCAGTACTCTGACTAGAGCTAGTAGTCGATCTTAACTACACACCCAAACTGGCCAAAGCTTCTAGATCCTTCCATTCTGCCAACATAGCCAACACCACATTCTGGTGTCTTCTGCTAAGAGCATCTGCCACTTTATTACCTTTCCCTAGTGTGTACTCTATACCAAAATCATAAGCAGCCAAAAACTCCAGCCACCTCTGCTGTCTCATATTCAACTCCATCTAAGAGAATAAGTATCTTAAAGACTTATGATCTATGTATAGCTCAAATCTCTCCCCTAAGAGATAATGCCTCAAAATCTTCAATGTGAAGATCACTGTTGCCAACTCCAAATCATAAGTAGGATATCTCACCTCATGCGGTCTAAGCTGTTGTGAAGTGTAAGCAATCACTTTACCCTTCTACATCAACACAGCTCCCAATCTAGTTTCACATGCATCAGTATACACCACCAACCTTTGGTTTCCGTCTGGAACTACTAACACGGGTGCATTGGTCAACAAATGCTTTAACTTAAGGAATGCTTCCTCACATTTGTCGGACCAAATAAACTTCACCTCCTTCCTGGTTACCTTAGTCAAAGGCGCTGCTATTTGTGAGAAATCCTTAATAAATCTCCGGTAATAGCCAGCAAGTCCAAGAAAACTTTTAATCTCAGTCACCGTCTCTGGTCTCTTCCAATTATTAACAGCTTTGATCTTATCTGGATCGACTGACAAACCCTTCTTTGAAACCACGTAACGAAGAAACTTAACCTCTTTCTTCCAAAAATGACACTTGGAAAACTTCGCCTTTAGCTGATGCTGCCTCAGCGTCACAAGCATAACTCTAAGATGTTCTTCATGCTCTCTTTCATCCTTAGAGTATACCAAAATGTCATCTATAAACACCAACACGAATCTGTCCAAATACTCTCGGAAGACTCGGTTCATCAAATCCATGAAAAAAGCAGGTGCATTCGTTAACCCGAATGGTATTACTAACCACTCATATGAACCATATCCAGTTCGAAATGCTGTCAAAGGAATGCTTTCCTCTACCACTCTTAACTGATGGAAACCCATCGCCAAATCCAATTGGGAAAACACTCTGGCTCCACACAACTGATCAAATAGATCATCAATTCTCAGCAAAGGATACTTATTCTTTATCGTCCTCTCGTTTAGCTTACGATAGTCGATACACATCCTCAATGACCCATCTAGTTTCTTCATGAACACCGCGGCCGCTCCCTAAGGCGAACTGCTTGGTCTAATAAAATTCCTTCCTTCTAGATCCACTAGATACACCTTTAATTCCTTCATCTCAGTAGGTGTCATCCTGCTAGGTGGTCTACTCACAAGTTCAGCTCCTGGCACAAGATCTATCTGAAACTCAACAACTCATTTCGGTGGTAGTCTTGTGACTGGCTCAAAGACATCTGCAAACTCTTTTGCTACTCGAACCTAACTTAGCTCTTCTCCCACTTCCATTGAATTTAACAAAGCACAACTACTTCGGTCGGAATTCTCCATTAAGAATATAATTGGTTATGACTATTAGGGTGTCTTAGTGATATCCCCCCATCCTAGCAAAATATGTTGTCCTCATACCTTCTCAACCAATCCATACCCAAAATGATTTCAAAATCTACAAAATAAAAAACATGCAGACTGCATGCAAACTTATGACCTAACAAATCAAGTTCTAACTGGTCACATCTCATCCGTAGAGTTGCATGTCCTCCTATTGGATTCGCAACCATTAAGGAAGTAACAAGGTATGTGGGTTCTAAGCATAATCTATCAACCAAACACTGGGATATAAATGATTGTAATGCACCGGTATTAAATAGTATCCTAACTGGTATGCTCTGAATCAAAAACGTACCTTCCATCACAGCCTTCCCTTTATCGGCTGCAGTTGGCTTAGCAGATGATCCAACAGCAAAAACCTTTCCCTTATCCACCCTGACTGGCTCTGGACACTGGTTCTTATAATGCCCAACTTGATCACAGTTGAAGCACTTCACATTCTTCTTGTCTACAGCCTTCTTTCCCTTGCCTGACCGGCACTCATTTCCATAATGACCCTTCTTGTAACGACCCCGAAATTTAATTTTATTTAAATTGATAACTAAATAAATTTTTGAATTAAATTTGTGAAAATAATCAATGCGGTGATGCGAGTTTCCCCGAAATCAAGTATATTTTGTATAAATCATTTAAATTTAATAATATTGTAAATAGTGTACATATATGTGAATATATATGTATACGTGATATATGAGAAAATTTGAAGTTAATATATATGTATATTGAATTCGAGTTTAAATCTAAATCTAAATAGTTTAAAAATATAAAGTAAATATCTTTGTACCAATGAAATATAAGCATAAATTCACAAGCTAACCTAATACAAATACATGTAACAACTTATAAGGGTTTAAGTAAGTCTAGAAAATGTATATTATACTTGTAGTTGCAGGCTAATAATTCAAACTATAGCCCTATGTATATGCAGGAAGTAAAGTGATATGTTTGAGCTATCACCTTATATCTCTAAGTAACAAGTCAAAACAAAGTTAAATAAAAATATTTGTACTAGCACTGTCTAGATTCGCAGGCAAGATGTAGAAAGTCAAACAAAATAAAATACATACAAGATTTCAAGGCAAGATAAATGTATGTACTATGGCAATTGAGACTTGCAGGCAAAGAAAAGAGGCAAGATAACATATAGTACTATACGAATGGAGCTAGGAGATATGTATGACATTTTCATTTAATGCTTGTACAAAATGTTTCCATTTCAGCCATGAAAAAGAAAAGATCTCTGACCCTAATTTATTAAAATCTTGTACCAGCTGAGATTATTTCTTTTGCACCAATATAACTTGGATCTGCCTATATGTTCTATTTTATATCAAAGTCTTTCCATTCTCGTTCATTTGAAAAACAAAGCAAGACATTTCAGTTTTCAAGAAAATCAAAGTATTTCAAAGTATCATCTTCAAATCTTTTTCAAAAGCTTTTCAAGTTCCAGTTTTTAGAGCTTCAGTTTTAAGTTGCAAGCCATTTTTTGTTCTCTGGAAAATAACAAAGTATGCAAGCAGTCAAGTTTTCAGTTTTTAAAGAAGACAAAGATTTCTGGAAGTCAAAAACAATAGAAGCATACAAGTTTTCAAGAAAATTAAGTTTTAAAAGTCTCTGCTTTTTCCATATCAGGTGAGTAAACAATTTTTATCTAAAATCTAATTAAGTAAATGATGGTTGCTTGTGAAATCTTTGTGATGATATCTTGCATATATATAAGTATATGATTCTGTTTATATGTAGAGATAAATGGGTTTCATGTTGTTATGTTTGAACTTATTTGACTGTTGATATAATTACCTCTGTTCCATATTACAGAGTTTACAATTTAATTCTAATCCATCCCTTTTCCTCGCTGATCTTTATTTTGGTCTAGTTATCAAACAAGAATTGATTGTTAGTTTTAGATTAAACTTAGAAATGAAGTTAAGGAAAAGATATTTGAATGATAACTGTAAAAAAATAGGAAGAACAGGGAAATTCTTAAGACCCTGTAAAAATCCATCATAGAAATATGTAGTCTCAGGATTGTAATTCGTATATACTTCGCAAATTTGGATTTTTAAAATTAAAATGAAGATTTTTAGTGCTGTATTTCAAGAGCAATGTGAATTTGAATAAAATTTGTATTTTTCCCAATTTCTAACGTTCGAACTAATTTTAGATGTTGAAACTCTGGTTGAAGCTTGCTTGACACTTGTTGATAACAGGAAAAATGTTAAAGAATTTTTCTACTTCATAAATTAAGTGAACGAGATCGAGATAGGGTTTAGGGTTCGTATATGTTATGATCTGGAAATGTGACGAGTTCGATTTCTTCTCGTGATCGAGCTTCGCGATACTTCGGGGAAGGATGGCTTGGAGTGTTGTCGAGGTGTGGTCGGAAGTGGGTCGACTCCGGTGGCCTGTGCAGCGGAGACGAGACGGCAACGTGACGATCGATTGGGGCAGTTTGGTCGAGATGGTTCGAGCTATGCTCGATTTCGATTCCAGGCGAATTAAAGGGTGCTGGGTGGTTGCGAAGCTTGGTTAGGACGTCGACGGTGTGGGGATGATCGTGGTGTTGGTCGGAGGTGGCCAGTGTGACTGTGCACGTGTACGTGCATTTTGGGTATCTGGTTGTTGATTTGGGGAAAACGAGTATTCCCTGTGTGTTTTGCTCGAGTATCTGGGAAGTTCCCTCGAAGTAATGATCGAGAGTTTGAGTAGAAAACTCGGGTTCGTACTCGTGAAGGTTGAAGGTGAAAGCTACAGTTTTTTTTAAAAACTGTAAATTACTAAGTTTTTTGGTAATACAGGGGAGAATGGGAGAAGACTCGGGATGGTCCCGAGTATCATTCGGATAGGACCCGAAGTGGGAGAGATGCCCAGTTTTTTTTTATAAAAAGTTTTTAAAATAGAATTTTTGAAATTTAAACAAATTTTATTAAAACTTTCTCTAAAACACTACTTTATTAATATCAATGGTTTCTTAACCATTTGTTAAAGAGTTTTAGAATTTATTTAATCTAAAATTTGTTTAAGTTAATTTTAAAGATTTAAAAGGGTTTTAAAAATGTAAATGGGAATTAGTGTATTTACAAGATAATGTATCATAAGTAATTAATTTTATTGGGAAATAAATTGAATTAATGAAGATTAAACAATTAATCTGTAACGGCCCCGAATTTTAATTTCATTTAATTGATAATTAAATTAATTTTTGAATTAAAATTGTATAATTAAACGATAAATGGATTGCGAGTTTCCCCGGATTCAAGTATATTCTGGATAAATCATTTAAATTTAAATTTTTTGTATATATGAGAATATATATCTGTATTTGAACATATCCGACTAAATTTGAAATAATATAACATATATTTGATTTGTGTTTAAATTGTAAATAAATGGTTTAGAAATGAAAATATATCAAATAGATAGACAAAATAAATACGTTGAATAAAATCTAGCAACAAAATTAAAATAGAAATTTAATTATATTATAAAGTAATAAAAACAAAGTATAGAAACAAAAAAAAACTGGATAAGTAATATAAATATGTAGGCTGGTAAAACAAACAAGAATAATACATTGAGGCTTGCAAAGGAGGACAAATATACTACAAGAATCATATCAGCCACCAGATTTTTTCTCTAATGCAATGTATATTCATGCGCAAGCAAAATGTAAGTATGAAGACAAAACAAGTAAACATATATTGGACATAAAGTACTTGGCATTAAATGCTGGCAACATTTTTGTCAACTCAAAAATGTCTTCAGCCCCAAAGCAAAGAAATGTTACTGACTATTGTACAAAGATATTACTTTGTATTGTACAAATATCATCATTAACCTGTAATCTTCTTTATACATCAAGCTTCCTCATTTCATTTCGTTCAAAACCAAACTTAGAAAGCCTGAAAGCAAATAGCAAACCAGAGAAAAAGAAATAAACATCACCACTTACAAGAATTCAAATATCACTCAAGATCAAAAGTCAGGCAATTTGAAAACTTAAATCATAAATCAAACTTCAACCAAATCAAGTTTGAATCTGGAAAATCAAAGCTCAGACAAAAATCAAAAACATGCCCTATTCATCTTCCCAGATCAGGTGAGCAAATTACTACCCAAATTACCTTAGCCTGGTTTATAACCTGAAATTTATGATTAATACTTGATGTGAAGTGATTGCATGGATGTGATTATGTTTGTGTATATATATAAATATGCAAATGTTTTGGTATGAATGTCTGTATATGTTTCTATGCATATATCTCTGTTAAATTACAGGAACAAAACCTAGATTTAATTCAATTGCTCCTTCTATGATCAATTATAGGTTATGATTCCCAAATGAAAAATGATTAGTAGAGTATAACCTCATTTTTAAAAATGGTTCCGAGATTTTATATCCAATAATCAATTCAAAATTTTAAAATTCACAGTAAACCCATTTTTGAAGTTAGAAATCAATAGACTTAATTCCAGGCTTGGATCCTATAATTAGATTTTTGTTAACAAATGATGATTTTTAAAAGAAATTTCATGATTTTTAACATTGTAAATAATGAAAATTTTCAAGTTGAACGAGAAATCTGTTTTGGGCAATTCTGGTGATCAGAGTAATGATTGGATGTCGCAATTGATGGTGAAGGAGGCTGGTGAATAGGAGATTGTCAGAAAAATGCTCGTTTAAGCTCTTGATCACTGTGGTGATCGAGCGACATGATTCTAGGGTTTAAACCCAGTTTTGAGTCGATACCAGAAATGGGTTTGCCGCAGCGTCGATGGTGCATCGGTCCCGTTCGATGGTGGTGGAATCGGGGCGTAGGTGAGTGGCGAAACTTTAGTCACGATGGCGAAGGTGCTGATGGTCGGAGGTGGCTACTTGAGGTGGATTTGTGGGTCGAGCTTCGACCCAGATTTGAGTCTGATGACCCTTTTGCTTGATCGTCGACGTGGTGGGTTTCTGGGTGCTCGTGGGGTACAGGTGAGTTGTCGTCGACTCGATGGAGGCTGGAGCTTCGACCAACGGTGGCGATTCCGTTTGTGCACATGCACGATTGGATGCTCGTGTCTGAGTTAAACTGAAGTCTGGGGAAGACGTAGTGTATTGGGTGAAGCTCGAAGTGTTCTTCGGGGGAGAGGCTCTGACTCGAGTTTTCTCGTGATGGTCTCGAAGTGGAAGGAGATTTCGAGTTGCTGGGTGCTTGGCTCGCGTAAATTTCTTTTTGGCTCGGGTTTGTTGTAAGGCTTCCAGTTTTTTTAAAGAAACCAGTAACCAGGTTTTGAAATTTAATAGGAAATGAAGTTTTATAGCAAATTAAGTTAAAAGTATTTTAAATAAATACATAACCTTTGTTTGAAAGTTTATTTTGAATAAACTTGGTGTTGTAATTAAGTAAATGATTTTAAAAGATGAAGTGTTTAAATCATTAATTTAACTTAAGGGTTCAAGTGAAGTAGTTAGTAATAATTAATTACAAAGATTTTTAAACAAGGTTTAAATGATAATTAAAGTAGTTGAATCAAGATAAGATGTTTATTCTTTAATTTATTGAGATCTTAATATAATTAAGAAATAATTGCTTTATGTAATTACATTAAAGAATAATAATTAAAGGTTAGTAAATTTATTATTAATGGTTAATTAATAAATGATTAAAGAATAATTAATCAAAATGATTTGTAATTAACCAGGATTAGTAATTCATAGAAATTAATCTGATTTGAATTAATCAGACAATTAACTTACCTTACTTATCGATATTGGATTCTATGGAATGTTGAATTGTTTGATATCCCTGATGTACGATGCTTTGTGATACATCCTGATTTATGTTATGATCTGTAATTTACTTATCTGTGATATATTACTATGTGAATATGAAACCCTTGACCCGTAAACGACATTTGAATTTCGATGCGACAGGGAGTCGGATTCCAGTTGGTTATCCGAAACCCACATCGAATTGTAATAATGAATCTTTGGGATTGATAAATTTATTTTATCTATGAATCTGTGAATGAAGATAAGCGTTATGGGTTATACCGCTTATCGATATATCTGTGATGATTGATGTTGTGCACTATTGTGTAAAACCCCTGGACTACACTTTTACACACACAAATATGGATTTCACGTGGAAATCGGTTAAGTCACAGATAATGTAAATTCAATGTTTTTGAAATTGAAATTTTATTTTCAATTGATTTTGAAATTGAAATTTGGGTTTAAAGTGAAAAGCTTTTGAAATGGAATTTCAAAGATAAAAGTTATTTTGAATAACTTGATCGAGTTTTGAAATTTAAATATTTGATTTAAATTTGAATTCAAGTTTGAAATTGAATTTTATGATTTGAAACTAGGGATTAAAGATGTTGTACAAGTTATATATGGGTTAAACCATTTTAAAAGTATTGATTTGGGAATTTGAATTTAATTCAAGGGTTTTAACTCGTGTAAATATAACTGGATTTTCTGAAACGAAACTATTTGTTTTCAAATAGTAAAAGCTTTCACATAAGTAATGAACTTCCAATTTGTGTTAAAAGAATTTTAAGTTTGAAATGGAATTGAAATGTTTTGAAAACTATGAAATGAGTCTTTGATTTCAAAGACCGGATGAGTTAATCCAACTTGAAATAAAATTGTTTTGAAAGGCTATGAATGAATCTTTGGAAACGAGTTTTGAAAGCTATAAGTTAAATCTTGATTTAAAGATTTAACGAGTTAACCAAATTGAAATGGAAATCGATTTGAAAATCTATGAATGAATCTTTGTGAATGGGGTTAACTTTGTGAAATAAATTTTTTTGTTTAAAAGATTAAAGTGTGGAAATTGTTTAAACCGTTGAAGGTTGTTGAAATGAATCTTTTTGTTTAAAAGATTGGAAATGGTAATTTGTTTTAACCATTCGAATGAAAAGTTTTGGCTTTAAGCTATGATTTAACTGAGACCCCAGTATCCATATGATTTTTAATTGCGCTCGTTATTCGGTTTAGCCGGGAGAGGACCTTTGTGTCATACAACCCATTCCGAATAATGATTCGACGTATATGGATAGCATTTGAAGACCGGTGGTGAAGACCGGATATTTTCGAAAATGAAAGGACAACTCGTCGAATGTCTCTGCACCGACTGGTCCCCGGTATAGAGATTTTATCACCCTTTGTGATGGGAAGTCCGGACGTGATTAGAAATTATCCGGATTTGCAAGGGCTTCTTTGGAAGTGCCTTCGGTTCTGTTCGAACCCAGAACAGACTTGTATGGATGTATGTCTGACGTTACACTTTGAGATGTAAAGCTGGTTTCTATCAAATACATTTCTGTTGGTGGCGGAGAATTAATTCTCTTAGCTTAACACCCTTCTCTGAGACGTACGAGCTCAGAGGTTATGTAGTTGATGGTTACTAGTGATACATTCCCAATTTGGTAATGTGGCATACGAAGTGCTGCTGATCATTTGTTGATCGAAGCGTGGCTTTGTGAAAAAGCGTGGCTTTGTGGACGAGACTTCGTCGAGCCTCACAACCCGGTAATGGTCGAAACAGGAATGTTGCGACAAAGGTTTGTAGGGGTAGCGCCCCTAGGGTATGTCATTTCCTTCTGGATAAAAGGTGATATCATGGTATGGAGCCCAGATATTTTACCTATGTTGATTATACTTTGTGGATGTTGCTTTATGATTGAGGATCCTCGGATAAAGGTCGGTAACGACCGGGGGATGACATAGCTCGTGTGTTAGTTACCTAGTTACAGCTGTACAGCGTGAGGTAGCGTCAGTGTGTTAGTTACCTAGTTACAGCTGTACAGCGTGAGGTAGCGTCGGCCTTTTGTTTGCGGAGATCCGGTTAGGATCCGGGGCGTCTTTTCAGAGGCGTTTCTATTTCGGTAAGGAAGTTCCTTTGCCTGATCATTTGTTGGAAATCCAAAGAAACAATACGAACCCTGTACGGTTTTAGTTGTATTACCTGCTATGGAATGTGGCGGTAACCTGCTATTGAACATGGTAGCTATAGTAGGCATACGATGAAATGTTGTATGCTGGCTAAGATTAATATTATATTTTCGAAATGGTTTTCGACACTATGCACTAATTATAATAATATCGAATGATTTTGCGTAGTAAGCATTTTTGACTATCATAAGAAGAAATCTCCTCTAATTCTGCGATTGCATTGTGTGTGTGGTGGGAGGTCTTATGGTGGTTTCATTTTCGAAAAGCATTGCGGGTTTCAATATTTAAAATGCTTTTGTTTTAAAGATAAACTGTTTTTGTTGCTCACACCAGTCCCATGACTGATCCGGAGTTTATTGTTCCCTTCCTAAACTCTGGGTGCCCACTATTTTCCACACGGGCAGTCTAGAGTTGGGTTTTCTCAGATATTCAGGTTTGGTAGATTATCTGGAGCTAGTCAATTCTAGGAGTTCATGGATTGACGTTGCTTATCTTGGAGCATTCTATTGGGGATATTCTATCCGCTGCTGATGTTATCTTTTCTTTTCCGCTGCTATTTCTTGTATCATATCTCTGATGTATATTGATATTCATTGTATCACTCTGTTGTATCTGATGTTGTATATCTATATTCTTTTTCTTTCTTCCGCTGTGTTGTTATACTTAATGGTGTTATAAGCTCCGGCGAATCGGATTTGAACGGTCGAAGCTATGGCATTCGAGTACGATGTAAAGTATGGATGTCGATTTTCGAGCGCGAAAATCCGGATCGTTACAAGTGGTATCAGAGCTAAGGTTGAACTTTAGCTCAGGAGTATAACACGTTAAGTAGCTCATTAGAGATAGGGTGAAGTATACCCTAGAATGAGTAATCCTTAAGATACCCGTCCGTATGCCTCAGTAAATTCTCTTGCTATCCACTGATAGTGAGTATGAGTGAAAGAAGAGGATGAGATAGGGGACACGGGAATATGACTATAAATGGTCGATACTCTGAAACAATAAGGAAATAATCTTTTCTCTGTCAATCTCTTTTGTTCAGCATCTTTACTTAATTCTTCGATAATTTCTGGTCGATCCAGAAAGGAAATTCGATATATTAATATGGGACATAAACTCCAGAATAGGCCAAAATTGTTTGTTGGATGTATTGGTTGATTTGGTTGCTATGGTTGATAGTTATACTTTAGTTTTAAACTGAAATTTTGAAATCGTATCTATATATCTATCTATTCTTTGGGTCCCAATATATTCTACGAATGGTTAGTTATTCCTTCGAACTAACCGATGTCACTGCATATCTCATAGATCTGGATAACCCAAGTATCGTGTGAAAAAATTCGATAGATTCGTTCTTGTATTTGTTATCGATATTCTGATTTGGTGAGCCAAATGCAGAATAAATGTTCAGTTTGATTAGATGAAACATTCTTCATCTGTCTTTGTTTTGTGCCTGCGAATTTCGAGGACGAAATTCTTTTAAGGGGGGAAGTCTGTAACGACCCCGAATTTTAATTTCATTTAATTGATAATTAAATTAATTTTTGAATTAAAATTGTATAATTAAATGATAAATGGATTGCGAGTTTCCCCGGATTCAAGTATATTCTGTATAAATCATTTAAATTTAAATTTTTTGTATATATGAGAATATATATCTGTATTTGAACATATCCGACTAAATTTGAAATAATATAACATATATTTGATTTGTGTTTAAATTGTAAATAAATGGTTTAGAAATGAAAATATATCAAATAGATAAAAAAAAAATACGTTGAATAAAATCTAGCAACAAAATTAAAATAGAAATTTAATTATATTATAAAGTAATAAAAACAAAGTATAGAAACAAAAAAAACAAAAACTGGATAAGTAATATAAATATGTAGGCTGGTAAAACAAACAAGAATAATACATTGAGGCTTGCAAAGGAGGACAAATATACTACAACAATCATATCAGCCACCAGATTTTTTCTCTAATGCAATGTATATTCATGCGCAAGCAAAATGTAAGTATGAAGACAAAACAAGTAAACATATATTGGACATAAAGTACTTGGCATTAAATGCTGGCAACATTTTTGTCAACTCGAAAATGTCTTCAGCCCCAAAGCAAAGAAATGTTACTGACTATTGTACAAAGATATTACTTTGTATTGTACAAATATCATCATTAACCTGTAATCTTCTTTATACATCAAGCTTCCTCATTTCATTTCGTTCAAAACCAAACTTAGAAAGCCTGAAAGCAAATAGCAAACCAGAGAAAAAGAAATAAACATCACCACTTACAAGAATTCAAATATCACTCAAGATCAAAAGTCAGGCAATTTGAAAACTTAAATCATAAATCAAACTTCAACCAAATCAAGTTTGAATCTGGAAAATCAAAGCTCAGACAAAAATCAAAAACATGCCCTATTCATCTTCCCAGATCAGGTGAGCAAATTACTACCCAAATTACCTTAGCCTGGTTTATAACCTGAAATTTATGATTAATACTTGATGTGAAGTGATTGCATGGATGTGATTATGTTTGTGTATATATATAAATATGCAAATGTTTTGGTATGAATGTCTATATATGTTTCTATGCCAATATCTCTGTTAAATTACAGGTACAAAACCTAGATTTAATTCAATTGCTCCTTCTATGATCAATTATAGGTTATGATTCCCAAATGAAAAATGATTAGTAGAGTATAACCTCATTTTTAAAAATGGTTCCGAGATTTTATATCCAGTAATCAATTCAAAATTTTAAAATTCACAGTAAACCCATTTTTGAAGTTAGAAATCAATAGACTTAATTCCAGGCTTGGATCCTATAATTAGATTTTTGTTAACAAATGATGATTTTTAAAAGAAATTTCATGATTTTTAACATTGTAAATAATGAAAATTTTCAAGTTGAACGAGAAATCTGTTTTGGGCAATTCTGGTGATCAGAGTAATGATTGGATGTCGCAATTGATGGTGAAGGAGGCTGGTGAATAGGAGATTGTCAGAAAAATGCTCGTTTAAGTTCTTGATCACTGTGGTGATCGAGCGACATGATTCTAGGGTTTAAACCCAGTTTTGAGTCGATACCAGAAATGGGTTTGCCGCAGCGTCGATGGTGCATCGGTCCCGTTCGATGGTGGTGGAATCGGGGCGTAGGTGAGTGGCGAAACTTTAGTCACGATGGCGAAGGTGCTGATGGTCGGAGGTGGCTACTTGAGGTGGATTTGTGGGTCGAGCTTCGACCCAGATTTGAGTCTGATGGCCCTTTTGCTTGATCGTCGACGTGGTGGGTTTCTGGGTGCTCGTGGGGTACAGGTGAGTTGTCGTCGACTCGATGGAGGCTGGAGCTTCGACCAACGGTGGCGATTCCGTTTGTGCACATGCACGAGTGGATGCTCGTGTCTGAGTTAAACTGAAGTCTGGGGAAGACGTAGTGTATTGGGTGAAGCTCGAAGTGTTCTTCGGGGGAGATAGGCTCTGACTCGAGTTTTCTCGAGATGGTCTCGAAGTGGAAGGAGATTTCGAGTTGTTGGGTGCTTGGCTCGCGTAAATTTCTTTTTGGCTTGGGTTTGTTGTAAGGCATCCAGTTTTTTTAAAGAAACCAGTAACCAGGTTTTGAAATTTAATAGGAAATGAAGTTTTATAGCAAATTAAGTTAAAAGTATTTTAAATAAATACATAACCTTTGTTTGAAAGTTTATTTTGAATAAACTTGGTGTTGTAATTAAGTAAATGATTTTAAAAGATGAAGTGTTTAAATCATTAATTTAACTTAAGGGTTCAAGTGAAGTAGTTAGTAATAATTAATTACAAAGATTTTTAAACAAGGTTTAAATGATAATTAAAGTAGTTGAATCAAGATAAGATGTTTATTCTTTAATTTATTGAGATCTTAATATAATTAAGAAATAATTGCTTTATGTAATTACATTAAAGAATAATAATTAAAGGTTAGTAAATTTATTATTAATGGTTAATTAATAAATGATTAAAGAATAATTAATCAAAATGATTTGTAATTAACCAGGATTAGTAATTCATAGAAATTAATCTGATTTGAATTAATCAGACAATTAACTTACCTTACTTATCGATATTGGATTCTATGGAATGTTGAATTGTTTGATATCCCTGATGTACGATGCTTTGTGATACATCCTGATTTATGTTATGATCTGTAATTTACTTATCTGTGATATATTACTATGTGAATATGAAACCCTTGACCCGTAAACGACATTTGAATTTCGATGCGACAGGGAGTCGGATTCCAGTTGGTTATCCGAAACCCACATCGAATTGTAATAATGAATCTTTGGGATTGATAAATTTATTTTATCTATGAATCTGTGAATGAAGATAAGCGTTATGGGTTATACCGCTTATCGATATATCTGTGATGATTGATGTTGTGCACTATTGTGTAAAACCCCTGGACTACACTTTTACACACACAAATATGGATTTCACGTGGAAATCGGTTAAGTCACAGATAATGTAAATTCAATGTTTTTGAAATTGAAATTTTATTTTCAATTGATTTTGAAATTAAAATTTGGGTTTAAAGTGAAAAGCTTTTGAAATGGAATTTCAAAGATAAAAGTTATTTTGAATAACTTGATCGAGTTTTGAAATTTAAATATTTGATTTAAATTTGAATTCAAGTTTGAAATTGAATTTTATGATTTGAAACTAGGGATTAAAGATGTTGTACAAGTTATATATGGGTTAAACCATTTTAAAAGTATTGATTTGGGAATTTGAATTTAATTCAAGGGTTTTAACTCGTGTAAATATAACTGGATTTTTCTGAAACGAAACTATTTGTTTTCAAATAGTAAAAGCTTTCACATAAGTAATGAACTTCCAATTTGTGTTAAAAGAATTTTAAGTTTGAAATGGAATTGAAATGTTTTGAAAACTATGAAATGAGTCTTTGATTTCAAAGACCGGATGAGTTAATCCAACTTGAAATAAAATTGTTTTGAAAGGCTATGAATGAATCTTTGGAAACGAGTTTTGAAAGCTATAAGTTAAATCTTGATTTAAAGATTTAACGAGTTAACCAAATTGAAATGGAAATCGATTTGAAAATCTATGAATGAATCTTTGTGAATGGGGTTAACTTTGTGAAATAAATTTTTTTGTTTAAAAGATTAAAGTGTGGAAATTGTTTAAACCATTGAAGGTTGTTGAAATGAATCTTTTTGTTTAAAAGATTGGAAATGGTAATTTGTTTTAACCATTCGAATGAAAAGTTTGGGCTTTAAGCTATGATTTAACTGAGACCCCAGTATCCATATGATTTTTAATTGCGCTCGTTATTCGGTTTAGCCGGGAGAGGACCTTTGTGTCATACAACCCATTCCGAATAATGATTCGACGTATATGGATAGCATTTGAAGACCGGTGGTGAAGACCGGATATTTTCGAAAATGAAAGGACAACTCGTCGAATGTCTCTGCACCGACTGGTCCCCGGTATAGAGATTTTATCACCCTTTGTGATGGGAAGTCCGGACGTGATTAGAAATTATCCGGATTTGCAAGGGCTTCTTTGGAAGTGCCTTCGGTTCTGTTCGAACGCGGAACAGACTTGTATGGATGTATGTCTGACGTTACACTTTGAGATGTAAAGCTGGTTTCTATCAAATACATTTCTGTTGGTGGCGGAGAATTTATTCTCTTAGCTTAACACCCTTCTCTGAGACGTACGAGCTCAGAGGTTATGTAGTTGATGGTTACTAGTGATACATTCCCAATTTGGTAATGTGGCATACGAAGTGCTGCTGATCATTTGTTGATCGAAGCGTGGCTTTGTGAAAAAGCGTGGCTTTGTGGACGAGACTTCGTCGAGCCTCACAACCCGGTAATGGTCGAAACAGGAATGTTGCGACAAAGGTTTGTAGGGGTAGCGCCCCTAGGGTATGTCATTTCCTTCTGGATAAAAGGTGATATCATGGTATGGAGCCCAGATATTTTACCTATGTTGATTATACTTTGTGGATGTTGCTTTATGATTGAGGATCCTCGGATAAAGGTCGGTAACGACCGGGGGATGACATAGCTCGTGTGTTAGTTACCTAGTTACAGCTGTACAGCGTGAGGTAGCGTCAGTGTGTTAGTTACCTAGTTACAGCTGTACAGCGTGAGGTAGCGTCGGCCTTTTGTTTGCGGAGATCCGGTTAGGATCCGGGGCGTCTTTTCAGAGGCGTTTCTATTTCGGTAAGGAAGTTCCTTTGCCTGATCATTTGTTGGAAATCCAAAGAAACAATACGAACCCTGTACGGTTTTAGTTGTATTACCTGCTATGGAATGTGGCGGTAACCTGCTATTGAACATGGTAGCTATAGTAGGCATACGATGAAATGTTGTATGCTGGCTAAGATTAATATTATATTTTCGAAATGGTTTTCGACACTATGCACTAATGATAATAATATCGAATGATTTTGCGTAGTAAGCATTTTTGACTATCATAAGAAGAAATCTCCTCCAATTCTGCGATTGCATTGTGTGTGTGGTGGGAGGTCTTATGGTGGTTTCATTTTCGAAAACCATTGCGGGTTTCAATATTTAAAATGCTTTTGTTTTAAAGATAAACTGTTTTTGTTGCTCACACCAGTCCCATGACTGATCCGGAGTTTATTGTTCCCTTCCTAAACTCTGGGTGCCCACTATTTTCCACACGGGCAGTCTAGAGTTGGGTTTTCTCAGATATTCAGGTTTGGTAGATTATCTAGAGCTAGTCAATTCTTGGAGTTCATGGATTGACGTTGCTTATCTTGGAGCATTCTATTGGGGATATTCTATCCGCTGCTGATGTTATCTTTTCTTTTCCGCTGCTATTTCTTGTATCATATCTCTGATGTATATTGATATTCATTGTATCACTCTGTTGTATCTGATGTTGTATATCTATATTCTTTTTCTTTCTTCCGCTGTGTTGTTATACTTAATGGTGTTATAAGCTCCGGCGAATCGGATTTGAACGGTCGAAGCTATGGCATTCGAGTACGATGTAAAGTATGGATGTCGATTTTCGAGCGCGAAAATCCGGATCGTTACAAGTGGTATCATTTAATTGATTTTAAAGGGTAAGAAATTTAATTGTAATTATCAATTTAAATTTATATAAAATTCGGGATCGTTACATTTGGTATCAGAGCTAAGGTTGAACTTTAGCTCAGGAGTATAACACATTAAGTAGCTCATTAGAGATAGGGTGAAGTAAACTCTAGAATGAGTATTCCTCAGATATCTGTTCGAATGCCTCAGTAAATTCTCTTACTATTCACTGATAGTGAGTATGAGTGCAAGAAGAGAATGAGATAGGGGACAGGGGAATATGACTATAATTGGTCAATACTCTGTAACAACAAGGAAACAATCTTCTCTTTATCAATCTCTTTGATTCGTCGTTTTTCCTCAATTCTTTGATAGTTTCTGGTAGATCCAGGAAGAAGATTCGATATATTAAAATGGGACATAAACTCTGGATGGACCAGAATTGTTTGTTTGAATAAATTGGTTGCTTTGGTTGCTATGGTTGATAGGTATACCTTAGTTTCTAAACCTGAAAGTTTTGAAATTGTATCCATAGATCTATCTATTCTTTGGGACCGGATATATTCTACGAATGGTTAGTTATCTCTTCGAACTGACCGATGTCACTGCATATTTCGTAGATCCGGATAACCCCAGTATCGGGTGAAAGAATTCAAAAAGATTCTTTTTCGTATCTATTATTGATATTCTGATTGGGTAAGCCAAATGCAGAATAGATGTTCAGTTGATCTGATAAAATATTCTTCATCTATCATTGTGTCTCCTGTGCAAATTTCGAGGATGAAATTCTTTTAAGGGGGGAAGTCTGTAACGACCCCGAATTTTATATAAATTTAAATTGATAATTTAAAGAATTTTTGAATAAAATTTGTGAAATGTATCGATGAAGTGATGCGAGTTTCCCCGAATTAAAATAAATTTTGTATAAATCATTTAAAATTAAAATATTGTATATATGAGAATATATATGTATTTGGGCATATAAGAGTAAATTTGAAATTGTATAAAATATAGATAATTGACACAAGTATAAAACAAATAAATAAGTAATTTTAAATTTTAAAATTTAGAATTTATGGTTAATAATAATTTGAATTTATTAAATAAATATATATATAGAAATATAAGTATTAAAGTAAAATTTATAATAGAAGTTTATCTAAATATAAAGTAACAAATAGATAAATTATAACAACATGTAACTAGAACTTCATTTAAAATACAAAGCAATAGAACAAAAATGTATGTACACAAGTATAACATAACTGAATACAAGTATGTAAACAAAGTATAAGTCAAAAAGAAAAGGGAATAAAATACACTCAATCAGGTAAACAAGTAAACATATAAAAGTGTAAACAAGTGAGTATATATAAAGTATTGCAAAGGAATGAAATAAGTAAATATATACATGTGAATGAAGCTTGCAAAAGAAGGAACCAAATAAATATATGTGTTTGTACAAGCTAATTAATGCTATGATCCATCAGCCCCCAAACTAAAAAGTTATTCAGCCGAGTCAAACAAGCAAAGCAAAGAAAAAATCTCTGATGCTTGTACAAATACATTTTTATCACCCTAAATGGTACAAACAAGAATTATATTTACCCTGTACAAAACCTATCTCCTGAAAACATCTTTCTATATACACCTTTCTTATGTCATTTTCGTTCACAAAGAAACTTAGCAAACCAGAAAAAGAAAAAGGAAAAAGTATCATCATTTTACAAATTCAAAATCTAATCCAACTAAAACAAACAAGAAGATTTCCAGGAAATCAAGTTAGCAATTTTGCTTTTCAACAAAAAGGTTGTTCTCTGTTTCAATTATATCTCAGGTGAGCAAACTTCATTTTTGAAACCCATTCTTTTGATTCTAATGTCTGTGATGAAGATGCCTTGGAAAATGATAAATGCTTGTGTATATCTACACCTATATATCAGCAAGTATATATACATAGTTATGTACATGTCTGGAAAATAGGGAAATGAAGCTTCTGTTCACAGTTTTACAGGCTTTTGAATTTATCCAAGAAAACTCGGGTTTTCTTTAACTAATCTCTAATAACCTTTAACATTTGAATGAATCATGTGTTGAAATATAGACTAAGATCCAAGAATAATTAAAGTATGTTGGTTATAAATTATCTGGCAAATTTAGAAAGAAAAAAAAATACAGGCTTCAAATATGAATGCTCTGTTATTAGCTACAGACCCAACATTTTCAGATTAATTCCTATCTTCTTAAATACTCTACATTAGGCCTTGGATTCTGAAGATAAAATGCGAATAATAACATGATCTTGTTTTAAAAAAAAACAGTTTAAGGTAAAATTATTTAATAAATAAACTGTAAATATTGGGATTACAGTAAAAATCAAGTTTTGGCTAAAAATCAACAACAACAATTTCATCTTTGAATTATATAGTCTGATTTATCCAAACGAATCATGAATTTTAGTGAAAATCTTGTAATTTTTAATATTGTTTTGATCAAGAATTTGAGAGTTTCTCGGTTTTGGGTTTTTGGGGTATTGCCGCTGAACGGCGTCGATTGGAGCTTCGAGTTTTGGCACGAAGAAGGCTGGAGTAAGGTATAGTGATGGAAAAATACTATTGGATTTTTCTTTTGTCTGTGATGATCAGAATTGGTCATACTAGGGTTTAAGGACCGGGGTAAATTGAAGTTGCTTTTCGAACTCGAGTGATGCAAATGAGGTACCGGAGTGGACCGGACTTCGAGGAAAGCGAGTGGGATGGTGGAGCAGCTGTAGGGGGTGATCGCAAGACCTCCGGTGGCCAGAGGTGGCCACGCGGGGTGGATTTGGATGAATTGGGTTAGTTCCAGTTCGAGTGTAATGCTCAAATCGCGAACCACGGCGATGTAGTAGGTTCTGGAGGGCCAGCTAGCTTGCGATGGTCATGGTCGACTTATAGGTAGTGGTGAGATCGATCGGAGAAACTCCGATTGTATGTGCATGTGCACGTGTCAGTGAACGTGAGTCAGGGCCGATGGTTGGGGAAGAAGAAGATTACTCGAAGTCGTTCTCGGGGGTTTAAGATGTTGGCTCGTGTGTTGATTCGAAGTACGTTTAAGTTATACCAGGTTTAACACTTAATCAAATTTTAAGTTGAAAAAAATTACATGTATACGGGTAAGTTTTGGTTAAAACTCGAAGCAGGGAGTGTGCTTTCTCGGGTGATGCTGGAAGCAGGTCTCAGGTAGGCATATAAAGGGAATAGTTTTAAACTTTGAAACCCATTTCAAAACATGTTAACACTTATATTTTAAACAGTTGTTTTGGTTTAAAATTTGTATAAATAAAGGATTTAAGAAGAATTTTAATTAAAGTAATTAATTAATAATTCAAGCTAATTAATCAAGTAATAAATGAATGGTTAAATAAAAATAATAGATACTTGGTGAAAGTAATTAGGTGGTTGATAATGTAAAAAACCACCCAATTTATTCATCTTAGTTGTAGATGTTTGCTTTCTATTGAATGCTATGTGATGGATTGATATATTTGATATGTGATTATGATGCTATGAATTGCTTTGTGCTGAACTGTGACACCTGTGATAAATATACTGCTATGAGAATGTGAGAAACCCTTGACCCGTAAAACGGCACTTGAATTTCGATGCGACAGGGAGTCGGATTCCAGTTGGTTATCCGAAACCCACATCGAATTGTAATAGTGAATCTTTGTGACCGATAAATTTATTTTATCTATGAATCTGTGAATGAAGATAAGCGTTATCGATTTTACCACTTATCGATATATCTGTGATGATTGATGTTGCACTATTGTGTAAAACCCCTGGACTACACTTTTACACACACAAATATGGATTTCACGTGGAAATCGGTTAAGTCACAGATGATGTAAATTTGATGTTTTGAAATTGAAATTTTAATTTCAATTGATTTTGAAATTGGAAATTTGGGTTTAAAGTGATAAGCTTTTGGAAATGGAATTTCAAAGATAAAAGTTATTTTGAATAACTTAATCGAGTTTTAAAATTTAAATAATTTTATTTAAATTTGAATTCAAGGTTGAAATTGAATTCTATGATTTGAAACTAGGGATTAAAGATGCTATACAAGTTATATATGGGTTAAACCATTTTAAAGGTATTGATTTGGGAATTTGAATTTAATTCAAGGGTTTTAACTCGTGTAAATATAACTGGATTTTTTTGAAATGAAACTATTTGTTTTCAAATAGTAAAAGCTTTCACATAAGTAATGAACTTCCAAATTGTGTTGAAAGAATTTCAAGTTTGAAATAGAATTGAAATGTTTTGAAAACTATGAAATGAGTCTTTGATTTAAAAGACCGGACGAGTTAATCTAACTTGAAATGGAATTGTTTTGAAAGGCTACGAATGAATCTTTGGAAACGAGTTTTGAAAGCTATAAGTTAAATCTTGATTTAAAGATTTAACGAGTTAATCCAATTGAAACGGAAATTGTTTTGAAATATGTAAATGGATTTTTGTGAATGGGGTTAACTTTGTGAATTGAATCTTTTTGTTTAAAAGATTAAAAGTGTGGAAATTGTTTAAGCCGTTGAAGGTTTTTGAAATGAATCTTTTTGTTTAAAAGATTGGAAATGGTAAATTGTTTTAACCATTCGAATGAAAAGTTTTAAGCTTTAAGCTGTGATTTAATTGAGACCCCAGTATCCATATGATTTTTAATTGCGCTCGTTATTCGGTTTAGCCGGGGGAGGACCTTTGTGTCATATATCCCATTCCGAATAGTGATACGACGATATGGATAGCATTTGAAGACCGGTGGTGAAGACCGGGTATTTGCGAGAGCGATAGGATGACCTATCGATTGTCTCTGCACTGAGTAGCTACGGTATAGAGATTCCCTAAGTGATGGGAAGTCCGATCAGGATTGTGAATACCCGAATTTGCAAGGTCTTCTTTGGAAGTGCCTTCGGTTCTGTTCGAACCCGGAACAGACTTGTATGGATGTGTGTCTGACGTTACACTTTGAGATGTAAAGCTGGTTTCTATCAAATACATTTCTGTTGGTGGCGGAGAATTTATTCTCTTAGCTTAACACCCTTCTCTGAGACGTACGAGCTCAGAGGTTATGTAGTTGATGGTTACTAGTGATACATTCCCAATTTGGTAATGTGGCATACGAAGTGCTGATGATCATTTGTTGGTCAAAGCGTGCTTTGTGAAAAAGCATTGCTTTGTGAAAAGCGTGGCTTTGTGAAAAAGCGTGGCTTTGTGGACGAGACTTCGTCGAGCCTCACAACCCGATAATGGTCGAAACAGGAATGTTGCGGCAAAGGTTTGTAGGGGTAGCGCCCCTAGGGTATGTCATTTCCTTCTGGATAAAAGGTGATATCATGGTATGGAGCCCAGATATTTTACCTATGTTGATTATATTTTTTGGTTGTTGCTTTGTTGGTTTTCGGGATCCCGGGATAAAGGTCGGTAACGACCGGGGGATGACATGACTCGTGTGTTAGTTACCTAGTTACAGCTGTACAGCGTGAGGTAGCGTCAGTGTGTTAGTTACCTAGTTACAGCTGTACAGCGTGAGGTAGCGTCGGCCTTTTGTTTGCAGAGATCCGGTTAGGATCCGAGGCGTCTTTCCAGAGGCGTTTCTATTTCGGTAAGGAAGTTCCTTAGCCTGATCATTTGTTGGAAATCCAAAGAAACAATACGAACCCTGTACGGTTTTAGTTGTATAACCTGCTATGGAATGTGGCGGTAACCTGCTATTGAACGTAGTAGCTATAGTAGGCATACAATAATGATTGTACGCTGGCTAAGATTGATATTATACTTTTGAAATGGTTTTCCACTATGCACTATTAATAATATCAAAAGAGTTTTTCTGGCGTAGTAAGCATGTTTGACTATCATAAGGAGAAATCTCCTCCAATTCTGCGATTGCATTGTGTGTGTGGCGGGAGGCCTTATGGTAGTTTCATTTTCGAAAAGCATTGCGGGTTTCAATGTTTAAAAGCCTTTTGTGTTTGTTTAAAGATAAACTATTTTTGTTGCTCACACCAGTCCCATGACTGATCCGGAGTTTATTGTTCCCTTCCTAAACTCTGGGTGCCCACTATTTTCCACACGGGCAGTCTAGAGTTGGGTTTTTCAGATATTCAGGTTGAGTAGATTATCTGGAGCTAGTTCAGTTTTTGGAGTTCATGGACTGACGTTGTTTATCTTGGAGCATTCTATTGGAGACATTCTATCCGCTGCTGGTGTTATCTATTTTCTTTCCGCTGCTATTTCTTGTATCATATCTCTGATGTATATAGATATTCATTGTATCATCATTGTATTTGGATATTGTATCAGATGTTGTATATCTATATTCTTTTTCTTCTGCTGTGTTATTTACTTAACTGTGTTATAAGCTCCGGCGAATCGGATTTGAACGGTCGAATCTATGGCATTCGAGTACGATGTAAAGTATGGATGTGAATTTCAAAGATAAAAGTTATTTTGAATAACTTAATCGAGTTTTGAAAATTTAAATAATTTGATTTAAATTTGAATTCAAGTTTGAAATTGAATTATATGATTTGAAACTAGGGATTAAAGATGCTGTACAAGTTATATATGGGTTAAACCATTTTAAAGGTATTGATTTGGGAATTTGAATTTAATTCAAGGGTTTTAACTCGTGTAAATATAACTGGACTTTTCTGAAACGAAACTATTTGTTTTCAAATAGTAAAAGCTTTCACATAAGTAATGAATTTCCAAATTGTGTTGAACGGTTTCAAGTTTGAAATGGAATTGAAATGTTTTGAAAACTATGAAATGAGTCTTTGATTCAAAGACCGAACGAGTTAATCCAAATTGAA
Organism: Allium fistulosum; assembly: GCA_030737815.1. Lineage (NCBI taxonomy): Eukaryota > Viridiplantae > Streptophyta > Magnoliopsida > Asparagales > Amaryllidaceae > Allium > Allium fistulosum. Next base: position 3,471,459 of record JASFAW010000015.1, read on the forward strand.
ATGGAATTGTTTTGAAAGCTATAAGTTAAATCTTGATTTAAGGATTTAACGAGTTAATCAAATTGAAATGGACATCGATTTGAAAATCTATGAATGAATCTTTATGAACGGGGTAAACTTTATGAATTGGATTTTTTTAGTTTAAAAGATTAAAAGTGTGGAAATTGTTTAAACCATTGAAGGTTTTTGAAATGAATCTTTTTGTTTAAAAGATTGGAAATGGTAATTTGTTTTAACCATTCGAATGAAAAGTTTTGGGCTTTAAGTTGTGATTTAACTGAGACCCCAGTATCCATATGATTTTTAATTGCGCTCGTTATTCGGTTTAGCCGGGAGAGGACCTTTGTGTCATATAACCCATTCCGAATAATGATACGTCGTATATGGATAGCATTTGAAGACCGGTGGTGAAGACCGGGTATTTGCGAGAACGATATGATGACCTATCGATTGTCTCTGCACTGAGTCGCGCCGGTATAGAGATTTCTTAAGTGATGGGAAATCCGATCGAGATTGTGAATACCCGGATTTGCAAGGGCTTCTTCGGAAGTGCCTTCGGTTCTGTTCGAACCCGGAACAGACTTGTATGGATGTGTGTCTGACATTACACTTTGAGATGTAAAGCTGGTTTCTATCAAATACATTTCTGTTGGTGGCGGAGAATTTATTCTCTTAGCTTAACACCCTTCTCTGAGACGTACGAGCTCAGAGGTTATGTAGTTGATGGTTACTAGTGATACATTCCCAATTTGGTAATGTGGCATACGAAGTGCTGCTGATCATTTGATTGATCAAAGCGTGGCTTTGTGAAAAAGCGTGGCTTTGTGAAAAAGCGTAGTTTTGTGGACGAGACTTCGTCGAGCCTCACAACCCGGTAATGGTCGAAACAGGAATGTTGCGGCAAAGGTTTGTAGGGGTAGCGCCCCTAGGGTATGTCATTTCCTTCTGGATAAAAGGTGGTATCATGGTATGGAGCCCAGATATTTTACCTATGTGGATGCTGCACAGTTATTATACTTCGTGGTTGTTGCTTTGTGATCAAGGGCCCTCGGATAAAGGTCGGTAACGACCGGGGGATGACATAGCTCGTGTGTTAGTTACCTAGTTACAGCTGTACAGCGTGAGGTAGCGTCAGTGTGTTAGTTACCTAGTTACAGCTGTACAGCGTGAGGTAGCGTCGACCTTTTGTTTGCAGAGATCCGGTTAGGATCCGGGGCGTCTTTCCAGAGGCGTTTCTATTTCGGTAAGGAAGTTCCTTAGCCTGATCATTTGTTGGAAATCCAAAGAAACAATACGAACCCTGTATGGTTTTAGTTGTATTACCTGCTATGGAATGTGGCGGTAACCTGCTATTGAACATGGTAGCTATAGTAGGCATACGATGAAATGTTGTATGCTGGCTAAGATTGATATTATACTTTCGAAATGTTTTCGACACTATGCACTAATGATAATAATATCGAATGATTTTTGCGTAGTAAGCATTTTTGACTATCATAAGGAGAAATCTCCTCCAATTCTGCGATTGCATTGTGTGTGTGGCGGGAGGCCTTATGGTAGTTTCATTTTCGAAAAGCATTGCGGATTTCAATGTTTAAAAGCCTTTTGTGTTTGTTTAAAGATAAACTGTTTTTGTTGCTCACACCAGTCCCATGACTGATCCGGAGTTTATTGTTCCCTTCCTAAACTCTGGGTGCCCACTATTTTCCACACGGGCAGTCTAGAGTTGGGTTTTTCAGATATTCAGGTTTAGTAGATTATCTGGAGCTAGTTCATTCATCGGAGTTGCTTATCTTGGAGTTGTGGATTCATTCTTGTCTGAAGATCATTTGGAGTTATCACTTCTATTGATATCGTTCCGCTGCTGATGTTATCTTTTCTTTTCCGCTGCTATTTCTTGTATCATATCTCTGATGTATATTGATATCTATTGTATCATACTGTATCATATTTTGTATCTGTCATTGTATCAATGTTATATATATCAATATATTCTTTTTCTTCCGCTGTGTTGTTATACTTAATGTTGTTATAGCTCCGGCGAATCGGATTTGAACGGTCGAATCTGCGGCATTCTAGTACAATGTGAAGTACGGATGTTGATTTTTCACAAAGCCACGCTTTTTCACAAAGCCACGCTTTTTCACAAAGCCACGCTTCGATCAACAAATGATCAGCAGCACTTCGTATGCCACATTACCAAATTGGGAATGTATCACTAGTAACCATCAACTACATAACCTCTGAGCTCGTACGTCTCAGAGAAGGGTGTTAAGCTAAGAGAATAAATTCTCCGCCACCAACAGAAATGTATTTGATAGAAACCAGCTTTACATCTCAAAGTGTAATGTCAGACACACATCCATACAAGTCTGTTCCGGGTTCGAACAGAACCGAAGGCACTTCCAAAGAAGCCCTTGCAAATCCGGATAATTTCCTAATCACGTCCGGACTTCCCATCACAAAGGGTGATAAAATCTCTATACCAGGGACCAGTCGGTGCAGAGACATTCGACGAGTTGTCCTTTCATTTTCGAAAATATCCGGTCTTCACCACCGGTCTTCAAATGCTATCCATATACGTCGTATCACTATTCGGAATGGGTTATATGACACAAAGGTCCTCTCCCGGCTAAACCGAATAACGAGCGCAATTAAAAATCATATGGATACTGGGGTCTCAGTTTAATCACAGCTTAAAGCCCAAAACTTTTCATTCGAATGGTAAAACAAATTACCATTTCCAATCTTTTAAACAAAAAAGATTCATTTCAAAAACCTTCAATGGTTTAAACAATTTCCACACTTTAATCTTTTAAACAAAAGATTTAATTTACGAAGTTCACCCCGTTCACAAAGATTCATTCATAGATTTTCAAATCGATTTCCATTTCAATTTGATTAACTCGTTAAATCTTTAAATCAAGATTTAACTCATAGCTTTCAAAACTAGTTTCCAAAGATTCATTCATAGTCTTCCAAAACAATTCCATTTCAAGTTAGATTAACTCATCCGGTCTTTGAAATCAAAGACTCATTTCATAGTTTTCAAAACATTTCAATTCCATTTCAAACTTGAAATTCTTTCAACACAAATTGGAAGTTCATTACTTTTGTGAAAGCTTTTACTATTTGAAAACAAATAGTTTCGTTTCAGAAAAATCCAGTTATATTTACACGAGTTAAAACCCTTGAATTGAATTCAAAATCCCAAATCAATACCTTTAAAATGGTTTAACCCATATATAACTTGTATAGCATCTTTAATCCTTAGTTTCAAATCATAGAATTCAATTTAAAACTTGAATTCAAATTTAAATCAAATTATTTAAATTTCAAAACTCGATTAAGTTATTCAAAATAACTTTTATCTTTGAAATCCCATTTCAAAAGCTTTTCACTTTAAACCCCAATTTCCAATTTCAAAATCAATTGAAATTAAAATTTCAATTTCAAAAACATTAAATTTAAATTATCTGTGACTTAACCGATTTCCACGTGAAATCCATATTTGTGTGTGTATGGTGTAGTCCAGGGGTTTCACACAATAGTGCACAACATCAATCATCACAGATATATCGATAAGCGGTATAACCCATAACGCTTATCTTCATTCACAGATTCATAGATAAAATAAATTTATCAGTCACAAAGATTCACTATTACACTTCGATGTGGGTTTCGGATAACCAACTGGAATCCGACTCCCTGTCGCATCGAAATTCAAATGTCGTTTACGGGTCAAGGGTTTTCATATATTCACATAGTAATATATCACAGAAATAGAAATTACAGCTCAGCACAAAGTAATTCATATTACCAAGCATCACAATCACAAACAGGGATATCAAACTGCTCAAAGTATTTCAATAATAATCAATCATCTAACGATTTTGATGAATTAATAGTGTGATTATAATCAATCTATCACATAATTAAATGATTATAGTTTTTCCTTTAATTAATGATTAATTATCCTTTAATTTACTTGGTTAATCAAGCTTAAATTATAAATTAATTAACCTTAATTACTTTAATTAAGAAATTATTTTTAAGTAATTAGTTACCTTAATTACTTACATTAATTGATCTTAATAAATCACACAAACTAATTATTCTTAATTAATTATAAGAAGTAATTACCCCTAACTACTTGTATTAACCAATCGTAAATTACTTAATTAAATTAAAAGACAACCCCTTTTATCTTTTAATTACCCAAATTAATTGCCTTTATAAAGTAACTATCCTTTAGATTACTTCAAATAAATCATCTTTTAATTTTACTTGAACCACTTGAGAGTTTCAAAACCCAAAATCAATTCAAATGTTTAACTTAAAAATTAAACCCTTTGTTTAAGGAAAACTTGATTATATTTCTAATTTGAAAACTTTAGTTTATATTTCTTTGAAGCTTTGAAAACTTAAGTTATACAACTTTCGTTGAAGCCCAACTAAAAAACACAAGGCTAAACCCAAATTTAATTATCACGAGGAAAACAGGCTGAAGCCCAAATCGAAGAAAACAAAACCCAAAATCAATGCTCTTTCTTCCCCGATCCCAAATTCACCACTGACACTCGAAGATACACGTGCACGTGCACGCCATCATCCACAACCATCTTGCCGTCGCGACCACACCTACAAGTCGCGTCCTATCCTTTGATCACACTGCCACCTTCCCGATAATCCACCATCTTCTCGATCGAAATGCGATCGTTCGCCTCACCCTCCTGAAACCCAGAAAACTCGACCTACCCACTTAAATCAATCCGCTACTTCGTTGATCGGTAGCTCCATCACCTCCCACCTACCTTAATCCAAAGCCTACTCATGGAACTATCACCGTGCCAATCTACGCCATGTCCGGTCACACCCTCTCGTCGCAAAACGGTCGCGACTACACATCAACCCGATACATCCTTAAACCCTAAAAACCCTTCGTACTCAAAATCGAAGCCAAAATCCATGATTCCGCCACGGTCACCCCCTCTGTGACATCCACCAGCACCCTCCAGTCAAGACCACATCACCTCTCATCAACTAGATCGACAAAAATTAATTTTTGAACGGAAAACACATATTCTTCGATCACTCATAATTTAGATCACTAAAAAATCCAAATTCCATCTCTAAAATTCACACGAAAACTGATCCTATACTCGAATTCGTAAATTGATGACATTGAACTTTCACCAAAATATGGTTACTCACTGTGAAATGAATCCCTATCGAACCACAAAGCAAATTTACTTCCCAAACCATTTTTACCGTAAACTATATCCAAAATTTAACATTTTCCTAGTTTATAGCATCATCAGATACCGACTAGAATGAGAGGAATAGATTTTTTTTTATTGATCATATTTATATTCCCTGAACAAGAACAGTGATACTGGTAAACAAATCAATATGTATTCTTGCAAATATTCACAGCATAGAGGTAATCCATATATATATATATATATATATTTACAATAAAATATCATCCATCTCAGATTTCACAAGCAAGCAGACATCAACTTACTTGGTTTTCAATTTAAAATGTTACTCACAAGCATCAAGAAATCAAAACAAGGTAAGCTTCTAAAAATAAGAGTTGCTCACCTGGTCTAAAGAAGAACAGAAGAAGAACAGAGTTGCTCTAACACATTGAACATGCTTGAGAAAATTTTGCAAAACTGAAACTCGATTTGAAAATTTGTATGCCTTTGTTGTTTTGATTCCAGAAACCTTGTCTTGCTTGAGAAGGTAGAAGTTTTAAAATTGGAATGTTTTTCAGGTTTGATGCTTTTCCAGTTTGCATTTATTTATGAACGAAAAGAAAAGGAGATTGATATGTAGAAACAAGTTTACAGGAGATGGTATGCTTTTGTACAGGGTATATTATTTTATACAATAGAAAGCATGGCTGATATGTTGTATATACTTAGAGATGCTTTATTTGTACTTGCTTTGCAAGCTTGTCTCGGTTGGGAGATGATGTTATGGTGGCTGCATTTATGAGTTTGTACAAAGTTTACTTTATTTTATATTGGGGCTGATATGATAGGTTATGGTGGCTGCATTACTTTTCTTTTGCTAATGCCTTTACAACTTAACTTGGCAGAGAGGATAGCAGTAGGTACAAATGTTTACTTCTTTGTTTACATGCATCATTTCTTTTGTGTACTTATATAGATATTTATTTTTATTTCCTTTGCTTGCCTGGTTTTGTGCTTTGTTTCCCAGATTTTCAACTTGCATGCACTCGAAAGTATTACTTTGTTCTTGTTTTTAAAATACTTCTTGTCTGGTTACATACTTTATTTGCATACATAAAGTTGTTTTATTTTTGTTTTGTTTGTTTTGTTACTTTGTATTGACTTTTGCAATTTGTTTGTATATATGTAGTTATAATTTTATTCACTTTACATTGTATAAAACCATATAGTTTAATTTATAAATCTCAAAGTTCTTCATATATGCTCAAATACATATATATTCACATATATGCAATATTTACAATATATTTAAATTTAAATGATTTATATCAAATTTATTTTGATTCGGGGAAACTCGCTTTCATTTTCAATTAACTATACAATATTAAATTCAAAAATTCATTTAAATTATCAATTTAAATTCATAAAAATTCAGGATCGTTACAGACTTCCCCCCTTAAATGAATTTCGTCCTCGAAATTTGCCAGGGAGACACAAAGATAGATGAAGAATATTTCATCAAATCAAACTGAATATTTATTCTGCATTTGGCTTACCAAATCAGAATATCAATAATAGAAACAAGAATGAATCTGTTTAATTTTTCACAGGATACTCGGGTTATCCAGATCTACGAAATATACAATGGCATCGGTCAGTTCGAAGGAATAACTAACCATTTGTAGAACATATCGGGATCCAAAGAATAGATGGATATATGGATACGATTCCAAAACTTTCAGTTTAGAACTAAAGTATACCTATCAACCATAGCAAACAAAGCAATCAATACATCCAAACAAACAATTTTGGCTTATTCCAGAGTTTATGTCCCATATTAATATATCGAATCTTCTTTTCTGGATCTACCAGAAACTATCGAAGAATTGAGAAGAGATGACGAACAAAATAGATTGATAGAGAAAATATTGTTTCCTTGTTGTTACAGAGTATCGACCATTTATAGTCGTATTCCCATGTCCCCTATCTCATCCTCTTCTAGCACTCATACTTACTATCAGTAGATAGCAAGAGAATTTACTGAGGCATTCAAACGAATATCTGAGGAATACTCATTCTAGGTTATACTTCACCCTATCTCTAATGAGCTACTTAATGTGTTATACTCCTGAGCTAAAGTTCAACCTTCAGCTCTGATACCAAATGTAACGATACGGATTTTCGCGTTCGAAAATCGACATCCATTCTTTACATCGTACTCGAATGCCGTAGATTCGACCGTTCAAATCCGAGTCGCCGGAGCTTATAACAACATTAAGTAAACCACACAGCGGAAAAGAAAAAAAGAATATAGATATACAACATCTGATACAATATCCAGATACAACAATGATACAATGAATATCTATATACATCAGAGATATGATACAAGAAATAGCAGCGGAAAAGAAAAGATAACATCAGCAGCGGAACGATATCAATAGAACTGATAACTCCAAAATGATCTTCAGACAAGAATGAATCCACAACTCCAAGATAAGCAACTCCGATGAATGAACTAGCTCCAGATAATCTACTAAACTTGAATATCTGAAAAACCCAACTCTAGACTGCCCGTGTGGAAAATAGTGGGCACCCAGAGTTTAGGAAGGGAACAATAAACTCCGGATCAGTCATGGGACTGGTGTGAGCAACAAAAACAGTTTATCTTTGAAACAAGCAACAGAGAGTTTTAAACATTGAAATCCGCAATGCTTTTCGAAAATGAAACTACCATAAGGCCTCCCACCACACACACAATGCAATCGCAGAATTGGAGGAGATTTCTCCTTATGATAGTCAAACATGCTTACTACGCAAAATCAAAACTCTTTAATATTATTACTAGTGCATAGTGTGAAAATATTTCGAAAATACAATATTAATCTTAGCCAGCATACAACATTTCATCGTATGCCTACTATAGCTACTACGTTCAATAGCAGGTTACCGCCACATTCCATAGCAGGTAATACAACTAAAACCGTACAGGGTTCGTATTGTTTCTTTGGATTTCCAACAAATGATCAGGCTAAGGAACTTCCTTACCGAAATAGAAACGCCTCTGGAAAGACGCCCCGAGAACCTAACCGGATCTCTGCAAAAAAAAGCCGACGCTACCTCACGCTCTAACCGAGCTGTAACTAGGTAACTAACACACGAGTCATGTCATCCCCCGGTCGTTACCGACCTTTATCCGAGCGCTCGATAACCAACATCACACATAATAAATAAAGTGTATCCACATGAGTAAGTATCTGGGCTCCATACCATGATACCACCCTTTATCCAGAAGGAAATGACATACCCTAGGGGCGCTACCCCTACAAACCTTTGTCGCAACATTCCTGTTTCGACCATTATCGGGTTGGGAGGCTCGACGAAGTCTCGTCCACATGTAACGATCCGGAGTTTGCCCGCTCGAAAATCGACATCCATACTTTACATCGTACTCGAATGCCGCAGATTCGACCGTTCAAATCCGAGTCGCCGGAGCTTATAACACAATTAAGTAAACAACACAGCGGAAGAAAGAAAACAATATAGATATACAACATCTGATACAATATCCAGATACAATGATGATACAATGAATATCTATATACATCAGAGATATGATACAACAAATAGCAGCGGAAAAGAAAATAGATAACACCAGCAGTGGATAGAATATCTCCAATAGAATGCTCCAAGATAAGCAACGTCAGTCCATGAACTCCAAGAACTGAACTAGCTCCAGATAATCTACTAAACCTGAATATCTGAAAAACCCAACTCTAGACTGCCCGTGTGGAAAATTGTGGGCACCCAGAGTTTAGGAAGGGAACAATAAACTCCGGATCAGTCATGGGACTGGTGTGAGCAACAAAAACAGTATATCTTTAAACAAACACAAAAGGCTTTTAAACATTGAAATCCGCAATGTTTTTGGAAAATGAAACTACCATAAGGCCTCCCGCCACACACACAATGCAATCGCAGAATTGGAGGAGATTTCTCCTTATGATAGTCAAACATGCTTACTACGCAAAATCAAAACTCTTTTGATATTATTACTAGTGCATAGTGTAGAAAAACATTTCGAAAATATAATATTAATCTTAGCCGGCATACAACATTTCATCGTATGCCTACTATAGCTACCATGTTCAATAGCAGGTTACCGCCACATTCCATAGCAGGTAATACAACTAAAACCGTACAGGGTTCGTATTGTTTCTTTGGATTTCCAACAAATGATCAGGCTAAGGAACTTCCTTACCGAAATAGAAACGCCTCTGGAAAGACGCCCCGAGAACCTAACCGGATCTCCGCAAACAAAAGGCCGACGCTACCTCACGCTCTAACTGAGCTGTAACTAGGTAACTAACACACGAGTCATGTCATCCCCCGGTCGTTACCGACCTTTATCCGAGGGCCCTCGATCATAAAGCAACAACCACAAAGTATAATAACAGTGCAGCATCCACATAGGTAAAATATCTGGGCTCCATACCATGATATCACCTTTTATCCAGAAGGAAATGACATACCCTAGGGGCGCTACCCCTACAAACCTTTGCCGCAACATTCCTGTTTCGACCATTACCGGGTTGTGAGGCTCGAGGAAGTCTCGTCCACAAAGCTACGATTTTTCACAAAGCCACGCTTTTTCACAAAGCCATGCTTTTTCACAAAGCCACGCTTCGATCAACAAATGATCAGCAGCACTTCGTATGCCACATTACCAAATTGGGAATGTATCACTAGTAACCATCAACTACATAACCTCTGAGCTCGTACGTCTCAGAGAAGGGTGTTAAGCTAAGAGAATAAATTCTCCGCCACCAACAGAAATGTATTTGATAGAAACCAGCTTTACATCTCAAAGTGTAACGTCAGACACACATCCATACAAGTCTGTTCCGGGTTCGAACAGAACCGAAGGCACTTCTCACGAAGCCCTTGCAAATCCGGATAATTTCCAATCACGTCCGGACTTCCCGTCACTAAGGGTGATAAAACCTCTATATCGGGGATCAGCCGATGCAGAGTAACTCGACGGTAATCCTTCCGTTTTCAAAAATATCCGGTCTTCACCACCGGTCTTCAAATGCTATCCATATCATCGTATCACTATTCGGAATGAGTTATATGACACAAAGGTCCTCTCCCGGCTAAACCGAATAACGAGCGCAATAAAAAAAATCATACGGATACTGGGGTCTCAGTTAAATCACAGCTTAAAGCCCAAAACTTTTCATTCGAATGGTAAAACAAATTACCATTTCCAATCTTTTAAACAAAAAGATTCAATTCAAAAACCTTCAATGGTTTAAACAATTTCCACACTTTTAATCTTTTAAACAAAAAGATTCAATTCACAAAGTTCACCCCGTTCCCAAAGATTCATTCATGGATTTCAAAACAATTTCCATTTCACTTGGATTAACTCGTTAAATCTTTAAGTCAAGATTTAACTTATACCTTTTAAAACAATTCCATTTCAAGTTGGATTAACTCGTTCGGTCTTTGAATCAAAGACTCATTTCATAAATTTCAAAACATTTCAATTCCATTTCAAACTTGAAACCGTTCAACACAATTTGGAAATTCATTACTTATGTGAAAGCTTTTACTATTTGAAAATAAATAGTTTCGTTTCAGAAAAATCCAGTTATATTTACCCGAGTTAAAACCCTTGAATAAAAATCCAAATTTCCAAATCAATATCTTTAAAATGGTTTAACCCATATATAACTTGTACAGCATCTTAATCCTTAGCTTTAAATCGTAGAATTCAATTTCATACTTGAATTCAAATTTAAATCAAATTATTTAAATTTCAAAACTTAATCAAGTTATTCGAAATAACTTTTATCTTTGAATATTCTATTTCAAAAGCTTTTCACTTTAAACCCCAAATTTCCAATTTCAAAATCAATTGAAATTAAAAATTCAATTTCAAAAACATCAAATTTAAATCATCTGTGACTTAACCGATTTCCACGTGAAATCTATATTTGTGTGTGTAAAAGTGTAGTCCAGGGATTTCACACAATAGTGCAACATCATCAATCATCACAGATATATCAATATCGATAAGCGGTATAATCCACAACGCTTATCTTCATTCACAGATTCATAGATAAAGTAAATTTATCAGTCACAAAGATTCATCATTACAATTCGATGTGGGTTTCGGATAACCAACTGGAATCCGACTCCCTGTCGCATCGAAATTCAAATGTCGTTTACGGGTCAAGGGTTTTCATATTCACATAGTAATATCTCACAGAAACAGAAATCACAACATCAATCAGGATGTATCACAAAGCATCATATATCAGGGATATCAAACAATTCAACATTCACTAGAATCCAAACATCCATAAGTAAGATAAATTAATTATCTGATTAATTCAAATCAGATTAATTTCTTATGAATTTATCACTAATCCTGGTTAATTAACTTCAATAATTTACAAATTATTTTGATTAATTTTTCCTTAATCATTTATTAATTAATCATTTAAAATAAATTAATTTACCTTATTTTAAAGTTATAAACTTCGGTCTATTTCAAAACCTAAGATTCAAATTTCAATTTGAATTCAGATTTAAAATTCTAATTTAAACTTGGTTTTAAATTACGTTTCAGATTTTATATTATACTTTTAAAGTCAAGAAAACTGCCAGGCTTGTTTTAAATCCCGAAAACCCTCTTTTAAATATTTTTAAACTTTTAGTTTATTTCAGATTTGGGTTCAAAATATAAATTTGAATCCACACTTTAACTGGATTTAAACTTGGGTTTAAATCTACTACCTAAACAAATTTCATTTGAATTTTATTTAAACTCAAATCTCTGCCAGGTTTACCTTTTTTACAAAAGCCTGGAACCCCCCCATATACTCGAATCGAACAAAATTGCTTCGAGTCATCTCCTTCCCTACTTCGAGTAACATACTCGAAGTACTCGAGTAAACCCGAGTTAAAATCTTTGTCTTCCCCAAAATACCAGAGTCCAGAAAACGTGCATGCGTGCACATGCACACGAGCTCGCCGCCCCTCCGGCCAACTTCGCGACCACCCACGAGTCACCTTTGACCTCATCGACGAACCCCACTGCCCAGTTCGATGATTTGATCAAGAAACCAAAATCGAGCATCTCGATTTAAATCTGGAACCAACACCGATCAACGAAAACTCCTTGCCTGACCACCATAAGGAGAAATCTCCTCCAAGTCTGCGATTGCATTGTGTGTGTGGCGGGAGGCCTTATGGTAGTTTCATTTTCGAAAAGCATTGCGGATTTCAATGTTTAAAAGCCTTTTGTGTTTGTTTAAAGATAAACTGTTTTGTTTGCTCACACCAGTCCCATGACTGATCCGGAGTTTATTGTTCCTTTCCTAAACTCTGGGTGCCCACTATTTTCCACACGGGCAGTCTAGAGTTACGTTTCTCAGATATTCAGGTTGAGTAGATTATCTGGAGCTGGTTCAGTTCTTGGAGTTCATGGACTGACGTTGCTTATCTTGGAGCATTCTATTGAAGATTATCCGCTGTTGGTGTTATTGTTTTCTTTTCCGCTGCTATTTGTTGTATCATATCTCTGATGTATATAGATATTCATTGTATCATCATTGTATCTGGATATTGTATCAGATGTTGTATATCTATATTGTTTTCTTTCTTCCGCTGTGTTGTTTACTTAATTGTGTTATAAGCTCCGGCGACTCGGATTTGAACGGTCGAATCTGCGGCATTCGAGTACGATGTAAAGTATGGATGTCGATTTTCGAGCGGGCAAAATCCGGATCGTTACATTTGGTATCAGAGCTAAGGTTGAACTTTAGCTCAGGAGTATAACACGTTAAGTAGCTCATTAGAGATAGAGTGAAGTAAACTCTAGAATGAGTATATCCCTAAGATATCTGTTCGAACGTCTCAATAAATTCTCTTACTATCCACTGATAGTGAGTATGAGTGCAAGAAGAGGATGAGATAGGGGACAGGAGAATACGACTATAAATGGTCGATACTCTGTAACAACAAGGAAACGATCTTTTATCTATCAATCTCTTTGGTTCAGCATCTTTTCTCAATTTTTTGATAGTTTCTGGTAGATCCAGAGAGAAGATTCGATATATATTAATATGGGACATAAACTCCAAATGGCCAAAATTGTTTGTTTGAATGAATTGATTGCTTTGTTTGCTATGGTTGATAGATATTCTTTAGTTTCTAAACTGAAAGTTCTGAAATCGTATCCATATATCTATCTATTCTTTGGGTCCCGATATGTTCTACGAATGGTTAGTTATTCCTTTGAACTGATCGATGCCATTGCATATTTCGTAGATATGAATAACCCGAGTATCTTGTGAAGTGTCAAACATATTCGTTCTTGTATCTGTTATCGATATTCTGATTTGGTAAACCAAATGCAGAATAGATGTTCAGTTTGATTTGATGAAACATTCTTCATCTATCTTTGTGTCTCCTTGGCAAATTTCGAGGACAAAATTCTTTTAAGGGGGGAAGTTTGTAACGACCCCGAAATTTAATTTTATTTAAATTGATAACTAAATAAATTTTTGAATTAAATTTGTGAAAATAATCAATGCGGTGATGCGAGTTTCCCCGAAATCAAGTATATTTTGTATAAATCATTTAAATTTAATAATATTGTAAATAGTGTACATATATGTGAATATATATGTATACGTGATATATGAGAAAATTTGAAGTTAATATATATGTATATTGAATTCGAGTTTAAATCTAAATCTAAATAGTTTAAAAATATAAAGTAAATATCTTTGTACCAATGAAATATAAGCATAAATTCACAAGCTAACCTAATACAAATACATGTAACAACTTATAAGGGTTTAAGTAAGTCTAGAAAATGTATATTATACTTGTAGTTGCAGGCTAATAATTCAAACTATAGCCCTATGTATATGCAGGAAGTAAAGTGATATGTTTGAGCTATCACCTTATATCTCTAAGTAACAAGTCAAAACAAAGTTAAATAAAAATATTTGTACTAGCACTGTCTAGATTCGCAGGCAAGATGTAGAAAGTCAAACAAAATAAAATACATACAAGATTTCAAAGCAAGATAAATGTATGTACTATGGCAATTGAGACTTGCAGGCAAAGAAAAGAGGCAAGATAACATATAGTACTATACGAATGGAGCTAGGAGATATGTATGACATTTTCATTTAATGCTTGTACAAAATGTTTCCATTTCAGCCATGAAAAAGAAAAGATCTCTGACCCTAATTTATTAAAATCTTGTACCAGCTGAGATTATTTCTTTTGCACCAATATAACTTGGATCTGCCTATATGTTCTATTTTATATCAAAGTCTTTCCATTCTCGTTCATTTGAAAAACAAAGCAAGACATTTCAGTTTTCAAGAAAATCAAAGTATTTCAAAGTATCATCTTCAAATCTTTTTCAAAAGCTTTTCAAGTTCCAGTTTTTAGAGCTTCAGTTTTAAGTTGCAAGCCATTTTTTGTTCTCTGGAAAATAACAAAGTATGCAAGCAGTCAAGTTTTCAGTTTTTAAAGAAGACAAAGATTTCTGGAAGTCAAAAACAATAGAAGCATACAAGTTTTCAAGAAAATTAAGTTTTAAAAGTCTCTGCTTTTTCCATATCAGGTGAGTAAACAATTTTTATCTAAAATCTAATTAAGTAAATGATGGTTGCTTGTGAAATCTTTGTGATGATATCTTGCATATATATAAGTATATGATTCTGTTTATATGTAGAGATAAATGGGTTTCATGTTGTTATGTTTGAACTTATGTGACTGTTGATATAATTACCTCTGTTCCATATTACAGAGTTTACAATTTAATTCTAATCCATCCCTTTTCCTCGCTGATCTTTATTTTGGTCTAGTTATCAAACAAGAATTGATTGTTAGTTTTAGATTAAACTTAGAAATGAAGTTAAGGAAAAGATATTTGAATGATAACTGTAAAAAAATAGGAAGAACAGGGAAATTCTTAAGACCCTGTAAAAATCCATCATAGAAATATGTAGTCTCAGGATTGTAATTCGTATATACTTCGCAAATTTGGATTTTTAAAATTAAAATGAAGATTTTTAGTGCTGTATTTCAAGAGCAATGTGAATTTGAATAAAATTTGTATTTTTCCCAATTTCTAACGTTCGAACTAATTTTAGATGTTGAAACTCTGGTTGAAGCTTGCTTGACACTTGTTGATAACAGGAAAAATGTTAAAGAATTTTTCTACTTCATAAATTAAGTGAACGAGATCGAGATAGGGTTTAGGGTTCGTATATGTTATGATCTGGAAATGTGACGAGTTCGATTTCTTCTCGTGATCGAGCTTCGCGATACTTCGGGGAAGGATGGCTTGGAGTGTTGTCGAGGTGTGGTCGGAAGTGGGTCGACTCCGGTGGCCTGTGCAGCGGAGACGAGACGGCAACGTGACGATCGACTGGGGCAGTTTGGTCGAGATGGTTCGAGCTATGCTCGATTTTGATTCCAGGCGAATTAAAGGGTGCTGGGTGGTTGCGAAGCTTGGTTAGAACGTCGACGATGTGGGGATGATCGTGGTGTTGGTCGGAGGTGGCCAGTGTGACTGTGCACGTGTACGTGCATTTTGGGTATCTGGTTGTTGATTTGGGGAAGACGAGTATTCCCTGTGTGTTTTGCTCGAGTATCTGGGAAGTTCCCTCGAAGTAATGATCGAGAGTTTGAGTAGAAAACTCGGGTTCGTACTCGTGAAGGTTGAAGGTGAAAGCTACAGTTTTTTTTAAAAACTGTAAATTACTAAGTTTTTTGGTAATACAGGGGAGAATGGGAGAAGACTCGGGATGGTCCCGAGTATCATTCGGATAGGACCCAAAGTGGGAGAGATGCCCAGTTTTTTTTATAAAAAGTTTTAAAAATAGAATTTTTGAAATTTAAACAAATTTTATTAAAACTTTCTCTAAAACACTACTTTATTAATATCAATGGTTTCTTAACCATTTGTTAAAGAGTTTTAGAATTTATTTAATCTAAAATTTGTTTAAGTTAATTTTAAAGATTTAAAAGGGTTTTAAAAATGTAAATGGGAATTAGTGTATTTACAAGATAATGTATCTTAAGTTAAAAGGAGTTTTATTATCTTGGAAATTAATTAAGTTAATTAGGAAATTAAGTATAATTAGTTAATTTAATTAATTAAGAATAAAGGTTAATTAAGTGAATAATTTAAGAGTAATTAATTAATTAACTAATGGTTATAATTGATTAACTAATAAATTAGAGGTTAATGAATTGGGAATTTATCAATTAAGAAAATTAAAGGTGATTAATTACTTAAAGATAGTTATCTAATGAAATTAATTAAGATTAAATGATTTTGCAATTAATTTAAAATTTATCTAATTAATTTATTAATTAAGAATAATTGATTAAGATGAGTGATTGATTAATTTATATCAAATGATTTGTAATTAATAAATCAGAGATTGGATAACTAATTCATAAGTGATTAATTTTATTGGGAAATAAATTGAATTAATGAAGATTAAACAATTAATTAATCCTACTTTTAAATGATTATTGAATGATTGGATTGCTTATGAATGCTTGAATTGATTGTTATCCCTGATCTGTGATATCCTGTGATGTGAATTGTTTTGAATTGAGTTTTGTGCGTAAATTATTTATCTATGTTGAATTTATATATCTGTCTCTGAATCTGTGAATAAAGATAAGCGTTATATGATTATACCGCTTATCAAATATATTGTCATATTTGAATCTGTGATGATTGTATGATGTTGCACTATTGTGTAGAACCCCTGGACTACACCTTTACACACACGAATATGGATTTCACGTGGAAATCGGTTAAGTCACAAATGATTTAAATTTGATGTTTTTGAAATTGGAATTTTAATTTCAATTGATTTTGAAATTAGAAATTTGGGTTTAAAGTGAAAAGTTTTTGAAATGGAATTTCAAAGATAAAAGTTATTTTGAATAACTTAATCGAATTTTGGAAATTTAAATAATTTGATTTAAATTTGAATTCAAGTTTGAAATTGAATTCTATGATTTGAAACTAGGGATTAAAGATGCTGTACAAGTTATATATGGGTTAAACCATTTTAAAGGTATTGATTTGGGATTTTGAATTCAATTCATGGGTTTTAACTCGTGTAAATATAACTGGATTTTTTCTGAAACGAAACTATTTGTTTTCAAATAGTAAAAGCTTTCACATAAGTAATGAACTTCTAATTTGTGTTGAAAGAATTTCAAGTTTGAAATGGAATTGAAATGTTTTGAAAACTATGAAATGAGTCTTTGATTTCAAAGACCGAACGAGTTAATCTAACATGAAATAAAATTGTTTTGAAAGGCTATGAATGAATCTTTGGAAACGAGTTTTGAAAGCTATAAGTTAAATCTTGATTTAAAGATTTAACGAGTTAACCAAATTGAAATGGAAATCGATTTGAAAATCTATGAATGAGTCTTTGTGAATGGGGTTAACTTTGTGAAATAAATTTTTTTGTTTAAAAGATTAAAGTGTGGAAATTGTTTAAACCGTTGAAGGTTGTTGAAATGAATCTTTTTGTTTAAAAGATTGGAAATGGTAATTTGTTTTAACCATTCGAATGAAAAGTTTGGGCTTTAAGCTATGATTTAACTGAGACCCCAGTATCCATATGATTTTTAATTGCGCTCGTTATTCGGTTTAGCCGGGAGAGGACCTTTGTGTCATACAACCCATTTCGAATAATGATTCGACGTATATGGATAGCATTTGAAGACCGGTGGTGAAGACCGGATATTTTCGAAAATGAAAGGACAACTCGTCGAATGTCTCTGCACCGACTGGTCCCCGGTATAGAGATTTTATCACCCTTTGTGATGGGAAGTCCGGACGTGATTAGAAATTATCCGGATTTGCAAGGGCTTCTTTGGAAGTGCCTTCGGTTCCGTTCGATCCCGGAACGGACTTGTATGGATGTGTGTCTGACGTTACACTTTGAGATGTAAAGCTGGTTTCTATCAAATACATTTCTGTTGGTGGCGGAGAATTTATTCTCTTAGCTTAACACCCTTCTCTGAGACGTACGAGCTCAGAGGTTATGTAGTTGATGGTTACTAGTGATACATTCCCAATTTGGTAATGTGGCATACGAAGTGCTGCTGATCAATTGTTGATCAAAGCGTGGCTTTGTGAAAAAGCGTGGCTTTGTGAAAAAACGTAGCTTTGTGGACGAGACTTCTTCGAGCCTCACAACCCGGTAATGGTCGAAACAGGAATGTTGCGGCAAAGGTTTGTAGGGGTAGCGCCCCTAGGGTGTGTCATTTCCTTCTGGATAAAAGGTGATATCATGGTATGGAGCCCAGATATTTTACCTATGTGGATGCTGCACAGTTATTATACTTTGTGGTTGTTGCTGTATGATCGAGAGCTCTCGGATAAAGGTCGGTGACGACCGGGGGATGACATGACTCGTGTGTTAGTTACCTAGTTACAGCTTGGTTAAAGCGTGAGGTAGCGTCGGCCTTGTGTTTGCAGAGATCCGGTTAGGATCCGGGGCGTCTTTCCAGAGGCGTTTCCATTTCGGTAAGGAAGTTCCTTTGCCTGATCATTTGTTGGAAATCCAAAGAAACAATACGAACCCTGTACGGTTTTAGTTGTATTACCTGCTATGGAATGTGGCGGTAACCTGTTATTGAACATGGTAGCTATAGTAGGCATACGATGAAATGTTGTATGCTGGCTAAGATTGATATTATACTTTCGAAATATTTTCGACACTATGCACTAATGATAATAATATCAAAAGAATTTCTTTTGCGTAGTAAGCATGTTTGACTATCATAAGGAGAAATCTCCTCCAAGTCTGCGATTGCATTGTGTGTGTGGCGGGAGGCCTTATGGTAGTTTCATTTTCGAAAAGCATTGCGGATTTCAATGTTTAAAAGCCTTTTGTGTTTGTTTAAAGATAAACTGTTTTGTTTGCTCACACCAGTCCCATGACTGATCCGGAGTTTATTGTTCCTTTCCTAAACTCTGGGTGCCCACTATTTTCCACACGGGCAGTCTAGAGTTGGGTTTCTCAGATATTCAGGTTGAGTAGATTATCTGGAGCTGGTTCAGTTCTTGGAGTTCATGGACTGACGTTGCTTATCTTGGAGCATTCTATTGAAGATTATCCGCTGTTGGTGTTATTGTTTTCTTTTCCGCTGCTATTTGTTGTATCATATCTCTGATGTATATAGATATTCATTGTATCATCATTGTATCTGGATATTGTATCAGATGTTGTATATCTATATTGTTTTATTTCTTCCGCTGTGTTGTTTACTTAATTGTGTTATAAGCTCCGGCGACTCGGATTTGAACGGTCGAATCTGCGGCATTCGAGTACGATGTAAAGTATGGATGTCGATTTTCGAGCGGGCAAAATCCGGATCGTTACACTTCTTGTCACACTTGTAGCAAACTAAATCAACCTTTGTCTTTTTGGCAGCATCTCCCTTTTGGGCTCCCTTCTTCTAAAAGAACTTTCTTTTCTTTTCCTAAAAACCCTGGGTTTCAACTAGCTTCTCTCTAGCACAAACAGCAAGCATCTCCTCATGGTAAATTGCCATCTCCATAACCACATTACAAGGATCACGGATATGAGTCAGGGTCGCCCTAGCGAGCTCGGGCCTCAGTCCCCGAATAAACCACTCATTTCTCCATATGTCAGTGTCAATAGTAGCATACCCATATCGAGATAGCTTATCAAATGTAGTGGCATACTCGATAACCGACATCTCTCCCTAAACTAGATCCATAAACTTCCTCATCAACGAGGACTTAGCAACCTCAAATAGAAACCTCTGTTCAAATCTCCTTCTGAATTCAACCCATGTCAACTCTTCCTCCGGAACCCCGATAGTAACACTGTTCACCAACGAAGTGCTGACCCTTGTAACTCTCCAGAGGCCAACCTTCTTTTCTGCTCATCATCTAAGCCCAAATCAGCAAAGATACGCTCACAATGCAACATCTAATTCTCAACTTCTACAGCATCCTCCGTCCCCATAAATGGTTTCCCACCAAGACTGGTGTAATCTCTGCTCAACTTAGCATAGTTTTTCCCAACTGTAGCCATAAGATTAACTCCTCCAACATTTCCAGCAACTCTAGCAGCACCTTCTGCTTGCATCACATTGACAAAGAACTGATAAATCACCCCCATATCTACTGGTGGATTTCTAGCACCCACATTAGCTTCAGCATTTTGGTTAGCATTAGACTGTCGACCTTGGTTCCTCCTGGTATTAGGTCGAGCATTTCCATTGGTTATGGTGCTTCCTCCACTGAGATTTACTCTTCTATTTCTTGCTTCCATATCTTCTTCCTTATAAATCTACATATGAGCCTTAGTAACACACAGAAGAATGGTCTAAGAGAGAGGGGAGTACGTACTTATATATCCATATATCAAATACAAGTACGTTACTATAGCTTTATCCCAACCTCGATCATATTTCTGATTCATTGGATTATGTTTGAAAAAGCATTTAGGTTTAATTTCTTTTAAAGTTTCATAAACCTATGCTCTGATACCAACTTGTAACATCCCCTTACTCGGAGGCCCAAAACTAACGGCTACGGATGCTACAGTCATCCATAGTTATTAATCCTCGACGACCAAATACGGCGGTGTTAGATACACTGATACACAGAAACACATGAATATTGAAAAAGTTTAAAGCATCAAACAATATCACATTCCATTTCCAAACATTTCCAATTCATTGCATAATCCCACAATCATTAACCACGTTCAGAGAAAATATATTATTACAACATACGCCAAGAGCAACATATGAAGATGTCCCCATAGATGATCATAGTATATACGGACAATTTAACAACTTTGCCATTACAAACAACACAGCGGAATCAAAATAAAGAGAACTCTAGATTGCTATAATGCCTCCTGCACGTCTCCGGAAGCTTTATTCGTCTAATGAGGTACCTGAAAACCTCAACTCTCAAACTACTCAAAATCAATTGAGAACCCGAGAGTTTAAGGGAAAAACATAAACTTCGAGTCAGACATAAAGCCTAGTATGAATAATAATCTACCATCTCAAACCATTTAGATATCTAGTGAGACCACACCGCTTAGCGGAACGGGTTTTCCCCTCACTAGTAACTTAAAACCTTTATAAAACTATATATTGTGCTCATGCATCCACAATGGTTGAAACAATTCAAAACAATATGATATGATGATATGCAAAACAAATGAAACAACTCTGGATTACCCATCCCCATTCAATTTGACTATCTGTCTCAATTATAGTTTCTAGGATTACTATTAACCTAATAGTTTTCATGGGCTAACTAATAACCAGTAAAATGTTTAAGGACTCCCTATCCAATTACCTAGTTTTCATGGGATCACTATGAACCTATTGGTAACTCTAATACCTTTACTCTTATCCTAGTTTTCATAGGTTGACTAGAAACCTATTGGTAACTCCAATACCTTCTCTTCTTATCCTAGTTTTCATGGAATGACTATGAACCTATTGACTTCTTTCAATATCTTAATTCGGATATAGTTTTCATGGGTTCACTATAAACCTATTGGCCCCTGCCAATATCAAATCATAGTTTTCATAGGCTAACTATGAACCTGTCTTTCTGACATCTTCAATTATTCACAGTTTTTATGGGCTCACTATGAACCTATTGGCCCCTTCCAATATCTTTTCCTATACACAGTTTTCATAGGCTTACTGAGAACCTATTGGACCCTGCCAATATCTTTCTTTAATATTTTAGCATCCTATATTATGGTCTTCGTGACCTCCTGGATGCAATTCTACTCATTCAGGAGTTAACTTAATTTATATTCACTACTGGATCAACCTAGCTGGTTATTCTGTCCTTCCCCAAAATACAGTTATGGGTTCATTACAATGTGAATATATATACATATATGAAGAAGCAAACACAATAACTTGGTTAATCCCTTTAACCCTTTAATCAAAAAAAACTTCTTCAAAAACTCTTTTCCAAAATACTTTATTTATTTATGCCATGGTTTTCTTTTAAAAATGTGATTGGGTTACTTGTTTTGAAAACTAAGGCTATCGAAACCTTCAAAACCTTGCTTTCGACCTCAATGGATAACCTCTTTGAAAGCATATAAATCTCTTTTCAAAACATTAGGCCCCTGCCTTTCGAAACACTTTAAAACTTCTCTTTGGAAACCTTTCAAATGTAATAAAGTATTACTTATTATCTTTTAGAAGCATAGCTTCGAAACCACTGAAAGTATCCCTTTCGAAACCTTTGGAAGTGTCCCTTCTGAAATCATTGAATGTCCCACTTTCGAAACCTTTGGTTTTATATAAAAATATCATTTGGGTGAAAGTGAATCTAAACGAAAGTATCTCTTTCGAAACCATTCTTTATCATATAAAAGTATTGGAGAAAACTTGATGGTGTCGGCACCATCCCTTTCGAAAGCCTTAAATCATTTAAACCAAACTTTGAAGGATAGCGTCGAAACCCCCTTTCTAAGCCATTGCCTTCGAAACTCTTGGACCCTTTTGAAAGCATTTAGGAAGTGGCTTAGAATATCTTTAAAACAAAAATACCCTTCGAAGGCATTGATGACTTCAATACACTCGAAAGGCAAAAGAACGGCAGCAGGGCTTCGACCAAGTCGGAACTCCTTCTTTCGAAAGCATTATTTTATAAGTAAAGAAACCCATTCGTAAGCCTATTCTTTTAAACATAAGATGATGGAAACCCCTTCGAAAGCATTTAGAAAACCTCATTCAAAAACATATGCTTCGACTCCTTCTAAGGCTTTAATAAAACAAAAGCAGGCGCTTCACTTTTTAAAACAATAAGGTATCAACCCCATCGGAAGCAATGCTTTCGACACCATGCCTTCTGCCTTTCCTCCAATCCACTACGTACCATCTAAGTGATACCTTGTGTATTGGTTTCGGCTTAGTGGGGTTTCGACTTAATTGAAGGCAGAAGCTCTGAGTCGAAAGGTACTTCTAAAGAAGGCGGAACCAACTTTCCTGGGTAAAAACTGATTAATGCCAATTAAGGCAAATACTTTCTAACTAACCTGCCACGTGTAAACATAAGATTGGCTGCCTTAACTTTTCAAATTCTTTACCAAGATAATAGCCGCTAATTTCAGATCTAAACCATGGTTAAGTTAGCAAATAAGCCCTTCCATTAAGAAAAACCAATATTGCAAATAAGTCCTTCTTCAAAAATATTTTAATTTGCATAGCAAATCACTTAGAAAAAATCCCCAAAAATTCTAGAAATTCACTTTAATCATGTTATCTAACATATCAAAATTTCAGTCCCAAATTCTCAACATAATTTCTCAAATAAATTTATAAACCCAATTAACCATATTTTTCTTTGAAAATTCATAGTAATCTTTCCATAACTTGGAAAATTATCAAACATTAAAACCTAACTCCAAAATCATGTTTGATACAACATAAAACTTTTCTATGGCATTTAAACATCAATATCAATCAATTTTTTCCCTAAAACCTCATATAATCTTATTTAAACATTCTTGCTTAAATCAAACAAATTGTAATTCAAGCATATCATCATCCAAATCATCATAAAAACGAATTTACCCTTAAATCCGAAAACATATGATTATAAAACAAAATAGAGATGGAATGAATTATTATTCATCTTGATTAAGATAAGGAGATTGGATTGGCATTGAGATTTATTCCCCTAGCTTTAATCCTTAGCTTTACTTTGATTTCTCTTCTCTTTGATTATGGCCGGCTCCTCTTCTTACGTTTTTATTTCTGTTTTCCAAATGAGGTGAATGGGAAAATGAAAATGAGGAACGAGAATATATAAGGGTAAGAGGTTATGTCCGGCTAATTCCCAATATACCCTTATGTGAATTAATTAACTTATAACTCATTCTTAAGCCCATTTAGTTAATTAAATTGAGCACAGCCTTAATTATATTCATATCTCAATCCTCTTATCACTTAACATTTACATTATTCTATTTAATTTATCTAATTAAATCTCCTGAATAATGTTATCAAAAATTAGGTGTGTTACAGTTTATTAAAAATTCTATATGCTTTACTTCGATCTGAATAACCAACAAAAATTCCTTCATCCGCTTTCGAATCGAATTTTCCAAGATTACCTTTAGTATTTAGAATAAAACATTTAGAACCAAATACACAAAAATATGATACTTTAGATTTATTTTTGAAAAATGTTTCATAGCATGTGTTCTTAATCAATGGTCTAACTGTTAAACAATTTAATACATAGCATGTAGTAGCAACTGCTTCGGCCAAATAATTCTTTGGTAAGTTACTGCTGTTAAGTAGTGTTCGTGCATATTCTTGTAATGTGCAATTTTTTTCTTTCTACTACACCATTTTGTTGTGGTATGTATGGAAATGAAAAATTATGACTAATTCCCTTTTGTTGCAAAAATTTGTAAAAACTTCATTTTCTAATTCTCCTCCATGATTACTTCGTATACTTTTAATTTTTAAGTTCATTAAATTTATAATTCTTTTAGCAAAAATTTTAAACATTTTTGACGTGTCACTTTTATGTTTCAAAGATAATGTCCAAGTGTATCTTGAAAAATCATCGACAATTACAAAAACATATTTTTCATGATTTATTAAACGTATTTGAGTTGGTCCGTATAAATCTAAATGAAGTAGTTCAAGAGGTCGTTTTGTAGAAATTTCCTTTTTAGATTGAAAAGAACTTTTCTTTCATTTTCCGAGTTGACATGCATCACATAAATTCTTGATTTGTAGTTGATTTTGGGTAATCCTTTAACTAATTCATTTTTCGTTAGTTTGTTAATGTATTTGAAATTTATGTGACAAAAACGTTTGTGTCACAGCCATGGATCATTATGATTTGCAACTAAGCATAAACCATTATTATGTTTGATATTCATGTTCACAACATATATATTTAAATTTCTTAATCCTTCAAATATTAGAATTTTATTTTTATCAAAAATACTATATTTATCTTTTTCAAAATAAATTTTAAATCCTTTTTCACATAGTTGACTTATACTTAATAGATTGTGTTTTAAATTTTCTACAGGTAAAACATTTGTAATTATGGTAGAAGTAGGTATACTGACGTTGATGACTTCCCAATGCCAATGATGAAACCTTTTGAATTGTCTTTAAATGTCACAGTGTCGCCATTGATATATGTGGATAGCTTGTGTGCATTTACTGTCATGTGCTTGGAGCATCCACTATCGAGTATCCATTTCTCCTTGTTTTTAATCTTGTTTTTGGGTACCTGCAAAATAATAAAGATTTAATTGGTACCCATTTCCTTCGTTATGGTCCTATGTGTTAATGGGAGAAGGTAGCCATATCCAAGAGGATTTAGGACCTTTAGAAATATAATTATCATTGTAGACAACATTTTTTTAAATATGCATCTATGTGTTTCTATCTAATTAACTTGTTGTTTATTTTAGGAATCCATATCTTGACCATTTTTGAGTTGAAGCCTTAATTATAGTCTTACATTTTGTCTTTTTGATTTTAGTATATAATGTACTATAGTTCTTAGTTTTTTGCTTACTATTAAAACCTAATCCATTTCAACTACTAGATTGTTTTGATATTTTAATCAAATGTTCTAAATTTTATTTTCTCTTATTGAATTTCAATACGTTATTGGTTATATTATCTAACTTGTTCTTAAGGTCAAAAATTTCAATATTGCTAGAATCTAAACTTGTCTTTAGTTTTTATTTTTCAAGTTTGGCATTTTCTAATTTACTATTTTCTAAATCATGTATTAGAGTAATATTTTGAGAAGATAATTTTTTTGCACTCTTTTTGAGCTATTTCTAATTCTTCTTCTAAGATTATTTTCTCATCTTTTAATAAACCAATTTCTAGCTCTGCACTATTTAATTTTCCTATATATTCCTTGTTTAGTATCTTAGATTCTCTACATTTATCATCTAATTCTATGTTAATTTCCAAAATTTCATTATATGTTAGTTCAGGATGTACCTCATCAGTATTAGCCATAAAACAGACATTACCTAGTTCTGAGTCACTATCACTGTCAAAGAAAGAGGAAGAATCAGAGTCATCCCAAGCTTCTTGAAAGGCTCTTCGCTTATTCATGAATTTCTCGAATTTGATTTTCTTTTTGTCATTACTGAGTTATGGATAATCGTTCTTTATATGGCAAACTTGTCACATCCATAACATTTGATTGATGTTTGATTTGATGAGTTCGAATTGCCACCATTTTGAAATTGTCATCTTTTTGAATTTCTTGAATTTGTTGTGGTTCTTGGCTATGAACACAATTTCTTCGTCATCTAAGTCGGAACTATCATTATTTGCTTGAAAGGCAATATTCTTCTTTTCTTGATTTGCTCCTTTCTAGCCTGCAAATTAGCTTCATACGACATCAGATTTCCTATTAGTTCTTTGACTTTGAGTCGAGAAAGATCGTTAGCTTCTTCTATGGCTAAAACATTTCTTTCCCATTCGACAGTCAAAGAATTTAAGATTCGTGTCACTAGATCAAAATCAGTGAATTTGACCCCAAGTGCCATGAGATCATGTTGTATAGTTTGAAATCTAGCATACATATCAGTAATAGATTCATTTGCTTTCATTTTAAACGATGAAAATTGATTTTTTGAAATAGAAATTTTTGTTTGCTTGGCTTTTGTCGTTCCTTCGTGAGTAACTTGCAAAGTGCGCCATATATCATATGCAGTAGTGCAAAACATAACTCATGAAAATTCATTTTTATCAAGTGAACAAAATAAAACATTCATGCTTTGGCATATTTAGTTGCTGTGTTCTTTTGTGCATCGGTCCAAGTGCTTATGTTAGTGGTAGGTGCTTCATATCTAGTTTGAGTAGTTTGCCAAATTTTTAAACCATTAGCTTCCCTAAAAATTTGCATACGTGTTGACCATTAAGCATAATTAGAACCGGTAATAATGGGGGACGAGCAATTGATTGATCTCCTTGAAATGTACTTGCCATATTAAAAAGTTTTCAATCACGTGTAACTATAAATTGAAATGACCATGCTCTGATACCAAATGTAAGTTTAATGGACCATATCTAATATGACTTGTGTATTAATATGTGAGTGTATACCAATATATGAGCTAAATATAGCAATATAACAGAAAATAAAAAATAAAGTATAAAAACGAGCACACTAGAGTTTTTATACTGGTTCGGACCTCCCATCCTACGTCACTTTAACAATGTCACTTTAACATGGATTCAAGGCAATTCAAGGCTCGACCAAGGCTCATGGGGCACGGCCAGAGGAGTGGGGTCCAAGGTGATGACGTGTCAGAGGGTCCAGGTGGTTCTGGAGGTGGTGGAGGTGGTGTTGGTGGCGGCCATGGGTGGTGGAAGGTAATGGTACCAAAACTAGGTCAGCTTGAGTGCATAGGTGATGGATAGTGCTAGTTTAGATGGATTTCTGTGATTATCTTCATCATGGCTTGGCTTGGCCTGAGGAGGAGAGGTGTTAGGCTGTGTGATGGTCAGAGAAAAGTAGTGGTGGTGGTCAGCCACAGCTTGGAGGAAGGGGAATACAGCTATGAAGGTGGAGAGCATGTGCAAATTCAAGTAGAAAATCATAAAAAGACAAGAAGAAGATAGAATTTTTTTACCTAAGCTTCACATGGAGAATAGCCGTGATTTTTTTTGTGAGAGGAGGAGAAATGAATTTCGTGAAAGTGAAAAAAAAAATGCAGCTGAAATGAGTAGATTACACGCCCAAAACAATTAAGAGAAGAGTTGGGAAAATGAAAGGTCGGGAGATGGAAAGCCTTAGGAGTTTCAAGAGTTTAAAACTTTTCAAATTTCCTCTATTTCTTTTTTATAAGTTTAAATATCTGAAAATACATATAATTTCAGTTAAAATTCGAAAATGTAACAAAATATATATATATATATATATAAATATTAATTATAAATAATTAAATCAAGAAAATAGCAAAAATTGTCAACTAGGCTAGAAAATTTGAAAATAAATGGTATAAACTTTAGAAAATTCATATGAGCTTGTAATATATTTTTAAACATAAATAATAATATAAAATAAAAATACATTCACAAAATAAATATATAAAATTTAATTTAAATATAATTTTAATGAAGAAAATAGCAGAAAATAAGAAAACAGCCTTTAAAAATAGGAAATCATCATAGTAAATTTTGGAAAAATTCTATTATTATTTTTGAAATTTTTAGAGATGAAAATATACATAAATTAACATATTGACACATATTAAATAAAATATACGAAGGAAAATATGATTTATAAAATTTAAAATAGGCAAAATTGCACAGTAAAACAAATTATACTAAAAATTGAAATGTACATAACTATTACATTTTAACTCCGTTTCCAACGAAATGAAAAGCAGTATTCAAGTTATTAAATCTATTGTCATAATAAAAGATAAAATTTATAATTTCAAATATTTAAAATTTAAATTTAAAAGTCAAAGTTTGACTATTTGACCAAAATTCACATTTTCTGGAAATATTAAATTTAGTCATATTTGGAATTCTAATCCACATCAAAATCAAAGTTTATATTTAAAATAACAAAATTTATTCTTTTTCATAAATAAAGCTTTTGAATCTGGAAAAATCAATTTAAAAATATTTGTAAAATACAGGGTTGTTACACTCTCCCCCACTCAAAACTTTTCGTCCCCGAAAAGGAACGAGGTACGGGAAAGCACAGAAAAAAGATAGAATGAAATAGAATTAAGACAAGATGATAAGAAGATTGGAATTACACCTGATAACTATTGTTATAGGTAAGTTCAACAAGATGGAGGTGATCAAATCAAGAATATAAGCACGAAAAAGATCCTCTAGAGTCTGAATCTCCCTTTCACTTGACCGACGGTCTATGAATGGAAAAACAGTGTTCAGAATCAAAAATGAGTATCCAAGATTATCAAAGATTACAGAAAGATTTCTAAACAGACTGGTATAAGCAATAGCCTTCCCATTCTGTAACAAGATAAGAGAAATAAGGACAACCAAAAGATAGTTTGGAAAACAAAATAAGATAATAAACTTGAAACCATAATGCTTTGAAATCATAACAATTTAGGGATGTTTATCATTTGGAAATCACACTACTAAAATCATAACACTTTGGACATGTTATTCTTTTAAAAAAAACATAATACTTAGAAAATCATAACACCCTTTAAAAAAAATCTTCATTTAAACCATTTTCATTCAAGGTCAAATAATATTCATTTTAAAGTTGTAACATTTCTAAGTTCATTCAATTATAAAAATTTCCAAAACATTGTCTTTTCAAAATAGCAGCACTTATAAAATGCTAAGTAGATATATTAATATTTCAAATCAGTTTAATTCCAGAAATATTTATTTGGATATCATTTAACTTATGACTTATTAAAACAAACTTTTATGAATGGAATATCCAAATTAAACTATACTTCGTTTATTAAGTCAAAAGCTCACTATTTTACTTAGCTCTAAATTTAACACATACCCTAACACTTTATTTAAAATACCCATTTCATAAATAGATATTCCTTTAATAAGTTACACTTAAAATTTCCATTTGAAAACCAAATTCTCAAGTATCAAGTTTTAGTGATGTTAAAATACATTTTAACTATTTAAATCATAATTATTCATTTTTCAAGACATATCAATTTCATAAATAAAATATTTATCATAACAAGTATAACAATCAAATTTCTTTACACATTTATTCATTTAGACATCAATTAAACTATGAATTCAAGTTAAATAAACTTTATTACAAAAGTCCAATTCAAATGTATTTTATTTTATCTATTCAAAGATACATTTTTATTATACAACATATTCATTTCAGAAAATAACTTTTATTAAAATTCCTAGGTTAGACTTAAGGTTCCATATTAAATCAAATTTTATTATTAAGTTATTTAAAAAAAATCTCTTTAAATTCCTTTTTCACTATTTACCTCTGTTAATCTTTTATAACTAAAATTTAAGTGTATAACATTTATCATAACCACTCAAATTTTATTTATAAAATCCTTTCTATATTGTATATTATCCAATTTCGTATTCAACTTCTGTGTAATTTAGGTAAGTTATATTGGAATAAAATTGAGTGTTATACAAATAAAACTTTCCAATTCAATTATCTCAATTTTGAATCATTCAATTATATCGTAATTCTTACATTTTTTTTCTTAAAGAATAATTTTTGATTTCCTTCAAACCAGTTAAAGATAAATAAATATATGTACATAATATGTCAAATCAAATTTAAATCATATATCTATATATATTATAAATCAAGTCATATTTTTAGAAATTCATATTAATTGAATTCCCCAAAACAAAGCTGTAGCAAGACTACAGAACAGTCTCTTCACTTCGAAACTCTAAAATGAACGTCGATGATGCTGCAGTCATCACCGAAATTATTTTCCAGCGACAAAGAGAAGAGCACTAAATTTTTAAACTTAAAAAATCCTTTAGAAACAAATTTCTACTTGGAAATACTTTAAATAATATATCCTTTTAAAACTTTTAACACAAGGTTTGAATCCATCGGAAATTAAATTCTTAAATTTCTTGTTTTAAATTCATTTTAGTTCCCAAATAAATTTATAAACAACTATTTATAAATTCATTTATAGAACAATAAATGATAAATCAAGTATTATCATTTCAAATAATCAATTTAAATCAATTTATTAAGTTCCATAAAATTTTCTTATATATCAAAATTTATTTTATTAACCAAATTTTTAAAATAATATTGTGTCAGTTTGTTCTGTCAAAGTGTTTTAGAAATCCTATCGATAGCGTTGATAAGACGAATCGATCGGAAGCCTAAATCAACATCAACAACCCAAACAACACAATATATAAAACAAAACATTAATTTACAAGTACAGTTCAAAATGTTTGGAATATAGATTGGAACAAAAGACAAGATGATTAAACAACAGAGTAGGGAGATGGACAAGCTTAAATAAATCGCGGACAACCTTAACCGGGTCAACCGCGACTTAAAGAATAAGAACGATATGGATTTTTCTGGGATAAATCTACGTTCGATCTCAAGAGATAAAGTTTGGAATAATAAAAGATATTAACATCTAAACCAAGGATAAATATAAATCTCTGGTGAATCGATGCTGATTGTAAAGGATATTCACCCTTTTACAAGAAAATTAGAATATTAGCGAGACCGCCAATTCACTACAAAGATCATTCGAAGTGGAGTTATGAGATACTCCAGAATCAAAAGAAGATGAATAGTGAGGGACACGAATGAATTTTGGAACCGCAGAGAACGTTCCAAAATTCAAAGGAAATCGGATCAAAAGGAAGAGATTCAAACTCGAACGAAAGTGATTCTGTAAATAAATTTACCATACATTCTAAGTTTTGCCTCAAAGCCAAAGCTCTGATACCAACTGTAACAACCTGATATTTTCAACCATTCGCATCCATTATAAGTGTATAGGTACACACTCATGCCGGAATTGAATTGCTCAAAATACCGCGTTGTAAATAAAATTTGGCAAATCTTAGAATATACAGTAAATAAATATAATCACAGATCACAGACACAGAGTAAAATAATGCAGCGGAAGTAAAAGAAATAGTAGTTCATGAAGCTACTATATAAATATGTCAGAGTTACATAAGATACAACAGAAGAAATAGAGTACAACAAAAGTCTCAATAAAATAACCAAGTACAAGCTGAGTAGAACAACGGAACTGAAATAGATAGGATAAGACAAGCAGATAATCTCCAGCGATTCAAATCTCCAAGAGAGTGGAAATCCAAATCTGTGAATAACTCAGGCTGACCCGAGCGTAAAGCAAAACACAAAACACTCGAGTCAGGAAAATATATACTTATATAATGTAAACCAACTCAAGTGAACTGTAATAAAGGTACAAGTAACTTAAAGAATGCTTGGGATCGCCCATTCTTTAAGGATTCGTTAAACTATTTACTATGTAGTAATATACGCTATATACAGTAGTGTCTAATTAGTAAAGTATAATCATATAGAAAATAGCGTTAAGGGGATGGAGAACCTTAACGCGGTCGGATCTTTAAATCAAAATCGTAGTAAAGCTCGATATGGTAGGTGACACGGCACAACTAGGCAATGCCAGGGTAGATATACCAATTACGCATCCGGACTAGTGGTGACGCATAGCAGCCACTACCGCCCACCTCGAACAACACTCCCAATCAAGGGTGGCCACCAAATAAATCACAAGTAATAGAATGGTATCGAAGAAGTGTGCCCGATCAGAGGTGCTACCTCCTTGGTCCGTCAATCGCTCCTGTTTTAGCCACCTTATGCCAACTCACGGGAGTTGGGTCCACGTATATACCTTAGGATCGTCGCCACCATCCTACTTCATTCTGGAAACTCCATCGCGTACACAGTTGTCAAAGTGGTTTTCGGTATCGACAGAGAGTATGTCCATATCCGATCCCGGTCTCTTTAACAACCAATCGTTATTATAACCCGTGGTTATAACTTTTAAAACAATACTTTACTTCAAAATAAAATATCATTTCAAAACCATATATTTATCAAAATAAAGATTAAATCAATTCCAAACCATTTCCATATATTTAAAATATCATATCATTTCAAAACTTCATTTCAAATCATTTCAATATATCAAAATATCATATCTTTCCAAAACTTCATTTCAAATCATTTTAATATATCAAATATCATATCCTTACAAAACTTTATTTCAAATCATTTTAATATAATAAAATATCATATCCTTACAAAACTTCATTTCAAATCATTTTAATATAATAAAATATCATATCCTTACAAAACTTCATTTCAAATCATTTTAATATAATAAAATATCATATCCTTACAAAACTTCATTTCAAAACATTTTAATATAATAAAATATCATATCAGTTCAAATCCAAATATTCAACTTTAAATACCTTTTAAATTCAAAGATATCGTTCATTTACTATCATTTCAAATCACCTTTAAATAGTTTATATTCCAATCAAAATAATTCATTTATACCTTTTAAAAGTGTAATTATTATATTTTCAAATCAAGTATTCAATTTCCAAAGTTTCAAACCATTCTGAGTTCGTTTACTAAGTCAAAAACTATAATTATTAAAATTTCAGCCTTTCGCAGCATTTAGAAAAAGCTGTTATAAGTTATACTTGAAAACATTTTTATTCAGCAAAGACAGCATTTAAAACTGCTGTTAAAACTCAGTTTTTAGTTAAAATTTGGTTCAAAACAGAAAAGACAGCATTTCAGAATTGCTGCGGTAGTTCAGATTTCAAAACAAGGGTTAAATTTGATTTCAACAAAGACTGCAGACCACTATAGCATTTCCAGAGAATGCTATAATAGACCTGAGTTCAATATTAGCCTATAAGTTCAATTACAGCAACTACACCATTTCAGAAATGCTGTAATAGTTCTTTTTACACAATTTTAGTTCAATTCAGAAACTATAGCATATCTGAATGCTATTAAAAGTTAATTCCAGATTTTAGTGTATTTCCAGCAACTAAATAACTTCAATTTAAAACACATAAACATTTTAAAAATCATATTTTTAATATTTAAAATGTTCATTTACATATCATTTAACATATATCTTTTTCACAATAAATTTATTATAATTAAATCCAATTTTCAACAATTTACTCAATAAATTTAAGTGTAAAAGTTTCCAATTCTTCACATTTCAACAAATAACTTAACACTTCAAATTTAAATTACCATTTCACAAATTTAACTAAATTTCCAATTTTATTTAATTAACTTAAACCTTTAATTAAAACCAAATTTCACATTTCCAAGTCAAGTTATATTTTAAAAGATCACTTTTAAACATTCATTTATTTAACCACTTAAACTCATAGAAAAATCAATAATACTTTAATAAATCGCTTAAATTCAAATTTAATCAAATTATCATATTTACCATTTTCCAAATATAATTAAATTTTCATTTTTATTCATATAACTTAAATATAATTTTTAACCAAAATTCCAAATTCCAAACTTAAGTTATATTTCAATAATCCAATTTAACCATTCATTAATTACATTTTCAACTCATAGAAAAATCATAATTTCTTTATTTTAAAACATTTCAAAATCTATTTAAATCAAATTTCATAAATTTATATTTTTAAAATACTTAAAAATATCCAAAAACACTTTATAAAATAACCACGGGCCTGTATATAGTTTTCTAACCTAGGTCAAGTGATACAGATATATATCATTTCAATCCGCAATTTACAAAGAAAAACCGGGTTCTATCATTTCAAACCCGCAATCCCAAGTTAAAATAAGTTAAATAAAAACCATTCAGGCCTATCATTTCAGCCCATAATGATTTTTCCCTATTCTAAAGTCCGTTCGGGTATGTATCATTTCAACCCATAGTGATTCTTGTCTACAGGGAACTTGCAGTGTGATAAACAGATAAAAATGAACAGAATACATTATATAACAGTAACGGATTATATAACGGGTGTATAAACATCATATGATCATAACATAGTCAAGTATAACATGATAATATATTTCTACAGATTCACAGGGTGTCAATTTACTAGTTATATAGGTACATATTGTCTGGTGAGAATAACTCATCTGTTAAAGCTGGAGATTAGCGATCAAAACACACAGAATAGATTCCAGAAAGCACAACAAGTACGATATAGCATGACTTTTGATTTGAATGAATGGAGAGCCTTGATATTTATCTTGTAAACAATAGCCAAACAAGACAATATACACATAAATATTCAACGCAAACAATGTTGAAACAATGAAGATAAGAAGCAACAACGGAATAGATTACTTGACTGTGCTTTAACCATTCAAAAGCTTGAACAAGGGGTTCATTTTCTCAGCCATGATGATGATGAGTGTGGGAGATACAAGGTTAACTTCCTCGAATACATAAGACAAAACAATACAAACAATATAAGTTTTCAAATGCACAATACGATAGAATAATATAGAATCAACTGCACGAATCAAAGTAGAATTGCTTTGCACTTGCTTCCAACAACCTTCAGGTTCAGCCATATGGTGTACTCCAGGTCTAAGGCCAGATTTGGATCAGGTTTTGGTTGCCTAAGGGTCGGCCAAACATGTTTAGAGGATAGCAAAAGGTGAGTATGCATGAAACAACACAACAAGGCAAAACAATGTCACTTTAACATGGATTCAAGGCAATTCAAGGCTCGGCCAAGGCTCATGGGGCACGGCCAGAGGAGTGGGGTCCAAGGTGATGACGTGGCAGAGGGTCCAGGTGGTGCTGGAGGTGGTGGAGGTGGTGTTGGTGGCGGCCATGGGTGGTGGAAGGTAATGGTACCAAAACTAGGTCAGCTTGAGTGCATAGGTGATGGATAGTGCTAGTTTAGATGGATTTTTGTGATGATCTTCATCATGGCTTGGCTTGGCCTGAGAAGGAGAGGTGTTAGGCTATGTGATGGTCAGAGAAAAGTGGTGGTGGTGGTCAGCCACAGCTTGGAGGAAGGGGAATACAGCTATGAAGGTGGAGAGCATGTGCAAATTCAAGTAGAAAATCATAAAAAGACAAGAAGAAGATAGAATTTTTTTACCTAAGCTTCACAAGGAGAATAGCCGTGATTTTTTTTGTGAGGGGAGGAGAAATGAATTTCGTGAAAGTGAAAAAAAAAATGCAGCTGAAATGAGTAGATTACACGCCCAAAACAATTAAGAGAAGAGTTGGGAAAATGAAAGGTCGGGAGATGGAAAGCCTTAGGAGTTTCAAGAGTTTAAAACTTTTCAAATTTCCTCTATTTCTTTTTAATAAGTTTAAATATCTGAAAATACATATAATTTCAGTTAAAATTCGAAAATGTAACAAAAAAATATACATAAATAAATAAATATTAATTATAAATAATTAAATCAAGAAAATAGCAAAAATTGTCAACTAGGCTAGAAAATTTGAAAATAAATGGTATAAACTTAAAAAATTCATATGAGCTTGTAATATATTTTTAAACATAAATAATAACATAAAATAAAAATACATTCACAAAATAAATATATAAAATTTAATTTAAATATAATTTTAATGAAGAAAATAGCAGAAAATAAGAAAACAGCCTTTAAAAATAGGAAATCATCATAGTAAATTTTGGAAAAATTCTATTATTATTTTTGAAACTTTTAGAGATGAAAATATACATAAATTAACATATTTACACATATTAAATAAAATATAAGAAGGAAAATATGATTTATAAAATTTAAAATAGGCAAAATTGCACAATAAAACAAATTATACTAAAAATTGAAATGTACATAACTATTACATTTTAACTCCGTTTCCAACGAAACGAAAAGCAGTATTCAAGTTATTAAATCTATTGTCATAATAAAAGATAAAATTTATAATTTCAAATATTTAAAATTTAAATTTAAAAGTCAAAGTTTGACTATTTGACCAAAATTCACATTTTCTGGAAATATTAAATTTAGTCTTATTTGGAATTCTAATCCACATCAAAATCAAAGTTTATATTTAAAATAACAAAATTTATTCTTTTTCATAAATAAAGCTTTTGAATCTGGAAAAATCAATTTAAAAATATTTGTAAAATACAGGGTTGTTACATGCTGGCTCGATGGTAAAAGTCATGTTCGGTTCAATTTCTAGCTCCATAAGTTGTCTTGGCTCTAAAATAATATCAGAAGCCTATAGACATTTTCTCATCTAGGACATATGGAATACGTTGTGCTCCTGATAGATAAGCAAGTAAATCAATTTGATATGCTAAGCTTCCAATATGCTCCATAATTGGGTAAGGTCCAATATATCATAGAGCTAATTTCCCAGCTTTTCCAAATCCTATGACGCCTTTCACTAGAGATATTTTTATAAATACATAGTCCCCAACTGAAAATTCTAAGTCCTTTCTACGCTTATCAACATAACTCTTTTGTCTAGACTGAGCATTTTTCATACGATTTCTGATAAACTCGATCTTCTTAGTCGTCTCTCGCACCATTTATGGATCTAGTATCAGTCGACCATAAGTTTCCAACCAATAAGCTAGAGAACGACATGGCCTTCTATAAAGAGCTTCGAAATGAGCTATGCCAACATTGGACTGGAAACTGTTGTTATAAGAGAATTATACTAAATAAATATGGTCTTCCCAAGAACCATTAAATTCGAGAATACAAGCTCTCAATATGTCTTCTATAACTCTTTTGACTCATTTGTCCATCCATCTACGGATGACTAGTGTGTAACATGTACGTTGCACATGGTAATGTTGTTAAAAAATAGTATTTACATTTTAATTATTGTTAAAAAAATTATTATATAATATGCATAATAAATTTATAATGATATACTAACATAAACTAAAATGACTTGCAACGCTCAGATATAAGGTTGAGGGTTCAATACTCGTTAACTACATATCTTTGTAAAAATTAATATCCTAATCAAAAAAAATATAAATTATTAAAATTGTTAATACTATAATATGTAAATAATTTATGCTGAGGGATATTTTTTTATACGTATGAGTTAATAAGTAACTTCACCATTTTGTTAATATGATTGTTGTATATATATTGAATTATCATCTTTTTTAAAATATTTTTAAATGGATTAATGAACATTAGATAATCGAATTTATTTGGATAACTTGAATTAATGATCAACATAACTAATTAAATGTAAAAAAGTTAAAGAAAATTGAGAAGAGCTTTGTACAAATTTGTAATTGAGAAGAGTGTAGATCTTATGGTTACTTATCTCCGTGTGAACTTTTCTGAATCAGGCATATAAACATTTATTCATTATTAAGTTTTCATTTTTAAACAATTTTATCATTATAATTAACCAGAAATTTCATGTTCTTGTAGGAGGTTCATACTTATGACTTTGATAATTGCAAAATAATATTATGAAGCATTTAGTTGAGTTATGAGTTGGGTATGATTTGATAACACGTTGAAAGTGATGATGTTTATATAATCTAATTTTTATCAATGTAATCTTTCCATTCACAACGTAATGTTGTAAAATATAAATTTATCTTTTAAAATGAAATTATGTTATGTGATGTATGATATTTTTTTTGAGATAAATAAATTAGAAATTAAAAGGCTTATTATTATTTATGTATACAATTTATGTTATACGATTTAAATGTCTTTATATATCTGAATAAAGAAGAAATAATTTTATCATTTTTCTCATATACATGAATATTGTATTTATTGAAATCCTTGTATTTTATGATTTATTAGATGGATTAATAAATATTAGTTAATCATATTTATTTAAATAGTTTAAATTTAAGATTACACAATTAGTTAAATATATGGAATTGAATGCAAAATATTAGAAGATAATTGAGAAATGTTTCTAGATAATTGAAAAAAGTTCAAAATTTTAGGTATTTGACGTTAATAGAATTTTATAGTGTAATGTATGATAGGAAATAAATTATAAAATAAATTTATTATTGTCATTAATGTATATAATTTATGTTATGTGATTATACACACACACATATATATATGCATATATATATATGTATTTGCATCTAAATGAATTTTTTTATCAATTTGTTGATGAGCCTGTAGTATACATATTGAAAATTTCCTCTTTTAGAATTTATTAATAAATATTAGTTGATTAAGTTGATCAATTAGTTTAAATTTTGGATTATGTAATTAATTTAAATATGTGGACTGTAATGTAAATAATCGTAGATTCGTTTAAAAGTGGGTTTTTGAATGTAAAATGTATTTGAATGTAAAATAGTATAAAAAGTTTATTAAAATAACGGTAAAATGGTAAATTATAAGATTTTAAAATAAAATATCCACTTGGAGAGAATTAAGGAGAATATAGATCATTCCTACAATTAATGAGAGCTTCAAATTCTTCTGCTTTACTATTATTTAATAGATAGGCCGTATTGAGGTTGAGTTGTATTCCTAAGGCACTCTACAAACTCTACCAGAAATGGCTAGTGAAAAGTGGATCTCGATCACTAACTATACTGCTGGGTACCCCATGCAATCTGACAATATGTTTGACAAATAATCTTGCTAAGCTTTCCGTTATTCAGTTCGAGCGTACAGGAATAAAATGTGCACTTTTAGTGAGTCAATTGATTATCACTCAAATGCTTTCATTTCCAATTCTCAAACATGGAAGTCCATCAATGAAGTTCATAGAAATTTGATCCTATTTCCAATGCGGTACTTCTAATGGCTGAAGGAATCCATTGGGTTTTTGATGTTCTCCCTTCACTAGTTGACATGATGTGCACTTTTTCACATACTCTGCTATATCATGCTTCATACCTTCCTAATAATACATGCATTTCATATCTTTATACATTTTCATTACACCTGGATAGATCGTGAACACAGAACGTTGACATTCGTCAAGAACTTCTTTCCTTAGGTTAGCCATGTTAGGAACTCATGGTCTTCCTTTCGATCATAAACTACCATTCGAGTCAAGCTCAAACTTCTTTAGATCATCATCATATTCTTCATTCTGTAGCCGTTGAATTCGATTAGTCAGCATGGGATCATCTTTCTGACTAGCTTGAATTCTATCAACTAGGCTTGGTTGAACTTCTAAACTAGTCAACATGCAGATGAATCATCCATCATTCTAAATTGAACATTGCAAGAACTTAACCATTCCAACTCATTCCATTTAGCGATCATCATAGAAACCATGGCTTACTGCTTCTGACTAAGTGCATCAGCCACTTTGTTTTCTTTTCCTAGAGTGTATTGTATCTCAAAAAAATAAGCGGTTAGAAACTCAAGCCACCTTTGTTATCGCCTATTCAGATCTTTCTGAGAAAAT
Organism: Allium fistulosum; assembly: GCA_030737815.1. Classification (NCBI taxonomy): domain Eukaryota; kingdom Viridiplantae; phylum Streptophyta; class Magnoliopsida; order Asparagales; family Amaryllidaceae; genus Allium; species Allium fistulosum. Next base: position 3,511,690 of record JASFAW010000015.1, read on the forward strand.
AAGTATCTCAAGGATTTATGATCTATATAAAGAACGAATCATTCTCCTAATAGATAATGTCTCCATAATTTCAAAGAAAATACTGCTGCTGTTATCTCTAGATTATGAGTATCATATCTTGTTTCATTTGGTCTTAACTGTATTGATACATATGCTACGACCCTATCGTGTTGCATCAACACAGCTTCAAGACCAGTACCACAAGCATCTGTATATACTACCAGACATTATTAGAATTGGAGCATGAGATAATAATTCTTTCAGCTTTTGAAATGCTATTTCACACCTCTCTGGCCAGTTATACTTTACTCCTTCTTCATCAGATGGGTCAACGGAGTAGATATTTTTGAAAAATCTTGAATAAAACGTCTATAATATCCAACCAATCCTAAGAAACTATGAATCTCTATAACTAAACTCTGGTCTATTCCACTTCTGAACAGGTTCGATCTTTGTCGGATCAACAGAAATACCTTTATCGGAGATAATATGTCCAAGAAATTTCATTTCTTTCTACCAAAAGTGACATTCATGAATTTAGCTTTAAGTTGATGGGATCTCAAAGTTTTTAGGATAATTCTTAGATGTTCTGCATGCTCTTCCACGGTCTTGAATAGACTAAGATGTCATCAATGAATACAAATGCAAATTTATCCAGATAACTATGGAAAACTTGATTCACCAGGTCGACGAAATAAGCAGGTGCATTCTTTAGCCCAAAAGGCATAACTAGCAACTCGTAGGATCCGTATCTGTTCTAAATGTTTTAAGAGGAAAACTATCATCAGCTACTCGTAATTGGTGAAAACCAGTAGCTAAACCAAGTTATTAGAAAACATTCGCACCATCCAACTGGTCAAAAAGATCATCAATCCATGGCAATGGATAATGATTTTTAATCATCATCTCATACAACTTTCTATAATCAATGCACATCCTTAGGGACCCTCCACCTTCTTTACAAATACTCTCGTTGCATCCCATGGCGAACTACTTGATCTAATAAAGTTCTTCTACTCAAGTCCTTCTAATTGAGTTCACAATTCTTCCATTTCGGTGGGGCATATTCGACTAGGAGGTCTACTAACGGGATGAGAACCCTGAATTAACTCTATCCGTAATTCTACAGCCCTACGAGGGGGTAATACTTCTACAGAATCACACATATAGCATTAAGTAAAATTCAAGACCGACTTTCGAAGCATCGAGGGAAAATGCAATACGATTTTTATGATCAGGATGCTTCAGAGTGATAGCTCTACCGGCACAAAATAGGTGAGCATCATAATGCTCAAGCTAGTCCATTCCCAAAATAATTCCAAAACCTAAGTGACTCATAACATGAAAATTGCACATAAAGAAGTATCCATGTAGATCAACTATCAAACCATGGCATTTCATCCCTAAAGTAGCGTAACCATCTATAGGATTTACTACCCAAAGTGATGTTACAAGCAATGTATAATCCAAATTTAATTTCTCCACGGCTCTTTTGATATAAATAAATGTGAAGTGGACGTATCAAAAAAAATCATACAAATATATTAGATATTGTACTCATACCTTTAAGGATCATGGCTGCCTTTCCCTTCGCCTAATCTGGTAGGTCTATAGATTCAAAAACAAACAGCTTCCCCTATTTCTATTTGATTGGCTTTGGACAATCCTTTATGATATTTCCAATCTCATTATAGTTGAAGCATTTCCTAGTATCCCTACTTTGAGCTTTCTGGCATTCATTTGCGAAGTGTCCCTTGACTCCACAAATGTAACACACAATCTGGGATTTATCGATCTTCTTCTTTTACTGTGATCATGGATTGGGTCCGACTTTCTTCTTCTTGAATCTTTGGTCCTTCTTAGGATAAAAGAATTTCTGCTTCGCTCCTTGGCCTTGTTGTTCATCCAGAGTTCCTACTTCTTTGTCTTCTTCATAGACGCTTTCATAACAAAGCATTGTATCCATGATATCCTCAAATGAGCTATGCAACCGAGCTAAATGTCTATCCCTGAGGTCTTTTCTTAATCCTCGAACAAACTTCTCATTGGTCTCTAAGGGTGTACTAATTAATACTGGTCCATATTTGGATAGTGCATTGAACTGATTCATGTACTGTTGCACTATCATATTATCTTACTTTAAATCAATAAACTTCCTAAATAGATTTACCTTGGCCGCTTCAGGAACAAAATGAGCTCTAGTCATGTCCTTGAATCACTCCCATGAAATCTCTTCTTCGAGAATTTCTAAAGTCATAGCATCATACCAATCTAATGCTCCTCATTGTAGTTGTTTAGATGTGAGATTCCTCTTTTGTGGATCTGCGAGAGTCATATCATCGGAGATTCTCTCACAGTTTCTTAGCCGGATATGGACACCCATGGGACCTTCATTCCCAAATAATGGCTTACCACCTAGACTAGCATAATCACTACATTGTTGAATAAATTTCGAGTGAGGAGCAGGATTTTGTGTTTTGAATATTGCAGCATCCTACATGTCTCTCATAAATTCCTTCCACTGATCCATGGTTATCATTACATCAGAAGTACCAGTGCCACTGGACTGACCGTTACTGAGTCTAATCAGGGCACCAACACGATCACCTCTAGGTCTAACTATATTTTCTGTATCAAGGAGGTGAAAGACAACTTTATTAGAAATAAAGGAGAAGTATAGATAGAAATCACAAATGAATAAGAAAGTTTTCCCTATCTATACTTATGTTATATGCTGATGATCAATCACACAGTCGGTCAAAATTCAAAAGAGGATCTTTTCACTCATGTATTCGATGTATAGGTTATCTAGACTCGGGTACACCACCTATGTCTCTACCCTCTAAGGTTGATTTATGTTTCTATCTCCAAATTATTCTAACCTAGGCTCTAATACCACTTTGTAACGCCCCGACCCAGTACCCATGCTACCAGAGGGAGGTTATCGTACAAAAGCATGGAGTAAAGGACACGATAGGAGTGATCTCTCGTATATACTCTTTTGTGTCAACACGAATATGTGATATCATATAACTGAATCTCTACCAACCACGTATCTCATCTTGGCACAAAGCAATATCACGAGTTTCCTAAGTTGAATAATATAGAGATAGGATTACATAAAATAAAATATCAGCGACAACATCGGTGTGGTCAAAAAGTCACACATATATGTAGGTCACATTCTTATATACAACAGATGCCATTGTCCACTAACAGTCACCATAAAAAGATATATACACAACTACACACATAGTCACCATCTCCCTTTCAAATACTAGTGTACTATTCTAAAGTCTGGAATGACTTGGCAGAAGACCACCTCGTCTTCTATGGCAAAGTATGACAAATGGAATACTATATATAGACCATATGCATTCCTCTCCAAAAAGCTTAAGATATGAAGATATTATGAAAGTACATCCTGAAATACAACCTCGGTCCGACCCAAGGTTGTTAAAATAGACAACAACCTGGGTCAGGCTAGAAACTAGTTATGAGTAAACTCAAATATCAAACTATAAAATAGAACAGAACAAAATCATCATATTAATATGACAATTACCCAACCTCTATGTAGGTATCATATATAAATCATGTTACAGATGTTATGTTTCTATTTGTCCAAACCACAATCACATATCTACTCAATCGTGATTCTTCCTAACCACAAGTTATTAATATCACATCGTATAATCATATAATAGTGATAAATTTGATCAACTACCAAAAAGTGAATCGACACCCCGTGATACCTATTACCACCTACGACTCAATATACTAGAAACCGAATCAACACCCAGTAATAACGAATATCACCTATGAATCAGCATTATGGATGCACCTGCACGATCTGCAATACTATACATGACCCTCCTTGGTTTACTCTAGACTACATGAAAACACTCCTCTATCCATATTCTCACTTAAGTCATGCAACCACAATACTCAATGCCCGTATAGCAGATCGTCGGACTAATGACATTGGGGCAAAGGATGCCACCTTAGGGTGCTACCCTGAGTTAATCCAGCTAGGATGGATACTACCTCTATCTAGTATAAGACTCATTGATCAATTTATAATATTTAATAATTTACACAAGTGTATATACGACAGTTATCCCACCTAACTGTCGTTAATCCAATGTCACTAAGGGATTTAATATCTTCAATTTCCAATCTGACAATAATCTCGCCTAACCGTCGTTAGCCCGATGTTATTAAGGGGTCAACCATATTATATATCTTTTCACCTTTCCATATACGATAGTAATTCCCACCTAACTATCGTGTATCCAGTGTCGCTATGGCTTATAATTTTAAATCACAATATTCTTACTTTATTCAAATAACCTACATGATCAATTATTCATAACAATATATGCAAATAATTAAGCATTCGTTGCATATTTAAGTATGTGTTGGTGGTGGAGCCTACCTTTGCTAAAATAAAATAACAAAATGCGGTGGTGGTAAAGCCTTCCTTTGCAAAACAAAATAACTGAATGTAGTGGTGGCAGAGCCTTCCCTTGCAAAATAAAATAAGAGAATGTGTGGTGGCAGAGCCTACCCATGCAAAAATAAAATAACATAATCCGATGGTGGTAGAGCCTTCCTTCGCAAAATAAAATAACAGAATGCATGGTAGGAGAGCATACCCTTGCAAAAGTAAAGTGATGGAATGCGGCGGTGGAAGAGCCTACCCTTGCAAAAATAAAATAACAGAATAGGTGGTAATTGCAAAGCCTACCCTTATAAAAATAAAATAACAAAATACGTGGTGGCAGAGTCTACCCTTGCAAAAATAAAATAACATAATAAATAATAGTAGAGCAAAAAAAAAGGGGACGCACTACCCTTGGAGGTAAGGAAGAAGAATAAGGAAATGAATGAATGAATTTGTGACGACCCGGAATTTTTGAGCATTTGAAATTAGAATATTTAATTAATTTTAAATATTCAATGGTTAATTTTAACTTGAATTTCAAATATAGATATTTACTGGATAATTAATTTTTGAATTTAATTATCGGAATTGGGTAAATTATTGAATCTGGAGTTTTAAGCCTGTTAAAAATAAATTGAAGACTTGTAAAATTCATATTAATAATTCTGAAGGTAATAGAACTTTTAAAATGGAACTTCAAAGTGTTTTGTTCAGTTTTGAAAATATAACATGTGAATCGAATTTAAAAAAAAGCCTTCCGAGGCACAGTCTCGGATTTCAACGAAACCAGTTCCATTGGATCCGTAATATTGTATTATTACCGGATTTCAAATTTCATAGTTTTCGGAGCTATCGTGTGATCGTACGGAATATAAACGCCAAGAGAGTAATTAACCGATTTAAATATCTTTATTTGATTTAAAAATCAAATCAGCAGCCACTCTTACTTTTCGTGTGAGCCATGCCTCCTATCTTTCAAATCTCGTACCCCTTCTCTTCTCTAAGAAGCTATCAAACTAAAATATCTATCGTTCGAAATAATGGCCGAGCAGTAATCTCCTCTTCAAAATTTCGCCTTCTCCTTACCAATCCATTCTCTTCTGCTTAAAGTGAAAACGAATTTCCTTTCTTCCTCTATTCGAAAGCAACGAAAGAAGAAAAAAAAACTACACCCTTCTCTTTATTCAGTTCGAACCCAACCTCTATCCCCTAATCGAAGCAATCGAGATTCGTGAACTCGATTTGGGTAAGGCAGCGACGACGAGTTGATGGGTAGACGATCGTGTCCTTTGGGGGTTTTGGGGGTGTCGAATTCGAAATTTGTACACGTGGAAGGAGGCGGAAGTCGCGAGCAAGGGCAGAGCATCGATGGATTTAGGCACGACGTGGAATAGTCAGAGCGACGCTGACTTCGTGCATTGGGTGTCGAATCTCGCTAGGGTTTCGAACTCGTGATCGAGTTCGATGAGATTGACGCCGCGTTCTCGTGTTCGCTGGGGGTTGTGACTTCACGTACGCGTGGGATTGGGAGGAGCTTACATCGATTCTGGGAAGTCAATTCTCGCCTAGAGGAGTTGATCACCGCATGGGGATTTGGTCGGTGTTCGACGTGTGGAAGTCACGATCGGGGATGGCAAGTCGACGATCTTCTCTGTCGAAGGCTGCGTGGGCAAGCTGGGTCAGTTCAGGGTCGTGGCAGGGGATTCGCCGGCAAGCGTGGGATTAGAGGTATTCGAATTTGTTATTGGCATATTTATCTCTGTTTTAAGATTTGATTTAACAATATATACACTTAAAGATAGAAAATATATATGTATATAAGTTAAAACAGAAATTTGATTACAGTAAGAAATAAAAGCTTTTCTGTTTTAAAATTTTATATATGTATATTTAAACCGTTGGGAAAATATAGAAATCTGAAAAGTGTTGAAGAGTGTATATATATATATATAACAAATCTATTATTTCTATACAGTAAACAGACGTACACTTACCATTAATTTTTAAATTGCTTATCCAAATTTTTAGTTGCTAAGAGATTTATTTAAAAGAAATTGGAATATTAATAAATCATATAAATTTTTGTTTAAGGTCAAAATCTAAAAGAAAACAAGTCGGGATTTGGATGGGAATTGCAAAAATCAAAGGTGAGTTAATCTCACTCAGTTTAATTTTATTTAAATTTAATTGGTTAAATTTTAATATGGATGAATGATTGAATTGATTTATTTGATTGATATGGTATATAGTAGTATATACCAATATATATATATTGGCATATGTATATATTGGAGTTGTTGATATTCTCGCATAATAGCGGATGATATTTTATAAAACCCTTATACCGCGATATTTCACTTTGAAGTGAAATTGGTATTGTGCTAACATCTGTGGATGCAGGGAAACAGGTTGGAGGGATCCAACTGGATTCCTCAAAATATTTAATTCTGTTTAAATATTCTGTGATATGTTTGTTGATATCCTGTGATGATTTATATTGGATAATCTGGTTGGATTGAATTTCCCAGTATAATGAGTTATCGAAAGAAATTGAATTGGATTTTTGGAAAGAAATAAAAGAGTAAAATTCAAGTTAAATAATTCTAGTGAATTCGAATAAATTAAATAAGGAATTGTAAAAGAAATAAAGAAATTTCTTAATTCTAACAAATATGGGGAAAGAGGATTTTGAATTTAACAGGGAAGAAATAAATCTTTAACTAAAGTGATATTATCTAAAATATAAAAGGATTGATTTTATTGAATTTAAAGATTTAATTTAATTAAAATATTAATTGAAGAAGTTTGGAAATCCGAAATTGGTATTTTAGTTAAAGGGGTTTTAACTAGAAATTAAAATTTAAAAAAACCCGAATAATTGTATTGGAAATAAATAAGGTAAATAAGACAATTTTATTTCAAGATAAAGCAAATTTGAAATAAAATTGTAGAATTGATCTAAATATTGAAACTGGGAAATTTTAAAGAGGAATGAGATTTTGAGATCTATAAACTGAGTTTTTAAAGTGAAGCGGATTTTAATATAAATTCAAGGTGTGAATTTATAAAGGATTGTGAATCTGTTTTAAAAATATAAACAGAGATTTATATTTTAAAGGTTGTGAAAGAGAAGTATTTTCTGGATAGCCAAGTACATTTTGTTTTAAAAAGAAATTTCAAATATTGTTAAAGATTTATTGTTATTTTTAAAAGTCAAGTTTAAAATTCTATTATTTCCAAATGTTAAATTTCTAAAGTAAGTAATTTTCAATCTAGTATTGTAGTTAATACAAATGAGATTTGATAATATGTTTTAAAAGGAAATTTGTTTATATTCTTTAAAATGGTTTCATTTAAATATCTTTAAATATATATTTTTAACTTAAATATTAAAGAAGTTTAAAAAGGCGTTCTTATAAAGTATTTTTATAATAAAGTGTTTTAAAATTTTTTTTAAAAATTTAAATTGGTTTGTACTTGGCATTCCAGTGAAAATAAATATTTGGGAAATTATTCCGTGAGAGGAATATAGTTTGAAATTGTTTCCAATGGGAATTGAAATGGAAATAATATCTTGTGAAGATATTTTGAGGGATATAAATAATTTGGAGTAATTATTGATTGTTGATGGTTGTTATGGATGTTAATTGATAGTTAAACAACCGACTATCAATATTGGCCAAATGCGTTGATCGTTTCGAAGAGACCGGGATCGAGTTTCCGTATACCGGGATTCTAGGTCTGGAGACTCGAAAACCACTTCGATCCGGGTTGTACGTTTCGTGGGGAAACGAGGGTAATATTGATAAGGGGATAGTGTTATCAGTTCTGTTCGGACCTGGAACGGACTTGTATGGACGAATGCTTTCGGACATCGTCAGGGGACGATGGGCATTCTAAGTGAAACGTTCTGAAGGTAACGTTTAGCCTCAAGCCTCATCAACCGGGAATGACTGAAAATCAGGGGTTATGCAGCAAGGCTTCGTGGGTAGCACCCACTTGAGAGTAAAGTCATCCCTGTCTAGATGTCCCTTTTATTTCGGCTTAGTGGTGCGGTTGCTGATCCCAACCGTGGGGTGATTTTATTTGGAATTATCCAGTAAGGGATGATTCCGGTCTTGTGTTGCAGGGGAGCGGGCGTACTCCTCGGTACTGTGATCTAGGCCACGTACTGTGATAGGTGGTACCCCAGTGCCTAGTCATTCGTTGGAAATCCATTCTCCCTACGTGCCTTGTACGGTATTTGTTTGTATACCTAGTATGCTGGAATTTAATCATGTAACAATTTCAGCTATTTGAATAAGTATTTGTAAATAGACACTATTATAATATCAGAGGATTTTATAAAAAGTGTTTTAGCTATCGTAAGGTAAAAACCCGACATGTTTATTTGTGGCGTGGTCTTACGAGATGCTTTTGTTTTCAAAAGGATTTTTGAAACTTTAATAATCAATTGAGTGTGATTTTCTCACGCTGGTTTTCCAGACTGACTCGGGTATTGTTTCATATGATGCTCGGGTCAGACCGAGATAAACAGGTTCAGATTGTAGCTGTGGAGCTCAGGAGACGAGCTAGATGGCGATACGTACTTCCGTATTTGTTTATTGTTCCGCTGTGTATTTGGATGTATATCATTGATGTGATGAACTCTGATGATGTATTCTGTAAATATATTGTATAAACAGATATATTTTTCTGTTTGAGTAAAGATCTGTTTTGTATATATTATATTTTATTCCGCTGCGATGTGAGATTCTGTGTTGATTTTCTGTTTTCTTCTTCTTCTACCTCTTCTTCTTTAACACAAATGGTTCGATTTTCCGGGACTGGAAAGTCGGGTCGTTACAGTGGTATCAGAGCTTAGGTTGGCGATAACCTTGGCTCTGGTGGGAATTTTGAGAGTATTAATAGATATGAGCGCGTATTTGTTAGTGAATATAAAATGGTTTTATATTGTGTTGGTTGATTTATTTAGTGGCATATGAACCTTCGTCGGCACAGTCTGCGCAACTGTATCGAAGGGGTTTCTAAACACTCGAATAGAACAATTCGACACAATATTGTTTTGAAACGGGTAGATGAAATAATTTTACCCGAAAAATGTATTTTGATATAAAAGAAATATTTCTTTAAATTATTATATATTTGGATGTTTGGATGAAAATATTCTGACGAATTAAAATTGGAAAAAATATGGTAAGATTGTAAAATCAGAATGATTTACTTAACCAATGGATATTTGTATAAATATGAGTTGAACAAATGAATTATAACTAAAAATTTGATTTAATCAAACGGTAAATTTAAACCCTGGATATTTGGAAGTGTTTTCAAAGTGTTTTGAAGATAAACACAAACATTATTATTTTGGAAAGTATTTCTGGAAGGAAAATTGTTTCAAATAAATTTTTGAAAGGGATATAGCAATAAATTCATTTCAGTTGCTGGAAATAATTCGGAGGATGACGGCCGCATCTTCAGAATTTATTTTCGAACTCCTGAGTGACGAATTGCTGCCAAATTGATTTATTCAGAAAAGCTAGTTGTTTTTGAAATTTCCAAAGGAAATTTGTTTTGTTTTTGAAATTTCAAATGAAATTTGTAGGGAATAAAAATCCAGAATTGGTTTAAAAACGTGAGAAGTGTGATTTTGGAATAAGTGGAGATTTCAAAATGATTTGAAACCAAAAGCCGGGTACATAAGAATTCTAAATCTTTATTTGAATCAGATGGAGAAATAAAATTAAGTTGAGACAAATGAGCTTAAACTAAGTTTAATTTTGAGTTGGATTTGAAGCAAACTGAGAAAAATAAATCTAGTTGTATTTGGATTGTTGGAATCGAATTGAAATAAATTGTGATGGAAATGATATTAAGAGAATAATATGACTTGACTGAAGTTAAGTTAAATAAAATTAAATTGTAATGAAATTCAGTTGAATTATAAATAATATTGAGTGAAATTAAAATCCTTACATTAACAAGTAAGAGTAAGATGAATAAGAGATGTGCAGTTTGGAATAGAGATTTGGGTTAAATTAAATTTAGCTTGGATAATGGTAAAGGAATTAAATTTATTGGAAAATTAAATTAATTGTGGCTTGAATGGGAAGTTATAGCCAAGTAAATAAATTTGTTTGGTATTTTGGGAATGAATAAGATCCAGTACTTGAATTATAAAACCCGAGGAGATTAACTAGGGTGATTTGTAAGGATAAAAATCAAATATTGTATTGGTTAAAATGGAAGTAAACTAATTTGGAATAAATTAGTAAATCAAATATGTTAATGGAATTTGGATTCGGTAATAAAAGTGAAGGTGTGAATGAATAATGGAGTTGAAGTATAATAGTGATAATTTGAATTGTAAATAATTGCAAGTAAGTAGAAATGGATTGAAGTAGACTTGTTAGTAATAAAATACAATTCAGAAATAAATTATCAAATGCGGATTAGAATTTATATTGGATTCAGTGAATTTACCAATTAAATTATAAGTGTAATGGGATTAAAATAAATTGAATTGGAATCAATTCAAATTGGTTGTAAAACCCAAATAATCATTTATTCATATGGATATGGACGAGGCTGCATTAAATAAATCGTCGTTTGACGTAAACAAGGAAGTTAAAATTCTATAAGTTGATAGAAGTTAAATAGATTGATTTTGAGATCAACTGAATTAAATATGAGTTTGTTTTGCTAAAATGAATCGAATGTGAGAATTGAGTTGTAAACAATTTAAATTAATGGTGGAACCCTATAAATTGCTTATAAGTGTTGTTTAACTTGCATTGCTTATTAAAACGCTTATGTTGCTAGTTAAATATGAAAAATGTTGTTAAGTTGCATGATTTTGGCACTTACATCTTTAAATTAAGTAAGTACAGGTTCGGGGAAGCCGTATAGCTGATTTTGGGATTGCACTAATTGCTAAATAATAAGCCGCTTGCTTTAAAATGCTAAAAATGAGGTACGCTTACGCAAAAGAATTCAAAATAGGAAATATGAACTGTTTATATTGATATATTGTGATTTCCGGCCTGAGGCCGATGTATATATATATATTTGTGTATCCTGCGATATCGCAGAAGTCCCTCCGTACAAAGGGGACTCTGCCAAAATTTTCCGTAAATTTTGGGAGTTAGAAAATTTTTGAAAATTTTGAAAATTTTCATTAACGATAAATGATTTAAATTTGTTAAGCAAATGAAATTAAAACTGGATATTGAAATCTAATTCAAATGTGAATGTAAGGTGAAGTGAAATCGAAGGAACTAAAGAAGTGAAGTTTGCGAATAAACTGTTAATCGAAATTTAAATTAAATTAGTAAGTGCAACTAATTAAATATTCGAGCGGAAGCCAAATTGAAATCAAATGAAATTGTAAGGGCTAAGTAAATAGTAATTAAAATAAACTTCAATGGGGAAGTGAAAATAAATATAAACTTCAAAAATGAAGTAAAACAAATCCGAGAAGTATATAAAATGTTTATATTGGACTTAAGAAATGAATGGTGAATTCTTAGGTAAATTTGGTATGGAGGAAAATTATTCTAGGTGAATAATTGAATGACGATTAAAGTTTGAAGATGTGAACGGGATAAGTGTGATAAGTGAATAACAATCAAATGAATGTGAATAAAAAGGAGAGTTGATATAACTGATAATCAATTGGAATTTATACGTAGGATGTACGTATATTATTTTATTCGCATAGCTGTTTGGTCCAGATGTCGAACACAGAATTTCGAGATAGATATATCGATCCGAGTTGGAATTTTTCACTCGATTTTCGACGGCGAACCTGGATATGGATTGTTGATTGATTCTGGAAATTCTCTATCATAGTTTATGACTATGCAAGGAGAATGACGGTTTCTGATCAAGAAACCAGATCTGAGTCCGCACTAGGAAGTCGGGTGGACGATACTAGTTCGGAAGTGAAATTGTGTGATCGAGTGAGCGATCAAATGTGATATTTCGTACGGATGATATATGTGCATCGTACGGGCTTAAGTAAAACAAATATTGTAAATTTGTAAAGGAAAGTATAAAATGACTTTGGAATTGTGATTGAATATTATTGCTTAGTAGGATACAGGTGTATAAAGGAAATGGATAAATTGGGATTTTTGATTTTAGAAGATAAAATTTAATGGCCCGACAAAAGGTATGTATTTGAATTTCTATATGAAATTTGATTGGGTTTTGGATCCAGCCACTTGGCTTTTTGTTTTCTTTTTGAGATTGGGGGGCCGTAGAGCCATTTTGTAGTAGTACCGAGCTAGCCGCGCAAAGGAGACGCTGGCGAAATTTTTCGGAAATTTAGGGAGTTAGAAAATTTTTTGGAAAATTTTGATAATTCAAAATTGAATTCAAATTTAAATTTGAATGGATAAGTAGGTGGTATGGGTTGAACTTATGAATAAGTTTGGGAAGTTAAAAGATGATTAGTGTATCATTAATAAAAGATTGTTTGGGTATGGTTAAAACTGTTTGGTTTTGGAAAATAGTAATGGGTATTGAATCATTCTTCCTAACTAGTAATTTCGGGGACGAAATTCTTTTAAGGGGGGAGGAATGTGACGACCCGGAATTTTTGAGCATTTGAAATTAGAATATTTAATTAATTTTAAATATTCAATGGTTAATTTTAACTTGAATTTCAAATATAGATATTTACTGGATAATTAATTTTTGAATTTAATTATCGGAATTGGGTAAATTATTGAATCTGGAGTTTTAAGCCTGTTAAAAATAAATTGAAGACTTGTAAAATTCATATTAATAATTCTGAAGGTAATAGAACTTTTAAAATGGAACTTCAAAGTGTTTTGTTCAGTTTTGAAAATATAACATGTGAATCGAATTTAAAAAAAAGCCTTCCGAGGCACAGTCTCGGATTTCAACGAAACCAGTTCCATTGGATCCGTAATATTGTATTATTACCGGATTTCAAATTTCATAGTTTTCGGAGCTATCGTGTGATCGTACGGAATATAAACGCCAAGAGAGTAATTAACCGATTTAAATATCTTTATTTGATTTAAAAATCAAATCAGCAGCCACTCTTACTTTTCGTGTGAGCCATGCCTCCTATCTTTCAAATCTCGTACCCCTTCTCTTCTCTAAGAAGCTATCAAACTAAAATATCTATCGTTCGAAATAATGGCCGAGCAGTAATCTCCTCTTCAAAATTTCGCCTTCTCCTTACCAATCCATTCTCTTCTGCTTAAAGTGAAAACGAATTTCCTTTCTTCCTCTATTCGAAAGCAACGAAAGAAGAAAAAAAAACTACACCCTTCTCTTTATTCAGTTCGAACCCAACCTCTATCCCCTAATCGAAGCAATCGAGATTCGTGAACTCGATTTGGGTAAGGCAGCGACGACGAGTTGATGGGTAGACGATCGTGTCCTTTGGGGGTTTTGGGGGTGTCGAATTCGAAATTTGTACACGTGGAAGGAGGCGGAAGTCGCGAGCAAGGGCAGAGCATCGATGGGTTTAGGCACGACGTGGAATAGTCAGAGCGACGCTGACTTCGTGCATTGGGTGTCGAATCTCGCTAGGGTTTCGAACTCGTGATCGAGTTCGATGAGATTGACGCCGCGTTCTCGTGTTCGCTGGGGGTTGTGACTTCACGTACGCGTGGGATTGGGAGGAGCTTACATCGATTCTGGGAAGTCAATTCTCGCCTAGAGGAGTTGATCACCGCATGGGGATTTGGTCGGTGTTCGACGTGTGGAAGTCACGATCGGGGATGGCAAGTCGACGATCTTCTCTGTCGAAGGCTGCGTGGGCAAGCTGGGTCAGTTCAGGGTCGTGGCAGGGGATTCGCCGGCAAGCGTGGGATTAGAGGTATTCGAATTTGTTATTGGCATATTTATCTCTGTTTTAAGATTTGATTTAACAATATATACACTTAAAGATAGAAAATATATATGTATATAAGTTAAAACAGAAATTTGATTACAGTAAGAAATAAAAGCTTTTCTGTTTTAAAATTTTATATATGTATATTTAAACCGTTGGGAAAATATAGAAATCTGAAAAGTGTTGAAGAGTGTATATATATATATATAACAAATCTATTATTTCTATACAGTAAACAGACGTACACTTACCATTAATTTTTAAATTGCTTATCCAAATTTTTAGTTGCTAAGAGATTTATTTAAAAGAAATTGGAATATTAATAAATCATATAAATTTTTGTTTAAGGTCAAAATCTAAAAGAAAACAAGTCGGGATTTGGATGGGAATTGCAAAAATCAAAGGTGAGTTAATCTCACTCAGTTTAATTTTATTTAAATTTAATTGGTTAAATTTTAATATGGATGAATGATTGAATTGATTTATTTGATTGATATGGTATATAGTAGTATATACCAATATATATATATTGGCATATGTATATATTGGAGTTGTTGATATTCTCGCATAATAGCGGATGATATTTTATAAAACCCTTATACCGCGATATTTCACTTTGAAGTGAAATTGGTATTGTGCTAACATCTGTGGATGCAGGGAAACAGGTTGGAGGGATCCAACTGGATTCCTCAAAATATTTAATTCTGTTTAAATATTCTGTGATATGTTTGTTGATATCCTGTGATGATTTATATTGGATAATCTGGTTGGATTGAATTTCCCAGTATAATGAGTTATCGAAAGAAATTGAATTGGATTTTTGGAAAGAAATAAAAGAGTAAAATTCAAGTTAAATAATTCTAGTGAATTCGAATAAATTAAATAAGGAATTGTAAAAGAAATAAAGAAATTTCTTAATTCTAACAAATATGGGGAAAGAGGATTTTGAATTTAACAGGGAAGAAATAAATCTTTAACCAAAGTGATATTATCTAAAATATAAAAGGATTGATTTTATTGAATTTAAAGATTTAATTTAATTAAAATATTAATTGAAGAAGTTTGGAAATCCGAAATTGGTATTTTAGTTAAAGGGGTTTTAACTAGAAATTAAAATTTAAAAAAACCCGAATAATTGTATTGGAAATAAATAAGGTAAATAAGACAATTTTATTTCAAGATAAAGCAAATTTGAAATAAAATTGTAGAATTGATCTAAATATTGAAACTGGGAAATTTTAAAGAGGAATGAGATTTTGAGATCTATAAACTGAGTTTTTAAAGTGAAGCGGATTTTAATATAAATTCAAGGTGTGAATTTATAAAGGATTGTGAATCTGTTTTAAAAATATAAACAGAGATTTATATTTTAAAGGTTGTGAAAGAGAAGTATTTTCTGGATAGCCAAGTACATTTTGTTTTAAAAAGAAATTTCAAATATTGTTAAAGATTTATTGTTATTTTTAAAAGTCAAGTTTAAAATTCTATTATTTCCAAATGTTAAATTTCTAAAGTAAGTAATTTTCAATCTAGTATTGTAGTTAATACAAATGAGATTTGATAATATGTTTTAAAAGGAAATTTGTTTATATTCTTTAAAATGGTTTCATTTAAATATCTTTAAATATATATTTTTAACTTAAATATTAAAGAAGTTTAAAAAGGCGTTCTTATAAAGTATTTTTATAATAAAGTGTTTTAAAAATTTTTTAAAAAATTTAAATTGGTTTGTACTTGGCATTCCAGTGAAAATAAATATTTGGGAAATTATTCCGTGAGAGGAATATAGTTTGAAATTGTTTCCAATGGGAATTGAAATGGAAATAATATCTTGTGAAGATATTTTGAGGGATATAAATAATTTGGAGTAATTATTGATTGTTGATGGTTGTTATGGATGTTAATTGATAGTTAAACAACCGACTATCAATATTGGCCAAATGCGTTGATCGTTTCGAAGAGACCGGGATCGAGTTTCCGTATACCGGGATTCTAGGTCTGGAGACTCGAAAACCACTTCGATCCGGGTTGTACGTTTCGTGGGGAAACGAGGGTAATATTGATAAGGGGATAGTGTTATCAGTTCTGTTCGGACCTGGAACGGACTTGTATGGACGAATGCTTTCGGACATCGTCAGGGGACGATGGGCATTCTAAGTGAAACGTTCTGAA
The DNA here is from genome assembly GCA_030737815.1 of Allium fistulosum. NCBI lineage: Eukaryota > Viridiplantae > Streptophyta > Magnoliopsida > Asparagales > Amaryllidaceae > Allium > Allium fistulosum. The sequence continues at coordinate 3,528,183 of JASFAW010000015.1, forward strand.
GGTAACGTTTAGCCTCAAGCCTCATCAACCGGGAATGACTGAAAATCAGGGGTTATGCAGCAAGGCTTCGTGGGTAGCACCCACTTGAGAGTAAAGTCATCCCTGTCTAGATGTCCCTTTTATTTCGGCTTAGTGGTGCGGTTGCTGATCCCAACCGTGGGGTGATTTTATTTGGAATTATCCAGTAAGGGATGATTCCGGTCTTGTGTTGCAGGGGAGCGGGCGTACTCCTCGGTACTGTGATCTAGGCCACGTACTGTGATAGGTGGTACCCCAGTGCCTAGTCATTCGTTGGAAATCCATTCTCCCTACGTGCCTTGTACGGTATTTGTTTGTATACCTAGTATGCTGGAATTTAATCATGTAACAATTTCAGCTATTTGAATAAGTATTTGTAAATAGACACTATTATAATATCAGAGGATTTTATAAAAAGTGTTTTAGCTATCGTAAGGTAAAAACCCGACATGTTTATTTGTGGCGTGGTCTTACGAGATGCTTTTGTTTTCAAAAGGATTTTTGAAACTTTAATAATCAATTGAGTGTGATTTTCTCACGCTGGTTTTCCAGACTGACTCGGGTATTGTTTCATATGATGCTCGGGTCAGACCGAGATAAACAGGTTCAGATTGTAGCTGTGGAGCTCAGGAGACGAGCTAGATGGCGATACGTACTTCCGTATTTGTTTATTGTTCCGCTGTGTATTTGGATGTATATCATTGATGTGATGAACTCTGATGATGTATTCTGTAAATATATTGTATAAACAGATATATTTTTCTGTTTGAGTAAAGATCTGTTTTGTATATATTATATTTTATTCCGCTGCGATGTGAGATTCTGTGTTGATTTTCTGTTTTCTTCTTCTTCTACCTCTTCTTCTTTAACACAAATGGTTCGATTTTCCGGGACTGGAAAGTCGGGTCGTTACAGAATTAAAATGAGATATGGACTTGGGTATTTATAAGTGAAGAGAATGGTACTTTAGTAATTACCTAACCTCCTATAACCAAACTTGATTCGACCACATTTTGGTCCAATGGCAACCATCCGTATGGCATAACCTCATTCGACCATATTTTGGTCCAATGGCGGGCATCCATGTTGCATAACCTGATTCAACCAAATTTGGGTCCAATTGCAACCATCCGCTTGGAATACATTATGCTATTTTGTTTTATTAGACAGGTCGTTATACTATTTTGTTTTATTAGGCAAATTCTTTTCTTAATTCCTAAGAAGTGATCATTCTCATTTGTTTTATTAGGCAAGGATAAGTTTAAAATGTGTAGTCTAGTCAGAGAGTAGAAAAGTTCAGCTTTTCTTCTTATTCTTAATTAAATCGGTACCCTTAACCGCCTTATAACTCGAACCGTCGTTAAGCTAACATTTTACATTCGTTTAAAAATCCACTCGAGACGTTTTATCCAAATTTTTATTTTATTCTTATAACAATTCTTCTTTTCAAAAAAAATTACTTTTTAATTTTCAAAAATTGTAAAATACTTGTTTTTATTTCCAAAATATTTTTAAATGTCAAAATAAGATATTACCTAATTTTAGGTTTTTACATAAAACATAGCTAAAACTAGAGCTAACTATCAAGTTTCATAAAATAAGCCATCTTTATTTTCAAAATCTTTTGTCATCGCACATTTAAAATCTTAAGCCATCACATGTCAACAATATAGGCTATCTCATGGAAAGAAAATCATAGTTGTCGCATGTTTACACCATATGAAGCGATCGCATATTGGCAAATAAATCCATCGCAATTTGAAAACATGTAGTCATCGCGAGTTGATAAAAAGAGCTATCACAAGTTGATAAAAAAGCCATCGTAGGTTGATAATAGAATAGATATCTCAAATTGGTAAATTGATATTATCGCAAGTTGACAAAAATGATGCTATTTACAACAACCCACGTCTCTTGACACATCGATCCATAGCCAAGATGGCAATTGAGCACATGTCGTGCCAAGATGCAACAACCTGGTTTTTAGGGATACTAAATTGGGAATAGACTAATAAATATACAAATAATTTGGTAAATAAAATAAATATTTATTTAGTTTGAGAATTTAAGAAAGAAAAAAGAGGATAAATATAAATGAATAAATTATTATTATGGATGAGAGGTAAATAAATGGTTAATGAACCATTTATTTGGGTTTGGTGCAATAAATTATATCTTTTTAGAGGTAATGGAATTTATTTTGAAAGTAAATGAATTATTATTGGTAAAATAAATTATTTGGAAAGTTTAATAAAGTTGAAAATATATTTTGTAAATGAAATAATGGTATGGAAAATTTTGATTAGATGTAAAGATGTTTCTTTCATTTATGCAAAATGTTTATAAAATAAGAACATGGATTTATGTCAATTTCCAAATTACATGTTAATATTACTGGAAAAAAGAAATGTTTTATGTAAATAAGGAAGTTTCATTTTTTAAAAATAATAAAATATATATTTCTTAAGATATTACTAGGAGAAATCTAAGGACAATATTATATGAATGGAAAGTGATATATCTATACAAAAGACAACTTGTAATCATTAAGTTTTATTAAAAAAATAGATGAAATAGTAAACAAATAAAGATTTTAGTTAAGATAATTCTAGAATAGAGGCTCGGGTACAAAACCCCAAGCCCGGTTACTGTAAATCCCTGGCTCTAGTGACCGAAATATCAAAAGGAGTTTACCGTCTGATAGCTCGGATCAGTGGACACAGAAGGAGCCATCTTTCGTATACACTACTTTATGGTCAATACGAATACATTTCAATATCTGGATATATTTGAAATAATATGTATCTCGTCTCGATGCAAGGCAATGTGCATGAGTTATGGAATTGAATAATACAGTATTAGAGACATAAATAAAATTTTCCCAACAAACAAAACCAGAGTGAATAAAAGAGATGAATTTTATATCATATTTGAAAATCCGATACAACATCTTATTCACACACACAAAACTCTTTACACAAGTACATCATATCAACCAATACAGTGACATTTCAATATAAGTAAAAACAAAGTAAATACTCGATGTCGCCGTCTGCTCCAACTCTATATCACAGCCCATAAAGCACATAAAATCAACCTGTAAAAATACATCAGTCTGATCCGAGAAGTTGTTATAAAACAAAACATCGAGTCAGACTAGACATCTAACTGTCAGTATAATCGTGCAATAAATATAAATGAATGTGTCATGTTGGGTTCTATAGGGCATATAAGTTACACATAGGACCGCACACACTAAACAAATTCTTAAATCCTCATTTTCACAAATAAATTATAACACCCATGTCACGGAACTATTTAATATAACGTACACAGTTGCAGCTCTAATTAACTGAACACCATATCCTATCATTTTACTTATAAGTTGCTTGTAATGTATAAATTCAAATCAATATTCAAAAAATAATTTTATGAGTTATACAACATTTCTACTAATACTTATGAGAAGGGTAAATCACATTTTCATTTTGTGAATCCCAAAAGGATTGCACGCTGATAAATCTCATTTATAGAATCACCCTATACATGGACTAATCTACCCCGGCATGTCATTCCGGTCTTTTTCATCAGTATACTTCCCCTTAATTTTTAGTTTTTATACCCTTCTGGTATCTGGAGGCATGATAAATCTTACTAGTATTATAATCCATTGCATCATATCTCCATATGTGGTGCAACTTCTCTACGTTTGCACTAGACATTATCGCGGATAGCTTTATATGTCCTGGCAATAGATCGTTTGGACACAATGATGAGCTACATGGTCTTCATGGTTCAGGTTGTGACCCTTGAATCAGTCCGTAAAGATGGATACTAGTAGTCTAGTAGTCAATATCCTATTTCGAACTCGATGAATATTAAATTTGTTACTTTTAAAATCATTTGATCATTCCAGACAATATTTATTCCTAAATTGTCACTTTAAAACCATTATATAGTCTATTTAATTTGTCGTGTTTGTGCAGTATGGTTTAATTCGCAGGTAACATCATTATTTATAACAAAACAATTTTAAACATGACATTAAATATTAATAATTAGGCTAAAAATAAAGTAAATAACTTAAATGATGGAATTTAAACTAATGAACATGTATAATATCATCCATAAAAGCTTACAATCACACATCGTCATAATTATTCCAATCAAAGTGGATTTGGAATTATTCAACTAGGATATCTTCTTTTAGTCCTAGTTTAAATTCAAAATAATATTAAATAATTCAAATTAAAACTTTTAAAAAATATGAATTTCATCTCAAATTATTTCAAATATATGTTTAGGAATTTTCAAAAGAATAAACCTGAATTTTATTTATTTTCTCATCTTTTAAAAATTTATTAAGCCTTTTAATTCAATTACAAATTCAAAATAAATCAAATAACTCAAATTTAACCTTTAGAAATACAAATTTATCCCGAACATATTTTAAATAATTCTCCAAAGTTCCATTTATTGAAAAGCTTCTATATTTAAGCCATTTATGGTTTAAATTCTAATTCTAATTATTTCTAAAATAAATTACTTTATTTTATAAAAGCTTTTCCAACTTTCAAATCCGTAAAAGTATTTGAATTTGTAAATCAAAGAAGAATCATTTCAAATAATAATATTTTTTGTTATTTTCTTTGAAAACAATATAAGATCTTTTTCTGAAATAAATTTAATATTTCAAATAAAGTTCTTTTAAACACTATACTTGCTTTAAATATCCATATCCTAGTTTTCATTTTCAAATTACTCATTTTAATTTAATTTTTTTGTTATCCACAACAATCAATATCAACATATATAGCATACCATTCAACAATATTCATCCATTTTAAACAATCATTGAAAAATAATCAACCATCCCAAGCAATTCAACCACAATAGGCTACCAAGCCACCATCAATTAACAGAGGAATCAAAATTAAATCAAGTTAAAATGTTGAATCCAAATTCAGTAAAATATTCGTTGTATTTAGGTTATACTCACTTATATATAATGGTGTTGTGTGTATATATACTTTCTAATATCATTTATTAGTGAAGTATAGGTTAGTTTAGTGAAGTGGATTATACTCACTAATTACTCTCTAACCTCTTCTTAATTCACTTCTTCTTCTTCTCTTCTTTAAATGGCCTTAGGCCGTATTGGGATAAGGAGGCTATAGCCGTGAGCTATGGAGGAGGAAGGATGGTCGTGAACATGGGCAAGGTGGTGGAGTTGTTTATGGATGTATTAGTGAAGTATAGGTTAGTTTAGTGAAGTGTGTTTGAATAAGAATATTGGTAGGAAGAATCGATTAAGTTAAAGGTAAGTACTCATTTTTGAATTAACTAATAATTCCAAGTTTAATAATATGAAAGTTAAATGTCTTAGATGATTAATATGTTTGATAACTTGGATGTAAATTTTGTTGTTTACATGATTGTTTATATGGATGATTATTTGGTTTGATAAATGATAAGAGGAATGGTTAGAAATTAACTATAGTTAATTAAATGAGAATTTAAATCCATATAAATATGTGTATGGAAATTATTTAGCCTCTTAATGATTTTAAAACATTTATAAAGGTTGAAAATGATATTATAATAATATAATATTATAGTATGAAATAAAATGGAAAATGGATTTGAAATATGAAAAAAACAATTTTGGAAAAATCCCGATTTTGCATGTCGGAATCCAAAACTGGATCTTTTTGAAAATAATAGTTTAAATTGTTTAAAAATATGGAATAAATCTTATAAATGTTTTAAAAGAGATTTGAGTAATAAAAATGATTTTTTTGGACTATTATATCCATAGTTTTCCAATGGAGAAAGAAAATCAAGATTTCATTAAGTAGATTTTGAACTATGTCCAAAACAATTTTCTAAAAACATCGTGGTTTTGCAGTTCGAAATCCAAGAAGGGATTTCTTAATAAATGATATTTTTAAATGATTAAAAATATGAAATAAATTTGATAAATCTATTAAAATAGTTTGAAAGAGATTTGAATTAGAAAATAATTGTAGGCTAACACCTTATGATTTATTTCACGATTTGACTATAAAGTGTTTAGCGATAATATTGGTTCATTTAAATTGTTATAATTAGTTATAATAATTTGACGTCAATGGAATTGTTTTTAAAGTTGGTTTTCTTAAATAAAAGTTTATGAAATGTTTAAATAAATAGAAATATTTGGAAATGAATATTTTGAAGTTATATTATATAAAAGTTGATTTGTATAATGGTTTTATAAAAATGTTTGATAAAACGGAAAGAACTTCGAGGACTAAACCCGATGGTCTTAAAATGATTTTTGAAAGGATTCGGAAATGGAAATTATTATATAGATTATTTGTAATTATTAGTGCAAATGATTTTTCCACTTCGGGATATAAAGTGATTTGTTATGTTACCAAAGATTCGGGTAACCCATAATTAAAAATGTGGGCATGGCAGGTGCAGATGTTCTGTAGCCTCAGTATAGTCTGCTCTCGTTGTAGAGGGATATACATATCCATATTTATTTTTCAGAAGGCTAGGACCCAGTTGCCTTGTTATGGCTAGAAACCTCCCGATCAGGTAGCATATAGTTTTGTATTCTTGTATTTTGATATCGTTTCAAAAAGGTGATTTGTTTTCAGATCCCAAAGTAAAGGACTGGTTTGAATATAAAATATTTATATATATATATATCAAAGGTTTTGAAAATAAGAATTCGGGATTAAAGGCCAAAGAGATAATTTTTGTAAAGTTAACTAGATTTTGAAAATTCTAAAATTGAAGATTAAGCCTAAGTGGGCAGTTTTGGGAACTGCATATTGTTTGTTGCATCGTAGGCTCCATGAGTCCTATTTGCGGTAGGAGAACTACGTTGGCTTGATCTTGTTATCTAATTGGGTACCCAATTAGCTAGGGGTACGTAGACAGTCACAAGTGGTAGTGATGCAGCTCCAATAATAATATAACATTTTTATGCTTTGTCAGATATCGTGTATTGATGTACTTTTCCTGCTTACTATTTTATTCCGCATTTGACATGTTTGTTGAGTTAGCAGGAATGGCTATGATGTCTCTCTCATCAGAGTTGTGCAGTGGTAGATTTATTTGTATTGATATTTAGTATGCATTAAAGCACACCTTATAGAATAAATTAATTAATTACTCTGATAAGTTGTATAATTGAAATTGTATCCTATACATTTAGTAATGTTGAATATTTATCAAATATTGTGTATTAAGTTGGTAGTTTTCATTCGAAGTTTTAGAACGGACGGATTTTTCGGTGATTTTCGAGGGCCGAAAAATTCGGGTCGTTATATTAGCCCTCCCATATTTGTTGTTTATGAATTGAAAAATAATTGGCTTATGAAAAGACTAAATAATTGGTCTGGTGATGATTGATACATTATTGGATAAATGAATTGAAACTAGTTGATGCATGTTAACTGTATGTGGAAATGCCTCAAAAACAAAGGGGCGTATGGCAAAAAAATTTCTAGAAGTTGAATGAATTGGAAAAAATTATAATCTTGAAAGATTTGAAAAAAAATCTTGGAAACAGCAGTGTCAAACGGTCCAAAATATGTTGTGGTGTGCAGCATTGCTGAGTGTTGTTGTGTAGCACAACATCATTCACGAGTGCTGCTATGCAGCACGATGATATTGCTCAGTGTTGTTGCACAACGCAGCAGTACTACAGCAGCAAATGCTGCTGTACTACACATAGCAGTTTGCTAATGTGTTGTGCACAGCAACTAGCAGCCGCACAACAACAGTTTGCTGCAAAAGAAAATAAAAAATAAAAAATGAAGAAAGTTATAAAATAAATTTATACTATAATTTTTAAAGTAAATTTTGTTTAAACTTATGTAAACAAGAAATTTTATTTCTCTACCCAAATAGTTTGACTAATAATGGGTTTGGATAAGAAATTAACTTTTATTTATACTTCAAACAATTTAAAATTAAAAGTAGTTGATGTATTTATTTTAAAAGGTTAAATTAATAATTAAATATTATTTATTTTTAAATAATTAGCAAACTTTAACTAATTAAACATAATAAATAGAGTTCTATGTTTTATTTTGATATACAAATATTAAGGGATGCTTGTGTATGAATGCAAAATAAAGGTACAGATGTCTCCTTTTTATAGGAAAGAGTTTTAAACTATGGTTCTGTAATTAAATTTTATGTTCTTTTGAGAAGTATAATGTGTTTTAACATGGGGATTTGTAGATGCTTTACAAGGAAATATTTCCATAGTTGAGTCTATTTTAAAAAGTGTTTTGGAGTTATAAACACTTTTGGATTTCATGGCATACTTTATTTTAAAATAAAATAATGTTTTTAAATAGCCTTTTGATTTTGGGTTAGGATAGATTGGACTTTTTTTTACCAATAGGCCAAAGCTCCATTCAACCGACCTGATTCATGTTCACTACCTGAATCGATGGTATGTTGTTTGCACATTTACCACTATTGGTCAATGGTCTGCTACATTATGCTAATTCCTTTACGGTTTGTGTTCCCGACCAACGGGTCACGAACTAAGATGGATGGAGATGTGGGAGTCCCATGTGTAATTCTATGAATGGGCTGTTCACCTTAGACCATCTTGGTTATCCTGGGTTGATTGTCAGATGTGTTATAGCATTATGAGTAGGTTACAGGGTTGAAGCCTCCGTGCGCGCTCGAGCTCTATCACTGTAACTTTACAATACTAGTGTCTGTTTATTTAGTATAGATTTCTTTACGAGTCAGGTTAAATTTATCCCACAATTTATTGATGATATTTTATTACATTTTTATATTATCCTTGTAAGGTGGAAAACTATTTAGTTAAGTTTAGACATGCACCGGTTATGTTTACCTTTATGGAATATTTTATCTATAGATATACGATGCTCGAAGTTAGTTTCTGATCCTTGTGTAGGAGAGTGGATTTCGGCTTGACCGAATGGATCTCCATGGAAAATCCATTATGCAAACGTACCTTAGCAGTTTTGATTGTACCCTTAATATGTTGTGGTTTGATCAATGTAAGCATCAAAGCTATTTTCTAATTTATATTCTTCATCCTAGACATTACTATTATATCACCTTATGTATTTATAGATGGTGGTTCTTTTAAGGGGATAACCGTTATGGCATTTTGTTCGGTCTTAAAAGTACAGTTATATGCTAGCCACGTATTTCTTGATTTTATTATACCAGACTTAGGTCAGACACGTGGTTTTTGTTTTCCTTAAATTCCTCGTGTGCTCTTTCGAGCAGTCTGAGAAAGGCAGGTTTAGTTGGATGTTCTGGAGCTCAAGGAGATGACCTGGTTGTTTCACCTACCGTAGTATTCTTATTTCCGCCGTATTACTATATTGTACATATTAGCATTTATATTCATATTTTGTTGATTTTCAATTCAAGCTATTTTCATTTAATTTGATTTGTTTCAATTTATTAATAGTTGTTACAAAACTTTTTTCAAAACAAAATTTATTTGATTTAACTCATTTATGTTATCCATTTATCCTTGGTTAAGTTAATTCCACTTATAATTCAATTTCAACTATTCTTAAGTTCACATTTATCTGCTTAAATAGCATTCTCTTTTATTTATTTAATTTATTTCACTTAAAATATATTTTGCAACATATATTACATGTATAAATACTTATTATAACCCTATATTATTCATCAAATTAATTCCCTTTTTCATTATTCAATTTATTATCCAATTTATTATTTACAAATTCTCTTAACAAAATATTATTTTTGGACATATTATTACTTACATCATATTGTATATTATCCAATTACATTCTTATTACATTTAAACTTTTCTAGGTAAGTTATATTAATGTTTCTTAGTGTAATTAAACACTATACAAATTTACATTTTATTTACAACATTTATATTAAGCAGAATTTAGTTTAAACATTTTAATTTAAATAATTTATCACTTAAGGTTTCTCTTGTATAACCTTCAACTGCAAATTCATCTTAACATTTCAACTTTTTAGATAATTCAGGTAAGTTATACATGTTTATTAGAATGCAATTGAAATAAATTTTGTCTTAGTTCAACTATTTCAAGTTATTTTAAATTCCAATTTAAATTTTGTAAACACTTCAAATATTTCACAATTTTTGATTTATTTCAATAATTGAAAATCCTAACTTAACACATAATTTAAGAATTAAATTTCCAGTTTCACTTCACACCATTTTGAAATAAATATACATATATATTTTGTGAATCAAATCATATTCAAGAAATTCAAATCAAATTCCTTTTCCAAAACAAAAGTGTAGCAAAGCTGCTACGTGGTCTCTCCACATTGAGACTCGAAAATGAATGTCGATGATGCTACAGTCATCACCGAAATTATTTTCCAGTGACAAATAGGAGAGTACTGATTTTCTTTTAAAATTCTTTGAAAACAATTTATATTCGAAAATACTTTCAAATAATATATTTTCCAAAACCTTTGAAGCCAAAATTTTGAAAATACCGGAAATTAAATTCTCAAATCCTTAATTCAAATTCATTAAATTTTCAAATAAAATTTATAAACCATGTTTTAAAAAAATTCATTCCTTATAACGACAATAGTTAATGGTTTAGGAAAAATGTACCAAAACAATAAATGAAAATCTAGTATTATCATTCCTAGCAACCAATTAAATTAACTATCCAATTTCAGAAAATTATACTTTTATATATATAAAATATAATCAACACAAAATTATATTATTTACGAATTTTAGAAGCCGTATTGTGTAAGTTTGCTCTGTTGAAGTGTTTTGGAATTTCTATCGATAGCGTTAGCCAAACGAATCGATCGAATCCTAAAATTCAAACTTAACAACTCAAACAACACAATATAAAACATTTTATATTAATAACAAATACACTCCCTCACACGATGATTCAAGGATGGATTTCAAAACAAGATAGAGATTCAAATTCAGAAGGACCTGATCAAAGAGAATTCGAACAATGATAGGTAGGCTCGAAACTGAGATAAGGGAACTAAATTACAAATGAGGAAAGATGGATATACTTAAATTAATCTCGGCAACCTTAACCGGGTCAACCGAGATTCCAGGAATAAGAACGATGCGGAAATTTCAATTTCCCGCTTGAAGGGAAGAGAAGTGACTTCACCATAGTCATTCGGCGAGAGTTGGATAACATGGGCGGAGTCAAAATCACAAGGCTAAGGACAAGTGAAAGGTGGACTGCCTGCATAATACTAAGGCAATCGACCTTTGATTACAAGAGAATTACCCTGCTCGTCTACTAGAGAAACAGTTCGGGCTTGACAGGAAAATAACGGCGTCGTAAACCGAGGACATAGAAATCTTCGGTGAATCGACGCCTGTTGTAAAGGAGTTTCACCTCTTTACAAATCATACAAAGTTTGGTGGGACCGCCGATGGGATTAGTCGCCCAAAGAATGAAGTTAACAGTTGAGGTTGGAGCTATGGGATGCTCCGGTATCAAAAGAACACGAATAGGGATAGACAAGAATGGATTTCAGAACAAAAGGGAAAGTTCCGAAATTCAAAAGAAATCCTAATCAAAGGGGAGAAATTCAAGCTCGAACAAAGGTGATTCTGTAATTAAATTTACTCTCTATGCTAAGTTTTGCCTAAACCAGAGCTCTGATACCAACTGTAACGACCCGCTATTTTGAACCATTCGCATCCGCACATGTCGGACTTGAATTGCTCAAAATATCATACTCTTAATTTATATTTGGCAAAACTCAGCATATACAATAAATAAAATTAATCACAGACACAGAGTAATATAACAATAAGCAGCGGAAAAGATGATAGTAGTTCATGAAGCTACTATATAAACAACAGAGTTTGAAATAAAATACAACAGAATATCTCAAATACAATGTAGTCTCGAGTACAAACAGATGACAAGTCTGAACAAAACCACTAGATAGGTGAAAGCCGAATAGATATAAATGGATCTCTAAGTGAAGCTCCAACTCCAAAGGTGAGTCTCAAATGTTGTGACATTCAGTCTGACCCGAGCACAAAACAGAACACAAACACTCGAGTCAGGATTAACATTCTTATATTAATAAATTCAACTCCAGTGAAATGTCAACTGAAATACAAGTAACTTAAAGGATGTTTGGGATTTCCATCCTCTAAGGATCCGTGGAACTATCTACTATGTAGTAAAATACGCTATTATAATATGTCTATAGTAAAGTAAAAGTATTAAAATAGCGTTAAGGCATCACCTATATCCCTCTTAGCACATTTTTATATATTCATGTAGTCTATACAATGTCGTACGCTCCACAAAAATGGTGGTTTACCCAGAGAACACCACATAGGTACGGTACAAAAAAAACTCGTAGAAGGCACGATAGGGCATGAGACAAGGCACTCGAGGCAATGCCAGGGTAGATATACCGTTTGCGGATCCGGACTGGTGGTAACACATAGTAGCTACTACCGTCCACCTCGTGACATACTCCCAAATCAAAGGTGCACCCAATCAAATCACAAAGTAATAGAATGGTATCGAAGAAATGTGTCTGATAGGAGGAATGACCTCACTTGGCCCGGCATGGCTCCTGTTTTAGCCACATCAAGCTGACTCACGGGAGTCAGGGCTACGTAAATACCATATAGAATCATCGCCAAACCATCCTACTTCGTTCTGGAATCTCCACCACGTACACAGTTGTTAAAGTGGTTTTCGGTATTGGCAGAGCGTATGACAATATCCGTTCTCGGTCTCTTTAACAACCAAACGCTTATTTCACAGCATGGTCATTCATTTCAAATAGTTTATACTTCATATCAAAATATCGTATTCATTTCAAAACCATATCAATTCGATATAATATTCATTTCCAAAATCGTCACACTTTTAAAAATTATAACACTTCCGAAATCATAACACTTTTAAAATCATAGCACCTTTGAAATCATAACACTTTTGAAATCATAGCACTTTTTGAAATTCAAAACAGTTCCAACTTTAACTGTTTAGATATTGAAAATAATTTATATATTAAATAGTTATAAAATTAAAATAGTTTATATATTATAATAGTTCATAGATTAAAATAATTTATATATTAAAATACTTTGTATAATAATTTAGTTTCCTCCAATTTCACAAATCGATTCAAATCAACTTAATTCAAAAATTCAATTTTATCAATCCCAGTTCATCAATTTCAATTCAATTCCACTTATCAAAAACCCATTTCAATTCATATCGATTTCAAATCCAGGTTTGAACTATCTCGTCAATTCCAATAAGATTCAAAGTTTAAATATTCAAACATTTCAATATAAGTTTCATTTAGATTCCAACATTTAACTTTAATTTTATTCAAATTGGAAAATAATCACTTAATCATTTTAGTAACAATTAAATAAAATCTCAATTTATAAATTTACATCAATATTAAATATTCAGTCTCACTTTTATTTAAAAAATTGAGAATGTTCATTTAATAACTTTTTATCAAATCAAGTTATCAATCATCTCTTTCAAAATCTCAAAATCAATAAGTTCAAATCAATTCTTGTTTAAATTCAATTATTAACCAATTTAAATTTCAAGTCAACATTAATTTATCTTCCCAACCTTTATTATTAAAGTTATAAGATAAATCTATTTTTAAAATATTAATATATATTTAAATAAATAATTTAACATATTATATACTAATTAAATTAAATTTTTATTAAATTAAATCTTATTATTAAATATTTTTTATATTAAATATTTTTTATATATTTTAAAATAATAAAATTATAGGTAAAATCTTAAAAGTTATATTTTCAAAACTAACTTATAAATTTAAATTTTCCAAACATATAATTTTAAAAATCTAAAATTTAGATATATATAAAAATAACATTTATATATATTATATTTTAAAAATCAATATTTATTAAAACTCATATATTTCCTTTCAAAAACCTTGGAAATCATTTTTAAAATATAGACCAACGGTGTCCGTATGTAATTTTCTATCCTATGGTCAAGTGATACGGATGTTTATCCTTTCAATTCGCAATTTAAATATCTACGGGTATATATCATTTCAACCCGCAATCCCAAAAATTCAAAATCAATGAAAATCGCTTGGGTTTATCATTTCAACCCATAACGATTTTCCCCTGTTCTACAAAATCATTCGGGTATGTATCATTTCAACCCATAGGGATTTCTAAATTAACAGGGAACTTGCAGAGTGAGAACAAATATGTTAATAATATAACATATCAACAACAGGCATATATCATCTGTAACAAATTAAATAAAATATATACAACAGGATATGGTGTCATACATCACAGATGAACAATTGCAAAAAATGGCATATCATATTTCACAATTAAATAACTAACAATTCAAATTTAACAGCATATTTCAATTGTCGTTTCAAGTGAAATCAAATTTACTAAATATAAGAACATTAATTGTGAGTGATTCGCTCACCTTTCGAGGCTAGAAGAAATAGATAACAAGACAAGCTACAATTTGAGTCACGATCTAGATAATCGACCAATCCAAACCACAAATCTCAAAGCGAAGTAAGCTGAACACGGATTTGACGGACAAAGTTGATAAATAGGAATCGATGAGAACAAATCGAATCAGCTTGATATAAATGGAAAATATATATTCTATCATTATTGTTATTATTTTATAAAAATCAATATTAAGACAAATATTAAAATAAAATATATATACATATATATATATCTGTGTGTGTGTAATTCAAAATCGTTATTCTTAAAATACAAATATTTGAAAATCAAAGATATATTTATTATATTTAGATCAATACTAAAGTTAAGCAGCCTCTTAGCTATGAAAACAATCTATATAACGATCAAAATATGTATATATAGACATAAAACTGTATATATATATATATATGTATGTATTTTTTTTTAAATCTAAATATCAGTATATCTGTAAATTATATATATAATAAAATCAATGACAAAGATCAATATATATAACATGCAGACGTTATATACACACAATTATATAGGCTTTTGTATACAAACCGATCCTATACTTATATTGCTATATATATCTAAATGAACGGGTTATATATATCTAAACTAATATACATATAAATATTACACATATATGAACTTATGTAAACTTATATACATATATATACACGAACAAACAGTATATATATAACTTATATAAAATATATATATAAAATCAAACCGATTGCATTTATTATATAAATCAGATATATAACTAACATAACCTGGACCTAGAAACAACTATATATACACAAACCTTTTTAAACATATTTTACAATATATAACTTAAGACAAACCTTCGTATATACCTTCCTTTAAAACTGCATCAAGTATGAATATACGCCTTTAAATTTTCCCTTTAAGATGCAAGCTATCATATGCACTCAAGTATATATATATTTATGCTAAGATATAAACAAATATCTTAACTTATATATATATATATATGGCCTGTCAAAAGGGAAGGCACGGCATGGCTGATGGAAGGCGTGTGCTTGGATGAGGTTGGCTGCTAGGATAAAGTGGATTTCGGCCATGATGGGTTCAGGTTGGCGGAAGGGAGAGGGGAGATGGTGGAAGAAGGAATTGGACTGGGGTTAGGAAGCTATGGAGGTCGGTGGGAAATGGTGGTGTGTGGCGGAGTTGGCCTCGCCTGTGGAGGGGATGGTGATATGGATAGGGTACTCGGATGTTGAACGGCGGAGGGGTGGTTGTGGAGGTGGGTTCCGGTTGGAGGCGGTCACGGTGGTGCTCGGAGATGGGCTGGAGGGTAACGGCGACTGGGAGGGGGTTGAGATGAACATGGAGGAGGTGGATCGGTTGCGGGTTCGGTCGGAGAGAGTGGGAGGCACGGCTGAGCGTGACTCGAGGTAGAGGCTATGGGTTGAGGGAGGCGGAAGAGGTTGTGAGCTAGGGGAGGAGTTGCGTGTTGTGCTGTATGGCTCGGGTGGCTGCGAAATGAAAGAGAGGGGAGGGAGGTAAAGGACGTAGAAATATGGGCAGGGAGATGATGCGACATAGGGTGAAGGTATGAAGCTTGCTTCAGGAAAAAAATGATTCTCTTCTATTCTATAATAATTATATATATTTTTCCAAAGAAACGATCAGAACCAAAGAAGGGAAAAGAACCAGAATTTAAAATGAACCAATTAAAATGAAATAGCCAACATATTTAACAGTCGGGATAGCAAGCGTCAGGAAATAAATTCTGCGAATAATTAAACAAGTAGCTATTCACTTCAACCGTTTAAAATCATGAATGGACACAGAATATCAAAAGCTCCAAAACGGGTATTGATATGGTTATCTGTTTCACTGATTCTGTCGTGCACCGGACATCAAAATTGACAATTGAATATACTACAGATATCAGCTCGACGAGACGAAGAGAACAGTACACAAATATTAGCGATACGACTATTCTATCAAAAATCGATATTCGTTGACAAACTGCTGCTAATTTGCTGAAAATAAGATAAACGAGGCTAGAGGAGTCCAAATTTGACGAAATGAAATATGACGTCTCACTCAGAAAATGATAAACATTTTTATTATGTAAAAATATTCAGGTTTCGAAAGTATTTTATTTTCATCTAATTTCAACTGATTTTAATTGAAATAAAATTACACAACATAACTAACATTCATATTTACCAGTGAAAATCTACCATTTGCTATGTTTAAATAGACGCATACCAAATATCAAATTTTTATTTTCAATTTCAATTATTAAAAATTTCAAAAAAATTCAGTTAATTACGTTATAAAACCGTTAAAATTTACGGGTCGTTACACTATCCCCCGCTCAAAACTTTTTATCCCCGAAAAGGAACGAGGTAGGAGAATATGAACAACTAGAAAGAAAAGATAGATTAAAATACATATTATCATATACACAACAGATTCAAAACCATATAAATTTCATCTGTTTCAAATTGATTCAAAATCAATTAATTTGATTTCAATCCATTTTATTTAATCAACAATATTCATTTATATTCATATTTTATTGATTTTCAACTCAAGCTATTTTCATTTAATTTGATTTGTTTCAATTTATTAATAGTTGTTACAAAACTTCTTTCAAAACAAAATTTATTTGATTTAACTCATTTATTTTATCCGTTTATCTTTGGTTAAGTTAATTCCACTTATAATTCAATTTCAACTATTCCTAAGTTCACATTAGTGTGCTTAAATAGCATTCTCTTTTATTTATTTAATTTATTTCACTTAAAATATATTTTGCAACATATATTACGTGTATAAACATTTATTATAACCATATATTATTAAACAAATTTATTCCCTTTTTCATTATTCAATTTATTATGCAATTTATTATTTACAAATTCTCTTAACAAAATATCATTTTTGGACATATTATTACTTACATCATATTGTATATTATCCAATTACGATCTAATTACATTTAAACTTTTCTAGGTAAGTTATATTAATGTTTCTGAGTGTAATTAAACACTATACAAATTTACATTTTATTTACAACATTTATATTAAGCAGAATTTAGTTTAAACATTTTAATTTAAATAATTTATCACTTAAGGTTTCTCTTGTATAACCTTCAACTGCAAATTCATCTTAACATTTCAACTTTTTAGATAATTCAGGTAAGTTATACATGTTTATTAGAATGCAATTGAAATAAATTTTATCCTAATTCAACTATTTCAAGTTATTTTAAATTCCAATTTAAATTTTTTAAACACTTCAAATATTTCACAATTTTTGATTTATTTCAATAATTGAAAATCCTAACTTAACACAAAATTTAAGAATTAAATTTCCAATTTCACTTCACACCATTTTGAAATAAATATAAATATATATTTTGTGAATCATATCATATTCAAGAAATTCAAATCAAATTCCTTTTCCAAAACAAAAGTGTAGCAAAGCTGCTACGTGGTCTCTCCACTTTGAGACTCGAAAATAAATGTCGATGATGTTGCAGCCATCACCGAAATTATTTTCCAGCGACAAAAAGGAGAGTACCGATTTTCTTTTAAAATTCTTTGAAAACAATTTATATTCAGAAATATTTTCAAATAATATATTTTCCAAAACCTTTGAAACCAAAATTTTGAAAATACCGGAAATTAAATTCTCAAATCCTTAATTCAAATTCATTAAATTTTCAAATCAAATTTATAAACCATGTTTAAAAAAATTCATTCCTTATAACGACCATAGTTAATGGTTTAGGAAAAATGTACCAAAACAATAAATGAAAATCTAGTATTATCATTCCTAGCAACCAATTAAATTAACTATCCAATTTCAGAAAATTATACTTTTATATATAAAAAATATAATCATACACAAAATTATATTATTTACCAATTTTGAAAGCCGTATTGTGTCAGTTTGCTCTGTTCAAGTGTTTTGGAATTTCTATCGATAGCATTAGCTAGACGAATCGATCGAAACCCAAAATCCAAATTTAACAACTCAAACAACACAATAAAAAACATTTTATATTAATAACAAATACACTCCCTCACACGATGATTCAAGGATGGATTTCAAAACAAGGATAGAGATTCAAATTCAGAAGGACCTGATCAAAGAGAATTCGAACTACAATAGGTAGGCTCAAAACTGAGATAAGGTAACTAAATTACAAAAGAGGAAAGATGGATATACTTATATCAATCTCGGGCGACCTTAACCGGGCCAACCGAGATTCTAGAAATAAGAACGATGCGGAAATTTCAATTTCCCACTTGAAGGGAAGAGAAGGGACTTCACCATAGTCATCCGGCGAGAGTTGGATACCATGGGCAGAGTCAAAATCACAAGGCTAAGGACAAGTGAAAGGTGGACTGCCTGCATAATACTGAGGCAATCGACCTTTAATTACAAGAGAATTACCCTGGTGTCTACTAGAGAAACAGTTCGGGCTTGATAGGAAAATAACGGCATCGTAAACCGAGGACTAGAAATCTTTGGTGAATCGACGCATGTTGTAAAGGAGTTTCACCCCTTTGCAAATCAAACAAAGTTTGGCGAGGCCGCCGATGGGATTAGTCGCCCAAAGGATGAAGTAAACAGTTGAGGTTGGAGCTATGGGATGCTCCAGTATCAAAAGAACACGAATAGGGAGAGACAAGAATGGATTTCAGATCAAAAGGGAAAGTTCTGAAATTCAAAAGAAATCCTAATCAAAGAGGAGAAATTCAAGCTCGAACAAAGGTGATTTTGTAATTAAATTTACTCTATATGCTAAGTTTTGCCTAAACCAGAGCTCTGATACCAACTGTAACGACCTGCTATTTTTACCATTCGCATCCGCACATGTCGGACTTGAATTGCTCAAAATATCATACTCTTAATTTATATTTGGCAAAACTCACCATATACAATAAATAAAATTAATCACAGACACAGAGTAATATAACAATAAGCAGCGGAAAAGATGATAGTAGTTCATGAAGCTACTATATAAACAACAGAGTTTGAAATAAAATACAACAGAATATCTCAAATACAATGTAGTCTCGAGTACAAACAGATGACAAGTCTGAACAAAACCACTGGATAGCTGAAAGCCGAATAGATATAGATGGATCTCCAAGTGAAGCTCTAACTCCAAAGGTGAGTCTCAAATGTTGTGACACTCGGTCTGACCCGAGCACAAAGCAGAACACAAACACTCAAGTCAGGATTAACATTCTTATATTAATAAATTCAACTCAAGTGAAATGTCAACTGAAATACAAGTAACTTAAAGGATGTTTGGGATTTCCATCCTCTAATGATCCGTGGAACTATCTACTATGTAGTAATATACGCTATTATAATATGTCTATAGTAAAGTAAGAGTATTAAAATAGCATTAAGGCGTCACCCATATCCCCCTTAACACATTTTTATATATTCTTGTAGTCTATACAATGTCGTACGCTCCACCAAACTAGTGGTTTACCCAGAGGACACCACATAGGTACGGTACAAAACAAACTCGTAGAAGGCGCGATAGGGCATGCGACAAGGCACTCGAGGCAATGCCAGGGTAGATATACTGTTTACGGATCCGGACTGGTGGTAACGCATAGCAGCTACTACCGCCCACCTCGTGACACACTCCCAAATCAAAGGTGCACCCAATCAAATCACAAAGTAATAGAATGGTATCGAAGAAATGTATCCGATAGGAGGAATGACCTCACTTGGCCCGGCATGGCTCCTGTTTTAGCCACATTAAACTGACTCACGGAAGTCAGGGCTACGTAAATACCATATATCATCGCCAAACCATCCTACTTCGTTCTGGAATCTCCACCACGTACACAGTTGTTAAAGTGGTTTTCGGTATTGGCAGAGAGTATGACAATATTCGATCCCGGTCTCTTTAACAACCAAACGTTTATTTCACAGCGTGGTCATTCATTTCAAATAGTTTATACTTCATATCAAAATATCATATTCATTTCAAAACCATATCAATTCGATATAATATTCATTTCCAAAATCGTCACACTTTTAAAAATTATAACACTTCCGAAATCATAGCACTTTTGAAATCTTAGCACCTTTGAAATCATAACACTTTTGAAATCATAGCACTTTTTGAAATTCCCAACAGTTCCAACTTTAACTGTTTAGATATTGAAAATAATTTATATATTAAATAGTTATAAAATTAAAATAGTTTATATATTAAAATAGTTCATAGATTAAAATAATTTATATATTAAAATACTTTGTATAACAAATTTAGTTTTCTCCAATTTCACAAATTATTCCAAATCAACTTAATTCCAAAATTCAATTTTATCAATCCCAGTTCATCAATTTCAATTCAATTTAACTTATCAAAAACCCATTTTAATTCATATAGATTTCAAATCTAGGTTTGAACTATCTCTTGAATTCCAATATGATTCAAAGTTTAAATATTCAAACATTTCAATATAAGTTTCATTTAGATTCCAACATTTAACTTTAATTTTATTCAAATTGGAAAATATTCACTTAATCATTTTAGTAACAATTAAATAAAATCTCAATTTATAAGTTTACATCAATATTAAATATTCAGTCTCACTTTTATTTATAAAATTGAGAATATTCATTTAATCACTTTTTATCAAATCAAGTTATCAATCATCTCTTTCAAAATCTCAAAATCAATAAGTTCAAATCAATTCTTGTTTAAATTCAATTATTAACCAATTTAAATTTCAAGTCAACATTAATTTATCTTCCCAACCTTTATTATTAAAGTTATAAGATAAATCTATTTTGAAAATATTAATATATATTTAAATAAATACCTAAACATATTATATACTAATTAAATTAATTTTTTATTAAATTAATTCTTATTAATAAATTTATTTTATATTAAATATTATTTTATATATTTTAAAATAATAAAATTATAGGTAAAATCTTAAAAATTATATTTTCAAAACTAACTTATAAATTTAAAATTTCCAAACATATAATTTTAAAAATCTAAAATTTAGACATATATAAAAATAACATTTATATATATTATATTTTAAAAATCAATATTTATTAAAACCCATATATTTCCTTTCAAAACTTTGGAAATCATTTTTAAAATAGAGACCAACTGTGTTCGTATATAATTTTTTATCCTGTGGTCAAGTGATACGGATATTTATCATTTCAATCCGCAATTTAAATATCTACGGGTATATATCATTTCAACGCGCAATCCCAAAAATTCAAAATCAATGAAAATTGCTTTGGTTTATCATTTCAACCCATAACGATTTTCCCCTGTTCTACAAAATCGTTCGGATGTGTTTCATTTCAACTCATAGGGATTTCTAAATTAATAGGGATCTTACAGAGTGAGAACAAATATGATAATAATATAACATATCAACAACAGGCATATATCATCAGTAACAAATTAAATAAAATATATACAACAGGATATGGTGTCATACATCACAGATGAACAATTGCAGAAAATGGCATATCATATTTTACAGTTAAATAACTAACAATTCAAATTTAACAGCATATTTCAATTGTCGTTTCAAGTGAAATCAAATTTACTAAATATAAGAACATTAATTGTGAGTGATTCATTCACCTTTCGAGGCTAGAGGAAATAGATAACAAGACAAGCTACGATTTGAATCACAGTCTAGATAATCGACCAATCCAAACCACAAATCTCAAAGCGAAGTAAGCTGAACACGGATTTGACAGACGTAGCTGATAAATAGGAATCGATGAGAACAAATCGAATCAGCTTGATATAAATGGAAAATATATATACTATCATTATTGTTATTATTTTATTAAAATTAATATTAAGACAAATATTAAAATAAAATATATATACATATATATGTGTGTGTAATTCAAAATCGTTATTCTTAAAATACAAATATGTAAAAATCAAAGATATATTTATTATATTTAGATCAATACTAAAGTTAAGCAGCCTCTTAGCTATGAAAACAACCTATATAACGATCAAAATATTTATATATAGACATAAAACTATATATATATGTATTTTTTTAAATCTAAATATCAATATATCTGTAAATTATATATATAAAATAAAATCAATGACAAAGATCAATATATATAACATGTAGACGTTATATACACACAATTATATAGGCTTATGTACACAAACCGATCTTATACTTATATAGCTTATATATATATATATATATATATATATCTAAATGAACAGGTTATATATTTCTAAACTAATATACATATAAATATTACACATATATGAACTTATGTAAACTTATATATATACACGAACAAACATTATATATATAACTTATATAAAATATGTATATAAAATCAAACCGATTTATTATATAAACATATATATAAATCAGATATATAACTAACAGAACCTGGACCTAGTAACAACTATATATATACCAACCTTTTTAAGCATATTATATAATATATAACTTAATACAAACCTTCGTATATACCTTCCTTTAAAACTGCAGCAAGTATAAATATATACCTTTAAATTTTCCCTTTAAGATGCAAGCTATCATATGCACTCAAATATATATATATTTATGCTATGATATAAACAAATATCTCAACTTATATATATACATGGACTGTCAAAAGGGAAGGCACGGCAAGGCTGATGGAAGGCGTGTGCTTGGTTGAGGTTGGCTGCTAGGATAAAGTGGAGTTCGGCCATGATGGGTTCAGGTTGGCAGAAGGGGGAGGGGAGATGGTGGAAGAAGGAATTGGACTGGGGTGAGAAGCTAGGGAGGTCGGTGGGAAATGGTGGTGTGTGGCAGAGTTGGCCTCGGTTGTGGAGGGGATGGTGATATGGATAGGGTACTCGGCTGTTGAACGACGGAGGGGCGGTTGCGGAGGTGGGTTCCGGTTGGAGGCGGTCACGGTGTTGCTCGAAGATGGGCTGGAGGGTAACGGTGACTGGGAGGGGTTCAAGATGAACGTGGAGGAGGTAGATCGGTTGTGGGTTCAGTCGGAGAGAGGGGGAGGTGCGGTTGAGCGTGACTCGAGGTGGAGGCTATGGGTTGAGGGAGGTGGAAGAGGTTGTGAGCTAGGGGAGGAGTTGCGTGCTGTGCTGTGTGGCTCGGGTGGCTGCGAAATGAAAGAGAGGGGAGGGAGGTGGAGGATGTAGAAATATGGGCAGGGAGATGATGTGGCATAGAGTGAAGGTACGAAGCTTGCTTTAGGAAAAAAATGATTCTCTTATATTCTATAATAATTATATATATTTTTCCAAAGAAACGAACAGAACCAAAGAAGGGAAAAGAACCAGAATTTAAAATGTATTTGATGTTTTATATATACTCTTAGGATATAGTAGAGTATTATACAAGTAATAAAGTGGAGTAAGTTTCTATGGAATGTTTTATAAATGAAGTTATGTCTTTATAAAATGTTTAGAAACTTTAAGTTATGTTTTTATGAAACCATTTTAGTATTGAGTGATATATTATTTGTGTAAATGGATGTGATTTAAATGATATTGGTATAGTAAAAAACCAATAGGATAAATATGTAAGCTATACATAGATCGTTCTATTCGCATGGTTGTTCTTGATCTAATGTTGGAGTACTTGGTTTTGAGGTGATTTACACCGGTCCGGACAAGGAATTTCACTCGATTCTTGACGGCGAACACTTGATAATGATTCTTGATATGATCTCAAAATTTTCTATCATAGTATATGGCTATGTAAGGAGAATAGAGGTTTCTAATTAAGGAACCTAATTGGAGTCCGCACTAGAGAGGTCAAGTGATCTATACTAGTTTGGAAGTGAAATTAATGTGATCGAGTAAGTGATCGGGTTTGATATTGCATACGGATAATCCATGTACATCATACGGGCTTTAGTATATGCATATTATGTTTTGTTGACTTATGGAGAGTTTATGTGATGACTCTTCGATTAGTTATCAGGTAGCATGCATAATCAACTAAGTAATAACCTGAAGCTGTTGAGCGTAAGGTATGCTTAACTAGTTATTTATCGTCCTTGTGCGATAAGAGGATTTGTGAACTTAAGCAAACCATGAGTTATGTTTGCTAGTAAATTTTGAATACTCTTAAGTATTACTTTGTGATTGTTTCCTTTTGTTGCTCGTGTTCGAATTTTGAAGGCGAAATATTTTAAGTGGGGGAAAATATAACGGTCTAGAATTTCGGACACTTCGTATTTAAATACCAGAATTATTTTAGTATTTGAATCTTGAATTAAATGTTATTAAATCAATTTAATAACCATTTTATGCCCCTTTTAATCATAACTAATGATGTAAACTTGTTTTGGAAAAATGTTTACAAAAATAAATACTTTGAAGAAACATCGATAATATGACCGAAAATCGTTTTATCAATAGACAGCTTTTTACTCGTCAGAAGTTGTTCAAAACTTTTTCAGCATACACTTAGAAAATCAACAATATGAAATAAAAATATTTTATCATTTATGGAAATAAAATATTTAATGATGTCATGGGTGATGTCATGGGAAGATATTTTGAAAATGAGCTTTAAAGGAAAGACTTAAGTGTTAAGTAAAAGATAATAGGGTGTAAAGTAAAAGGAGCATGCAAGGCACAGGAGGAGAGGTCTTGGCCATGTAAAAGGAAAGGTCTAGCGGTGTTAAACACTTCATTATCTTAGAAACCTTGAAAAGAATCAAAAGAATAAAAATGATGAAAGTGGATTAACACTAATTCACTTTGTTCTTCACTAATCTTTCTCTAATTAGTTCAAATCTCTTCCAAACATCATCAAACTTTCACCAACACCTTAGAATGCCTTAGGAAGAAAGGATCTAAAGTCAAAAGTGGAAAAGATGGAATAAAAGGGGGAGCTTGGGTTTGGCCTTGAGCATGGAAGGAAGGGGAAGGTGTTGCCTTGGCTTGGATGTGCTAAAGATCGGATCTTTAGGAGTTTGGTGATGGTAGGAAGTGGTTCTTTTATTCTTGTGTGTTTGAGCTTGTATTAGGCTTGGATTTGGGTGAGTTATCCCACTATCTATATGTATATATTGTGTATATATGTTATGTGCTTGAAATATAAAGTTATAAACTTTGCACCCCACTTGCTTTTGAAAGCAAATGACAAATCTATATTGTATAACCTCATTTTTACAACCTTCTATAAAATGCAGCATGGCCTAGACTTTATGTTTACATGTTTGGTTGGCTCGTATGCTGGATTGAAGTATGTTTGAAAGTGTTTGAAGCGAGAATAGTTGTTATAAGTGCACTTTGATATCCCTTAACTTTAACTTTTATAAATGCAAGATTTATGATCTTAACTTGGGATAATTTAATTTGGTTGTTCTCTATACATATTTTTATGTATGGGACAGTAAATAAATAGTTTGGAAAGTAATAGAAATTATGAATCGAAGTCGTGAAAGTTAGAAGCGAAAAGGTCGCTATGGATGCACTTTGAATATTCCTTGTGTTCGGTGATTTTCAAAGTAAACTTTGAGAAACATCCTAGGGGTTTCTTTGCATTTTTGATAATTAATATAAGAGTACTTATTACTGGGAAAATAAGGAAGTTTAAATCATTCATTAACTTGGGAAACAAAGTTGCAAAATGTTATAGCGAGAAGAAGGTCGCTATATAAACACTTCGAAATACCTTGTTTTTGGTAATTTTTGTCATTAATTTGAAAGACATTCTTAGGGGTTTCTTGATATTTTTAATAATTATTATACGTATAATTATTCTTGAAAAAAATAAAAGTTTAAAATATTTTATAACTGGTCGATCAAAGTGGCAAAAGTTAGAGTAAACAAATGGTTATAAATACACCTTGTAAATATTGCTTGTTTTCACGAATGTTTATAAACAAATTAAAAGATATTATTTGGGTCAATTTCCATGGGTTTTAGGTACCTTAAGGGTAGTACTTACTGTAAAAAATTTAAGTCTTAAATCATTTGTTTAAGTGGTTAAAACTGGTCACAAAGATCGTGCTCTTTTATGTTGTTCTTTATCAATGACTTTACAGCATTTATAAGTGCTGTAATAAGCTGTTTATGGTTTTATGAATTATGGAAGTAAAGATGTTTTATTATATAAAACATGTTTTTATTTATTTTCATCAAAATTATAAATTAGTTATTTTCAAGTAATATTTTACATAGATATTTATAGCTATTTATAAGTATTTTTAAAGTGTTTTTATATATATAAAAGTTCCAAAAAAATAATTAACTATTTTTAACACCAAAAGCCGACGAAGTAGGCTTATCTATTTGTGAGTGTTAAGATTAATGTTCGAGTAGGGATAAAAGAAATAGTGGTCTAACCTACTGGCCTCACCTTTGATTTAGAAATGGTTAAGTTGGGAATGTCAGAAATATGTTAATCATGTTGTTTTTTTACTCATTTATGAAGGTCATCAATACTATACTTAACACTAAAAGCCGACAAGGTAGACTTGTCTATCTGTGAGAATTAAGAATGAAGTATCTAGACAAGGCTTTGATATGCAACCAGTGCTCTAACTTATGTGTCTTTACTCTTGACAGATGGATAATATAAGTTGGAATGTCGGAAACGTGTTAAGTATATGAATATTGATTTCTATAAGCGATCGTTTTAACTGGATAGTCGATTAGTCGACTATCGAACTTAACCAAATACTAACTTAGATCTTTAAAAGAATGTTCTTAAAGATAATATAAATATGGAATGGTTTTAGGTTTGTTGTGAAAATGTGTTAATAACATTGGTTTTTAACCCTTTTTTATTATACTTATGAATGTAAATAGATCTTTACAAGAATGTTTTTAAAGATAAACATAAGTGAAATGGTTTTGGGTTTTTAGTGACAATGTTTAAGTACTTAAACCTATCGAATGGACTTGTGAAAGTACTTAAATCCTTAAATGGATATTTTGAAGGAAATTATAAGTATGGAATATTTTGGAAAAAGATAGAAAAAGTAAAGGTTTAAAGTAAGAAATCTTGTTAATGATCTATAAATATACTTATACCATTTGGGATAAGTATATGAATACTTTTTGAAGTATTGAAAGAGTACATATGAATAGTACGGATTAGTAACTGAATTTTTATTAGATAAAAGAAGTTTTACTAATAAAAGAGGTTTTAATTAATAAAAGTTTAATTAAATAAAAAGGGGATTATAAGTCGCTTATGTGACCTAATCATGCTTTGTTTGACTTGATCGTGCTTTGTGTGTTTACTCGTTTATGGAAAGTATTTAGTCGTGTACTTAGCACTAAAAGTTCAAAAATGTGATAAGTATATGAGATCATTCTCGTTATTGTTGAATATGACCAAATTCATCGATTAGGTCTTAAAGAGATCAGGATCGGTAAGTGTTTCACTTATCGAAAACCACTTCAAGACTATGATACATGTTCTATCTCTTGAAAGTGGATTTGGTTGAGATGTTGGAATCCATGTATGGTTTTGAGATCTGTTCGAGATGTGGGAATCCATTTAAGGATTCATATTCTGTTCGAGTGATGAAGACTCGTGTGAGAGATATTGAACATAACCTCGACATCGAAAATGGTAGAAAACAGAGTAGGCACATAGCTTAGGGATTAGCTAGTCCACGAAAGGATATTATTAGTCCATATCTAGAGTACGCTTATCGATGTTGTACGCGGGAGGTGATGATAATTGGGATCACGCGTTTAGGCATGGACCGACTGTATTTTCCTTGACGGTATATTTTATCTAGAGATATAGGACGCTCGAAGGTAGTTTCTGATCTTTTTGCAGGAGATTGGATTTCAGCTTGACCGAAGGATCTCCATGGAAAATCTATTTTGTGATCGTACCTTAGTGGTTTTGATTGTATCCTCAATATACTATGGTGTGATCAATGTAAGCATCACAGCTATTTTCTGATTTATATTCTTTACCCTAGACGTTATCTATCGTATCACCTTATGTACTTATTAGATGGTAGTTCTTTTGAGGGTATAACCCTTACGGCATTCTGTGCGGTCTCAAAAGTACTGTTATATGCTAGCTACATATTTCTTGAGTTTCTCATACCAGACTTAGGTCTGACATGTGATTTTTGTTTTCCCTCAATTCCTCGTGTTCTCTTTCAAGCAGTCCGAGAAAGGTAGGTTTTAATTGGATGTTCTGGAGCTCAAGGAAACAAGCTGGATGTTTCACCTACCATAGTATTCTTATTTCCGCTACATTACTATATTGTACATATCAGCATTTGCGAGGACAAGTTGTTATAACTATCCAAGCTGATGATAGTATTTAGAATTGTAACTCTGAAATGATGTGTATCTTAGAGTAACAGTTTTTACTGTCTTTTGATATTATATGTTATCCTTCCGTTGTGAGATTCTGATATTGTGTTCCTTCTTTCATGTTTATTTCTATTCTTTTTATTTACCCTAACAATCTATCTTGCCGACACTTGAGTGATCGACATGTGAACACCGTGGATGTATTAGTGTCGATATTTGAGGGTCGAAAAGGCGAGTGGTTACAATTACCTCATGTTTGTCTAGCCGTTGCTCCAGCTTGCATCATATTAATAAAGAACTGGTGCATAGTCTCCATATCCGTTGGTGTAGCTTCAGCACCCACATTAGCATTAGCATTGGAAGTTCGGTTAGCATTCCTATCATTAGCCCAGACATTTCCATTTGTAGTGGTGCTCCTGCCTCCTAAGTTTAGTCTTCCACTTTCGGTATTCATTTCTCATAATCTGCATATGAGCCTTCATAAGATATTAAAGATTAATCTAAGAAAGAGGGAAGAATATAGATAAATAAATGTACTTATATATAGAAAATAACAAGTACATTACTATAATGTATCTCATTCCCCAATTTATTCTTTCCATTTTATTTGGGTTAATTTTTATGTAAACTTGGCTCTGATACCAAGTAGTAATATACACCATTTTGATGCTCGAAAACAGATGTTATTGATGATGCAATCATCCTTAACATTATTTTCCAGTGACAAAATGAGATTAGCTATTGTATCATTAACATTAAGAGAACAAGAAATTAAAATTTTAAACAAAATATTTTCATTCATTCATTTGCAAATTCATTGCACTCAGTTGTATTTCCATTACATAACCCCACAATTCCACTATTTGATAAACTACAATAAATATAAATATATTTTCAAGAGCGACATATGAAGATGCCCCCTTGGATGATCAAAGTCCTAACTGCTAAACAGTTACAATACCCATCATTACATACATTTGATCAATAAAACAAAAGCCAGTTAACACTGCACAATGGAAATAATACTCTTAAATAGTAGCATGCCACTCGCATGTCTCTGGAAGCTTATTCCTCTAACCTAAAAACTCTACTCTCAGCCTACCCGATTTCAGTTGGGTATCTGAGAGTTTAAGGGGAAATCAAAATCTTTAGGTCAAACGAAAATTCTGGTGCAAATAATATTAGCCCATCTTAAACCAAAATAGAGATACTTAGTGAGACCACACCACTGAGCGAAACGGGTTTTCCCCACACTAGTATGCTTACAATCAATATGTCAATCATAACATATACCTGCAACCATAATGATTAGAACATACTCATAACGTCAAATTTTTTATCATGTATTAATGGGTTAAAATAAATAGTCCATCATTCATTAGGGTCAAAAGGGTTAAATATTCCCTTAATAGCCCAATCCCATAATATGGTACATGGCACAGTTTTCCCAAACCAACTAAAAACTTATTGGGCTCTCCAGCCAAAAATGTAACCAGATAATCCAAAATCTCATGTGCAATAAGAGTAAATAACCTAGGCTTCTATCCCAATAGAAGAAAAACGATAGTGAGCATCTCTGCTATGATTTCTTTTCGATGTGTAACCCTAAAAGTTTAGCCTCAATACCGATAAAACCCTACTCATTAGAATCACAGACCTGACCAACCGAGGGCTTAACAATTGGAGGATAAGGTGCGACCCTAACCCAATCTCCACCTAAAATCTTGTTTCAAAATATCCATGAGTCATATCTTTTGATTAGTACAAGGCATACTAACTCAATGTGATCTTCCGGATCTCTTGGATGCAATTATACTCACTCGGGAGTTTAAGTCTGACCATATCCACTTTGGAACCACCCTAATATGTCGTCAGTTCCCAAATCCCAGGGTCAAAAATGATGTGCGATAACATAAATTGAGAATGTTAACAATTTAGCATATGCAATAATAACTGATGTAGATACACGTATAACATATTATCGTCCGCCATAAATGTATTTTTATATAACAGCCATATTATACACAAAATTACTTGTAATAAGTAATACTTTCCTTTACTGAAACTCTTTAAGAATTGGTTAAAACATATTTTCTTTCCGTTGAAAACTTGTCAAAATATTTAACAAAAATCTCTTATTTTATTTATGGAAACCATAGCCAGAACAAGAGTTAACTATCAAGTGCATAAAATATGCTATCTATGTTTTCAAAAACTTATGTCAACACACATCAAAAATCTTAAGCCATTGCATGTCAACAATATAGGCTATCGCATGTCAAGAAAATCATAGCCATCGCATGTTTACACTACATGAGGTTATCGCATATTGACAAATATAACATTGCATATCAACCAAAGTAGTGCATCGCAATTTGAAAACATGTAGCCATCACAAGTTGATAAAAAGAGCTACCTTGCATTGATAAAAGCATAGCTATCGCAAGTTGATAAAATGATGCTATCGCAAGTTGACAAAAATGATGTTATCGTATGTTGAAAAACTCAAGGTTATCGCAAGTTGACAATTACATGCTATCGCATATTGATAAAAATAGCTATCGCAAGTTGAAAAATACTTGCTATATCAAGTTGATAAAAATAGCTATCGCAAGTTGATTAATACATGTTATTGCAGGTTGATTGAGATAGCTACCGCAAGTTGACAAACACATACGATCGTAGGCTAATAGATAGCATTTTTGTAAATATCTACAAAATTGAATTATTTTCTTTATAAGTAACAACTTTTCACTAAACTGATTTATTTGTCAAATTTTCATTGGTTAATCAAAATCATTTTAGAAAATTTGCAGCAAAACAAAAGGAGAAAATTTCTCCTTTATCAAAGTATTAATTTTCTAATAATTATGCCATTAATTATCTTTCTGCAATTAAAACCCTCTTCATGAAATAATTTATATTAAATTGAGATTACTTGGAAAAAAATTCCCAAAAATCAGAATTTGCTTCCATAACATCATATAAAAGTTTCAAAGCAAAATAATTATTTTTCTTATTTTTAGTAATTAAACCTGAAATTATATATTTTCTCAACTCGTAAAATTCATAATAATTCCGAAAATTTGAAATTTAAAATCCATCTCCAAAATATTACTTCAAACATCATATCAAAAATTCAAAAAATTTGGAGTTCAAAAACATTGTTTTTACACCAAAACCCCTTAAGGAAATTGCAAACAAATATACAATGATGACCATAACATATCCAAATGATTATCTAAGCCATGTGCATGATAAATATCAACAAATCAATTCGGGTTACGTCAAAAATCCGAATTTAAAACACCATACAATAAAGAAAGAGATATATTATTCACCTTAGAACTAGAGGTAGGTTGAGATAATTGCCTTTGTTCCTTTCCTTAGCTTTTTCTCCCTTTAAGCTTCCTTCCTTTTCTTCTTCTTTGTTTAGAATGTTTAATAGGGTTTAGTGATTTTATTTTACTTTTCTTATGTTATGATGGTATGGTCGAAAATATATGGGAGGGGAGAGTATATGTTAGGGGAAATAAATCATGAGTTATCTTTATTTCCTTATTTCTCACCTATATAATTAAGCCCCTTTACATTTCTTTCCCTATAAACCAATTCTCCATTTAAAGTTTGAAATTCAAATTATATTTTTATATGGCAATTATCCACACTATCTATATATTCGTATTTTCCCACATTACTCATTTAGTTCTTTCTTAACTAAATATTCAAAATAATGTGTAACAAAAATTAGGGATGTTATAAGCTCTCCTTCTTAAAGAATTTCATCCTTAGAATTGCGATAAAGAAAACAATAAGCATATAAATCATGCAAACATGTGTCACAAGCGCATAAAATCAATACTACTAGAAAAACCACTAGTCAAAAGTCTATACAACAATATTGATCATACAATCAAAATAACTCAGGATAAGCCTTTCTAATCCTATCCTCAGTCTCTTAAGTACAGTCTTTCTCATAGACACTCTACTGGACTTTCACTACTTGACTGTCTTACTACTAAGCTCCTTTGTACCTTTATCAATTATATAAATAGGTCGCCTAATGATAGTCATATCAGGCTCCACTATTAAATCTTCTAAAATCGTTGGCTCAATAATAGTCTCTAAACATGCACGACTTCCTTAAGCGAGATACATGAAAAATATTATGTATACCTGCTAAACTATTTGGTAGCTCAAAACATACGATATGCGAGTTTCCCGATCCTTTCTGTAATAGGAAACAACCCAACATATCTTGGCACCAACTATCCTGACTTCTCAAATCGTATAACACCCTTCATCGGTGATACTTTTATGAAAATATAATCTGTAACAACCCGCATATTTTTACGATAATATATTTAAATGATTATTTAAATATAGCATCGTTAGTTGAATTTAAAAGTCTGAAATGTTACTTTTTGTAAACGATCGAATCCGGACTCGAGACCACTTCCATTGAGTCCAAAATGGCGTTTGCAACCTTTTTGAGTATAAACATCGATATGTTTGGAGTTGAGTAGAATTTTGCTATTTTTCTATTGGGCTTTGGGTTTGGGTTTCAACCCACTAACCTAACAATGTAACCCCAAATCCTCTACAATAACAACTCCCACTCCACTCCTCTTCATTCATTCATAACATTTCCTAACACTCTCAAGCCCTAGAAAGAATGGTGTGAAGAGGAAATTAAAATTCCTAAGCCCTAGTTTCTCTTAGGAATTCAAATATAAGTTATAAATCAAAGAGAAGCTTAGGTAAGAATCCTCTTCATCTTCTCCATCTCAATCTCTCTTCAATTTTCAGAAATTCCTATAACTTAACTTAGGAAATTCATTTCATTTGATAATAGATTGAAGATTCTAGAGGTGTCGTTGAAGAGAAATCAATCTTAGCTTGTTTTTAAGCTTCTCATTTCTATATTTGAGTTTAAAGGTGAGTTCTTGAACTCACATCTATATCAATACCTTTGATAGTTGTTAGGTATGAATTCCTAACATCTATTTCTTGTCCATTTGCTTTTGAATTGAATTGGTTCAGTGAATTATCCAACTTTTGGTATTTTGAAGTCAAAATCTTTGAAAATCCTTATATGGATGTTTGGACATGTTGTTTGGAGTGTATTGCTGAGCCTATAGGGCTGGGTAGTCGCTTGGCATAAATCCATAGCCATCGTCGCTCGTCCGATCACTTCTGATATGATTTGGCCATCATTGGCCTAGGCAAAATATTGCCCTGAGCTTCAGCTCAAACGCTGGTATTAAGCTCAGACGTTTGATGCTACGGAATAAAAATTCCAGCCTTTCAGCTCAGACGTCTGAACTTACTTCCCAGACGCCTAGGCGATCTGGAATAAAATTTCCAACGCTTCAGCTCAGACGTCTGGGAGAACCACCAGACGTCTGGAGCTGACAATTCCAGCCAACTTGCCTGTTTTTAGATAGGTTTCCGTTTTAATCGATTTTTGTTGATCCGGTTGGCTGTAGTCACTTATTATCAACTTTGATGGCTTCTTTTTCTGGATTTTTGGGAATATCCATTTGATGGATTTGATATCGATTTCTATGGTTTTGATTCACGTCGTCGTATGTGAATTTTTGGTGATAGATTGTTTTTACAATCGTTTCTGTGATTTGTCACTTTAAAATATAAAGGTTTTTATACTAGTAGTAAATACTCAAACTCTTTCACAAAAACGATTTCAACACTATTTTAATACAAAGCTCGATTTTAAAACCGTTTTCCAATCTATTAGTATATACAAACCTTTACCTCATTCGTATGAGAAATTTAATTAAACGACTTAGCAAAACAAGTGGTATGAAACGCTTGCGTTTACTTCGTCGGTTAATTCTTGGACTTGTTCGATTGAACTCTCGTGACAATTTTTGAGTGGAAATTTACAATCTGTTCGTAAATATTTAAGTTAAGCCAGTGGTTATGGGACATGAATCTAAACTCATTTATTTACTAGCTTAGTGTAATTTACACTTCTTATTCATCAATGATGATCATTTTGTATTTTCGAGTGGAAATCTACAATTTGTTCGTAAATATTTAAGTTAAGCCAGTGGTTATGGGACATGAAGCTAAACTCATTTATTTACTAGCTTGGTGTAATTTACACTTATTCTATGGAGCTTCGTCTCATTTTTATAGGCTAGCGACCTACGGGCTTTATGGAGTTCGGTTCATCGGGCATACCGTTATTGCACTACGTCGTTGTTCCGAATTATTTGAGTTTCAGGTTCATCGGGCGTACCGTTATTGCACTACGTCGTTGTTCCAACTCATTTGAGTTTCGGGTCCCTTGGGCGTACTGTTATTGCACTACGCCGTTGCACCGGCTCTATGGTTAGCGACCCGTTTATGATACACGTGTTGGTGAGTTTTCGTGCTCCCGTTTATGATAGGCCTCCCTCTTTATGTTTTCTGGATTTCTAATTGTTGATTTTCTGGAATTTTTGTTTCACCAATTTTTGCGATTGACATTGATATGTTTTGTCAATATTTGGGGTTTGGTGAATAAGCTAAAGAATGTGATATTCTTTTTGGATATTTGACGAGATTTGAGATATTGTATGATTTTTATTCTTACCGAATGTATACTTGTCACGGTGTGGCATTATTGTTATAATACGTTTTTGTGGTATCTCTTATCCCTTCTCATATGATATTTATAGCTAGACTAATCCGTTTATTATTTTTCTTCTTAAATAATACTCGGGTCAGACCGAGGTGTTTCAGGTGCTTCCACTTGACTTCTTAGCAGGGATTAGCTTCTGACTTTTGGCTAACTACTTTAGCTTAGTAGTTTTTTGTTTTTATACATTCGAGATAGAGACTCCTTGATGTATACATATACTTTTGTCTAGCAATTGTACCTATTCTTTTGTGATGTAGTGGATCTTGTTTGACCACTACTTTGATGTACACTTCTATGTGTTATATTCATATATGTTTCCGCCTATGTGATATGAATATCTGTGACTAATTTGTGTTATGCTTATTTTATATTTGTTTCCGAAGGCCACATAGCCACTGTGTAGTAGCTTTGAGTTTGTAATGGATATGACAGATTTCCTCTTGAAATGAAACGTATGACATTCTATCTGACATATCGGTACTCGCACAAAGCAATTACACAGATGGTCGCTCCTCAACAGCCTTATACTTCATGCCAGTGGACGGCATTACCCCGTAGTGTTCTTGGCTAGTGTGAGTATAGAGGTGGGGCATCACAGTTTGATATCAGAGCCAAACTTCGGAACAATGTAGAATAATCTAGCAAGGATCATTGTCCTAAGTCTCTCTTAGGATTCATGCCTTAGGATTTAATCCGAGTCTTTGGACCCGTTCTATCCTATTTTCTTTTATGATGCCTTGTTTATCAATCTAGTTTATTTGAATTCATTCTGAGAATAACCTTTTTCCTCTTCTTTCATTCTTTCTTAAAGAAGAGAAATGGTTAGACCTAGCAGTCCTAGCACTGGTCAATCCAGTGGTCCTCCTCTGGATGGCATATTCATGTCTGCCCAACAACTTTTGGCTCTTGTGAAGAATCAAAGGTTTATCTGTGCTTTGAATAAGAACCCTAAAAAGGTTTTACCTCTGAAATTAGAGGTGCCTTTCGACCAGTTTGTAGATATCACTCTTCAACTTGAAGAGGTCGATAAAGGAAGTGATAGTGATGTTGGAGGTGCCAAGAAGGGCCTCAATAAAAATAAGGAGAGGCATATTAAGTTCAAAAGCCCTAATCCCAACAAGAAAGTGAAGCAAGCAACTTCGGTAGCAAAGACTCCAATCCCTAATCGTGGTGTATGCTACAATTGTAGTTCAAAGAATCACTATGCAAATAAGTGTCCAAAGCCCCTTACTTGTCGCTATTGCAAAGGTTTGGGTCATCTTTTATCTTCATGTCCCAAACTTCAAAGTAAGAAAAAGGGAAAGCTGAATGTTGTGCAAGCCCCTAGTAACCCTTCTCTTGGTCAAGGTACTTCTCATTCAGTCCTTGATGGCATTAATTTGTTTCGTGATTATCCTGTTCGAATTTCTTTTGAAATGGGTGCATCTCACTCTTTTATATCAAAAGAACTCGTTGTTATTTTTTTCTTTAAATATTATGGGCTTGATGACTTTACTGAGAATTACAAATCCGATTGGTGGATCCGTAACACTCAGTTTATTTTGTAAGGATGTTGAAATTATTCTATGTGATTATGCTTTCCGTGCCGATTTGCATGTTTTGCGCTACTTAGGTTTCGGAATGATTTTTGGGAATGGATTGGCTTAATCAATATGAAGCCCATATCCTATGTCCCGAGAGGACTATCCTTCTTCGACATCCTCAATCTGTTAAGCAGATTTCTATTGTTCTTAATGATTTTGAATCCAATTCCGTGGCATCATTTTACCTAAACCCACTTGATGAGGAAGATGTTATTCCCACACTCAAGTAGTTCGTGAATTTCCCGGTATCTTTGAGCTTGTCTTAGGATTACCACCTAAGCGATCTATTGAGTGGTGCTAAGGTCTTTTCAGCTCGACCTTACCACCGATTTTCATCGGCTTTGTATTGCAAAGGATAGCATTCCTTTGACATCATTCTGTACTCATTACGGATCTGATGAATGGCTTGTTATGTCATTCGGTTTGATGAACCCTCCAGCTTATTTCATTCATCTTATGAATCGAGTATTCTACGAATATCTCGATGAGTCCATCCTTGTATTCATTGATTATGGGTGAAAATGTCAATTTAAAATTGCAAATCTTTCTAATAAGATATATTTATAAGTATAATTGGATTTTGTTCTTAAAACGAGCAAAGAATATTCGTAAAATTTTAAGAGACATGTTTATCAAATAGAAGATGATTTTGTGTTATATTTCCCATTGAGTGCTTTAAGAATTCTGGTCGATGCGACTGATCAACGTTATCGATAGGAATCTCCTAAACGCTATGATGAGACAGTCAGACACAGTAAATTGACTTGTAATAAGTAATTTTTTCTAAAAAGATGATTACATAAAGTTAATTATAATTTTGAATGTCTTAGCTTTTCGGCAAAGAGGATCATGAAATAAATAATTTAGCATAGAAGCCGCTTTTCAAAAATTAAAAGAACTCCTTTCCGATGCTCCTATTCTTGTGATTCCCGAAGGGAACCAAGACTTTATTGTTTATACCGATGCTAGTCGTGTTGGTTTGGGAGCCATTCTCATGCAAAGGGAACGTGTTATCGCTTATGCTTCTAGGCAATTAAAGCCTACCGAGATTAGATATGCCACTCATGATTTAGAGCTCGCGGCTATTGTTTTCGCCCTTAAAATTTGGCGTCATTATCTTTTAGGAGAGAAATTTGTTCTCTACACCGATCATAAATCTTTGAAGTATTTGTTCTCTCAAAAGGAACTCAATTTGCATCAACAACGTTGGCTCGAATTCCTTGCATCTTATGATCTTGATATTCTCTATACTCCTGGAAAGGGAAATCGTGTTGTCGACGCCCTTAGTCGTAAGCAACAAGCGGTTGTTTCCCTGATGATATCCGAATGGAATGATCTCGAGACTTTGTCTACTTGTGAGATTCGAGATCGTGCAATTGATTCAAGTTCATCTCTTGTTTTATGTAGCCTTGTGGCTCATCCATCTCTTTTAGACCGCATCCTTGAAGCTCAAAAGCAAGATCCCAAATTGGCTCATCTTAGCCAAAGTTGTAGGGATAGAAATATTAATGGTCTAAAAGACTTTGAAATCGATGCTCGCGAAGGCATTCGAAAATTTGGTAGACTTATGGTGCCAAATATTATTGATCTTCGTAAAGACATTTTATAAGATTCTCATCGTTCTAAATTTACCATTCATCCCGGTAGTAGTAAAATGTACGCGGACATGAAATAACTTTATTATTGGGATGGAATGAAATCTGATATTGCTAACTTCATTAAGCATTGCATGACTTGCCAACTCATAAAGGCCGGGCATCAAAGGCCCGGTGGGTTATTGCAACCTTTGGACATTCCAATTTGGAAGTGGGATCAAATTTCCATGGACTTTATTGATGGTCTTCCCCGTTCTTGTTCGGGTCATTACAGTTTATGGGTGATTGTAGATAGACTTACAAAATCCACTCATTTTATTCCCGTTCGGTCCAACCGGACCGTACCTCTTTTGGTTAAACTCTATGTTAAAGAAATCGTTAAATTGCATGGAGTTCCTACTTCCATTGTTAGCGATCGTGATCCATTATTTACTAGCGGGTTTTGGAAGGGTCTTCAAAAATCTTTGGGAACAAAGCTTAATTTTAGCACCGGTTGTCATCCTCAGTCCGATGGACAAACGGAGCGTGTGAATCAAACTCTTGAAGATCTTCTTCGTGCATGTGTTCTTGATTTTGGTGGAAGTTGGGAAGGTCGTATTTCTCTTGTTGAGTTTTCTTATAATAATAGCTTCCAATCTAGTATTGGTATGGCAACTTTCGAGGCACTCTACGGAAGGCCATGCCGATCTCCTTCGTGTTGGCTTGAGGCCGGTGAGAAGCAAGTTTTAGGTCCTGATTTTATTCGTGATGCCACAAAAAAGATTGACCTTATTCGTCATAGGATGAAAGAAGCTCAAAGTAGACAAAAATCCTATGCCGATAACCGAAGAAGGAAATTAGAATTTTCTGTGGGAGATTTGGTGTTCATTTGTGTTTCACCTATGAAGGGTGTTGTGCGTTTCAGTCGATCAGGAAAATTAGCACCTCGATATATTGGTACATTTCTCATCACCGAACGTATTGGTACCGTGGCTTATCGTCTTTTATTACCAGCTAATTTTTTTGCTATTCATGACGTATTCCACGTTTCTCAACTACGGAAATGCCTAAGAGATTCTGATTCTATTCTTGAGCCCAGTGTTATTGAAGAAATTAAAGTTTCGCTTAATTTGGCTTATGAGCAACATCCTATTCGCATCATTGCTATAGAGGTTAAACGCCTTCGAAATAAAGATATTCCGCTTGTGAAAGTTCAATGGTCCGCAAATCCTAAGGATTTCTCTTGGGAATCCAAAGAATTCATTGAGCGAATACAGTCGGACTTACTCTCTCGTGCTCCTTATGGTGAACTTCTCATTTCAACATTTCTTCTTTTGAGTTGTTATGCCTTAGTATGGTTGTTACTTTTTATTTTCTTCTTAAGTATTGCAAGGACGCAATTTCTTTAAGGTGGGGAGTCTGTAACAACCCGCATATTTTTACGATAAAATATTTAAATGATTTATTTAAATATAGCATCATTAGTTGAATTAAAAGTTTGAAATGTTACTTTTTGTAAATGGTCGAATCCGGACTCGAGACCACTTCCATTGAGTCCAAAATGGCGTTTGCGATCTTTTTTAGTATAAACATCGATATGTTTGGAGTTGAGTAGAATTTTGCTATTTTTCTATTGGGCTTTGGGTTTGGGTTTCAGCCCACTAACCTAACAATGTAACCCCAACTCCTCTACAATAACAACTCCCACTCCACTCCTCTTCATTCATTCATAACATTTCCTAACACTCTCAAGCCTTAGAAAGAATGGTGGGAAGAGGAAATTAAAATTCCTAAGCCCTAGTTTCTCTTATGAATTCAAATTCAAGTTATAAATCAAAGAGAAGCTTAGGTAAGAATCCTCTTCATCTTCTCCATCTCAATCTCTCTTCAATTTTCAGAAATTCCTATAACTTAACTTAGGAAATTCATTTCATTTGATAATAGATTGAAGATTCTGGAGGTGTTGTTGAAGAGAAATCAATCTTAGCTTGTTTTTGAGCTTCTCATTTCTATATTTGAGTTTAAAGGTGAGTTCTTGAACTCACATCTATGTCTATACCTTTGATAGTTGTTAAGTATGAATTCCTAACATTTATTTCTTGTCCATTTGCTTTTGAATTGAATTGGTTCAGTGAATTATCCAACTTTTGGTATTTTGAAGTCAAAATCTTTGAAAATCCTTATATGGATGTTTGGACATGTTGTTCAGAGTGTATTGGTAAGCCTATAGGGCTGGGTAGTCGCTTGGCATAAATCCATAGCCATCGTCGCTCGTCCGATCGCTTCTGATATGATTTGGCCATCATTGGCCTACGCAAAATATTGCCCTAAGCTTCAGCTCAGACGTCTGGTATTAAGCTCAGACGCCTGATGCTACGGAATAAAAATTCCAGTCTTTCAGCTCAGACGTCTGAACTTACTTCCCAAACATCTGGGCGATCTGGAATAAAATTTCCAGCGCTTCAGCTCAGACGTCTGGAGCTGACAATTCCTGCCAACTTGCCTGTTTTTAGATGGGTTTCCATTTTAATCGATTTTTGTTGATCCGGTTGGTTGTAGTCACTTATTATCGACTTTGATGGCTTCTTTTTCTGGATTTTTGGGAATATCCATTTGATGGATTTGATATCGATTTCTATGGTTTTGATTCACGTCGTCGTATGTGAATTTTTGGTGATAGATTGTTTTTACAAACGTTTCTGTGATTTGTCACTTTAAAATATAAAGGTTTTTATACTAGTAGTAAATACTCAAACTCTTTCACAAAAACGATTTCAACACTATTTTAATACAAAGCTCGATTTTAAAACTGTTTTCCAATCTATTAGTATATACAAACCTTTACCTCATTCGTATGAGAAATTTAATTAAACGACATAGCAAAACAAGTGGTGTGAAATGCTTGCGTTTACTTCGTCGGTTAATTCTTGGACTTGTTCGATTGAACTCTCGTGACAATTTTCGAGTGGAAATCTACAATCTGTTCGTAAATATTTAAGTTAAGCCAGTGGTTATGGGACATAAAGCTAAACTCATTTATTTACTAGCTTAGTGTAATTTACACAACTTATTCATCAATGATGATCACTTTGTATATTCGAGTGGAAATCTACAATTTGTTCGTAAATACTTAAGTTAAGCCAGTGGTTATGGGACATGAAGCTAAACTCATTTATTTACTAGCTTGGTGTAATTTACACTTATTCTATGGAGCTTCGTCTCATTTTTATAGGCTAGCGACCTACAGGCTTTATGGAGTTCAGTTCATCGGGCGTACCGTTATTGCACTACGTCGTTGTCCCGAATTATTTGAGTTTCAGGTTCATCGGGTGTACCGTTATTGCACTACGTCGTTGTTCCAACTCATTTGAGTTTCAGGTTCCTCGGGCGTACCGTTATTGCACTATGTCGTTGCACCAACTATATGGTTAGCGACCATGGGATAGCGACCCGTTTATGATACACATGTTGGGGAGTTTTCGTGCTCCCGTTTATGATAGGCCTCCCCCTTTATGTTTTCTAGATTTCTAATTGTTGATTTTCTGGAATTTGTGTTTCACCAATTTTTGCGATTGACATTGATATGTTTTGTCAATATTTGGGGTTTGGTGAATAAGCTAAAGAATGTGATATTCTTTTTGGATATTTGACGAGATTTGAGATATTGTATGATTTTTATTGTTACCGAATGTATACTTGTCACGGTGTGGCATTATTGTTATCATACGTTTTTGTGGTATCTCTTATCTCTTCTCATCTCATATGATATTTATAGCTAGACTGATCCATTTATTATTTTTCTTCTTAAATAATACTCGAGTCAGACCGAGGTGTTTCAGGTGCTTCCACTTGACTTCTTAGCAGGGACTAGCTTCTGACTTTTGGCTAAATACTTTAGCTTAGTAGCTTTTTTGTTTTTATACATTCGAGATAGAGACTCCTTGATGTATACATATACTTTTGCCTAGCAATTGTACCTATTCTTTTGTGATGTAGTGGATCTTGTTTGACCACTACTTTGATGTACACTTCTATGTGTTATATTCATATCTGTGACTGATTTGTGTTATGCTTATTTTATATTTGTTTCCGAAGGCCACATAGCCACTGTG
Organism: Allium fistulosum; assembly: GCA_030737815.1. NCBI lineage: Eukaryota > Viridiplantae > Streptophyta > Magnoliopsida > Asparagales > Amaryllidaceae > Allium > Allium fistulosum. The sequence goes on from JASFAW010000015.1 coordinate 3,570,952, forward strand.
TAGTAGCTTTGAGTTTGTATTGGATATGTCAGATTTCCTCTTGAAATGAAACGTATGACATTCTATCTGACATATCGATACTTGCACAAAGCAATTACACATATAGTCGCTCCTCAACAGCCTTATTCTTCGTGCTAGTCGACGGCTTTACCCCGTAGTGTCCTTGGCTAGTGTGAGTATAGAGGTGGGGCGTCACATAATCTCTAGCCGAGAATTCCAAGTCCTTACGCCTTCTATCTGCGTAACTTTCCTGTCTTGATTAAGCTCCCTTCATCCTTTCATGGATTGACTCAATCTCTTTAGTCGCTTCTTTCATCAAATCCAGACCGATTATCGATCTATCACCTGTCTTCAACCAACATGCAGGCGACTTACACGGCCTTCAGTAAAGTGCTTTGAAGGGTGTCATTCCTATACAAATCTGATAACAATTATTATAGGTAAACTCGAATAAGTGCAAATGGTCTTCCTATGACCCTCCAAAGTCTAGTACATAAGCTATCAATAAATCTTCGAGTACCTTGTTAACCCTTTTCTTTTTCCTATCAGTCTACAGATGGTAAGCGGCACTTATCTTCGGGTTGATACCCAATTTATTTTGTAAACTTTTCCAGAGCTCACTGGTAAACAAATGATCTCTATCGCTTACAATGCTTCTTGGTATTCCATGAAGTCTCACGACATTCCTCACGAATAGCTTCGTCAAACTAGGTATTATCCTCGTTGACTTAACATGGATAAAGTCTACACTGTTGATAGTCTATCAACTACTTCCCAAACTTTCATTCCTTTATTCAACCTTTGCAACCCATCTATAAAATCCATAGATATAGAATCTCATTTCCACAGTGGCACTTTAAAGGTTGAAGTAGTCCACTTGGCTTTTGATGCTTAGTTTTTACTCGTTGGCAATTCATGCATTGCTTCATACATAAGCCTATATCTCTCTTCATTCCTTCTTTGAAGAAACTCCTCTTTCATCTCTGTACATCTTCGTACCTATGAGATGGATAGTACATTTCGTTCGTTGTCATTCTCTCAGAACTTCCTTTCTCAGATTATCCACACTCGGCACACACAACCATCCCTTCTTTCTCAACCATCCTCTTTGGCCATGTACAAAGTCTTTCAAGTCATCAATCTCACTTTCCACTTCTTGTCTCTTAATCCACTTAGCTAGTATTGGATCATCTTTTTGCACTGTTGCAATTCTTCTTATCAATACCAATCGAACTACTAAACAAGAAATCATTGTGGTACTCTGACTAGAACTGGCCGGACCTCATTCTAATTCCACAAGAAGCCAATGCCTTTAAATTGTTCCATTCAGGTAACATTTCCAAAACTACATTCTGATGTTTTCTACTAAGTGCATCAGAAATTTTATTTCCTTTTCCCAATGTATATTCAATCCCAAAGTCATACGCTGCTAAAATCTCCAGCCATCTTTGTTATCTCATATTTAACTCCTTCCGAAAGAATAGATACTTCAAGGATTTATGATCCATCATCAATTCGAATTGTTCTACCAAAAGATAGTGCTCCATGCCTTAAATGTAAAGATTACTGCTGCTAACTCTAAATCAAGTGTAGGATATCAAAACTCATATGGTCGAAGCTACCAAGAAGCAAAGGCAATGAACCTACCTCTCTACATCAACACATCTCCCAACCTAGTTCCACATGCATTAGTTTATACTACTAAGTCTTGATTCCCATCTAGAATTAAGAGGTGCATTGGTCAATAAATGCTTTAGCTTTTGAAATTCTTCCTCATATTTATTGATCCAAACAAACTTTACATCTTACATTGTTAGTTTAGTCATCGGTCCTGCTATACGAGAGAAATCTTTAATAAATATCTGGTAGTAGCCAGCCAATCCCAAGAAACTTTTAATCTCAATCATTGTCTTAGGTCTTTCCCAATTATTAATAACTTCGATCTTCGATGGATCCATATATAACCCATTCTCTAAAAATATAAGTCTAAGAAATTTCATTCTCTTTCCCAGAAATGGAATTTTGAAAGCTTCGTATTTAGCCGCTGCTTCCTCAACATATCTAGGACTTTTCTAAGATGAACATCGTTCATTCTTTGAATATATCAGTTGATGTCAATACACACCAACACGAATCTATCCAAATGCTCTTGGAATATCTGGTTCATATGGTCTACAAAGAAAACAGACATATTAGTTAGTCCGAAGGGCATGACTAACCATTTTATGAACCATATCTTTTTCGAAATGACATTATTGTGCCTTCCACCACTCTCAATTGATGGAAACCAATTGTTAAGTCCAAATTGCAAAAACAACTTGACTCCAATCAATTGATCGAACAAATCATATGTTCTTGGCGAAGTATACATATTCTTTATTGATTTTTCATTTAGCTCTCTATAATGAATACACAGCCTCAATGACCCATCTGGTTTCTATATAAACACTGTTGTAGCTCCCCAAAGTAAATTGCTTAGTCTAATAAAAATCTTCCCTTCTTATCCTCTAACTTCACCTTTAACTCCTTCATTTAGGTACATGTCATTCTACTAAGTGGTCTACTTACAGGTTCTTCTCAAAGTACGAGATAAAATCGAAACTCTATGGCGCATTTAGGAGGTAGTCCCATAACAAGCTTAAATATATATGTGTATTCTCTTACCATAAAGACCTGATTAATTTCATCCTCCATGCCCTCCATAGCACCCAACATTGCACATACATTGAAACTCGGTTCCTCAAGTTAGTATATAATTCAATCACGACAATCGAGGTGTCTTTAAGATATTACTCTATCTCAATAAAATATCCTAGCATCATATCGGCTTATCCAATCTATACCCAAAATTATTCCCAAACCCACGAAATCCAACATATGCAAATTAAAGGCAAATGTATGACCAAACAAATCAAACTCTACATGGTCACATCTCATTCCAAGAGTTTCATAACTGCCTATCGAAATCACAACCCTTAGAGAAGTAATAAGGTATGTCATTCCAAGATATACTTTATCTACTAAACATTTAGAGATTAAAGAATGTGATGTACTTGTATCCAATAGTAGTTTAACATGTATGCCATGTATCAAAAATGTAACTCCCATCAAAATCTTTCCTTTCTCTTCAGTAGTTGGTCCAGAAGATGTAAGTTCCAAAGGAACAGTCTTTTCTCTTTCAACTTTGGCTGGTTTAGCACACTCCCTTTTGAAATGCCCTATCTTGTCGTAATTAAATCATTTCACTCCCTTCTTATCAATAGCTTTCTTGCTATCTCTAGAGTGACATTGATTTTCAAAGTGTCCTTTCTTATCACACTTATAGAAAACTACTTCAGACTTCTCCACCCTTCTAATCTCCCTTCTTTCCAAAGAATTTTCTATTCTTGCCTTGGAAACCCGTAGTCTCCACTGACTTATTCTTCCCAATACACGATTATGAATCCTTGTTTCTTAGTACCATATCGACCATGATATTAAATGGATCTCTACGATGTGGCATAGTTTCCCTAACAGTCTCCGGCTTCAGTCCATGATAAACTTCTTATATTTCTTAAGCAGAGTGTTAATGATGGCTTGAACATGCCTTGATAGCTCATCAAACTTCATAACATACTCTAGAATAGTCATTTCACCTTGTTCCAACCCTGGAAACTTTCTAAACAAAGTGGACTTAGCCACTTAGACAAAAACCTATCCTCAAATCTTTCTCTGAAGTCAGCCCAAGTAAGCTCCTCCTTCGAAACTCCCATAATAACACTTTTCCACCAGCAGAGAGCATCTTCTTGCAACTGCCTTGAAGCCAACCTCCTTTTTTTATCATCATTCAATCCCAGATCAACGAAAATCCTTTCACATTGAAGAAGCCAACCCTCCAATTTGATGGCATTCTCCATCCCCAAGAATAGTTTTCCTCCATGACTTGTATAATCCCCACTTATCACAATATAGTTATTACGAGCAGCCACTTTTGATGCAGCAGCTCCCATATTACCAATGTTACCTCCCATCGATCTAGCCACTACTTTGGCTTGCATCGTATTAACGGGTGCGGCTCCAACATCCATATTAGAATTTGCATTAGCGTTGATAGTTTGGTTAGCATTCTTAGCATTAGCCTGAACATTCCCATTTGTAGTAGTGCTCCCGCCTCCCAAGTTTAGTCTTCCACCACTAGTATCCATTTCTTGTAATCTACATGTAAGCCTTCATGAGATACAAAAGAATGGTCTAAGATTGAGGGGAGAGTGTAGATAAATATATGTACTTATACATAGCTAATAACAAGTAAGTTTAAATAATGCTATCTCGTTCCTCAATTTATTCTTTCTATTTTATTTAGGTTATTTTCTTCCGAAAATCTTATTACGTTTTATGTAAATCTGGCTTGATACCAAGTTGTAACATTCCTCATTTTGAGGCTTGACTATAGATATCATTGATGTTGTAGTCATCCTTAGCATTATTTCCCAGTGCAAAATGAGATTAGTTATTGTACTATTAAAATCAAGAGGACAAATTTTAAACAAAATATTTTTCATTTATTAATTTTCAAATTCATTACATTTGGTTACATTTTCCTTATATAACCCCACGATTCCATATTTCTAATAGAATATAACAAACACGTATATAATTCCAAGAGCGACATATGAAGATGCCCCCTTGGATGATCAGAGTCTTAACTATTAGACAGTTACAATATCCATCATTACATACATTTTTTCAATAAACCAAAAAGCAATTAACATTGCATAGCAGAAATAATACTCATAAATAGTAGCATACCTCTTACATGTCTCTAAAAGCTTATTCATCTAACCTGAAAACCCTACTCTTAGCCTACTCAATTTTAATTGAGTACCCGAGAGTTTAGAGGGAAATAAAAAACTTTGGATCAGATGAAATGTACGATGTGAATAGTATTAGTCCATCTCAAACCAACTTATAGATACCTAGTAAGACCACGTCGCTAAGTGGAACGGGTTTTCCCCTCAGTAACATCCATACAATCAATATGTCAATCTTAACATATACATGCAACCACAATGGTTAGAACATAATCATAACATCAGTGTTATTATCATGTATGAATGGGTTAAAATATATTGTCTGTCATTCGCTATGGTCATAAGGGTTACACATTCCTATAATAGCCCAATCCCATCAAATAGTCCATTGTATAGTTTTCCCAATGTCACTATGAACCTATATTAGTTTTCTCGGGCCAATTTAAAACCTATCGGGCTGACTCGAGCCAAAAATTTAACCAGATAATCCAAAACATATTATTCAACAAGAGTAAATAACCTCGGCTTCTGTCCAATAGAAGAAAACAATGGTTAGTGTCTCTACTACGAGTTTCTTTCTATGTGTAACTCCAAAATTTTAGCCTTGATACTGACAAAGCCCTACGCAATGGAATCGCAGAACTGACCAACTGGGGGCTTTGGTTGGAAGATAGGCCACGACCCTACTTAAGTCTTCTCCTAAAATCTTGTTTTAAAATATCCATCGGTCGTGTCTTTTGATCAATTTAAGGCGTCCTACTCAATGTGATCTTCCTTATCTCTTGGATGCAATTTTACTCACTTGGGAGTTTGAGTCAGACCACACCCACTATTGGAACAACCTTAATCGGTCATCAGTTCCCAAATCTCATGGTCAAAAATGTTGGGCGATAACATATAACATATAAGTGAGAATGTCAACAACTTAGCATATGCTATGAAAACTAGTCGAGATACAAAATTTAACATATAACATATTATCATCCATTATAAATATATGTTCAAATGATAGCTGTTTTATACACAAAATTACTTATAACAAAGTAATACTTTCCTTCAGAAAAATTCTTTAAAATGGGCTAAAACATATTTTCTTTCTTTGAAAGCTTATCAAAACATTTAACAAAAATCTCTTATTTTATTTAAGGAAACCATAGCGCAAACTGGAGTTAACTATCAAGTGTCCTAAAATAAGTTATCTTTGTTTTCAAAAACTTATATCATCGCACATTGAAAATCTTAAGCCATCACATATCAACTATATAGGCTATCACATGTCAAGAACATCATAATCATCACATGTTTTCACTACATTAAGTCAGCGCATATTGTCAAATATAGCCATCGCATATCAGCCAAAGGAAATCCATTGAAACTTTAAAAAATGTACCTATCGCAAGTCAATAAAAAGAGCTATTGTAGGTTGATAAAAGCATAGCTATTGCAAGTTGATAAAATGATGATGTTGTTAGTTGACAAAAATGATGTTATCGTATGTTGAAAAATTCAAGGCTATTGCAAGTTAACAGATATATGTTATCACATGTTGATAAAAATAGCTATCGCAAGTTGACATACATGCTATCGTAGGTTGATAAAAATAGCCATCACAAGTTGACAAATACATGCTATCACAAGTTTATAAAAATAGCTATCCCAAGTTGACAAATACATGTTATCGCAGGTTGGTAAATGACTGTTTTGTAAATATCTGCAAAACTAATTTATTTCCTTTAAAAGCAACAACTTTTCACCAAATAAATTTCTTTATCAAATTTTCATTTGTTAATCAAAATCTTTTTAGAAAATTTGCAGAAAAACAAAGAGAGAAAATTTCTCTTCTTTCCCAAAATATTAGTTTTCTAATAATTATGTTATTAATTACCATTTTGCAACCAAAATGTTCTTCATAAAATAATTTATATTAAACGGAAATTACTTGAAAAAATTCCCAAAATTTTCAAAAATTAGAGTTCGCCTCTATAACATCATACAAAAAATTCGAAGCAAAATAATTATTTTTCATATTTTAAATTATTAAACCCTAAATTATACATTTTCTCAACTTAGAAAATTCATATTAAATACATGATAATTCCAAAAAATATGAAATTAAAATCCCATCTCCCAAATACTATTCCAAACATCATATCAAAAATTCAAAGCACTTGGAGATTAAAAACATAGTTTCTACACCAAAATCCCTTAAGAAAATTTCACAAAAATATCCAATGATAACCATAACATATCCAAATGATTATCTGAACTATATGCATGGTAAAAATCAACAAATCAATTTAGGTTTCGTCATAAATCCGAATTTAAAACATCATACAATAGAGAGGGAGATATATTATCCACCTCAGAATTATATGTAGGTGGAGATAATTGCATTAGTTCCTTCCCTTAGCTTTTTCATCCTTTAAGCTTCCTTCCTTTTCTTCTTCTTTGTTAAGAATGTTTAATGGAGTTTGGTGATTTTCTTTTCTTATGTTATGATGGTATGGCTGAAAATATATGAGAGGGGAGAGTTTATGTTAGAGGAAATAAATCATGTATTTTCTTTATTTCCTTATTCCTCACCTATATAATTAACGACAAAGATATTTAAAGTATTCAGTGAGTTGGTTTGAGTCTTAGAATTTTTTTAAAGGCCCGATATCAAATGCCCATGAAATTCTTCTTTCATTCAACTCTACTTTAGTTCTCAACATTTTATATAAATACAATTTTATTTTTAAAACGTGGAAGTCTCTATTTGAATTTTAGAAAAAGAAAATCAAAATTGTACTAAGTATATTGACATACTCCCATGGTTTATGTTGACATATAGACATATATGTATACATATCCTTTGTGACTACGTTGACATAAAGGCTTAAATATCAACATACCCATTAACAATATATAGCCATTGGAGAGTTTTTCAAATTTATACGAATGAACACTTCTCTTCATACTTCTGCCATAAGTCATGTCTCTTCATTCTATGTTTCCTTATGGAAAAAAAATCCTAACGTATAATTTTCTCATTTTGCTTACCCTTTCATTTCTATTCTTTTGAGAGAAAGATCCATTAATATTCGTACACTCTCTTTGCAAATTCATACTTTTTCACTCCTGTTCTTCAAGGATTTTCAAACCACATAAAACTAGAGAGTTTGTACTTGAATTCTCAATCATTATCTCTCTGGTCTCATCCTATTCCTCAAAGATTTCAAAGGTATATTGATAGTGGATGTTTATAGGATCATTGTACTGAATCTGCAAGAATCTATATTGAATATACAACTACTTGTAATACTCTATTGTTAATTGTAAAGAGAAAGGTGTTCTTGTCATTAGAGAAAAGTTAAGAGGAAAGGTGTATTTTTCCACTCGAGGAAATTCAAGATTGCTAAGGTGTAGTTAGCACCCGTGGAAGCAAGTTTATATAGCGGAAATTATGTATGGGGTGTATAGGACTAGATGTAGAATTAAGAATCTGAACCAATATAAAAATTCCTATTGTTATTTACTTTACTACCTTTGCTTTACTTTGTATTTGCTCATTGATACTATGCTTTATTTGTGATTTGATTACTGATCTGAGTAGGTATATTTTAATTTCACAAAGTTAACTTTTAGATAATTGGTATACATTATTCAACCCACTCTAGTGTTTTAATAACCTTAAGGCCTATTCTGCATTAGTGTGTTACGGTAACTCACATTTAAGGACTCTCACTACATGCTTCTGTTCTTAGTTCAATTTTTCCCACCACCGGACACATCAAAGAGTGTCATTGCCACCACCATTGCCTTCCTAGTGCTGAGATGATTTCATCCATGCCTATACCATCGACTCTGATGCCTTATGCCCCTAAATCATAATTTCCCAAAGTTGAAGCCATAATGATGGTCAATTTCATCGGAACCATTATTGATGCTCGAGAATCATTCTCTTTGTCAAGGCAACAATATCGACTTTGGTAGTGTGATGATTAGAAATGAGCACTGTGATGATACAGAGGATAGTGAATGATGGTGTGCACGATGCACTATGATGTATAATAGAAAGGAAAAAAACTTTTTCAAAAAATAAATTTAGAACAATTTTTTAAAAAAAATAAATTAATTTTGGTCAAAAACAATTTGAATATTTTTTCCAATAATCGTCTCAATCGGATACGCCTTGAACTATCATTTTCACCTACGAGATAATAGTTCTCTAACTTTATGATAAAGTTGCAAAGTCCACCATTAATATGTAATTATTTTTATGGAGAGGGAATGAAATTCTATGTGTATTGAATATGGCATCTAGGTATATTTATAGCACTAGTCAGCTATGTAAAATATCTTACCCGTATCCACTATTGAAGGTATGATCCATTACAAGTGAGACCTTATTTAATTAATTAAACTCATTTAGTAAATTCACACCAACATATATTTTGGCCAACCATATTTTAAAACAATTTTAAAAAATTGGCTACCAAAACAATGTGTGTATATATAATTATTTATTATATTTAAGTTATTATATTGGCTCAAAAGTAATTAAATTGGCACATTACAGTTATATTTTATTAATTAATTCAAGCATTATAGCAATTTCTCTATGATAATAGTTTATAACTTTTATAAATTATTTTACTAAATTATGTTCAGTCGAAAACTAAGAGTAGTGGTTGTGTGACTCCCAAGTGTAAACTGAGCCTTCGGTTATGTACAAATAATTTAAATATTAAAGTCTGCATGGATTTTGCTGAGGCATAGTAGCGAATACAAGTTCAGCTACTTGCAGATTATCCGGGTGCAATCCAATTTCATATCTTTTAAGGTGACACCCTTAAGAAACGTTATATTGTTCCTTAATTTCATATCTAAAGCTCGGTCAATGGTCAAAACTCTATTATTATCCATAGTTAATTGCGAATTCCAATATCAAAGTTATGGTCCAATTCGATAACAATTATCGATTAACTGATTTGTATTAGCAAAAGACTTTGATTTTATGTTGATTACCAATTACAGTGATAATAACCTTCTGTTCGAAAGAGACAAATCATCTCTTGAATAATGTTTCATCTAAAGTAGTTTAACTTATTCCTAATTCTTGTTTTAACACGATCCTCAATTTTGTGTGATTGACCATAATCAAAGTATAGTTTAAACTAATAAGATACACAGTATTCTCAAGTTAAAAGACTATTGCACATCGTTATGTGAGACCTTCAATTTGACTTTTACCTATAAAACTCTTGGTGGGTCATTCTATAATTGTTCAAACAACTACATGCAGCCTAGGGGATGCCTCCAACGATCATGAGTAATTCACCATCCATCAAACAAGGCATGTTACGTACACTAATCTCAAGGTATAAATCGACATTCTATTCTCGATGTATCTTGACTAGGAACATTTAAGAGTAGGTATTTATTTTATACGATCCAATACTCATGGTTATGAACACATTTGCAACTGCAGTCGATTAAATACCTTTCCTAAGGATTTTTTACTTATATATCTTTAATGTATTAAAATATTGATTATATCCCAATATAACAGTATATACAATAGAAAATAAAACCAAAAGCTTACTTTATTTCGAACAAGATTCGCTATAAGAGTTTATATATATATATATATATAACCAAATTACATAATTGCCCCAATGGTACACCCTTAAAAATATCATTTCTTACATTTTAACTCGCACTCATATCCCTAATATCAAGCCTCTATCTATGTAACTTGCCACTAGTCTAACTCTTACCCTTAAGTCTTGTTCGTCGTTGTATGATCTAACTAAATATATAGCCATTATTGGAATCTACAATACTTGTCACTCTTACATCAATACATTGCTTATTAGGTCAACAAGTTATCTCAATTTATGCACTGCTCTAAATCAGAACATTAGACTAGAGAAAAGTGTCTATAATGATATCTTTATAATACTTTATCATAGTATTGTAACCTGTTGAATTTCATCTTTATCCGTTTATGTTTTTCTGATGAGGACTAGGCTGGAAATAAAGATATTTACCTCAACAGGTGCATATCTTATATATATTGGTCATAATCCAATATCATGTCGTTAGAAGAAAAAACACCGCGGCTCGCTACCACGACTATTGAAATGCATTAGGTGCTCTTTACTCATTGAGTTATATATTAGTCTACCACAACAACATGTTATCTACTGTGATAATGTTGGTGGAAACAAATATATGCTCAAATAAGTCTTCCATCCACGCATGAAACATGCTACACATGTTATCATTTCATTTGGGAACAAGTTCAAGGAGGTTCTCTTTAAGTTGTTCATGTCTACACCTTAGTCGGCTAGTAATGCACTCATGAAGCCTCTTTCCCGTTCTTGCTTCCAATAACTAACAAACAAGATTGGAGTCATCTCTAGGTGCTCCATCTTGCGGGGGCATAATAAAGGAAATGAATTATATTAGACTATTAAGTGCATCACATATCGTATACAAAATCAAGTTTCTATATAATTCTCATTAGTGCTCATTCATACTCACTAATATTTTTACAATTATGGCTAATGCAAACAATTAAAATTAAAATTTTCATTAATAATCATTCATAAATAAATTTGAATTAATGAGAATTCAAATAAATTGATGAACACGATAGTATTCATTATGATTGTAATGAAATGCTTATTTCCAAATTTTCTAGTCGGGTGATTTGTGTATAAATAAGCTTGTAAATGAAATGGAAAATTATGACTTTGTTCGATACAGTTTTCACCTTTATTTTCTATGTTTCATCTTCTTCTAGTTTCTAACACGTTTTTATGTAACACTAGTACATGCACAACATTATTTATGCCTCAGTATCTGTAATTACGAGCACATGAAAAGAAACAACAACAATTGTGTGTGTATATGTCCATGTGTTATTACAAGAATATAATAAGAAATAAGAGCATTACTACATTTTTTAGTTGAATAACAATATAAACACAAACTCAATCCTATACTTGTATAATTTTTCACAAAAAATAAATTTTAATGCACATCTAATTAATGAATTTAGTATAAATAATTGGTTTGGCTAAACCATGCTTGGCAATTTACATTCGTACTACAAACAAGATAATTATTAATTACTAACATTCAGCATCACTGTCCCAATAGTTAAACGCTCCAACTTTGATTCGGGAATTCATAGGTAGCGTGATTTGTACGGTTGGACAAATATAAACACGTATTGTGCTACAAACTACCTAAAACTTATAGTATTCATATGCACTACCACCTAGATACCCAATTTCAAATTACTTGTTAGTCGCTTAACGTCGATCAATAGTCGCTATGCACTGGATCGATGATGGCCAAATAAATAGATAATCAAAGGTGTTGTTTAATGGTTGTTACTGTTAAGATTAAACCCGTTCATAAGCAGTTGCGATCATTAGAAAAAGGGACACGGCTATTGGAGAAGAAGAGAAGTGTCAATTCGAAGCTTGTGACAGGTGCAATATTTCAAACGTCTGATAAACATGGCCAGACGTCTGGTCATTTGAAATTATATATAGCAAAATTGGCGGTTTTAAAAATATTCAAAATTCGGTGTTAGGCATACATCTGAGAAGTGCACTTAGACGTCTGTCTAAGCAACTCAGACGTCTTTAGTAATAGATTTTAAAAACCCGAGAGTTTGTTCAGACGTCTGATAGGTAAATCCAGATATCTGGTTGATGTTCTTTGAATATTGAGTTAAAATATGTGCTACCATACGTCTGGTTAGTGTTCCCAAACATCTGGTTGCATGAGTTTTTGAAAAACTGTTGATTTTACTTTATTTTCGAAAATGATATAGATTCGGAGTATGTTTGTGTATGCTCACCTAAATTAAGAGAGATTGTACAAAGTAATCTAAGACACTAAATATAAGTATATGACCTTACATAACATCTTCATGTAGCTCTTCTTGATTATCTTCCATATTTGCTTCCACTGACCTTCCGGTTGTCCTAAGCTCTTTGGTCCATCATATACCTGTAAAGTGGTTGCAATATTGTACAATTTGATTGTATAGTTGTTGTCATTAAAACCCAAAAGGAGGGATTCTAACATTTAATGACATATGCTTCTAGATAGAAATAGCTCTAAATCCACTTATCGTCTTTTTAGTAATATGTTTAGAAATAAAAAATTAGTACTAATTTAATGACATATGATTTTAAAATACGGGTTCCCACTAATTTGAGAAAAAATGATAAAAAATTATATATTATCGATTATTTTGACATGATTATATATAATGAAAATTATATCTATAGGGGATCAACCACATCCACTTGAATATGGTTTCCTAGAACGAACTTATATTTTTAATATATGAGTATATTTGCGCTTAAATAGAAAAATATATTATACACTCATTATTTAACAAGTGGTATCAGAGCTTGGAATTATATCGATCGTCACAATATCACATAACAATGGCTACAAAAAGATCCGGTCGAAATACAGCAAGCAAAAACCCCGGTACTATCAAAGACACTACTGATGAGAACTACAAAAAGGTACTTTCTGATTTACAAATTTCAGTAAAAAATAACAATGAATTAGCTAGTACAAGCGATAAGATCTCAAAGCTTAATTTTATTATTTTAGAAAAGATGAAATCTATCTAACTTGAAAATGAGAAATTGGAAAATGAGAAATTAAATTTAGAAAATCAACTTGGTGTTTTGAAAAATAATTTTATGACTCTTAAAGATTTTTTAAATGAACAAAACACTTTATTTGAAAAGGAGAGAAAAATTTTCAAAAGAAATTTTCAATTTGAAAAGAAAAGATGATTTATTGCAATCCTCTTTACATAATTCTGAATCTCGAAATTTTCATCCCAAAAATGAGAACTGCATGTTAATAAATGAGAATTCTGAATTAAATAAAGAGATTGATATTTTGAAAAATAGTAATATTTCTTTTGAAATAACAATTGTTAATTTAAAGCTAAATTCGAAAAACTTAAAAATGAAGTCACAAAATTTAATAAAGGTCAAAACTACTTAAACATGATTTTATCTTATTCTAGACTTTATATGATAAAAGTGGTTTATGATATAATAAAATTAATTGTAGAGATAGTACTAGATACGCTTTTATATATAATATAAATGTTAATGCTAATACCAGATTTCGAGTAAAATCTAAATCCAAATTTTATAAAAATTCAAGTACTTCTATGACCAATAATGTTTATGATATCTCTAGAAGTACAAAATCATTGATAGGAAATATAAATAAATATTATATAATTATTTGGGTTCTCATTAATTGGAAAAACTAAGAAAAATTTATTGATGATTATTTTGATACAGTAGTTGATAATGAAAATTTTATTTTCGACGGTTTCACCAAACCCACTTGGGTATGGTTACTTTCGATCTAACCTCTTAGACCCTAACGTAGAAAGTGGGTATCAAAATATAGAAGTTTTTTTTTTGCAGGTATCCAAGAAAGACGAAAGATGAGATGGATTTCGAATATCAAATGTTATATACATATTATGGAGAACGAGCATTTATGGATAATTGAAATGCATCAAATTAGGTATGTCTAACTCATTCTTTTTCTTTCCATAAATAGTTTGGGGTTGGTATTTCTAATTTTAGAGTAGCAAAGCAATATTTAAAAAGAAAGAAATTAGATATATTTTTATAAGACATTGCTTTTAAAAGTGCTAGAAATACCTAAAACACTTTTCCACTATGCTAGATGAGTATGAAAAATTATTTCAAGAAAAATAAAAATATCTTTTGAAATCAACAAATATTTTCAAAAGGTATAACCATACTTAATATTGTATAAAAAAAATTATACCTAACACTAGCCAATATTATGTACATTTTGTTAAAAGATTTCAACCGTGGATGATTAGCTTGTTTACATAATGTGAAATCAAAGAATTATACATGAAGAAAAATGCGTATGCCATGATTCCAACCGTGGACAACAAGAAAAGACTCCGCTCTCTTACCAACTGCAACACACATCATTTCGTTTTGAAGACCGGCTGCAATTTTACATTACCGTTCCAAACTAAGCTATTCAAGTGCCCATTCAAGCATTTTTCCAATAGTCGCAAACATTCGAAGGATGCATCTTTTTTGGTATGAATTTATGAAGGGTTACGCCTACTTGATGGCTTTCTATTGCTCCTATATAAACCTCCCACCGTTGCAAAAGAAATAACCCAATCCTATGTTCTCAAATGATTCTCGTATTGCTTCATAAATTCCTAAACTCAATACTCATTAGAGAAGCATCTCAATACTCATTAGAGAAGCATCATTCTGCATCATTTTCAAACGTTATAGAAGTTGTACTCCAATATAACTACTAGGGGAAACACAATATATAGCCAAGTTATTTATTTGTAAAAGAAAAGATTAAAGTCTTATTGCTGAGTCCTCATGCAGTCGGTGTTGAAGTCCTGCTCGATTGTTCATGCGAAGTCTGTTCCTACGGATGAAGTAAGGGTGTCGATGGTGCAATTTCAAAGAGATACTTAGGGACTGGACGTGGGACGAAAGATCTGAACCAGTATAAAATCGACCGTGTGATCTACTATTTTATTTCCGCTACATTTACATTGTTTACGACCGTCGGTCATCTTCGATCGTGTGCATAGCGACTAACATTACTAATATTCATTATAAGTATTCTACGGTTAGAACTTTATTTTTAAATACTTTCCCAAATGTTTAAATTTGAATTTGCATGTTGGCTTAGTAAGCATACTTGTCTTTTCATATTTTCCTCATATTTCAAATTTAATAAGTAAAATTTATGTGAGATCAAATTTAATAAGAAAAAAGTATGTGAATCGGTTAAATTAGGCATCAAAATTGCGCATATATTTTTCTGGAAGTGAAAACACATAAACAAATGATCTGGTACAACAAAGTTTCATATAAAATTACAAAAATAATAATAAGATCACTGAAATGAGAAAAGGAGTTGTTAACTACGTTATGTGGGCATTCATACCAAATCATGCCGCAAAGTCTCTAACAAGGCCTCAGTGCAAAAAAAAACAAAGAATGTTTATCAAATTCAACAGGTCGTTGTAGAATATTCTCAGCCATTTCTTCGAAAATTCGACCCAATATCGTGGAAACCAAAGCATGATTACAACATGATGATGTCATAGATCACAACAGAATCTAGTCGGCCTAAATAAACGAAAATTAGGAAGAAAAATTAATTTATTCTGATCAAATGGGACAAACAAATGAAGAAAGTTGATGGATACGAGGTGGTGATTGACAATATATTGTTAAGTACACGGACCACCACTTTTAAGTAAATATATTCCAGAATCTCGATTTATTTTTTGGTAAAATAGCATCAATTTATGTATTAGAATAACTATAGTATTGGATCTGCGTAAAAACATCATTTTTTATTATTTTTTTTCTTATTTACAAAAGAATTTCCATTACATACTTCGCAGTTCGGTTATCGTACTAACTTAGATACAAAGAAGGGTGGGCTGTAACCGCTGAGAAACGAGAAGTGGGACGTGAGAAGTGGGTTTGTTTCTGCCGTGGATTCATTCATATAAAAACAAGAAACTGTATTGGATATTATATTGGGAGAATACAAGAAGATTTAAATAGAGGTAATTAGTTTAAAGGAAATCTTTTAAACTAAATTTTAAACCAAGAACACAATTTTTTAGAATTTAGACAGAATTACAATAGCGCGTTTTTTCAATTTTCCTACTTCAACAATTTCCTCGGTCTTCGTCTAAGCTTGTCCTAGCCACCGTCTACCTTCAGCTGCTGTTTGCCCTAGCCACCATCGTCCAAGCAATCATCGTTTGAAGCCGTCGTCGTCCAAGCCGTCACCATCCAAGCCTCTCTCTTGTTGATGTTCGAATCGAAAAGAATCTTTCATTGTCGACGTCGATTTCTCCAAATTCGAGAAAGTTTAACTTGATGCATCAATCCAAAACTACGTTAGAAATATCTCGACCTTTGAACTCAAGAACTGCAAATTCAAGATCTAAGAAACGAATGGTAAAGCGGAATCTAGAAGAAGAAGAAAAAAATCCAAAAAGTACCATGAATTACAAGTCGAATGATATATTTGAAACATGGTAGATTGTGTTTAATATGCTATGATAGTTGGATATATCATAAGCATATTTCAATTGAACAAGGATAAAAAATATGCAAAATGATACTTGAATTTAGCATAAATATATTTAAAGTGAAATAGCATGAATAGAATATGCAAAATAAAATAAGTATTCATAAAAAGAACTACCATGAATGGAATATGCAAAATGATAACTACATAAAATAAATGTATTTTTTAATGTAACATTTTAATCACAAAGTTTACTGTCATGTTTATGATATGGAAAATGATAGTTTAATGTAACATTTGAGTTATGTAGTCCATTATCATGTTTAAAATAGGCAAAATGGTAGTTTAATGTAGCATATTAATTATGAAGTCCAATATTATTATTACAATATGCAAAATGGGATTTAACGTAACAATTTTATCACAAAGTCCGCTACCATGTTTTTCTATGAAAAATTATAGTTTATATGGAAAAGTAATCTAAGACACTAAGTATAAAATACGACCTTACATAACATCTTCATGTAGCTCTTCCTAATTATCTTCTATATTTGCTTTCATTGACCTTTCGATTATCCTGAGCTCTTTGATCCATCATATACCTGTAAAGTGGTTGCAATATTGTACAATATGATTGTATAGCTGTTGTCATTAAAACCCAATAAGAAAGATTCTAACATTTAATGACATATGCTTCTAAATAAAAATAGCTCTAAATCCACTTATCGACACTTTAGTAGTATGCTTAGAAATTTAAAAAAAAGTACCAATTTAATGACATATGATTTTAAAATATGGGTTCCCACTAATTTGAGCAAAAATGATAAACAATTATATATTATCGATTATTTTGACATGATTATGTATAGTGAAAATAATATCTATAGGGGATCAACCACATCCACTTGAATACGGTTTCCTAAAATGAACCTTATATTTTTAATATATGAGTATATTTGCGCTTAAATAGAAAATTATATTATATACTCACTAATTAACAATTGGTATCGGAGCCTGGAATTCTATCGATCGTCACAACATCACAGAACAATGACCAGAAAACGATCTGATCGAAATACAATAAACAAAAGTCCCGGTACTGTCAAAGACACTACTGATGAGGACTACAAAAAGGTAATTTCTGATTTATAAATTTCAATAAAAGATAACAATGAATTAGTTAGTACAAGCGATAAGATCTCAAAGCTTAATTTTATTATTTCGAAAAAGATGAAATCTATCTAACTTGAAAATGAGAAACTGGAAAATGAGAAATTAAATTTAGAAAATCAACTTGGTGTTTTGAAAAATAATTTTATAACTCTTAAAGATTTTTTAGATGAGCAAAACACTTTATTTGAAAAGGAGAGAAAAAATTTCAAAAGAAAAATTCAATTTGAAAAGACAAGATAATTTATCGTAATCCTCTTTATATAATTCAGAATCTCAAAATTTTCTTCTCAAAAATGAAAACTGCATGTTAAAAAATGAGAATTTTGAATTAAATAAAGAGATTGATATTTTGAAAAATATTAATATTTCTTTTGAAAATAATAATTGTGAGTTTAAAGCTAAATTCGAAAAACTTAAAATGAAGTCACAAAATTTAATAAAGATCAAAACAATTTAAACATGATTTTATCTAGTTCTAGACCTTTATATGATAAACGTGGTTTAGGATATAATAAAATTAATTGCAGAGATAGTACTAGATACGCTTTCATGTATAGTATAAATGTTAATGCTAGTACCAGATTTCGAGTAAAATCTAAATCCGATTTTTATAAAAATTCAAGTACTTCTATGACCAATAATGTTTATAATATCTCTAGAAGTACAAAATCATTGATAGGAAACATAAATTAAAAAATATCTAATTATTTGGGTTCCCATTAGTTGGAAAAACAAAGAAAAATACATTGATGATTATTTTGATAAAGTAGTTGATAATGGAAATTTTATTTTCAATGGTTCCACCAAACCCTTTGGGTAACAAAATAATAAAAAAAAATTGCAAGTATTCAAGAAAGACGAAAGATAAGATGGATTTCGAATATCAAATGTTCTGTACATATTATAGAGAACGAGCATTTATGGATAATGAAACTGCATCAAATTAGGTATGTCTAACTCATTTTTTTTTCTTTTCATAAATAGTTTGGGGTTGGTATTTCTAATTTTAGAGTATCCTAAAGTAATATTTAAAATGAAAGAAATTAGATATATTTTTTATAAGACATTGCTTTTAAAAGTGCAAGGAATATTTGAAACACTTTCCCACTATGCTAGATGACTATGAAAAATCATTTCAAGGAAAATAAAAATATCTTTTGAAATCAACAAATATTTTTAATGGGTATAACCATGATTAATATTGTATGAAAAAAAAATTATACCCATTAGCCAATATTATGTACATTTTGTTAAAAGATTTTCAAAATTGGATAATAATTACATATTTTTTGAAAAAGCTTAAATAGTAAAATTTAAACCAAAAAAAATTATTATTTTTGACTAAATTAATATACGATCTAAAAATGTGGAAATTATGTTGAAGGGCTTCTATTTTCAGGATAATAAGTTTTAAGGACAACACTTCTAAATAATTAATTTTAAGGACAATTTACAGGATAATGATAAATTCATTTATCTTTTTAAGTTATACAGGAAAATGATAAATCTTTTTATCATTATTTCTGTATAACTGAAAATGATAAATTCTTTTATCTTTTTCCTGTAAAATGTCCTTAAAACAAATTTTTTAGAAATAGTGTCCTTAAAACTTATTACCCGCACAAATAAGTCCTTGAAGTGAAAATCCTCATCTAAAATCAATGATGATTTTCAACCTTTTTGTTGATGATAATGAAAGAGAAAATTGAATATGTTGACAGGGCGAGTATATAAGTTCAGGAAAAGCAAATATCAAGGAGGAGTAATATCATATTATTTAAAAAGTCATATAGTTGTGATCGTCAAACGGAGGGAGAATGTTGAAAAGTGTTTTGATGATAACAACCATATGACGTACTACCGATGGGTTTATTGAATAATTCCAGGTTAACTAATTATAATACGGAGGATGGAGTTTACACAAGCTATATCAAACAATATAAATAAGTAAAACAAAAAAGGTGCAAATAATTGTATAGGAACAGAAGCCAAGAATCAAACTCGCTAGAAGGGCAAAGAAGATCTACAAGTAAACATTGAAGAAACGATGAAGGTTGGAGTGAAAACCCATGCAGCCGAAGACGGAAACACCCCTAAACCAACTGCACCAAAAGTTTACTTTTGGTTAAGTGCTAATTAGGAGGTTTATATATGTGCAGTAGAAGCAAAATATAGAGAGGAAATAAATTGGACGGACATGGGATTCGAACCTAGGCCGTGCATGATGGCTTGAAGCTCTCCACCAACCACCCCATACAAGTTTACCTGTAATAGATGATTAGCATATTTACATCATGTAAGGACAAAGAATTATACATGGAAGAAAAATGCATATGCCATGATTCCAACTGTAGATAACAAGAAAAGATGTCGCTCTCTTACCAACTGCAATTTTACATTACCATTCCAAACTGAGCTATTCAAGTGCCCATTCAAGCATTTTTCCAATAGTCGCAAACATTCGAAGGATGCATCTCCTTTGGTATGAATTCCAGAAGGGTTACGTCTACTTGATGGCTTTTTTCTATTGCTTCTATATAAATCTCCCACCATTCCAAAGGAAAAAACACAATCCTATCATTCTCCTATTGCTTTATAACTTCCTAAACTCAACATTTGTTAGAAAAGCATCATTCTGCATCATTTTCAAATGTTATAGAAGTTGTCCTCTAATATGACTATTCAGTGTACTGAAGACACAATATATAATCAAGTTATTTCTTTGTAAAAGTAAAGATTAAAGTCTTGTTGCACAGTCTTCAGGTAGTCGGTGTTAAAGTCATTTTCGATTGTTCAGACGAAGTCTGTAAATCTATTCCTTTGGATGAAGTGAGCGCGTTGATAGTGAAATTTATAAGAGATGTTTAGGAACTAAACGTAGGATGGGAGATCCGAACCAGTATAAAATCGACTGTGTGATATGCTACTATATTTCCGCTGCATTTATATTGTTTACAACTGTTGATCATCTTCGATCACATGCATAACGACTAACATTCATCATTCATTATAAGTATTCTACCGTTAGACCATGTGATTTCATGCTATATTTTTAAATACCTTCCCAAACGTTTAAATTTGAATTTGCAGCTTAGCTTAGTAAGCATACTTGTATTTTCATATTTTCCTCGTATTTCAAATTTAATAAGTAAAATGTATGTGAGATCAAATTTAATAAGCAAAGATTATGTGAATCGGTTAAATTAGGCGTCAAAATTGCGCATATATTTTTCTAGAAGTGAAAACGCATAAACAAATGATCTGGTACTAAGTTTCATATGAAATTACAAAAATAATAATAAGATCATTGAAATATGAAAAGGAGTTGTTAACTACGTTACGTGGGCATTCATACCAAATCATGCCACAAAAGTCTCTAAGAAGGCTTCAGTACAAAGAAACCAAAGAATGTTCATCAAATTCAACAGGTCATTGTAGAATATTCTCAGCCATATCTCCGAAAATTCGACCCAATATCGCGAAAAGATATTAGTAGTACAACATGATTACAACATGGTGATGATGTCATAGATCACAACAGAATCTAGTCAGCCCAAATAAATGAAAATTAGGAAAAACAAATAATTTACTCTGATCAAATGGGACAAACAAATGAAGAAAGTTGATGGCTACGGTGTCGATTAAAGAAAACACTCAAAATAGTGTAAAATAATAATTTCGCACTCTCGAACGTTAGTATTGAGATCCCCATAAAACATCATTCATATAAAAACAAGAAACTAGATTGGATATTAATTATTATATTAGGAGAATATAACAAGATTTAAATATGGGGGTAGTTTGGGAAAAGCTATTCAGCAACGAATAACTGGCGTTAATAGTGGAGATGAACAAATCCAACTTGGATTTCTGATGCCATCTATAGATACCATGCAAATTTTTATTATCATCTTTGGATATAAGCAAAGTACAGTAGAAAAGTACTGCAACAAAAAATGTTCGGCAGGGTGCATAATGCAGCAGCAGGGTAGATATCATAAATTCTAAAAAATTCTTTTATTAAAAATGCACATGATCATATCATTTTACTATAAATAATTTTAATTTCAAGTTTAATATGTTCTAAGATTTGTTTTCAGATTCGAACCAAAATTCAAATTAGTGTATTGTATTATTAATTGAGTTTTCTAATTATTTTGAGTATGAAAATACTCAAGACTTAGAGGGAATATTTGTAATATATCGTTATAATGTCTATGTGGTGCGTGTGCATACAGAGATACACTACGTTATAGATGACCTTCTGCAACATTTTTGCAAGGTGTTGTCAGCTAAAATGTTGCGATAGATATAAAATTTTGGTCATACTGCAACGTTGTATTTATGGTGTTACCTTAGCCATAAAAATATGTTGCTCTAGCTAAACAGGTGTAACACGATGCAACATTTTTATATAGTGTTGCTATAGATGTATTCAAATTAAAAAATTAATAAAATTAGCAATCCGCGTGAATATGATCCAACGGTCTACATTTAATCTGATTGTTAAACTGGATCACCGCTACAATTTGCCCCAAATTTTCGTTTTCCCGCTTTACTTTTCATATCATTTCGTTCTCACCCCCAATTTCCAAATCATATTTTCGTTCCTTTTTTTTTCTTCCAAAAACAAAATCTCGTCCTTTTTTCAAAGTTTGGTAGTGATCTCAAACAAACTTCGTTCTCATTTCGTTCTCACCTCCAATTTCGCTGCTGTTTGCCTACATGTCGAGCGTCGTTTGCTTTGTTGCCGAGATCTGGAAATGTCTGTTTGGGTTGTCGGAATGGGTAACCAGCTATTATGATTAGATGATTAGGCGATTTGGCAACCTGAAGTCGAATTTGGCAACTGAAATAGTTTGTTGGTGAGGCAATTAGAGGATGGAGGCTGGTGGTTTAGAAGTATGTGTGGGTTTGGGTGAAGATTTGGAACTGTGAGATTTTAGTTGGCAGTGGCAACGGGTTGGTAATGAGGTTTGGTGAGTGTTTTGGCATAGGTTAAGGGCTGTAGGGGATGTAAGTTGCAGCAGTTTGGGGAGTGGTTGGTGGCAGTGTAGAGGTTCGGGTCGCGCCCGGTCCTCGTCCTCCCATCGCCTTAACTTATTTTCTAACGTTCGTGCTGCCGAAGTCCGTGAGCTCATTCAGAAGCTTTCTCGTGATTCCTATTCAGAAGGGTAATGTATTACTTATTAACACGCAACCTGTTCGATGAAATGTCAATTTTTATTTATCATGGTTTCACGTCTTTTACCAAGACAGAGCTAAAAGCAAGGTTATTTCAGTTTTCACTGAACAATTTGCTAAGAATGATGGCTGGAAAAAGGTCGGATGATTCAGAAGAAGCCATGAAAGAGTTGCAAAAGTCAATCGAGGAGGTGTTCAAATTCGCAAGAGCATCCAATCTTGGACGGTAGTCGGATGTTTTTTGAAAGAGCTTGGGAGTGTGGTCAGTGTTTGGTAGATGGTCAGTGTTTCAGGCAATCGTGTTTCAGGTAAGTGGTAGATGGGCAGTAGTTCCGATGGGTGATGAAGTTGCTAAGGATGTGGTTTGCGGGTTTGCTAAGCTCAGTCTTCATTTGTGCATCATTTTAGGTCGTTTCAAAGAAGGCTCGATCTTCCGAAATCAGATGAATCAGGCGGTGCCCACTTGTTCGACCTAACCGGGTCCGCCGAGACTGCGGTGCCCCGGACCCCCGCCGGCGCTGCGCCCGGACCCGCTACTCGGCTCGCCTTTGGCTCGGCACTCGGCTCGTCATATATTTGTCAGTGTCGGTGTCTGTATAAATTGAAACTGCATATGTAATGAGTGAACTGAGTGATGTAGTGAGGAATATCTGTACATGTGAATATCAGTGTTATATATCATTGAATTGTAAAATAGTGGAGTCAGGAATTTGTTGTAACGACCCATAAAAATATAATTGGTTTTAATAACGTATTTAACTGAATTTTTGGGAAATTTTAAATAATTGAATTTTGAAATAAAAATGTTATATTTGGGATACGTATTTAAAAACATAGCAATTGGTAAATTTTCATCAGAAAATACAGAAGTTTATTTTATTGTGTAATTCCATTTCAATTTAAATCAGTTAAAATTGATGATAATAAATTGATTTCAAAACCTGAATATTTTTCTATAGAAAAATTCTAAATCCTCTTCTGAGTAAGTCGTCATCTTTCATTTTTCCAAATTTGGACTACTATTGCTCCGTTTATCTTATTTCTGTTAAAATAGCATCATTTCTGGTACCGATTATCGACTTTCGATCAGATGATCGTACCACAAATATCTGTATACCGTTTTGATCATCTCGTCATGCTGATCTCCCCAGTATATTCATTTGTATGTTTCTGGATCTGGTACACCACGAAATCAATAAAACGATTACCGTATAGGTAACCGTTTTCGAACTATTTGACTTCCGTGACCATTCATTTAGCAAACGTGTAATATCCGCAGTTTGTGCTTTTATTATTTTTGAATTAAATAGATGACCGTTGGGCTTTCAATATTCCTACTAATCCGTTCTGTCTTCTCCTGCCCATTCGCTTAAGAAAAATATATTATGATTTGGTTTGTGCGCTGTACATCTTCTTTTCAGATCTCATTTTTGGATCTGGGAAAATTTTATAAAAGTGTCACTTGTTCTTCTCCCTACCTCCTCTTTTCAACAAGATCTCCTCACTGAAGCATGGCAGCACTCTCGTTCCCACCTTCAACTCCATCCCCTGCTTCATCGACCTCTTCATTCACCTCTCTCCATCACGCAACTAGCTCACACCCTCGGGCGAACAACCGAACCCCACTTCACGTGAACCAATCACCCAGGCCTTCCTCCTCTCCCCTCTTGCTGAACTGTCACCGCACCCCGCGTGCTAGTTTCCTCTGCCTTGATAAATGGCTACCGCGAGTTCCCTCTCACGTCTATTTTCCTCTGCCTCGTGCACTTGCCCGGCACCGAGCCTCCTTCTCCTTTGTTTTGCAAAGGTGTGTGTATTTTTTTATGTCGTGCATATATTGTTTATATGTAGTTATATATATATCTGTTACGTATATATATAGATATTTTATTTATACAGATCTTTACAAAACCTTGGTTTATATAATTCAACTGTTAGCTTTGATATTATTATGAATATTGTGGGTTTATCTCTATTTATAATTACCTATAGAATGATATGTATATATAGTTAGTGTGGCAGTTCATATATGTAAATTTTAGTTAATTATAATTGGTCTGCATATTCCTATGTTCTATATATGGCTTCATATATATTTTGTAAATGTTCGTATAATATGATTAAGTTTTATTATGTACATGCATGTTTTGTTATCAAGGAAGGTATGCATTAAAGTGTCTGCATATATACGTATAGCAAGTGTTGTAGGAGCTAACATATGTTATTATATATGTACGTTATTAATGGTTTAATATATATATCTCAGATTGTTGGTCTATTTGTATTAGTAGTATATATAAGATATGACATCGTATATAAAAGTTTATAGAAAAGAAATGGATATATACATATATAGTTTCGATTTGTGATGTTTATATCGGCCTGTCTTGTTTTTGATGTTTATATCGGCCTGTCCTGTTTTGATGTTTATACCGGCCTGTCTTGTTTTGATTTTTATATCGGCCTGTCTTGTTTTAGAGGCTATATTATACTAGTGTTAGATATATTAGTTTATATAAACTTCTACTTGATATGGGTATAGTATATATATCTTATTAATGTGAGTTTTATTTGCTAGATATGATTATACAGGAAGTGAAATACATTTATATAATATTAAGTTATGTATACACATTATGCAGTAGCTTATGTGAAAAATATATATATATTGGTTTGTATATGTTTACTGTATATAATTTATTTTATAACCATAATATAAAGATTTTTGATGTAAGGTTGGTTTTTAATATCTACATAATATGTTAAGTTATATGGTGTAGTCCTGATGTGTCAATCTATATATATATATATATATATATATATTTATATATATATATATATTAGTAGATTTAAGTTAAAGTATAATAATATGTAAATCTGTGTATATTTGCTGAAGTTTTAAATTTATATATATTAAGTTATTCTGTTCATTTGTATATTAATATACATTTATATTCAAGCTACTTTATTTTCTTTTGGATATATCTTGCTGTTTAGGACGCGTATGAATATAAGGTCTTGTTTGTGATATTTTAGTACCTTATATGTATACTTGTTGTTTATAGTGTACATATAGCGTTTACATTCTATTTGCTAGAAGTTTTAAGTGATTGAAATTTTAAAAGTATATATATATATAGCGTATATAAAGTCTTTTATAAGAAATGTAATTTATGTATAAAGTTGTTTTAAAGATTATAAGTTATTTGCTTATTTAACTTATAAGTTGTATATAATTTTATATATGGTATATATAGTTGTATATATATTCACTTATGCCAATTATTTTCATCGACCCAGTTCTGATTTTTTTATCTATTCGTATTATTAGATCCGTTCGTCAATTCGTACCAATCAGCTTTGATTGTTGAATTCGCATCCAATCTTGCTTTGCTTTGAAATCCGTGCCTAGAATCGTAACTTACTCTATCGTCAAATCATCCCTAGCCTCGAAAGGTGAGCAATCACTCACGATTAATATTCTTATATTTATTAAATTTGATTTCAATTGAAACGACAATTGAAATATGTTGCTGTAGTTATTTAAATTGTTATATATGCTATTATCTGTAACCGTTCACCTGTGGGATATGACACCATATCCTATTGATTATATTATATTGTTATTGATGATATATGCCTGTTTTATATTATTATATTATCTGTTATCACTCTGCAAGTTCCCTGTAGTTTAGAATTCACTATGGGTTGAAATGATACATACCCGAACGGACTTTAGAATAGGAGAAAATCGTTATGGGTTGAAATGATAAACCCAAGCGATTTTCATTTGAATTGAAATTGGGATTACGGGTTGAAATGATATCTACCCGTATATATTTAAATTACGGATTGAAATGATAAATATCTGTATCACTTAACCATATGATAGATATATATATACAGACACCGTTGGTCCATATATATATATATAAATATTTTGAAAATAAATTCTATGGATTTGGGAAGAAATATATGGGTTAAATAAATGTTGATTCTTAAATTTTTATATACAAATGGTAATGATATATATATATATTTAATTAAAATATTAATTTAATTAAGATTGATTTCATGCATATAATATGGTTAAGTACTTATATCTATATTTCAAAATAGATTTTGGTAAAAATTTGAATAAGTTAAGGTTAGGATGAAAATTTGAATTTAGTGGAAATTGTATTTAATAAAGAATTTTATTTAATTAAACCGATTAGAAACTTATTGAAATTGAGATGTAAGATATGATTTATCTTGGGTTTGATTAAGGAAATATTTAGTAAAATATAATTTAAGGCTAGTAAATGATATTGAATCTATTAAGTGAATATTCCCTGATTAAATAATAATGAAGTTAAATCAAGAGCTATATGAAACTGTTAAATCTAACTTTGAAAATGTTGAATATTAAAGCTTTGAAATAAAAAAAATAAAAAAAAATAAATGGTATATTTAGAACTGAATTAAATTGGTGAATTGAGTTTTGAATAAATTTGAATTTGGAATTTGAAGTTGATTTGAATCGATTTGCGAGACTTGAGGAAATTATAAATACTTTACTTTTTAAATCATTTAATATATATATACTATTTTGGAAAAATAGATATATTTGAAATGAAATGATATTTGGGTTTTGAAGTATAAATAAAATTGAAATGACCACGGTGTTATAGTGTATATTTCTACATTGTAGATAGTTCCACGAATCCTTAGAGGATGGTTATCCCAAACATCCTTTAAGTTACTTGTATTTCAGTTGATATTTCACTTGAGTTGGATTTATTGATATAAGAATGTTAATCCTGACTCGAGTGTTTTGTGTTTTGCTTTACGCTCGGGTCAGATCGAGTGATACAACATCTGATACTCACCTTTGGAGTTTGGAGCTTCGTTTGGAGATCCAACTATCGACTCAGCTTCCAGTTTTTCTAGTTGATCTGTTCAGAGAGGTCATCTGTTGTACTGGAGACTTCACTGCATTTGAGATATTCTGTTGTATTTTATTTCTAACTCCGATGTTTATATGGTAGCTTCATGAACTACTATTTATTTATTCCGCTGCGTATTATTGTATTACTCTGTGTCTGTGATTCTGTGATTGATTTATTTAATGCATATGCTGAGTTTTGCCAAATTTAAATTAACAATCTATTGTTTTTAATTATTCAAGTCCGACATGTGTGGATTTATTGTCGATTTGAATGGTCCAAAATAGCGGGTCGTTACAGTTGGTATCAGAGCTTTGGCTCTAGGCAAACTTAGCATATATAGTAAATTTATTTACAGAATCACTTTCGTTCGAGTTTGAATCTCTTCCTTTTGACTCGATTTCCTTTGAACTTTGGAACGGTCCTTGCGGTTCCACAATTCATTCTTGTGTCTCCCTATTTGTATTCTTTTGATTCTGGAGTATCCCATAACTCCACTTCGAATGATCTCTATAAGAATAGGCGATCCTGCCAATCTTTGAATGATTTGTAAAGGGGTGAAACTCCTTTACTACGGGCATCGATTCACCGAAGATTTCTGTATCAACGGTTTAGATGCTGCTATCTCTTGTTATGCCGAATTCTATCTCTAGCAATCGAATGTCGATTTGCTTTGGAATTCTGCATCGATCATATTCCTGAAGTCATGGTTGACCCGGTTAAGGTCGCCCACGACTTGTATAAGTATACCCATCTTCTATTTTGTAAGTTAATTATCTCATCTTCGTTCAAGCCTATCTTCGAATCAGAATTTTATTTGATTAGAGTTCTTTTAAATTGAATCTCTATCTTTGTTTTGAAATCCGTCTGTGAATCGTCCTTTGAAAATCGGGTTTGTTTATATTTTAGAAATTGTTTTCTAAACCGAAATTATTATTTTGATAAGTATGATTATATTCTATATATAAAAGTGAAATGTTTTCGATAAAGATTATATATACCTTTTAAAAATGAGAATTTGAAGTTTTGAAAGGATGTGTAATTTTGAAAAAAATTATATAAGAAATTTGATTTATCTAAAAATGATTTATAACTAAAGGATTTTAAATTTGAAATTCGAGAATTGAACTCCGATATTTTGAAATTGGTTTTAGGATTTTGAAATATAAAATAATACGATTTGAAAGTATTTTCCGAATAAGAAATATTTCAAATGACTTCAAATGAGTTCCAATGATTTCGAGGAAATTTTAAAGAAGCTTGAGAAAATAAAAGTCCAGAACTCACTTATGTCGTTGGAAAATAATTTCGGTGATGAGTGCACGCATCATCGACATTGATTTTCGAGTTTCAGAGTGAGGGAAAGGCCACTTTAGTAGCATTGCTACGCGAGTGATTTTGCGAAACCAATTTTGATTTCAAATTCCGAAGTAAGATTTGATATTCGAAAGATATATATATATATATATATATATATATATATATATTTGAAATGATTTGAAGTAAGCCGGTGTTCAGTCCTCGAGTTTCGGATTTGATATAACCCTATCTATTAAAATTGATTTACTGATTTGTTGCTGATTTCCAACTCTTGAATTTAAAAATGATTTCTTCAACTATTTTGAAGGTTCGAGCACTTCCAAATCAAGGTTAACTTTTCAAAGCTAAGAAATTTTGAAAAGTATAAAGTATATAAGTTTGGTATGTATGTTAAGGTATGTAGTAATATGGTTTAAATAAGTTGAAACTGTTTTGTTAAGTAAATGAATAAGGCAATTTTAAAATTTTCTAATATGAAATTTAGATTTGAAATGTTTTGAAAAGAATTTGGTCTTCAAAATATTTTGAATAAAATTTAGTTTAAACGTTTTAGCTTAGTAACATCTTTATGAAACTATATATTTAACAAGTTGGAATAAATATACAAGTTGTACGTATGCTATTTTATTCGCATAACTAATTTGATCCAGGTTTGAGTACACAAGTTCGAGGTGAATTACACCATTTCTGTTAGGATTTTTCATTTGATTCTTGATGGCGAATATTTGATATGGATTTTGGGCTAAATTCTAGAATTCTCTATCATAGTATATGGCTATGCAAGGAGACTGATGGCTTCTAGTCGAGAAATCATGTCGAAATCCGCATTAGGGAAGTCGAATGAACAATACTAGTTCGAAAGCAAACTTGTGTGATCGAGCGAGCGATCAAATGTGATTTTGCGAAATGATGACGTATGTACATCTTATATTCTAATATCATTGATATATTTTGACGCTGAAATTGAAAGCTGTCGGGTTAGAATATCTTTGCTTACTAAAAGAAAATTTCCAATTTAAATTACAAAGATATATAACCCATAAAAGCAAAGACATTCAATCCCATATGGCTCTTCATACAGCGAAATTTATTTTGAAAAATTTGATCCTTATATAAGATGGACCTTACGTAAGTATAAGATGATTTTGAAAACATTTGATTTTGGAAATGAATTGGTTGACTTAAATTATATTGATTTGGAAATTTGGATTTATTTTCTAAATATATTATTTTGGAAACTTTGAAACTAAAGATATTTAATTTGAGAAGAAATAATTTGGTGAAATTGTATATGATTTTGAAATTGAACTGATATTGAAACAAATTGAAATTTGAGAACCTTGTGTTACTAAATACTTGATTTGGGAGTTGTCGAACTTATATAAAATTGATTTGTATGAGTATGAAATTGATTCGAAAACTATGGATTTGAAAAAGGGTACTCAATTTGAAAAGTCAAATCTTATATAATTAAAGTCTATATAAGTGTGATTTGATATACTTTTGATTTTGGAAAAGTATTTGATTTGAAAATTAAATCTTATATATAATGGATTTTATATAAGTACGATATTTGAAAGTGATTTGAAAAGGTACTATATGATACATATTTTCGAAGTAAAGATATGGAAAGTGCCTTCTGCTTGATATCCGATTTGTGGCCACATCTTGGATTCATTCTATCGATATTATTCTCTCTGATTTTTGGTTTTTCGGATATGATACTCGAGTGTCCTTCGAATTCCATGGCGTTACCCATGGTCTTACGAACTCGACTGCATAGCGTAATTCGCAAGGCAGTGATTGCTTAAAAGGTACGGATGTTTCCTGGGGGATCCAGGCGTAACCATTGTGTATCTGCGATCTATGGTCGTGTTAGTGGCGTAATCCGCAAGGCAGAGATTGCTTAAGGGGTATGGATGTTTCCTGGGGGATCCAGGCGTATCCATTGTTATGTATCCTGCGGTCCACAGTTTTGTTGCATGGCGAAATTCGCAAGGCAGTGAATGCTTAAAAGGTACGGATGTTTCCTGGGGGACCCAGGCATAACCATTGTGTATCTGTGATCCATGATTTGTTTGTTTTTTGTTTGGATTGTACTTTCCATATCTATTTTTAAAAGTTTTCCAGTATTTTCACTGGGTGTTGAAACAAGTCTACTAAGCACCTGGAGAATTCTAGCTTTGCGCCTGATCAACGCACTGCCAGAGTCTGCAGGAACAAGGATAAACTTGTTAAACATCGAGTTATAAAAGTATGTTATTATAAAGGTATTTTATTATAAAAGTATTTCCAACAAAGAAATTTTGTATTAATATTTGAAATTGAAATTCTAATGGTTTGAATTAATTATTCATGCCCGATACTATTCTTTTGAATCTACCTTATCTGCTCAGCTTTATTTATTCACTTATATTCTGTTTTCCAAATCCTCCTTTTCCTTGTTGACTATATCCTTTTCAAATATTGTTTATTTATATACTACATGGTTTAATAGAAAATTTTAGTGTTATAAAAAAATTTAGAAGTTATTAATTAAATAAAATATATTTAAAGTAAATGATTATTGATTTATTAATAATATTTGAAAAGTATCTTGAGAAAAAAATTTAATAAATTTATAAATTATGGATTTAATGTTTTCAAATAGCTTCTTTGTAAATAAGTAATAATGTAAATAGCTATTTTCAAATAGTTTCCATATATTTATAAAGGTGTTATTTAAACATATAAATGGTATTTAAAAAGGAAGCAAGAAATTCTACAAATGGGTTTTGGAAGATATTAAAGTATTAAAGATAATTGAATTGCAAATGAAGTTTTCAAATGAATATTTCAAGTAAAATTTATATAGTTTAAATTATTGTTTATCCTTGTCTTTTAATCTATCTTCTCTGTCTAGTTGTTTCTATTCTCCTACCTCCTTCCTTTTCGGGGACGAAAAGTTTTGAGTGGGGGAGAGTGTAACGACCCATAAAAATATAATTGGTTTTAATAATGTATTTAACTGAATTTTTGGGAAATTTTAAATAATTGAATTTTTAAATAAAAATGTTATATTTGGGATACGTATTTAAAAACATAGCAATTGGTAAATTTTCATCAGAAAATACGGAAGTTTATTTTATTGTGTAATTCCATTTCAATTTAAATCAGTTAAAATTGATGATAATAAATTGATTTCAAAACCTGAATATTTTTCTATAGAAAAATTCTAAATCCTCTTCTGAGTAAGTCGCCATCTTTCGTTTTTCCAAATTTGGACTTCTATTGCTCCGTTTATCTTATTTCTGTTAAAATAGCATCATTTCTGGTACCGATTATCGACTTTCGATACGATGATCGTACCATAAATATTTGTATACCGTTTTGATCATCTCGCCATGCTGATCTCCCCAGTATATTCATTTGTATGTTTCTGGATCTGGTACACCACGAAATCAATAAAACGATTACCGTATAGGTAACCGTTTTCAAACTATTTGACTTCCGTGACCATTCATTTAGCAAACGTGTAATATCCGCAGTTTGTGCTTTTATTATTTTTGAATTAAATAGATGACCGTTGGGCTTTCAATATTCCTACTAATCCGTTCTGTCTTCTCCTGCCCATTCGCTTAAGAAAAATATATTATGATTTGGTTTGTGCGCTGTACATCTTCTTTTCAGATCTCATTTTTGGATCTGGGAAAATTTTATAAAAGTGTCACTTGTTCTTCTCCCTACCTCCTCTTTTCAACAAGATCTCCTCACTGAAGCATGGCAGCACTCTCGTTCCCACCTTCAACTCCATCCCCTGCTTCATCGACCTCTTCATTCACCTCTCTCCATCACGCAACTAGCTCACACCCTCGGGCGAACAACCGAACCCCACTTCACGTGAACCAATCACCCAGGCCTTCCTCCTCTCCCCTCTTGCCGAACTGTCACCGCACCCCGCGTGCTAGTTTCCTCTGCCTTGATAAATGGCTACCGCGAGTTCCCTCTCACGTCTATTTTCCTCTGCCTCGTGCACTTGCCCGGCACCGAGCCTCCTTCTCCTTTGTTTTGCAAAGGTGTGTGTATTTTTTTATGTCGTGCATATATTGTTTATATGTAGTTATATATATATCTGTTACGTATATATATAGATATTTTATTTATACAGATCTTTACAAAACCTTGGTTTATATAATTCAACTGTTAGCTTTGATATTATTATGAATATTGTGGGTTTATCTCTTTTATAATTACCTATAGAATGATATGTATATATAGTTAGTGTGGCAGTTCATATATGTAAATTTTAGTTAATTATAATTGGTCTGCATATTCCTATGTTCTATATATGGCTTCATATATATTTTGTAAATGTTCGTATAATATGATTAAGTTTTATTATGTACATGCATGTTTTGTTATCAAGGAAGGTATGCATTAAAGTGTCTGCATATATACGTATAGCAAGTGTTGTAGGAGCTAACATATGTTATTATATATGTACGTTATTAATGGTTTAATATATATATCTCAGATTGTTGGTCTATTTGTATTAGTAGTATATATAAGATATGACATCGTATATAAAAGTTTATAGAAAAGAAATGGATATATACATATATAGTTTCGATTTGTGATGTTTATATCGGCCTGTCTTGTTTTTGATGTTTATATCGGCCTGTCCTGTTTTGATGTTTATACCGGCCTGTCTTGTTTTGATTTTTATATCGGCCTGTCTTGTTTTAGAGACTATATTATACTAGTGTTAGATATATTAGTTTATATAAACTTCTACTTGATATGGGTATAGTATATATATCTTATTAATGTGAGTTTTATTTGCTAGATATGATTATACAGGAAGTGAAATACATTTATATAATATTAAGTTATGTATACACATTATGCAGTAGCTTATGTGAAAAATATATATATATTGGTTTGTATATGTTTACTGTATATAATTTATTTTATAACCATAATATAAAGATTTTTGATGTAAGGTTGGTTTTTAATATCTACATAATATGTTAAGTTATATGGTGTAGTCCTGATGTGTCAATCTATATATATATATATATATATTTATATATATATATATTAGTAGATTTAAGTTAAAGTATAATAATATGTAAATCTGTGTATATTTGCTGAAGTTTTAAATTTATATATATTAAGTTATTATGTTCATTTGTATATTAATATACATTTATATTCAAGCTACTTTATTTTCTTTTGGATATATCTTGCTGTTTAGGACGCGTATGAATATAAGGTCTTGTTTGTGATATTTTAGTACCTTATATGTATACTTGTTGTTTATAGTGTACATATAGCGTTTACATTCTATTTGCTAGAAGTTTTAAGTGATTGAAATTTTAAAAGTATATATATATAGCGTATATAAAGTCTGTTATAAGAAATGTAATTTATGTATAAAGTTGTTTTAAAGATTATAAGTTATTTGCTTATTTAACTTATAAGTTGTATATAATTTTATATATGGTATATATAGTTGTATATATATTCACTTATGCCAATTATTTTCATCGACCCAGTTCTGATTTTTTCATCTATTCGTATTATTAGATCTGTTCGTCAATTCGAACCAATCAGCTTTGATCGTTGAATTCGCGTCCAATCTTGCTTTGCTTTGAAATCTGTGCCTGGAATCGTAACTTACTCTATCGTCAAATCATCCCTAGCCTCAAAAGGTGAGCAATCACTCACGATTAATATTCTTATATTTATTAAATTTGATTTCAATTGAAACGACAATTGAAATATGTTGCTGTAGTTATTTAAATTGTTATATATGCTATTATCTGTAACTGTTCACCTGTGGGATATGACACCATATCCTATTGATTATATTATATTGTTATTGATGATATATGCCTGTTTTATATTATTATATTATCTGTTATCACTCTGCAAGTTCCCTGTAGTTTAGAATTCACTATGGGTTGAAATGATACATACCCGAACGGACTTTAGAATAGGAGAAAATCGTTATGGGTTGAAATGATAAACCCAAGCGATTTTCATTTGAATTGAAATTGGGATTACGGGTTGAAATGATATCTACCCGTATATATTTAAATTACGGATTGAAATGATAAATATCTGTATCACTTAACCATATGATAGATATATATATATACAGACACCGTTGGTCCATATATATATATATATAAATATTTTGAAAATAAATTCTATGGATTTGGGAAGAAATATATGGGTTAAATAAATGTTGATTCTTAAATTTTTATATACAAATGGTAATGAAATATATATATATATATATATATAGATTTAATTAAAATATTAAATTTAATTAAGATTGATTTCATACATATAATATGGTTAAGTACTTATATCTATATTTCAAAATAGATTTTGGTAAAAATTTGAATAAGTTAAGGTTAGGAAGAAAATTTGAATTTAGTTGAAATTGCATTTAATAAAGAATTTTATTTAATTAAACCGATTAGAAACTTATTGAAATTGAGATGTAAGATATGATTTATCTTGGGTTTGATTAAGGAAATATTTAGTAAAATATAATTTAAGGCTAGTAAATGATATTGAATCTATTAAGTGAATATTCCCTGATTAAATAATAATGAAGTTAAATCAAGAGCTATATGAAACTGTTAAATCTAACTTTGAAAATGTTGAATATTAAAGCTTTGAAATAAAAAAAAATAAAAATAAAATAAAAATAAATGGTATATTTAGAACTGAATTAAATTGGTGAATTGAGTTTTGAATAAATTTGAATTTGGAATTTGAAGTTGATTTGAATCGATTTGCGAGACTTGAGGAAATTATAAATACTTTACTTTTTAAATCATTTAATATATATATACTATTTTAGAAAAATAGATATATTTGAAATGAAATGATATTTGGGTTTTGAAGTATAAATAAAATTGAAATGACCACGGTGTTATAGTGTATATTTCTACATTGTAGATAGTTCCACAGATCCTTAGAGGATGGTTATCCCAAACATCCTTTAAGTTACTTGTATTTCAGTTGATATTTCACTTGAGTTGGATTTATTGATATAAGAATGTTAATCCTGACTCGAGTGTTTTGTGTTTTGCTTTACGCTCGGGTCAGACCGAGTGATACAGCATCTGATACTCACCTTTGGAGTTTGGAGCTTCGTTTGGAGATCCAACTATCGACTCAGCTTCCAGTTTTTCTAGTTGATCTGTTCAGAGAGGTCATCTGTTGTACTGGAGACTTCACTGCATTTGAGATATTCTGTTGTATTTTATTTCTAACTCTGATGTTTATATGGTAGCTTCATGAACTACTATTTATTTATTCCACTGCGTATTATTGTATTACTCTGTGTTTGTGATTCTGTGATTGATTTATTTACTGTATATGCTGAATTTTGCCAAATTTAAATTAACAATCTATTGTTTTGAATTATTCAAGTCCGACATGTGTGGATTTATTGTCGATTTGAATGGTCCAAAATAGCGGGTCGTTACATTTGTACTATTTCAAATGTTGAAATAAAATATTTATTTAAATAAATTACTGTTTAAATATCAAATTCTGTGCGATAGCATTTTAT
The DNA here is from genome assembly GCA_030737815.1 of Allium fistulosum. NCBI lineage: Eukaryota > Viridiplantae > Streptophyta > Magnoliopsida > Asparagales > Amaryllidaceae > Allium > Allium fistulosum. Next base: position 3,608,052 of record JASFAW010000015.1, read on the forward strand.
TAAATAAATATTTATTTTTATTAAAAAATCAAATATGCTCTACATTGTGGGCCCCACAAGTTCAGAAAGTTAATATCTATAGCAACATTTTGGAATGTTGCTACAGATACCTATGGGTGTTTCCATAGACCCAAATAGGGTTCTATTGCAACAATATTACTTATGTTGCCTTAGATAGTCAAAATGTTGCCTTTGAGGTCTAAGGCAATGGCAAAAATTGCATTACCCTAAAAGTGTTGCCATAGACCTATGGCAACATTTTTCGGGCCTGAGCCAACATTTTTTTTGTGTTGCAGAAGGTCATCTATGGCATAGTGATAGATGTGTGTGTGTGTGTGTGAGGAATCAGCTAACTTGATACAAAATAAAACATAGTTGGTGACACAATAAATCTTGACTGTTGGATTTCAATATGTTTACATATGAAGTTGAAATCAAAGGGCAATTCAATAATTGAAATTCATTCTGTTACCAATTATGCTATCATTTTGTGTCCATATATATATATATATATATATATATATATATATATGGACAGCTATTTGAACATAAAATGAAACATAAAATACGATAAATCTTAACCATTGATTTCATTGACTTCATATATGAGATTGAAATCAATGAGCAATTTAATGATTAAAATTCATTATGTCATCAATTATATCAACATTTTGTGTCCCAACAGTGTAGTTTCTTACTGTGAATAAATCAGTGACATATATTTGATGGTCATACTTAGTAATAGTTTCATATGCACACCCTCGATTGGGCACAATATTTCAAATATAAGTTATGCTAATATCTTTCTTACAGTGTCGTAAGTTAAATTTAACATTTGAACATGAAGAAATGAATAATATAACTTCATCCATATAACTTCTAGTTTGGGTTTATATTTTGAATTGGTGTAAATTAACTAGACAAAAGGCTATATAAAAATCAACTTTCGTGTAAAAACAAATACCAAGCCTGATATATAAATGAATACTAGCAAAAAAAAAATCATTACTAAAGTGTGTATGAGCTTTATTATTAATTTTATTATATAACACCCAAGTCTGGTTGCTTTTATAAGTAGTAAAATAAAATATTGTCGGGCTTGCTTTAGTTAATTGCATTTGTTACGAACTTATTGATAGGATTAAAGGTACGCTCTAAGGATAATTATGTATTTATTATAAATTATCTAAATTTGTAACCAAATTTGTTCATAATAAAGTTGTTTCATTTCTGCTATACACTTGTTATATTATTGTATAATCAATTAAGAAATTAATTTAAAATATATCAATTAGAAAATCCTTAAATAATATATTATATGATAACGGTTACAAATAGTTGTAATCATGATAAAATTATCACGATGCAAAATAAGATATTGTTTTAAATATTCTTGGTTGAGATGTTTCGAGAAAAACTATCGGTACATTTATTGAGACTAGAGTATGTAAGCTCTCTAAAGGGTTTATACACTCATGGTTATTGGATAACTATGAAATGACTCATCCAAAAGTTTTCTGGTGGTTAATAACAACTAGACCAAATAGGAAATCTCAGTGTGACGATGTTACACGGTTCTCTCGACTTGAGGATACCGTGAAACTTCTATGTGGAAACTCCACTTTGACTATAGTTAAATCATGGCATGGCGACCATTGAGCGACCATAGTTAGGTCTAAGTAGAAGCATAGGAAGTGTAAACCTCATAAATTAATAAATAATTAGTTAAAGAATTAATTACGATAATATTTAAATGGTTAAATTATGAAATTTAATAATGAAATGTGATAAGTATTTGGGTGTACATTTACTTATTGAGATTATTATTTAATGAAGCTTAACTAAAATGAATTAAATTAGAAAGACAACTAATGGGTCAGTGGCCCAACCATTCATGGGATTAATATTAACTACTTTCCCTTTCATTCTACTCACTTACAAATAATAACATAAGTTTGAAGCACTTTAATGGTGGCGATCTAAGTAAGAAAAAGAAAACGAAGAAGAACAAAGTTAAGGGAACTAGTAACACCAATCAACTAAGAAATCTAAGTGCGTAATATATTCTATAATCTCATTTTCTTTCATTAATCTCTCACAGTCGACTCAATGATGAATATTCCTTTCACTACAACAAAACCTGCTTTTAGTTGCATTAATTGGTAGCGTTTAAGGCTATATGCAACCATTGATCATGTTAACTTATAAACATGAACAAATAAACGCGGCCAAGTGGTTCCCGCCAACAATTCGTTGAAATTTCCTAAAATTTTCCGTGGTCGCTCCTTATCTCCTTTAAACACTTAGAAAAAATTTATTCTCCTCCCTCAAATTTTGTAGCCACTCATGTCTACTTTCTCTATTGTCCTCATCTTCCAAATCCCCCGTCTTCGTCTTATAATTATCACAAAATTTCCCGTCTTCGTCTTCCAAATCCTTTGTCTTCGCCATCCATCTACTGATGCACAGAAACCAATTTACAATTATAATTGTCAAGTTAAAATTGCTGTTTTGGCTAAATTAGATTAATCGACAGATCTAGGTTTTATTTTCCTCAACTGTAGGAAATAGAAGGAAAACCAAGGTTGCATTTCTAATTCTGGTTGCTCTTGTCTAATCTGAGCAATCCAGTCGCAAGGTATGAAAATCTAACTTAATTATTATTGAAAGTAAGTTGTTAATTTTGAACTTTCTTATTTCTCCTTGATAGCATCTGATTGTTTAGTTCAAATTTGTGGTCTAATCAACATATTTAAGTACGATGCTTTTGTAATTTGGATATTAATTTTATGATTAGCGTTGGTATTTTGAAGAAATAGCATATACGATCATTACGCTCGATGAATATTCGTTTTTTTACTGCCTAGTAAATTGAAGCAGGACTAAAATGATCCTCCAAATCTTTTGTACGGTAAACTATGAATTTTTTGAAGTATATGAAAAAAACTTTATGCAAGTTTTTAAAGTAAATCAATCAGTGAATAGAAAGGTTTAACACTTGTACTTCTAGAAGGAACATATGTATATCTCCCCTATGTTGAATTTGATTCCTTTGGAGCATAGAAAAAACATTAGGAGAGCACTTGTAATAAAAATTACCTACATAATAAAAAAACATACAAAAGTTCAATGGAAGTTATCTGGCACAAAAATGCGGGATCATCACTTTGATGATCAACAAAAAGAGAAGGTAAGAGCAGTCCTAAAGAATAAATAAAGAAGCGTTTGAGTTAATGAAGTCTGTTGACGAGAATATGAGGTTGAGAGCGGTTGTCGTATGCAAGGGAATGCTAGGAAATATTGCATAGTTGAGGTGAATGTTGCAATAACTGGAACAGGGAATTGCATGTGTGGTAAAAGGCATTACAAGACTGCATGGCTCCATTATGAGTTCAGTACAACATAATACTTGAACTAGAGAGTGCAGCAGGCACAGGAATGCAAGTGAGGCTGCCTACAGGCATGTATAATTGCATGTTCAGTTGCGGTGGCAGCTTTGCTGGAGTGGGAATGCAGTAGTGTTATATGCTTGAACAGATGGAACAAGGTTGACTTCGGACCTGAAATCAGATGCTTAGCCTGCCAAAGGTGAATCAGGTCTTTAAAACTGGTCAGACAAGAGGAGCAGCCTGTTTGCCTTCTGAACATGAGGTAATGGCGAGTTGAGTACGAAGTGTATAAACTTGAAGCAGGAGGAAGCCCAAACAATTCGTGAATCTGAACACCGAAGTGGACATGGAGGTTTGGGTAAACAGAACACCGAACTGCAGTACAACCATGAGCAAGTGAAGAGAGCACTGAAAGGGGAAAAAGAAGAGGATAGAAAGGTGAAAGTTAAGCTGTGGTGGTTAAGCTACTATAGACGAAGAAAAATAAATTAGTGGCTATTAGTGTTCCATTATTAATGCATATGTCAGTACGTGACCACGTCAAAGATAAACTGCTCCTATAGTGTTTGTGTCAGTAGGCAATCTCGTCAAAGATGAAACTACTCTCTTTGATCAGCTATGCATATATTTATAAAGTCAGATGAAATAACCACAAACCAAGTGGCGTGAAGCTGGAGCTTCCCTCATAGGAGGTTGCTGCAAGACAACCTCATAACAGTGTACAGATGCAAGCCAATTTAGTACTAATCAGTCATATGTGAATGTTAAAATTAACTAAGTTTTGTTGATATTTGTTAACTGAGTTTATACAATATTAATCAAGAAACCATATAGTAGGATTAGTAAGAACTAGCAGTTGAACTCTACCTTGTTGCTGCTGTTGTTTTTCTTCTTCTTCTTCTTTTGGAGAAATTGGTCTGAGCTGGTAACTAACTGAGTATGACTATTGTTTGTTTAATTCACTAAATTAATTCAATCAGGATGTGTATAGTAGATGAATATTGCTCAACTTAACATGCTTAGCTATATAAAGAATACAACATACATTATTTAACCCTTCAGTGTTTGATAGCAATTTGTTGCTTATGCCATGTTCCCTAGTTTCAATAGGAGTAAGTCGATTTAGTTTGCAATTGTAGGAGCTTGATTTTGGTCGTTGCTCGAAGAAAATGTCAGGGGAATCTTATGAGAAAGAGATGAAGATAAATATGTCAAAAGTGTAGGGTGTATAAAAGTGCTGTTAGGTTTATATTGGTTAAGTAAAAAAGTTGGGGTGGATGGAATTTTTTGGATTTTGATTTGATAAGTTCATCTCAAATTGGTTGCCTAAGAATAAATTATAGTTGTGGGAATTTTGTAGCAAGAACCAAGTGACTTTATTAGTTTTATATTTGGTTTGTGAATTACCTTTCTAGTCGTGAGTATATGCCAGGTTTTTTTCTATTCTATTTTAATTTTATTCTTTCCTGATGCAAAAAAGAGATGGGATTTTCTAGTTTGGTGCCAAATTCAAACTCAGAAGCCGTTCCTTCCTAATGTTTGTATACCTCTGTATTCCATGGGTTATAAAATTTGTTTATGCATCTTAATACCATGTCCATAATCTTTTTTTTTTATTTTTATTTTTTACTTTTATTGTGTTGTCATACTGGTAAAAACTGATGCATTGACTACTAATATGGCAGTTGTCCAATGTTTTCATTGAACAATTGTACAATGTTTTCATTACTATTTTGTATTATCTTCTTTGGACAAATAATTTGAAGTTTACAGGTTTTTACTAGTCATATATTACAAGGAATTACTTGTTAATATGTTCTACAATTGTTTCAGTTTGTTTAATTCTACCCAGTAGGAAAAGAATTATCTTTTCACCCACACATGTAAGCATTTTTGAGTAACTATCTAATGGTCATTTCTCTAGTTAGTAAAACAACATCTGCCAAATCCATTCTTCAAAAATGGCTTGGTTTATGAATCAACTAAACATTGTGCTAAAATCTAGAGTGTTTTAAAAATTAAATAAGTGGTCTAAAATATTTAACATCCATGTATTCACTGATTTTCCAACATTGGGTAAAGCATTATCAGATATTCTCATGTGGTTCTTTGCAAATTTTGAGAAAAAGTTTTTTTGTGTTATTTTGCGAGGCAACGTAATTTTTCCTCTTTAAACACTTGTAGAGATAGGAATTGTTTGATAAATCCGGTCCTTTAACTTTAAAACTTAAACATTAAAATCTCACTATCATTTTCCTTCAGAGAATGGGAAGATACATAGTTTCAATTTTATTATTATCATGCTTAGTCTCCTTCTTGAACTGGTTTCAACTCTGTTTTTTCCCCTAGTCAATGACTTTAGAGTTGTGAAAATTTGATATTTATAGATGCAACTATTTGAGTGAATGTTGCTGTGTTGAGTAGTTCCAGCTATCTGTTACAAGGTTCGAACTTGTTCTCTTACCTTTACTTATCCTATAACAAGTCAGTGTATTATCTATGAGCAACCTGCATCAGTTATTATTTCTCCAGAACTATTCACAAAAGCTGTCTGTGCATCTTTATAAAGTCTATACCATCCACACACACACACGTGCACGCGTGCACGTGTTGAAAGGTTGGTGGGGGTATTTCATTGAAATTGAGAGAGGTAAAAGTAAAATATAATTTATACAAGTTAAACATATTCTCGTGAAAATCTGTTTAGTCATGGGATATTTCTGGTAGATTACCAAATTTTATATCATGCTTCCGTTTTCTTCCATCGTTAAGCTCTATGACTACAACTATATGACCTGAATTCATTGTCACTTAAAATCCACCTTGTGAACTCCTTCATGACCAGCTAATAAGGTTGACTCCTAAGCTTATGTTATTAAAATCTGTTTTATTCTTCAGACAAGAGATGATGATGTATCTGGTAGTCCTATGGTTATGATCAATGAAGCATTGAAGAGCATCATTACAGAAGCAAAAAATTTAAGGACTGCTTTCGGTATTTCACTTCTTGTAAGCCGGTCTGCTGATGCAGCTATAAATGCTTCCACCTATGAAACTTTTACGAAAGAACTGACAAAGTGGACCCAGTTTGTCCTAAGCTTATATTATATGTTTATAGAAGTCAAACTATTATATCTTTTTCCTAACCAACTTGAAACTTGAGAATGATCACATCTGAAAAATATTTGCATTAATAATAGGGCCTTACAGGACTACCCCAATCTCCTATCAGAGGTGCAGAAAGGCATGGACTGCTTGGAGTTCCCTGCCTGGAGTTCCTAGCCATTGTTCATTGCAATATCAAGTCTACAAATATCTTGCTCAACAATGAATATGTGGCCAAAATTGTAGATTTTGGAATTTCAAAAATGTCCGCTGATTCGGAGTATAGTTGTTTTGCCGATACACATGGATACATGGCTCCTAGTATGTTTTCTATTTTTTTCCCATAATTTATAATTTTTATATATTTGCATGTATGGTATTTCTTTTGAGTCTACTTGGAATTTTATAACCTTCTGATACAAAGGACATGCACACATGTTGTTTATACTTTATAGTATATCTTTTGTTTGAAAGGACAAAGAATATACTTTCATAATCTTTTGGGTCTACTTGGACTTATAAGGGCTGTCATAGCTAAGGCTGATGCTGGTGGTTCCTCTGCATCAATTGCTCGTAATTTTGATTCAACACAATCTTATTAGAACTTGAATTTTAGGAACCATGGCTTTTTCAGTGCTTTTGATATTTATTACTGGTTTTGGTTTCAAGATTTGGCGGTGTTAAACAATTGGTATCAACCAAGGATTTTTTGCAATTTTTATATATAAATAATTACTGAAAATGAAAAAAAGTAGTATGAATGTGAAGTTTCAAGATTGGAGATGAAAGTTGAATGTGTAGGAGTAAAAGGAGAAGAATGGTGGAGGAGTAGAAGATGAAGTATGCGTGGGGTTGAGTTGGTGATAAAACTTGTCAGTTGGGTGGTGTAGGAGTTGTTTGTGGTTACTATGTTTGTGAAGGGGAGGATGAAAGTGCGTAGAGGGAATGGTGTGGTCGAATGTATGGATTGAGGAGGAAGTGATGAGGTTGCTTGCTTCACATGACGATCAAGAAGCCCTCTGCCAAAATCTAGAAAATATAGGAGCCCTTCACCTGACGGTAGCAGAAGCCCAAAAAGTAGGTCAGCATCTCCAGTTAGAGAGCCCAAGAGATTGTTGAAGCTTCGGAAGGATTTGTCTACCTTGTGAGTTCTTCGCATAACTTTCAGTCTATGACTCTGTATGTATCTAGTTCTGTTGACTTCATACAGCCATGGTCTATGTTATTGGATGTTGTTGTTTGAGGTCATGAAAGATGATGAGTGGAGCTGTTGAATCTATCAGTGATTTTGGAAAGGGATTGGGTGATATGTCAGAGAGTGGTTTGTTGTGAGTTGAGCGTGGTTTGATGTCGATGAGCATGTTACGTTGGTTGTGGAGTTCGATTTATTTCCTCTGTTAGGTTGTTTGCATGGTGTCAATGGTTTTTTGGTGGTGGTTGGTATTTTTGGATAACTTCATCGATTTGGCGGGTCATTGTTCAAATCAAGTGAAAGCACCAAAATGATGCATGTTTAATTACAATTTGCAGGGAAAAGAGAAGAACTAATGGGGAGGGAGAGGAAGAAAAGGTAAGAATGGATGAAACGGTAAGGTAAATAATAAAATTTCTGAAAACGAGGATGGTGCATAAAACTTCTTATAATTTTCTTGTATTACTGACTATATATATAATGGTTTCATACATGATTCTTTAGTGACCATAACTAGCTAGCTGGTCCAAATTGTTCATAATGATAAAGACAACAAATTTTTTGACAACTCCTTTGAAATAAAGAGTAATCTTCTTTTTGGTAGTTTGTCTTCACGTTTTGGTAATTTTATTCATGCTAATCTTTGTATCTTGTCGATTGTCTCACTGGTCGTTTGGGCTTTGGCATTATGTCTGGTACATTGATTAGTTGCACAACATTTATTAGAACGATCTTTTAGTGCAGTGGTCTCATGGAGCAGGTGGCATAGCCCTTATGCTTTGCAAAGCCGCTCAGGTATATATGTTATGTTAGTATAAGAATACTGATTTTAGCCCTTATGCTTTGCTCAGGTTGTTGGATTCACCATTCTATCAAAGGAGGGTTCGTAAGTGTGCAAAATTGATTCCTACTATTTAAGCTCAAGAAAGGACTTTATTTCATTTTTTTATAACTTTGATACTTTATATGACATCATTTATAGTAGGATATACTTGTATAATGTTGTAGATATTTGATCTCATATTTGAAGTCCTACGAGTTAACGTAATTGTTTGACTATCTGTTGTGCTTTCACTTGTGTAGGCATCAGACTTTTGAAGAGAGCAAATTTGGACTTGATGATGCTAGCTTTCACTTGTGTATGCAACAAAGAATTATGGGTAATCAAACGTTTTGTTAGCACTAGTTAGATATAACATTTATTAGTATCCGATGTGTAAATTTGTATACAAATGGTTATTGTATGTGAGTTATGTCATTTTGTCGAAAAACTATTGTATTGGAATGGTTATGGATATTTTATTTGATTATATGGTTAATGTGTTTTTTAACTTATTTGAATATGATGATTATGTGAGTGATTGTTGATTGATATAATAGAACCAAAATAGACCATTAACAGGAAATAATAGCATGAAAAAATGGTGTAAAATAATAAACAACTTTTAGTAGCATTTCAAAAACGCTGCCGAAATATATATATAGTGGCGTTGAGTAAATGTAACCCTAAAACAGGGGTAAAGTTGGAAATTCTATTAGTAGCGCCAAAAAATCTTTTGGTGGCGTTTTTTAAACGCTACAAAAATATTTATGGTGGCGTTTGAAAAACGCTGCCAAAAATGCATTTATAGTGGCGTTAAAAGAAATGCAACAAAAAATCATGGATTTTTAGTCGCATGTTTTCTCGCGGCGTTTATCAAAACGCCACCAAAAGTTTTTGTAGCGTTTTTTGAGCGCCACAAAAAATAAAATTTCTTGTAGTGTTTTTCAATGATGAATATTCCTTTTTTTATCTCAAAATTTAATATGATGTTAGGAACACATTATTAGATATGAGTTTTGATTTATAGAATTTTCTCATAAGTAAATAAACTAACATTAATTATTTGAGAATCGTTTATTATAGAAAATTGTTAGAAATAGAAAGGTTGAGAAAATTTATGAAAGAAAATACATGTTAATATTTTCTATGAATTTTTGGGAATAAAATAAGTAATTTTCACAAGAAAATATACTTGGCGAAAGGGATATTTTGGGTTGCCAAAAATCAAATATATTATGGCCGGGAGGTCATTTAATTGGATGTTTAATAACTAGTCAATAGTCCAATATGTGCTGAACGTGTCAGGAAAGTACATAATAACGATATGAGTAGACTAAGTCAAACTAACTAGAAGTCGACATGTGTAAAAATGGTGTCAAACACGCAAACAACATTCCAATGTGTACCGGGAAGCAGTACCAAGGGTAGTGGAGTCGAACCAGAAGTAATAAACTAGAACCTTGAATATAAAGACTTAGGTAAGAGAGCTAAGTAATGCTAAGCATGTGGCTAGGTTTATTATACCGATGATATTAACCAAACGCCAAAGGGGGGCCAGGGTAAAGAAGAAAATATAGGCAGTGGAGGTGATTTCTGAAACCTAAAGTCGAGAGCCCTTGCGTTAACTAATTAAAATGAAGACAATCTTCCCCAGACGAGATCGAAGGTAGTGATTGTTGAAGGTAGTTTAACTGTCGTTAAGATGTTCAAACCATATTTAATTGACTTTTGAAAAAGAATTTGTGTTAATGCTTAGGATGATCGAAACTAGTACTTGAAGCGTTGATGGAGTAATAATGTAGCTTAAGGAATAGCTAAGTGAAAATCCTAATGTATGACTAGTTAGGTAGGTAAGTGGTGTTCGGTAGTTGGCATAAGGCCTGAGGTGGCAGTCAAGAGCCGAAAGCGAAGGGTAAGGCCTTAGTGGCACGGTAAATGAAAGCATAGCTATAAGGCCTTGGGTACAACTGAATTTGTAAGTGTAGGTGTAAGGCCTAGGTAGTAGCCGAAATTACAAATGTAGGTGTAAGACCTGAAGTGGAAACTACAACTGAAAGTGTTGGATTAAGGCCTAAGATGGCATCCAAAACCTGAAAGAAATTGGTGTAAAACCCGACGTTGCAACCAAGGGACTGGTAGATGGCATACTGCCAGATGTGGCAATCAAGAATTGAAAGTGAAGCATGTGTAAGGACTTTAGTGGCGATTGAAATATGTAAGCATAGGTGCAAGGCCTGAAGTGGCAATTGAAGATGAAAGCAAAGTAGGCATGAGGCCAGGTGTGGCAGTTGAAGTATAAAAGCAATGATGTAAGGCCTAAGTGGAAACGGAAACCGATTATGTATTTTGCTAAAGTTAGGAAGTAATGAAGGCATAAGGCCTTAGTGGCAATCGAATGCTAAGACTCAAACCTTTCTTCTTTTGTAGAAGGCAGAAGGCCTCGGCGGTAGCATAAGACAGAGTGTTTTAGGTTTTGGTTAGAAAAGAGAGTGATTACTGAATGGCATACCGAGATAAATGGCTATTGATCTTGGTTATGGCAAATTTGTAAGAACAAGATCCTTGAAGGAATTATTAGCTTATGCTTGTGTTTAAAATTGTTTAAATGAATATTATGCTACAGTGAGGGTAAAACCCGTTCCATGCTTTAGCGGCGATGTCTCATTATGTTTTATGTTTAAGGTAATATATTGCTCATGCTAGACTTTTATTTGACCTATGTTTTTATTATTCTTTTCCCGAGTACTCATTTGAGTATGCTGAATTTTTGGGTTTAGACATGTTGCTTTTGGATAGACGAATAAAGTAAGCCAAAGATGAAGAAAGAGTCTTAGGAGTAAAATTTGTCATTTTGATTCCGTTGTACTAAGTGTTTATGTAAATACCTTCATACATTATGCATAACACTACTAATTATGATTTTATTATATTTTTGACCCCTACATGGGTATGACTATGGGAACAATTTGAATATGTAAAAATGATGAGGCTGTGTATTATTTATTATCTGCTTTGTTTAGTTAAACTGTTATTACATATACTCATCTTTGTCGTCGAAAGATAATTTTAGGGTGCCTGTAGCACATTAGAATTCCATCTTTGGATTTCAGAATGAGACAGTCACAATTGGTATCTGAGCTTAGGTTTGGGGATAGTTATGTAAAACAGAGCTAAGCAAAAGTTTAGGTTGAACTAGATAGTAAAAAACAAATATCTTGGGGAGGGTATACCCTACTATCCAACATATTTGTATTTTGCTAAATAGATATATATATGAGTTTAAACAAAAAAAATTCTCTATTGCTCAATCACTTTCTTACTTCCATGTCCGATGAAGACTTTCTTAGTAGAAAATGAAAATGAAAAGTGAAAGGATCATTGTAGGAAGAGCTAAAGCAATAACAGAGACTAAGAGTACACAAACCGGTAGAGGCAATGGAAGAGAAATGCCTCCAATGGTCGAGAACTAGGAAGTTCAACCTGTTGTGGGAATGTGTGTAAATGCTTTATTTCAAAAATTCATGATGCAGATGATGAGAGAGAATATATCGAATGTGGTTGAGTCAAGGCCAGTGGTAAGGGAGGACTTCTCGAAGCTAAATCAAGACTATGTGAATATGGGAGGCAAGATGTTTACCGAGAGAGAGCTGGCAGTAGAAGTTTTGAATTGGCTGAAAGTCGGTGAGTGTATCTTTAGGGATTTAGGTCTAAATGATGTGCATAAGTGAAGCTTGACTTAAGACAGTTGTGTGACGACCCTGAATTTCTAAACATTCGAAATTAGAATATTTAATCGATTTTAAATATTTGGAAGTTAGTTTAACATGAAATTCAAATATCAGGATTTATTTGGCAATTAAAATTATTTAATTTAATTTTTGAAGTTGGGTAAAATATTTTATCTTCGGTTTTAAGCTTGTGAAAAATAATTTGAAGTCTTGTAAATTCTATATTGATAATACTGAAGATAATAAAAGCTTCAGAATTGAATTTGAAACTGTTTTGTTCAGTTTTGAATTTATATCATTTAAATCGATATTTAAAAATAGCTTTTCGAGGCACAGTCTCAAAATTCGACGAAACCAGTTCTATTGGATCGGTAATAGTGTATTATTATCGGATTTCAATTTTCATAATGTTTGGAGTTGTCGTATGATCGTACGATAGACAAACATGCTGAAATTTATATCGAAATTTAATTTAATAGCTGGGTCCAAAAAAAGCTATCTTCTCCATACAATCGAATTTGGACTCGAAACCTTTTCCATTGCGTTCGGAATAGGGGTTTAACATTATAAACGCCTGGCGGCACGCCTTGATAGGAGATCGAAATTTTAGGCTTCGTTTTCTAAACGATTTAAATTTAAATTTGAATTTAATAATGTTTTCACAAGGCAAATTACACGTTTCTTCTCTCTTCCAACACTTGGCAATTTTTTTTACACGCGTTCCCTCTTCTTTTATATCTACAACCGAGTATTTTATAAAAAATAAAATAGATGCGAACGAAGAAGAAAAAATGGCAGAATAAATCGATCGCGTGCAAAACTTTCGTGCTCTTTTAAAATTTTCGCCTCCACTTAGATCTTTCACAATTCGAAATCGAGAAGGTAATAATAATGGCAGCTCGCGATTTGGTGGGTCGTGTTGGATTTGGGCGGCGACCTGGTAATCAAGGTGAGGCGGCGGCACACATTAAGGAGGGAGGCGCGAGGCGTTCTAAGGTTGGGCGACGCTTGATTCTGCTCGAGCACGTGGGGTCGAAGGTTCGTGGTTTCACGATGGCGAACGGCGGTGGAGCCTGGAAGGAGGAGGCAGGGCTTCGAGCTGCGTGTCGTCGGTCGTGTTCGCAAGTCTGGTTTGGCTAGGGTTTCGACGATAACAGCAAAGGTATATATATACAATTTCAGTTACAATTTAATTTTAAATAATGATGTATTATGGAGATTTATTCGTTTACTAAAATTAAATCATTAATTAAAATTAAAACTATTAAATGGTAATTAATTTTGTTCGACTAATTCGAATATTAATAAAACCTTATAATGTTTATACAAGGTCTAAAACTGTGAAAAAACAAGCGGGAATGGAAATGGATTGCAAATAAAAAGGGCAAAGGTGAGATCTTCTCACTCAAATTTGATTTGCTAGTTAATTTAAATGAATAATTTAAATTTTTGGATGTGCTTGGATGAATTTAAAAATTTATCTGTTGGATGATAGTATATATATATATATATGGAGTGATTGATTTCCCGCATTATATAGCGGATGAGACCCTATGCGCCGCATAATAGCGGATGATATTATATAAACCCATATACCGCGATATTCCACCTCGAAGTGGAATTGGTATTTAATTGTTGTGCTAACATCTGTGGATGCAGGGAAACAGGTTGGAGGGATCCAACTGGATTCCTCACATTGTTGAAATTATTTGTATATGTTGTGATGTGATAATCTGTGAATGATTATATTGGTGTGAATTATTATATTGATGATTGGAATTTATTTGAAGGCTATAGTTTAGCCGAACGTATTTTTAGTATCGTAGGATACCAGAAATATATATATGATTGGATTTTTGGAAATTAAAGTAGAAACTTTTAAGTAAATTAATTTTAGAGGATTGGATAAATTTAAAAGAAGGAATTTAAAAGTATAAAAGTTGATTTTTGTAATCCTATCGAATTAATTCCAAAATATGGGTAAAAGATTTTAATAAATGGATTTTGAGTGATATTATTTAAAAGTTGAAGAATTTATTTAAAATCCAGATTTTAAATAGTTTGGAAGAAATAAAGGAATTTTTTTAAAAGATAATAAATTTGGAAATAAATTTGGAATTTGATTTGGTGTTTGAAAGTGAATATTTGGAAATCGATTTGAAAATTGTATATCAATGGATATTTGGAAATGTAAATTCACAATGGGAATTTATAAAGGAATGGGTTATTTGTTTTAAAAATAAATATTGGTTTATTTAAAAAAAGTGTGGAAAGAAATTACGGATTTGGAATGTAAATAGAAATAAGTCAAGAAGGATTTATTAATTGATTTAAATGGATCATTTTGAAATGGAAAGTGTATTTTCACTGGAAAGTCGAGTATGTTTTCAAAGTAGCTGATAAATATAAATTGAAAGTTTTAAGGATGGTTTTAAAAAGGATACTTTGGAGAAATTATTTTCTTAAGTTGTTTTTAAATCTTTAAAGTAAAGATTTATTTGGTTAATTATAGAAGTGATTATTTTAAAGATCAAATTGAGATTTGATTTAGAAAATGGATATTTAAATAATTATACTCTATCTAATAATTTCATTTTTTAAATTAGTTTTGGCTTGAAGTTTATATGAGATATTAGTATAATATTTTCATAACTAATATTTTAGATAAGGTGTTTAAAAATAGTTTTTATCTCAAATGTTTCCAAATATACATATACTTTTGGATAAGTGTTTAAATTATTTTAAAGTATCCAGACTCGGCAAATCTTCAGTGGAAATAAATAACATTTGGAAATTTATTCCAAAAAATAAAAGCGATTTGAAATTGGTTTTCAAAGTGTTGGAGTGTTAAAATATATCTTGCGAAGAAATTTGAAAATAAATAATTGGGTAAAAATTATTTAAAATCTGGTGATTGTTGTGAATAGTGATTGATAGTTAAATGACCGACTATCAATATTGGCCTTTAAACGGCATTTGAATTTCGATGCGACAGGGGGGTTGGATTCCAGATGGTTATCCGAAACCCACATCGAATCTTAACAGTGAATCTTTGTGACTTGTGTATCCATGTGTTTTTAAAAATAAACGCTCATTATTCGGATTAGCCGGGAGAGGACTTTGTGCCATAAAACCCATTCCGAATTAATGATACGACGAATTGGAGTGCATTTGAAGACGGTGGTGAAGACCGGAGATTTTCGAGAACGAAAGGATTACCTGTCGATTGTCTCTGCACCGAGTTGCTTCGGTATAGAGATCTCCATATGTGATGGGGAGTCCGATCGAGATTGTGGATACCCGGATTTGCAAGGGCTTCTTATGAAGTGCCTTCGGTTCCATTCAGACCTAGGATGGACTTGTATAGTTGTATGTCTGACATTACACTTTGAGATGTAAAGCTGGTTTCTATCAAATACATTTCTGTTGGTGGCGGAGAATTTATTCTCTTAGTTTAACACCCTTCTCTGAGACGTATGAGCTCAGAGGTTATGTAGTTGATTGTTACTAGTGATATATTTTAAATTTGGTAATGTGGCATGCTAAGTATTGCTGATCATTTGTTGATCGAAGCATGGCTTTTGTGAAAAGCGTAGCTTTGTGGATGAGACTTCGTCGGACCTCACAACCCGAAATGGTCGAAACAGGAAGGATGCGACAAGGTTGTTTTGGGGGTAGTGCCCTCAAGGTATGTCCATTTCCTTCTGGAAAAAGGTGGTATCATGGTATGGAGCCCAGATACTTAACTTATATGGTTGCTGCAAATTTATTACTTTGTGGTTGTTGGTGTTGAGGATCCTCAGATAAAGGTCGGTAACGACCCGGATGGCATACTCGTGTGTGGAATTATCTAGTTACAGCTTCATTGCACCAGAAGCGTGAGTTAACTCGGCCTTGTGTTGGTAGAGATCCGGTTAGGTTCTCGGGGCGTCCCTTCAGAGGCGTACCCATGTGGTGTAGGAAGTTCCTTAGCCTGACCATTTGTTGGAAATCCAAAGAAACAATTCGCGCCTTGTACGGTTTTAGTTGTATAACCTGCCATTTACTTATGGTAGTTTCATTTTCCAAAAGCATAGTGGATTTCTTTTTATTCCTTTGTGCAAATAACTGTTTTAAGATCTCACACAAGTCCCATGACTGACTCAGAGTTTATTGTTCCCTTCTAAACTCTGGGTGCCCATAATTTTCCACACGGGCAGCCTAGAGTCAGGTTATCGTTGTTCTGGAGCGAAGTCAGGAAAGTATGCTGTGGAGATCAGGAGGCGAGCTGGATGACGAGACGTACTTCCGTATATTATTATCATTTCGCTATGTATTCAATCATATGGGAAGGTTATTATAACTTCCAGTGTTGTGTGTTGTTGTTGTAAACTCTGATGATGTATTGTATGAACTGATATAGTTCTTTTGTTTAAAGATTATTCATTTATCTATTATATATTGTTCCGCTGCGATTGTGAGATTCCGATATTGTTTCTGTTTCTTCTTCTTTCTTCTTCTACCTCTTTCTTCTTTAACCCTAATGGTTCGGTTTTCCGACATTCGATTGTTCGGCATTTGATACAGAGGACGTATTGATGTCGACTTTCGGAAGTCGAAAAATCGGGTCGTTACAAAGTGGTAAAAACTTATAAGGGTTTGGAAAAGATTAATTGAATTGAGTTAAATAAAAATGGTTTGAGATAAAATGAATTGGAATTTGAAATAATTAGTAAATGAAACTAATTTAAACAATGATATGAATCAATTGTGAATGGAAGATAGTTGATAAAATTCAATATTCGGAGTTTGAAGATAAAATGAATTCAAATAGAATTGAAATTGTAAATTGAATTCAAATGGAATTGAAAATGCAAAGTTGAATGGAAATGAATATATAACTTTGGTAGTGAAGTGAAAATAAATATAAGGAGTGTATAAATACTTATATTGAACTTAAGAAATAAATGGTGAAATTCTTAAGTAAAATTTAGAATTGAGGAAATATTCTAAGTTAATAAGTGAATGAAAAATTAAACTGGAAGTTGTAAAATTGTGATTGTAAATAAGTGGATAGAAATGAAAATAAATGTGAATAAACAAAATTGATATAGCTAATAATCAATTGGAATAAAATACGTAGGATGTACGTATATTATTTTATTCGCATAACGATTTGATCCAGAATTCGAGCATAGAATTTCGAGATAATTATATCGATCCGAGTTAGGATTTTTCACTCGATTTTCAACGACGAACCCTGGATATGGATTTTTGGTTGATTCTGGAAATTCTCTATCATAGTTTGTGGCTATGCAAGGAGAATGACGGTTTTCATCAAGAAACCAGATCCGAGTCCGCACTAGGAAGTCGGGTGAACGATACTGGTTCGGAAGTGAAATTGTGTGATCGAGTGAGCGATCGAATTTGATATTGCATACGAATGATATGTGTACATCGTACGGGTTACGTACAACAAATATTGAAAAGTTTGTAATTAAATTGAACAAAAATGATTTTGAATGTTGTAATAGAACATTGTTACTAAGTAGTATACAGGTGTTTTAAAAGGAAAAGGGAATTGGATTTTTGATTTCGAAGATAAAATTTAATTGCTCGACAAAAGGTATGTATTTAAATTTCAATATGAAATTTGATGATTTTCTGGTCTAGCCACTTGGCCTTTTGTTTTCTTTTGAAATTTGGGGGCCCGTAGAGACATTTTGTAGTCGTACCGAGCTAGCCACGCAAAGGAGACGCTGGCGAAATTTTTCGAAAATTTAGAGAGTTAGAAAAATTTTGAGAAAATTTTGAATTTAAAATTTGAATTTGAATTGAAATTTGAATTGTTGAGAAAATAATATTGTTTGAAACTTATGGTTGAGTTTGGAAAGTTAATAAGATAGATAAGGGATCTTTGATAAAAATATTTATTTTGGCAAGTTGATAAAACTATTTGGTTATGGGAAATTAATAAACGGGTTATGGATCATTCTTCTTAACTAGTAATTTCGAGACGAAATTCTTTTAAGGGGGGAAGAATGTGACGACCCTGAATTTCTGAACATTTGAAATTAGAATATTTAATTGATTTTAAATATTTGGAAGTTAGTTTAACTTGAAATTCAAATATCAGGATTTATTTGGCAATTAAAATTATTTAATTTAATTTTTGAAGTTGGGTAAAATATTTAATCTTCAGTTTTCAGCTTGTTAAAAATAATTTGAAGTCTTGTAAATTCTATATTTATAATACTGAAGATAATAAAAGCTTCAGAATTGAATTTGAAACTGTTTTGTTAAGTTTGGAATTTATATCGTTTAAATCGATATTTAAAAATAGCTTTCCCGAGGCACAGTCTCGGAATTCGACGAAACTAGTTCCATTGGATTCGTAATAGTGTATTATTATCGGATTTCAATTTTCATAATGTTTGGACTGGTCGTATGATCGTACGGTAGACAAACGTGCTGAAATTTATATCGAAATTTAATTTAATAGCTGGGTCCAAAAAAAGCTATCTTCTCCATACGATCGAATTTGGACTCGAAACCTTTTCCATTGCGTTCGGAATAGGGGTTTAACATTACAAACGCCTGGCGGTACGCCTCGATAGGAGATCGAAATTTTAGGCTTCGTTTTCTAAACGATTTAAATTTAATAATGTTTTCACAAGGCAAATTACACGTTTCTTCTCTCTTCCAACACTTGGCAATTTTTTTTACACGCGTTCTCTCTTCTTTTATATCTACAACCGAGTATTTTATAAAAAAGAAAATAGATGTGAACGAAGAAAAAAATGGCAGAATAAATCAATCGCGTGCAAAACTTTCTTGCTCTTTTAAAATTTTCGCCTCCCCTCAGATCTTTCACAATTCGAAATCGAGAAGGTAATAATAATGGCAGCTCGCGATTTGGTGGGTCGCGTTGGATTTGGGCGGCGGCCTGGTAATCAAGGTGAGGCGGCGGCGCGCATTAAGAAGGGAGGCGCGAGGCGTTCTAAGGTTGGGCGACGCTCGATTCTGCTCGAGCACGTGGGGTCGAAGGTTCGTGGTTCCACGGTGGCGAACGGCGGTGGAGCCTGGAAAGAGGAGGCAGGGATTCGAGCTGTGTGTCGTCGGTCGTGTTCGCAAGTCTGGTTTGGCTAGGGTTTCGACGATAACAGCAAAGGTATATATATATAATTTCAGTTACAATTTAATTTTAAATAATGATGTATTATGGAGATTTATTCGTTTACTAAAATTAAATCATTAATTAAAATTAAAACTATTAAATGGTAATTAATTTTGTTAGACTAATTCAAATATTAATAAAACTTTATAATGTTTAAACAAGGTCTAAAACTGTGAAAAAACAAGCGGGAATGGAAATGGATTGCAAATAAAAAGGGCAAAGGTGAGATCTTCTCACTCAAATTTGATTTGCTAGTTAATTTAAATGAATAATTTAAATTTTTGGATGTGCTGGGATGAATTTAAAAATTTATCTGCTGGATGATAGTATATATGATAGTGTGTGTGTGTGTATATATATATATATATATATATATGGAGTGATTAATTTCCCGCATTATATAGCGAATGAGACCCTATGCGCCGCATAATAGCGGATGATATTATATAAACCCATATACCGCGATATTCCACCTCGAAGTGGAATTGGTATTTAATTGTTGTGATAACATCTGTGGATGCAGGAAAACAGGTTGGAGGGATCCAACTGGATTCCTCACATTGTTGAATTTATTTGTTTATGTTGTGATGTGATAATCTGTGAATGATTATATTGGTGTGAATGATTATATTGACGATTGGAATTTATTTGAAGGCTATATTTTAGCCGAACGTATTTTTGGTATCGTAGGATACTAGAAATATATATATATATATATATATGATTGGATTTTTGGAAATTAAAGTAGAAACTTTTAAGTAAATTAATTTTAGAGGATTGGATAAATTTAAAAGAAGGAATTTAAAAGTATTAAAGTTGATTTTTGTAATCCTATCGAATTAATTCCAAAATATGGGTAAAAGATTTTAATAAATGGATTTTGGGTAATATTATTTAAAAGTTGAAGAATTTATTTAAAATCCAGATTTTAAATAGTTTGGAAGAAATAAAGGAATTTGTTTTAAAAGATAATAAATTTGGAAATAAATTTGGAATTTGATTCGGTTTTTGAAAGTGAATATTTGGAAATCGATTTGAAAATTGTATATCCATGGATATTTGGAAATGTAAATTCACAATGGGAATTTATAAAGGAATGGGTTATTTGTTTTAAAGATAAATATTGGTTTATTTAAAAAAAGTGTGGAAAGAAATTACGGATTTGGAATGTAAATTGAAATAAGTCAAGAAGGATTTATTAATTAATTTAAATGGATCATTTTGAAATGGAAAGTGTATTTTCACTGGAAAGTCGAGTATGTTTTCAAAGTAGCTGATAAATATAAATTAAAAGTTTTAAGGATGGTTTTAAAAAAGGATACTTTGGAGAAATTATTTTCTTAAGTTGTTTTTAAATCTTTAAAGTAAAGATTTATTTGGTTAATTATAGAAGTGATTATTTTAAAGATCAAATTGAGATTTGATTTAGAAAATGGATATTTAAATAATTATATTCTATCTAATAATTTCATTTTTTAAATTAGTTTGGGCTTGAAGTTTATATGAGATATTAGTATAATATTTTCATAACTAATATTTTAGATAAGGTGTTTAAAAATAGTCATTATCTCAAATGGTTCCAAATATACATATACTTTTGGATAAGTGTTTAAATTATTTTAAAGTATCCAGACTCGGCAAATCTTCAGTGGAAATAAATAACATTTGGAAATTTATTCCGAAAAAGAAAAGCAATTTGAAATTGGTTTTCAAAGTGTTAGAGTGTTAAAATATATCTTGTGAAGATATTTTGAAAATAAATAATTGGGTAAAAATTAATTAAAATCTGGTGATTGTTGTGAATAGTGATTGATAGTTAAATAACCAACTATCAATATTGGCCTTTAAACGGCATTTGAATTTCGATGCGATAGGGGTCGGATTCCAGATAGTTATCCGAAACCCACATCGAATCTTAATAGTGAATCTTTATAACTTGTGTATCCATGTGTTTTTAAAAATAAACGCTCATTATTCGAATTAGCCGGGAGAGGACCTTGTGCCATAAAACCCATTCCGAATTAATGATACGACGAATTGGAGTGCATTTTAAGATGGTGGTGAAGACCGGAGATTTTCGAGAACGATGGATTACATGTCGATTGTCTCTGCACCGATTTGCTCCGGTATAGAGATCTCCATATGTGATGGGGAGTTCGATCGGGATTGTGGATACCCGGATTTGCAAGGGCTTCTTATGAAGTGCCTTCGGTTCCATTCAGACCCAGGATGGACTTGTATAGTTGTATGTTTGACATTACACTTTAAGATGTAAAGCTGGTTTCTATCAAATACATTTCTGTTGGTGGCGGAGAATTTATTCTCTTAGCTTAACACCCTTCTCTGAGACGTATGAGCTCAGAGGTTATGTAGTTGATTGTTACTAGTGATATATTCCCAATTTGGTAATGTGGCATGCTAAGTGTTGCTGATCATTTGTTGATCGAAGCATGGCTTTTGTGAAAAATGTAGCTTTGTGGATGAGACTTCGTCGGACCTTACAACCCGAAATGGTCGAAACAGGAAGGATGCGGCAAGGTTGTTTTGGGGGTAGCGCCCTCAGGGTATGTCCATTTCCTTCTGGAAAAAGGTGGTATCATAGTATGGAGCCTAGATACTTAACTTATGTGATTGCTGCAAATTTATTACTTTGTGGTTGTTGGTGTTGAGGATCCTTGGATAAAGGTCGGTAATGACCGGGATGGCATACTCGTGTGTGGAGTTATCTAGTTATAGCTTCATTGCACCAGAAGCGTGAGATAACTCGGCCTTGTGTTGGTAGAGATCTGGTTAGGTTCTCGAGGCATCCCTTCAGAGGCGTACCCATGTGGTGTAGGAAGTTCCTTAGCCTGATCATTTGTTGGAAATCCAAAGAAACAATACGCGCCATGTACGGTTTTAGTTGTATAACCTATCATTTACTTATGGTAGTTTCATTTTCCAAAAGCATAGCGGATTTCTTTTTATTCCTTTGTGCAAATAACTGTTTTAAGATCTCACACTTGTCCCATGACTGACCTGGAGTTTATTGTTCCCTTTCTAAACTCTGGGTGCCCATAATTTTCCACACGGGCAGCCTAGAGTCAGGTTATCGTTGTTCTGGAGCGAAGTCAGAAAAGTATGATGTGGAGATCAGGAGGCAAGATGGATGGCAAGACGTACTTCCGTATGCTATTATCATTCCGCTGTGTATTCAATCATATGGGCAGGTTATTATAACTGCCAGTGTTGTGTGTTGTTGTAAACTCTGATGATGTATTGTATGAACTGATATAGTTCTTTTGTTTAAAGATTATTAATTTACCTATTATATATTGTTCCGCTGCGAACATGAGATTCTGTTATTGTTTCTGTTTCTTCTTCTATCTTCTTCTTCTTTAACTCTAATGGTTCGGTTTTCCGGCATTTGATACAGTGGACGTATTGATGTCGATTTTCGGAAGTCGAAAAATCCGGTCGTTACAAGTTGCATGAAGATGCCTTAGATTGGTGGGAGAAGGAGATTACTGAGACTCCTAAAGAGTAAATTACTTGGGAACAATTTAGAGAAAGGTTCAATGCTAAGTTCATTTCCGAGTCTCGGAGAAGTGTGTTATTGAGGAAGTTCATTGATCTTGAGGAGAGAGATCTTTCGATGGAAGAGTACATCCAAAGTTTTAATGCTTTGGCGAAGTATGACCGAGAGTTGATCAACACCCTACTAAACAAGAATGAGAAGTTCATCTGAGGCTTGAAATAGAGCTTGAATCATAAGGTGATAACACATCTAGCATCTCCATATGAGTTTGTGGTAGACATGACCCGAAAGTGTGATGCATGTACCGAGAGGAGTGAAGAGTGGAGGTGAAGCCGAAAATGGAATTGAAGAAGAGGTTTCCTCTATACCAAAAGGGGAAGAAAGGGCAGTGGTCGAGAGGAAAGACCTAAGAAGGATGAGGTTGAAAGGATATTTCAAAGGTTACTTATTACAAAAATCGGCAGAAGGGAAATATGCATCGAAGTGTCTGCAGACAGTGGGGATAGCCAAAGTCAAGTTCTTTAATTGTGATAACTTGGGCCATAAGAAGAAGGATTGTCTGGAGCCGAAATAAACACGGCTGTTTGCTTTAGAGGGGCCATCCCAGCACTAAAACTTGAGCAGAAAGGAAAGGGAGTTGTGCTTGGAGGTATAATTTTGATTTTCAGTTTTTCAGTTAGAGTTCTGTCCGATACTGGAACTGTACATTCTTTCACTTTGAAACATGTTGTTGATAAATTGGGGTTAGATGTTACCTATGTAGTTATTCTTTGCGTGGGATTAATCTGATTGGTGCGTATGCCAATCTTGTGTTAAATTGTACTAGATTAGAGCTTGTTATGTGTGAACATTTGTTTCTTGTGACCCATTTGCGTTTGACTTCGAAGGGTATGAGGCAATTTTGGGTATAGGCTGGCTTATGTAGGAATATGCAAGGATTTATCGTGCTGAGAGAATTTGTAATGATGTGCCTTTTTTACACCTAAGGATGATGCTTAATACCTCCTCAGTATTCATATGCCGATCATTTAAGCATCTAAAAGATAGGTCATTTGGGGTGAAGAAAGAAGAAGACAGAATAGAATCTCGCAAAAACGTGATGAGTAACATATAATATATAAATCAGGTCTTTCCAAAAGAAAGAACTTCATTATAAACAATCATCAAAGTACACTATCCTATTATCAACCTGGACAGTTATAATAGCATGTCCTTACAAATTCTAAAAAATACAACAATCAGTACAGCGGAAATATAAAGAAATACGTAGATACGTCTTGGGCATCCAACTCATCTCATGAACTCCAAAGCATCTAAAGCTAATCTAAAAATATGCTCGGTCTGACCCGAGTGTTAGAATAAAATAACATCCGGATCAATCTAGAAATACCAGCATGGGAGAACTCAAGTAATGGGGTGAACATATAATAATTCTATGAGACCACGCCGCTAACGCAGAATGGGTTTTACCTCACAAGATCAACATTCATAGATGAAGAAATGGAAAACAAATTAGAACAACAATCCAAACAAGAATAAATGAGCATAGACAAGATAAAAATCCAAACTTAAAGAACGAACACAAATAATTAAATATCGAGAAGAACCTTAGTCACCACTCGGTGCAATTAAGAAAACAATTCAATGATTTGAATTAACAATAAGGAAAGGAATTTTCCCACAATATATGTGGGGCCATGCCGCCAACTGCGGAACGAGTTTCCTTTCACAATAACAATATCCAATCCCAACCATGGATGGAAATAATTAAACATCGTGAAGTGCTCTCAACACTTCCCGATGTAATTAAGAAAGGAGTTAATATAAAAACTTGGAATCAGAGGAAAGAATAGGGAAAATTTCCAACAAATGACTAGGAGGATGCTCCCCTTTACTGAAAGCATGCCTCTACAAATATACTTGAGAACTCTGATGGCTCTCGGACACGTCCTAGCCGAACCCCGCCAACGATTACCGAGTATCTGAGTATTTCACATCTCAATGCGCAAAACCGAATCCAATCTAAAGTGGATGTGAAAGTGCCCTAATGGGAGCAACCCCACATAGCTTAGCTTCCACTTGCTCTTTGGGTTTAGTCCTTTCCAACAAATAGTAACTAAGCTCAATTGAGCAACACATCGTCTTAGAGTGACGAAATACAACATGAAGAAAGCTGAATTGATAGTTAATAATTCAACTATCGGGGATAATTTTAAAATGATCGTATATGGAAATTAAATTTCATAATCTTACCACTACTCGTTGATTCCAAACAAGTGATATCCTTTGATTGAAAATGAAGTCGGACAAGTTAAGGTAGTGTTACCTTTAGGCATTACCTTAACGATATTTTTAACCTTCGAGATAGAAACGAGTCCAGGCCTCGACATTTAGTGTTAAAAGTATGACTAACTCCTTTCCACGTAAGCGATATCGGATTATGAAACTTCTTTTCCATATGCGAATTAAAACTTTTACTTTTAAAACCGAACTTGTGCTAGGGTTTCACATTAAAAGTATTAACTTTAAACAAATTTATAAAAATGATTGATTAACTTTAAACTTTTATTATTAAAATAATTAATTAACCTTTAAAACCTCATTATTAAAATGGTTAATTAATCTTAATCTCATTATTAAGCAAATAATTAATTGTCTTTAAAGCATCATTATTAAAATGATTGATTAGTTTTAAAACATCATTACTAAAATAATTAATTGATTTTAAATCATTATTATTAAAATAATTGATTGCTCTTAAAACATTATTACTAAAATAATTAATTTATTTTAAACCATCTTTATTTAAATAATTAATTATCTTTGTAAAACCCATGCACAAGATTTAACAAAATACTTCAAAGGGGATACCATTTCCATTCAAACATCACATAACTTAAGTATAGGGATATGTATACAAAAGCAAGTAACACTATGCACATATAGAAAACATCATTTATCAAATATTTATCTACTGGCATACAATTCAATGTCCAAACAATATAATAGCAGAACGAGGATTTATTCTACTAAACAGATGTTATTTATATTTTATCCAACCAAATGATAGCACAATGGGGTTTTATTCTACTAAATAGATATCCAAAAATAACCGTCTAAATTAAGTTATAGCAGAACGAGGTTTTATTCTGTTAAACAGGTGTCAATTATAATTTAATCAGCAGAATGGTGTTTCATTTGGCTAAACAGATGTCATTGGAGTTTCAAATTCAATTGGAGTTACTTAAGTGTAATCGACAAAGAAAATCTCTGTATAAAATATTCTTTAAAATAGAGTTTGCTTTCAAAACAAAGTCGATCTTTTAGAAATAAAATAGGTTTAAACTTTAAGACTTTTATTTAACAATTAAATAACATTTAACTCTTTGTTTAATAATAATTAAACCTTTAATTAATAATTAAATAATGATTGACTATTAATTAAGTAATTAAATAATAACTAAATATTATTTAAAATAGTTGGTCTTTAAATAAATCATTGTCTATTAATTAATCTCAATTAATAATTAAGTAATGCTTAATGAAAACTTAAATAATAATCAAACCTTTATTAAAAATAATTAAATCTTAATTAAGTTTTAATTAAATCTTAACTTAATTAGTAATTAATTAAACCCTTTATAAGTAAATAATTAATCATTGATTAGTAATTAAACACAAATTAATCCTTAATTAAATTATCAATTATTAAACAATCTTTAATTAATTAACTAATTGTAATTAACTTGCTTAATTAATAATTAAGTACTGATTACCTTTATTAACAAATGATTAGGTGCTAACTACCTTACTTACTTAATTAACTAAATAATCATTAATTAAATAAGTAATTAAATAATTAATTAATCAATAATAATTACTTTTAAAAAATTATATTAAGTTTTGAAAACTCTTTTCAAAAAGATACTTAAGTTAAAATATTTTAAATTCAAAAAGAGTTCATTTTTCACGAACTGCATTTATAGAGACTATTGTTATAAGCCCTATAATTTTCAAAACTTGATTTATAATTCAAATTACTTTCCAAAACCTTTACTAATCATTTTGACTTACTTTTATAAAGTAACATAAAGCTTTTTGAAAACATCAATTCAAGTTTAAAACTTTATAAATTATCTCGAAAAATCCATAAGTAAACAAGTTAGTAAACCAAGAGATTTCGATGTCGTGACTAACCACTTTACCACTAACTTTCTTAGCTTAGAACATCCCAAAAAAAATTACAAACCTCGATTCATGAGCACAACATATGAATATATCACCATCATATACAACAAGTCAAGAATTCTAACTACAAACCATACTAACATTCGCTTACTAACATTTGCTTACTAAATTTACTTCAAACTTCAAGTTATACAATATCCAAGCAATATGTCTATATACATCAACATCCAAAAAATCAAGCAACATATTTCATTACCAAGATGAACAATAGTTTAAAGTTTAGAAGTTTATATAAAAGCAAGAATTTTCTCACCTTAAGCTATCCAACTATTCTAGAACTTCACCAACTTTTTCAACCACCTAGCTCCTAGCTTTAGTTATGGAAAGACAAGATTTTGATGGCTAAATTCCACAAATGAGTCCAGCCATGGGACTATCTAGGTTCAGTCTTGAAAGGTAGAGGGACTTAGGATTATCATTGACTTCACAAAAATAAAACCCGAAAATGGGTCGTCTTCCAACTGATTTTTGAACAAGTTACTCACAGAATTTGAGAAAGTTGTCAAAGGGAAAATTCTTAGAAATTCTCTTCTGCATAGTGTCAAGAAAAGTGTCACTCGATTTGGATCAGTTTTGAGGGAGATATGATCAAAATAAGAAGAGATATTTTCAGACATGAAAATCTGGGTCCGAAAATGAGTCTAAAAGAAATGCATTTTTTACCCACTAACACTCGGAAATTGAAGAAATGTTATAAGTGAAAATTGTAGCTAACTTTATTCTCTTGAATTTTAAAAAAGGAATTTCTTTATTTGGAGTATTTTAGAAGGAGTTATGGCTGTCAGAATCAGAAGAGGAGGTAAAATTTGGAAAGAAAATGAAAATGAGAGCATGGATTTGCTATTTATAACCTCATGCAAATTTGCTAATTTCACTTATACCCTCCTATCCATGGTTGCCACATCACAATGCATGTCTCCTATCCTTGCGCCACCTTCTTGTCCCCCTCCCCACTCTTTGCTCCAACATCCAATAAATGCCTAAAGTACTTATGTCTCTTAAGGCATCTTTTATTTTTAATATTTCATATTTACATAAAATTTCACATATCACTCTTTATATTACTTAAATAAATGTATGTATATATATATACAAACATGGCTAACTTATTTATGAATGAATGTGTATAGTTATACTCTAGGGTTTACAATGTTTTAGATAACTTTTATTCGATGAAAAGTCAAAAATTCGGAAAACGAATTTCGGTCTCATTTTCAATTTTTCTTCGAACTTAATATTTACCTAATTATAAAAACTATTTCACCATCAATATTTATTATTTAATAGAATTTTATTTTAATTATAAAACCTAATATTTTAATATTTAAAATTAATTAAATATTCTCAAATTAAAGCGGTTAAATTCTGGGTCGTTACACTCCCCCCCCCTAAAATGGATTTCGACCTCGAAATTTAACCATAATCCTAACCTAGAAAACAAACCAAACTAGAAATTCTTAACAATATTCATCGGTCCATATGATGTACATGGATCATTCATAAAAAAATCTGATTTGATCACTCACTTGAATACATAGCTTTACTTTCGAACTAGTATCGCTCACCCGGCTTCCTAATGTGGACTCTGATTAGGCTTCGTAATTAGAAATCTCATTTATCCTGACATAGCCATATACTATGATAGAAAACTTTGGTTTCATATTAAGAATCCTCACCAAGTGTCCGTCGTCAAAAATCGAGTGATAGATCCTTATTCAGAATGATGCGGGACACCTTAAAGTCATGCACTCGAATCTTGGATCCAACTTATGTGAAAAGAGGAATGATCTACGTTCAACTTACATGCCTACTATATTGTTCTTACCAATACTAATTCTATTTCCGCTAAAATTATTTATGTAAACATTTCATAGAACTAACTTAAGCATAACTTTTATAATATTCTATTACATCCTGAGAGTATATACCATTATCAGATTCAAACTTTCCATTTTGAATTTATCTCTCTTAAGAAAATTCGAGATCCAAATACCCAATTTTATTTTAAAACTCTTCTTGAAGTGATTTTTATACATTTTAATCATAAAAATATATTTGCATAGCCTGAGTAACCCCAAAATGATATGAAGGAACTAGGTACAACCAAATAGTATCATATATTCCCTTACTAAGAAGGGTAATACTTAAGAGAAGTGGCCACCATCCGAACACATCTCTTTCCCATTTTTAGTTATTTTTGGGTCACTCGAACTAGTTAACATAAAATTCTTCTTTTATTCAAAATCCAATTTACAAAAATATATACATACTTATATAATTTTACTCCTTTTTTAATAAAACATTTCATAATGTTTATTCTTTGTTCAGATTATAATAAACAACTCTTATTACAATCAAATTTAAATTTAAATTTTTATCCCAACATTATCACCGAACGTCTTATAATCAAATTGTGAAACTAAATTCACAAGGTGTTTGTGTTAAATTTAATTAAGACAATAATTTCTCATAAACTATCTAAGCCTAACTAATCGACAATAAATGATAATGATCAACATTATCATTTTCTAACAACAAACATATCCTATATAACTATAATAATTTTTTGAAAATCTTCTTTTATATATAGAATATCATCTAGGTAAAATTATTTCATTTACCTAATTTAAAACAATATTATGTCGGTTGGCCTTGTTTAAGTGTTTTAGAGATTCCTTCCGAATCCATAAACCACTCAACAGATCAATCAATACAATATAAAACATTTTTATAAAAATAACAAATACGCGCTCTTAAATATATACGCTCAAACTCATTTTAGGGTCTCACTTACCCTATCTCAAATGAGTTAACCCCACCAAATCCTAGGTGTTTGCTCAACCTAAGCTTTGATACTACTTGTAACGGTTTGCCTCTTTTACACCTAAAGATGATGCTTAATACCTCCTCGGTATTCATGTGTCGATCATTTATGTGTCCGAGAGATAGGTCGTTTGGCGTAAAGAAAGAAGAAGACAGAACAAAATCTCACAAAAACATAACGAGTAACATATAATATATAAATCAAGTCTTTACAAAAGGAAGAAACTTATTATAAACAACCATCAAAGTGCATTATCCTACTATCAGTCTGGACGGTTATAACAGTCTATCCTTACAAATCCTGATAAATACAACAATCAATACAACGGGAAAATAAAGAAATACGTAGATACGTTTTGAGCATCCTGCTTATCTCATGAACTCCAAAGCATCTAAAGCTAATCTGGTAAATATGCTTGATCTGACCCAAGCGTTAAAATAAAATAACACCCGGATCAAACTGGAAATACCAATTTGGGGAAACTCAAGTAATGGAGTGAACATATAGTAATTCTGTTAGACCACGCTGCTAACGCAAAATGAGTTTTTACCTCATAAGATCAACATTCATAGATGAAGAAATGGGAAAAAATCAGAACAATAGTCCAAACAAGAATAAATGAGCATAGATAAGATAAAAATCCAAACTTAAAGAATGAACACAAATAATTAAACATCGAGAAGAACCTTAGTCACTTCTCAGTGCAATTAAGAAAATAATTCAATGATTTGAATTAACAACAAGGAAAAGAATTTTCCCATAATATATGTGGGACTATGCCACCAACTACGGAACAGGTTTCCTTTCACAATAACAATATCCAATCTCAATCATGGATGTGAATAATTAAACATCGCAAAGTGCTCTCAACACTTCTTGATGTAATTAAGAAAGGGGTTAATTTAAAAACCTGGAATCAAAGGAAAGAATAAGAAAATTTTTCAACAAATGACTAGAAGGGTGCTCCCCCTTACTGAAAGTATACCTCTAGAAATATACTTGAGAACTCCGATGGCTCTCGAACACGTCCAAGTTGGACCCCACCAACGGTTACCGAGTATCCGAGTATTTCACATCTCAATGCGCAAAACTGAATCCAGTCTAGAGTGGATGTGAAAATACCCTAATGGGAGCAACCCCATATAGCTTGGCTTCCACTCGCTCTTTGGGCTTAGTCATTTCCAACAAAGAATAACAAAGCTCAAATGAGTAACACATCGTCTTAGAGTGACGAAATACAACATGAAGAAAGCTGAACCGATAGTTAATAAATCAACTATCGAGGATAAGATTAAAATGATCGTATATGAAAATTAAATTTCATAATCTTACCACTACTCGTCGATTACAAACCAGTGCTATCCTTTGACTGAAAATGAAGTCGGGCAAGTTGAGGTAGTCTAAGATTCAAAAGCTTTTCAAATAAATCTGGAAGCTCTGTTTTCTAGTGAGTAACATTTTTTTTATTTAAACTAACTTAAGTAAATATAGTTGCTTGATTTTTTTTTCTGTGAGGATCTAAGTGTTCGAGGTGGATGCTGTTTCCTCTGGAGATGGAAGGATGATCGGCGATGTCAGGAAAAATGGCTGTTGGATGGTCAAAGCACTGTGGCGATGGTGGTTGATCTGGGAAGATTGTAAACCTAGTTTGAACAGGTTGTACATTCTGGATCGTAACGATTGCTCTAGTTGATTGAGTGTAGTAGGATTTTGGGTGATGGATGTTGTATATTATGTAATACTTATGTTATTAATATAATTTATTCGTTTCGCTGTTGAGATTCTGTTGTTGTTCTTTCTTTCTTCTCTTCTTTTCTCTTTTCTATCCCTTTCTTTCTTATTAATGATGCGTCATTCTATAGAATGAATGGCGGGTCGTCGCAGGTAGTGTTACCTCTAGGCATTACCTTGACGATATTTTTAACCTTCGAGATAGAAATGATTCCAAGCCTCAATGTTTAGTGTTAAAAGTATGACAAAATCCTTTCCACATAAGCGATATCGGATTACGGAAACTTCTTTTCCATAAACGAATCAAAACTTTTACTTTTAAAACCAAACTTGTGCTAGGGTTTCACATTAAAGGTATTAACTTTAAATAACTTTATCGAAATGATTTATTAACTTTAAACTTTACTATTAAAATAATTAATTAACCTTTAAAACCTCATTATTAAAATGGTTAATTAATCTTAATCTCATTATTAAGTAAATAACTAATTATCTTTAAAACATCATTGTTAAAATGATTGATTAGTTTTAAAACAAAATTATTAAAATAATTAATTGATTTTAAATCATTATTATTAAAATAATCAATTACTTTTAAAACATTATTATTGAAATAATTTATTTATTTTAAACCATCTTTATTTAGATACTTAATTACCTTTGTAAAACCTATGCCCAAGATTTAACCAAATACTTCAAAGGGGATACCATTTCCATTTAAACATTATATAACTTAAGTATGAGGATATGTACACAAAAGCAAATAACACTATGCACATATATAAAACATCACTTATCAAATATTGAGCTACCGGCATACAATTCAATATCCATACAATATAATAGTAGAAGGGAGATTTATTCTGCTAAACGGATGTCATTTATATTTTATCTAATCAAATGATAGCAACTCGGGGTTTTATTCGGCGAAACAGATATCCAAAAATAACAGATTCAATTAAGTTATAACAGAACATGGTTTTATTCTGCTAAACAGATGTTAATTACAATTTATTTCTCAAAACAGTGTTTTATTCTGCTAAACAAATGTCATTGGTTTATATATTCAATTGGGGTTACTTAAGTGTAATCGACAAAGAAAATCCCTTGGATAAAATATTCTTGAAATGAGAGTTTGCTTTTAAAACAAAACCTTTCTTTTAGAAAGAAAGTAGGTTTAAACTTTAAGACTTTTGTTTAATAACTAAATAACATTTAAACTCTTTACTTAATAACAATTAAACCTTTAATTAATACTTAAATAATAATTAACTATTTATTAAATAATAATTAAATATTATTTAAAATAGTTAATCATTAAATAAATCTTTATCTATTAATTAATCTTAATTAATAATTAAATAATATTTAATGTAAACTTAAATAATTATTAAACCTTTACTAAAAAATATTAAATCTTAATTATGTTTTAATTAAATCTTAACTTAATTAGTAATTAATTAAACCCTTTAATAAATAAATAATTAACCATTGATTAATAATTATAGACAGATTAATCCTTAAATAAATTATTAATAAACAATCTTTAATTAATTAAGTTAAGTACTAATTACCTTTATTAATATATGATTTGGTGTTAATTACCTTACTTTATTAATTAGTTAAATAATCATTAATTAAATAAATGAATAATTAATTAATTAATAAATAATATTACTTTTAAAAACTTATATTAAATTTTGTAAACACTTTTCAAAAAAGATACTTAAGTTAAAATATTTTAAATTTAAAAATAGTTCGTCTGCATTTATAGCGACTATCGCTATAGGACCTGTAATTTTCGAAACTTGATTTATAATTCAAATCACTTTCCAAAATCTTTACTAATCATTTTGACTTAATTTTATAAACCTATATAAAACTTTTTAAGAACATCAATTCAAGTTTAAAACTTCATAAATTTTCTCGAAAAATCCATAAGTAAACAAGTTAGTAAACTAAGAGATTTCGATGTCGTGACTAACCTCTTTACCACTAACTTTCTTAGCTTAGAACATCCTAAGCAAAATTACAAACCTAGATTCATGAGCACAACATATGAATATATCACCATCATATACAACAAGTCTAGAATTCTAACTACAAACCGTACTAACATTCGCTTGCTAACTTTTGCTTGCTAACTTTACTTCAAACTTCAAGTCATACAATATCCAAGCAATATGTCTATATACATCAACATTCAACAAATCAAGCAACATATTTCATAACCAAGATCAATAATAGTTTAAAGTTTAGAAGTTTATATAGAAGCAATATTTTTCTCACTTAAGCTATTCAACCTATTCTAGAACTTCATCAACTTTTTTCGACCACCTAGCTCCTAGCTTTAGCTTATGGAAAGACAAGGTTTTGGTGGCTAAATGCCATAAATAGGTTTGACCATGGGACTATCTAAGTTCGGTCTTGAAAGTTAGAGGGATTTCGAATTATCATTGAATTCACAAAAATCAAACCCGAAAATGGGTCATCTTCCCACTAATTTTTGGACAAGTTACACATGGAATTTGGAAAAGTTATCAAGGAAAAATTCTTGAAATTTCTCTTCTCTACAATTTCAAGATAATAGTCACTCAATTTGGATTGGTTTTGAGGGAGATATGGTCAAAATAAGAAGATGTATTTTCGGACATGAGAATTTGGGTTCGAAAATGAGTCTGAAAGAAATGCATTTTTGACCCACTAACACTCGAAAATTGAAGAAATGGTGTAAGTGAAAATTGTAGCCAACTCGATTCCCTTGAATTTGGAGAAAAGATTTTTTTTTATTTGCAGTAGTTTAAAAGGAGTTATGGCTATGAGAAGAGGAGGTAAAATTTGGGAAGAAAATGAAAAATGAGAGCACGGAGTTGCTATTTCTAACCTCATGCAAAGTGGCTAATTCCACTTATACCCTCCTATCCTTGATTGCCACATCACAACTCTCACCTCCTCCTTTTGTTCTTGTGCCACCTTCTTGTTCTTCTCCTCTCTCTTTGCTCCAACATCTAATAAATGCCTAAAATACTTATGTCTCTTAAGGCATCTTTTATTTTTAACATTTCCTATTTACATAAAATGTCACATCTCATTCTTTATATTACTTAAATAAATGTATATGTATACAAACATGTCTAACTTATTTATGAATGAATGTGTATATTTATACTCTAGGGTTTGCAATGTTTCTGATAACTTTTATTCGACGAAAAGTTGAAAATTCGCAAAACGAATTCCGATCACATTTTCGATTTTTCTTTAAACTAAATATTTTTGTAAACTAATTCTTAAATTATTTCACCATCAATATATATTATTTAATAGAGTTTTATTTTAATTATAAAACCTATTATTTGAATATTTAAAATTAATTAAATATTCTTAAATTAAAGTGGTGAAATTCAGGGTCGTTATAGAATTATTGCCCTATAGAATCATAAGGAGGAGAAAGGGTTCTGATGTCTTTGGACAAGATAAAGGGAAGGCCCAGGATTTCGTTGTGTGGTGGAAAATATGGAAGGGGGTAAATAGAGATTTTATGGTTCAGGAATTTGTAGATTTCTGTAAACCAGTAATTGGATTACCTCATAGGATTAAGATTGAGTGTTGCATCGATTTGGTTTTAGAGGTACAACCTGTCAGTAGACCCTAGAGCATTACACTGCCTAAGGAAATAGAAGAGTTGAAGAAGCAGCCGATGGAACTTGAGTATAGGAGTATCATTAGATTAAGTAGTTCACCATGTGGAACTTTCATAATATTTAGGAAGAAGTCAGATGGATCACTTTGAATGTGTGCTGATTGCCAAAATTTGAATGAGATGACAATGAAAAATCGCTATCCATTATCAAGGATTGACGATCTATTTGATCAGTTGAGTGGGGCTAGAGTATTCTTATGGTTAGATTTGGCTATGGGGTTCCATCAACTATGAGTGGCCGAAGAGAGTATTTCTTTGACCATGTTAAGGATAATGTATGGTTCATACGAGTGGTTAGTCAAGCCCTTTGGGTTAATCAACGCTACAACATTCTTTGTATTCTTATGAATATGGTTTTTGCGATTAGTTAGACAAGTTTTCATCGGTCGTTATAGATGATATCCTGGTGTATTTTAAGGATGAGCAAGAACATGAAATTCATCTTGGATTGGTATTGGAGACCTTAAGGTAGTATAAGCCGAAGGCAAGGTTTTCTTAGTGTCATTTTTTGAAGCAGAAAATTAAGTTCATAGGCCATGTTGTTTCGAAGGATGGATTGGTTGTATATCCTTTGAAGATTGAACCCGTAGATGGTTGGAAGAGACCTGAGACTACTACCAAGTTAAGGAATTTCTAAGGATTACAGGGTACTGTCGGTATTCATCAATGGCTTTTTTAGGATAGCAGCGCCATTGAGAAAGCTTACACAAAAGAATGAAAGGTATGCTTGGACGAAAGAATTTGAGCTGGCATTCCAAGAGTTGAAGCTTCTGGTTTTAGTAATGCCAAATGGGAGTGAAGATATTGTATTGTACATAGATGCTTCAAGTTCGAGGTTAGGGGCAATATTAATGTAACGACCCGCATTTTTACGGATCGAAACATCGTAAAACAGTTGACATTTGGTCGCATTATTGAT
This sequence comes from Allium fistulosum, assembly GCA_030737815.1. Classification (NCBI taxonomy): domain Eukaryota; kingdom Viridiplantae; phylum Streptophyta; class Magnoliopsida; order Asparagales; family Amaryllidaceae; genus Allium; species Allium fistulosum. Next base: position 3,644,384 of record JASFAW010000015.1, read on the forward strand.
AAGTCGTCTAGAGTTTAAGACTTAGGTCGTATGAGGGTTTGGAGCGACCTAAGGAAGTTGGCGAGTTATGAGGTAGGCGACTTAGTGAAGTGGAGCGACCTAAGAAGTTAGGTCGTGTAATAGTTAAGTCGTGTTGTGGCTTAGGTCGTGGGGTAGGTTAGGTCGAGTGAATGACCTAAGGGATATGAGCGACCTATAGAATTAGGCGACCTAAGGAAGTTTAGCGACCTATAGAATTAGGCGACCTAAGGAAGTTTAGCGACCTATAAGAGTTAGCGACCTATAGGAGTTAGCGACCTATAGAATTTGGCGACCTAAGGAACATGCGACCTAAGAGTTAGCGGTATAGGAAACAGGGTAAGTTAGCGACCTAAGAAGGATAGGTCGGCAACGACCTAAGGAAGGAATAGTTAGGTCGTATGACCTGTGTGTAGTTAGGTCGTGAGACCTTGTGTTGAAGTTAGGTCGTAAGCGACCTAAGGTAGATTGCTAAGTATAGTTAGGTCGCTAGGCCATTAGTCAGTTAGGTCGCGTGTGTGTTAGGTCGCGTGAGTGTTAGATCGCGTAAGGGCTTAGCAGTTAGGTCGCGGATGCGCATGTGTTAGGTCGAAGAAGCGCATATGCGTTAGGTCGCGTGGATGCGCATGTGTTAGGTCATAGGTTGGGATTGTTAGGTCGTGGGTTTTTAGGTCGTGGGTTCTTAGGTCGTGGACGACCTAATTACGAGCAGACGACCTAAGGGGGATTTCAGCCTATAATAGGAGGGTTTTTCTTCATTTGTGAGATCCGGATTTCGAAGCGACGAAGTGCTGCCATTTTGAGAGCTCGACTTCTACACTTCTTCACTTCTTTTCTCCACTCTAATCTTGTGCTTCCTTCCATCCAAATCGAAGATCAAATCGAAGATCGAAGAGCTTAGATTGAAGATCTACATTCTTCGAAGAGAGATTTCATCGTTTGAAGCGGATTTGTGATAGATCGAGTTAGATCCTTCGCTGTCCAGATCTGAAGTGTGTTGCTTTTGGGGTATTTAGGTGATTTGGTGAGTGGTGATTATCTCTCACACGGATCCAAAGGAGTATATCGGATCGTTGGCTTGATTTTGTGTTAAAGTAGTGATTTCCATGCATTTTCCTAATCCAAAGTATAGATCCATATAGATCCATTGTTCATAATGATTTAGCATCCATTTTACTACATGTTAACCTATGCAAGTTCATTCATCAAGATTATAGAGATATTGCTCATGTTTTCATGATTGTTAGACTTTTGACTCTTTAATTACAAAATTGCCATTATTGTTATAATTGTCTATTTGGATCATATTTGAATGCTTGTTTACTTGGATTAATATTTGATTTGATTGATTGCTATGAATTAGATGATTGATGGTTTGATTTAGACAAGATGGTCAAAGATGATTCAAAAGCTAAGGGAAATGCTCTTGAATTGGAAAAGCTGCTCGTGGCATATGTAGCGGATGATGAAGCTCATATGGATAGATTTGATGATGATGTTGAGATGAAGCTTTGCTATGATGATGATGAGGTGAAGTATGATATGAGATAGCCTTGGTCTAGTCCAGACGGGATCATTCCAAGCATGTTGACAACTCGGTGAAATGGTTCGAGTTTGAGGATAATGGTTTGCTCGAGAGGCGCTTGAGCTAGTATGGAAATAGTCGTCGAGGAGGATGACTAGAAGGCTGAGATCTCATCGTTGTTGAAGGTTATAGCATGCTCAAAGCAAGAGTACGTTGGGAAGATTTGATAGTCCCTGAAGGCTACTGATTGGTAGTCAAGTACTCTGGGCAGATTCGATAGTCCTAGGCACGGGTCACGATGACGTGCGGAGTTATGTCTAGAACCGGGGTTTCCATTAGCCCTTGACGGACGGATGAAATAAAGAGCCGGTCATTCAATTAACGATGATATCGAAGCAATGATAACAGTGATAGCCAGAGTCATGGATGTTTGGTTGTATCATCATTCGGTCTCAAGAGCGGTATTTTCTGGGTGCTTATCTGATCTTGGTTTAGGCCTTGGGGGTTTGTACTTGGAAAACATCGCCCTTGACTCGAGTGATAATTGCTTTACTTTAAATTGTATGCTTTGCTATGTTTGCTTCTGCTTAGTGTGTGTCTGGGGGCTATCACTATAGAAAGAGGTGGAGTGGGAGGGTTGTATTCCTATTCCTTTTCCTTTATGCTCTTTTGGTATGTTGTTAGTTAATTTACCGCTCACTAAGACTGTTGTCTGACTCAAGGCTTTATGTTTTAACTCTTATTGCCTTGGGTTGTTCGTCCATTTTGGGACGGGCAGACTAGGTAGCAGGTGACAGGTGCTGTTCTTGCTTTCCACGGTGCTGATGTCGAAGACGAGCTGGAGGATTACATATTATCTTCTTACTATATGTACTGGATGTTCCGCTTCTTGTATATTCTCTGAGTGTTATGTAGTGAGGCTTGATGTATTGACTGTTCAGATGTTTGTATTCAACTATTATGAAGTTTTATTGATGAGATTCTATTCTGTGAAGCTTCACTATATATATATTCTATTGTATTTTGTCCATGCGCTGTGAGTAATACGATAGATTCTGTTGTTTAAATTTACCCTGGCAATCGTCCATGGTCGCCTGGCACACTTTACAACGCACTATCTCTAGGTTCGGTGCAGGGGTCATGGGCGGTCGTCACAATTAATGTAAATGGGCAAGGTGATAATTTATGCATCTAAACAGTTGAAAGCCCATGAGGTTTGGTATCTGACACATGACTTGAAGTTGGCAGTGGTTATCTTTGCATTGAAGATTTGGAGACTCGCCTTTTAGGGGAAATGTTTGAGCTATTTACTGACCACAAATCCTTGAGATATTCATTCTCTCAAAAGGAGTTGAACATGAGACGGCAAAGGTGGTTAGAATTTTTGACATTGTATGATTTCAGGATAGAGTATACCTTGGGAAAAGGAAACAAAGTAGCAAATGCTTTGAGCTGAAATCAACAAATTTGGGTATTGGCTATGATTGAAGAGTGGAATGTTTTAGAGATCCGTGCTTCTTTTAATGTTCGGTTTCTATTGAGTGTTGGATCAAGTAGAATTTTTGAGATGTTGTCATGCTTGGAATCATACGCAGCTCTCGTAGAAAAGATTTCCAAAAGGAAGAAGGAAGATCCATTATGTGTTGAAAGGATAAATGGCCTAAAGAATGATGTCAACACTAAAGAGCTAAAGGACTTCAGTACCGACAAGATGGGTTGGCTTCAGAATAAGGGGAGTTTGTATGTTCTAGATAGTGGAGACCTTCGAAAGTTGGTCTTGGACGAATGTCATCATTCAAAGCTTTTTATACATCCAAGAGGGTACTAAGATGAACCGAGATATGAAACATAGCTTCTACTGGAAAGGAATGAAAAGATATGTTGGGGAATGTCTGAGGGGAAGTTTCATACGCCAATAAGTCAAGGCAGAATGTAACAACCCGCATTTTTAATGATTGGATATTTAAATAATCAATTTAAATATTGAATCGTTAATCAACTGAAGGTCCAATACCTAATGTTTTTGCATATGATCAAATTAGTGGTCGAGATACTTATGTTGAGTCCAGATCGACAATGCGAATCAAAATGAGTATAAATATTATTATATTTAGAGTCATGGTATATTACAATTTACGTATTTTATAAAAACACATGCATAGTCAGGTCCGGTGGGATGACTGACGGCTTGTGATTCTAGGATAAGGATTTCATTATGAGATGTACGCTTTAAATTTTTTTGGAATCGGGTGATTTAATGGCTAAAACAACCTCGAAATGCATGAAATTATCATCCCAGAGTGTTGTCTTGGATGGCGATGAAATTTATACCATCGAGACCAGAAAAATGAGGTGATGTGCGTCGATGAGTTTACCGACGATCTGATGTGATGTGTGATTGTACGAGCTCAAAACGTATGATGATTTATGTTAAAACCCCATAGTTTGATGTTTTGATAATGACAACTCTACAAGAATAAATTCTATATATAATCAATTTTTGCAGGAAAATATATCAATCAACGAAGAGATCTACACGATGAAAACAAGACAAAATAACATGAAAAGTAATATTAGCCACAATGTGATTATCTAGAATGTTAAAATCTCTTCGAAGTGGTATACATACACATACATTTATAGTACCTTTTCCATTTAAAAAAAGGATATTAACTTAACCGGTCGACTAAAAAAGGTCAACCAGTCGACTACGTCGATATCAGTTGGCTGGTTAATGTGACGACCGCCCATGACCCCTGCACCGAATCTAGAGATAGAGCGCTGTAAAGTGTGCCAGGCGACCATGGACGATTGTCAAGGTAAGATTAAAACAACAGGATCTATCGTATTACTCACAGCGCATGGACAAAATACAATAGAACATATGTATAGTGAAGCTTTACAGAATAAAATGACATCATATAAAACTCCATAATAGTTGAATACAAGCATCCACATAGTCAATACATCAAGCCTCACTACAAATCTCTCAGAGAATACAAAACAGCGGAATATCCAGTACATATAATAAGAAGATAACATGCAATCCTCCAGCTCGTCTTCGATATCAGCATCGTGAAAAGAGAACAGCACCTGTCACCTGCTACCTAGTCTGCCCGTCCCAAAATGGACGAACAGCCCAAGGCAATAAGAATTAAAACATAAAGCCTTGAGTCAGACAACAGTCTTAGTGAGCAGTAAATTAACTAACAACATACCAAAAGAGCATAAAGGAAAAGGAATAGGAATACAACCCTCCCACTCCAACCTCATTCTACAGTGATAGCCCCCAGACACACACTAAACAGAAGCAAACATAGCAGAGCATACAATTTAAAATAAAGCTACTATCACTCGAGTCAAGGGCGATGTTTTCCAAGTACCAAGGCCTAAATCAGATAAGCACCCAGAAAATACCGCTCTTGAGTCCGAATGACGATACAACCAAACATCCATGACTCTGGCTATCACTGTTATCATTGCTTCAATATCACCGTTAATTGAATGACCGGCACATTCTTTCAGCCGTCCGTCAAGGGCTAATGAAAACCCCGGTTCTAGACATAACTCCCGCACGTCGTCGCAGCCCGTGCCTAGGACTATCGAATCTGCCCAGAGTACTCGACCATCAACAGTTGGCCGTTGGGACTATCGAATCTGCCCAAACGTACCCTTGCTTAGAGCATGCTAGAACCTTCAACAACGATGTTATCCAAGCCTCCTAGTCATCCTCCTCGACGACTATTCTCATATCCATTCATTATCTTCAACTCGAATCATATCACCGAGTTATCAACATGCTTGGAATGATCCCGTCTGGATTAGACCAAGTCTTCATCATATGATTGCTTCGCTTCATTACATCCTCGCAAAGCCTCATCTCATCATCACATCATCAAATCTATGCATAAGAGCTTCATCATCCCGCTACATATGCCACGAGCAGCTTTTCCAATTCAAGAGCCTTTCCCTTAGCTTTTGAATCATCTTCGATCTAATCTAATCATCAATCATCTAGTTCATAACAATCAATCAAATCAAACATCAATCCAAGCAATCAAGCATTCAAATATGATCTAAGTAGACAATTATAACAATAATGGCATTTTCGTAATTAAAGAGTTGAAAGTCCAATAAGCATGAAAACATGGATTATATCTCTACAACTTGATGAATGAACTTGCATAGGTTAACATATGATAAAATGGATGCAACATCATCATGAACAATGGATCTACAAGGATCTACACATAGGATGAAGAAAATGCATGGAAATCACTAATTTAACACCAAATTGAGCCAACAATCCGATCTACTCCTTTGGATCCGTGTGAGAGATAATCACCACTCACCAAATCACCTAAACAATCCAAAAGATAACAACTTCAGATCTGGACAGCGAAGAACTAAGCTAGATCCGACAAGATCTCACTTCAAACGATGAAATCTCTCTTGAAAAGATGAAGATCTTCAATCCAAGCTCTTGAATCTTCAATCTTGATCTTCGATTTGGATGGAAGGAAGCACTAGATTAGGGTGGAGAAAAGAAGTGAAGAAGTGTAGAAGTCGAGCTCTCAAAATGGCAGCACTTCGTCGCTTCAAAATCCGGATCCCAAAAAGTGAGAACAACTCCTCCTATTTATAGCTGAAATCTGTCCTTAAGTCGAAATCTGGCTATCTCCCTAAGTCGTTTCCGACCTAAGACTCTCCGACCTAAGCTTCTCCGACCTAACGACTTAGCCAGACCCAGCGACTCATCGCACGCGCGACCTAACCTCTTACGCGCTTAGCGACCTAACAGGCCTCCCCATCTTACGACCTAACACTTAACTCCTAGGTCGCTTTCGTCTTAAAGCATAGGCTACGACCTAACACTTAAACTATCTAAGCGACTTAACAACCTACGACTCAGTTGGGTTGCGACCTAACAACTTAGGCTCCTACGCGACCTAACACATGTCGACCTAAAACAACATACGACCTAACAGTTAGATCCACGCGACCTAACACTTAAACTATTCTAGCGACCTAACAACTCACGCGACCTACGACTCAGCAAACTCGCGACCTAACACACACGCGACCTAACCATCTTAGGTCGTTTACGACCTAACTCAACACAGATCTAACGACCTAACTACGCTAACACTTAGGTCGGTCAATCCCATAGGTCGCTAACTCGAACTGCCGACCTAACACTTAGGTCGCTCACACATTTTCTTAGGTCGCCAGAACCTCTTAAGTCGGTCACGACTTAACCCCTTAGGTCGCCTACGACCTAACCAAAGCCAACAACTAGTCTTCCTTAAGTCGGTCAGTCTTTAGGTCGTTAACTCGCCCTGCCGACCTAATTACTTAACTAAATCCTAGGTTGCACAATTCTATAGGTCGCTCCAACTAACCCACGACCTAACACTAACTCGCCGAAGTCCTTAACTCGGTCACGACTTAGCTCTTAGGTCGTCCACGACCTAGGACTTAGACAAATTTCCACAAAAATCTGAAATGACTTAAAAATGCAAAAATTCCAGATTTTGACGAACTTGTCGATCCGTAAAAATACGGGTCGTTACATTCTCTCCCCCTTAGGAATTTCGCCCCCGAAATTCCAAGCAATCAAAACTATTCTGTACGCCTACCATCCATAGCAATCAACAAACCATGCATCCAATTCTAACTTAGCGTACAGAATTCTAAAATTAGAACAAGTTACAATATCGTGAGATGACACGACACCTTAGGGCCATACCTTGAAGAGTTCAGGATGAGCTGCTTTCATCCTCTCTTCCACCTCCCACGTACAGTCGTTATCATCTTCACTCCATTGTATCTTGAGCAACTTAACTACCTTCCTCCTAAGCTGTTTCGTGTCGGTTTCAACAACACGAAGCGGCTTACGAGGTCTTCTATCAACTGGATCAACTTCTAAGTCTTCACAGCTATCAGCAGAAACCACTGTTCTCGAGTCGTGCACATACTTCCGTAGATATGATACATGAAAAACATTGTGCACACTCGACATCTTCTCTGGTAACTCCAATCTGTAAGCGAGCTTTCCAATTCGCTCGATAATCGGGAATGGTCCAACAAATCTCGGAGTCAATTTTCCTTTCTTCCCGAATCGGATAACATTCTTCAGTGGAGAAATCTTCACAAAAACCATATCTCCTACGTCGAATTCCAAATCCTTTCGACGCTTATCAGCATAACTCTTCTGACGGTCTTGGGCTGCCTTCATTCGTTGCCGAATGATCTCTATGCAATCCGAAGTCTGTCGAATCATCTCTGGCCCAAGTATCAGCTTTTCTCCAGTTTCCAACCAACATGTCGGAGAGTTACACGGTCTTCCATACAATGCCTCATACGGTGCCATACCAATGCTTGACTGGTAACTGTTGTTGTACGCAAACTCCACCAAATGAAGGTGATCTTCCCATGATCCTCCGAAGTCCAAAACACATGCTCTAAGAAGATCTTCCAAAACTCGGTTGACTCTCTCGGTCTGACCATCTGTCTGAGGGTGATAAGCTGTACTCAAACACAACTCGGTTCCCAAAACTTCCTGGAAGCTCTTCCAAAATCCACTAGTGAACAATGGATCTCGATCGCTCACTATACTCTTCGGAATACCATGGAATCGAACTATCCACTTCACATACAACTCAGCCAACTTTGATGCAGTCCTAGTCGATCGAACAGGAATGAATCGTGCACTCTTAGTCAGACGATCCACAATGACCCAAATCCCTTCATTCCCCGTTCTGGTTCTAGGCAATCCATCAATAAAATCCATCGACACTTGTTCCCACTTCCATGTAGGAACTTCTAAGGGTTGAAGCAATCCACTTGGCTTCTTCTGTTCAGCCTTTACCAACTGACAGTTCATACACTTGGAAATGAAATCTCCAACATCCTTCTTCATGCCTTCCCAGTAGTAGGTTCTCTTCATATCCCGATACATCTTATTCCCACCTGGATGAATTGTCAACTTCGAGTGATGACTTTCCTTCAGAACTTCAGTCCTCAACTCATCTATATCGGGAACCACTAGTCGTCCTTGCTTTCGAAGCCAACCTTCTCTATCGACCTCGAATCCTTTATCCTTTTCTGGCTCCAATCCAGATTCCAATTCACGGATAATCTTGACAAGCTTATCATCTCGCTTTTGACTCTCGCCAATCCTTTCCACAAGAGTCGGTCTTATCGATAAGTTTGCCAACATTTCAGGTTCCAATTCGCATCTAGGCCTGAAGTCAAATCCAGCTAAATACTCGAGATTCTTCCATTCAGAAAACATGGCTCCCAATCCTGCATGTCTTCGACTTAACGCATCTGCCACTGCGTTACCTTTTCCCGGAGTATAAGCTATACCAAAATCATACGATGCCAAAAACTCTAACCAACGTTGCTGCCGAAGATTCAAATCCTTCTGGGAGAAAAGATACTTCAACGACTTATGATCCGTAAACAACTCGAATCGAACTCCCAACAGATAATGTCTCCACATCTTCAGAGCAAATACAATCGCCGCCAATTCCAAATCATGAGTTGGGTAATTCCTTTCATGCGGCTTCAGTTGTCGACTGGCATACGCAACAACTTTATCCTTTTGCATCAGCACTGCTCCAAGTCCAGTACCACATGCATCGGTGTAAACCACCATCTCATCATTCCCACTTGGAATAGTCAAAACAGGAGCACTCGTCAATCTCTCCTTCAGGATTCCGAAAGCTTGCTCACACTTAGCATCCCAACTGAACACTTTGTTCTTCTTCGTCAATCCTGTTAATGGTGCAGCTACCTTGGAGAAGTCTTTGATAAACCGTCGATAATATCCTGCTAATCCAAGAAAACTCCTCACATCTGACGCATTCTTAGGTCTAACCCAATCCTGGATTGCTGCCACTTTAGCGGGATCAACCGCTATTCCATTTCCAGAAATCACATGGCCTAAGAACCTCACTTCACTCTTCCAGAAGTGACACTTCGAAAACTTAGCCTTCAGCTGATGTTTCCGTAAGATCTCCAAAACAATACGCAAGTGCGTCTTGTGCTCTTCCTCCGTTCTGGAATAAATCAGAATATCATCCACGAACACAAGTACGAACTTGTTCAACTGATCTCTGAACACTCTATTCATAAGATCCACAAAATATGCTGGCGCGTTAGTCAATCCAAACGGCATTACCAGCCACTCAAAGAAACCGGATGGTGTCCTAAAAGCAGTCTTCGGCACACTATCCTTAGCCACTCTCAACTGGTGAAATCCCGTTGCCAAATCCATCTGAGAAAACACCTTGACTTCGTGAAGCTGATCAAACAAGTCATCTATTCTCGGCAATGGATACTTGTTCTTCTTAGTCACCTTATTCAGCTCACGATAATCGACGCACAATCTCAACGACCCATCTGCCTTGGTTGCAAACACAACTGGTGCACCCCATTCGGACACACTACGCCGAATGAATCCTTTCTGTAAAAGGTCATCAACTTGCACCCTCAACTCCTGCTGTTCCCTAGGCGCCATCCGCCTAAGAGGCATCACAACAGGTCTGGCTCCTTCAACTAGATCTATTCGAAACTCGATCTCTCTATGCGGCGGCAACCCTTTGACTTCGTCAAAGACATCCTCGAATCCATTAGCGATCGGCACTGATGACAGTCCATCCCGTGGAACAACTAGCGAATACATGAAGCTCATGAAGACGCCTTCTTCATGCTTACATCGTATCACAATCTTTCGCCCTTCCACATTCTCGACTGTCACTTCCAACCTTTCGCAATCAACCTTAGCCGCATACTTCCTAAGCCAGTCCATACCCAAAATAATTCCGAACCCCGCAAAGTTCAGAACAAAGCAATCACAAACAAAAGAGCAACCATGACTCGACACAACCAGACCACGGCATAACATACACAAACAAGACGAACCCCCAACTGGATTAGTCACGACCAATGGCCTATCAACAATATCCGGTGTCAAACCTAACCGGCCAACGAGTTCATTACAAACAAACGAATGCGACGCTCCAGTATCAAACAGAACTCTAACTGGAACACCACATAGGAAAAGAGTACCTTGAACAACCACACTCTTTCCCTTTTCTTCAGCAGTAGGAGCTTTCGAAGACGACGGAACAGCCCCCAAAGCATAGGCTTGCACAATCTGCCTGTCCTTCCTTGGTTCTGGACAATTCTTCCTGAAATGTCCCGGCTTGTCACAGTTGTGACACTTCATCGGTGCCTTCGGATTCTTACAATCCTTAGAGAAATGGCCCTTCTGTTGACAATTGTAGCAAGTCACCTCGCCTTTCGGCTTCTTCTGGCCATCCTTACCTTTCTGCTGCTGCTGCTTCCTCTTCTGGTTTCCACCCTGCTGTGGTTTAGATTCTCCCTTGGTAACAGCAACAACAGGTCCTTCCTTAGGAAACAAACTCTCATGCCTAAGAGCTTTCTCCACAAGCTTCTCAAATGAATCGTCCAAATGATCCACCAATTGTCTCCCAAGATAACTGTCCAAGCCGGTCACAAACTTCTCATTCTTCTGATAAGCAGATTCAATATACGACCGGGCATACTTGGACAAAGCTTCGAACTCAGAAACATACTCAAGAACTGATCTTCCACCTTGCTTGAGCTCCACAAACCTCTTGAACAGAACAGACTTCTGAGCTGTAGAAATGAACTTAGCTTCAAATCTAGCTTGGAATTGCTCCCAAGTAATCTCTTCTTCCGGAGTAGTGATGGTAATAGAGTTCCACCAATCAGAAGCTCTCCCTTGAAGCTGCCTTGATGCCAACTTCCTCTTAGTTGCATCATCAATTCCCAAATCACCAAAGATCCTTCTACAAGCATCTATCCACCTCTGGACCTCAATGGTAGATTCTGTTCCCAAGAAAACCTTCCCTCCAAGAGCAGTATAATCCTTGCACAGCTTAGCAAAATCCACTGGTTTCGGAGTTTGGACTTGAACTCCAACATCAACTGCCGCCCCCGGAACTGGTATCCTTCTCATGATCGAAGTTATCATAGCTTCGAACATGGCTGCATAATCAGCAGTCTCTTCAGTAGCGCGACCTTCCCTAGCAGCTGGTCTCCCTCTTCGACTCATTCTCAATATCTATAAAAAGGAATGATCAGAACATCTAGAGAAACAACTGCATAAAGGACTCAAACTCTACCAAACTACTATATTATATATAGTAATCATCCATCAAAATACAATTACGTCTCTCATACGTAGTTACTTCAGCGAGCGTTGGGTAAAATCGATTAACCAATGCTCTGATACCAAATGTGACGACCGCCCATGACCCCTGCACCGAATCTAGAGATAGAGCGCTGTAAAGTGTGCCAGGCGACCATGGACGATTGTCAAGGTAAGATTAAAACAACAGGATCTATCGTATTACTCACAGCGCATGGACAAAATACAATAGAACATATGTATAGTGAAGCTTTACAGAATAAAATGACATCATATAAAACTCCATAATAGTTGAATACAAGCATCCACATAGTCAATACATCAAGCCTCACTACAAATCTCTCAGAGAATACAAAACAGCGGAATATCCAGTACATATAATAAGAAGATAACATGCAATCCTCCAGCTCGTCTTCGATATCAGCATCGTGAAAAGAGAACAGCACCTGTCACCTGCTACCTAGTCTGCCCGTCCCAAAATGGACGAACAGCCCAAGGCAATAAGAATTAAAACATAAAGCCTTGAGTCAGACAACAGTCTTAGTGAGCAGTAAATTAACTAACAACATACCAAAAGAGCATAAAGGAAAAGGAATAGGAATACAACCCTCCCACTCCAACCTCATTCTACAGTGATAGCCCCCAGACACACACTAAACAGAAGCAAACATAGCAGAGCATACAATTTAAAATAAAGCTACTATCACTCGAGTCAAGGGCGATGTTTTCCAAGTACCAAGGCCTAAATCAGATAAGCACCCAGAAAATACCGCTCTTGAGTCCGAATGACGATACAACCAAACATCCATGACTCTGGCTATCACTGTTATCATTGCTTCAATATCACCGTTAATTGAATGACCGGCACATTCTTTCAGCCGTCCGTCAAGGGCTAATGAAAACCCCGGTTCTAGACATAACTCCCGCACGTCGTCGCAGCCCGTGCCTAGGACTATCGAATCTGCCCAGAGTACTCGACCATCAACAGTTGGCCGTTGGGACTATCGAATCTGCCCAAACGTACCCTTGCTTAGAGCATGCTAGAACCTTCAACAACGATGTTATCCAAGCCTCCTAGTCATCCTCCTCGACGACTATTCTCATATCCATTCATTATCTTCAACTCGAATCATATCACCGAGTTATCAACATGCTTGGAATGATCCCGTCTGGATTAGACCAAGTCTTCATCATATGATTGCTTCGCTTCATTACATCCTCGCAAAGCCTCATCTCATCATCACATCATCAAATCTATGCATAAGAGCTTCATCATCCCGCTACATATGCCACGAGCAGCTTTTCCAATTCAAGAGCCTTTCCCTTAGCTTTTGAATCATCTTCGATCTAATCTAATCATCAATCATCTAGTTCATAACAATCAATCAAATCAAACATCAATCCAAGCAATCAAGCATTCAAATATGATCTAAGTAGACAATTATAACAATAATGGCATTTTCGTAATTAAAGAGTTGAAAGTCCAATAAGCATGAAAACATGGATTATATCTCTACAACTTGATGAATGAACTTGCATAGGTTAACATATGATAAAATGGATGCAACATCATCATGAACAATGGATCTACAAGGATCTACACATAGGATGAAGAAAATGCATGGAAATCACTAATTTAACACCAAATTGAGCCAACAATCCGATCTACTCCTTTGGATCCGTGTGAGAGATAATCACCACTCACCAAATCACCTAAACAATCCAAAAGATAACAACTTCAGATCTGGACAGCGAAGAACTAAGCTAGATCCGACAAGATCTCACTTCAAACGATGAAATCTCTCTTGAAAAGATGAAGATCTTCAATCCAAGCTCTTGAATCTTCAATCTTGATCTTCGATTTGGATGGAAGGAAGCACTAGATTAGGGTGGAGAAAAGAAGTGAAGAAGTGTAGAAGTCGAGCTCTCAAAATGGCAGCACTTCGTCGCTTCAAAATCCGGATCCCAAAAAGTGAGAACAACTCCTCCTATTTATAGCTGAAATCTGTCCTTAAGTCGAAATCTGGCTATCTCCCTAAGTCGTTTCCGACCTAAGACTCTCCGACCTAAGCTTCTCCGACCTAACGACTTAGCCAGACCCAGCGACTCATCGCACGCGCGACCTAACCTCTTACGCGCTTAGCGACCTAACAGGCCTCCCCATCTTACGACTTAACACTTAACTCCTAGGTCGCTTTCGTCTTAAAGCATAGGCTACGACCTAACACTTAAACTATCTAAGCGACTTAACAACCTACGACTCAGTTGGGTTGCGACCTAACAACTTAGGCTCCTACGCGACCTAACACATGTCGACCTAAAACAACATACGACCTAACAGTTAGATCCACGCGACCTAACACTTAAACTATTCTAGCGACCTAACAACTCACGCGACCTACGACTCAGCAAACTCGCGACCTAACACACACGCGACCTAACCATCTTAGGTCGTTTACGACCTAACTCAACACAGATCTAACGACCTAACTACGCTAACACTTAGGTCGGTCAATCCCATAGGTCGCTAACTCGAACTGCCGACCTAACACTTAGGTCGCTCACACATTTTCTTAGGTCGCCAGAACCTCTTAAGTCGGTCACGACTTAACCCCTTAGGTCGCCTACGACCTAACCAAAGCCAACAACTAGTCTTCCTTAAGTCGGTCAGTCTTTAGGTCGTTAACTCGCCCTGCCGACCTAATTACTTAACTAAATCCTAGGTTGCACAATTCTATAGGTCGCTCCAACTAACCCACGACCTAACACTAACTCGCCGAAGTCCTTAACTCGGTCACGACTTAGCTCTTAGGTCGTCCACGACCTAGGACTTAGACAAATTTCCACAAAAATCTGAAATGACTTAAAAATGCAAAAATTCCAGATTTTGACGAACTTGTCGATCCGTAAAAATACGGGTCGTTACAGTTAAACCATATTAGTTGACTGATATAGTGCACTTATTTTTATTATTTTCTGAAGGAAAAGGGAAAATAAGTCGACTAAAACTCATAACCAGACGACTAAATGGTAAAAGCAGTCGATTGGTGGCTACTTTTAGTCGACTAAAACAGGCCATATTTACATTGTTTCTTTCCGTTTTAAAATTCACAAAATTGCCTGTAACCAGCTGACTGACCTTCTTCTACCGGTAGACTAATCGACATATAATAGCTTTATATTTTAAATTTTCTAAAGGGATCTTCTTCCTTGTGAAGGGTCGCTTTCCTCCATGAATAGTTGTGGTACTTTTAATGGTTACTACTCTTCATGAAAGCTTGTAACTACTCAACTACTATAAATAGCAATCACATTTGTAATTTAAAACAACTCTCCTTGCATTATATGTCTAATTCTTGTTGAATTTGATTCTTGCGTTCAAAGCCATGTATTGCTTTTCATAATCACTTGAACATTCAAGTTAAATATTTGAAGTGTCATCTACTTCCATTTCTTTAAATATACACGTTACCATTTACGAAGAAGATTATAGGAAGGTTGTACTATGTCGACTCATCTGTGTTATTCAAGAGCACACGAAGTCAAACACTTTACTACAATTTGTTTTCAAAGTCATGTTGGAGATCTTTAGGCATGAAGTCATGTTCGGCAGCTCAAACGGTTTGTAATATACTTATTCCTCCGAGTTAAGTGAGGGTGTTGTTTAAATTCAGAAGGAGTCGGGGTTGGACGTAGAATAGAAAGTTCGAACCGGCATAAAAATATATGGTGCACATTACTTTACAACATTTCTTTTATTTTAGCAATATTCTTACAAAGTTTAATCTAGTAGAAATATTCATATTACTCGATCCATAGACAATTTCATTTAGTATCAAAGCAAGGATTTTCAAAAATAGTAAAATCAATTTTGAAATTAATATGGCATTAATTTCTACTGTTCAAGAAGGCAAATCAACCGCACGACCCCCAATTTTTACTGGTACAAATTATGCTTTTAGGGCAACTAGATTGAGAATTTATATGCAGTCTAATAGTTTCCTATAAGAAATATAACACAAACTGAATAAATAGAACCCAATACTAAATTTAGAACATGGACTGCTCAACAAGCTGCTTTAGTTGAAAATAATTCTAAGGCAATGAATATATTATTTTGTGCATTAGACAAAAATAAATTTAACAGGATTAGTGTATGTAAGTCTGCATATGAAATTTGGAAAACTTTGCAAGTTACACATAAAAGTACTAACAAAGTAAAACAAAGTAAAATATCCATGTTGAAAAATCAACTACAATTATTTAGGATGAATGAAAATGAGTCAATTTCTGATATGTACTCATGCTTACAAGATATCACACATGCGCTCAAGCAATTAGGAGAAAAATATAACTGAATTTGATACTGTTTCAAAAAAAATTAAACTCTTTAATAAATGATTGGGAAAGGAAAGTACTTGCAATCGAAGAAGCAAATGATCTTTCCAAACTCAAAGTTGAAGAGTTAATCGAAAATCTTATATCCTATGAAGTGAACTTGCAGGTAAGAAAACAGCAGTAAAAAGTAAAGGAATCAATTGTTTTTAAAGTCGAGGATGATTTAGATGTTGTTTTCAATGATTTAGCCTTCCTTGCAAAAGGTTTTAAAAAATACATAAAATCAAAGAAGGGGTTTAACAACTACAATTAAAACAGCAACTCATCAACTCGGAAATTTTTCGAATGTGATAAGACGGGTCATATAAAAAGGAATTTCCTAAAGCTAAAAATAAAAACAAGTCCAAGAATCAACAATAGGCAAAACCAAGGAGAAAGGCATTTCAAGTCACTTTGGGATGATTCTGATTCTTCTTTCATATAATGAGGAAAGTAACCCCGAGCAGGCAAATGTTTGCTTTTATGGCATCTAATGATGGGGCACGCTAAACTTACTCTTATGACAACTTACTTAAAATCAATATAGGTATTTTAGAAGATAAGAAAATGAGAAGAATTTAAGAAAATAAGTTGTGGCTAAGTTAGATAAAGAATATTTAGAAATAGATATGTCAAGAGATGAAAAGGTTGTTCTCAAATAAGAATAACAATAATCATAAGAAAATTTGAAATCTCAAATTCTAGCTTTAGGAAAAGAGCTAAATTTTTATCATAATGAGAATATCAAACTTTTAAAAGAAAATTGTGATTTATAATCATCCCTTGATATTTCTAAAAATCAAGTTATTCATTTAGAAGCTAAAATAAACAATTTATCATAGAATATTTCAAAATTTAATAAAGTAAAGAAAATTTGACAAACTTAATAAATATTTCAAAACCCATCTTTAATTAAAAGGGTTTGGGATGTTAACTTCTAATATTAGTAATTCTGATTCTAAAAAGAAATATGCATCTTTGTATACTAATTTTAAAAAACCTAAAGTTATTAAAAGTTAAATAAAATTAGAAAATATTCCAAGACTGTTAGTATTTGGGTTCCGAAAATCAATAATACTCTTACTAGAAATAATTATATAAATTATTTTATTTCTGAAGTTCATTGAATTCAAATTTCATTTTCAAAGGTTCAATCAAACCCACTTAGGTATGGTTACCGAAAATTTAACCCATGGATCCCAACGTAGGAAGTGGGTACCAAAACTTTGTCTTATTTTTTACAGGTACACCACATATTGAGGGGGAAATGAATCTCGAATTTTCTGATGCATGTGGAAATGAAGCTACAAATGTATGGAAATCCGAAAATTTTATAATTCTATCTTTAATTTGATTTTATGAGAAATATTTTTAAGTGGTTACAAATTTTTGACAAAACATAGTTTTCTGGTATTCTAAAGTATCTTTCAAAAATAAATGATTTATTTTAAAGGAAAATTATTTTTATGGGTATAAGTGTTATAAATTAAGTCTTAAAAAATATATACCCATTGAATGTTTTAATGATATAAATTGTTTTGACATTCATTGGAAATGGGTTTACACTTCGAATTTTTTTTTCATGCAAATGTATACAAGTCAATAATTTTTTTAAAATTGTTTAAATTATAATAACCATTGACTAAATATTATAACTAAGAAATTTACTTTTGGAATACAAAACTTAGAAGATTGTTTTATTACTCTTTCATGAGTCTTCGAAGAACAATTAGATATGTGTCATTCATATGTATCACACACACACACACAAATAGGTTGTAAATAAACTTTGAGGTAAATGAATAAGATAATTTGTTTTTAACCTTCAAAGCGTGCACTAAAACAACGTACTTAAGGAGGTAGACGGACCACAAAGTCGGTCTGCCTACTCAAGGCTAACGCAATAAACCTGTCTTCAAACCACCAAAAATAAAATTCTAGAAAAACAAAATTCAACGGTACCAAGGAATGATTCCACATTACCAGTCAGCTGAAATCAATTTTATTATTATTAATTTTGTTGAATTCACCGACTAAAAAATCCATTCAGTTGACTGAAACCTAATACAGTCGACTAAAAGACCCTGATTTTACACTAATAACTCGCGGGTTGAAAAACCTGTAACTCCCATACCAACCAATCGACTAGTACCATATTTTAGTTGACTGGTCACTGTACAAGGATTTTTTTTAAAAGGTTGGCTGGTCAAACCACACAACTTTTGATGCACCTACCCTATAATTTCAATCACACCATTCAATATCTACATCTACCACTGAAATAAAATGTCATTCATCTTCATCATTCATCTATCTTCCAAAATCCCTTACACTCAAAAAGAAAAGAAAAAATCAATTCTTTTTCCACAAAAACCTCAAAACCATGACACTCAAATGAAAAGATAGAGCCTCTACCTCATCAAACGAACCCACTGAAGCCCAGATTTGATGCTGGTCACACAATAACATTGCCGTTAGACGATTTGAGAGTATGAGAAGTATGAGGATTTTTGAAGGCTCATTTGTAAAAATGGAAGAATTTGTGGGTTATGCCATTAGAGAGTTTGCCTAAGACCATGAAATAATGATATTGATCGACTACAACGCAAATAACTTGAAGATCGTACCATTAATGGTAAAGCTTTTCTATGTTAATCTTAGTTTAGATTTTCATCGACCTCAATCTAATGAAGATATAATGTGGAGTTTGGTTTGCGGTGTAAAATTTGTTATACCACTACCAAGGCTAGGAGTAATTTTATGTTGCCCAATGGATGGAGAGGAATTGGAAGAAATAGCGTTTAATGGTTATGTTAGGGATGCAACTAGTCACAATTTCTTAATTGATGACTTTAGAACTTTAGAACTTTAAAGGCCATTTCCTTGCGCCCCAAAGCTAAAATAATCGATTTAATCCTTACTCATACTATTTTACCACGGACTGAGAGTTATGATGCTATATACAAAAATAATTATCAAGCGCTATATGGGTTATATGTGGGAACTACCAACAGTTGGGGAAAATACATCATGGATGATATTTGTACCTTCCATCAACGTAACTCCAAAACGACTCATTATGCAGAATATGTAATGCGTATTTTATACCATTTTGAAATCAATATTCTTGACTCGAAAGACATTTCTACCAAAACCCTTAGTGCAAAAACCCTTAAGTTAATGAAGCTTCTCTCTACATATGAGCATCATATGACAGATGAAGAATGGTAACAGCATAGAGCCTCTTTATTAAGTGCTCCACCACCTCAAACTAGGGTAGCTTCTCCAAATCAAGAACAAGAAGAAGAATCCAAGGATGATTACGCTATACCTGAGCTTCCCATCGATTCATCAATAAGACATTCCTTTGTTACTCTCTCTAGGAACCAAAGTAGAATTGATCGACGCTTGACAAGGGTAGTGACCATAGTTACAATAATTGAGAGCAAAGTGGATAAAATGATGGGCTTTATAGATAAAATCTGGAAGAAAATTCTTGCACTCATCCATCTACCTCAGGATCCCCTCTCCTCCCAAAGAAGACTACCTAGTGACGATCCTTACATTTGGATTCTCCAGAAATTGAAGTGGTGAATAAGGAAGGTGATGAGCATCATGACAGTGGTAACAAATAATTTTGGTAAGATGATGGTTTGGTTTGTTTCTTGTTTCATGCATTTTAGTTTGTTTTATTTTCGTCTTTTTTTTAGTGGTAATTGTGTGACATATTTTCGTGTCTTTTTGAAAACTAGCTTGTTATGGTAGAAGTATTTTGAAACTTATGTTTTTGTATAATGTCGTTCTATGTGGTTATGGTTGTTATGTTGGACTATTTTGTGGTATGAAGTCATTTTGAAAATTTTGTGATTTTGTATGAAATGGTTATGTTTAAAATTTCAAAACAATATGATATGGTATGTTTAATCATTCATGATATTTGAAGTTTCTTTATCCTCTACAAATATTAATGTCTTATATAACTCCTATTGATATATATTTCCTTTTTATCGATGACAAAGGGGGAGAAAACTATACGGGCCATATCTATAGGGGGAGAACTAACTATGTTATATAAAATTAACTTTTACTTATATAGTTGTCATCGTAAAAAAAGGGGAGAATATTAAAGCCTCATAGTTTGATGTTTTGATAGTGATAACTACACAAAAATATTTTTTATATATAATCAATTTTGTAGGAAAATATATCAATCAACGAAGCGACCTACACGATGAAGACAATACGAAGTTGACACACAATGTAATATTGGTCATAATGTGATTGTCTAGAGTATATAAATGTTAAAATCTCTTCAAAGTGGTATACACACATACATTTAAAATATCTTTTCCATTTAGAAAAAAGGATATTACACTTAACCAATCGACCAAAAAAGGTCAACCAGTCGACTATTTCAATATCAATCGACTAGTTAAACTAGTTTAGTCAACTGATATAGTGCACTTATTTTTATTATTTTCAAAAGAAAAAGCATTCGACTGAAATTCACAACCAATCGACTAAAAATGGTAAAAGCGGCCGACTGGTAGCTACTTTTAGTCAACTAAAATCATGACATGTTTACATTGTTTTCTTTCTGTTTTAAAATTCACAAAATTGACTATAACATTCCCTATCTTGAGACCTGAAGCTAAGCGCTACAGATGCTGCAGTCATCTATAGTAATAACTTCTAGTGACAAAATACGGTAATGTTAATGGTATCCATAATATCAGAAGCACATGAATATGAAACAAAATCACAGATTCAAAAAAAACAACTTTACTGATCAGATACAAAACCATGTTCCATATTCCATTGCATAATCCCAACGATTTCTAGGTTTTGATCAAATATAATCATTACAAATTACGCCAAGAGCGACATATGGAGATGCCCCCTTGGATGACCAGAGTATTCAATAAACATATCAGTCTTAATACATCACGGCGGAAATAAAACTAAATAGCACCTATATAGCTAGCTTTGCCTCCTGCACGTTTTTGGAAGCTTTATTCATCCAACCTACTAAACTTGAAAAACCTTAACTCTCACTCTACTCAAATTGAATTTTGAGCACCCAAGAGTTTAAGGTGAAAACATAAACTTCGAGTCAGACATAAAGCATGGAGTGAATAATACTATTACATCTTGGATTTTTGATATTAAGTAAGACCATGCCGCTTAGCGAAAAGGGTTTCCCCTCACTAATATCCCTTTAAAACGTGTCTTTTTGCAAATCAGAATCCTACAATCAAACTGATTGAAACAATAATAGCAATATCATATATGCTCATTAATCAGGTAATAAATGGACTATCCTAACTATATAGTTTTGTTTGGCTAACTACTAACCATTGGCAGATTCGGGCCTACCAGACAAAATAAATAATCTAACATCTATTGGACACACTTCTGGATGGTCTGTCCTTAACTTACTTCTCCCAGGGCCAACCGATCCTAATAGTTTTGCGGGCTCACCAATAACCTATCCTCCTTCTCTGTATATTCCTTTTTGTGTGTAACATCATTTAATTCTTACCTATGACTAAGACCTACACGCTGGAATTTTGGACTAAATTAGCTAGGGGATATAGCTAATGTATAGGGCGCGACCCTATACCAGTCCTATCTGGTAATCAAATATCTGAGTCGTTTACTTAGGGTTAACTACCCATCAAATTTTCCTTGAAAACATCTTTCAATTTGAATTAACCCTTTAAATCATACTTAAACAAGGATAATATACTTTTTGCTTTACTCAAATCTCTTTGCCATGATATATATGCTTTACACAAACCATTGTTGATGAAAACTTTCGAAAGCTTTGCTTGAAAGCTTTAAACAATCTCTTTCGAAACCTTTGAAAGTACCCATTTCGAAACCATTTAACTACTTTACCTTGAACTCTAGGCTGAAAGGCCAAAACATACCTTTCAAAATCATTTATAATAGACCTTTCAAAACTATTGGTTTTGTAACGACTTGCCTTTTTGGACAGTTAAATCGACGATAAACCACACACGTCAGACTCAAACCATTCAAAAGGGTAGATTTTTATGGGGAAAATAAGAAAAAGCAGAGAAAGAAAAAAAAAACAAATACAGAATCTCGCAGCGGAATGATAATATATAATAATCAAATAATAGTTCATGAAGTTGTTTTATAAATACATTTGATTATTCTTTTACAACACAAAATCAGAGTTACATAAAACAAGAATAAATAAATGCAGCGGAACAACATGATGCAGTGGAATAAATATAATAGATATTAATATTACAAAATCTTCATCTTCATCCTCAAGAAAGCAGTCTTCGATATACTGAAAAGCTCAGACTGACCCGAGCGAATTGAAAAGACAAAACACTCGAGTCAGAACTAAAATATCTTATATAAGTTAAATCAACAGTAAATAAATATGAGTGTAACGGCGTTAGAGATGTTTACGGGGTTTGACATCTTCTATCATGTGTCTAACGTGAGTGCAATAACTCAAGAGATGTTCGGGATTTCCATCTCCTAAGGATCCGTTAAACTATCTACTAGGTAGTACAATACGCTATTATAATATGTCTATAGTAAAGTAAAGTATTAAAATAGTGTTAAGGTGTTACCCATATCCCCCTTAATACATTTTATATAATGTCATAGTCTATGCAGATACTGTAAACTCCACCCGCAGGTGGACTATCAGGGAGCACTCCATAGGTACGACACAAAACAAACTCGTAGAAGGCGCGAATAAGGCATGCGACAAGGCACTCGAGGCAATGCCCATGGTAGATATACCAATTGCGGATCCGTACTGGTGGTAACGCATAGCAGCTACTACCGCCCACCTCGGAACACACTCCAAATCAAAATCAAGGGGTGGCCACCAAATCAATCACAAAGTAATAGAATGGTATCGAAGAAATGTGCCCGATAGGAGGAATGACCTCACTTGGCCCGGCGTAGCTTCTGTTTTAGCCACATCAAGCTGGCTCACGGGAGTCAGGGTCATGTAAATACCTCATACAGAATCGTTCGCCAAACCATCCTACTTCATTTCTGGAATCTCCACCACGTACACAGTTGTCAAAGTGGTTTTCGGTATCGGCAGAGCGTATGACAATATCCGATCCCGGTCTCTTTAACAACCAAACGCTTATTTCATACCGAATGGTTCTTTTACATTTTAAAAGTCAATTCACAATTTATATCAAAATATCATATTCGATTTCAAATCATATCTCTTTCGAAATCATATTCACTTTCAAAACTATATTCACTTTCAAAACTCATATTCACTTTTGAATTTATCAAATAAGATAGGTTAATTAAATCCTAGTTCCAAAATCATCATATTTACTCAAATATGTCAATTCACAAAAAGTGTATCAATTTCAAATTCCAACTTAGATTGTATCATCATCAAGGATTTAAATATAAAACTTCAACTTACACAGTCTGAAATTTTAGAAAATAGTTTAGATAGTCATAAATAGTTTTAATAGTTTGAAAATAATTTAAAATAGATTAAAATAGTTTTAAAATAGTAAAATAGTTTAAATAGATTTAAATTTGATTAATTAGATTTTTAAAATGATTTAAATAGATTAATTAAATTTTTAATTAGATGTAAAATGATTTAAATAAGTTAAATATAAGTTAAATAGATTCAAATTATATTAAGTAGGTTTAAATAGATTAAATAAATTTAAAATAGATTAAATAGATTTAAATTATATTAAATAGATTTAAAATAGATTAAATAAATTTAATTAGTTTAAAATAGGTAAATTGGATTAAATTGGATTAAATAGGTTATAATAGATTAAAATAAGTTAAAATAGTTTTAAATTGGTTAAAATAGTTAATTTAATTAAAATTGTTTAAATTACTTTAAATAGATTTCAAAGTTATATCCAAACCTTTCTAATAACTCAGTTCCGATAAATTCATTTATATTTGGCACTTCAACTTTGAAATTCCAATTCAAATCCTTTGAATAATTCATTAAATCAATTCCAATTTCAACATTTACGCTTGGATTTCAGGAAATAATTCAGTTTATATAAATCAAATTTCTATTTCAAAATACTAGTTAACTAAATTCAAAAGTTTAAAGATTCAAAAATCACTTAATTTAACCAATCCGGTGTCCGTATAAAATTTTCTACCCCAAGGTCAAGTGATATGGATATTTATCATTTCAATCCGCAATTTAAATTTTTATGGTTATATATCATTTCAAACCGCAATCCCGAATTAAATAAAATCCATAAAATCGCTCGAGTCTATCATTTCAACCCATAATGATTTTTTTTCTAATCTATAGATCATTCGGGTATGTATCATTTCAACCCATAGGGAACATGCATTGTTATAACCACATAAAATACAACATCCAGTCATCCAATGTCAACAATCAAACATCCATCATAATCGTCATCCAAATCAATCAATAAACATCAATAGATAACTATCATCAATAACAGGTATTAAAGTTTCAATATTAAATTAAACGATGATTAAATGCAATAAGAGTAAATTTAACTAGAATGACAATTTAAACATACTAAACATCGATCAATTAATTTCTGATCACATCATAAATTTTATTCAACTAACATAAGATAGTTTAGTAATTGTGAGTGGGTTAAAACACTCACCTTTTGATTTCAAATCGAATTGAAATCCAAAATAGGGCCCAAATTTGAACAGTCTCAGAATTCATCCAAACCAATGTCAAAATGCCCGAAATTTCGATACGATCCCTACGAAACAAACCGCGCCACAATTCGAGTCCGTAAGTAAAAGTTATGATAGTTAGAAGTTTTGAATTTCAAATTAAATTAAAATAGAAGTCAACAATACCATACACAGTCAAACTAAGCCACGTATGCTACTGAAACCCTAAGAACTTCGTTGCTCATGAACCCATAGCCAACGACCCAAAATCCATCGCCGCCGTGCCTACAGGCGCTACCCCATCGATCCAACCACCGCACCATGCTCCACACCCCGAGCCGACCATATCCCCAAGTCGCGGCCACCCCCGGTCGCCCGACCGCCGCCGCTGGCACAAACACGCCAATCAAGGTGCCTTCAAGCCCCTTTGACAAGAATGAATGGAACCCTTGAGACCTGCACGACGAGCTCTTCCCAACGCTGCCTCCCGATCGTCGATTGGGCGACGATCCACCGTTGGATTGTCAAAACCCTAAAACGAACGGCTGAGGTTCATCCTCAATTTCTAGACAAATGGTGAATCCGATTGAAAAATGAATCACACCAGTGAATTACGCTCGTCGAGAGCTTCGAATTGATATATAATTTGATATGGTTTGGAGGAGTTTGATTTTTGGATTTGGTTTTGAAATTGAATTGAGGGCTTGTAATTTATCTGTTTACTGCCATAGGAAAGAGGAGATGAGAAAGAAATGTACGTACAGTAATGAGGAATAAAAAAAACTGCTAGGGTTTATAACAAGGCAATATATACGAAGCCCGATAAGAAACGAATAAACATCCAAATAAATTTGAACGACAAATACGACTAAAAAGCCCGTTCTGCTTCTGGAACAGAAACAGGTCATCACATATATCAAAATAGATGTTTTCGATAGTTCTAAACTCAATGGAACATGTTTCAAGTCCTAATTCCATCGTATGAAGAAGTTAGCTTAAAATCAGCTTATTTCAAATTGATTTCAATTGAATTTAATTAAATTTATTTCTACACGTTTTGAGTCCGTACGATCAAACGATAAGTCCGATCGCTACGAAACTTGAAATCTTACAATAATTCACCGTTACGGATCCGGTGAAACTGATTTCGTCGAAATCCAAAACAGTGGCCAAAATGGCTATATTTACCTTAATTAAATAAATTAATATTAAATTAATTAATCACTTTTTAATTCAATATTTATAAACTAACAAATTTCATCATTTTTGATTACTTAGACATTTATAATAACATAAGCAAATTTACATATCAATTCAGAGTTTGTTGTTACACTAATTACAGTGTTCAATTTCAACAGTAATTAAATCCAATTAATTACAATTTAATTCCAATAAATTTGATTTGATTTCGATCTTTTATTCAACCAATTATTATTCTATAGGCATAATTAACATTGGTTTATATTTTATTAAATTAATATTCCCAATTTTTTCATCTTTTACCATATTTATTGTGGTATTTCAATTACATTGAATTTGTCAATTTTCCCATTAATTAAAATTTGAAATCCCAATTAATTTGTTTATCTAGGTTTCACTCTTTTATTTAAATCAATTATTACCTTATGAATATAATTAACATTTCTATACATTTTATTACATTCATAATTTGCAGTTATTGTCTTAACTCGGATTAATGTAACATTTATTTACATTTATTTGTAATTGATTAATTAAATTGGTAACAAATAGCAATTGTCACCATTTCTTCATTTAATAACGTTTGTAAGTTTATTATTTACAAACAAATGTTATAACAACTTGCACTATACTAATTCTATCCAATTATAATTTATTACACATTATTTTATTAATTAATCAAAATTTAAATTATCAATTGCTCTTTTAATCCAATATCAATTAATACACACATTATCACAATTAATTTACAATCTATTACCAATTATGTAACGACCACGACTTTCTCTCCATAGAAAGTCGTATCGCTAATAAGAAAGAAAGGGGTAGAAAATAGAAAAGAAGAGAAGAAAGAAAGAAACAACAACAACGATCTCACAGCGGAACGAATAAATTATATTAATAACATAAACTATTACATAGTATACAACACTTTACAGAGTTACACAGCATATACATCACTTACTAGGCAGTTATAAACATCTGTCTAGACATTACAACTCAAATACAAGACAAGACACTATCACAGATATCAACACAGCGGAATACTATATCTACGAACGCCGAAGCCTCCTGCTCCATTGCTCCTCCAGAATATTCGTCAAAGCTAAACCTGAATCCCTTGGCTACTCGTAAAAATTGAGTACCCAAGAGTTTATAAAACAGAAATAAACACTTGGGTCAGACATGGGTCTGGTGTGAGTAACAGGTTAAACTTGCTTAACTTCAAAACCTTTAGAAAGAAAAGGTATCACGTAAGACTCCCCACAAATAAACATGGGTAAGTTTTTACCTTACGCTAACCAAAACATTTGATAGGAAATCTGATTTTATTATAATAGGGTCTAGGGTTTTCAAGTAAAATATAGAAATAGCTGAAATGCTTACATCTCACATTCCAACATAGTTGGGCACAACTAATACGTACGGCACTTATTGGAGTTTGGATTCCATACAATGGCAGGGCTACTGGGGTACCGCCCGTCACAGTACGTGGCCTAGATCACCGTACCGAGGATCACTCCCAATCCCCTGCAACACAAGGTCGGAACATCCCTTACTGGATAATTCCCGCACAAGATACCTCACGGTTGGGATCAGCAACCGCACCACTAAGTCGAAATAGAAAGGGACATCTAGACAGAGGTAACCTTGTCCTACTTGGGTGCTACCCACTAACCTTGCTGCACCTCCCCTGTTTTAGCCATTCCCGGTTGATGAGGCTTGAGGTCACGATTACCTTTAAATAGAACATATCTATCTTAGAATGCTCATCGTCCACCTGACGATGTGCTGAAAGCATTCAATCCATACAAGTTCGTTCCGGGTTCGAACGAAACCGAAGGCATTATCTCGTTACACTCGTTTTGGAATCACCCTCAGAGTTAACGACAATAACCCTTGCACTCTGAATCTTCATCTTCACTTGATTCACGACCTATCGTAAATTTGGATCGATGTGGTATTCGGGTCTCCAGACCTGGAAATCCGGTATACGGAAACCCGATCCCGGTCTCATCGAAATCCAAAGCGTATCTTTTAAGGCCAAGTTGTTTTAAGGGTAAAACAATTCAATTCATTATCTTTATTCACAAAGGAAGATAATTCACACAGATAATCAACATTATCAGATAATCCATTCAATTCAACTAACATCCATATCATACAGCATATATCTCATCAGAGATATCAATCAATGTCAAGTATCCAATACTAACACCCATTCATAAGTAATGATTTATATCATCTTAATTTAATTTAAATTGAATTAAATTAATTACTTCATTTTATAAATCCATCTTACTTAACCATTAATTAATTACAATCAATTAATTAATTATCCTCTAATAATTCATATCAATTAATCATCTTGATTAATTATCTTTGATTACATTCAAGTAATTTATTCTCAATTAATTACTTAAATTAATTATCCTTATCCACTTATAGTAATTAACCTTTAATTACTTCATTAATTAATTTACTAAAATTAATTAACTTAATCAACTATAATTAATTACATTAATCCTTAATTAATTACATTGATTAATTACTTTATTTATTAATTATTACTTAATTAACCAATCTTAATTACATCATTAATTATATTAATTAATGATCCTTAATTACAACTTAATTATTAATTACTTAATTAAATTAATTACATTAAGTAATTAATCTTTAATTAAACAACATTTATTAATCACCTTGATTAATCTTCAATCAGTAATTAATTACCCTTAATTACTTTCATTAACTAAATTAATTACTCCTTAATTAATTTCTTAATTAATCCCTTGATTAATTATTCAAAGTAATTAACTCAAATTACTTCTATTAATAAAATCATTTATTCAACTAATTACTTTCAGTAATTATCTTATTATTTACTTCTCTAAATAAACTTACCTTAATAATTACATTAAGTAATTATTTATCAAATCAACTCTTGATTATCCTAAATTAATTAAACTTAATTAATTAACTTAACTAATCAAATTAACTTCAATTAATTACAATAAGTAATTAATTCTTAATTACTTCCAATAAGTAATTACATTTAACCAAATTCTATAATTGATTATCTTTAAATTAATTAATCTAATTAACTATTAAAATTAATCTTATTAATTAATTATTTAATAATCCATAGTTAATGACTTCATCAACTATTATTTAATTACTTTCCTTAAGTAATTAACTTATATTAATGATTATTAATTCTAAATTAATAAATCTTAATAACCAATTTATTAATCTCTAATTACTAAATTAATTAAGTGTTAACCATAACTTAATTAATGTTTAATTACTTTATTAATTAATCCTTAATCATTAATTAATACTCTAATTTATAATCCTCAATTATAAATTAATCATCCCTAATTAATTAATCTTAATCATAAATAAATTAGTTTAAACCTTTAATTACCTATTTAATTAATCCAAATGATTAATTAATCAAACAATTTAATTATCCAATAAATTTTCTAATTAATTCAATGAACACAAATCTCTAATTACTTTAAGATAAAACATTTTCTTATCAAAGGTTAAATTATCATTCTTAAATACATTTGAAGATATCCATTTCAAATTAACTTTTAAATTTCATTTTAAATTCTAGATTTAAAATGAATACTAATTTATCTTTTACAATGTTTTAAAAAACATTTCTAAAACTCTTTTAATTTACAAGTTAAAGAAATACTCATCTTATAAAAGAACTTAAAGAATTTAAATTAAATTTAAATTCTAACCATTTAATATACATTTAAACAATTAAAATCATTAAAACAATTTAATTTAAAAACTGCTTTTATTTCAAATCTGAGATACAGATTTAAACTTAGATTTAAGACTTGTTTAAATTTCACTTAACCATTTAAATTCAGTTTTGAATTTTTAAAACAGATTAGAGTTTTTAAATCTGGCAACACAAATTGTACTCGAGCCTATCTAAGTTTACTTCGAGTCGCCTCTCCCACAACTTCGAACATCTCACGAAACAACTCGAGAAAATCTCGAGCACTTCCCACTGCTATAATCCCAGACTTCACCCAGACATATCACAATCGCGTGCACGTGCACGATCACCAGCGTCCACTCCGACCATCGCCGAGTATCCCCACAAGACAACGATCGACCACCAACCAAACCACGATCATCCAAACTTCAATCCATTCGCGAAATCGAAATCGAGCATAAAGACCAAAACTGGAACCACTTCGAAACCTGGCATCATCACGAAATCGAGACTCCGACCATCAGAGAAGCTAATTTTCTGGCCATGCCTTCTCTCATCTCCAATCTTCCACTTCCCAAAGTATAGGAGCACTCGGTTCACCAGAGACGTAACCCCGATCATCTCAGTCTAACCTATTCAAACTAGGTTTAAAAACAAAAACGATTCCTTATCATCCCCATAGTGTTTTGATCATCACTTAGATAATTTTCCTAGACCCTCCGACCATTCCTGCATCTCCAGTGAGAATCTCCACCACCCCGATCAACTAGATCGCCAGAGGCAACCCAAGTCTCCCATCACTGATCAACTAGGACTGCTCCTCTGATTCAATACTAAAAACTATGATTTTAGTTTTAAAAATTCATATTTTTACATGATGTTTCAGATCCTAACCCTGAAACGATAATTTATGAAGTTTAAATTTTTACTTATTTTAGATTTTATCAGTTATTTGTTTTCCAGAGTCATTTAAATGTTTTCTGTTAACTTAAGTATACCTTTTAAACTAAAATTTGAATAAATCAAACAAGTTCGATTTGAAACTGAAGTTTACAGAGACCAAAATCAATGGGTTTTGAATTTAAATCAAAACAAGAACAAAAACTGGAAAACAGAGAAATTACATTTATTCAAATACATGCATACATCATACTTCAGCAATTCACTAATATAAACTCATAAATATATCACACAATACAATATTGAACATAGCAATGACATACAACCAATTTAGACTTAAGAATTTTTTTAACAAAATGCTACTCATCTAAAAACAAAGGTTGAACAGAGCACTTAAACAGCATGCACAACATTTCAGACATTCAATTATGCAATATACATTTATATTATACTATACTAGCATGCAACCCAATTTTATTTTTAAATTTTAAAAGTTACTCACCAGATAATTGATGAACAGAGAAGTGATAGACTATAAGCTTTGAAAAACTGAATTTGCTTTGAATTCATCTGCTTGTTTTGAAAACTGAAAACACTTGCTTTTGAAACTGAAAAGCTCTTGAAAACTTGTTGTTGCCTCAGGTTATATTGCATGCATCCTTGGAAATGACTACGGACTTGAATTTTGAACAGGAAAATGGTTACAGGTTTGCAAGAACAAATGGTTTCAAATCTTTGGTGGTTTTCAGGCATTTGAACTTTTGAAGATTACAGATTGTTTTTGAGGAGTGTTTGCAGGCTAAAAATAAAAAGAATTTACAAGCTTTTAATCTTGTATTTGAGAAAGTTATAGATTTGCATCTGATCTGAAATTTGAAGAATGTGACAGGGTTTTCTTTTGAATTGGAAATGATTTTCAGGTTGATTATTTGAGAATTTAACTTTTGAAGATGAATTTCAGTTTTGATTTGAAGATGATTTCGGTTTGGTATATTTTCTGATTTTGGTTTTGTCTTTGTTTTTGCAAATGAAAAGATAAGAAAAGAAAAAGAAATTGGAGAGGTATGCTTATATAACTTAATTTATGGTTTATTTAAAAATCAAAGAAAAAATGAAATACAAAATGACATTTGTCATCTTCCTATATTAACATGTTGACACATGTGCTTAGATGGTTTTACTAATTTACACATATAATTTTACATGCAAAAATGAATTTTATAAATGGATAAAGCTTTAATTAACAAATTTCTAATAACTATATACTTATTCAAATTTAAATCAAAGAAAATCAATCAACTTATATATATACATATATAACTACACATTAAATTTTTGAAAATAACAAATTCTATTTCCTTTAAAATCTATTTATTTTTATATATAAAACAATACATTATTAATATTGTTTGAAAATAACACATTTACCAATTTTAAATAATTTATAAAAGAAATTATCTCTTTATTAAGAAATATTTAAAAAGAAATAAAACAAACCAATTTTGTAAATCTTATTTATTTAAACTTAAGTTAAAAATATCTTAAACCAATTAAAATATTTTCTTAAAGTATTTTAAAACTATAAAATTACTTATTTAAATATCTTTGAAAAGTCCAGATTAAATTAAATATAAATTCCCAATTTATCAAAGCTTCTATTTACAATATATATAAATAAATATATATATTCAAATAGAAATATCTTATTAACTTTTAAAAGATAAAATCATCAATTAATACTAATTAAATCAGATTATTAAATTAAATTCAAATATTATTATCAAAGATTATCCATATCAATTTGATTATTAAACAGATTATTAAATTGATATTGTCAAAATTTCCGGGATATTACAAATTATAACTCATTAACCATTTCAATTAATTGGAATTTCATTTAAAGTAGTTATCAATTTCCTTAATTTAATTCTATTACATTTCATTCCAAATATATTCTCATTATTAAATCCTAAATTTTTATCTCTCCCAACATTAAATCACAAAACTTTATTAAATTAACAAACTTTTAATTATCGGAAATTTCGGGTCGTTACAGGTTTCGACTTAGATGGAGGCGGCAATATGAGGTCAGGAGGTGGCTGCTATAAGCGGCAAAGCAGTAAAACCTTATAAAACTGAATTTTAACTTTTTAAAGCAATTTTTTCTCCAACTAACTTGTGTATCTGTCAACATATGATTTGTTGCCAATTCTTTTTCAAAATCTTTTCTGAAAGTGCTGCCGAATTTCAGAAATTAACAAATTAAAACATTTGCAAATAGCCCCTTCTCCTTTTATAAACATGTAAAACATTTAAGTCCCATACCTTAAATAATTTTATATCTTTAATAAAATACTTAGGAAAATTCTATAAAATTCTCATAAATCACTTTTGATATGTTTTCTAACATATTTAAATTTATGACCCATAGCTAACATATAATAGCCGTAATTTATTTTTAAACCCAATTTAACCATTTTCTTCACTAGAAAATTCATAATAAATCCACATTAATTCAGAAAATTATGAAACTTGAAACCCATCTGTAAAATAATATTTATGAACTTATGTCAAAATCATATGGCATTTGGATGTCATTTGGTAGGTTTTTCAAATCATAACTTACCATAAAATCTATATGAACCAACAAAATTCATCAACAAGCATATATCTATTTAACATTCAAAACATGGCATAATACTTTGCAAAACATATTCGGATCTGATCTAGAAACCGAAATTAACAAATATGAGATGTAATCTATTATTCACCTTTGCTTGTTGTTAAGGAGTTTGATATTTGTTCTTGAATGAATTTAATTAAGCTTCTTCCTTTTGATTCTTTCTTATCTTCCCCTATATCTTCTTCTAATGGTGGCCGGCCTTACTTGGTTTAATTTTGTTTGTGAACGTGGAAAATGAAAGTGGCATGAGGGTTTAGGGTATAAGAATATAATCTATTCCTATTTTTCCCTTATCTATTTCATTTTAATTCTCTTTTGTTCGTTATTTAATTAGGCATGGCTACCTTCTAATTATACAAATCTCAATTCCCTTAACCATTTACATTATCCCATTTAATTTATCTAATTAATTGTCCTAAATAATGTTAATCAAAATTAAGGTCATTACAGACTCCCTTCCTTAAAGAATTTCGTTCTCAAAACTACGATAAGGTACTCATCAAAATTAATCATAAAGGTAAAACATACCATGAAACATGTCAGGATAAGTATCTCGAATCATGCTCTCAGTTTCCCAAGTACGGTCTCTCTCATCATCACTCCACTTGACTTTGACTAATCTGACTGTCTTGTTCCTTAGCCTCTTCTCATCTCTCGCGACTATACAGACTATTTTTCTAACTATAGTCAAATTCGGTTCCACTACTAGGTCATCTAACATAGTCGGTGCTATAATAGTCTCTGGATCTCGAATACACTTCCGTATATGAGAAATATGAAAAATATTATGGACTCTGGCCAAACTACTTGGTAACTCCACTCTATATGCGAGTTTCCCAATCCTTTCTATAATAGGAAATGGTCCAATGAACCTCGATGCCAATTTTCCTGATTTTCCAAACCTGATTACACCTTTCGTCGGTGATATCTTGACAAAAACATGATCTCCAACTAAGAACTCTAAGTCTTTTCGTCTTCTATCTACATAGCTCTTCTGCCTAGACTGAGCTTCCTTCATTCTGGCTCGAATGAACTCAATTCTTTCTACAACTTCTCTCACCAAATCTGGACCAAGAACTAACCTATCCCCGGTCTCTAACCAACAAACGGGAGATTTGCACGGCCTTCCATATAAAGCTTCAAACAATGCCATCCCTATACTAGCCTGATGACTGTTGTTATATGAAAACTCGACTAAGTGTAGATGGTCTTCCCATGATCCTCCAAAATCCAACACACAAGCTCGTAACAAATCTTCTAAGACTTTGTTAATCCTTTCCGTTTGCCCATTTGTCTACGGATGGTAAGCGGTACTCATCTTGAAATTGGTACCCAAAGTCTTCTATAGACTCTTCCAGAACTCACTAGTGAATAAGGAATCTCTATCACTTTCTATACTACTAGGAATTCCATACAGTCTGACTACATTCTTCATAAATAACTTAGCTAAAACAGGCGTCGTCCTGGTTGACTTAACTGGAATGAAATGGGCACTCTTGGTCAACCTGTCCACTACAACCTATATACTTTCATTTCCTTTATTTGACATTGGCAACCTGTCTATAAAATCCATTGAGATAGAATTCCATTTCCATACGGGGACATCTAAAGGCTGAAGTAACCTACTTGGCTTCTGATGTTCGGCTTTTACCTGTTGACAGTTCAAACATTGTTTCACCCATAAACTTACATCTCTCTTCATACCTTCCCAGAAGAAACTTCTTTTCATATCCTGATACATCTTAGTTCCTCCCGGATGAATAGTGAACTTCGAACCAATGGCATTCTTTTAGAACTTCCTTCCTAATGTTTCCCACATTTGGAACACACAGTCTTCCTTTCTTTCTTAACCATCCATTATGGTCAAGACTGAAATCTTTCAAGTCATTGCTCTCTGTTCCATCCCTTGAATTTCTGATCCATTTAACTAATAATGGATCCTCCTCCTGCTTAGAAGCAATCTTTTCGATCATCACCGGTCGAACTTCTAAACATGACACATAGCAGTTTCCTTACTAGACCTAGCTTCATATCTCCTTTGTATCCTACATGTAGTCAATGCTTCTAAATCTTTCCACTCAGCTATCATTGCCAATACTGCATTCTGATGTTCTCTGCTAATTGCATCTGCAACCTTGTTGCCTTTTCCTGGTGTGTACTCAA
Source organism: Allium fistulosum (assembly GCA_030737815.1). Classification (NCBI taxonomy): domain Eukaryota; kingdom Viridiplantae; phylum Streptophyta; class Magnoliopsida; order Asparagales; family Amaryllidaceae; genus Allium; species Allium fistulosum. The sequence goes on from JASFAW010000015.1 coordinate 3,679,878, forward strand.
TACCAAAGTCATAAGCGGCTAAAACTCTAACCACCTCTGCTGTCTCATATTCAACTCCTTTTGAGAGAATAAATACATCGACGACTTATGATCCGTATATAACTCGAATCTCTCTCCCAAAAGATAATGTCTCCACACCTTCAATGCAAAAATTACCGCAGCTAATTTCAAATCGTGAGCTGGACATCTAACCTCATGCAGTCTGAGCTGTCAAGAATCATAGGTAATCACTTTACCTCTTTGCATTAACACAGCCACTAATCCTGTTCCACATGCATTTATATATACCACTAAATTTTGATTCCCTTCTGGAACAACTAACACAGGAGCATTAGTCGATAAGTGTTCCAATCTTTGAAATGCTTCCTCACACTTATTGGTCCAAACAACCTTCACATCCTTTCGCGTTAGCTTGGTCATCGGTACGGCTATCCACGAAAAATCCTTAATGAATCTTCGATAGTAACCCACTAATCCAAGAAAACTCTTTATCTCAGTCACTGTCTCGGCTCTCTTCTAATTATTCACCACCTCGATCTTAGTCGGATCTACAGACAACCCTTTCTCTGAGACCACATGACCAAGAAACTTCACTTTCTTCTTCTAGAAATGACACTTCGAAAATTTCGCCTTCGGTTGATGCTGCCTCAACGTCTCAAGCACCACTCTAAGATGAACTTCATGCTCTCTTTCATCCTTAGAGTATATCAAAATATCATCTATAAATACCAATACGAACCTATCCAAGTGCTCTCGGAAAACTCGGTTCATCAAATCTACATAGAATGTTGGCGCATTAGTTAGTCCGAACGACATCACTAACCATTCGTATGATCCATATCTGGTTCTAAACGCCATCAAAGGCATACTATCATCTGCCACTCTAAGCTGATGGAACCCTGTTGCTAAATCCAACTAGGAAAATACTTTGGCTCACTCAATTGGTCAAAAAAATCGTCAATTCTAGGTAACAAATATCAATTCTTTATCGTCTTCTCATTCAACTTACGATAATCGATACATAACCTTAACGATCCGTCTGACTTCTTTGCAAACACTGCGGCTGCTCCCCATGACAAACTACTTGGTCTGATAAAATTCTTACCTTCTAAATCCACCTACATTAGCTCCCTCATCTCAGTACGTGTCATTCTGCTTGGGGGTCTACTCACCGGTTCTGCTCTCGGTACTAAATCTATCCGAAACTCAATGGCTCGTTTCTATGGCAATCGTACTACAGGCTCAAAGACATCTGTGAATTCTCTAACAACGAAAACTCGATTCAACTCGTCTTCTGCCTCCATAACACCCAACAAAGCATTAACCTCAAAACTAGGATTTTATATGGGGTATATAATCTGATTACTACAGTCAGGGTGTCTAAGTTATATTTTCCTATCATGGCAAAATATCCTAGCATCATATTTACTTAACCAATCCATACCTAAAATAATTCTGAACCCTATGAAATCAAACACATGCAAACTACAAACAAATGTATGACCTAACAATTCAAACTCTAACTGGTCACACTTCTTCCCAAGTGTCGCATACCCTCCTATCGGATTTGCAACCCTTAAGGAAGTAACTAGGTATGAGGGTTCTAGGTTAAGCTTATCTATAAAACAATGAGATATAAAAGAATGTGATGCACCAGTATCAAATAGAACTCTAACTGGTACACCATGAATCAAAGGGTACCTACCAACATAGCTTTTCCCTTCTCCTTTGATGTTGGTTTTGAGGTAGCTCGTTCTAATGCAAACATCTTGCCTTTTCCATCCTTAGCTGGCTCCTTGCACTAGTTCTTATAGTGTCCAATCTGATCACAGTTGAAACATCTCACTCCTTTCTTCTCAGCAGTTTTCTTCTCTTTGCCTGTCCGGCATTCATGAGCATAGTGTCCTTTCTTATCACACTTATAACAAATAATTTCAGCCTTTCCTTTCTTAGCAGCTCCACTCTTATGAGCTCCTTTCTTATGGAAAAACATCCTCTTCTAGTTCTGCCCTCCATGAGCTTCCTTGGCCTTGTTTCCTTCAAGATAAGCAAGAATTTTATTTCTATTATTCGGGTTTTTAACTCATCAGGATCTAGGAGAATATGGAACAACTTGATGGATTCAGAACGGCTCAGAACTCAACCAAAAAGGGCTAAAGCAACGACTGAGTATGAATAAATCAAGAGACCAGCGTCCATCTAGCTCAATCAGCAGCTAAATACAACTAGCTAGTAAATTATCATCAAAACAAAGCGACAAGCAACGAGACTACATGAACAACATCGATACAAAGCAACAAAAGCATGCTAGACATCAAAGTCCAGAAAAAGTCTAAGTGCATGGATCTCTTTGCCAGCGATCCATACTTCATCACTGGGTCGCTAAGGCACACGGGAAGCGAAGAAAGCCAAAATATGCTAAGTGTATGGATCGCTAACGATCCATACATCATGGACCGCCAGCGATCCATACACCATGGATCACCAACGATCCACACTCATTCATGGACTCTTATCGAGCTAACTAGGTGAAGAAGGGAAAAGAGGAGCTAAGTGATTGGCTCGCACGCGAGCTAAATCAATGGATCGCTAGCGATCCATTGTATTGGCTCGGGTCACGAGCTGAGCTTCGTTGCATCTTCCTGAGTCCATCTACAAGCAGTCAGTAAACAGGCCTGGCCCAGAAACTCTCCAATCTCTATAAATACCATCCTACCTACAACACAAATGGGATCTTCTTCGAACTGGTTGTGGAAGCTCTGCTGAAACTTCCTTCACTCTTCATCTCCCCCACAACAATCTCCAAGGGGATTCACTGTGATTCTCCAGTGGATTCCAACTCTGGGGATTCAATCTAACTAAGGATAATCAAAAGCCTTGTAGTCAAACGCTGCTTGTAACAGCAATAAGTTATAATAAAACTATAAAGTGGACGTAGGCTTCGTTAACAGCCGAACCACTATAAAAGTCTTCTTGTCTCCTTTCTTTTACTGTTCTTTTCTATACCAATTATATGTGTTATTGCCTAGTCAGAACAAGGCTGATGCTTTTATACTCAAACTAGGGTGTTGATCCATTTTTTGGGTTAACATTTTGGTGCTTTCATTAAGAGTTGAACTCAGGCTTAGATCTGGCTATCTACTTTGGATCAGATAGGTTCAGAAGTTAGATCCTCAATCTTTGCTTAGAAGGTTTGCTATTGAGAACAGAAGAACTAACCAAGAAGGATCGGAGAAAAAGCAAGCAAACACATGTTAAGGTGATGGGTCGCTAGCGATCCATCTTCTATGGATCGCTAGCGATCCATATGGTTAGCTCGTGGGTCCACCAATCTCCTTGCATCATGATCCAATAGCAGTCCAATGCAACCAGGGTACGGATCATCATCAAAACAAGGCAACAAGCTATGAAGTTAGATGGAGAACATCAACATGAGATAGCAGACGCGATCCAAAAAGCAAAAGCTCAGCAATCAACTAAGTACATGGATCGCTAGCGATCCATGCACTATGGATCGCTAGCGATCCATACCTTTTCACCAAACCACCATAAACTCCAGAAAGCAAAGTTCAATAATATCTAAGTATATGGATCGCCAGCGATCCATATGTGGATCGCTAGTGGTCCATACCGTTTCATTGATTTGCAGCGACCTACATGGAACAAGATGGGAGAAGGATGCTAAGGGGTTGGCTCGCTTTCCAACATACTTTTTGGATCGCCAGCGATCCATAAGCTATGGATTACTAGCGATCCATTGAACTGGCTCGGGTCGTTCGAAAGGGATATAATCGATTACAAGACCAAGCTCCCATGGGATATGGTGACCACTCCCGACTGACTAGCTTCGAATCCTATCATGGAGCTCCTGTCAAGAATGGTCGTAATAAAACATCATCAAAATGGTCGTTAAAAAACTCACTTCAGGATGACTCGAAGTAAAACTCGAGTAATCGCCGATTTGACTCGAAGCAAAGTCTGGAAGTCCTGACTCGAAGTCTAACTCGGGGTGACCACCCATTTGACTCGAATTAAACCTAGGAAATTCTGGCATGAAATCAGACTCTGAAGTCAAGATTTTCTCCAAGCAAACATGCAAATGCCTCCAAGCAATGTTTGTCGCCAACCCAACACTTCAAATTCTGTAACTCCAAGCGAATCATGTGCTGACTCCAAGCAGATGACAAATTTTCTCGGGTCGGACTCCAAGTTAAATACCACCAATCCATCAACGCCGATCCATCTTCTTTTGCACATAACTCGAACGTGCGAACTCCGAATACCTTGAAATTTGGAATGCAACCTTGTAGGGCCTTCTTAGTCACCCTAGACCAATCTCACCTAGTTTGAAATTTTTTGGGATCGTCACTGATCCATGACCCCAACATAAGTGATTTGTCATTCAACTGGGATTTTTAGTTATTCAAGCATAGACAATCATGCATATACCATTCTCAAGCATTATAAACAACCGTAACTTGAAAATAGACTGATCTGACAAGGATTAGAGCATCTTCCCCAATCGAAACCCATTCACCGAAGTCGTTCAACATGCAGAATATCCAAAGAAGTTTATCATGCCAACTATACCTTTTATACAACTGTACAACTGATTCGAAATTGCTTCTTTACAGGTATGACTAGCATTTGGATGAAGCAAGAGCGACGGATGAAGTCTGCTGCAAGGCCCTCAGGAATCATTAAAGGATGAAACAACCTGCTACCCTAGAAGAATTCGACGGGAAGGCAAACCGGTTCTAAAGACTAGAAGTAGTGCAATTAGAAGAAGGCAAACCCGGTAGTGTGCCAAAGGACATACCAAACAGTGAAGGAGCTACAGGACCTCAGGGGCCTTCTGCTCAAGCAAGGCTACTAAGACCTAGTACAAAAGCACCCCAGCTAACTGACGAAATCAGACGAAAAGATGATTATCAAATAACACTCTAGCTAACTAGCAACTAAGGAATGGGACAGCAACCTAAAGCAATGTCTTCTCATCCATCCATGTCTACTCTCCTTTTCCAAATGAGCCATACCGGGACACTAGGGCCATTGTAGACAACACGGCGAAAGAAATGCTTCTACGCCCTCGACGAGTCATGTCAATCCACCTTTCGAGAACCGGCGTTGCTGGTGGCGTCGAGAAGTCTTGTCCAAAGGATCGTCGACCAAACAGATCCAACACCTTAGCCTACAGGAACCGATAAAACTGTGTTCCCTCGAGCTAAATCCAAAAAATTCCTCTTGAAGTCGATGAATCATTGCTTTAAGACCGACGGGCTGTCGGACGCACGACCCAAAACTCCTCTCAGAATCGATAAATTATAATTCCAAGGCCGTTTGGTCGCCGAACATCCGACCACAAAAAACCCTTCGCGAACATGAAGGTCTTTCTCGAACTAAAGCGTCGTGAAGGTGAACTGGTAGACCAGCGGTCATCTGATCCAAAAAAATCTTCGCGAATGCGAAGGTCTTTCACGAACGAAAGTGTCGTGAAGGTAAACCGGTAGATCAGCGGTCATTTGATCCAGAAAACCCTTCGCAAACGGGAAGGTCTTTACTAAAGCGTCTTGAAGGCAAATAGGTAGATCAGCAAAATTTATGTATGACTGATATCCACGAAGGTGAACTGGAAGATCAGTAGTCATCTGATCCAGAGCTCCCCGAAGTCATGCTCCGGGGCCACAAATCGACAATCATACCAATCACTCCACAAAATTAATGGAATTACTTCCAACCATCAATGTGACAAACAGTGCTAAATTCCAGAGCTACAAAGTCGCACAAAGAAACTAAGCCAAAATTGAACTGACCTTGTGATCAACCAGAGGCCAACTCGAATCAAGCCAAGATTCAGCACCTAGGAGAACAGCACCCAATTGACCGAGGGCAACCCAACGAGTTGTAGAGAGACCATGGATACAGTTCAAGCATGCCAACTACCCTGTCCTATGGGGGGCACCGCACACACTTGAATAGCCATAAGAAAGGCCGAGACTAATCATACCACAGTTCTATTATTCCCGATCAAAAATTCTGGCATTCTGACAATCGCGGACTTAATGACCTAGCTAGTGCAACAAACGAAATGCTAGCATAATACTTGCCCACTTCTTTCCAACTACTATTTTACCGCTCTTGGTGACCAATTCCTCTTCCTTTTAGACCGTATGCCAATTAAAGACCCATTCTCTAAAGGCAGTTTCGACCAAGAGATAAAAGTCATGCCCTGAACTCCCATAGGCTCTTTCTTCAATCTATCTTCATGAGGTCAACTATAGATCTCTCCACCATGGCCGCCTAATCTATTTGGACGTGCACATCGTCCAGAAACACGAAAGGATCATCTAAGCTATGGTTACCTGAACCAAAAACCGTTTAGCTTCTTAAACCAATAAAACAATGTTCAAGTAAGCAACCTGCTGAGTCAACGGGGTCAAATCGACTCGAAAATCGATGTTTAGCTGCTTGGACCAGTCAAACTATGCCCGAGTATGCTCTAACTACCCGTTGGGTCGACGGAAGCAAATCAACTCAAACCGCTGGATCGGCGGAACCCGATCCTTGCCTTTTAAAAACCGATGTTGCTCCGGCAACATCGGAAAGGCCAAAAATTAAACCCCTCACGTTGCCCGAAGATAGGCAACACCGAGGAGTACCAAAAGCCGCGCATTTCATAAGCCACGCCAAAACATATGCTCCTCACATTGCCCGAAGATAGGCAACACCGAGGAATACCAAAAGCCGCGCATTTCATAAGCCGCGCCAAAACATACGCTCCTCGCATTGCCCGAAGATAGGCAACACCGATGAGTCCCAAAATCCGTGCATTTCATAAGCCGCGTCAAAACATACGCTCCTCACGTTGCCCGAAGATAGCCAACACCGAGGAGTACCAAAAGCCGCGCATTTTGTAAGCCGCGCCAAAACATATGCTCCTCATGTTGCCCGAAGATAGGCAACACCGAGGAGTACCAAAAGCCATGCATTTCATAAGCTGCGCCAAAACATACGCTCCTCACGTTGCCCAAAGATAGGCAACACCGAGGAGTACCAAAAGCCGTGCATTTCATAAGCCGTGCACTAACTCCTAAAATGTATGCTCCTTACATTACCCGAAGATAGGCAACACCGAGGAGCATGAAAAGCCGCCCATTTCGTAAGTCGCGCACTAACTCTTAAAAAAATTAAGCTCCCCATGTTGCCCGAAGATGGGCAATATTAAGGAAAAATAAAAGCCACGCATCCAATAAGTTGTGCACTAACTTTCAAAACACAAACCACTCACGTCGCCCGAAGATAGGCAACACAGAGGAATATCAAAAGTCACGCGCCCGTAAGCCGCACTCCAACTCCTCGACATTGCCTGAAGTTAGGCAACACCGAGGAACATCGCCAAAAGATCATGCTCCTAAAGCATAAACTCCTCATGTTGCCCGAAGATAGGCAGCGCCGAGGAGCATCAGAACTGGATCGACGGGCCATATAGATCCCGAACACCGCGCATCCCATAACCAGCGCCAACCACTTCTATGATTGGGAATAATGGGCACAACTACAACAAAATTGGAGTGCTACAAACCAACAGAAAAGTTTCAACTGAAGACACTTAATGATTAAAACTGCCCTCAATTAACCTATGCAACGTGATCCTCTCAAAAATGCACGTATGTTGCATGCCTATCGAAATATCACAAGAAACTTAGATCACATGGAAAAGTTGCAAAACTTTCGGAAAAAGGAAAATCAAGCTGCAACTTAGCCAAATTTCGAATTTAATATGAAAGTTATCTAACTATAAGTTACCAATCATCTGAAAATTGTTTGAAGTAAACAACCCTGTGAACTGGGGGGCATACACCGGTACTTGAATAAAAACACGTGAAAACAATAAGTTTACAAGTTCTGTCACTCCAAACAAAGAATTTTTAAATTCTGTCAATTTTTAAGTTCTGTTACTTCAAACGAAGGATTTTGGCAGTAATCACAGAACTATATGAGTATAATATAAAACAAGCACAAGTGCACAGAACATATATGAGCAGACATATGAGAATACATTCAAAATATCAATATATTGCTTGTTATTTTCTTTACATAGAGTCAAAAAGTAGGGGTTGTACCCACACAAAACTGGCCAACAAAAAGAAAATACAGACTCCATGATAAAAACACAAAGTGCAAACTCTACACTTGAACAAAATGACTCAAAAAGAACCAAAATCGGATTGTCTCCACACAAGCTCATCGGCGCTTCCTTCTACTGCTCCCCTTTCTGCGCTTTGTTTGCAGTTTGTGCCTCGTCTCGGAAGTGGTGTCGCTTCCAGTAATGTCAATGAACTCCTCAGTGGCAACGTCCTCCTCTTGCTTTACAGCCTTCTCAGAAGATTCTCCCTTCGCTTTGCGCTTCCGTGATTTACGGGAGCTCTTCAAGCCTTTGATCGCTTCAACCTTCTCCTTCTTGATAACGACCAGATCATGATGAGTCTTACTAGGATGCTCCGTTTTAACTTCCTGCTGCTTAGCCTCTGCTGCTGTTACGTCGCCTTCCAAAGACAAAAGCAGGTGCTCGAATGAGGTCTCAAACCCTAACTTGCAAAAAAAACCAGTTGTTATCTGAAGGTAGACAACGACAAGGAGAGAACGCTCAAAATCGAGTAGCTAAACCATTGATTCCTGAAGATTTGAACCAGCGAATAAGGTTGATATCTACAACAATGCTATTAGTCCAGCATAATGCATATGGCCTGAAACAAGCAAGGTTAAGTATCATGGATTCAAGACAAACACTATCGAACCCTACCAGTCCATGATCGGTATAGGAATGAACGCGGTCGTACCAGGGGCAATGTGATGACTTGCTCCGTAACTTCTAATTTTTTATAAGAACCTAAAATTTGGCACCTGGAAATAAAGGGTTCCGTAGGTAGTCATTGGAACATAACAAAAACTGGGTGGAGGAAATTTGACTTTTCATGAATAAGAACAACTATGGAATTGGTTAAGCAACACCTTGCATCTCCATGGTAACACTTGATGGTTATAAACAAAAGCTAGGCAATGGAAACACCTCGGACTCTTATCCTTCGAGAACATGGCGTGTCCCGAAGTTAAGCAACGTTGAGAAAACAACCACATTAGGTTAAAAGGAATCTACTCAACTTTATAGGATCGGATGAATGATTCAATCCTCACCAACATGAATTTAACACTGCCCGAAGACAGGCAGTAGTAAGAAAATACTTCTACATTCCAATAATTGAAGTGCTAGTTTCCGAAGACCAAAACCGGTACCCAACTAGATTAAAAGCACCGCCGGGTCGATGGGAAAAATCAATCCCAACCTCCTGAGTGTCAGTGTTGCCCCTACAATGCCGAGGCCATTTCCCACTTCATAAGTACCAATGTTTCCTCAGCAACATCTGGAAACTTTCTACTTCTTAAGTACCGATGTTGCCCCGGCAACGTTGGAAAACTTTCTACTTCCTAGGTATCGATGTTGCCCCGACAACGTCGGAAAACTTTCTACTTCCTAAGTATCGATGTTGCCCCGGCAACATCGGGAAACTTTCTATTTCCTAAGTACCGGTTTTTCCCCGGCAACGTTGAGAAACTTTGTATTCCCTTAGTACCGACATTGCCTCAACAATGCCGGGAAATTTGTTGTTCACTAAGTACCGGTGTTGCCCCGGTAACGTCGAAAAAACTATGATCTACAAGGTTAGTGAGAAACACTCACCATAATGAACCATCAATGCACTAACTTCCGGAGATAGAAGCTGGTTCTTGACTGAGTTCTACCCTTATTTTTGAAAATTTACTATTGTCCGAAGATAGGAAATGATAGGAAGACATAACCTTTCATAGGTCAAGTAGATGGTTCAACCAGACATCGCAGGAATCGACCACTGCACAGGAATAAAGCAGCGCTGAAAGGAAATCCTAGGGTTGAATTGCTCGTGTGCTAATTTCTATGGATGAAAGCTGGTGCACAACTGAATATCCTAAATTCAACTTAGAAAGAATTTAGATATAGCCAAAAGATAGGCAGCCTCGAGGAAATGTTGCTTGGAACCAAGCAACTAGGTTATCAATTCTCGAAGACATGAATTGGTGTATAAATAGAACTTCTGTGACGACAGCAATCAAGCAAAGTGTGCACAACTAAGGACATGTAGCGACAATCACGGAAGGTCAGAACTAAAACCACCGGAATTCTGCAATCCTAGAATGGAATTGAGAGCCAGACCAGGGGCAATCGAATCATGTGTCCCAAACCTCTCCATCTCTGACAATCACCCAAATATAGGCATTCCAAATAGCTAGTCCCTAGAGCAGGGATAGATCCACAAATACTTGATCGAAAGAAATGTTGCAAATTCCAAACATGAATAACTGCGAGGTTGGTTAGATAATGGTTCTGTATCACAAAACAAAGCATTATGGCAAAAAAATCGTTAATAAAGGAAATGAAGGATTTAATGTTCAAAATTCAACCGTCGCTCGTAGTCTGGCAATGACGAGAAAGATCGATGACCTACTCAAGGTCTAACTAGATCATTTGGTTCCAACTTGCAGGAATATGCCATTACCAGAAGTTTGGTGACGCTGAGAAGAAACTCCCAGAATGAAACTTTCGATACATCAGCTTTCAGAAATAGAAGCAAAAGCTTAATCTACTCTTTAATCCTACCTTCTGGAATCTTACGTTATCCGAAGGTCCACAACATCAAGGAAAAATCCACAGTTTTGAGTCATCCATACATGAGTTTACAAAGATAGAAACCAACACATGATTAGGATCTCAACACCGGACTCAGAAGAATTTACTTTAGCAAAAGTTGCCAGAAACGCATCTATTTAATGCCTATTGACATCATTACAAAAACTCAGATCTTGGGATCAAGCAACAAAGTCCCTAGTTCTTGAAGATAGGAGCTATCGTGTCAATCAAACTGGGGCAATCAAACTTATTGCTTAGGAGACCTAACCTCCCAAAACGTGTTGGTTCAGTAGTTAAAGTAATCAGCCCTACGGGCTAAGGCATTTGCACCAATGTTTTTCAAACGAGCTCAGTTGAGCATGAACTCGACTGAACATAAACAAGAACAGTCACGAAACTGGTTAGACTAAGCTATCTCATGGTTCTATAAAAAGCAATTCTTGAAGCCGAGGAATTAAGCCAATAGTCCCTTGAGACAGAAGCTAGTGTGCGGATCGAATTCCAAAAACCACAATGGAAGGAAATTCACGATCGAATAACTCATGCATTAGTTTACGAAGACTAAAGCTATGCCTGATCAAACTTCAACCACAACTCTACAAGGGCAGCTGCGCTTGTAATTTAACTGTCATCGATCATCCCAATATGACAGGAATAATAAGCGAAGCCTAAGTTGGGAATGACCCAGCTTCTGGAGGAGTGGAAGTCCCTTCACCAGACTAAAGATTGGAAGACCGGAAAGTCATTTTCAACAACAAAACTTAGCATTCAACCCTATTAGGTATTTTTTACTTTAAATAATATCCTCGTATAACCAACGCTTGGAATACAAGGGAAGTCGATGTATGTTGACCAATCGGGTCCTGAGCATTAACCGGGGCAGATGCAGTGTATTATATACATGAGACGAATCTAGTATCTTGAATATTATGAACAAACAATCTAGTGTAGATAGCTTTCTTACATTTGAAAAACGATTCATATTTTCCTTTGAAATTATCTCTTCCACACTTACCCGTTATCGATCAACGATCAATAACGGGGCCGTTGTCCGAAGCGATGCGGAAAGTTTTTCTCTTCAGGATCACTGGCGTATAGAAACGGGAATAATGATACGATTGAATCATCCACTATATCTGATTTTGGAATAAATCATTGCATTGGAATTCAAAAACATCAATAGGAGCTTAACCAGGTTCTTGAAAAGAAACAATTAAAGACAAAGAGCGAGACTTCCCTCTAGAACAACATACAATCGTTCGAGACTAAACTTAGCTTCACCGTCGGTCGAATTAAAACTATATAGGACAAATCCAAACCTACATCATGCACCCACTTACCGACCTAAACCCTTGTGTAAACTATGGAGCGAAGATTGCATCGTCAATACCAGGAATTGAAATTCAGATCGAAATCAAAAAACGAACGGCTGTCGGAAGTAAGTCAATTGAGAACAACATCTTGAGGTGGACTCTGACGATTCACATCGAAAATTCAACAGTCAAAGCCAAATTTGCATGGTAACCTTGACATAATCAACTGGATTTCACAAAATGAACACTCAAAAGAAGTTACTTCCAAAGCACGCCTTGTTTTCAACAAAGGCATACTCTGGGGAGCAAATGTTATCCGGGTTTTTAACCCATCAGGATCTAGGAGAATATGGAACGACTTGATGGAGTCAGAATGGCTCAGAACTCAACCAAAAAGGGCTAAAGCAACGACTGAGTATGACTAAATCAAGAGACCAGCGTCCATCTAGTCCAATCAGCAGCTAAATACAACTAGCTAGTAAATCGTCATCAAAACAAAGCGACATGCAATGAGACTAGACGAACAACATCGATACAAAGCAACAAAAGCATGCCAGACATCAAAGTCCAGAAAAAGTCTAAATGCGTGGATCGCTAGCGATCCATACACTATGGATCGCCAGCGATCCATACTTCATCACTGGGTTGCTAAGGCACACGGGAAGCGAAGAAAGCCAAAATATGTTAAGTGTAACCATGGATTGCCAGCAATCCATGCTCGTTCATGGACTCTTGGCGAGCTAACTAGGCGAAGAAGGGAAAAGAGGAGCTAAGTGATTGGATCGCATGCGAGCTAAATCTATGAATCGCTAGCGATCCATAGACCATAGATTGCTAGCGATCCATGGTTTTGGCTTGGGTAGCGAGCTGAGCTTCATTGCATCTTCCTGAGTCCATCTATAAGCAGTCAGTGAACAGGCCTGGCCCAGAAACTCTCAAATCTCTATAAATACCATCCTACCTGCAACACAAACGGGACCTTCTCCGGACTGGTTGTGGAAGCTCTGCTGGAAACTTTCTTCATTCTTCATCTCCACCACAACAATCTCCAAAGGGATCACTGTGATTCTCCAGTGGATTCCAACTCTGGGGACGTAATCTAGCTAAGGATAATCAAATGCCTTGTAATCAATCACTACTTGTAACAGCAATCGATTATAATAAAACTATAAAGTGGACGTAGGCTTCGCTAACAGCCGAACCACTATAAAAATAATCTTGTCTCCTTTCTTTTACTATTCTTTTTCTATATCTATTATCTGTGTTATTTCTCTGTCAGAACAAGGCTGGTGCTTTCATACTCAAACTAGGGTGTTGATCTATTTTTTGGGTTAACACTTCCTGCCTCAAAGCCATCTCAACAACAACATTGCACAGATCTCTAATATACGATAACATGGCCTTAGCAAGCTCAGGCTTCAACCCATGAATGAAATTCTCATTACTTTTAATGATAGTATCAACCATAGAGTATCCGTATCTTGCTAGCTCCTCAAATCCGGTTGCATACTCAAGCACTTTCATATCTCCTTGTTCCAACTCAGCAAACTTCCTGAGTATAGTAGACTTAGCAATCTCTGACATAAATCTTTCTTCAAACCTCCTTATGAACTCAGCCCAAGTCATAGTCTCCTCATTGACTCCAACGGTAACATTGTTCCATCAATACAGTGCTGCCCCTTCTAGCTATCTTGAAGCGAGTCTCCTTTTCTGCTCATCGTTGAGCCCCAAATTAGCAAAAATCCTCTCGCAATGAAGTAACCAATTCTCTACTTCGATTGCGTCTTCAGTACCAATAAACGACTTTCCTCCCAGTCGAGCATAATCTCTACTCAAAACAGCATAGTTATTAACCACTGGAGCTCCTTGATTCCACCTTCATCATTTCCTCCAACTAACCCCATAGCAACTCCTGCTTGCATCATGTTAACGAAGAATTGATACATTGCTCCCATATCGACTTGTGGCACTCCAGCACCCACATTAACAGCTTGCGCCTGACCTTGATTCCTCCTAGTATTTGGTATAGCATTTCTATTGGTTGTGGTGCTTTCTCCAACAATGTTAACTCTTCCACTTCTAGCATCCATATCTTACGTCCATAAAATCTGCATTCGAACCTTTGTAAGATACAGAAGAATAGCCTAAGAGAGATGGGAGAATAGAGATAAAGCATATACTTATATATAGCAAATACAAGTACGTTACTATAGCGTTATCCCATACCCCGATCTTTTCTCTAATTCCTTAGGATTATGTTTTGAAAATCATTTTAAGTTTTTTCATAAACCTGTGCTCTGATACCAAGTTGTAACATCCCCTATCTTGAGGTCCGAAGCTAAGCGCTATAGATGTTGCAGTCATTTATAGTATTAACTTTCGATGACAAAATGCGGTAATGTTAATGGTATCCATAATATCAGAAGCACATGAATATGAAACAAAATCACAGATTCAAATAAAACAACTTTACTGATTACATTACAAAACCATGTTCCATAATCCCAGACGATTCCCAGGTTTTGATCAAATATAATTATTACAAATTACGCTAAGAGCGACATAAGAAGATGCTCCCTTGGATGACCAGCGTACTAAATAGACATATTAGTCTTAAACTCTTAATACATCACAGTGGAAATAAAACTAAATAGCTCATATGTAGCTAGCTTTTCCTCCTACACGTCTTCGGAAGCTTTATTCGTCCAACCTACTAAACCTGAAAAATCTTAACTCTCAATCTACTCAAATTAAATTTTGAGCACCTGAGAGTTTAAGGGGAAAACATAAACTTCGAGTCAGACATAAAGCCTGGTGTGAATAATACTGTTGCATCTCAGATTTCTGATATTAAATGAGACCATGCCGCTTAGCGGAACGGGTTTCCCCTCACTAATATCCCTTTAAAACATGTCTTTTTGCAAATCAGAATCCTGCAATCAAATTGATTAAAACAATAATAGCAATATCATATCTGCTCATAAATCAGGTAATAAATGGACTATCTGTCTGAACAATATAGTTTTGTTTGTATGACTACTAATCATTGGCTAACTCGAGCCTACCAGACAAAATAAATAATCTAACATCTGTTAGACACACTTATGGACGGTCCGTCCTTAACTTATTTCTCCCAGGGTCAACTGATCCTAATGGTTTTGCGGGCTCATCAATAACCTATCCTCCTTCTCCCTATATTCATTTCTGTATGTAACATCATTTAAGTCTTACCTATGACTAAGCCCTACACATCAGAATTTTGGACTAAATTAGCTAGGGGCTATAGCTAATATATAGGGTGCAACCCTATACCAGTCCCATCTGGTAATCAAATATCCGAGTCATTTACTTAGGGTTAACTACCCATCAAATTTTCCTTGAAAACATCTTTCAATTTGATTTAACCCTTTAAATAATACTTAAACAAGGAAAATATACCTTCTGCTTTATTCAAATCTCATTGCCATGATATATATGCTTTACACAAACCATTGTTGATGAAAACCTTCGAAACTTTTATTTAAAAGCTTTGAACAATCTCTTTCAAAACCTTTGAAAGTGCCCCTTTCAAAACCATTTAACTACTTTACCTTGAACTCTAGGCCGAAATGCCAAAACATACCTTTTGAAATCATTTATAATAGACCTTTCGAAACTATTGAAAGTGTCCTTTCGAAAGCTTTATAAAACCTTAGACATCCTCTTTTCAAAACATTTCAAACTTATCTTTCGAAAACATTGGAAACCTTCCATTCAAACACTAAAGGCAAACATTTCAAAAACATTAGGGAGTCATCGCTTCGAAACCTTTATTAGTTACCTTTCGAAAGCTTTAAAGTCCTTTACTTAAAACAAACCTTTTGAAAGCATTGTGTTCAAGTAAAAGCTTGTGGAACATAGTTTCAAAAACATTTAAAGCCTTCCTTTCGAAACCTTTTGGGTTTATCTTTCAATAGAACAAAGGGTCTTAAAAGAACTAGGTGAAAGCAACTCTTTCAAAAGCATTTTCCTAAATAAAAGAAAGTGGATGGTATCGAAACTAATCCCCTTCGAAACCATGGAGAAGCGGCTTCAAGGTTTAAAACAAATGGACCCTTTCGAAGGCATGATTCGAGAGGTAGAAAGCGGCAGTAGGGGTTTCGACCCCTTCGAAAGCTTATTCTTTAAAACAAAGGCAGCAACCCCTTTCGAAAGCTCTTAAAACATTTGACCAAGTCGAAAGCTGTTTCCTTCGAAGCCCTCATTTATAACCAAAATGGTTCTAAGTTTACCAAAGCTACTTCAACCCCTTCGAAAGCATGTTTCGACTCCATACCTTTTGTCTAACCCCAATATACTACGTACCGAAGCTAATACCATGTGTATTGGTTTCGACTTAGATGGAGACAGCAGTATGAGGTCCGAAGGTGGCCGCTATAAGTGGCGAAGCAGTAAAACCTTATAAAACCGAATTTTAACTTTTTAAAGCAATTTCTTTCCAACTAACTTGCTTTATTTGTCAACATATGATTAGTTGCCAATTTTTTTTCAAAATCTTTTCTAAAAGTGCTGCTGAATTTCAGAAATTAACAAATTAAAACATTTGCAAATAGCCCTTTCTCCTTTTATAAACATATAAAACATTTAAGTACCGTACCTTAAATAATTTTATGTCTTTAATAGAATACTTAAGAAAATTCTATAAAAATTCCATAAATCACTTTTGATATGTTTTCTAACATATTTAAATTTCTGACCCATAGCTAACATATAATAGACGTAATTAATTTTTAAACACAATTTAACCATTTTCTTCACTAGAAAGTTCATAATAAATCCACTTTATTTCAGAAAATTATGAAACTTGAAACCCATCTATAAAATAATATTTCTGACCTTATGTCAAAATCGCATGGCATTTGGATGTCATTTGGTAGGTTTTCCAAATCATAACTTATCATAAAATCTATATGAACCAACAAAATTCATCAACAAGCATATATATATATATATATATTTAACATTCAAAACTTGGCAGAATACTTTGCAAAACATATTCGGATCTGATCTAGAAAACGAAATTAACAAATATGAGATGTAATCTATTATTCTTCTTAGCTAGTTGTTAAGAAGTTTGAGATTTGCTTTTGAATAAATTTGATTAAGCTTCTTCCTTTTGATTCTTGCATATCTTCCCCTTTATCTTCTTCTAATGGTGGCCGACCTTACTTGGTTTAATTTTGTTTGTGAACATGGAAAATGAAAGTGGCATGGGTGTTTAGGGTATAAGAATATAACCTATTCCTATTCTGCCCTTATCTTATTGTCCTTATCTATTTCATTTTAATTCCTTTTTGTTCATTATTTAATTAGGCATGGTTACCCTCTAATTATACAAATCTCAGTTCTCTTAACCATTTACATTATCCCATTTAATTCATCTAATTAAATGTCCTAAATAATGTTAATCAAAACTAGTGTCGTTACATTGACTATAAACAGTCAACTGGCCTTCTTTCACTAGTTGACTGGTCGACGTATAACTACTATATATTTTAAATTTTCTAAAGGGATCTTCTTCCTCGTGAAGAGTCATTTCCATTCATAAATAGTTGCAGCACTTACAATAGTTACTACACTTCATGAAAGCTTGCAACTACTCAACTACTATAAATAGCAATCACATTTTAGAATTTAAAAATAATCCTCCATGCTTTCTGTCTCAAATTCTTATTGAATTTGAGTCTTGCATTTAAAGTCACACGTTGTTTTTCACGATCACTTGAACATTCAAGTTAAATCTTTGAAGTGATGATCTATTTCCATTTCTTCAAATATACATGTTACCACTTACGAATAAGATTATACGAAGTTTGTACTATATAACTATACCGACTCATTTGTGTTATTCAAGAGCACAAAAAGTTAAACACTTTACTACCGTTTGTTGTCAAAGTCCTGTTAGAGATTTTCAAGCATGAAGTCCTATTCGGCAGCTCAAACGATTTGTAATATACTTATTCCTTCGGGTTAAGTGAAGGTGTTAATTAAATCCAATATTGGTTTAGGACTGGACGTAGAATGAGAAGTTCGAACCAGTATAAAAATATCTGGTGCACATTACTTTACAACATTTCTTTTATTCAGCAATATTCGTACAAAGTTTAATCTAGTAGAAATATTCATATTGCTCGATCCATAGACACTTTTAATTTATTTGAGAAATTAAACAATATATGTTTTATTGTATATATTCACCAACTTAGATCTTTCCTTGCTTTCTCTTTTCGTTCGTTCCTCAAATGTTAGTTGGTCTATAAGTCGATATTGGGTTTTCCCCGATTCAGAGAGCTACAATCCATGATAGATCTCGAGGTTGGATTAATTGGACTTAAGGAAAGGAGAGCTTCAAATCTATGGTGGCGTGGGAATGTGTGGTAGTGATTGGGGATGTTGACATTTGTAGCTGTCGAACTAGGGTTAAAGCTCGGTGTTGACCAAAAAATAGAGCACCATTGCTCCTCTCTTGGCGGTGTGCACCTGTAGGTGCAACGGTTGGAGCTTTGACATGTAAAGTGAACCACATCATTCATAAGCAATAAAGGAAGGAGATGGTCGCGATTTTTCTCGGGGAGCCTAAGTTGTCGTGTTTGTGACCATCACGGAGAGCTCGCGTAGGAACAGACGGTTTGCATTTCATGGTGTGGAGGAAGAGAAATTGAGTGGGGGTGCATGGGTTGTGCAGCGATTCTTATGTGCAAGAGTTGAGGAAGAAGGTTGGGGACTAAGGTAATTAAAATGATTTAATTATTTTAATTATTCCCGCTTCATATTTAATTTGTATCTTTTGCATAAGAGGTCTAATTGAGACATGGTCTTTGCATTACACTCGTAGTGAGATTATAATAGCATGGTAGAGGTTTGGACTAGATTCGGACATTTGAGGAATTATGGTTCAGGTGAGCGGAATTATTACTCTGAATTTATGTTGTAGTGTAAATCCCCGTAATTATATATATTGAAAATATTACCTAGATGAAGTAGATAGTATATATATGTAATTATTCCCCTGTTTGATTGAATTGGTTTGAGTATATATTTGGAATAATTAATTAAGATCCCGTGTATATTTTGTGTTCTATTCGTATTGAATAGAGTTAGATAGAGTTGGTATTGATTTATAACATAGTTATGAATTAGTATAAGTTAATTAGATTCTAATTTGTTGTTATATCAATGATAAAAATGATATTATAAGTTTTATTACTAATCAGAAGTTAGGAGTATGGCTTTTAAAAATAAGCTGAAAGGCTAAATTAATGGTTTTGGCAAGTTAATCTCATTTTAAAATAGCTTTGAAGTATATGTGGCCTTGATAATGGTTTATTATGGTATAATCCAGTAATTAACTAACTAGTGAGTTTATATAAATGATATTGGAAAAGTTAATAAATTACAAAAGAGATATTGTATTATTTAATACGGTTTGGTTAATGTTATAAAATCCCAAATGTTGTTGTAATGTGATTTATTAACTTTAGACTCTAAGAAATGATTTGTGGTATATATGTGTGTGCGTGCGCGCGCGCGTGTTATACATGAGCTATATGATACTTTGAAGCCTTTTTGATAACCAAACTTAACTTTAATAAAAGAATTAAGTGACATTGAGCGATAATATAATTGATAGAAAGATGATAGGGGTTTCGAACGCAGGTTGGTACGATTCTTTGGATTGACTTCGAGAAAAATTTGGGCTCTTCAGGAAAGCTAAATGCAAGGCGAAGCTCGAGATCTGAATACTAATGTAAAGTGACTCGTATGCGATCAATAACGATCCATAATGATCAGGCGTGAGATCGACACAATGATTGATTGTACGATCACATCCGACGAGCGTGTACGATCGAACAAAGTAAGGCTGTACCTCTTGGCTTTGACCTTGGGGTATATATGTTTTGATGAATGGCACTGCCTCTCTTACTCGACAACCAAGCAAATCAAAAACCCAAACACCCTACTAAGCCCATCATTAGGTCGGAAAGACGTAGAAGCACAATAGCCACTTCAATGACTAAGCCCTGAACCTCATAAAAAGGTTTCAAAATACCGAGAGAGAAATAGTGGAGAATTGAGGCCAGTATCGTCAAATTTGAGACAAGGACATTAGCAAAGGATCGGGACTCGAGAAGTGAAAAGTAAAGGAGTCGGGAAGAAGTGTAAATAATATATGCTTAGCAAGAGGAAAAACTATGAAGAAAGGATAAGAGAAGAGTGGATAATGGGAGTGACGATCAGTTATAGGATGTAAAAGAAAGAGACAAATGGCTGAAGGGAAAAGGGAAACCTAGTCTCTGTTGATACAAGCAATTTTGTCAAAGTAGAGATTAGAGAAAAAAGGGACCTAGTTCTTAATTATTTTGGTTGATACAAAGTAACATATTTTTATACTCGTTGTCTTTTTATTGAAATTAAATACTTAGGTGATAGATTGTACTATAAGTCTTAGGTAGTATATATCATATTATGAGTCAACATATGCCTAGCGATTTGAATCACATGCTATACAAGATTCGAACTTGTGACCTCATGGACCAACGCCAGAGCATTTAACCACTGGGGCAATGGTGCTGGATAAACATGAGAAAAATAAATTACACAACTTCAAGTCCGGAATATACCAAATTTGGGTAAGCATCTGCTATTGGATTCTCATTAACTAAAAAGTCCAACATTTTTCAAGATACCATGGTGGCAACTTAAAAGGACAGGGATTTACATTTTGTACCCTTATTATTTAGCATAGCACGTAAAATATCCTTATCATTTTTAAACATAAATTAAGCCCACAAAATATATAATAATGAAATTGTTAGAACCTCCATTTCTGGTTTGGAAGTGACAATTATACATTTTGAAATATATTATACAAGTTATTGTTTCAAGTCTAAAACTCTTGGAGATTAAGAAGACTACGACGTATTACCCAAACAAGGTGCTTGAAGATTGAAGATCAAAATAGAGTTGTCATGAGTTGTAAGTCTTAGATTAAACTTGTGCAATTTCCTTTAATAAAACACACACATATTTTAAGTGTTTATTTTAAATTTTATACTTAACAAATTTTTTCCAAAATCACAAGTTCTTTTTAAAGAAAATCAGACGTCTGATTTGTTATTTCAGATATCTGAAAATGGGCTAAAATGAAATAGGTCATTTTTGTTTCATACCCTGTATGAAACAGACGTCTAAAAAATTAATTTGATGTCTAAATGAATTTTCAAACTTTAACTAATATTTCCAGACATCCATATGGTCGTTGAAATATTTTTAAACTATTAGGTTCAGATATTTGAAATTTCAAACCAGTCTGAGAAATTATTCAAACATCCTATTGGAAATTCAGACATCTGAATAAATGTGATTTTAAATTTATTCTTTTCTCCTTCCAACCCTATATAAATTCAAACATTTGAATTTGAATTCAAATGTTCGAATAACAGCAACGAGCTTTTTATTTTAAACAATCATTTTTGTTTGGAAAAATTATCTTATTTAATCAACAGTTATGTCTACTCTAATGGTTATTATCTACAATAAAGACTTTTCAAACACTATATAAAGATTTTTTTTGATCATTTGCACTCAACTTTGCTTACTCTACTCTCCATATTTTATTCTCTAAGATTTTTAAATGATCTTTTGTCTTCCGTTTTGTGTACGTTCAATTCACAATATCAAAGGAAATTATAGGAAGGGCGCATAGAAAAGTGATTTATCGGTGTTGTAAATAACACATCAAAGTCAAAGTGGAAATTCTTCTTCTTTAAGGGAAGTCTTATTGGAGATCATCAGGCAAGGAGTTGAAATCCTATTCAGTTGTTTAGACAGTGTTATAGATATATGTTTCTTTGGTCAAGTGAGGATTGTTGTAAAGGCCCGCAAATCCGTACCCCTTTGAGTCGACCATAATTCACATCAGTTCAACTCAAATTGAACGGAAATACGAATCTTTAGGGGTGAAGAAGAAAAGGTAGAAGAAAAATATAACAACAACACAGAATCTCACAATCGCAGCGGAACAAAATATAATATATAATAATAGATTTTTATACAAAAGAATCTGTATCTGTTATACTTACAATCATCAGAGTACAAAAATCAATACATCAATCCATACAGTTATATAACTTGTCCTTGCACAGCGGAAATATAAGCCAAGTACGGAGATAAGTCTTTGTCACCCAACTCGTCTCCTGAGCTTTATAACATCCTATCCTGAATATGAAATACTCGGTCTGACCCGAGAATTATATTAAATAACACCCGAGTCAGTCTGGAAAACCAGCGTGAGAAAACACACTCAAATTGAATTATTAGAGTTATCAAAATCCTTTGGAAAGCAAAGGTATCTCATAAGACCGCATCACACATAAACATAACGGGTTTTTAACTTACGATAACCAAAACATTTTGTAGAAATCCTCTGATATTATAATAGTGTCTAAACACAAATACTTATTCAAATAGCTGAAATTGTTACATTAATTAAATTCCAGCATACTAGGCTCTACAAACAAAACCGTAAGCTCGTATTGGTGAATGGATTCCAACGAATGACTGGGCTACTAGGGGACCACCCATCATAGTACACCTCTAGAACAATGTACCGAGGACCACGCCGGGATCCCCTGCTCACAAGACCGGCCTATCCCTAACCTGGATAGATCGAATATGTTATCACCCTGGGTGTCCCACCCTTACTATCGAGTGCTTCTTCTTTCATATATAGCCATATCTAAGATAAATAGGTTTCCGAGGACATCTAGAAAAGTGATAGCATACCCTACTTGGGTGCGACCCACTTAGCCTTGTTGCATCTCCCCTGTTTTAGTCATTCCCGGTTGATGAGGTTCGAGGCTAAGCGTTACCTTTCAAGAACAATTTTACTTAGAATGCTCATCGTCCTCCAATGACGATGTTCTGATAGCATTCATCCATACAAGTTGTCCTAGGTCTGGACAAACCGAATCACCGTCTTCATCATCTTCACGGTATTCATTCGTTACGTTCAAACCGGATCGAAGTGGTTTTTGGATAATTAAATCTGATCCTGGTCTCTTCGAAGCGATTAACGAAATTAGCCAGTATTGATAGTCGGTTATTTAACTTTCAATAAAACACCCATAAGCAATCATCTGGCCTTATTATAAATTTCCAAAAATATTTATTTTCAAATATCTTTAAAAGATATATCAATTCCTTTCAACATTTGAAAACAATTATCAAATACTTAAATCCGTAACAGGATACTTCCAAACATCTTGACACTTAGAAATATTCCCAAACTTCCATTTTCTATACTTAGGAAAATATCATAAGTCTTTACTTTCCAAAATCCTTCCAAATATCAATACTTAAGAGAATGTTTCGCGACTTATCTCATAAGTCTTCGGGATTTACATTAATTCCTTTTTCCTTTTCAAATTTGATTATATCTACTCATTATCTCTTCTATCTATTTATATTTCTCCATGACTTCTGATTCAACCTTGAATTTCTTATTCCTAATATCTCGGAACCTCCCTTAAGTTACAGAATTTTATTATAAGATTTTCCCTTTGTAAAATCCTACCCGTTAAATAACTTCGTTCGCAATCTCGAGAGGATTTATAAATAAATTCCAATCTTTTAAAAACTATATATACAAAATAAGTATTTTTAAAGGATAATAGTTTATTTTAAAATATGTTTAAGTAAATTTAAAATATCAAAACATTTTAAATAACATCGATAACTCATTTTCAAATCATTTTTCAATAACTAATTAATTTACAAAGCTGATTTATAAAATTAGAATTTATTTCAATAAATATTAAATATTAAAATAACTAACCTTTTTTGAAATATTCTAAAACTAAATAATAGTTTTAGGTTACGAAGTATAGAAATTAAAAATCCCATTTTAAAAATTTCTCAATCTCTCGACACAAATCTATTTTTAAAAATCCAATATTGCCAATTTCAATTTATAATCCCACTCGATTTGTATTACATCGATTATATCTCAATTTTATCACCATTCTCACATTCAAAAATAGATTCCACTATTTCTTTCCCAATGATTTCCATAACTCGATATAAATTCACTTCGTAAATCTATATTTCTGATTTATCAACTGACCATCATTTTCCTTGGTTATAAACATCGTTTACAAATTTATAAACTCCTTTGAGTTTTTTTCTTGTTTATAAAACAAATCTTATTTATAAAATTCCATTATATAAATTCATTCTTATACATTCCATTTATACTTCCATTATGTTTTTAACATTGATTTTAACTCCTTTTCATATTCCCAGATACCATTTATAAATTCTTTTATATAAGTCATTTTTTCCCTAAAAGCTCCATTTAAAAATTCACAATAGTTAAGTATAACCAAAAATCAAATATATTTTTTCTAATTCAATTTCTTTAAAATAACTCCAATTCCAATATATATATTTTTCTATCAATCCCCTTTAATTCCTTAAAATTTAAAAATATATTTGTAGTATTTAAATTATCAAAATTCAGGCCAGTGCTACAATAACACCCAATAACTTCAATCACTACAATAATCTAAACCAGATTATTCTACACAATTCATATATCACTAGATATGAAAAATAACAACATATTTTAGGGCATCCAGTTGGATCCCTTCAACCAGTTTCCCTGCATCCACAGATGTTAATACAACATAAAATAATACCAATCCCACTTCGAGGGGGATATCGCGGTATATATGGTCATCCGCTATTATGCGGGGCGCATAGGGTCTCATCCGCTATAATGTGCGGGAACATCACTCCAAATGCTACTATATATATTATCATTCAACAGACAATAAATTTATAAATTCAACAGGCATCCAAATTTTAATTTCAACTATTTAAAATTTAAATTTTGGTAATTCCAAATGAGTGAGAATTTCTCACCTTTGATTTTCGTCTGCAATCCATTTCAATCATGGCTTGTTTTCGCGATTTTAGACCTCGCACGAAAACGTTATAGATTTTTATAAGAATTCGAATTTTATTAAAATAATCACTTCACACAATTCGACTTAATCAATGATTATTTTTAAATTTCCAGTTAATATACCTTTCCTCGAATCTTTGTCGCGAACAGGAAAACCCTAGCCAGCTATAACCTTCGCGCACTCCCCCCCCCCGACAACCGCCTTCGTCCCCATATCACCTGCCACCATGCTCTGTGATGCGCGTGTCACCTAGCACCACTTGCTCACGTACGAGCGCCACTGCCTCCATCACACAACAACATCCATCGATCCCCTACTACCATCGAACCCAGAAGAACGCGAACATACCACTTCGACCTGCTTGCGTCGCACCTCCCAGTCGTGATTTCCCCAATGCCCACCGGAGTTCGCCGCCATTTCAACCCTCCTCCCCGACCTCACGCAACACGCGTGCTCGCCAAACGCGCCGCCCTGGCCTTCGCTACCTAGCATCATTCAAAAATCATCGCCCACTCTTAATTCGCCGACCCCACCAAGTGTTGCACCTCCCCTTCGCCAGCCGACGCGATTCAAAATTGCAACCCTCGGGTGCTCGATCGACGAGCAAGACTACGAGACATCCTTCAGTCGCTTCTACGATCGTCGAATGCCCTCTGCCCCCCCTTGATCGCACTCACCAACGCGAGTCACTGTCGTAATTTTTTTTTAAGAGGAACGAATTTGATTTCAAAGGGAAGAAGGTTAGCGAGAACTTATATAGATTTAAAGTGTTCGGTTTTGCTTTTATTTTGTTCTCTCCCGGCTGTATTAAAATGAAGGAGGGAAACGTATACCAGAAGGCATAGGTCAGGTCACTACATCATAGGATGGCTGATGGTAAGTTAAAAGGACAGCTGAAAAGAAATTGACTTGACAATATAATTAATTTTATTTTCAAAATGTCTCGATTTACGCAACTCAAAATCTCGAGCCCCTATTGAGGCGTACCTCTAGGCGTTTATAATGTTATACCCCTATTCTGAACGCAATGGAAAAGGTTTCGAGTCCTAACTCGATCGTATGGAGAAGATAGATTTTTGGACCCAATTATTATATTAAATATTCGATATAAATTTCAACGCATTTCTATTCCGTACGATCAAACGATAACTCCAAATGCTACGAAATTTGAAATCTGATAATAATGCAATATTACGGATCCAATGGAACTGTTTCGTCGGATTTTGAGACTGTGCCCTGGATCGCTATTTCCACTCGTCGATTAAATCGACGATTTCGAAAATTAATGAAATCGCTTGAAATTCTAGTTTTAAAAATCTTACTAACTCAATTATAATCCGAAAATCAATATTTAACCCATTTAAATATTCACAATTAACCATCGAAAAATCTGGGTCATTACAATCCTCCCCCCTTAAAATAATTTCGTCCTCGAAATTGCTAAGGCTGGAAAAACATTCCAAACCCATTACTTATCGAAACCCTACTTAATTAAAACTCGATATTCACTTTTCTAATCTTTTCGTTCCATCCAAAACAATTAGTTATTAATTCTAATTCCAAAACCCTTTATTTCGATTACAATTCGAAAACAAATTGTCGTTAATAAAAATTTTCCAAAAATTTTCAAAATTATTCTAACACCCTAAATTTCCGAATTTTTTTGGCAGTGTCTCCTTTGAACGGAGGTCCTTTTGCAATATGACAAGAGAGATAAATATATGTACATCGACCCACATGGTCGGAAATCAAAAATATATATCAATATTTTATAATTTGCGATATTTAATCCGAAAACGTACCTTATATTAGCATTTTAAGCATTTTTTAAGCAAGCAAGTTTACTTCATATGCAATTACGCAACCCGAATCTAGCCCGATAGCCTCTGGGTACCTATACTTACGAAATTTTAAACCCGTAAGTCTCAAAATATGAAATTCATTAACATTTCACTTATTTAAATAGTTAAAACACACAATCTTCACAAGCAATATATGTTAAACATATAATTATAAGCACTTATGAGGTTCTAGCACTAATTTAATTTCTTCCAACCAATCTATATACCATTTCATCCAATTTAAATGATTTACAACTCGCTTTACATGCATTCAATTTATTTTTATACCAAACAAACTCATATCCATTCCATATTGATTTAAAAATCAATTTTATTCACTTCTATTAATTTATAGAATTCTATTTGCTTTAGTTTGCGTCGAACAACAATTTTTCTATGAAAATTTGGCGATATCCATTTTATAGAATAATGATTTTTTTTTTTGAAAATGGGTAAGAAATTTATTAAGGCATGAAAGCCCAAGTCCAGACCCAAAAGCAGGCCCAGAGAATATCTACAAAGCAAGAGTTAGACGACAGTAGAATAATGATTTAAGCTTATAGCTATTTTTAAATTGGTTGCAACTCAATTTATATTCATTTCTACTCCATTTTAGATTTGTTCACAATCAATTCACTTACATTTCACTCATATTCACATTCAAATCCATTTTATTAAACTCGAAATCATTTCATGCTAATTTATTAAGTAGCAATTTCAAAAATTATTTAAGCCAAGCTTTCATCCAAAATATAAACTTAAGGTAATCCCTTTATTTTTAACTATTCGAGCTATGTAACTTAAGTTCATTTCTTTTGCAACCAAATTTTATTTCCATTTTGGATTAATTCTCATTCAATCAATTCCATTTCAATCTACAAATTAATTCAATTAGTTCATTCACTTCATCCATTTCAATTTTAATTCTCATATTCGAATTCATTCTCGAATTTATTAAAATATTATTCAAGGCCATATTTAATTTATTTATACTCAAATTGAATTTATTTGTAACTCAAGGTAATCACTTTTTCAAACCATTTCCATTTCATTCGACGTTACTTCCAGTTATATTTAATTCGCTTACAATTTAAGTCGAATTTTATTTATAACTTAGGTTTCATTTCCAATATTCACTTTTAATCCCAATCCAATTTATTTAACCAAGTTAATATCCATTCTATATCAATTAACTAATTAATTATCTAATTAGTTCACTTCCAATTTATAATTCAATATCTAATTTTTACTTCAAAAATCACTTCAATTAATTTTACTTGAGTTCAAACTCATCTTAAAATTCAAGTTTGGATCCATTTCCCTTACGAAAATAACAAACAATTTTATTTTCGGTTTTCCTATTCCACTCTTCAATTTTATAAGTCACACAACTTATTTTTTTACATATTTCCATCAATTCTATACTCAAATATATTCACATTAAAATTTTCTCTCGAGATTATACATCCATTTATGGCCTAAGTATATTTTTATTCAATTCATTTCAATTTTTATAAGCTATTGAAATTTATTTATTCCAATTCAATTTTTTTTAACTTAGCTTAGGTTAAATTTAAACTTCATACCATTCCTTTTAATTTATTTAGCTAAGAATTCACTTCCATTCAATATCATCTATAACTCAATTCAAATTTATTTTCAATTCAATCCAAATTCAACTCAATTTTATTAACTTAGCTTAAGTTAAATTTTAATTCGTTCAATTTAATTTAACTCACTTAAGTTAAATCCCATTTATTATAATCACTTCATTTATTTATTCCATTTGCTTTGCTTAAGTTTAATTTCATCCATTTTAACTTTTCTCAAGTTAAAATTCATTTTCAAAACTCAAATCCTATATTTTTCCTTTCTTATTTAGAATCATTCTCAATTTATTAGTTTATAACTTATCTCCTGATGATCTATAAATTATTTAAATAAGGATTTCAGAATTTTTAAACACCCGGTACTTATTTCAAATCATTTTGAAATCTCAAATATTCCAAATCACTTTTTTTTTAATTTTTAAAACAACCTTGGTTTTTTTATTCAAAACAAATTCCCTTCGGAATTTCCAAAACAAACTGGTTTGCCCAACAAATTTGAACAAATCAATTATGGTTGCAATCCGTCACTTAGAAACTCGAAAATGAATATCGATGATGCTGCGCAGTCATCATCAGGATTATTTTCCAGCGACCGAAGTGAGTTCAGTGCTATTTACACTTTCAAAAATCCATTTAAAATCGTTTTTTTTCTATTCAAAATTATCTCCAAAATAATAATACTATTATTTACCTTCAAACACATTGGAAAATACTTCCAAAAATCATCGGGATTTAATTTTTTTCAAACTCTGGTTTTAATCAAGTCTTAGTTTTAATTCAATTGTATAATCCATACTTATACAATTTCCATTTGGTTGTATACAACCATTTCAAATTTTATAATCTTATTTAGATTGTAATATTATCAACCAAACACAGCAATACGCTATAATAATTTCTAGAAAATTATTCCTTTTATATCAAAATATAATTTGGGTAAAATTATTTCATTTACCCACTTCAAAACCATATTGTGTCGGATTACTCTATTCAAGTGTTTAGAAACTCCTATCGATTTAGCAGCGTCCCACTACTCGACCAGAATTTATATGCCACTCAACCATTAAGTCAACACAATATAGAACCATTTATATTTACTAACAAATATGTGTTCATATCTATTATTACACTCAACTCATTCTAGAGTACTACTGACTCTATCTCTAATGAGTAATCCCCACTAGAGCCAAGGTTCTCGCTTAACCTTCAGCTCTGATACCAAGTGTAAAGGCCTGCAAATTCGTACCCCTTTGAGTCGACCATAGTTCACATCAGTTCAACTCAAATTGAATGGAAATACGAATCTTTAGGGGTGAAGAAGAAAAGGTAGAAGAAAATTATAACAACACAGAATCTCACAACCACAGCGGAACAAAATATAATATATAATAACAGATTTTTATACAAAAGAATCTGTATCTGTTATACTTACAATCACCAGAGTACAAAAATCAATACATCAATATGTACAGTTATATAACTTGTCCTTACACAACGGAAATATAAGCCAAGTACGGAGATACGTCTCTATCACCCAACTCGTCTCCTGAGCTCCATAGCATCCTATCTTGAATCTGTAATACTCGGTCAGACCCGAGTATTATAATAAAATAACACCCGAGTCAGTCTGGAAAACCAGCGTGAGAAAACACACTCAAATTGAATTATTAGAGTTATCAAAATCCTTTGGAAAGCAAAGGTATCTCGTAAGACTGCGTCACACATAAACACAACGGGTTTTTACCTTACGATAACCAAAACATTTTGTAGAAATCCTCTGATATTATAATAGTGTCTAAACACAAATACTTATTCAAATAGCTGAAATTGTTACATTAATTAAATTCCAACATACTAGGCTCTGCAAACAAAATCGTAAGCTCGTATTGGATTCCAACGAATGACTGGGCCACTGGGGTACCGCCCATCATAGTACACCTCTAGAACAATGTACCGAGGACCACGCCGGGATCCCCTGCTCACAAGACCAGCCTATTCCAAACCTGGATAGACCGAATATGTTATCACCTCGGGTGTTCCCACCCTTACTATCGAGCGCTTCTTCTTTCATGTTTACCCATATCTAAGATAAATAGGTTTCCGACGACATCTAGAAAAGTGATAACATACCCTACTTGGGTGCGACCCACTTAGCCTTGCTGCATCTCCCATGTTTTAGTCATTCCCGGTTGATGAGGTTCGAGGCTAAGCGTTACCTGTCAAGAACAATTTTACTTAGAATGCTCATCGTCCTCCAATGACGATGTTCTAATAGCATTCATCCATACAAGTTGTCTTGGGTCTGGACAAACCGAACCACCGTCTTCATCATCTTCACGATATTCATTCATTACGTTCAAACCGGATCGAAGTGGTTTTCGGATAATTAAATCTGATCCCGGTCTCTTCGAAATGATTAACAAAATTGGTCAATATTGATAGTTGGTTATTCAACTATCAATAAAACACCCATAATCAATCATCTGGCCTTATTATAAATTTCCAAAAATATTTATTTCAAATATCTTTAAAAGATATATCAATTCCTTCCAACATTTGAAAACAATTATCAAATACTTAAATCCGTAATATGATACTTCCAAACATCTTGACACTTAGAAATATTCCCAAACTTCCATTTTCTATACTTAGGAAAATATCATAAGTCTTTACTTTCCAAAATCCTTCCAAATATCAATACTTAAGAGAGTGTTTCGCGACTTATCTCATAAGTCTTCGGAATTTACATTAATTCCTTTTTCCTTTTCAAATTTGATTATATCTACTCATAATCTCTTTTATCTATTTATACTTCTCTATGACTTCAGATTCAGTCCCGAATTTCTTATTCATAATATCTCGAAACCTCCCTTAAGTTCCAAAAATTTTATTATAAGATTTTCCCTTTATAAAATCCTATCCGTTAAATAACTTCATTCGCAATCTCGAGAGGATTTATAAATAAATTCCATTCTTTTAAAAACTATATATACAAAATAAGTATTTTTAAAGGATAATAGTTTATTTTAAAACATGTTTAAGTAAATTTAAAATATCAAGACATTTTAAATAACATCGATAACTCATTTTCAAATCATTTTTAAATAACTAATTAATTTACAAAGCTGATTTATAAAATTAGAATTTATTTCAATAAATATTAAATATTAAAATAACTAACCTTTTTCGGAATATTCTAAAACTAAATAATATTTTTAGGTTACGAAGTATAGAAATTAAAAATCCCATTTTAAAAATTTCTCAATCTCTCGACACAAATCTATTTTTAAAAATCCAATATTGCTAATTTCAATTTATAATCCCACTCGATTTGTATTACATCGATTATATCTCAATTTTATCACCATTCTCACATTCAAAAATAGATTCCACTATTCCTTTCCCAACGATTTCCATAACTCGATATAAATTCAAATCGTAAATCTATATTTCTGATTTATCAACTGACCATCATTTTCCTTATTTATAAACATCGTTTATAAATTTATAAACTCCTTTTAGTTTTTTTCTTGTTTATAAAACAAATCTTATTTATAAAATTCCATTATATAAATTCATTTCTTATAAATTCCATTTATACTTCCAATCTGTTTTTAACATTGATTTTAACTCCTTTTCATATTCCCAGATACCATTTATAAATTCTTTTATATAAGTCATTTTTTTTAAAAGCTCCATTTAAAAATTCACAATAGTTAAGTATAACCAAAAATCAAATATATTTTTTCTAACTCAATTTCTTTAAAATAACTCCAATTCCAATATATATATTTTTATATCAACCCCCTTTAATTCCATAAAATTTAAAAATATATTTGTAGTATTTAAATTATCAAAATTCAGGCCAGTGCTACAATAGCACCCAATAACTTCAATTACTATAATAATCTATACCACATTATTCTACACAATTCATATATCGCTATATATGAAAAATAACAACATATTTTGAGGAATCCAGTTGGATCCCTCCAACCTGTTTCCCTGCATTCACAGATGTTAATACAATATAAAATAATACCAATCCCAATAACTTCAGTGCTACAATAGCACCCAATAACTTCAATTACTACAATAATCTATACCACATTATTCTACACAATTCATATATCGCTATATATGAAAAATAACAACATATTTTGAGGAATCCAGTTGGATCCCTCCTACATGTTTCCCTGCATTCACAGATGTTAATACAATATAACATAATACCAATCCCACTTCGAGGGGGATATCACGGTATATAGGGTCATCCCTATTATGTGGGGCGCATAGGGTCTCATCCACTATAATGTGCGGGAACATCACTCCAAATACTACTATATATATATATTATCATTAAACAGACAATAAATTTATAAATTCAACATGCATCCAAAATTTAATTTCAACTATTTAAAATTTAAATTTTGGTAATTCCAAATGAGTGAGAATTTCAATCCTGGCTTGTTTTCGCGATTTTAGACCCGCACGAAAAGGTTATAGATTTTTATAAGAATTTGAATTTTATTAAAATAACCACTTCACACAATTCGACTTAATCAATACTTATTTTTAAATTTCCGGTTAATATACCTTTCCTCGAATCTTTATCGCGAACAGGAAAACCCTAGCCAGCTTTAACCTTCGCGCACTCCCCCACGACAGCCGCCTTCGTCGCCATATCACCTGCCACCATGCTCTGTGCCGCTCGTGTCACCCAGCACCACCTGCTCACGTACGAGCGCCACTGCCTCCATCACGCAACAACATCCATGGATCCCCTACTGCTATTGAACCCAAAAGAACGCGACCATACCACTTCGACCTGCTTGCGTCGCACCTCCCAGTCTTGATTTCCCCAACGCCCACCGGAGTTCGCCGCCATTTCAAGCCTCCTTCCCGACCTCACGCAACACACGTGCTCGCCAAAAATGCCGCCCTGGCCTTCGCTACCCAACATCGTTCGAAAATCATCGCCCACTCTCGATTCGCCGACCCCACCAAGTGTCACACCTTCCCTTCGCCAGCCGACGCGATTCAAAATCGCAACCCTTAGGTGCTCGATCGACGAGCAAGACTACGAGCCATCCTCCAGTCGCTTCTACGATCGCCGAACGCCCTCCACCCACCCCCCTTGATTGCACTTGTCAACGCGAGTCACTGTTGTAATTTTTTTTAAGAGGAACAAATTTGATTCCAGAGGTAAGAAGGTTAGCGAGAACTTATATAGATTTAAAATGTTCGATTTTGTTTTTATTTTGTTCTCTCCCGACTATATTAAAATGAAGGAGGGAAATGTATACCAGAAGGCATAGGTTAGGTCACTACATCATAGGATGGCTGATGGTAAGTTAAAAGGACAGTTGAAAAGAAATTGACTTGACAATATAATTTATTTTATTTTCAAAATGTCTCAATTTACGCAACTCAAAATCTCGAGCCCCTATTGAGGCGTGCCGCTAGGCGTTTATAATGTTATACCCCTATTTCGAATGCAATGGAAAAAGTTTCGAGTCCTAACTCGATCGTATGGAGAATATAGCTTTTTGGACCCAATTATTATATTAAATTTTCGATATAAATTTCAATGCGTTTCTATTCCGTACGGTCAAACGATAACTCCAAATGCTATGAAATTTGAAATCCGATAATAATGCAATATTACGGATCCAATGGAATTGGTTTCATCGGATTTCGAGACTGTGCCCCGGATCGCTATTTCCACTCGTCGATTAAATCGACGATTTCGAAAATTAACGAAATCGCTTGAAATTCTAGTTTTAAAAATCTTACTAACTCAATTATAATACCAAATTCAATATTTAACCCATTTAAATATTCACAATTAACCGTCGAAAAATTCGGGTCGTTACAATTGTTTAGTGAAATTACAAAAGAAGTCTGGAATTGGACGTAGGACGAAAGTCCGAACCAGTACAAAAATCACCGGCGCACTTGTTCATTTACTTTACTTATTTTTTTATATTCTATTTATTCATATAATTAGATCCCTGGTGCACTTTCAGAAATCGCATATAAATTTGTCATAACACAAGATTAGTAATATATTAAGTGCAATGATGATAATTCGAGTTGTATGCACTACTTAAAACGCAAAGTAAAGTAAAGAAAACAACCAGTTAATATGTTTATATTTCACTTAAATGCATGAAATATTACATTTCGTAAATATAATCTAGTTATTTTAAATCACTAGCTAACTTACATTATGGTAACAGGGAATGACTCCTAAATACCTACTAACATTTTTTAATTTATTACCTATCGTGTTATTTTGTTACAAAATGCAACATGTTTTTGCAAAAATAAATAAATCCAAAAGTTTCAAGTAGCTTGCAATATTATGAAAGTGCAACGTAACACGAACCAAAAAACCTAACAAGATGACAAGACTTTGGAAAATAATACCTTGTATCATTTATCATCATACACATTTCATTTAATAACAAGATATATGAAATTTCAAAAATATAATTAAATCCAAAACTTTGAAATACATTGCTTGATAAGGAATGCAAAAACACGAATATACCTTATAAAATTTAAAAAGAGCGAATTACTTCACATTTAAAAAGTGGTTGATTTCAATATTTAAGAGGAATATGAGATTTTATTATTTTAGATGTAATCATGATTCCCACTGTTAAATACCCGTTTTCATCGTAATTTTTCTGCAACTTAAAATCACTATAAGATGCAATTTTACTCATTTTATGTTATCTTAATTAACTCAACATTGGTTAACATAGCAATTCGATTTGATATGGTAAAGTACAATGAAGTTATTGCTTTTTTCTTAGAAGATAAAGTTATGCAGGTATAACAGTTATGCCAAATTCTATAACTTCTATTACCTACGTATTCTTATTTTCTTTTCCGCTTTTGGTTTTACTTTTATTATCGTTGTGTTAACAAAAAATACAAGATTGTCATGGAAGTGGTAACCGTTACCTTACGAGAAACTGTTACCATGCCGATACTATTGGTTAATAAAAAATAACCACGATACTGTACTGTTACAGTTGGTAAAATATTCGTTGGTATACTGAAAGAAAACCGTTAGTTGGTAATGGTAAATTCATCAGTACATGATGAAATTAAATTTTTATTATATTAAGACTTTTACAATGATAAGAAAATAAATATTTTTTGCTGATACTAAGTACATAAATGCATATAGTTACATTTCTGATTATTTTTGTTGATATATTAAATTTAGGATTTATCACAGATTTTTTATTAACAACCTGAAAGCATAACCTTGTTAATATCGAATTTTAAAGTTTTTAAAAATAGAAAAATAAACAACATCGTAAACAAGTAGTCAGACATCTTTGTAAATCTCATATACATGCAAAAGTATCTATAGTTAGTGTAGGATTGAATTAACCATGGAGGGGAGGGAGGTGGTGTGAATATGGTTTATTATAAATTCACAAGATAATAATAAAAACCGCAGCACAGATAATAACAACCTAAATGCAAAAATAAAGATAGCACATAGATTTATCCAACTTCGACAAACCTACCAACTGTTGCCCTCGAGATTTCTACTAAAATTAAACAATCGATCGCTTACAAATTTTCCTGTGAACTTGCGACTATCGCTAACCTGTTTTTCTAACCCTATGCCTAGAAATTCTGCCTCAACTCTATCTCCGAGTAGAGAATTTCCCAAACTACGAAAATTGTAGTTCAAATCTAAATTACTAGAGTTTGAGTTAAAAATAAAATACAAAGATAAATATAATTAGCGTTAAAATACAATATATGTATATACTTTATAATTAAAATTAAGGCCCAAGGTTTACTCCACTTTTCACGCGCTTGCAATCCCTAATGTCAGCCCCTTATGTTTCTTCAGATCTAGAAAAATGGTGATTCCAAAATTGGTTGATGCTTCGTATGAATTAACGCCTTCACCATCTTGATCAGTTCGTAGCTTCGATTGCTAGTCATAATTACTCCATTTGCCGAGTTCCTTACAAGGATAATTTTCAAATTATTGGGTACGATATCTTTGACTTTCTGATTTGATTTTGTATGCTCTTTCAAATTCGACCAACTAAATTTGTCAATGATGATAGTGGTTTTATAGTGGTTGATTTTGAAAATATCCTTTTAGATTTTCCATATATTTCGGTTTTATTTGTTTGAATTACCCAACCATGCGATTTATGCTTTGATTAGATTACGGTTAGCCTAGATTTTTATTATTTGGTCTTTGGCTTGGCTTTTGTGAGTTCGGCCTGAATTCTTGGAATTGTTCAACTTCTAATATTTTTGAATAATATACTCCATCAAGTCGAACTCTGTGTTGCACTTGTGAACTTTTTACACTTGTGTATCCTTTTGCCGGTCTGTGCATTCTACAGTGTACCTTAGTTATTTACAAAAATCATAAAACCTGGCTTGGATTTATACATTACCTGTTATGGTTTGTTGTTGTGCCTAGTCTGAATGCATTTGGACTGTTATGTATTGCTATATGTGTTGTGATAGTTTGTTACCCTATGCCTATATATGTGTTCCTCGGCTGAATTTGGTGCATTCCTAATTTGTGCACGCTTTTTGGTCTTGAGTCGATCGTTTTGCACTTTAAAGGTCCCTGAATTTCTTTGTTGTTATGCACTTTCTGATTTGTGCACATTGCCTGACTGTTTCACTTTCTGGTCAGATTTTGATGTTGTTTGGTCTTGAGCTGGATTGATTATGCATGTCTCTACTAGTCTATTGCATATCTTGTTTTTATGTGCATGATTCATTTTAGTGCCTAAACTTGTTTTGTTTTACACTGTATCTAATATGTGCGTTTATACTATGTTGCTTGTTGCTGACCTTGTTGTGCATGATTCATTCTGGTTAGTACTGGTTTATGCACTTCTGACCATTATGCACTGTGTACCTAATCCCTATGCACTGTGCATTTTTGAGCCCTCTTGTATTCTGACCTTGTTTTGTTGTTTATTTGAAACTGTGCACATTCATTGCATATCTGATTTTACACTAAGCTTGATTTATGGCACTTGCATGACCTTATGGCATGTACAATATCATGTTGTGCATGTCTTAAGTTGCTTAGGTATACTTTTGACTTTGACATTCAGTTTTTGTCCCTTTGAGCTTTAAACGAACATGTCGTACCGGTCCTTGTGTATACCTGTTCTACCGGTTCATTTTTGTTATCCTTGGCGCCTGTTTGAAAAATAAAAAGAAACAAGAACCAATAAACCGAGGCAACGTCGAATTTTAATATATTTTATTTTTGCAGTTTCAATTTGTTCCTTTTTGCTTTTTTACTACATTGTTTTTTGTCAAGTAAAAAAAATGCTATTTGAATGAAGACTGAAACAAGGAGATATAAATGTTGTATTCGAGTGAGTGAGGAGAAGAGTGTAAAATACTGTATTAAAAATGTTCTGTATGAGAGAGTATAAAATATTGTATTAATAATGTCGTGGGAGCACTTGTAGTGATTCGTATTTCCTTTTGTGATCTTGCAATCTGTATAGTACCTCAACAAACACATTTAAAAAGTATATACATGTTTATTACCATCAAACAAAAATCATAGACTATTATATTCTACAGTTAGAACTGATAAAAAAGCAAAAAAGCAAAAGCAAAATTAATATGATCGATAAAATTATTATTACCGCTAATTTTAAACCTTCTTTACCGCTACATTTACTGTTAATAATATCAAATTTATCGTTATCATACCGATAACATTGCTATACCAATGTAGTTTAACATTAATTACTAATTATTTGATAATGGTATGGTAACGGTAAATTCACCATTATCAAAAATATGTTTTAAATTACACCTCTATTTTAATTTCGGTAAAATAAATCATTTTGTTTTTTTAAATTAAATCTGAACATTAATCGCATAGTTCCATGATCAAAACAAATTAAAAGTTTTTGATTTTTTTTTTTGAAAAATACAAATAACTACAGTCAAGAAACTTCAAATCTATGCAGTTAAAGCGCTTAACGGTTCTATAGCGGTAGAAGTGCAAAAAGTTATAGTGGAGTGTTTAACTGCTAAATCTCTACCGGATTAGAAAATAGCCGAAAAATTTAAATTAAAAATAACCGCAAGCGCACGGCGTACGAGCCTAGTATGTGGCGAGTACGGGTCGATCTGCAAGGAATTGTATTGATTTTAAAATCTCTGTTCAATCAAATTAAATCAAGAATTGAAAGTGTTGTTAACTACGAAAAAATTGCAAAACTAACTACTACAAAAGTGAATGAAAACTACGAGATGAAAAGACAATTTAGAGATAAGTCCACTGTCATGATCACATAAATCAACACAACATGAAATTATGATATCTCTTTTTTGGTCATTAGTGAATTTAATTGACGTGTTTATCATAAGTACGGAATATTTGTGCTATTAATTAGCCCAACATAAATCATCAAACTATAACACACCCACTAAACCACTTGTTAACTCTCATGAAAATGTTAATGAACTTGAAAATAAAATCTATTCTAAGCATGATCTATTCACTATTGATGAGTAATATAGAACATCAAATTTTGATTTTAAAATTCACTTCATTACCATAACCATATGTAGATGAAGAGGTAATTTGTGTTTTTGTTTGTTTAAGTATAGCCTATTTGGTGTCAACAACATAGGCTATCAAATTCAAAGCTAAAACAACAAAATTCAACCACATCAAACATTTCCATTAAGCACAAAAATGATCAAAAATTAATAAAATGTTGAATCTATATGATTAAGAGGGCTTGATTACCCCTAAATTGAAGGGGTTTAGCCTCTCATATTTGTTATCATTTCAACAAATGTAGCATTCAACATGAAATAAAAATAAGAAGAAAATGCAAGCCAAGTAAAAAGAGAGCTAATTAAAATGAAATAAAAACTATTCTATTTGCATAAATAAAAAGATCTACACTACTAATATGAAAAGAAAGAGAGCATGTAAATAGAAAAGCGTATGAATTAACATTGCATAAAAGAAAATTACATGAGAAAAAATGGCTAAATAACCATGAAAAAGAAAAGAGAAATTTTTTGTTTATTTTTTAGCCTAAAACTAAACTAACTACAAGAGGAGGCTAAGTGCTTAATTACATGAACATATGAGTATTTATACAAGCCTAAGACCCTAATCATATTTTTGGGGACAACCAAATTGCCCTTGAGGAAGTGTGACCATCAAGTTACCATTAACATGAATCAATTCTCCACTTAAATGTGTATGTAACTTTAATTTTCATTAACATGTCCATTAGCTCCTAATTGTACATCATGGTAAGTGGGTAGATGAGCTTCTCCATGTTGCATGAAATAATTTATTTTCCATCTTCATTTGTTTCCTTCTATTGTGCATGCATTTTTCATGAAACCTTTTGTATTTTTCATCCAATTTTCCTGCAAATAAAAATAAAATGCCAAGTAAATATTCTCAAAATTAATATATGCAAAAAATGACCATTTTGCCCTTATATGAAGATGAATAAATGAGATTTGAAAATAATTTAAATTTTGGTTTAAACATGTTAAAATACCTTACATGCTCATTTATTTAATTAAATTTGATTAAACACGGAAGTAAAAATATGCACATTTACGTGCACATCACGGAGATAAACGGAGATATAGCGTAAAATAATGGAGGTGCAAAAAGATTCATTGGATATTAAACATAATATTTAAAGTTAATTTATTCTCATCTCTTATCGTTTGTGTTGGAAAGATGAATATTTTTTGACATTATATTAAAAAACTGAAGAATATCATGATTTATACAGATTAGATCTGGTGACTACAATAGATTTATAACTTATATTGATCACTTATGCCTTAAAATTAGGTCTTTATGCTAAATTTGTTGATTTGATTTAATAAAGAACTAGTCAAATCAACCTTTGTATATTAATGTTGCTAAAGTGTGTGCTAAAAAACCTCGATTTAGCGGATAAAGCGGAAAATAACAGAGCTTATATACTATTTTATGGTGCTAAATTGAAATAGTACAGCGGCCGAATAACGCTATACACTACAACAGAAATTTTACGGAGAATTAACGAAGCTTTAACTGCACAATTTCAAATATTTGCTGAGCTCCATGTAACTATTTGTACAATTTTCCATGAATAGTTTGAAATTTAAAAATATGTGTCTTTTAGTGTTTTTAAAAAAGTTTCCAAGTGCTGCACCAGTTAAATTTGTGCGTTATACGTAGGCATGTCAATGGGTCGGGTTCGGTCCGGCTATTATAAAACCCGGACTCGAGTACGATTACAATAATTAAAACCCGAGCCCGGTTCGAACCCTCAGGGTATTTCAACCCAATATCCGAGTCCGGTCCATCAGGCTTTTTAGGCCCGTTGGATAATAACCGTATACCCAACTCAGAATATTTATGTTAAATGCATATTTTAAAACTGCAATTTTGGTAAAATTTTGTATACAAACAATGTTAACATATAAATTGGACGGTGATGTAGTCAAGTTTACAACAAAAGTATGCAAAATATGTACATGTAAACAAACAAAATGGTAAATAAATAACATACACACTTATGTTTTGATATGACGAAAAACTAATAGTCGGGTCGAGTACTAGCCGGACCGGGTTTTGATAAAACCGTACATGTCCCAGGTCGGGCCCGAGTCAGGTTTGAATAGTAAAACGCAAAACCCGTACCCGCATTAATAGGGTTAGTTTGGACCGGACTCGAACCAACGTCCGTACCATTGACATGCCTTATACGTGTACCCTTATCCCGCCACAAACGCCTAACATACAATCCCGCTAACGCCTAACTACGTTAAGAACTAAATCAGTCGCAACAAAATTTTCCCGCCCACGCCTATCAATCCTCTTCTTTTCAGAACCCTAACCTAAATCCAAATTCAAAAATACAGCCGTTATCGAATCCCCGTCCAAACCCTAAATGGATCCTGTAACTGACGCTACTCCCCGCCGCTCTACCCGCCTTCAGTCTCCACTCAAATCGCCACCACCCACGAAGAATCTCATACCCGATAGCCCGATAACAGCACCCTACACTCCTTCCCAAATCGAATCGAATAAGCGCAAAACCACGAAAAAGAAGAAGCCGAAAACCCCGAAACCCCTAAAAACCCCGAAGCCTCCTCAAACTCCCAAATCCCTAAAAACTCCCAAATCCTTAAAAACCCCTAAATCCTTAAAAACCCCCAAAAGGACTTATTATAAAAAGGTTGTTTATGACGGGGGTAAGTTTGCAGTCAATGATGACGTGTACGTGAAAAGGAAAGAAGGGTCGGAAGCTGATGATTCCGAGCCTGAGGTTGAGGAGTGTAGGATTTGTTTTAGTGTTGGGAAGAGTTTGATGATTGAGTGCGACGATTGTTTGGGTGGTTTCCATTTGAAGTGTTTGAATCCAAAGTTGAAGAAAGTTCCCGAAGGCGATTGGATTTGTGGGTTTTGCGAGAGAAAGAAGAATGGAGAAGAGGTCGATATGCCTAAGCCGCCAGAGGGGAAGAAGTTGAGAAGGACAATGAAGGAGAAGTTGCTGAGTAGTGATTTGTATGCAGCACGGATTGAGAGGTAATGGGAAGATAAGATAATTAGAAGAAACATATGTATGTTTTGTAATGGTCTTTTCCTTAACATGATTAATTTTTATGTAGGAAAGTTTTGGTAGTTTATGCGATTGTAAATGTTGAGATATCAATGATTTTGAAATTGGGTGCTGCTAAATGCACCACATTCGTCACTATGTTTTACCTCAGGGTTTGATCTGCAGTGTACTACTTCATACAAAGTTCGGCTGCAGTATACATTTTTTCTCTCTTCTTTTTTCTTTTAACCCAAATTTTGGATGGTAGTGCACTGCCAGTCAAAATGGATAAAATGGAGTCCATAATGCAGTGCATTTGGCAGCACCCCTGAAATTTTGGTGGATTATGGGCGTAACTGATATCAACCTGAATAGGAGAATCTCTTGATTTTTAAATCAACATGTATGCTGGCTGTTTGATTGGACATGGAGATACTGATTTGGGTATTGTTAATTTGAAAGCAAATTCAACTAAATCTAAACCAGATGCATACTTGCATGCTGGGTGTGATTGTTATTGATGGATGATGCTGTTTAGTGCTGTATCCTGAGTAATTTTTACTTTCCTCTTTCAACGAGGGTATTCTCAGAAAAAGTTACTTGATTTCAGGTTGTGGAAAGAACCAAATGGGGTCTTCTGGATGAGGTGTCGGTGGTATATGATACCTGAAGAAACCACGGCTGGGAGGCAGCCTCATAATTTGAAGAGGGAACTATACCGCACTAACCATTCTAGTGATGTGGAGGTGAATGATGAAGGCCATATTCATATGGATTAAGTTCCCGCATTTGCTAATTTAATTTACTTCAAAATGCACACATATCCTTTTCAAATCATTAATCAGCAAAACCTTATCAAAACCCGTAGAACTATTATGTTTATGCCTTTATTTATCAAATTGTTGGGGAATATAGTTAAAGGATATATTTTCCCCATAATATTGTTGGAAAGTAGCATTTTTACCATTATATTATCCTGGTCGGACTGTATAGCCATGGGCTGGGTAAGGGCAGTAGCTTAAGTACAATTGTAGCTTGAGCTATCATTATATTATCCTGGTTGGACTATATAACCACGGCATGGGTAAGGGCAGTGCTTAAGCACAATTGTAGCTTGAGTTATCATTGTTTAATTTTTATTCAAATCATTATAGATCAGTACTAAGTCTATCTATAGTTTAACTAATTATGTATTATGATTGGTCCAGATGGAGACTGTAATTAGACACTGCTTTGTTCTGAACCCTAAAGAATTTGCTGAGGCCAGTAATGCAGGAGACGATGTTTTCTATTGTGAATATGAATACGATGTTTACTATAACAGTTTCAAGCGCATCTCAGATATCCAGGATGACGATGACGAGGAGGTAATATATATATTGAAAACATGATAATAATCCTGATAATGAAAACGAATCTAGTACCCAAGAGAATTATTTTATCTTTCATAATTGTAGAATGATAAAGAAGCTGAAAAGGATACCGAGTGGAAAATGTCAAAGAGTTTAGCTTATGAAACCGATGATGGTTCTGGAAGTGAAGATGAAGTTGCAGATTCTAATGCACACAAGAATCATTCCCATGAGTTGGCCGCAGTATGTACTTTTATCAGGCTTAGTAAGATGTCTATATGTTTATTTATTGTTCTATAAAATGTTCTTTTCTTCTTCTTAGAACTCTAGTAAAGGAAGAACATTTGGTCTTCACAAGATTGGGATAAAGAAGATCCCAGAGCATGTTAGACGCCATAAACAAACTGACTTGGAAAAGGCAAAGCAAACACTGTTGCTGGCGACATTGCCTAAATCTTTACCTTGCAGAAATAAGTATCTACAACATACTTGTGTAGTGTCACATAATATAATGCTTGATTTGAGTCATTTTATTGATTGTTGAGCTTATTTTGTAGTGAAATGGATGAGATAGCTTCATTCATCAAAGGTGCTGTTTGTGGCGAACTATGGTTTGGGCGCTGTCTGTATATTCATGGTGTTCCTGGAACTGGCAAGGTAAGTGATACATTATCAGTCTTATATTTTTCATGCCCATGATTTTAAGTGGATATTACTATTAGTTTCATTTTGTATCATACTGCAGACTATGAGCGTACTTGCAGTGATGCGAAATTTAAGGTCTGAAGTTGATGCGGGAAAAATGAGACCCTACAGCTTTGTCGAGGTCAATGGCTTGAAGTTGGCTTCTCCTGAAAATATATATAAGGTTCTAAAATTACTTCTATGTATCACCAATATTATACGATATATTTGCTGATATTTACATGATGGTGAATCAATGCAGATTGTCTATGAGGGATTAACTGGAAACAGAGTTGGGTGGAAAAAGGCTCTTAACCTTTTGAATGAACGGTTTTCCGATGAAAAGAAATCAAACAAGAATCAGCCTTGTATTCTACTAATTGATGAGCTTGATCTTCTTTTAACAAGAAACCAGTCGGTAATTTTCTATGGAATATCGACTTTCTAGCTTAAAATTATGTTATTATTATATAATTAATATTTGAGTAACATTACTTGCAGGTGCTTTACAATATACTGGATTGGCCTACAAAACCAAATTCTAAGCTTATAGTCATCGGTAAAACTGCATTACATAACATTTATTATTTTCTTTTGCTAACATGGACATTAGATTTTTGTCATTTCACCACTATATTTTTACTGCTTTCAGGGATCGCAAATACAATGGATCTTCCAGAAAAGTTACTTCCACGAATTTCAAGTCGAATGGGAATTCAGAGGCTATGTTTTGGGCCTTATAATTATCAACAGCTACAGGAAATAATATCAACTCGCCTTAAAGGCCTTGATGCATTTGAG
The DNA here is from genome assembly GCA_030737815.1 of Allium fistulosum. Lineage (NCBI taxonomy): Eukaryota > Viridiplantae > Streptophyta > Magnoliopsida > Asparagales > Amaryllidaceae > Allium > Allium fistulosum. The sequence continues at coordinate 3,724,828 of JASFAW010000015.1, forward strand.
AAACAAGCTATTGAATTTGCTTCAAGAAAGGCAAGTGTTATTTACAACTATTATGTTATCTATATTCATGCAGCCTGCTGTTTTATCTATGAAAGAGAGACATGAAGATACTTCCCTTTATCCTAAGCCGTAACTAACAAATATGCTGAATTATTGGACTAAACTCCTTTAATTCGAATACATGTACATTACCTCCTTCCTTTCATTTTCTTCCAAATTTTCTGTTCTGTTTCACTGTGCTGATTGATTAGACATGTTTATACATAACAAAAGTGAGAAGTGATGCTAGCTAGTTACTTATTGTTTCTTACAAAACCAAATTATATAATCGATATTCGAACATGGCTATAAAAAATCTCAAAATTTTACGATTTGAATTCCCATTTTAAATCGTTTCTCTCCAAGTAAGGTTCGATTTTCATATTCCAGTTCATTCATAACATAATTAAAGTTGCAATCTATTAAAAAATAGAATAAAATAAGTCTATTCATTTGAAAAATATCATGATGCTTATTTAAATTTGTAGTTCAAGTATCGTTGTTAACAAAAAATAAAATTGTGTATTATGTTTAAATGTAAAATCTCAAGCATCAAAATCAATTTTAAGAATATAAAATATTATTATGAATGTAGAATCGATACTTTTACATACGTAAATGTCATTTAGTAAAATACACAGAACACATTTCTAGCATACAAGTGAGAGTGTGTGTGTGTATAGACATACACATATACTGTACATACCCATAAAAATATAAATGCTTTGTATCTACAATTCACTATTTAAATCCAGTTTTGACTTAAAGCTTGAACTTTACTATTTACAATCGAATTATGTCTGGAGAATCTTGTTTTTGAACAAACATCCATACAGATTTAGAGAGCCCCTAAATTGATACTATTGATGTGGTTGACACTTGATACCATAACAAGTTTTTTGCATGCATATTAGTGATGTTGATTTGCATAGCTTAATCATGATTGGTATCCCTTAACAACTTTTTTGAGTGTATACTAGTGATATTGATCTGTATAGCTTATTACGATCAAATTACTTTTAGCTGTGAGTCGTGGATGAAACTAAATATCTCAGAAAATGTTAAATCGATTTTGTAAGTTTTTATTCTTTATCGATCAATCTAATATTCTATTATTCTTTGGTTTGAAGTTCAGTACACTGTTACTCAAATATATTACTTGTTTGTTAGTTTTTTGTTTATCTTTTACATGTGTCTGGTTGGACGATGGTATTGGTTTGGTGTTCCTTCTATACTACCCAGAGTTGAATGATGGCTTTATAATCTTTTGGCTTTAGTTGTTATCTTTTTGTATACATACCTTTTTATTTATTATTATACCAGATTACTTAATTGCGCAAGTTAATTTGACTTAGATATGCTGGTTTGTAATTTGTCAATTCAGTGTTCAACAGAATCTGCTGTGTAAAGTGTAGTTCTTGCTTAATTTCAGTTTGATTGAAACTTGATATATAGAATCTATGATTTGGTGTTTGTTAGCTTAGACATAATTATGCTTTGTACACATCCAAATAATATTCAACCACGTCTTCTTATTACAGAGAACCAGCTTACATTAATCAGAAGTTATTAACGGCGTACAAAGATACAAAACCTTCCCAGGGTCTTGGCGCAATGCGCCAGCAAATGACATACACCTTTTTTAATTTTCTGCGCATGTATTAAAAGATTTATGTGCTCATTATAATTATATATCACAACTAATTTACCAAGACTAATATAATTTATATGTTACTAATAGATATAAAAAAAGGTTTTATTGAAATGTCATATGCTTAAAATATCATTTAATTATACTACATCGTTCAATAATTAATCATTCATTTAGAAGTTAAACTTCGAAACAAAAGCTATTGTTTAGCATTTCAAGTATAAACTTACAGTTGATTGTGTATGTCTTAAGTGAGGGAAAAAAACAAAGAGAAATGGTATTTCATTATTTGCGTCGTGTGGTGTCATTTTGATGAATCGATTTTATTTCCTGTTACAAATGTTTATTTATGCATTTTTTACTTTATAAAATTTTAACAGTTATTTATTATATTTTGATCATATAAAACTACGAAAGTGTAACTTAGATCTTACCTCAATCTGTCATATCATCGTATGAATGAATATTTAATACATTCAAGTGTCGATATTTGATTGTGCACATGGTCTATATTATATTACAACTTACCTTACGAATATATTACATAAAGAGCATTAGTTTTCCATATAAAATCTGTTAAGTTTCGGCACTCTCAAGTACGCACCCGTTGCCTATGTGCAGGCTTTAGTGTAGAGCTATTTGGTACAACTAAAGGAATCATCTGAGTCACATCTAACAAGAGCTACATGTGTTTGACTTCAACCCAGGGACGAAGCTAGGGGCCATGCCCCCCCCCCCCCCCACATTTTCGGAATTATATACAGAGAATGATTTTTTTCTTTTTATTGTGTTGATTTGCTGTTTTGAATGTAGTTCAGAAAGAAAAAACAATAAATTGACTAGTTGATGGTGCTGTGTGTGGTCTATAGGGGTAGAGTTGTACTCAAATACTTGGTTAGTTGACTAGCTGATTTGGTTTTTCATTTCATTTTGAAATACTGTTGACAAATTAGTAAAATAAATACAAAAATTTGGCCCCTCTTGTTGTTAAATTCCTGGCTTCGTCCATGCTTCAACCAAAGAGAATTTAAAAGAAAGTCATCCTTTAGAATCTTAAAAAGAAAAGACTTATAAACAATCTTGTGATTAATTTTTATGCATTTTTGGACTGCAAAACAATAAAACGGCGATTAAAAAAGAGAAATTACATTAGAACACAAAATGGCGACACAAAATCTGGCACAGGCGATTCAATCATTAGATCTCTCTCTGATTTCCACTTCCCATGTTCAGACAAATAAATCTAATGGCCAAGATTTTTCGTGTCAAATTTGTGTTTTATTTTGTGCATTTTAACCGCTCCCTTAAAAAAATAGTGAAAATTTAAAAGGCACGACTTTTTTTACATTGTGCTTTTGTGCCATATGAGCCATTTAGCGTGCATTTTCATGTGCGTTGTGCCGTGGGCCAAAAAGCTGCCATAGTCGCGCAGTGCTTCACGCCATATCCACCATAGCATGCCTTTTATAACTATGGTTCAAGACATATTTAGAATTATTATGTTTGGCTATGATTTTTCCCATCTTTAGTCTTCATTTTTCACTCTATTGGTTTAACGACAGGTTGCGGCTATGTCAGGTGATGCTAGGCGTGCCCTTGAAATATGTCGACGTGCTGCAGAACTAGCAGATTATCGACATAAACAGTCATCAACTTCATCTGAAGGTATTATACAATTAATATAGTAGCGACTTAAAATGAACATGTAATATGCAAAAATATCTTATAGCAGCTAATTTGCCAATGGATGTCAATCCTCTAAATCCTGCAATTTGATTTAATAATCTATAGCTTGATATGACATATAAGCTAAGATTAATTGTGATTATCACATCAAGGATTTCTCCTTTTCCTTATGGTACTTTTTTCGGGTCTGTTGATTTGGTTATTTTTCTCACTATTGCTGGCATGCTACCCTGCTAATTTAAAGTATCTTATATCCTAGGCAAGTGTCGTGTTGGTATCCAAGACATTGAAGCTGCAATCCAAGAAGTCTTTCAAGCACCGCATATCCAGGTGAATTGAGATGACAATAAATCGAAACCACATGACAAACTTTAAGTTTTTGTAGTTTTGCTGTCAAAATAAGCATGTACATAGCCGTGGTCTCTGATTTAAATATGGTGTTTCCTTGTTGCAGATGATAAAGACATGTTCTAGACTTGGCAAGATTTTGTTGGTGGCTATGGTACAAGAGCTTTACAGAAGTGGGGTGTCTGAAGTAACATTTGAAAAGGTTTGAGCTTTTCGTTTATTATTTTTCATATAAGTTATTTTGTTACTCTCTTTTTTTAGGCAACCATGATTGTGAATCGGTTGGGATGGCATAAATCCATGGAGTGAATTTTATGCAAGCATCTTTTATCGTTTAACAAGTTAGTATAAACCAAGGTTTGAGGTTTTGACCGAAACACCGAGATTCCGGTCGTTCCGTTTAGGTTTCGGTTGGGATCGAAACGGAAACCAATCCGAAATTCCGATTCAATAAAAACTATTGAACTTCAAATTTTACAACAAAAAGAAGTCTAAAAAAAGAAATAATTTGAGTTTCAAATGCATGAATAATCAAATTTAAAATTGTAACTTAGAAAACATATAAATTCACAAAATATGCGAATGGTGTGACTAAAAAAGTTGATAAAGAAATAATAAATATTTTTTAGTGTTATAAATATTTATAATTAATCAGTATTGTTCTTTTATATCTTATTTTTCAATCAAATATAATTTATACGTTTTGTTTCAATAAATTAAACAAATATATGCGTAATTATATGAAAAACAAACAACGATATCCGAAACCGAAACTAGAATCGAAATTCCCGAAATTTACGAATTACATCGAAATTCCTAAAATTTCAAAAGACCGAAACCGAGATCTCGAACCTTGGTATAAACTGAAATTCATCATATTATGGCTGTTATGTTAATGGTAACCGTTACCGATGCGAGAAAATCTTATCGTACCGACACAATTGGTGAGTCTAAATTCACTATCGATATTCTACTGTTACTGCTGGTAAAATGATGGTTGGTATACCGATAAACCGGTAAAATATTGGCTGGTAATTGTAAATTTACCAATACAGAAAACATTTTCTTTTTTTAGTTGACGTATAATTTTTTTTAATTCATCACAAATTGTTTACATCAATATGAAATAATAACATTTCTAATCTTAGAGTTTGAACCTAATAAAACTAAAAAAAGAAACATAGGCATAAATAATATTACAAACATCTTCCTAAAAATTGATATACCTTCAAATTTGTCGGTTGTTGGGATTAATTTGAATAGTGAAAAAAAAGAACAATATACCCGGTAAATTTTCTGTGATCATTGGTTTTGACGTTTTTGTATCGCTATATTTACATGATAAATTTACTGTTACCATACCGATAGTATTGATAATGGTATGGTAATGGTAAATTAACCATTACCATAACCATAACAGCCCTATACAAAAAACAATGATGAAATATCACAAATGTGAAGAAATTATGAAAACCGGGAGGCAAAGGATATACAGGACCTGGCGTGCAGTGGAAATGCATGCATAATCACGTAGATCAATCTACATACTACCACTGTTGGTTTTTATCCATGCCATTCTTTTATATGGCACCCTTGGCAATTCAAAATTTATTTGTATTATTTGAGTGTTCCTTTAGATGATTGAACTGGTATCTTCCCTTTCAACAAGGAAATAGTTTACTGCAAGATCAAATTCTCAATTGGTGTTATCTGCCTGATTGCCAGTAAACAGGCAACGGCTTGCTTACACTTTTGTACAGCAACACGTCATCAAATTTGTAGTTACATTACATGAATTTTTACGGTTATGCTTCTATTAAGGATGTTCAGAGTTTTTTGAGGTTTTGCAGTAGTTCACTCAAAAAGAAAATTATATATGGCTAGTTATCAACCGTAAAAAGACTAAATAGATTGGTCTTGGTCTAATATAACATTAAGATAGATATTCTAATAAATGGTTAAAACTGAGATAATGTGAAATGTTTTCTCTATTATTTACTACCTTGATATTAGGTTGTACCACATATTTGAAATCCTGTTTTTTGTAATTTTATTTATATTTTGTTTCAGTTGGCAACAACTGTTTTCTCTCTATGTTCAAACAACAAGGAAGAACTCCCTGGCTGGGACAGCCTACTTAAAGTAGGGTAAGAAGAATCATCATCATTTTTTTTTATATCTTTGAGCATTGAGTTTACCATCATTTGTTTTGATTAGGCTAAAATAACATAGTTTGTTCTTGAATTTTCTTACAGCTGCAAATTAGGCCAATGTAGAATCATTCTCTGCGAGGAAGGAGTAAAGCATAGATTGCAAAAACTGCAACTCAATTTCCCGAGGTAATAAAACACTGATTATTGTGACAGCTAGCATATTATATCAACATATAACATGTTTCTAAGCCTTTGCAGATCAGTTGACCATTTAGTTAATTCTTTATTTAAAAATAATAATAAAGTTAAATGTAAATTTTTACTGATGATGGTTTTTTGTGTGGCAGTGACGATGTGGCATTTGCATTAAAAGATTGTCCAGATATTCCTTGGTTATCCAAATATCTATAACCACTCCATTTATGTTTGCAATTGTACCCTGGAGACATTCTCCGAGATGGCATTGTATGTATTGGCTTTTCATTTTTGCCGTTTTTACTTTTCCTTTGTGCATAATTTATCTATTTTCCGGTAGCCTTAACTTTAGATGCAGTATATCATATTCTTCAGATGCAATACAAGATAAATTTATGCTACTTTTTCCCAAACACGTAAGGAGGAATGATTTGAATATGTATGTTTTTTTAACAGGTAAAAGAGAAGAAATCTGTATGAAAACTTGCTACTGTTGGAAATGATTGTCAACACCCAAACTTATACATGTACACTAGATGAATGCTTACATGTATTTTTCAAAGCGGATAAAGCCCTTAATGAATTAGAAGCCTTTACAGCTGTTGCTGTTTTGCAGGGATGCTAATGTTGTAAGTTGAAGTAAAAAACAGCTGATAGTATTGTTTTACTAATTAATTTTTGAATCTGTAACCGAACTTATGTTACCAAGCGATGCAAAATGTGCTTATCTCTGGTTTGGACGATGGCTACTGAGCGTTGAACGATATTTTTTATATGTAATAATATCCATCTTAGTTTATATTATTTTTTACTTAAAAGTTGCGGGTTACACCGTATGCTACTTGTATGCAGCGGATCATACAAATACAGCCCGAGTGATGGTTATGTATGGATAGCCCATGACGGCGACTAAGGTCTCAAGCTAGCTTTGTGAATGCTGCTTTAGTCATATGACATGCGTACCAAATAAAATACATATTTCATCTGTGACCATGCTAATATGACAAGGTAGTTTTGTTTCAAGTTAGTCTTGTGCATCAATAATAATGGGTGAAATAAGTACGAAAGCCCTTTTTATCGATTTCAAAATACGAAGTTAAATATTCGCTCATAACAAAATTTGCATTTGGTTGGTCCATGCACAATAATATATGTGCTTATTGACTCCGTTTGTGCAACCAATGAAAAGTGATATTTTGTTCAGACTATTCTCAATTAAATTGTACAGTAAGTACAAAACCACATACTTACCCAGGCTTGTACAATAGTATATAACATCTGTAACTGAATTGCTACAAGATTTCTTGAATTAGCACAAGGGGCTTTTCTGTATTAGATACCTATAAACAAAAGTACAAGCGCCAATATATTTTATGATTTTAGTACTGTGATTCTAGTATCTAAATTGTAATAAATATTTACCTTAAAAATTAAATTCATCAATATCATAAAATTATATCCTAAATCGCAGTTGTTCATAAGGTAAAATGAAAGTCATCAAAACTGCACAAATGAACATTATTCTAAATATTTGGTATTCTATGCCGTTTGTATAAAACGCATAAGTTTTTATAATGTAATCAAGATATTCAATCAACAAATAAATAAATTCAAAGTCTACCTTGTTTGCATTGTAAATAATGGAAGACACAAACAAATTCATCTTATTTGCAAAAACAATTATGAATTGATTGGATTAAACATATCACCTAATAAATAATTTTTCAACGATAAATAACATCAGTGAGAATGAAAGGCATTATGTAAACAATCCAAATTACGATAAAAACCATAACTTTAAACATTTAATAATTTATATCATTTACCTGCATGCACATGTTATTCTATCACAGCATCGGTTATTATTATGCATGCCTAAAGAATCGGATCCCTGATTTCTAACCACTTATCTAACCGACTTAACCCCCTTACCAGTGATCATTAACAATAGGATGTAATTTTATTTACATTGTCCAAGACATTTTAATAAAAAAAATTATAATTCAAAATTTTCATGCGCTTGCGATATCGAAAGCGGAAACCATAATCAAAGTAGAACAAAATGACTTAACTTTAAATTTTTAATAATTTATCGTAACAAAATTCTCATGTCATATTCTATTCTACGTAATTAATATCGGATAATATCGTTGATATATCATCGATATATCTATCCCTCCTAAGACGATACTTTTTCAAAATATCGATTAAAACATCGTTATCGATATATCGTCCGATATTTATCGATATATCGCTCCGATATTTAGCATAAAATATCGTTCATTATTTTATGTGTTTGGAGAATATGTATTAACATATAAGTATCTTGACATTCTTAATTGTATACGGTGAATGACAATATCTATACCATATTAGGAATCTTAACGCACTAATTTTTTTGTTTTAACCATATAATTTTAGTCTTCTTTGTTAGTTTTTTAATAAAGAAAACTCTACTTATTCCATTATTTTATATGTTTTATTTTCCAAAGACTTTACCGGTAAATAAGATCATGAAAGAGCTACCTCCTTTTTTTAGTTATTTTGTTGTTCGCCATTTCTAATTAGTAAGTTAACTTATAAAAATTCATTTTATTAGTTATTATAATGCACCAAGAACTAAAAGTTGAAGAGCGGTAAAGTTATATATTGGACACATTGATAAAGAATGAGCTATTACAGAAATTGGTATCAAATCAACATTGCTTATTCAAAAAATTAATTGAAAATGAAAACTATGAAATTATAAATATGAAAACTTTGAAAAAGTAATTTAGATGATTGGATGATTGAAGAAACAATAAATATAGTATAAAAATAATTAAAATGAAAAAGATGTACAGTATACGAATTTCTCTATTTTTATGTGCTTATATTATGATGAATATCTCAATAAATGGATTATAATATGTAAACTGCAATCAGTCTTTTATAGTAATTTGACATTATTTATCCAAATATTTGAAAACTTAACTTCAATATAACATAGTACAATATCGTTTATAACATGTTTTACACATGTCCGATATTTTATCGATATTATCATGATATTTTAAAATATTTCATATCGGTACTCGGCCGATACGTACCCGATACTGATATTATCTACTTAGGTCATATCTTTATTCTTGAAAGTTGATTTTTGTAATTTGTGAAATTAACAAGTATCGCATAATGGCGCCAAATCCAAGTATCACGTAAAAATCATTACTTATAACCATAATGGAGGTTAATCCAACTTCAAATCCAAATCTCTATAGAAGCATCAATCCAAATACAGATCCAAATCCAAGCAGTTCTCGAGATAACGAGGAAGACAAGGAGGAGGAGGATGGTTGGGTGCTTGTAAGAAGGAAAAAGGGGATTAAAAAGGGGGAGATGGCTATTGAAGTTAGGACAGGAACTTAGTCGAGGGTAGGTGGAGGAAGTAGATTAGAATTCTCCAAGTCACAAGCCTGAAAAAAATAAGAGGATGGAGATGAACTCTAATAAGGGAAATTTTATGCCACATCCTTCTATTTGAAAATAATTAGACTCACATCCCTCTCATTTACAACTTATAAACTACGTCCCTCCTTTTAAATAATTAAAAAACAAATACCCGTATTACCCTACCCGCTTTCATTTTATACAAAATCCTTTTCAAATCGTCGATATCATTACATTGTCAATCGGAAAAAAAACCAAAAACTCTCAATCGTTTACACTGTCAATCGACCAAACAGAGGGAAAATAATGAAAAATATCTGCAAATTTGTGGAAAACAATCTTCAATGTTTGAAGATGGCAAACAATGATGACATTGTGAAGAATACGTATCAGTTCAAAAGGGAAATCCTAAAAATAAAGAACTAAAGGGAATATAAATTGAGATTTTGCCGTATATATTGGTTACTTTACATATTGTTTGCATCAAAATTGGTCACAAACACCCAATAGAGTTCTAGTAGAGATCAAATGAAGAATAAAATTAAAACAGAGCAAAAAAAGCAAATCAAACACAAATTTTATAGTGGTTTGACAATCTTGACCTACGTCCACTTCTTTCTTTTATTGATCTTGCACTAGTTGTTTGATTACAAGAGATTTGGATCAGTTGGGATCCACTAATACAAGAATAAAGAATAGTAATGACAGAGCCTTAGCAGCAAAAAGAAAAATATCACCATTATGAAAAATGATCGCTGTATTTATAGGGGAAGACGACTGAATATCTTCCTGAAATTTCGCAGGTAGAATCTCATGGAGTAGATGAATCACCTCAAAAGTTTCGTGGCCCAACTCCCAAGGATAAGAGATTGGCTCTGATCAATCCAAATGGCCATGTGGCGCCGTGCGATCGCTCCAGTAAGTCCGCCTTGATGTTGGCTTCGTATTTCCAAAGTTAGTTTGCATAGTCGCCCATATGTTATTTGGAGATACCGTTCGATTTCCATTGAGTTGAGCTGTTGGGATGATACAATCTGATCCCCTACCTAGCGAAAGTGATACGACCCGATCCCCTGTCTTGGGGAAGTAATATGATCCGATCCCCTACCTAGGGAAGTATTAATCCATACTTAGAATATTCTGGAGAGTCTATCTCCTGGTCTCGCTTGATTGCTGCTTTATACCATCATCTGTGCTTGATCTCTGAACTCCATGACCATCCCTCCGGGCTACTTGCCTTGTCTACCGTCGAGTCTAATTTGTCAAACCGGTCTGGATATAGCTGGACCAGAAGACCGGATAACACTTGCCCCCCAAATACGCCTTGTTTCAAACATGACGTGCTTTGAATCGAAGCAAGTTAGAGTTTCCAAAAAGGATTCCATTCAGTTTTCTGAACAGTCATTATCCTTTCGTTGAGTTACCTCTCCAAAGAGTCGTATCTCTATATGTTTGCTGTGATGCTTAACCGATATTCGTCAGTATAAATATGGAGTGCAATCTCTCAATTATTGTTTGTGCTCGATTCCATTGAGCTTATCGGTCGAGTTAACAGGCCTCGGTTATCTGAACCGGTTCTCTCTCTCAAGAGTTCTCAGGTAAAAATTCAATTTCTGTCGAGTCAAGAAATCAAATGTCGAACGTGCACACACGCTCATTCGTGTATTCTCTGTTGTCATCAGCTACCAAGTGTGTTCAAATGGTATAGGTCGATGCCAATTTCCACCAAATTGCACTCACAATTTCATCCATCATTTTTTCATTTTTTTTAAAATATGGGTGGGATTTGGTACCGACCCGTATAAGGGGGATCGGTACCGATCCCGTAAGCACATGTTTAATGCATGGACCCGTTTACAATGGATTGCGTAGCGTACTGAGTGAAAAACATGCTTTTTATTTTGGATTATTGGACTACGTATGGTATAATCCGCTTAATCAATCCTCTATTTCCATTTTCTATTATTTGCTTATATTCGTTCCTCCTTGCAACCGATCTGATTCCTCATCCTTCTTCACTTTCTTACACTAATCCCTTCTTTTTTATTCGTTTAGTCATTTCTAGTCTATTTGCAACCGAATCCATTCCTTCAGCCGCCATTAAAGAGCGCAAGTTCCCAACCTCCAACAATGGAAAATCTCGAATCGACTAGGTTGAACCCCATATCCATAGTACCTCCGCTTGTTCGTGCTCCAAATCCACCAATCATCACTTCCAATTAATTAATTCTCAGGGTAGAATCCCTCTTGAAGCCCTAGACCCGATCCGCCCGGGTGTCAGTCGATTTCGTTTTGAAATGTATAGGTAGATGTTGGGCTGGAGTGAGTATAGGGATCGATTGCATGCATGAGATCAGTGCTGATGTTTTAGAGATGAAGTGAGATGTGGGATCAGACGTTGGTGGGGCATTCGGTATGGATATGGGATGGATGAGATGCAGTTGCAGATAAATGTGGGATTAGTATTGTTGTGGAGGAGACGAAGTGGAGTGGAAGCTGAAAGGGAGGGCAGACTAAGGATCTTAAGGCTAATTTAACACTAGAGGGGGGTGAATAGTGTTTAATGGATTCTATGACTTATATGAACTAAATTAAAATTATGACACAAACAAATGCAGAACTTAATCACAGAACAATCAAGAATCAAACACAGATGCAGAAAGTAAATAAAAAGCAGTAAAAGGAAAGAATACACCGGATTTTATACTGTTTTGGAGTTACCCTACATCCAGTTCTGTACCAAGGCAGAACACCTCATATAGATTTTTATTATACCAAAGTCGAGATTACAATCCTCAGTTTCTAAAGGCCTTGAGGTACCCTCCTGTCTCACGAGTCCGGGGCAAACTCTCTTGATTTAAGGGCCACAAGATTACCCAATTGATTTCCAGGCACAACCACACCTTATAGAGAGACTCGATAAACTTTTGATTACAAATTGATCCTATAACTATGAATAGCACTTTGATCTTCGAGAGAGGGCAGAGAATCAAACAAGAATGAGATTCTAATTTGATTCACTTGAGAATTTGGCAGAATCTCTGCACGATCTTAAAAATATGAATATTTTAGAATATGGATTTGTGGAGAAGGAGTGAAGAAAATAAGAAAGTAGTTAGTTAAAAAATTCGTTTGTGAAGGCTATTTATAGACCAGTAACGGTCATAACCATTCGTGAAGAGATTTAAACGAAATGACACTTCTTTTGAAAATTGAAACTTTTGAATTTAACGGCCACCATGTCGACATGGGGTATCCCATGATGTCGACATCCCTAAGTTAAAAATAATGTAAAATTTGTTTTGAAAATGGTATTGAACGGAAAACAAGGTAAAATGATTCTGGAGTAAAATAAACTAATATTCCTATGTTTTAAAATAAAGAAGAGTAGAAAAATATATTTTTAGAATGTATATATAAATTTGATTTTAAATCTCAAGTGTGTATATATATATTATAAAAGAATATTTAAAAGTCAGAAGATAGTTTTAAAAACAAACGAAGTTTAAAAAAAGAGTTTGTTTATTAAAAACAAAGACAAAGAATATTTTAAGGCTAAAACATTTTGAAAAGCAGTTTTGGAAATCATTTTGAAAAACCATTTTGAAGTAGTTTTGCAAGCTTCTTCCTGCATAATATCTCATCACATCAGGACTCGAGAACTTGTACAAAACCAGGATGTTCGTGGGTTTGTAAGCCACTTGTCGTAGGTTTGTAAGCTACTTGTCGTGGGTTTGTAAGCCACTAAGAAGATAGAAATGGGTTCCATCCCAAATGAAATATGGAATGAAAATTTCCATGCTATTATGAAGTTTTAACAATAAACTAGACACATAAATCTTGATCTTGATACTCATGAGTCTTTAAACTTGATTTCTTCATCCTTGATCTTTATACTGTACAGTCTTCAATAATCAGTACCCGCCTTATATATATCCTGCATAATAACATTCATATATATCTAGACAATAGTGTTAGTATATAAGTTATAATAAAATAAGTTACAAAGGTTGTTGTCATCAAAACCACTATCTCCAGTTCCTAACAATCTCCCCCTTTTTGATGATGACAACCTTATAAAATATATGTACCACTTCGATCATACCATAACTCCCCCTTACACCAACAACTCCCCCTTACTCCAAGCCTACTATTTTATATAACTTCTCCCCCTTTGTCATCAACAAAACAATAACCTATAAACCTTGAACTTAATAGAAAATGAGATAAACAAACATATGATATAAGAATAATAACTATGTATGAGTGAACATTAATTAAGTTAACACTTTATATACAAATTAACAAACCAATATATAATCAAGAAAGAGAAAAACAAAAACGAAAAACACTTAACGAGGACCCTTAACTATTGGTGATTTATGGACCGAACAATTTGGATAATGGAGACAAAAGTTTCCACGTTGTTCGACCAAGTTCCCATTAGCGTCAAAAAGGACCTCTCCAACGCAAATCACGCCATCGTCTTCGTCCATATGAACATCCGGATTCAGCAGAGGATGTTCTTCTTCTTGATCCTCTTGTGGTTCTTCCATAGGCTCTTCTTCTTTAGAATCGATGGCTTGTGACGATTCTTCGATGACAATGGGACTGGCATGGTTATCCATAAGGAATTTTTTTAAATTCCTAAGAATTCTGCCTTGCCTATTTTGTTCTCTAGCCATTCACAGTTGACTCACTTGAATTTCCGTCATCATTTGAAGCAAATCTTTCATCTTCTCTTGTAATTTGATGACTCGTACGAGTGTGGAACATTGAAAACGACCAGAATGAGGAGAAGTGGGTGAAGAAGGTTCATTATTAGAAGAGGAAGCCATTAATTTAATGTTTTAGATGTTTATTACAGAGAATAGAATAGAGAAAAGGAGTAAAAGTCAAAATATATAAATATATAACCAAATAACTAATTTTAGAGGGAAATTTAAATTTGAAAATCTCGGCATGTATGTCGACATAAGGGGGATGGGTCATGTCGACATGCCCAGTTCAATTTTTGAGAAATTTTTATTTTTATTAATTATTAACTATACTTGTATTATTTATAATTTATATTTCAGTTAATGAACATATACCTATTTCTCTTCTAAATTTAGTAAAGTTTTGTTCATTTAATGGTTTGGTTAATATATCAGCAATTTATTTTTCAGTATTAATATATTCAAGAGTTATGACTTCTTTACTTATATTATCTCTAAAAAATGATGTCTAATATCAATATGTTTTGTTCTAGCATGATGAGTTGGATTTTCAGATAAGTTTATTGCACTAGTATTATCACAATAAATTGGCGATTTAGTTATAGTTAATCCAAAATCTTTTAAAGTTTGTTGCATATATATAACTTGAGAACAAGCCAAAGCAGCAGATATATATTCTGCTTTAGTTGTTGACAAGGATACAGTGTTTTGCTTCTTACTAAACCAGGAAACCAGAGAATGTCCTAGAAAGTGACAAGTTCCACTTGTACTTTTTCGATCTGATTTACAACCAGTGTAATCAGCATCACAATATGAAATTAAATCAAATACATCATTTTTAGGGCAAAATAAACCATAATCTAAAGTATGTTTTACAATCTTAAAATTCTTTTAACAGCTTTTAAGTGAGTTTCTTTAGGTTGAGATTGGTATCTTGCACAGAGACAGACACTATGCATGATGTCAGGATGACTTATTGTTATATAAAGCAACGAACCAATCATTCCCCTATATAATTTTTGATCAACATCTTTTGATTTATCTTCTACTTAAAGCTACATTAGTTGTCATTGGAGTTGGTTTCCCACTAGAAGTGGTCAATCCAAATTTATTAATTAAATCCTTAGCTTATTTTTCTTGACTAATGAAAATTCCTTTATCAAATTGTTTGATTTGAAGTCCTAAGAAGAAGCTTAGTTCTCCCATATGACTCATTTCAAATTCTTTAGTCATTATATCTGAAAATTCTTTATTCATTATGTTATTAGTTGACCCAAATATTATATCATCTACATATATTTGTATTAATTGAATATCATTTTTGTTTCTTTTAACAAAAAGAGTTGTATCTATTCTACCAATTTCAAAACCAGATTGTAGTAAATAAGATCTTAGTCTTTCATACTAGGCTCTAGAAGCTTGTTTCAGACCATATAAAGCTTTCTTTAATTTATATACATGATTTGGAAATTCATTATTTTCAAAAAGTGGAGGTTGTTCAACATAAACATCTTCTTTTACAAAACCATTTAGAAAAGCACTTTTAACATCCATTTGATATAACTTGAAATTATTGTAATTTGCGAAAGCAAGTAGAATCCTGATAGCTTCTAGTCTTGTTACGGGTGCAAAGGTTTCGTCATAATCAATTCCTTCTTCTTGACAATAACCTTGCGCGACAAACGAGCTTTATTTCTCACGACCTCACCAAGTTCATTCATTTTAGTTTTATAAACCCATTTTGTTCCAATTATACTTTTATCTTCAGGTCTAGGAACAAGTTCCCAAACATCATTTCTGGTGAATTGATTCAATTCTTCTTGCATAGCAAGAATCCATGAATCATTAGATGATGCTTCCTTTGGATTTTTAGTTTCAATAGTTGATATAAAAGCTACATTACTCATACTATTTAGTTGATTTCTTGTTTTAACTATAGATTCAATATTTCCTAGTATATTTTCTACAGGATGATCTTTTAATAGTCTAATTCTTTTATTAGGTTGAATGATTTCACAATTAGTTTCATTAGGTTCATTATTTAAAGTTACAAAATCTTCTTTATCTTCTATTTGTACAGTATCTTTAAAATTTTCATCAAAATATACATGCATTGTTTCTTCAATACTGTTAGTTCTTAAATTATAAACTCTAAATGCTTTACTTCTATTAGAATATCCGATAAAGACACATTTGTCGGATTTAGGTTCAAATTTATCTAAATTATCTTTTGTATTAAGCTGTGTAGATAATGCCCCGCTACTACCCCGCTATAACCCTGCTATATCTCATAGCGGATTTCTACCGCTACGATTTTTCCATATAGCCCCAAATATAGCCTTTCCGCTTTAAGCCCCGCTATTTCCGCTATATCCCGTTATTCCCGCTATATTCCCCTATTTCCGCTATATCTTCTTTAAAAGAAATGAATTGAACAATGACATTTATACATTATAAAAATTATGAAATTAATTTATTTAATTGAATTTTTAATATATTTTTAGAAATGAAAATACTCTAATATTCTACTAAATTCAATTGTGTTATATAATAGTTTTACGTTTATTTACGGTATATTCACACATGTTTTTATTTAAAATTATTTATGTATTAATTATAATTCAATTGAATGTTAATTTTTCATTTAATTACCATTTATATATTTGTAAAAACATTAAGTACGAGTTTTATATGCTATTTTAGAGTCATCTGCTATATCCTGCTATATCCTCTCTATATTCCCGCTATGACTTTTTGCACCTCCGCCGAATTGAATTTGCCGAGCGCTTTAACTGCACAGGTATTAAGAATAAAACACTTACTACCAAAAACTTTAAAATAAGCTATTATGGGTTTCTTATTGTAAAGTAATTCATATGGTGTTTTATTAGTTAATAGTCTAATTAAAATCCTATTTAATATATAACAAGCTGTAGTGACTGCTTCAGCCCAAAATTTTTAGGTAAGTTACTATTAGAAAGTATTGTTCTAGCACACTCTTGAATTGTTCTATTCTTACGTTCTACCACTCCGTTTTGTTGTGGAGTTTTTGGAAAAGAGAAATTATGAGTGATTCCTTTTTTATTACAGAAATTCTCAAAATTTTCATTTTCAAATTCTCCACCGTGATCACTACGAATAGTTTTTATTTTTAAAGAAAATTGATTTTGAATTCTTTTAGCAAAATTATTAAATAATTCAAAAGCATCACTTTTAAGTTAAAGAAAAATTGTCCAAGTATATCTAGAATAATCATCTACAATTACAAAAACATATTTAGTGTGATTAATTGATTGAACTTGAGATGGACCAAATAAATCTAAGTGAAGTAATTCTAGAGGTTTAGAAGTAGAAATCATATCTTTTAATTTAAACGAACTTTTCTTAAGTTTTCCTAATTGGCAAGCATCACATATACTATCTACTTTAAAGTTTAACTTGGGAAGACTCTAACTAAGTCAAGTTTTGATAACCTAGACAACAGTTTGATATTTAAATGACCAAATCTTTTATGCCAAATCCAAGGGTCACTTGTATTAGCCAAAAGACATAAGTTATCATTTGAAACTTTCATACTAAGGATGTATATGTTTTTCTTCCTAATTCCTTCAAAGATAATATTTGACTTATTATCTTCGATGTGACACTTATCTTTTTCAAATTTAATTTTAAATCCTTTATCACATAGTTGACTTATACTAAGCAGATTATGTTTTAAATTCCTAACCAGCAAAATATCAGAAATAAGAGGAGTTTTAGAATTATCGACATTGCCGATGCCAATCACATATCCTTTTGAGTTGTCTCCAAAGTTGACCAATCCACCATCTTGATATATAATGTCATTGAGTATCTCGGAATTTCCAGTCATATGCCTTGAACAGCCACTATCAAGTATCCATTTATCTTTCTCAATTTGCACGGTTTGTCCATTGGTTGTTGATTCTTCAAAAGCCATGTAACATGTCTGTTCCTGCATAACAAACCAATTCGGTAGATAACTTGATTTTTCATAAAAACTATATGCAGACTTATGATACTTTGATGAAATGCATAGATTCAAACTAGTATTAAATTTTTTTTCTAAAAATGCCATTTTCAACTTTTCAAGTTTCAGATTATGAAAACTATGAAAACCTATGCTCTGATACCAATTGAAAGGGAGTGCGGACTAAGGATTTTAAGGCTAATTTAACACTAGAGGGGGGGGTGAATAGTGTTTAATGGATTCTACGACTTATATGAACTAAATTAAAATTATGACACAAACAAATGCAGAACTTAATCACAGAACAATCACAGAATCAAACACAGATGCAGAAAGTAAATAAAAAGCAGTAAAAGGAAAGAACACACCGGATTTTATACTGGTTCGGAGTTACCCTACATCCAGTTATATACCAAGGCAGAACACCTCATATAGATTTTTATTATACCAAAGTGGAGATTACAATCCTCAGTTTCTAAAGGTCTTGAGGTACCCTCTTGTCTCACGAGTCCGGGGCAAACTCTCTTGATTTACGGGCCACAAGGTTACCCAATTGATTTCCAGGCACAACCACACCTTATAGAGAGACTCGATAAACTTTTGATTACAAATTGATCCTATAACTCTGAATAGCACTTTGGTCTTTGAGAGAGGGCAGAGAATCAAAAAAGAATGAGATTCTAATTTGATTCACTTGAGAATTTGGCAGAATCTCGGCACGATCTTAAAAATATGAATATTTTAGAATATGGATTTGTGGAGAAGAAGGAGTGAAGAAAATAAGAAAGTAGTTAGTTAAAAATTCATTTGTGAAGGCTATTTATAGACCAGTAATGGTCATAACCATTCGTGAAGAGATTTAAACTAATAGACACTTTTTTTGAAAATTGAAACTTTTGAATTTAACGGCTACCATGCCGACATGGGGTATCCCATGATGTCGACATCCCTAAGTTAAAAATAATGTAATTTTTTTTTGAAAATGGTATTGAACGGAAAACAAGATGAAATAATTCTGGAGTAAAATAAACTAATTTTCCTATGTTTTAAAATAAAGAAGAGTAGAAAAATATATTTTTAGAATGTATATATAAATTTGATTTTAAATCTCAAGTATATATATATTATAAAAGAATATTTAAAAATCAGAAGATAGTTTTAAAAACAAATGAAGTTTAAAACAAGAGTTTATTTAAAAACAAAGACAAAGAATATTTTAAGGCTAAAACATTTTGAAAAGCAGTTTTGAAAATCATTTTGAAAAACCATTTTGAAGTAGTTTTGCAAGCTTCTTCCTGCAGAATATCTCATCACATCAAGACTCGAGAACTTGTACAAAACCAGGATGTTCGTGGGTTTGTAAGCCACTTGTCGTAGGTTTGTAAGCTACTTGTCGTGGGTTTGTAAACCACTAAGAGGATAGAAATGGGTTCCATCCCAAATGAAATATGGAATGAAGATTTTCGTGCTATCATGAAGTTTTAACAATGAACTAGACACATATCTTGAAATCTTGATCTTAATACTCATGAGTCTTCAAACTTGATTTCTTCATCCTTGGTCTTTATACTGTACAGTCTTCAATAATCAGTACTTGCCTTATATATATCCTACATAATAACATTCATATATATCTAGACAATAGTGTTAGTATATAAGTTATAATAAAATAAGTTACAAAGGTTGTTGTCATCAAAACCACTATCTCCAGTTCATAACAGAAGCAAGCAATGGGATCGGTCATAGGTTAGAAGCATAGGGGATCAGATGCATGCATGTTGAAGACGATACTGAGTTTGAATATTTAATCTAATTGAATGCATATGTGGTCTTGGTGTTGAGATTAAGATGGTACCATGTTTTTATGAAGATTGCAGTATAGTATCATTGATGAATTGCTTGATGTTGTTGATTAAATGAACAACTGTTGGAGTTTGGTTGTTTGGATGAACGGATTGATATTTTATTATAGTTGCTGGTTCATTTTGATTGTCAATGTTGCTCAATGATATGGAGCTTTTGCATTAATGAAGGGAAGAAATCCTCTGTGATACTTGATTTAAATCGATCCCTATATAACTGATCTTCTCATGTCATCGTGAGTCATATTTAGGGATCGGTATTCCATATTTGCCTGTGGCACACGCTTGCAAGTGAATGTCTCCTTTGTATTAGACCGATTATGATCCCATACTTGGGTGATTTTTTTAAATCTTTGCCTTGTACTCCTGGGTTATGTATGAACATATTTTTCTTATAAGGATACTTGCTTTGTGACCTTGGACTCGAATGTATGCACATGTACGCCCGTATGGACTTTCACTTAAATGTATGAACACGCTTGTTTGTTTGAACGTGAATTTAGATGTATGCATATTCCCTGAATTTTGATGACATGCTCTTATATGCCGATAGTCGATCCCTAAACTTGAACTTAACTCTCACATCTACCCATTGACATGAAATTCGGTTGGGACTGTTAGCGATGATGGCCACTCCGGTCGGACTCCCGAGTTTCGCCATAACTGTCGTATAATAGTGGACTGTACAATACTGCACAACACAACATCACACTAGATTACACTTAACATGGGAGAACAAGTTTATCCATATAACAATGATTATCCATTGAATTTGACAGTTATGGGTTCTAACGCTTTGAGCGATTATCTGCAATGACTGGCTTTTACTTTAAATTTGAATCTGCTTGTATATTTGAGTAATGTGCTTTCCATTCAATGTATTCGCGATCTGTTGCTCGTCGTTTGGGTTGGAATGATAGTCAGCCACCTATGTGCCTAGGAGTCGATCTGATGATTTTATCTCTAGGAATCCTTTTGGCCGTAGCCTCGAGTCATTTTAAACATTGGGCATGGGTCACAGTATTAAGCCGTCGCAGTTATCTTTTGGCTGATCACACTTTTGCCCCCAACCTCGGATTGATAGATGTACTGCATGGATGGTTGAGTCTCGTACTAGTTGTGTTTATACTCTTGCCAAAGCTTCGATGACTTAGAGTTGATTGATGAATGGTCTGGTCATATCCATCTTGATTCTCGCTCGTGCCCCCCCCAAGTCAGGGGCAAATGTCGATAAGTGGACGGGCAACTCATGCCGCTTTAGTATTATACCTTTTCTATCAAATCTGAGGTCAGGGTTACTTGA
Source organism: Allium fistulosum (assembly GCA_030737815.1). Taxonomy (NCBI): domain Eukaryota; kingdom Viridiplantae; phylum Streptophyta; class Magnoliopsida; order Asparagales; family Amaryllidaceae; genus Allium; species Allium fistulosum. Next base: position 3,746,200 of record JASFAW010000015.1, read on the forward strand.
CGGAAGGCTGAGTCATCCCTATTCTAGATTATATCCTGGTTTCTCCTTCCCAGGGGAAGACTTCTGTTAGCACCAAAATTGGCCACTAACACCCTTGAGAAAGATTTAGTAGAGAGATTAATGAAGAAAGTAAATTAAAACAGAGAACTGTATGATGAATTAAGTGCAAAAACAAGAACACCAGATTTATAGTGGTTCAGCGTAATTGCCTACGTCCACTTTAAGTTTTGATCTTTATTGCTTTCAAAAGTGATTAAATACAGATACAATCCGTACTATAAAGACTTGAATGCAAATGCCCAGTAAATAGAATAAGTCTGGAATGCAGCAGAGTCTCCCCAGTGTTCTCCCCAAAAAAGGTTCATTTCACTGTGCCCTTGCCCTTCTATTTATAGAGGAAGATGGGTTGGACTTCCCTCATGGGCCTAGGAACAAGATACCTCGGCCCGTGGTAAGTATCTTCTGTGCACCGAACCATAGATGCCGAACGGTAAGTGCCGAGCGAGGGGAGGTATGCCGAATGACCTTTCTATGCCGAGCGAGGAGTGATGCCGAACGGTGTCTTGAAGCCGACCGAGGCAACATGCTGGGCGGCCTTCCTATGCTAAACGAGGCCTTGTGCCGATCGAGACTCATTGCCGGACGAAGGGAGATGCCGAACGAGGCTCATACTGAACGACCTTGCTATGCCGAACGAGGCTCGTGCCGAACGACCTTGCTATGCCGAGCGAGGCTCATGCCGAGCGAGGTTCATGCCGAACGAGGCTCGTGCCGAATGACTTTGCTATGCCGAACGAGGCCCATGCCGAGCGAGGCTCGTGCCGAACGACCTTGCTATGCCGAACGAGGCTGGATGCCGAGCGGGGCTTGCATGCCGAACGAGGTCTTAAGCTGAGCGGGGCTTGGGTGCCGAACGAGGCTGGATGCTAAGCAGGGCTTGAATGCCGAATGAGGTCTTATGCCGAATGGGGCTTGGATGCCGAACGAGGCCATATGCCGAGCGATCACTCAATGCCGAACGGGACTCTATGCCGAGCGACCCTTTTATGCCGAGCCTCTTGTCACTTGGTCAAGCCACCGGGTAACACTTGCCCCCCAAAGTGTATCATGTGGACGAACATGATGCACTTTGATCCATGAGTACTCCGCGCTCTCCTGAATGCCGAACGGTACACTGAACGTCGAACGACATCGAATGCCGAAAGACACATCTAATGCCGAATGACATAATGAATGCCGAATGACCTTGATGCTGAGCGAGGGAGGTGCCTTGACCGGTTCTACTGGTCGCTGACTATTCACCTTCCTCCTTTCCGTCTATAAAAGTCGATACTTCACCCCTTCTTCCCCTTTTACTTTTTACCTCCACTCTACAGAGCTTACGAACTCGCCTCCCAACAGACTTCAGCGAATTATTTACCCTTCCCTTCTCTTCCCAAACTCAACACATTGCCTCACCTCCTTCCCCACTCAACGAATCTGATCAGAATCGCGTCTCCTACTTCTAGAATCTCCCCAAGCTTTGAGTCATTTCTTAGGTAATGGCCTTTCCTTTAAACACTTCATCCCGACTAGGAAACTTAGCACGAGATTCGAACTCGTGAATCTTCGTAAAACTGAGGACAGTAGGAACCGCGTGGATGAGGACAACGAATTCGAGGTTAGAACATGTTTTAGGGCTAGGCGGAGTGATGGAAGGAAGAAGGTGTCAAAGGTGTTTAGGATATGAGGGAGTAGGAAGTAGTGAAGTTAGGAGGCATAAATCAAGCATGGTGTGCGATTCGGAAAAGAAATGGCTATGGCCCGGCATTACTCTTTCGTGCCAAATGACGAAGAGAGATTGGAGGAGAGCAATGAGTCATGATGGACGGTGGAGAGAGGACGATGGAGAGGAATGAGTATTGTGCTTTCGGGGCCGAGCGGTGCAACTCGGTATGATCATCGTTCGACGTGACTCCAACATGCCGAACGGTGAAGAGGAGGTACCAGAGTGAAGTTGGAGTTAGGGGCAAAGTGCCGAGCGATGCGGCTTGGTATGATCATGGCTCGGCATGACTCTAACATGCTGAACGGTGAAGAGGAGGTACCAGAGTGAAGTTGGAGTTAGGGGCAAAGTGCCGAGCGATGCGGCTCGGCATGTTTACGGTCCGGCATGATTGCGGTTCGGCATGTCTTGCCGCATGCCGAACGATTGTGATGGATGGTAGGAGAGTGGTGTACAATAGCAACACTAGTCGAACATCATGCACAGTTGACTCAACCTATTTTTTATGCCCGATCATATGACAGTGAACAAGTATGAAGACTTAAACAATTAAGCATATCGGACAGTCCAGACTGATAATTCCTTTGTTTTGACAACTATAAATCTGAACTTAACTTGTTTAAAATAGATAATGACCTTTCACATACAGTGTCAAAGCCAAGTTCAAAATAGAAACCATCATATGACAAGTTCTCGTAGACGATCAACGATGACGGTCTTCGTAGACGATAGTTCAAAGTCTAGCTTTATTTCATCAACTCTGTGACTTGTAATTTTTTGGCACTCATACTCGAATGGCTGCACTAGTTCACACACCACACGGGGGAAGTATTTTTGTTGTTATGTCTAATGTCGATCGTTTTTCAAGTATAGTTCAAACAGGTGTTTCATCTGATCCAACGTTCATCAGGGATGTCTAGGAAATCCAGCTCTGCCACAATCTCGGACAGACCCGGGCTATCTTCTCAACAAGAAGAAGTTAGAACTTCAAATCCATCGTCTACTCCTGTACGAGACATGCCAAACCCCATGATCGCATCTGACGACTTGGCTCCTGATGCCTTGGATGTAGCGATCTTTTTAGACGATCCGATCGATTCTCAAGCCTCGAAGATTAATGAAAGCACGCTTCGCCGTATATGCTCAGTACACGGGATTCCCTTCGACGACATATTAGTTCCATCGGGACAGGATCGTCCTCACTTGCCCCCAGTAGGATATACAGCTTGCAACAGATTCATGTGCTGGGTCGGTAGCGTGCCGCCATTCAACTCTTTTCTTCGGGACCTGTTACAGTATATCGAGATCGCCCCATCGCAATTACATCCAAACAGCCACGCGTTCATATACGACACTTGCATTCTCTTCATAAGTGTCCTCTTCAGGCTCCCGACTCCTGGCGATATCCGTTATATCTATCGCTTCAAGAGACGGTCAGATAGTCCATCTTTTGTATTCCTTGAGCCGCATAGCAAGTGTCAAATCCTGACTGGGGCATGGAGCAAGTTCGCCCAGTATAAGCAGGCTGGGTCTTCAGCACGTAATGCCCCTGATACACTAGAGGAGGGGGAGATTAGAGAAGCCAAAACACTTGAAGTACAGGGCGAAAATGTTAGCCCTGCTCGGGACCCGATAGTTGAAGTCCACGATATCGAGAAGACACCTCCCCCTTCGAAGGGAAATAAAAAGTTGACCTACAAATTGAGGAAGAAGACGGTGGGTGGAACCTCTAAGGTCACCCTTACTCCAGTGGAGAGAGAGCCTTCTCCTCAACACTTAGAGAGTTCATTGAGAGGCTTGTCGGACCTTACTATTCCCGACGATTTACTTAATTATGGCTTCGATGATCCGGAAGCCCTGAAGATTTGCTCGCTCGAAAAAGGCGATAAAGGTGCTCAAGTCCAAAATCAAGGAGAGAAAACTCCGATAAGTAAAGCCAAAAAAGCTGGTCCATCGGGGGGAGACACTAGGACACACACAGACATGTGCACTTCACCTTGCACTTAAATTCCCATCATCGCTCTACCCTTTGCTAACTTATTATTGTTTAAATTCTATGCAGGTGACATGGGATGCACTCACGGACTCGATCGTCTTCACGGGTCATCTATTTTTCATCACTCTGGCCGGGATTCGGGCCCCGGCAAGCGCCGAGACAGAGACGACTCTAAAGACCGAGACTATCGCCCCCGAGAATTAACTTATCGAAGGAAAACATACAGCCAGTCCTCATATTCTCGCGATCATCCCTCTCAATCTGAGCAAGGCAAGGAGAAGTCTGCACAGAAGGGATCCCAATCTGATGTCCCCTGTGATCAACACTCCGGTTCATCAAGCACACGACAATCTCGGGAACATCATAAGAAGACTGAACTTTCAAAGCCATCCCCCATATTCCCTCAACAGATCCGACGATATCGGAGAAGCTAACTGAGCTTAAAGTTAAGTTCCCTAAAATCTGCTTCGATGGTCTGAAGTTCCTCCCGGCGATCCATCACATTCTGGGACATGTCAAACAGAGCGCCATTGCTTGCAACAACGACGTTTATGTTCAACATGACGCATTTGTCCATCTAGCTGAAAAAGTCTCGGAAGTATCTGTTGAGCGTCAACACGAAATTAACCGCCTGAAGCTTGAAGCCATTCACGATAAAGACATTATCAAAGCTCAGGATAAAGAGCTCTCTTCGTACAAGTCCCAACTTGAAGCTGCCCAACAAAAAGCTAAAGATACTGCGGAGGCCGTCAATCGTTTGGAGATAACTCATAAGAAAGAAATTGACGAAGCGGTCCAATGCTACGGGGCCTTGGCTTTAGAAAAGGACTATGTTCAAAAAGAAAGGGATGCATTTTCCCTGCGAGTCAAAGAGTTAGAAGAATTACTCTCTGAGGAGAAGGAAGAGAAAATAGCTGCTCAGGAGGAGTCCTAACGATATTGCTATGAGATTGTTGCCACTCGACTCCTCAAAACACAACTAGATGAGGAGCTTTCCAAAGCTGAAGCACTGAAGGATGTAGCCCGTGAGGAAGGTAAAAAGATGGCGCTTTCTGATATCGATTCGCGCCTTGAGGCAGTTGCCGAGACCGGTAGGGAGGAGATCAAGTGCTTGTTCGACCCACTCATAGCTGAATATAATGCCCGTGTCGCATCGGGATTTGACTTTTCTTGGCGAGGGCTACCTCGAATCCCTAGCCGAGGCATGGGAAACTTTGATAAAGATCAGAAAGGTCGAGTCAGGCACCGAGGAGGTCGACGAGGAGGATTTAATAAAAGAATTTCTCAGGGGGAATGAGCCTTCAGACTTGTTTGCAGCGAAGGCCTTCTTTGGCAAAGACTCTTCTCCATCAAAGGAAAAAAGTGACATTGCCGGTCCGTCTAGAACTAAATCTCCAGCTCCTCCTCCTACTCAATCGGTTGATCGACCAGTACTTGACCCATTCGAGCAACACGCTGGTTATGACCCGGAAGACCCTGGCCTCGGCATTCATATCCTATCTCCCATTCCAGAGGGTGAGACTCCTCGGACGGTTGAGAGCCAGCAAGAAGCCGGTATATAACTTCTCCTCTTAAAGTTCCAAAAACCGTCATTTTCGGCGAGAGGTTATTATATTCTAACGTTCATCTCTTGTGATTTTGCGCAGACCGTTCTGATCCCGATCCGTCTCCAAGGAGCAGACGCCAAGGAGGAAAAGGGGAAAGCGAGCGAGGCTACTCACGTGGGAGTGACCCCCGGTCCTGACGCTCATGTGATTGAGGCGCTTGACGAGGATAAGTCTAAAACTTCGTCCCCCATCGAAGAAAGTTATGAAATTGAGATTACCGGTGCCTCCGAACACACTTTGAAAGTGAGCATGAAGGAGCGACTCGCGAAAGAGAAAAAGAAGAAAGTTGAGATCAAGATCGAGTCCCAAGTAGTGGAGTTAGATGATCCATTGAACATGCCTCTAAAGGTCATCCTCCCTGGTGGAACCAGGCCATAAGAAGTCCCTCCTTCCTCTGACACCCCTTCTCAGGTGAGCAGAACATCATAAAGAAAACGCGGGGGGGGGGGAGGAGTCATCTGAGAAATCAAAGAAGGAGAAGAAGCCGAAGAAGTAACTTATCATGCTCGTTCAACGAGAATCATTCTGGATCATGTAATCACTTTTATTTATTTTCATAACCGTTGTAAATAGACTTTTGGCCCCGAGTTTGGGAGAAGTTGTAGTAGGACTTTATTTTGAATTGATGAATAAAATTTTGTTCTTTGTCTTTCAAATAAATTCTGCTGTTCAGCTCACTGTATAACTTGCTGACGAAATCAGAAATCTTGTGAGTAATATAAGCCCTCAATCCACTTTCACTAACTCGGAGATTCTTTGGAATTGAACATCCCTTACTTCACGCTTCCGGTACTTAAAACATACTTTAGTCCGTACTCCGGGGACTTGAAGATTTCAAGCCACTTGTACTCCAGTCCGCATGTTGGGGACTTAGTGATTTTTATGTCGTTATACTTTTGTCCGCACTCCGGGAATTTAGAGTACTCCAGTCTGCATTCTGGGGACTAGGAGATTTTAAGTCATTTATACTCTAGTCCGCACTCCGGGGACTTAGAGTACTCCAGTCCGCATTTTGGGGACTTAGAGATTTTAAGTCATTTATACTCTAATCCGCACTCCGGGGACTTAGAGTACTCCAGTCCGCATTCTGGGGACTTGGAGATTTTAAGTCATTTATACTCTAGTCCGCACTCCGGGGACTTAGATTACTCCAGTCCGCATTCTGGGGACTTGGAGATTTTAAGTCATTTATACTCTAGTCCACACTCTGGGGGCTTAGAGTACTCCAGTCCGCATTCTGAGGACTTGGAGATTTTAAGTCATTTATACTCTAGTCCGCACTCCGGGGGCTTAGAGTACTCCAGTCCGCATTCTGGGGACTTAGAGATTTTAAGTCATTTATACTCTAGTCCGCACTTTGGGGACTTAGAGTACTCCAGTCCGCATTCTGGGGATTTAGAGATTTAAGTCATTTATACTCCAGTCCGCACTCCGGGGACTTAGAGTACTCCAGTCCGCACTCCGGGGACTTAGAGTACTCCAGTCCGAATTCCGGGGACTTCGAGTACTCCAGTCCGCATTCTAGGGACTTGGAGATTTTAAGTCATTTATACTCTAGTCCGCACTCCGGGGACTTAGAGTACTCCAGTCCGCATTCTGGGGACTTGGAGATTTTAAGTTGTCGTGCGCGTTCATACGCTAGACACAAAGATGTAACTTCGATCATGCCACAGAATTATCTCACATGAAAACACCAATAATTCATGGAAAAGATGGCTTCGAGCCTTTATTAATGAAAACAAACTAAATCGTCTGATTACATGCTAAAAAACTAAGAATCAATGGAATAAAAACATACTGTAAATAATTGCACCTAAAACACGAAAGAAACAGGCTAAATATAATAACGTTGCAAATGTTCACTATTCCATGCTCGGGGGAGTGTCACACCATCAACAGTCGCTAGCTTGAAAGTTCCCTCTCCAAGCTTTCGTTCAACGACATATGGACCTTCCCAGGTGGGATTCATATGCGATGGTGCCGGAAAAACTCGTTTCAAAACAAGATCACCCACATCAAAAATTCTCGGACGGACCTTTTCATTATAATATCGAGCGATTCAGTGTCTGTACGCAGCCGCTCTTAAATTAGCTTCTTCACATTTTTCATCAATGAAGTCCAGTGATTCCAACAAAACATCCCAGTTTGTCTTAGGGTCGTAATGAGTTACCCGGTGTGACGGAACTTCAAGTTCTACGGGTATGACGGCTTCCACGCCATATGCCAATGCGAATGGGGAGTGGCCAGTCGCGGACTTGTGGGTGGTTCTGTAAGCCCAAAGTGCCATTGGAAGTTCATCCACCCACTTGCCTCTAGCCTTTTCCAGACGCTTTTTCAATATAGACTTGATTATTTTGTTCATGGCTTCCACCTGTCCATTGGCTTTTGGATGGGCAACTGCTGCGAACCTCTTTTCAATGCCATACTTTTGACAAAATTCTTTGAACTCTCTACTTCCGAATTGAGTTCCGTTGTCTGTTATGATAGTCCATGGGAGGCCAAAGCGGCATATGATGTTTCGTACAACGAAATTAATGACCTTTTTGGTGGTGATTGTGGCTAAGGGCTCTGCTTCTGCCTACTTGGTAAAATAATCAACTGCGACAATTGCATATTTCGCACCACCTTTAGAAATAGGTAAGGAACCGATTATATAGATCCCCCAAATCGCAAATGGCCAAGGACTGACCATTTGTGTAATTTCCGTCGGAGGAGCTCTTGGGATTTTTGCAAACTTTCGACATTTGTCGCACTTTCTTACGTAGTCTGCAGCATCCCGATTCACATTTGGCCAATAATATCCATAACGGAGGATCTTTTTCGTGAGTGTTTGCCCCCCAGCATGGTCACTACATTCTCCTTCGTGCACTTCCGTCAAAACTCGTTTTATCTCATTATGGGCGATGCACCGGAGTAAGGGAACCGAGAACCCTCTTCGATACATTATTCCATCTTGCATTATATACCTTGAAGCTTTACGAATGACTTGTCGTCTCTCGTTCCTTCTTTCGGGCAAGGTTCCATGTAATATGTATTGTTTGAATGGGGTCATCCATGATTCTTTCTCGATTTCAGTTTCTAACACGAAATCCATCTCCATCATATTTATACTCAGAGTATGTAAGGTTTCGATGGGAACCAATCCCATTTGCTGTGCATCACCAGTACTCACAAATTTCGCCAATGAATCAGCTTCTCTGTTTTGTTCACGCGGGACATGCGAAATATCATAGTATTCCAAATTTGCTAGCAGCTCTTGAACCTAAGCGAGGTATGGGGCAAGTCTCTGTCCCTTCGCTTGATAGTCCCCCGCACTTGGTATACGACCAGTTGTGAGTCACTGAAGATTTCAATCGATTTGACCCCCAGTTCTCTGATAAGTCTCAAGCCAGCAATCAATGCTTCATACTCGGCTTCATTATTCGTTGTTGGGAATTCGAGCTTCAAAGCATAACAAATTGATCAGTTTTCAGGAGTCACAAGAACTATACCGGCTCCCGAGCAACGGTCGTTAGATGCCCCGTCGGTGTACAACTGCCATCGAACGGGAGGTATGACATCGCTACTACTCGATTCATCCGACATGGTGAATTCAGCGATAAAGTCTGCTAGTGCTTGCCCTTGTATGGCCCTCCGTGGCAGGTAGGTAATATCGAACTGGCTCAACTCGATATTCCATTTTAACATCCTTCTAGAAGTTTCTGGTCATTGGAGTACGTGTCGCAAGGGTTGATCAGTGTAAACATTGATTGAGTGTGCCTGAAAGTATGGACGAAGCTTGCGTGATGCAATCACCAAGCAATAGGCTAGTTTTTCAATCTTAGGATAGTTCCTTTCTGCCCCCGTCAAACGTTTACTGACATAGTATACTGGCTTTTGAACTCTGTCCTCCTCGCGGACTAAAGCCGCACTTACAGCATGTTGGGATACGACCAAGTATACATACAACATTTCATGGTCTACTGGTTTCGACAACACTGGAGGATTTTCTAAATGCCTTAACAGAGCTTGAAATGCTTTCTCACAGTTGGATGTCCATTCGAAATTCCTTTTTCCTTTCTTTATTATATCGAAGAAGGGAATACACTTGTTTGTAGCTCTGATATGAATCGACTCAGCGTAGCCACTTTTCCATTCAAGCTTTGTACCTGTTTTATAGTCCTGGGCACTTGTATGTCTCGAATAGCTTGAATCATTTCCGGGTTAGCTTCGATTCCCCGGGCATTAACAATGAATCCTAAAAACTTCCCTGATGCAACGCCGAAGGAACATTTCAGAGGATTGATCTTCATCCCATAATATCTCTGTATGCCAAACATCTCCGCTAAGTCTCGAATGTGGTCGTTTGACTGCCGTGACTTCACGAGCATGTCATCCACATAGACTTCCATTGTTCTACCAATCTGGTCTTTAAACATTCGGTTCACCAGACGCTAATAAGTCACTCCCACGTTTTTCAATCCGAAAGGCATCACTACGTAGCAATATAGCCCAACGTCTGTGACAAAACTAGTGCGTTCCTGATCTGGAATATGCATCGGGATCTGATTGTATCCCGAGTACGCATCCATGAATGACAATAACTTGTGTCCTGCAGTGGAGTCAACCAACTGATCAATTCTAGGTAATGGGAAACTATCCTTATGACAAGCTTTGTTTAAATCAGAGTAGTCTACGCAAGTTCTCCACTTCCCATTTGCTTTTCTCACTAGCACGGGGTTTGACACCCATTCAGGGTAGAGGGCATCGCGGACGAACCCATTGGCTTTGAGTTTGTCCACCTCCTCTCTGAGAGCAGTGGACCTCTCCAGGTCCATCCCTCTCCGGGTCCATCCCTCTCTTTTTTGCTTAATTGGAACGTACCTCGGGTCTATGTTCAACATATGACTCGCAATAGCGGGAGAAGTCCCACACATGTCGGAATGTGTCCAAGCGAAAATATCGAGATTCGCTCGAGGAAATCACTAAGGTCCTCGATCATCGAAGGGCTGAGTTGTGATCCAATCTTCAGTACTCGCGATGGATCGTGTCGGCTGACTGAAATGTCGATCGTCGGTTCAGCCGGTGCTGCTTTTTCTTCCCTGGGTTCCTCATCATCATCTCTCGGATCTATGTCTCTATAGATCCGAGAATGTTGCCCGAGCCAGGGCTCGGGCATTACTTGTCAATCGTCAGTGTTCTGAATGCTGAAGGAGCTGTCCGCAACCTTTCCTTTCTCTCTCCGCTGGGCCTCTCGAAGCTCAGCCACATAGCATACGCGATCGGTCGCCTGGTCGCCATGTACAACACCTACTCCTTTGTTTGTTGGAAATTTCAAAGTCAAACACCACGGGGCCAATGCTGCGCTAAACTCAGCCAGAGCCGGTCGACCTAGAAACACATTGTATGGAGAATCTACATCCAATACTATGAAAGGTAGGATTCGCACCCTCCTACGCTCACCTTGCCCCAGTTCAACTGGCAATTCAACATAACCCACCGCATCGGTTGCCGCACCATTAAAGCCATGGATACGAGCTTTATATGGTTTTAAATCTTTCGTCTCCATCTTCATTTGGTCATACGCTTTTTTGAAGATGATATTAATAGAACTTCCACAATCAATCAGAATTCTTTTCACAAATGTCAGCCCGATCGTCGTAGATATGACCATCGGGTCAACGGTAGGAGCCTCCACCTGGTCAGCATCTCTGCTCCTGAATACTATGTCGTCTGTCATCATGCGCTGCTGTTTAGCGGGGGTCCCATCCTCCACATTTGAACAACACTCAAAATCTGCATGTCTCAAGGAATTAGCATACCGCTCCATTTCTTGCCAGTTCTTATCCACAGGGTAAGGTCTGCCTATTATCATGTTTATGACCAGTATGCCCACAGTCTGAACAGGCTCCTCAGGATGATGTGGAGCTGGTGCACGACCGAGATTGGATGTTCCTTATCCACCCTCTTAAGGATTCTTTACAAATTCCTACAACTTTTTCTGTCTAATCAGCTTTTCTATAGCGTCATGTAGGTGCCTACACTCTTCAGTATTGTGCCCGTAAGTCTCATGGAAGCGACAATACTTCCCAGTCCGCTTTTGTTCCTCGGTTGAATCCTTTGGGCGTGGCTTTCTATATTGAAAAGTATTACAAGTTGATAGATAAACATTCTCAAGAGATGCATTCAAGGGGGTATATTCATTGTAGGTTGGAATCCTCGACTTCCATTTCCCTGTCTTTTCTTTCCGAGATTTCCTCTTCCAGACCCCTTAGATTGCTCGGGTTTGTTCTGGACATTGACCTGGACTTTCCCCGAGTTGTCTCCAGATTGTTTTACAACGATGTTGCTTTTTACGGTCTCCGGAACAGGCCCTGGTGCCTTATCTCGCCCTGTCCACCTGGCTTCCTCTCTTCGTATGAACTGATGAGCCTTTGAGTAAAAACGTTATAGCGTAGTTGGAGGTTTTCCTGCTAACCAATCTCCAAATTTTGAATCTAGATCAACACCTTGCATCACATCCATAAGAATTGCATGATCATTAGGATTGCTAACTTCAGTAGCCGCAACATGGAATCTCTATAAATACTCCTTCAACGACTCCCCTGGAGCCTGGATTACACTTGATAGGGACATCACGTCCTTTGGACGAGTAGCATGTATCCTGAACTGTTCTATAAATTTCATTGCCAACTCCTCGAAACTAGGTACGGACCGCAGAGGAAGTCGGGTGAACCACATGGTAGCGATTCCAGATAGGGTTATTGGGAAGCATCTACACTTGGTTGCATCATTCACTCTAGCTGAATCCATTATCCATTCATATCTCATCACATGCTGTTGGGGATCAGTCTTCCCTTCGTAGGCCGGGATAGTTGGCATGCTAAACTTCTTGGGGTACTCGGCCCGTAGAACAGTGTCTGTGAATGGAGTATGACTCCTGGATATCCTCCTATCTTCATTGGTCAGGCCTTGATTTTCTCTCATCAGCTGTTTGACCATAGCCGATAGGTCCGGGGTTTGTATGGAAGATGGAAGGTTGGAGTCCGTTCTACGGGATCGTTCAGGTTGATGTCTCCTCTGCTGGCGATCTGCCAAACGTGTATCTTGAGGTTCAGCATCAGTGGTGTCTTGGTGAGCCGGGCGTCCAGTTTCCACACGCGTTCCAGATCCTAAGTTTCCCGTTACTGCTTGGGTGTGGTCTCCGAGGTGTAAGTGATCCCTAGTTGATCGATCAGCAGCACCTGCCTGCGTAGTTTCGGTCTTGCGGCGTCTATGCCTGGGAGGTTCATCTGACGAAGTCGAGCTATCAGATGAAGAGTAAGGAGCTGGAATACCCCCAGCATTCTGATGCTGTTGTTTAGTGAGATGAGTCATAAGGTTGGCATTAGCTTGAATCTTTTCTCCAAGTTGTCTCCTGCTTTCCATGAGTTCTCTCATCAAGTCATTGAACTCTATTCCGGTGACAACTTCCATTTGATTTTGGGTGGTAGTTACTGCACCCAGATTTGCTTGTTGATTGCTAGGTCCTATTTGTTATACGCTAGCAGTCTCATTAACACCCAATTATGAGAGGCTGATCTGGTACGTGGTCTTCCCATATTAGAGTTATTGATAGGAACTCTGAGTAGAATAACCGGACGTCTTGTGAATGACTTGGATCTCCTTTGAGGGATTTATTTAATCCAGTAGCTACAAAGTAGATCCTTGTGGCCTGAGAATTCGGTTCTCAGTGAAAGCACCAAAATGTTAGCACCAAAATTGGTCACTAACACCCTTGAGAAAGATTAAGTAGAGAGATTAATGAAGAAAGTAAATTAAACCAGAGAACTATATGATGAATTAAGTGCAAAAACAAGAACACCAGATTTATAGTGGTTCAGCGTAATTGCCTACGTCCACTTTAAGTTTTGATCTTTATTGCTTTCAAAAGTGATTAAATACAGATACAATCCATACTATAAAGACTTGAACGCAAATGCCCAGTAAATAGAATAAGTCTGGAATGCAGCTTAGTCTCCCCAGTGTTCTCCCCAAAAAAGGTCCATTTCACTGTGCCCCTGCCATTCTATTTATAAAGGAAGATGGGTTGGACTTCCCTCATGGGCCTAGGAACAAGATACCTCGGCCCGTGGTAAGTATCTTCTGCGCACCGAACCACAGATGCCGAACGGTAAGTGCCGAGCGAGGGGAGGTGTGTCGAACGACCTTTCTATGCCGAGCGAGGAGTGATGCCAAACGACCTTTCTATGTCAAGCGAGGAATGATGCCGAACGGTGTCTTGAAGCCGACCGAGGCAACATGCTGGGTGGCCCTCCTATGCCGAACGAGGCCTTGTGCTGATCGAGACTCGATGCCGGATGAAGGGAGATGCCGAACGAGGCTCATGCTGAATGACCTTGCTATGCCGAACGAGGCTCATGCCGAACGACCTTGCTATGCCGAACGAGGCTCATGCCGAGCGAGGCTCGTGCCTAACGAGGCTCGTGCCAAACGACCTTGTTATGCCGAACGAGGCTCATGCCGAGCGAGGCTCATGCCGAACGACCTTGCTATACCGAACGAGGCTCATGCCGAGCGAGGCTGGATGCCGAGCGGGGCTTACATGCCGAACGAGGTCTTAAGCCGAGCAGGGCCTGGATACCAAACGAGGCTGGATGCCAAGCGGGGCTTGAATGTCGAACGAGGTCTTATGCCGAACGGGGCTTGGATGCCGAACGGGGCTTGGATGCCGAACGAGGCCATATGTCGAGCGATCACTCAATGCCGAACGTTGCTCTATGCCGAGCAACCCTTTTATGCCGAGCCTCTTGTCACTTGGTCAAGCCACCGGGTAACAACTTTGATGCTTATTTGGATTTCGGGCATGAGATGGTACTAGATTGTCAATTACGTCCACTTTTGGTGCAGATGTCGTCATATTCTGGGTAGGAACTGAAGAATGGTTGGTCAGGTCACATCCATGTTGTGATTCATGCTTTCCTTGTAGAATCAAGGAAAAGAACCGAGCAGTGGATGGTCTGATCATATCCATTTATGGTTGGTGTGGATTGACATTGACCGTCGATTCGACGACACGATATAGCAGGTTTGGATCGATATTGCCCGTCGATCTGGTGGTACGATATAGTCGGTCACTCGTAACTTCGGACGTAGTTCCAAATGGTTTTGTATTAAGGCCTCCTTACAGTCGTTGCCTTAAGTCGTAAAGAACATCAAGCCGGAGCTATAGTGAGCTATTGTATTCAGCTTTTAGTAGTTTGTACTCTTGCCCCCAGTCTTAGTTAGCGGAGTTAGTTCGTGGACAATCGAACCATGTCCACATTTTTTATACTCCAGTCTGAACTGGGGGACCATAGTTGGTGATGGACGGTCGAACCGTGTCTGATTTTGGTTTGGATTTTGGGCTTACCGATGTTCGAACAAGGCTTGAATAGTTCGCCATACTTTAGGCACGAGCAGGGTCACGGATGGACAGATCACATCCTCCTTAGATTGGATGGTCGAATCATGTCTAATTTAAGTTTGTGCTCTTAAACCGTCCCTTGCATCCATGGTAGGAGTCGATGCGTGGACGGTCGTACCTCATCTACTTTCATTTGGATCCCGTTTCTACTGAGCCTTGGGAGTAAGATGAGTGTTCCGGCGAACTTTGAGCTCGAGCAGGGGAGCAGATGGTTGGACCACATCCACTTTGAGTTATGTATTTTCCCCCAAGTCAGGGGCAAGAGTTGGAGAGTGGATGGTGAGTCATGTCCGTTTCAAATTGATTTTCTAGTCGGATCATGGTCAGAGTTAGCGAATGAATGGTCATGTCACATTCATTTGGAGCTGGACAGTCAGTCATGTCCATTTTGATTTATATTCTCCCATCAGATTAAGGAATAGAGTTAACTCAGAAGCGGTTGAGTCAAACTTATCTAGTTTCATACTCCTCCCAACGGATTGAAGGAGGGCGCTAAAGAATGAATGGTCAAGTCACTCCTTCATGGTTTATTCTCCCAACCATGCTCTAGGGATCGGAGTTATCCGATGGATGGTCGGGTCTTATCCATCTCTGTTTTATGCTGTTATCTATGCACTAGGGACAAGAGTCATTCGACGAGTGGTCATTCACACCCGTCTTTAGTTTATACTCCTATCCACTCTCTGGGCACCAAAGTTGATTGATGGACGGTCGGACCGTGTCCATCTTTTTGTGTTTATACTCCAGGTCCTCACTTTGGGAACTAGAGTTATACGATGGGTGGTCAGTCACCCTCATTTTTATGAGTTTATACTTCACCTGTTGAATCAAGGTAGGAGTTGTTGAATGAACAGTCGAGTCATGTTCATTCGTGGAATGGAATTCTGCTCCCCAATGTCGAGGACTGAAGTTGGCGAGTAGACAGTTGATTCACATCCACTTGATGATTGTAGCTCCTCCTATCAAGTTTAGAAAGGGAATAAATGATGGATGGCTGGATCACATCCATGTTTGGGTTGGATGGTCATGTCATATCCAATTTTCTTCATACTCCTCTCACGAGTCGAGGGAGAGAGTTGCGGGGTGGATGGTCAGGTTACCTCCACCTCAATCTACAGTCGTGCCCTCTTGTCGAAGGCAGTAGTTGATGAGTAGATGGTTAGTCATGCCTACTTTAGGTTGAGCCCCCAAACTCCCCCTGTGTCCAAGGCAGGAGTCGATGTGTGGACGGCCAAGTCATGTCCACTTTTAGTTAAATACTAGTCTCGCTAAGCTTGGGAGAGGCATAAGTATCTTGGTGAACTTCAAGTACGAGTTGGGGAGTGGATGGTTAGTTCACATCCACTCCAAGTCTTTCTTTGGTCTTCAAGTCAAGTGCGGAGGTTGATGAGTGGATGGTCAGTCGCGTCCACTTTGTATTGGAGTTTGACCTTGTCAGGCTCTGAGCAGGCATAGATGTTCGGTAAAAATTGAAGCACGGAATAAGAGGTGGATGTTCGAGTCACACCCACTTTCTGTTTCGAATTCATGTCCCCAAGTTAGGGGCATAGGGTAGCCGATCAGAGGTCGACTCGCACTCATATTAATGAAACTCCCAAGGTTCGATCATGGTCCATAGAGGTTGTTTGGTGCCTAACTCTGGGTACTTGGTCAGTTGTATCATTCGCATGTAGTTTAATTCAAGTTGGTCGTAGTTCAAAACATAATTACATAAAGATAGAAGTACACGACCAAAGGGCTATTTTAGAAATAAAAAAGTTTATTTAATGAAGCAGTTTAATGAAAATCGAAATAAATCTTATTGATAAGTGAAGCAGCATCGTGTGCTTACTGTTCTACTTTTCTCCAGCCTTTCTCAGTTGGAAGTTGACCGTCGGCGGTCCAGTTGATAACCAAAGGTCTTTATTGATAAGGGTCGGATGTTCCATGCCCACCACCCTGCAGTGCTTGCACATACTGTTGAAGCTTTCCTTTTTGGATCAGCTCTTCGATCACATCTCGGAGATGTTTGCAATCGCTAGTGTTATGGCAATATGTCTCATGAAATATGCAATATTTTCCAGATTTCTTCTAGGTTTCGGTGGACTCTCTTGGGACTGGCTTCCTATATGCTCTTAGTCGCGAGTCCCTAGGTGGATGTTTTCGCTCGAATCATTCAGTGGAGTGTATGCATTTAACTTCGAGATCCTGGGTCATCTCTTAAAATTTGAGTCCTCATCTAGGTCATTGCTCTTTTGAACCCCTTTTAGCCAATGGGCCTGCACTGTTCTTTTTCCCACTCAGCTTTGCCTCCTTCTTGCATAAATACTGGTTTACCTCATAGTAAAAATAAGCTAAGGTGGTTGGAGACTTTCCAGCTAACCAATCGAAAAAAATCTACCTTGGGGCCGATTCCCTTATCAACGCCACTAGTATGGTATTCTCGCTAGGATTGTTTACTTTGGTTACGACGACATTAAGCCTTTGCAAGAAGTCTTTGAGCTGCTCTCCCGGTACTTGGAACAGGTTTGACAGTAACATCGCATGCTTGGGGGCGAGTCGCTTGTATTCGGAATTGCTCAACGAACTTTTACGCTAGCTGGTCGAACGAGGAGATGGACCTGGGCGGTAGTCATGTAAACCACATGATCACCGCTCCTTCAAGAAAGATGGGAAAGTATCTGCATTTGATTGCGTCCGTCGCTCTGGCAGAATCCATATGCCACCTATATTTCATGAAATGTAGTCCATGGCCGGTTTTTCCTGAGCATGTCAGTATGGTTGGCATGTTGAATTTGCGAGGATGCTCTACACACTGAATGGATCAAAGAAAAGTATTATGGCTCCAGTACTCTCTCAATCGTCATCGGTTTGGCTTTGGCTTTTTCTCACGAGCTGTATTAACATGACCGCTAGGTCAGGTGTTTGAAAGCCGGCCAGTTGGGAGTAGTCATCATCTACCCCGGTAGCTTGGCCTAGTAATCCATCTCGGTTTGTTCCATTTTGCCTGGTTCTGCGGCTTTTGGGAGTACCGTTTGAGTAACAGTTCGTTGTTCGTTCCTTGGCGCAATTCAGGAGCTGCCGCTTGGTTCCCGCACCCCGGTCAATCATATGGAGTAGAGAGAATGCACCGTCTTCAAGTTGAGTTCCGAATCAAGAACGCAGGAGTTGCATATCATCGCAATGGAGGAGGGGCCGATCCCCAATTGGAGGGGTTGGTAGAGTAGGATCGATAGAGAGGGATCGGTACATGTCTTCAATTTTTGTCCCAAACTGGGTGAGATTGATATGTGGTGACAAGGAAGGCCTTATAAGGCTACATTTCAAATTTCCAGTCGTTTGGAGTTCGTATGCTCGAGTTATGGGCAAAAGAAGATGGATCAGTGGTAATTTACTTGGAGTCGGACCCGAGAAAATTTGCCATTTGCTTGGATTCAGCACATGGTTCGCTTGGAGTCCCAGATATTTGAAGTGCTAGGCCAACGACGAACAGTGCTTGGAGTCACTTGCATGTTTGCTTGATATTCGGCACCGAACCATGGGTATGGCTCGGTGACTAAAGGTACTTGGAGTCAAATTAGGTTTTGCTTGGAGGAAATCTTGGTTACCCGAGTCTGACTTCGGGCCGGAATTTCCAAAGTTTTCTTCAAGTCAAATATGGGATTACTTTGGGTTTGACTTTGAGTCAACCTTGAAGTGAGTTTTTTGACTACCATTTCAACGATTTTCGACGATGATCACTTGTGACTCGACAATGGGAGTTCCATGTTGGGAAGTACAGCTTTGATGATGGATTGCTATACTTTGAGAGATAGAGTAGGCGACGATGAGTCAGATCGAGGGGATTGTTAGAGATGGATTATGAGGACCTTGTCCTCTTAGATTTGTTTCTACGATTCTGCATGAGTCTCATGAAGCTCTCTCCACAGTCTCTCTATATCAGCATTAGTGATCACATCGGAAGGAGCCTGCGTGCCAAGGACTCCCTGTTATGCTCCATCATCCAAAAGACTGCTATACTACTTCATCGGTAGGTCGTAAGGAGGTAGCAATAGCCACTACACCAGAAAAGACCTTTAGTAGCGTTGAAAAAACGCTACCAAAACTTTTAGTAGCGTTTTAAAGAACGCTACTACAGGTCGCGCAACTAAAAGTATGATTTTTTCGGTTGCGTTTTAGTAAACGCTACAAAATGTTTTCGTATAACTGCGTTTTTTAAACACTACTAAAGGTTTTTCTGCGGCTTTTACAAAACCCTACCAAAACTAACATTTTTAGTTGCTTTTGTACTTGGATCATTCTTTGATTTTCTACAGCGTTTATTTTGTGCAACTAAAAACTTTTCGTTGCATTTAATTTATGCCATTATAAATTCAGGTGGTATTTAACATTTGTTTCTATAGCATTTTTAAAACGCTACTAAAAGGTATGATTATTTTGTGGCATATGTTAAATGCTGTTATATACTGTTAATGGCTTATATTATTTCCAACAACTAGTTATATGATAGTCATATTAAAATCAGCAACAATCGTATAATTACCATATTCAAACCAACAATCAACCAATCATATAATCATCATATTCAAATAATTAAGAACAGGTTAATCACTAAGTATAATATCCATAACCATTTAGATAATAGTTATTTGACAAAATGAGCAAATTCACATACCACAAGCATTCACAAACAAGTTTACATAACCAGTACTAACAAATATCATAATACATATAACAATTGAAGTCACGTCCAATTTTGCTGAAGGTAAATTTATTCCGTTTTTATAAAACTTAGTTAAATTATATAAAACTTGATTAACTTATTATTATTATTATTATTGTAAACTTAGATAATTTTTATCAAACTATAATTTATTATTATTATTATATTTTTTTGAAACAAATTATTATTATATTATATAATTAGTTATTTTTTATCAAACTTAGCTTATTATTATTATAAACTTTTTAATTTTATAATACTTAGTTAATTTTTATGAACATATTTAATTTTTATAAAATTTAGTTAATGTATTCAAACTATTGTTTAATAATAATATATTATTATTAAACTTATAAATTATTTTAATTGCTAAAACTTAAAATGTCATAACATATATTTTAGTTAACTTAAACTTATGAAATATCTCAAACTTAAACTCTATTAATTTAGTTAATTTTTATAAATTACCTCAAACTTACAAATTTTCATAAGCTTAGTTAATTTATTATTATTATTATTGTAAACTTAGTTAATTTATTATTATTATTATTATTATAAACTTAGTTAATTTTTATAAACTTAGTTTTTTGATATTATTTTTATTATTAGTATTATTAATTATAAAACATAGTTGGCTTGGTTAATTTATTATTATTATAAACTTAGCTAATTTTTTATAAAACTATAGTTTATTGTTATTGTTACTGTTGTTATTATTATTATTATCATTATAAACTTAGTTAATGTTTTTACCAAACTTAGTTTATTATTATTATTATTACTATTATTATGATTATAACCTTGTTAATTTTTATAATACTTGGTTAATTTTTATAAACGTATTTAATTTTTATAAAACTTAGTTAATTTATTCAAAGTACCGTTTATTATTATTATTATTATAACCTTGTTAATTTTTATAATACTTGGTTAATTTTTATAAACGTATTTAATTTTTATAAAACTTAGTTAATTTTTTCAAAGTATTGTTTATTATTATTATTATTATTGAAATATAACAAAATTGAAGAGATCAAAGTTAAAGAACTCGTATAGATACAAGTGTAATTTGTGTTTATTCAGTAAACGACGTATAAAGAAGACAAAACTCAACACTCAAACTCCAAAATTTGGTGATATAAGGCAATTCGAATAATTAGATTCCTAAAAATTTCTAACCTGAACTGAATTTGTACTAAGAAGAGAAACTCAGCAGCATCAGCACCAATTTCAACACCCTCAATCCTAGAATGTGATGTATCTCTATAGACAAAATCTTTTGTGATCATTTTTTCATTGTTCTTACAGGGCCTGATATATTTATAAAACCATAGTTTTTAAACAATTCTTGAAAGGAAGAAAATAAGTAATGTATAAAACTCATAACAACCGGTAAAAAAAAACAAACCTTATAACTCATCATCGTTTTTAAACACACAATGCAATCATATATTTATAATAACACATGTGTTAATACGGTTTCATTTCCAAACAAAAGCACTAATAATAAAGCTGCTCTTGTAAACAATGTCACTAGTAACATACCTTGATCAAGCACTGTGCAGGTTAGCCATCAGCTCGCAATTCAGTCCCCTTCAGCTAACTCAAGGCAATATGTGAAAAATCTCCAAGGCAGTAGGGTAATAAATGAGTGCATAACCATATTTTCAATACAAAGGGCACATGAAGGATGAAATAAAACTCAAAGCACTGGATGAGGACATGTAAATATGCTATAGGCAAAACAATGAAATAGAAAAAAGAAGAAGAAAAAAGTGCAAGCTTGTGTTCAATTGCATAAGGCATTGGGTATTACTACTCATCAATACAAGGCAGTAGAGCAAGGACACACTAAAATATAGCTACATGCATTGTGTGACAAGAATTTCAAAGCATCAGGGCAGTGGAGGATGAACGGTAGTAATAACAAGAATTTCAAAGCATCAGGGCACTAAAATAAACACACTAATATTGAAAATAACAGGAGACTTAATGTAATTATAACTTGTGTTAAATTTGTATAAATTCATGTGAGAATTGATGTGTAGAATGAGAAACTTGTAAAGTTTGATCTGTGTGCAGAAACTTGTGAAATTCTATCATTTATGTCTTATGTATCTATTAAGATGGACCGTCCTTCCAAGTTCCATTGAAATTGTATAGTTTGGATAAGAGATTTTTGCAATACAAGTATCTTTCAGACTTAAACAATTACCTGTTCTACTTGAGAGTTTTGCAGACAACTTCTGGTTATTGTATTCTGGCACCATCAGACTTTTATCTCTCTTCTGGTTATTGTATAACTACACAATCATTTACTGCTTTCTTTTTTCTACTTTCTGCATTTTTATACATTCATCATATCAATAAATTGCTTTATTTCTTTGCAGTCAGGTGTGTTATCCCACTTTTTGGCAAAGCTGAGATACCCAAAAATTAACTGAAATCAATATTAACCAGCCATGAATATTAAATATGCATTGCAGGATAGTCATGGATATCGATGAATTTTGTCCAAGCCCGGATCGGACTGCAATTGACAAGGCATGACAAGCAAAGCCATAAAAGCCGGTGCTCCAAATTTCAGGCAAATCGGAGTTCGTATGAACGAGATATGATCGATACAAGTTAGATAAAGTGCGTTGTTCGTATCCATCAAAAACCCATTCGAATCGATCAGATTCGTATCCATTATATTTGCATAGATCGAATCCATCAGGTGTTCTCGTGTCCGCATGTTCGAATCCATGACGTTTGACTCGATCAATCCACGCTGCTTCGCATCCATCAGTGCACCTTGCTTCGAATCGGTCGGTTTCGTACCCACAAGTCTTAGTTCGTATCGAATCCAGAGAAAGGAGGCTTGATCGAATCCATCGGGAAACCTTGACTTCGTATCCATTAAATGCTGTCTTCGTATCCAACTGGCATTGATGGATTCGGGCAACGTCTCTGATACGAGTAAGGCAAAGTTTAAGGGGAGACGCGGTCGACTCGGAGTAAATGGTGGATCTACCCGAAGGATGCGCGCTGTGCCACCGCAAAACCACGTGCTATGTCGATGCGAAGTCATCAATGCGAATTCATGGATTCGAACAGGGCAACGCACATGGAGCCTTGATCTCGTATCGATCATATCTCACAAATCCCTGATCCAAATGCAACGAAATTTTCAGAGTAGCTTCCATGCAAGGTAAAGCACCCACCTGCCAAGTTTCAGCTCAATTGGAGCATTTCTTGATCGATACGAAGTTGATTCGAGTCGATCACAGATTGAGTCGAAACTTGGTGGGACCGGTCGCGTGGGCCCACTCACGTGCCAGAAGAAGTCTCCCGAAGTTTGAGCGCAATCTCAGCCTCCTACGCCTATAAATAGCCCCCTGAAGCCTACAGAAATGGGACTTTTTTGGCCATTCAACGTCCAGACTCTACCGGATTCAACTCTACTCCTTTCCATTGCTATCATACTCAGATTCATTCATTGTATTTGCTGTAATCATTTGTAATCAGCGAAGAACATCAATAAAAGATAAAAATCATTGAAGTGGATGTAGGCCGGAGATAGCCGAACCACTATAAATCTCGTGTTCTTGTGATTTATTTCTGGATTGCTGTTTATTGCTAGCTTAGATCTGAGATTTGTGTCTGAATATTGCTGATTTGTATTCATACACTGGTGCTTTCACAATACCTGGGGTTTGTGACCATTTTTGGTGCAAACACTTTGGTGCTTTCACTGAGAACTGAACTCAGGACCCGCTACGCAAGATTTGAAGTTCAGATTTAAAAGCTTGAAGATTTGAAAGACAATGACTCAGCAAACAAGTAGAAGGCAAAGGGCTGAAAGAAGCCAACAAGGAGGAAGTCAAGAGGCATCCTCTGGTGCTGGAGAGGAGCCAGCTTTGATCTACATCACTAGAGACGAAATGGAGACCATGGCCAATCTGATGCACGAACGAATGATGAAGAGCCAACAAGAGATGCTGCAGAATTTCTTTGAACAAATGAGAGCAACAAATGTGCAAAACGTTGGACCAGCTACAGCAGCCGCAAGTGCAGGACAAGGAGTCAGAATTGCGGAAATCAATGAAGGTCAAACTGCAGATCCAGAAGTCAATCAACAAGGACTTGGGGGCAGACCCTCAGGATCTGGTGCTGGAAGGCCTACAGATGGGGCTCAACAGGCTAGGGCCAACACAAATGCTAACGAGCCACCCGAAGAGTACGTACCAGAATTCCCTACAAGGCTCGGAGGGCAAGACAGAGACATGACAAGGGGGCAACCCCTGGATGGAGATGAGAGGATGGCTGGATTAGTGCGACGACTCATAAGAGGAGGATTGTCTAGCGGAGGGTTGGAAGAAGTCAGTCGGAGTCCATTCACTCCGAATATCAGGAATGCAAGAAACCCTCCAAAGTTCAAACTTCCTACACTGAATCCGTATGACGGGAAGTCGGATCCGACCATGCACATTACCAGATACATTAGACACATGGAAATACTGGGAGCATCCGAGGAAGTGATGGCACGATGTTTCCCTTTATTTTTGTCAGATTTGGCTGCACTTTGGTTCAGACAATTAAAGACTGGATCGATCAGGACATGGGGCGAGCTTGTAGATTGCTTCATGGAACAATTTAGGGTCCACGTAATAAGACCCAAGAGTGTGATGACTTTAGCTTCGATAAAGCAAAGGACCGAAGAGTCCATAAAAGGTTTTCTGCTGCGATTCAATGCAACGGTGGCTTCTGTAGATCGCCCGGATCCATCGATGATTTTGATGGCGGCGGTGGCAGGAGTTGGAGAAGGCACCAAATTCAAAGATTCATTGACAAGAGATCCACCACAAGATCTTGGGGAGTTTTACCATGAAGCTGAGAAATTCATCCGATTAGAAGAATCGCGAGCCGAGAGGCAAGAAGTAAATGTTGCGCAAGGCGAAGGAACCGCCAGGGAATAGTCTAGGACAGACAAAGGAAAGAGAAAGCAGGATAACGCGCATGATGGTCCTAATAAACGAAAGAAATTCCGAGAACCCAGATTCAGGCAATACACAGATTTGACGGCAAGCCTAGAAAGGATTTACACTGAAACTCGGGGGCAACTCCCCTATCGAAGACCTCCCAGGAGAGATCCCACAGAGCGGGAGCGTAGAACCGGAAAATATTGCCTCTTCCATGAGCTGGATGGGCACACAACCGACGAATGCCGCCACCTAAAGAATGAGGTGGAAGAATATGCCAGGAGTGGTAAACTTCCACAATATGTCAGAGAACGAGCAACGGCGGTAAGGCCTGAACAACTACCGTCTCCCCCTAACAGAAACGATCCTGGATCGGGATCACGACTCGTCATCAACTGATTAAGATGGCAAGGGCCAAGTTCAAGATTTGGACTTTGGTCAAATAATTTCATTAGATTTGCTTTTAGAATAAACGGCTATCCCACTTACTCATGTACGGAAACCAGAGAGATCCCTAGGCATGCTCTGGGATGGAGATAGTCCGATCTGCCCAGAGAGGCAATGTTTAGTTTTTCCTGATGTTTGAGATTGAACATCTAGGACCTGAATTTAATAAATAAACTTGAATTTCTTGAAATAAACCTTTGACCGGAGAGTTAAAGGATAAACATTAAATATCAATATAAAAATGATCGCTTTATGATCCTACCCAGAGAGGCGGGGTCCGGAGTGTAAGAAGTGAGTTGCTTCGCCGGAGAGCGATAGGATCGACTCACTTAAGCGTCGTTTCCTATTCACCGGAGAGTGATTGGATCGGGATTCGATAAGAGCCCAGAGAGGCTATGATCGGCCGATGATTCAGGTCATGACATCGCTTAATGTTCAAGTACACTGAACCGGAGTGCAAGAAGTGGGTTGCTTTGCCGGAGAGCGACAGGATCGACCCACTTAACGTTGTTTCCCCTTCGTCGGAGAGTGATAGGATGGGATCCAGCAGGAGCCCGGAGAGGCTACGATCGGTCCAGAACGGCCAAGACATCGCTTCACGCCCTAACTGGGGCCAGAGTGCAAGGGATAGAAAGCAACGCCGGAGTGCAATAGGATCTTTCTATTCGACCGCTAAGTCTGGAACGGGCTTCGCAAGGGTCCGGAGTGACCATCGATAGTCCGGAGAGACTATAGAATTTCATTTTTTAACTTCCACTAGAAGAAATTAATAACGATTCGGCTTCGAACAGCCATGAACTTCATTGAAAATGCTGTAAGCTCTGAATAAAACACGAACTCACTGCATTCAATTTGAGACTAATCAAAACACACCTTTTACCAAAAGGTATGTTTTGGGGGGCAAAGTGTTATCCCACTTTTTGGCAAAGCTGAGATACCCAAAAATTAACTGAAATCAATATTAACCAGCCATGAAAATTAAATATGCATTGCAGGATAGTCATGGATATCGATGAATTTTGTTCGAGCCCGGATCGGACTGCAATTGAAAAGGCATGACAAGCAAAGCCATAAAAGCCGGTGCTCCAAGTTTCAGGCAAATCGGAGTTCGTATGAACGAGATATGATCGATACAAGTTAGATAAAGTGCGCTGTTCGTATCCATCAAAAACCCGTTCGAATCGATCAGATTCGTATCCATTATATTTGCATAGATCGAATCCATCAGGTGTTCTCGTGTCCGCATGTTCGAATCCATGACATTTGACTCGATCAATCCACGCTGCTTCGCATCCATCAGTGCACCTTGCTTCGAATCGGTCGGTTTCGTACCCATAAGTCTTAGTTCGTATCGAATCTAGAGAAAGGAGGCTTGATCGAATCCATCGGGAAGCCTTGACTTCGTATCCATTAAATGCTGTCTTCGTATCCAACTGGCATCGATGGATTCGGGCAACGTCTCTGATACGAGTAAGGCGAAGTTTAAGGGGAGACGCGGTCGACTCGGAGTAAATGGTGGATCTACCCGAAGGATGCGCGCTGCGCCACCGCAAAACCACGTGCTATGTCGATGCGAAGTCATCAATGCGAATTCATGGATTCGAACAGGGAAACGCACATGGAGCCTTGATCTCGTATCGATCATATCTCACAAATCCCTGATCCAAATGCAACGAAATTTTCAGAGTAGCTTCCATGCAAGGTAAAGCACCCACCTGCCAAGTTTCAGCTCAATTGGAGCATTTCTTGATCGATACGAAGTTGATTCGAGTCGATCACAGATTGAGTCGAAACTTGGTGGGACTGGTCGTGTGGGCCCACTCACGTGCCAGAAGAAGTCTCCCGAAGTTTGAGCGTAATCTCAGCCTCCTACGCCTATAAATAGCCCCCTGAAGCCTACAGAAATGGGACTTTTTTGGACATTCAACGTCCAGACTCTGCCGGATTCAACTCTACTCCTTTCCATTGCTGTCATACTCAGATTCATTCATTGTATTTGCTGTAATCATTTGTAATCAGCGAAGAACATCAATAAAAGATAAAAATCATTGAAGTGGATGTAGGCCGGAGATAGCCGAACCACTATAAATCTCGTGTTCTTGTGATTTATTTCTGGATTGCTGTTTATTGCTAGCTTAGATCTGAGATTTGTGTCTGAATATTGCTGATTTGTATTCATACACTGGTGCTTTCACAATACCTGGGGTTTGTGACCATTTTTGGTGCAAACAAGGTGCATGTTCCGTACCTCAGTATCCTAGTTCCTCCCCATGCACCTAACACCGATGGAATTGATATCAATATCTATTTTTGAATACCCAAGCATCAAAGAAATATGTTGTCATCTAATGAACTATCCTTTAGGAGGTGTAATTGTTTATACATATATGTTTCATTGCTGCCTTTATATACTTTAATTACCTATTCGATTACACTTTCAAGTGCATTTACAATAACACTAACTCCTCTCTCTACCATTTTCAATACCACGATATGAAAAGAAAAAAAATGTGTCGATTATTTGGTAACGTTTCTTTACTCAAAGTACATATGAAAATAATAAGATACCCTAATAATATTCACTCTGCTGAAGATTTTTGCTCAATATGACACATAGTTTCCATTTACTCGGGTGTTTCTCTAATTGTGTCAATTCTATTTAGAAAATATTTCCACCCGCTAATAGTTTATATGAAACTTTATTAATTCATTGTTCAAGCATCTTAGATTGAATAATGATCTGACCAATCCTTCACTTATAATAATGTTTTTTGGTTAAATTTCCCATTTAATTATGAAACAGAAAAGCTCAACCAAAGTAGTGAGTTGAGTACAATATCAAAAAGAAATATGGAATCTAATTAAATTTTCCATTTACAGGGATACCACCTTTGACAGTATGATTAACTGTCTACAAATAATATCACAAGGACTTAGTACTTCACTAAAATATGCCAAAAACAACATTAACTAGTAGAATAATACCGTATATGGTTACATTGCCTTTACAATAGGGTTTGATTAGGTTAAGCTGGCTTCCAGTCTTTTTAGAATAAGTCCAACCCGATAAATGAGGAGGGGTATGATCAGAAACTGCAACTGTGAAACCGATAAATAATAACAATAAAGTACCATACTTGTCGGTCTAAATGCTAAAACAACATTGTAATTTTGTTTCAGAATCTTTATATAATCTTCTAAGTTCTATATAAATCAATGTTGGCCAGTAAGGCATCATATCTTTATTAAGTCCATTAAATAGAAAAGAGAAATGATAAAATGGACCTGATGTTGCAAGAACGAAACAGGCAGAACATGGAATCATGAGTCCTCCCCACTTGAACAAAATTTTCCACTTAGTTCAGGCCAGTCATATGATTATAAAATATGTCTCCTTGAAGCATTTGTGTATATTGGGAGTTGCAAATGATGAAGTTTGTAAGATTAATAATCACACAGACAGAGGTAAGCTAAACCAAGAGAAAATAGAAGAAGTTGTACACACCTATTTGGAACTCGCTGTTCATACAAACATTGGTTAAAAGGCATAGCATAAATGATTGAATGCTTTTTAACACCTGCTAACATAACGCTTTTGAGCATGCATCTGCTAGGTAGTGAAATAATAAAGTTGCATAAAATTATGCAGTGTAAGTAACATAGACAAATGGATGTTACACCAGTCAAAATGCAAAATAAAAATTGATGGCCACAATGCTAATTCACGACAACAACAGAGGGTGAAGAGGGTGAATAAGGTAGACAACAGGGCTACCATCTAAATAAACACATTTAACTAACATCAATCATCCTTGGTTTCTTACAGTGAAAGTGGCGGAAATGTCTACCAAGTAGGCTGATTTGAATTACATAAATTTATTTAGTATTTTTTTTCAAAGGTAAGTTTATAAGTGAAATCGTCAACAACCTTTAGCCACCCAAATAAATGTCAGTCTCTCAAATATGTTAAGAACAATTTAAGCATATGGCAGGAAAAAATGAATATGTGGTTCATATATTTCATTGTTTGAGCGGTAAAACCACCATCAGAATGCAAAAGTTATAAAACTTAGTGAAACTTAGCTATCCTTATATTTGAGTATTTGAGCTATCAATCAATGTAAATAACGATAATGGAGGAGTGGTTTACAAATAAACACACTTATATTTGAGTAAAACATAAGAGTATAACTAACCTATTTCACATTTTTCGATTTTCTACAAGCTCCATCATTTTTAATTCATCATATAAAATAATAGCAAATTCATCAACCCGCACAACTAAACCACAAAACTCCATCTCTTAAAAACTCAGTAACCTCCAAATTTATTTAAAGTATACAGGAAAGGAAAGTATACTAATATAGAATGAAGAATAAGACAAATACATTATTTTCATAACAGATTATGAATACCTGCTGCAATTGATGCACATCTCTTAGATTTAGTTCAAAGACTGAAGCATCATAACAAATAAGCACTTGAGAATACGTTAATCTTTTCCGACATAGCATTGCAGTTGTTCCTCTTAGCTGCTTTTGATAGACATGATAGCAAATTGTTTTACATTGAGATGTCACAATACACTAGTTTCCTTAAATTCCAGGACTAACATAGTGTTTATTTCAGATCTCCATTCAAAGCATATCAACTTATATAATTGACCTGTAATACAAAACCAACAATTATTAAGAGGCCAAGAAAATTAGCCTTGTTGAGAACATATCAACTTCAAAAGAATAAAAATACATAAAAATCTAGGCAAATATGAAAAGAGCATCAAAAACCCCAAGTACGCTAGTGGATAACAGAAGAAAACATTTCCAGAACAAAACTATTAACATTGCATACCCTGTTAAAAAGCACATCATGTCTATTGAGATGCATTATACCATCCTTAAGAGTGCACTTCCATCTACTTTTTGTTCGAGTCACCCATTAGCATTCACAGGATAAAACAATTTGAAAAGAAAAGAACCATCTTAACATAAGTTGCTAAAAGTAACTGATAATTAGATAATACCTTATCAAATTTAGCTAGAACTAATTGTTGTATATGTGTATATTTTTGGCAAAGATCATACTATGTTGATGCCGTCGTTGTAATGGAAGACCAAATTGTTTACATTTACTAATTTTCTATGCAAAGTGCTAGCACTTATCTTACCAAGTCTTTCATGAAAACTATAGTTAAGTAAAGGCAAACTATATTTTTGATGGATTGGAGAACTGTGTAAAGCTCAAATTGCAGTGATTTCCTGTTCCCACTTATGTGTCATCATGTCCCTAACCCATCTAATTCTTTTTCAGTTGCCAAATTTCTAGTTGTGTGTGATCAAGTATAATAGTACTTCATAGCCTACCACACAAAAATTCCTAATCTTAAAAGGTAAGATTGCATGAATTAAGGTGAAATTACAAACAAAGGGGTGAAATAAGAAAAGAAAGTAAACAGTATGTATACCTAAAATGGTTATCTAAGAATAGTTTATAGTTTATGTTTAAGAACACAAAAACATATTTTCTACTAAAGTGGCTGTCTAAAAATACAAAAGTCGTTTGTGTTTAAAATATATTGTGCATACAAAATCCAATCCCTTTAGGGTTAATACTATGGATAAAATATATTTTTAAATAGTATGCATCCACTTTGACAAAAAATATCGAATATTAAATAACATGCCTTAAAACTAAACACTAAACCTCAGCACTCAATAGTAATAGTTTCAAAATACTATATAATATATATATATCTCGATTGCACAATTTCATATAAGTTATATTATATATGTTATGTACTCTAGAATTATATTATATAACTAAATTAAATACTAGTATGTTACCTGACACTGCCTCGGTTCTATCTAGTTCCTGTCACAAGCAGGAGATACTTTTTTGAAGCCTATTGTCTTACACTGCCCCCATTGCAAGCTCGTGAGACATGTTGGTCCATGTTTAGTTAATGCAGCTCCCTTTTCTTACTTCTTTGCCTTTATTGTTCATGTCTACAATGTTGAATATTAGATCTTGCTATCAAGCTACTGCATACCAAGCTGATTGGCTATAAGCTTCAGTCAAGAATACTTGGTCCGATTTATGTTCTCAGTGTACCCTATACATGCCTCAGACCTCATCTCTGATCTAGACACTTGATGCTTCTGCATACTTAATGCAAAGCAAAAAAATTAAATGATATAGTGTATAGTAATGTATTTCCAAATGTGCTAATTAAATAAAGGATAGAGATATGATTTAATATAATGTAAATCGAAATCCTAATTATAATTAGTTCTAGATATTCAATAAACGAGGACAGAGGAAAAAATAGTGTTTCTTATAATATTACTTGGAATTAAATATCAATTGCACTTGTAATTATAAGCAAGAAATAATGATTTTGAAATAATATGATAATGACATAAAATGGAATTTTTACTAATATATTAGTTGTAAGTAGTCCGTTTATAAAGAAAATCAAAATGAGAGTAAACAATAAAATACCTTGATATTCATTTTCTACTTATTGTTGTACCAGATAATATTATATAACAACTTAAATTAACCTTTTAAAGGAGATTTATCATAGTTCAAATTGGATTTTGTATAGAAGAACTACATAAACACCAAATCTCATTAAACAAATATTGAATTAAACTATAATACATGAGGGCATTCAATTATACCTTTGCGATGGTAACCTGTACCTCCATCAACTACAATGAATACAAGGAATCCTAAGATATTTGTACAGTTATCAATGCGATCAAGGTAGAGGTTCCCTTTGCCAACTAGAAAACAGAGAAGGAACTATTAGAAACATAACAACAATAGCAAAATACACACTAATTATGAAGAGGTATCAGAGAGTTCAGGTTGTATTGATCAGAATCAATTACTCAAAAAAGCTTATAACTAACAACAAACTTGCCGTTCCTACCTCAAACTTCATTTAAACAAAACATCACATTCAGAAATATATTTAGGATTACAGGTAATAAAATTATTTCAATAAGTTAATAGCAATAAAAGATTACTTATTTTACTTGCTGGATAATGAATTATGATTACTTGTTTAGTAATAAATGACGGTAGTAGATCAAAAACATCATTTATTTTATTAATACTTAGTTTACCAGAATGTTCAAAAAAACATCATTGGTTTACCCGAGCAAACGATCGTAGGAGATCAAAAACATTTATGAAAAAACGTCTATGAAAAAAACATCATTCAATTAACATTTGGTTTACCCGAATGTTCAAAAAACTAGAATTTTTTAGCCATATCCAATTATTTTGTGAAAACAGGCAGCATAAATTCATAACTCGTGTTTATCTGTTATCTTATCAGAGTAAACTTTGGAATTTGTTATATATGCAAATTATAGTTCACTTATATCTAACACTATTTTGGACATTTTGAATTAAAGAAAAAATTTCGACACATTTTTTCATAACAATAAAAAATTAGTAATAATATAATGATTTCCACCTATTGTCAATAGATTTTTTATACGTCATTTGAATTAAAAATATATTTCCAATGTAATAGAAAAGAATAATTAGAAAATGAAGAAAAAGAATAAAATTGAATTAATGAACACCTACTTCAATCAACTCAGTTCCTATGCAACAATTTTTCCCAATACTATTCTCATTTAGGCAAATGATCACATGCATACAAAATCATGCATGATTAACAAATTAATTTTCCAACTGATTGTTTCATACACAATTACATAGGTTATGACTGAGGTACCTTTAAATACTACAGCTACCCTAACTTCATTAATTTATACGAGTATATAAAAACTTATTGTGTTACTATATAAATCTACCAACTCTAGAAAATGAATACCCCAACCCTTTTAAGTTTTGAGGCCAAATATTTACTTATATGCGTATGGAATAACTTTTATTTTATTTTATTTTTTCTTTCACTACGCATATAGTAATAAACCTCATTACAAAGAAAGATTACTTATTAGCTTCCCAGATTGAAGAAGCCATCAGGAAAAACAAAAGTATGGAATCGCTTAATTCAAAAACTTTAAATGCGACGTCATTAATTCAAAACCCTTTGGAAAAAAATTAGGAAGGGGGCCGAAGCTACTAAAAGTTAGAAATTTGAAGAACACATCTACTAGAAGAATTACCATTAATTCTACCTGTAAGATGATGATTTATGGTCTGTGACGAAGAAGGAGATAGCGCTTGTTGACGCTGGATAATCAGTCTATTGCAGCCAAGTAGATCGAATACGATTAACTATGTTGGAGCTTCCGGGGTTCCTTAGTGGATCGATGATTTAAGATTTCTGGTGTGTTGATGGATTGATAATGATTTGGTGGCGATGGCATCCGTATTTGGAGGTGGATTACAAAGATGGCGACTTAGGTTTTCTGATAATATTGAGAAGTGGAGAAAAAAATAACTGAAAATTGAAGCCGTATTTGGAACATTTTTGACGAAAATTTTAGGCGGCACAAGTAAAATTTCACCCTAGCGATTGTCCTAAGCCTATGGATGCACTTGCCTTACAAACGCTGCCATTATTTGCAACTAAAAGTAGGTTTTCTTGTAGTGAGCCTTTTACTTCCTAGGAGGCATTGTAGATAGCTTCCTTCTAGATCTTCAAATCTGAGTAGAAATGAAAACTTGTCGGCAAAAATCTGGATCTATCTCACGGATATGGGAATCCACAAGTTGATGATGAGATCCAATCAAGCTGAGAATTCTTTCTTAGTGAAAGCATCAAAATATTTGCACCAAAATTGATCACAAACACCTAATAAGTTCTAATAGAGATCAAATGAAGAATAAAATTAAAATAGAGTAGAAAAAGTAAACCAGACACAAATTTTTAAAGTGGTTCGGTAATCTTGGCCTACGTCCACTTTTTTCTTTTATTGATCTTGCACTAGTTGTTTGATTACAAGAGATTTGGAACAACTGGGATCCAGTAATACAAGAATACATAATAGTAATGGTAGAGCCTTAGTAGTGGAAAGAAAAATATCACCATTATGGAAAATGGTTGTTGTATTTATAGGGGAAGACGTACGACTAAATATCTTCTTGAAATTTCGTAGGTAGAATCTCACGGAGTAGACGAGGTCACCTCAAAAGTTTCATGGCCCAACTCCTGAGGATAGAGGATCGGCTCTGATCGGTCCAAATGGCCATGTGGCGGCATGCGATCGCTCCAGTAAGTCCGCCTTGATTTTGGCTTCGTGTTTCCAAAGTTAGTTTGCATCGTCCCACGTGTTATTTAGAGATATCGATCTATTTCCGTTGAGTTGAACTGCTGGGCTGATACGATCTGATCCCTTGCCTAAGGAAAGTGATACGATCTGATCTCCTGCTTAGGGGAAGTAATACGATCTGATCCCTTGCCTAGGAGAAGTACCAATCTATAGTAAAAATATTATGTAGAGTCTATCGCCTGGTCTCGCTTGATCGCTGCTTTATACCATTATTTGTCCTTGATCTCTGGACTCCATAATCATGCCACCGGACTACTTGCCTTGTCTATCGTCGAGCCTTATTTGTCGAACCGGTTTGGATATAGCCGGGCCAAAGGTCGGATAACACATATATAAGTGAAACTTATAGCAAATATTTGACATGTATGATTTTGGTTCATGATAGATTGAAATAGTATATTCTGCAAAAAGTGTACAATGAAATAAAAAATGAAGAATGGCAAATATTTTCCATAAGTTATTATTATCAGTAATTGCTTGAAATATTACAATATATTTACTATAAGTACTAACAATGTCAAACACCTCACATATGTAGTTACGAATAATGGTAGATTCTAATAGTAGGGTACAATTAAATGATGAAGTGATTATAGCAAATATTTGAATTAATAAATTTATTTTAGAAATAGTTGTATATGTTACAATATCCTTTAACACATATATTAGGAGTGTCAAATACTTACTACATGTCGCTCTGATTCATTAGAGTGAAATTAGTGGAAATTTCCCTTGAACTATAGTATACAATTAGATGATCAAATAAGGATGGAAAATATTTGTCGAACAATTTATGATAGTAATTTTATGCATTTAATTTTTTTATTGTAAATACTAAAAATATCAAATATTAGTTAAACAAAGTTTAGCTTTTTGGTAGATTGAAATTTATGATATACACATTTACATAAAAAACATACAATATGAAATATTTGTCATAAATATGGGAATGAAAAATATTTTCCATGCTTATATTTGCTACTCATATATATGTGATACTAATTTGATAATTTTAAAACCTTTACAGGTATAACAACGAAGATACAAAGTCGCGACACACAAAAAAAGACTACCATTCGAAGTCAAGAAATTTGCAAATTTGACTGAATCTTCTCACAAACTCGAATTACCTCACAACAACAAATCCTCAAATTCTGAATCTCCAACAACTTCAACATCTGAATCTTCTGAATATATAGGATCAAAAGAAGATGTTGTTCTTTCAACCCACAAGAGAATACGCCAAGCAACA
This sequence comes from Allium fistulosum, assembly GCA_030737815.1. NCBI lineage: Eukaryota > Viridiplantae > Streptophyta > Magnoliopsida > Asparagales > Amaryllidaceae > Allium > Allium fistulosum. The sequence continues at coordinate 3,781,641 of JASFAW010000015.1, forward strand.
AGAATAAGCACTAAAAATCACCTATAAAGAAACAGAAAACAGAAGTACCAAAAATAATTCACAAAACTATAAAAGTAGCTTTAAGTATTTCCACACACTGGTAGAAAATTTAGTAAAAGAAAAGCTACTTCTAGAAGCACACATTGCATTATTAAGGAAAACTCCATTCTTCAAAATTATCAATCCGTTCCCGAATGGAGTTGTAACAATTGAGGACATATCGAAAGAATCAGCTCCTATAAATATGATCATAGATTCTTTTTCAATTGAAGAAAACTTTTTTTATTTCGGAGACGTGAAATAAATTCTAAAAGAAAGTGACATTGCAATAGTTTTTGGATTTCCAAATGAAGGCATCAAAATCATCACAATATCTCATTTGAAGGAATCTGACATGAACTCTGAAATAAAAGTATTCAAATAGAAATATTTCAGTAATTCAAAAATGATTAAAGTAAAGGATATTGATATAGCATCTGGTTAGCTTTAAAATGCAAAAAAAGATAATACAATCGATTTTGCAAGGTTGCCTATTATGTTTTTGATTTCGACATACTTGTTCTCCAATCCAGTCTTGGCATTTCCTTTGGTGCTACTACCATATGTTTATAGACTGAAGCAAATGAATATCGTTTCTTGGCCAGCAATAATAGGAAAATATTTGATGGAACAAGTGAGAAGAAATATGGACAGTCCAAGAAAAATACGTGCATGCATAACCCTACTATTGGTAAACTCTAATAACACATTTTATATTTTATAATTGATATTATAAACTAAACTTACACATAATACCACTTTGTGCACTATTAGTTTTGCGTTATTACAGAAATAATTGTTCCAAAAATAAGTTATCGAAAAAGAACCAACTTTTGCTAAATGGACACTATAGAAAGTTACTCCAAGCAAAATGAAGTACTTCCTTGACAAAAAGGTAAATCTGCCAACAATACATAGAAATTATGTTATAAAAAGTGAATGAAAAATATTAGGCAGACAAATATTTGCCTATCTAATACTTGCCAAGCAAATACAAATATTTGATAATTTTATAATTAGATTTCAAAATAATTTCAAAAAATATCTCAACCAGTATTTTAAATATGAAAAAAGTAAATATTGTTTTTAAATTTGTAGAGAAAAGAAGAAGAACAAAGAAAGGAGAAAGAGTTAAAATCTGTTGGAACTTGTTATTTAAATAAATATTAAAATAATATAGATATATACTTATATATATGCATATGAAAATATATGTATTGCATATATGTAAAATATTAATAATATACATATGTATTGAATTAGATCTTAATTAAATAAATGACTATATAAATATATAAACATATAAACATAATATATAAAGTTTTTTAAATAAAATATACACGTATATTTTACAGTAACAAACTAATATATAGACACACACACACACACATACATGTAGATATCAATGTATCTAATATAATTATATTTATTATATCTAAAGTATTTATAAATATATATATATGTATATATATATGTATATATATATAATTATATCAATTATGAAAACTAAATAAAAAGAAATATATTTTTAAATTATTTTTATGTTGTATTCCAGATCGAATACACAACACATGAAATATTTAAACATAATTTTTTATTATTAAATTATGTGTATATATATATATATTAATTAGCTAAAAAGCATTAAAATAATCTTAAAATATTTTTGTAATATATTTAACAAATTTTTAATTTTCATAAATTCAAACATGAAAGTTTAAGGTTAAGAAAAAAAAATTCATAATTTTCCGAGTCAAAAATAATTTTTTGTATTAATTATTTATTATCGGCTGCACATATAAATGATTTTTAAAAAATAAAAATTTTAATTGTTAAATTCTAGGATTTTAGCCAAGAGATACTCTGATGATGAAATAATTTTATAAAATTTTAAAATGCAATTTTCGAAACATATATTATTTTGTATGGATTATTCAACTTATGTATTGAATTAAATAATATTAAATAATAGTAAATAATTATTTGAAATACTTTTCTATTACCTAAAATTATAATTAGTGTAAATAAGGATATATAAAATATAAGATCAATTATTAACATGATACGATGACACAATTAAATGTAAACCATTTAATTTATGTTGTATGACATACATACATACATACATACATATATATATCTGTGTGTGTGTGCGCGCGCATGTGCATGTATCTATATATAGATATATTAATTAACAAAAGACTGGTTTATACAAACAATGGTTTTTTTAATAATATACATACATATAACCAATCTGATATGTGGCAACATTGATACTTATAAGAATCTCACCTAACTAATAATATAATAATGATATACAAACAAACAATAGGGTATTATACAGTAATCATAGGTTATATGGTATAGTAAATACATACCAAAACAAATGCCTTGAAGTACACCTTGTAATGATGAATCTCCCTTCTCAGAACTCTTCTTGATTCGGTAGACTGATAATCCTTGAATCGTAGACCATTGACTAACCAATAGTTGCTTCTTTGAAATTGATTTGGGATGAATTTGTTGGAGCTCCTACATAGATAAATTCGGCCAGCAATGATTGGAAATGGCAGCCAAAAAGTCATTTTTGCATTAGGGTTATGAGTCCTTTTATAGTGGAAGGAATGGAGAGAAAGGTGGATCATGTCTCATACCTATTCTCCCTAAATCTAAGCCAGCCATATAAAATACCCCTAGCTAATTTTTCGCCCCCTCCTACACCCCTATTGCTGTCGAAATATCACCATAATATCATGGGCTAATAGCCTATTTAGGTCTAAATAAATATTACTAATTAAATCTGATTTAATTGCTTGTCGATATCGCATATCGATCGATCGATATATTTAAACTATTGTTAACATATACAATAATATTTATTCCTTAAATCATATTAAAAATTTCTAATCAATATTTCATAAATATTAGTTAACTTATAACAATTATAAACTATTTAAATCATTTGGTCTAAAGAGAAATCATTATTTCGGTTGTGTGACTCGTCAGATGTAAATTTGGTCAGTGATTAACATGGAACTATTTGAATGTTAACATTCACACGTCACTTAGAAGGTGGTGTGACAGTTTGATCAAATTTATCGCTTACATAGTTTTGGTAAAATCCAATTTTTCTTTAATTAAGCATTACCTGGTTGTGATATTTATTTACACTAATTCTCTTTGTTAAAACTATATCACTTTGGACTTATTAAATTTGGTAACGGTCAAAATACCAACGTCGTCCATATTTAACTCTTTAGTCCAAACACAAATTCCTTGATTCAATAATAACAATTATTATTAACCGTACTACTATGGCTATAGATTTTGAGTTTGGATTGACTTGAGTTGACCGTGATACTAATCCCATATAACCGAGGAGACGAATCTTCTCTTGAATAGTACCTCACTCCCAATACTTCCACTCGACCCAACTATATCTGTCGATGGACGCAGCGCCATGGTTTGATTATAATCAAAGCGGAGCTTTCATATTGAAGATTGATAGTATTCTCAAGTCAAGAGAACCATGTTAATTTGTCTAATAGATATTTTCTGTTTGACCTTTGTTATATTAACCAATAGAAAAATATCAAGTGAGTCATTCCATAGTTATCTTTAACAACCTGCACTTTAATGAACCCAAATTTAGACAAAAATCAAGACCCAACTCCATCAAAGCACGGATCGTTAAATTTGGTACCTACAAATTAGCATGAGCATATCAGAGAATGACAAAATCTAAACTCACAACTGAAATAATAATATGATATAAATACTAACTATGGCAACTACCTTAGAATTAATGGTATTCCTTGGATATAAAATCGCCACATCAGTTCCAAGCATGGGAGATAAGAAGACTTCTCCAATAACTAATCATGTCTAGCTCTAGTGATCTGTTCCTCTAAATCTATACTGTGGGTTGTAGTGAGAAGGGAGTTAGAACAACGTCCTAGTGACTGGAAAATCTATACACTGTCCATTACATAAATTTATGCCGATTGATTTCCGTTTAATTGTTATATATACTATTTTAAGGTTAACCAAATTAACCTAATATTGCACACACGATATTCCTACCTAGCATGATTCCCATACCTACCCTTCCCAAGGTGTAAAATAATGAGGTAAGTCTATCAACTACTTAATACTTCCAAATATGAAGCAGGCTCCTAGCATCGTCATTGTTAGTCTATCGGTCCTAGCTACCAAGACCTTTGACCACCATTTACCGCTTTATAATATATAATAGTCACACTACTAACGCATCTATTTTCATTAAAGTCTTAGCCATGTGAGAGACAGTACCCAAGCCACTCGATACCTTATTAATAAGGACTATGCAGACCCCTGACCATTTAATACCTATATTCTGGGCAGACCTTTGTAATTTAATACCTAACCCCAAAGGCGGACTACTCACTAGTACTATCTAGCTGATATCACTTGGAATCTGACTAGAACACTTAATACTTCTTTATTGGAGAGTGGCATACCCTATATCAGTCACTTAATACCTAAAACCCAAAGTGGCCCATCTCAAGATATTCACTACCGCTCCTAATCGTAAAATTCAGACCATTTAATACTTTTAAATCAGGAAAGAGGCGTGCCCTCAAACAACCACTTAATACATTGAATCCTTAAGCAGATCCAACATTCCTATAATCGTTTCCTACGGGTCCTATGATTGGTGATGTCCTACATCGGTAATAAGTATACACAACTGCTGGTAGCCTCTAAGTGAAGGGCAGATGTAATGGCCCTAATTTTGAGTAACATTATTTAGAACATTTAATTGGATAAATAAAATAAAATAATGTTAATAGGTAAGGGATAGAGATTTGTTAATTAATAAGGGGTCGTGCCTTAATAAATGTATAAGCAAAAGAGAATACAAAATAAGTAAGTAGGAGGAATATGATAAGGATAAAATGGGAACGTCCTTCATTCTAATACACTAAACCCTTCCATACTCCATTCATTATTCATTTTAACATTCACAAATAAAATTAAAACCCTAAGAGCTCGGCCGGCCACCATTAAGGGGAATCAAAAAGAAGATAAGCTAGGAATCAAGTAGAAAGCTTGAAGAAATCAATCTAAAGGCAAATATCAACCTCCTTAACACCAAGCCAAGGTGAATAATTGGATTTACATCTCACTTTTGATAATGATTTCGGTTTTATGATTATGTCCGAACTAATTTGCAGGTAACATGCCCTGTTATGGTTGTTTAAATAATATATGCTTGTTGATGATTTATACGATTTTATATGGATTTTATGAAATGTTTAGATCAGGAAACCTATTAAATGACGTCCAAACTAGTTGCGTTTTTGATATATAGTCCAAAATATTATTTTAGAAGCGGGTTTCAAGTTTCATAATTTTTTAAGTAATTGTAGATTTATTATGAATTTTCTATGAGAGAAAATAGTTAAAATTGGGTTTAACTTATTTAAGGCAATTATATAATGATTTCGAGTCTAAAATTTATATATGTTAGAAAACATATTAAAAGTGAATTTTTGTGATTTTTGGGGAACTTCTCTAAGTATTTTACTATGGTTATAAAATTATTTCAGTTAAGGGACTTAAATGTTTTATATGTTCTATCGAGGAGGAGGTCTTATTTGCTTAAAATGTTTTAATTTGTGAACTTTGAATTTGGCAGCCTTTTTAGAAAAGGATTTTCATAAAAAAATGGCAACCAATCATATTTTGATAAATTGGGTAAGTTAGGTAAAAAGAAATTACTTTGAAAGGCATAAAATCATTTTTGTTTCGAATTACAACTTTGCCACTCCCTTTGCTTGCTTCCGTCAACATACCCAGTAGGCTTTTCGAACCCATTCGAAACAAATGCATATGGTACCAAGCAATTAGTACGTAGTAGATTGGAGAAAGGTGGAAGGGTCTGTGTCGATGGCATTCTTTCGAAGGGGCTGAAGTCACACTAAGTAGCTTTCGAATCAATCAACTTACTTTGTTTAAAAAGAAGCTTTCGAACAAGTTACCGCTTGCCTTTGTTTTAGAAAGAAGCTTTCGAAAGAGTTACCACTTGCTTTTGTTTTAAAAGAAGCTTTCCAAAGGATAGCTGCTTTTGAACCTATTCGATTCCCATACTCCCGTATTCATACCTTTCTAATTACAATGTATTCGAAAGGGGTGATTTCACCTTTTAAGGTTGAAGACACCTTCTCAATGCTTTCGAAAGGGTATAGCTACTTTTAAATGGTTTCATAGGCAATAGTTTCGAAAAGGTGTGTTTTGAAGCTATCCTCTTCCCCAACTCTTTTATTTGGATTAAAGCTTTCGAAAAGGATACTTTTGCTTCTGTTTTCTTTGTCCCAATAGTTATATTAAAGGTTCAACCCAATGGTTTCGAAGGTAATACTTTTATAGGGTTTTGAAGCTATATTTCCATAAATTATTACTTGGACCCAATGCTTTCGAAAGGTTTGTTTTAAGTATTTCGAAAGGTATGTTTGAATGGTTTTGAAAGATGATGTCTAAGGTTTTAAGTAATGATTTCAAAAGGGATTGTTTGAGTTCTTAAGCAATGGTTTCGAAAGGAAGGTTTTGGCTTTATTGCCTAACGTTTTCTAAGTTAAAAATGGCTTTAACTTATTTTAAAGGGATATATGATCCTATGGATTTAGATTTTCATCAACATTGTTTTGTGGAAAGCATGTATCATGGCATAAGTATTTTGAATAAGAAAAGGATATAATTTCCTTGTTTTAAAAAGATATGATTTCAAGGGTAAATTATTTGTAAAGATTGTTTTCAGGGAAATGAAATTTGAATAGGGTGGTCAGCCTAGATGTTTGCTAAAAGAATGACTTAGATATTAGAATATCAAATGGGACTGGTATGGGGTCGTGCCCTATAATTTAGCTAGTAGCCCTTAGCTAATATAAGTCCAAAATTCCAATGTGTAGGGCTTTGTCACTGATAAGACTAAAATGATGTTACACATAGAAAGGAATACACAGAGTAAAGGTAGGTTATTGGTAAGCCTGCAAAACCGTTAGGATCAGTTGATCTTAGGAGAAGTAAGTTAAGAACCGATCATATAGTGTACTAGTGTTCGGACTAACTAATGCGCCAGCATTTTTCATGGACTTGATGAATAGAATCTTCCGAGAACATCTGGATAGATTTGTACTAGTGTTCATAGATGACATATTGGTATATGCCAAGGTTGAAAGGGATCATGAAGTTCATCTTAGAATAGTGCTTGAGACACTAAGGCAGCATAGGTTAAAGGAAATTTTTTCGAAGTGTCACTTTTGGAAGAAGGAAGTGAAGTTTCTTGGTCATGTAGTCTTTGAGAAGGGTTTGTCAGTTGATCCGGCTAAGATCAAAGAGGTAAATAATTGGAAGAGACCAGAAACAGTGACTGAGATAAATAGTTTTCTTGGGCTAGCTGGCTATCACCGAAGATTCATTAAGGAATTCTCGCGGATAGCAACACCGATAACTAAGCTAACTCGGAAAGATGTGAAGCTTGTTTGGACCGATAAGTGTGAGGAAGCATTTTAGAAACTGAAACACTTATTGACTAATGCACCTATGTTAGTTGTTCCAGAGGGGAATCAGAACCTAGTGGTATACACGGATGCATGTGGAACATGATTAGGAGCTGTGTTAATGTAGAGAGGTAAAGTGATTGTGTATGCTTCTCGACAGCTCAGACCGCATGAAGTTAGGTACTCAACTCATGATTTGGAATTAGCTACGGTGATTTTCACGTTGAAGGTGTAGAGACGTTACCTTTTAGGAGAAATATTTGAGTTGTGTATGAATCATAAGTCACCAAGGTATTTATTCTTTCAAAAGTAGTTGAATATGAGACAAAATAGGTGGCTGGAGCTTTTAGCCGCTTTTGACTTTGGTATTGAGTACACACTGGGAAAAACAATAAGCTTGCAGATGCACTTAGCAGAAAACATCAGAATGCAGTATTGGCAATGATAGCTGAGTGGAAAGATTTAGAAGCATTGACTACATGCGGAACACAATGGAGATATGAGGCTAGTTCTAGTCGAGAAACTGTCATGTTATCATGTTTAGAAGTTCGACCGATGATGATCGAAAGGATTTCTTCTAAGCAAGGAGATGATCCATTATTAACTGAACGGATTAGAAGGCTGAGGAATGGAACGAAGAGCGATGACTTGAAAGATTTCAGTCTTGACCAAAATGGATGGTTGAGAAAGAAATAGCGATTATGTGTTCCGAACGTGGGAAACATTAGGAAGGAAGTTCTTAGGGAATGCCATCGTTTGAAGTTAACTATTCATCTGGGAGGAACTAAGATGTATCAGGACATGAAAAGGAATTTCTTCAAGGAAGGTATGAAGAGAGATGCAGGCTTATGGGTGAGGCAGTGTTTAAACTGTCAACAGGTAAAAGCCGAACATCAAAAACCAAGTAGGTTAATTCTGCCTTTAGATATTCCAGTTTGGAAATAGGATTCTATCTCAATGGATTTCATAGATGGGTTGCCAAGGTCGAATAGAGGAAATGAGAGTATCTGGTTTATAGTGGACAGACTAACTAAGAGTGCCCACTTTATACCCATTAAGTCGACTAGGACAGCACTAGATTTAGCTAAGTTATTCATAAGGAATATAGTTATACTGCATGGAATTCCTGGTAGTATAGTAAGTGATAGAGATTCCTTATTCACTAGTGAGTTTTGGAAGAGTCTACAGGAGACTTTAGTTACCAAGCTCATGATGAGTACTGCTTACCATCCGTAGATAGATGGGCAAACAAAGAGAGTTAATAAAGTCTTAGAAGATTTGTTAAGAGCTTGTGTGCTAGATTTCGGAGGATCATGGGAAGACCATCTACACTTAGTCGAGTTTTCGTATAACAACAGTTATCAGACTAGTATAAGGATGGCACCGTTTGAAGATTTGTATGGAAGACCATGCAAATCTCCTGTTTGTTGGTTAGAGATTGGGGATATAATGATTCTTGGTCCAGATTTGGTCAAAGAAGCTGCAGAAAAGATTGAGTTAATTCAGGCTAGAATAAAGGAAGCTCAGTCTAGGCAGAAGAGTTATGCTGATAAGAGACAAAAAGACTTAGAATTCTCAGTTGGAGATCATGTTTAGTCAAAGTATAACCGATGAAAGGTATAATAGGATTTGGAAAATCAGGAAAATCAGCACCAAGATTCGTTGGACCATTTCCAATTATAGAAAGGATCGGGAAAATCGCATATAGAGTAGGGTTACCGAATTGTTTGGCAGGAGTCCATAATTTTTTTTCATATTTCTCATCTAAGGAAGTATATTCAAGATCCAGAAGATACTATTACACCGACTATGTCAGAGGATCTAGTAGTGGAACCAGATATGACTATAGTTAGAAAACCAGCTCGTATAGTCGCGAGAGATGAGAAGTTGTTAAGAATCAAGACACTTAATTAGTCAAAGTCCAATGGAGTAACAATGAGAGAGACTGTACTTGGGAAACCGAGAGTAGGATTAGAGATACTTATTCTGACTTGTTTAGTGGTATGTTTTACCTTTATGTTTGATTGTTGTGAGTACCTTATCGTAATTTTGAGTACGAAATTCTTTTAGGAGGGGAGTCTGTAATGACCCTAATTTTGAGTAACATTATTTAGAACATTTAATTGGATAAATAAAATAAAATATTATTAATAGTTAAAGGATTGAGATTTGTTAATTAATAAGGGGTCGTGCCTTAATGAATGTACAAGCAAAAGAGAATTGAAAATAAGTAAGTAGGAGGAATATGATAAAGGTAAAATGGGAACATCCTTCATTCTAATACCCTAAACCCTTCCATTCTCCATTCCTTATTCATTTTAACATTCACAAATAAAATTAAAACCGTACGAGATCGGCCGGCAACCATTAAGAGGAATCAAAAAGAAGATAAGCTAGGAATCAAGTAAAAAGCATGAAGAAATCGTTCTAAAGACAAATCTCAACCTCCTTAACACCAAGCCAAGGTGAATAATTGGATTTACATCTCACTTTTGATAATGATTTCAGTTTCATGATTATGTCTGAATTAATTTGCTAGTAACATGCCATGTTATGGTTGTTTAAATTGATATATATATATATATATATATATGCTTGTTGATGACTTATATGATTTTATATGGAATTTATGATATTTCTAGATTAGGAAACATATTAAATGACATCCAAACTAGTTGCGTTTTTTATATATGGTCAAAAATATTATTTTAGAAGAGGGTTTTAAGTTTCATTATTTTCTAAGTATTTTACTATGGTTATAAAATTATTTCAGTTAAGGGACTTAATTATTTTATATGTTTTATCAAGGAGAGGGTCTTATTTGCTTAAAATGTTTTAATTTGTAAACTTTGAGTTCGGCAGCCTTTTTAGAAAAGGATTTTCACAAAGAAATGACAACCAATCATATTTTGATAAATTAGGCAAGTTAGGTAAAAAGAAATTACTTTGAAAGGTATAAAATCAGTTTTGTTTCGAATTACAACTTTGCCACTTCCTTTGCTTGCTTCCATCACCATGCCCAATAGGCCTTTCTAACCCATTCGAAATCAATGCACATGGTATCAAGCAATTGGTACGTAGTGGATTGGAGAAAGGTGGAAGAGTTTGTGTCGAAGGCATGCTTTCGAAGGGGCTGAAGTCATACTTAGTGAAGCTTTCGAAAGAGTTGTCGCTTACTTTTGTTTTAAAATAAGCTTTTGAAAGGATAGTCGCTTTTGAACGTATTCGATACCCATGCTGTTGTATTCATACCTTTCGAATTACAATGTATTCGAAAGGGTGCTTTTGCCTTTTAGCTTTGAAGCCACCTTCTCAATACTTTCGAAAGGGTATAGCTGCATTTAAATGGTTTTGGGGGTAATAGTTTCGAATGGGTGGGTTTTGAAGCTATCATCTTCTCCAACTCTTTTACTTGGATTAAAGCTTTCGAAAGGGATACTTTCGCTTTTGTTTTCTTTGATCCAATAGTTATATTAAAAGTTAAACCCAATGGTTTCGAACGTAATACTTTTATATGGTTTTGAAGCTATATTTCCAAAAATTATTAATTGGACCCAATGCTTTCGAGAGGTTTGTTTTAAGTATTTTGAAAGGTATGTTTTAATGGTTTCGAAGGAGGACGTCTAAGGTTTTATGTAATGATTTCGAAATGGATTGTTTGAGGTCTTAAGCAATGGTTTCGAAAGGAAGGTTTTGGTTCTATAGCCTAACGTTTTCTAAGTTAAAAAGGGCTTTAACTTACTTTAAAGGGATATATGACCCTATGGATTTAGATTTTCATCAATATTGTTTTGTGCAAAGTATGTATCATGGCATAAGTATTTTGAGTAAGCAAAGAGTATAATTTCCTTGTTTTAAAAAGATGTGATTTCAAGGGTAAATCATTTGTAAAGATTGTTATCAAGGAAATGAAATTTGAATAGGGTGGTCAGCCTAGATGTTTGCTAAAAGAATGACTCGGATATTAGAATACCAGATAGGACTGGTATAGGGTCGCGCCCTATACTTTAGCTAGTAGCCCGTAGACAATATAAGTCCGAAATTCCAATGTGTAGGGCTTTGTCACAGGTAAGACTATAATGATGTTACGCACATAAAGGAATACACAGAGTAAAGGTAGGTTATTGGTAAGCCCGCAAAACCATTGGGATCAGTTGACTCTAGGAGAAGTAAGTTAAGAAAAGGTCGTCCGGTATTGTATCAAACAGAAGTTATAATATATATTATGACTGGTAGGCCCCAGTCAACCAGTGGTCAATAGTCAGCTTGATAAAACTATATTGTTCGGACATACAATCCATCGATTACCTGATTTATATGCATATATGTTATTGCTATTTAATCAGTGATTTGCAAAAGATATGATTTTAAAAGGATATTAATGAGGGGAAACCCTTTCCGCTAAGCGGCGTGGTCTCACTTAATATCAGTAAACTGCGATGTAATAAAATTATTCACACTAGGCTTTATTTTTGACTCGAAATTTATGTTTTCCCTTTAAACTCTCGGGTGCTCAAAATTTAATTTGATTAGATGGAGAGTTAAGAACTTTTCAGGTTTAGTAGGTTGGACGAATAATCTTCCGAAGACGTGCAGGAGGCAAAGCGTGATATGTAGGAATTATTCAGTAGTATTTCTGCTGTGATGTATTTATGACTTATATGTCTATATATTTAGTACTCTGATCATCTAAGGGGGCATCTTCATATGTCACTCTTGACGTAATTTGTAACAATTATATTTGATCAAAACCTAGGAGTTGTTTTGGGATTATGTTATTGAATATGAAATATTTATTCTAAATGTAATCAAAAAGCTGCTTTAAAATCTATGATAATTTTATTTTATATTCATGTGCTTATGATATTATGGATACCATTAACATTACCGTATTTGATCACAATGTAGTATAGATGACTGTAGCATCTATAGCGCTTAGCTTCGGGCCTCAAAATAGGGGATGTTACAGCAGACTTCCATTCTGTCACTTTACTGACCTCGCTTCCCAATCTTCTAAGCCCAATTAATTATTCTGTGGGTCCTATGGTTAAAGGTGTCTCACATTAATATAAAGTGTATACAACTATTGGTGGCCTCAAAATAAAGGGTAGACTTCCGTTATGTAACTCTATTGACCTCGCATCCCAAACTACTAAGTTCAAATAATTATTCCAGGCTTTCCTAAATTAAGCCATGTTATCCTAGGCTTTATTATTACTAAGTCTTATCATCCTAAATTGGATATTTGACTTAGCTTACCACCCTCCTTTTATTTATTTAAGGCTATATAATTTACCTTGAGTATTCAATTACCCATCCCCCTTTATTTACTTCTTCCATAAATGTTAATTTGTTCATGACAAAGAATATTATCCTAACGGACATTTCTAAGACATTTATGTATATTTATTAATTTCCAATTAGTAACCTTTTCTTAGTATTCCATTGTTATTAAACCTAACTTCTTTATTTATCAGTTCCATTAATCCATTTACCATATTAATTACTTGTAACTCTCAAATCCATTTCACATTTATTACCCATTAATTGGAGTTACAACCTTCCTAAACTTTCCTTCTATTTCCTTTTCGTTATTCAACCCTATTTCTACGTATTACTAATATCCTAAGCAAGCGTTGCGCATAAATCATCATTATTATTTAATTATTTATTAACGTGTATAATTATGTATAAATACCTACTTCTATTAAGTATATTCTAGTCATAAATCTTTAACTATAATATTCTTTTCCATATTTAATTTACTGAAATTACATTTCTTAGGAAGATTCTGCGTTGTGATTTCCATAAATTAGTTTAGAATAAAAGGTAAAGAATAAAAAGAAAGATTTGCATCGTTTGAAATTACAGGGAAGATTATTTTCTTTTTTTTGGAATAGACAGTGTAAACTACAGAGAATAAATCTGTAATTTACACCTCTCTTCCTTTCCATTTGCATATATTCCTTGTTAAATCAAATGCTGCATTTCCTATGCAATTTGGAAATATAAATAAATTTATAAAAATCAAATGGATATTATTCCCATAAATTAAACTACCGAAAATCTCTCATTTAACATAATTAGGGTAATAATCAAAATCATACTAATAATCTACAACCCAATTTCAGATCTGAAATAAATTTCATATCTAATCAATATTAATGTCTATAACTTTTGGGAATGATTTTTGGATTAGGGTGTAACAATAATTCCAATCAGATCTCCTAAGAATATATAGGCGATGTTTAATACATTAAATTTTCGCCTACAATTCACATATATTTATTCATTTAGGCATAAAAATCAAACATGTGCCAACTAACTAGATTCAATATCATAAACAATTTAAAAATTATCCACTTAACTTCAAATCTCCAGATCTGAAGTAAAGCCTTTGATTCAACTCCATTTCCTTGTTATTCCTAGAAATATGTGTAAAAAAGATATATACATATATTAGAATTACAGATCTGAGAAGGGATTTAGGGTTGAAAGGAAATACAAATATATATATATATATATATATATATATATATATATATATATATTACCTCGTTATTGCGTAATGTTGATTCGTTTCTCTTTTCTGATTTTTATTCTTCTCCAATTTGTATATATACAAATATAAATATTATATTTTATAATTTAGAAAATAGTAGAGAAGAGAAGATGATAGAGCTTCGCTACTGTTTCCAGAAAAATATGAGAAGAGAAGAGAGAGTTATGCCTAAATTTATAGACACTCGAATCAACCACAACCGTTAGATTTAATTATATAAAATTTGGGTCGTTTGGCTAAGGCAAATCCTAGCCGCCAATGTTAGGACCGGTTGACTGCACCCCTCATGGGGGCCGACAGCTATTGGCCGACCTAACTAATAAAAGGGGTCGACCGGTGGGTCCCGATATTTATTATATAAATGTTAACTTTTTATAATTTAATTATTTCTGTTCCGAATTCGTTTTTTGTTCGTAACTTCCTTCGTTTGAACTCCGATTATGAAACTCCAGGTATGAAAGTTGCTCAGAATTTAGCTACGAACGCAATAGTGTAAGTTTCCCAGTCAAATTTCATTATTTGCACAAATTCCTTTTTGGAGCCTAATTAACTAATTGATTAATTAAACAACTAATTCTAAAATTTACGGGGTGTTACATTCTTCCCCCTTAAAAGAATTTTGTCCTCGAAATTATACTAACGACTATGTCATGGTTCTAGCTTGCAATTACCCTTAACTACGCAACCAATTAGTGTACAACCAATTTTGCAACTAGTGCACAAGTGCATAGTATATCCAACATGGAAAACATGTATGTAGAATGATTCTAAATCGGGCCCTCCTTTTGAATACAAGGTGCAAACAACCTATATATATATATTGATAGTTCTATATACATACAGTTTTCAAACAATCTTCTCACCAAAAATCCCCATACTTCTACGAATGAAGTATGGTGCAACCAATTTGTATCTAATTCCTACCAACAAAAAATCTAACGCGTCAAAATCTCGCTTCCTAAACGTCACTCCTATGCTAAAAAAAGGGATTTAAGTGGAGAATATTACATTCTTACCACTTTATAAGCTACCAATTTACCATTGTACAGTGGAAATTTCCTCGCTGCTCCAGATTTACTTCATATTTTCCATGCACAAAATGCATAAGAAGGCTTGTTTCCAAGCTCTGAAATGGAATTGAGTCCAAAAAGAGACTCCCGTGCGTTGCCGACAAAGTATGGAAATAGAAATTTCAAGGCTAAAATAGCTTTTTCCTTGTTATCCCTCGCATTTTTATCGTATCGTCGATCCTAATGCACTGCTAAATTCGTATTTCTAATTTATTCTCCTTCCCTATATTTAGTATATGGCCATCAAGATCAAAAACTTCATAAAACTTTTTTTTTTCTGTTTTCAAGTTTGTACGTCGTTTGAAAAATAAATTTCCAAAATATTTAGACACATATTTTCTCTTGAAATAAAACTTGGGCAAAAATTATAAAAATTACTTAAGCACCAAAAATAATTAAAAATAAAAACATTTTTTTAAGAAAAACTTTTTAAACCAAGAGAAACTTTTCAAAATATTTTCTTTCTCAAAATTTTTGATAATTCAAGCCACATTTTAGCAAGTTAGTTACGCACTAAAGACATAAGTTCAATTCTAACATTCTACCACTAACCTTAACCTATAAAACTTGACATTTTATTTAAATATATCATCATACTCAGTTATTCAAAAAAATTAGCTTTTAAGAAACATTAACAATTACCCGTGATTCCAAAACAATATTAACCTATCCTTCTTTTTGCTATGATTTCTATCTAATTAAAACTTACAGTCTCATATTGCATTTTACCGTTAGTTAAGTTTCCTTATGAGATTTTCATATTTATACTGTTTCTTCCAAACATACATATAAGAGAAGTTTACATTTTTGAAAATAATAACATAGTAAAATAGGAATACATCTCATAATATCGTGCACGTCTTAAAAAGAGATAACTAATAGTTACAACCCAACAACCTAAAATGGAACGAACAAATGCTGGAAGAAAAAGATACAACAACACACTACAGAACCTAAAACATTACCTGTAGATTGTGGGACAGTCCCGATCCTCGATGGAAACTCGAGCAGTTGCCGCGGCCTCAAAAAGGGTGAAGCATAACGACTAAGCACCCAATCTCATGATTCTGGCGCTATAGCTCAGTCCTCATCTCTCGTTGGTCAGCGCGGATCCCCTAGAGCTCAGTTTGGACCTATTGAATAGTGACTAGCTTGGGACTCTGATATCCCTCGATGCATTGTCCCTGCTCCACCTCCTGCGCGGCTGTTGGCTTGACTGTTGGCGTTGGTAGGAAAGGAATTCCTATCTTCCTAAGGGAGGCTCTATCAATGGCAGGTTGGACCTTCGTAAGATTCGCCCGGTATCATTTGAAGACGAGAAGGAATAGGTTGCAATATGGAAAGTAACTCCATGGGGGTGCCAACTCCCTGATCAGAAAATGAATCATAAGAGTGCATGCCCAATTGACAACTATACCACCCATAACTGCATAGGTGGCCTTCCACACACAAGGATAAATTTGACCATAGCTTCCCGTCTTAGGGATAATGTTGTGCTGAATAATGTGCATAACAAGATGGGCGGTCGAACGCAGATTGTTCGTCTTCCAAACATTAACATTCTAAGAAAAGATCCACTGCAAGATCTCTGGGTTGGACATCTCAACAATCTGCACCATCCGTGGAAATATCCAAAATACCATTGAAGTCGTCGTCAGACATCTTTATCCTAACTCATTACCTCCAATAGGATAAAACTGTTGTCTTCATCGAAATTCGACACAAAATGACCGTTGAAAAGGCGAATGTAGCATGGGTAACATTCCCTCTCAAAAGTCTCGAGGCGCAGGATCGGTACTAGCCTGCCGTCTAAAAAAGTTTTGTTAGCACAAAAGCAGCAATGTCTCAAAATTTCACTAGTCGCACTTGAATTAATTTTAAGTGAGAGGAGCCGAGAAAGGTGGAGATCTTCTAGTCATTTTGGTATAGCCACCCGACCTCTTGAGGGGTGACACTAGGGTGGTGCAAGGAAGAACCAGCAGTGTGGAGAGGTGCCATGAGCTGAGAAGTGGAGATATAGGGTTTAGATATGGAGTGGAGGTGAGGCAAGATCTAACGTGCAAAAATCAGTGCAATGGGAGGCGAGGTTGCTACTCGTTGGAGGATGGGGGAACGGCGTCGCCTAGAGGTGGGATGGAGAAAGCGGGAGCTGATTTTAAGGAGAAGGAGGTGAAGATTTTTGGGTTCGGTTGAAATAGAGAAGGGGGAGCTCGAATGCGTTTGGGATGAAAATTGGACATGACTTAGTAGTCGCATTCAAGGTTCAGGATGGGCTAAAACCTGAATAGCAGTTTTTCTACGTGACTTGAATCTGGACCCTTCGAGCTAGGTTAATTTATAATAATAATGATGATGATGATGATGATTAATCGTTTGGCGCCATCTCATTCGACTCGACACGATCCGAAAAACCCCTGCCCTATTCACGACTATGCCCAAGCTTATCGTCTAACTTTCTGAACCATTCCTCTGCTATTCTATAGTACTCTGACTTATACTGCTTCAACCATAAACAATTCCAAAAACCCGATAATCTTCCAACTACTATTTTCCGCATACTTCGTACGGAAATATTTTTTCCAGTAGCCGACGGGCACAACAACACTTCTAATTTCATACCCTAATAAAATTAAATGTCATTCCTATTTTGTCCATCCCTTAGAAGAGATAAACCATTAAAACTTCAATTTTTATAAATAGGAAAATCATTAGGCTAAATATTCACCCTTTGAAACATTTCCAAATAGAAAATCGATTTTCTTACGATAAATCAAAATCAAACCTTTATATATATACATATATGTATATATTTATACACAATACATATAAAAATATTTAAGGATTTCAAAACCTTTTCATTTTAAACCATAATTTCTGAACACGACCAAACATAGTGGTATACGTGCTTCATGGAAATTAAAATTTCAAAACTTTCCAAAATTTCCAAAATAAATCCTCGGGAAAAGAAATCCTTTTTCCAAAATCTAGGGCGTTTCCAAAATATATTTTATCAAAATTCTCTCACGGGTAGTTAGATCACAACCATCAAATTGAACACCCTCCAGTCTTCGAAATTCTGCCATATGCCATACTCATGCTCTTCTCTATCAGCGCCTTACATATCGTTAGCACTCCATGGGGTAATTCGGAGTCGATGTGAAATCCTAAGTCTAAGATATTTCCAATCCATAGTTGCTTTGCCCTTTCTTTCAAAATAGAATTACAACTACTTCTATAGTCGGGATTCTTAGAGTCTAGCATAAAAATAATAATAGATAGGAAAGTACGAATACTCTCTCTCAATTTATCCTAATTCCTCTGATCGATTAACCTAGGCTCTGATACCAAATATAACAACCCGCACTTTAATGAGCCCAAATTTTGATAAAAATCGGAACCCAAGTTCTTCAGAGCACGGGTCGTTGGATTTGGTACCTGCAAATAGGCATGAGCATATCAGAGATTTACAAAATCTAAACTCACATTGGAAATAATAACAGGACATAAATACTGATAGTGGCTACTACCTTGGAATTAATGGTATTTCTTGGATATCACAGTGCCACATCAATACCAAACATGAGAGATAAGAAGACTTATCCAACAACCAATCACGTCCTGCTCCAGTGACATGTTGCTCTAAATCTATCATATGGGTTGTAATGAGGAAGGGGTCAGAACAACATTTTGGTGACTGGAAATCTATACAGTGTCTATAACACAAATTTATGCCGATTGGTTTCCATTTAATTGCTATGTCTACTATTTTGAGGTTAACCAAATTAACCTAATATCGCACACATGATGTTCCTACCTAGCATGATTCACTTACCTACCCTTTCCAAGGTATAATATACTGACATAAGTTTGTTAACTGCTTAATACTTCCAAATATGAAGCGGACTCCTGGCATCGTCATCGTTGGTCTACTGGTTCTAGCTACCAAGAGCTTTGACCACCATTTATGTATTTATAGTATATAATAGCCATACTACTAATGCATCTTTCGTCAATAAAGTCTTAGCCATGTGAGAGACAGTACTCTAGCCACTTAATACCTTATTAATAAGGACTAGGCAGACCCTTGACCATTTAATACCTATATTCTAGGCAAACCTTTGTCATTTAATACCTAACCCCAAAGGAGGACTCCTCAACAGTATTATTTAGCTGACATTGCTTAGAATCTCACTGGGACACTTATACTTATTTACAGGAGAGAGGCAGACCCTATATCTGTCACTTAATACCTAAAACCCAAAGCGACCCTTCCCAAGATATCCGCTACCGCTCCTAATCGTTAATTCAGACCATTTAATACTTTTTAATTAGAAAATAGGCAGACCCTCAAAAAACCACTTAATACCTCTAATCCCTAAGTAGATCCCATTATTCCCATAATCATTTCCAATGGGTCCTATGATTGGTGATGTCCCACATCAGTAATAAGTGTACACAACTGCTGGTAGCCTCTGAGTGAAGGGCAGACTTCCGTTATGTCATTTACTGACCTCGCATCCCAATTTTCTAAGAACAATTAATTATTCTATGGGTCCTATAGTTAAAGATGTCTCACATCAATAGAAAGCGTATACAACTGCTAGTAGCTTCAAAGTGAAGGGCATACTTCCATTGTGTAACTCTACCGATCTCGCATCCCAACCTACTAAGTTCAATTAATTATTCTAGGCTTTACTAACTTAAGCTATATTATCCTAGGATTTATTATTACTAAGTTTTATCATCCTAAATTGGATATTGGACTTAGCTTACTAGCTTTCTATTATTTATTTAAGGCTATATAATTTACCTTAAATATTCAATTACCCATAAATCCCCTTTATTTACTTCTTCCATAAATGTCAATTTGTTCATGATAAAGAATATCATCCTAACGACATTTCCTAAGATATTTATGTATATTTACTAATTTTTAATTAGTAACGTTTTCTAACTATTCCATAGTTATTTACCTAAATCTTATTTATTAGTCCCATTAATCCTTTTACCTTATTAATTACTTGTAGCTCTCAAATTCATTTCACATTTTATCCATTAATTGGAGTTACAACCTTTCCACACTTTTCTCCTATTTCCAATTCGTTATTCAATCCTATTTCTACGTATAACTAATATCTCGTGGACTTAATAGGCTAGGACATGGTTTTCATTTTGAATAATAATAACAGTAAAGTTAGTTGTATTGTACAGGGCGGACAATTACAACCACAAATTTTGGCAAAGACCAGGGAGGTGGCTGACCACATTATGCAAGTTCAGTTAGCTTCAGACCAACCTAATGATTACTGGACTATTGCTCACCAGAAATTTTTTATTTTTTCTACAGTATGGAACGAGATTCGAATTTAGGCTCAACAAGATGACATATTTAAACTCATATGGTTCAACAAAATTGCTATGAAATTTTGTTGCACTACGTATATGGCTTACATACATCATTTGCCTACTTCTAATCGTCTATGGGCATGGGGGATGATAGTAAATAAACAATGTGGAGAAGCAACATAATGAATCTCATCAACATTTATTTATATACTATGTTTATAGTGTTTATCTGTGGAAATGCATGCTAAATAAAATGGATCTATGGCCCGAGGTGGAAAACTCTTTGAAACAGCAATTGTTGATGCTGCGGCGAAGCTTCGCTCACAAATCAGGCGCTCAGCACCTGGCTTATGTCACGACAGCTAATACAAAGCATTATATTTGGACGGAGCGAGTTCGACGTAGATTTGAAGGGAAGAGTTGTTCGGTTGATCAAAGAAGCAAGCTCATCGAGATTGACATTCGCCTAAAGTTCACGAGACGATTGCGGCAGTATAAATTATCATCAACCGACCGATGAATTTTTCTTAAATGGAGAATGAACCGTATGACAATGGATGATGGCGACGGTATTGAAGTGGGGAGATAAGGGTTTTGTTGATATGTTTTAGTTTGGGCCGGTTTGGGTTGATGCTTGATAGAGGCGGTGTTACGTTTTGCCATAGGGCCGGTTGTTTTCATTACCTTTTTAATTTTTAATTTGTTTTAGCTAGCTTTGTATTTGTTTTGTATGGTTTTTATCTTACTATATTAGAGTTGGGGTCATAGAGGATATCATGCTCTTTTTTCTCACCACAATGGTGAGGTTTTTTAAGGAGGCGAATCCTGCTATTGTATGGTTCTATTGGTTATTAATAAAAGAACCTTTCTTTTAAAAAAAACTAATATCCTAAGCGAGCTTTACACATAAATCATCATTATTAGTTCAATATTTATTAGCGCGCATCAATACTTAAAAATACCCACTTCCACCAAATATATTCTAGTCACAAAATTTTAACTAGAGTATTTTTTTTCGATATTTAACTTGCTGAAATTACATTTCTTAGAAAGATTCTCTATTGTGATTTCCATAAATTAGTCTAAAACAAAAGATCAAGAATAAAGGAAAAGTTTGCTTTCTTTGAATTTACAAGGAATGATAATTTTCTTTTTGTTGGAATAGATATTGTAAACTACGGAGAATAAATCTATACTTTACACATCTCTTCCTTTTCATCTGCATATATTCCTTGTTAAATCAAATGCTGCATTTCCTATGCAATTTGGAAACATAAACAAATTTATAAAAATCAAACGGATATTCTTCCCACAAATTAAACTATGGAAAATCTCTAATTCCAAATAATTAGGGTAATAATCAAAATCATACTAATAATCTACAATCAAATTTCAGATCTGGAATAAATTTCATATCTAATCAATATTCGTATCTATAACTTTAGGGATCGATTTCCAGATTAGAGTGCAACATAATTCCAATCAGATCTCCTAAGAATATGTAGGTAATATTTAATACATTCAATTTTAGCGTACAATTCAGATATATTTATTCGTTTAGGCATAAAAATCAAATATGTGCCAACGTAATGGATTTAATATCATAACAATTTATAAATTTCCCACTCACCTTCTAAAAGCATTCAAAATCTCCTGATCTGAAGTAAAGCCTTTGATTCAACTCCATTTCCTTCTTATTCCAAGAAATATATATAAAAGGGTGTATACATATATTGAATTACAGATCAAAGAAGATACTTGGGTTAAAGGGATATATGTGTGTGTGTGTGTATGTGTATGTATATATATAGGTAACCTTGTTATCGTGTAGTGTTGATTCGCTTCCCTTATTTGATTTCTATTCTTCTCCAATTTGTATATATACAAATATAAATATTATATTTTATAATTTAGAAAATAGTGGAGAAGAGTAGATAACAGAGCTTTGCTGTTATTTCCAAAAAATATGAGAAGAGAAGAGAGAGTTGGGCCTGAATTTATAAGCACTTGTATCAACCACGACTGTTAGATTTAATTATATAAAATCCAAGCCGTTTGGCCAAGGCAAACCCTAACCGCTAATCTTAGGTCCGGTCGACCACTACTAGTTAACCTCCCCAATAAAAAGGGTTGATCAATGCGTCCTGGTATTTATTATATAATGGTTAACTTTTTTAATTTAATTATTTCTATTTTGAATTCATTTTTCATCCGTAATTTCTTCGTTTGAACTCCGATCGTGGAACTCCACATACGAAAGTTGCTCAGAATTTTTCCACGAACGCAACAGTGTAGGTTTCATGGTCAAATTTCATTGGTTACACAAATTCCATTTTTGGAGCCTAGTTTAATTAACTAAACAACTAATCGTAAAATTTACGGGGAGTTACATTATCCAATAACTATCAGTACGTAACCTCTAGGCACCCACAACAGTCATCAATATACACTACCGAAGATTTGGAGAATGCTATGTGCAGCTAAAGTGCTTAGCGGTTCCATAACAGTAAAGGTGCAAAAAGCTATAGCGGAGATAAAGTGGGAATATAACAGAAAATAACAGTCGTGCAAAAAGCTTTATTAAATATAAAGCCAAATATTTAAAGTTAATTTATTCTCATTCTCACATCATTTGTGTCAGAAAATGAAATATTGCATAATCTTATATAACAAAACTGGAGAATATATTGATTTATGTAGACTAGATTTAGTGACTATAATAGATTTCTAACTCAAATTAAGCATTTATACCTTAAAATTAGGTCTTTACCCTAACTATGTTGATTTTGTTCACAAAAGAACTAGTCAAATCAACCTTTGTATATTACAGTTGCTAAAACGGATGCTAAAAAGCCTTGATTTAGTGGGTGTAGTGGGAAATAACAGAGCTTAAAATGAATCTACGGTTTAACAGTGTTAAACCGAAATAGCATAGCGCACTACGCCATAGATGGCTTATTGCAACGAAATTACAAGGTGTTGCTAGCTACAATGTAACGATAACTATGCTGATTTTTGTCTATTGCAACATTCACTTCAATGTGTTAGCATAGATATCAGCAAAATGTTGCAGTAGCTATAAATATATTCAAATTTTAAAAATTAATAAAATTTTACACCTCAGCGATCCACACCATCATTTAAAACAAAATCTCAACCATCAATCCACACCATCAATCCACACCTTAGCAATTTCCATTTCCCGCTTTACTTTTCTTTCTCGTTCCTCTCTGTGTGAAAATTAGGGCACGCGATTTTTCTTTCTCGTTCCTCTCTGTGAAAACTAGGGCACGCGATTCCAGTTGCTTTGATGCTCTGATTGATCGAATCTAGTGTGAGAAACGTTCCTGGTAGCTTGCTCCTTCGTTCTCCTTGATTGATTGCTCGAATTGCTTTGACTTCGTCGTCGGGTGCGATGTGATATTATTTGGTATGTTTTCTGCCTTCTGGTTTACTTGATTACTAGTGAGTGGCCCGTGCTACGCACACGGGCAGTGTTATATCCTGTATTGAGTGAACAACATTATTAATAGCTAATATAGATTTGCTAATCTATATTTAAGTAGTTCACATGGTGCACTGCTTGCAGAAACATCACTGAAAACAAAGCCATGGCTTGAAATGAAATTGCATCTAATGGATAAAGTATAGCAGTTGCATTTGTAGTATAGAAAGGAGCATTCTTAACTGTATAAAGCAACATCAAACAGTAAAGAATCAAACAGTAAAGAAGGCATATGTATAGTATAGTAGCAATTTATATTTGAAAATTGAATATGGTAGTATTACTATTAACCAAATGTCAAATATTTGTGATTCCATGTAGCTTGCATCAATCATGAACATCATATATTTCTGTTTGCTGTTGCCATCTCCTTCGTATTTTTTTGATTCCACTAAATTAATTCTTTATTTATAATGACAGTTACACGTAAAAATATGTAATATGATCCAGATATTAGTTTCTAAAAAACGCTGCCATCTACTTACGTACATAATGCCATTTTCCATATATGCAATGAATTTTAATGCTACTTCAATCTAACAAAAAATTCCAACTAATAGAGATGTTTTCTGATATGTGCAACTGGGATTGGTATTTGCTACGTCAATTTGCTGGGGGCAACTGTAGCATCAACTGCCCGATCAATGCTAGAGACACGAACACCAGATTTAAGAGCATGACTGTCATGCGACAGATGTGCATGTCAAGGGAGAGAGTGAGCATGTGTATTAATTCCTACTTGCATTAATTGTGGGAAGTGGTTTGCAACTGAGTGGGCAGTAGGAAAAAATTGTGCAACACCATGAATAGCTTCAGTTGGCACTTGCACATCAGAAGCAAGAGAGATAGAAGCAGACCAAGCCTGAAATTGAGTTTGCTGTGGCGGAGCTTGCTCATAAATAACCATTTTGTCAGGATGCAGCACTACATTCGCATGAGCATCAACCGCATGGTGTGCAAAATGCAATGCATGTACATGTTGTGCACGAAGCAAGGCAATGGGGTTAAGAGCATGATTTTCAGCTTCGATTGGAGCGTACTGGGATTGAGATTGAGCATCAGTAGCAGCTGCGTGTAACACATCAAGATATTGGCCATGCGTAGCATATACACTTGCAGTCAGTTTATGATTGGGATTGCCATATAGATTGCTGATGCAAAGTTTGAATGAGAGGACACAACACAGACATTATGTGTGTGTACATGAAAGAAAAATCTATAGTGCCATGAGATATTTGCCAAGAGAAACTAACATTTCGAGAAGCCCTTCCTCTATTTGGCAATGAAGTTGGCTGATGACCCAAATCTGCACTTTGTTCAATCACCAGCTCTAATTCCAACTGAGGTGCAGATTGATCTCAAAGCAAAGAGAAGGCACGAGGAAGTCCTACCTGCTGTTGCTACTCAGCCTCTATCTAGTGACCATGATGATGCATCCGATTAAGCATATTCATTCTATCTTATGAAGTGAAATGCCATATTAATGTATATTTTCATATGTGTAGGGATATTATCTTATGTAATTTTCTCTATTATGTTTTAGACCTGTTTCAAGTGATCAAGTGGATTAGATGAGATAGTGGAGTTTATTCTTTTCTTCAATTTGTTTATTCCAATCTCAGCCTGTTGTGTATTAAAGAAAAAAAGAATTAATAAGACATACCGGTGTATGTAGGTTAGCATGGAATATATGTATGAATTAAAGTTAGGTCGTTGTTGCTTGGATGGTTAGTCACAAACAATCTATATTAACTGGTCATAGTTTTTCTTTTCCTATTTATGTAACCAGACAGTAAAAGAGCTTTAAATACAATTTATTTAAGTTCCATCCACGCATGATAAGAACGGAATAATTTATGTCCATAATAACAAACAAAGTTCAATATGTTATTGAAATTTTTTACAAAATTTTAGTATGAATTGTTTTGTTTTTAAATAAAAAGAAAAGAAAGAGGAGGAATTATGAGAATTTAAAAGAAGTTATAACAGGCTAGATGTGAACCGTTGCAACCATTGTCTTTGCCGGATTAAAGAACACCACCAACACAAATCATAGAACATGTTCAAACAGAAATTAATTAAAAATTTATAATTTGTACTAAAATAGAAATTTACTACCTAAAGTTTAAATACTCAAATGGTACTAATGGAAAACGCCATCCAAATTTTGAAATAATTCTTGGTTATAAAAACATACTTGTACATAACAGTGTTATGTGTAGTTGTCGTACAGCACTACTAACAAACTTCTACCAATTTGTCATTGTTACAAATGGGAGGCAAATATATAAAATGCTTCAACAGTACTAATGGAAAATAGAACTGAGTTACGTGTACACATTAGGGGCACAGCATGATGAAGTTTCAGGCATCCAACAGAGTTTTTTGTTTTCAATCCCATTCAACTGTCAGTGTAAACCCTGCAAAGCAGCAATACAAAATTTGTATTAGTGCTACAGAATTACTGGTAGATATAGTAAGCTGAGGATTACCAGCAATATAGAATCATACTTTTTTTTGTTTTAATTTGCATAACCAATTTATGTTTCACACTTTTCACTGTGAGGATTACAGCAGGTCAACCTAAGTGGGACTATGGCAATATTTAAAATAAAAAATTATAATAACTAATGAAGCAGACCTCAAATTGAGCACTTCTTATATTTCTAAATGTGTATGTGCTTACATGTACATTTTCTGTAAGCGAACCAAGCTAAATGTTTTCAGTAAGAACATGAGATATATATAAACTTGGAAAATGCAACAGTAATAAACTTGGTCTTTGAGTACACTTTTGGCAATAGAATGATGATGAGAATAAAAAGGAATTCTCATAAAATTAAACGCCTAAACCAATTTATTTTAAAAAAAATGGAAACAATAACAATATAGTAAAACAGTAAATGTGAACCAAAAGTAGTGCACCTATAATCATTTTATCCATTAAAAGCAAGCTTTTATCGGATAACTTTTGTCACTTGCATCACCTCAATCAATCTGAATCGAATTGGCAGTGGATTCAGGTTTTATTTTCCTCTTCATCTTTTACCTAAAAATCCAAAATCCAATCAATCAAAGTTCATTCGATCTTGAAGTCTTCCAAATTTCTAGGTTAAATAAACCTACAATGAATTTAAACAAAATTACTTGAATAATTGGTCGACTTATCAAAAAATAAAGTAGAAAGTTCGGTGTGTAGATCACCTTTAGATATATTGCTTTCTCGACCAAAGGTTTCAAAATATTTACCGAAATCCAAAACCTAGTCTTCTGCTATGGAAATGTGGATATAGATCTTGATCGAGGTACTTACAGATAATGAATGTGTAGAGTAATAGAAAACCACTACCGAACAGGAAAGGAAGAAAACAATGCAAAATGATAGTAGTGATAAGAATATGGGTTGGTGAAGTATCGATTTGCAGAAGATGCCGCTCGGTCATGAATTAAGTATCGAAATGTAAAGGATGAGAGAGACAGAAAAAAGTACTAATTAGGGCTATAAATTTTGGGGAAGAAATGGTATTCAGTTTAGAAACTGAAGGTGGAGTGGAGCGGTTGGAGGAAAAAAGAAACGGAAATTAATTTTTAAATTTATTTAGAAGAAAAACACGGAATGGAGGAAGAAGTGTTATTTTAAAATAAGACGTTTTGCTGGATCCACATCAGGAGTGGACAGTTCCTGCTTTAATATAAAGTAATAGATTCTCGATTTTGGTTACACTCGCATGCTTTTGTCGATGATGAATTGGGATTTATTTATAGGCTTTATTTCCTATAATCTCGAGTTTAATCTTTCTGTTGGACTTTGAGAAATCTGGTATGTTGGATTGCGATGATGTATTGGTATGTTGGATTTTGGTTCACTGGCTTGATTTTGCTTTGCCGATGATGAATTGCGATGTGATATTATTTGGTATGTTAGATTTTGGTTCACTGGGTTGTTTTTGATTTCTGATCTGAGCTTGTTAGCTCCTTTCTGCTGCATTTGTTAAACCAGAACTTGAATCTTTGTTAAACTTGTTCACATACCTTTGTACCTTGCTGCATTTGTTAAACCAGAACATGAAGTATTTGTATTCTGCTGCCCTCTTGAAAACTGCTTCACTTGAAAACTTCTGCATTTTTGAAAATCAGAACTTTGAAAGTGATCTTTGGTTTTCTAAAACTGTTGACTAATCTGAACATTGAGTTTTGATTTCCACGATATATACAAACATATGTGTGTTGAGCTTTGTTGCTTTTGCTTGGTCTGGACTGAACTGATACTCCAAGTCCTCTGTATATCATATTACTGCCTATGTTTCTCTTGTACATGCCTGATGCATTCACTGTTTTTGCTTGATGGGCTGCCTATGTGTACTGCTATATTTCTTGCACTGGCTTGTCTACATTTTACTGAACCTGGTTCTTGTTTGTTTTGTTGGTTGCTTGGCCCTGAGTTGAATCCAGTCGATGACTCGGGTTTGACCTTGTGCCGTGTCCATTTTTTTGGCTTGTCTACATATCTGGCTGCACTTGAGTATGAACTTGCACTTGAGTAGTTACACTTGAGTAGTTTCTTGTACCAAGCCTTATGACGCATGTATGTTCATCCATGTACATGCATTTCTTGGTCATGTTATGTTGCTTGCTGTGTTGAGAACTACTTTGTGCACTTGGCTTCTCCTTTGTGCATTTTTGCCTGAACTGTTGCTTGCTGTCTTCCATACTGTCTTGTATCCATGTGTTGCATTCATGTTTGGCTTATGCACTTGTGAATAGCTGACTTGTGCACTGTTTTGCTGCTGCACTGGTTGACTAGGCCCTGAGTTGAATCCAGTCAATGACTCGTGTTTGACCTTCTACCATGTCCATTTTTGTGGGAATTTTCAATCGTCCATGAGATAAAAATGGAAAACGGCCTTGTGATATATGCAGTGATACACTGTGTATATCACAGGTTGTCCGTGCAAATATTTGGTCCATGTCAGAAAAAAATATGAAAAGAAACAACCCAAATACCTGAGGTAAATAATATAACAAAAATATTTTCATTTTCTGTTCGAGTTAAATATTATTTTCCAGATTACTGCTTTTGAATTATATGTGACAGGTATTGAAGACTGGACAGCTGGATACAAGCTTGAAGACAGAGTCAAATCAAATGTGCATGAGCTTGAAGACAGGTTTCAAAGAAGGCTCGATCTTCCGAAATTGGATGAATCGGGCGATGCCCACCGGGACTGCGGGGCCCCGGACCCCCGCCGGCGCTGCGCCTAGACCCGCTACTCGGCTCGCCTTCGGCTCGTCATATATTTGTCAGTTTCGGTGTTTGTATAAATTGAAACTGCATATGTAATGAGTGAACTGAGTGATGTAGTGAGGAATATCTGTATATGTGAATATCAGTGTTATATATCATTGAATTGTAAAATAGTGGAGTCAGGAATTTGTACTATTTCAAATGTTGAAATAAAATATCTATTTAAATAAATTACTGTTTGAATACCAAATTCTGTGCAATAGCATTTTATTAAATAAATATTTCTATTAAAAAATCAAATATGCTCTATATTGTGGGCCCCACAAATTCAGAAAGTTGATATCTATAGCAACATTTTGGAATGTTGGTACAGACACCTATGGCTATTGCTATAGACCCAAATAGGGTTTTATTGCAACAATATTTCTTATGTTGCCTTAGATAGTCAAAATGTTGCCTTTGAGGTCTGCGGCAACGCGGCAAAATGCATCACCGAAAAAGTGTTGCCTTTGCCCTTTTTTAGCCTACAGCAACATTTTTTGGCACTTCCTGCATCACTTCTTGGGTGTTGCAGTATGCAATCTATGGCGTAGTGGCGATCAAAGAGTGCTATGTGCTATAGCAAGGATTTTGCAGGGCTTTAACGAGGTTTTAACTACACAGTGATACGCACTCAAGTCTCAACGGATACATCGATATCCAATCTTGATGTACCTTGACTAGGAAGATTTCAAATGATGTTTTTTATAATATTGTGATACAATACTTATGATTACAACTGTTTGTAATTACTATCACATGCGCACCATTTATGGATTTTCTATTAAAATATTTTTATTAATCATTTAATAATTTATAACACATTAAAATAAAATATATAACAGAAAAAAAACACCTTTATTACAACAAAGAATTGAATACAGTTAATTAATTTGTAATAAATTACATAATTGTCCCTAGAGCATACCCCTAACTCTATCAACCTCTCACTTGCAACTGGGGCCAACCATGGAATCTCAATCCTATCCCTTCAATTAGCTTCTCGAGAACCGAACAAGCCAGGCCTTTAGTGAATGGATCTGCTATGTTGTCCTTAGTATCTACCGTTTGTATCACAGCTTCTTTCTTCTTAATAAACTCTCTAATTAGGTGGAACTTACGAAAAATATGCTATGACTTCTTGTATGCTCTGCGCTCCATTGTGATCTGTATCGCCGCATTATTATCATAGAACAATGCTATAGGATTCCCAGTATCCGGAGTCACTCTGAGCTCACTCAAAAACTTGCACATCCAAACTGCCTGTTTAGTTGCTTCATTAAGGGCAATATACTCGGCCTCCATTATGAAATCAGCTGGTTTTTCTTATTTGAAACTATTCCAACTAATGGCTCCACCGTTAATCGTAAAGACATAACCATATACTGATTTACCATCATCTATGTCACTTTGTAAATTTGAATCTGTATACCACTTCATAAAGATGTCTTCATTTCCATATAGGAGGAATAAGTCCTTAGTATTTAAAGTACTTAAGTATACATTGCACATCTGTCCAATTTTTTTTGCCAGGATTAGATTGATATCGGCTTACACATCCTAATGCATATGCCACATCCGGTCTAATATATAGCATAACGTAAATTATTGATCCTATGGATAAGGCATGGGGAATCCTCTTCATATGCTTCTTCTCCTCATTAGTATGAGGAGCATCCTTTTTAGAAAGGACGATTCCAGATTGCGTTGGAACGTTTCCACGCTTGGAATTCTCCATACCGAACCTTTTCAGTATGGTGTCTATGTACGCGGATTGGGACAATCCCAACAGCCTCTTAGATCTATCTCTATAGAACTTTATACCAAGTATGTAGGGTGCTTCTCCTGAATCCTTCGTGGAGAAGTTCTTAGGAAGCCAAACTTTCACTGATTACAACAATGAAGTATCATTGCCAAGCAATAATAGATTATTGACATAAAGTACAAAGAATATGATAGCGTTGCCCTGTTCCTTTCTATATATGCATGCTTCTTCTATGTTCTGATAAAAACAAAACTATTTGATTACTTTATCAAAACACTTGTTCCAACTCCTTGAATCTTGTTTAAGTCCATAAATGGACTTCAATAACTTCTAAGCCTTGCTCTCACTCCTACTGATCGCAAAACCCTCTGGCTACGACATATAAATGGTTTCTTCTAAATCATCATTTAGAAAATCCATCTTTACATCCATTTTCCATATTTTGTAATCATAGAATGCAGCGAGAGCTAGCAAAACCCGATTAGATGTAAGCATTGCTACAAGTGATAAAGTTTCATCATAATCAACACCTAGAATTTAACGAAATCCTTTCGCAACTAGATTTGCCTTATAAGTCTCCACTTCCCCGTATGCCTTTTGCTATTTCTTGAAAATCCATTTGCAACCAATGGGTTTTTTCTCTTTGGGTACGTCCGATAAAGTCCAAACTTTATTTTTGGACATGGAATCCATCTTAGAGTTTTTTGCTCCAAACCACAGTGCAGAGTCTTTAGTTTGTAGTGCTTGTTGGAAGGATAGAGGAGCGTCGTCACCTAAGACACATTCCTCCTTCTTGTCATCCATGTGAAAATCATAGTATCTCTCTAGTGCACTATATTCCCTACTAGACCTTCTAATAGGTTGCGTGTTTTAGTATATGGGTGAACTTGGTTCTCCCACTATTTTGGTTTTAGTGTTAATTCCTTGGATCTCATGCATGTCCACAACCTCACTTGGTAATTTCCTTGATAGAAATTCCTTTTTGAAAAAGATAGCATTTTGAGAAACAACGACCTTTTATTCCTCAGTATTGTAGAATATATATCCCATCGAGTTTTGGGATGTCGTCTAAATTTACACAGTACTGATCTTGCCTCTAATTTATTCGGACCAATGTTCTTAACATACGTCGGACGATCCCACACCTTCAAGTGCTTAAGTTGGGGTTTCTTACCATACCACATCTCATATGGTGATTTTGGCACAGATTTAATGGGTAAAAGTCCAATATATCCGCTGCGGTTTCTAGTGCATATCCTCATAGGACAGAGGTAACTTAGCCTTACTCATCATGGAACGAACTATATCTAATATGGATAGGTTCCTTCACTCCAACACATCGTTTTGTTGTGGAGTATAGGGTGGAGTAACCTGAGAGATAATCCTATTATCTTTTAGGTACTGTTGGAAATCCCGTCCAACGTACTCGCCTCCTCAATTTGATTGAAGGATCTTAATCATACAGTCTGTTTGATTTTCTACTACATTTTTATATTCAACAAATTTCTCATAACGTCGGATTTGTTCTTTGTAAGATACACATATCCTAGTCTCGAGAAATCATCAGTAAAGGTAAAAAGTAAGAACTATTATCTTTGGTAACTATAGGCATTAGGCAGCATACATCGCTATGTACTAACCCTAAGAGTTCATCAACTCTTTCATTGCTCCTACTGAAGGGATGCTTAGTCATTTTACCTTTGAGATACGACTCACACATGTCAAATGATTCAGAACCAATTGACAGCAGAAAGCCTACGATTTTTAATTTGTGTAGTCGTTTCTCACTAATATGATCTAGCCTACGATGCCAAAGATAACCATCATTTATATTGTTAGATGCATTATTCACAGAAAACACATAATTATTATTAATCACATAAATGCCATTTCCAAGAACACCTTCGCAGACTTTATTTCCATCCAAACTAATGTTCATAACAATATTTGCAAAATGAAATATATATCCGGTCTCAGACAATCAAGAAACAGAATAATCTCACAAATAAAGTCTTTTACACAATAGCAATTATTTAATACTAATATTAGTCCACTGGGAAAAACTAAATGATAGTCTCTTGATACCGTTGCATCTATCATAGATCCATCAGCAACTTAGAGTCTTATCTTTCCTTTTGCCACGTGATGCCAGTTCCTAAGCCTTTGTAACGAATTACATATATGTGTACCGAATCCAGTATCTATAACCCATGATATTTTATTGACTACAAAACAATTTTGAATCATAAATTTACCTGATAGAGCCGCAGAACCGTTTTGCTTCCTTTCCCTAACAATCTTTAAATAGTCAGGACAGTTCTTTTTCCAGTGACCTTTCTTGTGGTAGTGGTGACATTCACCTTTTGTCATCGGTCTTCTTACTTTTATTATTCTTTTTACCCCCTCTTTTCCTCTTCTTCAAACTCTTCGAAGATGATGCACTACCCTTCACAGCAAGTACGATACCTTGATCCTTAGATGTAGACTCAACCGACCTCAACATATTAAGGAGATCCATGAGATTCACATTTAATCGGTTCTTGTTATAATTTAGTATGAACGATTCATACTGAGAAGTAAGGGAACCGAGAATCAAGTCTACTTGTAGTTCATTGCATATTTGCATGTTCAACTATGAAAGCCTATCAGTCTAGCCCTTCATCATTAGCATGTAATCGTCTACTTTCTGTCTTTGCTCATTTTGGTATTGAAAAATTTGTTCATAAGCTCGTACCTAACGAAACGCGACTGTTCAACAAATAGGGCCTTGAGACTATCGAATATCTCATGGGCAGATATATTTGCATGCCGCCTCTACGACGGCTTGTCTAAGGTAGACAACATAAAAACTTGGACGATCTCTAGGTCTGACACCCATTTTTAATAGGCAAGACTTAGTTTGAGGTCTACATTATCAGGGGTGGTTCTTTAAGTTAGCATGTAATAGCAGTCCAAAGGCGCTCGCAAGTCAACGCTATTTTGATTGCTCTTAGCCAATCGATATAGTTATGTCCGGTAAGTTTGTCGTTTTAAGAAAATAGTTTTGGAGTTGACATTTTCTGCAATTTTAAGTAGTAGATTATTACGACGAATCATAGAAGATGTTCTTATAATATTAATATGGTTAAACTTTATGTTTCATTTTACTAATAAGCTTCCACTAGTATTTTGTGTTTCGCTAAACCCTAAGTCGAAACATAGAAGTCTTTCGACTTCACTAGCAAGTGTTAGAACTCATCCATTTTGGAATTCTGATTTCGAGTCTACTCAACAAGTCATAGCTCCATAGATAATGGATAACTCCTTATCAGTTGTATTATATACAACTCCTAACCCTTTTGTGCTTTGTCCTAATTTCACTTTGACTTTGAGTCTGCTCAATAAATCAAAATGAAATTATTCACTTGTACCTACCATATCACGATGGTCTAAGTATAGTATATATACCTTGAGTCTACTCAATAAATACATATAGTTATCTTATATTGTCTATTAAATATATTAATAATACCACACATAACATCCCTCACTTGAGTTCGCTCAACAACCAAGGAGCATGCAAGTAATTTATTAGTATATATATAGTAGAAGACAACATTATATTGAAGATTCATCATCTTCAACATATATAAAATTTAGTGATATAAACTTAAGGAACAATGTAACACTTATGAATTACCCTCATGATTCAAGTATCGGACACATCGGAAATCATGGTATATGTACAATTATGTATGTACTTATTCCTTAAGTCTATTTAGGGTTTCTTATTATTCCACCTTTAAATTTATACATTCATATTATATAACTTTTATATTTTATATTACTTATATAATAATCTTATGTATAATATTATATTAATTAAATCTTATTTAATTAATTACTTCTAATTAATATTATATTAACATAACTTATGTATATACACACACACATTATAACCTTTATAGTATAAAACATATATCATATATATATATATATATTATTTCATTAATTAACTTTTAATTAATTTATTTAACTAAACTATTTTAATTAAATTGTTTTAGTTCGGAAATCACTATTTATACATACATGTATACTTACGATATCTTAAATATTTTAAAATATCATAACATATATCATAATATATAATACATTTATATAGTTTCCATTAATTAACTAATTTATTTAATTTATTAATCATATTAATAAATATATAACAATTTCAAAACTATTTTAAATTATTTTCATACATTCTAGAAAACTTTATTATGTTATAAATTTATAATATTTTATATCATGTTTTAAATTTAACTATTAAATTTAAACTCTTTTATTTTAAACTTTCAAACAATTTTTAAACTAACCCCAAGTCCACTTTAAATTTAGGCTTTTCTATTAGGGACAACTTTTGGGCTGTGAGTTTAATAGTTAACCCTAACATGACTAATTGAGACCGCATTGGCTATTGGGCTTTGATACCATTGTTGGAACGAGGCCAGCCCGCAGTAGAAGGTATGAGTGAATTTTAAATTTTTTCCCTTATTGGATCTATATTAGGCCTATGAAGTCTAATTTATTTAGAACATTTCTAAATTTAATTTAAATAAAATCTCTTATTTCATTTAAATTCATAAGTAATAGATGGAATTTTATATTTATATTCAGTTAAATATAATGGTGCACATATGTATCATATACATATATTTATTTGTGTGCATGTGTAATATAATAATCGTGCAAGACATAACATGCCCATATATAGATATTGAGATTTGCATCATAATGGACATGTTAGCTTATCTTATAGATATTGTATGTTGTGAAAATATATGTATGTATATAAACTTGTTATTTAAATAAATATTAAAACAATATGGATATACACTTATATATGTATATAAAAAATATATGTATTACATATATGTAATATATATATATATATATATATTGAATTGGATATGAATTAAATAAACGACTATATAAATATACAAATATATATACATAATATATAAAGTTTTTTAATAAAATATATACATATATTTTATAGTAACAAAATTATATATATAAATATTTATATGTACCTATATATAATTATATTTATAATATCTAAAACATTTAGAAATATATGTATTTAAATATATATATATATAATTATATCAATTATGAAAACTAAATAAAAATAATTTTTTATTATCTTTTTATTGTATACCAGATCAAATACACAATACATGAAATATTTTACTATAATTTTATATTATTAAATTATATATATATATTAATTAGCCAAAAAGCATTAAAATAATGTTAAAAATATTTTTGCAATATATTTTACAAATTTTAATTTTTTAGAAATTCAAACAAGACACTTTAAGGTCAAAAAAAATTCCACAATTTTCTTAGTCAAAAATAATTTTTTTAATTATTTATTACTGGCTGCACATATAAGTGATTTTTTAAAAATAAAATTTAATTTTTAAATTCTGAGTTTTTGGCCGAGAGATAATATGATGATGAAATAATTTTATAAAATTTAAAATATAATGTTTGAAACATATATTATTTAGTATGAATTATTCAACTTATATTTTGATTAAAATACATAATAGTAAATAGTATTAAAAATAATTTGTTGTCACCAAAAATTATATTTAGTGTGAATATGCATTTATAAAATATAAGATCAATTATTAACATGATATAATGACACAATTAAATATAAGTCATTTAATTTATGCTATATGACATGTGTGTGTGTGTGTGTATATATATATATATATATAAATAAAAGAATAATAATTAAAATAAATTTATTCGGCTGTGTATACATTGGATCTATAAAAAAATGGTTTTTTAATAATATACATACGTATAACCAATCTAATATGCGACAATATTGATACTTATAAGAATCTCACCTAACAAACAATATAATAATGATATACAAACAAACAATAGAATATTATACAGTAATCATAAGTCATATGGTATAGAAAACACATACCAAAACCAATGCCTTGAAGTACACCTTGTAATATTGAATCTCCCTCCTCGGAATTCTTCTCGATTCGGAAGACTGCTAATCCTTGAATCAGACCGTTTACTATCCAATATTTTTTGCTTTGAAATTGATTTGAGATGAATTTGTTCAAGCTCCCATGTAGATATATTTGGCCAGTAATGATGGGAAATGACAGCCAAAAAGTTTGTTTTGCATTAGGGTTATGAGTCCTTTTATACTGGAAGGAATAAAGAAAAAGGTGGATTGTATCTCACACCCATTCTCTCTAAATCTGAGCCATCCATCTAAACTACCCCTAGCCCATATTTAGCTGCCTCCTATATCCCTATTGTAGCTGAACCATAATATCATAGACTAATAGCCGTTTAGTCTAAATAAATATTACTAATTAACTCTGATTTAATTGCTTGTTGATATTGGATATCGATCGATATATTTATAACTATTATAAATATATACAATAATATTTATTCCACAAATTATGTTCAAAATTTTATAATCCATATGTCACAAATATTAATTAATTTATAACTATTATAAACTAATTAAATCATCTGGTCTAAAGAGAAATCATCATTTTGGTTGTGTGACTCGTTAAGTGTAAATTCGATCAGCGATTGACATCGAACTATTCGAATGTTAACGTTCACATATCACTTAGTAGATGGTGTAATATTTTGGCTAAAGTTATCACTTACATAGTTTCAATAAAATCCACTTTCACTTTAATTAAGCGTTACTGGGTTGTGACATTTATTTACACTAATTCTCTTCATCAAAATTATATCACTTTGGACTTATTAAATTTGGTAATGGTCAAAATTTCAACATTATCCATATTCTACTCTATAGTCCAAACACAAAGTCCTTGATTTGGTAATTACAATTATTATTAACTGTAAAACTCTAGCCAGAGATTTTAACTTTGGGTTAACTTGAGTTGACTGTTATAATGACCCGTATTTTAACAATAGGATATTTAAATAATTAATTTAAAATTTTAATCGTTAAATAATTGAAGGCTCGAAAATATGATTTTTTTCCTACGATCGAATCAGGACTCGAGAGCACTTTCATTAAGTTCGGATAGATGTTGCGAATTAAAACAAATATAAGCATCGCTGTATGTAAAGATCGGATGATCCAATGGCCGAAACGATCTTGAAATGCACAAAATTAACATACTAGGGTGTAGTCTCAGATAGCGATAAGATTGATACCGTTGGATCCGGAAAAATGCGGTGATGTACATCGATGAGTTTTGTTGCGGTCGGATGCATCGTGTAATCGTACAAACTCGAAATGTACGATCATTTATTTGAGAAAATAAATAAATAGAATAAAATATTAATATAAGTTAAACCCTCCCTTTCCCCCTTTAATTTCATTTTCATCTTTACCATTTCACCAAAAATATGGCTGCTCCTCTCATTTCATTTCAGAAATCAAAATCGAGTAATCCGCTCAACGATAAATTGCGAAAGCAGATCCAATGAGCTTGTACCAATGAGAGCATTGATTTGGTGGTGTCGATCTACTGAACGGTCATGATTGGCGAATGTCGATGACTTTAGCCGTAACTGAGGTTTCAGGCAAAACAGAGATCTCTATTAACTTTCTCTTGCCGATATTTACCTTTACCATGATTTTTAGATCGATAGATCATAAATCAATCATCGCAACCTATAGAGGAAGCTTTTGGGAATTTGGAGATTGCGATTTAGGCGGAGGCATTGGGGTTCGTGAACTTGGCATCGATGGATCGAGCATTCGAAGAGGAGAGCGATGGCGCAGACGACACTCGATTTCATGGAGTGTAGTTCCGCATCACTACAAGATCATGCATGCTAGATTGGGTTTAGGAAAGTTGTGCATGCTTATAGGTGATAGAAGAATGATTAAAATTTGATTAAGGTAATTATCATTTTAACTAGTTAACTAATTGTTTAATTAATCTTGAATTGTATTTAATCCATATCTTTTGCATATGAGGTCCGTTTGGATGCAGTTTCTTGCGTTGCGCTCATGATAGCGAGATCTACGTTTTGTCATTAGTTTAGACAGCTTTTGGTGAGGTGGGTCATATTGTCTCTCGCCATACTATGATTGTTATATAGTATTAGATTTACGTTTTGGAATGGTTTTTAAATTTAAAATGTGATTTTATTATACTTAAACACCTGATAAATATTTATAAAGAAAATAAAAATGGTTTAAAATGATTATATATCGGATATCACATTTTTCCTATCGACGTGCCATTTCTAGGGAATTATTTG
Organism: Allium fistulosum; assembly: GCA_030737815.1. Lineage (NCBI taxonomy): Eukaryota > Viridiplantae > Streptophyta > Magnoliopsida > Asparagales > Amaryllidaceae > Allium > Allium fistulosum. The sequence goes on from JASFAW010000015.1 coordinate 3,821,030, forward strand.
ATTTGGGCTATTTTTAATATGATTTCTCCATTGGTTGATATGGATGTAGTATACTTGTTGTACATATGATATATTGGATGTATGTATGCTTGTTGGTTTCATGTTTGCTTATTTGGTTGTTTTTGGTTCAAAACGCCAATTTAGCGGTGATCGAGTGTTAGAGAATATTTTGTACGTTAGGGTTTCGTACATGCAAAAATACAACAAATGAGATAATTTGTAGAAGAGGGTTAGGATACGTGTCGACTGATCTAAAGGTGGAAGATGAGGCTTCAGACTTCACGATGGAAGCCAGATATTTCCATTTGGTTTGTACTTATCCATTATTGGTTAAGTCCACAACTAAAGTGGTTAGTATTGACCACTGTAGAGTGGTCAATGTTCATCACTATTGATAATCGGCAATTTAGCCGATTATTAGCATGGACGTTGAGGAGATTTTGAAGTGCGTGATGTTATGGTTTGTTTATGCAACCAACATAGAGTCTTGATGTTGTTGCTCTACGGTGGGCAATTTTGATGGAGAGGCGATGACGTGATGCTTCGACATGAGAGTTGGTACTTCAGATTATGGCTCGACATTGTATGGAGTAGGTTCTGATGTTGATAGTTTCATGACTTTGTAGATTGTGCTGAAGGTGTTGGCTTGTTCGCATCAGGGTTGGATGGCGATGTAAAAGCAGGATAAAGCCATGTATCCTAGGTTTCTGACTCATGATGGGAGTGGATACTGAATATTAGAGACTCCGTATATTTGGTTTTTGACTCATGTAGGGAGTAAGACCGAAGAGGCTCGTGTTAGAAGCCTGGAGTGGAGGAATGTGGTGGGTTTCGGAATAATGGAAATTTGATTGAGCAAGTAGGGCTCGGATCGATGTTTATGTGCTAAGGGATTGTTGATAAGTTGTAGTGTTTTCTGTTGTACTCGAAGCAGGGGTATTGTATAGTGGGGACACCCATGGATTGGTAGCAAGGATCCGTATACTCTAGACCTGTGGTTTTGGGTCTAGTGTCTAGCTTTGGGCTACGAGACACGTATCTAGCTTTTGGCTGTGTGATATGAGAGTACATAGAAAACCCAAATTTTCCATTAGTCCCTGGCAGTATGGAGCCATATGGGTAATCATATATCTAGAGCACACGGGGTGATAGTTAGTATTGTTTGATGGATGCTATGTTTGTTATGGTTGCTTAATTAGCCACCTGCCACCCTAGGGATATCACATGAGGCAGGTATTGTGGATAGGGATACCTAGACACCTAAATAGTTTACTTAGTATAGAGTAGGTATTAAGGATAGGGATACCTAGGCACCCCGATAGTCTATTAAGTATGGACTACCCCTTTATGATGTTGTAGAGTAGCATATTATCGATTTTATGTGCTGACTCTTTAGTCATAGGGACAAGTCATGTATGGTTCAGGTACTCTCTTTTCCTTACACTATATTGACTTTTACAATATTTTGAGATTGTTTCTCATTCATACCAGACTGTTGTCTAACCCAAGGTATTATGCTTTGCTTCTTATTGTCTCAGGTACTCTTAAATGAGTAGACTAGAGAGCTGGAATGGATGACATACGGAGTTCGGAAGATGGACTAGCAGACGTGATGTTTACTCATACTTATATTTGAGTTTATTATTATATATTCCACTATATGACACCGTGGAGCCTTGACAGTGTTTGACTTACTATTATTGGAGACAGTGTATTGAGTTTATTTATTTGTTGTATAAACTCTGTTGTTGTTTTGTATAACTGTATGAGTCTGGTAACTCTGATTTTATGGTTCATGTAGTTATTACTGTCTCGACTTTTTTATATCTATGTTGACTTATATTTCATCTGATGCATTGTTTGAGATATACGGTAGGTTATGTGATTATTTAATGTTTCCTTTTTCTTCTTTTCCATTCTCTTCTATTTCTCCTCCTTACTTCTTTTTCTTTCCTTTGACAACCGTTCTATATCTAAGGTGTAGGGTGGTCGTTATATTTGGTATCCATGCTTAGGTTACATGACTAACCTGAGTTGATACCGTGATCCAGTAGAAATAGGGTAGGAGTTATCACCTTAGATTGGATCTAGAGTGTGTATGTGTGTTTATACATATATACAAGAGAGTTCGTACTTGTTATATATTTTAGTTTTCAAAACTAAATAGTAGCAAATATAGTATATAAGTTTTATTGCACATACAAGAACTATTGATGCGGTTTTCTTTGTTAGGGACTGATTATCCTTATTATAAAATAGGAAAGATCTAGCATAATGCAACAACCCGAATTTTTGAGTTAATAAAATAAAATAAATACTGATTTAAATTTGAGAATTTAAACCATTAATATAGACTTTTGTATACATTTATAAAGAATAAATTATTTTTAAATGATAATTCTAAAATCATTGTGGAATTGAGAAATATTAGTATTTTCAAAAAATTGAAATCACTTGAAAACATTATTGAGATTTTATTTTGGTGAATTCTAAAATTATAGAATATTGGAGAAATTAGAATTTTAGAGTTTTATTTAAAGATAATTGGAACTAGATTTTGGATTAGAATATTTATCTAGTTTGAATCTTTTAAATAAAAGAAGAATTTGAGATTAGTAAGACTTCTTTATAAAAACACTGTTCATTGTTTAAATAATTTAAGAAGTCATTTTATTCATTTGGCTATGGTTTAAATACTTAAGCTTTTATTTATGAAGCTATTAGTAAGTAACTAAATAAAAGTGCTTATTGAATTCTTTTTGAGTTGCAAATTAATACTAAAGCCCAAAATAGTGTTCATTTTATTAATTACTTAAGAAATCCTCTTATCTAAATGTTGAGCTTTGATTTTAGGCACTTGAGTAATAATCATAGCTTTATAAATAACAAGAAAGCGGTTTTGTTAGATATATAAAATAAGACATAAAATTCCTTATTTCTTTTGTTGGTTCAATTTCAAACCCAAGCCCATTTTAGTATTAGCTAAGGAGAAATCCTCCTTTCCTGTATACTATACATTCATTACAGTAAAGGGAACGCTTCTTCTCATTTCTCATTTTCAGTACGTTAAAACAAAAAAAAAGCAGTAGTTAGAAAACCGAAATCCCATTTTTTCTTAGAAACCTAGATGCAAGAATCAGCAAAGAAAAATAAAATAAAATCCAGAAATTTGAGATAAAATCAAAGTAAACTTTCTTAGCCCAAATTCACCCCTTAGTCAAATTGATTTCAGCTTATACCATGTTTTGCTTTTTGGCTTGTTCTTCTTTTGGATGAGGCGAATTTCTAGGGTTTGTTGAATAATTAAAAGTAGAGAATAAATTGATGTTTAGCAACCTATTGCTAATCTGAAATCAGTTCTTGGATGGTGGTTGATTGTGAAAATTAGTGATATTTATATGTTGTTTGCATTGGTATGAACTGCTACTCACTGTCAACTTAGATGCTTGTTGTCCTTGAATGAAATCACCTCTAAATTGTTATAATTTTCTTCTATATGTTTGTTTTGGTAATGCATGCAAGTATTTGATTGTTATATACCAAATAATATTGCTGGAAATGAGTGCATCGTCGAAGTTTGCCCTGATGTTCGACTGGAAATGAAAACCTAGAGCGAACTGCTCCAGGATTCGTGTTCAGTCGATTGAACCGTAGGTTCAGCCGACTGAACAAGACGAGCTAGAGCTTATAGCTCCAGGATCCAGTCGACTGAATCCATAGGTTCAATCGACTGACCTGATACCTAAAGCACTATGTGCTCCAGGCAGATGCTTTTCTACCCGTTTGAGTTTCCATTTTGTTTGCATTTCTTTCTCGGGGTTTTATTTTTTTGTTTTGGTGTTCATGACATTTCAAAATGCTATCCATTGCATATACTCTTATCCTCTTATTGGGTTTTGTTTTGTGAAGAATTGCAGGTAAAATAAATTCTTGCTTATGGCTTGAATATATTTATGTTTATAGTTATTTTCAATGATTCATGAAAATAGTTTTGATAATTATTGTTTTCAAATCTTATGGTCTTGCCAATTTGGTTTCAAGCATATTTCAAGAAAGTGTCTTCTAAATTATTTATTATAATTTACCAATCTCAATCTTATTTCCAAATTAATCTATTTCCTTTTATAAATGATTTTATTATGTAATTATATATTAAATACAATTAGTAGAAATAGTTTATAATTTAAAAGTATGGTTTTAAAATAAAAACCTATGTTTTTTATAAGCAAATGTTTGTATATCGATATGGTTGTGGAATATGAGTATTTATACTTTCATAAATAAATATGTACTCATTTATGTGGCTTTGGAATATAGTTGTAGAACTATATATCTTTTTAAGGGGATTTGGAACAACTATATATATATAAATACATTTTGTTATCTATTCGAATTTATAGTTTATGCACTCAAGTGATAAATAAATAAATATAGTTGAATAACACTTGTGTTTAAGGATTTTAAAAGGAGAAGTTTGAAAGTAATTATATAGAGAAAGTATTTTAGAAATTATTTTGTATATGATAAAAAGTACATTATTTACTTTCAAAACTATAAACTCTATTGACTTTTATTGTGCTTGCCTTTGGCTATTATATGCAGTTTTTGCATTTTTCTTATGTGACTTTTGAGATTATTGCTTTCTTGCAATTTCTACTTTTACTTGAATGAGGAATATAATTAAATGATTTAGCAATACATATAGTATAAAACATATGTATTACTTTATCGGTCATTTATTGGACTTGTCTGATTGAATATTTTAGTCAAGTGGGATTTACACTCTTTTTGTAAATATTTAAGTATCGCAAAGTTGTTATGAGACATTGGGCGATACTCATTTAATTACTAATTGAGAGTACATTACACTTAACTAGTTGAGTGTACAGTTTATTAGTAAACATTGAATTTCGCCAGGTGGTATGGGACGCCTTGCGAAATCCATTTGGTTACTAATTGAGAGTAGGTGACACTTTTGGGGAGGCAATCCTTTGTGGTTGTCAGGCATAGCTTTCTAGCTCGTCTTTGGGGAGGTTATCCTTCATGGTCATTAGGCATAGGTTTCTAGCTCGTCTTTGGGAGGCGATCCTTCATGGTTGTCAAGCATAGTTTTCAAGCTCATCTTTGGAGAGGCGACCTTTCATGGTTGTTAGACGTAGCCTTTGCACTCATCTTTGGAGATACGATCGACCGTTAGGTATAGCCTTGTGCTTGCCTTTATGGGTGGCGCCATTTTGTTATTGATTTCAAACTTTGATTTTTGATTCACCAATTTAGGATTTCACCATATTTCTATCTAGCCTATGACAGGCCAATATTCAAATTTTGGGATTCGGTGATACTTGATTTGAAAGTGTTGTTTGCTATATTTATGATTATTTTCAAATATTTGGGCACTTCTTTATAAGATATTATTGGTGATATTTGGGGTATTTCCTTATGGCTAATCTTTGGAATTTGAGACTTGATTAGGTATTTCACCATAATTCTGTTTACTCATAAAGGGCTATATTTGTGTTTCGTAATTTGGTGAAATATGGGATGTGATTCCATTTACTTTCTTGTGGCTATTTCTGGATTTTGGATCGGTTGCTATGAGTTACTGTTATGCTGTTTGAACTATTTAGTTTCTTATACTATTCTAATATCCATATCTTTGATGCTATGCATGCTTATTGTTATGATCTCACCTTTTGGATATTTAGAGAAATCTGACCTGCTTATTATTCTTATAATACTTGGGTTTAAACCGAGACTTGACAGTTACGAAGACTCAATGACCTTAGATAAGGGCTAGCTTGAGTGGATATATGCAGTGTTACCTATACGTAGGGTTTTACTTTGAGATACTAGTTATATATTTATACTTGTTGTATGTTTTGATAGAGTGTTGGCTTAAGTTGTTAAGTATACTTTTGAACCTGTCATAGTTTATGCATTTATATATTTATATATGTAAGTCTAGTATTTCCTTTTGTAGACTTACACTTTAAAGAGATGATTGATGTATTATATTCCCATTGCGATTTGTGATTCTGTGTCGTACATTATGTGAGATATTGTTTTAAGTTATATTAAGCCACTGTATTATAGTTTTGTGTTTGGATTGTACACGTCGAATCTCTTCTAGTAGGGAAAAGAAAAGAAATATAGTCACATAATTCGACGTATCAATACTCGCCCAGAGCAATATTACGAATGGTCGCTCCTAACCGCCTTATTTTTCATATTACTCGACAATATTACTTGTAATATCCTTGGGTAATATGGGAATAAAGGTGGGGCATTATAGCTTGGTATCAAAGCAGAAGTTCAGAACAATATAGAACGTAAGAAACACGAACCTTGGCCTAGGCAGACTTAAAGTCACGTCCCTTGGGTGTGTCGGGTAGAATTTAGGATTTGTTTCCTATTTAAACATAAATATGAATGATTATTGGGAATAATCATTGGGACGTATTTATAAAATTATTGAATTACTTTTCAAATTACTGTTATAAAATGGTTTAAAATTTTAGAGCTGTATAGAGGTGTTCTGATTTGTTAATGATCAGAGTTACACAACAGAAATTGAATTTCTACCGAGCAAAGTAATTAGTTGTTTATATATATATATATATATAGATTTGATGATGGATGTTTGGTTGTTGGAATTATAAGAAAATATTAAAATTATATTGAGTAAAAATGTTCACTTAAAATTTAGAGGTTGACTCGATATTAATTATAAGACTTGCGGTATCTTCAGTAGCGTAGCTACCGCAAAGGATGTAGAAAACTTTACTTTATATAAAATGAAATAATAACTGCTAAGTATAATTAATTAATCCTACGATAGATATGGAATTGGATAATTGCATGATGTATGTATGCATGAATGGTTGCATTATTGAATTGCTATTAGTATATTTTCAATTGTATAAAAATTTGGAGATTGAGAAAGAAATTTTTGAAAATTTTCCTTGTGTTAAATTTTCCGTTGAATGCTTTAAGAAATCTGGTTGATGCGCCTAATTAACGTTATCGATAAGGATTTCCTAAACACTTTGACGAGACAGTCGAACACTATATTTTGAGTTGTAATATTTAAAGTATTATAAATAATTGTAAATGTATTATAAATAATATTTAAGAAGGAAATAAAGTTTCAAGTGAGTTAAATATTACTTGAAATGGGATAAATATTTTGGAAAATATATTTATATGCATATATAAGGAACTTTGGAAAAGAAAAGATATGTTGGGGAAAAGTATGTATACATGCACATACAAATGTGATAATTTTTATACACAAGTGCCTTGAAGATAAATAATATTTTATTTTTTCTATGAACTATATGGTTATTTAGAAAGAAGATATTAATTAGAATTTTAATAATAACATTAAGTAAACAATTTAGAATTAAATAATATTATTTGAGAAATAGAATATTTTGTGAAAAGATATTTTGGGAAATAAATAAAGAGAGAAAATTATATATATATATATATATATATGTGTGTGTGTGCTTAAAAATTTTGGTGGTCAGAAAGTCATCATGAAAATAGTAAAGCACTTTATATGTATTAGTTTTAGATGACGTGTGCAGCCACCAAGCCTGAGCAATAGCAGAGATCAGTGGCGAGACAATGTTGATTGCACGATCAACATTGCAACCATTTGGCAAAACAATTTGCTAGAAATAGATGGCAAGGCAACGTCATTATATTGCTTGATATTTGTATTAGTGTATGTTCATTTTATATATATATATATATATGTGTGTGTGTGTTAAGATGAATTTTACATAATGCTTTCGATTTGTTGTGGTGCTAATTTTTATATTTGAGCTTTGTTACCCGGTTGATTGGACCATGTAATAAGGGGCTCAGAATAAGGCCTCGCTCGGTACAGGCCTTGTTCGGCACAGGCCTTGTTCGGCACACCAAGCCTCGTTCAGCACAGGCCTCGCTCGGCACACCAAGCCTCGTTCGGCACAGGCCTCGCTCGGCATACGAATGTCGTTCGACCTGGATATGTCGCTCGGCATACTAGTGTCGTTCGACCTGGATATGTGGCTCGGCATACGAGTGCTGTTCAGCATGGAATCCTCGCTCGACATTCTCTGGTTCGACCAACCTCGCTCGACAATTATCGTTCGACATCCTTGGCTCGGTGTGCAGAAGCTATTTACCACGGGCCGAGATACCTTGTTCCTGGGCCCGTGAGGGAAGTCCAAGCAATCTTTGTCTATAAATAGAAGGGCATGGGCACAGTGAAAAAGACCTTTTTCGGGAACTCTGGGGAGACTCTGCCATTTTCAAGACTCATTAATTTTTGTTCAAACTTGTACTCAAGTCGTTGGTGTGCGGATTGTATCTGTATTCAATCATTTGGGAAAGCAATAAAGATAAAATTCAAAGTGGATGTAGGCAGTTATGCCGAACCACTATAAATCCGGTGTTCAAGTTTTTTGTAGTTAATTTGGCATACATTCCTCTTCTTTAATTTACTTTCTTCAGTAATCTCTCTACATAAATCAATTCAAGGGTGTTAGTGACCAATTTTGGTGCTAACATTTTGGTGCTTTCATTGAGAACCATTCTCAGGCCATTAGGATCTACTTTGTAGCTACTGGATTGAAGGAATCCCCCGAAGGAGGTCCAAGCCATTCACAGGAAATCCGTTGATTCTACTCAGAGTTTCTACCAATAATTCTACAATGGGAAGACCACGTACTAGATCAGTCTCCCACAACGCAGATGTCAACGAGACTGCTAGTGTCCAACAGGTAGGACCCATCAATCAACAGATTAATCTGGGCGCAGGGGCTGTCGCTGCCCAAAATCAAATGGAAGCTGTCACTAGGACAGAGTTCAATGAGCTGATGAGAGAACTCATGGAGAACAGGAGACAACTTAGCAAACAGATCCAAGCTAACGCCAACCTTATGACTCAGCTTACTCAACAATAGCATTAGAATGCTGGAGGAAGCCCCGCTCCTTACTCCTCATCCGACATCTCTTCTTCGTCTGATGAACCTCCCAGACGTAGACGTCGTAAAACAGAAACAATGCAAGCAGGTGTTGCTGATCGATCAACCAGGGATGGCCCAGGTTCCCTACTTGGAGCAATGGCCCCTCAATTACACCAAGAAAATCACACCCAAGCTGGAACGGGAAACATAGGGTCTGGAGTACGAGCGGAAGCAAGACGGCTGCCTCACCAAGGTCCTAATGATGCTGGTCCCCAGGATACACGCTTGGTAGATCGCCAACGGAGGTGACACCAACCATAACGGTCTCGCAGGAGTCAGGACAGACACCAACCTATCATCATCCATACAAACCCCAGACCTATCACCTATGGTCAGACAGCTGATGAGAGAGAATCAGGGCTTATCGAATGATGATTGGGGGGTATCCAGGAGTCACACTCCATTCACAGACGCTATCTTACAGGCCGAGTACCCCAGAAAGTTTAACATGCCAACTATTTTGGCCTATGAAGGAAAGACTGATCCTCGACAACATGTGATGAGATATGAATGGATGATGGACTCAGCTAGAGCAAACAATGCAGCCAAGTGTAGATGTTTCTTAATAACTCTGTGTGGGATCGCTACCATGTGGTTCACCCGACTTCCTCCGTGGACTATCTCCAACTTTGATGAGTTGGCGATGAAATTTATGGAACAATTCAGGATTCATGCCACTCGTCCCAAGGGCGTAATGTCCCTGTCCAGTGTAATTCAGGCTCCAGGGGAGTCATTGAAAGAGTATTTACAAAGGTTCCATGTTGCCGCAACTGAAGTTAGCAACCCCAACGACCATGCTATTTTAATGGCCGTGGTGTAGGGGGTAAATCCAGATTCAGAATTTGGTGACTGGCTGGCAGGAAAGCTTCCGACTACACTGGAACGTTTTTATTCAAAAGCACATCAATTTATAAGAAGGGAGGAAGCTAGGTGGACGAGGCGAGATAATGCACCGGCGCATGGCAAGGAGGTTGTGCAGAGTAACATCGCTGTAAAACAATCCGGTGACAACTCTGGAAAGGTATAAGTCAATGTTCAAAACAAGCCTGAACAATCTAAAGGATCCGGTGGGGGAAATCCCGGAAAGAAAAGGGAAGTTGGAAAATGGAAACCAAGAATCCCAACTTACAACGAATACACTCCTCTAAATGCATTTCTAGAAAATATTTACCTATCAACTTGTAATACTTTCCAATATCGAAAGCCACGCCCAAAAGAGTCTACTAAAGAGAAAAAGCGGACTGGGAAGTACTGCCGCTCCCATGAGACTTACGAGCACAATACCGAGGAGTGTAGGCACCTCCATGATGCTATAGAAAAGCTAATTATACAGAAAAAGTTGTAGGAGTTTGTGAAGGATCCTCAGGAGGGTGGATAGGGAACGTCCAATCCCGGTCACGCGCCAGCTCCACGCCATCCTGAGGAGCCTGCTCGGACCATCGGAAGACTGGTCATAAATATGATAGTTGGTGGACCTCACCCTGCAGACAAGAATTGGCAGGAAATGGAGCAGTATGCTAACTCCTTAAGGCATGCATATTTCGAATGTTGTTCGAATACGGAGGATGGATCCCCAACTAAGCAGCAGCGAATGATGACTGATGATATAGTATTTAGGAGCAGATATGCTGATCAGGTGGAGGCTCCTACTGTTGATCCGATGGTCATATCCACGACAATCGGGCCAGCATTTGTGAAAAGAATTTTGATTGATTGTGGAAGTTCTGTTAACATCATCTTCAAAAAAGCATATGACCAAATGAAGATGGAGACGAAAGATTTAAAACCATCTAAAGCTCGTATCCATGGCTTTAATGGTGCAGCAACCGATGCGGTGGGTTATGTTGAATTACCAGTTGAACTAGGGCAAGGTGAACGTAGGAGGGTGCGAATCCTACCTTTCATAGTTTGGATGTTGATTCTCCATACAATGTATTTCTAGGTCGACCAACCTTGGCAGAGTTCAGGGCAGCTTTGGCCCCGTGGTGTTTAACTTTGAAATTTCCGACAGACAAAGGAGTTAGTGTTGTACATGGCGATCAGGCGACTGGTCGTGCATGCTATGTGGCAAAGCTGAGAGAGGCCCAGCGAAGAGAGAAGGGAAAGGCGGTGGACAGCTCCATCCACAACCGAGTCGTTGAAAATTGACAAGTAATGCCCGAGCCCTGGCTCGGGCAACATTATCAGATCTATAGAGACATAGATCTGGGAGATGACGATGAAGAACCCAGGAAAGAAAAATCAGCGCCGGCTGAATTGACGATTGACATTTCAGTCAGCCGAGACAATCCGTCGCGAGTACTTAAGATTGGATCACAACTCAGTCCCTCGATGACCGAGGATCTCTCTGATTTCCTCCGAGCGAATCTTGATGTTTTCGCTTGGACACATTTTGATATGTGCGGGATTTCTCCCGCTATTGCGAGTCATATGTTGAACATAGACCCGAGGTACGTTCCAGTAAAGCAGAAAAGGAGAGGCATGGACCCGGAGAGGTCCGTGGCTCTCAAAGAGGAAGTGGACAAACTCAAAGCCAATGGGTTCGTCTGTGATGCCCTCTACCCAAGATGGGTCTCTAACCCTGTACTAGTGAGAAAAGTGAATGGGAAATGGAGGACTTGTGTTGATTACTCGGATTTAAACAAAGCATGCCTTAAGGATAGTTTTCCATTACCTAGAATTGATCAGCTGGTCGACTCAACGGCAGGACACGAGTTATTATCATCTATGGTTGCATACTCAGGATATAATCAAATCCCGATGCACATTCCAAATCAAGAACACACCAGTTTCATCACAGACGTTGGACTGTACTGTTATGTAGTGATGCCTTTTGGGCTGAAAAACGTAGGGGCGACTGATCAGCACTTGGTGAATCAGATGTTTAAAGACCAAATTGGTAGAACAATGGAAGTCTATGTGGATGACATGCTCGTGAAGTCACGGTAGTCAAACGACCACATTCCAGACTTGGCGGAGATGTTTGATATACTCAGGAATTATGGAATGAAAATCAACCCACTGAAGTGTTCCGTGTTGTATCGGGAAAGTTTTTGGGTTTCATTGTTAATGCACGAGGAATCGAAGTTAACCCGGAGAATATTCAAGCTATCCGAGACATACAAGTACCCAGAACTATAAAGCAAGTACAAAGCTTGAATGGAAAAGTAGTCGCGTTGATTTGATTCATATCCAGGGCCATAGATAAGTGTATTCCCTTCTTCGATGTAATAAAGAAAGGAAAGAGAAATTTTGAATGGACGCCCGACTGTGAAGACGCATTCTGAGCTCTGGTAAGGCATTTGGAAAGTCCCCCGGTTCTGTCGAAGCATGTAGACCATGAAGTGTTGTATGTATACTTGGCTATATCCCAACCTGCTATCAGTATAGCTTTGGTTCGCGAGGAGGACCGAGTTCAAAAGCCGGTGTACTATGTCAGTAAACGTCTAACAGGGGTAGAAAGAAATTATCCCAAAATTGAGAAATTGGCCTACTGCTTAGTGATTGCATCACGCAAGCTACGTCCGTACTTCCAGGCACACTCGATCAGTGTTTATACCGATCAACCCTTGCGACAGGTACTCCAACGACCAGAAACCTCTGGAAGGATGTTAAAATGGAATATCGAGTTGAGTCAGTTCGATATTACCTACCTGCCACAAAGGGCCATATAAGGGCAAGCGCTAGCAGACTTCATTGCTGAATTCACTGTGTCAGACGAATCAAACGATTATGATGTCATTCCGCCTATTCGATGGAAACTGTACACTGATGGGGCATCCAACGACCGTTGTTCTGGGGCTGGTATAATTCTTGTGACTCCCGAAAACTGGTCAATTTGTTACGCTTTAAAACTCAATTTCCCAGCCACAAACAATGAAGCTGAGTATGAAGCATTGATTGCTGGCTTGAAACTTATCAGGGAACTCAGAATAAAATCGATTGAAATCTTTTGCGACTCACAATTGGTAGTGTACCATGTTCGTGGAGACTATCAAGCAAAGGGGCAGAGACTCGCCCCATATCTTGCATGAGTTTAAGAACTGTTGGCAGACCTTCAATACTACGATATTTCACATGTCCCGCGCGAGCAAAACAAGAAGGTCGATTCATTGGCAAAGTTTGCAAGTACAAGCGATGCACATCAGATGGGCTTGGTTCCCGTTGAAGTTTTACAATCTCCGAGTATAAACGAAATGGAGATCGATTTTGTTCTAGAAACAGAAATTGAAAAGGAGTCGTGGATGACCCCATTCAAACAGTACATACTACACGGAACCTTGCTCGATAGAAAGAACGAGAGACGACAAGTCATTCGTAAAGCTTCAAGATATATAATGCAAGATGGAATAATGTATCGGAGGGGGTTCTCGGTTCCCTTACACCGGTGCATCGCCCATGATTAGATAAAACGAGTTTTGATGGAAGTGCACGAAGGAGAATGTAGCGACCATACTGGGGGGCAAACACTCACAAAAAAGATCCTCCGCTATGGATATTATTGGCCAATTGTAAATCGGGATGCTGCAGACTACGTGAGAAAGTGCGACAAATGTCAAAAGTTTGCGAAAATCCCAAGAGCTCCGCCAACGGAACTCACGCAAATGGTTAGTCCTTGGCCATTTGCGATTTGGGGGATCGATATAATCGGTTCCTTACCGATTTCCAGGGGTGGTGCAAAGTATGCAATTATTGTGGTTGATTACTTTACTAATTGGGCAGAAGCAGAGCCTTTAGCTACGATCACCACCAAAAAAGTAATTAATTTCGTTGTACGAAACATCATATGCCGTTTTGGCCTCCCGCGAACTATCATCACGGACAATGGAACTCAATTTGAAAGTAGAGAATTCAAAGAATTTTGCCAAAAATATCATATTGATAAAAGGTTTTCGGTGGTCGCTCACCCTAAAGCGAACAGACAAGTGGAAGCCGTAAATAAAATAATCAAGCTAATATTAAAGAAACGACTGGAAAAAGCTAGATGCAAGTGGGTGGATGAGCTTTCGACAGCGCTCTGGGCTTACAGAACCACCCACAAGTCCGCGACTGGCCATACTCCATTCACCTTGGCATACGACACCGAAGCTGTGATACCCATGGAACTTGAAGTTCCCTCTCATCGGGTAACTTATTATGATCCCAAGACGAATCAGAATCTCCTATTGGAATCATTGGACTTTGTTGACGAAAAACGTGAAGAAGCTGACTTAAGAGCATCTGCACATAGGCACCGAGTTACTCGGTATTATAATGAAAAAGTCCGACCGAGAATTTTCAATGCGGGTGATCTCGTTTTGAAGCGAGTTTTTCTGACCCCATCACATTTGAATCCCACATGAGAAGGTCTGTATGTCATCGAACAGAGGCTTGGAGAATGAACTTTCAAGCTAGCGGCCATAGATGGCGTGACACTCCCTCGTGCATGGAATAGCGAGCATTTGCGTCATTATTATACCTAGTCTATTCCTTTTTGCATTTTAGTTGCAATTATTTCCAGTGTATGTTCATTTCGCTGTTTTTAGTTTTTGCCATGCAATAAGACAATTCGGTTTGTTTTCCTTTGTTATGATCAATAAAGGCTTGAAGCCGTCTTTTCCATGAACTATTGATGTTTCCGTATAGTACAATTCTGTGATGAAAATTAAATTGCGTTGTTCTGTCTGGCGTATGAACGCACACCCAAACTTTAAAAAAAACTCTAAGTCCCCAGAGTGCAGACTGGAGTACTCTGAGTCTCTAGAGTGCGGACTAGAGTATAAATGACTAAAAAATCTCTAAGTCCCCAGAGTGCGGACTAGAGTACTCTGAGTCCCCAGACTGCGGACTAGAGTATAAACGACTAAAAAATCTCTATGTCCCCAGAGTGCGAACTAGAGTACTCCGAGTCCCCAGAGTGCGGACTAGAGTATAAAAGACTAAAAAATCTCTATGTCCCCAGAGTGCGGACTAGAGTATAAACGACTAAAAAATCTCTAAGTCCCCAGAGTGCGGACTAGAGTACTCTGAGTCCCCAGAGTACGGACTAGAGTATAAATGACTAAAAAATCTCTTAGTCCCCAGAGTGCGGACTAGAGTACTCTGAGTCCCCAGAGTGCGGACTAGAGTATAAATGACTAAAAAATCTCTAAGTCCCCAGAGTGCGGACTAGAGTACTCTGAGTCCCCAGAGTGTGGGCTAGCGTATTAATGATTAAAAAATCTCCAAGTCCCGAGAGCGCGGACTGGAGCACTCTGAGTCTCCAAAGTGCGGACTAGAGTATAAACAACTTCGAAATCTCCAAAGTCCCCTGAGCATGGACTGGAGTACTCTGAGTCCCTAGAGTACGGATTAGAGTATAAGCGATCCAAAAAATCTCCGAGTCATATGGAAGGGAACTAGGGCTTATGTAACTCACAAGATTTCGCATTTCGACTACGAGTTATACATTGAGCTGAACAACAAAAGTCATTTAAAAGACAAAGAACGAAGTTTTATTCATTAATTCAAAATGAAGTCCTACTACAACTTCTCCCAAACTCGGGGCAAAAAGTCTATCTACAACGGCTATGAAAATAAATAAAAATGATTACATAATCCAGACTGATTCTCGTTGAACGAGCATGATAGTTACTTCTTTGGCTTCTTCTCCTTCTTTAATTTCTCAGACGACTCCTCCCCCATGCGTTTTCTCTTGGATGTTTTGCTCACCTGAGAAAGGGTGTCAGAGGAAGAAGGAACTTCTAACGGCCTGGTCCCACCTGGAAGAATAATCTTCAAAGGCCTGTTCAGTGGGTCGTCGAGTTCTACCACTTGAGGCTTGGCCTTAATTTCGGCTTTCTTTCTCCCCTCTTCAGTGACCTATTCCTTCATGCTCAGCTTTGAAGTGTGTTTGGAGGCGCCAGTAGTTACAACTTCGTAATGTTCCTCGACGGGCGATGGATCATCGGATTTGTCTTCGTTAAGCGCCTCAATCACTTGAGCGTCAGGTCCGGGAGTCTCTTCCGCTTGAGTTGTTTCTCTCGTTCTCTCCTCCTTCTCCGTGGTGGCATCGCTCCTTGGAGTAGGTATAGGATCGGGATGACCTACGCGGAATCATAAGAAACAAGTGTTAGAATACATTTATCGCTTGCTGAAAGCAAAGACACTTTGGACTTTGAAGGGAAAGTTATGTGCCAGTCTCTGGTTGACTCTCGACTGTTCAGGGAGTTTCGCCTTCTGGGATAGGAGATAGAACATGAATACCAAGACCAGGATCTTCTGGGTTGTAGCCAATGTGTTTTTCAAAGGGGTCAAGTGGTAGGCGATTAGTCAGTTGGGTAGGGGGAGGAACTGTAGACTCGGCTCCGAATGGGCCGACAATGTCATTTTTTCCTTTCGGTGAGGAGGAGTCTCTGTTGTAGAGAGCCTTCGCTGCAGACAAGTCCGAAGGCTCATTCCCCTGGAGAAATTCCTTCACTAAATCTTCTTCGTCAACCTCTTCGGTCCCCAACTCAGCCTTTTTGATCCTTATTAAAGTCTCCCATGCTTCGGCCAAAGATTCGAGGTAACCCTCACCGAGAAATGTTAAGTCACGATGCATGAGGACTCGAGCGTTGTACTCGACTATAAGCGGATCAAATTGGCATTTGATCTCCTCCCTACCAGCTTCGGCGGCCGCCTCAAGGCGAGAGTCCATCTCCGTAAATGCTATTCTTTTACCCTCTTCACGGGCTTCATCTTTCAACGTCTCAGCCTTGGAGAGTTCTTCATCGAGCTTTGTCTTTAGGAGTCGTGTAGCGACAATTTCGTCGCAGTAACGTTGCGACTCCTCTTGAGCAGCAATCTTTTCTTTTTTCTCTTTGAGAAATATCTCTTCCAGCTCTTTGACTCGTTGAGCGAACGCGTCTCTATCCTTTTGAACGGAGTCTTGCTCTAAAGCTAAAGCGCCACAGTGTTGGACAACTACATTGATCTCCTTTTTGTGTGTGGCCTCCAGGCGACTGACTGCCTCTGCAGTATCTTTAGAGTTCTTCTGGGCGGCCTCAAGATTAGATTTATACGTGGAAAGCTCTTTATCTTGGGCCCTAATGATGTCTTTGTCATGGATGACCTCGAGCTTCAGACGATCGATTTCATTGTGGCGTTCCATAGAAACTTCAGAAACTTTTTCTACCAAGTGAACAAATGCGTCCTGTTGGACATAAACGTCATTGGTGTAAGCGAGAGCGCTCTGTTTAACATGCCCCGGAATGGGATGGATCGCCGGGAGAAACTTCAAGCCATCAAAGCATATTTTGGGGAACGTAGCCTTAAGCTCGGCTAGTTTTTCCAATATCGACGGATCATGTACGGGAGTAGAAGGAGTTGGTCTCGAGACTACAGGTTTTTTGAGGAGTTCCCGGGATTGTCTTGTGCTAGATGAACCTGAGTGTTGGTCGCGGGGAGTATCTGGGACCCCTTGTGACCAGATTTCTCCCTGCCTTGCTCCGGGTGAGGAGGAGGATCGTAATGATAGGAGGGCTGATTGTAAGTTTTTCTTCGAGATGATGGGTCCCGGGAGCGATAATCGTTGTCGCTATCGTCATCTCTATCCTGGTGTTTGCCGAAGCCCGAATCTCGTCCAGAATGATGGAAAATAGAGGAACCGCGGAGGCGGTCAAATCCATGAGAACATCCCATATCACCTGCATAGAAATTAAATGAACGCGGGTTAGTCAGAATCACATGGTGACTGAAGATTGAGTGCAGGGTGAAGTGTAAGTGTTATCGTGTGTGTCCAAGTGTTTCCCCCCGACGGACCAGTTTTTTTAGTTTTACTAATTGGAGTTTTCTCTCCTTGATTTTGGACTTGAGCGCCTTCATCGCCTTTTACGGGCGAGCGAAGCTTCAGGGCTTCCGGATCATCGAAGCCATACTTAAGCAAATCGTCGGGAATAGTGAGGTCCGACAAGCCTTTTAATGAACTCTCTAAGTGTTGAGGAGAAGGCTCTCTCTCTACTGGAATGATTGTGACCTTAGAGGTTCCGCCCGCTGTCTTTTTCCTCAATTTGTAAGCCAATTTCTTCTTTCCCTTTGAAGGAGGAGACATTACTTCAATGTCGTGTACCTCAACCACCGGTTCCAGAGTGGGACTGACATTTTCACCCGATGCTTCGGGCACCTTAATTTCTCTAATCTCGCCCTCCTCAGGTGTGTTAAGGGCACCATGTGATGAAGGCCCAACTTGCCTTTGTCCGAGGCAAGTCCAGATGTAGTGGCACCATGAGGAAGACTTATTCGGCGACCTTCCGCCAACAGCCCAAAATTCGAGAGCGATTCGTTTGAAATAATAGATCTAATGTCCTGGTCTTCCGCAGGGGTAGCTCGGATAGCTTCAACAGCCTCAGAATACCCGGAACCTTCGGGACGTGGGCCGATACCTGTAAAAGTAGAGAAAGAGTTAGAAAAGGTGCAATTTCTGCCAAATGCAAGTATTGATCCAGAAAAGAAACTTACTCCCTTCCACCCATCTCCTTACAAAGCCAGGAGGACAATGCACGTAGAACCATTCCTGCTTATACTGGGTGAATTTGCTCCACGTCCCAGTTAGAATTTGACACTTGTTATGCGGCTCGAGAAATACAAAAGATGGGCTGTCAGATCGTCACTTGAAACGATAAATGTAGCGGATGTCGCCAGGAGTGGGGAGCCTGAATAGAGTGCTCATGAAGAGAATGCATGTGCCGTATACGAACGCATGACTGTTGGGATGTAACTGTGATGGAGCGATCTCAATATACTGTAGCAGGTCGCGGAGGATATAGTTGAATGGTGGAACGCTACCAACCCAGCATATAAATTTGTTGTAGGCCGTATATCCGACTGGGGGCAAGTAAGGACGATCTTGTCCCGATGGAACCAGCACATCGTCAAAAGGAATCCCGTGTATTGAGCATATGCGACGAAGAGCGCTTTCGTTAATTCTCGAAGCTTGAGAATCGGCCGGATTGTCTAGAAAGATCGTTGCATCCAAGGCATCGGGAGCCAAGTCAACGGATGCGATCGTGGGGCTCGGAATATATTGTACGGGAACTGCCGATGGATTTGAGGTTCCAACCTTTTCCTATTGAGAAGATGGCTAGGGTCTATCCGAGACTGTGGCAGAACTGGATTTTCTAGATATCTTTAATGAGTGTTGGATCTGATGAAACACCTGTTTAAACTATAGTTGAAAAACAATCAACATTAGACATAACAACAAAAAGACTCCCCCTGTGTGGTGTGTGAACTAGTGCAATCGTTCGAGTATAAGTGCCAAAGAATTAAAAGTCATAAAGTTGATAAAATAAAGTTAGACTTTGAACTATCAGCTTCGAAGACCGTCATCACTGACCATCTCCGAGAGCTCGTCGTATGATGGCTTCTATTTTGAACTCAACATCGACGCTGTATGTGGAAGGTTATTGTTTGTTTTAATCGAGTTAAACTCAGGACGATAGTTGCTGGGACAGAGAGATTGTTCATCCGGAATAGTTCAATATGCTTGTTCACTTAAGTCATTGTCCTTATTTATTTTCATATGTTTGGGCATAGAAAATAAGTCAAGTCAGCATGCACTATGTTTGAGTTAGGATGGTTCTGACTGTTGTAACCTATTTCCAGACTTAATGCCGAGCAACACTGTGAAGACTCAACTAGACAGCCTCCTCCTAGACTCTCTCACACTCCAGAGCTCAATGCCAGACCGCATTCGCCCGACATAGATACCCAACTCCGTCACACTTCTCTCCTGTTCCCTCTTCACCGTTCGGCACGAGGAAGTCATGCCGAGCCGTGGTCATATCGAGCCACATCGCTTGGCACATTAAACCTAACTCCTACTTCACTCCTGTATTCCCTCTCTATCGTTCAACATGTGGGAGTCATGACCGAGCCGTGGTCATACCGAGCCGCATCGCTCGGAACGCTAAACCTAACTCCTACTTCACTCCTGCATTCCCTCTCCACCATTCGGCATGTGGGAGTCATGACCGAGCCGTGGTCGTATCGAGCCGCATCGCTCGGCATGCTAAACCTAACTCTTACTTCTCTCTTGCACTCCCTCTCCATCGTTCGGCATGCGATTCAAGTAATCTAAACACCTTCCTAAATGGCCGGTCGAACGTCACTCCAACTCACACGCCACACTCAACCAACACTCCCTAACCTCACCAATTCCTACTGGGCCAACCACACTTCCTATCCCCTCGCTCGGCAATCCAACAAGAAACTACTTCCTAAAAGCCTCCGACGCCCTCTTCCTTCCTCTTCTCCATCTAACCCTAAGGTATGTTTAGGCCTTAGACCCATCTTCCTCATCTAGACGACCGTTGGTAGTATGGATAAACGTTATAAGTTCGGGTCTCGTGCAAAACCCCTGATTCAGGAGAATCAGACAAGCAAAAATAATACCTAAGGGATAGCTCGAAGCTTAGGGAATTCTGGATTTGGAATTGAAAACTGTTCAAGTTCATCGATGGGAGAGGACGTGAGGCAACGTATTGGACTTAGGAATAAAAATGGAGGTAGAGATGCTGGCAGGAATTTGAAGGAAGACGAATTCGAAAGTTTTATCGAAGAGAAGTAGAAGAAAAAGGGGGAAAAAGGAGAAGTCTTGGGTTATATAGGAGAGAGGGAAGGTGAACAGAAGTGACCAGTAGAACCGGTCAAGGCATCTCGGTGGTTCGACATCCAAATGCCGAACGGGTCATTGCTTATTGACTCAAAGCGTGTCGTGTTGCCACACACGGCACACTTTGTAGGGGCAAGTGTTACCTGGTTGATTGGACCATGTAACAAGAGGCTCGGCATAAGGCCTCGCTCGGCACAGGCCTCGTTCGGCACACCAAGCCTCGTTCTGGCACAGTCCTCGCTCGGCACACCAAGCCTCATTCGGCACGGGCCTCGCTCGGCATACGAATGTCGTTCGACCTGGATATGTCGCTCGGCATATGAGTGTCATTCGACCTGGATATGTGGCTCGGCATATGAGTGTCGTTCGGCATGGAATCCTCGCTCGGAATTCTCTGGTTCGACCAACCTCGCTCGGCAATTGTCGTTTGGCATCCTTGGCTCGGTATGCAGAAGCTAATTACCACGGGCCGAGATACCTTGTTCCTGGGCCCGTGAGGGAAGTCCAACCCATCTTCGTCTATAAATAGAAGGGCAGGGGCACAGTGAAAGGGACCTTTTTCGGGAACTCCGAGAAGACTCTGCCATTTTCAAGACTCATTAATTTTTGTTCAAACTTGTACTCAGGTCGTTGGTGTGCGGATTGTATATGTATTCAATCATTTGGGAAAGCAATAAAGATAAAATTCAAAGTGGATGTAGGTAGTTACGCCGAACCGCTATAAATCCGGTGTTCAAGTTTTTTGAAGTTAATTTGGCATACATTCCTCTTCTTTAATTTACTTTCTTCAGTAATCTCTCTACATAACTCAATTCAAGGGTGTTAGTGACCAATTTTGTTGCTAACAAGCTTTAGCCTATAAGAAGTTAAAATGAAAGGTGTAAGGTATTGTGTAAATAAACTTTGAAATTTCAAAGTAAGGAATTAATTGGAAGAGAAAATAGAATTTTTGTTCTGATGATTTGAAATCTAAAAGATAAATTTTTTTAAAAATAGGAATTGGTATAAATAAATACCATAAGAAGCTAGCATATTATTTGAAGTATATATAGTTAGAAAATTATTTTTGGAGAAAAGATTTATCCAGAATCAAAATATTAAATTTTGAAATGCAAATTTGGAGCTTTATTGAAAATACAGACGAAGATAAATCAAATCATGAGAATAAAGTAATAACAGTTAGAAATTCATTTCACCTTTAATTGGTTATATTAAGAAGATTGAACTTGGTGGTTATGTTTATAATGAGGGATTGAATATTGAAAAATCTAATTTTAGCGAATAAGAAGTATTTCAAAATTAAATAGCCTTACAAAATAATAATAGAGTTATAGAAATTCCTTTGTAAAGCCATGAAAAGATAATTGTTATGAATGAGTTTGGATTTTAGTATAAGGATATAACTTATACTAAATTAAATTTTTATAACTATGTAAGGAAATCTTCAAATTGAGGTTTTATAAAATAGATATTTTTTGTGAAGAAAAAAGGATTCTTTTGGTTTGATTATATATATGTAACTTTTTATTAGAAATTAGTTTCTTAGTTTATGTAATTTAAGAATTTGAATTGGAAGGAATTAAAAGTTTGGAATTAATTGAATATTTGAAATTCTCCTTTATAGAAAATTAATTCTTGAAGAAATAAATTTCTTTCCAGTTAGATAAAATAAATAATGATTTGAACTGGAGATTTAATTGAGAAATTTGATTCCTCAAGCATTGAAATATTAGAATTTACAATTTAAATTGAATAGAAAATGTTTAATAAGTTTAAATCTTTTATTGCTAAATAAAGAGAATTTGGGGATTTATAAACTTCTTATAGAAAATAACTTGTCCATGTCCTAAATTAAATTGAAAGATATAAAAACCTTTTGTGAACAAGAGTTCAAGATTTATGAGATATTGGAAAAAAATTTAGTAAATTGTAAGGTATTAGTATATTTGGTAAAGGAAGTCTCTAAATGAAAGGGAGTGCGGAACTTAATCACAGAACAATCACAGAATCAAACACAGATGCAGAAAGTAAATAAAAAGCAGTAAAAGGAAAGAACACACCGGATTTTTTACTGGTTTGGAGTTACCCTACATCCAGTCCTGTACCAAGACAGAACACCTCATACAGATTTTTATTATACCAAAGTCGAGATTACAATCCTCAATTTCTAAAGTCCTTGAGGTACCCTCCTGTCTCACGAGTCCGGGGCAAACTCTCTTGATTTACGGGCCATAAGATTACCCAATTGATTTCCAGACACAACCACACCTTATAGAGAGACTCGATAAACTTTTGATTACAAATTGATCTTATAACTCTGAATAGCACTTTGATCTTCGAGAGAGGGTAGAGGACCAAACAAGAATGAGATTCTAATTTGATTCACTTGAGAATTCGGCAGAATTTCGGCACGATCTTAAAAATATGAAAATTTTAGAATATGGATTTGTGAAGAAGGAGTGAAGAAAATAAGAAAATAGTTGGTTAAAAAAATTCGTTTGTGAAGGCTATTTATAGACCAGTAACGGTCACAACCATTCGTGAAGAGATTTAAACGAATAGACACTTCTTTTGAAAATGACCAATAACGGTCATAACCATTCGTGAAGAGATTTAAACAAATAGGCACTTTTTTCAAAAATTGAAACTTTTGAATTTAACGGCCACCATGTCGACATGGGGTATCCCATAATGTCGACATCCCTAAGTTAAAAATAATGTAAAATTTGTTTTGAAAATGGTATTGAACGGAAAACAAGATGAAATGATCCTGAAGTAAAATAAACTAATTGTCCTATGTTTTGAAATAAAGAAGAGTAGAAAATTATATTTTTAGAATGTATATATAAATTTGATTTTAAATCTCAAGTATATATATTATAAAAGAATATTTAAAAATCAGAAGATAGTTTTTAAAAACAAACGAAGTTTAAAACAGGAGTTTATTTAAAAACAAAAACAAAGAATATTTTAAGGCTAAAACATCTTTTTAAAATTCATTTGAAAAACCAATTTGAAGTAGTTTTGCAAGCTTCTTCATGCAGAATATCTCATCACATCAGGACTCGAGAACTTGTACAAAACCAGGATGTTCGTGGGTTTGTAAGCCACTTGTCGTAGGTTTGTAAGCTACTTGTCGTGGGTTTGTAAGCCACTAAGAAGATAGAAATGGGTTCCATCCCAAATGAAATATGGAATGAAGATTTCCGTGCTATTATGAAGTTTTAATAATAAACTAGACACTTATCTTGAAATCTTGATCTTGATACTCATGAGTCTTCAAACTTGATTTCTTCATTCTTGATCTTTATACTATACAGTCTTCAATAATCAGTACCTGCCTTATATATATCCATCATAATAACATTCATATATATCTAGACAATAGTGTTAGTATATAAGTTATAATAAAATAAGTTACAAAGGTTGTTGTCATCAAAACCACTATCTCCAGTTCCTAACAATCTTCCCCTTTTTGATGATGACAACCTTATAAAATATACTTACCACTTCGATCATACCATAACTCCCCCTTACACCGACAACTCCCCCTTACTCCAAGCCTACTATTTTATATAACTTCTCCCTCTTTGTCATCAACAAAACAATAACTTATAAACCTTGAAATTAATAGAAAATGAGATAAACAAACATATGACATAAGAATAATAACTATGTATGAGTGAAATATAACATCCTAAGTTAAATGGAATTCAAGATTTTATACACCAAAGATTGTTTTTAGAAGAACATTAATTAAGATAACACTTTATATACAAATTAACAAACCAATATATAATCAAGAAAGAGAAAAACAAAAATGAAAAACACTTAACGAGGACCCTTAACTATTGGCGATTTATGGATCGAACATTTTGGATAGTGGAGACAAAAGTTTCCACGTTATTCGACCAAGTTCCCATTAGCGTCAAAAAGGACCTCTCCAACACAAATCACGCCATCGTCTTCGTCCATATGAACATCCGGATTCGGTAGAGGATGTTCTTCTTCTTGATCCTCTTGTGGTTCTTTTAGAGGCCCTTCTTCTTCAAAATCAATAGCTTGTGATGATTCTTCGATGATAATGGGATTGCCATGGTTATCTATAAGGAATTTTTGTAAATTCCTAAGAATTCTGCCTTGCCTATCTTGTTCTCTAGCCATTCGCAGTTGACTCACTTGAATTTCCATCATCATTTGAAGCAAATCTTTCATCTTCTCTTGTAATTTGATGACTCGTACGTGTGTGGAATGTTGAAAAGGGCCAGAATGAGGAGAAGTGGGTGAAGAAGATTCATTATTAGAAGAGGAAGCCATTAATTTACTGTTTTAGAAGTTTATTACAGAGAATAGAACAGAGAAAAGGAGTAAAAGTTGAAATATATAACCAAATAACTAATTTTAGAAGGAAATTTAAATTTGAAAATCTCGGCCTGTATGTCGACATAGGGGGATGGGTCATATCGACATGCCCAGTTCAATTTTTGAGAAATTTTTATTTATATTAATTATTAACTATACTTGTATTATTTATAATTTATATTTCAGTTAATGAACACATACCTAATTCTCTTCTAAATTTAGTAAAGTTTTGTTCATTTAATGATTTGGTTAATATATCAGCAATTTGTTTTTCAGTATTAATATATTCAGGAGTTATGACTTCTTTACTTATATAATCTCTAAGAAAATGATGTCTAATATCAATATGTTTTGTTCTAGCATGATGAGTTGGGTTTTTAGATTGGTTTATTGCACTAGTATTATCACAATAAATTGGTGATTTAGTTATAGTTAATCCAAAATCTTTTAAAGTTTGTTGCATATATATAACTTAAGAACAAGCCAAAGCAGCGGATTTATATTCTGCTTCAGTTGTTGACAAGGATACAGTGTTTTGCTTCTTACTAAACCAGGAAACCAGAGAATGTCCTAGAAAGTGACAAGTTCCACTTGTACTTTTTCGGTCTGATTTACAACCAGCATAATCAGCATCACAATATGAAATTAAATCAAATACATCATTTTAGGGTAAAATAAACCATAATCTAAAGTATGTTTTACATATCTTAAAATTCTTTTAACAGCTTTTAAGTGAGTTTCTTTATGTTAAGATTGGTATCTTGCACGGAGACAGACACTATGCATGATGTCAGGACGACTTGCTATTATATAAAGCAACGAACCAATCATTCCCCTATATAATTTTTGATCAACATCTTTTGATTTATCTTCTTTACTTAAAGCTACATTAGTTGTCATTGGAGTTGGTTTCCCACTATAAGTGGTCAATCCAAATTTATTAATTAAATCCTTAGCATATTTTTCTTCACTAATGAAAATTCCTTTATCTAATTCTTTGATTTGAAGTCCTAAGAAGAAGCTTAGTTCTCCCATATGACTCATTTCAAATTCTTTAGTCATTATATTGGAAAATTCTTTATCCATTATGTTATTAGTTGACCCTAATATTATATCATCTACATATATTTGTACTAATTGAATATCATTTTTGTTTCTTTTAATAAAAAGAGTTATATCTATTTTACCAGTTTCAAAAATAGATTGTAGTAAATAAGATCTTAGTCTTTCATACCAGGCACTAGGAGCTTGTTTCAGACCATATAAAGCTTTCTTTAGTTTATATACATGATTTTGAAATTCATTATTTTCAAAAAGTGGAGGTTGTTCAACATAAACATCTTCTTTTACAAAACCATTTAGAAAAGCACTTTTAACATCCATTTGATATAACTTGAAATTATTGTAATTTGCGAAAGCAAGTAGAATCCTGTTAGCTTCTAGTCTTGCTATGGGTGCAAAGGTTTCGTCATAATCAATTCCTTCTTCTTGACAATAACCTTGCGCGACTAAACGAGCTTAATTTCTCACGACCTCACCAAGTTCATTCATTTTATTTTTATAAACCCATTTTGTTCCAATTATACTTTTATCCTCAGGTCTAGGAACAAGTTCCCAAACATCATTTCTAGTGAACTGATTCAATTCTTCTTGCATAGCAAGAATCCATGAATCATCAGATGATGCTTCCTTTGGATTTTTAGGTTCAATAGTTGATATAAAAGCTATATTACTCATATTATTTAGTTGATTTCTTGTTTTAACTATAGATTCAATATTTCCTAGTATATTTTCTACAAGATGATCTTTTAATAGCCTAATTCTTTTATTAGGTTGAATGACTTCACAATTAGGTTCATATATGATTTCACAACATGATTGGACCGAGACTTGACAAGTACCGGGACTCAATGACCTTGGATGAGGGCTAGCTTGAGTGGATATATGTAGTGTTACCTATATGATAGATTTCACTTTGAGATGCTAGTTATATATGTATACTTGTTATATGTTTTGATAGTGTTAGCTTAAGTTGTTAAGTATACTTTTGAACCTGTCATAGTTTATGCATGTATATATTTGTATACGTAAGTCTAGTATTTCCTATTGTAGACTTACACTTTAAAGAGATGATTGATGTATTATATTCCCATTGATATTTGTGATTCTGTGTTGAATATTATGTGAGATATTATTCTGAATTATATTAAGCCATTGTATTATTGTTTTGCACCTGGATTGTATATGTCAAATCTCTTCTTGTATGGAAAAGAAAAAAATATAGTCACATAATTCGACCTATCGATACTCGTCTAAAGCAATATTACAGATGGTCGCTCCTAACCAGCCTTATTCTCTATATTACTCGACAATATTACTTATAATATTCTTTGGTATTATAGGCATAAGGGTGGGGCGTTACACATACGAGAAATACTACTATTAATTTCATCTTCAGAGTTGAGGGGTGGGCAAGATTGGGGTCACTAACCCTGATTATAGGATTTGTTCGCAAAGATGGTGCGAATCATTTTCCGGAATATCCTAGTTGCTATAAGTGATTATGGTGCTCAAGTATAAATGGTTAGAATTAACTTTGCCGAGCTGTATAAAGACTATTTGAGTCTAGGGGCAGACCATTTCGTGGAATGGAGTCGGCTATTGAAATGCAAGATTGGATGGTCACGTGCAAGAGGATCTTCAATGACTTGGGGTTAGATGATGTAGTGAGGTAGAAGTTAACCTCTAGATAACTCCATGGATGAACAATGAACTAGTGGAGTGCTTTTATAGCTTCGATTCCCAAGGATTGCTTTACTTAGGATTAGTTTATAATTCGCTTCGAATAAAGAAGAATATATCATTAGGTTGAGTGATCATCTTGGAAAGTGAATTGTTGGTCATATTGGTGAGAGATTTGAGAAGATGATTGAGAAGGTTTTATTATGAGTGAGCCTATACCTAGTATAGAAGGACTATCCCAAACCAGCTAAGTAAGGATAAATCGTGGGAGCATATGCATTGATTGTCGTTCCGATTTCATCGAGTGCTCGATCGACGAAAGAGAAGGGAAATGGCATTACCGTTTGAGGTATGATTTCCACTTATGTCATTCTTTTAAGTGTTTTATTTGACTTTAAAGTTCCATATTCCTTCATATCCAGTGATTTGATAGACAGATTGGGATTGAGACTTGAGACAGTTAACTGACTTTTAACTATGATAGACCTAGTTAGTGGCTCAGCCAGCCTAGACATGGTTTGTCGAGACTATGTCTTATTGAGTCATGGATGTTTGTTGTTTGTTGGTTTGATATTGATTTGTTTAGGGTTTGATTGGGTTTGGTAATATAGTTTGGGAATGGACCGGCTGAAGGGGTACGGAATAGTGGTGGATTGTGAGACCGTTGGTGACGATTGGGGTTATAGAGGAGCAAACAGTAGTGATTGGTTACCTGTGGAGGATGAGGTTATGGTTAGCTTTATATATTCGCTCGATATTCCACATGATGAATTGTCATATGTTCCTGTAGCTAGAGAGTGTCCGAACATATTTGATGAGGTGAATGGATTACCACCATATAAGGATTGAGTTTCATATCGATCTGGTTAGAGGTGCTAGAGCAGTAGTTATGCCTTTAAGGCATGTGAGCCTAAAGAGCAGAGTAAGTTAAAGGTGAAAGTGGATGACCTATAGGGGTGATGGTTCATTCGTAGGAGCATATCTAGGTAGGATGCACCTATAGTGTTCGCCATTAGTGCGGATAGCTCTTTGGGGTGTTTTATTGATTGTCGGGAGCTGAATGAGATGACAAACAAGTATCCACTCTTGCTTATTGATAGCTTGTTCGATTAGCTCTGTAGTACGAGGGTATTCTCTTAGTTGGACATTGCGATGAGGTTACACCAACCGAGAGTATTTAGAGAGAGCATGTCCCGATTACGGCATTTTGTACGCTATTTTGATTTTTGATTGATTGGTTATGCCGTTTGGGCTACCGGCTTGTTGGCATACCTTGTTGATCTCATGTACAGTGTTACGAGGGGTCACTTGAGTAAATTTGTGCTAGTGTTCATTGATGATATTTTCATCTACTCATGGTTGAAAGAAGAACATAAGTCACAATTGATGATTGTATATAGTGTTGAGAAGACACTGATTGGTGATGAGATTTTTGAAGTGTCACTTCTAGAGGAGGGATGTGAGATTCTTAGGTTGCGTTATTTTAGAATAGGACATTGTTGTAGATCCTGGAGAGGTTACGGCTGTCCAAAATTTCAATAGACTCTAAGTAGCAGCATGTTAACCTGTTTGATGAGAGAGGATCAGACTTTTACTTTAGACGCGATGTGCAGACACGTGTTAGTAAGTCTGACTGAGAGGTTGACGAGTGCAGCGATATTACTCATTCCAAGCGGGAATGAGGAGTCGATAGTATACACATACCCGTAGTACTTAACTAGGTGTGGTATTGATATCGAAAGCTAAGGTTGTCGCATGTTAGTTGACAACTGAAACCGCACGAGAGGAAGTACTCGAATTTTAATTCATAGCTGATGGCGATAGAGTTCGCTTTGGAGAGGTGGAGGTATTTTCTATTTAAAGAGGAGTTCAAGCTATTCAGTGATTCCACATCATTGAATTATCTCTTCTCCAAGAAGGATCTCAACCTTCGCTAGTAGGGATGGTTGGAATTCTTAGCCTCCTATGGATTTGACATTTCCTATACATCCGTAAGGGAAATGTAGTTATTGATGCTTTGAGTGGAAGTATACCATTTGGGAGCAATATTCCTAGGGTAGGCATTGCTCGAGTTTATCACTGGTTGTGACTTCAGAACTCGATGAGAATTGTGGCCAGGGTGATGGGTGGTCTGACAATCAAACCTACTACTTGATTTAGTGGATCGGTACTAGCCAGGGGTACGAAGCTAGACTATTAGAGATCATGGCTAAGTTAGAGGGACGAGTAGTGTCTGTTGTGGTGATGTAGTGTGGACCCGACCAAGATTGTTGTTTTTGTAGGGATGAGAGATTTCTTTTTCTCGAGTAGTAGGAATAGATATCTATAAGCTACGTCGATGGGTTGCCGATGACCGAGGATAGTGTGATAGCTTTTGAGTCACGGTCGATTGATTGACCAAGAATGTTAGATTTGTATTCCTTAAGTTTACTAGAACGATATTCGTATTTTTTGAGTTATATCTAGGATGGATAGTGTGATTCCATTATGTGCCAAGAGCATTGTAAGTGGCCAAAACCCATTATTCGATAGTGCGTTTTGGGGGAACTTACAAGAGGCGTTTGAAAATTCGGTATGAATCGATTATATGAGATTGAGACCGATCCAGGACTCCGAGACCTCCTAGGCCTATTCGTACATGTAAATGTATTATGAAATAGGTTAGGAGGAAGGCAGTGGAGTAGTAAAGGTTTAGCGGAATGAAAGTGAAGGTGATAGGATATGGGAGGTCGAGAAGAGCATGCAGACTACTTATCCAGAGTTCTTCGCTTGGTGAGATTTCATTTTTATCGTTAACCTTCATATTGAATATCATATTTGATGTTTTATACTAGATAGTTTAGTATCCTACATGCTAGGATAGGCATGGATGTTACTTTTTTATTGTTAGGCATGCATGATAGTTATGGTTTAATATAGCATACTTATTTGAGATGATTGCTATATATGATCTAGTATGTTTAAATACACGATGATGTTACATTTGTGTTTAATCCTCTTTGTTGAGTACATATTCAGGTATATGGAAGCAAGTGTAGGCTATTTGGATGCTTATCTGCTTATATTTGCATCCAAATGGTATACTCTGGTTATAAAAGAGATATGTTACATCTATAGTGTCGATTTGCCGATATATGTGGTTGTCCTCAGAAATGAGATGCCTCAGATATGAGTTGTATATATATCTTTGTTGTATTGGGATTTTTCTCGGACCTAACAGCATAAAAGAGGTGCTGCCGAATTTTTTTGGAATTTGAAAGGCTTTTGATGGCTTATGGATTAGGAGACGTTCTCCTTACTATGTGATTTCAGGGACGAAATCCTTTTAAAGAGGGGAGAATGCATGACCCATATTTTAAAGATAGGATATTTAAATAATTGATTAAAATAATTAATCTTTAATTAATTGAAGGCCTCAAAATATGATTTTTTGCATTCAGGACTCTAGACTACTTCCGTTAAATTTGGATTGATGTTGTGAATTAAAATGAATATAAGTATCGCTATATTTTCAGATCGAGAGTTCCGATGACCAAAACGATCTTGAAATACATGAAATTAGCATCTTGGGGCGCAGTCTCAGATAGTGAAAAGATTGATGCAGTAGGATCCAAAATAATAAGGTGATGTATGCAAGCGAGTTTGGTTGCAATGGGATACATCGTGTGATCGTACGGACTCGAAACGTATGACCATTGTGAAAAAATGAAATACAATATTAAGATAAGTTAAACCCACCCATTTTCCCTCTCTAATTTCATTTTCATCTTTACCGTTTCATCAAAAATAATGGCCACTCCTCTCATTTCAAAAATCAAAATTGAGCAATTGGCTCAACAATAAATTGCGATACCAGATCCGATGAGCTTGTATCGATGAGAGCTTCGATTTGGTGGTGTCGATCTACTGTACGGTCATGATTGGCAAATGTCGATGTCTTTGGCCGCAACTAGGGATTCAGATTGGGGCCGATTCATCG
This sequence comes from Allium fistulosum, assembly GCA_030737815.1. Taxonomy (NCBI): domain Eukaryota; kingdom Viridiplantae; phylum Streptophyta; class Magnoliopsida; order Asparagales; family Amaryllidaceae; genus Allium; species Allium fistulosum. The sequence goes on from JASFAW010000015.1 coordinate 3,852,741, forward strand.
TGGGTTAGGCGAAACGAAGACCGTCATTAACTTTCTCTTATTGATATCTACCATCACCATGATTTTTAGATCGACCGATCATAGATTGATCATCGCGACCTGTAGGGGCAGCTATTGGGGATCTGGAGATCACGATTTAGGTGGAATCATTGGGGTTTGTGATCTTGGTATCAATGGATCAAGCATTTGAAGAGGAAAGCGATGGCACAGACAACACTCGATTTCATGGAGCGTAGCTCTATATCATTGCAAGATCATGCACGCTAGGTTGGGTTTAGGAAAGTCGTACATGCGTACAGGTGATAGAGGAAGAAGGATTAAAAGTTGATTAAAGCTATTACCATTTTAATTAGTTAACTAATTTTTTAATTATTCTTGAATTGTATTTAATCCATATCTTTTGCATACGAGGTCTGTTTTGGATGCGGATTCTTGCATTGCGCACGTGATGGAAAGATCTACATTTTGGCAGTGGCTTGGATAGCTTTTGATGAGGTGAGTGATATTGTCTCTCACCATATTATGATGGTTAGTATAGTATTAGATTGACGTTCTGGATGGTTTTTAAATTTAAAATGTGATTTTATAATAATTAAACACTTACTAGATTTTTATAAAGGAAAATAAAAATATTTTAAAATGATTTTATATCGGATATCAAATTTTTCCTATCGACATACCTTTTTTAGGGAATTATTAGATTTGGGCTATTTTTAATATGATTTCCCCATTGGTTGATATGGATGTAGTATACATGTTGTATATATGCTATATTAGTATGTATGCTTGTTGGTTGCATGTTTGCTTGTTTGGTTGGTTTTGATTGAAAAGCCGATTTAGCAGAGATTGAGTGTTGGGGAATATCTTATGCTTTAGGGTTTCATACATGTGAAAATCCAAAAAACAAGATAATTTGTAGAAGTGGGTTACGATACGTGCCAATTGATTTGAAGGTGGAAGACGAGGCTTCGGACTTCAGGATGGATGCCGGACTTTTCCGTTTGGTTTGTACTTATCCATTATTGGTTAAGTACATAACTAAAGTGGTTGGTATCAACCATTGTAGAGTGGTCAATGTCCATCACTATTGATGATTGGCGATTTGGCCAACCTTTGGCATAGGCGTTGAGGAGATTTCGAGATGAGTGATGTTATGGCTTGTTCGTGCGACTGACATAGAGTCTTGATGTTGTTGCTCCATGGCTAGCGATTCGATGGCGAAGCGATGATGTGACGCTTTGTCATGAGAGTTGGTGCTTTGGATTATAACTCGATGGTGTATGGAGTAGGTTCCGAGGTTGATAATTTTATGACTCTGTAGATCGTGCAGGAGGTGTTGGCTCATTCGCATTAGGGTTGGATGGCGATGTAACAACATGATAAAAGCCTTATATCTTCGGTTTTTGACTCGTGATGGTATTGGGTACCGAAGATTAGAGACTCTGTATCTTCAGTTTGTGACTCATTTAGGGAGTAGGTACCGAAGAGGCTCGCGTTGGGAGCCGTGGAGTGGAGGAACGTGGTGGGTTTTGGGATAATGGAAATTTGACTAAGCAAGTAGGGCTCGGACCAATGTGTATGTGCTAAGGGATTGTCGATAACCCAGAGTGTTTTCTTTTGTACTCGCGCAGTAGGGGTATTGTATAATGGGGATGCCCATGTATTGGTAGCAAGGATCAGTATACCCTGGACCTACGGCTTTGGGTCTAGTGTCTAGCTTTAGGCTACAAGACACGTATCGAGCTTTGGGCAGTGTGATACGAGAGTACACAGAAAATCGGGATTTTTCATTGGTCCCTAGCAGTAAGAAGGCCATACGAATAGGGATGTCACGGATGCAAATAGATACGGATATGGTTGTATCCGCATCCGCATCCGAAAATTTAAATCTGCATCCGAATCCGCATCCGATATCCGCAGATATCTAAGAATTAACATACGTATCCGCATCCGCGGATATCTTTCGGATATCCGAAAATATCCGCATCCGAAAATAAAAAGCAGATATTTCCGGATATTCGAAAATATCCGAAATATCCGCATCCGAAATTGAATAAGATTTTTATTATACTAATATTTTTGAACTAAAACAATCAGTTTCTCTATTGACAACACACACTACGATACTAATCAGTTTTTCAAATGACAAAATGGCAACACACATAATATCAAACAAGTTTACACAATATTACATCAATTCAAATGATAAAATAGCAACATACATAATGACAAAATGGCAACACACATAAAATTTCGGATCAGACAGATGTTTTTCGGATACGGATATGCCCATATCCGCATCCGATTTTCTTTTTGGATATCGAATATCCGCATCCGCCTTTTGGATATCAGATAATATATGTTTTGTCGGAACGGATCCGAGCGGATTTCGGATTTTTTGGGTATCTATTGACAGGCCTACATACGAGTTATCATATATCTAGAGCACACTGGGTGATAGTTAGTATTGTTTGATGGATGGTATGTTTGTTATGGTTGCTTCACTAACCACTTGTCACCCTAGGGTTATCAAACGATGTAGGTATTGTGGATAGGGGTACCTAGGCATCACGACAGTTTACTGAGTGTAGAGTACCACTTTTTGATGTTATAGTGTAGCATATTATCGATGTTATGTGCGGACTTTTTGGTTGCGAGGACAGGTCAGGTGTAATTCATGTACCCTCTGTTCCTTATACTATATCGACTTTTATAGTATTTAATATTGTTTATCGCTCAATAAGACTATTGTCTAACCTAAGGTTCTATGTATTGCTTCTTATTATCTCGGGTACTCTTAAATAAGTAGAATAGAAAGCTGGTGTGGATGACATACGTAGTTCTACAAATGGACTAGCAGGACATGATGTTTACTCATACTTATTTTTGAGTTTGTTATTGTATATTCCGTTGTATGATACTGTGGAGCCTTGATAGTGTTTGACCTACTATTATTAGAGATAGTGTATCAGTTGAGTTTATTTATCGATTATATAAACTCGGTTACTATTTTTTATAACTGTATGAACATGTATACTCTGATTTTGTGGTTTATTTAGTTATTACAATCTCGAATATTTAATATCTGTGTTGACTATTATATTTCAACTGATGTGTTTGTGAAATATATGCCAGGTTGTGTGATTATTTGATGTTTTCTTTTTCTTCTTTTCCATTCTCTTCTCTTTTATTTCTCTTCCTTACTTTTTTTTCTTTCCTTTGACAACTGTTCTAAATCCACGGTGTAGGGTCGTTGTTACAACTATGATACTAAACCCATATAATCGAGGAGACAGATCCTCTCTTGAATAGTGCCTCACTCCCAATACTTCCCTTTGACCCAAATGTAGTCACTCATGGATGATGTGCCATGATTTGTATACAATCAAAGTGAAGCTTTTGTATTGAAGATTCATTGTATTCTCAAGTCGAGAAAACTGTGTTAATTAGTCACATCGATATTTTCTGTTTAACCTTAGTCATATTTACCAATCGAAAACTATCTGTAATGACCAAGAATTTTACCGCCTTGATTTGAAAATATTTAATAAATTTTAAATATTAAAAAAATAGATTTTATAATTAAAAAAATAACTCTTTTAAATAATAACAAATGATGGTAAATAGATTTGTAACGACCCAAGATTTTGCACTTTGAAATAGGCTATTTAAATATATTTTATATAATCAATAAACGGATTTTTATATCAAATAAACCAATTTTAATTATTTAATAATGATGATAAAATAGTTTTCAAAATTTGTTTACCAATATAGATAGTTCATATAGAAATAGAAAATGTGATCGAAGAACGTTTTTCGAATTTTCGGCTTTTCGGCACTAAAAAGTTATCGGAAAATGTTGTGCACATTTTGTTTAACATGCACACACTTTTAAAATAGGGTTTAATCAAATTTTCAAATAATAACATGCATATACATGTATACATACATGAATACTTAATAATATATACATATACATTCATGATATGACTATTTATGCATATTTATACGCACACACACACACACACAGAGATATATATATAACCTATTTTAGCACTTAAACATCACCTAAAACACCTAGGTTAGTACATAAGAGTATGGAGGGGGAGGACGTGTGGGGAAAGATGGGGGAAGGTATCGCAAGCATGCTTTCATGAAGGTTTATTATTATTTTATACTAAAGGTCATTTTACTAAATTACCCTTCTTATTTTATATAAATACCTCCTCACTCTCTTTATTTTTCCTTTGTTCATCTCCTTTCTATTTTCAAGTACCTCCACTTCTTCCATTCATGGCTTCCATCTCCTTTTCGTAAGAGAAAAAGTCAGTTTATTCACTTAAAAAACCTAGTAAAAATTCCTCCATTTCACTTCCAAACCTATTCTTTACTAAATAAGGCCCTATACTCCACAAAACCACCAAGGTCGAGCCTTGTTCTAGCCATGTCTAAGCCAAATTTGTCCTAGGCCGAGCCCATTTAGCCTTCCAAGGGTCCACATCTTCACTTTGTTGAGCTAGGAGCAAGTGAGCTAGGTCGATAGCAAGTTTAGTTTGATTTAGTGAAAGTTTGGTGAGTAAAGTTCGTGTTTTTAAAACTCAAGTTACAAACTTTTTAATGTTGTAAAATTTATGAGTTAAAATGTTGCTTAAGTATGTGGTAATGTTATATGTTGTGTAGGCATGCATATATGTTGATTTAGAGTTGATTGCTTATGCCGAAGTTTGAGTAGACGATAAAGATTATACCTTGAATATTGGAAAAGTTAGTTAGTATTTGTGAAGTAATATTCTTGCTTATGATTGTGCTATAATGTTACAATGTCGTATTATGATTGAATGTCGTATGTGTTGTATGTGGGTTCATGACATGAAGCAAGCGAATCGCTAACCAAAAGCGACGTAGAAATCCGTTTTTGTTGAAAGTTTGACTTTTCTTTCAAAGCGAAATGTTTTTAGCTTTAAATCTTTGATTTTGGTTTCAAAAGTTTATTTTCATGTTTTAAAGAAGACAAGAAATTTTAAAAGTTAGAAAATCCAAAATTTCAAGTTTTGAAAATTACGGGTCCATATAGCAATAGTCGCTATACGCGCAGTTCGGAAAAATCTAACTAGAAATCATTTTGGAAATGTTTTCTAACTTTAATTAAGTAATTACAGAACAATTATTTAATTGTTTAAACTAATTAATTATTTAATGATTATTTAATTGATTAATTAATTAATAAAGGTAATTAGTACTTAATCATTCGTTAAAAATGGTATTTATACTTAAATGTTAATCAATTAAGTTAATCATGAATTGCTGCTTGATTAAAGTTAATTATTATTTAATTATTTAATTATGGATAAATTAATTATTAATCTATTATTTATTTAAAATAATTATTAATTAATTATTATTTTAAAAAGAGGTTTTACTTAAAATTAATCTTTGATTAAAGTTAATTGTGTTTTAATAAGATTTAAATAAGGTTTAATTACTTTTAATTAGACTTTAATTACTGTTTAACAAGGATTTGATTCGAATTAATAAGATTTTAATTGTTTTAAAATCGCTTTGAGTTCTAGTAATCAGTTTTTTTAAACTATTTTCTTCCCAAGTTTGTTTTAAATCAAGGGATTTCTATGTCGCTTACCTTTAAGCAACCCCATATAATGGGGAAAACTAAATGACATCTATTAGTAGAACAAAACACCATTGTGCTATTACAATTAACTTGGACATTTACTTAAGTTGACTGATTGTTATGTGTTTATTTCTTATATACCTGTTGTTATGTGATGCCATGTTAAACTGGATAAGTGAAATAAAATTAAAAGCACCATTGTGGTTGCTAAGCTTCCGTTGATTTTGTAAAGATAAATATTTCATTTTCTTTTTGAAATGGCTTCAAATTTATTGCATTTTGAATAAGATATTTAAAGGATGAGTTGACAAATGGATTTATTAAAGTTGTTTTTAACTAATGGGAATGGTTTCCATGTTATAAGAAGAAATTTTTATAAGTGGAAATTAGGTTGAAGGGCTTTTATTTCCAAGGTAATTAGTTTTAAGGACAACACTTTTGAATAATTAGTTTTAAGGACAATTTACAGGATAATGATAAATTCATTTATCTTTTTAAGTTATACAGGAAAATAATAAATCCTTTTAGCATTATTTCTGTATAACTGAAAATGATAAATTCTTTTATCTTTTTCCTGTAAAATGTCCTTAAAACTAATTTTTCAAAAGTAGTGTCCTTAAAACTTATTACCCACACAAATAAGCCCTTGAAGTGAAAATCCCCATATTATAAAGAGTTTATAAAGGAATTTGGAAATTTATAAGGTGTTTTGGGTAAATGGATTTGAGTTTTTAAGCAAAGAAATCTCATAAATAAAGGAGATTTATAAAATGGATTTGCTTATTAAAGGAAGCTAATTTGATTTAAGGTTATTTAAGAAGTTGTCTAAACATGAAAGGTTTATAAAGAAGTTTTGAAGATGATTTGGATATTCATAAAGGAAGTTTATAAAAAAGTTTGGATATTTATAAAAGCAATTTTTATAAATTATTTTGAATATTTATATAAGGGTTTTATAAATGAATTTGGAATTTGGGAAAGTATTTTGAAATGGATTTGGATTTCAAGTAAAAGAGATTTCATGAATGAAATAGATTTTATTAAAAAAGGATTTCTCAAAATAAGTATAAAAAGAATTTGAGATCTGGGTTTCTCTAAACTAACATTTTTAAATGGGGGTATGAAACATCCGTTCCACACTTAACACCGAGGGAATAGTGTTTAGGGTTATCCTTTCTTCCAATTTAAACAACATTTGTTAATCCTTTTTAACAAGGTTTCGAAGTAAGAATTTATTTGCAAATGCTTTGTGAGTATACTTATGTTAGAGAGTTAAGTATATGAATGTTTTAGACAAACGTTTCGAAAAGAGATTTATTAAATAAAGATTTTTTTTGAGGCTTAGTGGTTGATATGGATAAAAAAAATCTCAAATGGAATTGGTTGTTGTTTGTTTATTTGTTAGTTAAATAACCGACTATCAAATATGAACTCAAAACATTTTGGAAATATCCAGGAGAAACACGTGAGTTATATGGTACAGTCATCTCCGATGATGTTGTACTATGCGTATAAATCTCGTTTCATTCTCCTAAGACAAAAGATAAGGAAATCTGTCCACTAACGGTTAGGAGGTGATCTCTGCTCTTACCTTTGATTGTTTATTTTCTAAAGAACCGACATCGAGTTTACCAAAAACTATCGAATGTTGTTTCAAAGGGACCAGGATCAGATATGTTATCCGAAAACCACTTCGATCAAACTCAAGCATTTTGAAGTGAAGACATCTTGAAGATGATGGAATTGAATACTGAGCTCTTTGAAGTGCAAGTGCTGCTTGCTACTAATCCGGAGGGTGATTCCAAAGTGGATGTAGTAGAAGTAGTGCCTTCGGTTTGTCCATCTCCTTAGCAACTTGTATGGATCAATGCTGGCATTGCATTATTGCTTAGAGTGCAGTGTTAGCATTCCAAGTGGGAAGTGCTATATAAAGGTAAAACGTAGCCTCAAACCTCATCAACCGAAAAATGACAAAAATCGGGCATGCAGCTGGGACATATGGGTCGCCCCCATCAAGGTATGGTCATTCCCAAATCTAGATCGATTACTATCTACTCAGGTATGCTTCAGGGTCGAAAGTGGGGTGAACATATTCGGTACTACTGATCAAGTGGCAGGCCAGTCCTATATAGCAGGAGTACAAGATGTTCTCGTCAGACCCCGGAGCATTTTATCTAGAGATGTACAATCAGAAGGTAGTTCCTTACCTTGCCATGTTAGGGAATCTATTCTCCAATATGTGCCTTTATGGACGTAGTTGTGCCCATCTATGTTGAAATGTGAGATGCATGCATTTCAGCTATATTCATATTTTACTTTGACCCACAGACATTATTATAATATCACTGGATTTTATATACAAATGTTTTGGTTATCGTAAGGTAAAAACCCGTTCGTGTTTATGTGCGGCGTGGTATTACGAGATGCCTTTGATTTAAAGGTTTTTTTGTAAAGTTAAAGACTTATGCTTTACTCAGACTAGACCCATGTCTGACCGGAGTATTTTCCATTTTTCCTAAACTCTTAGGTGCTCAAATTTGAATTGGTAGGCAATTAGTTTAGGTTCATTTTGGAGGAGCTTGCAGCAGGTGGCTTCATCGATAGCTGGTTACTACTATGTCTTCCGCTGTATTATATGTATGTTGTATCGGTTAGGTAGGGGAAGACTATTATAACTGTCCTAGTGTTGAATTTGTATTGGTATGAATCCGATGTAACATTTTTGAAATGATTCTGTAATATATCATGTTGAGTAATATATATTATTCCGTTGCGTTATGAGATTATGTGTTGTTTAGTTTTCTTCTCCTCTATCTTTTCTTTCTTTCACCCTTAATGACCCGTCTTTCGGAGGTCTAAATGATCGGCACACGAATATCGAGGATGTATTAAGTGTCGTCTTTGGTAGTAAGAAAGGCGGTTCATTACAGTATCCGATGAGTCGTTCCATAGTTATCCAATAACTATCAGTATGTAACCTCTAGGTTCCCCCTAGTAGTCATAAGTAAGACATTGCCCAAAATTTAGAGAGCACTGCGCACTCTAGTCTCAAAGGATACATCGATATCCAGTCTCGATGTATCTTGACTAGGAACATTTAAAATGATGTGTTTTATAATATTGTGTTACAATACTCGTGATTACAACAATTTGTAATTACTATCACATATACACCATTTATGGATTTTCTTTTAAAACATTTTAATTATTCATTTAATAATTTATAATGCATTATAACAAAATATATATCATAAAGAAAAACACATTTATTACTAACGAGAATTGATTAAAGAGTTAATTAATTTACAATAAATTATAGAATTGCCCTTATGACATACCCTTAACTCTATCAAAATCTGCCAAAGCTAAACTAGCTAAAGAAAAAGCTTCAGCCGTCGATCAAAAATATGAAAAAATCAACAAATAATTGAATCATATAAAATTAAAAATGAAGAAATTGGAAAAATAGAATGCAACTCTAAAAGAAACAAGCTTATGAAAAAAGCAAATGAAGATTTGAAAAAAATGAAGGAAAAAGAAGAAGATGATAAAGATGATGAAGATGATAATGATAACGAAGATGATAATGATCAAATTAATGATGATAAAACAAAATATGCTGATGTTGATAATGACAATGAAGAAAATGACATTGTTGGTGATGTTGTTGATGTAGAAGGTAAAGACGATGATGATCATAATGAAGAAGATGAAGATGAAGACAAAGATAGTGCCGACGAAGGTAAAGATGCTGAAGATGATGGTAGTGATAAAAGCAAAGACGGCAATGGTGATGATGAAGGTAAAGATGATGATGGTGGTGGTCCTAATAAAGATAAAGGTGGTGAAGGTGATGGTGTTGATAAGGGAAAAAAGATGGTGATGATGATAAAGATGGTAATGCTGCTAACAAACCTAAAGATGGTGATGGTGCAAGTGAAACCAAAGCCGAAGGTGATGATGACAAAGATGGTAATGGTGATGGTGATAGCAAGGAAAGTAATGATGCTGATGGTGATAGTGCAAAGGAAAGAAAATGAGATGGTGCAAAGGAAAGCAAAGCTGAAGATGATAAAAGTAAAAATAGTGATGGTGCTAATCAAGATAAAGGTGATGTAACTGCCGATGATGATGAAAATGAAAGGAAAGCTAAAGATGATGACGATGGCGACATCGATGACCATACAACAAGACAGTATGAAATAACTGTCATACCAAAGACAATAAAAGGAGACGAAGAAAAAGAGAGTACTAAATAAAAAGCATAGAAAAAGTTAAATGCTTATAAATTACTGTAAAAAATTCAGCCTGGCAAAAATTTTCCATCTATATGCTAGCAAACAAAATATTTAACAATTGAATTTTTTTGACAAACCAGGTGAAAAATCAGAAGACTTGATGATGAATAAAGAAGATTTTGGTGTTGTACAGAAAGACAAAATAATAGAAAAAAGTGATGTTATCATGTTCAAAGGTATAATATCCAAATGCATGAAACTTTTACGTCAAATATTTATCATATAAATATTTTCTCAAAATTTGCAAAAAATAATTATTTTCACAAAATATATTCATTGAGAATAAAATATTTCCTTATGTTAATTAATAACCAAACACTAATGATAAAATTGATTGCAAAAATTCAAGGAAAACAAGACAAAACAAACATAGCACGCCAAGAAGATTTGATTTAGAAGGACATAAGAAAAAATAGTACAAAAAACAAAAGGTATATATTTTAAAACAAAATTCATTTTTTATATGAAATAATATATCTCAAATATTTTACATATACTAAATATATAATTGTAACAGACGATAAAAAGAAAGACATACCGGGTATTGACTACCCAATATTCTACTTACTAAAAGTGGCTATAGATTTCGAAATTAAGCTTGAAAATAAGGAGAGAAGGTTGAAAAGAAAACAAACAAAAGGTTTTCCTTCTTCACTCTCTAAACGAGTAAAAAAGAAAAACTAAAAAGAGCGAAAATAGATCCAGATTTCCAGTATCCAACTCTGAAAAAAGTCAAAACTGAAAGAAATCAAATAAAAGTAACGTTTAAAAAAAAAGAAGTTTCTCATCTCGAAAATGTATCAGACCAAAGTATAGAATCTGATCACGATAGGTTTGAAACAAAAGAAGCAATGATATTGGTTAAAAAAGCAAGCTTGCAAGAAATGGCTAAAAAACGAACATATTCATGAGCTTAATGCTTTTTATGAAGCAGATGAAAATATGTAATATATTTTATTAAAATATAAAATGCAATATACAAACGAACATACATGAATGTATGTATGCCTAGCATATATGTGCCTGGCAAATATTTTCCTTGGGCAATTGTTTGCCAGGAATATATATGCCAAACAAATATTTAAATAAATAATATCAGGGAATATTAATAGCAAGTGACAATTGGTTTCTCCCGTTGGATAAAGGAATGGACATAGGAAACCCAAAAGGCTCAAATGCGGAACCTATATGGCTAATCATTTTATCGATTTCGTCGCGTACCGGACGCCAAAATACAAGAATAAATATACTGCGGAGATCAGCATGACGAAACGAACAGAATGGTACACAGATATAAGAGATACGACCATCCTATCAAAACTCGATATTTGCTGCCAAACTACTGCCAATTCGCCAAAAATAAGATAAACAGGGCTATATTAGTCCAAATTTGACGAAACAAAATATGACGTCTCAGCCAGAAAATGATTTACATTTTTATTATATAAAAATATTCAAATTTCGAAAATATTTTAATTTCATCAAATTAACCGATTTAAAATTTAAAATTGAAATTTCACAACTGAACAAACTTAAATATTTCTGATGAAAATCTACCACTTGCTATGCTTCAATAGACGCATACCAAATATCTAATTTTCATTGCATAATTTTATTATTTATTTTCAAGAATTTTTTTAGTTAATAACGTTATTTAAATCATTAAATTTTTGGGTCATTATAGTAATAGTAATAATGGTACTAGTAGTAATAGGGACCGAAGACCAAACACTATGTTTTAGGCTCTTATCAATAGTAGCTCATAGGTCTGGTACGTGGATCGCTAACTTCCACGTGCTCCTGTCTAACACCAGCTCTTCAGATATATTTCAATCCCTCAAGTCACTTTTTACTACTTCCTTTCATGTTAGCCTTGGTCGACCTGTACCTCTCTTTGAGCATTTAATGCAGCCTATAATTCCAACGTGCACAGGTGGCTCGGGAGGCCTCCGTTGGAGATGTCCAAACCATCTTAAGCGGTGTTGGACTAGCTTCTCTTTAATTAGTTCTACTTCAAGTTTGTCACGTATATCATCATTTCTAATTCAGTCTCGCCTTGTATGACCATAGCCCCATCGCAGCATACGCATCTCTACTACACTTAATTTCTGGGTGGGTTGTATTTTAGTAGGTCAATACTCCGCACCATACAACATCGCAGGCCTGATTGCAATTATGTAGAATTTTCCTTTAAGCTTTTGTGAGACTTTACTGTCATAGAGAATGCCAGATGCTCGTCGCTATTTCACCCATCCTGCTCGAATTCTAAAACTAACATCTTCATCAGTCTCACCATTATACTGCAATATTGATCCTAAATATCAGAAGGATTCCTTCTTGAGCACTACTTGTCCAGCCAGAGTAACATTTCCATCCTCTAATCTGACACTACTGAACTTGCATTTCATATACTTTGTGTTAGTTCTGCTAAGTCTAAAACCCCTTTATTCTAAAGTCAACCTCTACAACTCCAGTTGTCCATCAACCCCTATCCTATTTTCGTTAATTAGCACAACATCATCAGCAAATAGCATACACCAAGGAATCTCACTTTGTATACCCTTCATAATATTATCCATCACTAAGGCAAAAATGCAGGGGATCAAAGCTGACCCTTGATGTAATCCTATGTTCATGGGAAAGTCACTAATTTCACCATCGAATGCCCTGACACTAGTCACAACATCATCGTACATATCCTTGATAAGAGTAATGTACTTTGTTATGACCGTCTACTTTTCCAGAGCCCACCACATAACCTTTCTCGATATTTTGTCTTAAGCTTTCTCTAGATTGATAAATACCATGTGTAGATCCTTATTTTGCTCTCTAAATCTCTCCATAAGTTTTCTTATCAATAAAATCGCCTCTGTGGTTGACCTCCTAAGCATGAAATCAAATTGGTTATTTTGAAATGATAGTCATCCTTCTTAATCGATGTTCAATGACTCTCTCCTAAAGCTTCATTTTATGACTTATAAACTTAATTCCTCTGCAGTTTGTGCAACTTTGAATATCTCCTTTATTCTTGAAAATTGGAACTAATATACTTCTCCTCCTCTCATCTGGCATCTTGTTTGATTTTAAAATATTATTGAACAACTTAGTTAGCCAGGCTATCCCTGTATCTTTAAGGCATCTCCATACCTTAATGGGGATGTCATCAGGCCCCAATGCCTTGCCTGCTTTCATCCATTTTAGCGCCTCCTTTACCTCAGACTCTTGAATATTCCAAACAAAATGTCTGATGTTGTCATCAAAAGAGTCGTACAGATCGATTGTAGTGTTATAACCTTCTTCATTGAATCGCTTGTCGAAGTATTCTCTCCATCTATTTTTATCTCATCATCCTTCACCAAAAGTCTATTATACTCATCCTTGATGCATTTAACTTGGTTGAAGTGTAGCATCTTCCTCTCACGGAGCTTAGCTATCCTATAGATGTTTTTTCACCCTCCTTTGTACTTAGCTTTTGATATAGATCTTCATACTCCCGGCCCCTTACTTCACTCATTACTTTCTTTATGTTCTTTTTTGCAGCTTTTTACTTTTGCATGTTGTCCTCGCTCCTGTGATGATGCTAGCATTTGTAGCATTCCTTCTTCTCTTTGAAAGCCTTATGCACATCACTCTTCCACCACCACGAATCTCTAGGTTCACGTTTATTTACTTTTGTTATCCCAAACACCTCAGTGGCCACTTTTCGAATGCACGTTGCCATCTCATTCGACATGTCTTTTGCTTCTCCTTCCATATTCCATGCCCCTTCTCCCATCACTCTATCTTTTAACACCCATGGGGCGTCTCCTCTGAGCTTTCGCCATTTCGTCTGACTAATCTTGGCCCCTTTATCCTATCAAATACGTATCCGAAGATGATATTCAGATATCAAAAGCTGATGTTGTGAGATGACACATTCTCCAGACATGACTTTGCAATCTACACAAGATCGTTTATGTAGAAGAATATAAGAAGATGAAAAACTAAAATAGATCAAGATGTAGCAAAAACTGATCGAGATGTAGAAAAACTAAAGATGCTAACAATAGCTCAAGATCTATACGCAATAGCTGAAAACACTTAAATTCAAAAAAAATTAGATATACAAAAATTTAGACGAAAATTAAAATGAAAATTCGAAAGAAATTGGAATTCAAAATTGTCAAAAGGAAAATTGGAAGTCGAAATTATGAACGAAATTAAATATAAAGCAGTGGGGCCGTTAACTTGAAATTAGGTATAGATACAGGGGTAAAAATGGGAAGACAGACTGGAAAATAAAAAGAGGGATGTAAAACATAACACAAAATTAGAAGGGATAAAATTTATAAAATAACTAAAAATAAGGATGTATCTTAAATTTACACCTTTGATAATGTGTTCGCAGTCAAATTTGGCACATTGATTTTTGTGTCATGTTGGACATGTTGGACATGTTAGACGCGTCTGACGCATATAAGGTGGGCCCATAAAATGAATCGTTTGAGCCAACTATACAAAAATTAACAGTTGGCGCCATACACGTTTAACGCCAATTGTTAACCCCCAATGTTCATAATTTTAATATCATATATTACCATCTTTTCTCTTCTTTTTCCTCCATTATCAACCTCAACTTCAACCCAATAAATCCTCAAAAGACAATCGTGTTTTGAGGTAATTTTTGATATACTCATCTCAATCTCATTTTCGTTTACTTTACATATTTTTATTTTTATTTTTTTGAGTTATAGAATGGCTGTAACTTCTTAGAAAAATTCCTATCAAAGTCTAAAGAATAGGTCCGAACATGCAATGGCATTGTTCCTGCGTTGCGCGCTGATGCTTATGGAGCATGTGGAACCAACAAAAACGACATCCATAAGAAAATCACATCTGTATTAAATGTTCCTTTGGTGACAGTTTCAAATGAAAACTGGTAACAGACGATCAAATTTGCTACTAGTACGATGAACTAAAGAACAATGGTTTGTAATGCAGAGTTTGTATAGCAAAATTAGCATTGGATGAGATTTATTGAGGGGAATGGTTAGTGAAATTGAGCAATGGTAGGTCAATCGTGTGAAGGTAAATTTGATATCTTTTCTTTTGTTTACGAATTAGTGTTAATTTTGTTTCTCTTTTCCTTTTTCTTTTAAGAAGTTTGGCTCCACACTTACGAAGTGTAAAGAACATCAAATAGCCCATATGTAGTTTCTGCATCAAAATTTTCAAGATGCTATTGCAGCGGGAGTGGGTATATTCAAAACTGGTGTTACAGAAGATTAAGTGCATTATACTCCCACAGCATAACACACACCGTTCGGAAACATGGGGAATTGATAGATTTTATACTTCACTTGAAGACATCAACACACAATCGTCATAACTGCCTATAATAGCACGTGGCGGAGGTTTATCTTCCAAAGCTCGTGGTAGCAGAAGGCGAACAGAGACTAACAAGAAGATAAACAATATAGTCGCTTCCTATATACTACCACTCACCTAATCTTATTTCCTTCCAATATACTACTCCCTTCCCTAATCCTTGTCCAAGTGGATCATCCACTTGCCCGTATATGACTTTCAAGGATGCCATTCATCATGTGAGGAAATTTGATGAAATTCATCTATCTAATTTGGAACATGACAAAGCCCAAAATTGGATTTGGTTGGAGATAGTACGTTCGTAACACATGATTAGATACCAGCAGTTTATAATGGGACGTCCATTTGCCAACCCACTACCTGAGTTATAGTTATATTTCGTTGAATTCTGTTGTATTTCTAGTTTTATTTTTTTTCAATTTCTAGTGATTAATGAAAGTTGTCTTCTTAAATTATATTATTTAGCTACTTAATTGAAAAATAATTCAAATAAAAGTACAATACCAAAAATAAGTATTTATATCAAAACAATTAAAAAGCTTCTTTCAAATGTCCCTTTTAGTAACACAAGAACGTATGCTCCTTTCATGGCTATTCCCCTTTCGTGCCCCTTTCAAATGGCCCTTTTGTGTGCCTTTTTGTATCACACAAGAATGCACCCTTAGCCGATTTAAAAATAAAAAATTGCAGTAGATCCAAAAGCAAAGACTAAAACTGTTGAAACTAGGCCACCACCATGCAGTGGGTTAAATAGATGAATTTTGAATTTTTTTTATCATTTTAGATCTTATAGGCTAAGTCTAAATTGATTTAGATCTAGTCTAAATAAAGTTTAAAAAAAAATTGTTTTATTTAATTGATTAAAATAAAGATTTGATTTGTTTATATTCATGGTATATGATGTGTACATGTGTATTAAATACACACATTCGTGTAAGTGTACCTGCAACATATAATGTGTACATGGTTCAATATGCCCGTATATAAGTACTATGATTTACACCATAACAGACACATTAGTATTTTTTGTCTATTTTTTAAAATTAATATAATATAAAGCATACTCATATACATAGTGATTGTTAACCGGGTTTTTAACCCAGCAGAATTCAATAGGAGTTAGAACATCTAGGCCAAGTCAAAACAACTCAAGAATCAACCAAAAGGATCATAAGAATAAGCCAAGAAGGACTCAAGAGGAAGCACACAAAAATTAACCAAGGGGATGGATTGCTAGTGATCCATCACCTATGGATCGCTAGCGATCCATATAGACTCCTCATGGATCGTTCAAACCACTTGCATCATGAACCAATATCTTTTCTAGGGATGTTTTCCAAGTTTCACGATGTTCCAAGCAACCTAGTTCGAGAAATGAGCATTCATCTGATTCAAGTTGCAAAACGTTCTAACCCATGTGAACCATCATCAAAACAAGGCAACTAGCTACGAAATTACATAGAGAGCACTTACATAAGTCAAGGAGTGCAACCCAAAGGAAGAAGTCCAAAAATCTCTAAAGTGCATGGATCACTAGTGATCCATCAGATTAAGTTGGATTGCTATGACATTCTCGGAGCACCTTCGTATCATCAAGTGTAGACTTCTGGAAAAGCTGCCTAGCCCAATAGCTCTCCAACCACTGTAAATACAATTCAACTTGCAACATAAAGAGGATCTCCTAGACTGGCTACTGGAACTCTACAGAGATTATACTTCACTTTTCTCCTCTCATGCAATAGTCGTCTAGGGGTCCATTGTGGTTCTCCTGCAAACTCTTGTACTTGTGACTTGATCTAACTTAGAAGATTCAATCATATTGTAATCCGATTCAACTTGTAATAACAGTCAGTTCATAGAGAGTTATAAAGTGGACGTAGGCTTCGTTAACAGCCGAACCACTATTATAATCTTCTTGTCTTCTTACTATTTCTGCTTTTTTTACATTTATTTTCTATATTATTGCTCTGTAAGAACAGGGTTGGTGCTTTCATACTCAATCCAGGGTGTCGATCCATTCTTTGGGTTAACATTTTGGTGCTTTCATTGTGAATTGAAGTCATACATAGATTAAGCTATCTACTTTGGATCAGATAGTTCAGAAGTTACATCCTCAGCCTCTACTTAGAAGATTTGCTTCTGAGAATCAATGGCACCGAGAAGAAAGATAACTACCTCCAGAATATCCATAGGAGCTACCATTGTTAGATAAAAACAAACCCTCAGCAAATTGAAGTCAACAACCCCAACAACCTGCTGCTAGGAGCTAACTCTAAAGACCAGGTTCTAGGATCCTCCACACAACATGAAGTTGTGACTAAGAGAGAATTGAACAAGATGGTTGATGAAATTAACCAAAAAATTACAAACAGTCAAAATGCTCTTATGGAAAAGATAGATGCTCTCTTAGCGCTCCAAGACTAACTACTCCCAGAACGGTGCCTGAAGCCATGGCTACTACGGAGCAAGAGCATTCTTCTTTTTCTGGCTTGAACGGAAGAAACAGAAGGCAAAGGTAAAAGGAAGTAATAGGTGGAGCTCCAAGAATCACGATAGAAGAAAACATTAGTACTCCACCCAGAACCTGCTGCAAACCTGAACCTAGAAGTGAAAACTCCATGGGAGAACATACTGGTAGCCGATACTGACTCTGAGGAAGACGAGCGACTGAAGGAAGGTGAATCGAAATCAAACAATCAAACTCCACCTACAAGACCAACCGCCCACCAATGGACCTTTGCAGGAGTGGCTCACCCAAAGACGGGAGAGCCTAGGCTTAAGCCAGCTAACCAAGATTGTTTGCAAAGTCAAACACTTGGTGTAGCTACTGACAGCTGACCTGCGGATGAACGGACAAGGGAGGCATACATTGCAGACATGGTCAGATGCTTCATGGAAGAAAGCAAGGGTAGAAAGGATGATGATTGAGGTTCCGCTCTGAGCCGAACTTCCTTCACTGATAGTATCCTGAGGGTAGAATACCCCAAGAAATTACCCATGCCACCAGCTATTCCCTCCTATAATGGAACTACTGACCCTCAACAGCACTTGTACAAGTACATTTGGAATATGGATGTTGAAAGGGCAACAAACGCGGGTCGTTGTAAATGTTTCCCCATCTATCTAGAAGGAGTCGCCTTCATGTGGTTTACCAGACTCCCTCCGCGATCTATCTCAACCTTTGACGAGCTAGCTAGGAAGTTCTTGGAGCAATTTAGACTTCACACGGCTCAGCAAAGGACGTGATGTCTCTATCTAGTTACTGCTAAGGACCTAACGAATCACTAAAATCGTCCATGAACCATTTTAACACAACCGTCACCAAAGTTTGCAATCCAAATGAGGATATGATTTTCATGGCTTTAGTCTGCTTGATCCATCTAAAGACATATTTTGAGAGATGGATTAAAATGAAGCAAACAACCACTATGAAAGAATTTAATCGAAAGGATAATCGGTACTTGAGATTGGAAGAGGCAAATATGTTAGAAGGTAAGAATACCAATATGCGACCAAATGAAACGATTTAGAGTAATGTGGCTATCAAAACAACAAGAATTCTAAAGTAACTGCTGGAAAAGATAGGAACCACAAAAGGAAGAACCAGCATCAGAACACCGACAAGGGCAACAGAGGCAGAAAAAACTTAAAGGTCTGAAACGCAGAGAATACACTCAGTTGAACGATGGCTTGGAGAATATTTACCTAGCAACTCAGGGAACAGAAGAGTATCTGAAGCAGCCTCGGAAAGAAGAGTCTGAGCAACAAAGGAAGTCAGGGAAGTTCTGTTGCTTCCACGAAACCCACAGTCATAACACAAACGAGTGTCTCTATTTGAATAACGTGATCGAAGAACTGATTAGAGAAAACAAGCTCCAACAGTATGTGAAGAAGCCCCAAAATTCTGATCAGCCAACCGGACCTCATGCTCCCAACACCCAAGGAAAACAGTCTGGATCTAGCAAAGTGGGATCCAAGCGAGCTGAACAAAGACTTGTCATCAATACCATTTCGGGAGGTCCTCATCCGGCACAGAAAAGTTGGGACGAGATGGAAAGATATGCTAGTTCACTCAAACATGCTCCAAAGGAAACCTGCTTTGCAATCGAAGACGGGACCCCTGCTAAACAACAAAGGATTCTCAATGACGATAATGTGTTCCAAAACCGGGATAGTGAAGGAATAGAAGCACCAAATTTAGATCCAATGGTTGTGATGATAGGAATCGGATCTACTGTCGTGCGACGAGTGTTGGTCGATATCGAAGGATCGGTAAACATTCTGTTTTGACATACGTTCGACCAAATAAAGTTTAACATGTAGGATGTCTCTACATGCCGAACTAAAATCGAAGGGTTCATCGACCATCCACAACAATCAGTTGGCACAACCGATCTGCCAGTTGAACTCGGATAGAAGATCGGAGTGTGGTTCTCACCCGAACCTTTGTGATAATTGATGAGGTATCGGTCTATAATGCATTCTTGGGATGGCCGGTCCTCGCTGATTTTTGTATTATATTGGCACAATGGTGTCTCACTATGAAATTCCTTATAAAAAACAGAGTTGGAATGATAAAGGGAGACCAGAGTGTCATAAGGGAATGCTACATAGCTAAATTGCGTGAAACAAGAAAGAAAGAAAAGGGGAGGAATGTTGAGAAAACTCTCCATATTCATGAACCGTCAGCATATGTTCGTCGATGGAAATTCTATCGGTTTAGAAAACCGTCGAACAAATTTAGAAATAAAATTATACCACAAGCGCACGGCGTACTATTGAAGTACGTGGCGAGTACAGGTCGACCCGTAGGGAATTATAAGAGATTAAAAATCTATTCAATCAAATTTGACCAAAGTGAGATGAAAGTTGTTAACTACAAAAAGAAGCTAAAGATAGAATTAAAATGTGATTTAAAAACAATTGAACTAGAGAACAATTTAGAGGCAAATCCACTCTCATATTTTTGTAAATCAACAAACAAACAATTTGTGATCTCTAGCTTTTGATATTAAGTGAAATATTGTTGTATTTATCATAAGTATGGTTTGTTTATGTTATTAATTAACATAACTCAAACCATCAAATTATAATACAACAAACAAACCACTTATAATTCTCATGAAAATGAAGCCAAAGAAAAAGCTATTTTAAGTATGATCTATTTACTATTGTAACTAGTAATATAGATCATCAAATTTCATTTTTACTTTAATTTCACAATCAAAAATGGATTAGCAAATGATGATGCAAAGTGTGTTTATGTTGAATAAGAATAGCTCATTTGCATAAGCAATATAAGCTATCAAACCCACTTGTATAAACTTGCATCAAAACTCACTTCATGAAGCATAAATCAAATGACATCATAAATCATAAAATGTTGAAATTACATAAGATTTGAGAGTTTCATTACCCCTAAATTGAAGGGGTTTAGCTACTCATTTGTGGCATTGAAGCAACACAAGTAACTTTCAACATTAAAAAGAGAAGAAAATAGATAATAAGCAAAGAAGAGAATGTAATTAAACTACTTACTACAAAAGAAATTAAGCTACACTACTTGCATGAATGTAAAACTATTCTGCTAACAAGGAAAAGAAAAGAACATAAATAAAAGCATTAAGATAAAAACAAAGAAAAGCATGTAGAAAAAGGAGAAGAAAGAGGCTTTGAAGCCATTTTTATTTCATAGAACATTGGCTTACAATTTGATCACTTAATTTCCTAAGTAAAATGAAAGAGAAGAAGATCCTTTACATGTACATAAGAGGGCTATTTATACATGCATAAAACCCTAATTCTATTTTTAGGAGGCTTCCCAAAATACCCCTTAGGAAGTGTGGAGGCCAAGTAATCATTAGCTTCTACTAATCATCATTTAAGTGTATATGAAGCCATTAATTCCATAAGCATGTTCATTAGTCTCTAATTTGTACATTAAGGTAGGTGGGTAGGTGGGGTCCTCCATGATCTTCACTTTGAATTATTTCCCTTTTCTTTCCTTTGTATTCATTTGTGCATGCATGTATCTTCATATAAGCCTTGCATCCAAATTCCTATAAAAATCATCAAAAATGTCCAAGTAAAAATTCTCAAATTTACACATGCACAAAAATGACCATTTTGCCCCTGAATGAAGATGAAAATATGATGGTTTGAAAAATAATTGAATTTTGGTTTTAATATGTACAAATTCCCAAATATGATGTTTATTTAAATAAAAAGAGATAAAATATGGATGTAAATATATGCACATTTATGTGTGCATCAGCATAGCAACTACATAACCACTCCTGGCTTGGGAACCATAGCCAGTTCGATAAGGCGATGGACCCCAGAAAGAAGAGTTCATGGGAGGAATGGGTAGCACCGACAGAGATTACGGTGCCTATCCCTGTAGACATGAATGATCCGACAAGAGTACTAAAAATAGGATCACATCTTGGAACCAGGACGCGAGAAGAATTAGTCAAGTTTCTTCGCGCCAATTTGGACGTGTTTGCTTGGACGCATTCCGATATGTGTGGGATATCACTGAAGATAGCATGTCACACACTTAATATTGATCCCAAGTGCACTCCAGTGAAGTCGAAGAGGCGCACTCTAGGACCAGAACGGTTTGCTGCATTAAGAGAGGAAGTGGATAAGTTGTTGGAAAACAGTTGTTAGGAAATCAATTCTATGGTTTTGATGATAACAACTATACAATGGAAATCAAATGTGCTTATATATCTATATTTACAGGTAATTGGTAAAGTAACATCACCAAAGAGACAAGAACAAGACTTAAAAGAAGTATCAAGAGACTACAAGTCGAGAGAATTGGAAAAGGAATGATACAGGCACAGGAAAAGCAACATGCACAAATCCAGACGTCTGAGTGCACTGACCAGACGTCTGATTGAATTCTCTGTTTCGCATATCAGTCAAAACCAGACGTCTGGTAAATATACTCAGACGTCTGACAAGCAACTATATACAAAAAATATATGAAGACCAGACGTCTGAAATATTTTCCAGACGTCTGATTTTGAACTCAGCTGTGTATATTCAAAGTACAACTGTCATAATTGAAAAGACACGATCGCTCCTCTTCAGTGCAACTCTTCATCACCATTGGAAGCGACCTTAGAGCACTTGCTAACAGATGCAACTACACAAAGGATCTCTCTACCATTATAAATAACATCAGGAATTCAAGAGAAGATTTCACCTAACTTACTTGCGCTTTCTACTCTTATACACTGATATATTCTTGATCTCTAGCAATCTATACTTGTACTCTACACTTCCAAATATATAGTTCCTCATAGACAACAATCTCTAGATATATATTGGAAGCATTTGCACTATACAGTCAAAATCCATGTAATAGAGAACACACAGTTGACAAAGAAACTCTGCTATTGTAAACATGTTCCTCCGGGTGAAGTAAGGGTTATTCGGTAAAAGGAAATTCCGAAGAGGAGCTTCAGAACTGGACGTAGGACGGGAGGTCCGAACCAGTATAAAATCTCTGGTGTGATTATTCTTGTTTACATACTTTAATATTGTTACAACATAGTTTAAATTATTCACATACTTGCCATTTGCATAATCGATCCACCCTGCTATAGACTTATCTATGTCTAATATGAATACCAAAACTATTAAAATTTGGATTCCTAAGACAAATAATATTTTGATTAAACAAAAACATATTGATAATTTCTTAGAGAATGTAGTCTATAATAAAAATTATATTTACAAAGGTACCAAACCATCATGGGTATGGCTACCTCCTCTTAACAATTAGGACCCTAACAAAAATATATAGGTACTAATTAAAACATCTTTTATTTTGAAGGTACTCAAAATAAAACATAAGGAGAAATGGATACTAGATAGTGGATGCTCCAAGCATATGACTGGAAATTCAAAAATGTTATCAAATATAACATACATCGATGGTGGAACAGTAACCTTTGGAAATAATTCAAAAGGATATGTCGTTGGCACTGGAGAAGTCATCAATTATGGTATTTCTAACTCTCCTATTATTACAAATGTTTTATTAGTAGAAAATCTAAAACACAATCTACTAAGCATTAGTCAATTATGTGACAAAGGCTTTCAAATAAATTTCGAAAAAGATAGATGTAATATTTTATAGATAATAACAAACAACTTATATTTGAAGGTTTTAGAAACAAAAATATTTATGTATTAAACATGAATATAAATACAAATTCAAATTTATGTTTAACCTCCAAACATAATGATCCATGGTTATGGCATAAACGTTTTTGTCACATCAATTTGAAAAGTATTAATAAATTGGCAAAATATGAGTTAGTTAGAGGTTTACCTAAAATAAATTATAAAGTAGAAAATTTATGTGACGATTGTCAAATTGGAAAACTATAGAAAACCTCTTTTAAATCTAAAAATAATATTTCTACAAAACAACCATTAGAATTATTACATTTAGATTTATTTAGTCCAACACAAATACGATCTATAAATCACAACAAATATGTTTTCGTCATAGTTGATGATTTTTCAAGGTATACATGGACCTTGGTTTTAAAACATAAAAGCGATACCTTTGAAATGTTTAAAATATTTGCTAAAAGAATTAGAACACAAATGGACTTGAAAATTAAAAATATTCGAAGTGATCACGGAGGAGAATTCGAAAACGATCTTTTTACTAATTTCTGCAATAAGAAAGGAATAAGCCATAATTTTTCTTTTCCTCGAACACCTCAACAAAATGGTGTAGTAGAAAGAAAAAATCGCACGTTACAAGAATGTGCACGAACACTATTGAATAGTAGCGGTTTACCAAAACACTTTTGGGAAGAAGCTATTGCCACAGCTTGTTACGTATTAAATCGAGTAACCATACGTCCTATGACTAAACAAACTTGTTTTGAAATATTTTTTGGAAGAAAACCTGAAGTATCATACTTTAAAACTTTCGGTTCAAAATGCTTTATATTAAATACAAAAGATAACTTAGGAAAATTTGATCCGAAGGCTGATGAAGGTATCTTTGTTGGATATTCTGATCGTAGCAAAGCATATAGAATTTTCAATAAACGAAATAACACTATTGAAGAAAGTTTACATGTTTCGTTCGACAAAAATTTATTTAACAATCATATTAATAATGAAGAAGAGACTATTCCAATAACAAATTCAACAAATTCTATTAATAATGAAACAAACGTGCAAAATAACACTTTAATATCATCCCCTAGAATTTTTAAGAATCATCCAAAAGATAATATCATTGGAGATCTCAATTCTAAAGTAACTAGAAATCAACTTAATCAAATAAGCCATGTAGCATCTGTGTCAAGTTTTGAACCAAAAAATTATAAAGAAGCTTCAAATGATAACTTTTGGATAATGGCTATGCAAGAAGAATTAAATCAATTTGAACGTAGTAATGCTTGGGAACTAGTTCCAAGACCTGAAGACCAATCGGTTATAGGAACAAAATGGGTATTTAAAAACAAAGCTGACGAGAATGGGAATATTGTAAGAAATAAAGCATGTTTAGTTGCTCAAGGTTATAATCAAGAAGAAGGCATCGACTACGACGAAACTTTTGCACCAGTAGCAAGACTCGAGGCCATACGAACCTTAATTGCTTTTGCAAATCATCACAATTTTAAATTGTTTCAAATGGATGTCAAAAGTGCTTTCTTAAATGGTTTTATTAAAGAAAACGTATATTTTGAACAATCCCCTTTATTTACTCATGAAAAATATCCCGATCATGTTTTTAAACTACAAAAAGCTTTATATGGTTTAAAACAAGCTCCTCGAGCTTGGTACGAACGACTTAAAAATCACTTAATTTCATCGGGTTTTCAAATAGGTAAAATCGATACAACTTTATTTATTAAACGAGAAGATAACGATATTCTAGTTATGCAAATTTACGTAGACGATATTATTTTTGGTTCAACTAATGAAAATCTATGCAGTCAATTCTCAAAAATTATGACAAATGAATTTGAAATGTCTCACATGGGAGAATTAAATTTCTTTTTAGGTTTACAAATAAAACAACTTGAAAATGGTATTTTTATTCACCAAGAAAAATATTGTAACGACTTATTACGACGCTTTGGAATGGATAAAATTTCAAGCAAACCAACACCGATGAGTACTACTGCTCATTTAGAAAGAGATGAAAACGGAAAAGACTTTGACGAAAAATTATATCGAAGCATGATTGGCTCTTTACTCTATTTAACGGCTAGTCGACCCAATATTATGATGAGTGTATGTCATTGTGCTCGATTTCAAGCAAAACCAAAAGAATTTCATCTTAGAGCTGTTAAACGTATCTTACGTTATCTATCTAGTACTAGAGATTATGGTTTGTTTTACCCTAAAGGATCATCATTTGAACTAGTTTCATATAGTGATGCAGATTTCGAAGGGTGTAAAACAGATCGTAAGAGTACTAGTGGAACATGTCACTTTATCGGACAATCATTAGTTTTATGGTTTAGCAAAAAGCAAAATTGTGTTTCTTTATCTACTTGCGAAGCCGAATATATCTCAGCAGCTCTAGCTTGTGCACAAGTAATATACATGCAACAAACACTTATGGACTTCGGCAAAAGTATAAATCTCCAATATATTGTGATAACACAAGTGCAATAAATTTATCAAAAAACCCTGTCAATCACTCACGAACTAAGCATATAGATATACGACATCATTTTTTACGAGACAATGTTGAAAAAGGAAATATCTTATTGGAATACGTAAACACCGAAAATCAGATAGCTGACATCTTTACAAAACCATTAAATGAACAAACTTTTATTAAACTCTGACGTGATTTAGGGATTTGCTCTCTTCATGATCTTATTACTGAGTAATTCTTGCTTCATATGGCTTATATTTAGTCAAGTATTTTTCTATCCACAAATTATAATCAGTAATTCATACACCCTTTGTTTTTTAGATAGTTAGTTTCTCTAAAAATAAATTTTTTAACATATATAAAAAGCTATACTTCAAGAGAAAAATATATCAATACAATTCTTATTTTTTCTCATCAAACAAAATATAGCCATGTCTTCTGATAACTCTTATATCTCCATCTCAATGTCTACGCCAGATAGCTTGGTTGATACACCCCAGTGACTTCTTACACCCACACCAATTCATGAACCAACGCATAGATGGACTTCATATCATAAGGGATTTACTCCCGATAACAAGAAGACCAAAAGATCTATGTTTGTATCTCCTAACACAAAAGAGAAAATTGATGAAATTCATCATTATCAGAAACAATAGATAGATCTTCAAAGAGAACTATATTTTGAGCAAAAAGTCACAGCACGTCGCCTATGCTTTTTGGAACAAGTAGCGATGAAGTTTTGTTCGTCATGAAAGAAAGATGTCCATGATCCACTTCCAAAACCTTGTAGTTCTTTAGATCCCTCATCTTCATATCGTACCCCTTCCGATCCATCACCTAGAAGATTTTCTGGCTCTCCAAAAACCCACGAACGTGGTAATATATGGTCTCCTCTTAAACCATGGAGGGATGACAACTCAGGAGATCGCAAAACTCCATCGCCTTCTAAATAAATTATATTTGTATGTATACATGCGTATTTGTTATTTTATTTCATAACAATAAAATTACTTGTTATAAGATTTCGAGAAATAAGCAAAACCATCAAATTTTAGGCTATTTTTAGCTAGACTGCTTATTTCAGACGTCTGCCTATATCATTCATACGTCTGACACAATGATATACGTCTAAAAATAAGAACTGTGCATATGTCAGACGTCTGATATACCCCCCAAACGTCTGAAATTTTGCTCTGTCTTCTACAAATAAAAATCAGACCATTTCAGACGTTTGAACTAAGATTTAGACGTCTGCCTTAGTTTACTGCTTCTACGATATTACAAATTTGATAAAACCAGACATCTACATCAAAGAGACAGATGTCTAATATTATCCGCTACACTCAATATAGGGCAAACCAGACGTCTGATTTCCAATCTAGAGTTTGATTACCAATCGACCGTTTATAATTGACCAGATAACATCATTTTTTCACTTCTATCTCAAAAATTATTATACCCTACAATTTTCTCAGAGACGATTATCCTTCTAAAGATTCATTTTTAAGCAAATCTAATCAAAATGCCTCCTCACACTAAGAATGCCAAGATGTTAAAGAGAAAACAAGACCAACCAGCCTCATCTTCAAATCCTCAGGTATGCTCTGATGAACAGATCGAAAGGTGGATGAATAAAGCACCGCATTCCATCAAAAGGTACGAAGACATCCAAAAGAAAAAACTCCACATAGGTCCATTCTACAATCTTCTTAAATTCCCTATGTATGACCTTGATGAACTATGTGAAAATGCCGGGTTGGAAACCCTAATTTCTTTTAATCCTAATGATGTCCAAATAGATCAATTAGCTATATTTTTATTCTATGCAAACTTAGACAGTACTTCAGTGTGGAACACTGAAAATGAGGACATTTGACTCTGGTCTAGCGTGTATGGGAACACGATTAGATTAACTCCAGGCGTTATAGGTCACACACTAGGATGCTCTGACACAGGGGAAGATCTATAAAATATTCCGGATATGCGCTTCAAACCACAGAACAATATAACTCACCAAATTTGGGAGGACGAAATGCCAAAATTTGCCTCCAAATTTCTCCGTCCAAAAGCTCGACTTCTAACCCGAATGATAATTAACACGATTATTCCACGAATGGGTAGTCACGAGCAAATCACCGAATTAGAGCACAAAGCCCTATATGCTCTATTTAGTGGAACAAGAGTAAATTGGGCCAAATTTATCTTCGACGAGCTAAAGCATTTTTGGACTCGTTCAAGGCTGTCAATTATTTACCCAACTTATATTATGAGACTTCTTCGTTCACATAATATCCCATCCTATCTATCTACATTCGAAGAAATCTCGCCTAAGTATGTTTCCACCAAGTTCTTCTCTCTGATGCATCTACCCGAAACCCCTCCAGAGTTCATGTCCTTCGAAGATTGGACGCAAAATCGTCAATCTAGAAGAGTTGAGCCTCCTCCTCAACATCACATTAATCCATCCCAAGAGGAGGAACAACATCAAGAAGCAACTCCTCCTCCTCCCGCACCCTTTGATTATCCGGGACAAGAGGAAATAATGGAGACTCAAACGAATACAAATCCAAACGAAAGTATTCGAGATCTCACTCTTCGAAACCAACAAATTTTATCTCAAAATCAAAAGATTTTGGCTAAGCGAATTGACAACTTCGAAATGTCGTTTGCTACACGCCTAGCCACTGTTGAAGAATCCCTTTCTACTGTCTTGACGGTTCTTAAAGAAGTACTTCAACGGGTTCGCGGTCCAACACCACCTTCTGATGATTGGCCAACCCCAGTATCTTCTCCTCCCGCAAAACATTTAGAACTCTTTGAGGATGAACCTCTCAAAGTAGCTTTGACGTTTCCTTCAAAGGCAAGCACTTCTAAAAAAGATGAACCAAAGGAAGATGATCAAAATAAAGCTTCTCCAAAGGAACCATAGATTTTGGGAATCAAAGAACTATGTTTTTTGGAATATCAATCTTTGTACAAATCTATGCTTGTAATCATACTTCAAGTTTAATGAAACTTTCTTTGTTTGTTTTGACGATTGGCTACAATTTTATAATTTTTTTTGATAATGCCAAAGGGGGAGAAATATAAGTATAATCATAAAAGAATCAAAATAAGCACATATTCAAGGGGAGATTTATAATCTATATATAAGTACATTGAATAGTTGTCATCATCAAAAAGAGGGAGATTGTTAGGAAATCAATTCTATGGTTTTGATGATAACAACTATACAATGGAAATCGAATATGCATATATATATATATTTACAAGTAATTAGTAAAGTAACATCACCAAAAAGACAAGAACAAGACTCAAAAGAAGTATCAAGAGGCTACAAGTCGAGAGAATTGGAAAAGGAATGATACAAGCACAGGAAAAGCAACATGCACAAATCCAGACGTCTGAGTGCACTGACCAGACGTCTGAGTGCACTGACCAGACGTCTGACTGAATTCTCTGTTTCGCATATCAGTCAAAACCAGACGTCTGGTAAATATACTCAGATGTCTGACAAGCAACTATATACAAAAAATATATGAAGACCAAACGTCTGAAATATTTTCCAGACGTCTGATTTTGAACTCGGCTGTGTATATTCAAAGTACAACTGTCATAATTGAAAAGAACGATCGCTCCTCTTCACTGCAACTCTTCATCACCATTGGAAGCGACCTTAGAGCACTTGCTAACAGATGCAACTATAGATCTCTCTATCACTATAAATAACATCAGGAATTCAAGAGAAGATTTCACCTGACTTACTTGCGCTTTCTACTCTTATACTCTGATATATTCTTGATCTCTAGCAATCTATACTTGTACTCTACACTTCCAAATATATAGTTCCTCATAGACAACAATCTCTAGATATATATTGGAAGCATTTGCACTATACAGTCAAAATCCGTGTAATAGAGAACACACAGTTGACAAAGAAACTCTACTATTGTAAACCTGTTCTTCCGGGTGAAGTGAGGGTTATTCGGTAAATGGAAATTCCGAAGAGGAGCTTCGGGACTGGACGTAGGACGGGAGGTCCGAACCAGTATAAAATCTTTAGTGTGATTATTCTTGTTTACATACTTTAATATTGTTACAACATAGTTTAAATTATTCACATACTTGCCATTTGCATAATCGATCCACCCTGCTATAGACTTTCAACAGTTTCATCCGCGATGCCACCTACCCCGTATAGGTATCAAATCCGGTTTTGGTAAAGAAGTCCAATGAGAGGTGGCAGGCTTGCATTGATTACTTAGACTTGAACAAACCCTACCCAAAGGATAGCTTTCCATTGCCCAAGGTCGATCAACTTGTTGACAGCACGGCGGGCCACGAGCTACTATTGTTTATGGACGCCTACTCGGGATACAATCAAATCATTATGCATGAACTCGATCAAGAGAATACTAGTTTCATTACCAACCTTGGATTATACTGTTATCGAGTCATGCCCTTCGAAGTAAAGAACGCAGGGGCAACCTACCATCGACTGGTAAACAAAATGTTCAAAGATCAGATCGGGAAAATTTTAGAAGTATACGTGGACGACATTCTTGTCAAATCATGCATATCGGAGAATCACTTAGATAACCTCGCAGAGATGTTCGAAATATTGTGAAATGGAATGAAGCTCAACCCGTTGAAATGCTCTTTTGGGGTCGCTTCTGGCAAATTCCTTGTTTCATCATGAATGCAAGGGGCATTGAAGCTAATCTGGAACAGATTACCGCCCTGAGGAACGTCAAATCCCCCATGACCAAAAGCGAATTGCAAAATCTAAATGGAAAGATCGCAGCGCTGAGCCGATTCATCTCCTGAGCGACCGACAAATGCATACTGTTCTTCGATGCGTTGAAGAAGGGAAAGAAGAATTTCAAATGAATGAAGCCTGCTAGACGGCCTTTGAAGAATTACTCCATCATATGGAAACCCTGCCGGTCTTATCTAAGCCGATAAACGGGGAAGATTTGTTCGTTTACCTCACTGTATCGACCCATGCTCTGAGCGCAACATTGGTACGCGAAGAGGCTAAGGTCTAGTGACCCGTCTACTACATCAGTAAGTGGTTCACTGGAGCTGAAAAGAATTACCCGAAGTTGGAAAAACTCTCCTATTGCCTGTTTATCACATCAAGGAAGCTACGACCATACTTTTAGGCTCATCCCATCAAGATATTAACGGATCAACCTTTGAACTAAGTGTTGTATTGCCCAGAGACATCAGATCGACTTCTGAAATGGAATATTGAGTTAAATCGGTATGAAATCACTTATCACCCTCGAAGAGCTATCAATGGACAGGCTCTGGCAGATTTCATTATTGAATTTACCGAGCGGGGCGGTGAAGAAGAAAGCACTTCGGAAATAGTGCCACAGTGGAAGTTGTGTGTCAATGGTGCGTCAAATGAATTCTGTTCTGGTGCAATGGTGGCACTCCAAACCCCCGAAGGACGATTTGTTTGCTATGCTCTGAGACTGGAATTTCCTGCCCTTAATAATAAAGCAGAATACGAGGCTTTGATGGTAGAATTAAAAATCATTAAAGAATTAGGTATAAAAGCTATGCGTATCTATAGTGATTCTCAGCTAGTTATCTTTCAAGTGAAAGGGGAGTACCAAGAAAGGGGCAACCTCACTCTCTACTTGTCAAAAGCACAAGAATTGCTGCACGACATTGAGCACTACACTTTATGTCACATTCTGAGGGAACAGAATATGCAAGTGGAATAGTAGTTCCAGAGATGCTCAGTCAATGGGACTGGCCCTAGTCAAAATGCTTACATCACCCAACATAGATGATATGGATATCGACTGGATTATGGAAATGGTAGAGGAAGGGCAATCATGGATGGCGTCGATCAAAGATTATCTTATCAAAGGTACACTCCCTAGGGATCAAAATGAGCGAAAGAAGCTACTCTGGAAGCCATCGTGGTTCGTCTTGCAGGATGGAATTCTTTACAGGAGGGGATTCTCTACTCCCTTACTCAGATGTGTAACCAATAGTGAGGCCAAAAAGATCCTCATGGAAGTCCATGAAGGCGATTGTTGAAACAACATCGTAGGACAGACTCTAGCAAAGAAGATCCTCCGATACAGTTACTTCTGGCTATCCATCAACCGTGATGCACTGGACTACGTCAGGCGATGTGTGCAATGCCAAAAGTTTGCCAAAATACAGAGAAATACATCCATAGAACTTACGCCGATGGTTGGTCCTTGACCGTTTACGGTCTGGGGAATTGACCTGATCGGCATGCTCCTAATTGCTAAAGGAGGGGCCAAATATGCTATCGTTGCCGTTGATTACTTCACAAAATGGACCGAAGCGGAACCGCGGGCTACCACCACCATTAAGAAAGTAATTAACTTTGTCACTAAGGTTTGGAGTGCTACAAAAAATCATCACAGATAACGGAGCTCAATTCGAAAGCGCTGAATTCAAGGACTTTTGCAAGTGTTTCCGTATCGAAAAGAGTTTCTCTGTAGTGGCACGCCCTCAAGAAACAGCTGATGCAAGCCAAAGGGAACTAGGTTGATGAGCTCTCACTTACACTGTGGCTTACCGAACGACGCACAAGTCAGCAATTGGACGCTCGCCATTCAGCCTAGCATACAGATCCGAAGCAATATCCTAGTTGAATTGGAAGTCCCCTCTCATTGGAAACGACACTTCGATCAAAAAGAGAACGAGCAGCTTTTTTTCGAGTCACTAGATCTGATTGACGAGAAACGAGAGGAAGCTGAGCTAAGGACCATGGCTCACCAGAAAAGGGTGACACGACACTTCAACTCCAAGGTCCATAACCGTACCTTTGAAGTGGAAGATCTTGTCCTAAAACGAATCTATCCGACTCCAGGAACATTCAGACCAAACTAGAAAGGACCTTACTCAATCAGGCAAAAGCTCAGAGATAGCACTTTCAAGCCGGCCACAGTCGGTGGAATTCAGATTACCCGTGCTTGGAACAACGACTCACTCCGGCATTACTTTATTTAGCTTTTATCTAGGTATTTTCTATTTTCGCAAATAAGCCGTCCGACTACAATGGGGGCATTGTAAATATGCAAAAAATTTCTCTACGTCCGAATACACTGTAGCAGTTTACCGTAGCAGTACTAGCAAAGCTAAAAAATAAATCTTTTCAAAAATACACTATTATATATATATATATATATATATATATATATATATATATATATATTATATAGTTCTTCTTTCTTCTTGCTATCTACTCTCCCTTTGTGCGAACTAGCTCAAAATTGAAAAATACGCCCTTGGTCAGAGTCAAAGTAAGGCTGTTAGTCATGTGGAATTTGTAGCAAGATTTCCGATAGAGCAGGTCGCCTTTCCTTTCCTAGTTTAAGTTATTTTGTCCTTTTGCTTTCCACTGTGAAAGAGCTAGTTTTCATTCATGACTTGGCCCCTGGGCTCACATTGACATATTCACACAAAGAAAGTTATTTGGATGCTTCTCTTGTTTGTCAAGGATTAATTCATAAGCAAAAGCATTGATGAGCTCAATATAGTAATGGAATTTCTGTACCTAATTTTCTTTTAAAGCATTTAGATGCTCAACTTGATCATTATTGAATTCTACACATGCCGTTTTTTACTTTATCCTTTAAACAATTCAAATTAAATTTGTATATTCATCAAAGGTTTTAAACTTCTAACCCAACCAATCAGCGTACGAGTGGGGGGTTAAAGAAGTCGAAGATTGTTAATATGAACTTATAAAATATGAATTAAAAATATAGTTTGATATTTTCAAGGGAAATTTGCATTTTATAGAAAAAGAGGTCAGGACGGATACCCTAACAAGTATATCAGCATTTGGTAGTTGGCTAACCTTAGTACGGCTACACGCAAAACGATACAACTTTAGACATTTTCTCAAAAGAGTGGTTAGCCATCAACTTGTTCAATCGAGAGCAAGTATTTAGTTTAAAATTAGTGCACAGGTCATGCGTATACATGTCTCTTTAAACAATAGAACATGATAAAGAATATAATCTAACGCTCACAACTGACATATGCTTTCTCTGACATTACAATGACATGAAAGCATCTTTAATTTGTTTAATATAAGCAAAATCATAATCTAAGCAACCTATAAAAGTTGAGTGCTACAGATGATGATTTCTTAGGTCACGATTACCTCATCCATAAAATAACAAGTTGAAGTAAAAAAATATTGATACAAGCACAAAATATGGGATAAAATACAAAGAAAGGGGAAAATAAGTATCCGGGAAAGAAGGCACTCCTCTAAGGCTCTAAGTACATGATATCATACATACAGTGACTGATACAACTAAAAAGAATAATAACAATAATAGTAGTAGTAACCTCTCCATCTCTGAGAGACTCAGAGCTCCTGGCCGCGAAAAAACATTCCTAGAACACAACTATTACAATACAATAGATCCTCCTCTTCATCTCCTATACACTAGGATTCGTGTAACCATTGCCGTTGCCGTTGCCATTCGGAGCTTTGTTCTCGTTTGATGTAGACTTCCTTTTTAGAACAATAGTCCAAGTAACTGCTTCTAGAAATACCGCAATGCCACCAAGAGTCGAGATAATTGCGATAAAGGCAGTCTTCCATCCTTGTTCCGGCTTCAAAATATCAAAACCCTTGAAAACGTTGACTACACTTAGGATTATGACAGTGTACCCTGTCAGATGGTGGTACACGTTCCAGTAAATTCTGTACTTGTTATCCTTGTTCGGCCTCAATAGCAATGCGAACACCTAGAGTTTGTCAAATGCTTTTGCATTAGAATTCAATTTCATTTACGATAGAGTGTCAGGCATAACTCGTAAAGTAGAAAATGTATATACCTGCAATGTACCGAGGCAGAAGAGGGCGATTCCAATATTTCTGTGAGGTTGGTAAGTGATTCCTGAAGATTCACTACCGAGTTTAAGTCCAGTGCCCCAACCTGCGACTCCTACAGCATAGCCTGCGGTCTGGCAAGAAGCATGCAGATAGAACCAAGCTGGATCTGCTGCTTTGAACACTTTCAGGTATCTCGCTGTTATTGCCCCTATTGGTAGAAGTATTCCCCAGCTTATTGCGTTCAGTATTCCATGTGTCTGCAAATATACACAACTTCTGGTTCAATATTCACATAAACGGTACATTTAACCACTTTTTGTTTCTAAAGATGTAACAAGTCTAGCTTTATCAGTGAATCACCACCAAATATGCAATCAGATAAATCAAAAAGTTTATGCATTATAATTACTTTTCAACTTTGTTCAATGTGAAACTGTTAGGGTTGTCTCGCATATTGCAACGAGCAACGACAGTTTGAAATTAAAATAGTCCCGTATTGTTAAATAATTTGAAAAGGTGATGCACAAATATGAGTGGACAAATATGCAACATTGAGATTCTTTTTGTTACAATAAAACGTGTGTGATCAATTCATATGCATACATCACGTGTCACCGATCGGATAAGGATCGGATTCGAAAGCATGTTTCTTCCTACGTAACATTTGGAAAGCTTCCAAAATGTTTAGAATAGCAAAGAATTTCAAAAAATAAATTGATTTTGTTCAACTAAATTCAAAAATACATAGGAAAATCAAAATTGTGCAGGCACTTGAGACTTAGTCTAGAAAGAAATAAACTTAGTAAGACAAAATTTTAAGGTCTGTTCTACCATCCACAGTTCAGCCAGTACCTGATAACTTATAATTTAAGAGACGTGTTTCAAGAATTATTTAAAATATATACTTATAACCGAAAAGTTACTTACGTTACGCCTGTGCAACCTAGAGTTGCCGCCAGCCTGAGCAGCATTACCAGAAAGCAGATCCAAAGTACCCATACTCTGCAAATTATCACCAATAAACGGATGGCCTGCTGGCACCCCATTATCAAAACTCGTACCCGCTTGCCAAACCTGATTAATCTTAGTTCCATTCTTAGGCACACCGATACTGGCGTAAATAGTCATAACCCCGTTCCCGTACTCGGCGTCCCGGCTGTAAACGGGAAAGCTGAGGCTCTCGTTTTTAATGGTGGGAGAGGTGCTTTCGAGAGAAACAGTGTACACGGTGAGGGCGCCGTTGGAGGCGGGGAAGGCGATTAGGGCTTGGGAGCCGGCCATGGAGAGGGAATTCGGGTTGAGGGCCCAGGCGACCCAGCCCGACGCCGATTGTGGGGCCCGATAGGCGATGTCGGCGGTGGCGTTGGATGGGTGGTAGGTCCAGTGGATGGAGGCGCCTAGCTTTGGGAGCGAGTTGCATAAAGAGTATACTTTGTTGTTTTTGAAGGTTGATTGTATACAGTTCTGCTGTGCGTTTATGGCTGTTGTTAGGGTTAAGAAGAGGAGTATGATTGGTTTTATGAACTGGTGCTTCATTTTTTGGAGATTCTTTGATTTGTTGGCTGGTGAATGAATTTGCCTTTAATTTGGGAGAGGAAGCAGAGGAGTTTAAATTGAAGTTGATTAGTTTGGGTTGTTGAGAGAGTTGGTGCTGTTGTTGAGTTTATTGTCTACTTTTCTGATGTGTTTCCTTGATGGAAGTTTCTATTTTCTTTTAATTATTCCCGCTTTATGTTTATGTTCGGTAATTGTGTTCTTATTTTATAGACAGATGTCTGAGAGTACAATACAGAGATTGAAGAACAGGTATGAAAGGAAGCTTCTTTGAATCAGCCTCTTGTTTCGTTTGTACGGCAATCAATCCGAAGTGCTTGTTGAGTTTGGAATAAAACATGAGGTAAAAATAAAAATTATTCGTTACAAAAAAAGGTTAAAAATTCAGTTAATGCCGGATTATGTATTAAAATAATTGGGTTGTAACGTTACCAATGCAAGGATATTTGGTATGGTTAATGATGCGTAGAAAATAAGAATACATGCGTCATTAGTTGGAAGTATAGAGGTTGAAAAAATCCACATGTGTACAAACTGGACTTGATGTCTTCTACCATCTATTTGTTGCTATAATATTGGATTCTTGCCATCGAACTTTGACTTGCTTTTAAACAACCAACCTTGTAAGGTTATGACTTGCTCAACCACTACCAGTGAGGGACCCATATGTACTCCAACTTTCTGTTCAACCAACGCGTCCTTGTTCTTGAGAAGATAGTGACGTGCATTCTACAACATACGTAGACCGCGTTCTGTTGATGGCTACGTCTGATGTTTACATTCAAGGCTAATGCATTATGCATGCATATATACAATCTGCTGAAGAACCGTGTTAGTCAACTGGATCGTGATGTTTATCTACTTGAGAAATGAGAAATGAAAAATAAAAAATTGGAAAGAAAGAGGACTCTAGACATTGACTCCTTATTCGTATTCAAATAATCTTCAAATCAAACAAAACATAAATATATCTTCAAAAAAAAGAAAAGTAAAATTATTAAGTTGTCCTTAGTAAACATCAAAGTCTGAGAACATCGTGTTTTTTACGTGTTCAAACTACATTAAAAATACAACGAAAATCGATATTATCTTCAATCTAACTAAAGTTCGTTGGTGATTCGTACAAATATAGATATCCACTTTAAAAAAATAAAAAAATCTAATCATTATCAATCCAAATCTTTTCAGATAAACAGTTTTAAACTTGGATAAAATGAAAGTTGCTTACTATCTTATATTACTTAAATTATCATACACTACGTGTTAATTTTTCATCTTGGTAAAAGTTGTTAACCCAAAAATATAGCAAAATCGGTCTTATATATTTACAAAAGAAATTATATTTTTCTAACCGTACAAACTAATAAGTGAATATCTGTTAAATTTAGGCTGCTACTGTATACACACTTAAACACTTTCTAGTGTCACTTAAGCAATTTCTAAAATTTCACTAAAAATACACTGTAAAACCCACCACTCTCGGTTTTGCATAATTGAATGACATAAAAGCAGTCGACTTCGCATAACCGAACGATGTAATATAAAAAGGACGAACCTTAATTTTTGAAAATCAACTTCTAGCAACTTTTAACGATAGAAAGATAAGAAATGAATAACCTAAGCAATTCTAAAATCTCAGATTTTGACTTTTGGTTATATGATATATAAGGGATTATTATTTGATGTTTAAGAATATGCAAGTTAATTGATCTTTATATAGTTAAGAAAAGTTAAGTATGATTTAAGTTGTTTGATTGTGTGGCAAGTTTTTATTAAATTATGCATCCTTTTAATACATTTTTCACTGAAATAACGAAAGAAGTGATCTATGATTGTTTATTTTAATTAATAAGTATATAAAGAATAGGAAAATGACTTGGCTTAATCAGATTTGTGTACGGTCGAGGTAGTTTGCATAACCGACCAAAAATAATTTTAATTTTTTCTCGTGATGTTTGAAGAAAATACTATGAACTCTTGTTTAGTCATTTGTAGTAATGTTATAAATGAAAGGAATAATAACAAAGAAAGATCATTTTCATGATATAAAAATAGAAAACTTTGTAAAAATGTGAATGAACCGATGACTTAGTTTTAATTTAAAATTTAACACATGTAACAATTTTGCAATGACATCATTTACTTAGATTTTTATATACGAAAAATTTGTAGTTATCTTTTAAAATAAATAAGTACATCCATTACCCTTCTATATATTTTAAAACCTTTGAGCTTACTACGAGCATTATTCATTATGATTGGTTTGGTAACTTAGTTTAGGAAACAATCTCCAATAATGTGGTTAAGATCACGTACAACTTGCCAACCCCAAACCTCACTCAAGCAGAAACCGTATGCACTTGGTAAATGATGATGATGATGATGTTTTGAACTTTACATTTTGAAATATATACAATATGGCATTTATATTAATTTTATACAGATAAAATTATTTACTTTTTTTTCTATAGAAAGATATGTGCATTATTCTTTCTTTTTTCCATAAAACAAGATAATCATTATTCTTTTTTTCCATAAAACGAGATAAGCATTATTCTTTTACATATATGAGAGCATGTGTTAAAGTTAAAGTTTTAACCAAGAAATATAATACATAATTTATATTGCATATACAAAGACAAATTATATAACATTTTATATAAAAGATAGAAGTAAAAAAGAAAAGCATGCTTAACTTTTAGTTATGAAGTTAAACAAAATTATATTTTATCATTTGGTTGCAAATTAAGATGATAAAATGTATTTAAATATAAAATAATATTATAAGCTTCATTTCTTTTTACGTTAAATAATTTATTTGTGGCAATGGCAGAGCCGATTTAACTCTTGTATTCTACTCCACTATCATTCCACCCATCCTTTCTTTTCTTCCTTTTCATGCCTCTACCTAAGACTCTGTAACAATCAAACCCCGATTACTTTGATTGTTAACGCTCACAAATGATGTTAGGAGCCAGAAATAGAAGAAAAACGCAAATTTCGGTCAAGTTCATCAGAGGGGAGTGTAAATTCGTCATAGGTGGTGGATGAAGGTGTCAAGAATCTGTCAGGTGCTTGAGTTGCTGAAGTTTTGGCCAAGGGAGGGAGATGCACGAGTATATCTGTATGTGCATGTGTGTGCATGCTATGGACATGCACACCTGATACATATTGTTTTTGAGTCTGTGTTGCTATGTACTTGTAAGAATTGCATTTTTGTGTGATGTAACAAAACATGGCCTTGTGTTAGGGTTAGGTTTAGCCTGGTTTGGATTTGGTTAAGCCATGTGGCAAGTGTGCATGATTGTGTATATATATGTGCACTTATACATTGTAAAGGCACGTGATCAATTGAAATAAATATTTGTTCTTCATTTTTAGTTTAGAATTTCAGTTTTACATATTCATTTTACAAGTTCATTTCTTTACATATATTATCTTTCTTTCTTGCATTTGTTATTTGTTCCTTTATAGTGCAGTTTACATTTCCTTTAGTTTCCCCAAACCCTAAGTTCCGTTCATCATTTCCATTTCACGCTTCATTTCTTTTAACTGTACAACAAAAATGCTACATTCCCATCACCATCCTTCATTAAAAAACCATGCATTCTCTAAAAATACAATGCTTCACCATGAATAAAGAATCATATCCACCCATGTCTTCCAATTTGATATCAGAGCCTTGAATTGGAGATGCTTCAAATCCCCAGTCTGATCCAAACACATCTCTCAAACCCGACATCAAAATCAAGAACAAGATCTAGCTTGGGCAAGGTAGGAAGAAATAAACAATAGAACCGACTTCTCTCTCAGAATTTGGAGCATGCAACCCAAGATTTAAACACCAAATTCAAAGGAATACACAATGTTTTGACCACCTTGGTTCAAGATTTCCAGTAATTCAAGAATCAAACCACAGTCATTCCTCAACCACCACCTATACACTATCAATATCCACATCTACCTAGCCTATACATTACACTTCCTATGCCAGCATTTCCTCAAACAACACCTCATCAACTAGGTCCAAGAATTCCTACTATTGCTCCAAGAACTCATCAAAACCCTCCTAATCTTCATCAAGAACCACCTATACCACCCTATATAACCAGAATACCCTACTAGAATAATTACTTCCCCGACAACTATCCAAGATGTTCTCCCTTATCATCCTTCAAACTTGACTTTCCTATATTTTCTATTGAGGATAGAGTGATAGATTGGCTGAGGGAAGTAGAGAAGTTCTTTAGATTCAACCACATAGAGGAAAGATATTGGGTAGAAATCTGTTCTTTCTATCTCAAGAAGGAGGCTTTGCAATGGTAGCACTGGTATACTGATAACGTCCCTAATCATAGAGCCTGGCATTTGTTTAAAGAAGAAATTATAGTCAGGTTCAACTCCAAGGAGATGAAAAGCCCTTATGAAACCCTAGCTGGACTCAAACAAAGCACCACCATGATGGCTTATCTCAACAAATTTGAACAATTACAAGTAGAAATTAACACCCTACCTCCAAAATTCATCTTAGATAGATTTATTGGTGGCCTTAAGGAGGAGGTACGGTATGATGTGCTTACTTCTAGGCCGGTTGATTTTAGAGATGTTGTTTCTTTAATTAGTCAAAATGTATGAGAGCAAGTATATGCGCACCTAGAAAAGCTTTAAGAACCTTAACCTTAGCCCTACTGTTTCAAGAAACAATAGTGACAACTCTTCTCAATATTCCAAAACCCTATCAAACCCTAATCCTATCCTTATGGCCAATCCAAAAGAAGGGAAAGAAACAAAACTTGAAGCCTTAGCAAGAAGCAAGGGCCTAACACCTAATCATATAATTGAAATGAGGAGGCATAATATTTGTTATGGATGCAAGGAGAATGGCATAAATATCTTAAATGTAAAAACTCTCAAGTATATGTGCTAGAAGGGGTAATGCCATTGTAAGATGAAGAGAGTGAAGAATATATATATTTACTAATGAATTACCAAAGATCGAAAATATGGTTGAAGAGACATTATCCATAACATTACAGGCTATGTGTGGAATTCTTGCATTGTCCACTATCAAGGTGAAGGGAGTTATACGAGGAAAACTAGTCTAGATTCTCATTGATTTTGGATCTACTCAGTGCTTCATTAATGATGAGTTAGCCACAAAATTAAGATTGAAGATTAATGACTCCAAAACATATGAAGTGCTAGTGGACAACGGTGAGAAGTTGATAGGATATGAAGTGTGTCATGATGTTATTCTTAAATGTCAAGGATGTACAATGCCAGTAGACTTACTCTTACTTCCATTAGAAGGATGTCAAGTAGAGCTTGGTGCACAATGGATGAAAAAGCTAGGTGAAGTTACTCTTAATCTTGAGCAATTGCAAGTGAAATTCTACTGCAACAATAAACCCTATATTTGGCAAGGCCTATAACAAGAGGAAATAAAGATAATTGATAAGAAAGCAATGAAAAAAGAAAGTGCTCAAGGGCAGCTTCCCATGATGATATGCTCTCAAATCTTTCTAGAAAACAAGAACATCCTTCCCATACCTCCAAAGATTGAAAAACCTCTACAATCATACCCAGAAATTACCAGCAACCCCTCCAACCTACCCGCTAAAAGAAATCACGATCACAAAATTCCTTTACTCCCTAACTCCAAACTAATATGCCTAAAACCCTATAGATACTCATATCACATCACGAATGAGCTAGAGAAATTTTTTAAAGAGCTGTTAGATGCTGGTGTAATCAGGCTTAGTAGCAGCTCTTATTCTTTCCCAGTTATTGTGGTAAGGAAGAAGGATGGAACATGTAGGCCTTTTATTGATTACAGAAGCCTCAATACACAATAGTAAAGGACATATTCCTTATACCCTTGACTGAAGATTTGTTTGATGAACTTCATGGCACCAAGTACTTCTCTAAATTGGATCTAAGGTCTTCTTACCATCAGATCAGAATGTTTGAACCAGACACACACAAGACAACATTCAAGACACATGAAGGGAATTATGAATTTCTGGTGATGCCATTTGGGTTGGTCAATGCTCCTTCGACCTTTCAGGCTCTTAGGAGCGATATTTTTAGACCATTTCTGAGAAAATTTATACTAGTATTTTTTG
Organism: Allium fistulosum; assembly: GCA_030737815.1. Taxonomy (NCBI): domain Eukaryota; kingdom Viridiplantae; phylum Streptophyta; class Magnoliopsida; order Asparagales; family Amaryllidaceae; genus Allium; species Allium fistulosum. Next base: position 3,895,231 of record JASFAW010000015.1, read on the forward strand.
ATGATATATTAATATACAGTCAGACATGGTCTGAGCATTTGGATCATCTTAATATAACCTTTCATATTTTGAAGCAAAATCAGTTAGTGATCAAACTATCTAAATGTCATTTGCCAAAGAAACAATTAAATACTTTGGGACATATCATTTCTGTTCAAGGCATAGCAGTAGACCCAAACAAGGTGTACGCGGTATTAGAGTGGCCATTACTAGAGAGTTTGAAGGCTTTGAGAGGTTTTCAAGGGTCAGCTGGTTACTGCAGAAAATTCATCCAAGACTATAGGATGATATACAAACCCTTGACAGAAATGCTGAAGAAAAATTCTTTTAAATGGAGTGAAGAAGCAAAGAAAGCCTTTGAGAAATTCAAGCACTGTTTGGTTAAATCCTCCAATTCTAGCAATGCCTGATTTCAATCAACTATTCACCCTAGAATATGATGCAAGTGGACAAGGAGTAGGAGTAGTTCTCTCTTAAAATGGCAAACCACTGGCTTTCTTAAGCAAGGACTTACATGGTAGAACTTCGGCACTATCTACATATGAAAAGGAATTGTTAGAAATTATTATTGAAACCGATAAATAGGCACAATACTTGATGGGGAGCATGTTCATTATTAAGCCCAATCATCAAAGCTTGAAATATTTGTTGTCTGAGAAATTATCCATTGGTCTACAACATAAATGGTTAGCTAAGTTGCATGGATTTGATTACAAGGTGGAGTACAAAAGTCAAAAAGAAAATATGGTGGCTGATTTATTTCCTAGAAGAGAAGAGGAATTAATGGAAGGGGAACAATTGCAAGCAATCTTAGTTGTACAAACTCCTTGGTTACAAGTGTTGAAAGCACTCTACAGACATCATCATGGTATCAACATCAGCTAAGAAAAATTCAGAAGCATGAATTACCAGAAAACAAATACATAATAGTAGATGGTTAAATTTTTCATAAAGGAAAATTTTGATTGATCATCAATCAGATAACTTACTATAATTTCTTATTAAAGAGCATCATTCTTCAACTCTAGGGGACATTCTAGTGTCAAACGAACCTTAAAAAATTGAAGCAAGTTTTTTATTAGAGGAAAATGAGGAGAGATGTACAGAAATATGTCAAGGCATGTGATGTGTATTAAAGAACTAAAAGTGAAAATATACTCATCCCTGGTCTTTTTTAATGCCCTCCCATTCCAAAAAGAATTTGGGTTGATATATTAATGGATTTTATAACTTGCCTACCTAAAATCCAAAAATATACTGTGATATATGTGGTTGTTGATAGGTTAAGTAAATATGCACATTTCCCCCCTCGGCCACCCTTACACAACAAAGGATGTAGCAATGGTCTTCCTCAGTGGAGTCATCAAATTACATGGTATGCCTAGATCAATTGTTAGTGATAGAGATGTCCCCTTTACTAGCAAATTCTAGCAGGAAATGTTCACACTACAGGGATGCGGTTTGAAGCTTAGTACAACCTACCATTCCTTAGTGTTGGGCAAACTAAAGTAGTAAAAAAATAGAAGGGTATTTAAGGTGCTTTGTGTGTCATAAACCCCAAGAGCGGTCAAAATGGTTAACATTGGCTGAATATTGGTATAATACAATATGGGAAGCTCCAACATATACCACTCCATTCAAGGTTGTTTATGGTGTAGACTCCCCTGATCTTCTATCACATGTTCCAAATACCACAAAAGTAGAGCAAGTTGAAGAGGAATTATATACTAGAGATACTATATTAGAATTTTTAAAAGACAACTTGAAAATGACCCAAGAGAGGATGATGAAATATGCAAATCTGAGGATGATAAAGAGAGAGAGTCTGATGCGAAGGATTGGGTATTCTTAAAACTTCAGCCTTATAGGCAAATAACTGCAAGAAATCAGAGAAAACATAAGCTTTCACCTAAAAAATTTATGCCTTATAAAGTGGAAGAATTTTTTTGAAAGATAGCTTATAAGCTGAAGTTGCCTACTCATGCAAGAATACATCCAGTATTCCATGTTTCACAACTTAAAAGGAGGATATGATCTGATGTAGTTATACAAGAAGATGCTCCAAGTTTTCAGGGAGAAGTGGTAAAACAACAGAAAGGATTTTGGATAGGATGTCAGTACCCAGAAATAATAATGCTATAGTTCAAATTATGGTTAAATGGAAGGACTGGCCAATGGAGGAAGCAACATTGTAGCACCCACACCTCTATACCAATACTATCCAAGAGTACTACAGAGTATACTATCAGATAATACAAAGAATGAGGCGATATAGGGTACACATGTGAATATTCCCTTGGGCTAACAATGGTACGTATTAGAACGTTGAATAAATAACTCACCTATATGTACACAATATCGTCACAAAGCAATAAACTCATGTGCCTCTATGATAGAACAATGCACAGTATAAATCAAACATCAGAGATCATTGAGTCAATCACAGCGATAATATATAATGACCAATATACAGTATATATCTAATACACATCACAATTATACATACAAGAGACTATACAATACAAAATGATATTATAAAATAATGAATAACTAGTCTCCTCTATGCCCAGTAAACACAAACTGGTCTCATAGTCCATGTAACGCTCCGAGATTTTCGACGCTCGAAAGTCGACATTAATACTTTCACTGTATCAACTGCCGAGCAATCGAATGCCGGAAAACCGAATTGTTATGGTTAAAAAGAAGAGGTAGAAGAAGACAGAAAGAAAGAAAGAAGAAACAATAGAAACAATATCAGAATCTCACATATCGCAGCGGAACAACATATAATAGATAAATGAATAATCTTTTAAAACAAAGAACTATATCATTTTATACATTACATCATCATCAGAGTTTACAACAACAATACAACACTGGACAGTTATACAAACTTGTCCTCATACAGAATACACAGCGGAATAAATAATATCAGATACAAATGCTACGCCTCGCCATCCAGCTCGCCACTGAGCTCCATAGCATTTCCTGAATCCAGAATGACCTGTTAACCTAACTCTAGACTGCCCGTGTGGAAAATGATGGGCACCCAGAGTTTAGGAAATGAACAATAAACTCCAGGTCAGTCATGGTGACTGGTGTGAGAACTTAAAATAGTTATTATCTTTAAAACAACAACAACAAAGGAAGTAAAAGACATTCGCAATGCTTTTGGAAAATGAAACTACCATAAGACCTCCAGCCACACACACAATGCAAACGCAGAATTGGAGGAGATTTCTTCTTATGATAGTCAAACATGCTTACTACGCAAAAGAAAACTCTTTTGATATTATTACTAGTGCATAGTGTAGGAAACATTTCGAAAGTATAATATTAATCTTAGCCAACATACAACCATTATTGTATGCCTACAATAGCTACTATGTTCAATAGCAGGTTACCGCCTCATTCCATAGCAGGTTATACAACTAAAACCGTACAAGGTTCGTATTGTTTCTTTGGATTTCCAACAAATGGTCAGGCAAAGGAACTTCCTTACACCGAAATGGAAACGCCTCTGGAAAGACGCCCCGAGAACCTAACCGGATCTTTGCAAACACAAGGCCAACGCTACCTCACGATGTACAGCTGTAACTAGGTAGCTAACACACGAGCTATGCCATCCCTCGGTCGTTACCAACCTTTATCCGAGGATCCTCAACCACAAAGCAACAACCACAAAGTATAATAAATTTGCAGCATCAACATAGGTAAAATATCTAGGCTCCATACCATGATATCACCTTTTATCCAGAAGGAAATGACATACCCTAGGGGCGCGACCCCTAAAAACCTTGCCGCAACATTCCTGTTTCGACCATTACCGGGTTGTGAGGCTCGACGAAGTCTCGTCCACAAAGCTACGCTTTTTCACAAAGCCACGCTTTTTCACAAAGCCATGCTTTTTCACAAAGCCACGCTTTGATCAACAAATGATCAACAGCACTTCGTATGCCACATTACCAAATTGGGAATGTATCACTAGTAACCATCAACTACATGACCTCTGAGCTCGTACGTCTCAGAGAAGGGTGTTAAGCTAAGAGAATAAATTCTCCGCCGCCAACAGAAATGTATTTGATAGAAACCAGCTTTACATCTCAAAGTGTAATGTCAGACATACAACCATACAAGTCTGTTCCAGGTTCGAACAGAACCGAAGGCACTTCCAAAGAAGCCCTTGCAATCCGGGTATTCACAATCCCGATCGGACTTCCCATCACAAGAAGAGTGATATAAATCTCTATATCGGAGCAACTCGATGCAGAGACATTCGATAGGTTGTCCTTTCATTTTCGAAAATACCCGGTCTTCAATACGATCCATATCGTCGTATCACTAATTCGGAATGGGTTATATGACACAAAGGTCTTTTCCCGGCTAACCCGAATAGTGAGCAAAATATTTAAAAACATATGGATATTGGGATTTTAATTAAGTCACAACTTATTACCCAAATCCTTTCCTTTAAATGGTTTAAACAAATTACCATTTTAAATCTTTAAACAAAAAGATTTACTTCACAAAGTTTACCCAGTTTCACAAAGATTTATTCACAGATTTCCAAATCAATTTCCATTTCAATTGGATCAACCCATTAAATCTTTAAATTTAGATTTAATTTATAACTTTCAAAACTATTCACAATTCAAGTCTTTTATAATATAAAAGATACACCTTTTAAAATCTTCTTTGATTTCAAAATAAAGCTTAATCATCTTCATAAAGGTTAATTCATAGTTTTTCCAAACTATTTACAATTCAATTTTCAACTTGAAATGTTTCGATACAAATTGGAAATCTTTTCACTTTATGAAAGCTATTATTATCTGAAAATGGATAATTTTCGTTTTGGGAAAAACTGGTTACAATTACACAGGTTAAAGCCATCCAAGTACAAATCTTGGATTTAAATTTAAATTTCCAAAACCATATTTTAAATGGTTAAAAACCCATATAAAAACTTTTATAATTTATACAATCTTTTAGACCATAATTCCCAATTCATTGAATTCAATTTCAAAATATTGAATTCAAAATTTAAATCAAATGATTTAAATTTCCATTTTTATTAAGTTATTTAAAATAACTCTTATTTTTTAAACTCATTTTCAAAAGCTTCCAATTCCAATTCCAATTCCAAAGCTATTTTGGATTCAAAAATTCAATTTTTTCAAAATTGATAAAAATCTGTGACTTAACCGATTTCCACGTGAAATCCACATTTGTGTGTGTATTGTGTAGTCCACGGTTTAACACAATAGTGCAACAACATTCAACCATCACAGATCAAATATAACAATATAATTTGATAAGCGGTATAAACTATAACGCTTATCTTTCATTCACAGATCACAGATATTCATATCATATATAAATATATCACAAATCACAACACAGAACATGATATATCACAAAGTATCACATATCAGAGATATCAAACAATTCAACATCCAATATAATCCAAACATCCATAAGTAGGATTACTTTAATTATTTGACTAATTCAAAGTCAGATAAATTTCCAAAGTTATTTCCTTTTTTTTAAAATAAATTTCTTTATCTCTTCAAATCTATTTAAAACCAATTTTAAATAAATCCTTTAACTTATAAATAATATTACCCGAAATCCATTTATTAAGGCTTTTTCCCAAAATTTGGAATTTAATTCAATATAGTCCAAAAATAAACTTTTATTTTTTTAAAACTCCTTTTAAATTTATCCAATTCTCAAAAATAAATTTTCACAATAAATTTTCAACTTTAATTTCAAAAATCCAATTTATTTATTTCTGGTATCCAACGATACCAAAAATACATTCGGCTAAATTATAGCCTTCAACACATTCAATCATTGATATGATCATTCACAGATTATCAATAAATCATCACACAGCATATGAAACAAATCCATACAACATATGAAACAAATTCATATAATTTGAGGAATCCAGTTGGATCCCTCCAACTTGTTTCCATGCATCCACAGATGTTAGCACAATACCAATTCCACTTCGAAGTGGAATATCTGGTATATGGGATTTATAAAATACTATCCGCTATTATGCGGCGCAATAGGGTCTCATCCGCTATATAATGCGGGAAATCAACTCCAAATACATATATAATACCAATTCCACTTCACGGTGGAATTATCGCGGTATATGTTTTTAATAAATAACCTCCGCTTAATATGCGGCGTATAGGGTCTATTTCAACATAATAGATAACAATCATCATCCAATTCACACAATCAAGCAATTTTAAATCTAACTATTTAAAATTTAAATCGAAACAATTCGATTGAGTGAGAAGTTCTCACCTTGCTTTCAATAATAGTTGCGGTGTTTTATTTCGAATAAAATTAAACGCACGTTTAATTTTACCCAAAATTATCACTGGCTTCAATCGACTCCAAACCAGCTCCATTGCGCAGTGCTCGTCAAAACGAACCGAACGCAATTCGTTTCGTCAAAAACGAACCTCGTATGACAAAGTTAGAGCATTACAAAATTTATACGATTTATTAATATAAATAAATTTACAATTTCTATTTTATTTTCAAACCCTACTCACATCTGGCCGTGCGTTTTCTAACCCTTCAGATCTGGGCCGCGTTTTAGCTTTTCATTCTTCCCAGGTTTGCTTCGAACGAAAGAACCCATTGGCCGCCAACGTTCTTTGAATTAACGCGCCTACTACACTAATCGAGACAAAGATCGGGGACCATAGTTTGAAAGCCCATCGCGAGCATCTCCTTCGGCCCTGAACACGTGCAGCTCGGCCCCTCCAGCATCCTGAAAAACGTGCACAAACGTCGTGTCTTCACGGCCCAAATCCGCCTCCAACCGATGATGATAGCTCGAATCCACCGTTGGATGTATTCGTCTCTCCATCCTCTACAATATTGTAGTTGATGATTTTTCGTAATTGTTGATGGATGAGGAGATCGGAGGGAAGAAATTTCGAGCATTTCTGGCCATTGGCTTTGGAACTGGCGGCTAACCCTAATGCTCTAGGGTTTGGTGAAAGATGAATTGATGGAGGGCTTTTATAGAAGATTGCAAAAACACTATTCATCGAAAATTTTCCGAACTCCAAATCGAGCGTGCCGACTGGCGTTTCTAAGGTTTTACCCGCGTTCCAAACACAATGGAATGTGTTTCGGGAGCTAATTCGGTCATATGTGCGACTTACGGAATTAAACGATCAAATTTAAAATTAAATCGATTAAAACAATTTCGATGCGTTTTCGGCTTGCCCCGGACAAACCGTAAGTCCGATTGCTACGAAAATTGAAATCTTACAATAATTCAAAATTACGGATCCGATGAAACTGGTTTCGTCGAAATCCGAGACTGTTTGAAAAATGGTTATTTTCACTCGTCAATTAAATATTAAAATATTCAATTTTCACAATTTAACTTTTAATTCAATTTTAAAAGTTCTATAACATCATTCTAACTCCAATATGATTTAATATAACTTTATAAATCATTTTATACACATTAAACCCAATTTCCAATTATTTCTAGAATTTCAAAAATATTAATTTGTCGATTTAATTATCCAATTAAATCACTATATTCGAAATAAAATTTATTCGACTTACAAATCTTACTTGTTAATATTTAAAATCAATTAAATATACGAATTTCAAATGACGAAAATTCTGGGTCGTTACAGTCCATGTACCTGTAATGTATCAGACTGACCCGAGTGTTATACATATAACACACAAGTCAGACTATATATAAATCCAAGATCAATAAACATATGGAACTCTATATATATCGGGTATAAATAAATATAATAATGTTTTCTCAACGATCCCAAATATCATAAACGTAGAACACCACAAAACCCAGCATAAAAATGTCATCACCCATATAAAAATTCATCAAATTAGAAATCATGAAACAACATTAAATGGGTGAATCATCTACATCAAGAAATCATTATCAAAACCCAAAAATCATCAATAACAAGATATCTTCAAACACAGTCAAAGTAATGCTTAAATATATCGCTTAATCTCACATTATAAAACGTCATCGTTAAATCCCAGGAATCAATAAAAGGTTTGGACTAGCCATGGCAACGCCCATGTAAAATCAATAATAAATAGGTGGTCTTCCTGAATAGTATAGGCCGTATGTCTTGAATGGATAGGCCATCTGCCCATCAATCACATAAAGATAAGATATAGGGATTTACAATATCCTGGACATAGTTCTAGGTAGGAATATAAATAATATATGTTTATCTACTATACACAACAGAACTGGACGGGAGATTGACAACACGTCTGCCTGATCCAAGAGCCTCACATGTGTCCATCTGAGATTGCTCCTGCTATCATTAGCTACCTTTCCCTCGGTATTATGATATTATCCACTACATGTCATAAACATGCCGCGGGACTACGCTCTGCATCAATCACTACCTGACACATTGCTCCTGTAGGTAACTAACTGCTAGCCTATGTGACACATGGGCAAGTGTACATAGCTAAGGCACACAACAATATATGCCGACACGCAGCAAGAGGCTGACACAAGGCCGAATATATAAAATGGTGTCACAGCTCCAGGGCATGACCACTACGATCAGCCTGTCAGGGTGGACATTGGCCAATCTGGTTCACTTCTCAAATAGAAAGGAAGTTGGACAAGGTAGATAAACGCATAGTATCTACACATAATAGCTAACACATAGCTACTTAGAAATGCTACCACATCACTCTGTATATTGCTACCACACATCTTAATATGGTATTCGTTCGTCGTAATCATCTGTAAATTTGCTAGAAAACAGCGTTGAAGACAGCGGCGGCAGAAGTCAGGCGAGGGGACCGTGGGGTCGCGCGAGATGGCTGGAGGGGAGGCCTGAGGTGAGGAAGGTGGTCGCGTGATCTGATATGCACGTAGGCTCGTGGATAGGCGGCGAAAATTGATGGAGTGGCGGCGGCTGGGTAGGGTTGTGGTCGAGATGATGTCGAGCGATTGTTGTGTAACACGTGAAGACAGGTGATGACGTGTCATTTTCCTTTTATTTTATAATTTATTATACTTTGAAATTCAAACCTTCTAATGTCGATAACTTTTTCTTACGAGCTCGGATTCACACGCAGTTTTCTCCGTTGCGGTTGTATCGAAATTCCAAAAATTATGGAACTAGTTTGGACGTATTCTGAGACTGTTCAAATTTTGGGCTATTTTTGGATTTTAAATTGTCGATAAATAAAAGGTGAGTGTTTTAACCCACTCACAACTACTAAATTGTCTTATGTTAGTTAAATTGAATTCATGATGTGATTAGAAATTGATTAATTGATGTTTGATATATTTAGATAGTCATTCCAGTTAAATCGTACTTTTGTTGAATATAATTGCCATTTAATTTAATATTGAATTTTAAATCGCCATTTAATACCTGTTAGTGATAATCAGTTAATTGTTGTTGTTTATTGGTTGATTTGAATGATGATTGTGATGGATGTTGATTGTTGATATTGGATGACTGGATGTTAAATTTATATATTGTTATCACACTTCAAGTTCCCTTAGTTTATTGTTAGGAAAAATCACTATGGTTTTAAAAGATACATGCCCGAACGATCTGATAGATTAGGAAAAAATCATTACGGGTTGAAATGATAGACTCGAACAATTTTATAGATTTTGAAATTTAATTCGGGATTACGGGTTGAAATGATGTATACCCGTAAATTTAAGTTTATTGCGGGTTGAAATGATATATATCTGTATCACTTGACCCTAGGGTAGAAAATTATATACGGACACCAGATTGGTTAAATTAAATGATTTTTAGATCCTTAATTTTTGAATTCAGTTAAATGATAGTTTGAAAATAACATTTGATTTATATAAACTGAATTAATTTCGAAAATCCAAGCTTTAAATGTTGAAATTTGAATTGGTTTAACTGAATTATTTAAGGGATTTAAATTGAAATTTTAAGTTGATTTTGAAATATAAATGAAATTTATCGAAATTGGCTTATTGAAAATGTTTAAATAATTGAACTTTGAAATCTACTAAATTTGAAGTAGTATAAATTTATAGTTCAAACATGGATTTGAAATCGATATAGATTTAAATGGTTTTAGAACCTGGATTGAAAGATAAAAATTGAGTTGGTTAATTCGAAAGCTGGATATGGTCCAGATTTGTTGAAATGGAAGAAATAGTTTAATTTGATATTACTTTTGAATTAATTATTTTAAATATAAACTGTTTAAAAATATATTGTTTTAAATTCAGATTATTTAGATTTCAAATCATTATATATTAAACTATTAAACTATATTAAACCAATCTTTACCTATTTTAAATCATTTAAACCAACTTAATCTATTTTAAGCTATTTAATCTATTTTAAACTATTTTAACCTATTTAAACTACTTTAATCTAATTTAATCTATTTTAAACTGTTTAAAACTATTTTAATCTATTTTGAACTATTTTAATCTAAGTTAAACCATTTAAACTATTTTAAACTATTTTATCTATTTTAAACTATTCTAACTATTTTAAACTGCTTTAAACTATTTCTAAAGTATTTTAAACTATTTTAAAACTATTTAAACTATTTATGACTATCTAAACTATATTCTAAATTTCAGACTGTGTAAAGTTGAAGTGTTTATATTTAAATCCTTGATTTAAAAGCGAATATGGTCAAATGATGTTATAACCTAAGTTGGGATTTGAAATGATATTTTCTAGTGAAATAACATATTTGAGTAAATATGATGATTTTGAAATGAGGATTTAACCTATTTTGTTAATATGATTTCGAAAGTGAATATGATTTTGAAAGTGAATATGATTTTGAAAGTGATATGGTTTGAATCGAATATGATATTTTGATCTCAATTATGAATCGGTTTTGGAAATGTAAAAGAACCATCTGGTGTGAAATAAGCATTTGGTTGTTAAAGAGACGGGATCAGATATTGTCATACTCTCTGCTAATACCGAAAACCACTTTAACAACTGTGTACGTGGTGGAGATTCCAGAATGAAGTAGGATGGTTGGGCGAACGATTCTGTATGAGGTATTTACATAGCCCTGACTCCCTCGAGTCAGCTTGATGTGGCTAAAACAGGAGCTATACCGGGCCAAGTGAGGTTGCTCCTCCGATCGGGCACATTTCTCTGATACCATATTATGACTTTGTGATTGATTTGGTGGCCACCCCTCGATTTGATTATGGGAGTGTGTTACGAGGTGGGAGGTAGTAGCTGCTATGCGTTACCACCAGTCCGGGAGTGCAAACGGTAGAATCCTACCCTGGCATTGCCTTGCGTGCCTTGTCACATGCCTTATCGCACCCACTACGAGTTTGTACCGTACCTATGAAGTGCTCCCTGAGTAAACCACCAGTTTGGTGGAGCTTACGGTATCTGTATAGACTACGAGAACATATAAAAATGTGTTAAGGGGGATACGAGTAACGCCTTAACGCTATTTTAATACTTTACTTTACTGTAGACACTATTATAATAGCGTATTGTACTATGTATGTAGATAGTTTAACGGATCCTTAGGAGATGGAAATCCCGAACATCTCTTAAGTTATTACACTCACGTTTGACACTATATAGGAGATGTCAAATCCCGTAAACATCTCCGACACCATTACACTCATATTTATTTACTGTTGATTTAACTTGCATAAGATCTTTTAGTTCTGACTCGAGTGTTTTGTCTTTTCATTACTCTCGGGTTAGTTTCAGCTTTTCAGTGTATCAAAGACCAGTTATCTCTGGAGGACAAAGACGAAGATGCTATTTATTCTATTTATATTACTACATCATGTTGTTCCGCTGCATTATTTATTTATTCCTGTATGTAACTCTAATCTGTATTCTAAAAGTGTAATCAAATGTTATTTGTAAAACAGCTTCATGAACTATTTATTTGATTATTATATTTTGTCATTCCGTTGTGAGATTCTGTGTTTGTCTTTCTTTCTTTTCTCTTCTTTTTCTTATTTAACCCATAACAATCCTCCCTTTTGAATGGTTTGAGTCTGACATGTGTGGTTTATTGTCGATTTAAACCGTCCAAAAAGGTGGGTCGTTACACACTCATTCAATCAAATTGAATCATTTCTATCGCATGTTATTTTTACTTCTATTTTATATTCAATGAGTTTACCATAGACATACTACATGTATATCAAATACACATGTCCATGTCAATGATGACTCATCGATGAATATGATGAAGTACGTGGAACCGTTTTGGTATTTATAGAATTACGATGCATTCATCTATATGTATCAATCTGAAGAGTTCATCAACTCTTATGATGCCCCCGCTAAATGGGTGCATAGCCATTTATTGTTTGAGGTATAATTAACAAGTCCCATATGATTCAAAATCAAATAATAAAATTATTTTCTCAAAACTACGGCTCAGTTTATAATTCCAGAATAACTGTAAATAATATTAGATACTTCTGTATTTTCCAATGCATCGCTTTTATTATGAAAACAAATACCACATTATAGTTTTATTTCATAACGAATATTCATAATATTCATAGAAATTTATCTATGTCTATTTTCTCATAGTCATTATTTCATAAATAATGTTCGTATGTTTTACGAAAGCAATTTTCATAATTTGATGCAATCAGTAAGTGTTATATGACATGCTCCTACTATTTCTGCCATTACTATAATAACATACTAAATTCGAAGGTCCATCATTCACTTAATATAGATTTGTTTATTTTATATACTGCAACTAGTTTACTGTGGAGAGTTCTTTGATCAAATATCTTGAACTCAAAGAAACAAATCTCGTAGAAAACAATTTTCTATATGAAAATACATTTCGTAATAAAAATCATATTTCTCATTCCAATACAATCCTATTATTACAATTCTCGTTTCCGTTGTTTTTTTATGAAGAAGAAATGATTATTCACTCTCTCAATCCCAACTATACCTTTAATCACATTTACTCTTATACATTCATTTTCCTTTCTAAACAGTCAAACCATTCAATAGAAAACCCCTATTACAATATCATAACGAACTTTTTACGAAAGTGCATTTGATTATCCTTAACATTTAAGGACATCAAATATGTTGCTCTTTGCATAAACTAATTAAACTGACATTTCAACGATCGAGTTCTTAGATCTATCTTGCAGTTTTGGTCTTGTGCTACAATTACTCGATCTTATAGTACAATTTATTAGCTTATTTCAAATGAACTATATTCATTGAAGTGTCGTACATTACGAACTATGACCATTCTCCATATAACATTTATATGTGATAGTATATGGATTAAATATCCATCCGTTTTATTTTATTGTTTTAGAGTTCGAAACTCATAAAATGCAATACACTGTCTAAACCAAATAAACACGTAAGTGATCATTTTACGAATGTATTAAGTAGTTGTAAAAAATAGGCACTTGCATGGGTACAGACAAAATTGACATGTAACACGCATTTAATAGTGGGTATTATATTTCCATTTATCAACTCTCAATTTAGTTAATTTTTATATGTAAATTGATAAACGTTTTATCAATCATATTAATGCACAAATTTATCATTGCAGATAATCATAACATTATTTAGCATATGTTCTTACAATATTAGAAAGGTTAAATTTTACCTTTTTATTTTTCTAGTCAGGCTCCTAGTAGTATTTTATGTTTCACCAAACCCTAAGCAAAACATCGAAGTCTTTCAACTTCACTAGTGGGTGTTAGGACTCGTATGCCTCGGGATTATGACCTTGAGGAAAGCTCAACAAATCATAAGCTTGCATATGATGGATAACTCTTTATTAGTTGTATCATATACAACTCCTAACCTTTGGTACCTTGTCTTAATCCTTCCTTTACCTTAAGGAAAGCTCCACAAGTAAAGTAGGACTATTCACTCGGACCTATCATTTCGTGACGGCCTAAGTATAATGCACGTACCTTGAGGAAAGCTCAACAAATACGTATGGTTATCTTACCTCGTCTATTCAATATATCAATAGTACCACACATAACATCCCTAGCTTAATGAAAGCTCAACAACTAAGGAGTTTGCAAGTAATCTATTAATATATAAATGATAGAGGACAACTTTAAATTAAAGATTCATAATCTTCAATATATTATATCGAGTGATATTGACTTATGGAATAATTTTTTTTTATGAAATACTCTCATGATTCAAGTGTCGGACGCATCAGAAATCATGGTACATGTACATTTATGTATGCATTCATTTCTTAAGTCTATTTACGGTTTCCTTAAAGTTCCACCTTTTGTTATACATTCATATTACATAGGCTGAATTATTATATAACTTTTATTACTTAATTAACTTATATAATAGTCTTATGTATAATATTATATTAATTAAATCTTATTTAATTAATTTTTACTAATTGTTAATTTTAATTAATTAACTCTTTAATTAATTTTATATTATAATTCCAATACAACTTTTATATTAGACATATCTACTATAACCTTTATAGTGCACACTATAACCTTTCTAGTATAACACACACACACATATATATGTTATATATGTGTATTTTATTTAATTAATTTATTCAATTAAACAATTTTGATTGAATTTTATTAATTTCAAAATTTATCTTACATACATGTAAACTTATGTTATCATAAACATTTTAAAATAACATAACATATATCAACATATATAATGTACGGATATATGTATTAATTAATTAACGTATTTAATTAATTCATTTTATTAATCTTATTAATAAATTTTAAAATTTGAAATTAGAATATAAATATTTTCAAACATTTCAGAAAATATCATTATCCTTTCAAATATTTTGAAAACTTATGATGTATTATGACTTTTATAATAAACACGTTTTTATCTTAATTTTCAAAACAGTTTTGAAAACTAGCCCAAGGCCTAATTCAAATTGGACCTTTTCTATGAGGTGCAACCTTTGGACTCACTCACCTTTCAGGCCAGGCTGGTAACCTGGTAGGACAGGGTACTTGGTCACCCAATTCCAAGCCTAGAAATTACCTTTCTAGACACCGTACATAGTGGGAAAGTTTAATTAGTTAGCTCTAATATGACTAATTTAGATTGCATAGGCTATTGGGCTTTTATACCATTGAAAGAACTGCGCCATCCCGCAGCGGAAGAAATGGGTGAATTTTAGAAAAATTTAACATTTTGGATCTTTAATGGGCCTACGAAGTCTAAATTTTATTTAGAACTTTTCTAAATTTGGTTTAAATAAAATCTTGTATTCTATTTAAAATAGTTAAAGGGAAGTTTAAATAAATTTAATTTTAAATAAATACACCTAACACTTATTTATAAGTGTTAATGTATAAGGAATGCAACCTTTCATTTCTTTCCCTAAAACAAGAATTAATTGAGAGCACTAATTATATTAAATGGAGAGAGAAACCTTTCACTTTCTCTCTGTAATTTGAATTAATTGATTCATTAAATGTCATTATTAATAATTTATTCATGGAAATACTTATTACTATGTCCATATGTATTCTAACTGTACAATTTGTAGTTTGAGATTTATTTAATCCATGAAGGGTATAACGTGCCTGTATATAGATGCTGAGATTTACATTGCAATGGAAATATTAGCCCATTTTGTGTGTACTGTAATTTGTCCAAATATGTGTGTTGGCGTCAAAATTGGCCACTAACACCCAGTTATGCCAAAGCACCAATATTCAGTCACAGATCTCTGATTGTATCTAATGTAGAAAATATAATATGAAGAGCAAACATATTAAAAATGAAAGCAAGTAAAATGGGACAAGATTTATAGTGGTTCGGATAACTCCGCCCTACGTCCACTCTAGAATAATCTTTTTTATTAAACTATAGTTTGTTTACAGTTACAATTCAAAATCCAAGAATAAAATTGACAGAGTGTAGCCTTGGTTCAAGATAAAGAGAAGCAGAAAGAAGACCCTTTTTCTGATGCCATGCCTACTATATTTATAGGGGCGGACATGCAGGGATCGAGCTGAAATTTCGGCAGAAGAACCTCCAGGCCATGACGAGACCACCCAAAAAATTTCAGGCTCATTGGGGCCCATAATAGAGATCAGTACCGATCCCTATTTTGGTGTCCAAATGGGGTGCTATCCCTCTAGGGGGTTCCCCATGATGTTAGTTACTTGCCCTCCAAATTTCGTGCCATTTAGACTTACGGCTTGTGAGATATCGCGTTTTATGTGAAGTGGAGTTGCATACATTCTGATTTCAACCGATCCTTATGGAGTGATAGAGGCCAATCCCTCCAAATTCCTTCAAATGACATGCGATCCCCAGAGGAGCTTCTCTATGTTATATTATGTATAGCCTCTAAGTTTCATGCCAATTGGATTAGTAGAACTCGAATTATTAATCGATCTTTGTTGCAATATGGTGCGAAGGCTGATTATAGCCGATCCCTATGGAAGGATAGGAGCTGATCCCTCCAACTTGCTCTAAATGATGTGTGATTCCTATGGGGTGTTCCACATGTTGTAGTTAGCTTGTGCTCCAAGTTTCATGTCAATTGGATGTGTAGATGTTGAGATATTGATTGTTTTCCATTGAGTTGTACTTGCTTGGTTGAAATATGCCGACCCTTTTTGTACCGATCCCTTTTTATACGATCCATTTTGTACCGATCCCTTTTTCAGGCGAAGCAATTTGCTCATAACTTGAGCATACAAACTCAAAACGACTTGAAATTTGACATGTAGCCTCGTGGGGCCTTCCTTGTCACTTTATACCAGTCTTACCTAGTTTGGGACGAAAACAGAGGACGTGTACCGATCCCCTAGGGGAAGGGATAGGCACTGATTCCCTGCCTAAGGGAGATACTAATCCATACTTAGAATATTCTGGAGAGTCAATCTCTTGGTTTTGGTCGATCGTTGCTTCATATCATTGCCTGCACTTGATTTTTGGACCTCACAATCATCGCTCTGGGCTACTGGCCTTGATAATTGTGGAGCTTGCTGGGTTAAATCCGCCTGTCTACTACGTTGGCAAAAGGTGGGTTAACACTGCCCACCAAAACATGCCTTGCGATAGGAAGGTGTGTTTTGAATTGCCATAGATCCAAAATTCAAAATCTTTAATCCATTCATAGTAGTATTTTCCAGTCCAGAATCCAATCCAAATCCACGGCCACTTCAGATCGTTCTATCCGAATCTGCATCCATCCAAAGCCAAATCCATTGCAGTTCAAAAACGATATCCAAATCCATGACCTCTCCGAGTTGTTATCCTAATCCAAATCCTCGATCTCATTGGATCTTTGCTAAGCACAATCCGTACTCGACAACTTGAGTATGCCAACCCATAGTGTTCGAGCGAAGTGCCATACCCCTTGCCAGGCATAGTCCATACCTGACAACCTTGATCTCTCAAGATCCTTGCCGAGCATAAACCATACTCGACAACCTGAGTAGGTCGATCCATCGCGTTCGAGCGAAGCGACCTATCCCTTGCCAAGCATAGTCCGTACCTGACAACCTGTTGTGTTTTATTCTTCGGCCCCGATACCCAATTGAGGATTTAATCTATGACGCATAAGTCTGTTTCATCATGTTTGCCTTACGAAAAGACATGTGCTTTGCGGTTGTTATCCCATCTTTTCGGATAATACCACAACCGCGACCTATGTTATCTCTTACATTGATCCAGATTTAAGTATTCTTAAGTCCATTTACCAAAATATAAAATAAGAGTCCGTACAACTAATAAACCAGAGTTAAATAAAACTAGAAAAACAAGAGTTTGAAGCAAACAAGGAAAAAAACAAATTTCACAAAGCTGAGCACTACGGTTTATCATCATCTCATAGCATGCCTAGGGACCGTCCTCGATCCCATACGTGTGTAAGTGACTTAGCCATCCTACTATGGATTTTTTTACTTATTCCATGCCATCCCGATCAATTGATGACAAGTTGATGATGATGCCTTAATCCAATGCCATTTTCATTCGAGGTGGATGGTGGCTGCTCCTATTCTACCACCGCAGCCCAAGTCCTTACATATTGTTGTAACCGACCATTCCTCACTTGATCCTCAATGATATCCTTCAAATGCCTATAGTCATTTGTATTGTGCCCATCCAGCTCATGAAATAGGCAGTGCTTTCCTGATGTCCGTTCATGTTCGGAGGGTTCCCTCCTTGTCGGCCTTCCGTATACAAAAGGTGTCCTCGAGTATCCAGATATATCTATTTTAGGCTTTAATTCAATTCCAAGTAAGATAAGAATTTGGATTCTCCCCTCTGCCGCTTCGATCCATCAAAGCTATTGTCCATGTTCCTTTTACCTTTCTCCTTTCCTAAGCATTCACCAGGAGGTTCTTTATCCCGTATCGTATTAACTCCATTGCCTCTCTATTAGCTTTCGTATCTTCTTATCACGGAAACCTTTCTTCTTTATGGTAGAATTCCTCGAGATCCATCGGTGGATCCCATATCAGTGATATCTTAAAATCTGAATTATCTGCAACTCCTGACACTACCGCCATCAAAATCATCGATGGATCTGGTCGATCCACCGAAACAATTGCCGCATTGAACCTGGTTAAGAAATTATTAATGATTTTCCTACCCACTTCTTTACTGACGTCAATGTCATCACATTCTTGGGTCTCGTAATGTGAACCCGAAACTGCTTCCTAAATCTTTCAACCAATTCCATCCATGTGCAAATAGAATCGCTTTCCAACTGTCTGAACCATAACGCAGCTACATCCGTTAAGTACAGAGGGAAGCATCATGCCAAGACTTCTTCCGATGCCCCTAGTACTTCCATGTGCCATATATCCCTCATCATATGCATAGCCAGATCTGATGTTCCATCATAAACTTCCAATGTTAGCAGTTTGAATTCTGGTGGATTCCTAGCATTCCTGATATTAGGAGCGAATGTACTTCTATTTACATCATCCAGATCACTGTTCACCAATCCTCCACGCATATCTTGCCTGATCATATCTGCAAACCTGTAATTACCTTCCAGTAGTAGTCTCCTATCATCATGTCCAAGCTGCCCCCTGAGTCTATGAGGGAATTCTATAACGTATTCCTTCGGACGAGCATCCAAATTCTGATTCGCACCAAGCTCCATGGGGTTGATCGTAGATCCTCCAGCATTACGATAAACCAGACCTAGGGGCATGCCTTTAGCCTTTGGGGATCGGTGCTGATCCCTCTAGAGGGTTCGATGCCCTCTAAAATGGCCGAGGACTGCCTCCGGCTGCTCAATTCCATTCCTTTGTCCATTGGATCCATTTCCATGTTCCCGATTCTGATTTCCGGCGATTCCCACTACTTCAACTCCTTGATCTAAGTTGTCATTAGCTCCTTCTGCTCTATTCCCTTGATTCTATGCTTCAGCTCGTCCAATTTGTCGGAGTAAATTCTACATCATCTCCTCCTGTCTTTTCAGCATCCTCCCCCGCATAGCATCCATCATTGTTTCCATTTCATCCCTGGTGATGTAAATAGGTGCTTGATTAGCTCCAGCTCCTAAGGAAGCCTCCTGACTCCCTCTATGGTGGCTCCTTTCCGGTAGCACTCTCCCTGTTGATTGCCTAGCTATTGCTTCCTAGATCCAAGTATCCAAGTGTAACAACCCTGAGATTGCAATTACCGAATAATGAATTAAAATTATGATTTTAAGTTGAAAAGGGAGCTAAACAAAATTTTGGGAATTTAAATTTGCAATTGGTTTGCAAATTAAAGTATTTTGGGTTTAAAATGGAGAAATTAATATTTTTGGAATTTAATATTTAAAAAGGGGAATTTTTAAATGTGATAATGGGTTTAATTGGCTAATGAGACAATTATATGATTTTAATTAAAACTAGGATGCCACTTAGGATTTTGTTCACATGATAACCTTAGAAATTAAACTAAGTCCTAAAGGGTTTAAAAACCTCCTAACATAGCCCATTAACCCACCCACTCCTATATAATATCTCAAACCCCTTCCATAAACCCTAACCCTCCTCTTCATAATTCCTAAACCTAGATCTAAACATAATTAATGGCCTCCCTTTAGAAGACCCATCTCCTTCTCTTCATAATTAGACTAGTCTAATCTTTGAAAGGTAATGCAATCTCCCCTATTCTCTAATCCATCTTAATCTCTATTTTATCTCTACCAACTTGTTGTAATCTTTGTTTTGTTTTTTTTGATTTTTGGGTCCTTGAAGTTGCTTGATCTTTTGCTTTGGGGTTGAGAATTTTGGCTTGCTTTGGTTGTTGCACACAAACTATTTGATCCTTTGCTTCATTGAGGTAATTACTAATTATTATTGATTATTGCTAGTTATAATTTTGGTGAAAATTTAATGCAAAAACTTGAAAATAGCACCCCAAACAATCAAAAACTGCATATTAAGCTGGCTGGAAATTGCTTCAGCCTGAAAACAGGCCAAAACCCAATTCTGAGTGCACCAGGGCAGGCCTGGGTTGCACCCAGGCTGCTGCCCAAGTGCAGCAGGCTAACCCGGTTGGGCTAGCCAGTAGCTGGATCAAAGTCCCCAGCCCACACGGGCTGGGGCTGGCCGCAGACCCCAGCCCGTGTGGGCTGGGGCGGGCCACAAGTCCCCAGCCGCGTGGGCTGGGGCGGGTCTCCAGACCCCAGCCGCTTGGGGCTGGGGCGGGCCGTGTTCCCCAGCCCATGCGAGCTGGGGAAGCTACTCTAGACCCCAGCCCGTGTGGGCTGGGGTGGGCCGCAGGTCCCCCGCCCGCGTGGGCTGGGGCGGGTCTCCAGACTCCAGCCCGCTTGGGGCTGGGGCGGGCCTCTTGTCCCCAGCCCATGCGGGCTGGGGTGGCCTAATGTTCCCAGCCCGCACGCGGGCTGGGGTGGCCTCATGTCCCCAGCCCAGGCGGGCTGGGGCTGGCCACAATTCCCCAGCCCTGGCGGGCTGGGCTAAAAAATAAAAAATAAATAAATAAATAAATAAATATTGGGTTAAATCCTGTTTCCAGATTTTTTACCTCCGCTTCGCGATGCCGCCACGATCGCATCCGAAGTCAGAATTTGACGTTTTTGGTCTCGTTGGAAAGGTGGAGTTTCGAACTACATCTCTGAAAAATTTGGGCATCATCGGAGTTCGTTTGATACTTCGAGTTTCGTGTCGAAGTTGAACTCTGGTCGCTGTTGGTAAACAGTGTGAATCTTGTTCTGGGTCCAACTTTGAGACGTCGCTGCCACTTCGTCTCAACTCGGAATCTAGAAATTCTTTTTGCATCTTAAAGTAGGGATGTTGGACTACATGCCTGCAAATTTTCATGACATTTGGACACAGTTTGCTGGTCCAAATAAATTGCCGAACTTGGGTTCGCAGCTGTTGTTTTGAATGTTTACAAACACTTGGAATATTTTTTAGTGGTTTTTCTGGTTTTATTGATTTCTTTGAGATTTGTCTCTAGATTTCGTACACGGGTTTTATGAATTATTTTCAAAAGATTTTTCACTCCTAAATGGCTTTCGAAGTTATTATATAATATTATTTTCAATTATTAAATTAATTACTTCATAATAGGAGAGTTTTCAAAAGCCGTTTTAAAGTGATTTCAAAATAAATCATAAATCCATTTCGCACCATTATTTTCTATAATAAAAACCTCACACTCACTTTTTAGCACGTCGAGCGAAGTGGAAAGGTGCTTAAACGGTTAGGAAATCTCCGGCCTATGGAACCGTGTGTATTTCCTTTCCGGTTAATCCCCGACCTATTCGATTGATCGTTTTGACCTTTGGGTCTAGTTTACCGATGATACGAGGTGGACTTTTTATGGTTTGGAGTGTGAGCTTGCTATTGGTTAGTAAACCGTTTAGTGCGAACGTGGGGTATGGGACTCATTGTTAACACTTTACGGGTTCCTCTCCAAGAAGTTAGTGACACATTAGCCTCTAGGCGGCCAGTACTGGACCTCTGGGTCACCACGCCTCTGGGCAACCGTCTCTGGACACCTGCTCTATGGAGCAGTTTATTTTTTGGCATGCGCCTTTGGGCCTTTATCCTTCTGGGAAGGATCTTGCCGTCTCGCGCGTTCCGCATCTGTGCGAGTGATCGATCACAACTCTGCAGTACTTGGCAACAACGACTCCGGTCGGTGCACGTGCAATACTGGTATTATTTGATGATTTTTATATCCATTTGAGTACCGCCATTCGGTGTTGGTTCTATGGAACCATACGATGTAAGTGCGATTGCCTTGTGGATTCACAGTGTCTCTGGACACTGCTTTTCAGTGTTGGATTTCATTGACTTTTTAGTATATCCCCATTGCTCTTTGGAGCATCGATCTTTGCTTGGGCATTGATTACAGACTCTGGCCACTCTTGGGATTATTGACTATGGGCAACTTTATATAGCTTTGGCTACGCCGATGATATGAGGCGATTTTATTTATTCAACACTTTGGTGCTGATATTCTCTTTGGAGATTTTTACTGTTGATTGATGATTAGGGACCGTCATTATATTCATGTGGTCCAAAATACTCTTCTCTTAGGAAGAGTACTGTTTTATTTATGTACTGCATTATTATATATCTCAGTTATTACTGATTGTTTAGCTAGCCTGACCCAAGTGTTTTCGCTCGGGTCAGACCGAGTTGTTTCAGGTTAGGTCTCTGGACTTAGCTTCTGTGCTTCCGCTTGGACATTATCTGCTATGCTGATAGATAGCGCTTTTATTTGTCCACTATTCCGCTACTCTGTTATTATTCAGACTTTGATATGTACATATTTTTGACTCACATGTGTGGGCAGTGGCTTTGTACCCACTCATAGTATTTGGATCTGTATTGACGATGTATTGTTCTAGGATTTTATATCTGTTATGTGATTCCGTTCTGTGATGTTTTATCATTTATTACTATGCTTGTTCTGATAGGTCTTTAGCCATTGTAATTTCGTTATGAATATTTATTGAATATGTCGAACCACTTGAAAAAAAATATAGATACCATCCTTTCGACGTATTCAGTAGATAGTTATAGCTTGATTACAAATGGTCGCTTCCACTATACTCTATTCTCCGCTTTAACAGACAGTATTACTCCCGTAATACTCTTTGTTACAGTGGGTCTCAGAGTGGGGCGTTACAGTTTGGTATCAGAGCCAAGGTTCAGAATTAAGCATAACAAACACAGAACAGACACGTAGTACAATACGTTATAATACGATCCAAATTGAACATATCCACCTTTAGATAAATAAGTTAGGAATATGTGTAGGAATCTATTATATTCCGTAATATTCCTTAATGAATTATCTATCTTTGAATCGTGCTTAACTAAATCTACCGATCATATGTTTAAAGAGTGTCCCAAGCCTCTTTTCTGCCGCTATTGTAAGAAGGAGGGTCATCATTATTCCACTTGTCCTACTGCAGCTCCTAGATTTGGCAAGCCTAATGCTGCCAAGGCTCCTAAATCTTCAGCTCAGCCTCGAGGTACGCATCCTTCCGTTCTCGAAGGTTCTATTTTATTTCATGGTAGATCTTGTAGAGTTCTCTTTGATACGGGTGCCTCTCACTCATTCGTATCAAAGGAACTAGTTGATACTTTATCTTTGGATGTTACTTGTTTGGTTTCTTCACTAAGGATTGTGAATCCCATCGGCGGATCCACGACCCTTAGCTTGCTTTGTGAGGATATAGATATTGATCTTTGTGGATTTTCTTTCCATGCGAATCTGCACGGTATAGAGTATTTGGGCTTTGACATGATTCTTGGCATGGATTGGCTCGCTCAGTACGACGCCAAAATCATTTGTTCGGAGCGGATATTATTTCTTCGTCATCCTGACTCGTCCGCTCTGTTAGCTATTGCTCTTCAGGATGTTGGGATTTCTGATATTACTTTATTTGCTCTTGATTCATGAGATGAGGATGTGGACATATCTCGTATTCCTATTGTTCGGGATTTCCCCGATATATTCGAGCCAGTATCAGGCCTGCCGCCAAAGCGGGCCATTGAGTTCCACATCGATCTCATTCCAGGCTCCCACCCAGTTGGGCGTCCTCCCACGAGAATGTCTACCAAGGAGAATGAGGAACTCAGGAAGCAGTTAGTTGAGCTTGAAGCGAAGCAGTTCATCCGATCCAGTTCTTCGCCATGGGGTGCGGCTGTGGTCTTCGTTAAGAAGCCCGATAGCTCTCTTAGGCTTTGCATTGACTATCGCAAGCTTAATGAGTTGACCATCAGAAATCGTTATCCATTGCCACGGATAGACGATATGTTTGATCAGTTGAGCGGTGCGAAGGTCTTCTCTCAGCTCGACCTTGCCACCGGATTTCATCAGCTACGCGTCGCCGAAGACAGCATTCCTCTTACAGCATTTCGCACTCGTTATGGTTCTTTTGAGTGGTTGGTCATGCCGTTCGGCTTGACGAACGCTCGGGCTTTCTTTGTCGATCTTATGAATCAAGTATTCCGGGAATACATCGATAGATTCGTTCTGGTTTTCATCGACGATATTCTTATTTATTCTAGATCCGAGGCAGAGCATGCTCATCATTTGCGGATCGTCTTGGATACTCTTCGTCAGCATCAGCTTAAGGCCAAGCTCTCCAAGTGCCATTTTTGGGAGAGTAAGGTCAAGTTCTTGGGCCATATTGTATCATCTGAGGGTATTTCTGTTGATCCTGTCAAGATTGAAGCTATTCAGAATTGGAACAGCCTGAGAACGTTCATGATATTCACAGCTTCCTTGGTCTGGCGGGTTATTACCGTCGATTTATCAAGGATTTCTCTCTTGTTGCACTTCCCCTCACGACTCTGACTCGTAAGGGAGTTCGCTTTTTTTGGTCTGATAAGTGTGAAGTTTCTTTCCAGCGATTGAAGGAATTTCTCACTCATGCTCCTATCCTTGTGGTTCCTGAGAGTAACCAAGATCTTGTTGTTTACACCGACGCTTGTGGTAGCGGCCTCGGTGCTATGCTTATGCAGAAGGATTGGGTAGTTTCTTATGCTTCTAGGCAGCTACGTCCGAATGAGGTTCGTTATCCGACTCATGATCTTGAGTTGGCAGCTATCGTCTTTGCTTTGAAGACGTGGCGTCACTTTCTATTAGGCGAACGCTTCACTCTTTACACCGATCACAAGTCGCTGAAGTATTCAGTCAGAAGGATCTCAATATGAGGCAGCAGCGATGGCTCAAGTTTCTCGCCTCATATGACTTAGATATTCAGTATACCCCTAGCAAGGGTAATCGTGCGGCTGATGCACTCAGTCGCAAACACTCAGCAGTAGTTTCTATGATGATAGCCGAGTGGGATATTCTTGAGGTTCTTTCTATGTGTGATATTCGAGATCGAGCTCCATCTTCTGATGCTCCTGCCTTATTATCAAACTTGGAAGCTCGTCCCATCTTATTGGATCGCATTGCCCATGCTCAACGGCAGGATCCAGACCTATTGCATTTCATTCATCTTCTCGAGTCGGGATCCAGTGATGAGACATTGCTGGACTATTCTATTGATTTTCATCGGTGTCTTCGGAGGAAGAATCGTATTGTTGTGCCATCTGATTCATTTCTTAGGCGTGACATTCTAGACGAGTGTCATCGCACTAAGTACACTATACATCCCGGGTCGAGTAAGATGTATGCCGACATGTGTCGCCTATTTTATTGGGAGGGCATGAAGAGTGATGTTGCAAGTTATGTAAGCCGTTGCATGACTTGTCAACAGATCAAAGCTGAGCATCAGCGTCCATCTGGTCTTCTTCAGCCGCTAGAGATTCCATTGTGGAAATGGGATCAGATATCCATGGATTTTATTGACGGTCTGCCTCGATCGAGGTCAGGCCATACTTCTATTTGGGTCATCGTCGATCGCTTGACCAAATCAGCTCATTTCATTCCTATTAAGTCCACTCGGACTGCTCCTCAGCTTGCCAAGCTATATGTGAAGGAAGTCGTTCGACTTCATGGTATTCCTAGCTCTATCATCTGTGATCGAGACACTATCTTTACTAGTTACTTCTGGAAGTGCCTACAGTCAGCTTTGGGCTCAAAGCTGGATCTCTCGACTGCTTATCATCCTTAGACCGACGGTAAGACGGAGAGGGTGAATCGTGTTTTAGAGGATCTTTTACGCTGTTGTATTCTGGATTTCGGAGGTAGTTGGGAGGATTACTTACCGCTTGTAGAGTTCTCCTACAACAACAGCTTTCAGTCTAGTATTGGCATGGCTCCTTTCGAGGCTCTTTACGGAAGGCCATGTCGTTCTCCTTCGTGTTGGTTAGAATCTGGCGAGAAGCTCCTTCTTGGTCTAGATTTAGTTCGGGAATCTTCTGAGAAGATTATTCTTATTCGTCAGAGAATGAAAGAGGCGCAGAACCGTCAGAAATCCTACGCGGACAACCGTAGGAAGCCTCTTGAGTTCTCCATTGGTGATCATGTCTTTATTCGGATTTCTCCCATGAAGGGGGTTGTGCATTTCAGCTCTACAAGGAAGTTGGCTCCTCGCTATGTCGGACCATTTCCTATTACGGAACGCATCGGCCCCGTTGCTTATCGTGTGGCTCTACCTGCTCATTTCTCTGGAATACATAATGTGTTCCATGTTTCTCAGCTTCGCAAGTGTGTGCGTAACCCTGATTCTATTATCGAGCCTCATATCGTGCCCGATGTGGAGATCTCACCCGATCTATCTATAGAGCAGCAACCTCTTCGTGTGCTTGATTCAGAGATCAGACGTCTTCGAAACAAAGAGGTTCCGCTTGTGAAGATTCAATGGTCGTCTAATCCTAAGGACTGCACTTGGGAGACCAGAGAATTTATCGAGCGTACTTATCCTGGTTTTCTTTCATCTTCCGGCACGGGTGAGCATCTATATTTTATCTTCTGTATTCCTTTTGTGGATTAGATGTTATAGACGACTTCTATATTTAAGGAAATTGCGGGGACGCAATTTTCTTAAGGGAGGGAGTCTGTAACAACCCTGAGATTGCAATTACCGAATAATGAATTAAAATTATGATTTTAAGTTGAAAAGGGAGCTAAACAAAATTTTGGGAATTTAAATTTGCAATTGGTTTGCAAATTAAAGTATTTTGGGTTTAAAATGGGGAAATTAATATTTTTGGAATTTAATATTTAAAAAGGAGAATTTTTAAATGTGATAATGGGTTTAATTGGCTAATGAGACAATTATATGGTTTTAATTAAAACTAGGATGCCACTTAGGATTTTGTTCACATGATAACCTTAGAAATTAAACTAAGTCCTAAAGGGTTTAAAAACCTCCTAACATAGCCCATTAACCAACCCACTCCTATATAATATCTCAAACCCCTTCCATAAACCCTAACCCTCCTCTTCATAATTCCTAAATCTAGATCTAAACATAATTAATGGCCTCCCTTTAGAAGACCCATCTCCTTCTCTTCATAATTAGACTAGTCTAATCTTTGAAATGTAATGCAATCTCCCCTATTCTCTAATCCATATTAATCTCTATTTTATCTCTACCATCTTGTTGTAATCTTCGTTTTGTTTTTTTTGATTTTTGGGTCCTTGAAGTTGCTTGATCTTTTGCTTTGGGGTTGAGAATTTTGGCTTGATTTGGTTGTTGCACACAAACTATTTGATCCTTTGCTTCATTGAGGTAATTACTAATTATTAGTGATTATTGCTAGTTATAATTTTGGTGAAAATTTAATGCAAAAACTTGAAAATAGCACCCCCAAACAATCAAAAACTGCATATTAAGCTGGCTGGAAATTGCTTCAGCCTGAAAACAGGCCAAAACCCAATTCTGAGTGCCCCAGGGCAGGCCTGGGTTGCATCCAGGCTGCTGCCCAGGTGCAGCAGGCTAGCCCGGTTGGGCTAGCCAGTAGCTGGATCAAAGTCCCCAGCCCACACGGGCTGGGGCTGGCCGCAAACCCCAGCCCGTGTGGGCTGGGGCGGGCCACAGGTCCCCAGCCGCGTGGGCTGGGGCGGGTCTCCAGACCCCAGCCGCTTGGGGCTGGGGCGGGCCGTGTTCCCCAGCCCATGCGGGTTGGGGAAGCTGCTCTAGACCCCAGCCCGTGTGGGCTGGGGCGGGCCGTAGGTCCCCAGCCCGCGTGGGCTGGGGCGGGACTCCAGCCCGCTTGGGGCTGGGGCGGGCCTCTTGTCCCCAGCCCGCACGCGGGCTGGGGTGGCCTCATGTCCCCAGCCCAGGCGGGTTGGGGCTGGCCACAATTCCCCAGCCCAGGCGGGCTGGGCTAAAATATATATATATATATATATATATATATATATATATATATATATATATATATTGGGTTAAATCCTGTTTCCAGATTTTTTACCTCCGCTTCGCGATGCCTCCACGATCGCATCCGAAGTCGGAATTCGACGTTTTTGGTCTCGTTGGAAAGGTGGAGTTTCGAACTCCATCTCTGAAAAATTTGGGCATCATCGGAGTTCGTTTGATACTTCGAGTTTCGTGTCGAAGTTGAACTCTGGTCGCTGTTGGTAAACAGTGTGAATCTTGTTCTGGGTCCAACTTTGAGACGTCGCTGCCACTTCGTCTCAACTCGGAATCCAGAAATTCTTTTTGCATCTTAAAGTAGGGATGTTGGACTACATGCCTGCAAATTTTCATGACATTCGGACACAGTTTGCTGGTCCAAATAAATTGCCGAACTTGGGTTCGCAGCTGTTTTTTTGAATGTTTACAAACACTTAGAATATTTTTCAGTGGTTTTTCTGGTTTTATTGATTTCTTTGAGATTTGTCTCTAGATTTCGTACACGGGTTTTATGAATTATTTTCAAAAGATTTTTCACTCCTAAATGGCTTTCGAAATTATTATATAATATTATTTTCAATTATTAAATTAATTACTCCATAATAGGAGAGTTTTCAAAAGCCGTTTTAAAGTGATTTCAAAATAAATTATAAATCCGTTTCGCACCATTATTTTCTATAATAAAACCTCACACTCACTTTTTAGCACGTCGAGCGAAGTGGAAAGGTGCTTAAACGGTTAGGAAATCTCCGGCCTATGGAACCGTGTGTATTTCCTTTCCGGTTAATCCCCGACCTATTCGATTGATCGTTTTGACCTTTGGGTCTAGTTTACCGATGATACGAGGTGGACTTTTTATGGTTTGGAGTGTGAGCTTGCTATTGGTTAGTAAACCGTTTAGTGCGAACGTGGGGTATGGGACTCATTGTTAACACTTTACGGGTTCCTCTCCAAGAAGTTAGTGACACATTAGCCTCTGGGCGGCCAGTACTGGACCTCTGGGTCACCACACCTCTGGGCAACCGTCTCTGGACACCTGCTCTATGGAGCAGTTTATTTTTCGGCATGCGCCTCTGGGCCTTTATCCTTCTGGGAAGGATCTTGCCGTCTCGCGCGTTCCGCATCTGTGCGAGTGATCGATCATAACTCTACAGTACTTGGCAACAACGACTCCGGTCGGTGCACGTGCAATACTGGTATTATTTGATGATTTTTATATCCATTCGAATACCGCCATTCGGTGTTGGTTCTATGGAACCGTACGATGTAAGTGCGATTGCCTTGTGGATTCACAGTGTCTCTGGACACTGCTTTTCAGTGTTGGATTTCATTGACTTTTTAGTATATCCCCATTGCTCTTTGGAGCATCGATCTTTGCTTGGGCATTGATTACAGACTCTGGCCACTCTTGGGATTATTGACTATGGGCAACTTTATATAGCTTTGGCTACGCCGATGATATGAGGCGATTTTATTTATTCAACACTTTGGTGCTGATATTCTCTTTGGAGATTTTTACTGTTGATTGATGATTAGGGACCGTCATTATATTCATGTGGTCCAAAATACTCTTCTCTTAGGAAAAGTATTGTTTTATTTATGTACCGCATTATTATATATCTCAGTTCGTTATGAATTTCAAATCCTATGTCCCGAAAGAACTTTACATCTCAAGCATCCCGATGCTATTGAGCAGTTATCTATTACATTTCAAAGCATGGCCATGATTCGAATGCTCTCATTTCTTCCTTCGAATCGGAGGATGTCATAACTAATATTCCGGTTGTTTGTGATTTTTCTGATGTCTTCGAGCCTATTTCGTGTTTGCCGTCGAAGAGGGCAATTGAGTTCCGTATTGATCTTATCTCTGGTGCTCATCCTTTCAGTCGTCCTCCCACGAGGATGTCTGCTAAGGAAAATGAGGAACTCAAGCAACAATTATATGAATTGGAAGCCAAGCAATTTATTCGTTCTAGCTCATCTCCTTGGGGCGCCGCCGTTGTCTTCGTTAAGAAGCCAGATGGTACTCTTAGGCTTTGCATTGATTATCGCAAGCTTAATGAGCTCACTATCAAAAATAGGTATCCATTACCTAGGATCGACGACATGTTCGATCAGTTAAGTAGCGCTAAGCTTTTCTCCCAACTCGATCTTGCTACCGGTTTTCATCAGTTACAAGTTGCGGAAGATAGCATCCCTCTTACCGCATTCTGTACTCGTTATGGTTCTTACGAATGGCTTGTTATGCCGTTCGGTTTGACGAACGCTCCAGCGTATTTTGTTGATCTTATGAATCGGATATTCCGGGAATATCTCGATAAGTTCGTCTTGGTTTTCATAGATGATATTCTTATTTATTCCAAATCTGAAGCCGATCATATTCAGCATTTGGAGATTGTTTTTAGCACTCTTCATCAGCATCAGCTTTATGCCAAATTCTCCAAGTGTCACTTCTGGGAGAATAAGGTGAAGTTTCTCGGTCATATTGTTTCTTCCGATGGTATCTCTGTCGATCCTTCCAAGATCGAATCTATTTAGAATTGGAAGAGGCCCGAGACTGTTACTGAGATCCGTAGTTTCCTTGGATTGGCGGGTTATTATCGCCGGTTCATTAAGGACTTTTCTCGTATTGCTTTACTGCTTACCACTCTCACGAGAAAAGCTGTTCCTTTTATTTGGTCTGATAAGTGTGAATTTTCTTTCATGAAGTTAAAAGATCTCCTTACTCATGCTCCTATCTTAGTGGTTCCCGAAGGGAATCATGATCTTGGTTTTTATACCGATGCCAGTGGTTATGGACTCGGTGCCGTTCTGATGCAAAAGGATAGAGTAGTTGCCTATGCTTCTAGACAACTAAAGCCTAACGAGATTCGTTGTGCTACCCATGATTTGGAGTTAGCCGCTATAGTCTTTGCATTAAAGATTTGGCGACATTATTTATTGGGCAAGCGTTTTGTTCTCTTCACTGACCACAAATCTCTGAAATATCTCTTCACTCAGAAGGAACTTAACATGAGGCAATAGCGTTGGCTCGAATTTCTTGCTTCATATGATTTCGATATTCAGTATACCCCTGGTAAGGGTAATCGAGTTGCTGATGCGCTTAGTCACAAGCAGCAAGTTGTTGTTTCCATGATGCTAGCAGAATGAAATATGTTGGAAGTTTTATCTCATTGTGTTATTATAGACCGTCCTTCGGATTCTGATTCTCCCGTACTTTTATTTAGCATGGGAGCTCGTCCTAGTTTGTTGGATCGAATTGCTGATGCCCAAAAACAAGTTCCAGATCTCTCTTATCTTATTCAGCGTTGTAAATCGGAACCCCGAAGTGATAATCTAAAGGATTTCGATATTGATATTAATGGTTGTATTCGAAAGAAATGAAGGTTGATCGTGCCTAATGTTCCTAATCTTAGAAATGACATTCTTGAGGACTGTCATCGTTCTAAGTATACTATTCATCCCGGCAGTAGTAAGATGTATGCCGACATGAAACGCTTATACTTTTGGGAAGGTATGAAGCGTGATGTTGCAAGTTATGTGAGTCGTTGCATGACTTGTCAACTTATTAAAGCGGAACACCAACGTCCTAGTGGTCTTTTGCAGCCTCTTGAGATTCCATTATGGAAATGGGATCAAATTTCTATGGACTTCATTGATGCTCTACCTCGTTCGAGGTCGGGCCATACTAGTGTTTGGGTGATTGTTGACCGATTGACCAAATCAGCCCATTTTATTCCTATCAAGTCCAATCGGACTGCTCCTTTTATGGCTAAGCTGTTGATTAAAGAAGTCGTTCGACTTCATGGAGTTTCTAGTTCCATTGTTAGTGACAGAGATCCGCTTTTCACTAGTGGTTTTTGGCAAAGCCTTCAGAAAGCTTTGGGTACTAAGCTCAATCTCAGTACAGCTTATCATCCACAGTCTGATGGTCAGACTGAAAGGGTGAATCAAGTCTTAGAAGATCTCCTTCGCGCTTGTATTCTTGACTTTGGAGGTAGTTGGGAAGACCACTTATCTCTTGTTGAATTTTCTTATAACAACAGTTTCCAATCCAGTATCGGTATGGCTCCTTTCGAAGCCCTTTACGGAAGGCCGTGTCGATCACCATCTTGTTGGTTGGAATCCGGGTAAAAGTTAGTTCTCGGCCCCGATTATATTCGTGAATCTTATGAGAAGATTGATATTATTAGACAGAGAATGAAAGAGGCTCAGAATAGGCAGAAATCTTATGCCGATCATCGTAGGAAGCCTTTGGAATTTTCTGTTGGCGATCACGTGTTCATTCGTGTTTCTCCGATGAAGGGGGTAGTGCGTTTTAGTAGCTCCGGGAAATTGGCTCCTCGATATGTTGGACCATTTCCTATTACGGAACACATTGGCCCTGTTGGTTATCGTGTATCGCTACCTATTCAGTTTTCGGGAATTCATGACGTATTTCATGTATCCTAGCTTCGTCGATGCCTTCGAGATTCGGATTCTATCATTGATCCTCATGTATTTCAAGATCTTGAGATCTCACCCGACATGTCTATGGTGCAAAATCCTATTCGTGTGCTAGCTTTGGAGGTTAAACGCCTTCGGAATAAAGAAGTCCCGCTTGTGAAAATTCAATGGTCCGCAAACCCCAAAGATTGCACTTGGGAAACCAAAGAATTCATCGAGCGTTCTTATCCCGGTTTTCTCTCCTCTTAGGGTGGGGGCGAGCATTCTTAATTCATCTTTTCTATTTTAATCTTTGTTGTGATGAATAATTTGTGTTATAAACAACTTCTAGTATGAAAATTGCGGGGACACAATTTTTATACGGGGGGAGTTTGTAACAACCGTGATTTTTTATTACCGTCGAAAGAAAAGATACAAATCCATTACAAAGTCAGTTGCATACCTCTAAGTGGTAGCAGCTGATATGAATTGCAATTGGCCTTGGTTGTGTTGAAAAATAACCAAGCTATGTTGTAACATCTTTTGCCTTCTTCACGTGTAAGAATAGATCCAAGTTAAAAGCAAGTTGAACACGTCGCTGCCACTTACTTTGTAAAACAAAAATATGAAAACTTTTATCAGCCATCATTATTTTTATGCAAGTGGTGTCCTTCTCTTCTCTAGTGCACGTCTCCACTTTAATTCTAGTGTACCAAAATATTGCCAGCGCACTTATTTGCATTGACTCATACAATTGGGGAAAAGAAAAGTAAAAGCTGCAACATTCTTTTGTTTTCAAAATCTCCGGTAACTCTGCAAACTCATTAATGGCGGTTCAAGTTTTTGCTCTCTTTTGAATCTTAGTTGCTAACTGATTTCGAAATAAACTAGAGGTGAGCGCTAAACTCACATTTCTAATTTAAAAACTAGGCTGCCTGTTACACCGCGTGATAGTATACGTAGCAAGAAATCAGGTTACAGGTCATCTTTATTTCATTTCTTGCGTGAAAACAAGACCAGGCATATTATTTTGTACATACGTGAAAAACTGCATTGCCCAGTCCGTATTTCATTATATGCGTGCATTTAAAAACTATGCCAGACCATCTTTTTTTTCGTGTGTGCATGAAACATTGCCCAGGTGTGTGTTTTGTTTCAATTAGTGTGAGCAAAAATGTTTTAAATTTTTTGTCATATATGTTGTGTAAGTTGTGTCGTGTGGAAACAAGTTCCTGGCCACGTGCATTATCTTCCGTGTGTGCACGCATATTGCATATAGTACCCAGGCCTTGTTTTATAAATATATATGCGTGCAAAGTGAACAAACCCAGGTCATTTAATTTGCCAGTTTTATTTCGTACATGTAGGTAAGTTGAATTTAATAAAAATTGGGTCCAAGTCCGATTTTCGTGCTATAATGTACAGCACGCATTTAAGTCAAGGGTTCAAGTTACTTCCTTCCGTGCATGCATGCACGTTGTGCATTTTTGCCATTTTTTACTTTGCACTCACATAGCCAGGTAGTTTTAATTTTGTTCAACTTCATATTTGCGTGTAGAGTATGTGTCCAGGCCTTTCTTAAAAGTTGTTCAATGCGTGCGTGTCCGGGTAATATATGTGGATGTATATTTGTGCAATGGGGGACACGTGTAAATTGTCCACAACATTTATATCTTTGCCCAAAAGTGTTACGTGCCTGCTTGTTATTTTCATTATTTGCATTAAACATGTTTTGCAAAGTGTAAATCAAGTCCAGGCAGTGCTATATTCGTTGAATATATAGTAGTGCAGTCTACTGTTTAATTTACGTTAAACCGGTGTTTTGTTTTGGAACGTATTTTGTTGCCGTTATTTTTATAACGAGTTTTTACCCCGGTGCTTATTTTTTGAGGTGTGT
The DNA here is from genome assembly GCA_030737815.1 of Allium fistulosum. NCBI lineage: Eukaryota > Viridiplantae > Streptophyta > Magnoliopsida > Asparagales > Amaryllidaceae > Allium > Allium fistulosum. The sequence goes on from JASFAW010000015.1 coordinate 3,929,858, forward strand.
TGTTTTGATGAGATTTTTGACGAATAAAAATTTCTATTGTTTTGACTTCAGTAGTCGTCAATTTAAAGTGAATTTTCGAGTGGCTATCTTGCAATCGAGAAAACCCGCAACGCTGATTTTATATCTGTTTTTACGGTGTTTTATGAAGCGCAATTTCCTTGTTGAAATTTCTATAGAAGTTTCTGTTTTAATCACGTGTTTTTAAATCGTTTTAAAATAAAATTGTTTTCAAAAATTTTACAGTTTACGCTTCCAAAATAATGAGGAATCGATTTAAACGCTTCAGCAAAATTAAGGACTATGAACCCTTACTTTTACTGATCCGATTAATTCCGGACTTGTCCATTTGAGAACGTAAATTTTAATTATATAAAATACACAATTTTGCACTTTCAAGGAAACGATGAAGAGACTTAAACGATTTAGCAAAAGTGCGGAATATGGAACCACGCTTTTACTAATTCGGTTAATTCCGGACTCGTTAATTGAAATATTTGCCGTGGAATTGCTGTTTGAAAATTTTGATGATTTAGTTGGGCTTTCGAGGCCACTATGCTGGACCTTCGGGCCAATTACCAGTACTAGGCCTTCGGGTCATATGTTGGACCTTCGGGTCATTCGTTGGGCGCCAAATATTATGATGATAGTACTTGGTAGGCTTCGGCCATATGAGATGCACGTGCGGCATAGCTTAGACTCGCCATATGCTGGGATCGATCCACTTTTATGCTGAATTTTCTAATTATCTTATTTTGATTTCAAGATTTTTGTGAATTGCTGTTTCAAATTAAATTTTGAATTTGGAAGTTGATTGTGGTGGAGTTTAATGAGATTTCTTCATTTAAACTATGTTGATTATTTATGTTGAATAGTCTTATTCGAGATTATGATTAGCTTGCTTTGGTGTTGTTTATCATGCAATTATTTCTAAGTTTAAATTAGACTGATCTGTTTATTGTTTTCTTTTAAATAATACTCAGGTCAGACCGAGTTATTTTAGGATAATCGCTATCTCTGATTCAGTTGCTGCTTCATCTTTTGGGATTTCACCTCATCTTTTGTTTAGGCTTCGAGGTGTTACTTTTGGTGTATTGACTCGCATCTCATGTATGTTATGATGGCTATGTATATGTACATTTGATTCATGTGAACCATCGAGTGTTGTAGCATGTATCCAGACTTATCTTCCGTTATATATGATATTTTTGTTCGGATGTGATTATACTATCTGTGTTGTTGCTATTATGAGTTGTTCTGAATTTTTCTTAAGCCACCGTGGTTTCGTTTTAGATTTGGATTGAATGTATATCGCTGGGAGTAATTACACAACTCCTATCGATGTAATCAATACTCGTCTAAGGCATAACTTACAGATGGTCGCTTCTAACAAGCCTTATTCTTCGCAATAGCAGACGTTATTACCTTATAATAACCTTTGTTATTGTGAGCATAGAGGTGGGGCATCACAAGTGGGGTAGTAATAGTTATAACAGTTATTTGTAAATAATAAACTTACAAATGATATTAAATGTATTAATGGTGACGATTGTTGTTTATTGCCAACATATTTAATCAATTGCAATTAAATGTAATTAAATGTTACATTAACGTGAATTAAGACAATAACTGAAAATTATGAATGTAATAGAATGAATAGAAATGTTAATTTTATTTATAAGGTAATAATTGATTTAATAAAAGAATGAAACCAAGATAAATAAATTAATTGGGATTTCAAATTTTAATTAATGTAAAAATCGACAAAATTCAATATAATTGAAATATAGTAATTAATACAAATAAAAGATGATAATTGTAGAATATTAATTCAATAGGATGTAACCAATGTAAATTTTATTCATAATATAATAATTGATTGAATAAAAAGAATTGAAATCAAGTTTGATCAATTTATTGGAATTTAAGCTATAATAAATGGATTTATTGCAATTAAATGTAATTATATACTACGTTAATGGAAATTAAGATGAAATTGTAAAATATTAATGTAGTAAGAGATAAACTAATGTTAGTTATATCCTTAGGGTAAGAATTGATTGAATAACAAGATTGAAAAGTCAAACAAATGGATTTATTGGAAATTTAAATTATAATTACTGAATTATTGAAATTGAAATCAAATACTGTAATTTGTGCAATATTGAATATTGAATTGATATAGAAATTTGTTTTAAGGTATTATAAATTACTAAGTAATCTAAAGTGATAGAAATTTGTAAATTATAAAATTTGAATTAAAAAGTGATTAATTAATTTAATTTTTATTTATTTAATTAACATGAAAATAGCTATTTTGACCACTGACTCGGATTTCGACGAAACTAGTTTCATCAGATCCGTAAAAATGAATTATTGTAGGATTTCAAGTTTTGTAGCGATCGGAGTTGTCGTTTGATCGTACAGGCTCAAAATGCCTAGAAATCAATTTAATTAAATTCAATTGAAATCAATTTGAAATAAGCTGATTTTAAGCTAACTTCTTCATACGAAGGAATTAGGACTTGAAACCTATTCCATTGAGTTTAAAAACATCGGAAACATCTATTTTGATATATGGAATGATCTATTTTCGTTTCGGGATCAGAACGGGCTTTTTGGGTCGCGTAGTCGTTTCCATCCAACCCTGCCTATATATAGGCTGTTATAAACTCTTGTTGTTTCTCACATTATTATTTATGTACGTACATCTTCTTCTTCTTTCTCAAACCTAATTCCCAAATTCCAGAACCTAATTTCAAAAAAAACCAAAAAAAATTGCTCCAAGTTTACTTCGAGTCGGGAAGAGGTTTACTTCGAGTTTTTGAGGAGAAAACCCTACAGCGGGGCTCGGGTCATTTTGGCAAAAACTCATAGCAAGCACCGGGTAATTGAGGCGGCGACTCGAAGTAAGACCCGAAGTCGAAATTTTCCAATCTTCTAACGTTAATAAGTTTTGCATAAGAGCTCGAATTCACGCGCGGTTTATTTCATTGGGATCGTTTCGAAACTCTGAAGATTTTAACGCTAGTTTGTATGAATTCTGAGACCGTTCAAATTTTGGGCTTAATTTTAATTTTAATTTGAAGGTGAGTGTTTTAACCCACTCACAATTACTAAATTATCTTATGTTAGTTAAATTAAATTTATGATGTGATTAGAAATTAATTGATCGATGTTTGGTATGTTTAAATTGTCATTTTAGTTAAATTTGACTTTTATTACATTTAATTATCGTTTAATTTAATATTGAATTTAAATTGTCAATCTAATACCCGTTATTGATGATCAGTTATCTATTGATGTTTATTAATTGATTGGGATGATGATTGTGATGGATGTTTGATGGTTGATATTGGATGACTGGATGATTGTATTTTATATTGTTATAAACTGCAAGCTCCCTATGGGTTGAAATGATACATACCCAAACGATCTATAGATTAGGAAAAAATCGTTATGGGTTGAAATGATAGACCCGAGCGATTTTATGAATTTTTATTAAATTAGGGATTGCGGTTTGAAATGATATATAACCGTAAAATTGTAAATTGCGGGTTGAAATGATAAATATCCGTATCACTTGACCTTAGGGTAGAAAATTATATACGGACACTGGATTGGTTAAATTAAGTGATTTTTAAATCTTTCAAATTTTGAGTTCAGTTAACTGGTGTTTTGAAATAGAAATTGATTTATATAAACTGAATTATTTTTGAAAATCCAAGCGTTAATGTTGAAATTGGAATTGATTTAATGTATTGTTCAAAGGATTTAAATTGGAATTTCAAAGTTGAATTGTCAAATATAAATGAATTATCGAAATTGAGTTATTGAAATGTTTGGATATAATTTTTAAATCTATTTTTAAACCAACTTAATTAATTTAAACTGTTCCAATTTATTTTAACCAAATTTAACCAATTTCAAACTAATTAACCCAGTTAATCTATTTTAATCTATTATAATCTAATTTAATATATTTAATCTATTTTAAACCATTTAAACTTTATTAAACTATATTAAAATGTTTTAATTTATTTTAAACTATTTTAATTTAATTTAAATTATTTAATCTATTTTAAATCTATTTAATATAATTTAAATCTATTTAATTCATTTTAAATCTAATTTAATCTGATTTAATCTAATTTTAATCTATGTTAAACTATTTTAAATATTTTAAACTATCTTCAAAACTATTAAAACTATTTATAACTATCTAAACTATTTTCTAAATTTTAGACTATGTAAAGTGGAAGTGTTTATATTCAAATCCTTGATTTAAAAGCGAATATGATTAAATGATGTTATAACTTAAGTTGGGATTTAAATGACATAGTTGATTAAATATGATGATTTTGAAATAAGGGTTTAACCTATTTTGGAAATATGATTTTTGAAAGAAATTGTGATTTCGGAAACGATATGATTTTAAATGTGATATGATTTCGAAGGCGAATATGATTTCGAAAGTGAACATGATTTCGGAAAGTAATATGATTTGAAATTGAATATGAAATTTTGATATAAATTGTGAATTGACTTTTTAAAACGTAAAAGAACCATCCGGTGTGAAATAAGCATTTGGTTGTTAAAGAGACCGGGATCAGATATTGTCATACTCTCTGCCAATACCAAAAAACCACTTTAACAACTATGTACATGTTGGAGATTCCAGAAATGAAGTAGGATGGTTTGGTGTACGATTCGGTATGAGGTATTTACGTGACCCTAACTCCCGTGAGTCAGCTTAGATGTGACTAAAACAGGAGCCAGGTCGGGCCAAGTGAGGTCACACCTCCGATTGGATACATCTCTTCGATACCATATTATGACTTTGTGATTGATTTGGGGGCCACCCCTTGATTTTGATTTGGGAGTGTGTTCCGAGGTGGGCGGTGGTAGCTGTTATGCGTTACCACCAGTCCGGATATGCAATTGGTATATCTACCCTGGCATTGCCTCGAGTGTCGTGTTCACATGCCCTATCGTGCCTTCTACGAGTTTGTTTTGTACCATACCTATGGAGTGCCCTCTGATAGCCTCTAGTTTACGGAGGAGTTATGGTACTGTATAGACTATGGGAATATATAAAAATGTGTTAAGGGGGATATGGGTAACGCCTTAATGCTATTTTAATACTTTTACTTTACTGTAGACATATTATAATAGCGTATTATACTACATAGTAGATAGTTTAACGGATCCTTAGGAGATGGGAATCCCGGACATCTCTTAAGTTACTGCACCCACGTTAGACACTAGATAAGAGATGTCAAACCCCGTAAACATCTCTGACGCCGTTACACTCATATTTACCGTTGATTTAACTTACATAAGATCTTTTAGTTCTGACTCGAGTGTTTTGTCTTTTCAATTCGCTCGGGTCAGCCTGTTCATTTTAGGGTTGAAGACCTTATTTCTGGAGGGCGAAGATGAAGATTTGTACTATTACTATTTATTATATTTATTCTACCGCATCATGGTGTTCCGCTGCATTTATTTATTACTTCTTGTTGTATGTAACTCTGATTTTGTTGTAAAGGAATAATTAAACGTATTTACAAAAAAGCTTCATTAACTGTTATTTGATTATTATATTTTTTCATTCCGCTGCGAGATTCTCTTTTGTTTTTTCTTTCTCTGTTTTTTTTTCTTATTTACCCCAATAACAATCTGCCCTTTTGTATGGTTTGAGTCTGACGTATGTGGTTTATCGTCGATTTAAACTGTCCAAAATGGCAGGTCGTTACACATTCAATGGTTAGTTAGTGGGGATTTTATGAAGGATGTTAATCGACTTTTGAAAAATGTATGTACAAGTTATGGAAGATGTTTTATATAATAATGCAAAAAAAAATGAAGATTATTGGCATTGTTGTGATTTTCAAATGTTCTAGCTCTCAATGACATCTCAACGCTTTGTTAGAAAAGTCAATCTCTGTATGCAGTATTTTGATGCTTATCTACCAGGTTTTAACCTTTATATATATATAACATAATGAGCACAAGGTCAAAAATCTTAGGATCTCACTGTTTTGGCCAAATTAGCCTGATTTTAATGTTTTATATGCTCATTTAAATAATATCTTGGTCTCCACCTTTTGAGTCCTTTGGTATGTAATTACAACAAAATTAATAACTATTTATGGAGATCCTAATAACCTCACAAATAAAGAAAAAAAATGGGTTGGGAAGAAGGAGTTGTTTTAAAAAATTTATACTTAGAAATGTGCTTAACAAATATGGTCATAACTTTTAATTCATACCTCCAATTGTGAAGAATTTTTTTGTTGGAAGATATTTTAATATAGAATAACTTTCGCATTTGTCACTTTTGAAAATTTTGAAATCTATTGTTATTAAAATTCCATTGAATTTAGTATAAAAACCTAGCCGGATAATAAATTTTTCGAGTTTTTGAGTCTAAGTGTTTTTACCATATCTTTTGAATGAGTTTCAACTTGATTATAGAATTCGAAAGAGAGTTAATGTTTGAATTGCATGACGTCTCCCTATAAGAAATAACGAGGACGATATTTCCATAAGAGAGGAGGTCTATAACAACCCTGTTTTGAGGCTGTAATATTAAACTAATTTATTTAAAATAGAAATGTTAGAATTCAATTTCAATAATTATTATTTTGGAATCAAATTATTATTCAAATAAAGCCTATTTATTAAAGAATTTTGTTTTTCGGAGACTATAATAAATTGGATAAAGTGTCGGTGTTAAATATAAAAATAGTTAAAAGTGGAAATGGCTTTATAATTTAAATAGACAAAAAGAAGTTCTATTCAATATTTAATAAAATCAGTAGATCAATGAAGATAATAAATTTATTTTTATGTCAATACAATGAATAATTGAAAATAAATTTACTGTGTTAATATGATTAAATAAAGTGGTACAATATTGGATTGGTTAGTGGTGTGCAATCATCACAGTATATCGTGTGAAGAAAATTTTTGGTCTATATAAATTCAATTCAATTAAAAACTTCCAACAAATAAAAGGAAGAATTGTTTCTAGGGAAAAGGAAAAGAAAATTGCTGATTTAAATTTGGGCCCAAGCCCAAAACACTAAAGCAATCCTATTTCCCTTATTTTACCCATAAAACCCCTTTCCCTACTAATCCGTGTGAGAAAAGAGTCGCGCAGGACCAAATCGAGTTCGACATCGCAAGGATGAAGGAAGAAATTATGCGCCTCAAGATGCGACTGGCATCGTTCGAGCATGGTGGCAAGATCACGTGGACCTAGGGCAGGCGGCGTGTGGTCGTTGGCTTCAGGTGCGTGTGTCGATGGAATCAGGCAAGGTGCGGTTGTGAAGGAGAGTTTGGAGCTGGAGGTTGGGACGTCATTGACGCAGGCGGTGGTGGAGTCAAATTCTGGCGATGACAGCAGCATGAAGTTAGTTGATGAATTGTCGATGTTGGCAAGCATTCAGTTGGGACAGAAGCTAGTGTTTCGGCAACACAAAGATGGTCAAAGGGAGAGACGGTGGATGTTGGCTGGCAGATGTAAATGTAGGTCCCAACAAGCAAACAGTTTTTGTGAGTTATTTTTAACTCACGATTCTATCTTTACCTTTATGAATTTCGTTTATATGCCTTAATATGGTTGTGTGTGTGATAATACTTGGGTGTTGATGATTGAACTGAATGAAATATTGTTCCATACTAGTGTTTGGTGATAAACGAATTATTGTGTGGATTAATTGTGAGAATTTACAAACGGAACTCCATCCGTTTGTGAATTTAAATGTATGGTACGTTGATACATGTATTTCATCGTGTGATCGAAGTTGTCGGAAAGCAACTCGGACCGCTAAGAAATTTTATATTATGGAATGATATTTTATAAAGCGATGTTGGCTCTAGAAGACGCATTTTTGATGGATTTATTGTTTGAATTGTCTAAATGTTTTTAAATGATTTTTAAAATAAGATTTTATCTATTTTAATCCTTGTTGGAATTTATTTTATAGAATATAGTTAAATTATATTATATTCTTAACTTATTTCTTATTTCATAATTTTTATTCAAAGCTTTCAAAGATGAGTAATATTTATTCATAAAACCTTTTAAAATTTACTATTATAAGTATACTATAATTTTGGAAATGTTTTAAAGGCAAAAGATAAAATATAGTATTATTTTATAAAAGCTGTTATGAAAGTAATAATTTCAGTTTCAAGTGATTTTAGTTATAAAAGAGGTTTAATTGATTTTGAAAGCGTTCAAAAGCTTTTGTAAATAAACAACTTTTCCTTAAAATGGATTTAAGGATTTAAAAAGTGATTTCGGGAAATTATATCTTTGAGTATATAAAATTAATTTAAAACTTTTTTATTTTATTTATTATGGATTTGAGATTTTAATGAGATTTTGTGTTTTTCTATGAAATGATGAATTTTAATAAACGGTCGAATCATACAGATTGGTATGTGACTTTTTGTACAGTTCTTTCACTTATGTCATAACTCGTTGAATGGAGTATATTAAGTGGAAATTACTAGCTTTTAGTAAATACTTGAATATCATTAAGTGGTATGGGACATTTAGTGAAATTCTAATGATTGCCAAAGTGATAGTGATTAACACTTATACTATCTTTGGGTATTTATCTATATAGGCTGATAGATCCTTGAAAGACGATGACTCATTTATTCATCGATCCAAGGGTCGATGCATTTTTAGATTTGGATAGGCAGACCTATATTGATGGAGTTAGGTTTGTTATGGTGTAACACAACTGCCCTTTTATTTCTTGGATAGGTGTTTACATGCATTAATAGTCTATACATTGGATGACCATAACCTATCAGTTTGATGAGCAGTTTGGACGTTGTTTGCCTATATTGTTTCCGTTAGGAAAATTCGCATAATTTTAAAATAAACACAATTACCTTTTTATTAGTAGTAGGTGTTTATACCTTTTTAGTCTTATTGTTTCCATTAGACTACTACATTATGTGGCCGAGCCTATATTGTTTTGGTTAGAGTCAGTATCGCTGTATTAAACTGATAGTGACTACCATATATTTCATTAGTGATGAATATTTCTTCAGAGATTTTTGAGATGGATATTTAGTATCTTTTGACTCAAAAGAATTTTGAATTGTTACCACCATATTTCCAAATGATAGTCCATTAGAGACTTGATAGGGATTTATGAAAGGATGGTTTTGATTAATATGTTTATTATGATTTATTTGGCTTCAGGCATATCTTTATTATGGCTTATTTTTATTATTAAGTCATATATTTATGATATCAGTATCCCACCTTTTTATTAGATATAGTCTGACCCGTTTATTTTTATAATACTCGAGTTAGGTCGAGATTCTATAGGTACATGGACTTGCCGACTTTTAGATTTTGTGCTAGTACTGGAGTAGAATATTTTGACATTTTGAGTTTACTTCATGATTGTATATATAGATACTTTGGATGACCTATCTTGTATATTATTTAGTAGCTGCCTTATACCTGATATGATATTTTGGATGTGATGTGGATATTTATGTGGGCCTAGTAATGATATTTTATGGACTCACATTTTATTATGTTATATGATGTATATTATTCCGCTGCGATTCTGTGACTGATATTGTATATTGTTCTGATTTATTTTAACATATGTTTTTATTGCTTTGTGTCGAGACTACACACGTCAATTATTCAGTTTAAGTCCTTAAATTTTTTGATAAGAATGACTATCAGTGTTAGCCCAAGGTAATAGTCATATCAGATCACTCTTAACAAACCTCATTCTCTGTACTGTTAGGCAGTATTACTTAGTAATACTCTTTAGTGGTATAGGTATAGAGGCGGGGCGTTACACGTCTCCTCGGTTATATGGGGCTAGTATCACGGTCAACTCAAGGTCACAGTCTCTAGCCACAGCAGTTCAGTTAATAATAATTGTTATTATTGAACCAAGGACTTTGTCTTTGGTCTATAGAGTTGAATATGAACGATATTGGAATTTCAACCATTACCAAATTCCATAAGTTCAAAGTGATGTAGTTTTGATGAAGAGAATTGAAGTAAATAAAAGTCACAACCGAGTAACGCTTGATAATGTAAAATTAGATTTTACCGAAATCAAATAAGCAATAAATTTAGCCAAAATATCACACCACCTTCTAAGTGACGTATGAACGTTAATATTCGAATAGTTCGATATTAATCATGGACCAAATTTATACCTGATGAGTCACACAACCGAACGTTAAATTCTCTTTTAACCAAATAATTTAATTAACTTAAAATTGTTGTAAATTAATTAAATTAAATAATATTTATAAATTTGATTTTGATTTGATAAATTAATATTAAATATATTTATAAAATTCACAAATATATTAATCGATTATGATATCGTTAATTGTTTTAGATTATATTTAAAATGCAAAATATTCATTCGGGCCTTAAATCGGTTGAGGCCTATCATGAGGGCTGGTAATTTGGCAACAACATAGTCTAAGGCGTTGCTCATTTAGGGTTAGGTTGGCTTAGTTTTGGATGGCTCAGATTAAAGGAAAATCGGTATGAGATCAGATCCACACTTCTCCCCACTCTATCCACTATATAAGCATCTCTAACCTAATTATTTTAGATCATTTTGCTGCCTCATATTCACTTACTTGCTGGCCGAAATTATTCCATTGCTTATCCATCATTACAAGCTTAAATCAAGTCAGATATGCTCACTATCCGATAGCTGAAGGTTAACGGTTCAAGGACTACCAATCTGTTGAAACGAAAAAGGTTTCAAAGGGGAGAGTTTATCTTTTCAAGGTGTACTTCAAGGCTTTGGAATTAAGGTATGGTTTTTATGAGATTATAATTTATAATTCTTAGTATAATATTTTATTATGCATGTGTGTAATATATTGTTTGTTAGGTGACGATTCTGATATGCAATAACGTTGCCATAAACTAGTTTGGTTATATGCATGTATATATTTATAGTTAAAATATAATAAGTTTTTTATATATGCCAGATTACTAAAGCTACATATAATAATAATATAATTTAATACTTTATTAAATTAATATATATATATATGTATGTATGTATGTATAACATTTAATTACATACATAAAGTTTATGATTAATTACAACATCACACGATGGTTAAAATTAGTCATATAATTTTATATATAAAATTTTATAGTAATGCTAATTTTCAGCAGTAAGAAAATAATTTTTATAAATAATTATTATTGTTTAATATTATTAAAATCATTTTACTATATAAATGAATTATATTAATTTAAATATGATATGAAAATTATTTTTTTAAATTTTATAAAATTATGTTAATATCAGATAAGATCTCGGTCGAAAAATAAGAAACAAAATATTCTTTGTTATTTTTAAAATTAATATTTAATTTGGCCGAATATTAATAAATCATTTAAAAATTTATTTAAACCAAAAATAATGCGGGAAAATTTCTGAAACCACAATCATTTATGATTTACTCAAAATTTAAAATTCAATATAAAGTTTCAAAAATAATTTTTTATTAATATTTTATGTAGTTTTTTTAGCAAGGCTGGCCGGCTTTTAAGTGGGCCGTCTACATTTATTAATGAAATTTTAACAGGTGTTTGGCACATGCGCCAAAACAACTATAAAAGCAAAGAAGTACAGGAGATTGGTAAAATACCAATACTACTAACAATATTTTATGTAATTTCGAATGAATATTCAACTGAAATATATTTTAAAATAATAATAAATTATTTCTGAGTTGTGGACATGATCTGGAACTTTATACAAAAAAACTAATAATTTATTAATTAATATATATTTATGTATATATATGTATTATAATAAAAAAATATAATTTATTATTATGTATATATTTGTACATATATTATTCACGGTTTATGAAAGAAATTATTTAATATTTAAATAACTTATTTATAAAATAAATATATTATAACAATACGTCTATATATTATTAATATTTTATTTATAAGAATATATACATATATACATAAACACACGCGCGCGCGCACATACATATATATATTTAAACATATTATACATTTACATAAAATTATTTAAAAGAACTTAACATATACATATACATACACATACATATATAGAACATTTATATATATAAATATAAGTAATAGTTTATATGCATAAATATATTTAGATAATATATACTTGCATATCGAATGAGCTAACATGTCTGTTGCGATGTAAATCCTTAAAATATTTACACGGGTATGTTATGCTTTGCACGGGTTGATATGTTACACATGCACACACAAATATATATGTGTATATGATACAATACATATAAATATACCGACATATAAATTACACAAAACTATATAATTTATAAATTTAAATAAAATAAATGATTTTATTTAAATAATATTTAGTAATGTTCTAAATGAATTAAACTTCATAGGCCTAATAAAGATCCAATAAGGGATTTTTTTGAAATTCACTAATAACTTCCGCAGCGAGCTAGCCCAGTTCCAACAGTGGTATAGAGCGCAATAGGCTATGTACGTTGTAACAACTCGGGATTTTGTAAAAGTTAGTTATCGACATTAGACGATTAAAATTTCTAACGAATTGCTATTGGAGTTTTCTTTTTATCAGTTGTAAATTTTTAATTGCCAAAATGTAAATTTTGTTAAATGTTGAAGTGGGCTTTAATATAATTTTAGCCCATGTTGTGTGGTGCGGGGAATGATTAAACGAGGCCGATGTCGTCCCTCCCTCAATTCATTTTCGTTCAAAACCCTAAACTAAACATTCGAAAAGAAAATAAATGGCGGCCTCGTCTTCTCTTCAAAATTAGGGCTTTCGATTTAATTCGATCAATTCGTCGTTGCTTGCTGTGGCTGTCTCTATCACGTCGAAGCAAGGTGAGTGTTCCACTCACATCTAATTCCATCTTGAGCTTATTAGTGTTCGAATTCTATGATTTTCGTTCATATTTGATTGTTGAATTCGTTACTTGTTTTGTCGGCCATTCGACTATGTGGGAGGTTGATGTTTTCTGACTTGGTTATTTTCCATGTCTTGATGATTTGCCGTGATGACTTTGAGTTGTTTCGAGCATTTGTGTTTTGTTGATTTGAGTGCATTTTTATGATGGGCATCGCCTTTAACTTCGATTTGTCATCCCATTGCTTTTGCATGGTTATTCGGTAGCATACTCGTCTTCGACTATGCATTCTCTTTGTGTATTGACTTCGGCCATTGCTTGAACTATTGTGACTTCGGCATTTACTTGATTTTGAACTGCTCGTTTTCTTGGTAATTTCGTTTCGGTGTTGCTGATTTCTTGTTTCTGGTTGTCACGATGCGGCTTTATCTCGTGACCACCACGGCTTGATGATTTTGCTGTGATGATTTTGGTTGTTCGACTTTGGCCACCCTTTGGTCACTTGACTTTGTTGAATTCCTATTACTTGACTAAAACTATCTCTAGTACCTTGCTCGATTTGCTTCAATGTGTTATTTACCCAGATGCATATCACTGCATTACACTTGCATATGCTCTCTGATATATTCGAGTCAGTTAGCATTCTTGACATGTTGTATTTTGTTTTACTATCACTTGAGACTGTATAGTCTATGTTGCATTTGGGTTGAGTCAGTGACTTGCCTTTTGCATTTTAATTGTGGGTTGGTGCCTATTGCTTCCGCACTGATTCATTGAGATGTCCACTGCTCGACTTTATGGTCGGGTTCCTTCATGTGGCCAGTGTTTGTGCATCATTACTGTTACATACGCATGTTGGTCCATTCTTGTGTCCAGGCCTAACCTGGTCTGATTCCTTTGCCATGCTGTTGGTTCGAGTTCTGTTGCCTTTTGATGTTATTTGTGTAGTCTGGTCTAGTTGAATTGTTGTCTGCATTATGGACATTGTTCGATAGCACTTGCTTCCATGTCTTTTGCATCGAGTCTGCATTGTGGACATGGTTTCATAGTTGCAACCTTGGTTCGCATTGTGTATTCCAGTTGTTCAATCTTGGTGTAGGCATTGGTTGTGTACTTCACTTGAAGTTTGCATCATTGTGTAGCCTTGTCCTTTATTGCCTCTGTTCATCTCGTAGTCTGGTACCTTTTGAAGTTCTGGTTTGAGTCACTTGTATCAGTCATTGTTCTCTGATGCACTTGCTATATTTGGGTTGACCATTACTTTGAACTGTGGTCATTATTCTTGTTGGCATTGTCTGCATTGGGCTTGTATGCTGTGCACTTGGTTTGTACTTCACTATTGACTGTTGCAGTGTTTCATATATATGCATTCATGTATGTTGCCTGGTCTCTCTTTGTTGGTTGGTTTGAGTTTTGCTGCCTTCATGTCTGTAGCATGTTCACTGATTCATGTTTGGGCTTCCTGTAGTCTGATATGTGCATATTGAAGTCTGTTGCAGTTTGAATTATGATGAGTTGCTTCTTTACTTTGAAATTGCAGTCTGGTCTCGGGCGAGGCTTGATGTTTGTGTCTTGACCATTTCATTTGAATTTTCAGCTGAGTTGAACCCAGTTTAAATGCTCGTGTTTGACCTCGTGCTCGATCGGGAGTTTTCATTGTGCATTCGTGTGCACTTCGTTCATTTGATGGTTACTGGGTGGATGTTGTTGCAGTTCCATCTGGTTCATTTTGATTTGATTTGATGCCATGTGTTTCTGATTCATTGAGATTTTGTGTATTTCATTACTGTAGTGGCGAGGCAGTGCACGCGAGCGTGTACTGTAGCAAAATAGTATGGATTATTTTGTTGTTAATTGCTGTTTAGGAAATTCTGCGGTTTTCATATTATCTTCATTGATAATCGTTTTATTCATCTTGCTGATGATTTGAATTTGCTGATTTGTTGTTTAACACTGTTTAGTGTTATATCTACCGTTATCCGATTTCCTTGTTAAAGGATTGGATAGACGAGATTATTGTGACTGTCGTCTATTTGCTATTTGATTATTATTGCTTCTGTGCATTAATAACTGAGTTTGAATTAGATTGACCCGTGTATTATTTTCTTTTGAATTTAATACTCGGGTCAGACCGAGTTATTTCGGGTTGTTGATATCTTGCTTTGGGTTGCTGCTTGAGCTATGAAGTCTTTTCATATCTTTTGAAGTAGTCTTCGTCATTTTGTAGTAGTCAGTGTACTTGATTTAGGTTGATATGTATTCATGTATATTATACGATAATGTACTTGTATATATAACTTCCAGAGTCGACAGTTGTAGTTGTATCATATGTATTGTGTCAAATGTATTGTAACTGACATCAGTTATGTATATATATGAGACTTTTGTTATTTGTGTTCCGCATTTTTAGTATCTGTGTTATTTTTATATATATTGTCCTAAACTATTATGAACCATCGTAGTTCGTTTTATACTGGAATTGGGTATGTCGATGGGAGTAAATAAATAAGAGATGAAAATAAAAATATATACCACTCCTATTGAGGTAACCAATACTAGTGTAAGGCCCAACTACGGATGGCCGCTCCTATCCAGCCTTATTCTTCGTAATAACAGACAGTATTTCTTTTAATACCCTTTGTTATTGTGAGCATAGAGGTGGGGCGTCACAGGTGGTATCAGAGCTTGGGGTTTATGGACATAATATAAAACATAACTTAAATGGAACGTGCGTTACAACTATTTGTCGATGTTTTTAGTTGTGCTTTGAGTCAAAACTAAAGTTTTGAAATTATGTTGAAATTTTTAAATATCTTTATTTAAAAATAAAAGTGAAACTGTGTTTTGATGATTGAATAATTTGTGTTCTGTTTATCAGAGTGTGCAGCGGAAATAGTGAGACTGTCTTCGCTGAATACAGCTGATAACCTTTTTGATTTAAAAATCAAAATAAGAAATTGAAATAAATTTCATTTGTTGTTTACATAGCTGGGTTTATTTTGTTTCTTTGAAAATTTCGAATCCGATTTGAGGATTCAAAGCGATTGCAGTTATGTGATTTTTGTTGAGATTTTTGCTGTTTTGAATTATCTTCATTGAAGATACATTCAAATGATTTCTTTGTTTATTTTGTAGTATACGTGCAAGTTTGAATTGCACGTTACTAAATTAATTTTACGTTGAACCGGTGTTTGGTTTTAAACGTATTTTGTTGCCGTTATTTTTATAACGGGATTTTTACATCGGTGCTAAATTTTTAAAGCACGGTGTTCTGTGACATTTTTAATGAATGAAAATCCACTGGTATTACATTTTGATGTGAATTATTTTGATGAGATTTTGACGTATAAAAATTTATGTCGCCTTGGCTTCAATAACCGTCAAATTTTAAAGGTGGATTTTCAAGCGGTTATTCCGCAATGCTGATTTTGAGATTCGTTTTACGATGTTTTGGGAAGTGCAATTTCCTTTTCGAAATTGCTACTGAGGTTGCTGTTTTAATCACGTATTCTGAAAATTGTTTTTAAATTTTTACAGTTTACGCTTTCAAAAGAATGAGGAAGCGATTTAAACGCTTCAGCAAAATTGAGGACTATGAACCCTCACTTTTACTGTTTCGCTTAATTCCGGACTTTTCCGTTTGAGAACGTAAAATATTAATTATATAAAATACAAAAATATACAGCTTGCACTTTCAAAAGAATGAGGAAGCGACTTAAACGATTCAGCAAAATCGAGGACTATGAACCCTTTCTTTTACTGATTCGCTTAATTTCGGACTTGTCCGTTTGAGAATGTAAAATGTATTTTTACAAAATACACAATTTTACACTTTCAAGGAAACGATGAAGAGAATCAAACGATTTAGTAAAACACGTGGTATGGTACATGTGCATTTGCTATTTCGGTTAATTTCGGACTCGTTGATTAAAACATCTGCTGGTTGATGATTTTGATGATTTTGTGTGCTTTCGAGCCACTATGTTGGACCTTCGGGTCATTTGTTGGACCTTCGGGTCATTTGTTGGGCTTTCGGGTCACTCTGATGGACCTTCGGGTCAAATACTAGTACTAGACCTTCGGGTCACTCTGCGGACCTTCGGGTCATTTGTTGGGCGCCAAAATTATATTGAGTACTTGGTAGGCTTCGGCCATTTGTTGATGCACGTGCGGCGTAGCTAAAAACTCGCCATCCGATGGGATCGATCCACCTTTTATGTTGATTTTCTAGAGTATCTTAATTGATTTCTAGATATTTGTTGTTTCCAATTATCTGCATGTAATTGGATATTTGTTGTTGATTATCGTTTTTGATAATTGGATATTTGTTGTTTCTTATTATCGTTTTTGATAATCGGATATTTGTTGTTTCTGATTATCGTTTTTGATAATCGGATATTTGTTGTTTCTAATTATCGTTTTTGATAATCGAATATTTGTTGTTTCTGATTATCATTTTTGATAATCGGATATTTGTTGTTTCTGATTATCATTTTTGATAATTAGATATTTGTTGATTTGAGATTTCTGATTATCGTTTTTGATAATTAGATATTTGTTGATTTGAGATTTCTGATTATCATTTTGATAATCAGATATTTGTTGTTTCTGATTATCGTTTTTGATAATTAGATATTTGTTGATTTGAGATTTCTGATTATCGTTTTTGATAATTGGATATTTGTTGTTTCTGATTATCGTTTTTGATAATCGGATATTTGTTGTTTCTGGTTATCGTTTTTGATAATCGGATATTTGTTGTTTCTGATTATCGTTTTTGATAATTGGATATTTGTTGTTTCTGATTATCGTTTTTGATAATCGGATATTTGTTGTTTCTGATTATCGTTTTTGATAATTAGATATTTGTTGATTTGAGATTTCTGATTATCGTTTTTGATAATTAGATATTTGTTGATTTGATATCTCTGATTATCTGATGTTTTCTGATTATCGTTTTGTTAATTAGATAATTGTTTTTTCTGATTTTCGTTTTGATAATTGGATAGTTGCTGATTTTGCTGATTATGAGATTTTCTAGTCTCTGATTGATTCTAGATTATGTTGATTATATTGAATTGTTGTTTCCTATCTATCTCTGTTGATAGTTAGAGTTTGCTGATTATGAAGTTCGTGTTTTCTAGTTATTTGTTGGATAACTAGATATTTGCAGTTTTGCGATTTGTGATTGTGTTTTCTAATTATCTTTGCTGATAATTAGATTTTGCTGTTTTCTAATTATCGTATCGATAATTAGATATTGTTGTTTTGTGATTTCTGCATTCTGATTATCTAATTGATAATTGAATATTGCTGATGATTGCATTTATTCAGTTTTGTTGTTTTTTGATTATCTATTTGATAATTAGATTTTGTGGAAAGATTTGTGAATTTCTTTTATGGAATTATTAAAAGATTTCTTTGGCGTTTGTATTCCCGACTTTTATTTTTTTAGCTTAACCAATTTATGTTAGAAAAATAATTGTTATTGAAACCTTTAATTATGAAAATTGCGAGGACGCAATTTTTATAAGGAGGGGAGTCTATAACAACCCGGGGTTTTGTAAAAGTTAGTTATCGACATTAGACGATTAAAATTTCTAACGAATTGCTATTGGAGTTTTCTTTTTATCAATTGTAAATTTTTAATTGCCAAAATGTAAATTTTGTTAAATGTTGAAGTGGGCTTTAATATAATTTTGGCCCATGTTGTGTGGTGCGGGGAATGATTAAACGAGGCCGATTCCGTCCCTCCCTCGATTCATTTTCATTCAAAACCCTAAACTAGACATTCGAAAAGAAAATAAATGGCGGCCTCATCTTCTCTTCAAAATTAGGGCTTCCGATTTAATTTGATCGATTCGTCGTTGCTTGCTACGGCTGTCTCTATCACGTCGAAGCAAGGTGAGTGTTCCACTCACATCTAATTCCATCTCGAGCTTATTAGTGTTCGAATTCTATGATTTTCGTTCGTATTCGATTGTTGAATTCGTTACTTGTTTTGTCGGCCATTTGACTATGTGGGAGGTTGATGTTTTCTGACTTGGTTATTTTCCGTGTCTTGATGATTTGCCGTGATGACTTTGAGTTGTTTCGAGCATATGTGTTTTGTTGATTTGAGTGCATTTTTATGATGGGCACCGGCTTTAACTTCGATTTGTCGTCCCATTGCTTTTGCATGGTTATTCGGTAGCATACTCATCTTCGACTATGCATTCTCTTTGTGTATTGACTTCGGCCATTGCTTGAACTATTGTGACTTCGGCATTTACTTGATTTTGAACTGCTCGTTTTCTTGGTAATTTCGTTTCGGTGTTGCTGATTTCTTATTTCTGGTTGTCATGACGCGGCTTTATCTCGTGACCACCACGGCTTGATGATTTTGCTGTGATGATTTTGGTTGTTCGACTTTGGCCACCCTTTGGTCACTTGACTTTGTTGAATTCCTATTACTTGACTAAAACTATCTCTGGTACCTTGCTCGATTTGCTTCAATGTGTTATTTACCCTGATGCATATCACTGCATTACACTTGCATATGCTCTCTGATATATTCGAGTCGGTTAGCATTCTTGACATGTTGTATTTTGTTTTACTATCACTTGAGACTGTATAGTCTATGTTGCATTTGGGTTGAGTCAATGACTTGCCTTTTGCATTTTAATTGTGGGTTGGTGCCAATTGCTTCCGCACTGATTCATTGAGATGTCCACTGCTTGACTTTATGGTTGGGTTCCTTCATGTGGCCAGTGTTTGTGCATCATTATTGTTACATACGCATGTTGGTCCATTCTTGTGTCCAGGCCTGACCTGGTCTGATTCCTTTTCCATGCTGTTGGTTCGAGTTCTATTGCCTTTTGATGGTATTTGTGTAGTCTGGTCTAGTTGAATTGCTGTCTGCATTATGGACATTGTTCGATAGCACTTGCTTCCATGTCTTTTGCATCGAGTCTGCATTGTGGACATGTTTTCATAGTTGCAACCTTGGTTCGCATTGTGTATTCCAGTTGTTCGATTTTGGTGTAGGCATTGGTTGTATACTTCACTTGAAGTTTGCATCATTGTGTAGCCTTGTCCTTTGTTGCCTCTGTTCATCTCGTAGTCTAGTACCTTTTGAAGTTCTGGTTTGAGTCACTTGTATCAGTCATTGTTCTCTGATGCACTTTCTATATTTGGGTTGACCATTACTTTGAACTGCAGTCATTAGTCTTGTTGGCATTGTCTACATTGGGCTTGTATGCTGTGCACTTGGTTTGTACTTCACTATTGACTGTTGCAGTGTTCCATATATATGCATTCATGTATGTTGCCTGGTCTCTCTTTGTTGGTTGGTTTGAGTTTTGCTGCCTTCATGCCTGTAGCATGTTCACTGATTCATGTTTGGGCTTCCTGTAGTCTGATATGTGCATATTGAAGTCTGTTGCAGTTTGAATTATGATGAGTTGCTTCTTTACTTTGAAATTGCAGTCTGGTCTCGGTCGAGGCTTGATGTTTGTGTCTTGACCATTTCATTTGAATTTTCACCTGAGTTGAACCCAGTTTAAATGCTCGGGTTTGACCTCGTGCTCGATCGGGAGTTTTCATTGTGCATTCGTGTGCACTTCGTTCATTTGATGGTTACTGGGTGGATGTTGTTGCAGTTCCATTTGGTTCATTTTGATTTGATTTGATGCCATGTGTTTCTGATTCATTGAGATTTTGTGTATTTCATCACTGTAGTGGTGAGGCAGTGAACGCGAGCGTGTACTGCAGCCAAACAGTATGGATTATTTTGTTGTTAATTGCTGTTTAGGCAATTCTGCGGTTTTCATATTATCTTCATTGATAATCGTTTTATTCATTTTGCTGATGATTTGAATTTGCTGATTTGTTGTTTAACACTGTTTAGTGTTATATCTACCGTTATCCGATTTCCTTGTTAAAGGATTGGATAGACGAGATTATTGTGACTGTCGTCTATTTGCTATTTGATTATTATTGCTTCTATGCATTAATAACTGAGTTTGAATTAGACTGACCCGTGTATTATTTTCTTTTGAATTTAATAATTGGGTCAGACCGAGTTATTTCAGGTTGTTGATATCTTGCTTTGGGTTGCTGCTTGAGCTATGAAGTCTTTTCATATCTTTTGAAGTAGTCTTCGTCATTTTGTAGTAGTCAGTGTACTTGATTTAGGTTGATATGTATTCATGTATATTATACGATAATGTACTTGTATATATAACTTCCAGAGTCGACAGTTGTAGTTGTATCATATGTATTGTGTCAAATGTATTGTAACTGACATCAGTTATGTATATATATGAGACTTTTGTTATCTGTGTTCCGCATTTTTAGTATCTGTGTTATTTTTATATATATTGTCCTAAACTATTATGAACCATCGTAGTTCGTTTTATACTGGAATTGGGTATGTCGATGGGAGTAAATAAATAAGAGATGAAAATAAAAATATATACCACTCCTATCGAGGTAACCAATACTAGTGTAAGGCCCAACTACGGATGGCTGCTCCTATCCAGCCTTATTCTTCGTAATAACAGACAGTATTTCTTTTAATACCCTTTGTTATTGTGAGCATAGAGGTGGGGCTTCACATACGTAGTCTAAATTAATCATGATAGGGTCAACTATTAAGCTCATAGCCCAAAGGTTGTCCATAATAGAAAAGACACAAATTTGAAATGGGCATTGGATTAATTTTTAAAAAATTGTTTGAAAATTAAAATACACGATTTTAAATTTAAAAGGTGAATTTAAAATAAGATATACATATATTATAAAAGTTATAATATAATAAAATTTTCAAAATGTTTAAAAAATAACATAAATTAGTTTTGAAATTTTAAATTTACTAATAAGATCAATAAAATTAATTAATTAATTTAATTAGTGAAAAATATACATGTATTATATATTTGTTATGATATTTTAAAATGTTAAAGATATCATGGGTATACATGTATATAAATAATATTATTTTTTGAAATTAATATAATTTAATTAAAATTGTTTAAATTAATAAATCAATTAAAGGTTAATAAACTAAATACCATACATACATACATATATATATATATGTGATAAGTGTGTTATACTATAAAGGTTATGGTATATAATAAATATTTAATATAAATGTTACATTAAAATAATATAAAATTAATTACATAAGATTTAATTAGTATATTATTATACATAAGACTATTATATAAGTTAATTAAAATATAAAAGTTACATAATAATAAGCCTTATATAATATGAATGTATAAACTAAACGTGGAACATCAAAGAAACCCTAAATAGACTTAAGGAACAAATATATATATGTAAATGTATGTATACCATCATTTCTGATGCGTCGAACACTT
This sequence comes from Allium fistulosum, assembly GCA_030737815.1. Taxonomy (NCBI): domain Eukaryota; kingdom Viridiplantae; phylum Streptophyta; class Magnoliopsida; order Asparagales; family Amaryllidaceae; genus Allium; species Allium fistulosum. Next base: position 3,952,162 of record JASFAW010000015.1, read on the forward strand.
GAGTCACGAGAGTATTTCCATAAGAAATACATTATTTTATAACTCGATATAATATATTGAAGATTATGAATCTTTAATATAAAGTTGTCCTCTATCATTTATATATTAATATATTACTTGCAAACTCTTTAATTGTTGATTTTTCCTCAAGCTAGGGATGTTATGTAAATATATTAAACAGACGAGGTAAGATAACTACACGTGTTTGTTGAGCTTTCCTTATGGTATTTACATTGTACTTAGGTCGTCCCAAAATGATAGGTTCGAGTGAATAGTCTCACTTTAATTGTTGAGCTCTCCTCAAGGTAAAGGTGAGATTAGGACAAGGTACCACATGTTAGGAGTTGTATGAGATACAACTGATAAGGAGTTCTCCATCATATGTGGGCCTACGATTTGTTGAGCTTTCCTCAAGGTCAGAATCCCAAGGCATACAAGTCATAATATCCACTAATGAAGTCAAAAGACTTCTATATTTCGCTTAGGGTTTGGTGAAACATAAAAAACTAGCGGGAGCCTTATTTGAAAAATGAAATTATAACTTTAACCTATCTAGTATTGTAAGAACATATGCTATATAATATTATAATAATCTACATTGATAAATTTATGCATTTAATATGATTGATAAAATGTTTATAAACTAAGATATACAATTGAACTGAATTAAAGATTGACAAATAGAAATATAACATATACTTACTAAAAAATGCTTATTGCATGTTAGCATTTCAACACCAATGCAAGCGCCTGATTTTACAACTACTAGATACATTTGTAATTTGGTCACTGATGTGTTTATATGGTCGAGTCGGTGTATTGTATTCTATGAGTTCCGAACTCAAAAGCAATACAAGATTATGGATATTTAATCCGTATACAATTGCATATAAATGTTATATAGTGAACGATCATAGTTTTAATATAAGATACTTCGATGAAATTAATTCATTTGAAGCAAATAAATAAACCATATTATTAGATCGAGTATTCAATTTGATTGATTACAATAAAGATCATATGGTGTTAAATGTACCACAAGACCAAAACTGCAATATAAATCGAAGAACTCGATCGCTAAAATGCCAGTTTGATCAATTTACGCAAGGTACAACATATTTGATATCCTCAAATATTAAGGATGATCGAGTGCGCTTTTGTAAAAGTTTCATTATGATGTTGTAGTAAGAGTGTACTTTTGAATGGTTCGACCATTTAGAAAGAAAAATTAATATATAAGAGTAGATGTGATTTAAGGTACGGTTGGGATGAAGAAAGGGAATAGTCACTTCTGCTTCATAAAGAAACGTCAGAAATGAGAAGTGTAATAGTAATAGTTGATACTTAATATTGGAATAAGAAATATGAATTCTATTCCGAAATGTATTTTCACATAAAAATATTTTCTATAAGATTTATTTCTTTGGGTTCAAGATATTTGATTAAAGAACTCTCCACTATAAACTAGTTGCAGTATATGAAATTAATAACCTATATTAAGTGAATGATGGATCTCTGTATTTGTATGCTATTATAGTAACGACAGAAATAGTGGGAGCATACCATATAGCACTTATTGATTGCATCAAATTACGAAAATTGTTTTCGTAAAACATACCGAACATTATTTATGAAATAATGAATATTTTTCAACGTTGACTTAAAATAGAAATAGTTATATTAATTTCAATAAGAAAATTATGAACATTCGTTATGAAATAAAACTATACCATGGTATTTGTTTTCACAACGAAAGTGATGCATTGGAAAATACTGAAGTATATAAAATTATTTACAATTATGTTGGTATCATAGACTAAGCCGTAGTCTTACGAAATAACTTTTATTACATGATTATGAATCATATGATACCATTTAATTATATCTCAGATAATTAGGGGCTATGCACCTATTTAGTGGGAGCATCACAAGAGTGAATGAACTCTTCGGACTGAACATATAAATGTATGCAATCGTAAGTCAATTAATACCAAAACAGTTCCACGTACTTCATCATATTTGCAGATGAGTCATACCAGACATGGACATGTGTATTTGATACACCATGTATAAGTGTATGGTAGACTCATAGAATATAAAATGAAAGAGAATAAAATAATGTGCAATAAAATAAAATGATATGATTTGATCAAATAGGTAACTATATTGGAAGGAGTTCCGTATGTACCTAATATGAATAAAGATTCAATCTCAAAGGTCACTCCTCCCAATAATACATAATGATGTATTGATAAGGAGTAATTGAACTTTGTTGGACAAAGCACGATTAATGATGAGTGAAGTTAAGTTAAAACTCATTCTCTAAGGTTTTTAGTTAAGGGTGGCACACAAGGTTAAAATTAATATCATCTAAAGAATAGTTTACAAAACCATACGAGATAAGGGTTTAAAAGAAACACATACATATCCTAGGCCAAAGAGTTGGCAGGTTGTGCGAGTCGAAAGAATGCTTATAATAATTGCATGTAAAGGATCTTGTATGAATCGACCCAAGAGTATTTTAGGAACGATAGTCATTAGATAAATGATTTATGTTATGAACATAAATTGATTCTGAACTATTGTAAAATCAATTTTATATAAAATTCATAAAATGTTTATAAATGCCCATCCTGTTTTTTGAGAAACAACGGTTGTTTCAAGAAATACCAACTTCATAGCGAAGAAATTTCTTTAAGAAATTATTGGTATAAAAAGATTTTGGATATGATCCAATGATGAAACTGATTACAAGAGATAAAATGAAATTGACCGAAGCTAAATAAATACAAACACATTAAAACATCTATTGAGTATTCTTATACATTAAAGAGAAAATATGAATTTCTTGTCAACGTCAAGAATAAATAATCCTCAGTTGTTTAATTAAATCATTAAGAGTATCAACCCTATGATATGGTGTGATGTGCTAAACCAAAATAGATACCAAGTACATTATCAAAATATGATTTTGATAGTTGTATCCGACGGGATATGATACATTAGTCACAAATGTGTCTTTATGAGAAAGATAAATGCAGTTGTAATATAGTTAGCCATATTAGTAAGAATATTATCGAGAATTTCAATTGTTGAAATTAATGGAACGGATTCACCATTCGATGTGCTCGAGTTGGTTCGGATCTTACTCGCAAAATTATCGTCTAGTATGATTTTATGTTTCAGTATATATATGTTGAAACAAAAAGTTCTAAGTATAGATTTAGACTAGTCTGTTTGCACATAACAACCAAGTATCTCAAATTCAGTGACAGCGATATTGAGTTTGTAGGTTTTCGGATTAGATCCAAGAATGGATATGAAAGTATCATTCAAAAAAGCATCAAAATTGAACAAATGTTTTGATAGGTGTATCTAATAGTTTGATTATCAATCAAAATACAGAGGAAGCATGTGTTTATAAGAAAGAACATTAAAATGTACATAGATATTTCTAAAACATAAGTAAACCACACACTACTGTTTGTTAACGATGTACTTGTGTTAAAATCAGTTTTGGTTGTTTTAATACTCAATGTTGGATTTGTAAATAATATCTTCTCTAGTATAAGGAGACCTTATAAAATGTTTAATATAGAACATGTAAGATTGATTCCTTATGCATTGGCGATAGGAATTATCAAACATATTATGTTGTCCACAATATCATGATTAGTTTATGTATTTGATACATGAAGCAAGTATCAAATCCAAATTGATATCACTAATGATAGTTTGGAGTGTTCTCGTGTATTTATGTAATACTAAAGAATTATTTACAAAAACAATGAACTCCTTATGATGGAGTGTTCAGACTCAAATTTGCATGTGATATTGAGTATAATATGTTAATAATAAATTCAAGTTAGGAATCTTTAAGTTGGAAATGTTTCAAATGAAATACTATGGCTGATTCAATAAAAAAGGCTAAGTATATTGCCTATAGCTCCGTAATAAAACAATGTATATAAATATAAATGCACAAATTTATAACTAAACCGAGGGTGATTCCAAATGTTGAGAATCTCATAACATTGTTATATGATAATAATGTCACAATTTAGTTCATAATAAAACTTAGAGCTCATTGGAAATCGAGAGACATACTCTAAATTATTCCATATGATAAAGGTAGTTTATCAACGTCGGAGAGAGTTGATTGACAGAATAGATAATTGAAACATAATAACATACCCGTTCACAGAGGGACTGACCCAATTGGTTTTGAGGAAACCGATTGGAGAAGTTGGAATAACATTCCATAATTTACTCCAAGAGCAAGTAGGAGATTGATAGAGTTAAGGGTATGCCCTAGGGGCAATTATGTAATTTGTTACATATATCTAACTTGATAACCAATCTTGTTCGAAATAAAGGTGTTTTCTTTCTATTATATACTTGATATAATGTGTTATTATAATTAATTAATTTAATTAAAAGTATATTAAATAGAAAATCCATAAATGGTATGCTTTTCTGATAGTAGTTACAAAGTGTTGTATGGGTAATTTATCACAATGAAAACAAATATACTATTTTAAATGTTCCTAGTCAGGATGCATCGAGATAGGGTATCAATGTATCCATTGAGACTAGAGTATGTAACGCACTCCAGATGTTGGGTAGTGTGCTACTCATGACTGCTGGGGGACACCTAGGGGTTGCATACTGATAGTTACTGTATAACTATGGAATGACTCACTCGATGGTTTTCTACTGGTTAATATAACTAAGGTCAAACAGAAAATATCAATGTGACTGATTTACACAGTTCTCTCGACTTGAAAATACTGTCGATCTTCAATATGAAAGCTCAAATTTGATTATAGTCAAATCATGCACGGCGTCCATCAATGCCTATAGTTGGGTCGAGTAGAAGTATTGGAAAGAGGCACTATTCAAGAGAGGATTAGTCTCCTCGGTTATATGGGGTTACTATCACGGTTAACTCAAGTCAAACTCAATGTCAAAGTCTCTGGTCAGAGCAGCTCAGTTAATACTAATTGTTATTATTAAACCAAGGACTTTGTTTTGGTTCTATAGAGTTGAATATGAAAGGTATTGGTATTCTGACCATTACCAAATTCCATAAGTTCAAAGGATATAGTTTTGACGAAGAGAATTGGTGTAAATAAAAGTCACAACTGGGTATCGTAAAATTGGATTTTATCGAAACCAAGTGATAAATTTGGCCAAAATGTCACACCACCTGCTAAGTGATGTGTGAACGTTAATATTCAAATAGTTCGGTATCAATCACGGACCAAAGTTACACCTGATGAGTCATACCACCGAAATGATAAATTCACTTTTAACCAAATTATTTAATTAATTAAATTAACTATTATTTATGAAATATTATTTATAAATTTGATTTTGGTTTGACAAATGAATATTAAATGTATTTATAAAAGTTATAAATATATTAATCGATATACGATACCAATGAACATTTCAAATTAGATTTAAAATGCAAAATATTCATTTGAGCCTTAAATGGATTTAAGCCCCATCGTGAGGGCTAGTAATTTTGGCAACAACTTAGGCTAAGGGGCAGGCTCATTTAGGGTTAGATTGGCTTAGTTTTGGATGGCTCAGATTAAAGGAGAATCAATATGAGATCAGATCCACACTTCTCTCCTTTCTATCCAATATATAAGCATCTCTGACATAATTATTTTTGATCTTTTTGCTACCTCCTATTCGCTTACTTGTTGGGCGAAATTATACCCTTGCCTATCCATCACTACAAGCTCAAACCATATCAGATCTGTTCGCTATTTGATAGCTGAAGGTCAATGCTTCAAAGACTAGCAATCTACTGACTCGGAAAGAGTTTCAAAGGAGAGAGTTTATCTTTTTAAGGTGTACTTCAAGGCTTAGAATTAAGGTATGGCTTTTATAAGATTATAATTTATAATTCTCAGTATCATATTTTATTATGTGTTGGGTGATGATTCTGATATGTAATAATGTTGTCACAAATTAGTTTGGTTATATGCATGTATATATTTATGTTTAAAAAAACAATTTTTTTGTATATATCAGATTAATGCAGCCGCATATAATAATAATAATTTAATATTTTATTAAATTAATATATATATATATATATCATTTAATTACATATATATAGTTTGTAATTAATTACAACATCACACCATGGTTAAAATTAGTCATATAATTACACACACACAGACACACACACATATATATGTAACTTTATACTAATACTAATTTTTGATAGCAAGAAAATAATTTTATAAATACTTAATATTATTTAAATGAATTTACTACATAAATAAGTTATATTAATTTAAATATGCCGTGAAAATTATTTTTTTAATTTTATAAAATTATGTTAATATCAGATGAGCTTCTGGCTGAAAAATAAGAAAAAACATTTTTTTATTTTTAAAAAACTAATAATCAATTCGATCGAATATTAATAAATCATTTAAAAATTTATTTAAACTATAAAAAATATATGAAAATTAGTCATACCATAAAATATCATTTATGATTTACTGAAAATTTAAAATTTGAAAAAAAGTTTCAAGAATAATTTTTTATTAATACTTTATGTAATTTCGAATCAATATTCAATTAAAATATATTTTAAAACAATAAAATAATAAAAAATTATTTTTGAGCTATGCACATGATCTGGAATTTTATAAAAAAGAATAATAATTTTATTAATTAATATATATTTATATATTACAAATATATTTATGTGTATATATACAATATATATATTATAATAAAAATTATTACTTTATTATTATATGTATATTTGTACAATATTATTCACGGTTTATGACAAAATTATATTAATATTTAAATAACTTATTTATATATTATTAACATTTTGTTTTCAAGAATTTATACATACATACATATGTATATTTAAATATATTATACATTTACATAAAATTATTTAAATAAACTTAACATACACATACGTATGTATATATATTTATAACATTTATATATATAAGTAATAGTTTATATGGAAGCATATATTTGCATATCGGATGAGCTAACGTGTCTGTTGCGATGTAAATCCCAACATATATACACGTGCATGTTATACCTTGCACGGGTTGATATGTTACACATGCATACGCGCGCGCGCACGCACACATATGTGTATATCACACACACACACACACACATATATATATATATATGCGTATATGATACACACACATAAATATATATATAAACATATAAATTAAAAAAAACTCTACGATTTATGAATTTAAATAAAATAAAATATTTTATTTAAATAATATTTAGAAATGTTCTAAATGAATTAGACTTCATAGGCCCAATAAAGATCCAATAAGGAATATTTTTTGAAATTCACCAAAAACATCCACTACAGGCTGGCCCGGTTCCAATAAAGTTAACTATAATCAAAGTAAAGTTTCCACATTGAAGCTCGATAGAATTCTCAAGTTGAAGGAATTGTGTAATATTGTCACATCGATATTTTCTACTTGACCTCAGTTATACTAACCAATAGAAAACTATCAGTGGGTCATTTCATTGTAATCCAATACATATTAGTATGTAACCCCTTGGTGCCCCCAGCAGTCATGAGTAAAGCACTACCCAACATTTAGATAGCGTTGCATATTATAGTCTCTATGGATGTATCGATTTCCAGTCTCGATACATCTTGACTAAGAATATTTAAAACGGCATGTTTAATTTCATTATGATAAATTACTCATAGTTACAACACTTTGTAACTACTATCACTAAAACATACCATTTATGGATTTTCTATTAAATATACTTTTAATTAAATTAATTAATTAATGTAACACATTATATCAAGTATATAATAGAAAGAAAACACTTTTTATTTCGAACAAAATTGGTTACCAGTTAGATATATGTAACAAATTACATAATTACCCCTAGGGCATACCCCTAACTCTATCAATCTCCCACTTGCACTTTGGGTCAATTATGGAATCCTTATCCCATCTTTTCAATTATTTTGATGAGATCTGATCGAGTTGGACCCTTCGTGAATGGATCTACTATGTTATTTTAACCATTTACTTTGTCAAGCAACTCTGTCCAATGCTAATAAACTACCTTTATCACGTGAAAATATTCGAAGTATGTTTCTTGACTTTTAATGAGCTGTTATTATTACATTGTTATCATATAGTATTCTCAATACTTGGAATCACCCTTAGCTCAGTTATAAATTTATGCATTTATATTTATACATTTCTTTTACTACGACGCTATTCAAGGCGATGTACTTAGCCTTTCATTAAATTGGCCACAATATTTTGTTTGGAACATTTCCAATTTAAAGCTTCTTATTTAAGATTTGAACATGAATTTAATATGGACATATTATACTCGATAACACTTATAAAGTTCGAGTCCGAACACTTCGTCATAAGGAGTTCGTTGTTTCTGTAAACAATTTTCTAGTATTTCATAATTACTCAGGAACACTCTAAAATACCGTTTAGTGATCTTAATTTGGATTTGATATTTGCTTCATGCATCAATTACATAAGCAAAATATGATATTGTAGACGATACAACATGTATGATAATTCCTATCGTCAATACATAAAGAATCCATCTTACATATTAAACATTTTAATAAGGTGTTTCTGCATATCATTAGGGACATTCCCAACATCTTTTATACTTATTATAAAAGATATAATTTAAAAATCCAATATCGAGTATTAAACGACCAAACTAGTACTGAATTTAACATAAGTACAATGTTAACAATCAGCAGTACGTTGTTTATTTATAATTTAGAAATATCTACTTACCTTTTAATGGTTCTTTCTTATGGACACATGCTTGTAGAATGGTACTTTCTTATCATTTCTTAAATCATATCTGAAAACTCACAAACTCAATATTGCTCCCACTTACTTTGAGGCACTTTGGTAGTTATGTGCAAACAATCTATTCTAAATCATTATTTAGAATTTTCTATTACAACTCGTATGTACCGATTCACAAAGCCATACCAAGTGTTAATCTTGTGAGCAAATCGGAATTAACTTGAGCACATTGAATAGTGAATCTATTATGCTAATTTCAAGAATTGAAATTTATGATTTTATTCTTATCAATGTTTCTCACTATATTCCAACTGCATTAGTATTTCTCATGAAGTCACACTTGCGACCGATGGATCATATCCCTTCGTGTACAACTATCAAAATCATATTTTGATGATGTACTTGGAATCCTTTCGGATTTGTATATCATACAATATGGCAGAATCAACACTCTTAATGGTTTAATTGACAACTGAGGATTATCTATTCTTGATAGTGATAAGAAACTCATAGTTTCTCTTCGATGTGCAAGAATATTTATTAGACATTCTAATGCGTTGTATTCATTTAGGCTAGATTAATTTCATTTCATCCCATGTAATCGGTTTCACCTTTGGATCATATCCAAATCCATTCTACTACCAATAATTTGTAAAAGAAATTCCTTCGCTGCAAAGTTGGTATTTCTTAAAATAACAATTGTTTCTTAGTACAATGGAATGGGTATTCATTAACATTTTATGAATTGCCTTATACACAAAACTGATTTGGTTTTAATTTACAATATTTTTTGTTCAAAACATAAATTGATCATCCAATGACGATTTTTCACAAACTCCTTTTGAGGCGATTTATACAAGATCGCTTACGAATAATTATTACATGTAGTCTTTCGACTCGCACAACCTGCCAACTCTTTGGCCTTGGATATATTGAGGTTTCTTATAAATCCTTATCTTGTATGATTTTGTAAAGTATTATTTAGATGAAATTAATTTTATGTATCTATACGTAAACTATTAATTTTGCAAACTATTAATTTTATCTTGTATTATTTTGGTATTAATAGACTTGTGATTGCATACATCTATATGTATCAATCCGAAGAGTTCATTGACTCTTATCATGCTCCCACTGAATGGGTGCTTTTCCCTTAATTTTTTAAGATATAATTAACTAGCATCGTATGATTCATAATAATATAAATAAATTATTTCTCAAAACTATAGCTTAGTTTATAATTCCAAGCAAATAAATTTTGATACTTCTGTATTTTCCAATGCATCTCAAATACCTTTATAATAGTTTTTTTATAACGAATCTTCATAATACTTGTATTGAAACAAAAAAATGTCTATTTTCTAGTCAACACTGAAAAACGGTTATTATCTCATAAAAAATGTTGGTATGTTTTACGAAAACAATTTTCATAAATTGATGTCACTAATAAGTGTCATATGGCAAGCTCTCATTATTTCTGCCATTACTATAATGGCATATGAAATAGGAAGGTCCATTCAACCGCTTAATATATGCCATTTATTTCATTACTGTAACCAGTTTACAGTTGAGAGTTTTCAGATCAAATATCTTGAACTCAAAGAAATAAATCTCATAGAAAACAATTTCTATATGAAAATACATTTTTGAAAAGAAATCATATTTCACATTCCAATGTTAAGTATCTTTTGTTACTTTACAATTCTTGTTTCCGATATTTCTTTATGTGGAAGAAGTAACCTTTCACTCTTTTCATCCCAAACGCGCCTTAGGTTACTTCCAATCTTATATGTTCGATTTCCTTTCTAAATGGTCGAACCATTCAATGGAAATATTTACTACAATATCATAACGAACTCTTTACAAAAGTGCATTTGGTTATCCATAACTTACAACAATATCAATAAATTGCACTTTACGTAAACTGATCAAGATGACCATTTGGTGATAAAATTTATCTTATAGCCTTTGGTCTAGTGTTACATTTAATACAATAAGATCATTATTTTAATCAATCATGTTATACAGGATCTCACACTACATTTTACTTGCTTATTTCAATGAACTAATTCCATCGAGGTTTCGTACATTATGAATTGTGACCGTTCACCATATAACATTTATGTGTAATATGGATCAAATATCCATATTCTTGTATTGCTTTTAGGGTTAGAAACTCATTGAAGACAACATGGTCTCAGGAAAGTAAACTTGTAAGTGACCAAGTTATGAGCATATTAGTGGTTGTTAATTAGGCGCTTACATGGGTCAACACGCAAAAATTTATTAGCAAGTATATTTTATATTTTTATCTGTCAATATTAATTCAGTTCATTTGTATGCTTTAATTAATAAACATTTTATCAACTACATTAGTTGCACAAATTTTCGATGTAGATTAGTTTAATTAATACGTAGTAGATTTTCTTACAATATCATAAAGGTTAAATGTTACCGTTTCATTTTCCTAATAAGGCTCCTACTAGTCCTTTATGTCGTCTGTCTTGGGATTCTAATCTTGAGTTTGCTCAATAAGTCATAGTCCCATATTGGATAACTCCTTATCAGTTGTATCATATACAACTTCTAATCCATGGTTCCTTGTCCTAATCTCATTTCGACCTTGAGTTTTCTCAACAAATCATAAGAAATAATTCACTCGCATCTACCATTTCTCGATGGCTTAAGCCTACTACATAACAAATACATATAGTTATCTTACCTTGTCTAGTCAATATATTAATAATACTACACATAACATCTCTACCTTGAGTTTGCTCAACAATCAAAGAGTATGTAAGTAATTTATTAATATATAAATGGTAGAGGACAACTTTATATTAAAGTTTCATAATTTTTTATATATTTAATTGAGTGGTATCGACTTAAGGAATAATGCATTTCTTATGAAATACCCTCTTATTAGAGTGTCTAACACATCAGAAATCATGGTATACATACTATACGTACGCATTTATCCCTAAAGTCCATTTGTGTTTCTTACTATTCCACCTTTATTTATACATTCATATTATACAAATTTTAATTGTTATATAATATTTATAATTTAATTAACTTATATAATAGTTTTATGCATATCCTTTTAAATCATCTATTTATTAAATTAATCTAATTAATTATAAATAATTTTAGAAAATAATTATTTTATTTTCAAAACAATTTTGAAAATTATTGTATAACATTCATAAAATCATTACTTATTTTAAATTTATAATATTACTTTTATTTATTTTAAATTTAACCTTTTAGATTTAAAACTTTATTGTAATTTCAAAATAGATTTTGAAAATTAGCCCAAGGCCCAAATCAATTTGGGCATTTATACTTGGGATAATCTTTGGGCTTACTGCATCCTTTCAGGCTGGGCCGGTAGCTAGGTAGGCAGACCACTTGATTACCCAAACCCAATCTTGGACATTACTTTTATAGATACGCTACTATGTGGATAGGCTTTAATAAGTAAGCCCTAATACTGCTAATTTAGACCGCATATGCTATTTAGTTATGGTATCATTATTGGAATTGGGCCAGCATACAGTGAGTTAAATAGGTGAATTGCAAATTCTTTTATAATTTTAGACCTTATTGGGCATATGAAGTCTAAATTGGTTTAGATCCGATCTAAATAATATTAAATAAAACCTTTATTTTAATTAATTAATATAAAGATTTCATTTTTTGTAAATATGTCATATATAAAGTGTATATGTGTATCAAATACACAAATACATGTAAGTGTGTGTACAATATATAAATGTGTACATTATATAATGTGCTTGTATATAAGTGTTGGGGTTACGCCACAATGGACACAATGGTCCTTTATATGCACACTGTTGTCCAAAACAAATTTACATTATAAACACACACACACAGATATATATATATATATATAATACTTAAATTTTTTAATATTTATTTAGTAATAAAATAAGTTATTTTGAATAAGTTGATAATTTTTTAATTGAAAATTCATTTTAAATATCTAATTTGTTTAATTAGTAAAACAGTTTATAAACAGATCTAGATCTATAAATTTAAATTATATATTATAAAATTAAATAAAAATTTCATAAATAAAAATAAAATAATTTATTTTGAATATGTTAATAATTTTGAAATTCAAAATTCATTTTCAAAATATCTAATTTGTTTAACTAGTAAAATAGTTGAAAACGGATCTGGATCTATAGATTCAAATTAAAAATTATATATTATATATAATTAAATAAAAATATCATAAACATATTTATATCATATAATTTTTGAAAATGATATATATATAATAATAATAATTCATTAAAAATTAATAAGATGATTAAAATCTATGTATTTAAATAAAATGTCAAACTACCAAAATTAAAAATAATATATATACATAATAAATTCTATAAACAATGAAGTATAATTTTATAATATATATGTATAATACTAGTTAATACGTGTTACATTAACACTAATACATATATATGTATACAAAAACTTTATATTTAAAATAAAATAAAATTTTGATTTTTTTTTGCTTTAACATTAATTTATGAAACATAATAAAATAATTTTGGACGTATAATTACATATATTTGTTTGTTCATTTATATTTATAGGTAAGACAATGTTAAACCAATTTAAAATAGTGTTACTGTTTTAAAAATGATTAAAAATATATTTATAAATTCATTTCTCTAATATATATATATATATAATTTTATTAGTTCAAACAAATAGAATTGATAGATAGTGAAATCTGTAGATTTATACTTACATATACATCCAATTCGCTCTGCTCTAACTCCAAGAACTTCTGCATTGTCTCTCGGTCCACAGTTCTGAATTCTAGCAGCTCCAGCTATTCCTTGTTGTCCTAACCTTTGGAAAAATTCATCTAGCGTCTCCTATTGTCAAGCCATTATTCCATCTTGCATTTATTTAATCATTCTCTCCATCTCCTCTCTGGTCAAATAGATGGAATGATTAGAATTTGAGGACACCTCTTAGCTGCCCCCATACTATTGTTGACTCCCTCAAATCCTAGACCCGGTGTTATGCCTCTCCATCTTCTCCAAACCTTAGATCCAAGCTTTAGGTTGTGAAATCTAGCTCTTTTTAAGTGAAAGCACCAAAATGTTGATGCCAAAAATGGCACAACACCTAAAAATCAGTAGAAATATCGAGATCTAGCAGAAAATAAATGCAAAATAGTAAGAATACCAAGATTTTTATAATGGTTCGATAGTCTCCACCCTACATCCGCTTTATATTTTATTTATTAGAATTTGAAAGAGACTGAAATCATAAGCACAAGGAATTGATAGGTTCTTAAGCCTGGAACTGCCAATAATGTCTACCTTGGTGACTATTGTGAAGAGAGACATATGAAGACGTAGAAGTGTCAAAAGTCCAAAATGGATCCTTCTTTAGTTGCATAGGGTTGTATTTATAGGGGAAAATGCTCTGTAGATCCAAAGGCCAACGTAGTTTAAGGTCCAGATGTAAGTCCATAGGTTCACAAGAGAGCACATCGGCCCACATTCCAAAATAGACCTCTCGGTACCGAGAGGTTCCTATGGGTTAAAACCCTTCCTTCTTCCTTGTTTTGTCCTCCCATCTACGATTTGTTGTTTTCCTAACTCTTTTTCATGAAAATCACATTCTTTCTGATGATTTCCTTGATATTTCTTATCTTATTCTATTTTCTTTGCTTGCTTCTCATAAATTCTTAGAGTTGCTTGTCTATTCTCTGAGAAATGCACTCCTAGATGATTGCTCAAGGTTGTACTTGAAGTACAAGAGGTTCGGGGCGATGACAAGTGGAAGAAATTCCTCTCGATACTGAGAGGTTTACTTAGCCTCATTTTGCTTTAAACTTGTTGAATGACACCTTCTTGCCCTTCCGAGCATGTTTTTAAGAATGTGAATCGTTTTATCTTCGTCTTGATGTCCTTATTCCAATTGAAAATCTGCTTGGTTAAAAAGCCGGTTAACACAAATTAGATATTTTGAAAATGAAATTTGAATTTCAAAATTATTAGATTATTTTAAATAAATTATTTTATTTATATTTATGACATTTTTATTCAATTTTATAATATGTGAGTGTGTGTGTAACGACCCAACTTTTCGATCCTTGAATGTCGACACTAATACATCTACGGTATTTGTGTGCCGAGCACCCATGTGTCAGAAAGACAGATTGTTAGGGTAAAGTAAAAGGAAAAAGGAAAAGAACAAGAAAGAAAGAATACAATATCAGAATCTCACAAGCGGAACGATAAAATACAATATCCAAAAAGACAATACAGAGGGTTACTCCAAAATATAGAGTAATTTCAGCGTTACAAAACCTAAGCATTATCATCAGCCTAAACATTTATAACTGCTTGTCCTCATGATGTTGATATACACATAATAATAGTACAATGGAAATGGAGATAGATAGATAATTGAAGCCTCTATCTCGTCTCCTGAAGCTTTGAAGCATCCAAAGTCAAACCTGCTTTACTTAGCTTATTCGAAATAGTACATGAGGAATTTAAGGAAAATAAAAACCACGTGTCAGACATAAGTCTGGCATGAGAAACTCAAGAAACATGCATCTATATAACAGTAGCTTTTGAGATATGGATCACCATAATAGTTTTCCCCTTAAAAGAAACGAAACCATTTGATAAGTGCATAAGGTGATATAATAGATAATGTCTAGGATGTAGATTGTAAATCAGAAAATAGCTGTGTTTCTTGCATCTCACACCACAACAATATTAGAATTACATCTAAAACTGCTAAGGTACATTAGTATACCATGGAGGTCCCCTTAGTAACTAAAGCTGACCCCATGATAAGGATCAGAAACTACCTTCTTAACATCGTACATCTCTAGATAAAATATACCATAAGGTAAACACAACTAGCTCACACCTGAACATGTATGCCAAGTATCATCAACTCCCGCTAGCAACATCGATAAACATATCTAGATATGGAGTTGATATACTCCTTTGGGCCAGCTAAACCCCAGGTTGTGCAACCTACTTTGGCTTTAGTCATTTCTGATGGTGAAGTCACGTTCAGCATCTCTCACACGAGACTTCATCAAACTCGAGGTGAAAAGGTACTTCAAGAATTTGTGGTCCGTGCACAACTTAAACTTCTCACCAAGTCAGTGATGTCCTCACATCTCCAAGTCATGAGTCGGATACCTCGATTCATGCCGCTTGAGTTGTCGGTTGGCATAAGAAATGACTCTTCCGCGTTACATCAACACTGCACTTAAACCTATCTCACAAGCATTTGTATAAACAGTTAAACCCTCACCTCCATCCAGAACAGTCAGACCATGAACGCTAGTTAACCTTGCCTTCAACTCTTTGAATGCTTGCCCACATTTATCAGTCTAAACAAATCTAACGTCTTTCTTCGTCAAATTCATCAAGTGTGAAGAAATTCGAGAAATCCTGAATAAACCTCTTGTAACAACCTGCTAAACCCAAGAAGCTCCTAATCTCGATTACGCTTTCTAGCCTCTTCCAATTCTGAATAGCCCTAACCTTTGCTGGATCAACAGAAATACCCTCCGCCGAGACAACGTGTCCTAAGAACCTAACTTCAGACCTCCAAAAGTGACACTTCGAGAACTTAGCTTTCAGTACGTGCTCTCTCGATGTTTTAAGTACACTACTCAGATGGCGAGTATGCTCCTCCTCGTTCTTCGAGTAAACCAAAATATCATCAATAAACACAAGAACAAACTTATTCAACACATCCTAAAAAATTTGATTCATTAAGTCACAAAATATGATAGAGCGTTGGTTAGGCCGAATGACATAACCAACCACTCATAAAACTTATCAAACCTGAAAGCTGCCAAAGGTGCACTCTGCTCTGCTACCCTCAACTGATGAAACCCTGTGGCAAGATCAGCTGAGAAAATACTCGAGCACTATGCAACTGATCGAACAAGTCATCTATCCTAGCCAAATGATACTTATTCCTAATAGTCCGCTTATTGAGCTCATGGAAATCCATACAAAGTGTTAAGGAACCATCTGCCTTCTTAACAAAGACAATGAGCACTCCCTAATTTGATCAACTAGGTCAGATCAAGTCTTTATCTAACAAATCGCTGATCGGGTTAGCTAACTTTAATTTCTCCTTTGGTGATAGCCTATGCACAGGCAACACAGTAGGTTTAGCATCTTGAACCAAATCAATACGAAATTCAATCTCATGGGGAGGTGGTAAAGCAGACACCTCTTCGAGCACATCCGCAAACTCCTAAACAACAAAGATCGATCCCAATGCCTCTTCTGCCACATCAAGAGAATAAAAGAAACTACTCATTAACGAGATAAGTTCCACATAAGACACTGCCAAAACCTCCCTTCCTTTCTTTAATACTATGGTTTGCATAACACAATCTAAGACTACATGATTCCGAGATAACCAATCCATCCCAAGTAACACATCAAACCCTATAAAACTAAGAACATACATATCGCAAGGAACGAGTTGGCCATAACAAGTAACCAGAACTCCTAAACATATCATACTAAGATTGATCGATTCCTCCTTAGGGTTTGACACACAAATAGAGTCAAAAGCCATACTTGGTTCAAGTTTTAGTCTATCAACAAGATTACGGGATATGAAACTAAGAGAAGCACTAGTATCAAAGAAAACATTAACATGAATGTCGTAAACATATAATATACCTTCAAGAATCTTCTTCCCCTTTGCAACTGCAGAAGTAGAAGGTGCTAAAGCAAGTGCGAAAATCCTAGGATGTTGTCTTTTATGAAGCATTGGACAATATCTAACAAAATGATCTGGCTGGTGGAAGTTGTAACTACTCTTCGATGCAAACTGACTCTTGGCAATCCATGGCTCAAGCTTTGGTACCCTAGCAATCAGGGCTTTAACTATCGACGCTTTTGCCACTTGTACTCTTCCACCTAACCTCCAATTCCTAGCAAAATGTCCCTTCTGTCCATAATTATAGTAAGCTAAATTGAAAACATCATTTGGCGATTGAAACTTACGTTTGTTGTTCCTAGTGGGTGCAGATACAGATGGCTTTGGAGCAAAACTCTCCAACCTCAATCTCATACCTACAAGATTCACAAACGATCCTTGGATATGATTTGTCATGTCCCTTTGAAACTATAACAACCCTAGTTTTAGTGATTACTCGTTAATATTAAATTATAATGATAGTTATAATTTAATATTGAGAATTAGTTACAATTGGAGTTTTAAATTGTGTCGACCTAGAGGGGAGAGAGGTCGACCTTGAGGTCGACCTGGATGTCGACCTCCGAGGCACTTTTGCCTGTAGCTCCTTTTCTCTTGTGCTGTGTAATCCTGATGCTTGATTTTATTGTTTTGCTCTCCTCTTCACTTGATTTTGATGTTGTTTTTGTGATGTATTGAGAGCTATGATGCATATCAATAGGCTAGCTAAATTTTGAGAATTTGAAATTCAAATTTAAATTGAATTTGAATTGAATTCGAATTGAATCCAAGTTATCGGTTTTGAGCTATCTTCCTTGTTTTTTTGTTTTCGAGCACAGATTTCTCCAAACCTTTTTGAAATAATTTTTGAAATAAATGGGCTTTTCAAATTATTATTATTATATAGTATTTTTAAAATTTATTTTCAAATATAAAATCTATTTATTTTCTATAATAAAGGAATTTCCAATATTGGTTTCAATAATCGTTTTGGGAAAAATAGTTTTAAAAGTTAGTTTTCTCTAATAAATTATTTTAAATATAAAATACACATTTCTGCGCTATTCGAACATATGAGAAAGAGAACTAAATGATTTAGTAAATGCATGTGTCCCATACCACGTGTTTTACTATTACTAAATCATTTAATTCTCTTTCTCATACGTTCGAATAGTGCAGAAATGTGTATTTTATATTTAAAATAATTTATTAGAGAAAACTAGCTTTTAAAACTATTTTCCCTAAAATGATTATTGAAACCAATATTGGAAATTCCTTTATTATAGAAAATAAATAGATTTTATATTTGAAAATAAATTTTAAAAATACTTAATAATAATAATTTGAAATGCCCATTTATTTCAAAATTTATTTCAAAAAGGTTTGGAGAAATTTGTGCTCGAAAACAAGAAAAACAAGGAAGATAGCTCAAAACCGATAACATGGATTCAATTCAAATTCAATTCAAATTCAAATTCAACTCAAAATCAATTCAAATTCAATTTAAATTTAAATTTAAATTCTTATAATTTAGATAGCCTATTGATAGGTATTATAGCCCTCAATACATCACAAAAACAACATCAAAATCAAGTGAAGAGGAGAGCAAAACAATAAAATCAAGCATCAGGATTACACAGCACAAGAGAAAAGGAGCTACAGGAAAAAGTGCCTCAGAGGTCAACATGCATCGACCTCAAGGTCAACCTCTCTCCCCTCTAGGTCGATCGTACGGTCGACCTAGAGAGCTTGAGGTCGATCTAGGGTACGAACTTTGCCCGGTAAATTTTTCCAGCCTCGACCTGATTTTCAAGCGCCAGTTTGACATATCAAATGAAGATGAAATGCTATGAAATTTGACATGCATGTAATACAACATCTAAGCTACCAAATGAAAGAAATTCGATAGCATTTCGTTGCCAGAATCTCAAGTTACAGTCATTCAAAGAGACAACATAAAACTATTTTTCACAGAGAAGTAAAGTATAAACAGAAAACGATTTCAGTAACTCGTTTTTCACAAAATCAAGCAATTTGCCACTTTGATTTTGCTAGAGAGTGTGAGTTAACAAACTCACCGTACTATACTTGAGCGAAAACTCGAATTATTAGCTGAAAGGTTGGAGCTTGGGTTGAATTTGAGCTTCTACAACCTATAAAACTATGAAACAAGTGCATGCAAGAAAGAAGAAAGCAGTTAACAGATCATCATTCGCAAAATTTGGAGTTTTGATGAAATATTAGGTTTTAGATTCGATTACCTGTAGCTTTAGCTTCAATTTGATTTTAAAAACACAAGATTTGAGTTTTAGTTTGAAGATTATAGCTTAAGGTTTGAAGAGGGAATGGGTTTCTATTTTCTTTTTGAAGCTACTGAAGTTTCTAAAACTTACAGTAAGTGAAAATAAATGAACGTGGAAGGAAGAAGAGTATCTCCTTCTCACTCTTACAGGCTAAATGTTTTAATTGGGCTTAAGACCAAAATTTAATAATTAGCCTATGTTTATTTCTCTTAACACAAAATACACAAATGCACAATGTACACTTATGAAAAGAATTCAAACAACAAATATTTTCAGGTTCTTCACTCAAATAAAATGTTTTAATTTATATACATGCAAAAAAATATTTTCCATCAAATAAAAAGATTAATTTTTATTTTTAAAACACTTTTATTATTATTAAACCCTTAATTTCCAAAAATACACTATTTACACAAATAAAATGCAAAAGTCTCCAATTTTAACTTTTAAAATTCAACAAAAATACTTTTATCACTTAGAAAAATATTTCAAACCATTTTCGAACCTTATTTATAACCAAAAAATATTTTAAAACCAATTTCCACCTTTTTTTTATTTAAATAAACCACTTTTAAAATCAATTACTTCTTTTAAAAATTATTAAAAGAAGAAAATGGGCAATAATTGATATAATTATTGCATTTTCACTTAAATAAAATAATTACCCATTTATTAACAACCCAAACTAAACAAAATAAAGTTCTAACTTTATTTTTCACAATTAAATCCCAAAATTCATTGTTCATTTAAAATAAACAATTTAAAACTCCAATTGTAATTAATTCTCAATATTAAATTATAACTACCGTTATAATTTAATATTAACAAGTAATCACTAAAACCAGGGTTGTTGTAGACTTCCCCCTTATAAAAATTGCGCCCTCACAATTTCTTAGAAAAGAGCTGTAAACACACACTTATTCATCAAGCAAAGGATAGATAAACAAGCTCGAGTTTAAAAAAAAAATCTCACGCTCTCAAGATAGGATGGCTAAAAACCAAGACAAGACTCGCTCGATTAATTCTATGGTTTCCAAGGCGCTAATATTGGGATTAGCGAACCATGGAATTTTCTGAGCAACACCCAAGACTTCGAAGATGTTTCTCCTTCGAAATAGAAACTCAACAAGATACTACATACAAAAGATTACTCGAATGAAATTGATTTCTCAAAAGCTCCTTGAGTAGAGTTGGGATTTAACACAACTCCAACCCGAACTCTAGTCAACAAGATGATTATCAATATGATCTTTCCGTGTGACACTACGGAAGGAACCACACCGATGCTAGATAGATACAATAGAGGCAAGATAGACAACCAAAAGGTGGTTTCCTTAAAAGCCACCATACTCAAAAGACCGCATAAATGCACGTCGTTAGAAAATAACACAAGAGTTAAATAAACATAAGGAATAAAATATATGGATTAACTCGTAACCAAAATTCTTAGAGTTCCAAAATTCAATATTTTTAGTATTTTATAACCATAATTTTCAATACTTGAAATTTTTTCAAAACTTCATTATTATAATACTTAATAAGTATTACAAAGACTAAAATTTAAATTCATGTTCCTCTTGTTACAAATTAAATTTCCAAAAGAATTTTTTTCTACCAATATATTCTCAAAGAAAAATTTAAAATCTCATCGCTCTTTTTTTTTCAAATCACCAAAAGTTTTGAAAACAAGCTTTAAATTTATTACATATAACTTTTATATTATATTAAAATATCCAACGGAAATTTTTAAAATTTTGAAACCCAAAACATATTTTATCCAGTAAACAACATTTTTAACAATAAGCATCTTTATATTTAATTCTATAGATTCAAAACAATATAATGGCTTTTCCTCGCCATTGGTTTATAGTTAGCGACTCTATCCATTGGATGCAGAGTTGATCAAGTAATCAAAACTGCCTCGCCACTTAATTAACCATCACTATGGTTCAATGGCTGCATATACCATTCAAAATAAAAATTTAATACTCAATTTCCAAAAATAATTTATTTCCAAACTCAACCTCATAAAAACTCAATTATCGTGTCTGATTGCCTCATCACAGCGTTTAGGAAATTCCTATCGATAACGTTGATCAAGCGCATCGACTAGAATTCTTTAAGCACTCGATGGATAGCCCAACAAGGAAATCATTCTATAAAAAGAAATATCTCTCATATATAATACACAAAATTATTCTTTGATTTCATAATAACTAAAATTCCAATTTCTCGTAAAACACATATCATATAGCTGCATAAACTTGAAATCAAAGAACACAAAGAGATCTCATCGAGATATTCCCAGAATACTCGATTCCCAAGATTGACAGAATAAAATGGAGTGTTAGTCAATCCAAACGATATAACGAGCCACTCCCAAGAATCATACGAGTGCAGAATGTGGTGAAAGGAATCCTATCTCCCACGACTCGTAGCTGAAGGAAATTGGTGCAAGGTCAAGCTAAGGAAAGACTCGAGCACCGCACAATAGATCAAATAAGAGATCGACGAGATATATAGATAAGGGTAAGATATTCTTCTCAAATGAGAAGAAGCAACACTACCAACAAATCATTACTTCAAGTGAAGTAATACCACAAAATATAACACCAAATGAGTATCCAAAAAGGATATCTCGAAAGAAACAAGAATGATAGTATCGTTTGAACTCAATTAATCTCTGTAACAACCCTGGTTTTAGTGATTACCTGTTAATATTAAATCATAACGGTGGTTATAATTTAATATTGAGAATTAATTACAATTGGAGTTTTAAATTGTTTATTAGAAATAAACAATGAATTTTGGGATTTAATTATGAAAAATAAAGTTAGAACTTTATTTTGTTTAGTTTGGGTTGTTAATAAATGGGAAATGATTTTATTTAAGAAGAAAATGGGCAATAATTGATATAATTATTGCATTTTCACTTAAATAAAATCATTTCCCATTTATTAACAACCCAAACTAAACAAAATAAAGTTCTAACTTTATTTTTCACAATTAAATCCCAAAATTCATTGTTTATTTCAAATAAACAATTTAAAACTCCAATTGTAATTAATTCTCAATATTAAATTATAACTACCGTTATAATTTAATATAATAGGAAATCACTAAAACCAGGGTTGTTACAAAAACTCTAGATACATACCTGCAATGAACATCTCATTCTTCTTCAGCAGTGTATCTACCAACCCAAGCCCGAACTGAGATAATGTGTTGGACCTATTCTCATACTCAACAACTGACATAGCCCCCTGCTTCAGATCTAGGAAGCTCCTAAACAACATAGTCTTTTCGACTTTTGAAACAAACTTCATCTCAAACACTTCCTTGAATTAGGCCCAAGAGGAATTTTTCTCCTGCACATCTGTAGTGATCATACCCTACCAATCCATAGTAGCATTAGTCAGATGTCGCAATGCCAAACGACGCTTCATCGCATCATCCAACTTCATGTCTCTAAATATCCTATCACACAAACTAAGCCAAGTCTGAACCTTAATGATAGTCTTAGTGCCATTGAACCTCTTACCTCCCAACCTCTCAAAGCCATGACATAGCAAAGCAAAGTACATCTGTACCCAAACCTATACGACCTCTTCCATAACATTCACCATCGGCTCCTCGATAGGAGCAACATTCCTCCGTGCCTAAGTCCCACCATTAGTACCAGTACTACTCCTCCTACCGCTACAAATACCTCCTCCTCTAGCAATAGCAGCTATAGTACTCATTGTTTTCACTACCTGAGCATAACAAAACATCTTTATGATATGTAAGGATATAGTTATCTCAAAGAAAGAATTATTCCTAAGGAAATACTATAAAGGGATAGGTTTATAGAAAAATACAAATATGCTTCCGTATATATATAATACACTCAAATCATTCTACGGTATCACTTACCCTATCTCTAATGAGCCATACCCAACCAAAGCCAAGATAGTTGCTAAACCTTTGCTTTGATACCAAATGTAATGACCCGACTTTTCAACCCTCGAATGTCGAGACTAATACTTCCATGGTGTTCGTGTGCCGAGCACCTAAGTGTTGGAAGACATATTGTTAGGGTAAAGTAAAAAGAAAAAAGAAACAGAGCAATACAGAAAAAACATAATACCAGAATCTTACAAGCTAAACGGTAAAATACAATATCCAAAAAACAGTACAATGGGTTACTCCAAAATACAAAGTAGTTTCAGAGTTACAAAACCTAAGTACTATCATCAGTCTAGACAGTTATAACTACTTGTCCTCATAATGCTAATAAATACATAATAATAGTACAATGGAAATAGAAATTGATAGATAAATGGAAGCCTCCAGCTCATCGCTTGAAGCTCTGAAGCATCCAAAGTCAAACATGCTTTACTCGGGCTACTTGAAAGAGTACACGAGGAATTTAGGGAAAATAAAAACCAAGTGTTAAACATAAGTCTAATACGAAAAACTCAAGATACATGCATCCATATTACAGTAACTTTTTAGACCATACTAATCACCGTAATAGTTTTCCCCTCTAAAGAATCCAAACCATCTAATAAGTGCATAATGTGATATAATAGGTAATGTTTATGGTATAGAATATAAACCAGAAAATAGCTATGTTGCTTGCATCTCACAACACAACAATATTAGAAGTAGATCTAAAACCGCTAAGGTACATTCACATATGGATTTTTCATGGAGGACCCATCAGTAAACTGAAGCCGGCCCCACGACAAGGATCGAAAACTACCTTTTGAACTTTGTATACTCTGGATAAAATACACCATAAGGTAAACACAACTGGCCCACACCCGAACATGTGATGCCAAGTATCATCAAATCCCACTAGCAACATCGATAAACATCTCTAGATATGGAGTTGATATACTCCTTCGGGGTAGCTAAATCCCAGGTTGTGCAACCAACTCTATCTTCAATCATTTCTAGTGGTGAAGTCATGTTCAGCATCTCTCACATGAGTCTTCGTCACTTGAACAGATCACAAATATCTCTATGGATTCCAGCATAAGTCGTCGAACAAATGCAAATGTTGAACTCTCCTTTAGACTTAACCTTAGGATAGACAGTTCAACTCTATAGCATTAGTCTGAAATGTTAATGTTGACCTCTTCCTTGGACTTAACCTTAGGATAGACAGTTCAACTCTATAACATTCGACTTCATGACTGCTTTCAAAACGTAGACTCATATACTAATTTTGCAGTGGTATTCAGTAAGTAATACCTAAGTATACTTATTCGATCCTTGACTCTTCAAAATCAAATCGATGAATTTCCTGTTTACTCAATTCCAGTTCTTTCAGAAGTAAGCGAACAATATAAAGGATTCCTTCCTGGAGGATCTTGTATATATATGTTCTTAAAGCTAGAGACATCTCATACCAATGAGTCCTCCCCAAGGGATCTCAAACCGTATGAATCCATGAAGCTTTTAGATACATCCTAAGTTAATTGGTCAAGTTTGATAGTCAACTAATCAACTATCTAGTTCTAAAAATGATCACTTATGGGAATCAAATTTCGTATACTTATAACGTTTTCGACCTTCTCAACTTACTATCCCTCGGTCAAGAGTGAAACCAGTAGGTTAGAGCACTATTGCTTTTAAACCCTACTCAAACGTCTTTCTTAACTCTCATAGATAGACAAACCTATTTCGTTGGCTTTTTGTGCTAAGTATAATATTAATTACTTTCCATGAACAAGTAAACAACAAAGCACGATTAAGCTACTTAGGCAACTCCAAAACCCTTTTTAAAAACATTTGTTTATAATTTAAAAGCCTTTTGAAAATGATACACACACACATATTTGTATGTATGTATACTAATTTATTTATAAGCTAAGATGTTTAATAAAATTCTAAAAAATATTTAGAAGATATTATATTACATAAGCTTTTCAATACTTTAATAAAATAACTAACTGATTTTCTAAGAACTATATATACTTGAAATATACTTTAAAATACCTAAATTATGGCTTAAACATTTATTTAAAATATTACTTAAAAATATCCATTTTATAGTTTATTTAAAAACTTCAAAAAGCATGTTTTCTTTTATTTAAAATAAACCTTCTACTTTAATAATTCATAATTGATTATTAAAAATATATTTAAATTACAAACTACTTTTAAAATACCTTAATATAAGTTAGAAAATTCTATTAGAAAGACTGAAGAAAAATACTTAAATTAAAAGTCATTTTTAAACAATTAAAGTTCAAAACAGAAACTACAGCACTTCCGGAATGTAAAAAGGGTCCAACTACAATGGTCAGAAAATGCTATCGTTGAGTGCTATAACAGACAGTGAACTATGGCAGTTTTATATACATGAAAGTTTTGCCATTTTTCGATATGCTAACAATATTTTTAAGGTACAATCATTTTGCAGTAATCAATATACTTAATATACATCACAGTCATGGCAAGAAACCCTAAGAATCTCTCTACAAAATATTATAGAAATTGCCGAACATAAAGCATTTCTAAGTGCTTTTATAGCGACTATTCGCTATAGAAACCATTCCATATTCAAGTCCAATTCAATCATCGTTCAACCAAACCTATGTGCATTATCTCAAGGCTATGCAAAAGTCATAGATTGTCATACAAGTCCAAATAAATCAGTTTACGTATGTCATTTGCTTTCCAAAGCAAGAATTGCAAAAGTATAGCAATAAATAGTAAAGCACATCACTATAATTTAAACAAGCATGTGTGTGTACACATACACGCACCTTCATATACATTCAAATAACGAGTTTGCTAATCCTTTAATAAGTACAAACCAAGCTCAAGCCACGACCTTGATTCCACTTCCTACCTCAAACTTGCAAGCTCCCAAAATTCCTCCTACCCTTCACTTGCTCACGGGCTAGGCAAAAATGCCCCTGAATTGCGCATGGTCTTGAATGGTTTGGGGTTGTATGCTCAAAATATTCAAGCTTTTGGTTACTATTCTTTGTTTTTATGTCGTGTTAGGACTATAGCTATAGTTTAATGGAGTTTTAATGTGATTTAAGAGCGTTTAGATGTAAATAGAAGAAGCTAAAGAGTATAATTTTCTATGTAAATGGATTAGAAAACCAATTTCTTAAGTCTTAAGGTGTTACGTAAACTTTTCCAAGAGGTTACCATCCACCTTCTACCTATTATTTCTGGTCAAAAGCCATCCCCCTTCTATGTTCTTGCTTTACACCTCATTCTCTCTTTACTTAGCCCCTAAGCCTTCCCAAAATGCCCCTCCACCAAAATATATTCATTTGATATCATCCACGAGATCATCATTGATTTAGTTAACCATAAACCATGAAAATATTTTCAGTTGCTGTTTATCGAACAACTTTAATCGAGTAAAAGGCCGTTTATCGTTAAAATGATTTCAATCACTTTATCGATATTTCTTCAAAGTATTTATTTTTGTAAACAAATTTCAAAAGCAAGTTTTTCTATCATTAGTTATTAATTAAAAGGGGTTTAACAAGGTTATAAAATCACTTTTATAACACTTAACCATATTTCAAATGTTTTGATATTTGAAGACGAAATGATCGAAATTACGGGTCACTACAATATATATGTATGTATGTATATATATATATGTATGTATATATATGTATGTATATATATGTATGTATATATATATATGTATGTATATATATGTATGTATGTATGTATATGTATGTATGTATATGTATATATAATTTAAATTTATAGACCAAATCTATTTATAACTATTTTACTAATTAAACAAATTAGATATTTAAAATGATTTTTTAATTTCAAAATTATTGACTTATTCAAAATAACTTATTCTACTACAAAATAAATATTCAAAATTTTAAATATTATATATATATATATATAATTTAAATTTGTTTTAGATAACAGTGTGCATATAAAGAGCCATTATGTACACTGCGGTGTAAATCTCAACACTTATATGGGTACATTATATGGGACGACCAATCTTTCGGACCCCTGGGAACGACACTTGATACATCCACGGAATTCGTGTGTCGTTGCTCAAGCATCTGAAAGACGAGTCGTCATGGGGTAAAATAAAAGAACTATACAGAAAATATCACAACGGAACGTTAATTATAATATAACAATATAATAGCACATGAAGTTACTCCTTAACATGGATTTATCAAAGTTACAACAAAAGCAATACCATCAGCCTAGGCAGTTATAACAACCTGCATTTACACTTGCTGATATAAAATACACATACATAAATAAACATAACAGTGTAAATAGATAACTAGATAGGTAAGGAGCCTCCTGCTCGTCCATCAACTTCAAAGAGCCCAAGGAAACCTGATACTCTCGGGCTACTCAAATATAAATGAGTACCCGAGAGTTTAGGAAAAACAATCAACTCTGGTCATGCAATAAGTCTAGTATGAGTAAACTCTAAACAAATGGTGGAAATAAATAAGAATATATGAGGCCACGTTGCTAAACGCGGAATAGGTTTCCCCTCACAAGAACAATATCTAACGACAAGTAATGGGTATGAATAATCAAACATCAGGAAGTGCGCAAGACACTTCCCGATACAATTAAGAATGAATTAAATTTAAGGGTATGAATCAAAAACAAGGAAATAGAAATTTTCCAACAATGACTAGGAGGGTGCACCCCCTCATTGAAAGTATACCTCTAGATAATATATACTTGAGAACTACGATGGTTCTCGAAAACCTCCAAGCCGGACTCTGCTAACCCTACCGAGAATCCGTGTATTTCACATCTTAATGCACGTATAACCGAAACCAATCTAGAGTAAATGTGATAATACCCTACCGGGAGCAACTCCACGTACCATGACCCCCACTCGCTCTTTTTTTAGTCATTTCCGACAAAGGATATCAACGCTCAAATGAGCAACAAATTGTCTTAAACCGACGATACACAAAGAAGAAAGCTGAATCGATAGACAATAAATCAACTATCAAAAATAAACAAAATGATCGTATATGGAAATTAAATCTCATACCCTTACCACTACTCGTTGATTTCAAATTTTTACCATCCCTCGACTACAAACGAAGCCGGGCATATGAAGGTAGTGTTATCTCAAGCATTGCCTTGTCGACATTTTTAACCTTCGAGATAGAAATGAGCTTCCATACCTTGACGTTCAATGCTTTGAGTATGACTGAATCCTTTCCATATAAGCGATATATCGTTTATGGAAAATTAAATTTCTTGTCGTTTCCATAACCGAATCAAACTTTTAAACTTTTTAAAACCAAACTTGTGTTGGGATTTCATATTTCAACTATTAACTTTAAATGTCATATGTCATATATTTATCCAAACATTTCATAACATAAGCATATGCATATATACAACTTCAAATAACATCGATACAACATGGGGAGAGCGTCACTTGTAAATAATGATGTAAACATTTTGAATGAATCTCAAGTTATTAACTAACTGTCAAAGATGTCATCCACTTAAAGTGGGAACCAAACCAACAATCATTACTTTCCAACACATAGAAAACAAGCAACTAATAACCATTATTATTATCAATAACAAAGTTTAAAATTTTCCTTTTTAAAGGTGAGATTTACTCACAAAAATTCATACCAATGCAAATCAAAGCTTCCACACTCTAGCACTAACATCCTGATCCACTTTTATTTACAAAAGACTTGATTTGTATTGGCTTGGAGGGGACAATATGGCTCGGTCTATGCATACATAGACTTGGCCATGCCTTTGAGAGGTAGTTTTGGACTAGTTTTTGGAAGCTAAGAGAAGTAGAGAGGGAAAGGAAGGGTTCTAAGTAGATTTTAATGAATTAAGAGGAAAAAGAAAGGATTTTTCTAACTTAGAATTTTTGAGGTAGCCATGGACGTGAAGAGGAAGCTTGGAAAAGAGAAATAAAAGTATGAAAATGAATGGAGTGAAATAAAAATGAGAATTGGAAAAGGGAAATTGCTTTTATATAAAATGGAATATGAAAATTACTTTTTTACCCTTATGTCATTGTCCTTCACACTTTGTTGCCACATCACCACCCCCTCCTTGCTTTCTTCCTCATGCAACCCCCTAGCACACTCTACCCTCGTTCCATCACCTCACCACTTTACTTGATAAGATGTTACCTTTTTACATTTTTTTTCTCTTTTAAATTTTTAAAAATTAAAAGTCAACTTTACCTTATTTACTTAAGGTAAATATTTAACCTTATTTTAACCTAACCATTTCATATGTTATTTTTATAAATGTGTACACATGTACACTAGTGCACACAACATATTTCGATAACTTTTAGATGATGAAAGGTCAAAAATCCAAAAAATGATTTTCGATCACAATTTCGATTTTTCTCCCAACTAATTATTTCTGTAAATAAAATTTTAAAATAACTTCAACATCATTAGTTATCACACAAAAAGAGGTTTATTTGAGTCATAAAATACGTTATTTAAATATTTAAAAATATTTTAAATATTCAAATTCAAAGTGATTAAATTACGGGTCGTTACATCCTCCCCTTCTTACTGGAAATTTCGTCCCTGAAATTTATCATACACAACAATAGATATCAAAAGAACCCAAATGATATCATTCATCAAACAAGTACAAAGAAAGTGACTCTACTACAACCTGCTAAGTACACAAAAAAGATAGAACAAAATACAAATAATTACGATAACAACTCGGGATAAGATCCCTAATAGAGTCTTCGGTTTCCCAAGTATAATCTCTATCATCCCCGCCCCACTGAACCTTAAAAATATTCACATCCTAGCTTCATCCTCACTCGCTTTATATCTCGAGTGATGATATAAATAAGCCGCGTAAGAATAGTTAGGTTAGGCTAAATTTCCAGATCAACTTGTTGTGCCAGTTCCACTATCGTCGAAGGGTCGTGTACATACTTACATAAATGAGGTACATGAAATATGTTGTGCACATCTGATAGTCGATCTGATAACTCCACTCAATATGCAAGTCTACCAATCCAGTCCAGTATGGAAAAAGGGCCAATATATCGAGGGGCTAGCATCCCAGATTTCCCTAATCTCACAACACTTCTCAACGGAGAGACCTTCACAAACACCAAATCTCCAACTTAGAACTCTAGATCCCTGCGCCTTCGATCTGCATAACACTTCTGCCAATCCCATGCCTCCTTCATCTTCCTTCTAATATTAGCTACCTTCTCACTGGCTTCTAAGATCATGTCGATCCCAAGAACAATGCAATCACCAGACTCAACCCAACATGAAGGAGAATGGAAAGGATGACCATATGAAGCTTCGAAAGGGGCCATGCCAATGCTTGTCTGATAGTTGTTGTTGTAAGTGAATTCGACTAAGGGTAAATGATCTTTCCAAGAACCTTTGAAGTCGAGATTGCATGCTCACAACAAATCTTCCAAGATCTGATTCATTCTCTCTATCTGTCTATCTGTATGGGGATGGTAAGATGTATTCAGACTCAGCTCGGTCCCTAAGGCGGTCTGCAATCCTTCCCAGAACCTGCTAGTGAATATAGGGTCTCGGTCACTTACAATACTACAAGGAATACCATGGAGTCTCACAATCTCCTTCACATACAAACTCGCCAGACTTGTAGCGGTCCTGTTCGGCTTAATAGGAATGATATGAGCACTCTTGGTCAGCCGATCGACTATAACCCAAATACCTTCATTCCCTCTTTTGACCTAGGAAACCCATCAATAAAGTCCATAAAGATACGTTCCCACTTTCGCTTCGGGATATTAAGTGACTGAAGTAGTCTAGTTGTCTTTTGCTGGTCAATTTTAATCCGTTGGCAGTTTGCACACCGACTCACGAAGATTGAAACATCTTGCTTTATAACAACCCGTAAATTTGCAATAATTTAAATTGTTAATTTGATTAAATTTTGTGATTTAATATTGGAAGAAATAAAAAGTTGTAATGTAATAATGAAATGAATACTAAAATGAAATGTAACAATGTAAATTAAAGGTAATTATTTACAATTGAAATGAAATTCCAATAATAAAATAATGTAAATTGTTATACTTGGCTATAAATTAAATGAACGAAAAACAAAATGTAAATATTGAATTAATGTATGAAATAACATAAATGGTGATTGAATAAAATCAATATTATGTAAGAATTGTAACATTTGTTTGTGTAGAATGAATTCATAAGTGTAGTTAAAAGTTACGGTAACGATTGTTATAAGTTACTTGTTTATTTAGTCTGTTAAATTTAATTAGAAATTAATTTCAATTAAATGATAGTAAATGTTACATTAATGTGAGTAAAGACAATGACTGTAGGTTGTGAATGTAATAAAATAAATAAAAATGTTAATTATATTCATAATGTAATAATTGATTCAATAAAATAGTGAAATCAAGATTTATTAATTTATTGGAATTCAAATTATAATAATTGGATTAATTGCAAATAAATGAAATTAAATATTTAGATATTACGTTAATGGAGATTGAGATGAAATTTGAGAATATTAATGTAATAGATCATGAACCAATGTTAATTTTATCCATTTGATAATAATGGATTGAATAATAGGATAAAAGGTCAATTAAATGGAATTATTGAAAATTTAATTTATAATTCCTGAATTTAATGAAATTGAAATTAAACATTGGAATTGATGGATTAATCAACTTTAAATTGACATCTAAATTTGTTTAAATTATTGTAAGTGATTAAGAAATCAAAAATGATAGAAGTTGTAAATTATTAAAAATTTAAACTGAAAATGTGATTTAATTAATTTAATATTAATTTATTTAATTAATGTGAAAATAGCCATTTTGGCCACTGACTCGGATTTCGACAAAACTAGTTTCATCGGATCCGTAACAGTAAATTATTGTAGGATTTCAAGTTTCGTAGCGATCAGACTTGTCGTTTGATCGTACGGACTCGAAACGCCATGAAATCAATTTGAAATAAGCTGGTTTTATCATAACTTCTTCATACGATTGAATTAGGATTTGAAACCTATTCCATTGAATTTAAAATTATTGAAACCATCTATTTTGATATATGGGATGACCCATTTTTGTTCCGGAGTCGAAACGGGCTTTTCGGGTCATTTATCGTTCAACTTTCAATCCAAATCAATCTGGTCCATTCTAATTTCAGCTTTTGTCTATAAATAACTCGTTATAAACCCTAGCTCCATTTTATTCTGTTTGTCTGTACGTACATTTCTTTTTCAACTCCTCATCCCAATGGCAGACAAACCCTAATTTCCCAATTTCAATTCAAATCAAATTTCAACTCCAAAATCAAACTCCTCTATAAATATCGAATTATATATCGAGTTGAAGCTCTTGACGAGCGCATCTCAGATCTGTAATTCGTTTTCCAATTTGAACCACTGTTCATCCAGAAATTTAAGAGCTAATCTCGACCACCCATCGCGTCGAGATCAACTCTGTTTGATCGACAAATCGATGGTACCGTTGTGTGGAGATTCTAGGGTTTCAATCGGCGGCCGCCATTAGGGGCAGGCGGAGGTCATATCGTGGGCACCACTGGATGCGGCTCGGCCTGAGGGGAGGAATGGTGGTGATCGGCAATTTTCTGGTGGCAGGAGGCGTAAGCGATTGGCGGTCAAAGTGGGTTGCAGCGTGAAAGCATAGTTGGTAATCGACTCTGAACGATGGAAGAACGATCGAACGTGGCTATTGCGTGTGTTCTGGGATGATGACGTGGCTTCGTCCGATTGGTTCGTTTTTTATTTATTTATTTTAATTTAACTTAAAGTTTCCATCTTCTAATATGTATAACTTTTCCATACGATGCCCGATTTACACGCGGTTTCTTTTGTTAGGATCGTATTGAAATTACGGACATTTTGACGCTGATTTGGATGAATTCTGAGACCGTTCAAATTTTGGGCTTAAATTGGATTTAAATTTGATTAAATTCGAAGGTGAGTGTTTAACCCCCTCACAACTTCTAGAATTTCTTATGTTTGTTAAATTAAATTTATGATGTGATTAGAAATTTATTTATGACTGTGTGGTATATTTTAAATCATCATCTCCGTTAATTTGAATTTATTTGAATTAAATTATCATTTAATTTATTATTGAATATAAATTGCCAGTTAAATACCTGTTATTGATTATCAGTTCTATATTGATATTTATTGATTGATTTGAATGATGTTTGCGATGGATGTTGATTGTTGATGTTGGATGAATGGATGTTTTATTTATATCGTTATAAACTACAAGTTCACTATGGGTTGAAATGATACATACCCGAATGATTAATAGATTAAGGAAAAATCGTTATGGGTTGAAATGAAAGACTCGAGCGATTTTATGGATTTTATTATTAATTCGGGATTGCAGTTTGAAATGATATATAACTGTAACATTGTAAATTGTGGATAGAAATGATAAATATATGTATCACTAGACCCTAGGGTAGAGAATTATATACGGACACCGGATTGGTTAAGTTTAAATGATTTTGAATTCTTAAATTTTGCATTGAGTTAAATGATATTTTGAAATAAAATTTGGGTTATAAATCGAATTGTTATCGAACTTCGAGTTTTATATTAAAATCGAATTGTTTTGAAAGATTTGTTGAAGGAATGAAATTGAAATTTTATAGTGAATTTGAAATATAAGTGAAGTTTATCGAAATTGAATTATAAAAAATCATTGAAGTATAACATTGAAATATATTGAAATTGGAGAAATTAAATTGATGTTTTAACATGGATTTAAGCGATATTGAATTTAATATTTATTTAGAATTCAGAATCGGAAAATTTGAAATTGGGTTTTGGGACATTGTAATGGTCAAAATGTGTTGGAATGAAATAAATAGTTTAAATTGATATAAATTTTAAATTCATATTTTTCGTATAAGCTGTTTTAAATATATTAGTTTAAAAGACTTTAATTATTAAGATTTTCAAAATTTTAAACTAATTAAACCATTTGACTTATTTTAAATATAATTAATCTATTTAAAGCTATTTAATCTATTTTAATTATATTTAATCTATTTTAAATCTATATTAACTATTTATAACTATTTAAACTATTTTCTTCTAAATTCCAAACTAAGTAAAATGGGTGAGTTTATATTCAAATTCTCGATTTTTAAGTGAATACGGTTAATGATGTTATAACCTACGTTGGAAATTAAATAACATATTTGGTTCAATATGTTAATTTTGAAATGAGAGTTTAACCTATTTTGGAAATATGACTTTTGAAAGGAAATATAATTTCGAACTATGAATTCAAATGTGATATGATTTCAAAGGTAAATATAAGTAATGATTTCGAAAATGATATGATTTGAATTGAATATGATATTTTGATATCAATTATGAAATGGTTTTGGAAATGTAAAAGAACCATCCGGTGTGTAATAAGCGATTGGTTGTTAAAGAGACCGGGATCAGATATGGGCATACTCTCTGTCGATACCGAAAACCACTTTGACAACTGTGTACGTGGTGGAGATTCCAAAATGAAGTAGGATGGTGGCGACGATCCTAAAGGTATATACGTGGACCTGACTCCCATGAGTTAGCTTAAGGTGGCTAAAACAGGAGCAATTGACGGGCTAAGTGAGGTCATTCCTCCGATCGGGCACATTCCTTCAATACTATATTCTGATTTGCGATTTTCGTGGCCAGCTCTCGATTTTTGATTTGGGAGTGTGTCCGAGGTGGGCGGTAGTTACTGTTATGCGTTACCACCAGTCCGAAAGTGTAATTGGTATATCTACCCTGGCATTGCCTAGTTGTGCCGTGTCACCTATCCTGACGCGCCTTCTACGAGTTTGGTTTGTACCATACCTATGGAGTGCCCTCTGACATCACCCAGTTTACGGGTGGGATTACGGTACTGTATAGACTATGGGAAATAAAAATGTGTTAAGAGGGAAAATGTAACGCCTTAATGCTATTTTAATAGTTTATATTACTGTAGACATATTATAATAGCGTATTGTACTACATAGTAGATAGTTTAACGGATCCTTAGGAGATGCGAATCTCGAACATCTGTTAAGTTACTGCACTCACGTTAGACACTGGATAGGAGATGTCAAAACCCGTAAACATCTGTGACGCTGTTTACACTCATATTTATTTACCGTTGATTTAACTCACATAAGATCTTTTAGTTCTGACTCGAGTGTTTTGTCTTTTCAATTCGCTCGGGTCAGCCTGAGCATTTTAGGATTTGAAGACCTTATT
This sequence comes from Allium fistulosum, assembly GCA_030737815.1. Lineage (NCBI taxonomy): Eukaryota > Viridiplantae > Streptophyta > Magnoliopsida > Asparagales > Amaryllidaceae > Allium > Allium fistulosum. Next base: position 3,988,322 of record JASFAW010000015.1, read on the forward strand.
TCTGGAGGATGAAGATGAAGATTTGTACTATTATTATTTATATTATTATTCCACTACATTCATACTATTCCGCTGCATTATTTGTTATCTCTGATATGTGTAACTCTGATTTTTGTATTGTATAAGTATAATCAAATGTTTTGTATACAGCTTCATGACCTGTTATTTGATTATTATATTTTGTCATTCCGCTGCGAGATTCTGTTTTGTTTTTGCTCTACATTTTCTTATTCACCCCAATAACAATCCGCCCTTCTGTATGGTTTGAGTTGGCATGTGTGTCTGCTTAAAGCGTACAAAAAGGCGGGATGTTACAATTGGTATCAGAGCTTTGGTTTAGCGATAACCTTAGCTTTGTGGGGTCTGACTCTTTAAAAAAAAATAGGGTAGTAATACCCTAGAATGAGTCCTTGAGTATATATATATATGAGAGAGCGTATTTGTTAGTGTTATAAAGTGTTTTATATTGTGTTAATTTGTTCCGTTTTGTATTTATAAATTCTGGTTGGTGCATAGGACGCTATGACATCGATAGGGATTTCTAAACATTTAATAGGACAGACCGACACAATATTTGTTTTGAAATATAGGTAAACGAAATAATTTTTCCTATTATATTTTCCGTATATAAAATAATGATTTATAAATTATATATTTGGTTGTAATATATTGGTTGTTAGGTGGTGAAATTTATAAATATTGGTTTGAAATAAGATTTGAAAATATAATAAATGAAAATTGGAAATTTAGAACTTAAGTTCCGGGGTTTTTGAAAATTTCTTTCGAATATTTTTGGAATACAATAATAATATTGTTTAGAAGTATTTTCTGATATAAATATTTCAATATAATTTGAAAGAAATATTTTAAAGAAATTTTGGAAAGAAATAAGTTTTGTACTCCCCTCTCTGTCGCTGGAAAATAATTTCGGTGATGAGTGCACGCATCATCGACGTTCATTTTCAAGTTTCAAGGTGGGAAGGCCATTGTAGTATTTTTACTACAGATCTATTTTGATAAACAAATAAAAAATTTAAAGTTTAAATATGATTGGATATAAAAGTTATGGGTATATATATATGAATATATTATTTTAAATGATTTGAAATGGAACCCGGCATTTAGTTCTTAAATTTCTATGAATTAGAGATTTCAATTATTGAAATGGAATATGTTTTAACTATTTAATAATTGAAGCTTCTAAATGAAAATAAGAATTGATATTCTAAGTTATAACTGAAATGTATAGGGAATTTGAAATTTGTAACTTGTAAACGAAAAGAATATGAAAATAAGAAATGATAACTATTGAACCTTTAGTTAATTAAAATAAGTAAGTCAAACTTGTGTAACTTTCAATTGCATTCTTAAAGACATATATATAACTTACCAATTACAAAAGTTGAAATGTTAAATGAATATGTAATGGAAATTTTTATAAGTAAAACTTATGTAATGGAAGTGTTCAATGAAATTTACTTTTATGAATAAGAAATTTGATATGAAAATAATTACGAACTTGAGTTAAAATTGTAATACTACTAATTAAATGAAATAGAAAATGAGTATTGTAAGTAAAGGATTTTGAACTTAAGTTAATATTGAAACTATTTATAATTAAAGTAAATAATAAAATGAATGTAATGCAATAAAAGAAATTGACATGATATGAGTAAATGAAAATGAATTTTTGTAAGTAATAAAGGAAAATAAATGAAATAAACACTGAATGAATGAATGGGAATAAAATTCATAAGAGATAAATGTAAGATAAAGAAATAACCCTTGTATGAATGGAAAGGAAAAAACTGTAAATGTTGTGAAAGAAATTTAATAAGAATAACTCAAGTACATTGTAAATTATTGTTTGTTTTGGTTTATGGGTTGTTTGGGATATGATACTTCTAATTATTTAAGATGTATGAATAATCTATTGAGTTTATCTAAGACTGTTGAGTAAATGGTATACTTAGTAGTTATTTGTCATTCTATGTGATTAAAAGTGTCTTAACCTGAACAAACTATTTGTTTTGGTTACTATGGATGGATAATTGATTTGTACTGATTTCATATGATGATTGTATGTTGTGATTGCAAGTGATTGTTGGTTTATATTGATTTGTTTGTTAGTGGTTGAAACAACTTTAAATATTTCATTTTATATAATTATTAACTCTTTTAGATTTCAGAAGAGAAATACAGGTTATGGAAGCAATTGCCACTGCTTTTGGTTTCATAATTAAGCATTGTTTGCCCGACAAATAGGTACGTTCTCGGATTACGGTTTATAGCGATATTATATTATTTTCCCGTTGTTGGAATATATTATTTTGAAATTTTGATATATATTATTATTATTGATATTATTATTTTCTCCCGAGCCTCTCCGTACAAAGGAGACTTTGTCGAAGTATTCTGAAAATTTTGGACTTATAAAAATTTTGTGAAAAGTTTTCCAAACTTTATTACTTTGAGTAAAAAAGGATTTAATGGTTATAAATGGATATATTTTATTTAAATTAATTAATTTGGTAAAATTTATTTGTTTATAAATTTGATATTTTGAATAAGATATATTGATTTCTAAATTCCTTCTTTTCCCTCCTCTTTCCTTTTCGGGGACGAAAAGTTTTGAGTGGGGGAGAGTGTAACAACCCGTAAATTTGCGATAATTTAAATTGTTAATTTGATTAAATTTTGTGATTTAATATTGGAAGAAATAAAAAGTTGTAATGTAATAATGAAATGAATACTAAAATGAAATGTAACAATGTAAATAAAAGTTAATTATTTACAATTGAAATGAAATTCCAATAATAACATAATGTAAATTGTTATACTTGGCTATAAATTAAATGAAAGAAAAACAAAATGTGAATATTGAAATAATGTATGAAATAGCATAATAAATGGTGATTGAATAAAATCAGTATTATATAAGAATTGTAACATTTGTTTGTGTAGAATGAATTCATAAGTGTAGTTAAAAGTTACGGTAACAATTGTTATAAGTTACCTGTTTATTTAGTTTGTTAAATTTAATTAGAAATTAATTTCAATTAAATGATAGTAAATGTTACATTAATGTAAGTAAAGACAATGACTATAGGTTGTGAATGTAATAAATTAAATAAAATTGTTAATTATATTCATAATGTAATAATTGATTCAATAAAATAGTGAAATCGAGATTTATTAATTTATTGGAATTCAAATTATAATAATTGGATTAATTGCAAATAAATGAAATTAAATATTTAGATATTACGTTAATGGAGATTGAGATGAAATTTGAGAATATTAATGTAATAGATCATGAACCAATGTTAATTTTATCTATTTGATAATAATGGATTAAATAATAGGATGAAAGGTCAATTAAATGGAATTATCGAAAATTTAATTTATAATTCCTGAATTTAATGAAATTGAAATTAAACACTAGAATTGATGGATTAATCAACTTTAAATTGGCATCTAAATTTGTTTAAATTATTGTAAGTGATTAAGAAATCAAAAATGACAGAAATTGTAAATTATTAAAAATTTAAACTGAAAATGTGATTTAATTAATTTAATATTAATTTATTTAATTAATGTGAAAATAACCATTTTGGCCACTGACTTGGATTTTGACGAAACTAGTTTCATCATATCCATAACAGTAAATTATTATAGGATTTCAAGTTTCGTAGCAATCGGACTTGTCGTTTGATCGTACGGACTTGAAACGCCTTGAAATCAATTGAAATCAATTTGAAATAAGCTGATTTTATCATAACTTCTTCATACGATTGAATTAGGATTTGAAACCTGTTCCATTGAATTTAAAATTACTGAAACCATCTACTTTGATATATGGGATGACCCATTTTCGTTCCGAAGTTGAAACGGGCTTTTCGGGTCATTTACCGTTCAACTTTCAATCCAAATCAATCTGGTCCATTCTAATTTCAGCTTTTGCCTATAAATAGCTCATTATAAACCCTAGCTCCTTTTTATTCTGTTTGTCTGTACGTACATTTCTTTTTCAACTCCTCATCCCAATGGCAGACAAACCCTATTTCCCAATTTCAATTCAAATCAAATTTCAACTCCAAAATCAAACTCCTCTATATATATCAAATTATATATCAATTTGAAGCTCTCGACAAGCACATCTCATGTTTGTAATTCGTTTTCCAATTTGAATCACTGTTCGTCCAGAAATTTAAGAGCTAATCTCGGCCACCCATCGCGTCGAGATCAACTCCGTTTGTTTGACAAATCGATGGTACCGTTGTGTGGAGATTCGAGTGGGGAGTGCATCTGCATTGTTCGTTCGTGAAGTTGACGGTTGGATTGATGCCAATAATTTAATTAGGGTTTCGAATTCTAGGGTTTTGGGTGGCGGCGGCCGCCCTTAGGGGCAGGCGGAGGTCATATCGTGGGCACCACTGGATGCGGCTCGGCATGAGGGGAGGAATGGTGGTGATCGACATCTGGTGGCCGGAGGCGTAAGCGATTGGCGGTCAAAGTGGGTTGCAGTGTGAAAGCACAGTTGGTAATCGACTCTAAACGATGGAAGAACGATCGAACGTGGCTGTTGTGTGTGTTCTGGGATGATGACGTGGCTTTGTCCGATCTGTTCGTTTTATTTATTTATTTTAATTTAACTTAAAGTTTCCATCTTCTAATGCGTATAACTTTTCCATACGATGCTCGATTTACGCGCGGTTTCCTTTTTTTGGATTGTATTAAAATTCCGGACATTTTGATGCTTGTTTGGATGAATTCTGAGACCTTTCAAATTTTGGGCTTAAATTGGATTTAAATTTGATTTAAATTCAAAGGTGAGTGTTTAACCCACTCACAACTTCTAGTATTTCTTGTGTTTGTTAAATTAAATTTATGATGTGATTAGAAATTTATTTATGACTGTTTGGTATATTTTAAATCATCATCTCCGTTAATTTGAATTTATTTGAATTAAATTATCGTTTAATTTATTATTGAATATAAATTGCCAGTTAAATACCTGTTATTGATTATCAGTTCTATATTGATATTTTTTGATTGATTTGATTGATGTTTGCGATGGATGTTGATTGTTGATATTGGATGAATGGATGTTTTATTTATATCGTTATAAACTGCAAGTTCACTATGGGTTGAAATGATACATACCCGAATGATCAATAGATTAAGGGAAAATCGTTATGGGTTGAAATGAAAGACTCGAGCGATTTTATGGATTTTATTATTAATTCGAGATTGCGGTTTGAAATGATATATAACCGTAACATTGTAAATTGTGGATTGAAATGATAAATATCCATATCACTAGACCCTAGGGTAGAGAATTATATACGAACACCGGATTGGTTAAATTTAAATGATTTTGAATCCTTAAATTTGCATTGAGTTAAATGATATTTTGAAATAAAATTTGGGTTATAAATCGAATTTTTATCGAACTTCGAGTTTTATATTAAATTGAATTGTTTTGAAAGATTTGTTGAAGGAATAAAATTGAAATTTTATAGTGAATTTGAAATATAAGTGAAGTTTATCGAAATTGAGTTATTAAAAATCGTTGAAGTATAACTTTGAAATATATTGAAATTGGAGAAATTAAATTGATGTTTTAACATGGATTTAAGCGATATTGAATTTAATATTTATTTAGAATTTTGAATCGGAAAATTTAAAATTGGGTTTTGGGACATTGTAATGGTCAAAATGTGTTGGAATGAAATAAATAGTTTAAATTGATATAAATTTCAAATTCATATTTTTCATATAAGCTGTTTTAAATATATTATTTAAAAGACTTTAATTATTAATATTTTCAAAATTTTAAACTAATTAAACCATTTGACTTATTTTAAATCTAATTAATCTATTTAAAGCTATTTAATCTATTTTAATTATATTTAAACTATTTTAAATCTATATTAACTATTTATAACTATTTAAACTATTTTCTTCTAAATTCCAAACTAAGTAAAATGGATGGGTTTATATTCAAATTATCGATTTTTAAGTGAATATGGTTAATGATGTTATAACCTACGTTGGGAATTAAATAACATATTTGGTTCAATATGATAATTTTGAAATGAGAGTTTAACCTATTTTGGAAATATGACTTTTGAAAGGAAATATAATTTCGAACTATGATTTCAAATGTGATATGATTTCAAAGGTAAATATGAGTAATGATTTCGAAAATGATATGATTTGAATTGTATATGATATTTTGATATCAATTATGAAATGGTTTTGGAAATGTAAAAGAACCATCCGGTGTGTAATAAGCGATTGGTTGTTAAAGAGACCGGGATCGGATATGGGCATACTCTCTGTCGATACCGAATACCGCTTTGACAACTGTGTACGTGGTGGAGATTCCAGAATGAAGTAGGATGGTGGCGACGATCCTAAAGGTATATACGTGGACCTGACTCCCATGAGTTAGCTTAAGGTGGCTAAAACATGAGAAATTGACGGGCTAAGTGAGGTCATTCCTCCGATCGGGCACATTTCCTTCGATACTATATTCTGATTTGCGATTTTGGTGGCCACCCCTCGATTTTTGATTTGGGAGTGTGTCCGAGGTGGGCGGTAGTAGCTGCTATACGTTACCACCAGTCCGGAAGTGTAATTGGTATATCTACCATGGCATTGCCTAGTTGTGCCGTGTCACCTACCCTGGCGCGCCTTCTACGAGTTTGGTTTGTACCATACCTATGGAATGCCTTCTGACGTCACCCAGTTTACGGGTGGGATTACGATACTGTATAGACTATGGGAAATAAAATTGTGTTAAGGGGGAAAATGTAACGCCTTTAATGCTATTTTAATAGTTTATATTACTGTAGACATATTATAATAGCGTATTGTACTACACAGTAGATAGTTTAAGGATCCTTAGGAGATGTGAATCCCGAACACCTCTTAAGTTACTGCATTCACGTTAGACACTGGATAGGAGATGTCAAAACCCATAAACATCTCTGACGCCGTTTACACTCATATTTATTTACCGTTGATTTAACCCACATAAGATATTTTAGTTCTGACTCGAGTGTTTTGTCTTTTCAATTCGCTCGGGTCAGCCTGAGCATTTCAGGATTTGAAGTCCTTATTTCTGGAGGATAAAGACGAAGATTTGTACTATTATTATTTATATTATTATTCCACTACATTCATACTATTCCGCTGCATTATTTGTTATCTCTGATATGTGTAACTCTGATTTTTGTATTGTATAAGTATAATCAAATGTTTTGTATATAGCTTCATGAACTGTTATTTGATTATTATATTTTGTCATTCCGTTGCGAGATTCTATTTTGTTTTTCCTCTGCTTTTTCTTATTCACCCCAATAACAATCCGCCCTTCTGTATGGTTTGAGTTGGCACGTGTGTCTGCTTAAAGCGTACAAAAAGGCGGAATGTTACATGTTTCATCCCCTTCCACCAGAATACCCTCTTCATACCTTTGAACATCTTGGTCACTAATGGATGGAAAGAAAACTTTAAACGGTGGCATTCGGCTAACACTTCTTGCCATAGTCCATTAACATTTGGAACACATATGTGCCTGTTCATTTTCAGTACGCCCCGAGAATCAATCTTAAAGTTAGAAACAACACCTTCTTGAACATCCTTCTTCAGTTGAGCCAAAATAGGATATGTCTCCTGACTAAATGCAATCCTCTCCATCAATACTGTCTTAACTTTTGAGTTTGCAACCATTGCTACATTTCTACTCAACGCATCCACAATGGCATTTGCTTTCCCAAGGGTATATAGAATCTCCATATCATAAGAAGCGAGAAACTCCAGTCATCTCTGCTGCCTCAAATTCAAATCCTTCTGGGTAAAGGGATATTTTAAGGATTTGTAATCCTAATATAACTTGAACCTTTCACCCAAAAGATAATCGCTCCACATCTTTAGTGCGAAGACAACAACCAAAAGCTCCAAATCGTTCGTAGCCTAACTTTTCTCATATGGCTTTAGTCGTTGACTCACATAGGCAGTAACTTTCCCATACAGAGTCCGTTTACCCATGGTCTTCGACACTAGATGCACATCGACGAGAGAACACGCTGTTAATTCCCTGTTTCTAGTATTTAAATGATGACAACTATATCATCGTATATATCTAGTGCTTATCTACAGTGCAGGAGAAGGAGCTACAATAATATAGAAATGGCTATACTAACAAGATAGATCAACTACACTCAAGCACTTCAACAAATCACAAGATCTTCAAACTATGAGTATGTATATGGTCTTAGAATTATTTGTAAAATCTCGTCGGTATTTCATATGCATGCATATACACACCAGCACACAAAAAAAAATTATCTATCAATGATACTCAAAAATTATCTTTAAAACAAAAATACTACAATACATTAATTTTTCCAGTTCAGTCGACTGAACTCTTTTCTCAGTCGACTGAGGGTAGTCGATTGAGAAAAGAGCTCAGTCGACTAAACCTTACAATTTAGTAAAACTATTTTGGTATTCAAAATTTCACACGTATTTTCTAGTTCATATTCAAAAGACTGACTTTCATACTCAGTCGACTGATCACTGCATAACGGCTATTTTTCTAAAAGGTCGCTTTGAATAGTTGCAACCTTTTATACTTATCTTTTTAAACAGAAGTGATCATACATGAATGATTACAACCTTTTATCACAACTCTTTGATTTCTATAAATATACATAAAGATTGAAAATCATTTTTTAACTTGCTTACTTACTATCTTACTACTTTTTTATCTCAAGAGTTCATTGCTATTCTATATTCAAAAATCATTCAAACAAATTCCATAATCACGAGTTACACATTTCTAATCCACCAAGGAGATTATATGAAGAATTGTACTAGTAGTCAATATTCGTATTATTTAGAACTCAAACTTGTCAAAGAAACTCTTTTTTATAAGCCTATCCCTCCAGGTGAAGCGAGGGTTATTGGTTAGTGAAATATCGAAGGGGAGCTTCGGGACTGTACATAGGACGGGAGGTCCGAGCCAGTATAAAAACTCTGGTGTGCTCGTTTCTTTTTTACTTTTATAATATTCTGTTATATTGCTTATACAGTAGTAAATACTCACATATTAATATGCAAGCCATATTATACAATCCATTATACTTATATTAATCATTCTTGTTGATAGTGGTATATTGCATCCACTTTAGTATTGAGAGATGTTGATTCAAGATCAATTGCTCATTTAGCTTTCTTTTCATTTGGAGACTAGCCGGTATGATATGTAGGTGATGCCATAATATTTAGAGAGGCCGATATATTTGACAGAGGTGTGATTTTTGTTGGTGATACGTAGGTGCTATTTGATGAAGGTGAACTAAAGTCGATAGTTGAGTAATTGAAGTCGTGATCAGAAGACATGCTTAGTTTTTTTTTCTTTCCTTTTTTAGTTTATATTTAATATTTCTGTTTTATTTATTTATTTTTTATTTTTAACCAGGTGTATAAATAGAATGTGTAGTCTATTTATAGTAAAAGCCTTGTATGGATAGAACTGTTTCAACCATGAATTTGTTAATGGCTTTTTGTTATGGTTGTTAAAAGATTGACTAAAATAATTCTAGTTAAAATTTTATATAGAAAAATAGAGTTCAAGATTTTATAGTGATAAATAATTATCATATATACTAATTAATTAATTCATTAAATAAACATACACCAAGATCTCATCGTAACTTTATAAAAGTTGATTCATACAACGGTTTAGTGAAAATATCGGCAATTTGATTTTCAATATTAACAAATTCAAGAGAAATGATTCATTTTCTACATTATCTCTTAAAAATAGTGACAAATATCGATATGTTTTGTACGAGAATGATTAATTCGATTCTTAGATAAATTTATAGCACTGGTATTATCATAGTATATAGGAGAATTAGTTATAATTTTACCAAAATCTAGAAGTGCTTGTTGCATATAAATTACTTATGCACAACCTAAGGTCGTTGAGATATATTTGGCTTCACATGTCGAGAGAGAAACATAATTTTTCTTTTTATTGAACCACGAAACCAGAAATTAACCAATAAAATGACATGTGCCACTTGTACTTTTTCTATCTATCTTGCAACCGCCGAAATCTGCATCGCCATATGATACAAGTTCGAAAGAGCTACCTTTCGAATGGAAAAGTCTGTAATCTTTGGTATTGGTTAAGTATCATAAAATTCTTTTAATCGCTCGATGATGTGACTCCTTAGGTCGTGTTTGAAATCTTGCACATAGAAAAACGCTCATCATAATATCTGGTGTACTAGCCATTAAGTATAACAGAGATCCTATTTTACTTCGGTATAATTTTTGATTGTAATCCTTTCCATTTTCATCTTTATCTGAATGTAAACTCATGCTCATTGGAGTTGGTTTACTTGAAGTACTAATCATTCAAAAACATGTTAATAATTCTCTACAATATTTTTCTTTATTTATAAAATTTCTGTTTTCTAGTTGTTTTATTTGTAAACCTAAAAATAAATTTAATTCTCTCATATGCGATATTTAGAATTCATTTTTCATTATGTTTGAGAAATCATTACATAGTTTCTCGTTTGTTGATCCGAATATGATATCATCAACATATATTTGTACAACTAGTATATTATTATCTTCTCTTTTTATAAATAATGTAGAATCAATTTTTCCAATTTGAAAACCGAAATTTAGTAAATGTGTTTTTAGTCTCTCATATCAAGCATGAGGTGCTAGTTTTAGTCCATATAATGCCTTTTTAAGTTTAAAAACACGGTCCGTATATTTTTCATGAACAAATAAAGGTGGTTGTTTAACATATACTTTTTCTTTTATGAAACCATTTAAAATTGCACTTTTAACATCCATTTGAAATAATTTAAAATTATGATGACATGCAAAAGAAAGTAATGTTCATATAGCTTCAAGACGTGCTACAGGAGCGAATATTTCTTCTTAATCAATTCTTTTTTCTTGGTTGTATCCTTGAGCGACTAATCTTGCTTTATTACGAATAATGTTTTCATTTTCATCTGCTTTATTTTTAAAAACCCATTTAGTTCCTATTATGGATTGATCGGTTGGCCTTGGTACGAGTTCCCACACATTATTTCTTTTAAATTGATTAAGTTCTTCATTGCAATAATCCAAAAATCATCTTTTGATGCTTCTTTAGAATTTTTAGGTTCAAAATTAGATATAAATGCAACATGACTTATTTGATTTAATTGATTTCTAATTGAAACTCTTGAGTTTAAATCACCAATTACACTATTAATTGGATGATCTTTTAAGATTCGAGGTAGTGATCTCAAAAGATTATCATTATTATTGTTTTCAGTTCCAGAAGTATTATTAACACTATTATTGTTTAAAACTTCGTCATCGTCATCATTTTTGGTATTCTTAAAATCTTCGTCAAAAGAAACATGAAGACTTTCTTCAATAGTGTTAGTTCGTTTATTAAAAATTCTATATGCTTAGCTATGATTCAAATATCCAACAAAACTTCCTTCATCGATTTTTGGATAGAATTTCCAAGATTATCTTTAGTATTCAAAATAAAGCATTTAGAACCAAAAATATGAAAATATGATAATTTAGGTTTCTTTCCGAAAAACATTTCGTAACATGTATTCTTAGTCATAGGTTGAAGTGTTACACGATTTAATACATAACATGTGGTACCAACAGCTCCAGCCTAAAAATCTTTGGTAAACTACTGCTACTAAGTAATGTTCATGCGCATTCTTTTAATGTTCGATTTTTCCTTTCTACGCCATTTTGTTGTGGTGTTCGTGAAAACGAAAAATTATGACTAATTTTCTTTTTATTACAAAAATCTAATTTTCAAATTCTCCGCCACGATCGCTTCTTATACTTTTAATTTTTAAATTCATTAAATTTTTAACTCTTTTAGCAAAGATTTCAAAATTTTCAAACGTATCGCTTTTATGTTTTAAAATAATATCCAAGTATATCGTGAAAAATCATCGACGATAACAAATACATATTTGTTATGATTTATTGATTCGTACTTGAGTTAGACTAAATAAATCTAGATGAAGTAATTCAAATGGTTGTTTGGTAGTAATTTCTTTCTCAGATTTGAAAGAACTTTTCTTTAATCTTCCAAGTTGACAAGCGTCACATAGGTTTTCAACTTTATAATTAATTTTCGGTAATTCTCTTACTAAATCATTCTTTACTAATTTATTTATATATTTAAAATTTACGTGACAAAAGCTTTTGTGCCATATCCATGGGTCATTATGATTTGAAGTTAGGCATAAATCACTATTGTTTTTAATATTCATATTTAAAACATAAATATTTCGTTTTCTCAATCCTTCAAAAATTAAAATTTTATTTTGATTAAATATACTACATTTATCCTTTTCAAATCGATTCTAAATCCTTTATCGCATAATTGACTTATACTTAATAAGTTATGTTTTAAATTTTCTACTAACAAAACATTAGTAATAAAGAGAGGTGGATATACCGATGTTGATGTCGTCTCCAATACCGATGAAAAATCCTTTTGAGTTATCTCCAAATGTTACGGTGCCACCATCGATATATGTTATATTTGATAACATGTGTGCATTTCCCGCTATATGCTTGGAGTATCCACTATCGAGTATCCATTTCTCCTTGACTTTAACTTTACTTTTATGTACCTGCAAAATAGTAAAGGTTTAATTGGTACTCACTTCCTCTGTTAGGGTCCTAAGTGTTAGTAGGTGAAGGTAGCCATACCCAAGTGGGTATGGGACCTTTAAAATCGATTATTATAAACAATATTTTTCAAGTATTCATCTATACTTTTTTGCTTAATAAATTTGTTATTTGATTTAAATCCAAATTTTGCCACTACTTGTTTTTGGAGTATTAATATTAATTTTTGAGATAGGTTTCTTGAACTTAGCATATAGCGTACTATAATTTCTATGTTTTTGCTTAGTTTTAAATCCTAATCCATTTTGATTTCCTGATGGTCTTGATATTATAATCCAATTCTCTAAGTTTTGTTTTTCTTTATTAAATTTTGATACATTATTAGTTATTTTATCTAACATGTTCTTAAGATGAAAATTTTCAATATTGCTAGAATCTAAACTTACCTTTAGTTCTATTTTTCTTTTTCAAGGTTGGTATTTTTTTAATTTATTATTTTCTAAATCATGTAATAGAGTAGTATTTTGAGAAGATAACCTTTTGCATTCCTTTTAAGCTATTTCTAATTCTTCTTCTAATATTGTTTTTTCATCTTTTAATAGTCCAATTTCTAGCTCTGCTCTATTTAACTTTCCTATATATTACTTGTTTAGTTTCTTAGATTCTCTATATTTATTGTTTAATTCTATGCTAATTTCCAAGATTCCATCATATGTTAATTCAGGGCGTACCTCATTTGTGCTAGCCATAAATCAGACATTTGCTTGTTCTGAATCACTCTCACTATTAGATGAGGAGGACAAGTTAGAATCATCCCACGTTACTTGAAAGGCTCTTCACTTTTTCTCGAAACTTTTGAAGTTGTTTTTATATTTGTCATTATTCAAGTGTGGGCTTTCTTTCTTCATATGGTCGAACTTGTCATATCCATAACATTTGATTGATGTTTAATTTGAATTCCCACTATTTTGAAATTTCGTCATCTTCTAATTTTTTTTGTTATAGTTCTTGGTGATAAACACAATTTCATCTTCTTCTAAGTCGGAATTGTCATCATTAGCTTGAAAAATAATATTCTTCTTTTCTTGGTTTTGCTCCTTTCTCGCCTGCAAGTTTGCTTCGTATGACATCAAATTTCCTATTGAATCCTGAACCTTGAGTTGAGAGAGATTGTTTGCCTCTTCAATAGCTAAAACTTTTCTTTCTCATTCATTAGTCAAGGAGTTTAAAAATCATGTGACTAAATCAAATCAGTGAATCCAACTCCAAGTGCCATGAGATCGTGTTGTATAGTTTGGAATCTAGCATACACGTCAACAATAGATTCATTTGCCTTCATTTTAAAAGATGAAAACTGGTTTTGCAAAATAGAGTTTTGTGTTTGCTTAACTTTTGTCATGCCTTCGTGAGTAATTTGCAAAGTGTGCTATATATCATATGTAGTGGTGCAAAGCATGACTCGTGAAAATTCATTTTTATCAAGTGAACAAAATAATACATTCATAGCTTTGGCATTATTAGATGCTTCGGCCCTTTATGCATCGTCCAAGTGCTAATACCAGTAGTAGGTGCTTCATATTTAGTTTGAGTAGCTAACCAAATTTCTAAACCATTAGCTTCCATAAAGATTCGCATACGTGTTGACCAATAAGCATGATTAGAACCGGTAAATAGTGGAGGACGAGCAGATTGACCTTCTTGAAATGTACATGCCATATTAAAAAGTTTTCAATCACGTGTTACTGTAAATTGAAATGACCGTGCTCTTATACCAAATGTAAGTATAGTGGATCGTATAATATGCCTTGTATATTAATATGTGAGTATATACTACTATATGTACTAAATAAGCAATATAACTTAATATAATAAAAGTAAAAAAGAAACGATCACACTAGAGTTTTAATATTGGTTCAGACCTCCCATCCTACGTCCAGTCCCGAAGCTCCCCTTCGGTGTTTCACTAACCAGTAACCCTCGCTTTGCCTAGAGGAATAGGCTTATACAAAAGAGTTTCTTTGACAAGCTTGCATTCTAAATAACATGGATATTGACTGCTAGTACATTTTTTCCTATTATATCCTTGATGAATTGGAAATGTGTAATTCATGATTATAGAATTTGTTTGAATGATTTTTGAATGCAGAATAGAAATGAACTCTTGAGATCAAAAGGTAGTGAGGTAGTGAGTAAGAAAGTTAAAAAACGATTTTTGATCTTGATGTATATTTATAGAAATCAAAGAGTTGTGATAAAAGGTTGTGATGCAGCCCAGAATAGTCAAGAGATAGGTCGCAAACGACCTAACCTCTTATTGAGTCGTACACGACCTACCGAGCCATCAGGAAAGGAGCTACGACCTAACGGGTTCGAGAGTAACGAGCTAAGACTTGGGAATAAGTCGTTGGGGGTTGAAGTCTTTAGTCGCTCACGACCTAACACAAATTTAGGTCGCTCACGACCTAACAAAAGCGGCACGCGAGTTACTGGGTTCAAGGTGATGGAATGCAGACGAGCTAAAAGGTTACGACCTACTTTAGGTTGCAGAGGAATGTTACGACCTATACTAAGTCGCGCAAACGAGTTACGACCTAAGATAGGTCGCTGGGTGATCTGGAGAGATAAGTCGCACACTATAAGTCGCGAGGTCTTAAGTCGCGAGGACTTAGGTCGTGAAGACTTAGGTCGCAAAGACTTAGGTCGCGCAGTTTTTATGAAGCCGCTCTTTTAAGACGCTGATGAAGGGATGCCGTTCATTTTAGGTCGCTCGCTCCAGATGCCGTTGATTATGTTAAGTCGCGGAGAATGTTATGTCACTGCTGTTGAGTCGTTGGGCCTGTTAAGTCGTAGGTCGCAGGTTATAGGTCGGAAACGACCTAAGTGTTGTAAATTCGTGATGTGTTGTATGTGTTTCTTTGTTAAGTCGCTATGTACTATTGTTGTGTCTTTTAAGTCGTAAGTCGTCTGATTTTTAAGTCGTGGGTTGTTAGGTTGGAGACGACTTAGGTGTTGTACAATTTTGTTTGTGGCGTGAGTTGTAGCCTATAAATAGGCAAGTTGAGTCATTTGTAAAAGTTTAGTTGCTTTGAAATAAAACTCTTGTTTTGTTAGCTTTATGCTTTCACCAAATTGGTAGTTGAGTGTAATCTCCTATCTCCTCTTTCGGTTAATCGAGTGCGCTCGATTCAACGACTGCAGAAGCCGATTCACGGAATCTAGTGCGCTAGATCAACGTGCGAAGAATCGCAGATCCTTGAACCCGGTATCGTGTGCGATCAATGTGTTCGGGATAGCTAGAATTCGATATCTTCAGATCAACGAATTTGGGCATTTCAGAATTCATCAATCCACCGATTACGACTTTCATCGATCTACATTGTTTTTGTGTAATCCGCTGCGTCAATTTGGTATCAGAGCTTGTTTTAGCCAATCATAGCTAAATCGAGTCCTTGGAGCCAATTATTTTGAAAAAGTTTGAAGAGATCAAGTCAAGCCGAGCAAAATCATTCAAGGCCGAGAAGTTGTTGTTCATCGTAAATTGCAACAAAGTGGGAGTTTTCGATCCATTTCATTTTGGATCTAAGTTCGAAAGGTGTTTGAAACTTGAAGTGCGAATTTGTTCAAGGCCGAAAGTCAAAGTATTTGAGAAGTTTGAACCATGCCGCCGAGAAGAGCTAATCGTCACCAAAACGTAGAAGCTTTGTATCGAAGAGAAGAAGCTAATGAGATGGAGCAACGAATTAATGAAAACTTTAGTGAGAAGCTTAATGAAGGAATTGGACGATTAGAGAAGATGATGTTAGAGATGAATCAAAATCGGAGAAGGGTTTCACCTGAATCTAACCATGGGGGAAGTAGAGTCTCACCACATTCCAATCGGGAGAGAAGTGTTGATAATGATCATAGAAGTGCGAGTCGAGATTGTTATAGAAATGATGATGATCGAAGGCGTGATAGAAATGTGAATGATTGAGAACGGAGGAATGTAGATAAAAGGGATGTTGGTGGAAGACGTGATGGTAGTAGAGATGTTGGTGGTCAGGATCGACATCGATATACATATGATTTTGAAGAGGAGTACGATGGTGGTAATGTTCAAGGACGAGGTCAAGGAAGAAATTATTCAAAGTATGATCACAAGTGGGAATCGGGAATGAAGACTGAAATTCCTGAATTCAAGGGTGGTATGCAAGCTGAGGAGTTTTTGGACTGGTTGTCTACTGTTGAAGAGATTTTTGACTTCAAGGAAGTTCCAGAACAACGTAGAGTGAAGTTGGTTACTACAAGGTTGAGGGGTAGAGCTTTAGCATGGTGGCAGCAAACTAAACTTACTCGTGAACGGACGGGAAAGTCAAACATTGAATCTTGGGAGAAGATGAAGAAACTGATGAGAGCTACATTCTTACCTTATAACTATCAGTTGCTTATGTATCAGAGATTGCTAAACTTGAGACAGGGGACGAAATCTGTGAATGACTATGCTGACGAATTTTATCAACTAATTGCCAGGAATGATATCATGGAGACGAGGAACAATTAACAGCTAGATTTGTTGGGGGGTTGCGAATGAAGATTCAAGATATGGTTAACATGTTTGATCCTAGATCTGTAGCGGAAGCACACCAGAAAGCGTTGGCTTGGGAGAAACGGGGAAGACGAGGTGGTGGTGTGTATACAAATTCCAACAATCCAGTGAAGGGTGTTAGTGGAAGTTCTAATGTTTCAAAAGTTGTTGCAAAACCAGTTGTGAATGAGGTTGGGAAGACAAAAGTCAATAATGGTTTCAAGTGTTATAATTGCCAAGAAATGGGCCATAAAAGTAGCGAATGTCCAAAGCCGAAGAAGAGAGCTATGATAGCGGAGGTTGAGGATGAGGATGAAGAAGCTGAATGTTCCAATTCACCACCTGATGAGGAGGAAGAAGAAGTGACGGGAGACGAAGGTTATAATCTAATGATGAGGAGGTCTTGTTTGACACCAAAGCTAGAGGAGGATTGTAGTTGGTTGAGGAGCAATATATTTCAGTCGACATGTACTATTCTGGGGAAGGTTTGCAAATTTGTTATTGATGCTGGAAGCTGTGATAATATAATTTCGTCAGAGGCTGTGAGGAAGTTGGCATTGAAGACTGAGAAACATCCGAAACCGTACAAGTTGGCTTGGTTGAGAAAAGGCGGGGAGGTGAAGGTTGGACGAAGGGCTTGTGTGAATTTTTCAATTGGGAAGAAATATAAAGACGAAATCTAATGCGATGTGGTAGACATGGACGTATGTCATTTGTTGCTGGGGAGACCGTGGCAGTATGATAGGGCGGTGCAACATGATGGTCGCACCAACAGTTATAGCTTTATGTTTGAAGGCACAAAGATTACTCTAGTTCCAAAGAAGCGACAACAAGAAGAAAACAAATTGGAGGAGATTGAAGAGCTGAAAACTTTATTATCCCTGAAGGAGTTTGTTAAAGAAGTTGAAGAGGAACCTGAGGTGTTTTTGTTGATTAGGCGAGAGAGCAGTGAAGAGGTTGAAATTCCAGAAGAAGTAAAACCAGTATTGGAAGAGTTTGACGATGTATTTCCAGAGGAGTTGCCAATGGAGTTACCGCCATTGAGGGACATTCAACATCAAATTGATCTTGTTCCAGGAGCTGTGTTACCTCACAGACCACGCTACAGAATGAGTCCAAAAGAGCATGAGGAGTTGCGAAGGCAAGTGGAAGAATTGCTTGAGCAGGGACGTGTGCAAGAGAGTTTAAGTCCTTGTGATGTACCAGCTTTATTGGTACCCAAAAAGGATGGAACGTGGAGGATGTGCACAGATAGTAGAGCATTGAACAAGATAACAGTCAGATACAGATTTCCGATGCCGAGGCTTGATGATCTGTTAGATCAAATCAGTGGGTCTGTAATCTTTTCTAAGATTGACTTGAAGAGCGGTTATCATCAGATTCGCATTAGACCAGGGGACGAATGGAAGATAGCGTTCAAGACGAGGGAAGGATTGTATGAATGGCTGGTAATGCCGTTTGGTCTATCGAATGCACCGAGTACATTCATGAGGGTGATGAACCAAATTTTCAGGCCGTACATTGGGAAATTTGTGGTGGTTTACTTTGATGATATTCTGATCTACAGTGCTAGTACAGAAGAGCATGTTCAGCATTTGAAGAAAGTGTTAATTATCCTTCGTGAAGAACAATTCTACGCTGCTACGAAGAAGTGTGTTTTTATGGCGAGGAGTGTTTTATTTCTGGGGTATGTTGTATCGAAAGAAGGGATACAGGTGGATCGGAGTAAAGTAGAGGCAATTAAAGATTGGCCACAGCCCAAGACGATAACAGAGGTTTGGAGTTTTCATGGGTTGGCTTCATTCTATCGAAGATTTATTCCACATTTTAGTAGTGTGATGGCGCCTGTTACAGATTGTATGAAGGGTAAACAGTTTTCATGGTCAAAGGAAGCAGGGGATACTTTTGGGAAGATCAAGGAGTTGCTGACGTCTGCACCAATTCTAGTATTACTAGATTTTCAATTGGTATTTGAACTACACACTGATGCGTCAAAGGTCGGGATTGGAGGAGTGTTGAGTCAGAGGGGGCGTCTGATTGCATATTTCAGTGAGAAGTTGTCAGGAGAAAAGATGAGATACAGTACATATGATGTGGAATTCTATGCTGTTGTGCAAGCTATTAAACACTGGAGACATTATCTATTTCAGAAAGAGTTTGTTCTGTATACGGATCATGAGGCGTTGAAGCATTTACAAGGGCAAGACAAGATTTCAGCAAGACATGCATCATGGATTGCTTATCTGCAACAGTTTACGTTTGTTGTCAAACATAAGTCAGGAGTGACGAATCGTGTGGCTGATGCTTTGAGTAGGAGGAGTCATTTGTTGACTACAATGAAGGTCGAAGTGACAGGGTTTGAGGTGCTACTAGAATTATTTGTTGAAGATCCTTACTTTATGAAGTTTGTAGATAAAGTCAAGAAGAGACGGATGAGTTCGTGATGGTGGATGGTTTTCTATTCAAAGGAAATCGATTGTGCATACCTGATTGTAGTTTGAGAATGAAGATTGTAAAGGAACTACACGGAGAAGGCCATGTGGGTAGAGACCGTACACTACAGCTGGTTTCTCAATCGTATTTTTGGCCATCGATGAAGCGGGAAGTTGGAAGGTTTGTGGAGAGATGTCATATTTGCCAAGTATCCAAAGGGACAGCGACGAATGCGGGATTGTATATGCCGTTACCCGTGCCTGTTAAACCATGGGTTGATATCAGTATGGATTTTGTTTTAGGTTTGCCTAGAACTCAAAGGGGAAATGATTCTATATTCGTTGTGGTGGATAGATTTTCCAAAATGACACATTTCATTGCTTGTAAAAAGACAGCTGATGTCGTCCGAGTTGCTGAGTTATTTTTCAAAGAGATATATCGTTTACATGGTTTGTCGGATTCCATTGTTTCTGATCGGGATACTAGATTTCTAAGTCATTTTTGGCTAAGTTTGTGGAAGATGGTGGGAACGAAGTTGAACTTTAGCAGCGCTTATCATCCGCAAACGGATGGACAGACCGAGGTTGTGAACAGATCATTGGGAAATTTGTTGAGATGTCTTGTGCAAGACAATCTGAGGAGTTGGGATGTGAAGTTATGTCAAGCGGAGTTTGCTCATAATCATGCTGTGAACCGTAGTATGGGTTTCAGTCCATTTTAGATTGTATATTCTAATATGCCAAAAGGACCGTTGGATTTAACGGTAATACCACAACCAAAGAAGACAGTCAAGCAAGCTGCTGATTTTGTTGAAGGATTGACAGAGTGTCATAGAATCGTTCAAGAACGATTGGAGAAAGCGAATGGGAAGTACAAACGATCTGCAGATCTGAAACGAAGGAGTGTTGAATTTAATGAAGGTGATTGGGTTTATGCAGTGTTAACAAAGGATCGTTTTCCAGTGGGAGCATACAATAAGCTTAAAGCTCGAAAAATTGGTCCGGTGACAATTGTGAAACGGATTAATGAAAATGCTTATAAATTGAAGCTACCGGAGGGTGTGTACACGTCTGACGTATTCAATGTTAAACATCTCGTACCATATCATGGGAGTGAGTTTGTTGTGGAAGAAGAGGGGGCAAATTCGAGGACGAATTTTTCTCAACCTGGGGAGGATGATGCAGCCCAGAATAGTCAAGAGATAGGTCGCAAACGACCTAACCTCTTATTGAGTCGTACACGACCTACCGAGCCATCAGGAAAGGAGCTACGACCTAACGGGTTCGAGAGTAACGAGCTAAGACGTGGGAATAAGTCGTTGGGGGTTGAAGTCTTAGGTCGCTCATGACCTAACACAAATTTAGGTCGCTCACACCTAACAAAAGCGGCACGCGAGTTACTGGGTTCAAGGTGATGGAATGCAGACGAGCTAAAAGGTTACGACCTACTTTAGGTTGCAGAGGAATGTTACGACCTATACTAAGTCGCGCAAACGAGTTACGACCTAAGATAGGTCGCTGGGTGATCTGGAGAGATAAGTCGCACACTATAAGTCACGAGGTCTTAAGTCGCGAGGACTTAGGTCGTGAAGACTTAGGTCGCGTAGTTTTTATGAAGCCGCTCTTTTAAGACGCTGATGAAGGGATGCCGTTCATTTTAGGTCGCTCGCTCCAGATGCCGTTGATTATGTTAAGTCACGGAGAATGTTATGTCGCTGCTGTTGAGTCGTTGGGCCTGTTAAATCGTAGGTCGTAGGTTATAGGTCGGAAACGACCTAAGTGTTGTAAATTCGTGATGTGTTGTATGTGTTGCTTTGTTAAGTCGCTATGTACTATTGTTGTGTCTTTTAAGTCGTAAGTCGTCTGATTTTTAAGTCGTGGGTTGTTAGGTCGGAGACGACTTAGGTGTTGTACAATTTTGTTTGTGGCGTGAGTTGTAGCCTATAAATAGGCAAGTTGAGTCATTTGTAAAAGTTTAGTTGATTTGAAATAAAACTCTTGTTTTGTTAGCTTTGTGCTTTCACCAAATTGGTAGTTGAGTGTAATCTCCTATCTCCTCTTTCGGTTAATCAAGTGCGCTCGATTCAACGACTGCAGAAGCCGATTCATGGAATCTAGTGTGCTACATCAACGTGCGAAGAATCGCAGATCCTTGAACACGGTATCGTGCGCGATCAACGTGTTCGGGATAGCTAGAATTCGGTATCTTCAGATCAACGAATTTGGGCATTTCAGAATTCATCAATCCACCGATTGCGACTTCCATCATATGGACTGCATTACATATACTAACCTCAATAGTTATATTAATATCCCACTCTTGATATATCTTGACTATGAACATTTACGGATAAGTATTTATTTCATTCGATTCAATACTCATGGTTACGAACACATTAGTAACAATCAGTTATATATTTTTTCTAAGGATTTTCTACTTGTATGTATTAATGTATTTATAACATTATTTATTTCCCAATATAACAATATAATACAATAGAAAATAAAATCAAACGCTTACTTTATTTTAAACAAGATTCGCTATAAGAGTTTATATAATCAAATTACATAATTATCCTACCCTTCAACTCTATCATCTGACTTCCATGTGCTTGGACAAAAAAATTCCCCAATTTTATATGGATGAACCTGTGTAGTTAAACCCGTGCAAAATCCCCACTATAGCGCATATCACTCTCCAACCGCTACACTATTTAAATTTAGCACTGTAAACAATAGGTCGGCTTTAAGTCCTGCTATTTTCTGCTACACCCGCTAAATCGGGACTTTTTAGCACCAGTTTTAGCAACTTAATGTACAAAGGTTGATTATACTAGTTTTCTTTTAAAAAAATCAACAAAATTAAAGTAAAAACCTAATTTTAAGGCATAAATGCTTAATTTAAGTTAGAAATCTATTCTAGTCGCCAAATCTAGTCTATATAAGTCATGATATTCTTCAGTTTTGCTCTATAAGATTAAAAAATATTTCTTTTTCCTATACAAGTGATGTGAGAATGAGAATAAATTAACTTTAAATATTTGGTTTTATGTCTAAATAAGCATTTTACACCTCCATTATTTTCCGCTATATCCCCTCTTTATCTCCACTATAACTTTTTGCACCTCCACTGCTATAGAACCGCTAAGCGCTTTAACTGCATATGGATGAACATCTCTAGCTATGCATCCCTTTTTGTCTCAAAAATAAACTAAGACTCAAACCTTTACTTGAAGTCCTCTCTTGCAACTTATTCTGCTAGCACCTCCTCTATAAGTGCCTCCTACAAATCCAATGCCTCACCTTAAAGGTGTTGGGACACGACCCACCTCCAAGCCATACCCACCAACTCCATATCACCAAATATCTGGTCATAAGTACGTATCCATGCATGTGTATCCATAAAATTCATGGTTCCATTAAAAGACTTACCTCCTAGACCAAGAAAGTCCTAGCATAAGTTTGAGAAATCCATAGCTGTTGGTGCTACTAATTTAGGAGACACACCTACTCTACCATCTACTTCTGCTTTTGGAGCAGCTACAACTGGCAAAGTACTCTATGCTACGATCTACAAATATCGGTGGAATTAATAGGTATTTCCGCATCATTGGTAGCTGCCTATGCACCTCTAGCTATCCCTGCCCCAGTAACTCTGCCACTTATACCACTCGTAGTAGGGAAATTGAAATAAAGATACATTTTGCAACATTTCAAGAGTAGCTTGAAAAGCATGCATTATATGAGGGCTTATGTATATTATATAATTGAAAATATACAAGTATACACTTTCACCGTTTCTTAGTTCCTACCGATTTGTTTAACCTTAGACTTCGATACCAAGTGTAACGACCCACCTTTTACGATATGCTGAATACATGCTGATCACCACATATGCTTTAGAATACCATAGTAGGAGTACCATCGGGTTAATTTAAACAAAATAAAGCTCTAAATTCTGGCATAACCTTTGCACATAACTGATAGTGGAAAGGAAATATGTAATGTAATAAGTCTACTAGTGCATGAAGGCATGATCAATGCACAAATGCTTGAAGGAATGACATATATCAGATATAATATAAGACGAGATATGGTATCAAACCGATAAAGTCTTAACAAAAAGAAATTAGTTTACATGGACTCCACGCATACACATTGCTGAATCGGTACATCAAGTACAATATACAGTCTCATACACGAATAGATTATCCAATACACATGGCCATACATGGGCTAAATATAAGCAAATAAGCAACGCCTCCATATCTCCCAAAAATCCAACTCTCTAGCTAATGCACCAAAGAATAAACCTATGTTGTAAAAATCTTTCCAGGCCTCCGCCTACGCCTTGCCTAGACACGTTAGGCGAGGCTTGTCGCCTAGCCATCTGCCTAAGCTTTCCTAGATGAGGCATGTCACCTTGCCTAAGCATTTAAATACGTATGTAAGCACTTTTTAGGCACTAGTTAAATCTTTATGCCTTGTTTAAGCATTTACATGTTAGTTTTAGATGATTTTGCCTCGTTGGTAGCTTCCAAGCCTATCCAATACCCAAGATTTTTATTTTGGATCACTTAACACTAAAAACATACTAAAATAATATCAAAATATATAAGTTTATCAGTAATGCCTAGCTTCGATTAATTATCGATTAATCTCCGCTTAAACAATTAATCCCTATCCATGCTTACCGCCTAGCGTCTGCCTATCAATTCTTACAACCTTGGTTTACATAGCAGTGCAAGCTCCATTTCTACCCTCTTCCCCATTTCATCTCTGATGCATCGCCAGACCCTTACTCGTCTCCCTTCTTCCAAGAGTTGGTGATTTCATAAGAGTGGTTACTGGCGTTATTATTTAGTCTGCTACTTAGCATGAAATCTTTAAACTAATCCCATTGTCAATTCAATATTCAATCAAGCCTGCTTCATTTAAATCCTCCTCTTTATTTATTAAATTTCACAAATGTCATTATTTTATATTCAAATTAGTTAAGTGGTTCGTATCATCCAATTATGGTGCTACAAGCTCATACTTCATACACCAAACTACAGGTAATCATATATCAAGTTGGCAATCATTTCAATGTTGACTAACTTACTGAACTAACACACTATTACTTTATTTTACTTCATTTACATGTTTGTCAATGACAATTCTAGTAATTCCATAAGCCATTAAGTTACTAACCCTTAAATGCCTGCCAACTTCTACATTACCATATTTTTGTCAAAATATAATTTGAAATCATTCCATCTTACTTGCATAACCAAAATCATGCAACAGAAACCCATCTTCAATGAAAACTCAACATAAAATATTCATGGACATTTGTAACGACCCGGAATTTTGGTCGTTTAGTTTTGAACATTTATTTAATTTTTAAATGTCGAATTTGAATTATTAATTGATTTTGAATATGGAGATTTTGGTTGAATTAGTTAAATGGGTTAAAATTTCAAATATAGCAATTAATTGGATTTGGTAAATATAAATTTAATATTTGAAATTGGGTAAAAATGGGAATCTGGAGTTAGATGTGAATAGAAATGATTTTTAAGTTGATTTAAAACTCTATTTGAATTAGAGTGATGGTAGTAGACTTTTGAATGGGATTAAAAATCGATAAATTTAAAATTGGAATTTTATATATTAATTTAATAGTGAAATTAATATATATAGTAATAGTGTAAATAATTGAACTTTTAATTTAATATGATTCGAAATGATTTCTAATATAAATATAAATTCTATTTGAATTATAATTGAGTTGGTAAGTTTTTAAAATTTGAATTTCAAGGAATTTCGATGATTTGAAAATCTCTTGATTTAATCGACGCGTTAAAATATCCTTCCGGGGCACAATCTCGGAATTCGACGAAACTAGTTCCATTGGATTCATAATATTTTATTATTATCGGATTTCAAATTTCATAGCGTTTGGAGTTACCGTTTGGTCGTGCGGAATAGAAATGCATTGAATTTAATACCGAAAATTTAATATTTTAATTCGATACGAAAAGCTATCTTCCACATATGATCGAATTAGGCCCCGAAACATGTTCCATTGTGTTCAGAATAGGGGTAAAACATTCTAAACGCCTGTCGGCACATCTCGTTTGGAGATTTTTCGAAAAAGCATGTAAATTTTGGAAATAATATTAAAATAATTTTTATACACGTATATATATACATATACGATGAATAGTAAAGCCCTAGCCCCTATCTTCACGCAGCCGCCAGTTCCAGGCAATGGCCGAAAAGCTCCTACCTTCCTCCTCATTTTCCACTCGATCCAATAACTTTTAGATGAAACCTCCAACTAGAAATTTGTCGAGCTCGTCGAGCTCTTGCTTTTCAACGGTGGTGATTGTGATCGGCACGGCGAGGAGAGAGGAAAGGAGTCACATTCGTGCAGCTTTTTGTCACGTTTTTACGGTATGGGAGGTTCAAGTTCGTGGTCGACGCGGCTGGTGGTGCACGGTGTTCGTGGCGTCGTCAGGGGACAACTCGATCATGTTCTGATCATCAAAGGAAGCAACGACGATCGATTGAAAGGGTACGACTATGGGTTCGAGTTGTGCATGTATTCACATGGAAGAAGAAGTAAAGGGAGCGGCCTTGATCTCATTCCAGAATTGAACAGCCAGGATCTGTAGGGTTTGTATAAATAAATAAAAAGTAAAAAAATTTATTTATAAAATTTATATTCAAAACTTTAAAAATCCGTATCTTTGTCATACGAGGTCAGAATCGGACGAAACAAGCGGCGACGGAATCGTGGTGACAAGCACTACGCGCTGGAAAAGATTTGGAGTCGATTGGAGCTAGCTGAAATTTTAGGTTAAATCGAACGTGTTTGATTTAATTTAAAATCTGAAACGTTTGGCGAATTAAAACTCAAGGTGAGTTAATCTCACTCAATTTTGGACCGCTGGCTTTAATTTTAAATAGTTAAAATTAATTAATGATTGATTGTTAAATTGATACATTTTAATCAGTTGGATGTGATATTATATATAGTAGTGTGTATATATATATAGGAGTGATTGATATTCCCGCATATATATATATATATATATATATATATATATATATATATATATATATATATATATATCGGATGAGACCCTATGCGGCCCGCATAATAGCGGATGACCCTATATACCGCGATATTCCGCCTCGAAGCGAAATTGGCAATTTTATTATTGTATTAACATCTGTGGATGCAGGGAAATAGGTTGGAGGGATCCAACTGGATTCCTCAAAATGTTGAATTTTAATTTCATATATAGTGATATATGTTTTGTTGGAGTAATCTGTGATAGATTATTGTGTGATTTGAATTTATTTGATGTTATGGCAGCTTTAGCCTAAATTTTGGTATTTTTAAATACCAATAAAATATGGTTTTGAATTGTTAAAGAATTGTAAATAGGGAATTTGAAGTAAATATTTATATAGAGTTTTGGATAAATCAATTGGATAAAATAAATGGTAATTTTTTTAAATGGTACTTAACTATTTCGGATATTGTAAACAGGGATTTTGGGATAAGGTATATAAAAGGATTTTTTTATAATAAATGCTTAAGTGGTACTTGTTAAAATAAAAAGGTTTAAAAATCGAGATTTTTAACATTTTTGAAGGATGGAAGTGAATTTGGAAATAAGTATAAAATTGGTTATACTGAACTCAAGTAAGATTTCCAAATTTACGAAATGAAATTAGAATCGAGAAATTTGGTGTGTTTTAAGAAAAGGATTTTTAATTATTAACTGGGTAATTTTAAAGTGTTAAAAATATACTGGAAACTAGTTATTTGATTATTTTAAATTGTTTAAAACATATTTAATTATTAATTAGTTACCTTATAATGATTGTTAAAGAATTATTATTTTTATTTAATAATTAGTCAACATTGCTGTTTTAAAAGATAGATTATTAAATATTAATATGGCTTTGTATAATAACTTTTATTTAAGTATATTTACCTAGATTTAACTTGGAAATTTATTTGAGAAAATTATAAGCATTATTTTGAGGTAATTTTTAAATAAAGTTTCGGGAAGTAATGGTATACCCACATGGCGTAATCGGAGGCAATGAGTGTCTGCAGTTAAGTTTTGGATTTCTCTGGGATAGAGACGTAACCATTGAGCTGTGAATCCATGGTTTGATACCGAAGTGGCACTTTCCACGTCATTTTTAAAAAAAAAAGGGTTTCAAATATTTTTGAAAGATAGTTTTTGAATTTACTAAATTCAATAAGATAAGTACGTATTTTTGGATAAAGGGATTTAATTTATTAAAATTAAATTAAAAAGAGATCTAGAGTTTTTCAGTGGAAAAAGGAATATTGGTTGAATGATTGTTTATTTGATAGTTAAATAACCGACTATCAAATCTGGACCCAAAATATAATTTTGGGAATATCTAGGAGAAATACGGGAATTATATGGTACAGTTACCATTCGAGGTGCTATACTGTACGTATAAACTCGTTTCGTTCTTCTAGGACGATGATAAGGAAATCCGTCCACTAACGGTTAGGAGGTGATCTCCATCTTATCTTCATTTGTTTATTTCCTAAAGAACCGGGGTTGACTTTACCGAAAATATCAAACGTTGTTTCGAAGAGACCGGGATCAGATAAGTTATCCAAAAACCACTTCGATCCAACGAGTATGTTTTCGAAAGGGAAAACAAGAGCATGGAAGATGGAGCAGTGAAGTGCAAGGGCTAATCGCTACTAATCCTAAGGATTATTCCAAAATGGATGTAGTAGGAATAGTGCCTTCGGTTCCGTTCAGACCCAGAACGGACTTGAATGGATGAATGCTATCAGTACATTGTCATTGGAGGACAATGAACATTCTAAGTGCAAATTTCTTAAAAGGTAATCGTAGCCTCTAGCCTCATCAACCGGGAATGATTGAAAATCAAGGGAGATGCAGCAAGGCTAAGTGGGTCGCACCCAATTAGGGTATGTTTATCACCTTTCTAGATAACCTCGGATATTATTACTACAGTATATGAAAGGAGCTCGAGAGAGGGTGGGAACACTCGGGGTGATAGCATATTCGGTCTATCCAGGTTAGGGATAGTCCGGTCTTGTGTTGTAGGGGATCCCGGCGCGGTCCTCGGTACGCTGCTTCTAGACATGTACTGTGACAGGTGGTACCTCAGTGCCTAGTCATTCGTATGGAATCCATTTTCCAATACGTACCTTTACGGTTTTGATTGTAGAGCCTAGTATGCTGGAATTTAATTAATGTAACAATTTCAGCTATTTGAATAAGTATTTGTACTTAGACGCTACTATAATATCATAGGATTTGATATGAAATGTTTTGGTTATCGTAAGGTATAAACCCATCGTGTTTATGTGTGGCGTGGTCTTACGAGATACCCTTTGATTTTCAAATGATTTTGAAAACTTTAATAATTCAAATTGAGTGTGTTTTCTCACGCTGGTTTTCCAGACTGACTCGAATGTTATGTTATTATAATGCTTGGGTCAGACCGAGTATTATAGGTTCAGGTTAGGATGCTATGGAGCTTAGGAGACGAGTCGAATGGCGAAGACGTATTACTCGTATTTGATTTTATTCCGCTGCAGTGTTTGTTGAAACTGCAGTGTTTGTTGAAATTACCAAAAATTGTGAGGGCAGGTTGTATAACTGTCCAGGCCGGTAATTATTGATTTGTGCACTCTGATGTGAGATATGTATATTACAGTTTTGATTTGTGTAAAGAACTATTTATATTACGTGTTATTCAGTCCACTGTGAGATTATGTTTTATTAGTTCTTCCTCTTTCTCCTACTTTCTTTCCCCTCAACAATCTGTCCTTCCGGCACTCGATCGTTCGACATGTTATACAATGAGCGTATATATGTCGATTTTCGAGGGTCGAAAGGGCGGGTCGTCACAACATTTCACACCAAAGCATGCGTCTTTATTTAACCACAAGCTATAGATGTCATGCCACTCACTCTAATCAAGCTCAAGAACAAGTAGAAGCTTAAATCTCCTTTTTCCAAGCCTCTACCAGTTTGTTAGTAATCGGCTTCTTCTCCATATGACCTGAGACGAAGAGGTTTTGCTCTAGATCTTCCAACTAGTTTTATGGTAATTTTATGAGCATTTATTGAATATATATATATATATATATATATATATATTATTTTGATGAAAGTATTGGAATTTATTTGTATGTTATGAAAGATTTGAAAGAAAGAGGTTGGGTAAACTTGTAAATAAGTTAGAGAGGTACTGAAATGAGTTTAAGAGAGATAAAGGAGGAGTAGTTAGCCCTTTATAGGCATGGGTTGGCTTTGATGCATCAAAGTCCACTCTTCTCCTTTTCCACAAAACTCATTTCGTTCATAGCTCAAAATCTATAACTCTAAACACCTTCATGTTTACGCTCAAAGTACTCGGAATGGCATTCCGAGCATAATGGAAGTGGTCTCAAGCTCTACTCCATCGCATGCAAAAGTTAATTTTTTTGATCACTTATGGATCGAGTCCTAACACTTGCTACGAATATATCGAAGCTTATACATAAAAGACTTGGAAATACATTCCGAAGTCAATGGAGTAGTCTCCGACCCTGATTCTTTCGTCTCCACAATTTGACTTTCTTCGATGATTTTAAGTTGACTCGTCGTATTTGTATTTTTTTCTTTAGTATTTACTATGTTTAAAAATACGGGTTGTTACACGTTGCTTTGGAACCGATCTGTGTATTGTCCTCAACCTTAATCATGCTCAACTCCAGTGCCAGTTCTTCCGTTCCTTCAAACCATTTCTGAAATCGCTGCATTCTCATGTGCTGCTCCCACTCCAACATGTTTGTTTGATGATGCTCTGATATTACTTTGAACTTGCTACAATCAACTTCACGTACTGCTTCAGACTCGTTAAGTCTGATGAAATATCGTGACCTCATACTTGCTTCATAACATTTCTTACACTATTGTGACCTTGTGTGTTGCTTCCAATCCACCCGTGTTGGGTCATGATGCACTAATACTTCTTCATGCTTCGGTGAACCGGTGTTTCCTAATTTGATGAAGAACCTGTCCATTTCATTGCATTTCACCGGCAATGCATCGTCTATTCCCATTGCACTTCAAGTGGATGTAAAGTGCAAAATAGTATTATCATCCTAGTTTATTTTAGTTTGTTGCTATTTACTTGGGGATATTTTTCTAATTATATTATCACCTCGTTTTTAGGATGATATTATCATCTCATTTTGTGTACTGCATTCCTGTTTGTCTTGTTTTTATTTTTGTTCCATCATCAGTCTAACAAACTTTTGGCTTAAACCAACACTATAACAAAGGTAGATATGCAATATACAATTATATTGTCAACTACCAAGACTAGTTGCTATGATTTTGTTTTCTATAGTAATAAATAATCTCTAGCGCTCTTCCTAATTTGATTTTTTTTTCTTCTGATATATAACAGCCCTAGTTCAAAGTGCTGCAATCAATTTAGTCCTAAACTCAAACTGAGTGCAAGAACCCACCTTTTACACCCACGACTCTCCTTTCCTCGTAAAAAAAGTACTCTCATTTATTCCCTCCAAAAAACCCTAAAAACAAAAATTATTCCCTCCAAAACCCTGATTCCCAATTCAAACTCAGTTAAAACCCGAAAAATCAATTTAGTATAAATAACCCATGCGCACCTCATTCTCCACTACCAAAGTATTTTTTCCCTCTTCAATCAACTTTCAGTGTCAAAAACCCCTTTTACCATCTTACATCAAACTACGACCTCTGAAATCGCGTGTAAGGTTTCGTTGCAGCATGCCGATGATCAACGGTTCAGATCGACCGAGGGATTCGAGGCCTTTGTCCGGTGAAATTCATGTCATCTTGGGTCCCATGTTCGCTGGCAAGTCCACTGCTTTACTTCGTCGCATTCAGTTCGAAGCTGCTAAGGGGAGGTATGCGATTGCTATTGTTTAATTCTTATTTTGATATTATATTACTCATTCCAAATAATAATACTTTGTTTTGTAGACATGTTAGGTTTGAAATTAGAAAAACCATATTGTTGGATATTGATTTCGACAATATAGATTGTCTAAAATAGTTTGAATTGAACTTTTTGTAAACTAAAGGCATATTGGGTTTGTGATTTCTTAAATAGATTTGTTAGATGAGTTGTTTGATGTGAATCAACGAGATATGAGCAGTTAACCTAGAATGAAGCTGTCATGTATAAACTGCTTGTTCCATTGGTATGCATACAGAGTATAAACAAATTTTCCAGTCTGACTCCACGGCAGGAAGTATTTTGAGTATTCTTATTTGTAATCGATATATCTTTAACAGTTCTAAGATTATGTGTTATGCAGAAAGGTTGCTATGATAAAGTCTGATAAAGATACCAGATATGCAGTTGATTCAGTTGTGACACATGATGGTGCTAAAATGAAATGTTTGCCTCTGAATGAGCTTTCTACATTTCGTTCAAAACTTGGAGCAGATGCGTATGACAAGGTATGTGAAATCATCTGATTACAAAGGCATATTGCTACTAATTTTGGCTGTGAATGATCCTTTGGAAATCTATCACCTTACTTCTAATGTACTTTAATTTCATTGAAGAAATATATTAATTGTACACAATCAAGCTACTGGATGGGCCTTTTTGCGGTGGTGAACTTAGTCCTGACTTGTGTCCTATCTTGGTTTGGCAAGTGTGATAACCCGATGGGATTTAAAAGAAATGAATTAGTCTTTTATTGTTTGTGTGTCACAATCTCATTGAAAATCAAGAAAACATATAAGGCTATTTGTAGAACAGACTTGGTATATCTACCAATAGCAGTAATCTGCATGTTGATCATTCATATATACATTTACTGAATGTAATCAAGGCTACAATTTGACAATCTTATGTATGCCACCTTTTAACATGGAACCATGTGCATGTAAATTAGGTGGTTATACCTACGGTTGCACTAGTGTTACACAACTCAAATAATGCCTGCTAAAATGTATAGATTCATCTTTTAGGATTTACAAAAGTGTGCCTGGATAATAATCATTTATTTGTAGCATAATGTTTACGTAATTCAAATGGCAGTTTCCTTCAATGAGATTCTTTCCTTCTCAATATTCAGTAAACTGTTGAAAAATTGAACTATTTGATGTAGGTTATAGTTCCTTGGAGGATTATCAATGATGGGATGTGAGTTGGTGTATTTTTGTATCTCACTTCATCCGACACTTAATTGTTTTTTTGAGTTGAATACCTCTGTCCCTGTTTTGGTTGTCCTCATATGCCACTATGCATCAGTCATTGATTTTTCCATCATCAATTTTTATTTGAACACAATGGGTTCTAGGTATTAATCAAATTATATAATAAGTGTTTGAGATTTAGTGGGGAACATGAAGACATGGAAAATATGGATAGAGGAATCGAGCCACATTTTCTCCCAATAGAAAACAAGATAGTTGACATTTGATTTTACATGACATTGTAAATGCTGCATCGAACTTGTTATCCAAACCGTGGTTAAAGAAACAATTGGTCTGTTTATTTAGCGATCTGGATCTAATTGCTTGGACTGTAGAATTATGCTCTATTGCCAGTGCCAAATGTTTCAGACTGGTTATCTTTGTTTTGACAGTGAGCGTCATGTGTTCTCTTTTTCATGGTCATAAACTATAAATCCATGCAGCATTCTCTATGCCTCTACTCGAAGTCTAGAACTCACATGATCGATGTTCTAGGAACTATCTCTTCCTGGAAAAATACGGTGGTACTAAAAGTTTGGCCATCTTGTAGTATTAAGTGTCCTCAATGATATTATTTATTATCTACTATGCAAATACATGTCTAAGATCATCTTGAGATTCTTGGCTAACAAATATGCTGCTCTTAGCTTGATGTGATAGGCATAGATGAAGCTCAATTCTTCGAGGATCTATACGACTTCTGCTGTAATGCAGCTGACCATGATGGAAAAACTATAATTGTTGCAGGGCTGGATGGCGATTACTTAAGGTATTCCATATATGCTTACAATAACTTCCTGTACACAACGCTGATGATTTTTCTAAGTAGAGCTGAAATCTGACATAAACATATTGTATTATCCCACTCAGCTTATATACACCATGAGAGCTGAATCCCAAATATCTTAACATTTTCAAATGACACTGTATGTCCGCAGACTATATTTGTTAATGGGATCTTTTTATTTATTTATTATAAAGTGACCCCAATAATTCAATATATTTCCACTGTTTGAATAATGCAATTTTATATGTAGCTGGATGCTTTTGCAAAAATAAAAACGATTTGTCATGGCTCCTGTCATAAATAAAACCCTCTTTAATTCAAATCCAGTACTTTTAACAACACTTAAGACTATATTATCTTCAAGTAGAATAATCTCTACTAAGATTCTGCTTGGGCACCACTTCTGCTGTAGAATAGCATAAAATTTCAATCCTTGATATGATTCTATATAGACAAGCAATCACGTTTGATGCAGAATGACAAACTATAGCTATATAGTCCTGTATTCATATGGAAAATGCTGGATAATACAAAATCAAAAATTATTCCAGGAGAAGATTTGGTTCTGTGCTCGATATAGTTCCTTTAGCTGATACAGTGACGAAGCTGACAGCACGATGCGAACTTTGTGGTCGTCCTGCACACTTTACATTGAGAAAAACTGAGCAAACAGAAACAGAACTTATTGGTGGAGCTGATGTATACATGCCAGTGTGCAGGCAACATTATGTGGATGGCCATACAGTTATAGGAGCAGCAAGGTCTGTCTTGGAAGCTAAGAAAGAATCACTTGAAATTCACCCTCAGGTTGCTGCTCCTTGAATCAATAAGAATTACTTGTGACACTGTCCAAGATTGATAGTAATTTATTGTTGTTATAGAGTTGGTGTTTATTGCTTGAAATTTATAAAAACATCTGCATAATATATTTGAATTTGGGGTGTGTAATCTAACTCTTCACTGTGTATTAAATAAATGTATATTGCTAGCTTCTTTTTTAGTTTTTGCCAACTTTTAGGGTCCGTTTGGTTTGCTGTTTTTAGTTTTGTGTTTTCGTTTAAATAAAAATGTGCATTTCTTATGTATTGTTGGAAAACACATAATTTTGAAAAATGAAATTAACATAGAAAATAGAAAACAAGTTTATTTGATTTTTCGTGTTTTGAGACATAACAAAAGAACGGAAAATAATTCCTTCTTTTTATTTTCCGTCCATCGTTGTAATGACTAAGAACTATAAAAAAAATTCTTATGTTTTCTTGTATTTTACCGTGTGTGTTGAAAACTCAAAACGAAACCAAATGGGTCTTTAGTTTTCGAAAATTTCATTAAGCTTGAAAAACTGTCGAATCCCATGTACTAATTGCGATAGCTTTTAATGCTTCCTCGGTTGTAATATTTAGCTTGAATCCTACATTAAAGAATGAGCTTGTTAATGGTGCAGTAGCATTTGCAGTTGGTATTGCTTGTTTGCGAACACCCATACGAATCAAAATTTTGTTGACATGTTCGTTTGTTTTTTCCTTCTTTTTTTTATTATTCCTATTTTTCAGTTTTTCCACTGGACAAACTGTAAAAAAGTTCAAATATTTTGACATTTATGCGAGAATTTCTTTCCTTCTAGTAAATTGAAAGCATACAAAAAAGATTCGAAAAAACTAAAATAATAACAATACAGACGTAAATATTTTAATAAATGACACATAATAATAAAAGTTCAAAAAAAATGATAAAAAAAAAAACTAAAAAAAGATTCCTACATCAAAAAAACTGAAAATCCATAAAATTGAAAAACAGCAAATGATAATCAGAGAATTTTAAAATTTTGAGAAATTCAAATCATTGAAAAAACATAGGGAAAAGTTAAATAAATAAAAAAGATCAAGTAAAATGACAACAAAAAATGAAATTCAACAAGATCATAAACTAAGAAAAATAAAAAGTATAGAACATATGTTAGTATTTCATAAAAGTAATTCAAAATGGTTATACATTTTGATAAAAAAAACATTATTTTTGAAAAAAAAACCAATTAAACTCAAAGAAATACCACTAAAAAGACAGATATATACAAAAAACTAAAAATAAAATATAATTATGAAAAGTTC
The DNA here is from genome assembly GCA_030737815.1 of Allium fistulosum. NCBI lineage: Eukaryota > Viridiplantae > Streptophyta > Magnoliopsida > Asparagales > Amaryllidaceae > Allium > Allium fistulosum. The sequence goes on from JASFAW010000015.1 coordinate 4,024,198, forward strand.
AAAATGCTTTAAAAAACTAAGAGTATTTTAGAAAATTTAAAACCTTAAAAATTTCAAAAAAGGCGAGATAAGATCTTTTGTGTTTTTAATTTTCTATTTAGAATTTTCATTTATATAATTACTATGAGTTGTCATTATTTTTTAAAGTCTTGATTTTTATTTAATTTTTATGATTATATTGTAAATTTTCAGTTTTATAAATTTCTTAATTTGTTTGCGTTGAACCTGGATCACTAAACTGAATTGTCTGCGTGATCGAGTCGTGTACTTTATTGTTTTGTTTAAGACGTTTCGTCACTCTGTGCAAAGTTGTGCAAGACAGACTATGAACCGTACCGCCTTCAGGATAAAACAGCTGAATACAGTTTTCACCAAATTCTGCACCAAGGTTGATGATCAGAGTTTGCACTTTCGGACGATTAAAATATCACTCGTTATTTTAAAGAAGGAATGATAGATAAGATAAATGACAAAGAGATAGTTATATGTTGTTCTTTTTCATTTCGTCTATTCATCCATTGAATAGATGGAAAACTGAAAGAGTATTACTGTTTTAGTAGGAAAAAATGTAGGAGCATTAAAATCGTTTTATTGCCGCTTTATTGATGTGAAAACATATCTAAAAATGAACATTATAAGACATTCTTAAAATTAATGGATCTTAAATGATCATTTTATTAATTTGAAGCATAAGTATAAAACATTTATTAAATTTTATCAAAAATTAATGTTATAAAACGTTTTATGACCGTTTGAAAAAATATTAAATGCACTTATTCAAAAGTTTTATTAATTTGTACCAAAAGTAAAAAACGTTTCTCTCAGTAATCCTATGGTGTGCGATTCAAACAATAAATGCATTTATTCAAACCCATTTTTTTCTTCTTCTAAACAATCCAATGTTATAAAATGTTTTATGATCGTTTGTAAAGATATTAAATGCACTTATTCAAATGTTAACGTTTTATGACCGTTGTAAAGATATTAAATGCACTTATTCAACAAGGAATGGCTGCCTAGTCCCTAGAATTGAAAGACGATGGAAGAAAAGTCCCTCCTGAAAAAGTTATGAAAATTAGGTCCCTATTTTTAGTTTTTAGCTAATTTATTCTACTTTTGCCCCTGATTTCGATGCTGGGTCGATTTTCTAGGAAAGGACAGTTTGGTAAAAAATAACAAAATATGGACCTAATTTACATGGGTTTATGAGTAGGGACCTTTTGTCCATGAGCTTTGAGAATAGGGACTTTTTGTCCATGAGCTTTGAGAATAGAGACCTTTGGTCCAAAACCCCCTTATTCAAACGTTATATTAGTTTGTACTAAATGTATAAAATGTTTCTCACAATAATCTTCTATAGTATGAGACTTAAACAATAAATGCACTTATTCAAACTATTTTATTAATTTTTTAAACAATTCAAACAATTTCAACAATCCCCCACTTGAAATTTATAAAAATATTTTTCGAGCAAATCCCAAAAAAGTATAAGATTGCACATAAACAAATGTATCTTTTGATTTGAAACTTTACGTAGTCAGTATAATTCAAATTATACTAGAGTGACTTGTAGTCTTAAACTTTATCTCTGAAATCAAAGCACATACAATATTTTTAGATCACAATCTAAAAGCCGTGCATTTATGACCATGCATGTCTATTCCTGTATAGTGAACGCTTCAGGAATTTCTGCTCTAAAATTCCATAGGAAATGACATTATTTTCACATTCACATATGTTAGTCTATCAAGAGTACTCCTGTAGCTAGGTACTCCACTCAACATGGAGTATAGAACTCATTAAGAGTTGTTGTCAACTCATCCTTCTATCGCTTCAGGAATACAAGCTTCTATAGCATGTTCAACCCATAACAGATCACAACTTGTTATTACCCATCGAACCTAGTTCTTATGATCTCCACTCTTTAAGTTGGTTACCATTATGAGCAACTTCTCATTCTAAGGCTAATAGTCTCAATTTTTTAGATGTTGTAAGGAATTTTTCTCTGGCCGGTCCTTTTATCAATGCATCTGTTAGATTCTCATCAGTGCGTATATGATCAACTCTAACAGATCTTGAAGATATATACCCTCTTAGAGTACTGTGCTTACAATGAATTTGTCATCTCTTACCAATATAATAAAGGTTCTCAACTTTTACAATATCCGTGGTATTATCGCAATGGATTAACACAGTCGGTATCAACTTTTCCCATAAAGACATCTCAAACAGATTTCTCAAGTAATCTGCTTCTTCACTAGCTATAGATAGTGCTACATCTCGGACTCCATAATGGATTGAGTCAAAATAGTCTGTTTCTTATATTTCTAAGAAACAACTCCACCTTCTATAGTGAAAGTATATCCACTAGTTACTTTAGGGTCATCTGATAAAGTGTTCCGATCTGTATCGTTATATCCTTCAAAGACAGCTGGAAATTTCTGACAATGTAATCCAAGGTTCATGGTTCTTTTAAGGTATCTCATGACTCTTTCAATAGCATGCTAATGCTCTATACTAGGTCTACTAGTAAACCTGCACAATAATCCCACGATATAAGCTATGTCGAGTCTAGTACAATCAGTGGCATACTGAAGGCTGCCAATGATATTCGCATAGTCAGACTGTCTTACACCTTCACTAGTGTTCTTAAACAGTTTTACACTAGGATTATATAGTGTACCGGTAGGTTTATGGTCAAATTAGTTGTATTTCTTTAACATCTTCTCAATACAACGAGATTGATTCAAAGAAATTTCCTTTTTAGACTTAGTAATCTTAATACCAAGGATTACACATGCTTCTCCAAGATCTTTCATATCAAAACTGGCACATAATATGGATTTAACAGAATTCACAGCATGAATATTTGAACCGAATATATGTAAACCATCCACACATAAATATACGATAGTGCAAATGTTATTCTCAGATTTATAATAAACACATTTGTCACTTTCATTTACTTTAAAACGATATAATATAACTAGATCATCAAACTTTTCATGTCATTGTTTAACTGCCTTTTTAAAATAATATAGAGATTTATCTAATTTGCAAACTTTATATTCCTGATCAGGGATAACAAAGACTTCAGGTCGGTCTATGTAAATTTCCACTACTAATTCACCAGTCAAAATAACAATTGTTACCTTCATTTGGTGAATTAGTAAACCATAAATTGTAGTAATAGAAATTGACACTCGAATAGATGTTATTCCAGTAATAGATGAAAAGGTATCAAAAAAGTCAATATTTTCTCTTTGTCTAAATCCCTTGGCTACAAGATGAGCCTTTTATGGTACCATCAGATTTTAACTTTTTTTAAGTACCCACTTATAGCCTATAGTTTTACAACTTGGAGGTAAATCAACAAAATGCCATGTTTTAGTAGATTCAAAAGATTCCATCTCATCTGTTATAGCTTCTTGTCAAAGGTCTGAATCTAAAGAGGACAAAGCTTATTTTGGATTGGCAGGATCTACTTCTAGTGTATAAGCATAATATTCTAGACTAAAATCTTTAGTTATTCTAGCTCTTTTACTTTTCCAAGGTTCAGATTCAATTTTCTTGGTATGTTCATTATTTCTAATTATTAGAATATTAACAGTAAATGTGCTCCCACTATTTCTTAGTTTAAATGGAAATTTAAGTTCAAAGGAATCCGCACCATTTGTGTAACACCCCAAAATTTTTTTGGAATAAATAAGAAAATATAAATAAAAGTTAAGAATGGACTTAAAAGTAAAATTTTCACAAACGTTCGAATTTGGCTATGGGACTTGCACCATTGTGCCGGTAGTAATTTTTTGGATAATTTTCATATATAACCTGTCGAAATCCTAGTATGAGAGAGTTACGAGTGTCAGAACAATAATAAGAAATAAAAATAAAATACATGGGCCAGGTCGACTAGGGGCGGTCGACCCGACCCTTGATCGTAGGCTTCTGATTTCGTGTCGCTTTATTCTTATAGTCGAGATCAGTTACTTCGGGGCCAAGTTTTGAGTGAATGGTTTTGATAGGATCCGACGTTAATCTGGTGCCTGATATTGGTGAGGTTCCCCTATAAATTAACAACAAACTCTAGGCATTAACCCTAATTTTCAGACGTGTTAACAAGGTGCTGCCAAAATCTAAACTCAATTCTAATCTCTCTCTAAACTCTAATTCCCAAATTAAAACCAAATCTCAATCCCAAATCAGCATAGAGCCAAACTAAAAAGGAGATCTAGTAATTAGAGAGGAGTCCAAGAAGATCTAATGGAAATACGCTTTTTGGAGACCTATTCTGAAGCTTAGGACCAAGGTAAGTGGGCACAGATCTAATAAAATGGTTAAATCTATTAATTTTAATTTATTTTAAGTTGATTAGACTTAGAAACACCAAAATTAAATTATAGATCTATAAATTAAATAGAATTTGATGTTAAATCTAATTATTTGGATATGTTAAACCGTAAACCCTTTTATTTAAGTTAAAAACATTAGAATTATGATTTTTATATAAGATCTAAATTGAATATGGGAATTTAATGGAAGATGCATACGGATTAGAATAATATGCACGAATTGGTTTATTAATTGAACATGCGTATGGATTAGAATAATAGGCACGAATTGGATAATTAAATTGGATATATTAAATCTAAATTAAAGATGGATAGGTTATTGAATATGTTAGAAACATGAATTGAACATGTTGGACAACTGTAAATGTAACGATCTGCCTTTGTTACACCTAAAGACGACACTTAATACCTCCTTGGTATTCGTATGCCGATCATTTAAGTATCCGAAAGACAGGTCATTTGGGGTAAAGAAAGAAGAAGACAAAATAGAATCTCACATCGTGACGAGCAATATATAATATACACAAGATCTTTACAAAAGGAAATCATCTTTATTTATACTCAACATCAGAGTACGCAAACCAATTATCAGCCTGGACAGTTATAACAGTCTGTCATTACAATAACTGATAAATACAGACAAAAACAAAACAAAATAGAACTAAGGAAGAATATAAGGTATGCAAATACGTCTTGGAAATTCCATCTCGTCGCCTGAAAGCTCCAAAGTGTTCGGCTAAATCTAGAAAATATGCTCAGGCTGACCCGAGCATTTTAGGAAAGCAACGCCCGGGTCAGTCTGGTAAAACCAGCGTGAGAAACTCAAACCACAAGGAATTTTATTTATTTAACTTGTAAAACCCTGTAAAATCAAAGGTATCTCGTAAGACCATGCCGCACATAAACATGGGCGGGTTTTTACCTTACGATAACGAAAATATTTTCTATAGAAAATCCAGCAATGTTATGATAATGCCTAGAGTACAAATACATATTAATCATAGCCGAAATTGTTACATTATTAAATTCCATCATAATATGTATACAACCAAGTCTGCAAGGTACTTATTGGAGAATGGATTCCATTAATGGTAAGGTAAGGGACTACCTTCCGTAGAGTACACCTCTAGATAAAATGTACTTGGGGTCAGGCCCTAAACTTGGTCCGTCCCTGCCAACACAGAACTGGCCTACCCCTGAACTTGGATAGTGCCAAATATGTCATCACCCCGATTGTTCCCAACCTTTATCGAGAGCTCTCATGCATAATCAAATCCGTAATATAATAATATAGAAAGGTGATGACACACCCTAATGGGAGCGATCCACATAGCTCTGTTGCATCAACCCTGGTTTAGCCATTTCCCGGTTTGTGAGGCTTGAGGCAACGCTTTTACCTTTCCTCTTAGCAAACCATCTTGAACTTCTAACACTGCCTCTAAGCAGAAATGCAATGCCAGCATTCATCCATATAAGTTGGTTCTGGGTCTGAACGAAACTCAAAGGTATGACCTCCACTACATACATTTTGGAATCACCCTTAGGATTAGTAACAAGTAGCCCTTGCACTTCAAAAGCTCCGTCTTCGATTCCATATTCTTCAAGTTGTCTTCAGTTCGAAACGCTTGAGTTAGATCGAAGTGGTTTTCGGTTAATATTTACTTATCCGATCTTGGTCTCTCCGAAACAACATTCGATAGTTCCGGTAAACTCAACCCCGGTTCTTTTGGAAATAATCGGACAATACATAGGAGCATGAATCACCCCTAACCATTTAAGTGGATGGATCTCCCTATCATTTGTCCTAGGAGAATAATACGAGATTTGTACGCACAGTATAACATCATCAAGATGATTGTGCCATATAATTCACGTGTTTCTCCTAAATATTTCGGAATTATATTTTGGTCCAGATTTGATAGTAGGTTATTTAACTATCAAATAAACAAACAAGTAGCAATTCAGAGGTTTAATTAACCATAGCAACCACTAAGCCTCAAAATAAATCTTTCATTTATTAAAAACTCTTTCCAAAAGTGTTTATCAAAAACATTCATATACTATCTCGACGTAAGTATATTCACAAAACATTTGTGAAAGATTTTTCATTTCCAAATCATATCAAAGGATAAAAAAAATGATATTAAATTAGAGATAAGGATAACCTCAAACAATATTCCTAGGGTGTTAAGTGTAGAAGAAATTTCCATACCACCAAAATTAAGGAGGTCAGTTAAAGGAAATCCAATCTCAAATTCTTTTAGAAATTTCTTCTATAAATCCTCTTAATAAATCTCTTTTATTTATGAATCCCTTTTACTTCAATTCCAAACCCATTTACAAAACTCTTTATAAATCACCAAGTTAAATTTACAAAAATCTTTTATAAATATCAAAACCATTTATATATCTCTTTATAAATCTCCAAAATTATTTATAACACTTCCTTCACAAGTATTCCTTATTTAAAACAAAACTCTTTTAATAAACTCATTTAATAAAGTCCTTTTGATAAACAGAATGATTATTTAAAACTCCTTTACTAAAATCATTAATTGACTTGAAACCATTATTAAAAGTATGATTTGACCTTAAAAATCAGAAAGAAGCTTAGTGACCACAATGGTTCTTATTTAACTGAGTTTACATAACATAGCAGGTAGATATTTTTAAGGGAATCAGCCAATAACAACCAATCATATAAGTAAATGTCCAAGTTACCAAAATAACAGACGGGATTTATTCTGTTAAACACATGTCTAAGTTAATATAATGGCAGAATGGGTTTTTATTCTGCCTAATAGATGTCAACATAATCTACTTGGTGAACTATGTTAGAACAGTGATTTATTATACCAAATAGATGTCAAATACAAGTTGATTTATTCTGCTAAACAGATATCATTGGGTTTCATATTCAATTGGGTTTACTTAAGGATAGTCGACAAAGAAATCCCTTGGATTTAAAACATTTTTCAAAAGAGAGTTGCTTTTGGAAACAAAACCGATCTTTAGAAATAAAGTGGTTTAAAATTTTAAAACTCTTATTTAAAAATTACATAACAATAAAACTCTTTACTAAATGATAATTAAACCTTTAATTAGTAATTAAATAATAATTGACTATTATATAATTAAATAATAATTATCCTTTATACAAATAATTAAATAATATTTAATCTTTAAATAATTATTTAAGCCACAATTAATCTATAATTAATTATTAAAAACTAATTTAAACTTTCATTAATAATTAAATTAATTTTAGTATAAGTCATCACATTCGTTTGGTTCTAAATGTCACAAATAAGAGATCCCTTGATTTAAAATCAATTAACTTATAAAAGAAAACCGACTTAAAACATAACCAATAAAGTTTAAAATAACTTTAATAAATAAATCTTAATTTAAATTATAAATTAAAGCTTAATTAGTAATTAAAGCTTAATTAAATCTTAACAAATCAAAATTAAATCAAAATTAAACTTAATTAATCTTAGTTAAGTCCTAATTAATTAATGATTATAGCCCAGTTAATGAATAATTAATTAAATCATTAATCTCCAATTAAATAATAACTAATTAAATAATTTACCTCTAATTAAATAATGATTAATTAAAATAATTAAACTTGATTAATATAAAAATCAATACTTAATCATCGCTTAACTTTATTAATCATTAATTAAAACTTCCTTAATTAATCAATTAATAATAAACTTACTTAATTAATACAAATTAATTACTAATTACTTAACTTAACTACTAATTAATTAATAAATAATTATTCTTAATTAATAAATAAATAAATTATCAAAACATACTTAACTAAGTAATAATTAACTTATATGCTTACTAATTTCGTTTGAAAATGGTTTTTTCAAAAACATTTAAAAGAAACACTTTTAAAACTTGAAAATCGTTAAATTCTCCGAACTGCATTCATAGCGACTATCATTATGGATGCAATAACTTAGAATTACTTTTCAAGTTACCCTAAAAAACTTTAACTTATCACTTTTGCTTACTTTTAAAACATAATTTAAAAGAGTCTTGTAAACTTTAACTAAAGTTAGAAACTAAAATAAAACAAAACAAAACATTTATTAAATCAAAACTAGTAAACGATTTGATTTTCAAAATGGATCTCAAGTCCTTTTCAACATCTCAAGTTCTAATTTCCAAATTATTTAATCACATATATCATCACCATGCATCGCAAAGATCACAACTTTAAATCCAAACATATCACTTTAATTTAACGATTCAAGTCAAATACTAAAACACAAGCAACCACATACATATACATCTAAACCATATCATAATCCAAACATTAACATCATATATAAATAACACATAACCATCATATATGCAAAGGCAACATTTTTCCAAAAGTTAGAAGTTTACTCACCGAAAATTTGCAAACCCTTTTGAAAACTTGAAATAACTTTAGAACTATGCAAAACTTGATCTTTGGACTTAAAACTTAGAAAAAGGCTCGGCCATGGTAGAGTATGAATCGACCATGATATGTATAGGTGAGGCGAGGACTCATTTTGGAGAGGTCGAGGGACTTCAAATCATCATCGAATTCACAAAAACCAAACCCGAAAATGAGTCATCTTCCAACTGATTTTTAGACAAGTTACTCATAGAATTTGGAAAAGTTGTCAAAGGGAAAGTTCTTGGAAATTCTTTTCTTTATAATTTTCAAAAAAGAATCACTCAATCTGGATCCATTTTGAGGGAGATATGGTCAAAAGAATAAGTGGTATTTCCAAACTTGAAAATCTGGGCCCAAAAATGTGTCTGAAAGAAATGAGATTTGAACATAGTTATGCTCAAAATTTGAAGAAGCGGTACACATGAAAGTTGTAGACACTGAAATTATTTACCATTTTAATAAAATAAAACCACCATTTGGTTAGGATATGAGAAAGATATGGTAGAAGGAAGGGAAGGAAAAATTGAAGAAATGAAAGAGGTATTTATAAGCAAGAAACAAAGTAAATTACCTTAATGTCCTTGGTCCTTTACACTCTACCTCCTCTTGCCACATCACCATGCCACCTCACCTTCATGTACTTCAGCCCACAAGCTTGTCCCCCTTTCCTTTTCTTAGCAACATGTTTTAAATGCTATATGTACTTTGGTTTCCTTATGTTACTTAAGGAATCTTATATTTTAAGTTTTAAAAAAACAAATATGGTTATGTCTCACATCATGCTTGTATACTAACTTAAGTATATAAATATATACTAATACATAAGTATCCTACTTATTATAAATGTGTATATCTATACAAAAGTTTTCACAATATTTTCTACAACTTTTAACCGACGAAAAATCGAAAATCTGAAAAACGAATTCCGGTCACATTTTCGATTTTTTTTCGAACTATATATTTTTGTAAACTAATTTTAAAAACTATTTCACCATCATTATTCATTGTTCAAATTTTTTTTAATTATAAAACCTATTATTTGAATATTTAAAATTAATTAAATATTCCCAAACTAAAGAAGTGAAATTCCGGGTCGTTACACTCTCCTCCCTTAAATGAATTTCGACCCCGAAATTTTACCACAATCCTAATTCAGAAACACTTAACACTACTCATCAGTCTGTATGATGTACATAGATCATCCATATATGAAATATGATTCGATCACTTACTCGAATACATAGCTTTTCTTCCGAACTAGTTTCGCTCACTCGATTCCCTAGTGCGGACCCTAATCAGGCTTCCTAACTAGAAACCTCCGTTCTCCTTACATAGCCATATACGATGATAGAAAACTTTTGGCTCCTCATTAAGAACCCTCACCAAGTGTTCATCGTCAATAATCAAGTTATAAATCCTTATCCGGAATGGTGTAATACACCTTATATCATGTACTCGAATCTTGGATCAATAACTATATGAGAAAGGGAAAGAATATACGTACAACTTACGTACTCATCTAAAGGTTCTCACTACCCAATTACTTTTTCCCTCCCAAAATGATTTATGGAACATGTCATGGAAATTTCAAATTACGTTTAACATTTAAAATGATACAACTTATTTTTGAAACCTTTTCATAAAATCATTTTAATTTATTAACTTGTATAATACTCTTCTACATCCTAAGAGTATATACAAAATATTTTATTTTAATTCCATTTACTTTTAACTATTCAGATGTAGGCCCAAAATAATTTGATTCTCAAAGCTGAATCAACCAATACAACTTCTTTACCCATTTGGTTTGGTAAGTAGTTAAGAAGAGTAGGATGATGGTATCCAAACTTCGTCCTAGAGTCTACTTTTTCTTAGACAACTCTTAGGTAAAAATGTTTATTAGCCGGCCTAATAAGATAAAATAATTTTTTAACCTCCTAGGTGTTAAAATCAAAAGAGATAGTTTTATAAAACCAAGTTTATTAAATCTTCTTATTAATTCCAATTTTACCTTCATTTATCAACCCATTCTTACATCAAAGTACCTCAATATTTTGGAAACTTAAGAGCCAAATTACCCGTTTTACTTTTTTTTAAGAATTTTTTTTTTGAAATGATACTTTATTTTTAACCCTTAGAAAATATACATATAGCCCGAGTAACTTCAAAATGATATCAAGGAACTGGGTACAACCGAATAGTATCATATATCCCATTTACCAAAAAGGGTAATACTCAAGAGAAGTGTTTGCCATCCGAACACATCTCCTGCCCAATTTTAGTCACTTTCAAAGCTACTCAAAATTATAAAAATATTTCTTCCTTTTCAAATCCCTTTTTTGAAACAATACTATATACACATATATTTCAGCTAAATCATTTTTAACAAAACATTTATCATCCACTTGCTTTGGATTCATTCGGATTTGAACTTGTTTCGATCGTACAATGACAAAGAGAATTATCTACTAAGTGCTCTATCACATTCGCCTAAGAAAACATCCAATTTTCACTTAGAAGATTATTTAGATCATCACAAAACAAATCGATACTCATTCACGAACTCTCCAAAGAAAAATATTCTCTCAAATTCCTTTAAAAATATTTATACTTTAAAGTATTTTTAAGTAAAATTATTACTACTTTTCCAAAAATCATTTAAAAAGTTTATCAAAGCCACATGGATTTAAGTTCTCTAAAAATTATTTTTAGTTATAAAACACATTTTTATAATCCTGATTTATAAAATCAACTTTTTATAAAATCATCTGAAGTATTTCTTTTAATAAACACTTTATATTAAACCCAGTTCTGACCCAACAATATCAACGAACGCCTTATAGTCAAACCATGAAATTTAATTCACAAGGTGTTCATTTTAATGTTTCTCCAAATTTTTACCTACTCAACCTATGGTTTTAAAAAGAAAGATTTCAGATGAATCTACAGCCCTATATGATAATAATTAAATATTATCAACTCCTAATAACAACACATCATAGATAACTGTACTTTATTTTTGAAAATTATTTCTTTATATATAAAATATATTCGTAGGTAAAATTATTTCATTTACCAATTTAAAATGATACTATGTTGATTTGTCTAGTTTAAGAGTTTAGAAACCCCTATCGACACCGTGGTGCCCCATGTCTCAACCAAAATTCATAAACCACTTAACCGATAAATCAACACAATACAAAACATTTTGAGGCATTTCACCAGAAGGGCAAACTTTGCAGTCCAATTAGTTTCTAGGACATGCATTTAAAGAAATTACTTTCAAGGCCAAAGTCAGTAGAATAATTACTTTCAAGGACAAAGTCAGAAGTCCAATTACTTTCAAGGACATAATTTCATAGGTTTTTAGGCCCTAGAAACTAATAATTTTACGTTTTGTCCTTGAAAGTAATTATTTTAGTTGTGTGTCCTAGAAACTAATTCCACTTGCTAAAGAGGCCCTTGTGACTAATTTCCACAAACATTTTTATAGCACTAACAAATATGCACTCAATATATACACTCAAACTAATTCTAGCGTCTCACTTACCCTATCTCAAAGGAGTTTACCCCACCAGGGCCAAGGTTCTCGCTTAACCTTGCGCTCTGATACAAAATGTAACGACCTGCCTTTCTTATACCTAAAGACGACACTTAATGCCTCTTTGGTATTCGTGTGCCGATCATTTAAGTATCCGAAGGACAGGTCATTTGGGATAAAGAAAGTAGAAGATAGAATAGGGTCTCACATCGTGACGAGCAATATATAATATACACAAGATCTTTACAAAAAGAAATCATCTTTATTTATACACAATATCAGAATACGCTAACCTATTATCAGCCATGATAGTTATAACAGCCTGTCCTTACAATTGCTAATAAATAAAGACAATAACAAAACAAAATAGAACAACAACAAAAATATAAGGTACACAAATACGTCATGGAAAATCCAACTCGTCTCATGAAAGCTCCAAAGTGTCCAGCTAAATCTAGAAAATATGCTTGGGCTGACCCGAGCATTTTAGGAAAGCAACACCCGGGTCTGTTTTGTAAAACCAGAGTGAGAAACTCAAATCACGAGGAATTTTATTTATTTAACTTGTAAAACCCTTTAAAATCAAAGGTATCTTATAAGACCACGCCGCACATAAACACGGACGAGTTTTTACCTTACGATAACCAAAACATTTTCTATAGAAAATCCAGTGATATTATGATAATGTCTAGAATACAAATACATATTAATCACAGCCGAAATTGTTACATTATTAAATTCCAGCATAATAGGTATACAATGAAGTCCGCACGACACTTATTGGAGAATGGATTCCATCAACGGCAAGGTAAGATACTACCTTCCGTACAATACACCTTTAGATAAAATGTAGCTGGGGTTAGACCCTGAACTTGGTCCACCCCTGCCAACACAGAACCGGCCTACCCCTGAACTTGGATAGTAACGAATATGTCATCACCCTTGTTGTTCCCAACCTTTATCGAGAGCTCTCATGCACAACTAAATCCATAATATGACAATCTAGAAAGGTGATGACACACCCTAATGGGAACGACCCACATAGCTCTACTGCATCTACCATGTTTTAGCAATTTCCCGGGTTGTTAGGCTTGAGGCAATGCTTTGACCTTTCCTCTTAGCATACCATCTTGGAATTCTAACACCACCCTCCAAGCAGAAATACAATGCCAGCATTCATCCATACAAGTTCGTTCTGGGTCTGAACACAACCGAAAGCACTACCTCTACTACATCCATTTTGGAATCACCCTCAGGATTAGTAGCAAGTAGCTCTTACACTTCAAAAACTCCTTCTTCAATTTCATATTCTTCAATATATCTTTAGTTCAAAACACTTGAGTTGGATCGAAGTGGTTTTCGTATAATTTATACTTATCCGATCCCGGTCTCTCCAAAACAACATTCAATAGTTTCGGTAAACTCAACTCCGGTTCTTTTGGAAATAATCATACAGTACATAGAAGCAGGGATTACCTACTAACCATTTAAGTGGATGGATCTCCCTATCATTTGTCCTAGGAGAACAAAATGAAATTTATACGCACAGTACAACATCATCGAAGATGACTGTGCCATATAACTCACGTGTTTTTTCTAAAATTTCCTTAGTTATATTTTGGTCCAGATTTGATTGTTGGTTATTTAACTATCAAATAAACAAACAAGTAGAAATTTAAAGGTTTAATTAACCATAGAAACCACTAAGCCTCAAAATAAATCTTCCATTTATTAAAAACTCTTTTCAAAAGTGTTTATAAAAAACATTCATATACTATCTCACTGACGTAAGTATATTCACAAAATATTTGTGAAAGATTTCTCATTTCCAAATCATATCAACGGATCAAAACAAAATGTTATTTAAATTAGAGATAAGGATAACCTCAAATAATATTCCTTCGGTGTTAAGTGTAGAAGAAATGTCCATACCACCACAATTAAGGAGACCGGTTAAAGGAAATCCAATCTCAAATTCTTTAATAATTTCCTTCTATAAATCCTCTTAATAAATCTTTTTTATTTATGAATCTCCTTTACTTAAATTTCAAACCCATTTACAAAACTATTTATAAGTCACCAAGTTAAATTTAAAAAAATCTTTTATAAATATCAAAACCATTTATACATCTCTTTATAAATCTCCAAAATTATCTATAACACTTCCTTTATAAATATTCCTTATTTAAAACAAAACTCTTCTAATAAACTCATTTAATAAAGTCCTTTTGATAAACAAAATGATTATTTAAAAAACCTTTACTAAAATCATTACTTGACTTGAAACCATTATTAAAAGTATGATTGACCTTAAAAATCAGAAAGAAGCTTAGTGACCACAATGGTTCTCATTTAACTGAGTTCACATAACATAGGTATTTACATAACAAGCAGATATGTATAATGGAATCAGCCAATAACAATCAATCATATAAGTAAATGTCCAAGTTACCAAAATAGCAGACGGTGATTTATTCCGCTAAACAAATGTCTAAGTTAATATAACGACATAATGGGTTTTTATTCTGCCTAATAGATGTCAACATAATCTACTTAGTGAACTATGGTAGAATCGTGATTTATTTTACCAAATAGATGTCAAATACAAGTTGATTTATTCTGCTAAACAGCTATCATTGGGTTTCATGTTCAATTGGGTTTACTTAAGGATAGTCGATAAAGAAATCCCTTGGATTTAAAACATTTTTCAAAAGAGAGCTGCTTTTTGATACAAAACTAATCTTTAGAAATAAAGTGGTTTAAAACTTTAAAACTCTTATTTAAAAATTAAATAACAATTAAACTCTTTACAAAATAATAATTAAACCTTTAATTAATAATTAAATAATAATTAACTATTAAATAATTAAATAATAATTATCCTTTGTACAAATAATTAAATAATATTTAATCTTTAAATAAATATTTAAACCATAATTAATCTCTCATTAATTATTAAATAATAATTTAAACCTTCATTAATAATTAAGTTAATCTTAGTATAACTCATTCACATTCGTTTGGTTCTAAATGTCAAGGATAAGAGATCCCTTGATTTAAAATCAATCCACTTATAAAAGAAAACTAACTTAAAGCATAACCAATAAAGTTTAAAATAACTTTAATAATTAAATCTAATTTTGAGCTATAAATTAATGCTTAATTATAAATTAAAGCTTATTTATAAATTAAAGCTTAATTATAAATTAAAGTTTAATTAAATCTTAATTAAACCTTAGTTAAGTCCTAATTAATTAATGATTATACCCTAATTAATGAATAATTAATTAAATCATTAATCTCCAATTAAATAAATATTAACCAAATAATTAACCGCTTATAAAATAATAATTAATTAAAATAATTAAACTTGATTAATATAAAAATTAATGCTCAATCATCTCTTAACTTTATTAATCATTAATCAAAACTTCCTTAATTAATTAATAATAAACTTACTTAATTAATACAAATTAATTACTAATTACTTAGCTTAATTACTAGTTAATAAATAATTATTCTTAATAAATAAATAAATAAATTATCAAAACATACTTAATTAAGTAATAACTAACTTATATGCTTACTAATTTGGTCTGAAAATAGTTTTTCAAAAACATTTGAAAGAAAGACTTTTAAGACTTGAAAATCGTTAAATTCCCCGAACTGCATCCATAGTGACTATTGCGATGGATGTAATAACTTAGAATTACTTTTCTAAGTTACCCTCCAATACTTTAACTTTTCACGTTGCTTACTTTTGAAACATAATTTAAAAGAGTTTTAAAGACTTTAACTAAAGTTAGAATCTAAAATAAAATAAAATAAAACATTTATTAAATCAAAACTAGCAAACGGTTTGATTTTCAAAATGGATCTCAAGTCCTTTTCAACATCTCAAGTTCTAACTTCCAAACCATTTAATTACATATCCAAGATTATGAATACTGAATCATACCATCACCATGCATCACAAAGATCACAACTTTAAATCCAAACACATCACTTTAATCTGTCGATTCAAGTCAAATGCTAAAACACAAGCTAGCACATACATATACATCTAATCCATATCATAATCTAAACATTAACATCATATATAAATAACACATAACCATCATATATGCAGAGGCAACATTTTTGCAAAAGTTAGAAGTTTACTCATCGAAAATTTGCAAAACCCTTTTGAAAACCTGAAATATCTTTAAAACTATGCAAAACCTAATCTTGGGACTTAAAACTTGGAAATAGGCTCGGCCATGGTAGAGTATGACTCGGTCACGACATTTATAAGTGAGGTGAGGACTTGTTTAAGAGAGGTCGAGGGACTTCGGATCATCATCGAATTCATAAAAATCAAACTCGAAAATGGGTCATCTTCCAACTGATTTTTTAGACAACTTACTCACAGAATTTGGAAAAGTTGTCAAAGTGAAAGTTCTTGAAAATTATTTTCTCTATAGTTTTCAAAAAATAAGCACTCAGTTTTGAAGGGAGATATGGTCAAAATAAGAAGAGGTATTTTCGGACTTGAAATTCTGGGTCCAAAAATGAGTCTGAATGAAATGAGATTTGGACATAGTTATGCTCAAAATTTGAGGAAGTGGTACACATGAAAGTTGTAAACACTGAAATTTTATATGGTTTTAAAAAAAAGAAAACAACTGTTTGGTTAAGATATGAGATATATATGGTAGAAGGAAGAGAAGACAAAATTAAAGAAATGAAGTAGGTATTTATAAGCAAGAAACAAAGTAAATTACCTTAACGCCCTTGGTCCTTTACCCTCTACCTCCTCTTGCCACATTACCATGCCACCTCACCTTCATGTACCTCAGCCTATAAGCTTTTCCCCCCTTTCCCTTTGCTATCCAACATGTTTTAAATGCTATATGTACTTTGGTTTCCTTATGTTACTTAAGGAATCTTATATTTTAAGTTTTAAAAAACAAATATGGTTATATGTCACATCATGCTTGTATACTAACTTAAGTATATACATATATACACTAATACATAAGTATCCTACTTATTATAAATGTGCATATCTATAAAAAAGTTTTCATAATGTTTTCTACAACTTTTAGCCGACAAAAGATCGAAAATTCGAAAAACGAATTCCGGTCACATTTTCGATTTTTCTTTGAACTATATATTTATTTAAACTAATTTGAAAAATTATTTACCATCATTATTCATTATTCAAAAGTGTTTTGTTTTAATTATAAAACCTATTATTTAAATATTTAAAATTAATTAAATATTCCTAAATTAAAGCGGCGAAATTTCGGGTCTTTACAGTAAATTTAATATGTTAAGTTAAAGTGAATATATTGGAAATTTAGACCGAATATGCCAAAATTTTAAATTTAAAGATAAAACCTTAAAATTGGAAGTATAGCAAATTGTTAAGCTATTCTATCATCAGGTTATGTACCCTAAACAACAAATCCTAAGTTGTTATGTTTTAATTGCAAATTGATAATTAGTCTAAAGTTAGGATTCACTAATATGTATACAACTCGATAATTAATGCGTGAATAAACAACAATTCAAAAATGATGATTTGAACCTCGGCCTTTGGCCTAATTAAATAAAAGAAATTTTGATGAATAATGGATGGTATGTTCACTGTTTTGGGCCATGATGTTTGTGTGAGGGAGTATGGAAGTTAGTTCCCTGTCTGAGTTGTAAGGAGAATTTACTTTGCTAAGTGGATAAGATCCAGAAGGTCCATAAACGTAGGAAATTGGGCGGTCTGTTAGATGGATGTCGAAACTGGATTTAGTGAGATGAGGGCGATTTATCACTTTAGTTCCTGGAAGTGTTACGTACGGATGAGCACATCACTGGCGGGAACACTTCCTGAAGAGGGGCCGGTCCTAACATGAGATTTAGGTATGCACGTCTTCTTATGCAACATGGTACTGGTGGACGCTGGAGCTAGAGCTGGAGCTGGACAATAAGTGGCCATAGAAAACACGACGATACTAGGTAGGGGCCCGGTCTTAGTGGTGATTCGCACACGGTGAACACCGGATTAGGCAATAAGATGCAGTTTTCCACTACGATCGAGAGATGAGCGTGGGCGCATACGATGAGTCACTCTGCGAGTTTGTGTATCGTGTTCTCCCTCTCCAGGCATAGTGTGAGTAGATAAGGGAAAGTAGATCCCGATTTGACTGATTAATTATGTGAGGTTATGAATAGATCCCGATTTGACCAATTAATAGTGTGAGGTTATGATATGTAGATATGGACAAACGAGTTAGATAATTTTCCTTAGGTGTATGATATTGGGAATGCACTGACACGCTATATTTACACTTTATGACACTTAGATAGATTTAGGGTTAATTGCACTTAATCATCTTATTAGTCTTGTTCTCATTCACCAAACTTTAGTTCGACCCACCCCCTTCTTTCCTTTTTTCCCACCACCACATGATGACAGGTTAGAAGACGATTGGTCATAGGATATGGAGAAAGGAACTTCACGTTGGAGTTAGCACATTATTCATTTTTCTTTTGTAGCCATCTACTGTATTAAACGTATGTAAAGATTATATTATACTTTGAGCACAGTATTTATGTAAGCAAGTGATTTGGAAACTATTTTTGTAAGGACCCGTAATTTTTGATAATTAAAAACTATTAAATTTAATAATATTTTGAAATTTAATATTGGGAGAAATTAAAATTTATGACTTATCAACGAGAAAAATAATCAGAATATAATTTAAAAAGGTTTTAAGGTTATTGCAATTAATGGTAATAATAAAGGTAAATAAAGATTTAAATCAATGTTGTATTAAAAAGAGAAATTATACATAACTAATTGAAATTGGTTAATGTAGAGTGGAATCAATATATGGTAAGTAATTTATCAACCTTTGTTTGTAAATAATAGATTAATAGAGGTGAATTATTAATGTATAACAATTGATTTATTATCATCTTGATATTTAATCCGTTTGAAATTAATTGTAAATCAGCTACAGTTAATAATTAAATATTTCATTTAATATGTGTTAAGATGATTAACCGTAGAATAAGAATGTAATAAATAGCAAACTAGTGTCAAATGAATTCATATGGTATTGGATGATTGAATAATAAGAGAGTAAATCGAAATAAAAGGATTTGATTGAATTTAAATTATAATTAACTGGGATTTTCTTACTGTTGTAACTGAATGCTAGAATTAATGTAATGTTTAAATGTTGAATTTAACATGGAATTTTTTTTAAAAGATTATTAAATTTCTCCGTAATCAAGAATGATAGATTTGTTAATTTTTAAAATTGAATTCAAAAGTGATTAAATCAATTAAATAATAATTTATTCAATTAACGTGAAAATTTGCCATTTTGGCCATTATCTTGGATTTCGACGAAACCAGTTTCATCGGATCTGTAACAGCGAATTATTATAAGATTTCAAGTTTCGTAGCGATCGGAGTTATCGTTTAATCATGCGAGCTCGAAACGCGTAGAAATCAATTAAAAGAATATAATTCGATTTTTAATAGTAACCTATGAAAACGATAGAATTGAGCTTCGAAATCAGTTCCACTGCATTCAGAAGGCCTTTTTACATTAGGATAGCATGTCGACATGCTTTAATGGGAGTTTGGGATGTTTTGGACCTAATTATATAAATACGGCACGCAACGAGGAAAACATTTTTAAAATATTCCTAAACCCTAAAGTTCCTATAGCCGCCAGCTTCCTTTTTCAATGGCCGAGAATCTTGCGCCTTCTTCCTCTTAGATCTCTCCATCCGATCATCGATTCTCATCAACTCCTAAATGAAAGTTGTAAATCTCATTGTCCTCTACGTTTTTAACGGTGGAATTGACTTGGATGCTCACGAAATCGCTAGAATTTGGCCTTGAAGTCGCGGTGGATTTTGGCTTTGTCTAGGCGAACGGCAACATCGGCTGAGGTATGGCTTTGGGCGGTGGAGGTGCAGGTTGTGGCGCACGCACCGGCGTTCTTAGATCGGGCCTCGATGGCCGTTGGTGGCGCGTCGTCGTTCTCTTGGTCGCGTGCGTATGGGTTAACCTGGGCACGAAGGAGAGAACGTAAGAAGGAGAGGAGGCATTGGAATCGTATCAAGGTCGTCTATAGTCTGGCGTTGGATTGACATTTATTTCAAGCTGGAAATATTTTTAGTTTCAAATAAAGGTGAGTGTTATAACCCACTCACGAATACTAAACCATCTTATGTTAGTTAAATTGAATTTATGATGTGAGTAGAAATTTATTGATTGCTGTTTGGTATTTTAAATTGTTATTTAAATTTAATTTGAATTTATATTGAGTTAAATTGCTATTTAAATTTATATTGAATACTTAAATTGTTAGTTAAATACTTGATAATGATAACAGTTAATTGTTGTGATTTATTGGTTGATTTGAATAATGATTGTGATGGATGCTTAATTGTTGACATTCTAGATGATTTGATGTTATGTTTATTTTATATGTTGTTATCACACTGTAAGTTCCCATAGTTATTGTTAGAAAAATCACTATGGGTTGAAATGATACATACCCGAATGATCTTATAGATTAGGAAAAATCATTATGGGTTGAAATGATAAACCCGAGCAATTTTATGGATTTGCAAATTGTGATTCGGGATTGCGGGTTAAAATGATATATACCCGTAAATTTAAATTATTGTGGGTTGAAATGATATATATCTATATCACTTGACCATAGGGTAGAAAATTATATACGGACACCGGATTGGTTAAATAATATGATTTTAAAATCCTTAATTTTTGAATCCAGTTAAATGATATTATGAAATAAAATTAGATTTATATGAAATGAATTATTTTCAAAATCTAAGCTTTAAAATGTTGAAATTGAAATTGGTTTAAATGAATTGTTTAAAGAATTTAAATTGAAATCTTAAGGTTGAATTTTGAAATATAAATGAAATTGATCAAAATTTAGTTATTGTAAACGTTTGAATATGTAAACTTTGAAACCTATTGAATTTGAAGTGGTTTTAATTTGTAGTTCAAACATGGATTTGAAATCGATATAAATTAAAATGGTTTTTTTATGAGAATTTGAATTGAACTTTTAGCCTTTTTATTGAAATCGTTGAACTAAGATTGATTTAAATCGAATTTTTGGAACTAAAGTTGATTTGGAATTGATTTGTGAAATTGGAAGAAACAATTCTAATTTGTAATTATTTTCTATATAAACTCTTTTAATATACAAACTCTTTTAACATATAAAGTATTTTCCCATATAAACCATTTTAATATATTAATAATTTTTAATACATTAACTATTTTTAATATATAACCTATTTTAATATATAAACTATTTCTAATATATAAACTATTTTAATCTATAACCTATTTTTAAATTATAAACTATTTTAATATATATTTTAAATTTATAAACAACTTTTAATATATATTTTAATATATAACCTATTTTAATATATAAACTATTTCTAATATATAAACTATTTTATTCTATATTATTTTAAATTTATAAACTACTTTTAATATATTTTTTAATATCTATACTATTTTTAATGTATAACTATTCCAATATATAAACTACCTTCAATATTCAACCTGTTTAAAGTTGGAACTGTTATGATTTAGATTTAATTGATTTAAATGCGAATATCTTGATATGATGGTTTAACCTATTTTGTGGTTATGATTTTGAAAATGAATACGGTTTAAAGTGAATATGATTTCGAAAGTGAATATGATTTCGAAAATGATATGATTTTGAAGTGAATATGATATTTTGATATCAGTGATGAATCGGTTTTGGAAATGTAAAACAACTAACCGGTGTGAAATAAGCGTTTGGTTGTTAAAGAGACCTGAATCGGATATTGTCATATTCTCTGCCAATACCGAAAACTACTTTAACAACTGCGCACATAGTGGAGAATCCAGAACGAAGTAAGATGGTTAGGTGAATGCTACTGTATGAGGTATGTACGTAGCCCTGACCCACTCGGGTCAGCTTGATATGACTAAAACAGGAGCTATACCTGGGCCAAGTGAGATCGCTCCTACGATCGGACATGCTTCTTCGATACCATATCTGTTACTTTGTGATTGATTTGGTGGCCGCCTTTGATTTGATTATGGGAGTGTGTTCCGAGGTGGGCGGTAGTAGCTGCTATGCGTTACCACCAGCCCGGTTCTGCAAAACGGTAGTATCCTACCCTGAGCATTGCCTCGCGTGTCTTGTCATATGCCTTATCGAGCCCACTATGACTTTGGTTTGTATCATACCTATGGAGTGCTCACTGAGTAAACCACCGGTTTGGTGGAGCTTACAGTATCTGTATAGACTATGGTATTTATATAAAAATGTGTTAAGGGGGATATGGGTAACGTCTTAACGCTATTTTAATACTTTACTTTACCGTAGACATATTATAATAGCGTATTGTATTACATATGTAGATAGTTTAATGGATCCTTAGTAGATGGAACCCCGAACATCTCTTAAGTTATTGCACACACGTTAGACACTGGATAAGAGATGTAAAATCCTTTAAACATCTTTGAAGCTGTTACGCTCATATTTACTTATTTTGATTTAACTTACATAAGATTTTTCAATTCTGACTCGAGTGTTTTGTCTTTTCATTGCGCTCGGGTCAGCCTGGGCTTTTCAGTATTGAAGACTTTATTTCTGGAGGATGAAGATGGAGATTTGTATACTATTTATTTTATATATATTCAACTGCATCATGTTGTTCCGCTGCATTATGTATTCCTGCTGTATGTATAACTCTGATTGTATTGTAAAGTGGAATCAAATGTTATTTGTAAAACAGCTTCATGAACTGTTTATTTGATTATTATATTTTGTCATTTCGCTGTGAGATTCCATGTTTTGTTTTTTTTCTTCTTTCTCTTATTTTCTTATTTACCCCATTAACAATCCTCCCTTTTGAATGGTTTGAGTTGACATGTGTGGTTTATTATCGATTTAAACCATCCAAAAAGGTGGGTCGTTACAGTTGGTATCAGAGCAATGGTTTAGTGATAACCTTAGCTTTGTGGGGTTTGACTCATTAGAGATAGGGTAGTAAAACCCTAGAATGAGTCTGAGCGTATATATATGAGAGAGCTTATTTGTTAGTGTTATAAAAATGTTTTTTATTGTGTTAATTTGTTCTGTTTAGTATTTATAAATTTTGGTCGGTACATAGGACGATATGGCATCGATAGGGATTTCTAAACACTTAATAGGGCAGACCGACACAATCTTGTTTTTGAAGCTGAAATAATTTTACCTAGTATTATATTTGTATATAAAAGAATAATTTTATAATTTTATATAATTGTATGCGATATGTTTCTTTGTTAAGAAGCAAAATTTTATAAATATTGATTGCAAAATAGGATTTACAAATAAAGTAAATATAAATTGGAAATTTGAGAACTTAAGTTCTGGGGTTTTGAAATTAATTTTCAAAATATTGTGGAAAGAAATATTAGTATTATTTGGAAGTATTTTCGAATATAAATATTTCCAATGTGATTTGAAAAAAATGTTTTAAAAGAATTTTTAAAGGAAATAAGTTCTGTACTCCCCTCTTCTGTCGCTGGAAAATAATTTCGGTGATGACTGCGCAGCATTATCGACGTTCACTTTTGAGTTTCAAAGTGGGAAGGCCACTGTAGTAGCTTTACTACACTTTTGTTTTTATAAATAAATCTTAATTTTATTTTCTAAATATGATTTGATATATAAAAAGATATGAGTATATATATATATATATTACTTTAAAATGACTTGAAATGGAACCCGATATTTGGTTCTTAAATTTTTACAAATTAAGGATTTCAATTATTGTAATGAAATGAAATCTTAACTATTTTAATAATTGGAAACTTCTAAGATGAAAATTAAGAAATTAGAAGCTAAGTGATTAATGAAAATATAAGAAATTGGAGATTTATAACTTGTAAATTAAAGGATTATGAAAATTAGAAGATGTAAATTATTAAATACTTTTGCTAACTAAAATGAATAAGATAAATTTGTATAATATTCAATTTTTATTCTTAAAAACATATATATAACTTACCAAATTTTTTTAAAAGTTGAATTGTTAATATGAGTATGTAATAGAATATTATACAAGTAAAAGCTTAGTGGCAAAATGCTTCAAAAATGAACATATGTTTATAAATAAAAAAATTAAGATGTTACAAGAATATTATGAACTTAAGTTAATGTTTGAAGTTATTTATAATTAAAGTGAATACTATATTAAGTAAATGATTACAACTTCAGAAATTGATGAAATGATTCATAAATATATTTAATATTAAATGATAATATATATGAAGGAATGAATGTAAATTTAGAAGTTAAGAAACTTAAGTACGAATTTATTCACTAATGAATATTAATATTAAAAGGAAATCAAGTTTATAAGTAAATAATAATTGTGAATTAAATTTAAAAAGAAACTTATATAATATTTTAAGAATTGATTTATTGATGTTCTAAATAATTGAATGGAAATAATTTATGTAAGTAAATGAATGTAAGTTAACGGAAAATTGACATTTTATGAATGAATGAAAATAAATAAAAGAGTAAAAAGAAAACTAATAGAACAAACTTAAATAATATTAAATCCTATGTTGTTGGCTAATGGGAAGTTTGGGAAAGGATACTTCAAATTGTTTAAGGTTGTATGAATAATCTATTAAGTAATTATCTAAGGCTGTTGAGCGTAAGGTACACTTGATAGTTTATTTATCACCCTTGTACGATGAAAAGTTTCCAAGCTAAACAAACCATTAGTTTGCATATGTTTGTGTTGATTTGCTTTTGTTACTAATTTGAAACAACTAAATATTTCTCTTTTACATAAATCTCATTCTTTGGATTATATAAGTGAAATACAGGTTTATGGAAGCAATAGCTACCGCTTTTGGTTTCATAAATAAAGTTGTTTGCTCGACAAATATGTATGTTTTCGGATTACGGTTTTGCAATGATATTTTAATTGTTTTCCCATGGTTGGGATATTTTATTATTGAAATATAATATATATTATAATTATTGATACTATTATTTTCCGGACCTATCCGTACAAAGGAGACTCTGCCGAAATTTTTCGTGAATTTAAGACTTAGAATAATTTTGTGAAAGTGAAAACATTCTCAAACTTTTATTAAACTTGGATATGGAAAATTTAATTGTTTATAAATCGATATATTTTATTTAAAATACTTAATTATGTAAGTTTAAATTGTTTATAAATTGATTATTTTGAATAAAATTATATCAAGTTTCTTAATTCCTACTTTTTTTCGAGGACGATAAGTTTTGTGTGGGGGAGAGTGTAACGACCCGTAATTTTTGATAATTAAAAACTATTAAATTTAATAAGACTTTGAAATTTAATATTAGGAGAAATTAAAATTTACAACTTATCAACGAGAAAATAATCAGAATATAATTTAATAAGGTTTTAAGGTTATTGCAATTAATGGTAATAATAAAGGTAAATAAAGATTTAAATCAATGTTGTATTAAAAAGAGAAATTATACGTAATTAATTGAAATTGGTTAATGTAGAGTGGAATCAATATATGGTAAGTAATTTATCAACCTTTGTTTGTAAATAATAGATTAATAGAGGTGAACTATTAATGTATAACAAATGATTTATTATCATCTTGATATTTAATCCGTTTGAAATTAATTGTAAATCAATTGCAGTTAATAATTAAATATATTAGTTAATATGAGTTAAGATGATAACCGTAGAATAAGAATGTAATAAATTGTAAACTAGTGTCAAATGAATTCATACGGTATTGGATGATTGAATAATAAGAGAGTAAATCGAAATAAAAGGATTTGATTGAATTTGAATTACAATTAACAGGGATTTTATTATGGTTGTAATTGAACGCTGGAATTAATGTAATGTTTAAATGTTGAATTTAACATGGAAAATTTTATTTTAAAAGATTATTAAATTTCTCCGTAATCAAGAATGATAGAATTGTTAATTTTTAAAATTGAATTCAAAAGTGATTAAATCAATTTAATAATATTTTATTCAATTAACGTGAAAATTTTCCATTTTGGCCACTATCTCGGATTTCGATGAAACTAGTTTCATCAGATCCGTAACAGCGAATTATTATAATATTTCAAGTTTCATAGCAATTAGACTTATCGTTTGATCGTGCGAGCTCGAAACACGTAGAAATCAATTAAAAGAATATAATTCGATTTTTAATAGTAACCTATGACAATGATTGAACTGAGTCTCAAAATCAGTTCAATTGCATTCAGAAGGCCTTTTTACATTAGGATAGCCTGTCAGCACGCTTCAATTGGAGTTCGGGCTGTTTTGGACCTATCTATATAAATACGGCACGCAACGAGGAAAATATTATTAAAATATTCCTAAACCCTAAGTTCCTATAGCCACCATCTTCCTTTTTCAATGGCCGAGAATCTTGCGCCTTCTTCCTCTTAGATCTCATTGTCCTCTATGTTTTGAACGGCGGAATTGACTTGGATGCTCATGAAATCGCCAGAATTTGGCCGTGAAGTCACGGCGGATTTTATCTTTGTTTGGACGAATGGTGACAGCGGCTGAGGCAAGGGTTTGGGCGGTGGAGGGGCAGGCTATGGCGCACATGCCAGCGTTCTTAGATCGGGCCTCGATGGTCGTTGGTTGTGAGTCGTCGTTCTCTTGGTTGCGTGCGTATGGGTTAACTTGGACACGAACGAAAGAATGTGAGAAGGAGAGGAGGCGTTGGAATCATATCGAGGTCGTCTATAGCCTGGCGTTGGATTGACATTTGAAGCTGGAAATATTTTTAGTTTCAAATAAAGGTGAGTGTTTTAACGCACTCACGAATACTAAACCATCTTATGTTAGTTAAATTGAATTTATGATATGATTAGAAATTTATTGATTGCTGTTTGGTATTTTAAATTGTCATTTAAATTTAATTTGAATTTATGTTGAGTTAAATTGCCATTTAAATTTATATTGAATATTTAAATTGTTAGTTAAATACTTGATAATGATAACAGTTAATTATTGTGATTTATTGGTTGATTTGAACGATGATTGTAATGGATGCTTAATTGTTGACATTCTGGATGATTTGATGTTATGTTTATTTTATATGTTGTTATCACACTATAAGTTCCCTTAGTTATTGTTAGAAAAATCACTATGGGTTGAAATGATACATACCCAAATGATCTTATAGATTATGAAAAATAGTTATGGGTTGAAATGATAAACCCGAGCGATTTTATGGATTTGCAAATTGTGATTTGGGATTGCTGGTTGAGATGATATATACTCATAAATTTAAATTATTACGGGTTGAAATAATATATATCCGTAGCACTTGACCATCGGGTAGAAATTATATACGGACAACAGATTGGTTAAATAAAATGATTTTAAAATCTTTAATTTTTGAATCCAGTTAAATGATATTATGAAATAAAATTAGATTTATATGAACTAAATTATTTTCAAA
Source organism: Allium fistulosum (assembly GCA_030737815.1). Lineage (NCBI taxonomy): Eukaryota > Viridiplantae > Streptophyta > Magnoliopsida > Asparagales > Amaryllidaceae > Allium > Allium fistulosum. Next base: position 4,052,091 of record JASFAW010000015.1, read on the forward strand.
ATCCAAGCTTTAAAATGTTGAAATTGAAATTGGTTTAAATGAATTGTTTAAAGAATTTAAATTGAAATCATAAGGTTGAATTTTGAAATATAAATGAAATTTATCAAAATTGAGTTATTGTAAACAATTGAATATGTAAACTTTGAAACCTATTGAATTTGAAGTGGTTTAAATTTGTAGTTCAAACATGGATTTGAAATCGATATAAATTGAAATGGTTTTTTTGATGAGAATTTGAATTGAAACCTTTAGCCTTTTTATTGAAATCGTTGAACTAAGATTGATTTAAATCGAATTTTTGGAACTAAAGTTGATTTGGAATTGATGTGAAATTGTAAGAAACAATTCTAATTTGAGATTATTTTCGATATAAACTCATTTAATATACAAACTCTTTTAACATATAAACTATTTTCTCATATAAACCATTTTAAAATATTAATAATTTTTAATACATTAACTATTTTTAATATATAACCTATTTTAATATAAAAACTATTTCTAATATATAAACTATTTTAATCTATAACCTATTTTTAAAATATAAACTATTTTAATATATGTACTTTAAATTTATAAACAACTTTTAATATATATATATTTTAATATATAACCTATTTTAATATATAACCTATTTTAATATATAAACTATTTCTAATATAGTAATATATAAAAACTATTTTAATTATAACCTATTTTTAAAATATAAACTATTTTAATATATATTATTTTTATAAACAACTTTTAATATTTTTTTTAATATCTATACTATTTTTAATGTTTAACTATTCCAATATATAAACTACCTTCAATATTCGAACTATTTAAAGTTGGAACTGTTATGATTTAGATTTAATTAATTTAAATGCGAATATCTTGATATGATGGTTTAACCTATTTTGTGGTTATGATTTTGAAAATGAATATGATTTAAAGTGAATATGATTTCGAAAGTGAATATGATTTCGAAAGTGATATGATTTTGAAGTGAATATGATATTTTGATATCAATTATGAATCGGTTTTGGAAATGTAAAAGAACCAACCGGTGTGAAATAAGCGTTTGGTTGTTAAAGAGTCCGGGATCAGATATTGTCATACTCTCTGCCAATACCGAAAACTACTTTAACAACTGCGCACGTGGTGGAGAATCCAGAACGAAGTAAGATGGTTAGGTGAATGCTACTATATGAGGTATGTACGTAGCCCTGACCCACTCGGGTCAGCTTGATATGACTAAAACAGGAGCTATACCTGGGCCAAGTGAGGTCGCTCCTCCGATCGGACATGCTTCTTTGATACCATATCTGTTACTTTGTGATTGATTTGCTGGCCACCTCCGATTTGATTATGGGAGTGTGTTTTGAGGTGGGCGGTAGTAGCTGCTATGCGTTACCACCAGCTCGGTTCTGCAAAACGGTAGTATCCTATCCTGGGCATTGCCTCGCGTTCCTTGTCATATGCCTTATCGAGCCCACTACGACTTTGGTTTGTATCGTACCTATGGGGTGCTGACTGAGTAAACCACCGGTTTGGTGGAGCTTACAATATCCGTATAGACGATAGTATTTATATAAAAATGTGTTAAGGGGGATATGGGTAACGCCTTAATGCTATTTTAATACTTTACTTTACCGTAGATATATTATAATAGTGTATTGTATTACATATGTAGATAGTTTAATGGATCCTTAGGAGACGGAACCCCGAACTTCTCTTAAGTTATTCCACGCATCTTAGACACTGGATAGGAGATGTAAAATCCCGTAAACATCTCTGAAGCCATTACACTCGTATTTACTTATTTTGATTTAACTTACATAAGATCTTTTAGTTCTGACTCGAGTGTTGTCTTTTCATTACGCTCGGGTCAGCCTGAGTTTTTCAGTGTTGAAGACTTTATTTCTAGAGGACGAAGACGGAGATTTGTATACTATTTATTTTATATATATTCCACTGCATCATGTTGTTCCGCTGCATTATTTATTTATTCCCGCTGTATGTATAACTCTGATTGTATTGTAAAGTGAAATCAAATGTTATTTGTAAAACAGCTTCATGAACTGTTTATTTGATTATTATATTTTGTCATTCCGCTGTGAGATTCCGTGTTTTGTTTATTTTCTTCTTTCTCTTTTTTCTTATTTACCCCATTAACAATCCTCCCTTTTGAATGATTTGAGTTGACATGTGTGGTATATTGTCGATTTAAACCGTCCAAAATGGTGGGTCGTTACAATTTTTCTGAAATGTTATTCTTTGTACTTATATTTTAATTTCTTCCACTATGAGCTCTGAAAGTGTAGAATGTCTTAGAACTCCACCCATTTTCTTATGCTCTGTAATGTTTTTAAAATTCCAACAGCTTTTATTTCACGACATTATTCATGTCGGGAAGTGCGGGCTGTTACGTTTGGTATTAGAGCTTAGGTTTAGGATTCCCTAGGGATTAGGCACATGTTAAGAGAATGTACTTGAAAGGTTTTTGGAAAAAAGTCGGTTTTTTCAAAAGATTTTCCAAAAACGGGTTTTGGATATACATGTGTGTGTGTGTATATATATATATAAGTTTTCAAAGAGATTTCTAAAGATTTTATCTACATATGTCGAAATTTCTTCAATTCGTGCCTATACTATCTGTGGGAAACTCAAAAAATAATTCCCAAACATAGATATTGAGAATAAGAACAAGTTTTAGGGGATAAGATGGACCTTTCATATTTATTTTGATAAGAAATGCTTGTAGAGGTTTCTTATACCAACTAGCAGTGGCAAATAAACTATGCATTTAAGGGTGAATAAAGAAGATTAACACCATGCTACCTATATAATGAGAATGAGATGAAGGTAAAGTATAAAAATATGAAAGAGGACTTTGTGACCGTATGGAAAATCTCCCCATCAAAGCAAAACCCTATTGGTAGTAGTTGTAAGGACTCACATTTACTTATAGGAATAACTGAAGCATTTTCATATTTAAGTTAAGCATTGTATATGGAAATAAAACTTGATTTGACTACCTTCAGAAATAAGAACGGAAAATTTTATGCATTTAAGGAATTGTTAGGTACGAGCGGGCTTAACTAATTAGTTTCCTATTGTCTACTCCAATTTAAGTGATAAACTGATGAATTTTTTTTTCTATAAAATGAAAATGGTAGATAGCTGATATTTTAAATAGAAAAGAAGTTGATTTACGATCTTATATAAAATAGTCAAATAAATTTTAAGAGATTTTGTTTAAGAAGTAAAAGCAGAGAAATTGGTGAAATACTATTTTCCAATAACTTTTTTAAAGCTTTTATTCTGTCTTTTATGCACATCGTCGCACTTAAACCCAATGTGTATTTTGCTTTTAATAGTAGAACTTGTCGAAAATTTTGAAAAGTCTGTAAGGCAATACTTTTGAACTCCTTTTGTGATCAGGTAATGAGTATGTTTTTGAAAATATTTCATATGTTTTTGTCATACTTTAAAATTGATAATGAAAATAATAAAGTAATAATAATAAGTTAAAAATACATTTTGTGAAATTTCTTATTTATGAAAGGAAATTTTAAAATGATGTGTTTACGTATATTTTTACTCAGTTAAGTTAATCATTTTTTATGATTTGATTGAAGAAAAATATTAGGATCTCAGTAAAAAGAAAACACTTGCTAGAAATGAAAAGAGAGTTTTACAGTTTTAAAACTTACTAGTTTTGTGGAAAAGAAAGTTAAAAATCAAAGATTTTAATTTAAAAAGGTAAAGTGAGAATATTTTAACTATCAATTAAAATTTAAAAGAAAAGAAATAGATTTGAAGTTAGATAAATATGATTAAACAGCCTACTAGGATAAGATTGAAAATGAAATTTGAAATAATTGGAATGATTGGGACAAAGATAAAAAGATAAAATGGGAATTTAATGACCTTTCCAATCAATGGTTAAAAGCAGTAAGTCAGACTTCCTGAAATAGTGAAGAGTAAATGCCACCATGTATTTTCCCACCCAAGTATGGTTTGAATTGTAGGATCCTTGCATAAGGAAGGTTGAAAAGTTTGATTTGGATGAACATATTTCCAAGTAGAAAATAGCAGGCTAAGATGCTTTATTACATCAAGGATGCTGTAGATACGAAATTTTTTTCAGTATAAAGGGTAAGAGGGCCAAGTAGGGTCTACTTCGATCCTTATCGAGAATGTTAAGCATCAAATAGGCATTTTCTTGATTACATTAGACAATCTAACTAGAATAGTAAATGTAGGATCGACACTATAATAACGAGGTTGATACCATATAGGTAAGGATAGGATACCTGTAGGCTACGGGTGGACCATGTGGATGTAAATGAGAAAGTTTACCTTTTGGTTTATGTTATTGGTTTATATCAGTGTAGATGTGTTCCACGTATGCCTAATGTAGATCTTGGAATTGTAGGGTTAAGTATATCATATATGGAATATGGAAAATAAGGAAGGAAGTAGTCCTTAAACTAATGAGGACCTTTATAAAGGAAATGGTGTGATAAGTTCTAGATTTGTAGACCTACATGACTTAAGCAAATAAAAATGTGGAGTTAGTCATCGCAGCAAATTTTTGGATAATTGATATGACATGGTAAACACCAAATCAGAAGTTGTTATAAAATGGAGTGGGATTTAAATAGCATTTTAATTCATTGGAATGAAGTATGTAGCAAAGTAAATTTTTATAAATTATCCAGTTTCATGTAACATTTGAAATAACAAGAAATATACCTTAAAAGAAAGAGATATACAAAATATGGATAGTCCAAGAGAGATAATTTCTTATAATTCCAAACATAACACAAATCCTCTTTTAGATGATTTATGGAAAATTACATCGTTCACCTTCCTTTTAGGAAAAGTGCAGTTCCAATGCATTAAAATGCAAAGATCCCTAAGTATAAACCAAAATATTTATTATTATGTCAATTGGATTAAAATGGTAGGGGATCATCGCATATTTAGCTGTCTCGGTCATAGAGTGTTTGGAATGGAGTAAGGAAAGGCTATGTCTAGTTAAAACCCCATTTGTTAGATGATACCAAGGTATAGAAAAAATAATAATAATAAAATTTTTAAAATTCAAAATACAAAGAGGATATCCTAATCGATAATTTAGTCAAGATTTTGGAATGTATAGTTAATTCAAGAATTTGGGTCTTAGTTAGCAATAAGCTAAGTGGAAAGTACCATAGAAAGAGGAAGTGCAATCCACAGTTGAGTTATCCCACTTGGTATCCAGACGTAGAGGTAATTAGATACATCGCTGAAGAGTTAAGACAATCCTAAGTTCAATGGTAATCTAAGCTTTTCTAGCTAAAATAGCTTGACTAAGGTAACTACCCCAAGTACCTAATTACAGTTACCAATATTTCTGCCATATCCTATCTCACTTTGGGGATTTTCTACTTGCATGTTCTTTACCGTAGGCTTTGCTCCACAGACTCTATATGGACTCAGCTTCATGGAATACCCCACGTGTCTCCTGTCAATACTTACTTTCTACCTATTTGGTGCAGTTCTTATCCTTCTATCAATTGGATTTTGACTAGCCTAACCAACTTTCACCACTGGCCAAAAATTCCCAGTTCAGTTATATGTGCATCGGTAACCCTCAACAATCTTTGCTACTACTCAAATGGTATCATCTTGCACCACGCTAAATAATTTGGGCATGAATATGCCAATGTGGAATGCATATGAAATTGAATTAATGCAAAAGAGTAACCGGTCTACAGATTCAGTCGACCTTCTATTTATGCAAGTATGCTCATGCCATATATCCATATGTATGCAAAATCCTAAAATAAACTGATAATTCTACATGTATGCTCAACCATACATCCAAATGCGACATCCATATGCATAACATTCATATGTAGCAACAAATCAAGAAATAATATGCACATGATATGAGTGTGTGTACCTATATGGCTGATTATCTGAACGTGTAGAAATGCAACCAATTCAATCCATTAACATCCATTAGCATCCATCACCCATAACATGTCTTATTGACATGTTTACAAACATGCTTGTCTTCTAAAGGTCTCTACCTAAAGGGTGCATTGGAAATATTAAGGACTATAGTTTCCGTGGATGATGAATGAGTAAATGGATGCAGAGTTTGGTTGCTCGTGTTAGTTGTATTTTTCTGTCCTTAGAGATTTCGGGGGAAAAAATCTTTTAAGCAGGTGTGGAGAATATATCACCCCGAATTTTTTTTGGAATAAATAAGAAAAATAAATAAAAGTTAATAATGGACTTAAAAGTAAAATTTTCATAAACATTCGAATTTGGCTATGGGAATTGCACCATTGTGTCCATAGAAAATTTCTGGACAATTTTCATATATAACCTGTCAAAATCCGAGTTAGTATGAGAGAGTTACGAGTGTCGGAAAAATAATAAGGAACTAAAAATAGAAAAATAAGAATAAAAATAAAATACACGGGCCAGGTTGACCAGGGACGGTCAACCTAGCCCTAAGGGTGGTTGACCTGACCCTGTGTTGACCGCAGGGTTCTGATTTTGTGTCACTTTGTTTTTATGGTTGAGATCAGTTACTTCGGGACCAAGTTTTGAGCGAATGGTTTAGATAGGATCCAACGTTAATCGGATGGCTGATATTGGTAAGGTTCCCCTATAAATTAACACCTAACTCTAGGTTTTAACCCTAATTTTCAGGCGTGTAAACAAGATGCTAACAAAATCTAAACCCAACTCTAATCTCTCTCTAAACCCTAATTCCCAAATTAAACCAAATCTCAATCCCAAATGCAACTACTTGAAATTAATTACTTTAAATATGAATATTTGGTACATTTTTAAATAATTAATAGATTTTATAAATCAAATAAACCTTTTTAAATAATAACTGATAATGGTGAAGTTGTTTAAAATTTTGTTTACAAAAATAATTAGTTTGGAGAAAAATCGAAAATGTGACGAAAAATCGATTTTTGAATTTTTTACTTTTCATCATCTAAAAGTTGTCCGAGATTATTTTTTACACTAGAATACACAAGCACACACTTATATAAATAACATAGAAATGGTTAGAGTGAAATAGATTTAAATTTATCTACTTAAGTTTGACTTTTTCTTTTCCTTTATAAAAAAATAATAATAAAAGAAAATGGAAAGGTAACTTCACATCATGTAAGAAGTGAAGTGATGGGATGAAGGAGAGGGAGGTGATGGGAGATGTGTAGAACAAGGCAAAGGGGATAAGGAGAGATGAGGTGGCAACATAATGTGGAGGGTGAATGGATAAGGGGTAATAAAGTAATTTACATGTTCCATTTTATATAAAACACAATTTTCTTTTTTTCTTTTCCATTCTCATTTTCATTCTATTCACTCGTTTTTAAAATAGTATTTCCTTCATTTCAGGCTCTCTTCTTATTTCCATGGCCTCGTTTAAATTTTCACGTCAAAAACCTTTCCTTTTCTCCTCTTAAATCCTTATACTGTTATAAAAACCCACTTTGTAACAATCTGTCTTTCTTACACCTAAAGATGACAGTTAATACATCCACGATATTCATGTGCCGATCATTTAGGTGTTCGTAAGACATGTCATTAGGGGCGAAAAGAAAGAAAGATAGAACATATAAGAAGAAACTAAACAATCACAAATCTCACAACGCAACAGAATAACATATATTAATCAACATAATTCTTTAAAAAGTTCTTTCCAAAATGATACATTAGAGTCATACTAATACAAATTCTACCCTAGGACAGTTATAACAATATGTCCCTACCCAACTGATACGTAGATCATACATACCTACACAGCGGAAATAGATAATAACTAGCTAACGGTGAAGCCACCTGCTTCTGCTCCTCCAAGATGCATCCGGGGAAAACCTGAACTACTTGGCTGCCCATAAAAATTTGAGCACCCAAGCGTTTTTGGGAAAGAAAATAAAACTCCGGGTCATACATGGATCTGGTGTGAGTAAACTTAAACAACTGAATTATTTCATTTAGAACACTTTTAAAATCAAGGTTATCTCGTAAGACCACGCCGCACATAAAAACGGATGAGTTTTTACCTTACGATAACCAAAACATTTTCTATAGAAAATCTAGTGATATTATAATAATGTCTAATGATTCAAGTAAAATATGAATATAGCTGAAATGCTTGCATCTCACATTTCAACATAGTTGGTTATATCTAAAACCGTAAAGGCATGTATTAGAGAATGGATTCCATACTATGATAAGGTAAGGAACTACCTTCTAATGGTACATCTCTAGATAAATGCACCGGGGTCTGATAAGAACATCTTGTAACCCTGCCACACAGGACTGGCCTACCACTTGACTAGCAGTACCGAGTGTGATCACCCCACTTTGGGCCCCAAGCATACATGAGTAGATAGCAATTGATCTAGATTTGGGATGACCATACCTTGATGGGAGTTACCCACTTGACCCTGCTGCATGTCCGAATTTTGTCTTTTATCTGTTGATGAGGCTTGTTGCTACGTTTTATCTTTATTTAGCACTTCCCACTTGGAATGCTACACTACCGTCTAGGCATCAATGCAATACTATCATTCATCCATGCAAGTTCGTTTTGGGGCTGAACGAAACAGAAGGCACTACCTCTATTACATCCTTTCCGGGAATCCACTACAACAAAATACCCTTTTTACAACGTGCAATACCCGTTGTAATAGGGGTTTCGCAACGGACCAACGTCCATCTTATTATGCGATCTTGTAATAGACCAAAAAGATTTTACAACGGTTTAAAACCGTTGTAAAAGCTTATTGTAGTAAAAAAATTTACAACGGTCCAAAACCGTTGCAACAGAGTCCTTTTACAACGGTTACTGCCTGTTGTAAATTTGTAACATTTCTTTGAAAAACATGATATTGCAACACGTACTGATTGTTGTAGTAGTTTATAATACAACTGGCCCAGCCCGTTATAGTAGCCCTCAACTACAACAAGCATAAACCATTGTAATAAGCACCGACCACAACAGACATTGACTGTTGTCCTTTTACCTTTTGCAACTATTTTAGACCGTTTTACAATTTCAATTACTATAAAATCACAATTTCATAAATTCAAATATATAAAATTTGTCGATCAAGTATGTAGTATCCACCAATTCAAACATAACCAAAAATACAAATAGTATTATAATATTTATAAATTCAAGCTTGATAAAAATGGTTACAAATATATATCAACAACATTTCCCATCAAGATACAAATTAAAATAAACATACAGTGATCACGAACTCAATGACACAAGCACTAACCGTAACACCATGCTTTCACCTCAACCAATAAACTAAAGCAACAATCATCCGTATAGAAAGTCGACCATCATCTCCAAGCATGGCAGTAGTTAAACAACCATCTTTAAACATTTTTTTGTTTTATAGTTATACTTTTAGCTTTTTTCTATTTTTTGTCTAAACATGTAAAAACAAAAAAAAATGTCAGATGATCAGTTGAACAAATAAATCTTCCATTAATATCTCTGTGTCAGAATTAACTATTTCGGAATTGTGTAGATATGAAATTCTCCACGTTTCGGGATCAAGCAAATCCGTAATTTGTAACTTTAAGTGCCAAACTTAATTCTGGCTCGCAGTTAGATGAATAGTAACTGTTGCATATTTCCTGGATTTTGAATTCTTATATATTTGTTTGTTTACTGTACCGTGGTTTGAATTTGCATAATAATCATTATTAAGAATTTATAACTGATGAAAACTTGTACTAAATTTGATTTACTCAAAAGAACAACATTATTAAAACGAAACAAAATGCCTATGAGTAATAAATAATAATTGAAACTAACGTAGAATCTAAGATATGCATAAGTAGTTTTATATGTCATTTAAGCCTATCTGGAATTAAAATTGTTCATTTGAGTTTGATTAGTCATAGAAGAAAAAGGTTACTTGTAGAAAATTTTATGGGTCGTGTATGTTACCTTTCACATAATTGAAAATTTTCATTTGGCATATACATATAGTTTGATATATAAGTATATTTTTTACTTTTTATATAGTTATTTTGAGGAAGATCAAATTGTATGATTATAACTTCCTATGAATTCAACATTAGAATTGCAATGACATAAATCTTAAAGCATAAACAAGTTTTGAGTTGTAGGAAATTTGATACTTATGTATAAATTATACATCGATGATTATCAAAAGTAAATAAAAAAAGGACTGACTTATATGCTAAGATGGTAGACCAGATATTAAGTTATACTAATTAATATATAAAAATACAGATCTGTATCCAACGATTAATAATTTTAGAAATAATTATATGGAGCTTATTATCAAAATTACTAGAAGAGAATGTTAAAAAAGTAGTAAGCGTATGGATCCTGATATTGATAGACTACATTTAATCACTACAGCAAATCTCCTACTATAACATCATCGTTACAAATGAAACCAAATATTCCACAAACAAAAATAGTTTGAACCTAAATAGACATGGAAAACAATGGGAAAAAATAACCTAGAGATCCAGAGATCGTTGCCTCATTTTTAATTATTATCCCTTACATCACCATATTCCTTTCTTTACCATCGTGTATTTATAAGTACACTTGATCATGATTCATACAGAGACTGTTGTTCTCCGTTTCAGTTTCCCCATCAAAGAAAAAAGAGAAAGGACGTCACTTGGGTGTTAAAAATGAATTGTCTAGCATTCAAACATGCAAAACAAAAGTACAAATGAATTTCTCATAACTTCTGTTACTTTTCTTCATTTCCGTGAACATACGAAGCTTCCCCTCTTTCTCCCAGTCAGACTCAGCACCTTGTCAATACTCAAATTGTGCGCCTCTACCATACAGATGCGGCAACATGACCTTTACCATCTCATATCTGTTCCAGATTGACGCACAACCCAGCTACTGCAGCAATCCAAACTACTATATCAGCAAATAAAAGAGAAGGTATGTGAAGGGGCGATAGGTAGTAAGGCACTGGAAGATGGATGGTTCGCGATGCCAAAAAGGGTAAACGACGGAGAAATTTGGTTTGAAAGGAGACGAAGTGGAGAAGACTCAGAAGAGCGTTTGGGTATAGAAAAGGAAATGGAAGAGGCAGCTAGCCCTAGTCTCCAAGGAAACGTGATTTTGTTTTAGGGTTGCTAATTTGGGTTTTAAGAGCATATTTCCTGTGGTTTTGTTTTAAAATTATGGCGGAACTTCAAATTTTTTAAGTTCTCCCTACGCGTGAAGATAAAAAAAATGAAAGGAGAAAGGCAGAAAATTCTGTGAGAAAATTTAATTATGGTTTATTATAATTCATAAATTATTAATTACAAATCATTATATAATAAAAAATTAATTCAAAATTATTAATCATTATTTATGAATTATTAATTATAATAAATTATTAACTGATCTTTACTTAATTATAATTAATAAACCATGTTTAATCTTAATTAATTATTTAAACTTAGTTAACAAAAATTTAATCATTAAAAACTTAGTTAACTTTATGAAACATTATTATCAAGCTTATAAAATATTTTCAAAACACTTGAAGTTAATAAAACCAAATTTTGCAAAAGTAGGATTTTTAAGCGAAACTGCATCCATAGCGATTATCGCTATGGATATCCGTAATCCCGACTTGTTTTTATCTTTCCTTTTGAAACTTCACCTTGAAGTTTACTAACTTTTTTTTTCAAACATAGGAAAAGCAAAACTTGAAAACTTAAGCTTTTGATTTCAAACTATTTACTATAGATTCCATAAGAAATCTCATATCACTTTTACAAATACGATGCTATCTAGCATACACCATATAAACATGTTTATAACACACACCATTTTTATGACTACTACATAAACAAGACCACAACTTTAAAACCAAACACATCACTTTAATCCATCGATTCAAGTCTAATGCCTAAACACAAACTATCACATACATATACATCCAAACCATTTCATAATCCAAACAGTAACATCATATATAAATGCCATCATATAAGAAAAGGAAACATCTTTCCGAAATTTAGAAGTTTACTTACCAATTTTTTTGAAAACTTGAAATGCTTTAGAACTTGTAAAGCTTGGAAAACCACACAAAAAATCACTCGAAAATGGGTCATTTTCTCCTTATTATTTGGCCATCTTACTTTCAGAATTTTGAAAAATGGTAAAAGCAAAAGTTTTAGAAATTATTTTAGAGAGAAGTACTCAATTTTGAGTACTTCTCTACTACAATTTGAAAAAAGAATCACTCAATTTCGTTTTATTTTGAGGGAGATATGGTCAAAAGAAGGAGTGGTATTTTCGGCCTTGATAATATGGGTCCAAAAATGGGGCAGAAAGAAATGCAATTTTGATCAAATATTTGAAATTTGAAAAAGTGGCTCACATAAAAGTTGTAACCATTGGAATTCTACGTGGTTTAAAATAATAATAATGATGATTTGATGTACTGTAGAGGAAGTTATGGCCGATGAAGTGGGAGGGAAATAGAGAAGTTTTTAAAATGAAAAGGAGGAGATTAAACAAGTTTGAAATCATTTTAAAAGTTTAAACTTGGATTTTTAAAAACTTAAAATTATAAATGAAAGTCATTAAATGGTTTCATGAAGCTTTTAAAAAGTCTGGGAGAATAGGAAATGAAAAAAAATGAGAAAGAAAAGGTGAAAATTAGTCTTATATGAAATGGAAATAGCAAATTACCATTTACCCTCATGTACCCTACCCCCCTCATCGTCTTGTCACGTCACCACCCCTTCCCTCCATGTAAAAATCTGCCCACACTAGCCTCCTCCCCCTTTCATGTCCAATATAACATGTTAAAACATGTTTTGTACCTATTTTTTCCTTATGTTTCTAATGATGTAACATTCCTTTTTTTTAACTTAATATACTAAGGTATAAATTCATACATACACGTACACTAATACACACATATATACATATACTAACTTATCTACAAGTGTGAAAACTCATGCTAAAGAGTTCATAACGTTTCTGGTAACTTTTAGCTGATGAAAAGTCGAAAATTCGGAAAATGAATTCCACTCACATTTTCAATCTTTCTTCGAACTAATTATTTTTTTAAACAAATTTTGAAAACTATTTCACCGTCATTAATTATTATTTAGAAGAGTTTTATTTTCATTATAAAACCTATATATCCGAATATTTAAAATTAATTAAATATTTGGAAATCAAAGCAGTGAAATTCTGGGTCGTTACGCTCTTTTACTCTCTACTTCACTTAGCTTCCAAAAACAGGTAAAAACCTCACCTTTTCAAGCAAGGCCGAGCCCACTCCACCAAGGTCGAACCAAAATTTAACCTTCCAAGTCCATAAAGATCATGTTTTTACAAAGAAAGTAGGTCCGGGTGTTGGTGCTAGGTTGTAGTCGCTTTGACTTATAGTTATGTGGATTTTGGTGGGTAAAGCTCACCATTTTAAAACAAAGTTTTAAACTTTATTATTGTTGTTAATAATTATTGCTTGTTGTTTAGTTTGAAAAGTAATGTTTGATTGTGTTCATACATATACGTGACTATATGTGATGTTTGGTTATGGACTTGAAAGTGTAGTTGAATGTCAGGTGATGGTTTGAAAGTAATGATCATTACTTCGGTTATGGATGTTATGGTATTTGAAAAAATGTATGAGCTTATGTTATGGATGTTGTATGCTAAAGGAAAAGTTAGCACTTGAATTTGTGTATGTTGTGACATCGAAATCCCTTGTGTTTTAACCTTGTTTTACTTATTTATTTTCTAGAAAATGCTTTATAAAGTTTTCAATACTTTACTTTTAAGTTTTCAAACCTTTATACAAAGTTTATAAAGTAATTTATAATATAAAAGTAAAGATTTAAAGGCTGTTTGATATATAAGAGTAGTTTTAAGGTTATAGTATCCATAGCGATAGTCGTTATGGATGCAGTTCGTAAAATGATAATTTTCGTGTAAACTAAAATGGGTTTTCACTTTAGATATTTTTGAAGAGTTCTTAAAACAATATTATAACTATTGAAAATGATTAATTATTATTTAATTAATCAATTAATTAACTAAGAGTTTAATGATTATGTAATTAATTAAGTAAGGTAATTATAATTAATTAATTAAGTAAAGGTTAATTATAATTAATTAAGTAGGTTTAAGTTATTATTTAATCATTTTTTTATTAAGAAAAAGGTTAATCATTAATTAACTATTACTTAAGCAAAAGTATGATTATTTTAATTAATTATTAATTAAATAAGGTTTAGTTATTAATTATTTATAAGGTAAGGTTTAATTGTTACTTAATTATTAATTAAGTTAAGATTTAATTATTATCAAATAAAAGGTTTAAACTTATTTTTAATTAATTAAATGAAGGTTTTGAATTCTTAATCGCTTTATTTTCAAGGATCGATTTTGTTTAAATTGCAACTTACTTTTACGTAAAGTGGGTTATAAATACAAGGGATTCCTTTGTTTGTGCTATTAAGTAGCCAAACAAATATGAATAAGTTATGCCAAAACATTGACATGATTTATTGAAATTAAGTCATCTCGTATTTAGCATTAAAATCCGATGAGTAGACTTTCCTCTATTTTTGAGATCTAGAACTTGACTTTCTAGGCGAAGGATAGAGAAGTTGAAATGTCAAAAACTTGATAAATATAAGGGAATTAATTTCGATAAATTGGTCATGATAAATTAAGTATATGGAAGATACTTCATTTTATACTTAACACTAAATTCCAAGGTATGAAAATTTATTTCTATCCCGAGAAGTAAGAATGTACGTCGAGTCAATGGTTGTTTCTAACTTGTCGGACTTTATTGTTAATCAAGGGATATTATTGTTTGAAATCGAAAAGTGGGAATAAGTATAGGATGTCTTATTTTTCATATGCAAATCTTTATGCACCCCAAATAGTGGATTTGACCACATCGATAACTTTACCAGTTTTATAAATTATCGAACGTTGGTTCGAAGAGACCAGGATCGGATAACATGATTTATCCGAAAACCACATTGAACCAATGTAAGCATTCGAATTGGAAACATCTAAAAGATGACGAAATCGAAGAGGAAGATCTTTGAAGGGCAAGAGCTACTTGCTACTAATCCCGTGGGTGATTCGAAAACGGATGTAGTAGAAGTAGTGCCTTCAGTTTGTTCTTATCCTGAACAACTTGTATGGACGAATTCTAGCATTGCATTGTTACTTGGAGGGTAGTGTTAGCATTGCAGGTGGGATTAATATATGAAAAGGTAAACGTAACCTCAATCCTCACAACCGAGAATGACTAAAACAGGGATATGCGGTAGGGCTATGTGGGTTGCATCCATTAGGTTATAGCCATCACCCAATCTAGATCAATATTTTCAGATTATGCATGCTAGTGACCCGGGTTTGGTTGTTGATCACAACCGGGGTGGGGATATATTTGGTACTATCCAGTAAGGGGTAAGCCGGTCTTGTGTTGGCAAGGGATCCATGTGAGCGTCTCGGTACATTTTATCTAGAGGTGTACTGTGGCTGGCGAAACCCCAGTAGCCTTGTCATTGATGGAATCCATTCTCCAATAAGTGCCTTTGTGGACATAGTTGTATACCTATTATGCTGGTATGTAATTAATGTAACCATTTCGGCTATATTCAATATATACTTTGAACCATAGACATTATTATAATATCACTAGATTTTCTATAGAAATGTTTTGGTTATCATAATGTAAAAATCCATCCGTGTTTATGTGTGACGTGGTCTTATGAGATACTTTTATTTTTTAAAAGAGTTTATAAGTATAATCATTCAGTTGTTTGGAGTTTACTCACCAGACCCTTGTCTGACCCTGAATTTTTTTCTTTTCCCTAAACTCTTGGGTACTCAAATTTATATGAGTAACCAAGTAGTTCATATTCTTATGGATGCATTTTAGAGGAGCATGGACCAGGAGGCTTCGACGTTATCTAGCTATTTATTTATTTCTACTGTGTATGTATGTTTAGTATCAGCATTGTGGGGATAGGTAGTTATAACTGTCCCCGGTTGAAGTTAGTACCTGTTATGACTCTGATATTCATTTTGGGAATGATGCCATGTGTTATCTTATGTTGACTATATATATATGTATATGTATGTATATATATATGTTTCCGATGCGTTGTGAGATTCTATGTTATTTTCTTTCTTCTTATCTTTTCTTTTTACCCCAACTGCTTGTCTTTCGAACACCCAAATGGTCGATACATGAATACTATAGATGTATTAAGTGTCATCTTAGGAGTAATAAAGACAGATCGTTACAAGTGGGATTAGAACTTAGGTTGAGCGAGCACCTAAGCCTTGGTTAGGGTTAACTCATTAGAGATAGGATTTGTAATACCTTAGAATGATTTTAGTCTATGAGAGCGCATATTTGTAATATATATATATATATATTTGAATTACTTTTGATCAGCTTTGATGTTTGATTTAGTACCCTTTTTCCTTGGATTATCTTGTTTAAGTATTCTAAAGTTATTTTACTCTATCTAGGTAGTAAGAATGAGCAATAGGGAAAGACGAGGTAGAGGAGCTAGTAGCACCAAGACCACCAATGGCCGAGCTCTAAATGGTGGAAGAGTTAGAGTAGTTGAAGAGGTAGCACCGGTGCAGCCCAATGTGAACTTTGTAGCACTGTGCAAGGACTATACTAATCTTGAAGGAAAGTCGTTTGAGGGCACATAATCCATCGTCGAAGTTCAAGCTTGGCTTCGTTCTTATGAAAATATTTTTCAAATTGTTGGATATTTCAGATGAGCAGAAGCGTTTCTTAGCATCTGGCAGTTATAAGATGGAGTGGTTGCATGGTGGGACTCCGTTAGAGCAAATGTTAAGGAGGATGATTTTTTTTGGGCTAGATTTAAGAATTTGTTTGAAGACCAATTCATGCCCGCTATAGAAAAGACTCAAATGTATAGGTGTTTCTTAGATCTTAAGTAAGGAGATTTATCGATAGCTGAATATAAGACCAAGTTTAATGAGCTATCGCGATTCGGGTCGGAGTTGATTGACACCCCGTTTAAGAAGAATGAGATGCTTGTGATGGGAATGAGAGAAGGATTTCAGGAGAAGATGCGCCCATCTGAAGGGTTCTTTTATGGACCTGGTAGATATGGCTTTAAGGTATGAAGTTCTTGAGAAGAAGAAGCCGACGATAGCACCCAACATTAATAACAACAACCCAAATAAGAGAAAGTTTAACCTGCAATGGAAGAAGTAGTGGAAGGGAAAGTCAACAGGAGACCAAGGTAACAAGTTCAAGGATGTTGAGTGTTATCAGTGTAAACAGAAGGGTCATCTAGCTAGGTATTGTAGGAATTCCGAAGCTTTAAAGCAGCAAGGAGGACCTATCTCTCCGATGGTTCAGAAGAAGCCTTGTTACAACTTTCTACAACCAGGGCATATAGTGAAGGATTGCCCGCTAATGAAGATGGGTCCGCAAGTCAAGGTTTATGCCATTAAAGATGAACCATAAACCTCGACAGATGTGAAAGGGAAGGGAGTTCTTGAAGGTACTTTAATGATTAATGGCATTTTTGTTCGAGTATTATTTGATACCAGGGCTTCCCATAGTTTTATTTCTTTAGAATCGGTAAGGAAACTGCAACTTTCCCCAAGGATTGTAGAAAATCCAATTTGTGTGTCTAACCCCATAGTAGGTACGACTGATCTGTGTATGATTTGTGAAGATATACCAATTACTTACCTTACACCCCATTTTTCATGTAACCTGTATGTTTTGGATTTCAATGGGTTTGATGTTATACTTAGTATGATTGGTTGTAGGAGAATGAAGCTGTCTTAGATTGTGTTGGAAGGACAATATAATTGAAAGCTAAATTTGGAAAATTTGTTAAAGTGTTGTGTGATGATCCAGACAAACGTATGAGGAGTTTCCTTTATGTCTTAGAATCATCCCAAGAAGAATAAAGGTAGATAGAAATTGTTAAGGATTTTCCTAATTTGTTTGAAAAAGTTAACCGTCTACCTCTACATTGGGAAATTGAGTTCCGTATTGACTTAATTCCCAGTTCGAGACCTATTATTCAACCATTCATAAAATGGCTTCGAGAGAGAAGAAGGAGTTAAGGGATCAGACGGATGATTTTTTAAGAAGAGGGCTGATTAGACCGAGTTATTCTAGTTTGGAAGCATTTTTTGTTTGTGTCGCAAAATCAAATCGATCATTAGTACTTTGTGTGGATTATCGGGAGTTAAACAAGCAGACAATTCAGAATTAGTATCCCTTACCTCGTATGGACGACCCGTTTGACCAACTTCACGTTGCTATTGTATTTTCCCAAATGGACCTTGCTACAGGATTTCACCAGTTAAGGGTGGCGGAGGATAGTATACCCTTAACTGCATTTAAGGGGCCAGATTTTTTCTTTGAGTGGTTGGTTATGCCTTTTAGGCTAACCAATGCACCCTCTTATTTTGTAGATACGATGAATTAAGTTTTTAAGGATGTTTTTAATAAGTTCGTGTTGGTCTTTATAGATGATATTCTAATTTATTCCAAAACCGAGGAAGAACATAAACACCATTTGGAAGTGGTGGTAGAAACACTAAGGAAACACGTTCTAAAGCCAAAATTTTCTAAATGTCATTTTTGGTAGTCGGAAGTAAGATTCCTAGGACATGTTGTGTCGATGGATGACATTTTGGTTGATCCAGCAAAGGTAATGGCTGTTCAAGAATGGAAGCACCGTAGACTACTACAGAACTCCAAAGTTTCTTAGGCCTGATCGGATTTTATAGGAGATTCATCCAGGTCTACTCCAAGATCGCCTCGCGCCTAACCAAGTTGACGAAGAAGGATGAGAAGTTTGTTTGGACTTTGAAGTGTGAGGAAGTGTTCGTTGGTTTGAAGAGGAGGTTGACTAGTGCCCCAGTTCTAGCTATTCCAGATGGAAGTGGAGGATTGCCATTATATACCGATGCTTGTGGTGTAGGATTGGGTGCAATTCTGATGCAGCACGGTAAGGTCATTGCTTATGCTTGCAGACAGCTGAAGCCTCATGAAAAGAATTATGCAACACATGATTTGGAGTTGTTAGTTGTTGTGTTTGCATTAAAGATGTGAAGACATTACTTACTGGGTGAAAAGTTCGAGCTCTTCATGGATCATAAGTTCCTGAAGTATCTTTTTACGCAAGAGGATCTGAATATGGCGCATCAACAATGGTTGGAATTTCTGGTGACCTAAGACTTAGATATTTAATGTACGTCAGAAACGGCAAATGTGGTAGCGGATGCTTTGAGCAGGAATGTAGTCTTGGCTCTTTTGGAAGTTACTCCGACCCTACTAGAAAGGATTGCAGGTAAACAAAGGGAAGATAGGCGCTTAATGGAGATCATCAAGGATGTAGAGGAAGGTCTTTGTTCGAGCTTTGAGATAGACCATCGGGGTGTATTGCGGATGAATGAGAGGATGTGTTCCTAATGTCAATGGTCTGAGCATGAAGTTTTAACAAAGTGTCATCCATCCAAGTTGAGTATACGTCCTGATGTTTCAAAGATGCATAGGGATATCAAGAGGGTATTCTGGTGGAAAGGGATGAAGAGGTATATCTCAATCTATGTCAGTCGATGTGCGAACTGTCAACAAATCAAAGGCGATCACCAAAGGATACAAGGTTACTACAACCACTAGAGATTCCAAATTGGAGATAAGAGAAAATATTAATGGATTTTATTGATGGGTTACCCAGATCAAGGAAAGGAAATAAAGGTGTATGGGGCATTGTGGATCAGCTAACCAAGAGTGCTCATTTTATTCTAGTAAAGCCGATGAGGACTGCATCAACTTTGGTGGAAATTTATATGAGAGAGATCATCCGATTACATAGAGTTCTAGTGAGCATTATAAGTGATTGGGATCCAATCTTTACCAGCCATTTTGGGAAGCGTTACAAGTAGTTTTGGGGACAAAGCTAAGTTTGAGCACAACATACCATCCTCAAACCGATGGTCAAACTGAGAGAGTTAACCGAGTCTTGGAAGATCTGTTGAGAGCATGTATCTTGGACTTTGGAGGATCGTGGGAGGATCATCTGCACATGGTGATATTTTCCTACAACAAAAGTTACGAAGCAAGCATTGGCATGACACCCTATGAAGCTTTTTATGGATGACCATGTAAGTCACTAGCGTGTTGGGTGGAAACTGGGGATTGACTAGTGCTTGGACCTAATATTATTTGGGAGGCTATGAAGAAGGTTGCTATGATCAAGAGGAGGATAAAAGAAGCTCAAGATCGACAAAAGAGTTACGCCGATAAAAAACGAAAGGATTTGGGATTTCCAATTGGAGATTTTGCGTCTGTGAAGATTTAATCGATTAGAGGAGTTGTTCGATTTGGAAGAGCTGGGAAGTTGGTGCCCAGATCTGTTGCTCCTTTTGAATTATTGAAAGGATTGGGCCACTTGCCTATAAAGGTTAATTTCCAGGAAGATTATCGGGAGTTCATCATGTATTTCATGTGCCACAATTGAGGAAATATGTGCATTACCCATTGCTGATTGTGCAGCCATCTGTTTAAGAGGATTTGGAGGTGGAACCAAACTTGACTATGCTAAAACATCCAGTTCGCATTGTGGATCGAGATGTGAAACAATTACAGAATAAGACGGTGAGATTGATTAAAGTTCAATGGAGTGAAGACACAAAAGACTACACTTAGTTGACGAAAGATAGCCTGAAGGAAGCTTATCCCGAGTTGATGATAGGATAGTAGTTTTCTTGTTGTGTGGATTGTGTATTCAAATTTTGTAATGTAGTTACTTGGTATATATCTTTCATATGTGTTTCATCATTTATAATATATGCCTTCTTGTAACAACCCTGTATTTTGTGATTATTTTAATTATATATATATTAATTTCTTTAATTTAATTTCCTGATTTAAAAACTTTATTTTATTTATTAAAATGAATAAATTTTGTTATTTTAAATATAAATTTTGATTTTGATGTGAATTAGAATTCCAAACATGACTAAAAAGAATATTTTCCAGAAAAGTGAATTTTGGTCAATATAGTCAAACTTTGACTTTTAATTTAGAAATTTGAAAGTTTGAAAATTTGAATTTTATCTTTTATTATGAAAGTAAATAAAATTTTAAGAATAATGCTTTTCGTTTCATTGAAATCTGATTTATAATGTGAATGTTATGCCTTTTTCAATATTGTGTGTAATTTGCTGTATTTAACAAATTGTTTATTTTAAATTGTATAAATAATATTTTATTTGGTCATGTAATGTTCTAATTTATATTTATATGGGTAAAATAACATGTTATGCATATATTTTGGTTTTAAAACATTTTTAAAAGTATAATTGACATTTTCCAGTGTTAGTTGTATTTTGCTTACAATTTCTAATTTCCAGTTTCAATTAATTAAAGTAATTCTTTATTTATTTTTCTATTTTTTTTCTTAAAATCTTATTTTATTCTCATTCCCACTTTATTTTGTTCCTCATTTATTTTATTTATTTGACCTTTTATTTGTTTTAAAGTGAAATAGAAATTTTCTAAAACTAGTGATATTCTATTTGTAAATTTTAAGTCCTGTTTTGAATTTTTAAACAATTTCTTTAGTTCTTTTTCTAATTTCTCTAAATTTAATTAATTATTTCATTTTTAAAATATAAATGAATTATTTTACTTCACATTTTTTTTAAAATATTTTTAAAATGAAGTTTTTAATTTTCCAAAGTCAATAGTGATTTATTTGTAATTTCTGGACCCTGTTTTCAATTTTTAAGCAATTTCTTATATTCTTTTTCCATTTTCTTTAAAATTAATTAATAATTTTTATTTTATATTACTTTGTTTCGGTTTTAAAGTCAATTTACTGATTTTATTTTTGTTTTATTTGAATTTAAAGAAAAAGAAATATGAAGAGTTTTAAAAGCTTATTTACCTTAAGTCCTTTCATCTCCTTTGTCCTTTCATTTGCCATAACTCCTCAATTACTATCTTGGCTGTGCATTTTTGGTTTGTAGCCGTGATTTTTCAGCCTCCATTCACCCAAAAACATTTTACCTTCTCATTCATTCATGGCTTCAAGAAAAATCTATGGGTAATGGCTACTTTTTTTACACTTTTCTTCTCATTTTTCATGTATTTTGCCTTGTTTTCTTTGCTTCTTTGAATGGCCTCCACTCCATATCCACGGCCACCACCCCCTACATCTCTTCCCTGCCATCACCACCAACTACTCCTCTAGTCTTGACCAAGGCCGAGCCACCATGATGCCAAAACTCCACAAAAATTGCAACACAAGCCATAAAAACATGTTGTTTGACCACTATTTGTTCACCACTTCATTTTCCACCACCACCACCACCTTAGGCCGCCTCCACCACCTCTGGCCAGACCACCACACACCTTTCCTTCCACTGACCTGATCCATACCTCTCTGACCTAACCACACAATCCCATGGCCGAGCCATTTTTTGTGAACAAAACCCACCAATTTTGCCTTAAACTCTTCATATTCCTTTGTATAAATTTTCTCCTCATATTCTACTACCTAGGCCATGCATACACATGACCAAACCTGAGCCAAACTTGTTCAAACAAGAGCCAAAAACATCCCTAGGCCATGACAAAAGAATAGAGAAAGCAAGGCAAAAGATTTGGCATTCGTATCTCTTTTTATTTAAAAGTTATGTCATTTCTAGTGTATTGAAATTTATGGTTTGCTTTGATTTTTGTTTGGGTTGTAACACAAGATCTATATCATTGGATTTGCTCTCCACACTCAAATTGTATTAGAGTCGTCGTGCCTTCATAATCTTTGTGTTGTGAGCTTTGTTGGCAAATCTCCAGCTTAACAGGTGAGTTATTCTCACCAGACAATATGTACATATATAACTAGTGAATTGACCCCTTTTGAATCTGTAAAATGCATTATCATGTTACACTTGCTATGTTATGATTTTATGATGTTCACCCATGCTTAAACACCTATTATATTATACGTTACTGTTATATTATGCTATTCTATTATTTTTATCAGTTTATCACACTACAAGTTCCCTTTAGATTAGAATCACTATGGGTTGAAATGATACATACCCGAACGGACTTTAGAATAGGAGAAAATCATTATGGGCTGAAATGATAGGCCTGAATGATTTTCAATTATTTTTCATTTCCTTGGGATTGCGGGTTTGAAATGATCAAACCCGGGTTTTCTTTGTAAATTACGGGTTGAAATGATATATTACCCGTATCACTTTACCTAGACTAGAAATGAAATACAAACCCGTTGTTAAAATATGTTTTTATAAAAATCTTAAAAATATTTTTGAAATGTAAATATTATAATATTTGATTTAAACTAAATAAAAAAATGATTTATGTAAGCATTATTGATTTTTTGAAAATTTATAAGTGAAATAAATTATTGGTAAAACTAGAAAATTTGAAATGTAAGTTATTTTGGGAAATTTTAATTGGGTGATAATTGGAATTTAAATTAAATATGAAATGTGATAACTTCATGATAATTTGGATTAAAGTGAATTTAAATGATTTTTATATTATATTAATGATTTTGAATAAAGTTAAAATGTGAAATGAATGAATATTTAAGTTGAAATTTTGAAATATAACTAAAATTGGAAATTTGTGAATTTGGCTTAAGAGTGAATTTTAAGTTAAGTAAATAAAAATGGAATTAAGTTATATTTGAAAATTTAAAATTAAGTGTTAAGTTAATTTAATTTAATGAATTTAAAATTTAAAATTGGAATTTAATAAGTGAATTATTATTAAATTTTGATTTTTGAATGGAGGTTTAACTTTATAAAATCATGAATATAAGGGTATTTGAATGATTATATATGATTTTATAAGTTAAAAATGATTTATATAAAAATATAATTTTTTGTGAAATTATACTGAATATTTGAAGTTAATTAACTGCATCTCTGAAATGCTATTAATTCTAATGTAAATGATAATACAACATTTGTAAATGCTGTAGTTGATAATAATGAACCAAATGGCTAAATTTAATTAAAGGCTATTATAGCATTTTTGTAATGTTATAATGGTTGAATTTAACTAAGTTTATTTGAAACTAATGTAACCCTATCACAGCATTTTAAATGCTGTCTTTTGTTAAATTGAACTGTTTTAAATGTGATTTTCCGTAGCATTTTCTAAATGCTGCAAAAGTTGAATTTTCATTGTTTTAATTAATTTAAGTGAACGAATGAAAGATTAAAATTTTGGAAATTTAATAATTTAATTATTAATAATAACTTTATTTTTATGATTTAAAATAAAGTAATTTGTTTCGAAATATAAACTATTTTGAAATATGATATTTTGATATTTTGAAATGGATTTTTGAAGGATATTGAATTTTGAAATGATATTTGATTTCGAAGTATAAAATACCATTTTGAAATTTTAACCACGGGGTGTATTTAATTTATAGTTTAACTGATCCTTGAAGGATGGGCGATCCCAAGCATCCTTTGAGTTATTGTGCATTTCTACTACAGTTCACTTGAGTTGGTTTACATTATATAAGTATATATTGTCCTGACTCGAGTGTTTTGTGTTTTACTTTACGCTCGGGTCAGCCTGAGTATTTACAGCTTAGCTTTGGATCTCATTCTAGAGCTAGGAATCGCTGGAGATTCTGCTTGTCTAGTTATCTGTTCCTTTCAGTTCAGTTGTTCTATTCTAGTTCTGGTATTTATAAACTTCTATGTATTTGGGATTTCTATTGTATATGTTTTTAGAATGATATTATGTATTATGTTTTGAGAGTTTGTATATAGTAGCTTCATGAACTACTATGGTATTTTATTTCCGCTGTGAGTTATTCTGATATGTTCTGTGTCTGTGATTCTGTGTATTTGATTTCATTTGCTCCAAATTTATTTACAATTTGTTATTTTGAATTATTCAAGTCAGACATGTGTGGATTATTGTCGATTTGAATGGTCCAAAATAGTAGGTCGTTACACTTCTTGAGTTATCTTTTTGTGTACTAATTTCAGGACAAAATTCTTTTAAGGGGCGAGAATGAACTTTCCAAAATTTAATTACTTTAAATAAGAATATTTGATATATTTTTAAATAAGTAGTTAATGGATTTTATAACTCAAATAAACCTCTTTTAAATAATAACTAATTATGGTGAAGTTGTTTTAAAATTTTGTTTACAAAAATAATTAGTTTGGAGAAAAATCGAAAATGTGACCAAAATTCTTTTTTTGGATTTTCGACTTTTCATCGTCTAAAAGTTGTTGGAATTGTTGTGTACACTAGAATATACATACGTATATATATATGTATACACATACATATATATGTATACATGTACGTATACATACATACATATATGAGTGAAATAGGTTTAAATTTATTTACTTAAGTTTAAAAAGTAAGTTTGACTTTTCTTTTCCTTTATAAAAATAATAATAAAAGAAAATGAAAAGGTAACTTCACATCATGTAAGAAGTGAAGTGATGGAATGAAGGAAGGGTAGGTGATGGGAGACGTGTGGAACAAGGCAAAGGGGATAAGGAGAGGTGAGGTGGCAATATAACGTGGAGGGTAAATGGATAAAGGTAATAAAGTAATTTACATATTCCATTTTATATAAAACACAATATTTTTTCCATTCTCATTTTCATTCTATTCACTCATTTTCAAAACAATATTTCATCCATTTCAAGCTCTCTTCTTATTTTCATGGCCTCCTTTAAATTTTCAAGTCAAAAACCTTTCTTTCTCTCCTCTTAAATCCTTATACCTATTATAAAAACCCTCTTTTACTCTCTACTTCACTTAGCTTTCAAAAACAAGTCAAAACCCTACCTTTTCCAAGTAAGGCGAAGTCCATTCCATCAAGGCCGAATCAAAATTTCACCTTCCAAGTCCATAGAGATCAAGTTTTTACAAAGAAAGTAGATCCGGGTGTTGGTGCTAGGTTGCAGTAGCTTTGATTTATAGTTGTGTGGATTTGGTGAGTAAATCTCACCTTTTTAAAACAAAACTTTAAAATTTATTATTGTTGTTAATAATTTTTGCTTGTTGTTTAGTTTAAAAAGTAATGTTTGATTGTGTTCATACATATACGCGACTATATATGATGTTTGGTTATGGACTTGAAAGTGTAGTTGAATGTTAAGTGATGGTTTGAAAGTAATGATCTTTACTTCGGTTATGGATGTTATGGCATTTGAAAAAATGTATGAGCTTATGTTATCGATGATGTATGCTAAAGGGAAAGTTAGCACTTGAATTTGTATATGTTGTGACACCGAGATCACTTATGTTTTAACCTTGTTTTACTTATTTATTTTCTAGAAAAAGTTTTATACAATTTTCAGTACTTTACTTTTTAGTTTCAAAACCTTTATACAAAGTTTATAAAGTAATTTATAATATAAAAGGTAAAGGTTTAAAGGCTATTTGATATATAAGACTAGTTTTAAGGTTATAGTATCTATAGCGATAGTCGCTATGGATGCAGTTCGTAAAACGATAATTTTTGTGTAAACTAAAATGGGTTTTCATTTTAGATATTTTTGAAGAGTTCTTAAAACTATACTATAAGTATTGAAATGGTTTAATTATTAATTAATTAATTAATTAAGGGTTTAATGATTGTTTAATTTATTAATTAAGTAAGGAGTTAATGATTGATTAATTTAATTAAGTAAAGGTAATTAGTACTTAATTATTAATTAAGTTAGGTAATTATAATTAATTAATTAAGTAAGGTAATTATAATTAATAAATGAAGGAAAGGTTGCTTATAATTAATCAAGTAAGGTTTAAGTTATTATTTAATTATTTATTTATTAAGAAAAGGGTTAGTTATTAATTAATTGTTAACTAAGTAAAAGTATGATTATTTAAATTAATTATTAATCAAATAAGGTTTAATTATCAATTAATTATTGATCAGGTAAGGTTTAATTGTTACTTAATATTAATTAAGTTAAGATTTAATTATTATTAAATAAAAGGTTTAAACTTATTTTTAATTAAACAAATAAAGGTTTTCAATTCTTAATCCCTTTATTTCCAAGGATCGATTTTGTTTAAAAAGCAACTTTCTTTAGCATAAAATGGGTTTTAAATATAAAAGATTTCTTTGTCTGTGCCATTAAGTAGCCAAAAAAATATGAATAAATCATGCTAAAACGTTGACACGTTTTATTAAAAGTAAGTCATCTCGTATTTAGCACTAAAAGCCGATTAGTAGACTTTCCTCTATTTGTGAGATCTAGAGCTTGATTTTCAAGGTGAGGGATGGAGAAGTCGAATGTCGAAAACGTGATAAATATAAGGAAATTAATTTTGGTAAACGGGTCATGATAAATTTAAGTATGTGGAAGATATTCATTGTATACCTAACACTAAATTCCAAGGTATGGAAACTCGTCTCTATTCTGAGAAGTAAGAATGTACGTCGAGTCAAGGTTATTTCTAACTTGTTGGACTTCATTGTTAATAAAGGGATAGTACTGTTTGAAATTGAAAAGTGGGGATAAGTATAGGACGTCTTATTTTTCATATGCAAAACTTTACTCACCCCGGATAGTGGATTTGACTACTATCGATAACTTGACCGGTTTTAAAAATTATCGAATGTTGGTACAAAGAGACCGAGATCGGATAACATGAGTTATCTGGAAACCGCTTTGAATCAACGTAAGCATTCAAATTTGAAACATCTAGAAGATGACGGAACCGAAGAGAAAGATCTTTGAAGGGCAAGGGCTATTTGCTACTAATCCTAAGGGTGATTCCAAAATAGATGTAGTATAAGTATTACATTCGGTTTGTTCATTCTGAACAACTTGTATGGACGAATGCTAGCTTTGCATTGTTACTTGGAGGGTAGTGTTAGCATTGCAGGTAGGATTGATGTAAGAAAAGGTAAACATAGCCTCAATCCTCACAACCGAGAATGACTAAAACAGGGGATATGCGGTAGGGCTATGTAGGCTGCATCCATTAGGTTATAGCCATCACCCGATCTAGATCGAAATTTTCAGATTATGCATGCTAGTGACCCGGGTTTGGTTGTTGATCACAACCGGGGTGGTGATATATTCGGTACTATCCAGTAAGGTAAATGCCGATCCTGTATTGGCAAGGGGTCCATGTGAGGCTCTCGATACATTTTGTCTAGAGGTGTATTATGGTAGGGGGTATCCCAGTAGCCTTGTCATTGATGGAATCCATTCTTCAATAAGCGCCTTGGCGAACTTAGTTGTATACCTATTATGCTGGAATCTAGTTAATGTAACCATCTTGGCTATGTTCAATATTTATTTTAAACCTAAGACATTATTATAATATCACTGGATTTTTTACATAAATGTTTTTGTTATTGTAAGGTAAAAACCCGTTCGTGTTTATGTACGATGTCGTTTTATGAGATGCCTTTATTTTTAAAAGAGTTTATAAGTATAATAGTTCAGTTATTTGGAGTCTACTCACACCAGACCCATGTCTGACCTGGAGTTTTTTTTCTTTTCCCTAAATCTCTTGGGTACTTAAATTTGTATGAGTAGCCAAGTAGTCCAGGTTCTTACGAATGTATTTTGGAGAAGCATGGAGTAGGAGGCTTCGACGTTATGTAGCTATTTATTTATTTCTACTATGTATGTATGTTTTATATCGGCAATGCGAGGGACAAGCCATTATAACTGTCCTTGCTAAAGTTATTACCTGTTGTGACTCTGATATTCATTTTGGGAATGATGCTATGTATTATCTTATGTTGACTACAAATGTTTTCGTTGCGTTATGAGATTCTGTGTTATTTTCTTTTTTCTTACCTTTTCTTTTTGTTTTATCCCAACAGCTTGTCTTTCAAACACCTGGATGATCGGCACATGAATACTATGGATGTATTAAGTATCATTTTAGGAGTAAAAAAGGCAGATTGTTACACTAAATCAGTATAGAGAAAAATTAAAAACTAGATCTAGCAATTAGAGAGGAGTCTAAGAAGATTTAAGGGAAATACGCTATTTGGAGACCAAATTTGAAGCTTAGGCCCGACGTGAGTGGGCATAGATCTGATAAAATGGTTAAATAAGTTAATTTTAATTTTATTTTAAGCTGATTAGACCTAGAAATACCTAAATTAAAATTTTAAATTATAGATCTTTAAGTTAAATAGAATTTGATGTTAAATCTAGTTATTTGGATATGTTAAACTGTAAACCCTTTTATCTAAGTTAAATACGCTAGAATTATGGTTTTTATATAAGATCTAAATCAAATATATTAGGAATTTAATTAAACATGCATTTGGATTAGAATAATAGGCACGAATTGGATAATTAATTGAACATGTGTAATGGAATAGAAAAATAGGCAAGAATTGGATATATTAGATCTAAATTAGAGATGGATAGGTTATTGAATATGTTAGAAACATGAATTGAATATGTTAGAGACATGAATTGAATATGTTAGATAATTGTAAATTTAATATGTTTAGTTAAAGTGAATATGTTGGGAATTTAGATCAAATATGCCAAAATTCTAAATTTAAAGCTAAAATCTGAAAAGTGAAAGTATAGTAAATTGTTAACCTATTTTATCATCAAGTTGTAAATCCTAAATAGCAAATCCTAAATTGTTATATTTTAATAGTAAATTGATAATTAGACTAAAGTTAGGATTCGTTAATATGTATACAACTCGATAATTAACGCATGAAAAAACAACAATTAAAAAATGATGATTTGAACCTTGGCCTTTGGCCCAATTAAATAAAAGAAATTTTGATAAATAATGAATGGTATGTTGCACTGCTTTAGGCCATGATGTATGTGTGAGGGAGTAGGGAAGTTATTTCTCTATCAGAGTTATAGGGCGAATTTACTTCTCTAAGTGGATAAGTTCTAGATGATTCGTAAACGTAGGCAATTGAGTGGTCCGTTAGGCGGATGTCGAAACTGGATTTAGTGAGATGAGGGCGATTTATTAACATTAGTTATCTACCTAAACTGGATTTAGTGAGATGAGGGTGATTCATTCGCGTTAGTACCAGGAAATGTTACGTGCACGTGGGTGCAACATTGGCGGGAACACTTTCTGAGGGGGGCTAGGTTCTAACAGAAGATTCAGGTACGACACATCTTCTTGTGCAACGTGGTACTGTTGGATGCTAGAGCTGGACAATAAGTGGCCATAGAAAACACGATGATACTAGGTAGGGGCCCAGTCCTGTGGTGATTCACATGCAATGAATATCGAATTAGGCAATAAGAGAAAGTTTTCCAGTACGATCGAGAGATGAGCGCGGGGGCATACGATGAGTCACTCTACGAGTTTGCGTAATGTGTTCTCCCTCTCCAGGCGTAGCGTGAGTATATAAGAGACATTATATCTTGATTTGGCCAATCGCTAGTATGAGGTTATGACCCATAGATCTGACCTGGTGTGTTAGATAATTATCCTTAGGTGTATGCCATTAAGAATGCACTGACATACTATATTTACACTCTATGATACTTAGAGTAGATATAGAATTAATTGCACTTAACCATCTTATTAGTCTTGTTCTCATTCATCGGACTTTTGTCTAACCCAACCCCTTCTTTCCTTTTACCCTACCACCACAAGATGACTGGTTAGCAGATGATTGGACATAGGACGTGGAGAGAGAAGTTTCACTTTGGAGTTAACACATTATTCATTTTTCTCTTGTATCCATCTATTGTATTAAATGTATGTAAAGATTATATTGTACTTTGAGCACAATATATATGTAAGCAAGTGATTTGGAAATATTTTTCTGAAATGTTATTCTTTGTACTTATACTTTAATTCCTTCCGCTGTGAGATCTGAAAATATATAATGTCTTAGAACTCCACCCTTTTTCTTATGCTCTATAATGTTTTCCAAATCCCAATAGCTTGTATTTCTCGACATTATTCATGTCAGAAAGTGCAGGTTGTTACAATTTGACTCAATAATAACACAAGCATTTAAATAAAAAATCTATATGTTTTGCTATTAATTGATATCCAATAAAAACACATTCATATGCTCGACTTGCTAATTTGATTCTTTTTGGATCAGGAATACACATATATGCTAAACATATCAAAGCTCTAAAATAAGATAAATTAGGTTTATGTTTTTTCAGAATCTCAAAGGGGGGAGTTTTGTTTTTAGATTTAGGCATTTTATTTAACACATAGGAAATGACCAATAAAATTTCCCTCGACCAATGTATGTTAAACCCAAACTTAATAAAATAGCTACAGCTAATTTCGTAAAGGTCCTGTTTTTTCTTTCATCTTTACCATTCATTTCAAGTGAATATAGCGCAGTTCTCTCATGAATAATACCATGTAAGTTAAAAAATTAAATGAATAAGCTAGATACATATTGTTATCCCGCCTTTTGGCAAGGCCGAGATACCAAGGAACTGACTGGAAAATAAGGATCATACAACCTCAGCATTGGACAACTACTGGATAGCCACGGGTATCGATGAATTTTATCCAGGTCCGGATCAAGCTACGATTGATAAGATGTGTCGAGCAAAGCCGTAAAAGCCAACTTTCCGAATTTCAAGTCAATCTGAGTTCGTATGCTCAAGATATCACCAACGAAAAATGGAGTAGACAGTCCTAAGTTCGAATCCATAGGCGAAGCCTATGTTCGAATCCATCAGGTGGCCGAGCTTCGTATCCATCGGCCAAATCCTTTGTTCGAATCCATCGGCCAAGCTCTAGTTCGAATCCATGGGACAACCTTTGTTCGACTCCATCGAACTTCCTCTGCTTCGAATCCACGAAACATAACCCTGCTTCAAATCCATCGAGCAAGCCATGGTTCGAATCCATTGAACCATTCCCTGCTTCGAATCCATCAAAGGGAAGGTCTTCGAATCCATGCAGTTGAAGAACTTTGACTCCATCCCACGACTATCTTCGAATCCATTCAGCTGAGAAGCCTTCGTAACGATCAACTATGGCCTACCTTGATCGATACGAAGGAAACATCCATTCGATCGATTCGAAGGAGCATACTTTCAAATCCGTTCCCTCGAATCCACCAAGTCAAAGCGGCTAAAACCATGGATTCGACCCAGTAAACTCGGAGAAAAAGCTGGACCAACCCGAGAAGCGCGCGCGACACGTCACCATTCACTCGCGCAAACCATCAATTCGACCCTATCGATTCGAAGGGGATCGATTCGAACCAGGCTGGTACACCGGAAATGCAATCTTGAATCGATCATAACTTGAGATCTATAAGTCCAAATGCTATGAAATTTTCGCAGAAGCTTGAGCATATGTTGAAGAATGTCCACACCAAATTTCAGCCCGATTGGATGTTTTCTTGATCGATTCGAATGGACTTTGAATCGATCCCAAAGTGGGCTCGGATTTCCTGAAAGCGGGCATGTGGGCCCCTTCACGTATCAGGACCGGTCTCCCGAAATTTAGGCGAAATATCAGCCTCCTACACCAATAAATAGAGCCCCTCGTCATTCAGAAAAGGGGTCAGACAATTTTAAGAGCTAAAGAGCGCCCAGACTCTGCCAGATTTACTCCAAATCACCACCGCTGCCTTATTTTCAGACTTATCTTATAAAATCAATTGTATTACATTATAAGAAATTGTAATCTTCAAGTATCGAGCAATAAAATCATCAACTTTCATAGTGGACGTAGGCAAAGCGCCGAACCACTCTAAATCGCTGTCTTCTGTGCAATTTACTTTCTGTTATTTGGAGTTTTTGTTAGATAATCCTCAGTTTAATTTTCTTTCTTCACTTTTATCTCTTCAAAAACTTCCGAAGAGTGTTGTGCCTATTTTTGGTATAAACACTTTGGTGCTTTCACTAAGAAAAACCAGCCTTTTCTCCTGCTCCTTGGATCTACCATCGATACCGGATTGCATAAATCCAAGAGGAAGATCCAGATCTCTAATCCAGAATTCTTCCATTCTATTCAGATTTGCATAAAATCTAGGAAAGGAACCCACTACTTAAGATGGTTAGTACAAGAACTACCTCTATGGCTGCTGATCAAGAAGGTCGGGATAGACAGAATCCTACACAACAGCTGCAATCCAATCAAGACAACACTGCTCACTCAGATCCGTCTGGGCCAGTAACCAGACAAGAGTTCCATGTATTGCTCCAGGAATTGACTCAAAGTCGGCAACAGCTGGCCGAATAGTTGCGTGCTAATATTGAATTGACCAATCAATTGAACCGCCGAAGGCGTAGGAGGACCAGGAGGGATGATGCTTCCCACTCGTCCACTGAAATTTCTGCTTCATCTGACTATCATGGCAGATCTACACGTCCCCGATTGGACGCAAGTAATACACAAGCTATAGGATATCAACCTGCCTTGACTGTAGGACAATTGAGGGTCGGACCATCAACTAGCTTCCAGGCCGGGCCCTCGTCACGAGGAGGTGCTGTTCCACAGCATACCACAGACAATCGCACTGCAACCGCCGCGGTAGAAACAAGGGTTGATACCCATAATCTGTCAGATCCGAATAATCAACAACGTAGGCGTACTCCTGAACCATACGCCCCAGAAGATGTGGAGCCAAGGAGGCGAGACATAGGCCGTCGACAGCGTTCGGTCCAAACTCGCACTGTGGAACCCGACCACACCTTAGCTCAGCATGCACAGAATGTGGCTATGCTCGATATTTCAACCATGATACGTCAGATGATTCGCGAAAGCCAAGGGCTTACCAATGACGACTGGGGAATCTCCCGTAGTCATACTCCTTTCACAGACGAAGTATTATACGCTGATCCTCCTCGGCGATTCAGAATGCCAACTCTCCCTATGTACGAAGGAAATTCCGATCCCAATCAACATATTTTGAAGTATGAGTGGTCAATGAGCGCCGCAAGGGCTGATGATGCAGTAAAATGCCGAAGTTTCCCCATCTCTTTGGGAGGAATCGCAACAATGTGGTTCACAAGGTTACCACATAGATCTATCTCTTCGTTTGATCAACTGGCTAAGAAATTTGTCGAACAGTTCCGTATGCATGTCGCCAGACCTAAAGACGTTAACACCCTATCTAGCGTCACCCAAGCTAAGGGAGAGACACTCAGACGTTATTTAGAAAGATTCCACGCTGCATGTGTAGAGATTAGTAATCCTAATGATAACTCAATCTTGATGGCATTAACCAAAGGAATCGATCCCGATTCTGAGTTTGGAAATTGGCTAGCTGGAAAACCACCCGCATCATTGGACCGTTTCTACTCTAAAGCCGCTCAATTCTTACGGCAAGAGGACGCGAAACAGTCTAGGAAGCAGGATGATGCGATGCCCAGAACTGAAGGAATACAAAGTACTGTGGAAGTTAAGCAGTCCGGTGAGAGTTCCGGAAAAGTTCAGTTGAATATACAGAACAAACAGACTCAGCTGCGAGGCAACAATGGTCAAGATAAGAAAAGAGATCAAAACCGAGGCCCACGACGTAGGGCTCCAATGTTCGATAATTACACGCCATTGAATACATCATTGGAGAATGTATATCTACAAACTTGCAACACTGTGCAATATAAGAAGCCTGCTCCGAAGCAATCGTCGGAGAGGCAGATTCAAACAGGGAAGTTCTGTAGATTCCACGAGAGTTATGGCCACAATACCAATGAGTGTCGACATTTGCAGGACCTCATCGAGAAGTTGACCAGGGAGAGAAAGTTAGATTAGTTTGTGCGAGCGCCGCAGCCTGGTGGTGCGGGGCTGTCAAATCAGAACCGTGCACAAAATCAAGAAAGACAAGAGGAGCCCGCTCGTACGGGCGGAAGGCTAGTTATAAACACAATAAGTGGTGGTCCCCATCCAACAGACAGAAGCTGGAGGGAAATGGAGTCGTATGCTAGCTCTATCAGGCATGCGAGCTTTGAATGTTGCAGTACTTGTGAAGATGGAACTCCGACCAAACAACAAAAAACAATGTCTGATGATATCATATTCAGAAGCAGAGATGCTGATAAGATCGAAGCCCCAACAATCGACCCACTGGTCATATCTGCCCAGGTTGGTCCTGCTTGGATGAAGAGGATCTTGGTTGACAGTGGGAGCTCTGTAAACATCTTACTTAAACGAGCCTATGACTTAATGAAAATGGAAGCAAAGGACTTGAAACCTTGCCAATCTCGAGTCAACGGCTTCAACGGAAGTGCTACAATACCCACTGGAGTGGTGGAACTGCTAGTGGAGTTGGGAGTTGGAGAACGCCGAAGAGTCCGGATGTTGCAATTTGTCGTGTTAGATATTGATTCACCCTACAATGCGTTTTTGGGCCGACTGGCCCTTGCTGAGTTCAGGGCAGCCATTGCCCCATGGTGTTTAACTCTGAAATTCCCTACTGATCACGGAATTGGAGTCATTCAAGGAGATCAGGCAGCCGGAAGAGCCTGTTATGTTGCTGAACTGCGCGAGGCGCAGAGAAAGGAGAAAGGAAAGGGCGTAGAGGAATCTCTCTGCGTCCGTTTTGCTGATGATTGACAATTAGTGCCTAGGCCCCGGCCTGGGCACCACGACCAATTCCTTAAAGATCTTGACCCTAGAGACAGCAAAGATAAAGACGAATCTAAAGAGAATCAAGCTTCCCCGGCCGAACTGACTATGGACGTCCCAGTCAGTGAGGATGATGATTCGAAGGTAATAAAAGTTGGATCTCAACTGGGAAGACAGACACAACAGGAATTGGTTGAATTTCTCCGGGCGAATCTCGACATATTCGCCTGGACACACTCTGATATGTGCGGGATCTCACCGGATATCGCAAGTCACTCCCTGAATATTGATCCGCGGTATGTCCCGATCAAACAGAAAAGGCGCGGTATGGATCCAGAGAGATCCGCCGCCCTTAAAGAGGAGGTTGTTAAGTTACAATCAAATGGGTTCATCCGAGATGCTTTGTATCCAGAATGGGTGTCAAATCCAGTATTGGTTCGAAAACCGAACGGGAAATGGAGAACTTACGTCGACTATTCTGACTTAAACAAGGCTTGTCCAAAGG
This sequence comes from Allium fistulosum, assembly GCA_030737815.1. Taxonomy (NCBI): domain Eukaryota; kingdom Viridiplantae; phylum Streptophyta; class Magnoliopsida; order Asparagales; family Amaryllidaceae; genus Allium; species Allium fistulosum. Next base: position 4,088,199 of record JASFAW010000015.1, read on the forward strand.
ATAGTTTTCCACTCCACCGAATTGACCAGCTCGTAGATTCCACGGCTGGGCATGAATTATTATCTTTCATGGATGCTTATTCTGGCTACAATAAAATACCTATGCATTTGCCTGATCAAGAACATACCAGTTTCGTGACCAATCTGGGACTCTACTGCTACAGAGTCATGCCTTTTGGCTTATAAAATGCCGGAGCAACATATCAATGCTTGGTCAACCAAATGTTCACCAACCAGATCGGGAAGACCATGGAGGTCTATGTGGATGACATGCTAGTAAAGTCTCGATTCTCTATAGATCACGTCAGAGATTTAGATTCAATGTTCTACATCCTTCGAGAATACGGAATGAAGCTCAATCCATTAAAGTGTCACTTCGGTGTCGCCTCCGGAAAGTTCCTCGGGTTCATCGTTAACGCTCGAGGGATAGAAGCAAACCCCGAAAAGATCTGGGCAATATGAACTTACAAACTCCAAGAACCATAAAACAAGTCCAGAGTCTCAACGGGAAGGTAGCAGCACTAAGCAGGTTCATTTCAAAATCCACTAATAAATGCATTCCTTTCTTTGACCTTATTCGGAAAGGAAAGCAAAACTTTGAATGGACCATGGAGTGCGAAGGTGCATTCCGATCGCTGGTTCAACATCTTTCCACACCACCGATCTTGTCAAAGCTGGTCGATCACGAATAATTGTATCTTTATCTGGCGATGTAAGAGTATGCAATCAGTGCTGCTTTGGTTCGGGAAGAAGACCGAGTGCAAAAACCGGTCTACTATGTTAGTAAACGATTAACGGGAGCTGAAAGAAATTACCCAAGGCTGGAGAAATTGGCTTATTGCCTGGTCATTGCCTTAAGAAAGCTTTGCCCATATTTCCAAGCTCATCCTCTTACTGTGTATACCTATCAGCCGTTACGACAGGTCCTCACGCGGCCTGAGACGTCTGGTAGGTTACTCAAGTGGAACATCGAACTGAGCCAGTTTGATATTACTTACTCTCCAAGATGAGCCATTCAAGGACAAGTCCTAGCTGATTTCATAACCGAATTTACCGTTCCAGAAGACTTGCCCGAAACCAGTGAATCCCCCGAATACATCTGGAAGCTGTATACTGATGGTGCATCAAACGACCGGTGTTCGGGTGCTGGTGTTGTACTTGAAACTCCCGAAGGCCGATCTATATGTTATGCTTTGAGATTCGATTTTCACGCGACCAATAATGAAGCTGAATATGAAGCCCTCTTAACGGGGTTGAAATTGGCCAAAGATTTGAGAATTATTGCTGTGGAAATTTATTATGATTCACAATTAGTTGTGTGCCAAGTACGGGGGGAGTATCAAGCGAGGGATCGAAGGTTGGCTGCTTACTTGGCTCGAGTTCAGGAAGTGCTGAATCAGTTTGATTATTATGCCATTTATTATATACCTCGAGAACACAACCAAAGAGCCGATTCATTGGCGAAGTTAGCCAGCACAGGTGAAGCACAACAAATGGGGCTTGTCCCCATCGAAACTTTGTCCTCCCCAAGCATCGATCAAATAGAGATGAATTTTGTGTTTGAAACCGCTCCCGGTAGAGAGTCGTGGATGACTCCGTATCGAAATTACATTGAGAATGGGACATTGCCTGAGCACAGAAATGAGAAGAGACGAATTCTACGAAAAGCTTCACGGTTTGTCATTCAAAATAGAGTCATGTATAGGAGAGGTTATTCTATCCCTCTCCTCCGGTGTATCACGCGCGATGAAATCAAACGAGTGTTACATGACGTAAACGAAGGAGAATGTGGCGATCACACCGGTGGACAAGCTCTTGCTAAGAAAATACTCCGATACGGATACTACTGGCCGACGGTGAACCGAGATGCAGCAAACTATGTCAGAAAGTGCGATAGGTGCCAGAAACACGCCCGAATTCCAAGAGCCCCGCCTACTGAGATAACTCAAATGGTCAGTCCCTAGCCATTCGCTATGTGGGGCATCGATATCATCGGCGCTCTACCTCTGGCAAAAGGTGGTGCGAAGTACGCCATCGTCGTCGTTGACTACTTTACAAAGTGGGCTGAAGCCGAAGCTCTCGCAACAATTACGATGAAGAAAGTAATAAATTTCGTAGTTCGCAACATCATCTGTCGATTTGGACTCCCGCATACCATCATCACCGATAATGGGGCCCAATTTGATAGTGCAGAATTCAAGAATTTCTGTCAACGGTTTCATATCCATAAAAAATTCTCGGCGGTTGCACATCCACATGCAAACGGTCAGGTCGAAGCGGTCAACAAAGTTATAAAATCCATCCTAAAGAAACGACTGGAAAAAGCCAGGGGCAAATGGGTTGATGAACTTCCTATGGCATTATGGGCTTATCGAACAACTCACAAGACCGCAACCGGACACACCCCGTTTTCCTTATCTTATGGCTTGGAAGCCGTTATTCCAGTCGAGACGGAAGTGTTTTCCCATCGCGTGACTTATTATGATCCGAAAACAAATACTATATCACTTGCTGAATCTCTAGATCTATTGGATGAGAAACGGGAAGAGGCTGATTTGAGAGCGGCCGCATATTGAAGTCGAGTCACCCGGTTGTACAATACCAAACTTCGACCTCGAACTTTTGAACTCGGCGATCTCGTCCTCAAGAGAATCTATCCGGTTCCTTCACACATGAAACCAAATTGGGAAGGACCATATGTGATTACGAGAAGACTCGGAGATGGCACATTCAAACTATCGACCGTTGACGGTCTTGGTTTGCCAAGGGCCTGGAACAGCGAGAGTCTCCGTCGCTACTACACATGACATGCTTTATTTATTTTGTTATATTTTTCCATTTAGCAATTTGCTTTTGCATTTCAAAATTAGAATTTGTAATAAGGCAACTGACTTTGCCATATTTTCTTATTACAGCAATAAAATGCCATCTCTTCGAGCCAGAGCTGTGATTCATTAAATACAATGTACAACATCACGATGCACGGAGAGCTGAATTCCATCCTGCAGTGGAATTTATTCAAATAAGAAGTGGCTGCGATACAACCGGCCACTCGCTAAGTGAAACCCAAGCTCGGGGGCAAGCCATCACATCAAGGCTAAAAATGGGGTGACACACGACAATCCCTCACTTAACTCCGTACTCCCAGAGTGCGAGACGGAGTATAAACATTAACTAAACTATGTACTCCCAGAGTGCGAGACGGAGTATAAACATTACTTAACTCCGTACTCCCAGAGTGGGAGACGGAGTATAAACATTACTTAACTCCGTACTCCCAGAGTGCGAGACGGAGTATAAACATTTACTTGACTCCGTACTCCCAGAGTACGAGACGGAGTATAAACATTCACTTAACTCCGTACTCCCAGAGTGCGAGACGGAGTATAAACATTCACTTAACTCCGTACTCCCAGAGTGCGAGACGGAGTATAAACATTAACTAAACTCTGTACTCCCAGAGTGCGAGACGGAGTATAAACATTAACTAAACTCTGTACTCCCAGAGTGCGAGACGGAGTATAAACATTTACTTAACTCCGTACTCCCAGAGTGCGAGACGGAGTATAAACATTCACTTAATTCTGTACTCCCAGAGTGCGAGACGGAGTATAAACATTTACTTGACTCCGTACTCCCAGAGTGCGAGACGGAGTATAAACATTTACTTGACTCCGTACTCCCAGAGTGCGAGACGGAGTATAAATATTTACTTAACTCCATACTCCCAGAGTGCGAGACGGAGTATAAATATTTACTTAACTCCATACTCCCAGAGTGTGAGACGGAGTATAAACATACATCAACTCCATATTTATCCCCAAGACTGGGGGCAGGACCAAAAACAAATATCGAGTTGAAGACAAAAGAGAATATACTTTCATTTCCATTATCAACAAAAAGAATCCGATTACAAGATGGTTCAAAAAATTCCTACTAGTGGGAGCCGAGTCCACATCAATACACGGCGGTAGAAAAAGCAAAAAGACAAAACGAAACACTATCCCCGAACGTAACAAGAAACTAAAGGAAGAGATCAATCCTTCTTCTTCCTCGGTTTCTTCTTCGGGGTAGTCCCACTGGATCCGCCACCTGACTTCCTCCTCACTCTCTTACTCTTCTCCGATTTGTCCTCCGATGGCGACATAATATCAACATCCTCTTTGGAGCTTGAAGCGACAGAGATTCTCTTGGGATGGAACTGGAGGCATAGGAGCTGTAACAGGAAGTGGGGCAGGAGCGCTTGCAATGACCACAGTGCCGCCCGACGATATCATCATTAGTTGGGCAGGACCAGGCGGATTCATGCCTGCTGTCACTAATGTCATCTCAGCATTGATCTCGGCAAGGATTTCATCTGCACGAGATACTTGAGCCGCAATGGAAGTACTAGTGGCTGGCATAAAGGAGCTAATAGCCGGAGTAGTCCCGCTCATGGCAAAGGATGGATCGACGAAGGGATCGTTGGGTTGACTGAGGAGCTCTTCGATCATCTGAGCATCAAAAGATAACATGCTCGCTTCTCCGTCTTCACCAACCACAGTAGATGTTATAATGGCCTCGGTGATGATAGCCCCTTACGCTTGATAAGGAGTTTGTGATGAAGGAGGCGCAGAGACAATAGCTTCGGTCACTAAAATGTGAAAAGGCAAAGATTGTTAGCTAAATGTTTTGCTTCCGATTCTTCACACAAAGTATATACGGGAAGCGTTCAAGTACCTTCCTTAGCCTGGCCCGAAGTATGGGCAGATACAGAGGCAGGAGCATCAGCGGAAGACAATTGCGACTGGTCAGAATTATAAGCGGGGACGGACTGGGGATCGACCGCACCAATGGTTTCAGGCAATGTCGGAATTACAGCTCCAACACTTGTTTCGTGATGTTCAATCCCCGAGCCCTCACCCGTCTCTATCTGTTGAGCACCAAGCCTCTCTTTCGCCACGGAAATCACCGCTTCATGAAGAACTTTCCTCTCTTCCTCAGTAAGCAAGCGCATCTCAAGCTCGAAATCATCCAGCGTTCCATCTGGATGCGCTGCTTTCTTCTCCTCCACCAACCTAGTCCAGACGTTATACAGAATCATAGAGTTATCTCCCAGCCATGATAAATTTCTGTGCTCCAGTACGTTGGCGTTGTATGTAACCAGGAGATCATCGAAATCAGCGTCCATCCTGGACTGCTCCGCCATAATCTTTTCCTGGATTTCTGCCTCCACAGACTTGGTCTTGGCCACCGCCGCAACAAGTTCGGCTCGAAGTGACACAGCTTGGTCGCATGCCTCCTGAGCGGTGGTATTAGCAGCGTCTTTTTCTTTCACCACCTCTGCAAATTTGGCCTTGAGCTCATTCATCTCTTTAACGGCTGTGTCTCGCTCAGCTACGACAGTGGTATAACGGTGGCCCATCCCTTCTACCAAGGCACAATGTGCCTGCTGCATCCTTGCCATCTTTGCCACAGCATCATCATGCTTTTTAAGCGCTTGGAGTTCAGAGTTTCAAGACGACTCCATCTCAGATTGAAGAACCTGGATGATGTGATCTTTCTTGACAATCTCAGCATCACGCTCCTAAATAACCTTTGCCCGGTCAAAAGCAACCTTTGAAGCTTTCACGGCTGCTTTGTACCACTCCTTGTATTAAGCGTAAAAGTCGCGGATATAGCTATGCGCCATATTTTCGGCATCCGAAGGAATCCTCTTGAGATGGGGAGGGTAGACATATGCATCTAGACAGATTTCTGGAAAGTCCCTTTTCATTTGAGCAAGCTGGATGGCTCCTTCACTTGTCAATTCAGCTGGAGCCTGTTCAACAATGGCAGCTGTCGGCGGTTCAACCCTTTGCCGCTGAGTTTCGGGCCTGGAAGATAAAGAAGGTTGTTGTTGATGCGAAGACTCAGGGGGATCTATAGGGACCCTAGGAGGCATAGGAGAACGAGATCGCGGTCGGTACTGATAACTCCTATCTCTGTCAGTACGATCTTGACCAGAGTGGCTGCGCCAATAATCTCGATCTCTATCATAGCGATCTTGACTGTTATAGCCTCGTCCCTGATCCCTATCTGATTCCCTCCAGCGGGACTCATAGTATGAGGAAGAATGGCGTACATTACGGAGCCTATCCAAAGTCAATCCACGGCCTGACATCTCACCTGCGATAAGAAGAAACTACAGTTTAGAATCCTACAAAAGTGACGTTCAATATGCGGAAATCATGTAGTGCTGTGGAAGTATGTGTAAATGTGTAATCCCCCAGACCGACCGGAAGTGTTGACCGCACTCAAAGGAAAGGGCTCGCTTATATTTAAAACATCTTGAAATTCCTCCAACCCAGAATTATGGGGAATCGATATAAAATCCGGGATGAGAATATCGTCAAGCCCTTTGAAAGTATCTCTCGAATGAGAAGGAGCGGCCTTAGAAATTATAGCTCCAGGAGTGGAAGAAGACACATCTACAGACTTCCACCCCTTAGATTTAAGTTTTTTAGAAACGACGGTCTTGCTTTTCCGTCTTTCTCCCAACTCTTCAAAATTTCCCGAAAGATCCGCCATCGGCTCTATGTCCGTGTGAGTTCTTTCTTCATCGCTCACTTCGGTTATCACAACCCCGAGCGTCTTTTTCGCCATCTTCTTCTTTTTCTTCTTCTTGTTCTTCTTCTTCTTTGAAACGGGCTTCAGCATCCCTTCAATGACTATGCTCTGCTTCATTTCAATCAAGCCAAGAGCTCTTAAGTTGTAGTCATTCAACACCGAGTCGATGTGTCGTAAGTCGCTCGGGATCCCTTGAAGGCTCTGAACTATGCCCTTGTAATACCCGCCGTCGGGTCTGGAAATAATGGCTGTAAGAAAAACAGGATGTCAATACCAATGCCAAGGAGCTATTCGTCAAAGAAATCGTCAACAGGTTACGACACTTACGTCTAGACAACCATCGCCTAGCAAAGCCAAGAGGACACCGGACATAGAACCATTCATTCTTGAAGTAACTAAGTCTAGTCCAGGCTCCGGTAATAACTTGACAGTTTCTCACTGCCTCCAAAAATGTAAAAGACGGGCTATCGCCTCTGCTCTTGAAGTTAAATAGATATCTGATTTCCGTCGGCCTTGGAGGACGGAAGAGGTGGTCCATAAATACAATAAACGCACTGTTCAGTAGCGCGTGCCCGTTGGGGTGTAATTGAGAGGGAGCGAGTCCAAGAAACGATAACGTCTCCCTAATATACTGATTGAATGGAGGGAGTGTTCCGGTCGCACAAGCATGTCGGTAAAAGGCAGTATACCCTTCGGGCGGACAGTGAGGTCTGTCGCTGGAACTCGGCAATAACACATCATCTAAAGAAATATGATGTCTTGTGTATATCCTACCCAACAAGTTTTCGGAGATGTTAGATTGAACGGAATCAATAGAATCCTCGATTAATATTGCGTCTTATAGCTCGTCGGGAGCTGGATCTACTATATCCGCTGGGATATCTGGAATTACAAAGACCGGAGGAGGGGAACTTTGAATCTCCTGCTGCTGAGAGCTCGAAGACTCCATAAATGACTAACTTATCAGAAAGCAATGTTAAGTTCATAAAAAGTCCATGCATTCCCCAGTGTAGTGTGTGTGAATGTGTCGTGCAGTGTAAGCGCTGTGCATTACTTAAGCAAATTTTACGGAATGAAACAAAATGTGCGAACGACAAAACTCTGAAAATCAGACCGGAAATGACCATCATCGCTGACCGTCACAACCACGCCATCCAAATGCTACCGATCGATTCAAGCATAAGTCCGTTATATTTTTGGTTAGGCCACAGTTCCATCGACGAGCTTCAAAAGGCAGTCAAATGCGTAGTCCTACAGTCAAGTTCAATTATGCAAGGTCGAAGCTCGTCGGAATTAAGTGTTCATGTACGCTAAAGTTCATTAAGTTCATCAAATTTCAGCTCAAAATCGGTCGTAGTTAGGATGTTAGAGCGAGTCAGAGATATTGCATTCTCTAAGTTAAGGACGATCGAATCGAAGCCAGACGACTCGATGTGCTTCGAATCGATCAGGGTCGACTCGATGCGCTCCGTATCGATATGGACATTGGAACATTGTCTCATACCGATTAAAGGAACGCTTCGAATCCATCAAGATAGCCTTCACATCAGTCAAGGACAACTATTCGAATCGATCAGGCCAGGCATCTTCGAATCGATCGTAGGGTTATGAATTCAAATCGATCGATACGAACCACCTCATTGCAAGCCTCGATTCGAAGCCACATACAATCGAGATCGATTCGAACTATTCCATCCCGAATCGATACGAAGCATAGAGATAAAACAATCTCTCAGACTCTTCTTCTCCAAGAAACCTCTACACATTATCATCCACGATCCATCGATTCGATCAATTTCACTCGGATCTTAAGAAACCCCTCGAAACCGATCTAAGGAAGAATTCGAGAATGATGGAAATTCCAGTTTCATCGTCCTTAACTCGATTTTCATCCATTGACTACCTGATTTATTGTGATCGTGATTGAAAGATCAGGGTTTTCGATCGAGTCGAAGGAGCTTTTCTCTCGAGGTTTGGAAGATCGATACGAAGAAAAAAGTAGAGTAACAGTAAAAGTAAAAAGTGAAAGTGAAAGTGACCTCGCGTATTTATATGGATCCCAGATAGGAAACGGGACGATTCGTCTCCCGGTCAACTTAACCGATCCCTACCAGTCGCACACCGATCGATTCGAGCATCTCGTTCAAATCCATCGACTCTTCGAATCCATTGAGGCGGCATTGACACGGGGCTTCATCGATACGAAGCTTCATCGATTCGAGGCTCCATCGATACGAAGGAGTTAGCAAAAGCAGAATTAAGGACACCATATACCCATCGATTCGAAGTACCAACTTCATGGCCATCGACTCGCAGCAGTTCGAAGGCTATCGATTCGAACGATCACTTCGAATCCATCAAAAACCGTCGATGAAAATGAACGCATCGCTTCGACATGAAAAGATTACTGGTCTACCTTTTACATCGATTCGGGAGAGGATCGATACAAGAGGATAATCATAGACAATCATCAAAACGATGTTTTAACTCGAATCTCAAATCGATTCAGGAGAGGATCGATGCAGACTTCGATAACTAACTGAACTGGCAACGACGTGCAAACACGCAACGTTAACAAAAGTCAAGATGACACATATATGCACATATGTTCGACTAATACTTAATCTTTGACATTCACATGAATCAAGTGCTCGTCTCATCGTGAATCCGACAGCATACAGATGATCACAATCATACAACGGTCAATTACAGCAATACAAGATACAGTTTTCAGCGAAACATGTGATGATTATCAAACAGGAACTGCAGCTTTTCAAAGCACGTCATGATTACACAAGACGTACTTTGGGGGGGCAAATGTTATCCCGCCTTTTGGCAAGGCTGAGATACCAAGGAACTGACTGGAAAATAAGGATCATACAATCACAGCATTGGACAGCTACTGGATAGCCACGGGTATCGATGAATTTTATCCAAGTCCAGATCAAGCTACGATTGATAAGATATGTCGAGCAAAGCCGTAAAAGCACACATTCCGAATTTCAAGTCAATCCGAGTTCGTATGCTCAAGATATCACCAACGAAAAATGGAGTAGACAGTCCTAAGTTCGAATCCATAGGCGAAGCCTATGTTCGAATCCATCAGGTGGCCGAGCTTCGTATCCATCGGCCAAATCCTTTGTTCGAATCCATCGTCCAAGCTCTAGTTCGAATCCATGGGACAGCCTTTGTTCGACTCTATCGAACTTCCTCTGCTTTGAATCCACGAAACATAACCCTGCTTCGAATCCATCGAGCAAGCCATGGTTCGAATCCATTGAACCATTCCCTGCTTCGAATCCATCAAAGGGAAGGTCTTCGAATCCATGCAGTTGAAGAACTTCGACTCCATCCCACGACTATCTTCGAATCCATTCAGCTGAGAAGCCTTCGTAACGATCAACTATGGCCTACCTTGATCGATACGAAGGAAACATCCATTCGATCGATTCGAAGGAGCATACTTTCAAATCCGTTCCCTCGAATCCACCAAGTCAAAGCGGCTAAAACCATGGATTCGACCCAGTAAACTCGGAGAAAAAGCTGGATCAACCCGAGAAGCGCGCGCGACACGTCACCATTCACTCGCGCAAACCATCGATTCGACCCTATCGATTCGAAGGGGATCGATTCGAACCAGGCTGGTACACCAGAAATGCAATCTTGAATCGATCATAACTTGAGATCTATAAGTCCAAATGCTATGAAATTTTCACAGAAGCTTGAGCACATGTTGAAGAATGTCCACACCAAATTTCAGCCCGATTGGATGTTTTCTTGATCGATTCGAATGGACTTCGAATCGATCCCAAAGTGGGCTCGGATTTCCTGAAAGCGGGCATGTGGGCCCCTTCACGTACCAGAACCGGTCTCCCGAAATTTAGGCGAAATATCAGCCTCCTACACCTATAAATAGAGCCCCTCGTCATTCAGAAAAGGGGTCAGACAATTTTAAGAGCTAAAGAGCGCCCAGACTCTGCCAGATTTACTCCAAATCACCACCGCTGCCTTATTTTCAGATTTATCTTATAAAATCAGTTGTATTACATTATAAGAAATTGTAATCTTCAAGTATCGAGCAATAAAATCATCAACTTTCATAGTGGACGTAGGCAAAGCGCCGAACCACTCTAAATCGCTGTCTTCTGTGCAATTTACTTTCTGTTATTTGAAAAAATGTATGAGCTTATGTTATCGATGATGTATGCTAAAGGGAAAGTTTGCACTTGAATTTGTATATGTTGTGACATCGAGATCACTTATGTTTTAACCTTGTTTTACTTATTTATTTTCTAGAAAAAGTTTTATACAATTTTCAGTACTTTACTTTTTAGTTTCGAAACCTTTATACAAAGTTTATAAAGTAATTTATAATATAAAAGGTAAAGGTTTAAAGGCTATTTGATATATAAGACTAGTTTTAAGGTTATAGTATCTATAGCGATAGTCGCTATGGATGCAGTTCGTAAAACGATAATTTTTGTGTAAACTAAAATGGGTTTTCATTTTAGATATTTTTGAAGAGTTCTTAAAACTATACTATAAGTATTGAAATGGTTTAATTATTAATTAATTAATTAATTAAGGGTTTAATGATTGTTTAATTTATTAATTAAGTAAGGAGTTAATGATTGATTAATTTAATTAAGTAAAGGTAATTAGTACTTAATTATTAATTAAGTTAGGTAATTATAATTAATTAATTAAGTAAGGTAATTATAATTAATAAATGAAGGAAAGGTTGCTTATAATTAATCAAGTAAGGTTTAAGTTATTATTTAATTATTTATTTATTAAGAAAAGGGTTAATTATTAATTAATTGTTAACTAAGTAAAAGTATGATTATTTAAATTAATTATTAATCAAATAAGGTTTAATTATCAATTAATTATTGATCAGGTAAGGTTTAATTGTTACTTAATATTAATTAAGTTAAGATTTAATTATTATTAAATAAAAGGTTTAAACTTATTTTTAATTAAACAAATAAAGGTTTTCAATTCTTAATCCCTTTATTTCCAAGGATCGATTTTGTTTAAAAAGCAACTTTCTTTAGCATAAAATGGGTTTTAAATATAAAAGATTTCTTTGTCTGTGCCATTAAGTAGCCAAAAAAATATGAATAAATCATGCTAAAACGTTGACACGTTTTATTAAAAGTAAGTCATCTCGTATTTAGCACTAAAAGCCGATTAGTAGACTTTCCTCTATTTGTGAGATCTAGAGCTTGATTTTCAAGGTGAGGGATGGAGAAGTCGAATGTCGAAAACGTGATAAATATAAGGAAATTAATTTTGGTAAACGGGTCATGATAAATTTAAGTATGTGGAAGATATTCATTGTATACCTAACACTAAATTCCAAGGTATGGAAACTCGTCTCTATTCTGAGAAGTAAGAAATGTACGTCGAGTCAAGGTTATTTCTAACTTGTTGGACTTCATTGTTAATAAAGGGATAGTACTGTTTGAAATTGAAAAGTGGGGATAAGTATAGGACGTCTTATTTTTCATATGCAAAACTTTACTCACCCCGGATAGTGGATTTGACTACTATCGATAAATTGACCGGTTTTAAAAATTATCGAATGTTGGTACAAAGAGACCGAGATCGGATAACATGAGTTATCTGGAAACCGCTTTGAATCAACGTAAGCATTCAAATTGGAAACATCTAGAAGATGACGGAACCAAAGAGAAAGATCTTTGAAGGGCAAGGGCTATTTGCTACTAATCCTAAGGGTGATTCCAAAATAGATGTAGTATAAGTATTACATTCGGTTTGTTCATTCTGAACAACTTGTTTGGACGAATGCTAGCTTTGCATTGTTACTTGGAGGGTAGTGTTAGAATTGCAGGTAGGATTGATGTATGAAAAGGTAAACGTAGCCTCAATCCTCACAACCGAGAATGACTAAAACATGGGATATGCGGTAGGGCTATGTAGGCTGCATCCATTAGGTTATAGCCATCACCCAATCTAGATCGAAATTTTCAGATTATGCATGCTAGTGACCCGGGTTTGGTTGTTGATCACAACCGGGGTGGTGATATATTCGGTACTATCCAGTAAGGTAAATGCCGATCCTGTATTGGCAAGGGGTCCATGTGAGGCTCTCGATACATTTTGTCTAGAGGTGTATTATGGTAGGGGGTATCCCAGTAGCCTTGTCATTGATGGAATCCATTCTCCAATAAGCGCCTTGGCGAACTTAGTAGTATACCTATTATGCTGGAATCTAGTTAATGTAACCATCTTGGCTATGTTCAATATTTATTTTAAACCTAAGACATTATTATAATATCACTGGATTTTTTACATAAATGTTTTTGTTATTGTAAGGTAAAAACCCGTTCGTGTTTATGTACGATGTCGTTTTATGAGATGCCTTTATTTTTAAAAGAGTTTATAAGTATAATAGTTCAGTTATTTGGAGTCTACTCACACCAGACCCATGTCTGACCCGGAGTTTTTTTTCTTTTCCCTAAATCTCTTGGGTACTTAAATTTGTATGAGTAGCCAAGTAGTCCAGGTTCTTACGAATGTATTTTGGAGAAGCATGGAGTAGGAGGCTTCGACGTTATGTAGCTATTTATTTATTTCTACTTTGTATGTATGTTTTATATCGACAATGCGAGGGACAAGCCATTATAACTGTCCTTGCTAAAGTTATTACCTGTTGTGACTCTGATATTCATTTTGGGAATGATGCTATGTATTATCTTATGTTGACTACAAATGTTTTCGTTGCGTTATGAGATTCTGTGTTATTTTCTTTTTTCTTACCTTTTCTTTTTGTTTTATCCCAACAGCTTGTCTTTCAAACACCTGGATGATCGGCACATGAATACTATGGATGTATTAAGTATCATTTTAGGAGTAAAAAAGGCAGATTGTTACACTAAATCAGTATAGAGAAAAATTAAAAACTAGATCTAGAAATTAGAGCGGAGTCTAAGAAGATTTAAGGGAAATACGCTATTTGGAGACCAAATTTGAAGCTTAGGCCCGACGTGAGTGGGCATAGATCTGATAAAATGGTTAAATAAGTTAATTTTAATTTTATTTTAAGCTGATTAGACCTAGAAATACCTAAATTAAAATTTTAAATTATAGATCTTTAAGTTAAATAGAATTTGATGTTAAATCTAGTTATTTGGATATGTTAAACTGTAAACCCTTTTATCTAAGTTAAATACGCTAGAATTATGGTTTTTATATAAGATCTAAATCAAATATATTAGGAATTTAATTAAACATGCATTTGGATTAGAATAATAGGCACGAATTGGATAATTAATTGAACATGTGTAATGGAATAGAAAAATAGGCAAGAATTGGATATATTAGATCTAAATTAGAGATGGATAGGTTATTGAATATGTTAGAAACATGAATTGAATATGTTAGAGACATGAATTGAATATGTTAGATAATTGTAAATTTAATATGTTTAGTTAAAGTGAATATGTTGGGAATTTAGATCAAATATGCCAAAATTCTAAATTTAAAGCTAAAATCTGAAAAGTGAAAGTATAGTAAATTGTTAACCTATTTTATCATCAAGTTGTAAATCCTAAATAGCAAATCCTAAATTGTTATATTTTAATAGTAAATTGATAATTAGACTAAAGTTAGGATTCGTTAATATGTATACAACTCGATAATTAACGCATGAAAAAACAACAATTAAAAAATGATGGTTTGAACCTTGGCCTTTGGCCCAATTAAATAAAAGAAATTTTGATAAATAATGAATGGTATGTTGCACTGCTTTAGGCCATGATGTATGTGTGAGGGAGTAGGGAAGTTATTTCTCTATCAGAGTTATAGGGCGAATTTACTTCTCTAAGTGGATAAGTTCTAGATGATTCGTAAACGTAGGCAATTGAGTGGTCCGTTAGGCGGATGTCGAAACTGGATTTAGTGAGATGAGGGCGATTTATTAACATTAGTTATCTACCTAAACTGGATTTAGTGAGATGAGGGTGATTCATTCGCGTTAGTACCAGGAATTGTTACGTGCATGTGGGTGCAACATTGGCGGGAACACTTTCTGAGGGGGGCTAGGTTCTAACAGAAGATTCAGGTACGACACATCTTCTTGTGCAACGTGGTACTGTTGGATGCTGGAGCTGAACAATAAGTGGCCATAGAAAACACGATGATACTAGGTAGGGGCCCAGTCCTGTGGTGATTCACATGCAGTGAATATCGAATTAGGCAATAAGAGAAAGTTTTCCAGTACGATCGAGAGATGAGCGCGGGGGCATACGATGAGTCACTCTACGAGTTTGCGTAATGTGTTCTCCCTCTCCAGGCGTAGCGTGAGTATATAAGAGACATTATATCCTGATTTGGCCAATCGCTAGTATGAGGTTATGACCCATAGATCTGACTTGGTGTGTTAGATAATTATCCTTAGGTGTATGCCATTAAGAATGCACTGACATACTATATTTACACTCTATGATACTTAGAGTAGATATAGAATTAATTGCACTTAACCATCTTATTAGTCTTGTTCTCATTCATCGGACTTTTGTCTAACCCAACCCCTTCTTTCCTTTTACCCTACCACCACAGGATGACTGGTTAGCAGATGATTGGACATAGGACGTGGAGAGAGAAGTTTCACTTTGGAGTTAACACATTATTCATTTTTCTCTTGTATCCATCTATTGTATTAAATGTATGTAAAGATTATATTGTACTTTGAGCACAATATATATGTAAGCAAGTGATTTGGAAATATTTTTCTGAAATGTTATTCTTTGTACTTATACTTTAATTCCTTCCGCTGTGAGATCTGAAAGTATATAATGTCTTAGAACTCCACCCTTTTTCTTATGCTCTATAATGTTTTCCAAATCCCAATAGCTTGTATTTCTCGACATTATTCATGTCAGAAAGTGCAGGTTGTTACAATTTGACTCAATAATAACACAAGAATTTAAATAAAAAATCTATATGTTTTGCTATTAATTGATATCCAATAAAAACACATTCATATGCTCGACTTGCTAATTTGATTCTTTTTGGATCAGGAATACACATATATGCTAAACATATCAAAGCTCTAAAATAAGATAAATTAGGTTTATGTTTTTTCAGAATCTCAAAGGGGGAAGTTTTGTTTTTAGATTTAGGCATTTTATTTAACACATAGGAAATGACCAATAAAATTTCCCTCGACCAATGTATGTTAAACCCAAACTTAATAAAATAGCTACAGCTAATTTCGTAAAGGTCCTATTTTTTCTTTCATCTTTACCATTCATTTCAAGTGAATATAGCGCAGTTCTCTCATGAATTATACCATGTAAGTTAAAAAATTAAATGAATAAGCTAGATACATATTGTTATCCCGCCTTTTGGCAAGGCCGAGATACCAAGGAACTGACTGGAAAATAAGGATCATACAACCTCAGCATTGGACAACTACTGGATAGCCACGGGTATCGATGAATTTTATCCAGGTCCGGATCAAGCTACGATTGATAAGATGTGTCGAGCAAAGCCGTAAAAGCCAACATTCCGAATTTCAAGTCAATCCGAGTTCGTATGCTCAAGATATCACCAACGAAAAATGGAGTAGACAGTCCTAAGTTCGAATCCATAGGCGAAGCCTATGTTCGAATCCATCAGGTGGCCGAGCTTCGTATCCATCGGCCAAATCCTTTGTTCGAATCCATCGGCCAAGCTCTAGTTCGAATCCATGGGACAACCTTTGTTCGACTCCATCGAACTTCCTCTGCTTCGAATCCACGAAACATAACCCTGCTTCAAATCCATCGAGCAAGCCATGGTTCGAATCCATTGAACCATTCCCTGCTTCGAATCCATCAAAGGGAAGGTCTTCGAATCCATGCAGTTGAAGAACTTTGACTCCATCCCACGACTATCTTCGAATCCATTCAGCTGAGAAGCCTTCGTAACGATCAACTATGGCCTACCTTGATCGATACGAAGGAAACATCCATTCGATCGATTCGAAGGAGCATACTTTCAAATCCGTTCCCTCGAATCCACCAAGTCAAAGCGGCTAAAACCATGGATTCGACCCAGTAAACACTGGAAATGCAATCTTGAATCAATCATAACTTGAGATCTATAAGTCCAAATGCTATGAAATTTTCACAGAAGCTTGAGCATATGTTGAAGAATGTCCACACCAAATTTCAGCCCGATTGGATGTTTTCTTGATCGATTCGAATGGACTTTGAATCGATCCCAAAGTGGGCTCGGATTTCCTGAAAGCGGGCATGTGGGCCCCTTCACGTACCAGAACCGGTCTCCCGAAATTTAGGCGAAATATCAGCCTCCTACACCTATAAATAGAGCCCCTCGTCATTTAGAAAAGGGGTCAGACAATTTTAAGAGCTAAAGAGTGCCCAGACTCTGCCAGATTTACTCCAAATCACCACCGCTGCCTTATTTTCAGACTTATCTTATAAAATCAGTTGTATTACATTATAAGAAATTGTAATCTTCAAGTATCGAGCAATAAAATCATCAACTTTCATAGTGGACGTAGGCAAAGCGCCGAACCACTCTAAATCGCTGTCTTCTGTGCAATTTACTTTCTGTTATTTGGAGTTTTTGTTAGATAATCCTCAGTTTAATTTTCTTTCTTCACTTTTATCTCTTCAAAAACTTCCGAAGAGTGTTGTGCCCATTTTTGGTACAAACACATATTATGTCCCTCTATCACTACGAAGTCTCTTAATTTTCTTATTAAATTAGTTTTCAATTTCATTGACAAATAACTTAAATATATATAGTGCATCACTTTTATTTTTCATGAGATAAACATAAGTGAAATCAGAACAGTCATAAATAAATGTAATAAAGTTGTGTTTACCATCCCTATTTAATGTACCATCGAGTTCACATATATCAAA
Source organism: Allium fistulosum (assembly GCA_030737815.1). Taxonomy (NCBI): domain Eukaryota; kingdom Viridiplantae; phylum Streptophyta; class Magnoliopsida; order Asparagales; family Amaryllidaceae; genus Allium; species Allium fistulosum. Next base: position 4,105,690 of record JASFAW010000015.1, read on the forward strand.
ACGTATTAAATCTAAAGGTTATGACTCTCTAAACACAGATTTATATAGGGTCTTGGTTATTTTAGCTTGGCTACAAAATTCATATTATTATGAATTATTTATTAATAATTTAGGGATTAATCCTAAATTACTCATTTTATGAATAAATCATTTGTTAACATGACAGTGTCTAGAGTGCCAAATACTAAAATCACACAACGTATAAGCAGAAGTCTAACTTTATTGCATTCAACATTCAACTTAAACATTTCACAACATAACCTTTACCAACAAAAACACCATTGTTAGTGACAGCATACAAATTAGACCCTATAGTTTGAGTAAAGCCAGCTATTTAACTAGAACCTATACACAAAATTCTTTCTCATCTCTAGAGTATGCATCACATCTTTCAACAATAAGGTCTTTCTAGGGGTAAAATTGAACTCCACACTCCCAGTTCCAGCAACAATAATGGTGTGACATCATATTTTTTTGCTCCAACTTCCTCAATGTCATATTTCTTTTGTAGTGCATCCTAGATCTTCTTTGCTGATTTGTCTAAGTGGTAATAGTCATACAGGTTGTTGTTCAAGCCATTGAGAACATAGTTTTTGCAGAGATAATCGTGGTCGTTCTAATCCTATAATGTTTTTCCTGGTCATCTGTAACGACCCAGATTTTTGAATGATATATATTTAAATATTGGAATTATTTAAATAATTGAATCTTGGATTTAATGTGAATAAAAATGATTTTGAAAGCTTATTTAAATTCTATTTAAATGAGAATGATAATAGTAAACTTTTAATTTAGAATTAAAAGTGATTAAATTTTTTTTAATCTAAATTAATTTTAATTAACGTGTGAAATTATCATTTCGGGGTATTGTCATGGATTTTGACAAAACTAGTGCCAATGGATCCGGAATAATGAATTATTGTACGCCGAGGAGTTTCATGACGATCGGACTTGCTGTGTAGTCGTGCGTGCTCGACGCGTGTAGCGTTTAATAAAAGAGAATTAAATTATTATTATTTTTACTTTAAATAAACATAACCTTTAACCTATTTTCTAACTTCCTCTTCCCTCCTTCATTTTTTTATCTCGTTCATTATTTTTACCAGTCGCCACCATTTTATTCTCTTCTACCAATTAAATCATGAGCAATACTTAACAAAATTGAGTGATCTTGGATCCGATGGTTTCATATGGTCGATAGCATCGATATAGTGTGCTTAGTTTTGGGTGTGGCAAGGTTCGACAGTATTCGACTTGGTCTTGGCCGAGCTACGGAGTGGACTAGGAGGATTTTGATGTGGTTTTTGGATAAGATGATGGTGCCATTGAGTATCTAGAGCTAAGGCGAGCCCATGGTGATGTTTATGGGTGGTGCGGCAAGGGTTTGGTGATCACGACATATGGTTTGTCGTATTTGGGCGAACTGTCATGAATGGGAGGGGAAGGTCGGAGGGAAAATCAGAGATGTCGAGGTGTAAGGGGTGTGAAGAGAAGTCGTCTAGTAGTGGTGAGAAGCGCCGGAAGTGGATGAGGCAAATCATTGGCAATGTTAGGGCACAGCTACAAGTCGGAAATCAATGAGGATGTCGGAGGCGTCGAGATGGGTGGCGATAGGCCAGACGTGGGAGAGAAGTCTGATGGCAAGGTTGGTTTGGAGATTCGGCGAGTGGTTTGCTGTGTCACTAGAATTCATGCAAGAACTTATATGGGTTTCATGCGTGCACAACTATTTGATTTTGGGAAGAATGGTTTTGGGAGGGAAGGTAAATTAAGCGAATTTTGCTTACGAGGTCCAATCAAGACGCCATTTTCCCCATTCTGCTCATAGCGGAATTTTCTACGTTTGGGATTGATTTGGGGCTTGAGTGAGTTTTACTCACTAGTTGATTGAAAATGTTTGAAACGATATAGTAGTCATAAATGTGCTTTGAAATCCATGATATTTGACATATGTTAAATTAGATAAATTATGATATATTGTGTAAAAATTTATGTATATATGTTTGGCTGCACACATTTTGGTGTGTTTAACATAAAAGAATTGGTTTGGAAATTTGTGGAAATCGAAATTGGAAGTTGTAAATGTTAGAAGTGAAAGAGTCGCTATGGATGCACTTTGAAATCGCTGCGATCGGCGATTTTAAAGTTAACTTTGGAAGATATTCTTGGGCTTCTTCGTATATATAATAAGTACTAAAAGCGTACTTATTATAAGGATAATATCCAAGTTTAAATATATTACTTGAAATCATTTATGGATATTTAAGGAGATGGCTTAAATTATAAAACAGGTTTTTATGGTTTTAAATAAATGTTTTTAAAATATAGCATAAGTATTTTAATTATATATATGGTTATAGAAACTTGTTAAATATTTTATTTATGAAATAAAAGGCTTTTATATTATAATATTATACAAATGGTTTATGGTATTTTATTAAATATCTTAGTTTTATAAATAAATAAGTACATGTATATATTTATCTTTTTGAAGGTATTTTAGTATATACTAAAGTTTTAAAAAGGAGTTTAGTATTTGTAAATTAATATTAAGGAGTTTTTTTATTATAACATTTATGTTATAATGGATGATTTTGTAAATTAATTAAAAAGGTTTATTACCTTGTTTAATAAGTGGAGAATTACTTGGAGCTTTAAATGGATGTTCCAAAGTAAATGGCAAGTATAAAAGTGATTTTGGGTTTATAGAAAGGATGTTTGTGCAACATTTATTTTAACCCATTTAACTATAATTTTGAAAAGTAGTTAGATCTTTAAAACAGAGTTTTAAAGATAATGGAATAGTGAAGTGTTTTGGGTTTGTCGTAAATAATGTTTTAGTGACATTTGTTTATAAACCCTTGGATACTGTTTTAAAGTGGAAAAATATTGGTAATGATTTTGGGACAATACTTAGATCTTTAATAATGGAGTTTTAAAGAGAATAACAAGTATGAATTAGCTTTGGGTTTATTATGCAATGTTTCATCTTTAACCCGTTTTGATAATACATATGTATGTAATTGGATCTTTGAAAAGAATGTTTTAAAGATAATCATAAGTGAAATGATTTTGGGTTGTAGTGACCGTGTTTGATTAACATTTGTCTTAAGCCCTTTGAAATGGATTTGCGAATATACTTATGAGATAAGTATATGAATACTTTCAGAGTATCAAAATGTATTGAAATGAATAACGAAGTTTAATTAATATATGAAGTTCCATTTATAAATAGTTATTGAGTAAAAATGCGTTTTAGTAATGAAAGAGGATTTTAATTAATATAAGAAGATTAATTAAGAGGGGATTAGAAGTCGTTTATATGACTTGATCATGCTTGTGTGTTTCGATTGCTTTGTGTGTTACTGCTTATGGACAGTATACGGGACTTAGTTTCCCGTATGTGATTATTCCCATTTTTAATTGATTTGAATGAATATACTCTGGAAATATCTAAAAGAAACACAGGGATTATATGGTACAGTTATCTTTGGTGATGCTATACTATACATATAAACTCATTTTGTTCTTCTAGGGAAATGGGAAGGAAATTCGTCTACTTAAACGGTTAGGAGTTGATCTTCACTCTTATGTTTGTCTGTTTATTTCCCGTAGAACTGGGGTTGAGATTGCCGTGAAATCGATCGATTGGTTTTTTGGAGCACCCGGTAAGCGGGGGAGTGAATTATATGAGATGACTTGAAACCATAACCACTCCAAAATCATATATGTGTTCTATGCTTTGGAAGAGGTTCGTGATTGGTTCGTGACGTTGGAATCTATTTGAAGATTTGAGATCTGTTTGAGATGCTCGAACACATGTAGTTGTTCGTGATCTATTCAGGATGTGAGAATCCATGTGTGATTCTAAGTCCTGTTGAGGTATAGGAATCCATGTGTGATTCTGAGATCCGTTAAGGAATCCATGTGTGATTTCGAGTTCTTTTGAGATATGGGTATCCATGTGTGGTTCCGAGATCTATTCGAGTTGGAGACTCGTTTATCGAGATCTGTTCGAGTGGTGACTCATGTGCTAGAACGCCGGACGTAGCCTCATCATCGATATGGCAAAAACCGGAGTTATGATGCATAGCCAGTGTGGTTTAGCTAACCCAGAAGGGTGCTGGTAACTCTATCCTAGAGATACTTACATATATGCATGCAGGAGTGGTGCACTCAGCCTCACTTAGTAGGGGCCATCTATGTTTTCCTATGATACATTCACTGGGGATGTATGTTGCTTCGGAAGGATATCTCTGATCCTTGTGCAGGAGATCCGCCTTATTATATGGAGGGTGTCTCCATGGAAATCCCTCACAATTAGTGAACACGCCTTAGTGGTTGTGATTATATACCTATTACAATTATGATGTACATTCATATGCATTGCAGCTATGTGATTATTTATATTTCACACCTTAGACATATTATATTATCACTAGATTTTATAATAGAAATGGTTTGGTTATCGTGAGGTAAAATCCCATCCGTGTTTATTGGCGGTGTGGTCTTATGGAATACCCTTATTTTGAAGGATTTTAAGATATAATAAATCTATATGATTTGTGTTTCTCACGTTGGCTTACCAGATCGATCCGGGTGTTATTTTCTTAATGCTCAGGTCAGCTCGAGTATATTTTCCAGCTGGGTGATTTTCTACTGTATTTTATTTCTACTGCATTACTTGATTTGTATATATTAGCATTTGTGAGGACAAACGGTTATAACTTCCAAACCGATGATAGGTTAGTTTACTTTGATTGATGTATGTATATCAAAGTTTTCTTTTTGGTAAACACCTTTTGAGATATTGTATATTATCATTCCGCATGTAAGATTCTGGTATTGTGTTCTTCTTTTCTGTTCGGTTTCTTTTTCCTTTTATTTTACCCTAACTTTTGGTTTTTCGGCACCTAGGTGCTTGGCACATAAATACCGTGGATGTATTAGCGTCGACATTCAGAGGTCGAAAAGGCAGATCATTACATTTGGTATCAGAGTCGAACGTTTAGCGAAAACCTTGGCTTTAGTGGGTATAACTCATTGAGAGATAGGGTAATGGAATGCTTTATTATCAATTGAGTTTATATATACAAGAATGCATACTTGTTATTGTTATACAAATGTTTTGTATTGTTTTGATTGGTTTGTAGAGTGGCTTATGGATTCTAATCAATACTTTTTGCTAGCATATTGACAGGGATCTCTAAACACTTGGACAGGGAAAACCAACACAGAAATTGGTAAATAAAATAATTTTACCTAGAATTATATTTTATATATAAAAGAATAATGTCCATAAATTAATATAGTTATTTATGGTGTGTTTGTTTTCAGAAAATGATAATATTCGATTATTATCATTTATTGTTTGATTTGTGTGCTCGACTAGTGTATTAGCATTCTTACCTTTTCATTGCATGGGTGGCATGGATAGTAAACTATGGAAACATTAAAACGAACATCTTGTGCATTAAGTTTCATAGTTTGACGATAAGGCGTTCGATGATAATGTTGGGTTAAAATTTGATTTTAATAAAAGCTGTTTATTGTAGACTTGAGAAATTGAGACATTTCAAGGATGAACGCTTGTGTAGTAAATTTTGTATAAGAAAGTGACTTATATAAATATGGTTTATAAGTATAGTTTATAAATATGAAAAAGGATTTGAACTGAGAATTTGAGAACTTAAATCCCGGTGTTTTAGAAATTAGTTGTCTAAGGTTTTGGAAAATAATACTAGTATAATTAGGAAGTAAATAATTAGGAAATTGGTTTATGAAATTGATATCATGGTACTTAGTAATATTTATGAAGTATTTGATTCCGTTTTGAATATGATTTTGGTTAAGTCCGAAAGGCATGTTTTAGATGTATTGAACTCAAATTCTATCGCTGGAAAATTATTCTGGTGATGACTGCAGCATCATTGACGTTTATTTTCGAGTTTCTAAGTGGGGGATGCTACAAAATTGTTTTTGTATAACATATTTTGATGTAGATCTTGGAAGTATGATTTGATACAAAAGATGTATATATTATAATTTCAAAATGATTTGAAATGAAAATTGGGTGTCTAATTCCCAAGTTTTTGGTTAATTTATATCATGGGCACATGTGTCATATGTATTAGGGTATGTTTGGTTGTGCATCTTGTTGATCTGTGATCGGTAGTTTTCATTTGTTGGAATGAGATGGAATTTTCGATGATTTTGAACAGTCGAAACTTCGGAATTTGTATAATAAATTTGAAGCTAAGTGTTTATAAAAGACAAGTTTATATTACACTTGAACTTAGAGGATAGTAGAATTTAAATAAGTTTTAAATTGATTGAATATCCATGTTAAGAAAAATGAATTGGATGTTATTATGTTTACTCTGAGGACGTAGTGGAGTATTACACGAGTATGAACTTAAGTTATATAATGTTTAATAACTTGAAGTAAATTTTATGAAATGATTCATAAATGATTTTAGTATTAAATGAGAAATAATACTATAAGTAATATTGAATGAGATTTAAAATGAAAAAGTAATGGGTGTAGATAAGAAATAAATTAAATAGAATACGTAAGTTGTACGTAGATCATTTTATTCGCGTGGTAGTTCTGGCCCTAGGATTCGAGTACATGATTTCGAGGTGATTCACACCGGTCAAAGTTAGGATTTTTCATTCGATCCTTGACGGCGAACACTTGATACAGGTTTTTGATATGATCTTGAAGTTTTCTATCATAATATATGGCTATGTGAGGAAAATAGAGGTTTCTAATCAAGGAGCCAGATCAGTGTATACACTAAAGAGGCCAGGTGGGATATACCAGTTTGGAAGTGAGATTTATGCGATCGAGCTAGGGATCAGATTTGATTTTGCATACAGATGATATATGTATATCGACGGGCTTTAGTATAATCATATGCTATGTGTATTGGCATGTGGAGAGTTTGGGGGATGACTTTTTGAATTGTTTGGGGTAGCATGAGTGATCGACTAAGTAATACCTGAGGCTGTTGAGCATAAGGTAATGCTTAGTGGATTGATTGTCATCCTTGTGCGATGAGAAGGTTTCTGAACCTGTGCAAACCGGGATCTTGTTTACTAGTGATTGTAGTATCGTGTGGTATTATTGGGTGATTGTTTCCTGGATTGCGATACTGTTAAGTATTAGTGTGTGATTGTTGCTTTGACGCTTGTGTTAGAATTTCGGGGGTGAAATTCTTTTACGGAGAGAAGAATGTAACAACTTGGATTTTTGAACGGTTTATAATTAAATATTGAAATTATTTAAATAGTTGAATCTTGGATTTAAAGTGAAGAAAAAATGATTTTGAAAGCTTATTTAAATTCTGTTTAAATAAAAATGATAATAGCAAACTTTTACTTTAGAATTAAAAGTGATTAAATTTGTTTTAATAATAATTTGTTTTAATTAACTTGTGAAATTATCATTCCAGGGAACTGTCTCGGATTTAGATGAAACCGGTGCTATTAGATCCAGAATAAAGAATTGTTGTATGCCGACGAGTTTCGTAATGATCGGACGTGTTGTGGTCGTGCATGCTCGAAACGCATAGCATTTAATAAAAGAGAATTAAATATATTATTATTTTTACTATGAATAAACATTAACCTTTAACCTAGTTTCTAACTTCCTCTTCCCTCCCTCATTTTTTTATTTCGTTCATCATTTTTGCCTATCGCCACCATTTTATTCTCTTCCACCAATTAAATCATGAGCAATACTTAACGAAATTGAGTGATTTTGGATCCTATAACTTCGTATGGTCGATACCTTTGATATGGTCTGCTTAATTTTGGGTGCAGCAAGGTTCGAAAATATTCAACTTGGTCTTGGTCGAGCTAGGACGTGGGCTAGGAGGAGTTAGAGGTGGTGTTTGGACAAGACGATGGTACCATTGAGTATATGGAGCTAAGGCGAGCCCGTGGTGATGTTTATGGGTGGTGCGGTAAGGGTGGTGATCCTGACATATGGTTTGTCGTATTTGGGCGAACTATCGCGAATGGTAGGGGAAGGTCAGAGGGAAAATTGAAGATGCCGTAGTATGCGGGGTGTGAAGATATGCCGTCTGGTGGTGGTGTGAAGCATCGGAAGTGGCCGAGGCAAATCGCATCATTGGCAAGGTTAGGGTACGGCTACAGGTCGAAAATCAATCGAGGATTCGTAGGCATCGAGATGGGTGGCGATAAGTCCGGCGTGGGAGAGAAGTCTGATGGTGAGGTTGATTTGGAGAATCAATGAGTGGTTTACCATGTCACTGGAATTCGTGCACGAAATTGGATGAGTTTCACGCATGCACGGCTATTTGATTTTAGGAAGACTGGTTTTGGGTGGGAAGACAAATTAAGTGGATGATTATAATTATAATTACTTAATTAATTATCATATCTAATTCAAAATCTTATATAAATTGCATCTTTTGCGTACAAGGTCTAATCCAGACGCAGTTTTCGTCATTGTGCTCATTGCGGAAATTTTTATGTCTGGGATTGATTTGGGGCTTGGGTGAGTTTTACTCACCAGTTGACTGAATATTATTATGTATACAATTGTTGTTGTATTAAAATGTAAATAGTATAACAAACAGTTCAAGTTATTACTTTTGGACCCCGCCTTGTTTTGTAAAACAAGTGACAACATTATTATGGAGTGTAATATCTCTTTTGATCATCTATAAGATGTATCGTGGCCCAGACTACTTTTTTTCATGTTTGATATTGCTTTGTGAAAAGTGATAGTACGTTATAAATGTTTGAAACGATATAGTCATCGTTATAAACATGCTTTGAAATCCCTGATATTTGACATATGTTAAATTGTATAAATTGCAATATATTATGGAAAAATATATGTTTAGCTACACATGTTTTGGCGTGTTTAAATATAAAGGAATTGGTTTGGACATTTGTGGAAATTGGAATTGGAAGTTGTAAATGTTAGAAGCGAAAGAGTCGCTATCGATGCACTTTGAAATCGCTGTGATCGGTGATTTTAGTGTTAACTTTGGTAGACATCCTATGGCTTCTTCGTATTTATAATAAGTACTATAAGCTTACTTATTATCGAGAAAATATTAAGGTTTAAATATATTACTGGAAATCATTTTTGAATTTTTGAGGAGATGGTTTTAAATTATAAAATAGGTTTTTATGGTTTTTAAATAAATGTTTTGAAACTATAGCATAATTATTTTAAAGTATATTTTTAGTATATATATGGTTTTAGAAACTTGTTAAAGATTTTATTTAAGAAATAAAAAGCTTTTGTGTTATAATATTTTACAAATGGTTTATGGTATTTTATTAAATGTCTTAGTTTTATAAATAAATGAGTATATGTGTGTGTGTATTATATCCTTTTAAAGGTATTTTAGTACATTTTGAAGTTTTAAAAAGGAGTTTAGTATTTTTAAAAGAAAATAAAGGAGTTTTTAGATTATAACATTTATGTTATAATGGATGATTTTGTAAATTGATTAAAAAGGTATATTACCTTGTTTAATAAGTGAAATGGTTTTGGGTTTGTAGTGACAATGTTTGAGTAACATTTGTCTTAAGCCCTTTGAAATGGATTTGTGAATATACTTATACGGTTGAGATAAGTATATGAATACTTTTGAGGGTACCAAAATGTATTGAAATGAATAGCGAAGTTTAATTAATACATGGAGTTTCATTTATAAAGAGTTATTGAGTAAAAATTGGTTTAACTAATAAAAGAGGGTTTTAATGAATAAAGGAATATTATATACAAGGGGATTAAAAGTCGTTTATATGACTTGATCGTGCTTGTATGTTTCGATCGTGCTTTGTGTGTTACTGCTTATGGACAATATACGGGACTTGATTTTCCATATGTGATTATTCTCATTGTTATTTGATTTGACACCAAATATACTTTGAAAATATCTAGAAGAAACACGGGGACTATATGGTACAGTTATCTTCGGTGATGCTATATTGTACATATAAACTTGTTTTGCTCTTCTAGGACAATGATAAGGAAATCTATCTACTTAAATAGTTAGGAGGTGATCTTCGCTCTTATGTATGTCTGTTTATTTCCCATAGAACCGAAGTTGAGATTACCGGAAAATCGATCAGTTGGTTTTTGGAGCTCCTGATAAGCGGGGGAGAGTACTTATATGAGATGACGTGAAGCCGTAACCATTCCAAAACCATATACGTGTTCTATCTTTTGGAAGAGGTTCATGATTGGTTCGTGATGCCAGAATCTATGTGGAGATTCGAGATCTTTTTGAGATGCTCGAGTTTATGATCTATTCAGGATGTGAGGATCCATGTGTGATTTCGAGACCTACTGAGGCATGAGAATCCATGTGTGATTCCGAGATCCGTTGAGGAATCCATGTTGATTCCGAGATCTATTGAGATATGTGAATCCATGCGTGGTTCCGAGATTTATTCAAGTTGGGGACTCGTTTGTTGAGATCTATTTGAGTAGTGACTCATGTGCTGAAATGTCGAATGTAACCTCATCGTCAATATAGCAAAAACCAGAGATAGGATGCATATCCAGTGGGGTTTAGCTAACCTAGAAGGGTGCAGGAGACTCCATCCTAGAGATACTTATATAAGCATGTGGGAGTGGTGCACTCGGTCTCACTTAGTGGGGGCCAGTTATGTTTTCCTATGGTAAATATTCACTGGGGATGTATGTTGATTCGAAAGGATATCTTTGATCCATGTGCAGGATATCTGCCACGTTGCATCGAGGGCATCTTTGTGGAAATCCTACACAATTAGCGAACGCGCCTTAGCGGTTTTGATTGTATACCTATTTTTATTGTGATTTACAGTCACATGCATCACAACTATGTGATTATTTATATTTCACACCTTAGATATTATTATATTATCATTGGATTTTCTAATAGAAATGGTTTGGTTATCGTAAGGTAAAAACTCGTCAGTGTTTATTGGCGGCGTGGTCTTACGAGATTCCTTATTTTGAAGGGTTTTAAGATATAATAAATCTATATGATTTGAGTTTCTCACATTGGATTACTAGACTGATCCGGATGTTATTTTCTTAATGCTCGGGTCAACTCGAGTATGTTTCCAGATTTAACTGTGGTTCATTGGAGCTCTTAGAGAGGAGCTGGATGATCTCCTACGGTATTTTATTTCTGCTGCATTACTTGATTTGCATCTATCAGCATTTATGAGGACAATCGGTTATAACTGTCCAAGCTAATGATATGTTAGTTTACTCAGATTGATGTATGTATATCAAAGTTTTCTTTTGGTAAAGACCTTTTGAGATATTATATATCATCGTTCCGCGTGTGAGATTTTGATACTGTGTTCTTCTTTCTTATTCTCTTTCGTTTTCTTTTTATTTTACCCTATCTTTCTGTTTTTTCGGGCACTTCAGTGCTCGATACATTAATACTATGGATGTATCGGTGTTGACATTCGAGGTCGAAAAGACATATGTTACATCATCTGTTGGTTGTTTGGACAGAGCCGACTTTTCAGTTGTCAGAGCATATTTCACCTTCTTAACTATCTAATAAAACTTTATCCTTTGTTTCCACCTTTTATGAACTGTATTGCAACATTATTATAATATAACAATGTCATTGGATTCCCAACATTTGGAATCATCAGTTCAATCATAAATTTATGCATTTTTTTTTTATTGTAGTGCTATTAAAGGCAATGCACTAATCCTTTGGTTGAACCAGCTACTACTTATTATTTGGAACATTTCCAACCTTAAGTTCTTAACTTAAGATGGAACATGGATTTAGGACTGACATGCTACACTTGATATCACTTTTGAAATTCGAGTCCAAGCACTTCTTCATAAGGAGTCCGTTGTTTCTATAAACAATTCTCTAGTATTTTGAATATACTCGAGACACTCTCAATTTTCATTTAGTAATCTTATTTCAGATTATTTACTTGCTTTATGTACCAAATACATATGCGAATTGTGATATTGCAGACAATACAACATGTATTATGATTCCTATTGCCAATGCATAAATCCATCTTATATGCTCAAAATTAAACAATTTAATATAGTGTCTGTGCATATCGTTTTGGGACATTCCCAACATCCTTTTATACCGACTATAAAAGATGTCTTTTCAAATCCTATATCAAGAATTAGAAAACCAAATTAAAATGATTTTAACATGAGTACATCGTTGACAATCATAAGTTTGTTTTTAGCTTAAGAAATACTTTGGTACCTTTAATGTTCTTTCTTATAGACACATGCTTCCTCTACATTTTGACTGAAATTTAAAATATTTGATTTCTCTGTCAGAATATTTGCTTAACTCCAATGCTTATCGAATTATACTTTCATATCATATATCGGATCATATCATTTTGACTGAAATTTAAAATATTTTATTTCTCTGTCAGAATATTTGCTCCCACTGATTTCGAGACGTTTTGGTTGTTATGTGCATACAGTCTATTCTAAATCATCATTTTGAACTTCTATTTCAACATACATGTACCAAAACTTAAAGTACCGATTGATAAATTTCGTAAGCAAAATATAAGTTAACTAAAGCACGTTGAATGACGAATTTGTTAAGTTAGTTTCAATAATTGAAATTTACGATGTTAGTCTTATCAATGTGTCTTATATTCCAACTGCATTGTTCTTCTTCTTGAAGATACTTTTGCAGCCAATGGATCATTTCCTTTTGGGTACAACTATTAAATTTATTTTGATAATATATTTAGAATCCATTTCAGATCCGTACATCATTCCATATGGTAGAGTCAATACTCTTAACGGTTTACTGACAACCGAGGAATTTTTTCTCAACATTGATAAGAAAATCATAGTTTCTCTTTAATGTGCACGAGATCTTATTAGTCATTTTGATTAGTTTTATCCGTTTAGGTTTGGTCAAATTCATTCCATTCTTTGTTATCAATTTTATTTTTGGATCGTATCCAAATCCATTTTACTACTAATAATTTCTAAAAGAAATTCCTTCGTGTGAAGTTGGAATTTCTTGAAACTACAATTGTTTCCCAGTGAAACAAGATAGGTATTTATAAACATTACGTAATTTGACTATATATAATATAAAATTGATTTGGTTTTAGGTTTCATAACATAAAAAGGTTAATCAACACTAATCAGTCCCAAACTACTTTAGGGTGGTTCACAGAAGATCCCTCATGGTAAATATTACATGCAGTCTCTCAACTCACACAACCTATCAACTCCTTGATCAGGGATATGTAGGGGTTGTTTCATCAACTCTTATCTTGTATGATTTTTTTAAACTTTATTTTAGATGAAATTGAACTTAATCTCATGTATTACTTTTAAGTACACGACGTTACAGATAGAAGTTAACTCAACTTTACTCATTATCAGTTGTACTTTATTCAACAATGACTGATTACTCCTTATCGATACATTATTATGTATCATAGAGAGAAGTGAACTTTGAGATTTAATCTTTGTTCATTTTTAGGTACTTTTGGAACCGTTTCCTATATATTCACCTATTCGATCAAATTGAATTTTCTTATTTCCTTTCCACATTACGTTTTATACTTATGTTTTATATTGAGTGAACTAATCATAAATGCATTATTTGCATATCAAATACACATGTTCATAGTATGTTAATTCACTTGTGAATTAAAAGAAGTATGTGGAACTATTTTAGGTATCATAAGACTTTCGACTGCATACATCTTTATGTATCAATCTGAAGAGTTCACCGACTCTTATTTCGCTCCAACTAAATCGGTCCTTTGTCCTTAATTCCCAAATAATTCTAAAAAATTATATATACTTCTACGTCATTTAGCTAATGCAACAAATATCGTTATTCTAACAGATTTATTTCATAACAAATAGTGCAAACATTCATAATAAAATAAAATTATATTCACTTTCAGTCAATACTAAAATTAACTATTATTTCATAAATAATAATTGGCTTATTTACAAAAACAACTTTTTTATCTTGATGCATCCATTGATAAGTATTATATGGCATGCTCCCACTACTTTTGTCATTGTTACAATAACATATGAAATACGAAACTCCATCTAACTACTTATTATAAGCTATTTCTTTCTTTTGCTGTAACTAGTTTGTAGTCGAGAGTTTTCATTCAAATATCTTAAACTCGTAGAAATGAATTTTATAGAGAACAATTTTCTATATTATTATTCAATTTAGAATAGAAATCACATTTCTCATTCCATATTAAGTATCTTTTAATATTTTATACAATCTCGTTTCCAAATTCTCTTATGAAGCCGAGGTGACCATTCATTCTCTTTATCTCAACTGAGTTTAAGTTGCATCCACTTTTGTATATTCACTTTCCTTTTCAAAATGGTCAAACCATTTAAAGAAAATCCTTATTTTTATCAATTGTATTGAGTATACGATTTCACATATTGGTTTATTTGCTTATTTCCCATAAACTTATTTCATTGAAGTTTCATACAATACGAACTATGACCGCTCACCATAAAACATTTGTATGTGATTGTATATGGATCAAATATCCATATTCTTGTATTTCTTAAGAGTTCAAAACTCATAAAAGACAATACATGGTCTCAGAGAAATAAACACTTAAGCGATTGATGCATGAATGTTTTAGTGGTTTAGTGAATTGGCTCTTGTATGAGTTTTGAAGTGAAAACATGCCAAATAATTTAAAGGTAAGTATATTTTATATTTCTTGTCAATCTTAATTTAGTTCATTTCTCTATCTTAATTAATAAACATTATCAATATGTATTAATTGCACAAATTAATCGATGTTGATTGTCTTAACTTTATTTAGCAGACGTTCTTACAATATCAGAAATGTTAAATGTTGCTATTTCATTTTTCTACCAAGGTTCCTACTAGAAATTTATATTTCTCAAAACCCTAAGAAAACATAGAAATCTTTTGATATCTCTAGTGGGTGCTAGGACATGTTTGCCATGGGATTCTAACCTTGTGGAAAGCCCAACAAATCATAGGCCCACAAGCAATGGATAACACCTTATCGATTATATGTATACAACTCCAAATCCATGGTATTTATCCTAATCCCCATGGATTAGTTGTATGTACCCACCATTTTGTTACGGATTAAGTATAATGCACGTACCCTGAGGAAAGCTCAACATATACATGCATGTATCTTTTCTCGTCTAGTCAATATATTAATAGTACTATGTATAACATCACTAGTTTGAGGAAACCTCAACAACTAAAGAGTATGCATGCAATCTATTAACGTATAAATTATAGGGGATGACTTATATATTAGAGATTCATAAACTTTAATGTATTTATTTATATCGACCTAGCAAACAATGTATTTCTTATGTAATACCTTCATGATACAAGGGTCAGACACACCGGAAATCATGTATACGTACAATACGTACGTATTTGTTCCTTAAAACTAATTTAGGTTTCTTTACTATTCCACTTAATTTTATACATATAAAGTTATATAAGTATAAATTTATTTATAACTTTTATAATTTAATTTACTTATATAATATATACATATACCATGTTAAATTTAATCTTATTTAATTAATTTTAGTTATTATCGATTTAGCCATATTTAATTAATTAATTTTATATTATATAAAAATTTACATTACTCATCTTAAGCAATTTAAGATAGTTAATCAACTATAACATTTATAGTTTATTAACACATCAATATATGTATACATTTTAATTAATTAATTATAATAAATTTTATTTAATTGAACAATTTAATTAAAGATTTTAATTAATTTGAAATTTTAATTTATTTTATGCTAATAAATTTAAAGATAAACGGATAACTACAACAATTATAGTTATACACCTATATCAACATATATGCAATTAATTAGCTTTTAATTAATTATTAATTTAATTTAATTAATCATAATGGACAATTTTTAGTTTTTTTAAAACTTTTAAATAATTATTTAGTTTCTCAAAACAATTTCGAAAAAGTTGAATGCATTTTATAAGTGTTCCACGATCATATAACAAACTCAAACATATAGAGTAGACTTCAGAATAATGAAGGAATGGATCTAGAGACTTGGAGACAACTTTGGAGTGGCAAAGAAAAAAGGTTCAAGGAAGTGAAGTGTAAGATAAGCTAAGAAAGAGATCGATGCCAAAAGGAAGAAGCTTCAAGGAATTAGAGTGTAAAGATAAGCTAAGAAAGAGATCGATACCGACCTCTTTTCAGTTTGGTACCGATATGATTTCATGAACTTTGAGGAACTCTAGAGCTATGATCAAGGTAGCAATGGTTAATGCAATCTCCTAAGGCCCATTTCTTAAGGAGTAGGTGAGCAACTACAAAGAGCTTTGCAGTAAAGGCATGTAATAGACGTGTCAGAACCTTTTGGTAATAACCTAATTTCCAAGGTAAAAGTGCTCAGTGTTTGACGAATCGAAGCTAGAAGGCAAGAACACAAGAGAGACGAAGGATTTGTAATTAATAAATCAGATCACTACCGACCTAATTCTAGTCAATACCAATATGATTTTATGGCATGAGGGACCTTGTCTCCCCTCCTACTTTCTCAGATTTGGATTTTGATGTGGTATTTCATGACCCAACGACTTCGGTGGACAATTTTCCTATAAATAGAAGGCCTATAGCAACTTGGAGAGGACTTTTCCTAGGGTTTTTCCCTTTTGGACATATATCTATCTTCTTCTTCCCTTAACCTTCTTAAATCCGAGATCTAGGAGATTTTGGTCGGATTTGAGTAGTATTCTTTGTATTCCGAAGAGAAAACATAAGGTAATAAAATTAAAGTGGACATAGGTCGAAGAATTTGTCGAACCACTATGAAAATTATGTTCTTTCTTTTGTTTACTTTGATAGATCTATATCATTCGTGCTTTCATTTAATATCATGGTGTTGTGTGAATTTTTAGTGCAACATTTTTGGTGCTTTCACTGAGAACAAGCTTGGATCCGAAGTTTGGAAGAGATGAAGAGGCCTTCTACCAGGACTATTATAGGACCAAGTCAGCCAGAGAATAGGGGTAGTCAGGAGGTGTCCTCAAGTTCAAATCCATCAGTTTACATGACTAGAGAGGAAATGGAAATGATGATGAAAGAGATGCAAGATGGGATGGTGGTTCGATAACAGGAAATACTAAAGGGATTTTTCAAAAGGATGGGACAACCAGGAACAACCGGAGCAGCTGAAACTCAGAACCAGAGGCCAGAAGTTAATGCAGAAGCAATAAAAGTTAGAGCTAAGAAAACTGGAACAGAGCCCCCACGATCAAATTAGATCGATACCGAATCAGGTCGGTACCGACATGAATTTACATGGGACGCCGTTGATTTGGGCTTAGGACAAGCTGGGATGCTGGGAGCGAATGATGCTGGATCCAGAAATGCAGATTAGAATGCACCACAAGGGGAATTGGAACTAGAACCTCACTATAGGAACGGAGGAGAGGAATGGAGCTATGGATCAGAGACTTCCATTAGATGGAAATGACTGAATAGCAAAATTGATCAGGAGAATAGTGAGAGTTGGACTTTCAGACTAGAGTTTAGAGGACATGAACATAAATCCATTCACGCCTAACATCCGGTACGTAAGCAATCCACCTAATTTCAAACTACCGACGCTGGAACTGTACAATGGAAGGTTAAATTCGACCGTTCATCAGATGAGATACATCCAACATATGGAGGTGTTGGGTGCATCTGAGGAAGTGATGGGACAGTGCTTTCTATTGTACTTAACTGATTAGCTGTGGTGTGGTTCAAACAGTTAGAGAATGGGTCCATAAGCACGTGGGCCGGATTGGTAAATAGATTCTTAAGACAGTTTAGAGTTCACGTTTCTCGCCCGAAGAATGTGATGACGCTTTCGAGCATAAAATAGAGGCCTAGAGAGATTCTAAGGAGTTATTTAACTAGGTTTAATGCGACAACTGATGTGGTTCATAAGCCGGATCCATCATTTGTTCTGATGGTGACAATGTCCAAATTAGACTAACTTCAAAGTTGCTTTAGAATGGGATTTACCGATGGATCTTGCAGAGCTTTACCATAAATCCAAGAGATATTTATGCAAAGAGGACACCGAAGCTAAAAATGCTGAAGTTAATGTTGTGGATGACGGAGAACCATCCGAAGCAGGATATGGTAAGGATGGAGGAAAGCGTAAAAGTGATGAGGGCTTTGGAGGGACAATGCGGCAAAAGAGAGAACCAAAATTCTCTTCCTATGTTGACCTAACCAAAACCACAGAAATGATTTACCTAAATACTAGGGGCAGATCCCCTATCAGAGGCCAACTAAGAGGCAGCATGCAGAACAACAGAGTAGATTTAAGAAGTTTTTCCTTTTCCATGAGATGGATGGACATGAAACGAATGAATGTAGGTATCTATAAGATCTACTCGAAAAGTACGTTCAGAGTAATCAGCTACAATAATTACCGAGGAACCAAACTACAGTGGTGCGGCAGGAGCAGCGACCATCCGCGGTGAATGCATTAGGACACATCCAAAAATTTGGGTTGAGAATGATTATCCCATGATCAAGATGAATAGAGGTCATATTTGATTCCTTTGTTTTGATTTTTATTTCAGATAAATAAGATGGAATTACTATCGGGGCGCTTATACATGTACGGGACCTCGATTGGTCTCTAGGCACTGAATTGGATGTTTGATAGCAATCATTGGTAGTATAAATGTTTAGGATATTTGCTTGTTACTTTGATTTGGATTTTGTAAATAAATATTGGATTTTGAAAATCGTTTGAACATGATAACTGATATATAAACTGATTGGATATGGTTTTCCTGACCAAAGAGATGTGGCAATGAACCATAAGGTACAAGTTTCCTTGTTGGAGAGTGAGTGAATGAACTTGTACAGAAAAGTAAGTCCCCTCACCGGAGAGTGATTGGATGGACTTCCTTAGAGGTTGGGTCCCCTCGTCGGAGAGTGAGGGAATTGGACTCAACATGAAAATACGGTCCGAAGGGATCAGACCCTAGAGAAGACGTTGATAATATGATCTAGAGAGATCGGACCTTAGGATTTGAACGCCTTATAATTGGGCAACGATTACTGACTAATTAAAGATTATCATTGCCTCGATTCGGTTGGGCTTACTTATAATGAGATGCTAGGCGATTCTAGAAGATTTATAAGTAATGTTTCAATCGGTGGAATGCACTCTTACGATTAACAACACATGATTGCATGATAAACAATTAACCTAAGATAGATAAATCCTAGGCGAACATGGGATGACACAGATATTGATTTATGATAACCTAAATCTCAAGCGAACTTGGGATGTCATTGAAATATGATAACTTAACCCTGGGAAAACATGGGATGACTCTAATAATGATATGTTATAACTTAACCCTGGATGAACACGAGATGACTTAGATAGTGACATATGTGATATGATAACTCCGGATGAACACGGGATGATATGATTTACGACTAACACTTAAGCAAGGACTAGAGTCCTTAGCTATAATGATATAGAACAAGCTTTGATTTGTAGGTGAATCTGAAAGAACCAGATGGTTCACCACAACTTGGATTGATGGATAGTCGGAGAGCTCAACTACAAATTATTGATTATCCCTGATACTTGCTATTGTGGAAAACACACCTTACATTCATAAGACGTACCTTGTGGGGCAAGTGTTACAACAAAATTTTCCACAGTCTTAGAACAAACTCAAATGGATAAAATTGACTTTAGAATAATGAATGAATAGATTTAGAGACTTGGCGGATACCCTAGAATGGCAAAGGAAGAAGCTTCAAGGAAGTAGAGTGTAAAGATAGACTAAGAAAGAGATCGATACCGACTTCTTTTTAGATTGGTACCGATATGATTTCATGCACTTTGAGGAACATTAAAGCTATGGTCAAGGCACCGATGGCTAAAGTGATGGTCCCGAGACCCATTTCTAATGAGCAACTCCAAAGAGCTTTGCAGGAAAGGAAAAGTATTAGACGTGCCAGAATTTCTCAGTAACAACTCAATTTACAAGGAAAATGTGCTCAGAACTTAACGAATCAAAGCTAGAAGACAAGACATAAGAGAGACAAAGGATTTGCAATTAGAAAATCAGATCGGTACCTATATAATTTTGATCAGTACCGATATGATTTATGGCATAGGGGACCTCATTTCCCCTCCTACTTTCTCGGATCTGGATTTTGACCTGGTATTTCGTGATCCAGCAACTTCAATGGACGAGAAGGCCTATAGCAACCTAGAGAGGACTTTTCCCTTTTGGATTTATTTCTATCTTCTTCTTTCCTAAACCTTCTTAAATATGAGATCTAGGAGATTGTGGTCGGATTTGAGTGGTAATCTTTGTATCCCAGAGAGAAAACATAGTATAATAAAATTAAAGTAGACATAGTTTGGTGAATTTTCTAAACCACTATAAAAATTGTGTTCTTTCTTTTGTTTAGTTTGATAGATCTATATTATTGGTGCTTTCCTTTAATATTAGGGTGTTTTGTCAATCTTTGACGCGACAATAACTTTTAAAAAAAAATTCTCTTTATATTTTAAACTTAACTTTTATATTTAAAATACCTTTTAAATTTTCAAACAAAATTTTCAAATTAGCCCGAGGCCCAAAATCAATTTGGGCCTTTATTTTGAGGATAACATTTGGGCTTACTTCATCTTTCGGGCCAGGCTAGTTGCTAAGTAGGGCAGAGTACTTGATTACCCCAATCCAATTCTTTGACATTATATTTCTAGATACCATACTAAACGAGTAGGCTTTGATCGGTTAGTACTAACACTGCTAATTTAGGTTGCATATGTTATTTGGCTCCGATACCAATAAAGGAACGGGTCAGTTAGAAGAGCGTGAGATAGGTAGATATCAAATTTTTTCCTATTTTGAATCTACTGTTTCTATGATATCCAAAGGGATTTTAGATCCAATCTACAATTTGTTTTAAATAAAATCTTTATTTTATTTAATTTGTATAAAACAAGTTGTTTTTACAAGTGTATTAAATACAATTGTTTCTATGAAGTGCACATGCTACAAGTTAGATTTGTACATAGTTAATGTGATCGTACGTAGGTGCAAGGATTTACACCACAGCAGACTCATTTTCCCTTTACATACGCAGTTGTTATCCATAATATTGATATAATATATATATATATAATGTATATATATGTAATATAATATACAGGAAATAGGCACAGGGAAGAAGTTGTAAAAAAATTTAGTCCCAGGGATAACAAAATTGTTTTTTAGTCTGAAGGACACTTTTGAATGTGAACAGAAAATGATAGTTGCAACTATGATTCTGTGATTTACACTAAAAAGTGTCTTTCAGCCTAAAAAGCAAATTCTTGTCTTTGAAATTAAATTTTTCTTCAACTTTTTCCCTAAGCCTAAAAACCCCTATAATATATATGTGTGTGTATTAAAATCACATTAGATAATTTTATATGATTTGAAATCCAGAATTAACATAATGAATTAGATTTTAATTAAAGAAAGGTCTGACATTAGATGTCACATTATTACACAAGATTTATTCTATAAATTTAATCTGAAACAAATATTTGTGAACATTGTAATTATGATACATATATATCTGTAAACAAAATGGATTTAAAAGATTAATAATTTGGATTAAACTTCTAATTTAGAAATGAAACTAGAGTTTAAGTTTTTTCATAAAAAAATAAACTTAGAAAATAAAATAAAAGGTTTAAAACTGGCATAAAAGTGCATTCGTAAAGTTTAGACCAAAAAAACTCTCCTTCTTATGTGAACAATGTTCAAAATGTTTGTATCGAAAAATTAGCCATATAACTGTAGAAATCAATTTTTAGGGAATAATAAGTAATTGACATATATAATTCATATATCTTTACTACTAATAATGATAATTCATTCCATAAGCATTCAACCGTGTCTTTATAGAATACCCAAAATACCCTTTCCTTTTACGCTCTTTCCACGCATTGTCCGCTCTTCCTTGCTACAGAAAAAACCAAAATTGACTCTCTCTCTCTCTCTATCTCTAAGAGCTATTATCGATTAAAAATTTAAGCTCAAGCCCTAAAGATTCCAGCCTTCTATGATTATTCGTTGTTTTCAATAATTGCTTACGACTACCATGTTAAGCTCAAGTCCTAACAATCGTATGTGATTATTGGTGATTATCGACCACCGTAAAGATTTAAGCTCAAGCCCTAACAATCATATGTGATTATTGGCGATTATCGACCACCATAAAGAGTTAAGATCAAGCATCACCAATCGATTTCTATCAGACTTCAGACTCGGGTAATTATTTGCTTATTTAAAATAACTGCTTATGATTATGATTAGTGCGATTTACGATTAAGCAACGGTGATTTATGATTTACGAGTAGTGCTATTTACGATTAAGCATGGATTGCTTATATCCATCATATATCTGATTTGCGGTGATTAATGGTGATTTACGATTAAGAACGGTTGGTATCTGCAACGGTGATTAGTGCTCCTTTTATTGATTTGTTTTACTATTTTCTGTTTACTGCAGAAACTGAAGATAGTTACTGTGACTAATCGTGTTCAGTTTGCTTGCTTCAAAAATCAAAAACACAATAACTAAGGTTAATAATGGATTTTAGGAAATTTAACTAAAGTGTAATATCAGCGGTATTTTCAAATTTTCTATCTCTTAATACTCAACTTTCATCAGTATCAGTGCCAGCTCAACCAGAATCGCAAAAAATAGAAAGGAGAAGTCCAATAAGTAATAGTAATAAAAAATCAGCTGCATTGCTGTGAAGAAAAAAAAGTAGAACAGATTTAATGAATATCTAAAAAGGTAAAGAACTGTCTGTAGATAACAAAAAGATATGCATAGAATTGTTTATGACCTCCTAAAGACTTGACGCTGCTTTGGGTATGTTTGCGTGTATAAAAGATGTAAATAACTATTAATCAATTTGAACTTATATAAGGAAGAAAACAAAAGACATGTGGAATTTGTTTTATTATTTTCTCAAAACTTTGACATATGTATATCATTTTCAAATTTTGCTTCAAAGTTCATTCCAATCATAATATATATTGCTATTTATGTTTGCTTAGGAATTTTTATTTTCTGCCAGAATTTATGAGGTGACAAATGGAAGGGAGAAAATATTGAGGAGAAGTATTAGATATATTTTCTATAGTGGGAAATAGGTCTAGGGAATTATACAATCAATGTTCATTCGTTATATCTAAATACCAAAATTTATCAAAATCAGATTAGAAATATAAGATATATTTTCTAAAGTAGAAGAAGGTTAAAAATATAAGATATGTTATCATTTATATTGACATGTGGAATTTGATTTATATGTGACTCTCAAATATGAGAAGAAAATAAATACATATGGTTTTGTTTTATTTGTTTCTCAAAACTTAGAATTATGTTTACCATTTTCCAATTTTGCTTCAAAGTTTATTTCAGGTATAATAAATATTTCTATTTCTATTTGATTTGAAATTTTAATTTTCTACAAAATTTATGAGGTGACAAACGGAAATAAGTAAATGTTGACGAGAAGTATAAGATATATTTAAATTCCAAAATTTATCAAAATCAGGTTAAAAATATAAGATATATTTTGCTGAGGTAAAAGAAGTTTAAGAATAATAAAATGAGTATAAAAAAAGTGAAGGATAATAAAATGAGATTCTGATGTGAGCCCCTATTAGGACTGATATTATACATCAACAAATATCAACAAGTTGAAGATGCTTCTATCAGTTATTTTTTTTGTTTTTGGAAAAATGATCCAGTCAAGTAGTCATTGGTTTAAATGCATCAAATAAATTGCAAAGAAATTCGTTTCGTCTTCAATTCTTCATAGGTCGAATCTCGAGTCTCCCTTTGGTCATCCAAATTTTTAAATCAAATAGAATATCTAATACTTCTCAAAATACGTTAGATCTAAATATTCTATTTAAATGTTTCTCTAAATATATTTCAACCACGTACTTAAAAGTTTATCATGTTATACAAATCTGAAATGTTGCACTGAAAGCCTAAATATACACAATCTTTCTTTTAACTTTCAGTTTTGTATCGTTCTGTCATTCCCATGGCATGTTTTGTGATTTTTGCAGGAAAGTATTATTTGAGTGAACAAAAGGGAGTAGAGTAGCAAATATTAATCTAGATAATTGGCAGTTCCTTCTGGTAATTACTTTTTGACTACATATGGAACCATATTAACTTTCTTTGTTTTTACAATTGTTTTTTTCCTTAGACTGATCAAATTGTTTTTTTTCCTTCTGAACTTTATTGCTTCCTGACATTTTTTTCTATGGAATAAATACACACACATAAAGCTCTGATTAGGAAAGTCCACTTTGAACTTTTTAAAATATGAGTGGTCCTTAAAGCAAGGAGAGCACTGAGGAAATATTATCAATAATGAAACAGAGTCATAGAAATAGTTTAATGAAGGCCCTAAACAATAAAATGGCCCAACAAAAAAAATACATTCAGATCAACAGATGGCCGTTCAAACGAAGTTGTGAACAAGTAATTAGAAATTATACATCTTTAGCTCATAACAGAAAGTAAAATGAATGAGAAGTAGAAACTAAGACTGTGTTTGCTAAAACATATACTCCAGGCTATGTTTGCTGAAAGGGGAGCAAGTGGGCTCAGAATAGTTGCTACAAAACCAATGCTTGGGCTATTGAATTATGACAAGCTATAGTAACATCAAGTATTTGGACAGAAATCAGTGCTTGGGCTCAGAAAATTAGTTACAAAATGAATGAAAAATAGCAACTAGACTTGACAGGTGAAAAGCTGTAGCATATCAAGTATTAGGAAAACAGCTTAGTGGTATGGTTTACAGGCAGAAACTGGGTGAAAGCTTGCTGGGTAAAAACCGTTGAAGCAGATGTAAGTAAAAGCCTTTTATATTGAGTTAATGCAATAAAATATTATGGTTAACCAAACTATATCGTAATGCAAGAAGGTTTGGAATATGAATTTTGAGTAAAATAAAATGAGATATAATTTTCTTCAAGTTTGGTCAATATGTTGACATTACTTAGTTCATTGAACTCACTTATGGTATTTGTGAGCTATGTGCAGAGGTGACCAATCAGCTTTTCGTTCACCATTTCCCTTTGCTTTATCATTTGTACTATATGCAATTGGTAATCAAAGTTTTTTTTGCAACTATGCTATTTTAAGTAGACTTTTTTCTTTGTTATTATTTACTTTATCATGGATTTGTCCAAGAAGTGGATCGGTTTCAATTACTCATGGTTTTCCAGTTTCATCATTTGTCCAAGAGAAGCTCATTTTTTTTATTAATTTGGCTTCGTTGATTAATATTCATCAAAGTCAAACAAATACAACTAATACGATATTGGAGTGTAAAATATTTACCTTGAAATTAAATTTCATACCATTTAATATCGAAATGTAAATAAGATACTTTACTAAGTATTTTTTTTCATATTTAGAATTTTATTAAACACCCAAGAGCAAATTGGAGCTGTATGTTATTGTTTTGCAGAATTGAATCTATTCAACATTTAATACAAAGTTAATGACTTATTATTTCATTTAGAAATGTGTTTTTTCTTCTGAAGACTATATTCAGATTTATTCCTATCCAAGGAAGACAGCAACTCCTATCATATATTTTTATTGGTTCCTACTCCTCTATGAGTCTGACAATATGAAGTTACACTAACAAAACAAGCAATGGATAAAATTACATATCTATGACACTGCAACCACACGAAGTATGCTACTCCCATCTACGGATGGCAGTCCATTTAACAAAAATTCATATTTTTCTATAAGAAAATTGCAATGTCTAGCCTTAATTCTTCAATTGAGTGAGACAACAAAGATTCAAAACTTTGATGGATACACATCATAGTCTGATGTAAACCAATGTGTGTGTAAATTTGTACACTTTCAATAACAGATTCCAAAATATTATTATAATCATTATTTTAAATAAAATTTGTAGCTACCCTAAATACTGCCTTTTTTCTGGTGCTGCTCGCAGCAGCCCTGGTGCTGCTACCTTACAAGCACTTTTTTGTGTGTTGCATATCGCAGCAAGGTGTTGTTCTATAGCAGCAGCGCGCTGCTGCTGCAGCCTACTAGCTGCCTTATAGGCAACATTACCCTTTTTTAATTTGAATTTCTTTGTGTTTGGTCATTGTTCCAAGCCAGTAAATTCCACTGCAACTTTTCTTTGAGTCAAAAGGTCTAAGTGATATGGCCCATTAAATTGCTGAAATAATTGGATGAGACTTCTGTTAGGCATATGAACATTTAAATATATTTAAATGAACCATTTTTTACATTGCCATTTTGATATATGATACATTAACTAAATGGAAGTTGTTGCCTTAAAAGGTCTATGAGAGTATTATCGGTGGAAAATATAACCCAGCAAAATTAAGTTATTGTATTTAAATTTCTTTTTAAGGAAAAACACATGTTTTTAACACTCCAATGTCCATAATAACACTACTATAGGTAAGTTATTGTTTGTCTTCCTTTTGGTCATACAGGAATTTCCAACCATAATTAACAGTTTTAATACAACAGTCAATATTCTGCACTTAAATAAACAAGTATCTTACATATATTTCATTAGTTATATATCTTACATTTATTGCTTCAGCTTCAAGTTAATAATATTCAACTACTGAGAAAGGAAATATTTCCTCTTTAACATTGTTTATAGTTATACCCTAACACAACACATAACATTTAGGCTGTGTAATCAGTTGCTTCTTCTCAAATTGGAAACACTGTCATCTTCAAAACTAAGCTTTATATATATATATATATATAATGTATTGTGTTCAAAGCAGTAAGAGTTTATTGTATAAGTTAGAAAAATTGCATCACTTGAAGCTTCATGTTTCTATTTTTTATTTAAATTTGTTATTCTGCCTACACCCTTCTATCCTTCTTCCTTGCACACTGCAACCACACGAAGTATGCTACTCCCATCTACGGATGGCAGTCCATTTAACAAAAATTCATATTTTTCTATAAGAAAATTGCAATGTCTAGCCTTAATTCTTCAATTGAGTGAGACAACAAAGATTCAAAACTTAGAAGGATACACATCATAATCTGATGTAAACCAATGTTTGTGTAAATTTGTACACTTTCAATAACAGATTCCAAAATATTATTATAATTATTATTTTAAATAAAATTTGTTGCTACTCTAAATACTGCCTTTTTCAGTGAATCAACATTGAATGAACCAACAAATGACATAAGAAGCCTCATTGGTCCAACAATAGAAATTCATTCCCTTATTTCTTTGTATGGCCTAAAAATTATATATAGAAATGACTCTAAACTTCTAAATTTTTTCTTTCCAAATTTGCCTTAGAACCAAACTCTCACCCTTGGAGCTTAAAGTTGCAGCAGCAAACAAGTTATAATCTTTCTGAGCTCAGAGATAGCATAACTGTTCTGTATTCTTTATTGACATATGAGAAAAAATATTCTTCAAGTGCCATAAGAGATAATACAAGCAACACGAGTTCAGGTGCGTGTCTGTTTTGGAGCCCCGTTTTCTTCCTTTTAACATACCTGAATATTTTTTCATGGCCTCTAATCTTTGGTATTTTGATATATGCAACTGTAGTAGAGTGCAATTTTGTAGCACACTTGAATGGTGAGCATGTAAAACTATTGTTTTAGTCACATAAAAAATGGGTGAACATTACATCTTTCTCTGTTGGTGATTAAACAATGTACAAATTAAAGTTTGTACTATTAATTTTCTTTATTCATAGGAAACGTGTCTTATAAATTCAGTTCTATATTAGACTTCAATTTAATGTACATTGATCTCGAGGCTTAAGTTAAACACTCAATTTTAATTGGATTTGTCTATAATTTTAATTGTAGCACGCATGATTTCCTTAATTGTCTTATAAATTTAGTTCATTTTGTTACAACATGAGCCAACAACAAGAAGATGAAATGAATTTATTCAGACATAATAAGGGGTAACATTGCATTCAGTTTATAAGCTTTAAGCTTGATTTTATTTTTGATATCAGGATAGTTAATCCATGTTTCAATTTTAATGTTTCTTTCATACTTATTGACCACATTAAGCTTATTTATTCTACAATGTAATCAATAAATTAAATTAGATTAATAATTGTTCATGTGAAAAAAATCTGTTTCTACAAATGTTAACTAAGGAAGTGATATAATTTATCTGTACAATTTATGGTTAGTGTACCAGAAAACCATTTTCTTATACAAACCAAATTATTTGTTGCATCAGATGGTCAAATAGTAACCTCATTTTAACCTTGCAAATCATGTTTATCAATTATTGTTGACATCCTGTATTGGAAAAAAAACAGAGCTGATTATTTTAACGGTTGGATAGATTTTTATTTGACATACTATTCAGTAATTTGTAGTTCCATCACAATATTTTAATGAATCCTATTGACCAAATTCTAGCAATTTTCAAATTGTAAACCATACAGGTAGTAATGCTAATGTACCTTTTTCTTTGCAGACCCGTGGTTGACTGCATGTTAATGAAGTGAAAAGCGGCAAATAATGTATTAACTGTCTCTCTCTCATTTATGCCCACACAATTCATGTTTTTTGTGTATTGTTTTGTTGATTTACAAAAATGTATAATTGCTTTAGAGCTACTAATGGTTGTCTATATTGATTAATTAGGGATGCTATTAATTAACTGGCCGATGTCGGTCATATATGCTTCAATTAATATCACTTCAAATCTACATCTAATATAGTCGATATCTCTCATCCAATGCTGAAGCAGCAGTGTTTCACTATGTTGAGAAGCCTAAGGCTAAGACTGCTAGGAAGATGACATTGCTTGCTACTTAGCAGGGGGCTAAGGCTAAGAAGGAGAAGCTCAACAAGAAGAGGAGCAAGCTCACCAAGGAGGAAGCTAAAGCTATTAAGGGCACTGGAAAGGCGTTTTGCACGACCATGATCATCGATAGTGATCGCTGAATTTGAAAGCTTTGCCAAATGGATTGGAAACAAAGAGGAGACTGTAGCTGAAGCTGAAGCTCAGTAATTCAGTACTGTTGGTTATTTTCATGTTTTTTAGCATCATTAAGCTCTCTTATGTTTTGAATTTTTACCTAGACAATCTTTACTGTTGGCTTATGAATTTTGCTGCTTTGCTTAATGCACTTTTATGTAATTCTGTCACTGTTATTGTTGAAAAAAAGGATTTCTACTATGATCATTATCAATATGATATTTTTCATGCTCTGACTACTTCTGTCCTACGCTGCATGAGGATGCTAGGTTACCCTTTGTTATTGTTGTTTTTATGGAACAACTTCTTTGGATTATTGTATATGTTCGTATAAACTTCATGAAATAATTAGCATTTATATTTCACTAATATTTGATATGATACATGGAATTTGTGGTGACTTTTTGAACTTTGACTGTGTACAGAACAACAAAAAGCATAGTATGTATAATGGTTTTCTATTCATATATGATGTTTGTTGTGTTTTATTGGCGCATAACCAAATTAACGATATATAATTACTATGTAAATTCAAAATGTTAGTTGTTAGAGTAGGCGGTGCTTCAAACTTTGTTTATGAATCATTTAATATTTGAAGATAAGCTTGAATGTTCCTTATTTGGTATTATGTGGGAGTTGGTGGACTTTATATTTTGGTTGATGTTGTTTATTGAAGGAAAATAGAACCCTAGGGTCCATGCCATGCACTTTTCTACCGAACAGGAATTATGCATAAAGCAGAAGCCCTGTCATAAAGTGTTATAAACTTATATGTACCGCAATAAGGTGAATTTTGGTTTGAATTCATCATGAACACTATCTAAATAATTCTAAAATTATAACAACAAATAACTAATGAAAAAACTTAATTTTGGGTTTAAATTCACCAAAAACAATAAAATCCTAAAACTATAATTACAAATATGCATAATTTATTGTTAAAAAAACCTTTATGTCACAAAAAAAATTTGATCCAACAATCGAATACAGATCCATCTAGACGTGCATATATACTATAAATGAGTAATTTACGATGATATTATCAAGACGATGCAAATGAAGAACTCCCAATCAGTATCTTTTTGTCGTCATACAATACTGTACTCAAACGATACAATTATATGTTATTCTTTATGGATGTAAAGCAAAAGTATGCAGGTGCACATATTTGTAGCCAGTAATAGGTGGGCATGTAAATTAGTTTTTATACTGGACTGACCCAGTTCAGTTGCTATGAGGTTGAAATGGAACCTTTGTGGTTATATTAGGAGATATAGCTTGCCTGGTTATACGATGGTAGTGACAATTGATGTAGTAAAATATTTAAATATATTGTATATGAACTTGCGGCGTCTATGGTGTTTGTATTTTTTTAGCATGAATGACATTTGTTACTTCAGTCAAGATAAATGAGTAACAAATTGAAATTGTAGTATTTTTAGGTTTAGCATTTATTATGTGAATTAATGAGTACTTATTTGTGTTTATTTATAACTGATTTAAAAATTAAAAATTAATGTTTGTTTATAAAATATTTGCTTAAGGAAAATTTTTAATTTATGGAATAGATAAACAATTTGCCTTATTAAATAATTGTTGGATCAAAAATTGAAAAGTGTGAATTGAGTGGATGATAATTTTGAAAAAGTGAAGGATTTAACTAAAAATTTTGTATTTAAGAAAATCTAATCCATGACCTTTGATTGCACTATCAAAGGTCTTACTACTGTATTAATGGTCATTGGCATACCTATAATGATTTTGAGTAAGGTTAATTTGGAAAATGTGGAGGAATAAATTATTGAAGGGTGATTAAAAGAAACCTTTTGAGAAACCTGAATGTTCAAGGGATTAAAATAGGAATATAGCAAGATAATTAGGGAGGATAGAATAAAATGGGAATATTTGCTAATTTGGATACACTAGCAGGTATCTAAATACATTTTTTGTGTGCAAAGTACAAATAAGACATGGTTCGCTCTTTATTGTACATAGTTTTATAAATTTTATGTCTATAAGTTAACGAAATGTTTTTTTATAGTTCACATAGAGGAGATAGACTTTGAGTTAGTTATATATGTCATAATGGTTACCCATTTTCAGGATAATTACTAATTTGATGTATCGAATAAAGCAACAATTTACTAGATTAGCGGATAAAGCAAAAAAATTCACTTCATTTTAAACGAAATAATGAAGTAGTCAAATGATATGCTGAGTAATACTTGAATCACTGCATGCACATTGTGATTATATGCAGGTCCAATTGGACGTGCATATATACTCGTAGTTTTGAATGTAAATTTGATAAAAGTTTAAAATACATCTAAGCCAAAATTAGCTTTCAAAGTTTTTTATATAAAATTATCAGAAAAAAGAAATTGGACAAGTTGGGCATATGCAAATTTGTGATAAGAACAAACATATCTAAGTAATGTATAGAATAATAATAAATAAATAATGGTGGCATGGAACCAAAAACATATTAACTGAGATGAACGTATATCATAAGAGAATTAATTGAGATAAAGGGGTTTTAATTCACATGTTACAAGATAGTCAATTAAACACATAATGAATCATAAAAATCCAAGTATATGAATGATAAAATAGATAAATTAATTAATTAGAGAGTTATCTCAGAACGTTTCTTATAAATCACACCCTGAACGATGAATCAAAAGCTCATAGGTTCAGAAATCAACCTCAAGATATTGCAAATATCAAGAGGAAAAACCACCTTTATTGTTTTAATTTTATTTTATTTTATTTTTGATCTTGGAATATTTTCCCTATTACTAATGAATTTTTTTTGCCATGACTTGATTAGGGAGAAGAAGGAAAAGACTGAATGAAAGAATGACATAATGGAGGCAATAAAGATCATTAAAGATAAGACACCTTATTCTTTCTTTAATTTCTTCTTTGCCTCTTCATTTCAAAATCGAAAACTCCTCCTCTCCCTTATTTTTTTAACATATTAAGGAGGGAATGGGTCTAAAACACTTCAAACCCAGTTAATATTTAATCCATTTAAATGCACTCTACTGATATCGTATATCGATATGCGCATTTACAACTTTTATTTACGCACTTTATTATATATGAATGGTATTCAAACAAACAAAATAAAATTTTAGTAACTAATATTTCGTAAATGTTAATTAATTTGATTATTTTAAAATTACACTAGTATTTATTTTATCTAAATCCAATTTATATATTCCACCGACATCGTATATCAATATGCACGTTCATAACTTTTATATATGCACATTATTAAATACTAATGGTATTTAAAACATAAAAAAATATTAATAATTAATATTGTATAAATATTAATTAATATATTAACTTCCATGATTATAAATTAATTAAATCATGTGGTTCATTCGGAATATTCATCATGTCGATTGTGCGACTCAAAGGTGCAAATTCAGTCAATGATTAATATTGAACAATTCTAATATTAACATTCACACATCAACTTAGCCAGTGGTGTGACATTTTGATTGAATTTATTGTACGTCCAAACACAAAATCATTGATTCAATAATAACAATCATTACTAATCGTACTGCTCTGATCAGAGACTTTGACTTTGAGAGGACTATAATTGAGCATGACACTAACCTCATATAATCGAGGAAAAGAATTCTCCATCGAATAGTGTTTCACTTTCGCTGCTTCAACTCAGACCCAACTATAGTCACTAGATGGACACCACGCCATGATTTAATTATAATCAAAGTGCAGTGTCCCATTGAAGTTCCATGGTATTCTCAAATCGAGGGGAACTATGTAACATCATTCTTTGAGATTTTCTATTTGACCTTAGTTATATTAACCAATAGAGAACTCTTAAGCGAATCATTCCATAATTATCCAATAACTATCAGTCCATAACCCTTTGGTGCCCAAAGCTGCCATGGCTACTACATGGTCTAATATTTGGAGAGTGTTACACACTCTAGTCTCAAAGGATGTAACGATATCCTAAATCAGAACATCTTAAATAGGAATATTTAAAACAATATGTTATTTTAAACATGAAAAATCTCTCATGATTTCAACACATTGTAATTATTATCACATAAAATATTATTTAAGGATTTTCTATTTAATATACTTTAAATTAATTTCTTAATTTAATTATATCACAACCTTTTACTTTGAATAAGATTGGTTATCGAATTATACATATGTAACAAATTATAAATCTGCCCCTAGAATATACCCCTAACTCCATCAAGAATTAGGCTAATGCATTGTATTAGCAAAAGATTGGTTACTAACACTAGGCTTAAAAATATAAAATGAGGAGTGAAGCAAGCAGATAATGTAAATGACACAAGATGTAAAGTGGTTTTATAAATATTTTCCTATGTCCACCATGAAGATCTCTTACTATGTTTATCTCTTACAATTACAGGAGATTACAAGAGAATAATAAGAAAATTTGCTCTTAATTTATAATGATTTTAAACTTAAGAGCTTTGAGAGGATTTTCATGCTGAAAATGGGTATTCCAAGCACAAATATTTGCTTCAACCAGAGCTCAACCCCCTTGATGTAGCAAGGCATGGGGTATTTATAGTAGCTAAGATGGATGATGCACGGCTGAGATTGAGCAGTAAAAACAGACGGTAATCCTGCTTGGCTATTGACCTGGTCGCATAGGCTGATGGAAGATAGCTATAAAGGTGGAAGGAAATGTATGGCTGAGTAGCATGCTAGTTGTCCCTCCGTGCTAGGTGTTTACTTTGCATTAATGCTGAAAGAATCCTATAGGAGTAGGTATGCTTTCGGCAGAGCTGCTACAGTACCTAGTATGGTCGACCGTACAATTTGTCATTTACATTTGTATGCCGATGTGTCAAGATGGACAAGTAGTTTCTACCGAGCTATGTCGCCCGTGTTTGTCATCGAATCTTGCTGAGGAAAGCTAAATATTGCCATGGAACAAGTTGCAAAGGACGCACCAGGCCGGTTGGGGGATGACGAGATGGGCTGCCAGGGACTGGTCGAAGGCAGGCTGTGAAGCCGGGTCATGCTTGAGTTAGGCCTTATTTGAAGAGTTTACTGGTTAACCCATCTTGAGTTGAGCCGGCCGACAATAGATCCAAAGGGTTGTTGAGTTGATAGGTTGGCTCGCAGTGTAACTTGACAAAGGGAGAGAGGAACAGGTGGACCCGACTGAATTTAGGCCAGTATGAACTGGTCGTGTTTAGATGTGCTTGGCCAGCATGGATTGGGCTGGGCTGTGCTTAATTAGTTTATTAATTGTACTTATGAGAAATTTGAGTAAAATTATCATTTCATTGTTTAATAAGGCTTCTACTAGATTTTATATTCGTCAAATACCTAAGAGAAAAATAGAAACCTTTCAATTTCTCTAGTGAGTGTTAGGACTCGCTTGCCTTAGTGTTATGACCTTGAGCTTGCTCAACAATCATTTGCCCACAAGCAATGGATAACTCTTTATCGGTTGTATCATATATAACTCTTAACTATGGTTTTCCCCCTAATCTTGATCTTGACTTTGAATTTGCTCAACAAATCAAGAGTGATTATTCATTCTTACCTATCACTTTGCGACAGCCTAAGTGTAATGCACGTCTCTTGAGTTTTCTCAACAAATACATGCATGTGTCTTAACTCATCTAGGTAATATATTAATAGTACTACACATAACAACTCTAGCTTGAATTAGCTCAACAACTAGTGTGTATGCAAGTAATTTATCAATATGTAAATGTTAGAGGGAAATGTAATGATCCGTATTTTAAGTATCGGAGGATTGTAAAATATTTGTTTTAAAATCATATGAGGTCTTATGACTATAAATTTTGGAAATGTCAACATGTGACATTTCTTATCTTTAGAATTTTTATTAGATAATATTAACCCTGAAGCTCTTATATGACCATAACTTTTGATAGGGTTCAAACTAGGGTCTCAAAACCACTTTCATTAGATTGTGGTGATGATTTCTCTTTCCATAGAGTGGTCATATTAAGAATTTGGACTTATCACTTAGAAGATATGACTGTTTGAAGTTCTGACTAGTTCTGAGTAGATTAGTGAGTAATTAAAGGGTGATTAGTACAATCCATTAGCTCAATTCGGAATTAGGGATAATATCACTTCCCCCGGCCTTCATTAGTCATTCCTCTTCATTTCTAATCACCTCCTAACCTCCATAAATCCAAATTAAACCTAAAAACCATCATTTCTTCAAGTTAATTAGTGAAGTTAGTGAATTTAAGAGAAACTAACAAAAGAGAATAGTAGATATGTTGTTTGGGGGCTTTGGGATTTTTTTCCGGACTGTTCTGTATTAGATTTGCTTGGGACTTCATGTGCTTTGATCCAAGGTGAGTTTTTCTATCTCTCTCACTATAGTATGCTTATATATATGGTAAAATATGATTTTTGATATGATAATTAAATTTTAAGTGTTTTAGAACTTAGATCTGATATTAATAACACCCTAGAACCAGATTTAAAAAATAGATTTGAGTTTTGATGTGTCTTATATCATTTACCAACTATTATTGTAATTTATAGAAAATCAGATCTGGGACAATATATGCTTAGATTATGCTCATATGGATTAAATGTATTGCTTGAATGTTGTATGATGATGTTTGATAGTTATATGGATTGCATTGATGTGTTTGATAGTCATTTTGTGTAGTTAGAAAAGCGATACGTCGTTGGTGCAAATGACAACAAAGTGGTCGAAACGCGATGAATTTGGATACGATGTTCTTGAAGCTCTGGGGATTCTGCATACCAAATTTGAAGTGATTTGGAATTTATTTGTAGTCAAAAAGTGATCATCGTGCATTGTCGGTAGTGGGCAAAAAGTGGTCAGTGGCGGGATGATTTTGTGTTATTGGCCTAGCTGCTTCTGGTTTATAATCTTTTACTTCAGGATAGGCATGAGGTAGCTGGGGAAATGGAATGTAGACTTAACCAATTTGGAAGATGGAAAAGTAGTAGGGGTCGATCACTACTGCTTGGTGTTTTTGAGCCAAAAAATTCAAGTTTTAGGTGCCCTTGCTTTGGGTTTTTGGAATGAAAAAGTTCACGGGCCTAATCACTGTTGCTTGGTTTTTTTATATGGTTGTTTATGTTTTTGGGGTGGATACTCCGGATCGATTTGGGGTCAGTACAGAAAGTAAGAACTTCAACTTTTGAAAATTTTAGAGGTGGCGAAATAGGTTGGTACCGACCACTCTTAGTGGTGGCCATGGGGATCGAGGAATCGGGGGCATGCACGTGATGTTCCAATGTTCGTGTGCATGTGTTTGTTCGATCATTTGACGTCCATTTTCGATGGTTACAATGCAATGAAGATTGATGATAAAAGACGAGGCAAAGGTGCAATGCTTCGACACGATGACTTTGGAATTGTGATGAGGTGAATCTATGACATGAGATGGGCGAGTAGAGGTGTTCCGTACTTCGACAACACGAGCCTTTTGGTCGAGTACTTCAAGTGGGAAGTAAATGAATGGGACTATAGTAGTCCAAGGAAGCACATTCGACAAGGTGGAGCAATGGAGAGGGGCTTGAGATATTTCAGAACGAGTCAGGTGTTGAGGGGATCATTGATAACTCTGGATATGATGGATGTTCCAAGGAGCAATGGTATGTGAGAACGCTCACTTGTGTACCCTGGACCGTGAGACAGTTTGGTATATACTGAGAGGATAGTAGTCATGAGATAGGTATCCGAACGAACACAAAATCCAATTATGGCATGAGATGTTGCCAGCCTAAGAGGTCATAGAGTGAGTTATCATGTATCCAAAAGACGTTGAGAAGGTCATGATGAAGGGGGACTTTGAGAAAGTCATAATGAAGTGAGACTCCCGAGATAATCGTGGCGAAGTGAGACTTTGGGAATGATTGTGGCAAAGCGAAGCTTCGGTGAGTCGTGGTGAACCGATGTTTCTGTGATAATCGGGATGACTAAGACTTTGGGGACGGTCATGACGATGCATGACAAGGTAAGACCTTGGGATAGACATGGCGATACAAGACCTCGAGGTCGGTTTCATTGCGTGTTTACTTTTTGCTTGCTATGGTTATTATTATCGGTGTGATTGTTGGATGTCTTGTGATGTTGTTATTCTTGAGATAAGTACCCTGACACCCATAATATAATTAGTACTGTATACCCTTATTACGATAATAGTAGTATAGAATATATTCTATTATGCGCTAACTCTTTGAATGTAGGTACAGGTCAGGTATGATTATCCATACTATATGTCCTTTACTATCAGTTTTTATCTTGTGTCTGACTAGAGGTTTTATGTTTTGCATCTTATTATCTTCGATACTCTTAAATGAGTAAACTAGATAACCGATTTAAGGTTAGCGAATAGAGATGTTCAAAGGATGAGCAGGAGGCTGGCGCCATTATATTTACCACTAGAATTTGTAGCTCATTCCATTGTACAGCACCATTGAGCTTTATCAGTGCTTTATCTTATTTAGAGACGGATTTCTTTTGAGTTTATTTTAATGATGTATAAACTCTACTCCATTTGGTTTTATGACGATTGTGAACCTTGCACTCTGGCATTTGCTTTGATTCATTTAGTTATACTTATCTATCTTGCGTGTTTTATATCTATGTTGATATTATATTTTGTTCGATGCGCTGTGAGATATACGACATGTTATGATTAGAGTTAGCAATTTCACCCTTGACAATCATCCTACATCGACCAGGTACCGTTAGAACACACTCATCAGGTATATTAGGACGGAGGTGTAGGGCAGTCACCAAACATGATATCAGAGATTAGGTTGAGCAATCAACCTAAGTTGGTACTGGGATCCGTTAGAGATATGGTAGGTGGAGCGCTTTAGAATGGATCAAGCGATATATGAGAGATCATACTTGTTATATATTTTGGTTTTCAAAACTATATATTAATTATATATATAGTATATAAGTCACATTTTACACTTAAGCATCATAGATGTAGTTTTCCATCATGAGATAATGGCCATTCTTGTTGAAGAGTTTAAGAATGAGTCTAAATACAAGGAACACAGTTAGGAATTCTATGTCGAAAGTAGAAGAAGAAGGAGCGGGTTTGAGGGAAACTAATCCAGATATGCAGGCCGTGTTCACAGAGATGATAAGGAAAATGCTGTAGAATACCCAAGGTGCTGCTCCAGTTGCTGTTAGGGGTGCTGCTCCAGTGCAGGCACCCAGAGCTAACTTTGCTAAGTTGAACAAAGACTATTCTAGCTTTGGAGGAAAACCGATCCTTGGTACGAAATCACCTGTGGAAGTGTAGGATTGGTTGGATACTTGAGAGCATATCTTTGAAGACTTGAAGGTGGGATATGCAATGAATAGGAAGTTAGCCTCTAGGCAACTTCAAGATCGTGCCATAGGATGGTGGAATGCTGTTAAGGTTTCTATTACAGAATATCAGTTCACATGGGAACAGTTTAAGGTTAGATTTGAAGAGAAGTTCATATTGGCCATCCAGAAGTTGGTACTGTTTAGAAAGTTTACTGAGTTGAAGCTAGGAGAGAAGACTATCTTGGAGCATGTTGGCTGAATTCCACATGCTATCGAAATATGGTTTATCTTTCATTGATACCCCTTTGAAAAAGAATGAGAAGTTTATTATGGGTTTGGATAATTATATGGGGGAGAAGTTGGTGGAACATGTTGATGTGTCATTCAAGAGGATGGTTGAATTTGAGGTATGAGAGTCTATACACAAACCCAAAAGATGAAATTATTGTTTCAAAAGAAGAATCAAAACCAAAAGCGAGATGTGGAGGTAAGAGGAAATGGAACAATAAAGAGAAGAAGCAGTCTCAGGAAGAGGACAGCCAATAGAAAAGCAAGTGGGAGTAGAAGAGCTTGGATTGCAATGAGATGGTACATCTTAACAAGGACCGCAAGGCCCCATGGTGTGGGGAGAGGAAGTGTTTTGTCAGTGAGAAGGCTGGGCACTTGAAGAAAGACTGCCCAGAACTGCAGAAGAGTAAGCAGAGTGCTATTGCTTATGCATTGGATGTCGCTCCTACTTTGTTGGCCACTTCATCAGCAAAGGAGTGAGGGAAGGGCATTCTTATCCGAAGTATGCTTTATTTACACTATACCTATACATGTTTTTGTTTGATTTCGATAAGTTAGACCCTTCGTATATCTAGTGACTTAATGAGTAGGTTAGAATGGTGACCTGACCTAGTAGGTAGACCTTTAGTTTTTCAAACTCAGTAGCAGTTCAACCAACTTAGTGACAATTTGTCAAGGCCTAGTGTGTCAAGTCATAGATGTTTATTTGCTAGTAATTTTTTGGGTCTTGTAGGGTTCAGTATCATTTGGCGTGAGACAACCAAAAGGATACAGAGCTATGGCGAAAAGGTGAGGTGTAGTAAACGAGAACAATGCAGGGGAAGAGCGGAACCTAGGGTAGAATTGTTCACCAAAGAGGGTACAATTATGATTTGCTTGGTGTATTCGCTTGGGTTCCCACACGAGGAGTCGTCATCTTTATCCATGGTGAGGGAACACCCAGTGGAATTTGAAAGATGGCCAAGTAAAGAGATAGAGTTCTATATCGACCTAGTAACCAACGTTATATCTTCGAGGAAGATGGTATTTGAAGAGCAAGGAGGATTGGAAGTGCAAGAGATTGACCCATGGGAGAGAAGGTCCTTTCATAGGAGTATATACGGTGAGGAACACTTATAGCATTCGCATGGCAGGAAAATGATTCTTTGAGAAGTGTGGTGAGCCGGGGGCTTGAGAAGCTTATACTTGAATCCATATGTGATATTCCTATATTTTATTGAACAAAGGTACAAGATGCGCCAGAGTCACCTAAGAGATAAGAGACACTTGCTAGCTGAGGAATGGAGTTCCAAATGAACGCACGACTTGGGTATATTACCAGGAATGATTTCCGTTCAAAGAAAGAGTTAGAGCCAGGGATGTTGGCGAGTGAGATGAGGGACCCACTTCGATCGGGATGAAGTAGTGTCTACAGAGATAAGGCAGCACAGACTCAACTAAATTAGCTGGCTCCGTATAGAAGATAGACCATTTATACTTGACATTGATGGACTTAGGGATGAGATACTACGAGAGTGCCACCATCCGAGAATAATGGTACATTCCAGTAGAATAAGATACATTGGATAGACATCTTATTGAGAAAGGAATGATGGAAGATGTCAGGATTTTGGTATGTG
The DNA here is from genome assembly GCA_030737815.1 of Allium fistulosum. Classification (NCBI taxonomy): domain Eukaryota; kingdom Viridiplantae; phylum Streptophyta; class Magnoliopsida; order Asparagales; family Amaryllidaceae; genus Allium; species Allium fistulosum. The sequence continues at coordinate 4,146,062 of JASFAW010000015.1, forward strand.
GAAAATTTTATGAGAAGCACTAAGGAAAACAACATCAGATTTATTGGATGACGTCGAGTTTGAACAAAGAGCAGCTTAAGAGGATGGTATTGAAGTTGGTAGAAGTTCAACAAGAGTGAAAGCAGAGGTGATAATATAGTGGAGATTGAGGAAAACATGCGATAATGTGGAGCGCTTTATTGGTAGAGTTTTCTGTGTATTGCATTCACTTTCACTTGCAATGTCATATACGATAGCTTAGTGCCTCATATGTTAGGATAGTCATAATTACTATTTGATTGCTTATGGTTGCATGGTTGAATGGTTGATGTTTGAGATGATTGCTTGTAATCGTTAGGCATGCTAAGTAGCTATTTGAGTTTTTCTTGCTTGACCGGGATTTCAAGGGCGAAATTTCTAAAGGGGGAGGAGAGTGTAACGACTCATATTTTACATATCAAAGGATCGTAAAATATTATTTTTAAATTCATATACGGTCGTATGACTCTATAACTTCAAGAAATGTAAAGTAGTGACATTTCTTATCTTTAGAATTTTCATTGGATAGTTTTGACCTTGAAAATCTTATAAGGCCCATAACTTTTGATAGGGATCGAATTAGGTTCTGAAACCACATTAGATTGGGATAATGGTTTCTCTTTCCGTAGAATGGTGATAATAAGAATATGGAATTACTTCTTAAAAGATATGGCTATTTGAAGTTCTGACTAGTTTTGAGCAGATTTGTGGGTAATTAGAAGGTGATTAGTGTAGCCCATTAGCACAATTTGAGACTAGGGTTAATACCACTTCCTCCTAGCCATCATTACTCATTCCTCTTCATTTCTAATCTCCTTCATTAATCCAAATTAGACCTAAAAATAACCATTTCCCCAAGTTAATTAGTGAAATTAGTTCATTTAAGAGAGATTAACAAAGGAAAATAATATATCTGTTGTTTAGGGGCTTTGGATTCGTGTTGGAACTTTTATACATCATATTTTCTTATGAATTCATATGCTTTGATCCAAGGTGAACGATTCTACCTCTTTCACTATGTTATGCTATCTATATGGTAAAAAGGTGATTTCTGGTATGATTAAAGTTTAAGTGTGTAGCGACCCGCCTTTTTGACCCTTAAAAGTCGACACTAATACATCCACGGTATTCGTATGCCGAGCATCCAAGTCTTGAAAAGACGGATTGTTGGGAAAAAGAAAGAAAAGACAAAATAGAATCTCACATCGCGACGAGTAATATATAATACACAACAGATCTTTACACAAAGAAAACTATAATATACATACATCTATCAGAGTTCACTAAACAAATCATCAGCCTGGATAGTTATAACAATCTATCCTCACAAATGCTAATAAATATAGACAACCAACGCAGCAGAAAATAACATATATGAGAGATATGTCTTGGATATCCAACTAATATCCTGAAGATCCAAAGCATCCAAATTAGATCTAAAAATATACTCTATCTGACCCGATCATTATAAAAAAATAACGCCCGGATCGGTCTGGTAAACCAGCATGAGAAAATACACCTCAATTGATTTTAATGTTACAAAAAGCTTTTGAAAATAAAGGTATCTCGTAAGACCACACCGCACAAAAACACGGATGGGTTTTTACTCTATGATAACCAAACATTTCAATAGAAAATTCTCCGATATTATAATAATGTCTATGGTTCAAAATAAATATTGAATCATAGTCGAAATTGATACATTAATTAAATTCCAGCATAATAGGTATACAATCAAGTCCGAAGGTTCATATTGGAAAATGAATTCCAACTATGAAAGGGTAAGGTTATACCCATCAAATCCATACATCTCTAGATAAAATGTATGGAAAGCTAAACACATTGCACCTCTGCTTCTCTGGACCGACCCTACCTCTTACTGGATAGCACCGAATATGATCACCCCTTGGTTGCGATCAAACAACCATAATGGGCCCCGAAGCATGCATAGATATTGACTCTAGATAAGGCGATGATCATACCATAATGGGAGAGACTCACTTAGCTCTGCTGCATGTCCCTATTTTAGTCATTTTACCGATTGATGAGGCTAGAGGCTATGTTTTACCTTATAGATAGTCATTCCACTTGGAATGCTAATACTACACTCCAGGCAAAAATGCAATACCAGCATTCATCCATACAAGTTAGTTCTGGGTCTGAACGAAACCGAAGGCACTATTTCTACTACATCCATTTTGGAATCATACTCAGGATTAGTAGCAAGTAGCCCTGGCACTTTAAAGAGCTCCGTCTTCGATCAGCTTCAAGATGTCTTCCATTAGAATGCTTATACCGGTTCGAAGTGGTTTTCGGATAATATATCCGATCATGGTCTCTTCGAACCGAAAACGATAGTTTAAAACAGGCCAACATTTGACGGTCGGTTATTTAACTGTAAAATAACAAACAATTCAACCAGAGATTTAATTTCCAAAGGAAAATAATGCTGGTTAAGCACAAAGCACCTATTAGCCTTCTTAATTAATCCATTCATTAATTAAAATCACTTTGTAAATACTTGTATCAAAATACTTTTTATTCATTTTAATACTTGGAAAAATATCCATATACTTATTTTAGTGGTTCAAGTATATTCACAAAACATTATGAAAGATTTCTTATCCCAAAATCATATCAAAGGATTGAAATAAACATTGTTTTAAAAGAAACGAAGATAAGGACAAACCCAAACACTATTTCTTCGATGTTAAGCATGTAACGAACATTCACACCACCAAAATTAAGAAAGTCAAATTTGGGGAAATTCGATCTCAATTTCTTTTATAAATTTCTTCAGTAAATCCTTTTTAATAAATCTCTTTCATTTATGAAGATCTTTTTTACAAAAATTCCAAAACCATTTATAAAACTCATAATAAATTTCCAAGTTATTTATAAAAATCTTTTATAAATATCCAAAATTATTTATGAAACTGCTTTTATAAATATCCAAAATCATTTATAAAACTTCTTTTCCATTATAGAATTCCGTTATAAAAATCCTTTACAAAAATCCTTTATCAACCCTTTTTTAAATCCTTTATAAATCCAAAACTCCATTTTCATTTATAAACTCTTTATTAAGTGAAATTCCTTTATAAATCGGTTTATTATTTATAAATACAATTAATCAGATAAACAAATTAACTTTAAACATCATAAATAAATAATAAATTACTTTTCAACAACACTAGTAACAAAATCAATTTTCCTTTAGAACATCGTTAATAAAATAAATATTTTACTCCAAACACTTTATAAATATATTGATTACTAACTTCAAAACATTATAAATAAATAATAATTATTTACTTCAATACATAAATTACTTCAACCCATAATAAACAAATAACAATTATTAACAACAAAACATTATTTACAAATAATAATTATTAACTTCAGAACATTATAAATAAAATAATTTCAAACATTATTAATAAAAAAATTATAATTAATCTTTAAACATTATTATAATAAATAATAATTAACTTCCAAAACATTATTAATTATTTAAATAAATAACTTATCACGATATTAAAATATCTATAATAACTTTAAAAAAAATATTAAATATAAATAAACAACTTTTGAAAACAGTTTTTAACAATAGCAGACAACTTTAAATCATTATTAAATAGTAGTTAAACAACTTTAAAACATGTCTAAATGATTTAGAAAAGACAAATAAAAAGTTGGGGTAAAATAGAGAAGTTCAAAATCTGCTTAAATAAAAATATTCTAAAATCCTAAAGATTAGCTTTGAAATCATTCTCCAAATCAAAAACCCATTTCAAGCCAAAATGGCAATTAATAGTATTTCAAAGTACTAAATTTTGGCCAATAGCCACTAAGCACTTAACCAATGTTGTTATGAATTTTTTCACTATAAGGTTAAGTTTTCAACGTATAACAATGTCATAACCATTAGTGCTAAATAATCAAGATTCAGCAATTAACAATCTATATAACAAGGATATAACTGAAAAAGAATCAATAGGTGTATATAACTAGAAGTTGAAATCACTATGCTGAGAAATTCGAATTTTTCTACAAATTTCCTGTATTTCGATTTTAAATACTAATTGCTATTCAAAGCGGATATTTTAACCAGTCAGCCAATAATTTCAGCCAATACAAATAGTAAAATTTAATCTACTATATATCCTACTAAATAACCAAAAAGGTGAATTAAACTCACCGAAAATCCAATTATCGCCGAGCATTCTGGTTCTGTCTAAAATCGAACAGCATTCGATTTTAGCTTGAAATTCTACAAGCTCCAACCTCAACCAATCCAATTCCAAAAGTAGTGTTTGACGCTAAGAGACCAACGTGACTGACCATGTTCTATTTGGAACTAGTATGATATAGATATTGATTTTACAAGATTTACTAATTAAATAATATAATTATTTACTAATACATCATTATTTCCTTAATTAGCCTAGCTTAAACATCTCGTCTTCATTTTTAGGACGAAATATTTCAAACCCTCCATCGTCAAAATCAAAGCCCTTCATCGTCGCTACAGTGCCTCCGCCCCCGCCGCTCGTTTACTGAATCTCGCCCAGCCCTAGCCACACCCAACGACACTTGTCTTCGCCATTGAGCCACAACCGCCTTGAACGAACCCAAAAAATGTCGACGTTCATCACGCGATTCCGGCCACCATACGACGATCCATCCATCCATCACCTTCCCCTAGCCTAGGTGCACCCTTCTCTAGTTGACCCCATCGCTAGAAAATGCCTCTAGTGGGGCTGACGAGTGTAAGCCGTTAGATGGAGGGAAATTATAATGGTGGCTAGGGTTCAAAACATAGGGTTCGGGAAGGAAGAATAGGCTTGGGGTCCTATATAAAGGACTTCTAACCAACACTAGTCACGTCCGAAATTTTATGAACTCAAATCGAGGTGTGTTCACTGGCGTTCCTAGCCAAATACCCCTATTCCTAACCCAATGGAACTAGTTTCAGAACCTAATTCTATCATATACAGAAGTTAGTTTTTAAAATCAAATTATTCTAATTCTCTAAAATTAACCACAATGCATTTTGAGTTCGTACGATCACACGGTACGTTCAATCGTCACAAAACTTGTCGGCGTACAATAATTCATTATTTTGGATCTAATGGCATTAGTTTCGTCAAAATCCGAGACCGTGTCCCGAAATGGTAATTTCACACTTTAATTAAAACGGATTATCTTTAAAACAAATTCAATCAGTTTTAATTCTAAATAAAAGGTTTACTATTATCATTCTTATTTAAACAGAATTTAAATAAGCTTTCGAAATTAGTTTATTCAAATTAAATTCAAGGTTCAATTATGTAAATAATTTTGATATTTAAATCACTATTCTAGTATTAAGATCACAATTCACATATTCAAATAAATCCCTATATTCGAATTTTATGTTATTTGACTTATAAAACTAATATTTCAATATATAAAATTAATTAAATATTTCAAAATCAAATGAATAAAATTTTTGGTCGTTACATTCTTCTTCCCTTAAAAGAATTTCGTCACCGAAATTCCCAAAGGTAAGAAAATTGCTTCCAAACCCATTAAATTTTCGAAATCAATTAGTTGAAAAGGATTATTAAATTCTCTATGTCTTTTAAAGTTAAAGAAAATTTCGGAAGCAACTCTTTTGCGCGGCTCGATCGGAAAAACTACAAATCGCCACTACGGGCTCAAACCAACAAAATAAAACAAAAGCCAAGTAGTCTCCCATATCTGGGGCATAAAATCATCAAACCAAACCAAACCAAAAATATAAACATGTACCTATTAGTCAAGCAACTAAACTTTACTTATGAAACCAAAAGCAGCAAGCTAGCCTTTGCTTCATGTACTTGAATCTGACTTATATAACCCAAAAGAGAGTTAAACATGAAAATGAAACAATACTACAACTCAATCATCATATACATGAATTTAAGCATGCCAAAATATACATAGCAAACATCTCAAACAATCATGCCATAACAAATCAAGAAACTTGCATTTTTAGTGACTAAAGCATACGATTACATTTAAGCCTATACGTGTACATATGTTATCCATACGCAATATCAAATTCGATCACTCGCTCGATCACACAAATTTCACTTCCAAACTAGTATCGCTCACTCGACTTCTCTAGTGCGGACTTCGATCTGGTTCCTTGATTAGAAACCATTGTTCTCCTTGCATAGCCATATACTATGATAGAGAACGTCGGGATCATATCAAAAGTCTGTATCAAGTGTTTGTCGTCAAGAATCGAGTGAAAAATCCTAACTAGGACCGATGTAATCACCTCAAATCGTGTGCCCGAATCTAGATCAAAATAGTTATGCGAATAAAATGATATACATACAACTTACATATTTATTCAACTGTTTTCTTAACTATACCATATTCTTCTCCTTTTTATTCACATTCCTTATTACTTAGTATATTTCCTTTAATACCAATCATTTATGAACCATTTCATTAAACACTATTTTTTTTATTTTAAACCTATTCCAGAACACATTACTTAAGAACACAAATATTTCACAAGTTAAGTTTATAAACATCTTATAGACGCAACTTAGGTTTATCAGCACTTTAAAACTTAAGTTCATATTTTTAATTAATTTTAGAATTCATTTTCTGAGTCATTTCATAACATATTACTCTAAACCCTTCAACACTTTGTAAAAACTTATCTCGTTAATAAAACATTTCCCAAGATTATAATTACCTTTTAAGGAATCATTATTTTACTTAAGAAACATTACTTAAGTCTATTAACATTCTATAACTCAAATTCATATTTGCAAAATACTATTCTACTTCCTAACAGTGTATACAATATCAGATTTGTTTTACTTAACAATAATGTTCAACAAATTTTAAAACTTGTTTTAACTTACTATCTTCTCAAATTTATAAGTTACAAAAACTTACCTTCTTATAATTTCAATAAAAACGCTTAGCTTAAATTTTAATATCTATTCAGGAGTTTTCAACTATCCAAAATCATCGAAAATCCCATTTTACTTTTATAAAGCAAATTACCAAACAACATATCAAAATGAGGTGCAAAACCAAACCACCCTAATGTATAGGATATATGCATCCATATAATAGCTTGACCGAGAACTTCAGCCTTAAATACCCGGTTTTATTTCAAATCTATTTTGAAATAAATAATATATACATATCTTCTTTTGTATATCAAACCATACTTTTGGAATTTAAAACAAAATTTGTTTTATCCAAACAACTCTATGGCAAAATATTATGGCAGCAATCCCTCACTTAGAAACTCGAATATGAACACCGATGACATTGCAGTCATCACCAGATTTATTTTCCAGCGATCGAAGCGAGTTCAATGCTTTTTACTTCCTTTAAAACCCATTAAAAATATTTCTATTTAAAAATACTTCCAAATAATACTATTATTATTATTATTCCATAACTTTTTGAAAAGAAATTTCCAAAACATCGGAATTTAAATTCTCAAATTCTCAACTTAAACCTTTTTTTTTCTTATAAACCACGTTTATAAATTATACTTAGATAATTCCACTTCCTTATATAAAATCATTTCACAAATGTTACATTATTTAAATTATAACAAACAACTTTTATTAAAGTTAAATTTTTAACCTACATTATCATCGAACGCCTTATAATCAAATTGTGAAACTGAATTCACAAGGTATTCATTTCAATGTTCCCACAATTACTAATCTACCCAACCCATGCAGTGTAAAGGACAAAACTACTCCTAATCAACCATAATAGTTAATGCCCATAAACTTGTTGGGCACAACTACTCAATTAACAAACAATAACCAATGCTCCTAACTGGGTGAGCATGACTAATCAAACAATAAATGATAATAATTGAATATTATCATTTCCTAACAAACAAACACACCATTAATAACTATACTTATTTTATGAAAATTATTCCTTTATGTACAAAATGTAAAATCTTGGTAAAATTATTTCGTTTACCAAATTTTGAAATAATATTATGTCGGTTTACCTTGTTCAAGTGTTTAGAAAACCCTATTGATATCGTGGCATCTCACGACTTGACCAAAATTCATAAGCCACTCAACAGATAAATCAACACAATATAAAACATTTTATAGCACTAACGAATGCGCATGCTATATATATAATACACCCAAACTCATCTAGGGTCTCACTTTCCTATCTTAAATAAGTAACCCCACCGAAGCCTAGGTGTTCGCTCAACCAAAGCTCTGATACCAATTGTAAAAACTCGCCTTTTTGACCCTTAAAAGTCGACACTAATACATTCTTGGTATTCGTGTGCCGAGCATTCAAGTTCCAAAAAGACAAATTGTTAGGAAAAAGAAAGAAAAGACATAATATAATATCACATCGTGATGAGTAATATATAATATACAACAGAACTTTACACAAAGAAAACTGTAATTTACATACATCAATCAGAGTTCGCTAAACAAATCATCGGCTTGGACGGTTATAACAACCTGTCCTCATAAATACTGATAAATATAGACAACCAATGCAGCCGAAAATAACATATACAAGAGATACGTCTTAGACATCCAACTCATCTCCAGAAGCTCTAAAGCATCCAAACTAGATCTCAATTATACTCGGTCTGACCCGAGCATTATAAGAAAAATAATGCCCGGATCAGTCTGATAAACCAATATGAGAAAACATACCTTAATTGAATCTTAATGTTGTAAAAATCTTTTGAAAATAAAGATATCTCATAAGACCACGCTGTAATAAACACGGATGAGTTTTTACCCTACGATAACCAAAACATTTTTATAGAAAATTCTCTGATATTATAATAATGTCTATGGTTTAAAATAAATATTGAATCATAGCCGAAATTGTTACATTAATTAAATTCTAGCATAATAGGTATATAATCAAGTCTAAAGGTTCGTATTGAAAAATGGACTCCAACTATGAAAGGGTAAGGGTCTACCCACCGAATTCGTACACCTCTAGCTAAAATGTATGGGAGACTACAACACGTTGCACCTCTGCTACTCAAGACTGACCCTACCCTTTACTGGATAGGGCCGAATATGATCACCCCTTGGTTGCGATAAAACAACCATAATGGGCCCCGAAGCATACGTAGATATCGACTCTAAATAAGGCGATAATCATACCCAAATGGGAGCGACCTACTTAGTCCTATCGCATGTCCCTGCTTTAGTCATTTTCCCGGTTAATGAGGCTAGAGGCTACGGTTTACCTTTTAGATAGCCATTTCACTTGGAATGCTAACACTGCCCTACAGGCAGAAATGCAATGCCAACATTCATCCATACAAGTTCGTTCTAGGTCTGAATGAAACCGAAGGCACTACTTCTACTACATCCATTTTGGAATCACCCTTAGGATCAGTAGCAAGTAATCCTTGCACTTTAAAAAGCTCTATCTTCGATCATCTTTAAGATGTCTTCCATTCGAACGCTTCGAAGTGGTTTTCAAATAGTATATCCAATCTCAGTCTCTTCAAACCGACAACGATATTTTAAACAGGCTAACATTTGGTAGTTGGTTATTTAACTATCAGATAACAAACAATTCAACCAGAGATTTAATTTCCAAAGGAATATAACGCTGGTTAAGCACAAAGCACCTATTAGCATCCTTACCTAATCCTTTCATTAATTAAAATCACTTTGTAAATACTTGTATCAAAATACTTTTACAAAGGTATATTCACAAACCCTTTTTACTCTTTTCAATACTTAGAAGAATATCCATATACCTATTTCAATGGTTTAAGTATATTCACAAAACATTATGAAAGATTTCTTATCTCGAAATCATATCAAAGGATTAAAATAAACATTGTTTTAAAAGAAAAGAAGATAAGGACAAACCTTCAGTGTTAAGCGTGGAACGAACGTCCACACCACCTTAATTAAGAAGTCCAAATTTTAGGGAAATCCAACCTCAATTTCTTTTATAAATTCCTTCAATAAATCCCTTTTAATAAATCTCTTTCATTTATGAACATCTCATTTACAAAAATTCCAAAACCATTTATAAAAGTCTTAATAAATTTCCAAGTGTATTTACAAATCTCTTTTATAAATATCCAAAATCATTTATAAAACTTCTTTTATGAATATCCAAAATGATTTATAAAAATTCTTTTCCTTTATATAATTCCATTATAAAAGTCCTTCATAAAGCCTTTTTAAAATCCTTTATAAATCCAAAACTCTATATTTATTTATAAACTCTATATTAAGTGAAATTCCTTTATAAATAAATTTATTATTTATAAATATAGTTAATCAAATAAATTAATTAACTTTAAACATCATAATTAAATAATAAATTACTTTTCAACAACACTAGTAACAAAATCAATTTTCCTTAGAACATCGTTAATAAAATAAATATTTTACTCAAAACACTTTATAAATATATTGATTACTAACTTCGAAACATTATAAATAAATAATTATTATTTACTTCAAAACAGAATAAAAAAATTAACAATTATCAACAACAAACCATTATTAATAAATAGTAATTATTAACTTTAGAACATTATAAATTTAATAATTGATAATTAATAATTTCAAACGTTATTAATAAATAAAAATTAATCTTCAAACATTATTATAATAAATAATAATTAACTTCCAGAACATTATTGATTATTTAAATAAATGACTTTTCACGATATTAAAATATCTATAAATAACTTTAAAACAATATTAAATATAAACAAACAACTTTTAAGAACATTTTCAAACAATAGTAAGCAACTTTAAATCATTATTAAATAATGGTTAAATAACTTTAAAATATATCTAGATGATTTAGTAAAGACAAATAAAAAGTTGGGGTAAAATAGAGTTCAAAATCTGCTTAGATAAAAATATTCTAGAAACCCAGAGATTAGATTTGAAATTATTCTCCAAATCGAAAACCCATTTCAAGCCAAAATGGCAGTTAATAGTATTTTAAAATACTAAATTAAGTCTAATAGCCACCGAGCACTTAACCAATGTTGTTATGGATTTTTTTTCACTATAGGGTTAAGTTTTCAATGTATAACAATGCCATAACCAATAGTGCTAAACAATCAAGATTCAGCAATTAACAATCTATATAACAAGGATATAACATAAAAAGAATCAATGGGTATATATAACTGGAAGTTAAAATCATTACGGTGAGAAATCCGGATTTCTCTACAAATTTTCCTGTATTTCAATTTTAAATACTAATTGCTATTCAAAGTAGATATTTTAACCAATCAGCCAATAATTTCAACCAACGCAAACAGTAAAATTTAATCTACTATATATCTTTCTGATTAACTAAAAAGGTAAGTTAAACTCACTGAAATTCCAATTATCGCCAAAGCGTTCTGGTTGTGTCTAAAATCGAACAGCGTTAGATTTTAGATTGAAATTCTACAAGCTCCAACCTCAACCAATCCAATTCCAAAATGTAGTGTTCGACGCTACGAGTCCAACGCGATTGACTGCATTCGTTTTGGACCTAGTATGATATAGATATTGACTTTACAAGATTTACTAATTAAATAATATAATTATTTGCTAATACATCATTATTTCCTTAATTACCCTAACTTAAACATCTCGTCTTCATTTCCAGGCCGAAATATTTCAAACCCTCCATCATCGAAATTGAAGCCCTTTACCTCTACTATAGTGCCTCTACCGCCGCCGCTCGTTCACTAAAACTCACCCAGCCTTAGCCACACCCAACGCCACCTGTCTTGGCCTTTGAAATGCCACCACTGCCTTGACCAAACCCAAAAACTATCGACGTTCATTATGCGATTCCTACCACCAACAGCCACCATACAACAGTCCATCACCTTCCTCTAGCCTAGGCGCATCCTTCTCCAGTTGACCCCATCGGCAGAAAGTGCCCTAGCGGAGCCGACGAGTGTAGGTCGTTGGATGGAGGGAAATTATAATGGTGGCTAAGGTTTAGAACATTGGGTTTGGGAAGAAAGAATGGTTTTGGGGTCCTGTATATAGGACCTCTAACCAATACTATTCACGCCCGAAATTTTACGAACTCAAGTTGAGGCGTGCTTACTGGTGTTCCTAGCCAAATACTCCTATTTCGAACTCAATGGAACTAGTTTCGGAACCTAATTCTATCATATATAGAAGTTAAATTTTAAAATCAAATCAAATTATTTTAATTCTCTAAAATTAACCGCTACGTGTTTCAAGCTCACACGATCACACGGTACGTCCAATTGCCACGAAACTCGTCGGTGTATAATAATTCATTATTTCGAATCTAATGACACTAATTTCGTCCAAATCCGAGATTGTGTCCCGGAATGATAATTTCACATGTTAATTAAAACAAATTATCTTTAAAACTAATTCAATCACTTTTGATTCTAAATTAAAAGTTTACTATTATCATTCTTATTTAAATAGAATTTAAATAAGCTTTCAAAATCAATTTATTTGAATTAAATTCAAGATTCAATTATTTAAATAATTCTGATATTTAAATCACTATTCCAATATTAAGATCACAATTCACATATTCAAATAAATTCTTATTTGACTTGTAAAACTAATATTTCAATATTTAAAATTTATTAAATATTTCAAAATAAAATGACTAAAATTCCAGGTCGTTACAAAGTGTTTTAGAACTTGGATCTAACACTAATAACACCCTATAACTAGATTTAAAAAGATAGATTTGGGTTTCGATGTGTCTAATACCATTTACCAACTATAATTGCAAATTTAAAAAAATTGGATCTAGGAAAATATATGCTTGTAAATCTTGTTAGACGAATTATATGCATTGCTTGGATGTTGTATGATGATATTTGATAGTTGTATGGATTACTTTGATGTGTTTGCTAGTAATTTTGTGTAGTTAGGAAAGTGATACGTCGTTGGTGCAAATGACACCAAAGTGGTCAAAACATGATAAAATTTGGATATGATGTTCTTGAAGCTTTTGGGAATCTACATACCAAATTTGAGATGATTTGGAGCTGATTTGATAGCCTAAGATGTGATCGTCGTGAGTGGTCGGTAGTGGGCAAAAAGTGGTCAATGGTGGTGGGATGGCGTCGTGTTTTTAAGCTAGCTGCTTTGGGTTTATGGAGCTTTTACTTCGGGACAGGCATGATGTAGCCAGGGAAGTGGAATGTAGACTTAGCCAAATTTTGATGATGGAAAAGTGTTTGGGGACGACAACTCCTATTTGGTGTTTTTGAGCCAAAAAATTTGGGTTTAAGGTTTTCTTGCTTTGGCGTTTTGAGGTGGAAAGGTTATCAAGTTCGATCACTCTTGCGTGGTGTTTTTCACATGGTTGCTTCGATTTTTGGGGTGGATTACTTTGGCTTAACTTGGGGTCAGGCAAGAAAGTTAAAACTTCGGGTTTTTGAAAATTTTAGAGATGGTCAAAGTGGTTGGTTTACCGACCACTCATAGTGATAACCATGGGTTTGAGGACTCAAAAGCATGCATGTGGTGTTCTAGTGTTCGTTTGCGTGTGTTCATTCGATCATTCAACGTTTGTTTTTAATGGTTACAATGCGATAAAGATCGATGATAAATGACTTGGCAAAGCTACGATGCTTCTACGTGATGACTTCAGAACTACGATGAGGTGAATCTACGACTTTAGATGGGAGAGTAAAGATGTTCCAAACTTCAATGACGTGAGGCGTTTGGTTGAGTACTTCAAGTAGGACGTGAATGAATAGTACTAGAGTAGTATGAAGAAGCACATTAGACAAGGTTGAGTTATGTAGTGGTGCAAGAGATGTCTCGGATCGAGTCGGGTGCTTAAGGGATCATTGATAACTCTATATATGATGGATGTTCCAAGGGGCAAGGGTATGTAAGGACGCTTATCTATGTGCCCTGGGCCGTGAGATGGTCTGGCCTGCCCTAAGAGGGCAGTACCAATAAGTTAGGTATCCGAAAGAACACTGAATCCAATTGTGGAATGAGATGCATAGAATGAGTTATTATGCATCTAAGAGGTCTGGAGAAGGTCGTGATGAAGGGGGACTTTGAGAAAGTCGTAATGGAGTGAGACCGCGGAGATGATCGTAAAGAAGTGAGACTTCGAGAATGATTGTGGCGAAGTGAGACATTAGTAAGGATCATGGTGAAGCGAGGCTTCGATGATATTCAGGATGATGCAAGCCCTAGGGGACGGACGTAACAATGCGTGATGAGGTGAAGCCTTAGAGATAGACATGGCAATACAAGACCTCGAGGATGGTTGTGAATTGCATTTTTAGTTTGTGCTTGCTATGATTTTTATTATTGGTGTGATTGTTGGATGTCTTGTGATGTTGGTATTCTTGAGATAGGTAGCCTAAAACAAATAATACACTTAGTACTGTATACCCCTATGACGATAATGGTAGTATAATATATGTTGTGTTATGCGCTAACTCTTTGGATGTAGGGACGGGTCAGGTATCGTATTTAATGATTGTTTATCGCTTGGCTCATGGTTTTATGCTTTGCATCTTATAATTTAGGGTACTCTTAAATGAGTAAACTAGATAACCGATTTGAGATTAGCGGATGGAGTGTTTAGAGGACGAGCAGGAGGCTTGAGTCGTTATATTTATTACTAGAGTTTGTTGCTTAATCTTTCGTGCAGCACTATGGAGCTTTATCAGTGCTTTACCTTATTTATAGATAAATTTCCTTTGAGTTTATTTTGGTGATGCATAAACTCTACTCCATTTGCCTTGTATGACTAATGTGAACCTTGCACTCTCGCAGTTGCTTTGGTTCATTTAGTTATACTCATCTACCTCATTTGTTTTATATCTATGTTGGTATTATATTTTATTCGATATGCTATGAGATATATAATAGGTAATGATTAGAGTTAGCAATTTCACTCTTGACAATCATCCTGCATCGGTTGGGTACTGTTATAGTGCACTCTTCAGGTATATTGGATGTCGGAGGTGTTAGGCGGTCGTCACAGAAAATTTATACTAAGGATTCATAATCTTTAATATATTTAAAGTGATATCGATTTAAGGAATAATCTATGTCTTATGAAATATCCTCGTGATTCAAGTACAGACACATCTAAAATCATGGTATACATACCATACATATGTATTTAATTCAAAATTTTCTTTGGGTTTCTTATAATTCCGCTTATATTTTATTTATACATCTATATTAATATAAGATTAATTTTTTATATTTATTATAACTTAATTAACCTATATAAAATTTATATTTATTTTAATAAATTAAATCGTATTTAGCTAGTTTTAATTTTAATTTTAATTAACTAATTTAATTAAATGTTTATGAAATTTTAGAAATTTTATTTTATTCATACTAAACTATTTAAGATGAATAATCAGCTATAACCTTTTATAGTTATATCTATACATATATATCAACATGTGTGTATTTATATTAATTAATAATTAATTATTTATTTATCAAATAAATTACTTATTCAATTAAACATTTTAATTAAATATGTTTTAATAATTCATATTTTTTATTTAATTTAAGATAAATATATTTAACAATAATCTCCATAGTTTTATGTATATATTAATATATGTGTTTATTTTACTTAATTAAATTTTAATTAATTATCTATTCAATTAATCGAATTAGATAGACATTTATATAAAAAATGGAAAATATTAAATTAATTTCTCAGGAAAATTGAAAATTTATTTTATAACCTTTATAAAATTTACTTTTGTATTTTAAAATTAACATTTAAATCTAAAATATATATTGTATTTTCAATATTAATTTGAAAATTAGACCAAGGCCCAAAATCAATCTGGGACAACCATTTGGGTTTACGCCAACCTTTGGGCTAGGTCAGCAGCTAAGGAAGAGAGAATACTTTTTATTCAATCCTAAGCCTGGATACTACTATTCTAGACATCCATCAAGTAGAGAAGTTTAATTAGTTGGCTCTAAATATTGACTAATTAAGTCGCGTTGACCGTTTGGGCTCAAATACCATTGTTGGATTTGGCCCGGTTGGTAGTTGGGTAAAATAAGTAAGTTTCAAAAAAAATTCCTTAATGGATCTTAATGGCCCTATGAGATATACTAATTAACATTAGATCCAATCTAGTGATTTAATAAAATCATATTTTATTTTGAACATTTAATATTTTATTGAATTAATCTTTATTAATTAAATATAACTGGTTTATATTTATGAATATATCAGATATATTCAAACATAGATGTGATGATAGACATATGTGATATACAACACTACATAACATTATAACAAATACAAACATCTTTAATGTATACATGTGTAGATATTGAGATTTGTATCTATTGTGTATATATTGAACATTTATATATGAGCTAGGATCAATAGCACTGTTTATTTAGCGTCAATTGTAGCCCCCTAATATCAACCACAAGTTTTATTTAAATATCTGGTCCACATTACAGGAGAGATAAAGAACAAATATTTAAATATGGCTGATATCAGGTAGCTATAAAATGGTGCTAAATAAAGGGTGTTATTGATCCTAACTCTTTATATATATATATATTAATTGCCCTATTTAATTTATTTAATATATATATATATATATATTTGTGTGTGTGTGTGTGTGTTATATTTCGAAAATTTATATTTCATAAAATAAAATTAGACTTTGTAAAATATCTTATATAATTTGACTAAGTCAAAGTTTCATATTCAAATTTAACATAAAATATCGTAATTTAACTAGGCAAAAATATATTCAATTTAAATTTCAGATCCGAGTTAATACGTTAACTAAAATTTATAATCTTTAATTGGCTAAGTAATAGTTATACACACACACACACACATATATATATATATATATATATTGAATATATACAGCCGATATATTCATGTCACACATATGAATCCATGGTGACCAACGATTTTGCTGGAGAATTAGTGACACGAACACGCTCTCCTCTTTTTCCTTTTTTCCTATGATTTCCTCCTCTCTTTGCTTCCCCTCTATGTCTTTTCGCTATCGTCCTGAGCATGTTAATTCACTATCCTTGACTAGATCTGGAAGGCAGTTTGGTGCCCTCAACGCCGACCAATAGCCATTGACTTTCACCGCTAAGGCTTCCGAGTTCCCGCCTCTGCACCACTCTCCTGACCGCCTTCTTGGTTTGGGTTCCTCTTCACCTGTAGCTTTGTTGAACTCTTTTTCCGCATTGGCTGTCTGCGGCGATGCAGCCTCGCTCTCTGGCACCGTATCATGCAAGATGAAGTCCCTCATTTCCCCCATCTTGGCAACTACTGCTGCTGGCAGGTTAGGCCAATAGACTGAAACGCTTGTCCCTATTTTCGGTTAGGTTAGTGAACCTGAAGCTTGTGGTTTGGATAGTGATTTGTTAGGATGTGGGTTATTAAATGTTTCTAAAGAAGTTGGAAGTTTAGCTAGTCCTATAAAACATAATCGAAATATTGACCTTTGCGTGCAAATTGTTCGAGTTAATGACCAGCCTCTCTTTCATGAGGCTAAGGGTGATGCAGTAGTGCAGGTCTATGTGATGTGTTGGGTGTGGTAGAATTGGATGTAGCTGCCAAAGCTAACTCTTGGCCATTTTCAAATAGGGTACAACAACCTTCTTTTGTTGTCCTGTTGAGAATCTGAAGTGGACATCCTTGTTCACTTCCTTGCCTAGAAATACTGGTGCTTTTGTGCCCCGTGATTTTGATGTTGTGGAAACTAATGGTATATTGGTGCCTTCGGAGGAGGTAATTTAAGCAAAAGCTTATTATTGGCCTAATTTCTTGGTTGGTTTCTCCCTGGATTCCAACCCGCCATATCATATTGTTAAAGAGCATTGTCACAATGTTTAGAGGTTAAGAGGCAGTCTCCAAGTTCATTTCGATAATTCAATGTTCTATTTCAAGTTCTCTAGTCTGGAGGATAGACAACGTGTCCTTGAATCGAAACCTACATTCATTAGTGGCAAGCCATTTATTGTGACTACGTAGAGTCCTTCTGTCGATAGTGCCAGAGAGCAGGTATTGCCTATTCCAGTATGGGCTTATTTCTCTCATATTCCTTCTGTATTGCAACCGTTGATAGGTTTAAATTGGCTGGCATGCACTATTAGGAAACTTAAGTGTTTTGATGCAAATACTGTTGCAAGAGAGAAATTGGTTTATGCTAAAGCATTGATTGAGATCACTCCAAACAAGCCTCTTCCAAAACAAATTAGAGTCCAGACTATTGTGGGACATTATGCAGACCTTGTTGTTCGCTATGGGTCTCGAACATATGCACATGTTGCAAATCTTTTGGTCATACTATGGATAATTGAAAGCATGGTAAGCCTTCCGCTCCTCCCCCTTCTATTCCTCCACTTTCTATTCTCGAGAAAGTCCCACTGCCCCGCCCCCATCTGGAAATGGGTTCTAAAGTGCGCTCTGAGCCTGGTTGTGTGGGATGTTGCCTCCCTTGCTGGTTGCTCTGAGGCTAATATATTTGTTCCCTCTGCTATTATTTCTGATGAGGTTGCTCCCCTTATTCATGTCACTCCATCCCCTACTGCCGTCCTATGGAATCCATCAGAGCAAGCCTAGACTCAAGAAGACTCTAATATGATATACAATCTAAAGTATGCAACATTTTATAAGTACGTTGGCGAGAAGGGTGGGAGGAGGCATCTGTATTATTAGGCATTGAAAGCTGACCTTTTGTTATATGTCCTTGGGAAGCTTGGTGAAAGGAATAAGTCGGTGTTGGCAGATGACTCATAGGATAGGAAATTTCTTTACTATAAGGACTCGTCTAACTATGTTCCTTCCTTAGTGTCGATGTTTGAGGATTACTTTCATGTTATAAGGCCCTCCTCTCCGGAGGAGGACTAGTCCTTTGTAGTTATTAGTTTCGACACTTTTGCCAAACTCCTAATCTTATTGTTTTTTTAGTTGTTCTAGCACATGTGCCGAACACCAATTAAAATATCATGAATAAAAGTGGCATGGTCCATTATAAAACCGGCTGGCCTTGCCATACATACATACATACATACATAAATACATACATACATCTATGTATGTATGTATGTATGTATGTATATTGTTGAAAACAATTAAAAAAAATAGAATTAGTCTATTTGATTATTACATATATAATATATATTATATAAATATAATTCGACACAATTTAAAAAAATAGAAGTCGCCGAAAGTAATTTTGATTTAATAATATATATATATATATTGATTTTAAAGTTGAAAATAAAAATTTTACTATTTAAATAATTATAATTCATAAATGAACAATTAAATTAGTAAGAAATATATTTTGAAAAATATTTTAAACATAATAAAATTATTTTTGGCTGAAACCAATTTTTTTAAAATCGTTGTACAATTTAAATCATTGCATTTGATTGTACAAAACATTTAATCAATTGTAAATTGTTAAAACTAAATTTAAATAATAAAAAGACAACTTTAACATATATAAACGGTGATATGAGCATATAATAATAATATGAAATATAAAATAATACCTAGATTAAGATAAATCCTATTTGACACACTTCCATCTATGCAGTCTCCTAAATCTCCGAAATCGACACCTAAAGTTGCAACCTTCGACGTATAACCATCTTGGATTTGAGTGGTTTGTATTTGAACTATGAAGTGGGAAGAATTGGGTATAAGAGATTAAGATAGCCAGTTAAGTTTGTAAAAGAGTGGAACCCAAAAAAGTAAATGAATTGCATTGCATTTATGGAGGTAGATAAGGAGATATTTGAATAAATTTCTACCCACTTATCTCTCATCTTCTCATACCAATTCAAACTCCCCTCCTTTACTAAGCATGGCCAGCCTATTACAATGGTGTGGCAATCCACATCATTTGCAATTATTTTTTTGACATTTAACTAACTAGATACAAACCGATATCGTATATCTATGCATATACACATAACAATTATATACACATAAATAATTATTAATAGCACCTAGAAAATTATTAAGAGCTATCCCACTTACTATAAGCAACCCAAATACTAAATGTACTTATAATTAATATTTCTCTAAATATTAATTAATTTATAACCTTTATAAACTAATCGAATCGCGTGGTATTTCGGAGAGTGAATAGATTCAGCTGTGCGACTCGTAGTTGTGAATTCAGTCAACAATTAATATAGAACAATTTAAATATTAATGTTCACACGTCACCTTAGCTAGTGGTGTGATAATTTGGCTGAATTCGTCACTCATAGATCTTTATCGGTAAAATCCAATTTTACATTTTCTAAAACGATACATTATAGTAACGATAATTTACACACGTTCTCTTCATTAAAACTATATCACTTTCAAATATATGGAGTTGTGCATTGGGAAAAATTCCAATGTTATCCATATTCAACTCCATTATTCCAAGTCCTTAGTTCAATAATAACACTTATTATTAAATATTCTGTTTTGTCCAGAGTTTTTAACTTTGAGTTAACTACGGTTGACTATGATAATGATCTCATACAACTGAGGAGATGAATTTTATATTGAATAATGTTTCACTTCCAGTGCTTTAAATCAGATCCAACTATAGTCGCTTGATGGTCGACATGCCATGATTTACCTATAATCAAGGTGGAGTATCCACAATGAAGTTCAATAGTATTCTCAAGTCGAGAAAACTGTGTAACATCATCATATTGGGATTTCCTATTTGACTTGGTTTCTATCAACCAATGAGAAACTCTCCAATGAGTCATTCTATAGGTATCCAATAACTACAAGTATACATAACACCTTGATGCCTCAACAACCATGAGTAATGCACTACCTAACATTTGGAGAGTGTTACGTACTCTAGTCTTAACAGATGTATCAATATCCTTTCTCGAATCACCTTGATTAGAAATATTTAAATTAATATGTTATTCAATATTATGATAAATTATCATGATTGCAAATACTTGCAATTATTATCACATAACTTATTATTTAAGGATTTTCATATTAACATACTTTAAATTAATTACTTAATTAATTATATTACAATATAAAAAAGTATTACAAAAATCACACACCTTTATTATGAATAATGTAACATCCCACCTTTTTGTATGCTTAAGCAGACACACGTGCCAACTTAAACCATACAGAAGGGTGGATTGTTATGGGGTAAATAAGAAAAAGTGGAGAAATAAAAGAAACAAAATAGAATCTTGCAGCGGAACGATAAAATATAATAATCAAATAACAGTTCATGTAGCTGTTTTACAAAACATTTGATTATACTTATACAATACATATCAGAGTTACACATACCAGAGAATGATAATTAATGCAGCGGAATACAAGGGTGTAGTGGAATATAATAAATAGTAGTAGTAAAATCTTCGTCTTCGTCCTCCAGAAATAGATCCTTCAAATCCTGAAATGCTCAGGCTGACCCGAGCGAATTGAAAAGACAAAACACTCGAGTCAGAACTAAAAGATCTTATGTAAGTTAAATCAATGAAATAAATATGAGTGTAAACGGCGTCAGAGATGTTTACGGGGTTTGACATCTCCTATCCAGTGTCTAACGTGAGTGCAGTAACTTAAGAAATGTTCGGGATTCACATCTCTTAAGGATCCGTTAAACTATCTACTATGTAGTAATATTCGCTATATACAGTAGTGTCTAATCAGTAAAGTATAATCATATAGAAAATAGCGTTAAGGGGATGGAGAACCTTAACGCGGTCGGATCTTAAAATCATAATCGTAGTAAAGCTCGATATGGTAGGTGACACGGCACAACTAGGCAATGCCAGGGTAGATATACCAATTACGCACATGGACTGATGGATACGCATAGCAGCCACTACCGTTCCACCTCGAACAACATTCCCAAATCGGAGGATGGCCATCTAGTCAAATCACAAGTAAGAGTATAATATCGAAGAAATGTGTCCGAGAAGAGGTGCTACCTCACTGGTCCGAGATCGCTCCTGTTTTAGCCACCTTACGCCAACTCACGGGAGTTGGGTCCACGTATATACCTTAGGATCGTCGCCACCATCCTACTTCATTCTGGAAACTCCACCGCGTACACAGTTGTCAAAGTGGTTTTCGGTATCGACAGAGAGTATGTCCATATCCGATCCCGGTCTCTTTAACAACCAATCGTTATTATAACACCGTGGTCATTTACAAATATATATACTTTTAAAACACAATTATTGCCCTTTCAAAACATATTCTTTATTTCAAAATAGTATATATTTTAAAACCAAAATATTTTTACTATTTCAAACCCAAATTATCAATGTATTATTTCCATTTCAAAACCCAATTCAATAATATATCATTTCCATTTCCAAAACAATTCAATAATATCTTATTTAAATAAAACCAAATTTCCAATCACTAATCTTTCTTAAATTTAGATAACTTGAAATATTCTTTTAAATCATCTTAAACCCAAACCACATTTGGAAGTCATATTTCGAAATTTTCAATTTCAATAGGTTTCAAATCCATATATTCACAGATAATTCTTAAATAAATTCTATTTCAAATAAATTCATTTTCCAAACCATATTACTTTCAAAGTTATAACAGTTTCAAAAACCAATACTTTGAAAACAATAATATCTTAATTTCAATAAAACATTTCAATTTTGATATATTTCAAGACATTAAATATTCCAAAATTCCCAACCAAATCTGATAATCTTACATATACCTTAATTCAATTTACTATTATTTAGTTTAGAAATATTTATTTAATAAATTCAATATCACTTAAATAAAGCTCAAACTTGAAATATTCGTAAATCAAACTTAAAACATCATCAAATTTTACTTAGCTTAAATTTTAGAATTTAACCATATATAAAAATATATTTATATAATATCAAAATTAGTATATATATAAACCCTTATTTTCCAAAATCCATAGAAAATCACTTTAAAATATTTTATATATAGACCACGGTGCCTGTATATAATTTTTCTATCCTATGGTCAAGTGATACAGATATTTATCATTTCAATCCGTAATTTTTAAAGATAAAAGTTTACGTTATATATCATTTCAAACCGCAATCCCGAATAGAATGAAATTGCATAATAACTTGCAGTTTATATAAAATATAGCATCCATTCATCCAAATATCAATAAAAACCATTTATTACAATCATCATCCAATTTAAACAAACATCAATATAAAGCATATAAAATATAACAGGCATCAACAATAGTTTATATTCAATAAAAATTAATAACTGTTTAACTGGCAGTTTATATGCAATAATAAATAAATTTTACTGTCGAATTATATGCAATAATAAAATTAAATAACAATTTAATTTAAATAAATGCTATCTAACTGAGATGATGATTAAATATATGCTCAAACAATCATAGATAAATTTTAAATCACATTAAAATTTAATTAACAAACATAAGAACATTCAGAAGTTGTGAGTGGGTTAAAACACTCACCTTTTGAATTTAAATTGAATTTAAATTCAATTTAAACCCAAAAATTTGACTATCTCAGAATTCGTCCAAACTAGCGTCATCAAGTCTGGAATTTCAATACGATCCTAACAAAAGAAACCGCGCGTAAATCGGAGTTCGTATGTGGAAGTTATGATGAAAATTGCGATTGAATTTCAATTAAAAAAAAAAGAAAAAGATAACACTCTCACCTCCAAATTGTGAATGCCACGTCACCCTTCTTTCCTCACGCAGCAGCTCTACAGGCCACGCACGCACGGCAGAACACGACTGTTCATCGCGTTGAACAACAGCTGCCCCTCCTCCGGTCGCAAACGCACGGACCCCCAATGCTACGGCCACGTCCCACAAATCTGAACCCATCACCTCCGATCGTACGCTCCAGGCGCCATCAACCGTGCCCCAGAGAACTGACCGCCGCCTAAAATTACAATCCCTAGGTGAATTTTCTCGCCGATCTGACCGTTGATTCGACGAACGAATTTCACCGATGCACTCCCCATCGTTCACTCTCCAAAACCCAGAAACCGTTTCCCGATCCGACGACTTTGATTTCGGCGATGATGAATGGCCGAAACTTCTTTGATTTTTAACAGTCAAACGACAAACTGAAACGAAAAACGAACACCACCAGTGAACTACGCAGTTCGAGAGCTTCAACATATATTTATTTCGAATTTTTCTGAGGAATTTGAATTTTTATTTGATTTTTGAAATGAATTGGATCTGAAATTGCATACATTGAGAAAGAGAAAGAGTTGAGAAAAATAAACGTACAACAAATGAGAGAAGATGGAGGCTAGGGTTTATAACTGGGTTTATATAGGTAGGGTTGCAAATAGAGTAGACGGATCTGATTAACAAACGTGCTGAACGATAATTGGCCCAAAAAGCCCGTTCTGACTCCGGAACGAAATTGGGTCAATCCATATATCAAAATAGGTGTTTTAAAATATTTTAAACTCAATGGAAAAGGTTTCAGGTTCAAATTCCGTCGTATGAAGAAGTTGTGCTAAAACAATATTTTCCAAATTGATTTCAATGCATAAATTTCAAGGTGTTTTGAGTCCGTACGATCAAACGACAAGTCCGATTGTTACGAAACTTGAAACACTATTATAATTCACTGTTACGGATCCGATGAAACTAGTTTCGTCGAAATCCGAATCAGTGGCCAAAATGGCTGTTTTCACACTAATTAAATAAATTGAAAATTAATTAATTAAATCAACTTCCAAATTTTAATTCTATAATTGACAATTCTTATCATTTTTATTTCTTAAACAATTTCAGATGTCATTTTAATGTTGATTCAATCATAAATTTTTAGCGTTAAATTTTCAATCTCATAAAATTCAAATTTATAAATAAATTTCCAGAATTTTCATTAAATTGAATTTACCCATAATTATTCCATTCATAATTTCAAATACACGGGTTTACCATTTGATTTAAAATTATTACATAAATATTTCCCAAATCTCAACTTAATTTTAATTTACGTAATAATTACATATTTGATTTCCTTTATTTGTAATTTATCCAAGTATTATAAATTAAATAAATCAACTCACGAATAAAATTTCAAATTCTATAATTCACAAATAAATCATAATTATTAAATTAACGCTTATAAATCAATAATGACATTAATATTATCCACATTTATATGAACGTTATTTCATTTCCCATTAGCGTAACATTCATTTATTTTATTATCACTTATTACAAATTCTAATTCCATTAACAAATAAGCACGTAATTAAAAATATATGTTACAAATTTTGAATTAATCACTATTCATTACTACTGACTTTAATTTAGCATCACTTACCTTGCATCAACATTGTTACTTAAGATCCCTATCCAATTGCAATTTATATTCAATTGAATGCATTTACTCTTTCCGTTATGTTATTAATTATCATTAAGGCACATCTAATTATCTTTATTGATTTTATACAATTACCATTAACTGTACATTCAATTACTATTCAATGTATATTTATTCAATACTTACTCTTGTTTTCCATATTCCATTTAAAATCAAATCATTTTATATTATTTTATTGAATTGGAATTTCATTTTAAATTGTTAACTTTTAATTACAATTGCTACATCTAATTCCTAACATTCATTTTATTAATAATTATGAAAAATATGACAAATTTAGTTAACGAAATTCACGGGTCGTTACACTCTCCCCCACTCAAAACTTTTCGTCCCCAAAAAGGAAAAGAAGGAAAAAGAAGAAATAAGAAATCAATATATCTTTTTTTTTAAATATTAAATTTATAAACAACAATTTAGTTTACAAAATAAAATAATTTAAAATAAAAAAAAAATATACCAATTTATACCCATTTAAATCATTATATCTTTTTATACTTAAATAAATAATGTTTGGAAAAACATTTTCAAAATAACTTCTAAGTCCAAAAATTTACGAAAAATTTCGGCAGAGTCTCCTTTGTACGGGGAGACTCGGAAGAAAATATAATATAAATATATCAATATACCACATAAAATATCCAAAATTTAATATCCCAACACGGAAAAACAATATAATAGCGCTATAAACTTAATCCGAAAACGTACCTATTTGTCGGGCAATAACGCTTAAATTATGAAACCAAAAGCAGTAGCAATTGCTTCCATAACCTGCATTTTTTACTCATATAATCTAAAATGGTTAACAATTATATAAGATGAAATATTTAAGGTTGTTTCAATCACAACAATAATCAATACACAAACACTTGCAACAAGGCATACAACCGTAAAATCAATCGTTCATTCATATCAAACAAAACAATAGTTGTTCAGGTTCATAACTTTTAAATTGTATAGAGAGAAGAATAAACTACTAAGTGTACCCTTCACCCAGCAGTCTTAGGTGAAACTAAATAGATTATTCCTACATCCAAACAATATTAAAGTATCCTTGCCCAAACAACCATAAGCCAAACAAACAATAAATTCAACAATAGATCAAGTTCATTATTATTAATTTCATTTCATATGTTGTTGTTTAATTTCCTCTTTATTCATTATTTTTATACATTAAATCAAATTCCTTAGTAGGTAAATTTATTAACTTAAGTTTACAGTCATTTTCCAGTATTCATCTTTTATTCTTTTTTTTCTGAGGTAACTTCAACTTATTACTTAAGTTTATTATTATTATTTTATAATACTAAAATCCATAACAACTATAACATCAATACTTATTAATTTCATTTATTCATTTTTAAATTAATTTACTTTGCATTTTATTCATTTACTTGATTTTATTTATTCATTTATTAATAATATTCATGTTCAATTTTAGTTACTTGGCATAACAGTTATACTTTAATTCTTATTAATAAAAGAAATTTACTGAATATTTCATTACATAAGTTTACTTGTACAATTTACTATACATTTTCTTATTAAACATTTTCAACTTTTATAATTTTTTTTTGTAAGTTATATTTATGCTTTTAAAGAATGAAATTGAAAGTTTTACAAGTTTTCTCATTTCCTTTAATTATTTTAATGTTCAATAATTATTTCCTTTATTTCATAGGTTACAATTTTCAACTTTTATTTAATACCATTTATATCCTAGCATTAAATCTCTTATTTCCTTTAGAGGTTTCAATTCATTAATTACCTACGTTCCAATTCACTTCAGTAATTAGGACTATTTATTAATGGAAACTTAAGAATTAAATACCGGGTTTTATTCAAAAATCATTTTAAAATAATAGATAATATATATACTTATAATTTATATATCCAATTATATTTACAACAATTTAAAATAAAATAATCTTGTACTAAAACTACTACAGTGGCCTTCCCACTTTGAAACTCGAAAATGAATGTCGATGATGCGGCCGCCATCACCGAAATTATTTTCCAGCGACAAAGAGGGGAGTACAACTTATTTCATTGCGGAATTTTTTTTTAAAACATTTCTTTCAAATTCTATTTAAATATTTATATCAGAAAATACTTCTAACAATATTATTATTATATTCCAAAATCAATTGAAAGGAATCTTCAAAAACCCCGGAACTTAAGCTCTAAATTTCCAGTTTTCATTTATTTTATTTTCAACTTAGTTTCAACTATTATTTATAAATTTCATTACCTAACAACCAATATATAGCAACCAAATATATATATTTATAAGATATTTTTATATATGGAAAATATAATAGGCAAAGTTATTTCATTTACCTATATTAAAACAAATATTATGTCGGTCTGTCCTATTAAGTGTTTAGAAATCCCTATTGATGTCACAGCGTCCCATGCACCAACCGGAATTTATAAATACAAAACGGAACCGATTAACACAATATTAAAACCTTTTTATAACACTAACAAATACGCTCTCCCATATATATACACTCAGCGACTCCCATAGGGTATTACTACCCTATTAGTAAAGAGTCAAACCCCACAAAGCCAAGGTTTATCGCTAAACCAAAGCTCTGATACCAACTGTAACATCCCACCTTTTTGTATGCTTAAGCAGACACACGTGCCAACTTAAACCATACAGAAGGGTGGATTGTTATGGGGTAAATAAGAAAAAGTGGAGAAATAAAAGAAACAAAATAGAATCTTGCAGCGGAACGATAAAATATAATAATCAAATAACAGTTCATGAAGCTGTTTTACAAAACATTTGATTATACTTATACAATACATATCAGAGTTACACATACCAGAGAATGATAATTAATGCAGCGGAATACAAGGGTGTAGTGGAATATAATAAATAGTAGTAGTAAAATCTTCGTCTTCGTCCTCCAGAAATAGATCCTTCAAATCCTGAAATGCTCAGGCTGACCCGAGCGAATTGAAAAGACAAAACACTCGAGTCAGAACTAAAAGATCTTATGTAAGTTAAATCAATGAAATAAATATGAGTGTAAACGGCGTCAGAGATGTTTACGGGGTTTGACATCTCCTATCCAGTGTCTAACGTGAGTGCAGTAACTTAAGAAATGTTCGGGATTCACATCTCTTAAGGATCCGTTAAACTATCTACTATGTAGTAATATTCGCTATATACTGTAGTGTCTAATCAGTAAAGTATAATCATATAGAAAATAGCGTTAAGGGGATGGAGAACCTTAACGCGGTCGGATCTTAAAATCATAATCGTAGTAAAGCTCGATATGGTAGGTGACACGGCACAACTAGGCAATGCCAGGGTAGATATACTAATTACGCACACGGACTGATGGATACGCATAGCAGCCACTACCGTTCCACCTCGAACAACATTCCCAAATCGGAGGATGGCCATCTAGTCAAATCACAAGTAAGAGTATAATATCGAAGAAATGTGTCCGAGAAGAGGTGCTACCTCACTGGTCCGAGATCGCTCCTGTTTTAGCCACCTTACGCCAACTCACGGGAGTTGGGTCCACGTATATACCTTAGGATCGTCGCCACCATCCTACTTCATTCTGGAAACTCCACCGCGTACACAGTTGTCAAAGTGGTTTTCGGTATCGACAGAGAGTATGTCCATATCCGATCCCGGTCTCTTTAACAACCAATCGTTATTATAACACCGTGGTCATTTACAAATATATATACTTTTAAAACACAATTATTGCCCTTTCAAAACATATTCTTTATTTCAAAATAGTATATATTTTAAAACCAAAATATTTTTACTATTTCAAACCCAAATTATCAATGTATTATTTCCATTTCAAAACCCAATTCAATAATATATCATTTCCATTTCCAAAACAATTCAATAATATCTTATTTAAATAAAACCAAATTTCCAATCACTAATATTTCTTAAATTTAGATAACTTGAAATATTCTTTTAAATCATCTTAAACCCAAACCACATTTTGAAGTCATATTTCGAAATTTTCAATTTCAATAGGTTTCAAATCCATATATTCACAGATAATTCTTAAATAAATTCTATTTCAAATAAATTCATTTTCCAAACCATATTACTTTCAAAGTTATAACAGTTTCAAAAACCAATACTTTGAAAACAATAATACCTTAATTTCAATAAAACATTTCAATTTTGATATATTTCAAGACATTAAATATTCCAAAATTCCCAACCAAATCCGATAATCTTACATATACCTTAATTCAATTTACTATTATTTAGTTTAGAAATATTTATTTAATAAATTCAATATCACTTAAATAAAGCTCAAACTTGAAATATTCGTAAATCAAACTTAAAACATCATCAAATTTTACTTAGCTTAAATTTTAGAATTTAACCATATATAAAAATATATTTATATAATATCAAAATTAGTATATATATAAACCCTTATTTTCCAAAATCCATAGAAAATCACTTTAAAATATTTTATATATAGACCACGGTGCTTGTATATAATTTTTCTATCCTATGGTCAAGTGATACAGATATTTATCATTTCAATCCGTAATTTTTAAAGATAAAAGTTTACGTTTATATATCATTTCAAACCGCAATCCCGAATAGAATGAAATTGCATAATAACTTGCAGTTTATATAAAATATAGCATCCATTCATCCAAATATCAATAAAAACCATTTATTACAATCATCATCCAATTTAAACAAACATCAATATAAAGCATATAAAATATAACAGGCATCAACAATAGTTTATATTCAATAAAAATTAATAACTGTTTAAATGGCAGTTTATATGCAATAATAAATAAATTTTACTGTCGAATTATATGCAATAATAAAATTAAATAACAATTTAATTTAAATAAATGCTATCTAACTGAGATGATGATTAAATATATGCTCAAACAATCATAGATAAATTTTAAATCACATTAAAATTTAATTAACAAACATAAGAACATTCAGAAGTTGTGAGTGGGTTAAAACACTCACCTTTTGAATTTAAATTGAATTTAAATTCAATTTAAACCCAAAAATTTGACTGTCTCAGAATTCGTCCAAACTAGCGTCATCAAGTCCGGAATTTCAATACGATCCTAACAAAAGAAACCGCGCGTAAATCGGAGTTCGTATGTGGAAGTTATGATGAAAATTGCGATTGAATTTCAATTAAAAAAAAAAGAAAAAGAGAACACTCTCACCTCCAAATTGTGAATGCCACGTCACCCTTCTTTCCTCACGCAGCAGCTCTATAGGCCACGCACGCACGGCAGAACGCGACTGTTCATCGCGTTGAACAACAGCTGCCCCTCCTCCGGTCGCAAACGCACGGACCCCCAATGCTACGGCCACGTCCCACAAATCTGAACCCATCACCTCCGATCGTACGCTCCAGGCGCCATCAACCGTGCCCCAGAGAACTGACCGCCGCCTAAAATTACAATCCCTAGGTGAATTTTCTCGCCGATCTGACCGTTGATTCGACGAACGAATTTCACCGATGCACTCCCCATCGTTCACTCTCCAAAACCCAGAAACCGTTTCCCGATCCGACGACTTTGATTTCGGCGATGATGAATGGCCGAAACTTCTCTGATTTTTAACAGTCAAACGACAAACTGAAACGAAAAACGAACACCACCAGTGAACTACGCAGTTCGAGAGCTTCAACATATATTTATTTCGAATTTTTCTGAGGAATTTGAATTTTTATTTGATTTTTGAAATGAATTGGATCTGAAATTGCATACATTGAGAAAGAGAAAGAGTTGAGAAAAATAAACGTACAACAAATGAGAGAAGATGGAGGCTAGGGTTTATAACTGGGTTTATATAGGTAGGGTTGCAAATAGAGTAGACGGATCTGATTAACAAACGTGCTGAACGATAATTGGCCCAAAAAGCCCGTTCTGACTCCGGAACGAAATTGGGTCAATCCATATATCAAAATAGGTGTTTTAAAATATTTTAAACTCAATGGAAAAGGTTTCAGGTTCAAATTCCGTCGTATGAAGAAGTTGTGCTAAAACAATATTTTCCAAATTGATTTCAATGCATAAATTTCAAGGTGTTTTGAGTCCGTACGATCAAACGACAAGTCCGATTGTTACGAAACTTGAAACACTATTATAATTCACTGTTACGGATCCGATGAAACTAGTTTCGTCGAAATTCGAATCAGTGGCCAAAATGGCTGTTTTCACACTAATTAAATAAATTGAAAATTAATTAATTAAATCAACTTCCAAATTTTAATTCTATAATTGACAATTCTTATCGTTTTTATTTCTTAAACAATTTCAGATGTCATTTTAATGTTGATTCAATCATAAATTTTTAGCGTTAAATTTTCAATCTCATAAAATTCAAATTTATAAATAAATTTCCAGAATTTTCATTAAATTGAATTTACCCATAATTATTCCATTCATAATTTCAAATACACGGGTTTACCATTTGATTTAAAATTATTACATAAATATTTCCCAAATCTCAACTTAATTTTAATTTACGTAATAATTACATATTTGATTTCCTTTATTTGTAATTTATCCAAGTATTATAAATTAAATAAATCAACTCACAAATAAAATTTCAAATTCTATAATTCACAAATAAATCATAATTATTAAAATAACGCTTATAAATCAATAATGACATTAATATTATCCACATTTATATGAACGTTATTTCATTTCCCATTAGCGTAACATTCATTTATTTTATTATCACTTATTACAAATTCTAATTCCATTAACAAATAAGCACGTAATTAAAAATATATGTTACAAATTTTGAATTAATCACTATTCATTACTACTGACTTTAATTTAGCATCACTTACCTTGCATCAACATTGTTACTTAAGATCCCTATCCAATTGCAATTTATATTCAATTGAATGCATTTACTCTTTCCGTTATGTTATTAATTATCATTAAGGCACATCTAATTATCTTTATTGATTTTATACAATTACCATTAACTGTACATTCAATTACTATTCAATGTATATTTATTCAATACTTACTCTTGTTTTCCATATTCCATTTAAAATCAAATCATTTTATATTATTTTATTGAATTGGAATTTCATTTTAAATTGTTAACTTTTAATTACAATTGCTACATCTAATTCCTAACATTCATTTTATTAATAATTATGAAAAATATGACAAATTTAGTTAACGAAATTCACGGGTCGTTACAAATAATATTTATTATAGAGTTAGATAATTTACAATAAAATACATAATTTGCTATGGACATACCCCTAACACTTTTAAATTATAGTATTTTTGATTAGAAAATCTTGCATACTTTCTGCTTATTGCATAGAGAAATTTGTGACCGTACTTTTCATGCTCATCCAATCGAAGTGATTATTTAACAAGCATTACGGCAAGTTATGATTATGCTGGAGACTTTGGGTTGAATTCTGAAATGAACCACTAAGCTTGGTTAGTTTGATGTTACCAACCATAATAAAATTGCAATAAAGTGGCAAGCCTTCGCATTTTTCTCGGTATAGTGTAAAAAGAGAGTGGATGAGTATGAGGGGAAGAAGGTTCAATACCCAAATGGTAATTAAGTATGGATGGTTCTCAATAGCTATAATTCTGAAGAAAGCAATATATTTATCACTTCCAAAAAGACATAAAATCAATTATGCATTGCTATTGGGACTCAATGTAATCAATAATGAAGCCATATAATGAGGTGTTGATTGTGGACTACAAGATTACGAGAGGACTGAGGTCAAAGCACTTAGTATTTTTAGTGGCACGCAGCTAGTGGTTAATCAAGTCATGTGTAGCGACCCGGAAATTCAAACACTCCGTTTTCGAATATCGTAATGTTTTGAAATATAGTTAAGTGTTTTAAACATGGTTTTATAACCTTGTTAAACATGTTTTAATTGGTAAATAATGATAAGAAACATGTTCTTAAATTTGTTTACAAAAATATATTCTTAGCAGAAATATCGATAATGTGACCGAAAATTGGTTTATCGATAAACAACTTTTAAATCAAAATAAGTTGTTCGAACTCTTTTGCACTAAGCTAATGAATGAAAAAATTACAAGCTAATTAACTCACTTCTCTTCATAAAGCAAATGAAACATTCTAGAAGCTTCTAAATGGATAAGAGATATTTTGAATGTATAATGGCCATTTGCTAAAAGTAAGAGGTTTAAAGGAGAAGTGATGGGCATGTGGAGGGGTGAGCCTTCCATGGCATGGTAAGGGGGTGAGAGCAAGCTTAGGCAACACCATATGAAGCCTATAAAAAGAGGGGCATACCCTTGAATTCATTACACAAATTTTTACACTAAGTTATAAGTCTTTCGTGTATTTCTCTTCATAAATTTCATAAGCAAAATATTTTCAAAACAACTCCAAATAAACTCAAACTTCGACTAGAGCCTTAGGAAAACATAATAATACCTTCCATTAAGTTAGAAATCAAAGAACCAAAGCAAATCTCCTCCACCTTGAGAAGGTCGTGAGCATTTGGGGGAGTTTGGGGGCAAAAAAGCAAGTGAAAACAAGGTCGAGGTAGGAAGCAAAGGTGCTTGCAAGGTTGAGGTTGGACTTGGTTAGCCAGGACTTGCTTGTTTACTTGCTTAAAGGTGAGCTCACTCACCACCTTGAATGAAAATATATTATATATATGCTTGTGTTTAATTGTTTTGATTGGTTGCTTTGTGTTTGAAAGGATATTGAAATATGTTGAAATATTCAATTTGATTCTTGCTTTGAGGGAAAATGGAATATGTAATCCATATGTATGGACTTGTAGTATAGTCTTGAAACAAAGCACATAGGTTGGAATATGACTTGGATTTAGAAGTGCTCTTAAAGCGAGATGCACTTAGTAATTACCTTGTGTTCGGCAATTTCTATGGAACTTTGTAGAGAGATCCTTAGGGATTTCTCGTCATATTTTTGATGTTTTATATGTATGCTTGCTTCCATTTGAGATGTTGAAAAGTTGAGTAACATATTGAAAAGTGATCATATTTCCACTTGTGCAAAACTGCCACGTTTTAGCTTTTGTTTTGGACTTCAAAGGTTTGAAAAGATATGCAAATTTAAGTATTTTGTTTCATTCTTTTTACAAGTGTTTGCTAACTCTTATTAGAGTATTTTAAAAGTGATTTGAGATTTTTATGAATTTTTAGGAATTATTTATCAATTTCTAAAGAAGAAGGGTTTATTTTAAATGCAAGGAAAACATGGTTTTTCCAAGTTTAAATAAATTATAAACTTGTTATTTTCAAGTAATATTTTGAGTAAATGTTTTAAAACCTATTATAAATATTTTAAAAGCATTTTTAAGTATATATAATTTTTAGAAAATTAGTATATTATTTTATTAAATTATATAAATCTTATGTAATATTATCTTTTAAATTGTTTTATTAATATCTAGTTTTATAAATAAATTACTATACATATCTATATCATTTCTAATAAAGGTTTTAAAATTATTAACATATGATTTCAAAAGGGGTTAGGAATTGCTTAGTGGCTAAATGGTTAATTGTCTAATTACTTGTTTGAAAAGTAACTAATTATGCTTAACACTAAAAGTCGATGAAGTAGGCTTATCTATTTGTGAGTGTTAAGATTGATGTTTGAGTAGGGATAGAAGTAGTAATGCTCTAGCATATTGGCTTCGCTCTTGACCGTGGAATAGTTAATTCAGAAATGTCAAAAATGTGTTAATCATGTTGATTTCTTACTAGTTCATGAAAATAATTAATATTATACTTAACACTAAAACCCGATGAGGTAGACTTATCTATCTATGAGAGTCGAGAATGAAGTGACTAGGCAGGACTTTGATATGCAACCAGTGCTCTAACTTACCTGGCTTCACTCTTGATCGGAGGATAGTATAAGTTGGAATGTCATAAATGAGTTAAGTATACAAATCATTATTTCTATAAGCAATCACTTTTAACTGAATAGTCGATCAGTCGACTATCGAATATGACCAAAATAACTTAGGAAATATTTAGAAGAAACACGAGGTCTATATGGTACAGTTATCTTTGGAGATAATTTACTATATATATAAACTAGTCTTACTCTTCTAGGATAAATGATAAGGAAATCCGTTCAGATAGGAGATTATCTCCACCCTTCTGTATTGTTTATTTAAGTCTGAAAGAATTGGGTTTAAGTTAACCGAAAATTCATCGATTGGTTTTAAAGCGTTCGGTAAGCGGGGGAGTGTACTCATATGAGATGACTCGAAATAGTAACCACTCCAAAACCGAATACGCGATCTATGTTCTAAAAGTGGTTGCAAAGTGAAATGTTATAGAGTTGAACTGTCTATCCTAAGGTTATGTCCAAGGGAGAGGTCAGCATTCACATTTCAAACTATGTTATCGTGGGAGATTGTCTATCTTGAGGAGTATTCCAAGAGATCGGACATCATTAGCATTCGTCGGAGGACTTATGCAGGAATCTATGAGGAGATTCTAAATCTGTTCGAGATGCTCGAATCCATGTAGCGATTAGTGATCTGTTCAAGATAAGGGAATCCAATTGGGGATTCATGTTCTGTTCAAGTGCTGAAGACTTGTGTGAAGACGCTAAACGTAGCTTCGACATCAGAAATGACTAAAAATAGAGAAGGATGTGCAATCTCAGGTTTAGCTTACCCATGGGGGTACATCAACTCCAGATACAGAGTATGCTTATCGATATGCTGTGTGTGGGAGTTGTTTATACTTGGTGCCATGTAGTTCAACGTTGGGCCAGTTGTGTTTACCTTAGAGTATATCCTATCTAGAGATATACGATGCTCAGAAGGTAGCTTCTGATCCTTGTCATGGAGTTCAGATTCGGCTAGACCCAAGAGATCTCCATGGAAAAATCCATATACGAACGCGCCTTAGCGGTATTGATTATATACCTACTATTGTTGTGTCGTATGCACAATAGCTATTTTTTATTTATGTTCTACACTCTGGACATTATCTATTATACCGATATATTCACTCACTGGATGGTTGGTTTCATTTGAGGGGAAAACCGTTATGGTAATCTATACGGTCTCAATAGTTACTATTACATGTTGCATATATCTTGGGTTCTCTCATATCATACTTATGTCCAACGCTTTGTTTTTTTTCCTAAATTCCTCGCATGCTCATTCGAGTAGGCTGAGTAAAGCAAGTTTTCATTTGGACGCTTTAGAGTTCAAGAGATGAGCTGGAGGCTTCTGCTATCTATCTTTTTATACTTCTTTTGCATTGTATTATGTATGTATATATCAGCATTGTAAGGACATGCAGTTATAACCGCCCAGGCTAATGATAGTACTTAGGTTTTAATAACTCTGAAATTTCTGTATTCGGATTAACCCTTTGTATTGTCTTTTGGTATTATATATTATCATTCCACTGTGAGATTCTGATGTTGTGTTCTCTCTTTCTTGTTCTATTTTTTTCTTTATTTTACCCCAACCTTTTATTTTTCTAGCATTTGGGTATTCGGCACACGGATACCGTGGATGTATTTAGTGTTGACATTCGAGAGTCGAAAAGTTGGGTCGTTACATTATGAGTTAATTTCATGTTACGGGAACAAGATTATCTGCCTAACTATCTAAGATGATAAGATTTCTTATTCATTTTGATTATTATGTGACTGATAACACCCCGTTTGATCGAATCGATTGTTGACTCTCAAAGGGTAAAACCTTTAGATCCAACTGTTATTGACATGTCACCTTGCTAGCTTTTCATTGTTGGAGTATGGCTTCTTCTTTTTCTTAGCTTGATTTTGAATCCAAATTACAAGTTTCAACTTATAGGTAATGAAGTCTAGGGTTAATAGTTAGAACAGTGTACATAAAATAGAGTGAGCTATGGTATTTACACCCACAAAATATTCAAAATATTTGCTTATACTTCTCCCATATCTATCTAGATCTAATCTCTTCAAAAGAGATATTCAAAGCCCTTCTCCCCATAGTATGGTCAGTCTCCTTATGCAAGATTTATGTTTTAATCTTGGGCTTAATTAATACCTCGTATTAATTATTTATTTAGGCCTGGTTAATTATTTAAATTAATTATAACTTTTATATACTATGTTAATTAATTTTAAGACCTTAAATAAATAAAAGCCCTATAAAATTAATATAAAATTTACATTGGTTTTCCTTATTAATTTACAGCATTTATAAGGCATTTTGATCATGTTAAACTTGGAAAATTGCTGATAAATACTATTGTATTAACTCCTTGGTGTGAGCTCGATCCTAAGTAATATTTAAACAATTTAAATATTAAATCTTATACTGACTTTGCTGAAGTACAGTATCAGACACAAATTTAGTCGCTTGTAGATCATTTAGATGAAATCCAACTTTTAATCTCTATTAAGCTGCACCTTAAGTAATGATATTTTGTGCATGCTTTCTTTTCGTCATCACTATATCGCTAACATATCTATACTTTGGTCAATGATAAAAAATTCCAATAATATCTATCTTTAATTTTGTAAAGTCTCTCTAAATCTCATGGTTCAATCCGATAACATTTATCGGTTAACCGATTTTCTATAGTCAGACACTACTACAAAATAGGCCATTTGCATCGGTTGTTTACTACCCTTTTGCATCAGTTCAACAACCGATGCATATGCAACTGATGCAACAGGCTTAACACTTTTGCATCAGTTCTGAAACCGATGAAAAAAGGTCCTTTTTTGCATTGGTTGTTACTAGCAACTGATGCAAAATATCATGGTTGGTTGCTTGAACACAGCCCCCATGTTGCATCGGTTGTAATGAAAACCGATGCAACAAAGGAACTTGTTGCATGGGTTGTTGTTGAAAACCGATGCAAACTAATCCCTCTATTGCATCAGCTATTTATACCTGATGCAAAAAAGCCATTCTCAGAAACCATTATTATAGTGCTCAAATAGACTATATGTATATATATATATATATATATTATTGATTATAACAAACAATTATTGCATGCAATATTACAATCATTCAAAATTAAATTTGATGGCAAATACAAACTTAATAACGTAATACCAAAATAAATATATATCAATTAAAGTGTTAATAATCTATACAAAATAATGGTTCATACATTCATTTTTACGTGCACTGCAAACCATCTCACTACCCCTACCTGCCCAGAAACATCATTTACGTGCCTACCATCCACTGCCCATTACTTCTACAACGACCACAACTTCTTCAACTGACCACAACGAACATCAACAGTCTCATACATCAACATCTGCTACTTCTTTTCTGGCTTCTCCTCCGAACTCGTATCGGGTCTAGCATACCATGCACGCAGTGGAGGTTCAATGAACTTACTAGCAGCATCCGGAGTAGCCTCTGCCTCTTCTTCTCCAGGAAGAACCGCCAATCCTTTTTTAGATATGACGGTTCATCGAAGCATGCGTTCCAAAGCGACTCAAGCAACTGTCTTTCTACCCTTGCTGACCCGAGATCCTCTACAGATATGGAGCTTATGTTTTCGATTCTGTTCTGCCATGCCTGCTTCAGCTTGTCGTCTTATACCAATGCATATTTTGATGTTGTAGATGGTTGGTTGTTGGTGAGCTGGAGGAGAGACCTAAGAGCTGATTCTTACACATTGGAGTCCTCACTTGACACCAGGCGCACCATTAGACGTGGGAACCCCAGTTCGTTTATGATGTTGCAGTCTGAATTGATTTCCTGGAGTAGGTACTGGGTTAGGTTCAGTGCTTTTCTGCAATGGTTTTGGCAGCAGATTTTTCATATTTAAATGAAACATTTTGGAGAAATATGAACATGCTTCTCAAGTAGAAGAAAGATGGACAGTGAAACAATGTTTGACATAGAGGTGATTAATGCATCAAGCTTTCTTACCTCTGGAATCGAGCATCCTCAAAACCCAGTGCATCTCTAAATGCAACATAACCATTGGATAAACTGAAAGCAGCAATTCCAGCTTTGTTGTTTCTAATTAGTGTTAAAATTACAAATACAGAAAACCAATAAAGGTTAGCTTAAATGCAGAACAAATCCAAAGACAATAATTTTACTGACTAATTTCAGATTAATTGGTAAACATAGATGTCAAACATATATGAACTTGCACTAAGAGCTCTTGTACTTTGTGCTTCCAAAAATACAAATGGTCCAGAGAAGTACCAATCGGGGGCATCAAATTCAATGGAAGTGGGCCAAAAATGACAAGTGAAAGCAAAGCGATGGCCTAAGATACTTTGAATATAAATGGGCAAATGGACCGCCAAACTATGCATATTTTGTACCAGTACACGAAAACAGGAGAAAGATGATAAGTGGATATAATAATGAATACAACTGATGAAATTGACCTCTCTGTCCACATCGTTCACACTTGCAAATATAACCCAAAAATTAAAAAAATTAAAAAGGTAAAAAATTGTGGAACCACAGCTTGATAAGCATTGATAAACGGTTACAATAATACATATACATTTGGTTTCTCACCATTTATTGTTGCTTGCTTCATGTAGAGGTTGTAGATTGCAACATTTTGAAAACGACAATTAATCCATCCAATCTAATCGTCTAATTATAATGTATGTTAATATAAAAAAAAATATAATATAATATGTATGGATTAACTATAGAAGATGTACGTATGATATGAGTTCATTGGAGTGATTTTAGTAGGTATATGAAAGGATTCATATTGGATGGTGATCCGAAATAAGCTCTAAAAGAACGGCTCCAAAAGAATAGACGTCTGACTTGGCAGTCAACTTCCCAGTTAATGCATACTCTGGAGCTAAATAACTAAACAACAATTATATCTTGTTACATATTCAAATGGTAACAATAACAACTACAAAGTAATATACGACTAACTTTTTTTCGAAAACCTATCCGAAAGTTCCCATGACACGGGTACTAACATGTGTAGATGATGCATCAGTAACTAACTTTGCTAGTCCAAAGTCAGAAACCTACTAAGTGTACACCAGTTAGATTAAAAACAAACAGAGAAGCAAGCTGAAGAATAACTATGTTAGACAAACAATAACCTGAGCTTCGAAGTTGTTGTCCAGTAAAATGTTTGATGATTTTATATCCCTATGGATGATCTTTGGATGACCTGATCATATATTTTAGCTACTAATTACATTGCAATTAAATAAAAACATATTCAAATTTTAAAACAGGAATAGTGCGGTAATCATTACAGTCTTCATGCAGGTAAGCTATGCCACGAGCCGCTCCAACTGAAATCTTAACTCTAGTTGCCCAATCCATAATTGGTGATCCTAGTCCTATTGTTGCAAAAAGGTGATGAATGTTATTTGCTTATTTTTGTACTGATCTGAAGATACAAAATATATAACTATAATAGTTTTTTCTTTTCTTTTGGACTTAACCCCCATGATAATTGAGGTTTTGTTAGATTTAACCCCATAGTGTCCATTTTATCAGAGTTACCCTCTTGGTAAAAGGCGTAAGTCTGATAAAATCAACACTGGGATAAGTCTGAAAGTGCATATAACATGGGCATGTTATGTCAGTGTGACGACCGCCCATGACCCCCGCACTGAATCTAGAGATAGTGCGCTGTAAAGCGTGCCAGGCAGCCATGGACGATTGTCAGGGTAAATTAAAACTACAGAATCTATCGTATAACTCACAGCGCATGGATAAAATACAATAGAACATATATATAGTGAAGCTTCACAGAATAGAATGTCATCATATAAACTTCATAATAGTTGAATACAAACATCTGAATAGTCAATACATCAAGCCTCACTACATATCACTCAGAGAATTATACAAGCAGCGGAACCTCCAGTACATATAGTAAGAAAATAATATGCAAGCCTCCAGCTCGTCTTCGTCATCAGCATCGTCGGAAACTAAGAACAGCACCTGTTACCTGCTACCTAGTCTGCCCGTCCCAAAATGGACGAACAACCCAAGG
This sequence comes from Allium fistulosum, assembly GCA_030737815.1. NCBI lineage: Eukaryota > Viridiplantae > Streptophyta > Magnoliopsida > Asparagales > Amaryllidaceae > Allium > Allium fistulosum. The sequence continues at coordinate 4,187,500 of JASFAW010000015.1, forward strand.
CAATAAGAGTTAAAAACATAAAGCCTTGAGTCAGACAACAGTCTTAGTGAGCGGTAAATTAACTAACAACATACCAAAAGAGCATAAAGGAAAAAGGAATAGGAATCCAACCCTCCCACTCCACCTCTTTCTACAGTGATAGCCCCCGGACACACACTAAGCAGAAACAAACAATACAAAGCAAACATTTAAAGTAAAGCAATTATCACTCGAGTAAAGGGCGATGTTTTCCAAGTACAAACCCCCAAGGCTTAAACCAAGATCAGATAAGCACCCAGAAAATACCGCTCTTGAGACCGAATGACGATACAACCAAACATCCATGACTCTGGCTATCACTATTATCATTGCTTCGATATCACCGTTAATTGAATGACCGGCACATTCTTTCAGCCGTCCATCAAGGGCTAATGGAAACCCCGGTTCTAGACATAACTCCGCACGTCGTCGAAACCCGTGCCTAGGACTATCGAATCTGCCCAGAGTACTTGACTACCAATCAGTAGTCTTTAGGGACTATCAAATCTGCCCAGCGTACTCTTGCTTTGAGCATGCTAGAACCTTCAACAACGATGAAATCTCAGCCTTCTAGTCATCCTCCTCGACGACTATTTCCATACTAGCTCAAGCGCCTCTCGAACAAACCATTATCCTCAAACTCGAACCATTTCACCGAGTTATCAACATGCTTGGAATGATCCCGTCTGGATTAGACCAAGACTATCTCATATCATGCCTCGCTTCATCACATCCTAGCAAAGCCTCAGCTTAACATCATCATCATCAAATCTATCCATATGAGCTTCATCATCCGCTACATATGCCACGAGCAGCTTTCCCAATTCAAGAGCCTTTCACTTAGCTTTTGAATCATCTTCGACCATCTTGTCTAAATCAAATCATCAATCAACTAATTCATAACAATCAACCAAGTCAATCATTAATCCAAGTAATCAAACATTCAAACATGATCTAATAAACAATTATAACAATAATGGCAATCTTGTAAATAAAGGGTCGAAATCTAACAAGCATGAAACATGAGTAATATCTCTATAACTTAATGATAGAACTTGCATAGGTTAATCATGTAGTAAAATGGATGTCAAATCATCATGAACAATAGATCTATACTTAGGTTTAAGAAAATGCATGGAAATCACTATTTTAACACTGAATCAAGCCAACAATCCGATATACTCCTTTGGATCCGTGTGAGAGATAATCACCACTCACCAAATCACCTAAACACCTCAAAAGCAACACACTTCAGATCTGGACAGCGAAGAATCTAACTCGATCTATCACAAATCCGCTTCAAACGATGAAATCTCTCTTCGATGGATGTAGATCTTCAATCTAAGCTCTTGAATCTTCAATTCGATCTTCGATTTGGATGGAAGGAAGCACAAGATTAAAGTGGAGAAAAGAAGTGAAGAAGTGTAGAACTCGAGCTCTCAAAATGGCAGCACTTCGTCGCTTCAAAATTCGGATCCCAAAAATGAAGAAGAACCCTCCTATTTATAGGCTGATTTTCCCTTAGGTCGTTCGCTCTTAGGTCGTCCACGACCTAAAAACCCACGACCTACGACCTAACAAATCAAGCCTCTACGCGACCTAACGAAACCCCAACCTACGACCTAACAGATCTGCGCATGTGCGCGACCTAACACATGCGCGCTTCTACGAACTAACGAATATGCGCATCCACGTGACCTACGACCTAACAAAGACGCAGCTTAGCGACCTAACACAGATCGCGACCTAACACACCTGCGACCTAACACACACGTGACCTAACTGCTATACAGAAGCTCACGACCTAACTAACTTAGGTCGCTTACGACCTAACTCAACACAGAAGCTCACGACCTAACTAACTTAGCTAGGATACGACTTAACATCCACGCGACCTAACGACTCAACCCACCTATCTCCTTAACTCGCTAACCCTTAGGTCGCTAACTACTAGGTCGTTACCGCTAACTTCTTAGGTCGCTAACTACTAGGTCGCTAACTACTATAGGTCGCTCCAACCTGTAGGTTGCTAACTCTTAAGTCGTCCACTACCTTAGGTCGCCAACTTCCTATAGGTCGCTCCAATCGACCTAACCTACCCCACGACCTAAGCTACCATATGACTTATCTCCTATACGACCTATCCCAAAATCCTTAGGTCGCCAACTTCCTTAGGTCGCTCCACTTTCTTAGGTCGTCTACTCCGACCTAACTACTATACGACCTAGGACTTAGACTATGGATGACTTATCAACAATGCGACCTAATGATAACTGTTTTACGATGTTTCGATCCGTAAAAATATGGGTCGTTACATTCTCTCCCCCTTAGGAATTTCACCCCCGAAATTCCAAACAAACAAGAGCAAACAAAGACTATTTTGCATGCCTACCATCCATAGCAGTCAACAAACCATGCATCCAATTCTAGCTTAGCATGCAGAATTCTAAAACTAGAACAAGTTACAATGCCGTTAGATGACACGACACCTTAGGGCCATACCTTGAAGAGTTCAGGATGAGCTACCTTCATCCTCTCTTCCACCTCCCATGTATAGTCGTTATCATCATCACTCCATTGTATCTTGAGCAACCTAACTACCTTCCTCCTAAGCTGTTTCGTATCAGTTTCCACAACACGAAGCGGCTTACGAGGTCTCTTATCGACTGGATCAACTTCGAAATCTTCATAGCTATCAGTAGAAACCACTGTATTCGAGTCGTGCACATACTTCTGTAGATATGATACATGAAAAACATTGTGCACACCCACCATCTTTTCTGGTAACTCCAATCTGTAGGCGAGCTTTCCAATTCGTTCGATGATCGGGAATGGTCCAACAAACCTCGGAGTCAATTTTCCTTTCTTCCCGAATCGAATAACATTCTTCAGTGGAGAAATATTCACAAAAACCATATCACCTACGTCGAATTCCAAATCCTTACAACGCTTATCGGCATAACTTTTCTGACGGTCTTGGGCTGCCTTCATTCGTTGCCGAATGATCTCTATATAATCTGAAGTCTGTCGAATCATCTCTGGCCCAAGTATCAACTTTTCTCCTGTTTCTAACCAACATGTCGGAGAGTTACACGGTCTTCCATACAATGCTTTGTACGGTGTCATACCAATGCTTGATTGGTAACTGTTATTATACGAAAATTCTACCAAATGAAGGCGATCTTCCCATGATCCTCCGAAATCTAAAACACAAGCTCTAAGGAGATCTTCCAAAACTCGGTTGACTCTCTCGGTCTGACCATCTGTTTGGGGGTGATAAGCTGTACTTAAACACAACTCGGTTCCCAAAACCTCCTGGAAGCTCTTCCAAAATCCACTAGTGAACAATGGATCTCGATCGCTCACTATACTCTTCGGAATACCATGGAATCGAACTATCCACTTAACATACAACTCAGCCAACTTTGATATAGTCCTAGTCGATCGAACAGGAATGAATCTTGCACTCTTAGTCAGACGATCTACAATGACCCAAATTCCTTCATTTCCCGTTCTTGTTCTAGGTAGTCCATCAATAAAATCCATCGATATTTGCTCCCACTTCCATGTAGGAACTTCTAATGGCTGAAGCAATCCACTTGGCTTCTTCTGCTCGGCTTTTACCAACTGGCAGTTCATACACTTGGAAATAAAATTTCCAACATCCTTCTTCATACCTTCCCAGTAATAGGTTCTCTTCATATCCCGATACATCTTGTTTCCACCTGGATGAATTGTCTTCGAGTGATGACTTTCCTTCAGAACTTCATTTCTCAATTCATCTATATCGGGAACAACTAGTCGTCCTTGCTTCCGAAGCCAACCCTCTCGATCGACCTCGAATCCTTTATCCTTTTCTGGATCCAATCCAGATTCCAAATCACGGATAATCTTGACAAGCTTATCGTCTCGCTTTTGGCTCTCGCCAATTCTTTCCACAAGAGTCGGTCTTATCGATAAGTTTGCCAACATCTCATGTTCCAATTCACATCTTGGCCTGAAGTCAAATCCAGCTAAATACTCGAGGCTCTTCCATTCTGAAAACATGGCTCCCAATCCTGCATGTCTTCGACTTAACGCGTCTGCCACTGCGTTACCCTTTCCCGGAGTATAGGCTATACCAAAGTCATACGATGCCAAAAACTCTAGCCATCGTTGCTGCCGAAGATTCAAATCCTTTTGGGAGAAAAGATACTTCAACGACTTATGATCTGTAAACAATTCGAATCGAACTCCCAATAGATAATGTCTCCACACCTTCAAAGCAAAAACAATCGCTGCCAACTCCAAATCATGAGTCAGATAATTCCTTTCATGCGGCTTCAGTTGTCGACTTGCATACGCAACAACTTTATCCTTCTGCATCAGCACTGCTCCAAGTCCAGTACCACATGCGTCGGTGTAAACCACCATCTCTTCGTTTCCACTTGGAATAGTCAAAACAGGAGCACTCGTCAATCGCTCTTTCAGTATTCCGAAAGCTTGCTCACAATTAGCATCCCATTTGAATACTTGGTTCTTTTTCGTCAATCTTGTCAATGGTGCAGCCACCTTGGAGAAGTCTTTGATAAATCGACGATAATATCCTGCTAATCCAAGAAAACTTCTCACATCTGATGCATTCTTAGGTCTAACCCAATCCTGGATTGTTTCCACCTTAGCGGAATCAACCGCTATTCCATTTCCAGAAATAATATGGCCTAAGAACCTCACTTCACTCTTCCAGAAGTGACACTTCGAAAAATTAGCCTTCAGCTGATGTTTCCGTAAGATTTCCAAAACAATACGCAAGTGCGTCTTGTGCTCTTCTTCAGTTCTGGAATAGATCAGAATATCATCCACGAACACTAGCATGAACTTGCTCAACTGATCTCTGAACACTCTATTCATAAGATCCACAAAATATGCTGGCGCATTAGTCAATCCAAACGGCGTTACCAGCCACTCAAAGAAACCGGATGGTGTCCTAAAAGCAGTCTTCGGCACACTATCCTTAGCCACTCTTAACTGGTGAAATCCCGTTACCAAATCCATCTGAGAAAACACCTTAGCTTCGTGAAGCTGATCAAACAAGTCATCTATTCTCGGCAATGGATACTTGTTCTTCTTAGTCACCTTATTCAGCTCACGATAATCCACGCACAACCTCAATGATCCATCTGCTTTGGTTGCAAACACAACTGGTGCACCTCATTCGGACACACTATGCCGAATGAATCCTTTCTGTAAAAGGTCATCAACCTGCACCTTCAACTCCTGCTATTCCCTAGGCGCCATCCGCCTAAGAGGCATCACAACAGGTCTGGCTCCTTCAACTAGATCTATACGAAACTCGATCTCTCTATGCGGCGGTAACCTTTTGACCTCGTCAAAGACATCCTCAAATCCATTAGCGATTGGCACAGATGACAGTCCATCCCGTGGAACAACCAGCGAATACATGAAGCTCATGAAGACGCCTTCTTCATGCTTACATCGTATCACAATCTTTCGCCCCTCCACATTCTCGACTGTCACCTCCAACCTATCACAATCAACCTTTGCTGCATACTTCCTAAGCCAGTCCATAACCAAAATAATTCCGAACCCCGCAAAGTTCAGAACAAAACAATCACAAACAAAAGAGCAATCATGACTCGATACAATCAGACCATGACATAACATACACAAACAAGACGAACCCCCAACTGGATTAGTCACAACCAATGGCCTATCAATGATATCCGGTTCTAAACCCAACCGGCCTACAAGTTCACTACAAACAAAAGAATGCGACGCCCCAGTATCAAATAGAACTCTAACTGGAACACCACATATGGAAAGAGTACCTTGAACCACCACACTCTTTCCTTTCTCTTCAATGGTAGAGGCTTTCGAAGATGATGGAACAGCCCCCAAAGCATAAGCTTGCACAATCTGCTTGTCCTTCCGTAGTTCTGGACAATTCCTCTTAACATGCCCCAGCTTGTCATAGTTGTGGCACTTCACCGGCACCTTCGGATTCTTGCAATCCCTGGAGAAATGGCCCTTCTACTGACAATTGTAGCAGGTCACTTCGCCCTTTGGCTTCTTCTGGCCATCCTTACCCTTTTGTTGCTGCTGCTTCCTCTTCTTGTTTCCACCCTGCTGTGGTTTAGATTCTTCATTGGTCACAGCAACAACAGACCTTTCCTTAGGAAACAGATTCTCGTGCCTGAGAGCTTTCTCTACTAGCCTCTCAAATGGATCGTCCAAATGATCCACCAACTGCCTCCCAAGATAACTGTCCAAGCCTGTCACAAACTTCTCATTCTTCTGATACGAAGATTCAATATACGACCGGGCATACTTGGACAAAGCTTCAAACTCAGAAACATACTCAAGAACTGGTCTTCCACCTTGCTTGAGCTCCACAAACTTCTTAAACAGAACAGACTTCTGAGCCGTAGAAATGAACTTAGCTTCAAATCTGTCTTGGAATTGCTCCCAAGTAATTTCTTCCTCTGGAGTATCAATGGTGATAGAATTCCACCAATCAGAAGCTCTTCCTTGAAGCTGTCTTGATGCTAACTTCCTCTTAGTCGCATCCTCAATTCCCAAATCACTAAAGATCCTTCTACAAGCATCTATCCACCTCTGGACTTCAATGGTTGATTCTGTTCCTAAGAAAACCTTTCCTCCAAGAGCAGTATAATCTTTACACAGCTTAGCAAAATCCACTGGTTTTGGAGTTTGGACTTAAACTCCAACATCTACAGACGGCCCCGGAGCTGGCATCCTTCTCATGATCGAAGTCATCATAGCTTCGAACATAGCAACATAATCAGCAGCCCCCTCAACAGCACGGCCTTCCCTAGCAGCTGGTCTCCCTCTTCGACTCATTCTTAATATATATAAAAAGGAATGATTAATACACCTTGAGAAACAACTGCTTAAGGAATTCAAATCCTTCTAAGCTACTATATTATATACAGTAATCATCCATCAAAATACAATTACGCCTCTCATACGTAGTTACGTCAGCGAGCGTTGGGTAAAATCGATTAACCAAAGCCCTGATACCAAATGTGACGACCGCCCATGACCCCCGCACTGAATCTAGAGATAGTGCGCTGTAAAGCGTGCCAGGCAGCCATGGACGATTGTCAAGGTAAATTAAAACAGCAGAATCTATCGTATAACTCACAGCGCATAGATAAAATACAATAGAACATATATATAGTGAAGCTTCACAGAATAGAATGTCATCATATAAACTTCATAATAGTTGAATACAAACATCTGAATAGTCAATACATCAAGCCTCACTACATATCACTCAGAGAATTATACAAGCAGCGGAACCTCTAGTACATATAGTAAGAAAATAATATGCAAGCCTACAGCTCGTCTTCGTCATCAGCATCGTCGGAAACTAAGAACAGCACCTGTCACCTGCTACCTAGTCTACCCGTCCCAAAATGGACGAACAGCCCAAGGCAATAAGAGTTAAAAACATAAAGCCTTGAGTCAGACAACAGTCTTAGTGAGCGGTAAATTAACTAACAACATACCAAAAGAGCATAAAGGAAAAAGGAATAGGAATCCAACCCTCCCACTCCACCTCTTTCTACAGTGATAGCCCCCGGACACACACTAAGCAGAAACAAACATAGCAAAGCAAACATTTAAAGTAAAGCAATTATCACTCGAGTAAAGGGCGATATTTTCCAAGTAAAAACCCCCAAGGCCTAAACCAAGATCAGATAAGCACCCAGAAAATACCGCTCTTGAGACCGAATGATGATACAACCAAACATCCATGACTCTGGCTATCACTATTATCATTGCTTCGATATCACCGTTAATTGAATGACCGGCACATTCTTTCAGCTGTCCGTCAAGGGCTAATGGAAAGCCCGGTTCTAGACATAACTCCGCACGTCGTCGAAACCCGTGCCTAGGACTATCAAATCTGCCCAGAGTACTTGACTACCAATCAGTAGTCTTTAGGGACTATCGAATCTGCCCAGCGTACTCTTGCTTTGAGAATGCTAGAACCTTCAACAACGATGAAATCTCAGCCTTCTAGTCCTCCTCCTCGACGACTATTTCCATACTAGCTCAAGCGCCTCTCGAACAAACCATTATCCTCAAACTCGAACCATTTCACCGAGTTATCAACATGCTTGGAATGATCCCGTCTGGATTAGACCAAGACTATCTCATATCATGCCTCGCTTCATCACATCCTAGCAAAGCCTCAGCTTAACATCATCATCATCAAATCTATCCATATGAGCTTCATCATCCGCTACATATGCCACGAGCAGCTTTCCCAATTCAAGAGCCTTTCACTTAGCTTTTGAATCATCTTCGACCATCTTGTCTAAATCAAATCATCAATCAACTAATTCATAACAATCAACCAAGTCAATCATTAATCCAAGTAATCAAACATTCAAACATGATCTAATAAACAATTATAACAATAATGGCAATCTTGTAAATAAAAGGTCGAAATCTAACAAGCATGAAACATGAGTAATATCTCTATAACTTGATGATAGAACTTGCATAGGTTAATCATGTAGTAAAATGGATGTCAAATCATCATGAACAATAGATCTATACTTAGGTTTAAGAAAATGCATGGAAATCGCTATTTTAACACTGAATCAAGCCAACAATCCGATATACTCCTTTGGATCCGTGTGAGAGATAATCACCACTCACCAAATCACCTAAACATCTCAAAAGCAACACACTTCAGATCTGGACAGTGAAGAATCTAACTCGATCTATCACAAATCCGCTTCAAACGATGAAATCTCTCTTCGATGGATGTAGATCTTCAATCTAAGCTCTTGAATCTTCAATTCGATCTTCGATTTGGATGGAAGGAAGCACAAGATTAAAGTGGAGAAAAGAAGTGAAGAAGTGTAGAAATCGAGCTCTCAAAATGGCAGCACTTCGTCGCTTCAAAATTCGGATCCCAAAAATGAAGAAGAACCCTCCTATTTATAGGCTGATTTTCCCTTAGGTCGTTCGCTCTTAGGTCGTCCACGACCTAAAAACCCACGACCTACGACCTAACAAATCAAGCCTCTACGCGACCTAACGAAACCCCAACCTACGACCTAACAGATCTGCGCATGTGTGCGACCTAACACATGCGCGCTTCTACGAACTAACGAATATGCGCATCCACACGACCTACGACCTAACAAAGACGCAGCTTAGCGACCTAACATAGATCGCGACCTAACACATCTGCGACCTAACACACACGCGACCTAACTGCTATACAGAAGCTCACAACCTAACTAACTTAGGTCTCTTACGACCTAACTCAACACAGAAGCTCACGACCTAACTAACTTAGCTAGGATACGACTTAACATCCACGCGACCTAACAACTCAACCCACCTATCTCCTTAACTCGCTAACCCTTAGGTCGCTAACTACTAGGTCGTTGCCGCTAACTTCTTAGGTTGCTAACTACTAGGTCGCTAACTACTAGGTCGCTAACTACTATAGGTCTTTCCAACCTGTAGGTTGCTAACTCTTAAGTCGTCCACTACCTTAGGTCGCCAACTTCCTATAGGTCGCTCCAATCGACCTAACCTACCCCACGACCTAAGCTACCATACGACTTATCTCCTATACGACCTATACCAACATCCTTAGGTCGCCAACTTCCTTAGGTCGCTCCACTTTCTTAGGTCGTCTACTCCGACCTAACTACTATACGACCTAGGACTTAGACTATGGATGACTTATCAACAATGCGACCTAATGATAACTGTTTTACGATGTTTCGATCCGTAAAAATACGATTCGTTATAGTCAGATTCTATTTGTCCTTTCCAATTTGCACAGATCTCCATGCATTTTATTCACCGCCTGTCACTCCATTTGCAGTACTCAGTACTCACATCTCAATGGGGAAATTTGTTAAGCTTTTTCAACTTTGTTTACAAGGCCATATGGAGCATGATTAAACGCGTGATTATCGGAAAGATGCCGTGGACAAAAAAAACGAAATGAAAAGTCTGATTCAGTAGAGGTGGGATGTACAGAAGATGAAATGATGAAGTACGGGATGAAGAAAATGATCAGAGAGAGTTGATGGATCGATGCCTGAGTTGGTCCCAATCACTAACTAAATGTTCACGTTTCTTTTCAGTACTCCTTAACTATTCTCTGGTTGAGTCTGTCTCTCTCCCGTTTCCACCTTTCCATTTCTTTTCTTTTTTATGGCAATTTTATTTTTCTAATTTTGAAATTGAAACATTATTTATGAAATGCCAGGGAAATAGCAAATTTGAAGTACATGAGTGATGCTGAAATACATCGACTACTGCTGGAAAAAGATGAAACAACCTATTTATTGAAACAAGAATATGATTTCATACCATATTTTAAGCTTCTTCCATATGTTTTATTGTGTGCTTGACTATACAAAATCAAACTGATAAATAATCATATAATAAACAATAAAAACTTTTTAATCTTTACATTTTCTACATGAATATTTTAAGCAAACAAATATCATGGCGCATATAGTAGGGTGACAGAGGATATGATTTCATTCGATTTAAAATGTTTAAATTCATTTGGCCAAAATTTTGAGGTATTTTGATCTACTCTAGCTAATTGCTACCGGGGAAAAATTTAATAGTAGCAGTATTTTACCTGTGAGTCCTCTCAAAGACATTATGATGAAGATGGCAAATGAGAGGAAAGGCCGCAATGCAGGAAAGATAGATAAGTGAAAGAATACAGGAAGAAACAGCAATGATCTCGTTGGAATTGTTTTCTCGATCATTTAGTGTTCGAACCTATATGGTTGAAAATATAAGATCATTGCTGGGATAGTCTTACATGCTTACTAGCTAACCTGCACAAATGCATATATTGCTCGAAGGTTGCCAAGCATTTTAATATCAATATCTGCTAGAAACGTTCCCCAGATGCTGTACAAATTAAAAAAACAAAATTAATGTAAACCGCTATAAATTTGATATCAAAATTAGTGTAACTCACAACTATAATAATGTAAGGCATCGAGGAGAAGCAGCTTCCATATTCTGCGCTGAATTTTGTGGGAAAATGCTTCTGCTCTAAGAAGCAGAGAATGAGCATAAGGATCCTGATTGGCCATTGCAAAATAAGCTGCAACTCAAGCCTAAGTTGGATTACATAAAAACCTTTCAATAATAAGCTAAAATGAAAAGAACTTGGAATATAGTGTTAGCCATATTTTTGAATAAACTAAATGAAAGGACGTGGAATATAGTGTTGGCTACATTTTCTGACTGTGTCAGAGTCAAGAAACATTTTTACTTATAAGGCTTAAGCTTGTAGCATAACAACATTCTCACACTAGTATAACAGTTGATAATGAAAGGTTCCCTGAGAAGTAGAATAATGCATAAACCCATGGACTTCTTTTTGCAAGTACAAACAGGTGTTCTAGATACCTCTTAAGACAAGCAAGTTATTGTGACTTGATTGTGAAACATGGATGAGAAATGACTCATAAACACATTAGCCTTGAATAACTTGTCTTGCTTGACAAATATCATACAAACGGACTGTAATCCTCTACACTGGTGCAAAATCAAAGCAGGAGTTCACCTAAGGTCCACTAGATCAAAAATTTAATGGCTTAAAGCACCAGTGCATTTTAGCAATGCATAAAATTTGCTAAAACTCACTGTTGATCACCTTATCTGGTTTTGCATTAGAGTGGATGAATTAACTTTGGAGAAAAATATGATGTTCCAAAAGCTTCGGTCTCAACTAAGGAAAGGTGGCACAATTAATGATGCAAATATGCGAAGACACAAATTCCAAGGTGTTACCCGATTATGAGTACCTATCTCCTTTAAATGAAGAAAAGGAAATCTTCAGTGTAGACTAAGAAAATGAAAAGTATATTGGGAGTTTATTAGTCATAAAAAACTTCTTTTAATGAGCTGAGAAGAAAAATATGAAGTCTATGTTTTAGTGGATCTAAAGTGATATGTTAAACTTGATAATCAAGCATGAGGCATGAAAAATGGTGCTTTGAAGCCAGTTTTAAGGTAGTAAAACCCAATATAATCGCATCTAAAGACGACCAGGGAAACATATCAGATATCGCATTAAAGTTTAAAATTCCTTACAAAATTTATTACTGTAGGAACTGATGCTATATGGGAAAAAAAATCAATCGCTGCCTTGAAACAAACAAGACAAGGGACATTATTACCAAATCGATTAAGGTGGTTGAGCATTGCTTATTATCTTCAAATTACACTGAAATTACGGAAAAAAGCAGGCTAATAAAACACATCAACACCAACAACACCACTTAATCACAGAGAAATTTAAAGACATCAGAAAATGAAAAACAGTTATAAAAGAACAAGATGAAATAGTTCGACACATTATAAGAACCAAGCGTTTTGATCAAGTGAAGATACCTGAATTTGATAATGGACTATCAGGAGAATTAATGAACTGGGTCAAAAAATCCTCCATGACATCAGCATTGTATTCTAGTGTTGGTCGATCTGAGTAACCCAAACCAGGCAAATCTACAATTGTAGCATGCCAATTGCCTCCATCGGTTCTTGCTACGATATCTTTCGCTACACCCCTCCATTCCTCGACTGTACTTACATCTGAAATTGTGGGTACCATAAGAATTCTCTTTGTACTAGCAGGGTTCGCTCCTGCATGTTCTTCATAATAAATATTAGTGGAACTGTCCTGGAACCCTCAATCGAACAATTGCCTTCAACCAAACTCCACAACAACCTCAAAGCACATCGCTACCACCTCCACTCAACCTAAATTGCCACCTAATTCACAGTCGAATTAAAACATTTGTTTTGATTTGGTATGAATTTCAAATTTTTTCTGAGGATTTCGATTTGGGAGGAACTGCTAATTTGGTTTGAAGATAAAATTCACAGTCGAATTTGATTTGAAGTCGTTCAATTGAACGAATATAAAGTTGCTTTTGTTTTCTTCTTAACGGGTTACAGGGGAAGTGGAGGGATAAATGAAAGCTAAGCGGGAAATGAAAAGTTAAGGGGAGGGAAAATGAAAGCTGGAGTAGCAATTATGGAAAATGAATGCAAACTAATGTAGTTGCATCGGTTAAATTTAAAACCGATGTGACTAAAACTATTTGCACGTACCAATTGCATCGGTTGTTGGTGACAACTGATGCAAATTTGATTTTTTATTACCTATTGCTTTTCACATACCAATTGCATCGGTTATTAAGATAGAATTGATGCAAATAGTTCTATTTGCATCAGTTTTTACTTCAACTGATGCAAACGAGGCGAAGCAATATGCACTTTTTGTACTAGTGAGAGATTTGACTTTAAGTTGACTATCAACTACGATGATACTAACCTTCTACAATAAAGGAGACGAATCCTAATATGAGTGAATTTCATTATAAGTGGTTCAACAAGTACCAAACTATGGTTATAACATGATCGTGATGTTATGTGATCGACCATAATCAATGTATAGTCTAAATACTTAAGATAAATGGTACTCTCAAGTCCGAAGACTTGTGCACATCGTTATATGAAATATTCTATTTTGACTTTATTGTATTAACCTATAGAAGACTCTCGTTGAGTCGTTATGTGATTGTTATAAACAACTTGTTATCCATGTAATTCCAATGTCGAAAGTAATATTATATGCGATGTGGTCATAAAAGGATTAAAGCTACTGAAGTCCTATGTTGAAGAATAAAACCACACCTCATCAATAACATGTCCCTTCGAGGGCATCTCTTCGCACATCGTCACATTATCAACAACATATATCTTTGAAGCTAAAAACTTGCATCTTCGATGATGTGCCACAACGCACCTCACCACTTCGACATCATCCTTCTCAAATGACTTTGAAGGTGTTAAATATCAAAGATAAGTTAGTATCGAAGAGGCATCTCGATAGCAATCACTAGGGCTACCAAAACCACGACAGCGTCCCATCTTGTAGGCACTTCGAGAGTATTCGAGCCAAGCAAGGTCACACCACTCTTCGCCGATAACCACATCGCATTTATACAGCTCATTGAAAGCATACTACTATCAACAAGCGCCTCTATTCGCTCACCAAAACTAAAGCAGGCTCATCAGCAAGATGCTCTTCGAATGCAGACGCACTTCGCCCTTCATAAGAAAATCACATACTCAAGTAAAACGGTGTTGATAGTAAGCACTATCGATGTTTGTAAAGACCATAGCACCAATTGACAGACATGGTCGATATCATCATCAACTACCATGAAGGTCTCCACAATTGCATAAAGGCGGCGAATTTACAGCACTTTGATGGTATCTTCTTATACCAGCAGAGGTAGCCGTCAAGGTCAAAGACATGAAATAAGACAATGCCGCCTTTATAGAGACTAGAATTAGGAAAACGCCACCGAAGTCAACACCGCCAAAGTCAATACCGCCGAAGAGCTAGAAGGCAAAGTGGCCCAACTACACCTCTATAAATATAACCCTAGGGGTGCCATTTTGGGGATGGATTTCCATTTTCCCACATCTCTTCTTAAATCAAAGCCTTGTAATCCTAAATAAAATTGGGGATTCTATTTGACTGTAATCACATTCGAGTTGATTAAACAAGGATTTAATCTTACATTTGACTTTGATTATGACCTCATTGAACAACATTGATTTGGACTTGCATAATTAATTTGGCATTGACCTCATATGAACTTATCATAATTAATTTGGCATAAACCTAGTAGAAGTGCCTTGAACAATGATGAACTCCTATATGCATATTCATATGGACTATGGATTATGGACTTTGAACATAAGGGCGGAATGCATAACCTATATATTGTTTTACATAACAAACTTCGATGCGACTCCGTGACTTATCTTCTATTCCTATTGAAAATATGACATACCATAAGCCATATAAATAATATTATTCAACAACAAATGTAGATCCATATGCATGACAAACCTAATGGTCCTAGAGGACTTCAAATACAAGAATTCAAAGTGATGAACAAACCTTAATATATTCTTCCTTAAGGGCCAATTGTCATTCATCAATAAATGATTCAATCTCATGATGAGTCATAGGTGATGAGTTAGACCTTGAAAAATTATCGAATCGCTTGATCATTTCTTCGCATCTGTTCAAAACCAGGTCGACAAAATAAATTAATGCTTGGTCACATCTTCGCATATGTGTAAATCAAGGACTAACTTTGCACAATTTGCATCAGAAGTGTTAAACCATTTTTTGGTCTAACATTTTTGACACTAGAAGGAGGGCACGAACCTCCGACTTGTTTAATTCCTTCATCATCTAGACTAATTAAGTGAATTTTGTTTTAGGAAAATGAGATCACGAAGACTCAATGCGCAAACTAAAGAGGTCATACAGACAATGACATTAGAAGAGAATGTGACTCACAATTTCAACATGGGAAACACAGAACATGGGCAACCATCACAACCAGTGCAATTAACTAGCAGTGAGGAAAAAATCTAGAACTTGGAGCAACAACTGCTGACGATGAAGGAACTCTTGGAGGGAGTGCTTGCCTAGAAATCTTTAAAGACTAGTAAGCTTACAAGAAGGGACAAAGTAGAATCTCCAAGAAGAAACTTGAATGCTTCCCAACTTAGGGACAAGGACAAAAGCATGATTTTCACAACTCCACAGAAAAAGAAAATTAACCAGTAGACTAAGGTAGATTATCAGGGAAGAATCGAGGAAAAATCTAACGAACGGTCTGGATGCTCTACTTCAGATGGATATAAACTCATAAGAAGCAATTATCATAACATTGAGGACTACTTGAGGGATATGGTTCAGCAAAAATGGAAAAGGATATGCTCAATGCCAAAGGAAAGAGGACTCAAGATGAGAGAGTCAGTGATAATCAGCGAGAAGCTCCATTCACTGATGAGATTATGTCTGCAAGAATTCCATCTCACACTAAGATCCTATCAATCAGATACATCGGAACAACTGATCCAGATGACCATTTATTGACCTTTAAGAGTCTTATGGACTTGTATAATGCATATGGGGTAGTGCGATGTAGAATTTTCCCAATCACTTTCCAAGGTGCAGTAGTTAAATGGTATCGACAATATCGTGAAAGGACTATATACTCTTGGAATCAGTTCTCTTATGACTTTTCAGCTCAAATCTGCATCTGCAAAGATCCTGCCGTTGATTATACTATAGTATCAAACATCAAACAAATACTAGGAGAGCCATTAGGAGATTATCTTAAAAGGTTTAATATAGAAGCTTTGATAGCTTAAAACATGATCGATAGAGATAAGCTAGTGGCAGTACACTCAGGGATAATTAAGCAAACCCCATTTTGGCATGAACTATACATTCATGGGTGCAAGGATTTACAAGACTTTCACTTTCAAGCAGAAAAGTTAACCCGAATGGATGAAATATACCATGCCAAAAAGAAAGCCCAGCTCAAATGGAAAACAGGAAAGATTAATCACAGTCGTAATCACAAAAGGCCAAGGTGGGAAGAAGGCTCAAACGAAGCTATGTTGCTTTAAACAAACCGATATCTTACATATATGCTGAGAATGGTGATTTCCTGATCTCTTATAAGGCAAAGACTAACCCAGAACCAAGGAATGGGGAAGAATATTGCTCTTATCACAAATCCAATGGACACAAGACGGATGAATGTCGGGTGTTAGCAGGTATAATCTAACAGATGATTTGTAATGGACAGTTTAAGGAGTTTGTCATGGATAACCAAAAAGGTGCTCGTCTAGAGAAGAGTAATTTGAAACTCCCGAATAACACTACAAACGTGGTAGACGAAGATGTCTAGCTTGATTTCATCCCACCTCTTAATAAAATTGATGTGATCCATGAGGTCCAGATATAGCTAGAAACATCAAAAGTGCCAAAAATCGTTACATCTGGGAAGCGAAGGAAGCAATTTTCTCAATCCAGGAAGAAACACCACACAAAAACCCTATGTATCAGATTCAGATGCATAACCTAACCATTACCCCACAAGAGCTGAAAGGAGTCTGTCATCCCACAACGACCCACTCATGATAACTGCTTAAATCGAACTTTCAGTTGCGACGAAAATCCTTGTTGAAATCGGAAGTGCAGTCAATGTAATATTTAAGCATTTCTTTAATCAGATGGGAATTCCTGAGGAGAAGCTGAAGCTAAGCCTGAAGCCTATCTTTGGATTCAACAATAAGGGGTCAAACCCCATAGGGCAAATGAAGTTGTTGGTACAAGTGGGGGTTCCACCACACTGCAGGACTTTTGAAACTCTACTTATTATAATTGATCACCCATCTTATTACAATGCATTCTTTAGAAGGCCAGCACAGGATGAGGTTGATGCTTTCGTGTCACCAAAGTACTTGATGGTGAAGTTTCTAACTAAGAGTGGTTGGAAACAGTAAAGGGAGAGCAGTTTAGTTCTCGTAAAATGTATTTTGCAACGCTTGGTCAATATAAGCGAAACTGCATTTCTTGTTATGACATAGTGCAAGGTGAATCTGTCCAAACTAAAATAACTCAGCCTTTGAATGAAGGTTTGTGCAACCAATTATTCAAAGCGAAGGGAAAAGCATGCAGTGAAGTCTAACGTATGTTTAGGAAATTCAGCTTTTTAGAAAAGAAAAGAAAAGAAAGAGAAAAGACGCAAACCTAGTGGATGAAGAAGTAGAAGGAGAGGAGATTATCACTGAATTCGATTGTAGAGGTGACCAAGAGAGGATGAAACCCGTCGAGGAACTTGAGGAAATATGCATAGACCCAACTGACACGACGAAAATAGTAAAGGTTGGGAAAGAACTGGATAGTAAACTAAAAAGGGGTTAGTTCATTTTCTTTAGTCCAGCAAAGACGTGTTCACTTGGACTAATTCAGATACGATAGGGATAGACCCAACCGTTATATGCCACGCTCTAAACGTTGATCCCAAAATTCATTCAAATCCGACAAAAGAAAAGGCAATTCAATAAAGTTTGATCTGATGCTTTGAAGGAGGAAGTCAAAAAGTTTCTTGAAAATGGATTCATCCAAGAGTGCTCTATCCGAAGTGGTTGTCCAACCCTGTTCTAGTCAAGAAATCCAATGGAAATTGGAGAACTTGCATCGATTATACCGATTTAAATCAGGCATGCCCAAAAGATAGTTATCCACTCCCAAGGATAGATTAGTTAGTTGATGCAACAAGTGGACATCGACTTTTATCTTTCATTGATTCTTCTTCGAGATGTAACCAGATTCAATGTTCAAGCTCAATGAGGAAAACGCCAGCTTTATAATAGATTTGGGAACTTACTGCTACAAAGTAATGTCCTATGGACTGAAAAATGCAGGGGTGACATATCAAAGACTGGTAAATAGAATGTTCAGAGAGCAAATTGGCCGGGACATGGAAGTATATGTAGATGACATGCTAGTCAAATCTCAAGAAAGAAGCTGTCACCTGAAAGACCTGGAAGAAATGTTCGATGTGTTGCAAAAATATCAAATGAAACTTAATCCATAAAAGTGTTCTTTCGGGATCCAGTCTAGAAAGTTCTTAGGGTACATAGTGAGTGCAAGAGGAATTGAAGCTAACCACGACCAAATCCAAGCTATCAATGACATGGCAAAACCCAAAACAAACAAGGATGTAATGAGCCTAAACGGGAGAGTGGCATCATTGAATGGGTTCATCTCCTAGGCTACCGATAAATGCATCACATTTTTCAATGTGGTCAAGAAAAATAAAAACTTTGAATGGAGCAAAGATTATCGGAGAACATTCCAAGAGCTAAAAGATTACCTGAAAAAACCGCTAATTCTTTACAGTCCTGTGGATTGAGAAATTTTTTATATCTATGTGGCGGTCTTTGAAAATGCAGTCAGCTTTGTACTGATAAGGGAGGAAAAAGGGTTCAACTTCCAGTATATTATACTAACAAAAGACTCAAGGATGCAGAAACTAGATATCCAATTGTAGGAAAACTAGCATACTGCTTAATGCTCACCGCACGCTAATTAAGGGCTTATTTTCAAACACATCCAATTAAAGGCTTAACTAATTTTCCACTTAAGCAAGCCTTTACCAAGCCAGAAACTTCAGGACGGTTAGTTAAGTAGGGAATTGAGCTTAGCTAATATGATATCAAGTTCTTACCACGAGTATCAATCAAAGGACAAACACTAGCTGACTTTGTCAATGAGTGCACATGGTTTATTAAGGAGCAATCAGAAAAAGAGAAAGATTTGAAACTTAAGTGGCAATTGTTCATGGATGGAGCCTCAAACGAATAAGGAGATGGAGCCAGATATGTGGTCATAACTACTGACGGGCGTCGCTTGCACCACGCAATAAAGTTAGGGTTTCCCACTACTAATAACATGTTAGAATATGAGTCGATGATAACAGGACTTACCCTGGCCCTTCATTTGAAAATCCTTAGAATTGGATCTTTAGCGATTCACTCAGTTGAATCAGAGATATTAGACGAAGGATGCTAAACTAACCCAGTATGTTAAGAAGATAATGAAGATGTTAACTCAATTCAAAGATTTTTCGGTACATCAAGTGCCGCGAGGCAAAAACTCTCAAGCTGACTCTTTAGCTAAATTGGCAAGTTCACGAGGGGCACCAGAAGCCCGAATTGTACCACTTGGCTATCAAGAGAAACCAAGCATAGAAGTGGAAAGTCCTAATTTAGGAAAATAATCTTGGTAATGACCAGATCTCAAACCCTAGCACACGAAGAGAAAGAAAATGAAATCGAAACCCTTCAAGGAGAACTCCTCGAGATAAGAACCGATGATCAATACAAGAACAATTGGATGACTCCTATCATGGAGTATTTAATAGAAGAAATACCGCCACTAGACAAAAAGGAAGCAAGGAGAATAAGGCGCCAAAGCCCAACCCTAACTTTTATCATGTAAGACGGGATACTCTATAAAAAGGGATACTCGCTCCCTTATTTAAGATGTGTCAGTCCAGAAATAGGGTCAAAACTACTAAAGGAAGCTCATCAAGGATTCTGTTGGGATCACTCTAATGGAATAAAGCTGGCTAAGAAAGTTACGAGGCAAGGCTTCTACTAGCCACAAATGACTAGTCAAGCCATCGATCATGTGAGAAGGTATGACAAATGTCAAAGATTCTCTAAAATTCCTTGATTACCACCAAGTGAGTTGACTTCTATATCAAGTCCATGGCCCTTCGATGTGTGGGGAGTTGACTTAATAGAACCATTTCCTGTATCCAAAGGAGGAGCTAAATATGCAGTGGTAGCGATCGATTATTTTACAAAGTGGGTGGATGCTGAACCACTCTCAAATATCACATCAGGGAAAGTTCTCAAATTTGTAATAAAAAACATCATCACTCGATTTAGAATCCCGTACAGGATAATTTCCGACAATGGAACTCAATTTGAAAGTGAGGAATTCACTCGATTCTGCAACTAAAATGGAATTATCAAAATCTTTTCATCTGTAGCCCATCCCAAAGCAAATGGAACTGTTGAAGCAACTAACAAAACCGTAAAGACTATTTTGAAGAAACGGTTAGACAAGGCGAAAGGGAATTGGGTAGAAGAACTTCCCCTTGTTCTTTGGGCATATAGAACTTCTGCTAAAACTGCAATAAGGCATACCCCATATTCCCTTACATATGGATGTGAAGCCGTGCTTTCAATCAAAGTCGAGGTTCCTTCTCATAGAAGGATCGCATATGCATTTGACCCAAATCAAGAGCTAAAGAAGGAATCCCTAGACTTAATCAATGAACTAAGGGATGAGGCGGCCATTTGAACGGCTGAGTACCAACGGAGAATAACCAAGTACTACAATTCTAAAGTAATAGAAAGATCATTTCAAAAAGGAGACCTGTTACTCTGAAGAGTCATGGCAAATACCAAAAAACCAACGGATGGCCTTTAGGACCAATTTGGGAAGGCCCTTGGTTGTGCACAAAGTAACCCCGCTTAGGGCTTATAAACTCTGCCGGCCAGATGGCAATGTCATAGCAAGAACATGGAACGTTGAACATTTACGATCATACTTCCCAATAGTGGATAAATAAAGAAGGAATTTATCAATCTAAGTGCAGAAAGAAATGAGATTCTCGTAGGGCAAAGAAAGGGCCAAGCCATCAAAGGCTTGACCGCAAGAGGTCCTGGTTATCAAAGGCCCCAGCCATCAAAGGCTTGACCACAAGAGGTCCCGGCCATCAAAGGCCCCGATCATCAAATGCCATAATTTTTTAGTGTCGTCATCAAAGGCCTCACTGAAGCGCCTCCTAGAGGGAGGCCGAAGTAATCTTTTGGTCAGTCCAAAGTTTCTGCAAGCCTTCAACCCCTGTCTACATGGCCTGGTTGGAGCGCCTCCTAGAGGGAGAACAGAGTAAGCCTTTAATGCCATCATCAAAGGCCTCACTAAAGCACCGATCAAGCCTTTAGTGCCATCATCAATTAAGGCATCACTAAAGTGCCTCCTAGAGGGAGGATGAAATAAGCCTTTAATGTCGGCCATCAAAGGCTTCACTAAAGCATCAAAATCTTCAAATGAAAAGTTAATCAAAATCAAGAGCCAAGTAGCACTTCAAAGTCAATCAAAATCAAGAGCTAAGTAGTGCTCCAAAGTCAATCAAAATCAATAGCCAAGTAGCGCTCCCAAGACAATCAAAATCCGAGCCAAGTAGTGCTTCGAACCGAATCAAGTGTTCTAAAGAGAAGTCTATCAAATTCAAGTTTTTCATACTCCCCAACAAATACAATTATCAGCCATCAGATAAAGGATTTTGGTCTTCTTCTATTATTACCAAATATGGATTTCTGGTCTTCTTTTATTATTGCCAGATAGGATGTCTGGTCTTCTTTTATTATTACCAGATATGGATTTCTGGTCTTCTCCTATTATTACCAGATATGGATCTCTGGTCTTCTTTTATTATTGTTAGATAAGGATGTCTGGTCTTCTTCTATTATTACTAGATATGATTTCTGATCTTCTTCCACTATTACCAGATATGGATTTCTGATCTTTTATTATTATTTCCTGATAAGGATGTCTGGTCTTCTCCTATTAATGTCAAATATGTATTTCTGGCCTTCTTATCTATTACTTTCAGAAATGGACTTTGGAACTACTGATGTTACCGCTAGAAGAAAACATCTAGACTTCTATTATTATCAACCAGATACGAATTGCCGGTCTTCTATTATAATTAGATAGATTTCTGGCCTTCTATTATTATTAACAAATAAAGATTTCCAGTCTTCTTATGTTATTATCAAACATGGATCTCTGGTCTACCATCATCATCAGACTTAGACTTATGGACTTCTATTATTATTTCCAAGAATTGGATTTAGGGTCCTCTGCTATCATCTCTAAGATATTGATTTTCGATTTAGATTTTCTGATATTGAATTCCAAGTTTTTGGCTACTTATTGCCTTAAATAGTTTCTTATGTTTACAATCATAACTTGATCAAATAATTTCTCAAGCCTATGCTTGAAAGTTTATTTTTATTAACTCTTATGATAAAGTTGTAAGCTTAAATTCGCACAAACAATTTGGCCAGTAGATGCTAATTCAAAAGTTCAATCGAATCTAGAAGGACAATTACTAATGAAAAATGTCATTTGCTTCATGTTTTATAGGAAAGTGAAATCAGCCAGGGGGTCTTGTTGAAGATTGAAGGATACAAAGGAATTCTTAGTTTTACCCTAAAGAGTAAAAAACTTCTCTTATACTAGGGGCTAAATGTTATCTATGTAATTCCAATGTCGAAAGTAATGTTATAAGCGATGGCGTCATAAAAGGATTAAAGCTATTAAGTCCTATGTTGAAGGATAAAACCACACCTCATCAACAACATGTCCCTTCGAGGATATTTCTTCGCACTTCGTCAATAACATATCTCCTCGAAGTTGGAAACATGCATCTTCAATGATGTGTCGCACTGCACCTCACCACTTCGACATGATTCTTCTCGAATGACTTCGAAGGTGTTAAATATCAAAGATAAGTTAGCACCGAAGAGGCATCTCGACAATAATCACTGGGGCTACCAAAACCATGACGGTATCCCATCCTGCAGGCACTTCGAGAGTATTCGAGCCAAACAAGGTGACACCACTCTTCGTCGATAACCACATCGCGTTTATACAGCTCAACAAAAGCATGCTACTATCAATAGGCACCTCTATTTGCTCACTAAAACCAAGGCAAGCTCATCAGCAAGATGCTCTTCGAATACAGGCGCACTTCGCCCTTCATAAGGAAATCACATACTCAAGTAAAATGGTGTCGATGGTAAGTACTGTCAATGTCTGCGAAGACCATAGCACCGATTGACAGACGTCGTATATAACATCATCAACTACCATGAAGGACTCCACGATTGCATAAAGGCGGCGGCACAGTATACAACACTTTGACGGTATCTTCTTATACCAGCAGAGGTAGCCGCCAAAATCGAAGACATGAAATAAGACAATGCCACCTTCATAGAGACTAGAATTAGGATAACAACGCCGAAGTCAGCACCACTGAAGTCAATACCGCCAAAGAGCTGGAAGGCGAAGTGGACCAGCCGCCGCACCTCTATAAATATTACCCTAGGGGTACCATTTTGGGGATGAGATTTTCATTTTCCCCCTTCACTTCTTAAATCGAAGCCTTGTAACCCTAAATTAAATTGGGGACAATTCTATTTGACTGTAATCACATTCAAATTGATTAAACATGGATTTAATCTTGCATATTGACTTCGATTATGACCCTATTGAACAATATTGATTTAGACTTGCATAATATGAACCTATCATGAGTAATTCGACATAGACCTAGTCGAAGTGCCATGAACAATGATGAACTCCTATATGCATATTTATATGGACTATGGACTATAGACTATAGACTATGGACTTTGAACATAAGGGAGGAATGCATAACCTATTGCTATACATAACAGACTTTGATGTGACTCTATGACTTATTTTCTATGCCTATTGAAAATATGACATACTATAAGCCATGTGGACAACATTAATCAACGACTAATGTAGATCCATATTGATGACAAACCTAATGGCCCTAGAGGACTTCGAATATAACAATTCAAAGTGATAAACAAACCTTAATATATTCTTCCTTAAGGGCCAATTGTCATTCATCAATAAATGATTCAATCTCGTGATGAGTCATAGGTAGTGAGTTAAACCTTGACAAATTATCGAGTCGCTTGATCACGTCTCCGCACATTTTTAAAATCAATTCGACGAAATCAATTAATGCTTGGTTATGTCTCCGCACATGTATAAATCAAGGTCTAACTTAACACAATTTGTATCTGAAGTGTTAAACCATTTTTTGTTTAACACAACTACAAATATGTAATCGGTAATCCCTTGCCGTTCTCAATGGTCATAAGTAATTCACCGTTCATTTTAGGGACAGTATTACGTACACTGGTATCAGTGGTATCTTTTTTTTTGATACATCTTGATTAAGAACATTTCAAGTACTCATGGTTATGCACACGTTCTCAACTGCAATCGGTTAAATATGTTCCCTTTTTACTTGTATATTTTTAATGTATTTAAGGCATCGATTATATCCCAATATAACAATTATATAAAAGAAAATATAACCAAAAGCTTACTTTATTTGAAACAAGATTCGCTATAAGAGTTAAGTTGTATAACAAATTACATAAACTGTCCTTAGAGCACACCCTTAAGTCTATCAATATAATTATTTTTTCAAGAATGGTATGCTTTTCTTCCTTGAAATGTAGATGAAAATCAACCTCCAACTCGAACTATGAAGGAAGATTGCCTTTCTTTTTTACAGCTTGAAGTTATTAAATTATATATCTTTAGAGGATTTTTATCAATTCTAGTTTACATACGCACATTATATCTTGTTAAAAAGCTCATATACATTTCAATCAAAAAATGCTCGTATATTTTATGATTTAAAAATGAGAAAAGATTCTCAATTCCAACTCGCTTTTACCAAAATTAACAATTTTGAAGATTAATTTAAGTTACCGAGGTACGGTGTTTAGTAATTAAAAATAAGGTACTGATGAAGACTAAATGATTTAAGCGCTGAATTTTGTGTACTCGATTAAATTACGAGTGCAAAGTCAAAGTCAAAAAAGATTCTAGTTTTGTTTTAATTTATTAAAAATGAAATAATAAGTCAAAGTCAAAATAGTATAAATTGATAATTTATCAAACTAAGGGTCGGTTTACTTAAAGATTAGAGAAAATTAAGCGATTGCATGAAGATTCCTTGGAACCTGAAGTAATGCAAATTTTTGTTCTTTCTTTGCAATTCAAACTTTAATTTGAAAATTATTATTTGATTCCTGGGGACCCGGAGTAACTACAAGCAAACTTTAATTTGAATATTACTTCATACTAAACAGATTGTGCCAGTGTTTGCTTTTGTACTATGCAATTAATCTATTTCGCTTCTTTTAACACGACTCCAGTATGGTCGGTTATCTATGCGTTCTCACGATCAGTGGCTTACAAATTTCATGCTTAATTGTTGGACACAATTAAAATATCTCCTTCGTTTATATTTTATTAGTTAAAAAATGAAGAAATTTTGACATGAATAGTTATAATTTAAAAAAATAACTTTTAAGTCCCCTTCAATTTTTCTTTAATAAAATATATCTCTACCTACAAAAATAGATGAAATTTAAAATGTTATTTGAGCAAGTTTACTAATGTTAAATTACGTTTTAGTATATATGTTCATAACTTATAATCGCTTACAATACAGATCTTGACAGTGTTTTTTAAATTTAGAACGGAAAATGTAAAAAAGAAATTCAAAAAATAAAATACGTATAAAAATAGTTTAAAAAAAAAGGAATATAATACAAATAAGGTTTAAAAAGAGAAATGCGTCACTAATTTCCATTAAAAATTAACTATTTAGGTTGGTTTGTCTATTTATGAATTCATCATTCACCGTATATTGAAGGAAAAACGTTTCAATGATTTTGTTCATGCTTAGAGAAGCGATATGAACAAAATCATGTCTCTCACGTTTGTTCAGATAATTAGTGCGAAATAACTACAGTGTACAATAAAACAAATCAAGTGTCTTTTCAAATGTCAATATAGTATTATTGATTTTGAGAAAGGCATCTTTTATCAGCTTTTATATAGCAAAGAAACAAACAGTTTAACGTGAATTCATATATAATATCCAAACAAGTAGACGTACACGGAATGCATGCATTAACCTTTCATATTTCTGCTCATGATGAACGTAAATACTGAGCTCTAGATTTATCCCGTCTAGATTCAGATCGAGTCACAGGCTCTAGGTTCAAAGAATTGATAAAAACATGCACACACGTAATCTGTTTTTTCTTTCTTTTCCCTTCTTCTCTTTTTAACTTTTCATGAACAGCAACTTGCCTTTGCAATTAATTTTAGTATGTACTGGCTTCAATATTTATAACATACACTCAACCAACTTTGTATCTAGGCTAGTCTAACTTAATTTCATTTTGATACCTGGCAAATATCTGAACATACATATCATAACTACCATGCCATAAACTATCATACAGGATATTTTTCAAAATATCATGTTATCAACAAAATAACATAGGAAAGTAATACATGCAAAAACAAAACTAACACTAATTTCAGGTAAAGAATTCAAACTTTAGATTCATATTCAATCAAATGTAGCTTTAATAGAGCAGTACGTTACTAGAACAAATTACAAATGAAGGGAAAACTTGAGAATAGAAGACACAAGCACAAAAAAATCCATACTTGAATATTCCGAAGCTAAAACAAAAGCCTAAAACTTTAGCGTTTATTTCCTTTTCAAATATATACACTTAACGAATATCAGAGAATCAACCAGCACTTGATCAAAGAGTAGAAAGATCTTTAGCGGAGGGAGCTCGATTATAGTCAAAAGGTTGCATCACAGGCTCTTCGTCTAAACCATCAAAGAAGGAGTCATTCAACAAATCCGAGGCAGAAGGTCTGGCTCTAGGCTTAGCAATGCATCGTTCTATAAATGCCTTGATTTCAGGGTCCTTAACCTTATCCATGGCACCAGGCATTGAACCAGCCGTGACTTTTCTGTAAATTTGAATGACGTTCTCACATTCACTGTAGGGTATTTCCAGAGTGACCATTTCGATCAGGCACATTCCAAATGAGTAAATATCGACTTGCTCTGTGTAGTTTTCTTCATATAGTTCGGGTGCCATGTACTCGGGTGTTCCTGTCATTGTGTGGGCTGCATGGTTCCTTTCTACTATTGCTGCTTCTCCAAGATCTCCTATTTTAACCTGTATATTGTTCATACGAAATTTAACTGCTGTAAAAGATTATATTACTATTCAAGAATCATCGCATATTATGGCATACACTAAGCCTTTCCTACAACCAGTTCCCCAAAAAATATCTTCTCTAACCTACAAGCATAGTTTTGATAACCGGACCGCGGATAGAACCGCAATGCCCCAAGGTCGAAGGTTTTTATGGTTCGACCGGTTGAACCGTCAGAGCCGTGCATGTTTTATTTTAGACTAATACTAAAGGTAAACAGAGGATGAAATGCATTACATTACAAAATGTAAACATCCATTAGCAGCATACAAAAATAGTCGCTATGAACATGCAAGTTAACGTGTATATAATAGTTGACACCTACATATTAATAATAAAATAACATGAACATGCAACATGGTTTTATGCATAGTGCTATTAGAGGAGTTTGCAGCAGCAAAGAGCCAAATGATGGAATTTGTAGTTTAGATTTTAGTACTATTATGATTTTTGAAATATAGATTTACTTGTTTTTTTCAAAACAATACAAAAGATGAAAATGAAAGAGAACTATAGGATGAGAAAATAGAAAAAATTAAAAGAACCGCGGTTCAACCGGATAAAATTAATGGTTAGACCGCCGGTTTGAAGGTTCGACCGGGGTTCACGCATGACTAAGGTCTGATTGAGTTTTGAACCGTGATGATCAAAGGTTCAGGGTTATTCGAGGTCGAACCGAGGCTGGGTCGGGTTTTCAAAACACTGCCTACAAGCATTGAATTCCAAAATAGAAAGAGATGGTTCGAGTGTTTATTTTGTGGTGCGACACAGATAGATGTAAAGTCCTTTTACTTTCATGAAATATATAGATATAGAAGCAAAAACATCTGCTTACAGCTAGGCAAACTAACTGAATTATTTAAGCAAACAGCCGTAAACTTGTAGATTAAGGTAGTGGGCCAATTGGCATATTTCTACACTAGACAATATAATAGAAGGTTCACACGTTATATTAATATATAATAAGAGTAGACCTGGATTAGAAAAAAGCAACTACTCCTCAATCCTAGGTTGTTAATATGAAAAATTAATAGTCAAATGAAAGATGTCAATTACATCTTCCCTTAATCACTACAGTAAAATGCCAATAAACTTGAAAAGCCATAAATCGTATTCATAGTTGTATTTGCTTACAAGTAACATGTTTTTAATATGAAACGTTAATTGACCAACAAAATATCTTTACCTTAACAAAAAACACTTTGCCTTTCATCGAAATATCATTTTGAACATGTTAGTTTAGGTAAAAGAAAAGTATATACCTGACCAATGTTGCCATTAACAAACACATTGCTGCAATTCAAATCTCGATGAATGATACAAGGCTCTTGCTCATGCAAATACTTCAACCCCATCAAAATCTGCCTAGACCATTTCTTCAACGCCTTTTTTGACAC
Organism: Allium fistulosum; assembly: GCA_030737815.1. Classification (NCBI taxonomy): domain Eukaryota; kingdom Viridiplantae; phylum Streptophyta; class Magnoliopsida; order Asparagales; family Amaryllidaceae; genus Allium; species Allium fistulosum. The sequence goes on from JASFAW010000015.1 coordinate 4,216,309, forward strand.
ATGCTTATGCTTCCTCCTGTACTCCCTTAAGTTTCCAGATGTACAAACCTCGGTTATGAAATTCAAATGACTGCTTCCATTGTTATCATCGGTCCAAACTTTATACAAACTGATTATATTTTCATGTCTAAGCGAGTGAAGAAGTCGCACTTCAGCATATAATCTATCGAGTAGTTGTTGATTGCCTTCAAAAGATGAGAGCTTCACTTGGTTCCACGCAACTTCTATTCCTTCTTCCTGATCGAACCCTCTGTATACTTTTTTAACTGCGCCGGATCCTAAAAGGTCTTTGTATCTCCCATATCGGCCTGTAGGATCCACTTCTACAAATGGTTCTGCATCCTTGTCGGCTGGATTAGGCTTTACACAAGGCATTTCTGTTTATTTTAGACAGGAATAAGTTTTTTTCCTTCAAAATTGGATGACATGAAGTTTTAAGCTATGTTGTTAAATATAGGACTAAATCTATTTACATAAATATACCTTACAAATGATTTGAAAAGGAAAGTGTATAAATGGTATATAAAGAATCTAATCAGATCTTAAGAATTGCTCTCCCAAAAAATATTTTTTAAAAAGATATAAGGTGGTGTTTATATCGAAATTTACAATCTTTTTATCATCAGAATAAGGTTAAGCAAATTTTATCACATTCAAAGAACTAATTAAATATATAAATAAACTTTTTGACTGCAATGAAAATCGCAAGCGTGGTGATAAAAAAATATGCAATTGTTTCTAATCAAATTTTAAACAAAGCTAAATGCTAATTAGCAATCAAACAACAAAAAATAATGCATCCTTATCATGAAAAATTAATATTTTAACATTAAAAAAAAAACGTTTTGACTTTATTTAAAACTCAAATAAGCATTTGTTTACGAAGACATGAACAAAAATGATAACGTTACAATGCAAACCAACTAAACTACATAAAATTGAATTAACTCATGAAATATGGCGAAATCGAAGGTAAAATTATACCTGGAGAACGATAGGAAAATAATCTGTAAAATGGTGGAAAAACCCTAAACACTAAAGAAAGATCTCAGAGGCGGCACAGATGACAAGAAAATAGGAAGTCCTCGACTCTTTAATGTGTTGCTGCTGCTGAATTTGGGATGCCATTAATGTAAAATAGCTTCAAAATTGACTGAATTGAACCCTAGGAAATTGAAAATGAAGAAGAGTCCAAGGTGGAAAAAATCAGCTGAGTAAAATAGAGGCATGAGAAAAATAAGAATCGGATCGGGAGAATTTATCAAGATAGAAATTGAGAGGGCGGTTTCGTAATTTCAGAAAAACAAAATTGATTAATTAATTAAAATATAATATTTATATTTAGTAGACGTCACGTTTAGTTAAACTTTTAAGCTGGCTGGGTGTGTGGGGGCCGGTGACAGTTTGTATCCGTGTGAGTAAAGAGATTCCAACATTCTGGAAATGGTACTTCCAAGTCAAATTTGATAACAATAAAAATAGCACCCAGTTAAAATTCAAAAATGAAATATTTACCTTTTCTTTGAATCCATCCATAAATTCAAGCATTTATGTAGTTTAACTTGTCAGACTCGATCTTTAATAATATCCAGGACTAATTTGAAATTAAAACGCCTTAATTTTCAAAAATGCGTTAACCTGGTCAAATCTTTTATTATTATTTACTAACCAATACTTAACTTTATACCAATGAATATACATATTCAATTATTTACTTCTTAAATGTCACAACAGAAGACCCTATCCAATATAAAATTCTATTATACATCATTTTCTAAAACAAAAATCTGTAGTAAAAATTGAAAATTACAAGCGATCATCACTTTTTAGATTTAATTTTTAAATATGAGGTTATGCATGCATATCTTAGTTATTTTAATATATTTTTGTTTGTTATAAACTGATGTCATCTATTTAAGTTTTCCCAATTCTAGTCAATTCTCTTTGCATCTAGATATTTTATTTTTCAAATCCTATAATTTTATCACTTTACCGGATAACTAGTGGTGTATAATTAAAAAAAAAGATTGTAACCTCTCAAAACACTTTAATTTGATGGGTTGAGAATTGTCATTAATATTACATCGCACTAGTTTTATAACCACGGTATAAAAAGAAACTTACAAGCAAGAGTTATGGTAAAACATGCAATACATAACCGTCCAAAACTAGTAGAAAATAAACTCCCAATAGGAGCCTAAAAGTTGTCGGTTTCAATATGTATACCATGGGCATATCAACAAATTGATAAAAAAAAAATATTTTTATTTAGATACAAAGATATATAAATTGCATAAAATAAACTATATACATCAAGGATTTATTTTATATTTACTGGATGAATTTACCATACGGTACACTGTAAAATACTATTAACTTTAAATGTCTACATTAAAATTTCTACAATTGTTTGCAAACCCTTCTTAATTCCCCATTTAACATTCTACGTCCAAGTCAATTTATTTAACTAGTTATGTAATCTTAAATTTAAACTATTTAAATATATTCAGGTAAATAATATTCATTAATTCTTCTAATAAATCCTAAATATATGAGAATTTCAGTATAGATACGATATTCATGTATACGAGAAGAAATAATAAAATTAATTTTTTATTCAAATGTAAAGATATTTAAATTACATAACATAAAATGTATACACAAATAATAATAATTCTTTTAATTTCTAGTTCATTTATATCAAAAAAAATGTCATTCATTACATAACATATTTTCATTTTTAATAACTTTTAAAGAATTTTTTTATATTTTACAACATTACGAAGTAAACACACAGATTACACTGATAAAATTAGATTATATAAACATTCTCACTTTCAACATGATATTAAACTTTACCCAACTTAGAACACACCTAAATGCTACGTAACATTATTTTGCAATTATCAAAGTTTTAAAACATGACTCCCCTACAACAATATGAAATCTATGGTTAACTTCAAAAATAAAGTTGTTTAAAATTAAAAACTAAGTAATGGATAATAATTCACATGTAGATAAGCTGATCATAAGATGTTCTTCTCAATTACAAATACATACAAAGCTTTTCTCATTTTTCTCTAACTTTTTATATACAACTGCTTATATTTAATTAGTTCAGTTGATTATTGATTTAAATTATTTAAATAAATTAAATTATTTAATTTTCATTAATTCATTTATAAATCCTTAAAAAAGTAACAATTCAATGTGTATGCAACATTCATATTAGCGAAAACGTTAAAGTTATTTATTCACTCATACATATAAAAAATATATCGTATAATATAAATTGTTTGCATATAAAGCATTCACAATTTTAATTTAATTATATATTTGTTCGAGCTATGACATTAATTCGCACAGAGATACGTAGATAGTGAGGACTGAACCCTAAACTTACATTGGACCATCATATTATTATTTTTTTGATTTATAATTCATCGATCATAATAAATTCAATATATATTTCATAGTAATTTCTACTTTTAGCGATCATTGAAATATAAATACAATTTCCAACAATATTACCATGCGCAACACATGGGTTACACATTGGTTAAACAATAGTAAAGCAAAAGAATTTCGAGCTCACTTATTAATTCTAGGAGTTATCTATCTCTATTCTCCTTAATTCTCTCAAGTCTAGATTTGTCATTTTCAAAATCCTATACTTTATTACTTTACAATTATTCCACTAAAATGCTCACACTATTTTATATAAAAATATATACTTTATAAAAAATTATACAATTATTTACAAATATTTCTTGGTTCTCTCCCAATATTTTACATTGAAGCCACACATTTAAATTAATTGCATAATCCGAATTTTAATTAATTGATAAACTTAGTCAACTAATATTTATTAATAAATCCTAAAATACGAAAGTTTCTATATGTATACTACAAGCGCCTCAAAAAATTGATTGAAAACAAACATTTAGATTATACATACACACACACATACATATATCACACAACATAAAGTATATACATTAACGATAATAATAAATTTATTTTATAATTCATTTACTAAATGAATTTACCATACATCGTACTGTAGAATTCTATTAACTTCAAACATCTAAATTTTAACTTTTTTACAATTACTTAGAAACCCTTTTCAGTTCTTTAATATTTACATTCAAATACTTATTTTTAACTAATTATGTAATCTTAAATTTAAACTATTTAAATAAATTTGATTAGCTAATATTCATTTATACATCTAATAAATCCTAAAAATACGAGAATTTCAATATATACAATATTCATATATATGAGAAAAATGATAAAATTATTTCTTTATTCAAATATAAAGATATTTAGATCACAATTTATGATGTATACTTAAATAATAATAACTCTTTTAATTTTTAAATCATTTATATTGACACACGTCACATAACATAATTTCATTTTTAACATTTTTAAAGATTAATTTATCTTTTACAACATTACGATGTGCATGCACAAATTACGCTGATAAAAAATTAGATTATATAAATGTCATTTCTTTCAACATGTTATCAAACCATACGCAACTCATAACTCAACTAAATGATACATAATAATATTTTACAATTATCAAAATTGTAAGCATGACCCTCTTACAACAACATGAAATCTATGGTTAACTTCAACGATAAAATTGTTTGAATATGAAAACCAAAGAATGGAAAAGTACACTGATTATAAGACGCTCTTCATAATTACAAATACGTACAAAGCTCTACTCATTTTTCTTCAACTTTTATACATTCGGCTCCTTATATTTAATCGGCTAAAGTTATTTATTCACTCATACATATAAAAAAATATATCATATAACATTAATTATTTATATATAAAGTATTAACAATTCTAGTTTATATTTTTTTTGCTTAGGACATTAAGTCCTGCAGAGATATATAGTTAGCAAGGATTGAATCTCGACCTTACATCTGAGCGTCGCATGTCATTTAATTTATGGTTAATATATCGTAGTAACTTAATTATATATTGCATAATAAAATTCTATTTTTAGCAGTAATTAAAATATAAGCACTAATGTTTTACATTACTGTATACAACACACGGGTTACACACTAGTTGATAATGAAATCTAAATGCATCTCAACATCAAGTTAAACTTTGGTAGCAAAATATATTTGGTAATAAATTAATCATAATCTAAAAGCAATTAATTTACATCAGTGCAAATACTTTTTAAACATCAATTTAGCATAAGCGGTATACTAATTTATAAATAGGTAAAAAAATCATGTTCAACACACACAAATATATATATATATATATATATATATATATGTATGTATATGTATGTATGTATGTATGTATGTATGTATGTATGTATGTATGTATATGTATATGTATATATTTGTGTGTGTGTGTGTGTGTGTATATAACATTTAGACAATATCAAAAATGGCGGATATAGTTACTCCAGGAGAACAGGTGGTTCTACTAAGAAAGTTGCTGATTCCTCAATTTTAAAAAATTCATTTATGCAACAAGAATCAAAGGCGAATCAAAGGCGACCAAAACATGAGCAGAAGTAGTCAAAGATGAATTATCCCAAATAGAAGATCTACTTAATAAGAAATTCTATAGACCAAAACAAACAGAAACTAGGAAAAGAGCATTAATCATAGAAGACGCTCTTAATTGCAATAAAGAGAAGTGGAAACAAAGTTTAGCAATACCTGTTTTTATTTAGCATCCAAGTTATACACGGTTTCAAAACTTCATTAAACGAGTATGGCACCCAAAATAGAATACAAAATGATTACAAAACCAAATGGTTTTTGTTTGTACCAAATTGAGCACAACACTATTCGGGCGTGTTTGAAGAGATTAAAGTGAAGAATATAAATGGAAAATGAGATAGATCTAACAAATACACCAAAAACAAACAAACAGAAGTATGAAAACGTAGAGATTTAGAGTGGTTCCGTTGAAGCTTACGTCCACTATAGAAAGTTTGTTGTTTATTAATAACTCTCGCCGATTACAATTGTTTACAACAGAACACTCAAGGTACAATGAAGACTTCGGCAGAGTATCAGCGTTCCAGTGTAAAAAGTCCATTTTTTGGAGTTCTAGGACTGCTATTTATAGGTGTAGGCAGCAAATATCTCGCTCCAATCTCGAAAGATCCCTACTCTCACATGGGTGGGCCCACGTGATCGATCCCTGGCTATTTGGAATCGATCCATGATCGATACGTGCCAAATTCATATCGATCCAAATTTGGTCCTTTTGGGTTGAGATCGATCATGAGCATTTTTGAGGTAGTACGCAAGCTCTTGGGAAAATTTGGTGGCATTTGGACTTGTAGATTTTGAGATATGGTCGATACAAGTTTGGATTTGAAAAAACACTGTCGCCTTCGTATCGATACCGTTCGTATCGATTGCCTCATATCGATGGTTTTGCACGTGTTGGCCAAATGACACGGCGCTATGTTCTTGGATCGATCCATTTTTAATACCGAGTGACCGAGTCTTCCTCTCTCTTAGGTTCCGTTATTATCGACCTGATGTGCTTTCTTCGAATCGATGGTTATTTCCCTACTTCGTATCGATCATGAGAAGTTGCTTCATATCCATAGTACTTGGTTGACTTCGTATCGATGGTCAATCGCTGCTTCGTGTTGATGGCTCTTACTTCGATTTGCACCGATACGAACCGTTTCCTTTCGTATCGGTATTTGTTCATATATTTTCGTATCAATCTTCGGTCGATCGATACGCATTGCTTGGATACGAATAGCTTCAAAACTAGAATTGTGGAGGCATGATCATCATTGGCCATTGATGGACACGAAGGGGACGGTGAAGGATGGATATGAACCTAACCCTTCTTTCATGGATATGAACGTGGTGTTTCACTTGGGACTTGATGGATACAGATTCGCTTGTATACGGATAGAATTGTTTTCCTCCACCTTGATCGATCAATATCTTGTGCATACAAACTCCGATTGATTTGAAATCTGGAACGTTGGCTTTTATGGCTTTGCTTGTCGCATCATATCGATTGTAGCTCTATCCGGACTCGGGCAAAATTTACCAGTATCCATAGTAGACCTGTGTATAACCGATCTTCGGGACGAACTGTCCTTGGTTTCCAGTTAATTTCTTGTTGTCATGGCCTTACCAAAAGGCGGGATAATAGTTTCTATGTAGTACAATTTGAGGCAGTCGATGATTTTGATCGCATTTTAAAGGGAGTCCCATACACTTATAATTCTAGAATTACTCTTAAAAAGTGGATCCCGGGTATGGTATTTGGTAAGATGTACTTCAAATAAATACTCTTCAGGATTAAACTACACGACTTTGATTTGGAACTCTGGGATCTCAAAGCCATGTGCCACATTGCAAGCATGATAGGCATGCCAATCAAAGTTGATAAGTTCATCGAAACTCCACAAAAATGAATTATGCAAAATTATTAGCGGAAGTAGATTGTTTGTCGACTTTTGATACTATTGTTGAAGTAGAGTTTCCCAATGGCCTGGTTAAAAATGTGCAGATATCATATGATTATATACCCCCCATATGCACACACTATTAGATTTTTGCATACAGCTCTGTTCAGTGCAAGTTAAAACAAATTCCAAATGGGTACCAAATCAAAAATCTGAAGATAGTGAAATCTCTACTACATATACCAATCATGATGTATTGCAACAAGACAATGCATAAGGAAATGGACATACAAATACAACTGATACACATTTCCCTCAAGTATAATCCCAACCAGAGTGTAATGCTGTAAAGAGGAAAAATTATAGCAAAGAAAGAAAACAGAAATCACTTGAAATTAAAAAAGCAACATCGGCATAAGGCATCAAGATTTTCAATAAGTTTAATCCTCTTTACCAGCAGCAGGATGATGCATCCACAAGTAGTTACCCACCACATTCTCCTATATAGCAACCAGGAACTGAAATATAATATACAATTGATCAATAACCCCATGCAGAAACATAGGAGATAAATGCTGAAAAAAGAGGTCTTTTTTTAACCAGCAATTGATGAATTCTAGGAAACAGTTATAATAGAAAACTTGGCGAAGAATATACATGACCTTGTACCAGAACCTCAAGAACAACATGTAGATCACTTTATTGAAGGCAATGCAGAGTATATCAAATAAACCCAATCATAATCTGCTAAAAATGGTAAACCAACTCAACCACCTACTCCTCCTAAAAGAATGAACATGAGCAATGTTTAAATTAAATGATCCTAATTACATGGAATGTGAGAGGAATGAATGACCAAGGAAAGATGTCACACATCATTCATTTCCTCCACAAGCACAAACCCTACATATGTGGTTGTTGGAAACAAAACTAACAGCTAAAAATATATGCTTCTTTGCCAATAAACTCCAAAGTTTATGGAAAACAATTCACAACAATGAGAAAACTACAAAATGCAGAATTCTCTGTGCATTTAATATAGAAATTTGGAGTTTAGTAAAATTAGTAAGAGTTCACAACACTTCACTGCTATTGCTACTAACAAAGGGGGTTTTCATATGTTTTTAACCATAGTTTATGCAAGCAACCTGTATACAAAGAGGGAAGAATTATGGCAACATTTAATAGCAGATTCACAAGTGGTAGACAGATCCTGGTTAATTTCAAGGGATTTCAATAATGTGCTAAGCTTTAAGGATAAAAAAGAGGGTAGTATGGTGCCTTTTTCACATATCAGAGGCTTCTCTAATTGCCTTATACAGTGTGGACTAGTAGAGTCAACTTTGCAAAGCTTTAACTTTAAATGGAGGAGAAGAGGAGTTGCAACTCATATTCACAAAGTCCTGATTAATGATATTCTATTAAGGGCTTTTAATCAATTCAAAACCATTGCATTGTCTTCTCCTCTTAGTGACTATACTCCTATATTAACACAATTCTACAACGAATATATTAATAAAGGGAGGCTATTTAAATATGTAAACACTTAGCACACACAATAGGGTTATCACCAAACACATTCCCAAGGAATGAATCAAACCACATGGAGTTATCACATGTACACCTTATCTTTAAACTGAAGACTACTAAAATGGAACTGAAAAAATGGAATAAGATAAGGAAGAGGCATGCCATTACAATAAAACAAACTTGAAGAGGAATATAATGACCTCTTATTATAGGTTGATAATAACCCATATGACATAGAGCCATACAACACGATGGTTGAAAAAAGCATACAACTACAACAACCGATGTAACTACAATACCAAGACGGTAGACAAAAATCAAAGGTAGATTGGCTTGCCCGTGGAGATAGGAATTCTAGTTTTTTACGCAAAGATGTCTAGGAGGCGATACAAAAACAATATACAAGCACTACTGAAACAAGATGGTGAAATACTTTATGACAAAGAGTTAAATGATGCAGAAGCAATTGATTATTATACACAACTATATAGTTCCTACTTTAGTGCAACATGTAGATATAAACTACAGAAATAAAATTAACCAACAAGGTAAGCAGTGTTATGAAATTCAAACTCGAAATCACTCTAATCCAAATTCCAAACGCCGAGGAAACGAGGTCGTTGTAAATGCGTAAAAACAACCGATCAATATCTCGATCCTAAATCCCAATCCAATCCAAATAATACCAAATCATAATCACCAAACAAGCAATAAACAAGAAATAACAAAAAGAAATCACACATACGATTTATAGTGGTTCCACTAATGTTTTGTTATTGTACATCCACTTTGAAGAGAGCCTTTTATTAATACCAATGAAAGAGTACAAGAGATTGATTACAATAATCACAAAATTCTTAGAGAATTTGATTAATGAAGTATAGAATTGAAGAAACAAGGTTTACAAATCCTAAGCTAATTTCATGAACCCTTGATGAACACTCTTCTCTTTGAGTCCTGAAAATAGCCTATATAGAGAGAATTTTCGACTAGGCAAGTACCCAAACAACCCCTTGAAGTCTTCACAAACATTGTACAACAAATAGGGCAGATCTGTCACCAAAACAGACAATCAAACGTTTGGAATTTTACTCAGATGTCTGACTCGGAATCAACACAATCCTTCATCAACCAACTAGATGTCTGGACTTTTATCCAGACATCAGGCCAAAATTTTGGGTTGACCAGAGACATCTAGTACTTTTCTTCCAGACATCTACTTCCACAGAAAAACGTCTAGGAGTTTTCTTCTAGACGTCTAGATCCACAAACAGACATTTGGACCTTTTCTTCTAGACGTCTAGATTCTTGAACCACCTTGTGACACTATCAGCTTCAAACTGCGATAATTCTAGCTCCTGAGCTCCGTTTCGTGAATTGTTTTCTCCGCTACCAAGCTACTTCCGATCTCTTCAACTCTACATGTAGTGTCTCCAAAACTCAAGACTTCACCTTGACACTATATCCATCTCCATCTACCATAAACTAGTAGTACTAAACTACACTGTGCCAAAAAACGCATCATACAACAAATATGTCCCATTGTCTGAAAGCATAATTATTTATTGCATGATTCAGTGCCATCTCATTACACATTAGAGCACATCCAATCCCTGTCATTTGATGTGCACTAACATAACAGAGAAAAAAAGTCATCTATTGTTTGATGTTATAATATCATTCTCGAAATTTCCTATTAGACAACAAATAAATATTGACTAATATGAATACCGATTACACTTATATGTTGTTCACAGAATGAAATAGATATTTGCAGAATGAAATAAATGAATTGCAATTTTATTTAAATAAATATTTTATTTCAATTCGAATTTAAATAGTACATATTAGGTTTCCACTATATTTACATTTTCAAATATAATACAACTTTCATCCTACACTATTTCACACTCTTATATACAACATTTTTACTCTCACTCAAATTTGTTTTTGATATCTTCTTCCTCCAGCCCGTGTCCAATCGTCCCTTGTGCCTATTAAATCAACAATGCAGTAAAATGGAAAAAGAAACAAACAGAAATGACAAAAATAAAATTATAATTGTGATTTAATATTGCCTTAGATATTTGGGTTATTTGTTTTCATATTTTAGATAGGGACAAAAATTAAGTGTGCGTGAACAACTTATGATATGCATAGTGTATGACTGTGAATTTCACTAGGTCGAGCATCGATTATCTCTCAAGGACAAATGCAAAGGTCAAGCCTGAAGGCTCAACACAGTGCAAGTGTGCATAAGGTCAAGCCAAAGCAGGCTCGGGGTCAACTCAGGTGTAACACATATCAGTTTTAAAAAGCATGAACAAGGCTGAAGTGTAGCAAGACAAGAACAGGGTGGTCAAGTATCACAACCAGACCCGAACTAAAGATAAGAGAATATGGTTAGGAAATAACAATTCAACAAAGGTGCACAGGTTCGAGCAAAGGCAAAAGCAAGTTTCAGCAATTCAATAACATAGACCAGCAAGCTCAAAGAGATCGGGTAACATAATGAAAAACATGGTAATGCAAATGCAACTCGAGTGTACATATGAACATACAACTACATACTCAAGTTCAGGTGCAATAAAGATCAACAACACAGTGTACACTAGCATAACATCATAAGGCTGCAATACAAAGACTCAAGCAACTGGGGATATTTTACACATATATGCATACATATGTATGTATGTGTATACATGGAAGAGCATCACATAATAATAAGTCCAGGCAGTTCAATAGAGGTACAAACCAACAAGATGGTGATACACATGACTACAACACTATAAACTTAGGCACAAGAGCAATGAGGCAAGGATGTGTGCATAGGTTCAACAAGTGCGATACTCAAGTTCAGACTTGCACATAGGAGTAGCTCAAGACAACGAGTACAAGTACAGGCATGCAAACCAGAAGTGCTAGTGTAGAGGTCAGTGCATATGGAAGGGTCAAGGGCACAAATAAGCACCCAGGCAAACTGGACATGCGCACAAATAAATTTGTAGCCAATAAAACAAGATCAACTAAGGTTTAGCCATATGCAAGCAGATTCATACAAGTCAAGGCATATACATTCCCGATGACATAAACAAACTTACTCAAAATGGTTTAGAAATTCAACAACAACAGGTATAGACATGGGTAAGCAATTTTAGGATAATGAAGCAACAATTAGCAAACTACAAGCTATAGTGAAGCCACACAACAGATTCAAACAATTGATTTGAACAAGATACGGGAAAATTTCAAACCAAAATCTCAAAATGAAATTATAGGAAATCAAATCCTATATAAGCATCCACATCATCTTTGTCATAATTGTAGATCGAGTTCGAGCAAAATCAAAAGATCATAAAAAATCGCATACTAATTTTTATATCATCCAACTCGACAAAGATGCAGCCAAAGAGTTTCCTTAAGAGAATCAATCAATCTATCAATCGATAAAGGGACGCAGGCGATTTCATTATCAACTGGCGCTTCAATTAGGAAACCCTAATTCTAGAAGACGACACAAAGACAAAAGGAAGCCGAGATTATGGTTCTACTGAGATGAATCTGCTTAGGCATAATTGAGAGTGAGAGAGTATCAGGAGAGTGAGAATTTTCAAATCAAGTTATTCGAATTAGGGCTCGAAGGCACACTTAGGAATAATTAAGAGTGAGAGAGTATCAGGAGAGTGAGAATTTTCTAAAAACAAAATATCAGTTTAGAACTTAAAACTAAATTTTGATATGGAGCCAAAACTAAATTTTGATCATGTTGAGAGGGAAACCCAAAAATTAATATGAAGCCAAAATTAAATTTTTTTGACAACTTCAATCAAACAACAGATAAATATTGTCTGAGACAAATGATGTTTGATCACTGTTGTGTACAACAGATGATTTTTGCATATGTTGTGTGAAAAAGTGGAATATAGAAAGTTTACCATATGTTGTGATCACTGTTGTCTTATTCACTTTGTGACATAGTGCTATCACCATTCTACATTCTACCAAACAAGCTTGAACACTTTCACAATGAGCTCCGGTAAAGCCACTACCCATTACACTCCATCAATGAGCTCCGGCATGGCCATCGCTCACTAACGAAGTATTGAAAGTATTTAAATCCAAAACCATCTTACCAAAAGACAAAAGTACTTAGGAGCTCAAACAAACTTACCAAGAAGATAGAACAACAATCTCTCATCGATACTCTTCATTATCAATAAAAAAGCTCCTCCTCAACTGTTCCATCCTGCGGCATCTAGCAGTTTAATAAGCTAATCAAGTTTGAGCAATGCTCAAACTTCCCAATCGGTAATGCCTTAGTGAAAATATCCACCGAGTTATCCTTTGTGTGCACCTTCCGAAGATGTACAAGTGTATCTTCATCTATGGCTACCAAAAATGTTTCTCTCATCTGAATGTGCTTAGTCCATGAGCTAAAACCAAATTCTCTGCCAAGTGAATTGCACTTAGGCCATCACATTGAACATCGATACTATCATGTTTAAATCTTAAGTCACACAACAATCGCCTCAAGTATAGTGCTTCCTTTGCCGCCTCCACCGCAGCTATCAACTCCGCCTCCATAGTGGATAAAGAAACTACAGTTTGCAATCTCGATCTCTAACTTATGGTCATACCACCAAAAGTGAAGACATATCCGAAAGTTGATTTTCTTCTATCTCTATCACTGGCCTAGTCCGAATCATAATAACCAACCAACTTGCAATTCATCCCATCACTTCCACCAAAAACAAGACTATGAGATGTTGTACCTCTAAGATATCTCAAAATAGCCTTCATGGCTTCCCAATGTGATTTCCCCAAATTAGACATATACTATCTAACTACCCCGATAGCATTTTCTATATAGGGCCTTGTACACTTCATGGCATACATTAGACTTTCAACCGCACTTGCATATGGCACCTTTGCCATATAAGCCTTGTATTTCTCCAAGATAGTGTCCCTTAATCGAAAGCTTCTTATGCACAAGCAAAGGTGTATTTGATGCCTTTGCATTCTTCATGCTAAATCGTCAAGGCACTTTCTCTATATACGCCTTTTGAGTCAATTTCAACTCAAAACGCTTTCAATTCATTTCTATTTCCATGCTTAAAATTTTCTTGCCTCTTCAAGATCTTTCATATCAGATTCTGATTTTAAACACATTTTTAATTTGTTGATTTCATTTTATCTTTTGATGAAATGAGCATGTTATCCACATACAAGAGTAAATACACCCAACAATCATTTTTCAACTTCTTGAAATACACACAAGCATCATTGATGCTTTTATCAAAACCATTTTCAAGCATAAAATGATCAAATCTCTTGTACCATTATCTAGGTGATTGCTTTAGACAATATAGTGATTTCTTTAACTTGCAAGCTAAATTTGATTTACCATCTACGCCAAAACCTTTCGGCTGCTCCATGTAGATGTCTTCATCCAAGTCACCATGCGAGAAGGCGGTTTTCATATCAAGTTTCTCTAATTCCAAGTCATGAACATCAACTATAGCAAGCAATATCCGGGTCAAAGTATAGCGCACAACCGGTACAAATATCTCATCGTACTCCTTTCCTTTCCTTTGTGCAATCCCCTTAGTCGCTAATATTGCTTTGTATCTCCCATCGTCCTTCACCTTATATATCCATTTGCACATAATAATATGGTTTCCTTTAGGAAGTGGAACCAAATCCCAAGTTTGATTCTTCAACAATGGTTGCATCTCTTCCTCCATGGCACAAATTCATTTTGAGCTATCACTCAAATCCATGATGTCATCAATGTCCATCGGCTCATCTTGGACTATATAAAGAGCATAGTCCAAATTATCATAAAAACTAAGATAGTTCCAATCTGAAAGTGACTGTGATATAGGATCGAAATGGCCAACAGTTGTAAATAATGTAAATGCAATGGTAGTGCGATATAACCTAAGTTATTTGCTGATGCAGAATATGAGTATAAAAGTAAACAGTAAAGTAAATGACACCAAGGATTATGCTGGTTTCGAACTCCCGTTCTACGTCCAGTCACAGACTCCTTCTGAAATTAAAGCTAGCAACCCTCACTTAACCCGGAGGAACATGTATTACACCGCTTGAGCAACCAAATAGGACTTCTACCACCTAGACAACCGAATAGGACTTCTACCGCATGAGCAACCGAACAGGACTTCCAATACAAACAGTAAAGTTGTTTCTGACCGAGTATGCTCTTGAATAGCACTGATAAGTCAATAATGTACATCCTTCCTATAATCTTTTCCACAAGAGTAATGTATATGATTGTGCGTGTATGAGAATAAGAAGATTAGAATTGCTTATATGATATGGAAGTGAGATTGTAAGCAATGAATGTATGAACTTATGTAAGCAATAGATTTATAGAATGTTATTCACGTTAGATCAAGAGCGATGAGAAAATTAAGTTATTTGATCATTAGAAAACAAACATATATATAGTAGTTAAGGAGTTGCAACTACTGGTAAAGAGATCTCTACGAACAGTAATGGCTGCAACTCTTCACGTAGGAGAAGGCTGTTCACGAAAGGAAGTGTCTATTCAGAAAATATGGCAGTTATACAGTGGTCAGTTGACTACCTTAGAAGATTCAGTCGACTGAATTTAAATCGTGCATGTGCATTTGAAAGTGCACAAGTTCAAAAGGCTGTTTATAGATATTCAGTCAACTTAATGACCTTGTTCAATTGACTGAATTCTATTGATAAACAAAAATTACCATAGCTCATTTTGTTAGAGCACTTGCCTTCTGCACTAGTGACCCGGGTTCGAGCCCTGCTCCATGCATTTTTTGAAAACTTGATTTTGATTAAAATATGCATGCAAGTTTATTTGAATGTGAATGATGATTCTTGAGGAAAGATTTTAACAAAGCACTAAACTAGACTCTATATACACATTTGATGACTCTTGTTTAAATATATAACTATACGAACCATACTTTGAGTCGTTGAGTCCGGATGTTATCGTAGTCGTAGATTCGTGAATTGTTGTTTCATGTCAGCAATCAAAACCTATGATCCAACATTCTCCCCCTTTTTGATGATGACAACTCCATTTGCTACGGACGAATCTTCGACAAGCTTTGTTGACTTATCTCCCCTTGAATATATTCCTATAATTGTGCTATATATTTCTCCCCCTGAATCTATGCTATATATTCCTGTAAATAATTAATCTTTTCTCTCCCTTAATATGTGCTTGCATCGTTTATTCCTGCAAATAGTGTTAGAGCAATATCTTTCTCCCCCTTTATCATCGACAAAAAAGAGAGTTTAAATGACGACATAAATTATATTCCACATAAGTGTTAATATTGAACAATATAGAACAAAATAATTACTACTTATAATGTAAGGTATAAAAAAAGTAACATTTAAAGCATTCGATACCCAAGGTTCTTATAATTTCCTAATTTTTAGGAAACCATACCCATTTGGGTGTGGTTGAACCTTTATAAATATAATTTTCATTATTAACTACCATATCAAAATAATCATCAATGTATTTTTCTCTATTTTTCCAATTAACAGGAACCCAAATACTTAGACAATTTTTATTTATATTTCCCATTAATGATTTTGTACTTCTAAAGAAATTATAAACATGATTGGTCATAGCAGTATTTGAATTTATATTAAAATTGGATTTAGACTTTACTCGAAATTTAGTACTAGCACTAACATTTTACTATACATGAAGGCGTATCTAGTGCTATTTCTACGATTAGTTTTATTTTATCCTAAACCACTTTTATCATGTAAAGGTCTAGAACTAGATAAAATCATGTTTAAATCATTTTGACCTTTATTAAATTTTGTGACTTCAGTGTTAAGTTTATCAAATTTTGCTTTAAAGTCATAATTATTATTTTCAAAAGAAATATTACTGTTTTTAAAAATATCAATTTGCTTGTTTAATTCAGAATTCTCCTTTTTTAATGTACAGTTCTCATTTTCGAGAAGAAAAATTCGAGATTCTGAATTATCTAAAGATGATTGTAATTAATCATTTTATCTTTTCAAATCTGTAATTTCTTTTGAAAAAAATTCTTTTTTTTTCAAACAAAGTGTTTTGTTCATCTAGAAAATCTTTAAGAGCCTCAAAATTATTTTTCAAAACACCAAGTTGATTTTCTAAATCTAATTTCTCTATTTTTAATTTCTCGTTTTCAATTTTGATTGATTTCATCTTTTTTAAAATAAGAAAGTTATGCTTTGAGATTTTATCGCATATACTAACTAATTCATTATTACCATTTACTGAAATTTGTAAATCAGAAAGTACCTATTTGTAGTCCTCACTGGTGGCTTTGATAGGGATTTTTCCTGTTGTATTTTGATTGGATCGTTTTCTGGCCATTATTCTGTGATGTTGTGACGATCGATAGAAATTCAGGCTCTGATACCAAATGAAAGTGACTGTGCTATAGGATCGTGTAATATGGAAAATATATAAATTAAAATAGTGTGGAAAATAACTGTAAAATAATAATAGTAGTAAAGTAAAATGGCACCAGAGAATTTTATACTGGTTCGAACTCCCGTTCTACGTCCAGTCCCAGACTCCTTCTGGAATTATAGCTAGCAACCCACACTTAACCCGGAGGAACAGGTATTACACCGCTTGAGCAACCGAACAAGACTTTGACCGCCTGAGCAACAAGACTTGACCGCCTGAGCAACCGAACAGGACTTTCTTACAAACTGGATTTAACTTGACTTTGTGTGTTCTGAATAACACGGATTTGTCACTTGTAGTACACCCTTCGTATAATCTTTTCCTCAAGATAGATGTGTATATTTATGTGTGTACGAAGAATAGGAAGATTGGAATTGCTTATATGATATCGAAGCGAGATTGTAAGAAATGAATGCATGAACTTATGTAAGCAATAGATTCGAAGAATGTTATTCACGTTAGATCAAGAGAGATAAGAAAATTAAGTTGTTTTTATCTATAAATCTTAAGTGTATATATAGTGTGTGATGAGATATGTCTTCTGGAAATAAGTATCTCTCAGAATCCAAGAGTTGTAACCATCCAGTAAGAACATATCTATTGATGAAGAGAAGTGTCTATTGGAAAATATGACAGTTGCAATTTTCAGTCGACTGAACTTGCTTGGGCAGTCGAATGAATTCAAACATGCACAAAAAAGTTGCATAGAATCAGTCGACTGACCTAGGCAGTTCAGTCGACTGGCTGCCTTATTTAAAAAATTATATATGCAGCATCAATCGACTGACTTAGGGTATTCAGTCGACTGAATACTGCTTATCCAGTGCATTTAAACTTTTGTGTGTGAAGGAGAATTTATAAAACAAATTCTAATTTGTAAACGAATTTGTGAGTGATTAACCTTGAGGATAGATTTTAACAAATCACTATACTAGACTCTATATACTTATTGACTCTAGTTAACACCAATATTAATATGAACCATATTTGAGTTGATGGGTCCGGATTTGTCGTAGTCGTGGATTCGTGAACTTTCGTATCTTGTCAGCATTCAAAATCTTATGATCCAACACAATCATCATATATCTCGGGTGGTCTTATAGCACGACGACAAACCCAAGTTGCAATACTATCACCCAAACTTCTTTCGGCTCCACCTTGAATCGAATCATTTCTAGAATCATGTACATCACCAACACTACTTGAGGATACATGTGGACTATGTGTAGTATCAACCGCTTCCTCCTCACAAGCATCTCTAACAACTCTACTCCTTGGATGAAAGATGGGAATAACTTCATGCTCCTTTGATTCATCACGAACCAAATTTGGAACATCCGTTGAGCTCTCATTCTCCTTGAACAAATCTGACTCATCAAAATTAACATGAAGAGAATTCACAACCTTCTTCGTTTCCGGATTCCAAATCCGATAGCCTTTGATTCCATCCGTATAACCAAGCAAGACCTTTTTGAAAGCTCTAGACTCAAGCTTATCATTTCCCGGATCATGCACATAAACCAGTCTACCAAACACATGAAGATAGCTCAAGTCAATTCTCTTTCCCTTCCACACTTCCTTTGGAATCTTGTTATCAATAATCGAGCATGAAATTTGATTTACAATATGCACCGCGGTTAACAATGCTTCGGCCCCAAATCTCTTCGATAAACTCGATGTCAATCTCAAGTGTCGAGCTATCTCAAGTAGAGTATAGTTCATCCTCTCTGCAACACCATTTGATTCCAGATCTCTCGGTGTAGTAAAATGCCTCTGAATACTATAATACTTGCAAAACTCCAAGAGTTCTCCGAAAACATATTCCCTGCTATTGTTGGACCTTAAAACCTTCAAATACTTACTACTCTCATTCTCAATAAGAGCCTTCTAAACTTTGAACTTTGCAAATGCCTCCGACTTGGCCTTCGTTACATACACCCTTACTGTAACGACCATAATTTTGATTAACATTATTTAGGACATTTAATTAGTTAAATTAAATGAAATAATGCGAATGGTTAAGGGATTGAGATTTGTGTAAATAAAGGGGTAGCCATGCCTAGTTAAGTAATAAACTAAAGGGGGTTAAAATGAAATATAAAAGGATAGTTAGATAAGGGTAGAATAGGAATGAGTCATATTCATTAACCCTAAACCTTCATACCATCTCATTTTACATGTTCACAAACTAAAATCTAAACCAAAGGCCGGCCACTATTAAAGAGAAGTAAGGGGAAGATAAGCAAGAATTAAGAGGAAAAGCTTAATCAAATTAAATCCAAGATCAAATCTCAACTCCTTAACAACAAAGCTAAGGTGAATAATTGTTACATCTCATATTTTTCATGTTTTGGTTTCTAGAATTAGATCCAAACGGTTTTGCAAGTATATTGTCGTGTTTTGAAGGATGTTTAGATATATACATATTTGTTGATGAATTATGCTTATTCCTATTGATCTTATGACATGTTTGGAATTGAAAACCCTATTAAATTACATCCAAATGCCTTGGGATTTTAATATATGATCAGAAATGATATTTCAAGATGAGTTTCAAGTTTTATATTTTTCTGAATTAATATGGATTTATTATTAATTTTCTAGTGAAGAAAATGGTTATTTGGGTTTAAAATTAATTGTGGCAATTTTATATATGTTTTGAGTTAGAAATTTAAATATGTTGGAAAACATATTAAAAGTGATTTATGTGAATTTTTATAGAACTTTTCTAAGTGTTTTAAAAGATATATAAAATTATTTAAGGTATGGGACTTAAATGTTTTATACATTTATAAAAGGAGAACGGGTATTTTGTAAATGTTTTAAATTGTTACTTCTGAAATTTCGGCAGCACTTTTAGAAAAGAATTTGGAAAAGAAATTAACAACCAATCATTTGTTGATAAATAAGGCAGGTTAGTTGAAAAGAATTACTTTTTAAAGTAAAAATGTAGTTTTACCTTACTTTACATGTTTCTCCACTTTCGGCACCCAGCTTTCGACTAAGTACTTCCGCCTCCAACTAGATCGAAACTAATGCACATAGTACCAAAGACTTGGTACGTAGTGAATTGAACATAGGAGAAAGGTATGGGGTCGATACACGGGGTTCTGAAGGGGTCGAAGCCTTGTTTTGTTTTCTAAAGGAAAAACGCCTGCTTTGCTTTCGAATAAGATAGCCTTCGACTTGGTCAGCTATCGACTGGGTCAAACTTGCTTTAAAGAAAGGAGCTTTCGAAATAGGTCACGCCCTTGTTTTAAGTAAATGTTTTCGAGGGGGTTGAAACCCCTACTTGCCGCCTTTATACCTTTCGAAGCTGTGCCTTCAAAAGGGTCCTTTTGTTTTAAAATTAGAGCCGCTTCTCCAATACTTTTGAAGGGATTGGTTTCTACACCATCCACTTCTTTATTTAAGAAATTGCTTTCGAAAGAGTCACTTTCGACTTAGTTGTTTTAAGACCGTTTTTGACATTTTGAAAGTTAAACCCAAAGGTTTCGAAAGGAATGGTTTTCCAATGGTTTCGAAAGGTTGTTCCACATATTTTAACTTGAACCCAGTGCTTTCGAAAGGTTTGTTTTAAGTAGTATACTTTAATGTTTTCAAAAGGTAACAATAAAAGGTTTCGAAGGGGTGATTCCCTAGTGTTTTCGAAAGGTTTACCTTAGTGTTTAAATGGAAGGGTTCCAATGGTTTCGAATGACATATTAAAGTGTTTTAGAAGTGGATGCCTAAGGTTTATAAAGCTTTCAAAGAAGATATTTTCAATGTTTTCGAAAAGACTATGGCAAAAGATTTCGAAAGGTATGTTTTGGCCTTTCGGCCTAAGGTTATAAAGTAAAGAACTTACTTGTATCGAAATGGGTACTTTCAATGGTTTTGAAAGGGGTACTTTCAAATGGGATCGAAAGAGATTGTTTAGAGGTTTAAACAAAGGTTTCGAATGTTTTCATCAACAATATTTTGAGTAAAGCATATATCATGGAAAAGAGATTCGAGTAACGCAAATAGTATATTTTCCTTGTATAAGTATAATTTAAAGGGTTAAATCATTTTGAAAAGATTTCAAGGAAATTTAAAGGGTAGTTAACTCTAAGTAAATTGACTCAGATATTTGTATACTAGATGGGACTGGTATAGGGTCGCACCCTATACATTAGCTATTAGCCCCTAGTTAATTTAGTCCAAAATTCTAGTATGTAGGGCTTAGTCACAGGTAAGACTTAAATGATGGTTACACACAGAAAGGAATATACATGTACAAAGAAGAAGGATAGGTTATTGGTAAGTCCGAAAAACCATTAGGATCAGGTGATCCTTGGAGAAGTAAGTTAAGGACAGACCATCCAGAAGTACGTCTAACAGTTGTTAGATAATTTGTTTAGTTTGTCTGGTAGGCCCGACTCAGCCAAAAGTTAGTACTTAGCCAAATAAAACTACATTGTTTCGGACAGATGGTCCATTCATTACCTGTTCTTGAGCATATATGATATTTGCTATTATTGATATATCAGTTTGATTGACCAGTTTGGTTTCAGGGTTTTGATTTGCAAAGGATATGTTTAGAAGGGATATTATTGTGGAGAAACCCGTTCCGCTAAGCGACGTGGTCTCACTAAATATCATTAAATCGAGATGTAATAGTATTATCCACACCAAGCTTTATGTCTGACTTGAAGTTTATGTTTTTCTTCTTAAACTCTCGGGTGCTCAAAATTAATTTGAGTAGGTTAAGAGTTTTGGTTTACAGGCTTATTAGGTGGACGAATAAAGCTTCCGGAGACGAGCAGGAGGCTGATGCTAGCTATATTTAGGAGTTGTTTCATTTTATTTCCGTTGTGTTGTATTAAGTCTGATATGACTATTTAGTACTCTGATCAACCAAGGGGCATCTTTATATGTCGCTCTTGGCGTATTTATGTAATGATTATAATTGATCTGAACTTGGGAAACAATTGGGATTATGTAATGGAATATGAAACATGTTTGTGAAATGTAATTAGAAAAGTTGTTTTGAAATCTGTGTTTTTGTTTCATATTCATGTGCTTGTGATATTATGGATACCATTAACATTACCGTATTTTATCATCGGAAGTTAATACTATAGATGATTGCAACATCTATAGCGCTTAGCTTTGGGTCTCAAGGCAGGGGATGTTACAACTTGGTATCAGAGCATAGGTTTATGAAAAATTTAAACTAAAATGATTTTGAAAACATAATCCTTAGGAATTAGAGATAAGATCGGGGTATGGGATAACGCTATAGTAACGTACTTGTATTTGCTATATATAAGGATACACTTTATCTCCATTCTCCCATCTCCATTTGGCTATTCTTTTGTATCTTACAAAGACTCGAATGCAGATATGGATGCTAGAGGTGGAAGAGTTAACCTTGGTGAGGGAAGCACCATAACCAATGGAAATGTCAGACCTAATACTAGGAGAAATCAAGGTCAGGCACAAGCTGTAAATGTGAGTGCTAGAGTCCCGCAAGTAGACATAGGAGCGATGTATTAGTTCTTCATAAACATGATGCAGGCGGGAATTGATGTTGGAGGAGTTGGAGTAAATGTTGGAGGAGGGAACCAAGAAGCACTAGTAGTGAATAACTATGCTATTTTGAGTAGAGATTTTGCTCAGTTGCGAGGAAAGTCGATCATTGGTACTGAAGATGTAATCGAAGTAGAGAATTGGCTACTTCATTGCGAAAGAATTTTTGCCGATTTAGGGCTCAACGATGAGCAGAAAAGTAGACTTGTTTCTAGACAGCTTCATGGGGCAGCACTGTTTTGGTGGAACAGTGTGACAATTGGAGTCAACGAGGAGAATATGACTTGGATTGAGTTCAGGAGGAGGTTCGAGGAAAGGTTTATGTCAGAAATTGCTAAGTCCATTCTACTTAGGAAGTTTGCCGAGTTGGAGTAGGGGGATATGACTGTGCTTGAGTATGCGACAAGGTTTGAGGAGCTAGCGAGATATAGCTATGCTACGATGATACTGTGATTAAGAGGAATGAGAAGTTCATCAGGGGGTCGAGGCCTAAGCTTGCTAAGGCCATATTACCACATATTAGAGATCCAAATGAAGTTGTTGTTGAGATGGACTTGAGGAATGAAGAGATGCAAGCTCTCCCTGAAAGGAATAAGGGCAAGGAAGCTCAAGGAGGGCAGAGTTAGAAGAGGAAGTTTTTCCATAAGAAAGGAGCTCAAAAAGGTGGAGCTGTTAAGAAAGGAAAGGCAGAAGTGGTCTGCTACTAGTGTGACAAGAAAGGACACTATGCCCATGAGTGTCGAACTGGCAAGGGAAAGAAAGCTGCTGAAAAGAAAGGGATAAAGTGTTTTAACTGTGATCAGATTGGACACTCTAAGAACCAGTGCAAGGAGCCAACCAAGGATGGAAAAGGCAAGATGTTTGCATTGGAACCAACTACCTCGAGGCCAACAGTAGAGGAGAGGGGAAAAGTTGTGTTGGGAGGTACACTTTTGATTTATGGTATACCAGTTAGAGTTCTATTTGATACTGGTGCATCACATTCTTTTATATCTCATTGTTTGGTAGATAAGCTTAACCTAGAACCCTCATACCTAGTTACTTCCTTAAGGGTTGCAAATCCAATAGCAGGTTATGCGACTCTTGGGATGAGATGTGACCACTTAGAGTTCAAATTGTTATGTCATGTATATGCTTGTAGTTTGCATGTGTTTGATTTCGTAGGGTTCGGAATTATTCTGGGTATGGATTGGTTAAGTAAGTATGATGCTAGGATACTTTTCCATGATAGGAAAGTATCACTTAGACACCCTGACTGTAGTGATCGGATAGTATACTCCGTAGAAAACTCTAGTTTTGAGGTTAATGCTTTGTTGGGTGTTGTGGAGGTAGAAGACGAGTTGAATCGTGTTTTCGTTGTGAGAGAATTCATAGATGTCTTTGAACCTGTAGTAGGACTGCCACCGAAATGAGCCATTGACTTTCAGATAAACTTAGTACCAGGAGCAGAACCAGAACCAGTGAGTAGACCGCCAAGCAGAATGACACCTACCGAGATGAGGGAGTTAAAGGTGCAGTTGGTGGATTTGAAGGACAAGAATTTTATCAGACCAAGCAGTTCGCCTTGGGGAGCAACCGTAGCGTTTTCTAAGAAGCTGGACGGGTCGTCAAGACTGTGTATCGATTATCGTAAGCTGAATGACAAGACGATAAAGAATCGATATCTGTTGCCTAGAATTGACGATTTGTTTGATCAGTTAAGTGGAGCCAGAGTGTTTTCCCAATTGGATTTAGCAACCAGGTTCCATCAGCTTAGAGTGGCAGAGGATAGTATTCCTTTGAC
Organism: Allium fistulosum; assembly: GCA_030737815.1. NCBI lineage: Eukaryota > Viridiplantae > Streptophyta > Magnoliopsida > Asparagales > Amaryllidaceae > Allium > Allium fistulosum. The sequence goes on from JASFAW010000015.1 coordinate 4,241,104, forward strand.
GGCGTTTAGAACCAGATATTGATCGTACGAGTGGTTAGAATGTCGTTTGGACTAATTAATGCGCCCGCATTCTTTGTAGATTTAATGAACAGAGTTTTCCAAGAGCACTTGGATAGGTTTGTGTTAGTTTTTATAGATGATATTTTGATATACTCTAAAGATGAAAGAGAGCATGAAGTTTATCTTAGAGTGGTGTTTGAGACGTTGAGGCAGCACCAGCTAAAGGCAAAATTTTCGAAGTGTCATTTCTGGAAGAAGGAAGTGAAGTTACTTGGTCATGTAGTCTTAGAGAAAAGGTTGGCTGTAGATCCGACTAAGATCGAGGCAGTAAATAATTGGAAGAGACCCGAGATAGTGACTGAAATAAAGAGTTTACTTGGATTAGATGGGTACTATCGGAGATTCATTAAGGATTCTTCGCGGATAGCAACACCGATGACCAAGCTAACGCGAAAGGATGTGAACTTTGTTTGGACCGATAAGTGTGAGGGGCATTCCAGAAGCTGAAACACTTATTGACGAATGCACCTATGTTAGTTGTTCCAGAAGGGAATCAAGATATAGTGGTATATACAGATGAATGTGGAACATGATTAGGAGTTGTGTTAATGCAGAGAGGTAAAGTGATTGTCTATACATCTCAACAGCTTAGACCGCATGAGGTTAGGTACCCGACACATGATTTGGAATTAGCTGCAGTAATTTTTGCGTTGAAGGTGTGGAGACATTAAAATATGGGAGAGAGATTTGAGCTGTATACGGATCATAAATCGCTAAAGTATTTATTCTCTCAGAAGGAGTTGAATATGAGACAACAGAGGTGGTTAGAATTTTCAGCCGCTTATGACTTTGGTATTGAATACACACCAGGAAAAGGCAACAAGGTTGCGGATGCACTTAGCAGAAAACATCAGAATGTAGTGTTAGCGATGATAGCTGTGTGGAAAGATTTGGAAGCATTAACGACATGTAAGTACAGTGGAGATCTCAAAGCGGATCTAGTACAGAAACTGTTATATTGTTATGTTTAGAAGTTCGACCGGTAATGATCGAAAGGATTGCTTCTAAGCAAAAGGAGGATCCATTATTATTCGAATGGATCAAAAAGTTAAGGGATGGAATAGAGAGCGATGACTTGAAAGATTTCAAACTTGAGCAGAATGGGTGGTTGAGGAAGAAAGGAAGATTGTGTGTTCCGAATGCAGGAAGCATTAGGAAGGAAGTTCTTGAGGAATGCCATCTTTCGAAGTTCACTATTCATCCGGGAGGAACTAAGATGTATCAGTACATGAAGAAGAGTTTCTTTTGGGAAGGTATGAAGAGAGATGTAGGCTTTTGTGTGAAGCAGTGTTTGAACTGCCAACAAGTAAAAGCCGAACATCAGAAACCAAGTGGGTTACTTCAACCATTAGATATTCCAGTATGAAAATGAGATCTATCTCGATGGATTTTATAGACGGGTTTCCAAGGTCAAACAGAAGAAATGAAAGTATATGGGTCATAGTGGACAGGTTGACCAGGAGTGCCTATTTCATTCCAGTTAAGTCAACCAGCACGACACCTGTTTTGGCTAAGTTGTTTATGAAGAATATAGTTAGACTTCATGGAATTCCTAGTAGTATAGTAAGCGATAGAGATTCCTTATTCACTAGCGAGTTCTGGAAGAGTCTACAGGATACTTTAGGTACCAAGCTCAAGATGAGTACCGCTTACCATCCACAGACAGATGGGTAAACAGAAAGAGTTAACAAAGTCTTAGAAGACTTGTTACAAGCTTGTGTGCTAGAATTTGGGGGATCATGGGAAGACCATCTATACTTAGTCGAGTTTTCATATAACAACAGTTATCAGGCTAGTATAGGGATAGCACCGTTTAAAGCTTTGTACGGAAGACCATGCAAATCTTCCGTTTGTTGGTTAGAAACCGAGGATAGGTTGGTTCTTGGTCCGGATTTAGTTAGAGAAGCTGCAGAAAAGATTGAGTTGATTAGAGCTAGAATGAAGGAAGCTCGGTCTAAGCAGAAGAGTTATGCCGATAAGACATGGAAAGACTTAGAATTCTTAGTTGGAGATCATGTTTTTGTCAAGATATCACTGATGAAAGGTGTAGTTCGATTTGGAAGATTAGGGAAATTGGCACCGAGGTTCGTTGGACCATTTCCTATTGAAGAGAGGATCGAGAAACTTGCATATAAAGTAGATTTACCGAATAGTTTGGTAGGATTCCACGATGTTTTTCATGTTTCTCATCTAAGGAAGTGTATTCGGGTCCATATACTATTATAACACCGACTGTGTTAGACGACTTAGTAGTGGAATCGAATTTGACTATAGTTAGAAAGCCAGTTCGTATAATCGCGAGAGATGAGAAGAGGCTAAGGAACAAGACAAACAAATTAGTTAAAGTCCAGTGGAGTGACGACGAGAGGGACTGTACATGGGAAACTATGAGCAGGATTCGAGATACTTATCCTGACTTGCATCTTGGTATGTTTTACCTTTTTGATTGATTCTGATGAGTACCTTATCGTAATTTCGAGGACGAAATTCTTTAAGGAGGGGAGTCTATAACGTCCCTAATTATGATTAACATTATTTAGGACATTTCGAGATAGGGGATGTTACACTTACCTTTCGAGAAAAATCATCAATGAAAGAAATATAATATCGAGCTCCATCCAAAGAAGCTACTGGTGCTGATCCCCAAACATCCGTGTGAACATATTCAAAAACATCTCTCGAATCATGCTTTTCTTCACCAAACAACACTTTAGTTTGCTTCCCAATGACACATTCCTTGCAAAACTCAAGTTTATTGAAATGCTCTCCATCGATCATCTCCCTCTTTCGAAGAATATCCAAACTCCTCTACGAGACATGACCTAACCTTAAATGCCACAACCTTGTCGCATCCAAGCCACGATAACTATCAACACCTGCACAAGTTTCACCTTCAATAGTCACACCTTGAAGAAAAAAACACCATGAGTCCTAGCACCTTTCATCATCATAAGCGTACCCTTTGAAACCTGCAAGCTATCACCCTCAATAGTGATTTTACATCCTAAAGAATCCAATTGCCCCAAGGAAATAAAAGACCTACGAAGACCCGAAACATAACATACATTAATGAGCGTATGAATCAGTCCGTTAAAAATTCGAATTTGCACCGAACCAATGCCCTTTGACTTACAAATAGCATCATTTCTCATAACAATTGAATTTCCCTCTTTGTTGATGCAATAGAAAAAACAATTCTTATTTGGCGTCATATGATAGGGCATCCTCGAATCAAGCATCCATTTGCTACCCGAAATATCCGATGCTACCGTCATTAGAACATCTACATCACTGACTTCACTCTCCACCGCTACTGATGAAGATGCTACTTCCTTCTTCACCTTATCCTTGTCTAGACACTCATTCTTCCAATGACCGGGCTTCTTACAAATAAAGCACTTGTTATTTCTTTCCCTCGACTTTCCTCTCCAATCGGGCTTCATTGATTTAGAATGCTCATGATTCCCCTTCTTCTTATATCTCTCCTTCTCCACAAATAAACCGTGACCACTACTAGCACCACCACTTCTATCACTTAACTCCTTCATTTGATCCCACAACTCCTTACTAAGAAGACCCATTTTGACATCATCAAGAGTCAAAGTATCCCGGCTATAGATCGAACTATCTGAGAAACCCGTATAACAGTCTGACAACGAATGCAACAATATCATCGCTTGTTGCTCTTCCTAAATCATCAAATCTACTGCCTTCATCTTCATTAATAAATCATCAAAGATATTCAAGTGCGCCTTTAGCAAAGTACCTCCTTCATTGTAACAACCCGCATATTTTAAAAGTTTTGAATATTTAAATATTTTATTTAAATATAATTGTTAATCGGATTAAAGTCCGAAAAGCTACTTTTTGCAAACAATCGAATTGAGACTCGAGACCACTTCCATTGAGTCCAAAATGGCATTTGCGACTCTTTTAAATATAAACATCGATATATTTGGAGTAAGTCGAATTTTGACATTTTCAATTTGGGTTTGGGTTTGGGTTCAGCCCTCTAGTCCACATAATAACCCAAACTGAAACACTTCTCTTCATCCGCTCCCATTTCTTTACCTTTTCAGTTCTAAAGAGAATAATGGAGGAAGAGAAAAAGAATTAAAATCCTAAACCCAAGTTTCCATTTGCAAATCAAGTTCTTGCTCCAAATTCAAAGAGAAGCATTGGTATGTATCATCTCCTTCTTCTCCAACTCATTTCTCACTTTGATTTCAGAAAATTCCTAAACCTAATTTAGGAAATGTTTCTCTTTTAAGCTTAGATTCAAGCTCCTTGTGTTGAGATTGAAGTGTGGTTGATCTTCCTTTGTCTTCAAGCTTCTCATTCATTGTTTTTGGGTTCAAAGGTGAGATTTTTATCTCACATCTTAGTCTATAATTATCTTCAATTGTTAGGTATGAATTCCTAGCACTTATTCATGTCCATTTGATTTTGGTTTGGATCGATTTTGTGTATATTCCAATTTTGGTGTTTTGGTTTAATTTTTGTGAAAATCCTATTATGGATGTTTGGATATTGATGTTCGAGGCGTATCGAAGAGCCATTAAGACTGGGTTGTCGCTAGGCATAATTCCTTAGTCGTTGTTGCTCGTTCGATCGTTATCGATGTCGTTTGGAGATTTTTGGCCTAGGTCAGGGAATGCTCTGAATAATAGTTTTAGACGTCTGAAACGTATGGTTCAGACGTCTGAATATAATACTAGGAATTTTCTTCTCCCAGCATTCAGACGTCCGAATCAAAGTTTCAGACGTCTGAATTGGCTTGAGTGCAACCAGAGAGGAAATAGGCAAAAAAATGTCTATTTCAGACGTCTGAATCAGAATTTCAGAGGTCTGAATTCTGTTCTGGAAATATTTTTATTTTCCAGATTTAGACGTCTGAATCTGTATTTCAGACGTCTGAACCTGTAGTCTTTTGCCTATTTGCCTACTTTAGCTTGAATTTCCAACTTTAATCGATTCGTGTTAATCCCCTTTTGTTGCTATTATTTATTATCGACTTTGATGACATTTTCTTCGGGATTTTTGGATTATCCATCTTTGATGGATTTGGTATTGATTTCTTTGGTTTTGATTCACGTCTTCGAATGTGGATTTTTGTGATTGATTGTTTCTACAATCATTTTGTGATTTGTCACTTCTAAATACAAAGGTTTCTATACTGGTAGTAAATATTCAAACTCTTTTACAAAGATGATTTCAACTCTATTTTTAATACAAAGCTCTTTTACAAAACCGTTTTCTAATCTATTAGTATATACAAACCTTTACCTCATTCGTATGAGAAAATATCATTAAACGGCTTAGCAAAACAAGTGGTATGAAACGCTTGCGTTTACTTCGTCGGTTAATTTTGGACTTGTTCGATTGAAACTCTTGTGACAATTTTCGAGTAGAAATCTACAATTTGTTCGTAAATATTTAAGTTAAGCTAGTGGTTATGGGACATGAAGCTAAACTCTTATATTTACTGGCTTAGTGTAATCGACACTTTTATTGATCGATGATGATCATTTTGTGATTTAGACTAGCGATGTGCGATGTCTATTTGTCTGCGAGGGAGACTAAACCCCGTTTCTGTGGAACTTCGGTTCAATTTGGCGGGGTAGCGACCCGTGGTCTTCGGACCGTTTATGGAGCTTCGGCTCAATTTTTAATGGTTAGCGACCATGGAATATCGTTCCATTTGTGATACACGTGTTGGTGAGCTTTCATGCTCCCGTTTGTGATAGGCCTCCCCCTTTGCGATTTCTGGATTTCTTGTTGTGATTTCTGGAATTTGTGTTTCACCTCTCCTTGTGATTGGCAATGATATGTATGTCAATATTTGATGTTTGGTGAATAAAATAAAGAATGTGAAGTTCTTTTTGATGCTTTGAGATTTCTTGAGATATTGTATGATTTTGTTGTTGTTTAATACATACTTGTCACAGCTTGACATGATTGTTATCATACGTTATTATTGTATCTCTGCTTATATCTCATTCCTTTATCTGATATTTATAGCTAGACTGATCCGTTTATTATTTTCTTATTAAATAATACTCGGGTCAGACCGAGATGTTACATGTGCTTCTGCTTGACTCCTCGTCAGGGATTATTATTCTGACTTTTGGCTAACTACATTACACTTGTAGTTTTTGTTGTTATACATTCGAGATATTGACTCTATGATGTATACTTATTCTTTTGTCTAGCACTTGTAACTATTCTTTTGTGATATTGTGGATCTTGTTCGACCACTACTCTGATGAACACTTTTATGTGTTGTATTCATATCTGTTTCCGCCTATGAGATATGAAAATCTGTGACTGATTTATGTTATGTTTAATTCTATATTTGTTTCCGAAGTCCATATAACCACTGTATGGTAGCTTTGAGTTTGCATCGGTATGTGGGATTTCCTCTTGAAATGAAATGCATGTTATACTATCTGACATATCGGTACTCGCACAAAGCAATTACACGGATGGTCGCTCCTTAACAGCCTTATTCTCCGTGCTAGTTGACGACATTACTCCGTAGTGTCCTTGGCTAGCGTGGGTATAGAGGTGGGGCATCACAGCTTGGTATCAAAGCCAAACTTCGGAACAATGTAGAATAATCTAACAAGGATCATTGGCCTAAGTCTCTCTTAGGAATCGTGCCTTAGGATTTAATTCGGGTCTTCGTACAGTTCTTTCCCATTACTTTTTATGATTCCTTGTTTTATCAATCAAATTTGTTTAATTTTCATTCTGAGATTAATCTTTTTCTCTTTTCTTTCTTTCTTAAGGAAGAGAAATGGTTAGACCAGGCCGTCCCAGCGCCGGTCAATCTAGTGCTACTCCCCAGGATGGAGTTTTTATGTCTGCCCAGTTGCTTCTTGATCTTGTAAAGAATGCTCAAGCAGCAGGTTCAATTCCAAAACCTACTCACCCTAAGTCTGGATTTGCACGCTTGTGCAACGATTATACCAACTTGGGTGGGAAGCCATTCAAAGGTTCTGAAACTATTATTGAAGTCCAAGCTTGGCTCAGAACATGCGATCGAATCTTTTCTCGCATGAGTCTTATTGATCTTCACCCAATCAGGTGGCCTCAAGTATGCTCCAAGAAAGGGCATTAGACTGGTACAAACTTCTGATTTCTGAAATTAATGAATCGGATCTTACTTGGGAGCAATTCCGGGAACAATTCGAATTAGAGTTTGTGCCAGAAGCCGAGAAAGTGACTTTGGCTCGTCGTTTCATAGACCTTGTTCAAGGTGAATCCTCCGTGGCAGATTATGTCGCATCTTTCGAGTCACTTTCTAAATATGGGGTTGAGTACATCAACACCCCATTGAAGAAAAACCAAAGGTTTGTCTATGGCTTAAACAAAAATCTCAAGAAGCCATTACTTCTAAAATTGGAAGTTTCTTTTGATCAACTCATTGACATCGCTCTTCGACTTGAAGAGGAAGATAGAGAGAGTGATGTTTAAGTGGTGGGTGCCAAACCAAACTTCAACAACAACAAGAAAAGGCCTATAAAGTCCAAAGGCCCATATCCTAATAAGAAAGGAAAACAAGCAACACCGGTAGCAAATACTCCTAACACTCATCGTGGAGAATGTTACAATTGTGGTTCTAAGGACCATTATGCAAACAAGTGCCCAAAGCCTCTTTTCTGGCGCTATTGCAAAAGTTCGGGCCATACTTTATCTTTGTGTCCCAAACTTCAGGGCAAAAAGGAGGGTAAGCTAAATGTTGCTCAAGCCCCTGGCAACACATCTCGTGGTCAAGGTATATCTCATTCTATCCTTGATGGCATTATTATATTTCGCGATCATCCTATTCGAGTTCTTTTTGATACGGGTGCATCCCATTCTTTTATTTCAAAAGAACTTGTTGATACTTTTTCTTTGGATGTTATGTGTTTGATGACTTCTTTGAGAATTGCGAATCCGGTTGGTGGATCCGCGACACTCAGTTTATTGTGTAAAGACGTCGAGATTATTTTATGTGATTTTTCTTTCCTAGCCGATTTGCATGTCATGCGCTATTTAGGCTTTGGAATGATTTTGGGAATGGATTGGCTTAACCGTTATGAAGCACATATCCTATGTCCTGAGCGGACTATTTATCTTCGACATCCTCAATCTGTTAAGCAGATTTCTGTAGTTCTTAAAGATTCGGATTCCACTTTGGCAGCATCCTTATATTCTCTAAATCCTCGTGATGACGATAATAATGGTGAGGAAGATGTCATTTCTCTTATTCATGTTGTTCGTGAATTTCCTGACGTATTCGAGCCCGTTCTAGGATTACCACCTAAGCGAGCAATTGAGTTCCGAATTAATCTAATCCCTGGAGCTCTACCTATTACTCGTCCTCCTTATCGTATGTCCAATAAAGAAAATGAGGAGATGCGCAAACAATTATCCAAATTGGAAGCGAAGCAATTTATTCAATCTAGTTCCTCTCCATGGGGAGCTTCGGCTATTTTTGTGAAGAAATCCGATGGTACACTTAGGCTTTGCGTTGACTACCGCAAGCTTAATGACCTCACTATCACGAATAAGTATCCATTGTCTCAGATTGATGATCTATTCGATCAACTTAGTGGTGCTAGAGTCTTTTCACAATTGGACTTAGCAACTGGTTTTCATCAGCTTCGTATTGCAGAGGATAGCATTCTTTTGACATCGTTCCATACTCGTTATGGATCTTATGAATGGCTTGTTGTGCCATTCGGTCTGACAAATGCTCCGGCTTATTTTGTCGACCTCATGAATCGAGTTTTCAAAGATTTCCTCGATCGATTTGTTCTCATCTTTATTGATGATATTCTTGTGTATTCAAAAACCAAAGAAGAACATGAAGAGCATCTTCGAATTGTGTTGGAAACTCTTAGGAGTAATCAATTAAAAGCAAAGTTTTCTAAATGCCACTTTTGGCAATCTCGTGTGAAGTTTCTTGGTCATATTATTTCCGAATCCGGAATTTCCGTGGATCCTTCAAAGATTGAAGCAATTCAAAATTGGAAGAGACCGGAGAGTGTGACGGAAATCCGTAGCTTCCTTGGGTTGGTGGGTTATTACCGTCGTTTCATAAAAGACTTTTCTAAAATTCCTATGCCTCTTACTAGTTTGACGAAGAAGGGAGTTAGATACATTTGGTCGGACAAATGTGAGGCTTCTTTTCAGAAATTAAAAGAACTCCTTTCCGATGCTTCTATTCTTGTGATTCCCGAGGGAAACCAAGATTTTGTTGTGTATACCGATGCTAGTCGCGTTGGTTTGGATGTCGTTCTTATGCAAAGAGAACATGTTATTGCTTATGCTTCTAGGCAATTGAAGCCAGCCGAGACTAGATATGCCACTCATGATTTAGAGCTCGCGGCTATTGTTTTTGCTCTTCGAATTTGGCGCCATTATCTTTTGGGAGAAAAATTTGTTCTTTACACCGATCATAAATCTTTAAAGTATTTATTTTCTCAAAAGGAACTTAATTTGCGTCAACAACGTTGGCTCGAGTTCCTTGCATCATATGATCTTGATATTCTTTATACTCCCGGAAAGGGAAATCGTGTTGCCGACGCCCTTAGCCGAAAGCAACAAGCGGTTGTTTCTATGATGATATCTGAATAGAACGATCTCGAGACTTTGTCTACTTGTGAAATCCGAGATCGTGTATCCGATTTATGTTCTTCTCTTGTTTTATGTAGCCTTGAGGCTCATCCATCTCTTTTGGACCGCATTCTTGAAGTTCAAAAACTAGATCCTGAATTGGTTCTTTTTGGCCAAAATTTGAGGGATAAAATTGATATTGAAGGTTTGAAAGACTTCGATATTAATTCTCGTGGCGGTATTCGAAAATTTGGTAGACTTGTCGTGCCAAATATTAGTGATCTTCGCAAAGACATATTAGAAGATTCCCATTGTTCTAAATTCACCATTCATCCCGGTAGTAGTAAAATGTACGCGGATATGAAGCGACTTTATTATTGGGAGGGAATGAAATTTGATATCACTAACTTCGTTAAGCGTTGCATGACTTGCCAACTCATTAAGGCCGAGCATCAAAGGCCCGGTGGGTTATTGCAACCTTTAGACATCCCTATGTGGAAGTGGGATCATATTTCCATGGATTTTATTGATGGCCTTCCCCGTTCTCATTCGGGTCATGATAGCTTATGGGTGATAGTTGATAGACTTACTAAATCCGTCCATTTTATTCCCGTTCGGTCTAATCGAACCGTTCCTCTTTTGGCCAAACTCTTTATTAAAGAAATTGTTAAATTGCATAGAGTTCCTACTTCTATTGTTAGTGATCGTGATCCATTGTTTACTAGTGGATTTTGGAAGAGTCTTCAAAAAGCTTTGGGAACGAAGCTTAATTTTAGCACCGCTTATCATCCACAGTCCGATGGACAAACCGAGCATGTGAATCAAACTCTTGAAGATCTTCTTCGTGCTTGTGTTCTTGACTTGTTGGAAGTTGGGAAGATCATATTTCTCTCATTGAATTTTCCTATAACAATAGCTTCCAATCTAGTATTGGTATGGCACCTTTCGAGGCACTATACGGAAGGCCATGCCGATCTCCTTCGTGTTGGCTTGAAGCCGGTGAGAAGCTGGTTTTAGCACCAGATTTTATTCATGATGCCACAGAAAAGATTGTCCTTTTTCGTCATAGGATGAGAGAAGCTCAGAGTAGACAAAAATCCTATGCCGATAACCGAAGAAGGAAATTAGAATTTTCTGTGGGAGATTTTGTGTTTATTTGTGTATCACCTATGAAGGGTGTTGTGCGTTTCAGTCGATCGGGAAAATTAGCGCCTCGATATATTGGTCCATTTCCCATCACCGAACGTATTGGATCCGTGGCTTATCGCCTCTTGTTACCGGCTCAATTTTCCGCTATTCATGACGTGTTTCACGTTTCTCAACTTCGAAAATGCCTTCGAGATTCTGATTCTATTCTTGAGCCCGGTGTTGTTGAAGAAATTGGAGTTTCGCCTAATTTAACATATGAGCAACATCCTATTCGAATCATTGCTTCGGAGGTCAAACGCCTTCGAAATAAAGATGTCCCGCTTGTGAAAGTTCAATGGTCCTCAAATCCTAAGGATTGCTCTTGGGAATCCAGAGAATTTATCGAGCGAACACATCCGGACTTACTCTCTTGAGCTCTTTGAGGTGAACTTCTTATTTCAAAATTTCTTCTTTTTGTGTTAATATGCTTTTGTTGTTGTTACTTCTTACTTATTTCTTAAAGATTGCGAGGACGCAATTTCTTTAAGGAGGGGAGTCTGTAACAACCCGCATATTTTAAAAGTTTTGAATATTTAAATATTTTATTTAAATATAATTGTTAATCGGATTAAAGTCCGAAAAGCTACTTTTTGCAAACAGTCGAATTGAGACTCGAGACCACTTCCATTGAGTCCAAAATGGCGTTTGAGACTCTTTTAAGTATAAACATCGATATATTTGAAGTAAGTCGAATTTTGACATTTTCACTTTGGGTTTGGGTTTGGGTTCAGCCCTCTAGTCCACATAATACCCCAAACTGAAACACTTCTCTTCATCCACTCCCATTTCTTTACCTTTTCAGTTCTAAAGAGAATAATGGAGGAAGAGAAAAAGAATTAAAATCCTAAACCCTAGTTTCCATTTGCAAATCAAGTTCTTGCTCCAAATTCAAAGAGAAGCATTGGTATGTATCATCTCCTTCTTCTCCAACTCATTTCTCACTTTGATTTCAGAAAATTCCTAAACCTAATTTAGGAAATGTTTCTCTTTTAAGTTTAGATTCAAGCTCCTTGTGTTGAGATTGAAGTGTGGTTGATCTTCCTTTGTCTTCAAGCTTCTCATTCATTGTTTTTGGGTTCAAAGGTGAGATTTTTATCTCACATCTTAGTCTATAATTATCTTCGATTGTTAGGTATGAATTCCTAACACTTATTCATGTCCATTTGATTTTGGTTTGGATTGATTTTGTGTATATTCCAATTTTTGGTGTTTTGGTTTAATTTTTGTGAAAATCCTATTATGGATGTTTGGATATTGATGTTCGAGGCGTATCGAAGAGCCATTAAGACTGGGTTGTCGCTAGGCATAATTCCTTAGTCGTTGTTGCTCGTCCGATCGTTATCGATGTCGTTTGGCCATTTTTGGCCTAGGTTCAGGGAATGCCCTGAACAACAGTTTCAGACGTCTGAAATGTATGGTTCAGACGTCTGAATATAACACTGGGAATTTTCTTCTCCCAGCATTCAGACGCCTGAATCAAAGTTTCAGACGTCTGAATTGGCTCGAGTGCAACCAGAGAGGAAATAGGCAAAAAAATGCCTATTTCAGACGTCTGAATCTGAATTTCAGACGTTTGAATTCTGTTCTGGAAATATTTTTATTTTACAGATTCAGACGTCTGAATCTGTATTTCTGACGTCTGAACCTGCAGTCTTTTGCCTATTTGTCTACTTTAGCTTGAATTTCCAACTTTAATCGATTCGTGTTAATCCCCTTTTCTTGCTATTATTTATTATCGACTTTGATGACATTTTCTTCGGGATTTTTGGATTAACCATCTTTGATGGATTTAGTATCGATTTCTTTGGTTTTGATTCACGTCTTCGAATGTGGATTTTTGTGATTGATTGTTTCTACAATCATTTTGTGATTTGTCACTTCTAAATACAAAGGTTTCTATACTGGTAGTAAATATTCAAACTCTTTTACAAAGATGATTTCAACTCTATTTTTAATACAAAGCTCTTTACAAAACCGTTTTCTAATCTATTAGTATATACAAACCTTTACCTCATTCGTATGAGAAAATATAATTAAACGGCTTAGCAAAACAAGTGGTATGAAACGCTTGCGTTTAATTCGTCGGTTAATTTTTGGACTTGTTCGATTGAAACTCTTGTGACAATTTTCGAGTGGAAATCTACAATTTGTTCTTAAATATTTGAGTTAAGCTAGTGGTTATGGGACATGAAGCTAAACTCTTATATTTACTGGCTTAGTGTAATTGACACTTTTATTGATCGATGATGATCATTTTGTGATTTAGACTAGCGATGTGCGATGCCTATTTGTCTACGAGGGAGACTAAACCCCGTTTCTGTGGAACTTCGGTTCAATTTGGCGGGGTAGCGACCCGTGGTCTTCGGACCGTTTATGGAGCTTCGGCTCAATTTTTAATGGTTAGCGACCATGGAATAGCATTCCATTTGTGATACACGTGTTGGTGAGCTTTCATGCTCCCGTTTGTGATAGGCCTCCCCCTTTGTGATTTCTGGATTTCTTGTTGTGATTTCTGGAATTTGTGTTTCACCTCTCTTTGTGATTGGCAATGATATGTATGTCAATATTTGATGTTTGGTGAATAAAATAAAGAATATGAAGTTCTTTTTGATGCTTTGAGATTTCTTGAAATATTGTATGATTTTGTTGTTGTTTAATACATACTTGTCACAGCTTGACATGATTGTTATCATACGTTATTATTGTATCTCTGCTTATATCTCATTCCTTTATCTGATATTTATAGCTAGACTGATCCGTTTATTATTTTCTTATTAAATAATACTCGGGTCAGACCGAGATGTTACAGGTGCTTCTGCTTGACTCCTCGTCGGGGATTATTATTCTGACTTTTGGCTAACTACATTACACTTGTAGTTTTTGTTGTTATACATTCGAGATATTGACTCTATGATGTATACTTATTCTTTTGTCTAGCACTTGTAACTATTCTTTTGTGATATTGTGGATCTTGTTCGTCCACTACTCTGATGAACACTTTTATGTGTTGTATTCATATCTGTTTCCGCCTATGAGATATGAAAATCTATGACTGATTTATGTTATGTTTAATTCTATATTTGTTTCTGAAGTCCATATTGCCACTGTGTGGTAGCTTTGAGTTTGCATCGGTATGTCAGATTTCCTCTTGAAACGAAATGCATGTTATACTATCTGACATATCGGTACTCGCACAAAGCAATTACACGGATGGTCGCTCCTCAACAGCCTTATTCTCCGTGCTAGTTGACGGCATTACTCCGTAGTGTCCTTGGCTAGCGTGGGTATAGAGGTGGGGCGTCACATTCATCTTATAGGCGAAGAACGTTTGCAGCAAGATCAAATGATTAATTAGTGACTTCTTCTTATATAGTTACTCCAACTTGTCTTAAATGCCCTTAGCGGTAGTCTCACCACTAATTTCAGAGATCACATTCTCTCCCATAGAAAGTTAAAGTGTAGTGAATGCCCACTCTTCCATTTCCTCTCTCTCAACATCCGATATGTCCGCCAGCAATAAATGCATGTCAAACACAACTTGATGCACCCGATTCCGCCTAAGAACCACATTCATCTTCCATCGCCATTTTTCAAAATCATTATCGTCATTCCACTTGTCTATAACCAATTATGAACACGAGACCACATATTATCCACATACATTCGATGTTACACTACTTGGACAAACCATTGAGGGACTATCCGATGTATTATCCGGTTCTAGCATTTCTACAACCTCCATACAAACATCAATTCTCTGACACCAAATGTTATTGAAATTCGAACTCGAGATCACTCTAATCCAAAATCCAAACAACGTGGAAACGAGATCGTTGTAAAATGTGTAAAAACATCCAATCAATAACTCGATCCTAAATCCCAATCCAATCTAAATAATACCAAATCATAATCACCAAACAGCAATAAACAAGAAATAACGAAAATAAATCACACACACGATTTATAATGGTTCCACTAATGTATTATTAGTGTATATCCATTTTAAGGAGAGTCTTTTATTAGTACCGATAAAAGAGTACAAGAGATTGATTAAAATAATCACAAAATTCTTGCAAAATTTGATTTGCGAGAATGGAATTGAAGAAACTATGTTTAGAAACCCTAAGCTAATTTCATAAACTCTTGGGGAACTCTCTTCTCTTTGAATCCTAAAAATAGCTTATATAGAGAGAATTTTCGACTAGACAAATACCCAAACTTCCCCTTAAAGCCTTCATAAACATTGCACAACAAATGGGAAGATTTATCACTAAAAAGGACAATGAGATGTCTGGAATTTTACTCAAACATCTTACCCGGAATCAACACGATCCTTCATCAGCCAACCAGACGTCTATATTTTTATCCAGACGTTTGGCCAAACTTTTGGGTTGACCAAAGACATCTGGTATTTTTCTTCCAGATGTCTACTTCCACATACAGACATTTGAGACTTTTCTTCTAGACGTCTAGATCCACAAACCGACGTCTACTTCCACATATAAACATCTGGGACTTTTCTTCCAAACATCTTGATCCACAAACAAACGTCTGGATCTTTTCTTCCAGACGTCTAGATTCCTGAATCGCCCTGTGACACTGCCAGCTTCAAACCATGATAACTCTAGTTCTCGAGCTCCGTTTCACGAACTATTTTTCTCGCTACCAAGCTACTTCTGACCTCTTCAACTCTACATATAGTGTCATCAAAATTCAACAAGCAGTACTTATCTTGGATGTAATAGCGGTGGAGATCGAACCTACTATACTCTCAATTCCAGATAATATATCTTCGGGACCAGATGGATTCACCACAAAAAAAATTTAAGCTGTATTGGCAAGATTACAAAGATTTAATTATAATGGCGACAAAAGAAATATTTAATACTAAGAAGCTTTCTAGCGATCTCAATCATACTTTTATCACTTTGGTGGCAAAGAAAGGTAAGCCATCTTCTATTACTTGTTATAGACCTACCGCATGTTGCATTGTTCCCTATAAAGTAATTGAAAAAATTATATATTTAAGAATCAAATGATTACTGAAACATTTAATTTCGGAGGTTCAATCTGCATTTATACCCATAAGATCTATTTCTGAAAATGTAGTACTTTAACATGAAATCATCAAAAACTTTAACAAGAAAGGGGCGAAGAAATATTGTATTAAAATAGGTCTATAAAAGGCGTACCACAGGGTGAATAGAGAATTTGTATGCTGCATGCTTACGAAAATGGTTTCCCTGACGATTTTATCACACTAATATATGAGTGCATATCTAGCCTACTTATTCACTGATAATGAATGGTCAGCCAATGGGTTTTATACACTCAAATAGAGGGCTGATACAAGGAGATCCCCTCTCTCCATATCTTTTTTTTGGTCATGGAATACTTATCATTATTGGTTGAAAGAACTGTTAGAGTGAAGGAAATAACTCATGTATCCAACGTGCAACATATAATTGCACATTTATTATATGTAGATGATCTTATTTTATTTTCCGGTGTTTATTTGAAAAGTGCAAATACTTTTAAGAGGATACTAACTCAACTATATGATGCTATAGGATTGCAGATCAATACAATAAAGTCAACTATATATTTTAGCGGATATGTAGAAAATAAGGAAGAGATCAAGAAATTCTACATATCCAAGAAGGAAGTTTACCTTTTAAATACTTGGGAGTGCCTCTCTCCACCAATTATCTGCATTACTCTGACTGCACTACCCTATTTTAGAAAATCACGGGTAACGTTGATAAGTGGGACTGTAAATATTTATCTATGGATGGAAGAGCAGAACTAATACACACTGTTATCACTCCTATGATTGTCTATTGGCACCTAATTTATCAATTACCAATTGTACAATAAAGAAAATTGATAAGATTTGTGATGCTTTTTTATAGGGTGGACGACAACATAAAATCTCATGAAAGAAACTTTGTCAACTAAACAGGAAGGCGAATTGGCCTCAAATGACTAGAAGACCTGAGATATACATGTGCATTGAAATTACCATGGTTACTTTTTACTAAATGGAACTTATGGAAAACATGTATGTGGAATAAATACTGCACAAACAAGCAATTTTGGACTATGCCTATTGATAAGAATATGTCTGGAATGGTGAATTTTATATTACAACATAGGGATATGAGGAGAAAACTAATTAACATGATAATCGCTATGGAGAGGATACTTATTTCTGGTTTGACCCATGCATTAATGGGAAAATCGTAGTTGAAATTTTGGGTAGGGACATGCTTTAGGTTATTGGTACTTCGAATTTCAAGGTTAATGCTATATTTCAAAACCATAATATTGACCCAAATTTACTTCCTATGACTAGAGAAATTTCTACTGAAATACAACAAGTCAAATTGGACACACATGCCATTACAGAATACTGGTGCTGGAATAACACTGAAAAATTCATTTTTCACCATACATAGGATGCTATCAGATGCAAAATTGACACAGCTTCTTGGTGTAGGATAATAAGAAACTTTGTAAATAGCAAGAAAATGTCCTTCTCTGCTTAAAAAATAGTCAAAAACAACATTAACAGTTGGATAAATTATAGAATTGGTGATTACAAAATGCAAATATTTGTGCCCTCTATGAATCTACAACCGAAGGCAAATAACACTTGTTTTTCCAATGCTCATACGGTTCTTATGTTTGGATGCTGATGAGGCTAAAGCTAAATCTACGGTCACACGGTACATTAATTATTGGTGAAGAGTTGGAATAGTTAAGATCATAATTTACCAGTAATGACTAGATTTCGCAAATAGTTGCTGTTGCCTTTGTCATGACGACCTATCATTTATGGTGGGAAGGAACTCAAGAATATTTGATGCCAAATAGAGGATGAAGATTCAAGTTGCCAAGTTGATTCAAACTGATGTATGAGTACTTACAGCTGCTTCTAATATGAAAATGAAAAGGACGAGGAATAATGAAATAATATGTAAACGATGGGGTATAGACCTTCTCGACAGCGGCTAGGGTTTAGTTTATTGGGCTGGACTTGGATACGATGTTGGGCTTATGTTTATATTACTTCAATATGTGTTGTATTTGTACATTAACTGTAGACTGGTGCTTGTATTTACATTAGGCGACACACACTCTTTAGAGACGAATCACCTAATGACTCCTTTTAAGTCTTTAATAAAGAACCAATTTTCAATATATATATATATAAGCATACTCAATGCACTCATGTATTTACTTCACATGAAATAGAATTTCCAAAGCTCTAAATTCTAGGGCAATGGCTGATAAATTTTTATCATACTTCTCCTTGACATTTTCCCCAACATTACCATAAATTTTGAATGCAATTATTAGTTGATTATGTCTAATTCAATTTACATTTGGATGACATGCAGATTGGAGAAGATC
Organism: Allium fistulosum; assembly: GCA_030737815.1. Classification (NCBI taxonomy): domain Eukaryota; kingdom Viridiplantae; phylum Streptophyta; class Magnoliopsida; order Asparagales; family Amaryllidaceae; genus Allium; species Allium fistulosum. The sequence continues at coordinate 4,259,374 of JASFAW010000015.1, forward strand.
TAATTTCATGAACATCCAAATTTATTGAAACACCAAATAAATATAGCAATTTCCTAATGAGCAAGAAAATTTATCACAAATTTATCCATTCTTTTTTCTATAAAGCTTGATGCACTTTATAGTTGGTTATGTTATAACTGAGACAATATGCAAATCCACTTTTAAGTGGGATCCTTGCTCCAAACTTTATATGAATGAGATATATGCATCACATGCATAGTGAAATGACCTACATCGGGTAAAAACTAATACAACTAAGTGTATATGTTGCACCTATTTTTACTTAGTAAAAATAATTAGGGTTAAGATGGAAATGTGAAGGTGCATCACAACTGTGCCACATGGGTAGCGCATGTTATAAGTTTATGGAGTCTTCAGCATAAGTATCAACGCATTACGGGATGAACCTAGCCTGAAACTACATCAAACAGAAACTACACACATTCTCGATACAACATCCAGGGCCTCATGAACTCAATGCAAATACTATCCCATGCTCGAAGGCCACAAGCTACCAAATAATGCAATACCTTCCTAAGCTACGCAGGTTAAGTCCAATACAAGTATGCCATAAAATTATCCTTGAAGAGCAATACTCATCTAAAACATCAACAGAACCACCCTATCAGTAAAGCACAGTGTAATGCATCATCATCGGCTACCAAAGAAAATCAAGGCACTTCAACATCATGCATATCAAAAAATAACGGAGGTGTAAAAATCTTTATTAGAGATAAAATAGAACTTCAAAGTTTATTTATTCTCATTCCTACATCATTTGTGTGGAAAAAGAAACATCGTTCTCTCCTATATAACCAAATCAAAGAATATCATGCTGCATGCCATTCAGACTTGATAAATAGAATAGATTTCTAATTTATGATGAGCGCTTAGGACTTGAACTTAGACCTATACGATAATTTTGTTGATTTGGTTTATAAAAGAATGGCAAAAAATAACACTTTAATATTAAAATTGCTAAAGCAGGTCGCCTAAAAATCTTGATTTAGTGAACATAGCGGGAAATATAGGAGCTTTAATCAGATGTACTATTTAATAGCCCTAAATTGGAAAGGCATAGCAGTCGATGTATGCTAAATGCTTTAGCAATGCTTTAGAAGGGCTTTAACTGCATAGGGTTCAATAAACATCACAAACCCTGGACAAATGGAAAGCATATAGTGGCATTATGCCCATTTCAACCTTCCAAAGCCAAATCGTCTCGCCTAAACCAAATTATGCCGCCAAAGCCAAAATTATCCTGCCAAAATCAGGTTAGCAACTTAGCCCGCCTAAATCCAAGTCATCAATCCACAACATGCAATCAAAGACACAATAATGAAGGACAAGTGTTGGAATCTAATGGCCACAATCAAATATGAGCATAACAATCCATGTGATTTCATTTCATCCTTAAAACCAAAGGACTGTAGCAAAAGTAAGGGATCCAACTTCTTGTACACAAAGAATCATTATTGTAAAAGCTGTAAACAATATCATAGAATTTTGTGCTTGTACTAAGAAAGAATATAAAAGATTGATAGATTTGACCATTTGACGTAGGATTTCTTAACAAGCGAACCACGTAAAGCCCTTGTATTCTTTACTTTTCTGCTATTTTATATTATTTTTTCCATGTTTTACATTGTTAAATTCTCAAAATTCTCTTAGGTATATTAACAAACAGTTGATCTACAACCTTATAATTGTGTAAGCATACCACAAATAATTACTACCCTAATGACATTTTAACAAACATCAACCTGTTAATTTTTAGTTGTGTAAATATACAATGGCACAACTACTTCTAGTTGGTTTGGTGAGAATGAAATTTATCACTAGCATTTGGCGCTAGAAGGAAGGTCGAGGTCTCCTGGCAAATTTGTTTATAACCTTACTCACAAGTTAATCGTTACATACTCACAAAATGCATCCACCGTTCCCCCAACATATCATCAACTCTCCCAAACCTCCTCCAGTCAAAGCAAAACATCAAGCCGCTAAGACAAAACCTAAAAATGACCAAAATTTCCTAAAGAACTCATTGACCCATAATAAAACACCTTGCCAAACCACATCGTAGAGGCTGATAACCAATTCATGGCCTAAATCAATGAAAGAATGACTAAGTTGGAGAAACTTGTAACTCAATACCTACCTCAAAGTTGTTAGTCACCTAGCATCGATCAATATTACTTGTAAGTCGCTATGTACAAGATCGATGATGGCCAAATATATAAATATGGAACTGAAGCACAGTACTCACAGCAGTAGCAATATAAATATTATAGCAGTGGAAATAAAACAATACAGTCGATTTTATACTGATTTGCATCTCCAATCCTACATCCAATCCTAGAATCTCCATTCTAGTATTTCACTAACACCTTCGCTTCACCCAAAGGAATAGGCACCCGGTCAACAGAATAGGATTTCAATACACTTGCCTAAGCAGCCGAATGGGACTTCAATACTTTTGCCAGAGTAATAGAATAGGGCTATAACAAAGTAACATTTCTACATAGTGTATCTTATGTTAGAAGTGGACCAGTCCATAACGGAAGAAATTAGTGAATTTTAAAAAGAATGACCATTTTGGATCTTTATTGGGCCTATGAAGTCTAATTCATTTAAAACATTTCTAAATTTCTTTTAAACAAATCATTATTTTATATAAATTTATAAAATAATTTTATTTTATGTATTAATATTATACTACATATATACGTGTATCATATACACATATATATGTGTATGCATGAGTAAAATAGTAAACTGTGCAAGGTATAACATGCCTGTGTATAAGTGCTGAGATTTACACTATAACAGACATATTATCTCATCTAGTATATAAATATATCATCCAAATGTATATTTATATACTTTAATTTATGTATATAAAATATTACAAATATATATATAAATTTATACTTTATTTTTAATGATTGTGTGTGTGTGTGTATATGGAATTTATAATATATATATATATATAATTATATATATAACATTTAAAGTATATTATAAAATTTAATTATTTATTTTGTTGTAAATTCGAAAACAAAATTAGTTTTTCCATACAATATATATATATGTGTGTGTGTGTATGTATGTATGTATGTATGTATATAAATACTCTTATCATTTTCAAAAAAATATAAATACTCTTATAAATAATTTAATATATATATATATGTGTGTAAAAATATATGAATGAAATATATATATATTTATATATATATTTTTATATATATATATATATTAATATATATGTATATGTATCCTTACCTAATAATGCTCTCAGCAAAATTAGATTTTTTTTAAGTTTAATTTAAAATTTTCAATTTGAAATAATATAGCAATATTATATAAAATTATGTTTTAAATATTTAGAAAAATCTAGATGATATTTTAGCATTTGAATATTTCAAAATATATTTTGCAATTTAGTAGAAAACTTAAAATTAAATTTTATTTTTCAACATTTATATATATATATATTAGTTTTTTTGCATTCAAGAGTTTATCAGGTGTAAAAATAATTTTACAAAATTTAAATCATATTTTATACGATATAATTATTTATTTAAAGGTTCATGCAAGTGATTTGAATTAAATAATATCTAATTAATATTTATATATATTAAAATTTTATTTTTTTATGTCGAAAATTATATCATGTATAAAGTTATTTATATGTAATTTTAAAACATATTTTGTATAGGATAAAGTTTAGTATCTAAATTATAGAGTTTATATTATTTAAATAATGTATAATAAATTCATTTAAATAATAAAATATCAAAAAAAATTATCTTACGTCGTAAGCATCATGACACACATATATGTCAATTATATATATATATATATATAAAAGCATATAAACAAACAGCCATTTTGAATGTGACGATATATCGATATACTAAAATCGTCACCCCTCTAATAAAGAAATATATGATATATAAATTATCTAAATATTAAAATATAATCATAGATCAGATAATTACCTTTCACAAATGCCAAAGTAACACACCTTGAAGTGTTGAAACAAACTCCTGAATCAAATTCCAATTCTGAAGGTGCTATCTTTCGAATTGCAGACCACCGTCTATTGAATAGTGCTTAATTGTATTTGATTTGTGCTTAGATAATAGAGGAGGATGGAAGAAGAATTCGGCTTGATCTAAGAGGGATAGGAGGCTCAAAAAATTGGAAAATAAATTGGGTAGAGATGCTTTTAGGAAGAAATGTAGAGAGAAGTTAGGATCAAGATTCACATTTCTCTCTTACTCTTTCTTTCCTCTTATCCATTCAACCATAGCCCATTTAACCATTATATGGCTACCCCTGTCACGTACCGAAATTTTCGACTTTCGAAAATTCGACATCGATACTCACTTTATCGACTGCCGAGCAATCGAGTGCCGGAAACTCCAATAGTGATGGTTTTAGAAAGAAGAGGTAGAAGAAAAAGAAAGCAGAAGAAAGAGAGAAAAGAGAAAGAAGAACAACAGAACAACAACAGAAACAGAAATAATAACAGAATCTCACATATCGCAGCGGAACAATATATAATAGATAATCACTAGTCTTTTAAAACAAAGAACTATATCAGTTTATACATACATCAATCAGAGTCAATATACAACAATGGACAGTTATATAAACTTGTCCTCATACAGAATACACAGCGGAATAAATAATATCAGATACAAATACTACGTCTCGTCATCCAGCTTATCTCCAAAGCTCCAGAATATCCTGATAACATAACTCTAGGCTGCCCGTGTGGAAATTGGTGGGCACCCAGAGTTTAGAAGGGAAACAATAAACTCCGAGTCAGTCATGGTGACTGGTGTGAGATCGTAAAACAGTTATTCTTTAAAATAAACAACAGGAATATTTTAAAGTCAATTTCGCAATGCCTTTGGAAAATGAAACTACCATAAGACCTCCCGCCACACACACAATGCAAACGCAGAATTGGAGGAGATTTCTTCTTATGATAGTCAAAGATGCTTACTACGCAAAATCAAATCATTTTTGATATTATTATTAGTGCATAGTGTAGAAAACATTTCGAAAGTATAATATAAATCTTAGCCAGCATAGGCATTCCGCACTTATGCCTACTATAGCTACTATGTTCAATAGCAGGTTACCGCCACATTCCATAGCAGGTAATACAACTAAAACCGTACAAGTCGCGTATTGTTTCTTTGGATTTCCAACAAATGGTCAGGCTAAGGAACTTCCTATGCCACGATGGGTACGTCCCTGGAATAGACGACCCGAGAACCTAACGTTACGGTTAGATCTCTGCCAACACAAGGCCGGGTTACCTCTGCAAAAATAGGTAACTACTGACACGCGTATGTCATCCCCCGATCGTAACCGATCTTCCCGAGGATCCCCGATTTCCAACAAACCACATCAAAATAATAATGCAGCAACCACATAGGTTAAGTATCTGGGCTCCATACCATGATACCACCTCTATCCAGAAGGAATGACATACACTAAGGGGCACTACTCCCTAGAACCTTGCTGCATCCTTCCTGTTTTGACCATTTCCGGGGTGTGAGGCTCGACGAAGTCTCATCCACAAAGCTACGCTTTCTACAAAGCCATGCTTCGGGTCAAACAAAATGATCAACCTATGATCACAAAGATATAAGATTAAACAAATGATCATATCGCAAATGATCAAACACTGATCATTTCACAGCAACACTTAGTATGCCACGTTACCAAATTGGGAGTATATCGCTGATAAATTTCAACTACATAACCTCTGAGCTCGTACGTCTCAGAGAGGGGTGTTAAGCTAAGAGAATAAATTCTCTGCCACCAACAGAAATGTATTTGAAAGAAATTAGCTTTATATCTCAAATTGTAACGTCAGACATACAATCCATACAAGCTGTTCCGGGATCGAACAGAACCGAAGGCACTTCTCACGAAGCCCTTGCATATCCGGATAAATTTCTAATCACGTCCGGACTTCCCGTCACTAAGGGTGATAAAACCTCTAAACCGGAGATCAGCCGATGTAGAGTAACTCGACGGTAATCCTTCCGTTTTCAAAAATATCCGGTCTTCAACACCGGTCTTCGAATGCAATTCATAACGACGTATCACATATTCGAAATGGGTTATACGACCCCATGGTCCTTTCCCGGCTAACCCGAATAGTGAGCGATTACTCAAAAATAAGTGTGGCATTCAAATTCAAGCAATTCACAACAAATACCTATTCAAGGTAATTATTGATAGTCGGTTATTTAACTATCAATAAAGATGCGCAACATCATCAGATTCCAAATAATTTTCCCAATTATTTTATTTCCAAAATATCTTTACTAGATATAAAATTTCCACACTTCAAAAATAAATCAACGTTTATTTTTAAACAACTTCCCTTTCTTTTATAAATTCCCTATTGAATTTATATTTCAAAATATCTTCTGATATATGATTTTCAAATCGATTTCAATATTCACTTTCAATTTATCTTTACAAAGATAAACCTCAAAACATTCATTTCATATTGGAAAAGTATTTCCTTACTTATTTAATAATAAGTATTTCACAAATCTTTTATTTTCAACACTTGGAAAATATTCGATATACTTAAATCAATATTAAGTATATATTCATTCTTTAAGGAAAACATTTACTATATCAACATTTATTTGAGTCAAAACGAATGTTACGTAAAACATCGTTATGACGACTCAAAATCACTAGTATAAGGATTCGGATTTTGATAGATATATAAATCCCAATACTACATCAAAACATTTCCTTTCGGAAATCATTTACTATAACAACAGGGTTATAGTCCATCATCTCCTTATTCCTCGAAAACGTCTATTTCAACAATGAATGTTGAAATCTATGATTTCGATATTCATTATATTTGAAAACATCTTTAAAACAATTAACTTCATTTCAAATATCACTTTCCCGAAACCATATCCATTTTACTTAAAAATATATTCACTGTCCACAATCGTGAATATACTTCACTAACCACATTTCAATCTTTTCTACACATTTATTTCAAGAATTTATCCACTATCCAAAATCGTGGATAAAATTCCCTTAATAACCTTCTATATTCAATTCATCAAATTTGATTGATTTCGAATTTATGAAACAACATTCATAAATTCCATTTCTATTTTGTAACAACTTCAATTTAATAAATCCCCTTTATTAACAATTCGATTCATAACTCAAATCTTATACCAACAATCCATATTATAAGTTAAATACTTATAATTCCTTTATTTTACAAAATCATTTCCATTTATAAGTTCATAATTTTATAAATTCCATTTATTTATAAATTCTTAAAAATTCATTTTAATGCTTATAAAAACTCGTTTTATAATGCCAACATTTTAAAGTTATAAATATCAATTTTTTGTACATCTTTTATATACATCGTTTTAATAATTCAAAAATTCCCATTTAAAACCATTTTATAAATTTCTTAACTATTTATTTCAAAAGAAATTACCTTTTGGTTATAATTCACAAATCTTAACTTTTATAACTTTAAAGTTTGAACGTTTATTTATTAATTCAAAAATTAAATAAAACGTCTACTTCCAAAAATCACTTTAAAATCCTTTTAAAGTAAAAGTCGTTATTTTTAAACTTCAAAACTGAATCCGATGATGCAACAGCACCAATTAGTCAATCACAACATCAAACATCATATATCAACATATGATAACAGAATATACATCAATATCTGTAAATAAATAAATACTGGTGAGGAATCCAGTTGGATCCCTCCAACCTGTTTCCCTGCATCCACGGACGTTAGCACAATACCAATTCCACTTCGAGGTGGAATATCGCGGTATATGGGTTTTATAAAAATATCCACTTACTAACGGCGCAATAGGGTCTCATCCGCTATACGAGGCGGGAAATCAATCAATCCAATATATACATATGCCAATATGTATATATTGCTATATATATAATAGATATATCATACTATATCTAATATCACATCCAATGGCAATCATATCAGTCAATAAATAACTGCAATACAAAATTTTATTTGAGTGAGAAAAATCTCACCTTTGCTTTTAATTTGCCATCCATTTCCATCTTGACTTGTTTTCTCGATTTATAGCCCTTGTATAAATATTATACAAATTATTAATACTCGTATTAAATCAAACTATAAATTTTCGTTTGGTAATTTTAATTATCCCAAGATTTTATTTTAAACCAATTTTCTTTTAATAAATTTATCTAACCAAATTTAAATTAAAACTAAATTTCCCTTAATAAATTATTTTCAATGGTTAAAATAAGTAAATGAGTTAAGAAAACAAATTCATTACCAAACCATTATTTTTAATATAAACTCTTCAACATTTTTAATTCTATATATTTTCTGTTTATCCATATATGAATATATCTATTGTAATAAAATTCCATTTTAACTAATTATTTTACCTTAATCTAATATCTTTAAATAAATTTGTTTAACTTAAACTTAAATTAAATTAATACCTTACTGCCATTCGCGAATTAGGCCATCGAACTTCGCCTCTGTCGCTCGTCGCCTAAACCCCAGACCAGTCGCGCCATCACTTCAATGCCGAAACCCTAGCTGACCCAATCGCCATCACGAACGCCTCCCTTCTGCCGCATCCTTCCAGATCGTAACTGCTATGAACGCGAGCCCAGGCCCACGCCTCCTTCGTCGCGAACACCCTAGCTGTCGACCTCCTATTCGCGGCGCCCAAGCGAATGCCTCCTACCCACTCACGCGATCGCGACACCATCACTGATACTCGCGCGCTCCAGGCTCGCGTGCGCGCTCGCCACCCCCAGATGATTCGAACGAAAAAGAAAAACAAGGGGAGGCCGCCATTTAAATTTTGAATTTGCCTTGGGTTTCGATTTTGACTACAGAGAGGAGGGACGGATTGATTTCGTGTATTTCTGAGTGAAAGAGGGAGGGTAGTTCGATATTTTAATTTCATTTCGATTTTTAAAATGAGAGAGGAAGGGGAAGACTTCGTTTATAAAACGAAGGGGAACGAACGAGAAGCTCGGCCATTATTCTCTTTGATTTCGAACGAGATTTGGAAACTGGAGAGAGCGAGAGGCATATTTAAAAATTGGAGGAGCATGGTTATCACGATTTCTTCCCGTGATGCTCGGCTGAAAAAAGGGAGCGTGTTGTTAGGAACGAAAACGTGGTGATGTGTGACAAATATAAATTTAAATTCGAATAAAATTTCGATGCGTTTACACGTCGTGTGCTCACATATAAACACCGAAAAATACGAAATTTGAAACCCAGTAATAATTCAATATTACGGATCCAATGGAACTGGTTTCGTCGAATTCCGAGACTGTTTGAAAAATGACTATTTTTAAATATCGATTCAAACAATTAAATTTCAAAACCGAACAAAACAGTTTGAATTTACATTCTGAAGCTTCTGTTATCTTCAGTGTTATCAATATAAATTTTACAAGCGTTTGAAATATTTTTCTTCGGCTTACAATTGAAGATACAAATTTTATTCAACTTACAATAGATTAAATCTTATAATTTAATCACCAAATTCAAAGTTATATCGGGAATTCAAATTAAATCATCGTTCAAATATTTAAAATAAATTAAATATTCTCAATTTAATTTGTTCAAAATTCTGGATCGTTACAGACTTCCCCCCTTAAAAGAATTTCGTCCCGAAATTACAAGTTAGGAAAAAAGGTCCTTAACTCGTCTACTATTTTTCACAATACAATAGTTTTATAAAATTTATCAAAACAAATCTTTCTATTAAAGATTCGTTATTAATTCAACTAACTTTCTAAACATTTTCATAATTTTCAAACATGATTGTTTTCCTTAACAATTCAAATTTAAACTTTCAAAATTTTCTCAAAAATTTTCTAACGCCCTAAATTTCCGAAAAATTTCGCTAGCGTCTCCTTTGCACGGCTAATACGGCACGACTACAAAACGTCCCTACGGACTCTCAGATTCCAAAAAGAAAAAGAAAAAGCCAAGCGGCTAGACAAGAAAGTCATCAAATCTCATATTGGAATTTAAATACATACCTTTTTCGAGCAATTTACTTTATCTTTGAAATCAAAATCCCAATTCATTTACACCTGTATATCCTACTAGCCATAATATCTAGTTACAACATTCAATCCAATTTGTAAATTCTATTACAAAATTTTCAATATAAACTGCTTCTTATATATTCTTTACTTCACTATTGAAGTTATAGATTCTTTTCATTCAATTTTACATTTCTAATCTCATTTGAATTCAATTCACAATTTTAATTCTACTGGAATTCAATTTTGTCTTCTATTTTGAATATTGAATTTTTTTTTTATCGATTATCTTTAGTTCACTTCATTTGCAATTGATTCCATTCAATTTATTCATTCACATATTCATGTACTTGCAATTGCAAATTGATTCATTCATTCACAATTTTATTTTCATAATTCAATACACAATTCCAGAGTCTTTTCAACCTTTTCAAAACCATTTTTGAAAACAATTCAAATTATCCTTTTGAATTTCCAAAACAAAATTCCAATTTTTTTCAAACAACCTCCATTTAAAACAATTTGGCAGCAATTCCTCTTTTGGAAACCCGAAAATGAACATCAGTGATGCTGCAGTCATTACCGAAGTTATTTTCCAGCGACCGAAAAGAGTTTAGAGCTTTTCATTCCTTCAAAAATACTTTTCAAAACTTTGAAATTCATTTTCAAATTAAAAAGATTTAAACTTCCCAAATCTCCAAAATTTTCAAATTCTTCTCAAAACATTTCCAAAAACTTCTCTGGAATTCCGTTTTAAATTACAATTCACATTTATAATTTACATTCTTTAATTTCATTTGTATGTGAATTTTATTTCTTAACTTTCGAGTTATAATTTCAATTTCTTATTCAATTTCAATGATAATAGTTTAATATTATTATTTCCTAACAACCAAACATCCAAATACTATGATAATTCATAGAAAATTATTTCTTTTATATACAAAAATAGTTTTGGGTAAAATTATTCCATTTACCCTATTTAAAACAATACTGTGTCGAATTGTTCTATATAAGTGTTTAGAGATCCCTATCGATAGAGTTGTACGGACAATACCGACCAGAATCCATATACCACTCAACAAACCAATCATCACAATATAAAACAATTTTATATTCACTAACAAATACGCACTCGTATCTATTATTACACTCAACTCATTCTAGAGTACTACTGACTCTATCTCTAATGAGTAACACCCAACAGAGCAGGGTTGTCGCTTAACCATATGCTCTGCTACCCCTGTCACGTACCAAAATTTTCGACTTTCGAAAATTCGACATCGATACTCACTTTATCGACTGCCGAGCAATCGAGTGCCGGAAACTCCAATAGTGATGGTTTTAGAAAGAAGAGGTAGAAGAAAAAGAAAGTAGAAGAAAGAGAGAAAAGAGAAAGAAGAACAACAGAACAACAACAGAAACAGAAATAATAATAGAATCTCACATATCGCAGCGGAACAATATATAATAGATAATCACTAGTCTTTTAAAACAAAGAACTATATCAGTTTATACATACATCAATCAGAGTCAATATACAACAATGGACAGTTATATAAACTTGTCCTCATACAGAATACACAGCGGAATAAATAATATCAGATACAAATACTACGTCTCGTCATCCAGCTTATCTCCAAAGCTCCAGAATATCCTGATAACATAACTCTAGGCTGCCCGTGTGGAAATTGGTGGGCACCCAGAGTTTAGAAGGGAAACAATAAACTCCGAGTCAGTCATGGTGACTGGTGTGAGATCGTAAAACAGTTATTCTTAAAAATAAACAACAGGAAGATTTTAAAGTCAATTTCGCAATGCCTTTGGAAAATGAAACTACCATAAGACCTCTCGCCACACACACAATGCAAACGCAGAATTGGAGGAGATTTCTTCTTATGATAGTCAAAGATGCTTACTACGCAAAATCAAATCATTTTTTATATTATTATTAGTGCATAGTGTAGAAAACATTTCGAAAGTATAATATAAATCTTAGCCAGCATAGGCATTCCGCACTTATGCCTACTATAGCTACTATGTTCAATAGCAGGTTACCGCCACATTCCATAGCAGGTAATACAACTAAAACCGTACAAGTCGTGTATTGTTTCTTTGGATTTCCAACAAATGGTCAGGCTAAGGAACTTCCTATGCCACGATGGGTACGTCCCTGGAATAGACGACCCGAGAACCTAACGTTACGGTTAGATCTCTGCCAACACAAGGCCGGGTTACCTCTACAAAAATAGGTAACTACTGACACGCGTATGTCATCCCCCGATCGTAACCGATCTTCCCGAGGATCCCCGATTTCCAACAAACCACATCAAAATAATAATGCAGCAACCACATAGGTTAAGTATCTGGGCTCCATACCATGATACCACCTCTATCCAGAAGGAATGACATACACTAAGGGGCGCTACTCCCTAGAACCTTGCTGCATCCTTCCTGTTTTGACCATTTCCGGGGTGTGAGGCTCGACGAAGTCTCATCCACAAAGCTACGCTTTCTACAAAGCCATGCTTCGGGTCAAACAAAATGATCAACCTATGATCACAAAGATATAAGATCAAACAAATGATCATATCGCAAATGATCAAACACTGATCATTTCACAGCAACACTCAGTATGCCACGTTACCGAATTGGGAGTATATCGCTGATAAATTTCAACTACATAACCTCTGAGCTCGTACGTCTCAGAGAGGGGTGTTAAGCTAGGAGAATAAATTCTCCGCCACCAACAGAAATGTATTTGAAAGAAATCAGCTTTATATCTCAAATTGTAACGTCAGACATACAATCCATACAAGTCTGTTCCGGGATCGAACAGAACCGAAGGCACTTCTCACGAAGCCCTTGCATATCCGGATAAATTTCTAATCACGTTCGGACTTCCCGTCACTAAGGGTGATAAAACCTCTAAACCGGAGATCAGCCGATGTAGAGTAACTCGACGGTAATCCTTTCGTTTTCAAAAATATCCGGTCTTCAACACCGGTCTTCGAATGCAATTCATAACGACGTATCACATATTCGGAATGGGTTATACGACCCCATGGTCCTTTCCCGGCTAACCCGAATAGTGAGCGATTATTCAAAAATAAGTGTGGCATTCAAATTCAAGCAATTCACAACAAATACCTATTCAAGGTAATTATTGATAGTCGGTTATTTAACTATCAATAAAGATGCGCAACATCATCAGATTCCAAATAATTTTCCCAATTATTTTATTTCCAAAATATCTTTACTAGATATAAAATTTCCACACTTCAAAAATAAATCAACGTTTATTTTTAAACAACTTCCCTTTCTTTTATAAATTCCCTATTGAATTTATATTTCAAAATATCTTCTGATATACGATTTTCAAATCGATTTCAATATTCACTTTCAATTTATCTTTACAAAGATAAACCTCAAAACATTCATTTCATATTGGAAAAGTATTTCCTTACTTATTTAATAATAAGTATTTCACAAATCTTTTATTTTCAACACTTGGAAAATATTCGATATACTTAAATCAATATTAAGTATATATTCATTCTTTAAGGAAAACATTTACTATATCAACATTTATTTGAGTCAAAACGAATGTTACGTAAAACATCGTTATGACGACTCAAAATCACTAGTATAAGGATTCAGATTTTGATAGATATATAAATCCCAATACTACATCAAAACATTTCCTTTCGGAAATCATTTACTATAACAACAGTGTTATAGTCCATCATTTCCTTATTCCTCGAAAACGTCTATTTCAATAATGAATGTTGAAATCTATGATTTCGATATTCATTATATTTGAAAACATCTTTAAAACAATTAACTTCATTTCAAATATCACTTTCCCGAAACCATATCCATTTTACTTAAAAATATATTCACTGTCCAAAATCGTGAATATACTTCACTAACCACATTTCAATTTTTTCTACACATTTATTTCAAGAATTTATCCACTATCCAAAATCGTGGATAAAATTCCCTTAATAACCTTCTATATTCAATTCATCAAATTTGATTGATTTCGAATTTATGAAACAACATTCATAAATTCCATTTCTATTTTGTAACAACTTCAATTTAATAAATCCCCTTTATTAACAATTCGATTCATAACTCAAATCTTATACCAACAATCCATATTATAAGTTAAATACTTATAATTCCTTTATTTTACAAAATCATTTCCATTTATAAGTTCATAATTTTATAAATTCCATTTATTTATAAATTCTTAAAAATTCATTTTAACGCTTATAAAAACTCGTTTTATAATGCCAACATTTTAAAGTTATAAATATCAATTTTTTGTACATCTTTTATATACATCGTTTTAATAATTCAAAAATTCCCATTTAAAACCATTTTATAAATTTCTTAACTATTTATTTCAAAAGAAATTACCTTTTGGTTATAATTCACAAATCTTAACTTTTATAACTTTAAAGTTTGAACGTTTATTTATTAATTCAAAAATTAAATAAAACGTCTACTTCCATAAATCACTTTAAAATCCTTTTAAAGTAAAAGTCGTTATTTTTAAACTTCAAAACTGAATCCGATGATGCAACAGCACCAATTAGTCAATCACAACATCATATATCAACATATGATAACAGAATATACATCAATATCTATAAATAAATAAATACTGGTGAGGAATCCAGTTGGATCCCTCCAACCTGTTTCCCTGCATCCACGGACGTTAGCACAATACCAATTCCACTTCGAGGTGGAATATCGCGGTATATGGGTTTTATAAAAATATCCGCTTACTAACGGCGCAATAGGGTCTCATCCGCTATACGAGGCGGGAAATCAATCAATCCAATATATACATATGCCAATATGTATATATTGCTATATATATAATAGATATATCCTACTATATCTAATATCACATCCAATGGCAATCATATCAGTCAATAAATAACTGCAATACAAAATTTTATTTGAGTGAGAAAAATCTCACCTTTGCTTTTAATTTGCCATCCATTTCCATCTTGACTTGTTTTCTCGATTTATAGCCCTTGTATAAATATTATACAAATTATTAATACTCGTATTAAATCAAACTATAAATTTTCGTTTGGTAATTTTAATTATCCCAAGATTTTATTTTAAACCAATTTTCTTTTAATAAATTTATCTAACCAAATTTAAATTAAAACTAAATTTCCCTTAATAAATTATTTTCAATGGTTAAAATAAGTAAATGAGTTAAGAAAACAAATTCATTACCAAACCATTATTTTTAATATAAACTCTTCAACATTTTTAATTCTATATATTTTCTGTTTATCCATATATGAATATATCTATTGTAATAAAATTCCATTTTAACTAATTATTTTACCTTAATCTAATATCTTTAAATAAATTTGTTTAACTTAAACTTAAATTAAATTAATACCTTACTGCCATTCGTGAATTAGGCCATCGAACTTCGCCTCCGTCGCTCGTCGCCTAAACCCCAGACCAGTCGCGCCATCACTTCAATGCCGAAACCCTAGCTGACCCAATCGCCATCGCGAACGCCTCCCTTCTGCCGCATCCTTCCAGATCGTAACTGCTATGAACGCGAGCCCAGGCCCACGCCTCCTTCGTCGCGAACCCCCTAGCTGTCGACCTCCTATTCGCGGCGCCCAAGCGAATGCCTCCTGCCCACTCACGCGATCGCGACACCATCACTGATACTCGCGTGCTCCAGGCTCGCGTGCGCGCTCGCCACCCCCAGATGATTCGAACGAAAAAGAAAAACAAGGGGAGGCCGCCATTTAAATTTTGAATTTGCCTTGGGTTTCGATTTTGACTACATAGAGGAGGGACGGATTGATTTCGTGTATTTCTGAGTGAAAGAGGGAGGGTAGTTCGATATTTTAATTTCATTTCGATTTTGAAAATGAGAGAGGAAGGGGAAGACTTCGTTTATAAAACGAAGGGGAACGAACGAGAAGCTCGGCCATTATTCTCTTTGATTTCGAACGAGATTTGGAAACTGGAGAGAGCGAGAGGCATATTTAAAAATTGGAGGAGCATGGTTATCACGATTTCTTCCCGTGATGCTCGGCTGAAACAAGGGAGCGTGTTGTTAGGAACGAAAACGTGGTGATGTGTGACAAATTTAAATTTAAATTCGAATTCGAATAAAATTTCGATGCGTTTACACGTCGTGTGCTCACATATAAACACCGAAAAATACGAAATTTGAAATCCGGTAATAATTCAATATTACGGATCCAATGGAACTGGTTTCGTCGAATTCCGAGACTGTTTGAAAAATGACTATTTTTAAATATCGATTCAAACAATTAAATTTCAAAACCGAACAAAACATTTTGAATTTACATTCTGAAGCTTCTGTTATCTTCAGTGTTATCAATATAAATTTTACAAGCGTTTGAAATATTTTTCTTCGGCTTACAATTGAAGATACAAATTTTATTCAACTTACAATAGATTAAATCTTATAATTTAATCACCAAATTCAAAGTTATATCGGGAATTCAAATTAAATCATCGTTCAAATATTTAAAATAAATTAAATATTCTCAATTTAATTTGTTCAAAATTCTGGATCGTTACAACCCCCTATGCTCCATTATAGCCGAACCAACTAGTGCTGTATTTGGGCTTCAATCCATGTAAACCCCGAACAAAATATTTTGCATTTAAATCCAATTTAAATGCATATCGGTATCATATATCGATTAATATATTTACAACAATGATAAATATATTTAATAATATTTTTTCATCGAATCAAAATAAAACTTTATAACTAATATTTCATAAATATTAATTAATTTAATTAATTTATATCAAATTATAAACTAATTAAATCATGTGATCAAGGAGTATTCAACGATTCGGTTGTGCGACTCTTTAGGTGTAAATTTGGTCAGCGATTAATGTCAAACTATTCGAATATTAACGTTCTCAAATCACATAGCAGATGATGTGACATTTTGGCTAAATTTATCGCTTACCAAGTTTTAGTAAAATCCAATTTTACTATGTTAGGCATTGCCCAATTATAACAATTATTTACACCAATTATCTTTGTCAAAACTATATCTCTTTGGAATTCTGGAATTTGGTAATGGTCAAAATTCCAATATCGTCCACATTAGACTCTATAGTTCAAACACAAAGTCTTTGGTTTGATAATAACAATTATCATTAACCGAAACACTCTAACTAGAGACTTTGACTTAGAGTTGACTTTAGTTGACCGTGATACTAACCTTATATAATTGAGGATATGAATCCTCTCTTGAATAGTGTTTCATTTCCAATGCTTCCAATCAACCCAACTACAGTCGTTTGATGGATTCCATGCCACGATTTGACTATAATTAAAGTAGAACTTCCATATTGAAGATCAACAGTATTCTTAAGTCAAGAGAACCGTGTAATATTGTCACATCGATATTTTCTGTTTGACCTTAGTTATATTAACCAATAGAAAATTGTCGAGTGAGTCATTCCTTGGTTATCTATTAACTATCAGTACGTAAGCCCTTGGTGCCTCTAGTAGCCATACACTACCCAACATTTAGAGAGCGTTACGTACTATAGTCTCAACGGATGTTTTGATATTCAGTCTCAATACATCTTGACTAGGAATATTTAAAGTGGTATATTTATTTTTTATTGTGATAAATTACTCATGGTTACAACACTTTGTAACTACTATCGCAAAGCATACAGTTTATGAATTTCTATTAAATATACTTTTGATTATATTAATTAATTAATATAACACATTATATCAAGAATATAATAAAAAGGAAACACCTTTTATTTCGGACAGGATTGGTTATCGAGTTAGATATATATATAACAAATTACATAATTAACTCCAGGTCATACCCCTAACTTACCAATCTCCCACTTGCACTTGGGGTCAATTATTAAATCTTATTCCAACTTCTCTAATCGGTTTCCTCAAAACCAATTGGGTCAGTCCCTAAGTGAACGGGTCTGCTATTATGTTCAGTTATCTACTCTATCAATCAACTGTTTTCGATGCTGATAAACTATCTTTATTATGTGGAACAATTTAGAGTATGTCTCTCAACTTCAGTGAGCACTAAGTTCTATTTATAAACTAAATCGTGACATCGTTTTCATATAGTCATGTGATTTTCAATCGGCTCGGTCATAAAATTGTGCATTTATATTTATATACGTTGCTTTCATTCTAGTGTTGTTCAAGGCGATGTAATTAGCATTTTTCACCGAACCAACCATGATCTTTTATTTGAACATTTCCAACTTAAAGATTCTTAACTTGAATTTATTATTGACGTATTATACTCAATATCACTTATGAAAGTTTAAGTTCGAACACTCCTTTGTAAAGAGTTTGTTGTTTCTGTAAATAATTCTCTATTATTTCATAAATACACGAGAACATTCAAAAATTCATTTAGTGATATCAATTTGGATTTGATATTTGTTTCATGTATCAAATATATAGACAAATCACGATACCATAGAAAACATAGGATGCATGATAATTCCTTTTTCTAAGGGACAATGAATCCATCTATCATGTTATGTATTAAGCATTCTAATAAGGTGACCTTGCATATCGTTTGGGATATTCCTAATATATTTTATACTTACTATAAAAGACATCATTCAAAAATCCAACATCGAGTATTAAACAACTACAATAGATTTTTAACACAAGTACATTGTTTACTTATGGTTTAGAAATATTTATGTACCATTTAACGTTCTTCCTTTGGGACGACCCACCTTTTTGGACAATTTAAATCGACAATCAAACACACATGCCAATTCCAAACCATTCAAAATGGAGGATTGTTATGGGGTAAATAAGAAAAATAAGAAAGAAGAGAAAAAAAGGAAAGGAAACAAACACAGAATCTCGTAGTGGAAAGATAAAATATAATAATCAAATAAACAGTTCATGAAGCTGTTTAATATATTTTTGATTATCATTTATACATCATTTATCAGAGTTATACATATACAACAGAACAAATAAAATAATGCAGCAGACAGCATGATGCAAGAATAATAATAGTAATAGTATACCAAATCTTCGTCTTCATCCTTTAGAATAGATCTTCAATAAGCTGAAAAAAACTCAGGACTGACCCGAGCGTAATGAAAGGACAAAACACTCGAGTCAGGACTAAAATATCCTTATGTAAGTTAAATCAATCATAAATAAATATGGGTGTAACGGCGTCAGAGATGTTTATGGGGTTTGACATCTCCTATCCAGTGTCGACGTGCGTGCAATAACTCAAGAGATGTTACGGGATTTTCCATCTCTTAAGGATCCGTTAAACTATCTACTATGTAGTACAATACGCTACTATAGTATGTCTATAGTAAAGTAAACTATTAAAATAGCGTTAAGGCGTTACCCATATCCCCATTAACACATTTTTATATATTCCCATAGTCTATACAGTACCGTAATTCCTCCGTAAACTGGGGGCTATCAGAGGGCACTCCATAGGTATGGAACAAAACAAACTCGTAGAAGGCGCTCTAGGGCATGTGAACACGGCACACGAGGAAATGCCAGGGTAGATATACCGTTTGCGGATCCGGACTGGTGGTGATGCATAACAGCTACTACCGCCCACCTCGGAACACACTCCCAAAACAAATCGAGGGGAGGCCACCAAAACAATCACAAAAGCAATAGAATGGTATCGAAGAAATGTGTCCGATCGGAGGAATGACCTCACTTGGTCCGGTGTGGCTCCTGATTTTTGTCACATCTAAGCTGACTCACGGGAGTCAGGGTCACGTCATACCATATAGAATCGTCGCCAAACCATCCTACTTCATTTCTGGAATCTCCACCACGTGCACAGTTGTTAAAGTGGTTTTCGATATCGACAGAGAGTATGCCCATATCTGATCCCGGTCTCTTTAACAACCAAACGCTTATTACCCACCGAATGGCTCTTTTATAATTTCAAGAATTAATTCATAATTGATATCAAAATATCATATTCGCTTCAACAATCAAATCCATTCCAAAATCATCATATATACTCAAAATATACTATTCTAGTTCAAAAAATCATTTCGCCCCAATATCTCATTTCAATTTCAAAAATCGTTTCGAATCTCAATTTAGGTTATAACTTCAATTTAACCAAATTCGTATTTAAATCCACAATTTAAATATAAACATTTTACCTTATTGACCAGCTTGAATTTTTGGAAAATAGCTTAAATAATTAAAAATAGTTAAAATACTCTAAAATATTAAAGATAGATTTCAAAGTAGTTTTAAATTGATTTAATATAGTTAAATAGATTGAAAATAGATTAAATATAATTAAATAGGTTAAATAGCTTTAAAATAGATTAAGTATAATTAAAATAAATTAAAATAGGTAAATTAGTTTAAAATAAATTAAATTGGGTTAAGTTGATTTAAAATAGATTAAAGTAAGTTAACATGATTTAAGATAGGTTGAAATAATTTAATATAGTTAATATAGGTAAAATAGTTTAATATAAAATAGTTTTAGTATTTAAAATGGTTTATATACCAGAATAACTTAGGAAAAACTAAAATGAAATAGCTTCAAGTCAAACCATTTCAATTCCAACTTCCCAATCCAAATCAATCCCAATTTCCATTCAGTCAATTCCATTTCGGTTTCAATTCAAATCAATTTCGACTTCGATTTCAGGTAAATTCAATTCCATTTTCAAATCCAATTAATTCAAATTTCAATTCAATTTATAACGATTTTCAAGCTCGATTCCCAAAATATCAATTCAAACATTTAAATCAAATTATCCTTTAATATTCAATTTAAAATCCAAATTTCTAAATACTTTTACTTGGTAAAGTTCAAAGTTTGAATAAAAGTCTCATCCTTTTTATAAATCAATTTCTGAAATTTAAATCATAATTCGATTATAACTTAAAAATCCCAACTCAATTATTTAAACGTTTCCTTTACCAAATTTTTAAATTCCAACATTCTGAGCTCAAGTTCGAAAGAAATTCTATTTTTATAAATTTGGGTTTCATTTCTTTAAATCAAAATCATTCAAATAAATTTCAATCAGAAATTTTAAATCATTTAATTTAACTAATCTGGTGTCCGTATATAATTTTCTATCCTATGGCCAAGTGATCAGTTATTTCAACTAATTTCAGGGATAGATATATATCATTTCAATTCAAATTATAGGGTCGTAGGTATATATCATTTCAACATATTTCTCAATTTATTCAAAATGATTCAACTTACAACTGTAATTAATACAAAGGGTGATGACAGGATATATACAAACCAATAAACATCCAAACATTTCAATCATCAATCAGTAGCATCCATCGCAACCAATCATCCAAACAAACAATAAAATTCACGGAAATTTCATAGTTATAAATGTTCAGTAATTTAATTGCGATCAAATTCCAATTCAAATTTGACTGTCAATTTTAATTTCTAACATTAAATGCAATGACAATCTAGATGACAGTTAAATTTATCAATAACGACTAATAAAAATCACCTCATTTCATAATATCAAATTTAACTAGCATGAGAATATTCCAGTACATTGTGAGCATTATAAAACACTCACTTTAGGTTTTTCAATTTTTAAATTAAATCGAACGGAGTTCGATTTAACCAAAAATTTTAACGAGCTGCAAACATCTCCGGATCTGCACTACAGCGTAGATCTCGTCGCTGTGATTCCGACGCCGCCAGTTTCGTCCGATTCTGACCTCGTACGCATGAGATATGAGTTGTTAAAGTTTAAATACATTTTTAAATAAACAATTCTTTATATATATATATATATATATATATATATATATATATATACCAGATCAGATCTGGCCGTTCACTTCGCAGCAGGAAATAAAGGCCGCAAGTTCATTCCTTCTTCGTTCGCGTTCACCAGGCAAGTCACGAACAACAGAAACCCATCACCATCTTCTAGGGTTGATCGCCGCTTCCCCCATACTCGTCTATTCGACGATCCATCGCCACCACAACGAAGCGCGCTGCAAACCCCACCATCGGCCGGAAGCTCGTCGAGCTCGGTCATCACCATCCCCCGGAATTTGCTTATGAACGCAGCCCCTTCGTGGCACGATTGCCGATGATATACTTGATGATATTCGATCATACCCGTTGAATAGGTAGATCTCAGGCTGCTCTTCGATTCTCATGTTGGAGGCTTTCGAAAATACTGAGTGGATGGAGAGAAAATTGGAGAGGAAAGCGAGAGCCTTTCGGCCATTAAAATGTAGACGGCGGCTCGCGAATGATAACTAGGGTTTCTGTAGCAAGCGTATATATATATACGTATAAACCAATTATTATAATATTATTGTCCACAATTAACATGATTTTCGAACGAACTCCAAACGAGACGTGCCGCCTAGCGTTTATAATGTTTTACCTACATTCCGAACACAATGGAACATGTTTTAGGGCCTAATTCGATCGTATGTGGAAGATAGCTTTTGAATCGAATTTAAAATATTAAATTTTCGATATTTAGTTCAACGCGTTTCTAACCCGTACGACCAAACGATAACTCCAAACGCTCTGAAATTTGAAATCCGATAATAATACACTATTATGGATCCAATGGAACTGGTTTCGTCGAATTCCGAGACTGTGCCTCGGAAGGCTATTTTTACTCGTCGATTATAATATAAAATTTTCAATTTCTAATTTTCCACTTTTAAATCTGATTTTAGATGTTAACAATCTTCATTGTTGTTTAAATAAAATTTACATCAATTTCCAGTTTCATTTTCAATCATATTATATTCATAATTCCATTGTTCAAATATTTGCAATATTAAATTTAAACTATTTTGATTGTTCAATAATTCACTATAATTTGCCTATTTGAAAATGAACTTATAAGATTTAGTGTTTAAGACAAATTCAAATTATAGAACGACTATTTTCCATTTTACGATCATTCAATTCCTGTTATTCAATTATTCAGTTAATTTCAAATATTGAATTTAAACAATTTAATGGTTCAATATTCGACAAATTCCAATATTGGATTTTAAATGAATTTTCGTTATCAATCAATTACTTTATTTACATCTATTAAATTCTGCATTATAATTTAATCCAACTATTGATGGTAAACTCATCTAGTAAGTAGCATTTATTTTCAATACTTGTTACTGCTTAAATCTTTGAAATCAGTCTATTTCAACAATTTATTTCTATCTAAATAATTCACAAATATTACTCAACTTCAGTTTTCGATTATAAACCCAGCTTATATACATAATTTTATTTCAATTGCAATAGGTTTCCAAATTCAATTCGACTGACTAAATAAACAAGTAACTTATAATAATTAACACCATTAACTTTTAATAACACTTATAAGTTTATTATTTACAACAAGTGTCACAATTACCTATATAATACTAATTAGATTCCCTTCATAACCAAGTTATAACATTTGAGTTATTTCAATTGATTGGAATTTCATTCAATTCATTAATAATTAACTTAGATAAATATTGTTGCAATTCATTCTAGTTATTATTATCATAAATAAATTACAAATTTTTAATTCTTCCAACATTAAACAATGAAATCTTATTAAATTAACTATTTTAATTATCGAAAATTTACGGGTCGTTACACTCTTCCCCACTCAAAACTTTTCGTCCTCGAAAAGGAAAAAGAATGGAAAAGGAACCAAGTAAAGAATTCAACATTTGATATATTTTATTCAAAATTATCAACTTGTAAAACAATGAAAATTTTATTTATAAAGTCGTTACTATGCTTCCACTACGCTACTCCGATTAGCTTACGAAATTTTCAAGTTGGTTATCCAAACGAGTTATAAAATTTTAAAACTTGAAAAAAAAATTCTAACACCCGGATTTACGAAAATTTTTGGCAGAGTCTCCTTTGCGCGGCTCGAACGACACAACTACAAAACGCCTCTACAGGCCCCAAACCAACAAAAAAAAACAAAGCCAAGTGGCTCCAACACAAAACCATCAAATCAGATGACAAATAAACACGTACCTTTTTGTCGGGAATCCAAATTTCCTTTATTTTAAATACCTGCATCTTATTTATCAATGATATCCAATCATATAATTTAAAATCAATTTATAATTTGCATTTTAAATTTTCAATATTAGCTTTACTTAAACCTGTACGAAGTACATATATCATCCGTACGCAATATCAAATCTGATCACTCATTCGATCACACAATTTCGCTTCCAAACTAGTATCGTTCACACGACTCTCTAGTGCGGACTCAGATTTAGTTCCTTGATCGGAAACTGTTATTCTCCTTGCATAGCCATATACTATGATAGAGAATTCCAGAATCGAATCAAAAATCCATATCCAGGGTTCGCCGTCGAGAATCGAGTGAAAATTCCTAACTCGGATCGATATGAATTATCTCGAAATTCTGTGCTCGAATCTGAATCAAATCGTGATGCGAATAAAATAATATACGTACAACTTACGTATTAACTTTCAATAGATTTCTAAACAATTTGTCTAAATTATTTATCGCCTTCATTTCATTTACAAATTAATTGTTCACAATCCATTATTTACTTGTATATCTATTTCTTTATATAGTATATTCTTTTATACTGTCATTTCTTAAACATCATCCTATAGAATTTACTTACTTAAGTTCATTTTAAATGTTCTATATAATTTATTAAATTCAGTTTCCTTTTTCAATTGATTCTTAGCTATACCAAATTCCCTTATTTACATTTACTTCATTTTCATAATTTCAGTTAATTACAGATTTATTAGTAGAACATTTTATTAATCATCACTTTAGTTTATTAGTCATCCTATAAAAGGCATATATAAGAAGTTGGACTTTATCTAAGTTTATAATCATCTCAAAAGTCATAAATTCAATTTCAAAAATTTCTTTGTAGTTTATTCAATTCTATAACAAATTTACAAAGATATTATTTGATTCATTTGTTTGCTTCTTAAGTTCACTTACTTATTTCGTTTAGCCATTCATTATTTCATATTATATTTAAGTATACAACATTTTTATCACAACCAAATTTCCATTTATATACATTTTAATTACTTTTAAGTTTTGCTTACTTGTATATTTCAATTACTTTTAGGTTTTGTTTACTTGTATAATATCCCATTACATATCCAAAACATCATTTTAACTTTTAGCATTTGGTAAGTCATATTATATGTTATTAGAATGCAATTTGATACCATACAAATTTATAGGATTCATTTTACTTAATTAGAACGTTCACAATTTTAACTTGTTTAAGTTTTCTTTACTTTCAGTTTTAAGAGTAACACTTTAGCCCTAAAGTTTTTTTCAAAACATTAAGCTTATAATTCTTAATCCTCTTATTTTATAAGTTCTGGTTATTCACATTTCATTCAGATAATTTGAAAAATATTAATTAACAAAACTTAGAAATTTAAATGCCCGGTTCATTTCAAATCATTTGAAATAAATATATACATTTATATCTTATATATATCAAATCATACTTTTGGAGTTTAAACCAAAATGCAATTTTTTTTCAAAACAGTTTCGAAGCAAAGTAAAGCTTCGCAGAAGTCTCCCCCACTTTGAGACTCGAAAATGAACGTCGATGATGCTGCACAGTCATCACCGAAATTATTTTCCAGCGACATAAGAGAGGAGTATTGAATTCATTCCTTCTTAAAAATCCTTTCAAAAATATTTCCCATAAATATTTTTCAACTAATATCACTATATATTTTTCTTCAAAGTTTTGAAAACCATTTTCAAAATCCTCGGGTCTTAAATTCAATATTTCTCAATTTAAATCTATCTTGATTTATAAGTCACATTTATAAATTATTCTCACAAAAATTTTCTTTCTTAAAACATTCCATAAATTGTTTTATCATTATTTATTTTGTAATTACCCTTATTTATTAAAATACAACATCCAATTAATGATAACAATCAATACTATCATTCCTAACAACCAAACAAACTGGATGAATCATAATAATTTCTGAAAATTATTTCTTTATATACAAAATATAATTAGGGCAAAATTATTTCATTTACCCAATTTCAAAAGGATACTATGTCGAATTGTTCTGTTCAAGTGTTTAGAGATCCCTATCAATGACGTTAATTACTCGTATTGACCAGAATCCATAAGCCACTCAACAAATCAACCAACACAGTATAAAACAATTTTTATATCACTAACAAATACGCTCTCTCATACATATACACTCAGCGACTCATCATAGGGTATTGCTACCCTATTTATAAAGAGTCAGACCCCACAAAGCTAAGGTTATCGCTAAACCAAAGCTCTGATACCAACTGTGACGATCCACCTTTTTGGATAGTTTAAATCGACAATCAAACACACATGCCGATTCCAAACCATTCAAAATGGAGGGCTGTTATGGGGTAAATAAGAAAAATAAGAAAGAAGAGAAATAAAGGAAAGGAAACAAACACGGAGTCTCGCAGTGGAAAGATAAAATATAATAATCAAATAAACAGTTCATGAAGCTGTTTAATATATTTTTGATTATCATTTATACATCATTTATCAGAGTTATACATATACAACAGAACAAATAAAATAATGCAGTAGACAGCATGATGCAAGAATAACAATAGTAATAGTATACCAAATCTTCATCTTCGTCCTTCAGAATAGATCTTCAATAAGCTTAAAAAAACTCAGGACTGACCCGAGCGTAATGAAAGGACAAAACACTCGAGTCAGGACTAAAATATCCTTATGTAAGTTAAATCAACGTAAATAAATATGGGTGTAACGGCGTCAGAGATGTTTACGGGGTTTGACATCACCTATCCAGTGTCGACGTGCGTGCAATAACTCAAGAGATGTTACGGGATTTTCCATCTCTTAAGGATCCGTTAAACTATCTACTATGTAGTAAAATACACTACTATAATATGTCTATAGTAAAGTAAACTATTAAAATAGCGTTAAGGCATTACCCACTTAACACATTTTTATATATTCCCATAGTCTATACAGTACCGTAATTCCTCCGTAAACTGGAGGGCTATCAGAGGGCACTCCATAGGTATGGTACAAAACAAACTCGTAGAAGGCACTCTAGGGCATGTGAACATGGCACACGAGGAAATGCCAGGGTAGATATACCGTTTGCGGATCCGGACTGGTGGTGACGCATAGCAGCTACTACCGTCCACCTCGGATCACACTCCCAAAACAAATCGAGGGGTGGCCACCAAAACAATCATAAAAGCAATAGAATGGTATCGAAGAAATGTGTCCGATCGAAGGAATGACCTCACTTGGCCCGGCGTGGCTCCTGATTTTTGTCACATCTAAGCTGACTCACGAGAGTCAGGGTCACGTCATACCATATAGAATCATCGCCAAACCATCATACTTCATTTCTAGAATCTCCACCACGTACATAGTTGTTAAAGTGGTTTTCGATATCGACAGAGAGTATGCCCATATCCGATCCCGGTCTCGTTAACAACCAAACGCTTATTACCCACCGGATGGCTCTTATATAATTTCAAGAATCAATTCATAATTGATATCAAAATATCATATTCGCTTCAAAAATCAAATCCATTCCAAAATCATCATATATACTCAAAATATACTATTCCAGTTCAAAAAATCATTTCGCCCCAATATCTCATTTCAATTTCAAAAATCATTTCGAATCTCAATTTAGGTTATAACTTCAATTTAACCAAATTCGTATTTAAATCCACAATTTAAATATAAACATTTCACCTTATTGACCAGCTTGAATTTTTGGAAAATAGCTTAAATAATTAAAAATAGTTAAAATACTCTAAAATATTAAAGATAGATTTCAAAGTAGTTTTAAATTGATTTAATATAGTTAAATAGATTGAAAATAGATTAAATATAATTAAATAGGTTAAATAGCTTTAAAATAGATTAAGTATAATTAAAATAAATTAAAATAGGTAAATTAGTTTAAAATAAATTAAATTGGGTTAAGTTGATTTAAAATAGATTAAAGTAAGTTAACATGATTTAAGATAGGTTGAAATAATTTAATATAGTTAATATAGGTAAAATAGTTTAATATAAAATAGTTTTAGTATTTAAAATGGTTTATATACCAGAATAACTTAGGAAAAACTAAAATGAAATAGCTTCAAGTCAAACCATTTCAATTCCAACTTCCCAATCCAAATCAATCCCAATTTCCATTCAGTCAATTCCATTTCGGTTTCAATTCAAATCAATTTCGACTTCGATTTCAGGTAAATTCAATTCCATTTTCAAATCCAATTAATTCAAATTTCAATTCAATTTATAACGATTTTCAAGCTCGATTCCCAAAATATCAATTCAAACATTTAAATCAAATTATCCTTTAATATTCAATTTAAAATCCAAATTTCTAAATACTTTTACTTGGTAAAGTTCAAAGTTTGAATAAAAGTCTCATCCTTTTTATAAATCAATTTCTGAAATTTAAATCATAATTCGATTATAACTTAAAAATCCCAACTCAATTATTTAAACGTTTCCTTTACCAAATTTTTAAATTCCAACATTCTAGCTCAAGTTCGAAAGAAATTCTATTTTTATAAAATTGGGTTTCATTTCTTTAAATCAAAATCATTCAAATAAATTTCAATCAGAAATTTTAAATCATTTAATTTAACCAAATCCGGTGTCTATATATAATTTTCTATCCTATGGCCAAGTGATCAGTTATTTCAACTAATTTCAGGGATAGATATATATCATTTCAATTCAAATCATAGGGTCGTAGGTATATATCATTTCAACCTATTTCTCAATTTATTCAAAATGATTCAACTTACAACTGTAATTAATACAAAGGGTGATGATAGGATATATACCAATAAACATACAAACATTTCAATCATCAATCAATAGCATCCATCGCAACCTATCATCCAAACAGACAATAAAATTAACAGAAATTTCATAATTATAAATGTTCGGTAATTTAATTGCGATCAAATTCCAATTCAAATTTGACTGTCAATTTTAATTTCTAACATTAAATGCAATGACAATCTAGATGACAGTTAAATTTATCAATAACGACTAATAAAAATCACCTCATTTCATAATATCAAATTTAACTAGCATGAGAATATTCCAGTACGTTGTGAGCATTATAAAACACTCACTTTGTGTTTTTCAATTTTTAAATTGAATCGAACGGCGTTCGATTT
The DNA here is from genome assembly GCA_030737815.1 of Allium fistulosum. NCBI lineage: Eukaryota > Viridiplantae > Streptophyta > Magnoliopsida > Asparagales > Amaryllidaceae > Allium > Allium fistulosum. The sequence goes on from JASFAW010000015.1 coordinate 4,288,774, forward strand.
AACCAAAAATTTTAACGAGCTGCAAACATCTCCGGATCTGCACTGCAGCGTAGATCTCATCGCTGTGATTCCGGCGCCGCCAGTTTCGTCTGATTCCGACCTCGTACGCATGAGATATGAGTTGTTAAAGTTTAAATACATTTTTAAATAAACAATTCTTCTTTATATATATATACAGCAGATCAGATCTGGCAGTTCACTTCGCAGCAGGAAATCAAGGCCGCAAGTTCGTTCCTTCTTCGTTCGCATTCACCAGGCAAGTCTCGAACAACAGAAACCCATCGCCATCTTCTAGGGTTGATCGCCGCTTCCCCCATACTCGTCTATTCGACGATCCATCGCCACCACAACGAAGCGCGCTGCGAACCCCACCATCGGCCGAAAGCTCATCGAGCTCGGTCATCACCATCCCCCGGAATTTGCTTATGAATGCAGCCCCTTTGAGGCACGATTGCCGATGATATACTCGATGATATTCGATCATACCCGTTGAATAGGTAGATCTCAAGCTGCTCTTCGATTCTCATGTTGGAGGCTTTCGAAAATACTGACTGGATGGAGAGAAAATTGGAGAGGAAAGCGAGAGCCTTTCGGCCATTAAACGTAGACGGCGGCTCGCGAATGATAACTAGGGTTTCTGTAACAAGCGTATATATATATATACGTATAAACCAATTATTATAATATTATTGTCCACAATTAACATGATTTTCGAACGAACTCCAAACGAGACGTACCACCTGGCGTTTTTAATGTTTTACCTACATTCCGAACACAATGGTACATGTTTCAGGGCCTAACTCGATCGTATGTGGAAGATAGCCTTTGAATCGAATTTAAAATATTAAATTTTCGATATTTAGTTCAACGCGTTTCTAACCCGTACGACCAAACGATAACTCCAAACGCTCTGAAATTTGAAATCCGATAATAATACACTATTACGGATCCAATGGAACATGTTTCGTCGAATTCCGAGACTGTGCCTCGGAAGGCTATTTTTACTCGTCGATTATAATATAAAATTTTCAATTTCTAATTTTCCACTTTTAAATCTGATTTTAGATGTTAACAATCTTCATTGTTGTTTAAATAAAATTTACATCAATTTCCGGTTTCATTTTCAATCATATTATATTCATAATTCCATTGTTCAAATATTTGCAATATTAAATTTAAACGATTTTGATTGTTCAATAATTCACTATAATTTGCCTATTTGAAAATGAACTTATAAGACTTAGTGTTTAAGACAAATTCAAATTATAGAACGACTATTTTCCATTTTACGATCATTCAATTCCTGTTATTCAATTATTCAGTTAATTTCAAATATTGAATTTAAACAATTTAATGGTTCAATATTCGACAAATTCCAATATTGGATTTTAAATGAATTTTCGTTATCAATCGATTACTTTATTTACATTTATTAAATTCAGCATTATAATTTAATCCAACTATTGATGGTAAACTCATCCAATAAGTAGCATTTATTTTCAATACTTGTTACTACTTAAATCTTTGAAATCAGTCTATTTCAACAATTTATTTCTATCTAAATAATTCACAAATATTACTCAACTTCGGTTATCGATTATAAACCCAGCTTATATACATAATTTCATTTCAATTGCAATAGGTTTCCAAATTCAATTCGACTGACTAAATAAACAAGTAACTTATAATAATTAACACCATTAACTTTTAATAACACTTATAAGTTTATTATTTACAACAAGTGTCACAATTACCTATATAATACTAATTAGATTCCCTTCATAACCAAGTTATAACATTTGAGTTATTTCAATTGATTGGAATTTCATTCAATTCATTAATAATTAACTTAGATAAATATTGTTGCAATTCATTCTAGTTATTATTATCATAAATAAATTACAAAATTTTAATTCTTCCAACATTAAACCTTCAAATCTTATTAAATTAACTATTTTAATTATTGAAAATTTACGGGTCGTTACATCCTTATGAACACACGTTTCCTTTGCATTTTGACCGATAATCAAACTATTTGATATTTCTATCAAAATATTTATTCAATTCCTATGCTTATAAAATGGTACTTTCTATCATTTCTTGGATCATATCCAAAAACTTGCAAACTCAATATCGCTCCCACCGACTTCGAGACACTTTGATTATTATGTGTAAACAGTTTAATCTAAATCATTATTTAGAATTTTTTGTTTCAACATATACATACCAAAACATAAAGTCATACCATGCGATAATTTTGTGAGTAAAACTGAACCTACTTGAGCACATCGAATCGTGAATCTGTTACCTTAATTTCAATAACTGAAATTCATGGTATAATTCTTATCACCATGGCTCACTATATTCCAACTGCATTCGTCTTTCTCTTAAAGACACATTTACGACCAATGGATCATATCCCTTTGGGTACAACCATCAAAATCATATTTTGATAATCTAATTGGAACCTTTTTCAAATCTGCACATCGTACCATGTCATAGAGTCAATACTCTTAATGGTTTAATTAAACAACTGAGGATTATTTATTCTTGACATTGATAGGAAACTCACGGTTTCTCTTTGATGTACAAGATTACTCATTTGATGTTCTAGAGTATCGTGTTCATTTAAGTTCAATCAATTTCATTTCATCCTTTGTAATTAGTTTTATGCTTGGATCGTATCCAAATTCATTTTATATTAATAATTTCTTAAAGAAATTCCTTCATTACGAAGTTGGTGTTTCTTGAAACAATGGTTATTTCTTTGTACAAAGGAATGGGCATTCATAAACAATTTATGAATTACATTATATATAAGACTGATTTTGCATTAGTTCACAATATATTTATAATCACAACATAAATTAGTGATCTAATGACTATCATTTCTAAAATTCTCTAGGGACGATCCATACGAGATCCCTTATGTACAGTTCACTACAACAAAAATACTCTATTACAACGCCCTTTTTACAATGGGCATTGGCTGCCCATTGTAATAGTAGGCTATTACAACGGTCCATTCAGGCCCATTGTAATAGATGCCCTATACAACGCCTTTTTTACAATGGGCAATGACTGCCCGTTGTAATAGAATGCTATTACAACAGTCCTTTCATGCCCGTTGTAATAGATGTCAATTTTACAACGTTCACAAAATGCCCGTTGTAATAGATACCAATTTTACAACGGTCATAAAATGTCCGTTGTAAGAGGTGCCAATTTTACAACGGGCTAAAAATGCCCGTTGTAATAGGTGTAAATTTTACAACGGTCATAAAATGCCCGTTGTAATAAATGTTTGTTGTCAATTTTTGACAACCAATAATTAATAATTACAATGCTTTCTTAAAATTAATATTTATTATTTATTAATATTTAATAATTATTCATTAATAATATTACATTAATCATATGTTACTAATTACTAATTATAATATTATATTGCTAATTACTAATTACTAACCATTAATAATATTATATTATTTATTAATATTTAATAATTAATCATTAATAATATTATATTAATCATTTATAACTTATAATAATAAATGATTATTATTAAATAATCACTAATTACTAATTGTTATACATAATCAAATATAAATATAAAACAAAACCCTAATTTTTAAACTATAGAAGCCCAAAGATAAATTATAGAAGCCGACCCAATAAGTAAATAAATATTTCCCTTCTCCGTTTTATCATCGGCATGTATTCTTTTGTCTGTGATAATTCGATGCTCTCTTCGTTCCTCTTTTCCTTTGCTCGAAAAATTAGGGCTTTGGAATTTGTTGAAGCCGCCGACTTATGTAGTTGATTGAAGAATGAATTATATACGGTTTGCTTTGTCAATCAAATTGTCGCTTTGATTCAAAGCCGGCTGCTTCTCGATCGAGTTCGACTTGTATTAGTATGTTATTTTCCTTTTGCTTTTCTGGTAGATATGCTTCAACTCGATCGATGATTCGAGTCGAATGATTTCAGCTGCTCAAAATTAGATTGTAGGTGGACACTTCCCTTTGGGTGTATATTTAAGGTTTTTTTTGTCTATTAATGCTTTTGGGTTTCGCACAAACATGTATAAAAGTAAAACAAAAGTAGTGAAAGATGCATGGATAGTTTTATGATTTCATGTCATGGTTGTATGGTTTTCTGTACAAAATCGATTTGACTGATCGTTAATCAAATTAATCACCGCATGCATGTGATGCGTATGCTAGAATTTGAACATTAGATCACTTAGTCCATCCATACATGAATTGTTAGGATTGTATGATGTAAGATGAAAAGATAGTTTAGAACTAGGCGACTTCAATAACAATCGCCTAGCTTTCTTGGAATTGCTGAATCCAACTAAGTTCATATAGTGAGTATGTGTGTTAATAATGTCATGGTGATGTCTAACACTCACTATGTATTTCAACGTATATTGTTTTTAAATAAAGTGTTTGGGACATGTAATGATCTTATTCAATGTTGAATCTAGCTTGGATTCAAAGTTTACGCATCGCTTTGTCTGTTTCTGATTCTGGTGGGTCTCTTGCATCGGGTACTAGCAAGTATTACTTTGGTTTATAAAATTTATCTTTATCGCAGATGTAAGTTTTCTATGTAGTTTTAATGTGGTTTTAATGCCAAATTCTGTAACCTTATCTGTATCCATTTTCTGTGTGGTTTTAATCACTAGAACAAGGTATACATTGCACTAACGTCGACAAATAAAGACATTGATTTCTACTTTTCTGAAAATGACTTCCACTTGTTTGAAATGTATTTACCAATGCCAAACTTGTAGAAACCTGTCTTGCTGTAAACTCATGTTCTTTAAGAAACCTGTCATGTTGTAGAATGCCAATTACACAATTTTATTTTTCTTAATGGTGTCTAGACCTGGTGGTTAAGGTTTTTTCCCTGTTATAAATTTAATTCAATCTCTAATATATAATTCTCAATTCCACAATTTCAAATTTCTCTTTATTCTAATCAATTACAACTCTATTACAATTTTCAATTCTTAATCTTCCTCTATTTTTTCTGACTTGTTGAGATGTCCTCAGCTTCAGATCCAAATGATCTAGGTGTGGAGGCTAAAAACTCTAATGATGGGTGCAGTGTATTAACAGGATCCCAAGTAGTATCTCCCGGAGGCAAGTGTTTCCACTTTACTAGCCGTTCTTCTACAGTTGTTTTGCCCTTTTTGATCCAATGGGTATGAAGAACAGATTGTGGTTTCAGTGTAATAATTCCATTACTTGTGGTTGGTGGTAGATCAAGGATAGATGTTGGAGGATTGCTTGCAAATATTTTGAGCAAGGACACATAAAACACCGGATATATTCATGTAGTTTCAGGTAATTTCTGTTTGTCGTGCATTAAGGCGCCTTTTGTTTTGAGCAATAAGAATTTGTTAAAGTACTGATTCAATTTAGCATTTATTTAGGCATTTGATTTAATATTTCATTCAATGGTATCAAGTCAAACCATCTAAATAGAATTCAGCACATTTTTAGTGCTTTTTGAAATGCTGAATCGATGCACGGATATTTTCCAACGTATACCCATCTGATATTATAAATCGTACAGATTTTTCTTCTCTTCGTTCAAGGCAGCTCAAAGGAATCAATTCCAAGACAGTACACATTGTTTCAGGTAAGATTATATGTATTTTTTAATAATATAAACAAGTATGGTTTGCTACTTGTATGTTAGTAGGATGTGTTTGAGTTTCGTGTGGTATATACGCAGTATCTCTATTATTTGCAATGTTAAGTACTAAATATGTTTGGTTATATTATTTTTTCACACACTTTTCAATGTTCTTTTACGTACTCTTTATAGTTTGTACATGTTAATTTATGTATTTCAAAATAAAGGCATTTAAATTCTAAAATGATATTTACAGCAGGCATTTATAGCTTGTACACATTTTGCTTGTACTCAACTTCGTATGTATTTTGCTTGGTTAACACGGCTTCGATTTCGTATGTTTAAATTTATATGTTAAAACCATTTTATAGATTGTGAGACATGGTTGGTATGAACAATTGGTGAAAAGAGAAATGTAAGAAATGTTTCGTAGACAATGATGACAAGAACTAGTTTTAATGAACTGAATTTTCTTCTTGATATTCACTTAGGGACTGAGGCAAGCGACCATGGCAGTCGAAATAGTATAGGCTGATCCGCTGATGATGCAAATATGGCAACAGTCGGCTGATCCTGCTTACAACTACGACTATGCATTGCAGCTGTGAGATGAAGTGAATTAAAAGTTTGATAAAAGTTAAGAAAGCAATGCGGGACACGAAATTCAGGATGTGGAGTGAGCTGCTGGTACATATCTTAAAAGAGTAGTATCAAGTCAATAGCAGTTGCATGATTTTAGTACAACCAGTAAAACAGATTTCTCTCATACCAAGTACTGGAACATTACATTAATTTTCAAATTAATTAGTCCCTTCCGTCTTCATATTTTTGTTGCTACATTTTTCGTTCGGTTATTACTTTATTGGGCTGACTCCAACAGAATGTTGATATAGTACTTACTGATCATTATTGTAGACATTTGGTCGAATTATCTCATTAACTAGCACTCACTCTGTTATTCATGTTGGATTTCTATTTATACAAATTGTTTAGTCAACACCTACCTTTTCTACCTCTCTGTTTACCAACTACAACGCACTAACTATATTTGATATTATAGTTAACATGTTTTAAGCACATATTGCAATAGTATACATGTTGTACAAACTTTGATGGCTGCACGAGAGCTATTTAAACCCATCACGAGGTAGACCATCCTCAAAAACAACCAAACCTGAAGCAATTCTGGAGAAAATAACAGCACAGAGCAAACTACTATTACCTACACTCTTTTAAAATGAAATGCAATGACAAACAAAGTAAGGGACTGAAGTGACTTGAACTATTTTCAACTACTGCGCAGTTGAGACAGATCCGGGTCCCACAAATAAGTGTTTTATTTGTTTCTATTTTGAAGTATCACAAGCTATCATTTTTAATAATTTCCACAACTACATGATTATAGTTATAGAGAAAGTGTTTCATGTGGGTTCTAGGATCAAGTTACGGTAGTTTGTGCCATTTAATTCTATGCGTTATCTTCGTATTGCTCAATTTTTTCGTTAGTCTCTCTCTGTCTCTGGAAGCTTTTTGTATTTGCTTCATCCCTGAAAAATCAAATATTATTACAAATCAATTTTTTATAAAGATAATCTGTTAGTTCATTGAACAGAATTGATAAACAGTCAAATTATGTCTTCATGGTTTAAAGAATAACATTTTTAAGTCTTTGCTAATTTTGTAAATCACCAAATAGCAAAATAAAAGGTGCTATAAAATATTTCCTTTATTAATACCAAGTTAGTCTGTAAGTAGGCAATATACACAAGTGGGCAAAATGATGAAACATGGTATATCCAAGGCTGTAATGGAGCTCCTTTACTCTAGACTATGCATATGTACAAATGCATAGTTTTGGGTTGTTTTATGTTACATTCTTCACATATTTATCACATTTGTTCAATAATATGTCATGAAAATAATGAATTACACAAATGGTCAATTAAATTTTGATTTGGTTTTTATACCATGCACAGTTTACACACCAAAGATGGAGTAAATAATGAATTACACGGATGTAAATAATCAATTTCTATACAAAAATTGTAATCCTATCATATTCATTCAATAATATGCATTGTTTACACGCCATCTTTGGGCTGAACTGAAGAGTCGATGTCACCTCAATTACATTTTGATTTGGCTTTTATACTAGAAATAGATCATGTTTTGAGCTTGACATAAATACGCAATAAGAAAATAAACACTGATTACTTTAATATCTTTTTGTTCGGAAATTTGAATGCTTCATAGCTGACCCAAGTTTTGAGTTATTTTACAAGGAAGATAAACCAAAGAAGATAATAATTATTATGGCAAGAAGGTGAAAAATAATCATGATTTTTGTTTCAAGATGTCACGTTTCCTTTTTTAAACGAAGACTGATTTTTTACCACATCTAATCTGAATGGAAGTTCAATTGTTTCCAAAAATTGTTTTGTCGTTAAAAATGCTCTCATTTTTCTATTTTAATTTTTATTAATTTTAGCCACTTGGAATATTAAACATGATCTAAAAATTTTATTAAATTTAGCCACAGAGTAGAAAATGATCCATACTTATAATTAATTTGCAAATGTGAATGATGTTTTTTTGGCAGTAGTAGCTGTTGATGTTGGCAGCAATGGTAAACAGCAGTAGGAAGGTTGGCGATTGTAAAATGATGTTGTTGTTGAGGAAGTATTGTTTTAGATGGTCAGAGGGCAGCGGGTTTGGCAGTACATAAGAAGATGAGTGGGTATGAAGAAGGAAGTGGTTTTGTTTTGAGTGATGGTTGTTGTATGCTGGATGTAGTTGTGAAGTGATGATGGCAGGGCAGTTTATAGCAGAGGGATGGTCAGGGTAAGTGTGAGGCTGTAGTGGTTTGCGGTGAAGTCTGGTGTAGCAGCTTGTTTTGGTGACAATTTCTGGTTGTGGTTGAAGTGTGGGTAATAGTAGTTGGGTGATAGCAGCAGGGTGACAGTGGTGAACAGTTTGGATGGTTGATGTTTGCTTGTGGTATGATGATTATTGGAGTGTGGATGGTGACCTGAATTGTTGCTGTCAGTTGTGTTGTTCGAATGCAGGGGGAGCAGCAGTTTCGATGATTGACAATGTAAATGTGCCCACAGGCAAGGCAAGTATGTGGTCTGTAGTGTAGGCAAAACTACCGATGCAATATATTATAGCCGGTGGCTGTTTCGATGGAAGTTTGTTGAAGTGTTGCGAAGGCAGTGGTATGAGCCGAGTACTGGTATGTTGCTTTATGCTTATGTGTTAATGCTTTATGTATTTGGTTGTTATGAAACTAGTTGTCATGTGTATATTAGAACTATGTCGATGTAAACTTATCTAACTTTTTGGAATGTGTTGGAATTTTATGACTCTAGCTTTTAGTCTTTTCGTACGTGAGTTTGGTTGTTTTATGATAATATTTATTACTCGTTAAATTATTCATTATTGGTATGGATGTACTGCATGGATGCTGCTGTAATTTTTTTAAAAATTTGCATTTATTTTGCAACGGTTAGAAACCGTTGCAGTATCATGTATTACAACGGGCATTGCCCATTGCGAAATCCATATTACAACGGGCATTGCCCGTTGTAAAATATGGTCGATCTATTACAACGAGGCCTAATACAACGGGCGCATGCCCGTTGCGAAATCCATATTACAACGGGCATTGCCCGTTGTAAAATGGCTGTTTTGTTGTAGTGGTTATTGCATGTAGTCTTTCAACTCGCATAACCTGCCAACTCCTTGGCCTAGTATATGTAGGGGTTTCTTATAAACCCTTATCTTGTATGGTTTTGTGCACTATTATTTGGATGATTAATTTTAATCTTGTGTGTTGCTCTTAATTACACACCTAATAGAAAGAGTTTAACTCAACTTCACTCATAATTAATCATATTTTGTTCAACAAGGTTCGATTACTCCTTATCGATACATCTATAGCATAGCGAGGAGTGACTTTTGAGATTGAATCTTTATTCATATTAGGTACATATGGAACTCTTTCCAACATATTCATCCATCGATCAAATCGAACCATTTATGACACATGTTATATTATTTACTGTTGTTTTATGTTCTATAAGCTTATCATAGACTTATACATGCATACCAAATATACATATTCATATTTGTGATAACTCATCAGTGAATATGATGAAGTACGTGGAACCATTTTGGTGGTAATAGACTTATGATTGCATACATTTATATGTATCAATTCGAAGAGTTCATCAACTCTTATGATGCTTCCACTAAATGGGTGCATTGCCCTTGATTGTATGAGACATAATTAACCACTATCATATGATTTATAACCATATAATAAAAATTATTTCTTAAAACTATGGCTTAGTCTATAACTCCAAAATAATTATAAATAATTTTAGATACTTCAGTATTTTCCAATGCATCACTTTTGTTTTGAAAACAAATATAATAGTTTTATTTCATAATGAATATTCATAATATTTACATTAAAATATAACTATGTCTATTTTTCGGTCAATGCCGAAAAATAGTCATTATTTCATAAATAATGTACGGTATGTTTTACGAAAATAATTTTCGCAACTTTATGCAATCAATAAGTTTTACATGGTATTCTTCCACTATTTCTATAATATTGAACTGAATTCGGAGGTCCATCACTCACTTAGTATAGATTTTTTATTTCATATACTGCAACTAGTTTATAGTGGATAGTTCTTTGATAAAATATCTTAAACTCAAATAAGTAAATCTCATAGAAAACAATTTTCTATGTGAAAATACATTTCAGAATAAAAGTAATATTTCTTATCCTAATATTAAGTATTAATTATTATTATTACTACAATATACATTTTCGATGTTTCTTTATGAAGTAGAAGTGACTATTCACTCTCTTCATCCCAACCGTACCTTAAATCACATCTACTCTTGTACATTTTTTATTCTTACTAAATGGTCAAACCATTTAAAAAGAATCCATTACTACAATATCATAACGAACTCTTTACAGAAATGCATTTGATTATCCATAATATTTAAGGACATCAAATATGATACACCTTATGTAAACTGATCAAACTGACATTCCAACTATCGAGTTCTTAGATCTATATTGTAGTTTTGGTCTTGTGTTACATTTAACACAATATGACTTTTTATTGTAATTAATCAAATTGAATACTCGATCCCGCACTATAGTTTATTTACTTATTTCAGATGAACCAATCTCATTGAAATATTGGACATTACAAAGTGTGATCGTTCACCATATATCATTTATATGTGATTGCATATGGATCAAATATCCATAGTATTGTATTGCTTTTGAGTTCGGAACTCATAGAATGCAATACACGGTCTCGACCAAATAAACACATAAGCGATCAAATTATAAATGTATTTAGTAGTTGTGGAATCTGGCGCTTGCATGGGTGTTGAAACGTTAACATGCAATAAGCATTTATTAGTAAGTGTATGTTATATTTTGATTTGCTAATTTTCTATTAAGTTCATTTGTATATCTTAATTGATAACTGTTTTATCAATCGTATTAAATGCATAAATTTATAAATGTAGATTATTATAACATTATATAACACATGTTCTTACAATATTAGAAAGACTATATGTTATCATTTCATTTTTCTAATAAGGCTCCCACTAGTCTTTAATGTTTCTCCAACCCTAAGTCGACACATTGAAGCCTTTCGACTTCACTAGTAGGAGTTAGGACTCGTACGCCTTGGGATTTTGACCTTGAGGAAAGCTCAAGAAATAATAGGCCCTCATACAATAGGTAACTCCTTATCGGTTGTATCACATGCAACCTGTGCAGTTAAAGCGCTCGGTGGATTCAATGCGGTAGAGGTGCAAAAAGTCATAGCGGGGATGTAGCGAAGATATAGCGGGATATATCGGATTACTCTAAAATAGCATATAAATCCCATACTTGTTGTTTTTATAAATATATAGATAGTAATTATGTGAAAAATTAACATTCAATTGAATTATAATTAATACAAAAATAATTTTGAATAAAAATATGTGCAAATGTATTGTAAATGAACGTAAAACTGTTATATAACTTAATTTAATTTAGTAGAATATTAGAGTATTATCATTTCTAAACATATATCAAAAATTCAATGAAATTAATTAATTTCATAATTTTTATAGCGTATAAATATCATTTTTCAATCCAATTTTTTATAGAAGATATAGCGGAAATAGCGGAATATAGCGGAAATAACGGGATATAGCAGAAATAGCGGGGATTAAAGCGGAAAGGCTATATGTTGGGGATATATGGAAAAATCGTAGCGGTAGGAATCCGCTATAAGATATATCGGAGTTATAGCGGGGATATAGCGGGGCATTAACTGCACAGCATGCAACTCCTAGCCCATGTTTTCTTGTCTTATTCACTCCTTTACCTTAAGGAAAGCTCAATAAGTAAAGTAGGACTGTTTACTCGGACCCATCATTTCGCGACGGCCTAAGTATAATGCACATACCTTGAGGGAAGCTCAACAAATACATGCATTTATCTTACCTCGTATATTCAATATATTAATAATACTACACATAACATCCTTAGCTTGAGTAAAGCTAAACAACTAAAGAGTATGCAAGTAATGTATTAATATGTAAATGATAGAGGACAACTTTATATTAAAGATTCATAATCTTCAGTATATTATATAAAGTGATATCTCCTTATGGAATAATGTATTTCTTATGAAATACCCTCATGGGTCAAGTGTCGAACGCATCTGAAATCATGGTATACGTACCATACATATGTATTTATCCCTTAAGTCTATTTTGGGTTTCTTACTGTTCCACCTTTTATTATGAATTTATATTATATAAGTTTTTTTATCATATAAATTTTATATTTCATATTACTTATATAACAGTCATATGTATAAATTATACTAACTAAATTTTATTCAATTAATTTAATTAATTGACACTTTAATTAATTATTATATTATTCATTTATAACTTATTATATTGAATATACATATTATAACCTTTATAGTGATACACATATATCATATACATACGTGTATTTTAGTTTATTAATTAACTTTTAATTAATTAATTTAACTAAACAATTTTAATTCAATTTTATTAATTTCGAAAACTAGTTTATACACACATAAATACTCATATTGTCTTTAAATAATTCAAGACAACATAATATATATCATTGTATATATTATACATGTATATATATATATATACTTATTAACTTATTATTAGTATTATTTTTAGAAATTTCACGATACAGAGGACCTCCAAGATGGTCGTCGGAACGACCAACTCAAGGGGGGATTAAGTTCTGCATGTCCGCTTAACTTTTATAATATGCATTTTACTTTAAATTTAAATTTTAAATTTAAATCTTTTATTTTAATTTTCAAAAAATTTGAAAATTTATATCATAACATTTATAATATTTTTATTATTTTAAATTTAACTTTTTTTTTAATTTCAAAATAATTTTGAAATTAGCTCAAGACGCAATTCAAATTGGGCCTTTTTTCTATTAGGGATAGCCTTTTAGGCTTACCTCATCAATTCGGGCCAAGCTAGTAGTTAGGTAGGGCAGAGTACTTGATTACCCAAACCTAACCTTAGACGCTACTTTCTGGACAATCTACTATATGGTTATGCTTTAATTAGTTGTTATAACATGACTAATTTAGATCGCATATGCTATTTGACTCTAACAGCATTGTTGGTACTGGGTCAGCCCGCAATGGAAGAAATGGATGAATTTTAATATATTTTTTTACCATTTTGGATCTTTATTGGGCCTATGAAGTCTAATTTGTTTAGAACATTTCTAAATTTCTTTTGAATACAATCATTATTTTATTTAATTTTATAAAATAATTTTATTTTATATACTAATATTATATTATAAATATATATGTATTTCATATACATATATATGTGTGTGTGTGTTCAAGTGTAACATATCAAACCGTGCAAGATATGACATGCCCATATATAAATGATGGGATATACACTGAAACAGATTATCTCATCTAGTATACAAATATGTCATTCAAATGTATGTTTATATACTTTAATTTCTGTATATAAAATATTACAAATACACACACACACACACTCTTCATTTTGAATGATTATAAATATATATGTATATCTGGAATTTATAAAATATATGTATATATAATTATGTATATAAAACATTAAAGTACATTATAAATTTAATTATTTATTTTGTTGTAAAATCAGAAACAAAATTAAGTTTTTTATATAATATATACATATACATATAAATATATATATATATATATTCTTATAAATAATAATAATAAATATAAATAACTATGTATATATGTATATGTATAAAAATATATAAATGAAATATATATACACACACATAATATGTATGTGTGTATATTAGAATATATATGCATACTTACTTAATAATGCTCATGGCAAAATCAGCTTTTTTTAATTTAAACTTTTCGATTAGAACTAACATAATAATATTATATAAAATTATATTTCAAAATGTTTTCAATATTTAAGAAAAATGTAGACGATATTTTAGCATTTGAATATTTCAAAATATATTTTGTAATTTTAAAGCAAATTTAAAATTAAATTTTAACTTTTGGCATTTATATTAATATTTAATTAATATATATATATATATATAATTAATTTTTTTGCATTCGAGAGTTTATCAGGTGTAAAATAATTTATATTTTATATGATATAATTATTTATTTGAATCTTTATTTAAATGATTTGAATTAAATAACATTTAATATATATATATTAAATCTTATTTTTTTATGGCGGAAATTATATCGGGTATAAAACTATTTGTATGTAATTTTGAAACATATTCTGTTTAGTATAAAGTTTAGTATTTAAATTATAGAGTTTATGTTATTTCAAAAATGTATATTAAATTCATTTAAATAATAAAAAATCAATTTTTTATCTTAAGTCGTGAGCATCATGGCATACATATGTTAAAAAAATTCTTTAAATATATATAAGCATATAAACCAACAACCATCTTGAATGTAACGATATATTGATATATTAGAATCGTTACCTAACTAATAAAGCAATATATGATATATAAATTATCTAAATATTAAAATATAATCATAGATCAAATATTTACCTTTCAGCAATGCCAAAGTACCTCACCTTGAAGCATTGAAATAACTCTTGAATCAAATTCTAATTCTGAAGGTGTTATCTCTCGAATTGCATATCATCAGCTATCGAATAGTGTTTGATTTTATTTGATTTATGCTTGGACAATGGAGGTGGAGGAATGAAGAACTCGGCCAGATCGAAGAGGGATAAAGGCTCTAAAAATTGGAAAAGAAAGTGGGTAGAGATGCTTTTATAGAGGAAGAAATGTAGAGAGAAGTTAGGATCAAGATCCACATTTCTCTCTTACTTTTTCTTCCTCTTATCTATTCAACCCTAGCCTATTTAACCACCATATGGCCACTCCCATCCTCCATTATAGCCAAACCAACTAGGTCCCTATATGGCCTTCAAACCCATTTTAAGCCTGAACAAAATATTTTGCATTTTAATCCAATTTAAACGTGTATTGATATCGTATATCGATTAATATATTTACAATTATTATAAATACATTTAATAATATTTGTTCATCAAATCAAAATAAAATTATATAACTAATATTTCATATATATTAATTAATTTAATTAATTTATAATAATTATAAACTAATTAAATCATATGGTCAAGGAGTATTCAATGATTCGGTTGTGCGAATATTTATGTGTAAATTTAATCAGCAATTAATATTGAACTATTCGAATATTAATGTTCACACATCACTTAGCAAGTGTCGTGATATTTTGGCTAAATTTATTGCTTATTTGGTTTCAGTAAAATGCAATTTTACTTTGTTAAGTGTTACCGGATTGTGACTATGATTACATCAATTCTCTTCTTCAAAACTTATCACTATGAACTTGTGGAATTTGGTAATGGTAAAAATTCTAATATCATCCACATCTAACTCTATAGTCCAAACACAAAGACTTTTGTTCGATAATAATAATATTATTAACTGAAATGCTCTGGTTAGAGAATTTGACTTTGAGTTGACTTCAATTGACACTGATACTAATCTCATATAACTAAGGTAACGAATCCTCTCTTGAATTGTATTTCACTTCCAATGCTTCCACTTGACCCAACTACAGTCGTTCGATGGACGCTATGCCACGATTTAACTATAATCAAAGTGGAGCTTCCATATTGAAGATCAACAGTATTCTCAAGTCAAGAGAACCGTATAATTTTGTCACAACGATATTTTCTATTTGACCTTAGTTATATTAACCAACAAAAAACTATCGAAGTAGTTATTCCATGGTTATCCAATAACTATTAATACGTAAACCCTTGGTGCTCCCAACAACCATGAGTAATACACTGCCTAACATTTGGAGAGCGTTATGCACTTTGTTATTCGATATCCAGTCTCGATATAAATTGACTAGGAATACTTAAAATGGTATATTTATTTTTTATTACGATAAATCATTCATGATTACAACACTTAGTAACAACTATAACAAAACACATTTATGGATTTTATATTGAATATAGTTTAATTAAATTAATTAATCAATATAAAACATTATATTAAGTATATAATATAAAGAAGGCACATTTTATTTCGGACAAGATTGGTTATCAAGTTAGATATATGTAATGTAACAAATTAAATAATTGCCCCTAGGGTATACCCTTAGTGTAACAACCCGTATTTTGTGTATCAAAGAATCGTAAAATATTTTTATTTTACTCATATGAAATCATATGAATCTAAAATTTTATGAAGTGACTCTTAAAGAACATTTTCCACATCTATGATTTTTCCCGAATTTATAAGTGACAATTTGGACCTTGAAAATCGTGTTTAGACTATAACCTTTTATAGGAGCTAAATTAGGATCTCAAACAACTTTCATTGCTACAAGATGATGGTTTTCCATTCGATAGAGTAGTCATACTAGAAAAATGGGCTTACTGTTTGAGAGTTATAGCTATTTTAAGTTTTGGCCATTGTTGGCCTACATTAGTGGATAATTAACTAAACCCATGCTTAGGTCCACTAACCTACCTTGAAAATTGTGCTAATGGGAGGTTGTAGGAACCGATCTAAGTCATTTTCATCTTTCCTAAAATAGCTCTAAACCTCCACTAACCCTAATTTCATCAAATGCCTTCCTAACTAATCTCAACAAAATCATCAATTAGGGTGATTAGCATATAGGGGCTTGAGATTATCATTTTGGTTGATTTGCATTCCTCTACCTTGCATGTTTATATAGTTAAAAACGATGTTTTTAACATGATTTCGATCTTAAAATGTTTCCTAACTTTAATCACATTTTACAGATTTGTATGGCCGAAATTTAAATGTTTTAAAATGGTTTGCAACCCCTTTTTTTTATATTCATATGCTAGTGTAAAAGTTAGATTTAGATTAGAATTTGCTTAATTACCATGTTCTTACGTATTACATGTATGAATGGATGTATATGTATGATGTTCCTTATTTGTATGTTGTGCTTTGATGTGGTTATCTAGTGCTTTTAGGTAGCTAGAAAAGGAGCGGTCGAGTTGGCAAATCTAAGGCAAAGATGGATGGAATTGGACGAAACTTAGAGGAGGGACTCTGGAGCATAGGATGAGCTCAGAATTCAAGTCGCATCAAAATTGGAGTTAAGTGAAGGAGTCGGTATCTAGAGGTACAGTTGGTACCGAGAGCTCTTATTTGATGGAAACCATCTTGGTGGGAAGTGCTACTTCAAGTTAAGGCTAGGGGTGAGGAGTTAAGGCCAAGTGCAGGAACTTGGCTAAGTATTGGGCTTGGTACCAAGAGCTTTGGAGGGCATGGGAACAAGAGCCTTTGGAGTTAGCACCAAGAGTTTTGGAGTTGATGTCAAGAGCTTTTAAGTGGAGTGGTTAGGGTCTAAGTACTTAGAAGATGGAGCGCTGTGCAAGAGGGAAATAACTTAGCCAAATTTGGCTAACTACACCTATCGGCTCCAAGAAATTTGTGTCAGTACCGAGAGGTCGGTTTTCATGGAATCGAGGTGGAAATTCCAAAAGGGGAAGCAGGGGCTCTACAGGTCATGTTGAAGGGTTTGTTTATTCGTTTGGGGTATGATGGCGATGTAGTAGCATGATGATAGCCTGGGGACTTCGGTGATGGCAATTCGATGGTGAATGGAGTTAATTGTCGAAGATGGCAGCTCGATGTTGAAACGAGTTGTGAGAATGTTTGTTCACAAAGGGCGGGTTTAAGGAAGGGTGTCCCGTGGATAGAATACAGGAATGGTTCTATCATAAAATGAAGTAATATGGAATGGTTCCTCGAGAATAATGCAAACTAAATGGAGCAAGGAAAGGGCTCGTATATGCTTACTAACTGATCGTTGATACTCAGGGTATTTTTTTATGTACTCAAAAGCAGGGTTATTTTGAGGACACTCATTTGTACTTTATTCGGGTACCACAAATTGGTTGTTTAGATCCGTATACCCCGGACTAATTGATTTGGGTTTAATATCAGCTTCTAGCTAGAGACGAGTACATTGAAAAGCAGGATTTCCATTAGTCCCTGGCATGGGAAAGACCATACGAGTTATCATATATCTAGAGCACATTGAGTGATAATGAGGATTGTTTAATATATGCTATGGTTGCTTTGTTTATTCCATAATCTATCCCTCTAGGGATGTCACTAGAGAAAGGTATTAAGGATAGGGATACCTGGACACCGGTCATCATACTTAGTTTGCAATATACCTTTATGATATTTGTAGAGCAGCGTATTATGTTCATTATGTGCTAACTCTTTGGTTGCAGGAACATGCCAGATATAGTTCGTATACCCTTGTTCCTTTCTATATCGATTTATATAGTATTTTGAGATTCATTTACCACTCACATCAGACTATTGTCTGATCCAAGGTTTTATGCTTTGCTTCTTATTATATTGGGTACTTTTAATTGAGTAGACTAGATAACAGGTCTAGTGCGATGCGGTAGTTGTGCAGATGATGAGCTGGATGGAGCTATCTCGTATTATATATGGATTTCTATGCTTATTCCGCTTTGCAACACTATGGAGCCTTGGCAGTGCTTGCTTATTACTATTATCGTGAGACGGTTATTTGAGTTTATTTCCATTTTGTATAAACTCCATTACTTGATGTATAACTCTATGGATCTATACTCTGATATTTTGATCACTTAGTTATTACTGTCTCTCCTGTTTTATATCTGTGATGTATATTATATTTCATTCCATGTTGTGAGATATATGATAGGTTTTGTGATTTTTTATTTCATTTTCAACTCTTAATGATTGTCCTACATCAGCCGGGAATGTCAGCAGTGCACTATATAGTTATATTGGGTGTCGGTGGGGTAGGGGCGGGCGCCTCATTTGGTATTAAAGCTTAGGTTACACGATTAACCTGAGTTGATACCGTGGTCCAGTAGAAATAGGAAGGAGTTATCACCATAGAATGGATCGAGAGTGTACATGTATACAAGAGAGTGCGTACTTGTTATATATTTTGGTTTTCAAAACCATATAATGGTATATATAGTATGTAAGTCGCATGCAAACACATTGACACAATTTTCTTTTTGAGAGATTGATTATTCTAGTTACATATCGAGAATGAGCCGGCAAACAAGAAACACTATAAGGAACTCCATCTCCGGAGTTGAAGAAGGAGCGGGTTCAGGAGCTGCTAATCCTGACTTGCAAGATATGTTCAATGTGATAATGGTGAACATGCTGCAGAATGCCCAAGCGACCGCTCCAAATGTTGTTGTTGGTGGTGATGCCCAGGTGTAGGTGCCAAGGGCTAACTTTGCTGAGGTATGCAAAGATTACTCCACCTTGGAAGGCAAACCATTTCTTGGAATGGAGTCAACCGTTGATGTGCAGGATTGGTTGGACACCTATGAGAGTATCTTCCGTGACATGGAAGTAGATGATGCAATGAAAAGGAAACTGATCTCTAGACAGCTTCAAGGGTAGGCCATGAACTAGTGGAATACCATTAATATTGCTTCACTCGAGGATCAGTTCACTTAGGACCAGTTCAAAGCTAAGTTTGAGGAGAAGTTTGTTCCGGTTGCCTAGAAGTCGATGCTATTCAGGAGATTCGCTGAACTAAAGCAGGGAGACATGTCTATCTTCAAGTATATTACTGAGTTCGATGCTTTGTCAAAGTATGAAGTGTCTTTCATCAACAGTCCATTAAGAAAGAACAAGAAATTTCTTATAGGTTTGGACGACTATTTAGAGGAGAAGTTAGTGAGCAATATCAATGAGCCATTCAAGAGACCTGTTAGGAAAGCTCTTTGCCAGGAAAGTTTATACCCTAAGTCCAAATCAGCTGTTGTTGCTAGGGAAGAGCCAAAACCGCAATAAGGCAGTAGAGGTAAGGAGAAATGGAATGGAAAGAGAAAGCAGTTTTAGGGGAAGAATGCTTAAAAATGACTAAATGAGAACCCGCTGTTTTGGTTGTCGAGACAAGGGTCACTTGATCAGAACTACAAAGCTAATTGGAAGAAGAAGTGTTATAACTGCGGCAAATTTGGACATATGCAGGAAAGTTGTCCAGAACCAGCATAATAGAAACAGGTTGTGAAGGCATATGTTTTGGATGCTGTTCCGACTTCATCGAGTGCTCCCTCAGCGAAACAGAAGGGGAAGAGTGTTGTTATTAAAGGTATGCTTTCCATTTATGATGTTCCCATATGTGTATTATTCGATACCGATTCTTCATATTCCTTCATATCTAGTGACCTAGTAGATAGATTGGGATTGAAACCCAAAATAGTTAACCGACCTTTGATTGTGACAAACCATATTAGAGGCTCCACTAGCCCATGTACGGTTTGTCATGGTTTGGTTTTATCGAGTCATGGATGCTTTTTTATTTGTGATTGCTTTGTTTTGAATTTCGTTGGGTTCAGTATTATCTTGGTAATGGACTAATTAAGGAAGCATGTAGTAGTAGTGGAATGTGGGAGGCTGTTGGTGATGATTGGGGCTGTGGAGGGATAGACAGTAGCGATTGGCCTCCTACAGGAGGATGGAGTTATGGTTAGCTTTCTATATTCGCTTGAGGGTCCAAAGGATGGGTTGTCTTCTGTTCCTATCGTTAGAGAGTATCCGGATGTGTTTGAGGAGGTGACTAAATTACCATTGCATCGAGAGATTGAGTTTTAGATAGACTTAGCGAAGGATGCAAAACCGATAGTTATGCCTTTAAGGTGTATGGCACCTAGAGAGAAAACATAGTTGGAGGTGCAAGTAAATGACCTGTTGAAGAGAGGGTTCAATCGTAGGAGTATATCTGAGTGGGGTGCACCTGTAGTATTCACCACTAAGATGGATGGCTCTATGAGGTTGTGTATAGATTACCGTGAGCTGAATAAGGTGACGAAGAAGAACAAATATCCACTCCCACGTATCGATGACTTGTTCGATCAGCTCCATGCTGTGAAGGTGCTCACCCAATTGAATTTGGAAATGGGATTTCACCAATTGAGAGTAGCAAAGGATAGTGTGCCGATCATCGTGTTTCGTATGCCATCTGGTTTCTATGAGTGGTTGGTTTTGCTGTTCGGGCTAACCAATGCTCTAGCATAGCTTATTGATCTTATGAACCGTGCTTTCAGAGATCAGCTAAAAAAGGCGTGCTTGTGTACATGGATGATATTCTAGTCTACTCTAGGACCGAAGAAGAACACAAGGTGCGCTTAAGGGTTGGCTTGAAGTGTTGAGGAGAAAACAAAGTTTTCAAAATGTCACTTCTAGAGGAGGGAAGTGACATTTTTGGGTTATGTCATATCTGAGTAGGACATCACAGTGGATCCTACCAAGGTGGCAGCGATTCAGGGTTGGAGCCAACCTAAGAATGCTATGGATATGAGGAGTTTCCTAGGACTGTCGAGATATTATAGATGTTTTATCAAGGACTTCTTGAAGATAGCAACACCGTTGACCAATTTAACGAAGAAGAATCAGACTTTTGTTTGGGACGCAAAGTGTGAGCATGCGTTTGTGAGTCTGAAGGACAGGTTGATGAGTGCACCAGTATTACCATTCCGAGCAGAAACGAGGAGATGACAATATACATAGACGCCTATGGTACTAGATTAGGTGCGGTATTGATGTAGAAGGAAAATGTTGTTGCCTACGCTAGTCGACAGATGAAGCTGCACGAGAGGAAGTATCCAACTTATGATTTTGAGTTGGCGGCAATAGTGTTTGCTTTGAAGATTTGGAGGCATTACTTATTAGGAGAAAGGTTCAAGGTGTTCATGGACCACAAATCCTTGAAGTATCTTTTCTCCTAGAAGGACCTCAACCTTCATCAGCAGCGATGGTTGGAATCTTGTCCTCCTATGACTTTGCCATTTCCTATACGCTTGGTAAGGGAAATGCGGTCGCCGATGCATTGAGTAGAAGACATGCCAATCTGGAAGAAATGTTCACGGAGTGGAATCAGTTAGAGTATATTGATGGCTATGACTTCGGACCTCATTGCGAGCTAGAGCCAGAGATGCTGGCAAATTTGACGATCAAACCTACTTTGATCGAGCAGATCGGTACTGGTCAGAGACGAGATGCTAGACTAGAAAAGTTAATGGTAAAAATAGAAGGAGTGGAGTCTAAAGGCTTGAAGCAATATAGATTCGACCGAGAAGGTTGAATTCGTAGGGATAGGGGATTATTTCTCCTTGATTTTGATGAATTGCGAGACGAGGTGCTACGAGAGTGCCACCATTCTAAGTTGACTATATATCCCAGTGGCAATAAGATGTAACGTTACATGAAGCAAACCTATTACTGAGAGGAGATGAAGAAAGATGTCGGAACATTCATCTCAAAGTGTATGAACTGCCAGTTGGTGAAGATAGAGCAAAAGAAGCCAAGTGGATTGTTGCAACCGCTTGAAGTTCCAGAATGAAAGTGGGAGCAAGTATCGATGGATTTTATTGACGGATTGCTGAGGACTCGAGCAGAGTACGATAGCATTTGGGTCATAGTCGACTAATTGACTAAGAGCGCTCTGTCAAGTCAAGTAGAATGGCAGCTAAACTGGCCGAGTTGTATGTGAAATGGGTTGTATGATTTCATGGTATGCCAAAGTGCATACTGAGAGACCAAGACCCATTGTTCACTAGTGGGTTTTGGAAGAGCTTACAAGAGGCATTGGAGATTAAGCTGCATCTCAGTACAGCTTATCACCCACAAACTGATGGGCAGACCGAGAGAGTGAACCGTTTATTGGAGGATCTCTTGTAGGCATGCATACTCGATTCCAGAGGTTCGTGGGAAGATCACTTGCATTTGGTGGAGTTTGCAAACAATAATAACTATCAGCCTAGTATCGGTATGGCACCGTAAAAAGCATTGTATGGCCGATCGTGTACCGCTTCTTCGTTTTGGTAGGAAGTGGGCGAGAAACTGATACTTAGGCCAAATATGATTAGAGAACCTCGTAGAAGATTGAGATCATTCAACAATGAATGAAGGCTTCTCAGAATAGATAGAAGAGCTACGTTGATAGGAGACGTAGAGATTGGAGTTCTCCATCGGTGATATGGGGTGTTTGCAAAGATTTCACCATTGAATAATGTTATTCAATTCGATAGTAAGGGGAAGTTAGCACCGAGATTTGTAGTTCCTTTTCCGATAGCAGAGAGGATTAGGAACTTAGCATATAGGATCGACTTACCTCAGAAGATGGCGAGTGTGCACAACGTCTTCCATGTCTCTCATCTACGGAAGTTTGTGCACAACTGAAGTGTGACGATTGCATCGAATCAACTTAATGATATTGAGATTGAGCTAGAAGCTTCAAGACCATGTAGGCCAGTTCGTATTGTCGAATGCGATATAAAACGGCTTAGGAGGAAGACAATGGAGTTAGTGAAGGTTCAATGGGGCAAAAGTGAAGGCGATTGCACGTGGAAAACCAATAAGAGCATGAAGGCTACATATCCGGAGCTTTTTGTATGGTAAGGCCTACTATTTATCGTATTTACTTTCACCTTTGATATCATATAAGCTAGTTTAGTATCTCGCATGACAGGATAGGCTTACCTACACTATTGATTGCATGGCTACTTGTTTTATATGTATGATAGTTGCATAGGATTGTTAGACATGCAGGGTAATTATGTTTGACTTATTTAGGGATTTCGGGGGTGAAATTTCTAAGGGGGAGAGTATAACGATCCGTATTTTACATATCGAAGGATCGTAAAATATTTTATTTTTTTATATGAAGTCGTATGACTCTAAAATTTTAAGGAGTAACTCTTAGAGACATTTTTCACATTTATGATTTTTTTTGAATTTCTGTATGACGATTTTGACCTTGAATATCTTCTTTGGACTATAACTTTTGATAGAAGCCAAGTTAAGGTCACAAACTAGCTTCAGGATGATGGTTTCCCATTCCGTAGAGTGGTGATAATAGAAAAACGAACTTATCATTTAAGAGTTATAGTTGTTTTAAGTTTTGGCTGTTACTGGTCTGCAGTAGTGGGTAACTAACTAATCCTATACTTAGGCCCACTAACCCACCTCAAAATTTTTGCTAAGGGGAAACTATAGGAACTGATCTAAGTCATTTCCATCTTCCTCAAAATAGCTATAACCTCCATTAACCCTAATTTCATAAAAAATCACACAGTTTCCTCACTAATATTAGCCTAGATCATCAATTAAATGGGTGATTAGCATATAGGAGCTTGCGATTATCATTTTAGCTGATTTACATTCCTCTTCCTTGTTGTCCACTTCAGATCTAAGGGGAGCAATTGGTATTTTAGGTATTTGGTAAGTGGTTCTTTACCACTAACTCTACTATGCATGTTTATATAGTTAAAATGATGTTTTTAACATGATTTCGATCCTAAAATGGTTCCTAACTTTAATCACATTTTTATAGGTTCTTATGGTCGAATTTTAAATGTTTTTAAATGGTTTTGCAGCCCTTTTTGTTTATATTAATACGCTAGTGTAGTAGTTAGATTTAGACTAGAATTTGCTTGATTTCCATGTTCTTATGTATTGCATGTATGAATGGATGTATATGTATGATGTTCCATGTTTGTATGTTTGCTTTGGTGTAGTTTTCTACTGCTTTTAGGTAATTAGGAAAGCAGTGGTCGAGTTGGTAAATGTAAGGCAAAGATGGAAGGAATTTGGATGAAACTTGAAGGAAGGGTTCTAGAGCATAAGAGAAGCTCAGAACTCAAGTCGCATCAAAATTGGAGTTAAGTGGAGGAATTGGTACCGAGAGGTATGGTCGATATCGAGAGCTTTAAGTTGACGAAAATCATCTTGGTGGGAAGTGCTACTTCAGGTCAAGGCTAGGGGTGAGGAGTGAAGGCCATGTGCAGGAATTTAGCTAATTATTGGGCTTGGTACCAAGAACTTTGGAGGGCATGGAAACAAGAGCTTTTGGAGTTAGCACCAAGAGCTTTGGAGTTGATGCCGAGAGCTTTTAAGAGTAGTGGTTGGGTTCCAAGTACTTAGAAGATGGAGCAGTGGGCAAAAGGGAAAGAATTTAGCCAAATTTAGCTAAGTATACCTATTGGTACCGAGACCTTTGTGTCAGTACCGAAAGGTCGATTTTCATGCAATCAGGGTGGAACTTCTAATAGGGAAGCAGGAGCTCTACAGGTCATGCTGAAGGTGTTTGTTTATTCGCTTGGGGTTTGAAGGTGATGTTGTAGCATGATGATATCTTCTGTACTTTGGTGATGGCAACTCGATGGTGAATTGAGTTAGGTTCCGGTGATGACGACTCGACATTGAAAGGATTCATGAGAATATTTGTCCACAAAGGGCAGGTACTAGAAAGGGTGACCCATGGATAGAATATGAGAATGGTTCTATCGTGGAATGGAGGAATGTGGATTAGTTCCATGATAATAATGGAAACTAGATGGAGCAAGGAAATGGCTTAGATATGTGTGCTATGGGATCATTGATACTCGTAGTGTTTTCTGATGTACTCAAAAGCAAAGGTATTGTGGTGACGCTCATGGGTACTTTGTTCGGCTACCCTGGATCGGTTGTTTTGATCTATATACCCTGGACCGGTGGATTTGGGTCTGTTACCAACTTCGATCTAGAGACGAGTATACTAAAAAAAGTATTTCCATTAGTCCCTGTCATGGGAAAGGCCATACGAGTTATCATATATCTAGAGAACATTTAGTGCTAGTGAGAATTGTGTGTGGATGATATGGTTGCTTTGGTTGTTTCTCCCATAGTTTATCACTCTAGGGATGCCACTGAAGATAGGCATTGGGGTAGCGATACCAGGACACCCATCATTATACTTAGTTTGCAGTATACCTTTTTAATATTGTAGAGTAACATGTTGTGTTCATTATGTGCTAACTCTTTGGTTGCAGGGACATGTCAGGTATGGTTCGTATACCCTTGTTCCGTAGTATATCGCATGTATAGTATTTTGAGATTCATTTACTACTCACACCACACTATTGTCTGAACCAAGGTTTTATGCTTTGTTTCTTATTATCTTGGGTACTTTTAAACCAGTAGACCGGATAACTGGTCTAGGTGCGATGTAATAGCTGTGTATAGGAAGAGCTGGATGGAGTTATCTCATATTATATATGGATTTCTATGCTTATTCCGCCATGCAATATGGTGGAGCCTTGGAAGTGCTGTTAATACCTCAGTTATTAATCTTGATGACAACAACATATAAAATATAGATACTATTGTTTTGCCAAGTTATATAGTATATAGTGCAGTATATTACACTAGTGTTGAATCAAAGACTACATAGTACAAAGACTCAAGATAAAGATATAAAGACACATGAGTTCAAAGGAAAATAAATAATGATCTCAAGGTTATAATTTAATGTATAGAGTCATTAGCATATATTGTTAAAGTCCTTGATAGCAATTTCTGATCTCTATCTCCAATTTCTGATCTTTGACATTTTAGACAAAAATAAATTATTCAAATTACAAAATATATTTTAAAAATATTTTAAAAAGGTATTTTAAGTCCAAAATTATTTATCCAAATTATTTTACAAAAGTATAGAATTTTCAATCATTTTAATAGAAAATAATTTTCATTTTTCACTAGTATATGTCGATAAACATATTTGGGATATGTCGACATGCATGCCACCAAATGGTTTTTCAAATTTTGACTGAAAGTTTTTCAACTCTGTTAATTTATTATATAAAGGTAGTGCAAACGAATTTTTCAATTACTAATTATTAATTTCTTCCCACACCTTACTCTCTTCAAAATATACTCTTTTCTCTTCAAAATTATATAGAATCAATTCTTACTTCATTATATTGATTCAATACTACTTTCTTACTATTTTGGAAACATCTCTCTCTCTCTCTCAATTCATAGATCAAAGTGTTGTCCAAGAGGCTATAGGATCCATTGTATCCAAAGTACAAGTATTTATCTTTGGAAAAACTATCAACTTTATTAGTGTTTGCTTGGGTATGCTTGTAGTCCATTGTATCCAAAGTATAAGATTTTGTATTTGGAAAAACTATCAACACTATTCGTGTTTGCTTGGATGTGCTTGTAAACCGTTCAAATCAAGTGGGTGTGCTTAGTAGCCCGTTCAAACATAGTGGGTGTGCTTGCGGCCCGGTCAAATCAAGTGAGTTTACCCCAGACTCGGAATATAGGAGGGTGTGTCTCATAGCCTTGAAATTGAGATTGTATTTGGGTTTGCCTTCTACCTGGTTAAAAATTAGCATTTGAAAAGAAATCCGTACAAACAATTGTAGAGGACTGGATGTAGGAGAAATATGAACTTGTATAAAATCCCTAGTGTCATCTCTCTAGCTCTTACTTTACTTTACTACTTTTATTTAAATCTGTGATTGATTGTTTGTATAATTCTGTGATGTTAATATGTGATTTAATATTAATCTTGAAAGAAAATTAAAAAGATTTACATAAGTTAGAAAATACTATTCACCCCTCTCTAGTGTTAAATTAGCCTTAAGATCCATAATTTCACAACCCACATTTGGTATCAGAGCAATAAGTTTTCAAAAACTCAATAATTTGATTTTTGAAAAGTATAAATGGCTAATAGTATTGTTAGTACTCTTTTTAACACTTTTATGGAAAAAAAAATTTGTGAAACCAATATATTACTATCAAATAGACTAAAGACTAATTATTTTGAAAAGTCGCTGGATCTTTTGGAAAGGTATAATGCTGAATTTCAGGAATAAGTTTGTCATATTGCTAGTGGTGAATAGACACTTGATATTCAAACATCACAAATCAAGAAGGACAAATGGATACTGGACAGTGGATGCTCAAGACACATGACTGGAAATCCAAAGATCTTGAAGTTTACAAAGATGGTGGATCAATTAATTTTGGAGACAGCTCTAAAGGATATGTGATTAGCATCGGCAATGTCAATAACTCTAAAACTTCTACTATTTCCAATGTTTTACTAGTTGGGAATTTAAAACATAATATGCTTAGTATTAGTCAACTATGTGATAAGGGTTTTAAAATTAAGTTTGAAAAAGATATTTGTCACATCGAAGATAATGAGTCAAACATTATCTTTGAAGGTATTAGGAAACGTAACATTTATATCTTAAGTATGACAGTGTCTAATGATAATCTATATCTTTTGACTGAATCTAGTGACCCTTGAACTTGGGATAAAAAATTTGGTCGTTTAAATTTTAAACATCTATCTAAAGTTGCTAAACATGAACTTGTTAGGGGTTTTCCTAAAATTAGTTTTAATGTATATATGCATGACAACTATGAAAACTTTATAAAAGTTCTTTTAAATCAAAAGATATGATTTCTACTTCTTAACCTTTTGAACTCCTTCACATAGACCTTTTTGGACCCTCACAAATACAATCAATAAATCATAATAGACATGTTTTTGGAATTGTAGATGATTTTTCTAGGTTTACATGTACAATTTTCTTAAAACTTAAAAGTGAAGCTTTTGAAATGTTTAAACTTTTTACTAAAAGAATTCAGAATCAAATATCAACTAAAATTAAAACGATTAGGAGTGATCATGAAAGAGAGTTTGAAAATAATTTTTTTTTTAAACTTTTGTTATAAGAAAGGGATCGCACATAAATTTTCATTCTCGAGAACACCCCAACAAATTGGAGTAGTAGAATGTAAAAATTGTACTATACATGAATGTGATATAACGTTGCTAAAGGTAGTGATTTACCTAAAATTTTTTGAGCTGAAGCAGTTGCTACATCAAGCTATATTTTAAATAAAATATTAATAAGACCCTTGACAAAGAAAACTCCTTATGAATTATTTTATAATAAAAAGCCTAAAGTATCTTGTTTTAGAGTTTTTGATAGTAGATGTTTTATATTAGATACAAAAGATAATTTAGATAAATTTAATGTTAAATCGGATAAAGAAATTTTTATTGGTTATTCTAATAGAAATAAAGCTTATAAGTTTTTAATACCAGAACTAACACCACTGAAGAAACATTACATGTTTCATTTAATGAAAATTTTAAAATCAATAATACCAGTTTTGATGAAGAAGAAAATATTAACTAAATTACAAATAATGAAACAATTAATAATGAAAGTAATAATAACTTAGAAAATTTATATCCAAATAAAAGAACAAAATATTTGAAAGATCATCCTATAAAAAATATTCTACGAAATATAAAGTCAGTTGTAAAAACAAGAAACCAAATAAATAAAATGAGTAATGTAAGCTTTTATCTCAACTAATGAACCTAAAAATCCAAATGAAACATCATTAGATGATTCATAAATTCTTGCTTTTCAAGAAGAGTTGAATCGATTTATCAGCAATGATGTTTGGGAATTAGTTCCAAGACTTGAAAATAAATTTGTAATAGGAACTAAGTGGGCTTATCGAAATAAAATGAATGAACAAGGAGAAGTCAATAGACATAAAGCACGTTTAGTTGCTTAAGGTTACAATCAGGAGGAAAGTATAGATTTTGATGAAACGTTTGCTTCTGTAGCCAGATTAGAAGCTATTAAAATTCTACTTGCTTTTGCAAATCTTATTAATTTTAACTTATTTCAAATGGATGTCAAAAGTGCCTTCTTAAATAGGAAAAGAATATAGTACTTTTTTTATTAAAAGAAATAATAATGATATTCAACTTATATAAATATATGTAGATGATATTACTTTTGGGTCAACAAATGAACAATTAAGTAAAGAATTTTCAGATACAATGACTAAGGAAATTAAAATGAGTCATATTGGAGAACTAACTTTCTTTTTAGGATTACAAATAAGACAATTAAGTAATGGTATTTTTATAAGTCAAGAAAAATATATTAAGTATTTAGTTAAGAAATTTGCTAAGTCTAATACTAGTGGTAAGCCAACTCCCATGGAAACTAATGAGAAATTAAATAAGGAATAAAACTCAAAAGATGTAGATTAAAAATTATATAGACGTATGATAGGATCCTTACTTTATATAACTACTAGTATACTATATATAATGCATATTGTCTATCTCTGTGCAGGATATCAATCTCAACCTAAGGAAATTCACCTAAATCTGTAAAACGAATACTAAGATATGTAAACAATACACTAGACTATGGACTCTTCTATCAAAAAGAAGCTTCCTTCAATTTAATTTCATATAGTGATGTTGACTATGCTGGATGTAAATCAGACCGAAAAAGTACAAGTGGAACTTGTCACTTTTTAGGACACTCTCTTGTTTCCTAGTTTAGCAAAAAGCAAAATTCTACGTCTCTATCTACAACAAAGGTAGAATATACCTCAGCTGTATTAGCTTGCTCACAGGTTATCTATATGTAACAGACTTTAAAAGATTTTGGTTTAAATTTAAGTAAGTCACCAATCTACTGTGATAACAATAGTGCAATAAATCTTTCTAAAAATCAAACTCATCATGCTAGGACAAAACATGTAGACATAAGACATTATTTTCTGAGAAAAAAAGGATTCATTTCACTTGAATTTATAAATACTGAAAATCAAATAGCCGATATCTTAACAAAACTTTTACCTCAAACATTTTTTGTTAAACTTAGAAAATAATTAGGAATATGTACTTTTTATGAAATATAAATGTAATAGCTTTTAATTCTAAATTTAAAAGAAAATAAAAATGTCAAAATTTCCCCACATATGTCGATATACTCCCTACCTATATGTAAACTTACCTTGCATTTTTCTGAAAAATTAATTTTCCCTCTTAAATTCAAAATTCGAAATATGATTATCTAACCACCAAATTTTGAATTTTATCCAATTCCCTGTCGTTTTCTTTCTATAAATGCTAAATAAAATAAAATTTAATGGATTCTTCAAGTTCCAAGAGATTACGAGAAGAGACCACCCCCTTAAACTACAATACCATCCTCTAGGCCCCATCCAAAACACCACCATGGTCAAAGTTATCAAAATAGAGGATGATCTGATGCATGTCATCAACATGTTTCCAGAAATAGAGTCCAAATATGCCTCTTAAAAGAATAAGAAAAGTAAGGGTGAATCCTTTGCAATCTTCAGAAGCATCTATTGAATATTGAAGCTAATCCAATAGTGATTGAAGTGGAAATCTAAATTTTGGCATTCATAATCCTATGAATGATGAGGAAGAAGAGGAGGAAGATGTTGCTGAAGATGACGACGAAGTTAAGTGTGCAGGAGAGGTTTGCTTTGATCGTGATGGAAATTTTATGGAACAAAAAAGAAATTTTTGTCTCCTCTATCCCTTTTGCCTAATCCATAAGTCTTCCATAATAAAAAAGAAGCATTAATTCATAAAGTTTAAGTTTGGATTGTTGGTATTATTAGGTTTTGGTTTGATTTGGTCTGATTTGTATTCTTGGATTGTTAGTTTGGTTTGTATAGTTTGATTTGGATAGATAAAGATTGTCTTATCTTATTTATTTAAAGTTTCCATATTTTAATCCTCATTTATATATCATAATTATATCATAATCATATTCTTTTATAAACTTAAATCCAAATTTATTGATTTTGACTCTTCGGTTTATAAGTATATCAGTTGGGGGAGTTTTTTCGCCTATTTTTGTTGATGACAAAGAGGGAGAAAAATATAAAATATACACCTACATATATCCAGGGGGAGATATGTAACTCGGGGAGAGGGGGGTTATATCATATTATCTATACAGGAATATTTAATGATTGTCATCATCAAAAAGGGGGAGATTGTTAATACCTTCGTTATTGATTTTGATGACAACAATCATATAAAATATAAATACTAATGTTTTGCTAAGTTATATAGTATATAGTTCAGAATATTACATAGGTGTTGAATCAAAGACTGTACGGTATAAAGACTCAAGATAAACATATGATGACTCATGAGTTCAAAGACAAGGAAATGAAGATCTCAAGGTTATAATTTAGCTTATAGAGTCATTAGTATATATTGTTAAAGTCTTTGATAGCAATTTCTGATCTCTATCTCCAATTTTTGATCATTGATATTTTAAACAAAAATAAATTATTTTAAATAATAAAATATAATTTAAAAATATTTTACAAAAGTTTTTTAAATCCAAATATATATTAATACCATGTTCAAATTATTTTACAAAAGTACAGAATTTTCAATCCAGTTTAAAAGAAAATAATTTTCATTTTTCACTAGCATATTTCGACATATATATCCAGGATATGTCGACATACGTGCCGCCAAATGGTTTTTCAAATTTTGAATGGAAATGACTATTCGACACAGCACTTCACGAATGGACACATCTGTTAATTTAGTATATAAAGGGGAGTGCAAACAAATTTTTAAATAACTAGTTACTTACTTTATTCCCACTCCTTACTCTCTTGAAAAATATACTCTATTCTCTTCAAAATTATATAGAATCAATTCATACTTCATTGTATTGATTCAATACTACTTTCTTACTGTTTTGGAAACATCTCTTTCTCAATTCAAAGATCAAAGTGCTATCCAAGAGGCTATAGGATCCATTGTATCCAAAGTATAAAATTTGTCTTTGGAAAAACTATCAATTCTATTTGTGTTTGCTTAGGTATGATTGTAGCCCGTTCACATCAAGTGGGTGTGCTTAGTAGCCCGTTCCACTACAACAAAAAGGACTTTTTATAGCGTGTAAAAACCGCTATAAAAACTTTCTATAGCGATTCTATAATCGCCATAGATCAACATGTTGTAAAAAGTCTGGTAGATACTATAGCGTGTCATACTTGCAATGAAAAACGTATTTTTCTTGCCATCTAAAATAGGCCATATTGGTGCAACTGGTTTTCTATAGCATTATGAAATGTGCTATAAAACTTTTTATGACGCATTTTACTTGCTATAAATATGTCAACATGCTATATTATTATAGCATTTGAACGTGCTATGGAATCATCGTGTCAACCTTTTATGACAAATTGAAATGCTATAGAAAATTCATTACTATCTATTATAGCACCGTCTTATTGCTATGAAAACTATTTACTCTTTGCAAAATATTTTGTATAGCACTAACATGATGCTATAGTATAACAAAGCTGAACAATTTTTCTTTTTATTGCATAGTTAGAACGCTATAAAAAAATTCTATTGCACATTTTTTGCTGCCATAACATTCAAAGCTTACAATTTTCAATTCTACTTATATATTATAACTCAAAAAACCACATTCATCACATTAACATAAGTACACAAATTGAGTCATAAGCCAAATCAAAAAATATATATATATCCATAATATTTCATACATAAAGAATTAAACATAAATATCTGTGATAAAAATTAAACATAAGTACACAAATTGAGTGTAGCATACCAAAACGATACATTTTCAAAACATGGACATCTTTTTTCATTTGTTTTCTCCACCTCCGCCTAGCAATCTACGTCGATCGCCATCGCCTCCATCCACCTAGACCTCGCCCAGGCAGCCACCTCCTTCTGCCTCGCCTCTCGCCTATAGCTGTTCATTTTTTTAAAAAACCAAGCCTTCAATTCGCATGTAGCTTCCACTACCCTCCATCTCTACCCACATCACCTCTCACGCAACCATCCTACCCCTCTCTCCACCAACCCAGATCCAAGTCCACCCAGAATAGCCTCCAACTGCCGCCACCATCTTCCTCTGTTACCACAAAAATTTTAAAGCATTTTGAAGCATAAGATACAGACTGTATAAAATTTTGAAGCATAGGGACATTTCTGGCCGGTACAATGGAACTATCTGAATATTGGCAAAATGTTGTTTGAGTAGAGTAAGTATGAAATTGCTAGGAAAAGGTCATGCGTTATTAAATGTTAAACTATTATTACTTACTTGGGCTTAGAAACAAAATATTATTAATTGCTAAATTATTTGTAAAACAAAAATCAATCATTATTTAATATCAAGCATTGAAAAGTTAATGTTGGTTTCTCCTTGAATCGATCTTATGATTTGGTTCATACCTTGGCATTCACTCGACATTCCAACGCAAAAGCATTTCCACAACATTCAAATGTCCACGATCTATGGCCCAGTGCAGAGGTGTCCTCCCTTCACTATCTGAATATTGACAAATCAAACACTTAAATAATAAGGTGCTTGAGCAGACATCTTTAACATAAATATGTGAATGCTGAAAGGACAAACCATTTACATATGATATTGAGAGTGCCTTGCAAATACAAATGTGTTTTTGTTTCTAAGAATCAACAAAAAGCAGTGATATTGTGCCATAATTGAATTACAAAAAAGAGAAGTGTTACCAGGTACATGATATCTTTTCGTTTTTCTCTCTAAAAGGATAATTTGCATTGATGTTAAGATTAGTAAATAAGAAAAGGAGATGTAAAATTAACCTCTTGAATTCACGGGTATTCCATTCTCTAAATGAATAAGCAAGTTATCACAATCTCCTTTTCTTGCACATTCATGTATTGCATCTAGAGTTCTGTAACAAAATTTTCAAACATCATTAGTTAGCTGGTACTTAAGATTGTAATATATGGATGTCAATTCACATTGCTATCGAAAAGTTGGATTAAAAAATTGTCAGGAGGAACATTGATTAAAAATAAAAGCTAAGAACTATCAAAACAAGAACCAACATAAGACAGTTGTAATGCAAGATATACATGTAAAACACATTTAAGCAGTTAAGGAAACTTACGAACTAGTCTGAAACTTCTATTTATAAAAAGACCAAAATAGTAAAAATTCCTCGATCATAACAAATCTAGTGCTTTAGCTATACTTATTCCTATGCAAATATAGCTATCTAGCAAATAGGCCGCAGTTAAAACTGAGGCAAATAGTGTGTTTCCTCAGTTTAAATCGAGACGTGTACGCCTCGGTTAAAACTGAGGCAAGTCGCCTAAGTAAAAACCGAGCCAAAAAAGCCTCTGCTAAGACATATCGCTTGATTTTAAATTGGCGCGTGCATGAAACTGAGGCAAATATGCCTCAATTAAAACAGAGTGTGTCGCCGCGGTTGAGGAATCGAAGCACAATATTGCGTGGAGTATATACCTAAAAATTGAAAAATATATACCTAAAAGTGGTCGAAGTTCCCCACGGTTGACGAATCGAAGCACGATATTGCGTGCTTGAGGAATCGAAGCACAAATCGCTGGCAGATTGGAGTAGCGTCGAGCAGTTGGATTGAGGAACAACGATGAGCGAAGTTGAGGAAACGGTGAGCAGCGAAGTTGAGGAAGAATAATTTAGGGCTTTGGAAGTAAAGATGAAATGTTGGCGGTAGAGACTGAAATATGAGAGGGAGAGTAAAATTTTCCATGCAACTTTTTCCCTTTAATTTACAGCGTGTCAGTGAGCTATAATTCTAATATAATTGACGGTTAAATAAGTAACTATAGCAAGGCATGTTGCATTGATATCCCCTCGTGCTATCAATAAACCATTTTCTTGTAGTGTTCAAATCAAGTGGGTGTGCTCAATAGCCCGGTCAAATCTGGTGAATTTACCCCAAACACGGAATACAGGCGGGTATGTCTCATAGCCTCGAAAATGAGATTGTATTTGAGTTTGCATTCTACCTGGTTAAAGATTGGCATTTGGAAAGGAATATGTATAGTCAATTGTACGGGACTGGATGTAGGAGAAATACGAACCAGTATAAAATTCCTAATTTCATCTCTCTAACTCTTACTTTACTTCACTACTTTTATTTATATCTGTGATTGCATCTGTGATCAATTGTTAATATAATTCGGTGTTTTTAATATGTGATTTAATATTAATCTTAAAAGAAAATTAAAATAATTTACATAAGTTAGAAAACGCTATTCACCCTCCTCTAGTGTTAAATTAGCCTTAAGATCCATAATTCTGCAACCTACAAGTGCTTGCTTATTACCATTATTATGAGATAGTTATTCGAGTTTATTTCCATTTTGTATAAACTCTATTACTTGTTGTATAACTCTGTGGATCTGTACTCTGATATTTGGATCACTTAGTTATTACTGTCTCTCTTGTTTTATATATGTGATGTATATTATATTTTATTTAATCTGCTATTTTATTCAATCTTTTCAAATATATAGCCATTGGACGAATTTTTGGACATAGGGTTTAAGACAGCATTGTAAATCAGCATTTTTCTTTAGAAAAGCTACCAAAAGTCCACAAGAACATAGCCATTGGAGCCTTTGATAGCATTTTCATATAAAATGCTATGCTTTGTTGTTGTAAAAAATATTGCTTATATTTTTCAACTTTTTTAACATTTTTCACCATTTTCTTTGCATTTAAAAATTCCAGAAAAATATATAAAAAATATTAAACATATTTTATAATACATTATAGGTTTTATAGAAATTTGAAGTGGCTTGGAGTTTGTTTGTGGGGTTTAAATAGTTCTAGACTACAACGACTCTATATACATTAAACTTATGACATATATTCTTTAGATGCTCTTGGGTCCGTTTCTTCTTATCTTTTGATGCTTTTGAGTCCAAATTGATTTTTAAACACCATAATTGATCTTTGAGTGCTCGAATACCCTATAACTGATTAGTATCCTTCATATCTTATACTTTTGCATATGTATGTTATCGTGTTGAATTGTGCACATGTATTTGTTTCTTTAATCGCCTGGATACTTGATAAAATCATCAATAGCATTGTTGTAATGTTATCATCATCAAAATATTGAAATCATTTTCCTAATAAAAGCCATTCCAAATCTAACAATAGCTCATAGCCTATCGCCAAAAATCACTAGTCGAGCAAACTACATGACTGGTTAGATGAAACAGAAATATCAGTGATGAGGACGGTGCAGTTGGAATGGGGGAAAAAAAATCAAATATCAAAACTAGACAAAGCCCAATATAAAATTTAAAAGAGCCAACATGAACCCTTTGCTGCTTAAAAAGAAAGGTAAATACACTACGCAAGGGGAAGATGAGGCAGGTTTTGTTTTTAAGGGTGGCTCAATGAAATGAGGCCAATGACGAGGAAATAAGGGCCTTGAAGGCCCGGGAAAAGTTGTTGGATCAATTATGCCAATAAATAAGTGAGATTGGGAAGGGAGAGCTGAGTTTCTCCCTATTTAATGAAGATAATGTTGAACAAAGCTTGGTTTCAAGGCACCTGCTATTGAAAAATATGATGGGTCATCAAACTTGGGTGACCATATGTGCACCTTTGAATATCATAAAAATATAATACATATAGGAATGTTAACTCGACGTAAGTTGTTCCCAATCTGTCTGATTGGAAAGCATTGAGATGGTTCAGGAGGTATATATTCGGAGAGATATATTCATGGACGCAACAATCATCAAAATTTCGTAGGTAATTCAATGTTGGAAGAGAAGTTCCCCCGGATTGTAATATCCCTTCATTGTCACCTATTATTATCTTGAAATATAGATATTATGATAGTTTTTATATAACAACTACAATGGGAGATTGGTTCGGCACATGGATTTTCGGTGGTGACTTGGGGTCAGGGATTTGAAAACGTGGAGCTGACTTCTTTCTGGGTGTATGGTCAGGCAAGATTTGATGTTTGGGGTTTTTGCATCAGTCTGGTAGCCTCAAAACTTCGGGCCATCCATGAGAAAAACTAGGCAAAGATGCTTGGAGTTGGGGGTTTGAGGTGACTTCTGGCCTAACCTAAAGGCGACGTGGGTGCTACTTCGGGACTTTCCTACGCTTACTTTGGGGATTTTTAGGATTGACTTGGGTGAATTTGGGATGACTCTAGGACAACTTGAGATGACTTAGCGGGAAACTTCAGGTTTGACTTGGGAAATGTAACCAAGGAATGTGTGGAATCGATCGATCCCCAAACCCAATCACAATAGTCCTATTCAGCTTCTTTAGATTAACACCAAACTTTCAGGAATGGAAAGCACATTATGGCGAAGCTTCATAGAAAGTTTGGAGAAAATCCAACGGTTAGATCTTGAGATATCAAGGGATGACGATCGATATATGGTGGAGGTGACCTAGGAGTTGCTTCGGGCTTGACCAAAGGAATTTGGAGATTTGCTTTAGGAATGACCTACAAATTTTTTGAGAATTTTTTATGATGGTACAGAAATGTTCCGAACTTCAGTGAATCAATAATGTGAGTCACTAGATCAAGTAATTTAAGTGGGAAGTAGTGGTAGGACATAGTGATGGTTCGAGGAGGCACGTTTGACGAGGTGAAGCAATGGAGTTGGACGTATTGTGTTTTACTATCGAGTCCTATGATGAAGGGATCGTTTAAAACTTCGGATGTGATGTGTTTCATGGGGCTAGGATATATGTGGATGCTCACCTATGTACCTTAAAACTATATGATGGTTTGGCCTGCCTTGGTGAGGGCAGTAAACATGCGATTGTACGTGATCGAGCACCGAATCCAATTATGATGTAGTGTATCATCGACCTATGTGATGAATCGTACGAGCTATCATATATTGGAGAGCATCTTAGTGGTGATGGAGGCCATAGTAATGGCTATGGTGATAGAAGACCTTAGTGATGGTCATGATGATGTGATACCTTAATGATGGTTGTGATGATGTAAGGCTTTAATTGTGGTTATGAGTGTGTTGTACCTTAGTGATGGTTGAGGCGATGCGAGACTTTAATGTTGATTGCAGCAACGTGAAACCCCAGTGATGGTTGTTGTGTGTTTACCATATGTTTTCTATGTTGCTATGATTGGTGTGATTTTTGTGGGATTTGGATGGATGTCTTATGATGTAGGTACTATTGAGCTAGGTACCTTGACACCTGATGTTATTCTTAGTGTAGCATACCCATATGATGATAGTACAACATATACAAAGTATTATGTGCTAACTTATTGGATGTATGGACAAATTGGGTATGATTTCCCATACTCAGTGTTCTTGTTTGACTATATCGACCTTTATAGTAATTTGAGATATATTTATCGCTCACACCAGGACGATCTTTGACTCGAGATTTTAAGCTTTGCTTCTTATATCCTGTGTACTCCTAAATGAGTAAACTAGATAGCAGGTTTGAATTAGTTCATAGAGCTATTCAGAGGAAGAGCAGGAGGCTAGCGTTCACACACACACACACCCCACATACACACACTTATACATACATACATACATACATACATACATATATATATATGTGTGTGTATGTATGCATATATATTATCTTTAAAGTTTATTGTTATTCTACTGTGCAATACTATGGAGCTACCAGTGCTATGATCATTAATACAGACAAATTCCCTTTGAGTTTATTTTGATGATGTATAAACTCCATGATAGAGTTAGGGGTATGGCATAGGGGAAATTATGTAATTTTTTACATATATCTAATTTGATAATCAATCTTATTTGAAATAAAAAGTGTTTTATTTCTATTATATACTTGATATAGTGTGTTATATTAATTAATTAATTTAACTAAAAGCATATTTAATAGAAAATCCATAAATGGTATGTTTTGTGATAGTAGTTACAAAGTGTTGTAACCATAAGTAATTTATCACAATGAAAACAAATATACCATTTCAAATGTTCCTAATCAAGATGTATCGAGACTGGATATCGATGTATCCGTTTAGACTAGATTACGCAATGCTCTCTAAATATTGGGCAGTGTATTACTCATGAATACTGGGAGCACCTAGGGGTTACGTACTAATAGTTATTGGATAACCATGGAATGACTCACTTGATAGTTTTCTGTTGGTTAATAAAACTAAGATCAAACAGAAAATATTGATGTGACTGGTTTACACAGTTCTCTCGACTTGAGACTATTGTTGATCTTCAATATAAAAGCTCCACTTTGATTATAGTCAAATCATAGCACGACGTCCATTGAGTGACTATTGTTGGATCGAGCAGAAATATTGGAAGTGAAGCACTATTCAATATAGGATTCGTCTCCTTAGTTATATGGAGTTAGTATCATGGTCAACTCAAGTCAACTCAAAGTCAAAGTCTCTGGCCAGAGCAGTTCGGTTAATAGTAATTGTTATCATTGAACCAAGGACTTTGTGTTTGGACTATAGAGTTGAATGTTGATGATATTGGAATTTTGACCATTACCAAATTCCATAAGTCCAAAATGGTATAGTTTTGACGAAGAGAATTGGTGTAAATTAAAATCACAACCAGGTAATGCTTAACGTAGTGAAATTGGATTTTACCCAAACCAAGTAAGCGATAAATTTAATCAAAATGTCACATCACTTGTTAAGTATCGTGGGAATGTTAATACTCAAATAGTTCGGTATTAGTCGCTAACCAAATTTACACGTGACGATTCACACAACCGAAACGATGAATTTTCTTTTGACCAAACGATTTAATTAGTTCATAATTATTATAAATTAATTAAATTAAATAATATTTACAAAATATTAATTATAAATTTTTTATTATGATTTGAGGAAAAAATAATATTAAATATGTTTATAATATTTATATATATATATATCAATCAATATATGATATTGATAAGCGATTACATTAGATTTAAATAAATAATATTTTATTTAGGCTTAAATGAGATTTTGGCCCATCATGATGGTGAGAATTTCAGCTGTAATAGGGCAATAAGGGGTGACTAAAGTTCGGGTAGAATGGTTAAATTTTGGCTGGCTAAGATTGAGAGAGAACTAGTATGAGAGTGGAACAGATTTGATCCACTATTTTCTCTCTTCTATCCACTATTTAAACATCCCTAACACTAATTGCAAATGAATTTTGGCTACCACTCCTTCCTTCTATCTCTGGCCGAAATCACCCAATAGGCACTCGATTATATTAAGCTTAAATCTATTCAAAATCCATCACTATCCGATAATAAATGGTCAACGGTTCAATGACTAGCAATTAGTCAAATCGAAACGCTTTCAAAGAAGAGAATTCATCATTTCAAGGTGTGCTTCAAGACATTGGTTCTTAGGTATGTTTTACATTCAATTATAGTTTATAATTTTTTGAATAATATTTCATTATATATATAAATATATATTGTTCGTTAGGAGAAGATTCTGATATTTGTTAACGTTTTCAGAAGCTAGATTGGTTACATATACATATATGTATATATATATTCGTTTAATTTTATTTTGTATGCAGGATAGATTTGTACAACTACATGATTTAGATATAATTAATTGTTATTAAATATATATATCATTTAATTGTACATATATAGTTTATATTTACACAATATATTTCTGCGATTATAATTTATAATACAATTTTATACATGTATCCTTATAGCAATAATAATTCTTGACAGCGGTAAAATAATTTTAATAATTATTAATTATTATTTTATATTATTTAAATCAATATACTATCTAAATAAGTTATATTAAATTAATTATGTTTCTAAAATTATTTCTTAAATTTTTTAAAATTATTATATCATAAGATAAGATCTCGACCATAAAATAAAAAATAAAAAATAAAAAATTAATTTTGCTATTTTTAACAATTATTATAATAATTGGTTGAAAGTTAATAAAATAATAAAAAATATAATTCGACCGTGAAAATATATGAAAAATATTTTGAACTACAAAATATCATATTTGATTTATTGGAAATTTAAAATTAAGAAAAATATTTCGAATGTAATTTTTATTAATATTTTATGTATTTTAGAAAGAATATTCAATTAAGATATATTTTATAATAGTAAAAAATTAATAATAAAAGTTTTAGTGCTGTACATACGATCTGGAATTTAAAAAATAAAAAATCATTTTGTTACTTATTATATATATAGATATTATAAATATATTTATGATAAATATATATATGTATGTATATGTATGTGTGTGTATATTTTTAAAATATTATTTGTCCCTATATATATAAGTTTATAATTTATTCTTAAAAACTTATTATATATATGTACATTTTAATATTTATTATAATAATATGCATCTATAAATATATATTATTAATATTTTATATATATTTATAAATTTCATATATATACAGATATAAACATATTTAAATATTTTCATTCACATAAAATTATTTAAGCAAAATTAACATATACGTACATATATATATATATATGTATATGTATTTATAATATTTATATAAGTAACAAATTTAAATACAGACATATATTTGAACAACATACAATACATATCAGATGAGCTAATGTGTCTGTTGCGATGTAAATCCCAATACCTATACACGGACATGTTATACCTTGAACGAGTTATCATGTTACACATACACACACATTTATAAATGTTTATAATACATATGTGTATATTATATGTATTAATATATAAATTAAATAAAACTATATTAATTGAAATAAAATAAGAGATTTTATTTAAATAAAATTTAGAAATGGTCTAAATGAATTTGACTTCATTGGCCTAATAAAGATCCAATAGAGTAAAAGAATTTAAAATTTATCCATATCTTCTGATGTGAGCTGGCGTAGTTCCAATGATGATATCATAACCCAATAGCCTATGCGGTCTAAATTAGCCATGTTAGGATAAACTGTTAAGCTCACAGCCCAAAGTTTGTCCCTATCGGAAAAGGCCCAAATTCAAATTGGGCCTTGGGCTAATTTTCAAAATTGTTTGAAAATTAAAATATAAGATAAATTTAAAATAAGATATACATAATATTATAAAAGTTATAATATTGTAAAATTTTCAAAATGTTTGAAAATATTAAATATTAATTTTGAAATTTTAGATTTATTATTAAGATTAATAAATTAATTAAATAAGATAATTAATGGAAACTATGTACATGTATTATATATTTTTATATATGTTATGATATTTTAAAATGTTTAAGATATCATAAGTGTACACGTATGCATGTAATATGATTTTTCAAAATTAATATAATTTAATTTAATTAATTAATTAAAGGTTAATTAATTAAATTAATT
This sequence comes from Allium fistulosum, assembly GCA_030737815.1. NCBI lineage: Eukaryota > Viridiplantae > Streptophyta > Magnoliopsida > Asparagales > Amaryllidaceae > Allium > Allium fistulosum. The sequence goes on from JASFAW010000015.1 coordinate 4,331,974, forward strand.
AAAGGTTGATTAATTAAATAGAATAATACACATATATGGGATATATGTGTTATACTATAAAGGTTATAATATATATAATTATTAAATATAAATGTTATATTAAATTAACATAAAATTAATTAAAATGTTAATTAATTAAGATTAATTAAATAAGATTTAATTAATATAATATTGTACATAAGACTATTATATAAGTAATATAAAATATAAAAGTTATACAATAATAAAACTTATATAATATGAATGTATAAACTAAAGGTGGAACACCAAATCGTTTATTTAATTACAATTACAACAGAATAGTATACAAACTCAACTGATCTCAACCGATGATTAAATATGATTTATGGCTACAAAAATCATTAAGGGTAGTTCTAGATCTAGGCCAAGACAAACTACTATAGGGAATTTATTGAAACCATTGATTCAGAATATAGTAAAGTAGCTCCGGGCTGGGGGACTCCGCTACCTATGGGAGCTGCAATGGCTCTATTCACAATATTCCTATCTATTATTTTGGAAATTTATAATTCTTTCATTTTACTAGATGGAATTTCATTGAGTTAGGTTCATAAGAACTATGAACCTCTAGTTTATCAATCAATTTTTTATATTTAAAGCTTGGATTTAGAGACCTTTTTGGTAGTTCGACTGCGGTATTTCTTTTTTTTGGTATTTCCAACATGAGCATGTGACTTGTTATAATTGATCCTATTGATAATACAGAGAACGACATTGTCATCTCTATTAAGATGATTCCACCCTATCACATATTTAATCTAATATCTGGAACACGGAATATTATAGGAAAAAAAAAATTCTAACCATGATTCATACCTATCATCTAGACCTTGCATCCGGACTTAAAAAATTTCAGATGGATATTTCCTAAATTAAATAGTTTTTCTTTCTTTAGACTTGTGAAATTAATTTTATTTGAAGAACAACTTCTTTCTCTACATTTTGTTGAGTTATTACTTCCAATCGTTGAAATTGAATAATTAATGATCAAATGGTTTTTACTCAAAGAACCCTTTTATTTATGTAATTAAATTATCATGGTTCTTGTATGAATCTAAGGTTTTAATTGATTTAGACTGAAGGGATAAATACATACGTATTGTACGTATACCATGATTTTAGATATGTCAAACACTTGAATCACGAGGGAATTTCATAAGAAATACATTGTTCCATAAGTCGATATCACTCGATACAATATATTGAAGATTATGAATCTTTAATATAATAGTGTCGTCTACCATATATATATCAATAAATTATTTTCATACTCCTTACTTATTAACCAGACTCAAGCTGGGGAAGTTATGTATAGTATTATTAATATATTGAATTGATGAGGTAAGATAACTATATGTATTTATTGAGCAGACTCAAGGTATATATACTATACTTAGGCCATCGCGATATGGTAGGTACGAGTTAATAGTTTCATTTCGATTTGTTGAGCAAACTTAAGATCGAAGTAGAATTAGAACAAGGTACCAAAGGGTTGGGGTTGTATATGATACAACCGATAAGGAGTTATTCGTCGTCCGTGGAGCTATGACTTGTTAAGTAGATTCAAGATCAGAATTCCAAGACGAATGAGTCCTAACACCTATTTGTGATGTTGAAAGACTTCTATATTTCGACTTAAGGTTTGATGAAACATAAAAGACTAGTGGGAGCGTTATTAGAAAATGAAATGAGTACATTTAACCTTTCTAATATTGTAAAAACAAATGCTATATAATTTTATAATAATTTGATAAATTTGTGCATTTAATATGATTGATAAAATGTTTATTAATTAAGATATACAAATGAACTGAATTGAAGATTGGCAAATAGAAATATAACATATACTTAATAATAAATGCTTATTGCATGTTAATGTTTCAAAACCCATGCAAGCACCTGATTCTAGAACTACTAAATACGCTTGAAGATTTGGTTGTCTATGTCTTTATTTGGTCGAGACCGTGTATTGCATTATATGAGTTACAAACTCAAAAGAAATACAAGACTATGGATATTTGATTCATATACTATCGCATATTAGTGTTATATGGTGAATGATAATAGTCCGTAAAGTATGATACTTCGATAAAACCAGTTCATTCGAAACAAATAAACCATACTGTGAGATCGAGTATTCAATTTGATTGATTACAATAAATATCATGTTGTGTTAATTGTATTGCAAGACCAAAAATATATTATAAATCTAAGAACTCGATTGCTGAAATGTCAGTTTGATCGGTTTACGCAAGGTGCAACATATTTGATGTCCTTAAATGTTATTAAGAGTATTCTTTTAAATGGTTTGGCCATTTAGAAAGAAGAATGAGTGTACGAGAGTAGATGTGATTTAAGGTACATATGGGATGAAGAGAGTGAACGTTCACTTTTGCTTCATAAAGAAACATCGGAAACAAGAGTTGTAATAATAATAATAATTGATATTTAACATTGGAATGAGAAATACGATCTCTATTCCAAAATGTATTCTCATATAGAGAATCGTTTTCTACGAGATTTATTTCTTTGAGTTTAAGGTATTTGATCAATGAACTCACTACTGTAAACTAGTTGCAGTATATGAAATAAATTATTTATATTAAGTGAACGATGGACCTTCGAATTCAATAGGTCATTATAGTAATGGGGGAAATAGTAGGAGCATGCCACATAGCACTTATTGATTGCATCAAGTTACGAAAATTATTTTCGTAAAACATACCGAACATTATTTATGAAATAATGACTATTTTTGGTATCGACTGAAAAATAGACATAGTTATATTTCAGTGTAAATATTATGAATATTCATTATGAAATAAAACTATAATGTAGTATTTGTTTTCACAACAAAAGCAATGCAATTGAAAATACTAAAGTATCTAAAATTATTTACAATTATTTTTGAAATATAGACTAAGCCGTAGTTTTGAGAAATATTTTTTTATTACATGATTTTAAATCATATGATTGTAGTTAATTATATCTCAAATAATTAAGGGTTATGCACCCATTTAGTGGGAGCGTGATAAGAGTTGATGAACTCTTCGGATTGATACATATAGATGTATGTAATCTTAAGTCTATTAATACTAAAACGTTTCAGCATACTTCATCATATTCGCCGATGAGTCATCACAGACATGGACATGTGCATTTGATATGCATGTATAAGTGTAAGATAAGCTCATAGAGTATAAAACGGAAGTAAATAAAATAACGTACAACAAAATAAAATGATTCGATCTAATCGAATAAGTGAGTATATTGAAAGGAGTTTTGCATGGACCTAATATGAATAAAGATTCAATCTTAAAGGTCACTCCTTTCGATAATACATAATGATGTATTGATAAGGAGTGATCGAACTTTGTTGGACAAAGCACAATTAAAGATGAGTGAAGTTGAGTTAAATACTTTCTATAAGGTTTGTACTAAAGAGTAGTATACAAGGTTAAAATTAATGTCATCCAATGATTAGTTTACAAAACCATACTAGATAAGGGTTTATAAGAAACCCCCATATATCCTAGGTCAAGGAGTTGGCAAGTTGTGCGAGTTAAAAGACTGCATGTACTAATTATACATAAAGAACCTTGTAAGAATCGTCCCAAGAGAATTTTAGGAACGATAGTCATTAAATGATTGATTTATGTTATAAACATTAATAGATTGTGAACTAATGTAAAGTCAGTTTTATATCAGGTAATTCATAAAATGTTTATAAATGCCTTTTCAGTTGCATTAAAAAATAACCATTGTTTCAAGAAGAACCAACTTCGTAGCGAAGAAATTTCTTTAAGAAATTATTGGTATAAAATGTATTTGGATATGATTCAAGGATAAAACTGATTGCAATGGATGAAATGAAATTAACCATACCTAAATGAACACAACACATTAGAATATCTAATGAGAATTCTTGTACATTAATGAGAAAATAGTTGTTTCTTGTCAATGTCAAGAATAAATAATCCTCGATTGTTTAATTAAACCATTAAGAGTATTGACTTTATGATATGGTATGATGCGTTAATCAGAAATAGATTCCAAGTACTTTATCAAACTATGTTTTTGATAGCTGTATCCAAAGTGATATGATCCATTGATCGTGAAAGTGTATTTATGAGAAAGACAAATGCAGTTGGAATATAGTGAGCCACATTGATAAGAATATTACCATGAATTTCAATTGTTGTAATTCAAGTAATAGATTCACCATTCGATGTGCTCAACTAGGTTCGGATTTTACTCACAAAATTATCGCATAGTATACTTTATGTTTTGGTACAAATGCGTTGAAACGGAAAAATCTAAATAATAATTTGGAGTAAACTGTTTACAGATAGTAACCAAAGTGTCTCAAAGTCGGTGGAAGCGATATTGAGTTTGTGGATTTTCGAATACGAAACCAAGAACGGATACAAAAGTATCATTATGGAAAGCATTGAAATTGAACAAATGTTTTGATAGAAATATCAAATAGTTTGATTTTCAATCAAAATTGAGAGGAAGTATGTGCTCATATAAAAGAAAGTTAAAAGGTACATAGATATTTCTATATCATAAGTGTTAACAAGAAATCTTGTCAATACCCTAAAGTTATGTTATGGAACAAGGTTTATCCCTTAGGTAGGTGGGAAAGAGTGGAATGGGTATATCTTCCTTGAATTTCCTCTTGAGTAGATTGGTGTAATAAAAAGTTGTTCAGGTTGACCTTTCGACTCAGTTGAAACAGTTTTTCCTTTCCTTTATAACCTTAAGACTTTGCTGAGATAGTTGGGTTTTCCCTTCGAAAGCTTTCCTATCGAAGTGGAAGCAGAATTCAAATGGATAGTCTTTGGATTCACTGGGTAAAGACTAACTTAGAGAGTTTTGACCTTGTCGAGGGCTTAGGCTATTGAGTGGCTTGAGGTAGTGGTTTCGACCTTGTCAAAAGCTGTTGACTTAACAGTCTTGGATTTCGATTAGTAATCTCAAGTTACAGTGATTTAGAGATAGGTTTCGACCTCGTCGAAAGCAAGATCCTTAGATTCCTTGTATCAATCCAAGATTTAAATAAACAATAGTTAGGTTTCGACCTTGTCGAAAGTATTAGCCTAGGGAAAGATAGCTTGAAGCGTTCAATCTGAAGTTATTTGAATAAACAAGGTTTCGATTGTATCGAAAGGTTCCTTTTGATATAGGCAACACCTGAAACACAATGTTAAACCTGATAAAAGCTTTAAGAACAGTAAAGTAATCTGTAAAATTAACAACTTCCCTTTTGCAAGCTAAAATGATTTTATTACTCTAAATTCCCAAATCAATTTTGAAATTAGGGTTTACAACTCTTCACCTTAATAAAATAAAAGTTTAGAATGGAAAGATTCGGATCCCCAAAACATGACCCCTTGGGTCTTATTTATAGATGTGGTTCAACAACCTTTCGACCCACTTGGTCGAAAGGTGGCTGCCGAAATAACTCTGATATGCTTCCGCCTTTGTCGAAAGGAATGACCGTGCTTCTCTTCTTTGTATTGCCTTGTAAGAGCTTTCAACTCTATCGATAGTCTTTTTTTAGTGGTTTCGATGGTGTTGATGTGATGTTGAACTCTTGTTTGTGACTTGATGCAGAACCTCCTAGGACAATAATGGCTTCGACCAGTTCGAAAGGCTTGGTATAGCTTTCGAAAGGGTTGTTCAAGACGATACATGGCTTTAAGTGATTTAAATGAAGGCGAAACCTTTGGTTTCGAAAGGTTTGGTGCATGTACAAAGAGCAGTTCTTAATTGTTTCAAAAGGTGTTGCTTTGAATCATTCGAAAGGTCTTCATGCATATTGAATTACCTAGTCGAAAGGTGGTTACTGGAGACGGAAGGGTGCTTTCGACTCCTTCGACTCCTTCGAAAGGTAAGAACCTTCTAGATCTTAATTGTAGCTTCCTTTCGACCCTTCGAAAGGTTTTGAAGCTTTCGGACTTTGGCTGTAGCATCCCTTCGACTTTTTCGAAAGGTCTAGCTGGAGCTTTTTTCCTCTTGTTATTCTTTGCCTTTTTCTCAAACTGGTTCGACTAAGTCGAAAGGAATTCTTGGTAGTAACATTTGCCCCCTCCCCCTCGAAGGGATGCGCTTTACCTTCCAAGTCAACCGCGTCGAAACCCAGAAATTTCCCGCCTCTTGGTCTTCCCGCGTAAATCTGGGCCGTCTTTTTAAATATGATCTAACGGCTTGTAACTCTTGATGACTTTACTCATAAGTGTGCTCTTCTTCCTCTTCCCCTTTCACTTCCAAAATCCTCAAGCTTTCTTTTTCCTGAATCAAAGATTAACTAGATCTAACCATAAGTTGGGATTATTTCTGCTTTTAAATCTTTATCTCCTTTTCTTTGTTATACTTTTTACATCTTACGGTGAATTTTAATATTTCGAATCTCATAATCGGGATTCCGATTTGAAAACTGTTTGAATTTTGATTTTGTTGAAAAGCATGTTTGATTTGATTTTCTGGAATTGCTTGAGTTTCAAAATTCGATTTATCCAAGAGACTCTTTCCCGATTCAATTCCATGAATCGATGGGATTTGTTTCTCGTTTTTGAATTTTATTTCAGTGTTTTCGATTACTGTTACTTTTGAGAGAATTCAAATTTTCGTTTTAAAACTTTCGAAATTGAAAATGATTTATTCATGTTGAAATCCGTTTTCTTAATGGGTTTGATTTATTTATTCAATAAACTTTTGAAATCCTGGATTTGCAATCGGGTTTGGGGAAGACAGAAGCTTCTGTTTTCTTCGCCCGAAAGTTTTGAGTTGTACGGATGAAAAATTAGTGCCACACATTGACCTTTCTACCCCTTCGAAAGGGATTAAAGCGACAACATTGGTTTTGCTTTCTTAGTCCCTTTCGATGGGGTCGAAAGGTATTGTAGCATGAATTTGATCAACCTTGTCAAAAAGTTATATAGTGAAGCAGAATGAAGTCACCCCTCTCGAAAGAAAAACATTTCGACTTGGTCGAAACCTTTTGTGCCGATTGAAATCCCTTCTCTTTAGTATGCTTTTGAAACCATAATGCCCCTTCGACCCTTTCAAAACCCTTTGAATATAATGAGTCGAAAACCTCTAAAATCATCTTTCTCCAGCATTGTCGAAACATTCTAAGTACTCATGATTTTAACTTAGGACCTTTCGACTCAATGAGTATATAAGGTTTCAACGACATTCATATATCCCTCAGAAAAACTCAAGTCATGGGTTTCAACAATGTCGAAGGGTTTTATTATCTTGTTTATGAATACTAGTTGCGTATTCTTTACTATAGTTTTTAAGTTAGTTTTAACTATTCGCTTTTAACAATCTGGTTCTTTATTGAGCTTTGACATTGTTGAAGAGTGTCGATAGGATACATGTCCCAACCTTTCCTTTCGACCTTGTCGAAAGCTTAATGAATGTTCATATGTAAGCTTTTGACATTGTCGAAAGGTGTATGTTAAAGGTTAACCTTTCTTCCTCTTTCGACGCAGTCGAAAGCTTTATATTTTTTATTTTTAACTTTAACATCCTTCCAAGAATTTGAAGTTTCATGTTTGGTTTTGTGTTTAAGTTATTTCAATTGGTTTTTACCATTTCTTGAAAGAATTCTAAGTTCATAATAGACTGAGAATTTTAATTGAAATGTTTTCACCTGGCAGAACCATGAGCTCCCCGAAGGAAGTTGATGCCATTTCAAAGCACTCCCTGATATCTTCACAAGATGAGGTAGATGCCATCCTCAAAGACTTTGAAATTTCCGGTGTGGAAGCTATCCCACCGCAAGAATCTGATACCATCAACAATCCTTCCGAAGGTTTCTTTGCATATACTGCCATCTATATATGGCATCGGGGGTTCTTGCCTTTTTCGGAGTTCCTGTCCAGCTTTCTTTCTTATCTCGGGATTGCTCCAATCCAACTGTCCCCAAATGTCTACACCTACCTCCCGTCACTAGAGCTAATGGCATTAGAGTCTGGCCTTCCCACTCTAAATGTTGAAGTCTTGAATTACTTGGTCAGACTAGTAAAGCTCAGCAATCTCAATCATCAAATCTTCAGAGAAAACCCCCAAAGAAGCTGATATCGGAGGGGGTTAACAAGTTCAAAGACTGGGAGAACCAGTTTTTTTTCGTTAGATGCTTCCCAAATACCAGTGGGACCTTTCTACTCCTCATAAGTTTAGATTTTCATTGTCTTTCTTCCTCTTGTTACTTCTCTTGTCTAATATTTCTCTAATGTCAGGTTCTCCTACCAAAGAACTTGATGAGGTAGACAGAAGAATGGTGGAGTCTCTGATCATAGCCTCTAATGAGATTAGAAACCGACTGAGGCCGTCGATCCCTTCTAACTTGAAGAAACATTCTCTTCTCCCCCATGGTCAAAGGATTTTTGGGCTTCCTCCTTTGATCCAACATACATCAAAGAGTAAAGGTTTCCTCCCCTTGGGAGATCCTGAACGTTTCCCTCTCCCATGTCACCTATTTGCTTTGATCATTCCGGTAAGTTATAAACACTGCTTTTGTTTCCTATTCTTGTTTTTCCTTCCGAATTATTTTGCTGACTTTTAATCTGTATGAATTCTTTACAACTGCATCTCAGGCTACGAAGCCTGTTAGTAGTACTGCTCCCCCTCCAGCTGTTTCTCGGGCGCTATCCATCGTTCATTCTCTCGCTAAAATTATGATAGCCCTCAAAAAGAAGTTGGCGTTATCAACTGAAGCAGAACCTCCTCTGAAGATTGCCAAAGTTATTGATATAAAAGAGGAGGAACATTCGTCTTTTGATAAAGCTTCGGAGAGCCCAATCGTGGAAGCTCCCCAAGATAAACCCGAGCAGACTCTAACTACTACCGATCCCCTCTCTTGAATTACTTTTTCCATCTCTCCGACTGCACTTGAACAAATGCAACAAGCTTTGGAAGTGACCCCTGCTCCAAAGCGTATTCCTACGAAGCCGTCATCTTCTTCTCCTTCCATCAACTTTGAAGAGATAGCCCAGTCTATCTTACATTCTGAATCCTTCACTTTTATCCACCCGCCTACCTTCGTTCTTCACTTAGCGGGGCGTTACCGCTCTCTGATAGAGCAACAATTCTTGGTAAGTTTCACTTCTATTGACTTTATTATCGCTGGTTTTCTCTAAATCTCAACCTTGTGCTACATTTCTTCTTCCAGATTTCTAAGAGTTGGTTAACTCTACATGAGCAAGCATCCAAGTCTTTCGTTGAGTCCCCCAAGTTCCAGGAGGAAGTCTCTGCCCTTAAGAATCAAGTATCTTCTTTATCTACGGCAAAACATGAAGCAACCTCCGAACTGGAACGATTAAGAGCTTCCCTTGCCCAGTCAGAATCTGCTCTCTCGGAAGAAAGAAGGGCTCGCCAACTCCTCGCCGACGAATTTTTTTCCATGCATCTGACCCTGAAAGAATCCGATGAGGATAAGGCCCGTATGGATGCAAAGAGCACCTCATTGAATGAAAAGTTGAAGAAAACCAAGGCTTCCCTGAAACTTATTGTCAATACCATCTCCGATGCCAAACAGCGAGTGTCGCAGTTTCTCGAAACTACACTTGGAGAGATGATGTTGAGTTCTTTTGATGACGCTTTAATGTTGGCCTATGTAAATAATATTGACAAATGCCCGGAGCTCTGCTTTCCTATGCTCGATTCTGCCCTCGTATATAAAGTTATGAATAAGATAAACCAGATGAAGCAGGGAGCTGAGGCTGTTGAAAAGGAAGAGATTGATGCCTCCCGGATTCTCTCTTTCAAAGTCTCCTCTTTTGAAGTCGAAGCTGACTCAGAGGATGAGGGCGACAAATATGATGCCACCGAGGAAGAGGGCAATGGTGATGGCGATGATAACGATGATGACAATGATGACAACGATGAGAGAAATAACGGTAGCCAAGGCTTAGGTGGTGATGGAGGAGGCCATACCGAAACCTCTGATAAAGACGGAGATGATAATGCAAAAGCTTATAAAAAAGAGCCATCTCCACATGAAGCTACACCACCTGAGTCTGTTGCCCCCTCTGCTCCTTAAGAGGATCCTGCTTCCATTAATGTTGAAGAACCAAGAGAAAAGGAGCAGGTTTCTCAAACTTCTGTCCCGGTACCTCAGGTATGGGACTCTTTGTTTAAACTACTTTTACTTTGAAAGCGATAATAGTGTAATTCTTTTATTTAGATAAGGAAGAAATCCGCCCTCCCCTATAAAACCAAACTCGAGAGGAAACAAGCTGAGATAAATAGATTATATATGGAGTTCGACAAGCAAATAAGGGAGAACGATATACCCTCCAATAAATATCATAGGCTTGATAGAAGTGCGTCAGTACTGGCGTCTTTTAAACTTCAAAAGGCTGCCCCCTACTAAAGAGAGCATACCTCCGCTACGACACTCTCTTAGAAGAAAACCAAGAGTTAATCACTTTATTTTGGATGCTGATTGAAGAAAGAGACTTTTTAATCAACTTCTTATATAAGGCTTACTATAGACACTCAATTATTGATTTTTCATACTTAGGCGAACTTAGTGGGGGTCTACTTAGGCATTTTCATAAGAGATACTTAGACGAATTCGGATCTGACCCACACCCTGGGGCTTGTTGGAACTTACCACGGGTCAGATCGATTCCCCAAGATATCCCCCTGAAAAGCTTAAGTAATATAAGAACAAATTTGTCTCTGAATTATTTTCTAAGTCTGTTTGTATGAACCAGATGAATAATTGTAGACATGCAACAATGTACTGATTTATAAATATTTGTTTTAGTCTTTCTTTTTATCCTTAGCTTTGTTATATTATATTATCACAGAGTGATTTTTCGTTTGGCCAACTTGTTTCTAGAGACCATTTAAGTTAGTACGTCAAATTGAGACGATTTTATCTTGAAAAGGCGTTAATTTTAAAATCTTCGAAACTAGCAAAATACTGCTTCCTTGGAGACTTACAAAAACTTTACTTGGAATATGAAACGACACGACTTTTCGACGCTCAAAAGTCGACATTAATACGTCCACTGTATTAAATGCCGCGCAATCGAATGCCGGAAAACCGAACCATTAGGGTTAAAAGAAGAGGTAGAAGAAAACAGAAGAAAGAAAGAACAGAAAAACAGAAACAGAAACAATAACAGAATCTCACATTCACAGCGGAACAATATATAATAGATGAATCAATAATCTTTAAACCAAAAGACTATATCAGTTTAAACAATACATCATCAGAGTCAATACACAACTCAATACAACAATGGACAGTTATATAACTTGTCCTCATACAGAATACACAGCGGAATAAATAACAAGTACAGTAGTACGCTTCGCCATCCAGCTCATCTCCAAAGCTCCAGAATATCTAGAATATCCTCATAACATAACTCTAAGCTGCCCGTGTGCAAAATTATGGGCACCCAGAGTTTAGAAAGGAAACAATAAACTCCGAGTCAGTCATGGTGACTGGTGTAAGATCGTAAAACAGTTATTTTCACAAAGAAAATAAAATTAATTCGCAATGCTTTTTGAAAATGAAACTACCATAAGACCTCCCGCCACACACACAATGCAAACGCAGAATTGGAGGAGATTTCTTCTTATGATAGTCAAAGATGCTTACTACGCAAATCATTGGGTTATTATTATTAATGTCTAGTGTGAAAAACATTTCGAAAGTATAATATTAATCTTAGCCAGCATACAACCATTATTGTATGCCTACTATAGCTACCATCTAAACAGTGGTGACCACCATAAGTAAATGGCAGGTTCTGCAACTAAAACCGTACAAGTTTCGTATTGGGAAATGGATTGCCAACAAATGGTTAGGCTAAGGAACTTCCTACCGCCACATGGGATCACCTCTGGCTGGACGTCCCGAGAGACAACTGCTCTCTGCCAACACAAGGCCGGGTTACCCCTGTAACAGGTAACTCACGAATATGTCATCCCCCGGTCCCTTGGGACCTTTATCCGAGGCGCCTCGATAAACACACAATCACACAATAAATGAGATCGGAGTATCCACATAGGTTAAATACCAGGGCTCCATACCTGATACCACCTTTTCCAGAAGGAAATGACATACCCTAAAGGGCGCGACCCTCATAACCTTGCCGCATATTCCTGTTTCGACCATTTTCGGGGAGTGAGGTCTGACGAAGTCTCGTCCACAAAGCTACGCTTTTCCACAAAGCCATGCTTTGATCACAAATGATCAATAAATGATCAACACACAGCAACACTCAGCATGCCACATTACCAAATTGGGAATATATCGCTGATAACCTTCAACTACATAACCTCTGAGCTCGTACGTCTCAGAGAAGGGTGTTAATCTAAGAGAATAAATTCTCCGCCACCAACAAAAATGTATTTGAAAGAAATCGGCTTTATATCTCAAAATGTAATGTCAGACATGTAACCACACAAGTCTGTTCCGGGTTCGAACAGAACCGAAGGCACTTCCGAAGAAGCCCTTGCAATCCGGGTATTCACAATCCCGATCGGACTTCCCATCACAAAAAGAGTGATATAAATCTCTATACCGGAGCAACTCGGTGCAGATACATTTGACAGGTTGTCCTTTCATTTTCGAAAATACCCGGTCTTCACACCGGTCTTCAATTCCAATTCATACACGTCGTATCATTATTCGGAATGGGTTATCTAACACAAAGGCCTTTTCCCGGCTAAACCGAATAATAAGCGTTTGTTTTTAAAATCAAATTCAAGTGCCATTTCAAAGGCAATATTGATAGTCGGTGATTTAACTAACAACAACATTCACAACAATCATCAGTTTTAAATAATTTTCCCAAATTATTTATTTTCAAAATATCTTCACAAGATATATATTTTTCCACACTTCAACACTTTGAAACAAATTTCAAATCAATTTTCATCTTTCAACCTTTGAAAATAAATTTCAAATCAATTTCCTTACGCGGAATATATTTCTAAATATTTTTTTAAAAACCAACTTAAGAACCTTTAATTTATATTTTTAAAAGCTACTTTGGAAATATACTCGGCTTTATAGTGAAAATACATTTCCATTTCAAAATGGTCCATTTAAACCAATTAAATAAATCTTTATCGATTTATTTTAAAATTTACGTTCTAAATCCGTAAATTTACTTTCACACTTTTAAAAATAAATCAGCGTTTATTTTTAAAACAAATTTCCCTTTCATTTCATAAATCCCATTTTGAATTTACATTTCCCAAATATTCACTTTTAACCCCAAAATCAAATTCCAAATTGATTTCTAATTTTATTTCAATATCAAATCGATTACAAATTGATTTCTAAGTTTTATTTCAATAGAACAAAACCTTGCGATTTATTTCTGAATTTATCTCCAAATAACAAATCATTTGCAAATCGATTTCCAAATTTATTTTACAAACACTAAATCAATTTCAAACAAATTTTCCAATGATTTATTTTCCATCACCAAATTAATTACAAATTTGATTCCTAAATTTATTTTCAACTCTAAATAAATTTCCATATCGATTTCTCAAAGATTCATTTTCAAATACCATATCAATTACAAATTGATTTCTAAAAATTTATCACTTCTAAATAAATTCCTTTGTTCTTTCCAAATTATTCAAAATTCCATTTTTTAAATGAATTCTTCAACTTTTAAACTATATTATTCAAAACTCATTTATTAATATCTTTTCCCATATTTTAGAAATAATTCGATAAGGTTACAAAAATTAACTTTACGCTTTTAAATTCCTTATTTTAAATTCACTCAATTCTTAAAAATAAATTCACTTAAAGTTTCCACTTAAATTTCAAAATCCAATTTATATTCATTTCTGGTATCCAACGATACCAAAAATAAATTCGGCTAAATTTTAGCCTTCAACATTCAATCACAAATATAATCAAACACAGATTATAAATAATCACATCACAATATATGAAACAAATTCACATAATTTTGAGGAATCCAGTTGGATCCCTCCAACCTGTTTCCCTGCATCCACAGATGTTAGCACAATACCAATTCCACTTCGAGGTGGAATATCGCGGTATATGGGATTTATAAAAATATCATCCGCTATTATGCGGCGCAATAGGGTCTCATCCGCTATATAATGCGGGAAAATCAATCACCAATATATACATATGCCAATATATATATATATATATATATATATATATATATATTGCTATATACTACTATATATATACTATCATCCAAACAGCCAATCAATAACTGCAAATTAAACTTTCATTTGAGTGAGAAGATCTCACCTTTAATTTGCAATCCATTTTCCATTTCCGACTTGTTTCTCCATTTTAGACCTTGTATAAACAATTTTATACAATTTATTAATATTCGAAATAATCGAACAAATTAATTTTCATTTGATAATTTTCAATTCACCAGTGTTTTTATTTTAAACCTATAATTTATCTCCATACTACAAAATTTTAAATTAAAACTAAATTTCCTTTGATAATTTTACTAAATCAAATAATTTAATTTTAAACTAACAAATTTTTTCTTTACTGTAAAATCTTCTCAGCTCTATACATATATATTTGTAAAATTTAAAATCTGATTTTTTACATTCCTTTCTCTGTTTAATTATATGCATAGATAAATATTTATTTATGCACATCCCAAAAATCTAAGTTTGACTATATATATATATATTTATAATTTCCCTTAAAAAGTTTTCTGTTTTAACTTTATATATATATATATATATATATATATAGACTACATATACATAGGGCTGTCAACAGATGCTTTCGGATACGGATAGTGCCATATCCGTATCCGTATCCGAAATCATTTTCGGATATCGGATATCCGTATCCATTTAATTTTCGGATATTGGATATCCGTATCCGCTTAATTTTCGAATACGGACGGATATCGGATATTTATCCGCTCCGCCAATAATTGATAAATTTAAAGGTATAAACAAAAAAGTTTAGATCAACATAAAACATTTTTTGTACTATTGTTTATAAAAAAACAAAGAAATAAAAAATATGGTGATAAAACATTGTTTTATACTAATATATGTATGTGTATCCAAAAATATTCAAAAGTTAAACACTCATAGCCCTATTTTCCTATTTTAAATTATATAAATATGCATCAGTTAATCGGACGGATATTTTTCGGATACAGATACCACTATAACCATATCCATATCCGAAAAGCTTTTCGGATATCGGATATCCGTATCCGCTTTTCGGATAACGGATATTTTTCATATTTTCGGATACGGATTCGGACGGATATCGGATTTTTCGGGTACCCATTGACAACCCTACATATACATGTATTTATTAAATAAAATTTTAAATTGGAAAAATACTACAGAATGCTTAACACCTTACTGTAATATTTTTTTTTCTTTTATTTATATATATATTTCAAAAAAATTAAATTTAAACAAAATGGAAAATACCTTCACTATCGAGCACGAACTTCATCCACCATCACAGTCGAATGCACTCCAACCTTCTGCTCGACTTCGGCCTCGATTGCCACTCACACCTCTTCGTGAGATCGCGACTCCCCTGACTGCTAGCCGCCATTCGATCCTCGCGGCGAAGCACTCGCAACCACCATCGCATCTGAGCACACGAAAACCCACCACCAATCGAACGAACGAACCAAGCTGCCCTACTTCTATTTGTCTGCTCGATCGAACGCGAGAACAAATGCGTCGTTTCCTCGTCGCGGTAATCCATCGCGAACCCTAAAACTCAATCGCGACGTCGCCGCCTATGCGCGTGAACCACCTCGGTCGCCCCTTCATTTTGATTCAGCTCGAACGATCGAGCATACGAAGGAAGTTTCGAATTTTTTCTCTTCTTTGTTTCCACCATTTTTTTATTTTATACGAATTGATTTTCAGTTTTTTTTTCTTGCCTTTGAATTTGGGAACGAAGCTTCTGTTTTCATGTGAAGTTTCAAAGAGGAAGTGATATCGATTTGAACCAAGGGACAGCATCGTACGTAGCAAATGGCGTGAATCAGAAGGCAAGTGACTTTGATTTGATTTTGATATTTTGATCTGATTTTCTAAATATATATATATATATATATATATATATATTATAAAATACCTCGTTCACAACTTTAAAATTTTGGTCTCCTATCGAGACGTGCCGCCAGGCGTTTATAATGTTATACGCCTATTTCGAACACAATGGAAAAGGTTTCGAGTCCAAATTCGATCGTATGGAGAAGATAGCTTTTTGGACTCAGTTATAATATTAAATTTTCGATTTAATTTCAGCGCATTTGCTTATCGTACGGCCAAACGATCACTCTAAACATCACGAAAATTGAAATCCGATAATAATACAATATTACGGATCCAATGGAACTAGTTTCATCGAATTCCGAGACTACGTCCCGGAACGCTATTTTTAAATTCAATTTAAACGATACAATTTCAAAACTGAACAAAACAGTTTCAAATTCAATTCTGAAACTTCTATTATCTTCAGTATTGTCAATATGAATTTTTGAAGCCTTGAAAATATTTTTAACAGGTCTGAAATTAGCAATTCAGCAATTTATTCAAATTTTCAATTATTAAATTCAATTATTTAAATTGCCAAATAAACAGAGACATTTGAAATTCAGGTTAAATCAACATTCAAATATTTAAATTCAATTAAATATTCTATTTCAAATGTTCAAAATTTCTGGGTCGTTACAGAATATCCTCGTCTTCGCTTTGATTTTCTTGGTGATGAAAAGGAGAAACTTCTTAAGGAAATCAAGACATTTCATCCTAAGTTAATTTGTGGTCGTGATAGTCCTCCAACTGGGAAGTGGGACTATAGCAGATGTCCACCAGTTATCACTCCAAAAGGAGTTAATATTCTTTTTGATTCAATAGTTACCCTTTCCGCTAATTCATTAGATAAAGTTAGAAATATAGTTTCTCAACTTTAGATGTAAATCAATTGCTTATTGTATCTTTTGACTTCGTTGTAGTTTGAGTTGTAATCTATTATTATAATAATAATAAAAATATTTTCATCTTGATTTTGACTTTATTTTTTCTTTTTGCTTAAATAGGAGTTACAATTATCTACAGCTCCTCTCCCCCTTGATTTAACATCACGCATCGCTAATCTTAGGGATAAACTGTTAAAAGAACATGGAAGGAGTGAACCTCTTGATGATATCTTACTGGCATGCTTCCATAGCAATGCCGAAGCCTTGAAATGGCATAAGAGATATTTACTTCAGAAAGCCATTGTTAGTAACCCGAAAGATCAAATTGCCTATCTTGAGGCCGGTGTCTAAAGAAAAAATGAAATGATTTCTTCACTGAAGCGACAAGTAAAGTCAAACCCTTCAATCGACGTCAATCATAAGATGTCAGAGCTTATTCAACAAATTAGTGATTTGGAGTTGAAATTGAAGGATAGTCAAGAACAGTGCGAATCATTGGAATACATTATGGGAGACAAGATTTCGAGCATTGATTTAACGGCTTCTCACACTACTCCCTCTATTTCCAAGCCTATAAGGTCTACTTCCCTTATTGCCTAGAAATTCCGTACAATGCTCGTCCCTCCTCCTGGCTTAGAGGAGAACGTGGTGGGTGAATGGTGCAGGAAAGTTAAGTTTGAAATAGCTAGGTATTTTGATGAGCAGCAAAAAGCAAAATATTCGCGAAGTATCAATGAGTATGACGCCAAGATTCAGAAGCTTGAACGCGATAGTTACTTCCTTCAGATTCGCGTTGCGGAATTAGAAAGGGATAATAAGACCCTTAGGGGTGCAAACAGAGCTTTCAACCACGCTCTGAAGACAAATATTGATGCAATTGATGACGCAGACAGGGTAAGGAAGAAGGAAAAGAAACTTAAAGAAGTTTTCTATGTCGCAGTTCATCACATAGTTAATCCTTCGATTACTAAGAATCTTAGCAAGGCTACTCAAGACTCATGACATATTTGTATCTTTTAAATGTATAGACTTGTCTTGTATATATGTGAATATAAGTTTTGTAAATAACTTCATGAGTTATGTAAATCATATAAACTTTGTAAATATCACTTGATTTGTAATTCTTTTCTGTAATGTCACTTCTGAAACGCTTTTTGATAGCTCATACATTGATTTCTGCACTTGTTGAATCTTTCATTTCTCCTTACTGTGCTGATTTCCCTGAAAAATATGAAGCAAACAATATTTCTAATTGTTAGCTTGAAATTGACATACCAGTCTATGTATATCATTTACTTAGATTAACAAATCATCTTGTTAATGGCATGAAAAGTAGTTTATATTAAATGTCTAAATCCTATCTTTTAACCATAATGAGAAATAATTACGAATTTAACTTCAACCATTTAACTGGAATGTCTGAAGTCCGTTGATAGGAAATCCCACCCTAAATCAGGAGTATAAATGTTGGAGAGTAATTTTCAAGAGATATTTAATACAGAGCTAAATCCAAAAATCATTATTTGAACATTCGTGATAGAAACCCACTGGCCCATTCTCAGGTTTTATTGAAACTTGAAAACTTAGAAATCCGAGACCCAGATTCGGGTATTAACGGAAACTTATAATAATGATCTTCTTGAGAGTATTCTTTGACCCAGATTCGTACATTTGTGATGGATAAATAGAAATCCATTATTTAAATCTTACACCTAGATTAGGGCAAAAATAAGTAATAGTCTCGAAACCCAGATTCAGGTATAATAAGATAGTGACTGATAAAGACATGAAACTCAAGATCCGGATATTAGTAAATGATGTTCTGAAATAAATGTCTCGAAACCCAGATTAATTGATGAAATTCAGATATGTGAGACCTGAAACCCAGATTCGGGTATTGATAGATGATGTTTAGAAATGAAAGTCCTGAAACCTAGATTCATGTATTAATAAGTAGAGTTCTATTTTACTCCTTTGATGCATGAACCCTCCAGGTCTTGTATAGAAGTAATTTAATTAGTTGTGTAACATCCCCCTACTTGGAAGCCCAAAAATAATGGATACAGATGTTGCATTCATCCATAGTTATTAATCTTCGGTGACCAAATACGGCGGTGCTAGATACATTGATACACAGATCATAGAAATATGGAAAAATTTAACAATTCAAAACACATTTCCACATTTCATTTAAAACCTTTGATGTTTAATTATTACAAGTACGCTAAGAGCAACATATGAAGATGCCCCCTTGGTAGGTCAGAGTATATAGCAAGGCTCATAAACCTGCCTTTACAAACAAATACACAGCGGAAAAGAAAACAAAAAATAACTATCTGCTTCCTGCACGCCTACGGAAGCTTTGTTCGTCTAAGAAGAGAACCTAACAACCCTAAACCTCAAACTACTCAAAATCAATTGAGTACCCGAGAGTTTAAGGGGAAAACAAAAACTTCGAGTCAAACATAAAGTCTGGTATGAATAATAATCTAATATCTCATTCCTTTTAGATATCTAGTAAGACCATGCTGCTTAGCGGAATGGGTTTTCCCCTCACTAGTATCCTAAAACTTTTATAAAACCATATTTTGTATTCCTGCATCCACAATGGTTAAAACATACATTTTGAAAATATTATGATGATATGCATACTTACAATCATTTAGGATTTCCCCATCCCCTATTAGATTTTAATTTGCCTCAAAGAGGGACTATTCATCCTATTTTAATTTTTTCTTAAGTGGATGTGGACCATCTATCTCACATCTCATAGTTTTCCTAGGATGACTATAAACCCTTCATCTAACATATGGAGACTATCCATCCCCAACATGATGTTGACTATCCATCAAACATCCCATAGTTTTCCCAAGGTTACCATGAACCCTTCTTCAATCACATGGAAACTATCCATCTCCAACTTGATGTTGACTATCCATCATACATCCTATAGTTTTCCTAGGATAACTATGAACCCATCACTTGACCATTTAACCCATGTTATCCACATGAATTTAATTATCTCATGTTATCCACATGATTAACCTATTGCCACTAGTGTCCCTAATTTAGGTTATATCCATTAATAATTTACATTAGTATCCCCAATGATCGTCAAAACATATAAGTGTTGATATCCCCAACTATTGTGTTGAATTCATTAAACCCACCACGGTATCCCTAAGGTTACACATCATTTATTTTATGAGGTTAAAAGAAAACAATTTTCAACTCCTTTGAATGTATCCCCTTCGAAAGCTTTGCTTTTGACCCTTTCGAAAGCAACCTTTCGACCCCTTCGAAAGCATAAACCATGAATTTTAGAATAATAGGTTCCAACCTTTATATACTTTAAAACCCCTCCTTCGAAACCTTTCGACTTAGTTGAAGTATCATTAAGTAAGAGTGGAAGCCTAACTTCCAAACCATTTGTAAGTAAACCTTTCGAAAGCATTGGAAATCAAACCTTTCAAAACCATTGGAACTCAAACCTTTCGAAACCATTGGAAAGCAAACCTTTCGAAAGCAATCAACCTTTTAAACATAAACCTTTGTGAGAAATGCGGATTAAGGATCTTAAGGCTAGAATTAACACTAGAGGGGGGGTGAATAGTGTTTTAAGAAATCTATTAATCTTTTTGAGTTTATCTTAATTTGTTAATAATGTATACACTAATCAGACACAGATATGAACACAGAATCAAACACAGATGCAAATATAAAGTAAAAGCATTAAAGGAAAGAACACACCAGATTTTATACTGGTTCGGAGTTACCCTACATCCAGTCCCGCACAACTAAGTACGGATTTCCTTTCAAACTTCAATTCAACAATTACAACCCTCGGTTTCAAGACTACGAGGTACACCCTCCAGAATAACAATCCTCTGGGTAGAGATACTTGATTTCCGGGGCAACAAGTTCACCCAATTGATTTCCAAGGCTACAATCACACCTTCTCTCGCTCAATTGATTTCCAAGGCTATAATCACACCTTTTCTCACTCGATTGATTACAAAAAGTCTATAACTCAGATTAGCACTTGGATCTTGTAGAGATAGTGATGGAGAATCACACTAGAAGTAATCGAGTATGATTCGATGTTGATTTCGGCAGAGTAATGGTATGATTTTGTATTAAGAAATGTGGAAGAAGAAGAGGAATGAAAACCAGAAAAAAGTGATTAAAAATTCGTTGAAACTGACCCCTATTTATAGAAAAACAACAGCCATGTCCATTCATGAAGAGTTATGGCGAATAGACACTTCTTTTGAAATTTGAATTTTTGAAGCCAACTGACACTATGTCGACATGGGGTACATGGGTATGTCGACATCCCAAAGGGATTTTTGGTATTTTGATTTTCTTTGAAAATAACCTCTATCTTATATTTAAATTATTTTAAACTTTATAAATATACTTAACTATAGTTAAAATACATAAGTAAATATAAAGAACAATATATACATATTATTTAAATATAATTTTATATTTAAATCTAAGTATAAATATTTAAAAGTTAAATATATTATTTGAAAAGATAGTTTAAAATCAGGAGTAATTTGACTCTGAAAATAAAGATGTTTTTGAGGCTAAAATTATTTAAAATCAGGACAGAGAGTTTTGAATCTTTTAAAAGGAAAGTTTTGAAATCATTTTGAAAACAAGATAATTTTGTAAAATCATTTGAATTAAAATTAGTGGATACAAAACAATGTCCCACTAGATTTTCGTAGGTTCCATCCTACTTAGGGTTCCATCCCTTTAACGGGCTCGTAGTGAATTCCATTCCACGAATAAATTGGATATTAAGATGTCAGTGCTTTTCTACGAGTTTTAACAATATTCCTAACTATATAACTTATCTTGAAAACTTGAACTCTTGATAATCTTGATACTCATGAGTCTTCTATCTCTATATCTTGAATCTCTATACTGTACAGTCTTCATTCTTGATACCTGCATGGTTAGATCCTGCATATACATATATATCTAAACTTGTAATGTTAGTATTTATATTTTATAATCTATTCTAAGGTTGTTGTCATCAAAACCAACTCCTCAGGGACTAACAATCTCCCCTTTTTTGATGATGACAACCTTTGTTTATAAAATATCACTTCTATCTTAATACTTCTAATAACTCCCCCTTAATCTATGCCTAACTATCCTATTTTATATTTCTCCCCCTTTGTCATCAACAAAAACATATAACTCTATATATAACTCTTATATAACCCCCCTGAAACTAAGACTACATTACTTGTGATTATAATGATAGTGTTATCATACATAATCAATACTTAACTAAACTATAATCTTAAACTATTAACTATCCTAACTAAGAATTCACAATAATACTAACACATATAAGAACACGAGTTTATTTATTATGAGAATGGCTGTATTTACATTTGCGTTTGAAAAACATATAAACACAAATAACAACGGAAAGAAAGAGAAGAAACTAATGTGTGTTTCTGAACATAGGAGATTTATGAGTTGAACAGCTTGGATAGTGGAAACATAAATTTCCACATTGTTCAACAAGATTCCCATTTTTGTCGAAACACACTTCTCCAACGCATACTACTTGGTCATTATCCTCCTCGTGTGCTTCTTCCATTGGTTCTTCTTCTTCTTCGTCGCTGACCTCATGCTCTTGATTGAGTGTAGAGTCTTCATCGATCACGATAGGGTTGGCATGGTTATCCATTAGGAATTTTTGTAAATTCCTAAGAATCTTGCCTTGTCTCTTTTGCTCTTTCGCCATACGAAGTTGAGTCACTTGAATTTCAGTCAACATCTGAAGAGTATCCTTCATAGACTCCTCCAATTTAGTTAAACGTGCAAGAGTAGAGCATTGGAATGGACTAGAAGTAGGAGAGGGGAATAAGAAAGTTGGTTTTAGGTTTGATTTAGAGGAAGATGCCATTATTATATATATTTCAGAATAGAAAATGAAGAGAAAACAGAGAGAATGAATAAGAATTTGAAATAGAGAAGAATATATAACTGAATTTTCGAATTTTGGTGGGAAATTTTTTTAAAATAAAAATAAAAATAAATAAAAATAAAACGTTACATGTCGACATGTCTTCCTAGGGGATGTCGACATGGTCCTCATATTTTAACTATATGATTTATTTTAATATTAATTATTAATTATACTTGTTATTTATATTTCATATTTCAGTTATATAACAAATACCTAATTCTCTTCTTAATTTAGTAAATGTTGATTCATTTAATGGTTTTGTTAATATATCAGCGATTTGATTCTCAGAATTAATATATTCGAGAGTAAATACTTCTTTAGTTATATTATCTCTAAGAAAATGATGTCGAATATCAATATGTTAAGTTCGAGCATGATGAGTAGGATTTTTAGATAAATTTATTGCACTAGTATTATCACAATAAATTGGCGATTTTGAGATATTTAATCCAAAATCTCTTAAGGTTTGTTGCATATATATTACTTGAGAACAAGCCAAAGCAGCAGAAATATACTCTGCTTCAGTTGTTGATAGAGAAACTGTATTTTTCTTTTTACTAAACCAGGAAACCAGAGAATGTCCCAAAAATGACAAGTTCCACTTGTACTTTTTCGGTCTGATTTACATCCAGCATAGTCAGCATCACAGTATTATATTAAATCAAATGAATCATTTTTAGGATAAATAAGCCATAATCAGAGGTATGTTTAATATATCTTATGATACGTTTTACAGCTTTTAAGTGAGTTTCTTTAAGGATGAGATTGGTATCTTGCACAGAGACATACACTATGCATGATATCAGGTCTACTAGCACTGATATAGAGCAATGATCCGATCATTCCTCTATACAACTTTTGATCTACATCTTTCGAGAGATCTTCTTTACTTAGATATTCATTGGTTGCCATGGGAGTAGGTTTTCCACTCGCAGTAGTCAAACCAAATTTATTAACTAGTTCTCTAGCATATTTTTCTTGACTAATAAAAATACCATTATCTAACTGTTTTATTTGTAATCCTAAAAAGAAGTTTAATTCACCCATATGACTCATCTCAAACTCTTTTGTCATTATTTCAGAAAATTCTTTATTCATTTCAAAATTAGTTGATCCAAAAATGATATCATTTACGTAAACTTGTACTAGTTGAATATCATTTTTATTTCTTTTAATAAAACGAGTGTTATCTATTTTACCAATTTCAAAATTTGATTGTAATAAATAAGATCTTAGTCTATCATACCAGGCTCTAGGAGCTTGTTTTAGACCATATAAAGCTTTCTTAAGTTTGTACACATGGTTTGGTAAATTTTCATCTTCAAAAAGTGGTGGTTGTTCAACATATACTTCTTCTTTTACAAAACCATTTAAAAATGCACTTTTAACATCCATTTGAAATAATTTGAAATTATTATGATTTGCGAAAGCAAGTAGAATTCTAATAGCTTCTAATCTTGCTACAGGAGCAAAGATTTCGTCACAATCTATACCTTCTTCTTGACAATAACCTTGGGCGACTAATCGTGCTTTATTTCTAACGACCTCACCTTGTTCATTCATTTTATTTTTATAAACCCATTTAGTTCCAATTATAGTTTTATCTTCAGGTCTAGGAACAAGTTCCCAAACTTCATTTCTAGTGAATTGATTTAATTCTTCTTGCATAGCCAAAATCCATGAATCATTAGTTGATGCTTCTTTAGGATTTTTAGGTTCAATAGTTGATATAAATGCTATATTACTCATTTTACTTAGTTGATTTCTAGTTGTAACAATAGATTGCATATCTCCTATTATATTTTCAATAAGATGATCTTTTAAAAGTTTAATCCTTTTATTAGGATGATTAATTTCATTATTAATTTCGGTTGATTCCTGATTTTGAGTAATTAAATCTTCTTCACCATTTGTAATTTCAAAATCTTTTAAATTTTCATCAAACGAAACATGCATTGTTTCTTCGATGGTGTTAGATTTTAAATTAAAAAATCTATAAGCTTTACTTCTATTAGAAAATCCGATAAAGATTCCTTTGTCAGATTTAGGATCAAATTTATCTAAATTATCTTTTGTATTTAAAATAAAGCATTTACTTCCAAAAATTCTAAAGTATGACACCTTAGGTTTTTTCCATGAAGAAGTTCATAAGGTGTATTATCAGTTAAAGGTCTAATTAAAATTCTATTTAAAATATAACAGGCGGTAGCAACAGCTTCAGCCCAAAAGTGTTTTGGTAAATTACTATCTGAAAGCATAGTTCTCGCACACTCTTGTATCGTTCTATTTTTACGTTCAACTACTCCGTTTTGTTGTGGAGTTCTTGGAAATGAGAAATTGTGAGTTATTCCCTTCTTATTGCAGAATTCCTCAAACTTTTCATTTTCAAATTCACCACCGTGATCACTACGAATAGTTAAATTTTTAAAGATAATTGATTTTGAATCCTTTTTGTAAAGTTCTTAAAATATTCAAAAGTATCACTTTTATGTTTCAAAAATATTGTCCATGTAAATCTAGAATAATCATCTACAATTACAAAAACATATTTACTATGATTTATTGACTGAATTTGAGATGGACCAAATAAATCAAGATGAAGTAACTCAAGGGGTTTTGAAGTTGAAATCATATCTTTTAATTTAAAGGAACTTTTTCTAAGCTTTCCTAATTGACATGCATCACATAAACTATCTACTTTAAAATTCATTTTAGGGAGACCTCTTACTAGATCATGTTTTGACAGTCTAGATAAGAGTTTGAAATTCAAATGTCCAAATCTCTTATGCCAAATCCAAGGGTCACTTGTATTTGCCAAAAGACATAGGTTATCATTTGAAACTTTCATACTAAGAATATAAATATTCTTTTTCCTAGTTCCCTCAAATATTATGGTTGAGTTATTATCTTCAATGTGACATTTATCTTTTTCAAATTTAATTTTATATCCTTTATCACATAGTTGACTTATACTTAGCAGATTGTGTTTCAGATTCTTAACTAGCAAAACATTAGTAATAATAGGAGTTTCAGAGTTACCGACTTTGCCGATGACGATCACGTATCCTTTCGAGTTGTCTCCAAAGTTAACCAGTCCTCCGTCTTTGTATATAATATTATTCAGCATATCTGGATTACCAGTCATGTGTCTAGAGCATCCACTATCAAGTATCCACTTATTCCTTTTGATCTGCACAGATTGTCCATTGTGGATTGATTCCTTGATACCCATAAAGCATCTTTCCTGCACATTATAAAATTTGGGTAGACAACTAGAATTTGAATAACATTCATATGCAGACTCATGAAACAATGATGATTTAAACAATTCTAAACTAGTTTTAACAGATTTTTCAAAAATAGCCATTTTAAAACTTTTCAAAATTCAGATTATGAAACTTTTGAAAACCAAGCTCTGATACCAATTGTCAGAAATGCGGATTAAGGATCTTAAGGCTATAATTAACACTAGAGGGGGGGTGAATAGTGTTTTAAGAAATCTATTAATCTTTTTGAGTTTATCTTAATTTGTTAACAATGTATACACTAATCAGACACAGATATGAACACAGAATCAAACACAGATGCAAATATAAAGTAAAAGCGGTAAAGGAAAGAACACACCGGATTTTATACTGGTTCGGAGTTACCCTACATCCAGTCCCGCACAACTAAGTACGGATTTCCTTTCAAACTTCAATTCAACAATTACAACCCTCGGTTTCAAGGCTACGAGGTACACCCTCCAGAATAACAATCCTCTGGGTAGAGATACTTGATTTCCGGGGCAACAAGTTCACCCAATTGATTTCCAAGGCTACAATCACACCTTCTCTCGCTCAATTGATTTCCAAGGCTACAATCACACCTTTTCTCGCTCAATTGATTACAAAAAGTCTATAACTCAGATTAGCACTTGGATCTTGTAGAGATAGTGATGGAGAATCACACTAGAAGTAATCGAGTATGATTCGATGTTGATTTCGGTAGAGTAATGGTATGATTTTGTATTAAGAAATGTGGAAGAAGAAGAGGAATGAAAACCAGAAAAAAGTGATTAAAAATTCGTTGAAACTGACCCCTATTTATAGAAAAACAACAGCCATGTCCATTCATGAAGAGTTATGGCGAATAGACACTTCTTTTGAAATTTGAATTTTTGAAGCCAACTGACACTATGTTGACATGGGGTACATGGGTATGTCGATATCCCAAAGGGATTTTTGGTATTTTGATTTTCTTTGAAAATAACCTCTATCTTATATTTAAATTATTTTAAACTTTATAAATATACTTAACTATAGTTAAAATACATAAGTAAATATAAAGAACAATATATACATATTATTTAAATATAATTTTATATTTAAATCTAAGTATAAATATTTAAAAGTTAAATATATTATTTGAAAAGATAGTTTAAAATCAGGAGTAATTTGACTCTGAAAATAAAGATGTTTTTGAGGCTAAAATTATTTAAAATCAGGACAGAGAGTTTTGAATCTTTTAAAAGGAAAGTTTTGAAATCATTTTGAAAACAAGATAATTTTGTAAAATTATTTGAATTAAAATTAGTGGATACAAAACAATGTCCCACTAGATTTTCGTAGGTTCCATCCCTTTAACGGGCTCGAAGTGGATTCCATTCCACGAATAAATTGGATATTAAGATGTCAGTGCTTTTCTACGAGTTTTAACAATATTCCTAACTATATAACTTATGTTGAAAACTTGAACTCTTGATAATCTTGATACTCATGAGTCTTCTATCTCTATATCTTGAATCTCTATACTGTACAGTCTTCATTCTTGATACCTGCATGGTTAGATCTTGCACATACATATATATCTAAACTTGTAATGTTAGTATTCATATTTTATAATCTATTCTAAGGTTGTTGTCATCAAAACCAACTCCTCAGGGACTAACAACCTTTAGAAGGCTTACTAGGTTCAGTTTGAAACATGTGGAAAGTCTTCTTTTAAAAACCTTTCGACTTCATTGGAAGCTACCTTTTGACTTATTCAAAAGCTCTGCTTCAAAAGCTTTGGGTTATACTTCAATTAGAAAAGAAAGGTAAAATATCTAAGTTGAAAGCTTAGATACCTTTCAAAAGCATTGGAAAACCTTTCAAAACCATTAAAATTCTAACCTTTTGGAAGCAATGGAGAAGTGGCTGGTTTTAAAACAAGTAAACCTTTCAACTTTGTCGAAAGCAAGGACTTCGAAAGGTTGGAAAAAGGCGGTAATAACCTTTCGACTGTGTCGGAAGGTTCAAAACAAAACAATGATAAAGCGGCAGTAACCTTTCGACTGTGTCGAATGGTTTAATACCTTTATTTTAGATAATTGACCTGGTCGAAAGCAACCTAGTCGATAGCTCTTATTCGAAATCAAAGAAGGAGAAAGCTTTTGGTTTATAAAACAAACATACCCCAACCTCTTTGGCAACTAACCTTTCGACTTAGAACCCTTTGACCTTGTCCAATTCATTACGTATCAAATAACTTGATACCATATGCATTGGTTTGACCTTGTCGAAAGCTATGAACCTCTCGACCTTGTCGAAAGGTCTGGGTCGAAAGGTCTGGGTCGAAAGGTCTGATACCAAAATGGCTAAAACATGCTAAAAGCATGATTTTCTTGTTTTTAACTTAAAAAGGATAACTTTTCGACTAACCTGCCTTTGTTTGTCAAAATCTTATTGGTTAACAAATGTTTCTCAGAAAAGTGCTGCCACTAATTTCAGAAATAAATAATAATTTTATTTTAGAAAATGCCCCCTCTCCTTAATTAAATATATAAAACATTTAAGTCCCATACTTTAAATTATTTTATATATTCATCAAAACACTTAGGAAAAATCTAGAAAAATTCCAAAAAAATCTACTTTAATATGTTTTGCAACATATAAAAATTTCAAACCCAAATAATTATAATTTTAGCCGTAAATAATTTATAACTCAAAATCATTTTCTTTGCTAGAAAATTAATATAAAATCCACATTAATTTATAAAATTATGAAAATTGAAACCCATCTCCAAAATCATGTTTTCTACAACATAAAATTTTCCAATGGCATTTAAAAATCATTTCATCTCGGTTTTACCCTAAAACCGTGTATATCTCTTTTTAGCAAACTTGTTTAATCCATATAAATCATGATTCAATAATATCATCATTCAATATATCATAAAAATAGATTTACACTAAGATCTAAAACCATATGACCATAAAACTAAAATAGAGGTGTAGAAATTATTATTCATCTTAGATTAGATAAGGAAATTGAAGTTTGGTTGAAATTGGTTCCTTTTAACTTGAATCCTAAGCTTTAAGTTGATTTTCCCTTCTCTTCTTCCTAATGGCCGACCTTGCTTCTCACAGTTATAAAATTTTGTTTTAAGTAAAATGAACGTGTATGACCTAATGAGAATAGTATAAGGGTGGGAAGTATGGTTTTTTACCCTAATGCCCTTATGTTTAATTTCCTAACCATTTATACAAGTTTATTAGATTTTAAATAAGCACGACCACCTAATTTATTAATCAACCTCAATCTCCTTATCTACACTATTTAATTTATTCTAATTAAATATTATAAATAATGTTATTAAAATTAGGGGTGTTACAAGTTGCCTCTTGAGCTCAGACGTCTTAGTCCATAATTGGATATGTCGTTTCTCGGGCGTGAACATCCCAGTCTTTTATTTAATGAGCCTCCTCTTGGGATTGGACGTCTCAGTCCATTATTTGATGAGCCTCTTCTTGGGCCTGGACATCTTAGTCCATTGTTTGATGTACCGCTTCTCGGGTTTGGACATCTCAGTCCATGATTTGAAGAGCCTTTTCTCAGGCTTGGACATCTTAGTCCATTGTTGGATTAGCCTCTTCTTAGGCTAGAACATCTTAGTCCATTGTTTGGTGCTCTTGGTTAGCTCATCTTAGAGGCTGGAACTAAGGACTTACCCAACCTCCCTCCAAGAGGCGCCTTGGCCTGGCTAGAGATGTGGTCAAGGGCTTGTCTGGTTCTTTACCCTGGCCATCTTATGGCGTAGATAAAGGCTTACTCCGACCTCCCTTCTGGAGGCGCCCTGCCCTGGCCATAGCGTGGTGCAGACAAGGGCTTGTTCGGTGTTTTACCCTGGCCACCTTATGGCGTGGATAAAGGCTTACTCCGTCCTCCCTCTAGGAGGTGCCTTAACCTGACCAAAGGCGTGGCCAAGGGCTTGTCCGGTGCTTTAACCTGACTATCTTATGGCATGGCTAAAGGCTTACTTCACCCTCCCTCCAGGAGGTGCCTTGCCTTGGCCATCTCGGAGCGGACAGAGGCTTTCTACCATCTTAGGTAGACGACCTTCTTAGGTAGTATCCAAATATAAGGAGCATTTCACTCCCAACCACGTAGATTCTCTTTTAAGAAAAGTAGCTTTTTATTGATCTCATTCAGTATTTCTTTACAAACTCATTGATTTTTTCTTGACGGTAAAAGTTGATTATCATCCCTTCCAAGGCTCTGCAGTGATTAGTTTTATGACCATTCATCATGTGGTAATGGCAATAGGATCCTCCCATATTCCTTTCATATTTTGGTTTCTTCTTTTATGATGGCCAATAGTTGAGCTCATCCTTTTTAGCAAGTAGACATTCTCCATGGATATTGTCAAGTTGCATTCTTTGGGAAATCTAGATTTGAAGCTTGTTTCTTGAGGATGACTCTTTGATTTTTTGTTCTTTGGCCTTATAGTTTCATACTCTTCGATTGCTTTTCTTTTTTCCATCCTTTGTAGTTCTTGTGTAGGAAGTGTTCTTGTTATAATTGGTTGTTGCCACTTGTTTGCAAAGGCATTGTACTCAGCCATTATCTCTTTTTCGAAGATTGTGCCTTTGGAATAGTGTTGGATGGTTCTTCTCGTTTGATTGAATACATTTCCACTTCCATTTGTTCTCCTTCCTAATGAAAAAATAGGGGTGGAGCCAACATGAAAGGGGTTTAAGCTCCATTTCTCAGGACCGTATGATTCCTCTTTTTTCTTGTTCATAATTCTTAGGGCTTCTAATCTGAGCCTTTGCTCTTCATTCTGATTGGAATCCTTGATGATTATTGGGGAGAATCCCATCAAATGTGGTTCTGAGGACCCTTGTTCAGATCTAATGATTGTTCTGGCCATGATTAAACCGCAGTAGATGAACTTGAGATTGAGTTAAGTGGGGTTAGAGACAAGTAGAGTCGGGCGTTCAACCAAGTTGGAGGTTCAAGCTCTCCTTCTAGCACCAAAAATGTTAACAAGAAATCTTGTCAACACCCAAAAGTTGTGTTATGGAACAAGGTTTATCCCTTCGGTAGGTGGGAAAGAGTGGAATGGGTATATCTTCCTTGAATTTCCTCTCAAGTAGATTGTTGTAATAAAAAGTTGTTCAGGTTGACCTTTTGACTCAGTCGAAATGGTTATTTCCTTCCCTTAACAGCCTTTCGACTTTGCTAAGATAGTTGGGTTTTCCCTTCGAAAGCTTTCCTTTCAAAGTGGAAGCTGAATTCAAATGGGTAGTCTTTGGAATCACTGGGTAAAGACTGACTTAGAGGGTTTCGACCTTGTCGAAGGCTTAGGCTATTGAGTGTCTTGAGGTAGTGGTTTTGACCTTGTCGAAAGCTGTTGACTTAACCGTCTTGGATTTGGATTAGTAATCTCAAGTTACAGTGATTTGGAGATAGGTTTCGATCTCGTCGAAAGCAAGATCCTTAGATTCCTTGTATCTATCCAAGGCTTAAGTGAACTATAGTTAGGTTTTGACCTTGTCGAAAGTAGTAGCCTAGGGAAAGATAGCTTGAAGTGTTTAATCAGAAATTATTTGAATATACAAGGTTTTGACTGTATCGGAAGGGTCCTTTTAATATAGGCGACACCAGAAACACGATGTTAAACCTGATAAAAGCTTTAAGAACAATAAAGTAATCTATAAATTAACAACTTCCCTTTCGCAAGCTAAAGATGATTTTATTACGCTAAATTCCCAAATCAATTTTGAAATTAGGGTTTACAACTCTTCTCCTTAAGAAAGTACAAGTTTAGAATGGAAAGATTCGGATCCCCAAAAAATGACCCCTTGGGTCTTATTTATAGATGCGGACCAGCACCTTTCGACCCTAAGGCTTTCGACTTGGTCGAAAGGTGGTTGCCAAAATAACTCTAGTATGCTTCTGCCTTTGTTAAAAGGAATGGCTGCGCTTCTCTTCTTTGTATTGCCTTGTGAGAGCTTTCAACTTTGTCGATAGGCTTTGTTTAGTGGTTTTGATGGTGTTGAGGTGCTGTTAAACTCTTATTTATGACTTGATGCGGAACCTCCCAGGACAATAATGGCTTCGACCGATTCGAAAGGGTTAGTAAAGCTTTCGAAAGGGTTGTTCAAGCTGATACATGCCTTTAAGTGATTTAAATGAAGGTGAAACCTTTAGTTTCGAAAGGTTTGGCGCATGTACAAAGAGCAGTTCTTCATTGTCTTCAAAAGGTGTTGCTTTGACTCATTCGAAAGGTCTTCATCCTTATTGAATTACCTAGTCGAAAGGTGGTTACTGGAGGCAGAAGGGTGCTTTCGCCTCCTTCGACCCCTTCGAAAGGTAAGAACCTTCTGGACCTTAATTGTAGCTTCCTTTCGACACCTTCGAAAGGTTATGAAGCTTTCGTACTTTGGCTATAGCATCCCTTTGACTCTTTCGGAAGATCTAGCTGGAGCTTTTTTCCTCTTGTTATTCTTTGCCTTTTTCTCAAACTGGTTTTGACTAAGTCAAAAGGAATATTCTGTAGTAATAATAAGTAAGCAACACACCACTGATTGTTAACGATGTACTTGTGTTAAAATCAGCTTTAGTTACTTTAATACTCGATGTTGGATTTGTAAATGATGTCTTTTGTTGTAAATATAAATGATACCCAGAATGATATGCAAGAGCACCTTATTAAAATGTTAAACAGGGAACACGTAAGATGGATTCCTTATGCATTTGTAATGGGAATTATCATACATGGTATGTTGTCTATGATATCGTGTTTTGTTTGCGGCGTTCTCGTTTATTTCAAAAATACTAGAGAATTGTTTACAGAAATAACGAACTCCTTATAAAGGAGTGTTGAAACTCAAACTTTCATAAGTGATATTGAGTATAATATGTCAATAATAAATTCAAGTTAAAAATCTTTAAATTGGAAATGTTCCAAATGAAAGATGGTGGTTAATTCAATGGAAATGCTAAGTACATCGTCTTGGATAACGCTGCCATAAAACAATGTATATAAATATAAATGCACAAATTTAAAACTAAGCTGAGGGTAATTCCAGATGTTGAAAATCCCATAACATTGTTATACGATAACAATGTCATGATATAATTCATAACAGAACTTAGATCTCTCTAGAAGTCAGGTGACATACTCCGAATTGTTCCACATGATAAAGGTAACTTATTCATGTTGGAGAGAGTTGATTGACAAAGTAGATAATTGAAACATAATAGCATACCCGTTCACCAAGCGACCAATCCAATTGGTTTTGGGAAAAACGATTGAAGAAGTTGAAAAAGATTCCATAATTGACCCCAACTGCAAATGAGAGATTGATAGAGTTAGGGGTATGCCCTAGGGGCAACTATGTAATTTTGTTACATATGTCTAACTCGATAACTAATCTTGTTCGAAATAAAAGGTGTTTTCTTTCGATTATATACTTGATATAATGTGTTTACTAATTAATTAATCAAATTAAAAGTATATTTAATAGAGAATCCATAAATAGTATATTTTGTGATAGTAGTTACAAAGCGTTGTAACCGTGAGTAATTTTTCACAATAAAAACATACCATTTTAAATGTTCATAGTCAAGATGCATCGAAATTGGATATTGATGTATCCGTTGAAACTAGATTACATTACGCTCTCCAAATGTTAGACAGTGTATTACTCATGATTGTTGGGAGCACCTAGGGATTACGTACTAATAGTTATTTGATAACCATGGAATGATTCACTTGATAATTTTCTGTTGGTTGATATAATTAAGGTCAAATAGAAAATATCGATGTGACTGATTTCATAGTTCTCTCGACTTGAGATTACTTTTGATCTTCAATATGAAAGCTTCACTTTGATTATAGTCAAATCATGGCACGACGTCCATCGAGTGACTATAGTTGGGTCGAGCAGAAGTATTAAAAGCGAAACACTATTCAAGAGTGAATTCGTCTCCTCAGTTATATGGGGTTACGATCAACTCAAATCAACTCAAAGTCAAAGTCTCTGGCCAGAGTAGTTCGGTTAATAGTAATTGTATTATCGAACCAAGGACTTTGTGTTTGGACTATAGAGTTGAATGCATATGATATTGGAATTTTGACCATTACCAAATTTCATAAGTCAAAAGTGGTATAGTTTTGATGAAGAGAATTGGTGTAAATAAAAGTCACAACTGGGTAACACTTAACAAAGTGAAATTGGATTTTACCGAAACCAAGTAAGCGATTAATTTGACCAAAATGTCACACCATCTGCTAAGTGATGTGTGAACGTTAATTTTCAAATAGTTCGATATTAATCGTTTACCAAATTTACACCTGACAGTTCACACAACCGAAATGATGAATTCTCTTTTGACCAAATGTTTTAATTAGTTTATAATTGTTAATAATTAATTTAATTAATTAATATTTATGAAATATTAATTATGAAATTTTGATTATGATTTTAGGAACAAATATTATTAAATACATGTATAATAGTTATAAATATATCAATCAATATACGATATCGATGAGCGTTTAAATTGGATTTAATCAAATAATATTTTCTTTGGGTTTAAATAAGATTTTGGCCCATTGTGATGGTGAGAATTTTGGCTACAATATGGTAATAAGGGATGGCTCAAATTAGGGTAGAATGGTTAAATTTTAGATGGCTCCGATTGAGGGAGAACTGTTATGAGTAGTGATCCACTATTTTCTCTCTTCTAACCACTATTTAAACATCTTTAACCCTAATTGCAAATGACTTTTGCTTCCACTCCTTCCTTCTATATCTGGCCGAAATCACTCTACATGTGCTCCATCATATCAAGCTCAAATCGATTAAAAATCGATCGCTATCCAATAGTCAAAGGTCAATGGTTCAATGACTAGCAATCCGTCGAATCAAAATGCATTCAAAGTAGAGAATATATCATTTCAAGGTGTGCTTCAAGGCATTGGTTCTTAGGTATGTTTTACATTGAACAATAGTTTATAATTTTCTGAATAATATTTCATTATGTGTGTGTGTGTGTGTATTGTTATATTGTTATTTAAGTGACAATTCTGATATGTTTTAATGTTGTAACAAGCTAGATTGGTTATATGTATGTATTCAATTAAAAACAATTTTCTAATATACAGGATAGATCTATACAGCTGCATATTTCAGATATAATTAATTATTATTTTATCAATCTATAATATATGTGTGTGTATCGTTTAATTATACATTTATAGTTTATATTCATACAATATATTTCTATGGTTAAAATTGATAGTATAATTTTATACTTGTATCCTTATAGTAATAATAATTTTCAACAACAGTAAAATAATTTTTATAATTATTAATTATTATTTAATATTATTTAAACCAATATACTATATAAATAAATTATATAAAATTAAATATGTTTTCAAAATTATTTCTTAAATTTTTTAATTTTATTTTATCACAAGCTAAGATCTCGGCCAGAAAATAAGAATTAAAAATTAATTTTTTCTATTTTTAAAAATTATCATAATAATCGACCGAAAATCAATAAAATAAAATAAATATAATTAGATCGGTAAAAATTATGAAAAAGTATTTTAGACTTCAAAATATCAAATATGATTTATTGGAAATTTAAAATTTTGAAAAACATTTCAAAAATAATTTTTTATCAATATTTTATGTATTTTAGAAAGAATATTCAATTAATATATATTTTAAAATAATAATAAAATTAATTATAAATTTTTTGGTGCTGTACATACGATCTAGAATTTATAAAAATTATTTTGTTAATATATATATATATATAGATATTATGAATATATTAATGAATAAATAAATAAATAAATAAATTTTATTTAAAATATTATTTTATCATTATATATATAGGTTTATGTTTTATTCGTAAAAAATATTTTATATATATATATATATATTAATATTTATTATTATAGTATGCATATATAAATATATACCATTAATATTTTATATATATTTATAAATTTCATACACACACACATATATATATATATATGTCTAAATATTTACATTAACATAAAATTATTTAAACAAAATTAACACACACACACATATATATATACATGTATACACACACATATATACATACATATATATGTATGTATGTATGTATATGTATGTATGTATGTATCTGTTTGTATGTATATATCTGTCTGTGTGTGTTTTTTATATAAGTAATAAGTTTAAATACATACATATATTTGAACAACGTACAATATATATCGGATGAGCTAACGTGTTTGTTGCGTTGTAAATTCCAACATCTATATACGGACAAGTTATACCTTGCGCGGGATATCATGTTACTCATGCATACACACACACACACACACATATATATACACACACACACACACACACACATACATACATATACATACATATATATATATGATACATATGTTACATATGTGTATATTTATATATATTGATATATAAATTAAATAAAACTATATAAACTTATAAATTCAAATAAAATAAGAGATTTTATTTAAATAAATTTTCTAAATTTTCTAAATGAATTAGACTTTATAGACCGAATAAAGATCCAATAGGACAATTTTATTTGCATGAAATTCAATGTTGGTATTTTTAACATGCAATGCTTCGGTTAATCGTGGTTAACCGATTATTATTTAATCAATCGAAGTGAATGGTTAATCGATTAAAGTGGACGGTTTGGTCGAATGATCCAAATTAACGAAGGTTCGGTTGAGTGATCCACCATTACTAGATGGTTAATCATTTGAATTAACTAACCAACGTCTGATAATTAAATTTGTTCGAAAACAGATTCTAGATCTAAAGACAAAGTTCAGGTAGTGTATTTTAAACTTAAAATTGCTAAATCTTGGATACCAGCGTACCATCAACGACCCAGGCCTTTTCTAGTGAGCTCATCAGATGCATAAGCAAAATATTTCGCATTCCGCCCAGATATTGCGCCCTTCTGAACCCACTAAATGACAATTCATAGACTCACTAGCGGCCTGTTTATCAAACTAAAAAGAGGGCTAAATAAGCGGGTTTATTAAATTTAAGCAGGCCTTGTTAGTTTTTTTTTCCCAAACAAATAATTACAGGATACTGATTTACACTTTTTGACTTGCGGAGTTGTTCATTAGCTAAATCCTTCCCGTCTGTAATTCATTCCAGGTTGAAATATATGTACCAAACACTACTATGCCTGATCTGAAGCAATACTCAAATATCTCATATATGCATATTATCATCAAATATGCGGGACCGTTCGTAGTTTATTTTTGGCACGTTACCACTCGCCATGCGTCGAATGCATAGACCCGTTTCCTCCAAATAGCTCCTCGTTCCTCTTCCTTCCTTTTCCTATGGATTTTCTTTTTCGTCACTTCCAACTCCACGCCATCAATTTGAGAAATCAACATTTTTTAATTGTCAATCCGAATATATTTTCAGATAATTTCTGTGTATATTTTTTCCGTATCTACAATATGTATATTTTTGAAACTTTTTTGCGTACTTTTGTAATTTAATTTTTCAAAATGTCTCGTAACGTTCGAAGAAGTCCACACAATTGGTCGTCCGAAGCTACTTTGATTCTGATGAAATATGCTATAGAAGCGCAGCTGCTTCTGGTAGTAATAAAAAGTAGTGCATAAAGTTGTAGTGGAAAAGTTCAACCGAGCTGTATAAAATATTTTGTACATTGGAACGATAGACGAAAGTAAGGTCCGACATAAAAATGATAGTCCTAAAAGAGAATGAATTAAATGTGAAAGTTTATGCAACAAAACTGGTTTTGATTGGGATATTCAATAACAAACTGTTACAACCAGCGAGTAATAGTGGAACGATCGTATAAAGGTATTTTATACATGCGTTATAATTTTTTGTTATATTACATATGTTATTGTTTTATTAATTTTTTAATGATTTTACTTGTAGGAGTTTGCGCTGGTTATTTTGAAACATAAAAGAGGACCGATTGACAATTTGGAGTTGATGCAATAATTATTTCAACCGAACAAACATTGCATCGTCGGCTGTTAACAAAGAACCACCTCAACAACAAACCCCTCCACTATGCAAACCCAATTTGATAGAACATTGATTTTTGATGGGTTTTACAGTAAACTTGATGAAACGAATGCCCTCTGAACAAATCCTAAATTTGAATTCACCAAACATCCTCCATTGCAACAAACTACACACGTTGGTTCATCTTCTGGTGCTAATAAAACATGTAGCGGAGGGAGAAGATGTCGTGGAGGAACCGATGAGAAGTCGTGCAGGATCATTGACCGAATGCACGAGAGACGGATGAAAAAATCTCACACGGATTCAGAAAGTCCGAATACATGCAACAACACAAATAGCGTAGATTTCACATGAATTCTGTAAATTACATAAATATGGTTTCTCGCCTTCAACGAATTAAAAAAGGAGAATAATTTGATTTTGCTGAAGCGTTGATAATTGTTATAGTGACTAATTAGCAAAAAATTGGTTATTGTCGGTGGTTGCAAGTAAACAACACGTGAAAAAGTACCAAGCGTATCTGATAAAACAAGGTGGTGCCGGTAAGTAGGATATTCAAAAATTTACAGTCCTGTCGCATTTTATGTGCTTTGCTTAACGTTGTATTTATTAAGTTATTTTTATTTATTTTAACATATTTTGATTTTTTTACATTTATTTCATTTTAGTTAAATGCATATTACACAATAAAAACAAATAATTAATTAATTATAAATCAGTTAAATTAAAAGTTATATTTTAAATACTCCGTTCTAATATTTCTTACCCATCTTCAATCATATTCCACATTCAATCGACTTTTCCATTAAAATACAAATTAATGAAAGCAAATTAACGAAAGTGAACGACTGATACCGCTGCAGTGAGAGAACGATCTTGCTTGTTGTTTAAGAGCAAAGTGCAAAAAAAGGAAAAAGCAAAAAGCAAAGAGAGAAGGAATCCAACTCAGTGTGCAGCTGTCATATTATTATCATATAGGACTGCAATTATCTTTATAATCATTGCCGTGTTATATCATATAAACTCATGTCATCGTCTAGTCAGATATCATTTACAAGTAATTACTATTGTGTTGTACTTCCAGATTCCAAAACAATTAAATTAACATGTAAAAAAAAATTGGAAGTATAAAACAAACAAAATTTACCCAACGATTTTATCTTTATAAGTCGATAAATTAACATGTAAAATAGAAATAGAAAAATATAATACAAACAAAATTTACCCAACGGTTTCATCTCTATAAGTAGACAACATCCACGTACGTTAAGTTGCAAGAGTTTATAAACTCTAAAAATCAATTTTGCTTCAGAATTTTTTTTTTATATACGCAGAAGAATCCAATAGATCAGTAAACTATCGAAAAGAAGTTGTATCTGTCCGTTTCAACTTATGATATGTATAACCTATGAGTACTGTTTTTAGAAAAATGTGTGCAAGACATGTCCGGAGTCTGGATCTATTATCAGATCTAGACATCTTTTTTTAGTACGTCCGGAGGATATAGCATGTTACACCCGTAAGGTAAGCATGTTTATTTGAATAACCCAAGGAAAAAAATGTTACTGGATAAGCTATATAATGGACGTATTCTACTGATTGATTGTGGTTTATTTGTTATAAGACAGAAAATATGAGTGCTTTTGTGATGAAGGGAAAAAACACATGAAAAGGATATTTGAATGAGTCAAGAAAAGAGCATGGTATTTGAAGAAGAATGCGTTTTTTGGATCCAAAAGAGCATGGAAAAAAGAATAATTATTTGATGTTTTTGTTGTATTATTTTAACTAGAATTAATAGGTGTTAAAATGGGTGTGAATTAATCCCATTTGTTATTAAAATAAATTAACGTGCAAATTCATTACAAATGATACAATGATACAAGCAACTAAGAAAAAAGAATGAAAAATCGCACAGGTGAATGCAATATCAAACTCTACTTCGTTTACAACTTAATAGAAACAAAAATTCAAACTACCACCAATGTAGAAGTTGCAACTAAAATAGAATCAGAAGAACAAAAATTCAAACTAACAACAAATAAACTTTTTGAATATGTTAAACATATTCACTTTATAAAAAAACAACTCACGCGCAAAGCACAATTTTTTGGTCCGACCGCGAAGTTTCAAAAATATCCTTATATGTATTTCTTTATTAATAGTTGTAATATATTTGTCGTCGCAATCATTTGGTGTCAGCATGCAATACCAAAAACGTCTCTACAGATATTATTATTAAGATTTGGCATCGCTTAAAAATAGCATCTGACAATTAAGCTTTCTTTACAAATTCAAAATTTCATCTACAGATATTTACCAAGTCTTAATATTACTTAAAAATTAGATCTAACAAATAAATTACTTTACAAGTTTGTTTTTATATATTAACAATATAAATAAAAATTTAAACTAAAAAAATATAGAATTGCAACTAAGAAATAAAAATTCAAATTAACTACGAATGATTCAACACAAAAATATGGCTAAATATTTATGAAAATCATTTTTTTTAACGTATTAAACAAATACGATTTGTAGAAAAACAATTCGGATGTTTTCATCACGCGCGAAGTGCGTGCCGTAACGCTCGTTATCTAATAATTTATTCATTTTTTAATAATAGTTGTAATAACTTTGGTGTCACACTTTTTTTGTGTAAGCGTGAACTACCAAAAATGTCTCTTTACATATATTATCAAATCAACTTGAAAATAAGATTCAATAGATAAGCTTTCTTTACCAATTCAAAATGCTCGTTTATAAATATTACAAAATCTTGTTATCACTTAAAAATATGATCTAACAAATAATTTTTTTTACAAATTCAATTTTTATTAATTAGTAATAGAAATAAAAATTCAAACTAACAAAAAATTAAATGTTGCAGCATTGAATAAAAATTTAAACCAACTACACATGATTTAATCGCAAAAATATGGCTAAATATTTGGGTAAATCATTCATCTTGAATGCGTTAAAAAATATAATTTGTAGAAAAATAATTCACGCGCAAATCGCGTGCCGTAAAACTAGTCTTAATAGTGCAAATATGAGACTTTGACAGTCCTAGGTGAATTTTAAGCGGACCAATTATTCTGTTCTCAAAATCAAAATTCATGTGTTCTCCGTTTTCTGTCAGATCCTTTCATTCATTTTGAGCGTGGTTTCTATAAATTTACTTTTTATACAATGAATCAGTGGCTATAGTTAGCTGGGCACACGAAGGCACAAGGTTTGAAAGCAGAGAATTGAACCCGTTCATACAATTTTGAAATTTCTATCCAATCCAAATTTGAGGTTTGGACTTATATCATAATTCTGAAAAAGAAAATTGTGCCTCGTACATTCTCTAGAAATTTCAATTTATTGTTTAACCTTCATCAAAGGCTGGTGCCTGACTTTATT
Source organism: Allium fistulosum (assembly GCA_030737815.1). Classification (NCBI taxonomy): domain Eukaryota; kingdom Viridiplantae; phylum Streptophyta; class Magnoliopsida; order Asparagales; family Amaryllidaceae; genus Allium; species Allium fistulosum. Next base: position 4,373,706 of record JASFAW010000015.1, read on the forward strand.
GATCTCCTAGCAATCGTCATCCCCAATTGTCATTACCGCTAAAAGTATAGAACTTGGTGTTCCAAACATTTTCTTTAGTTCATGTTAGAAGATCTCAACCATTCCACTTGTGTTTCAACTTATCCCACTTTTTTCCATTTGAGCCTTATTAACGTCGAGCCTTAAAGTTCATTGAAAACCTCCATTATCCGTGCGTACCATAGTCTTACTTGTTTGTCAAGTGTTTTCATCATCTTCTAGCAAATATCGATGAACGCCAACGTTCATACGGAATCCAATTTCAGACTGATTGTGATGAATCAGAGGACAACATTCTTAAAAATCAAAACTGTATATATGATACATAAGAATAAAATGAATATAAATATCTTAAAAATCAATTGATCGGATTGGGGAAAAATCAGAAATTTTCAGATTTAGTTTAATGATGATAACAGGAAGATGCGGAAGAAGGGGTTACAAATTAAGTCGGACGCCAAAGGATCTATTTCCAAACTATGATAAGTGAGTCTGCATGTCCGTTTCTGCATTTAATGCATAGGGCTTGTCTGATGCATCAACGTGGGAACAAGGAAATGAAAGGCTTCGAGCATATCGTATATCTTTTAATTGTAATTATTTTAGAGATATATTAGCTAGGGATGATTATATATAACTATAAAGAAATAGTTGATGTGTTAGGACAAGTTATAACATATGAAGATGCTTGGCAAGAGTGGTAAAATAAGGGAATTCAATCATGAAAAAATGAATTTCACCGTGGCGCCCCTAATGTATTAGAGTATTTTATAGCATTATTACAAAAAAATATATTATTATTGTCGATTAGTTTATGTAATAATCAATTTCCTAAACTAATTATCAATGGTTAGTCGAGTATTTCACCACCTACAATTTCACAGCCTGCTTATTTCTCTTTTAAACATTGCATTCAGCAGTTATCAAACATAACATTTTCCATAAAAAAGATGAAGGAAATATTTGTCAAATTAAATAAAAAATTGTGAGAAAGGAGTTTGTATATAATAATTAATTTTAAAAAGGGTATAACTAAAATATAATTGGTTTGATAGAATTTTGGATTTTGAAAGAGGTTGTAAATGTGTAGAAAATTACAGAAACCTAATCTTTAAACTTTATTGAAAAAAAATTCATTTTTTTAAACCTTATTTCTCTTTTTTTTCTTCCATATATCGGACAAAGAGATTTAATGGCTTATCCATAAGAGAAATACTCTTTATCGTCTCTACAAACTAAACAAATCACTTATATATCCCTTTAAATTAAAGCGCGCGCGCACATCTCCTTAAAGCAACATGTTGAATCCCCAATCCAAATATTTTGTCTATAGTTCGAAAAATGGGGTTGGCAATAAAAATATAGGAAAAAACTAAATGAAACCATGGATTTGGTGAGAAAAATTACATTAAATTCATAAGTTTAATGCTGTAAGAGCGTACATGCATAAAATTTGGACTTTGAAAGGATTTACTCATTGGTTTGAATTATTTGATCATAAAATATCATGACTTGGACCTAGAAAACACTTTCATTCTATTCTTGATGAAGATTACATGAAATTTGACGTACAATATGACATACTATGGTGAATTTTGGCTCTCGCTTTTCAGCGAATGAAGTTAGGGGAGATTGGTAGCATTTTTCGATGGTGGTACGTAATACTAGTACAAACGCACAACGGTGGAAAACAGACCGTTTGAAAGTGTATTTTCAAAAAAATAACTTTTGTTATCTTTTTTTTATTAATTCCAGTTAAACACATGATGATAATATGTTGAATAAAAAATAATTTGTGTTATTCAAAACGAAAAATGAAATTGTTAAACAAAATACAATAGAGAACAATTAACAATTAAGCGGTGAAAATGACACATCTGATATCATAATATCTAAGTCTCTAATTTACCCAGAACAAAATTTGAAACCAACAAGTTGGTTCTCAAACAAGTCCAATTTAAAAACTCATTACGGATCATTTACATGGTTTCTAATGTAATAGCCCAAGACATAACTGTGATCATAAACGCCTCACTGATTTTGTGTATATATCAAATTTTCACCCTGACATTTAACTAAATATAGGCCAGCAATAATATATAATTAAAGTCAATTATCATTAACCGTGAAGACAATTATCATATACTACAAAACACAAACAACAGTCTGAATTACCAAAATATCACAGCATCTAAATTATCAACTAAGAAAATAACATCGGTACAAACAAACCAAATAAAAAAAAAGTGTATTCTATCATCATCTTGACAATGTGATGCCTTGATACGGCCCTAGTCTGAAGGCATCTCCAGTGGATTCAGGACTGAATATTCAGCCCGTCGAATATTCAGCCCTGAATCTGGATTGGGCATCCAGTGACCAGGCGCCCATTTAATGGACGCCTGATGCCAGACACCCATTAAATGGGTGCCTGATGCCAGGCTCCCATTAAATGAAAGCCTGACACCTCCCACAATTGGGGGGAGGGGGGGCTTAGGCGTCCATTTAATGGGCGCTAGAAGGCTGACGTCCATAAAATGGGCGTCAGGGCTTGGATGCCCAAGCCCAGTTCAGGATCCTAAATTGGATCATGAACATTCAGCTTAATATTAAGGTTGAATTTGACCATGGAGTTTTCTTTCTCCACCTTTGGAGATGCCCTAAGAATGATCTTGAATCTACTAACTACCTCAAACAGCTCCAGCAAATACACTCACATATGCAAACTTAGGTTTTATTTAGAGGCTCTTAAATTCTTTCACATACCATGAATCTAGATAGAGATTTTGCAACGTCTTACTCAGGAAATTCATCGCTTGCGATCAAATCTTAAATCTAAGCAAAATCTAAACAAGAGCATGCATCAATGATTTTAGGGATTTTCAAAGTGCTTGATTCGGCATTGAAGAGAGAAAGATCATCATGAGCAGGTTCTACTTGAAGATATATAAACATTAGTATAAATGTCATTCTTCTTATATATACATATCTTTGAAGGTAAACAGATTACTAGAATAGGAACTATGTAACACAATGCATCAAAATTTCAAAAGTTTTGTTGTATGGCATAAAACCAAGGAGAAAGGGACTATCAATATCAAAAAAAGATCACAGAATGCATTCTTATGTAGGTTGAGCTAGATGTGTTGCAGTAATCTATTGAGTATTCATAAAATTAAAGTCCATGTCTATTTCTATATCAATGCATCTGCAAATTTTTACCTGAGTAAATGAAGGGGAATACATTTTAATATTTCACCAATTTTTGATCATTGCTCTCCGCCTTAATTTACAGTTTAAATACATACACACTGACAACCATTTATATACATATATTCACTACAAGGGAAAAGACATTTTCCGACGGTTGAAAACTGTCGGAAGAAACCGTCGGAAAATAAGACGTCGGGACGTAGTGTTTCCGATGGCTTCCGACACAGGGCGCCGAACATTTTTCCGACGGATTCCGACGGATTCCGACACTTGTCGGAAGCCGTTGGAAAAGATGACCTATATGCTGTCGGAAGCCGTAGAAAAACTATTACGTGAAAGCTGTTGGAAGCCGTCGGAAATCTGCTGTATTTTTTTTTATTCTTGCTGCAATACAGCCTTCCATCCACATTTTCCATCCAAACACTATTACACCAATACTGCAAAATCCAATATAGAATATTCCAACCAAATATCAAAACCCAAACTACACAAAATTCATCAAATACACAAATACATCAAATTACATCAAAATAAAATACATAATATACATAAACATTCCAACATTCACAACAACCACAACAACAAGTGTTCTACCATGTCATACATACACAACATAATACAAAATCATCAACATCCACATCATCAAACAACCACATAACCAAGTGTATCAAACATAATCATACAAAAATTAACAACTACCACCACCGTCTACCAAATCATACAAAACTAAAAAAAGCATACCTGAAAAAACAAGCAATCAATCACTCTCCTCCAAATCCAGAGCCAACAGAGGAAGGGAAGCGGCCACTATACTGCTGCATGTACTCGGCGATATGCTGGTCTAGCAACTGTGTGGTCTGTATGGCCTGTCGACGGTTCTGCTCCTCCAGCTGGACCACTCTAGCCCGCAAATCTTCAATCTTTGCTAGATCGATCTGAGCTCTAGTCTGTCGACTCCGTCTCCGACTGCTGGCCTGCAATTAGCAGTAAAATAAATTAGCAGTAAAATAAATTATTTACCACTTAATTGCCAAATCCGTATCATCTGCCATGCTCTGATGGATCCATAACGGACTCAAAAATAACATCCTCCTCATCAGTCGTCAGCTGATCTCGACCCGTATCAGCAAGGAGTTTCTGGCGCTGCTCCATAAACTTTTCCTGCATTAACAAATTAATAACATCATATCTTATTTCATTATAGTTTAACAAGCAGAACAATTACTAATACTGCATAAAATGAAATATGCTTACATGGCTCCTGCTGGATTTATCGTCGTGCCATGTATACGAAACAGTCCCGTCCGGATTTACATGCTCGACAGCATGCATACGAGTGAACACATCCATATAGCCCATGTGACCATGCGCCTCAGCTTCCTGAAGTTGATTTTTACATACAATTATTATACATTTAAAATTATATAGCATAAACTATTTACAATTATCATTCAGGAAATTTACCAACTCCTGCCGATACTGCTGAAATGACTTCGACCCTCCACGATGAGTGACGGAATTTTTATTTCTGTTTGCAGAGTTTTTATCCGACTCTGCCTGTACATTCAAAATTTGATACATTATTTTTCGATCACGTCAAATTAATAATTCAAAAAAATTTAGTATACTTGTCTTCGCCTCGTCAGTTTCCCAGTATGCCAACCATGCTTGCCATACGCTCTCCCCCATCCACCGTGATTCCTTACCAGATTTCTTAATTTCAGATATCGAGTCCCTATAGTTCTTGCGCATCTTCTTCATCCAGTATCCTCGTGCCAGCAGCATATCGTCTGTTTGGATGTCTATCTCAGCATGTGTTTCACGATAAAAAGCAAAAAAAGGATTACACTGTAAACGATAAACAATAGAAAAACGACAAAAACGAATTAAAAATGAAAAACAGAAAAATATACATACTAGGACATCCTGCCATTTACACTCTATGATGTGGGGAGGGATGTTATCCCACTTTGGCCAGCAAGCACTCATCCTACTGCGATAAGAAGCTCTAGAGACATCCAGCACAACCTTCGAGGGAAGTAGGTCGAACCCCCTGTTTTTAAATATGATACAGATAAGTACGTACGTATATCATAAAAAAAATAAGATGCTGAATAAAATTTAATTCTTACCCCTCTGCTCTAGGGACTAACGAAACTACTGGACGCTGTGAATCTTGCGGTGGGCCACTGCCATCGCCTCCTGATGATCGGGAAGAGCTCCTACCTCTATATGACATTATGATAAACTTGTGACATATATACACATTATTATATAAGAGAATAATAACATGATAATGAAATATATTTCATATGTAAATGACATCAACGGTATAAATTGCTTAATTAATGACTGAAATGGAAATAGAAATGGAAGTGTGTTATACCTGATTCATAATGGGTCTACTGTTCCGACGATAAGCAGATTTCATTGCATTTTTAATAAAAATTGCTAAATAAATGACAAATGGAAATGACATAAAACATGTAAACAATGGTAAACAGATTTGGTTTCATAGTCACATCAATTTCATAATACATCAAGAATTCAACATAGTTACATCAATTGTAAAAAAATCAGATTAAGATTTATATCAGTCATCATCGTCTTCTGATTCAGATTCAGTCTCGTTTTCTACGATATTTTCCTCTGCACTGTCAAATGCTTCTACCAAAACATTTGATTTATCGATCAAAGGACCAAAATCTGTATGATCATCTGTAATTATTATTTCGTTATTTTGCTCAAGATCTGTCTAATAAGCTTGTTCGTCCGGAATATTCTTCCCATCGAATGTGAATCTGGCCTTTGTTTTAAAAACTGCAAACTAATCTGCTTTATCTCTTTTTAGAGACGGATAAGGAGCGTAATAAACTTGCAATGCTTGTTTGGCTAGTACAAAAGGATCATACTTGTGATAGTACGATGTATGCTTTATTTCGATAAGATTATAATTCTTGTGCACATTAATTCCAGAACCTGGAACATTGCTAAACCAATTGCATCTAAATAGAAACACCTCCTCCGCGGGTCGTGAGAAATATGTCAGTTGCAAAATTTGTGTTAGAACGCCATAAAAATCATTTAAGTGATTTTCTTGATCGTCACTACCTTTAACAAATACACCAGTATTATTTGTTAATTTTTCTGCACCGTATTCTTTGGTGTTAAATTTATATCCATTGAAGAAATATATTGGATATGTCTTGACCACTCTTTTTGGTCCCATCGCAAGATGTTTCAACCCTTCATCAACAACACAATTTCTCGGCTCATAAACGTAATTTGAAAACCAACCGAAAAATTCTTTACTGAGATCTCCGTTCGGATGTTCACGTTCATAAACACTGTATATATAAACAAATTATTACATTAGGTTATACACGCGCATGCATTATAGAAAAGAATAAAACAAAAATTATTATTTCAGATTACCTAACAAACGGTGCAACCTCGGCACAATTTAGAAGAATATAAGTGTGTGCTACATGAAGATCTCTATCGTCTAGCCATATTTCTACATTTTCAAAAGACCAACCATGTTGTCTAAAAATAGATAACATTGCTTGAGAGGACTCTTGTTCGTCGCCTTCGTCATTACGAGGAACACTTTCAAATGAAATATTCACATGGTCACTGAAATAGTGAGAGAAAAAGAACGAAGCTTCTTCTTCGATGTAAGATTTACATATCGAACATTCAACTCGTGCTTTTTGCCTCACTTTTTTCTTCAGATAATTCAAATATCTATGCAAAATTAATTTATATTAACTTCATCTTTCAAATGCAATTAAATTACGTGATAACATATTACATACCTCTCAAATGGATACATCCATCCATATTGGACAGGACCTCGAAGTCGTGCTTCAGATGGGAGATGAACAGGTAAATGTTCCATTACATTAAAAAAACCTGGCGAAAATATTTTCTCTAATTTGCAAAGCAATATATGAATATCCACTTCAAGTTTACGTAAACGTTGCAATTTTAAAGTAGTCGAACAAAGCTCTTTGTAAAACATACTAAGCTCCGTTACTACCTTCCAAACTTTTAACGGCAGTAGTTCTTTGAACATAACGGAAAATAAATTTTCCATCATCATGTGACAGTCGTGACTTTTCATTCCGCTCAATCTACCATTTTTAAAGTCAACACATCTACGAAGATTTGATAATCTTTGAAGCCTTGGAGTTATGGGTAAGTAATGCATACGCTTGTACGGAACTTCCTTCCCTTTCTTTTTTCTTGGTTTGTATCTCTCCTGATTACAAATTTTACAATTTCTAAGGTTTGCGTCTTCTTTCCAAAACAACATGCAGCCTTTTAAACATGTATCTATTTTCTGATAAGGTAAACCAAAAGCCGACATAAGTTATTTAACTTCATATTGATTTTCACACATTAGATTATCGGGCGGCATATGTCTTTTTGCAGCTTGAACAACAGCCGTAAACCCAGCTTCAATGATGTTGTATTTGACTTCATCGCAATGTATTCTACGATTACTGACAGCTGAGTGCCGCTTTTACAACCATCCCAAATAGATTTCTTAGCAGCATCTAGTAAATCATAAAAAAATTTTGCTTCAATATTTGGTTCTTCAACATTTCCATCATCGTCGTCAACTTCAACCATAGGAAACATTGATCGTGCTGCATCTTCGACCATATTTTCTATACGGGTCGTCGTAACTATTTCGTTAACGACACTTTCAGACTCTACATAAGTATTTGCTACAACTTCTCCATGCCGATCCCAAACATAATACTCGGGTACGAAACCGTTTTGGCACAAATGAACTTTCACAATATCTGGTAACAAATACTTCAAATGTCTACACCCACTACACGGACAACGAATTTCTGGATCGTTTCCGTTATTACTTAAAGCGAATTCAACAAATACGTTTATACCATTATAAAAATCTTCTTTTATTGAGCCCCTCAGTCCTTTTCTTTGGTACAGCTATCTCCTCCGATCAACAAAATAATCAATCATTTTTCCTATTTGAGAAAATGAGAAGTTCAAAATTTAATATTTATTTTCAAGAATACAAATTCGAAAAAGATTATTTTCATGGTCGTATAATATTTGAATTTAAAGAACTACTTCACAAATTTAAAAATATTTTCAAATAGGGCACATTTTATTTTTTAACGTATCGATACAAAAAATTGTACAATTTTTTTTTTCCATGGTCAGTCATCCTACTTCCCATTACAAACACAGTAAGCATTTACATTTCGTATATTATTTCGTCTCAAACGATTCAACAAAATTTCGGCAGCATTTCCCTTTTGTTCCCTGCATTGTACACAATGCGTGTACGCAGGAAACAAAAAAGAAAAGTTAGGCCGAAATTTTATGAACCGTTTGAGACGAAGTAGTATACAAAATGTAAATGCTTACTGTGTTCATAACTTGTCCAATACAAGGACAAATCCAACAAACATTGTACCAGATGAATATAAATGGTCGTTTTTCGAAAAAAACGACTATTTATACAACGATCATGTACAACACTCGTCAGACGGGGCCAAAAACTCTCTAAGGGACATTTGTCAATTAGATGTGCGCATTTTATGAAAAAATACAGTTTTACTAACTGTTCACATTTACAAAAATATATTTTAATTTAATATATTTATTCGACGTATTACATCAACTTAAGGCTCGTTCGACGCATTTTTTGTTGTTGCATAAGTCAATACGTGCACAATATAATATTCCTAGCTCGTGCATTCATTTTATCTTATTCCAACTAACACAATACAATGATAGCAGTGCTACACACATATACAATCGTAGAATCAAGGCATACACAACGATTTACATATATACGAACAACCACAAATTATACATGTTTTTCACAATTTCACGATAAAAGATGAAATAGGAATACCATGGAATGCTAGAAACTATTATAACACTATTGGAAACAATTTCAATCACCAATTAGCCCTAATTTAACAACTTATGCAAATCTGGATTTAGGGTAAAAATTAGATTTTTGGCGAAAATAAGAGATTATACCTGAGCTAGAGAGCAATAGACGTTGATTACGCAGCCGGGGAGGATCCGAAAGCTCGAAATTGATGATTGGAAGCTTGGGGAAAAGATTTGGGGATTTTGGGTTAAAAAATTTCGTATGGAAATGAGGAAGAAGAAGGCTCGGCTGAGCCCTGTAATTCGTGATTTTCCGACGGCTTTCGACGGCCGCCGACGGCCCGTCGGAAGCCGTCGCCCTCCCACCCCGGTCGCTATTTAGCCATTTTCTAGTAGTGATTATTACTGCCATAATATGGATGTTAATAGGTTAATGAACAGAACTATAGTCAGACTATCAAAACTGAATATACTATATTTAACAGTTTGATCATAAACCTCATTCAAAGAAAACCCATTAAATTTCAGCAGTCTTTTGTGTACCATTTTAGAGATATATAACATAGTAATAAAATAACTCGAGATGAATAATAAAAATCTGATGTAAATTAACTTACTCAACATATATTTGTGCCTATTTTGCAAAATCAAATATGTAAACTTGATTAATATTGGTTATACAGCTACCTCCCCTTATAAGGATCACATCTTTTTAAATGTCTCGTTTATTTTTATTTTCAATTTGAAAGTGTAACTTCATGAAAAATCAAAGGCCATAATATACTTGTTATAACACAGTAGGATATACACAAATTAATTGCTTCGAGCTAATGTTAAGTAAATAAAGTAACTTTTTGTTAGACACAAAGTCCTCTTTTTTTGGAGGAGCAACAATGGGAACTCAAAAAACGAGTATATATGCACGCCCAGGTGGGCTTGCATTTAATCACAACGTGCATGCATTTATAGTTGCACTTTTGGAAGTAAATTTGACAGTACCATTGTCAATATAAAATGAACCTGAAGCAACAACCGAGAAGACCGAGACAACTGAAGAACATTTATAGAACCAATAACTTATAAGCATTCATAATTTTATCAATCGTTTCTTTTTTTTTGGTTTATTTATAATACTGGAAATAGAAATAATACTTGCACGTTTACATGCATATGCTCTTTTAGCTAATGTGGGCTGTGAGCAAAAAATAGTCTTCGTTGCCTTATGAGCGGGTTGGGCCGGTTGAAACAAATTCATGCATACACCTAGATGCGGAGACATAGAAACATGCATATAATAGCAAACACAGAAGGGGATTTCTTCTGGTGTGTGGAGGAAGTCGTTGCCCATGTAGAGAAGCTCAAGCCGAAAGTTCCAGCCAAGGTAGAGGAGATGAAGAAGGGTAGTGAGAAGAAGGATGAAAAGGATGAAGGTGTCGTTGGAGATGTTAATTTATTTTTTCTCGATTGACCAAGTGAATTTTGAGAATTTGCATGTGATCTACTTTAACCGTGTGTTTGTATGATTTCTACATGGGTTTGCATGTCCACATGTGTACCATGTACGTGATGATTATGTATCTTTGTTATTGATGTGAACTTTAATTCCGTGTGTTCATTTTTCACTCTCTCGTCCAATGGAATAAACCACTACAACTCAAAATATAATAAAAATCTTCTCAAACCAAATATTATGTAATTAACTTGCTACCCAACTCATCTACACTCAAAACAAAAGGTGAATTACATTAAGTTGTGGCAGATACACAAAAAATATTTGAGCTAAGTTGCTCAAACCGGTTACTCCATTTTACCAATTCAAGAGTCATCCACCAACTTGTTAAAACAAAATCAACTTATCACCGACGACATCCTTTATTCAAATATGATACATCTATTTATGCGAATACAACAGATTGAGAGGAATATAATGGCAACCTGATATGCATTAAAAAAAGAGAGGAAATAATGGATATAATAGTTCTTTAAAGCACTTGTTTTTTCTAGATCAGTTAGTGTATAGCGAAATTGTGCAATGAAAGCCCGGTTAATGAGAATAATGCACATTTGATGAAAATTATGCTCAATCAATGAAGTTTGAAAAATTGTTCTCTAACTTAAAACTCACTTTCGACAAAACATGCACAATGTGTTTTTCACCTTATGTTAATGTTCTTCACCTAATTACAACCTTAACCAAATCCTAGAATAATGTATGCAAAACAGATTAGCCTAAAATATTACAATAGGTTTCAACAAACAATTAATGATTATAGATGTATTGATTAACGCAATAGTCTTACTCCAACCTTATTGTTATAGCCTTCTGGCATTGCTTATCACACATTATATGTATTGGGGCCTATGATTGAACCATGCTACCATAATATTAATCAATTAACCAAAACTACTATACTGATTTATGCAAAGATATCTCAAATCGTTTTTTATAGTGGACGATTAAGTTTTTGCAATCAACCAAAGCTTATCACACAATAAAATCATCGATGCTAATGCTCCTTATACCAAATAAAACTACCCTATATAAACATCGTAACTCACAGTTTAAGCGTCAAGTGTTTACTACCTTTATTCTTAGTTATATGATTATTTCAGCTCTAGAAATATATTCATTTTCCATGCGATAAAAGCACATGACCAAACTCATAAAAACTTAGTAAAAATAATAATAACGCAGAAGATGCTCTTAAAGATAAATAAAAAGGTATACAATTTAATAGAAACCTTGGGAACAACATTCATATTCATGTGCTAAAGAGCTTAAAGTCTTCCCAAACATAAATATTTATTACAAACTAATAATGAACACATCACAGATAGTATTGACCACCCCTCCTTCATAGCATACTTGAATTTTTACCTGGAAGTCTTCATACTACCTAAATATGGATATTCATATATATATATATATAGACACACACACCCCTCCTAATATATAATGGACCTAACAACACTCCCAAAGAAAAGGCTCATCCAGCCGAAATCCAATACAGTCCCAAGAACCGGAGCAACTAAAACTACCTTTGAGATCAAGCAAGAGATCAGGCAAATCAAAGACAACTTCCTCCCTTTCATCGTCCATAACATCTTTGCATTTCTCCTGCACTGAAAATTCAATGCAGCTGCTTTAGTTGTAGCAGCCTACATATCTTTAAGGAATGTAGAAGCAGGCTCGGGCAAATAATGATGGATTAAAAAATCAAAATATCATTAAAAATATTAAAACGGTTACCCATTAGTCAAATACGAATTTACAACAATGTGAATTTCACACGTTTTTTTATTTATTTATACTTTGCATTCTAAATGCATATGAAGTTATATTAGAAAATACAGATTACATCAACTCTTACCAAGAACATATATAAGAATTTGACAACCATTAAATTTAGTCATGTGCATAGAAAATACTACCAAAGGTTAAGATGCATTTTAAAATTTTACACAGTAAAGTTTCTCCAAAAATTAGCTAAGCACCTCCATAGGTAAAAGGAACTAAATAGAGTTTTCTGTTACTATTTGCAAGTCTCTTTGCATGAAAAGATAATAATGGTCGATTAATGAGAGATTTAATGCATGGTAGTTTATAATTATAAGTAAATTAAAATAAGGATGCAAATACAAAAAATGATTACCTTAGCATTGCAGAAATAGAGGGTGCAAATACAATACCTTGGACTGCCTGTCTACCTGCAAACACAAAGAAAGACTTAATCATGTTGATTATATAGACTATGCATAAGTTGAATGATCCCAAATTATCGAAGCTATTAGCAACCAATTAGACAAACTATGACAACTTAAGTGGATTGTATATGTTATCATGTGTATGCACAACACTGCAGATGTAAGAACTTATAAGCCTAAACAAGAAGATCTTTCAAAAGTTCTGAATGTTAGTTTTCAATTAATACTTAAGTTTAGTACATCATAAAGTAGCTTCGGATAAACTCTCATTGTTACTATCACAGGTATTCATGCCAATTTCGTTCCATATTCAGAATGCATATCAAAATAGTATGGTTAATTCATCAAGTAGCAAAGCAAACAATTCATACGAACAACATATATTTTTCTCACAGTCTTATTAAGTGGCGTTCACTTAAAGGCTTAAACCATACATGAGTACGAATAGAATGATATTGCGAAAACAATTAGTCTATTTTAGTGTACCGGTGTACACAAACTTTCTTAGCCAATTAAATTATATGTAGGTAAACATAAATATTTATTGTTGGCACTGTTATAATAAAGTTAATTTGAATAACATGATGATAGCAACAATCGAACTCTTATAGTGAACACTAATCATTCAATTACTCACCTATTCAGTTAGCAAAATCCATAATTAAGCATAGACTTAAAATATATATTAAACTCATTCAATTATGAAAAGATCAGACATTCAAATTTATGGTGCACATAGCCAAAATATTTAAAGTAACTTAAATTCTACTGTACATGCAAGTCATAAAAAACGGTAAATGTATAACGTATGATGCGTTTTTATATAAAAATAAGGTAAAAGAGCATTCATCAGTCAATGTAGTAGATCACAGCCAAAAGTTTGGTTCTCGTTTGTCAACTATTTATCAAAAAAGGTTACATTGTATACATGTGAAGGAGTAGACATATTAAAAACAATTGAAAATTTATAATGACATTTGAGTACATATGTACCCATCACAAACATTGAGTATGTTAGGAGTAAACAATGTATAAACGAAAATTTTTATCAAGTAAATTGGAGCTCATGCATCTAAGAAGTATCTGGCAGATAACGACATTGGTGTACATGAGCGTGCATATTTAAAAAACGGTGTGTAACTTAAACTATATTTAAGAAGTGGTAAACGTGAGCGTGCATATTAAATAGAGTCAGATCGCAATATGGTTAACTACATGTGGCTTACTAATAGCAGATGCAACGACTGTGGGAAAGCCTGATGAGGAAGTGAGACAAAGTTTGTAAAACAAAATTTGTTTTGTAAGCCTATTAAAAATCTATCAAAGTCCATATCCATAATTTGGTTGGCTATTTTTTTTGCGACAGTATCACAAATTTGATATTTAAAGACATATCCTAATAGGTTGATTAAGTAACTCATAATATATATGTACATAATTCAATCTCCAATATACAACTAAATTGTCAATTATACTTGATTTAAATTTATATCAAAATCAAGAATAAACATGTAAATTGAAAGCACAGATACTAAAAAAATAGAATACTATCTGAAATCTTGTTCGGTATGAGGATGCACTATTGAGAAAGAAAGACAATGCAGATCATATTTAAAAATTTAGAGCACAGGTTTAAAACCTAAATCATGTTTGAATTTCAATATTGAAGCAACAACTACCTAATCGATTAGCGGTAAGTGGTTAGGATTACAGTTAGGTTTAGTTTACAATTTAAATAGTACTTATCATTCATTGCTGAATCGTTCATGCAAACATATTGAATAATATGAGGCTTGAACATATGATCAACACTATTCAAACGGTAAACAAATCATCTTTATTTCAATTGCCACCAGAAATCCATTGAATGCAACACTCAAATTTAAATCAAAAATCAATAGGTAAATTCAAATAACATATAGTAGAACAAAAATAGAATACTACCTGAAATCTCGTCAAGTCAAAATTCGTCTGTTGAGAAAAGGAATAATTGTCATAAAAAATTGTCGACTTCCTTAAAATCGGAGCCGCTATGCTCCGAATCTGGATCTGGTTTGCTCGATGGATGCTTGTTTAAGATCTGGAGTTTACAACGCTTCTGACAGGAAGTAGTTAGTCAGTATCACGATCGAGCTTCGATCTTGAAGCAACGGCTGCCTAATCGATTAGTGGTTAGCGAAGTAGTTGGCGATTGATTCGCGGAGACAATGGGTGGACGACGATGATGGCAGAGACGTTTAAATTGGGGGTGATTACGGCTATTAACAGAAGTGGAATGAGAAATGGGAAACACGAAAGGATATAAGGGTATTTTAGGAATTCCCAAAAGACACGATTGAAAATAGTTCAGGGAATTCTTATTATTAGTAGTAGAGATGAAACCCTTCTGATATGAATTTCCAATTGAGCAGAAACTATTCATTATTAGAACAGATATAATGCCGCCGTGGACAATTATTTATGGCAAATATTTAAGTCGGAAAATTTTCCATGTACCACAATGATATATAGTCTTGTTTCCGTCCTTAACCAAAAATTCAAATAAACAATGATTAATATTTACATAACAAAATTCGGATTACAAAACAACTTCAGTGAATAAAGAAATGGTTAAATAAACAATTATTAGTATCTTAACCTGAAGAAAAAATATGAAGAAAGATCTAAACCACAGTGGACTATTAGATGGAGTATTGATCCTTATGGAGACGATAAAGTTGGCTTGTCCAACATGATGTGCAGTGGCCAGACCATCAATGTCATTCTTACCATTAGATCTCATCAGCGGATCAGCATATAGACTACTGATCTGTTGGAACTTTAAGTAAATTAATTAAAAAATAAATAAAAATAGGATAACGGTTATATATTTATGAGCTATTATTATAATTGAGTCATTGCAAATTTATAGCAATCATATATTTATGAGCCATTATTATAATTGAGCCGTTGCAAATGTATTACGCTAATATATATTCATGAACCATTATTACTGAGCCATTTCAAAAGTTAATGGTATTAAAAATTCATTTTAAATGACAATAAATTCAAATCCATAAACATTCCTTCACTTCGGTAACGTATACAATTTCCATTCTGCCTATTTAAACGATAGATAGACAAAAGAGAAAATGTTAATAACAAACAATTTTTGTTTCTTCTTCTTTATCCTCTGTATTTTTCTCTTTTTAAAAAACTTTACAAGTAATTAAATTAGAAAGTGCTATATTTCGAATAATATACTGTAGTGCAAACAACAAATTGACCAAATTTCAGAAGTTGTTTTACTTGGGGAGCGGGGAGGTTGATAGATAGCTTTGCAACATGAGGCTAAGTCGCAAATCGTCTTAAAGAGAGCGACCTATTCTGCGACTTAGCCAAAAAAAAGATGCTGCAGATTCAGATTGAGGTACAACAATTTTAAGATGATCATGGTTTCGATCGCTGACAACTTTGCTGCTCCAACGTAGATGTTTGAGGTTCCCACCGTATCAACTGCTTCGTTCAAATTCGAAGGCTTGCATTTCAAACGATCGCGCCAAAAGATGGAGTTTTTTCTGATTACGCGAAAGGTGGCACATGGGCCAACGACTGAAAAACCAACGCTGCCCGGAGAAGCAACAAACGATCAAAAAAAAGCTTTGAATGACTGGATTGAACATGACTACCTCTGCAAAAATTATGTTCTTAATTGCTTAAGCGATGATCTGTACGATTATTACAACTCAGACAAGTCAACAAAGGAGATCTGAGATGCGTTGTAAAAAAATATGATACCGAGAAAGCTGGAGCAAAAAAATATGTTGTTAATCACTATTTGAAGTTTCAAATGACGGATGATAAATCTATGGAGGCGTAGCCACACAAGCTCCAGAAAATGGCATATGAGATCATCTTCGAAGGTATGGCTTTAAATGAACAGTTTCAGATTGCTATGTTAATTAATAAATTACTCCCGGTTGGAAAGATTTTAAAAATAATCTCAGGTATAAGACAAAGGAGTTTTCCTTAGAGAGTTTGATCACCCATCTTCGTATTGAAGAGGAGGCCAGAAAACAAGACCAAAAAGAAGTGGTGTTTGTTGTATCTACCAACAACACTAAGAAATCCACAAACAAGAGTCTGAAACCAAATGGGAAAAATTTTAAAAATCAAAATCGCAAACTGAATCAGAACCACAACAATCAGCATCAGAAGAATTAGCATAATACCCCCTAAAGAATGGTATCGGATAGTTGTTCTTATGTTAGAAATGTGGCAATGCACGAAAGTATCAGAACAGGCCAAATCGTTCACCGTAGGTTAACCTAACTGAAGATGCTCTTATAGCTATGCTTACTAAGATCAACCTAGTCGGTAGATCAAAAGGGTGGTGGGTAGACACTGATGCTTCTCACCATGTCTGCTATGATCGTGAAATATTTAAAACATATATAGCTGCTAATGGCATGAAAGCAATGTTGCGAGATTCTCACACCACTACTGTTGCTGGAATTGGGACTGTGGAGTTAAAGTTAAACTCTGAAAAGAATTTATTGCTGAAAGACGTGATGTATACTCTAGAGATGAGGAAAAATTTAGTATCTGGTTTCTTGTTAAATAAATTTGGTTTTACTCAAACTATTGGATCTGACTTGTACATCATCACTAAAAATGGTGTTTTTGTTAGTAAAGGATATGTTGTAAATGAGATGTTTAAGTTGAATGTTGAAGTTAATGGTTCTGTTTATATGCTGTGTGATTTTAATATTTGATATGCCAAGCTTTGTTATGTTAATAAGCGACTAATTCATAACATGAGTAACTTAGGCCTAATTCCTAAAGTTTTCATAAATGATTCAGAAAAATGTGAATATTGTAGTCAAGCTAAAATTACTAAGACCACACATAAATTTGTGTTTAGAGAGTCAGAACCTTTAGATTTAATACACTCTGATATATGAACTTGATGGTACTCTAACTAGGGATGACAAACGCTACTTTATTATTTTTATTGATGATTGCTCTGATTTTACTTATGTTTATCTCATGAAGAATAAAAGTGGTGCGTTAGATATGTTTAAATTATTTGTCACTGAAATTGAAAATCAATCTAATAAGAAAATTAAAAGATTTCGAAGTGATAGAGGAACGGAGTATGAATCTAACTTATTCATTGAATTTTATAAACAACGTGGCATAATTCATAAGAATACTACACCCTATTTGCCTGAAATGTACGGTAAAGCTGGAAGAAAAAATAGGACTCTTACCAAATTAGTAGTAGTTGTTTTATTAAATTCGTGTGCAGTATCTCACTGTTAGGGGGGGGGGGAATTTTATTAACTGTTTGTTGTGTCTTGTTATGTCTTTAACAGAATTCCTAAATCTAATAGCAAAATTTCACCTTTTGAGATTTTTAAAAATCATAAACCCAACTTGTCTTATTTTAAAACTTGGGGTTGCTTAGTGTATGTTCGTATTCCTGACCCTAAAAGAATTAAATTAGCAATTCGAGCATATGAATGTGTTCTCATCGGTTATTCCCTTAACAGTAAAGCATACAGAGTTTTTGATTTGAATGCTCGAGTTATTATTGAGTTAAATGATGCTAATTTCTTTGAAAATAAATTTCCGTTTAAACTCAGGAATAGTGGGGGCATTTCTCCCACTAATAATCCAATAATCAAAAATAATAAACATAATACAGAAAGTGAATCCGAACTTAGAAGAAGTAAAAGAGCTAAGATTGCTAAACATTTTGGTCTAGAATATCATGCTTATGCGCTAGAAGAGGACCATGCTAATTTGAAAGAAGCTCTATCTTCTTTGGATTCAGGGGCAAGAAGTTATAAATGATGAAATGGAATCTCTTGAATCTAATCAAACTTGGCATCCAGTCGATTTACCTCCACACTGTAAAACTATAGGTTGTAAATGGGTACTAAAAAAGAAGGTGAAACCTGATGGTACAATTGATAAATATAAGGCTCATCTTGTAGCTAAAGGATATTGACAAAAAGAATCATTGACTTCTTTGATACTTTTTTGCCTATTACATGAATAACATCAACTCGACTATTAATTTCTCTTGCTTCACTATATGATCTACTAATTCACCAAATGGATGTAAAAACTACTTTTCAGAATGGTGAATTAGAAGAAGAGGTTTATATGGACCAATACGAAGGTTTTGTTATACCTAGTCAACGGAAAAAGTTTGTAAATTAGAGAAATCTCTACATGGTCTTAAACAGGCAATGAAATAATGACATGAAAAATTTGACAATCTAGTTATTTAACATGGTTTTAAAGTAAATGAAAGTGACAAGTGTATTTATTATAAATTCGAGAATAATATTTGCACTATCATATGCTTATATGTTGACGATTTACTTATATTTGGTTCAAATATTCATGTTGTAAATCATATTAAGTCCATATTATGTGCCAATTTTGATATGAAAGATCTTGGTGAAGTAAGTGTGATTCTTGGTATTATGATGACTAAGTCTGAAAAGGAAATTTCTTTAGATCAATCTCATTATATTGAGAAGATGTTAAAGAAATATAATTACTTTGAATGTAAACCTGATTGTACACCATATGATCCAAGTGTAAACTATTTAAGAACACTAGTGAGGTGTAAGACAGTCTGAATATGCGAGCATCATTGGCAGCTTTCGGTATGCCACTGATTGTACTAGATCCGACATTGTATATATCGTGGGATTATTGTGCAGGTTTACTAGCAGACCTAGTATAGAGAATTGGCATGCTATTGAAAGGGTCATGAGATACCTTAAAAGAACCATGATCCTTGGATTACACTATCAGAAGTTTCCCGCCGTCCTTGAAGAATATTGCGATGTAGATTGGAATATGTTATCAGACGATTCCAAAGCTACTAGTAGATATATTTTCGGTATTGCAGGAGGATCTATTTCTTGGAAATCTAAGAAACATACTATTTTGGCTCAATCAACTATGGAGTTAGAAATGATAGCACTAACTGCTGTTAGTGAAGAAGAAGATTACCTAAGGAATCTGCTAGTTGAGATGCTCTTATGGAAAAATAGATACCAGCTGTGTTGATCCAGTACGATATTACTATGGCTATTGCAAAAGTTGAGAATCGTTATTACAATGGTAAGAGATGACAAATTCGTCGTAAGCACAATACTGTAAGAGAGTATATTTCTTCAGGATCTATAAGAGTGAATCTTGTACGCACTAACGAGAATCTGGTATATCCTTTGACAAAAGGATTGGCCAGAGAGAAAGTCATTTCTACATCTAAAAGAATGCGACTATTGCACTTTGATTGTTGAGTCACGCACAATGGTAACCCAACCTAATGACTGGAGATCCCAAGAACTAGGTTCAATAGGTAATAACAAGTTGTAAAGTGATATGAGTTGAACATGCTATTCTTATATACTTAGAAGCATGTATTCCTAAAGTGATTAGAGGTTGAGTTAATAGAAACTCTTAATGAGATTTATACTTTATATTGAGTGGAGTACCTACCTTCAGGAGTACTCTTGATAGACTCACCTGTGTGGATGTGAAAATGTGACCGTTTCCTATGGAAATTTGAACAAGGTTCCTACAACATTCACTAAACTAGGATAGATGTGCATGGCCATAAATGAACGGGCTTAGTTGATAGCACTTTAGAAATTTTGTGTGTGGTTTGATGTCAGGAATAGAGTTCAAGACCACGAGTCACTCTAGTAAACTGAATCTACTCACTATGCAAAGGTTCAAATCGAAAGATACCTTTCATTTATGCACCATCCTATACTTTCAGAAATTACTTAGAAATTTTGTTTTTAATAATTCAAGTGGGAGATTGTTGGAACTTTAAGTGAATTAATTAATAAATAAATAAAAACAGTTTAATGGTTATATATTTATGAGCCATTATTATAATTGAGCCGTCGCAAATGTATAATGGTCATATATTTAAGTGTCATTATTATAATTGAGTCATTGCAAATGTATTACGGTAGTATATATTCATGAGCCATTATTATTGAGTTGTTGCAAAAGTTAATGGTATTAAAAATTCATTTTAAATGATAATAAATTCAAATATATTAACATTCTCTCACTTCGGTAATGTAACGATGCGATTTTTCGACGCTCAAAAGTCGACATTAATACGTCTACTGTATCAAATGCCGCGCAACCGAATGTCGGAAAACCGAACCATTAGGGTTAAAAAGAAGAGGTAGAAGAAGACAGAAGAAAAGAAAGAACAGAAAAACAAAAACAATATCAGAATCTCACATTCGCAGCGGAACAATATATAATAGATAATCACTAGTCTTTTAAAACAAAGAACTATATCAGTTTATACATACATCAATCAGAGTCAATATACAACTCGATACAACAATGGACAGTTATATAAACTTGTCCTCATACAGAATACACAGCGGAATAAAATAAACAAGTACGGTAGTACGCTTCGCCATCCAGCTTATCCCCAAAGCTCCAGAATATCCAGAATATCCTGATAAAAATAACTCTAGGCTGCCCGTGTGGAAAATATATGGGCACCCAAAGTTTAGAAGGGAACAATAAACTCCGAGTCAGTCATGGTGACTGGTGTGAGATCGTAAAACAGTTATTTTCACAAAGAAAATAAAATTAATTCGCAATGCTTTTGGAAAATGAAACTACCATAAGACCTCCCGCCACACACACAATGCAAACGCAGAATTGGAGGAGATTTCTTCTTATGATTGTCAAAGATGCTTACTACGCCAATCATTGGATTATTATTATTAATGTCTAGTGTAGAAAACATTTCGAAAATATAATATTAATCTTAGCCAGCATACGACCAGTATCGTATGCCTACTATAGCTACCATCTAAACAGTGGTGACCACCATAAGTAAATGGCAGGTTCTACAACTAAAACCATACAATTCGTATTGGGAAATGGATTTCCAACAAATGGTCAGGCTAAGGAACTTCCTTTCCTACTGCCGAATGGGATCGCCTCTGGTTGGACGTCCCGAGAGACAAACTGCTCTCTGCCAAACAAGGCCAGGTTACCCCTGTAACTAGGTAACTCACGAATATGCCATCCCCCGGTCCTTTGGGACCTTTATCCGAGCGCTCGGTAACATCATCACACATAATAAATAAAGGGGACAGTTTGGCACAGGTCCCTAATAAGTTTCAAAATACACAAAAACCCCAGTAAAATAAAGTTTGTAAATTAGGTCCCTAGAATTAAGTTACTGAATAATGACATACACTTATGCAATTATTCAGTGAATAATTGCAGACATTTATGCAATTATATCAAAAAATTGCGGAAAATTCCGCAATTATTCATCCAAAAAATTGCGGAAATTTACGCAATTTTTTGAAAAAATTGCGGAAAATTCCGCAATTATTCACCCAAAAAATTACGGAAATTTACGCAATTTTTTCAAAAAGTGGCGGAAAATTCCGCAATTATTCACCAAAAAATTGCATAACTATATGCAATTACTTAGTAACTTAATTCTAGGGACCTAATTTACACACTTTTTTTTACTGGAGTTTTTGTGTATTTTGAAACTTACTAGGGACCTGAGCCTAATATTCACTAAATAAAGTGTGTCCACATGAGTAAGTATCTAGGCTCCATACCATGATACCACCCCTTTCCAGAAGGAAATGACATACCCTAAAAGGCGCGACCCTCATAACCTTGCCGCAACATTCCTGTTTCGACCATTTCCGGGTTGTGAGGCCCTGACGAAGTCTCGTCCACAAAGCTACGCTTTTTCACAAAGCCACGCTTTGATCACAAATGATCAAATAAATGATCATCATCACAGCAACACTCAGCATGCCACATTACCAAATTGGGAATATATCGTTGATAACCTTCAACTACATAACCTCTGAGCTCG
Organism: Allium fistulosum; assembly: GCA_030737815.1. Taxonomy (NCBI): domain Eukaryota; kingdom Viridiplantae; phylum Streptophyta; class Magnoliopsida; order Asparagales; family Amaryllidaceae; genus Allium; species Allium fistulosum. The sequence continues at coordinate 4,396,432 of JASFAW010000015.1, forward strand.
TACGTCTCAGAGAAGGGTGTTAAGCTAAGAGAATAAATTCTCCGCCACCAACAGAAATGTATTTGAAAGAAATCGGCTTTATACCTCAAAACGTAATGTCAGACATGTAACCATACAAGTCTCTTCCGGGTTCGAACAGAACCGAAGGCACTTCCAAAGAAGCCCTTGCAATCCGGATATTCACAATCCCGATAAAACTTCCCATCACAAAGGAAATCCCTATACCGTAGCTAACGGTGCAGAGACAATCGATAGGTCATCCTATCATTTTCACAAATACCCGGTCTTCATCACCGGTCTTCAATACGATCCATATCGTCGTATTATTATTCGGAATGGGTTATCTGACACAAAGGTCCTTTCCCGGCTAAACCGAATAATAAGCGTTTGTTTTAAAAACAATTCAAGTGCCATTTCAAAGGAAATATTGATAGTCGGTGATTTAACTATCAACAATATTCACAACAATCATCAGATTTAAATAATTTTCCCAAATTATTTAATTTCAAAATATCTTCACGAGATATATGTATTTCCACACTTCATATTTGAAAATCAATTTCAAATCACTTTTCACCTTTCAACTTTTGAAAATAAATTTCAAATCAATTTCCTTACACGGAATATATTTCCAAATATTTCTTTTAAAAACCAACTTAAGAACCTTTAATTTATATTTTAAAAGGTGCTTTGGAATATACTCGGTTTTTCAAGGAAAATACACTTCCTTTTCAAAATGGTCCATTTAAACCCATTTAATAAATCCTTATCGATTTACTTTAAAATTTACGTTCCAAATTCGTAAATTTACTTTCACACTTTAAAATTAAATCAGCGTTTATTTTTAAACAAATTTCCCTTTCATTTCATAAATTCCATTTTGAATTTACATTCCCAAATAGTCACTTTTAAAACCCAAAATCAAATTCCAAATTGATTTCTACAAATTTATCGCCTTTTAAATAATTTCCTTTATTCTTCCCAAATTATTCAAAATTCCATTTTTTATAAATTCCCCAACTTTTAAACAATATTACTTAAAAATCCGTTTATTAAAATCCTTTGCCATATTTTGGAAATTTATTCGGTAAAATTTCGAAAATCAATTTCAATATTTTAAAATTCCTTCTTTCAAATAAATTCAATTCTCAAAAATAAATTCACTTAAAGTTTTCCACTTTAATTTCAAAATCCAATTTATATTCATTTCTGGTATCCAACGATACCAAAATACATTCGGCTAAATTTTAACCTTCACAATTTCAATTATCAATAAATCATTCACAGATTATCAATAAATCACATCATTCACATATGAAATAATATTCAAACAATTTGAGGAATCCAGTTGGATCCCTCCAACCTATTTCCCTGTATCCACAGATGTTAGCACAATACCAATTCCACTTCGAGGTGGAATATCACGGTATATGGGATTTTATAAATATCATCCGCTATTATGCGGCGCAATAGGGTCTCATCCGCTATATAATGCGGGAAATCACAACTGCAATATATACATATGCCAATATATATTGCTATATATATAGATATATCCTACTATATCTAATATCACATTCAAACATCAATCAATCAATAACTGCAAAAAAAATCAAATTTTCCTTTTGAGTGAGAAGATCTCTCCTTTGCTTTTTATTTTGCAATCCCATTTTCCAATTTGACCATTTCTTCACGGTTTTGACCTTGTATAAAAAAATTTGTAATTGATAAATATTCGAATCAATTGACAATAAATTACCATCTGTTAATTTATTTAAACTAATAATTTAATTTTATCGAATGATTTATTTTAAACAAATTTTCTATTAACTATACTATCTCAATGTAAATTATTTAAACTTCTGTTTTTCCCCAAAATCTTATATATATATTTTTTCTCCTGTATGAGAATATGTATGTGAATCTATGTATATATGTATATATATTCAAAACAGAATTATTTTATCCCTTCAGAAATTATCATTATTTTTTTTCTGTTTACTGTATATAAAATTTCTCAAATCCATATACATATACATATAGATATATATATATCCAAAAATTTGAAAATAGAATTTACCTCACTGTAAAATTTAGAAACCCAGATCGTTTGCTCGAAGGCTCCCAACTCAGATCGAGAATTCATCGCCAGACTCCTACTGCCGCACCGACGCACTCCAAGTCGTCTCGCGCATCCTCCTTCCACCGAGTTCCCCTGGCCAGACGAATTGCTCGCGACCTCGTTTCCCTCTTGATCGAACGTATTCGATCGAAGCAGATAAGCTCCAGAAGCTTGCCATTGAATCGAACCCAGCTTCGACCTGTCGTCACCCATACGCGACAATTTCTCGCGAACCCCACTGTCGAAGTCGAAATCGACCCCAGATCTGCTGTTATGTCGCGACTACGGCCTCGCGAAACCCTACACGAGCCGCCAATGAGATCGCCTATCACCTCGTCATTTGCGTGCGCGAGCTCCTTGGCCTCGCGATTTGAAGATGATTTTTGGAACGAGGAATAGATTTGATTTCATTTTATTTTTAAAAACGAGATGCTTTCGTTTTTATTCTCTTTTGTATTTGCTTTTGAACGAATGGAAAAGGAATTGAAGAGGAATGAATAAAATTTTAGTTCGGCCTGTTGATTAATTTAGAGCAGACGCGTGTTATTTGGAAGGACACGTGCTAACGAGGTGATTAAGAGACAGCTTATGTGAGAAGAAATTTGACCAGTCAAAATATAAATATTATATTTAAATTCAAATTTAAATCGACTTCAATTCGAAGCTTAAAATTTTTACATCCTATCGAGGCGTGCCACTAGGCGTTTATAATGTTAAACCCCTATTCCAAAAGCACTGGAAAAGGTTTCGAGTCCTAATTCGATCGTATGGAGAAGATAGCTTTTTGGACCAGTTATAATATTAAATTTTCAATTTAATTTCAGCGCGTTTGCTTATCGTACAGCCAAACGATCACTCCAAACTCTACGAAAATTGAAATCCGATAATAATACAATATTACGGATCCGATGGAACTAGTTTCGTCGAATTCCGAGACTGTGCTCCGGAACGCTATTTTCAAATTCAATTTAAACGATATAAATTCAAAACTGAACAAAACAGCTTCAAATCTAATTCTGAAAGTTCCAGTACCTTCAGAATTATCAATATAGATTTTCTAAGTCTTAAAAATATTTTTAAATCAGCTTAAAACTGAAGATTCAAATTTTTATCCATTTTTATCGATTAAATTCAATAATTTAATCGCTAAATACATTCTGATATTTGAATTTCAAATTAAACAATCATTCGAATATTTAAATTCGATTAAATATTCACATTTCAAATATCAAAAATTCAGGGTCGTTATAGGTAACGCATACAATTTTCGTTTTGCTTATTTAAACGATAGATAGGCAGAAGAGAAAATGTTAATAACAGACAATTTTTGTCACATCTTCTTTATCCTCTGCATTTTTCTATTTAAGAAACTTTACAAGTAATTAAATTAGAAAGTGACATATTCGGAATAATTTGATGTAGTGCAAACAGAAAATTGACCAAATTTCAAAAGCTGTTTTATCTTGGGGTGGAGCATTTGATAGATAGCTTTGCACCTTGAGGCTAAGCCGCTAATCGTCTTAAAGGGAGCGACCTAGTCAGCAAATCAGCAAAAAAAAGATGTTGTAGATTTAGATTGAGGTATAACAAGATCTCCTTTTGCGATCACGTTCTTATTTTTTACTTGGAACCTTTGGAGATGTAGAGAGTTATCAACCTACATATTTTGAGAGATCACAATTTCGTGCTAGAGTAAGATTTAAAAGTTATTGGAATATCTGAATATATAATCAAACGGGAGAAGAGAAAAGAACCAATAACGAAAGAGGGTATTTATTAAGAGGGGTTTTTTAGGGACCCAGTGACAATGTGCGCATTTTGCTGGAGAAGTAGTGAGAAAAAGGAGCGATTATTTATCTATAGAGTAGACCAAAAGAAAATGGGAGTGGCATAATGCTTTTAATTTGCACTGTAGAATATTTTATTTTGACTACTATGGTAGACAAAACTCCTTAATGGTTAGTTTAACTAGGTTAATTTGTAACAAGCTACTACATCTCTCGAGCTTTCTCTAGGTAAGATAGCTAACTAGTCGAAGGAAAATTTGAGTGATCATTCAATCACCCTAGAGTTTACTTTACGAAAGAGTGACCCGAGTCATCAGATTTAGCTTCAAATGAGGAGTATCACCAAGAACTTACTCAAGTTGATCCAATTGTTAGTTCAAAAGTCAATTTTAGAGCAAAAAACCAAGTCACCAGCGATATAACTAAGGGTAAACCTTAGGGGTAATTATGTAATTTTATTATATAAAACACGACTCTTATAGAAAACCTTGTTCAAAATAAAGTAGGCTTTTGGTTTTATTTTCTATTTCATACATTGTTATATTTGGATATAAGTAACGTTTTAAATTCATTAAATACGAACAAGTGAAAAAACCTTAGGAAAAGTGGTTTACCGATTGCAATTATGGAAGTGCTATAACCATGAAGATTGAACCGTCTCAATAAATACTTGTTCTTAAATGTTCCTAGTGAACATGTGTTAAGAACGGGTTACCGACGCGTCCGTTGAGTACGTAACAATCTCCATACGATGGGCGGTGAATTACCAATGATCGTTGGACATCAAGAAGTTATGAATGTGTGATTTTTTGGAACAATTATAGAATGGCTAAATGAGAACCTTCTATAGCTTAATTATAAAGTCAAATAGATGATCTCAAGTGACGATGCGCAAATACCGTATATCTTATGTATCTATGCTATACTTTAACTACGATCAATCACATGACAATGGTGATTGTGTTAAGGCCATATTTGGGTATAAAGTTGAACCACTAGAAGTGAAATACTATTCAAGAGTGGATTATTCTCATTCGAATAGAAAGTTAATATCACCGTAATTGATAGTCAACTTAAAGTCAAATTCTTTGACAAAAAAAATCGGTCGATCAATAAATGTTGTCAAATTACCTTAGACTTTAATGTTGTATTTCACGATTAACTATAGATATTATTAGAGTTTTGACTATTGGCCGAGTTCTAGATGTCTAATTGATATTGGATGAAAAAAGGAAATATGCACAATATATTGTTGTTTACGGTATAACTTAAATGATTAACATTAGGATTTTATCTAGATGATCAGTAGACATCTGAACTCATGTCCACTACTGTACTTTTGTAAAGTCCATATGGGCTATAAAATTAAAATTTGTTTAAATATTACAAAGGGCTGAGTTCTTGCTAGGGAGTCACACAACTGTCATTTTTAGTGATCATCCGACTTCAACAAAATAAAATAATTAATAAATATTATAAATTAAAATAAAGAAATTTAATATAAATGTAATATTAATTTATTATGGTATTTATTTATTTATTTGAAGCCTTCAAATTAGTTAAATAAAATGCAACTGTTGTTATATATTGATTTAATTAAATAAATGAGATTAAATAAATACTTGAGTAATTGATAAGTGTTATTAATTAGGCCAAAAATTTACATAAGTAATGTGAATAGGATGGCTAACCATAGAAAGAAATAAAAGGAGTTTTGTCTCATAAAAAAAAGATATATGATAAATTGTTTATCAAGGAGAAAACGGGGGGAAATGGTGAATATATATGATAGATATGCTCTGGTCATTTAGAGACTGCAAATACCACCTTATTCCCTTATTCCTTTACATTGAAAAACAAATATATGCCCTGACCTCTATGATAAATTATTGAAGCTCCAAGTTGGCCTTGCAAACCAAACTAGGATAAGGAAAAATGAACTTTAAATTGAAGATGTGCAGTGTAAGGTGTAATTAACTGGTATATCATCTAAGTAACTTTTTCCTTTTATACATTTAAATTATATCCTCAAACACCATGTATTATTCTAAGCATCATAGGAAAAACAATTTTTTATTAATAATATTTTAACAAATAGATTTATAAATAAGTATTAAATATATATATTAGTTTTAATTTTAGAAAATTTATAACACACACACTTTTCATCAAAAAACTTAATTTTGTTATATATGTATACGCATACACACACATACAGGGCAAGAATTGACTACACCTCATTTTTCTACATCTTCAATCCTTCTGATTTGCACCACACATTCTCATTTAATTAATTATTATTTCTCTCACCTGTCACTTCATGCGATTATTTAAATGAGAACGTGTGGTGGAAATCACGAGGGAATAATGGTGTAGCCAAAATGAGGTATAGTAGATCCTTGCCCACATATGTGCGTGTATACATATTATATGTGTGATGTAGTTTACTATATATGTATATAATTTTCTAATATATATACATTTGAATATAATAAACATATATACAAATACTCTCAAACTAATTAACTAATATCCCTATGTTGATATCTCAAACTACTAAGAACTTCAATGCTTACTAACTTTGTTAAATATTATACTTTCATCAATATTTCTTCAATTTAACTCATGATCGATTTTAGCCTATGGATTGCCCTAGGCAACCACTATCTTTGTTGCCTCTCACATAGGAAAAAAAATTAAAAATGATATCATAACATTATAAGTATTTTTATTAACTTCGCATAATAACAAAACTCATCCAAAATACATATTTTAATAAAATACATATAATAGCAAAATCCCTCAAAATACATATAATAAAAAATCACTCAAAATATTTTCTCATTAAATTCATATACATACGGTAATATCTTAAATGTAACTATCCATTCAATGAAAACAAATTCTTCTTGAATTTTTGGAAGCAAAATCTTTAGTTATATCTTCATATTTAAAGTTATCTAAATATTCATTTTCAATTGAAACAATCACCAATCCACTTAATCTTCTTGTAATATAGTAGTTTGAAGATAAGTTTTTATCAACTTCAACTTTGACAAGCTTCTTTCGGCTGAAGCAACCACTACCGGTATAGTCATTATAATTCGATATGCAACCCACACATTTAAAATCCACTCATATCACGATAAGATTTTTAAAATTCAAAAATGCTAACTTTGCATCCAACAAAAATCCAAAAATCCCCTCATAAAGCACAAATTGTTCGAATCGATCCTCAAACTAAGAAAGAGCTTGGTCTATTATATAAAGAAAGTAAGCGATTCTCAGGTTATCTTCCAAAGATTGACCTTCGTGAACATCAACTTCTACATACTCATCAAAATGCTTCTTTCTATGAACAATTCTATTTTAGAAATTTAGGTTCGATGCCAACATCATCTACATGCTCTTTAGCTTCATTTATCATGCATGCAAACCCATTTTTTATGTCTCAAAAAATGCAATAAGCTCCCTTATTTTAGTAATTGCATCTTCAATAAATGTTTTCTTAAGTTGAAGTGGTTTGCTAACTCGACTTCCTCATGTTGAAGTGGTTTGCTAACTTGATTGATACCATCCAATATAATGTACCAAAAACATAGGCTAATCAAGAACTCATAATCTTCTAAAGTATTTTGACATAAACACTTAGCTTCCACCCTCATGATATTATCATCTTTATACTTATTAGCAATTTCAATTAAAGCATCTCTTAAAACTAACGGTTGAGTTCTTATCACTTTCATATTTTCTATATGACTTTTCCATCGGGTTGCCGACAGTGGTTTTGGCATCGAACCTTTTACATATCCTCTAAGTATTTTTCCATTGTTGAGTTGAATCGAAAAATAGAGTATAAATCTTTTGAACATATGCTAAAAATTATCTAACTTTCATGCACAATTTTGCCATATCACATAGAGCAAGATTTAAACAATAGCATCCACATAAAATATAAATTGCTCTTGAATTTTGATCAAGAGGTATTTTTTGTTCATGTTCAATAGCCTCTTTATTGACTATTCATTTACATATTTTCATGCGTTACATTAACATCTTCATTCATTATCTCTTCTTCAATTTCAATATTCTTATTTTCATTGTTTTTTTCAATTCTACTCGAAGTTGAAGACTAAGGTTTTTGAATTTGTGCTTGAAATAAACTAGAGATCAAGCCAATAAGTGATTTTGCAAGTTTATCTTTAGCTTGCTTAACTTTTCTATTGTATAATCTTGAGTTTTGTTTTCGAAATCTAACTCAATATTTATCATCTTCATTCCTTTTCATATTTCCTATACATTTTGAATTTGATGAACAAAGTAAAATTAATTATTGAATTGAGAAAAAATATTTGTTATTGTAAGAATATTTAATTTTGATACACTTAGTCATAATAAAAAATATTAAATTTTGAATTAAGAAAAAATAAATTGAAAATTCTTCTTTTTTCCTAACAAATTAAAACTTTATGAGCTTTACAATATTATTATTTAAAATTATTCAACATCATTCTAACGATTTTCAATTAACAATATCTAGTAAATCCTAATTTTCAACATTCAAATAGTCAATATGAAATAATAACTGTAAATCATAATGTATATAATTTATCAATTATCAACAATCGAATAAGGGTTAAACTTATCCAAATATCAAAATTTATCTACTAAGTATTAATCTTATCTAAATATCAAAATTTTAAATACAAGCTTTAATAAAATACCTTTCAAGAATCAGGCTTTCACCAAATTCAAATTACTGTCCATAGTCGTCACTCTCTAATTGCAGGCACTCAAGCAACCAGAGCTGTAGAGCCAGAATCGAATTCGTAGCCAATGGGTGAAAGAAGATGAAGATAGGCAGCAGCAGCGAATAGCGAGTTTCAGGCATCGAACAACGAGCGAGAATGGGTTAATTTCATGATTTGGATAGAGCAACGAGAATTTGCGATTTTGAAGTATGTTTTTTCGGTCGCTGGTTGCCCTTTAAAGGTGGTGCCCTATTCAATGGTTTATTAGATCTTGCCCAATAACGAGCCTTGAGTAAAATTTATACATATACTTTCTAATGGTAATATGATTCACTACAAATGTAACTAAACCATAATCCCATCCAAATGCTTACTAATTTTCACATATGATGCCCTTTTATGATTCATTTAATATGCGATTACTTCATATTACTAACATAGCCAAACCCATGCTAAAGCAACATTTAAATCAATGAAAACTCAAACATAAATCCTTGTGCATGATTCAAAGCTAAATTTTATACTTTTATGTAACTGTAAGCTACAAAGTGCCACTCACTATAGCAACATCTAACAATCCATATTAGCAAAAGAACCCATCCCAAAGCCCTTTTTCTCTTCATGGACAGAAGCCCAACCTTCATCGTATGCCCCAATACAAAAAGGATTTATAGAGGACAACAATAGAGGAATTTAGGCGATTCTTCTAGGATATTCGAGAACTTATTGAAGGATCCATACTAGTTGGAAGTGGGTTCAATAGGTGAATCCATAAAAAAAAATTCCATTTTAGATCTTTGTTGAACCTATGAACTCAAATTGATTTTAGATTCAATCTAGTTTTTTTTCAAATAAAATCTTATTTTATATAATTTGTTTAGTACAAGTTTAATTAATTGACTTATTTTAATCAATTTAATATTTATATAAAATAGATTATATCAAATATACTCTTATGTGTATATGTGTGTAAAAGGCTACTTGTTTGTATTATTATTTTGGTAAGTGAAGTGTGAAATTGTTGTTTATGGGATACTATTTGATATGCCATAAATATTATGGATGTGCAATTAATTAGGAATTACATATACTATTGATTTAACCAGATTTACGTTGGTAAGTTTATGATTATATTTGGATATACTCTTGTGAGTGTAGTACAAGTGCAACATATAAACAGTGTACATGGTTAATGCGTATGTTTGTAGGTGTTAGGATTTACATTGCAATGGAGACATTCAACCTTTATATATGCCTTTGTTGTTCATAGGAATTATATAAAATAATAATTATATATGTATGTGTACATCTAAAAATTAATTTTGACTAATTTTCTATGTTTTGAAATTTGAAATTAATAATTTTAAATCTAGCTTTAACTTTGGAAGAATTCAAATTAGATCTATGATTTTAAACAAATGTCTTTTAAAAATATTTAATTAAAATAATACACACACACATAGATATAAATAGTAACAAAATATATTTTATACTCAAAAATAACACACATGGCACATGCACACGTGCGCGCGCGTGCACACACACACACATATGATATGATATTCAATTTGATAGAACAACTTTAAACAATTGACATATGTAGTTTACTTTATTTATATGTATAAGATGTTATAAAATTGTTTTAACTAGTGAAAATTGTTTTAACTAGTGAAAATAGTTTTAAATCTGATTTTTTTGAAACAATTTCAACATAATGTAGTTATGAATATTTTTTCCCTTTTTTGTTATTAAACCTTAATTTCAAAAACAATAGCAAACAATAGACTGGATAACATAAATATACATAAACTTATTGTATAAGGTAAGGGATCTAAACTGTACTAATATGATGTGATATATAATCAAAATGAGATTGGACAATTACCCTATGAAGCAGCCTAAGATTCACACCTTGAATGAATGAATAACTTTTAGGCTTAACCGAACCATCCTCCAAATTTTGCTACGAACTAGAGATTAACCCTACATTGTGTTAATTTGATTTTGTTTTTTTTTAATGTTGGGAATTTCATGGCCTTGTCACCGTGGAATTTTCGGCTGGAAATGATTAAGAAATTGAGTGCAAAAATAATGAGAATTAGTGTGTTTAAGTAGACATTTAAGAAGAGGAAAATGTGGTGGATTTTTCTCCTTCCTATACTTATTCATGTATTACCATTTCAAAACAATTTCTGAACATCAAACCCTAATCTAGCCATAATATTTTTGGTTTGAAAAAACTAGAGAAGGAGAGGCAAAACAATGGCCGGCCATATATGTGCCCTAGAAAGGCCTTTAAAATCCCAAAACCTATTTAGTAATTAGTCGATTTAAGTCAGGTTTATATATTATCTATATCATATATCGATACGTAAATATATAACTTTTATATACATACTTTATTAAATACTAATGAAATTTCAAAATCAAAGAAAATTTAATAATTAATGTTTCATAGATATCAATTAATTCAATTAATTTACAACAACTATAAATTAATTAAATCTTGTGATATTTTGAAGTATCCATCATTGCGGTTGTACGATTCGTAGGTGCAAATTCAATCAGCGATTAATATTTAATAACTTAGATATTAAAGTTCATACATCACATTTGTAGTAGTGTGACAATTTGGTTGAATTTATCTCTTGCATATCATTTTGATAAAATTCAATTTTACTACCTTTTAGTAACTATTATTTCCACCAATTCTCTTTATCAAAACTATATCCCTTTTGGACTTATGAAATTTGGTTTTGGTCAAAATTCCAATATTGTGCACAACTTGGTTAGTTCAAACACAAAATTCTTGGTTCAATAATAACATTTAGTATTAACCGTACCGCTCTTACTAGAGACTTTGACTTGACTATAGTTGATCGTAATACTAACCTCCTATAACCGAGGAAATGAATTCCCAATTAAATAGTGTTCACTTCCAATACTTTAACTCAGACCCAACTATAGTCGCTTGATGGACCACCCTGTTATGATTTAACTATAATAAAAGTGAAGTATCCACATTGAAGGTCCATAGTATTCTCAAGTTGAGGGAAACTATAATCAAAGTGGAGTATCCACATTGAATGTCCATAGTATTCTCAAGTTGAGGGAACTATGTAACATCACCACTTTGAGATCTCTTGTTTGACCTTAGTTATAATTAACCAACAAGAAACTCTCAAGTGAGTCATTCCATAGTTAACCGATAACTGTCCATATGTAAACTCTTGGTGCCTTCAATGGTCATGAGTAATACACTGCCTAACATTTGAAGAGCAATATACTCTAGTCTCAATGGATGAATCAATATTCTTTCCCAAAATATCCTGACTATTAATATTTAAAATAGTACATTATTTTTCAATGTGACAAAGTTTTGATAATTACAAAAATTTGTAATTATTATTGCATAACATATTATTTGAGGATTCTTTGTTTATATATAAATTAAATTAATTAGTTGATTAATTATATCATAATATATTAATGTATGTTATAGAAACCAAACACCTTTATTATTAAAAAAATTAGTTATCGAGTTAGATATATGTAACATATTACATACCCTTAGGATAAAGCCTTAACTCAATCAATCTTCCATTTACACTTGAGGCCAGGTATGGGAACTTATTCCAACCCCTTTGATTGGTTATCAAAAACTAAGCAGAATGGTCCCTTGGTAGTGAATGGATATGCTATATTGTTTTAATTATCTACTTTGTCAACTAACACTCTTTGATGTTGACAAACTGCTTTTATCAAGTGGGCCCTTCAGAGTATGCTTTTCGACTTCTATGAGCTTTTGGTTCTTTTACAAATTATATTGCAGCACTGTTATCATATAATAACGTCATGGAATACTCAACATTTGAAATCACCCCTAGCTCAGTTATAAATTAATTCAGTTATATGTCTATACAATGCTTTTATTATAGCACTGTCAAGGCAATGTGCATAGTTTATTAGTTAAATTAATTAGCCATAACTCATGTCTGAAACATTTCCAATGAAAATCTCCTCAAATAAGGTTGAGTATGAATTTAGGATTAATGTACTATAAGTCCGAGTCTGAATAAACCTTCATGAGGAGTTCATCATCTATAAGTAATTCTCTAATATTTCGTAAATACTCGAGAATACTAAATTATCATTTAGCCATCTTAATTTACATTTGATGCTTGCTTTATGTAACACCCTGCGATTTTTATGATAATTAATTTAAATAGAAATTAATTAATAAATAATAAACGGTGAAAATATGATTTTTGCAAATGTCAAAATTTGGCGATGAAAGTTATACCATTGGATTCGTGTCGATTTTCTAATCAATTTTATTAACGTTTTCCGACTGAAGTTCAAATGAAAGTTTATTAATGTTTGAAATTTTAACATCGGAAATAATTATAAATGTAAATATGATAATAGAATCAATTAACACTAACGTTAATGGAAGATTAGATGTTAATAAATTTTAATAGTAAATAAAATCTCAGAGAATTTATATAGGGGGAAAGAATTGAAGGAGATCAATTAACGGAGGAAACAAATACATAGGATAATTGAACAAAGGAAACAAATTAACAAAAATCGAACGAATTAATAATCCATCGAAATTGCAAAGCGTAGGTCGACCCACAATTTCCAAGGTCGACCGTTAGCGATCGACCATAGATGGAGGGAGATCGACCCGAAATTTTGTATACGTTGAAATTTGAAACGACCTTAGCGCGTGGATTTAAAGCAGTTTAATTTAGCAGTTGGTATTGATTTGAACCTCTATAAATTCAGACTTAGGCTTTCACTTCTACACATAATTCTCTAATGGGCACGGAAGCTCTATCATTTTCTCTTCTCCTCCACAACTCTAAATTCTTAGAAAATAGTTTTAGGTTGCTAGTTTGCATATACACACTACTAGAGGATTATAGAAGATAATAGAGATAGAAAATAGGTTCAAATCAAGTTGCTACAACCAAGGTAAACTTTAAACCCGGATCTAAATTTATAATCAACCTAAATCTCTTCTTTCTAATCCAAATTCTAATAGATCTGTATATACATATTATATGGGAATCCAAATAGGGAGTCAAAGTGAGAATACAGATAACAAGGACTAGATCTAGAGATTTGAAAATGCTTGGAAAGACGAGTGGAAAAAAACCTATTTTGTAATAAGATTAGATTAATTTCATTATGGTCTATTTCAATTATGCCTATTTATAATCAATTTGGATGTAAATATATAAGTGTAATGATTAGGTATAAAATCTATAATTGCATAATGATTAAATATAAACTATAAGTGCATAATGATCAGATATAAAACCTGTTATTGCGTAATGATTATATACAAATATGTAAATGCATAATGGTTAGATATAAATTTATTATTTACATGCAATGGATTTAATGGAATAAATCTAATGAAATTTATTATGAGATAAGATTTGATGAAATTTGGAAACTTGCCTAAATTTATTATTAATAAATATGGAATTATGGAATTATTATGATAGGACAATACTAAATAGGAATTTGAACATAGAAAAAGAATGTAAATTAAAGGAACCTTATTTAGATTTTAGGGGTTTTAGTGATATTTTAATTTATTGGAATTTAGAATGTTACCAGTAAATTTCTATGTATTATCAAAATTAAATAAATAAAAGCACAATGTTTGAAATGACAAGGAATATACTTGAAAAGAAAGAGATATACAAAATATGGATATTTACCGTATTTTTACTGCCTATTTCAAATAACAAAAAGATAGTTCCTTGTAATTACAAACATCATAAATCTTTCATTTTGGATAAGACATAGAAATTTACGATGTTAACATTTTTAGAATAGAAATGTAGTTCCAACACATTAAGATGTAGTAAACCCAAAAGTTAAATGGTAAGAAATGAATGAAGTAAAAGACCCTAAAAAGTTAAGATTTGAAATACCAATAAAATTTTGGAAGTAAATGAAAAGAAAGTATAAAGGATAGGCAAGAAGGAATAAAAGGATAACATCGGAATAGAAATGGAAATAAAGAATGGATAAAAAGGAGTATATGAACAATATTATGAACTTGATAAGAAAAAAGCGTTAAATGAGCTTAAAGTAAAGAAAAAGGTGAAAAATATAATGAAATGAAGACCTAAGGTCAACTGTAAAATTGTAGAGGCATGATATTTAAGAAAGTATGAAAGAATATATATAAGTTGCCTCGAATATGCGTTTCTAATGAGTGTGAACTATTATGATTAAAGTACAATTAAATGAGTAATATGACATTTGGTCATTAGAGTAGGTTGGACTGCGATGTCAGTAGCATTACACAATAGAAGCATTCCCATCTCAAGTGGCTAGCAGCAGTTGTGTAACATTATGCTGATATGAGACATATCTTACCATAGGACCTGTAACGACCCGTAAATCTTAGTGGTTAATTTAATTTAATTAATTAAAATTTTGTGAATTTTAAACAATAAAATTTTGAAATAAAAAATTTAATATTTGGAATGCGTCTATTTAAACATAGCAAATGGTAAATTTTCATCCGATAATATGAAAGTTTATTTTATTGTGCAATTCTATTTCAATTTAAATCAGTTAATATTTGATGGTAATAAAATATTTTCCAAACCTACATATTTTTACATAGAAAATTTGTAAATCATATTCTGAGCAAGAAATCATATTTCGTTTCTCAAAAT
This sequence comes from Allium fistulosum, assembly GCA_030737815.1. NCBI lineage: Eukaryota > Viridiplantae > Streptophyta > Magnoliopsida > Asparagales > Amaryllidaceae > Allium > Allium fistulosum. Next base: position 4,411,802 of record JASFAW010000015.1, read on the forward strand.
TTGGACTGTTATTTCTCCATCGATCTTATTTTCGGCGAAATAGCAGCATTTTTGGGACCGATTATCGACTTTTGATCGGATGATCATACCACGGATATTTGTATACCGTTTTGATCGTCTCGTCGTGCTGATCTCCGAAGTATATTCATTCGTGCGTTTCGGTGTTCGGTACGCGGCGAAAACTGTGTAATGGTTCGCTGTGTCGGTATCCATTCGTGTTCTTTTGTCCCTTGTGTCTTTTCGTTGTTCCTTAGACAATCAAATATCCGTTTGCTTTATATGGTTACTGAGACATCCCGATTTTTCATACCCGAAAAATCGAACCATCATAATTAAAGAAGAAAGAGGTAGAAGAAGAAAATAGAAAATCAACATCAGAATCTAACCATCGTAGCGGAATAAAATATAATAGAGAATAACTCATCTTTACACAAAAACAAATATGTTTATACATTACATCATCAGAGTACATATAACACACAACTGGACAGTAATCACAACATGTCCTCACAAAACTGAATACACGGTACACACAACACAGCGGAATATACATCAAGTACGAGTGATACGTCTCTCCATCCAACTCGTCTCCTGAGCTCCACAGCATCTTATCCTGTAATCTATAATAATCGGTCTGACCCAAGCATTATAATAAAATAACACCCGAGTCAGCCTGGAAAACCAGCATGAGAAAACACACTCAATTGGATTATTAAAGTTTTCCAAACCCTTTGAAATCAAAAGCATCTCGTAAGACCACGCCACAAATAAACATGTCGGGTTTTAACCTTACGATAGCCAAAACACTTTTTATCAAATCCATCTGATTTTATAATAGTTTCTATAGAAAGTAAAATAGAATCTAGCTGAAATGCTTGCATCTCACGTTTCAGCAATAGTTGGGCACAATCAAAACCGTACAGGCGCGTAGGGAGAATGGATTTCCAACTAATGACTAGGCACTGGGGTACCACCTGTCGCAGTACCTGGTCTAGATCAGCGTACCGAGGACCACGCCCGATCCCCTGCAACACAAGGCCAGAACTACCTAAGGGTAATTCCAAGTAAGATCACCCCACTGTTGGGATCAGCAACCGCACCACTAAGCCGAATATAAAAAGGGACATCTAGACAGGGATGACCTTACCCTAATGGGCGCTACCCACATAGCCTTGCTGCATAACCCCTGATTTTCAGTCATTCCCGGTTGATGAGGCTCGAGGCTAAGCGTTACCTTTTTAGAACATTTCACTTAGAATGCCCACCGTCCACCTGACGATGTTTCGCAAGCATTTATCCATACAAGTCCGTTCCGGGTTCGAACGAAACCGAAGGCACTACTCCTATACATCCATTTTGGAATCACCCTCAGGATTAGTAGCGATTAGCCCTTGCACTTCACTGCTCCATCTTCGATTCAAAATCGTTTCCCCACGAAACGTACAAACCAGATCGAAGTGGTTTTCGAAAAATAAATCCTGATCCTGGTCTCTTCGAAACGATCAGCGCATTGGCCAATATTGATTAGTCGGTTATTTTACTATCAATTAACATTCACAAACATCCATCAAACAATAAATAATTTTCCAAATTATTTATTTACCTCACAAATATCTTCGCAAGATATATTTCCATTTTCAACCCTTTTTGAAAACAATTTCCAAACCACACTCTTCTCATGGAATAAATTCCCACATATTTATTTCCACTGATAACACCAAGTACAATTACTTTAGATTTTTAAAATAATTTAAAAACACTTTATTATAAAATACACTTTAAAACATTTAAATTAAAAACTACTTTACTACTTTATTCAAAAATATATACTTTAAGAATATTTTAAATAAACTACTTAATAAAATATAAAACTGACTTTATCTTTAAAACATAATACCCATTTAACCTTTAAATGATTACTACAAAAATAAATTTGAAAAATACTTACTTTAACATTTAAACATTTAAAAATAATAGATTTTCCAAAACATACTTTTAAAACAACTTTGAAACTTTTACTTATACTTAAGAAATTGCTTTGAAAATGTACTTGGCTATCCAGGGAAATACTCTTCTCTTCCCATCTTTAAAAATAAATCACTATTTATTTTTAAACAAATTTACCCATTTCTTTAATAAATTCCCACCGTGAATTTATTCTTCCAAATATCCACTGATAAATTACTTCACTTTGATAAACCCGGTTTAAAAATTCCACAGTTCCACCTTCCTTTAAAATTCCAATTTCCAAACGCTTAAATCAATTTTCAAATTGATTTCCAATTTACTTCGCTTTGAAATAAATTCCTTTACTTACTCCATTTATCTCAAAATCCATTAACTTTAGCTTTTCTTTCTTATTATGATTTAAAATCTTATTTAAACTGAAATAAAATTTTCTTTTATTTCTTTCAAATTCCATCTTTATCGTTTCAATAAATTTAAACCTTGAATTTTTAGAATAAATTCTTTATTCCTTTAAATAATATCACCTAAGTTTTAAAATTTATTATTTTCCCTTTTATTCAAAACTTGCTTTCCCATACTCGGAATTTATTTAATAGAATTTAAAATCACTTTCCCTTTCCCAATTCATTTTTTAATTTATTTAAATTCTCTATAATTATTTTACTTTAAAATTTACTCTTTTATTTCTTTCCAAAAATCCAATCTATATATTTTAGTAACACCGTATACCCAAATATATTCAATCAAACCCTAGCATCCATCATCTCCAATTATCAAAATAATTCATCACAGAATATCAAATAATCATATCACAGAATTATTAGAACAATCTAAATAATTTTGAGGAATCCAGTTGGATCCCTCCAACCTGTTTCCCTGCATCCACAGATGTTAGCACAATACCAATTCCACTTCGAGGTGGAATATCGCGGTATATGGGTGTATAAAATATCATCCGCTATTATGTGGCGCATAGGGTCTCATCCGCTATATAATGCGGGAAAATCAATCACTCCAATATATATATATATATACTACTATATATATTATCACATCCAATCAATTCAATCATTCAACCAATAATTTAATTTAACTATTTAAATTTACCGATAATCCAATTTGAGCGAGATTAACTCACCTTTAATTTTATTTGCAATCTGATCCAACCCAGCTTGTTCTCTTCACGATTTTAGACCTTATACAAACATATATGGTTTATTAATATTTTGAATTAATCAAACAATTTACTACCATTTATTTATTTAATTTAAACCAATAATTTGATTTTAAACTAATAATTCAATTTAACAAATTAATCACATTAATAAATTATTTGAAATGAACTAGTAAATCGTATTTTATTTTTTTCCATTTCCAAACTGCATATAAAAAATAATCTATATGGGTTTTAAAAATCTTATCTTTATACGAACTCTTATATTTTCCAAAATCTTGTACATGTATATTTACTCTTTTTAAATAAAAATACGTATGTGAATTAAAATATATATATATATATTAGATCCAAAATAGAAATGGTTTCTATACTTTACTGAAATAAATTTCAAATATATTTTTCTCTTCTTCTGTATATAACAACAGTGATATCCTTACTGTATATATTGAAGAATATAAATTTTTTTGTAAACTTACTGTCATATTTAGGATTGTCCAAAAACTTTTTGCTTACTGTTAAAAGTTCCCTAATCTACATATAGATATAGATTAAAACAGCATTTCCTTTTTAAACCTTACTGCATATATTTTTTCTTCTGTAAAAACTATTTTTTTTTCTTTTATAAACAAACAGTATTCTTCTTTACTGTAGAAATTTTAATATATATATATATTGTAAAAATAAAGTCTAGTTTTCTTTATAAAAAAACCCTTTCTCTGTCTATAAATATGTTTTTGCTGTCTGCCTGTATATATTTAAATTGAGATATATATGTATATTTATATTCTTCTATGTATATGTGTATATATATATATATTAAAATTGAAAAAGAAAATGAAATAGCAGATACCTCACTGCCTAACCCAGCCTCTCGCGAACCCTACTCCCATCGAACGAGTCGCCCTCAGATTCCTCACGCTGCTAGCCTCCTACCTCGCCGAATTGACGCGACCTCCCTCAGGCTAATTGTCGTGACCCAACTCCGAAGCCTTCGAAACCCTAGACGTCGCGCTACGAACGAGCTTTAACAATCGAATTCGAGGAATGATAAATAACAATAGGTCGATTAAAAGATTGAGAGGAGAGGCCAATTTGACTATTACGTTCACCATTAATTTTTGAAGTAGCGACCATTTATTATTTCTTTGGAACGAATTAAACTTTGCTGTTTGTTCTGCTCTATCATGAAAGGAAGGGTGCGCTTTAAAAAGATGAAAGGGTATCTTCGTACGCGGTAGGTGTCATGTAGGGTAAGCTATAGAGATTTGAAATAAAGAAAAGATGATGAGGGAAAAGTTTTGACGTGAAAGGTTTTGGCTGGTCAGAAAAAATATCTATATACATATGTCTAAATTTTAAGTTCAAATCGACTTGAATTTGCAACTAAAAAATTTGACCTCCTATCGAGGCATGCCGCTAGGCGTTCGTAATGTTATACCCCTATTCCGAACGCATTGGAAAAGGTCTGTAACGACCCCAAATTTTATATAAATTTAAATTGATAATTTAATTTAATTTTTGAATAATTTTTTTTAAATTAATTGATGAATTGATTCGAGTTTCCCCGAATCCAAATAAAAATATATTAAATCATTTTAAAATTTAGAAATTGTATATATATGTGAATTTATATAGTTGTGCCTATATGAATAGATTTGAGTAGGCATGTCTAGTTTATTTGTGCCTCTCTGTTTTTCAAGATTTCAGAGATTTAAAGATGAACAAAAATTCAAAACTCCCTATCTAACCACTTTGAAGCTTTGATTTCCAAACAAGTTAGTTTAGTGTAAACATCATTTAGTTTTAAATGACAAGTTTAAGTATTTTAAGTTTGGAAATTTACTGGGATCAAGATAATACAGTATAGATCATATATATGTCAAAAATCAATTATCTTAATTTTAATTTTTGATTACACAACTAAATTCGTATTGAAAATTCATGATTTTTGATAATCGTTTTGGAATTTTTAAGTGTGTATTCATGGGGAACTTTCGAGTTGAACGGAAATGACACTTTGGTCAAATTCCGTCGAACGACGAGATGAAATTCGTCGTGCTTGGGTCAGATGATGGTTCGAGCATCTAGGATCAATGGAAAAATACAAATAGAATTTTTATAAATGATCATAGCATTGGGATGATGTGGATTTAGGGTTTTATCCCTTAGTTTAATCAAGGTCAGTATCTCGTCGCCATGGCATCTCCGATGAACCGAGTTGCAGAAGACGGTGGGAATAGCAGCGTGTGGTCAAGACGAAGCTCTGACGAAGTTTTCATGGCCTCCGATGGCCAGAGGTGGGAGGACGAGGTGTTTCCTGGTGGGTTGGTTTGTTGCAGTCAGAGGTGTGATGTTCGATCGCGAGTTCGTCGATGTTTGGGGTACCTAAGTGCTTGTGAGGGTCAGGTTAGTTGCCGTCGACTTGATGGTGGCTGCAGCTTCGACCAGCAGTGACGTTTTCGATTGTGCAGGTGCACGAACTTCTAATGGGTATCAGTGGTATATGTTTGGAGAAGAAGGATATGAGCTCGAAGAAGGCTTCGGGAGAATCATGTATTGGCTTGAGTTTTGTCTCGAGTAAATTTTGAATGCGTAGTGGTAAACACTTAAGAAAATTTTAAGTTTGAAAAAGAATTGGAGCACGGGTTGATTTGTGGTGAAACTCGAAGTAGGGTGGCATTTTGATCGGGTGTAACTTGAGTGAGTCTCAGATTTTATGTTTTCCAGATTTGAACTTTAACAAATTTAGTTAAATAAATTTCTAAAATTATTTCCTTTTATAAACGATAATTTTATTGTTCATTTATAATTTCATTGTTAAGTTAGAAGGTTTAAATTGAAGGTTTTGAAATAAATGATCTTTAAAACAATCAAGTTTTAAGAATGTTTTAAACTTATATTCTTAGCAGGTTATTTTAAATAAAACTTGATAAAGTGGTTTAGGAATAAATCAAATGTTTTAAAATGTTAATTTACATTGAAGTTTTTAAGGTTGGTAATAATTTGATTTCAAAGTTATTAAAGAAGATTTTAAAATGTTAATTAAGATGAATTATTATTAATTAATTGTTTAAAAAGGTAATTAAGAAGAGTTAATTAATTTAGAAATGGTAATTAATTAAGTAATTAGGGGTTTATCAATTTGCAATTTAAGATTGGTAAATTAATAATTAAGTGTCTAATTTATCTGTGATTGAGGATTGTTAATGATAATTAAATAAAAAAGAATATAATTAAAGATTTTTGATAATCTAGTGATTAATGAAAGGATAATTACTTATGGTTGTTTGGATAATTAAGGAAAATCAATTTTAGGATTAAGGTTAATTAATTACATAATTAAGGTCAATTAAGTATTGATTAAAAAGTAATTAATTAAAGTTGATTAAGTGATTAGGGATAATCACTTATTGTAATTAATTAAGAATAATTAATTAAATGGTAATTAATCAAGGGTTAATTAATTAATATAATTAAAGGTTAATTATTTAATAATTAAAGGATAATTAATTTAAATAAATAAATGATTAAAGGACAATTAATCGAATGATTCGAAATTAATTAATGTTAATTAACCATGATTGATGACTTATCTGATTTAAATTAATCAGATAATTAATTGAGCTTACTTATGAATATTTGGATTCTATTGAATGATTGAATTGTTTAATATTCCCTGATTTGTGATGCTATGTGATATATTTTGATTTGTGTGTGATCTGTACTGTAGTTATTTATCTGGGATGAATGTAAATTATTATCTGTGATTTATATTATCCGTGATCTGTGAATAAAAGATAAGCGTTATAGTTATACCGCTTATCAACTATATTTCTGTATTCTGATCTTTGATGATTGAATGATGTTGCACTACTGTGTGAAACCCCTAGACCACACCATACACACACAAATATGGATTTCACGTGGAAATCAGTTAAGTCACAGATGATTTAAATTTAATATTTTTGAAATTGAAATTTTAATTTCAATTGATTTTGGAAATGGATTTGGGTTAAATGTTAAAGCTTTTGGAAAGGAGTTTTTGAGATAAAAACTATTTTGAATAACTTAATAAAGCTTCCAATTTAAATAATTCAATTTGAAGTTGAATTCAAAAGTTGGAATTGAATTCCATAATTGGAAATTATGGTTAAAATTTTTAAAAATGTGTTTATATGAAGTTAAACCATTTTAAAAGTATAATTTTGAGAATTTGGATTTAACCCAAGAACCTTAACTCATATAAATGAATCAGATTTCCAAAATGAAAACTGTTTGTTTTCAAATGATAAAAACTTTCATATAAGAAATGAAATTCCATATTAAATTAAAGGAATTTCAAGTTTGAATTGAAAAATGGTTTTCCAAGTTATGAGTGAATTCTTTTGAAAGCTATGAATTGAATCTGTTTATTTTAACAGATTTAAAATGGTGATTTGTTTAAACCATCCGAAATGAAATTGTTTTGAAAGCTATAAGTTAAATCTTTGATTCTAAAGATTTAACAAGTTAATCCAATTTAAATGGAAATTGATTTGGAAAATCTATGAATGAATCCTTGTGAAACTGGGTGAACCTTGTGAATTAAATCTTTTATTTAAAAGATTAAAATGGTAATTTGTTTAAACCATTTGAAGAAAAGTTTGGGTTTAAGTTGTGACTTGACTGAAATCCCAATATCCATTTGTTTTTGAATATTACGCTCACTATTCGGTTCAGCTGGGAGAGGACCTTTGTGTCACATAACCCATTCCGAATAATGATACGTCGTATATGGATGGCATTTGAAGACCGGTGTTGAAGACCGGGTGTTTGCGAGAACGATAGGATAACCTATCGATTGTCTCTGCACTGGGTAGCTCCTGGTATAGAGATCCCCTAAGTGATGGGAAATCCGATCGGGATCGTGAATACCCGGAATTGCAAGGGCTTCTTTGGAAGTGCCTTCGGTTCTGTTCGAACCTGGAACAGACTTGTATGGTTACATGTCTGACATTACATTTTGAGATATAAAGCTGATTTCTTTCAAATACATTTCTGTTTGGTGGCGGAGAATTTATTCTCTTAGCTTAACACCCTTCTCTGAGACGTACGAGCTCAGAGGTTATGTAGTTGAAGGTTATCAGCGATATACTCCCAATTTGGTAATGTGGCATGCTGAGTGTTGCTGTGTGTTGATGATCATTTATTGATCAATCGTGATCAAAGCGTGGCTTTGTGAAAAAGCGTATCTTTGTGGATGAGACTTTGTCAGACCTCACAACCCGTAAATGGTCGAAATAGGAATATGCGGCAAGGTTATGAGGGTTGCGCCCTTTACGGTATGTCATTTCCTTCTGGAAAAGGGTGGTATCAGGTATGGAGCCCTGGTATTTAACCTATGTGGATACTCCGATCTCATTTATTGTGCGATTGTGTGTTTATCGAGGCGCCTCGGATAAAGGTCCCAAAGGACCGGGGGATGGCATAGTCGTGAGTTACCTAGTTACAAGGGTAACCCGGCCTTGTGTTGGTAGAGAACAGTTGTCTCTCGGGACGTCCAGCCAGAGGCGATCCCATTCGGCAGTAGGAAAGGAAGTTCCTTAGCCTGACCATTTGTTGGAAATCCAAAGAAACAATACGAACCTTTACGATTGCAATTGTATAACCTGCTATGGAATGTGGCAGTAACCTGCTATTGAACATAGTAGCTATAGTAGGCATAACGTGAAATGCCTATGCTGGCTAAGGTTAATATTATACTTTCGAAATGTTTTCTTCACTATGCACTAGTAATAATATTCAATGATTTGTTTTGCGTAGTAAGAATCTTTGACTATCATAAGGAGAAATCTCCTCCAATTCTGCGTTTGCATTGTGTGTGTGTGCGGGAGACCTTATGGTAGTTTCATTTTCCAAAAGCATTGCGAAATTCAATCTTACTTTGTTTTAAAGATAAACTGTGTTTTTTTTGCTCACACCAGTCCCACGACTGACTCGGAGTTTATTGTTCCTTTTCTAAACTCTGGGTGCCCACCATTTTCCTCACGGGCAGTCTATAGTTGGGGTTTTCAGATATTCAGGTTTAGTAGATTATCTGGAGCTAGTTCAGTTCTTGGAGTCCATGACTGACCTTGCTTCATTATAGCATGATAGGGGGTTCTCACTTCGCAGTTTGGTGGCGAACGGGAGACTCTTACCCCTACATGTCCCTGAGTGGGATGAGTTGGTTGTGACAGTCGAAAGGCTGGCCGTAAAAGCAAGGGCAGGGTACCAGTGTAAGTCATGGTGGGGTTGGGATGGTTGCAAAGCCTACCGGTGCCCACTGACCTCGCGTTCGTTACATTTTGTATCAGAGCTGAGGGTAAAACTTTAGCTCAGGAGTATAATGCATCATGTAGCTCATTAGAGATAGGGTGTAGTATACCCTAGAATGAGTATTCCTTAGATATTCGTTCGAATGCCTCAGTAAATTCTCTTACTATCCACAGATAGTGAGTATGAGTGCAAGAAGAGGATGAGATAGGGGACATGGTAATACGACTATAAATGGCCAATACTCTGTAACAACAAGGAAACAATCTTTTCTCTATCAATCTCTTTTGTTCAGCATCTTTTCTCAATTCTTCGATAATTCCTGGTAGATCCAGGAAGGAGATTCGATATATTAATATGGGACATAAACTCCGGATGGACCAAAATTGTTTGTTTGGATGAATTGTTTGCTTTGGTTGCTATGGTTGATAGGTATACTTTAGTTCTAAAGTAAAAGTTTTGGAATCGTATCCATATATATGTCTATCTTTGGGTCCGAGTACATTCTACGAATGGTTAGTTATCCCGTCGAACTAACCGATGCCACTGTATATTTCGTAGATCTGGATAACCCGAGTATTTTGTGAAGAATTCAATAGATTCGTTCTTGTATCTATTATTAATATTCTGATTTGGTAAGCCAAATGCAGAATATATATTCAGTTCGATTTGATGAAACATTCTTCATCTATCTTTTTGTCTCTTTGGCAATTTCGAGGACGAAATTCTTTTAAGGGGGAAGTCTGTAACGACCCCTAATTTTATATAAATTTAAATTGATAATTTAATTTAATTTTTGAATAATTTTTTTTAAATTAATTGATGAATTGATTCGAGTTTCCCCGAATCCAAATAAAAATATGTTAAATCGTTTTAAAATTTAGAAATTGTATATATATGTGAATTTATATAGTTGTGCCTATATGAATAGATTTGAGTAGGCATGTCCAGTTTATCTGTGCCTCTCTGTTTTTCAAGATTTCAGAGATTTAAAGATGAACAAAAATTCAAAACTCCCTATCTAACCACTTTGAAGCTTTGATTTCCAAACAAGTTAGTTTAGTGTAAACATCATTTAGTTTTAAATGACAAGTTTAAGTATTTTAAGTTTGGAAATTTACTGGGATCAAGATAATACAGTATAGATCATATATATGTCAAAAATCAATTATCTTAATTTTAATTTTTGATTACACAACTAAATTTGTGTTGAAAATTCATGATTTTTGATAATCGTTTTGGAATTTTTAAGTGTGTATTCATGGGGAACTTTCGAGTTGAACGGAAATGACACTTTGGTCAAATTCCATCGAACGACGAGATGAAATTCGTCGTGCTTGGGTCAGATGATGGTTCGAGCATCTAGGATCAATGGAAAAATACAATCGAATTTATAAATGATCATAGCGTTGGGATGATGTGGATTTAGGGTTTTATCCCTTAGTTTAATCAAGGTCAGTATCTCGTCGCCATGGCATCTCCGATGAATCGAGTTGCAGAAGATGGTGGGAATAGCAGCGTGTGGTCAAGACGAAGCTCTGACGAAGTTTTCATGGCCTCTGATGGCCAGAGGTGGGAGGACAAGGTGTTTCCTGGTGGGTTGGTTTATTGATGTCAGAGGTGTGATGTTCGATCGCGAGTTCGTCGATGTTTGGGGTACCTGAGTGCTTGTGAGGGTCAGGTTAGTTGCCGTCGACTTGATGGTGGCTGCAGCTTCGACCAGCAGTGATGTTTTCGATTGTGCAGGTGCACGAACTTCTGATGGGTATCAGTGGTATATGTAACGACCCAGAATTTTTGAACAATTTAATTGAAAATATTTAATTAATTTTAAATATTTGAATGATGGTTTGACTTGAATTTCAAATCATCAGAATGAATTTGGCGATTAAATTATAAAATTTAATCTATTGAAAGTTGAATAAAAATTTGAATCTTCAATTTTAAGCTGAAGAAAAATATTTCAAAGGCTTGTAAAATTCATATTGATAACACTGAAGATAATAAAAGCTTCAGAATCAAATTTGAAGGTGATTTGTTCGGTTTTGAAATTTTATTGTCAAATCGATATTTAAAAATAGCCTTCCGAGGCGCAGTCTCGGAATTCGACGAAACCAGTTCCATTGGGTCCGTAATATTGAATTATTGTCGGATTTCAAATTTCGTATTATTCGGAGTTTTTATGTGAGCACACGGTGAGTAAACGCGTTGAAACTTAATCGAATTCAATTTAAATTTAAATTTAAAATTTGGTCAAAAGTCAGCACGTTATTTCCTCAAATCGCGCCTACAATCACGAAAATGATCGTGTAATGCATGCCTCAGTTTATTTTTAAATACCTTCTTCCTTTATCTATACAACACAAAAATTTGAATTAGAGAAAAAAATGGCTACAATTAATCGCTCCTCTCTCTCAATTAACCTTCAGTTCGATTCTTAAATTTTAAACGAAGTCTTCCCCTCCCTCATTCATTTTCAAAATCGAGCAGTTAGGGCAATTGAAATTTTTTTTTGAGGGCGGCGACGAATTCGAGCTGGGCATTCTCGATCTCTGCAGGGGCAGTTAAGGGTCGCGAGCACGCGTGGGGTCGATGCCGTGATAGTGGCAGCGGCGATGAAGCTTTCGGTCGATTTGGAGGCTGGGGATTGCACGACGTGTTGATGGAGGTATGTCGTGATTAGGGTTGATGCTGGTAGAGTTGCGACTTTGTCGCGCACGTGATTCGAGGCTGGAAGTGCACGCTAGGGCTTTTGGAAAGTCACGATGGGGGCGACGATGGATCGATTGCACGCGTACGCGTGAGGATGTCGATGGCGCGTTCGAGTTAGGGTTCGTCGTTTCCGACCTCTGCTTGAGGTATCTTCGTTTTTCTGATGTTGTATTTGCAGATTAATTTTTTGATTTAATAAATATATTCAATTCATTTATCTACTGATGAGATCTAAAATATATACATAGAGAAAATATATTTATGTTACAGTAGGACATATAAAAGCCATTCTGTTTAATTTAATATATATAGAAATTTTGGAAAATAAAAAGGGATTTTAAATGTTGGAAGAAATTATATAAGTTAGATTTTTATGAAACTTATATAGGTATATATATATATATATTTAGTTCAAAAGAATATATATATATATATATATGTTTTAAAGTTACTAATTTATTTTAATGATTAATTTGTTTAGTTAACTTAAGTAATTTTTGTGGTAACTAGAAAACATTTCATTAAAAGGAAAATTTGTTTAAAATTAAATTGATTAGATAAAATAAAATTTTACTAAATGGAAATTTATATATTCGATTTAATTCGAATATTAATAATTTGTATAAAATTGTTTATACAAGGTCCATACATCGAGAAAAACAAACTGGAATGGAAATGGATGGCAAATAAAAAAATCAAAGGTGAGATCTTCTCACTCAAAATGAAAAGTTGGATTTTGCAGTTATTGACTGATTGATTTCTGTTTGGATGTGATATATATGTAGTAATATATAGCAATATATATATATTGGCATATGTATATATTGCAGTTGATTGATTTCCCGCACTATATAGCGGATGAGACCCTATTGCGCCGCATAATAGCGGATTGATATTTTTATAAATCCCATATACCGCGATATTCCACCTCGAAGTGGAATTGGTATTGTGCTAACATCTGTGGATGTAGGGAAACAGGTTGGAGGGATCCAACTGGATTCCTCACAAGTATTTATTTGGTTACAGATATTGTGATATTTGTTGATTTTCATATCGATATATGATGTTTGGATGCCATGATTGATTATTTGGTGTTGTTGCATCATCGGATCCATTTTTGAAGTTTAAAAATAACGATGTTGATTTTAAAAGTGATTTTTTAAAGTGATTTTTAAAAGTATACATTTTATTAGATTTTTGAATTGATTTATTTTAAATAAATAAACGTTCAAATTTTAAAGTTATAAAAATTATGATTTTTGTGAAATATAACCAAAAGGTGATTTTTGAAATAAATAGTTAAAGTAATTTATAAAATGGTTTAAATTGGGATTTTTGAATTATTAAAAACGATGTACATAAAAGATGTACAAAATTGATATTTATAAATTTAAAATATTGGGATTATTAAACGAGTTTTATAAGTGTTGAAATGAAGTATAAATGGATTTCATAATTGAACGAAATTTTATATTTATAAATTGTGAAGTTACAAAATGAATAGATTTTGTAAAACAAAAGATTTATAAGTAATTAACTTATAAATCGGATTTTGGCATTTTAATTGAGGTTTCTGAATAAGTATGAATGGTTCATAGATGAGATTTATAAAATATATATTTTATAAATCAAAACAATGGAATTATAAAAGTAGTTCGGTTATTGATGAAAATAAGGTTATAAATGAAATCTTATAAGTAATAAGATTTAAAATTTGTGAAGTTTTAAAGGAACGATTTTATAAATAAATGGATTATAAGCATTTAACTTATAATATTGGACTTTTGGTATATAATTGAGTTATAAATTGAATTGGATAATAAAGGAGATTTATAAATCGGAGTGTTATAAATAGAAATGGAATTTATAAACATTGTTTGTAAATTCGAAATCAATTGAATTTGATAAATTAAACATAGAAGTTATTAAAGGAGATATATTCGTGATTTTGGATAGCGAATTATCCTTTAAGTTAAACGATGTAATAATAAGAGTTTGGTTGGGAATTTTATTCACGATTTTGGATAGTGGATAATTCTTTAAATAAAAAGTGTAGAAATGTTGAATTAGGTAAACAAAGTATATTCACGATTTTTGGACCGTGAATATATTATGAAATATATATTTTCTTGGGGAATGATATTAAAAATGAAGTTAATTGTTTTAAAAGATGTTTTAAAACGTGTTAAATATCGAATACATAGATTTCAACATTCATTGTTGAAATAGACGTTTTCGAGCAATAAGGAAATGGTGGACTATAACACTGTTGTTATAGTAAATGGTTTCCGAAAGGAAATGTTTTATATAGTATTGGGATTTATATATCTATCTTAATTTCGAATCCCTATACTAGTGATTTTGGGTCATCGTAGCGATGTTTTACGCAACATTCGTTTTGACTCAAATAAATGTGCTTAAGAAAATGATTTCCTTAAAGAATGAAATATATACTTAATTTTGATTTAAGTATATTGAATATTTTCAAATGTTGAAAATAAATAAGCTTTGTGAATTACTTATTATTAAATTAGTATGGAAATGCTTTTCCAATATGAAAAGAAACGTTTTTGAGAATTTATCTTTGTAAAGATAAATGGAAAGTGAATATTTGAAATCGATTGAAAATCGTATATCGGTAGATATTTTGAAATATAAATCCACTATGGAATTTATAGCCGAAAAGGGAAATTGTTTAGAAAAATAAACGTTGATTTATTTTTGAAGTGTGGAAATTATATATCTTGTAAAGATATTTTTGGAAAATAAATAATTTGGAAAATTATTTGGAATCTGATGATGCTGTGCAGACCTATTGATAGTTAAATAACCGACTATCAATAATTACCTTGAATGAGTATTTGTTGTGATTTGCTTGAATTTGAATGCAACACTTATTTTTGAATAAGCGCTCACTATTCGGGTTAGCCGGGAAAGGACCTTTGGGTCGTATAACCCATTCCGAATATGTGATACGTCGTTATGGATTGCGTGTGATGACCAGTGTTGAAGACCAGATATTTTTGAAAATGGAAGGATTACCGTCGAGTTACTCTACATCGGCTGATCTTCGATATAGAGGTTTTATCACCCTTAGTGACGGGAAGTCCGGACGTGATTAGAAAATTATCCGGATTTGCAAGGGCTTCGTAAGAAGTGCCTTCGGTTCTGTTCGATCCCGGAACAGACTTGTATGGTTGTGTGTCTGACGTTACAATTGAGATATAAAGCTGATTTCTTTCAAATACATTTCTGTTGGTGGCGGAGAATTTATTCTCTTAGCTTAACACCCTTCTCGGAGACGTACGAGCTCATAGGTTATGTAGTTGAAGGTTATCAGCAATATACTCCCAATTTGGTAACGTGGCACGCTGAGTGTTGCTGTGTAATGATCATTGTTTGATCATTTGCGATATGATCATCTGTTTGATCATTTATCTTTGTGAACATTACTTTGATCATTTGTTTGACCCGAAGCATGGCTTTGTGACAAAGCGTAGCTTTGTGGACGAGACTTCGTTGGACCTCACACCCCGGAAATGGTCAAAACAGGAAGGATGCGGCAAGGTTATTAGGGGGTAGCGCCCCTTTAGTGTATGTCATTCCTTCTGGATAGAGGTGGTATCATGGTATGGAGCCCAGATACTTAACCTATGTTGTTGCTGCAAGTTTATTACTTTGTGGTTGTTGGAAATCGAGAATCCTCGGGAAGATCGGTTACGATCGGGGGATGACATATCCGTGTCAGTAGTTACGCAGTTAGGGGTAACCCGGCCTTGTATTGGCAGAGATCTAACCGTAATGTTAGGTTATTTCTCGGGTCGTCTTTCCAGAGGCGTACCTATGTGGCAATGGGAAGTTCCTTGGCCTGACCATTTGTTGGAAATCCAAAGAAACAATACGAGACTTGTACGGTTTTAGTTGTATTTCCTTCCATGGAATGTGGTGGTAACCTGCTATTGAACATGGTAGCTATAGTAGGCATAAGTGCGGAATGTCTATGCTTGCTAAGATTTATATTATACTTTCGAAATGTTTTCTACACTATTCACTAATAATAATATCAAAAAATGATTTGTTTTGCGTAGTAAGCATCTTTGACTATCATAAGAAGAAATCTCCTCCAATTCTGCATTTGCATTGTGTGTGTGGCGGGAGGTATTATGGTAGTTTCATTTTCCAAAAGCATTTCGAATCTGTTTTATTTTCTTTGTGAAAAATAACTGTTTTACGATCTCACACCAGTCACCATGACTGACTCGGAGTTTATTGTTTCCCTTCTAAACTCTAAGTGCCCATAATTTTCCACTCGGGCAGCCTAGAGTTAGGTTATCAGGATATTCTGGAGCTTTGGAGATGAGCTGGATGGCGAGACGTATCACCTATACTATGTATTATTCCGCTGTGTATTCTGTATGAGGACAAGTTTATATAACTGTCCATTGTTGTATTGAGTTGTATATTGACTCTGATTGATGTATGTATAAACTGATATAGTTCTTTTTTTTAAAAGACTAGTGATTATCTATTATATATTGTTCCGCTGCGAATGTGAGATTCTGATATTGTTTCTGTTTTCTGATGTTGTTATGTTGTTCTTCTTTCTTTTTCTTCTATCTTTTCTTCTACCTCTTCTTTCTTAAACCCTAAGAATTCGGTTTTCCGGCATTTGATGGCTCGGCAGTCTATACAGTGGACATATTGATGTCGATATTCGGAAGTCGAAGAATCGGGTCCTTACAGTATATGTTTGGAGAAGAAAGCTATGAGCTCGAAGAAGGCTTCGGGAGAATCATGTATTGGCTTGAGTTTTGTCTCGAGTAAATTTTGAATGCATAGGGGTAAACACTTAAGAAAATTTTAAGTTTGAAAAAGAATTGTAGCACGGGTTGATTTGTGTTGAAACTCGAAGTAGGGTGGCATTTTGATCGGGTGTAACTCGAGTGAGTCTCGGGTTTTATGTTTTCCAGATTTGAACTTTAACAAATTTAGTTAAATAAATTTCTAAAATTATTTCTTTTTATAAACGATAATTTTATTGTTCGTTTATAATTTTATTGTTAAGTTAGAAGGTTTAAATTGAAGGTTTTGAAATAAATGATCTTTAAAACAATCAAGTTTTAAGAATGTTTTAAACTTATATTCTTAGTAGGTTATTTTAAATAAAACTTGATAAAGTGGTTTAGGAATAATCAAATGTTTTAAAATGTTAATTTACATTGAAGTTTTTAAGGTTGGTAATAATTTGATTTCAAAGTTATTAAAGAAGATTTTAAAATATTAATTAAGATGAATTATTATTAATTAATTGTTTAAAAAGGTAATTAAGAAGAGTTAATTAATTTATAATGGTAATTAATTAAGTAATTAGGGGTTTATCAATTTGCAATTTAAGATTGGTAAATTAATAATTAAGTGTCTAATTTATTTGTGATTAAGGATTGTTAATGATAATTAAATAAAAAATAATATAATTAAAGATTTTTGATAAGTTAGTGATTAATGAAAGGATAATTACTTATGGGTGTTTGGATAATTAAGGAAAATCAATTTCAGGATTAAGGTTAATTAATTACATAATTAAGGTCAATTAAGTATTGATTAAAAAGTAATTAATTAATTAAAGTTGATTAAGTGATTAGGGATAATCACTTATTGTAATTAATTAAGAATAATTAATTAAATGGTAATTAATCAAGGGTTAATTAATTAATATAATTAAAGGTTAATTATTTAATAATTAAAGGATAATTAATTTAAATAAATAAATGATTAAAGGACAATTAATCGAATGATTCAAAATTAATTAATGTTAATTAACCATGATTGATGACTTATGTGATTTATATTAATCAGATAATTAATTGAGCTTACTTATGAATATTTGGATTCTATTGAATGATTGAATTGTTTAATATTCCCTGATCTGTGATGCTGTGTGATATATTTTGATTTGTGTGTGATCTGTACTGTAGCTATTTATCTGGGATGAATGTAAATTATTATTTGTGATTTATATTATCCGTGATCTGTGAATAAAAGATAAGCGTTATAGTTATACCGCTTATCAACTATATTTCTGTATTCTGATCTTTGATGATTGACTGATATTGCTCTACTGTGTGAAACCCCTGGACCACACCATACACACACAAATATGGATTTCACGTGGAAATCGGTTAAGTCACAGATGATTTAAATTTAATATTTTTGAAATTGAAATTTTAATTTCAATTGATTTTGGAAATGGATTTGGGTTAAATGTTAAAGCTTTTGGAAAGGAGTATTTGAGATAAAAACTATTTTGAATAACTTAATAAAGCTTCCAATTTAAATAATTCAATTTGAATTTGAATTCAAAAGTTGGAATTGAATTCCATAATTGGAAATTATGGTTAAAAATGTTAAAAATGTGTTTATATGAAGTCAAACCATTTTAAAAGTATAATTTTAAGAATTTGGATTTAACCCAAGAACCTTAACTCGTATAAATGAATCAGATTTCCAAAATGAAAACTGTTTGTTTTCAAATGATAAAAACTTTCATATAAGAAATGAAATTCCAATTTAAATTAAAGGAATTTCAAGTTTGAATTGAAAAATGGTTTTCCAAGTTATGAGTGAATTCTTTTTGAAAGCTATGAATTGAATCTGTTTATTTTAACAGATTTAAAATGGTGATTTGTTTAAACCATCCGAAATGAAATTGTTTTGAAAGCTATAAGTTAAATCTTTGATTCTAAAGATTTAATGAGTTAATCCAATTTAAATGGAAATTGATTTGGAAAATCTATGAATGAATCCTTGTGAAACTGGGTGAACCTTGTGAATTAAATCTTTTATTTAAAAGATTAAAATGGTAATTTGTTTAAACCATTTGAAGAAAAGTTTGGGTTTAAGTTGTGACTTAACTGAAATCCCAATATCCATTTGTTTTTGAATATTACGCCCACTATTCGGTTCAGCCGGGAGAGGACCTTTGTGTCACATAACCCATTCCGAATAATGATACGTCGTATATGGATGGCATTTGAAGACCGGTGTTGAAGACCGGGTGTTTGCGAGAACGATAGGATAACCTATCGATTGTCTCTGCACTGGGTAGCTCCTAGTATAGAGATCCCCTAAGTGATGGGAAATCCGATCGGGATCGTGAATACCCGGAATTACAAGGGCTTCTTTGGAAGTGCCTTCGGTTCTGTTCGAACCTAAAACAGACTTGTATGGCTACATGCCTGACATTACATTTTGAGATATAAAGCTGATTTCTTTCAAATACATTTCTGTTTGGTGGCGGAGAATTTATTCTCTTAGCTTAACACCCTTCTCTGAGACGTACGAGCTCAGAGGTTATGTAGTTGAAGGTTATCAGCGATATACTCCCAATTTGGTAATGTGGCATGCTGAGTGTTGTTGTGTGTTGATGATCATTTATTGACCAATTGTGATCAAAGCGTGGTTTTGTGAAAAATCGTAGCTTTGTGGATGAGACTTCGTCAGACCTCACAACCCGGAAATGGTCGAAATAGGAATATGCGGCAAGGTTATGAGGGTCGCGCCCTTTAGGGTATGTCATTTCCTTCTGGAAAAGGGTGGTATCAGGTATGGAGCCCTGGTATTTAACCTATATGGATACTCCGATCTCATTTATTGTGTGATTGTGTATTTATCGAGGCGCCTCGGATAAAGGTCCTAAAGGACCGGGGGATGGCATAGTCGTGAGTTACCTAGTTACAGGGGTAACCCGTCCTTGTGTTGGCAGAGAGCAGTTGTCTCTCTGGACGTCCAGCCAGAGGCGATCCCATTCGGCAGTAGGAAAGGAAGTTCCTTAGCCTAACCATTTGTTGGAAATCCAAAGAAACAATAAGAACCTTTACGATTGCAATTGTATAACCTGCTATGGAATGTGGCGGTAACCTGCTATTGAACATAGTAGCTATAGTAGGCATAACATGAAATGCCTATGCTGGCTAAGATTAATATTATACTTTCGAAATGTTTTCTTCCCTATGCACTAGTAATAATATTCAATGATTTGTTTTGCGTAGTAAGCATCTTTGACTATCATAAGGAGAAATCTCCTTCGATTCTGCGTTTGCATTGTGTGTGTGTGCGGGAGGCCTTAAGGTAGTTTCATTTTCCAAAGCATTGAGAAATTCAATCTTACTTTGTTTTAAAGATAAACTGTGTTTTTGTTTGCTCACACCAGTCCCACGACTGACTCGGAGTTTATTGTTCCTTTCCTAAACTCTGGGTGCCCACCATTTTCCACACGGGCAGTCTAGAGTTGGGGTTTTCAGATATTAAGGTTTAGTAGATTATCTAGAGCTAGTTCAGTTCTTGGAGTTCATGGACTGACGTTGCTTATCTTAGAGCATTGTGTTGGTGTTTCAAGCTTGATATTGGAGTTGTTGGAGTCATTCTCTGACTGATCATTTGGAGTTATCATTTCTGTTATTTCCGCTGTATCTGTATTATCTCTGATATTGTTGTATCATATTGATATCATTGTTGTATTTCATTCTGGATATTGTATTCATTGGAGTTGTATATGATATCATCTATTTCTTTGTTCCGCTGTGTTGTTATACTTACTATGTTATAAGCTCCGGTGAACCAGATTCAGCGTTTGAATCTACGACATTTTGAGTACAAGTGAAGTACGGATGCCGATTTTCGAAGGCCGAGTTTTTGGATCATTACATTTCGAGTCCTAATTCGATCGTATGGAGAAGATAACTTTTTGGAACCAGTTATTATATTGAATTTCGATATAAATTTCAGCGCGTTTATCTATCGTACGCTCACACAACAACTCCAATCACTACGAAAATTGAAATTCGATAATAATACAATATTACTGATCCAATGGAACTGGTTTCGTCGAATTACAAGACTGTGCCTCGGAAGGCTATTTTTAAACATCGATTTAAACAATATATTTTTAAAACTGAACAAAGCACTTCCAAATTCAATTTTAAAAGTGGCATTGTCTTCGGTATTATTAATATAATTTTTACAAGCCTTTAAAGTATTTTTATCAAGCTTAAAACTCCAGATTCAATATTTTACCCAATTCCAAATTATTAAATTCAATAATTTAATTGCTAAATAAATAATAATATCTGAAATTCAAGTTAAACTACCTTCCAAGTATTTAAAATCAATTAAATATTTCAATTTCAAATGCTCAAAAATTCCGGATCGTCACAGTTACTGAATTCAACTCTTACTCTTTGATATTCACATCGTTTAAAATTGTATATGATGCAAAGAGACACGTCTCTTTCGGTTGCAAGTTGTCATACATTTATTGTTTGAAACTGTTGCATTACTTTTGCCTACTCTAATTCATTTCTTCTTACTTCACCTACTATTTCCTCCACTCCCCTTTGTTTCATTTCAGTTCTAAAAAAATGATGAAAACTTATATATATTCTTGCCTTCGTCTACTCATTCATGCTTGCTTTAGCATGGACATCTTTTTATGGCTGCTAGCCATTTTCACCATGCCTCCCTCTGCTCTTTCCTACCTAGCCCATCCAATCACCGACCACCTTGAATGCCACACCGAGCTCACGTACAGCCACCGCTCTCCTCCACAACGACCTTAACTCCACCGACTTTCCACCGAAACCCACACCCTTCTCTCCTCCGCATGCCGAGCTCGGCAACGCAACTCATGCCCATGCCCTGACAACCGGCCTTTTCCACACGGAAGCATCACCTTCTCCATCGCCTCCCGCCTCGCTTGCAACCGTCGCCGAGAAGCCCCTCTCTCCTCCACCTCTCATCCGCTCGGCCGAAACAGCCGACCCAAACATCCATCACCGCACCAATCACCAGCCGCCACCAGAGAATCGCCTCCACCTATGTCCTACCATCAGTAGCTCGCGTGATGTAGCACCTTCCGTTCTCAGCCCACCAGATCCTCAAGCGGCCTTCGTCCCTGCCCTATCCAAGCCTTCCTTCTGTTCAATCCTCCATGTCGTAGCAATTGCAGCACTGCTCCATCATAAAAGTGTAAATATAAATAGGTTAGTATAAGATATGTAAATGATTTAGGCTGCAAACTTCCTTTTTATGTATAAAATTAGTTTATATAAATAGGTTTTAAACTGTTTTGATCTTTTAGTGTATATCGTACAACTTTCATATATATCAGTATTTGACTCTGGTATTGATATAAAAAAAGAAAAAAAAAGAGTATATAAACATATATATTTAAATAAAAGCGTATTTGTGTATTTTGGTTATAGTATATATTTATGTATGTATCGGTTTGCATGAATTTGTTATATAGGCCGATTTCGTGTATTTGTATATAAATATATATAAAGTTGTTTATATTATGCGAAGTTATAATATGTACAAGATTTTATTTTGGATATATATATATATATATGTATATATACATTAGTTTATATTATTATTATTATTTTGCTGGGAAAGTTTATGTAAAGACAAAGCTTATTTTATGCTATATTGTTTATAAGTAATGCCTGTGTTTAGAGGAGATATGCATATATTAGTTATACAGTTTATATGTATCAAAGCTGTAGCATATTATAAGTTTTATAGTTTATATATATTAGTTTTGGAAAAAAAAAGTTACATAATTGTTTATGTATTAGTTATCACACATAAGTTTTACTGGTTTAAGTATAAGTTTTACTGGTTTAAGTATAATCAGCTGTTAAGTTTATATACATTACTTTGATCTTAAATTATATATAGTTTATGTATTTTGTTTACTGATTCTATGTTACAGCTCAAGTTTATATATATTAGTACCATTGAAAAGTATGTAGTGAGGTTACAGTATCATATTTCATCATGTGTTTGTTTAGAGAAATTTATATATTTTTATATATATAGTTTTATAATTTGATTTTATATTAGTTTGCTAAGTTATAATATATTCTGTTTGAGTCAAATATTTATTTTACAAAGTAAGTTTAAATTTATTTTCTTTTTATAAACATTAATTTTTGAATGTTAAAAATTGGGATTTGTTGGATATTAATTAAGAGAATTCATAATATTTTAATATACATTTTGTTTTGTTATATAAAACAAATTTTGATTCTTGATTTCCTATTTATCAGCTTTGTCCGTCTAAATTTGTGCCAATTTAGCTTTGCATTGGAATTCGTGCTGGATTCGTAACTCACCTCATTCTCGTTCATCTCTAGCCTCGGAAGGTGAGCAATCACTCACGATTAATGTTCTTATATTTATTAAATTTGATTTCAATTAAAACGACAATTGAAATATGCTGTTGTTAGTTATTTACATTGTTATATATGCTATTATCTATATCATATCACCTGTGATATCTGACACCATTATCTGTTATTTATCACTGATGATATATGCCTGTTACTGATTGTTATATTATTATCATATCTGTTATCACTCTGCAAGTTCCCTGTTAGTATAGAATTCACTATGGGTTGAAATGATACATACCCAAACGATCTGTAGAATAGGAGAAAATCGTTATGAGTTGAAATGATAAACCCAAATGATTTTCATTGAATTGAATTTAGGATTGTGGGTTGAAAAGATATATACCCGTATATATTTTAAATTGCGGATTGAAATGATAAATATCTGTATCACTTGATCATAGGATAGAAAATTATATACAGACACCGTTGGTCTATATATAAATATTTTGAAAATGATTTCTATGGTTTTTGAAGAGAAATATATGGTTTTAATAAATATTGTTTTTTTAGATTTATTAAAGTTGATTTAATAAAGTTGATATATAATATGTTTAAGTATTTATTTAAAATTTATATTTTCAAATATAGAGTTTGTAATGATTCAGGTTGAAAGGATAAATTTGAAATTGATTCGAAATTATATTTATTTAAGAATTTTACTTAAATTAGTTTGATTTGAAATTTATTAAATTTGAAATTTTAAATATGTGTTTTATAACTTGAATTTGATTAAAAGTGACTTAAATGAATATTTCAAACTTATATAAATTTAAATAGGATATTTTGTTTATTTAAATTTGTAAATTGAAGTTGTATTTAGATGATTTTTGAAATGATTAAGTAAATATTTCAAAATTAAATAATAGTAAAGTGAATTTAATATATATATGAAATTATCGAATTAGTTTTGAAATGTTGAATATTTAAAGCTTTGAAATATATTGAAATTAAATGGTTTATTTTGTGGTTCAAATCTGTATTTGAAATCGATATAATTTGAAATGATTTATTGAGAAATTGAATTAAGTTGAATTTGGAAGTCGAGTTGATTTGAATCGATTTGTGAATTTGTGGAAACTATCTTTATTATATAAAGTATTTTAAATTATATTTAAAACTATTTTTATATCATTTTATAAACTATTTTTAATATAACTATTTTAATATAAACTATTTTTATAACTAATTATTTTAATATAAACTATTTTAACTTATAATTATTTTTATATAAACTATTTATTATATACTATTATTAATATCTAAACTGTTTAAGGGTGGAAGTTATGATTTTCAAAATGTTATGGTTTTTCAAAGTATTATGATTTCAAGTGTTTGGTTTCGAAAGTGTCATAACTTTGAAAGTACTATGATTTTGGAAGTGAATATATTTGAAATAGAAATGATATCGTATTGATTTGGTTTTGAAATGAAAATGATATTTTGTTTTTGAAGTATAAACTACTTTGAAATGACCGCGGTGTTATAATAACGATTGGTTGTTATAGAGACCGGGATCAGATATGGGCATACTCTCTATCGATACCGAAAACCACTTTGACAACTGTGTACGCGGTGGAGATTCCAGAATGAAGTAGGATAGTGGCGACGATCCTATATGAGGTATATACGTGGACCCGACTCCCGTGAGTTGGAATAATGTGGCTAAAATAGGAGCAATTGACGAGCTAATGAGGTAGCTCCCCTGATCGGACACATTCCATCGTATGCCATTCTATTACTTTGTGATTGTTTTGGTGTGCACCCTTGATTCGGGAGTGTGACTCGAGGTGGGCGATTGCTGCGGCTCTGCGTTGCCACCGGCCCGGAAGTGTAACTGGTATATCTACCCTGGCATTGCCTAGTTGTGCCGTGTCACCTACCCTAGCGTGTCTTACTACGAGTTTGATTTGTGTCGTACCTATGGAGTATCCTCTAGTAGCTCCAGTTTACGGGGTATTACGGTACTGTATAGACTATTGGCATACCTAAAAATGTGTTAAGGTGGAAAATGTAAAGCCTTAACGCTATTTTTAAATAGTATACTTTACTTTAGACATACTATAATAGCGTATTGTACTACATAGTAGATAGTTCCACGGATCCTTAGAGGATGGTTATCCCAAACATCCTTTAAGTTGCTTGTATTTCAGTTGATATTTCACTTGAGTTGGATTTATTGATATAAGAATGTTAATCTTGACTCGAGTGTTTTGTGTTTTGCTTTACGCTCGGGTCAGACTGAGTTGTACCAGTATTCGATACTCACCTTTGGAGTTGGAGCTTCGCTTGGAGATCCAACTATATCGATTCTGCTTTCAGTTATTCAGTTGATTCCAGTGATGTATTCAGATGTTGTATGGGGCTATTGTATTGAGACATCTATGTATTTGAGACTTCTGTTGTATCTTATTTAACTCTGTTATGTATATGGTAGCTTCATGAACTACTATTCTTTGTTTCCGCTGCATTATTTATATATTACTCTGTGTCTATGATCCTGTGATTATTTATTTATTGTATATGCTGAGTTTTGCCAAATTTAAATTAACAATATGATATTTTGAGCAATTCAAATCTGACATGTATGGATGTGAATGGTTGAAAATTTCAGGATGTTACAGGACCCTTAGAGTATTTACGTTTGCGTATAGATAAAGGAATACCCCAATAGATAGAGTAGTCTGCTTCAAATATAGTTTTAAGAGGGTATGGCCTTGATTGTATTTGGAAATCTATATAGGATAATGAGCTTGATCGGGCACTATACAGCAACAGTTAGTACCAAAATTCAGGGGTAGGACTGCATAGGGCAAGAATGCCATCAGTCCTTAGTGGTCAATGGGAAAGACAAAGTTACATCAGTGATCTTTGTCGGCTAACGGTGTAGGCCATGTTGGATTATGCACCGCAACAGTTGTTCGCTAGTTTGTTTTATTAGGAAAGACTAGTTAACCAAAATAGAAGTTCTTTTAACAACAGTTAGGTGGTCTACGGAGCCAAGTCCACGATAGGAAGCAACTAAAATAGTAAATCCCCTAAAGCGAAATAAAGTACGGCAAAATGTATGAAAAGCCATCATTAGGCACTACGGAAGTCCCTTGATAAGCATAGCGATGAGACCATGGTACAACGAGAGTAAGGAATCCGAACGGGGTGCCAATACAAAGATACTAGTGGGGATAGTATATAGGTTTAATTAGGGACCATGGGATATATATATATAACTATGATTCTACAGCAGGTAGATGAGAACGGTTCGTACGTGGATATGGAGTCAAAACGACTAATAAAACGTAAACAAAAATAACATGATATAGAAGATAATCGGCATAAACTAGTGTTATGTACAAAATGTATAATTTTACTAGTCACCAGAATGTTGTTCTGACCCCCTCCTCATTACATCCCACATGATAGTTAGAAGGACATGTAACAGTGCTTCGCATATTCGGTGCTAACAAGGACACTTGACTTTGGAAGTGTCAAACCTTGATTAATAATTTATGTGATCTATTATATTTTATTATTCCGCTATAAGTTATTTCGTTAGAACTATGATATGCAATGTTTTGCTTTATTCGTAGGATATCAGACCAATGATTCGTACTTTGGTGGACCTGGGTTTTCGATTTAGCAAAAATTCAGTCCCACTAGGGTGCAGGTTGTTACATTTGGCATCAGAGCATATGTTAGTTGATCTTGAAAATTAGAAAACGATGAGTAAACATATTTGTGTTTTGCCAATAATTATAAATACTAGTATAAAACGCACGTACATGCATCTAATAGTTGAAGATATTTAATTTTCATTTAACAAAAAAAATTAATGGATGGATGTCTACTATAAGTGTAAAACATTTGGTAGTCACAAAACTTTTATTTCAATAAATTTTGTTGGTGTTGATGGAAAAATGATGGCAAAATCCCGTCGATGGATGGTCGAAAAGGGGATGGTGGTGGAGTTTGCAAACCGATGGTGAGATTCTTTTGATGGATGAGGGTATTTTTGGAATCTCAAAAAGACACCGTGTAAATGTATTCATTGAATTATCTTTATTAATAGTAGAGATAATATACTCTTAATCCTAAGAATTCCAATCATAGTGTAGCTGCATTTGGAAAGTCCATAAAGCTAGATAGTACATGATTCCTTAGATGGGCCTTGATAGCCCAATACCAGTATGATTGCCGATTGATGATGTACAGTAGGTCTAGATAAGAGGAAAGTAAAAATCCATATATTGTAGATATCTGAAAGTAGTTGTTTCCTGAAGGATAGTGTGAAGTAGTCACTCCATGATAATAGCTGGATTTCTAATATTGGAAAGAAGATAAGTTAATTAGTTGGAGAGCAGAAGTTCTATAGAAAGAAAAAATAGAAATCCACTTGAAGTCCAACCTAATAGAAAATAGTTTTAAAGTTGAGAAAAATATACAATTTATATATTTGAAAATAAAGCGAGCAAATATTGGATATTAAAATGTAAATAGGAATATAAATATTTTGTTAGATTGAAAATTTATAGGGCATATATAGCTCGCTAGTTTCTTTGTAAAGAAAGAAAAGTGTAAATATAAAGTACTAGTAGAAATTAAAATTTGTTAAAATCTAAAATTTCAGTATAGGAAATTTTTATAGAAAGCTATTTTCTTTCGAGATGAAATGGTATAGCAATATAGCTCGTAAATTTTTCAATGTAATGAGAAATTTTTAAGCTGTAAAATCATTTTTATGGGTGGATAATAGAAAGTGGGATAAGTTTGAAATAGGATAAATGGTATGGAAAAGAAGACTTAAAACCTTAAAACAAGCTATAGACGAACAAATTACAATGGTTCAACTAAGAAGACAGTCAATTGAGAGAAAAGCAATTAGAATTAGTGTAGCTTAGGTAAATGAAAGTTGAACAATAATTGCATTGAAAAATATAGAACAGTATTAGGAATTAATATAAAATAATGTAAGTAATTAGAAGTAATGTTAGCAGAATATATTAAAAAATAATGCTAAGTAATCTAATTTGGAAGCAACAAATAAAATGAAAGACAAACAATAAAAGGACATTTTCCAATGTTGTGTGCATTTATTATAAGTATCTTTTAAAAGTCCTCCTTGCATGATATTAGAGACCCCACCAAGGATTAGGAGTGGAGATAGTATGAGCGGTAAGAAAATGATAGAATGAGGGTTGTTCTTATCTACTCCAGTTTTTGTTGTTCGAGATTATAAAAATATGTTTAAAAACATTGCATCGTATATTTTCGAAAGAAGCAGTCTGGTGCAACAAATAAGTTTTTAGAAGGAAAACTTAGTAAACAATTTGAACTAAAAATATCAATTTATAAAAGTAAAAGTTGAAACGATCTTTAAAAAGAAAAGTTGATTTGGGAGAAAAAAGAAAGAAATTTGATAACATTTCCTTTTAGATTCAATGAACAAATTAATTTCAAAAATTTTAGATTATAGTTTTAAAAGTTAAAGAGACCAAGAATTTTTTAATTTAATAAAAGGTCACTAGGTTGTGCTTTTTTTAAAGAGAAAGGTTTTGTGATTAAGTATTTCAAAAAATTTAACTTTATAAATTTTTGAAAAAATGATGAAGATCAAACCAAAATTTTAAATGTGGAGTAGATAGAAAAAGTGGTTAGATAAGATGGGGTAAGGGGTAGGGCTGTGAAGAAGATAGCAATAATTACTCATGGAATAGTAATAAGGATCCCCGTAGAGTGTAAAGAATAATGGTAAGAACCTAGGAATATTTTAAAAGACATATGTGCAAGCCATATGAAGAACCCGTAAAGGAATGATAAATGATATTAAAGTACACTTCTATGAGCGCTAGGATATGCTCATATGGAGGGTCAAAGATAAAGGAAATAAATACCATGATTGAGAATACCATAAAGAAATTTGGATTAAAATAAGATGGTAATGGAGGATTTCGAAAGGATGGCCTCCTATAAAGGTCTATTCAAGTCAGAAGTGATAGAGCCACAACTTCATTACCATTAGTTGATATAAAGTGCAGCTTCCAGCAGTTGGTTTTTCAAGTTGGGTTTTTAGCATTAGTTGTCTTTATTGGGGGCAAAAGTGCGTACTATATTATAGGATTTTTTTTCTTTTTATGTGTTTTCTTTGTGGACCGCTATGTTATGGGAAAACAATAAAGATAAGGAAATTTCAAAAAAGACAGTCAACTAATGCGAAAGAAAAGAAAATAGTAGAGGCTGAAGGTTAAGGAATAAATTAAAAAAATTTATTTAAATTAACCACTAAAACAAAAATGAAATAAGATTGTAGGTCTCGAAAAATTCGAAAAATAAATTTAAGTGAGCGGAAGACACGAGAAGGATGTTGTGTAGCTACGGGTCAATATTCCTGTACCTCAAAGGTTGGAATTAATGTAATGACTCGTAATTTTATCACTTACAATTGGAATATTTAATTTATTTTAAATATTCAAATATTTGTTTTAAATGATAAATAATTCATTTTAATTGTTATATAATAGTTTTATAAATATGTATACTTGTTTTATAAAAGTTTACAAACTTCGTCACATTTTGGGCAGATCGAGTTCATATTTTTAAAATTGGATTTTAATGTTATTTAATATTGTTTTATAGCTTAAATAATCTTGTTTTAATTATTTATAGATGATAAGAAATTTAATTTCAAGTTTTGTTTACATAAATAAAAGGTTTGATTAAAAACTGAAAATATGATCGGAATTCAGCTTTCGGATTTTCGACTTTTTATCGAACGGAAGAGTGTGCAACATCGTTGCAACTTTGTTAACCTATTTTTAAGCATATGCATACACATTTTTAAACCAAATTAACATTTATCAAGGAAGAAAAAAAGGGTTTACTTTTGGAAAGAGATTTTATTTTGTTTTTGATGTGACATTTGTCATAATTAAAAAAGAGATATTTTTGGATTTGATTAGGCATTTTTGCAACAATTTAATTAAGACATTAGCATATGGTTTAAGATGATGTACATCTCATAGTAGGATTTGATGTGTGCTTTTGGTGAAGCGATGTGGAAGTGAGTTGATTTGATTAAAGTAAATATATTTTTGATTTTGGAAGGTTAGTTTTATAATTTCGCTAAATTTATTTGTGTCTTATGCCCTTTTTATTACAAATCCTATAAATAGGATCCTTACCTTCACTTTCAAAGACACATTTCCATACTCTTCTCTTAAGTTATTTCCATTGTTTCCATGGGTCTTCTTCTTCTTCCTTATTTTCTTACATTAAATTTTAAAACAATATCAAACAAAGTCGAAACACTTTCAAACTTAGCCAAAGACCTTGTCTCATCAATGAAAAGTTGTATACTAAGTCAGAGTCGAAGGCACAAAGGTTTGGTGACCCATTCCTAACATGGCCATGAGCATCATGAAGTGATGGAGGGGATGGTTGGCCATGGATATCATGGTGGTGGAAGGTGATGGCCGAGCTTAGGATGGAGTATGGTGATGGCCGTGAGCAAGAAAGAAGGGGGGATGCCTTGGGCCGTGAGCTATAGGGGAGGATGGATTGTTTTGGTGATTTTTTATTAGGTTGGAAGATGATAGTGAAGTGTTGTAGTGATTAGAATGTTGGTAGGAAGTTTGGGTTGAATAAAAGTGAGTTAATCTCATATTGAATTGCTTGATAAATTGCTTATTAAATAACTTAAAATTTTCATTTAAATATTGCTTGATTTATCACTTAAATTTAACTATAAACTTGCCAGCAAGTTAAGACCAAAACTTGTAGAAATATTACTTGCTATTAGTATTAATATTATCATGGTTATTAACTATGTTTGGATTAATAATATGATGGTAGATGGTTGTTCAGACACTTATAAAGTATGTGATGATGTATGGATTATTATAACATGATCAAAATTGGTTAAGATAATCATGGTTGCTTTGATATGAAGTTTGAATTAGATAATAATCACTTACACTATGGCCAAGATAGTGTATATGGTATAATTAAGCCTTTTTGGTTTAAATCGGGAAAAGGATATCATTTTGGAATCTATTTAAATGAAAAATAGAGTTTTAGATCTTATTTGAAAAATAAAATCTATGTTTTGATTTTGAAAAATAATAGTTAAAATTGAAAAATAATATAAAATATCATAAAGTTTGATATAAAGGAGTTTTAAATAAAAAGATTGAAAATTTAATATTATAATAATATAATATTAAATATGAAAAATAAAGATTTTTAAATCAAGTAAAATAGTCAAATATTAGCTTAAATAGGTTTATTATGTTATGAAAACGATTTAAAAATGTTTTGGACAAGTTTTGTAAAATTTGACTAAAGTGGTAAAAATAGGCCATCGCGTAATAACACTTTGCGATTTCACGATCCGAAATGCTAAACGAATGTTGGGTTGAAATAAAATCGGAATTCTTTGAAATAATAAATTTTTCAGACCCTTATAATCATAGTTTTCAAATGAAAGAGAAAAATCAAGATTTCATTTAGTAAAGTTTGAGATTTGTCTAAATCAAGTTTTCAAAATCATCGCATTTTGGCAGTTCGTAAAATATTGTTTTCAACTCTTTAAAATGGATATTCTAAACCTTTAAAAATATGAGATAAATTCCATAAATATATTAAAATGTGTTAAAAGGGATCTGAGTTATAAAAATGGACATATATGTAATGAAATGGGTGTTTGGATCTATAAAGCTTTAAAAATCACTGTTCACCGAAAATTTAGCAACAGAATTTGGTAACTTTTAAATAAACGGTTTAAACTTAGGTTTTTCTTCCCAAATCTTTTGGAAATGATTTTCAAATAATAAATCAAATAATTTTAATGGTTTGGAGTTTATCAAATATCTTGACCGCCTTATGGGTGACAGAGAGATAGTCTCTAGGCTAGAGTTTGGAAAACTAGTTGCAAGCTCCCCCTATCTATCTGGACTGGCTCAGTGGAGGGGATAGTAAATTTGATTTACTTAGGCCGCATCTTCTTAAGATAAATGAAAAGAGTTTTGAAGTTTTCCAAAGGTTAAACAAGACTTTAAAATAGGATTTTGGTGGTATAAAGAACATTCTAGTTAAACTCTGTATTAAATTACGGAGAGGGAATTCGTACTATCCATATGAATTTAAAAGATGATTTCACCGTTATTCAATGAATAGTACAGATTGAATACGGAAATTGGTATTGAGTATAATTAGTTTAATCTCTACGGATCATTTTTACTCAATCTTAATTAGTTTAAGTTTACAATAAACGATGTCTTAAACAACATTATTTTTGGCCTATTTAAAACATGTGTTGGAAAATGAAATCTTTATTAAGATTATAATTATACTAATAATAGTATATGGAAATGCTTTCCTAAGAAATTAGGAAAAATGGTTTGACAATTTCTAAAAGTTAAAAGAAGTTTTAATTAAACAAAAGGATTTAACGAAAGAGGCTTAACAATCCTGTATACGTATATGCACATTCTTTTTATCGATAATTGGTTCGGAGAGATCGTGATCGGATTTGGGTGATTCCTATCTGAAAACCACTTTGAACCACTATAAGCATTTGGAAGTGAAGACATGTTAAAGACAATGATTTTGAAGATAGAGATCTTAATAATGCAGGGTTGCTTGCCACTAACCTCTAGGGTGATTCCCATATTATATATCTGGTGGCTTCAGTGCCTTCGTTCTATAAATCTTCGATTTGCAAGGACTACTCGCAACTTATCCTAGGGGTGGTTCCAAAATAGGATGTAGTAGGAGGAGTGCCTTCGGTTTGTCTTGTTCCTAGACAACTTGTATGGACGAGTGTCTAACATTGCATTTCTAAGACCACATACATTGGTTTTTACAAACGTCAATCTATTTGTTGGTTTAGGAGGTAACCACTCTTATACTTAACACCCTTCCTTGAGGCGTATGAACTCGAGAGTTGTACTTTGTGGAAATCAATTACTGTGTTGCTAGAAATGGCAATGTGGCAATCAAAGTTGGATTTGCTGTTATGTGAAAGGTAAACGTTACCTCAAGCCTCGCACATCGGGAATGACAAAAATAGGGTAAATGCAGCAGGGCTATGTGGGTTGCATCCATTAGGATATGGTCATCACCTTTCTAGATTACCATCTATATCTCGGCTTTGTTATGTATATTGTGCCCACGGATAGGTCAGGAACAACCGAGGTGATGTCATATTTGGTACTATCTAGGAAGGGGTAGGTGGATCTGTGTTGGTAGAGGGCAGTTGGGCTATGCCTCGGTACATTCCCCTAGAGATGTATTGTAAGGAAAGTAGTCCCTTACCTTGTCACTATTGGAATCCATTCCCCAATAAGTGCTTTCGGACTTAGTTGTATACCTATTATGCTGGAATTTAATCAATGTAACAGTTTCGCCAATGACTAATTAGTATTTGTACTTTAGGCGCTATAATAATATCAAATGTTTTGTTAAAAGTGTTTGGTTATCTTAAGGTAAAAATCCATCCGTGTTTATGTGCAGTGTGGTCTTACAAGATGCCCTTTCTTTTCA
This sequence comes from Allium fistulosum, assembly GCA_030737815.1. Lineage (NCBI taxonomy): Eukaryota > Viridiplantae > Streptophyta > Magnoliopsida > Asparagales > Amaryllidaceae > Allium > Allium fistulosum. Next base: position 4,445,720 of record JASFAW010000015.1, read on the forward strand.
AAAAGGTTTTGTTTGGTATCAAAGTCGATCTATGACACTGTTATATATATATTTATGATTTGCATTTCTCATGCTCGTTTGCCAGACTGATCTATATATTTTTAATACTCGGGTCAGATTCGAGTAGTTTCAGGATTAGCTGTAGACGCTTGGAGTTTGTAAAGGAGAGTTGGAGATTATCATCAACCTATGGTCGTAGATTATATTTCCATCGCATTTGTTTCATTATTTTGATTTTTCAGCATTTGAAAGGAAAGAAGTTTATAACTGTCCAGGCTGAGCTTAGGATAGTCTCTGATATATGTGTTGAAAAGTTTTCCGCTGTAAAGATTATTGTTTAATAATATATGTAATTCCATTTGTATGAGATTCTGTTCTATAACTTTTTTCTTTACCCTTCACGATCGATTTTTTCGACACTTGAATTCTTGGCACGCAATACAGTGCACGTATTAGTGTCGATTTTCGAGGGTCGAAAATCCCGATCGTTACAATTTATAATGGAACTTGTTTTCTGGCTTCTATTATAAATAAAAGAAAAAAAATTGAAGCTTAAAAATTTATCACGTAAATTAAGAGGAGTCCACTATGGACATTGGACTGTCAACTAAACCTTTATTTCTTAAGATATGGAAAAATTTATAAACCTATACATATGTGCAATTTAGAAAAAAATTTTGTTTTTGCAAAATGTTTTGATTGGTTTTTAGGATTTAAGATTTGTAATATAAAAATATTTTTGAATCGAAAATAAAGAGAAAAGTTTTCAAATTTTGGAAATGTCACATACTTGACATTAGGGAATAGTTGACAGATTGGTTAGAATAGGTTTTACTATATAGCAGAAGTGATAACAAAATAAAACACAATTAGAAACAAAGGAGAATGCAGTTATAGTTAGGGAATCGCTTTCTCTATATTCTGTTAGTAACAAAAAGTTGATCTTTTTATAAAACAAATAATGTTTTCAAACTTTGAAAACAAAAACTTATCTATGAAAACTATACTTGTAAAATTTGGAAGGGGATATGTGGTCGTAAGTGATGATTTGAAAGTATAATGGGAAGTTGGGAACACAAGAGAAAATGAATGGAAATATAGAATCTCCATTTAAACCCTTTTCCCAATATAAAGAAAATAGGTGTAGAAAATCTGATTTCTCAAATTTAGATGTTAGCAACGGTGAGCTAGAAATTTGGATGATAGGTACTGGATGTGAAATTGGTTGAACTATACTTCGATTCGTAGAAGTGTGGGAAAATTTGAATGTGAAAACATGATTTTGGTTTTCAAAAGCTGCATGTAAATAGAATTGCCAGTATATTTAGGATGTTTGCACCATATTTTCAGAAATTGTTTTAAAATAAAGCATTCATATAAGAGGCGCCAATTTAAAAGTTATTAGTTTGCATATCATACACGAGTGATACACCATGCAACTGTACACGATAGATTGCAAAATTGGTTATACATAAATTGATTTGTTAGCTTAGAATGGATGCATGTTAGATTACATGATCCAACCCTTGAGGAATTTTGGGGACAAACATCTTTTAAGGTGGAGAATGTAACACCTCGTGATTTTTACAATAATTAATTTAAGTAGAAATTAATTAATAAATAATAAACAATGAAAAATAAGATTTTTGTAAATGTCAGAATTTGGCTATGAAACTTATACTGTTGGATTCGTGACAATCAATTTTCATATATAATGTTTTCCGACTGGAGTTCAAACGAAAAATTTATTAACGTTGGAAATAATTATATATGTAAATATAGTAATAAAATAAATTAACGCTAATTATAACATTAATGGAAGATTAGATGTTTATAAAGTTACCTTTAAATTAAAATCTCAGAGAATTTATACAGTGGGAAAGAATTGAATGAGATCAATTGACGAAGGAAATAAATACACAATATAGTTGAACGAAGGAAACAAATTAACAAAAATCGAATGAATCAATAATTCACAAAAATTACAAAGCTTGGGTCGACCCATAATTGCCCAGGTCGACCGTTAGTGATCGACCATAGATGGGGCGGTCGATCCAAACTTTTGTAAATGCTAAAATTTGAAATGACCTTAGCAATCCAGATTTAAATCAGTTTAGTCTAGTGGCTGGCATTGATTTGAACTCCTACAAATTCAGAACTAGGCTTCACTTCTAACTCATAATTCTCTAATGAGTATGAAAGCTCTGCCATTTTCTCTTCTCCTCCTCAGCTCTAAATTCTTAGAAAATAGTTCTAGGTTGCTAGCTTGCACGTATAAAGTACTGGAGGATTGTAAAAGATGACAGAGATAGAAAAATAGGTTCAAATCAAGTTGCTACAACCAAGGTAAACCGTATATCTGGATCTAAATTTATAATCAACCTTAATTTCGAATCCAAATTCTAATAGATCTGCATATATATGTTGTATGAGAATCTAAATAGGAAGTCAAAGTGAAAATATAGATTACATGGATTAGATCTGGAGATTTGGAAATGCTTGGAAACGTGAGTGGAAAAAATTATATGTTTTGTAATAAGATTAGATTAATTTCGTTGTGATCAATTTAAATTATGCTTATTTATAATCGATTTGAATATAAATATGTAAGTATGTAAGATTAGATATAAAATCTGTAATTGCGTAATGATTAGATATATATATATATATATATATATATATATATATATATATAAGTGCGTAATTATTAGGTATATGTGGTTGCGTAATGATTAGATATAAATCTATAAATGTGTAATGATTAAAAATATAAATTTATTGTTTATGCGTAATGGATTTAATGGAATAAATCTAATGAAATTTTCTATGAGATCTGATTTGATGAAATTTGGAAACTTTCCTAAATTTATTATCGATAAATATGAAATTATTGTGATAAGACAATAATAAATTGGTATTTGAACATAGAAAAAGAATGTAAAATAAAGGAACCTTATTTAGATTTTAAGGGTTTAAGCGATATTTTAATTCGTTGGAATTTGGAATGTTACAATTAGATTTCTATGTATTATCAAGTTTAAATAAACAAAAGTGTGACGTTTGAAATGATAAAGAATACACCTAAAAAAACGAGATGTACAAAATAGGAATATTTACCGTATTTTGTACTATCTATTTCAAATAACAAAAAGATAGTTCCTTGTAATTACAAACATCATAAATCTCTCTTTTCAGATCATACATAGAAATTTATGGTGTTAACATTTTTGAATAGAAATGTAGTTCCAACGCATTAAGTTGTAGTAAACTCCAAAAATTAAATGGTAAGAATGAATGAAGTAAAAGATGCTAAAATGTAAGGATGTGAAATACCAACAAAAATTTAGAAGCAAATGAAAAGAAAATATGAAAGATAAGCAAGAAGGAATAAATGGATAACATGGGAATATAAATGGAAATAGAGAATGGATAAAAAGGAATATATGAACGATATTATGAAATTGATAAGAGGAAAGATGTAAATGAACTTAAAATAAAGAAAGAGAAGAAAAAGCATAATGAAATGAAGACCTAGGGTCAACTGTAAAACTGTAGAGGCATAAGTAAGTGTGGAAGAATATATATATGAAATATATATGTAATGACCCGTATTTTTATGTATTTTAAATTATTGCATTTAATATGATAATTGAACAAAATGGTTAGAAATAGAATTTTTTTAACGTTTATTTATGTAATTTATTGAATACGAATTTGAATAAAAATTTGAAATAACAAATTTAGAAGATTTTTAACAAGGATTGAAATGAAATTCTATGTATTGAATGTGTTTGTAACCAATAGCTAGAATTAAGTAATAAATGTTGAATTATTTAGATGATAATAAAATAATTGTAAATAAATGTTGAATTATTTATTAATGGTGATTTATTGAAAAATTGAATTGTTTAATTTAATATTGGAATTATTTAAATAATTGAATCCTGAAGTAATGTGAATGAAAATGATTTTAAAAGTTGATTTAAAATTTATTTAAATATGAATAAGTTTGTTAACTTTTAAAATTGGATTTAAAAGTGAATAAACTAAAATTGGAATTACTTGTTTAATTAACGAGTAAAAATAGCCATTTTGGCCACTATCTCGGATTTCGACGAAACCAGTTTCATCAGATCCGTAATAGTGAAATATTATAGAATTTCAAGTTTCGTAACGATCGGACTTTTTGTTTGGCCATGCCAGCTTGAAACACCTAGAATTTAATTAAAATAATTTGATTTTGAAATATTATCTTCTGAATATGATGGAATTAGCTTCCGAAACTAGTTCCATTGTGTTCGGAATAGGGGTAAAACATATAGAACGCCAGGCGGCATGCTTCGTTTAGAGTTCGAAATTTTCGCGGGTCAATTGGGTCGGAAACTTGTATAATAAGACATGTTAGTTCGTTAGTTCGTAAAACTCAACCCATCTAAATAAAGCAGCCATTCCTCTTTAAAGCGATTGATGGCCAAAAATCGCCCTAGTTTCTCCCTCAATCTCTCTTAATCCATACGCTTTCACACAACGGCTTCAACATGAAAGATGTTGAGCACAACGAGCTCTACGTTATGTGCGGTTGGATCGTGGCGCGACAACTTAAAATCAGTAGAATCGAGGCAAATTGTCGCGTGCATTTGTGGGTTTTATTGGTCAAACGGCGGTAGCAAGTTCAGCAGCGTCCGAGGCAGAGGAGGAGCAGGCCGAGGCGCATCTGGTAGGGTGCTTTGATGGATGCCTAGTCGTCTCGAGTGGTGTGCGCCTCGAGGAGTTCGCTCGCATGTAAATGAGTTCTCCATGCCTAGGTTTTCTTGAACGAGATGATGAGGTTACCGTTTAATTATATTTAATTAAGTTTATTTAAATGTTAATTAAAAATCTTTACATTAATTATCGTATAACTTTTCCATGCGAGGTCCGATTCGAGCGAAACGAGTCGCATTGCGATCGTATTGACTGTGGCTACGACGTGGAGTGGAACAGGAAATTATTTGAAGTTGGAAATTTTTTAAAATTTCAAATAAAGATTAGTGTTTTTAAATGCTCACGAATGACTAAATAATTTTTATGTTAGTTAAATTGAAATCATGAAATAATTTAATTTTATTGATTGTTGTTTGGCAATTTAACTGATATAGAAATTGACATAGAAATTTATATGTTAGAAATTTTGAATTAACAGTTAAATTGAAATTGGAATTAAATTGCTAGTAAAATTTTCGATTATTGATAACTGATTAATTGTGGTGATTTATTGACTGCTTTAGATGTTGATTGTGATACATGATTATTGTTTGATATTTTGGATGATTAGATGTTTATTTATTTTGATATATCATGTTATCACCCTGTAAATTATTGAAAATATACAAAACTGTTATTTGAATTCTTTCGAACAAATTAAGAAATAGGTTGAAATGATATATACCTATGACACTTTGATTTGGACTGAAATGATATATATCCATCCTCGGAATTAAATTGGAATAACTATTCACTTGGCCATAGGATAGAAAATTATATACGGACACCGGATTGGTTAAATTAAATGATTTTAAATTCTTGGATTTGAATTTATTCAAATGATTTCATTTTATAAAAATAAAATTGAATTGAAATATAGAAATTGAATTAATTTCGAATTTGAGTTTTGAAATGCGAAATTAAAATTTGCTAAACGAGATTGTTTAAAAATGAAATTTGATATTTTGAAGTTATAATTAAAATATGATTTGAATTATGGATATTGAACTGTTTTAAAGTTTGAACTTTTATTCAAACTTTGAAATCTACTTTGGTGGAAAAAAATCGATATTGCAAATTTGAGCTCGAAATTGAATTATTTTGAAGATTTGAATTTAAATTCGAGCATTGAAGTTTAATTTAAATTAAGTGATCTAAATCAATATTTTGAAATTGAACGCAAAATTGATATAAATTAAAATGGTTCAAAATTTAGAATCGAGTTGAAATTTAGCCATTGAATTGGATAGTTGAAGGTGAATTAATTTGAAATCGAAATTGATTTGAATTGAAATTGGAATCGAAGTTAATTCGAATCAAAATCGAAATTGAGTCGATAGAATTGGATTGAGATTGAAGATGATTTGAATTAGAAGATTTGGAATTGAATCAGTTTGACTTTGAACAATTTTCAATTAAATTATTTCAATATAAACTGTTTAAAATCTATCTTTTAAATATTCAAATTATTTTGATTTTCCAAACTATTTTCCTATATAAAACATTTTTAATATCTAAACCATTTTATCAAACTATTTTAACTCTTTAAAACTATTTTAAAAAATCCAAACTATTTTCAAAAATTCAAACTGGTCAAAGGGTGGAATGTTTATATTTAAATCATGGGTTTAAATGCGAATTGGGTTAAAATGAAGTTATAACCTAAATTGTAATTCGAATCGAATTTTAAAGAGAAAATGACTTTCAAGTGAAAATTGACATATTTGAAGTAAATATGATATTTCAAAATGAATTTGATTTTGAAGTAAAGATGATATTTTGATATCAAGTATGAATCAGTTTCAAAATGTAAAAGAACCAACCGGTGTGTAAAACGCGTTTGGTTGTTAAAGAGACCAGGGTCTCTTATTGGCATACTCTTTGTCAATATTGGAACCACTTTAACAACTGTGTACGCGGAGGAGACTCCAAAACGAAGTGGTTGGATTTGGCATCGTTTGCTGGATTTGAAGAAAGAGAACGATGATGTATAGACCCCAGCACTTAGGGCTGTCAATAGATACCTGAAAAATCCGAAATCCATCCGCATCTGCATCCGAAAAGCAGATAAGTATCCGATATCCGGAAAAATGGATGCGGATGCGAATTTGAAGACATCCGCATCCGAAAATTATCCGTCCGGTTTTTGTCAAGGTTATAGTTCAAATTATGCGTATTTTAGTGAAGTGAAAGATATTAGTTTATTATTTTATTAAGTTAGTGGTTTATAATATATGCACTTAATGCTTTTTAACTGCTCGAAACTATTTATTATCATCATATTTATTAATTTTTAACACTTTTATAATTAACAGGATTGAAAAATATTTATGTTAAACTATAATTAATGACGGGGCCAAGCGAGCTAGCTACCCCTAGCGCACATCCGTTCTTTGATTTTCTTTGGACTTGGTCCATACTATTACTCTTGTTGTTGGTTTCAATTAGTGCACCTTGATTTTGAGATAACCTCCCTTTGACTCAATATGGGATGGATGGACGCAGTGGGCAATCATGGCTACGATGCATTACCACCAGCCATGCAACCCGAACTGGTAGTATCCTATCTTGGGCATTGCCTAACGTGCCTTGTCATACTTTTATCCAGATATGAGACCCTTACGATTTTGGTTTAGTGTTGTCGTATCATGGCGCATCCCTATCCCCCGACGTGCTACTGGGGTGTTATATGCTAACTGTATGACAATGCTTAAAAACGCATTAAGGGGGATTAATGTAAAGCCTTAACACTAAGAAAAATATTTATTTTAATGATTCGAAATTATATATGTTGTGTATTCTGCTATTTATAAATATTTTGACGGATCCTTAGGAGTTGAAAAATCCCGTAACATCTCTTGAGTTATTGCACGCACGTTATACACTGGATAGGAGATGTGAAATCCCGTAAACATCTCTGACGCTATTACACTCATATTATATGTATTATCGATTTGACTCATATAAGGATATTTAGTCCTGACTCAAGTGTTATGTCTTTTCATTACGCTCGGGTCAGCCCTGAGTATTTCAGTGCATTAGAGATCATTTTCTGAAGGACGGAGATGAAGATTTGGAATATTGTTACTATTATTATTCCCTGCATCATGTTGTTCTGCTGCATTATATTTTGTTTCTATTGTATATATAACTCTGATAAATGTTGTAAATTTAAAATCAAATGTATAGTATACACAGCTTCATGAACTGTTTACTTGATTATTATATTTTGTCATTCCACGGCGAGATTCTGTGTTTGTTTTCTTCTTCTTTTCTTATTTTTCTTAATTAACCCCATTGATTATCTATTTTCTGGATTGTTTGAGTTTGACATGTGTGGATTATTGTCAGTTTAAACCTTCCGAAATGTGGGTCATCACAGTTGGTATTGGATCTTTGGTTTAGCGATAACCTTAGCTTTGTGGGGTTTGACTCATTAGAGATAGAGTAGTAATACCCTAAAATGAGTTGTTTGAGCGTATATATATGAGAGCGCGTACTTGTTAGTGTTGTAAAATGTTTTATATTGTGTTTGCTTATCCGTTGAGTTGTTTATGAATTCTGGTCGGTACGTGGGACGCCATGTTATCGATAGGGGTTTCTAAACACTTAAATGAGACAAGTCGACATAATATTGTTTTAAGATAGGGTAAATGAAATAGTTTTACTTAAGTTATATATTATATATGAAAATAAATTGAATGAGAATAAACGAGTTAGTGAAATTAAGGTGAGCAATTGAATTTGATTTAAATTAGATGTAAATAAATTGAATGCAGATGAAATAAGTGAATGTTGAATAAAGAAAAGTGATACACTTAGGTATAAGAGGTAAGAAATATAAGTTTAAATTATGAAATGAATAGATTTATAAAAGAAATTGAATATGAAGTGGATAGATTGTAAAACTAAGTTTGGAAACATTAACTTAACTAATTTGAGTTTATGGATGTTTATAAACTAAAATAACGGGTTATGAAATTAAAATCTAATTTTAGTTTAAGTTAAAAGAATAAATTTAAGCTGAAAATTTGAGAATTTAAAATTCCTGTGCTTTTGAAATTGTTTCTAAGATTTTGAAAATAATATTAATATTATTTAAAAATATTTACGAATAGAAATTGTTTCAAAAAGGAATTGAAAGGAAATAAATCCTGTACTCTCCTCTTCTGTCGCTGGAAAATAATTTCGGTAATGACGGCCACATCATCAACATTCATTTTCGAGTTTCAAAGTGGGAGAGGCCATTTAATAGCTTTGTTAGGCTTTTGATTCATTAAACAGATTTTGATTTAAAATTTCTAAATATGATTTGATATATATATATATATATATATATATGAAAGATACGAGTATATATGTTATTTCAAAATGATTTGAAATGAACCCGGTATTTGAATTCTTAAGTTCCTACTAATTAATGATTTCAGTAGTAGAAATAAAGTGAAGTTTTTATATAGATGGAAACTTCTAAAATGAGAAATAATAAATTGAAGCTAAGTGTTTAAATAATATATTAGAATTTAAATTATAACTTTTAAATTTCAAGATAATGGAAATTTAACTTGTATAAATTATGAATTTTCTTGTTAACTAAAATGAGTAAGATAAATTTGTATAACATTCAATTACATTCTAAAAACATATATAAAACTTACCAGAAATGTTTAAAAAGTTGAAATGTTAAAGATGAATGGTAATAGAATAATATACAAGTTTGAACTTGAGTAATAAAAAATGTTTAAAGAAATATTCCAAATTAAAATTATGTTTAAAGAAATGTTTATAAATTTAAATTAAGTTGTTATAAAAAATGTTATAAACTTAGTTAATATTCTAAGGAATGTTAAATGAATAATTGGAGTAGTAAAAAGAAAATACTATTTAGATATGAACTTAAGAGAAGGTAAACAAATAATAAATTAAATCATATCTTTGTAAATTGTCTGGAAAATAAAAAAAAATTCACAAAGGATGTTTTAAGATTTAATTATATCTTTATGAGATAATTATAATTTGAATAATATTGTGTAAAAGAAGATATATCTGTATAAAATGATTATAAACTTAAGAAATGATTAATGAAATGAAATTTCACTTAAGTCAAGTTGAATGGAATGAATTGATAAAATAAGTTAATGAAATAAATTATAAAATGGAAGTTAACTTAAGAAGGTTGAATAAAATCGATTGTGATAAAAAGAAAATTTATTAATATGAATTTGAATAGATGAAGTGAATAAATGAAGTGAATCAATGAATTAATACGAACTTAAGATATTTATAATAATAAGCATGAGTTTTGTCATATAAAATGTTTATAATAAACTTAAATGGCTTATAAATGATATTAGTATCAAAGAGAATATACTAAATGGTAATAAAATAAAATTTAACTTAAACAAGGTTAAATGGAATAATTTTATAAAATTGTTCATAAATGAATTTATATGAAATATGTTAAACGAAAAGTGAAGCAATTGAAATTTAACAAATTGAATAGAACAAATTGAATGTAAATGAAACAAATGTGAATAAATTTGAAGCAAGCCAATTAAATGTTAATAAAAAAACTAAATGTAAAAAAACAAAGTATATAAATTGAATATTGATATTGAAAATTTAAATTGTGATTGGATGATTTCTTTGGTTGTAAATCATTGTTATAATTGTTTTGATTGCATATGATTGGTTTGTTCTGTATTCGTGCTTGTGTTTATGGTTTGGATTCACAATACATGTTATATGGTTCTATTAGACTCATATATGTTGCTATATCTTTTATAAGTTACTAATATTCTAAACTTGAGTTGAGATAGGTGCACACGAAGACTGTTTGGACATATATGCGGATTTATATGCTTTTTCTTGCTTAGTACGAGTGAACTCGCTCGTATTAATAATGATAAGGTAATCTTTGATTACATAACGCACTTTTATATTTTTCACTTCGGAATGCCTCATCATTTAGATGAGATGTATATTTGGTATATATATTGTATTGTAAAAAATTTCCGATCGAGTCGCGCAAAGGAGACGCTGTCGAAATTTTTCGTAAATCCAGGTGTTAGAAAATTTTTGAGATTTTAAAATTTAATAACTTGTTCTTATATATAAGTTGTAAATTTTGTAAGCCGGTATTGGAGTGGCGTAAGAAGCGTAGTAATGGTTTTGCAAATAAGATGTTTATGTTTTATAAGTTAATTATTTTGAGAAATTATATCAAATGTTAAATTCTCTACTTAACCCCTTTTCAAGGACGAAAAGTTTTGAGTGAGGGAGAATGCAACGACCCATTTTTTAACTATTTTAAATTATTGCATTTAATATGATTATTAAACTAAAATGGTTAGAAATAGAAAAAAAATTAATGTTTATTTATGTAATTTATTGAATACGAATTTGGATAAAATTTTGAAATAACAAATTTAGAAGATTTTGGCGATAACAAGGATTGAAATGAAATTCTATGTATTGAATGTGTTTGTAATCAATAGCTGGAATTGAGTAATAAATGTTGAATTATTTAGATGATAATAAAATAATTGTTAATAAATGTTGAATTATTTATTAATGGTGATTTATTGAAAAATTGAATTGTTTAATTTAATATTGGAATTATTTAAATAATTGAATCCTGAATTAATGTGAATGAAAATGATTTTAAAAGTTGATTTAAATTTTATTTAAATATGAATGAAGGTTGTTAGCTTTTAAAATTGGATTTAAGAGTGAATAAACTGAAATTGGAATTACTTGTTTTAATTAACGAGTAAAATTAGACATTTTGGCCAATGTCTCGGATTTCGACGAAATCAGTTTCTTCCATAATAGTGAAATACTATAGGATTTCAAGTTTCTTAGCGATCGGATTTGACGTTTGGCCATGCAAGCTTGAAACACGTAGAATTTAATTAAATGAATTTAATTAAAATAATTTGATTTTGAAATGTTATCTTCTGAATATGATGGAAATGTCTTCCGAAACTAGTTACATTGTGTTCAGAATAGGGGCAAAACATATAGAACGCTAGGCGGCACGCTTCATTTGGAGTTTAGAATTTTCACGGGTTAATTTGGTCGGAAACTTATATAATAAGACACGTTAGTTCATTCGTTCGTAAAACCCTAACCCATCTAAATAACACAGTCGTTCCTCTTTAAAGCGATTATTGGTCGAAAATCGCCCTCGTTTCTCTTTCAATCTCTCTCAATCCATATGCTTTCACGCAACGGCTTCAACATGAAAGATGTAGAGCACAGTGAGCGCTACGTTGTGTGCAGCTGGATTGTGGCGAGGCGATTTGAAATTGCCAGAATCGAGGCAAATTGTCGCGTGCGTTTTTGGGTTTTATTGGTCAAATGGCGGCGGCGAGTTCAACGATGTTTGAGGCAAAGGAGGAGCAGGCCGAGGCACATCTCGTAGGGTGCTTTGATGAACGTCCGGTCGTCTCGAGTAACGTGCGCCTAGAGGAGTTCGATCGCGTGTAAATGGGCCTGCGTGCCTGGGTTTGCTTAAACGAGATGACGAGGTTAATGTTTAATTATATTTAATCAAGTTAATTGAAATGTTAAATAAAAATAGTTACACTAATTACGTATAACTTTTCCATGCGGGGCCCGATTCGAGCGAAACGAGTCGTGTTGCGACTGTATCAACGGAGGCTACGACGTGGAGTGGAACTTGAATCTATTTGAAGCTGGAAATTTTTTTTGCAGTTTCAAATAAAGGTGAGTGTTTTTAAACGCTCACGAATGACTAAATAATTTTTATGTTAGTTAAATTGAAATCACGAAGTAATTTAATTTTATTGATTGTTCTTTGGCCATTTAACTGATATGGAAGTCAACATAGAAATTTATATGTTAGGAATTTTGAATTAACAATTAAATTGAAATTGGAATTAAATTTCTAGTGAAATTTCCGATTATTGATAATTGATTAATTGTGGTGATTTATTGACTGTTTTAGATGTTGATTGTGATAGATGATTATTGGTTGATATTTTGGATGATTGGATGTTTGTTTATTTTGATATATCCTGTTATCACCCTGTAAATTATTGACAGTATACAAAACTGTTCTTTGAATTGTTTCGAATAAATTAAGAAATAGGTTGAAAAGATATACTATGACACTTTGATTTGGATTGAAATGATATATATCCATCCCCGGAATTAAATTGAAATAAATATTCACTTGGCCATAGGATAGAAAATTATATACGGAACCAGATTAGTTAAATTAAATGATTTTAAATTCTTGGATTTGAATTTATTCAAATGATTTCGTTTAATAAAATAAAATTGAATTGCAATATACAAATTGAATTAATTTTTAATTTGAGTTTTGAAATGCGAAACTAAAATTTGCTAAATGAGATTGTTTAAAAATAAATTTTGAGATTTTGAAGTTATAATTGAAATATGATTTGAATTATGGAAATTGAACAGTTCAAAGTTTGAACTTTTATTCGAACATTGAAATCTACTTTGGCGAAAAAAATGATATTGCTGATTTGAGCTCGGAATTGTTTGAAGATTTGAATCTAAATTCGAATATTGAAGTTAAATTTGAATCAAGTGATTTGAATCGATATTTTGAAATCGAACTCAAAATTGATATAAATTGAAATGGTTTAAAATTGAGATTGAGATGAAATTTAACCATTGAATCGGATAGTTAAAGTTGAAGTTGAATTAATTTGAAATCGAAATTGATTTGAATTGAAATTAGAATCGAAGTTAATTCGAATCGAAATCAAAATTGAGTCGATAGAATTGGATTGAGATTTAAGATGATTTGAATTGGAAGATTTGGAATTGAATCAGTTTGACTTTGAAACAATTTTCAATTAAATTATTTCAATATAAACTGTTTAAAATCTATCTTTTAAATATTCAAATTATTTTGATTTTCCAAACTATTTTCCTATATAAAACATTTTTAATATCTAAACCATTTTATCAAACTATTTTAACTCTTTAAAACTATTTTAAACTATTTGAAAAATTACAAACTATTTTAAAAAATTCAAACTGGTTAAAGGGTGGAATGTTTATATTTAAATCATGGGTTTAAATGCGAATTGGGTTAAAATGAAGTTATAACCTAAATAGTAATTCGAATCGAATTTTAAAGAGAAAATGACTTTCTAGTGAAAATTGACATATTTGAAGTAAATATGATATTTTGAAATGAAATTGATTTTGAAGTAAAGATGATATTTTGATATCAAGTATGAATCGGTTTCGAAATGTAAAAGAACCAACCGGTGTGTAAAACACGTTTGGTTGTTAAAGAGACAGGGTCCTCTTATTGGCATACTCTCGGTCAATATTGGAACCAATTTAACAACTGTGTATGCGGAGGAGATTCCAAAACGAAATGGTTGGATTTGGCGTCGTTTGCTGGATTTGAGGAAAGAGAACGATGATGGATAGACCCCGGCACTTAGGGCTGTTAATGGATACTTGAAAAATCCGAAATCCGTCCGCATTCGCATCCGAAAAGCGGATAAATATCCGATATTCGGAAAAGCAGATGCGGATGCGGATATGAAGACATTGGCATCCGAAAATTATCCGTCCGGTTTTTGTCAAGATTATAGTTCAAATTATGCGTATTTTAGTGAAGTGAAAGATATTTGTTTATTATTTTATTAAGTTAATGGTTTATAATATATGCACTTAATGCTTTTTAACTGCTCGAAACTATTTATTATCATCATATTTATTAATTTTTAACACTTTTATAATTAATGGGATTGAAAAATATTTATGTTAAACTAAAATTTTCTTTTTATAATTCTTAATTTATCGGTCATTAGCGGATAGGATAATTATCCAATATCCGTCCGTATCCGCGGATGCGGATATCCGAAAATGATTTCGGATGCGGATATGGCACTATCCGCATCCGAAAGCATCCGTTGACAGGCCTACCGGCACTTGTGCCAATTTACAATGACTAAAATAGGACGGCTAGACGGGACGGGCTAATTACCCCTAGCGGACATCCGTTCTTTGATTTTCTTTAGACTTGGTCCATACTATTACTCTTGTTGTTGGTTTCAATTGGTGCACCTTGATTTTTGGATAACCTCCCTTTGACTCGATATGGGATAGATGGACGCAGTGGGCGATCATGGCTACGATGCATTACCACTAGCCCTGCGACCCAAACTGGTAGTATCCTACTTTGGGCATTGCCTCACGTGCCTTGTCATACTTTTATCCAGATATGAGACCCCTGCGATTTTGGTTTAGTGTTGTCGCATCACAGCGCATCCCTATCCCCCGACGTGCTACTGGGGCGTTATATGCAAACTGTATGACAATGCTTAAAAACGCATTAAGGGAGATTAATGTAAAGCCTTAACACTAAGAAACATATTTATTTTAATGATTTGACATTATATATGTTGCATATTCTACTATATATAAATATTTTGACAGATCCTTAAGAGTTGAAAAATCCCGTAACATCTCTTGAGTTATTGCACGCACGTTATACACTAGGTAGGAGATGTGAAATCTCGTAAACATCTTCGACGCTATTACACTTATATTATTTTTGTTATCGATTTGACTCACATAAGAATTTTTTAGTCCTGACTCGAATGTTTTGTCTTTTCATTACGTTCGGGTCAGCCCAGTGTATTTTAGCGCATTGGAGATCATTTTTTGGAGGACGGAGACGAAGATTTGGTATATTATTACTATTATTATTCCCTACATCATTTTGTTCTACTGCATTATATTTTCTTTTTTTTGTATATATAACTCTGATAAATGTTGTAAATTTAAAATCAAATGTGTACAGTATACACAGCTTCGAACTATTTATTTGATTATTATATTTTGTCATTCCGCTATGAGATTCTGTATTTGTTTACTTCTTCTTTTCTAATTTTTCTTAATTAACCCATTGATTATCTATGTTCCAGATTGTTTGAGTTTGACATATGTGGATTATTGTCAATTTAAACCTTCCAATGTGGCTCGTCACAATATATAAGTAGCCTCAAATATACATTTAAAACGAGTGTGGACTATTATGATTAAAGTATAATTAAATGAATCATACGACATTTGGTCATTAAAGTAGGTCAAAATGCAAGGTCACTACCGTCACATAATAGAAGCATGCCCACCGCAAGGGGCTACCAACAGTTGTGTAACATTATGCTGATGTGAGACATATCCAGCCATAGAACCAATGGAATATATTAGTTTGCATATAGATAAAGAAATACCCCTAATAGATAAAGTAGTCTGCTTCAAATATAGTTTTAGGGGGGTATTGTCTTGATTACATTAGGAAATCTAAATAGAATGATGAGCGTGTATGCAACAATGGTTCGCACCAAAATTCAGGGGTAGCACTGGATAGGGCGAGAATGTGGTCAGCCCTTAGTGGTCAATGGGAAAGACAAGGTTACACCTAACTGGTCTTCACCCCTACCAGGGTAGGCCATGTTGGGTTACGCACCGCCACCATTGTTTTCTAGTTTGTTTTGTTAGGGTAAGGGTTGTTGGTCTAAAAAGGAGTTCTTTCAAAAATGGTTGGGGTGGTCTGTAGAGTTGAGTCCATAATAGGAAGCAGACAAAGTATTAAATCCCCAAAAGCGAAATAGAGTACGGAAAAATTATGAAAAGCCGTCATTAGGCACTATGGGAGTCCCCTGATATGCACTGCGATGAGACCGTGATATGACAAGAGTAAGGGATCTCGACGGGGTGCTAGTAAAGAGATACTAGTGGGGATAATATCTAGGTTTAATTGGGGACCATGTAATACACACACACACACACAGCTAGGATTCTACATAAGGTAGATGGGAACGATTCGTACGTGGATGTGGATTCAAAGGACTAATAAAATGTAAACATGAATAACATGATATAGAAGATAATCGGCATAAACTAGTATTATGTACAAAATGTATAATTTTAGCAGTCACGAGAACATCGTTCTGACCCTCTCCTCATTATGCTTAGCGTCTTCGGTGCTGACAATGACATTATACTTTGGAAGTGTCAAACCTTGGTCAGTAATTTATGTGATTTATTTTATTATTTCGCCGTATGTTATTTTGTTAGAGCTCTAATACGCATTATTTTGCTTTAGTTGCAGATACCAAATCAATGATCTATATTTTAGTGGACTTGGGTTTTCGATTTAGCGAATTCAAGCCCATTGGGGTGTTGGTTGTTACACTTTATGTATGAAATACACAAGTAGAATGCAATATTATAGACAATACAACATATATGATAATTTCTATTGCCAATGCATAAGGAATCCATCTTATATGCTTTATATTAAACATACTAATATGATGTTTGCATATCGTTTGAGACATTCCAAACATCTTTTTATACTGATTGTAAAAGATGTTTTCAAATCCTATACTGAGAACTAAACAACCAAACTAAAATGATTTTAACACTAGTACATCGTCTTCTTTCTTATAGACACACGCTTTCTCTACATTCTGTTTGCAAACCAAACCTTTTGATTTCTTTGTCAAAAGATTGCTCAATTCTGATGCTCGTCAAACAATACTTTTGTATCAGTTCTTGGATTATATATGAAGCAAATTCAGTATCGCTCACACTAATCTCGAGACACTTTGGTTGTTATGTGCAAATAATCTATTCTAAATCATTATTTAGAATTGTTTCAACTTAAATTTTCCAGAGCTCAAAATAATATTGGTGATAATTTTGCAAGTAAAATCTAAATTAACTTAAGAACTTAAATGATGAATATATGATGTTAATTTGAATGAGTGAAATTTGCAATGTTATTCTTATCAACGTATCTTACTATATTCCAACTTCATTGGCCTTTTCCTCGAAGGCACATTTGTTACCCATGGATCATATCCCATTAGGTACAACTACCAAAATCATATTTTGATAATGTATTTGAGATCCATTTAGGATTTACGCACCATGTCGTATAGCAGAGTCAATACTCTTCATGGCTTCTTGATTAATGAGGAAATCATTTTCATGACATCAACAAGGAATTCATTATAACAACCCACACCTTAATGTGCCTGAATTTTGACTAAATCGAAACTCAAGTCCACTAGGGTATAGGTCATTGGTGTTGGTTACTTGTAACAAATATAAGTATATCAGAGAGTGAACTCACAATCGGAACAGTAAAATACAATAGAACATATATACCGACTAAGGCTACTACCTTGGAATCAATATTATTACTTGAATATCTAGTTGCCTTGTCAGTGCCGAGTGTGAATGAGAAGACCCATCCATCTACCATTCCAATCTTGCACTAGTAGTTTTTCCATTTAAATCTATCATGTAGGTTGTAATGAGGAGGGGTCAGAACAACGTTTTGATGACTGGTAAATTACGTACTTTAT
This sequence comes from Allium fistulosum, assembly GCA_030737815.1. NCBI lineage: Eukaryota > Viridiplantae > Streptophyta > Magnoliopsida > Asparagales > Amaryllidaceae > Allium > Allium fistulosum. Next base: position 4,463,866 of record JASFAW010000015.1, read on the forward strand.
CCATAACATTAGTTTATACCGATTAATTTATATTTGAGTGTTATATATATTGTTCATGGGATTTTTTATTTAATTCCACTTACGCGTATGATATATATATCAGCATTGTACAACCCAAAAGAAAATCCTAGCCACTTAATAGTTCTTAAATAGGGAGGTGGCATACCCAACGGCGATTTAATGTCTCGACCCCATAGTGAGCCTTCCCTAACGTAATCAATAGTCAACTAGCCCTAACTACGAAGGGCGATGACCCCTAGATACGACTTCATGATTTAATTAGCCGTATTACTAACACATTTCAAAGACTTATCTAAGGGTTAACTAGCACACCACTGACAAACAAACAATTAATCAAACCATGAGATCCTTGCATATCCCGTATGGATTTTACACTAGTATGAAGCGAAATACATTAGGGCGTAACCCAAGTCTTTGCCAACGGCCGCTTATGATCGCTGGTAATCAAGCCTATATGCTAGCCCCACTTCTAAATATAGGTTTACCAACAACACTAACACAGCCCACTGACCACCATAGCCGAATTCTCATTTAGAATTTCCTAATACTAGTTAACGAAAATGCATGCTCCAGTTACTTAATACTTCTTGTTTAGAAATAAAGCAAACCCTATTTCCTAATTAGGCACCGTCGTAGGTTATTAAGACTTCTTAAATAAGGAGGAGGTAGACCCAACGACCATTAATACCTTAATCCCCAAAGTAAACACTTTGACCTCCCTAAATGTACTGAGCCATTTAGTACTTCAAATCCGAGACAAACCCTTGGCACATTTTCTCATACCTATCTACGAACATATATTTCCTTACCCTATAGGTCCTATAGTTGGAGATGTTCCACATCAGTAGTACATATACACAACTGTTGATAGCCCCTAGGTGAAGAGTAGAATTCTGTTATGTAACTCTACCGACCTCGCATCCCAAGCTATACTAAACCAGGTCATTTATCCTTAACCTAAATATTAGGCTAAGCCCACTGATTCACGTCCATCATAAACGTACTATTGAGGCCATATAATTTCCACTATGGATATTATTACGCCTCTTTAAGTTCATTTGTTAGTATTCATTTTTTTACTTGCTACGTACTTGTTCGTATCCTATACTCTTATTTCCATCATTCTTTATTTCCTAAATGTCATTTATTTCTTCACTTCTAATTAATTGTCCTCTATAAATGGTCATCATTATTCAAATTGGACAGTCACTAATAACATTTATTTCTTTGTTTCAAATCAAACTTATTATGCCTATTCAGTTTTCTCCATAAATGTCATATTTAATTCTATAATTAATCTCATTAAACACATTTATGTCCCCATTTTATTTATGTAACTCCCTATTAACTGTGCATTTATTATCCATTAATACTACAATCAGTATTTATAAATGTCGGAGTTATTACCTCTTTTTCATTGTAACCTCCTAACCCTATGTTTTACTATGTTATTTATATTTAAACGTTCTAACTATAACTAATAGGTGTGTATTTATTTATTACACTTTATCCTTTAACTTGTATATATAATTTAAGTTTAGTAAGCGTGGTTATATGCATTCGCATGTGTATATCTAACGTTTAATTTCTATATTAAGGAATCTCATAATATACACCTATGTGTAAATTCTACAAAAATGTTTATTTCGACATTTTAATTTATCGAAGATATCTTTTCCAAAAAGGAAATTATTATCGTTATAATTTTCCATAAACTATCTAAAAGTGAGACTTTTGCTCCTTTTGAAATCACACTGAATTATATCTTTTTATTTCTATTGAAATAGACAGTGCAAGTTATGGAGAAGAACAATGTACTTTACACATCTGTTTCATTTAGGTATATTCTTAATTATTCCAAACGATGCACTTTTTATATATAGTGTGAAGTTTGATAGTTTATGAAAATTTATACAAAAGTAGATACAACTAGATTGAACATTCAATACTCCCAACAAATTAAAACATGAAAATTTACTTCCAAGCCAAACCAGGCCATTCCTAATGAATGCTAAACAATTTACAACCTAATTATCGTAAATATGGAATAAACTTCATAGTCTTGTCAAATTCATACTTTACAATATTTAGGGACTAATTTCACCAACTTTCCATCTTATGGTGTATATGCCATTCCATCATAATTACATGACTTCCAGAATATGTAGGCAAGATTTCAGTCAAATATATTAATTTTAAACCTATAATTCAATGAACCTTGCAAAGACATAATAATCAAATACAATTCAATGATATAAATTTCAATGTTATATATAAATCATATAATTTATCACTGACTTTTGTAGCTTTCTGAATCTCCAAATACAAATTCATTTTTTTAATTGACTCATTTTTTCTTCCAACTCAAAAGTATGTATAAAAGATAATACATACCCATTATAATTATAGATTTGAGATGAGATTTGAGTTAGGTGAAAATTTAGATCTATAATTATAGAATAGGGCTAGGCCTTTATTTATATGCACTCAAATCAATTCTGCTTGTACAATTATATTATATTAAGTATTTTTAAATCTAGGCCGTTAGGCCAAGGTTCAAGGCATGCTTGTCCTAAGTTGACAGTTCTACTGGTCCTAGGCAACGGTACATTGTTAGGGATCGACCGGCCGTTCACTTGCTGTCGATCAGCGGGGTTCGGGTGTTAATTATTATTTACTTCCTTTATTAATTTGATTTTGAATTTGATTTTAAATATTTTCGATCCAAAAACTTCAAACGCTTATAACTTCTTCGTTTGAACTCTGATCGCAAAACTTTATATATGAAAGTTGCTCAAAAATTCGCCATGAACACAATGGTGCAAGTTTTGTGGTCAAATTATGATGTTTACTCAAATTCCATTTTTGAGCCTTATTCAATTATTTACTAATTTCTTTTTATCTATTCACTGTTTATTTTAAGGGGTGTTGCATTCTCTCCTCTTAACATGATTTCGCCTCCAAAATTTCTCAAGGATTAAATCATGTAACATAGCATGCAACCATTCTAAACTATCCAACCAATTAGTGTATAACTAATTTTGCAATCAATAGTGTACATGTGCATGGTGTATCAACCCATATGATATGTATGATGAATAATTCTAAATCGGTGCCTCCTATATAAATGCATTCTTTAAAATTATTTTAAAAATATAGTGCAGACAACCTATATATACTGGCAGTTCTATATGTATGCAAGTATTAAAAAACAAAAAATCCTTGTTTTCAGACAACATATTCCACACTCCTAAGAATATAAGTATGATTCAACCAATTTTGCATCCAATCCCTACCATCCAATATCTAACACACAATTTCTAACATCCAAAATTTTAAAAATCCAAATTTCCAAAATCTATACGCTAATGCCAGAAATGAATTTAGATGGAAAATTTTATTTTTCCACCCTTCTTTTGGATATCGATTCCGTAGCTTGGAACTTTCTCTTTTGCCCCCAAATATTTTCCAATTTTTCCAAATACAATTTGCAAAACGAGATTTATTCTTTAATTTTAAAAAAGAAGTATTTTTAAAAACAAATTTTATTTACAATCAACAAGGTATTGAAATAGATATTCCAAAGCTAAAACAACCTTTTCTCTTGTTATCATCTATGTTTTATATACTGTCACCCTTGCCTGACAGTAAAATTCATATTCACTAACACATCAACCCTCCTTATGCTGAGCATGTCGCATTTGAAAATAAAAAATCCACTCATGTTTTGCTAAAAATCTGTTTCCCTTTCTATCAAATATGTAGTAGTTTGAAAATTGAATTTTTCAAAAGCATTTAAACACTATTTTCCAAAAGCATTTGAACATAATTTTTCAAAGTATTTTCCTTTACACCTTTTAAAATAAATCAAACTACATGTTAATGTAATCGAGATTCAATCAATGAGTTAATCCATATGATTGACTCGAGCATTGCATAGTTAATCTTAGATTTGAAATATTTTTCTTTTATTTTGACTACAAACAATACACAACACGTTTATAAATTTTAGCTTTTAAGGCATAGGAATAATGACCTATGGTTTTGCAACAATCCTTTTCGTCTTTCGCTCACTAAAATTTATTTTTTCCAAAATTCTAATGTTTTTGGCATTTAAGCATTCTTTAATTTTAGTTTCTAATTGAATTAATTTCCTAATATATTTTTATAAACTTCCAACCTTTCCTTACATTTATCGCTAGTTAAGTGTCCTTTTGAGAATTCCTTATTGACACCGTTTTCCAAAATATATTGTACAGTAATAAATAGAAATATATCTCATATTATATCATACGATTATTCAATACACGAAAAGAGATAACAAGCGATTATAACCCAAATGTCCCAAAAGAAACAATTGTAGGAAGCTGCCCTCCAACATTAACTGGTGTTAATTATGTTGTGGCTGTATCACTCATTGCTAAAATGAAATGGATATTTCTAGTAAGTTATTCTACTATAACTAATATGTCTATACTTACTCTTTTGGCTTTCAATAAATAAGGTCCATCCAGTACCATAATTATTACAACTAATCATGGGATAAACAGTGCATTCCCATACTGCATTGTGTAAGAAATATAAACTATGCACATTTAGAATAACTCATTGGAAAATTGGCTTGGCAATAACTTTCCTACAACCTATCTTGCTTTCCTAAATCCCAAGACAACCGACTTCCCATGTGACGATCGAGATTTTCGACCCTCGAAAATTGACACTAATACGTCCACTATATTGCATGCCAAGCATTCAAGTGCTGGAAAAACCGATGGTTAAGGGTAAAAAAAAGAAGCCATAGCAAAATATCAACAAATGGAATAATTTATGATATTAACAATCGTTACAGTGGAAAAACTTTCAAATACATATATCAGAGTCTATCCTAAGCTCAGCCTAGACAGTTATAAATGTCTGCCCTTACAAATGCTGAAAAACAACAAATATAGTGGAAAAGTAAACTACTTCCACACGTTGATGAAGATCTCTAACTCTCCTTTGGGAACTCCAAGCGTCTTCAGCTAATCCTAAAACTACTCAGATTTGACCCCAATATTAAAAATACCGGGATCAATTTGGCAAACCAACGTGAGAAATGAAAAACATAAATATATATAACAGTGTCATAGATCAACTTTGATGCGGAACAAAACCTTTGAAAAGAAGAGTATCTCATAAGACCACACTGCACATAGATACAAACGGGCTTTTGCCTTACGATAAATAAAACATTTTCATCAAATCATTTGATAATATTTATAATGACATTCTTTGAAAATCCTTTCAAATAACATATTAATCATATTCGAAATTGTTACATTGCTTAAATTCCAACATACTGGGTTCTACAATCAAAACTGTAAAGGCATGTATTGGAGAATGGATTTCCAACAACGACAAGGTAAGGGGCTACCTTCCTTATAGTACATCTCTAAAAGAATGTACCGAGGATCCACATATGATCCTCTACATCTGGCAAGACCGGCTTACCTATTTCCAGTGACTAACACAATGGTCCTAGATAGTACTGAATATGACATCACCCCAGTTGTTACCAACATTTGTCGGGATCCCATAGCACACACCACATAATCGAGAGTAATCTAGAAAGGTGATGACCATGTCTTAACGGTTGTGAACCACATAGCCTTGCATCATACCTATTTTAGCCATTTCTAAGGTGTGAGGCTTGAGGTAACGTATTACCTTTCACATGACAAATCCTATTTTGAGTGCCACATTGCCATTTCTGATGACACACTAATTGGTTTCCACAAAAGTACAACCCTCGAGTTCATACGTCTCAGGGAAGGGTGTTAAGTATAAGAGGGGTTACCTCCTACACCATCAAAAAATGTACGTTTATAAAAACCAATGTTCGTGGTCTTAGAAATGCTATTTTAACATTCATCTATACAAGTTGTTCAAGAATAGGGCAAACCGAAGGTACTCTACTGCATCCTGTTTGGGAATCACTCCTAGGATTAGTAGCGAGCAATTCTCTCATTGAAGATTTCAAAATGAAGGTACTACTTCCACCATATGTATATAATATGGGAATCATGAGGTTGGTGGCAAGCACCACTACATTATGTAGATCTCTGTCTTTAAAATTATTTTCTAACTGTCTTTAATTTCGAACGCGTATATTGGTTTGAAGTGGTTTTTAGCTAGGAATCACCCAAATCCGATCCTGGTCTCTCTGAACCAATTATCGATAAAAGATGCATATATGTGTATACAAAAATTTTAAGCCTCTTTTGTTAAATCCTCTTTACTTATTTTACTCAAAATATTATTTAACTTTGAAGATATCTTTTTATTCAATAAAATATCTTTTATAGATATATATCTTTAAACATTTCTTTTTCAAGATATATAGAATTATTAAACCTCAATTTAACTTTAGAAATACCAAATCATTTCCTTTTAATTACTTAGAAAGGTATTTCCATATTTCATTATTAATATAATTCCAATCTTAATGGAGATTACTTATTTCCAAAACATAACTTTTAATGGGTTAAACACAATGTTATTTAAGACATCGTTTACTGTAAACCCAAATCACCTAGTATTGAGTAAAAAGGAATTCATAGATTTTAGATTATTTATACTCAATACTAATTTCTGTATTCAACCTGTACTATTCGTCGAATGACGATGAAATCATCTTTTAAATTCACGCGGATAGTACAAGTTCCATCCTTGGAATTTAATATAGAGTTTAAATAGAATGTTCTCTTTAACATCAAAATCCTATTTGAAATCTTGTTTAAGTTTATGGAAAAATTCCAAATCTATTTTCTTTTACCTTAAGAAAATGCGAACCGAGTAAATCAAATTAACTATCCCCTCCGCCGGGTCAGTCCGGATAGTTAGGGGGAGCAGACAACTGGTTTTCCAAACTCTAGCCCAGAGACTATCTCTCTATCACCCATAAGGCGGTCAAGTTATTTGATCGACTTTAAACCTTTAAAAGTATTTTATTTCATTTAAAAAATAGTTCAAAAAGATTCAAAAAGAAAACCCAAGTTCAAATCATTTATTCAACGGTTAGCAAATTCCATTGCTAAATTGTTGGTGAATAGTGATTTTAAAGCTATGTAGATCAAAATACTTATTCCATTATATATATGTCCATTTTTATAATTCAAGTTCATTTAAAAATATTTTAACATATTTATGGAATTTATTTCATATTTTTAAAGATAAAAAAATATCCATTTTTAAAGAGTCGAAAATAATATTTTACGAACTGCCAAAATGCGACGATTTTGAAAACTTATTTTGGACATATCTCAAACTTTACTAAATGAAATCTTGATTTTTATCTTTCATTTAAAAATTATAGTTATAAGGGTCTAGAAATTCTTATTTCAAAGAATTTCAACTCATATTTTATCCTACACATCCGTTTAACTTTTTAGGTCACGAAATCACGAATTGCCGCAACACGACGACTTATTTTTCACCTTCTAGTAAAATTTTATATTCCAAAACACTTTTGAATTATTTTAATAATATATAAACTATATTAAATATTTTTTCACTATTTTACTTTATTAAAATCTCATTTTCACTTTATTCCCTATCTTTAATATTATATTATTATAATATTCGATTTCCATCTTTTTAATTCAAAATTCTTTTATACAAAGCCTTTTGATATTTCTATATCATTTTCCACCTTTAAAAGTATTATTTTTCATGAGTGGACTATAACACTGTTGTTATAGTAAATGGTTTCCGAAAGGAAATGTTTTATATAGTATTGGGATTTATATATCTATCTTAATTTCGAATCCATATACTATTGAGTTTGGGTCGTCGTAACGATGTTTTACGCAACATTCGTTTTGACTCAAATAAATGTGCTTAAGAAAATGATTTCCTTAAAGAATGAAATATATACTTAATTTTGATTTAAGTATATTGAATATTTTCAAATGTTGAAAATAAATAAGCTTTGTGAATTACTTATTATTAAATAAGTATGGAAATGCTTTTCCAATATGAAAAGAAATGTTTTTGAGAATTTATCTTTGTAAAGATAAATGAAAAGTGAATATTTGAAATCGATTGAAAATCGTATATCAGTAGATATTTTGAAATATAAATCCACTATGGAATTTATAGCCAAAATGGGAAATTGTTTAGAAAAATAAACGTTATTTATTTTTGAAGTGTGGAAATTATATATCTTGTAAAGATATTTTTGGAAAATAAATAATTTGGAAAATAAATAATTTGGAAAATTATTTGGAATCTGATGATGCTGTGCAGACCTATTGATAGTTAAATAACCGACTATTAATAATTACCTTGAATGGGTATTTGTTGTGATTTGCTTGAATTTGAATGCAACACTTATTTTTGAATAAGCGCTCACTATTCGGGTTAGCCGGGAAAGGACCTTTGGGTCGTATAACCCATTCCGAATATGTGATACGTCGTTATGGATTGCGGTTGATGACCGGTGTTGAAGACCGGATATTTTTGAAAACAGAAGGATTACCGTCGAGTTACTCTACATCGGGTGATCTCCGATATAGAGGTTTTATCACCCTTAGTGACGGGAAGTCCGGACGTGATTAGAAAATTATCCGGATTTGCAAGGGCTTCGTAAGAAGTGCCTTCGGTTCTGTTCGATCCCGGAACAGACTTGTATGGTTGTGTGTCTGACGTTACAAATTGAGATATAAAGCTGATTTCTTTCAAATACATTTCTGTTGGTGGCGGAGAATTTATTCTCTTAGCTTAACACCCTTCTCGGAGACGTACGAGCTCAGAGGTTATGTAGTTGAAGGTTATCAGCAATATACTCCCAATTTGGTAACGTGGCACGCTGAGTGTTGCTGTGTAATGATCATTGTTTGATCATTTGCGATATGATCATCTGTTTGATCATTTATCTTTGTGAACATTACTTTGATCATTTGTTTGACTCGAAGCATGGCTTTGTGACAAAGCGTAGCTTTGTGGACGAGACTTCGTCGGACCTCACACCCCGGAAATGGTCAAAACAGGAAGGATGCGGCAAGGTTATTAGGGGGTAGCGCCCCTTTAGTGTATGTCATTCCTTCTGGATAGAGGTGGTATCATGGTATGGAGCCCAGATACTTAACCTATGTTGTTGTTGCAAGTTTATTACTTTGTGGTTGATGGAAATCGAGGATCCTCGGGAAGATCGGTTACGATCGGGGGATGACATATCCGTGTCAGTAGTTACCCAGTTAGGGGTAACCCGGCCTTGTGTTGGCAGAGATCTAACCGTAATGTTAGGTTATTTCTCGGGTCGTCTTTCCAGAGGCGTACCTATGTGGCAATGGGAAGTTCCTTGGCCTGACCATTTGTTGGAAATCCAAAGAAACAATACGAGACTTGTACGGTTTTAGTTGTATTACCTGCCATGGAATGTGGTGGTAACCTGCTATTGAACATGGTAGCTATAGTAGGCATAAGTGCGGAATGTCTATGCTGGCTAAGATTTATATTATACTTTCAAAATATTTTCTACACTATGCACTAATAGTAATATCAAAAAATGATTTGTTTTGCATAGTAAGCATCTTTGACTATCATAAGAAGAAATCTCCTCCAATTCTGCGTTTGCATTGTGTGTGTGGCGGGAGGTCTTATGGTAGTTTCATTTTCCAAAAGCATTGCGAATCTGTTTTATTTTCTTTGTGAAAAATAACTGTTTTACGATCTCACATCAGTCACCATGACTGACTCGGAGTTTATTGTTTCCCTTCTAAACTCTGGGTGCCCATAATTTTCCACACGGGTAGCCTAGAGTTAGGTTATCAGGATATTTTGGATATTCTGGAGCTTTGGAGATGAGCTGGATGGTGAGACGTATCACCTATACTATGTATTATTCCGCTGTGTATTCTGTATGAGGACAAGTTTATATAACTGTCCAAAGTTGTATTGAGTTGTATATTGACTCTGATTGATGTATGTATAAACTGATATAGTTCTTTTTTTTAAAAGACTAGTGATTATCTATTATATATTGTTCCGCTGCGAATGTGAGATTCTGACATTGTTTCTGTTTTCTGATGTTGTTCTGTTGTTCTTCTTTCTTTTTCTTCTATCTTTTCTTCTACCTCTTCTTTCTTAAACGCTAAGAATTCGGTTTTCCGGCATTTGATGGCTCGGCAGTCGATACAGTGGACGTATTGATGTTGATATTCAGAAGTCGAAGAATCGGGTCCTTACAACGTGGTATCAGGGCATCCGGTTAAGCGACAACCCTGCTCTGTTGGGTGTTACTCATTAGAGATAGAGTCAGTAGTACTCTAGAATGAGTGTGAGTGTAATAATAGATATGAGCGCGTATTTATTAGTGGATATAAAATTGTTTTGTATTGTGTTGACTTATCGGTTGACTGTTTATAGATTCTGGTCGGTGCAGGGTGGCCAACTGTAATCGATAGAGATTTCTAAACTCTTAAACAAGATAAACTGACACAGTATTGTTTTGAATGGGGTAAATGAAATAATTTTGCCTAAAACTATTTTTGTATTGAAAAGAAATGATTTTCTATGAATTATTATTGTAAATGGATGCTTGGTAGTTATGAAGTGATAATATTGAAATATTATCATTGTTATATGGAAAATTGGATAAGAAATTAAAATAATAACCAAAGATTTGGAGATAAATTCATTTAACAAATGAAAATTATAAATATGAATTAAGAATATAAGGAAATGAATTCATATACGAATAAAATTGTGAATATAAATTGTAAATGAATTTATAATTTGGAATGGAATTTCAGGGAGAATATTTGAAAATAAATTCATTAATGGAATAATAAATAAGTTGATAACTAATACAATTTGAATTTTGATAGAATAAATTTAACTTAAAGGATGGAGTTAAATTAAAGTAAGTAAGTATAAGTGAATAAATTAAATAAAGTGAAAGTTGATTTGAACTAAGATTCGAATTGAAAAGGAACGAAATTGTGAATGAACTAATGAAGCTACATTTGTAAATAAAGTGAATTGGAATTTGTAATGAATTAGTAACTAGAACTAATTTAAAATAGTGTAGTTATGAATGAAAGATAGTTGATGAAATTCAATATTCAGAAGTTAAACTGAATCCAAATTAAATTGAAATTGTGAATTAAATTCAAATGAAATTGAAATGTAAAATTGAATGAAAATAGATATGTAACTTCAATAGTGAAGTAAAAATGTATAAGAAGTATATATTGAAAATTTTGTAATAAAATATGCAAAATGGTTTAAATGTTGTAACTAGATATTATGGCTAGTAGGATATACAGGTGTATAAAGGAATTGGAATTTTGATTTCAAAGATAAATTTGAATTGCTCGAAAAGGTATGTATTTGAATTTCAATATGAGATTTGATGATTTTCTTGTCTAGCCGCTTGGCCTTTTCTTTTCTTTTTGAATCGGAGGGCCCATTGTGCCATTTTGTAGTCGTACCGAGTTAGCTGCGCAAAGGAGACGCTGGCGAAATTTTTCGAAAATTTCGAGTGTTAGAAAATTTTTGAGAAAATTTTGAAAATTTAAATTTGAATTGTTAAGAAAACAATGTTGTTTGAAACTTATAATTGAAGTTGGAAAGTTAGTTTAAATGATAATGAATCTCTAATAAAAAGATTTAGGTTAGTAAGTTGATAAAACCATTGGATTGTGAAAAATAATAAACGGATTAAGGACCATTTTTCCTAACTTGTAATTTCGGGACGAAATTCTTTTAAGGGGGGAAGTCTGTAACGACCCAGAATTTTTGAACAATTTAATTGAAAATATTTAATTAATTTTAAATATTTGAATGATGGTTTGACTTGAATTTCAAATTATCAAAATGAATTTAGCGATTAAATTATAAAATTTAATCTATTGAAAGTTGAATAAAAATTTGAATCTTCAATTTTAAGCTGAAGAAAAATATTTCAAAGGCTTGTAAAATTCATATTGATAACACTGAAGATAATAGAAGCTTCGGAATCAAATTTGAAGGTGATTTGTTCAGTTTTGAAATTTTATTGTCAAATCGATATTTAAAAATAGCCTTCCGAGGCGCAGTCTCGGAATTCGACGAAACCAGTTCCATTGGGTTCGTAATATTGAATTATTGTCGGATTTCAAATTTCGTATTATTCGGAGTTGTTATGTGAGCACACGGTGAGTAAACGCGTTGAAACTTAATCGAATTCAATTTAAATTTAAATTTAAAATTTGGTCAAATGTCAGCACGTTATTTCCTCAAATCGCACCTACAATCACGAAAATGATCGTGTAAAGCATGCCTCAGTTTATTTTTAAATACCTTCTCCCTTTATCTGTACAACACAAAAATTTGAATCAGAGAAAAAAATGGCTACAATTAATCGCTCCTCTCTCTCAATTAACCTTCAGTTCGATTCTTAAATTTTAAAAGAAGTCTTCCCCTCCCTCATTCATTTTCAAAATCGAGCAGTTAGGGCAATTGCGATTTTTTTTCGAGGGCGGCGACGCATTCGAGCTGGGCATTCTCGATCTCGGTAGGGGCAGTTAATGGTCGCGAGCACGCGTGGGGTCGATGCCGTGATAGTGGTAGCGGCGATGAAGCTCTCGGTCGATTCGGAGGCTGGGGATTGCGCGACGTGGCGATGGAGGTATGTCGTGATTAGGGTTGATGCTGGTAGAGTTGCGACTTTGTCGCGCACGTGATTCGAGGCTGGAAGTGCACGCTAGGGCTTCTGGAAAGTCACGATGGGGGCGGCGATGGATCGATTGCACGCGTACGCGTGAGGATGTCGATGGCGCGTTCGAGTTAGGGTTCGTCGTTTCCGACCTCTGCTTGAGGTATCTTCGTTTTTCTGATGTTGTATTTGCAGATTAATTTTTTGATTTAATAAATATATGCAATTCATTTATCTACTGATGAGATCTAAAATATATATACAGAGAGAAAATATATTTATGTTACAGTAGGACATATAAAAGCCATTCTGTTTAATTTAATATATATAGAAAATTTTGGAAAATAAAAAGGGATTTTAAATGTTGGAAGAAATTATATAAGTTAGATTTTTATGAAACTTATATAGGTATATATATATATTTAGTTCAAAAGAAAATAAATATATATATATATATGTTTTAAAGTTACTAATTTATTTTAATGATTAATTTGTTTAGTTAACTTAAGTAATTTTTGTGGTAACTAGAAAACATTTCATTAAAAGGAAAATTTGTTTAAAATTAAATTGATTAGATAAAATAAAATTTTACTAAATGGAAATTTATATATTCGATTTAATTCGAATATTAATAATTTGTATAAAATTGTTTATACAAGGTCTATACATCGAGAAAAACAAACTGGAATGGAAATGGATGGCAAATAAAAAATCAAAGGTGAGATCTTCTCACTCAAAATGAAAAGTTGGATTTTGCAGTTATTGACTGATTGATTTCTGTTTGGATGTGATATATATAGTAATATATAGCAATATATATATTGGCATATGTATATATTGCAGTTGATTGATTTCCCGCACTATATAGTGGATGAGACCCTATTGCGCCGCATAATAGCGGATTGATATTTTTATAAATCCCATATACCGCGATATTCCACCTCGAAGTGGAATTGGTATTGTGCTAACATCTGTGGATGCAGGGAAACAGGTTGGAGGGATCCAACTGGATTCCTCACCAGTATTTATTTGATTACAGATATTGTGATATTTGTTGATTTTCATATCGATATATGATGTTTGGATGCAATGATTGATTATTTGGTGCTGTTGCATCATCGGATCCATTTTTGAAGTTTAAAAATAACGATGTTGATTTTAAAAGAGATTTTTTAAAGTGATTTTTGAAAGTATACGTTTTATTAGATTTTTGAATTGATTTATTTTAAATAAATAAACGTTCAAATTTTAAAGTTATAAAAATTATGATTTTTGTGAAATATAACCAAAAGGTGATTTTTGAAATAAATAGTTAAAGTAATTTATAAAATGGTTTAAATTGGGATTTTTGAATTATTAAAAACGATGTACATAAAAGATGTACTAAATTGATATTTATAAATTTAAAATATTGGGATTATTAAACGAGTTTTATAAGTATTGAAATGAAGTATAAATGGATTTCATAAGTGAACGAAATTTTATATTTATAAATTGTGAAGTTACAAAATGAATAGATTTTGTAAAACAAAAGATTTATAAGTAATTAACTTATAAATCGGATTTTGGCATTTTAATTGAGGTTTCTGAATAAGTATGAATGGTTCATAGATGAGATTTATAAAATATATATTTTATAAATCAAAACAATGGAATTATAAAAGTAGTTCGGTTATTGTTGAAAATAAGGTTATAAATGAAATCTTATAAGTAATAAGATTTAAAATTTGTGAAGTTTTAAAGGAACGATTTTATAAATAAATGGATTATAAGTATTTAACTTATAATATTGGACGTTTGGTATATAATTGAGTTATAAATTGAATTGGATAATAAAGGAGATTTATAAATCGGAGTGTTATAAATAGAAATGGAATTTATAAACATTGTTTGTAAATTTGAAATCAACTGAATTTGATAAATTAAACATAGAAGTTCTTAAAGGAGATATATTCGTGATTTTGGATAGCGAATTATCCTTTAAGTTAAACGATGTAATAATAAGAGTTTGGTTGGGAATTTTATTCACGATTTTGGATAGTGGATAATTCTTTAAATAAAAAGTGTAGAAATGTTGAATTAGGTAAACAAAGTATATTCACGATTTTTGGACCGTGAATATATTATGAAATATATATTTTCTTGGGGAAGTGATATTAAAAATGAAGTTAATTGTTTTAAAATATGTTTTAAAACGTGTTAAATATCGAATACATAGATTTCAACATTCATTGTTGAAATAGACATTTTCGAGCAATAAGGAAATGGTGGACTATAACACTGTTGTTATAGTAAATGGTTTACGAAAGGAAATGTTTTATATAGTATTGGGATTTATATAACTATCTTAATTTCGAATCCCTATACTAGTGATTTTGGGTCGTCGTAACGATGTTTTACGCAACATTCGTTTTGACTCAAATAAATGTGCTTAAGAAAATGATTTCCTTAAAGAATGAAATATATACTTAATTTTGATTTAAGTATATCGAATATTTTCAAATGTTGAAAATAAATAAGCTTTGTGAATTACTTATTATTAAATAAGTATGGAAATGCTTTTCCAATATGAAAAGAAACGTTTTTGAGAATTTATCTTTGTAAAGATAAATGGAAAGTGAATATTTGAAATCGATTGAAAATCGTATATCAGTAGATATTTTGAAATATAAATCCACTATGGAATTTATAGCCGAAAAGGGAAATTGTTTAGAAAAATAAACGTTGATTTATTTTTGAAGTGTGGAAATTATATATCTTGTAAAGATATTTTTGTAAAATAAATAATTTGGAAAATTATTTGGAATCCGATGATGCTATGCAGACCTATTGATAGTTAAATAACCGACTATCAATAATTACCTTGAATGGGTATTTGTTGTGATTTGCTTGAATTTGAATGTAACACTTATTTTTGAATAAGCGCTCACTATTCGGGTTAGCCGGGAAAGGACCTTTGGGTCGTATAACCCATTCCGAATATGTGATACGTCGTTATGGATTGCGTTTGATGACCGGTGTTGAAGACCGGATATTTTTGAAAACGGAAGGATTACCGTCGAGTTACTCTACATCGGCTGATCTCCGATATAGAAGTTTTATCACCCTTAGTGACGAGAAGTCCGGACGTGATTAGAAAATTATCTAGATTTGCAAGGGCTTCGTAAGAAGTGCCTTCGGTTCTGTTCGATCCCGGAACAGACTTGTATGGTTGTGTGTCTGACGTTACAAAATGAGATATAAAGCTGATTTCTTTCAAATACATTTCTGTTAGTGGCGGAGAATTTATTCTCTTAGCTTAACACCCTTCTCGGAGACGTACGAGCTCAGAGGTTATGTAGTTGAAGGTTATCAGCAATATACTCCCAATTTGGTAACGTGGCATGCTGAGTGTTGCTGTGTAATGATCATTGTTTGATCATTTGCGATATGATCATCTGTTTGATCATTTATCTTTGTGATCATTACTTTGATCATTTGTTTGACTCGAAGCATGGCTTTGTGACAAAGCGTAGCTTTGTGGACGAGACTTCGTCGGACCTCACACCCCGGAAATGGTCAAAACAGGAAGGATGCGGCAAGGTTATTAGGGGGTAGCGCCCCTTTAGTGTATGTCATTCCTTCTGGATAGAGGTGGTATCATGGTATGGAGCCCAGATACTTAACCTATGTTGTTGTTGCAAGTTTATTACTTTGTGGTTGTTGGAAATCGAGGATCCTCGGGAAGATCGGTTACGATCGGGGGATGACATATCCGTGTCAGTAGTTACCCAGTTAGGGGTAACCCGGCCTTGTGTTGGCAGAGATCTAACCGTAATGTTAGGTTATTTCTCGGGTCGTCTTTCCAGAGGCGTACCTATGTGGCAATGGGAAGTTCCTTGGCCTGACCATTTGTTGGAAATCCAAAGAAACAATACGAGACTTGTACGGTTTTAGTTGTATTACCTGCCATGGAATGTGGCGGTAACCTGCTATTGAACATGGTAGCTATAGTAGGCATAAGTGTGGAATGTCTATTCTGGCTAAGATTTATATTATACTTTCGAAATGTTTTCTACACTATGCACTAATAATAATATCAAAAAATGATTTGTTTTGCGTAGTAAGCACCTTTGACTATCATAAGAAGAAATCTCCTCCAATTCTGCGTTTGCATTGTGTGTGTGGTGGGAGGTCTTATGGTAGTTTCATTTTCCAAAAGCATTGCAAATCTGTTTTATTTTCTTTGTGAAAAATAACTGTTTTACGATCTCACACCAGTCACCATGACTGACTCGGAGTTTATTGTTTCCCTTCTAAACTCTGGGTGCCCATAATTTCCACACGGGCAGCCTAGAGTTAGGTTATTAGGATATTCTGGAGCTTTGGAGATGAGATGGATGGCGAGAGGTATCACCTATACTATGTATTATTCCGCTGTGTATTCTGTATGAGGACAAGTTTATATAACTGTCCATTGCTGTATTGAGTTGTATATTGACTCTGATTGATGTATGTATAAACTGATATAGTTCTTTGTTTTAAAAGACTAGTGATTATCTATTATATATTGTTCCGCTGCGAATGTGAGATTCTGATATTGTTTCTGTTTTCTAATGTTGTTATGTTGTTCTTCTTTCTTTTTCTGCTATCTTTTCTTCTACCTCTTCTTTCTTAAACCCTAAGAATTCGTTTTTCCGGCATTCAATGGCTCGGCAGTCGATACAGTGGACGTATTGATGTCGATATTCGGAAGTCGAAGAATCGGGTCCTTATAGTATATGTTTGGAGAAGAAAGCTATGAGCTTGAAGAAGGCTTCGGGAGAATCATGTATTGGCTTGAGTTTTGTCTCGAGTAAATTTTGAATGCGTAGGGGTAAACACTTAAGAAAATTTTAAGTTTGAAAAAGAATTGGAGCACGGGTTGATTTGTGGTGAAACTCGAAGTAGGGTGGCATTTTGATCGGGTGTAACTCGAGTGAGTCTCGGGTTTTATGTTTTCCAGATTTGTACTTTAACAAATTTAGTTAAATAAATTTCTAAAATTATTTCTTTTTATAAACGATAATTTTATTGTTCGTTTATAATTTTATTGTTAAGTTAGAAGGTTTAAATTGAAGGTTTTGAGATAAATGATCTTTAAAACAATCAAGTTTTAAGAATGTTTTAAACTTATATTCTTAGTAGGTTATTTTAAATAAAACTTGATAAAGTGGTTTAGGAATAATCAAATGTTTTAAAATGTTAATTTACATTGAAGTTTTTAAGGTTGGTAATAATTTGATTTCAAAGTTATTAAAGAAGATTTTAAAATATTAATTAAGATGAATTATTATTAATTAATTGTTTAAAAAGGTAATTAAGAAGAGTTAATTAATTTATAATGGTAATTAATTAAGTAATTAGGGGTTTATCAATTTGCAATTTAATATTGGTAAATTAATAATTAAGTGTCTAATTTATTTGTGATTAAGGATTGTTAATGATAATTAAATAAAAAAGAATATAATTAAAGATTTTTGATAAGTTAGTGATTAATGAAAGGATAATTACTTATGGGTGTTTGGATAATTAAGGAAAATCAATTTCAGGATTAAGGTTAATTAATTACATAATTAAGGTCAATTAAGTATTGATTAAAAAGTAATTGTAACAACCCGCACATTTGTCGATTTTGTATTTAAATATTTTATTTAAATATAACATCGTTCGTCGGATTTTAGTCCGAAAAGCTACTTTTTGCAAACAGTCGAATTAGGACTCGAGACCACTTCCATTGAGTTCAAAATGCCGTTTGCGACCTTTTTAAGTATAAGCTTCGATATGTTTGGAGAAAGTCGAATTTTGCTATTTTCTATTGGACTTTGGGTTTGGGTTTGGATTCAGCCCACTTGCCCAAATCTGGTTATATCATTACCCCTCTCCACTCCACTTCACTTCATTCATTCCTCATTTCTTAACACCCTCAAGCTCAAGAGAATAATGGGGGAAGAGATTGGAAATGGAAATTCCTAAGCCCTAGCTTCAATTGCAAATTCAAGCTTCTACCTCCAAATCCAAGTTGAAGCCATTGGTAAGCATCCTCTTCTCCTTCTCCAACTCTTTCTCCTTTCAATCTCAGAAATTTCCTGGACCCCCGTATTACTCTGCGTAGGCAATCTTATATGAAAAGCATTCATCAGAACTTCCATTTTGATGCATTTTGAGCTGATTTCCTTGGATTTTATTCACGTCTCCGAATGTGAATTTTTGTGATACGTTTTATGACTTGTTACTTTAAAAATATAAAGGTTTCAATACTAATAGTAAATATCAAAACTCTTTCATCAAAGCGATTTCAACACTATTTTAAATATCAAAAGTTCGTTTTCGCAAACCGATTTTCGATCTACTAGTATATACAAGCCTTTACTTCACTCGAATGAGAAATCGACTTAAACGACTTAGTAAAACGGGTGGTATGAAACGCTTGCGTTCACTTCGTCGGTTAGCTCTTGGACTTGTTCGATTGAACCCTTTTTGTGACAATTTCCTAGTGAAGATTTACAGCTTGTTCGTAAATATTTAAGTTAAGCAAGTGGTTATGGGACATGAAGCTAAACTCATATATTTACTAGCTTGGTGTGATTGACACTTCCTTATGATCATGACGATCATTTTTGTGATTTAGACTAGCGATTGAGCGATGTCTCTTTGTCTACGTGGGAGACTATACCCCGATCATGTGATGTTTCGCCATCACATTTCTAGGGTAGCACTCATCGGTCTTCGGACCATTCGTGGAGCATTCGGCTCATCGGTCTTCGGACCATTCGTGGAGCATTCGGCTCATCGGTCTTCGGACCATTCGTGGAGCATTCGGCTCATCGGTCTTCGGACCATTCGTGGAGCATTCGGCTCATCGGTCTTCGGACCATTCGTGGAGCATTCGGCTCATCGGTCTTCGGACCATTCGTGGAGCATTCGGCTCATAGGTCTTCGGACCATTCGTGGAGCATTCGGCTCATAGGCCTTCCCCCCTTTTATGTGTTTTCTGGATTTCTAATTATTGATTTCTAGAATTTTATGCTTCACCAATTTTCATGATTTTCATTGATATGATATCAGTTTTTGTGCATTGGTGAATTCATGTGTTATTGATTTGTTATGAATACAAGTTTAGGGTATGATACCCTACCTTATCTTTGAGAAGATTCATGTGATATTGATTAATCTTTTGTTGATTATCATTTACATACTTATAGTAGTATGTCGTAATAGTTATTTCATGTTCATGTCATGCCATTTACTTTATACCATATCATCTGATATTTATAGTTAGACTGATCCGTTTATTATTTTCTTATAAATAATACTCGGGTCAGACCGAGATGTTACAGGTGCTTCTGCTTGACTTCTCTTCAGGATATTTTGACTTTTGGCTAACTTCATAGATTGTAGTTTTTGGATGTACACATTTGAGATATAGACTCTATGTTGTGTACTTATTCTTTTGTATAGCACGTGATGCTATTCTTATTGTATTATCGTGGACCTTTCTGACCACTACTCTGATGTACACTTTCATGTGTTGAATATTTATTCATATCTATTTCCGCCTTTGTGATATGAATTGTCTGAGACTGATTTGTGTTATGTTTATTTCTATATTTGTTTCCGAAGATTATATATAGCCACCGTGTGATAGCTTTGTGTTTGTATCGGTATGTTGGATTTCCTCTTTAAACTATTCTATCTGACATATCGGTGCTCGCACAAAGAAGTTACACGGATGGTCGCTCCTCAACAGCCTTATTCTCCGCGCTAGTTGACAGCATTACCCCGTAGTGTTCTTGGCCAGCGTGGGTATAGAGGTGGGGCGTCACAGCAATTAATTAATTAAAGTTGATTAAGTGATTAGGGATAATCACTTATTGTAATTAATTAAGAATAATTAATTAAATGGTAATTAATCAAGGGTTAATTAATTAATATAATTAAAGGTTAATTATTTAATAATTAAAGGATAATTAATTTAAATAAATAAATGATTAAAGGATAATTAATCGAATGATTCAAAATTAATTAATGTTAATTAACCATGATTGATGACTTATGTGATTTAAATTAATCAGATAATTAATTGAGCTTACTTATGAATATTTGGATTCTATTGAATGATTGAATTGTTTAATATTCCCTGATCTATGATGCTGTGTGATATATTTTGATTTGTGTGTGATATGTACTGTAGCTATTTATCTGGGATGAATGTAAATTATTATCTGTGATTTATATTATCCGTGATCTGTGAATAAAAGATAAGCCTTATAGTTATACCGCTTATCAAATATATTTCTGTATTCTGATCTTTGATGATTGAATGATGTTGCACTACTGTATGAAACCCCTGGACCACACCATACACACACAAATATGGATTTCACGTGGAAATCAGTTAAGTCACAGATGATTTAAATTTAATATTTTTGAAATTGAAATTTTAATTTCAATTGATTTTGGAAATGGATTTGGGTTAAATGTTAAAGGTTTTGGAAAGGAGTTTTTGAGATAAAAACTATTTTGAATAACTTAATAAAGCTTCCAATTTAAATAATTCAATTTGAATTTGAATTCAAAAGTTGGAATTGAATTCCATAATTGGAAATTATGGTTAAAAATGTTTAAAATGTGTTTATATGAAGTCAAACCATTTTAAAAGTATAATTTTGAGAATTTGGATTTAACCCAAGAACCTTAACTCGTATAAATGAATCAGATTTCCAAAATGAAAACTGTTTGTTTTCAAATGATAAAAACTTTCATATAAGAAATGAAATTCCAATTTAAATTAAAGGAATTTCAAGTTTGAATTGAAAAATGGTTTTCCAAGTTATGAGTGAATTCTTTTTGAAAGCTATGAATTGAATCTGTTTATTTTAACAGATTTAAAATGGTGATTTGTTTAAACCATCCGAAATGAAATTGTTTTGAAAGCTATAAGTTAAATCTTTGATTCTAAAGATTTAACGAGTTAATCCAATTTAAATGGAAATTGATTTGGAAAATCTATGAATGAATCCTTGTGAAACTGGATGAACCTTGTGAATTAAATCTTTTATTTAAAAGATTAAAATGGTAATTTGTTTAAACTATTTGAAGAAAAGTTTGGGTTTAAGTTGTGACTTAACTGAAATCCTAATATCCATTTGTTTTTGAATATTACGCTCACTATTCGGTTCAGTCGGGAGAGGACCTTTGTGTCACATAACCCATTCCGAATAATGATACGTCGTATATGGATGGCATTTGAAGACCGGTGTTGAAGACCGGTGTTGAAGACCGGGTGTTTGCGAGAACGATAGGACAACCTATCGATTGTCTCTGCACTGGGTAGTTCCTGGTATAGAGATCCCTTAAGTGATGGGAAATCCGATCGGGATCGTGAATACCCGGAATTGCAAGGGCTTCTTCGGAAGTGCCTTCGGTTCTGTTCGAACCTAAAATAGACTTGTATGGTTACATGTCTGACATTACATTTTGAGATATAAAGCTGATTTCTTTCAAATACATTTCTGTTTGGTGGCGGAGAATTTATTCTCTTAGCTTAACACCCTTCTCTGAGACGTACGAGCTCAGAGGTTATGTAGTTGAAGGTTATCAGCGATATACTCCCAATTTGTTAATGTGGCAAGCTAGGTGTTGTTGTGTGTTGATGATCATTTATCGATCAATTGTGATCAAAGCGTGGTTTTGTGAAAAATCGTAGCTTTGTGGACGAGACTTCGTCAGACCTCACAACTCGGAAATGGTCGAAACAGGAATATGCGGCAAGGTTATGAGGGTCGCGCCCTTTAGGGTATGTCATTTCCTTCTGGAAAAGGGTGGTATCAGGTATGGAGCCCTGGTATTTAACCTATGTGGATACTCCGATCTCATTTATTGTGTGATTGTGTGTTTATCGAGGCGCCTCGGATAAAGGTCCCAAAGGACCGGGGGATGGCATAGTCGTGAGTTACCTAGTTACAGGGGTAACCCGTCCTTGTGTTGGCAAAGAGCAGTTGTCTCTCGGGACGTCTAGCCAGAGGCGATCCCATTCGGCAGTAGGAAAGGAAGTTCCTTAGCCTAACCATTTGTTGGAAATCCAAAGAAACAATACGAACCTTTACGATTGCAATTGTATAACCTGCTATGGAATGTGGCGGTAACCTGCTATTGAACATAGTAGCTATAGTAGGCATAACGTGAAATGCCTATGCTGGCTAAGACTAATATTATACTTTCGAAATGTTTTCTTCCCTATGCACTAGTAATAATATTCAATGATTTGTTTTGCGTAGTAAGCATCTTTGACTATCATAAGGAGAAATCTCCTCTGATTCTGCGTTTGCATTGTGTGTGTGTGCGGGAGGCCTTATGGTAGTTTCATTTTCCAAAGCGTTGCGAAATTCAATCTTACTTTGTTTTAAAGATAAACTGTGTTTTTGTTTGCTCACACCAGTCCCACAACTGACTCGGAGTTTATTGTTCCTTTCCTAAACTCTGGGTGCCCACCATTTTCCACATGGGCAGTCTAGAGTTGGGGTTTTCAGATATTCAGGTTTAGTAGATTATCTGGAGCTAGTTCAGTTCTTGGAGTTCATGGACTGACGTTGCTTATCTTAGAGCATTGTGTTGGTGTTTCAAGCTTGATATTGGAGTTGTTGGAGTCATTCTCTGACTGATCATTTGGAGTTATCATTTCTGTTATTTCCGTTGTATCTTTATTATCTCTGATATTGTTGTATCATATTGATATCATTGTTGTATATCATTCTGGATATTGTATTCATTGGAGTTGTATATGATATCATCTATTTCTTTGTTCCGCTGTGTTGTTATACTTACTGTGTTATAAGCTCCGGTGAACCAGATTCGGCGTTTGAATCTACGGCATTTTGAGTACAAGTGAAGTATGGATGCCGATTTTCGAAGGCCGAGTTTTTGGATCATTACATTTCGAGTCCTAATTCGATCGTATGGAGAAGATAACTTTTTGGACCCAGTTATTATATTGAATTTCGATATAAATTTCAGCGCGTTTATCTATCGTACGCTCACACAACAACTCCAATCACTACGAAAATTGAAATTCGATAATAATACAATATTACGGATCCAATGGAACTGGTTTCGTCGAATTACAAGACTGTGCCTCGGAAGGCTATTTTTAAACATCGATTTAAACAATATATTTTTAAAACTGAACAAAGCACTTCCAAATTCAATTTTAAAAGTGGCATTGTCTTCGGTATTATTAATATAATTTTTACAAGCCTTTAAAGTATTTTTATCAAGCTTAAAACTCCAGATTCAATATTTTACCCAATTCCAAATTATTAAATTCAATAATTTAATTGCTAAATAAATAATAATATCTGAAATTCAAGTTAAACTACCTTCCAATTATTTAAAATCAATTAAATATTTCAATTTCAAATGCTCAAAAATTCCGGATCGTCACAGTTACTGAATTCAACTCTTACTCTTTGATATTCACATCGTTTAAAATTGTATATAATGCAAAGAGACACGTCTCTTTCGGTTGCAAGCTATCATACATTTATTGTTTGAAACTGTTGCATTACTTTTGCCTACTCTAATTCATTTCTTCTTACTTCACCTACCATTTCCTCCACTCCCCTTTGTTTCATTTCAGTTCTAAAAAAAATGATGAAAACTTATATATATTCTTGCCTTCGTCTACTCATTCATGCTTGCTTTAGCATGGACATCTTTTTATGGCTGCTAGCCATTTTCACCATGCCTCCCTCTGCTCTTTCCTACCTAGCCCATCCAATCACCGACCACCTTGAATGCCGCACCGAGCTCACGTACAGCCACCGCTCTCCTCCACAACGACCTTAACTCCACCGACTTTCCACCGGAACCCGCGCCCTTCTCTCCTCCGCATGTCGAGCTTAGCCACGCAACTCATGCCCATGCCCTGACAACCGGCCTTTTCCACACGGCAGCATCGCCTTCTCCATCGCCTCCCGCCTCGCTTGCAACCGTCGCCGAGAAGCCCCTCTCTCCTCCACCTCTCATCCGCTCGGCCGAAACAGCCGACCCAAACACCCATCACCGCACCAATCACCAGCCGCCACCAGAGAATCGCCTCCACCTGCGTCCTACCATCAGTAGCTCGCATGATGCAGCACCTTCCGTTCTCAGCCCACCAGATCCTCACGCGGCCTTCGTCCCTGCCCTATCCAAGCCTTCCTTCTGTTCAATCCTCCATGTCGTAGCAATTGCAGCACTGCTCCATCATAAAAGTGTAAATATAAATAGGTTAGTATAAGATATGTAAATGATTTAGGCTGCAGACTTCCTTTTTATGTATAAGATTAGTTTATATAAATAGGTTTTAAACTGTTTTGATCTTTTAGTGTATATCGTACAACTTTCATATATATCAGTATTTGACTCTGGTATTGATATAAAAAAAAGAAAAAAAAGAGTATATAAACATATATATTTACATAAAAGCGTATTTGTGTATTTTGGTTATAGTATATATTTATGTATGTATCGGTTTGCATGAATTTGTTATATAGGCCGATTTCGTGTATTTGTATATAAATATATATAAAGTTGTTTATATTATGCGAAGTTATGATATGTACAAGATTTTATTCTGGATATATATATAGATGTATATATACATTAGTTTATATTATTATTATTATTATTTTGCTGGGAAAGTTTATGTAAAGACAAAGCTTATTTTATGCTATATTGTTTATAAGTAATGCCTGTGTTTAGAGGAGATATGCATATATTAGTTATACAGTTTATATGTATCAAAGCTGTAGCATATTATAAGTTTTATAGTTTATATATATTAGTTTTGGAAAAAAAAGTTACATAATTGTTTATGTATTAGTTATCACACATAAGTTTTACTGGTTTAAGTATAATCAGCTGTTAAGTTTATATACATTACTTTGATCTTAAATTATATATAGTTTATGTATTTTGTTTACTGATTCTATGTTACAGCTCAAGTTTATATATATTAGTACCATTGAAAAGTATATAGTGAGGTTACAGTATCATATTTCATCATGTGTTTGTTTAGAGAAATTTATATTTTTTTATATATATAGTTTTATAATTTGATTTTATATTAGTTTGCAAAGTTATAATATATTCTATTTGAGTCAAATATTTATTTTACAAAGTAAGTTTAAATTTATTTTCTTTTTATAAACATTGATTTTTGAATGTTAAAAATTGGGATTTGTTGGATATTAATTAAGAGAATTCATAATATTTTATATATACATTTTGTTTTGTTATATAAAACAAATTTTGATTCTTGATTTCCTATTTATCAGCTTTGTCCGTCTAAATTCGTGCCAATTTAGCTTTGCATTGGAATTCGTGCTGGATTCGTAACTTACCTCATTCTCGTTCATCTCTAGCCTCGGAAGGTGAGCAATCACTCACGATTAATGTTCTTATATTTATTAAATTTGATTTCAATTAAAACGACAATTGAAATATGCTGTTGTTAGTTATTTACATTGTTATATATGCTATTATCTATATCTGTTCACCTGTGACATCTGACACCATTATCTATTATTTATCACTGATGATATATGCCTGTTACTGATTGTTATATTATTATCATATCTGTTATCACTCTGCAAGTTCCCTGTTAGTATAGAATTCACTATGGGTTGAAATGATACATACCCGAACGATTTGTAGAATAGGAGAAAATCGTTATGGGTTGAAATGATAAACCCAAACGATTTTCATTGAATTGAATTTAGGATTGTGGGTTGAAAAGATATATACCTGTATATATTTTAAATTGTGGATTGAAATGATAAATATCTGTATCACTTGATCATAGGATAGAAAATTATATACAGACACCGTTGGTCTATGTATAAATATTTTGAAAATGATTTCTATGGTTTTGAAGAGAAATATATGGTTTTAATAAATATTTTTTTTTTTAGATTTATTAAAGTTGATTTAATAAAGTTGATATATAATATGTTTAAGTATTTATTTAAAATTTATATTTTCAAATATAGAGTTTGTAATGATTCAGGTTGAAAGGATAAATTTGAAATTGATTCGAAATTATATTTATTTAAGAATTTTACTTAAATTAGTTTGATTTGAAATTTATTAAATTTGAAATTTTAAATATGTGTTTTATAACTTGAATTTGATTAAAAGTGACTTAAATGAATATTTCAAACTTATATAAATTTAAATTGGATATTTTGTTTATTTAAATTTGTAAATTGAAGTTGTATTTAGATGATTTTTGAAATGATTAAGTAAATATTTCAAAATTAAATAATAGTAAAGTGAATTTAATATATATATGAAATTATCGAATTAGTTTTGAAATGTTGAATATTTAAAGCTTTGAAATATATTGAAATTAAATGGTTTATTTTGTGGTTCAAATCTGTATTTGAAATCGATATAATTTGAAATGATTTATTGAGAAATTGAATTAAGTTGAATTTGGAAGTCGAGTTGATTTGAATCGATTTGTGAATTTGTGGAAACTATCTTTATTATATAAAGTATTTTAAATTATATTTAAAACTATTTTTATATCACTTTATAAACTATTTTTAATATAACTATTTTAATATAAACTATTTTTATAACTAATTATTTTAATATAAACTATTTTAACTTATAATTATTTTTATATAAACTATTTTATTTTATAAACTATTTATTATATACTATTATTAATATCTAAACTGTTTAAGGGTGGAAGTTATGATTTTCAAAATGTTATGGTTTTTCAAAGTATTATGATTTCAAGTGTTTGGTTTCGAAAGTGTTATAACTTTGAAAGTACTATGATTTTGGAAGTGAATATATTTGAAATAGAAATGATATCGTATTGATTTGGTTTTGAAATGAAAATGATATTTTGTTTTTGAAGTATAAACTACTTTGAAATGACCACGGTGTTATAATAACGATTGGTTGTTATAGAGACCAGGATCGGATATGGGCATACTCTCTGTCGATACCGAAAACCACTTTAACAACTGTGTACGCGATGGAGATTCCAGAATGAAGTAGGATGGTGGCGACGATCCTATATGAAATATATACGTGGACCCAACTCCCGTGAGTTGGAATAATGTGGCTAAAATAGGAGCAATTGACGAGCTAATGAGGTAGCTCCCCTGATCGGACACATTCCATCGTATGCCATTCTATTACTTTGTGATTGTTTTGGTGTGCACCCTTGATTCGGGAGTGTGGCTCGAGGTGGGCGATTGCTGCGGCTCTGCGTTGCCAGCGGCCCGGAAGTGTAACTGGTATATCTACTCTGGCATTGCCTAGTTGTGTCGTGTCACCTACCCTAGCGTGCCTTACTACGAGTTTGATTTGTGTCGTACCTATGGAGTATCCTCTAGTAGCTCCAGTTTACGGGGTATTACGGTACTGTATAGACTATTGGCATACCTAAAAATGTGTTAAGGTGGAAAATGTAAAGCCTTAACGCTATTTTTAAATAGTATACTTTACTTTAGACATACTATAATAGCGTATTGTACTACATAGTAGATAGTTCCACGAATCCTTAGAGGATGGTTATCCCAAACATCCTTTAAGTTGCTTGTATTTCAGTTGATATTTCACTTGAGTTGGATTTATTGATATAAGAATGTTAATCTTGACTCGAGTGTTTTGTGTTTTGCTTTACGCTCGGGTCAGTCTGAGTTCTACCAGTATTCGATACTCACCTTTGGAGTTGGAGCTTCGCTTGGAGATCCAACTATATCGATTCTGCTTTCAGTTATTCAGTTGATTCCAGTGATGTATTCAGATGTTGTATTGGGCTATTATATAGAGACATCTATGTATTTGAGACTTCTATTGTATCTTATTTAACTCTGTTATGTATATGGTAGTTTCATGAACTACTATTCTTTGTTTCCGCTGCATTATATATATATTACTTTGTGTCTATGATCCTGTGATTATTTATTTATTGTATATGCTGAGTTTTGCCAAATTTAAATTAACAATCTGATATTTTGAGCAATTCAAATCTGACATGTATGGATGTGAATGGTTGAAAATTTCAGGATGTTACAGGACCCTTGGAGTATTTACGTTTGCGTATAGATAAAGGAATACCCCAATAGATAGAGTAGTCTGCTTCAAATATAGTTTTAAGGGGGTATGGCCTTGATTGTATTTGGAAATCTATATAGGATAATGAGCTTGATCGGGCACTATACAGCAACGGTTAGTACCAAAATTCAGGGGTAGGACTGCATAGGGCAAGAATGTCATCAGTCCTTAGTGGTCAATGGGAAAGACAGAGTTACATCAGTGATCTTTGCCGGCTAACGGTGTAGGCCATGTTGGGTTATGCACCGCAACAGTTGTTCGCTAGTTTGTTTTATTAGGAAAGACTAGTTAACCAAAATAGAAGTTCTTTTAACAACAGTTAGGTGGTCTATGGAGCCAAGTCCACAATAGGAAGCAACTAAAATAGTAAATCCCCAAAAGCGAAATAAAGTATGGCAAAATGTATGAAAAGCCATCATTAGGCACTACGGAAGTCCCTTGATAAGCACAACGATGAGACCATGGTACAACGAGTGTAAGGAATTCGAACGGGGTGCCAATACAAAGATACTAGTGGGGATAGTATATAGGTTTAATTAGGGACCATGGGATATATATATATATATAACTATGATTCTACAACAGGTAGATGAGAACGGTTCGTACGTGGATATGGAGTCAAAATGACTAATAAAACGTAAACAAACATAACATGATATAGAAGATAATCGGCATAAACTAGTGTTATGTACAAAATGTATAATTTTACTAGTCACCAGAATGTTGTTCTGACCCCCTCCTCATTACATCCCACATGATAGTTAGAAGGACATGTAATAGTGCTTTGCATATTCGGTGCTAACAAGGACACTTGACTTTGGAAGTGTCAAACCTTGATTAATAATTTATGTGATCTATTATATTTTATTATTCCGCTATAAGTTATTTCGTTAGAACTATGATATGCAATGTTTTGCTTTATTTGTAGGATATCAGACCAACGATTCGTACTTTGGTGGACCTAGGTTTTCGATTTAGCAAAAATTCAGTCCCATTAGGGTGTAGGTTGTTACATTTGGCATCAGAGCATATGTTAGTTGATCTTGAAAATTAGAAAACGATGAGTAAACATATTTGTGTTTTGCCAATAATTATAAATACTAGTATAAAATGCACGTACATGCATCTAATAGTTGAAGATATTTAATTTTCATTTAACAAAAAAAAATTAATGGATGGATGTCTACTATAAGTGTAAAACATTTGGTAGTCACAAAACTTTTATTTCAATAAATTTTGTTGGTGTTGATGGAAAAATGATGGCAAAATCCCGTCGATGGATGGTCGAAAAGGGGATGGTGGTGGAGTTTGCAAACCGATGGTGAGATTCTTTTGATGGATGAGGGTATTTTTGGAATCTCAAAAAGACACCGTGTAAATGTATTCATTGAATTCTCTTTATTAATAGTAGAGATAATATAATCTTAATCCTAAGAATTCCAGTCATAGAGTAGCTGCATTTGGAAAGTCCATAAAGCTAGATAGTACATGATTCCTTAGATGGGCCTTGATAGCCCAATACCAGTACGATTGCCGATTGATGATGTACAGTAGGTCTAGATAAGAGGAAAGTAAAAATCCATATATTGTAGATATCCAAAAGTAGTTGTTTCCTGAAGGATAGTGTGAAGTAGTCACTCCATGATAATAGCCGGATTTCTAATATTGGAAAGAAGATAAGTTAATTAGTTGGAGAGCAGAAGTTCTATAGAAAGAACAAATAGAAATCCACTTGAAGTCCAACCTAATAGAAAATAGTTTTAAAGTTGAGAAAAATATACAATTTATATATTTGAAAATAAAGCGAGCAAATATTGGATATTAAAATGTAAATAGGAATATAAATATTTTGTTAGATTGAAAATTTATAGGGCATATATAGCTCGCTAGTTTCTTTGTAAAGAAAGAAAAGTGTAAATATAAAGTACTAGTAGAAATTAAAATTTGTTAAAATCTAAAATTTCAGTATAGGAAATTTTTATAGAAAGCTATTTTCTTTCGAGATGAAATGGTATAGCAATATAGCTCGTAAATTTTTCAATGTAATGAGAAATTTTTAAGCTGTAAAATCATTTTTATGGGTGGATAATAGAAAGTGGGATAAGTTTGAAATAGGATAAATGGTACAGAAAAGAAGACTTAAAACCTTAAAACAAGCTATAGACGAACAAATTACAATGGTTCAACTAAGAAGACAGTCAATTGAGAGAAAAGCAATTAGAATTAGTGTAGCTTAGGTAAATGAAAGTTGAACAATAATTGCATTGAAAAATATAGAACAGTATTTGGAATTAATATAAAATAATGTAAGTAATTAGAAGTAATGTTAGCAGAATATATTAAAAAATAATGCTAAGTAATCTAATTAGGAAGCAACAAAGAAAATGAAAGACAAACAATAAAAGGACATTTTTCAATGTTGTGTGCATTTATTATAAGTATCTTTTAAAAGTCCGCCTTGCATGATATTAGAGACCCCACCAAGGATTAGGAGTGGAGATAGTATGAGCGGTAAGAAAATGATAGAATGAGAGTTGTTCTTATCTACTCCAGTTTTTGTTGTTCGAGATTATAAAAATATGTTTAAAAACATTGCATCGTATATTTTCGAAAGAAGCAGTCTGGTGCAACAAATAAGTTTTTAGAAGGAAAACTTAGTAAACAATTTGAACTAAAAATATCAATTTATAAAAGTAAAAGTTGAAACGATCTTTAAAAAGAAAAGTTGATTTGGGAGAAAAAAGAAAGAAAGTTGATAACATTTCCTTTTAGATTCAATGAACAAATTAATTTCAAAAATTTTTGATTATAGTTTTAAAAGTTAAAGAGACCAAGAATTTTTTTAATTTAATAAAAGGTCACTAGGTTGTGCTTTTTTTAAAGAGAAAGGTTTTGTGATTAAGTATTTCAAAAAATTTAACTTTATAAATTTTTGAAAAAATGACGAAGATCAAACCAAAATTTTAAATGTGGAGTAGATAGAAAAAAGTGGTTAGATAAGATGGGGTGAGGGGTAGGGCTGTGAAGAAGATAGCAATAATCACTCATGGAATAGTAATAAGGATCCCCGTAGAGTGTAAAGAATAATGGTAAGAACCTAGGAATATTTTAAAAGACATATGTGCAAGCCATATGAAGAACCCGTAAAGGAATGATAAATGATATTAAAGTACACTTCTATGAGCGCTAGGATATGCTCATATGGAGGGTCAAAGATGAAGGAAATAAATACCAAGATTGAGAATACCATAAAGAAATTTGGATTAAAAGAAGATGGTAATGGAGGATTTCGAAAGGATGGCCTCCTATAAAGGTCTATTCAAGTCAGAAGTGATAGAGCCACAACTTCATTACCATTAGTTGATATAAAGTGCAGCTTCCAGCAGTTGGTTTTTCAAGTTGGGTTTTTAGCATTAGTTGTCTTTATTGGGAGCAAAAGTGCGTACTATATTATAGGATTTTTTTTATTTTTATGTGTTTTCTTTGTGGACCGCTATGTTATGGGAAAACAATAAAGATAAAGAAATTTCAAAAAAGACAGTCAAATAATGCGAAAGAAAAGAAAATAGTAGAGGCTGAAGGTTAAGGAATAAATTAAAAAAATTTATTTAAATTAACCACTAAAACAAAAATGAAATAAGATTGTAAGTCTCGAAAAATTCGAAAAATAAATTTCAGTGAGCGGAAGACACGAGAAGGATGTTGTGTAGCTACGGGTCAATATTCCTGTACCTCAAAGGTTGGAATTAATGTAATGACTCGTAATTTTATCACTTACAACTGGAATATTTAATTTATTTTAAATATTCAAATATTTGTTTTAAATGATAAATAATTCATTTTAATTGTTATATAATAGTTTTATAAATATGTATACTTGTTTTATAAAAGTTTACAAACTTCGTCACATTTTGGGCAGATCGAGTTCATATTTTTAAAAATGGATTTTAATGTTATTTAATATTGTTTTATAGCTTAAATAATCTTGTTTTAATTATTTATAGATGATAAGAAATTTAATTTCAAGTTTTGTTTACATAAATAAAAGGTTTGATTAAAAACTGAAAATATGATCGGAATTCAGCTTTCGGATTTTCGACTTTTTATCGAACGGAAGAGTGTGCAACATCGTTGCAACTTTGTTAACCTATTTTTAAGCATATGCATACACATTTTTAAACCAAATTAACATTTATCAAGGAAGACAAAAAGGGTTTACTTTTGGAAAAAGATTTTATTTTGTTTTTGATGTGACATTTGTCATAATTAAAAAAGAGATATTTTTGGATTTGATTAGGCATTTTTGCAACAATTTAATTAAGACATTAGCATATGGTTTAAGATGATGTACATCTCATAGTAGGATTTGATGTGTGCTTTTGGTGAAGCGATGTGGAAGTGAGTTGATTTGATTAAAGTAAATATAATTTTGATTTTGGAAGGTTAGTTTTATAATTTCGCTAAATTTATTTGTGTCTTATGCCCTTTTTATTACAAATCCTATAAATAGGATCCTTACCTTCACTTTCAAAGACACATTTCCATACTCTTCTCTTAAGTTATTTCCATTGTTTCCATGGGTCTTCTTCTTCTTCCTTATTTTCTTACATTAAATTTTAAAACAATATCAAACGAAGTCGAAACACTTTCAAACTTAGCCAAAGACCATGTCTCATCAATGAAAAGTTGTATACTAAGTCAGAGTCGAAGGCACGAAGGTTTGGTGACCCATTCCTAACATGGCCATGAGCATCATGAAGTGATGGAGGGGATGGTTGGCCATGGATATCATGGTGGTGGAAGGTGATGGCCGAGCTTAGGATGGAGTATGGTGATGGCCGTGAGCAAGAAAGAAGGGGAGAGGCCTTGGGCCGTGAGCTATAGGGGAGGATGGATTGTTTTGGTGATTTTTTATTAGGTTGGAAGATGATAGTGAAGTGTTGTAGTGATTAGAATGTTGGTAGGAAGTTTGGGTTGAATAAAAGTGAGTTAATCTCATATTGAATTGCTTGATAAATTGCTTATTAAATAACTTAAAATTTTCATTTAAATATTGCTTGATTTATCACTTAAATTTAACTATAAACTTGCCAGCAAGTTAAGATCAAAACTTGTAGAAATATTACTTGCTATTAGTATTAATATTATCATGGTTATTAACTATGTTTGGATTAATAATATGATGGTAGATGGTTGTTCAGACACTTATAAAGTATGTGATGATGTATGGATTATTATAACATGATCAAAATTGGTTAAGATAATCATGGTTGCTTTGATATGAAGTTTGAATTAGATAATAATCACTTACACTATGGCCAAGATAGTGTATATGGTATAACTAAGCCTTTTTGGTTTAAATCGGGAAAAGGATATCATTTTGGAATCTATTTAAATGAAAAATAGAGTTTTAGATCTTATTTGAAAAATAAAATCTATGTTTTGATTTTGAAAAATAATAGTTAAAATTGAAAAATAATATAAAATATCATAAAGTTTGATATAAAGGAGTTTTAAATAAAAAGATTGAAAATTTAATATTATAATAATATAATATTAAATATGAAAAATAAAGATTTTTAAATCAAGTAAAATAGTCAAATATTAGCTTAAATAGGTTTATTATGTTATGAAAATGATTTAAAAATGTTTTGAACAAGTTTTGTAAAATTTGACTAAAGTGGTAAAAATAGGCCATCGCGTAATAACACTTTGCGATTTCACGATCCGAAATGCTAAACGAATGTTGGGTTGAAATAAAATCGGAATTCTTTGAAATAATAAATTTTACAGACCCTTATAATCATAGTTTTCAAATGAAATAGAAAAATCAAGATTTCATTTAGTAAAGTTTGAGATTTGTCTAAATCAAGTTTTCAAAATCATCGCGTTTTGGCAGTTCGTAAAATATTGTTTTCAACTCTTTAAAATGGATATTCTAAACCTTTAAAAATATGAGATAAATTCCATAAATATATTAAAATGTGTTAAAAGGGATCTGAGTTATAAAAATGGACATATATGTAATGAAATGGGTGTTTGGATCTATAAAGCTTTAAAAATCACTATTCACCGAAAATTTAGCAACAGAATTTGGTAATTTTTAAATAAACGGTTTAAAGTTAGGTTTTTCTTCCCAAATCTTTTGGAAATGATTTTCAAATAATAAATCAAATAATTTTAATGGTTTGGAGTTTATCAAATATCTTGACCGCCTTATGGGTGACAGAGAGATAGTCTCTAGGTTGGAGTTTGGAAAACTAGTTGCAAGCTCCCCCTATCTATCTGGACTGGCTCAATGGAGGGGATAGTAAATTTGATTTACTTAGGCCGCTTCTTCTTAAGATAAATGAAAAGAGTTTTGAAGTTTTCCAAAGGTTAAACAAGACTTTAAAATAGGATTTTGGTGGTATAGAGAACATTCTAGTTAAACTCTGTATTAAATTACGGAGAGGGAATTCGTACTATCCTTGTGAATTTAAAAGATGATTTCACCGTTATTCAATGAATAGTACAGATTGAATATGGAAATTGGTATTGAGTATAATTAGTTTAATCTCTATGGATCATTTTTACTCAATCTTAATTAGTTTAAGTTTACAATAAACGATGTCTTAAACAACATTATTTTTGGCCCATTTAAAACATGTGTTGGAAAATGAAATCTTTATTAAGATTAGAATTATACTAATAATAGTATATGGAAATGCTTTCCTAAGAAATTAGGAAAAATGGTTTGACAATTTCTAAAAGTTAAAAGAAGTTTTAATTAAACAAAAGGATTTAACGAAAGAGGCTTAACAATTCTGTATACGTATATGCACATTCTTTTTATCGATAATTGGTTTGGAGAGATCGTGATCGGATTTTGGTGATTCATATCCGAAAACCACTTCGAACCACTATAAGCATTTGGAAGTTAAGACATCTTAAAGACAACGATTTTGAAGATAGAGATCTTAATAATGCAGGGTTGCTTGCCACTAACCTCTAGGGTGATTCCCATATTATATATCTGGTGGCTCCAGTGCCTTCGATCTAAAAATCTTCGATTTGCAAGGACTACTCGCAACTTATCCTAGGGGTGGTTCCAAAATAGGATGTAGTAGGAGGAGTGCCTTCGGTTTGTCTTGTTCCTAGACAACTTGTATGGACGAGTGTCTAACATTGCATTTCTAAGACCACATACATTGGTTTTTACAAACGTTAATCTGTTTGTTGGTTTAGGAGGTAACCGCTCTTATACTTAACACCCTTCCTTGAGGCGTATGAACTCGAGAGTTTTACTTTGTGGAAATCAATTACTGTGTTGCTAGAAATGGCAATGTGGCATTCAAAGTTGGATTTGCTGTTATGTGAAAGGTAAACGTTACCTCAAGCCTCGCACATCGGGAATGACAAAAATAGGGTAAATGCAGCAGGGCTATGTGGGTTGCATCCATTAGGATATGATCATCACCTTTCTAGATTACCCTCTATATCTCGGCTTTGTTATGTATATTGTGCCCACGGATAGGTCAAGAACAACCGAGGTGATGTCATATTTGGTACTATCTAGGAAGGGGTAGGTGGATCTGTGTTGGTAGAGGGAAGTTGGGCTATGCCTCGGTACATTCCCCTAGAGATGTATTGTAAGAAAAGTAGTCCCTTACCTTGTCACTATTGGAATCCATTCCCCAATAAGTGCTTTCGGACTTAGTTGTATACCTATTATGCTGGAATTTAATCAATGTAACAGTTTCGGCAATGACTAATTAGTATTTGTACTTTAGGCGCTATAATAATATCAAATGTTTTGTTAAAAGTGTTTGGTTATCTTAAGGTAAAAATCCATCCGTGTTTATGTGCAGTGTGGTCTTACAAGATGCCCTGTCTTTTCAAAAAGGTTTTGTTTGGTATCAAAGTCGATCTATGACACTGTTATATATATATATTTATGATTTGCATTTCTCATGCTCGTTTGCCAGACTGATCTAGATATTTTTAATACTCGGGTCAGATTCGAGTAGTTTCAGGATTAGCTATAGACGCTTGGAGTTTGTAAAGGAGAGTTGGAGATTATCATCAACCTATGGTCGTAGATTATATTTCCATCGCATTTGTTTCATTATTTTGATTTTTCAGCATTTCAAAGGAAAGAAGTTTATAACTGTCCAGGCTGAGCTTAGGATAGTCTCTGATATATGTGTTGAAAAGTTTTCCGCTGTAAAGATTATTGTTTAATAATATATGTAATTCCATTTGTATGAGATTCTGTTCTATAACTTTTTTCTTTACCCTTCACGATCGATTTTTTTCGACACTTGAATTCTTGGCACGCAATACAGTGCACGTATTAGTGTCGATTTTCGAGGGTCGAAAATCCCGATCGTTACAATTTATAATGGAACTTGTTTTCTGGCTTCTATTATAAATAAAAGAAAAAAAATTGAAGCTTAAAAATTTATCACGTAAATTAAGAGGAGTCCACTATGGACATTGGACTGTCAACTAAACCTTGATTTCTTAAGATATGGAAAAATTTATAAACCTATACATATGTGCAATTTAGAAAAAAAAATTGTTTTTGCAAAATGTTTTGATTGGTTTTTAGGATTTAAGATTTGTAATATAAAAATATTTTTGAATCGAAAATAAAGAGAAAAGTTTTCAAATTTTGGAAATGTCACATACTTGACATTGGGGAATAGTTGACAAATTGGTTAGAATAGGTTTTACTATATAGCAAAAGTGATAACAAAATAAAACACAATTAGAAACAAAGGAGAATGCAGTTATAGTTAGGGAATCGCTTTCTCTATATTCTGTTAGTAACAAAAAGTTGATCTTTTTATAAAACAAATAATGTTTTCAAACTTTGAAAATAAAAACTTATCTATGAAAACTATACTTGTAAAATTTGGAAGGGGATATGTGGTCGTAAGTGATGATTTGAAAGTATAATGGGAAGTTGGGAACACAAGAGAAAATGAATGGAAATATAGAATCTTCCATTTAAACCCTTTTCCTAATATAAAGAAAATAGGTGTAGAAAATCTGATTTCTCAAATTTAGATGTTAGCAACGGTGAGCTAGAAATTTGGATGATAGGTACTGGATGCGAAATTGGTTGAACTATACTTCGATTCGTAGAAGTGTGGGAAAATTTGAATGTGAAAACATGATTTTGGTTTTCAAAAGCTGCATGTATATAGAATTGCCAGTATATTTAGGATGTTTGCACCATATTTTCGGAAATTGTTTTAAAATAAAGCATTCATATAAGAGGCGCCAATTTAAAAGTTATTAGTTTGCATATCATACACGAGTGATACACCATGCAACTGTACACGATTGATTGCAAAATTGGTTATACATAAATTGATTTGTTAGCTTAGAATGGATGCATGTTAGATTACATGATCCAACCCTTGAGGAATTTTGGGGACAAACATCTTTTAAGGTGGAGAATGTAACACCTCGTGATTTTTACAATAATTAATTTAAGTAGAAATTAATTAATAAATAATAAACAGTGAAAAATAAGATTTTTGTAA
The DNA here is from genome assembly GCA_030737815.1 of Allium fistulosum. Taxonomy (NCBI): domain Eukaryota; kingdom Viridiplantae; phylum Streptophyta; class Magnoliopsida; order Asparagales; family Amaryllidaceae; genus Allium; species Allium fistulosum. The sequence goes on from JASFAW010000015.1 coordinate 4,502,242, forward strand.
ATGTCAGAATTTGGCTATGAAACTTATACTGTTGGATTCGTGACAATCAATTTTCATATATAATGTTTTCCGACTTGAGTTCAAACGAAAAATTTATTAACGTTGGAAATAATTATATATGTAAATATAGTAATAAAATAAATTAACGCTAATTATAACATTAATGGAAGATTAGATGTTTATAAAGTTACCTTTAAATTAAAATCTCAGAGAATTTATACAGTGGGAAAGAATTGAATGAGATCAATTGACGAAGGAAATAAATACACAATATAGTTGAACGAAGGAAACAAATTAACAAAAATCGAACGAATCAATAATTCACAAAAATTACAAAGCTTGGGTCGACCCATAATTGCCCAGGTCGACCGTTAGTGATCGACCATAGATGGGGGCGGTCGATCCAAACTTTTGTAAATGCTAAAATTTGAAATGACCTTAGCAATCCAGATTTAAATCAGTTTAGTCTAGTGGCTGGCATTTATTTGAACTCCTACAAATTCAGAACTAGGCTTCACTTCTAACTCATAATTCTCTAATGAGTATGAAAGCTCTGCCATTTTCTCTTCTCCTCCACAGCTCTAAATTCTTAGAAAATAGTTCTAGGTTGCTAGCTTGCACGTATAAAGTACTGGAGGATTGTAAAAGATGACAGAGATAGAAAAATAGGTTCAAATCAAGTTGCTACAACCAAGGTAAACCGTATATCTGGATCTAAATTTATAATCAACCTTAATTTCGAATCCAAATTCTAATAGATTTGCATATATATGTTGTATGAGAATCTAAATAGGAAGTCAAAGTGAAAATACAGATTACATGGATTAGATCTGGAGATTTGGAAATGCTTGGAAACGTGAGTGGAAAAAATTATATGTTTTGTAATAAGATTAGATTAATTTCGTTGTGATCAATTTAAATTATGCTTATTTATAATTGATTTGGATATAAATATGTAAGTATGTAAGATTAGATATAAAATCTGTAATTGCGTAATGATTAGATATATATATATATATATAAGTGCGTAATTATTAGGTATAAAATCTGTGGTTGCGTAATGATTAGATATAAATCTATAAATGTGTAATGATTAAAAATATAAATTTATTGTTTATGCGTAATGGATTTAATGGAATAAATCTACTGAAATTTTCTATGAGATCTGATTTGATGAAATTTGGAAACTTTCCTAAATTTATTATCGATAAATATGAAATTATTGTGATAAGACAATAATAAATTGGTATTTGAACATAGAAAAAGAATGTAAAATAAAGGAACCTTATTTAGATTTTAGGGGTTTAAGCGATATTTTAATTCGTTGGAATTTGGAATGTTACAATTAGATTTCTATGTATTATCAAGTTTAAATAAACAAAAGTGTGACGTTTGAAATGATAAAGAATACACCTAAAAAAATGAGATGTACAAAATAGGAATATTTACCGTATTTTGTACTATCTATTTCAAATAACAAAAAGATAGTTCCTTGTAATTACAAACATCATAAATCTCTCTTTTCAGATCATACATAGAAATTTACGGTGTTAAGATTTTTGAATAGAAATGTAGTTCCAACGCATTAAGTTGTAGTAAACTCCAAAAATTAAATGGTAAGAATGAATGAAGTAAAATCTTTACATTAATTATCGTATAACTTTTCCATGCGAGGTCCGATTCGAGCGAAACAAGTCGCATTGCGATCATATTGATTGTGGCTACGACGTGGAGTGGAACTGGAAATTATTTGAAGTTGGAAATTTTTTAAAATTTCAAATAAAGATTAGTGTTTTTAAATGCTCACGAATGACTAAATAATTTTTATGTTAGTTAAATTGAAATCATGAAATAATTTAATTTTATTGATTGTTGTTTGGCAATTTAACTGATATAGAAATTGACATAGAAATTTATATGTTAGAAATTTTGAATTAACAGTTAAGTTGAAATTGGAATTAAATTGCTAGTAAAATTTTCGATTATTGATAACTGATTAATTGTGGTGATTTATTGACTGCTTTAGATGTTGATTATGATACATGATTATTGTTTGATATTTTGGATGATTAGATGTTTATTTATTTTGATATATCATGTTATCACCTTGTAAATTGTTGACAATATACAAAACTGTTATTTGAATTCTTTCGAACAAATTAAGAAATAGGACTGAAATGATATATATCCATCCTCGAAATTAAATTGGAATAACTATTCACTTGGCCATAAGATAGAAAATTATATACGGACACCGGATTGGTTAAATTAAATGATTTTAAATTCTTGGATTTGAATTTATTCAAATGATTTCATTTTATAAAAATAAAATTGAATTGAAATATAGAAATTGAATTAATTTCGAATTTGAGTTTTGAAATGCGAAATTAAAATTTGCTAAACGAGATTGTTTAAAAATGAAATTTGATATTTTGAAGTTATAATTAAAATATGATTTGAATTATGGATATTGAACTGTTTTAAAGTTTGAACTTTTATTCAAACTTTGAAATCTACTTTGGTGGAAAAAAAATCGATATTGCAAATTTGAGCTCGAAATTGAATTATTTTGAAGATTTGAATTTAAATTCGAGCATTGAAGTTTAATTTAAATTAAGTGATCTAAATCGATATTTTGAAATTGAACGCAAAATTGATATAAATTGAAATGGTTCAAAATTGAGAATCGAGTTGAAATTTAGCCATTGAATTGGATAATTGAAGGTGAATTAATTTGAAATCGAAATTGATTTGAATTGAAATTGGAATCGAAGTTAATTCGAATCGAAATCGAAATTAAGTCGATAGAATTGGATTGAGATTGAAGAAGATTTGAATTAGAAGATTTGGAATTGAATCAGTTTGACTTTGAACAATTTTCAATTAAATTATTTCAATATAAACTGTTTAAAATCTATCTTTTAAATATTCAAATTATTTTGATTTTCCAAACTATTTTCCTATATAAAACATTTTTAATATCTAAACCATTTTATCAAACTATTTTAACTCTTTAAACTATTTTAAAAAATCCAAACTATTTTCAAAAATTCAAACAGGTCAAAGGGTGGAATGTTTAGATTTAAATCATGGGTTTAAATGCGAATTGGGTTAAAATGAAGTTATAACCTAAATTGTAATTCGAATCGAATTTTAAAGAGAAAATGACTTTCAAGTGAAAATAGACATATTTGAAGTAAATATGATATTTCAAAATGAAATTTATTTTGAAGTAAAGATGATATTTTGATATCAAGTATGAATCGGTTTCAAAATGTAAAAGAACCAACCGGTGTGTAAAACGCGTTTAGTTGTTAAAGAGACCGGGGTCTCTTATTGGCATACTCTCTGTCAATATTGGAACCACTTTAACAACTGTGTACGTGGAGGAGACTCCAAAACGAAGTTGTGGATTTGGCATCGTTTGTTGGATTTGAAGAAAGAGAAAGATGATGTATAGACCCCGGCACTTAGGGCTGTCAATAGATACCTGAAAAATCCGAAATCCGTCCGCATCCGAAAAGCAGATAAGTATCCGATATCCGGAAAAATGGATGTGGATGCGGATTTGAAGACATCCGCATTCGAAAATTATCCGTCCGGTTTTTGTCAAGATTATAGTTCAAATTATGCGTATTTTAGTGAAGTGAAAGATATTTGTTTATTAGTTTATTAAGTTAGTGGTTTATAATATATGCATTTAATGCTTTTTAACTGCTCGAAACTATTTATTATCATCATATTTATTAATTTTTAACACTTTTATAATTAACGGGATTTAAAAATATTTATGTTAAACTATAATTAATGACGGGCCCAAGCGAGCTAGCTACCCCTAGCGCACATCCGTTCTTTGATTTTCTTTGGACTTGGTCCATACTATTACTCTTGTTGTTGGTTTCAATTAGTGCACCTTGATTTTGGGATAACCTCCCTTTGACTCAATATGGGATGGATGGACGCAGTGGGCAATCATGGCTACGATGCATTACCACCAGCCATGCGACCCGAACTGGTAGTATCCTATCTTGGGCATTGCCTAACGTGCCTTGTCATACTTTTATCCAGATATGAGACCCTTACGATTTTGGTTTAGTGTTGTCGTATCATGGCGCATCCCTATCCCCCGACGTGCTACTGGGGTGTTATATGCAAACTGTATGACAATGCTTAAAAACGCGTTAAGGGGGATTAATGTAAAGCCTTAACACTAAGAAAAATATTTATTTTAATGATTCGACATTATATATGTTGCGTATTCTGCTATTTATAAATATTTTGACGGATCCTTAGGAGTTGAAAAATCCCGTAACATCTCTTGAGTTATTGCACGCACGTTATACACTGGATAGGAGATGTGAAATCCCGTAAACATCTCTGACGCTATTACACTCATATTATATGTATTATCGATTTGACTCATATAAGGATATTTAGTCCTGACTCGAGTGTTATGTCTTTTCATTATGCTCGGGTCAGCCCTGAGTATTTCAGTGCATTAGAGATCATTTTCTGAAGGACGGAGATGAAGATTTGGAATATTATTACTATTATTATTCCCTGCATCATGTTGTTCTGCTGCATTATATTTTGTTTCTATTGTATATATAACTCTGATAAATGTTGTAAATTTAAAATCAAATGTATAGTATACACAACTTCATGAACTGTTTACTTGATTATTATATTTTGTCATTCCACGGCGAGATTCTGTGTTTGTTTTCTTCTTCTTTTCTTATTTTTCTTAATTAACCCCATTGATTATCTATGTTCTGGATTGTTTGAGTTTGACATGTGTGGATTATTGTCAGTTTAAACCTTCCGAAATGTGGGTCATCACAGTTGGTATTGGATCTTTGGTTTAGCGATAACCTTAGCTTTGTGGGGTTTGACTCATTAGAGATAGAGTAGTAATACCCTAAAATGAGTTGTTTGAGCGTATATATATGAGAGCGCGTACTTGTTAGTGTTGTAAAATGTTTTATATTGTGTTTGCTTATCCGTTGAGTTGTTTATGAATTCTGGTCGGTACGTGGGACGCCATGTTATCGATAGGGGTTTCTAAACACTTAAATGAGACAAGTCGACATAATATTGTTTTAAGATAGGGTAAATGAAATAGTTTTACCTAAGTTATATTATATATAAAAATAAATTGAATGAGAATAAACGAGTTAGTGAAATTAAGGTGAGCAATTGAATTTGATTTAAATTAGATGTAAATAAATTGAATGCAGATGAAATAAGTGAATGTTGAATAAAGAAAAGTGATACACTTAGGTATAAGAGGTTAGAAATATAAGTTTAAATTATGAAATGAATAGATTTATAAAAGAAATTGAATATGAAGTGGATAGATTGTAAAACTAAGTTTGGAAACATTAACTTAACTAATTCGAGTTTATGGATGTTTATAAACTAAAGTAACGGGTTATGAAATCAAAATCTAATTTTAGTTTAAGTTAAAAGAATAAATTTAAGCTGAAAATTTGAGAATTTAAAATTCCTGTGCTTTTGAAATTGTTTCTAAGATTTTGAAAATAATATTAATATTATTTAAAAATATTTACGAATAGAAATTGTTTCAAAAAGGAATTGAAAGGAAATAAATCCTGCACTCTCCTCTTCTGTCGCTGGAAAATAATTTCGGTAATGACGGCCACATCATCAACATTCATTTTCGAGTTTCAAAGTGGGAGAGGCCATTTAATAGCTTTGTTAGGCTTTTGATTCATTAAACAGATTTTGATTTAAAATTTCTAAATATGATTTGATATATATATATATATATGAAAGATACGAGTATATATGTTATTTCAAAATGATTTGAAATGAACCCGGTATTTGAATTCTTAAGTTCCTACTAATTAATGATTTCAGTAGTAGAAATAAAGTGAAGTTTTTATATAGATGGAAACTTCTAAAATGAGAAATAATAAATTGAAGCTAAGTGTTTAAATAATATATTAGAATTTAAATTATAACTTTTAAATTTCAAGATAATGGAAATTTAACTTGTATAAATTATGAATTTTCTTGTTAACTAAAATGAGTAAGATAAATTTGTATAACATTCAATTACATTCTAAAAACATATATAAAACTTACCAGAAATGTTTAAAAAGTTGAAATGTTAAAGATGAATGGTAATAGAATAATATACAAGTTTGAACTTGAGTAATAAAAAATGTTTAAAGAAATATTCCAAATTAAAATTATGTTTAAAGAAATGTTTATAAATTTAAATTAAGTTGTTATAAAAAATGTTATAAACTTAGTTAATATTCTAAGGAATGTTAAATGAATAATTGGAGTAGTAAAAAGAAAATACTATTTAGATATGAACTTAAGAGAAGGTAAACAAATAATAAATTAAATCATATCTTTGTAAATTGTCTGGAAAATAAAAAAAATTCACAAAGGATGTTTTAAGATTTAATTATATCTTTATGAGATAATTATAATTTGAATAATATTGTGTAAAAGAAGATATATCTGTATAAAATGATTATAAACTTAAGAAATGATTAATGAAATGAAATTTCACTTAAGTCAAGTTGAATGGAATGAATTGATAAAATAAGTTAATGAAATAAATTATAAAATGGAAGTTAACTTAAGAAGGTTGAATAAAATCGATTGTGATAAAAAGAAAATTTATTAATATGAATTTGAATAGATGAAGTGAATAAATGAAGTGAATCAATGAATTAAGACAAACTTAAGATATGTATAATAATAATAATAAGCATGAGTTTTGTTATATAAAATGTTTATAATAAACTTAAATGGCTTATAAATGATATTAGTATCAAAGAGAATATACTAAATGGTAATAAAATAAAATGTAACTTAAACAAGGTTAAATGGAATAATTTTATAAAATGGTTCATAAATGAATTTATATGAAATATGTTAAACGAAAAGTGAAGCAATTGAAATTTAACAAATTGAATTGAACAAATTGAATGTAAATGAAACATATGTGAATAAATTTGAAGCAAGCCAATTAAATGTTAATAAAAAAACTAAATGTAAAAGAACGAAGTATATAAATTGAATATTGATACTGAAAATTTAAATTGTGATTGGATGATTTCTTTGGTTGTAAATCATTGTTATAATTGTTTTGATTGCATATGATTGGTTTGTTGTGTATTCGTGCTTGTGTTTATGGTTTGGATTCACAATACATGTTATATGGTTCTATTAGACTCATATATGTTGCTATATCTTTTATAAGTTACTAATATTCTAAACTTGAGTTGAGATAGATGCACACGAAGACCGTTTGGACATATATGCGGATTTATATGCTTTTTCTTGCTTAGTACGAGTGAACTCGCTCGTATTAATAATGATAAGGTAATCTTTGATTACATAACGCACTTTTATATTTTTCACTTCGGAATGCCTCATCATTTAGATGAGATGTATATTTGGTATATATATTGTATTGTAAAAAATTTCCGATCGAGTCGCGCAAAGGAGACGCTGTCGAAATTTTTCGTAAATCCAGGTGTTAGAAATTTTTTGAGATTTTAAAATTTAATAACTTGTTCTTATATATAAGTTGTAAATTTTGTAAGCCGGTATTGGAGTGGCGTAAGAAGCGTAGTAATGGTTTTGCAAATAAGATGTTTATGTTTTATAAGTTAATTATTTTGAGAAATTATATCAAATGTTAAATTCTCTACTTAACCCCTTTTCAAGGACGAAAAGTTTTGAGTGAGGGAGAATGCAACGACCCGTTTTTTAACTATTTTAAATTATTGAATTTAATATGATTATTAAACTAAAATGGTTAGAAATAGAAAAAAAATTAATGTTTATTTATGTAATTTATTGAATACGAATTTGGATAAAATTTTGAAATAACAAATTTAGAAGATTTTGGCAATAACAAGGATTGAAATGAAATTCTATGTATTGAATGTGTTTGTAATCAATAGCTGGAATTGACTAATAAATGTTGAATTATTTAGATGATAATAAAATAATTGTTAAAAAATGTTGAATTATTTATTAATGGTGATTTATTGAAAAATTGAATTGTTTAATTTAATATTGGAATTATTTAAATAATTAAATCCTGAATTAATGTGAATGAAAATGATTTTAAAAGTTGATTTAAATTTTATTTAAATATGAATGAAGTTTGTTAGCTTTTAAAATTGGATTTAAGAGTGAATAAACTGAAATTGGAATTACTTGTTTTAATTAACGAGTAAAATTAGACATTTTGGCCAATGTCTCGGATTTCGACGAAATCAGTTTCTTCCATAATAGTGAAATACTATAGGATTTCAAGTTTCTTAGCGATCGGATTTGACGTGTAACGACCCAGAATTTTGAACAAATTAAATTGAGAATATTTAATTAATTTTAAATATCTGGAAGATGATTTAATTTGAATCCCGAATATAACTTGGAATTTGGCGATTAAATTTTTATAATTTAATCTATTGAAACTGGATAAAAATTTGAATCTTCAATTTAAGGCCGAAGAAAAATATTTCAAAAGCTTTTAAAATTTGTATTGATAACACTGAAGATAATAGAAGCTTCAAAATTGTATTTCAAAGTGTTTCGTTTAGTTTTGAAATAAATCGTTCGAACCGATATTTATAAAATAGTCATTTTTCAAACAGTCTCGGAATTCGACGAAACTAGTTCCATCGGATCCGTAGTGGGATATTATTGTAAGGTTTCTATTTTCGTATTTTTCGGTGCTTGTATGTGAGCACACGACGAGCAAACGCGTCGAAATTTAATTGAATTCAATTTAATATTAAAATTTTTAATTTGTTGCCGACCTACACATATTCATCCCTTTTATCACGCCAAATATCACGGAAGTGAATCGTGCAGAGCATACTTTGATCGATTTTTAATCCCTTCTCCCTCTTTCTGTTCAAAAAAAAATCTCGTTCCAAACCAAATCAAATAAAAAATCAATGCTGAGCTTTATATTCTTCTTCCCTCAGAATTGAAATGTTCAAACGAACGAAAAACTTTCGTTCGAAATTCAATAATGGCAGCACAAAATCCCCTCAGCTATTAACGAACGAAACCCTCCCAGTTCAAATGAAAAAAATCGAAGTCGCGAGGCATTCGAACATCGTCGAAGTTATAGAGGAGCAGCACGCGTTTGTCAGAGGATGGTTGCGACAGCAATTTTCGTTCGCACTGAGGAACGAGCAGCTCGCGACTAGGGTATCGCTGTGGGGTTTGCGATTTGGGGCGACTCGAGGTTGGGCCGCGGTGATGTTTGCAGGTCGAGGTGGTTTCGATGGCGAGGGGGTTCGCCTGAAGGCGCGGCGCTCGCGAGCAAGGCGGCAGGCGGCGACGTACGCGTCGATGTCGATATCTGGTACAAGTCAATTTCAGTCGCGATGATTAAGGGGGGGGGGGTACGGCAAGTCGAAGGGGCTAAGGGTTCGATCGAAGCTGCCGATTTGGGGTGTCGTGTGGTTGTATGCTCGAGTTCGAGCTTAGTGGTTTCACAGCAAGGTATTTTGATAGTCTATTTGTGATATTAGAAAATAATAATAACAGTAAGTTATTAATAGTTTTTAGTTTAAAAATAATAATAATGTGTATATTGAGTTGTTGATTTACAGTAAAGTTAAATAAAATATGTGAATAAGTTTACAGTATGAGAATGTTTGTAGAAAAGAAATTTTTTTAGTAAGATTTCTATTTTTAAAACAGATTGACAGTAAGTAGATAATTTTATATATATAGATAGATTTTAATTTGCTAATTTATTTAAAAGAAGATGGATTGGGTGAGTTGTTTGTTTATTAACCTATTAAATCTATCTAACTACTAAGAGAAATTTATTAAAGAAAAATTTAGTTTTTTTTAATTTAAAATTCCAGTTAAATTAATTTTAAAACGGAAATGAGTTAAAATAAAATTTTGGTTAAGTAAATGAACATAACGATAATTTAAGTGTTCAGTTAATTCGAATATTGATAAACTGTGTAAATATTTATACAAGGTATAAATCAAGAAAAATCGAGAAACAAATTGGATTGGAAATGGGATTGCAAAATTAAAAGCTAAGGTGAGATCTCCTCACTCAGATTTATATTTGGATTGCAGTTATTGATTGACTGTTTGATTGTTATTTGGATGTGATATTAGATATAGTAGGATATATCTATATATATAGCAATATATACATATTGGCATATGTATATATTGGATTGATGATTTCCCGCCTCGTATAGCGGATGAGACCCTATTGCGCCGTTAGTATGCGGATATATTATAAAAACCCATATACCGCGATATTCCACCTCGAAGTGGAATTGGTATTGTGCTAACGTCTGTGGATGCAGGGAAACAGGTTGGAGGGATCCAACTGGATTCCTCACCAGTATTTATTTATTTACAGATATTGATGTATATTCTGTTATCATATTGATATATGATGTTTGTTGTTGTGATTGACTAATTGGTGTTGTTGCATCATCGGATTCAGTTTTGAAGTTTAAAAAAATAACGACTTTTACTTTAAAAGGATTTTAAAGTGATTTTTGAAAATATACGTTTTATGGAATTTTTGAATGGATTTAAAAACGTTAAAATTTTAAAGTTATAAAAGTTATAATTTTTAGTGAAATATAACCAAAGTGTCGTTTTTAAAATAAAAGTCGATTTATTTATAAAATGGTTTAAGTTGGGATTTTTGAATAACCATAAACGATTTGTATAAAAAGATTTATAAAAATTGATATTTATAAATCAAATATTGGAATTATAAAATGAGTTTTTATAAGTGTTAAAAATGAAATATTATGAAATCCGTAAGTGAATGAAATTTATAGATTTATAAATTGTGAAGTTATAAAATGGATGAAACTGTAGAATGAAAGATTTATAAGAAATTAACTTATAAATTGGATTTTTGCCTTTAAATGGAATATTTATCGAATTATTAATAAAAGGAGATTTATTAAATCGAAGTTGTTATGAAATAAAAAAAAGTGAATTTATAAACGTTGTTTTATAAATTCGAGAATCAATCAAATATTGATGAATTTAATATAGAAGGATATTATCCACGATTTTGGATAGTGGATAATTCTTGAAATAAAATGTGTAGAGATTATTGGAATTTGGTTAGTGAAGTATATTCACGATTTTGGACAGTGAATATATTATTAAGTAAAATGAATATGTCTTGGGAAAGCGATATTATAAAATGAAGTTAATTGTTTTAAAAGATGTTTTAAAACGTGTTAAGTATCGAATACATAGATTTCAACATTCATTGTTGAAATAGACGTTTCGAGAAATAAGGAAATGATGGACTATAACACTGTTGTTATAGTAAATGATTTTCGAAAGAAAATGTTTTATGTAGTATTGGGATTTATATATTCCTATCTTAAAATCCGAATCCCTATACTAGTGATTTCAAGTCGTCGTAACGATGTTTTACGCAACATTCGTTTTGACTCAAATAGATGTTAAAATTAATGATTTCCTGAAAGAATGAATTTATACTTAAATTTGATTTAAGTATAGTGAATATTTTCTAATGTTGAAAATAAATGATTTGTAAAATACTTATTTTTAAATAAGTATGGAAATGCTTTCCCAATATGAAATGAACTGTTTTGAGATTTTATCTTCAAAGATAAAATGAAATGTGGAAATTGATTTGAAATTTGTTTTCAAACGGTTAAGTGTGGAAATTTTATATCTAATGAAGATATTTTTGAAGATAAATAATTTGGAAAATTATTTGGAATCTGATGATGTTGCGCATCTTTATTGATAGTTAAATAACCGACTATCAATAATTACCTTGAATGGTATTTGTTGTGATTGGATGAATTTGAATGCCACACTTATTTTTGAATAATCGCTCACTATTCGGGTTAGCCGGGAAAGGACCATGGGGTCGTATAACCCATTCGGAATATGTGATACGTCGTTATGAATTGCATTCGAAGACCGGTGTTGAAGACCGGATATTTTTGAAAACGGAAGGATTACCGTCGAGTTACTCTACATCGGCTGATCTCCGATTTAGAGGTTTTATCACCCTTAGTGACGGGAAGTCCGGACGTGATTAGAAATTTATCCGGATATGCAAGGGCTTCGTGAGAAGTGCCTTCGGTTCTGTTCGATCCCGGAACAGACTTGTATGGATTGTGTGTCTGACGTTACACTTTGAGATATAAAGCTGATTTCTTTCAAATACATTTCTGTTGGTGGCGGAGAATTTATTCTCTTAGCTTAACACCCTTCTCTGAGACGTACGAGCTCAGAGGTTATGTAGTTGAAATTTACCAGCGATATACTCCCAATTTGGTAACGTGGCATACTGAGTGTTGCTGTGAAATGATCAGTGTTTGATCATTTGCGATATGATCATTTGTTTGATCTTATATCTTTGTGATCATAGGTTGATCATTTTTGTTTGACCCGAAGCAGGGCTTTGTATAAAGCGTAGCTTTGTGGACGAGACTTCATCGAGCCTCACACCCCGAAAATGGTCAAAACAGGAAGAATGCGGCAAGGTTCTAGGGAGTAGCGCCCCTTAGTGTATGTCATTCCTTCTGGATAAAGGTGGTATCATGGTATGTAGCCCAGATACTTAACCTCTGTGGTTACTGCATTATTTTTACTATGTGGTTTGTTGCGAATCGGGGATCCTCGGGAAGATCGGTGACGATCGGGGGATGGCATACGCGTGTCAGTAGTTACCTATTTTTGCAGAGGTAACCCGGCCTTGTGTTGGCAGAGATCTAACCGTAACGTTAGGTTCTCGGGTCGTCTATTCCAGGGACGTACCCATCGTGGATAGGAAGTTCCTTGGCCTGACCATTTGTTGGAAATCCAAAGAAACAATACGAGCCTTGTACGGTTTTAGTTGTAGAAACTATCATTCACTTATGGTGGTCACCACTGTTTGGATGGTAGCTATAGTAGGCATAAGTGCGGAATGCCTATGCTGGCTAAGATTAATATTATACTTTCGAAATGTTTTCTACACTATGCACTAATAATAATATCAAAAATGATTTGATTTTGCGTAGTAAGCATCTTTGACTATCATAAGAAGAAATCTCCTCCAATTCTGCGTTTGCATTGTGTGTGTGGTGGGAGGTCTTATGGTAGTTTCATTTTCCAAAAGCATTGCGAATTGATTTTAAAAAATATTCCTTTGTCTATTTTAAAGATAAACTGTTTTACGATCTCACACCAGTCACCATGACTGACTCGGAGTTTATTGTTCCCTTCTAAACTCTGGGTGCCCACAAATTTCCACACGGGCAGTCTAGAGTTATGTTATCAGGATATTCTGGATATTCTGGAGCTTTGGAAGCAAGCTGGATGGCGAGACGTATATCCGTATTTGATTATTTATTCCGTTGTGTATTCTGTATGAGGACAAGTTTATATAACTGTCCATTGTTGTATATTGACTCTGATGATTGATGTATGTATAAAATGATATAGTTCTTTGATTTAAAGATTATTCAATTATGTATTATATATTGTTCCGCTGCGATATGTGAGATTCTAATATTGTTTCTGTTCTGATGTTGTTCTGTTGTTCTTCTCTTTTTCTTTCTTCTTCTATCTTCTTCTTCTACCTTTTTTTCTTTTTCTTAAACCATCATAGTTCGTATTCCCGTTCATTTTGAGTTAATCAATGGAGATTAGTGGTTAATCAAGAGGTACGGATTTGCGGGCCATGACATTTGGTATCAGAGCATATGGTTAAGCAACAACCCTGCTCTGTTGGGTATTACTCATTAGAGATAGAGTCGGTAGTACTCTAGAATGAGTTGAGTGTAATAATAGATATGAGCGCGTATTTGTTAGTGAATATAAAATTTGTTTTGTATTGTGTTGACTTATCGGTTGATTGTTTATAGATTCTGGTCGGTGCAGTCTAGCTAACTGTAATCGATAGGGGTTTCTAAACTCTTAAACAAGATAAACCGACACAGTATTGTTTTAAAATAGGGTAAATGAAATAATTTTGCCCAAAACTATTTTTGTATAGAAAAGAAATGATTTTCTATGAATTATCATAGTATATGGATGCATGGTTGTTAGGAAGTAATGATGTTAATTATCCTCATTAATATATATGTGGAAATTGTATATGAAATTGGAATTAAAACAAAGAACCAGGAAATAAATCCATATACAAATGAAATTTAAGAATATAAATTATAAATGTGACTTATAATTTGAAACGGAATTCCAGAGAAGTATTTGGAAATGTTTTGAAAATAATTTGTAAATTTTGGTGATTTGAAAGGTTTAAATCCTTTTTGATTTGAAAATGAATTTCAAAGGTTTTGAAAAGTATTTTAAAGGAATGAAAAGCTCTAAACTCTTTTCGGTCGCTGAAAATAACTTCGGTAATGACTGCAGCATTACCGGTGTTCATTTTCGGGTTTCTAAAAGAGGAATTGCTGCCAAATTGTTTTAAATGGAAGTTGTTTGGAAAATTGGGTTTTGTTTTCGAAATTCAAAGGATAATTTGAATTGTTTTCAACAATGATTTTTTTGAATGTTGGTAAGACTTTGGAATACCATATTTATGAAATATTGTAAGTTGATAACCTATACAAATTGAATTTTGATAGAATAAATTTAACTTAAAAGATGGAGTTAAATAAATGTAAGTACAGGTGAATCAATTAAATGAAACTGAAATTGGAAGTTGAGATTTATTTTGAAGTTGTAAGCAATGAATTGAAATTGAAAAATGAAATGAGACTTGAATCAAGTGGAATAAAATCCAAACCTGAGAAAAAATAAAATGGATTGAATCCGAATAAGCTACTTTGATAATTTATTAATTCACGAAATACAGAAATGGAAGTTGAATTAGACAAATTAAAACTTGAATTGTGAACTAAATAAAAGAAGGGTTCGAAATTGCAAATATATTCAAGTAAGTGAAAATAAATTTCCGAATAAATGAATGGAATTTACAGTTGCAAGTAAATAAAATTAAAGCTGAATGTTGAACTTTGTTTTGAAATTGTTAGTAAAAGAAATTCAAGCTAGATATTGAAAAATTGAATTTGATTTGTAATAAACAAAGTGAAGTATTGAAATAAGAAAATTAGTAAGCGAAACTAAGTGAAAAATATAGTGATATGAATCAGCTATAATTGAAAGATAAAATTCAATATTTCAAAATTGAAGATAAATTGAATTCAATTAGAATTGAAGTTATGAATTAAATTCAAATGAAATTGGAATGTAAAATTGAATTCGCTTTGTTTAAAAATGAATATGTAACTTCAACAGTGAAGTAAAAATGATATAAGCAGTTTATATTGAAAATTTTGTAATAAAATTTGCAAAATGTTTGAATACTGTAACTAGATATTATGGCTAGTAGGACATACAGGTGTTATAAAAGGAATTGAAATTTTGATTTCGAAGATAATTTGAATTGCTCGACAAAAGGTATGTATTTGAATTTCAAATATGAGATTTGATGATTTCTTGTCTAGCCGCTTGGCTTTTTCTTTTTCTTTTTGAAATCTGAGAGTCCGTAGGGACGTTTTGTAGTCGTGCCGTATTAGCCGCGCAAAGGAGACGCTGGCGAAATTTTTCGAAAACTTCGAGTGTTAGAAAATTTTTGAGAAAATTTTGAAGTTTAAATTTGAATTTAGATTTGAATTGAAAGCAAACAATGTTGTTTGAACTTATAAATGAAAGTTGGAAAAGCTAGATGAATTGATAATGAATCTCTAGTAAATAGATTTAGGTTAGTGAATTGATAAAACTATTGGATTGTGAAAAATAGTAGACGAGTTAAGGACCATTTTTTTCCTAACTTGTAATTTGGGGACGAAATTCTTTTAAGGAGGGAAGTCTGTAACGACCCAGAATTTTGAACAAATTAAATTGAGAATATTTAATTAATTTTAAATATCTGGAAGATGATTTAATTTGAATCCCGAATATAACTTGGAATTTGGCGATTAAATTTTTATAATTTAATCTATTGAAACTGGATAAAAATTTGAATCTTCAATTTAAGGCCGAAGAAAAATATTTCAAAAGCTTTTAAAATTTGTATTGATAACACTGAAGATAATAGAAGCTTCAAAATTGTATTTCAAAGTGTTTCGTTTAGTTTTGAAATAAATCGTTCGAACCGATATTTATAAAATAGTCATTTTTCAAACAGTCTCGGAATTCGACGAAACTAGTTCCATCGGATCCGTAGTGGGATATTATTGTAAGGTTTCAATTTTCGTATTTTTCGGTGCTTGTATGTGAGCACACGACGAGCAAACACGTCGAAATTTAATTGAATTCAATTTAATATTAAAAATTTTAATTTGTTGCCGACCTACACATATTCATCCCTTTTATCACGCCAAATATCACGGAAGTGAATCGTGCAGAGCATACTTTGATCGATTTTTAATCCCTTCTCCCTCTTTCTATTCAAAATAAAATCTCGTTCCAAACCAAATCAAATAAAAAATCAATGCTGAGCTTTATATTCTTCTTCCCTCAGAATTGAAATGTTCAAACGAACGAAAAACTTTCGTTCGAAATTCAATAATGGCAGCACAAAATCCCCTCAGCTATTAACGAACGAAACCCTCCCAGTTCAAATGAAAAAAATCGAAGTCGCGAGGCATTCGAACATCGTCGAAGTTATAGAGGAGCAGCGCGCGTTTGTCAGAGGATGGTTGCGACAGCAATTTTCGTTCGCGCTGAGGAACGAGCAGCTCGCGACTAGGGTATCGCTGTGGGGTTTGCGATTTGGGGCGACTCGAGGGTGGGCCGCGGTGATGTTTGCAGGTCGAGGTGGTTTCGATGGCGAGGGGGTTCGCCTGAAGGCGCGGCGCTCGCGAGCAAGGCGGCAGGCGGCAGGCGGCGACGTACGCGTCGATGTCCATATCTGGTACAAGTCAATTTCAGTCGCGATGATTAAGGGGGGGGGGTACGGCAAGTCGAAGGGGCTAAGGGTTTGATCGAAGCTGTCGATTTGGGGTGTCGTGTGATTGTATGCTCGAGTTCGAGCTTAGTGGTTTCACAGCAAGGTATTTTGATAGTCTATTTGTGATATTAGAAAATAATAATAACAGTAAGTTATTAACAGTTTTTAGTTTAAAAATAATAATAATGTGTATATTGAGTTGTTGATTTACAGTAAAGTTAAATAAAATATGTGAATAAGTTTACAGTATGAGAATGTTTGTAGAAAAGAAATTTTTTTAGTAAGATTTCTATTTTTAAAACAGATTGACAGTAAGTAGATAATTTTATATATATATAGATTGATTTTAATTTGCTAATTTATTTAAAAGAAGATGGATTGGGTGGGTTGTTTGTTTATTAACCTATTAAATCTATCTAACTACTAAGAGAAATTTATTAAAGAAAAATTTAGTTTTTTTTTTAATTTAAAATTCCAGTTAAATTAATTTTAAAAGGGAAATTAGTTAAAATAAAATTTTGGTTAAGTAAATGAACATAACGATAATTTAAGTGTTCAGTTAATTCGAATATTGATAAACTGTGTAAATATTTATACAAGGTATAAATCAAGAAAAATCGAGAAACAAATTGGATTGGAAATGGGATTGCAAAATTAAAAGCTAAGGTGAGATCTCCTCACTCAGATTTATATTTGGATTGCAGTTATTGATTGACTGTTTGATTGTTATTTGGATGTGATATTAGATATAGTAGGATATATCTATATATATAGCAATATATACATATTGGCATATGTATATATTGGATTGATGATTTCCCGCCTCGTATAGCGGATGAGACCCTATTGCGCCGTTAGTAAGCGGATATATTATAAAAACCCATATACCGCGATATTCCACCTCGAAGTGGAATTGGTATTGTGCTAACGTCTGTGGATGAAGGGAAACAGGTTGGAGGGATCCAACTGGATTCCTCACCAGTATTTATTTATTTACAGATATTGATGTATATTCTGTTATCATATTGATATATGATGTTTGTTGTTGTGATTGACTAATTGGTGTTGTTGCATCATCGGATTCAGTTTTGAAGTTTAAAAAAATAACGACTTTTACTTTAAAAGGATTTTAAAGTGATTTTTGAAAATATACGTTTTATGGAATTTTTGAATGGATTTAAAAACGTTAAAATTTTAAAGTTATAAAAGTTATAATTTTTAGTGAAATATAACCAAAGTGTCGTTTTTAAAATAAAAGTCGATTTATTTATAAAATGGTTTAAGTTGGGATTTTTGAATAACCATAAACGATTTGTATAAAAAGATTTATAAAAATTGATATTTATAAATCAAATATTGGAATTATAAAATGAGTTTTTATAAGTGTTAAAAATGAAATATTATGGAATCCGTAAGTGAATGAAATTTATAGATTTATAAATTGTGAAGTTATAAAATGGATGAAACTGTAGAATGAAAGATTTATAAGAAATTAACTTATAAATTGGATTTTTGCCTTTAAATGGAATATTTATCGAATTATTAATAAAAGGAGATTTATTAAATCGAAGTTGTTATGAAATAAAAAAAAAGTGAATTTATAAACGTTGTTTTATAAATTCGAGAATCAATTAAATATTGATGAATTTAATATAGAAGGATATTATCCACGATTTTGGATAGTGGATAATTCTTGAAATAAAATGTGTAGAGATTATTGGAATTTGGTTAGTGAAGTATATTCACGATTTTGGACAGTGAATATATTATTAAGTAAAATGAATATAACTTGGGAAAGCGATATTATAAAATGAAGTTAATTGTTTTAAAAGATGTTTTAAAACGTGTTAAGTATCGAATACATAGATTTCAACATTCATTGTTGAAATAGACGTTTCGAGAAATAAGGAAATGATGGACTATAACACTGTTGTTATAGTAAATGATTTTCGAAAGAAAATGTTTTATGTAGTATTGGGATTTATATATACCTATCTTAAAATCCGAATCCCTATACTAGTGATTTCGAGTCGTCGTAACGATGTTTTACGCAACATTCGTTTTGACTCAAATAGATGTTAAAATTAATGATTTCCTGAAAGAATGAATTTATACTTAAATTTGATTTAAGTATAGTGAATATTTTCTAATGTTGAAAATAAATGATTTGTAAAATACTTATTTTTAAATAAGTATGGAAATGCTTTCCCAATATGAAATGAACTGTTTTGAGATTTTATCTTCAAAGATAAAATGAAATGTGGAAATTGATTTGAAATTTGTTTTCAAACGGTTAAGTGTGGAAATTTTATATCTAATGAAGATATTTTTGAAGATAAATAATTTGGAAAATTATTTGGAATCTGATGATGTTGCGCATCTTTATTGATAGTTAAATAACCGACTATCAATAATTACCTTGAATGGTATTTGTTGTGATTGGATGAATTTGAATGCCACACTTATTTTTGAATAATCGCTCACTATTCGGGTTAGCCGGGAAAGGACCATGGGGTCGTATAACCCATTCGGAATATGTGATACGTCGTTATGAATTGCATTCGAAGACCGGTGTTGAAGACCGGATATTTTTGAAAACGGAAGGATTACCGTCGAGTTACTCTACATCGGCTGATCTCCGATTTAGAGGTTTTATCACCCTTAGTGACGGGAAGTCCGGACGTGATTAGAAATTTATCCGGATATGCAAGGGCTTCGTGAGAAGTGCCTTCGGTTCTGTTCGATCCCGGAACAGACTTGTATGGATTGTGTGTCTGACGTTACACTTTGAGATATAAAGCTGATTTCTTTCAAATACATTTCTGTTGGTGGCGGAGAATTTATTCTCTTAGCTTAACACCCTTCTCTGAGACGTACGAGCTCAGAGGTTATGTAGTTGAAATTTATCAGCGATATACTCCCAATTTGGTAACGTGGCATACTGAGTGTTGCTGTGAAATGATCAGTGTTTGATCATTTGCGATATGATCATTTGTTTGATCTTATATCTTTGTGATCATAGGTTGATCATTTTTGTTTGACCCGAAGTAGGGCTTTGTAGAAAGCGTAGCTTTGTGGACGAGACTTCATCGAGCCTCACACCCCGGAAATGGTCAAAACAGGAAGAATGTGGCAAGGTTCTAGGGAGTAGCGCCCCTTAGTGTATGTCATTCCTTCTGGATAAAGGTGGTATCATGGTATGTAGCCCAGATACTTAACCTCTGTGGTTACTGCATTATTTTTACTATGTGGTTTGTTGCGAATCGGGGATCCTCGGGAAGATCGGTGACGATCGGGGGATGGCATACGCGTGTCAGTAGTTACCTATTTTTGCAGAGGTAACCCGGCCTTGTGTTGGCAGAGATCTAACCGTAACGTTAGGTTCTCGGGTCGTCTATTCCAGGGACGTACCCATCGTGGATAGGAAGTTCCTTGGCCTGACCATTTGTTGGAAATCCAAAGAAACAATACGAGCCTTGTACGGTTTTAGTTGTAGAACCTATCATTCACTTATGGTGGTCACCACTGTTTGGATGGTAGCTATAGTAGGCATAAGTGCGGAATGCCTATGCTGGCTAAGATTAATATTATACTTTCGAAATGTTTTCTACACTATGCACTAATAATAATATCAAAAATGATTTGATTTTGCGTAGTAAGCATCTTTGACTATCATAAGAAGAAATCTCCTCCAATTCTGCGTTTGCATTGTGTGTGTGGTGGGAGGTCTTATGGTAGTTTCATTTTCCAAAAGCATTGCGAATTGATTTTAAAAAATATTCCTTTGTCTATTTTAAAGATAAACTGTTTTACGATCTCACACCAGTCACCATGACTGACTCGGAGTTTATTGTTCCCTTCTAAACTCTGGGTGCCCACAAATTTCCACACGGGCAGTCTAGAGTTATGTTATCAGGATATTCTGGATATTCTGGAGCTTTGGAAGCAAGCTGGATGGCGAGACGTATATCCGTATTTGATTATTTATTCCGCTGTGTATTCTGTATGAGGACAAGTTTATATAACTGTCCATTGTTGTATATTGACTCTGATGATTGATGTATGTATAAAATGATATAGTTCTTTGATTTAAAGATTATTCAATTATGTATTATATATTGTTCCGCTGCGATATGTGAGATTCTAATATTGTTTCTGTTCTGATGTTGTTCTGTTGTTCTTCTCTTTTTCTTTCTTCTTCTACCTTTTTTTCTTTTTCTTAAACCATCATAGTTCGTCTTCCCGTTCATTTTGAGTTAATCAATGGAGATTAGTGGTTAATCAAGAGGTACGGATTTGCGGGCCATGACATGACATTTGGCCATGCAAGCTTGAAACATGTAGAATTTAATTAAATGAATTTAATTAAAAAAAATTGATTTTGAAATGTTATCTTCTGAATATGATGGAAATGTCTTCCGAAACTAGTTACATTGTGTTCGGAATAGGGGCAAAACATATAGAATGCTAGGCGGCACGCTTCATTTGGAGTTTAGAATTTTCACGGGTTAATTTGGTCGGAAACTTATATAATAAGACATGTTAGTTCATTCGTTCGTAAAACCCTAACCCATCTAAATAACACAGTCGTTCCTCTTTAAAGCGATTATTGGTCGAAAATCGCCTTCGTTTCTCTTTCAATCTCTCTCAATCCATATGCTTTCACGCAACGGCTTCAGCATGAAAGATGTAGAGCACAGTGAGCGCTACATTGCGTGCAGCTGGATTGTGGCGAGGCGACTTGAAATTGCCAGAATCGAGGCAAATTGTCGCATGCATTTTTGGGTTTTATTGGTCAAATGGCGGCGGCGAGTTCAACGATGTTTGAGGCAGAGGAGGAGCAGGCCGAGGCACATCTCGTAGGGTGCTTTGATGGACGTCCGGTCGTCTCGAGTAACGTGCGCCTAGAGGAGTTCGATCGCGTGTAAATGGGCCTGCGTGCCTGGGTTTGCTTAAACGAGATGACGAGGTTAATGTTTAATTATATTTAATCAAGTTAATTGAAATGTTAAATAAAAATAGTTACACTAATTATCGTATAACTTTTCCATGCGGGGCCCGATTCGAGCGAAACGAGTCGTGTTGCGACTGTATCAACGGAGGCTACGACGTGGAGTGGAACTTGAATCTATTTGAAGCTGGAAATTTTTTTGCAGTTTCAAATAAAGGTGAGTGTTTTTAAATGCTCACGAGTGACTAAATAATTTTTATGTTAGTTAAATTGAAATCACGAAGTAATTTAATTTTATTGATTGTTCTTTGGCCATTTAACTGATATAGAAGTCAACATAGAAATTTATATGTTAGGAATTTTGAATTAACAATTAAATTGAAATTGGAATTAAATTTCTAGTGAAATTTCCGATTATTGATAATTGATTAATTGTGGTGATTTATTGACTGTTTTAGATGTTGATTGTGATAGATGATTATTGGTTGATATTTTGGATGATTGGATGTTTGTTTATTTTGATATATCCTGTTATCACCCTGTAAATTATTGACAGTATACAAAACTGTTCTTTGAATTGTTTCGAATAAATTAAGAAATAGGTTGAAAAGATATACTATGACACTTTGATTTGGATTGAAATGATATATATCCATCCCCGGAATTAAATTGAAATAAATATTCACTTGGCCATAGGATAGAAAATTATATACGGAAACCAGATTAGTTAAATTAAATGATTTTAAATTCTTGGATTTGAATTTATTCAAATGATTTCGTTTAATAAAATAAAATTGAATTGCAATATACAAATTTATTAATTTTTAATTTGAGTTTTGAAATGCGAAACTAAAATTTGCTAAATGAGATTGTTTAAAAATAAAATTTGAGATTTTGAAGTTATAATTGAAATATGATTTGAATTATGGAAATTGAACTGTTCAAAGTTTGAACTTTTATTCGAACATTGAAATCTACTTTGGCGAAAAAAAATGATATTGCTGATTTGAGCTCGGAATTGTTTGAAGATTTGAATCTAAATTCGAATATTGAAGTTTAATTTGAATCAAGTGATTTGAATCGATATTTTGAAATCGAACTCAAAATTGATATAAATTGAAATGGTTTAAAATTGAGAATTGAGATGAAATTTAACCATTGAATCGGATAGTTAAAGTTCAATTAATTTGAAATCGAAATTGATTTGAATTGAAATTGGAATCGAAGTTAATTCGAATCGAAATCGAAATTGAGTCGATAGAATTGGATTAAGATTGAAGATGATTTGAATTGGAAGATTTGGAATTGAATCAGTTTGACTTTGAAACAATTTTCAATTAAATTATTTCAATATAAACTGTTTAAAATCGATCTTTTAAATATTCAAATTATTTTGATTTTCCAAACTATTTTCCTATATAAAACATTTTTAATATCTAAACCATTTTATCAAACTATTTTAACTCTTTAAAAGTATTTTAAACTATTTGAAAAATTACAAACTATTTTCAAAAATTCAAACTGGTCAAAGGGTGGAATGTTTATATTTAAATCATGGGTTTAAATGCAAATTGGGTTAAAATGAAGTTATAACCTAAATTGTAATTCGAATCGAATTTTAAAGAGAAAATGACTTTCTAGTGAAAATTGACATATTTGAAGTAAATATCATATTTTGAAATGAAATTGATTTTGAAGTAAAGATGATATTTTGATATCAAGTATGAATCGGTTTCGAAATGTAAAAGAACCAACCGGTGTGTAAAACGTGTTTGGTTGTTAAAGAGACTGGGTCCTCTTATTGGCATACTCTCGGTCAATATTGGAACCACTTTAACAACTGTGTATGCGGAGGAGACTCCAAAACGAAATGGTTGGATTTGGCGTCGTTTGCTGGATTGGAAGAAAGAGAACGATGATGGATAGACCCCGGCACTTAGGGCTGTCAAGGGATACTTGAAAAATCTGAAATCCGTCCGCATTCGCATCCGAAAAGCGGATAAATATCCGATATTCGGAAAACGGATGCGGATGCGGATATGAAGACATACACATCCGAAAATTATCCGTCCGATTTTTGTCAAGATTATAGTTCAAATTATGCGTATTTTAGTGAAGTGAAAGATATTTGTTTATTATTTTATTAAGTTAATGGTTTATAATATATGCACTTAATGCTTTTTAACTGCTCGAAACTATTTATTATCATCATATTTATTAATTTTTAACACTTTTATAATTAATGGGATTGAAAAAAAATTATGTTAAACTAAAATTTTCTTTTTATAATTCTTAATTTATCGGTCGTTAGCGGATAGAATAATTATCTGATATCCGTCCGTATCCGCGGATGCGGATATCCGAAAATGATTTCGGATGCGGATATGGCACTATCCGCATCCGAAAGCATCCGTTGACAGGCCTACCGGCACTTGTGCCAATTTACAATGACTAAAATAGGACGGCTTGATAGGACGGGCTAATTACCCCTAGCGGACATTCGTTCTTTGATTTTCTTTAGACTTGGTCCATAGTATTACTCTTGTTGTTGGTTTCAATTGGTGCACCTTGATTTTGGGATAACCTCCCTTTGACTCGATATGGGATAGATGGACGCAGTGGGCGATCATGGCTACGATGCATTACCACTAGCCCTGCGACCCGAACTGGTAGTATCCTACTTTGGGCATTGCCTCACGTGCCTTGTCATACTTTTATCCAGATATGAGACCCCTGCGATTTTGGTTTAGTGTTGTCGAATCACAACGCATCCCTATCCCCCGACGTGCTACTGGGGCGTTATATGCAAACTGTATGACAATGCTTAAAAACGCGTTAAGGGGGATTAATGTAAAGCCTTAACACTAAGAAACATATTTATTTTAATGATTTGACATTATATATGTTGCGTATTCTACTATATATAAATATTTTGACAGATCCTTAAGAGTTGAAAAATCCCGTAACATCTCTTGAGTTATTGCACGCACGTTATACACTGGGTAGGAGATGTGAAATCTCGTAAACATCTTCGACGCTATTACACTCATATTATATTTGTTATCGATTTGACTCACATAAGAATTTTTTAGTCCTGACTCGAATGTTTTGTCTTTTCATTACGTTCGGGTCAGCCCAGTGTATTTTAGCGCATTGGAGAGCATTTTTTGGAGGACGGAGATGAAGATTTGGTATATTATTACTATTATTATTCCCTGCATCATGTTGTTCTGCTGCATTATATTTTCTTTTTTTTTGTATATATAACTCTGATAAATGTTGTAAATTTAAAATCAAATGTACAGTATACACAGCTTTGAACTATTTATTTGATTATTATATTTTGTCATTCCGCTATGAGATTCTGTATTTGTTTACTTCTTCTTTTCTAATTTTTCTTAATTAACCCATTGATTATCTATGTTCCAGATTGTTTGAGTTTGACATATGTGGATTATTGTCAATTTAAACCTTCCAATGTGGCTCATCACAATATATAAGTAGCCTCAAATATACATTTAAAACGAGTGTGGACTATTATGATTAAAGTATAATTAAATGAATCATACGACATTTGGTCATTAAAGTAGGTCAAAATGCAAGGTCACTACCGTCACATAATAGAAGCATGCCCACCGCAAGAGGCTACCAACAGTTGTGTAACATTATGCTGATGTGAGACATATCCAGCCATAGAACCTATGGAATATATTAGTTTGCATATAGATAAAGAAATACCCCCAATAGATAAAGTAGTCTGCTTCAAATATAGTTTTAGGGGGGTATTGTCTTGATTACATTAGGCAATCTAAATAGAATGATGAGCGTGTATGCAACAATGGTTGGCACCAAAATTCAGGGGTAGCACTGGATAGGGCGAGAATGTGGTCAGCCCTTAGTGGTCAACGGGAAAGACAAGGTTACACCTAACTGGTCTTCACCCCTACCAGGGTAGGCCATGTTGGGTTACGCACTGCCACTATTGTTTTCTAGTTTGTTTTGTTAGGGTAAGGGTTGTTAGTTTAAAAAGGAGTTCTTTCAAAAATGGTTGGGGTGGTCTGTAGAGTTGAGTCCATAATAGGAAGCAGACAAAGTATTAAATCCCCAAAAGCGAAATAGAGTACGGAAAAATTATGAAAAGCCGTCATTAGGCACTATGGGAGTCCCCTGATATGCACTGCGATGAGACCGTGATACGACAAGAGTAAGGAATCTCGACGGGGTGCTAGTAAAGAGATACTAGTGGGGATAATATCTAGGTTTAATTGGGGACCATGTAATACACACACACACACAGCTAGGATTCTACATAAGGTAGATGGGAA
The DNA here is from genome assembly GCA_030737815.1 of Allium fistulosum. Taxonomy (NCBI): domain Eukaryota; kingdom Viridiplantae; phylum Streptophyta; class Magnoliopsida; order Asparagales; family Amaryllidaceae; genus Allium; species Allium fistulosum. The sequence continues at coordinate 4,528,478 of JASFAW010000015.1, forward strand.
CGATTCGTACGTGGATGTGGAGTCAAAGGACTAATAAAATGTAAACATGAATAACATGATATAGAAGATAATCGGCATAAACTAGTATTATGTACAAAATGTATAATTTTAGCAGTCACGAGGACATCGTTCTGACCCTCTCCTCATTATGCTTAGCGTCTTCGGTGCTGACAATGACATTATACTTTGGAAGTGTCAAACCTTGGTCAGTAATTTATGTGATTTATTTTATTATTTCGCCGTATGTTATTTTGTTAGAGCTCTAATACGCATTATTTTGCTTTAGTTGCAGATACCAAATCAACGATCTGTATTTTAGTGGACTTGGTTTTTCGATTTAGCGAATTCAAGCCCATTGGGGTGTTGGTTGTTACACTTTATGTATGAAATACACAAGTAGAATGCAATATTATAGACAATACAACATATATGATAATTTCTATTGCCAATGCATAAGGAATCCATCTTATATGCTTTATATTAAACATACTAATATGATGTTTGCATATCGTTTGAGACATTCCAAACATCTGTTTATACTTATTGTAAAAGATGTTTTCAAATCCTATACTGAGAACTAAACAACCAAACTAAAATGATTTTAACACTAGTACATCGTCTTCTTTCTTATAGACACACGCTTTCTCTACATTCTGTTTGCAAAACAAACCTTTTGATTTCTTTGTCAAAAGATTGCTCAATTCTGATGCTCGTCAAACAATACTTTTGTATCAGTTCTTGGATCATATATGAAGCAAATTCAGTATCGCTCACACTGATCTCGAGACACTTTGGTTTTTATGTGCAAATAATCTATTCTAAATCATTATTTAGAATTGTTTCAACTTAAATTTTCCAGAGCTCAAAATCATATTGGTGATAATTTTGCAAGTGAAATCTAATTTAACTTAAGAACTTAAATGATGAATATATGATGTTAATTTGAATGAGTGAAATTTGCAATGTTATTCTTATCAACGTATCTTACTATATTTCAACTTCATTGGCCTTTTCCTCGAAGGCACATTTGTTACCCATGGATCATATCCCATCAAGTACAACTACCAAAATCATATTTTGATAATGTATTTGAGATCCATTTCGGATTTACGAACCATGTCGTATAGCAGAGTCAATACTCTTCATGGCTTCTTGATTAATGAGGAAATCATTTTCATGACATCAACAAGGAATTCATTATAACAACCCACACCTTAATGTGCCTGAATTTTGACTAAATCGAAACTCAAGTCCACTAGGGTATAGGTCATTGGTGTTGGTTACTTGTAACAAATATAAGTATATCAGAGAGTGAACTCACAATCGGAACAGTAAAATACAATAGAACATATATACCGACTAAGGCTACTACCTTGGAATCAATATTATTACTTGAATATCTAGTTGCCTTGTCAGTGCCGAGTGTGAATGAGAAGACCCATCCATCTACCGTTCCAATCTTGCACTAGTAGTTTTTCCATTTAAATCTATCATGTAGGTTGTAATGAGGAGGGGTCAGAACAACGTTTTGATGACTGGTAAATTATGTACTTTATCCATAACATTAGTTTATACCGATTAATTTATATTTGAGTGTTATATATATTGTTCATGGGATTTTTTATTTAATTCCACTTACGCGTATGATATATATATATCAGCATTGTACAACCCAAAAGAAAATCCTGGTCACTTAATAGTTCTTAAATAGGGAGGTGGCATACCCAACGGCGATTTAATGTCTCGACCCCATAGTGAGCCTTCCCTAACGTAATCAATAGTCAACTAGCCCTAACTACGAAGGGCGATGACCCCTAGATACGGCTTCATGATTTAATTAGCCATATTACTAACACATTTCAAAGACTTATCTAAGGGTTAACTAGCACACCACTGACAAACAAACAATTAATCAAACCATGAGATCCTTGCATATCCCGTATGGATTTTACACTAGTACGAAGCGAAATACATTAGGGTGTAACCCAAATCTTTGCCAACGGCCGCTTATGATCGTTGGTAATCAAGCCTATATGCTAGCCCCACTTCTAAATATAGGTTTACCAACAACACTAACACAGCCCACTGACCACCATAGCCGAATTCTCATTTAGAATTGCCTAATACTAGTTAACGAAAATGCATGCTCCAGTTACTTAATACTTCTTGTTTAGAAATAAAGCAAACCCTATTTCCTAATTAGGCACCGTCGTAGGTTATTAAGACTTCTTAAATAAGGAGGAGGTAGACCCAACGACCATTAATACTTTAATCCCCAAAGTAAACACTTTGACCTCCCTAAATGTACTGAGCTATTTAGTACTTCAAATCCGAGACAAACCCTTGGCATATTTTCTCGTACCTATCTACGAACATATATTTCCTTACCCTATAGGTCCTATAGTTGGAGATGTTCCACATCAGTAGTACTTATACACAACTGTTAATAGCCCCTAGGTGAAGAGTAGAATTCTGTTATGTAACTCTACCGACCTCGCATCCCAAGCCATACTAAACCAGGTCATTTATCCTTAACCTAAATATTAGGCTAATCCCACTAATTCACGTCCATCATAAACGTACTATTGAGGCCATATAATTTCCACTATGGATATTATTACGCCTCTTTAAGTTCATTTGTTAGTATTCATTTTTTTACTTGCTACGTACTTGTTCGTATCCTATACTCTTATTTCCATCATTCTTTATTTCCTAAATGTCATTTATTTCTTCACTTCTAATTAATTGTCCTCTATAAATGGTCATCATTATTCAAATTGGACAGTCACTAATGACATTTATTTCTTTGTTTCAAATCTAACTTATTATGCCTATTCAGTTTTCTCCATAAATGTCATATTTAATTCTGTAATTAATCTCATTAAACACATTTATGTCCCCATTTTATTTATGTAACTCCCTATTAACTGTGCATTTATTATCCATTAATACTGCAATCAGTATTTATAAATGTCGGAGTTATTACCTCTTTTTCATTGTAACCTCCTAACCCTATGATTTACTATGTTATTAATATTTAAACGTTCTAACTATAACTAATAGGTGTGTATTTATTTATTACACTTTATCCTTTAACTTGTATATATAATTTAAGTTTAGTAAGCGTGGTTATACACACTCGCATGTGTATATCTAACGTTTAATTTCTATATTAAGGAATCTCATAATATACACCTATGTGTAAATTCTACAAAAATGTTTATTTCTACATTTTAATTTATTGAAGATATCTTTTCCAAAAAGGAGATTATTATCGTTATAATTTTCCATAAACTATCTAAAAGTGAGACTTTTGCTTCTTTTGAAATCACACTGAATTATATCTTTTTATTTCTATTGAAATAGACAGTGCAAGTTATGGAGAAGAACAATGTACTTTACACATCTGTTTCATTTAGGTATATTCTTAATTATTCCAAACGATGCACTTTTTATATATAGTGTGAATTTGATAGTTTATGAAAATTTATACAAAAGTAGATACAACTAGATTGAACATTCAATACTCCCAACAAATTAAAACATGAAAATTTACTTCCAAGCCAAACCAGGCCATTCCTAATGAATGCTAAACAATTTACAACCTAATTATCGTAAATATGGAATAAACTTCATAGTCTTGTCAAATTCATACTTTACAATATTTAGGGACTAATTTCACCAACTTTCCATCTTATGGTGTATATGCCATTCCATCATAATTACATGACTTCCAGAATATGTAGGCAAGATTTCAGTCAAATATATTAATTTTAAACCTATAATTCAATGAACCTTGCAAAGACATAATAATCAAATACAATTCAATGATATAAATTTCAATGTTATATATAAATCATATAATTTCTCACTGACCTTTGTAGCTTTCTGAATCTCCAAATACAAATTCATTCTTTTAATTGACTCATTTTTTCTTCCAACTCAAAAGTATGTATAAAAGATAATACATACCCATTAGAATTATAGATTTGAGATGAGATTTGAGTTAGGTGAAAATTTAGATCTATAATTATAGAATAGGGCTAGGCCTTTATTTATATGCACTCAAATCAATTCTGCTTGTACAATTATATTATATTAAGTATTTTTAAATCTAGGCCGTTAGGCCAAGGTTCAAGGCATGCTTGTCCTAAGTTGACAGTTCTACTGGTCCTAGGCAACGGTACATCGTTAGGGATCGACCAGCCGTTCACTTGCTGTCGATCAGCGGGGTTCGGGTGTTAATTATTATTTACTTCCTTTATTAATTTGATTTTGAATTTGATTTTAAATATTTTCGATCCAAAAACTTCAAACGCTTATAACTTCTTCGTTTGAACTCCGATCGCAAAACTTTATATATGAAAGTTGCTCAAAAATTCGCCATGAACACAATGGTGCAAGTTTTGTGGTCAAATTATGATGTTTACTCAAATTCCATTTTTGAGCCTTATTCAATTATTTACTAATTTCTTTTTATCTATTCACTGTTTATTTTAAGGGGTGTTGCATTCTCCCCTCTTAACATGATTTCGCCTCCAAAATTTCTCAAGGATTAAATCATGTAACATAGCATGCAACCATTCTAAACTATCCAACCAATTAGTGTATAACTAATTTTGCAGTCAATAGTGTACATGTGCATGGTGTATCAACCCATATGATATGTATGATGAATAATTCTAAATCGGTGCCTCCTATATAAATGCATTCTTTAAAATTATTTTAAAAATATAGTGCAGACAACCTATATATACTGGCAGTTCTATATGTATGCAAGTATTAAAAAACAAAAAATCCTTGTTTTCAGACAACATATTCCACACTCCTAAGAATATAAGTATGATTCAACCAATTTTGCATCCAATCCCTACCATCCAATATCTAACACACAATTTCTAACATCCAAAATTTTAAAAATCCAAATTTCCAAAATCTATACGCTAATGCCAGAAATGAATTTAGATGGAAAATTTTATTTTTCCACCCTTCTTTTGGATATCGATTCCGTAGCTTGGAACTTTCTCTTTTGCCCCCAAATATTTTCCAATTTTTCCAAATACAATTTGCAAAATGAGATTTATTCTTAAATTTTAAAAAAGAAGTATTTTTAAAAACAAATTTTATTTACAATCAACAAGGTATTGAAATAGATATTCCAAAGCTAAAACAACCTTTTCTCTTGTTATCATCTATGTTTTATATACTGTCACCCTTGCCTGACAGTAAAATTCATATTCACTAACACATCAACCCTCCTTATGCTGAGCATGTCGCATTTGAAAATAAAAAATCAACTCATGTTTTGCTAAAAATCCGTTTCCGTTTCTATCAAATATGTAGTAGTTTGAAAATTGAATTTTTCAAAAGCATTTAAACACTATTTTCCAAAAGCATTTGAACATAATTTTTCAAAGTATTTGCCTTTACACCTTTTAAAATAAATCAAACTACATGTTAATGTAATCGAGATTCAATCAATGAGTTAATCCATATGATTGACTCGAGCATTGCATAGTTAATCTTAGATTTGAAATATTTTTCTTTTATTTTGACTACAAACAATACACAACACGTTTATAAATTTTAGCTTTTAAGGCATAGGAATAATGACCTATGGTTTTGCAACAATCCTTTTCGTCTTTCGCTCACTAAATTTTTTTTTTCCAAAATTCTAATGTTTTTGGCATTTAAGCATTCTTTAATTTTAGTTTCTAATTGAATTAATTTCCTAATATATTTTTATAAACTTCCAACCTTTCCTTACATTTATCGCTAGTTGAGTGTCCTTTTGAGAATTCCTTATTGACACCGTTTTCCAAAATATATTGTAGTCAGAACTCATCTAGAAAATCAACACAGTAATAAATAGAAATATATCTCATATTATATCGTACGATTATTCAATACACGAAAAGAGACAACAAGCGATTATAACCCAAATGTCCCAAAAGAAACAATTGTAGGAAGCTTCCCTCCAACATTAACTGGTGTTAATTATGTTGTGGTTGTATCACTCATTGCTCAAATGAAATGGATATTTCTAGTAAGTTATTCTACTATAACTAATATGTCTATACTTACTCTTTTGGCTTTCAATAAATAAGGTCCATCCAGTACCATAATTATTACAACTAATCATGGGATAAACAGTGCATTCCCATACTGCAGTGTGTAAGAAATATAAACTATGCACATTTAGAATAACTCATTGGAAAATTGGCTTGGCAATAACTTTCCTACAACCCATCTTGCTTTCCTAAATCCCGAGACAACCGACTTCCCATGTGACGATCGAGATTTTCGACCCTCGAAAATTGACACTAATACGTCCACTATATTGCATGCCAAGCATTCAAGTGCTGGAAAAACCGATGGTTAAGGGTAAAAAAAAAGAAGCCATAACAAAATATCAACAAATGGAATAATTTATGATATTAACAATCGTTACAGTGGAAAAACTTTCAAATACATATATCAGAGTCTATCCTAAGCTCAGCCTAGACAGTTATAAATGTCTGCCCTTACAAATGCTGAAAACAATAAATATAGTGGAAAAGTAAACTACTTCCACACGTTGATGAAGATCTCTAACTCTCCTCTGGAAACTCCAAGCGTCTTCAGCTAATCCTGAAACTACTCAGATTTGACCCCAATATTAAAAATACTAGGATCAATTTGGCAAACCAGCGTGTGAAATGAAAAACATAAATATATATAACAGTGTCATAGATCGACTTTGATGCGGAACAAAACCTTTGAAAAGAAGAGTATCTCATAAGACCACACTGCACATAGATACGAACGGGCTTTTGCCTTACGATAAATAAAACATTTTCATCAAATCATTTGATATTATTTATAATGACATTCTTTGAAAATCCTTTCAAATAACATATTAATCATATTCGAAATTGTTACATTGCTTAAATTCCAACATACTGGGTTCTACAATCAAAACTGTAAAGGTACGTATTGGAGAATGGATTTCCAACAACGACAAGGTAAGGGGCTACCTTCCGTATAGTACGTCTCTAAAAGAATGTACCGAGGACCCACAGATGATCCTCTACATCTGGCAAGACCAGCTTACCTATTTCCAATGACTAACACAATGGTCCTAGATAGTACTGAATATGACATCACCCTAGTTGTTACCAACATTTGTCGGGATCCCATAGCACACACCACATAATCGAGAGTAATCTAGAAAGGTGATGACCATGTCTTAACGGTTGTGAACCACATAGCCTTGCATCATACCTATTTTAGCCATTTCTAGGGTGTGAGGCTTGAGGTAACGTATTACCTTTCACATGACAAATCCTATTTTGAGTGCCACATTGCCATTTCTGATGACACACTAATTGGTTTCCACAAAAGTACAACCCTCGAGTTCATACGTCTCAGGGAAGGGTGTTAAGTATAAGAGGGGTTACCTCCTACACCATCAAAAAATGTACGTTTATAAAAACCAATGTTCGTGGTCTTAGAAATGCAATTTTAACATTCATCTATACCAGTTGTTTAAGAATAGGACAAACCGAAGGTACTCTACTGCATCCTGTTTGGGAATCACTCCTAGGATTAGTAGCGAGCAATTCTCTCATTGAAGATTTCAAAATGAAGGTACTACTTCCACCATATGTATATAATATGGGAATCATGAGGTTGGTGGCAAGCACCACTACATTATGTAGATCTCCGTCTTTAAAATTATTTTCTAACTGTCTTTAATTTCGAACGCGTATATTGGTTTGAAGTGGTTTTTAGCTAGGAATCACCCAAATCCGATCCCGGTCTCTCTGAACCAATTATCGATAAAAGATGCATATATGTGTATACAAAAATTTTAAGCCTCTTTGAAGATATCTTTTTATTCAATAAAATATCTTTTATAGATATATATCTTTAAACATTTCTTTTTCAGGATATATAGAATTATTAAACCTCAATTTAACTTTAGAAATACCAAATCATTTCCTTTTAATTACTTAGGAAGGTATTTCCATATTTCATTATTAATATAATTCCAATCTTAATGGAGATTACTTATTTCCAAAACATAACTTTAATGGGTTAAACACAATGTTATTTAAGACATCGTTTACTGTAAACCCAAATCACTTAGTATTGAGTAAAAAGGAATTCATAGATTTTAGATTATTTATACTCAATACTAATTTCTGTATTCAACCTGTACTATTCGTCGAATGACGATGAAATCATCTTTTAAATTCACGCGGATAGTACAAGTTCCATCCTTGGAATTTAATATAGAGTTTAAATAGAATGTTCTCTTTAACATCAAAATCCTATTTGAAATCTTGTTTAAGTTTATGGAAAAATTCCAAATCTATTTTCTTTTACCTTAAGAAAATGCGAACCGAGTAAATCAAATTAACTATCCCCTCCGCCGGGTCAGTCCGGATAGTTAGGGGGAGCAGACAACTGGTTTTCCAAACTCTAGCCCAGAGACTATCTCTCTATCACCCATAAGGCGGTCAAGTTATTTGATCGACTTTAAACCTTTAAAAGTATTTGATTTCATTTAAAAAATAGTTCAAAAAGATTCGAAAAGAAAACCCAAGTTCAAATCATTTATTCAACGGTTAGCAAATTCCATTGCTAAATTGTTGGTGAATAGTGATTTTAAAGCTATGTAGATCAAAATACTTATTCCATTATATATATATGTCCATTTTTATAATTCAAGTTCATTTAAAAATATTTTAACATATTTATGGAATTTATTTCATATTTTTAAAGATAAAAAAATATCCATTTTTAAAGAGTCGAAAATAATATTTTACGAACTGCCAAAATGCGACGATTTTGACAACTTATTTTGGACATATCTCAAACTTTACTAAATGAAATCTTGATTTTTATCTTTCATTTAAAAATTATAGTTATAAGGGTCTAGAAATTCTTATTTCAAAGAATTTCAACTCATATTTTATCCTACACATCCGTTTAACTTTTTAGGTCACGAAATCACGAATTGCCGCAACACGACGACTTATTTTTCACCTTCTAGTAAAATTTTATATTCCAAAACACTTTTAAATTATTTTAATAATATAATAAACTATATTAAATATTTTTTCACTATTTTACTTTATTAAAATCTCATTTTCACTTTATTCCCTATCTTTAATATTATATTATTATAATATTCGATTTCCATCTTTTTAATTCAAAATTCTTTTATACAAAGCCTTTTGATATTTCTATATCATTTTCCACCTTTAAAAGTATTATTTTTCATGAGTGAAACCATATTTTTTTTCCCAAAATTTCAAAACTCCATGTTTCCAATTTCTTTCTTTTTAGAACAAATTCAAAATCTTTCCAAAAACATTTCCTTTTGGTTTAAGATTTAAAGAGAGGCTTAACCTATCTTATACACATATTATTTTGGTCATGACATGGATAATTTTTCAAAAGATATTTATGGCTAATTCAAATAGCCATCGCTTCTCAGCATATATTAATCATAAATCATTATAATCCCACTTTATCATAACCAAGCTACTATATACTTGATATGAGCAACCAGTACTTAGCCAATCATCATCCAAACATATTGAACAACCATATAAGCAACCATATCATCAATAATATATATTTTAGAATTAAAATAAACCAATTTGAAAGTCTGTTCTCAGTATTAAGCTAACTGCTTTGAAACTTCTCGAAATAAATCCGACGGCATTTCTCTTCGCTCTGGGACCTCCTGGACTTGCTTCTCAACCTCAATTGTGCTCAGCCATGCTTGTTGGGAGGGTTGAGCTCAACCATGGTGGATGTAGGTTGGTTGACCATGGGTTTCATGAAGGAAAAGGAGTATTTTGGCACTCGATTGTTCTTGAAATGATATTCTGTGTGTGTGTATTTATATTTTATTTCTTTTTGTTGCTTCTTTGCATAACATTGGAAGATATTTTTCTTAAGAGGAGGAGGCCATTAAAAAGCATGGAAGAAGAAGAAGAGAAGCAAAAAAGAAATGGTATGGAATGAATATGAGAATTTATAAAGGAGGCAGGCTTATATTTAGAGCCAAATTTTCACAAATATCTACAAACATCATCATGTGCATTCCACCTCAACCATATGCACGTCTCCCCTACTAGGTATGGCCTAAGCCACCCATTCCACCACTTCATATTGTAGGTGTGTATGGTGATGTGTATTTTATTGTGAGTTTGCTTTTTAACTCTTAAGGATGAATCTTTCATTTGTATACATATAAGGAAGCTTACTTTGATGTGACTAATTGTGTATACATATATGTTTGTATACGTATGTACATGCATATGTGTATGTGTATCAAATAACGTTGCAACGATTTGAAAAAACTTTTGTTCGACGAAAGGTCGAAAATCTGAAAGCTGAATTCCAATCACATTTTCAGTTTTTAATCAAACTGTTTATTTATGCAAACAAAACTTTAAAATAAATTCCTTATCATCTTTATATAATTAAACTAGATTATTTAAGTTGTAAAACCATATTAAATAATATTAAAATCCATTTATAAAAATACGACGTCGATCTACCAAAATGCAACAAAGTTTATATATCTTTATAAACCAAGTTTATATATTTATAAAACCATTATAAATCACTTATTATCATCATATAATAATTTTAAATGGATTATTATCGTTTAAAACAATTATCTAAATATTTAAAATTAATTAAATATACCGATTCAAAATGATAAAATTATGGGTAGTTACATCCCATATGTGTGTTTGCAATCTCATTACCCTCTTCTATAATTATATTATCTTCTTTTAATCCAAATTTCTTGATAGCATTAAAATTTTGGTATTTATTTTCTTTATCTTTGATCTTTCATGCGAGTATCCTCTAGGACTCGCAGAAGTGATAGAGTCCTTATATTTTTAAATAGATTCTTTTATAAATGCTTTAAATATTTTCAGGAAATATAAATTCTTTTGTTAAATTCTTTCATATGAGGTCAGCCTCAAAAATGGACTTTAATTTTACTTTCTTTCAGACCTTTCTTTATTTCCTTTTATTCTTAACCTCTTTTTACTAAGAATATATATTAAAATTCTAGCTATTATCTTGTGATGGTTAATGCACACCACATTGTAGGAAATTGCATGCATAACTCCTATTTATACTTTACCTTCGGAAATTTAAAATATAGGTTCTTACTTCCCATCCATCTGGATGAAATGTACATTTCCGATCGTCAATCGAACTAACTCAACAATCATGGAGTAGCCTAGGCTCAACAAAGGAGTCAAGTACCATCCAGCTTTAGGGATCCTTCTATATGTAGTGCTCATGCTTCTCTTGATCAATGTCTTACTGTATGCCCTACACCTCATGGGGTAATTAGGGTATGCGCATAAATAACTTGTTCCAACTCATAGTTGCCTTATCCATCTTTTTAGGATATGGTCGCAATTACAGTTATAGTCAGAATTCAAAGAGTTTGTGTATAATATATATATATAGTTATATGTAAAAATAAATAGGTTCACTCAACTTATATTAATTCCTACGATTGATTAACCTAAGCTCTGATACTAAATGTAACAACCTATACATTAATGTATATGAATTTTGACTAAATTGAAACCCAAGTCCATTAGGGTACAGATTATTAGTACCTTATAGTAAACATAGTACATTAGAGAGCAAACTCACAACGGAATATTAAAATACAATTAATATATATACCGACTAAGACTAATACCTTGGAATTAATATTATTCCTTTGATATCTAGTTGCTTTATCAGTGCCAAGCATGAATGAGAAGACCTCTCCATCTACCGTTTCGTCTTGCACAAGTAGCATGTTCCTCTAAATCTATCATATGGGTTATAACGAGAAGGGGGTCAGAACAACGTTCCGCTAAATAATAAATTACATACCTTGTCCATAATACTGGATTATATCGATTAAGTTCTATTTGAGTGTTATGTCTACCATTTATGGGATTTTTCATTTAATTCCACTAGTCTGTACGATATATCCAACCTTCTTTGAGGTATAACTATACACACACACACACACACATATATATATATATATATCTGTGTGTGTGTGTACAAGTGTTGTACTATCCAAAAGAAAACTTCGGTCACCTAATACTTCTTAAATAGGGAGTAAGCATACCTAATGACAATTTAATACCTCAACCCTGAAGCACGCCCTTCATAACATAATCGATAGTCAACCAGCCCTATCTACAAAGGACGATGACCCCTACGTACGGGTTTATAATTTAATTAGCTGTATTACTAATGCATTTCAAAGACTTATATAAGGGTCAAGTAACCCACCTCCGATAAACAAACAATTAATTAAACTTTGAGGTCCTTGTGTATCCCGTATGGATTCTACACTATTATGAGGCAAAAACCGCCAATGCATAACCCAAGTCTTTGCTTACGACCACTGGTAGTCAAACTATAGGCCAGCCTTACTTCTAAATACTGGTTTATCCACAACACTAACATAGCTCGTCGACCCCACACAACCGAAATCCTGTCTAAACTTGCCTAATACAAAGTAAGGAAAATACCCACTCCATTTACTTAATACCTCTTGTTTAGAAATGAAGCTGACCCCATTTCCTAATTAGGCACTATCGTAGGTTATTTAAGATATCTTAAATAAGGAGGAGGCAGACCCAACGACCATATAATGTCTCAATCTTGAAGTAAACCCTTTGACCACCCTAAAGGTGCCGAGCCATTTAATCTTTCAAATCCAAGATGATCCCTAGGTATATTTTCCATACCTATATGCAAACATATATTTTCCTACCCCATGGGTCCTATAGTTGGAGATGTCATACATCAGTAGTGCGTATATGTAACGATCGCCTTCTCAATCCCCGGATGTCGACACTAATACATCCACAGTATTCATGTGCTGAGCACCCAAGTGCCAGGAAAACAAAAGGTTAGGGTAAAATAAAAGAAAAATAGAAACGAAAACAAGAAAGAAAACAATATCAGAATCTAACTTGTAGAATGATAATATATAATATACTAAAAGTGTAGTGCAAAGATTTACTCTAATATACATGAATTTCAGAGTTATAAAAGTGACTAGGTAGTACCATTAGCCTAGACAGATACAACTGGCTGTCCTTATAATGTTGAATACATACATAATAATGAATAGAAATGAAAACAGGTAGATAGATAGATAGGTGGAAGCATCCAGCTTGTCTCGATAAGCTTGAAACATCCAACCCTAAGACCTGCCTTACTCAACCTACGTGAAAGAGCACACGAGGAGTTTTGGGGAAAACACCACGAGTCAGACATGAGTTTGGTATGAGAAACTTAGAAATGCATATAAACACATAAAATTACTTCCAAGACCAACCGAAACACCGGATTGGTTTTTCCTCGAAAGAACCAACTCAATTAATATTTACATTAGGTGATATTATAGATAATGTCTAAGATGTGTAATATAAATATGAAAATAGCTGGAATGTCACATTGGTTACATTTAATAGTATATTTAGGTATACAAACAAAACTGTTAAGGCACGTTTGTACAATTGGATTTTTCGTGGAGACCTCCTAAATATGACCGATCTCCTATGATAAGGATCAGAAACTACCTTCTGAGCGCTGCATATCTCTAGGTAAAATATACTATTTGGAGATAGATCATCCAAGGGAATTTTCACCATAAGAAAAACACTACTAGGCCATCATCCAAACACTCACGTGAGAATTTGTACCAAGTATCAACAACTCCCTGCAAGCAACATCTATAAGCATACTCTAGATATGGAGTTGTTACACCCCTTATGGGTCAGCTAAACCCCAGGATCGTGCAGCCTACTCTATGTTTAGGCATTTTCCGATGTCGAGGCTACGTTCGACATCTTCACATGAATCTCTTATACTCAATCTAATCATGAATCCCACATGGATTCCATTATCTCAACGAATTTCGGAACCACACATGGTCTTCATCATTCCACTTCTAAGACATAGAACCTATATAATAATTTTGAAGTGGTATTCAACAAGTAAAACATTTACTGATCCCGGACTCTCCAAAACAAATCGATGAATTCCCGGTAACTCAATTTTGGTTTTAGAAGTAATCGAAAACTAGAGGCATTTCATACCAATGCTCCTCCCCGAGGGTTCTCATTGGTATAAATCTGTTAAGCATTTCGTATACTTCCTAAGTTAAGTTTGGCCAAGTTCGGTAGTCAACTAATCAACTATCGAATCTCAAGCACTTACTTATGGAAATCAAGGTTAGCATACTTAACTTGTTTCCGACATTTCTTCTTAACTATTCCTCGGCCTAAAAGGATGTTTATAGGTTAGAGCTCTATTGCTCCATCCCTACCTAAACATCAGTCTTGACTCTCACAAATAGGGAAGCTTATTTGTATGGCTTTTAGTTTTAAGCATAATAATACAAACATTTCATAGGCAATCAAACTAATGTCATTACATAGTTGTTACTTTTCATTCCATCTTTTAATCAAAAATCTTTTGAAATTATTTGTATAAATAGATTTGAAACTCTTTTTAAAATGATTTATATATACTAGTATTATTTAATAAGAAAATAGAATGTAAAATAAATTAAGGAAGAAAGTGTGTAAAAGTTCTTATTTTAATAAATTAGCAAAAAATGGTTTTGTAAACTTATATATAAATTGAATACCTTTAAATTACTTATTTATAAGAAATAAATAGTTATAGGAATTATAACTTTAAAAATAGTTACTTAATGTTGATTTTGAAAACCTTTACCATATTTATAAAATAAACCAGTTTTATATAAATTTGAAACAGCCTTTTCTTTTAAACTTAAAATAATTATTTAAAAACATATTTAAACTTCTTACTTCTTTTAAAATACTTACTTATCTTTTATAAAACGCTCTTTAAAAGATGTTCATAAAAATACCCAAATTACAACATTTTCACTTTGTTAAAAACTGATTTTTTTTTCAAAGCTGCATCTATAGCGACTATCGCTATGTGGACCATAACTTCTCTAACTTTGTTCAGCATTTTAACTCATCTATATTGAAATGATTGCACAAGTCAGATTCGTTTGCCATCAAAGCCGATGACACCAGAGTAATGATCGTGGGGCCTAGAAGTCAAGTACGGATGGTAAAATGAAGTCAATGTTAAATGGACATGATGGATATGAAAGGCAGAATGTTCAAAATATGAAATATGGTTCAACACCTAGGAGGGATCGGCATAAATTTGCTTCAATAATAGGGATCAACATGTTTTTGGGTGTTAGAGCATTCCTATAGAAAACAATTAATATCTCAAAATCCACAAGTCCAAATGCATATGAAATTTTGTGAGCAAGACATGGGGATCCTAGGGAGCCTACCCTAGGGATCGCACCTCAAGGGGATGAAGTTGGAGGGGTCAGTATACTTCCCTTGAAAGGGATCGGCAGAAAGTAGCATGCAAACAATATTGAAGCAAAGATCAAGCAATAACTCGAACTCCACTGATCCAGTGGCATGAAATTTGGAGGCTAAGCATATTTTAGCATGGGGAAGCCACGATAGGAATTGCACCCCAAAATTCAACCAAAGTAGGGATTGGTAACGACCCCTCTTCTTTGAGAATTGGGCCATGCGACCCCTCTTGTGGGACTATACGGTTTTGAGGGTCATTCTACCGAGTTTTCAGAGAGATATTTAGCCATCTTCATTTATAAATACCGGTTTGGTTATTCATTTTGGGGGCTAACGCTGCTAGTTGCTTTATACTCTTTTGTAACTAAGGATTTTATTCCGATTCCTTTTGTACTCAGATTATAAAGTGATTAAAAAAGCAATCTATTCAAAGTGGACATAGGCAAACAACGCTGAACCACTATAAATCATTATGTGCGTGTTATTCTTTCAATTAACTGATGTTTTTTTGTTATTATCCACTGTTTCCATTTTACGTTTCATTTCAAAAAGCTTATATTAGGTATTTGTCCTAATTTTTGGTGCAAACATTTTGGCGTTTTCACTGAGAACCTTAATTCTCAGCTTATTAGGATTATTTTGTTGCTACTAGATTGCATAAATCCTCCGAATGAGATCCGTAATTATCTTTAAGGAGTTGCCCATACTACTCCGATTTGCAAAAATCTAAGCAAAGCTATCAACAATGGTAAGGAACCCTAAATCTACTTCTGAGAATGAGGAAGGAAACGAGAATGCTAGTATCCATCAAGGAGGCCCGACCAGTCAACCAATGGATGTGAATGCTAAACCAGTTGAAGTCCAGAATTCAACTGATTCTATTGGAAGAGCTAGGTTCCAGAATCTAATGAGAGAGCTAATGGATAGCCGTTGACAACTAGATCAGCAAATTCAGACCAATATTAACCTAATGAACCAATTCAGTCATTAACAACGAGGAAAAGCTAGGAGGGACCCTACTCCTTACTTGGCATCGGAGTGTTCTATTTCATTGGATGAATATCACAGGCATAGGCATCATAGAATAAATAGATTTCACGCAGAAACTTCGGGGCATTAGCAGGCAGACCATCATGGTCTACTAGGACCGATCGGCGTCGATCCCTCCTCTAGAGGAGGGAACTTACCTATGCACACTGTAATTCAAGCTGGAGCTGCTGCGGCCGATTTAGATAATGGAGTTCAGTTAAATGTTGACCTAATGCTTCCTTGGAACGATGATGAAGTGAATTTACGAGATATACATCGAGAAGATTTTGAACCAAGAAGACGTGGAACGGCCCATTGACATCGACCAGACCATTCACGTGAGTTGGAACACGACCACCGCTTGGCACTGGCTATCTAAACGCTGGACTTATCGGCTATGGTTAGACAGTTAGTAAGAGAGAGCCAATGCTTGACCAATGATGACTGGGGAATCTCGAGAAGCCATACCCCGTTCATTGATAATGTCCTACATGCAGGGTATCCAAGAAAGTTCAACATGCCATCGATGCATGCTTATATGGGAAAAACCGACCCCAAGCAGGACATCATGAGATATGAATGGCTGATGGAATCCGCATGAGAAGATGATGTAACCAAGTGTAGATGTTTTCCCATAACTCCCTCTGGAATAGCAAAGATGTGGTTTATAAGGTTACCCCCGCGATTGATCTCTAGATTTGATATTTGGCAACAAGGTTTGTGGAGCAGTTCCAAATGCACGCAACTCACCCCAGAGATGTAATGTTCCTATCCAACATGATCCAAGCTCTGGGAGAATCTTTGAAAGATTATTTGGAGAGATTCCATACAGCTGTTAAAAAATCAGTAATTTGAAAGACCATGCAATATTGACAGCCGTAATAAGAGGGATTTATTCAGAATCTGATTTTGGCGATTGGTTAGCTGGCAAGCCACTCGCAACATTGGAATGCTTTTACACAAAGGCGGCTCTGTATTTGAGTAAGGAGGAAGCCAGGTCTTCCAGAAAGTAGAATGTTGCAAGACCAAGTGGAGAGAGAGTACATAGAAATATTGCTGCAAAGCAGTCTGATGATAGCTATGGAAAAATTCAAGTGAATGTCCATAACAAACCGAATCAACAAAAGAAAGGGGGAGATAGAAGTCGAGAATGAAAGAGGGATTTTGGAAGAGGAATGCCTAGGATTCTGATGTACAATATTTACACCCCAATGAATATGTCCTCTGAGAATATCTATTTGTCTACTTGCAATACCATGTAGTATGAAAAGCGGCCTCCAAAAGAATCAACAGGGAAGCAGAACCGGAAAATATTGTCGGTTCTACAAATGCTATGGACATTGCACGAATGAATGCAGGCTTCTCCAGGATATTATCGAAAAGATAATTCAAGAAAGAAAGTTACAGCAGTTTGTAAAAACCCACCAGGATGGCGGGAAGGGGACATCCGACCCCAACCGAAGACAAGCATCGCATAGGGCCGAGGAGCCTGCGTGGACTGGTGGAAGATTGTTGATCAATATAGTAGTCAGAGGATAGCATCTGGCTGATAAGAGTTGGCATGAGATGGAGCGTTATGCTAGCGTGCTTAACCATGTGGATTTTGAATATTGTTCGAATATAGAAGATGGAGCTTTGGGAAAATAGCAACGTATAATAGCAGATGATATTGTGTTCACAAACACAGATGCAGACAAGGTGGAGGCTCCAACGATCGACCCAATGGTAATTTTGGCCATGATCGGCCCCGCTTTAGTGAGAAGGATATTGATTGACTTTGGAAGTTCTATAAATATAATTTCAAAAAAGCTTATGATCGGATGAGGATGGAAGCCAAGGACTTGAAACCATCTAAAGCCTGCATTCATTTCTTTAATGGTGCTGCAACTGAAGCTATTGGTTATGTTGAATTACCTGTAGATTTGGGAGAAGGCGGCCGTAGGAGAGTGTGGATTCTACCTTTTGGATGTTGACTCTCCATACAATGCTTTTCTAGGCCGATCGACCTTAGCTGAGTTCCAGACAGCTCTCGCCCCATGGTGTTTAACTTTGAAGTTCTTGACATATAATGATGTTGGAGTTGTTCATGGTGATCAAGCAACTGGACGTGCCTGTTATGTAGCTGAGTTGAGGGATGCTTAATGGAAGGAGAAAGTTAAAGGTGTGGACAAGTTAGTCTGCATCCAAGCCACTGAAGATTGACAATTAGCACCTGAGCCTTGGCTCGGACGCCACATTCGGGTCATCATGGGTCCTAAAGATCGGATCGCAGCTCAGCTCCCCAATGATGAAAGAAATTGCTGGATTTCTCCAAGTGAATCTCGACGTGTTTGCTTGGAATCACTCTGATATGTGTGCAATCTCGCCTGCCATTGCGAGCTATGCATTGAATATCGACTCAAGTCATGTCCCGGTGAAATAAAAAAGACATGGCATAGATCCGAAGAGATCTGTCGCCCTTAAAGAGGAGGTGGATAGACTCAAAGACAACGGGTTTATTCGCGATGACCTCTAACCTAAGTGGGTATCTAATCCTGTACTTGTAAGAAAGGAAAATGGGAAATGGTGGACATGCCTTGACTACTTAGACCTGAACAAGGCATGCCCAAAGACAGCTTTCCTCTTCCAAGGATCGATCAGCTGGTAGACTCGACCTTAGGACATGAATTGCTATCTTTCATGGAGGTGTACTCAGGATATAACCAAATCCCGATGCACATTCCCAATCAAGAGCACACCAACTTCATTATCGATGTTGGATTATATTACTATATGGTGATACCGTTTGGACTAAAGAATGTAGGAGCGATCTACCAGCGCCTAGTTAACATATTGTTTAAAGATCATACCAAAAAAACGATGAAGGTATATGTGGATGATATGTTCGTGAAGTCACAACAGTCTGGCGACCACATTAGAGACTTGGCAGAAATGTTCGGCATCCTCCACATTATAAAATGAAGATTAATCCTCTGAAATGTTCCTTTGGCGTTGCATCAG
The DNA here is from genome assembly GCA_030737815.1 of Allium fistulosum. Taxonomy (NCBI): domain Eukaryota; kingdom Viridiplantae; phylum Streptophyta; class Magnoliopsida; order Asparagales; family Amaryllidaceae; genus Allium; species Allium fistulosum. The sequence goes on from JASFAW010000015.1 coordinate 4,547,938, forward strand.
GAAAGTTCTTGGGTTTCATCGTTAATGCCGAGAAAATTCAAGATATTCGCAATATCCAAGTGCTAAAGACTGTCAAATAAGTACAAAGCCTGAATGGGAAGGTCGCTACCCTAAGCCGATTCATTTCCAGAGCTACCGGTAAATGCATTCCTTTCTTTGACTTGATTAGGAGAAGAAAAAGGAATTTTGAATGGACACAAAATTGTAAAGACACATTCCAAGCTTTGGTGAACCATTTCGAGAGACTTTCCATCTAATCAAAGCAAGTGGACCATGAATATTTATATATCTACTTAACCGTGTCGGTACACGCTATAAGTGCTGCGTAAAGAGAATTGAATCCATATACTGGTCTATTATGTTAGTAAGCGGTTGACAGGAGCTGAAAGGAACTATCCGAAGATAGAGAAACTGGCATACTATTTGCTAATTGCATCACGAAAGCTCCACCCTTACTTCCAGGCACACCCTATCAATGTTTACATCGATCAGCCGTTACACAGGTCTTGTAGCGACCAGAGACATTTGGAAGGTTACTTAAGTGGAATATCGAGCATAGCTAATTCGATATCATTTATCTTCCTCGGAGGGCAATCCAAGGTCAGGCACTAGCAAATTTTATAGTAGAATTTACTGCATAAGATGATTTCTCTAAGATCAGCGAAACCCCTGCCATACAGTGGAAGTTATATATGGATGGAGCATCCAATGATCATTGTTTTGGAGCTGGAATTGTGCTTGTACGGCCTAAATATCAATCAATTTGCTATGCTTTAAAACTCGATTTCCCTGCAACAAATAACGAAGCCAAGTATGAGGCTCTGATTGTTGGACTTAAACTCGCCAGAGAACTAGGGATAAAATCTCTTGAAATTTGTTGTGACTCATAATTAATAGTATACCAAATCAGGGGAGATTAACAAGCTAAGGGACAATGGCTTGCTCCATACCTTACCCAAGTCCAAGAGTTGTTGACTGACTTTGAGTACTACGACATTACGCACATTCCTCGGGATCAAAACAGAGAGGATGATTCATTGGCAAAGTTTGCTTGCACCGGGGATGCACAATAGATGAGGTTGGTTCCAGTCGAAGTTTTAAATGCCCCGAATATAAACATGATAGAAATCAACTGGGTACTAGAGACGGAGCCTGAGAAGGAATCGTGGATGACTCTGATTAAAAACTATTTGCTATGGAGAGTTCTTTTTGAACAAAGAAATGAAAAATGACAAGTCCTTCGTAAAGTTTCATGATATATCATACAGGGAGGAGTTATGCACATGAAGGGTTTTTCCATTCCCCTACTTTGGTGTATCACTCATGATGAGATAAAATGAGCCCTAAAAGAATTTCATAAAGGAGAATGTGGCGATCACATTGGGAGGCAAACTCTAGCAAAGAAAATACTCTGTTATGGGTATTATTGGCCGATTGTAAATCAAGATGCTACCGATTATGTAAGGCGATGCGACAACTGTTAGATATATGCAAAAGTTCCTAGAGCTTCGATGATGGAAATTACACAAATGGTCAGCCCATGACGTGTGCCATGTGGGACATAGATATTATCAGTTCCTTGTCAATCTCTAAAGGTGGTGCAAAATATGCTATCGTCGCAGTTGATTACTTCACCAAATGGGTCGAAGTAAAACCCTTAGCTATGATCACAACGAAGAAAGTAATCAACTTCATTGTCTGGAACATCATCTGTCATTTTGGCCTTCTACAAACTATTGTAACAGACAACGAAACTCAATCCGACGGTGTTGAGTTCAAAGACTTCTGCTGTCGGCATCGTATTGAAAAAAGATTTACGGTAGTTGCTCACCGTCAAGCAAATGGGCAAGTTGAAGCAATGAAAAAAAATCATACAATCCATTCTTAAGAAGCGTTTGGAAAAGGCTAGGGGCAAGTGGGTGGATGAACTCACGACAGCACTATGGGCTTATAGGATCATCCACAAGTCTACGACTGGCACACTCCATTCGCTTCGCTTACGGTTTTGAAGCTGTTATTCCCATTGAGCTCGAAGTTCCTTTCTATCGAGTGATTTACTACGATCCCATAACAAATAAAGATCTCCTCTTGGAATCTCTAGACTTTATAGATGAGAAGGGTAAGGAAGCTGATTTGAGGGCAGCTGCACACCGATACCGAGTCGCCCGATACTATAACACTAAAGTCCGACCTAGAACCTTTGAAATCGGCGGTCTTGTCTTAAAAAGGGGTTTTTATGCCCTATCGCATATGAATCCAACCTGGGAAGGACCGTAGGTCATTGAGCAGAGACTTGGAGAGGGAACTTTAAAGCTAGCGACTGTTGATGGCATCACACTCCCAAGGGCGTGGAATAACGAGCATTTACGATGTTATTTCTCTTAGTTTATTTCTTTTCATTCAGTTGTATTTACTTCAAGAATTTTCTTTAACATTTGGTTTTCTGGATATGTAATAAGACAAATTATGTCATTTCCTTCCATTTAGCAAATAAAGTTTTGAACTTCCTTTATATCCGACCGTTCATTTGATAACTCTCGTTCATAACCTGATGAACAGAATACATAACAAGGAATGGATGTGACTTGACCATCCGATGACCGAATAAATCCCACCAAGTGATGGGACTGAAATAAATCAAAAGTGATCGTGACACGGCCGATCGCTCACTAAATCAATCCCCGGACCTCGGTGATAAATTGATCAATTAAGAATAGTACAGTCCTACTATTCTTCGAACTAAGTCCCCAGAGTGTGGACTAGAGTATAAACATAAATCGGGTGTGAATCGACCTTCCATGAACTAACTATAAGTCCCCAGAGTGCAGACCGAAGTATAAACATAAATCAGGTGTGAATCGACCACCCACTAACCAACTCTTTTCCATAGAGTGTGGATATGAATATAAATAAATAGATGAGTGTGGTCTGGCCACTTGCTATTCTATGAACTCTGGCCTGAAACCGACAGGAGAAGTATAAACTCATTTGGGATGGAGCTTGACCATCCACTGTCTAACTCCACCAGCCCGAGACTGGGAGAAGGAGCATAATCACTCCAACCGCTGAATCCTACAGCTTAACATTTAGGCTCGAGCCCTACATTTGGTACGACTTAAGGCCATGACTACATAGAGGCCTTGGAATAGAGTTAGTGGATTGTTATCTGAATCGACGAGCAACAAATTACAAGTACATTAAATGCAAAGTAATAGCTTAACTACTCAGGTAAGCATTTACATGAGGGTTTAATAGAAAACAAAAATATTTTATTCACATAATAAGCTTTGAAATTGTGATATGAGTTTATTCAGAAAACGGGGGCCATATCCGTACAACCATGGCTAACAAAAAGGAAAACATTTATACAAGTTTATTCCACCTGTTTGTTTCCTCAATCCTTTACCTCCTTTGGCGGAATAGCTTTCAAGAGTAGGAGGGAGTTTTTCGAAAATCGACCCGCCAGGTGGGATCACTAGTAATGGGATGAGATTTGGATCGTCAGTATCCACATCAATGGGTTCGGTCTTGGCTTGTTTCTTCAACAACTCTTCCCTCTTAATGTGGACCTTTAAGTTGAGCTCATCGGTGTGTTTAGTGGTGCCAGTGATCACAACATCATTAGAATCGTCTAGTGGCAGCGGGTCTTCAGCTTTATCATCATCAAGCACTCTGATAACTTGAGCGTCGATGGCTGTTGGAATCTTAGTTGATTGTAGCTCCATGGTGGAACCGCTTTTTGGAGTTTGGATGGGACCCATAAGACCTATAGATTCGTGGAAACAATAAGATAGGCCATGACTATTGGACATGAAGAAAGAAATTGAGTGAAAATTGGATAATATAGTGGAATACCTACATCCGGTTGACTTTCAGTTGTCGTCGAGGTCCCACTTCCAGAATAGGGGTCGGCACTTTAGATTGATAACTGGATTTGTCCAGATTGTAACTTAGATCTTGTCCCGGGCCGAAAGAAACCGATGCTCCGAATGCTTGAAAGAAGAGGGGCCCTTGGGATCAGACTTCGAAGACTTAGCGATATTTTTCCCTGGAGGATCTCCCATATTAGTTTCTCTTCATCCAAATCAGCTTAGCATAGGGTTTTATTTCTCATTTCAATAATATATTCCCCAGGCCTCGGCAAGCGACTCAAGATAACCCTCACCAAGGAAGCTCAGATTACAGTGGAGAAGGACTTTAGCATTGTATTCATTGATCAGGAGATCGAACATGTCCTTGATTTCATTCCGACCGGTTTCCTTGGCATCCTCTACCTAGGCCTCAACTGTTCTCTCATCTCATAGTAGCCCGGTTCCTTTGCCTCTTCTTTGAGGACTTCAACCCGAGCAAGTTGCTCACCAAATTTAATCTTTAAACTTCGAGCCTCAACAGCTTCTACGCAATATCCATGCGATTCTTCTTGAGCTTCGATCTTCTCTTCCCTCTCTTTCTTAAAAAGCTCTTTGAGCTTCTCAATGCGGCAGGCCAAAAAGTTTTCCCCTTTTGCAAGGAATGTTTTTCCAAGGCAAGTGCACTGCTGCGGTTGAGGGTATCATTAAGTTCCTTTTTATGGGCAGCTTTCAAACGACTCACGGCCATAGATGTTTCCTTGGCACTCTTTTCTGCCTCAGTTAGTTTTGTAATCAACTCCGAGATCTCATTATCTTGGTGCATAGCTATATCTTTACTGTGGAACGCCTCTAGCTTGAGATGATCTATCTCATGCTGTCGCTCGATAGACACCTTGGAGATCTTTTGTGCTAAGTGTTGGAATGATTCATGCTGCCCGAAAACATCGTTAACGCATGTGAGAGTGCTTACTTTGACATTACCTAGGATTGCATGAATGGAGAGGAGGAACTTAAGCCCGTCAAAACAAATCTTTGGGAAAATGACCTTAAGTTCGGTCAATTTCTATATTGTGGAAGCTTCAGGAACAGCGGGAGACAAAGATGGATTGGAAGCAATAATCAAACATTTGTTCGACTTGGGGTTATGGGGCTGCTAGGAGTTGGATGAACCAGAATATTGCTTAGGCTGTATGACAGCTGGAGGACCATGAATAGTGGTTTGATCGCCACTATGCACAGGAAGATTAGGTTGCACTTTCTGATAGGATGACCAAGATTGGGATTTATGTTTTGAAGATGAAGATTACCTCGAGCGACAACTTCTTTCTCGGTCGTCATCCCTTTCTGTACACCTATCCGATTTTGAATCATGTCTGGATTAATATTAAATCGAGGAGCCCCTCAAGCGATCAAAATCTCGAGATTGAGACATCGAACCTACAAAAAATCAAATACCAATTATACAAAAGATAGATGGAAACCGTATGGTGAAGTGCACATGATTGTGAGTGTCCTAGTGTCCCCTCCAATAGACTGGTTGTTGCAGCCTTGCTCTTGGGAGTTTTCTCTCCTTTGTCGGTTGGAAGAATGTCATCACCGCTCCTGGTGGGTGAATTGAGCTCATCGATATTGATGTTGGGAAAATCATAAGTCATGATGTCGTCAGGGATTTGAAGATTCGAAAACCATTTCATCGAGCTTTCTAAATGTTGGGAGGATGACTCTTCGTCAACAGAAGTGATAACAAACTCCGGATCCTTAGCATTTTTTCTATTGGGAAACTTATATGCCAGCTTCTTTCTACTCTTAGCTAGCATATGGGGTTGCACGCCTTGTTATAGTTCGACCACAGGCGCCTTGCCTGGGCCTGCATCAGCGTCACCAGGCTCACTGATCTGGGTACCTCTAATTTCACCTTCTTTGGCATCATCCTGAGTCCCCTCGACTGGGGGCACGATAGGGTTATTGATATCCCTTTCTTATTATACAGTGTTTCTTGGTAATGCAACACTTCCAAGAAGCCCAATGCTACGGACTTCTTCTAGTAGCCCAAATAGAGATAACAACTCGTCGATTACGAGGAGTCTGATGTCTCTATCTTCAACAGGGGTAGCTCGAATTGCAGATATTACTGTTGAAAAACTATTGCCCTTTGGACGTGGGCGGACACTTATAGCTATTCAGAATGTTAGTTGATCCAGAATATGACTCGAATGAGAGAATTCAAAAATAAAGTGAAGACGACGCTTACATCCTTCCAAGCATCGCCTGGCAAAGCAAAGCGGACATCGAATGTAGAACAATTCATGTTAGAAAAGGGTAAGTTTGTTCCAAACACCCGTTAAAACTAAATAATTGGATGAAGGCTCAAGGAAAACATAGGATGGACTTCCTGACCGTCGTTTAAAGTTATAAATGAACCTTATGTCCTCAAGTGCTAGAGGGAGGAATAAAACCCTCATGAATAGTAAAAAAGTTCAATGGAGAAAGGTATAGCTGTTGGGGTGAAGTTGAGTAGGAGCTATTCCAAGATACCTTAACATTTCCCGAATAAAAGAATTAAAGGGTGGCACGCATCCTGCCCAGCACATGAATTTCTTGCATGCTATGCACCCCTCCAGGGGCAAGTGAGCCTTATTATTTATCGAACGAGCCAAGACATCTTCGAATGGAATTCCATGTCTGGAACATAGTCTACGAAGGGTGGCCTCACCAATTCTGGAGGCTTGAGAATCTGTCGGGTTATCTAAGAGTATAGCGCCTTCTACAACATTAGGCGTAGGACTTACATCTTCCTCCAAGAGGATGAGAACATCAGAAAAAGGTTGGCTGACGGGCCAAAAACTTCCATTTGTTCAGTTTGATGACCAGGGGAAAGCCTACCAGATATGGTTGTGGAAATCGACTCAGCTTCGGGATTGCTATGTTTCGAGGCTGCTCCATAAGACATTGCAGCTAGATGCTCTAAACGTCTGAAGTCCATGTCAACTATACTCAGTAGATAATCGAGATTAGAAAAGTTTACATGTTCCCCTATGCTAAGTGTGAGCTAGTGTGATGCAGTGTGGTGTATTTCAGAAATAAGCAGCTTAAAATAAGAAAGCAAAGTGAAATGACGAGACTTTGGATTCTGACCAGAGCGACCGTCATCGATGATCGGTTCAACTAGTGAAGAGATTGATCGGTTGTGTAGCTTTGGGATCGACTATAGACATATCAAAGTGTCAAATCTGTTATTCAAGTTCATGTGCCAAGTTTTATTTCATGTTCTAAGTCCCCGGGATTTGATCATTCAGTTTCGAGTACAATAATGAATATGCAAGTCCTATTGTTCATTGTCGTCATATGTTTAAGTTCATCGAAATGAGATTGGTTGTAATTGTACAAACAAGTGATTATGGATTAGGTTTCAAGTTCAATTCAAAGCCTAAGGATCAGCCAAGTATATAAATGCCGACCCCTATATGCCAACCCATATCTGCCGATCCCTATCCCAAAGCAATGGTGTCGATCTCTCTCTTCAAACAAATGATGCCGATCCCTTTCCTTTAACAAAATTTGTCGATCTCTTTACATTTTCTAACTCCACCAATCCCCTCTCCCACTTAGCCGATCCTATCGATCCCTCTACTTTGTTATTTTTAACCTATCACTAAACTTCCACTGCCGATCTCACCCATTCAACCAAACAACCGAACCCTCCATCCAACATACCATCCTTCAACTCACTCGACCGAACCCTATGCCATAAACTTCCTCCTTTTTGCTCTGCCGAACCCCTCCATACCCAACATTTCGTCTCCTTCAAACAACTTCGACCATTGTTTCATCACTACCTCAAACTCCATCCTAATCGCCGATGGCACGGAACCCATTATCTCATTATGAGATCGAGAGATAAGGACTAGAAAACTTACTTATGCATATATATGTGTTAGAGGAATTGGCGAATGACTCGGAGATAATTGAGATGGAAAGCAAGGGGAAGTCGATTTGTAAGAACAAATTGAAGTACAAGAAGATTTCGTTTTGAAGCTAAGTAAAGAAATGAAGGAGGGTTCGGTTTCAATAGAGGAATGATAGGGTTCGGTAATGTGAAGGATGGTACGAAAATGAAGCAAGTAAGGATGTAAAGGGGGTATGTTAGTTTATATATGTTTTCGACACGAAATGTGGACAGAAGGGATCGACATGAAAGATATCGATCTCTATGACCATGTGAACAATGAAGAAGAAAGAGAGGAGGGATCGACATGAAAGGTATTAACTTATATATGGGACGAGGGTTTGGCCCAAGGTTCCTATTCGAAGCATAGGGAGAAGGGATCAACATGAAAGGTACCGATCCCTGCAAACATAAAGAAAGAGGAAGGGATCGGCTAAGCATATGCCGACCACTACAAACAATCCAAAAAAAATGAGGGTTCGGCTATGAGCATGTATGCAAACCAGCATGAACATGGGAATTATTAGAAGCACGTACATACAAAATGCAATGAAAATTGGCAATGACCCATGAACGTACGAACATAACCGGGAGCCAACAACAAAGAACGTATATATGAACATGCACATGCATGAACTAAAAGTTAAAATTTTGAAATTGACAGAAATTGAAATCAAACCTGAAGCCTTCAAGTTTGAGGCTGGACTAGATTACCAAAGCTTGTTAGTCTTATGGAACTAGACTTATATATATCAACTGATGGAGTATAACCCTAGAATTATACTATTGGAAACCGACCAAGTGTCATGACGACCGATGAGAAATACAGCACCTTGGAAAAATAATTCAACAGATGGATAGAAACTATACAGGAAACTAGACGGATTTCTTTTTGACGACTTTAACTTGCTTCGATTCAAAGCATGTCATGTTCATCACAAGACCTACTTTAGGGGGCAAGTGTTATCCAGCATCTTAACCCGGCTATATTAAACTGATTGCATAAGTCAGATTCGATTACCATCAAGGCCGATGACTTCAGAGTGATGATTTTGGGGCCTAGAAGTCAAGTACAAATGGTAACATGAAGTCGATCTTGAATAGAATTGATGGATAAGCATGGTAGAGTGTTCGAAATATGAAATATGGTTCAACACCTAGGAAGGATCGGCATAAATTGGCTTCAACAATAGGGATCGACATGTTTTAGGGTGTGAGAGCATTCCTACAGAAAACAATTAATATCTCAAGATTCACAAGTCCAATGCATATGAAATTTTGTGAGCAAGACATGAGGATCCTAAAGAGCCTAACCTAGGGATCGCACCTCAAGGGGATGAAGTTGGAGTGATTGGTATACTTCCCTTAGAAGGGATTGGCAGAAAACAGCATGAGAACCATATTGAAGCAAAGATCAAGCAATAACTCAAGCTCTACTGATCCAATTGACATGAAATTTGGAGGCTAAGCATATTTTAGTATGAGGAAGCCACCATAGGATTGCACTCCAAAATTCAACCAAAGAAGGGATCAAAACCGACCCTTCTTTTTTGGGAATTGGGCTATGCGACCCCTCTTGTGGGCCTATATGGTTTTGATGGTCTTTCTGTCGAGTTTTCGAAGAGATATTTGGCCATCTTCATCTATAAATACTGGCTTGGTTGTTCATTTTAGGGACTGACACTACTAGTTGCTTTATACTCTTTTCTAACTAAGGATTTTAGTCCGATCCCTTATGTACTCAGATTATAAAGTGATTAATAAAGTATTCTATTCAAAGTGGACGTAGGCAAATAACGACAAACCACTATAAATCGTTGTATGCATGTTATTCGTTCAATTAACTGTTGTTTCTTTGTTATTATCCACTGTTTCCATTTTATTCTTCATTTATTTCTCTTCAAAAAGCTTTTATTGGGTGTTTGTGCCAATTTTTGGTGCAAACACTAGTATAAGTACATAAAACATTATACTTGAAAAGGATTGAAATATGGAGTTTTAAAAAGTGAGATAAAAGGATGGGATTTCAAAGTGCATTTACAACGACTATCACTATACGGAAAATTTCGTATTCAAAAAGAAAATTACTGCCATTCACTTTTATAAAATTATTTGATACCAAATTCCATCCACGTTACTACTAAACAAGTTTTAACATATAAGTTAACATGTCCAATTTAACCATTTGAATGCACTTAATTTAAACTACACATCTCAATGGTTTAAAAGGCAATTTTTAGCAAGTCGCATACTTTTTGAAGCATATAATCATGGTCATAACTTTAAGTAGTAAATATCTATTATTACTAACATATAGCAAGCAATATTATCAAGCAAAATTAACATGTATAATATCACATATGACATGTTTTATGGGATTTGATTAATGAGTTAGATAACTCACATTTACTTGAATCAAATTCCACTATCTTCCTACCAACATTCGATCAAAACTCTAGTACACTTCCTTCCTTCAACATACAAGCCTAGAGTCAAGCACAATAAGAGAGAAAGGAGCAAGAAAAGTATCATAGCCAAGGCACCAAATGGCCTAGATTCCCACGACCTAAAGAGGAATGAAGAGAATGGCTTCACTTCTTTTGGTTTTGAGTTTATGGAGTGATGTTATATGCTATATTAGGATGATATCTTGAGTTTGGAGAAGTTTGGAAAATGTTTGATAAAGTTGCTGTATTTTAGAGAATTTTTGAGAAGAAAAAGGAGTGAAATGAAGCGAAACTTTTCAAGTGAACTTGTGAATATCTAAGGAGACTAAGGGTGCTTATTTATAGAATTTAGGAAGTGGCTAAATGACCCTCCTTGCCCTCAAATTTCCGGCCAAGAAATCATGGGAAAACATGCTCTTACACACCATGCTTTCTATAATTCACTCCACTTTTTATTCCTTAAATCAAGGGTCCTACCGGTACTTATTTCTGGAAGCTTTTTAGTTAATTGATTACCATTAGATATAAGAGGTTTTAAGCACTTATTAACGTGTTCATATGACATCCTACAAGTGTGTAATTATTCCCGTAACTTTTATTTAACAAAATATTGATTTTTAACAAAACATTTTTTGGTCACATTTTCAGTATTTCTTCAAAGAATATATTTTTGTAAACACATTTCAAAAATAAGTTTTCTAGAAGTAGTTATTAATTAAAAAGTATTTAATAAGATTTTAAAATCATATTTTCAATATTTAATATTTTTCCCAAAAGTTAAGATATTCGAAGATGAAGTGTTCGAATTTTCAAGATTGTTACATTCTCCCCCCCCCCCCAGGATATTTTGCCCCCAAAATCCAAACAAGAATAACACAAAGAGAATAGGAGAAAGGTGTATATATAAAATACTGCTCAAACTACATATAACAAAAATAGAAGCTTAGTGACTCCACCACAAGCGGAGAGTACATAACAAAAGATAAGCTACGACAGAATCTACTAACTAAGAAAACAACTCTAGATAAGATGCTCTTATACTCTCCTCTGTCTCCCAAGTGCAATCCCTAACAACCTCACTCCACCATACCTTGGCTAGTTCCACAACCTTAATGCTTAACCTCTTTGTATCATGATCAACAATACGAATCGGTTGTCTCACAATGGTCAAGTCGGGCTCAACATCCAAATCCTATTGCTGTGTGGCTCGATAATCAAAGTAGGATCATGTACATAACTTCGTAGATGAGATATGTGAAAAACATTATATACACCAGATAACCTAATCGGTAACTCAACCCGATAAGCCAAAGTGTCTATCTTCTCCAGTATTGGAAAAAGTCTAATAAAACGTGGTGCTAACTTCCTTCACTTACCAAATCGAATTACACCTCTCATTGAGAAACTTTGGTAAACACAAAGTCTCCGATTGAGAACTCAAAATCTCGATATCTCACATTAGCATAGCTCTTCTGCTTACTCTAAGCTACCATCAAGTGCTTCCTAATCTCTTCTACCTTATCCGTAGCCTCACAGATCATATCTGGTCCAAGCACTAAGCGATCTCCAAGATTTACCCAACACGAAGGAGACTTACATGGTCTTTCATATAACACCATAAAAGATGCCATCCTAATACTGGCCTGAAATCTATTTTATAAGAAAACTCAACAAGTGGAAAGTGATCCTCCCAGGATCCTACAAAGTCAAGAATGCAAGCTCCAAGTAAATCTTTCAAAACCTAATTTATTCTCTCGGTCCGTCCATCCGTCTGAGGATGATAAGCAGTACTCAAACTAAGCTCCGTTCCAAGCACATCACGCAAACCCTTCCAAAATTAACTTATGAAGGTCGGATCTCGATTATTCACAATACTAAATGGAATGCCATAAAGCTTAACAACCTCTCTAACATAAAGCTAAGCTAAACTAGATGCCGTCCTCATTGCCTTAACTGGTAAGAAGTGCGCACTCTTGGTTAATCTATCAACAATAACCCAGATGTCTCCATTACCTCTTCTTGATCTAAGAAACCATTAATAAAATCCATAGAAATCCTCTTCCACTTCCACTTTGGAACCTCAAGTGGATGAAGCAAACCAGTCGTCTTCTAATGACTACCCTTCACCTGATGGCAGTTAGCAAATCTGCCTATAAAGATAGAAATGTCTCTCTTCATACCTTCCCATTGGAAAGCATGTTTGATATCTTGGTACATCTTAGTGACTCATGGATGTATCTCTCCATAAGAAATTCCATGGTTGTCTGTCTCAAATCATGTGTACCTCTCGTGGGTAACATTCTTACTAACTACTTTTGCTATCTGAGCTAAACGAATATCCTTCTGCTGATTCTCCTTTACACGACTGATAAGAGTTGGTCGAACCTTTATATTAACCATAACAGCATACTTCCTACTTAACACATCAACAACAACATTCTCCTTTCCCAGCATATATGAAATCTCAAGACCATATGCTACAAGAAACTCCAACCAACATTGTTGCCTCAAGTTCATCAAGTCAACAAAATAAGCTGGAGCATTGGTTAGGCCTAACGGCATAACCAACCACTCATAAAATCGATCAACATCATGCTTTACGATTTTTAGGGACTAATTTCCCAAACTTTCCAGATTATGTGTATATGCCATTCCATCATAATTACATAACAAACAGAATATGCAGGCGAGATTTCAATTAAATATATTCATTTTAAACCTACAATTTAATGATCTTGCAATGACATAATAATCAAATAAAGTTCAACGATATAAATTTCAGTGTTATGCATAATCATATAATTTCCACTGACCATTCTAGCTTTCCAAATCTTCGAATCCAAATTCATTCATTTAACTAACTCCTTTTTTCTTTTCAACCTAAAAAGGTATATAAAGAGATATATACATAGCCATTACAGTTACAGATCAGAGAGTTAAGTGGAAATTTGGATATATTAATATAAAGTTTACCTTTTTGCATAATTGATTCACTCCTTCTCTTGTTCTCTTTTATTTTCTACCCTTATCCGATATATATATATATAGTATTTTGATACTTTTTAGAAATAGAGGAGAAGGGAAAATGGCAAAGCTTTGTTTCTTTGTTTAGAAAATATGAGAAGAAAAGTGAGGGGCTAAGCCTTTATTATAGGCACTCGAATCAATTCTGTCCATCCGATTATATTCTATTAAATATTATTAAATCCGGCCTATTCGGCCAAGGTTCAGGGCACACGGCCCTTGCTCGATCGGTCCTAGGTATTGATCGACTGCTAGGGGTCAGTAGGTCGTTCCCATTTTGAGTCTTATTAAATTATTCACTAATTTCCTTTTACCTATTCACTATTAATTTTATAGGGTGTTACATTCATAATTTCTCTTTAATGTTTGAGAATATTTTTATTAGACATTCTAATAAGTTTGTGTCCATTTTAGGCTTGATTAATCTATTTTATCTTACAAAATTAGTTTATATGTTAGAGTCTATTCGATCTTATATAAGTCCATTATACTACCACTAATTTCTAAGAGAAATTCCTTCACCATCAAGGTGACTTTTAATTAGACAACAATTATTTCTTAGTAATACAGATAGGTATTCATAAACATTTTATGAATTGCCATTACGCTTTCATAAAAATGATTTGATATTAAGTTTATGTAACTTATATTCCCATCATAAATTATTCAACTAGACATTTCAAATGATTGTGGATTGGGTTTCTTATCATTTCATGTCTTATATGATCTCGTAAACTATGCCCAAGATGAAATTGAATTAACGTACGCACTTTCTCTTAAGTACATATCCTCATAGAAATAAATTAACCCAACTTCACTCATTATCAAACATATTTTCTGTAAGAAAATTCGATTGCTCCTTGTTGATACATCGCCATGTATCTTAGGAAAGTGTAACTATTGAGACTGAATCTTATTTTTTTCAGGTACATTAGGAACTTTTTCAAATACACTTAACTATTCGAGCAAATCATTTCCTTTGCATGTTATGTCATCTATACTCATTTTATATTTTATGAACTTATTATAGATATACCACTTTTGTACCAAATATAGTTGTTCATGTCCATAATAATTCATCGTTGAATTAAACAAAGTAAGTGGATTCATTTTGGAATTATTAGATCTTTGATTGCATGCATCTATATGTATTAATTTGAACAGTTCATTAACACTTTTGTCTCTTCAACAAATTGGTTGCTTTAGCACTTAATCCTTGAGGTACAATTTACCAATTTCATATGATTCATAATCATAAGATTTAAATAATTATTTCTTTGAGATATGGTGTAATCCAAAATTCCTAAAATGACTATTAAATTTTTTAGTTGCTTCTATATTTTATAGCCGATGCATCAATACCATTATAATAATCTATTTACTTTATAACAAATATTCATAACGAAAATAAAACTATATAAACTTTCAGTCAATACCAAAAACGGTTATTATTTCATAAATAATATTTAGTATACATACGAAAATACTTTTCATATCTTGATGCATCCATTAGAAAGTGACATACTATGACAACACAAGAAATATGAAGCTCTATTCAACTACTTACTGTGGGATTTTATTGCAATCACTGTAACTAGTTTATAGTCACGAATTTTAAATTAATTATATTGAATTTGAAGAAATAACTTTCACAAAAAGCAATTTCTTATATAAAAATACAATTTGAATAGAAATCACATTTCTCATTTTATAATAAATATCTTTTAGTATTTTATACAATTTTGGTTTCCAATGTCTCTTCATGAAGCAAAAGTGACCACTTGCTCTCTGCATCCCAAATGTGCCTAAGTTACACCCACTCTCATACATTTTATTTCCTTTCCAAGTAGTCAAATCATTCAAAAGAAAACCCTTACTACAAGACCGCAGCGAACTCTTTATAAAAATGCATTTGGTCATTCTTAACATTTAAGGATATCGAATAAGCTGCATCTTATGTAAACCGATCAAACTGACAATGATCGAATTGCTAGGTACATCTTGTAACTCTTGGTTTAGTGCTATTGTAATTAATGTATTGAATAAACGATTTCAAACTATGGTTTACTTGCTTATTTCATCAAAGTTTCGTACATTACAAATAGCAATTATTCACCATATAACATTTATATGCGATCGAATAGGGATCATATATCTATATTCTTGTATTGCTTAAGAGTTCATAACTTATAGAAGATAATACACATTCTTGTGCAAATAAACACTTAAGCTACCGAGGCCTAAATTTTTTGGTGGTTATATCAGTTGGCTCTTGCATGGGTCTTGAAGTAAGACCATGTTAAAAGATTTATTAACAATATATTTTATATTTCTATTTTAATCTTAATTCATTTCAATTGTATAATTTAGCTAATAAATTTTCCATTAATTATATTAATTATAAAGTAGATTATTTTGACTTGTATAAATACAATATTAGAAAGTCTAAATATTACCATTTCATTTTACTAATAAGCTTCCACTAGATTTTCAAGTTTCTCAAAACCTTAAGAGTAAACATAGAAATATTTCTATTCCTCTACCAAGTGTTAGGACTTGCTAGCCTTGGGATTCTGAAATTGAGTTTGCTTAACAAGTCATAGCCCTACAAACGATGGATAACACGTATTGGTTATATCATATACAACTCCTAACCTGTCATCCTTACCCAAATCTCAAACTTGACCGTGAGTTTGCTTATAAAATCGAAATAAATTATTCGCTCGTACCGATCATTTCATGACTGCCTAAGAATAATGCACATACCTTGAGTTTGCTCAATAAATACATGCATTTATCCTACCTCATTTGACAGTATATTAGTAGCATTACATATAACACTCCTAGCTTGAGTTGGCTCAACAACTAGAGAGTATGCAAGTAATCTATTAATATATAAATGGTACGGAACAACATTATATATCAAAGATTCACAATCTTTAATATATTTGTACCGAGTGATATCGATTTAGGGAATAATGTATTTCTTATTGTCGGACACATCGAAAATCATGATATACGTACATTATGTATATACTTATTCCTAAAATTTGAATTAGTTTCTATAGTTCCACTCTTTTTTATTAAATCATATTTAATTTAACTTTAATTTTCTTAATTATATCATATTTAATCAAATATCCAACTAAGACTTTAATTAATTTAATTTATTCGTCATAACATTTAGAATTGAATATTGTCTATAACCGTTAAAATAATATTATATATACATATATCATTATACTTTTATATATTATACATTAAGTACCATTTAAATAATTTAAACAACTAAAACAATTTTACTTATAACATTTATTAATTTTAAAAATATTATTATTATTTACCTTAAATATTTTAAGATAAATACATATATATCATTATATATGTTTCAATTTAATTAATTAACTTTTAATTTATTTAATTAATTAATCCAGTTAACTAAAATAAATTTCGAAAATAATTTATTAATTTCAAAACAATAATGAAAAGTACTTTATAAGATTTATAAAACTAACCTTTTATGTCGTAAACTTAACTTTTAAATTTAAAATATAATTTTAAATTTTCAAACAAGTTTTAAAAATAAGCCTAAGGCACAAAAATAATGTAGGCATTTATATTTAGAATAACTTTTGGGCTTACTTCATCCATTAGATCAGGCTAGTAGCTAGGTACGATAGAGTTAAATTTCTATTTATAGGATACTATTTAATGTGTCATAAATGTTATGAATATGCAATTAACTAGGAATTACCCCTAATACTTTGGTTTGACCAAAGTTGTGATTGGTAAGTTTATGAGTATATTTAAACATAATCATATGAGTGTCGTGCAAATGCAAAAATTCAAATTAGATCTATGATTTTGAACAAATTCCTTTTGTAAATATTGGATTGAAATTATGTATATATACACATATACATAAGTAATAACAAAATATATTTTATATTCAAAAATAACACACGCACACACATACACACATACACACATACACACATACACAAACATATAACTAATATTCAATTTTATAATATAACTTAAATTAATTGATGTATGTAGTTTACTCTAATTTATATGCATGTTATTAAAAAAATTAACTAATGAAAATAGTTTTAAATCCAATTTTTTGAAACAATTTCAATAAAATGTTGTTATGAATATTTTTTCTTTTGTTATTAAACATTAATTTCTAAAATAATATCAAACAAATGATTGGACAACATAGTTATATATAAATTCGTTGTATAAGATATGAGATCTAAACTGTACTAACACAATGTAATATATAATCAAAATGAGATTGGATAATTACTTTACGAAGTAGCTTAAAATTTGCACCTTGGATGATTGAACAACTCCTAAATTTGACTGAATCAACCTTTGGATTTTCTAAAGACAAACACTAACTTGTATTAAATTGATTTTATTTTGCTTTTGAGAATTTTATGGCCTTGTCACCATGTAATTTTTGGCTAATGGACAAGGGAGTGAGTGCAAAACAATGAAAACTAGTGTGTTTAAGTAAGCATTTAAAAAGAGGAAAAGGTGGACTTTTCTCCTTCTATTATTTATTCATTTAACACCATTTCAAATAAAAATTTGAACATTTAAACCCTATCTAGCCATGTTATTTTTGGTTGGAATAAACTAGACGAGGAGAGATAAAACAATGATAATTAATATGGTTAAGGAGGCATTTAAGAAGAGGAAAAGATGAAAAAAATTTCTCCTTTCTTTCTCATTCTTTTAATTCCATTTCAAAACTATTTTAAACATTTAAACTTACCTACTTGCATCCTTATCTAGCCATATATATGCCTTAGAAAGGCCTTTAAGAACCCAAAGTCCATTTAGTATAGATTTAAATCAAATTTGAACATTTATCGATATCGTATATCAATAGTATATATATAACTTTGATACACGTACTTTATTGAATACTAATTGCATTCAAAAATTAGATATAATTTAAATAATTAATGTTTCATAAATATTAATCAATTAACAATAATTACAAATTAATAAATCCTTTGGTGATTTAGAGTATTCACCATTACGGTCATGCGACTAGTAGGTGTAAATCGAATTAGCAATTAATATCAAATAATTCGAATATTAATGTTCACATTTTACTTTTATCAATGGTGTGATAGTTTACTGAATTTATCGCTTACACGTCATTTGCTAAAATTAAATTTTACTATTTTAAGTAGTGCCTTTTAGTAAGGGTTGTTTACTCCAATTCTCTTTGTCAAATTTGCATCACTTTAGGAACTATTGAATTTGGTTTTGGTTAACATTCCAATATCATCCACGTTCAACTCAGTTGGTTCAAACAAAAACCATTGTTTTAATAATCACATTTATTATTAACTATATCACTCTATCTAGATATTTTGACTTTGAATTGATTATAATTGACCATGATACTAACCTCATGTAACCAAGGAGACAAATTCTCTATTGAATAGTGTTTTACATTTAATGCTTCAGTTCAGACCCAAACATAGTTGCTTGATGGATCGCCATGCCTAATTTGATTATAATCAAAGTGGAGAATCCATATTGAAGATCCACATTATTCTCAAGCTGGGGTATTAAGGTCAAATTTTATATAGTCTTAGAATAGATTTGAATGGATGAATCAGACTTCAAAATGATGAAGGAATAAGTCAAGAAGCTTGGAAGATGTCAAGATTGATAATATCAAAGATTTGGTCAACTTTTAGAAGTGCAAATTAGGTAGGTACTGACATGATTTTCACCAACATGATTCAACATGATTAGAACCAT
Source organism: Allium fistulosum (assembly GCA_030737815.1). Classification (NCBI taxonomy): domain Eukaryota; kingdom Viridiplantae; phylum Streptophyta; class Magnoliopsida; order Asparagales; family Amaryllidaceae; genus Allium; species Allium fistulosum. The sequence continues at coordinate 4,566,999 of JASFAW010000015.1, forward strand.
CTAGAATGATGATGTTGAGAAACTAAGGAAGTTTGACAAACTTTCGAACAATAAAATCATGTCGTTACCGACATGATCTGGTTGGTACTAACATGATTTTGTGACTTGGAATGGCAAGAGATTGATGAATGAAGCTTAAATATGAAGAGAAAATCGACTTTGGATGCATAAATTTAGGTTAGTACTGATCTAATTTAGGTTGGTACCGACCTGATTTTCTTCTTGATATTTGTGTGGTGTGACCTATTCTACCTGCTGGATTATCGAATCTTGAATATTTGGATGAATTCAAGCCCGGATAGCAAGATTGGTGTGCGGAATCACCTATAACTTGGAAGGACTTTTTTTTGGACTTTTTTCTCGATCTTCTTCCTCCCCAAACCCTAATATCCTAGATATACTAGATTGTGGTCGAATTGAAGTGGCAATCTTTGTATTTCAGAGAGAACAAAATATAATAAAATTAATATGGATGTAGGCTGGAGAATTTGCCGAGCCACTATAAAATTGTGTTCTTGTCTTTATTTATTTTGATAAATCTAGATTTTAGTATTTTTATTTGAAATTAGGGTATTGTGTTAACTCTTGGTGCAACATTTATGGTGCTTTCATCAAGAACAAGCTTAGATCTAAATTTAGGAAGAGATAAAGAGATCTACTACCAGAGTTATTGCTGGACCAGGTCAACTGTAGCGTGGGAGCAGTCAAGATGTGTTCTTAAATTCAAATCCATCCATTACATGACTAGAGAGAAGATGGAAATGATGATGAAGGAGATGCAAGATGGGATATTAACTCGATATCATGAAGTGCTTTAGAGAATTTTCAGAAGAATGAATCAACAAAGAACGACCAAAGTAGCTGGAACTCAAAATCAACGGTCAAAAACCAATGCAAAAAATCTAGAGTTAGAACAAAGCAAGCTAGAACAGAGCCTCCATAACCAATTAATATCGGTGCTGAATAGAATCAGGTCGACTCTTTATGGAAGGGGACATAGTGGATTTGAACTTAGAATGAGATGATATGCCGAAAGCGGACAATGTTGGAGTTATAAATGCAGATCAGAATGCGGGTGCACAACAATAGGAGTGGGAACCAGTAGGTCGCCATAGGAACTAGAGGGCAAAATGAAGTTATGGATCGGAGACTTCAATTAGACGACAATAACCGAATAGCTAAAATGATTAGGGGAATTGTGAGAGATGGACCTTCAAACTAGAGTTCGGAGGATATGAACATGAATCCATTTACCTCTAACATCCGGGTTGTAAGGAATCCACCCAATTTCAATCTATCGACGTTGGAACTATAAAATAGGAGGATAGATCTGGTCGTTCTTCTGATGAGATAATTCTAACATTGGAGGTGTCGGGTGTTTCTGAAGAGGTAATGGGACAATGCTTCCTATTGTACTTGATGGAGTTGGCTACTATATGGTTTAAGGAGTTAGAAAATGGATCCATAAGCATATGGGTCGGATAGGTGGATAGATTCTTGCGATAATTTAGAGTTCACATTTCTCGACCGAAGAATATGATGATTCTTTCGAATGTGAAGCAGATGGCCGAAGAGACCCTAAGGAGTTATCTTACTTGATTTAAGTAGAAGCCATTGCAATCCATAAGCCAGATACATCGATAGTTCTAATGGCGGCAGTGTCTGGAGTCACAAATAAGACGGACTTTAAATTGCTTTGGAAAGGGATCCACTGATTGTCCTTATGGAGTTTTACCATGAAGCTGAGCTATATCTACGCCAGGAGGACGCTGAGACTGAAAATGTTGAAGTTAATGCTATAGATGATGCAGGACTATCTAGAGCAAGATATAATAAAGACAGAGGAAAGACAAATGTTGATGAAGGCTTTGGAGGATCGAAGCAGCAAAGGAGGAAACCTAAATTCTCTTCCTACAAAAATCTAACTAAAACCCCAGAGAGGATATCTAGATACTGGGGAAAGATCCCATATCATAGGCTAGCTAAGAGAGAACCCATAGATCGGGAGAAAAGATCCAGAAGGTTTTGCCTTTTTATGGGATGGATGTGCATGAGACAAACGAATACAGGAATCGGCAAGATCTGATAGAAGAGTGGGTTTGGAACAACCTACTACAACAATAGATAAGGTACCTAACCATAATGGTGTAGTAGGAGCAGGCACCATCTACGAAAAATGCAGTAGGATACGACCATTGGATCTGTGCCAAGAACGATTATCCTATGATTAGGATGGATAGGAATCAGGTTCGATTCCCTCATTTTACATATTGCTTTAAGAAAATAAGATAATGTTACTCTCAAGCTGCTTACATGTGTACGGGACATCAATTGGTCTATAGGCATGCTTTGAGTTAGATGTCTAATACTAACCATTGGTATAGGAATGTTTCAGATATTTGTTTGTTGCTTTGATTTGGTTTTAGTAAATGATATTTGATTTCAAAAATCATTTGAATACAGTAACTAATATTTAAACTGACTAGACATGGTTTTCCCGACCGAAGAGATAGGGCAAAGAACCATAAGTTCAAGTCCCCTTGTCTTAGAGCGAGTGGATGGACCTGTACATAAAAGCAAGTCCCTTTATCGGAGAGTAAGCAGATGGACTTGCTTAATCGTTAAGTCCTCTCATAGGAGAGGAAGTGGATTGGACTCAACATGGAAATATAATCTGGAGAGATCAGACCCTAGATTGGACATTGATAGTATGATTCAAAGAGATAAGTTGTAACATCCCCTATCTAGAGGCCTAAAGCTAAGCGCTACAGATGCTGCAGTCATTTATAGTATAACTTCCGGCGACTAAACACGGGTGTGTTAACGGTATCTATAATATCAGAGGCAATTGAATACGAAACAAATCACAGATTTGAAAACAGAATTTTCCATTACATTTCAAAACACATGTTCCATATTTATATTACATATTCCCAATGCATTTCCCAGGCAATGATAATATATACTCATTACAAAATACGCCAAGAGCGGCATATGATGATGCCCCCTTGGATGATCAGAGCCATATATCCATAATTGACTTAATACATACATAGTGGAAATAAACATAAAACAAAGAATTGCAACTCCTAAATAGCTATCTGTTAGCCTTCTGCTTTCCTCTGGTAGCTTTATTCATCATCCTACTAAAACCTGAAAAAACCTTAACCCTCAAGCTACTCAAATCAATTTTGAGCACCCGAGAGTTTAAGGGTAAAAACATAAACTTCGAGTCAAACATAAAGCCTGGTGTGAATAACATTGTACATCTCGGTTAATTGATATTAAGAGAGACCATGCCGCTTAGCGGAATTGGTTTCCCCTCACAAATATCAGTTTTAAAACATATCTTCTATAAATCTTTATCCTGCAACCAAAACTGGTTAGTACTATAAAGCATCATTAATATAAACATATATATATCAGATAACAAATGGACTATCTGCCCAAACAATATAGTTTTGTTTGGTTTACTATTAACCTTTGGCTGACTCGGGCCTACCAGACAAAAACAAAATAATCTAACATCTGTTAGACATTCTTTTTCTGGAATATTCATCCTTTACTATCTATTAAATACTTTTCTTTTGGATAGTCTATCCCTAACTTAACATCTCCTAGAGTCACCTGATCCTAATGGTTTTGTGGGCTCACCAATAACATATCTATATACAATCATATGTTACATTATGTGTGTAATCATATTTTAAGTTTCACCTGTGATAAAGCCCTACACATTGGAATTTTGGATTAAATTAGTTGGGGCTGATAGCTAATGTATAGGGTGCAACCCTATACCAGTTCCATCTGGTATTCTAATATCGGAGTCCTTTTCACTTAGGGATAACCTCTCATGATTTTCCTTGAAAACCTTTTCATATGAAATTGATTTATAACCTTTTAAACCAAACTTAAACAAGGAAACATTTATACTTTATGCTTTACTCAAAATCACCTTGCCATGTATATACATACTTTACTCAAATCTTTGTTGGTGAAAACATTTGGACCTTTGAAAGTATCCATTTTGAATCCATTGAAAGTACCCCTTTCAAAACCATTGAAAGCATCTCTTTCGAAACAAAGTAAACCCTTCATTTATCTCGGCTGAAAGGCCAAAACCTACCTTTTGAAACCTTGGAAAACCTTCCATTTCGACCCTTTCGAAACCATCAGAAAATAGCACCTTTCGACTTCTTCGAAACCCTTTAGGGAACCACCCCTTCGAAACCAATTTCATAACATTTCGAAAGAATTAAATCATTAGAAACTCAAACCTTACGAAAGCACTTGGGTTCAATTTAAAACATGTGGAAAAACACCTTTCGAAACCATTTAAGTCGAAACCATTCTCTTTCGAAACCATTGGTTTATACTTCAATCAGAACAAAAAGGTCATTTAAAACATCTAAGTTGAAAGCCTTCCTTTCGAAACCTATTCCTAACTAAAGAAGTGATGGTGTCGAAACCATCCTTCCGAAAGCATTGGAGAAGTAATTAATTTTAAAAGCAAGTATACCTTTCGAAACCATTAGCTTCGAAAGGTAAAAAGGCTGCAACTAGGGGTTTCGACCCCTTTGAGAGCTTTACTTAAAACAAAAGAATGCAACCAAGTCAAAACCATTCTTTTGAAAATATATGACCCTATCGAAAGCAACTAAGTCGAAACCTATCTCTTCCGAAAGCAAAGCAGGCACTACCTTAGTTTTAAAACAAACATACTCCAACCCCTTTGGAACCTAAGGTTTCGTTCAAGTACCCCTTCACCTTTGTCCAAAACGCTACATACCAAGTAGCTAGATACCAAGCGCTTCAGTTTAGAAACCATTGGTGGCAAAAGGTCTGGTTTAGTACCCCCTCTGCCGAAAGTGGCGGAACATGCAAAAATCAAATTATCTTTGTTTTTAACTTAAAATAGTAAACCTTTTTTTACTAACCTGCTTTTATTTGTCAAATTTTTATTGGTTACTAAATACTTTTCGGAAAAGTGCTACCAATAATTTCAGAAATAACAATAATTTTATTTTTCAAAATGCCTCTTCTCCTTAATTAAATATATAAAACATTTAAGTCTCATACCTTAAATAATTTTATATATTCATCAAAACACTTAGGAAAAATCTAGAAAAATCCTAGAAAATCTATTTTGATATGTTTTCAAACATACAAAAATTTCTGCCCCAAATAACTATTTATTTTGCCATAAATAATTTATAACCCAATAAATCATTTTCTTCACTAGAAAATCAATATAAAATCCACATTAATTCAGAAAATTATGAAAATTGAAACCCATCTCTAAAATAACATTTCTGGTCTATATCTAAAATTGCAAGGGATTTGGATGTCATTAAATAGGGTTTTCACATCAAACATATTATAAAAACCAATATAAATATGTATAAAAATCATCAATAAGCATATATATACATTTTTCTCCTCTAAAACATGGCTAAATCATGCAAAATATTCAGGTTTTCATTTAAAACCAAAAACATATAGAAAAATGAGATGTAGTCATTATTCACCTTAGCTTTTTGATTAGGATGTGAGATTTGATCTTGATTATGTTGATTTACTTCTTCCTCTTGAAATTCCTAACTTTATCTTCTCTTGAGATTAAAAATGGTGGCCAGCCTTAGAGTATTGTTGTTTGAGAAAATGAAATGAACGTGAGTTTGGTTTCCTAAGGGTTTAGGGTATAAGTTCTATCATTTTCCTATTTTACCCCTTACTTATTTCCTAACACTTATGTCCATTTTATTTCTTTAGTTTATTTTGCATATAGGTATGGCTACCCTTGGTTAAATCAAATCCCAATCCATTAATCAACACATCATTTTATTTTATTTAGCTAATTAAATGTCCTAAATAATGTCACTAAAAATATGGGGTGTTACAATCTCCCCTCCTTGAAGAATTTCGTCCTCGAAATTACGATAAGGAACACATCTAATAATCAAAGGTGCAACATACCATCAAGTAGATAAGGATAAGTGTCTCGAATCCTACTCTCAGTTTCCTAAGTACATTCTCTAGCATCATCACTCCACTGGACTTTCACTAACCCGACTGTCAAGTTCCTCAACTTCTTCTCATCTCTCGCGACTATCCGTATAGGCTTCCTAACTATAATCATGTATGGTTCTACTACTAAATCTTCTAACATAGTTAGTGCTATCGTAGTATCTGGATCCTTAACATACTTCCTCAGATGAGAAACATGAAAAAAATCATGAATTCCCGCCAAACTACTCGGTAACTCTACTCTGTATGCGATTTTCCTGATCCTTTCTAAAATAGGAAATGGTCCTAGAAACCTTGGTGCTAACTTTTCTGTCTTCCCGAACCTGATAACACCTTTCATCGGCGATACTTTGACGAAAACATGGTCTCCAACAGAGAACTCTAAATCTTTTCGTCTTCTATCTGCATAGCTTTTCTACCGAGACTGGGCTTCCTTCATCTCACCTTTATCAACTCAATCTTTTCTCCTGCTTCTTTGACCAAATTAGGACCAAGTACCAATCTATCCCCAGCCTCTACCAACATGTAGGGGATTTGCATGGTCGTCCATACAAAGCCTCAAACGGTACCATCCATGTACTAGTCTGATAACTATTGTTATATGAAAACTCGACTAGGTGTAGGTGGTCTTCCCATGATCCCCCGAAGTCTAATACACAAGCTCGCAACAAGTCCTCAAGATCTTGTTAACCCTTTTTGTTTGCCCATTAGTTTGCGGATGATAAGCGGTACTCGTCTTGAGCTTGGTTCCCAAACTTTCCTGAAGACTCTTCTAGAATTCTCTAGTGGATAAGGAATCTCTATCACTAACAATACTACTAGGAATTTCATGCAGCCTAACCACATTCTTTATAAACAACTTAGCCAATACAGGTGTCGTCCTATTTGCCTTAACTAGAATGAAATGGGCGCTCTTAGTCAATCTGTCCACTATAACCCATATGCTTTCATTCCCTTTATTATATTTCGGTAACCCGTCTATGAAATCCATAAAAATAGAATCCCACTTCCATACTGGGATATCCAATGGCTGAAGCAATTCACTTGGCTTTTGATGCTCGGCTTTTACCTACTGACAGTTCATACATTATTTCGCCCATAAGCCAACATCTCTCTTCATGCCTTCCGAGAAGAAACTTCTCTTCATATCTTGATACATTTTCGTTCCTTCTGGGTGGATAGTGAACTTCAAACGATGGCTTTCCTCCAAAACTTCTTTTCTTATGTCTCCCGCATTTGGAACACATAATCTACCCTTCTTTCTCAACCATCCATTTTGGTCGAGATTGAAATCTTTCAAGTCATCGCTCTTCGTTCCATCCTTTAATTTCCTGATCCTTTCAGCTAACAATGAATCCTCTTCCTGTTTAGAAGCGATCTTCTTAATCATTATCGGTCGAACTTCTAAATAAGATAATATAGCAGATCCCCCACTAGACCCAGCCTTGGACCTACACTGTACTCTGCAGGTTGTCAAGGCTTCTATGTCTTTCCATTCCGCTATCATTGCTAACACCACATTTTGATGCTTTCTACTAAGCGCATCAGCAACCACTTTGCCTTTCCTTGGCGTGTACTCTATTCCAAAATAATAAGCGGCTAGAAACTCCAACAATCTTTGTTGTCTTATGTTCAGCTCCTTCTGAGAGAACAAGTACTTCAACGACTTATGATCTGTATAAAGCTCAAACCCTCCTTCAAAAGGTATTGCCTCTACACCTTCAACGCAAATATAACTGTAGCTAATTCCAAATCATGCGTCAGATACTTAACCTCATGCGCTCTAAGCTGTCTAGAAGCATAAGCAATCACTTTACCCATCTGCATTAAAACAACTCCCAATTCGGTACCACATGCATCAGTATAAACAACTAAATCTTGATTCCCCTCCGAAAACACCAATATAAGTGCATGGGTCAACAAGTGCTTCGAGCTTTGAAATGCTTCCTCGCACTTATTGGTCCATACAAACTTTACATCCTTTCGTGTTAGCTTGGTCATCGGCGCTGCTATCCGCGAGAAATCCTTTATATACCTCCTATAATACCCAACCAACCCAAGGAAACTCCTTATCTCAGTCATCGTTTCTGGTCTCTTCCAATTATTAACGGCTTCGATCTTTTCTGGATCAACTGACAATCCTTTCTCTGAGACCACATGACCAAGAAACTTTACTTCTTTCTTCCAAAAATGGCACTTCGAAACCTTTGCTTTTAGTTGATGCTACCTCAGCGTTTCAAGCATGAGTCTAAGATGAACTTCATGCTCCTTCTCATCCTTAGAGTATATCAGGATATCATCTATAAAAACCAAAACGAATTTGTCCAAGTGCTCTTGAAAGATAAGATTCATCAAATCCACAAAGAATGTCGTTGCGTTAGTAAGTCCGAATGGCATAACTAACCTTTCGTATGACCCATACCTTGTTCTAAACGCCGTCAGTGGTATACTATCTTCTGCTACTCTAAGCTGATGAAATCCTATCACTATATCCAACCGAGAGAATATCTTAGCCCCACTCAACTGATCGAAAAAATCATCAATCCTTGGCAATGGATATTAGTTCTTTATCGTCTTCTCATTCAACTTACGATAATGGATACATAGCCTTAACGATCCATCCGGCTTCTTAGCAAATACAGCGGCTGCTCCCTAGAGCGAACTACTTGGTCTGATAAAACTTTTACCTTCCAAATCTACCAACTGAGTCTTTAACTCCCTCATCTCTATAGGTGTCATTCTGCTTGGCGGCCTACTCACTGGTTCTGCTCTAGGCACCAAATCTATCTGAAACTCAATAGCTCATTTCGGCGGCAATCCAACCACAGGTTGAAACACATCCGGGAATTCTCTAACTACGAAAACGTGATTCAACTCATCTTCCAATTCCATAACACCCAACAAAGCATTTACCTCACAACTGGGGTTTTCTATGGTATAAACTATTCGATCAATATAATACGGGTGTCTAAGTGATATTTTCCTATCAAGGCAAAATGTCCTAGCATCGTATTTACTTAACCAATACATTCCCAATATAATTTTGAACCCTACAAAGTCAAATATGTGCAAACTACAGACAAAGGTGTAACCTAGCAAGTCAAACTCTACATGGTCACACTTCATCCCAAGCGTGGCATACCCTCCTATCGGATTTGCAACTCTTAAGGAGGTTACTAAATATGTGGGTTCTAGGTTAAGTTTATCTACCAAACATCTAGATATGAAAGAATAAGATGCACCAGTATCAAATAAAACACTAACAGATATATCATTGATCTGAAGAGTACCTCCTAACACAGCCTTTCCCTTCTCCTGCGATGTTGGCTTTGACATAGCAGGCTCCAATGCAAACACCTGGCCTTTATCCCCTTTTGCTAGCTCTTTTCACTGGTTCTTGTAGTGCCCAATTTGATCATAGTTAAAACACCTAATCCCTTTCTTCTCAGCAGTCTTCTTTCCCTTGCCTACTAATTAGCATAATGGCCTTTCTTATCATACTTATAGCAGACCATCCCAGACTTTCCTTTCTTCGCTACTCCTCCTTTTTGACCATTCTTTTTATGGAAAAACTTCCTCTTTTGGCCTTTCCAACCTGAATCTCCTTCTCCTTCTTCTTCTTCAAATAAGCTAACATCTCCTCATATCTTAATGCTATTTCAACCACTACATCACAAGGATCTCTAATATGCGGTAAAGTAGCCCTAGCCAACTCCGGCTTCAAACCTCTAATAAATTTTTCATTCCTTTTCAAACATTGTATCAATAGTGGCATACCCATACCGGGCTAACTCTTCGAATCTACTAGCATATTCCAGAACTGACATTTCTCCTTGTTCCAGTTCAGCAAACTTCCTGAATAAGACTAATTGTGCCATTACGAACATGAACCTTTCTTGAAACCTCCTTCTTAACTCCGCCCACGTTATATTCTCTTCATCAACACCAGCATTTACAGTGTTCCACTAAAACAGAGCAGCTCCTTGAAGCTGTCTTGAAGCAAGTCTCCTTTCTGCTTGTCATTAAGCCCTAGGTCAGCAAAAATCCTCTCACAGTGTAACAACTAGTTTTCTACCTCAATATCATCCTTTGTCCCAATAAACAGCTTTCCTTCGAGCCTGGTATAGTCTCTGCTCAAGTTAGCATACTGATTGACTACTGGGGCCTCCTGAACTCCTCCTGCATCATTTCCTCCTATAACACCAGCGATCCCAGCTTGCATCATGTGTACAAAAAAACTGGTGCATGGCTCCCATGTCTACTTAGGGAACCCCAGCACCAACATTCTCAGCCTGGGCCTGACCTCTTCTAGCATTTGGTCGGGCATTTCCATTTGTAGTGGAGCTGTCTCCTCCTAGATTGACTCTACCTCTTCTTCCATCCATATATGTATTCAAGTCTCGTGAGATACAGATGAATAGCCTAACAAAGATAGAAGTCAAGATATATAACGTATACTTATATAAATAGCAAATACAAGTACGTTACTATAGCGTTATCCCATACCCCGATCCTATCTCTAATTCCTAAGGGTTATGTTTTCAAAAATCACTTTTAGTTAAAGTATTTCATAAACCTATGCTCTGATACCAAGTTGTAACATCCCTTATCTAGAAACCTAAAGCTAAGCGCTATTTATGATGTAGTCATCTATAGTATTAACTTTCGGCGACTAAGTATGGCTACGTTAATGGTATCTATAATATCAGAGGCACCTGAATATGAAACAAATCATAGATTTCAAAACAGATTTTTCCATTACAATTCACATATTCCATATTCATATTACATATTCCCAATGCGTTTCCCAGGCAATGATAAAATATACTTATTACAAAATACGCCAAAAGCGGCATAAGAGGATGCCCCCATGGACGATCAGAGTCATATAGTCATAATTGACTTAATACATACACGGTGGAAATAAACATAAAAAAACTGCAACTCCTAAATAGCTATCCGTTAGCCTCCTGCTTTCCTCTGGTAGCTTTATTCATCATCCTACTAAAACCTGAAAGAATCTTAACCCTCAGCCTACTCAAATCAATTTTGGCACCCGAGAGTCTAAGGGGAAAAACATAAACTTCGAGCTAGACATAAAGTCTAGTGTAAATAATACTGTACATCTCGGTTAACTAATATTAAGTGAGATCACGTTGCTTAGCGAAATGGGTTTCCCCTCACTAATATCCTTTTTAAAACATATCTTTTGCAAACCTTAATCCTGCAACCAAAACTGGTTAATATTGTAAAGCATCATTAATATAAACATATAAATTAGATAACAAATGGACTATCTGCCCGAACAATATAGTTTTGTTTGGCTTACGATTAACCTTTGGCTGACTCAGACCTACCAGACGAAAACAAAATAATCTAACATCTATTAGACATTCTTTTTCTGGACTATCTGTCCTTAACTATTTGTTAAATACTTTTCTTGGATGGTCTGTCCCTAACTTAACATCTCCCAGGGTCACCTGATCCTAATGGTTTTGCGGGCTCACCAATAACCTATCTGTACACAATCATATGTTCCCTTTTGTGTGTAATCATATTTTTAGTCTCTTCTATGACAAAGCCCTACACACTGAAATTTTGGACTGAATTAGCTGGGGATAATAGATAATGTATAGGGGGTAACCCTATACCAGTCCCATCTGGTATTCTAATATCCGAGTCATTTTCACTTCGGGATATCCTCCCATGATTTTCCTTGAAAACCTTTTCATATGAAATTGATTTATAACCTTTTAAACCAAACTTAAACACGGAAACATTTATACTTTATGCTTTACTCAAAATCACCTTGCCATGTTATATACATACTTTACTCAAATCTTTGTTGATGAAAATATGTAAACCTTTGAAAGTACCCTTTTCGAATCCATTGAAAGTACCTCTTTCGAAACCATTGAAAGCATCTCCTTCGAAACCAAGTAAACCCTTCATTTATCTAGGCCGAAAGGCCAAAACCTTCCTTTTGAAACCTTTGAAAACCTTCCTTTTGAAAGCATTAAATCCTTATACATCATATCTCAAAACATTTCAAAACATTGCCTTTAGAAAACCTTGGAAAACCTTCCATTTCGACCCTTTCGAAACCGTCGGTTCGGCTCCTTCGAAATTCTTTGGGGAACCACCCCTTCGAAACCAATTCCAAAACCTTTCGAAAGCATTAAACCTTTAGAAACTCAAACCTTTCGAAAGCACTTGGGTTCGATTTAAAACATATGGAAAAACACCTTTCGAAACCATTCTCTTTCGAAACATTGGGTTATACTTCAGTTAGACCAAAAGGGTCATTTAAAAACATCTATGTCGAAAGCCTTCCTTTCGAAACCTATTTCTATGTAAAGAAGTGATGATGTCGAAACCATCCTTTCGAAAGCATTGGAGAAGTAATTAATTTTAAAAGCAAATACACCTTTCGAAACTATTAGCTTTGAAAAGTAAAAAGGCGGCAGCTAGGGATTTCGACCCCTTCGAGAGCTTTACTTAAAACAAAAGAATGTAACCAAGTCAAAACCATTCTTTTGAAAATATTTGACCCTGTCGAAAGCAACTGAGTTGAAACCTATCTCTGTTGAAAGCAAAGCAGGCACTACCTTAGTTTTGAAACAGACATACTCCAACCCCTTCGGAACCTAAGGTTTCGATCAAGTACCCCTTCACCTTTATCCAAAGCGCTACATACCAAGTAGCTTGGTACCATGCGCATCGGTTTTGAAACCATTGGTGGCGAAAGGTCTTGGTCGGAACCCCCTGTGCCGAAAGTGGCGAAACATGCAAAAATCAGATTACCTTTGTTTTTAACTTAAAAGAGTAAACTTTTTAACTAACCTGCTTTTATTTGTCAAATTTTCATTGGTTGCTAAATACTTTTCAGAAGTGCTGCCAATAATTTCAGAAATTTTTTAAAATGCCCCTTCTCCTTAATTAAATATATAAAACATTTAAGTCCCATACCTTAAATAATTTTATATATTCATAAAAACACTTAGAAAATCTAGAAAAATCCCAGAAAATATATGTTAATATGTTTTCTAACATACAAAAATTTCTCACCCAAACAACTATTTATTTTGCCATAAATAATTTATAACCCAGTAAATCATTTTCTTCACTAGAAAATCAATATAAAATCCAGATTAATTCAAAAAATTATGAAAATTGAAACCCATCTCTAAAATAACATATCTAAAATCGCAAGGGATTTGGATGTCATTGAATAGGGTTTTCACATCAAACATGTCATAAAAACCAATATAAATATGCATAAATCATCAATAAGCATATATATACATTTTTCTCCTCTAAAACATGGCTAAATCATGCAAGATATTCGGGTTTTCATTTAAAACCAAAAACATATAGAAAAATGAGATGTAATCATTATTCACCTTAGCTTTTTGATTAGGATGTGAGATTTGATCTTGATTATGTTGATTTACTTCTTCCTCTTGAAATTCCTAACTTTATCTTCTCTTGAGATTAAAAATGGTGGCCAGCCTTAGAGTATTGTTGTTTGAGAAAATGAAATGAATGTGAGTTTGGTTTCCTAAGGGTTTAGGGTATAAGTTCTATCATTTTCCTATTTTACCCCTTGCTTATTTCCTAACACTTATGTCCATTTTATTTCTTTAGTTCCTTTTACGTATAGGCATGGCTACCCTTGGTTAAATCAAACCCCAATCCATTAATCAACACATCATTTTATTTAATTTAGATAATTAAATATTCTAAATAATGTCACTAAAAAATATGGGGTGTTACATAAGTCCTTAGGATTTGAATGCCTTATAATTGGATAATGATTTCTGAATAACTAATTATTATCACTGCCTCGATTTAGTTAGGCTTACTTATAATGGGATACCGATTATAGACGATACATGAGTAACGTTCCAATCGGTAGTAATGCACTCTTACGATAAACAATGCATGATTACATGATAAATAATTAACCTAAGATAGATAAATCTGGGACGAACATGGAATGACATTAAAATATGATAACTTAACCTTGGGTGGACAGGGATGGCTCTGATAATGATATATGATAACTTAACCCCCGACGAACATGGGATGACTTAGATAGTGACATATGTGATATGGTAACTTCGGATGAACATAGGATGATTAGATTTATATTGACACTTAAGCAAGTACTAGAGTCCATAACTATAATGGTCTAGAATGACCTTTGGTTTGCAGAGAATCCAAAAGGAATTAGATGGTTCACCCTAACTTGGATCGATGGATAATCTGAGAGTTCAACTATCGATCACTCCTGATACTTGTTTTTGGGAAAAGCACACCTTACATTTATAAGGCAAACATTGGGGTAGAAGTATCATGGACAAAATTTACAAGGTTTTAGAACATACTCGAATGGATGAACCAGACTTTAAAATGATAAAAGAACGAGTTAAAGAGCTTGGAAGATGTCGAGATTGAAAATATCAAAAATTTGGGTCAAGTTTTAGAAATGTAAATCTGGTTTGTACCAACATGATTCATGTTGGTACCAAGATGATTTTCACTGACATGATTCATGCCAACATGATTAGAACCATCTTGAATGATGATATGAAGAAAGTTAGGAAGTTTAACAAACTTTCTAATAACGAAATCTTGTCAATACCGACATGATTTTGAGACTTGAAATAGCAAGAGATGGATGAATGGAGCTTAAATATGAAGGGAAAATCGACCTTGGATACATAAATTTAGGTATTAACGACCTGATTCAGATCAGTACCAACTTGATTTTCCTCCTGATATTTGTGTGGCGTGACCTATTCTATGCATTAGATTATCAAATCTTAAAGTCTTTGATGAATTCAGGTCCGGATAGTGAGATTGGTGCATGGAATCGCCTATAAATAGCAAGCTACCTACAAATTGGAGAGGACAATTCCTTTTGGACTTCTTTTTCGACCTTCCTCTTCCCCAAACCCTTGTAAATCCGAGATCTACTAGATTATGGTCGGGTTTAAGTGGTAATCTTTATATTTGGGAGACAAAACATAAGATAATAAAATTAAAGTGGACGTACATCGGAGAATTTATCGAACCACTATAAAAATCATGTTCTTGTGTTTTTATATTTTGATTGATGTAGATTATCGATGCTTTCATTTAATACTAGGGTGTTCTGTCAACTTTTGGTACAACATGATGTAACTGTATAACATTGTCACTTCGAGATCTCCTATTTGATCTTAGTCATAATTAACCAATGGAAACTCTCGAGTGTGTCATTTCATAGTTATCCAATAATAATTATTAGTACATAACCTCTTGGTTCCCTTGGTAGCGATGAGTAATACACTGTCCAATATTTGAAGAGCGCTATGTATTCTAGTCTCAATGGATGAGTTGATATCCTTTCTTGGAACATCTTGACTAGGAATATTACGAACAATTTGTTATCTTTCAATGTGATAAAATTCTCATTATTACAGCCATTTGTAATTGTTATCGCATAACATACTATTTAAGGATTTTCTATTTATACTATTGACGTCCAAAATGGATCAACACCCAAACACCTGTAGAAATATTAAGATCTAGTAGTAAATATTTGAAGAATAGTAGGAACAACGAGATTTTTAAAGTGGTTTAGCAATCTCTGGCCTACGTCCACTATAGATTTTAGGGATTATAGATTTTAGAGTCCTAGTACAAGGGATTCACTGATCTAATGGTTAGAATAGCAAATAGTAGCTTCCTTAGTGACTTTAATGGAAGGGGGATAGAAGGTAAAGAAGATATTGAGCAAAAAGTCCTCCTCCAATTGTTTTAGGGTTTGCATTTATAAGGAAACTATCTAGCAGAATCGAAAGTCCACGAAATACTAAGCCCCGATCTAGATCCAAAACTGTAGGATGGAAAGATGGGGCCCCTTGGGCCATAATTTCTATTCGGTACCAACCAAAAGTGGTCGGTACCAACATGAATTTTAGAGGGGGATCATCCTATTCTTCCCTCCTTTGGTCATCTACCCTCGATCCGTTATGTTTCGAGCACTTCTTCATTAAGGTTAAGTTGCTTCTAAGAGGTCCTGATACCATTTGTACTTGTTGGTTTTCCCATAGAAATTCCTTTTGTTCATGCATTCCTTGAGAAAAGCACTCCATAAACAATTGCCTAGACCATAGCACCATGTACAAGGGCTTTGGGGATGTACATGGGGTATAAAAAGAGGTAGGTACCGAGTAGAAAGTACTCGACACCTAGTTGTTTCCTTAGCTATAGTGAACCCCAAAATTCTTGAGTCTATTCCTATTACTTTCCTAAGCCTGTTCCTAAGTCCGTGAATCATTTTGTCTTCATCCTGACGTCCAAATTCCAGTTAATACCTGCTTGGTCAAAAAGTCGGATAACACTTGCCCCTCAAAGTATGCATTCGTTAAAAACAAGGCATACTCTGGAACAACACAAGCATTCTATTATCATTTACTTTCATTGATTATCCAAGAGTTGCTTCAAAATATTGTATTCACTTTGTGGATATCCGTTCAACTACTTTAAGTAATAGAAATTCCATTTCCAATGCGAAAGACCAGATCTACGCTCTGGGATCGTTCCGTGCCTTAGTTGGGTATGCTATTCTTTTCTCTGCTTTTTCCTCGATTATTTTCTTGAAAATTCTACTCGGTAACGAGTAGTTCTTCTCAGTGCCAAGTACTTCGGTTTGATCCGAGTGCTATATATTCGGCATTTAGGGAAAAATCCCTCACATTTTTGTTCCTACTCGTGCCCAATTACCTTCTCTTGAGTTCATTGTCTATATCGATCATTCACAAGCTTTGCTCTACCATGTGAAACCGGTTGCCATTGTCACTTCCTCATCATCGTTGACCTCCCGTGGACGCCGCCGCCTCCAGATCTTCGCCCCAATCACCGTTAGACCCCTCAACAAGCTTGCCACCAAATCCTCTATCGTAACTCGACCCCGAGTTCATTGATCTAGCATCCGAGTCTCCAAATCATCAAGGTGGACTGGTCGATGATCAGATCTTAGTCATGGTGTGGTGGCCAGTGATGGTGAGGGTGATTTGGTGGGTTTTGATAGGGGTTGTTCGAAGTTAGGGCTAGATGTTCTATTCGGTTCTGACCAAGGATAATCTTGAATTCAATCTAAGGCGTCCTCAGACGATTCCAAAGAATGCTTGACCCCTTTGACTTCTATCTTTTAAATTCTAGAATGTTCTAACCTACTTCTATCAATACTCAGCCGATCGCTTACCATTGTTCGAATACTGATAGGAAGGTTCTTTTCCAAGAGCGGTCATATTGGACGGATTCCGAAATTCAAACTATTTCATCACCTGGCATTTTCAATACCTAAATATTCTTATAACATAGCACTCTCCATTGTTGCACTTCCGATGTTCCTAAAAAAGAGAAATTTTCGCATTACTCCAAACGGCGGTTCCATTATCGATTATCTAATGATAACGGGTAAGATACATTGCACAGTTCTGTCGTGCGGCATGGCTCAAGCACGAGCGAGTTATCTACACAGGGTGGTCCATTCTTCATGTACGGGACACGGGACTCACAATGCATAGAATAACACTTTAACTTGCACCAATCAACCTCCAGAATCCAATTGGTCAACACTCGTCGACATCCATTAGACTCTGGGCGTCGATCACATAGGTTTGAAACCAAAACAGAATTCAAGAATAAAACATACATAACCAGGTTGAATACTAACTTTTCCTATCCAGAATGACTTGTCAATCGTCTCACTTTAATATCGATGTTGGGCCATCTACCCCTTCTAAAGCCGATCCACCATTGCTCAGGCTTCAACATCCATGCCTTCTGGAATTAGGCGTTCTATTACCGGTTAACTACAAGGAATGATCGTTCCAGCAAATCCAAACCAAAAACAACCTCCTTCATTGAATGGGTATCTCAATTTAAATTTTTTGGATGACCTATCGAAACAAACACCGACAATCCATATCCTAAGACGCTTTAGACTATTTTCCGATAACATGGAATGCCAGAAGGCGATATCCTACTCCTACTCAGGGTCAAAGGGCTCACGATCCTTCGGTAGGCTATGCAGCCTGCAATAAATACATGTGCTTGGGCAGTGATGTACTGCCCTTCAATTTGATCCTTCGAATGAACCTTTAAGAGCTTGGGCTGGCTCCGTTCTAGGTTTACCCTAATGTATATGAACTTCTAAGCTCTCTATCCATGTCATTCATTAACCGATCCCAACAACCTCTAACTTTCAAAGAGCTGACTTTTCTCTTAAGTTTCAAGCACCAACAAGACTCATGATTATTGAAGCCTGGTGCAGGTGCAAAATTATAGAAGCACTCTAAATGCTCATATTTCAAAAATGAGTATTTCTTCATCCGATGCCCCTATGGCTTCAATGAGCTTTGGCTTTCTGGCAGTAAGATCATTTTCTTCTTTGCTCTTCATGCACTTTGATTCCTTTTTTCCTTGTGACTAATTCATTATCTTCTATCATGCAGATTTTCCCACTTGAGATGCACATGACGAGCATGTCGACACCTTAAGAGCTCTAAAGGAGATTAGTTTCTAGCACCGCACTACTGCACATCTCCTAACGAACGAGAACCTGTATCAGTGCGATTTATTATCTCCTACCACCTCTACCATTCCCGCGATTGCTCCATCAAGTAGTTCAAGAATGTCGACCCGATCTTCTGCTCCCATTCGCAGCTCTGGCAATAATATTCAAAGGGAAGTTGAAGTTTTGTCGGGCACTGAAAACATCTATGAGCCAACAGAAAGGGCAGTGGAAGAATCAGCCGCTAGTAAAATTTGGAGAGATAGGGATGAATGAGCTAGAATGATGACAATTCTAGAGGAAAGCGAAGAGGAAGGAAGGAGGGAAGGAAAGGAAGAGATAAGGGTGGAAGAAGCAGAAGAAGGATAATGAGGAGAAGGCTAGCAAAGTTACAAGGGAAGCGACAATGACTACGATATTAGTCCGGAGGGAGATAAGTCATTTGATGAAACATCTCCTGAAGCCATTGAACTTCCTGCTTCCCCGTGTTCAAAACACGTGATTATCAAGTCTCCAAAGAAAGATGTAGAGATAAGCACGTCAGTACCAATGGTGGTGACTCCTTCAGCCTATTCTTTTGATGACAGCTTTGGCTCTTTAGGAGACTTCGATATTAAAATTGATGGTCTTCTTAAAGAAGGCTCCCATGGCTTCAGCTTCCCATTTGGGGATATCAAGGAGGCAAGATTCTGTCTTTAATTCTACGCAAACACAGTCTATAAAGTACTTAGAGAGACAATGGCATGCTACACACTTCACTAGGATCACGCACACACATCCTTGCATTCACTTGAATCCTTTAATTCCAAAGCTTATATGTCCTTTCTTCTCATTGCAGGTACTATGGCAAGAGATAGTTATAGCACGCTCTAATATGGAATTGGAGAATTGAGAAGGTGGATTTCTAATCCATGTCTGCCCCATTCCAGCTATTGTGGTAGCCATAAGGCCAAGGAGGAGAGATTTTAAAGGAAGGAACGAGAGGAGGAAGACGACTGCCATACAAAAACAAGTGGAAAGAAGAGGCATGCTGAAGAAAAGAAACCTAGTGATCTAACCAAGTGGCAACAAAACTCTCATGATCACCGTGCCTTCCCTTCTAGCATTCCTCTACCCTGTAAAGAATCCTAATTTCCTGCTTACTAACAAACTCCACTACTCGCTTGTTAACAATGAACATTCCTCCTCATTCCAAGGGAACATCTATTTCCCCAACTCCTACTCCTGCTGCACTACCCTGCTTACAGACTATTTTTCCTGACCTTTTCTTATAGGGTGCCATGTTTGACCATGACATCAAAGATATTCCAAAGGGCGAAGCAGACCGAGATGTTTAGCGGATTCAAATGCATATTGACTAGGGCTATGAGTGGAAAAGACTTTACCATGCCCTCTTCAAGGTCAATTGTATTAACCATATGAATGTCTAATCCTTTAAATCTGAGAAAAGGACTTACGATAGCCTCGTTGTAAGGTGCAAAGAAGACCTGCAGAAGATGAAAGTGGAAAGAGATGCTATTTTGAAATCTAAGGCTAATATTTGATAGCTTAATGGTGGAAATGAGGATGGCACATACCAATGTAGAGCTCGTGCTGAAAAACCTGCTAAAAATTGCATATGAAGATAATGTCGCTCTGAAGACGTAGAATGCTATAAGGACCTGGCCCTTACTACAAAAGATGAAACCTTTCAGGTTAGAGACAAAACCATTGAAGGGAGGGTGATAGAGATTTGAAAGCTTTGCACGAAAAAGAATAAGATTGAGGAGAGCTTTCTATTAGCGAAGACCAAAAAACTAGACATGGAGGTCGATTATTCCTTTACCATACAAGAACCGAAAGTCCTCAAGAAGGAAAAGGGCAAGGAAAGGGAAGAACCGAATGATACACTCTAGCAATTCTTTTCCAACGTTATTCAGTTCAAAAATCTAAAATGGCTGGGGGGTACATATGCCGTAACCCCTACTGATGCCAAGGAATAGGTGCTTCAAGGTTGGGAAACGTCCGGTGAAGGCCTCACTAAGGAGAAACTAATGGCCAAGTACTTCAACGCCGTAGATATAGTAAAACTCAAGGAGGGAAAGGTCATGCTTGTCGTAGAAGATGTTGTCGCTGCTATTGCTGCTGTC
Organism: Allium fistulosum; assembly: GCA_030737815.1. NCBI lineage: Eukaryota > Viridiplantae > Streptophyta > Magnoliopsida > Asparagales > Amaryllidaceae > Allium > Allium fistulosum. The sequence continues at coordinate 4,587,726 of JASFAW010000015.1, forward strand.
GAGGCTTTTGCCGGCCCAAGTACAGTATGTCCAGTAGAATCATCCACTCCAAAATCCAAGGAGCCTACGATGGATATTCCTAAACTAAGGAGGCTAGCACCGAGGCCACATAGACCATTCCAACATCTATAGTGACTACTTTTGTTAAACCCTGCATTCCATCCTTTATTGACCAATCGATCCAGCACTTGCCCAAAGAGGGCGAAATTTCTAAATCTCCTCCTTCACCATCAACTTTGGGCAAAGATACATATTTTGTTTCACCAATTTTTGAGAAAATCCAGTTCTCACGCGAGTCTGTTTCTAACCTTTACTATTCTATTTTCTAACTTGTAGGCCATCCACATCTTCCTCCTCTACAGCAAGACCCTCAGGGCTTGGGTCCTACAGTAATCTTTACCGCATCAACTTCTGTCTCTACCGCATTAAAATCTGCCAGCTCTGCATCTATAAGCCCAACTACCAAGCTTCCCCCAATTAAGCTAAAGCCCCTTGGAATCAAATCCTCTGAGACCTCTACTTAGAAGACTATTGAGCCTCACGCTGCCACCGAGGGAGACACTACCCAGTTCAAGGGCAACACCTTTGAAGAAGGGAAATCCAAGGGTGGACGAAAGCACAGGAGGCGACTCGACAACTCCAGCCACAAGTGTAGCAAGAAAGGTAAGAATAAATAGATAATTCTTGGGTCTTATGAGCGAGGCAACTCTTTTTGTTGTACCTGTTGGCTTTCCTTTTTGTTGTAAACAGGCAATGTCTATGCGGGAGCGGACCCCGCAATCTTTCGTATATAAAAGCTTAAATAATGAAAAATAATTTCCTTCTGTGGTCTTTACACCATTTACTTTTCTGCACTTATATATGATGTACTTGCCTATATGCAACTGCTTGTGTATACAATATAATTGCTTGTTCTGCAATTTATTCATATTATATATACACATGTTCCTTTGCAATGCTTTTATTTACTGTAACTTTGTGCATATAAATAAAATTCCTACAATCGCTTTTGTTATATTCCAGTGTTTAGTCATGTTATTAGTTGCAAACGTGTTCCGTTTGGTGCAATGAAGTTATTATTTAACAAACTTACAGTCATTCCTGTTTTTGCTAAGTTGAGTTTCCTTCAACCGATTACTAAATGTAAGTAATTCAAGTTTCGTGCTGCTTCCTATTGCCAGGGAGAACCGACTGGAATACTTATTTCTTTCCATATATTCCGTTACGAAGCAAATCCTATTCGTAGGACTTGCTATTCTATATGCAAGAATTCAGGCTCTGATAGGAGACAAACACTGTAAGGCAAATTATCTGATTGCCATTAGTTCGATCTTGCATTTCCAGTCTTGATCTTGGACAAGAAGAGTCTAATAATTCCTGCCTTAGTTTTTAATGACTATCCTTGGTTATCCTCGACTAAGCATGTCCCACTACCGCTAGCGCAATAGTAGGAATCTAGTTCATACACCAGTTCTTGTCTCTGAGAATAGACGATTTAGATACTTGTCTTTGGGCATCGGTCTTCGACTACACCAACCGCCTAGTGTCAGCTGGGAGTGTTTGTCAATAACCTCACCCATCCTCGACCTAGCATACCCTGCTGGGCCGCAAGCATGGTCCTTAGAATTCTGACCACCCACTAGTTTCTATATTAGACAGCTGACACTTCAACCATCCAATTCTGAATATTCCTTCTTGTCATTGCCAAATTCCAAGCAATGGCCAATACTTGCAAGCCAGCATCGAATTTTTCAATCAACCCTTGAGTGGTAGTCCTTCTTAAGGTTGCCAAATTCCAAGCAACGGCAAATACCTAGAGGTTGGGGTCGAATTACCTAATCGACCACTGGGTGGTCATTTATTTTTATCATTGCCAATCCCGGCAACGACAAATACCTAAAGGTCAGGGTCGAATTATCCGATCGATCCATGGTGGTCATTCCTTCTCGATGTTGCCAATCTCAAGGCAATGGTAAATACCTAAAGGTCGGAGTCAAATTATTTGATCGACCCCTATGTTTACTCTCCCCGGTATCGATCTTAAGCTAAAGGAAATGGTTCCATAGGGCCGAATTATTCGATCGACCCCTTAAAATTATACTCCTCGGCTCCGATCGTGGGCCAGATGAGTTATAACCATTTCTGGGTTTTGGAATGGTATGGTCGAATTGTACTGTTAGATTGAACCAAAGGAGTTTGTACCTGATTGTACTACTAATCGTGCAACTCAACATTTCTTGCTTACAAGAACGCGGTTCTATCAGTTAAGGAAGAAAATCCCTAACTACTGAAATAGAAATAAGCTCATCCTATGGTAGGTCTAAAGAATAAAGATAGCTCAACATAACTGGTGCTTGCAGATCACAAACAACCTCTAAGCTATGCATGTCATAAGAGTCCAATCTAACAGTGCACCTATCACATTCTATTATAGCCCCATATAGGGGCATCCAATCCACGCCTAGTATCAGCCCAAACCCAGAGAACCCACCACATAGGCATCACACTCAAACTCGACCCCAAAAATTATAAATCTCAAATCCCGACATATCATAGACAAATAAGTCAATCCCCTATGGGATTTGACACAACTATAGAGCCAGTCATAGTACGAGTTTCTAAGTGCAAGTCATCAAAAAGTCTATTAGGTATAAAAGAATGAGAAGCATCAATATCGAATAAAGTGCAAACAGAAAGACTAAAAAGAGATAGCACACCTTCAATCACCACCTTCTTCCCTTTATCCAGTGCTAGCTGGACACTGGAAATGGGAACATCCCCCATAACATGTGCCCGAACCACTTAAGTAGAAGCTAGAGAAGTAGGTCTAGGTGGTGCCGGATAATTCCTCTTAATGTACCCAACCTGATCACAATTGAAGCACTTCGACTTCTGCAGCGAACATTCCCTAACATGATGCTTGCCCTTACATCTGAAACACTTCAACTCCTTCTTCTAGACATTCCCTTTAGGTGAAGGTCCACCCTTCTTCTTTCCTTTCTGAAAATTCTCTACTTCAGCCTTTTGGAGCCTCATCCACCTTCTTAGCAATAGAAGTAAGCAATGTCATCTTAACCAGACCCTCATAGGTAGCTCCCATAGGAATATGACTCACTACTAAGCCCTGTAGTGGTTGATTCAAACCCTTAGCAAACTTGAATGTCTTTTTATGTGGGGTATTGATCAACTCTATTTTAAACCTCACAATCTCATTAAATTGATTAACATATTCTTTAAATGACAAATCACCCTACTTCAGATTTATAAACTTCTCTACCATAACTCCTTCCTTAGCCTGTAACAAGAACTTCATCTCAAACCTCTGCCTTAACTCTCCCTAAGTCACAATACCAGTACCAGTCGCAACCTCCCACCAACCAAAAGCCTCCCCTTGTACCTACCAGGTAGCAAGCTACCTTCTAATCTCATCGATCAAACCCATAAGTCCAAATATCTGTTCACAACTATGGATTCAAGATTTAGCATCAAAAAAATCTCAATGCCTAAGAATAGCTTGTTACCCAAGTTGGAAAAGTCCTTGCATAGCTTAGAAATGTCATGAGCGACATATAGGTGGGCATAGGCCCCACCAACTACCATCTCTGTAGGCTCTCTAGTTGGAGGCTCAACCGGTCCTCTAGCCTGTAAGTAAAAGTGGAACCAAATGGGCATGTTCACGCCCAGAATACCAGGGACGTCTATAGAGCTAGATCCTACGGTATCAACCATCTCTATCTACGAATAGTAAAAATTTAATTAATTACTTCCATATATATCTCAAATAAGATTTAAGGTAAAGAATAGCACAGGCGGGAATTATAATAAGCACTAGCACGAATTTGAGGGATTCTTAAAGATTTTTTTTTCAAAAATACCTATATGTATATATAGTTATACTTTGGACATCCATTTTGAAAACAATTTCAAAAGTCTTTTTTTTCTTTTTAAAATCATATATACATATATATCCATATGGGTCAACTATACTCCTATCCCTAGGAATATTGAACCTCGCTCTGATACCACATGTAACAACCCGCATCTCTTGACATACCAAAAACACACATCAAAAGACATGGTTCGTCGGTTTAAGGTAAAAAGTAGTATCACAGAGACTATGATATCAATAAAGAAATAATCTTTCTAATCCAAATGCTATCACAGTAGAAACGTAGTATCAGATAAAATGATAATCTCATAAATAATAGCAATAAAAATCTCAGAAGTATCAAAAATATCCAATCTCAAAATATCATAGTATCGTAGTCTTAAAAAATCATCAGTACATATCAAATACCAGAGTATCATAAGAATAACTCCTCGTAAGCAAAGTACTAAAAAAGTAAAATGTACTGATAGGAAATACATGATAAAAGATAAATAGAGCTAGACTCTAGGTACGATAATTCGACGGCAGCAATGGACCTGTCACTAGCAACTCTGTCCACCTGTGGTGGGGGTAAACATGGAATGGGTCAGACATAAAGTCTGGTGAATGAGAACAAGACTAACAAGGAAATTAAATATAATTGACTCCAAGTCTACTCTAAGTGATATAGAGTGTATACAGTGTCCGTGCACCTAAGGTCGCATGCTTAAGTCATAAGTCAACAGTCTGATAACATAAAGGATAACAATAGATCGTAAACGATCACCTGATAATTGGAAAACAACCTACTGTCCCACTTTAACTCATACTAGGACTAGAGAGGAAGAACACACATGTAAACTTGCATAGTGACTCATTGAATGCATCCATGTCCAACCACTTGATTCTTGTAGCAAAATACCTCTTAGATACCCCTGGGAGTTATTACGCCCAACTCCTACCAGTACTGGATATAACCTAGCTTTAAGCACCAAAAGCTCATACAAGCACAACAAACAAAAGATCGAAAATTCGATCACAACAAATAAGAGATCGATGATCCCAGTGCCATCACATAAGTGCACCTTTAGTCGTCTAAACGACACATAGATCGAACTTCATAATATGGAAAAAGTGAATTAAATACGCACCTCAAAATAAATGACATAAATGTCCACCGGTCAAACAATCTAAAGGACAACAAGGTCCATAAATCTAAAGGCACCAGGTTGTTAAACAGTCTAATAAGTCCAAAAACGGCGTACAACAGTCGACTTATGTCATTCTTAGGTCGATTGCCTATAAGAAAACAACAAAAGGCCCTAAATAGTTTACTTAGTCCAAAACAACATACGACTGTCGACTTATGCCAATCTTAGGTCGGTTGCTTACAGGCTAACATCTTCATTTTACTTATATTTTATAATTCAGATTTCACTTAATTACATTTAGTTGCCAAAAGATATTACAACTAATCATTATGCTTCAACAAAAATGCACTCTAATCATTACGCAATCTAATTATTACGTTTCTACGATATTAGCTCTAAACATTATGCGGTCTAATCATTATGTTTCTACAATTTAGATCTAATCATTACGCAACTTTCACATTATTTAAATCCTCAATTTAACATTATAAAATCATGTTTTAGCATTGGATTTAGGATTCTACAACTTGCATATGTCAATTGCAATTAGAGCAAAAGATTCGTTATTTCAAATTCTGGATTTACGATTTCAATAGATTAAATTCAGAAGTGACAGTCAAATTGGAATAGGGTAGAATTTAGAATTTATTAGTTTAATTATCATTTACAATTTTAATAGATAAAATTTAGTATTTGCACTCCAATCAGAATAGGGTAGAAATCAAAATCAATTAATTTAATAATCTTGTTAAAATCTATGCCCACTCATCTCCATCCTAAGCTCTATATTTGCTCTAAATGCTGCAAGCCTTTTTCTTCATTCTCCGCTTAGATCTCTTCTCTAGTTGTAAGATCTCTCTTATTATTTTTTTAGGTTGAGATTTGAAAGAGAATTGGAGTTTAGAAATACATTTAGAAAACTAGGTTTATGGTTTTATTTTGATAGAGCTTCGCTAGGAAGAAGAAGATTAGTTTTAGGCTAATCCTAGCTATGGATTCATAGAGCAACGCCCTCAGCCAACACAGTTAGATCAGGACCCTAACTGATCTCTACCGCTCTCCAAAGCCTTGCCATGCGCGAAAGAATTTGGGATGAACGAACAACTCGATCGAAAAATCATGATCTTCCGTTTCACCCGAGGTCAGATCGACCGCCGATGGGCTTGGTCGACCGTCCACGGTCAACCTAGCCCATGTCGGATCGACCGCCTCATGGTCAATTATTTATTATTATTTTATATTTTATTTCCTTTTCTATTTAAATTTCACATTTATTCAAACCTTTATAACTTTTCATTTTAGTTCGGATTTCAACATATTATATATAAAAATTGTCCAGAAAATTACTATGGACACAATGGTGCAAGTCCCGTAGTTAAATTCGGACGTTTATGAAAATTCTCCTTTTAGATTAATTCTTAATTTTTAATTATATTTTCGGAAAATTCCAAGGTGTTATATTTTGAATTTTGTTTAGTTGAGCTATGAGTTGAGAGGATTTAAGGGAACCTTTGCCATATTCTCAAAGTGCCCAAGATCTAAGATAGATCTTTGTGTTTCTCAGTTGAGACCGATTCCTGTACGTGGGATTACCATGAGTAGTGATGTTCCATGCAAGCAAAACAATGTTAAGAAAATGTGGATTTTTAGTCCAAAAATTAAAAAAATTAAAATAGGGGAGCTTTTTGACATGTCCATCTTTCAAGGAAAGGACTTAGGGACTGTGATCAAACAGGCTAGGGGTGGGAATAATGGTGGATAGGGAAGGCCATAAAGTCAAAGCAGGTAGGTTAAAAATGCTGCGATCAAGCTTGCAATATGTTCTTTTACCAAGATTATTTTTGTTGTTCCAAGTAAATCGTGGGCCAGTATAGAATATAGGATATAAACCAGAACGTTGTACGGGGTAGTTGAGGGGAGATATATCATTGAGGAATAGGAGTGTGCTACCAGCTTCTGTGATACATTGCGCATGCAATTGTAATCACCCATGCATATCCATGGGATGCTTGGAGAAGAGAAAGAGGAGATGTGATCTACAAACATATTTCTTGTAAGGACCGACTAGTGGCATAGATGAAAGAGATTTGGAAGGTGACAGATGAGGAAAGATGAGATAGGTTCAGATGCATAAACTGGTAGTGCTCAGTGATATTGATAACATGGAAAGTGGAAGTATTCCACATTATAATGATTCTACCATATGGTGCTTCTTAGAGATTGTCAACATAAGTCCAATTTTTATTTATATAGGAATAAGCTTTTTTAGTTAGAGGATCATTCAACTTAGTTTCAAGAATTGCAATCATTTGAATTTGATGGAAATTGATGACTTATTTGATTTCATTTTATTTGACTTGGAGGTGGACACCCCTTATATTCCAAACAGCGATTGGATCAATCATGGATTTTAGATGATTTATTTTTAGCTGAAGCATTTAGCTTTCTAGATCTTGTGTGTGTGTATTCTCATCAGTGTTTTATGTTTTATTGGTGTTAAATATTCCTTGATTCCAAGGTCTTTATCATTTTCAAAGTCTGTGTCAAAGGCTTCTTGTAGCTTAAGCTCGGATTTCTTCGTTTTCTTTTCCTTTTAGTCTTGTCATTGAGTTGTTGTTCATTGATTTATGTGGGCTGTATTGTATCATTATCATCTGATCTTTCATGCTCAGAAGAAACATTGGTATTAATATGGTCATCACTAGTATTTTGATGCATAGAGTTTTCATTGGTAGTGGAGGACTGTGGGATGGTATCAGGGTCAAAGAAGGTACTAAAGAAATATTATTGGCATTCATGAGATCAGTAATGGATTGAAATAGTTTGATGTAAGAATATAGTTAGGTGATAATGGATGGTATAGTAGATGTGGTGGTAGTTGAATCTGTGTAGGTAGTGAATTGGTTAGTCTGTGGTTGGATATTGGTTGAGGATGAGAAATGAAGGGAAGGTATGATCTTGATAGAGTATGGATCATGTAGAATTCTAAGGTTTCAAACTATGGCTGGGTCAATGGAATCCATGCGGATTATCTGTGAAGGACAATTATGAAAAACCATTGGAGGTAGGAATGGTTTGTGAAGTGATAAGGTCAGGACAGGTAGCATTGTGTGCAACATGGAAGTGTTTATGATGTCTTTGTATGTTAAGGTTAGAATCTTGGTTTGAAAGAGACTGTGTGGTCTGGACTAGGTCAGGTTGAACATGTAGATTATTGATTTGGTTATATGAATTATGGTGGTTTGGTAAGCTACCCAGTGAGGAGAGAGGGGTGTCATCTTTTGTGTGCAAGTTTATGGCCTGTGCACGTGACATAGATGATTTGTGTAACATTTCTTTTGCACTGCTAGTATTCATATTTCCAGCAACTTACTTGCCTTTGTTGAAGCAGTGGGTGTTTACTCAATATAGACCGATCATTTCAAATGTTGAGCCTATTATCTTATCTTTTTCCAATACTTATGGGATAACTCACTAACAACTGCATGAATTGGCTTTTTTCTAAGCTCTAATTCAAAAACCTCTTATGGACCACTGAAGCATCCTTAACACCAGGAGCTTAGAAAGGTTTTGAAACTGTGACATTTGCATATGGCATTTCAGCATCTACATCACAAAGTACTAATCTGATGACCGAAGCACTTGCAACTGGTACATAGCAAATGGTTTCCAGTCATAACCAATGTCAACTATCAAGTTATTGTCTCCACAAAGGATGAACTTATGCAATTCTCGGTCTGTTTAATCTTAACTAAGAACTTTGCATATTCCAAGCGACTAAGTTTTTCTATAGCCTCATTGAAGCATATAAGGTTACCCACATGGCATGCGAGCCAGTTAATGTCCAGGTGATGAGGGGGATATTGTATAAGTGTTTCCAAATTGGAACACTATGAACCATAGAGTGTATATTACCGAAATCATGCTGCCTTGAAGAGATAATGAACTTCTTATCTCGAATGAATATGGGATCAGATTTTAATAACTTGGCTCTGTCTTCATGACAAGAGAATTTAAAGTAGAAGTTCTTGGAATCTGACTTGACCTTCATGTTTCCTTTTAGCTTCTAATGCTTTTGTAAATGTGCCAGGACAACTGAGTAGGATAGATTTCTATCTAGAAAAAAATCCAACCAAGTACTCCTTCCAGTAATTGATGTCAACAGTCTTGACTTCTTCAGGAACTTGTAATGCGGAACCATAATAGTCCAAGTCATAGGAAAAAGGTTGGAAAGAGCCTGGTTCTTAGGTTTGTGGCTAAATAGAGAGGTCTATGTTTTGGTTTGGATAATGGAGGAGGTGGAAGGGTTGATGATAGATGAGATGGAGGTAGGAGGAGGATTAGAAGGAAGAGACTGGGATGATGATCATGAGGTTTGGGAAGGGCTTTGTCAATGGGTGGAGATGTTGGGATGGATTGATTGATGGGAGGAGGGATGATCAAGGATGTAGATTGGTCTTTGGGAGGTGGGATGATGGGTACGACAGGGATAGTTTTGGTTGAGGAGAGAAGAAAGGATGGAGAAGTGGACGCGGAAAAGATTTTTACTGGATGGGGTCAATGGGTGATCAAGAATAGACATTTTCTAAGAGATATAATTAGTTAATATCATAGGCTTTAGGGTCAATCCCTTTGCCTAATCTATTAATTCTTTAAAATCTCTTGTTATATTAAAGTACACATTATTCCGATATATAAAAAATACATATGGTTAAAAATAAACCCATTAAGTTTTATTATAGTTTCATCACATCATGGTTATTTACCCAATATTAAATTTTATTAACCCTCTATGTGTTAGTTTATTAATAAATAATCAATTAAGCAACTAAATTTACATTTCAACTTTAGATTAGTTATTTAATTCATTCATTTATAATAACATATTCATAACTTGGTCACACTAAAATACGAGAGGTTATATTCTTCACTTCTTATAAGAATTATGTCCTCAAAATTTTAACAAGGATAGAAATGCACACATAAGCACATAAAATATACAACACAAGTACAAACAATGCACTAGCCATCCACTAATGTAAAGTCAACGTAATGTATCGGTGCATCTACTAACACGTATCAAACATACTAGTATCACTAATACTTATAACAAATAATCAAATAGCTTATAATTAAATGAAAATCAAGAATCAATGAATACGGTTAAAGCTTTCTAATGACATTATGCACTTCCTAAGTAGGATCATCGGCGTCGTTCCTCCACTAAATGTAAATAAGTTTGATAACTTTATTCCTAAGCTCTTTTGTATCATGACCTGCTATCCTTTTTGGTTTATGCGCATTAGTATAATATAGTTCAATAGACAAATCTTAAATTTCCCTTGGTTTGACTATCGTGCTAGGATAATGCACACATTTCTTAGATGTGAAATGTGGAAAACGTTATGCACACCTGCTAATCTATTAGGTAACTCAACTCAGTTTGTGAGTTTACCGACCCACCCAAGTATAGAAAATGATCCTAAATATCTAAGAGCCATCATCTCCACTTTTTCAAAGCATAATAACACCTCTTATGGATAGGACCTTTACAAAAAGGTGATCGCAAACTATGATTTTTAATTCTTTCACCACTTATCAACATGACTTTTTATACCTTAATTGTGCCACGTTCATCCTTTCGATCACCTCAATCTTATCTGTATGAGCTCAAACCAAATTCGTTTTGAGCATGAGCCTGTCTTCTATATCTAACCAATATATTAGAAACATACATGACCTTTATTAAAGTGTCTCAAATGGTGCTAAACCAATGCACAACTGATAACTACTTGTTGGAACTGGCCCAGTCTGTAGCGGATAAATTGGGTAAATTTAAATATTTCCTTATTTGGATCATATTGGGCCTATAAAGTCTAATAGATTTTACCAAATCCAATCTAGTTTATTTAAATTAAATCATATTTTTATAATTTTCTTTATCTATTTAATTAATGTATATCATTAATTATTATTTATATATAAATCAGTGTATATCTATTTATACTCTTGTGTATCATATATTTTTGGTACAACGATCAAAATCCTTATTTTATAATGTACCTAGAATCCATTCTGGATTTGTGTATTATGCCATATAGCAGAGTCAATACTCTTAATGGCTTACAAACAACTGAGTAAATTATTTTCTCGACGTTGATTAAAACTCATAGTTTCTTTTTTAATGTGCGAGTGTTCTTATTAGAGATTCTAACAAGTGATGTCTATTTTAGCTTAGTTAATTTCATTTCATCTTATGTAATCAATTTTATCTTTGAATTATATCTAAATCCATTTTATTACCAATAATTTTGAAAGAATTTTCTTCATCATGATGTTGGTATTTCTTGAAATAACAAGTTTTCTCATTATAACGAAACATGCATTCAAAAACATTTTATGAACTGCCTTGGCGTATAAAACTATGTTCACGGTATAAATTAGTTAACCAATGTGGGGTTATTCCAATCTCCTTTAGGGGTGGTTCACACAAGATCCCTTAGAGCAAGTATAACATACACCATCTCGGTGCACACAACCAATCAACTCCTTGATCTAGGACACGTAGGGGTTTTTTATCAACTCTTATCTTGTATAAACTCATAAAGTATTCTTTAGATGAAACTAAATTTACTCTTATGCACTTACTCTTAAGTACAAGTCCTAACAGAAAGAGGTTTACTCAACCTCCATCAATCGTAGTTTGCCTAACAAAATTTGATTACTCTTTATTGATACATCACTACGTACCATAGGAAGGAGTGACTTCTAAGATTGTATCTTATTGGTTTTTAGGTTCTTTTGGAGCCCTTTTTCAGTGCACTCATCTAGTCGATCAAATCGAATTCTTTTATTTTTTTTTGCATGTTATGTTTTCTAATTCGTTTTATATTCAATGGACTTATCATAAATATACTACTTGTGTATCAAATACACATGTTTGTTTCTATAATAATTTATCTATGAATTTAACAAATTAAGTAGATTTACTTTGTAGACTTTAAACTTCATACATTTACATGTATCAATCTGAAGAGTTCATAACTCTTTTGTCGCTTCCACTGAATAATTGTTTTACCCTTAATTGTTTGAGATACAATTCACTAGCACCAGATATGATTCATAATCATATGATTATTGTATTATTTCTCAAGGATGCCGCTTAGTTCATAATTCCAAAATAATTGTAAATAGTTTAGATACATCTATATTTTCTATAGTTAACACGTCACTGATGTTATAAAATAACTGTTGTTATAATTGGATTATTTCATAACGAATATTCATAATAATCATCATAAAATAAAAGTATGTCTATTATCAATCAAAATTGAAAATAATAATTATTTCATAAATAATATTTGGTACAGTTACAAAAACAATTTTTTTTATCTTGATGCACCCACTGATAAGTGTTATATGGCATGCTCCTACTATTTTGTCATTACTATAAAAGTGTATGAAATACGAACTTCATTCAACCACTTAACATAGGCAATTTATTTCATTTACTATAACTAGTTTACGTCAAGATTTTTGATCAAATATCTTAAACCCAAAGAAATAACTCTCGTTGAAAATATTATCTATATGAAAATATATTTGGAATAGAAATTACATTTCTTATTCCATATTATCCACTAGTATCTTATACAATTCTTATTTTCAATGTATCATTATAAAGTAGAGGTCACATTCACTCTTTTCGTCACAACTATTCATGTCTTCCATTTACTCTTGAACATTCGCTTTCCTTTCTAAATGGTTGAAACATTTAAAGGATATCCTTACTATAAGATCGCACTGAATTCTTTACAAATGTGCATTTGTTCATCCTTAGCATTTAACGATATCAAAATATTTGTACTTTAAATAAACCGATCAAATGACATTTCAATGATCGAATTCTTAGGTCCATCTTTTAGCTTTTGGTTCAGCACTACATTTAACACAACAAATTTCTTAGTATAATTAATCATATTGAATACATGATCTTACATCATGTTTTACAGCCTTATTTCGATTGAACTAATTTCATTGAGTACTTGTATATTACAAATGCGACTATTCATCGTACAGTTTTTGGATGTGCTTGCATATGGATTAAAAATCTATATTCTTATGTTGCTTTTAGAGTTCAAAACTCATAGAATGCAATACACGGTCTCAGGAAAATAAGCGTCTCTTTAATAGGAGAGGGAGAACACAATACATTTCTTTTAGAGTTCATATGTGCTTGCATATATAAGTATCTTATTAATTAAACCATATTTAATTAATGTTAATTCATTTTAGTAAAATCATTTTATTGACTTTAGTCTTTAACTTTACTTATTAAATCCTATTTAATTAATTTAATTTATATTAAATTTCTAAAATTATATATATTATTTCTTTAAAACCATTTAAGATAAATAATCAACTATAATATTTAAAGTTTGTTTATGTATACATATCAATATATGTATACATTTTAATTAATTAACTTTTAGTTAATTTTATTTAATAAAATTATTTATTTAATTAATTAAATTTTTTAATATAATTCATCTAAAACAAATTTAAGATAAATATATAACTATAATTAGTATAGCTACATACATATATTAGAAAATTTATATTTTTAACTAATAAATATTTTAATTTATATTTAGTTCAATTAATCAAATTAATTAAATATGTATATTGAAAATTTGAAATTAAATCAAAACATTTATAATAAATTTAAATTTATTTTATAGCCCTTTATAAAATTTCATTTTATGTTTCAAATTTACCATTTAAATTTAAAATATATTCAAATTTAAAATATATTTAAATTTTCAAATATTAATTTGAAAATTAGCCCAAAGCCCAACTAACTCTAGGCCTTACATGTGCTCCATCCTTTTGGACTTACTCTACCCATTGGGCTAGGCCAGCAGTTAGGGAGGGGATAACAATTGACTATTCTAACCCAAGCTTAGGCACTACTTTTCTATAAATCCATTGGATAAGTAGGTTTATGTAGTTGTCGTAAATGTTGACTAATCAGTATTCATAAACTATTTGGGCTCTAATACCATTGTTGGAACTGGCCCGGTCTATAATAGGTAAATTTTGTGAATTTCAAAAGAAATTCCTATTTGAATCGTAGCTGGCCTATGAAGTCTAATTTGTTTTACTAGATCCAATCAAGTTTATTTAAATAAAATTAGATTTTATTTAATTGTCTTTATTTGTTTAATTAAAATATATTAATTAGCTGATGTTACATATAAATTAGAGTATATCAATATATTCTCTTATGTATATTACGTGAAACAAAGTAAATGTGTACGTCATTAATGTATAGATATACAAATTTGGGATTTACATCTACCACGCACATATTCTCCATTTATACGTGCATTGGTTGGCTTCAAACATTATTAAAAATACACATAAATATTTGAAAAATTCAAATTTTATTTGTATATTAAATAAAATAAACTTTTGAAATATTTGGTTAAATTTTGACAAAGTGAGTAAAATATAAATTCAAATATTATTTAAATATATATTAATTTTTAAAATAAATATTGATTTATAATTTATAAAATTACCTTGATTTTTGAAAATAATATTAATTTTTTTTATACATAAACTATTTAAAGCTGCATAAAAGAATTAATGTATGTATTCTATAATAAAATAAATATCAAAATAATATATCTTTATTTTATGTTTTGTTATCTGAAAAAAAAAATTCCAAAACTATGTATATATAATATTTAAATATTTATCCATACATATATATGTATATGTATTATAGTATAAACATTATTTATAATTATTAAAATATAAATATGATAAAATTATATTAAAATATCTTCAAAGGAATTTTATTTTTTAATTTCTAAAACAAATTTTTACATATGTATATATATATATATATATATATATTTAAGTATATAATTTATAATATAATTTAAAATAGTGAATAACATTTTTATATGGTTAAAAATTAATTTTATTGTTTAGAAAAGTAATATATAAAATATATGCATCATGGCTAATTGAAATATGATTCAATATATTTTATATAAAGATTTAAACCGCAATATCTATTAACATAGATAGTTTAATGAGATTTAATAACATATTATTACAAAGACAACAGATGCACATATAAAATTATTATATAATCTATCTAACACAACACACACACACACACACAGATATATATATATGATATAAAACATATATGGACCTTATAACTTAAAGAGATAACATTTGAATGCATGGTGATTAGTGGGATCTCTAGGATCAAGTTAAATCGATCACTGGATGTCGCTACAATCAAGTGTACCACTTTTATTTTATGTTGATGTGTTTCAGTCTAGAGGAGCTTGGCTAATTATTGGTGGATATGGAGTAGCTCATAGCTATAGGAGAAAGAAAAAGCTAGAAGAAAAAAATATTGAGGCTGGCTTGATTTAAATAATGGGAGAAGGGGAGACAAATTCTACTCTTTTTACTCTTTCTCCTTTTACAAATATTTAGACTTAGATCTGAAATTAAAACCAACTTCCCTCCATTACCGATCTTATAATGGATCCATATGGGGCATTAAAACCCAAAAACCCTTTAGTCAATCAATATCATTTGTAAAAGGTATTGACATCATATTTAGTACATACATATATAATTTTTATATACACATCCAATTAACTACTAATGACACCTAAAAAATACTAATAAAACCCAACACATCGAATAAATAAAAATTTCATAAATATTAATTTATAAAATTTATAAATCAATTAAATTTGTGGTACTTCAGAGAATTTGCTAATATGGGTGTGTGATTCGTAGATGTAAATTAATTCAACGACTAATATCAAACAATTTGAGTACTAACATTCGTCCATCACCTTAGCTAGCACTGTGACAACTTGTTAAATTTATCTCTTGTATATATTTATTGTTAAAATCCAAGTTTATAATATTAGTGGTATCTTTTAGTAATGATTATTTACACCAATTCTCCTTTTCAACACTATAACACTTTAGGATTTATGGAATTGTTTTTGATTAAAATTCTAACATCATCTATATTCAACTCAGTTACTCCATGAAAAATACTTAGTTTAATAATTTATTATCAACCGTACTACTCTAGCCAAATATTTTGACTTTGAGTTGACTACAGTAGACGTGCACTTACAATTATGGAGAGAATTCTCTATTGAATATCATTTCACTTTCAATGCTTTAACTCAGACCCAACTATAGTCGCTCAATGATCGTTATGCCATGATTTAGCTATAATCAGAGTGGAGTATACACATTGAAGCTCAAAGTTATCCTCAAATCTAGAGAACTGTATAATATCATCACTCCAAGATTTCTTATTTATCCTGGTTATTAACCAGTTGGAATCTCTCATGTGAGTTATTCCATAGCTTTCCAATCATTATTGGTATGTGACCCTTGTTGACCTCAACAACTATGAGTAATACATTGTATAGCATTTAGAGAACATTACGTACTTCGGTCTTAACGGATGTATCGATATCCTTTCTCAAAACATCTTGACTAAGAATAGATAAATTAATATGTTTTTGATGTTAGGATAATTTTCCCATGATTATAATTTTTTTTAATTAATAACACATAACATATCATTTAAGAATTTTCTATTAAACATACTTTAAATTAATTACTTAATTAATTATATCACAATGTAATAAAGTATATGTTAGAAACTCTATTGTGAGATTTCAATGACAACAACTATACAATTACATATACAGGATATATCTTTTCATATTACAGGTATATATATTAGAAGAAGATCACGGTGTACAACAAGATTATGGTTCACGGGCAATTAAAGAAAGATGGATCATACTATTTAAAAGTAAGGTCATTTTTTGTATATAGTCATAGATATATATTGTACGATCTCCTTGAGTGATCAAAACACATATAATTTCACATTGACAAATCTTACTAATAAATATTTTAATTTTATAGCTCACAGTATGATGAACGTCTGTCACTTAGTCACAAATGTCAGTGACAATTCTCTATTTATTATTTCCAGAGATCTACAGACGTCTATGATATAATGACAGACATCTGTGAACTGTCTCGGCCTAAAAACAACAAACTGCAACTGTCGTTTTTTGAATGGATGCTTCTCTCTGAACAAACTTCTTCCTCCTTCAACAGTTGCAATCATTCAGAAAAGAGTAATCTTTCAAGAAGCCATAACTTTTAAAAACAACTCTTTGATTCTATAAATACTTCAATCAATTGAGATTTTAGTTTAACCTGTTTACTATTCTCTAACTTCTATATTCAGACTTTTTTATGCTATCATTTAATATTCTCAGTCACTTCCAACCAAAATCTATATATTTTGGTTAAACTATTTCTTACAATTCCAAGCAACTCACACTCATTATCATTCAAAGGAGATTATAAAAAGAATTGTACTAGCAGTCAATATCTGCGTTATATAGAACACAAGATTGTTAAAGAAATACTATTTGTATCAGCCTAATTCTCCGGGCGAAGCGAGGATTATTGTTTAGTGAAATACTGAAGGGGAGATTCGGTACCGAACGTAGGACGGGAGGTCCTAACCAGTATAAAAACTTTGGCATACACATTTTTTGTACTTTATTTATATTTATTATATTTCCACATTTATCTCATATCTTGGTATACATTCAGATACTAATACACTGGTCATATTAGATATGATCCATTAGACTTTCATTTGGTATCAAAGCACGGTTATTTCAATTTATAGTAACACGTGATTGAAATCTTTTTAATTTGAAAGTATATTTCAAGAAGGACAATCAACTGCTCATCCCCTACTATTTACTTGTTCAAATTATGCTTATTGGTCAACACGTATGCGAATTTTTATGCAAGCCAATGGTTTAGAGATTTGGCAAACTACTCAAACTAGATATGAAGAACCTACACTGATATAAGCACTTGGATCGATGCACAAAAAAACATCAACTAATAATGCCAAAGCCATGAATGTTTTATTTTGTTTGCTTGATAAAAATGAATTTTCACGAGTTATGCTTTGCACTGCTGCATATAATATATGGCGCACTTTGCAAGTTACTCATGAAGGCACGACAAAAGTCAAGCAAACAAAATCTCTATTGTACAAAATCAATTTTCATCATTTAAAATTAGGGCTGTTACAGTTGAATCGCTCAACTGTTCAACCGTACCAACCGTTCATGCGGTTACCATCTATAACGGTAACAGTTACGGTTGAAAATTTTGAAAACCGCGGTTAACCATACCAACCGTACATGATTGTTTTGTGTAATATTTAACATTAAAGTATAAAAATTAGTAATTTAAGTTAAAGAAATAGCATGTACATTAATAATATGTGTCTTAATGAACTAATAACATGTGTATACATTTATAAACAAATAAATAAATTTGCAAAAAATTGTTAGAGCTATATCAATTTATCATCACAATGCATAATTGAAAATATATGTACGACATGCTTCAAAATTGAAAATACGACGGTTAACCATCATAGGCGGTTACGGTAACGGTTATAAGAATTTATAACAGTCAACAGCGGTTACGGTTACGGTTGGTGATAATAATGACGGTTACCACAACCATAACACCCCTATTTAAAATGAAAACAAGTGAATCTATTATTGACATGTAATTTAGATTTCAAACTATACAACACGATCTCATGGCACTTGGGGTCAAATTCACTGATTTTGATTTAGTTACATAAACCTTAGATTCTTTAATCGTCGAATGGGAAAGGAAGGTTTTATCCATCGAAGAAGCTAACGATTTATCTCAACTTAAAGTCAAAGAACTAATAGGAAATCTGATGTCATATGAAGCTAATTTGCAGCCAAGAAAGGAGCAAAATCAACAAAAGAAGAATATTGATTTTCAAGCAAATAATGACAGTTCCGACTTGGATAAGGAATAATTTGTATTTATAGCTAAGAACTGCAACAAATTCAACAAATTCAAAAGGATGATAAAATTTCAAAATGGTGGCAATTCAAACTCATCATATCAAACATCAACCAAATATTATGGATGTGACAAGTTTGGTCATATAAAGAAAGATTGTCCATAACTCAATAATGACAAAAAGAAAAGCAAATTCGAAAAATTCAAAAAGAAGATAAGAGCCTTTCAAGTAACTTGGGACGACTTCGGTTCTTCTTCTTCTTCTGACAGTGATAGTGAAAGTGACTCGGAACAAGCTAACGTCTTTTTATGGCTAATATGATGAGGTACGCCCTGAATTAACATATGTTGAAATTTTGGAAATTAGCATAGAATTAGATGATAAATATAGATAATCCAAGAAACTAAACAAAGAATGTATTGGAAAGATGAACAGTGTTGAGATAGATATTGGTTTATTAAAAGTTGAAAAAACAATATTAGAAGAAGAACTAGAAATAGCTCAAAAAGAATGCAAAAGTTATCTTCTGAAATACTACTCTATTACATGATTTAGAAAATGGTAGATTAGAAAACACCAAACTTGAAAGAAAAAAAACTAGAACTTAAGACAAGTGTAGTTTCCAACAATATTGAAATTTGTCATCGTAAGAACAAGTTAGATAAAATAACTATCAAAATTTAATAAAGGAAAACACAGCATAGAAAATTTGATCAAAATATTAAGACCATCAAGAAATCGAAATGCATCAGGATTTAAAGCTAAGAAAAAACATAGAAGCTATAGTACACTATATACTAAGTTCAAGAAACCTATTTCTAAAATTAAGTTTAATACACTTGAAACAAGCAGTGTCAAAATATGGATTCCTAAATCAAATAACAAATTTATTAGGAAAAAACATATAGTTGAATACTTGAAAAATATTGGTTATAATAAAAATTTTGTGTTTAAAGGTTCCACCCACTTAGGTATGGCTACCTTCACCAACTAACACATAAGACCCTAATAGAGGAAATGGGTACCAATTAAATCTTTACTATTTTGCAGGTACTCAAAAATAAAATTAAAAGAAAAAAGAATTGGATACTCGACAGTGGATGCTCCAAGCATATGATGAGAAAAGCACACATGCTATCAAATATAACATATATCGATGGCGGCACTGTGACATTTAGAGTTAACTCAAAAGGATTTGCCATCGGCATTGGGGATGTTATCAACGTCAGTATATCCACTTCTCCTCCTATTACTAATGTTTTGTTAGTAGAAAATTTAAAACATAACTTATCAAGTATAAGTCAATTATATGATAAAGGATTTAAAATTGATTTCAAAAAAGATAATGTAGTATATTTGATCGAAATAAAATTTTTTATTTTTGAAGGAATAAGAAAATGAAATATTTATGTTTTAAATATGAATATTAAAAATAACAGTGATTATACCTGACCGCCGATCATAATGACTCTTGGCTATGGCATAAATGCTTTTGTCATGTAAATTTTAAATATATAATTAAACTAGCAAACACTGATTTAGTAAGAGGATTACCCAAAATAAATTATAAAACTAAAAATCTGTATGATGCTTGTCAAATTAGAAAATGAAAGAAAAGCTTCTTTAAATCTAAGAAAGAAATTACTGCCAAACAACCACTTGAATTACTTCATCTAGATTTATTTGGCCCGACTCAAGTAAGTCAATAAATCATAATAAATATGTATGTGTTATCGTCAATTATTTCTCACGATACACTTGGACCCTATTTTTAAAACATAAAAGCGGTATGTTTGAAATGTTTAAATTTTCGCTAAGAGAATTAAAAGTTAATGAACTTAAAAATTAAAAGTATAAGAAGCGATCATGGTGGAGAATTTGAAAATGATATCTTTGAAAAAATTTGCAATGAAAAAGTAATTAGTCGTAATTTTATGTTTCCACGAACACCGCAACAAAATGGCATAGTAGAAAGGAAAAATCGAACACTACATGAATGTGCACGAACACTATTTAGTAGCAGTAGTTTACCAAAAAAAATTCGGGCCGAAGCTATTGCTACCGCATGTTATGTATTGAATCATGTAACAATTCGACCTATGACCAAGAATATATGTTACGAAATGTTTTTGGAAAGAAACCTAAAGTATCATATTCTCGTATTTTTAATTCTAAATGCTTTATTTTGAATACTAAAGATAATCTTTGAAAATTCGATCCAAAAGCCAATGAAGGAATTTTTGTTGAATATTAGGACCATAGCAAAGCATATAGAATTTTTAATAAATGAACTAAGATTATTGAAGAAGGCTTCATGTTTCTTTTGACGAAGATTTTCAAAATACAAAAAATAATGACGATGACAAAGTCTATAATAACAATAGCATCAATATACTTCTGTAACTGAGAATAATAATAGGAAAAAATGAGTTTTATAAAATAAAGCAGATGAAAATGGAAACATTGTTCGTAATAAAGCAAAATTAATTGCTCAAGGATACAACCAAGAAGAAGGAATTGATTATTAAGAAACATTCGCTCATGTAGCATGTCTTGAAGCAATAAGAACATTTTTTGTTTTTCATGTCATCATAATTTTAAATTATTTCAAATGGACGTTAAGAGTGCATTTTTAAACGATTTCGTAAAAGAGAAGGTTTATGTTGAATAGCCACCCTTATTTGTTCATGAGAAATATCTAGATCATGTTTTCAAACTTAAAAAGACATTATACGGATTATAACAAGCACCCCGTGCTTGGTGTAAGAGACTAAAACCACATTTACTAAATTCCAGTTGTCAAATTGGAAATTTTGATTCTACATTATTTATAAAAAGAGAAGAAATCAATATATTAGTTGTACAAATATATGTTGATGATATCATATTTGGATCAACTAACGAAAAACTATGTAACGATTTCTCTAACATAATGAAAAATGAAATTGAAATTTCGCATATTGCAGAATTAAATTTCTTTTTAGCTTTACAAATAAAACAACTAGAAAATGGAATTTTTATAAATCAAAAAAAATATTGTAAAGAATTATTAAAACGATTTGTTATGGATAGTACTTCAAGTAAATCACTCCAATGAGCACGAGTTTTCGTTTAGATAAAGACGAAACTGGGAAAGATTTTGATAAAAAATTATACCGAAGTATGATAGGTTCTCTATTGTACTTAACGACTAATAGATCAGATATTATGATAAGTGTTTATTTATGTGCAAGATTTCAAGCACAACCTAAGGAGTCACATCATCGAGCGGTTAAAAGAATTATACAATACTTAACCAACACTAATGATACAGACTTTTCTACCCAAAAGGCAGCTCTTTTGAACTCGTATCGTATAGCGATGCAGATTTTGGTGGTTGTAAGACAGATAGAAAAAGTATGAGTGGCGTGTGTCATTTCATTAATCAATCTCCGGTTTCATGGTTCAGTAAAAAGCAAAATTGTGTTTCTCTCTCAACATGTGAAGCCGAGTATATATCAACAGCCTTAGCCTTTGCACAAGTAATTTATATGCAACAAACACTTCAAGATTTTTTTAAAATTATAACCAACTCTCCTACATATTGTGATAATACTAGAACTATAAATTTATCCAAAAATCCAATTAATCATACTCATACAAAACATATCGACATTTATTATCATTTTTTAAGAGATAATGTAGAAAAAGGAATTATTTCTCTTAAATTTGTTAACACTGAAAATCAAATTGCCGCTATTTGCACCAAATCACTATGTGAATCAACTTTTATAAAGCTACAACGAGACCTTGGTATATGTTCAGTTAATGAATTAATTAATTAATATAGGACACATTTATTCATCATTTAAAATTTTAAACCTTATTTCTCTATATAAAATTTTAACTTAAATTCATTTCAATCAATCTTTTAACAACCATAAAAACAAAACCGTTAACAAATTTATTGTTAAAACAATTCTATCCATACTAAGTTTTCACTATAAATAGACTATACAATCTATTTATACATGATTAAAGAAAAAATAAAAACAGAAATATTATTTATAAATTTACAAAAACTAAACATGTCTTCTGATCATGACTCCACTTATTCAACTATCGACTTTAGCTCACCTTCATCAAATAGCACCAACATATCACCAACAAAAACCACACCTTTGTTAGTTCGATCAACCTCACTAAATATTATGGCATTACCTACATATCACGCTGGCTTCTCTCCTAAGGAAAAGAAAGCTAAACGAGCAATTGATCTAGAATCAACATCTCTCAACACTAAAGTTGATGCAATATATCACTATCAACAAGAAATGATGGGAGTTCAACGTGAAATGTATTAGGAGCAACGACGTCAAGGATCTCATCTTAACTTTCTCGAAAAATGTATTCTAGCAATTTGTGGTCATTCACCAACAAAATTTTGCATTCATCAAAAATCTCTTCTTTTAATAGAAACTCCTGTAAAAATTTGTAACATTACCCCAGGAAATTTATGCAAGGCAAGACCATTAAAACAAGACTGTATTGATACTTCAGCTCGCACAAGTTGGTCTCCAGTTAAGCCTCAAGATGAGCAAAATAGCACAAACTCTTGCGATCAACCTAAAATCAAAAATTCTTTGGCAGATAAATAATTCTATGTACCTATATATAGATACACACACATACACAAAATATAGAAATAAATATGTAAACCATATAATATATGATTTTTGTATATTTATTAATTATAATAATCATTTATTATGATGAATCTATGAAATTATTCAATTAAAATAAAAAAAATCAAACAACATACTTAAATTTTCACCTCTACCTCTCTTAGACGTTTGTGAAGAAATGATAGACGTTTGTCATATTCCTCGGGAAAACAATCCTGAGTGATCTCAGACGTCTGTCACTCTTCCTTAGACGTTTGAGCCAAGTTTCGACTATTATCAAAAGGTAGTTCATATATATCTTTTTTACCCAACTCTTCAACTACTCACCAATCTACTTCAAATATAAAACTCCAACTCTAAAACCCAAACTTCCCAAAACCCTAATTCATCAAAAAATGGCTCCCAAAGTAATAAAATCTCGTTAACAAGAAATAAAAGAAAGGTCAATCTTCTTCTTCTGAAAACCATCCTGTCACTGATGCCCATATTCAAGAATGTCTCTGAAATAGTCCAATTGCAAATAAAAAATTTGGAGAACCGAAGCAAAAGAGACTTTATTTCGATCCATCTACCGATTATGCAAATTTAGAAAATATGGTCTTCAAGAACTCACCATCACCCCCGGTTGTCGAGAATTAATCAATTTTGATGAAAATGGGGTACAAATTGATCAATTGGCCATCTTTCCTTTTTATGCAAACTTATGTAGTAATGATATTTGGACACCTGAAAATGAAGATGATTAGTTATGGACTAGTGTGTACGGTCATGTTTTGAAAATTAGCGCAAATACAATTGGTCGGTTATTGTTCCTCTACTGGAGTTGGTTTAGAGGAAATTCCTAACCAAAGAAATCTGCCACATGATGAAGTAACACATCAAATTTGAGAGGATAGAATGTCGCAATGGAAATCCATTTATCTGCGACCGAAAACTATGCTATTAAATCATATGATAATTAATGCTATAATTCCCTAATTAGGAAGTCATGAATAGATATATGAAAATGACCACAACACCCTATATGCTATATTTAGTGAAATTCATGTAAATTGGGCTAAACTTATTCATGACGAAATTAAAAGCTTTTTGTCTCACCATAAATGCACAATTATGTATGCTCCATACATCATGCTTCTTTTACAAGGTCTCGAGGTACCTTCTTATATTTCTCATTTCGAAGAAATTCCTATCGAAGAAAGTGTTATAAGTTTTTTATCCTTAACGCATCTTCTCGAAAGACCACCTCCAATCATGCCCCTGGCTCAACGGACTACGTAGAAACAACAACAAATGCATCTGGTCCCTCCTCAACAAGCTCAAACTCCTCCTCCTTCATAGCAAACTCAATCACCTCGTCCTCTATAACAAACTGGTTCCTCTCATCATACTATCGAATATTATTCTGGTTTGAAGATTCATGAAGCTCGCACTAAACCAACTCAAAATGAATCCATCCATGATTTAACGCTTTGAAATCAAAAATTAATCATAGTCAATTAGAGAACTTTGGAGAAAAATCAAAAATCTTTGCACACTAAAATGGCCGGTTTGGAACGATATTTTTCTACAGGAATGACTAAAATGGATAAAACTATGGAAAAGGTTGTTTCCACTTTAGGCAAAGTAATGAGAAAAGTTCATGGAAGATCATCTTCTAGGTCATCCTCCTCCCCTTCTCCAACACTACCTCCTTTAGCACAAACTCCAGTCTATCGTCCTTATAGATCATCGTCGTATGGATGCAGTTCTTAACAAGATCGAAAAAAGACTATAATGCAGGAAGAACCAGAGGAAGAACAAGAAGATAGCGATGATATGTCTTGGCCCAATCCTTCAGCACCACAACAAATGAATCTTGCAACTTTTCAAGTATTGTCTATTCAAGAAAATGAAGAATATACGCAATGGCCGAAAATCTATCACTCTACTTCATCCTCCTACCATGACTACTCTGATAATTATGGAGATTTCTTTAATTACAGTTACCGTGACTATCAATAATTGTTCCTTGCAATTTTAGGATTGTTTATTTTCTGTTTGTTATTATTCATTCGTACTAGTACTGATGTTGTTATTTCCCTAACTACTTTTTGATTTTTATTGTTCTAAATTTATGGGTAACATCGATCACACCTGATTATCTGTAAGATCAAGAACGTCAGGAAATGGACGTTTAAACTACCTATTCCTTGGAGGAAGGGAATAACATAGAACTTGAATTGTTTATAATTTGGTAATGGTCAAAGGATACTCAAACTAGAATAAATAGGAATAATCATGGAATTGGTAAAATTTTAGTATTGCTTAGCCAAATGGAACACTATGGCAGCTATAAATAAGATTGAATAATGGAATATGGATAAAGCAATTGTAGGAATTTATTTATATGCATAGACTTGCGGTAAATAAAAGCCTTGCATGAAGACAAACATGTATAATAGCAGTATAAGCAATTATATTATGTACACAGGCAGTTGTATACAGACATGAATAATACATAAAAATGCGAAAATATAAATGAAACAAAAGGATTGCAATTAAAAAGTAGTATTTCGTTACATCACTTTTTATACACATCAGTGTTCGTAGGGGCTGCTCTTGAACAAATGCGGCCTATGTATAACAAAAGGAAAAACAAAAGGGAAAACAAAAGGGTACAACTTAAAAACAAACACATAGAAACTGTCTCACTATCACCAAGAGATCGACAAGGAGCCAATGCTTTATGACTCTTCTTCTTCTTCCCGGCCTTGCTGCCAGGCCACCGTGAGGCCTCTTATAGCCCTTCTCATCTTTTTATGTGCTACCTCCAGAAGGGGTAGTGTCACCCTTTATGGCAATGATTAGCAAGACCTTCAGGGTAGTCGATAATGGGTCGAAAGTCTCCGTAGTAGCATCAGTGCTGCTTCTCTTTGAAGGTAGATAGTGATAGAAAGGATATGAGAAGCCGATTTTTGCTCTTTAGTGCTTGTAGGCTTCTCAAGACCAGGTTCAGTTTTAATCTTTACCTTGGACATGTCAATTTTCCACCTCTCCACCATAGAATTGGATTCGATCTGGCCCGAGGCACTGTTAGAGTAATGTCTTCCCCCAAGGACTGGGAAGTGTCATCCAACCCTTCCAAAGAAGAAATTTTCTCCAAATTTGATCTAGGTACATTGCTAGAGGAGTGGCTTGGAGCGACTAGTCCCGTGGTCATGGAGGTCGACTTGGTAGTGATAGTAGCAGTTCCCTGCCTTGAGTAATTGGCTGCAAAGGAGGCGAAAGAGAAAGATGACCTGTGACTTCATAAACGGAGAAGTAAAGGTTAGTTACAGTCTTAGGCAAGAAATAAAGGACTGCAAATACTATAAAAATAAGGATATACCTTCACCTGGACTCGATTGTTGAATAGGGTATCTAGATATTTTTCCCTCTTCGAGTGAATGCTGAGTTGGTGGATCTACAAAGGGGGAATAAAGGGTTCAACATGAGTAATCATCATAGAGGCTGGAATGATTTGAGGAGCCCTTGGAGCTGGTCCACCGAGGAATTGGTATAGTTGTTTTAAGCTCTTGGGATTTAGGTGTTGATGATTCTCCTAACTCAATGTGCTTAGGTCGATAGGAGCTTCGGCGACAGGTTTAGTAGCAGCTTCTTCCACGACCAAGATAGATTTTCCCTCTTTAAGTTTAATGATGTCTTCAGCATCAAGGTACTTAGCCTTAAGCTTATCTTTAGTGAGGCTATCACCAAGTGTTCTACACGTTGAAGAATCTTTTCCCAGGCATCGGCAATTGTGATGCCATAAGTACTGCCCAACAACTTTAGATTCTTGTATTGTATTATATCGGCAAAGAATTGTTGAAGAGTGGTATTGATTTCTTCTCTCTCTTTGGCATTCTGCTCTTTGAGCTCATTCAGATCATGTAATACTATAGTGTATTCGACTTCAGCCTCCAGTTTCTCAGTCTTCACTAAGAGTGGTTCGTTTGTAGCTTATTTTTTAAGGACATCTCGAATTTCGGTTGCCTGCTTAATAATAGTCTTATCCTTTGCTTGGATAGTCCCGTCTTTCTCATGGAGAGCCAAGTCCTAATCAGTAATCTGTGTCTTTAGCATAGCATTATCTTTATGAGCGGTCTTTAACGGTTCATCACGATTTAGATTTGATTGTGGGCTCTTTTCATTTGCTCCATCAAGTTTTTGGTCTTTGTCATGGATTTTAGGGCCGCGTCTCTTTTATTTTTGACCTTCTCCAAGTATTTCTTATAGCCTTCTATGAGACTACGTCTATGAGATTATCATAAGTCTTCTTTTCCAATTGAAATGATTAGATATTCATTTGGTTGATTCAGTTGACATTGAGGAGGGATGGCAGAGCTTCTTCCACTCGTATCCTTGACCGACAAGCTCTTGAAACCATCCAACCTTGTAGTCTGTTTCTTCCTTAGGAATTTTTTTTAATGTCATGATCAAACATGACACCAGTTAAGCCAGAGATCAGGAAAAGTGGCATGCATGCGGCTAGACGGGACTAGAAAAGGAGCAGGAGGAGGAGTGATTCCTTTAGGTCAAGGAGGAATGGTTGCAGTAAGCGAAAGTGAAATCGGATTTTGTTTCTACGAAGGAAGCTGAGGTTAAGATCGATTCAGAGGAATGCCAGAAGAGGAATTGTGACGGTCATTTGAATCTTTGTGCCTCTTTCCTTAGCATAGGACTACCTTTCTTCGGCCTGCCTCCTCTTCCGACCCTTCTTGGCCTAATAGTCTATTTCTGCCTCCCACTTTCTATCTTTTATGTGAGCTCTTTCTTCTTCAGTCTTGCATCCTATACAAAAACCGAAACGAGGCCGATCGGGAGCGTGCATCCTTTCCTCAGCAATACCGTACTACCTGGAATGAAAGAAAAGATCGTACCATTTTGTAATATTGGAATACGAGAAAATACGAGGAATGTGCGTTCATAATCCTAAGAGTGTGTAGAGTGGCGGTATCCCCTAAGTACTCTATGGACCTTGTTTGGAAGGAAATAAAGATGGAGTCTCGCCTTCTTCAGTTAGGATACCCTCAGATGGGAAGTTGAAACCTAGAGAGCCCTCCTTAAGGAGATCGACAATTAGAACATCAACGTCATTCAACGAGGTAAAGATATCATTAGAGGAAGCATAAGGAGGAATCGCCTTGACTATTGGTTACATGGTTCTTTGATTTGCTTGGGAGTTTTGATCACAATATGCTTCGGATGAGGTGAGGTAGAAAGTTCAGTGCCTTCGAGATACGTCTCATTGTACGAGTCATCTCCCTCTTGACCGATGTCATAGGCACTATCACCACCTTCATCACCCTTTTCTTTTTCCTCCTCTTTTCCATCTCTTCTTTCTTCTCTGTCACTTTCTTCTTGAATCGTTAGCATATCAACTCCCTCGTCTCCTTCTCCTAGAACTTCACCGACAATGTGCACTCCAATTGCTCCATCAACTGGATCATTAACATTTTTCATACTGGATGGGCCTTCAACTTACCCTTAAAGATTGCCACTAGAGCTGCGAGCAGGGGTAGAATACCTAGTCTGCAGTTTGGAGCTACTCGGAGGGGTTTTAGTAGGAATAATGAAACAATTAGGATGTAAAAGATTGCACCAACGAAGGTTCTCATTCGTAAGAAGATAAGGGGTGGAACAATATCAAATGGAGATTCTCTTAAGGAACCTAAGCGTTTCAAAATGCTTTGCACCCATGTCTCGAGCAGGAATATCTGAGTGGAAAGGAGATAACAAGTTGGATGCATAGGGGATGAAAGTCAGAGCATGGAGATGAATGAAAAGGAAAGAATCTTGCTTCTAGAAAGCCAGAGCCTGTTAAATCCATATAGACATCACACAAAAAGTATTCATTCTTGAAGTACGAGAGTTTATTATGAAGCGCTTCGGTGACCTTAAAGTGGCACCATACCTCGATGATCATATAAGACGATGATTCGCATCGTTGTTTAAAGCTCAAGATATGTGTTAGCTCTCTGAAGTTAGAAGGTCGTTGGAATTGGTTCATGAATAAGATGTATAAGGAGCTTAGCAAGGCACATCCATTTGGGATGGACTTGGGTTGGAGCAAGCCCAAACTTCGGAAGGAATGAACGTAGGAAAGGATTGAAAGGCGGTAGAGCGCTGCCTAAACACATATATCTATTGCATGCTGTATAGCCCATTAGAGGATCGTGTGCCTGTTGGATTTGCGTTGGAAGTAAGACGTCATCCTCGGGAATCTCATGTTGCCGACATATGGTTAAGAGCGTCTCTGTGGTTAGAATTGTCGGCATTTGTTTGGGCGAATCATCCAGAACTCTTAAGCGAAGATGTTCGTTTGAGGTAGGAGGCTAATCTTGAATCAGTTTTGCTGGTATAATCATCCTTTGCAACTCAACGGTAATTTAACACCTATGCCCAGAAAGCATGGAGGTAGAAGCCTGAGCAGTGGTAGACCTAGCTTCCAGAGGAGTTGATGGCCCAGTGCTAATATTGAATCTGGAAGAATGGCAAGTCATTCTTGGTAGAAAAACTTGGCATTCAACACGGCCAAGTATTTAGAATTTCAATTTAAATTTGAATAAGACTGACATCCAAAATCCAATGGATGTCAACATGTGCCGACCAATCGAATTATGAACATTGAACGAGGCAAGTGAAAGTGTTAATATATGCAGTATGTGTAATGACCCGTAAATTTTAACTGTTTTAATAACGTAATTAGTTGAAATTTTGTGAATTTTAAACGATAAAATTTTGAAATAAAAATTTGATATTTGGAATGCGTCTAGTTAAACATAGCAACTGGTAAATTTTCATCCAAAAATATGGAAGTTTATTTTCGCGTGTAATTTTATTTCAATTTAATCAGTAGGAATTGATGAAAATAAAATGTTTTCGAAATCCAAATATTTTTACATAGGAAAATTCTAAACCATCTTCTGAGCAATACGTCATTTTTCGTTTTTCCAAATTCGGACTTCTTTAGCTCCGTCGATCTTATTTTTCTGCGTTTTTGCTGCATTTTCCGCTGGTAGAAAATTTGAATTTTATAATTCAATCAAACCACTGATATCTATATACCATTTTGGTCATTTCATCGTGCTGATCTCTACGGTATATCAAATTCTATGTTTCGGTGTCTGATACGTGACGAAACCCGTGAAATAGTTATGTATATCGGTACGGTTCCAGTTCATTTTTTTTGTGACTATCCAATTTCCTACCGAGAACATCTATAGCCAGCAGCTTTTATTCCTCTCTGAATTTAGCATATGACCTTCACTATTCTCTAGATTTCGAGAAAAACCAAGAAAATTTATTGCTTTAAATTTCCAACCGTTGCCTTGCTACTTTTCTAATATATGCATATTTATAACTTTTACTAGTTCTGTACGTTTCCTTCTCTTCTTTTCTATTGCCTCTTCATTTTGGATCTTAGCCTCCTCCCTCTCCCTACTTCCTCCGCTTACGCAAGCATGCACCATCTTCCCCTTAAGGCCTCGCCATCCCAAACTAGAGCCGAGCCTCTCCCACAACTCCAACCCCACTCGGCCCCTCTCACCACCGCTTGAACCACACCTTCCCATGCCGAGCTCTGTGCTTCCACCACTGGTTCAACCGAACCCATCTATCAGCCCACCCTCCATCAACGCCGACCAATGCTCACCTCTCCACCATCTCGGCCTCCCTGCCAAGCAATCCTCCTTGCCTAAGGCCGAGCACCACCTTTGTAACTTTTTGGTCTATGGCCTCCTTTCGTTTGAGAATCTTCAACAGCTTCAGCCTGTAGCCGAGGCCTTGGCCTCATCCTCACCACCTAGATCGACACATCTCATCCACCATCGTGATTGCATCCATTTTGGTATATATATAATTTATATAAATTGTTTATTTATGAGTATATAAAGATATATACGTATCCTATATGTTGAACATTCTGTGTGAATATATTTAGATATATATATAGATTTATATAATTTGTAATGGGTCAGTTTATATATATATATAGGTTATGTGCATAGCTGTTTATATTTTCGTTCTTTCGCTTTATATTTTCTTATGTACAGTTTATACTTTTCTTGGTCATAGTTTTACATATTACTGTATCTGAGAATTTGTTGAAATATAATTATATCTAGTGTATATAAACTTTATACGTATGTGATAATATATTATGTTAGTTATATTAACTACAAATGTTAGTTTACACAAATATGTTATTAGCTTATATAATCTGTTAAATGATGTAATGGTATATATGTATACGTACATAAGTCAATCTGCACACAAGTATGTATATATTAACCGAGATTTGTTACCTATATATATATAGCTATATAAGGTTTATAATGACAGTGACAATCTGTGTTTCTTAAATAATTGATGTGAAGACTGTACGTACTTGTATTGTTTATATATATGGATATTAAGGTATATTTATGTTAGTTATAAATATACACTGTGTAAGTACATAGGAATTTGGTTTTCATATGAATATAGATGTTATTTTATATTAAAGTTAAATTATTAATGTGAAAATAAATATGTATGTTTTAATTTAATATGCGTTAAAAATTTAACATGCGTTAAAAATTTAGAATATGGTTTTATAAATATAGTTATATATATTTATATACAAGTTTGCTTATACCAATTTTCTTCATTGATTCAGACTCTGATTCATTTCATCGATTCTATCTACCAGCTTTGATCGTCAAATGCGTGCCCATTTCACCTTACTTTGGATTCATAACTCATCCTATTCTCATTCACCTCTAGCCTCGAAAGGTGAGCAATCACTCACGATTAATGTTATTTTATTTATTAAATTTGATTTTAATTGAAATATGCTATTGTTAGCTATTTACACTGTTATATATGTTATTACCTGTATCAGTTCACCTGTGACAGCTGACACCATTATCTATTATTTATGCAATGATAATCCAGTTTGGTTGATAAATGATTGATTGTTTGATGTTGACATTGGACGTTAAATTGTTAATGTTGTAAGTGATAAATAATACGAAATTGAAATTGACATTGGATAGTTAGATTTGATATATGTTAAATTTGATTTGATGACATTTGCATAATATGACCCCTTTAAATGTTTAATTACTTGACACGTAGTAATATGGTTAATTACACCCTGAACCATTTGAATGTATGTTGTATAAATTGATGTAGTATGAATTGAATAATAGATACCAAGTGAAGAACCGCATAAAATATTAGTGCAATGATCTTTAATCTACATGAAATGATAGTGTAGATTCTAGAAATAATTATATTAATTTGCACAAACAACAATGTGAATTAATATGGTTATTTCGGGATTATTTGAATTGATTATTGGATTGTTATTGATTGTTGTTATTGCTTGTTTATTTACTTTGATACCATCCCAGTTATCACACTGCAAGTTTCCTTTGTTATGCTTTGATTTTTGAATTGAAATGGAATCGGGTTGAAATGATAAATACCCAAATAAACTTTGACCTAGGATAGAGAATTAAATAAAACCCGATTGGTCAATAATTTGATTTAAAAATAAAATGAAGATTTTATTTGAATAAATAATATGGTTTTGAAACAAAGTTGGAATTTGAATTTTAATGAAAGGAAATGTTAATATTTAATAATCTAAATCTAAATATTAACATGATAGTTGATGAAAGAACGTTGTTTTAATTTAATTATTTATTAATTAAGTTTGAAATTATTTAATAATTAAGTTTTGAAATAATTTAATAATAAGCTTGAAATTATTTAATAATTAAGTTTGAAATTATTTAATAATTAAATAAAATTGAATTCTTTGATAAGTGAAATTGAACTTCTTGAATAAGTGAATTAAGTTTCTTTATTAATTGAGTTTTGAAATTGTAACTAAGTAAATAAATAAGTGAAATTGAATTTCTCTAACAAGAAATAAAATGTGATTTATTGAAATAAATTTAGGACTCGTAATTTAAAGAATTTGATTTGACGAAATTAACTTAATTAAAATTGTTAATTTTGATATATGGAGTTGAACTTAAATAATTGATTTAATAAATTGGAAGTAAAATAGAAATTGATTTGAAGGATAAATTTACTTAACGAATATTGAATAAAATCGATAAATGAGCTTAAATTGATTTGAATGTAGATTAAATCATTTTAGATGATTTCGGAATGAAACTTATATGCGAATTTAAATGAATATTGGAATGGTTTTAAATAAAAATTGAAATTGTATTATAAGATTTTGAAATGGTAATTTGGAAGTTTTGAAACGTAAATTATGGAAATTGTTTTAGAAAGACAAATGAAATGTTGGTTTACAAATTTTAGTTAAAATTGAATTTGATTTGGTTTTGAAATATATAAACGACCGATCGGTGTAATAATTACGAAAGTTGTTAAAGAGACCGGAAACGGTTAGGGACATACTCACTGTCTAAACTGAAAACCACTTTAATAACTATACGCGGAGTGTGATCCAAAATGAAGTGGTTGGAATGATGTACGTGATGACTGAAGAAAGAGAACGATAATGGATAGCCTTGACACTTGTGTCAAATTGGAAATGACTAAAACAGAAGCCGTGCCGGGCCAAATGGGGTCAGCTACCTCGAGCGAACACACTTCTTCGAAACTACTCATTACTTGTTATCGATTGGAGCACCCTTGATTTGGGAGTGTTGTTTCGCGGTGTTGCGATCGCTGCGGCGATGCGTTCTCACCAGTCCGGATCAGGCAAACGGTAGTTTCACTACCTTGGGTATTGCCTCATGTGCCTTGTCATACTTGTATCCCTATATATGCGACCACTACGAATTTGTTTTGTGTTATACCTATGGAGTACTCCCTGATATCCCACTAGTTTACGGTGGAGTTTACAGTGCTGTATAGACTATAACGCTTATATAAAATGTGTTAAGGGGGATAACGGTAACGCCTTAACACTATTTTGATATTTTATATTACTGATAGGCATTATCTACTTATCGTACACTACTACATAGTAGATAGTTTAACGGATCCTTAAAGGATGGTTATTCCAAACATCCTTTGAGTTACTTGTATTTTAGTTGCTATTTCACTTGAGTTGGATTTATTGATATAAGAATGTTAATCCTGACTCGAGTGTTTGTATTTTGCTTTACGCTCGGGTCAGATTGAGTGTACTAGTATTCCAGACTCACCTTTGGAGTTGGAGCTTCGCTTGGAGATCCAGCTATCTATCCAGCTTTCAGATATCCAGTTGATTCCAGTGATTGTATTCTGATTCTTGTATTTGACTATTGTATTTGAGACGTCTGCTGTACCTTATTTAACTCTGATATGTATATAGTAGCTTCATGAACTACTATCTTTTGTTTCCGCTGCATTTATTACTCTATGTCTGTGATTTGTGATTATTTTATTTACTGTATATGTTCGGTTTTAACAAATTTAAATTAACAATTCGGTATTTTGAATTATCAAGTCCGACATGTGCGGATGCGAATGGTCCAAAATAGCAGGTCGTTACAGTATGAGCCTTAAGTCCTATACACGACAAACGGGATATCCTATGTAAATAGCTCGCTCATGCTAGAAAACTGAGCCACGTCGTATGAAGGAACTATACGTCGGATTTTACCCGTTATCATTAAATAATCGATAACAAAACTGCAATCCAAAGCAATGAGGAAGTCTCTGTTTTACAGGAATACAAAACTATGCAATGATCAGAAATGGCATGCAATGGAATTATTCGAATGCCGAAGCACATCCGATGCAATCGTTCTCAAGATAAGAAACGTCTCACCGGATTCCGGAATGGCAATTTATGGTCGAATATGCTCTTTTGGTAGTATGCATTTTCATTTAAAACGAGAAAGGCACATATGACTATTGTAAATAATACTATACAGTTAAAGTGCTTAGCGATTCCATAGTGGTAGAGGTTCCAAATGTTATAGCGAAATATTGTAGAAAATAGCGGAGGTGCAAAAAGCTTAATTAGATGTGAAATCAAGTCTTTAAATTTACATTATTCTCATTTTTGCATCATTTTTGTAGGAAAAAGAAATATTGTTTAATCTTATATAACAAAACCGAAGAATATCGTAATTTGTGCAGTCTAGATTTGGTGGTACAATAGATTTCTAATTTATATTGAGCACTTTTACCTTAAAATTAAGTCTTTACCGTAACTTTGTTGATTTTGTTTAAAAGAGAACTAGTCAAATCAACCTTTCGATGTTAATGTTGCTAAAGCGGGTACTAAAAGGCCTTGATTTAGTGGGTGTAGCGGAAAATAGCACGACTTAAAGCGGATCTTCTGTTCACTAGCGTTATATTGAAAAAGCATAGCAGTTGAAGAGTGCTACGTGCTATAGCGAGGATTGGGGCTTTAGTAGGGCTTTAACTGCACAGAGATAAGAGAAACCTGATGAAAAATGTTCAAAGTTGAAGCCAACACTAGAAATGCAATGGGTCGAAGTAACCCAACGAGATGCAATGCTAGCTTGGGGTCAAACCCAAAGTAATCCTAGGATATTCTCATATCTATAATGGTGGAAAGCAAGGCATAGCCCGACCATGAAATTCCAAGCCTTATCCATCGCCGATCGTAGATGAAAATGAACCATGACCGACGACGTGCTCCATCACCACAAAACCGCGATAACCAACCTTTGAATTACAAACTTAGGTCTAGGGTTTGTTGAGATCAGAGACGAGTTCTTTGGGCAGTGTGGTGGTTGTTGAAGGGAGTCTCTGGCAACGTCTATAGGAAGACGACGACAACTCAGAACAATCGACGGCGGTCGGTTTAAGGTGTTGGAGTGAATTTTCACTTGGTTGGCCTTGAGAAAATGGAGGATAAACAAACAAAAAAATGAAGTCATGAAGAGTAAAAAGTTCTAAATGTTGACTTATATAGTGCCACCGAAGTGAATAAGAAATCAACTCGGTACTGATCAGAACCGATTGGTACTAAGATGAATTTTGGACCCAAATAAGAAAGAGAAAGAGAGAAAAGGAAACATGAAGATAGCACGTACCATACTAAGGCATGAATGATCTCTAGAGTTTAGATCTTGTCCTTAGCATGGAGAATGGAATTTCTACTATATAAAGCAGTCGAATGGATATCCACAGAATGGAGACAATGCTTTAAGGCAACTCTAGGATAATTAATCGATGTATGTGGATGATGGTATAAGCTAGTTTTATTCCAGAGCATGCTTTCTGTCCAACAGAAGCATACTTTAGGGGCAAGTGTTATACAATTCCTTAACCAAGCAGGCTTTCAAACGAATTCGGATGTCAGGATGAAGGCGAAACAATTCATGGACTTGGGAACATGCCTAGAAGGATAATAGAAATAGTCTTAAGAAATGGAGGAAAGATTGGAGCTAAGGACACAGATTGGTATCGACCACTTTCAGGTAGGTACTGAGCGCATTTTGTGCATCCTATGTACTTTCGAAAATATGACATGTGCAGTACTAGCAATAGCGATTGTCTTAGGGTCCATTTCTCAAGGATTGGATGAATAACTCCATGGAAGTTCCAAAGGAAAGCAAACAAGTACGAGTGACATCAGAATCTCTAAGAAACAACACGACTTATAAGGAAAAGTGCTCGGATCTTGATGGATTAAAGATAGAGGACCAAAGGAAGGAAGATGGGACAACTCCCCATCAGAAAGTCAGGTCGATACCGATCAAAATTGATCGGTACCGAGATGAATTTATCGATCTGAGAGCTTAATCTTCCTCTCCTGTGTTTTCGGATCTGAAGTTAGACTTGGTGTATTGATATCTGGTGATTCCGCCGGACGATTTCCCTATAAATACAACACTTATAGCATCGAAGAAAGGACGTTTGGCACTTTGCTGTCTTCATCTTCTATCTTCCCCCAACCATAGTCACTAAGGAAGCTACTTTTGGTTGTTCTAAACCGTTAGACTTATCAAAACCTTGTACTAGTGACTAATAATCTGTAATAAAAAATAATACAGTAGACATAGGCCTTGAATTTGCCGAACCACTATAAAACTTCAATGTTCTCTCTGTTTTGCTTATAGTTTTTGCTAGATTTCTATTAATTCTATTCTTTGTTGAGTGTTTTGCCATTTCTAGGCTCAACACCTTATGTTTACTCAACAAAGTTACATAAACATTCTTACTTATCTATAAATAATATAGACATCACCTTAGATATTCTATAGTTTAATTTACTCAACAATCATAGTTATGTAAGCTACTCTATTTATATTATAAATGATGGAGAGCATTATTAATTTAAATTCATGATTTAATATTAATTTTGTAGAGTTGTCGACTATTTAAAGGAGATGAGTATAATGATTATAACTCATGATATCAAATATCTTTTATATACATCTAATGTTACTACCCTTGAATCTCATTGGTTTTGTTAATTTTAACTTCCCATTTTATGTATACTATATATATCTCTCATACATTTAATTATAACATTTATAATTTATTTAGTTATATGTATATATATTCATATATACTTCCTTATATTAAGCGAACAATTTAATTAATAAGTAAATATAACATTTATATTTATTGATTTGAATCTAAAACAATTTAAACATATATTTTATAACCATTTGTAAAATTAAGTAATTAAGTACTTAATTTAAAATAATTTTAAGTTTGTAATTTATAACTTCTATAAAATTATGCAATTAATTATTTAATTTAAACAATTTTAAATTAATTTATAATATTAAAAATATGATATTTGAATTAATCTAAAACTCAAAAACACTTATGCATCTTCCATAAGGGCAAACTCTGGATAGGACCCTTTTGATGAGCTAGGTAAAGGTTATGAGATTTGGTGGTTTACCATATATAGTGGTCCATAATTACAGTAACATTCTCCTTAGTTTAAGAAATATTTCTTAGACACTCGTCTACTTTAAATTTTTTAAAGAGTAATGCCTTTAGCTTTGGTTAATTATTTACACAAGCAAAATGTGGGCTTTGATACCATTGTTAGATCAGGTGAACTGGTAGTAAGGTTAAAATGTTGAATTTAAAAAAATCCTTTTATTAATTTATGCAAGATCTTTATTATGCGTTTGTTTAAATAAATATTTTTTTATACAGAATCAAATTTAGTATTTTAATTAATAAAGGAGATTTGGAATATTTTAATTTAATTGATCCAATTAAAATATTTATTTATTGTTCATGTTTGAAATAATTTTAAAAAATAATAATTTATTAATTTATTTTAATATGTTATGATTTCGTATTCATAATATGAATATCAGAACAATATATATAACCTAGACTATAAGCTTATGGGAAAAATTAACTACTTTGCCCTATAGTCAATCAAATG
Source organism: Allium fistulosum (assembly GCA_030737815.1). Lineage (NCBI taxonomy): Eukaryota > Viridiplantae > Streptophyta > Magnoliopsida > Asparagales > Amaryllidaceae > Allium > Allium fistulosum. The sequence continues at coordinate 4,626,748 of JASFAW010000015.1, forward strand.
ACTGAGTGTGATGTATATATAATCTAAATTATTCTAGATGTGCATGAAGTGAGAAATATTTATTGTTATTTATTCGACTGATGAATATAACTGATATAAAATAAACTAAAATATAAACATCATAGATTATATATATATATAATAAATGGATAATTGTATGTATGTATATATATATTCGACATTATATTTAAAATATATGTGTATGATTATTATATATATATATGATTTCGTTTTGAATTTTAAATTCTAGTTTGATGTTTTCAAAATAAATAGATCTTAAAATACTCATTCAAAATAGATATAATATGAATAAAAAAATTATTTTTTATTTTCATTTATAAAACATTAACCAAAATTCTAAAATTGATTTTTTATTCAGCCAAATAAGTTATTTTTAATAATTCAAAGTTTTGAATTTTAAATCTATACTCCACATATAAAATAATAAAATGTAATTTGCTTCATTCTCTGGCCTAATGCAAAACTTGATAAAATTTTCTTTTATATGATTTCTGTATGTAAATCATATGTGTATATATATATATAATTATGTATATGTGTGTATATTAAATTTGTTTTGTTTTATCAATAAAATGATCTTAATTTTTTTATTTAATCTCAAACCATATGTGTGTGTGTTATATGTATGTATGTACGTACGCATGCATGTATATTAATATATATATATATATATATATCTGTGTGTGTGTGTAATAAATGTTATTAAATAACATAAATTTATATATATATATGGATATATGTATGTATGTGTGTATGTGTGTATGTGTGCGTGTGTTACTATTTTAAAATAGAAACAAAATATTATTTTAATATAAATATAACATTACTTAATATATGTGCATATAGTATTTTAAAATTGAAACAAAATAGAACATTTTTATATAAATAAAACATTACTTAATATATATGTATGTAATACACACACACACATGTTTTAGAAAAGTTTAAAATTATTAAATGATTTAAAAGTAGTTTTGTTTTAATTTAAATACATATGCCAAATATATCAATAAAATAGGGTGGCATATAAATAACAAATAAGATCAAAAATTTATACCTTACTTCGAAGTGATCTTATTGAGAATCGATACATTTTTCGTGCACCTTTCCACTTGGAGCAACATTGTCTCCTCTTTGAGTTGCAATGGCAGAGATATAGCTTCACCAAGGTAGATGTAGGCAGCAAGGAATAGAGGAAGAGAGAGCTTAATAAGTGTATCTAAATTGAGGTGGAGACTAAGCTATTTATAGCCATGAGTCAGCGCCTTTCTCTCTTCTTTTTCCTTTAGATCCGAAGACTTGGTTTATTCTTCCTCTAGCACCATAATGTGCTGACCTTAGCAACCATGTGTGGTCAAGGTCCCAATTGACTCTTTAATGTGAACCCGATACGTAGCCAATATTTAAACAATTTAAATTTTGAAGTCCATACATACTTTGCTAAAGTAAAGTATAGGATCAAGTTCAACGCTTATAGATCATTTTGACGAAATTGTATTTCTGATCTAATATAAGCTCACATAGTAACGACTATTCGTATACGTGTTATTTTCGTTATCACTATATCACTTAGATATTTAAAGTTTAGTTTAAGGTCAAAAACTCTATTGATATCCTTATTAATTGCGTAGGTCAGTTATAAAGTTCTTGGTTCAATCTGCTAACGTTTGTCAATAAACCAATTTTCTTTGATCAGAGACTTTGACTTTAATTTGATTTATCAATTAAGGTTATACTGACCTTGTATAAAGTTGAAGATGGATCCTCTCTTGAATGGTGTTTCACTTCAAGTGTTTCAACATGTATCCAACTATGACTATACTACGATCGCTCTGCCATGTGGTTGACCATAATTAAAGTACAATCTACATATTAAGTTCGATAGTACTGTCAAGTCAGAAAACTATTGTACATCGTTGTCATAAGATCTTCTATTTTAACTAAGTTATATAACCTATAGAACACACTCGTTGTGTCGTTCTGTGATTGTTCCAAATGACCACAAATACATGACCTCTTAATTCTTCCAACGGTTATGAGTAAATCATGGTCTATTATATGGTAAATGTTACATACAGCAGTCTCAACAGATGTATCGATATCCCTTTCTCGATACTTCTCAACTGGAAACATTTAAGGAGTTGTGTTTTGTTTGTATCAATTCAATACTCATGGTTATGAACATTTCACGACTTCAATCGATAGAACACCACTCTTAAAGATTTTCTATTTATACATGTGCAATGTTTATTAATTCATTACATATATCATAATATAACAAACATATATAATAGAAAAGAAAACCAAAAACATATTTCATTTCAAACGAGATCGTTTACGGAATTAAGGTTACATAACAATTACATAATTGGCATGAGGGAACACCTTTAATTATAACATGTTGTACGGTGACATTTTGACCAGTTAGGCAGTAAAGTACAACAAGTGGTTGTGATATGGCAGTGCTTTTGTCAGAGCGAACAGTGTCATTATTGTGTTTTGCTTAGGGAAACTGTAAGGGGTCACCGTCTCTTTTTGCAGGGGCAGTCAGAAGTCAGTCTACTTACAAAAAAAAGAAGCAGACATGGAAGCTGGTTGGTGAGGAGTCTTAATGAACCGGGATAGGTACAAATGGAGGACATGTGGCCTAAGGAGTTTGCCTCTAGTGGTCGACTTGGAAGGCCGCGAACAAGTTGAGAAGGTGTTTCGAGAGAAGCCGTGAGCATTGTTGGCAGAGTTTGTCGACGATCATTGCCTTTGAGAATGAGGCTGACAGGGCTTCGAACAACGATCATGATGACCAATAGATCTTGAGGCGATGCCCATTGTGCGGACAGACAACTGTTGGAGGTGCTGATAGGCTTTAGCTACGTGAACAATTGCTATTGGACTTCAGATGTTATGGGGTCCGATTATATTTTTGCGGGAAAAATGAGCTAACTGTTCTACTTAAAATTTTTCTATTTCAAAAAATCACCGTATAACAAATTATATATTTTAATGGTACATCTAGAATTCAAGTATTATATTTTACAAGTTTACCGTATATAATGGAAGGGTTACGTGATCTTCCTTAAATATCAGCTTGAAAAAGAAATTTAAAAACGATAACTTTGAATTGAAACATGATGAAAAAGAGGCCAAAGCAGGCATAAAAGTACAAATACAAATAAAGATTTCGACTCTTGGTTCTCTTCTTTCATAAGGGAAAGAAAACAAAAGTTGCTCGACGTATATCATCTAAATATGGACCCGCTTTAAAAGTTAAAAATATTGAATGTTGTCACATTTATATATAGCCACAAGGAAGTTGCAAAAAAAGTTAGTTTCAGGAACAATAAGTTTGTTTTTTTAGTCTAAAGAACACTTTTTAGTGTGAACAGAAAATGATAGTTGCAACTATCATTCTATGATTTACACTGAAAAGTGGCCTTCAGCCTAAATAACAAACTTTTTGTTCCTGAAACTAAATTTTTCTCCAACTTTTTTCTTGAGTCTAAAAACCCCTTAATTAATTTCCCTTGTAACTTTTCTCACATACTTTTATACTTTGTATTCATAAATTTGGACAAAAAATGTCGCATAGATGATAGAAAGGGCCTGTACATGTTGTTTTCCTATACATATTTCACGAGTAATGAAATTAAATATTGTGAAAACAAGGGACACATCCTTAAAATCAAATTTAACACACAAAACACCCTGCTCATAAAAAAGATATAAATTACATCTTTATTTTCAAATACTACAATTTTCTTCCCTACAAATGATGATTCTTCATATATGTATGTTATTCTCACACCCATAATTAAAATTTGCACCCCATTAATTATTAATCTTTAAAACGCAATAACTTTTTGTAGAAACGACGGATTAACAAACCGTTTTCACCATTAAATCACAAATTTTATTATCTTTTTAACGAGTGGCATTGTGCATATGTAAAAACAATGGCAGGACAAGCTGATCCGATGTTTATACAGAAAGTTATACGCGTTTTAAATTTCTGCAATTATATGGTATGATTGCAAACAATTCATAAAGAAAAATCAAATATGTTTAAAATTTGCAGAATTGTCTGCAAATATATGGAATAATTGCACATTTACTGCAAATATGATTTTTTGGTATCAACAATAGATCTCATTTTAAAGATCATAAATTTTTTGATTTTTTGGTGAAAACGGTATGCTGATCCGATGTTTCTACAGAAAGTTATACGCGTTTGAAATGTTAAAAACGTAAAGAGTATTTGGGCCTTTGTGCGCGCGTGAATTTGAAAACAGGGACTAGAAATTTATTAAAAAAATGGAGGGATGTTTTGTGTATTTTCAAACCTCACCATGGATGTATGTCAAACGCACCCTTAAATATTTATACTGGACTTTCAACAAAAATTACTAATATCTTGATGAGAATTTCAATCCATGGACTCAAAACCTAACATACACTACTAGAAAATGGTTAAATAGCGACAGGGGGGCGACGGCTTCCGACGGGCCGTCGGCGACCGTCGGAAGCCGTCGGAAAATCGCGTAATACAGGCTCCAGCCGAGCCTCTTCTTCCTCATTTCATAATACCCAAAACCTAATTACAAATTCTCAAATTCACTCCCCAAGCCTCCAATCACTAATTTCGTATTTTTGCATCCTCCCCGGCTACGAATTCAACCTCTCTTGCTTTCTAACTCAGATATCATCTCTTATTTTCGCGAAAAATTCAATTTTTACCCTATTTCTAGATTTACATAAGTTGATAAATTAGGGCTAATTGTTGATTGAAATTGTTTTCAATAGTGTTATAATAGTTTCTAGCATTCCATGGTATACCTATTTCATCTTTTATCGTGAAATTATGAAAAACATGTATAATTTGTGGTTGTTCGTGTATATGTAAATCGTTGTGTATGCCTTGATTCTACGATTGTATATGCGTGTAGCGCTGTTATCATTGTATTGTGTTAGTTGGAATAAGATAAAATGAATGCACGAGCTAGGAGTATTATATTGTGCACGTATTGACTTATGCAACAAAAAAATGCATGAGTCTAAATTATAATTGTGTGTATTGAAAAATGACAAAAATGTTAAACCAGTCTTAAGTTGATGTAATACGTCGAATAAATGTGTTAAATTAAAAAATATTTTTGTAAATGTGAACAGTTAGTAAAACTGTATTTTTTCGTAAAATGAGCACATTTAATTAACTAATGTCCCTTAGAGAGTTTTTGGCCCCGTCTGACGAGTGTTGTACATGATTGTTATATAAATAGTCGTTTTTTTTTCAAAAAATGACCATTTATATTCATCTGGTACAATATTTGTTGGATTTGTCCCTGTATTGGACAAGCTATGAACACAGTAAGCATTTACATTTTGTATACTACTTCGTCTCAAACAGTTCATAAAATTTCGGCCTAACTTTTCTTTTTTGTTTTCTGCGTACACGCATTTGTGTACAATGCAGGGAACAAAAGGGAAATGCTGTCGAAATTTTGTTGAATCGTTTGGGACGAAGTAATATACGAAATGTAAATGCTTACTGTGTTTGTAATGGGAAGTAGGATGCCTGACCATGAAAAAAAAAATCTTTTTGTACAAAATTTTGTATCGATACGTTAAAAAATAAAATGTGTCATATTTGAAAATATTTTTTAATTTGTGAAATAGTTCTTTAAATTTAAATATTATACGACCATGAAAATAATCTTTTTCGAATTTGTATTCTTGAAAATAAATATTAAATTTTGAACTTGTGACTCATTTTCTCAAATAGGAAAAATGATTGATTATTTTGTTGATCGGAGGAGATGGATGTACCAAAGAAAAGGACTGAGAGACTCAATAAAAGAAGATTTTTATAATGGTATAAACGTATTTGTTGAATTCGCTTTAAGTAATAACGGAAACGATCCAGAAATTTGTTTTCCGTGTAGTAGGTGTAGACATTTGAAGTATTTGTTACCAGATATTGTGAAATCCGGACGGGACAGTTTCGTATACATGGCAGGACGATAAATACAGCAAGAGCCATGTAAGCATATTTCATTTTATGCAGTATTGATAATTGTTCTATTTGTTAAAATATAATGAAATAAGATATGATGATATTAATTTGTTAATGCAGGAAAAGTTTATGGAGCAGCGCCAGAAACTCCTTGCTGATACAGGTCAAGATCAGCTGACGACGGATGATGAGGATGCTATTTTTGAGTCAATTATGGATCCATCGGAGCATGACAGATGATACGGGTTTGGCAATTAAGTGGTAAGTAAATAATATATTGGGTATCATATAAGATTTCAAATTCAGTACATTGGTTTTGAGTCACTTCGTTATGAAAGCATTATGCATTACCAAAATATATTAATTTGTTACTTGAATGTCATTTCAAAAAAAAATAACGAAAAAGACATGTTATTTAATTTAGTTTGTATGATACAGGCCAGCAATCAGAGACGGGGTAGGCAGACTAGAACTCAGATCGATCTAGCAGAGATCGAAGATTTGCGGGCTAGAGTGGCGCAGCTGGAGGAGCAGAACCGTCGGCAGGCCATAAAGACCACACAGTTGCTAGACCAGCGTATCGCCGAGTACATACAGCAGTATGGTGGCCGCTTCCCTTCCTCTACTGGCTCTGTTTCTGGAGGAGATTGATTGATTGCTTTGGTCGGTATGTTTTTTTTTCTGTTTTGTATGATTTGGTAGATGATGGAGGTAGTTGTTGATTTATGTACTATGTTATGATACACTTAACTGTTTTGTTGTATAATTATGTGGATGTTGGGATGTTGGGTGATGATTATGTGTTTTGACTTAATTTTATGTATTTTTTTTGTTTGGTGAATTGTGTATAGTTTGGTTTTTGATATTTGATTGGAATATTATATATTGGATTCTGCAGAATAGTGTTTGTATGGAAAATGTGGATGGAAGGCTATATTGCAGCAGAAATATAAAAAAAATTACAGCAGATTTTCGACGGATTCCGACGGCTTACGACAGCTTACGGGTTATATTTTTCCAACGGCTTCCGACAAGTGTCGGAATCCGTCGGAAGCCGTCGAAAACCGTCGAAAATACGAAGGACGAGATGTGTCGGAAGCCGTCGGAAACACTGCACCCCGACGTCTATTTTCCTACGGCATTTTCCGACGGCTTCCGACGGCCGCCGACGGTTTTCTGCCGTCGGAAAATGCCTTTTTTCCTGTAGTGATAAACATCGGATCGAAATCTCATTATACTATGAATGATGATGTATAGCGAGCTTCTACTTTCCATTGTTTATTAGCGTTCCCGTTAGAGATAAAACAGCTATGAGACTATTGTGTCACTTAAACCCATTGCTAGTTTATCTCTAGTGGAATTCCCGTTTCGGGATAGCTAGCAAAGTCCAAGAATCATGTAAGTCGATTTTTGAGACATTAATGCTATTGAAATGCGCCATGAGACCCAAAAGAGTGAGTTTAAAAAAGTTAAATCGGAGACTGATCATTTATTAGAGATAGTATGTGCGATCATAAATAAATATTATTATTGTACATTTTGATCAGACATTTTAAATGTTGGATAAACTTGTACATTGTTGTGTTGAGTGTACGTAAGTAGTGTACGTAAGTCTGTCTGGAAGAATAGTTTTTTACTAACTGATCAATGCTTTCCTCCTTTTGAAGATCATTCATTTCTCAAGAAAAAAATTAATTGATCATGGTTTGAACTATTGTTGCTACATATTCAAGACAATTGACAAACCACTCCATGAGACAACTTTTTTATAAAGATCTATTCGTTCATTCTATTTGTAAAAAACTCCTGCATGCAGTTTAACATTTTGTTGCCTCCATCCTACCTGTTTCGAGGAAATACATTCTTTTCACAGAACTTTGAATTCGGAAGACCGAATAGCATTTACTCTGTGTGTTTCTTATGTTCTTTATTTAACCCCTCTCTACACATGTTTTCTCGCATTCACACCATAAAATTTGACAGCAACCAACCAAATTTATAAACGGTGGACAAAAGAATGTAACAGATTTTTGCCTTTGGATGCAAACACTGATTTTCATGCATTTCAAACGAAGTATCAATTGTGCGATAGCTGTAACATTACACGTCTTGATAGAGTACATACTGCACATCACCCACTAAAGATTGTCCTTTAACGTGCATATGATTCTCTTTTACATATTTCTCAAAAACAATCGAAACGTCGCAATCTACTTTCATTACAACCTGTTAAAACACCGTTCTTTTGGAAAATTCATCTACCTTCTTCCGAATTCCGTAATGCTTTAAGAATATTGTATCCTATAACAAAATTTATTGGTTAAACAAAACGTAGGCGCATCAAGGGAGATAATATATATTATATGGATAAAGAAAAGTGTGATTCAAAGGTATAAAATGACGTAACATACATGGTTTAGTGGAGACAGAGGGAGAATAAAAAAACAGAGAGCAAAAGCTAAAGGTATCCAGTTCTTCCACTTTCTATCCACAACAAAAAAGAGCCCAAAAGGAGATGTAAATAGACCATCTGAAAGTGCAAACATAAATGATAACTGAAAACATATCCATAGTCCGTTATGAAAATGACATGAACTGAAAGTGCTACATTAGCTGATAGCTTAGCAATATCTCTGCAACCAACGATGATGTAGAAATTAAAAGCACATTAGCGATACCAAAGCAAAGACACTAGATTGTTCATGTAGGCATTACAAACATAACATTGTTGCGCATGCGTTCAGTTGAACTATTTCCAAGTACAAGTTTAACATAGTAAATTCAAGCTAAGACATGGAACTTCAGTGCTACATTTTAGAAGTTAATTAAGAACTATATATATAGTAGTAGAGGTATATAATAACAGCTGCAAAGTTTGATACTGAATGATCTTGATCTTCCTTCATCTCCATGCACAAGATACAACCAAGGCTCTATTCATCCAGCCTAAATAAAGAACGCCATCTCTCTCTTCAAGCCTGAACTTATCCGAGTAGTTTGCAAGCAGTGAGCTTATAGTAGCATTCACCGACGGACTTAGAGGCACAGGTGTAAATCCAGCCATCATAAACCTAGATTTCCATTTCCCAAAAAGCTCGTGCCTTTCAACTCTTTCAGCCCCTTCACAAGCAATTATATTGACCATATCCCTTGCCAAACAATGCTGCTCCACGTTGATTCTTTCCTTGTTGTCTCTCGGAAGAGTCACATCTATCGATTCAAAAATAGCAGTGTAGTAGCTCAAAGTTTCAACAAACCTCGAATAAAATGGAGCAGTGTTTGTATTAGATTCTTGCTCTACCAAAGTAACAACCTTAGGAGACAGATTCTTCACAAGCCTCAAAATAGTGTCACGATGATTCGTTGTACTCACACTCTCATCTGATATATGATGAAGTTGAAAAGCGAAGTTCACAGCTAATGCTTCCCCAGGTTGAACATAGAGATCAGGAGGGTCGATTTCAGATCCCGATATGATTGCAGGATGAAATTCTAAAGAAACTCCACACGATTTTGCAAACTGAGTCAATCTCTGACCCACGATATTCAAGCCACCTCCCCTAGCATAAGCAGAGAGGGAATCGTCTATGCCGGTAATTCTAACATGTGGAGGCCCACCAGGCATTTCAGCGAGAGCCCTGATGAGAGTCACCCATTGAGTGCCTTGAGCAATCATGAAGTCAATGATGTGAACTCTGTCCTCGCCTTTAAAAGCTTCTGCTATAGCACCATTGGCTGAAAGATACCCAAACTTAAAATAAGGGCATGCCTCGTACAGCAAATGCATGTAAGAGAGGAGGTCGGAACTTGCAGGCTCTTTGCACTTCAAAATTTTATATATAGAACTTCCCGACGAAGCTAGCCTAGCAACTAGTGCTTCTAGCATATAAGCCCCCACTCTCTGAATCGGTTCACCAGAAACAGAAACCATAGGTCGCAACTGCGCTATCAACCACTCTGCTGATGCAATCTCATTTTCGTCTACAGCTTGAGCACAAGCTAAGAGCACTTGTTTCAAATCACCTTGAGGAATTCCCAGCATTTGCATCCAATCTTCTTGCTCTAGCGATAGATTACTCATGGTATCGACTTGGCAGTTTAGTTCAGCACCGAACACTACAGTCTCGAGCTCTCTTAATTTTTGTTGTAGCTCATTAGGGCCATCGGTTATGCATGATGCACTAACTGGTGAATCGTACGATACGGGACTTTGGCTAGTTGGAGAAACACTTATTGTTGTTGATGGAGAGTTGTAAGTTGTTGATGATGACTCAAGTGTGTAGTTTGGAGGTGAAGCATGTTTGAGTTGATGGGAGATGCTATCGGAACTGAAGGGAGTTGATGAATTGTAGGTTTGAGGAACTAATTGGGATTTTGATTCTTTCATATGGATGTGATTGAGGTTGGTTTTGTAGCGCTTTGATGTTTGCATCGATTTGTTGTTAGCTTGAGCAGGCATGGGTTCCTGGATGAATTTAGATTAAACTGCTTCCCATTCTGATTTCATTTAGTCGTTATTGAAATCTACCACAAAAAAGGGCATAGGCACACTGAATCATCGTAACAATATCAACTTTCAAAAAAAGACTTATAAGCAGTGAATAAAGAAAGAAAATATCATTCGCATTCGTGAGATTGCAACTAGCAACTTCATGTAACACACCACAAGTAGTATGCAAAACTTAGCAGACATATGGAGCTAATATAGCTAATGTAAGTGATGTTGAAATATTAAATTCTGATGATAATTTGGCAAGGTGAGAGTATTAACTCACAGTAATGTTACACTTAATTGCTACATGCTTCATTTTCTGTCGGACTAAAGAACTTTGTTATAGTCCATCCATGCTTATAAGATATGATTAATTAGTAATTAGTAATTACAATAATATTAAAACTCCGATACAAGTTATAATTGTAAATGAAATAAACAGTGCTAAAACTGACAATTTACAGGGAAATTTGACCATTAGTTAACATGTAGAATCAATTTCACATCAATAGTAATCATAAAAAGATTTAGCTGCATTTGTTTAAAATGATTTAGCTGCGTTTGTTTAAAATGTTGTGATTGCTGAATGCTGAAAATTTTGTTTGTTTGTATCTGATTATAAACTTTTTTATTGACATAAATGATTATTTCGACGGCATTACTCTTCCTTGTTAATATCGATTACTCTTTTTGACTAGTATTGATTACTCTTTGACACAATTATCGTACAAATCACATATTTTATTATATTTTTCCTTTGCCAAATTTAAGGGTGAAAACCAAAGTTTATTTTCATTCTAACACAAAAGATGTTCCATATTTTTATTTAGTTTTCCAAATTATTTATTTGTTTATATATTTGGATTCGTTTACACATTATATTTCAAAGTTAAATGTATTTTTCATTCTTAATAATAAGCTTGATAGTTATCACATTTTTGTTCAAAAATTAATTGTAGGCATCACGAAGCACTTTTTACTTTGTGCGAATTTTTTATATTGATTTTCAGTGATGGAAAAAATTACTTAAAAGGAAAACTAAAATCAAAACCAGATGATAAAAGTTTAGTTGGACCCAGAAAAGATTGAGTTGAGATGAAAATTAATCCTGAGTTTGACGTAATCAAATTGTTTGAATAATATTAAATATAAATGAAAGCAATGGATAAAAACAAAGAGTGAAAAAAATCTATTATGTTTGAAAAGGCATTATCGAGAAACCACTCCAACGAGCAATCAGCTCTCCCAACAAGCAAAAAAATAAAAATTGCTGATTGATTTTGCTGAATAGAAGCTAACAATCAGCGCTACTTTTTTAAACAAACAACCTACAAACCACTTATCACTGTAATTATTCAGCCTTTTTAATAGCAAAACAAACAGAGCCTTATTCTCGAAATTGCTCAATATTTCAACTCTTAAAACTTATTTTGAAGTTAATACAACTTCCGTGTGCCTTCCCTGAATTCGAGTTGAACAGATCCACCACTACAAACCTATAATTTTACAGATTAACATCAACAAGTAAACAATTATAACTACACAAGCAAATTCCGGTTAGGGAATTACCATATTTGGTTACAATAGCGCCAACCACGAAGGCAACAAACATTCCACCGGCGATTAACCTCAAAATTTCGAGATACTTTTGGCCAAGGATGGGATAAACCGAATTAAAAAAAAGATAATTAGTCTAAAAACTCCTAAAATTAAAATTCCCTGAAATACGCAACTAAAACGCGAATATTAGGAGCAGATGAGACGAAACAATATCATAAATCAACTAACAATAGTAAACTCGAAAATCAAATAATCACATACCTGCAAATGATCTTATTGTAATCTCCTACCACGGTTTTTTTCAGTGAAGAACAGGAGAAGTCGAATGAATGAAAGGAGAGAAAAGAAGAGGAGTTTCATAGACGAGTATTTAATCGGAAGAACAATTATGATATTTAAAGCTGGTGCTGTAAAGCTATAATTACACTTAATAGCCCACTTAAATAGACATGTACAATAATCACCTTATACTTTTCCATATTTACACATTGGCCGCCTGTATAATTATTCTTGAGATATTAAGTACCCCTCAACTGGTCTTTGTCGTATTCTAGCAAAATAGTTAATTTCGACGCATAAATAGTAGTCATATTATGCATTAATTGTACTCCACAGTTATGCAAATGCCTACGACATCAATCCCATATTTAAATCATGAAACATAAACTACTTTTATTCTATATATACGTTGTTGGTGGCAATACGTTAATGCATTAATTATACTCTAAATTTCTTGATAACGTTGCCAGTTTTACGAGCATCAAAATTTGACATAATGGTTCAATATAGCACAAGTATGCATCCAAATAAGCAATATTGCTGTTTTCTCTATAAAGATAACCGTAATTTACTTTCAAGCCTGTATATAGGGTAAACGTAATGATGGTCAGTGGTTTAATGTAAGATAATTGCATTGACTTCTTTTTTTCCACTAATAATCTAAATTTTTTGTATGTAACTTTATTTTCAAGGGAAATGCATAGTAATAAGTCATTTTTGATTTCTAAATGGTTTGAATCTGATATTCATAGAACTTTAGCTTGTAGCGTTTTAGGACTAGTAACTTAAACTAGTTGTCATTGTCATTATCATTAATAATTAATGTAAGTTTTAGTACAAAGTAAAGTATAAGAAATAAAAATTGATAGACAAGGTTAAAACTACTTTGTATAAAAGAATTTTAAGTGAAATTTGAATGGTTACATATTCAAAATCCAGCATATTACAATAATATATAGATCTGCAAACTTTGAATCCCCACTAGAGGTTTATCATCTTGGATAAATTATTGAAGGTCAGATTAGGCATTGACAATAAAAGAAATTGGGTGTACACGTGCCACGTGTGTCGGTTACACGGACTCGTAGGGCTCTTTGTACAGGTTTACATAAGATCTAGGGACATTCTGAAAGTTGGACCAAATATATTTCTTCTCTTTGTCAAAGACAAGAGACATAAGGTTGACCCACACGGCTTGTGGAATGTAGTTTGACTACTGCTTTTTATCAAAATTTGTGCTGATTATTCACAGTTTATGTTCATGGAAATCTCAATGTTACTGTAATCGAAGCAAAATATAATATCTACTTCCAATGTCACCGACTCACTTGGTGTCTGTGGCCACAACCACCAACACAGCCACTAACGCTGTAATTACTTAAGTAATAATGATACACAGTGCTATAATAGAAGTTGTGTATTTCATCATATAAGATATAACAGAGGTTTACATCTCACAATGGTTGATAGAACTGTAAGACCACCATTTTTGTTAAATAGCTATAACATAATACACACACATAAGTAATATATTTACTGGCTCTAATATTGAAAACGATGAAGGATGCTGCTCCGCTTGCATATTTTCTTTACCCTCTCCTTCAATGAGAAAAATTATAAACAGCAGACAATGCATACAGTGATCACTTTCATTCAGTGAGAGTTTGCATTAATTCCTCGTCCATCAACTATTACCTACATGTTGTTAAAAATTGTCTACCACTCTCCATCAATAAAAGGAACGTTATAAAGCCAGATATTATCACAAAACCAATTGGTAATGTAAAGCGCGGTCTCTTAGTATTTATTTATGCATAATTTATATTGTAAATTTTCCGATGTGAGACTAATCTTAACACTCCTCCGCACGTATGGTGCATCATCAGCCAAACACGTAGACATACATTGAAGGTGACGTGTAACACAATTAAACCCGCTCTGATACCATGTTAGAGAACCATATATTATCACAAAACCAATGTTGAGATTAGTGTCATATCGGGCAATTTACAACAAGGGATGTATAACAAACTCTTACTCATCATTGTCTCTCCAACATAATTCATTTTATATGCCAAAATTGAATTAGAGACGTCTGAGGTAAACCTGTAAACCAATACTTTCGAATGTGGATAGTGTTATATTCGCATCCACGTTCAAAATTATTTTTAGATATCCGATAATTATCATATCCATCATCGATCGATAAATCAAAACATATAAATAGAAAGTTTTGATTTAGTAGAAACTTTTTTCAATCGCATTGATTATAAAAGTACGAAAAATAAACAAATAGAATAATAATAAATAGTTTTGAACAATTTATATATATTAAATTTATATAATACAAATTATTAGCTTTATAAAAAATTAAACACATGTCTATTGTTGCATCAAAATACACAAAACTTTAACTATAATCTTGACAAAAATCAAACGAAGCATTTTTGAATGCGGATATCTTCGCATCCGTGTCCTTATTTTGGGATTTCAGATATTTATTCATGGGATACGGACGCATACTGATTTCGAATATTTATTTACAAACCTACTCCAAAGGCTATAAGTCTACAACCAAATTAAACACTGATCAAACATAAATCAGGACTCGAAAGTCAGAAGCAGAATGTCAACCTTCAAACAAATTAATTAAGAATTGGGAATTAATAACTTGTACCTAAAATTCTGTCCGTTTCCTATTGTATATATTTAATATCTACGTCGACAAAATTATAAAACAATTAATGTTGTGGGCACTAGGCGCTATAAGACGTACACCCTCATATCTAAATTTATGACTTTCTCTATGAATTAGTTGACTGTAGTAGTTTTTTAGTCCTTTGATTGTGAAATGATCCAGAAGGATTCAAGTCTTTCTCTCTCACATACACATATTATAAGACGAGAAGTATCGTTTGCAAATTGCAATAGTTGTTTTTGCTGTTTATCGCGTCATACCTACGCTAGTACACCGTCATGATGTATGATTGTGTATGAATTATTGTGTTTGTATAAACTTACCGTGTTTTGGAATTCACGAGGTATAATTAGCCTATCCAAGTTGCTCAAACTTACTGGTTTGGCCCAAGAAACATTAACCGGCCGACAATATTACTGGGTAATCGCCGTTATTCAGTGCTAACCGCAAAACCAAGGAAAATCGTTAAGAGGAAGAAGTGATACACATTTAAAAAAAAAAAGGTTTAGTTATACAATTTTGCTGCAGCAGGGATCATACCATTGATTCTCTTTTTATATGTACCATGCAAAATTATCATGCTAACATAATAAACATAAGATGAAAATATGCACAAGGATAAACTTTAAAAAAAATTCAAATCGAAGGACGACAAGTTTCATTTTTTGACTGAAGAACCAATTTTTAAAAAAAATTAAGCTGAAGGACAATGCTAATTATAGCTATCATTTTTTACAGTATAAAACTGATTATAATGCTAGTTATAACTAGCATTTTGTATAGTGTAAAAACTGAATATAATGCTAGTTATAATTAGCATTGTCCTTCAACCTAATTTTTTTTCAAAGTTTACTTCAGCTTAAAAATGAAACTTAGTGTCATTCAGCCTAAATTTTTTCAAAGTTTGTCCTTCCCCCTAATTCCCGCCATAAATAGTGTGCAGTTTTTAACAGTCATTATGTTTATTTGTCTTTTATGTGAGGAGCGCCTTCCATTTGTATTAATCATTTTTTGTTAGACGTAAGAAGCACATGCTCTATGTATTAATTATTTTTCCTTTCACGGGCGGAGCATTTGTCGGTTCTAGTTCTAGTTAATGCGATTTTTCGTTAAAGGAAATTATGATAATAAATGTTTGAATGCTATTTTGACGTTGTTCTAGTGATTATTAGATGAATATTCTTAGTGTTTATATTACAACAGACGAAGATACAATATTTATTAAAGTGAATACTACTTATACTCGAAGCACTTAATTATCATTTGTATTATAGCCTAAAATTAATAAAGAAATCACAAAATTTGAAAAGAAAGAAAATACGAAGGGTATTTTCGAAAGAGAGAGATATGATCCTAAATAAAAAATCAAATATAGAATAAAATATTTCCCTTATACATTTTTACTTTTCTTACAATTTTCCTTTATCTTTGTTTCTCCTTATTCATTTTTCCATCTAAAATTTTCCTAAATTAAGGGTGCATAAGAGGACAAGCATAAATACAAAGGTTTTTAACTCTAGAGGCAGTTAGGGAAGCATCTTTTGATAAGATGTCAAGATGATGTAAGATTTTTGTGTATTTTTAATTATATAATTAGTTATTACTTAGATAATTTTTAAAATAATTTGTGTTTAGCAATTTAGGAAAACAATTTACCAGTTATTAATGGAACAACACTACTTCAACTACATTGTTCAAATTCAAACAAACAACTACACTGATAAGGCGTAAATCCTAATACAATTTAAGGAGAATAAAACAAATAACAATGCTTTCGCAGTACATTCACTTCTTATTTAATATGCTTCTATATTGCATGATCACCCTTTAACACTTTCATGCGTCTTCGAAATTTTCAACTAAGAGATAATTCTGTAATATTCCTAAACTTACTGTCCCAAGTTCATGCACCATTCCCAATATTTAATTTTTTCACATAATTTAGGATCGCCTTATTGAGGAACATCACTACCTCTAATAGAGTCCTACTATCTTAACTGCATTGTTCTTTCCATTATTTCCACTATTTTGTGAACGTCTTAGTTAAATATACGTTAGATCATCTTTGTTCGTTCATTGGGAGGGTTGGAAGAGTTTGACGGGTTGAGAGGTCAGCGTATAATTTAAATCAGCAAATATGGGCTTCTCATTCCAAATGCATTCAAAAGTGGGATTTGATCCAATGATTTACACCTTCCTAGGCACATCATTTTGAGTTTCAACAATTATCACATCAGCCAGAGTAATGACTACGACTTGTCTACCAGTGACCACATTTTTCTAAATTATCTCTAAACGATCCAAATCGGGTATTGGTATATTTCTGTTTCAGTACAATAGCACCAATGTCCCATCAAATCAGAAAAAATGTCTAAGTAATTGGTATTCGAATACTAATGATTATGTAAAAAATGTTATTTTGTGGAATAACCTGGCTCGATGTTTCCACCATTCTTGTCCCCAACAACGGTGTTTTTTCATGAACACCAGCCTGTAATAGTTTTGTCTCTCGGTTTCTCTCATTTAAGGAGCTCTTTCCAATTTGGGGTGTGCCCATCCCTTGCTTGTTGTGCATCCAAAACCTAAATCCTTTTATGCAAGTTATTTTTTTTGCAATTTGTGTATATATTCCATTTTTTATGATTGTTTGAAAATTTCTCTAATGAAATCTAAGTAGATAAGGTTAACTACTTAGAGTATTATGAAAATACTAGCTTTATATTTGGTCACGTTTCGGGGATTCATTTTGAAAATTATATAGAACCAATTGACAATGGTGAAAGTATGATGCATCACCGCCGACATCGCCGCTGACATCCTAAATTGACCCCCATTTAGTAGTCCAATTCACAAATACCAAAAATGACGTTCCTTTGAGCGATAAAATTAAAACTATCTGTAATACTCCTAATTTTTATAGCACATTTTTTCGGATATTTAATTTAGAGATAATTAAATAAATAATACGAGAGATTATATATATGTGTGTATATATGTGTGTATGTATGTATGTATGTATGTGTTTGTGTGTGTACGTGTGTGTGTAATTGTTGTGTTAATGTAATCTGAATTTTCAAAATTTAGATGGAGAATTAGTTTATAGTAATGTAATAATAAATGGGGCCTTAATTGTATTAGAAAAAGGGATAAGGAAAGAAAGATAAGGAATTTAATTATTTCCCCTAATACTCTCTCCACCCTCTCATATTTTCGGCCATACTCTCATAACCTAAAACAACAAAACTCCATTAAACTATCTCAATAAAGAAGAAGAAAAGAAAGGAATCTTAAGGAAAGAAACAAAGGCAATTATCTTCACACAAAATCAAACAAAAGTGTATAATATCTTCGTTTCCTTGTTTTTTGATGTATTTAATTCAGTTATAAGTGTAGATCTAAATTTTGGTTGATGTTTATCATGCATATGGTTTAGATAATCATTTGTGTGAATTATGTTTATCAAATATGATACTTTGTGAAATTTTCCTAAGGGACTTTTGGTTTAAAAACTTTACTTTTGGTCTCCATATGCTTTTAATTTCTGATATGATGGTTGGAATAATATATTATTGATAGGTTTTTAATTTCATAATTTCTTAAATTATTATGAATTTAATATAATTTTCCAAGTTGAGAAACTGGATAATTTTGGGATTTAATTATTAAAAATAGAAAAAATAATTATTTTCCTTTGAAATTTTTTTATGTGCTAAAATATATTATTTTAGATTTTTTGGAATTTTTCTCAAGTAACTTTGATTTAATATAAATTGTTTTGTGTAGAAGGTTTTAACTGCAAAAAACGGAATTAATGGAAAATTAATAACTTGGGCAAGAAGAGAAAATTTTGCTGCAAAATTTCTGAAAAGATTTTTACTAACCAGTAAGAATCTGACAAAGAAATTAGTTTGGTAAAAATTTATTACTTTCAAATGGAAATAAATCAGTTTTGCAGATATTTACAAAAATATCATTATCAACCTAGGATATCTAATATTCATTCATCAATATGTGACAACTATATTTTTACCAACTTGAGGTCGCTATTTTTGTCAACATGTGATTACATCATTTATCAACTTGCGATGACTATTGATTTTTTCAACTTGCAACGACTATTGATTTTGTCAGCTTATGATAGTTGTTTTTGTCAACATGTGATATCATCATTTTATCAACTTGCGATGTATCAACTTGTAATGGCTATGGTTTTACCAACTTGTAATAACTTTATATTTTGAACGTGCGATAGTTATACCTTTTCAACTTGCGATAGCTTTATATTGTAGATATGTGATGGCTATATGTGATAGCTTCATGTAATTTAAATATGCGATAACTATGATTTACTTAACATGCACTAGCCTATATTTTAGCATGCGATAACATGAGATTTAAGAGTGCGATAGCACAAGTTTTTGGCTTGTGGTAGACTAAGATTTTAAAGTTTGATAACATTAGCTTTAATAGGCAATAGCATGGATTTTTAAGGTGTGGTAGTTCAAAGGTCAGAAATGAGATAGGCTATTTTTATGACACACGATAGCTTTTAACTCTAAGTTGGGCAATGTTTTTCCTTAAGCAAAAGCATAGTTTTGTTTAAGTATTTTGATAAATTTTCCAAAGGAAATAAAAGAATATTAAGCCCATTTTTAAAGAGTTTTATGAAGGAAATAATTCTTTAAATACAAGTAATTTTGCACATAAAAAGGCTATCATATTAACATATATTTATAATAGATTATGATGTATTATACGTTCTTTTGTACCTTGAACAGTTACTATTGCATATGCTAAATTGTTGACCTACTCACTGTAACGACCCAGAATTTTAGTTATTTGAAATTAGAATATTTAATTCATTTTAAATATTGGAAAGTTAATTTTATAGATTAAATAACTCGAATTTCAAAAATAGTGATTTAGGGGATAATTTAATTGTTAAATTTAATAATTGAAATTGGTTAAATAATGGGATCTTGAGTTTTAAGTTAAATAAAAATTATTTCAAAGCTTATTTAAATTCTGTTAATAAGAATGAAGATAATAAAACTTTTAAAATTGATTCAAAAGCGATTTAGCTAATTTTGAAATTAACTTGTTTTAATTAACAAGTGAAAATAGCCTTCCATGGCACTGTCTTGGATTTCGACGAAACTAGTGTCATTGGGTTCGTAATAATGAATTATAATACGCCGTCAAATTTCGTAGTGATCAGATGTATCGTTTGGTCGTACGGGATAGAAACACGTCAAAATTAATATCGGAAATTTAATATAATAATTAGGTCCAAAATTCTATCTTCTCCATACGATTGAATTAGGTCTCGGAACTAGTTCCATTGTGTTCAGAATAGGGGTATAACATATAAAATGCTAGGCGGCACGCCTCGATTGAAGTCCGTAATTATATAGCTAGATATTTTGAATTTTAAATAATATAATTTTTTCGATTTAACTTTTCACTGCCTTAACCTTTCACCTCAGCCCACATTTTTTTTCTGCTCCTTCCTGTGCAAGCCCATGCGCCCTCGTCCTTTCCTATCTTCCCTTCCTTTATTTAAACACTGCAGCTAATAGAGGAAAGAAAAAAGAAGTTTTGCATTCAAAAAATTATATCTCACATTCTACTAAATAATAAAATCTGAAACATGCTTTAAAATTTTTGTTTTGGCGAGAGCTTCGACCCTATATGCTTCTTTGTGCGTGCGATCATGTTTGAGGTGGCTCGGATTGGAGGAGGCCGACCTAGGGTTTGGGTTTGTGACAAATGGAGGAAGGGTTTGGTGAACTGGATGTCATATTTAGATTCGGGAAGAAAAATAGCACCTGCGACATTAATATAGGGACGTGCGGCTCCATTTTGAAGGTCGCGATGGGTTACTACGCACGCGGAGGAGGGTGAAGGTCGCGATGTGGTAGGAGGGCTGAACTTTCGATTTATGGGGACTGGAAGGTGTAGTTTCCGATGGGGAGTTTGGCGGCATCCTCAAAAGTTGTTTTCGTTGATCGGAGAGGCATGTCAGTGGCACAACTGTGCACGGTGAGGGTTCGAATGGAGTTTAGGAGGGAAGGTAATTAGGCTATTGGGGAAGAAAGGTTAATTATATAATTAATGGATTATTAAAGTGATCAATGGATTTTATATATATTTAATTCCCATTAACTAAAAAATTCAACAACTCTCTCATACGAGGTCCAATCGAGGCGTGGATTTTTGCATTGCGCTCGTAATGACGAAAGCTTCGTAATGGAACTAGTTTGGATGAATTTGGAGGCCGTTGAATTTTGGGCTAAAAGCGAATGTCGTCCGGTTTTAGTTCCAAACTGGAACGCCTCGGCGACGACAGAAAATTTTGGTGAGTTAAATTCACCTTTTAGAGAACTAGTATGATTTATAGTCGATGAGAGAATAGAAAAATTGAAAAGATTTAAGTATGCTAAAGCCCTCATTGAAATCACCTTGGAGCAACCTCTGCATGAATGCATTGAAATTGAAGGCCTACGTGAAAATCATCCTACTCTAAAAGTGGTTTATGACTGGTTACCAAATATATATGATTATTTAAGGTCTTCGTCATAGCCCTAAGGAATGTTACATGTCTTGTGATTGTGGTTAGGGTGAAGTAATGGTGGAACGACAATTAGTAAAGGATATTTGCAAGAATGAACTTGGAAGAAAGGTCCATAAAAATTTAATGCAAAACAAGGTTAATAAGGCCGGATCCAAAGATAGCATGAAAGGTAGAAAGCAGGAATGGAAAAGAATTAATATCTCTCCATCCTTACATTATGATTCCAATGATTGTTTGGATAAATTATTATATTAGTTGGTTTGGACATATTCTCGCCTATTGGAGCGGATGAGACCCTATTGCGTTCCCGTGTAAGAGCGGATGACCCTTTGTATACGAATCCCGCCTCGAAGCAGTTGATTATATTTTATGATTATTTAACATTTGTGATGCAGAGGAAAACGGGTTGGAGAGATCCAACGGGATTCCTCGCTATTATGAAATTATATTGTTTCAATAATATCTCCTTTATATGGATTATCGAATAATAAATATGAAATTGGATGTTGTGGTTATAACATCGTTATGTGTTTAAAATTAAAACCCAGTAGTGATAGAAAATCAATATTGATATTAGTTAAGTGTTGGGTGGCTATTGGCCTCAGATTAGTATTTTAAAATACTATAAATTTCGGTCAAGTCGGAACTGTTTTTAAAAGACAAGAAATGATTTTTAGATCCGAAATCTGGTTTCAGAAATATTTTGTTCTAAGGATTTATTTATTAAATTTTAATAATATTATTTTTAGGTTATTCAATTATAATTAATGTTATAGTATTTTATTATAGTAATATTGTTTTAAAGTGTTTAATTAAATTAATATTTTTTAAAAGGGGCATTTCACCAGTAGGACAAACTTTGCAGTCCAATTAGTTTCTAGGACACACATTCAAAGAAATTACTTTCAAGACCAAAGTCAGCAGAATAATTACTTTCAAGGACAAAGTCAGCAGTCCACTTACTTTCAAAGGCATAATTTCATAGGTTTTTAGGCCCTAGAAACTAATTATTTTATGTTTTATCCTTGAAAGTAATTATTTCAGTTGTGTATCCTAGAAACTAATTCCACTTGCTAAAGAGGCCCTTGTGGCTAATTTCCACTTTTTAAAAAGTATTTAATTATATTAATATGGTTTTAAAGTTAATTAATTATACTAATAAGAATTTAAGGTTATTTAATTATATTGGTATTGTTTTAAAGTTAATTTTCTATAGTAATATAGATTTAAAGAATTATCAAAATGTGATAAGGTTAATTATTTAAGAAAAATTATGGTTTGGAATTAATATTAAGGATTATTAATAAAGTTTTAAAATAAATTATTATTTATGAAAATGGTAAAGATTAATTATTATTGTTCTTAAAAAATATTTGAAGTTATTAATTATCATTTTTAAGTTGTTTAAATTTTAATGTTAATAATCATTATTATATAATGGTGTTTGAAGTAAAATATTTTAAATTAATTATAATTATTTCTGAGACCCCGGGAATATATTTGAAAGACTTAGATTTTATAAACGATTTATAAAATGGGTTTGAAGAATTAAGGATAGGTTATTTGAAAAGTGAAGAGTGAAACAACCCACACCCCTTAATATATCAAAAAGGACACATTAAAAGGCGTGGTGCGTTGTAGGTATAATTGAAATTAACAAAGACTAAGATTCACAAGACAAAAGTAGGTAAAAACAGCGGAAATTAAAATAATAACTTCATGATTGCTTCA
Source organism: Allium fistulosum (assembly GCA_030737815.1). Classification (NCBI taxonomy): domain Eukaryota; kingdom Viridiplantae; phylum Streptophyta; class Magnoliopsida; order Asparagales; family Amaryllidaceae; genus Allium; species Allium fistulosum. Next base: position 4,650,110 of record JASFAW010000015.1, read on the forward strand.
TAAACCAAATAAGTCAAATACCAAATACAACATAAATGTCTCAAAACCCAATATGCCTCAAGAAATAAAAGCTCGTAGTCTCAACAAAAATCAGAGTGTACATATCCCTCTCAAGTGCCAGTACAAAGAAAGAAAAATGGAAATAAAAGTAAGGAAATACATAGCAGAATCTTCTCCAAGAAACCTTCGAGCAACTACAATCTATTGCCCTCTCCCTTGATTGCCTATGGGGGAAAAAGGGGGGAAATAGAGGAGTGGGTCAGACTAAAAGTTGGGTGAGTGATAGTAACTACTAGAATCTTTAAGCAAACTAAAAGTAATAGACTCTTCAATAGTTCTAGTATATACAAAAGAAAACAAAGGAAATAGGAAAGAGATAAACTGGAAAATACGATTAAACTATTACAATTGATAAGATAGGTCAACTTTGATTGTTTGCACTTGTCTTTGATAGCTGCTTGATTAGGCTGAATTCCTAATCCTATAATTAGGCTGAAATGCTAATTCTGCCCTTTGATCGGCCTGCTACTCCATAGACCTTACTGTGGATTAGACGCTATAAAACTCCCTACGCAGCAGCCAATGGTAACTACGAAAGATACACAAAGCACCCACTGTGGACTAGATGATACATAACTCACTACATAGAAGGCAATGTGTCTACGAAAGACACACATACTAAGCGCTTGGAACTCATAGCGATTACTGAGCACCGAAATGGAAGTCGCGCGCATAACTGCCACCATGCTCATGCTACCTGTTGCTCCACCTATTGGGTCGTATTATTACCTCGACTCAGCATAAGCGTGCCCCTCGTCTCACTTCAGGATTATGTGAAACACCGTGTCCATAGAAAATATAGGGGAATGCTGCCGGTACTGGCCTGTCATCCAAACAATATCCAATAGCGCCATTGTCCAAATTTCTCGTGATTTGAACATCTCTATATTGACCAATTACTACCACTACTAGCATAAGCATGCCCCTCGTGTCACTTAGGCTTTATGTGAAACACCGTACCCATAGAAAATAATAGGAGAATGATATTTGGTTCAGGTCCTACTTTAATTCTTTGCTTATTAACTTTGATAAATTATTTAAATAAGCCTTTATTCTTGTTTTTACTATCCGTGCTTATTAATTTATCCTAAGTCTTAAAATAAGCCTTATTCTGTTCTATTTTTTATTATAACCTACGTTATAATCATGATTATTACTTAACCCAAGGTTTAAGTATGAAAATAAACTTCTTTCTTCTTTTGTTCTTTTTAGTTATAATTCTAAGTTATAACTAGGCCGGCCAATCTTCTTAATTCAGTCCAATTAATATCATAATTAGGCATAATTTCAGTCCTATTCTAATTATATTACAGTCTTTATAATTTACGTCTTATATTTCATTATTTCAGATTTCTTATAATTTAATCCAATTTTGCGTTAATTCTATTCTACTCCATACGCGAAGAAGAAGAAGGAGGAATAAAAGAAAACTGAAAATAGAAGGAAATCCAAGGCGTAAGAAGAAGATGTAAATAACGCATAAATAACAGTAAATAAACTAAAATACTGTAAATAAATTGTAAATAAATTGTAAATAAATGAAAAAGCTAGAAATAAACTGAAATTAATTGAAAAGAATAACTAGAAGAAATAGAGTGAAAATAATTCTAAAAATTGTAAATAAATTACTAAAAAGGTTACTCCAAAAATCGTAGTAAAACTACAATTATTGGAAACCCTATTATTTTAAATTACTTAAAGAAATTTAAAATAATTACGATCACTCACCTCTGGTCCTTAGCTCTTCCCTTTAGGCCTTCACGGATCCACTTAGGGTTATTAAATATTATTATTAAAACGATTTCTTCCTTGGAAAATTATTCCGCTTAGGGTCCTTCCTGAATAGGTGAAACCAATTGGAGAAAATCTTAAAATGAGAAAAATTGTTAGGCCTAGGGTTCTATTTATAGGGATAGAAGTGGATCGCAGACCGTTGGATTTGGTTATTGAATAGGATGCAACCACGTCATAGGCTGAATAAGGCCATCGGATGCATGAATGGAAGGACCAGACCAGTTTAAACAATGAAAAATACGTTTGAAGTCGGCTAAATATTCGAACGAACGAACATTCACCCTAAAGAGGGCAGGCGGTTCGATCGGTGGTTGACCGCCCCCTTGCCCAGGTCAACGGGTCGGTTTTTTTCCGTTGTCTTGTTTAATTCATATCTCGTTCATTTTAGCTCGGATTCGGACATTCTATATATGGAAATTGACCAGAAAATTACCACAGACACAATGGTGCAACTCCCATGGCTCAATTCTGATAATTTCACAAAGTTATTTAATTATTTGGTTAATTAACGAATTAATTAATTATTATGGGTTAAATTTCGGGTTGTTACATTCTCCCCTCCTTAAGAGATTTCGTCTCCGAAATCTCTAAGGATAAAAAAATGTACTAAATGTTTTCATCCAATTCTACAACCAACTACTCAATCATCAACGATTCATCCATTGTCCTTAGGTTTTTCTAATGCAATTTATGATACTTATGCAATTAGTGTAGCGTAAATGTTCCTATCTAATGCAAAAGATTAGACAGTCCACTTATTCAGTTGACCTCCTTTTATGCAATCATGTCCATGTCATGTATCCAAATGAATGAAAAAATTCCCTAATGAAGACTAATAGTTCTATATGCATGCTACAAACATCATTCAAATGCAACAATCATGTGATAATCATCCACTTATAGCAACCATAAAAATAGAATAAAAATGCACGCACATCCATATGCATATGCTCTAGTGTCCTAGTGTGACGACCCAGAATTTTTGAGCATTTGAAATTGAAATATTTAATTGATTTTAAATACTTGAAAGGTAGTTTAACTTGAATTTCAAATATTATTATTTATTTAGCAATTAAGTTATTGGGTTTAATAAACTGAAATTGGGTAAATTATTGAATCTGCAGTTTTAAGCCTGTTCAAAATATTTTAGAGGCTTGTAAAATTTATATTGATTATACTAGAGATAGTAGAAGTGTTAATTTTGAGTTTGAAGGTGTTTTGTTCAGTTTTGAAAATATATCGTTTAAATCGATATTTAAAAATAGCCTTCCGGGGCACAGTCTCGGATTTCGACGAAACTAGTCACATTGGATCCGTAATAGTGTATTATTACCGGATTTCAAATTTCGGAGCATTTGGAGTTGTCGTGTGATCGTACGATAGATAAACGCGCTGAAATTTATATCGAAAATTCAATATAATAATTGAGTCCAAAACGCTATCTTCTCCATACGATCGAATTAGGACTTGAAACCTTTTCCATTGCGTTCGAAATAGAGGTATAACATTATAAACGCCTAGCGGCACGCCTCAATAGGAATTCGAAATTTTAAGTTGCATTTATCGAGACAATTTGAATTTAAACTAATATAAAAATATATTTGACCAGTCAAACCTCAGTCGACTAATTTCACATCAGCCCTTTTTGATTTCATTTCTGGGTCACTATAGCTAGACAATTTCTACACGCCAACATCAGATATTGTTCCCTATTCTCACCTTAAACATGCTACCTCCTGTTATGGAACTTACGTCTTCTTCTCCTTTTAAAACATTACAGCCGAACCAAAAGAAGTGGAAACATGGAGAAACCATAAAATGTTGATTGTTCGGTTAGTTCAAATACTAATAGATTGTTCGGTTAGTTCAAATGTTGATAAACCATAAAATGCTAATAGATTGTTCGGTTATTAAGTTATGGAAAATGCTAATAGATTGTTCGGTTAGTTCAAATGCTAATAGATTGTTCGGTTAGTTTAAAGAAGGAAAATTAGTTTAAATTAAATTATTAAATGCTAATAGATTGTTCGGTTAGTTCAAATGTTGATAAACCATAAAATGTTTTTACAAGGTCTAAAATCATGGAGAAACGAGTCGAGATTGAAGTGGATTGCAAACGAAAATTAAAGGTGAGTTAATCTCACTCATCTGGGTTTAAGTTAAATTTAAATAGTTAAATTTAAATAATTGGTTGAATGATTGAATTGATTTGATGTGCTATATTATATATAGTAATATATATAGTATATATTGAAGTGATTGATATTCCCGCATTATATAGTGGATGAGACCCTATGCGCCACATAATAGCGGATGATATTATATAAACCCATATACCGCGATATTCCACCTCGAAGTGGAATTGTTATTATGCTAACGTTTGTGGATGCAGGGAAACATGTTGGAGGGATCCAACTGGATTCCTCAAAATATTTAGTTTTGTTTAAATATTCTATGATATGATTATTTGATATCCTGTGATGAATTATATTGATAATTGGAGTATTAGGTGTTATGGTTTGATTGAATTTAATTGGGTACAATGAGTTATAAAAAATATATAAATTGGATCTTTGGGAAGGAAATAAAAGAAGAGAATTTGTAAGTGAAATAATTAGAGAGAATTTGAATAAATTTAAGAATGAATTGGGAAAGAATAAAGGTGATTTTAAATTCCAATAAATAAATTCTGAGTATGGGAAAGGGAATTTTAAATAAACAGAGAAATATGAAATTTTAAACTTAAGTGATATTATATCAGGAAATAAAGAATTTATTTTTAAATTCAAGGTTTGAATTTATTTAAAAGGATAAAGAAGGAATTTGGGAAATTTGAAATTGATATTTTCAGTTAAAAAGATTTTAATCTTAATGAAGAAACAAAAATCTGAAGTTAACGGATTTGAATAAATTGAGTAAGTAAAGGAGTTTATTTCAAAATGGAGTAATTTGGAAATCAATTTGAGATTTGATTTAAGTGTTTAAAATTGGAATTTTAAAAGGGAAATGAAACTATGGAATTTATAAAGTGGGTTTATAAAGGTGAATATATCAGTGGATATTTGGAAGAATAAATTCACGTTGGGAATTTATTAAAGAAATGGGTAAATTTGTTTAAAAATAAATAGTGATTTATTTTTAAAGATGTGAAAGAGAAGTGTATTTCCCTGGATAGCCAAGTACGTTTCCAAAGCAAACTTTTAAGTATGAGTTAAAGGTTTTAAAGATGTTTTTAAAGTATGTTTTAGAAAATTTATTATTTTTAAATGTTTAAAGTTTAAAAGTAAGTATTTCTTAAATTTAATTTATTAGTAATTATTTAAAGGTAACTTGGTATTGTGTTTTAAAAGGATAAAAATGTAGTTTTATATTTTATAAAGTAGTTTTATTTTAAATATTCTTAAAGTATATATTTTTGAATAAAGTATTAAAGTAGTTTTTAATTTAAATGTTTAAAGTATATTTTATAATAAAGTGTTTTTAGTTATTTTTAAAATCTAAAGTATTTGTACTTGGTGATTTCAGTGGAAATAGAAATATTTGGGAAATTTATTCCATGAGAGAAGGATGGTTTGAAACTGTTTTCAAAAGGTTGAAAGGTGGAAATATATCTTGCGAAGATATTTTGAGATAAATAAATAATTTGGAAAATTATTTATGTTTGTTGGATGTTTTGTGGATGTTATTTGATAGATAAACAACCGACTATCAATATTGGCCAATGCGCTGATCGTTTCGAAGAGACCAGGATCGGGATTTGTTTCCCAAAACCCACTTCGATCCGGTTTGTACATTTTCGTGAGGAAGACGTGTTTGGAGTCGAAGATGGAGTAGTGAAGTGCAAGGGCTAATCCCTACTAATCCTGATGGTGATCCCAAAACGGATGTAGTAGGAGTAGTGCCTTCGGTTCCGTTCGAACCCGGGACGGACTTGTATGGATGAATGCTTTCGAAACATCGTCAGGTGGACGGTGGGCATTCTAAGAGACGTGTTCTAAAAAGGTAACGCTTAGCCTCGAGCCTCATCAACCGGGAATGACTGAAAATCATGGGTTATGCAGCAAGGCTATGTGGGTAGCGCCCATTAGGGTGAGGTCATCCCTGTCCAGATGTCCCTTTTTATTCGGCTTAGTGGTGTGGTTGCTGATCCCAACCGTGGGGTGATCTTACTCGGGATTATCCAATAAGGGGTAGTTCCGGCCTTGTGTTGCAAGGGATCGGGCGTGGTCCTCGGTACGCTGATCTAGACCAGTTATTGTGACAGGTGGTACCCCAGTGCCTAGTCATTAGTTGGAAATCCATTCTCCCTACGCGCCTGTGCGGTTTTGATTGTGCCCAACTATTGTTGAAACGTGAGATGCAAGCATTTCAGCTAGATTCTATTTTACTTTCTATAGACACTATTATAATACCAGATGAATTTGATAAAAATGTTTTGGCTATCGTAAGGTAAAAACCCGACATGTTTATTTGTGGCGTGGTCTTACGAGATGCCTTTTATTTCAAAGGATTTTGAAAACTTTAATAATCCAATTGAGTGTGTTTTCTCACGCTGGTTTTCCAGACTGACTCGGGTGTTATTTTATTATAATGCTCGGGTCAGACCAAGTATTATAAATTACAGGATAGGATGCTGTGGAGCTCAAGTGTGGAGCTGGAGTCCGAGACGTATTATTCGTACTTGTTTATTCCGCTGCTATGGTTGTTTGAAATTGCCAGCAGTTATGAGGCAGACGGATATAACTGCCAGGCTGGTAATTGTTCTTTACTGGTGATATACTCTGATGATGTATTGTATATAACATATATGGTTTCATTTTGTGTAAAGATCTGTTATTATTTATTATATTTTGTTCCGCTGCGATTGTGAAATTATGATGATGTTTTCTGTTTTCTGTTTTCTTCTTCTACCTCTTTCTTCTTCTAACCCTGATGGTTTGATTTTTCGGGTATGAAAAATTGGGTCTTCACACCTAGTTAGGCTGATCCTTAAAGAATAATAGTGCCTGGTGTACCTATATACATCCATTAGCATCCACTAGCAAACACTTGCAACCACTAGCATACATCATTCATAACATGTTCTAATAACATGTTTACATAAAATCCTACCATCCATAGGTTAAATCCTAAGTTCCGCCCTCCCAAAAGATAATAAAGGAAAGAACCTATTCAAAACTAAAGATGAAAATATGAAATTCTAAAAAATTACAATCGAAAAGATGAGGATAGGAAGTACGAATCTTCTCTTCAGCTTCCCAAGTGACGTCTGCAACATCATCTCCCCATTGCACCTTCAATTGCGGAACCTCCTTATTCCTGAGTCACTTGATGTATCTTCCAACAATCTTCGTAGGGATACACCGAAAAGATGCTTCCCTTTCTACTTCCCCCTCCTCTAACTGACTGGGCTCTACAACCTCCGCTGCATCATGTAAGCACTTTCGCAAGTGTGAAACATGGAAAACGTCGTGCACACCTGCGAGCCTCTCTGGTAGCTTCACTTGGTAAGCCATCTTCCCAACTCTCTCCATGATAGGGAATGGTCCAACAAATCTGGGGGCTAACTTTCCATTCGATCCGAATCTTACCACCTTCCTAAGCGGGGATACTTTGATAAAAGGGGCATTTCACCAGAAGGACAAACTTTGCAGTCCAATTAGTTTCTAGGACGCACATTCAAACAAATTACTTTCAAGGCCAAAGTCAGCAGAATAATTACTTTCAAGGACAAAGTCAGCAGTCCAATTACTTTCAAGGACATAATTTCATAGGATTTTAGGCCCTAGAAACTAATTATTTTATGTTTTGTCCTTAAAAGTAATTATTTCAGTTGTGTGTCCTAGAAACTAATTCCACATGCTAAAGAGGCCCTTGTGGCTAATTTCCACTTGATAAAATCTAAGTCTCCAACCTCAAACTCAATATCTCTCCTCCGTTTATCCGCATAAGACTTCTACTTATCTTCGGCTACCTTCATTCTCCATTGAATTAAATTCACTCTCTCCGATGTCTCCCTCACCATGTCAGGCCCAAGTAGCAACTTCTCCGTAGACTCCACCCAACATGAAGGGGACTTGCAAGGTATTCCATATAAAGCCTCAAATGGTGTCATTCCTATGCTCGCTTGGTAACTGTTATTATACGCAAACTCAACCAATGGAAGATGCTCCTCCCAAGTTCCTCCAAAGTCCAAAATGCACATCCGTAGCAAATTCTCAAGCACTATATTCTCTCTCTCCATTTGGCCATCCGTCTGAGGGTGATAGGCCGTACTCAATCTAAGTTGCGTCCCTAGCGCCCCTGTAAGCTCCTCTAAAACTCACTGGTGAAAATGGGATCTCTATCACACACTATACTAGAAGGGACTCCGTGAAGTCGGACTATCTCTCGAACATAAAGAGATGCCAAATATAATGTTGTACGCTTGCTCTTAACCGGGATGAAGTGGGCACTCTTGGTCAACCGATCAACAATCACCCAAATGCTAGTATTCCCCTTCCTAGAACGAGGCAAACCATCTATAAAATCCATAAAAATGCTGTCCCACTTCCACTCTGGCACATCTAAGGGCTGAAGTAGTCCACCGGGCTTCTACTGCTCCGCCTTTACCCTTGGGCATATTAGACACTTAGCTACGAACTCTGCCACGTCCTTCTTCATGCCATTCCACTATAACATCCTCTTCATATCCCGATACATTTTGTCACCACCCGGATGAACAGTCATATGGGAATGGTGGTCTTCCTCCAAAATCGCTCTCAACAAATCTCTAGCACGTAGAACACAAAGCCTCCCATCTCTCCTAAGCCACCCTTTTCTATCAATGGAATAACGTTGGAGATGTCTAGAGACCTCTTCTCGAATAATCCTATCCATAATGTCCATGAGTTCCGAATCTCCTTGCTGAATCAAGCCAGTCTGATCCATAAGGGTAGGCCTCACCTCTAACTTTGCCAATAATTCGAGAGTAATGTCCGTAGTGGGCTTAAAATCAAAAGTAGAAATAAACTCCAAGCTCCTTCACTCTATGAACAAAGGACTAAGGGTTGCTTTCTTCCTACTCAATGCATCCGCAACCACATTACCCTTACCAGGGGTATAAGCAATCTCAAAATCGTACGAGGCTAAAAACTCCATCCATCTCAGTTGCCTCAATTTCAAGTCCTTTTGCGAGAATAGGTACTTAAATGATTTGTGGTCGGTGAAAAGCTCAAACCTCTCTCCAAGCAAATAGTGTCTCCAAGACTTGAGTGCAAAAACTATGGTGGCCAACTCCAAATCGTGGGTAGGGTAGTTCTTCTCATGCGTCCTCAGCTGCCTACTACCATAATATACCACCGTCCCTTCTTGCATCAACACGTTTCCTAGGCCCGTCCCACATGCATCAGTGTATACGGTAAAAGACTTAGCTCCATTGGGTAGTACTAACACTGGTGCACTAGTAAGGGCTCTCTTAAGCTTTGTGAAGGAATCCTCACAATCCACGTCCCGCACGAAAGCTTTATTCTTCTTAGTAAGGCGCATAAGTGGTGCCGAAATCTTAGTAAAGTCCCTAATGAACTTCTTATAGTAGCCAGCCAATCCTAGGAAGCTCCTAACTTCAGTGACATTCTTGGGGGCATTCCAATCTTGTACATCTATCACCTTAGCGGGGTCAACAACCAAACCTTCATTCGAGACCATATGCCCTAAGAAACGTACCTCCTTTCTCCAAAAGTGACACTTCAAAAACTTAGCTCTCAAACGATGACTTCGAAGTGTGTGAAAAACCTCCTCTAAATGAACGGCATGCTCCTCCTTATTCTTGGAAAATACCAAGATGTCATCCACGAATACCACCACGAACTTATTTAGGACTTCTCTAAAGATGTGGCTCATCAAGTCAACAAAGTAGGCTGGGGCATTAGTTAGCCCAAAAGGCATAACCAACCACTCATAAAGTCCATCTAGAGTCCTAAACGCAGTCTTATCTATGCTGTCATCGGCGACCCTAAGCTGATGGAATCCCGTGGCTAAATCAAGTTGAGAGAAAACCGAAGAGCCAACTAACTGGTCAAAAAGATCATCAATCCTAGGGAGTGGATATCGGTTCTTCTTGGTGAGCTTATTTAATTCTCTATAATCAATGCAAAGTCAAAAAGAACCATCCTCCTTAGTAGTGAAGACGACTGGTACTCCCCATTTCGATATGCTCCTTCTTATAAAACCCTTCTCCAAAAGCTCACTGACTTGTTTGCTCAACTCTTTCCTCTCCCTAGGTGCCATGTGCCTCACAGGTTATGCCACTGGATTAGCATTCTCGTTCAAATAAATCCCGAAGTCAATCTCTCTCTTAGGGAGAAGTCCCCTAACCTCCTTAAAGACATCGGGAAAATCTCCGACGACAGGAACCGAATCAAACTCTGCTGAAGATGAATCGAGGGAATAGAGAAAGCTCAACATGACTGACCCTTGCGGGTCGCAAGATACCTCGAGAGTCCTACCACTACAAGTCTCTAATCTAATGACTCTCCTCTTGCAGTCTAAAATAGCTCCATATGTGTATAACCAATCTATACCCAAGATCATCCCGTACCCTAAGAATCCCAAAACATAGGCGTCGCAGTCAAATTCTACGCCTAGGATATAAATTTTCAAACCCTTACAAACCATAGACAAGTGTGCTGATCCATCTATGGGGTTTGAAACAACGATGGGGTCCACTACTAAAGAAATGTATAAGTGCAAACAATCCACAAGAGAACTAGAAATAAAAGAGTGTGATGCTCCAGAATCGAATAAAGTCTAAATGAGAAAATCAGATATAGAAATCAAACCTTCAACTATGACTTTCCTACCTCTATCCAAAATGCTACTGGAAGGTGCCGCGTCTAACGCCTGAATCTGTGCGACTGATGCACTCTCCCTGACCAGCTCTCTGGGGACAACTCCTACTCATATGACTGGGCTACCCGCAATTGAATCGCTTTCCCTTCATTTTTTCTCTTTTGCAATCCTTGGCGATATGTCCCATATTCCACAGCTATTGCACCTCAATCCTTTCTTAAGCTGCTTCTGAGGGCCATCGCCTTTCTTCTTCTCTTTGTTGTTCCTCCACCATTTCTTCTTTGGACCTTCCGACTTAACAACTTCCTTAGACTCTCCTTCCATGAGTGCATCAGACATAAGTTCCATCTCTACCAAAGACTCATAAGTAACTCCCATCGGTACATGAGTCAACAACAATCTCTGAAGGGTCTGATTCAATCCCTTCGCAAACTTCATAGCTTTCTTGTGTGGTGTATTTACCAACCCCACTCCGAACCGAGACAATTCATTAAATTGATTGATGTACTTCTTCACCGACAAACTTCCTTGCTTCAAATTAATAAACCGCTCTAACTGAACACTCTCCTCTACTTGAGACAAGAACTTCCTATCAAACCGCTCCTGGATTCCATTCTAAGTCACCTACCTTCCTTCTAACTCTATGACCTCCGACCAATACGAAGCCTCCTCTTTCAGCTGCCAAGATGCTAGCTGAACCCGCTGTTGATCCTCCAATCCTAATAAGCCAAATATCCTATCGGTGTCCCTAAGCCAAGCTCTCGCCTCCACAAAAGTCTCTTTGTCAGAAAAAATCTTTCCGCCCAAACTTGCAAAATCCTTACAAAGCTTAGAGAAATTGATGGCGGTAGGTGGGTTGATGGGGTTCCCATCCACTGGTGCATGATTGGGTGATGTCCCGTGTACCTCTGGAGTCGTGGCTTGTAAGTACCTACGAAACCAGGCTGGTACTGGAATGCCCTCGGGAAGGTTCGGGGCATCGGCCATTCTACGAAAAGAAAGAGATAGTTTAGGGAAAAGTCCAAGGGAGATTGAACTGGACTTATGGGGGAATTTTTATAAAAACTCTTTCATTCTTAAAAACATTTCTACGAGTTCTTTTTTGAAAAGTACTTTTTAAAACAAGTTATTTCGGAAAATACTTTTTAAAAAAAAAATAAAATTTTAGAAATCCTATAACCTTAGGCTCTGATACCAAGTGAAGCACCCCACACCCCTTAATATACCCAAAAGGACACACTAAAAGGCATGGTGCATTGTAGGTATAACTGAAACTAACAGAGACTAAGATTCACAAGACAAAAGTAGGTAAAAGCAGCGGAAACTAAAATAATAACTTATTCAAAACAAAAACTTCATAATTGCTTCATAAACCAAATAAGTCAAATACCAAATACAACATACATGTCACAAAACCCAATATGTCTCAAGAAATAAAAACTCGTAGCAATAAAAATCAGAGTGTACATATCCCACTCAAGTGCCAGTACAAAGAAAGAAAAATGGAAATAAAAGTAAGGAAATACATAGCAGAATCTTCTCCAAGAAACCTCCAGCAACTGCAATCTACTGCCCTCTCCCTTGATTGCCTATGGGGAGAAAAAGGGGAAAATAGAGGAGTGGGTCAGACCAAAAGTCTGGTGAGTGATAATAACTACTAGAATCTTTAAGCAAAGTAAAAGTAATAGACTCTTCAGTAGTTCTAGTATATACAAAAGAAAACAAAGGAAATAGGAAAGAGATAAACTGGAAAATACGATTAAACTATTACAATTGATAAGATAGGTCAACTTTGATTATTTGCACTTGTCTTTGATAGCTGCTTGATTAGGCTGAATTCCTAATCCTATAATTAGGCTGAAATCCTAATTATACCCTTTGATCGGCCTACTACTCCATAGACCTTACTGCGAACTAGACGCTATAAAACTCCCTACGCATCAGCCAATGGTAACTACGAAAGATACACAAAGCACCAATTGTGGACTAGACGATGCGTAGCTCCCTACACAGAAGGCAATGGTGTCTACGAAAGACACACATACTAAGCACTTGGAACTCGTAGCGATTACTAAGCACCGAAATGGAAGTCGCACGCGTAACGCCACCATGCACATGCTACCTGTTGCTCCACTTATTGAGTCATATTATTACCTCGACTCAGCGTAAGCGTGCCCCTCGTCTCACCTCAGGATTATGTGAAACACCGTGTCCATAGAAAATATAGGGGAATGCTGCCGGTACTGGCCTGTCATCCAAACAATATCCAATAGCGCCCTTGTCCAAATTTCCCGTGATTTGAACATCTCTATATTGACCAATTACTATCACTACTAGCATAAGCGTGCCCCTCGTGTCACTTAGGCTTTATGTGAAACACCGTACCCGTAGAAAAAAATAGGAGAATGCTATTTGGTACAGGTCCTACTTTAATTCTTTGCTTATTAACTTAGATAAATTATTTAAATAAGCCTTTACTCTTGTTCTTACTATCTGTGCTTATTAATTTATCCTAAGTTTTAAAATAAGCCTTATTCCATTCTATTTCTTATTATAACCTACGTTATAATCATGCTTATTACTTAACCCAAGGTTTAAGTGTGAAAATAAGCTTCTTTCTTCTTTTGTTCTTTTTAGTTATAATTCTAAGTTATAACTAGGCCGGCCAATCTTCTTAATTCAGTCCAATTAATATCATAATTAGGCATAATTTCAGTCCTATTCCAATTATATTACAGTCTTTATAATTTACGTCTTATATTTCATTATTTCAGATTTCTTATAATTTTATCCAATTTCGCGTTAATTCTATTCTACTCCATACGCGAAGAAGAAGAAGGAGGAATAAAAGAAAACTGAAAATAGAAGGAAATCCAAGACGTTAGAAGAAGATGTAAATAACGCATAAATAACAGTAAATAAACTAAAATACTGTAAATAAATGGAAAGCTAGAAATAAACTGAAATTAATTGAAAAGAATAACTAGAAGAAATAGACTGAAAATATTTCTAAAAACTGTAAATAAATTACTAAAAAGGTTACTCCAAAAATCATAGTAAAACTACAACTATTGGAAACCCTATTATTTTAAATTACTTAAAGAAATTTAAAATAATTACGATCACTCACCTCTGGTCCTTAGCTCTTCCCTTTAGGCATTTACAAATCCACTTGGGGTTGTTAAATATTTTTTTTAAAACGATTTCCTCCTTGAAAAATTATTCCACTTAGGGTCCTTCCTGAATAGGTGAACCCAATTGGAGAAAATATAAGAATGAGAAAAAGTGTTAGGCATAGGGTTCTATTTATAGGGGTAGAAGTGGATCTCAGACCGTTGGATTTGGGAATTGAATATGATGGAACCATGTCATAGGCTGAATAGGGGCCATCGGATACATGGATGGAAGGACCATACCAGTTCAAACAATGCACAATACGTGTCAAGTCGGCTAAATATTCGAACGAACAAACGTTCGTTCGCCCTAAAAAGGGCAGGCAGGTCAACCGGGCGGTCGACCGCCCCTTTGCTCAGGTCGACCGGCCGGTCGACCTGGCTATATAATTCTTTTTTCCTTATCTTGTTTAATTCGTATCTCGTTCATTTTAGCTCGGATTCTGATGTTCTATATATGGAAATTGACCAAAAAATTACCACAGACACAATGGTGCAACTCCCGTGGCTCAATTCTGATAATTTCACAAATTTATTTTATTATTTAATTAATTAACGAATTAATTAATTATTATGAGTTAAATTTTGGGTTGTTCCATTTTCCCCTCCTTAAGGGATTTCGTCCCCGAAATCTCTAAGGATAAAAGAATGTACTAAATGTTTTCATCCAATTCTACAGCCAACTACTCAATCATCAACGATTCATCCATTATCCTTAGGTTTTTCTAATGCAATTTATGATACTTATGCAATTAGTGTAGTGTAAATGTTCCTATCTAATGCAAAAGATTAGGCGGTGTAAGGATTCCATTTTATCTAGAGGTGCAGCTGCGATTGCGACCTCCTGTACATTTTATCTAGTGGTGCACGGATTCGGTGGGTAGACCCTTACCCTTTCATAGTTGGAATCCATTCTCTAATAAGCGCCTATGGGATTGATATACAAATTATGTTGGAATTTAATAATGTAACAATTTCAGCTGTGATTAATAAGTATTTGTATCTAGAAACTATTATAATACCATGGATTTTCTATAGAAATGTTTTGGTTATCGTAAGGTAAAAACCCATCCGTGTTTATATGCGACGTGGTCTTACGAGATACCTTAGATTTCAAAAGTTTTATATAACTTTAAATTCAATTGGGTGTGTTTTCTCATGCTGGTTTCCCAGACTGACTCGGGTGTTATTTTATTATAATGCTCAGGTCAGGCCGAGTATATTAAAGATTGATTTGAATGCTTGGAGCTTCAAGAGACGAGGTGAAGGCCCAGAGACGTATTCACGTGATGGTTATTTTTCACTGTATTCATTGTTGTGTTTTTCGACAATTTTGAGGACAGGCTGTTATAACTGTCCTAGTTGAGATAGGTTAGTATACTCTGATTGATGTCTGTATATACATATACTACAGTTTTGTTTTTGTGTAAAGATTTATGGTATATTATAGATTATCCGTTCCGCTGTGGGATTCTATGTTGTTAGTTTTCTTCTTATCTTCTTCCTTCTTTCTTTTCCCTAACAATCGGGTCTTCCAACATTCGATTGTTCGACATGTGATACAAGGGACATATTAGTGTCGATTTTCGAGGGTCAAAAAGCCCAGTTTATTACATTTGGTATCAGGGCGAGGTTAAGCGAGAACCTTGACTTTGATGGGGTAACTCATTAGAGATAGGGTCAGTGGCACCCTAGAATGAGTTTGAGTGTGTATATATATGAGCGCGTATTTGTTAGTGATATAAAAATTGTTTTATATTGTGTTAGTTGATCTATTGAGTGGCTTATGGATTCTGGTCAATACAAGTAATTAACGTTGGTGATAGGGATCTCTAAACGCTTGAACAGAGCAACTCGACATGGTATTGTTTTGAAACTGGATAAATGAAATAATTTTACCTTGATTATTTTATATATAAAGGAATAGTTTTTCATAGATTATTATGGTACATATGGTGTGCTTGGTTGTTAGGAAATGATAATGTTAAACTATTATCATTTGTTGTTGTTGTTGTAATCGAATAAAAGTTGATATTATAATGAAAGCAAGATTAACAAGTAAGAAATATTTATTATAACCAAAGATTAGATCATATAAATATACGATTTATAAATTAAAATGAAATGTTAGAGGTATATTATATAAATATATAGGTTATAAAAACGATTTATAAAGGATCTAAAAGATGGAAATTTGGGAATTTAAATCCCGTTGGTTTTGAAAATGTTTTTCAAAGTTTTGTAAAATAATAATAGCATTATTTGGAAAATGTTTTTGAATTGAAATATTTTTAAAAGGATTTTTAAAAAAAATAGAAAGCACTGAACTCACTTTGGTCGTCGGAAAATAATTTCGATGATGACTACAACATCATCAACATTCTTTTCCGAGTTTCCAAGGGAGGAATTGCCACCATTGGAGTTTTGTTTTGGTAAACCTGGTTTTGATTTCAAAAATTCAAAAGAATTATTTGATATACCAAGGGAATTTGGTGTGTGTGTGTGTGTGTATATATATATGATTTCAAAAATGGTTTGAAATATTTAAGAACAAGGTGTTTAAACACTGGGATTTTCATTTAAATGTTTTATTGAGAGTATGAGAAAATAAGTTTATAACTTATAAATGTTGGGAATTTGTAAGTGAAACAAAGCTTTAAAATTGTTGCATGTGAATGTTAAGGAAAGTAAATTTGGAATTGAACTTAACTTAAGTTAAGTATAAAATGAATTATGGAAATAAATTTAGCCTAAGTTAGGTTAAATAAAATAATTTTTGGAAATGAATTAAGGAATGAACTAATTGAATAAATTAGTGAGTTGAATATGATTTTGGAATATGGTTGGAATATTGAAATTGAAACAAATGGATTGAGTCAAATGGAATTGAAATTGGATTCGATTTAAAATGGATATAAACTTAAGTGTGAAGTGGTAATAAACATAAGAAGTGTTGTATGAAATGTTTATAGACTTAAGAAAATTTTTAGGAAAGGATTCATGAATGAATTTAGTATGGAGTGAGATGTGGTTAAACATAAAATTAAGGGAATAAATTCTTAAATGATATCAGCATTGAAAGGATATACTAAGTAAATAATGAATGTGAATAAAGCAATGTGAATAATGATTGGGAATAATTGATTGTAAATGAAATGAATGTGAATAAGGAAATTTGGGATAGCTAAGAATCAATTGAAATAAATACGTGGGTTGTACATATATTATTTTATTCACATAACGGTTTAATCTTGATTCGAGCATAGAATTTTGAGGTAATTTATATTGATCCGAATTGGAATTTTTCACTCGATTCTCGACGACGAACACTGGATGTGGATGTTTGATTGATTTTGGAATTCTCTATCGTAGTATATGGCTATGCAAGGAGAATAACGGTTTCTAATCAAGGAACCGGATCCGAGTCCGCACTTGAGTGGTCGTGTGAACGATACTAGTTCGAAAATGAAATTGTGTGATCGAGCGAGCAATCAATTTTGATATTGCGTACGGATGATATATGTACATCGTACGGGCTTAAGTAAAACAAATGTTGAAATTGGGGAAAATACAAAATAAAATAATTATGAACTATATGGTTGGATATTATTGGTAAATAAGATGCAGGTATATAAAAGCAAGAGCTAACTTGATGCCTTTGGTTTCATAAGTAAAATTAGGTTGCCCAACATAAAGGTACATGTTTATATTGTTAATTGATTTGATGGTTTTATGATTGAGCCACTTGACTTTTGTTTTCTTTTAATGGTTTAGACCGTAGTGGCAATTGGTGATTGCTCTGATCAAGCCGCGCGAAGGAGAGCTGGCGAAATTTTTGAAAATTTAAAGAGTTAGAAATTTTTTGAAAATTTTTAATAACTAAAAATTGATTTTTTGAGTTATAACCTGAAATTATTGAATGGATAATATTAGTTGGAACCTATGGATGAATTTGGGAACTTAGTAAAAGTAATAATAATGTTTCAACAAATTGATTTTGGGAAGTTATTTCAACTACGTTGTTTTAGAAAAGAAATGGGTTTGGGCATTTTTCCTACCTTGGCAAATTCAAGGACGAAATTCTTTTAAGGGGGGAGGATGTAACGACCCAGAATTTTAGTTATTTGAAATTAGAATATTTAATTCATTTTAAATATTGAAAAGTTAATTTTATAGATTAAATAACTTGAATTTCAAAAATAGTGATTTAGGGGATAATTTAATTGTTAAATTTAATAATTGAAATTGGTTAAATAATGGGATCTTGAGTTTTAAGTTAGATAAAAATTATTTCAAAGCTTATTTAAATTCTATTAATAAGAATGAAGATAATAAAACTTTTAAAATTGATTCAAAAGTGATTTAGCTAATTTTGAAATTAACTCGTTTTAATTAACAAGTGAAAATAGCCTTCCGGGGCATTGTCTCGGATTTCAACGAAACCAATGTTATTGGGTCCGTAATAATGAATTATAATACATCGTCAAATTTCGTAGCGATCAAACGTGTCGTTTGGTCGTACGGGATTGAAATGCGTTGAAATTAATATCGGAAATTTAATATAATAATTGGGTCCAAAAAGCTATCTTCTCCATACGATCGAATTAGGTCTCGGAACTAGTTCCATTGTGTTATAAATAGGGGTACAATATATAGAATGTTAGGCGGCACGCTTCGATTGGAGTCCGTAATTATATAGCTAGATATTTGAATTTTAAATAATATTTTTTTATTCGATTTAACTTTTCACTTCCTTAACCTTTCACCTCAGCCCACATTTATTTTCTGCTCCTTCCCGTGCAAGCCCATGCACCCTCATCCTTTCCTATCTTCCCTCCCTTTATTTAAACACTGTAGCTAATAGAGGAAAGAAAAAGGAACTTTTGTATTCAAAAAATCATATCTTACATTCTACTCAATAATAAAATCTGAAACGTTCTTTAAAAATCTTGTTTTGGCGAGAGCTTCGACCCTATATGCTTCTTTGTGCATGCGATCATGTTTTAGGTGGCTCGGATTAGAGGAGGCCGATCTAGGGTCTGGGTTTGTGGCAAATGGAGGAAGGGTTTGGCGAATTGGATGGCACATTTGGATTCGGGAAGGAAAATAGCACCTGCGAAATTAATATGGGGACGTGTGGCTCCACTTGAAGGTCGCGATGGGTTACTGTGCATGTGGAGGAGGGTGGAGGTCACGACGTGGTAGGAGGGCTCGGCTTTCGATTTATAGGGACTAGAAGGTGGAGTTTTTGATGGGGAGTTTGGCGACATCCTCGAAAGTTGTTTTTGTTGACCGGAGAGGCATGTCAGTGGCACGGCTGTGCACAATGAGGGTTCGAATGGAGTTTGGGAGGGAAGGTAATTAGGATATTGGGGAAGAAAGGTTAATTATGTAATTAATGCATTATTAAAGTGATTAGTGGATTATATATATATATATATATATATATATATCTAATTCCCGTTAACTAAAAAATTCAATAACTCTCTTATACGAGGTCCAATCGAGGCGTGGATTTTTGCATTGCACTCGTAATGACTAAACATTTGCAATGGAACATGTTTGGACGAATTTTGAGGCTGTTGAATTTTGGGCTAAAATCGGACGTCGTCCGGTTTTAGTTCCAAACTGGAACGCCTCGGCGACGATAGAAAATTTCGGTGAGTTAAACTCACCTTTTTGGATGACTTGTATGATTTATAGTTGATAAAAATTGTTGAATGATTGTTTGGATAAATTATTATATTAGTTGATTTGGATATATTCTTGCCTATTGGAGCGGATGAGACCCTTTTGCGTTCCCGTGTAAGAGCAGATGACTCTTTGTATACGAATCCCGCCTCAAAGCGGTTGATTATATTTTATGATTATCTAACATTTGTGATGCAGGGGAAAACAGGTTGGAGGGATCCAACGGGATTCCTCGCTATTATTGAATTATATTGTTTCAATAATATTACCTTTATATAGATTATTAAATAATATATATGATTGTGGATGCTGTGGTTAAAACGTCGTTATATGTTTGAAATTAAAACCTAGTAGTGATAGAAAATCAATATCGATATTGGTTAAGTGTTGAGTGGCTATTTGCCTCAAATTAGTATTTTAAAATACTATAAATTGCCGTCAAGTCGGAACTGTTTTTAAAAGACAAGAAATGATTTTTAAATCCGAAATCGGGTTTCGAAAATATTTTGTTCTAAGGATTTGTTTATTTAATTTTAATAATATTATTTTTAGGTTATTTAATTATATTAATGTTGTTTTATAGTATTTTATTTTAGTAATATTGTTTTAAAGTGTTAAATTATATTAATATTGTTTAAAAAATATTTAATTATACTGATATGGTTTTAAAGTTAATTAATTGTACTAATAAGAATTTAAGGTTATTTAATTATATTGGTATTGTTTTAAAGTTAATTATCTATAGTAATATGGATTTAAAGAATTATCAAAATGTGATAAGGTTAATTATTTAAGAATAATTATGGTTTGGAATTAATATTAAGGATTATCGATAAGGTTTTAAAATAAATTATTATTATTTATGAAAATGGTAAAGGTTAATTGTTATTATTCTTAAACAATATTTTAAAGTTATTAATTATCATTTTTAAGATGTTTTAAAATTTATAAATTTTAATGTTAATAATCATTATTATATAATGGTGTTTGAAGTAAAATATTTTAAATTAATTATAATTATTTTTGAGACCCCGGGAATATATTTGAAAGACATAGAATTTATAAAGGATTTATAAAATAGCTTTAAAGAATTGAGGAAAGTTTATTTGAAAAGTGAAGAGTTTATAAATGAGTAGATATTTATAAACGAATTTCAGAAACATGTTTATAGATTTATAAAAGAAGTTTATAAATGGGTTATGCATTCATAATGGGTTTATAAGTGATTTTTGAAATGTATAAGAAGCTTATAAGGGATGGAAATTTTATAAAGGGATTATAAATGGTTTTCAGAGGGTTATAAAATGATTTATAAATGGTTTTGGAGAATCGAATAAAAGAAAACTTTCTAAATTTTGTGGATATACTTATACCGTTGAGATAAGTATATGGATATTTCTAAGTATTGAAATATAGGGATTTGCGAGTATATCTTTGTAATTTACAAGTAATTTATGAAGTGGGTTTTATTTATGAAGGATTTGTTAAAAGGAGGTCGGTGGTCGCTATGTGCTTAACACATGTTGTTTTCACCTATGAAATCTATGATTTGAATGTTTTGTTTATTCGATGGTTAAATAACCGACTATCGAATTTGGACCCAAAAGTAACTTTGGAAATATATAGGGGAAACACATGAGTTATATGGCTTAGTCATCTCCGATGATGCTGTACTATGCATATAAATCTCGTTTTGTTCTCTTAGGACAATGATAAGGAAATCCGTCCACTAACAGTTAGGAGATGATCTCCGCTCCTATCTTTGGATGTTTATTTCCTAAAGAACCGGGGTTGAGTTTACCGGAAACTATCGAATGTTGTCTCGAGATAACGGGATTGGATATGTTATCCGAAAACCACTTCGATCCAACTTAAGCGTTGATAAGTGAAGATATCTTGAAGATGATGGAAATTCAGAGATGGAGCTCTCAAGTGTTTCGTTCAGTACCAGAACGAACTTGTATGGATGAATGCTGGCATTGCATTATTGCCTGGAGGGCAGTGTTAGTATTCCAAGTAGGAAGTTCTAAATAAAGGTAATCATAGTCTCAAGCCTCATCAACCGGGAAAATGACTAAAGCAGGGACATACAGCAGGGTTATGTGGGTCGCTTCCATAAGGGTATGATCATTCCAAGATCTAGTGTCGATATCTCTATGTATGCTCTGGGGTCCATGATGGTTGTTTATCAACCATGGGGTGATCATATTCGGTGCTATCCAACAAGGGGTAGTTCCGGTCCTGAGTAGCTGAGGTGCAGTTGCGATTGCGAACTCCCGTACATTTTATCTAGAGGTGTACGGATTCGGTGGGTAGACCCTTACCCTTTCATAGTTGGAATCCATTCTCCAATAAGCGCCTACGGACTTGATTGTATACCAAGTATGCTAGAATATAATAATGTAACAATTTCGACTATGATTAATAAGTATTTGTACCTAGACACTATTATAATATCATGGATTATAATATCAAGTATTTGTACCTAGACACTAATAAATCCAGCTGAGTGTGTTTTCTCACGCTGGTTTTCCAAACCGACTCGGATGTTATTTTATTATAAAGGTCGGGTCAGAACGAGTATATTACAGATTGGTTTGGATGCTTGGAGCTTCAAGAGACGAGGTGTAGGCCCAGAGACGTATTCACGTAGATGGTTATTTTCTGCTGTATTCATTGTTGTGTTTTTCAGTAATTGTGAGGACATGCTGTTATAACTGTCCAAGCTGAGATAGGCTAGTATACTCTGATTGATGTCTGTATATACATGTTTTTGTGTAAAGATTTATGGTATATTACAGATTATTCGTTTCGCTATGAGATTCTGTGTTGTTTAGTTTTCTTCTTACCTTCTTCCTTCTTTCTTTTCCCTAACAATCGGGCCTTCTGGCATTCGATTGTTCGGCATGTGATACAAGGGACGTATTAGTGTCAATTTTCGAGGGTCGAAAAGCCCGATTCATTACACTCACTTATAGGTTATATGTTATCATCCAACATTTGTGACCTCTGGGATTATGGAATTGTTGACTGATTAGGTTTGTTTTAATAGTGGGTATGGTTAGACTTGAACTCATGAGTGAGTAGAATTGCCATTAGGAGACCGTGAAGATCAAAGTATAGTAGGATGATTGAACTGATCAAAAGATATGACTTGTTGACTTTTTAAAACCAGATTTAAGGGCCGAGATTGGTAGAGGATCGCGCCCTACATGCCAACCGTTAAGCCCCTAGTTGATCAAGTCTGTTATTCGAATGCGTAAGTCTTTACGAATATTGAGTCTAAAATCTGAGTTATGCATCTGAAGGAACTCGTAGCAGAGAATCCCACCTATATTTTTCTCCTACCAATCTTAGGAGACAATTGTTATTTTCTTCTACCATTTTTGGAAGTTGTTAGAAATTTTTCTCATATCAAACTTAGGAGACCATAGTCATTTCTTCAAAATGGACTACAAGATCTTTGGATTATCTGGTATTTTGGCCTAAGTCTGCCAGATAGGTTTTTAGTCGGCTCGTGAAACTAATATAGGTATATAGTGACCTTGGAAAAGCTATGTCGTTGAATGGACTATTGATGGGATTGGGTAACTATGGGAATGCATAACCCTTTGACCCTAGTCGTGATAAATTTGCAAATTAATGAATGAAAACATTTATCAAAATTTTGTAAATTCTTGTACTCTTGATGTTAATGATAAAATAACTGATCTTATTTTATCATTGAAAAATAATGCATAGGATGACAGCAACATCGATAATATTTATTTTCGAGCCTTAAAATGGGAGATGTTACATTATCCGTCAACTCACAATCGAAGAAAAAACATATAATAGAAAATAGTGCAGTACATCATGACATGTATAGTATTTGAGAAACATTAAAATATTCGAGGTATGGAAATTCATCTCATGTATAAATAAATGCTACTTATTACTACATAAAACAAAAGCCTAAACTGGATAATAGCTAACAACATCTCTAAGCTCCACCAGTATAACAATCCATATTTTAACGCTTAGTAATTAACATGATAAATCGTTTAAACTAAATTAAATGACCTAAACGAAATACGTGCTTAGAATATAATATTTTATAATGGATCGAACTAGGATTAGAGACCTACTCCATTGTGTTTGGAATGTCGTTTACATATAGAAATATATAAAGTTTGTCAAAATCGGATAATATGATAAAATGAGATAAAAAGTGAAGCTAGAGCAAAATAGTAATTTGGCTAGAATTGCCTATTATATTTTTGAAATAAGCACTCTTTCCATTCATTTCACTAATCACTTCTTCTTCTTCTTTATGTAAGAAACCATGTTTCTTAATTTTATATCATAATAACTTTCTCAAATATTAACGAAAAAATACAAATAAATTATCTAAATTCAAGTTAGAAGATTCTATAGAAATCTTGCTATCCAAGTCAAGATTTTGAAGAAGACTGGAACTGGATTTCTAAAATTAGAGTGGTTCAAAATTAGATTGGATTGGAGTATGGATATCATAGCGTTGGGTGAATAGGAATTTTTTCTATAATCTATGATCACCACTTATGACATGTATTGTTTAGTGGTTGAGTTATGGCTTGATGAACAGACTTGAGTTATGACTTTAGAGATGAGAATCTTGATTCCATGAATTTGTATAAGTGTTTAACCATAAAATGAATATGGTAAAAGCTTGAAAATTAATGTAATGTATTATTGCGATTTGTTAATTTATTTATTTTAATCGATTCAATACTCATGGTTACGAACACATTCGTAACCGTAACAGATTAATACTTCTCATATGGATTTTCTACTTGCATATATTTAATATATTTATAACATTATTGTCCCAGTATAACAATGTCTAATAGAAAAATAAAACCAGAAGCTTATTTTATTTTGAACAAGATTCATTGTAAAAGTTATATAATCAAATTACATAATTACTCCTAAGGCACGCTCATAACTCTATCATTCTTCAGCACCTCTTCCCTCTCTTTATAATTTTTCTCAAGGTATAAAAGGTAGAGAGGAAAGTACTAGTTAGCATAGAACCATCTATGCCAGAAACTTATTCATATGGGAATTCCAGGAATCTTTCATGAGATTTACCTCCACCACGAGCCTCGTGCTAATCTCTACCAAGGAGACATGATCGACCAACTTTGCCAACTCCTTCCAAAGTTCCACTTTTGACAAGCAAATGACAACAACTTCATCCCTAGCTCATCTTTGTGCCTCCTCAAATCATCTTTTAAACACAATTTTTAACTATATAAACATAGAATAGCGAAAGATCATAAACCACTCATCTAATACCCAAATTACCAACATTAATGCTAAGATCTGAAATGGACAGCAAGAAAACGAATTCCAAAGCACCCAAAGTGATAGATCTACAATCTTCTTTGCTAAATACCTTTCTAACTACGTTTTAGGCTAATATTAGAATGAGAAGGAGGACCTTTTTGATGAAATCTTGGTTAATGGAGGTTTAGAACAGTTTTTAGGAAATGGAAAATGATTTGGATCAGTCCTAATTATGCACAATTCCCGAAAGGGGTTAGTGGGCTTAAGTTTAGGCTTAACTAATTACCCATTAGTTTGGCCAGCAGTAAGAAAAACCATCATCCTGATCTAATGGAGTGGTTTCATGTCCCAATTCAACTTTTATCAAAAGTTATATGCTTTACAATAATTTGTAGGTGCAAACTATCTGATAAAAATTATAAAGATAGAAAATGTCCCTTATAGTCATTTCCCAATATTTTAGAGTCATATGATATCATATGAATTAAATAATAATATTTTACGACCCTTCGATACATAAAATATGGGGCGTTACACTCTCCTTCCTTTTGGAATTTTGCCCCCAAAATGTCCAAATAAATCAAGAATAGGCAACCATAGTTACCTCATATGCCTAACAACCATAACAACCATCAAACATATCAAACAAGCAGCCATGCAATCAATAATATAGATAAACATATTCTAGCATGCAAGATACTAAACTATGCTATATGGTATCAAAAGTGAACGTAAATACGATAAACAGTAGGCCTTGCCATGCAAAGATCTTCGGATATACAACACTCATGATGTCCTTGGTTTCCCACATGCAGTCATCTTTACTTTCACCATATTGAACCTTTATTAACTCCACCTTCTTCCTCCTAAACTTTTTTCTTTCGTGTTCGATAGTACGAACCGGTCTACCAAGTCTCAAAGTTTCTAGTTCAATTTCAATATCATTGTTGATCCGGTGCAATCATCACGTCTGAGTCGTGCACAAACTTCCGCAAGTGAGAGACGTGGAATACATTGTGCATGCCCTTATCTTATAAGATAAGTTGACCATATATGCTAGGTTCCCAATCATTTGTACTATCGAAAAAGGACATATGAATCTCGATGCCAACTCCCCCTTACTACTGAATCGAATAACATTCTTTAATGGGGAAATCTTCATAAACATCATATCATGACAGAGAACTCCAAATCTCTACGTCTCTTATCAGCATAGCTCTTCTTCCTATCTTGAGTAGCTTTCATTCGTTGTCGAATGATCTCAATCTTCTTTGAGATCTCCCTAATCGTATCTAGCCTGAGTATCAATTTTCTGCCTGCTTCCCACTAACATGAAGGAGCGTTACACAGTTGGTCATACAATGCTACGAATGGTGTCATACCGATACCAGACTAATAACTATTGTTGTGTGTGAACTCCACCAAATGCAAGTGATCATCCCACGAACCTTTGAAATCGAGAATGCAAGCTCATAAGAGATCCTCCAATATACGATACACCCTCTCAGTTTGCCCATCGGTCTAGGAATGATAAGTTGTATTGAGATGCAGCTTCATACCCAATGCCTCTTATAAGCTCTTCCAAAATCCATTAGTGAATAAAGGGTCTTAGTCACTCACAATGCTCTTCGGCACACCATGGAATCGCACAACCCATTTCACATACAACTCGGCCAATTTGGATGTCGTTCTACTGGATTTGATGGGTATGAATGGGGCACTCATTGTCAATTTATCGACTATGACCTAAATGCTATCGTACCCTCTTCTGGTCCTTGGCAATCCATTGATAAAATTCATCGATACATGTTTCCACTTTCACTCGGGAACTTCTAGTGGTGGCATCAACCTACTCGGCTTCTTTTGATCTATCTTCGCCAATTGACGGTTCATGCACTTCGAGATGAATGTCCAGACATCCTTCTTCATCCCTTTCCAATAATACGTCTACCTTATTTCACGGTACATCTTATTACCCCTGGGATGTATAGTTAGTCTAGAATGATGGCTATAACATCCTACGTTTTTAGGCTTGAAAATATATATTATTGATGTTGTTGTTATCCTTAGCATTATAGTCCAGTGATAGAATGCAATTTGTTATTATCATTAACATCAAGAGCACTAGAATTTGCAAATTTTAAGAAAACATTTTCATTCATTAATTTGCAAATTAATTACAATTTCATTACACTTCATAACCCTACGAATACATTATTCAGGTAAAAAATAATAATTACAATATAGTTCCAAAGCGACATATAATGATGCCCTCCTAGATGATCAGAGTCTTAACTACTTAGGCGGTTACAGTATCTATCATTACATACATTCAATCAATAATAAAAACAATTAAATATCTACCCAGCGGAAATATAATCTTATAAATAAAAATTTTCCTTTTGCACGTCTCCAGAAGCTTATTCATTTAAACCTAAAAAAGCCTTTTTCTCAGCCTATCAAATTACAAATTGAGTACCCGAGAGTTTATACGAAAATAAAATTTTTTGGGTCAGACAATAAGTCTAGTGTGAATAATATTAGTCCATCTCCAAACTAAATAGGAGTGCTTAGTGAGACCACGTCGTTGAGCGGAATAGGTTCCCCCTCATTACCACCCTGTCAAACATTATGTCATCCATAACATATCCTACATCCAAAGTGATTAGAACATAATCATAACATTAATAACTTATCATGCATGTATGGGTTAAAATGAATAATCCGTCATTCGTAAGGGTTAAAGGGTTACACATTCCCATACTTGCTCAATCTCATAAAATGGTCCATTTGATGCATAGTTTTCCCAAGGTCACTGTGAAGCTATATTAGTTTTCTTATGCCAACTAAAAACTTATTAGGCCGACTCGGACCAAGATATATCAAATAATCCAACGGTCTTCTAGTTTATTTAGAAGAAAATAATGATGGTCTCCTAAGATCGATAGGAGAGAATACTCAACGGTCTCCTAAGAATATGAGGATAAAATAATAACTGTCTCCTAAGGATGGTAGGAAAAGGATATAACGTTCTCCGAAGGACGATAGGAGAATAATATTGGCGATCAAACTACTATGAGTTCCTTTCGATGTGTAACTCCAAATTTGAGCCTTAATAGGCAAAGCCTATGCATTGGAATCGTGGACCTGACCAACCGAAGGCTTAGAGGTTGGAGGATAAGGCACGACCCTACCCCAGTCTCCACCTAAACTCTAGTTTTAAAATATCCTTTGAGTCATATCTTTTGATCAGCCCAGGGCATCCTAACATAATTTGATCCTCTGATATCCTAAATGCAATTATACTCACGTAGGAGTTTAAATTTAACCATACCCACTATTGAAACAACCGTCACTGGTCATCAGTTTCCAAATCCCTAAGGTCAAAATGTTGAGTGATATCATTTAACATATAGGTGAGTATGTCGATAATTTATTATATGAAATAATAACTGATCAAAGCACAAGGATGAACATATAACACATTTGCAATCATCCAAATACATGTTCAAGGTGATGCTAATTTTTACTCAACACTACTTATTCAAAGTAATAATCTTCCCATTAAATTTTTTTTTAAAATAGGCTAAAGCATCCTTTCTTTCCTTTGAAAACCTATAAAAACACTTAATAAAATCATCCTTTTTGTTTAAGTAAAGTTTAGCCCAACATAGAGTTAAAATATTTCCAAGATTATATAATGGCTACATTTCTTTCAAAATCATGTGCTATTATGCCCTGATAAATTTCATGCCATCGCATATTAAAATATAGGCTATCACATATAAAAATTTAGACTATCACACACATACACATACACACAAATATATATATATATATATCACATATCAACCAATATAATCCATCATACATTGACATAACATACTTAGTTATCACAGGTTGACTAAGTATAAGGCTATTGCATATAAAAAATTATAGATTTTGAAAGTAAAACTATAGTTGTCAAAGGTTGATATAAACGTAGCTTTTGTGCCTTAGCAAAATATAACTGTCATATGTTAAGAAAATATAGATGTCGAGCCTTAACAAAACGTAGCTTTCGTGTATTAAGAAAATATAGCCATCAAGCCTTAAAAATGGCTTTCTTGGGTTGACTCCCATGGAGCCATCATGTCTTAACTAAACAAAGCCATTGCCCTTTATAAAAATATAATCATCGTGAGTTGGTAAAATTGATCCTTCTCATGTTAATAAAACAATGCTACTTTGAGTTGACAAAACAAAGCTGTCATAAGTTGGAAAACAAAGCTTTCAAAAGTTGATAGAGTAATAGCTATCATGGTTGAAGAATATAGGCTGTCGCATAAAAATAGCTATTATGAGTTAAAAGTGATGGCTTTCGTGGGTTATAATGGCATTACCGTAATTCTTTTCAAAACTGATTCTTTGCCTTTAAAAGCATGAACATTTTATCAAACCAAGATTATTTGTCAAATTTTATTGGAGAACAAAACCTTTTCAGAATTCTCGTAGAATTTCAGAGGGGAATTTTTTTACTTTATTTTCCAAAATATAACTTTCCTCAAAGTATATGATTTATTTCTTTTTTACAAACAAGCCCCTTTTGCATAAAACAATTTATATATCATTGTGATCATTTTGGAAAAATCCATACATATTCCCAAAAATCAACAATTATTTTCTTGACAACATGTTAAAATTTTCGATCAAAATAGTTACACTCATATTTTAAATAATTAAGTTCTAAAATCACCCTTTTCTTCCTTAGAAAATTCATAATAATTTCAAAAATTATTAAATTTAAAAATCATCTCCAAAATAATATTTTAAACTTCATATCGAATTACAGTATATCTGAAGTTTAAAATTTATTTTTACATCAAAACCCTTTAGGAAAATTTCATATTTTTCCTAATAATTTCCATAAATTCATATACATCATCATTCAATCCATATTCATGATATTGATGTGCACGTAAATGTGCATATTTTTACCATCATATTTACTCTATTTAAATTAAATAAATGATCATATTGGGTATTTTAACTTGTTTAAACCAAAATTCAAATTATTTCAAATCGTCACATATTCATCTTCATCCAGGGGCAAAATGGTCATTTTTTGTGCATATATTATTTTGAGAAAATTTAATTGGAAATTTCTATATTATGTTATAGGAATTTGGCTTCATATCAAAGTGGTTTCATGAAGATATATGCATGCACAAAGAAGATACAAAGTAATGAAGATAGAAATAATTCAAAGTGATGATCATGGAGGACCCCACTTACCCACCTACCTTAATGTACACTTAGGAGCTAATGCACATGCTAAAAGACCATTAAATCTTCATGCACACTTAATGGATGATTATATGATGCTAATGATTACTTGGCCACCACACTTCCTAAGGGGTTATTTTGGGCATTCTCCAAAATAGTGGATTAGGGTTTCATACATGTATAAATACCCATTATGCTTCATGTAACCTCTCTTAGCCTCTTAGTTTAGGAAAATGAATCAAAGTTCTTCTTTCTTTTTCCATGGCTACTTAGCCATTTCTTTTATGTAAATTTTTTTAATGCAATTTCAATACATGCTCTTTTCTTCTTTTGTTTATTTCCTTTCATGTTAGTAGTGTAGATTTATTTACTTATGCAATTAGTGTAGATCTTCTTTTATTTTATGCAAGTAGAATAGCTCTTCCTTTACTTTGCTTTAATCTTCTTCTTTTTTGTGTTTCATGTTGCATGCTACTTGTGTTGATATGATAACACAAATGAGAGGCTAATCCCTTCAATTTAGGGGTAATGAAGCCTCTAATCATGTAGTTTCAACATTTTGATAATTTTGATCTCTTTTGTGCTTAAATGAATGTTGATGTGATTTATTGTTTCAGGTTGAATTTGATAGTCTATGTTGTTCATAACAAATAGGCTATGTTTAAACAATCACAAACAATAATTACCTCTTCATCTACATATGATGATGGTAATGTAGTGAATGTTGAAATCAAAATTTAATGGTCTATATTTCTAATTAATAGTTAATAGACCATACTTAAAATAGATTTCATTTTCAACTTGTTGTCATTTTTCATGAGAGTTAAAAAGTAGTTTAAATGGTGTGTTATAGTTTGATGGCTTATGTTGAGCTAATTAATAGCACAAATAGGCCATACTTATGATAAGCACATCAATTAAACTTACTAATGACCAAAAGAGAGATCATAATTTCATATTTGGTTGAACTATATGATCTAAGTGGAATTATCTCTAAATTGTCATTTTATTCTCAATGTTTTCATTCACTTTTGTAGTTGTTAGTTTTGCAATTTTTAGTAGTTAGCTTAAACATCTCAAATCTTGGTTAATTTGATTGAATAGATTTTTAAAATCTAACAATTCCCTGCGGATCGACCCATACTCCCCACGTACTAGAATTGTAGGCTGTGCGCTTGCAGTTATTTTTATTTCAAAATTCGTTCGGCTATTCTTTAACTCGATAGACATTTAGCCGTCCAAACAGATATATTAAATTAGGACAATTCAGATCTATCTAGAATCTGAATCAAACACATAATAATCATAAAGAGATGAAATTTTATTCAACCTTTTAATCTTGTTGAAATGATGGAATTTGCTTTAGCTTCTTTTTTGTCTTAAATTTTCCTTCTTCTTAGTTGATAATAGTGTCCGGTCTTCTTTGTTGTGTTTTTATTTTGAGAATGAGATTACAAATGGACAAGGGAAAGACAAGAGGGTAGTATGATATATTCTCTTCCTCTTTTACCCTTTTACCCTTATGTTTATTATTATAGTTTATTTTAAACATTCTCTTCATTATATTTATTAAGGCTAACTCAACTTAATTAAATAGCAAATTCTACATTTTCAACTTCCCATTTAATTATCCCATAATTAAATATTTAACTAATGTGCAATAAAATTAGGGGTGTTATAGGCTCACATCCTTAAAGAATTTCGTCCTCGAAATTGTGATATGGTAAACCACAACAAGCACATCAACCATACAAACATGTGTAACAAGCATATACAAGCAACAATACCAGTCATAATAAGTCAGAAGTCTATACAACAATAATGATCGTGCAGTCAAAATAAATTAGGATAAGTCTTTTTATTCCTATCCTCAAGCTCTGAAGTACGGTCTTTCTAATAGTTGCTCCACTGGACTTTTACTAACTTGACTGTCTTGTTCCTTAACTCCTTCATATCTCTACCAACTATATGAATAGGTCGCCTAATGATAGTCATATTAGGCTCTACTACTAAGTCTTCCAAAACTTTGGCTCTATAGTTCTCTTTGGATCATGCATGTACTTTCTTAGGTGAGATACGTGAAAAATATTACGGGCTTCTGCAAAACTACTCGGTAACTCAATATGATGAGTGAGTTCTCCAATTCTCTTTATGATAGGAAATGGACCAACATATCTAGGTGCCAATTTTTCCATCTTCCTAAATCACGCAACATCCTTCATCAGTGATACCTTTACGAAAACAAAATCTCCAACTAAGAATTCCAAGTGATTGCACCTTTTATCTACATAGTTTTTCTACCTTGATTGAGCTTCCTTCATCCTTGCTTAAATCAACTCAATTTTTTCAGTCGCTTCTTTCACCATATCAAGACTAAGTATTTTTCTATCACCTGTCTCTAACCAACATGCAGGCGATTTGCATGGCCTTCCATAAAATGCTTTGAAAGGTGCTATTCTTATATTAGTTTGATAAATATTATTATATGAAAACTCGACTAAGCGCAAATGGTATTATCATGACCTTTCAAAATCTAGTACACAAGCTCTCAATAAATCTTCGAGTACCTTATTAACCCTTTTCGTTTGCCCATCAATTTGAGAATGTTAAGCGGTACTCATCTTCAGCTCGGTACCCAGTTCATTTTGTATACTCCTCAAGAATTCACTAATAAACAACGGGTCTCTACCACTTACAATGCCACTTGGTACTCCATAAAGTCTTACAACATTCTTCATGAATAATTTCGGCAAACTAGGTGTTGTCCTTGTCGACTTAATGGGGATAAATTATGCACACTTGTCAACCTATCAACCACGACCCAAATGCTTTCATTTCTCCAATTCGACCTTGGCAACCTATCTATAAAATCCATAGATATAGAATCACATTTCCATAGTGGCACTTCCAAAATTTATAGTAATCCACTTATCCTTTTGTGCTCAGTTTTACTTATTGGTAATTCATATGTTGCTTCAGTCATAAGCCTACATCTTTCTTCATACTTTCCTAGAAGAAGCTCCTCTTATATCCTGATACATCTTTCTACCTCCTAGATAGATAGTAAACTTCGATTGATGGCATTCTCTAAGAACTTCCTTTCTCAGATTGTGACGCCCCACCGCAAGACCCACATTAACAAAGAGTATTACTGGGTAATACTGTCTGCTAATGCGGAGAATAGGGCTGGTTAGGAGCAACTATCTATAGCCTTGTCTTAAATATCTATTTAATATGTCGACAAATGCTATATTTTTTCCTATCTCAAGTGGATCAACGTATACAATAAATACTTAATACAAAGCCATAGGTGGCTATAGGATCTATCAGAACAAAATACAACAACTCAAATGCAAAACACATCACATAATAGTAGATCATCACACATATATATATATATATACACACATACAGATACATCATAGAGTATACAAAATGATACATGTCAAGCGGTATAGCAACCACAATATACAAGCGAGTCAAAAGAATACACATATCAGAGTAGCAAACAAAAAGGACTACACAAAAAGCTATAACAAAAAGAGCTAGCAGAATAGTCCATGTGGAAGCAAAATAGGCTAGGTCCAAATGTACCTAACCTGAATCACCTCGGTCTGACCCAAGTATAAAATACACGGGTCAGTCTTGCTAAACAAATCAGTTTACAAGGATAAGCGATAATATGCACATATGGATAAAGTGATAATATTCCCAAGTGAGAAGGGACAATTTAAAGGGTAAGGTTACTTCATGTAATGAATGGTATCACTACACAACATATAATCTCAAAAGAGATAAAACAACCCATAAAACGCTAAAAGTAATGAGCCTCATATTGTCGGCATTTCATAAAACATCAATTATGGTTTAGGGGAAAACCTAAACCCGCCAAATCGGCAATCCAAAACATGCATAAAGAGATCCCATCTCAAACACGCCATAAGGCAACTATATCTCCAAAGAGGAGAATAAAATCTCAAGTAAACGCCAAAAGAAAAATCTCATATAATGTCACCAAATGGTAAATCTCAAATAGCGCCAGTGTAGGCAATTCAAATCTCAAAAATAGAACTCCCAAGAGTTCAAATTCCCGAAAGGTAATCGCCACAAATATATATCGAATGGTTCAAAGGACCAATTCCAGAAAGGGGCGATACACTAGGGAAAATAGTCAAAGAAATAATCTCAAAAGTTTAGCACGTGCATGTGACCGAAGCCTTGCCAAGTACTGTTATCTCAAATAGGTACCTCGCCCGAAGGAAAAACATCACAATGACAAATACGCCGCAATGGCAAACGTCTCGAAGACAAATACGCCTCAATGGCAATGACCCGAAGGTCCAGTACTGGCACGCCGCAATGGCAAATGTGTCACAAACTCTCGGATAGGAACCCGAACAGTGTTAATGTGTGTCCTATACCACACGTTCGCACTAAACGGTTTGCTAACCGCTAGTAAATTTCACACTCAAAGCAGTAAAAAGTTTACCTCATCTCATCGGTAAACTCGACTCGAAGGTCAAAACGATCAAACAGACAAGTCGAGAATTAACCGATAAGATAAACGCATATGTCCCATACCACGTATTTTACCAAAACGTTTAAATCTCCTTCTCATTCGCTAGAATAGTGCAAAATTTTGTAATTTATATATAAAATAATTTACTTTGGAAAATAAGCTTTGAAAACCGATTTTCGAAATCGATTTGAAATCCATATTTGAAAATTTCCCTTATTATAGAGAATAAATAGATTTTATACTTGAAATTAATTTAAAATATTATATAATAATTATTTTGAAATGCCCATTAATTTTAAAAATTATTCCAAAAATATTTGGAGAAAACCGTGCTCGAAAACGAATAAAAACAAGGAAATTCACCCAAACCGATATTCGAATTTAAATTCAAATTAAATTCAAAATAATTCAAAATTTGAATTTTAAAATCTTCAAAATTTGGCTAGTCTATTGATAGACATCATGGCCTTCAAAAAAGATCAAAACATCACAAAATCAAACTAGAAGTAGAGCAAAAGAAGCAAAAAACGACGAACACACGAAGAAACAAGGCAAGATTTTGCCTTTCACCAAGTCTACCTTGAGGTTGACCTGGAGGTCGAATTCCTTGGTCCCTAGGTTGACCGTGCGGTCAACCTAGGAGCCTTTGGGTCGACTTCCAGGTCGACCTAGGGAGGTAGGCAGTCGACCTGGTCTACGTATTTTTGTTTCAGGCGATTCCTGCTCGTGAACTGCTTTTCTAGCTTAAATTTAACATAACAAATGACCTCAGTTTTTAACAAAAATTTACAAAGATGTAATTCAACATGCAAGCTACCAAATGAAAAAAATCTGGTAGCATTTGCCGGAATCACAAGATACAAGGTCTCAAAGTAGCAACAGAAACTGACCATAATAGAGAAAATTCAACTACAGGAAAACAACGAACAAAAGCAAAATTTCAAAATTTTCAAGCTTTGGCACTTTTTTTGCTAGATTGTAAGTTTATACAACTCACCTTGCTGATTTGTTGCAAAAGCTCGGATTTTTGATGAAAAGAGGAAGCTTTGCTTGAGATTATAAGCCTTGAGAACCTATAGAAAGCAATTACAGAACATGCAAAACAAATACAGTAAAAAAAATTAAAAACTTCTTATTGTAAAAGGAATTTGGTGATGAAATTGTATGATTTGGAGTTGTATACCTTTTATTTATCTCTAACTTGCAAAAATATTTGAATTTGATTGAATTTGTTGAAGAAATTAGCTTGGTTTTGAAAAATTGGTGAAAAGGTTTCCTATTTTCTATTTCAGTTGGAGGAAGAAGGAGGACTGGAAAATGAATGTACAACCAACTCCTTTTTCTCCTTCTTACCAGGCCAAGGCTAAATGGGCTAAGATGGGTTTGAAAATAAAAAGAAATAAAATGGTTTAGGCTAAAAAATCAACACTTAACAAAGAAATATGTGTATATATCACATATACACAAATAAAAATTCATTTTCTTCTTATTTACACAAAAGAAACATATGGAAATTTGCATACTTGTAAAATAAACATTTCTTACCATATAAAAAGATTAATTTATGTTTTCTAAATATTTTTATTATTAAAATCCTTTATTTAATAAAAATACACCATTTACTTAAATAAATGAATAAAACATTGTTTTTAACTTTTAAAATTCCACAAAATTTATTTTCTCACTTAGAAAAATATTTTAACCCATTTCAAAACATTATTTATAGCCAAAACTTATTTTTGACCCAATTTCCACCTTTTTTTCAATGAAACACCATTAAAATTTTCCTACTTCTTTTAAAAATTATTAAAAGAAGCAATTGGACAATAATTAATACAATTATTGTATTTTCTCTAAAATGAAATCATTTTTATTATTTAAAGCCCATATTCCATTTATTATCACTCCGAACAAAATAGAATAAAGCATGGAATTTCATTTTCTCATTTTTAAAAATTCATTGTTTATTCCAAATAAACAATTTAATTTCTCCAATTTTAATTTAATTTACAATATTAAATTATAATTATCATTATAATTCAATATTGAAAGGTAATCTGTAAACCAGGATTGTTACACAGATTATCTACATCCGAAATGCACAACCATCCCTTCTTTCTCAACCATCCTCTTTGGTCAAGCATAAAATCTTTCGAATCATCAATCTCACATCCTACTTTCAGTCTCTTAGTTCGATCGGCTAGTATTGGATCATCTTTTTGCTTGGCAGTAATTCTTTCTATCAATACTTGTCAAACTTCTAGATAAGAAATCATTGTGGTATTTTGACTAGAACTGGTCGTTGACCTCATTCTAACTTCATACGAAGCCAATGCCTCTAAATTATTCCATTCAGACAACATTTCCAATAACACATTCTGATGATTTCTACTAAGTGCATCTGCAACTTTATTTCCTTTCCCGAGCGTATACTTAATCCCAAAGTTATACGCTGCCATACACTTCATCCATCTTTGTTGTCTCATAGTCAACTCCTTTTGAGAGAATGGATGACAAGGATTTATGATCCATAAACAACTCAGATAGTGTCTCCACACCTTCAGTGCAAAGATCACTATCACCAACTCCAAATCAAGAGTATGATATCTAACCTTGTGTGGTGACTGTGGTCGGAATTGCAGAGAAGCAAAGGCAATAACTCTACCTCTTTGCATTAATACAGATCCTAACCATAATCCACATGTATCGGTATATACCACCAAACCTTGATTTCCATTCGGAACTACTAACATGGGCACATTGGTCAATAAATTCTTTAGCTTCTGAAATGCTTCTTTACATTCATCGGTCCAAACAAACTTCATGTCCTTCCTTGTTAGTTTAATCATCGATGCTACTATATTGGAGAAATCTTTAAATAAATCTTCGGTAATAGCCAAATAATGGAAAGAAACTTTTAATCTCAGTCATAGTCTTGGATCTTTTTCAATTATTGACAAATTCAATCTTCGATAGATCTAACCCATCCATCCGAAGAGTGAAGGTCGATTAAGCATTTGGTCCTGCCGTCGGGTCTAACCCAAGCACCCATCCAAGAGAGATGGATGAAGAGAGATAAGCCTTGCTTAGAAGCCTTATCGAAAATTTCTATGCAAAAGAAATAGATGATAAAGTTTTCTAACTCCATCATTCAATATCAGCCAAGCATTAGTAAATGAGCATAATGGCTATATTACAAGGAACAAATAGAAAACTCCTTAAGAGGCATCAAGAAATTGGTACACAAAATTTTTATTCTACAAAGATCATATTCACAATGATTTTTTTTACAAAAACTATCATTTACAACAAGACATTGGCGATCCTCTCGCCTTAACTTCTAAAGTGCAATTTTGTAGTTCACTGGTTGAACTAGCTTCCTTGTACAAAATTGGAGCCCCCAATTTCCTTAAGAACATCGAAGCATCCATATTGGAATTTTTTTGATATCTTTGATAACTATAAGTAATGGTCTTCCTCAATCGGTAATCTCTTTCCGAGCCTAAAAATGAGAAGTCAATTTTTAGGTTAAAAACAACTATAACTTCAATAACATAATCTACTAGTGAATTAAGTTGGGAGGTCCCAACAGAATAAAATTACGTTAACCCTAATTGATTCTTAAGCTCCTTTACCTCATTCATTAAAGTTTCTAACGTAGCGAGAGGATCGCCAATATGTTGAATTTCTATAAGAAGGCATTCCTTCAACTTCTTTTTCTTGCAATGAATAACTTTGAGTGAGTTGGCAGAATCAATCTAAGCTTTCAATGTCTTCTCGTAAGTTTTTTTAGCACTTTAGTTGAGAAATTTGGTGAGATAAGCCACATTTGTCATTCTCAAGGGTTTGAATTCTTCACGAAAGTTCATCCTTTTAATGCTCTAAGGATCGACCTCGAGCCTAAGATCCGAAAGCGCTTTAGAAATTTTTTATTCCAATACTCCTTTATTTTATGGTTCACTCAAACTTAAATGATTTGCTTAATTTAGCAAGGTTACTAGATTTGTTCTCTAGCAATGAAAGAGCTGGATCAGTCACAATGCTACGACGCATAAAGTGATCCCGAGATGGAGAGGAAATCTACAAAGGTACCTTCTTAGAACATTTAGCTGGAGCAGGAGTAAGCAACCCCTTTTCACCTTCAGTAAATATAAGCTCATAAGATTGACACTAATTCTTAGATTTCATAAGCTCCATCTCTAAATCAAGAAATGCTAATTAAGTTTAGCAATTTTCATATCATGTTCTAGTTGTTGAGGATCATAACTTGAAGTAAGCTTCCTAGTTAAGTCCAAAATCTCCTTATCATTGGAAGAAATTTTCTGTTCAAGTTCCTCGACCATCTCTTGAGAAGATTTTAAAATAGATTTCACCTGAATGTATTTATCGTACTATTTATTGGGTTCGACATTATTAATGATTAATGAACCAAAATAGAGTGAGTGGAACAATGCTAAAGGGAAATCACCAATCTTGATTGAATGCTTCGAAGACATTGGCTGAGGTTGGGATTGTCAAGTGTCAAGAACATGTTTTCGTCCTAAATAAGAAAATGAACAATAACTAATCTTCAGTAGAGCAAAACGAAATAATGATAAAATTATTAATAATTTAGTGGCAACTAGAACAATTACATTCATATATAAATAATATCCATAAGAATTACATGAATATTATAATGTTGCTAATCCTTAGAATGAGAAAGGACATCTTATACTCTATGAAAGGAGGACGGTGAAATGAAAAATGTGAAGGAACTGGGCCAGCCCGCAGCGGAAGAAATGAGTGAATTTCAAAAAATTTAGTCAGTTTGGATCTTTAATGGGCCTATGAGGTCTAAATGTATTTAGATCTTATCTAAATTTCTTTTAAATAAAATAAGTATTTTATTTAATACCATATTTTATTTTATTTTATTAATTTGATTCTAAAACAATAAAGAATGAGATGTACAAATAATGTTTGAATATATCAAATATATTCATTCCTTAATTGTGTGATAGAATAGTTAAACACAAGGCAAGTATGAATAAATAAGAATAAGTTTAAAGGCAATCACATAAGGGACAAAAAGGAAAGAAATAAAAGATGACAAATACGAATGATTCAACTTCCCCTTTTTGACAAACTTGATTTATGCAGCATTCAATTAGCAATCAATGAATCATTATGACATAAGATTAGGAATAGCCAACAATAATTCATATGCATAAACTACTGCCTCATTTAAAATTGTTTGATATTAATAAAGCATTTGAACTATACAATTTGAAATATAAACATTAAATTTAATATATACATATATATAATTATTTTTATATAAAGATTAACCCAAAACTTCTTAATTAATTCAAAATAAACCATATAATATTTAAATTTTCTGATGTATTTATGAACTTATATAAACTTATTAATTAGTTAAAAAATATATATGTATACAATTAAATCAGGAGATTCAACCTATATGATTTTTTTTACAAAAGTGAAACATACTAAACTGAGAAATATATTAACAATCCTTTGAATACTTAAAAAGTATTAGTCATGTTAAATAGGGTAAAATATTTATAAGTTTATTGTAATCAATTTATTATTAAAACAACCTAAAATGTAGATAATAAGAACAAATAAACTTTCAAATCCAAAGAGATTCAACCTATCCGAATAATTTTTTTCAACAAAAATGAAACACACTAAACTGAGCAATATATTAACAATCCTTTGAATACTTAAAGAAAGATATTAGTCATGTCAAATAGAATAACAATTTTATAAATTTATTGTAATCAATTTATTCTCCAA
Source organism: Allium fistulosum (assembly GCA_030737815.1). NCBI lineage: Eukaryota > Viridiplantae > Streptophyta > Magnoliopsida > Asparagales > Amaryllidaceae > Allium > Allium fistulosum. The sequence continues at coordinate 4,690,553 of JASFAW010000015.1, forward strand.
ACATCCTTTAATCATATGTGGGTTTCAATTACAATAAGATGTGGATAATAAGAACAAATAAACTTTCAAATTTAAGGAGATTCAACCTATATAAATAAATAATTATAAAACAAAAGGTGATACATACTAAACTAAGCAATATGTTAAAATTCTTTGAATAGTTAAAGAAGGATAATTATGATGTCAAATAGGATAACAAATTTAGAAATTAATTGTAATTAATTTATTATCAAAACATCATTTAATCATATGCAAGTTTCTATTACAGTAAAAATGCAAACAATAAGAACATGTAAACATTCAAATTAAAAAAATTACGTTTTGATTTGAATGTTTAAACATAGATCTAAAATTAAAATATTTACTAATCATATACAAGTTTCAGTTTTGATTTATCTAAATAAACAAAAACCAATCAATTCATATAATAAACAATTTGAAATACATAAACCATTTTCAAATCAAATGAGACAATATTATACACATATAAATTAAGATATTCAATTTTGTTCATTAAAAAATTATATCAAAATTATTAGAATAAAAAATCATACCTTAATTCCAAAGCCATAAAGTACATCTTGAAACATCGAATTTTTCCTCTAGATGTAGCCAATGAATCGTACCTTGAATAATAAATCAAATCTCCTAGATTCAGAAATTAGCCTCTAGGTGTTGCAAGGATCAAGAGGAATAAACCACTTTTCATAATTGATTTTATTTGTATTTGATTTTAGGAATAATTGAAGCTATGGAAGATCTCATATTTCAGCCATTAGAGAAGGAGAGAATCAGAAAGTTACAGAAAGAAGAATGAAAAATGAGAAACTCAATTGTACGTGCAGAATGAATTAGAGAATATGTTTTATTAAAAAGAAGGAAATCTTTCCCATTCTTTAATTAAAATTTCTCTAATTTATTCTCTTGATTAACATTCTCTTTTCACTCCTATTTCTTTACATGGCATGGCTGAAAATTATATGCCATCAAATGACATAAGATTCCATAAATTAACGCATGTAATCATCTTTTATTTAATTACAACGATATCTTATATCAGTCTGCGCAATATAACTTTTATAAATGCATTCAAATAATTACAAATAAATCCCAAACATCAAATAAAATAAATAATAATTAATATTTCTCAAATACTAATTAATTTAATTAATTTACAACATTTCATAAATTATGTGGTTTTTCGGAGAATTCATCATTACGGTTGTGTAACTCAAAGTTGTGAATTCAGTCAATGATTAATATTGAACAATTCAAATATTAACATTCATACGTCACTTAGCAGGTGGTGTGACATTTTGGATGAATTCATCACTTACACATCTTTTTGGTAAAATCCAATTTTACTTATTATAAGCGGTACCTAATAGTGACAATTATTTACACCAATTCTCTTCGTCAAAACTATATCACTTTGGATTTATGGAATTCGGTAATGGTCAAAATTCTAATATCATCCACATTCAACTTTATAGTCCAAACACAAAGTCCTTGGTTCAATAATAACAATTATTATTAACCGAAATGCTCTGGCTAGAGATTTGACTTTAAGTTGACTTCAGTTGACCGTGATATTAACCTCATATAACTAAGGAGACGAATCCTCTCTTGAATAGTGTTTCACTTCCAATGCTTCCACTCAACCCAACTATAGTCAATTGATGGACGTCGTTCCATGATTTAACTATAATCAAAGCGGAGCTTTCACATTAAAGATCAACAGTATTCTCAAGTCAAAAGAATTGTGTAAATTAGTGACATCGATATTCTCTGCTTGACCTTAGTTATATTAACCAATAGAAAACTATTGAGTGAGTCATTCCATAGTTATCCAATAACTATCAGTACGTAACCCTTTGGTGCCCACAACCGTCATGAGTAATACACTGTCCAACATTTGGAGAGCGTTACGTACTCTAGTCTCAACGGATACATCAATATCCAGTCTCGATGCATCTTGACTAGGAACATTTAAAATGGTATATTTGTTTCATTGTGATAAATTACTCATGGTTACAACACTTTGTAATTACTATCACAAAACATATCTGAAAGTGTATATGGATCGATAATATAGTTAAACTACGACTAGCAAGTGCGGAATTATAAATAATAGTAATGGCAGTAATAAAAATGACACCAGGGATTTTTATACTGGTTCGAACTTCTCATTCTACGTCCAGTCCCAGACTCCTTCTGGAATTTCTCGAATAACCCTCACTTAACCCGGAGGAACATGTATTACACCGCCTGAGCAACCGAACAGGACTTTTCCGCCTAAGCAACCGAATAGGACTTCAAATATAATTTGGTAAATTGTTTCTTGACTTGTGTGTTCTTTAAATAACACGAATATAGTCAATGTAGTACACCCTTCCTATAATCTTCTTGATATGATGATTTGAATGTGCAAAAGATAGGAAGTAGAGAATTGAAAATCACTTGATATTATAACAATATAAGATCAGAATAGATAGAAAGAATTGGTTCTTGAAATAGTGGATTTTCATCTCTATTTATAGTATTGAATAGTTTTAATTCAATAGTTGCAACCATTAGAAGGAGTGCAACTATTGGTGAAGAAGACAACTCTTCAAATTTTGAATTTTCATGAAGAGATGCTTCAGTTCGTCAAGTTCAGATGTCTGAGAGAAAAGTGACAGATGTCTGAATAAAGTTTAAAAGTCAAAAAATAGAAGAAACAAAGAATCAGCCATTTAGACGTCTGTTTATTTAATTTAGACGTCTGTCTATGATAACAGACGTCTGTATTAAATTAACAGACGTCTGTCATTGATGACAGATGGCTAAATAAAAGTTCAGATGTCTGAATTTGTACTGATTTGTTCCTCTTCTTTATTTTAGTGATTCTGAACTTGAGAAATTGTATAATTTTGAAAATACTTTTTATATCTTTAAATAATTAAAGATATTTATTATTTTAAAACATGATTTTCAAAAGTATATTTGTGTGTGTGTTTGTTGTTATCATCATATCAGAGATTGTACAAAAATATCTAACCGGAAATAATAATCAGTATACTAGAGAGCTTGAGCTTAGTTTGTTGACGATATGATAATAACTTTTCTTTGTAGATTCCTGCAAGAATATTTGACATCATAATATATAGTTTGAGATATATAGTTGTCACATTAAAATCGAAGAAGGCAGGTTCCAACATTCTCCCCCTTTTTGATGATGACAACTATATAATTCAACGGTTAGTATAAACCATACCTTTTGCTCCCCCTGTCAACATGACCATATTATATAGCAGAATGATTAATATTTCTCCCCCTTTGTCATTAACAAAAAGGAATTTGTAAGGGGTTTTGTTAGAAATGTGATGATAAAACACATTGTTGAATAGCAATATGAACTTTGTTCAGAACATACAAATGATAAAATTTAGTTGTGGAAGAGTCAGAATATTTGGAGTATAAAAACAGATTTGAACATATGTTTGAACAGGTTCCACATCTTAATATACTAAACAAAGAGAAACAGTGATATAGGACAGAATACATATTTATAAAAAGATACAGAACATAAGAATAAATTACTTATAGAACAAGTCACATAACAGACGTCTGATGTTCTGTAGAAAATAAAAAAGATTGAAAAAAATTAAGAGAGTTAGACGTCTAAAAAATTATAACAGACGGCTAAGTATGATGACAGACATCTAAAAGATTTTGTTCAGACGTCTCAGAGGTCTTAATTTTAAACAGAGAGTAAAAAACATTTTGTACTAAATTCAGACGTCTAAATTTTTGTTGCAGACGTCTATATTTGAAGACAGACGTCTGTGACAAAATGTTCAGACGGCTCAAACAAAAAAATAGGTATACAGACGTCTGTTAATAACTATCAGACGTCTGTTTGTCTGATTTTTAGTTTTTGAATAATATTAATATGTTTAAAGGTCCCCCTATGTATAACATCTCCCCCTAAGTATAATATCTTGTAAATAACGAGATAAACTCATTATTAATTATGAAGGAAAAATAAAATAGATTTTACCATATTTGCTGAAGTCCATATTTCATTGTAAGCACGTAATTCTATTAATCGTATGGAACATTCTTTAAAATTCCAAAATCTATCCTTTTCCTTTTGTTTCTTTGAGTACCTGCAAAAATTAATAATCATTTTTGGTACCCTCTTATTATGTTAGGGTCCGGGGGTTAGATCTTGGGAAACCATACCCATTTGGGTGTGGTTGAACCTTTATAAATATAATTTTCATTATTAACTACCATATCAAAATAACCATTAATGTATTTTTCTCTATTTTTCCAATTAACAGGAACCCAAATACTTAGATAATTTTTATTCATATTTCTAGTCAATGATTTTGTACTTCTAGAATTATAAACATTATTGGTCATAATAATATTTGAATTTCTATAAAAATTGGATTTAGACTTTACTCGAAATTTAGTACTAGCACTAACATTTTTACTATACATGAAAGCATATCTAGTGCTATTTCTACGATCAATTTTATTATAACTTAAACCACTTTTATCATTGTGAGCTTTTGAATTTGTAACTAAGGAAGATAATATATCTTTACCTTTGTTAAAATTTTTGATTTTTGTATTTAATCTTTCAAAATTAGCTTTAGAATCACAAACTTTTTTTTGAAAAATATTATTATTAACTTTTAAAATCTCACATTCTTTAGATAATTCTAAATTCATTTTAATTAAAGCTTCATTCTCTTTTTCAAGAGACAAAATTAAAGAACTAGAATTATTTAAAGAATTTTCCAAAAAAGTATTTTTATTTTGAAAAACATTGATTTCCTCCAAAAGATCATTGTTTTTATCTTCTAACTGCTCATTTTCTTTTTGTAGGAAATCTTTTTGTAAAACAAGTTCTTCGACGGTATTTTCAAAACATTTAGTTTGTTTTACCAAAAATTTATTTTCCTCTTTTAAATTGGAAATTTCTTGCTCACAATCTTTTAACTTAGCTAAAGCAATTGTATTAACTTTATTCAAAGTTTTACAATCTTTTAATAATTCGTCATGTGCTAACAGAAGATCTTTATATAAAGAATCTAAACATACCGATTGTGATCTGAGTTTAGCTATGAAGCATTTGTTTGTTTGCTCCTTTGATTCTTCTTTATTGCTTTTCCTCTTCTTATTGCCTTGACTAGATCTCTTTGTAGCCATTTATTCTAGGATGTTGTTACGATCTCTGGAATCCCAGGCTCTGATACCAAATGAAAGTGTATATGGATCGATAATATAGTTAAACTACGACTAGCAAGTGCGGAATTATAAATAATAGTAAATGGCAGTAATAAAAATGACACCAGGGATTTTTATACTGGTTCGAACTTCTCATTCTACGTCCAGTCCCAGACTCCTTCTGGATTTCTCGAATAACCCTCACTTAACCCGAAGGAACAGGTATTACACCGCCTGAGCAACCGAACAGGACTTTTCCGCCTAAGCAACCGAATAGGACTTCAAATATAATTTGGTAAATTGTTTCTTGACTTGTGTGTTCTTTAAATAACACGAATATAGTCAATGTAGTACACCCTTTCTATAATCTTCTTGATATGATGATTTGAATGTGCAAAAGATAGGAAGTAGAGAATTGAAAATCACTTGATATTATAACAATATAAGATCAGAATAGATAGAAAGAATTGGTTCTTGAAATAGTGGATTTTCATCTCTATTTATAGTATTGAATAGTTTTAATTCAATAGTTGCAACCATTAGAAGGAGTGCAACTGTTGGTGAAGAAGTCAACTCTTCAAATTTTGAATTTTCATGAAGAGATGCTTCAGTTCGTCAAGTTTAGATGTCTGAGAAAAAAGTGACAGATGTCTGAATAAAGTTTAAAAGTCAAAAAATAGAAGAAACAAAAAATCAGCCATTTAGACGTCTGTTTATTTAATTTAGACGTCTGTCTATGATAACAGACGTCTGTATTAAATTAACAGACGTCTGTCATTGATGACAGATGGCTAAATAAAAGTTCAAATGTCTGAATTTGTACTGATTTGTTCCTCTTCTTTATTTTAGTGATTCTGAACTTGAGAAATTGTATAATTTTGAAAATACTTTTTATATCTTTAAATAATTAAAGATATTTATTATTTTAAAACATGATTTTCTAAAGTATATTTGTGTGTGTGTGTTTGTTGTTATCATCATATCAGAGATTGTACAAAAATATCTAACTGGAAATAATAATCAGTATACTAGAGAGCTTGAGCTTAGTTTGTTGACGATATGATAATAACTTTTCTTTGTAGATTCCTACAAGAATATTTGACATCATAGTATATAGTTTGAGATATATAGTTGTCACATTAAAATCGAAGAAGGCAGGTTCCAACAATATCGTTTATGGATTTTCTATTAAATATACTTTTAATTAAATTGATTAATTAATCTAACCATATTATATTAGTATATAATAGAAAGAAATCACCTTTATTTTGAACAAGATTGATCAACGAGTTAGATATGTGTAACAAATTATATAATTTTCCGTAGGGCATACCCCTAACTCTATCAATCTCCCACTTGCACTTGGGGTTAATTATGGAATCTTATTCTAACTTCTCCAATCGATTTTCTGAAAACCAATTAGGCCAGTCCCTTTGTGAACGGGTATGCTATTATGTTTTAATTATTTACTCTGTCAATCAACTCTCTCCGACGGTGATATATTGCTTTATCATGTGGAACAATTCGGAGTATGTCTCTCGACCTCTAGTGAGCTCTAAGTTCTATTACGAACCATATCACGACATTGTTATCATATAACAATGTTATGAGATTCTCAACATTTGGAATCAGCTCAGTTCTAAATTTGTGCATTTATATTTTTGTATACATTATTTTTATTGCGGCAATATTCAAGGCGATGTACTTAGCCATTTCATTGAATCAGCCATGATCTTTCATTTGGAACATTTCCAAATTAAAGATTCTTAACTTGAATTTATTATTGACATGCTATACTCAATATCACTTATGAAGTTTGATTCCGAACACTCCCTAGTAAGGAGTTTTTGTTTATGTAAATAATTTTCTAGTATTTCATAAATACATGAGAACACTTCAAACAATCATTGAGTGATACCAATTTGGATTTGATATTTGCTTCATGTACCAAATACATAAAAAAATCACTTTATCGTAGACAACATAACATGTATGATAATTCTTATTGCAATGCATAAGGAACTAATCTCAAATGTTCCGTATTAAACAATTTTAATAAGGTGTCTTTGCATATCAATGTGGGATATTCCCAATATCTTTTATACTTACTATAAAAGTCATTATTTATTAATCCAATGTTGAGTATTAAAATAACTAGGGCTGATTTTAGCATAAGTACATCGTTAAAATCAACAACATATTGTTTACTTATAGTTTAGAAATATCAATGTACCTTTTAATGTTCATTCTTATGAACACACGCTTCCTCTGCACTTTGATTGAAAATCAAACTATTTGATATTTCTATCGAAATACTTATTCAATCTTGATGCTTATAAAATGATACTTTCGTATCATTTCTTGGATCATATCCAAAGACTCAAAACTCAATATTGCTCCCACTGACTTTGAGTCATTTTTGGTTAATATGTGTAAACAACTTACTCTAAATCGTTATTTAGACTTTTCTGTTTCAATACATATGTATCAAAACACTAGGACTTATCAAGTGATAATTTTGTGAGTAAATCCGAATTGACTTGAACATGTTGAATATCGAATCTATTATGCTAATTTCAACAATTAAAAGTTGCGATATTATTCTTATCAACATTGCTTATTTAATTCCAACCGCATTATTCTTACTCATAAAGACACAATCAAGGTCGATGGATCATATCCCTTCAGTTACGACCACCAAAATCTATATTTTGATAGCATACTTGGAATTATTTCGGATTTGCGCATCATACCATATAGAGTCAACACTCTCAATGGTTTAATTAATGAATCTAGGATTATATATTTTCAACATTAATAAGAAACTCATAGTTTCTCTTCGATGTGCGAGAATACTTATTAAACATTCTAATGATATGTGTTCATTTAGGTTAGGTAATTTCATTTCATCTCATATAATCAGTTCTATCCATGGATTGTATCCAATTCCATTTTACTACCGATAATTCCTTAAAGAAATTTCTTCACAATGAAGTTGGTATATCTTGAAACAACAATTGGTTCTCAGTGCAATAGAATAGGTATTCATAAACACTTTATGAATTTCTTTATTTATAAAACAGATTTGGTTTTAGTTTACAAAAATTATGTTCGAAACCTAAATATGTCATCCAATGACAGTCTATTCAAAATCCTTTTGGAGAGATTCATACAAGATCCCTCATGAACAATTATTACGTGTGTAACGACCCAGATTTTAGCCATCTGATAATGGGATAATTAACTGAATTTTATTATTGGAATATAAATTTTTATAAGTCGATAGAAAAATTTTCTGAATTTAAAATGCCTGAATATATAAACTGATAAAAACCATATTAAATATTGAATTATAAATTTCTAGATATGATAAATTTTATAGAAATATGTATATAAACTCCACCATTTAAATTTAAGATAGAATATCCATATATTTGTATACATATAAATATATACAAGCTTTATGATGTTTAAATATACATATATATATAAGTATATAAGTATATATATATATGCATATATGCCTATATGAGGTAATGAATATGAAAAATTGTATAAATGTAAATATATATACATAAAATATATACAAGTTTTATGATGACAAAAAAACAAAATATATAAGTTTAATTTAAAGGTATATAAAACATGTAAAAGAAAATGTAAAAACATGTATTTGATGACAAAAAGAGATATAAGTATAGATATATATATTTATATAAAACAGTGCATATATATATACAAAAGTACAACTTTATGATCAAATATATATAGGTATATATTTTTATGTGTGCAAATTTGACAAGATAAATATGTAATTGTATATGTATGCACATATATATATATATATAAGTGTTATGATAAAATAGAGTAAATGTATGCATATCCATATATATATATATATAAATATATGCATAAAACATGAGGGAACATCATGATGGCAAATATCAACTTCAAGCACAAAATAAATCCAATCACACACAAAATATCACATCTCTTATTAAATCAAATCAGTATTCATATGAAATCAAATCATCAAATCAAGAAAATAAAATAAAAAGAGAAAATGAAATAAATGAAAAAAAAGAGAAAAGCCTATACACAGCCCCATTCTCTTCTATATATACACGACCAACTTTGTTTACTTGTTCCAAAAAAAAGAAGAAGAGAAGAACAAGCTACTATTAAAGCCTTAAGAACCAAATACTAAAGTTCCAGGAAGGAAGAGCAGAACTAAAAAGCAGTGTTCATTTTTTTTAAAAACTGTGAGTAAAAACTTTAACTCTTGCTACTAGAAATATATGTATGCTTATATATACTTGTAAGTTTGAGTAAACTTTTGATTTGGAAAATATTCATGTGCTAATAATATCCATGCTTATTATATGTATGTGTAATCATATTGTAAAATCCTGTATAACTCACAGAAAACACATATACTACCTCTGTTCCTTTAGAAAGTTGATATCTTGCAACTTCAAAATTTATTATCTCCTTATCCAAAGAATTTTAATCTTTGATTCCAAAAGCAAAGTCGATTGATTTTGAATGTATCTCTATCTAAAATTGGTTTCATTAGCTATATTGAAGCATAGGAGGAGAAAAATACATTTTTCAGTAAATCACTTATAAATGACCAAAAATCAAGTTTCATAAATTAATCAATTGATTACATGAGCTTGTTTGTTATCGAAAATCATGATTTTTAGTGGTTGGGAATTTTTAATAGGTATCGAGGGAGTAATGTCGAGCTGAACGGTTTTGGGTTTTTGGGCAAATTCCGACGACCCACTTGATTTCGTGGCTTGCCGCTTGGCATGGAGGAAAATTAGGGGATGTGGCAGCTAGGAAAAATGGTGTGGGATTTTTCTGTGGCATGGCGAAGTGTGGCGTGGTTGTTTTAGGGTTTAGGAAAGTTTTTGTGTGTGCTCGATTTTGGATCGAATGCGACGTCGAGGGGCATCTAGGGAGGTGCGGTCGTGGGGGAAGAGGAAGTGGTGGTCGTGGCGAAGGTTTTGGCAAATTTGGGTGGTGTACGATCGATGGTGGCGGCATGGAGAGGCGATGAAGTGGTTCGTCTTTGTTTTGGGTTGTGACAATAGTTCGATTTTTTTTGAACCGGGTGCTCAATCGTGATTTTCGGTGGATGATTGTGTGGAGATGGTGGTTGGTGGTTTGTGGGGATATTCGGTGGTGAGTTAGAGCCGACCGGAGATGAGTGCATGTGCACATATGCGTGCACGTCTTTGTGCACGAATCAGCTGGGGATGTTCAAAATAAGGAAGGGAGGAGAAGGAAGAAGTAGAAATGTTGGACCGGGTTTATTAACTTGGGCCAAAGGAAAATGAAAACGAAAGAAAGAAAAAAAAATGAAAATAAAATAAAAGGGTTGGGTGGGGTTGTTTAAAAAGGCAAGTATAATTAATTTGCTAGTCAATTACCTATAAATTTCTAAACCCTATTTTGCTTTGTTTTCAAATAAAAGAAACAAGGGAAGGAAGAAAACGTTGGGTTTTGGTTAACATGGATCGGGTTTGAGTTTTATATGGGTTGGGTTTAAAGAAAAGGGTTGATTAATTAATTAATTAAACAAAAATTTAAACTCTATTTCTTTTACAATTTAAATCCAATAAATCACGTAGAATTTCTACATCAAGACCCTAATGTTAGGTACTTTTATCCGAGCTAAGATCGTCAGGTTTTATGCAATGTAAAATTTAATGATTTAATATTGAAGTGAACTAAATAGGAATCTTTTATTTGATTTATTATCTGTTAATTTATCAATAAATTATTAAATGAATTGTTAATTTTAAATTAATCTAAAATAAATCGTTTTATTTAGTTATCGTTTGAGTTCGAAGAGACCGGGATCGGATATCAGCATTATCCGGAACCACTTCGAACCAATAACCACTACAAACCCTTTACGGTTTTGATTATAGAACCCAGTATGCTACAGTTTAATTAATTTAACAAATTCAGTTATTTAAGAAGTATTTTATACTTAGACACTATTATAATATCACCAGATTTTTTTGTAAAAGTGTTTTGGTTATCGTAAGATAAAAACCCTCGTGTATATGTGACGTGGTCTTACGAGTTACCTTGGTATTTCAAAGGATTTCGATAACATAAGTAATTCAAACTAAGTGTGTTTACTCACGCTGGTTTCCAGCCTGACTCGGGTGTTACTTTATTGCAATGCTCGGGTCAGACCGAGTATTACAGATTCAGGTTAGGTTGCTTTGGAGCTCAGGAGACGAGCTGGATGGCAGAGACGTATTGCACGTATTGATTATATTCCGTTGTGTAGTGTAGGATGTATATTCAACATTTGAGGACAAGTTATTGTAACTATCCAGATTTATAGGTTGATGATTGTACTATGATAATTTGTATAGATGATAACCGATACAGATTCTTTTGTATAAAAGCTGTATTGTATATTATATTTTGTTCCGCTGCGATTGTGAGATTCTATGTTGTTGTTATTTCTGTTTCTTCTTTTATCTCTTTTCTTCTTAACCCTAACAACCTGGTATATCCGGCACTCGATTGCTCGACACTCTATACAGTGAACGTATTAGTGTCAATTTTCGAGGGTCGAAAATTTCTCGGTCGTTACACGTGGTATCAGAGCGAGGTTAAGCGAGAACCTTGGCTCTTGTGGGGATTACTCATTATAGATAGGGTCAGTAGTACCCTAGAATGAGTTGAGTGTATTATATATGAGGGCGTACTTGTTATTTCCTTATATAATAATTTTAAAGGATAAACGATTTTAAAATAATTTTTATATAAGATTTTATTTTGATATAATTTTTTTTTCTAAATTATTATAGTATATTAGGGTGATTGGTTGTAATTATTATAATCAAATAAGATTATAAGATTTAAGTGGTTAAATATATATAATAAAATAGAAATCCGATAAGAATGAACTATGCAAATGGGTTAAGCTAAGAATAGATCAAAACCAAAATTTAAAATTCTGGAAATTTCGAAAGAGTTTTTCAAAGTGTTTTGAAATAAAAATAGGTTTACCCTGATTATATTTTAAATAATATTTTTTAGGAAATTATTATGGAATATATGGTATGTTTGGTTTCTAGATATGATAATATTGATCATTATCATAATTTGGTTGTTGGGTCTTAATAAAGGATGTTTGTTACAAAATAAACAATGACAAAATATTTGGAATATTTTAAGGAAAGGAATTATATAAGCATAATTTATAAATACGACGTATAAATTAAAATGGATTTAAATTGTGAAGTTTTGAATCTAAGTCCCGGGAATTTTTTTGAAATGTGTTTCAAAGCGTTTAAGGAAAATGTAAATAATATTATTTAGTATATTTTGATATGAACATTTTTGTTTTGAAAACTAAGGTTGTTTGGAAATTCCGAAGAATTTGTTTTGGATAGAAACCAAGGTTGGTTTAAAATTGAAAAGTGTGATTTGGTATGTAAATGGGATATATATGTGTATATATATATGATTTCAAAGGCAATTTGAAATAAATACTAGTGTTTGAATTCTGGGATTCCCCTTGAAATGAGAAGTAGAACCAAAAGGAAAATAAGTTTTTGAACTTATAAGTGGGGAGTGATATTAACAAGGATCGAATCTTGGAATGTAAAATTTCAATTGAGTAAGTTTAAAAGAGTTGAATAAATTGGAAATTAACTCAGGTCAAGTTAAATAAGTTTGAACTTATAACCTGGATTGGGAATTTCAAGGTGAAATTAAAATTTAACTTATGGAAGTTAAATAAATAAAATTGTAAAAGGAAAGGTATAGATTTGCTAAGAGGTGCAAAAGAAGTTAAGTATGTATGTACGATTTCAAAATGATTTTTGAAATAAAACGGGTTTCGAATTCTAGAAATTAAAATGAACCAGATTATAAAATTAGTGGATTAAATTATAAAGATGACCAAGAACAAATAAAAGAATATTTGGAAATAAGAATAAAAGCTGAAAATTCGACTAATCGAGGTTTTAATTATAGGTTAGGAAGTCCTACTAGAATCTAGTACAAGTTGTAAGAGATGGCAAAAGGAGAAGAGTGGAAGGCAAGGCGTAGGGAGCGGAGAGCAGCTGCAGGTAAGGCACGGGAAGAAGCAATAATGGAATATGAGAAACAGATTAGTGAAAAGGCTGGGCTAGGTCCTTATGATAATGTCATATGTTATAGATGTCACAATAAAGTACATTATGTAGCTAAGTGCAGTAAACCAAGGAAGGAAAAGAATGAAGAAGTCAAATGGTTTCGCTCTGAGATTTTATGCTTTAAGTGTCGTGAGAAAGGACATTTTCTAAACCATTGCCCTAAGATGAGGAAGATGAAACATAAACCCATAGTACCAGTCGACAGATCAACCATTTGCTATCATTGTAAAATGATGGGACACATCGCTAGAGATTGTCCTAAGAGATGGGATAAAGAGCAAGTTGTGGAACTCCCGCGGGAGGCGTGAAAATCATCCATGAAGATGGGAGTATAAAATTCTTTTGTGGCAAATGCAAGAAGTGGGGACACCCTGTTACGGATTGCACGGACGGTTTTGGCGAGTTGATAGGAAGTCCTTAAGAAAGTTTTTATGAAGGACGCGGAGTGGTGACAGATGGCGGGTTGGGTCCGTTGTAATATAAGTATGGCTCTGTTCTTTTCTAAACCCTAGGTAGTTGTTAAGGCGTCAAGATTTATGACCTTTTGTAAGACTTTTTATATGGATAAACGGATGTAATGTTTGAACTTACTAGTGTTGTAGTCTATCGATGTTTGTGAAATATTTTGTAGAAACACGATCTTATATACAATCACATTTTATATTGATTTGAACGTAAATTTATAATTACTTAATTACTAATATGGAAATGGAAATTGATTTGAATTAGAAGATTGGGAATTGAATTAGTTTGACTTTGGAACTATTTTGAAATAAATTATTTTAATATAAACTATTTAAAAATCTATCTTCTTAAATATTCAAATTATTTCGATTATACAAACCATTTTTAAAACTCAAACTATCTTATATTAACTATTTAACTATTTTAAAACTATTCAAGCTATTTTCTAAATTCAAACTGGTTAGAGTGGGAATTATTTATATTTAAATCATGGATTTAAATAAAAATTGGGTTAAATTGAAGTTATAACCCAAATGGAAATTCGAAGCAATTCGGAATTGGAACCGGAATCGAGATATTAAGGCAAAAATGATTTTTGTAGTGAAATAGTATATTTTGAGTAAATATGATGATTTTAAAATGAAGATTGAATAGTTAATATAACTGAAATTTACTTATAAGAAGTAAGAAATGTTACAAATAACTTTGAAAAGTAATCGAACTTGGAATTTTGATTTGGCATAAATAAGGTTATATATATTAGTTATATATTTAGACTCCCCTTGTTGAATTTATAACCAGGAAGAAATAATCTTTGAAAGATATTTGAAGTACTAAATAGAGTTTATATATGTATGAGGTGGACTCAGAAATTATTGATTCGAAAATTATTCGAGCTGAAAGGAATGATCTTATATGTATATGAGAATGAAACTGAAATAGTTTTGGAACCCATTGATTTTTAAAGATATTTGATTTTGGGAAAATAGTCAATTTTAGAAATTGGGTAAACCGAATTTAAAACTATCGATTTAGAAGACATCGATTTTATATAGATAAAATTTATATGTGATACATATGAAGTATATGATTTGAAAGGTACTATATATATAGTATGATATGTTTCGAGACTTAAGGTATGGAAAGGAACCCCCACAAAAGTCGAAACTTAGAGTAGGAGATCCACTGGGTAGTTCTGCCTAGGAATCCATAGGGTGGGTTCAATGAGAATTGGGATCCTAGAGGACGTTTAGACAAAACTCATGAGTTCTTGGTGATCATTTGTTTGATAGCGTAAATCGAGGGGGATTATACTTACAGTTACGTTTGGTTTTACTGTGGTAGCAACGTAAACTTTGTGTAACTGCGATCTATCGTGGTTCCATAGCGTAATTCGGGAGGCAGTGATTGCGTACAATCTACGTTTGATTTCGCTGTGATAACGATGTGACATTGGTAGATTGCGATCTATGTGGTTTGGTTCCATAGCGTAATTCGGGAGGCAACGATTGCCTACAGTGTACGTTTGGTTCCATAGCGTAATTCGGGAGGCAACGATTGCCTACAGTGTACGTTTGGTTTCACTGGGATAGTGATGCAACCTTTATGTAGCCTGCGATCTATGTGGTTTAGTTTCGTTTGATAGCGTGGTTCGAGGGGCAGAGATTGCTTACAGACTACTTACGGTTTTACTGTGATAGCAACACAACCTTTGTGTAGCTGTGGACTATTGTATTCCTATGGCGTAAGTCGAGGGGTGTTAATGCCTACAGTTTTCTTATGATTTCATCGAGATGGCGACACAATTATCGGGTTAACTGCGATCCATGGTGGTAGGGGGGGTGATACTTTCCATATCATTTTTGAAAAAGGTTTTTCAAGTATTTTCACTGGGTGTTGAAACGTGTCTGCTAAGTACTTATATATTTTCAGTCCTACGCCTGATCAACATATGACTAAATTTCTGCAAGAACAAGGATGGACTTGTTAAGACATCGAGTTATGCAAATGTTTTAATATAAAACTAGCTTGGTAATACTATATACTTGAAAGTGTATGTATTCTAAAATGTGTACTGAGAGAATGAAGAGTTTAAATTGTTTAAAAGAATGATTTATTTAATAATATACATCAAAATTCTAATTCTCGTTTCGTTCCTTTTCGAGGACGAAAAAGTTCTAAGGGGGGAGGAATGTAACGACCCGGATTTTAGCCATCTGATAATGGGATAATTAACCAATTTTAATTATTGGAATATAAATTTTTATAAGTCGATAGATAAATTTTCTGATGTTTAAAATACCAGAATATATAAACTGATAAAAACCATATTAAATATTGAATTATAAATTTTTGGACATGATAAATTTTATAGAAATATGTATATAAACTCCACCATTTAAATTTAAGATACAATATCCATATATTTGTATACATATAAATATATACAAGCTTTATGAAGTTTATATATATATATATAAGTATATAAGTATATAAGTATATATATATATGTATGTATATACATGTATATATATGCCCATATGAGGTAATGAATATGAAAAATTGTATAAATGTAAATATATATACATAAAATATATACAAGTTTTATGATGACAAAAAAATAAAATATATAAGTTTAATTTAAAGGTATATAAAATATGTAAAAGAAAATGTAAATACATGTATATGTTGACAAAAAGAGATATAAGTATATATATATATATATTTATATAAAAATAGTGCATATATATATACATAAGTACAACTTTATGATCAAAATTTCAAACTATGATCAAATATATATAGGTATATATTTTTACGTGTGCAAATATGAGAAGATAAATATGTAATTGTATATGTATGCATATATATATATACGTGTTATGATAAAATAGAGTAAATGTATGCATATCCATATATATATACATATAAATGTATGTATAAAACATGGAGGAACATCATGATGGCAAACATCAACTTCAAGCACAAAATAAATCCAATCACACACAAAATATCACATCTCTTATTAAACCAAATCAGCCTTCATATGAAATCAAATCATCAAATCAAGAAAATAAAATAAAATAAAAAGAGAAAATGAAATAAATGAAAAAAAAGAAAAGCCTGTACACAACCCCATTCTCTTCTATATATACACGACCAACTTTGTTCACTTGTTCCAAAAAAAGAAGAAGAGAAGAACAAGCTGCTATTAAAGCCTTAAGAACCAAATACTAAAGTTCCAGGAAGGAAGAGCAGAACTAAAAAGCAGTGTTCATTTTTTTCAAAAACCGTGAGTAAAAACTTCAACTCTTGCTAATGGAAATCTATGTATGCTTATATATGCTTGTTAGTTTGAGTAAACTTTTGATTCGGCAAATATTCATGTGTTAATAATATCCATGCTTATTATATGTATGTGTAATCATATTGTAAAATCTTGTATAACTCACAGAAAACACATATACTACCTCTGTTCCTTTAGAAAGTTGATATCTTGCAACTTCAAAATTTATTATCTCCTTGTCCAAAGAATTTTAGGCTTTGATTCCAAAAGCAAATTCGATTGATTTTGAATGTAGTTTTATTTATAATTGGTTTCATTAGCTATATTAAAGGATAGGAGGAGAAAAATACATTTTTTAGTAAATCACTTATAAATGACCAAAAATCAAGTTTCATAAATTAATCAATTGATTACATGAGCTTGTTTGTTATCGAAAATCATGATTTTTGGTGATGGTTTGGAAATTTTTAATTGGGTAATGAGGGAGTAATGTCGAGTTGAACGGTTTTGGGTTTTTGGCCAAATTCCGGCGACCTACTTGATTTCGTGGCTTGTCGCTTGGCATGAAGGAAGATTAGGGGATGCGGCAGCTAGGAAAAATGGTGTGGGACTTTTCTGTGGCATGGCGAAGTGTGGCGAGGTTGTTTTAGGTTTTAGGCAAGTTTTTGTGTGTGCTCGATTTTGGATTGAATGCGACGTCGAGGGGCATCTGGGGAGGTGCAGTCGCGGGGGAAGAGGAAGTGGTAGTCGTAGCGAAGGTTTTGGCAGATTTGGGTGGTGTACGGTCGATGGTGGTGGCATGAAGAGGCGATGTAGTGGTTCGTCTTTGTTTTGGGTTATGACAGCAGTTCGATTTTTTTGAACCGGGTGCTCGATCGTGATTTCAGGTGGACGATTGTGTGGAGATGGTGGTAGGTGGTTTGTAGGGATTGTCGGCGGTGAGTCAGAGCCGACCGGAGATGAGTGCATGTGCACATATGCGTGCACGAATTAGCTGGGGATGTTCAAAATGAGGAAGGAAGGAGAAGGAAGAAGTAGAAATGTTGGGCCGGGTTCATTAACTTGGGCCGAAGGAAAACGAAAAAGAAAGAAAGAAAAAGATAGGGAAAGAAAAGAAAAAAAAAGAAAAAAATGAAGGGCCGACAACTTGTGCGGTTGGATCGAGGCATAACATCTCGGAATCACCAGAATCAAAGCTTGAAGGGCCGGCAGTTTTTCTCGTTTTTTGCACGAACGGTGGCAACTGATGCGACGTTGTTGCAGGCGATGGCGGCTTTGAAGGGGGCGGTCGTGGCGGTGTTACCTGATGGAGCTCCGGTGGCATGTGAGGCGAGCGCGCGATGGATGTTCGATCGTGAAAATGGGTTTCTCGTGTACCTGGGAGTCGCGTAAAAAAGAAGATAATTAGGGTATTGTTAATTACTTAATTATGTTAATCAAATTTTTATAATTATTGTTATATTAAATATTGTATATCTTTTTCATACGAGGCCCGTTTTGGACGAAACAAATTGCATTAGAATCGTATTGACGTCGCCTATGTCATGGAAGTGAAGCGGAATTTATTTGAAGTTGAAATCTTTTCAGTTTCAAATAAAGGTGAGTGTTTTATAATGCTCACAAAGTACTGAATTATTTTTATGTTAGTTAAATTGAAGTTGTGAAGTAATTTAAATTTATTGGTTGTTGTTTGGTAACTTAACTGACATTTAAATTGATACCTGAATTGAACTGATATGAATTTAAATTGACAATTCAATTAGAAATTGAAATTAAATTGCCAGTTAGACACCCGATGTTGATAACCAGTAAATTGTTGTGATATTTGACTGATTTGGATGTTGATTATGATGGCTGCTATTGGTTCATAGTTTGAATGATTTGGATGTTTATTTATTTTTATATATCCTTTTATCACCTTGTAAATTATCTGACAGTATATAAACTATTATTTGAATTATTTCGAATAAATTAAGAAATAGGTTGAAATGATATATACCTATGACACTTTGATTTAGATTGAAATAATATATTTCCATCCCTGAAATTAAATCGAAATAGCTGATCACTTGGCCATAGGATAAAAAATTATATACGGACACCGGATTAGTTAAATTAAATGATTATAAAATTCTTGGATTGGAATTTATTCAAATGATTTCGTTTTATAAAAATAAAATTGAATTGAAATATGGAAATTGAATTGATTTCGAACATGAGTTTTGAAATGTGAAATTAAAATTTGTTAAACAAAATTGTTTAAAAAGGAAATATGAGATTTTGAGGTTATAATTGAAATATGATTTGAATTTCGGAAATTGATTTGTTTTAAAAAGATTTGAACCTTTATTCGAATTTTGAAATATTGCTAAGTAAAAATAATTTAAATTGATATTTTGAATTTGGGCTCGGAATTGAATTATTTTAAAGATTTGAATCCAAAATTTTGAACTTTGAAGTTAAATTTGATTTAAATGATTTAAATCAATATTTTGAAATTGAATTCGAAATTGATATAATTTGAAATGGTTTAAAATTGAGAATTGAATTGAAATTTAAACCACTGAATCAAATTTGAAGGTAAAAATGAAAATTGAAATCTATTTGAATTGAAATTGAAATCGAAGTTGAGTTGATTTGAATTGAAATGGAAATTGAAATTGATTTGAATTGAAAGATTTGGAATTGAATCAGTTTGAATTTGAAACTATTTTCAAATAAATTATTTTAATATAAACTGTTTAAAATCTATCTTTTCAAATATTCAAATTATTTTGATTTTCCAAGCTATTTTACTATATAAACCATTTTCAATACTCAAAACACTTTATCAAACTATTCTAACTATTTTAAATTATTTAAAACTATTCAAACTATTTTCTAAAAATTCAAATTGGTCAGAGTGGGAACTATTTATATCTAAATCATGGATTTAAATACGAATTGGGTTAAAATGAAGTTATAACCTAAATTGAAAGTCAAAACCATTTTGGAAGTAAAATTGAGAAATCTGAATGAAATGATATTTTCAAAAGAAAATGATATATATGAAGTAAATATGATATTTTGAAATGAAATCGATTTTGAAGTGAATATGTGATTTTGATATCAACTATGAATCATTTTCGAAATGTAAAAGTACCAACCGGTGTGTAAAACGACGTTTGGTTGTTAAAAAGACCACGACCTCTTATTGGCATACTCTCTATCAATATTGGAACCACTTTAACAACTATGTACGTGGAGGAGGCTCCAGAACGAAGTGGTTGGATTGGTGTACGTTTGCTAGATTTGAAGAAAGAGAACGATGATGGATAGACCCCGACACTTGTGCCAATTTGAAACGACTAAAATAGGACGGCTTGACAGGGCCAAGCGGGCTAGCTACCCCTAGCGGACATCCGTTCTTTGATTTTCTTCTTGGACTTGGTCCATACTATTACTCTTGTTGTTGGTTTCGATTGGTGCACCTTGGTTTTGAGATAACCTCCCTTTGACTCGATATGGGATGGATGTACGGATGGGCGATCGTGGTTACGATGCGTTACCACCAGCCCTACGACCAGAGCTGGTACTACCTTAGGCATTGCCTCACGTGCCTTGTCATACTTTTATCCCTATACGAGACCACTACGATTTTGGTTTAGTGTTGTCGTATCACGGTGCATCCCTATTCTTCGATGTGCTACTGGGACGTT
Organism: Allium fistulosum; assembly: GCA_030737815.1. Lineage (NCBI taxonomy): Eukaryota > Viridiplantae > Streptophyta > Magnoliopsida > Asparagales > Amaryllidaceae > Allium > Allium fistulosum. The sequence goes on from JASFAW010000015.1 coordinate 4,711,402, forward strand.
ATATGCAAACTGTATGATAATGCTTAAAATCGAGTTAAGGGGGATTAATGTAAAGCCTTAATGCTAAGAAAAATATTTATTTGACTGATTAGACTTTATATATATAATGTATTCTACTATATATAAATAATTTGACAGATCCTTAAGAGATAGAAAATCCCGTAACATCTCTTGAGTTATTGCACTCACGTTATACACTGGATAGAAGAAGTGAAATCCCATAAACATCTCTGACGCTATTACAGTCCTGTTATATATGATATTGATTTGACTCACATAAGAACATTTCAGTCTGGACTCGAGTGTTTTGTCTTTTCATTACGCTCGGGTCAGCCTTGAGTTTTTAGCGCATTGAAGATTATTTTCTGGAGGACGAAGACGAAGATTTTGATATATTATTACTAGTATTATTTCACCTCATTGTATGTTCTGCTGCATTATTCTATTGTTCTGATGTATATATAACTCTGATAAATGTTGTATAAATTATAATCAAATGGATAGTATAAATAGCTTCATGAACTATTTATTTGATTATTATATTTTATCATTCCGCTGCGAGATTATGTGTTTGTTTTCTTCTTCTTTTCTTATTTTTCTTAATTAACCCCATTGATTATCTATGTTCCGGATTGTTTGAGTTGGACATGTGTGGATTATTGTGGATTTAAACCTTCCGAAATGTGGGTCGTCACAATACCCTCGTGATTCAAGTGTCAAACATATCAGAAATCATAGTATACGTACATTTACGTATGTATTCATTCCTTAAGTCTATTTGGGTTTCTTTAATGTTCCACCTTTAATTTATACACCCATATTATATAAGTTTCATTATTATATAACTGTTATATTTTAATTAACTTACACAATAATCTTATGTATAACATTTTATTAATTAAATCTTATTATATTAATATTAATTAATAAACTCTTTAATTAATTTTAAATTAGTATTTCAATAAAACTTTTATATTGGACATGTCTATTTTAACCTTTATAGTGTATACTATAACCTTTATAGTATAACACATATATCTTATACATGTGTATTTTTTTATTTAATTAGTTAAACTTTAATTAGTATATTTAATTAAATAATTTTAATTAAATTATATCAATTTCAAAATTTATCTTACATACATGTGTACTTATGTTATCTTAACACTTTAAAATAACATAACATATATCAGCATATGTAATACATGCATATAAGAATTGATTAATTAAATCATTTAATTAATTTATTTTATTACTCTTATTAATAAATTTTAAATTTTGAAATTAATATTTAAACAGTTTCGAACATTTTGAAGTTTTCATTTTCTTTTCAAACATTTTAAAAATTTATGTTATATTATAACCTTTTATAATAAACACGTTTTTATTTTAATTTAACTTTTAGATTTTAAATCTTGTCTCAATTTTAAAAACTATTTTGAAAATTAGTCCAAGGCCCAATTCAAATTGGGCCTTTCCTATTAGGGCAACCTTTGGGCTCACATCACCTTTTAGGCCAGACAGGTAACCAGGTAGGACATGGTACTTGATTACCCAATTCCAATCCTAGACATCACCATTCTATACACCGTACTAAGTGCACAAGCTGAATTAGTTAGCCCTAGCATGACTAATTTAGACCGTATAAGCTATTGGGCTCTGATACCATTAAAGGAACTGGGCCAGCCCGTAATGGAAGAAATGAGTGAGTTTCAAACAATTTAGCAATTTTAGATCTTTTATGAGCCTATGAAGTCTAAATGTATCCAGATCTTATCTAAATTTCTTTTAAATAAAATTAGTATTTTATTTAATACCATATTTTATTTTATTAATTTGATTCTAAAACAATAAAGAATGGAATATAAAAATAAGGTTTTAATATATCAAATATATTCATTCCTTAATTGTATGAAAAAATAGTTAAACATAAGGAAAGTATGAATAATTAAGAATTAGTTTAAAGACAATTACATAAGGGGCAAAAAGGAAAGAAATAAAAGTTGACAAAGATGAATGATTCATCTTCCCCTTTTTGACAAACTTGATTTATGCAACATTCAATTAGCAATCAATGAACCATTATGACATAAGATTAGGAATAGCCAACAATAATTCATATGCATAAACTACTACCTCGTTTAAAATTATTTGATATTAATAAAGCATTTAAACTATACAATTTGAAATATAAACATTAAGTTTTATATGTACATATATATATATATAATTATTTCTATATAAAGATTAACCCAAAACTTCATAATTAATTCAAAATAAATCGTCTAACATTTAAATTTTTTGATGTATTTATGAACTTATATAAACTTAAATTAGTTAATAAAATATATATGTATACAATTACATCAAGAAATTCAACCTATATGAATTTTTTTTTAAAAAGTGAAACATATTAAACTGAGCAATATATTAACAATCCTTTGAATACAAAAACGTATTAGTCATGTCGAATAGGGTAACAAATTTATAAGTTTATTGTAATCAATTTATTATTAAAAGATCCTTTAATCATATGAGGTTTTCAATTATAATAAAATGCAGATAATAAGAACAAATAAACTTTCAAATCTAAAGAGATTCAACCTATTTGAATATAACTTTTTTAAATCAAAAGTGAAACACACTAAACTGATCAATATATTAACAATCCTTTGAATACTTAAAGAAAGATATTAGTCATGTCAAATAGGGTAACAAATTTATAAATTTATTGCAATCAATTTATTATCCAAACATCCTTTAATCATATGTGGGTTTCAATTACAATAAGATGTAGATAATAAGAACAAATAAACTTTCAAATTTAAGGAGATTCAACCTATATGAATAAATAATAATAAAACAAAAGGTGACACATACTGAACTAAGCAATATGTTAAAATTCTTTGAATAGTTAAAGAAGGATAATTGTGATGTCAAATAGGATAACAAATTTAGAAATTAATTGTAATCAATTTATTATCAAAACATCATTTAATCATATATAAGTTACTATTATAGTAAAAATGCAAACAATAAGAACATGTAAACATTCAAATTTAAAAAAATTACGTTTCGATTTGAATGTTTAAACATAGATCTAAAACTAAAATATTGTCTAATCATATACAAGTTTCGGTTTTGATTTATCTAAATAAAAAACCAATCAATTTATATAATAAACAATTTAAATACATAAACCATTTTCAAATCAAATGAGACAATATTATACACATATAAATTAAGATATTCAATTTTGTTCATTAAAACATTATATAAAAATTATTAGAATAAAAGATCATACCTTAATTCCAAAGCCTTGAAGTAAATCTTGAAACATTGAATTTTTCCTCTAGATGTAGCCAATGAATCGTACCTTGAATGATGAATCAAATCCCCTAGATTCAAAAATCAGCCTCCAGATGTTGCAAGGATCAAGAGGAATAAACCACTTTTCATAATTGATTTTATTTGTATTTGATTTTAGGAATAATTGAAGCCATGGAAGATCTCATATTTTCAGCCATTAGAGAAGGATAGAACCAGAAAAGTTATAGAAAGAAGAATGAAAAATGAGAAACTCAATTGTACGTGCAGAATGAATTAGAGAATATGTTTTATTTGAAAGAATGTAACTTTTCCCATTCTTTAATTAAAAATTCTCTAATTTATTCTCTTGATTAACTTTCTCTTTTCACTCCTATTTCTTTACATGGCATGGCTGAAAATTACGTGCCATTAAATGACATAAGATTCCATAAATCAACGCATGTAATTATCTTTTATTTAATTACAATGATATCATATATCAATGTGCGCAAATATAACTTTTATAGATGCATTCAAATAATTATAAATAACTCCCAAACATCAAATAAAATAAATAATAAATGATATTTCTCAAATACTAATCAATTTAATTAATTTACAACTTTTTATAAATTAATTAAATCATGTGGTTTTTCAGAAAATTCATCATTACGGTTGTGCGACTCAAAGGTGTGAATTCAGTCAGCAATTGATATTGAAAAATTCAAATATTAACGTTCACACGTCACTTAGCAGGTGGTGTAACATTTTGGCTGAATTCATCGCTTACACATCTATTTGGTAAAATCCAATTTTACTTATTATAAGCGGTACGTAATAGTGACAATTATTTACACCAATTCTCTTCGTCAAAACAATATCACTTCGGATTTATGGAATTTGCTAAGGGTCAAAATTCCAATATCATCCACATTCAACTTTATAGTCCAAACACAAAGTCCTTGGTTCAATAATAACAATTATTATTAACCAAAATTCTCTAGCTAGGACAATGTTAGGAGTAATCAGAACCAAACTACACAGCTTAGCAAATAAAACTCTGCCACCATTATGAAGCCTAACCACACCAACCGATGAATTATGCTGGACATACCTTATCCTTCCAACAACTCTAAATCTGGATAAGGCAAAATATGCTGAATAATCATCAATGATTGGCCAGCAAGGATCGCAGCGGACTGCGCTTAATCTTCACACCTGCCCATCAGCTAAATCCCATATAAAGTAAAACCACCTAGAACCCTTAGAAAAATATTCTCCACTCAACACCATGTTAAGTCTGCACTCCTCAAACCATAGGCTAACCAGATACATGACCCGTGCAAGTACTACGCAGAACCCTTTACCAAAATCTACTCCTGATCCATTTCAAGCAAGCCATAAGTGAACACTGTGCATACCAAAAGGCCCAATAAGTCCTAAAACTATTCCTAAGGCTTATGCATTGCTACCACCTTCAGGTGCGGGCCTGCGCTGCACTTACGAAGGACTCCCAAAGCAATACCATATGGAATCAAAAGCATTGTAGGGGCTGCACGTAGGATCACTCAAACAGTGCTACTGCGCAGTTCTACACTTACTGGTAAACAACGAAGGCTTAAGCCATCACCTTGATTAGTAACTTGCACATCCCCAATGCTGTAATCTAAACATCCTTTTTCAGTAGCTTGTGCATCCCTAATACCATAATCCAAGCATCCTTTATCAGTAGCCTACGCACCCCAGTACCTTAGTCTGAGCATCCCCGACCAATGACTTACACAACTCTTTACGAACCCGCGCATCAGTGTAACCGTATAAAGGAACCCACGCATCTGCGCAACTCTATACAGGAACCTCTGTATCTGTGCAACCCTAGATTAACCGTGATTCTAAATAGAAGACTTAAACCAATATTATCCCACCTAAAACCTATATTATCTCGCCTAAATCAAGATTAATCTTGTTTGGCTAAATGAAGAAAGATGACAAGGAAATGTCTCATAGCTTACTAACCACACTTCCAATAACCAATAAAACGCAACCAAATCACTAGTTTAAATATCCATTCTTTACTCATTAATGCAGATTAAATATCCAATAAATATCATTGTGGCTTGCTTATTATTACCAATCAATACTAGCCATTTCTATATTAGATCTATTTATCCTTACCTTAAACTAATAAGAATATTATGGTGCAATTAATGCTAGCCTCGTTAGTGCCACCACATCCCCTAAATTCCAAATTCAAAATCCCCCCTTCAGTGATATTTTCTTGCCTAATATAATAGGCAATTCCTTTAGCCATGTCAGTGATTCGGGTGAAAATCAGTAAGCAAAGGGATGGATGACACGTGGAGGGATCAAATGGTAGAAGAGAGATACTGGATGAAAGAATTAGTCCTTTGTGTGACCCCATAACACTATAAATAGAAGAGTACTTAGCAGAGAAGGAGGACATTTGGATATTCTCTAAATTATACTTGTAAATTTTCTGCCATTAAAAAAGTTTGTACTGGAAAGTAATATACAAGCAAAGATTTGACCCGTGGACGTAGAATTCTTCGAAATCCAAACAACGTAAATGTGAAGCCCCACCCCGAGACCCACATTAACAAAGAGTATTACCGGGTAATACTGTCTGCTAATGCAGGGAATAGGGCTAGATAGGAGCGACCATCTATAGCCTTGTCTTAAATATCTATTGAATATGTCGACAAATGCCATATTTTTTTTCTATCTCAAGTGTATTAACATATCCAATAAATACTTAATACAAAGCCATAGGTGGCTATAGAATCTATTGGAACAAAATACAACAATTCGAATGCAAAACACATCATAGAACAGTAGATCATCACATATATATATATATACATATACAGATACATCACAGAGTATACAAAATGATACATGTCAAGTGGTACAACAACCACAATATACAAGCGAGTCAAAAGAATATACATATCAGAGTAGCAACCAAAAAGGACTACACAAAAAGCTATAACAAAAATAGCTAGCAGAATAGTCCATGCGGAAGCAGAATAGGCTAAATCCAAATGTATCTAACCTGAAACACCTCGCTCTGACCCGAGTATAAAATACACGAGTGAGTCTAGCTAAACAAATCAGTTTACAAGAATAAGCGATAATATGAGCATAATGATAATGTGATAATATTCTCAAGTGAGAAGGGTCAATTAAAGTGTATGATTATATAAAGTGATAATATGGTATTACTACACCAACATATAATCTCAAAAGAGATAAAATAACCCATAAAACGCTAAAAGTAGCGAGCCTCATATCATCGGCATTCATAAAACATCAAATATGGTTTAGGGGAAAACCTAAATCCGCCATCTTGGCAAACCCAAACATGCATAAAGAGATCCCATCTCAAACACGCCATAAGGCAAATATATCTCCAAAGAGGAGAATAAAATCTCAAGTAAATGCCAAAAGGCAAATCTCATATAACGCCAACGTAGGCAATTCAAATTTCTAAAATAGAACTTCCAAGAGTTCAAATTCCCGAAAGGTAATCGCCACAAATATATATCGAATGGCTCAAAGGACCAATTCCGAAAAGGGCGATACACTAGGGAAATCACAAACATCAATGAAATCATCACAAAGATATAGCACGTGCTTATGGCCGAAGCCCACCAAGTACCGCTCCCTCAGAATAAGGCGCCATGTCTCTTAGACAAACGTCCGAAAGGACAAATAAATACGTCTTTTAGGCAAACATCCCGAAGGACAACATCCCGAAGGTCAAATATGTCACAATGACAAACGCCTCTTAGACAAACATCCCGAAGGACAAATGACCCGAAGGTCCAGTACTAGCAAATACTTCTCTTAGACAAATGTGTCACAAACTCTCGGATAGGAACCCAAACAGTGTTAACGTGTGTCCCATACCACACGTTTGCACTAAATGGTTTACTAACCACTAGTAAATTTCACACTCAAAGCGGTAAAAAGTTTACCTCATCTCATCGGTAAACTCGACTCGAAGGTCAAAACGATCAAACTAACAAGTTGGGAATTAACCGATAAGATAAACGCACGTGTCACATACCACGTGTATTACCAAACCGTTTAATTCTCCTTCTCATTCGCTCGAAATGTGCAAAAACGTGTAATTTATATATAAAATAATTTACTTTGGATAACAAGCTTTGAAAACCAATTCTCGAAATCAATTTGAAAACCCTATTTGAAAATCTCCCTTATTATAGAGAATAAATAGATTTTACACTTGAAAATACTTTAAAATATTATATAATAATTATTTTGAAATGTCCATAAATTTTAAAAATTACTTCAAAATCGTTTGGAAAAATCCGTGCTCGAAATCAAAGAAATTACTCAAAACCGTCATTCACATTCAAATCCAATTGAAATTCAATTCAAATTTGAATTTCAAATTCATCAAAACTAGGCTAGCCTATTGATAGGCATCATAGCCCTCAAAACAATTCAGGAGTATCACAAAAGCATGAAGTAAAATTCAAAAGTCGGACGGAAAAAAAACATAAAAATGCATAGACAAAATAATACCCAGGTCTGAAAATCTTCTCTGGGTTCAATTTTCGGACATGAAACAGGTGGCCAAACGACCTTTAATTGAACTAAAAATTGGTATTTACAAAATAGAAAACTTCGGCTTTTAAAAAAAATCGATGAATTCCGACTGGAAATGAAAAAGTACGCTGTCTCAAACATGGACACAGACCATGTTTGCAACAGTTCAAAAACAAAAATATGCTCAGACCTGAAAACCATCATGGGTCCAAATTACAAGCCTGAAACAGAGAAACAAACGACCTCTTATTGAGCTGAAAATTGGTTGGCATACAGTTTAACACTCATACTTGAAACTGGAAAAAGTGTCACGAAATTTGAACAAGTTATGATAAAGTTACGATGCCTCAAAGTTGAACCCAGGCAGTGTTTTCACTGTAAAAATCTGGGTAAAACATGCTCCGAATCAAAGTTCGGCAACATATTTCTATAAGCTACAGGTGTCGTAATAACCTGAAATTCAGTATGCATAAATTTTAACACTCATACTTGAAACTGGAAAAATAATCACGTAATTTAGACAAGGAATGAGAAAGTTATGATGTCTCAAATTTAAACCCAGGCAGTGTTTTCACTGTAAAAATCTGGGCAAAAACATGCTCTGAGACAAAGTTCGGAAACATATTTCGATAAGCTAAATAGGTCGAAATAACCTAAAATTCGTTATGCATAAATTTTAACACTCATAATTCAAACTTAAAAAAAATCACATAATTTGGACAAGTAATGATAAAGTTATGATGTCTCAAAGTTGAACCCAGACAGTGTTTTCACTGTAAAAATCTGGGCAAAAACATGCTTCGAATCTAAGTTCGGCAACATATTTCGATAAGCTACATGGGTCGAAATAACCTGAAATTTGGTATGAATAAAGTTTAACACTCATAATTTAAACTGGAAAAAGAACCACATAATTTGGACAAGTAATGAGAAAGTTATGATATCTCAAAGTTGAACGCAGAACAGATTTATACTAATAAAAATTTGGAGCAAAACATGCTCCGAATCAAAATTCGACAGCAGGTTTCTATAAGCTACAGAGGTCAAAATCATCTGAAATTTGGCATGCATATTCTACAGAACATGGTCTACAAACCAGAGAAAATCCGGTAGCATTTGGTTGCCGGAATAAGGAGATACAATCAACCAAAAATGCTACTCGGAGCAGTTTTTCACAGAAATTCAAAACAAAAACTGGTTACAGTAAACGAAATTTTACACTATAGCTTGCGATTTTTGCTTTTCTTAAGCTAGATTTTGTGAGATTAACAATCACCTTGCAATGAAGATCCAAAAAGCCGGATTTCAACTGAAAGATGGAAGCTTGGGGCTAGATTTGGCTTCAACAACCTATAGAAACTCATTACACAGACATGCAAAAGAAAGGAATTTTTTTACAGACAAATCCAAACTCAAAATCGGAATTTGATGAAATATTGTAGTTTTGGAATGGATTACCTGATGGAAATCTCTTTAATTTGAGTAAAACAACAATTTAATTGAAGAGAAAATGAGGTTGGAGCTTTAGATTTGAAAATAGGGTGAGCTTCTTTCTTTTCTTTCTGGTTGTTTACTGTAAATGAAAGTAGTGAACGTAAAGAAGAAGAGAGGAAGCTTTTCTCACTTTCAGGTTATGTTAATTAATGGGCTTTGGACCCAAACTAAAGAAATTTGCCTAAGTAAATTCATTCTTTACCACTAAAGCACAAATGTACATATGTAATTAAATCAAAACAATGTGTTTTAACAAAATTCCTTCGTTCAACAATTATACAAACACTTTTCTATGTTAAGTAAAATATTTCACACTTAATAATAAGATAATTTTAGTTATAAAAGTATTTTTATTATTAAAAACCCTATTTTTAAATAAATAACCATTCTACTCTAATATTTACATAAATCATCATTTTTAACTTCAAAAATTACACAAAAATAATTTTCTTGTGTAATAAAATATAACAAACCATTTTTCATCAATTTTATGACCAAAACTTATTTTTAAACCAAATTTTAACTTTTTATTTAAAATAAACACATTTTAAAAATCAAATACTTCCTTTAAAAATTATTAAAAGAAGCATTTGACAATAATTACAAGAATTATTGCATTTTCACTACATAAAATCATATTTCAGTCATATTTTTCACAAACAATCAAGATAAAGTTTTTAAAACTTCATTTTCACATTTTATTTCCAAAATCCATTGTTTATTTAAAATAAACAATTTAAACCTCCAATTTATTTTTATTTCTCAATATCAAATAATAACCACCGTTATAATTTAATATTTATAGGTACTCACCAACAACAGGGTTGTTACAGTAAATTTATGCGTCTTTTACTTTCTCCGCACTTTACTTGCTCTTTTTTGTATTAGATTCCTTTCTTTTCTATTTTTTCCTTAATTGAATATAAATTGGGCTTAATATTTTAACAAACAGTTAGAATGTAACTTCATAATTGTGTAAGCATATAACAACATAATTACTGTAACGGCCCGGAATTTTGGTCGTTAGATTTTGAATATTTAATTCATTTTAAATGTTGAATGTGAATTTTAATTTGAATTGAAATAAGAAGTTTTGGTTAAATCAATAAGATTTGTTATAATTTCAAATAGGACTATTAAATTGGATTTGAATAAATAATAATTTAATACTTGAAATTGGGATAATTTGTGAAAATGGATATAAATGGCTTTGTAAATAGTTTCTAAAATCTATTTTAAGTCTATATGGATTTAAATAATGATGTTAGACTAAAAGTCAATAAGTTGAATTTGTAATTTTATAATAATTTAATAATGGAATTTAATAATATAAAAATTGAAATAATCAGATTTTGATTCAAAATTTAATAAGAATGATTTCTAATGAGAATATAAATTTTATATGATTTATAATTACGCTAGTAAAATGTTAAAAGTGAAATTTTAAGTGATTTCGACGATTTTGAAAATCGCTCGAGTAAATCGACGAGTCAAAATAGCCTTCTGGGGCACAGTCTCGGAATTCGACAAAACCAGTTCCATTGGATCCGTAATAGTTAGTTATTATCGGATTTCAATTTTCGTAGTAATCGGAGTTGTCGTTTGACCGTGGCAGCTCAAAACGCATAGAAATTGTTTTAATCGATTTATTTAAAATTGATCGTATATTTCCGTAACTCTCACATACAACCGAATTAGCTTCCGAAACATGTTCCATTGTGTTCAAAACGCGGGTAAAACCCTAGGAACTCCAGTCGGCACGTGAGATTTGGAGTTCGTTTGTGTAACTTGGTTAATTCGAGAATATTATTATAATAATATACATATATATGTGTGTGTATATATACATTTATAAGGGCCGAAACCCTAGTTTTTCAGGAGCCGCCGCTCTCTTATGTTAATGGCCGAAAAACACTTGTCTTCTTCCTCCTTTTTCTTGAGATCTACTCGTTTATTTCAAAATCCACCAACTAGAGAATCGTAGAACTCTCCGAGGTCGCCATATACAACGATGGTGATGGGTTTTAGCATAGCGGAGGAGGAGTTTGAAGGCCGCGTTCGTCACGCGTTCGAGTGCGAATCTCAAGGAAGGTAGGCCGCCGAGATCAACACTATTCCAGCCTATGGTGCGCGAGGACGTGCCCTTCAAAGCGGCGGTGCCTGATCGGTGAATCGACGGTCGTGAGGGCTTCGATTTTTGATTAATTGGAGCGGCCAATGGGTTCTGGCATTTTGGAAGGTGAGCGTAAGCGTGAGAAAGAGGATGGAAGGAGTGGCCTTGATCTCGTTCCCTGATTTGCATGGCTAGGATTTTGATAAGGTTAAAATAAAAGAAAATTGATTATAAATTATATTCAAAACTTTATAAATCGATAACTATCTCATACGTTATCAGAATTCGACAAATTTGGTAGCGTCGGAATCGCAGCGACGAGCAGGCCGCTGTAGTGTAGATCCGGAGGCATTTTGAGCAAGCAGAAATTTTGGATTAAATCGAATGGTTCGATTTAATTTAAAATTTGAACGCCGAACTCAAGGTGAGTAAATCTCACTCACATCTGGATACCAGTTAATTTTAAATTAGCTAATATTTAAATGATTGATTGGTTGATTAGTTGAATGTGATAATTATTATAAAATTAAATTGGTATTTGTTGTTGTGCTAACATCTGTGGATGCAGGGAAACAGGTTGGAGGGATCCAACTGGATTCCTCACAAAATAGGAATTATATTTATAATCTGTGATATATTTCATTTATATACTGTGATAGACTGATTTGGAATTTTGTTATGCTGTGTTATAAATAGGATAAATAAAATCTGGGATTTTAAATAATATGAAATAAATTGGAATTAAAGGGGAAATGAAAATGAATTTTTAAGGAATGGTTTTAAGGAAATTAAATTTCAGAAATTGAATTGGAAAATTGAAGTGTTATTGGAAACTGTGATTTTAAAAGGAAATGAGAAATGGAGATTTAAAATGTGGGTTTATAAATAGAACGGGGTTTTTATTGAGGAGTAAATTTGAAGTATAAATTTCCAATGGAGATTTTTATAAGTGAAATGGTTTTTAAAATAATAGTGAGATTATTTTAAAGGGAGTAAAGTGAAATTTTCTTGGAAAATGAAGTATGCTTCCAAAGAGAAATTCCAAAGTATAAACTGAAAAATTTAAGAATGTGTTCAGAATATTTTAGAAAGGAAAAATTATTATCTTTAATTATTTTTAAAATGAAAATAGGTATTTATTAAGAAAGTACGGTATTTAACTAATTTAAAGATAAATTAGTATTTTGATTTCTAAGGAAATTTTATTATAAGCATTTGATATAATACCTTTATATCAAAAGGGAATCTTTGATTTAAGTTACCTAATAGAAACTTTTATAGATTTTCAAAAGTATATTTTAAATAAAGAAATTGGAAACTTATTTTAATAATGGAAGCATACAATTTGGAAGTGATTTTCCAGGAATGGAAATGTGTTAAAAATAAGGTGTTTATTTTTAAAGTGTTGGGAGGAATTTACGGGTTGTGACGTAAATTTGAATTGAGAAAATCCAGTGAGATTTATAAAAAGATTTCTTTGGTTTATTCTGAAATGAAAATGTATTTCCCTGAAAAGCCAAGTACGGTTTAAAACAGATTTTTAAATAAAAGTTAAAAGCTTTAAATTTGTTTTCAAAAAGGATGTTTTTAAGGAATTATTATTTAAGTTGTAAGAATTTTAAATTAAATATGTACAAAATTAGTTATAGTAGTAATTCTTTTAAAGGATTAATTGGTATTATGTTTTAAGAAATATTAGTAATATTGATATGTTATAAAATGAATTTATTTAAAGATAGTTTGATTTAGAGTTTTATTTGAAACTTATATAGAAGTTTGTAACTCTTATTTTAAAATTAGTTTTATATTTTATAAAAATAGTTTTACCTTAAATATTCTTAAAATTATATTTTGGATAAAGTGATTTTAATTATTTTAAAATCTTAAGTGTTTGTGCTTGGTGTTTTCAGTGGGAATAGAAAATGTTTGGGAAATTTATTTCCTTAAAAGGAAGTGGGTTTAAACTGTTTTCAAAGGGTTGGAAATAGAAATATATCTTGCGAAGATATTTTGAGAGAAATAAATAATTTGAGGAATTATTTATGTTTGATGGATGTTTGTGAATGTTAGTTGATAGTTAAATAACCGACTATCAATACTGGCCAATGCGTTGATCGTTTCGAAGAGACCGGGATCGAGATTTATTTCTCGAAAACCACTTCGATTCAGTTTGTACGTTTTTGTGGAAAAAGCGAGTTTGGAATCGAAGATGGAGTAGTGAAGTGCAAGGGCTAGTCGCTACTAATCCTGAGGATATTTCCAAAATGGATGTAGTAGGAATAGTGCCTTCGGTTCCGTTCAAACCCGGGACAGACTTGTATGGATGAATGCTTTCGGTACATCGTCAGGTGGACGATGGGCATTCTAAGGGATATGTTCTAAAGGTAACGCTTAGCCTCAAGCCTCATCAACCGGGATTGACTGAAAATCAGGGGTTATGCAGCAAGGCTTCGTGGGTAGCCCGCACTTGAGAGTAAGGTAATCCCTGTCTAGATGTCCCTTTTTATTTCGGCTTAGTGGTGCGGTTGCTGATCCCAACCGTGGGGTGATTTTATTTGGAATTACCCAGTAAGGGGTAGTTCCGGCCTTGTGTTGTAGGGGACTTAGGGTGGGTCCTCGGTACTGTGATCTAGGCCACGTAGTGTGACAGGTGGTACCCCAGTGCCTATTCATTGATGGAATTCCATTCTCCCTACGTGCCTTGTACGGTATTTGTTTGTATTACCCACGATCGTGGCTAGTATGCTGGAATTTAATAGATGTAACAATTTCAGCTATTTGAATAAGTATTTGTATATAGACACTATTATAATATCATAGAATTTTGATAAAAATATTTTGGCTATCGTAAGGTAAAAACCCTACATGTTTATTTGTGGCGTGGTCTTACGAGATGCCATTGATTTTCAAAGGATTTTGAAACTTTAATAATCAGTTTGGATGTAATCCTCAAACGCCGGTATTCCAGACTGACTCGGTGTTATTTCATTATAATGCTCCGGTCAGACCGAGTATTTTAGGTCCAGGATTGGATACTTTGGAGCTCAGGAGAGGAGCTGGAGTTCGAGACGTATTATTCGTACTTGTTTATTCCGTTGCTATAGTTGTTTGAAATTTATCAGCAAGTTGTGAGGCAGGCTGTTATAACTGCCAGGCTGGTAATTGTTGTTCACTTATGATATACTCTGATGATGTATTATGTAAAACAGATATATTTTTCCTTTGTGTAAAGTGCTGTTATTATCTATTATATTTTATTCTGCTGCGATTGTGAGATTCTGATTTTGTTTAGTTCTTTCTTCTTCTATCCACTTTCTTATTCCTCTACAATCTGCCTTTTCTGGCGTTCGATCGTCGGCATATCATACTGTTGAGTATTTTGTGTCGATTTTCGAGAGTCGTGAAGGGCGGGTCGTCACACGTGGTATCAGAGCATAGGTTGGCGACTACCTAGGCTTTGGTGGGGAAAATTACTCATTAGAAATAGAGTCAGAAGTACTCTATAATGAGTTGAGTGTAATAATAGATATGAGAGCGTATTTGTTAGTGAATATAAAAATTGTTTTTTTACTATGTTGACTTATCGGTTGAGTGTTTATGAATTCTGGTCGGTACGGGAAGTACAACCGTATCGATAGGGGTTTCTAAACTCTTAAACAAGGTAAACCGACATAGTATTGTTTTAAAAGTGGGTAAATGAAATAATTTTACCCAAAATTATATTTTGATATAAAAGAAATTATTTTCTGGAATTATTATATATATTTGGATGTTTGGTTGTTAATATTGTAATCAAATAAGAATATAAATTTGAAAGGGTTTATAACCAACCAAAATTCTATAAGTAGAACTTATTCTAAAGAAGTATAACTAAAATATGATTTAAACCAGAATTTAAATCCCGAAAATTTTGAAAGGTGTTTTAAATGTATTTAAAACAAAGGGTTGGGAACTTAAGGTCTTGAAAATGTTTTCCAAAGTGTTTGAAGGAAATAATAAGGGTATTATTTTGGGAAATATTTTTGGATGGAAATTGTTTTGAAAGGGATTTTGTGGAAGTAAAGAAGCACTGAACTCACTGTAGTCGCTGGAAAATAATCCTGGTGATGATGGCCACATCATCAGAATTCATTTTTGAGTTTCTAAAGTGATGGATTTGCTACCATGGTGATTGGTTATGATATTTGTTTGAACTTGTTGGACATACAAGTGGTTTTAGAAATTTGTTTTGGTAGAAACAGATTGTTTGGAATCTGGGTTTGATTTGATATATCAAGTGGGAATATGTTGATTATTATTTCAAAAATGGTTTTGAAATAAAACAGGGAAATTGAATTCTGGGAATTTTATTTAAAATAAAAATGTGAAGGTTGAAATAAATCAACTATAACTTATAAAGTGAGGTTGATAATATTAAGAAAGGGAAATAAAATTTTATCTTGAAATTAAAATTTAATTTGAGTATATGAAAATGAATAAAATATATTTGAATTTAACTTGGGATAAGACGAATAAATTGAAATAAGAATTGAATTGTTTGGATAAAATTGAAATGTAAAATGATTATAATTGTGGATTATAATTGTGAAAATGAAATTTCATATCTTTAAGCCATTAAATGTGATATATAATTGGAATTGTGATTATAAGATGGAAATGGACTTGAATGAGCAATATAAGCTTCAAAATAAATAAGTTGGGAAACTTATGAATAGAAACATATAAAATGTAAATGGACTTAAGCTAGTAATAATTTCTGGACTTATATATTGAAACTGAAAAGAGAAATAAAATTAGATTGAATTTAAAATAAAAGGGAAAGGTAAGAATTTAAATTTGCTAAATGGAAATTTAGTTGAACTTGAATTTAATTTAGATAAGAATGAAATGGAAAGGGAATTTAATCTAATTGAAATTTGAAACAGAATAATTTATGAATCTGAATGTAAATGGTCATATTATAAATAAATTTAGAGTGAATTGAGGAAGTGAATTAAAACCTAATATGGATTGGGTTAGTAACTAAATTGAATTACAATTAAATGGAATTTGTATTGTAATGAATAGAATTTTGATAGTTTATTCAAAATTTGAAAGGTAAATAAAAATCCAGTTTTGGTATGGGATTTAATTTTGGTAATAAATGTTGAAAGTGTGAAGGAATACTGGTATTGAATTAAAATAGCGATGGCTTGAATTGTAAACAAAATTCAAGTGTGTAAAATGATTTGAAGTGGACTTATTAGTAATAAAGGATTAAATTACTGAATATAAATTAGAATTGGGTGAATATACTAATATGAAATGAAAATTTGATAGAATGTATAAGCTAGTTGAATTAAAATTTGTAAGTAGTTGATTTGGAAAAGAATCAAATTTAAAATGGAAATAAAATTGAGATAAGAAGAATTGAGAACATTGTGAAATTGAGATAACTAAAACAAATTGGGGAAAAAATATTTGTGGTCGAGCTTTATAAGTGAGCTTGAATAGACTTTGTTAGGTAATAAAATTTGAAATGCAAGTGAGAATATTTTGACTTAATAATGGTAATGAATAGAAAAATATTTGGATTGAGAATAATTTCAAATGAAATAAAATTAATATAGTTAAGTTGGAATCAATGTTAAATGGTTGTAAGCTTAAGCAATGGTTATTTTAAATGACAACAAACTTGCATAGAAACTAGTTGTTTGTCGTATACGGAAGTGTATGAATCAAAAGAAGTAAATGGAACTGGTTTTTGAATAAATTGGAATGGATGGAAATCTAATTTAATGAGTTTGTATATAAATTCAAGTGAGTCATAAAAGAAATGAAAATGAGTCAAATTGAGATAGCTAAATCATAATCACTACAATATGAATGAGTATATCAAATTGAAAATAAAATTTAATTGTGAATCAATTTGAAATTGAATTGAAGTAAAATTAATGTAAGGGAAGCATATGTTAACCATATTGAAGTATTATGAATGTGATGCAAATTAATCAATTTGGAATTGGGTAAGGAGAAATTATGTAAGTAGGATTACAAACCAAATTGATGTGGTTATGAGATTTGTTGATGCAATTATGAATTGTATGTAGTGAACTTGAATTGGGAGTCATTTCGAATGGAATTAATTGATATATGAATTTATAAAGGAAATAAATTAGTGGTGAAACCTTGTGATTGCTTGTAAAATATGATTTCCATGTAAGATATGCAAATTTGTTGTATATGCTACGAAATTGATGCGTTTGGCTAGTTTAATGAATGGAATGTTGTTAAAATCTCGTATTATTGGAAACTGATGTGCTTGTTTGAGTAAGTACAGGTGCGGGAGGCAATCGATTGAGTTGGAGCGCGTAAATGCATAACTAATTAGCTGCTTGCTTATAAAATGCTTAAATAAGGTACGCCTATGCAATACAAATAGGAAATATGAACTGTTTTTGTTTTTCCAACCGTGTGGGTCGATGTATACATATTTATATCTATTGTGATATTGTAAAAGGCTCTCCGTACAAAGGAGACGCTGTCAAAAATTTTCAAAAATTTTGGGAGTTAGAAATTTTTTGGGAATTTTGAAAAGTTGGGTTAACTAGAAAAATTGCATTTTGAAATGATGTACTAAACAAAGCTTTTGAGTTATTAATAAGCTAATGGTTTTGAAATTGAACTATAAAGGTTTTGGGAAGTGAATGTAAGTTGTAATTGAGTAGGTTCTGGATAAGTTATTGAGTTTAGTAACATTTTCCTACCTTAGCAAATTTCGGGGACGAAATTTTTATAAGGGGGAAGGAATGTAACGACCTGGAATTTTGGTTGTTAGATTTTGAACATTTAATTCATTTTAAATGTTGAATATGAATTTTAATTTTAATTGAAATAAGAAGTTTTGGTTAAATCAATAAGATTTGTTATAATTTCAAATAGGACTATTAAATTGGATTTGAATAAATAATAATTTAATACTTGAAATTGGGATAATTTGTGAAAATGGATATAAATGGCTTTGTAAATAGTTTCTAAAATTTATTTTAAGTCTATCTGGATTTAAATAATGATGTTAGACTTTTGAATGGAATCAAAAGTCAATAAGTTGAATTTGTGATTTTATAATAATTTAATAATGGAATTTAATAATATAAAAATTGAAATAATCAGATTTTGATTCAAAATTTGATCAGAATGATTTCTAATGAGAATGTAAATTTTATATGATTTATAATTATGTTAGTAAAATGTTAAAAGTGAAATTTTAAGTGATTTCGACGATTTAGAAAATCGCTCGAATAAATCGACGAGTCAAAATAGCCTTCCGGGGCACAGTCTCGGAATTCGACGAAACCAGTTCCATTGGATCCATAATAGTAAGTTATTATCGGATTTCAATTTTCGTAGCAATCGGAGTTGTCGTTTGACCGTGGCAGCTCAAAACACATAGAAATTATTTTAATCGATTTATTAAAAATTGATCGTATATTTCCGTAACTCTCACATACGACCGAATTAGCTTCCGAAACACGTTCCATTGTGTTCGAAACGCGGGTAAAACCCTAGGAACGCCAGCCGGCACATGAGATTTGGAGTTCGTTTGTGTAAGTTGGTTGATTCGAGAATATAATAATAATAATATATATATGTATATATATATACACACATTTATAAGGGCCGAAACCTTAGTTTTTCAGGAGCCGCCGCTCTCTTATGTTAATGGCCGAAAAACACTTGTCTTCTTCCTCCTTTTTCTTGAGATCTACTCGTTTATTTCAAAATCCACCAACTAGAGAATCGTAGAACTCTCCGAGGTCGCCATGTCCAACGGTTGTGATGGGTTTTAGCATAGCGGAGGAGGAGTTTGAAGGCCGCGTTCGTCACGCGCTCGAGCGCGAATCTCAAGGAAGGTAGGCTGCCGAGCTCAACACTATTCCAGCTTACGGTGCGCGACGACGTGCCCTTCAAAGCGGCGGTGCCTGATCGGTGAATCGATGGTCGTGAGGGCTTCGATTTTTGATCAATTGGAGCGGCCGATGGGTTCTGGCGTTCTGGAAGGCGCACGCGTGAGAAAGAGGATGGAAGGAGTGGCCTTGATCTCGTTCCCTGATTTGCACGGCTAGGATTTTGATAAGGTTAAAATAAAAGAAAATCGATTATAAATTATATTCAAAACTTTATAAATCGATAAC
This sequence comes from Allium fistulosum, assembly GCA_030737815.1. Classification (NCBI taxonomy): domain Eukaryota; kingdom Viridiplantae; phylum Streptophyta; class Magnoliopsida; order Asparagales; family Amaryllidaceae; genus Allium; species Allium fistulosum. The sequence goes on from JASFAW010000015.1 coordinate 4,731,088, forward strand.
TATCTCATACGTTATCAGAATTCGACAAATTTGGTAGCGTCGGAATCACAGCGACGAGCAGGCCGCTGTGGTGTAGATTCGGAGGCGTTTTGAGCAAGTAGAAATTTTGGATTAAATCGAATGGTTCAATTTAATTTAAAATTTGAACGCCGAACTCAAGGTGAGTAAATCTCACTCACATCTAGATACCAGTTAATTTTAAATTAGCTAATATTTAAATGATTGATTGGTTGATTAGTTGAATGTGATAATTGTTATCAAATTAAATTGGTATTTGCTGTTGTGCTAACATCTGTGGATGCAGGGAAACATGTTGGAGGGATCCAACTGGATTCCTCACAAAATAGGAATTATATTTATAATCTGTGATATATTTCATTTATATACTGTGATAGACTGATTTGGAATTTTGTTATGCTGTGTTATAAATGCGATAAATAAAATCTGGGATTTTAAATAAAATGAAATAAATTGGAATTAAAGGGGAAATGAAAATGAATTTTTAAGGAATGGTTTTAAGGAAATTAAATTTCAGAAATTGAATTGGAAATTGAAGTGTTATTGGAAACTTTGATTTTAAAAGGAAACGAGAAATGGAGATTTAAAATGTGGGTTTATAAATAGAACGGGGTTTTTATTAAGGAGTAAATTTGAAGTATAAATTTCCAATGGAGATTTTTATAAGTGAAATGGTTTTTAAAATAATAGTGAGATTATTTTAAAGGGAGTAAAGTGAAATTTTCCTGGAAAATGAAGTATGCTTCCAAAGAGAAATTCCAAAGTATAAACTGAAAATTTTAAGAATGTGTTCAAAATATTTTAGAAAGGAAAAATTATTATCTTTAATTATTTTTAAAATGAAAATAGGTATTTATTAAGAAAGTACGGTATTTAACTAATTTAAAGATAAATTAGTATTTTGATTTCTAAGGAAATTTTATTATAAGCATTTGATATAATATCTTTATATCAAAAGGGAATCTTTGATTTAAGTTACCTAATAGAAACTTTTATAGATTTTCAAAAGTATATTTTAAATAAAGAAATTGGAAACTTATTTTAATAATGGAAGCATACAATTTGGAAGTGATTTTCCAGGAATGGAAATGTGTTAAAAATAAGGTGTTTATTTTTAAAGTGTTGGGAGGAATTTACGGGTTGTGACGTAAATTTGAATTGAGAAAATCCAGTGAGATTTCTAAAAAGAGTTCTTTGGTTTATTCTGAAATGAAAAAGTATTTCCCTGAAAAGCCAAGTACGGTTTAAAACAGATTTTTAAATAAAAGTTAAAAGCTTTAAATTTGTTTTCAAAAAGGATGTTTTTAAGAAATTATTATTTAAGTTGTAAGAATTTTAAATTAAATATGTACAAAATTAGTTATAGTAGTAATTCTTTTAAAGGATTAATTGGTATTATGTTATAAGAAATATTATTAATATTGATATTTTATCAAATGAATTTATTTAAAGATAGTTTGATTTAGAGTTTTATTTGAAACTTATATAGAAGTTTGTAACTCTTATTTTAAAATTAGTTTTATATTTTATAAAAATAGTTTTACCTTAAATATTCTTAAAATTATATTTTGGATAAAGTGATTTAAATTATTTTAAAATCTTAAGTGTTTGTACTTGGTGTTTTCAGTTGGAATAGAAAATGTTTGGGAAATTTATTTCCGTAAAAGGAAGTGGGTTTAAACTGTTTTCAAAGGGTTGGAAATAGAAATATATCTTGCGAAGATATTTTGAGAGAAATAAATAATTTGAGGAATTATTTATGTTTAATGGATGTTTGTGAATGTTAATTGATAGTTAAATAACCGACTATCAATATTGGCCAATGCTTTGATCGTTTCGAAGAGACCGGGATCGATATTTATTTCTCGAAAACCACTTCGATTCGGTTTGTACGTTTTCGTGGAAAAAGCGAGTTTGGAATCGAAGATGGAGCAGTGAAGTGCAAGGGCTAGTCGCTACTAATCCTGAGGATATTTCCAAAATGGATGTAGTAGGAATAGTGCCTTCGGTTCCGTTCAAACCCGGGACGGACTTGTATGGATGAATGCTTTCAGTACATCGTCAGGTGGACGATGGGCATTCTAAGGGATATGTTCTAAAGGTAACGCTTAACCTCAAGCCTCATCAACCGAGAATGACTGAAATCAGGGGTTATGCAGCAAGACTTCGTGGGTAGCCCCCACTTGAGAGTAAGGTCATCGCTGTCTAGATGTCCCTTTTTGTTTCGGCTTAGTGGTGCGGTTGCTGATCCCAACCGTGGGGTGATTTTATTTGGAATTACCCAGTAAGGGGTAGTTTCGGCCTTGTGTTGCAGGGGACTTAGGATGGGTCATCGGTACTGTGATCTAGGCCACGTACTGTGACAGGTGGTACCCCAGTGCCTAGTCATTGATGGAAATCCATTCTCCCTACGTGCCTTGTACGGTATTTGTTTGTATTACCCACGATTGTGGCTAGTATGCTAGAATTTAATAGATGTAACAATTTCAACTATTTGAATAAGTATTTGTATATAGACACTATTATAATATCAGAGAATTTTGATAAAAATGTTTAGCTATCGTAAGGTAAAAACCCGACATGTTTATTTGTGGCGTGGTCTTACGAGATGCCTTTGATTTTCAAAGGATTTTAAAACTTTAATAATCAGTTTGGATGTAATTCTCATACGCTGGTATTCCAGACTGACTCGGGTGTTATTTCATTATAATGCTCGGTCAGACCGAGTATTTCAGGTCCAGGATTGGATACTTTGGAGCTCAGGAGAGGAGTTGGAGTTCGAGACGTATTATTCGTACTTGTTTATTCCGCTGCTATAGTTGTTTGAAATTTATCAGCAAGTTGTGAGGCAGGCTGTTATAACTGCCAGGCTGGTAATTGTTGTTCACTTATGATATACTCTGATGATGTATTGTGTAAAACAGATATATTTTTCCTTTGTGTAAAGTGCTGTTATTATCTATTATATTTTATTCTACTGCGCTTGTGAGATTCTGATTTTGTTTAGTTCTTTCTTCTTCTATCCACTTTCTTATTCCTCTACAATCTGTCTTTTCCGGCGTTCGATCGTCGGCATATCATACTGTTGAGTATTTTGTGTCTATTTTCGAGAGTCGTGAAGGGCGGGTCGTCACAATTACTATCTTAAGGAAAATTTAATATCACTTAAATTTGTTGATTCATAATCGCAAAAGTAATTAGCATTAATTATAATTACTCTGTGCTCACATTATGAGATGAAAAATCTTACTAACATTTTGGCGCTAAAGGGACGGCTCTTTTTCTGCCCTTTCATTAACATTCACCTTCATGCTTAGAGCTTCCACTAGCAATCGATTCAACGATTATAATCTTGGCTTTGTCCCTCTAGAAAATTCAACATTTCAGTTGGTAATAAGCAAGTCCATTTCATTATTCTGAAGCAAAAAAGGGACGACTTCCTATGTTTACTTTCATACCAATCTTTCATATATTTGTTATCTTATCGTAATGTTTCTAACATTTGACTTCTTAGTAGTTTTAATAATGATAAATATTGCTTCACTATTAATGAGTTTGATAGAGCTAAAATGGTTATACATCTTACTCTCTCTTCGTTTTTTATTTTTACCCAAAGAAGGTCAAAGTTTATGTATATATTGATTGAATTTTATTTAATAAAACAATATTTCAAAGCAAAGACATTACCTTATGAAATACCTCTTGAGCAATAATTTTGTAATGTTTTAATCAACATCCTTAATCAAATACGTTACATGTAATTAATTTACGTATAGAGAAACTTAATTTGTTACGTTGAAAAGTTTTGAAATAAAATTATATAAAACATTATGTTTTCAATGCATGTTATATGCATTTCATCATATTTTATTACTTACCATAAATTACTTATGATATAAATTAACGAAATATCATTATAAAGATCCTATATTTTAAATATCTCATTTCATTAGATGTTTTGGCTTATCATCTTTGGTAATTTGTGTAATATTTTATAAAAGCGCCGTAGTTTCAAAATATATGAAAGGTTAATACTTTTAATTATGTTAAATTAATCTATTGAAAACCCTTTTTTTATACATGTTATATGAAAGCACTAAATTCATAAATTATTATTATAAAATGAATTTTGAGATTTCAATTGTGTGAAATTAATGATATGATGGTTAGGTCTTAATTGACATTTAACGTTATCATTTCAACTACTTTTCATTATGTCAATTAAAAAAAATATTAGTAGAAACTTACTATCTCAATCACCAGTACATAATCTTTTTCATTATAACTCTAGAAAAATAACATGGAAATGAATGAATATATATGTACGTGCATGGACACACGCGATGGCAACAACATAAAATATCACCTTGAAACTGTGTAACTTTTCATAACTTACCGTTTATACATTATTAAAAATGTAGTCATTCATCGTGCTAAATGCACACATTTATTGCCATGTATAAATATGCATGTTGGCCCTCATATTCTTAAAATGCCCATATTAATAATCGTTACATTCAAATATTTTTCAAAAATATATATTTGAAAACTAGAAACCAAAAGGTTACCTCAATGCTACCACTCCAATAATTATCTTGATTGAAAAATCAAATAAATGTTAACAATAAGGCGCCTTCAAATGTTACAGTGTTAGATGCACTTAAAAGTTAATTGTAAATTCAAATTTGCATTTACGTTCGGAAAATCCTAAAACCAAGGATAGCATTGATAATAAAAAAAAAAAAAAACGTAAATTAATATTAATTGACTCGATTAGCGATTAATTAAACTTATTATTATTATAATAAATAACTATATTTAAAAAAATTAAATCATATTCTTGGATATAAATACACATGCAAATTATATGGTATAGTTTGGCCTTATTTAAAAATGTTGTCTTTTCTTCTATTTCCAACAATGAAACAATTGAATTTACGTATGTCATTTATTATTGTAAACAATTATAATTAATCATCATTATGAATGCAATTGTGTGATTTAGCCAACAATGTATTGTGTAAATTACACTCGATATTAGCTCAACCATTTATTTTAAGAAGTGGTTTTGCACTATATCCATTCTTCAAAATATCATATATGCAAATAAATTTAATTCGCTTTAAAAGGCACCTATATTTGTATGCATTAAAAATATATCTATCATTAATAATTAGAGTTAAGTGCATCAAAGTTTTCAAAAAAAAAACTTAAATTTTCATTAAAAAAAGAAAATATATAGTTATTATGCTCACGAAATGGGAAAATTTTGTTTCTATTGTAATTTCCTACATAACTTACTATGACAATAACTTCTCCCATTTATGAAGTGAGTTTTGTCATTTAATAAATTTGCAATTCATAAATTCAACGGCTACAACTCTTTACAATTGGCATGTATTAAACGTTTGGAGAAAGCTTCTCCTATGCTTTCTTCCATTGCTTAATGTATTTGCTTGCTTCATTTACTTCTATGCTACATCACCTTTCCTTGATAGGTGGTTACTTTTAATATTTTCATGTTTAAAGTTAAGGCATAACTCTAATCATGATCAAGATTGGTTTAATGATATGGTAAACACGGTAATTTGCCGAAATTGTTTTTAAATCTTATTACTTTGAGAATTATACCATTTCTTTTCTATTAAATATTCATTCTAAGATTGTAATATTTTTTATCTTTCCTGTTTATTTCTTTATATATATGACAATTTTAGTTAGCAATAATTACAATGTGCTAGCAAAATTTTACAAATTTGAACTATATTAAAAAGCAATAATTATATGTAATCTTAGGAAATGTTCATTATAATCTTAGAAGGTGTTCATCATTAACAATGTGATATAAATTTCCTATTCTAAAACTTTATTACCTTGAGCATCTAAAATTTGTTTTACATGCAACAACATATAATTCTATAGGGATTTTCACTCAAAGGGCTTCTTTGTGTAGTGTAATAAGTTTGAAGGACAACACTTCTGAAAAATTAGTTTTAAAGACTGTAACGACCTGGTATTTCGAACCATTCGCATCCGCACATGTCGGACTTTAATTGCTTAAAATATCAGATTGTTAATTTATATTTGGCAAAGCTCAGCATATAAAGTAAATAAATAAATCACAGAATCACAAACACAGAGTAATATAAAAATGAGCAGCAGAAACGGATAAATAGTAGTTCATGAAGCTACCATATAAACATCAGAGTTTGAAATAAAATACAACAGAATATCTTAAATACAATCTAGTCTCGAATACAAACAGATGAAAAGTCTAAACAAAACAACTGGATAGCTGAAAGCTGAATAGATATAGATGGATCTCCAAGTGAAGCTCCAAACTCCAAAGGTGAGTCTCAAATGCTGTGACACTTAGTCTGACCCGAGCGTAAAGCAAAACACAAAACACTCGAGTCAGGATTAACATTCTTATATTAATAAATTCAACTCAAGTGAAATGTCAAAAGAAATACAAGTAACTTAAAGGATAGTTGGGATTTCCATCCTCTAAGGATCCGTGGAACTATCTACTATGTAGTAATATACGCTATTATAATATGTCTATAGTAAAGTAAAAGTATTAAAATAGCGTTAAGGCATTACCCATATCCCCCTTAACACATTTTTATATATTCTCATAGTCTATATAGTACCGTAATTCCTCCGTAAACTGGAGGGCTATCAGAGGGCACTCCATAGGTATGGTACAAACCAAACTTGTAGAATGCGCGATAAGGCATGCGACAAGGCACTCGAGGCAATGCCAGGGTAGATATATCCTTTGCAGATCCGGACTGGTGGTAACACATAGCAGCTACTACCTCCCACCTTGTGACACACTCCCAATTCAAAGGGTACACCCAATCAAATCACAAAAGCAATAGAATGGTATCGAAGAATGTGTCTGATATGTGGAATGACCTCACTTGGCCCGACGTAGCTCCTGTTTTAGCCGCATCAAGCTGACTCACGGGAGTCAGGACTAGGTAAATACCATATAGAACCGTCACCAAACCATCCTACTTCATTCTGGAATCTCCACCACGTACACAGTTCTTAAAATGGTTTTCGATATTGGTAGAGAGTATGACAATATCTGATCCTGGTCTCTTTAACAACCGAACGTTATTATAACACCGTGGTCATTTTATTTCAAACTGTTTAAATATCATATTCATTTCAAAACCATATCAATTCGAAATCATTATTCACTTAAATAATATTCATTCTCAGAATGTAACTCTTTCAATATTTATAACACTTTCGAAATCATAACACTTTGAAATCATAACACTTTGGAAATCCTAACACTTTGGAAATCATAACACTTCCGACTTAAAGAGTTTAGATATTGAAAATAGTATATATATATATATATTAATATAGTTATAAATCAAAATAGTTTATATATTAAAATAAGGGGCATTTCACAAGAAGGACAAACTTTGCAGTCCAATTAGTTTTTAGGACACATAACCACAGAAATTAATTTCAAGGCCAAAGTCAGCAGAATAATTACTTTTAAGGACAAAGTCAGCAGTCCAATTACTTTCAAGGACATAATTTCATAGGTTTTTAGGCCTTAGAAACTAATTATTTTGCATTTTGTCCTTAAAAGTAATTATTTCAATTGTGTGTCCTAGAAACTAATTGCACTTGCTAAAGAGGCCCTTGTGGCTAATTTCCACTTAAAATAATTTATATATTAAAATAGTTTATATATAATAAAATACTTTATATGATAAAATTAGTTTCCTCCAATTTCACAAATCATCTTAAATTCCAAAAATTCAATTTAAATAAATTCCAGTTTAACCATTTCAATTTAAAGTTCAAAGATTCAAGTTTAAATATTCAAACATTTACAATATAAACTTCATTTATATTTCAACATTAACTTTAAATTTATTCAAATTGGAAATTATTCCCTTAACCATTTTTATAACAATTTATTAAAATCCCAATTTATATACCTAAATCAATATTAAACACTCAATCTCAATTTTATTAAAAATTAAGAATATTCATTTAATCACTTTTTATCAAATCAAGTTGTAAACCAAGTTATAATCATATCTGTAGGATCTAGATTAACCCTAGAGGGGGGTGAATAGGGTTATAGCAAATTTTCTCAAATTTAAACAAACTGCAGAAAAATAAATATGTTGTAAAGTAAATCACACACAAAATTTACCCAGCTTCGGCAAATCCTTGCCTACTGCTGCATTCCCAGATTACTATTAGAATTAAACAGTCTCCCACTTACAAACACTCTAACAGACTCGCAAACCCTGCTACCGCCTATAGAGTTTTGCAAACTCGCAAACCTGCTTACTGAACTAATCCTAACTAGACAATCTGACACAACCTAAACTCTAGGTGGTGATTTACCAAAGTTTAGACTTTAAAAACAAAAGCAGAAAATAAAAACCAATATAAATTTTAAAACAAATTAAAACAACTCAACACCCTAATTTTAAAATATACCGAAGCCTTATTAAAACACGACCGGCCCACAAACTTCCCTTTTTATTTTCTTAACTATGTCGGCCTGTTCCTCTGTGAGATAATGGCGACTCCGTTTCTTTTCCTTATTCGATCAAAGTTAGGGCTTTCGGAATTTCAAAGATGCCGACTTTGAATGGATGGATTATCACGTTGTTTTCTTTGTTGATCGCACGTTTCTCTGAGTTGCTCATGGCTCTTTGAAATTGATCGAGTTTGTGGATATTTGCGTGTTTGATTTATCGATCGTTCGTCTTCCTCTTCGCTCTAAAAATTAGGGCTTGCAAAAATTAAAGGCGCCGCTCTGTCGAATTTATTGTTGATGCTCGCGGCTCCTCCTCTCGAGTTCGTCTACGATACCGGTATGTGATTACCTTTTGCTTTGCTGGTTTTGGCTTGATTGAACTCGATGCATTTTAGTCGATGATGATTGGGTTGTTATATAGGGTACGATCCCTATATTTTCGTTCGTACGAATTCGTTTGAGATTGTCAACTGATTTTGCTTGGCCGCTTGATTTTCTTTGATTGCTTGTGATTTAGTCTGACTTTGTCATATGCATATATTTCGTTTTTCTATTTCGTGATAATCACGGTATTCATTACGTGATGATTCTTTTCTTGGTCAAACTACTTGGCCACCACGGTATCGTTCACCACGTCTCTGACTTTGTTGCTCTGTGAATTTCTTGCTTTGACTTGTTCGACTCACGACTTTGCTAGCATTTTTGATTCGAACTTGTTATATTTCTGACTTGGTTAATTCGTATAAATCTGTTGCCTTGACGACTTCGACTTTGAACTGTTTATATGTGTATATTGTGTCATCACCATATATATATATATGATATCGGCTCTGTTTATTCATGTTTGTTGATTTTGGTGTAGTTGCTCATTCGAGCTTCTGTTTCATTGGTCATTACATGTTATACATATGTTGTATTTTGGATATTGTTTCAACTCCACTTGATTCTTGTTTGCTGCCTGGTCGACCATTGCAGTTCACTGATTTTGGCCTTTGTATTGATTTGAGTTTTGCTTCCATTTGCTTGATTCTTCTTGTGTGTCTGCACATGTGTACTCATGTTTGGTTTGTGTTGCCTTCTTATCTCGACTTTGGTATTTGCAGTTTCGGGTTTCCAGTTGCACTTGGTTCATGTTAGACTTGAAGTCTAGTTCCTTTTGTAGCATTGAGTTGCACTGCACTTTAGTCTTGTCTCCATTTGCTTGATGTCTTTGATTGGTTCTGGTCTTGCTACTTTGAGTTTGGTTTGGCTTGTGTACTTCACTGTTATATGTGCACTGTGCTTGTTGACATGTCTGGTGCACCACTTCATATGTGCACTCGTTTACATATGCCTGGACTTGACTGTTGCATTGCTCCATTGTATTCATGTAGTCTGATATGATTTTGTAGTTGTGCATGTTGTTTCAGTCTGGATTTGATTTCTTGAGTTTGCATTGTTGCAGTTGCTTTTGTTGACTGTGCACACGAGTTGGCGAGGCAGTGCACACGTGTATAAATGTACACGTGTGTATTGCAACCACTCATAATTACCTGTCCCTGATAAGAATACTGATATGCACAGATATTACACAAACGAAAAATGATGACAATAACCCATATATCTAAGGCATCACTAAAAACAAATTTATATTTTTGGAATTTCAAATTTGTTTATTTTCAGATTACTGCTGTAGTTTCTAATTATACAGGTACACAGGAGACAGGACAAGAACTGGAGCTGGACAATGCAGATAGATGCAGATGTGCATACAGAGTGAAAAAAACTGAGTGTTGAGTGTTGTAGTGAGAGAAAATATGAATGTGAAATGTATGAAAAGATGGTAGAAATAGAAATGGTCGTGGAATAAGTTGCCAAGTTAATTATATTATGAAATGTTTTTTTTAATTTTGAAAAGAAATAAAACAAAACAATTTGCACTACTGAATACCATATTTGAATCAATCTTTGAATGATATCCAAAACTGGTTTGAATTCTAGAAATTGAAGTTGAAAATAAATATCCAAGAATATTTCAACCAAAAAATGGAAAATGATTAGTCAATTTCTATAATCCCCAAATCCAAACGTAATTTGGAAAATCTGTCTTCGGGGACGGGTTTTGTGAAAATATCAGCAAGTTGAATCTCAGTTGAAATATATTCAATGCAAATGTCTTCCTTAGCAATGTGATCTCTAAGAAAGTGGTGTCTCACATCAATGTGTTTTGTGCGTGAATGATGAACAGGATTATTTGACAAGTCTATTGCACTTTTACTATCACATTTTAATGGAACTTGTTTGTAAACTAAGCCAAAATCAGAAAGAGTTTGCATCATCCATAAAATTTGAGCACAACAACTTCCTAAAGCAATATATTCTGCTTCAGTGGTGGATAATGCAACACAATTTTGTTTTCGACTAGACCATGAAACTAATGAATGTCCTAGCATGAAACATGTCCCACTAGTGCTTTTCCTGTCTACCAATGAACCAGCATAATCAGCATCAGAATAACCAACTAAATCAAAATTTTCACAAGAAGGGTACCATAGTCCAAATTTGTGTGTGTGTGAAAGATATCTCAAAATTCGTTTAGTGGATTTTAAATGTGATTCTTTAGGATTAGATTGAAAACGTGTACACAAACACACAGAAAACATAATATCAGGTCTAGAAGCAGTAAGATAGAGAAGTGAACCAATTATCCCTCGATATTTCTTCTGATCAACAGCAACTCCTTTCTCATCTTTGTCCAACTTTGTTGATGGGCTCATAGGAGTTCTCAATGGTTTGGAGTTCTCAACTTCAAATTTCTTCAACAGTTCCAACACATACTTGGATTGTGAAATGAAAATACCATCACTGCTTTGCTTGATTTAAAATCCAAGGAAAAATTTCAATTCTCCAACCAAGCTCATCTCGAATTTAGCCTACATGACTTGTTCAAATTTCTCGCACAAGAGTTCATTAGTAGCACCATAAATGATATCATCCACATAAATCTAAACAATCAAAAAATCACTTTCTTTATGTAATAGAAATAGTGTCGTGTCAGCACTCCCCTTTTTAAAACCATTTTCCAAAAGATATGTACAAAGGCAATCATACCAAGCACTAGGAGCTTGCTTAAGACCATATAATGCTTTTTCTAGTTTATACACATGATTTGGAAAATCATGATTTTCAAAACCGGGGGGTTGTTCAACAAAAACTTCTTCTTTCAAATCACCATTTAGAAAGGCACATTTTACATCCATTTGTTTAAGTTTGAAACCCTTATAACATGCAAAACTTAGCAAAATCCTAATGGCTTCTAACCTAGCAACTGGAGCAAATGTTTCATCAAAATCTATGCCTTCTATTTGGTTATATCCTTTTGCGACCAACCTAGCTTTGTTTCTAATAACATTTCCTGATTCATCAAGTTTGTTTTTGAACACCCATTTAGTTCCAACAATTGGATAGTCATTAGGCCCAAGAACTAATTTCCAAACTTTATTTCTCTCAAATTGATTAAGTTCATCTTGCATTGCTAAAATCCAACTTTCATCATTAAGAGCAATTTCAACAGAATCAGGTTCAATTTCAGAAATAAAACCACTGTGACAACAAAACGCACACAAATTTTTATCAAATGAAGAGCGAGTGCGTATACCTTCCGTAGGATTACCTATAACCAATTCAGGAGGATGATTGGATTTGAACTTCAATTTATCAGCATCGATAGTCCTACTTTTAGCTTTCTCACTAGATGTCTCTTCTTCAATGCCTTCATGATCTACCCCATCGTCAACCGCCTTTTTCAGTCGTCCTTTCCAGGTCAGATTCATCGAATTTCACATTGATTGATTCAACAATTGTTTTTGTTCATTTGTTGTATATTCTGTAAGCCTTGCTCCTTATTGAATAGCCCATGAAAGTTCCCTCATCAACCTTTGATTCGAATTTTCCAAGTTGATCACCTGTGTTAAGAATGAAACAAGGACATTCAAATACACGAAAATAAGAAATGTTAGGTTTTCTTTCATGCCACAATTCATAAGACGTTTTGCTAAGTATTGGTCTAATCATTACTCTATTCATTGCATAGCACGAAGTATTCACTGCCTCTGCCCAAAAGGTTAGAGGTAGTTTATACTCACTCAACATGGATCTAGCCAATTCTTGCAATGTACGATTTTTCCTTTCAACTACCCCATTTTGTTGAGCTGTTCGAGGAGCAGAAAATTCATGTTTTAAACCATTTTCTTCACAAAAGCTTTCAAAATCCAAATTTTCAAATTCGCCTCCATGATCACTTCTTAAAGTTTTAATTGAAACTCCTTTTTCATTTTGAACAAGTTTCGCAAACTTTGAAAAATAATCAAAAGATTCAGACTTTTTGGCTAAGAAATAAACCCATGTAAATCTAGAATAATCATCAACCAATACATAACAATAACGTTTTCCATTCAAGCTTTCAATTTCATTTGGTCCAAATAAGTCCATGTGAATTAATTCGAGGACCCTTGATGTGCTACCAATGTTTTTAGGGCTAAATGATGATCGACTAAGCTTGCCTAAGGAACATGCTTTACACACTTTATTATTTTTAAATTTCTGATGTGGTAACTCTCTGACTAATTCTTTCGTTTCAAGTTTTTCCAAGAGGCCCATGCTAGCATGTCCAAGTCTCCTATGCCATAAGGATGCCTCTTCGTCAGTGGCTACCAAACATCTAGAAAGATTTAGATTATCAAAAGAAAGCGTGTAAACATTTCCTTTTCTTTTGCCCATAAAAACAATGTTATTAGAAGATTTATCAATGATTTTGCAAGTATCACTATCAAAAACCACATTCATACCTTTGTCACATAGTTGGCTAATAGAAATGAGATTGTGATGCAAATTATCGACGTATAAAACATTAGTCAAGGAAAAAGTACCGTTACCTACTTCACCTTTACCAATAATCTTACACTTGCTATTGTCTCCCATGATCACATTTCCACCTTTAAAATTCTCTAGGCTAAGGAACTTTGATTTGTCACCTGTCATATGTCTAGAACAACCTGAATCTGGATACCATTTTTGTTGCTCCTTAGCCCGCCAACAAACCTACATAGAGAGAGAGAGGAAGATGACCTAGAGAAACTCTTAGGTCCAATGATATTAGTGACTGAAGCATTGTGAATAAACAATCCCTTTGGAACCCAAACTTGTTTTATCCTTTTATTCTTGTTCCAATAGACATGGAATTTGTTTGTAGAATTCTTAGGAACCCAAACTTGTATAAATTTTGTGTTCTTGTTCCTATGACTATAATTTTCAGCACGATGTCCAATTATTCCACATTTTACACATCTAGCAAAGACACTCTTACCTTTTGCATTATCATCAACTTCTGTTTTCCCAAAGCCTAGTCCTTTTCTGTTGTTAGCAAAAAGTTGATATCCCAATAACATGTTAAATGATTTTTCTCCTCTTGAAAAGTTATTCAGAGTTTTCTCAAGGTTTTGGACTTTGGTTTTTAGTGTTGTGTTTTCAGTCACAAGCAGTGTTTTAAATCTCGGATTTTGGCCAATATCTCAGGAAAATATCTCGGCTATCTCGGGCGATATTTAAAACACTTATAACTAAATAGGCTGCCAAATCTCGGATTTTGGCTGATATCTCGGATTTTTCATCTCGGCCATCTCGGGGAGATTTAAAAGCCTGGTCACAAGTGAGGTGCATCTATTTATAAAATCCCTTTTCCTAGTGTCAATGGTTTCCTTAAGACTCAAGTTTTCTTTTTCAAGATTCTCAAAGCTATTCTTAAGTTTTGATAATTCTGAATCTAAAATTTTACAGTCTAGGTTTTGAATATTTTCAAGTCCAGTTTCTAACCTAGTATTTTCATGTACAAGTTCTCTCCTATTATATTTCAGTTTTTCAATTTTAGATTCAAGAGTATCAATTGTTTTAGTAAGATCACAACACATCAAAACAAGATCTTTATAAGAATAGTCACTTACCTCACTAGATTCCTCTGAGCTTGCTTCTGAATCTGATTTTGCCATAAGACACAAATTAGCCTCCTCTGAGCTATTATTCGAAACTTCCTCTCCTTCTTCATCATCCCAAGTCGTTGCAAGGCCTTCTTCTTCTTTTTCTTTCCTTTGTTGTTTTTGAGAAGTGGGCATTTTTGTTTGAAGTGGCCAGGCTTATTGCAGTTATAGCAAGTCAATTCATTATCGGAATTGTCAGAATCTTTTGACCTATTACCATTTGTTTTCTTCTTGCGTGGCCCGAATCTTGACCATTTTCTAAGATTATTGACAGCCATTGCAAGCTCTTCAATTGGATTTTCTTCTTCTTCATCGCTCTCTTCTTTGCTCTTTAAGGCAATCGTCTTTTTCTTTGATTCGGAGTTGTTGCGTTCCTCCTTTGTTTTTAGCTCAAGCTCATATGTCATCAAGTTGCCGATCAACTCCTCCATGCTTAGTTTACTAAGAACTTTCGATTCTTGTATTGCCGTGACTTTTGCCTCAAAGTTCATCGGTAAGACTCGTAGCACCTTCCTTACAAGCTCTACCTCAGTGAATACCTTCCCAAGTGCTCTAGCATTGTACACCAAAGTTGAAAAGCGTCCAAACATGTCTTTTATGCTCTCGCCTTTGTCCATCACAAAGTTCTCGTATTCATTGCTGAATAGGGCTAGACAAGACTCCTTGACTTGAGAAGTTCCTTCATGTGTCACGTCCAAGGTATGCCAGATTTCCTGCGCAGTTTTACAATGAGAAATTCTATTAAATCCATTCTTATCAAGAGCACAGATCAAAGCATTCATGGCTTTAGCATTTGTAGTTTTTAATTTCTTATCGTTAGCGTCCCACCTATCCTTAGGTTTAGGAATCTCAGTATCACCAACAGTTATAGTGGGAGATTTATAGCCAGTTTCAATAATGTCCCAAACATCATAATCAACAGAACTAAGATAAATACCCATCCTAACTTTCCAATAAGCATAATCATTCCCATTAAACATAGGTGGCCTAGCAATAGATTGCCCCTCAGAAAAAGCATTATTTGGTGGATTCATGACTCTAGAGTTAAAGAAAAAATACCGGGCTCTGATACCACTTGATTATAATTGTTCCTTCTCTTGGAAATTTTGGCAGCACATTTGTGTAGCTATCTTCATGTACATGACTTGATCACTGTTTTTTGAACCTGTGCATATATATATATATGCCTTTGTTGACTTTGTGAAGTGCTTGCATTGAGTTTGGTTGATGGACTGTTTCATATTCATCAAGTCTCTTGTACTTGATAGCTGTTTTGGACTTTCAGACCATATATGTGTGTTCATGAATATTTGTATCAAAACAAGTAGATGCAAATATTCATGAACACACATATATGGTCTGAAAGTCCAAAACAGCTATCAAGTACAGGAGACTTGATGAATATGAAACAGTCCATCAACCAAACTCAATGCAAGCACTTCACAATATCTTTCCAAAATCTCAAAACTAATAAGTTTAAAACAATTCTTTCTTAAATTCAATTTTTAACCAATTTAAATTCCAAGTCAACATTAATTTATCTTTCCAACCTTTATTATTAAAGTTATAAATCTATTTTATAATATTAATATAAAATTTAAATAAATATTTTTAAACATATTATATACTAATTAAATTATATTTTTTTAAATTAATTCTTATTTTATATATTTTTAAGAAAATAAATTATAAGAAAAATCTTAAAGTTTATAATTTCAAAACTAACTTATAAATTTAAAATTCCAAAATATATAATTTTTAAAATCTATAATTTTAACTTATATAAAATAACATTTATATATATTATATTTTAAAAATCAATACTTATTTAAAACCATATATCTCCTTTCAAAACTTTGGAAATCATTTTCAAAATATAGACCAACGGTGTCCGTATATAATTTTCTATCCTGTGGTCAAGTGATATGGATATTTATCATTTCAATCCGCAATTTAACTATTTACGGGTATATATCATTTCAACCCACAATCCTAAAATTTAAAATAAATGAAAATCGCTTGGGTTTATCATTTCAACCCATAACAATTTTCTCCTATTCTACAAGATCGTTCGAGTATGTATCATTTCAACCCATAGGGAATTCTATACTAATAGGGAACTTGCAAAGTGAGATCATATATAATAATAATATAACATATCAACAACAGGCATATATCATCAGTGATAAATAAAATGTAAACAACAAGATATGGTGTCATATCTCACAGGTGAACAATTATAGATAATAGCATATCATATATAGCAATTATACAATTAACAGTTAAATCTAGCAGCATATTTCAATTGTCGTTTCAAATAAAATCAAATTTAATACATATAAGAATGTTAACCGTGAGTGATTGCTCACCTTTCGATGCTAGGGGAAATAGACAATGAACTGAGTTACGAATCCAAGCACAAATTCCAAAGCAAAGCTAGATTGGCATAAATTCGACGGACAAGCAGATAATTAGGAATCGATGAGAACAAATATATATATATATATATAATTTAAAGTCTAATATTAACTCATATTAAAATAAGATAAAATAAAAATCTTTATAATATACTTCAAAATCAATATTTAACTTACACACATATTAAACAGAATAAACCTTTACAATATACTTGAAAAATCAAACATTATCAAAAATCAAAATATGTATCATTTCTCTAAATCAATACTTATATATAAAGGCATATTATATTGCGAAATATTTATATATAATATGTACTATCCCTCCAAAATGTCAACATAACATATCATATATAACATGACTTATATATATATATATATTTAAACACATATAAAAATACATTATATATATATAAATAAACACGTCGAAATTTCTATATTATACTTTGAAATCAAATAAGAACTAATATAAACTTTTATAACTTTATATACTTTGTAATATATAAATCGTATAACTTTATAATATGCTACAGCTATTATAATTATATGTCCGTACGAACCACTTTATAATATATATATATAGCTTGATATGTATAAACTGTATAACTTTTATAACTATATATATACAACAAATCAAATAGCTTAAGTACACCTTTTATACATTATATATAAAAACAGAACTCATGTATTGATATAAACAAATATACAGACTAATATATATTATATTTAAAACAATATCTATATTTATTTCA
Source organism: Allium fistulosum (assembly GCA_030737815.1). NCBI lineage: Eukaryota > Viridiplantae > Streptophyta > Magnoliopsida > Asparagales > Amaryllidaceae > Allium > Allium fistulosum. The sequence goes on from JASFAW010000015.1 coordinate 4,748,816, forward strand.
AAATGAAAATACCCATATTCCTCTCAGAACTTAAATTTTCAAACAACAAACTGTATATAACAGCTAATAGAACAACAACCTACATTTTAAAGTATAATATATAGGTATAATACTTTATAATACAATATACTGTACTCGTATATTAAAATATATATGTCCTCATCTTGTATATATATAATTTCAAAACCAATGTAAAAAGAATATATATATATATATATATACGAAAAGTATAAATGTTATACCTTTGTATGGATACAAGTGAAGAGGAGAAGATAAGGTAGAGGTCGGGTTCAGGCATGGTGATGGTTGGCTCGGGTAGTGCAGGGGTGCCAAAGGCCAGGTGGCTGCAGTTATCATCCATGATTGAGAGCAGGCTAGAAGGTGGATCTGGTGACCTATGGGATGTTGTTGTGGTGAGTGGTGAGGCGCTCGGCTGCGCGAGGTGTGACGCCCCACTCCGAGGCCCACATTAGCAAAGAGTATTACTAGCTAACACTGTCTGCTAATACGGAGAATAGAGCTGGATAGGAGTGACCATCTATAGCCTTCTCTTAATTATCTATTGAATACGCCGACAATTGCCATACATTTTTTCTTCTTTCTCAAATGGATCGACATATCCAATAAATACTTAATACAAAACCATAGGTGGCTGAAGGATCTATTAGAACAAAATATAACAACTCAAATGTAATACACATCACAGAACAGTAGATCATCACATACATTTACACATATACAGATACATCACAGAGTATATAAAATGATACGTGTCAAGTGGTAAAGCAAACCACAATATACAGGCGAGTCAAAAGAATACATATCAGAGTTACAGCCAAAAAGCACTACACAAAAAGCTATAACAAAAAGGAGCTAGCAGAATAGTCCATGCGGAAGCAAAATAGGCTAAGTCCAATGTAACTAACCTGAAACATCTCGGTCTGACTCGAGTATAAAATACACGGGTCAGTCTAGCTAAACAAATCAGTTAGATAAACTAAATGATAATGAACATACAAGGTCATAAAGTACCACAAATATCTCCAAAAGAGATAACCAGATCATCTAACAAAAGATGAACCATAACAAGCCTCATATCATCAGCAACTCAAATAAACAAAGGATATGAATATCCCAAAACAAGCCAAAAAGGCAAATAACAAATACCAATAAAGGTTACACAAGTTTCCATAAGGTAATCGCTATATATCGTGTGGTTCTAAGGAACTACACCGAAAGGCGATACACTAGGGAAATATAATTATCAAAGAAACAAAAGATGCTCGAGCTCAGTACTGTATAACAAGGATCCACAAGCCCGAAGGCAACAAACCCAAATATCTCTCGAGCGGTGACGAATGACCAACTCCAAAAGCGATACTATAGGGCAACAAACCCAAAGGCACAAACCCGAAGGTACAAGCCTGAAGGCAACATACCCGAAGGCACAAGCCCGAAGGCAACATACCCGAAGGCAACAAACCCGAAGGTACAAGCACGAAGGCAACATACCCGAAGGCAACAAACCCGAAGGTACAAGCCCGAAGGCAACATACCCGAAGGCAACAAACTACGAAGGCTCAAACCCGAAGGCAACAAACCCCTAAGGCAACAAACCATAGTGGCGAAGGTCCGGAGGCCCAGTACTGGACACCAATAACTGGCAGAAGGTGTCACAACTCTCAGAAAGGAACCTGAAAAATGTTAATGTGAGTCCCATACCACACGTTCACACTAAACGGTTTACTAACCGTTAGTCAATTTCACACTCAAATAGTACAAAGTTCACCTCATCTCATCGGTAAACCAGACCCAAAGGTCAAAACGGTCAAACGAATAGATTAGGAATTAACTAAAAAGATAAACCCACGTGTTCATAGCACGAGTTTTATTTAATCATTTAATTCTCCTCCCTCCTCGCTCGAAGTGCAAAATTGTGTGTGTTTTATATAGAAATTATAAGTTGGAGAAACGAGCTTTTAATACAATTTAAAAAGATCACTTTATAAAAACCCGTGTACGAAATCTAAAAAGAATCATCAAAGTCAAAAAATGTGATAACAACTAATTGGATCAACACGAATCGATTAAAATTGGAAACCCAAGCAAAATAAACAAATTGGACTGAGACAAGCAGATCAGTCGACTGAACCAGGTGGTCAGTCGGCTGTCACAATGCCTGGAAACTTTCGGTTTCTAGGTCAGTCGACTGACCCAGGTGGTCAGTCGACTGATATAGGGACATAATGTTTTGTGCCCTTGGTTCAGTCGACCGACCTACTGGTTCAGTCGACTGAACCTGCTTCCAGAGCAGAATCAGCCTAGCCCCCTTGTGGGGCAAAATCAATAACACGGAACGGAAGCGAACGATCGAGCAACAACGACTAAGGATTTACGCCAAGTGACAACCCAGCCTTGTATGGCCCTCCGAAACACCCCACCAACGTGTTCAAACATCAAAGATTGGATTTTTAAAGATTTGACCTCAAAACACCAAAAATTGGAATATTCACCAATTCAAATCAAAAGCAACTGAACATAAATAAGTGTTAGGAATTCATACCTAACAAAAATGATATCTATAGAAGTAGATGTGAGTTCAAAAACTCACTTTTTCAACCCAAAACAACAAATGAGAAGCTTTGAAATCAAAAGAAAGATCAACCACACTTCAACTTCAACTCTAGAAGCTCCAATCTAAGATTACAACAAATATTTCCTACGTTAGGTCATAGGAAATTTCTGAAATTGGAGAGAGATTGAGATGGAGAAGAAGAAGAGGAGGCTTACCTAAGCTTCTCTTCGATTTTGGAGCTAGAACTTGAATTTGCAAAGGAAACTAGGGCTTAGGATTTTAGTTTCCAATCTCTTCCCCCATTTTTACTAAAGCTTGAAGTGTTAGGAAAATAATAGAATGAATGAAGAGGAGAGGGGGTGGGATTAGGATATTAGATAAGTTGGGTTAGTGGGCTGAAACCCAAACTCAAACCCAAAGCCCTAATTGAAAAATAGCAAAATTCACTCAACTCCAAACATATCGATGTTTATACTTAAAAAAGTTGTAAATGCCATTTTGGACTCAATGGAAGTGGTCTCGAGTCCTAAATCGATTGTTTACAAAAAGTAACATTTCGGACTTTAATCAGATTAACGATGCTATATTTAAATAAAACATTTAAATATACAATCGTGAAATATGCGGGTTGTTACAGACTCCCCTCCTTAAAGAAATTGCATCCTCGCAATAATTAAAAGGAAAATAAAGAGTAACAACCATAAAAGCATATCAACACAAAAGAAAATTTTGAAATAAGAAGTTCACCATAAAGAGCACGAAAGAGTAAGTCCGGATGTGTTTACTCGATGAATTCTCAAGATTCCCAAGAGCAATCCTTAGGATTTGAGGACCATTGAACTTTCACAAGAAGAACATCTTTATTTCGAAGGCGTTTAACCTCCAAAGTAATGATACGAATAGAATGTTGCTCATAAGTCAAATTTGGTGAAACTTCAATTTCTTCAATTACACCGGGCTCAAGAATAGAATCGGAATCCCTAAGGTATTTCTGTAGTTGAGAGACGTGGAAAACGTCATGAATAGCAGAAAATTGAGCCGGTAATAAAAAGCGATAAGCCACAGAACCAATACGTTCGGTGATGGGAAATGGACCAATATATCGAGGTGCTAATTTTCCCGATTAATTGAAATGCACATCACCCATCATAGGTGAAACACGAATGAACACCAATAAAGTCTGGACCTAAAACCAGCTTCTCACCGGCTTTAAGCAACACGAAGGAAATCGGCATGGCCTTCCGTAGAGTGCCTTGAAAAGTGCCATACCAATACTAGATTGGAAGCTATTATTGGAAGAAAACTCAACGAGAGAAATATGATCTTCCCAACTTCCACCAAAATCAAGAACACATGCACAAAGGAGATCTTCAAGAGTTTGATTCACATGCTTTATTTGTCCATCGGACTGAGGATGGTAAGCGGTGCTAAAATTTAGCTTTGTTCCCAAAGCTTTTTGAAGACCTTACCAAAATCCGCTAGTAAAATAATGGATCACGATTGCTAACAATAGAAGTGGGAAATCCATGTAATTTAATTTGACATAGAGTTTAGCCAAAAGAGGTACGGTCCAAAAGAGAAGGATGTGCCTCAAGGCTACATAAAACAAGCGATGAACATGAATCGGATTCACGATCTCGAATCTCACAAGTGGATAAAGTCTCGAGATCACTCCATTCAGATATCATCATGGAAACAACCGCTTGTTGCTTACGACTAAGGGCATTGGCAACAAGATTTCCCCTTCCCGAAGTATAAAGAATAACAAGATCATAAGATGCAAGGAACTCGAGCCAGCATTGTTGATGCAAATTGAGTTCCTTTTGAGAAAATAAATACTTTAAAAATTTATGATCGGTGTAGAGAATAAATTTCCCTCCCAAAAGATAATGTCGCCAAATTCTAAGAGAGAAAACAATGGCCGCGAGCACTAGATCGTGAATGGCATATCTAGTCTCGACAAGCTTTAATTGTCTAGAAATTTAAGAGATAAAACGTTCCCTTTTTACAAGAGAACGACACCCAAACCAATACGACTAGTATTGGTATAAACAATAAAGTCTTGGTTCCCTTAGGGAAACACAAGAATAGAAGTATCGGAAAGGTGTTCTTTTAAATGATCACCATTCCTGGAAAGCAAAGACATTCAAAATTATAATTAACTTTGTGTAATCATCTTTTTAGAAAAAATTACTTTTTACAAGTCAATTTATTGTGTCTAACTGTCTCATCATAACGTTTAGGAGATTCCTATCGATAACGTTGATCAAGCGCATCGACCAGAATTCTTAAAGCACTCAATGGGCAAAACAACACAAAATCATCTTATATATGATAAACATGTCTCTTATAAAATTTACAAATATTCTTTGCTCGTTTTAAGAACAAAATCCAATCATACTTATAGATATCTTATTAAAAAGATTTGCAAATTTTAAATTGTTATTTTCATCCATAATCAATAAATATAAGGATAAACTAATCGAGATATTCGTAGAATACTCGATTCACAAAATAGATGAAATAAGGTAGAAGGTTCGTCAAATCGAATGACATAACGAACCACTCACAAGAATCATAACGAGTGCGGAATGCGGTAAGTGGAATGCTACCCTCCGCAACTCGTAGCTGATGAAAACCGGTGGCAAGGTCGAGCTGAAAAGACCTTAGCACCATTCAATAGATTGCTTAGGTGATAATCCTAAGACAAGCTCAAATATACCGAAAAATTCACAAACTACTTGAATGAGAGAAATAATATTCTCCTCATCCCGTAGGTTTAAAGAATTAAAATGATATCACCGAATTTGGAAATCAAAATCATTAAGAACAAAAGAAATCTGCTTAACAGATTGAAGATGTCGAAGATGAATAGTCCACATTGGACAAAGGATATGGGCTTCATAATGATTAAGCCAATCCTTTCCCAAAAATCAATTTCGAAGCCTAAGTAACGCATAACATGCAAATCGGCTCGAAAAGAATAACCACATAAAATAATCTCGACATTTTCACAAAGTAAACTGAGTGTTGCGAATCTACCAACCGAATTCGCAATTCTCAATGAAGTCATCAAGCCCATAATATTTAAAGAAATAGTATCAACAAATTCTTTTGATATAAAAGAAGGAGATGCACCCATTTCAAAAGAACTCGAATACTACGGTTATCAAATAAAATAGAACCTTCCAAAATAGATGGAGATATACCTCTGGGTTGAGAAGAACCTCCAGAAGCCTTAGCAACATAAAGCTTGCAAGACATGGCATTAGCAGGAACAGTAGGGCAGGAGGAAACATGATGACCTTCCTTCTTGTAATAACAACAGAAGAGAGGCTTAGGACAAGCTCGAATCATATGATCAGGAGAACCACAATTGAAACACTTTCGAATGGAAGGTGTTCCAGCAGATTGAGAGTTAGAACCAGGTTCAACGGGCTTTTTCTTCTTGGAAGGGAAAAATTCCCACTTAAGAAATGGAAACTTCTTCTTATTGGGGTTCTTGCGAACCTCAACATCATCACCACTATCACACTCCTTCTCGATGGCTTCGAGATGAAGTTCCGAGTCAACCAACTCCTCAAAAGAAAGCTTAAGCTGAAGCATTAAAGACTTCTTAAGATATTTCTTAAGACCAGAGACAAACTTCAGATTCTTCTTATAAGAGGTGCTAATGAATTCAATACCATACCTAGATAAGGCCTCGAATGATGCAACATACTTAGAGTCGGAGGACTTCCCTTGCTTCAACTCAAGGAAGCGACGGGTTAATAAAACTTTCTCAGATTTAGGAACGAATTTGAGTTCGAATCGTTCCCGAAACTGAGTCCAAGAAAGAACAGACTCATCAAGTTCAGCTACAAGAAGCTCATACCAATCATGGGCACACTCTTGCAATAAGCTAGAAGTTACAAGAACTCGATCGTGGTCAGAAAGATCCATGCGAGAGAAGATACGCTCGCATGTGCGAATCCAAGCTTGGACCTCAAGAACGGACTCGGAGCCTTTGAATGGCTTTCCTCCAAGATGAGAAAAATCACTGCACCGGCGTGCAAAGGCAGACTTGCGTGGAGGAGATGCTCGAGTAGGAGCTGGAGGTTGAGTGCTCCTAAATAACTCCAAAAATTGCTCGGTACACAAATAAACGCCGGCCGGATGCGAGCCGCTGGATTGCCCAGCATCTGAGCATCGTCCTCTGCCTCTTCCAGCCATCAGCTGAAAGTTAAGATAAGATAAATATTATTCACAAGGTAGATATCATTAATTCAAATATGGAATACTACGGAATAAAATGCATTCCTAGACGTATTCCCAAAATTCTATCTACCCCAAAGGCACGGAAAGAATAAAGGCACGATGATTCAAAGATTCGTAACATTCATACTACACTTTGATGTACCGTAATATGTGTCTCTGTTTTATGTTTATCATATTTTGTTTTGAACTCAGCTTTGATACCAAGCTGTGACACCCCACTCCGAGGCCCACATTAGCAAAGAGTATTACTAGGTAACACCGTATGCTAATACGGAGAATAGAGCTAGATAGGAGCGACCATATATAGCCTTGTCTTATTTATCTATTGAATACGCCGACAATTGCCATACATTAAAATGGATCGACATATCCAATAAATACTTAATACAAAGCCATAGGTGGCACTACACCATACAGCTCGATTTGCCACACCCAGATGCGCAAAAATTGCCACGGTCTTAAGCCGTGGCAATTTTACCATGGATGTGAGCCGTGGTAAAACAAATTACCACGGTTGCAGGCCGTGGCAATTTTGGAACGACCAAAGACCGTGCTAAAATTATTAAAAAAAATTTCACCCCCCGTGTACCACATCTCAACCTATTTTAACGTCATTGCCTAAAAATAGAACGCCCTTTCCTATCTCATCCCTTATCGATTATCCTGGCTGCTTAAACCGAACGCCCTAAATCTCATCCATTTTCATCCAAATCGATCACCGCCGATGTTGGTTTATCTCTATGGAAATAGTCACTGTCGACGCTCGTTGTTAATCTGTTACCTCGACACCTCAAAGTACTTAGAAAAATCATTATTATAGTTTTTCTAGAATTGTACTTCCACTGCCAATAGCGAAGGTTGGTTTTTTCATTTATTCCGATTTTGTAGCTAATTTGATCAATTTATTCTTACTTTATTTTGTTCCATCGGTTTATCTCAAATGATTGTGAACCAAAGGGGATTGTGAATTGGGCTATTGAGTATGGCTTTGTAGGGTGAATGTGTGAGTTAGTTTTGCTTTGTCGAGTTGATGAGGTCACATATGGGATGAAATTGAATTGATACTGAGTTGATTGTGGGATATTGGAATCAAGGCTTGCTCGGTTTCATTTGATTTTGAAGTTTGGTCTAATTTGTTAAATCAGGCTGCAGCTTTGGTAGCAGTCCATCTAGGATTTTTCATTCCCCAGAAAATGATGTATCGAAGGATATGGGTTGCCATGATGACTCTCTAAGTATAGAGAAAAAGCATTCTTTTACTACGAAGAAACTGTCCAGAAAAGAAATTCATATGCTAGAATTGCATGCTTATAGAACAACCTTGAGAGCATTATACGCTTCTGGTCCTATAAGTTGGGATCAAGAATCATTAATGACAAATCTTCGACGTGTGCTCCACATATCAAATGATGAACATCTACTAGAAGTAAGAAATTTAATTTCTGCTGAAAAAGGTGTTTCTATTAGATAACTGGCATCTGAACTTAGTTCGTATACATGCTCTGTGGCTTATTTCTTCAAATTTTCTTGATATGCTATTATCTGCAACGAAAAAATTATTGTAACATAACGTTATATAAGCCAGTCAAAAGGTCTATAGCATACATGGGAAATTGTTTAACGCTTTTGTATAAATTAGATTATGTATAGATGTATGTTGGGCGTATGTCTTTTTATTAACAGTTTGAACGTTTAAGTGTTCGACATCTTTGTTGCAAAAGATATTTGAAAATGAAACCTCAAGGGAAATATTATTATTTTTCTTCCTTCATGATGTATTTCTCATGAAACCATACAGGAGAGTTGGTAAACTTATATTGTGTTGTGTATGGTTCAGAATGTATTGCCAGTTACATAGCTGCCTGAGATTTGTTTTCACTCTTATGCTCTTGTTATGTACCCACCCATTTACATGAAATTGTTATTGACTTGGGATATTCATATTTCCATCTGAAAGGTGTTCTTCCTTTATGCTATCTACATATTTAGTGGTGACGATCAAGCCATATTTGGAGCTGCATTGACAGTTTTAGGCTTCTTTCTCCATGAAGTTTTAATTGATTCTTGGCTATTTTGAGGGGAAAATTAATACCTCCCAATTCATTTTCCAGGGCCAGAATTGGAAGCTGTAAATCTTACTTCCAAAGGTCCAAAGATGATATTAGTATCTTGGCAGGTGTGGCCTGATACCTGTGGTTCCTCTATTATAATAATAGCTGTTAGCTTTTGTTAACCTTACACTAGTTCTATGCACTTATTATCTCATCATCTCTCAAATATACATCAGCCAAATGTTTTTATGCTCTACAATGTTTTCTAACTGCAAGCTCAGGCAAACTCTTGCTCTTTCTTTACCGACATACTTGGAGAAGGAAATAAGAGTCAACTGTAGATAATAAATAACTTCTATTGATATCTCTTTGTAGTAAAGAAGTTTCTTTAGACCTTACTGCACTGCTGACCAACTATATCTCTTGCTAATGCTTGTTTTGGCAGCAGAAGTTTTATAACCTTATACTTTGGCTCTCTAGATTTTAATTGCTTGATATCTAATTCATAAAATCAAGATTTCTGTTTTCATTTCTGCAATCATTTGTGGTTTTAAAAATTCCAGTTTATTATATGTTTGGTATTTTCATGTATTTTTATAGGTAATTGTCTGAAATTCAGTTGAATCATCTAAAATTTTAGTTCGAGCTATTGTCTTTCAATTCAAATTGGCTGAAAGTTAAAGCAGTTTATCATGAGATTTATTTTATGGATTTGTTTAATTTGGTCAATTAATCAGGTTAATGACCCAAAAAATATGTACTGAAATTTAAGCTTTGAATAGGCTAAGGAAATAGGTACCTCAGGCATGTATGAAACTATATGAATTTCGAAAATGCTAGTTTTGCACATAATGATAAAGTTTCCAACATGTATACAGATCCCAAATATATCCGAAATAGATACAAATTGAAAAGTTAAGGCTAACCTATAAGGTAAAATTTCTCGGGTGTGAGTTTTATTGATCGGTATCTCATTTTGAAGGTAAGCAATTTCACTTCTTTATTCCTTAGTATTTTTTGTTCTGATTATCTTGTGTGATTTTTTTTGGTTGTTGCTGTTGTGCGTGTAGGTTGATGAGGATACTGGGAGTGAAGTGATTAAGAAGAAATATCGACAATTGGGTATGAAATCCAGTTTAGAATTCCAATATTCTAGTTTTTGAGCTTTTTGATCATGCATATGAATGTTGTGCCATTAAATTATGCAGCATTACTAATTCATCCCGATAAGAACAAGCATCCAAAAGTTGAAGTAGCTTTTAAGCTCGTATCAAAGGTTTGATTTTTCTCTATTTACACTCTTTAAACCCTTTTTTTTCTTCCAAATGTTACATACTTCTGTATGTTACATCAAATTATCAGCTGTTACATCAAGTTATCAGCTGTTCATTTGTCGAATAATGTGAGAATAAAAGGATCTGCTACATCTAAAATGAGTTCTGAAATATAAATCTGGGAAAAGTAAGCATAAAAGTATATTTGTAAAAGTTTTTGAAATAAAATTGAAAATAAATGTTAATGAATTGTATCGGCTCTCTTTTCAGAGGAAAATAAATGTTAATGAAAATCCTCTTGGTTTGTCAGAGGAAAAAAACAAGCTGCGTTCTCTGCATTGGATTGAATTTTTATTTCCTCCCTCTGTTCACATTTGTTCAAGTGTTGTTATTTTTGAGGCACTGGATTCAAATAACTCAATAGTTAATGTTTATTTTTAATAATAGGTAAAATAAAATAAAAATAAGAAAAGAAGTCTTAGTTTAGTCATTTAATCTGTACTTATGAATCTTACTTGTGATTTAAGTTGTCAATAGTACATCACTTTCGGTTAAGCTTGGCTATAAGTATGCATTGGGGATTCAAAACCTTTTTTTTTTGTGCTACTCAATCGAATACCATATCACCATTACCTTTCTTTGGCCGTTAACTGTGCTATCTAAACATGTGTTAACAGTCATGTCCCTTACAATATCGCTATATTTTATGTCATATATAGCAGAGTTTGTGGTTGTACTAACTGTTATACAGTTCATTGATATTAACTTTTTTATTTCTTACAAATTTTATGAAGTGACTTATTTATTGATTACATATCTTCCCTGTAATCACTAATAATGAGAAAATCGATTGTCTTCGGATCTTTATTCCCAGCTTTGGGAGGGATGCTCTTTGGCTATGATATTGGTGCTACATCAAGCGCAACTATTTCATTACAGGTCCTGATCAAATACTTTGTTCTTTATGCTCTTACATATATATAAATAAATGTGCATAAACATGTTGAATTATTTTCATATCTTAGCCATTACTTTTTATTTAGTTCACATATTACTGAAAAGAACTTTTCAGGATGAAATTTGAAGTTAACTCGTTCCTCGTTTTTTCGGCAGTCACAAACATTGTGGAACATCATGGTATAAGTTGAGTTCCGTAGAAATTGGACTTTTAGTAAGTTATTATACCAATTCTATAGGATTGTTAATGCATTTTTATTTTATCAGTCACTTTTCAGTATGACTATTTGAATTTGCAGGTTAGTGGCTTGTTATATGGGGCCTTAATTAGTTCAGCAATAGCATTTACTGTTGTTATATGGGGCCTTAATCAGTATGATTATTTGAATTTTTGCCACTCCCCATTTTGCCACGGCTCTGGGCCGTGGCAAAATTATTTAGCCACGGCCCAGAACCGTGGCAAAATCGCTTTTCTGGTGTAGTGTGGCTGAAGGATCTATCAGAACAAAATATAACAACTCAAATGTAATACACATCACAGAAAAATAGATCATCACATACATTTACACATATACAAATACATTACAGAGTATATAAAATGATACATGTCAAGTGGTAAAGCAAACCACAATATACAGGCGAGTCAAAAGAATACATATCAGAGTTACAGCCAAAAAGGACTACACAAAAAGCTATAACAAAAAGGAGCTAGCAGAATAGTCCATGCGGAAGCAAAATAGGCTAAGTCCAATGTACCTAACCTGAAACATCTCGGTCTGATCCGTGTATAAAATACACGGGTCAGTCTAGCTAAACAAATCAGTTAGATAAACTAAATGATAATGAACATACAAGGTCATAAAGTACCACAAATATCTCCAAAAGAGATAACCAGATCATCTAACCAAAAGATGAATCATAACAAGCCTCATATCATCGGCAACTCAAATAAACAAAGGATATGAATATCCCAAAACAAGCCAAAAAGCCAAATAACAAATACCAATAAAGGTTACACAAGTTTCCACAAGGTAATCGCTATATATCGTGTGGTTCTAAGGACCTACACCGAAAGGCGATACACTAGGGAAATTTAATTGTCAAAGAAACAAAAGATGCTCGAGCTCAGTACTGTAAAATAAGGATCCACAAGCCTGAAGGCAACAAACCCAAAAATCTCTCGAGTGGTGATGAATGACCAACTCCAAAAGCGATACTATAAGGCAACAAACCCGAAGGCACAAACCCGAAGGTACAAGCCCGAAGGCAACATACCCAAAGGCAACAAACCCGAAGGTACAAGCCCGAAGGTACAAGCCCGAAGGCAACATACTCGAAGGCAATAAACCGGAAGGTACAAGCCTGAAGGCAATATACCCGAAGGAAACAAACCCCGAAGGCTCAAACCCGAAGGCAACAAACCCTGAAGGCAACAAACCGTAGTGGCGAAGGTCCGGAGGCCCAGTACTAGACACCACTAACTGGCAGAATGTGTCACAGCTCTCAGAAAGGAACCCGAAAAATGTTAACGTGAGTCCCATACCACACGTTCGCACTAAACGGTTTACTAACCGTTAGTCAATTTCACACTCAAAGCAGTACAAAGTTCACCTCATCTCATCAGTAAACCATACCCAAAGGTCAAAACGGTCAAACGAATAGATTAGGAATTAACTGAAAAGATAAACCCACATGTTCATAGCACGCGTTTTATTTAATCATTTAATTCTCCTCCCTCTTCGCTCGAAGTGCAAAATTGTGTGTGTTTTATATAGAAATATAAGTTGGAGAAACGAGCTTTTAATACAATTTAAAAAGATCACTTTATAAAAACCCGTGTATCAAATCTAAAAAGAATCATCAAAGTCAAAAAATGCGATAACAACTGGATCAACACGAATCGATTAAAATTCGAAACCCAAGCAAAATAAACAAATTGGGATGAGACAAGCAGATCAGTCGACTGAACCAGGTGGTCAGTCGGCTGACACAATGCCTGAAACTTTCAGTTTCTAGGTCAGTCGACTGACCCAGGTGGTCAGTCGACTGATACAGGGATAGAATGTTTTCTGCCCCTGGTTTAGTCGACTGAACCTGCTTCCAGAGTAGAATCAGCCTAGCCCCCTTGTGGGGCAAAATCAATAACACGAAATGGAAGCGAACGAGCGAGCAACAACGACTAAGGATTTACGCCAAGTGACAACCCAGCCTTGTATGGCCCTCCGAAACACCCCACTAACGTGTTCAAACATCAAAGATTGGATTTTTAAAGATTTGAGCTCAAAACACCAAAAATTGGAATATTCACCAATTCAATTCAAATCAAAAGCAAATGAACATAAAAAAGTGTTAGGAATTCATACCTAACAACAATGATATCTATAGAAGTAGATGTGAGTTCAAAAACTCACCTTTTCAACCCAAAACAACAAATGAGAAGCTTTGAAATCGAAGAAAGATCAACCACACTTCAACTTCAACTCTAGAAGCTCCAATCTAAGATTACAACGAATATTTCCTAAGTTAGGTCATAGGAAATTTCTGAAATTGGAGAGAGATTGAGATGGAGAAGAAGAAGAGGATGCTTACCTAAGCTTCTCTTCGATTTTGGAGCTAGAACTTGAATTTGCAAAGGAAACTAGGGCTTAGGATTTTAGTTTCCAATCTCTTCCCCCATTTTTACTAAAGCTTGAAGTGTTAGGAAAATAATAGAATGAATGAAGAGGAGAGGGGGTGGAGTTAGGATATTAGATAAGTTGGATTAGTGGGCTGAAACCCAAACCCAAAGCCCTAATTGAAAATTAGCAAAATTCACTCAACTCCAAACATATCGATGTTTATACTCAAAAAAGTTGTAAACACCATTTTGGACTCAATGGAAGTAGTCTCGAGTCCCAATTCGATTGTTTACAAAAAATAACATTTCGGACTTAAATCCGATTAACGATGCTATATTTGAATAAAACATTTAAATATACAATCATGAAATATGCGGGTTGTTACACGAGGCGAAGGAGGGAGAGAGAGGGATGTGGAGGTTGTTGTTCGACGCGGGTGCTCGGGGACGCGGAGAGGTGGTGGTGGAGGCGAGTTTTCTGCTCGGCCTAGGCTATGGTGGAAGTTTTTGGGCTCGGAGTTGTGCTGCAAGGTAGCGGCAGTGAGGAGGTTGGGCGGAGGTTCGGCCAAGGGAGGGTGAGCAAGTGGTCAGTAGGGAAGAAGACGAGGCGAACGTTATTGAATGGCAAAAGGAGCAGGCGAGCAAAGTTTATGGCATTTTTATTATTATATAAATTTTTCACTGAATTGACAGAACACAGAGGAAAGAAGGGAAGATATAAGAAAAGCGAACGAACCAATGCCAATGGAAGGAACCAGATATTATATTGAATGTTGGGGAAGAGTGACAGTCACGGGAATTTATGAATTAATAAATGCAAAGAGCTGTTCGTTTTCCAACCGTTGGGAAATTTGAATGGACACGGGAAAAAGTTAAAATGGATACCGATATGGTTATCTGTTTCGCCGGTATCGCCGTGTACCGGATACCAAAACACACAAATGAATAGGCTATGGAAATCAGCACGACAAGACGATTAAGGCGATATATAGATATCAGTAATACGATCATCCTATCAAAAGCCGATATTCGGTACCGAAAAATGCTGCCGAAAATAAGATAAACAGAGCAATTTCAGTTCAAATTTGACGACACGAAATATAATGTCTCACTCAAAAGATGATTTAGAAATTTATTATATAAAAATATTCAGGTTTGAGAAATATTTTATTATCATCAAATATTAACTGATTTAAATTTAAATAAAATTACACAATAAAATAAACTTCCATATCATTTGATGAAAATTTGCCATTTGCTATGTTTAAATTGACGCATTCCAAATGTCAAATTATTATTTCCAAATTCAATTATTTAAAATTTCACAAAAATTCAGTTAATTACGTTATTAAAAACCATTAAAATTTTCGGGTCGTTACACTCTCCCCCACTCAAAACTTTTCGTCCCTGAAAAAGAAGGAGGTAGGAGAATAGAAGCAACCATAAAGAAAAATAGATTGAAATACAACAATACACAATTAATTTAAACCATATTAAAGTTGGTTTATATTTAATTAATTGATTCCAATTCATTTTATTTAATCAATCAAATTTATGGTGTTCACATTTGATTGATTTCATTTTCATATATTTTCATTTAATTGATTTGTTTCAAATTTATTAACATTTATTGCACAAATTTCACAGCAAAATTTGTTTTATTTTACTCATTTATTAAATTTATTAGATCAACCATAGTTAATTCCACCTCAACATTCGACTCCAATAATTCGAAACCATATAGATTTCAATTTTGGATAAATTAATATTCAATAATTTGGTTCAATCCATTTTATTCAATTAATAAATAGTCGTTCAATTTAAAATTGATTTTCTTTCATTTTGTCAACATTTCTTTCAAACAAATTGATTTTTAAATTTAATTCATTTATTTTATCCATTTATCTTCAGCTAAGTTGATTCCACAAAAATTCAAGTTCACTATTCTTAGGTTCATATTTATCTGCTTAAATAGTCTTCTCTTTTATTTATTTAATTTATTTTACTTAACATATTTTGCAACATATATTAGGTGTATAAACATTTTATATCCATATATTATTCAACAAATAAATTTTCCTTTTATTATCCAATTTATTATCAGTAAATTCCTTAACAAAATATCATTTTTGATATCCTATTACTTATATCATAGTGTATACTATCCAATTACATTCTAATTACATTTAAACTTTCTAGGTAAGTTATATTAATGTTTCTGAAAGTAATTAAATACTACACAAGTTTACCTGTTATTTATAATATTTTTATTAAGTAAAGTTAAATTTGAACAATTTATTACCTAAGTTTTCTCTTGTATAACCTCAATTACATATTTAAATAATAACTAGTGATGGTCGAATGATTGTCAAAATTTATTTACAAAAATATTTAGTTCGAAGAAAAATAAAAAATGTGACCGGAAATCATTTTCCAAGTTTTCGAATTTTTGTCATTTAAAAGTTGTGAAAACATTGTGAATTCTAGTGTAAATAAATTCACATTCATTTATAAATAAGGTAGCACATTTTAGAAATATAAATATATACGTAAGTTTATGAAATTATGGTATGACTTTTTGAAACACCCCACACCCCTTAGAATACCCAAAAGGACACACTAAAAGATGTGGTGCGTTGTAGGTATAACTAAAGCTAGCAGAGACTAAGATTCACAAGACAAAATAGATAGATAATAACACAGTAGAAGTAATTAAAAACAATAAGTGGTTTTAAAAATTAATACTTCATAATTACTTCAGACCAACCACATATGTTCCAAATACCAATACAATTGTCTTATGAAAATAAAATCTCAGTCTCATCAGAAAAACCAGAGTACAAACACAAACTTTCCCTTAATACAGTGCCAGTACAATAAATGAACAAAAAGCTGGAAATAAAAAGAAGGAATAAATGATATGGTCTCCAAGTCTCCAAGAAGCTACGGTCTATCTTCCTTTCCTTAGATTGCCTATAGGGGGAGGGGAAAATAAAGGAGTGGATCAGACTAAAAGTCTGGTGAATGATAGTAATTACTAGAATATTTAAGCAAAGTAAAAGTAATAGTCTTTACAACGGTTCTAGTATATAAAAGGAAAGAAAGGAAATAGAGAGAAGGAATAAGCTGGAAATAAATATGAATTAACTATTAAATATGATTGGTTAACTTTGATTGTTTGCACTTGTCTTTGTTAGCTGCTTTGATTAGGCTGAATTCCTAATCCTATAATTAGGCTGAAATCCTAATTCTACCCTTTGATCGGCCTGCTACTCTATAGACCTTACTGCGGACTAGATGCTATATAACTCCCTACACATAAGGTAATGGCATCTACGAAAGACGCACAAAGTACAATGGTGTCTACGAAAGACGCACAAAGTATCTACTGTGGACTAGACGTAATATAGCTCCCTACACAGAAGGCAATGGTGTCTATGAAAGACGCACATACTTAAGCGCTTGGAACTCATAGCGATTACTGAGCACCGAAATGGAAGTCGCATGCGTAACTGCCACCATGCTCATGCTACCTGTTGCTCCACCTATTGGATCTTCTTATTACCTATGCTCCAGCATAAGCATGCCCCTCGTCTCACTTCAGGATTATGTGACACACGGTGTCCATAGAGAAATAGGGGAAATGCTGTTGGTACTGGCCCGTCATCCAAACAATATCTAGTTGCGCCCCTTGTCCAAATCCCCGTGATTTGGACTTCTATTTGACCAATTACTACCATTATTAGCATAAGCGTGCCCTCATCTCACTTCAGGCTAATGTGAGACCACCATTCTGTCTAATAGAGAATGCTTTTTGGTACAGGCCATACTTTCATATTTGCTTATTAACTTAGATAAATTATTTAAATAAGCCTTTATTATTATCTTCACTATCTTTCCTTATTAATTTATCCTAAGTCTTAAAATAAGCCTCATTCCATTCTTTTTCTTATTATAACCTACGTTATAATCATGCTTATTACTTAACCCAAGGTCTAAGTGTGAAAATAAGCCTCTTTTATCTTATACTCTTTTTAGTTATAATTCTAAGTTATAACTAGGCCAATTATCTTTAATTAGTCCAATTCTAACATTAATATCATAATTAGGCTCAATTTCAGTCTTAATTCCATTTTTATTACAGTCTTTACAATTTACATCTTATCTTCTGTTATTTTAGTATTCTTATAATTTTAATCCATATTCGTGTTTAATCTATTCTAATCCATACACGAAGAAGAAGGAGAATAAAAGAAAACTGAAAATAGAAGAAAATCCAAAGTGTAGGAACAAAGATGTAAATAACGCATAAATAACAGTAAATAAATTAAAATACTGTAAATAAACTATAAATAAATGAAAAGCTATAATTCAGAGAAATAAACTAAACTTAACTGAAAATAATAGCTCAAAGAAATAGACTGAAAATAATTCTAAAAACTGTAAATAAACTACTACAAGATTATTCCAAAAATCGTAGTAAAACTACAACTATTGGAAACCCTATTATTTTAAATTACTTAAAAATCTAAATAATTACAATCACTCACCTGTGGTCCTAAGCTCTTTCCTTTTGGTCTTCCTAGACCCACTTGAGGGTATTAAAATATTTTTATTTAAAACGATTTCCTCCTTGGAAAATTATTATGTTTAGGGTCCTTCCTGAAAAGGTGAACCCAAGCGGAGTAAATCTAGAATGAGAAAAAGTGTTAGGCGTAGGGTCTTATTTATAGGGGTAGAAGTGGACCTCAGACCGTTGGATTTGGAAATTGAATAGGATGGAACCACGTCATAGGCTGAATAAGAGCCATCGGATGGAAGCACGAAGGGACCAGATGAGCTGAAAGAATAAAATGACGTATAAAATTGGCCACGAACGTTACAGGAACGAAGGAAAAATTCCTTCGTTCATTACCCAAGGCGGGTAGACTGGGCGGTCGACCGCCCCTCCTCCTAGGTCGACCAGCCGGTCGACCTAGGGCATGGTTAGGTCGACCTCTTGGTCGACCTAGCCCAATATTTTTTTTTGATTTCTTGTTCGTCTCGTATCTTGCTCATATTAGATCGGATTCTGACATTTTATATATGGAAATTGACCAAAAAATTACCACGGACACAATGGTGTAACTCCCATGGCTCAGTTCTGATAGTTTTACAAAGTTATTTTATCATTTCATTAATTAGCGAACTAAAAATTCGGGTTGTTACACTTTTTATGAAAAATAAAATAAGAATAAATGTTTAAAGTGAAAGAAACATAAGGATACATAAGTACACATGAGTTTTAAATGCATGTTGGCAAAGGAGGGGGCATGTTTGGACATGGGCAATGGAGGGGGAGACAAGGGTATTGAGATGGCAAGACATTTGTGGAGGGTAGATACATTAAGGAATTTTAGTAAATTGGTTAACTCATGTAATATAAAGAAAATATTCATAATTCCCTTCTCATTTTTCTCACTTTCATTCTCATTTTATAAACTCCAATTTCTTCCTTAAGCTCTTAAGAAAATTTCCATGGCTTCCTTGGTTTCTTCAAAGTTTTAAAAATCAATTTTTTCCATTTTAAAACTTTTAAAACCCTTGTTTAAAATCTCCTACTTCCTTTCCTACATCTTCTCTTACCAAAACAAGGCTACACCACCTCTTCACTACTTAGACCGAACCATCCTAAGCCCTAGGCCAAACCATATTTCCCCTCTAGCCCATAAAAATCAAGTCTTTCTAAAGCAAAACCAAGATCTAAGGTCGATCCCAGATTTAGTGAAAGTTTGGTTCAAATTTGTGTTCGTTTCGATAAGTAAAGCTCGTTTTTTTGACTAAAATTTTGATCTTTACGTTCCTCATATTATAGTCACTATTTTAGTTGCTTGGTTAGTAATGTTTGGATGTAATGTTATAACTTGGTTTGTAACTTACAAGATGACACCTTTGATAGTTAGTATGTGATTTGAAAATTAGTCATAAAAGTTCAAAGTAAAATTGTATAAGTGATGTCTTCTTCATGTTCATATGTATTGTTTACTTTATGTATATGCCATGCTTATGTTACGTGATGTGATGTTTGGATGTAAATCAAATGACATGAAAGTAGTTATGGAACTATCCGTATAGCGACTATCGCTATATTGGCACTTTTGAAAATACTATCTTGTTGCAACCTTTTGGTTTATTCTCGAGATTGGGTTTTGTTTTACAATGTTGATTAAGGTTTTGAATAATGATGAGTTTATAATTAATTAACCATTTTAATAATGATTTTTAAATTCAATTAATCATTTTAATTAATGAAGATTAAGATTAATTGACTAACTTAATAACGATGAGTTTAAATTTAATTAATTACTTTGTTAATGATATAAAATTAATTAATTATTTTATCTAATAATGTTTAAGGTTAATTAATCATTTAACAGTGACAGATTAAAGTTAATTAATCATTTTAATTAATGGTGTTTAAAATTGATTAACCTTTTTATTAATGACTGTTACAGTTAATTAATTAGTTTAAATTTAATTAATCTTTTCTTTGATAATATGTTAAATTAATTAATCATTTTAGTTAATGATGTTTAATTTTTATTGATTAATTTAATTAACTATATTTAAAATTTATTAATTAATTTGATTAAGGATGTATTTAAAAGTGATTAACCCATTTTAATAAGGATATTTGAAGTTAATTAATCAAATTAATTAACGAAGTTTAAAGATAATTAATCATTCTTATTAATGATAGTTGAAGATAATTAACCAATTTAATAAGGATGTTTAAGTTATTAAATCTTTTTGATAATGGTGTTTTAAAGTTAATGAACCATTTTTACAAAATTGTTTAAAGTTAAAAACTTCTAATGAGAAGCCCAAGCACATATTCAGTTTTAAAAGTAAAATTTCGATACGGTTATGGAAAAGAAGTTTCCATAAATGATATTGCTTATATGGAAAGAATTTAGTCATACTTTTGACACTAAACATCGAGGTATGGAAACTTGTCCCTATCTCAAAAGTTAAAATTGTCGTCAAGGCAATGCCTAGAGGTAACACTACCTTCACTTTCCCGACTTCATTTTTGACCAAAATTGTGGCTATATGTCTGACCAGAGAAACCGACGTTTCACACTCCAGTCATCTAGGGTCCACCGCTTCAAGTATGTTGCTCTAGTTCTCTAGGTCTCGCGGGTCTCTTTTCACACAACTGAAACAATACAACTTTGAAATCGATGAGTAGTGGTAGGAATATGAGGTTTACTGTCCATATACGATCATTTTGTTATTTTCGATGGTCAATTTGTCAACAATTGATTACCTTAGCCTTCTTTATATTTTGTCACCCTAAGACGATTTTTTGCTCATTTGAGCTTTGTTATCCTTTGTCGAAATGACTAAACCCAAAGCGCAAGTCAAAGCCAAGCTATGTGAGGTTGCTCCCATTAAGTATTTTCACATCTACTCTAGATCGGACTCGGTTTTGCACATTGTGATGTGAAATAATCGGATACTCGGTAAGGTTAACGGGGTCCAGTTTGGACATTTTCGAGAGGTGTCATAGACTCAAGGGATAAATACATACTATCGTACGTATACCATGATTTCTAATGTGTCCGACACTTAAATCATGAGGGTATTTCATCAAAAATACATTATTCCATAAGTCAATATCACTTAATTAAATATATTATAGATTCGTATCTTTAATATAAAGTTCTCCTCTATCATATATATATATATATATATATATTACTTACATACTCCTTAGTTGTTGATATTTCTCAAGCTAAGGATGTTATGTGTAGTACTATTAATATATTGAATAGACAAGGTAAGATATATGCACTTATTTACTAATATTCCTCCAGGTATGTACATTTTTACTTAGTCCATCATGAAATGGTAGGTACGAGTGAATAATTTATTTCAGTTTATTGATATTCCTCAAGGTTGAAATGAGATTAGGACAAAGAACCATAGGTCAGGAGTTGTATATGGCACAAGTGATAATGTGTTATCCATCGTTTGCGGGAGTATGAATTGTTGATATTTCCTCAAAGTCAAAATCCCAAGGCAAACAAGTTCTAACACCCACTAGTGAAGTCGAAAGATTTCTATGTTTCATCTTAGGGTTTGGAGAAACATAAAAGACTAGTGGGAACTTATTAGTAAAATGAAATGTAATGTTTAACCTTACTAATATTCTAAGAACATCTACTATGAATAATGTCCCACTCTACTAAGTAAAAATTTGCAAAAAAATGTCTACACCTAACTTGTTTATTGAAAATGACAAACTCACCGGATCTAACTACATAAAGGAGCTAAGGTTAACATATGACCCTCTTTGGTCATCAATAACCAAATCTCCAAGGGTTAGACCCACTGATGATGTAGACCCCGAACTTAGATTTGCCTATAACAAATAGGTCTCGGACCTTGAAATCGCCCAAGTATGTGTATTGTCTACATTAGACAAACCATTGCAAAGATAACACGAAATAAGACAGTGTTGAGACTTGGTTTTTATTCATGACACGAAGCTTTCACTACGACATACAAATTTGACGACTGCTACGACAAAAAGAAACAAGGAGACGAGACTTTAAAAACCGGTGCATCAACTATGGTATTTTGTTTTTGAGTCTTAGGTCAATATTGTTAAAATCTCTCCTCGATTACATCTACATTAGCTTATATATATATTAATCATAGTATTTATAAAATATTTTATATATATGAATAAGCATAAAGTTATAGAATTCAAAATATCTATGTAATTGTGCAAACTGCACAAAAACAACCAGGTCAGTCGACTGACCACTTGAGACAGTCGACTGACACTGGAATTTTTGTGCAGCATGCACACTTACATATGTATACGAATTTAAATTTAAATATTATTTTGAATATTCAGTCGACTGACTCAGAGGCTCAGTTGACTAAATTTCTATAACCGTAACTTTACGAAAAGACACGACTTTTTGTGAAGAGTTGCGAACCTCTAACGAAAAGATTCGAACACAACACTTCAATCGAAACTCTTCACCAACAGTCGCTGCTTTCTAATCTTTATAAATACATATTTCAACTTCATTTCAAATCACAAAATCATAATCTAATTCTCCGATCTTTGCTCTTCTATCTATTTGCAATACACTTTCAAATATTCTGCATTAAAGCAATACTAGACCTTTCTATTCTTCATATACTTCAAATATATATATTTATGCTCGATGAGAAGATTATAGGAAGGATGTACTACAAGTGACAAATTCATGTTATTAAGAACACACACAGTCAAAAGTATTTTTGTATTTGTTGAAGTCCTGTTCTGCTGCTCAGGCGTGTGAAGTCCTCTTCGGCTGCTGAGGCGAAATCCTGTTCTGCTGCTCGGGTCCTTATTCGGCTGCTCAAGTGTTGTATATACCTGTTCCTCCGGGTTAAGTGAGGGTTATTAGTGAAATTCCAGAAGGAGTCTGGGACTCGACGTAGGACGGTGCTCTGAACTAGTATAAAAATATCTGGTGTCATTTTACTATACTGCTTTTATATTCCGCACTATTTACAGTATTACCATTATCACTATACTATGTATTATCATTACACGATCCATAGCGCACTTTCATTTGGTATCAGAGCCTGGTATTCTAGAGATCGTAACAACATCCTAGAATAAATGGATACAAAGAGATCTAGTCAAGGAAATAAGAAGAGGAAAAGCAATAAAGAAAAATCAAAGGAGCAAACAAACAAATGCTTCATGGCAAAAGATAATGAGGTTAGTGATCTAACTTTTGATGATATGATAGAAATAAATTCAGAACTTCTAGACACTTTAAAACGTCTCAAAAGAAAATATAAGGAAGCTTTGGAAAATCAGAAGAAAGCAGAATTCGAAAGAGATATGATTAAAGACGAGAAGAAAATTTTAGAAGAAGAACTTGAGAAAATTCAAGATTCAGACAATTCTCAACTCGTTCTATTAAGTCAAGAAATAGAACCTCAAAAAGAAAAGAATAATGCTCTAGCTTCTGAGAATCATGAGTTAAAAAAAAATTAAAATTGTTGAGTTAGATAACACTAGTCTCAAAACTAAGCTTGATGACATTACTAAAAATATTTCCAATGTTAATAAAGGGAGAGAAAATTTATCCAGGATTATTGAAAATTCTCAACCTGCTTCAAATAAGAAGGGATTAGGTTATGTTAAGAATTCAAAAGCTCACAATGATAAAAGTGGTTTAGGATATAATATAACTGAACGTAGAAATAGCACTAGATATGCTTTCATGTATAGTAAAAATATTAGTGCTACTACTAAATTTCGAGTAAAGTCGAAATCCAGTTTTTATAGAAATTTAAATACTGCTATGACCAATAATGTTTCTTATTTCTTTAGAAGTACAAAATCATTAACGGGAAATATGAATAAAAATTATCTAAGTATTTGGGTCCCTGTTAATTGGAAAAATAGAGAAAAATACATTGATGACTATTTTGATATGGTAGTTAATAATGAAAATTATATTTATAAAGGTTCAACCACACACAAATGGGTATGGTTTCCTAAAAATTAGGAAATTATAAGAACCTTGGGTATCGCATGCTTTAAATGTTCATTGTTTTCTGATACCTTACATTATAAGTAGTATTTATTTTTTTCTATATTGTTAACACTTATGTGGAATATAATATTTGTTATCATATAAACTCTCCTTTTCGTCGATAACAAAGGGGGAGAAAGATATTGCTCTAACACTATTTACAGGAATAAACAATACAAGCACAGATTAAGGGGTAAGCATAGGATGGAGTAAGTTGTTATTTTATTTTATAAAAACATTAGTCTTTATTTCGTATGACTTTTATTAAATGGCCACTCTATTAATATTGTTTTAAAGAATCTTGTTTATGGAAGTTTAATGTATGAATGATTGTTTCTTTCATAATATCTATGACATTATGGCTTCATACT
Source organism: Allium fistulosum (assembly GCA_030737815.1). NCBI lineage: Eukaryota > Viridiplantae > Streptophyta > Magnoliopsida > Asparagales > Amaryllidaceae > Allium > Allium fistulosum. The sequence goes on from JASFAW010000015.1 coordinate 4,773,516, forward strand.
TTTATATTCCTTATTCCTTTTTGTCGATGAAAAAGGGGGAGAAATATTATTGCTAACATTAAGAATGCAGGATATAGAGCGTCAAAGATTCAGGGGGAGTAAGTATTTATATATACAGTCGAAATCTATATCTATTTACAGGTTGTCATCAATCAAAAAGGGGGAGAATGTTGAGACTTGGTTTTTATTCATGACACGAAGCTTTCACTACGACATACAAATTTGACGACTGCTACGACAAAAAGAAACAAGGAGACGAGACTTTAAAAACCGGTGCATCAACTATGGTATTTTGTTTTTGAGTCTTAGGTCAATATTGTTAAAATCTCTCCTCGATTACATCTACATTAGCTTATATATATATATTAATCATAGTATTTATAAAATATTTTATATATATGAATAAGCATAAAGTTATAGAATTCAAAATATCTATGTAATTGTGCAAACTGCACAAAAACAACCAGGTCAGTCGACTGACCACCTGAGACAGTCGACTGACACTGGAATTTTTGTCCAGCATGCATAGTTACATATGTATACGAATTTAAATTTAACATTATTTTGAATATTCAATCGACTGACTCAGAAGCTCAGTTGACTGAATTTCTATAACAGTAACTTTTCGAAAAGACACGACTTTTTGTGAAGAGTTGCGAACCTCTAACGAAAAAATTCAAACACAACACTTCGATCGAAACTCTTCACCAACAGTCGCTGCTTTCTAATCTTTATAAATACATATTTCAACTTCATTTCAAATCACAAAATCATAATCTAATTCTTTGATCTTTGCTCTTCTATCTATTTGCAATACACTTTCAAATATTCTGCATTAAAGCAATACTAGACCTTTCTATTCTTCATATACTTCAAATATATATATTTATACTCGAGGAGAAGATTATAGGAAGGGTGTACTACAAGTGACAAATTCGTGTTATTAAGAACACACACAGTCAAAAGTATTTTTTATTTGTTGAAGTCCTGTTCTACTGCTCAGGCGTGTGAAGTCCTATTCGGCTGATGAGGCGAAATCCTATTCTATTGCTCAGGTCCTTGTTCGGCTGCTCAAGGGTTGTATATACCTGTTCCTCCCGGTTAAGTGAGGGTTATTAGTGAAATTCCAGAAGGAGTCTGGGACTGGACGTAGGACGGTGCTCCGAACCAGTATAAAAATCTCTAGTGTCATTTTACTATACTGCTTTTATATTCCGCACTATTTACAGTATTACCAATATCACTATACTCTGTATTATCATTACACGATCCATAGCACACTTTCAGACAGTTCATCAAATTTTTGATAGCCTCGAAGCTCTGTTTGGAGAACAGTCCGGTTTTGGAAGTAGGAACTTACAAATAAACTATTCAATATAAAAACGATGAAAGGACAAAAAGTAGACATCTTCATTCTATTAATGAAAGGATATATTGATAGACTTGCTCAGTTAGACATTATGATAGGCAATGAGCTACAGATAGATCTGATCTTACAGTCTCTGACTCCTCAGTTTGAGCCATTTATATTAAACTATACTATGAACTAGTTGAACATGAGCTTCATGGAGCTACTTAATATGTTGAGGTCAACCAAGTCTTCATCTAAAGATCAAAATACGATGCTCATAATTAAGGGGAATGCATCATCTTTAAATATTTCAAAGAAATGGATAAGGGTCAATAAGAAGAACAAGAAGATAGCTCCCTTTAACAAGGATGAATGTCATCAATGTCTCGAAAAGGGTCACCAGAAACGGAATTGTCTGGAGTACTTAAAGAATGTCAAAGAAAAGAAAGAGAATGATTCTGCTGCTCCTGTAGGTATATTCATGATTTAGAATTATTTTGTAATCAATATTATCTTGGGTTTTAGATGTTGGATCTGTAATTCATATCTATAATTCATTACATGTGCTTAGGAACAGACGTCATGTGGCAAACGAAGAGATGAGGTTTCAAGTTGCTGATGGATCTTTAGTAGATGTAACGACCGTTGAAGATTTTCATTTACGTTTGCCTAGTGGATTGGTTTTGATATTATGTATGACTTTATTCGTGAGATTATTTATGTGTCTAGACTGTCTAAGACAGGTTATATTTTTTTTTGTGCTATTAACGTTATGAACATTATGTTAGGCAATAATAAAGTCTGTGTTGGTATTTTACATAATGTCATTTATATGATCAATACTAATTATGTTTATGCAATGAGTAATTCTTCAAATGATTAAATAAAGAAAAATTATCTATGGTATTGTAGAATAGGTCGTATAAATGAGAAACGACTATAAACTGAAAACCAAAGGTTTTCCACCTTCATTTGATTCTGGATCATTTAACACGTGTGAGTCATGTCTCAAAGATAAAATAACCAAGCACCCCTTTAGTGGAAGCAATGAAAGAGTTTACGAACTCTTGGGTCTCATATATAGTGATGTATGTGTCCCAATGCCTATAGTTACTAAAGATAATTGTTCTTATTTTTTTTTACCTTTACTGATTATTTCTCGAGACTAAGATATGTGTATCTTATGAAAAACAAATCCAATGTCTGCGATAAATTTGTTGAATATAAAAAACAAGGTTGAAAATTAGATGAACCATAAGATTAAAATACCTCGATCTGATCGAGAAGGTGAGTATTTTGGACAATAGCTCCAACGGTACCTAAAAGTTAATGGGATTATATGTTAGGCTACTCCACCATATACTCTACAACACAACGTTGTTTTGGAGCAAAGAAAATGAACCTTATCAGATATGGTTCGTTCCATAATGAGTAAGGCTGAGTTACCTCTGTCCTATTGGCGATATGCTGTGACGCCCCACCTCTATACTCATGCTAGCCAAGGACACTACGGGGTAATGCCGTCAACTAGCACGAAGAATAAGGCTGTTGAGGAGCGACCATCTGTGTAATTGCTTTGTGCGAGTACCGATATGTCAGATAATATAACTTACATTTCATTTCAAGAGGAAATCCGACATATCAAATACAAACTCAAAGCTACCACATAGTGGCTATGTGGACTTCGGAAACTAATATAGAAATAAACATAACACAAATCAGTCACAGATATTCATATCACAAAGGCGGAAACAGATATGAATATATCACATAAGAGTGTACATCAAAATAGCGGTCATATAAGATCCACTACATCACAAAAGAATATATACAAGTGCTAGACAAAAGAATAAGTATACATCAAGGAATCTCTATCTCAAATGTATACTAACAAATACTACTATGCTAAAGTAGTTAGCCAAAAGTCAGGTGACGGACCCTGATAAGAAGTCAAGCAGAAGCACCTGAAATACCTCAGTCTGACCCGAGTATTATTTAAGAAGAAAATAATAAACATATCAGTCTAGCTATAAATATCAGATAAAATGAGATAGGATAAGAGATATGACAAAAATGTATGATAACAAAAAATGCCATACTGTGACAAGTATACATCAGATACCAACAAAAATCTTACAACATCTCAAATATTCTCAAACACCAAAAAGAATGTCATATTCTTTAAATAATTCACCAAAACACAAATATTGACAAAGCATATCAATGCCAATCCACGAAAATTAGTGAAACACAAATTCTAGAAATCATCAACCAGAAATCCAGAAATCACAAAGGGGGATGGCCTATCACAAATGGGAGCATAATAACTCCCCAACATGTGTATCACAAATGAGACGCTATCTCATGAACCGAACATCGACGCACCTAAAAAGATACGCCCCATGCACAGTGCAACATCGACGCACCTAAAAAGATACACCCTATGCATAATCAAACATCGACGCACCTAAAAAGATACGCCCCATGTATAGTCGGACATCGTTGCACCTAAAAAGATACACCCCATGCCTAGTCGAACATCGATGCACCTTAAAAGGTACACCCCATGCCTGGTCGAACATCGATGCACCTAAAAAGATAGACCTCATGCATCGACTTATCGAGCCGAATGCTCCACGAACGGTCCAAAGACCATGGGTCGCTAGCCCATAAAAATGAGACGAAGCTCAACAGAACGTAGTATAGTCCCCCACATGGACAAAGAGACATCGCACATCTCTAGTCTAAACCATAAAATGATCACCATTGATCAATAAGAAGTGTCAATTACACTAAGCTAGTAAATAGATGAGTTTAGCTTCCTGTCCCATAACCACTGGCTTAACTTAAATATTTACGAACAGATTGTAGATTTTCACTCGAAAATTGTCACAAGAGTTCAATCGAACAAGTCTAAGAATTAACCGACAAAGTAAACGCAAGCATTTCATACCACTTGTTTTGCTGAGCCATTTAATTAGATTTCTCATACGAATGAGGTAAAGGTTTGTATATACTAATAGATTGGAAAACGTTTTAAATACGAGCTTTGTAATTAAAAGTAGTGTTGAAATCGTTTTTGTGAAAGAGTTTGAGTATTTACTACTAGTATAGAAATCTTTGTATTTTAAAGTGACAAATCACATAAATGATTGTAGAAACAAGCAATCACCAAAAATTCACATACGAAGACGTGAATCAAATCCATATAAATCGATACCGAATCCATCAAAATGGATATTCCCAAAAATCCCGAAGAAGAAGTCATCAAAGTTGATAATAAATGATAACAACAAATCGGATCAACACGAATCGATTAAAATTGGAAATCCACACAAAACGGCAAAATTGGCTGAGATAAGCAGGTTCGGTCGACTGAACTCAGTGATCATTCGACTGATTCTATGCCTATAAAATTTCGGCTTCCAGGTTCAGTCGACTGAACACAGAGGTCAGTCGACTGATACAGGGATAGGAATCTTCTATCCCCAGGTTCAGTCGACTGAACATAGAGGTCAGTCAACTGATACAGCGACAAGAATTTTCTACCCCCAAATTCAGTCGACTAAACTGCGATTTGCAGTATTCTCAGCCTTGCCCCTATGAAGGGAGAAATCCTACCGGAAACGATCGATCGAGCAACGACGACTAGGGATTTATGCCAAGCGACAAGCCAGCCTTATAGGCTCTTCGATACACCCCGGTAAACATGTTCAAACATCCATAATAGGATTTTCACAAAATTGGAATTCAAAAACCAAAAATTGGAAAATTCACCAAATCAATCCAAATCAAAAGCAAATGAACATGAATAGATGTTAGGAATTCATACCTAACAACAATGAAATCTATAGACGTAGATGTGAGTTCAAAAATTCACTTTTAATCCTAAAAACAACCAATGAGAAGCTCTAAATCAAAGGAAAGGCCAATTCCTCTTCAATCTCAACTCAAGAAGCTCCAATCTAAGTTAATAAGCAAATATTTCCTAAGTTAGGGTTTAGGAATTTCCAAATTGAAGAGAGATAGAGATGGAGAAGATGAAGAGGATGCTAACCTAAGCTTCTCCTTGATTTCTAGCTTGAAGTTGATCTTTCCTAAACAAACTAGGGTTTGGAATTTCTATTTCCAATATTTTTCCCCCATTTCCCTTGAGCTAGAGTGTTAGAAAAAGGAATAAGTCAATGAAGAGGAGTTGAGTGGAGTGTTAGGGTATTAGATGGGTTGGGTGTTAGGTTATTGGGCTGAAACCCAAACCCAAAGCCTTAAATGAAAATATCAAAATTTCACTCAACTCCAAACATATCGATGTTTATACTCAAAAAGGTCGCAAATGTCATTTTGGACAAATGGAAGTGGTCTCGAGCCCTAATTCGATTGTTTACAAAAAGTAGCTTTTCGGACTTTAATCCGATTAACGATGCTATATTTAAATAAAACATTTAAATATATAATCGTAAAATATGGGGGTTGTTACAGACTCCCCTACTTAAAGAAATTGCGTCCTTGCAATAATTAAAAGGAAAATAAAAAGTAACAACCATAAAAGCATATCAACACAAAAGAAGAAATTTTGAAATGAGAAGTTCACCATAAAGAGCACAAAAGAGTAAGTCCGGATGTGTTTGCTCGCTGAATTCTCAAGATTCCCAAGGGCAATCCTTAGGATTTGAGGACCATTGAACTTTCACAAGAAGAACATCTTTATTTCGAAGGCGTTTAACCTTCAAAGTAATGATACGAATAGAATGTTGCATGAAGAATAAGGCTGTTGAGGAGCGACCATCTGTGTAATTGCTTTGTGCGAGTACCGATATGTAAGATAATATAACTTGCATTTCATTTCAAGAGGAAATCCGACATATCATATACAAACTCAAAGCTACCACACAGTGGCTATATGGACTTCGAAAACAAATATAGAAATAAAAATAACACAAATCAGTCACAGATATTCATATCACAAAGGCGGAAACAGATATGAATATATCACATAAGAGTGTACATCAAAATAGCGGTCATATAAGATCCACTACATCACAAAAGAATAGATACAAGTGCTAGACAAAAGTATAAGTATACATCAAGGAGTCTCTATCTCAAATGTATACTAACAAAAACTACTATGCTAAAGTATTTAGCCAAAAGTCAGGTGACGGACCCTGATAAGAAGTCAAGCAGAAGCACCTGAAATACCTCGGTCTGACCCGAGTATTATTTAAGAAGAAAATAATAAACGGATCAATCTAGCTATAAATATCAAATAAAATGAGATAGGATAAGAGATATGACAAAAATATATGACAACAAAAAATGCCATACTGTGACAAGTATACATCAGATAACAACAAAAATCATAAAACATCTCAAATATTCTCAAACACCAAAAAGAATGTCATATTCTTTAAATAATTCACCAAAACACAAATATTGACAAAACAAATCAATGCCAATTCACGAAAATTGGTGAAACACAATTCTAGAAATCATCAACCAGAATTCCAGAAATCACAAAGGGGGATGGCCTATCACAAACGGGAGCATAAAAACTCCCCAACACGTGTATCACAAATGAGACGCTATCTCATGAACCGAACATCGACGCACCTAAAAAGATACGCTCCATGCACAGTGGAACATCGACGCACCTAAAAAGATACGCCCTATGCATAATCAAACATCGACGCACCTAAAAAGATACGCCCCATGTATAGTCGGACATCGTTGCACCTAAAAAGATACACCCCATGCCTAGTCGAACATCGATGCACCTAAAAAGATACACCGCATGCCTAGTCGAACATCGATGCACCTAAAAAGATACACCCCATGCATCAACTTATCGAGCCGAATGCTCCACGAACGGTCCAAAGACCATGGGTCGCTAGCCCATAAAAATTAGACGAAGCTCAATAGAACGGGGTATAGTCCCCCACGCGGACAAAGTGACATCGCACATCGCTAGTCTAAACCATAAAATGATCACCATTGATCAATAAGAAGTGTCAATTACACTAAGCTAGTAAATAGATGAGTTTAGCTTCATGTCCCATAACCACTGGCTTAACTTAAATATTTACGAACAGATTGTAGATTTCCACTCGAAAATTGTCACAAGAGTTCAATCGAACAAGTCTAAGAATTAACCGACAAAGTAAACGCAAGCATTTCATACCACTTGTTTTGTTGAGCCGTTTAATTAGATTTCTCATACGAATGAGGTAAAGGTTTGTATATACTAATAGATTGGAAAACGGTTTTAAAAACGAGCTTTGTATTTAAAAGTAGTGTTGAAATCGTTTTTGTGAAAGAGTTTGAGTATTTACTACTAGTATAGAAACCTTTGTATTTTAAAGTGACAAATCACATAAATGATTGTAGAAACAATCAATCACTAAAAATTCACATACGAAGACGTGAATCAAATCCATATAAATCGATACCGAATCCATCAAAATGGATATTCCCAAAAATCCCGAAGAAGAAGTCATCAAAGTTGATAATAAATGATAACAACAAATCGGATCAACACGAATCGATTAAAATTGGAAATCAACACAAAACGGCAAAATTGGCTGAGATAAGCAGGTTCAGTCGACTGAACTCAGTGATCAGTCGACTGATTCTATGCCTAGAAACTTTCGGCTTCCAGGTTCAGTCGACTGAACACAGAGGTCAGTCGACTGATACAGGGACAGGAATCTTCTGTTCCCAAGTTTAGTCGACTGAACACAGAGGTCAGTCGACTGATACAGGGACAGGAATTTTCTGCTCCCAGATTTAGTCGATTGAACTACGATTTGCAGTATTGTCAGCCTTGCCCCTATGAAGGGCGAAATCCTACAGGAAACGATCGATCGAGCAACGACGACTAGGGATTTATGCCAAGCGACAACCCAGCCTTATAGGCTCTTCGATACACCCCAGTAAACATGTTCAAACATCCATAAAAGGATTTTCACAAAATTGGACTTCAAAAATCAAAAATTGGAAAATTCACCAAATCAATTCAAATCAAAAGCAAATGAACATGAATAGATGTTAGGAATTCATACCTAACAACAATGAAAGCTATAGACGTGGATGTGAGTTCAAAAACTCACCTTTAATCCCAAAAACAACCAATGAGAAGCTCTAAATCAAAGGAAAGGCCAATTCCTCTTCAATCTCAACTCAATAAGCTCCAATCTAAGCTAATAAGCAAATATTTCCTAAGTTAGGGTTTAGGAATTTCTGAAATTGAAGAGAGATAAAGATGGAGAAGATGAAGAGGATGCGTACCTAAGCTTCTCCTTGATTTCTAGCTTGAAGTTGATCTTTCCTAAACAAACTAGGGTTTGGAATTTCTATTTCCAATCTTTTCCCCCCATTTCTCTTAAGCTAGAGTGTTAGGAAAAGGAATGAGTGAATGAAGAGGAGTTGAGTGGAGTGTTAGCGTATTAGATGGGTTGGGTGTTAGGTTATTGGGCTGAAACCCAAACCCAAAGCTTTAAATGAAAATATCAAAATTTCACTCAACTCCAAACATATCGATGTTTATACTCAAAAAGGTCGCAAATGTCATTTTGGACTCAATGGAAGTGGTCTCGAGTCCTAATTCGACTGTTTACAAAAAGTAGCTTTTTGGACTTTAATCCGATTAACGATGCTATATTTAAATAAAACATTTAAATATACAATCGTAAAATATGCGGGTTGTTACATATGCGCTTAAATATGACAATGCATATTTTGAATGTGTTACCCAAGAAATCTATGCCTAAAATGCCATATGTGGTTAATACGGGAAGAAACCCCACCTCAATTATTTGAAGGTATGGGATTGTCCAACCTACGTTAAGAATACCGGTCCCAATAAGCTTAAGGCAAGATTGGTCATATGTAAGCTCATAGGATATCCCAAGAATTCCATGGGATATATTTTCTACAACACTAAGGAACAAAAGGTTATTGTTTTTCAACATGTTATCATTATAGAAAAGGAATTTCTATCAAAAGAAATTAATAATAAAGTTATGGAATTGGATGAGATCCAAGAGTTTAACATAGAGACCAAATTAGTGGGAGAACCAAGTTCGCTCGTGTACGAAATTACGCAACCTATTAGAAGGTCTAGTAGGAAATCTCGTGCACTAGAGAGATACTACATTTTTCTCGTGGATGATAAGAAGGAGGACCATGTCTTAGATGACGACGTTCCTTTATCATTCCAATAAGCAATACAGAGTAAAGGCTATGCACTTTAACTTGGAGATATGAAATCCGAGAAGGATTCTATGTATGAAAACAAAGTTTGGACTTTGGCTGACATACTAAAATGGATAAAACTCGTTGGCTACAAATGGATTTTTAAGAAAAATCTAAATGCAGATTGACAAGTTGAGACTTATATGGCAAGGCTAGTTGCGAAAGGATTTCATAAAATTTAAGGTGTTGATTATGATGAAACCTTTTTGCTCATAGAAATGCTTAAGTCCATTCAGATAATGCTAGCTATTGTTGCATTCTATTACTATGAAATATGTAAAATGGAAGACAACGTTTCTAAATAGTGATTTTAAGTGTTAAAACACAAGATCAAATCACATCTCAATAAGGGTGTGTAGTTCTTTCAATCCAGTAGCACTTTCTGAAGGAGATTGGATACAGATTCAAAGAAGTTTGATCGATCCAGCATTCAATGTATAATTCAAGGTTGTAGTTGAGATCAAATCTGAGTCAATTGAGACTTCATAGGCCCAATAAGAACCAAAATAGAAAAAATTGAAATTTACACATTTAACCAATTACGTGCTGGCCAAGATCCAACTTCATCAACATGCTATAGTAACTGGGAAAATTGAATGACTTTTTGTATAGCGAAAAATTGCAAGAGGGCACACCATTAATTGAGCCTGAAACCATGCCACAATCAAACTAGTAGCTGAGATCATTGCTGATGCCAAGAAACTTTGTTAATGTGATTTTAGGAGTACCCCATATAGCTAGAGCTAGTAACAGTAGCTGTAAGTAATATATTAATGAGGATCGATTGGAAAATGAAATAATGTTTGAAGTTAGGAGGTTTGAGAAAATAAGGAAGACAGAATCGAGAGTTAATTTCAAACACATTGATAAGAGGGGTGTCGGTCACCGCCACAATGATCCTCTCATAATAATTGGTCGGGTTGGCTTATCTGAAGTTGCAAAGATAATGGTCGATATTGGAGATGTTGTAAACATCATCTTCAAACATGCTTTCAACGAGATGGATATGCTTGAAAGCATACTAAAACCGATCCCAACTCTAATATCAGGATTTAAAAATAAAGGAGATTGTAGGATCTAGATTAACACTAGAGGGGGGTGAATAGGGTTATAGCAAATTTTCACGAATTTACTGAATTAAACACGAAGACAAACTGCAGAGAAGTAAATATGGTGAAAAGTAAATCACACACAAAATTTACCCAGCTTTGGCAAACCCTACCTACTGCTGCATTCCCAGATTTCTATTAGAATTAAACAGTCTCCCGCTTACAAACACTCTAACAGACTCGCACACCCTGCTACCACCTATAGAGTTTTGCAAACTCGCACACCCTGCTTACTGAACTAATCCTAACTAGACAATTTGACACTACCTAAACCCTAGGTGGTGATTTACCAAAGTTTAGACTTTAAATAACAAAAAACAGAAAATTAAAACAAATTAAAAACAACTCAATACCCTAATTTAAAATATACCAAAGCCCTATAATAAATTAAAACAAGACCGGCCCAACAAACTTCCCTCTTTATTCTTTAACTGATGTCGGCCCGTTCCCTTGTGAAAAATGGTAGCTCCGTTCTTCTATCTGAAATTGGGGCTTTGACTCTCTGCTTCCAAAATTAGGGCTTGATTGAAATTGAGGATGCCGACTTTTTTACGATCGAATGATGATTTCGAACTTCGTTGCTTTTGTCGATCGATTGTTTCTTCGTAGCTTGGCTTCGGCTGCTCCTTGATGATCGAATTCGACTCTGACTTCGGTATGTAATTTTTGCTTTTTGTTCTCTGGATTGGTTGCTTGAATTCGATACTTTGAAAGCCGATGATGTTGGTATTTATAGGGTTCGAAACCCTTTATTCTCGTTCGTATGAATCTGCTTGAATTCGTCAAATGATTTTGCTTGGCCTTTACGTCGTTGATTCTTTCCTTTATTATGCTGTGCTATTTTTGGTATTTACTTTGAATCCACGGCTTTAATTTTGTGACGTTCGATCCTTTTTCTTGATCGATACAGTCAAAACTTTCCTAATTTAATTTTGACTTTGACTCTTTTAATTTGTTAACTCTTGATTAAAACATACAGTTTTGATTTTGTGATATTTTTTGGTTTTCTGGCTTCCTGTTCCTCTCGGCTTCGACTTGAATTGATTATGACTTTGATCATCTTCTCTGGCCATATTGATCTGCTCGAATCATCACTTGATTTACTTATTTAAAACATACGGCTTTGATATTTGTTTGTGGCTATGTTGACTTCGACTCTGACTAGATTTTGTGAACATCGGCCTTTAGTTTCTGTTGCTCATCCTTGAGTTTGTTTATTGTTCGGTGATGATCACCTGACTTTGTCTTCACTGCTGTATACTGTATGAACTGACTTTGATCTTTTTGTCTCTGACCATCTGGCCATCTGTGTTGCTGTACATTGTTTTCCTGACTTGATCAGCTAGTTGCTGTGCATTGTTTTCCTGTTGCATTTGTACTTGATACCATTCATGTAGATATCCATCATGTCATGTTGCATCTCTGGTTCATGTGCATATTCTTGACCTGTAGTCTTTGTGCATACTGTTTGTCACTTGAACCTGCTTCTCTGATCAGTTGGATATATACATGTTTACTGGTGTCACTTGTCAATTTGAATTGCAGTACTTGAGTGTATTTCATTTGCAGTTTGCATTGAATTTGGTATCATTCTTTGAGACAGTTTGCATTACCATTGTGCACTGATGGTTGACACACTTTGATGTACTTAAGTCTGTGTTGTTCATTTGATATTACAGCTGCATTGATGATTTTTTTCTTCAACATGCCTCTGGCCTAATGTACTTGTAGTTGTGTTGTTCACTTTGATTAATTATGTTGCCAGTTTCTTTTTTTCTTGGTTTCATTGCTTGTTGTCCAGTTGTACTTGCAGTGTACCATGCTGTTTCCTTCACTTGATATTGTTGTGTTGACTTGAATCTGCATTAGAGTTGCACTGCACTTGAGTCTTGTCTCCATTTGCTTGATGTCTTTGATTGGTTCTGGTCTCACTTGATGTTGTTCATTCTTGTGCTATGTTGGTCAGTTCTGTAGCATGCTTGACTTGAATTTGTTGTACACTTTTGGCTATTGCATTGTGGTCCACTGGTCTTTGTTTTACTGGTGCATGTGCTTATGCCTTCGAACTTGACTTTGTTAAAAGTTTGAGTGTGCATCACTGGTCTTTGCATTTGTACATATGATAGCATTCTGGTTTTGCACATGAACTGGTTGGTCTTGCATTTGAGTTGAGTCATGGTTGTAGTGACTTGACCTCTATTGCCCTGTGTTGAATCCAGCCTAAACGCTCGGGTTTGACCTTATGCACGTGTTGTGACTCTATTTGTGTTGCACTTGAGTTGAACCCGACTTTTCTTTTGGGTTTGACCTGTGCTCACCTGTCCTTGTAACATTATCAAGTGTACATTTCGGTGTGCACGGCCTTGTGGCATGTACAGTGATGCACTGTGCATGTCATAATGTTCGTGTGTGATGAGTTCGAATATAAATGATGACGAACAACCCAAGTAACTGAGGCAACTAAAATTTTCAAAAACCACATTTTATTTTATACTGCAAAAACATTTCCTTTCAATTTTACTGCGTCAATGTATATTTCTGTAGATTGCTCAGATGCTGGATTCACATTGGAATGAAGTTGAAGATAAATACGAGTGTGAGTGATATGTAGTGAGGAACTGATGTAACTATGAAATAGTGATGTAATTGTATTGTGACTGAAATTGTATAGTTATAGTGAGAGCTTGAAATTGTACTATCAAAATTGTAATAAATATTTGTTTGAATAAAATATTCGTTTGAATTCCAATTCTGTGTTATTTATTTTATTCAGCAAATATTTATTTTATCTGTGTAAAATAAAATAGTACAATATCAAATACATTTAAATGAATGTATATATGTTTATTATCATCAAACAAAAAACATATACATGCATATTCCACAATCTCCCCCTTTTGATGATAACAAACATATATTTAAGATTTTGACTATTTTACATGTATTTGATTATTCAATTTGCTCCCCCTATTTAAATGCTCTCTTTCTACACAATACTCCCCCTACATATATGCATGAGAATAAAGAATTCAAATGAGCCTTGATACAATTAGAAAATCTTTGACCTTTATTTTCAAAATCTTAACTTTTCTCTCCCCCTTTTGTTATCAGCAAAAGAATAATAGTAATAGAAAAATAGAGATATAGTGATAGACATTAATACAATATTAAAGCTCAATCGAGTGTAAATATTAATTTCAATAAGAAAATCAAACAAAAAATCATAAATACTTTAATTGACGGATATTCCACTTTAGAATGATATGAATGATTTCATCAAATAAAACCATATAGTTGTGTCTATTTGTGGTATATTTATTTCAGGAAATTTGAATGTCTACTAACCATGCATAACCGTTATGACTTTTAAATGAGATTAGTAATATTCTAAATTTTTATTTTTATTTTAAAAATGAATTCAAGTATCTTCTAACCACGCATAACCGTGAGGACTTTTAAATGGGATTAGAATCAACTTGTCTATTTAATCAATTAATTTTGATATGCGTTCCATACATGCATAACCGTGAGGACTTTTAAATAAGCATGGAAACACATAATCAAAAATCCAAGTAATTCACCCATGCATAACCATGAGGACTTTTAAATGAGAGTGAATATTTTAGATATTATTATTTATTGTTAGAAATATAATAAAATTGAAGCACAAATGATTTCCTGTTTAAACTACCACATATTGACAGACTATATTAACTTTTGATGAATGATGGTCGATAGAAAAATGATAGAAATAGAAATGATCATGGAATATTTATCAACAAAAAGTTTTTATAACTCTTGTTTAAATTTCCAAAGAAATTTTCTAATTATACTTTCTCAAGTCATAATATATGATTAATATCAACACTCATCTTATTTTCAATCACTATCTATCTTTTTAGATAATTATTAGGGGGGGTCAGATCAGTTAACATAGTTATTTAAAAATCCATTTCAAAAATAGTTATAAAATCAAATTGTCTTAAATAACTAATATGATACAAGGTCAACAGAAATTATTTTCTAGAAGGGAGTTTTTAAGAAAAATTTCTGCTAAAATAGAAATTATTTCAAGTGAAAAATATGTAGATATTTTCTTTGAAAATGATGCAGCAAAAGAATGTCTCGAAATATAATCACGTTCCACTAGTAATTTTTCTATCAACTATATTACCAGTGTGATCTGCATCTGACTTTAAATTTCACTCAATATTCACTCGTCGGATGTCATAGACCAGATTGTGAAATTTCAACAAACTATCTCAGAATTATTTTCAACAATTTTAAAACGAAATTTTCTTGACTTTGAATTGAAGTCGTGTTAACCATCAAACAAATATCATAGTGTCAGATTTAGAAACCGTAAGATCAAAAGTCATTAAACCATCATCATTATTTCAAAACAATTTCTTGAAATTTCACCAATAAAGTTTCAACAGTTTCAACAATTTCTAAAAATCCTTTTTATAGCATGAGTAATCAGTAATCAATCAACATCATAATGTGACCGAACAGATTAAGTTCAATGAAAAAATGGTTGGTCAACTTTTAAGCACAAATCAAAGTCATAGATAAGAGCAAGTCATGTAAGATCATATCAAATAAGTTAGAATCTGTCAACCATCATAATTACTTCGAGTAATTCTCTTTAAAGATGATTGATTAAAAAATCAGAATTAACATCATCAATCATAACTCATAACTGGCTGATTTAATTCAGATTATGGTGCAGATTTTCACATTTTATTTATCGTTTGAAAATAAATACAACTACATGTTTTACCTGTATGATAACCTTTCGTTGTTTGCCCATTGTGAATCTGTCACCTTTATACTAGGCTAAGGAACGTTGATTTGTCGTCCGTTGTGTGTCTGGAACAGCCAGTATCCAGATAACACTAATGTTGTTCCTTAGCCTGCCACCACACCTACACGGTAAAAGATTTTTGTGACCTATTTGTAGGTCCATGGTTGTTAGTGGCAGAATAATTTGATGAATATGTTTGAGTAGACCCAAAACTATTAATATATGTTCCTTTTGGCACCCAAACTTGTTTTGTCCTTTTATTCTTGTTCCAATAGACATGAAATTTGTTTGTAGAATTCTTAGGAGCCCAAACTTGTATAAATTTTGTGTTCTTCTTCCTATGACTACAATTTTCAACACGATGACCAATTATTTCACATCTAGCAAAGACACTCTTACCTTTTGCACTATCATCAACTTGTGTTTTCCCAAAACCTAGTCCTTTTCTGTTGTTATCAAAAAGTTGGTTTCCCAATAACATGTTGAATGATTTTTCTCCTCTTGAAAAGTTATTCAGAGATTTCTCAAGATTTGGACTTTGGTTTTTAGTGTTGTGTTTTTAGTCACAAGTGAGGTGCATCTATTTATAAAATCCTTTCTCCTAGTGTCAATGGTTTCCTTAAGACTCAAGTTTTCTTTTTCAAGATTCTCAAAGCTATTCTTAAGCTTTGATAATTCTGAATCTAAAATTTTGCATTTTTTACAGTCTAGGTTTTGAATATTTTCAAGTTCAGTTTCTAGCCTAGTATTTTCATGGACAAGTTCTCTCCTATCAGATTTCAGTTTTTCAATTTTAGAATCAAGAGTATCAATTGTTTTAGTAAGATCACAACACATGAAAACAAGTTCTTTATAAGAATAGTCTCTTACCTCACTAGATTCCTCAGAGCTTGCTTCTGAATCTGATTTTGTCATAAGACACAAATTAGCCTCCTCTGAGCTATTATTCGAAACTTCCTCTCCTTCTTCATCATCCCAAGTCGCTGCAAAGACCTTCTTCTTCTTTTTCTTTCCTTTGTTGCTTTTGAGAAGTGGACAGTTTTGTTTGAAGTGGCCAGGCTTATTGCAGTTATAACAAGTCAATTCATTATCGGAATTGTCAGAATCTTTTGACCTGTTACCATTTGTTTTCTTCTTGCGTGGCCCAAATCTTGACCATTTTCTAAGATTATTGACAGCCATTGCAAGCTCTTCAATTGGATCTTCTTCTTCTTCATCGCTCTCTTCTTCGCTCTTTAAGGCAATCGTCTTCTTCTTTGATTCGGAGTTGTTGCGTTCCTCCTTTGTTTTTAGCTCAAGCTCATATGTCATCAAGTTGCCGATCAACTCCTCCATGCTTAGTTTACTCAGATCTTTTGATTCTTGTATTGCCGTGACTTTTGCCTCAAATTTCATCGGTAAGACTCGTAGCACCTTCCTTACAAGCTCTACCTCAGTGAATACCTTCCCAAGCGCTCTAGCATTGTACACCAAAGTTGAAAAGCATCCAAACATGTCCTTTATGCTCTCGCCTTTGTCCATCACAAAGTTCTCGTATTCATTGCAGAATAGGGCTAGACGAGACTCCTTGACTTGAGAAGTTCCTTCATGTGTCACCTCCAAGGTATGCCAAATTTCCTGCGCAGTTTTACAATGAGAAATTCTATTAAATTCATTCTTATCAAGAGCACAGATCAAAGCATTCATGGCTTTAGCATTTGTAGTTTTTAATTTCTTATCGTTAGCATCCCACCTATTCTAAGGTTTAGGAATCTCAGTATCACCAACAGTTATAGTGGGAGATTTATAGCCAGTTTCAATAATGTCCCAAACATCATAATCAACAGAACTAAGATAAATACCTATCCTAACTTTCCAATAAGCATAATCATTCCCATTAAACATGGGTGGCCTAATAATAGATTGCCCCTGAGAAAAAGTATTATTTGGTGGATTCATGACTCTAGAGTTAAAGAAAAATACCGGGCTCTGATACCATTTTTAGGATCTAGATTAACCCTAGAGGGGGGTGAATAGGGTTATAGCAAATTTTCACGAATTTACTGAATTAAACACGAAGACAAACTGCAGAGAAGTAAATATGCTGAAAAGTAAATCACACACAAAAATTACCCAGCTTCGGCAACCCCTGCCTACTGCTGCATTCCCAGATTTCTATTAGAATTAAACAGTCTTCCGCTTACAAACACTCTTACAGACTTGCACACCCTGCTACCACCTATAGAGTTTTGCAAACTCGCACACCCTGCTTACTGAACTAATCCTAACTAGACAATCTGACACTACCTAAACCCTAGGTGGTGATTTACCAAAGTTTAGACTTTAAATAACAAAAAACAGAAAATAAAAACAAATTAAAACCAACTCAATACCCTAATTTAAAATATACCAAAGCCCTATAATAGATTAAAACAAGACCGGCCCAACAAACTTCCCTCTTTATTCTTTAACTGATGTCGGCCCGTTCCCTTGTGAAAAATGGTGGCTCCGTTCTTCTTTCTGAAATTTGGGCTACGACTCTCTGCTTCCAAAATTAGGGCTTGATTGAAATTGAGGATGCCGACTTTATTACGATCGAATGATGATTTCGAACTTCGTTGCTTTTGTCGATCGATTGTTTCTTCGTAGCTTGGCTTCGGCTGCTCCTTGATGATCGAATTCGACTCTGACTTCGGTATGTAATTTTTTCTTTTTGTTCTCTGGATTGGTTGCTTGAATTCGATACTTTGAAAGCCGATGATGTTGGTATTTATAGGGTTCGAAACCCTTTATTCTCGTTCGTATGAATCTGCTTGAATTCGTCAAATGATTTTGCTTGGCCTTTACGTCGTTGATTCTTTCCTTTATTATGCTGTGCTATTTTTGGTATTTACTTTGAATCCACGGCTTTAATTTTGTGACGTTCGATCCTTTTTCTTGATCGGTACAGTCAAAACTTTCCTAATTTAATTTTGACTCTTTTAATTTGTTAACTCTTGATTAAAACATACAGTTTTGATTTTGTGATATTTTTTGGTTTTCTGGCTTCCTGTTCCTCTCGGCTTCGACTTGAATTGATTATGACTTTGATCATCTAATCTGGCCATATTGATCTGCTCGAATCATCACTTGATTTACTTATTTAAAACATACGGCTTTGATATTTGTTTGTGGCCATGTTGACTTCGACTCTGACTAGATTTTGTGAACATCGGCCTTTAGTTTCTGTTGCTCATCCCTGAGTTTGTTTATTGTTCGGTGATGATCACCTGATTTTGTCTTCACTGCTGTATACTGTATGAACTGACTTTGATCTTTTTGTCTCTGACCATCTGGCCATCTGTGTTGCTGTACATTGTTTTCCTGACTTGATCATCTAATTGCTGTGCATTGTTTTCCTGTTGCATTTGTACTTGATACCATTCATGTAGATATCCACTGTGTCATGTTGCATCTCTGGTTCATGTGCATATTCTTGACCTGTAGTCTTTGTGCATACTGTTTGTCACTTGAACCTGCTTCTCTGATCAGTTGGATATATACAAGTTTACTGGTATCACTTGTCAATTTGAATTGCAGTACTTGAGTGTATTTCATTTGCAGTTTGCATTGAATCTGGTATCATTCTTTGAGACAGTTTGCCTTACCATTGTGCACTGATGGTTGACACACTTTGATGTACTTAAGTCTGTGTTGTTCATTTGATATTATAGCAGCCTTGATGATTTTGTCTTCAACATGCCTCTGGCCTAATGTACTTGTAGTTGTGTTGTTCACTTTGATTAATTAT
Organism: Allium fistulosum; assembly: GCA_030737815.1. Taxonomy (NCBI): domain Eukaryota; kingdom Viridiplantae; phylum Streptophyta; class Magnoliopsida; order Asparagales; family Amaryllidaceae; genus Allium; species Allium fistulosum. The sequence continues at coordinate 4,792,799 of JASFAW010000015.1, forward strand.
GTTGCCAGTTTCTTTTTTTCTTGGTTTCATTGCTTGTTGTCCAGTTGTACTTGCAGTGTACCATGCTGTTTCCTTCACTTGATATTGTTGTGTTGACTTGAATCTGCATTAGAGTTGCACTGCACTTGAGTCTTGTCTCCATTTTCTTGATGTCTTTGATTGGTTCTGGTCTCACTTGATGTTGTTCATTCTTGTGCTATGTTGGTCAGTTCTGTAGCATGCTTGACTTGAATTTGTTGTACACTTTTGGCTGTTGCATTGTGGTCCACTGGTCTTTGTTTTACTGGTGCATGTGCTTATGCCTTCGAACTTGACTTTGTTAAAAGTTTGAGTGTGCATCACTGGTCTTTGCATTTGTACATATGATAGCATTCTGGTTTTGCACATGAACTGGTTGGTCTTGCATTTGAGTTGAGTCATGGTTGCGGTGATTTGACCTCTATTGCCCTGTGTTGAATCCAGCCTAAACGCTCGGGTTTGACCTTGTGCACGTGTTGTGACTCTATTTGTGTTGCACTTGAGTTGAACCCGACTTTTCTTTTGGGTTTGACCTGTGCTCACCTGTCCCTGTAACATTATCAAGTGTACATTTTGGTATGCACGGCCTTGTTGCATGTACAGTGATGCACTGTGCATGTCATAATGTTCGTGTGTGATGAATTCGAATATAAATGATGACGAACAACCCAAGTAACTGAGGCAAATAAAATTTTCAAAAATCACATTTTATTTTATACTGCAAAAACATTTCCTTTTCAATTTTACTGCGTCAATGTATATTTCTGCAGATTGCTCAGATGCTGGATTCACATTGGAATGAAGTTGAAGATAAATACGAGTGTGAGTGATATGTAGTGAGGAACTGATGTAACTATGAAATAGTGATGTAATTGTATTGTGACTGAAATTGTATAGTTATAGTGAGAGCTTGTAATTGTACTATCAACATTGTAATAAATATTTGTTTGAATAAAATATTCGTTTGAATTCCAATTCTGTGTTATTTATTTTATTCAGCAAATATTTATTTTATCTGTGTAAAATAAAATAGTACAATATCAAATACATTTAAATGAATGTATATATGTTTATTATCATCAAACAAAAAACATATACATGCATATTCCACAGAGTTATCCCTCTTAGGGAATATAGCCTTATAGTAAATGTAGGATTCAGATCATGCTCTAAGATCATCGCGAATGTCTTTATTATGACAAAAGTATGTCTTTATTATGATGGATGTATGTCTTTATTACGATGGAGTCCCTTCGGTTAATAATGCCTTCTTTTGGAGGCTAGCCCTTGGCACTATTAATGGTCATATTTTGATAATACACCTACTAATGAAATTCTCCATCAAAAGTGGGGAGGGATGTGTAAAAGGGGACCAATGAGTCTCCAGATATATGTATTACACAAGCCTAAATAAGATAAATATAGGGAAAAAATATACCTATGTAAGTGGTATAAAAACAAAGAGATTGCTAATCCCTTTGATATTAAGAGAGAAAAATAGAAGGGGTAACTTGTTATATTTATCGACTTGCGTGGAAATATGGCTCTTCTTCAGAATGAAACCAAAAGATATATTACTTGCCATAATTCATCTACCAAAACTGATAAGTACAACTAAAATTTCTTAAGGCTTCCACCGAAGTTTTAAAATACCACCATAGGAAGAATAGTCCAGCCAACTTGCTACCGAGAATAGTTCGTAGAGATTTAGATAGGGCAAAGTAGTTAAATTTTAAACTGAAAGATAAAATGCACTTATATATTATAGAAGAAGTTCTGAAAGAGAAAGGTATTGAACTTGCACTAAACCTAAGGGTCAAAACTAAAAAAGCTAAAGCCATTAAGACTCTCAATGAAGTATGCATTGAACCAAAAGACCCAAACAAAGCTGTTAAGATTGGGATCCATCTTCACCCAACGGTCTAAGAGGAACCAAAAAATTTCCTCAGGAATAGTCTAGATGTGTTTGCATGGTCTCATGGAGATATGTTCTAAAGCGATCCTTCAGCAATTTGTCATTATCTAAATATAGATATGAAACATACACCCATAAGGAAAAAACACCGAACTTTGATAAAATTTGATATGTTGCATTTAAAGAAGAAGCAAGAAATCCAATATCCAAAGTGGTTTGCCAATCCAGTACTAGTGCAAAAGCCAAATGGCAATGTAATATCCCCCATTTAGAGGCCCGAAACTAAGCATTACAGATGTTGCAGTCATCTACAATATTAATTTTCAGTGACAAAATGCGGTCATGTTACTGTGTCATAACATCAAAAGCACAAGAGTATGAAATAATTTTATACACAATTTCAAAGCAAACTTTCACATTTCATTTCAATGATAATATTCCATATTCGTTACATAATCCCAAATATTTCCCAAGTTTAGATAAGATATAATTATTACAAAATGCTCCAAGAGCGACATATGAAGATGCCGCTTTGGTTGATCAGAGTTACTAAATAGACAGATACATCAACTGTCAATACATTCATACAACAACTGACATAACACAGCGGATAATAGTAATAGATATACTCCTACATAGCTAGCTTTGCCTCCTGCACGTCTTCGGTAGCTTTACCCGTCCAAAACCTACTTAACTTGTAAATCTTTACTCTCAACCTACTCAAATCAAATTTTAAGCACCCAAGAGTTTAAGGGGAAAACATAAACTTCGAGTTAGACAAAAAGCCTGGTGTGAATAATAATATGCCATCTTGATTTATGTATATCTAGTGAGACCACACCGCTAAGCGGAACGGGTTTTCCCCTCACTAATATCCCTTTTAAAACTTATCTTTTGCAAATCAAATTCCTTCAACCAAACATGTTAAAATAGACAATATAAACTATAATGTGCATGCATGTTACATGGGTAATCATGGCTATCTGTCAAATCAGTAGACTATCCATCCCAATGTTTAGTTTTCACAGGGTAACTACCAACCTACATGGCTGACTTAGGCCTACCAAACATACCCAATTTTCTAACTGATTGTTAAAAGAAGACTAGATGGACTGTCCAAATATACTTATCCTAGTGTTTACTTGACTATCTTTCAATCTCGTAGTTTTATTGGGATAAATATGAACCTAATGGTTTGCAGGCCAACCTATAACCTATCTTATCTTTATTTATTCCTTTTAGTGCATAACCCTACTTTTAATCTTACCCTTGACAAAGCACTACGTACTGGAATTTTGGACTTATAACAGCTAAGGGCTAACAGTTGAAGAATAGATCGCTACCCTACACCAGTACCATTTGGTTCTCTAACCTCTGAGTCAATTCATCCTATCACAATCTATCCAAAAGTCATAAGAATAATGATTTCTTTAGTAAAATCCTGGGCTAAATACCCTTTTCTATTTCCTTGAAAATACTTTCTTTATAAATGATTTAACCCTTGAAATCATATTTAAAACAAGGAAAATATAGCCCTTTACTTTATCCCAAAATATTTATGCCAAGATATATATATTTATACACACACACATACACATACATATATGCTTTTATAGAATAATACTAATGAATCTTGAACCATTTGTAAGTTACCTCATTTCGAAAACATAGGCTATATACCAAAATTTAATAAAACTATTAAATTGTTAAAGTCGGTGACCTCATCGACACTAAAGGTCTTCTCCCCTCTTCAATATGAAACGTTAAATTCTTTGATTTATAAACATAAGAGTATATAGTCGAAGTCAACCACTTTGTATGGTGTATTATAAAACCTTAAAAGAATAGGGTCGACATAGATAAAGCTCGGCATCACTGCCTTAAGGAAAAATAAGCGGCTTCATTATAGTCGAAGTCAATATGAGCGGCATCATAGCCCTCTTAGAAGATAGGAAAAATGGAATAAAGACAGCAAGGGATAAAGCCAAAATGGTAAAGTGCGGCATTATATAGCCGACAAGAAAAACTGCATCGTTATCGCCTTCTTTAAAACATGGGGCAAGGAATAGGTTCGAAGTGGATGAAATGCGACTTCCTTGCCCTTCAAAGTCATTATTAGAATATGCGGCTCCATTATTGCCGCTATAAGTTACTTTGAAAATGTTAGGATCGATGATGTTATACATAGGCGGTAACATGCCTACTTATATAATTAAGTTATGCGGTAATGCCATCATCGAAGAGCACGACGTCGACTTTGATGCTTGGCTTTGCACTTCAACCAAACCGATCCATTCTACACTAACTACAGTTGGTATTATATGTATCACACTTGATTGACGTCGAAGCCCGTACAGGCGGAGTGAAGTGCATCATCGTGACTATCGGCGTGGCACGACCGAAATTTATATGAAAACTGTTTTCGTACTAATAAAAGTAATTTCTTTTTGCCAACCCCTGTCAAAATCTTATTGGTAACTAATTACTTTACCAAAATCCTTTTCCAAAAAACTACCATAGAGCAAATTTTACATTTCCAAAATATTTCGCAAACCCTACCTTTTATTTTAATAATTTAATAAATCATAAGCTTTTCTAGCTCAAATAATTCATAATAAATCTTAAACACTTGGGAAAACCCCCAAAAATCACAATAAATCAAATTTAATATATTCTTTAACATATAAAATTTTTGAGGCCAAAAACTTTATTTAATTATTTTTTAATATTAAAACCCAGAATAATCCATTTCCTACACTTGGAAAATTCATAATAAATTCATACTTTATCAAAAAATTATGAAATATAAAACCCATTTCTAAAATAATGTTTCTAACTTCATATCAAAATTTAAATTTGTTTGGGTGTCATATGAGAGTTCTACAACCTTAAAATATTAATAAATTCGATAATAAATCATACAAATTCATCAAATAGCATATATTCATTCAAACTATCATAGCATGACATGATATAAGCAAAAGAATCTAATTTATACTTAAAACTGAAAATAATACTAAAAACATGATATGCATAACTATTATTCACCTTGAATGGTATAAGAAGGTTGAGATTTGAATTTGATTTGATTCCCCTGAGCTTTCTACTTGTTTTCCTAGCTTTTCTTCCTCTTGAATCCTCTAGCAATGGCCGGCCTAAGCTTTTAATTTCATTTGTATAAGTGTAAAATAAATGAAGGAGAAAGGAGGTGGAGGTTTGTATTAGAAAATGTAACCCTTTTTCCTATTTTACCCTTCTTATGAATTCCTCCTTCTTATTAATGCTCTAATTAATTCCATTAGTTCATTAATTAAGGCTCGACCCATTTTAATTACCAAATATCGATCTCAGTATCCCTTTTACATTATTTTATTTACTTTATCCAATTAAATTTCCTAAATAGTGTTAATTAAAATTAGGCATGTTACAAATTCCCCTCCATAAAGAATTTCATCCTCGAAAATACGATAAGGCAACACACCAAACATAAAAGCATAAATGTAAAACATACCTTCAAACAAGGCAGGATAAGTGTCTCTAATCTTGTCTTCTGTCTCCCAAGTACAATCTCTCTCGTCGTCACTCCACTGGACTTTTACTAATCCGATTATCTTGTTACGTAGCTTCTTCTCATCCTTATCTCCAATACGAACTGGTTGTCTCACAAAATTCAGATCTAGTTCTATTACTAAATCTTCCAATGCAGTTGGAGTAATAGTAGTCTCTAGATCACGAACACACTTTCTTAGATGAGAAATGTGGAAAACATTGTGGACTCCTGCCAAACTATTCGGTAACTCTATCCTATAAGCAAATTCCATATCCTTTGTATGATAGGAAATGGACCAACAAACCTATGTGTCAATTTCCCCAGCTTCCCAAATCTTATTACACCCTTTATCGGTGATACTTTAATGAAAACATGCTCTAACTGACAACTCCAAGTCCTTTCGTCTCTTATCTGCATAATTTTTCTACCTAGACTGAGCTTCCTTCATTCTAGCTCAATCAACTCAATCTTATCTATGGCTTCTCTTACCATATCCGGACCAAGAACTAATCTATCTCCAGTCTCTAACTAACATACTGGATATTTGCATGGTCTTCCATACAAAGCTTCAAAAGGTGTCATCCCTATATTAGTCTGATAACTATTATTATACGAGAATTCGACTAAGTGTAGATAGTCTTCCCATGATCCTCTAAAATCTAGCATACAAGCTCTTAACAAATCCTTTAAGGCTTTTTTAACTCTTTCTGTTGACCCATCGTTCTGTGGATAGTAAGCGGTACTCATCTTGAGCTTAGAACCTAAAACATCTTGTAGACTCTTCCAGAATTCACTAATAAATAAAGAATCTCTATCGTTGACTATACTGAAAGGGAGTGCGGATTAAGGATCTTAAGGCTAATTTAACACTAGAGGGGGTGAATAGTGTTTAATGGATTCTAAGACTTATATGGAATAAATTAAAATTATGACACAAACAAATGCAGAACTTAATCACAGAACAATCACAAAATCAAACACAGATGCAGAAAGTAAATAAAAAGCAATAAAAGGAAAGAACACGCCGGATTTTATACGGGTTCGGAGTTACCCTACATCCAGTCCTGTACCAAGGTAGAACACCTCATAAAGGTTTTTATTATACCAAAGTCGAGATTACAATCCTCAGTTTCTAAAGGCCTTGAGGTACCCTCCGGTCTCACGAGCCCGGGGCAAACTCTCCTGATTTACCGGCCACAAGGTTACCCAATTGATTTCGAGGCACAACCACACCTTATAGAGAGACTCGATAAACTGTTGATTACAAATTGGTCCTATAACTCTGAATAGCACTTTGATCTTCAAGAGAGGGCAGAGAATCAAACAAGAATGAGATTCTAATTTGATTCACTTGAGAATTCGGCAGAATTTCGGCATGATCTTAAAAATATGAAAATTTAGAATATGGATTTGTGGAGAAGGAGTGAAGAAAATATTAAATAGTTAGTTAAAAAATTCGTTTGAGAAGGCTATTTATAGATCAATAACGGTCATAACCATTCGTGAAGAGATTTAAATGAATAGACACTTCTTTTGAAAATTGAAACGTTTGAATTTAACGGCCACCATGTCGACATGGGGTATCCCATGATGTCGACATCCCTTAGTTAAAAACAATGTAAAATTTGTTTTGAAAATGGTATTGAAAGGAAAAAAAGATGAAATGATTCTAGAGTAAAATAAACTAATTTTCCTATGTTTTAAAATAAAGAAGAGTAGAAAAAAATTATTTTTAGAATGTATATATAAATTTGATTTTAAATCTCAAGTATATATATATTATAAAAGAATATTTAAAAATCAGAAGATAGTTTTAAAAACAAACGAAGTTTAAAACAAGAGTTTATTTAAAAAAAGACAAAGAATATTTTAAGGCTAAAACATTTTGAAAAGCAGTTTTGAAATTCATTTTGAAAAACCATTTTGAAGTAGTTTTGCAAGCTTCTTCCTGCAGAATATCTCATCACATCAGGACTCGAGAACTTGTATAAAACCAGGATGTTCGTGGGTTTGTAAGCCACTTGTCGTAGGTTTGTAAGCTACATGTCATGGGTTTGTAAGCGACTAAGAAGATAGAAATGGGTTCCATCCCAAATGAAATATGGAATGACAATTTTCGTGCTATTATAAAGTTTTAACAATAAACTAGACACTTATCTTGAAATCTTGATCTTGATACTCATGAGTCTTCAAACTTGATTTCTTCATCCTTAATATTTATACTGTACAGTCTTCAATAATCAGTACCTGCCTTATATATCCTGCATAATAACATTCATATATATCTAGACAATAGTGTTAGTATATAAGTTATAATAAAATAAGTTACAAAGGTTGTTGTCATCAAAACCACTATCTCCAGTTCCTAACAATCTCCCCCTTTTTGATGATGAAAACCTTATAAAATATACTTACCACTTCGATCATACCATAACTCCCTCTTACACCAACAACTCCCCCTTACTCCAAGCCTACTATTTTATATAACTTCTCGCACTTTGTCATCAACAAAATAATAACCTATAAACCTTGAACTTAATAGAAAATGAGATAAACAAACATATGATATAAGAATAATAACTATGTATGAGTGAAATATAGCATCCCAAGTTAAATGAAATTCAAGATTTTATACAACAAAGATTGTTTTTAGAAGAACATTAATTAAGATAACACTTTATATACAAATTAACGAACCAATATATAATCAAGAAAGAGAAAAACAAAAACGAAAAACACTTAACAAGGACCCTTAACTATTGGTGATTTATGGACCGAACAATTTGGATAATGGAGAGAAAAGTTTCCACGTGGTTCGACCAAGTTCCCATTAGCGTCAAAAAGGACCTCTCCAACGCAAATCACACCATCGTCTTCGTCCATATGAACATCCGGACTCAGTAGAGGATTTTCTTCTTCTTGATCCTCTTGTGGTTCTTCTAGAGGCTCTTCTTCTTCAGAATCCATGGCTTGTGACGATTCTTCGATGATAATGGGATTGGCATGTTTATCCATAAGAAATTTCTGTAAATTCCTAAGAATTCTGCCTTGCCTATCTTGTTCTCTAGCCATTCGCAGTTGACTCACTTGAATTTCCATCATCGTTTGAAGCAAATCTTTCATCTTCTCTTGTAATTTGATGACTCATACGTGTGTGGAACATTGAAAAGGTCCAGAATGAGGATAAGTGGGTGAAGAAGGTTCATTATTAGAAGAGGAAGCCATTAATTTACTGTTTTAGAAGTTTATTACAGAGAATAGAACAGAGGAAAGGAGTTAAAATCGAAATATACAAATATATAACCAAATAACTAATTTTAGAGGGAAATTTAAATTTGAAAATCTCGGCCTGTATGTCGACATAGGGGGGTGGGTCATGTCGACATGCCCAGTTCAATTTTTGAAAAAAAGTTATTTATATTAATTATTAACTATACTTGTATTATTTATAATTTATATTTCAGTTAATGAACATATACCTAATTCTCTTCTAAATTTAGTAAAGTTTTGTTCATTTAATGGTTTGGTTAATATATCAGCAATTTGTTTTTCAGTATAAATATATTCAAGAGTTATGACTTCTTTACTTATATTATCTATAAGAAAATGATGTCTAATATCAATATGTTTTGTTCTAGCATAATGAGTTGGATTTTTAGATAAGTTTATTGCACTAGTATTATCACAATAACTTGGTAAGCATCACATATATTATCTACTTTAAAGTTTAACTTGGAAAGACCTCTAACTAAGTCAAGTTTTGATAACCTAGATAACAGTTTGAAATTTAAATGACCAAATCTTTTATGCCAAATCCAAGGGTCACTTGTATTATCCAAAAGACATGAGTTATCATTTGAAACTTTCATACTAAGGATGTAAATGTTTTTCTTCCTAATTCCTTCAAAGATAATATTTGACTTACTATCTTCGATGTGACACTTATCTTTTCCAAATTTAATTTTAAATCCTTTATCACATAGTTGACTTATACTAAGCGGATTATGTTTTAAATTCCTAACTAGCAAAATATTAAAAATAAGAGGAGTTTTAGAATTACCGACATTGCCGATCCCAATCACATATCCTTTTGAGTTGTTTCCAAAGTTGACCAATCCACCATCTTGATATATAATGTCATTGAGTATCTCGGGATTTCCAGTCATATGCCTTGAACAGCCACTATCAAGTATCCATTTATCTTTCTCAATTTGCACAGTTTGTCCATTGGTTGTTGATTCTTCAAAAGCCATGTAACATGTCTGTTCCTGCATAACAAACCAATTCGGTAGATAACTTGATTTTTCATAAAAACTATATGCAGATCTATGATACTTTGATGAAATGCATAGATTCAAACTAGTATTAACAAAAATTTCTAAAAATGCCATTTTCAAGTTTTCAAGTTTCAGATTATGAAAACCTACGCTCTGATACCAATTGAAAGGGAGTGCGGATTAAGGATCTTAAGGCTAATTTAACACTAGAGGGGGTGAATAGTGTTTAATGGATTCTAAGACTTATATGGACTAAATTAAAATTATGACACAAACAAATGCAGAACTTAATCACAGAACAATCACAGAATCAAACACAGATGCAGAAAGTAAATAAAAAGCAGTAAAAGGAAAGAACACACCGGATTTTATACTGGTTCGGAGTTACTCTACATCCAGTCCTGTACCAAGGCAAAACACCTCATACAGATTTTTATTATACCAAAGTCGAGATTACAATCCTCAGTTTCTAAAGGCCTTGAGGCCTCCTGTCTCACAAGTCCGGGGCAAACTCTCTTGGTTTATGGGCCACAAGATTACCCAATTGATTTCCAGGCACAACCACACCTTATAGAGAGACTCAATAAAATTTTGATTACAAATTGATCCTATAACTCTGAATAGCACTTTGATCTTTGAGAGAGGGCAGAGAATCAAACAAGAATGAGATTCTAATTTGATTCACTTGAGAATTCGGTAGAATTTCGGCACAATCTTAAAAATATGAAAATTTTAGAATATGGATTTGTGGAGAAGGAGTGAAGAAAATATTAAATTAGTTAGTTAAAAAATTCGTTTGTGAAGGCTATTTATAGACCAGTAATGGTCATAACCATTCGTGAAGAGATTTAAACGAATAGACACTTCTTTTGAAAATTGAAACTTTTGAATTTAACGGCCACCCTGTCGACATGGGGTATCCCATGATGTCGACATCCCTTAGTTAAAAACAATGTAAAATTTGTTTTGAAAATGGTATTGAAAGGAAAATAAGATGAAATGATTCTGGAGTAAAATAAACTAATTTTCCTATGTTTTAAAATAAAGAAGAGTAGAAAAAAAAATATTTTAGACTGTATATATAAATTTGATTTTAAATCTCAAGTATATATATATTATAAAATAATATTTAAAAATCAGAAGATAGTTTTAAAAACAAACGAAGTTTAAAACAAGAGTTTATTTAAAAATAAAGACAAAGAATATTTTAAGGCTAAAACATTTTGAAAAGCATGTTTGAAATTCATTTTAAAAAACCATTTTGAAGTAGTTTTGCAAGCTTCTTCCTACAGAATATCTCATCACATTAGGACTCGAGAACTTGTACAAAACCAGGATGTTCGTGGGTTTGTAAGCCACTTGTCGTAGGTTTGTAAGCTACTTGTCGTGGGTTTGTAAGCCACTAAGAAGATAGAAATGGGTTCCATCCCAAATGAAATATGGAATAAAGATTTCCGTGCTATTATGAAGTTTGAACGATAAACTAGACACTTATCTTGAAATCTTGATCTTGATACTCATGAGTCTTCAAACTTGGTTTCTTCATCCTTGATCTTTATACTATACAGTCTTCAATAATCAGTACATGCCTTATATATCTTGCATAATAACATTCATATATATCTAGACAATAGTGTTAGTATATAAGTTATAATAAAATAAGTTACAAAGGTTGTTGTCATCAAAACCACTATCTCCAGTTCCTAACATATACTACTAGAAACTTCATGCAGTCTAATTATATTCTTCATGAATAACTTAGCTAAAACATGTACCGTCCTTATCGACTTGATAGGTATAAAGTGTGCACTCTTAGTTAGTCTATCCACTATAACCTAGATACTTTCATTTCCTCTATACGACCTTGGAAACCCATCTATGAAATCCATGGATATAGAATCACATTTCCATACTAGTATGTCAAAAGGTTGAAGTAATCCATTAAGCTTCTGATGTTCGGCTTTTACTTGTTGGCAATTCAGACACTGTTTTACCCAAAAGACTACATCCCATTTCATACTTTCCTAGAAGAAACTTCTTTTCATATCCCGATACATCTTAGTTCCTCCAAGATGAATAGTAAACTTCGATCGATAACATTCCCTAACGACTTCTTTCCTTAGGTCACCAACATCGAGAACACACAATCATCCCTTCTTTCTCAACCATCGATTCCAGTCAAGATAAAAAGCCTTCAAATCATCTATCTCAGTTCTATCCTTTAATCTTCTAACTCTTTCAGCTAGCAATGGATCATCTCTCTGTTTAGAAGCAAACCTTTCATTCAATACTAGTCAAACTTTCATACAAGGTACCATCATCATACTCTGACTAGAACGAGCTGTTGATCTCAACTACACACTACAAGTAGTCAATGCTTCCAAATCTTTCCACTCCGATATCATTTCTAACACTGCATTCTGATGTCTTCTACTAAGTACATATGCAACTTTGTTTCCTTTCCCCGATTTGTACTTAATTAAAAAATCATAAGCATCGATAAACTCTAACCACCTCGGTTTTCTCATATTTAACTCCTTTTGAGAGAATAAGTATTTTAGCGACTTATGATCCGTATACAACTTGAATCGTTCTCTCAAAAGGTAGTGTCTCCACACCTTCAAAGCAAATATTACGGTAGCCAACTCTAAGTCATGAGTCAGATATCTAACTTCATGCGGTCTGAGTTACCGCGAAGCATATGCAATTACTTTACCCCTCTGCATTAATACAGCTCCTAATCATGTTTAACACGCATCAGTATACACCGCCAAATCTTAATTTCCATCCGGAAAAACTAACACGAGCGCGTTGGTTAATAAATGTTCCAGCTTCTGGAATTCCTCCTCACATTTATCGATCCAAACATATTTCACATCCTTCCTTGTTAGTTTAGTCATCGGTGCTGCTATACAAGAGAAATCCTTAATGAATCTCCGGTAGTAGCCAGCTAGTTAAAGAAAACTCTTTATCTCAATTACTATCTTGGATCTCTTCTAATAATTTACAACTTCTATCTTAGCTGGATCTACTGACAATCCTTTCTCTAAGACTGCATGACCAAGAAACTTCACCTCCTTCTTTAAAAAATGACACGTCGAAAACTTCGCTTTTAACTGATGCATCCTCAGTGTCTCAAGCACTATTCCAAGATGAATCTCATAATCTCTTTCATTGTTAGAATAAATCAAAATGTCATCTATGATTACCAATACAAACCTATCCAAGTGCTCTCGAAAAATTCGGCTCATTAAGACTACGAAGAAAGCAGGCGCATTAGTCAATCCGAATGGCATCACTAACCACTTGTAAGAACCATATCTTATTCTAAACGTCGTCAATGGAATACTATCTTCCGCCACCCTTAGTTGATGGAATCCTGTTACCAAATCCAACTGGGAAAACACTTTGGCTCCACTCAACTAATCAAATAAATCGTCGACTCTTGGCAGGGGATATCGATTCTTTATCATCTTTTCATTCAACTAACGATAGTCGATACACAATCTTAACGCCCCGTCCGGTTTCTTCAAAAACATTGCGGCCACTCCCTACGGCGAACTCTTGGTCTAATAAAATTCTTTCCTTCTAAGTCCACCAGCTATAACTTTAACTCTTTATCTCGGTAGGTGTCATTCTACTAGGCGGTCTACTTACAGGTTCAGCTCCAAGTACAAGATCTATTCAAAACTCAATAGCTTGTTTTGGTTGTAGTCCTATAACAAGCTCAAAAATATTTGCAAATTCTCTAACTACAAAAATTCAATTCATCTTCCTCCTCTATTACACCCAATAAAGCACAAACATCAAAACTTGGATTCTCTATTGAGTATATAATTCGGTCGCTACTATTAGGGTGTCTTAATGACATTTTCCTATTTTGGCAAAATATCCTAGCATCATATTTACTTAACCAATCCATACACAATATAATCTCAAAGACCACAAAATCAAACACATGCAAACTACAGGAAAATATATGACCTAATAATGCAAACTCTAATTGGTCACATCTCATCCCTAGAGTTGCATATCCTCCTTTTGGATTTGCAACCCTTAAGGAAGTAACTAGGTATGAGGGTTCTAAGTTAAGCTTATCTACCAAACAATGAGATATAAAATAATATGATGCACTAATATTAAACAGTACTCTAACAGGTATACCATGAATCAAAAGCGCGCCTCTCATTACAGCTTTCCCTTTCTCCTCAACTATTATCGAGGTAGCTAGTTCCAAAGAAAATACTTTTCCTTTTTCTGCCTTGGCCACTTCTGGACATTTTTTCCTGTAATGTCCCACTTGGTCGCAATAAAAGCACTTAATGTTCTTCTTTCCAACGACTTCCTTTTCCTTACCAGTTTGTCACTCATAAGCATAATGTCCCTTCTTGTTACACTTGTAACACACAACCTCAGACTTTCCTTTCTTGGCAGCTTTACCCTTCTGAGCTCCCTTCTTTTGGTAAAACATTCTCTTCTGATTCTGTCCTCCCCAGCTCTTTATTAGCTTGTTATACTGAAAAAAGCAAGCATCTCTTCATCTCTCAAAGCCATCTCCAAGACTACATCACATGGATCCTTGAGATGTGGTGAAGTTTCCCTAGCAAGCTCAGGTCTCAGTCCATGGATGAACTTCTCATTCCTTTTGATCACTATATCCATGGTAGCATACCCATATCGGGACAGTTCCTCAAATCTAGTTACATACTAAAGCACCATCATATTACTTTGCACCAATTTCTCAAACTTCCTTAACAAAGTTGACTTTGCAATTTCCGACATGAACCTCTCTTCAAACCTTCTCCTAAACTCTGCCTAAGTCAGAGTCTCTTCTGCTACCCCAACAGCAACACTATTCCACCAGTACAATGCAGCTCCTTGTAATTTCCTGGATTCCAATCTCCTCTTTTGTTCGTATTTCAAACAAAGATTAGCGAAAATTCTTTCACAATGAAGTAGCCAGTTCTCCACCTCAATGGCATCCTCCATTCCAATGAATGTCTTTCGTCCAATTCTTGCATAGTCTCTACTCAGCACAGCATAGTTGTTGACAAATGAAACTTCTTGATTAGCTCCTCCAGCATTTCCTCCAACTAACCAAGCAGTAGCTCATGTTTGCATCATGTTGACAAAGAACCGATACATTGCTCCCATATTAACGGTGGTGTTCCTGCACCCACAATAGCAGCTGTTTGTCGACCCAGGTTCCTTCTAGTATTGGGCCTGACATTTCCATTGGTAGTGGTGCTTCCTCCACTGAGATTCATTCTTTCGTTTCCTGCCTCCATATCTTACTTCCGTAAATCTCCATTCGAACCTTAATAAGATATGAAAGAACGGTCTAAGAGAGTGGGAGAATAGAGATAAAGCATATACTTATATATAGTAAATACAAGTACGTTACTATAGCATTATCCCACATCCCAATCTTACTCTCTGATTCATTAGGTTTATGTTTTCAAAATTTCCTTTTAAAAGTTTAAAATTCTTTAGTTTTACATAAACCTATGCTCTGATACCAAGTTGTAACATCTCTCATTTTGAGCCCGAAATTAAGTGCTACAAATGCTGTAGTGGTCTATAGCATTAATTCCGGTGATAAAATGTGGTCATGTTATTGTGTCATAACATTAGAAGCATAAGAATATGAAATAATTTTATAGACAATTTCAAAGCAAACTTTCACATTTCATTTCAAAGTTAATATTCTATATTCGTTACATTATCCCAAACGTTGCTCAGGTTCAGATAAAATATAATTATTGCAAAATGCTCCAAGAGCGAAATATGAAGATGCCCCTTGGTCGATCAGAGTTACTAAATAGACAAATACATCTACTATCAATACATTCATACAACTATTAGTATAACATAGTGGATAATAGTAATAGATAGACTCCTACATAGTGAGCTTTGCCTCCTGTATGTGTTCGAAAGCTTTATTCAACTAAAACCTACTTAAACTGTAAAC
The DNA here is from genome assembly GCA_030737815.1 of Allium fistulosum. NCBI lineage: Eukaryota > Viridiplantae > Streptophyta > Magnoliopsida > Asparagales > Amaryllidaceae > Allium > Allium fistulosum. The sequence goes on from JASFAW010000015.1 coordinate 4,808,530, forward strand.
CCTTATTCTCGACCCTGTAACGCCCCACTCTGAGACCCACTGTAACAAAGAGTATTACGGGAGTAATACTGTCTGTTAAAGCGGAGAATAGAGTATAGTGGAAGCGACCATTTGTAATCAAGCTATAACTACCTACCGAATACGTCGAAAGGATGGTATCTATATATTTTTTTTCAAGTGGTTCAACATATTCAATAAATATTTATAACGAAATTACAATGGCTAAAGACCTATTAGGACAAAGCATAATAACATAATAAAAATAGCATCACAGAACAGTATCACATAACAGCACAGAGTCTCAGAACAATACATCGTCAATACAGATCCAAATACTATAAGTGGGTACAAAGCCACTGCCCACACATGTGAGTCAAAAATATGTACATATCAAAGTCTGAATAATAACAGAGTAGCGGAACAGTGGACAAATAAAAGCGCTATCTATCAGCATAGCAGATAATGTCCAAGCGGAAGCACAGAAGCTAAGTCCAGAGACCTAACCTGAAACAACTCGGTCTGACCCGAGCGGAAACACTCGGGTCAGGCTAGCTAAACAATCAGTAATAACTGAGATATATAATAATGTGGTTCATAAATAAAACAGTTCTTTTCCTAACAGAAGAGTATTTTGGATCACATGAATATAACGACGGTCCCTAATCATCAATCAACAGTAAAAATCTCCAAAGAGAATATCAGCATCAAAGTGTTGAATAAATAAAATTGCCTCATATCATCGGCGTAGCCAAAGCTATATAAAGTTGCCCATAGGCAATAATCCCATGTGTGACCAGAGTCTGTAATCAATGCCCAAGCAAAGATCGATGCTCCAAAGAGCAATGGGGATATACTGAAAAGTCAATGAAATCAAACACTGAAAGGCAGTGCCCAGAGACACGATGAATCCACAAGGTAATCGCACTTACATCGTATGGTTCCATAGAACCAACACCAAATGGCGATACTCGAATGGATATAAAAATCATCAGATAATAAAAGTATAGCACGTGCACCGACCGGAGTCGTTATTGCCAAGTACTGTAGAGTTGTGATCGATCACTCGCACAGATGCGGAATGCGCGAGACGGCGAGATCCTTCCCAGAAGGATAAAGTCCCAGAGGCACATGCCGAAAAAAGAAACTGCTCCATAGAACAGGTGTCCAGAGACGGTTGCCCAGAGGCGTGGTGACCCAGAGGTCCAGTACTGGCTGCCCAGAGGCTAATGTGTCACAAACGTCTTGGAGAGGAACCCGTAAAGTGTTAACGATGAGTCACATACCCCACGTTCGCACTAAACGGTTTACTAACCGATAGCAAGCTCACACTCCAAATAATAAAAAGTCCACCTCGTATCATCGGTAAACTAGACCCAAAGGTCAAAACGATCAATCGAATAGGTCGGGGATTAACCGGAAAGAAAATACACACGGTTCCATAGGCCGGAGATTTCCCAACCATTTAAGCACCTTTCCACTTCGCTCGACGTGCTAAAAAGTGAGTGTGAGATTTTTATTATAGAAAATAATGGTGCGAAACGGTTTTATAATTGATTTTGAAATCACTTTAAAACGGCTTTTGAACGCTCTCCTATTATGGAGTAAATAGTTTAATAATTAAAAATAACATTATATAATAATAATTTCAAAAGCCATTTAGGGGTGAAAAATCCTATGAAAATAATTCCTAAAACACGTGTACGAAATCTAGAGACAAATCTCAAAGAAATCGATAAATCAGAGAATCACAGAAAACCAATATTCGTGTTCGAAAAATATTCCGAATGGTCGTGAACCAAAGTTCGACAATTTCTAATTCGCAATTGAAACTCAAAGGTTCATTGCAGAAACAATCAATTTGAAGCGGTTGCACCAAAATGGTGCAACCCGGACTCGGTTGCACCAAAATGGTGCAACCGGTGGGTCGGAATCCGACTGCACCAAGTGGGTGCAGCCCATTTCGTAGAAGCCGGCTGCACCGCATGGTGCAGCCCGTTCTTGTGAACCAGGCCGCACCCTGTGGTGCAGCTGGTTTGATCAGGCCCCAGCCCGCTTGGGCTAGGGAGAATTTGCAAGCCCCAGCCCGTCTGGGCTGGGGAAGAAATAACAAGCCCCAGCCGAGACGGGCTGGGGAAAAACATTAAGCCCCAGCCCGCCTGGGCTGGGGAAAAACATTAAGTCCCCAGCCCGCCTGGGCTGGGGAAAAACATTAAGTCCCCAGCCCATGCGGGCTGGGGAAAATATTAAGTCCCCAGCCCGCCTGGGCTGGGGAATAATATTAAGTCCCCAGCCCATGCGGGCTGGGGAACCATGCAAGCCCCAGCCCATGCGGGCTGGGGGAAAATGTAAGCCCCAGCCCACATGGGCTGGGGGAAATAGCGGGCCGCACATGCGGACCCGCGTTGCATATGCGCGCCCACCCACTAAGGGCGGGCCTGCTACCGGCTAGCCTAACCGGGCTAGCCTGCTGCGCCTGGGCAGCAGCCTGGGTGCAACCCGGGCCTGCTCTGGGCTCTCAGACCACTGTTTCAGCCTATTTTCAGGCTGAAACATTCCGGCCAGCTGAAAATGTTGATTTTGGTGGTTAGGGGTGTTTTTTTCAAGCTTTTGGCATCAAATTTCACCAATATCAATCACTAACTACCCTATTAAGATTACTACACTATATTAAAGGGAACAAAGGGCCAAAGCTTAGCATTACCTTAGGAAGCAATATCACAAACACCTTATGTGCACACCCCAAATGAAAGCAAAGATGATCAAAGAGCTATGATTCACACGTTACATAATAAAACATGTGTTACTAACTGATTACCGAAATCAAAAGATGATTAAACATATATTAGAAGAGGTTTTTAGCAATATACCTCTCTAGAAAGCAACAAAGACAACTATAGCATCAACCCAAGTTAGCAAAAGATGATTAGGAGGCTATAAGATCAAAAAAACACATAAAACATGTGTTACCAATCAAATTTCAGAAATTAGAAAGATATAAAAAGGGATTTGAGGTGGGTATTTGCATTACCTTTGCATAGAATGACTTGCATAAGCTAAAACTAGAAGGAGATGAAGATAGAGGCCATTTTTGTTATGAAAGCTTTAGGAAATGATTAGGGTTTTGATTAGGGATGAATGAATGAGGTTAAGAGAGTTTGAGATAATTTATAGAGGAGGTTTAGGGTGGGTTATTGGGCTAGGATTTAGTAACCCAATAAGAAGAGAGTTATTTACATGTTTCCAAAATTTAGTTTAAGTGTTCATATATGTTTATAAAACTCATTTTTCTTATCCAAACCCGTTTTAAAATCTCTCCTAAAATATTTAACTTTCCAAAAATAACATTTTATCCTCGTTATAAAATCCCATATTTCCCATTTAATTAAAATAGCCTTTTTCAAATAAATTTTGTTATTCCAAATCCTTTTATGCTTCATTAAAATAAATAAAAATCGTAACTTTTATTTATTAATTGGTAATGCAAATCCCGGGTTGTTACAGACTCTCCCCCTTAAGAAAATTGCGTCCCCGCAATTCCTTAAGATAGATGTCGTCTATAACGTCAAATCCACAAAAGAAGTGATAGAGATAAAATAGAGAATTCTCACCTGCAGAAGAAGATGGGAGAAAGTCAGGATAAGAGCGTTCAATAGATTCTCTGGTCTCCCAAGTGCAGTCCTTAGGATTCGGTGACCATTGAATCTTCACGAGTGGAACCTCTTTGTTGCGAAGGCGTCTAACCTCCGAATCAAGCACACGAAGAGGTTGCTGCTCCAAAGATAAATCAGGTAAGATCTCTAAATCAAGCACAGCACACGGCTCAATGATAGAATCAGGATCGCGGACACACATGCGAAGCTGGGAAACATGGAACACGTCGTGTATTCCAGAGAAGTGGGCAGGTAGAGCCACACAATAAGCAACGGGGCCGATGCGTTCCGTAATAGGAAATGGTCCAACATAGCGAGGAGCCAACTTCCCTATAGAGCTGAAACGCATAACCCCCTTCATGGGAGAGACCCGAATAAAGACAGAATCGCCAATGGAGAACTCAAGAGGCTTCCTACGGTCGTCCGCGTAGGATTTCTGGTGGTCCTATGCCTCTTTCATTCTCTGACGGATAAGCACGATCTTCTCAGAAGTTTCCCGAACTGAATCTGGACCAAGAATAAGCTTCTCGCCAGATTCTAACCAACAAGCAGGAGAGCGACATGGCCTTCCGTAGAGAACCTCGAAAGGTGCCATGCCGATACTAGACTGAAAGCTGTTGTTGTAGGAGAACTCTACAAGTGGTAAGTGATCCTCCCAACTACCTCCGAAATCCAGAATACAACAGCGCAAAAGATCCTCTAAAACACGATTCACCCTCTCCATCTGACCGTCAGTCTAAGGATGATAAGCAGTCGAGAGATTCAGCTTTGAGCCCAAAGCTGACTGTAGGCACTTCCAAAAGTGACTAGTAAAGATAGTGTCTCGATCACAGACGATAGAGTTAGGAATGCCATGTAGTCGAACGACTTCCTTCACATATAGCTTGGCAAGCTGAGGAGCAGTCCGAGTGGACTTAATAGGAATAAAATGAGCTGATTTGGTCAAGCGATCGACGATGACCCAAATAGAAGTATGGCCTGACCTCGATCGAGGCAGACCGTCAATAAAATTCATGGATATCTGATCCCATTTCCACAATGGAATCTCTAGCGGCTGAAGAAGACCAGATGGACGCTGATGCTCAGCTTTGATCTGTTGACAAGTCATGCAACGGCTTACATAACTTGCAACATCACTCTTCATGCCCTCCCAATAAAATAGGCGACACATGTCGGCATACATCTTACTCGACCCGGGATGTATAGTGTACTTAGTGCGATGACACTCGTCTAGAATGTCGCGCCTAAGTGATAAATCAGAAGGTACCAAAATACGGTTCTTCCTGCGAAGACACCGATGAGAATCAATAGAATAATCCAACAATGTCTCATCACTGGATCCCGACTCAAGGAGATGAATATATCGCAACAAGTCTGGATCCTACCGCTGAGCATGGGCAATGCGATCCAATAAGATAGGACGAGCATCCAAGCTGAATAATAAGACCGGAGAATCAGAAGATGGAGCTCGATCTCTAATGTCACACAAAGAAAGAGTCTTAAGAATATCCCACTTGGCTATCATCATAGAAACTACTACCGAGTGTTTGCGACTGAGTGCATCAGCCACACGATTACCCTTGCCAGGGGTATACTGAATGTCTAAGTCATATGAGGCGAGAAACTCAAGCCATCGCTTCTGCCTCATATTGAGATCCTTCTGACTGAAAAGATATTTCATAGACTTGTGATCGGTGTAAAGAGTGAAGCGTTCGCCTAATAAAAAGTGACGCCACGTCTTCAAAGCAAAGACGATAGCTGCCAACTCAAGATCATGAGTCGGATAGCGAACCTCATTCGGACGTAGCTGCCTAGAAGCATAAGCAACTACCTGATCCTTCTGCATAAGCACAGCACCGAGGCCGCTACCACAAGCGTCGGTGTAAACAACAAGATCCTGGTTACTCTCAGGTACCACAAGGATAGGAGCATGAGTGAGAAGTTCCTTCAATCGCTGGAAAGAAATTTCACACTTATTAGACCAAATAAAGCGAACCCCCTTACGAGTCAGAGTCGTGAGGGGAAGTGCAACACGAGAGAAATCCTTGATAAATCGATGGTAATAACCCGCCAGACCAAGGAAGCTGCGAATATCATGAACGTTCTCGGGCTGCTTCCAATTCTGAATAGCTTCGATCTTGGAAGGATCGATAGAAATACCCTCAGATGATACAATATGGCCCAAGAACTTGACCTTGCTCTCCCAAAAATGGCACTTGGAGAGCTTGGCCTTAAGCTGATGCTGACGAAGAGTATCTAAGACGATCCGCAGATGCCGAGCATGCTCTGCCTCGGATCTAGAATAAACAAGAATATCGTCGATGAAAACCAGAACGAATCTATCGATGTATTCCCAGAATACTCGATTCATGAGATTGATGAAGAAAGCCAGAGCGTTCGTCAAGCCGAACGGCATGACCAACCACTCAAAAGAACCATAACGAGTGCGAAATGCTGTAAGAGGAATGCTATCTTCTGCGACTCGTAGCTGATGGAATCCGGTGGCAAGGTCGATCTGAGAGAAGACCTTCGCACCGCTCAATTGGTCAAACATGTCATCTATCCGAGGAAGTGGGTAGCGATTTCTGATGGTCAACTCATTGAGCTTGCGATAGTCAATGCAAAGCCTAAGAGAGCCATCAGCCTTCTTAACGAAGACCACAGCAGCACCCCAAGGCGAAGAACTGGATCGGATGAACTGCTTCGCTTCAAGCTCAACTAACTGCTTCCTGAGTTCCTCATTCTCCTTAGTAGACATTCTCGTAGGAGGACGCCCAACTGGATGAGAGCCTGGAATGAGATCGATGCGGAACTCAATAGCTCGCTTTGGCGGCAGTCCGGATACTGGCTCGAATACGTCGGGGAAATCCCGAACAACAGGAATACAATATAAGTTCAAATCCTCATCTCGTGAATCGAGGGAAAATAAAGTAACATCAGAAAGCCCAACATCTTGAAGAACAATAGCTAACGGAGAGGACGAGTCAGGGTGATGAATGAATAATATCCGCTCCGAACAAATAATTTTGGCGTCGTGCTGAACGAGCCAATCCATGCCAAGAATCATATCAAAGCCCAAATACTCCATAACGTGGAGATTTGCACGGAAAGAAAAGCCACAAAGATCAATATCTATATTCTCACAGAGCAAGCGAAGGGTTGTGGATCCACCAATGGGATTCACAATCCTTAGTGAAGAAACCATACAAGTAACATCCAAGGATAAAGCATCTACTAGCTCCTTTGATACGAATGAGTGAGAGGCACCCGTATCAAAAAGAACTCTAACAGATCTACCATGAAATAAAATAGAGCCTTCAAGAACAGAAGGATGTGTACCTTTAGGCTGAGCAGAAGTGGTAGGACCCTTGGCAGCATTAAGCCTGCCAGGCTTGGCACTAGCTGGAGCAATAGGACAAGCGGAGATCCTGTGTCCCTCCTTCTTGTAGAAGGTGCAATAGAGAGGTTTGGGACACTCTCGAATAAAGTGATCTGGAGAACCGCAGTTGAAGCATTTCTTCGGAGGACGTGTCCCACTAGGCTGAGCAGGAGTCTAGGACTGAGGACGAGTCTGAGGCTGAGTCTGAACAGCAGAACTGCCAGTCTTCTTCTTCTTGTGCTGAAAAGAAGAGCAAGACTTGCCAGGAGGAAACCTCTTCTTGGTGGGGTTTGTGGAACCCACACCACCATCATCACTATGCTCCATCTCGACTGACTCAAGATGTAGAGCTGCATCGACTAGCTTCTCGAATGAGAGCTCAAGCTGTAGCATAAGCTGCCTCTTCAGATATTTCTTCAAGCCCTCAACAAATTTGAGGTTCCTCTTATAAGGAGTAGTAATAAACTCAAGGCCGTACTTGGACAGGGCCTCGAAGGAAGAGACATAATCGGATACAGAGGACTTCCCCTGCTTGAGATCAAGAAAGCGGCGAGCAAGGGAGTTCTTTTCTGACTCTGGGATGAATTTGAGCTCAAATCTCTCACGAAACTGAGCCCAAGAAAGTGTGGTCTCATCGATCTCGGCAATAAGGAGTTCGTACCAATCCAGGGCACGACTCTGAAGCTGACTGGAAGCAATAAGAACACGGTCATGATCCGGGATATCCATACAAGTAAAAATGCGCTCGCATACCCGAATCCAAGCCTGGACCTCTAAGACAGTCTCGGAGCCACTGAACGGCTTCCCTCTGAGATGAGTAAAATCACTACAGAGACGCGCAAAAGCAGACTTGCACGGAGCATCAACAACTGGGGCTGGAGACTGAGAATGAGACTGGGAATTCCGAACCAGCTCCATGATCTGGTCGGTGATCATGAACACGCCCTCTGGATTAGTGTTGCTGGACTGCCCAGCAGCACTGGTCTGACGTGTAGTTCTCCCTCTTCCCCTTCCGGACATACTGAAAGTCAAACGGGAATTAGAGTTAGACATGATTCAATGATAGATAATTAATTAAGGAATACTACGGAATATAACGGATTCCTATACATATTCCTAACTTATCTATCAATAAACATAAGGAAGGGATTTGATTTAATTCGGATCTTAATTAAAATGTATTGTACTAAGTGTATCTGTTCTGTGTTTATTATGCTTATTCCTGAAACCAGCTCCGATACCAAACTGTAACGCCCCACTCTGAGACACACTGTAACAAAGAGTATTACGGGAGTAATACTGTCTGTTAAAGCAGAGAATAGAGTATAGTGGAAGCGACCATTTGTAATCAAGCTATAACTACCTACTGAATATGTCGAAAGGATGGTATCAATATTTTTTTTCAAGTGGTTCGACATATTCAATAAATATTTATAACGAAATTACAATGGCTAAAGACCTATCAGGACAAAGCATAATAACATAATAAAAATAGCATCACAGAACAGTATCACATAACAGCACAGAGTCTCAGAATAATACATCGTCAATACAGATCCAAATACTATAAGTGGGTACAAAGCCACTGCCCACACATGTGAGTCAAAAATATGTACATATCAAAGTCTGAATAATAACAGAGTAGCGGAACAGTGGACAAATAAAAGCGCTATCTATCAGCATAGCAGATAATGTCCAAGCGGAAGCACAGAAGCTAAGTCCAGAGACCTAACCTGAAACAACTCGGTCTAGCCCGAGCGGAAACACTCGGGTCAGGCTAGCTAAACAATCAGTAATAACTGAGATATATAATAATGCGGTTCATAAATAAAACAGTTCTTTTCCTAACAGAAGAGTATTTTGGATCACATGAATATAATGACGGTCCCTAATCATCAATCAACAGTAAAAATCTCCAAAAAGAATATCAACATCAAAGTGTTGAATAAATAAAATCGTCTCATATCATCGGCGTAGCCAAAGCTATATAAAGTTGCCCATAGGCAATAATCCCATGTGTGACCAGAGTCTGTAATCAATGCCCAAGCAAAGATCGATGCTCCAAAGAGCAATGGGGATATACTGAAAAGTCAATGAAATCAAACACTGAAAGGCAGTGCCCAGAGACACTATGAATCCACAAGGTAATCGCACTTACATCGTATGGTTCCATAGAACCAACACCAAATGGCGATACTCGAATGGATATAAAAATCATCAGATAATACAAGTATAGCACGTGCACCGACCGGAGTCGTTATTGCCAAGTACTGTAGAGTTGTGATCGATCACTCGCACAGATGCGGAACGCGCGAGACGGCGAGATCCTTCCCAGAAGGATAAAGGCCCAGAGGCACATGCCAAAAAAAGAAACGCTCCATAGAACAGATGTCAAGAGACGGTTGCCCAGAGGCGTGGTGACCCAGAGGTCCAGTACTGGCTGCCCAGAGGCTAATGTGTCACAAACTTCTTGGTGAGGAACCCGTAAAGTGTTAACGATGAGTCCCATACCCCACGTTCGCACTAAACGGTTTACTAACCAATAGCAAGCTCACACTCCAAACAATAAAAAGTCCACCTCGTATCATCGGTAAACTAGACCCAAAGGTCAAAACGATCAATCGAATAGGTCGGGGATTAACCGGAAAGAAAATACACACGGTTCCATAGGCCAGAGATTTCCCAACCGTTTAAGCACCTTTCCACTTCGCTCGACATGCTAAAAAGTGAGTGTGAGATTTTTATTATAGAAAATAATGGTGCGAAACGGTTTTATAATTGATTTTGAAATCACTTTAAAACGGCTTTTGAACGCTCTCCTATTATGGAGTAAATAGTTTAATAATTAAAAATAACATTATATAATAATAATTTCGAAAGCCATTTAGGGGTGAAAAATCCTTTGAAAATAATTCCTAAAACACGTGTACGAAATCTAGAGACAAATCTCAAAGAAATCGATAAATCAGAGAATCATAGAAAACCCATATTCGTGTTGGAAAAATATTCTGAATGGTTGTGAACCAAAGTTCGACAATTTCTGATTCGCAATTGAAACCCAAAGGTTCATTGCAGAAACAATCAATTTGAAGCGGTTGCACCAAAATGGTGCAACCCGGACTCAGTTGCACCAAAATGGTGCAATCCATTTCGTAGAAGCCGGCTGCACCGCATGGTGCAGCCCGTTCTTATGAACCAGGCTGCACCTTGTGGTGCAGCTGGTTTGATCAGGCCCCAGCCCGCTTGGGCTGGGGAGAATTTGCAAGCCCCATCCCGTCTGGGCTAGGGAAGAAATAACAAGCCCCAGCCCAAATGGGCTGGGGAAAAACATTAAGCCCCAGCCCGCCTGGGCTGGGGAAAAACATTAAGCCCCAGCCCGCCTGGGCTGGGGAAAAACATTAAGTCCCAGCCCGCCTGGGCTGGGGAAAAACATTAAGTCCCCAGCCCATGCGGGCTAGGGAAAACATTAAGTCCCCAGCCCGCCTGGGCTGGGGAATAATATTAAGTCCCCAGCCCGCCTGGGCTGGGGATTAATATTAAGTCCCCGGCCCATGCGGGCTGGGGAGACCATGCAAGCCCCAGGCCATGCGGGCTGGGGGAAAATGTAAGCCTCAGCCCGCATGGGCTGGGGGAAATAGCAGGCCGCACATGCGGACCCGCGTTGCATATGCGCGCCCGCCCACATTAGGGCGGGCCTGCTACTGGCTAGCCCAACCGGGCTAGCCTGCTGCGCCTGGGCAGCAGCCTGGGTGCAACCCGGGCCTGCTCTGGGCTCTTAGACCACTGTTTCAGCCTGTTTTCAGGCAGAAACATTCCAGCCAGCTGAAAATGTTGATTTTGGTGGTTTAGGGGTGTTTTTTTCAAGTTTTTGGCATCAAATTTCACCAATATCAATCACTAACTACCATATTAAGATTACTACACTATATTAAAGGGAACAAAGGGCCAAAGCTTAGCATTACCTTAGGAAGCAATATCAAAAACACCTTATGTGCACACCCCAAATGAAAGCAAAGATGATCAAAGAGCTATGATTCACATGTTACATAATAAAACATGTGTTACTAACTGATTTCTGAAATCAAAAGATGATTAAACACATATTAGAAGAGGTTATTTGCAATATACCTCTCTAGAAAGCAACAAAGACAACTATAGCATCAACCCAAGTTAGCAAAAGATGATTAGGAGGCTATAAGATCAAAAAAACACATAAAACATGTGTTACCAATCAAATTTCAGAAATTAGAAAGATATAAAAACAGATTTGAGGTGGTTATTTGCATTACCTTTGCATAGAATGACTTGCATAAGCTAAAACTAGAAGGAGATGAAGATAGAGGCCATTTTTGTTATGAAATCTTTAGGAAATGATTAGGGATTTGATTAGGGATGAATGAATAAGGTTAGGAGAGTTTGAGATAATTTATAGAGGAGGTTTAGGGTGGGTTATTGGGCTAGGATTTAGTAACCCAATAAGAAGAGAGTTATTTACATGTTTCCAAAAATTAGTCTAAGTGTTCATATATGTTTATAAAACTCATTTTTCTTATCCAAACCCGTTTTAAAATCTCTCCTAAAATATTTAACTTTCCAAAAATAACATTTTATCCTCGTTATAAAATCCCATATTTCCCATTTAATTAAAATAGCCTTTTTCAAATAAATTTTTGTTATTCCAAATCCTTTTATGCTTCATTAAAATAAATAAAAATCCTAACTTTTATTTATTAATTGGTAATGCAAATCCCGGGTTGTTACAGACCCACTTAAATCAAATTTTGAGCACCCAAGAGTTTAAGGGGACAACATAAACTTCGAGTTAGACAAAAAGCCTGGTGGGAATAATAATATGCCATCTCGATTTATGTATATCTAGTAAGACCACGCCATTAAGCGGAACGGGTTTTCCCCTCACTAATATCCCTTTTAAAACATATCTTTTGCAAATCAAATTCTTACAGCCAAACATAAGAGTATATATTCGAAGTCAACCACTTTGTATGGCATATTATAAAACCTTAAAAGAATAGGTTCGACATAGATAGATCTCGGCATCACTGCCATAAGGAAAAATAAGCGGCTTCATTAGAGCCGAAGTCAATATGAGCGATATCATAGCCCTCTTCGAAAACAAGCACCAAGGAAAGAAAGTGGCAAGGGATAAAGCCAAAATTGTAAAGTGCGGCACTACATAGCCAACAAGAAAAGCAGCATCGTTATCGCCTTCTTTAAAACATGCGGTAAGGAACAGGTTCGGAGTGGATGAAACATGGCTTCCTTGCACTTCGAAGTCATTAGTAAAATATGCAGCTCCATTATTGCCGCTATAAGTTACTTCGTAAACATTGGGATCAGCGATGTTATACACAGGTGACAACATGCTTGCTTATATAATTAAGTTATGCGATAATGTCACCGCCGAAGAGCACGACAGCGACCTTGATGCTTGGCTTTGCACTTCAACCAAACTGATCCATTCCACACTAATTACAGTTGGTGTCATATGTATCACACTTGATTGACATCGAAGCCCGTAGAGATAGAGTGAAGTGCGGCATCGTGACTATCGGTGTGGGACGACCGTAATTTATATAAAAATTGTTTTCATACTAATAAAAGTAATTTCTTTTCACCAACCCCTATTGTCTGTCAAAATCTTATTGCTTACTAATTATTTTATCAAAATCCTTTTCCAAAAAACTGCCATACATCAAATTTTACATTTCCAAAATATTTTGCAAACCATACATTTTCTTTTAATAATTTAATATAATACTTAAGCTTTTCTAGCTCAAATAATTCATAATAAATCTTAAACACTTGGGAAAAATCCCAAAAAATCAAAATACATAAAATTTAATAAATTATTTAACATATATAAATTTTGAAGCCAAAAACTTTATTTGATTATTTTTTAATAATTAAAACCCAAAATAATCCATTTTCTACACTTAAAAAATTCATAACAAATTCATGCTTTATCAAAAAATTATAAAATTTAAAACCTATTTCTAAAATAATGTTTCTAATATTATATCAAAATTTCAAGTTGTTTAGATTCCATATGATAGGTTTTCCAACTTAAACATATAAATAAATTCTATAATAAATCTATAAACTCATCAAATAGCATATTTCATTCAAACTATCATAGCATGGCATAATATAAGCAAAAGAATCGAATTTATACTTAAAACCAAAAATAATACTTAAAACATGAGATGCATAACTATTATTCACCTTGAATGGTACAAGAAGGTTGAGATTTGAATTTAATTTGATTCCCCTAAGCTTTCTACTTATTTTCTTTGCTTTTCTTCCTCTTGAGTCCTCTAGTAATGGCTAGCCTAAGCTTTTAATTTAATTTGGATAAGTGTAAAATGAATGAGGGGGAAAGGAGGTGGGGTTTTTATTAGAAAATGTAACTCTTTTTCTATTTTACCCTTCTCATGAATTCCTCCTTCTTATTAATGCTCTAATTAATTCCATTAGTTCATCAATTAAGTCTCAACCCGTTTTAACTACCAAATCTCAATCTCCTTATCCCTTTTACATTATTTTATTTAATTTATTAAATTAAATTTACTAAATAATGTTAATCAAAATTAGGGGTGTTACAGCAAGTTGAGAGCTTGCATTGACTTTACAAATTTAAACAAAGCTTGCCTAAAGAATTGTTTCCTTCTACTGAGAATAGATCAATTAGTTGATGATACCATGGACATCAATTAATTTCGTTCATGGATGCATATTCTAGATATAAACAAATTCCAATATTTAATTTGGATGAAGAACATCCTAACTTCGTGACTATTATAGGATTATTCTATTACAGAGTTATGCCTTTTCGTTTGAAAAATACCGAAGCTACCTATCAAAGATTAGTCAACTGAATGTTTGCAAAATAGATAGGCCAAAAAATGGAAGTATACATTGACAATATGCTAGACAAATTTAAGTAATTTGAAAGCTATGATACATAATTGGCCGAGATGTTTGAGGTTCTACAAAAATATAACATGAAGGTAAACATCTAAAAGTGTTCTTTCATAGTTCAGTCCAGAAAGTTCTAGTCTTCATGGTAAGTGCACGAGGGAGAGAAGTCAATCCTGAGAAGATAAAGGCTATCATAGATGTGAAAGCACCAACTAATGGATAAGAGTTAATGATTTTGAACAGAGAGACAGTAGCCCTTAATAGGTTTATAAGCCGATCAAGCAAAAATGTATTCCATTCTATAATTTTCAAAAAAAGTATACTGACTTTGTATGGACTCCAGAATACCAAATGCCATTCGAAGATTTGCAAAATCATCGTATCAAGCCTCCACACTTATCCAAGCTGATAGATGGAGAAGATATGTTTCTTTATCTAGTTGCTTCGGAGAAAGCACTCGGTTCGGAATTGGTCTGAGATGATGATAGAGTTTAGCACCTAGTTTACATTGTAAGTAAAAGGCTCGACCAAGAGGAAAAGCATTATCTAACTATTTCAAATGTTAGGCAATTTTCTACCTTTATAGTGAGAAAGCTACGACCTTACTTTCAGCTCATCCAATCAAAGTCCTAATAAATCAGTCACTGCGAATGGTTTCAGAGAACCCAAAACATCAGGGAGGCTTATTAAATTGGCTATTGAACTTAGACAATATGTTATCTCTTATATTCCTAGAACTGCCATCAAAGAATAGATACTGGCTAACTTTATTTCTAAATGTACAGATTATGATACTAAGTCCAAATGATAACAAAACAAAAAAGCTTTCATTGCAACTCTATGTCGATTGAGGCTCACTAAGTAAGGGATGGGAGCAGGCTATGTACTAGTCACTCCAAACAACCATTAAATCTAATGTGCAATAAAGCTTGCATTTTCGATTACCAATAGCATAGCCGAATATGAATCTTTGATTGTAGGATTAATGATGGCCTTCTCTATCAATGTTTTGGATATTAGACTTTATAGTAATTCTCGGATCGTTTTCAATCAAATCCTTAACAATTATCAAATGAGAGATCTAAAGCTTGCTTTGTATGTGAAACTAGTGAAGCAATTACTTATAACTTTCCAAAGTTATTGCACCAACCGGGAACGAATGCGAGAGAAGATACACTGGACAAATGTTCAAGCTCTTGGGATGTTCAAGAATAGAAATTCATTCTAGTTGAGGCTCCCGGGAAATCAAGCTTATAAGTGCCTAAAAAGGTCCTAAAAGAGTTAGTGGTATGCATATATCTAACTATGTAGTTAATATTGTTCATAATAAAAGTGTTTTTTTCATTTACACACTTTTTTATGTTGTTAATATTTAGTAAACTAATAAATTAAAGTATATAATAAGAAAATCCTTAAATAAAATGTTATGTGATTGTTGTTGTGAATAGCTGCAATCGTGAGTAATTAATCACAATATAAAGTAATATTTTGTTTTAAATATACCGGTCAAGACGCTTTGATAAAGATATTGATACATCCGTTGAGACCAGAGTATCTAATGCTCTTCAAATGTTATGCAGTGTATTGCTCATGGCAGTTGGGGGCACCAAGGGGTTACGTACTCATAGTTATTGGTATGGAATGACTCGTCCAGGTTTTTTTATTGGTTAATAACAACTAGGTCAAACATGAAATCTCATAATGACGATATTACATAGTTCCCTTAACCTGATAATAGCTGGAACTTTAATGTGGATACTCCTATTTGCTTATGGTTAAATCATGCATAGTGATTCATCGAGCGACTATATTTAGTTCGAAGATGAAGCACTATTTAAAGAGAATTGGCCTCTTCGGTTGTATAAGGTTAGTATCACGATCAACTATAGTCAACTTAAAGTTGAAATTTTTAGCCAGAGTAGAACGGTTAATAATAAATGTAATTATTGGACCAAGGATTTTGTCTATGAAATATTCAAGTTGGACGTGGGAAATACTAGTGTTTTAACCTATACTAAATTTCATGCATCCTATTGTGATTTAGTGTCGGCGAAGAGAACACGTGTAAATCATTGTCACTATTGGTAGTGCTTAAGATAATATAAAAATTGATTTTACCCAAAATACTTGTAAGTGATAGTTTTGACCAAACTGCCACACCACTAACTAAAGTAACGTGCGAACATTAATATTTGAAGTGTTCAATACTACCACTCATTGAACTTACACCTATGTACCGCATAACCGAATATATTTCAATTTCTTAAATACCATTTGATTTAACTAGTTTATAATTGTTATAAATTAGTTAAATTAATTAATATTTGGAGAAATATTAAATCCTAGTATACTTAGTATTTAGAGTGCCTTTAGTAAGTAGGATGGCTCTTGGAAAAAAATTGGTGATTTTAGTAGTTATTTGAGTGTGTATATGTAACAACCCGTATATTTTACTATTGTATATTTAAATGTTTTATTTAAATATAGCATCGTTAATCGGGTTAAAGTCGGAAATGTTACTTTTTGTAAACAGTCGAATTAGGACTCGAGACCACTTCCATTGAGTTCAAAACGACGTTTACAACTTTTTTGAGTATAAACATTGATATGTTTGGAGTTGAGTAGAATTTTGCTATTTTTCTATTTGGGATTTGGGTTTGGGTTTCAACCCACTAACCCAACATAATACCCTAACTCCACTCAACTCCTCTTCATTCATTCATTCCATTTCCTAACAATCTAGCTCAAGAGAAAAATGGGGGAGGAGATTGGAAATTAGAATTCCAAAACCCTAGTTTGTTTAGGAAATACAAATTCAACTCCAAAATCTAAGAGAAGCTTAGGTAAGCATCCTCTTCAACTTCTCCATCTCTATCTCTCTTCAATTCTTAGAAATTCCTAACCCTAAGTTAGAAAAAACTTTACCTTTGATAATAGATTGAAGATTCTAGAGGTGTATTGAAGAGGAATTGGCCTTTCCTTTGTTTTAGAGCTTCTCGTTTGTTGTTTTTGAGTTTAAAGGTAAGTTCTTTAACTCACATCTACGTCTATAATCTCATTGTTGTTAGATATGAATTCCTAATATTTATTTGTGTTCATTTGCTTTTGATTTGAATTGATTTGGTGAATTTTCCAAATTTTGGTGTTTTGGTCCAATTTTATGAAAATCCTACTATGGATGTTTGGACATGATATTTGGGGTGTATCGAAGAGCCTATAAGGCTGGGTTGTCGCTTGGCATAAATCCCTAGTCTCCGTTGCTCGTCCGATAGCTTCCAATTCGTTTTGGCCATTAAGGCCTAGGCAAACTGTTGCCCAGACCAGGTCTTCAAACGTCTGAATTTCAGTTTCAGACGTCTGGTTATGCCTTCTGGAGAAAAGAATATACGGCAGAAAAATAAAAATGGCAGTGACTAATTTCAGACGTCTGAATTTATGGTTCAGACGTTTGAAAGGGGTTTCAGACGTCTGTTTAGAGATTACAGACGTCTGGATGGTTTTCTGGAATATTTCCAGAGACCAAATCCAGACGCCTGGATTTATCGCCAGACGTCTGGAACTGTCCAGTTTTGCCTATTTGCCTATTTTTCGAGTGAATTTCCAATTTTAATCGATTTTTGTTGATCCGGTTAGTTGTTATCAATTATTATCAACTTTGATGACTTCTTTCTTTGGATTTTTGGGAATACCCGTTTGATGGATTTGATATCGATTTTTATGGATTTAATTCACATTTTCGTATGTGAATTTTTGGTGATTGATTGTTTCTACAATCATTTCTGTGGTTTGTCACTTTAAAATACAACGGTTTCTATACTAGTAGTAAATACTCAAACTCTTTCACAAAAATGATTTCAACACTACTTTTAAATACAAAGCTCGTTTTTAAAACCGTTTTCCAATCTATTAGTATATACAAACCTTTACCTCATTCATATGAGAAATCTAATTAAACGGCTTAGCAAAACATGTGGTATGAAACGCTTGCGTTTACTTTGTTGGTTAATTCTTAGACTCGTTCGATTGAAATCTTGTGACAATTTTCGAGTGGAAATCTACAATTTGTTCGTAAATATTTAAGTTAAGCTAGTGGTTATGGGACATGAAGCTAAACTCTTATATTTACTAACTTAGTGTGATTCACACTTCTTATTGATCCATGGTGATCATTTTGTGATTTAGACTAGCGATGTGCGATGTCTCTTTGTTTGTGTGGGGATTAAAAACCCCGTTTGTGGAACTTCGGTTCAATTTGGTGGGGTAGCGACCCATGGTCTTCGGCCCGTTTATGGAGCCTCGGCTCAAAAATTGATGGTTAGCGACCATGGAATAGCATTCCGTTTGTGACACACGTGTTGGTGAGTTTTTATGCTCCCGTTTGTGATAGGCCTTCCCCCTTTGTGATTTCTGGATTTTTGGTTATTGATTTCCAGAATTTGTGTTTCACCAATTTTTGTGGTTTGCATTGATAAGCTCTATCAATATTTGTGTTTTGGTGAATAATTTAAAGAATATGACATTCTTTTTGGTGTTTGAGAATATTTGAGATATTGTATGATATTTGTGGTTCTCTGATGTATACTTGTCACGGTATGGCATTATTGTTATCATATGTTTTTGTGATATCTCTTATCCTATCTCATTTTTTTCTGATAATTATAGCTAGACTGGTCCGTTTATTATTTTCTTCTTAAATAATACTCGGGTCAGACCGAGGTATTTCAGGTGCTTCTGCTTGACTTCTTATCAGGGTCCGTCACCTGAATTTTGGCTAACTACTTTAGCATGGTAGTTTTTTGTTAGTATACATTTGAGATAGAGACTCCTTGATGTATACTTATTCTTTTGTCTAGCACTTGTATCTATTCTTTTGTGATGTAGTGGATCTAGTTTGACCACTACTTTGATGTACACTTCTATGTGTTATATTCATATCGGTTTCCGCCTTTGTGATATGAATATCTGTGATTGATTTGTGTTATGTTTATTTCTATATTTGTTTCCGAAGTCCATATATCCACTGTGTGGTATCTTTGAGTTTGTATTTGATATGTCGGATTTCCTCTTGAAATGAAATGTAAGTTATATTATTTGACATATCGGTACTCGCATAAAGCAATTGCACAAATGGCCGCTCCTCAACAGCCTTATTCTTCGTGCTAGTCGATGGCATTACCCAGTAGTGTCCTTGGCTAGTGTGAGTATAGAGGTAGGGCGTCACAACTTGGTATCAGAGCCAAACTTCAGAACAATGTAGAATAATCTAGCAAGGATCATTGTCCTAAGTCTTTCTTAGGAATTGTGCCATAGGATTTAATTCGAGTCTTCGTACCGTTCTATCCTATTTCTTTTTATGATGCCTTGTTTTATCAATAAAGTTTGTTTGATATTCATTCTGTAAATAACCTTTTTCCTCTTCTTTCTTTCTTAAAGAAGAGAAATGGTTAGACCAGGCCGTCCCAGTGCTGGTCAATCCAGTGCTACTCCTCAGGATGGAGTATTTATGTCTGCCCGGCAGCTTTTAGATCTTGTGAAGAATGCTCAAGCTATCGGACCCATTCCGGAGCCTACTCATCCTAAATCTGGGTTTGCACGCTTGTGCGGTTATTACACCAACTTGGGTGGAAGGCCTTTCAAGGGTTCCGAAAGCGTTATAGAAGTCCAGGCTTGGCTTAGATCTTGCGACCGCATCTTTTCTCGCATGAATCTTATTTATCTTCATCGAGAACAAGTGGATTCTAGCATGCTCCAGGAGAGAGCATTAGATTGGTATGAGCTTCTGATTTCTGAAATTATTGAAGTGGATCTTACTTGGGAGCAATTCCGGGAAAGGTTTGAATTAAAGTTTGTGCCGAAAGCTGAAAAGGTATCTTTATCCCGACGCTTTATCGACCTTGTTCAGGGTGAATCTTCTGTGACCGACTATGTCGCATCTTTTGAATCTCTTTCTAAATATGGGGTCGAGTATATTAATATCCCATTAAAGAAAAATCAAAGATTTGTCTATGGGTTGAATAAGAACCTCAAAAAGCCATTACTTCTGAAACTAGAAGTTTCTTTCAATCAGCTTGTTGATATCGCTCTTCGACTCAAAGAGGCCGATAAAGAAAGTGATGTTGAAGTCAAACAAAACATCAATAAGAAGAGGCCTTTTAAGTTCAAGCCTAATCCCAACAAGAAAGGGAAACAAGCAACTTCGGTAGCACGGACTTTTACCTCTAGTCGTAGGCAATGCTACAATTGTGGTTCTAAGGACCATTATGCAAATAGGTGCCCAAAACCTCTTTCTTGTCGCTATTGCAAAGGTTCGGGTCATACTATATCTTCATGTCCCAAACTTCAAAGCAAGAAGGAAGGCAAGCTAAATGTTGTGTAAGCCCCTACTAACACTTCTCTTGGTCAAGGTATTTCTCATTCTATTCTTGATGGCATTATTATATTTCATGATCTCCCTATAGTTCTTTTTGATACGGGTACATATCACTCTTTTATATCAAAAGAACTTGTTGGTGCTTTGTCTTTGAATGTTATTGGCTTGATGACTTCATTGAGAATTGCGAATCCGGTTGGTGGATTCGCAACACTCAGTTTACTGTCTGAAGATGTCGAAATTATTTTATGTGATTATGCCTTCCGAGCCGATTTGCATGTTATGCGTTACCTAGGTTTCAGAATGATTTTGGGGATGGATTGGCTTAACCGATATGAATCCCATATCGTATGTCCAGAGCAGACTATATATCTTCGACATCCTCAATCTGTTAAGCAGATTTCTCTTGTTCTTAAAGATTCAGATTCCAATTCGGGAGCATCCTTGTATTCTCTAAATCCTCATAATGACAATAATGATGATGTGGAAGATGTCATTTCCCTTATTCACATTGTTCGTGAATTTCCCACATATTTGAGCCCGTTTTAGGATTACCACCTAAGCGAGCAATTGAGTTCAGAATTAATCTAATCCCTGGAGCTCTACCTATCACTCGTCCTCCTTATCGTATGTCCAATAAGGAAAATGAGGAGATACATAATCAATTATCTGAATTGGAAGGAAAACAGTTATTCGTTCTAGTTCCTCTCCATGGGGAGCTTCGGCTATTTTTGTGAAGAAATCTAATGGTACACTTAGGCTTTGCGTTGACTACCGCAAGCTTAATGATCTCACCATCAAGAATAAATATCCCTTACCTCGGATTGATGATTTATTCGACCAACTTAGTGGTGCTAGAGTCTTTTCACAGTTAGACTTAGCAACCAGTTTTCATCAGCTCCGTATTGCAGTGGATAACATTCCTTTGACATCGTTCTGTACTTGTTATGGATCTTATGAATGGCTTATTATGCCATTTGGTTTGACGAATGCTCCAGCTTATTTCGTTGACCTTATGAATCGAGTTTTCAAAGACTTCCTCGATCGATTTGTTCTCATCTTTATCGATGATATTCTTGTTTATTCTAAAACTGAGGAAGAGCATGAAAATCATCTTCGAATTATGTTGGAAACTCTTAGGAGCAACCAATTGAAAGCAAAATTTTCTAAATGCCACTTTTGGCAATCTTGTGTGAAATTTTTGGGGCATATTGTTTCTGAATCCGGAATTTCCATGGATCCTTCAAAGATTGAAGCGATTCAAAATTGGGAGTGTGACAGAAATTCGTAGCTTTCTCGGATTGGTGGGCTATTACCGTCGGTTCATAAAAGACTTTTATAAAATTTCCATACCTCTTACTAATTTGACAAAGAAGGGATTTAAATACATTTGGTCAGACAAATGTGAAGCTGCTTTTCAGAAACTGAAAGAACTCCTTTCCGATGCTCTGATTCTTGTGATTCCCGAAGGGAACCATCTTTATTGTTTATACCGATGCTAGTTGTGTTGGTTTGGGAGCCGTTCTCATGCAAAGGGAATGTGTTATCGCTTATGCTTCTAGGCAATTAAAGCCTGCCGAGACTAGATATGCCATTCATGATTTAGAGCTCGCAGCTATTGTTTTCGCCCTTAGAATTTGGCGTCATTATCTTTTGGGAGAGAAATTTGTTCTCTACACCAATCATAAATCTTTGAAGTATTTATTTTCTCAAAAGGAACTTAATTTGCATCAACAATGTTGGCTCGAGTTCCTTGCATCTTATGATCTAGATATTCTCTATACTCTCAGAAAGGGAAATCGTGTTGCCGATGCTCTTAGTCGTAAGCAACAAGCGGTTGTTTCAATGATGATATCCGAATGGAATGATCTTGAGACTTTGTCCACTTATGAGATTTGAGATCGTGAATCCAATTCATGTTCATCTCTTGTTTTATGTAGCCTTGAGGCTCACCCTTCTCTTTTAGACTGCATTCTTGAAGCTCAAAAGCATGATCCCGAATTAGTTCTTCTTAGCCAAAGTTGTAGGGATAAAGTTGATATTGAAGGTTTGAAAGACTTTGATATTGATACTTGTGGTGGTATACGAAAATTTGGTAGACTTATCATGCCAAATATTAGTGATCTTCGAAAAGACATTTTAGAAGATTCTCATTGTTCTAAATTTACCATTCATCTCGGAAATAGTAAAATGTACACGGATATGAAGCAACTTTATTATTGGGATGGAATGAAATCTGATATTGCTAACTTTATTAAGCGTTGCATTACTTGCCAACTCGTGAAGGCCGAACATCAAAGGCCTGGTGGGTTATTGCAACCTTTGGACATTCCCGTTTGGAAGTGGGATCAAGTCTCCATGGACTTTATTGACGGTCTTCCCTGTTCTCGTTCGAGTCATGATTGCCTATGGGCGATAGTAGATAGACTTACAAAATCCGCCCATTTTATTCCCGTTTGGTCCAATCTGACCGTACCTCTTTTAGCCAAACTCTATGTAAAAGAAATTGTTAAATTTCATGGAGTTCCTGCTTCTATTGTTAGTGATCGTGATCCATTATTTACTTGTGGATTTTGGAATGGTCTTCAAAAAGCTTTGGGAACAAAGCTTAATTTTAGCACCGCTTATCATCCTCAGTCCGATGGACAAACCGAGCGTGTGAATCAAACTCTTGAAGATCTTTTTCGTGCATGTGTTCTTGATTTTGGTGGAAGTTGGGAAGATCATATTTCTCTTGTTGAGTTTTCTTATAATAATACCTTCCAATCTAGTATTGGTATGGCACCTTTTGAGGCACTCTATGGGAGGCCATGCCGATCTCCTTTGTGTTGGCTTGAAGCCGGTGAAGATGTTTATTGAGTTTCATGATACGTGAATTTGAAAGAATGATGGACTTGTTGAAAATTTGGAGATGAAGACCTTTATGGATGGAATAATATTTCTTTATCTTCCAAATTAATTCTATTTATGCACATTCTAAAAGGAAAGGATGTCGATGGCGAGAAGAAGAGAGTGGGTATTAATACATATTGAGCAAAGAATAATAAGTATTGCACCAATAGAATTTTTTTAAGATTATTGCATATTAAACGGCTTTTCAATGTTAAATTAAGTAGCGAAGGAGAATTTGAAGCTCGAAACACAAAGGGCTATATTGTTGTTAACCGATTTCTGTTTTACTTGCTTCATATTGTACTAGGAAAATCATTATTATACACTCACATACACACAAAGATATATATATATATATATATATATATATGTGTGTGTGTATGATATAATGGAATGTAATTATATAACGTATTGATAGACTTCACATTTCTTTACACAGATTTCTTGGAGCTATTATGCACTATATATGCAAGTCATTGTTGAAAAACAGCGCACTGTCATCAATGAGTGTCAAATAAAAACCGTGCACATCTCTGAGCAACTTTCCAACTTCTTCATTGAAATGTATTAAATTAATGTTAATGAAATCATATGCACGTAGGGTAGTTAGTGGTCTCCTAAAGACTGCATTAGTTTTATCACCAGGATCTGCAATAAAATCATAGTATGAATGGTAGTAAGAAGTGAGACCAGGCATGGTAGCAGAACAATCTACAAAGTTGTCCTGAGGTAGATAGGCTGGTAGCGATCGAAGAATGCATTGAAATGCAGCTAGCATACAAGCTAAAGGCAGCAGGCAGTAAGGATGCATTGTTTAAGACTAGGTTAAAATATGCATAGATGTGAGTCATCAGTGGTATGCACTAAAATACAATGGGCATGTTGAATGGAATCAAGAAGGAGTCAATGTAGGCCTATGGGCATTAAGAGCAGTTGAGTCTTGGAAATACTAAGTTCAAGTGTGTGAATCAAGCATGGAAGTAAGAACTGAATTTAATGCAAAGGTAGAGTTTTGGTTCTTAGTGAAGAGCAATGGATGGTGTGTGAGCTGAAGTAAGCTAGAAGTGGTGAAATGTGTGCTGAAGCAGGCAAGACCAGTTGAAGTGCCAAAGTGATGAAATTCAGATCAAAACTGAAGTGATGAACCAATGATCACTTATTGACAATGATGATTTTGTATGATATATTTTATTTATGAGATCGTTCTTATATTTAACCATCTCTTTATGTTTGTATTCCCTTACATAAGATATACAAAATTTTATTTGGACAATTATTGCATGTTGATAACAAATTCACAAACAGTAGCGATTACTTTCGTCTCAGTTTATTGTTGGTTTAAGTTATTTTTACCAATCTCCTACCTGAATATCATATGAGAATCAAAATATGTATGAAATTTATTTCTAGAGTTTGTTTGTGCTACAATTAAATTACTTTTTTTCAGTTGACATTTGCTTCGGTGGTTTCATAACAACCAAAGCAAAAGCCTCAATAAATTGCTTTGGTTGTCATGTGACAAACAAAGCAAAAGCCTCAATCAATTGCTTTAGTTAGTCATGTGATAAACAAAGCCTCAATCAATTGCTTTAGTTGTTTAAAGAACCGAAGCAAATGACCCATGTTGCTTCAGTTCACCAACCAAAGCAACATGTTTTGGCTTATTGCTTCGTCTTTATTTGCTTCGGTTGTTGAACCAAAGCAATAGGGGTAAACAACCGAAGCAAATGACATGTTTTTTTAGTAGTAAATCATAAGTTAAATATGGAAGAATTAAAGACTAATGCTTATAATTAGAAACATATAAAGCCAAAATTTCAATACTTAATCAAAATTACAAAATTATTGTATATTATATTTATACTAATAATTTAGCAAGGCAATCTATATATATATATATGTGTGTGTGTGTGTTTGCATAGTAGATATACATCCCAATATCTACTCACGTGTGTGTGTGTGTGTGTGTGTATTACACCATTTATATTTTGTTGAATTATTATGTTATGCTCACGTGTCTTTTCTAATTAAGTCATAGATTTTTAATTTACACCACATATGTTCATGTGACCTTTCTTATAGCCAAAAGTGATGAATGTAACCCCTAATTAACTACACAATTATCACATTTACGACCTATTAAGTTGTTTCCATAGTTAGCAATTAGACCCCTCACGTACCTACATGATATAACACAAACACCTAACTAAATTGCATACACACGTGTGTACGTGCGCGCACACACATATATAGATATATTTGCATGTGTATGTGTCACACTTATGTTATATTTAAGTACGGCATATGTGTCATTATGTTATCTTTAAGTGCTATGAATATATATGATATATTCAAATTATATTTTTGTTTAAACTTAATTAATATGATTAACTATGTAATTATGAAATTATTTTAAAATACAATATGATTTATTTTAATAAATAGATTGGATCTAATCCTAGTTAATAGATTACATTGACCTATTAAGATCTAAATAGGGATATTTTTTTGAAATTTACACATTTTCTGAGACACTATTCAATAAAGAATTCATCTCCTCGGTTATAAGAGGTTAGTATCACGGTCAACTATAGTCTACTCAAAATTAAAATATCTAGCTAGAGTGGTACGGTTAATAACAAAAGTTATTATTGAACCAAGCATTTTGTGTTTGGACCAACCTAGTGGAATATGGACGATATTAGAATTTTGACCAAAATCAAATTCCATTAGTCCTAAAGTGATATAGTTTTAATGAAGAGAATAAATGTAAATAATCATTTGCGTCGCGTACCGCTTATAATAGTAAAACTAGATTTTAGCAAAAAGATGTATAAGCAATAAATTCGACCAAAATGGCATACCACTAGCCAAGGTGACGTGCCAATGTTAATATTTGAATTTTTCGATATTAAGCGCTGACAGAATTTACATCTTTGAGCCGCACAACTAATGATGAATTCTTCGAAAAACCATACAGTTTAATTATTTTTTAAAAGTTGTAAATTAATTAAATTGATTAATATTTTATAAAAATTATCTATTATTTAATTTATTTGATATTTTGGATTTGTTTGCAATTATCTAAATGCATTTATAAAAGTTATATTTAGGCAATTGATATACGATATCGCTGTAACTTTAAATGGATTTAAATGAAAGATAATTACATGAAGAGAATTATCAAAATTAAATGCCATTTGATGGCGGGTATTTTCAGTCAAACATGTGAAGAGAGAGGGGTGGAGAGAGCAAATTAAGGGAATTGATTGGCGGAGTTTTAATTAAAAGAATGAAAAATATTTCGTTATTTTAATAAAAACACAGCCACTAATTTATTTTCTTTTGACATTCTTTTTATCCACCTTTTCTCTTAACAGAAAATCAAACAAACTTTTCCAAAATTTTATCAACCCCAAATCAAACGAAAATATTGAATGAAAATATAAGTAGTTCATCCATCTCTTGTAAGGATTGAGTGTGGATCTTGGAGATCTAGGAGTTATCATTTATTCAAGTTGTGATTTTTTGGCTACATCATAAGGTAATTATCCATTCTTATTTTAATATATGTTACACCATGTTAAAATAGTTTAGATCCCCTATCTTTACATCTTATTATGATTATACGTTATATCTTGTTAATATAGTTTAGACCTCATATCTTATACAACAAATTTATATATGCATGTGTTGTCTAATCTTTTATTTGCTACAGTTTTAGAAGTTAATAATTTAATAAAAAGGATTTTTGGATTTAAACTAATTTTGATTAGTTGAGATAATTTTGTTACATATTTTCTATACAAGTATAAATGAAATACATGCATTAACTACTTGAGATTATTTTATGAAATTGAACGTAAGTTCCATGTATACATATGTTATTTTTGATATCAAATACCTTTAGTGTGTTTGTATGTATACATATATTTATTTGTACACATGCATGTGTGCGCGCGCGTGTGTGTTTGTATGTGTTATTTTAAATATAAATATAATTTACTATTATTTTTTATGTATGTATGTGTGTGTGTATACTATTGTTTAAATTCAAAATTTATAAACGGACTTTTGTGTAAAATTACAAATCTAATGTTGAACTCTTTCTTAAGTCAAAAATAGATTTCAAATTGTTAATTTTAGGTCTCAAAACACATAACACTTATCATAATCAATTTTAATATGTATAAAGGTTCAAGCGTTCAAATGGTGATTTAAAATGGCATTAAAGGAATGAGAAAAGTCCTCCACCTTTTTCTCCTTTTAAATGCCTACTTGAACTCATTGATTGTCATACTATACATATAAGTAAACTATTGTCAATTAGTTAAAAATATTTCATAACATGTTATGTGTAAGTATAAGAAAACTATGTATGTGTACATATTTATTTATTTTTGAAATGGTACTTTATATACAACAAATCACTGTGACAATATATCACATGTCAATAAACGTTCAAATCACGTTATGCAAGTTTCGAACTTGTGACATCTCGCTCCAAAGCCAAATCACTTAACCACTGGGACAATGGTGCTTGTCATGTATGTGTACATATTGTTATTTTATATGTTTTTACAAATAAAACTATGAACAACAAAGACATATATAAAGGGTGAACGTGTCTGTTATAGTGTAAATCCCAACACCTATAAACATACACATTGACCATGTATACTATTTATATGTTGCGGTTGCACTGGACACATATTAGTGTATTTGATATGCTCGGTATGGTATACATTTAATTTAAAGTAAAAAATCTCTTTTAAACAAATTAAATAACATAAGAATTTATTTTAAACCATATTAGATTGGACCAGGTAAACCTTTTAGACTTCGTAGACCAAATATATTCAAAATAGAAATTTTATTTTCAAGTCTATCTATTCAATCCACTTTCAACTGGCCAGGTTCCTTTAATGGTATCAAAGCATAATGGTTTATGCGATCTAAATTAGCAATGTTAGAGCTAACTAATTAAGCCTTTCCATTTAGAAGGGTTTCTAAAAATATAAGGTGTATGGTTGGGTTTGGGAAACAAGTACTTTTCCCTGCTTGACTATTGGGTTGTCTCCAAGAATGTGAGACCAAAGTTTATCTCCAATATAAAGGCCCAAATTGATTTTGGGCTTGGGCTAATTTTCAAAGTATGTTTGAAAATTTAAAAGATATTATGAATTTAAAAGTTAAATCTAAAATGTAACATAGATTCTATAAATGTTATAAAATATTTTTTCAAAAATTGTTTTGAAAACTAAAAAATTAATTTTGAATTTTTATCAAAATTATTTAATTAATTGGATCAAAATAATAATTAATTAATTAAATGTTAATCAAATAAATCAAAACATATATAATGATATTTATGTACTTATCTTAAAATGTTTAAGGTAAATAATAATAAAATTAATAAATTTTTATATTAATTAAAACGGATGATTTAAATTAATTAAAAGTTAATTAATAAATTAAAATATACATATGTAATGATACATGTATATACATAAAACTATAAGTGTTATACTTAATATTCATTTTAAATCGTTTAAGATGAATAAAATAAAATTTTAATTTTTTAAAAATCAATTAATCTGTTAGTTGAATTAATAAATTAAAATTAATTAAATAAGTTTAATTAATTATATACATAATAATATTATATAAGTTAATTAAATCATAAACTCTTATATATGAGTTAAACATATATAAAATGAAGGTATAGCATAAGTGGAACTGTAAGAAACTCAATTTAGGTTTTAGGAACAAATACATGTGTATTATATGTATACCGTGATTTAGATGTGTTCAACACTTGAATCATGAGGATATTTCATAGAAAATACGTTATTCCATAAATCCATATCACTCAATGTATATATAATAAAGATTATGAATCCTTAATATATACATTATCCTTACTACAAAAAATATATGTTTTATAATGGTTGAAAAACGTTGTTATAGCACTTCAACAACATTTAGCATGCCGTTGTCATATCCACAGTTGCAAACCAAATGCAATTTTAACTACACCTACTTGATGTTGCACAGATAGTTGTAGATTGTATGTTTACAATACTTTTCGATTGTGGTAGCAATTTCATACATTTTGATCAATAAACTTTACATTGTTTTTCAGATATTGTAATAATAGACTATTACAACATATTCCAATCATTATAGAAACTCTTTCTTTACAACAAGGTGGAAACGTTATAAAAATTAAGATATACATCTTTTTTTAAGAGTTTTGTTTATATTTTATACAACAAAAAAATAAGTTGTATGTAAGTCTAGCACAATTATTTTTCAATATCATCTATGTTACTTCAACCATATCTGAACAATAACAACGTTATTTGATTAAAATTTCACTTCCTTGACGGTATCAAAACAGCAAAACCCTAAACACATCGTCTATCCAAACCGAGGAAGAAACTAAAATCCAAATTTTACAATGGCTCCTCTTCCTTCTTCAACTCCTATCATCATTACAACAACTGAAATGCCAAAGGTTCTCACTGCAATCTCCGACACAACCGATAAAATTTTCAAATCCGTTTCCTCGATCGCTTCTCAACATCCTTTTGTCAAATCTCTCCTCTTCTTCCGTTCTCAGTTTGATAGCTTTTTTCAGGTACATTTCAAAATTCCTACAGTACCACGGTCGAATTTTCTATCAACCCAGAATTTTGCAGCGATTCTTCCAAGCGATTCAGTGGCAGGGTTAGTGGTGTCAAATGGCATCAACAATTTCTTGAACTTGTACAACCCAATTCTTGTTGTTAGGCTTGTGCTTACATGGTTCCCTAACACTCCTCCCGCTATTGTCAGCCCTCTAAGCACGATATGTGATCCATACTTGAACATATTTCGTGGGATTATCCCACCACTTGGAGGATCGTTAGATCTCTCGCCAATTCTTGCTTTCTTAGTCTTGAATGCTTTGACTAGTTCAGCTGCTGCTTTACCTGCAGAACTCCCTCCATCTCAACATCTGACCACAACGCAGCAGAAATGGATGAGAAGATTAAGCTCCAAGAGCAGCTCTACAAATTAGTTTAGAGTCCTAATTTTGTATGTCATGTAACTTAATCTACATAATACATTGCTAAACTTATACAATGTACATTTTTTTCCTCTCAAAAAAAAAAAAAAAAACGTTATTTGATTATTGTACAAATTATAGTTACATCTTTCAGTTAGAGTAATACATATGTATTATACAATCATATAACTAATATAACTTTTAACAGTATCCACAATCTAATATTCACAGCTATATACAAAAAAATCATATAATCAAGACACGATAATACTACTCTACAAACAAAATGTACAACTGAATACTAAAACTAAAATCACATTTGTATATAAACATGAGCTGAGCTTGTAAGAAACAACATTCGCTGTAACAAGGCAAACAACATACATACAAATTAGACACTAGTTTGAAGGCTTGACCAGAATAGACTTCAACATGCTTCCTAGAACAGTGGCAGCCGCAGAATATATGTCGTTTGTAGTACTTCCAGTTTACAAATGCATTTCTTGATTATCTCCATATGTCTTATTTAATGGCACATATCTTATATACAAACAACCTGGAATAATATTGCTTAAAATCAAATTAAATTTCAGATAACAAACCTACAAAGTTTACATTCCTCTTATTTTATGGAATATGAGTAACATAATTTGGAAGCAATGCAAAAATGAGTTTCGTTTGTACAATACTTCCGCTATATGATGGGACCGATTAATACTCTTTTGTACTATAGAACTTTATTATGCATTTCCCCTTTTAACTATTAAAATGTAACTGTAGTGAAAAGTTTATTAATTGCAAGGGCATTTTAACATGTATAGTTTAGAAAATTAAATTAAAATAGCGCATTATTACCATTCATTTATGTATGGTACATACATATTTGGTCTTAATTATTTTGCAATGTACAATCCCTCATTGATAGGAATTCATTCTAATTATGCATACATAAATTTAATACTAAATAATGATCCTATGGATCAAGAATCAAATAGAAATGTGAAAGCCTAATAGTACAATATTTCACTAATTGGTTAATAATTTTAAATATAGGAATCCACCAAGTATAACAAATATCACTTTAGTAGAGAAAGAAGAAGAAAATAATCATGGTCGACATTCATCTTGAAACTTCGAATGATATAGAATCTAATATGAAATACCTAAATCTAGCTAACTACTAGGAATATTCAAATTCAATAATTTGTATGATTTATAAATGTTGAACAGGTTTAAAATTATTTATACATTCATATAAATGAAACAAACAAACGGTTTGAATTGCAAAAAAAATTATTTTAACTTAATACTTGTAAAATTGTTTAAATATTTATTGAATAATAAACACCTTATTCAATGTTTGGCCATAAAGCAGCAGCAAACAATAGGAAAAAAAACCAAACGATTTTGGAATTTTCTCTTTCACATCAATGATTTAGCCATTATGAACATAGTCTATATATACACTCAATCAACGTGTTATGTTTATTATATTCCTAAGGTAGCTACTTTTCAATAATATGTTACGTTGATTATGTTGGTAAGATCACCACTTTTCAATATTTTAAGCCCATGGCATGTCTGAATTATTGAATATTCAAATCATAATGTATTATGCTGTGGTCTGTCCAATAAACCTAAAAAAGTCACAATAAGCTTTCCTTTAATTCGTATGAACATAGCAAACAAAAACTAAGAAAATAGAACAGCGCCTTTGCTAATCTTTTACAGCCACTCTTTCAATCTCCATTATTGAGACTTCTGGAGAAAACCTACATAAGAGAAAGAAAAATTAGAATTAAGTAATAAAATCTATAGTCCACTCTTAAACTCAGCAAGTGACAACCCCATGCTCCTATGCAAGCAAATAAAGATTGTTTTTTAACCTATAAAAGTTTGATTTCTGAACAAATGTAAAAATTTAGGTAAAACATTTGGTAGTTTTATGACCAAACCAAAAGGAGAGATTTATTTTTCTAGAATTTTCCGAACTTTCAGAGTTGACATATCAAATATAAACTGTTATAATCATCATAGACAGATATAAAATTAATCCAAAATTACAACACGAGATCAATATCTGACTCAATAACAGTTGGAATACTTCAATGAAAAAATTTAACTACCAATGATTATATTATGATTCTTATAAATAGATGTACAATCATAAAAGACATACTTAGAATATTATAAATATAATTAGTAATGCAATCTCCATGCTGTTATAGGAATGAAAATTCTAATGTTATTATTATTATTATTATTTTTGAAAATTCTAATGAAAATTCTAATGTTAGAAATATAACACCATTAGGAGCTTATAATAGCAAAATATAAATAATATCATGTGTAAATGCATGCAAAAATGGTCAATAATAAGAAGTTTCGAATTTTGCAAAATCAATATAGTAGGCAATTATATCAACCTCTTATAAACGATGAAGTGCCAAATTTATAAGCTCTTGTGCAATATCTAAAGTTACTCCAAATGATAATGTGTATGTGAATATGTTTCCAATACGAAACAATCATAGGTCATGCACAATATGGAGAAATTTTAGAGAATAGTGTAGACATACCTCATTGTTAGGTCAAATATTTTTAGACATATGTTTGAAATCTTTGAACACTGCTGTTTTTTCCTACCAAGAAAGTTGTAGACATTTATATAAGTAAATTTTAGTATTATAAGGTTATGATAAATGCTAAACATTTTAAGACACCATATGTTAGCTTTACTTTTAGTATTAACCAAAAGGAACAGAATTTACAAATAATTTCCTATATAGAAAACAAAGAGCAAAGCTAATAATTCATCTAAAACAGATTTTGGGTCAGTTCATTGAAATTACCAAAACCAAATGTTGAGTAAGTATGTAGGAAGCAATAAAAACGTAATTTATAATAGCCAAACATCTTGTTAAAATTTAATTGAAAATTGTGAAATTACAAGCTGGCATAATTTCCACCGATCATATGGATACATCAATTAATAAAATTATTTAAACATGTGTTCATGTAAAATAGCTTGCTAGTGATACAGATGATTTATATTGAATACCATAAAGAAGAATGCAATGTCATAGTATCCATCAAAACAATTTTGATACAGTTGTGTGAGCTAAATTTCAATTAATTTTTTTTGTATTTTTCTTTAGAAATATAAAGATTGTCCACTTGGATTTGTTATTTCTTAGGCCGTGTTTCATAATAGAAAGAGAAAAGATAACAATTAAACAAAGTACCAATCTAATATGGTAGATTTTATATTCTATCTTAAAAAATTCTTTTTTCATCAAACTCAAACTTAGATAAACCAGATAAAAACAACCACATTTATCGTTAAAGAAAAAAATCAATCCAAATCAAATAAAAGTTCCTTTATTATTGTTGAGTTGCAACATCCATCGTTATTTATTGTAAAAATTAAAAAAGGGCTCATAAAATTTCTTTTCATCATCGGGTAAAAACACAAAGAGTAAGCATCATTCAACAAGATGAGACTGAGGCACGAAATAACAAGTTGAATGTAAAAAATAAAAATATAAATGGTGATTCTGGAACTGAGAATATAAAGAATCAGAAGTAAAATGGCTTATAGTTTGTGAATTTTTAGCATACCTTTGTAAATTTCTTTTAGAATTTGAAGAAAAGGCACATGGAACCAGGCCTGTAAATGGATACTTTTGGATATAGATAATGTCATATCCGCATCCCCATTCGAATCATTTTCGAATATCGAATATCCACATCAGTGGATACGAACGGATGTCGGATAATTATCCTATCCACTAACGATCGATAAATCAAGAAATATAAATAGAAAATTTTGGTTTAGCATAAACTTTTTTCAATCTCATTGATTATGAAAGTGTGAAAAATAAACAAATAGAATGATAATAAATAGTTTTAGGCGGTTAATATGCATTAAATTCATGCACATAAACTATTAGCTTAATAAAAAAATAAACACATTGACGCAGCGGCTAATACAAAAATTGATAATACGATGAAATTGCAATCGGTG
Organism: Allium fistulosum; assembly: GCA_030737815.1. Lineage (NCBI taxonomy): Eukaryota > Viridiplantae > Streptophyta > Magnoliopsida > Asparagales > Amaryllidaceae > Allium > Allium fistulosum. The sequence goes on from JASFAW010000015.1 coordinate 4,842,841, forward strand.
GATTGATGAATACTGCGATGCCTGAATTCGTTGATCCGAAGATACCGAATTCTAGCTATCTCTGACTCGTTGATCCGAAGATACCGGAAAAGAGATCTACGATTCTTCAACGTTGATCTTGCGCACAAGATACCGTGAATCGGCTTCAACAAACGAAGATTCGAGCGCACTCGAATAACGTAAGTGGAGATAGGAGACTTCACTCGACTACCAATTAGAAGAAAGCACAAAGCAATCAAAATGGAAATTTTATTCAAAAGTCAACAACCTTTTTTACAACGACATTATGTCCCTATTTATAGGGTTTACAACACGACACAATGACTTAAGAAAAATTACAACACTTTACACCAACACATAGGTCGTACGCGACCTAAGAATTACAAGACATTACGACCTAAATTATATTCACGCGACTTAAAGAAGCCTTGCGACCTAAAATCTGGCATAGCTCGCGAACTTCTGGAACAAATCAGTTTGCGACCTAAAATAATGTCTGGAATCGCGACCTAAGGAAGATATGCGGGAATTGATGGGCGAGCTATAGGGCTTCTCGATTTAGGACGGAGGAACTGCGACATTCCTTCACGAGTTAGGCTGAAGGAGGCATAGGTCGTTCTCGACCTGGGAAATCACAGCGGGGAAATCACAGCGGCGACTAATGTGGATGTGGGAAGTAGGTCGCTCGCGACATATAGATGCGGTAGGTCGCTCGCGACTTAGGGATGTGGTAGGTCGCTCACGACTTAGGGATGCGGTAGGTCGCTCGCGACTTAGGGATGTGGTAGGTCGCTCGCGACTTAGGGATGCGGTAGGTCGCTCACGACTTAGGGATGCGGTAGGTCGCTCACGACTTAGGGATGCGGTAGGTCGCTCGCGACTTAGGGATGCGGTAGGTCGCTCGCGACCTGAGGCAGAGGAATTGCGAGGCGCCGCGACTTTTGGTAGGTTGCTCACGACCTGGGTGGCTTCATCATCGACCTTGCGACCTAGGATAGGTCGCGGTCGACCTATCGAGGTAAGCGCTTCATCATCCTCCCCTTGTTGGAAGGAATTCGTCCTCGAATTCACACTCTTGTCATCTTCGGCAAATTCCTCTCCATAATACGGAATTAAGTGTTTGACATTGAAAACATCAGAAGTATGAACATTTTCTGGCAACTTTAACCGATACGCATTATCATTGATCTTCTTCAAGATTTCTACTGGTCCAATCTTTCGAGCTTTCAATTTGTTGTAAGTTCCAACCGGAAAACGATCTTTCGTCAAAACCGCGTAAACAAAATCACCTTCTTTGAAGACTACACTTCTTCGTTTCTTATCCGCCATTTGTTTATACTTCTCATTTGCTTTTTCCAATCGTTCCTGAACGATTCTATGGCATTCCGTCAACCCATCAACAAATTCAGCAGCTCGTTTAGCTGTCCTCTTCGGTTGTGGAACTACTGCCAAATCCAACGGTCCCCTGGGTAAATTTGAATATAAAATCTAAAATGGACTGTAACCAGTGCTTCGATTAACAGCATGGTTATGAGCAAACTCTGCCTGAATCAACTTCATATCCCAACTCTTCAAATTATCCCGCACAAGACATCGCAACAAGTTTCCCAACGATCTATTCACCACTTCCGTTTGCCCATCTGTTTGTGGATGATAAGCACTACTGAATTTCAGCTTCGTTCCCACCATCTTCCACAAACTCAGCCAAAAATGACTCAGAAATCTGGTATCCCTGTCTGAAACTATAGATTCTGGTAATCCATGAAGTCGATATATTTCTTTGAAAAATAACTGAGCAACACGAACTGCATCCGCGGTCTTTTACAAGCTATGAAATGTGCCATTTTCGAAAATCGATCAACCACCACATAAATGGAATCGTTTCCCCTTTGAGTTCGAGGCAAACCTAAAACAAAGTCCATACTCACATCAACCCAAGGCTTAGTTGGTACAGGTAACGGCATATATAATCCAGCATTGGTCGCAGTTCCTTTCGAAACCTGACAGATATGACATCGCTCCACAAACCTTTCAACCTCTTTCCTCATCGATGGCCAAAAGTAAGATTGAGAAATCAGCTGTAGTGTACGGTCTCTACCCACATGACCTTCTTCGTGCAATTCTTTCACAATCTTCAACCGTAAACTGCAATCCGGTATACATAATCGAGTTCCCTTGAACAGAAAACCATCTACCATCACAAACTCGTCAGTACTTCCGTCTTTGACTTTCTCAACAAGCTTTGCAAAATAAGGATCTTCTTTAAACAATTCTGGCAATAATTCAAACCCTGTCACCTCAACTTTTAATGTAGTCAACAAATGACTCCTCCTACTCAAAGCATCAGCTACTCGATTCGTCACCCCTGACTTGTGTTTAACAACAAAAGTAAACGGTTGCAAATATGCGATCCACGATGCATGTCTCGCTGAAATCTTGTCTTGCCCTTGTAAATGTTTCAACGCCTCATGGTCAGTGTAAAGGACAAACTCTTTCTGAAATAGATAGTGTCTCCAGTGTTTAATAGCTTGCACAACAGCATAAAATTCCATATCATAGGTACTGTATCTCATCTTCGCTCCTAACAACTTCTCACTGAAATATGCAATCGGACGTCCCTTCTGACTCAGCACCCCTCCAATTCCGACCTTTGATGCATCAGTATGTAATTCAAACACTAACTGAAAATCTGGCAACATTAGAATGGGTGCAGATGTCAGCAACTCCTTGATCTTCACAAAAGCATTCCCTGCTTCCACTGTCCACGAAAACTGCTTTCCTTTCATGCAATCTGTAACAGGTGCCATCACACTGCTAAAATGTGGAATAAATCTTCTGTAAAACGAAGCCAACCCGTGGAAACTACGAACATCCGTTATCGTCTTGGGCTGTGGCCAATCTCTAATTGCTTCGATTTTACTCTGGTCAACATGTATTCCTTCTTTCGAAACAACATACCCCAGAAATAAAACACTCGTTGCCATAAAAACACACTTCTTCGTAGCAGCGTAGAATTGTTCTTCCCGAAGGATAATTAGCACTTTCTTCAAATGCTGAACATGTTCTTCTGTACTAGCACTGTAGATCAGAATATCATCAAAGTAAACCACCACAAATTTCCCAATGTACGGCCTGAAAATTTGGTTCATCACCCTCATGAATGTACTTGGTGCATTCGATAGACCAAACGGCATTACCAGCCATTCATACAATCCTTCCCTCGTCTTGAATGCTGTCTTCCATTCGTCCCCTGGTCTAATGCGAATCTGATGATAACCGCTCTTCAAGTCAATCTTGGAAAAGATTACAGATCCACTGATTTGATCCAGTAAATCATCAAGCCTCGGCATCGAAAATCTGTATCAGACTGTGATCTTATTCAATGCTCTACTATTTGACATTCTCCATGAACCATCCTTCTTCGGTACGAGTAATGCTGGTACAGAACACGGACTCAAACTTTCCTGAACTCGCCCTTGTTCCAGTAGTTCCTCCACCTGTCTCCTTAACTCTTCATGTTCCCTTGGACTCATTCGATAGTGTGGTCTATGAGGCAATGCAGCACCTGGCACCAAGTCAATCTGATGTTGTATGTCTCTAAGCGGTGGTAACTCTTTAGGCAACTCTTCTGGAAATACATCCTCAAATTCTTTCAATACTGACTTCGCTTCTTCTGGAATTTCAATCTCCTCACAGCTCTCACGCCCAATCAACAGGTATACTTCAGGCTCCTCTTCAACCTCCTTAACGAATTCCTTCAGAGATAATAAAGTTTTCAACTCTTCAATCTCCTCCAACTTACTCTCCTTCTGTTGTTGCTTCTTCGGAACTAGAGTAATCTTCGTCCCTTCAAACATGAAACTGTAATTGTTGGTACGCCCATCGTGTTGCACCGCCCTATCATATTGCCACGGTCTCCCCAGCAACAAATGACAGACATCCATATCTACCACATCACACCAAATTTCATCTTTATATTTCTTCCCAATTGAAAACTTCACACAAGCTCTACGTCCAACTTTCACTTCACCACCCTTCCTCAACCAAGCTAACTTGTACGGTTTAGGATGTTTCTCGGTTTTCAACTCCAACTTCTTCACCGCTTCTGTAGAGATAATATTATCACAACTCCCAGCATCAATAACAAATTTACAAACTCTCCCCAGAATAGTGCAGGTAGATTGAAAGATATTGTTCCTCAACCAACTACTTTCCTCCTCTTGCTTCGGTGTTAAACAACTTCTCCTCATCATTAGCGTATAACCATCATCTCCAGACAACAATTCTTCCTCCTCAACTGGTAATTGATTAGTATCTTCAGCCTCCTCATCCTCATCCTCAACCTCAGCAATCATTGCTCTCTTCTTTGGCTTTGGACACTCATTGCTTTTATGACCCAACTCCTGACAGTTGTAACATTTGAAACCGTTGTTAACCTTTGCCTTCTCAACCTCCTTCACCACTGGTTTACTGACAGGTTTAGAAACATTAGAACTTCCACTAACACCCTTCACTTGATTATTGGAATTCGTAAACACACCACCTCCTCGTCGTCCCTGCTTCTCCCAAGACAACGCTTTCTGATGTGCTTCCGCCACAGATCTTGGATCGAACATATTAACCATATCCTGAATCTGCATTCTCAATCCCCCAATGAATCTAGATGTCAGCTGCTCTTCCGTTTCCATAATGTCATTCCTCGCAATAAGCTGGTAAAACTCATCCGCGTAATCATTAACAGTCTTCGTGCCCTGCCTCAAGTTCTGCAAACGTTGATACATCAAAGATTGATAATTGTAAGGTAAGAATGTTGCTTTCATTAATTTCTTCATCTTTTCCCAAGATTCAACTTTTGACTTCCCCATTCGTTCACGTGTAAGTTTGGTTTGCTGCCACCATGCCAAAGCTCTACCCCTCAACCTTGTAGCAACCAACTTCACTCTACGATGTTCTGGAACTTCTTTGAAATCAAAAATTTCTTCAACATTAGCCACCCAATCCAAAAACTCCTCAGCCTGCATACCACCTTTGAATTCTGGAATTTCAGTTTTCATCCTAGATTCCCACTTGTGATCGTACTCCGATTGATTCCTTCCTCGTCCACGTCCTCGTCCATGAACACTACCACCATCATACTCTTCTTCACCATCCGATGTATATCGATGTCGATCCTGACCACCAACATCTCTACCACCACCATTTCTTCCACCAACATTCCAACGATCTACATTCCTTCGATCACGATCATACACATTTCCATCACGATTTCGATCTTCAATATTTCTATTACAATCTCGATCCACGCTTCTATGATCACTATCAACACTTCTCTTCCGATTGGAATGTGGTGAAACTCTACTTCTCCCATGGCTCGATTCAGGTGAAACCCTTCATTGATTTTGACTCATTTCAAGCATCATTCTCTCTAATCGACCAATCCCTTCAGTAAGCTTCTCATTGAAATTCTCGTTGATTCGTTGCTCCATTTCATCGGCCTCTTCTCTTCCGTACAAAGCAATAATATTGCGATGACGTTGAACTCGTCTTGGCGGCATGATTGAATACATCCCAAACACTTCAACAAATTCACACTTCAAGTTTCAGACACCTTTCGAACTTTGATCCAAAATGAAATGGATCGAAAACTCCAACTTTGTTGCCAAATATGATGAACACGATGAACACAACTTCAACACTTCAAATTCTTGGCTCCAAGACTCGATTTAGCTATGATTGGCTAAAACAAGCTCTGATACCAAATGACGCAGCGGCTAATACAAAAATTGATAATACGATGAAATTGCAATCGGTGGATTGATGAATACTGCGATGCCTGAATTCGTTGATCCGAAGATACCGAATTCTAGCTATCTGTCACATAGCAAAATTTTCGACTTTCGAAAATTCGACATCGATACTCACTTTATCGACTGTCGAGCAATCGAGTGCTGAAAACTCCAATAGTGATGGTTTTAAAAAGAAGAAAAAGGTAGAAGAAGAAGAAAAGAGTAGAAGAAGAAGAGAAGAACAACAGAACAACAATAGAAACAGAAAACAATATCAGAATCTCACATATCGCAGCGGAACAATATATAATAGATAACACTAGTCTTTTAAAACAAAGAACTATATCAGTTTATACATACATCAATCAGAGTCATATACAACAATGGACAGTTATATAACTTGTCCTCATACAGAATACACAGCGGAATAATACAAAGTGTAGGTGATACGTTACGCCATCCAGCTTGCTTCCAAAGCTCCAGAATATCCTGATAACATAACTCTAGACTGCCCGTGTGGAAATTGGTGGGCACCCAGAGTTTAGAAGGGAAACAATAAACTCCGAGTCAGTCATGGTGACTGGTGTGAGATCGTAAAACAGTTTATCTTTAGAATAAACAACAGGAAAATTTTAATGTCAATTCGTAATGCTTTTGGAAAATGAAACTACCATAAGACCTCCCACCACACACACAATGCAAACGCAGACTTGGAGGAGATTTCTTCTTATGTTAGTCAAAGATGCTTACTACGCAAAATCAAATCATTTTGGATATTATTATTAGTGCATAGTGGAAAACATTTCGAAAGTAGAATATAAATCTTAGCCAGCATAGGTACCATTATATTATGCCTGCTATAGCTGCCTCCTGAGGAGACAGGTTATACAATTGAAATCGTAAAGGCTCGTATTGTTTCTTTGGATTTCCAACAAATGGTCAGGCAAAGGAACTTCCTATGCCACGATGGGTACGTCCCTGGAATAGACGACCCGAGAACCTAACCGGATCTCTGCCAACACAAGGCCGGGTTACCTCTGCAAAAATAGGTAACTACTGACACGCGTATGCCATCCCCCGATCGTAACCGATCTTCCCGAGGATCCCCGATTCCAACAAACCACATAATAAAAATGCAGCAACCACATAGGTTAAGTATCTGGGCTCCATACCATGATACCACCTTTATCCAGAAGGAATGACATACACTAAGGGGCGCTACTCCCTAGAACCTTGCCGCATCCTTCCTGTTTTGACCATTTCCGGGGTGTGAGGCTCGATGAAGTCTCGTCCACAAAGCTACGCTTTCTACAAAGCCATGCTTCGGGTCAAACAAAATGATCAACCTATGATCACAAAGATATAAGATCAAACAAATGATCATATCGCAAATGATCAAACACTGATCATTTCACAGCAACACTCAGTATGCCACGTTACCAAATTGGGAGTATATCGCTGATAAATTTCAACTACATAACCTTTGAGCTCGTACGTCTCAGAGAAGGGTGTTAAGCTAAGAGAATAAATTCTCCGCCACCAATAGATATGTATTTGAAAGAAATCAGCTTTATATCTCAATTTGTAACGTCAGACATACAATCCATACAAGTCTGTTCCGGGATCGAACAGAACCGAAGGCACTTCTCACGAAGCCCTTGCAATTCCGGATAATTTTCAATCACGTCAGGACTTCCCGTCACTAAGGGTGATAAAACCTCTAAATCGGAGATCAGCCGATGTAGAGTAACTCGACGGTAATCCTTCCGTTTTCAAAAATATCCGGTCTTCAACACCGGTCTTCGAATGCAATTCATAACGACGTATCACATATTCGGAATGGGTTATACGACCCCATGGTCCTTTCCCGGCTAACCCGAATAGTGAGCGTTTATTTAAAAACAAGTGTGGCATTCAAATTCATCCAATTCACAGCAAATACCATTCAAGGTAATTGTTGATAGTTGGTTATTTAACTATCAATAAAGATGCGCAACATCATCAGATTCCAAATAATTTTTCAAATTTTTTATCTTCCAAAATATCTTACTAGATATATAAACTTTTCCACACTTCAAAAATAAATCAATATTTATTTTTAAAATGAATTCCCATTTCTTTTATAAATTCCATAGTGAATTTATATCTTTCAAAATATCTACTGATATACGATTTTCAATCGTTTTTCAAATATTCAATTTTTGATTTATCTTTACCAAGATAAATTCTCAAAACATTTCGTTTCGTTTTGGAAAACATTTCCATGCTTATTCAAAAATAAGTCCGTAATTCACAAATCCATTTATTTTCAACATTTGAAAATATTCAATATACTTAAATCAAATTTAAGTATAAATTCATTCTTTAAGGAAATCATTTACTATAACAACATTTATTTGAGTCAAAACGAATGTTACGTAAAACATCGTTACGACGACTCAACATCACTAGTATAGGGATTCGAAATTTAGATAGATATATAAATCCCAATACTAGACAAAAACATTTCCTTTCGGAAATCATTTACTATAACAACAGTGTTATAGTCCACCATTTCCTTATTTTTCGAAAACGTCTATTTCAACAATAAATGTTGAAATCCATGATTTCGATTGTTCACACGTTTTAAAACAATTAACTTCATTTAATATCGCTTTCCCAAACATAACCATTTTTTTTTCAATAATATATTCACTGTCCAAAATCGTGAATATACTTCAATAACCAAATTTCAATCTTTTCTACATATTTATTTCAAAAATTATCCACTATCCAAAATCGTGGATAAAATTCCCTTAATCACTTTCTATATTAAATTTATCAAATTTGATTTATTTTCGAATTTATAAAACAACGTTTATAAATTCTATTTCCATTTTATAACAATTTCGATTTATAAATCTTCTTTAATGACCTATTCAATTTATAACTCAATGTATATACCAAAGGTCCATCTTATAAGTTAATAACTTATAATTCATTTATTTTAAAAGAAATCGTTCTTTTAAACTTCACAATTTATAAATCTATAAATCTCGTTCACATATGATTTTTATTATCACTTCATTTTTAACACTTATAAAAACTCGTTTTATAATTCCAATATCTTAATTTATAAAAAAAAATGTCAACTTTATAAACCTTTTAAGTAAACCGTTTATAATACTTTAAAAAATCTCAATTTAAACCATTTTATAAATCAATCAACTATTTATTCCAAAAATCACTTTTCGGTTATATTTCACAAAGATCTTAACTTTTATAACTTTAAAATTTGAACGTTTATTTATTTAAAATAAGTCACTTCAAAAATTTAATAAAACGTATAATTTCAAAGATCACTTTAAAAATCCTTTTAAATTAAAAGTCGTTATTTTTAAAACTTGAATCCGATGATGCAACAGCACCAATTAGTCAATCACAACATCAAACATCATATATCAACATATGATAACAGAATATACATCAATATCTGTAAATAAATAAATACTGGTGAGGAATCCAGTTGGATCCCTCCAACCTGTTTCCCTGCATCCAGAGACGTTAGCACAATACCAATTCCACTTCGAGGTGGAATATCGTGGTATATGGGTTTTTATAAAAATCATCCGCTTACTAACGGCGCAATAGGGTCTCATCCGCTATACGAGGCGGGAAATCAATCAATCCAATATATACATATGCCAATATGTATATATTGCTATATATATATAGATATATCCTACTATATCTAATATCACATCCAAACAGTCAACAAATCAATAACTGCAATCCAAATTTCATTTGAGTGAGAAAAATCTCACCTTTGCTTTTAATTTTGCCATCCATTTCCATTTTCTGCTTTGATTTCTCGTTTTATAGACCTTGTATAAATATTATACAAATTCATTAATATTTGAACAGACGAACAAATAAATTTCCCATTTTAAACAGATGGAGTTAACTAATTATTAAATTATTTCATTAACTAACAATTTTATTCAAACTAACTTCCTTTTTACTTTAAACCAAAATCTCATTTACATAAATATTCCAAACATTTTGCTTATATAAATTTCGTCCATATTTTAAAATTCCTTTGTATAAAAATTCTTGTATATATTATAAACTTCTGTAGTTTTCAAAATATTATATACTTATTTATTTTATTCTTAAACCAATTTATATAAACTTTCTATGCCTACTTACAAAATTAAACTCTTAAATTTTAAAACTGGGCAGCAAATAACCGAATAAATTTCTCTACTGTATATATGTATTTCTTTTTATTTTTGTTTTACTGTAAAATTTCGCATATATGATAAAATTACCTTACTATATATATTTTAAAACAATTGATTTTTATTTTCTTTGAATCAAACATGTTTAAATTTCTGTAAAAAATCTATCTCTGTTTTATATATATTTTCTTCCTTACATATATACATATATATAAAATTTTAAATCGAAGAAAAATTGTTTCAATACCTTATTGCCAGAATTCGAGCTTCCCCCTCTCGACGCCGCTGGAAAAATCATCGCGATGCCGAGTACTCGCACGTGTCGCCTCTGACCACTCAACTCCACGAGCCGCCATCGCCAACCTTTAGTCACGACTTCGATTCTGCCAACTCGAGTTCGGGTCGCCGCCTGGCTCGAAATTGAGCTCGAACGAGATTTTCGAACTCGTGCCCTCCTTCCTATATGCGACTCGAACTTGAAAGGCTTCGGCTGTTAAATTCGAACAGGAACGAAAAAGTTTTTTTGTTTTGATTTCTTTTTTTTTTCTTGAGGAAGAGCTCGGCCGGCTATTTGATTTGCAAACGAGATAGGGAGGGAAATGGACGCGGCCATTTTTATTTTTATTTTTTGATTGAAGAAAGCCTTCGAAAATTTGAGGCTGCTGTCGATAGAAAGGAGGAGGGGAAAATCGAACGAAAAACCAAATCTAAGACCTTCATTCATTATCTTCTTCGGCCATTAATTTTTTTTGATTTTGCTAATTGAAAACTGAAGAGGGAGAAGAGCATTTTAAAATTGAACGAACATGGCCTGCACGATTTTATTTCGTGGTCTTCAGCGTGATCTAAGGCGTGGGTTAAGGGAGATAACGTGTTGCTGATATTGACCAATTTTAATTTTAAAATTAAAATTTTAATTTGAATTCGATTTAAGCTTAACGCGTTTACTCTCCGTACGGTTACGTATTAGCTCCGAAAAATACGAAAATTGAAATTCGATAATAATTCAATATTACGGACCCAATGGAACTGGTTTCGTCGGATTCCGAGACTGTTTGAAAAATGACTATTTTTAAATATCGGTTCAAACAATTAAATTCAAAACTGAGCAAAACAGTTTAAAAATTCAATTCTGAAAGTTCGATTATCTTCGGTATTATCAGTATGAATTTTCAAAGCCTTTGAAATATTTTTCTTCAGCTTATGATTGAAGATGTAAATTTTTATTCAACATTCAACAGATTAAATTTTAAAGTTTAATCGCAAATTTCAAAGTTATATCGGGGATTTCAAATTAAATCATCGTTCAAATATTTAAAATTAATTAAATATTCTCAATTTAATTTGTTCAAAATTCTGGGTCGTTACAGACTTCCCTCCTTAAAAGAATTTTGTCCTCGAAATTACAAGTTAGGAAAAAAAAGTCCTTAATTCGTCTACTATTTTTCACAATCCAATAGTTTTATCACATTTTTTCAAAACAAATCTTTCTACTAAAGATTCGTTATCAATTCAACTAATTTCCAACTTCAATTACCGATTTCAAACAACATTGTTTTCTTAACAATTCAATTTTAAGTTTAAATTCAAATTTTAACTTTCAAAAATTTATCAAAATTTTTCTAACACTCTAAATTTCCGAAAAATTTCGCCAGCGTCTCCTTTGCGCGGCTAATACGGTACGACTACAAAATGTCCCTACGGACTCTCAGATTTCAAAAAGAAAAGAAAAAGCCAAGCGGCTAGACAAGAAATCATCAAATCTTATATTGAAATTTAAAATACATACCTTTTTGTCGAGCAATTCAAATTTGTCTTCAAAATTAAAATCCCAATTTCTTTACACACCTGTATATCCTACTAGCCATAATATCTAGTTACATATTCAAACCATTGTGCAAATTCCATTACAAAAATTTTCAATATATACTGCTTATACATTTTACTATTGAAGTTACATATCCATTTTTAAACAATTTTGCATTTCAATCATTCGAATTCAATTCTAACATTTAATTCTATTTGAATTCAATTCTATCTTCTATTCTAAATATTGAATTTATCAATTTTCTTTAGTTCACTTCAAACTAATCTTAAAACTTCTTTTTATTTCACACAATTCAAATTTGTTTTCAACATTCAGTTTCAATTTCCAGTTTTATTCTTTTGTTCATTCCCAAAATTTATTTTCAATTCACTATTTTGGTTCATAACAACTCACATTGAACTGGATTTCAAATTCCATATGAATTTTAATTCATCTTTCATTTATAATTATTCAATTCAATTTATTGCTTACAAATTCGAAATGAATTTCAACTTTCAATTTCATTTTCATTTAATTGATTCACTTGTACTCACTTTATTCTAACTTCATTCTTTTAAGTTAAATTTATTCTATCAAAATTCAAATTGTATAAGTTATCAACTTAATAATATTTCATAAATATCTTTATATAGCATTCCAGAGTCTTTTCAACTTTTCAAAAATTATTTTGAAAACAATTCAAATTATCCCTTGAATTTCCAAAACAAAACCCAAATTTTCAAACAACTCCTATTTAAAACAATTTGGCAGCAATTCCTCTTTTGGAAACCCAAAAATGGACACCGATGATGCCGCGGTCATCATCGAAGTTATTTTCCAGCGACCGAAAAGAGTTTAGAGCTTTCATCTCTCCAAAATACTTTTCAAAACCTTTGAAAATCACTTTCAAATCAAAAAGATTTAAACTTTCCAAATCTCCAAAATTTTCAAATTCTTTTCAAAACATTTCCAAAAACTTCTCTGGAATTCCGTTTTAAATTATAAGTTACAATTATAATTTATATATTTCATTCGTATATAAATTTTATTTTCTTATCTTTCAATTCACAATTATAAATTTCACTTGTTAAATGAATTTATCTTCAATCTTTGGTTATTACTTTAATTCAATTTCAATATAACAATGATAATATTTCAATGTTATTTCTTCCTAACAACCATGCAACCATATACTATAGAAATTCATAGAAAACATTTCTTTTCTATACAAAAATAGATTTGGGCAAAATTATCTCATTTACCCTATTTTAAAACAATACTGTGTCGAATTGTTCTATTCAAGTGTTTAGAAACCCCTTCGATCCAGTTGCGCAGACTGTGCCGACAAAGGTTCATATGCCACTCAATAAATCAATCATCACAATATAAAACAATTTTTTTATATTCACTAACAAATACGCGCTCGTATCTATTATTACACTCAACTCATTCTAGAGTACTACTGACTCTATCTCTAATGAGTAACACCCAACAGAGCAGGGTTGTCGCTTAACCATATGCTCTGATACCACGCTGTCACATACCGAAATTTTCGACTTTCGAAAATTCGACATCGATACTCACTTTATCGACTGTCGAGCAATCGAGTGCCGAAAACTCCAATAGTGATGGTTTTAAAAAGAAGAAAAAGGTAGAAGAAGAAGAAAAGAGTAGAAGAAGAAGAGAAGAACAACATAACAACAATAGAAACAGAAAACAATATCAGAATCTCACATATCGCAGCGGAACAATATATAATAGATAACACTAGTATTTTAAAACAAAGAACTATATCAGTTTATACATACATCAATCAGAGTCATATACAACAATGGACAGTTATATAACTTGTCCTCATACAGAATACACAGCGGAATAATACAAAGTGTAGGTGATACGTTACGCCATCCAGCTTGCTTCCAAAGCTCCAGAATATCCTGATAACATAACTCTAGACTGCCCGTGTGGAAATTGGTGGGCACCCAGAGTTTAGAAGGGAAACAATAAACTCTGAGTCAGTCATGGTGACTGGTGTGAGATCGTAAAACAGTTTATCTTTAGAATAAACAACAGGAAAATTTTAATGTCAATTCGCAATGCTTTTGGAAAATGAAACTACCATAAGACCTCCCACCACACACACAATGCAAACGCAGACTTGGAGGAGATTTCTTCTTATGTTAGTCAAAGATGCTTACTACGCAAAATCAAATCATTTTGGATATTATTATTAGTGCATAGTGGAAAACATTTCGAAAGTAGAATATAAATCTTAGCCAGCATAGGTACCATTATATTATGCCTGCTATAGCTGCCTCCTGAGGAGACAGGTTATACAATTGAAATCGTAAAGGCTCGTATTGTTTCTTTGGATTTCCAACAAATGGTCAGGCTAAGGAACTTCCTATGCCACGATGGGTACGTCCCTGGAATAGACGACCCGAGAACCTAACCGGATCTCTGCCAATACAAGGCCGGGTTACCTCTGCAAAAATAGGTAACTACTGACATGCGTATGCCATCCCCCGATCGTAACCGATCTTCCCGAGGATCCCCGATTCCAACAAACCACATAATAAAAATGCAGCAACCACATAGGTTAAGTATCTGGGCTCCATACCATGATACCACCTTTATCCAGAAGGAATGACATACACTAAGGGGCGCTACTCCCTAGAACCTTGCCGCATCCTTCCTGTTTTGACCATTTCCGGGGTGTGAGGCTCGATGAAGTCTCGTCCACAAAGCTACGCTTTCTACAAAGCCATGCTTCGGGTCAAACAAAATGATCAACCTATGATCACAAAGATATAAGATCAAACAAATGATCATATCGCAAATGATCAAACACTGATCATTTCACAGCAACACTCAGTATGCCACGTTACCAAATTGGGAGTATATCGCTGATAAATTTCAACTACATAACCTCTGAGCTCGTACGTCTCAGAGAAGGGTGTTAAGCTAAGAGAATAAATTCTCCGCCACCAACAGATATGTATTTGAAAGAAATCAGCTTTATATCTCAATTTGTAACGTCAGACATACAATCCATACAAGTCTGTTCCGGGATCGAACAGAACCGAAGGCACTTCTCACGAAGCCCTTGAAATTTCGGATAATTTTCAATCACGTCAGGACTTCCCGTCACTAAGGGTGATAAAACCTCTAAATCGGAGATCAGCCGATGTAGAGTAACTCGACGGTAATCCTTCCGTTTTCAAAAATATCCGGTCTTCAACACCGGTCTTCAAATGCAATTCATAACGACGTATCACATATTCGGAATGGGTTATACGACCCCATGGTCCTTTCCCGGCTAACCCGAATAGTGAGCGTTTATTTAAAAATAAGTGTGGCATTCAAATTCATCCAATTCACAGCAAATACCATTCAAGGTAATTATTGATAGTTGGTTATTTAACTATCAATAAAGATGCGCAACATCATCAGATTCCAAATAATTTTTCAAATTTTTTATCTTCCAAAATATCTTACTAGATATATAAACTTTTCCACACTTCAAAAATAAATCAATATTTATTTTTAAAATGAATTCCCATTTCTTTTATAAATTCCATAGTGAATTTATATCTTTCAAAATATCTACTGATATACGATTTTCAATCGTTTTTCAAATATTCAATTTTTGATTTATCTTTACCAAGATAAATTCTCAAAACATTTCGTTTCGTTTTGGAAAACATTTCCATGCTTATTCAAAAATAAGTCCGTAATTCACAAATCCATTTATTTTCAACATTTGAAAATATTCAATATACTTAAATCAAATTTAAGTATAAATTCATTCTTTAAGGAAATCATTTACTATAACAACATTTATTTGAGTCAAAACGAATGTTACGTAAAACATCGTTACGACGACTCAACATCACTAGTATAGGGATTCGAAATTTAGATAGATATATAAATCCCAATACTAGACAAAAACATTTCCTTTCGGAAATCATTTACTATAACAACAGTGTTATAGTCCACCATTTCCTTATTTTTCGAAAACGTCTATTTCAACAATAAATGTTGAAATCCATGATTTCGATTGTTCACACGTTTTAAAACAATTAACTTCATTTAATATCGCTTTCCCAAACATAACCATTTTTTTTTCAATAATATATTCACTGTCCAAAATCGTGAATATACTTCAATAACCAAATTTCAATCTTTTGTACATATTTATTTCAAAAATTATCCACTATCCAAAATCATGGATAAAATTCCCTTAATCACTTTCTATATTAAATTTATCAAATTTGATTTATTTTCGAATTTATAAAACAACGTTTATAAATTCTATTTCCATTTTATAACAATTTCGATTTATAAATCTTCTTTAATGACCTATTCAATTTATAACTCAATGTATATACCAAAGGTCCATCTTATAAGTTAATAACTTATAATTCATTTATTTTAAAAGAAATCGTTCTTTTAAACTTCACAATTTATAAATCTATAAATCTCGTTCACATATGATTTTTATTATCACTTCATTTTTAACACTTATAAAAACTCGTTTTATAATTCCAATATCTTAATTTATAAAAAAAATGTCAACTTTATAAACCTTTTTTTAAGTAAACCGTTTATAATACTTTAAAAAATCTCAATTTAAACCATTTTATAAATCAATCAACTATTTATTCCAAAAATCACTTTTCGGTTATATTTCACAAAGATCTTAACTTTTATAACTTTAAAATTTGAACGTTTATTTATTTAAAATAAGTCACTTCAAAAATTTAATAAAACGTATAATTTCAAAGATCACTTTAAAAATCCTTTTAAATTAAAAGTCGTTATTTTTAAAACTTGAATCCGATGATGCAACAGCACCAATTAGTCAATCACAACATCAAACATCATATATCAACATATGATAACAGAATATACATCAATATCTGTAAATAAATAAATACTGGTGAGGAATTCAGTTGGATCCCTCCAACCTGTTTCCCTGCATCCACAGACGTTAGCACAATACCAATTCCACTTCGAGGTGGAATATCGCGGTATATGGGTTTTTATAAAAATCATCCGCTTACTAACGGCGCAATAGGGTCTCATCCGCTATACGAGGCGGGAAATCAATCAATCCAATATATACATATGCCAATATGTATATATTGCTATATATATATAGATATATCCTACTATATCTAATATCACATCCAAACAGTCAACAAATCAATAACTGCAATCCAAATTTCATTTGAGTGAGAAAAATCTCACCTTTGCTTTTAATTTTGCATCCATTTCCATTTTCTGCTTTGATTTCTCGTTTTATAGACCTTGTATAAATATTATACAAATTCATTAATATTTGAACAGACGAACAAATAAATTTCCCATTTTAAACAGATGGAGTTAACTAATTATTAAATTATTTCATTAACTAACAATTTTATTCAAACTAACTTCCTTTTTACTTTAAACCAAAATCTCATTTACATAAATATTCCAAACATTTTGCTTATATAAATTTCGTCCATATTTTAAAATTCCTTTGTATAAAAATTCTTGTATATATTATAAACTTCTGTAGTTTTCAAAATATTATATACTTATTTATTTTATTCTTAAACCAATTTATATAAACTTTCTATGCCTGCTTACAAAATTAAACTCTTAAATTTTAAAACTGGGCAGCAAATAACCGAATAAATTTCTCTACTGTATATATGTATTTCTTTTTATTTTTGTTTTACTGTAAAATTTCGCATATATGATAAAATTACCTTACTATATATATTTTAAAACAATTGATTTTTATTTTCTTTGAATCAAACATGTTTAAATTTCTGTAAAAAATCTATCTCTGTTTTATATATATTTTCTTCCTTACATATATACATATATATAAAATTTTAAATTGAAGAAAAATTGTTTCAATACCTTATTGCCAGAATTCGAGCTTCCCCCTCTCGACGCCGCTGGAAACATCATCGCGATGCCGAGTACTCGCACGTGTCGCCTTTGACCACTCAACTCCACGAGCCGCCATCGCCAACCTTTAGTCACGACTTCGATTCTGCCAACTCGAGTTCGGGTCGCCGCCTTGCTTGAAATTGAGCTCGAACGAGATTTTCGAACTCGTACCCTCCTTCCTATATGCGACTCGAACTTGAAAGGCTTTGGCTGTTAAATTCGAACAGGAACGAAAATGTTTTTTTGTTTTGATTTCTTTTTTTTTCTTGAGGAAGAGCTCGGCCGGCTATTTGATTTGCGAACGAGATAGGGAGGGAAATGGACGCGGTCATTTTTATTTTTATTTTTTGATTGAAGAAAGCCTTCGAAAATTTGAGGCTGCTGTCGATAGAAAGGAGGAGGGGAAAATCGAACGAAAAACCAAATCTAAGACCTTCATTCATTATCTTCTTCGGCCATTAATTTTTTTTGATTTTGCTAATTGAAAACTGAAGAGGGAGAAGAGCATTTTAAAATTGAACGAACATGGCCTGCACGATTTTATTTCGTGGTCTTCAGCGTGATCTAAGGCGTGGGTTAAGGGAGATAACGTGTTGCTGATATTGACCAATTTTAATTTGAATTCGATTTAAGCTTAACGCGTTTACTCTCCGTACGGTTACGTATTAGCTCCGAAAAATACGAAAATTGAAATCCGATAATAATTCAATATTACGGACACAATGGAACTGGTTTCGTCGGATTCCGAGAGTGTTTGAAAAATGACTATTTTTAAATATCGGTTCAAACAATTAAATTCAAAACTGAGCAAAACAGTTTAAAAATTCAATTCTGAAAGTTCGATTATCTTCGGTATTATCAATATGAATTTTCAAAGCCTTTGAAATATTTTTCTTCAGCTTATGATTGAAGATTTAAATTTTTATTCAACATTCAACAGATTAAATTTTAAAGTTTAATCGCAAATTTCAAAGTTATATCGGGGATTTCAAATTAAATCATCGTTCAAATATTTAAAATTAATTAAATATTCTCAATTTAATTTGTTCAAAATTCTGGGTCGTTACAGACTTCCCTCCTTAAAAGAATTTCGTCCTCGAAATTACAAGTTAGGAAAAAAAAGTCCTTAATTCGTCTACTATTTTTCACAATCCAATAGTTTTATCACATTTTTTCAAAACAAATCTTTCTACTAAAGATTCGTTATCAATTCAACTAATTTCCAACTTCAATTACTGATTTCAAACAACATTGTTTTCTTAACAATTCAATTTTAAGTTTAAATTCAAATTTAAACTTAAATTCAAATTTTAACTTTCAAAAATTTATCAAAATTTTTCTAACACTCTAAATTTTCGAAAAATTTCGCCAGCGTCTCCTTTGCGCGGCTAATACGGTACGACTACAAAACGTCCCTACGGACTCTCAAATTTCAAAAAGAAAAGAAAAAGCCAAGCGGCTAGACAAGAAATCATCAAATCTCATATTGAAATTTAAAATACATACCTTTTTGTCGAGCAATTCAAATTTGTCTTCAAAATTAAAATCCCAATTTCTTTACACACCTGTATATCCTACTAGCCATAATATCTAGTTACATATTCAAACCATTGTGCAAATTCCATTACAAAAATTTTCAATATATACTGCTTATACATTTTACTATTGAAGTTACACATCCATTTTTAAACAATTTTGCATTTCAATCATTCGAATTCAATTCTAACATTTAATTCTATTTGAATTCAATTCTATCTTCTATTCTAAATATTGAATTTATCAATTTTCTTTAGTTCACTTCAAACTAACCTTAAAACTTCTTTTTATTTCACACAATTCAAATTTGTTTTCAACATTCAGTTTCAATTTCCAGTTTTATTCTTTTGTTCATTCCCAAAATTTATTTTCAATTCACTATTTTGGTTCATAACAACTCACATTGAACTGGATTTCAAATTCCATATGAATTTTAATTCATCTTTCATTTATAATTATTCAATTCAATTTATTGCTTACAAATTCGAAATGAATTTCAACTTTCAATTTCATTTTCATTTAATTGATTCACTTGTACTCACTTTATTCTAACTTCATTCTTTTAAGTTAAATTTATTCTATCAAAATTCAAATTGTATAAGTTATCAACTTAATAATATTTCATAAATATCTTTATATAGCATTCCAGAGTCTTTTCAAGTTTTCAAAAATTATTTTGAAAATAATTCAAATTATCCCTTGAATTTCCAAAACAAAACCCAAATTTTCAAACAACTCCTATTTAAAACAATTTGGCAGCAATTCCTCTTTTGGAAACCCAAAAATGGACACCAATGATGCCGCGGTCATCATCGAAGTTATTTTCCAGCGACCGAAAAGAGTTTAGAGCTTTCATCTCTCCAAAATACTTTTCAAAACCTTTGAAAATCACTTTCAAATCAAAAAGATTTAAACTTTCCAAATCTCCAAAATTTTCAAATTCTTTTCAAAACATTTCCAAAAACTTCTCTGGAATTCCGTTTTAAATTATAAGTCACAATTATAATTTATATATTTCATTCGTATATAAATTTTATTTTCTTATCTTTCAATTCACAATTATAAATTTCACTTGTTAAATGAATTTATCTTCAATCTTTGGTTATTACTTTAATTCAATTTCAATATAACAATGATAATATTTCAATGTTATTTCTTTCTAACAACCATGCAACCATATACTATAGAAATTCATAGAAAAACATTTCTTTTCTATACAAAAATAGTTTTGGGCAAAATTATCTCATTTACCTTATTTTAAAACAATACTGTGTCGAATTGTTCTATTCAAGTGTTTAGAAACCCCTTCGATCCAGTTGCGCAGACTGTGCCGACGAAGGTTCATATGCCACTCAATAAATCAATCATCACAATATAAAACAATTTTTTTATATTCACTAACAAATACGCGCTCGTATCTATTATTACACTCAACTCATTCTAGAGTACTACCGACTCTATCTCTAATGAGTAACACCCAACAGAGCAGGGTTGTCGCTTAACCATATGCTCTGATACCACGTTGTCACATACCGAAATTTTCGACTTTCGAAAATTCGACATCGATACTCACTTTATCGACTGTCGAGCAATCGAGTGCCGAAAACTCCAATAGTGATGGTTTTAAAAAGAAGAAAAAGGTAGAAGAAGAAGAAAAGAGTAGAAGAAGAAGAGAAGAACAACAGAACAACAATAGAAACAGAAAACAATATCAGAATCTCACATATCGCAGCGGAACAATATATAATAGATAACACTAGTCTTTTAAAACAAAGAACTATATCAGTTTATACATACATCAATCAGAGTCATATACAACAATGGACAGTTATATAACTTGTCCTCATACAGAATACACAGCGGAATAATACAAAGTGTAGGTGATACGTTACGCCATCCAGCTTGCTTCCAAAGCTCCAGAATATCCTGATAACATAACTCTAGACTGCCCGTGTGGAAATTGGTGGGCACCCAGAGTTTAGAAGGGAAACAATAAACTCCGAGTCAGTCATGGTGACTGGTGTGAGATCGTAAAACATTTTATCTTTAGAATAAACAACAGGAAAATTTTAATGTCAATTCGCAATGCTTTTGGAAAATGAAACTACCATAAGACCTCCCACCACACACACAATGCAAACGCAGACTTGGAGGAGATTTCTTCTTATGTTAGTCAAAGATGCTTACTACGCAAAATCAAATCATTTTGGATATTATTATTAGTGCATAGTGGAAAACATTTCGAAAGTAGAATATAAATCTTAGCCAGCATAGGTACCATTATATTATGCCTGCTATAGCTGCCTCCTGAGGAGACAGGTTATACAATTGAAATCGTAAAGGCTCGTATTGTTTCTTTGGATTTCCAACAAATGGTCAGGCTAAGGAACTTCCTATGCCACGATGGTTACGTCCCTGGAATAGACGACCCGAGAACCTAACCGGATCTCTGCCAACACAAGGCCGGGTTACCTCTGCAAAAATAGGTAACTACTGACACGCGTATGCCATCCCCCGATCGTAACCGATCTTCCCGAGGATCCCCGATTCCAACAAACCACATAATAAAAATGCAGCAACCACATAGTATAAGTATCTGGGCTCCATACCATGATACCACCTTTATCCAGAAGGAATGACATACACTAAGGGGCGCTACTCCCTAGAACCTTGCCGCATCCTTCCTGTTTTGACCATTTTCGGGGTGTGAGGCTCGATGAAGTCTCGTCCACAAAGCTACGCTTTCTACAAAACCATGCTTCGGGTCAAACAAAATGATCAACCTATGATCACAAAGATATAAGATCAAACAAATGATCATATCGCAAATGATCAAACACTGATCATTTCACAACAACACTCAGTATGCCACGTTACCAAATTGGGAGTATATCGCTGATAAATTTCAACTACATAACCTCTGAGCTCGTACGTCTCAGAGAAGGGTGTTAAGCTAAGAGAATAAATTCTCCACCACCAACAGATATGTATTTGAAAGAAATCAGTTTTATATCTCAATTTGTAACGTCAGACATACAATCCATACAAGTCTGTTCCGGGATCGAACAGAACCGAAGGCACTTCTCACGAAGCCCTTGCAATTCCGGATAATTTTCAATCACGTCAGGACTTCCCGTCACTAAGGGTGATAAAACCTCTAAATCGAAGATCAGCCGATGTAGAGTAACTCGACGGTAATCCTTCCGTTTTCAAAAATATCCGGTCTTCAACACCGGTCTTCGAATGCAATTCATAACGACGTATCACATATTCGGAATGGGTTATACGACCCCATGGTCCTTTCCCGGCTAACCCGAATAGTGAGCGTTTATTTAAAAACAAGTGTGGCATTCAAATTCATCCAATTCACAGCAAATACCATTCAAGTTAATTATTGATAGTTGGTTATTTAACTATCAATAAAGATGCGCAACATCATCAGATTCCAAATAATTTTCCAAATTTTTTATCTTCCAAAATATCTTACTAGATATATAAACTTTTCCACACTTCAAAAATAAATCAATATTTATTTTTAAAATGAATTCCCATTTCTTTTATAAATTCCATAGTGAATTTATATCTTTCAAAATATCTACTGATATACGATTTTCAATCGTTTTTCAAATATTCAATTTTTGATTTATCTTTACCAAGATAAATTTTCAAAACATTTCGTTTCATTTTGGAAAACATTTCCATACTTATTCAAAAATAAGTCCGTAATTCACAAATCCATTTATTTTCAACATTTGAAAATATTCAATATACTTAAATCAAATTTAAGTATAAATTCATTCTTTAAGGAAATCATTTACTATAACAACATTTATTTGAGTCAAAACGAATGTTACGTAAAACATCGTTACGACGACTCAAAGTCACTAGTATAGGGATTCGAAATTTAGATAGATATATAAATCCCAATACTAGACAAAAACATTTCCTTTCGGAAATCATTTACTATAACAACAGTGTTATAGTCCACCATTTCCTTATTTTTCGAAAACGTCTATTTCAACAATAAATGTTGAAATCCATGATTTCGATTGTTCACACGTTTTAAAACAATTAACTTCATTTAATATCGCTTTCCCAAACATAACCATTTTTTTTCAATAATATATTCACTGTCCAAAATCGTGAATATACTTCAATAACCAAATTTCAATCTTTTCTACATATTTATTTCAAAAATTATCCACTATCCAAAATCGTGGATAAAATTCCCTTAATCACTTTCTATATTAAATTTATCAAATTTGATTTATTTTCGAATTTATAAAACAACGTTTATAAATTCTATTTCCATTTTATAACAATTTCGATTTATAAATCTTCTTTAATGACCTATTCAATTTATAACTCAATGTGTATACCAAAGGTCCATCTTATAAGTTAATAACTTATAATTCATTTATTTTAAAAGAAATCGTTCTTTTAAACTTCACAATTTATAAATCTATAAATCTCGTTCACATATGATTTTTATTATCACTTCATTTTTAACACTTATAAAAACTCGTTTTATAATTCCAATATCTTAATTTATAAAAAAAATGTCAACTTTATAAACCTTTTTTTAAGTAAACCGTTTATAATACTTTAAAAAATCTCAATTTAAACCATTTTATAAATCAATCAACTATTTATTCCAAAAATCACTTTTCGGTTATATTTCACAAAGATCTTAACTTTTATAACTTTAAAATTTGAACGTTTATTTATTTAAAATAAGTCACTTCAAAAATTTAATAAAACGTATAATTTCAAAGATCACTTTAAAAATCCTTTTAAATTAAAAGACGTTATTTTTAAAACTTGAATCCGATGATGCAACAGCACCAATTAGTCAATCATAACATCAAACATCATATATCAACATATGATAACAGAATATACATCAATATCTGTAAATAAATAAATACTGGTGAGGAATCCAGTTGGATCCCTCCAACCTGTTTCCCTGCATCCACAGACGTTAGCACAATACCAATTCCACTTCGAGGTGGAATATCGTGGTATATGGGTTTTTATAAAAATCATCCGCTTACTAACGGCGCAATAGGGTCTCATCCGCTATACGAGGCGGGAAATCAATCAATCCAATATATACATATGCCAATATGTATATATTGCTATATATATATATAGATATATCCTACTATATCTAATATCACATCCAAACAGTCAACAAATCAATAACTGCAATCCAAATTTCATTTGAGTGAGAAAAATCTCACCTTTGCTTTTAATTTTGCCATCCATTTCCATTTTCTGCTTTGATTTCTCGTTTTATAGACCTTGTATAAATATTATACAAATTCATTAATATTTGAACAGACGAACAAATAAATTTCCCATTTTAAACGGATGGAGTTAACTAATTATTAAATTATTTCATTAACTAACAATTTTATTCAAACTAACTTCCTTTTTACTTTAAACCAAAATCTCATTTACATAAATATTCCAAACATTTTGCTTATATAAATTTCATCCATATTTTAAAATTCCTTTGTATAAAAATTCTTGTATATATTATAAACTTCTGTAGTTTTCAAAATATTATATACTTATTTATTTTATTCTTAAACCAATTTATATAAACTTTCTATGCCTACTTACAAAATTAAACTCTTAAATTTTAAAACTGGGCAGCAAATAACCGAATAAATTTCTCTACTGTATATATGTATTTCTTTTTATTTTTGTTTTACTGTAAAATTTCGCATATATGATAAAATTACCTTACTATATATATTTTAAAACAATTGATTTTTATTTTCTTTGAATCAAACATGTTTAAATTTCTGTAAAAAATCTATCTCTGTTTTATATATATTTTCTTCCTTACATATATACATATATATAAAATTTTAAATCGAAGAAAAATTGTTTCAATACCTTATTGCCAGAATTCGAGCTTCCCCCTCTCGACGCCGCTGGAAACATCATCGCGATGCCGAGTACTCGCACGTGTCGCCTCTGACCACTCAACTCCACGAGCCGCCATCGCCAACCTTTAGTCACGACTTCGATTCTGCCAACTCGAGTTCGGGTCGCCGCCTTGCTCGAAATTGAGCTCGAACGAGATTTTCCAACTCGTGCCCTCCTTCCTATATGCGACTCGAACTTGAAAGGCTTCGGCTGTTAAATTCGAACAGGAACGAAAAAGTTTTTTTTGTTTTGATTTCTTTTTTTTTCTTGAGGAAGAGCTCGGCCGGCTATTTGATTTGCGAACGAGATAGGGAGGGAAATGGACGCGGCCATTTTTATTTTTATTTTTTGATTGAAGAAAGCCTTCGAAAATTTGAGGCTGCTGTCGATAGAAAGGAGGAGGGGAAAATCGAACGAAAAACCAAATCTAAGACCTTCATTCATTATCTTCTTCGGCCATTAATTTTTTTTGATTTTGCTAATTGAAAACTGAAGAGGGAGAAGAGCATTTTAAAATTGAACGAACATGGCCTACACGATTTTATTTCGTGGTCTTCAGCGTGATCTAAGGCGTGGGTTAAGGGAGATAACGTGTTGCTGATATTGACCAATTTTAATTTTAAAATTAAAATTTTAATTTGAATTCGATTTAAGCTTAACGCGTTTACTCTCCGTACGGTTACGTATTAGCTCCGAAAAATACGAAAATTGAAATCCGAAAATAATTTAATATTACGGACCCAATGGAACTGGTTTCGTCGGATTCTGAGACTGTTTGAAAAATGACTATTTTTAAATATCGGTTCAAACAATTAAATTCAAAACTGAGCAAAACAGTTTAAAAATTCAATTCTAAAAGTTTGATTATCTTCGGTATTATCAATATGAATTTTCAAAGCCTTTGAAATATTTTTCTTCAGCTTATGATTGAAGATTTAAATTTTTATTCAACATTCAACAGATTAAATTTTAAAGTTTAATCGCAAATTTCAAAGTTATATCGGGGATTTCAAATTAAATCATCGTTCAAATATTTTAAATTAATTAAATATTCTCAATTTAATTTGTTCAAAATTCTGGGTCGTTACACTATCTCTGACTCGTTGATCCGAAGATACCGGGAAAGAGATCTACGATTCTTCAACGTTGATCTTGCGCACAAGATACCGTGAATCGGCTTCAACAAACGAAGATTCGAGCGCACTCGAATAACGTAAGTGGAGATAGGAGACTTCACTCGACTACCAATTAGAAGAAAGCACAAAGCAATCAAAATGGAAATTTTATTCAAAAGTCAACAACCTTTTTTACAACGACATTATGTCCCTATTTATAGGGTTTACAACACGACACAATGACTTAAGAAAAATTACAACACTTTACACCAACACATAAGTCGTACGCGACCTAAGAATTACAAGACATTACGACCTAAATTATATTCACGCGACTTAAAGAAGCCTTGCGACCTAAAATCTGGCATAGCTCGCGAACTTCTGGAACAAATCAGTTTGCGACCTAAAATAATGTCTGGAATCGCGACCTAAGGAAGATATGCGGGAATTGATGGGCGAGCTATAGGGCTTCTCGATTTAGGACGGAGGAACTGCGACATTCCTTCACGAGTTAGGCTGAAGGAGGCATAGGTCATTCTCGACCTGGGAAATCACAGTGGGGAAATCACAGCGGCGACTTATGTGGATGTGGGAAGTAGGTCGCTCGCGACATATAGATGCGGTAGGTCGCTCGCGACTTAGGAATGTGGTAGGTCGCTCACGACTTAGGGATGCGGTAGGTCGCTCACGACCTAGGGATGTGGTAGGTCGCTCGCGACTTAGGGATGTGGTAGGTCGCTCACGACTTAGGGATGCGGTAGGTCGCTCGCGACTTAGGGATGTGGTAGGTCGCTCGCGACCTGAGGCAGAGGAATTGCGAGGCGCCGCGACTTTTGGTAGGTCGCTCACGACCTGGGTGGCTTCATCATCGACCTTGCGACCTAGGATAGGTCGTGGTCGACCTATCGAGGTAAGCGCTTCATCACACATATATATAGTTATTGTAAAATACACAAAATATTAACTATAATCTTGGAAAAAAACGGATGGATAATTTTTGGATGTGAATACCTTCATATCCACATCCGTATCCCTTTTTTTCATGTATCGGATATCGAGTATTTATCCATTTTTCGGATACGGATGTGGATGGATTTCAGATATTTGGGTATCCATTGACAGGCCTACATGGAACAACCATAAACATGATAGTTTCACTTATGATAATGGCTTTACGAGAACTACCCATATTCCTGGAATGAAATGACCAATATGTACATATTGTTAGCTTATATACTAAACTAGTAAATAGAATAAGAATTTTGAAATTCCAAATAATTATGGTGGTAAAACCAACTTTCCTAATATTATTATATTTTAGTTCATATTTACCATTATATTACTATATTTCAGTACATATTTATAGCTTCCAAAATAAAAGGGAAATTTGATATATTACCATCTTTTGTACATATATACCAAACTATACTATTATATTTTAATACATATTCACTACTTTCAAATATAGCGAAATCATCATTTTGGTATCTCTATATAAATAGATACATAATACACAAGTATCGCACTTCCCCAAATATAGAAAAATATTCAAAAATATTTGCTAATTCGGTTTACCTTTTACATCCAGAGTTCACTACAGTATATAATACTATTTGTATAGCCAAGCTTACTTTATTTAATGCTGGTAACATATGGAATATGTAGTTCAAAATTATAATGTTGGCATGACGACATTATTACATGCTAAGTAGTCAGACTATAACATAATTAAGTAGTAAGCTAATAGTTTTTCAATTTGATGAACCAAAGGAAGAAGCTTTTACGAGGGAACCATACGTTCCCTAACAATAGATGGTTAAAGATGTCAGTAAAACATGATCCATGTAGGTACCAAATGATATTTAATATGTAAAAAGTGGATCCGAAGAAAAATAAAAAACAGTTTTGGGCGCTATGATACATCAATATTTTTAGAGAAATTAAGGGTAGTAATCTTGACATCATGACCTGTAATTTTATCCATAAATTAATCGAACAAATAGAAGTTGGCATAAAATTGACATTATTTTTATATCCTGTAGCAAATTTAAATAAGGAAACATTGGCCATAAACCTACATGGAGTATTAGTAGAAAAAGACCCCCCCACCATAAAATTCCCCTTCCAATTATTGAGAAATTCTAGCATAAATAAACTAGATAAGGATTTCTAACCTCATTATCTATATAGTGATATAGAAGTAATTATTCCAGTAAAACTCCTATGGTGAAAACCAAATGAAAAAATAACATCAAACATCTCTTACAAACTGACTGTAAGATAATATTGCCATCAAAGAACTTTATTAAAACTACAATTAACAGGGGAAAAGGAGTTCTTAGTAATTTAGATAATATTGTATTGATAATTTGATTTGAAATATGTCAATATTCAGCAAAAAGATTATAAATGTGACGACCCACCTTTTTGACCCCTAGGAATGACACTTAACACATCCTCGGTGTTCGTGTGTCGTTGCCCAAGCATCGGAAAGATGAATCGTCATAGGGTAAAATAAAGAACAAAATAGAAAACCTCACAACGAAACTGCAAAATAAACCATAATCGTTAATAGTACATCAGGTTACTCCTTAACAGGAAGTTATCAGAGTTACACAAAAGTACTACAAATTAGCTTAGGCAGTTATAACATCCTGCTTTTACATATGCTGAAACAAAATACACTTACACAAACTAGATAATACGGTGGAATAGATAACTAAGAAGATGAAAGCCTCATGCTCGGATGCTATCTTCAAAAGAGGCCACAAAAGACCTGCTACTCTCGGACTACTCAAATAAAATGACTACCCGAGAGTTTAGGAAAAATAAACAACTCAGGCTAGATAATATGTCTTGTATGACTAAAAAATTTAAGCAATAGGTATGAAATTAAACACAAACATGTAAGACCACGCCACTGAACACGGAACGGGTTTACTCTCACATAAATCAATATCTAAATGTAAAAAATGGATAAATAATTAAACACCATGAAACGTGGTTGACTCTTCCCGATGCAAATGAGGAAATAAATTTGAAGGTTCAAGTCAAATAAGAAAATGAAAATCTCTAACAAATGACTAGGAGGGTGCACCTCCCTTGAAGTATACCTCTAGTAATATACTTCTAAGAACTTCATTTACTCTGTGACACTTCTCACAAACCTCCAAGCCAGACCCTGCCAAATCTTACCGAGAATCCGAATATTTCGCATCTAATAGCGCTACCGAATCCAATCTAGATAAGATGTGAAAGTATCCTAATGGAACCAACCCCACATAGCTTTCCCCCCCTCTCACGCTTTGGTTTTAGTCATTTACGATAAAGGACATCAAAGCTCAACGAGGCAACACATCGTCTTAGAATGATGATAATACAGATGCTAAATAAACCGATAGCCGAGAAACCAACTATCGAGGATATAAAACGATCATATATGGAAATTAAGTCTTGTATACATACCATCATTCATCGAATTCAAACTTGAACTATTTCTTGGTTAACAATAATACCAGAAAAGTCAAGGTAGTGTTACCTCAAAGTCATGTCTCACGATTGTTCTAAACTTTCAAAATAGCAACAAGTCTACTTTTTCGATGTTTAGTGCTAATTACACAAATAAATCGTTTCCATATAAGTAAATCACTTTATGGTTTATTTCCATAAACGAATCAAACCTTTTCTTTTAAAAACCCGAATTCATACTTGGCTTCACGTTACAAGTATTAGCTTTAAAACACTTTGTTAAAAGAGTTTACTAACTTTGAAACATCATTACAAAAAGGATTTAACCACTTAAAACATCCTTATTACATTGTTTAATTAACTTTAAAACTTTGTTAACTAAGTTAATTAATTAACTTCAATAACCTTTAAAGTAAATTACTTTTAAACATCGTTAATTCAATTAATTAATAAAATTGAAATATAATTAATTTAAATTAATTTATAAATAATTAAATCTCATTATTTAAAAATGATTCATTAATTGTAAAAATCTTTAAAGGAAAGATTAATTAAAGTTAAACAGATTTATTAACTTCTAAAAGTCGTTAATTAAAAAGATTAATTAATTTATTGAAAACATCATTAGTAAATTGATTATTTAATTTTAATCCATCATTATTAAAAGATTAATTATCCTTAAACATCATTAGATAAAATGATTAATTAATTTCAAAACATCATTAACCAAGTGATTAGTAAATTTTAAACACATCGTTAATAAGTTAATTAGTTAACTTTAATCCTTATTAATTAATTAATCATTTTTAAAATAATTAATTATTTTTGAAAACATCATTAATCAAAAACTTACTTAACTTATAAAATAATTCCAAGCACAATAATGAAACCAAACGATTTTGATAAAGGGTGATTTTCCAAAAGTGCCAATATAGTGTATCGCTATACGGGCAGTTCGGGATTCAAGTTTATGACATTTGCAATACCACCACACATCACATAATAAGGGTATAAGCATATATACATGGTGATTTACAATCATACAACATATATCAAGCATTTATTAACAATGAAATTAGTTTAACTACTAGATTTTCATATAACTAATGATTTGCTTACTAACTTCTCAAAGCGACAAACTTTCAAGCAACAAACCAATCCAATAACCAAACTATTATTTCACCAGTACAATAAGTATTCGGTAGTTATAACATGAACACAAATATAGTCTGAAAACATTTGGTTTGAAGGTGGAAGCTTTACTCACCTTAACTCAACTAAACCTAAGCAATTATTCTCCGAATTTGCTCTTGACCTAGAACTATCTCCTAGCTTTGGAAAAAACAAAATTGTGTGGCCTCTTAGGTCATGAGTGGGCTCGGCCATGGTCCTATGGGGGTGGTGGAGCTATATTTTGGTAGTGGAGTGGATTTAAATGGATGTAGTGAGTTTAGAATATAGTTTAGAAGTATGAAAGCAAACTTTTTGACTTAGGAAAAATTGTGGGAAGCCATGGATGAAGATATGAAGAAATAAAGAGGGTGGAGATAAATGAAGATTTCAAAGTGAAGAATGGTGTAGGAATGAGGGTATATATAGAAAAATGAGAATGGCATTTTAGTAAATGACTTAAGGCATTAAAAATGATTTCTTTATCATGAAACATGGAAGCCCGTGTCTTCCCTACCCTAGGTACACACATTGCCCTCCCCCTTAGGTCCTATCTCCTCCATGCCTTAGGTACTTACCTAGGTAATTTGGGTTTTGGCTTGTACTTCCTTAGGTTATTTAGGTTTTATTTTATATTTTTAAGTCAAATCTTGTTTTATTTTAGTCTAAGCATGGTTTGTTTATTTTAACACTATCATTAACTTTCACATGACATATAGTGGGCGATCTTCCCAAGAATCTCCAAAATACAAAATACATGCTCTCAGGAGGTCCTCCAAAATTCGGTTCGCCCTTTCGGTTTGTCTGTCTGTCTACCAGTGATAGGCTGTGCTCAAATTCAACTCTGTACCTAAAGAGACTTGCAATGCTCCCGAAAAACGACTAGTGAAGATGGAATCTCGATCCCTAACGATACTTACTGGGATTCCATACAGTCAAACGATCTCCCTCAAATAAATCCCTGCCAAAGAAGCTGCAGTTCTTAATGGCCTCATTGGAATAAAGTGCGCGATCTTCGTTAATCGATCTACAATTACCCAAATGCTTTCATTACCTTTTCTTGTTCCAGGCAACCCATCGATAAAGTCCATGGATACTTGCTCCCACCTCTAAAGTATCTCCAATGGTTGGAGTAACCCAGCAGTCTTCTACTGGTCACTCTTGACCAGTTGACAATTTACACACCGGCTCACGAAGAACGAAATGTCTCTCTTTATCCCTTTCCACGAAAAGGTCTTCTTTATATTCTGAAACATTTTGGCTACTCCTGGGTGGATAAATAACCTTAATCGATGGCACTCTCTTAGCACATCCTGTCTAATTCATTAACATCTGGCATGAAAATATGTCCATTCATTCTTAAAATGCCTTGGGATTCAATCTGGAAACTAGAAACAATTCCCTCTTCAACACTCCTCTTAAGACGAGCTAGAATAGGGTCTTCTTCTTGGAAATATGCAATTCTCTCCATTAATGCTAGCTTAACTTTCAAATTTGCAATCGTCGTCATATTCCTACTTAACGCATCTGCAATGTCGTTTGCTTTCCCTGGTGTATAAAGAATCTCTAGGTCATAAAACACGAGAAATTTCAACCATCTTTGTTGCCTCAAATTCAAATCCTTTTGGGTAAAAGGATACTTTAATGACTTGTGATCCATTTATAACTCAAACTTTACACCAAAAAGATAGTGCCTCCACACCTTTAATGTGAAGACAACCGCCAATAGATCCAAATCATGCGTAGCATAATTCTTCTCATGAGGTTTCAGGTGTCGACTCGCATACACTATTATTTTACCATTCTGCATCAAATTGGTCCAACAAGCATCTGTGTAAACTGTTAATCCTTTACTCCCATCTGGAATAATCAAGACAGGAGTGTTAGTCAATTTCTCCTTTAACTCATTAAATGCTTGATCGCACTTGGGTGTCCAAACAAACTTAGCATCCTTCTTTGTTAGCTTTGTTAGATGAGAAGCAATCTTCGAGAAATCTTTAATGAACCTTCTATAGAAACCTGCCAATCCCAAGAAACTCCTGACCTCCGATGCATTTTCAGGTTTCTTCCAATCTTGAACCGCAACTACTTTAGCTGGGTCCACTGATATGCCTTCTCCCGAAACTACATGCCTTAGAAATCTAACATCGATTTCCAGAAATGGCACTTAGAAAACTTTGCATTTAAATCATGACTTCTTAAAGTACTTAGAACAACATGAAGATGGTACTTATGCTCTTCCTTCGTTCTAGAATACACAAGGATGTCATCAATGAAGACGAGAAAAACTTGTTAAGAAAATCCCAAAACGCTCTATTCATCAAATCCACAAAATAAGCTGGTGTGTTAGTCAATCCGATTGGCATAACTAACCACTTGTAAAAAACTATCAGGGGTTCGAAGAGCTATTAAGGGTACACTCTCCTCTGCTACCCTTAATTGGAGAAAATTAGTGGTAAGATCCAACTGAGAAAATATCCGACCTATGTGGAGTTGGTCAAACATGTCGTCAATCCTAGGTAAAGGATACGTATTCTTGATGGTCCTCTTATTTAATTCTCAGTAATCCACACATAATCTAAGAGAACCATCGACCTTGGTAACGAACACTACTGGCGATCCCCAACTTGATGTGCTACGTCCGATCAAACCCTTCCGCTATAAATCAAATGTCTGCTTCTCTAATTCTCTTCTTTCCTTTGGAGCCAAAATTCGAGGAGGTTGAACAGTTGGTATGGTTCCTAGAATCAAACCAATGTGGAATTCTACTTCTCGATGAGGAGGTAAACCTTACACTTCTTCAAAAATATCCTTGAAGTTCCGAACAATTGGCATATTCCTTATCTCCTCTTTGGTTACTTCGAAGGAATAAAGGAAACTGCTCATTAATTAATTTGGCCTTCCACAATTTATTTCTACCCCAATATTTCCAACATCACTAACTATAATAATCCTTCGATCACAATCTATGATTGCACTAAACTTAGATAGCCAATCCATCCCTAATAATACCGTAAAACCCATGAACCCAAGAAGAAACAAGTCAGAAAAGAAAGGTCGATCTCGATAAGAAATAGGCACGTTCAAACATATGGTATCAAGATTGGTCGGACCCCCAATTAGGTTCAACACACAAAGAGAATTGTTTAAAAGAATGGGTTTGAGGTTAAACTTATCAAAAAGATCTCCTGAAATGAAACTATGGGATGCACCGATATCAAATAACACTCTAACAGGAATATCATAAATGGATAATGTACCTTGCAACACCTGTTTCCCTTTTGGGTCCATAGAAGTAGATGGTATTTGCTTAATAGTAAAATCTTGTCCTAGTGATCCCTTCTTTGGAAAAGTGCACTGCTTCTTCATATGTCCATGTTTGTTGCAATTATAGCAGAATAGTCCACTAGCTGGGTTCGAGCACTGATTTGCAAAGTGGCACATTTTGTTGCACTTATAACAAAGGATCTTAGTCAAGTCTAACTGCTTGTTCTGTGCTAGAGCTCCACCTCTAGGATTCTTTTCCCAGTCACTTCTTCTTCCCTTTGCACTTGAAAAATGGCTTACCAGCAACTAGTATCACTGATAAAGGTTGTGCACTAACTGCTGGCACTGCTCCTTTCTAAACTCCTTGCTTAATATCAAGAGCCTCAAATCTCAAAGCCATACTGATCAGATTGGTAAATGTACCGTTGAGATGATTGGTCATTTCCCGATGGAATTTTGGTCGCATTCATTTCACGAACATTTCATTGTTTTTGAGTGGTGTATCAATCAATCCTGGTCCAAAGCAATACAATGCATTGAACCTATGCTTATACTGCACCACTATCATCTCACCTTGTTTTAAATCCATGAAACTTCTGAACAACTGAGTCCTTCCCGCCTCTGCGATAAACTGAGCTTCGAAACCTCCTTGAACTGCGCCCAAGAGAAATCTTCTTCTGGTTTATTCATTGTGACTAAATCCCACCAATCCATTGCCCCTTTCTGAAGTTGATGCGATGCTAACAATCTCTTTCTAGCATCTCCCAACTGAAGATCCATAAATATCCTTTCACAAGAGCAAAGAGATGTCTGAACTCCCAAAATATCTTATGTTCCATAGAAAGGCTTATCACTTAAAGCAGTGTAATTCTTGCACAAGGTTGCAAAGTTCTAAGGCGGCAGAACTTGCATCACTGCTTCTACAACTGGCTCTACAACTATCTCATTTCTAGGAGCTTTGCCATTGTAGTTATGTTGGTTCCAGATCCCCTTCTTCTTCTTCCTCTTGTACTCATTGTCAATAACCTGGATAAGTGACAGGTATCATTAGAATACAAAGATAGGGTTAAAAATGATAAACGGGAAACTGCAACAAAGGATATAAAACCATAATTTTAGGGGAGAAAAGGAAACGCTCTCTCAAGATTAACTCTAGAAACTCACCCTATCTCTAATGAGTGATACCCCAATCAGGCTAAGGTGTTCGCTCAACCGAAGCTCTGATACCAACTATGATGACCCAACTTTTTGACCCCTAGGAGCGACACTTAACACATCGTCGGTATTCGTGTGTCGTTGCCCAAGCATCGGAAAGATGAATTGTCGTGGGGTAAATAAAGAACAAATAGAAAACCTCACAATGAAACTGAAAAATAAACCATAACCGTCAATAGCACATCAGGTTACTCCATAACAGAAAGTTATCAGACTTACACAAAAGTACTACAAATTAACTTAGGTAGTTATAACATCTTGCCTTTATATGCTGAAACAAAATACACTTACACAAACTAGATAATACAGAGGAATAGATAACTAAGAAGATGAAATCCTCCTGCTCGGACGTTGTCTTCCTAAGACCTACTACTCTAGGACTACTCAAATAAAATGAGTACCCTAGAGTTTAGGAAAAACAAACAAATCGGTCAGATGATATGTATGGTATGAGTAAAACTTTTTAAACAATAGATGTGAAATTAAATACAAACATGTGAGACCACGCCGCTGAACACGGAACGGGTTTTCTCCTATATAAATCAACATAAAAATGTAAAGAATGGATAAATAACTAAATACCATGAAAAGTGGTTGACTCTTCCCGATGCAAATAAGGAAATAAATCTGAAGGTTCGAATCAAATAAGAAAAGGAAAATCTCCAAAAAATGACTAGGAGGGTGCACCTCCTTGAAGTATACCTTTAGTAATATACTTCTAAGAAGCTCATTTACTCTTAGACACTTCTCGGAAACCTATATGTTGGATCCCGCCAAACCTTACCGAGAATCTGAATATTTCACATCTAATAGCGCTACCGAATCCAATCTAGATGAAATGTAAAAGTATCCTAATGAGAGCAACCCCACATAGCTTGGCCCCCTCTCGTGCTTTGGTTTTAGTCATTTCCGACAAAGGACATCAAAGCTCAACGGAGCAACACATCGTCTTAGGATGATGATGATAAAGAAGCTAAAGTAATCGATAGCCGAGAAACCAACTATCGAGGATACAAAATGATCATATACGGAAATTAAGCCTTGTATACTTACCACCACTCATTGAATTCAAACTTGAACTATTTCTTGGTTAACAATAATACCGGACAAGTCAAGGTAGTGTTACCTCAAAGTCACGTCTCACGATTATTCTTAACTTTCGAAATAGTAACAAGTCACTTTTTCGATGTTTAGTGCTATTTACACAAATAAATCGTTTCCATATAAGTGAATCGCTTTATGGAAATTAATTTATTTCCATATACGAATCAAACCTTTTCTTTTAAAAAACCCGAATTCATACTTGGCTTCACGTTTCAAGTATTAGCTTTAAAACGCTTTGTTAAAAGATTTTACTAACTTTGAAACATCATTACAAAAAGGATTTAACGACTTAAAACATCTTTATCACATTAATTAATTAACTAACTTTAAAACTTTGTTAACTAAGTTAATTAATTGACTTCAATAACCTTTAAAGTAAATTACCTTTACATCATTAATTCAATTAATTAATAACATTTAAATATAACTAATTTATAAATAATTAAATCTTGTTATTTAAAAATGATTCGTTAATTGTAAATATCTTTAGAGGAAAGATTAATTAAAGTTAAATAGATTTATTAACTTCTAAAAGTCATTAATTAAAAAGATTAATTAATTTAAAAACATCATTAGTAAATTGATTTTTAATTTTAATCCATCATTATTAAAATTTTAGTTATCCTTAAACATCATTAGATAAAATTTAATTTGTTTTAAAACATCATTAACCAAGTGATTAGTTAATTTTAAACACATCATTAATTAGTTAACTTTAATCCTTATTAATTAAATAATTAATTAATTAAATTAAATAATCATTTTTAAAATAATGAATTATTTTTTAAACAATCATTAATAAAAAACTTGCTTGGCTTGTAAAATAATTCCAAGCACGATAATGAAACCAAACGATTTCGATAAAAGGTGATTTTACAAAAGTGCCGATATAGCGACTATCGCTATACAGGCAGTTCGGGATTCAAGTTTATGACATTTGCAATACCACCACACATCACATACAAAGGTATAAGCATATATACATGGTGATGTACAATAATACAACATATATCAAGCATTTATTAACAACGGAATTAGTTTAACTACTAGATTTTCATATAATTAATGATTCGCTTACTAACTTCCCAAAGCGACAAACTTTCAAGCAACAAACCAATCCAACAACCAAACTATTATTTCAAGCATTTATATCAAGCATTCAATAGCTATACTATGACCACAAATATAGTTAGAAAACATTTTGTTTGAAGGTGGAAGCTTTACTCATTTAATTCAACTAAACCTAAGCAATTCTTCTTCGAATTTGCTCTTGACCTAGCACTAGCTCTTGGCTTTGGAAAAAACAAAGTTTCGTGGCCTCTTGAGTCATGAGTGGGCTCAGCCTAGGACTTATTTGGGCTTGGCCATTGTGATAACCCGGATTTTAGTCTTCTACTAATTGGATAATTAAATAAAAAAATGATAGTAAATAGAATTTGGATTTAAAATTTAATTGCAAACATCTTAGAAATAAATTGGATTTAAAAACTTTATGTTTTAAAACTAGTATATTTGTATGAATTTATTTATAAATGTATAACTGGATTTTTTATAACATTTTATATTAAGTTATATATATAGATAAACAAAAGAAAAAGTTTAAATATAAAACATAAGACATTGAACTTGGGTAGTTATATATGTATGTATATAACTTGATTTTTAAATTGGATTTTAGAATTTGATTTGAATTTGAATTTAAAAGTTTTAAAATTCAAAAGATAGATATTTAAAATGTTTTGGATTTTTAAAACATATATATATATACAAGCTTTTATCTTAAAGGAAATTCATATGCATTTAAATAAGTATTTATAAACTAATATATATATATATATATATATATAAAAGCTGTATTATCAACATTTAAATTAAATAATATAATACAAAGACAAGTGTTAATATATTAAGACACCTTAATAACATGTGTAAATCAATAAGCAAAGATATATGACAAATGTCAAGTTTTTAAATTTTAATTTCTTTTATTTTTATAAATCAATTCAGCCTTTATAAAACATGTTTCCTTTCTTCCATATCTTTTTCAAAAAAAATTTCAAAAGCTAAGAAGAAAAACTCAAAAAAAACAAATTCTCTAACAAAATCTGAAATCAATTTCTTCAAACCAGATCAAAACCTGTTCATTCATTTTCTAAAAGCAAGTCAATAAGTTAGCAAACCAGAATCTGTACATTTTCAAAACAAAAAAAAATCATCAAACCTATATTCTTCTTCAATCTGAGACAATCAAAGCTTGAGCATTTTTCTTTTCAATCTGGAAGCCTGCATTTGTTCTTCAATTCTGTTTGTAATCAAGTTTCAGTAGCATGCAAAGCTTCTTGGGATTTAAGTATTCCAGTTTTAAAGTTTTCAAAAGAAGTTTTCAAATTAAAGCTTTGTTCATCAATTTTCTGGTGAGTAAACTAACTTTTAAAAACTAAATCTGGATGTATACTTTGATGCATGAGATAAGTATTTGAAGCAATGATTGTAGATATGTTTGCGTGGATGAATTAAAGTATTTGCCTATATATAAAATGATATATCTGTGTGCATGTTTGTGAATATATATATATATACCTGTCTCTGTTTTGTGTAACAGACAAAAACCAAGTTCTAAAATCTTAATCTCTCTTCCCAATCTCTTTTAGGATTTAATCTTTAAATGAAATATGTTAGTACTAGCCAGATGCTATTTTTAAAAATAATTTCAAGTAAATATATTAAGCAAATTTTCTCAGAAATGAAAATTTACAGTGATGTTCAATTAAAGTCAGAAAAATCAATCATCTAAATTACACGATTTGATTCTATAACCTGATTCGAACTTGTAAATAATGAATTTTAATATAGAAATCACGATTTTTAAGTTTGTATTCATTGAGATATATCGAGATGATTAGATTTGGGTTGTTCGTCGATTTCCTTAGATCAGCGAAGTGGTAAGCGACGTGATCATTGCTGGAGGAGGCTGGAGTGTTGGGGATTTCAGGAAAATTGGAAGAGGGATTTTTAAGGGACTGTGGTGGCCGGGAAGCGATGATATAGGGTTAGTTGACCTATTTTTGTCAGTGTTGAAGTCGAGGAAATCTCAACGTCGTTGGAATCGGAGTTGATCGTGAGGCGTGTGGTCGATGCTGGTAGACGAGGCGATGCTTCGATGAGATAGGCGAGGGTCCTCGAAGTCTAGTTCGTCGTTGATTTGGTTTTTGGTG
Organism: Allium fistulosum; assembly: GCA_030737815.1. Classification (NCBI taxonomy): domain Eukaryota; kingdom Viridiplantae; phylum Streptophyta; class Magnoliopsida; order Asparagales; family Amaryllidaceae; genus Allium; species Allium fistulosum. The sequence goes on from JASFAW010000015.1 coordinate 4,882,633, forward strand.
ATGCACATTTGCAAGCTGATGGGTTTAAAGCTCGTTTTTGGTTCTCGTTCGAATCGAGGAGGATGGGGTGGTCGAACGTGGTGACGAGGTGATAGTCGACTTGTCGGAGGCCGGAGTAGGGTTCGCCGTCGTTCAGGGGAGTCGTGCACATGCACGTGCACGTTTGTGAATCTGGGTTCGATCGTGTTTTGGGGAAGAAGAGTTGGCTCGGGAATTTTCTCGTGTTAATCGCATGATGACTCGAAGCAGGAGTGATCGCAAGAGACTCGTGTGGAACTCGGGGAATGTCTGAGTGTTAGAGTGTGGGGCTCGGGTGAGTTTGCGACTCTAGGTTCAAGTTTAAAAATAAATAAAACCAAGTTTTATAAATGTTTAAAAGTTTTTAAGTTATTTAAACAATTTGTTTTCAAAGGGAAATGTTTAAACAAGTTTAAATGTATATTGAAAATAATTTAGTTTAAAATAAATGATTAACTAAATTTTAAGGTGAATTTAAAATGAGATGTTTTAAAAGGAATGATTATTTAAGTTTAAAATTTAATGTTTAAATTGTTTGGTTTAAAGAAAATTTATATTTTCAATTATATAATTTATTTACAAAATGGTTTCAATTATTTCAAATATATAGTAAATTTGCAGAATGTTTTCAAATGGATGTTTAATGATGTAATTAAGAATTTAATAAAGATAAAGAATTTATCTTTAAATTTAATTAAAGTTGTGATTAATTAAGGGTAACTAATTAGTGAGATTAATTAAAAGATTAATCACTTAATAAAATTAATTAATGTAATTAATTAATGATGAGATTAATTAAATTTACTTATGGTAATTAATTAATGGGAAGTTAATGGGTAGTTAATGATGGGATCATTAACAAGTGATTTGGAATAATTAATTAAGGTAATTATTTTAAGATCATTAATTGATTTAATGAATTAAGGATAAAACTTTGAATTTGGTTTAAGTACTAATTGATTAATGAAATTTATTAATGAAATTTATTAATTAAATTACTTAGTATAAGTAATTAATGTGTAAATTCTAAATGAAATTAATTAAAGGGTATAATTACTTTATGGAAGTAATTAATGAAAGGTAATTAAGGATTAATTACTTAGATAATTAATTAATGTGATTAATTAAAATTAAGTAATAAATATGATTAATTAAGACTAATTAATTAATGTGATTAATTAATGGATTGTAATTACTTAGTAAAGTAATTAATGGTAATTACTGGATGTAATTAATGGAAGATGATCTAAGGATGAAAGAAAATTTGGATTAAATTACTTTGTAATTAATCAAGGGATTAATTAAAGATAATTAATTAAGGAGTAATTAATTTATGTAATGAAGTAATTAAGGGAAGTTAATTACTGAATGAGATTAATCAAAGGTGATTAATAAATGTGGTTTAATTAAAGAGAATTACTTAATGTAATTAATTTAAATATGATGACTAAATTGTGATAATGTAAGTTATTTATCTATGATATAATTGCTATGTGAATATGATATCCTGAATTTTAAATTAAATTGTTTAACTTAAACACCTTGATTTAAAGGATGACATTTGATTCGAAGAGACCGGGGTCGGGTATCAGTAAATACCCGAAACCACTTCGATTTGTAATCTACAACTCTTTATAGATTTGATTTATAAATCGAATAGGCTGGAATGAAATTAATTAAGTAATCTGAACCATTGGAACTAAGTCAAGGTACTTAGATATTATTTTGTGAAATAATTGTTTGACTATAATAAGTAAAAACTCGTAGAAGGTACGAGTTACCCTGGTTTTAAATAAGTTATATGAATTGAAATTTCATGTTAGATGAGTTTACTCACGCTGGTTTCCAGCCTGACCCGGGTGTTACTTTGATGTAATGCTCGGGTCAGACCGAGTGTTACAGATTTCCAGGTAAGGACGTTTTGGAGCTCAGGTGGCGAGCTGGATGGCAGAAACGTATGAAGTATTCCGCTGTGTATTTGAGAGTTGTTGTGATATTAGTCTGATACAAGTTGATATAACTGTCCAGTTATGTATATATGATTGTAACTCTGATGTATTGAATGTAAAGTAACAATTACAGTTTTTCTTTGTATAAATGCTATTATTTGATATTATATTTGATCCGCTGTGAAATGTGAGAATCTGTGTCTTGTTCTGTTTCTTCTTCTATCTCTTTTCTTTTTCTCCTAACTATCTGGAATATTCGGGTTCGAAAATTCCGGGTCGTTACATTTGGTATCAGAGCTGAAGGTTAAGCGAGAACCTTGGCTCTGGTGGTTTACTCGTTAAAGATAGGGTCAATAGTACCCTAGAATGAGTTGAGTGTATATATATATGAGAGCGTAATTGTTATTTTCTTATATAAGGATTTTAAATGATTTTATAAGAATATATTTTGATATATAAAATGATATTTCTTTCTAATAAATATTAAGGTAATTGGTTGTTAAAAATATTGGAATTAAATTAAGTGGTAATAGAAATACAACCAAATTAAAATTGAATGAAGATAAGTTTGAAATGGATCCAAACTGAAATTAAAATCTTGAATTTGTAGAATGTGATATGAAAACCCAAAGTGATAAGTTTTTGAACTTATAAGTGGGAAGATTATTAATATGAAGTTTAAAATTTGAAATAAGAATACAAATTGGGCAAAGTTGTTTGGATTAAATTGAAGTGAATTTAATTTTGGGAAAATTAAATAAGTTTAGAATAAACAACCTGAATTGAAAATTTCAAGATGAAATTGAGATTTAACTTGGGAAGTTAAAATGGTGAATTTGATTTGTTTAAATGAATGAAGAAATGGATTGTGATAATATATCCATTATAGAGATAAATGAAAATTAAACCTTAATTTGAAATTAAGGATATGGAATCCCTTTTAACTTAAGATTTGAATGTTAAAAATTGAATTTGTAACTTAAAATTGTTTAAGAATCAGTTTCAAAGTTGGAAGATAAAATTTGGCAATAAATTGAATTTTTGAAGATAAAATTTCTTTGAACTTTTAATTTGAACTTTAAAATAAGTTATGTAATGATAATTTAAAATGGAATTTAGGAATTTGGATTCAGAATTAAATGGTTTAAAGATTTAAGTTGTTAATTTAAAAAAAATAAAGGTTGATTTGATTTAAAGGATTAAATCAACATTTTAAATTTTAACTCGAATTTATGAAATTCAAGATGGTTTTAAGTTGAGATTTGAATAAAATTTGTTCAAATTGGATTGGATTTGAATTAATTGAAATTGTAATTGAAGATGTATAAGTTTAAAAATTCAAATGATAAAATTAGAATTGAAATGATTTGAAATTGAAGTGGATTCAATTTGAAATTTATTTGAATAATTTGGAATTGTAATTAAAGTTGAATTTGTTTAAAATCAAATGGAATTTGATTTAAATTTGGAAAGGAATTAAGGTTAATTCAACTTGAATTGGGAATTAAATCAATTTCAATGGAAGTTGAAGTATTGAGTCAATTTAAATGGAAGTGGAAATTTAAATTGAATTGATGGGAAATTAATTGGAAATGGAGATTGGGAAATTAATTGGAAATGGAGATTGGGAAATTAAACAGTTTGGCTCTGGATTGTTTTCAAAATAAATTGTTTTAATACAAAAATATTTTTTCAAACTATTTATTATACAATCTTTCTTCTTAAACCCCAAACTATCTTATACTTATTTTACAATTATTTTGGAACTATTTAACTATTTTGAAACTGTCTTATAAACTAATTACTATTTTTCAGTTACTTATATCTAATCACTATTTTAAAAACTATTTTGCAATTATCTAACTATTTTGTACCTACTTAACTATTTTACAAACTAATAGCTATTTTTCAACTACTTATCTATTTTAAACTTTTTCAAGCTATTTTTAAATTTAAATAGGTCAGAGTTCAAACTGTTTGTAATTGAAATAATAACTCAATTGGAAATGGAAGTAATTGAGAATAAGTGAATTGAATTAAAGGAAATGTGAATAGAAAAGAGAATTGATTTGGCTAATAACCAATAAAGATAAATACGTAGGATATACGTATATTATTCTATTCGTATAGTGATTTGATCCAGATTCGAGCACAGAATTTCGAGATAGTATTATCGATCCGAGTTGGGATTTTTTCGCTCGATTTTCAACGGCGAACCTGGATATGGATTGTTGATTGGTTCTGGATATTCTCTATCATAGTTGTGACTATGTAAGGAGAATGACGGTTTCTGATCAAGAAACCAGATCTGAGTCCGCACTAAGAAGTCGGGTGGACGATACTAATTCGGAAGAGAAATTGTGTGATCAAAGAGCGATCAGATTGATATTGCGTACGAATGATATGAGTACATCGTACGAGTTTGAATGAAATTGATATTGAAATTTTGTGGATAAGAACTGTAAAATGGTTTTTGAAATGAAAAGAATTATGGTTAATAACTTTAAAAAAAATTATCAAATTTGAATATTTGATTTGGAATAAAATAAAGTTATATATCCTTTTTATATAAGATAAATCTTCCCTTGTTGAATCTATTGCTAGAAGGAAAAGGTTTTGAAAATATTTGAAGTATAAAAGAGGTTTTATACAAGTTGAAATGATCCAAAGATTTTCAAAGTTATATATATCTATATATATAAAGGGTTTTATGGGAATGATTTTGGAAAAAGTTTTGGAAACCTATGGATTTCTAAAAAGGCTTTTGATTTTTGGAAAAAAAAATCGATTTTGGGAATTTGGAAAGCCTAGTTTGAGAATTATCGATTTTGGGAATCGATTTTGTGTAAAGGAGATTTTGATATAAATCATAAAGGGTATGATTTGAAGATACTATAAGTGTATAGTATAAAGTGTTTTGAGAATAGCTCTGGGGAAAAAGGCGCTCCCTTGAAATGAACTTCTCAGGAGTGCCATCGGGTGGTACTGCCTTGAACCCCAAGGGGGATTCTAAAGTTGATCCTGTGAGGAGTCCGGACAAACTAGTTCCTGGGGATTATTTGTGTAGCGAAAGTCGAGGGGCTGGTACCTACAGAGGCATTTGGGTTATGTTGTGACGACAGTTTAACTCAATGTCACTACGATCTACTGCAGACCATAGCGAAAGTCGTGTGTGCCGCTGAGAGCCAACAGTCTATGTTTGATTTTATATCGGTAGACTGCGACACTATGGTAACATAGCGAAAGTCATGTGTGCCGCTGAGAGCCAACAGTCTGCGTTTGATTTTACATCGGTAGACTGTGACCTATGTTAGAGTGGAGAAGTTTCATTATTTGGCAGCGAAATTCGAGGGCGTTGATGCCTACAATTACGTGGACTTTTACTGTGATGGCAACGTAACCCTGGATGTAACTGCGATCTGTAGCGGGTTCCATGGCGTAATCGAGGAGCGCGGAGACCTACAGTTATCTGTGGATTTTGCCGGGACGGCAACGTAACCATCGGGTTAACTGCGACCATGGATGGGGGTGATGATTTCCAGAGCATTTTCACCAAAAATGTTTTCCTCTATTTTAAAAAATGTTTTCTATATTTAATAAATTATTTTACAAGCATTTTCACTGGGTGTTGAAAACGAGTCTGCTAAGTACTTATAGATTTTCAGTCCTACGCCTGATCAACGTATGACCGAATTTCTTTGAGAACAAAGATGGACTTGTTGAGATATCGAGTTATAAAAATAATTTTTATAAAAACTATTTTTGTAATATTATATAGATTTTAAAGTATTTTAAAAATTTAATATAAAGGGAGTTTATAGTTTAAAATGTGCAACAAGTAATTTATCTGATAATAAGTAAATATTCGGCTTCATTCCTTTTTGAGGACGAAAAAATTCTAAGGGGGAAGGAATGTGATAACCCGTATTTTAGTCATCCGCTAATTGGATAATTAAATAAAAAAATGATAGTAAATAGAATTTGGATTTAAAATTTAATTGCAAACATCTTAGAAATAAATTGGATTTAAAAACTTTATGTTTTAAAACTAGTATATTTGTATGAATTTATTTATAAATGTATAACTGGATTTTTTATAACATTTTATATTAAGTTATATATATAGATAAACAAAAGAAAAAGTTTAAATATAAAACATAAGACATTGAACTTGGGTAGTTATATATGTATGTATATAACTTGATTTTTAAATTGGATTTTAGAATTTGATTTGAATTTGAATTTAAAAGTTTTAAAATTCAAAAGATAGATATTTAAAATGTTTTGGATTTTTAAAACATATATATATACAAGCTTTTATCTTAAAGGAAATTTATATGCATTTAAATAAGTATTTATAAACTAATATATATATATATATATATATATATAAAAGCTGTATTATCAACATTTAAATTAAATAATATAATACAAAGACAAGTGTTAATATATTAAGACACCTTAATAACATGTGTAAATCAATAAGCAAAGATATATGACAATTGTCAAGTTTTTAAATTTTAATTTCTTTTATTTTTATAAATCAATTCAGCCTTTATAAAACATGTTTCCTTTCTTCCATATCTTTTTCAAATTTTTTTTCAAAAGCTAAGAAGAAAAACTCAAAAAAAAACAAATTCTCTAACAAAATCTGAAATCAATTTCTTCAAACCAGATCAAAACCTGTTCATTCATTTTCTAAAAGCAAGTCAATAAGTTAGCAAACCAGAATCTGTACATTTTCAAAACAAAAAAAAATCATCAAACCTATATTCTTCTTCAATCTGAGACAATCAAAGCTTGAGCATTTTTCTTTTCAATCTGGAAGCCTGCATTTGTTCTTCAATTCTGTTTGTAATCAAGTTTCAGTAGCATGCAAAGCTTCTTGGGATTAAAGTATTCCAGTTTTACAGTTTTCAAAAGAAGTTTTCAAATTAAAGCTTTGTTCATCAATTTTCTGGTGAGTAAACTAACTTTTAAAAACTAAATCTGGATGTATACTTTGATGCATGAGATAAGTATTTGAAGCAATGATTGTAGATATGTTTGCGTGGATGAATTAAAGTATTTGCCAATATATAAAATGATATATCTGTGTGCATGTTTGTGAATATATATATATATACCTGTCTCTGTTTTGTGTAACAGACAAAAACCAAGTTCTAAAATCTTAATCTCTCTTCCCAATCTCTTTTAGGATTTAATCTTTAAATGAAATATGTTAGTACTAGCCAGATGCTATTTTTAAAAATAATTTCAAGTAAATATATTAAGCAAATTTTCTCAGAAATGAAAATTTACAGTGATGTTCAATTAAAGTCAGAAAAATCAATCATCTAAATTACACGATTTGATTCTATAACCTGATTCGAACTTGTAAATAATGAATTTTAATATAGAAATCACGATTTTTAAGTTTGTATTCATTGAGATATATCGAGATGATTAGATTTGGGTTGTTCGTCGATTTCCTTAGATCGGCGAAGTGGTAAGCGACGTGATCATTGCTGGAGGAGTCTGGAGTGTTGGGGATTTCAGGAAAATTGGAAGAGGGATTTTTAAGGGACTGTGGTGGCCGGGAAACGATGATATAGGGTTAGTTGACCTATTTTTGTCAGTGTTGAAGTCGAGGAAATCTCGACGTCGTTGGAATCGGAGTTGATCGTGAGGCGTGTGGTCGATGCTGGTAGACGAGGCGATGCTTCAGTGAGATAGGCGAGGGTCCTCGAAGTCTAGTTCGTCGTTGATTTGGTTTCTGGTGATGCACGTTTGCAAGCTGATGGGTTTAAAGCTCGTTTTTGGTTCTCGTTCGAATCGAGGAGGATGGGGTGGTCGAACGTGGTGACGAGGTGATAGTCGACTTGTCGGAGGCCGGAGTAGGGTTCGCCGTCGTTCAGGGGAGTCGTGCACATGCACGTGCACGTTTGTGAATCTGGGTTCGATCGTGTTTTGGGGAAGAAGAGTTGGCTCGGGAATTTTCTCGTGTTAATCGCATGATGACTCGAAGCAGGAGTGATCGCAAGAGACTCGTGTGGAACTCGGGGAATGTCTGAGTGTTAGAGTGTGGGGCTCGGGTGAGTTTGCGAATATAGGTTCAAGTTTAAAAATAAATAAAACCAAGTTTTATAAATGTTTAAAAGTTTTTAAGTTATTTAAACAATTTGTTTTCAAAGGGAAATGTTTAAACAAGTTTAAATGTATATTGAAAATAATTTAGTTTAAAATAAATGATTAACTAAATTTTAAGGTGAATTTAAAATGAGATGTTTTAAAAGGAATGATTATTTAAGTTTAAAATTTAATGTTTAAATTGTTTGGTTTAAAGAAAAATTATATTTTCAATTATATAATTTATTTACAAAATGGTTTCAATTATTTCAAATATATAGTAAATTTGCATAATGTTTTCAAATGGATGTTTAATGATGTAATTAAGAATTTAATAAAGATAAAGAATTTATCTTTAAATTTAATTAAAGTTGTGGTTAATTAAGGGTAACTAATTAGTGAGATTAATTAAAAGATTAATCACTTAATAAAATTAATTAATGTAATTAATTAATGATGAGATTAATTAAATTTACTTATGGTAATTAATTAATGGGAAGTTAATGGGTAGTTAATGATGGGATCATTAACAAGTGATTTGGAATAATTAATTAAGGTAATTATTTTAAGATCATTAATTGATTTAATGAATTAAGGATAAAACTTTGAATTTGGTTTAAGTACTAATTGATTAATGAAATTTATTAATGAAATTTATTAATTAAATTACTTAGTATAAGTAATTAATGTGTAAATTCTAAATGAAATTAATTAAAGGGTATAATTACTTTATGGAAGTAATTAATGAAAGGTAATTAAGGATTAATTACTTAGATAATTAATTAATGTGATTAATTAAAATTAATTAATAAATATGATTTATTAAGACTAATTAATTAATGTGATTAATTAATGGATTGTAATTACTTAGTAAAGTAATTAATGGTAATTACTGGATGTAATTAATGGAAGATGATCTAAGGATGAAAGAAAATTTGGATTAAATTACTTTGTAATTAATCAAGGGATTAATTAAAGATAATTAATTAAGGAGTAATTAATTTATGTAATGAAGTAATTAAGGGAAGTTAATTACTGAATGAGATTAATCAAAGGTGATTAATAAATGTGGTTTAATTAAAGATAATTACTTAATGTAATTAATTTAAATATGATGACTAAATTGTGATAATGTAAGTTATTTATCTATGATATAATTGCTATGTGAATATGATATCCTGAATTTTAAATTAAATTGTTTAACTTAAACACCTTGATTTAAAGGATGACATTTGATTCGAAGAGACCGGGGTCGGGTATCAGTAAATACCCGAAACCACTTCGATTTGTAATCTACAACTCTTTATAGATTTGATTTATAAATCGAATAGGCTGGAATGAAATTAATTAAGTAATCTGAACCATTGGAACTAAGTCAAGGTACTTAGATATTATTTTGTGAAATAATTGTTTGACTATAATAAGTAAAAACTCGTAGAAGGTACGAGTTACCCTGGTTTTAAATAAGTTATATGAATTGAAATTTCATGTTAGATGAGTTTACTCACGCTGGTTTCCAGCCTGACCCGGGTGTTACTTTGATGTAATGCTCGGGTCAGACCGAGTATTACAAATTTCCAGGTAAGGACGTTTTGGAGCTCAGGTGGCGAGCTGGATGGCAGAAACGTATGAAGTATTCCGCTGTGTATTTGAGAGTTGTTGTGATATTAGTCTGATACAAGTTGATATAACTGTCCAGTTATGTATATATGATTGTAACTCTGATGTATTGAATGTAAAGTAACAATTACAGTTTTTCTTTGTATAAATGCTATTATTTGATATTATATTTGATCCGCTGCGAAATGTGAGAATCTGTGTCTTGTTCTGTTTCTTCTTCTATCTCTTTTCTTTTTCTCCTAACTATCTGGAATATTCGGGTTCGAAAATTCCGGGTCGTTACAGCCATGGTCCTATGGGGGTGGTAGAGTTATATTTTGGTAGTGGAGTGGTTTTAAATGGGTGTGAGGAGTTGAATATGGTTTTGAAGTATGAAGCAAACTTTTTGACTTAGGAAAAATTGTGGGAAGCCATGGATGAAGGTATGAAGAAAAGAAGAGGGTGGAGATAAAGAAAAGAAGATTTCAAAGTGAAGAATGGTGTTGGAATGAGGGTATATATAGAAAAATGAGAAGGTCACTTGAGTAAATGACTTAAGGCATTAAAAATGATACCATTATCATGAAACATGGAAGCTCATGCCTCTCTTACCCTAGGTACACACGTTGCCCCCTCCCCCCTTTGGTCCTATCTTCTCCATGCCTTAGGTACTTACCTAGGTAATTTAGGTTATGAGTTGTACTTCCTTAGGTTATTTAGGTTTTATTTTATATTTTAAGTCAAATCTTGTTTTATTTTAATGTAGCCATGGTTTATTTATTCTAACACTATCATTAACTTATCACATGACATATGTACATATGTGTGCATGTGTATATAAGTTTTAGAAAATGTGCATGACATTTTCGACAACTTTCCGATGCCGAAAAGTCGAAATTTCGAAAAATATTTTTCGGTCACATTTTCTATTTTTATTTGAACTGATTAATTTGGTAAACAAAATTTAAAAATGATTTTAATATTATTGATTAATATTTAAAATAGGCTATTTGGTTATTAAAATCCATTATCTAAATATTTAAAAATGATTTAAATGCTCAAATATAAAGCGATTAATTTACGGGTCGTTACAGTAAAGTACTAATGTAAACTGCACATGCTTTTCCTGATAATACCTTCCAGAATCAATGAACAATAGGATCATAGTTATTAGATATTATTTTATTTTATTTCTCCATATTGTTTTCTTAAATTCTAAGCATTAATCTATGTGCATGATGGAATATATATATATATATATATATATATATATATTAGATCAAGCTGAAACTAAAGTAATATGTTATTCTACTTAAGAGAAAATTGTAAGGAGTTTATATTGTGGAACTAAAAAATCAATTACTTCTCTCGATCACAACTTAATTAAATATAAAATACAATAACATAATGAAAAAGTACTCTTTAGATAAATGGCAAAGTAGACGACTCTCAAAGAAAAAATACATTGTATGTATCTTATAAAAATAACAAATTTTTTGGTATTCTATCAACCATTCATGCAATTTACACCAAAAATGGTATTGAACTTAAAGGAATCTACTCTCTGTGAATGTCACTATCTCGATCTAGAGATTTCTCAATTAAATAATCAATGACTCAAAACATCACGAAATTGTGGCATTTCAGGTGATTTAAAAGGATCCACTAAATCACATGGCTTATAAATCGATATAGGTGACAAACTAAATTAATTTAATAACATATAAATAACATATCAACATTCACAAATTCATTAGGCATTTCAGCAAAGTTTTAATTTAGCATAGATAATAGATGTAAACATATACTATGCATTTTTAAATAGTACAAGAAGATTAACTTAAATAAAATCAAAGTACAGAACTGTACTATGGTAATAATGGTTACATAAAACCAAATTCTGAAAACTCAGAAAACAAAGAATTTGATAACATCCAAAAATCAAATTTGAACAAATAATCAACTTCAAATTGAAAACAAAGTTACAAATCGTAGCAATATTACCAATCCTAGTAATAACTCCAAAATTAATGAATTACCTCATACCATAAAATCAAATCTAGAAATATCGTATGATGTTAGGAAGTTAGAGTCGAATCTTATAGAATATTAGCGGGAATCATGAAGTAATAGGGAAATATCACGGTGAATAAAATTTAGAGGAAGGCTTCTAATTTAGTGCTGAGTTATTGCTAGATATATGGAAACTTTTTAGGATAAGGTTTCCTTATGACCACATAAGTAAGGAAAAAAGAAGAGGTCTCATGTGCTATTTTATTTTCATGCATGGAATTTCGTTTTTGAATTTTTTGGATATTGGATCTAAGGGAATATCTTTTTTTCTTTATCCATTTTATTACATGAAAAAGGTAAAAAATTAATTTTTTAAAAGTTTATTCTGTATTTTCCTAATTTTTTAAAGGGAAGATTTGTGAAACACCTGTTTTAAGTTTCAAAATACATAGTCGGTCCTTCCTAAAAAAATGTTACTAAAAATACCCATATTTTCTAGTTTTTTAATATTTATGGAAAACTCTACGAATAATTGATAAGAAGTTTTTGCATTGTATATAGAGTATTCTGCAGATATTTTCAGAGAATTCCGCATGTGTTTGTAATTTTTCAAAGAAATTAAAAAAATTTGTTTTCAATATAGAAACATGAGATTATTATTCATATTTAATTTCTAACAGAAAACAAATTTATTTTTACCAAAACTAAAAATAGGGGTTTAATTTAAAATAAGTTTTGGGAAGGGTTTTTTACCTATCAATTTTGAAAATAAAGGGTGGAACCAAATTTCCAATTTTTTCAATTGAGTAAATTTTTGTTGTTAATTGATAAAAGCAATTAACCATTATAATGCTAACTTAAAATGATACAATAAGTAACCAAAAGTAAGTAACTAAGCAGAAATGCTATAAAAGCATACAAAAATTATCTAAAATATGACCTTCAAAGACTTGTCTCGAAACTTAAGTTTTTTTCATGACAATTATTTATCATATTTTAACACTAAATTCGATTGAAACGTATATAAAAAACTGAATACGAGAAATTTTTTGTTTAGTTGTATTGTTAATAAAATGTTACTGGAGGTAAGAGTTAACAATGTTTATTAAACATTGTTAAACTTAATATCTTTAGTAATGTTAGAATAACATTGTTCTAATTATAAACTACAAAAGTTATATGAATGTTGGGACTTTTTTTCAAAAATTATACAATGTTAGAATTTTATTATGGAATAAAGACGTTCACAACACGTATTACATATTGTAAAATACAACAAATTTACAATGTTTAAAAAAAGTTGTTAGATTTTAAAGTTCAGAAACATCGAATATATATCATGAAAAGGCCAAATATGATACAATAAAAGAAAAACATTGTTAAATACTATTTTTAACAACTATTTGGATAAACATTGTAAATAATATTTTTTATTACAATGTTTATGAAAAAAAGTTGGCATGATAACTTATTACAACGTTTTCTATAACACAAAGTTATGAAAGATCTAATGTTTTGCAATACTTTGTAGAACTATTGTAGATTCAACATTGTAAAATGGTAATTTTCTTATAGTTACCACTGATATATTGATACATTACTTGCATCTCTTTAGTTGTTGATATTCCTCAAGATAGAGATGTTATGTGTAGTACTATTAGTATATTGACTAGACGAGGTAAGATACATACATGTATTTGTTCATATTCTTCAATGTAACGACCCGCCAATTTATCACTTTGATAAATTATATTTATTTTTAAATTTATGCAAATAAAAGATTAAAAATACAGATAAAGTGTTGTAAGTGATAATAAACAATAATAATCTTGTTTTGAATAAATATTTACAAAAATATATTCCTAGAAATTTATATAAAATGGCATTATATAGATTTATGAATTTAAATTGATATTTAGTAATTTAGTAATTATTTTAATTATTCAAAATATTTGTTTTAAATGATGATAACTCATTTTTAATAGTTATAAAGTGATAATAAATCATTTGTAATAATTTTATGAAGATATATATATATGTGATTTGAAAATATAAGAATAAATCGATATTGCTTTATCAGTATAATAACAATTTTTGTAAATAATTGTTAATATAAATTTATATGGTTTTATAATTGAAATATGATCATTTTAATTAATTTAAAATGATAAGAAGTTTATTTCTTAATTCTTTTTATAAATATATGTACATTCATAAATAAGTGAAAATGTGACCGATAATCGGTTTCCTTGATTTCGACGATTTAACAAACAAAAGTTGTTCGAGGACGTTCGAAGTGTTATGAACCTATATGTACATCTATATATATGTCACATACACATGGTAACATGTACATATATACATAAATACATATATATATATATATTACAAAAATGATTTAATAATTCCTAAAGCTTAACCTTTAAGTAACCATAAAGCAAACATCACTTCATTGTACCACACCATCACCTCACATCACCATCACATGGCTTTGGGGAGGGGAGGGAGCCGTGCGTGTAGAGGCTAAGGGGGTGTGTGATAGGGGCATTTAGGTAATTATGCATTTGAATATTTTATTCTAAAGTTTTTTCTATAAATACCACCTCTCTTCTCATAGAATTCCTAATACCATTCCACTTCTTCTTCCTCTTCTTTTCAAGCTTTCTAAGAGCCTCTCTAATGGCCTCTTATTCATAGAAAGAAATTATAGAAAATTTAGGGAAAAATATCTCAAATAAAAGAGGAAAATGTATACACTAGTTTATAATATCGATCCACTTCAAAACTAGTTCTAAACACCTCCTCTACTCCTCCAAAACCCACGGCCACAACCCACACCACCCTAGGCTGTGAGCTCCTCCATCATCAAGACTAGAGCGAGCTCTCCCATAGGTCACAGGCTTGGTTTCATTTACTTTGGTTCGATCACAGAGGAGCTATAGTCGATTTTGTATTAGCTCGAAGGGAAAATGAAGGTGAGAACTCCTAAAACTATTATATTATATTTTGGATGATGAAATGATGTTTGCAATGGATGTTTATTATGCTTTGATCGTCAAGTTTGGTTGTTTAAATATGAATGCCGAATATATATATATATATATATATATGCAAGTCACGGAAATACACGTCGATAAGCACAAAGGAAATCACTTTCCTTGATTTAATGAATTGGTGTATATGGAATGTTAAACCTCTTTAAAAATGGTTTAAAATGAGTTTGAAATGTTTTATAAACATTCAAAAGCGTTTTGGTGAAGTTTGAAAAGAAATGGGAAATTTAGTCAAAAATAGGCGCGTCACGTAACGGTAGTTCGCGATTTCGCGCCATAAAAGTCAAACGAGTGTAAAGAATGGAATATAGATATATCTATAGTTTTCCAACGAAGAAAGAAAACCGAGATTTCGATAAGTAGATTTTGAGATAAGGGCAAAACAAGCTTTTTGAAAAATCGCGGTTTTGCAGTTCGGGATCCAAAACTGGATTTCTTAGAAAATGATGTTTTAAAATTGTTTTAAAATATGGAATAAATCTTTTAGAATATTTTAAAAGTAATTTGAGTAATAAAAATGAATTTTCAAATAATAAAAAGTCGATTTGATTAATATAGCTTATAAAAGCGCTTTCCGCATCACTTTTTCATAACTTTTAAATTTTAGTTTTAAACTTAATGATTCTTTTTCAAATCTTTTATAAATATTTTCAAAAGGATAAGTAAGTATTTTAATAATGGTTGGAGGTTTTCTATCTTATTTAAGAGAGTTTAAATAAATATTTAAAGAAAAGCTATTATAAATAAGTGGTATAACATTGGCTCTAAAAGTCGACGAGTAGACTGGATTTTTCTATTCCTGAGATCCGGATGTGAGGTGCTTAAACAAAGGAGATGTTCAAGAGCAACTAGTTCCCCGGCTCACCTGGCCTCTTCCCTGGACGTCGGATTGATAAGGTCGAAATGTCGGAAATGAGTTATGTCACGTATCGAAATTTTCGACTTTCGAAAATTCGACATCGATACTCACTTTATCGACTGCCGAGAAATCGAGTGCCGGAAACTCCAATAGTGAGGGTTTTAAAAAGAAGAAAAAGGCAGAAAAGATAGAAGAAAAAGAGAAGAAGAAGAAAGCAGAAGAAGAAAGAAGAACAACAGAACAACATCAGAACAGAAAACAATATCAGAATCTTACACATCGCAGCGGAACAATATATAATAGATAAACACTAGTCTTTTAAAACAAAGAACTATATCAGTTTATACATACATCAATCAGAGTCAATATACAATAATGGACCGTTATATAACTTGTCCTCATACAGAATACACAGCGGAATAAATAAACAAATACGGATGATACGTCTCGCCATCCAGCTTACTTCCAAAGCTCCAGAATATCCAGAATATCCTGATAATCTAACTCTAGACTGCCCGTGTGGAAATTTGTGGGCACCCAGAGTTTAGAAGGGAACAATAAACTCCGAGTCAGTCATGGTGACTGGTGTGAGATCGTAAAACAGTTATTTTTCACAAAGAAAATAAAACAAATTCGCAATGCTTTTGGAAAATGAAACTACCATAAGACCTCCCGCCACACACACAATGCAAACGCAGAATTGGAGGAGATTTCTTCTTATGATAGTCAAAGATGCTTACTACGCAAAATCAAATCATTTTTGATATTATTATTAGTGCATAGTGTAGAAAACATTTCGAAAGTAGAATATAAATCTTAGCCAGCATACGTACCATTATAGTATGCTTGCTATAGCTGCCATATTAGATGGCAGGTTCTACAACTAAAACCGTACAAGTCACGTATTGGAGTTTGGATTTCCAACAAATGGTCAGGCTAAGGAACTTCCTATCCACGATGGGTACGTCCCTTGAATAGACGACCCGAGAAATAACCTAACATTACGGTTAGATCTCTGCCAACACAAGGCCGGGTTACCTCTGCAAAAGTAGGTAACTACTGACACGCGTATGTCATCCCCCGATCGTAACCGATCTTCCCGAGGATCCCCGATTTCCAACAACCACAAAGAAATAAATTTGCAGCAACCACATAGGTTAAGTATCTGGGCTCCATACCATGATACCACCTCTATCCAGAAGGAATGACATACACTAAGGGGCGCTACTCCCTAGAACCATGCTGCATCCTTCCTGTTTTGACCATTTCCGGGGTGTGAGGCTCGACAAAGTCTCGTCCACAAAGCTACGCTTTCTACAAAGCCCTGCTTCGGGTCAAACAAATGATCAACCTATGATCACAAAGATATAAGATCAAACAAATGATCATATCACAAATGATCAAACACTGATCATTTCACAGCAACACTTAGTATGCCACGTTACCAAATTGGGAGTATATCGCTGATAAATTTCAACTACATAACCTCTGAGCTCGTACGTCTCAGAGAAGGGTGTTAAGCTAAGAGAATAAATTCTCCGCCACCAACAGATATGTATTTGAAAGAAATCATCTTTATATCTCAAATTGTAACATCAGACACACAATCCATACAAGTCTGTTCCGGGATCGAACAGAACCGAAGGCACTTCTCACGAAGCCCTTGCATATCCGGATAAATTTCTAATCACGTCCGGACTTCCCATCACTAAGGGTGATAAAACCTCTAAATCGGAGATCAGCCGATGTAGAGTAACTCGACGGTAATCCTTCTGTTTTCAAAAATATCCGGTCTTCAACACCGGTCTTCGAATGCAATTCATAATGACGTATCACATATTCGGAATGGGTTATACGACCCCATGGTCCTTTCCCGGCTAACCCGAATAGTGAGCGCTTATTCAAAAATAAGTGTGGCATTCAAATTCATCCAATTCACAACAAATACCCATTCAAGGTAATTATTGATAATCGGTTATTTAACTATCAATAAAGATGCGCAACATCATCAGATTCCAAATAATTTCCCCAAATTATTTTATCTTCCAAAATATCTTTTACTAGATATAAAATTTCCACACTTCACCATTTGAAAACAATTTTCAAATCAATTTCCACATTTCATTTTATCTTTGAAGATAAAATCTCAAAACGGTTCATTTCATATTGGAAAAGCATTTCCATACTTATTTAAAAATAAGTATTTCACAAATCTATTTATTTTCAACATTTGAAAATATTCGATATACTTAAATCAATATTAAGTATATATTCATTCTTTCAGGAAATCATTTACTATAACAACATTTATTTGAGTCAAAACGAATGTTACGTAAAACATCGTTACGACGACTCAAAATCACTAGTATAGGGATTCGAATTTTAAGATAGATATATAAACCCCAATACTACATAAAAACATTTCCTTACGGAAATCATTTACTATAACAACATTTATTTGAGTCAAAACGAATATTACGTAAAACATCGTTACGACGACTCAAAATCACTAGTATAGGGATTCGAATTTTAAGATAGATATATAAACCCCAATACTACATAAAAACATTTCCTTACGGAAATCATTTACTATAACAACAGTGTTATAGTCCATCATTTCCTTCTATTTCTCGAAAACGTCTATTTCAACAATAACTGTTGAAATCTATGATTTCGATATTCAATATATTTTAAAACATCGTTTAAAACAATTAACTTCATTTTCAATGTCACTTTCCCAAAACAATATCCATTTTACTTAACAATATATTCACTGTCCAAAATCGTGAATATACTTCACTAACCACATTTCAATATTTTCTACACATTTTTATTTCAGTAATTATCCACTATCCAAAATCGCGGATATATCTCCTTTAACAACCTTCTATTTTTAATTTATCAAATCCAATTGATTTCGAGTTTATAAAACAACGTTTATAAATTCTATTTCTATTTTCTAACAACTTCAATTTAATAAATCTCCTTTATTAACAATTCGATTCATAACTCAAATCTTATACCAACAATCCATAATTATAAGTTAAATACTTATAATTCCTTTATTTTACAAAATCATCTCCATTTATAAGTTCACAATTTATAAATTCCATTTATTTATAAATTCTTAAAAATTCATTTTAACGCTTATAAAAACTCGTTTTATAATACCAACATTTTAGAGTTATAAATATCAATCTTGTACATCTTTTACATACATCGTTTCAATAATTCAAAAATTCCCATTTAAAAACCATTTTTTAAAATTTCTTAACTATTTATTTCAAAAGAAATTACCTTTTGGTTATAATTCACAAAATCTTAACTTTTATAAATTTAAAATCTTAACGTTTATAAATCAATTCAAAAATTCCATAAAACGTATATTTTCAAAAATCACTTTAAAATCCTTTTAAAGTAAAAGTCGTTATTTTTAAAACTTGAATCCGATGATGCAACAGCACCAATTAGTCAATCACAACATCAAACATCATATATCAACATATGATAACAGAATATACATCAATATCTGTAAATAAATAAATACTGGTGAGGAATCCAGTTGGATCCCTCCAACCTGTTTCCCTGCATCCACAGATGTTAGCACAATACCAATTCCACTTCGAGGTGGAATATCATGGTATATGGGTTTTATAATATATCCGCTTACTAACGGCGCAATAGGGTCTCATCCGCTATACGAGGCGGGAAATCAATCAATCCAATATATACATATGCCAATATGTATATATTGCTATATATATAATAGATATATCCTACTATATCTAATATCACATCCAAATAGCAATCAAATCAATAACTGAAAATTCCACTTTTCAATTTTTGAGTGAGAAGATCTCACCTTAGCTTTTTAATTTGCCATCCATTTCCATTTCTCCTTGATTTTTAACCTTGTATAAATAATTATACATTTCGTTAATATTCGAACAAATCGAACTATCAATTTCCGCATGGTAATTTTCATTATCCAATGATTCTGTTTTAAACCAATTTCTTTTAATAGATTATTTTTGGTAACTAAAATAATTAAATAGATTAGTAAAACAAATAATTCACCATATTTATTATTTATTTATTTTTTTTCTTCCTGTACATATCCATATACATATATAACAGATTAAAACGAATAAATTGTACCTATATACCTTACTGTCCATTTCTCTTCTCTATATATATATATACAAATCTTAAATTGAACAAAATAAACTGTTTTTATATCTTACTTAAAATTTAAACTCTTATCCATCTATAATTTTATTTTTATTTTGAATAGGTAAAAATAGTTTCCAGTGTCAAACATTTTAAATTTCCGAACAAAGGAAAAAATAAACATGAATACCTTACTGCCCTGTTCACACGAGATCGTCATACGTGATTCCCAGCCTCCAGACTTGCCACCGACATCTCGAAGCCCTAGCTGCCACCATCGGCATTCTCTGCTGCTTCCACCTCCGGTCGCCTATCGCGCTCCCCTGACCATGGACTCGTCCTCGTCCACGAACATCACGAGCCTCTCCGACCTCGCCTAAAACCAGGCGAACACAAGTCCTAACTCACACGTCGCCATGCCGAAACGCGGCCACCAATTCCGGCCTCGAGTACCACCCCCATTCGATTCCCAAATACTGAGCACACTCACGCGCCTCGAGCGCACGCGAGCCGAAGTCGCGATGCTCGACTTGACCTATCACCACGCGAGTCGATCGCGATTCGAAACCCCCCCCCCCACTGCCTCGCGAACAAAACTCGCGAGCTCCTACCCTCGCGCCTTCCAGCCTGACAGTGCGACGAAGTCGCCCCTCCTTCCTCTCTTAATCGGCTGAAGCAATTTAATCTCGAAATCCCCCTTTTTTTCTTTTTGCAAACGAAGTTTGAAAGAGAATGCTGAAGTCGTTTAGCCATTTTTTTATTCACGAACGATTTTCGTTTGATTTGTGGGAGAACTGAAGTTAAAGGAGGAAGCCATTTTTAATTTTTTTTTTCATTTTGATTTTCTTCGTTCTGCTCTCCTGAAATGATTCGCGTGAGATATGGGGAGGCAAGGGTACGCGATGTTTCAGGGAATAGGTCTGCTAAATGCATATCTAGGGTGGCTGATGTTGACCAATTATTTAAAATTTAAATTTAAAATTGAATTCGTTCTATAACTTCAACGCATTTTGTAACCGTACAGTCACAAAACAACTCCGAAAAATACGAAATTGGAAATCCATCAATAATTCAATATTACGGACCCAATGAAACTGGTTTCATTGAATTCCGAGACTGTGCCTCGGAACGCTACTTTTAAATATCGACTGAACGATATAAATTTCAAACTGAACAATTCAATTTCAAATTCGATTCTGAAGCTTCTATTATCTTCAGTATTATCAATATGAATTTTAAAAGCTTTCGAAATATTTTTCTTCAATTTAAAATTGAAGATTCGAATTTTTATTAAACATTCACTAGATTAAATTTTATAATTTAATCGCCAATTCATATTAATGTTGATAATTCAATTTAAATTATCATTTAAATATTTAAAATAAATTAAATATTTTCAATTTAAACTGTTCAAAATTCAGGGTCGTTACAAGTTAAGTACAAAAAGATAAAATTTTCCAAATTTAAATTAAATACAACTTTGACTTTATAGGGATGATCTTCTTATACTTAATGTTAAAGCCCAAAGAGGGAACTCATACTATTCGTTGAATTTAAAAGGTGATTTCGCCATTATTCTACCCATAGTATTTGTTGAATATGGGAATTGATATTGAGTAGAATTATATGATTTCTATAGATTCTGCTCACTTAATATTTACTGGTTTTAGGATTAACATCCTAGATAATATGGTTTTAACCCAATCAAAAGTATGATTTTTGAATTAAGAAATCTTTGTTAAGATTTAAATGAAATAATTTGGAATTAATTTAATTCCTATACTTGAAATATATTGGTCTAGATTTATAGTACACGATGTCTTTAATAACATTGTTTTTGATCCATTTAAAGGTTATGATTTGGAAATCTTTGTTAAGATTTAAATAAATTATTTGGAAATATTTTCCTAAGAAAAGATGAAATGATTTGAGATTTTAAAAAAATGTTATAGGTAATCAAAGGATTTGATAAGAGAGGTTTAATGATTCCGTATATACCAGAAAGAATGTTTTAGAAATATATATCCCCAAAAGAGATTTTGATAAAAAGAGCTGAATCAATCAAAGAGTGATTCCCTATTCATAGAACATTTTTTATCGATGACTGGTTCGAAGGAACCGGGGACGGATCTGGGTAATTCCTAACAGAAAGCCACTTCGAACTGATGTATGTGTTCGAAAAATGAAGACATGATAAAGAAAATGAAGGATGAAGACCGAGGATTTTTGGGGTGAAAGGACTGCTTGTTGGTAATTCTGGTTAGCTCCCAAATACTAAAGTAGCAGTGGTCCCTTCATTTTTGAAACTCTTTGGGTTACAAGGACTTCTCGCTACTAATCCTAGGGTTAATTCTCGACAGGATGTGTTAGGAGGGTGCCTTTGGTTTCGTTCAGTCCTAGAACGAACTTGTATGGACAAATGTCTAACATCGCATTCTTGAGATTTCATTGTTTACTTTAATAAACATACATCTATTTGGTGGCAGAGAAAGCAACTTCTCTTAGCTTAGCACCCTTCTCTGAGATGTATGAGCTTGGAGGTTGTATGTCTGTGGAAGTCAATAGTGATTGATGGGATGGTGATGTGGCATTCAAAGTGAAATGTGCGAAGTAAAAGATAATCGTTACCTCAAGCCACACACCCAAAAATGGCCGAAACGGGGTAGATGCAACATGGCTATGTGGTTCACAACCATTAGGATATGATCATCCCCTTCAAGATATATTTATTCCTACTATGACGTTCGGGACTTAAATTATTGTAGATGTATGCTGTGAGGACCCTCGGATAGGTTGGTAACGACCAGGGTAATGACATATTTGGTACTATCTAGGAAGAGGTAGGCCGGTCTTGTGTTGTTAGAGGACCATCAGTTGGCCCTCGGTACATTCCTCTAGAGATGTACTTCCGGAAGGTAGTCCCTTCACCCTGGTCATTTGTATGGAAATCCATTCTCCAATAAGCACCTGCCATTTTGTTTGTAGAACCCGCGTTTGTGGCTAGTATGTTGGAATTTAATAATGTAACCATTTCAGCTAAGATTAATAAGTTTACTTGCAACTATTTTTTTAAGGAATGTCATTAAAAATAATATCCCTTATTTTTACGTAATAAAAGTTTGGTTATCATAAGGTAAAAAACTCGTTCCATGTTTATGTGCAGCATGGTCTTATGAGATACTTTTTTGTTTTCAAAACCTGAATCTTTGAATTCTCACACCAATCCCATGAATGACTAGGATTTTATTTTTCCCTTTCCTTAAACTCTTGGTGCCCTAATTTTCCCGAGCAGCCTAGTAGTCGGGTTTAATTTAGAAAAAATCTGGATAGAGCTCGAAGTATGGAGTCCGAAGATTTTTTTGAAGATTTCGGTCTATTTCCACCACAATCTTGTACTATAGTATTCCGCATTTGTAAGGACAGGAATTTATAACTGTCCATGTTTTTAACTTTGATAAATGTATTTTAATTTTCGTTGTAAAGTTTTTATTGAAATAACATATGTGAGATTCTGTTCTCTCTTTATTTTTCTTTCTTACCCTTGAGAATCCGCTTCTCCGGCACTTGGATTTACGGCACGTGAATACCGAGGATGTATTAGTGTCGATTTTCGAGAGTCGAAGAAATGGGTCCTCACAATGTGGTATCGGAGCTTAGGTTGAGCGAATACCTGAGCCTGATAAGGATACACTACGCCATAAATGACCTTCTGCAACATTTTTGCAAGGTGTTGCCAGCTAAAATGTTGCGATAGATATAAAATTTTGGTCCTACTGCAACGTTGTATTTTTGGTGTTACCTTAGCCATAAAAATGTGTTGCTCTAGCTAAACAAGTGTAACACGATGCAACATTTTTATAAAGTGTTGCTATAGATGTATTCAAATTAAAAAATTAATAAAATTAGTAATCCGCGTGAAAACGATCCAACGGTCTATATTTAATCTGATTGTAAAAATGGATCGCCGCTACAATTTTCCCCAAATTTTCGTTTTCCCGCCTGAACTCCATTAGATCCCTTTCGGTTTTCATTTCTCAAATCAAAAAGCAAATAGAATACTTCAATGGAATTTCGAAAATCCTAAATTGATTACTCGCACTGTGTTCATCGATTTGAATCACAAACATCACCGTTCAAATCATGGAATCTGTAGCCCTCTCCTCTTTCAACACCCTCTTCTTCTGCCGCCCAATTTCTCAAATCGCGAAAAGAACGTGTATTTCTCAAATCGAAATAAAAAACACTCAATCCAAACTTGTTCGCACCCAGACAAAATTCTCAATCAAAATAAAATTGTTTGATTCAGGCGACTTAGGTGATTTAAGGTTTAGGGTTCGAAGAATTTGAGGTTGCGGTTTAAGAGTTTCTGGAATTAGAGGGGGCACGAAGGTGGTTTTAGATTTGGAGATCGTGAATTGGGTCTGGTCGCGAATGCAATCGGCGATTTGTGGCTTGATGATTTGTGGTTTGAATGAAGTCGCTAATGGAGTCTGGTTCAGGTCGTTTGGATTTTTTGTGTTTTTTTTGTTTTTTTTGAATTGGTGGTCGGGATTGCTGAGAAGATGGTCGATGTAGACAGAGTGAAGGCTGTTGTGGTGGTAGACCGTGAATGTAGGTGTCGTGAATGCTGTGAGGTGGTTTGAGGGTTTGGGTAGTTTCAGGTGGGATGAAGGAAGTGTTGAATGGTGATGTATGAAGGCAGTGCTCAAATCAAAAACACATTGATTGGTGAAGGTGCTCTTGTTCGTGTAATTCAAGACTCTGCTTCATTATTAAGGCATTTTCTACTTAGCTGGTGTTGATTATTTTCCAAATTATTCAATGCAGTGATGGAGCAATTCCTGCTACCACTCTGATAATAGGAGGAAACCCTATCAAAGGTGAAGTTTTTATTAGTCAAGCAATGTTTCTTTTTTATAGAAAATGATGTGATAAAAATTATGTTTTTAATAATATGATTTTCAGGTTTAAGGGGATCAAACCTTTGCTTATCGCTCATATTTGGAGTTCTAGCTGTTCGTTATATTTTGCTGCCTTTATTCGGCATAGTTATAGTCAAGGGAGCAGTGCATATAGGACTTGTGCATGCTGATTCATTTGTGCATCATTTTACGTCGTTTCAAAGAAGGCTCGACCTTCCGAAATCGGATGAATCGGGTGGTGCCCACTTGGTCGATCCCCGCCGGGACTGCGGTGCCCCGGACCCCCGCCGGCGCTGCGCCCGGACCCGCTTCTCGGCTCGCCTTCGGCTCGGCACTCGGCTCGCCTTCGGCTCGGCATATATTTGTCAGTGTCGGTGTCTGTATAAATTGAAAGTGCATATGTAATGAGTGAACTGAGTGATGTAGTGAGGAATATCTGTATATGTGAATATCAGTGTTATATATCATTGAATTGTAAAATAGTGGAGTCAGGAATTTGTACTATTTCAAATGTTGAAATAAAATATTTATTTAAATAAATTACTGTTTAAATATCAAATTTTGTGCAATAGCATTTTATTAAATAAATATTTATTTTTATTAAAAAATCAAATATGCTCTACATTGTGGGCCCCACAAATTCAAAAAGTTCATATCTACAGCAACATTTTGGAATGTTGCTACAGATACCTATGGGTGTTGCCATAGACCCAAATAGGGTTCTATTGCAACAATATTACTTATGTTGCCTTAGATAGTCAAAATGTTGCCTTTGAGGTCTAAGGCAACGGCAAAAATTGCATCACCCTAAAAGTGTTGCCATAGACCTATGGCAACATTTTTCGGGCCTGAGCCAACATTTTTTTTGTGTTGCAGTAGGCCATTTATGGCGTAGTGATAAAAGACTCATCAAAGATAGGGTTAGCAATTCCCTAGGATGAGTAGCTCATTAGAGATAGGGTTGGTAACGCCCTAGGATAAGTTTGAGTATGTGTGTATATATACATACATATGTGTATTTGTTAATATCATATACAAATGAATTTGGTTTTATGTGAAATCATTTTACTTAAAAATATATGTGTGTATTTAAAAAAAATATTTTGGTAAAATTTTCAAAAGAATTTTGCAAAGCTACCTTTAGGAATAAATCTTGATACATTTTCTGAGCATTGACCAAACCTCTCTACCTAAAAGTAAGCTAGCAATTACCTACTGCTTATGACTAAAAGAATAATTGTTTACTTTGTAAAAACTGTATAGGGGAAATTATGCGAAAGGGGAGTCCTCTAGAGCGAATTAGGGCAAGAAGGATAGCCTCATTGTTCTCTCTAGCGACGAAGAGGAGCAACCAGAATATCCGCCTAGCAATGGTGGGTTTCCGATTAAAGGAGAATATGCCCCATACACTCAAAGGGGTGAAGATGGATACCCTATGGTCGAAATGCTTGTACCGCCCCCAGCTCCAGAAGTAATTATGATCTCTAGCAACGATGAACCCGGGCAGGCATCGGAGGGAAATTGGATAGAAGATCCCACTAGCTCCATTTTGGAACATATAAAAGAGATTGAGCTGATGGAAGAAGAATCAGAACTAATGGAAGAGGAAATAGAGCCCATGGAGGAAGAATCAAAGCCGATGGAAGACCTTGATGTTATCATATCAAGCGAATGTAGCAATGTAGTATGGGATATGGACAGGGAGTGTGTCGTATGGCAGGAGGGATCATCCAGTTCATACATAAACTAGAACGAGATAGAAAGCAACAACGAAGAAGCAACAGAAGAAGAAGAGGAGGAAGGGGTCGAAGAATTTGAGGACCCTTGGGAGGAAAACGTGCAAGGCTTGAAGGAGTTAGAAGAGGGAGGAGTCATTCCTGGAATACCAGTCGGCATGGGACATGTACCATGGAACCAACCATGATTACCCCAGGTAATGGGAGAGATATCGAAAGAAGACGGCAATAAGGCCGAAGATGAGTTGGACAGTGATGAAGAAGGGGAAGGTGAAGTGATGATAAACCTTGGTAATTGGAGTCCACCATCATCTTCAGACTCGGAAGAATAGGAGTAACAATTGGGGAATTAAGGATAATTCTAGTAGTGAAAAATAGACACAAGGACAAATTTTCATAAAAATTTTGGCTGAAGGATAACAAGTTTTATTTTTAGGCTGAAGGAAAAACTTTGAAAGGTAATTAGGCTGAAGGACAATGCTAAATACAACTAGCATTTTGTACAATGTAAAACTGGATATAATGCTAGTTATAATTAGCATTTTGTACAATGTTTGCACTGTACAAAATGCTACTATATTTAGCATTGTCCTTCAGTCTAATTTTCTTTCAAAGTTTGTCCTTCAGTCCAAAAATGAAACTTTGTGTCCTTC
This sequence comes from Allium fistulosum, assembly GCA_030737815.1. Lineage (NCBI taxonomy): Eukaryota > Viridiplantae > Streptophyta > Magnoliopsida > Asparagales > Amaryllidaceae > Allium > Allium fistulosum. The sequence goes on from JASFAW010000015.1 coordinate 4,909,713, forward strand.
GGCCTAATTTTTTTTCAAAGTTTGTCCTTATGCCTAATTCCCTCATTCTAGTATGTATGGGTATGGATGGGATGTTTATTTTTTATTTAGTGTTTTGTATTGTATCAGTGTAAGGAAGGAAGGGGAGTTTCCTTTTTGGACCCAAGCTTCGAAAAATTTAAATGATGTAAGCATGTGAGAATTTATAATATGATGTTGTCCTTAGTATGGATCTTTAAAATAAATATTCAAGTTATTAATGAATGGTTTTGGGTTTGTAGTAAACGATGTTGTAGCAACATTTGTTTTTAAACCTTTGAAAGACACTTTGGAAGAAATCTCATGGGTATATTTAGATCTTTAATAATGGGATTTTAAAGATAATAACAAGTATTGGAGACTTTTATAAAAAAAAAAAATATTTTGGGCAAACCTTTGGGTTTTTGTTTTGGGTAATTTCGGGGAAAAAATTCTTTTAAGGGGGAGTCTATAACGACCCGCCAATTTATCACTTTGATAAATTATATTTATTTTTAAATTTAAGCAGATAAAAGACTGAAAATATAGATAAAGTGTTTTAAGTAATAATAAATAATAATAATCATGCTTTGAATAAATATTTACAAAAATATTTTCCTTGAAATTTATATCGATAAAATGGCATTATATAGATTTATGAATTTAAATTGATTTTTAATAATTTAGTAATTATTATAATTATTCAAAATATGTATTTTAAATGATGATAATTCATTTTGAATAGTTATAAAGTGATAGTAAACCATTTGTAATAATTTTATGAAGATATATATATATATATGTGTGTGTGTGTGTGTGTGTGTGTGATTTGAAAATACAAGAATAAATCGATATCGCTTTATCGGTATAATAACAATTTTTGTAAATAATTGTTAATATAAATTTATAGGGTTTTATAATTGAAATATGATCATTTTAATTAATTTAAATGATACGAATTTTATTTCTAAATTTTGTTTACAAATACATGTACGTTGATAAATAAGTGAAAATGTGACCGATAATCGGTTCCCCGGATTTCAACGATTTAACAAATAAAAGTTGTTCAAGGACGTTTGAAGTGTTATGCACCTACATGTACATCTATATATATATCACATGCATATGATAACATGTACATATATACATAAAGACATACATATATATATATATACATACATACATATATATATATTACAAAAGTGATTTAATAACTCCTAAAGCTTAACCTTTAAGTAACCATAAAGCAAACATCACTTCATTATACTACACCATCACCATCACATGGCTTTGGGGGGAGCCGTGCGTGTAGAGGCTAGGAGGGTGTGGGCTAGGGGCATTTAGGTAATTATGCATTTGAATATTTTATTCTAAGGATTTTTCTATAAATACCACCCCTCTTCTCACAGAATTCCTAATACCATTCCACTTCTTCTTCCTCTTCTTTTCAAGCTTTCTAAGAGCCTCTCTAATGGCCTCTTATTCATAGAAAGAAATTATAGAAAAGTTAGGGAAAAATATCTCAAATAAAAGAGGAAAATGTATACACTAGTTTATAATATCGATCCACTTCAAAAATAGTTCTAAACACCTCCTCTACTCCTCCAAAACCCACACCACCCTAGGTCGTGAGCTCCTCCATCATCAAGACTACAACGAGCTCTCCCATAGGTCATGGGCTTGGTTTCATTTGCTTTGGTTCGATCGTAGAGGAGCTATAGCCGATTTTATATTAGCTCGAAGGGAAAATGAAGGTGAGAACTCCTGAAACTATTACATTATATTTTGGATAATGAAATGATGTTTGCAATGGATGTTTATTATGCTTTGATCATCAAGTTTGGTTGTTTTAATATGAATGCTGAATATATATATATATATATATATATATATATATATATGCAAGTCAAAGAATAGAATATAGCTCGGAATTCTTCGAGATAAGAATTTTCCGAACTATTATATCCATAGTTTTCCAACGAAGAAAGAAAATCGAGATTTCGATAAGTAGATTTTGAGATATAAGCAAAACAAGCTTTTTGAAAATCGTGGTTTTACAGTGTGGGATCCAAAACTGGATTTCTTAGAAAATGATGTTTTAAAATTGTTTAAAATATGGAATAAATCTTATAAATCTTTTAAAATATTTTAAAAGCAATTTGACTAATAAAAATGAATTTTCAAATAATAAAAAGTTGTTTTGATTAACATAGCTTATAAAAGCGCTTTCCACGGTACTTTTCTATAACTTTTAAATTTTAGTTTTAAACTTAACGATTATTTTCCAAATCTTTCATAAATGTTTTCAAAAGGATAATTATGTGTTTTAATAATGATTGGAGGTTTTCTAGCTTATTTAAGAGAGTTTAAATAAATGTTTAAAGAAAAGCTATAATAAATAAGTGGTTTAATCTTAGCTCCAAAAGCCAACGAGTAGAGTGGGTTTTACTATTCGTGAGATTCGGATGTGAGGTTCTTAAACTAAAGGGATATTCAAGAGAAACCAGTGCCCTGGCTCACCTGGCCTCTTCCCAAGGCGAGGGAAAGATAAGGTCGAAATGTCGGAAACGAGTTAAGTACAAAAAGATTAAATTTTCCAAATTTAAATTAAATACAACTTTGATTTTATGGGGATGATCTTCTTATACTCGGTGTTAAAGCCCGAAGAGGGAACTCAAACTATTTGTGGAATTTAAAAGGTGATTTTGCCGTTATTCCGCCTATAGTATTTGTTGATACGGGAATTGATATTGAGTAGAATTGGATGATTCCTATAGATTCCATTCACTTAATATTTACTGGCTTTGGGATTAATATCCTAGATAACATGGTTTTAACTCAATCAAAAGTATGAATTTTGAATTAAGAAATCTTTATTAAGATTTAAACGAAATAATTTAGAATTAATTTAATTCCTATACTTGAAATTTATTGGTCTGAATTTATAGTACACGATGTCTTGAATAACATTTTTTTTGATCCATTTTAAAGGTTATGATTTGTAAATCTTTGTTAAGATTTAAATAAATGATTTGGAAATATTTTCCTAAGAAAAGATGAAATGATTTGAGATTTAAAAAAAGGTTTTAGGTAATCAAAGGATTTGATAAGAGAGGTTTAATGATTCCGTATATACCAGAAAGAATGTTTTAGAAATATATATCTCCAAAAGAGATTTTGATAAAAAGAACTGAATCAATTAAAGAGTGATTCCCTATTCATAGAACATTTTTTTATCGATGACTGGTTCGAAGGAACCGGGGTCGGATCTGGGTAATTCCTAACCGAAAGCCACTTCGAACCGATGTATGTGTTCGAAAAATGAAGACATGATAAAGAAAATGAAGGATGAAGACCGAGGATTTTCGGGGTGAAAGTACTGCTTGTTGATAATTCTGGTTAGCTCCCAAATACTAAAGTAGCAGTGGTCCCTTCATTTTTGAAACTCTTTGGGTTACAAGGACTTCTCTCTACTAATCCTAGGGTTAATTCCCGATAGGATGTGGTTGGAGGGTGCCTTCGGATTCGTTCAGTCTCAGAACGAACTTGTATGGACGGATGTCTGACAACGCATTCTTGAGATTTCATCGTTGACTTTTATAAACATACATCTGTTTGGTGGCAGAGAAGGCAACTTCTCTTAGCTTAACACCCTTCGCTGGGACGTATGAGCTCAGAGGTTGTATGTTTGTAGAAGTCAATAATGATCAATGGGATGGTGATGTGGCATTTAAAGTGAAATGTGCAAAGTAAAAGGTAATCGTTACCTCAAGCCTCACACCCGGAAATGGATGAAACGGGGTAGATGTCGCAAGGCTACGTGGTTCGCAACCATTAGGATATGATCATCCCCTTCTATATATATTTATTCCCGCAATGACGTTCGGGACTTAAATTATTGTGGATGTATGCTGTGAGGGCCCTTGGATAGGTCGGTAATGCTGGGGTGATGACATATTCGGTACTATCTAGGAAGAGGTAGGCTGGTCTTGTGTTGGTAGATTACCATCAGTTGGGCCTCGGTTCCTTCCTTTAGAGATGTACTGTCGGAAGGTAGTCCCTTCACCTGGTCATTTGTATGGAAATCCATTTTCCAATAAGTGCCTGCCATTTTGTTTGTAGAACCCACGTTTGTGGCTAGTATGCTGGAATTTAATAATGTAACAACTTCGACTAAGATTAATAAGTTTACTTGCAAATGTTTTTTTAAGGAATGTCATTAAAAATAATATCCCTTATTTATACGTAATAAAGATTTGGTTATCATAAGGTAAAAATTCATTCCGTGTTTATGTGCGGCGTGGTCTTATGAGATACCTTTTTGTTTTCAAAACACGTATCTTTGAGTTCTCACACTAGCCCCATGACTAACTTAGAGTTTAGTTTCCCCTTTCTTTAAACTCTGGGTGCCTTAATTTTCCCAGGCAGCCTAGTAGTCAGGTTTAGTTTAGAAGAAATATGGATGGAGCTCGAAGCATGGAGTCGGAAGATTTTCTGAAGATTTCGATCTATTTTCACCACACTCTTGTACTATAGTATTCCACATTTGTAAGGACAGGAATTTATAACTGTCCATGTTTTTAACTTTGATAAATGTATTTTAATTTTCGTTGTAAAGTTTTTATTGAAATAACATATGTGAGATTCTGTTCTGTCTTTATTTTTCTTTCTTACCCTTGAGAATCCGCTTCTCCAGCACTTGGATTTACGACACGTGAATACCGAGAATGTATTAGTGTCGATTTTCGAGAGTCGAAGAAATGGTTCCTCACACTCAAGTTACATATTATACTTAGGATATCATGAAATGGTAGGTATGAGCGAATAATCTCTTTTGATTTGTTGATATTTCTCAAGATTAAGATGAGATTAGGACAAAGAATACGAGTTAAGAGTTGTATATGATACAACCAATAATTTGTTATCCATTGCTTGCAGATCTATGATTAGTTGATATTCCTTAAAGCAAGAATCCCAAGGCAAGCGAGTCTTAATTCCCACAAGAGAAATCAAATGATTTCTATATTTTTCTTAGGGTTTTGAAAAACATAAATATTGAGTGGAAGCTTATTATAAAAATGAAATAAATACATTTAACCTTTTTAATATTATAAAAATATTGTTATATTAGTTAAAATAATATACAATGATAAATTTGTGCAACCAATGTAATTGACAAAATGTTTATTAGTTAAAAAATACAAACGAACTGAATTAAGATAGACATAGGAATATAAATTATACTTACTAATTTATCTTTTGGCTTGTTGTCACTCAAAGACCCATGCAAGAGCAAATTTTAACCCACTAAAACAATAGTGCCACGGTCGCATAAATATTTATTTATACTAGGTTGTGCATCGTCTTCTATAAGTTTTGAACTCTAAAAGCAATACAAGATTTATGGATATTTAATCCACATTCAATCACATATAGATGTTATATGGTGAATAGTTGCTATTGTAATGTTCGAAACTTTGATGGATATAGTTCATACAAAATAAGCAAGTAAACCATAGTCCGATGTCATGTATTCAATATGATTGGTTACAAAATGACCCTGTTATGTTAGGTATGGCACTAGAGCAAGAGCTGCAAGATGGATCTGAGAATTCAATCATTGAAATATCAGTTTGACGAGTGTACATAGGATGCAACTTATTTGATATTCTTAAATGTTAAGAATGACCGAATGCATTTTAATAAAGAGTTCAGTGCAGTCTTGTAGTAAGAGTTTCCTTTGAACGGTTTGATCATTTAAAAGGAAAGTGAACGTACAAGAGTGGATATAACTTACGCATAATTGGGATGCAAAGAGTGAATGATCACTTCATGAAGAGGTATCGGAAGCAAGAATTGTATAAAATACTAAACGATACATAACATGGAATGAGAAATGTGATTCTATTCTAAATATATTTTCATACAGGAAATTATTTTCTGTAAAACTTATTTCTCCGAGTTCAAGATAATTGATGTGCAACTCACAACTGTAAACTAGTTACGACAAATGAAATAAAATCTCATAAATTGTGATTAAAGGGAGCTTCATACTTCATACACTAATATGATAATGGTGGAAATATTGGAAGCATACCATATAACACTTCTTAATGGATGCATCAAGTTACAAAAAAATATTTATTTTCAGCTTTGATTGATAATAGACATAGTTTGATTTTAGTATTAATATTGTAAATAATATTTTTTGAAAGTGGGTTAATGGCTTTATTTCTCACATAGGCTTTGTGGCCCAAGCCCATACAAAATCGATCAGCATAATAATAATATAATACAAAATAATGTTTTTCTTTCATATCTGAAACATTCTTCCACTTTAACAAAAGTTACTTACATCAGGTTAGAGCTAATTCGATCATGGCGACAACAAATTCTCTTTTTGAACTCCTCTGCTCTCTGCCTTCCAGCTTAAGCTCTCCAATACTCGTTGTTCTCATTCCTTTAAGTTGGTAAGTTTCTTCTTAGCAACTCTTCCTAGTATAATAGCAACATCTCAAGCTATACAATTAGATATAACTAACTCATCTTTTCCTTTGTTGTTGAAAGTCCTATCGTTCCGTTCTCTCCAGATGTGCCACATAGTATTGTCGGGCAAACTTTGATAATTTCCTTCATCAGATCCAACACATTATTCCATTGATTCAGGCAAATTGCTTCTTTTTGTAATGATTCACATCTTCAATGAGCATGCATTTAAGTTTCTATACAGCCCATACCCTTTTGCTGAATTTACATTTGAAAAATAAGTGTTTGTGCGATTCTGTGTCTTGCCTACATAACTTGCATGTGTCTTCCTCTAACAATCCCCAATTTCGAAGTCTATCTTTAGTGGGCAGTCTAAAGACGAGCTTTATAAGTTGTGTGAGCCATTTTTGGGTTATTAGATCTACTCCATATGATTTTATGCCATTGTACAGTAGGGTAGTCTATTCTAGAGTCTTCACGAGCATCATGTAGTTTGAATTGCCCCTTATTGTTGCTTTTCCATGCCTAAATATCTTTAGTTCGTCCAGAGAATATAGGGGTAGCTTCAATTCCATGTCTAAAATTTCTAGTAACCACATGAATGTCACAATTCCATTCTACTCCCCTTATGATACTTGCAACCTTCATTGATGGAGTTCCATTAGCTGAGTTACTGTCCCATCCCAGCCTATCAATCAGACATTTACTATTTAGCTAGAGATCTCTCTAAAGATGTGCATTTTCTCCAAGTGTTATTTGTCTCTCTATTAATTCCTTTAGCTGCTCCCTTTGTTTCAAGATATCTTTCCAGGTGGTAGAAGCATTGTTATCGATTTTTAAAGTCCAAAGATTATCTTTTAAGTACCTAACCCTCATCCACTTTGTGTAAAATTGTTGAATTTAATTATTTTTGAAGCCAGTTTGAGACCATATACCATTTTTAATTCAATAGATTTTTAAGTCCTACCCCCACATTCCTTCTTTCGTTTGCATAATTCTTTGTAGTCGACCTTGTGCAAACCACCCCTCCAAATGAAATTAGCACACACAGCAATGATTTTAGCAATAAAATAGTTAGAGATTTAAAAAGTTTGGGGCTAGAATCTAACTTTATAGGTAATTACTATATGCACAAGTTATGTTCTTCCTACAAATGAGAGTAATTTAGACCTCCAGCCTTGCAAATTCTCTTTGATACCGTTTATCAGTTTACCACACTCAGCATCAGTAATTGTGTTATTGGACAGAGGCAGACCAAGGTATTTAACAGGGAGAGTTTCTTCTTGAACTCCCAAACCCTCTAAGAGAGTTTGCTTATTTCTACAAAACTTGTTAAAGTAACATTTGGTTTTAAATTCATTCACCTTCAGACTAGCATACACTTCCAACCGCTTAAATATGATTTTAATTTTATCAATTATAGTATATTTGGCTTTGCATACAGGTAGTAAACCATTAGCATTTATCAGATGTGTGGTTGAAGGTTGTATATTATATATACGGCTGATATATTGATGGTAACATGCAAGTTCCATTTGTAATGTAAACCACTCCATCACAACTGCAAATAGGTATGGTGATTAAGGATCCCCCTACCTGATCCCTCTAGTGCTATGAATGTAACCTTTAGGAACCCTATTTATAAGGACTGAAATGTAGGGGTGTTTTGACAGTAAGAAATTAGCATTATCAGTTTATTAAGGATTCCCATAGATTTCAACATGTGGATGATGAACTTCATGTTAACTCTATCATATGCTTTATGTAAGTCAATCTTCATGCACATTTTTTGTCCTCTTTTTATTAAACTCTCTGACTAGTTCATGAGCCATCAAAGAGTTTTCTAAGATAAACATACCTTTTATAAATGCACTTTGACATTGAAAAATCATATCAGGAAGTACCTTGTTGAGCCTCATGCAAATGATTTTACTACATAGAGATCCTTCTTCGACTTTGAATTTCAGGTAGAGACTGCAAGTACTCTCCATTATGTAGATAGTGAAATATGCAATTGCTTTGGCTTCTAATTCTTGAATGTATTTCACTGCTTCCCCGTGGTCATTCAAACAATTATTTAAATTAATATGATTCTTCCTTTGATACATTTTAGTATAAAAAAGGGAGCACTTGGCATACATCCCTGGTAAGGTTTGAAAATACACAAAATATCCCTCCGTTTTTTTAATAAGTTTTCGGTCCCTGTTTTCAAATTCACGCGCGCACAAAGACCCAGATACCCTTTAGTTTTTAACATTTCAAACGCATATAACTTTCTGTAGAAACATGGGATCATCATACCGTTTTCACCAAAAAATCAAAAAAATCATGATCTTTAAAATGAGATCCATTGTTGATACCAAAAAAATCATATTTATAGTAAAGGTGCAATTATTCCATATATTTGCAGATAATTCTGCAAATTTTAAACATCTTCTATAAGCTTGTCCTACCATTGTTTTTACATATGCACAATGCCACTCGTTAGAAAGATAATAAAATTTGTGATTTAATGGTGAAAACGGTTTGTTAATCCATCGTTCCTACAAGAAGTTACTGCATTTTAAAGATTGATAATTAATGGGGTGCAGATTTTAATTATGGATGTGAGAATAACATCCATATATGAAGAATCAGCATTGCTGCAATCGAGAAGAGGGGTATTATAGGGAAGAAAATTGTAGTATTTGAAAATAGGGATGTAATTTATATCTTTTTTATGAGGAGGATGTTTTGTGTATTAAATTTGATTTTAGGGACGTGTCCCTTATTTTCACATAAATTTTTTTGTTGCATTCATTTCCCTTTATAAGCCATTTTCCTTTAGCCTTTTGTTTTAGTTCCATTGCTTATTTTTTTAAGCTCCATCTTTAGTTGTCTTTGAAAAGAATAGAATTCTGAATTAGACCTTCATGTTGAGGGTTGTCATTTAGTTTGCTTTGGATGTCTTCCAGTGGTTTTTGAATTCTCTGAACCTAGTCTGATGGTTCTAGTCTCTTTTTATTCCAGTCTTTAAGTCTGCTTTCATGTATTTGATAAACATTACAAATTGGTACATACAATTACCCTCTAGAATTTGGACTTCATTGAACTTAACTACTTCATTGTAACCATCTAGTAAATGCCAATGATTTGCATATCTAAAAGGTTTCCCTTTTTGGATTTATTCATCACTATCGAATTGTATATACAAGGGACAATGGTCACTTGTGGAACTAGGGAGGACTGTAATTTGGATATTGGGAATTTGATTAAATAGATCAACATTCCTCAAAGCCCTGCCTAGTCTATATGATATTTTCTTCATTTCACCATTTGTCCATGTAAATTTCAAGCCCATGTGGAATGCTACAATCAACCAATTAGCAAGTATAACGTAATTAAACTCAACAACCTGGCAGAACTTCAATGTAAGTCCACCTTTCTTTTCATCAGTTCTCAGCACATCATTGAAGTCACCAGTAACTAACCATTGTTTGTGAATCGGTAGCCCAATTGCTGGAACAAACAAAAGTGGTGTACAATTCTAATCCCCTTATGTTTTAAATTTAACTGTTATTTGTTGCTCATCTGATTGGCATAAATTGCTAACCATACGTTTATATCCCACAGAATCATAATTCTACCCTTTACAAGATTAGTGCTATTTGCAATATTGTATATATAAAACTATAAAAATCATGAGTGCTCTCCTCCTTTAGAGGAACACTCATTTTCCTCAAAAAAGATAAAACTCTAATAATGGTATTTATTTTCATAACAAAATAATGCATTAGAAAATATAGAAGTATCTAAAATCTTGCAATTATTTTGAAATTATAGACTAAGTGTGATATCCTGGGAATTTGGACAATATCAATTTAATAATCTATATTTAAAAATTAAATTGATTTGTTGATCTTTGTAATAAATTTGAATTAATTTAATAATCTAATTAAATAAATATTTAATTAGTGATTTATCTTTTAAAAGTTTAATAGAATGATTTCTATTTATATATATATAAGTGTATATATTGTAAATAGATGAGTTGATCTGAATTTAACAAATGAAATTATGTTTACAAATTTCTAATATTTTGGGTAATTTGGAAATCATGATTTAATTTAATATTAAGCTTTTTAATAAATAACTATAGGGTTTTAAAATACATAAGATAAATGTTTAATTGTTAAAATAGATTTTTAGCTTAAGTTCAAATTTGAATAAAAGATTTGTTTTATTTCTTTACTTGATATATATGATTTTAAAATAGAAGTAATTTATAATCTCCTTTATAAATTATTTAAAATAGTCAAATTTGATATTTTCAAATAATAATTATAATACTTTGTTTTTATAAATATAAATAGACTTTAATAAAATAGAATGGTAATTTTATTTTTAAATGGTAGTTATATATGCATATATATATAACTTGATTTTAAATTGGATTTTAAATTTAAATTGAATATGAATTTGGATTTATAATAAAAATTAAAAGAATAAACATTTTAAAAATATTTGGATAAGCTTTTAATTTTATATAATTTGTTTATTTACATTTTCTTTAAAAGAGAAATGCATAAATACATTTAGATAAGAATGTATAAATTAAGTATAAAAGTTATTATTAACATTTTAAATATATACTAATTAACTTAAAAAGACATGTGTTATTATTTTAAGGTTCCATTAGTACAAGTGTTAGATAATTAAGATGATCTGGGACAAGTGTCATGTTTCTTTGATTTTTAACAAACCATAATTAATTCATAAAGCCTATTTTTTCATTTCTCCCATTTCCTTTCAGCTGTAACAAAAAAAAAAGAAGGTTTCAAAACTAAAATTTTGTAAGAATTTCTCACGAACAAAAATTTCAAACCAGTAAACAATTTCTCAAAAACCCTGTACAAACTCCTCTCAAAAACCAAATCTGATAATCTATATCTCCACAACTCAACCATGAAATTCAAACTAGATCAAAACTGTTTCTTCTTTTCAAACCTGTAATCTCATTTTCAATATCAATATCAAAACCTGTTTCTGTTTCAAGCCTACCTTCAATTCTGTTTTGAGAACAAGCAAGATTCAAGTTTAAAGCAACTCAAGAAATCAAAAGCCTGAATATCTCAGTTTGCAAAGATCAAAATGCAAGTTTTTAAATTTAAGGAGCAAAAGCAACTCAAGTTTTAAAGATTCAAAAGCCTGTTGTTCCAGTTTCAAAAATCTGGAGGCTCTGATTCTTTTAAAATAGGTGAGTAACTTTTAAAAAAAATTTTAAATCATAATTAGTTGCATGTTAGTATGGTTGAATTTAAATGTGTTTTGCATGTATATATATATAAGTGAATATTTGATGTGCATGCTGTTATTATCAGTGCTGTTTGCAAAAATCTGGAAGCTCTGTCTTCATTCTAAAATTGATGAGTAACTTTTACTTTCAAACTTAGGTATTTGGTTGCATGTTATTGCTGTGATAAATATTGCATTGTGTATATTTATAAGTATGTTGGTGTATGTATATTGTTGAATTCCTGATATATGATGTGCACATTTGAATATCTGGAATTTCTCTGTTCCCAGATTCAAGACCAGTATTTTGTTCTAAATCCCCTATCTCATAATCTAAGCATTGTTATGAATTGTGATACAAACAAAAATTGTTTGGGTGATCATAAGTTTAAGCTTAAAAATTTAATTAAATTAAAATAAATTCAAACTTGCTCTGTAAACAAAAATAGTCAGGAAAACATGAGTTTTGTTTAAAATTCAAATTCTCTGATTCATAAATTTAAGTTGGTAATCTGAAACCTGATATGAAATCATGATTTTTAGAACAAAAATCAAGAATTTTAGTCATAGGGGTTAAGAGCAGTTCGTATATGAACTGAAAAGGGAATTTTGGGAATTGTGGGTGATCTATGCGACTGGAGCTGGTCGGGTTGTGCGAGGAGGTGGAGGAGCTTACCGAGGTGATGGGAAAAATAGGTGATGGATGATCAGAGCAGGGTGGCGATGGTGGTTGAGATTTGAAATCTATAAACCTAGTTTTGGTATGGGTTGATGAATCTGGTCAGTTCGATCACTCTAGTTGATCGAGTTCGCTGGAACTCTGGAAGGTGGTAGTTGGATTGATGACGAGGGTATGCTCGAAGCTGTAGCGCTTACGGTGGTCGGAGTTGAAGCGCGGTGAAGTTTTCCAGGCTTTGGTGGTTCGAGACTTTTGTTCCAGGATGGGTTGGAGGTTCGAATTCGATTTCGAGCTCGTATTGATGTTTGTGTAGATCGTGTTGGGACGTGAGTGTGATCGCCGATGTGAGAAGATCATCTCTGATGATCGGAGGCAACTAGCGGCAACGTGCATGTGCACGGTGCACAAATTTCTCTGGTGATGTCGATTTGGGTTACTCGAGTTAAATTATATTTGTCTCGAAGCAATACTCGTGATTATGGGTTGGGAACTCGAAGTAATTGTAGGAGTATCTCGGGGAAATTATTTGTAACAGGTTTTAACAGAGACCTGTTTTTCAGTTTTTAAATTTTAAAATAAAATTTAAAACTGATATTTAAATCTAAAGGTAAAGTTTAAATAAGTTTAGTTTTTAAATCTGGAGTTTAAGTTAAAATCTCAGTTTTTAAATAAGATAAAGTATTTGAATTTTGAATTGATTTAACAACATTAAAAAGGATTTAAATAGTTTTATAACTTTGTTAAAGTTAAACTTGTCTTCATTTTAAATCTTAAATTAAAATGAAATTTAAATGTAAATTTAAAGGTAATTTGGTTTAAATGCTTTATTAATGATATTTTAATCATTAATAGGAATAAAGTGTTATCTTTAAGATAATTAAGATTTAATGATATGGGATAAAATAAATTATTAAGGAAATTAAAAGTTAATTAATCAATTTAATTAATTTATGACTTGGGTTAATAAATTAGTAATTAAGGGTTTAAAACTTTATTGATGAAGGATTAATTAAATTAATTTAAAGATTAATTAATTTGAATTAAGGATCATTAATTTTATAAGTTAATGGTTAGGAATAAATTAATCAAGTAATTAAGGTTTAATTAAGTTATAGTTAAGTACTTAATGTAATTAAGTAATTAGAGATTAATTTATTAATAATTAGAATTAATTAAGTTGAAATTAATAATGGTTAATTAATGTTTAATTATTTTAGAAAGTTAATTAAAATAGTTAATAGTTAATGTAGATCATTAACTAAGGATAATTAATTAATGTGATTAATTTAGATAATTAATTAGATTAATTAATTTAAAAGATAATCATTTGTGAAATTGTTTAATAAAATTACTTAATGGAAGTAATTAAGAAATTAATTACTCATTGTAATTAATTGAGTTTAAATTGATTAGTTAAGTTAATTAATTAAGTTTAATTAATTTAAGATAATCATTTAATGATTTATATAATTACTTAATGTAATTTAAGGAGATATAATTACTTAGGAAAGTAATTAATGGATAATTACTGATGTAATTAATAAAGTAATTAAGAGTAGTTAATTACTTAATGTAAATTAATCAAGGGATTAATTAAGAAATTAATTAAGGAATAATTAATTTATTTTAAGAAGTAATTAAGGTTAGTTAATTGCTGAATGTGATTAATCAATAGTGATTAATAATTATGGTTTAATTAAAGATTAATTACTAAATGTAATTAATTTAAATAAAGTAATTAATGATAAAATGTAATTAAGGATCATTAATTTATATAATTAATGATGTAATTAAGAATTGATTAATTAAGTAATAATTATAAATGAAGTGATTAATTAATATAATTAATTAAGGAGTAATGAAATTAATTATAATAATTAATAAATGAAGTAATTAAAGGTTAATTACTATAAGTGGTTAAGAATAATTAATTTGTATAATTAATTTAATACTAATTACTTGAATGTAATTAAATAATTAATCAAGGATGATTAATTAAATTGAATAATTGGATGATGATTGATTAATTGATTGATAATTAATTAATAATGATTTAAGCAAGATTTTAATGATGGAAGTAATTAATTTAATTTACTTTAAATTAATTTGAGATGAAATATTTAATTTAATTCATTTTAAATTAACTATATATGGTGATTAATAAATCATTGCTTAAGGATACTGAATGATATTGATTTACCTTGAATGGTTTGAGATCTCAGATATGAGATAATAGATATTGTGTGATTTGGATGCTTTGGTTGCATAATGATATGAATTATCTGCTTTTAATGATAATGTCGATCTATTGTGAATTATCCATCTGTATGTAAATAGATAATAGAATTGAATTGTTTTAACTTTAAAACAACTTGGCCTTAAAAGATACGCTTTGGATTTCGATGAGACCGGGATCGGGTTTCCGTATACCGGATTTCCAGGTCTGGAGACCCGAATACCACATCGATCCAAATTAACGATAGGTCGTGAATCTCAAGTGAAAATGAAGATTCAGAGTGCAAGGGTTATGGTCGTTAACTCTGAGGGTGATTCCAATACGAGTGTAACGAGATAATGCCTTCGGTTTCGTTCGAACCCGGAACGAACTTGTATGGATTGAATGCTTTCAGAACATCGTCAGGTGGACGATGAGCATTCTAAGTGGTGTGTTCTGATTTAAAGGTAAATCGTAGCCTCAAGCCTCTTCAAACCGGGAATGGCTAAAACAGGGGAGGTGCAGCAAGGTTAGTGGGTAGCACCCAAGTAGGACAAGATTATCCCTGTCTAGAGGTCCCTTCTTATTATTCGGTTGTGTGGGCAGTTGATTGCAACAACTGCTGGGATATCTTGTGCGGGAATTATCCAGTAAGGGATGTTCCGGCCTTGTGTTGCAGGGGATTGGGAGTGATCCTCGGTACGGTGATCTAGGCCACGTACTGTGACGGGCGGTACCCCGGTAGCCCTGCCATTGTATGGAATCCAAAATCCAATAAGTGCCGTACGTATTAGTTGTGCCCAACTATGTTGGAACGTGAGATGTAAGCATTCCAGCTATTTCTGTATTTTACTTGAAAACCCTAGACCCTATAATAATATAACTGGATTTCCTATCAAATGTTTTGGTTAGCGTAAGGTAAAAACTTACCCATGTTTATTTGTGGGGAGTCTTACGTGATACCTTTGTTTCAAAAGGTTTCGAAGTTAAGCAACTTTAACCTGTTACTCACACCAGACCCATGTCTGACCCAAGTTGTTTATTTCTGTTTTATAAACTCTTGGGTACTCAAATTTTTACGAGTAGCCAAGGGATTCAGGTTTAGCTTTGACGAATATTCTGGAGGAGCAATGGAGCAGGAGGCTTCGGCGTTCGTAGATATAGTATTCCGCTGTGTAGATCTCTGTGATAGTGTTTGTATTGTATTTGAGTTGTAATGTCTAGACAGATGTTTATAACTGTCTAGTATGTGATGTATATGTTGTGTAACTCTGATAAGTGTTGTATATTATGTAATACTTTTGTTATTAATATAATTTATTCGTTCCGCTGTTGAGATTTTGTTGTTGTTCTTCTTCTTCTCTTTCTTTTCTACTTTCTCACCTCTTTCTTTTCTTCAAAACGATGCGTCTTCCTGGACGGCTGCTTTCGGGTCGTTACAGTGGTATCAGAGCATTAGGTTGAGTGAATACCTAGGCTCTGGAGTGGCGTCTATCTTGAGAGAGCGTATTTGTAATTTTTATATAACTATATATATTTATTCTACCTATTGTTGGATTACCTGTTCGGGTTTTCCAAATTAAGTTATAAGGGTAGATGAGGTAGGTTGTGTGTAACACAACTACCATTGATTGGAGTTTGAATGTTTGGAGTTAGAAGTGTATCTGATGAGACTGTAGACCCAAATACCGTCTCGAGTGAGCTTTGCTGTGGTGAAGGATTTCATTGATCTCCGAAAGAAACGATTAAGGTTCGGAGTCAATCTTTGAAGTGCAGTTGGATGAGTAGAGTTTGGATCTACCAGTTAAGCAGAAGCAAGTGATGTATCTTGGAAACTTCTGGAAGAAGTAGCTGTGTGATGAGACACAGTGACTATGGATGTTTTCGAAGATATTTTCTTTGGGACAAGTTTAAGGAGTATGTATACTTCGGTGTTGTGGCTGAGTTCAGCATGGTGTTTCTGTTGTTTGAGGTTCGAGTTTCTCGAAGAGCTTTGGTTAGGAAGTCCTTGGCATCTGTGGCAGCAGTGCAGTTCGGAGTGTTTTGTGTATTAGCAGGAAGTTTTCTGGCTGAGCAGTTTTTCTGAAGATGGAGTTCAGAAGTAGCAGAGTATATCCATTTCTTCGATGAATTGGATAGATAAGTGTAAGCTATTCTGATTTGTTAAGAGAGAATAGTATCTTTGGGATACTGGACTGGGGTTGATTGCAAAAGTGACTTGCGATAGTTTGAGTGATCTTTGAGTTATTGAAGATTTTATGGATGTCTTCAGGGAAGTCAGAAGTTGTCCGCATCTGGAGATGAGTTTTCTTATCGACAGGATTCCAGGAGTGGTACCGGTGGATCAGCCAAGTTGAAGGATGATTCCTAGAGATAGAGTTGGGTGAAGCAGCTCAAGTTTTGATGGAGTATCTGAGTTTTCTTATTGGATCTGTTGGATCATTTTTCTGGGATAAGTTATCCAGTCTGTGCTTGTGTTCTTCATCAGCATTCTTATCTACTTTAGATCAAAGTGGTGAAGCAGAAGCAGTTTGGGAGTGCATCTGTCTTGTTTTCGGATAGGAGAAGTAAGTTCAGTCTTCTAATGATTGAGGAGTAGAGTTGGTGTACTTGGTTGTTGAGTCAGACTCGTCTGTAGTCTGATATCCTGTCTAGTTCTATAGATATAGTTGAGTAGGAGTTCTATAGCTTCGTAGTTTAGATTGTTTGTAGAGCGAGTATTCCGGTATATATATATACTTGGGGAAACTCGAGGAAATTTTATCCAGAATTTTGTCTGGATAATTAGAATTGTTTGATTGGATGATTGTTTGCTATGGTTGTTAGCATATGATTGATAATATATGCTTGTTAAATCTTGAATGGATTATTAAATTACCTTTGTTTTAAATTTCGGGGACGAAATTATTTTAAGGGGGGAGGAATGTGATATCCTGGGAATTTGGACAATATCAATTTAATAATCTATATTTAAAAATTAAATTGATTTGTTGATCTTTGTAATAAATTTGAATTAATTTAATAATCTAATTAAATAAATATTTAATTAGTGATTTATCTTTTAAAAGTTTAATAGAATGATTTCTATTTATATATATATAAGTGTATATATTGTAAATAGATGAGTTGATCTGAATTTAACAAATGAAATTATGTTTACAAATTTCTAATATTTTGGGTAATTTGGAAATCATGATTTAATTTAATATTAAGCTTTTTAATAAATAACTATAGGGTTTTAAAATACATAAGATAAATGTTTAATTGTTAAAATAGATTTTTAGCTTAAGTTCAAATTTGAATAAAAGATTTGTTTTATTTCTTTACTTGATATATATGATTTTAAAATAGAAGTAATTTATAATCTCCTTTATAAATTATTTAAAATAGTCAAATTTGATATTTTCAAATAATAATTATAATACTTTGTTTTTATAAATATAAATAGACTTTAATAAAATAGAATGGTAATTTTATTTTTAAATGGTAGTTATATATGCATATATATATAACTTGATTTTAAATTGGATTTTAAATTTAAATTGAATATGAATTTGGATTTATAATAAAAATTAAAAGAATAAACATTTTAAAAATATTTGGATAAGCTTTTAATTTTATATAATTTGTTTATTTACATTTTCTTTAAAAGAGAAATGCATAAATACATTTAGATAAGAATGTATAAATTAAGTATAAAAGTTATTATTAACATTTTAAATATATACTAATTAACTTAAAAAGACATGTGTTATTATTTTAAGGTTCCATTAGTACAAGTGTTAGATAATTAAGATGATCTGGGACAAGTGTCATGTTTCTTTGATTTTTAACAAACCATAATTAATTCATAAAGCCTATTTTTTCATTTCTCCCATTTCCTTTCAGCTGTAACAAAAAAAAAAGAAGGTTTCAAAACTAAAATTTTGTAAGAATTTCTCACGAACAAAAATTTCAAACCAGTAAACAATTTCTCAAAAACCCTGTACAAACTCCTCTCAAAAACCAAATCTGATAATCTATATCTCCACAACTCAACCATGAAATTCAAACTAGATCAAAACTGTTTCTTCTTTTCAAACCTGTAATCTCATTTTCAATATCAATATCAAAACCTGTTTCTGTTTCAAGCCTACCTTCAATTCTGTTTTGAGAACAAGCAAGATTCAAGTTTAAAGCAACTCAAGAAATCAAAAGCCTGAATATCTCAGTTTGCAAAGATCAAAATGCAAGTTTTTAAATTTAAGGAGCAAAAGCAACTCAAGTTTTAAAGATTCAAAAGCCTGTTGTTCCAGTTTCAAAAATCTGGAGGCTCTGATTCTTTTAAAATAGGTGAGTAACTTTTAAAAAAAATTTTAAATCATAATTAGTTGCATGTTAGTATGGTTGAATTTAAATGTGTTTTGCATGTATATATATATAAGTGAATATTTGATGTGCATGCTGTTATTATCAGTGCT
Source organism: Allium fistulosum (assembly GCA_030737815.1). Taxonomy (NCBI): domain Eukaryota; kingdom Viridiplantae; phylum Streptophyta; class Magnoliopsida; order Asparagales; family Amaryllidaceae; genus Allium; species Allium fistulosum. The sequence continues at coordinate 4,928,824 of JASFAW010000015.1, forward strand.
GTTTGCAAAAATCTGGAAGCTCTGTCTTCATTCTAAAATTGATGAGTAACTTTTACTTTCAAACTTAGGTATTTGGTTGCATGTTATTGCTGTGATAAATATTGCATTGTGTATATTTATAAGTATGTTGGTGTATGTATATTGTTGAATTCCTGATGTATGATGTGCACATTTGAATATCTGGAATTTCTCTGTTCCCAGATTCAAGACCAGTATTTTGTTCTAAATCCCCTATCTCATAATCTAAGCATTGTTATGAATTGTGATACAAACAAAAATTGTTTGGGTGATCATAAGTTTAAGCTTAAAAATTTAATTAAATTAAAATAAATTCAAACTTGCTCTGTAAACAAAAATAGTCAGGAAAACATGAGTTTTGTTTAAAATTCAAATTCTCTGATTCATAAATTTAAGTTGGTAATCTGAAACCTGATATGAAATCATGATTTTTAGAACAAAAATCAAGAATTTTAGTCATAGGGGTTAAGAGCAGTTCGTATATGAACTGAAAAGGGAATTTTGGGAATTGTGGGTGATCTATGCGACTGGAGCTGGTCGGGTTGTGCGAGGAGGTGGAGGAGCTTACCGAGGTGATGGGAAAAATAGGTGATGGATGATCAGAGCAGGGTGGCGATGGTGGTTGAGATTTGAAATCTATAAACCTAGTTTTGGTATGGGTTGATGAATCTGGTCAGTTCGATCACTCTAGTTGATCGAGTTCGCTGGAACTCTGGAAGGTGGTAGCTGGATTGATGACGAGGGTATGCTCGAAGCTGTAGCGCTTACGGTGGTCGGAGTTGAAGCGCGGTGAAGTTTTCCAGGCTTTGGTGGTTCGAGACTTTTGTTCCAGGATGGGTTGGAGGTTCGAATTCGATTTCGAGCTCGTATTGATGTTTGTGTAGATCGTGTTGGGACGTGAGTGTGATCGCCGATGTGAGAAGATCATCTCTGATGATCGGAGGCAACTAGCGGCAACGTGCATGTGCACGGTGCACAAATTTCTCTGGTGATGTCGATTTGGGTTACTCGAGTTAAATTATATTTGTCTCGAAGCAATACTCGTGATTATGGGTTGGGAACTCGAAGTAATTGTAGGAGTATCTCGGGGAAATTATTTGTAACAGGTTTTAACAGAGACCTGTTTTTCAGTTTTTAAATTTTAAAATAAAATTTAAAACTGATATTTAAATCTAAAGGTAAAGTTTAAATAAGTTTAGTTTTTAAATCTGGAGTTTAAGTTAAAATCTCAGTTTTTAAATAAGATAAAGTATTTGAATTTTGAATTGATTTAACAACATTAAAAAGGATTTAAATAGTTTTATAACTTTGTTAAAGTTAAACTTGTCTTCATTTTAAATCTTAAATTAAAATGAAATTTAAATGTAAATTTAAAGGTAATTTGGTTTAAATGCTTTATTAATGATATTTTAATCATTAATAGGAATAAAGTGTTATCTTTAAGATAATTAAGATTTAATGATATGGGATAAAATAAATTATTAAGGAAATTAAAAGTTAATTAATCAATTTAATTAATTTATGACTTGGGTTAATAAATTAGTAATTAAGGGTTTAAAACTTTATTGATGAAGGATTAATTAAATTAATTTAAAGATTAATTAATTTGAATTAAGGATCATTAATTTTATAAGTTAATGGTTAGGAATAAATTAATCAAGTAATTAAGGTTTAATTAAGTTATAGTTAAGTACTTAATGTAATTAAGTAATTAGAGATTAATTTATTAATAATTAGAATTAATTAAGTTGAAATTAATAATGGTTAATTAATGTTTAATTATTTTAGAAAGTTAATTAAAATAGTTAATAGTTAATGTAGATCATTAACTAAGGATAATTAATTAATGTGATTAATTTAGATAATTAATTAGATTAATTAATTTAAAAGATAATCATTTGTGAAATTGTTTAATAAAATTACTTAATGGAAGTAATTAAGAAATTAATTACTCATTGTAATTAATTGAGTTTAAATTGATTAGTTAAGTTAATTAATTAAGTTTAATTAATTTAAGATAATCATTTAATGATTTATATAATTACTTAATGTAATTTAAGGAGATATAATTACTTAGGAAAGTAATTAATGGATAATTACTGATGTAATTAATAAAGTAATTAAGAGTAGTTAATTACTTAATGTAAATTAATCAAGGGATTAATTAAGAAATTAATTAAGGAATAATTAATTTATTTTAAGAAGTAATTAAGGTTAGTTAATTGCTGAATGTGATTAATCAATAGTGATTAATAATTATGGTTTAATTAAAGATTAATTACTAAATGTAATTAATTTAAATAAAGTAATTAATGATAAAATGTAATTAAGGATCATTAATTTATATAATTAATGATGTAATTAAGAATTGATTAATTAAGTAATAATTATAAATGAAGTGATTAATTAATATAATTAATTAAGGAGTAATGAAATTAATTATAATAATTAATAAATGAAGTAATTAAAGGTTAATTACTATAAGTGGTTAAGAATAATTAATTTGTATAATTAATTTAATACTAATTACTTGAATGTAATTAAATAATTAATCAAGGATGATTAATTAAATTGAATAATTGGATGATGATTGATTAATTGATTGATAATTAATTAATAATGATTTAAGCAAGATTTTAATGATGGAAGTAATTAATTTAATTTACTTTAAATTAATTTGAGATGAAATATTTAATTTAATTCATTTTAAATTAACTATATATGGTGATTAATAAATCATTGCTTAAGGATATTGAATGATATTGATTTACCTTGAATGGTTTGAGATCTCAGATATGAGATAATAGATATTGTGTGATTTGGATGCTTTGGTTGCATAATGATATGAATTATCTGCTTTTAATGATAATGTCGATCTATTGTGAATTATCCATCTGTATGTAAATAGATAATAGAATTGAATTGTTTTAACTTTAAAACAACTTGGCCTTAAAAGATACGCTTTGGATTTCGATGAGACCGGGATCGGGTTTCCGTATACCGGATTTCCAGGTCTGGAGACCCGAATACCACATCGATCCAAATTAACGATAGGTCGTGAATCTCAAGTGAAAATGAAGATTCAGAGTGCAAGGGTTATGGTCGTTAACTCTGAGGGTGATTCCAATACGAGTGTAACGAGATAATGCCTTCGGTTTCGTTCGAACCCGGAACGAACTTGTATGGATTGAATGCTTTCAGAACATCGTCAGGTGGACGATGAGCATTCTAAGTGGTGTGTTCTGATTTAAAGGTAAATCGTAGCCTCAAGCCTCTTCAAACCGGGAATGGCTAAAACAGGGGAGGTGCAGCAAGGTTAGTGGGTAGCACCCAAGTAGGACAAGATTATCCCTGTCTAGAGGTCCCTTCTTATTATTCGGTTGTGTGGGCAGTTGATTGCAACAACTGCTGGGATATCTTGTGCGGGAATTATCCAGTAAGGGATGTTCCGGCCTTGTGTTGCAGGGGATTGGGAGTGATCCTCGGTACGGTGATCTAGGCCACGTACTGTGACGGGCGGTACCCCGGTAGCCCTGCCATTGTATGGAATCCAAAATCCAATAAGTGCCGTACGTATTAGTTGTGCCCAACTATGTTGGAACGTGAGATGTAAGCATTCCAGCTATTTCTGTATTTTACTTGAAAACCCTAGACCCTATAATAATATAACTGGATTTCCTATCAAATGTTTTGGTTAGCGTAAGGTAAAAACTTACCCATGTTTATTTGTGGGGAGTCTTACGTGATACCTTTGTTTCAAAAGGTTTCGAAGTTAAGCAACTTTAACCTGTTACTCACACCAGACCCATGTCTGACCCAAGTTGTTTATTTCTGTTTTATAAACTCTTGGGTACTCAAATTTTTACGAGTAGCCAAGGGATTCAGGTTTAGCTTTGACGAATATTCTGGAGGAGCAATGGAGCAGGAGGCTTCGGCGTTCGTAGATATAGTATTCCGCTGTGTAGATCTCTGTGATAGTGTTTGTATTGTATTTGAGTTGTAATGTCTAGACAGATGTTTATAACTGTCTAGTATGTGATGTATATGTTGTGTAACTCTGATAAGTGTTGTATATTATGTAATACTTTTGTTATTAATATAATTTATTCGTTCCGCTGTTGAGATTTTGTTGTTGTTCTTCTTCTTCTCTTTCTTTTCTACTTTCTCACCTCTTTCTTTTCTTCAAAACGATGCGTCTTCCTGGACGTAGGATGGCGGGTCGTTACACTAAGCCACAATTTTGAGAAATAATTCTTTAACCATATGATTTTAAATCATATGGTATTGTATCTCAAACGATTAAGAGAAAAACATTCATTCATTAGGAGCGACATAAGAGTTGGTGAACTCTTAGGATTGATACATATGGATGTATGCAATCGTAGATCTAATGATTCAAAAATGGCACTACTTTGTTAAATTCATCAATGGATTATCGCAGACATGAACATGTGTATTTGACACATATGTAGTATACTTATGGTAAGTTCATAGAATATAAAACAAATTAAATAACACGACGTGCAAAAGAAAATAAAATGATTCAATTTGATTGAATATGTGAGTGTATTGGAAAGGAGTCCCAAACGTACCTGAAATAGAATAAGATTAAATCTCAAAAGGCATTCCTTCTTATAATACATAACGATGTATCGATAAAGAATAATCAGATTATGTTGGAAAAAATATGATTGATGATGAGTGAAGTTGAGTTAACTTCTTTTTATAAGGGCATGTACTTATAAATAAGTACATAAGGTTAAATTTAAGTTAATCTAGAAAAAAGTCTACAAAATCATACACGATAAGGGTTGATGAAACAACCCCTAGATATCCTAGGTTAAGGAGTTGATAGGTTGTATGAGTCGAAAGACTGCACATAATCCTTATTTGTGAGGGATCTTGTGTGGACTACTCCAAATAAGTGTAGGATTGATCAATATTAATAGACCAATTTATGCTATGAATATAAAATTCATAAACTTAAAATCCAAATTAGTTTTATACATATATACAGACAATTCATAAAATGTTTATAAACATATTCCATTGCACTGAGAAATAATTGTTGTTTCAAAAAACACTAACTTCATGTTGAAGGAATTTCATTTAGAAATTATTGGTAGTAAAATGGATTTGGATACGATCCAAAGACAAAACTAATTATAAAGGATGAAATGAAATTGACCAAGCCTGAAAAAACATAACAAATTAAAATCTCAAACAAGAACACTCGTGCATTAAAGAGAAACTACCATTTTCTCATCAATGTCGAGAAAAGAATTTCCTCAGTTGTGAATGAGTCATTAAGAGTATTGACTCTATTGTATTGCATGATGCGCAAATCTAGAATGGATTCTAAGTACATTATCAAAATACGACTTTGATAGTTGTACCGAAGGGTATTATCCATTGACCACAAAAGTGTCTTCGAGAACCAATGCAGCTGGAATATGGTAAGCTACGTTGATAGAATAACATTGAAACTTTTAATTGTTGAAATTAACATAACTGATTCGTCATTCAACATATTTAAGTTAATTCAGATTATACTCAAAAAATTATCATTTAATATGATTTTGAGTTTTGGTATATGTATGTTGAGACAGAAATTTTGAACAATGATTTAGAATATATTGTTTGCGCATAATAACCAAAAAGCCTCGAAGTAGTGGTAGTGATTATGAGTTTGTGGGTTATTGGATTAGATTCAAGAATTGATAAGAAAGAATCATTCAACAAGCATTAAAGTTGATAAAATATTTTGATAGGAAAATCAAAAAATTTTGAATTTTAGTTAAAATGCAGAGGAAGCGTGTGTCTATTAGAAAGCACCATAAAGGTATTAAAACATTTCAAATCTATAAGTGAATAACAAGCTTATGATTGTTAACAATGTACTCGTGTAAAAATAATTTTAGTTTGGTTGTTTAATTTGATATAGGATTTGAAATTGGCATCTTCTGCAACCAGTATAAAAGGGTGTTTGGATTGTCTCAAAACAATATGCATAGACACTATATTAAAATGTTTAATATGGAGCATATAAAATGAATTTCTTATGCATTGACAATTGGAATAATCACACATGTTGTATTTATTGTAGGATCGAATTTTGCGTATGTATTTGATACATATGGAACGTATCGAATTCGAACTAAGATCACTAAATAACAGTTTAGAGTGTTCTTGAGTATTTGAGAAATACGAGAGAATTTTTTATAAAAACTACAAACTCCTTATGAAGGAGTGCACGAATTCGAACTTCATAAGTGATATTGAGTATTGTATGTCAATCCTAAATTCATGTTCGGTCTTAATTTAAGAACTTTAAGTTGGAAGTGTTTCAAACAAGAAGTAATGGTAAATTTAACCAAATACTAAGTACATCACCTTGAATAATGCTGCAGTATAAGAAGTATAAATAAATGCAAAAATTTATAATAAAGCAAGGAGAGATTCCAAATGTTGATAATCCCATGACATTGCTATACAATAATAATGCTGAGATATGGTTCATAAAAGAACCTAAAGCTCCCTAGAAGTCAAAAAACAATATCTGAAGGCTTCTACATGATAAAGGTAGTTTATCAGTATTAGAGAGAGTTAATTGACACAGCAGATAACTAAAACAATATAGCACACCTATTCACTAATGGATTGGCCCGGTTAGTTTTTGAGAAAACCGATCGAAAGGAGGTGGAATAAGATTCCATAATTGATTGCAAATGTAAGTGGGATAGAGAAAGGTGTATGCTGCAGGGGCAATTATGTAATTTTTTACATATATCTAACTTGATAGCCAGTCTTGTTCATAATAAACATTAGAATTCTATAATATACTTTGTTATATTGTGATATAATTAATTAATTAATTAAAAGTATATTAAATAGAAGATCCTTAAATGATATGTCATGTAATAGTAATTTCAATGTGCTGTAATAGTGAGAAATTATCACATTAAAATAATATATTATTTTAAATATCTCTAATCAAGATGTTTCGATAAAGGATATCGATTCATCCGTTGAGACCAGAGTACGTAACGCTCTCTAAATATTAGGCAATGTATTATTAATAGCCACTAAGGCACCAAGAGGTTACGTACTGATGGTTATTGGATACCATGGAATGACTCCCTCGAAGTTTCCTATTGGTTAATCATAACTAAAGTCAAACAGGAGATCTCGAAATGACGATGTTACACAGTTTCCTCAACTTGCAAATACTGTGGACTTCAGTATGGATACTCCACTTAGATTATAGTTAAATAATGGTATGATGATCCATCGAGCAACTATAGTTGGGTCCAAGTTAAAGCAATAGAAGTAAACACTATTCAATAGAGAATTTGTCTCCTTGGTTATAAGAGGTCGGTATCATGGTGAACTGTAGTAAAATCAAAGACAAAGTCTTTGGCTAGAGCAGTACGGTTAATTATAAATATTATTATTGAACCAAGGATTTCTAACCAAGTTGAATATGAACGATATTGGAATTTTTACCAAAACCAAATTCCATAAGTCCTAAAGTGATATAGTTTTGATGAAGAGAATTGATGTAAATAATCATTACTATGGGATACAACTTATAATAGTAACTTGAAATTAATCGAAAAGACGTGTAAGCGATGTCAGCCAAAATGTTACATAAGGTGTGTGCGGACATTAATATTTGAATTGTTCGATATTAATCATTGATTGAATTTACACATTTGAGTCGCACAATCATAATGATGAATTCTACGAAAAACCATTTGATTTCATTAATTTATAAAATATTATAAATTAATCAATTAATTAATATCTGAGAAATATCAATTATTATTTAATTTAATTAATGTTTTGAAATTGTTTGCAATTATCTGAATGCATTTATATAACTAATATTTACACGCATCGATATACGGTATTAGTGTAACTTTAAATGGATTTAAATGAAAGACAATTACATAAAGGGATTTATGGAAAATTTGTGCCATTTGATCGCATGTATTTTTAGCCAAACATGTGAACTGAGAGGAGTGAAGAGAGAGAAAGAGAAAATTAAGGGAAATGATTAGGGAAGTTTTAATTAAAAGAACGGAAAATGTTTCGTTCTTTCAATAAAAACAAATCTACTAATTCATTTCCTGTTGACATTCTTTTTATTTACCTTTTCTCTTCTCTCCGTCTAACCTTCAATGGCAGAAAATCAAATGATTGTTCCAAAATTTTATTAACTCCAAACATGGTTTTAAATCTCCTATATATCGCCCGAGATCTCCTTCGAGATCTCATTTTCACACTTAAACGAGACGAGACATCAAATCTCCTCCATATCTCCCTCGACACTCATCTCGTCCGAGATATTCAAATCTCACCCGAAATATGGATCAAGATCTCAATCCGAGATCTCACCCGAAATTATACACTTTTCTTATTTTCCATAATATTTTTTATTTTCATATTGATTCAAAAGAAACTACTCAATCCAATTATAAATTACCAACTTCTTGAACATATTTTTTACCTTTTATCTTAATGAGTCATAACGAAAGGTTTCACTTCTTTATTATGTTCAAATAAAAGGATTTTATTCAATCATTACCAAATCAATTAAGCTAATCAAGCTATTACACTTTTAAAAATATTCCTTTTTTCATGTAAATCAAGTATGTTACCATTTTTATTTTTACTAAGAAAGTTATAACCGTTAAATAAATTTTTGACACATCAATTTTAGACACATTAGTACATCCGAGATATTCCCGAGATGCATTATAAGACCCGAGATGTCAATCCGAGATGTACACCCGATATGTACTCATCTCGTCCGAGATCTCCCCCGATACGAGATAACTTATGTAAAAATTCCGAGACGAAACGTGACCGAAATCCGATATTTAAAACCTTGACTCCAAATCATATGCAAACATCAAATAAAAATAAAACACAATGGTTCATTCATCTCTTACAAGGATTGAGTGTGGATTTTGGAGATATGGGAGTTATTATTCATTCAATGTGCGATTTTTTAGCTACATCATAAGGTAATTGTCCGATCTCCTTTTAATATACATTATAATATGTTCAAGTAGTTTAGATACTCCATCTTTACATCTCATTATGATTATATGTAACATCATGTTAATATAGTTTACATCTCATATCTTATACATTGAATTAATATATGCCTATGTTATTCAATCTTTTGCTTGCTATTGTTTTTAAAATTAGTGGTTTAATTAAAAGAAGATTTTCAGATTTAAAACTAATTTTTATTTACTAAGATAATTTTGTTACATATTTTATATACAAATATAAATGAAATACATATATAAATTACTTGAAATTATTCAATGAAATTAAATATATGTTTCATGTATACATATGTTATTTTGAATATAAAAAACTTTTGGTTGTTATATACATATGCGTGCGTGTGTGTAATTTTAATTAAAAATTTATAATAGAACTTTTGTGTAAAATTATAGATCTAATGTTAATTTCTTTCCAAAGTCAAAATTAGATTTTAAATTGTAAACATATAAAGTTACAAGTTATATGCGTGTGTGTGTGTGTGTAATTTTGAATTAAAATATAGTTTGTTGTTATACACACACACACACATACATATGTACATATATTATTTCAAAATTTATAAAGGACATTTGTGTAAAATTACAGATCTAATGTTGAGCTCCTTCTTAAGTCAAAACTAGATTTCAAATTGTTAATTTCTTATTTCAAAATGCATAAAACTTACTACAATCAATTTTATTCCGTATAAAGGTTTAAGTGTTCAAATGTTGATTTAAAATTATGTCAAATGAATGAGTAAAGGAAGGAGAAAAATCCTCCACCTTTTTCTCTTCTTAAATGTCTACTTAAACTCATTAATTATTATACTATACATATAAGTAAGCTATTGTCAATTGGTTAAAATATTTTAAAACATATTATGTATAAGTATAAGTAAACTATGTAAATATACATATTATTATATATATATATGTTTTAAAAATTATGGACAACAAATGCATATATAAAGAGTGATTTTGTTCGTTATGGTGTAAATCACAACACCTACAAATGTACACATTGATCATGCACATTGTTTATATGTTGCACTTGCACTATAAATATATATATGAGTATATTTGATACGCTCATTATTAATAAACATTTATTTTAAAATAAAATTGAACTTCCTTTTAAACAAATAAAATAAGATTTTATTTTAAACTTTCTTAGATTGGATCTAATAAACCCTTTAGACTTCATAGGCCAAACAGATCCAAAATAAAATATATATTTTTGAAATCTACCTATTTCATCCACTTTCAACTGGCCCAGTTCCTTCAATATCATAGTAATTCGTGGAAAGAGTCTATTATATAGTAAAAAAATTATTCATGGTTAATTCCACATATAAATTGGATGGTTTTTATTCTAATATTTCAAAATTTAGAACAAGTATTTAACATGGCAAAATGATTAACCGCACCCTGGAAAGGGATGAGAACAAGGCTTCCTTGCGTTGTATTGTGTTATCATCAGAAATCACATCAACCTTGTCAAAACCATAAAGAATATAAAAGAAGGATTCACAAAGAATGATAGCAATAATAAAACCTTTCGAAAGAGTCAAAGAGATGCTTCAGCAAAATATTGGATGAGCAATGGACATTCGAAGAAGTCGAAAGGTGATGAGGCCGCCTTTTCGATTTAGTTAATTCCTTTCGAAACAAATGATTCTGCATGCATAAAGGGGGGTTTTGTATGAGTTAAGAAGCACATTTCGAAGGTATCAGATAACATGCTTCCATATATGCGTCAAAACTTTCAAAACAGTGGGTTTCGCCGTTATTTGCCTTTCGGAGAAGAACGTTTGGCCAAAACTACCCCTTCGAAAGCGTAGATCGGCCTTTCGAATCAGTTGAAACCATCCATAATTACAAAGGAAAGCTTACATGAGTCCAATAAGTCTTCCTCAAACACCAGAAGATGGAGTTCCACATTGATCAATGAGGATGCTTTCAAAAGCTACCATTCGCAGCTAAACCTTCTACTGTGCATCAACTTAATCGAAGCCCTAAAAATACACCTTTCGACGATATCAAAAGCCCACATCCTTTCCTACTTGCAACAACACATCAACAATAGAGTAGAGGGCGCATCCATACCTTTCGATGAAGTCGAAAGCACTCAAGTTCCATTCAAAAGTGAAATTAGAAGGGTGCCTTGAATTTAGCAGCAACGAAAGAACTTCAAGGTACCCTTTCGACTAAGTCGAAAGGACTGATTCGAAAGGGTCCAACTTGCACCTATAAATAAGACCATATGGATATTGTTTGAGGGGGCCCGATTTCATTCACTCTATACTTTTTCTTTCTTGAATTTGTAAACCCTAATTCTAAAATCAAATTGGGGATTTTACTTCTTTGCAATACTTAAGCTTCTTGTATTTAAGAAAATTATTATTAAAGCAAGTATATGGCATTTTCGAATATATTGATTGATCTGTTGCTTCTATATGGTTCTGGTTATTGATTACTTGTATCGATGTCAATCGAAAGGTTACCTTTCGAAGAAGTAGAAACCTATTGATTCAATTAAAACCCTTAGATCCATTAAGTCCCAACCTTTAGTCACCTCAACCACTTCAAAAGGAGGTTCCGAAAGAATCTTAAGCCAATTTAACTAATTCAAAAGGTAATTTCGAAGGAGTTCTAATTGTCTCAACCGTTTCGAAAGGTTGTTAGAAGGAGTTCTAATTGCCTTGACCTTTTCGAAAGGTGGTTTCAAAGGAGATCTAAATTATCTTGATTGATTCAAAAGGGTTTAAACTATCTTAATCGGTTTGAAAGGTAGTTTTGAAAGGTTCACTTACACTTTGAACTTTGCTTTGGGGTGTTGACAAGATATATTATTAACATTTTTGGCGCTAGAAGGAGGGCTTGAACCTCCGACCTTGTTGAATTCCCACATTTATTTTCCTCTAACCCTATTTTATTCCAAGCTTACCTTAGACCTTACACCACCATGGTTAGAAAAATTAGAAAGTCCGAGCAAGGACCCTAAAAGCACGCTCAATTGGATTCTCCTATGGAACTATTGGAGATTCTAAACTATATGAAGAGCAGATGTTAAGATTGGAGACTTTGGGAATCTTGAAGAAAAAGAAGGCTAAATATATGATCCAAACAAGTGGAGCTTAAACCCCTTTCACATTGGTCCTACACACATCTTTGCTTTAGGAGGAACAAAAGATCGGAGTGATAACTTGTTTGGTCAAATGAAGACGACAATTCAATTCTATACCAAAGGCACTATCTTTGAAGAAGGGATGATGGCTGATTACTACACCTTTGCATCAAAATGGCATCAAGCAACAAGCAGAACGTTACCTACATATGAGCTTCAAAAGGTTTTGAAAAGGAAATTGGTTGTTGAGGGTGAAACTCCTGGATCAAGCAATAAAAAATCTAGAACTCATCCTCAAAAGACAAGCTTCAAATCAAAACTCCCTAAGGAATACAACCTGACTACATCGATTGAGAATGTTTATTTACTAACCACGGAGGAACTCAACTATTGGCCATCCAAAAAGAAAAAGCCCATGTATGAAAGAAATGGGGGAGGATCCTACTGTCACTATCACATGATGAATGGGCACAAGACAAATCAATGTAGAGCACTTGAAGGAATGGTTATCAACTTTTTTAGGCAAGGGAAGATCCACAGATTTGTAAAGCAACCCTAGAAGAATTCAATAAAGCACCATTTAAAGAGAATCTACATTGTCGGGAGTAAAATTCTCCTTAATTTTGGAAATTACCTTAAACGATTATAAGCCTTTGTCTGCGCCGAGTTGGCCAGGTCAAAGCGCCTCATGGAGGGAGGTTAGAGTAAAACTTTATCTGCGCCACGCTATGGCTAGGTTAAAGTATCTACAAGCCCTTGATCGCGCCATGCTATGGCCAGATCAAGGCACCCCCTGGAGGGGGAACGGAGTAAGCCCTTGGTCCTACCACGCTATGGCTTGGCCAAGGCACCGACCAGCCTTCAATCCCGCCTATAAGGCCTAGTTGGAGCACCTCTTGGAGGGAAGGCGGAGTAAGCCTTGGTCCCGCCACATTATGGCCTGGCTAAGGCACCGAACAAGCCGTCAGTCCCACCTATAAAGCCTGGTTGGAGCGCCTCCTTGAGGGAGGTTAGGTAAGTCTTTGGGTCCTACTTGTGGATAAGCTAACCAATCGCACCAGACAACAATGGACTAAGACGTCCAAGCCTGAGAAGCGGCACAACAAAAAATGACAACATACGGAGCCTATAAGATGACACATGTCAAAAGAATCAAAACCCAAAGAGTGGTGCAAAACAAAAGCTTAAACATGAATCTATGACCTTCAACTGATTTCCAAAAGAGGATTTTTGGACTTCATTTATTAATACCCGAATCTGGGTTTCGGGTCTCTTACTATTGATTCCTTATTTTCACTTATACCCGAATTTGGATTTTGGGTCATTTACCATTGATTTCTGGACTTCACTCATTAATTCCTAAATCTAGGCTTTGGGACCTCTATTATTGAGAACTCTACTATGGATTTCTGGTCTTCTACTAATTCCTGGATCTATCTTACTAATACCCAAATCTGGGTTTTGGATCTTCTATTATTTGCAGGTAAGGATTTCTGGACTCATATTATTCGTTCCCAAAAGAGGATTTCTAGTCTTCTATGACTTATTTCCAAATAATGATCTCTGGAATTTTATTATTAAATGACTATTCTTGATCTTCTATGAGTTATTTTCAGAAGAAGATTTCTAAACTTCTATTAATGCCAGATTTGGAATTCTGACCCTCCATTATTAATTCCATAATTAGATTTCTAGAGTCAGATTTTTGGTCTTCTCTTATCATTACCAAAGTTGGATCTCAGGACTTCTATTCGTTTCTAACTATGGAATTTCTCTTCACTTATTATTTTCACGTGATGATCCATTAACTGCCATTACTTAGATTTTGAGAATTTTATTATCAGGATTCCTCATACTATTGCCAATAATAGGAAGAACCACCAAGTATATTATTGCATAGATTTCAAATTAATGATAAGAAATGTTGCCTACTTTGTACTTTTCAGGAAAAAAAGATCAATAAGGAAGACTGAATGAGTCGACAAATACAAAAACCATAGTCAAAGTTATCAGGAAGAAATTTCAGAAACAACATTGTAAGTACAAAAGGCTACAAACCAGGTGATATTTACATAATTTATAAATTATATACAAGTATATAGCATAAGTGTATGTTTCATAGATCTTGGACAACCTTATCTAGATTCTCAACAACTAAAGGATCGACAATATAGTGAATCGATATACAAAGAATTTCTTTAAGCTTCTTTTCCTTTTTCTTAATTTCGTCAGCATCATCAATAGACTCAATGCGGGTCTTCAAAGCATGGTTGAAAGCTTTGTTGGCACTTTTTAAGGGTCTTGTTTTGCCTTTCTAAATCGGTAATGTGCTTTTGGAGAAGATATTTTTCATGTTCAAGTTTTTGAATTCTAGCTGCATACTCATTAATGTGCTGTGAATATCTCACTTTCTGTTGGTCGTCAAAATATCTCATCATTTCAAATTTTACCTTCCTACACCATTCACATATTGTCTTCTTGTCTAAACCTGAAGGTTAGCCGTAGCTAGAAATTTTTGAATAGCTAGAGATGAAGACCTTGTTGATTTCACAACAGACGAGGCAATTGGAGAAGTTAATAAATTGATATTTGGAATGTCACCCCCCATGATAAATTCTAGGGATTTGCACTGGGCTTGACTATCTTTTAGTTTGATCTCCAAATCCCTCACCTATTAGAAAACCTTAGACATCTCGTCAAAGTCGATTAACGAGTTTGATTTAATTTGGCGTTTCAATTAGGAAACTGTTTCATCTTTGCTCTTGATGTCTGATTCAAGACTAGAAATTTGATCATTAAGGCCCTTAATAATCGCCTTTTGAAGCAAAAATTTATTACGTCGTTCCAATGCCTCAGTGTTGTCTTGAAGCCGGGCAGACAAAGGATCTTTAAGCAGGCTTCTCTTTTCAAGATCTGCCACCAACCTATCTTTAATACTGGTGAAGCGAGATAACGGATCTAGTGAGCGTGGAGTAGTAGTTAAACGTGATTCCTATTCAAATAAAAAAAAATTAATTAATACCCAGAGAATAAATTTCTTTTATTACAATAGTAGAAGTTATAACTCAAAAAGAAATAAAACAAAAGGTACAATATCAATGTTATAGTCAAATACTCACTTTGCCCTATCACATTTAAAGCCTATAAACAACATTTTTAACTTTATTCAAAGAGTTAGTAGAAAGAGTGATTGTTGATTCAAAGGAGGCGTTAAATCCTTCTTGGGTAATAACTGGGGGCATTTGCTATAATCACATTCTCTCGTTGAAGGACTATCTTGACCGCAAATATATTTTGTATGATATGTTCGAATCTCCTTAAGGAGTCTCTCCTTTTCTTCGCCTAGAAAATCAAAGAGAAGGCGGGGATGTTGTATATAAAGCTTCTGTAGATCCCTAAGTAAGCAATATGTAGCCAATCTTGAGGATTTCAAGAGCGATTCCTTTTCTAAGTAATCTCTTATTAATTTGACATATTTGCCTAAGTAGTCTCTAGAAACAAGGCTGCTTGGGTGACATTTATTCTGTAATAATGTAATAACATACGACTAAGTATAAAAGAAAACTAATACAGAAAATTCACAAATCAATATTACTACATGATTACAAATGTTCATCTGATTCGTACAAAACTGATTTTTTTGAATAACGAAAATGAATTTATCCTTATAATATTTGAGTTTTTCTGGAGGCAATTCATGAGGGATTGATTTGACTCGTGGTAAATTCCAGCAAGCCCCCGGATGTGGATCAGATCCAAATTCATCTAAGTATCTCCTCTGTAGATATCTAAGTAGACCTCCACTTAAATCACCCAAGTATGAAAAATCAACAATTGGATGTCTGCAATAAGCTTTATATAGGAAATCTACCAGGATATCTCCATCCTCAATCAACATCCAAAATAGTGTTATCAATTCCCTATTCTCTTCTAGGAGTTTGTCATAACGAAGGCGCGCCCTTTTCGGTCGAGGGGCCGCTTCCTGATCTTTAAAAGACGCTAACATTGCAGCGCTTTTATTAAGCTTACAATACTTGTCAGAGAGTGCGTTATGTTCTTTTAGTAGTTTGTCTAACTCCCTGTACAGGCTATTTATTTCCGCATGTTTTCTTTCAAGCTTTGTTTTATAAAGTTGAATGGATTTCTCCTTTGTCTAAAGTAGAAAGATATCAGCTGCTGTCATCTTGGAAGTAAAAGCCATTTAGACAAAGAATTCCATACCTGAGAAACATGAATTAAAGTTTGTGGGGTCTGCTTTTTCTCCTCTTGTTCTTCAACATTAATATTGGCGTCTTTTTCAGGGAGATCAGAAGGCTCATGAAGCTCAGTTTGACTTGTTTCACGGGCACTAGGATCATGGATGACTTTCTTTGAAGCCCTGGGAATATCATCGCCATCCCCTTCGTGAGAACCATCATGATCACCTCCGCTGCCGCCAGAACCCTGACCTATATCCTCATTGTCAGGGTTATCATCGTCATTATCATCATCGTTGCCACCTTCCTTAACGACAACTTCATTATCCTCATCATCTTCCTCCTCGTCGGAGTCAGAATCTCCTTCTACATAAGGGACCATAAGAGTTTTGCAGCATCAATTTCTTCTCTCTCAGGAACCTCGATCCCTTGCTCCATTTCTTTGATTTTGCCCATGAATCTTTTGACCAGCACAGGACCGAGTGAGGGGAGGCTTAAGTCTGGAAACTTCTCTATATTGTCGAAGTCAGCCAGCATGAGAGCGTCCTCATAACAATTCACGATGATGTCACTAGGAGAAGTACTCAAAAATTGTGACACCTTTTGTTTGGCCTCAGAAATGGTTTTGATGGATATAGTTAAAGAATTTTTCTTCTTCAACTTCTTCTTGAAAAGAGTGCATCTCTTTTTGAGAGAAGATTGTTTAGCAATCATCCGGGCCTTTTCTTCCTCCGGCTCTTTTAGAGTCATTTTTAAAGCCAAAACCTCATCGGCCAAGATTTGTTTAGCCTTCCTCTCCTCGGTAAGTGTAGATTGCACTTGAACAAGTGAAGCGCTCAATCTTTCTTGTTCCCTCACTGCACTATCTTTAGCAGTAGTGAGGGAAGTAATCTGGTTACTTAGATTTGAGACTTCTTCTTTAAGCTTAGGTGTCTTGGTGGAAGATTTTGAAACATTCTCTTGGAGGGAGTATCGGCTTTCGGAAATCTGAAAGGAAAAGTACAATATGAGTCAAAATTCAGTATGAAATAGTAATAAGAAGGTTAAGTAGTATGAAACATACCAAAAGTTGTTGCTCGATGAGGGATCGACAATAACTTATCGGATTGGGTACAAAGGAAGGCGGTTGAATAGAGGTGAATGATGGAGAATTCATAATTGATTGTACAATCTTCTCAAAGCCATTAGGATAAACCAGAGATAGGGGTCTAGAGGGGTTCAACTCCTAAGAGGGAGTTGAAGTGCCTAAATCCTTTTGCATCTGCTCGATGACGTTGGGAGAATCGGACACAACAATGTAGGACATGAAGTCATCCTTTGAAAGAGTTATTTTGGGTTGGTCAGTAGAAGCCTCAAGAGTAGAACCCTCTAAAGTTTTTCCTATGTCAACAGATTCACCCTCTTTTGGAGGAAGAGAAGATTGGACATCAGCAGTTTTAATTTTCTTAAGAGAAGGACCTGCTGCAATCATTCCGCTCAATTTTCTTTTAGCGATCATCCATGACCTAGCAATGGCCTGGGTCAATATTGAAGCGCTAGATTCAGAAGTTGGAGGGAGTGGATCTTTTGTGGTTAATTCAGTAGGAGGATCAGCTGCTAGAATTCAAAAAGCATAGGTTAGCAAAGCAATTTAAAGATAACACGACTGCAAGTTATAAACCAAACATATAAGTTTACTGGGCTGGTCAGGACAAATCAGAGACAATGGTGAAAATTTATGGGGTCGCCCAAAGATAGGAAGCGCATGCCCTTGGAAGTGTGTTGGACAAGAGGGGGTTGTCCAAGAATCCTCTGGCCTACTAGAAGGAGAGAATGTTTTTGAAGATTGCTTGCGGTCAATAATGTAAGTCTATTCCTAATGCTAACAGAAGCAGCAGTTAACAACTTCACGATTCTCTTCCCTTCATCATCAAGATTTTTAGGAGTAGGGCCTAATAAGAAAACGTAATTCAGCAAAAGAGAATAATTTAATGAAAAATGAATATAATGATCAACTTACGAGGAGAAGAGAAAGCTCCACTAATATTTGGAAAACATTTGACATAAAAGAACTGTGTCTCCCAATCTTTGAACTTGTTTACTCCCTTAGAAATTAACTTCTTGTGTGGGTTAGTCCTGAAGATCTGGCTATTTAAGTGCTGAGCTTGATAAGATGCACCAAATAGTTGAGAACTTCAACACTTAGTGAAGGCATGCTTGACTCTAAAGCCACGATCTCTAAGGAGACAAGATATGTATATACATTTGGTGATAATTGAATAGGAGCTAAGCCAAGGTAACTTAAGAATCTTGACAAGAAATCAAGGAATGGAATAAAACTGCCATGCCAGATGCAGATGATAGTGTAAGCAAAATATCCTTCAAGGGGATTCTGGATAGTATCATTGTCACTAGGAGGAATAGCTTCCACTCCTGTAATTCCAAAGTCGTTAAGAATTGTGTCAACTTCATCTTAAGAAGATATAAGGGAATGTCTTGAAATGGCTTTAGTCTTTTTTGGCGAAGATTCTGGTTCTAAAGCTATGTCCTTTTTTGATTTCTTCGAAGCTCTTTTTAAACCCATGATCCTGCCAAGTGAAATCGTTTTTATTAAAGTTATAATTTGTTTCATTATTAGCACCTTTTGAAGATGTCGAAAGCCTATTGCAATGATTTAAATATCCACCAAGGCATATAGTTCCATACCTTCGAAAGGGTGTTAAAGTTAATGAGAATCATGAGATTCATCGAGCTTTCGACAGTGAAAAAAAGAAAGATGAGATACATACACCTAAACACACCCTTTGACAATGTCGAAAGGCAAGAATTTTTTTACTATTAATAGGTGCAACTATCCCTACGGTACTAATTTGAATATATACATTGTTGAAACTATTAACAACATCCCCAATCAAGTCAAATAAACCTTTCGACAACGTCGAAACCCACAAATTTTATTTTACTTAAAATATATGAATATTGCCGAAACACTATACTCATTAGTCGAAAGACTTGGAGAAAAGTTATTTTAATACAAACGAAAGGACCTTAGGGTATTTCAACGATGTTTATATTGATAAAATGATAGTTATATTCCTATTGACTGTAATGGGTCTCGAACAAGTCGAAAGGACAAGGTGGAGTTTCAAAAGCATGCAAATGATTAGGCTTGTATCAATTTTGGGGGTTTCAATTAAGTCAAAAGGCTAGATAAGGTTTTCGACTGTAACAAAAATGTATTATTCTCGATCCAATTAATGGTAGGAGATATGAATTTCTAACTTTTAACATCTTCTAAAGTAAATTAAAATTGGGCATTGTTTACCCAAAATAAAGTTCAATAGCAAATCAAATCCACTTTTTATATACATTGAGCTCTGAATCCTTTCGAAGAGAATTGGGCCTTCGAAGAGATACACTGTGTAGCCATTAAATTGAACCCTTCAAGATGACTTCTTTGAAAGGTGTCATAATACATCAGAACATACTTTAGCTTTCGAAGAAGTCCATCTCATGACAGCAATATCAACCTCTTCGAAAGGATCCATTTAAAGTGGATACTTAGCTTCCATTCAACCACTTCGGGTTGAAAATGAAGTGGAGTTAGTCACATTAACCCCTTTTAAAAGGGTTGGAAAATTAAGTTATAATATTGGTTTATTTATTTACACAACTCAACGTTCTCTTCGAAGTTACCAGAAAGGAATTCCTTCCTGATTCACTTTTAACCCAACGCTTCTTAGATGTTGACCATAATATTGATTCGAGCTTAAATTTACATCTAACAACAACGAAAACCTTAACTTTGGCAAATTCAAGCTCAGACCTTTATTGGCTCCATAGATTAATCAAAATTGAAAAACAAAGTCCTCTCAAACTAAATAAAATTGAGCATAATAGAATTCGAGCTTGAATTCGCATATAACAATGGCAAATAGCCCCAAATTTGACAAATTCAAGCTCAAACCCAAAATTGATATCATAGATTAAAAGAAATCAGCATAAAAAATGAATCTAAAGATCACTTTATACGAATGATAAACTTAAATCATTCTCAAAAATTGAAACGATAACACAAATTCGAACCCTACGAATTTGAAATTGGAATTAAACGTGATAAATCGGTCTTTAATATAAAACAATGGATGCATACCTCGAATCTAAACTTGCATCTACTGAAATTAGGAATTTAATAAGAAATTGGAATTTCTAATTCTTGCTTTGAGTTTTTAATTGTAGGCAAAAGAAAAAGTGGGAGAAGGAAGCGTGATTTATAAGAAAAGTAAATGCAAAGGACAAACCATTCAATCAAATTTAAATGAACGGCCATGATCCATATGAGTATATAGAAAGGCGGGAAATTTTATGCAAAAATAAAGAAGGGTGTTGAAACATTTGACTTGAAAAGTCAAGAGCATCCCTTCGCCAGGGGGCAAGTGTTATCATCAGAAATCACTTAAACTTTGTCGTAACCATAAAGAGTATAAAAGAAGGATTCACAAAGAATGATAGCAATAATAAAACCTTTTGAAAGAGTCGAAGGGATGCTTTAGCTAAATGTTGGATGAGCAATGGACTTTCGAAGAAGTTGAAAGGTGATGAGGCCACCCTTCCGATTCAGTTAATTCCTTTCGAAATAGATGATTCTACATGCATAAAGGAGGTTTCGTATGAGTTAAGAAGCACCTTTCGAAGGTATCAGATAACATGCTTCCATATATGCGCCAAACCTTTCGAAATAGTGGGTTTGGCCATTATTTGCCTTCCACGGAAGAACATTTGGCCAAAACTACCCCTTCGAAAGCGTGGATCAGTCTTTTGAATCGGTTGAAACCATCCACAATTACAAAGGAAAGCTTACATGAGTCCAATAAGTCTTCCTCAAACACCAGAAGATGGGGTTCCACATTGATCAACGAGGATGCTTTCGAAAGCGACCTTTCACAGCTAAACCTTCTACTCTGCATTAACTTATTCGAAGCCCCAAAGATACACCTTTTGATAGTATCGAAAGCCCACATCCTTTCCTACTTGCAACAGCACATCAACAACAGAGTGGAGGGCACATCCATACCTTTTGATGAAGTCGAAAGCACTCAAGTTCCATTCAGAAGCGAAGTTGGAAGAGCGCCCTGAATTTAGCAGCAACGAAAGGACTTCAAGGCACCTTTTCGACTAAGTCAAAAGGACTAATTCGAAAGGGTCCTACTTGCGCCTATAAATAAGGCCATGGGGTATTGTTTGAGGAGGCCTGATTTCATTCACTCAATACTTGTTCTTTCTTGAATTTGTAAACCCTAATTCTAAAATCAAGTTGGGGATTTTACTTCTTTTTAATACTTAAGCTTCTTGTATTCAAGAAAATTATTATTAAAGCAAGTATATGGTATTTTCGAATATATTGATTGATCTGTTGCTTCTGTATGGTTCTGGTTATGGATTACTTGTATCAATGTCAATCAAAAGGTTACCTTTCGAAGGAGTAGAAACCTATTGATTCAATTAAAACCGTTAGATCCATTAAGTCCTAACCTTTTGTCACCTTAACTACTTCGAAAGGAGGTTTCGAAAGAATCTTAAGCCCGTTCAACTAATTCAAAAGGTAATTTCAAAGGAATTCCAATTGTCTCGACCGTTTTGAAAGGTTGTATAGAAGGAGTTCCAATTGCCTTGACCTTTTTGAAAGGTGGTTTCAAAGGAGATCTAAATTACCTTGATTGATTCGAAAGAGGGATTCGAAATGGTTTAAACTATCTTAATCGGTTTGAAAGGTGGTTTCGAAAGGTTCACTTACACTTTAAACTTTGCTTTAGGGTGTTGACAAGATTTCTTGATAACATATTGAACTTGCCTAGATCAAGAGCTAGAACACATGGGTCCATCCGCATAAAATCCTTACTGATACTGGCAAGTAATCCAAGGAGTAACACGATAGTGGCTTGAATCGGTCACCTTGAATCTAGCAAAAGCTAGTGTACAAAAGGCAATCATAATTCCTATAGAAGTAATTGATATGTCTCACATACTACAATACCTTTTCACTAAGGCTAGATTTGAAATTTGTTGAACATTGATTAGTTTATAAGGTATAAGAACCCGATATAGACTAAGAAAAAGAGCGATAATAGCTAAGTATAAAAGTATGACCTAACCCACCCTATAAAGTCTAAAGTTCACTTTGTATTCATCTATATGAAGTAAACTTTGGGGGAATGTGCTATACCATAATTTTTACTTAGTTATATTCAACCTTTGGCTATATAAGCCGAGACCTAAAAGGAAGATCCTTAGATATTCATTGCATATGAACGTTGAAAGCTTCAACCCTTCGGTCGAAGCCTAACAGCTTTACTCTATACTTGACCTTCCATAAGTATTAAATGTCAATAAATACTTTTTATATAGCCTCGCATAACTCCCTTTGGTATATTAATCCAAGTTTAAGCATACATGCTAAAGCATAGACATTGTCCAAGGGCTAGATGCCCTTATAAATGGCCAATGTGCCGAAGGCTAGATGCTGAGCCCAAACTACGACCTAAAGGATAGGTCCAAAATATAATGAAAACCAAGGACCATAGTTGTCACTTATCATAAAGCATGCTTACTATGACTTAAGTCAGGCTAGCATGAGAGAATGCATAATACGAACTCAACCGAAAGTGATGGCCACCATGTAAGCCCTAAATCGAAAGTACAATCCTTCAAGCGGTCTTTAAACCAAAAGCATAAGTCACAAGACTTACTTACAACTCAAAGACGGAAGCATCAAGGTGTTCTATTATTACTCAGATACTGGGGCATCATGAAACCTCTGGATCATATACCGAGACCATGCGATCATATAGCCTAAAGCAAAGGCCTAGGAAGCATCGTTCAGCATACAAGATCGAAGTTATCTCTACTTAATGCCTAGAGCGCCTCAATGAATGACCAAGATCAGCGGCTGAGATAACCTCAAGATATATCAATGGCTTAGATGCCCTAAAGTTTATGTGAAATATAAGGGTCAAGCTACCCGAAGTTATATATAAGAACGACACATCATCAATCTATGTCAATCTGCAAGCAACTAAATGACAATGTGTATTCAGATCTTAACCCCACAAGCGGACCATGTCAGTAGTCTGATATAAACGCTCTCCTCCAATGGTTAAGCTAGAAGACTTCTACAAATATAAGGCACGAACCCCATGTACGAGATTTTATAGTAAATTCACCCGATTGATTGATTATTGTAACCACATTTTAAGTTTCAGACTCAAGCTTTTAGCTAAGACTTGTTAATGGCGGACATAGCCAACTCAGGCTTATAGAGTCATTTCGGCTATTTAACAAAAGTACTAAAGAACTTCTTAGTAGTGGATATAGGAACCCAGCTCTTGAACCATCGTAAATCCTCTTATCTTTACATTCTAGCACCATACTTTTGTTATTAATTTCGGCCTTGGCATTCAACCTTCGATCAAACATTCTTATTACACTTTTAAATTCTGAAATTTACTTCCAGACACTGGGGTGTTTATAGTGATGAAAGTCGCTCCAACGCATATTTTATTAGATATTAATGTGTAAATAAATTACGTATGTAATGCTCATGATAGTATTATGCAAACCGAATCAAACCATTAAATTTAACTAACATCTTAAATAATAATAATTTAAAAATTCGAATTTAAATTTCGAATTCAAATCTGATTCAAATAATAACATTAAATATGATTTAATGTTTATGAACTTTGTACAACGATCTGTAATTTGAATGGATATATCCATCGAGACATGGACACAACACATAATCGTTCAGTGAACAAACACTGAAATTTTTATAAATAAAGTTTTTATCCTCCAAATTAATAATAATTATTTCCTTTTTTTCTTTCTCTGTTCTTCACTTTTTCGCATCATCGGTCTCGAAAGTAGGGGGTTTCTTGGTCGGATCAAACTAGTATAAATTTTAATTAGATTACGTTGTTAAAAGGCTTTATTAAATTACAAAGTCAGCAATTCAATAACTTGTTTGTACTCGGTAAAGTTTGAATTATTGTCCAAATGAATCTTTAAAAGATCCTTGAAGTCGAAAGTACAACATTACCATTACCAACCTTGTTATCTACAAAATTTTCACTATGAAACACTGAATTAACTATTGATGTGGTTAAAACAATCTATTTTGATAATAAGTTTGAAAAGTAGGAATTAGTATGGTTGAGAAAATGGTTGGTTCAGTCTAGAACCGGTAATAAAATATTTAAACAAAAATAACCATTCAATAACGAAAACCAAACCAAGCCAAACCCATCTGTTACTCAAATTTTTCATAAATAAGAAGATAGGTTGATCAAGTTTCCTGAGCTTAGCCCTGTTTGATCCAGGACGACTCGGGTCCAAGTTAGCCCACAAACCAGTCAAGGTTGGGGGCATGTCAGTAGGGCTTCTACACCCGATGCCGACCCAAATCTAGCCTCAGCCCTTCTTAACCCCCTACTGAATTGCACATCAATCCAGTTATCGGCCGAGGCACCCTAAGAAAATCCAGCAGCTAGCTTGCCAATCCAAGTGTGGTATAAGAATAGCTCGACTTGGTCTACTTCGACCCATCACTCTTATGATTAGCTCTCTCATGTCGTCCGGCTTTCAACACGGCACTAAATATTTCCACCTGCTTAAGCGTCTCTCCTAGCTATTTACCGACCAGCACAGTTCAAGGCGGACTTCAGCTTGACCCATCATTTGTTCAGTTTCAGTATAGTCACCTACGGCCTATAGCTCGTCTTATCATCTCTCGCTTGGCCCGACAAGCCCTTAGCTCTTAGCAATTCCCTATACTCTTCATGGTCTCGGTGGCTAGCAAACCAACTTGGGTCGTCTTACCACCTAGGCATAAGGGAGTAAAGCGATAAAAGGTACAACAAGGTGTATCTACTCCTAATAATAAGCATGTTGTTTCCTATAACATACCACCATAGTACAAGAGCATCAAGTGAAGTAAGGTAAGGCATGCACCTGGTATAGTTCTCCTGTCGACATTCATATCAACCACATCCACACATTCCTTCCATTTAGCTAGTTGTTTCACATCATGTTCGTTCAACTAGATCAACGACCAAGCGTGCTACCTACCTTTTTGTGGCAGGATCACAACCACCCGAGCATAAACGACCCAGAGCATTTCATAGGCTTATTCAGCTCAATCTCAGCTGTCCAGCATTAGCTTCAACTGCTATAAATATATCATGCATCGCAACTTCACAAGGGTTAAAAAACATTAAGCTTTCAATTATCTTTATACCTTCAGTCGTTTCACCTAGTAATCCAGGCTGTTGTAATCAAAGTGAGATAATAAGAAATTTCCCACAGTGGATGTAGACCCCCCTTTGGTCAAATCTCTCCAAACTCTTGTGTCTGTACTTTTTAGCTTACCAGCATCGCTCCATTTTCATCTTTAACTGAGATATTAGTTGACAATTATCCTGTTAAACATACTTTCGAGGTTGGTTAAAATCTAGTTAACGTTTTGGCACTAGAATGAGGGCCTCACCCTAAAAGCTCTTAACTTTTCCCCACATGTCTTCTCCTCTACAAGCTCCTTTCATGGCTTGTGCCCCACCGCTCCCTCTAATACTTAAGAAAATTCCTTTTAGAAGTTGGGCCATAATCTTAGTTTGGCTTCATGTCATATGCCATCGCAGTGCATGCTTGCTCTCTCACATTACTGCTACTATAATCAAGTTATGAAGGTTGCACATATATTTTGCATAAGGATTAGAAAAACCGTCATCCTTCATCAAGTGGCATCGGCCATACCATTGTAAGCGGCATCCCTTCCTACAGAAGGATAAGGGGTGCACTTCTCTCTCTGCCTAGGAGTGCTCCCTCCCATAAGAACGCCCAGGTCAGTCCATGCCAGCGGCTAAACCCATGGGTAAGACAGCAAGCCTGACAATCATGGCCACCTGTCGCGCATCCCCTAAAGGATACTCGAACAACTCAGCACTCCAGTTTAGGTATGGATCAGCCCTCCTCGGGGCATCAAATAGCTCCCTTGTTTGTCTTTGCCCTCAAACATGTCTGGAAGCGGTCAGATGCCCGTCTACATATATGAAGATGTCCGGGCTTAACAGCTAGTGCCCTTCTCAAGGACACTTACAAGCCTAGTCTGACATCACAGATAAATTCTTACTTTTGATAATAAGTTCTACCATTTGTTAAGTTCTTGTAAATGATGGCACTTACCGTCCATCTTACTATCTTACATAACACTTATGCAAAGCGCTCGAGCCAAACATGCGCTTCAGTTCGAGCTGGGACCTGTAATCATATTACGACTGGTGACGTGTTACTTGGGAGAACCTTTGAGCCCTCACGCACTCCAGTTTGAGCTGGGCCCATCCACCACTCTACACATGACTGCTTGTAACCTAGGAGATCCCATGGGCAAACATATGCTCTTGCTTAACACCAGTGCCGCTCATCACTCAACACCATGCAACACTTGGCTCATATGAATGTCCGGGTTCAATCGGTCACATAACCACATTGTTACTTAACATATCCTAAAAATACAAACGTTTTCTACAAATAATGCATGGACTACATTAGCTATTCAAGATACACTACTATATAAGTCGCAGGCAAACAAGTAGAGACTCAACAATAAATTTCATAGACAAAATCTACAACAAAAGTTCTGTTTCATTAGGTTCAAAGAATGCGGGGGCACAATGCCTACCACTCTAGGCTTACAAAGATTTTTCATTACTAACTAGTTAAAAAGAAGAAAAGAGAAAGGAAAGGAGAAGCCTTGCCATGAAGCCCCCTCGAAGGCCTAGCTTCAAATGTGTAGATGAGTACTCCTAGCACCGCCTAATCAGTATTTTGCTATGCAAATAGGGGTGCACAACCACCTTCGAAGCCAACAAACTGACCTAGGCTTCAGTCGTGACATCAGAGGAAGAGGTGACAACCACTACTCTTTCCAATAAGGTAGTTGGACTCCCAAGCCGACCTTGGTTCGAGAATGCCAGAGAAAGATAGGGAGGAAGCCCACCAACATCAACTTGATCATTAGCTGGATTATTAGTTCGAGACCGATGAGCAATCACCATTAGAAAGATAGCTAGAAAGTGTGAGCCCAGGCCAAGTGACGAGGCAAGATGCATCTCAAAAAACAAAGTTCCAAATAGCGGTTTGAACTACAATAAACAATTACAGTTCGATATCCAAGAAAGTTTTCTCCTTTATTTTAACTCTAAACAAGTTTGACAAAACAAAGAGTGCTTAAAAGTGTTTAGAGAGGATGACGAAGTTAACTATGTTTACCAATAGAACATTATAGAGTTTGAGTTTTCCAAATAAATTACATGGCAAAAGATTCATAAGTTCAATTATGAAAAGTGAAGTATTTATATACCTCTCCCTTCAATCACAGCCATTATGCTAAAAAAGGCAAAAAAGATCACAACTGTTTAAGAATAATCAAGTGTCGTGACACACATGCATTGTGACGACCGCCCATGACCCCTGCACTGAACAAGGAAAATAGTGCGCTGAAAAGTGTGCCAGGCAGCCATGGACGATTGCCAAGGTAAGTTAAAACAGCAGAATCTATCGTATTACTCACAGCGCATGGATAAAAATACAATAGAGAATATACATAGTGAAGCTTCACAAAATAGAATCTCATCAATTAAGCTTCATAATAGTTAAATACAAACATCTGAATAGTCAATACATCAAGCCTCACTACATATCACTCAGAGAATTATACAAGCAACGGAACATCCAGTACATATAGTAAGAAACTAATACGCAAGCCTCCAGCTCGTCTTCGTCATCAGCATCGTTGGTCACTAAGAACAGCACCTGTCACCTGCTACCTAGTCTGTCCATCCCAAAATGGATGAACAGCCCAAGGTAATAAGAGTTGAACATAAAACCTTGAGTCAGACAACAGTCTTAGTGAGCGGTAAATTAACCAACAACATACCAAAAGAGCATAAAGGTAAAAGGAATAGGAATCCAACCCTCCCACTCCACCTCTTTCTACAGTGATAGCCCCCAGACACACTAAGCAGAAATAAACATAGCAAAGCAGACATTTAAAGTAAAGCAGTTATCGCTCGAGTCAAGGTCGATGTTTTCCAAGCACAAACTCCCAAGGCCTAAACCAAGATCAGATAAGCACCCAGAAAATATCGCTCTTGAGACCGAATGACGATACAACCAAACATCCATGACTCTGGCTATCACTGTTATCATTGCTTCGATACCACCGTTAATTGAATGACTGGCACATTCTTTCAGCCGTCCATCAAGGGCTAATGGTAACCCCGGTTCTAGACAGAACTCTGCACGTCGTCGCAGCCCGTGCCTAGGACTTTCGAATCTGCCCAGAGTACTCGACTACCAACTGTAGTCTTTTGGGACTATCGAATCTGCCCAGCGTACTCTTGCTTTGAGCCTGCTAGAACCTTCAACAACGATGAAATCTTAGCCTCCTAGTCATCCTCCTCGACAACTATTCTCATACTAGCTCAAGCGCCTCTCGAGCCAACCATTATCCTCAAACTCGAACCCTTTCACCGAGTCATCAACATGCTTGGAATAATCCCGTCTGGATTAAACCAAGGCTATCTCACATCATTCCTTGCTTCATCTCATCATAGCAAAGCCTCATCTCATCATCATCAAATCTATCCATATGAGCTTCATCATCCGCCACATATGCCACGAGCAGCTTTTCCAATCCAAGAGCCTTTCCCTTAGCTTTTGAATTATCTTCGACCATCTTGTCTAAATCAAATCATCAATCAACTAATTTACAACAATCAATCAAATCAATCATTAATCCAAATAATCAAGCATTCAAACATGATCTAATAAACAATTATAACAATAATGGCAAATCTGTAAATAAAGAGTCCAAATCTAACAAGCATGAAACATGAGCAATATCTCTACAACTTGATGAATGAACTTGCATAGATTAACATGTAGTAAAATGGATGTCAAATCATCATGAACAATGGATCTATACTTAAGTTTACGAAAATGCATGGAAATCACTATTTTAACACAAAATCAAACCACCAATCCGATATACTCCTTTGGATCCGTGTGAGAGATAACCACCACTCACCGAATCTCCTAAACACCTTAAAGGCAACACACTTCAGATCTGGACAGCGAAGAATCTAACTCGATCTACCAAAAATTCCGCTTCAAACGATGAAATCTCTCTTCGAAGAATGTAGATCTTCAACTTTAGCTCTTGGATCTTCAATTTGATCTTCGATTTGGATGGAAGAAATCACAAGATTAGAGTGGAGAAAAGAAGTGAAGAAGTGCAGCACTCGAGCTCTCAAAATGGCAGGATTTCGTCGCTTCAAAATCCGGATCCAAAAAGTGAAGAAAAACCCGCGTATTTATAGACAGTTCCTTAAGTCGTTCGCCCTTAGGTCATCCACGACCTAAAAATTGCCGACCTAAAAACCCCGACCTAATGACCTAACAATCTCACGACCTACGACCTAGCAGATCCCCGACCTAACACTTGCACGACTTAACATATACGCACGACCTAACAAAGATGCGACTTAACAACAGTGCCGACCTAACGACTTAACAGACCCACGACTCAACAACTCAACGACCAAACACACATATGCGACTTAACACTACCCGACCTAACTGAGATGCCGACCTAACAACTTAAGCACCCACGCGACCTAACATAAGTCGTCTACGACCTATCCTATAATCCTTAAGTCGCTCGAACGACCTAGCCACCTTAAGTCGTCCACGACCTAACTTTCTTAGGTCGTTAACTCGCCCAGTTTTCCTAAGTCGCTCACCTCTACTACTAACTTCCATAGGTCGCTCACTAACTTAAGTCGCTATCTTTTCTTAGGTCGCTCCAATCCTTAAGTCGTCTACTCCTTAGGTCGTCAACTTCCTTAAGTCGCTAACTTCCTATAGGTCGCTCCAATCTCTTAAGTCGCTCCACGACCTAAGCTACCACACGACTCAACTTCTACACGACTTAAGCTACAACACGGCTTATCCTCAAGATGACCTAACTACTACACGACTTAAGCTCTAGTCGACTTAACAACATTACGACCCAATAACAACTGTTTTACAATCTTTCGATCCATAAAAATACGGGTCGTTACATGCATGCAAGGGAAGTGACACATCTCTGCCATGATCGAGAAGCATAACCATTGTTGCCAATGGAAAAATGCCACGTAGAAAGCACATTAAATGCATAGTAGAGCCATCAATTGATGAAGCTTAGTGATTCAATAAGCATGCACCCACATGTGGGCGCGGACTTGGAGGTCAAAAAGTTACTCAAATTTTTCGTAAGTAAGATGATAGACTGAACAAGTTTGCTTAGCCAAGATCGGTCCGGTCCATGCTAACTTGGATCTAGGTCAGCCCGTAAACCAGCTAAGGCTAGGGGAAGGCTAGTTAAGCTTCTACACCTAATGCTGACCAAAATCTAAGCTCAACCCTTCTTGGCCCCTCTACTCCATTACACATCAAGCCATTTGCCGATCGAGGTACCCCACAACAACTCTAGCAGCCGACTTGCTAATTTAAGCAAGGAATAAGCAGCTTGACTTGGTTTGCTTCGACTCATCTCGCTTTGGACCAGCTCTCTCATGCTGGCCCACTTTCAACATGGCACCAAGTCTATCCACCTTCTCAACCATTTCTCCTGGCTATTTGCTGACCGGATAGCTCAAAAATGACTTCAGCACGACCCATCATTGGTCCAGTTTTAGTACAACGACCTGTGACCTATAGCTCGTCTCGTCATCCCTCGCCTAGCTCGGTATGCCATCAGCTCTCAGAAATTCCTTATCCTCTTCATAGTCTCGATGGCCAGCAAAACAGCTTGGTTCGTCTTACCACCTATGCCTACGGGAATAATGCGACAAAAGGAACAACAAAGTGTATCTACTCCTGACAAGAAGTATGTTCCATTTCCCATAACATACCACCATAGTACAAGTGCATTAAATACGAAGTAAGACAGGGCATGCACCTGGGATAGCTCTCTCATTGACATTCATCTTAGCCGACACATTCCTTCCATTTAACTAGTCGTCTCCCATCAATTTCATTTAACCAGATCAATGGTTAGGTGCGATTCCTTCCTGTTTTGCAACACGATCTTAGCCGCTCAAGCATTAGCAGCCCAGAGAGATTCCTAGGCTTGTTTAGCTCAATCTTAACCGTCCCAACATTAGCTTCGCCACTATATATGTATATATCTGTATGTATGTATGTGTGCATGTGCATGTGTGTGTGTGTGTGTATATATATATATCATGCATTGCAACTTCATAAGGGCTGAAAAATATTAAGCCTTCGATTATCTTTGTATGTTTAGTCATTTTACATAGTTGTAATCAAAGTGAAATAGTAAGAAATTTCCTATAGTGAACATAGACCACCTTTGGTCGAACCACTCTAAACTCTTGTCTCTTTACTTTTCAGCATACCAGTATTGCCCATTTTTTCAATTTTAACTGAGATAATAGTTGTCAATCTTTGCTAATATATCCTCTTGAACATACCTTCGAGGTTGGTTAAAATCTAGTCAACGTCATTTTTCAAAATCCGACCGAACAAAAAATAATTGGTTTGGTTTGATCGGTTTAACTGGTTAGTCTATAAATGAACTATAATTTCTTTTCGAAACATAATATATTGCTAAAAGACTTGCTGCATTCATATTTATATGATGAGATAAAGCTATAATATCCATAACTACATTTTCACTAATCATTCGATATAACTAAAAGAAGAACAATATTGTTAGGATAATAATATGTGTAATAAAATTGACAGTGATAATTCTTTTCTTTTAAACTAATTTAAATCTATTTTTGATTTAGTTAGTTAATTAGATTTAAAAATACTAAAAATAAGGAAATTATTTGAAAACCAAATATGAATTAAAATAGAAACCGAAACCAATCAATTGACGAGCGAAATGAAACCAAAAAAAAACTTATTAGGGTTAGTTGATTTATTTGTTTTATGGCTTAGATATATTTTGAGTAGTGTAGGGTGCATCCATGGACATGAGGTTGGCTAGGCGGACAACGTTTGCGAATATTTATGTCCGACGTAATAGTGTTACATCAATCGTAAATATTACGTCAGCGGTTCTCCATTGAGAGTTTTTCCACTTTAAAATGGATAAGATTTCTCAGACTTAAATTTTACGTTTGACGTAAAAACAATAAGTCGGACGTAAAATTTATGTTCGAGAAATCCCCTATATAAACCCGAACATATCATACTCGTTTCAAAACATTCTCATTCCGTCTTCCTTACATTATTTTCAACAATGTCCAGATACCATTTTACGATTAATATTTCAGAAAATGATTCGAAAAACTCAGATAACTCAATTAATATCTTATTTCGATGATTCAAATGAGTATGATCAGGATGTCACTTCTATTGTTAGAATGATGGTAAATCATACTTAGTTAATGCCTACTCCACATCATACTTCTTGCCACATTGGTCGAATGTGGGTTAATGATGTTCTTAATGGTCATGAAAACAGAAGTTAAGATCTTTTTCGAATGAAAAGTGGTACTTTCAAACGCCTTTGTGACGTTCTAGTTAATAGGTATGGCTTAATTTCAACTTAAAAAATAGACGTTCCTGAAATGATTGGAATGTTTTGTTACACAATAAGTCATGGAGCATCACAAAAGGTTGGTAGGTGAAAATTTTAATCCATCCATTGGTACCATTAGTTTATGTGTTTCTAAGGTTTTGCATAGTTACACAATGTCTTAGTTTTGGTCAAAGATAATATTCGATCGATGGATTTCAATGAGTTTCCTGTTGAAATTAGGTGTGATACAAGTTGGAACTGGGCCAGCCCACAGCGGAAGTTATGGGTGAATTTCAGTTTTTCACCGTATTGGATCTTTATTGGACCTATGAAGTCTAATTTATATAGAACGTTTCTATTACCGATGTCTTTGAGTTCACGTTGAAATAATGAATTCTCTTCTCTGAATATCTCCTGATCCGTCAGGTTGCTAGTTTGGAATCTCCAACATTTCATTATCGAATAGCTTTGGATTTAACTTGAATTTGATTTGAGAATTTGGGAGTTGATTTGGGTATGTCTTTTGACCAACAAACAAGATGATAACGGTGGCCAAAAAAGTTATGGAGATTATGGTTTAGAGGTCTATATATATATATATGTATATGTATATGTATATATGATTGCATAAGGGAGAAAATAAGTTAATCTTATTACTTATTCCTCTTAACCTTAACCATCTATCTCCAAGCCCATCCCTATGTTTTAGCCGCCTCCTATATCTACCCAAACCGGTGATTTCTCCCTTAACATCATAGGCCAGGAGCCCATTTGGTCCAAATTAAATATATTCAATTACATTTAATTTAATTCGTTATCGATATCTCATATCGATCGATATATTTATAACTATTACAAATATATATAACATTATTTATTTCTAAATTCATATTCAAATTTTATAATTAATATTTCATAAATATTAATTAATTTAATTAGTTTATAACAATTATAAACAAATTAAATCATTTGGTTTAAAGAGAATTCATCATTTAGGTTGTGTGCCTCTTGGGTGTAAATTCGATCAGCGATTAACATCAGACTATTTGAATGTTAATGTCCATACATCACTGAGCAGGTAGTGTGACATTATGGCCAAATTTATTGCTTACTCGATTTTGATAAAATCCAATTTTAGTTTAATAAGTGTTATCCGGTTGTGACATTTATTTACACCAACTCTCTTCGCCAAAACTATATCACTATGGACTTATGGAATTTGGTAATGGTCAAAATTTCAGTATCGTCCATATTCAATTCTATAGTCAAAACACTGAGTCTGTGGTTCAATAATAACAATTATTATTAATCGAAATCCTCTAGCCAGAGACTTTGGCTTTGAGTTGACCATGATACTAACCCTATATAACAGAGGAGACGAATCCTTCCTTGAATGGTGCTTCACTTCCAATACTTCCATTCGACCCAACTATAGTCACTCGATGGAACGCCATGCCATGATTTGACTATAATTAAAGTGGAGCTTTCATATTGAAGATTCACAGTATTCTCAAGTCGAGAGAACTGTGTAAATCAATCACATCGATATTTTATGTTTGACCTTATTTATATTAACCAACAGAAAACTATCGAGTGAGTCGTCCCATAATTATCCAATAACTATCAGTACGTAACCCCTAGGTGCCTCCAACAGCCATGGGTAATACACTGCCCGACATTTGGAGAGCATTACATACTCTAGTCTCAACGAATACATCGATATCCAATCTCGATGCATCTTGAATAGGAACATTTAAAATGATATATTTATTTTATTATGACAAATTACTCACAGTTATAACACTCTATAACTACTATCACAAAAATACCATTTATTGATTTTCTACTAAATATCTTTCAGTTAAATTAATTAATTAATATAACCATATTATATTAAGTAAATTATTGAAAGAAAATACTTTTTATTTCGAACATGGTTGGTCATGAGTTAGATATATGTAAAAAATTACATAATTGCCCCAAGGGCATACCCCGAACTCTATCAATCTCCCACTTGCACTTAGGGTCGATCATGGAATCTGTAACGACCCGAAATTTTCGATAATTAAAAATTGTTAATTTAATAACATTTTGTGATTTAATATTGGGAGAAATAAAAAAATTGTAATTTATTTATGAAATAATAAATAGAATGAAATGTAACAATGTTAATTTAAGTTAACTATTAACAAGTATAATGGAATTCCAATTAACTGAAGTGATTGAAAGGTTATACTTGGTTATAAAGTGAATATAGGAAAACAAATGTAAATATTGAATAAATTAATGAAATAAGGTGTAATTAATTGTAATGGATAAAATAAGTGTAATGAGAGTTGTTATAACATTTCCTTGTAAATAATAAACTTGAAAATGTTACTAAATGTAGAAATGGTGACAATTGTTATTTGTTACCAATTCATTTAATCAATTAAAAATAAATGTAAATAAATGTTACATTAATGTGAGTCAATACAATAACTGCAAATTGGGAATGCAATAAAATGTACAGAAATATCCGTTACATTCATAAGGTAATAATTGATTTAATAAAAAGAGTAAACAACGATAAATTAATTTATTGAGATTTCTAATTATAATAAAATCGACAAAATTCAATATAATGGAAATATAGTAACTAAAACAAATAAAAGGTGGAAATGGGAGAATATTAGTGTAAATATATATATATATATAACAGTGTTAACTATGACTATAGAGTAATAATTGTTAGAATAAATGGTTGGAATCAAATTAAATCAATTTATTGGAATTAAATTATAATAAATTGGATTTAATTATAGTTGTAATTGAACACTGTAATTTGTGAAATATTTAACACTGAATTATATGTAAACTTGTTTTAAAATATTACAAATGTCTATGCAATCAAAAATGATAAAAAATTGGTTAGTTAATTAATTCGAATATAATAAGTGATAAATTTAATTTAATAATAATTTATTTAATAAATGTAAAAATAGCCATTTTAGCAACTGCCTCGGATTTTGACAAAACCAGTTTTATCGGATCCGTAATGGTGAATTATTGAAGGATTTCAAGTTTCGTAGCGATCGTACTTGTCGTTTGATCGTACGGACTCGAAACGCGTAAAAATCAATTTAATTGAAATCAATTTGAAATAAGCTGATTTTAAAGCAACTTCTTCATACGATGGAATTTGGACCTGAAACCTGTTCCATTGAGTTAAAAAAATCAAAAATATCTATTTTGATATATGGGATGATCCATTTTCGTTTCGGGAACGAAACGGACTTTTTGGGTCATTTATCGTTCAACTTTCAAATCAATCTGGTCCATTCTTTTCTATTTCAGCTATACCTATAAATAGCTCGTTATAAACCCTAGCTATTTCTTATTTCCATTATTATGTACATACAATTCTATCTGCTTCTCTCTTTCCAATGGCAGACAAACCAAAACAAATTCCAAATTCAATTGCAGACCAAAATCAAATCGAAAATTCAAACTCCTCAAACTATATCATATTATATATCGATTTGAAGCTCTCAACGAGCGCAAGTCAAATCTGTAGCTACTTTTTCGATTTGGGTTTCTGTGTGTCAGGAATTCGAGGAATAATTCTCGGCCGTACATCGCTAGTCGATTAACTTCGGCTGATCGTCAAATCAATGGTACTCGGTTGTGGAGAGGACCGAGGGGAGTTCATCCAGGTGTTGGCGTGATGAGTTAATGGTTGGATTGGCCAAAATAATTCGCCTAGGGTTGCATATGGTGGTGTCGGCTGGAGCATTAGGCATCGATCGATGGCGGCAGGGTCGTCGTGGGTGATGGGGGAGGATTCGGTGAGGTTGGCACGGCGTCTGATGGCGGGGGGCACGGCTGCGATTGGCTGAAACGGCATCGATGGATGCGAGCATGGGCGGCTGCGTGGGTTCGCGTGTTAGAGCTAGGGTTGTGTAGAGGAAAGGTAATTACGACTTTGCCCTTTTCTTTTCTTTTTAAATTTTAAATTTTCAAACCTTCTAACTTAAATAACTTTCACGTACGAGGTCCGGTTCATGCCCAGTTTGTTTCATTGGGATCGTATCGTAATTCCAGACATTTTAACGCTGGTTTGGACGAATTCTAAGACTGTTTGAATTTGGGCCCTAAATTGGATTTTATTCGATTTAAATTCAAAAGTGAGTGTTTTAATCCACTCACAACTTCTAAAATTTCTTATGTTAGTTAAATTAAATTTATGATGTGATTAGGAATTTATTTATGGCTGTTTGGTATATTTAAATTGTTATTCTAGTTAATTTGAATTACTTTGAATTAAATTGTGATTTAATTTATTTTGAATTTAAATTGCCCGTAAATTTCCTGTTATTGATAATTAGTTAATTGTTGATATTTATTGGTTGAATTGAATGATGATTATGATGGATGTTTGGTTATTGATATTGGGTGATTCGATGTTATGTTTGATTTATATATTGTTATCACTCTGCAAGTTCCCTATGGGTTGAAATGATACATACCCGAACGATCTATAGATTAGGGAAAAATCGTTATGGGTTGAAATGATAGACTCGAGCGATTTTATGGATTTTACTTAATTTGGGATTGCGGTTTGAAATGATATATAACCGTAAAATTTTAAATTGCGAATTGAAATGATAAATATCCGTATCACTGGACCCTTGGGTAGAAAATTATATACGGAC
Organism: Allium fistulosum; assembly: GCA_030737815.1. Lineage (NCBI taxonomy): Eukaryota > Viridiplantae > Streptophyta > Magnoliopsida > Asparagales > Amaryllidaceae > Allium > Allium fistulosum. The sequence goes on from JASFAW010000015.1 coordinate 4,966,554, forward strand.
ACCGGATTGGTTAAATTAAAGGATTTTTTAATCTTTAAAATTTTGAATTCAGTTACTGGTATTTTGAAATAGAAATTGATTTATATAAACTGAATTATTTTCGATAATCCAAGTGTTAAATGTTGAATCGGAATTGGTTTAATGAATTGCTCAAAGGATTTAAATTTGAATTTCAAAGTTGAAGGGTCAAATATAAATGAATTTATTGGAACTGAGTACTGAAAATGCTTGGATACAACTTTGAAATCTATTTAAACTAATTTAAGCTATTTTAATTAAATTAATTATTTCAATCAATTTAAAACTATTTTAATTTATATTAATCTATTACAACCTATTTAATCCAATTTAACCTATTTTACCTATTTTAAACTAATTAAATTTATTTAATCTATTTTAAACCCATTCAATATATTTTAAATCTATTTAATCTATTTTAAATTTATTTAATCTATTTAAAGACCTACTTAATATAATTTAAATCTATTAAATCCATATTTAATCTATTTAAATCATTTTAAACTAATTAATCGAATTTAAATCTATTTAAAACTATTTTTACTATTTAAACTATTTTAAATCTTTTTAAACTATTTAAAACTATATAAACTATTTATAATTACCTAAACTATTTTCTAAAATTTCAAACTGTGTAAAGTTGAAGTATTTATATTTAAATCCTTGATGATGATACAACCTAAGTTGGAATTTGAAATTGATACCTTTTTGTGAAATGACATATTTGAGTAAATTGATTTTTGAAGTGAATATGATTTGAAAATGATATGGTTTGAGAATACGATATTTTGATATAAATTGTGAATTGACTTTTGAAAGGTAAAACAACCATCCGGTGTGAAATAAGCGTTTGGTTGCTAAAGAGACCAGGATCAGATATTTTCATTCTCTTTGCCAATACCGAAAACCACTTTAACAACTGTGTACGTGGTGGAGATTCCAGAAATGAAGAAGGATGGTTTGGTGAACGATTCTCTATGAGATATTTACGTGACCCTGACTCCCGTGAGTCAGCTTAGATGTGACTAAAACAGGAGCCATGCCGGGCCAAGTGAGGTCATTCTTCCGATCGGACACATTTCTTCGATACCATATTATGACTTTGTGATGATTTGGTGGCCACCCTTTGATTTTGATTTGGGAGTGTGTTCCGAGGTGGGCGGTAGTAGCTATTATGCGTTACCACCGGTCCATATCCGCAATTGGTATATCTACCCTGGCATTGCCTCGAGTGCCATGTTCACATGCCCTAGAGTGCCTTCTACGAGTTTGGTTTGTATCATACCTATGGAGTGCCCTCTGGTAGCCTCCAGTTTACGGAGGAGTTACGGTACTGTATAGACTATGGGAATATATAAAAATGTGTTAAGGGGGATACAGATAACGCATTAACGCTATTTTAATACTTTTACTTTACCGTAGACATATTATAATAGCGTATTGTACTACATAGTAGATAGTTTAATGGATCCTTAGGAGATGGGAATCCCGAACATCTCTTAAGTTACTACACCCACGTTAGACATTGGATAAGAGATGTCAAACCCCGTAAACATCTCTGACGCCGTTACACTCATATTTACCGTTGATTTAACTTACATAAGATCTTTTAGTTCTGACTCGAGTGTTTTGTCCTTTTCTATTCGCTCGGGTCCGCCCGAGCATTTCAGGGTTGAAGACCTTATTTCTGGAGGACGAAGACGAAGATTTGTACTATTATTATTTATGATATGTATTCCACTGCATCATGTTGTTCCGCTGCATTTATTTATTTATTCTTGTTGTCTGTAACTCTGATTCTATTTTGTATAAGTATAATCAAATTTATTTGTAAACATCTTCATGAACTGTTATTTGATTATTATATTTTTATCATTCCGCTGCGAGATTCTGTATTTGTTTTATTTCTTTCTCCTTTTCTTATTTACCCCTTAACAATCTGCTCTTTTGAATGGTTTGAGTCTGACGTGTGTCTCTGCTTAAAACGCCCAAAAAGGCCGGTCATTACAGTTGGTATCGGAGCGCGGTTTAGCGATAACCTTAGCTTTGTGGGGTCTGACTCTTTAGAAATAGGGTAGTAATACCCTAGAATGAGTCGTTGAGTGTATATATATGAGAGAGCGTATTTGTTAGTGTTATAAAAGGTTTTTGTATTGTGTTATTTTGTTCCGTTTTGTATTTATAAATTATGGTCTGTGTATAGGATGCTATGACATCGATAGGGATTTCTAAACACTTAATAGGACAGACCGACACAATACTTGTTTTAAAATATAGGAAAATGAAATAATTTTGCCTATTATATATTTTGTATATAAAATAATAAATTTTATAAATGATATAGTTGGATGTTATATGTTGGTTGTTAGGTAGAGAAATTTTATAAATATTGATTGTAAAGTAGAATTTACAAGTAAAATGAATATAAATTGGAAATTTAGAACTTAAGTTCTGGGATTTTGAAAATTTCTTTTGGAATATTTTAGAAGATAATATTAATATTATTTGGAAGTATTTTTAGATATAAATATTTCAATATGATTTGAAAGAAATGTTTAAAAGAATTTTGGAAGGAAATAAGTTAGGTACTCCTCTCTCTGTCGTTAGAAAATAATTTCAGTGGTGAGTGCATGCATCATCGACATTCATTTTCAAGTTTAAAAGGGGGAAGACTGCTGTAGTAGTTTTACTGCACAATTGTTTGATAAATTAATCTTAATTTTTGAATTCCAATTATGATTTGATATATATATAAATAAAAGATATGATTGTATATATTATTATTTTAAAATAATTGAAATGAAACCCGGTTGTTTAGTTCTTAAGTTTCTGTAAATTAGAAATTGAAATCATTGTAATAAATGGAATCTTGACTATAGTAATAATTTGAAACTTCTGAAATGAAAATAAGAAAGTTTGATGTTAAAATGATTAATGAAATAGGTAAGAAACTGAAATTTTGAAAATTGTAAATAAAAAGGAAATGAAAATAAGGAATGGTAACTATTGAACATTTTGTTAACTAAATATATAAGAGAAACTTGGGTAATATTCAATTGCATTCTAAAAGACATATATATATATATACACCTTGCCAAAATGTAAAAGTTGTAATGTTAATAAGGATATGTAATAGAATATCATACAAGTAAACTTATGGTAATGAAAGTGTTCAATAGAATTATTTCAATAAATAAGAATTCTAATGTTATAAATTGTAATAAACTGAACTAAATAGTTTGAAATGCTATTAATTAAATGTATTAAAAGTGAATAACATAAGAGAAATTATTATAAACTTAAGTGAACATTTAAACTATTTATAATCAGATTGAATAGTAAAGGTGAACACTGTAAGTAAATAATTATAAACTTAATTTAACGTTGAAGCCATTTATAATTAAAATGAGTTGTACGTTAATTAAATGATTATAACTTCAGGAACATTGAAATGACTTAGAAATAAATTTGATATCCTATAATACTATATATGAAGAATGAATGTGAAAAAGGGAAATAATCTATAAATGGTGAATTTAACTGTAAATAAACTCACCTAATAATGTATAACCTAATAATTGAGAGAAGAATGAAAAAAATAACTTATTTAAGCAGTGAATATAAAGAAAAAAAAAGAAAATGACACTTTATGAATAAAGGAGAAGTGAATTTTTGTAAGTAATAACGAATGTAAATTAATGAAAATAAACTTTATATGAATGAGAAAGGAAAAGTAAATGATGAAAAAAAGAGCAAACTAAATTTGTAAATGTAAAGTAAACTGAAATAAAAATGTATACAATATTTCAATGAGGAATTCATTTATGATCCAAATAATTGAAATATATATAACTTATGTAAGCAAAGAATGCAAATTAATGAAATAAACCTTACATGAATGAATGAAAGATTAAAATTTTGTAAGTAATGAACGTAAATTAAAGAAAATCATTGTATGAGAAAAAAAGGAAAATAAGAAAAAAATGAACAATAAATGATGTGAAAAGGATAAATAGAGTAAACTTAAAAATGTGATTGAATGGATTGGTTGGGAAAGGATACTTCTATTTTGTATAAAGATGTATAAATAATCTATAAGTTTTATCTACGACTGTTGAGTGTATGGTTTACTTCATAGTTATTTATCATTTTATACGATTAAAAGTTTCTGAACCTAAATAAACCCTTTGTTTTTTGTTGCTATGGATGGATGGTTGATTGCTTTGATTGCATGTGATGATTGTATAGTTTTGTTGCTGGTGACTATTGTATGTTGCGTTGATTTGGTTGTGATTAATTGAAAACTTAATTATTTCTATTTTACATAATTATTAACCTCTTTGGATTATATGAGTGGAATACAGGTTAATGGAAGCAATAGTTACTGCTTTTGGTTCCGTAAATTAAGCGTTATTTGCCCGACAAATAGGTACGTTCTCGGATTACGGTTTTATAGCGATATTATATTGTTTTTCCCGTTGTTTGGGATATATTATTTTGAAAAATATGAAATATTTAATTATTACAGATATTATTATTTCTCCCAGACCTCTTCGTACAAAGGAGACTGCCGAAATTTTCTATGAATTCTGGACTTAGAAAATTTTGTGAAATGTTTTTCAAACTTTGTGAATTTGAATATAAAAGGATTTAATTGTTATAAATTGATATATTTTATTTAAATTATTTAATTTTGGAAATTAAGTGCTTATAAATTTAATATTTTGAATAAGATATATTGATTACTTAATTCCTTCTTTTCCCTTCTTTTTCCTTTTCGGGGACGAAAAGTTTTGAGTGGGGGAGAGTGTAATGACCCGAAATTTTCGATAATTAAAAATTGTTAATTTAATAACATTTTGTGATTTAATATTGGGAGAAATAAAAAATTGTAATTTATTTATGAAATAATAAATAGAATGAAATGTAATAATGTTAATTTAAGTTAATTATTAACAAGTTTAATGGAATTCTAATTAACTGAAGTGATTGAAAGGTTATACTTGGTTATAAAGTGAATATAGGAAAACAAATGTAAATTTTGAATAAATTAATGAAATAAGGTGTAATTAATTGTAATCAATAAAATGAGTGTAATGAGAGTTGTTATAACATTTCCTTGTAAATAATAAACTTGCAAATGTTACTAAATGTAGAAATGGTGACAATTGTTATTTGTTGCCAATTCATTTAATCAATTACAAATAAATGTAAATAAATGTTACATTAATGTGAGTCAATACAGTAACTGCAAATTGGGAATGCAATAAAATATACAAAAATGTCAGTTACATTCATAAGGTAATAATTGATTTAATAAAAAGAGTAAACAAAGATAAATTAATTTATTGAGATTTCTAATTATAATAAAATTGACAAAATTCAATATAATGGAAATATAGTAACTAACACAAATAAAAGGTGGAAATGGGGGAATATTAATGTAATATATATATATATATAACAATGTTAACTATGTCTATAGAGTAATAATTGTTAGAATAAAAGATTGGAATCAAATTAAATCAATTTATTGGAATTAAAGTATAATAAATTGGATTTAATTACAGTTGTAATTGAACACTGTAATTTGTGAAATATTTAACACATAATTATATGTAAACGTGTTTTAAATTATTATAAATGTCCATGCAATCAAAAATGGTAAAAATTGGTTAGTTAATTAATTTGAATATAGGAAGTGATAAATTTAATTTAATAATAATTTATTTAATAAATGTAAAATTAGCCATTTTGGCAACTACCTCGGATTTCAACGAAACCAGTTTTATTGGATCTGTAATGGTGAATTATTGTAGGATTTCAAGTTTCGTATCGATCGGACTTGTCTTTTGATCGTAAGGACTCGAAACGTGTAGAAATCAATTTAATTGAAATCAATTTGAAATAAGCCGATTTTAAAGAAACTTCTTCATACGATGAAATTTGGACCTGAAACCTATTCCATTGAGTTTAAAAATATCGAAAACTTCTATTTTGATATATGTGATGACCCTTTTTCGTTTCGGGAACGAAAAGGGCTTTTCGGGTCATTTATCGTTCAACTTTCAAATCAATCTGGTCCATTCTTTTCTATTTCAGCTATACCTATAAATAGCTCGTTATAAACCCTAGCTATTTCTTGTTTCTGTACGTATAATTCTATCTGTTTCTCTCTTTCCAATGGCAGACAAACCAAAACCAATTCCAAATTCAATTGCAAACCAAAATCAAATCGAAAATTCAAACTCCTCAAACTATATCATATTATATATCGATTTGAAGCTCTCGACGAGTGCAAGTCAAACCCGCAGCTACTTTTTCGGTTTGGGTTTCTGCGTGTCCGGAATTCGATGAATAATTCTCGGCCGTACATCGCTAGTCGATCAACTTCGGCTGATCGTCAAATCAATGGTATTGGGTTGTGGAGAGGACCGAGTGGAGTTTATCCAGGTGGTTGGCATGACGAGTTAATGGTTAGATTGGCCAAAATAATTCGCCTAGGGTTGCATATGGTGGCGGCGGTTGGAGCATTAGGCATCGATCGATGGCGGCAGGGTCGTCGTGGGTGATGGGGGAGGATTCGGTGAGGTTGGTGCGGCGTCTGGTGGCGTGGGGCGTGACTGCGATTGGCCAAAATGGCAGCGATGGATGCGAGCATGGGCGACTGCATGGGTTCGCGTGTTAGAGCTAGGGTTGTGTAGAGGAAAGGTAATTATGACTTTGCCCTTTTCTTTTATTTTTAAATTTTAAATTTTCAAACCTTCTCACTTAAATAACTTTCACGTACGAGGTCCGATTCATGCCCGGTTTGTTTCGTTGGGATCATATCATAATTTCAGATATTTTGACGCTGGTTTGGACGAATTCCGAGCCTGTTTGAATTTGGGCCCTAAATTGGATTTTATTCGATTTAAATTCAAAAGTGAGTGTTTTAACACACTCACAACTTCTAAAATTCCTTATGTTAGTCAAATTAAATTTATGATGTGATTAGGAATTTATTTATGACTGTTTGGTATATTTAAAATGTTATTCCAGTTAATTTGGATTACTTTGAATTAAATTGTGACTTAATTTATTTTGAATTTAAATTGCTAGTATATTTCATGTTATTGATAATTAGTTAATTGTTGATATTTATTGGTTGAATTGAATGATAATTATGATGGATGTTTGGTTATTGATATTGGGTGATTGGATGTTATGTTTGATTTATATATTGTTATCACTCTGCAAGTTCCCTATGGGTTGAAATGATACATACCCGAACGATCTATAGATTAGGGAAAAATCGTTATAGGTTGAAATGATAGACTCGGGCGATTTTATGGATTTTACTTAATTTGGGATTGCGGTTTGAAATGATATATAACCGTAAAATTTTAAATTGCGAATTGAAATGATAAATATCCGTATCACTTGACCCTTGTGTAGAAAATTATATACGGACACCGGTTTGGTTAAATTAAAGGATTTTTTAATCTTTAAAATTTTGAATTCAGTTACTGGTATTTTGAAATAGAAATTGATTTATATAAACTGAATTATTTTCGATAATCCAAGTGTTAAATGTTGAATTAGAATTGGTTTAATGAATTGCTCAAAGGATTTAAATTTGAATTTCAAAGTTAAAGGGTCAAATATAAATGAATTTATTGGAACTGAGTACTGAAAATGCTTGGATACAACTTTGAAATCTATTTAAACTAATTTAAGCTATTTTAATTAAATTAACTATTTCAATCAATTTAAAACTATTTTAATTTATATTAATCTATTACAACCTATTTAATCCAATTTAACCTATTTTACCTATTTTAAACTAATTAAATTTATTTAATCTATTTTAAACCCATTTAATATAATTTAAATCTATTTAATCTATTTTAGATTTATTTAATCTATTTAAAGACCTACTTAAAATAATTTAAATCTATTAAATCCATATTTAATCTATTTAAATCATTTTAAACTAATTAATCGAATTTAAATCTATTTAAAACTATTTTTACTATTTAAACTATTTTAAATCTTTTTAAACTATTTAAAACTATATAAACTATTTATAATTACCTAAACTATTTTCTAAAATTTCAAACTGTGTAAAGTTGAAGTATTTATATTTAAATCCTTGTTGAAGATACAACCTAAGTATACTCTCTGCCAATACCGAAAACCACTTTAACAACTGTGTACGTGGTGGAGATTCCAGAAATGAAGAAGGATGGTTTGGTGAACGATTCTTTATGAGATATTTACATGACCCTGACTCCCGTGAGTCAGCTTAGATGTGACTAAAACAGGAGCCATGTCGGGCCAAGTGAGGTCATTCCTCCGATCAGACACATTTCTTCGATACCATATTATGACTTTGTGATGATTTGGTGGCCACCCTTTGATTTTGATTTGGGAGTGTATTCCGAGGTGGGCGGTAGTAGCTGCTATGCATTACCTCCAGTCCGGATTCGAAATTGGTATATCTACTTTGGCATTGCCTCGAGTGCCATGTTCACATGCCCTAGAGCGCCTTCTACGAGTTTGGTTTGTACCATACCTATGGAGTGCCCTCTAATAGCCTCCAGTTTACGGAGGAGTTACGGTACTGTATAGACTATGGGAATATATAAAAATGTGTTAAGGGGGATATGGGTAACGCCTTAACGCTATTTTAAAACTTTTACTTTACTGTAGACATATTATAATAGCGTATTGTACTACATAGTAGATAGTTAACGGATCCTTAGGAGATGGGAATCCCGAACATCTCTTAAGTTACTGCACCCACGTTAGACATTGGATAAGAGATGTCAAACCCCATAAACATCTCTGACGCCGTTACACTCATATTTACCGTTGATTTAACTTACATAAGATCTTTTAGTTCTGACTCGAGTGTTTTGTCCTTTTCAATTCGCTCGGGTTAGCCTGAGCATTTCAGGGTTGAAGACCTTATTTCTGGAGGACGAAGACGAAGATTTATACTATTATTATTTATGATATGTATTCCACTGGATCATGTTGTTCCGCTGCATTTATTTATTTATTCTTGTTGTCTATAACTCTGATTCTGTATTGTATAAGTATAATCAAATTTATTTGTAAACAGCTTCATAAACTGTTATTTGATTATTATATTTTTGTCATTCCGCTGCGAGATTCTGTATTTGTTTTATTTCTTTCTCTTTTTCTTATTTCCCCATAACAATTTGCCCTTTTGAATGGTTTGAGTCTGACGTGTGTGTCTGCTTAAAACGCCCAAAAAGGCCGATTGTGTGTCTACTTAAAACGCCCAAAATGGCCGGTCATTACATAATCTTATTCTGAATTCTCCAATTGGTTTCTTATAAACCAATCGGGTCAGTCCCTCAGTGAATGGGTATGCTATTATGTTTTAATTATTTACTATGTCAACTTACTCTCTCCGATGCTGATAAACTACCTTTATGATATGGAATTATTCCGAGTACGTCCCTCGACTTCTAACGAGCTCTAAGTTCTATTTCGAACTATGTCATGACATTATTATCATATAACAACGTTATGGGTTCTCAACATTTGGAACCACCCTCGGCTTAGTTCTAAATTTATGAAATTTTATTTATATACAATACCTTTATTGTGGCACTATTCAAGGCAATGTACATAACCCTTTTCATTGAACCAACCAAGTCTTTCGTTTGGAACATTTCCAATTTGAAGATTCTTAACTTGAATTTATTACTGACACACTATACTCTATGTCACTAATGAAGTTAGAGTCCAATCACTCCTTCATAGGGGGTTCGTGGTTTCTGTAAACAATTCTCTAATATTCCACAAATACACGAGAACTCCTCAGCAAACCATTTAGTGATATCAATTTGAATTTGATATTTGCTTCATGTATCAAATACATAAACAAATCATGATATCATGGACAACATAATATGTATGATAATTCCTATTGCCAATGCATAAGGAACTCATCTCAGATGTTCCATATTAAACAATTTAATAAGGTGTTTTTTCATATCGATTTGAGACATTCCCAAAATCTTTTATACTCACTATAAAAGACATCAATTACACATCCGACGTCGAGTATTAAAACAACTAATGCTGATTTTAATACAAGTATATCGTTAAAATCAGCAATGTGTTGTTTATTTACAGTTTAGAAATATCATGTACCTTTTAACGTTCTTTCTTATGAGCACACGCTTCCTTTGCATTTTGATTGACAATCAAACTCTTTGATATTTCTATCAAAACACTTGTTCAATTTTGATGTTTTTCGAATGATACTTTCGTATTTTTTCTTGGATCATATCCAAACACTCACAAACCCAAACATTGGTTCAACTGACTTCGAGACACTTTGGTTGGTATGCGCAAACAGTCTATTGTAAATCATTATTTAGAATTTTTCTATTTCAACATATATGTACCAAATCACATAGTCTTACAAAGCGATAATTTTGTGAGTAAATTCAAATAACTTGATTACGTTAAATGATGTATCTATTATGCTAATTTCAATGTTTGAAATTTACAAGATTATTCTTATCAACATTGCTCTTTTAATTTCAACTACATTACTCTTGCCATAAAGACACAATCGCGACCGATGGATCATATCCCTTCGGTTACGACTACCAAGATCATATTTTGATAACGTACATGGAATTCATTTTTAGATCTTCGCATCATACCATATTATAGAGTCAACAATCTTAATAGTTTAACTAAACAACCGAGGATTGTATATTTTTGACATAGATAGAAACTCATGGTTTCTCTTCAATGTGTGAGGATACTTATTAAACACTATAATGCAATGCTTTCATTTAAGTTACTTAATTTCGTTTCATCTTATGTAATCAGTTTTATCTTTGGATCGTATCCAATTCCATTTTACTACGAATAATTTCTTAAATATATTTCCTTCACAACTGTGCAGTTAAAGCCCCGTAAAACCCCCTATAACGCATAACACTCTCCGGCCACTACGCTATTTCAATTTAGCGCTATTAAATTGTAGATCCACTTTAAGCCCTATTATTTTCCGCCATGCCTGCTAAATCAAGCTTTTTAGCACCCATTTTAGCAACAATAATATACAAAGGCTGATTTGAGTGGTTTTCTTATAAATTAAATCAACAAAGTTAGGTTAAAGACCCAATATTAAAGCATAAATGCTCAATATAAGTTATAAATCTATTGTAGTCACCAAATCTAGTCTGGATAACTCGTGATATTCTTCGGTTTTGTTATATAGGATTAAAAAAATATTTCGTTTTCCTACACAAATGGTGTGAGAATGAGAATTAATTAACTTTAAATATTTGACTTTATATATAATGAAGCTTTTCGCATCTCCGTTATTTTCCGCTATATCCATATTTTATCACCGCCATAACTTTTTGCACCTCCAATGCTATAGAATTGTTAGCACTTTAACTGCACGGCTTCACAATGAAGTTGGTATTTCTTGAAACAACAAAATTTTCTCAATGGAATGGAATAGATATTCATAAACGTTTTATGAATTTCCTTATTTATAAAACTAATTTGGTTTTAGTTTACAAAACTTATGTTCAAAACATAAATATGTCATCCAATAACAGTCTTTCCCAAAATCCTTTTGGGGAGATTCATACAAGATCCCTCACCAACAAATATTACGTGCAGACTTTCGATTTGCACAACCTGCCAACTCCTTGGCCTATGATATGTTGGGGTTTCTTATAAACGCTTATCTTGTATGATTTTGTAAACTATTATTTAGATGAAATAATAATAACCTTGTGTACTACTCTTAAGTACATGACCTTGTAGAAAGAAATTAACTAAACTTCACTCATAATTAACAGTACTTTGTCCAACAAAGCTCGGTTACTCCTTATCGATACATCATTATGTACCATAAGCAGGAGTGACTTTTGAGATTGGATCTTTATTCATTTTTAGGTATGTTCGGAACTTTTCCAATATATTCACCCATTCGATCAAATCGAATCATTTCTATTGCCTGTTTTATACTCTATGAGTTTACCATAGCCATACTACATGTGTATCAAATACACATGTCCATGTCGATGATAACTCATCGATGAATGTGACGAAGTACGTGGAACCGTTTTGGTATTAATGGACTTACGATTGCATACATCTATATGTATCAATCCGAAGAGTTCATCAACTCTTATGATGCTCCAACTAAATGGGTGCATAGCCCTTAATTATTTGAGATATAATTAACCAGTATCATATGATTCATAATCATATAATAAAATTATTTCTCAAAACTATGGCTTAGTTTATAATTCCAAAATAACTATAAATAATATTAGATACTTCTGTATTTTCCAATGCATCACTTTTGTTATGAAAACAAATACCACATTATAGTTTTATTTCATAACAAATATTCATAATACTCATATTGAAATATAGCTATGTCTTTTTTCATTCGATACCGAAAAATATTCATTATTTCATAAACAATGCTGGGTACTTTTTACAAAAACGATTTTCATAATTTGATGCATTCAATAAGTGCTATATGGCACGCTCCCACTGTTTCCGTCATTGCTATACTAGCATACTGAATTCGAAGGTCCATCATTCACTTAATATAGATTATTTATTTTATATATACTGCAATTAGTTTCCAGTGGAGAGTTCTTTGATCAAATATTTTGAACTTAAAGAAATAAATCTCATAGAAAATAATTTTCTGTATGAAAATATATTTTGGAATAGAAATCATATTTCTTATTCTAATATTAAGTATCAATTATTATTACAATCCTCATTTCCGATGTTTCTTTATGAAGAAGAAGTGACTATTCACTCTCTTCATCCCAATTGTACCTTAAACTATATATACCCTTGTACGTTTGTTTTTCTTTCTAAATGGTCGAACCATTCAAAAGAAAACCCTCACTACAACATCATAACGAACTCCTTACAAAGATGCATTTGATCATCCTTAACAGTTAAGGACATCAAATATGGTGCATCTTACGTAAACTGATCAAACTGACATTTCAACGATCGAGTTCATAGATTTATATTGTAGTTTTGGTTTAGTGTTACATTTAACATAATACAATCCATTTGTAATCAATCAAATTGAATACACGATCTTGCAGTACTGTTTATTGGCTTATTTCTAATGAACTAACTTCATCAAAGTATCGTACATTACAAACCGTGACCATTCCCCATATAACACTTATTTGTGATAGTATGTGGATCAAATATCCATAGTCTTATATTGCTTTAGAGTTTGAACATATAGAATGCAATACATGATCTCGACCAAATTAACATGTAAGTGACCAAGTTACGAATGTATTTAGTAGTTGTAAAATCAGATGCTTGCATGGGTATTGAAATATTAACATGCAAGAAGCATTTATTAGTAAGTATATGTTATATTTCTATTTGTCAATCTTTGATTCATACCATTTGTATATCTTAATTGATAAACATTTTATCATCGTATTAAATGCACAAATTTATCAGCATAGATTATTATAACAGTGTATAGCATATATTCTTACAGTATTAGAAAGGTTAAATGTTATCATTTCATTTTTCTAATAAGGCTCCCACTAGACTTTTATGTTTCACCAAACCCTAAGAGAAACATAGAAGTCTTTCGACTTCATTATTGGGTGCTAGGACTCGTTTGTCCTAGGATTCTGACATTGAGTTTACTCAACAAATCATAGCCCGACAAACGATGGATAACTGTGATATCCCGGAATTTCAAGGAGTTTAAAATGTGATAATCTCTAAATTTAAATTATTTTAAATTGATAAAATTGTTATTTTCAAATATAAATAACCAAATAATAATAATGTGATGTTTTAATTATGGTTATAGATTGATTTGTAATAAGAATAATTATTTAAATTGTGTTATAAATTTGATTTTAACAGACTTATCATTTTCAAATTTAATAAGTATTGTTTAATTATATATATATATGCCTTGAGTTGTTTTTAAATGAAATAATTAATTTCAAACTTAATAATGTGTTTATTTAAATATAAATGTTGAGTTGATTTTTAAATTGGATTTTTAGAAGTAAAATTTGAATTTGAATCTTTAAAAGATAATTATTTTAATATATTTTGATATGAAATGTATGAATAAAGTTTTTATTAAAATAAGATTTGTTTTATAATATTTTCTTTAAAAGAAATTTTATTTATATAAATTTAGGAAGTGTTTATTTAATAATAAATAAATACAAAAAGGTATATTTACACTTAAAAATGAATTAAATATATTGTATATGATTTTATTAGAATATAATTAGTTTTTATTTTATTTTCTTTTAAAGGTTTCATTTATTTATAATATAGGAAAGCATTTAATAATTTAGAAATGTATAAATTAATTAAGAAAATTCATTATAAAGGCTTTTAAATAATTTTAAAACAAATGAAAATAAATAATGACAAGTGTTAAATTTTAAAGCATGTTAAATACATGTGTTAACATAAAAACAATGGTAGAGACAAGTGTCATCTTTTATTTTATTTTCTTTAAATTTTAATAAAATCTAAATTAACTATATAAACTTTCACCTCCTCTCTTCTTTTTCTTTTCTTATCTTTTCATTTGCAAAGACAAAAACCAAAACCAGGAAAATGTTCAAACCGAAATGATCTCCTCAAACCTGAAATCTTCTCAAACCAAAAATCTACAAACTAAACCATACTTCAAATCAGACTTGCAAACATTTCTCAAACCAAAACCCTGTAATTCATTTATAAAACCAGAATCAAAACCTGAAAAAAACATCTCCTCTAACAATTCAATTTTGTAATCAATTATCCTCAAAACTGAAATCATTTTCAAAAGCTCAAACTCAAAAGTTCAAATGCCTGAAACCCATTTTCTTGAAGCCTGTAAGATTTCTATATGCAAACCTAAAAGACAACATCCATCAAAACATCAAGCTCTGTAAACCACCAAAGTTTGTAACCATTTATTCTTTCAAGCCTGTAACCATTTTCAAGAGTGCATGCAAGTAAATCTGAAGTTTTCAAGAGCTTTTCAATTTTTAAAGAAATCAAAGTAGATGCAGTTCAAAAGTTTCCAGTTTTCAAGCCCTGTTCAAAACTGCTTTAAACTTCTCTGCCTCTTGGAAAGGTGAGTAAACATTTTTAAAAAAAAAGCTAAAATGGATATAAATTTGCTTTCGAATGATTTCTGAATGAATTATCTTTGCATGTTTATTTATGTGTATGTATTCTGTATGTATTTGAGAAATTTAACTGTGCACGTTGATATATATATCTTTGTTTCCTAGTTTTAAAGTTAACCAGTTTAGCAAAATTCCATATCTTTTTATTTATTCACTGTTAGGATTTGAATTAAAGACAAATTAGTTTAGTTTTAGCATAATCTAGGTAATAAAAATATAAACAGGTATGCATGTTTTAAAATATGCTTGCATGTGGGAAATATCAGTAGAAATCTTTTAAAACATGTAAAACCAAATATCGAATTTTATTGATTCAAATGTATGTCTGGAATCATCTCTGAAAAACAAGATTTTTAAAACAATAATTTCAATTTTTAATATGGTATTGAGAGTGTAGTTCATTGATGACCAGAAAATGGGTTTTATGCAATTTCTGATGATCGACGTCTCTGGGATGATCGGGGTTTTGGCTAAAGCGAGCTGGGTGTTTGACGAGGTCGGGAAAAATCATCAGAGTAATTCTTGTTCATCATGGCATCAGGATTTGGTCGAAGTAGGGTTTCAAGTGGGTTTTAGTTGAGGTCGAAAATTTGATGACTACGTCTACGTCAAAGCATCGAGTTGATCAGGACGAAGGCGAAATGAAGCCAGAGATCAAGGCGTAGGTGTGGACGGAGTTTCGTGGTCGCTGGTGGTCGGAGACGCCAGGACGTGGTGGATTTTTGTTCGATGTTTTCTGTTCCAATTCGAGCAGATGGTTCAATTTCGATTTTTAGTTTGTTTCGAAGTTATGGTGGTCGGAATCGGAAGTGGAGGTCGTGGTCGACTTACTGGTGATGGCATCGGTGATCAGATCATCGGCGATCGATGGTGCACGTGCACGAACGATGATGTGTGTCAGTGATTTTGAGTTGGGAAAGATGAAGCTTACTCGAGTCGTGCTCGGGGAGGAACGCGCGTAGATTAAGTTTTTGCTCGGGTTTGATCTAGGGTCGTATGTGAGAGATTGAGTGATAACTGTTAAAAGTTTTAACAGTTTAACTTTTAAACCAAACAGTTTTTTTAAAAATTTCTCGGGGAGGAACTCGCGCAGATAAGGCTTTGACTTGGGTTTGTCTTCAGGTCGTTTGCAAGATTTCGAGTGAACTGTTAAGTTTCAAAACAGTTTTTAAAATTTAAAACTAAAGTCTTTTATAAAAAGAAAAGAAGAAAAATGTATTTGTTGATTCAAAAATATATGGGTTAAATCCAAAGTAAAAGGTTTAAACCAGTTTTTAAAATTTAAATTAAAGTAAGTTTTAAATTTTAAATAATCAAGTTAAATCAAGTGTGTTGGAAATTCATTTTTTGAAATGAATGATTTGAATAAATTAATTTGTATGATTTGTTTAACTTAAATATATTAAGTTAAAATCTTAAGTTATTTTCAAAATTAATTGGAAATGTAATAAGGTAATTAATGAGAAAATGTTTTATCTTAAAACTTAATTTAAGTTTGATAATAAATGGAATAAATAAAGAGTGATTATTTAATTAAATTAGTTAATGATTAAGGATTTGTTAATTAACAATTAAATTTTCAAGAGTTTTTAACTTGTAAATTAAGGATTGTAAATTAATAATTAGAGATAAGTAATTAATGATTATTTATTTAAAAAACTTAATTAATGATTTAATTAAGTAAGTTAATTACTAAGATCAAATGTTTAATTTCAAGGTTAATTAAGATTTTTAATGAGTTGAAATTAATTAAGTTAATTAAGTTTAATTAATTAATTTAATTAATTTTAATAAGGATTAATTAAATGATTAAGGGTTAATTAAAATGGTAATTAAGAAGTACTTAATAAAGTTTTATTAAGTAATAATTAAGTTTTCTTAATTAATAATTATGAGATTACTAATCTATGATTAAAGTTAATTAAGGATTAATTAACTGTTGTTAAGGGTTAATTAATTGTCATTAAAGATTGATTAATAGATAATTATGGATTAATTAAATTGGTAATTAAGGTTATTAATTAATAATTAAGTTTTATTAATTAATAATTAAGAGGTAATTAATTATTTAATTAAGGTTAATTACTTCATTATAAAAGTAATTAGGGATTGATTACTTTGTATTAAAGGATATTAATTAATAATTAAGGTTTATTAATTAATAGTTAAAGAATAATTAATCAAGGATTAATTAATTTTTTTAAAGGGTAATTAAGGATGAATTACTCAGTTATGATTTATGAAATGAATGTGATTTATTTAAGTTAATTAATTTGTTAATTAATTAAGGATAGTCACTTGGTAATTAATTAAGTATAATTACTTAATAAGATTTGTTAAATGTAGTTACTTAGTGTAAGTAATTGATAATTAAATTACTATATGTAATTGGTGTAATTAATCAAAAAGATTTATAAAAGAAATTAAAATAATTAAGAAGTAATTAAGAATAGTTAATTACTGTTAATGATTATTTAAGGTTGATTTATGAAAGTAATTAATTAATGCATGATTAATTAATGTAATTAATTAAGGAATAATGTAATTAATTATAGTTAATTAATTAAAGAAAGAAATTAATTAAGGATCATTAATTAATATAATTAATGAGAGTAATTAAAGGTTAATTACTATAAATGATTAAGGATAATTAATTTGTGAAATTAATTAAAGAATAATTACTTTATGTAATTAATGGATAATTAATCAAGAGTGATTAATATTTAAAGGAATGATTAATTAATTAAATGGATTGAAATTAATTAATGGTTGATTAAGCAAGGTTAGGAATTAATTTTTAAGTAATTAATTTAATTTAAGTTGATTAAATTGATTATAATATGGATTAATATGGTTGCTTATGGATGATTGTTTGAGTAGAATGTCTGGATTGATTGATATCTATTGGGTGATATGCTATGATATTCTGTGGTGTGATATTGGATATATTTGTGATAAATGTGTGATATTTATCTATGTTAAATGCTGTGTGAATTCTAGTATTGAATTGAATTGTTTAAACCTTTAAACAACTTGGCCTTAAAAGATACGGTTTGGATTTCGATGAGACCGGGATCGGGTTTCCAGATTTGGATATCCGAATACCACATCGATCCAAATTAACGATAGGTCGTGAATCTCAAGTGAAGATGAAGATTCAGAGTGCAAGGGTTATTGTCGTTAACTTTGAGGGTGATTCCAACACGAGTGTAACGAGATAATGCCTTCGGTTTTGTTCGAACCCAGAACGAACTTGTATGGATTGAATGCTTTCAGCACATCGTCAGGTGGACGATGAGCATTCTAAGTGATGTGTTCTGATTAAAGGTAATCGTAGCCTCAAGCCTCATCAACCGAGAATGGCTAAAATAGGGGAGGTGCAGCAAAGCTTCGTGGGTAGCGCCCACTAAGAGTAAGGTCATCCTTGTCTAGATGTCCCTTTCTATTTCGGCTTAGTGGTGCGGTTGATGTACACAATCGTGAGGTGATTTTATTCGGAATTATCCAGTAAGGGATGGTTCCGGCTTTGTGTTGCAGGGGATTGGGCGTGATCCTCGGTACGCTGATCTAGGCCAGGTACTGTGACGGGCGGTACCCCAATAGCCCTGCCATTGTATGGAAATCCAACTTCCAATAAGTGATAACGGACTTGATTGTATACCTATGTATGCTGGAATTTAATGAATGTAACAATTTCGGCTATGTGAATACTTATTTGAAAATCCTAGACCTATTATAATATAACTAGATTTCCTATCAAAGTTTTGGTTAGCGTAAGGTAAAAACTTTTCCATGTTTATGTGTGGGAAGTCTTACGTGATACCTTTGTTTTCAAAAGGTTTTGAAGTTAAGCAATTTAAACCGTTTACTCACACCAGACCCATGTCTGACCCAAGTGTTTATTTCTGTTTTCCTAAACACTTGGGTACTCAAATTTTTACGAGTAGCCAAGGGAGTCAGATTTGCTTTGACGAGTTTTCTGGAGGAGCAATGGAGCAGGAGGCTTCAGCGTTTGTAGAGATATAGTAGTTCCGCTGTGTTGATCTCTGAGTCTTTTGTTGAGTTGTATTTGAGTTGTAATAACTAGACAGGTGTTTATAACTGTCTAGTATGTGTTGTATAAGCTGTGTAACTCTGATAGCTGTTGTATATGATACTATGTAATATCTTATGTGATATAATATAATTTATTCGTTCCGCTATTAAGATTCTGATATTGTTTCTTCTTTCTTCTCTATCTTTTCTCTTTTCTATCCCTTTCTTTCTTATTAATGATGCGTCATTCTGTGGAATGAGTGGCGGGTCATTACAATAACTCTTTATTGGTTGTATCACATACAACTCCTAACCCATGGTTCCTTGTCCTAATCTCATTTTGACCTTGAGTTTGCTTAACAAATCGAAACAAAACTATTCACTCGTACGTACCATATCACGACGACCTAAGTATAGTATATGTCCCTTAAGTTTGCTTAACAAATACATATAGTTATCTTTCCTCGTCTATTCAATATATTAGTATTACTACACATAACATCCCTAGCTTGAGTTTTCTCAACAACTAAGGAGTATGCAAGTAATTTATTAATATATATACGGTAGAGGACAACTTTATATTAAAAATTCATAATCTTTCATATTTAATATTCAGTGATATCGACTTACGGAATAATGTAATTCTTATGAATTACTCTCGTGATTCAATTGCCGGACACATCGAAAATCACGGTATACAGACAATTACGTATGTACTTACTCCTTAAGACTAATTAGGGTTTTTTCGATGTTCCACCTTTAATTTATACATTCATATCATATAAGTTTTATTTTTATATAACTTTTGTATTTCATATTACTTATATAACATCCTTATGTATAAAATTATATTAATTGAATCTTTTTTAACAAATTTAAATCAATTAACATTTTAATTAATATTATGTTATTATAATATAACATTTATATTAAATATTTATTACATAATATAACTTTTATAGTGTTACACATATATCATATATATTATTTAATTAATTAACTTTTAATTAATTTATCCAATTAATTAACCTTTAATTAATTAATTTAATTAAACAATTTTAATTACATTATATTAATTTCAAAATTCAATTCATATACACACATGTATACTTATGTTATTTTAAACATTTTAAAATATCATAACATATATCGTAATATATAATACATGCATATATATTTTTATTAATTAACTTATTTAATTAATTTACTTTATTAATCCAATTAATAAATTTTATAAATTTCGAAATTAATATATATTTTCAACATCTTGAAAATTTTATTATATTATAACTATTATAATATATATTTATATCTCATTTTAAATTTAACTTTTGAAATTTAAAATCTTATATTTTACTTTCAAACAGTTTTGAAAATTTATATTTTAATTTTCAAACAGTTTTGAAAATTTATATTATAACATTTATAATATTTTTCTTATTTTAAATTCAACTATTTAAATTTAAAATTTTTATTTTTAATTTCAAAACAATTTCGAAATTAGCCCAAGGCCCAATTCAAATTAGGCCTTTTCTATTAGGGATAACATTTTAGGCTATGGGTATAATAGTTAACCCTTATATGTAGATAATATAGACCGCATAGGCTATTGTGCTACGATACCATTGTTGGAACTGAGCTAGTTCATAGCGAAAGTTATGGATGAATTTCAATCTTTTTTACCATATTGGATCTTTATTGGCCATATGAAGTTTAATTTAATTAGAAAATTTCTATTAGAGATGCCCTTTAGTCCACGTTAAAATAATGAATTCCCTTCTCTGAATATCTCCCGATTTGTTAGATTGCTAGCCTGAAATTGTCGACCTTGCACTATCAAATAGCTTTGGTTTAACTTGAATTTGATTTGAGATTTTAGGAGTTGATTTTGAGGATGCGTTTTGGCCAGCAAACAAGATGATAATGGCGACCGACAAAGGTGTAGAGCTTATGGTTTAGAGATCCATATATATATATATATATATATATATATATATATGATTGCATAAGAGAGAAAATAGGTTAATCTTATTACTTATTCTCTTTTAATCTTAACCATCTATCTCCAAGCCTATCCCTATGTTTTAGCCGCCTCCTATATCTACCCAAACCAACTGATTTCTCCATTATAACATCATAGGCCATGAGCCCATTTAGTCCAAATTAAATATATATAATTATATTTAATTTAATCTATTATCGATATCTCATACCGATCGATATATTTATAACTATTATAAATATATATAACATTATTTATTTCTCAGATCATGTTCAAATTTTATAATTAATATTTAATTAATTTATAACAATTATAAACTAATTAAATCATTTAGTCTAAAGAGAATTCATTATTTTGGTTGTGTGACTCTTGGGTGTAAATTCAGTCAGCGATTAATATCGAACTATTTGAATGTTAAGGTTCACACGTCACTTACATTATGGCCAAATTTATCGCTTACTCTGTTTCGATAAAATCCAATTTTAGTTTAATTAGTGTTACCCGGATGTGACATTTATTTACACCAATTCTCTTTGTCAAAACTATATCACTTTGGATTTATAGAATTTGGTAATTGTCAAAATTCCAATATCGTCCATATTCGACTCTATAGTCCAAACACAAAGTCCTTGGTTCAATAATAACAATTATTATTAACCGAAACGCTCTATTAGAGACTTTGACTTTGAGTTGACCATGATACTAACCCCATATAACTGAGAAGGTGAATCCTCTCTTGAATAATATTTCACTTTCAATACTTCCACTCGACCCAACTACAGTCACTCGATGGAACGTCATGCCATGATTTGATTATAATCAAAGTTGAACTTTCATATTGAAGATCCACAATATTCTCAAGTCAAGAGAGCTGTGTAAATCAGTCATATCGATATTTTTTGTTTGATCTTAATTATATTAACCAACAGAAAACTATCGAGTGAGTCGTTCCATGGTTATCCAATAACTACAAGTACATAACCCCTATGTAACGACTCAGAAATTTCGAACCCGAAAATTCCAGATAGTTAGAAGAAAAAGAAAGAGATAGAAGAAAGAAACAGAAAGAAGAAAGAAGAATAGAGAACACAACATCTCACATTCGCAGCGAATTAAATATAATAACAAATAATAGCATTTTATAAAAGAAAGATGTAATGGCTACTTTACATACAATTCATCAGAATTACAATCATTACAATAGACTGGACAGTTATAATAACTCGTCCCAATAAATAACAATATATCACACTCCATACGTTCCTGCCATCCAGCTCGCCTCCTGAGCTCCAGAACGTCCTTACCTGGAAATCTGTAATACTCGGTCTGACCCGAGCATTACATCAAAGTAACACCCGAGTCAGGCTGAGTATTACAGATTTCCAAGTAAGGACGTTCTGGAGCTCAGGAGGCGAGCTGGATGGCAGGAACGTATGGAGTGTGATATATTGTTATTTATTGGGACGAGTTATTATAACTGTCCAGTCTATTGTAATGATTGTAATTCTGATGAATTGTATGTAAAGTAACCATTACATCTTTCTTTTATAAAATGCTATTATTTGTTATTATATTTAATTCGCTGCAAATGTGAGATGTTGTGTTCTCTATTCTTCTTTCTTCTTTCTGTTTCTTTCTTCTATCTCTTTTTTTTTCTTCTAACTATCTGGAATTTTCGGGTTCGAAATTTCCGGGTCGTTACATTTGGTATCAGAGCTGAAGGTTAAGCGAGAACCTTGGCTCTGTTGGGATTACTCATTAAGGATAGGGTCAATAGTACCCTAAGATGAGTTGAGTGTATATATATATATATATATATATATATATATATGAGAGCGTACTTGTTATTTTCTTATATAAAGGTTTTAAAATGGTTTTAAAAATAAATGATTTTTATATAAGTTTATCTTTTGATATATATAGAAATAATTTTCTAATTATTAAATATATTAAAGAAATTGGTTGTTAAATTAATTGGAATTAAATAAAATATTGGAATTAAATCAAGTGGTAATAGTAATACAACCAAATTAAAATTGAATAAAGTTAAGTTTGAAATGAATTCAAACTGAAATTAAAATCTTGAATTTGTAGAGGTGTTATCAAGAATAAAGATAATAATGAATTGTTTTTCAGATATGAAAATCTTGGTTATTATCATAAATGGTAGTTGTGATCAATAAGGAATGTTGTTAATAATTAAGCAAAATGAAATGTTTTAGAGAAATAAAATTTTAGGTAAGTATGACTTATAAATTGGAATTGAAGATAAGTTGAAATTGTGAAATTTTAAATCTAAATCCAGAAAACTTGAAATTTGTTTTAAGGAAATTTGTTTTGAATTAAAAACCAAAGGTGGTTTAAAATTTTAAGATATAATATTAAGGATGATTTGAAATAACTCTTAATGTTGAGTTTTAAATTGGATTGTGATGTAAAACCCAAAGTAAAGTAAGTTTTTAAACTTAAAAGGGGAAAGATTATTAATCTGAAGTTTAAAATTTGAATGGGAATTCAAATTGTGTAAAGTTGACCGGATTAAGTAAATATAATTTAACTTAAGGAAGTTAAATAAGTTTAGATTGAACAACTTGAATTGGAAATTTCAAGATGAAATTTAAATTTAACTTGGGTAGTTAAATGATTAATTTAAATAGGAGCTATGAGTGATCTCAAAATGGGTTTGAGATCTGGAAATAAAAAAATGGATAATAAATTAGAATCTGAAGATTAAATTGTTTTTGAATTCTTATTTGAACTTTGTAATAAGTTAAGATAATTTTAAAGTGGAATTTTGGAATTTGGATTCAAAAAATTAAATAGTTTAAAGATTTAAGTTGTTAAATAAAAAAAAAAATTAAGGTTGATTTGATTTAAAAAGTAAAGGTTAATTTAATTTAAAGGATTAAATCAACATTTAAAATATTTAACTCGAATTTATATAATTCGAGATGGTTTTAAGTTGAAATTTGAATAGAAGTAGTTCAAATTGAATTTGATTTGAATTAGGAAAGAAATTGAGGATTAATTCAACTTGAATTGAGGTTAAATCAATTTCAATGGAAATTGAAGTTATTTAAATTGCAATTGAGTTAATTTAAATGGAGGTGGAATTTTGAATTGAATTGACAAGAATTGACAGTTTGGCTCTGGATTATTTTCAAAATGAATTGTTTTAATACAAATATATTTTTCCAAACCATTTACTATACAATCTTTCTTCTTAAACCCCAAACTATCCTATACTTATTTTACAATTATTTTAGAACTATTTAACTATTTTGAAACTGTCTTATAAACTAATTACTATTTTTCAGTTATTTATATCTAATCACTATTTTAAAAAAACTATTTTGCAATTATCTAACTATTTTATACCTACTTAACTATTTTACAGCTATTTTATAAACTAATAACTATTTTTCAACTACTTATCTATTTTAAACTTTTTCAAGCTATTTTTAAATTTAAAAAGGTCAGAGTTCAAACTGTTTGTAATTGAAATAATAACTCAATTGGAAATGGAAGAAATTGAGAATAAGTGAATGGAATTAAAGGAAATGTGAATAGAAAAGTAAATTGATTTGGCTAATAACCAATAAAGATAAATACGTAGGATGTACGTATATTATTCTATTCGCATAGTGATTTGATCCAGATTCGAACACAGAATTTCGAGATAGTATTATCGATCCGAGTTGGGATTTTCCGCTCGATTTTCGACGGCGAACCTGGATATGGATTTTTGATTGGTTCTGGATATTCTCTATCATAGTTACGACTATGCAAGGAGAATGACGGTTTCTGATCAAGAAACCAGATCTGAATCCGCACTAGGAAGTCGGGTGGATGATACTAGTTCGGAAGTGAAATTGTGTGATCGATTGAGCGATCAGATTGATATTGCGTACGGATGATATGTGTACATCGTACGAGTTTGAATGAAATTGATATTGAAATTTATGGATAAGAATTGAAAAATGGTTTACAGATTTTAGTTCGATCTGTTTTGGAGAATATTTACAGATTTAGGTTTCTTTGAAAGTGAGAAGATGAGAGAAAGAAAAAATAATGGAGAGGAGATGTGAGTTTATATAATGTAAATGGTGATTTATTAAAGTTTATAAAGAAAATAAAAATAAAAGATGACACTTGTCATCTACCATACTTAATTACCTTACACATGTTATTAAGAAGATTTATAAGTTAACACATGTAATTTATATTTTTTTTATTATTTATTTTTAAAGGATTTAAAAGCTTTTATATCAAATTTCCTAATTAATAAATACATATCTTAATTTATAAAATCCTATAAAAGAAAATAATATAAAGCAAACTATATTCTAGATAAAATCATATAAAATATATTTTCAAATCCAAAATATATTTAAGATATATATCTATCTTTTGAATTTCTAATTCAAATTCAATTTAATTCAAAATCCAATTTAAAATTAACTCATATAAATATATTTACTTAAACAACCGCAAATTCACTTTGTTTGAAAATAATAATATTTTTATTTAAAATCTTCTTATATCCATATATATATATACAACACAATTACAAATATAAATATTTATTTGATCAGATTCATTTGTTCAACCTATAATTCAGTATTTCTATTAATTTACCCAATTATTATATCAATTACAGATGTCCAGAAATCCGGGTTATCACACCCTAGGTGCCTCCAACAGCCATGAGTAATACACTGCCAACATTTGGAGAGCTTTACGTACTTTAGTCTCAACGGATACATCGATATCCAATCTCGTTGCATCTTGACTAGGATCATTTAAAATGGTATATTTATTTTTATTGTGATAAATTACTCACGGTTACAGCACTTTGTAACCACTGTCACAAAACATACCATTTATGGATTTTCTATTAAATATATTTTAACTAAATTAATTAATCAATATAACAACATTATATCAAGTATATTATAGACAGAAAATATCTTTTATTTCGAACAAGATCGGTCATTGAGTTATATATGTAACAAATTACATAATTGCCCACAGGGCATACCCCTAACTCTATCAATACACACTACTATACTTTTTTTCAAAATGCTATTGGAGCTATAGATGGAACACGTATTCCACGAGGGTTGGTAAAGAAGAATTACCTACGTTTATAGGTAGAAAGAAGTTTCAAATACAAAATATTCTTGGTGTTGTTAATTTTAATTTAATATCTAGTTACGTAATGTCTGGTTGGGAAGGCTTTTCCCATAATAGTAATTGTTAAATCATGCTAATGAAGAAGTTGAAACATTTCCACATCCACCACCCGTAAGCATTACCTTATAGATTCAAGATACAAGCATAGAAATAGTTATTTACCACCTTATCGTAATAAATGCTAACACGTTCCAGACTTTCAACAAAGCTAGAATGTTCCAAAATCGCATAATAATTTTTTAAACTTTTATCATTCTAGTCTACGCATGCTTGTGTAAAGAACATTGATATTTGAAAAAAAAATCAACATTTTACGAGATATGCCAACATATAGTCTCGCCAAACAAACACAGTTTGTCATTGCAAGCTGTGCTATCCATAATTTTATTAGAAAATTCAACGATACAGATCTTGATTTTGAAGAAATAGTTAATGAAGCACAAAGTTATGCTGAAAATTGACGTGAACATCTTCAACACAACCATGGTGGTGCAAGTTCATCAAATACACAGCAGATTGTTGTGACACGTGATGAAATTAGATACGCTTTAATTACAGCAGAATGACATTGATATATGTATTGTTTTATGTTGTATTTTGGTTAAAGTTATATGTATTGTAGTATGTCAATCGATCATTTGTACTTGATAAATTATTAAATATTAATTAGTAATTATTATTTAATAATAATTAATTATTAATTATTAGAAAATAAAATAAAATTATCTTCACATAAAAAAACACAAACAATTTTTACTCATATATAGCCTCAAATCAAAAAAGTTGTTCACGAACCCTCTAACATCTAGTTCAATTTGTCCGCCAATGCATCCATCCTTCAAAAATTTAAATATCTATTAGAGTATCTTCTTTCAGCGTGCAAATCACATGGTTATCTTGAATCCATCGACAGAAGTAAAATTGCACAAATCCCCGAAATAAATGGAACTCACCTTCACAACATTCATCACAGCCACTCGCTCATCTAACCCGACTACAAAATCAAACCCCCAACCAAGAAAAATAATCCCCACGCCGGTCTCCTCCTCATCGTTATCAAACAACAACAAAAGCATAGAAATCCGAGTATGTGTCAACAGAACATGCAACAAACAAGGATCGAGAACAGTACTAGACGTACTAGCTTCCATAGCCCCTCCTTACGTATCGGTTAATTCATGCGGCTGCCTCGGAAGATGCGGTGCAGGGCCCAACGTCGCGGTGGTTCCTAACGGAACGGTTGTGGCACATTTGGGGACTGCTGCACGCGCTGCGCGCCTGATGGAGGAGATTTGCGGGGATGGATTTGATGGGGGTAAAAGTTTGGAGGCGCTTGCGTTGCGGAAGAAAGCGGAGGAAGAGATTGAAGTGGGAAGCTTTGATGAAGCGGAACAATTGCTTTCCAAGGTGAGATTAGGAAAAAGCTTAATTATGGGATTATTAGAGGGAATCTAGTTTTGGATAAGGGGTATAATTTCAGAGGACTACATCTTAAAATAAAATTGTTACAGGTGAGACATGATAGATGAAACCAAATCAAGCAATTTACCATTTTACCCGCGTTCAAATCAAATTCGACACCACAATGTCGGAAAATGGAAAAGAAAACGATTGACGGTCCATCAAAAAACTAAATTCAGAGGGGTTTGATTGAAAAGAAAATCAGAAAAAATTAGAGTTCCACTGAAAAGTTGTATAGCAAGAATAATAAATGAATTATATCTGATTTTGTCATGATGAGGCAATTTTGTTTTGTGAAATTCTATTTCAACCCGAGTATTTGCTAAGTAGCCCCAAAAATTTAAAAAGTATGTAAATCCAAAAAATAACTTAGTAGACTCTACCATTTTCAGAATTACCCTTCCCATCATGCAAAAAATAACTAAGTAATTATCTGTGTTGAAATAGAATTTGCATTTAGCAATGCCCCTTAATTACTGTGGGTTGACTGTTGACATGAATAAATATCACCTTATTAAAACGAGCATGAATCCTAACAGTTCCAAGTTTTTTTATTCAATATTAACATTTTAGTTTAATAATTATCCAAGATTTAAAATCCAACTCGGAAGTTTACCAATGACGTAATCGGAAAAGCTAGACATGGTGATTGGTTCACTAATTTGAATTGGGTATAATGTTCTTTGAATTGTTCGATTAAAGTTGGGTAATTAGGTATACCTTCAATGGCTGTAAACAGCCATTAATAGTATTAACTAGCAGTAAATGTACGGTTGATAGCTTGAAGAACAATATTGGAAATATAAAAGCATTGTGAGAGGTTCAAATTATAAATAAACAATACTCCAGACGTCCACATATTATTGGATACCAAAATTGAAAACAATTTTAACAACTAATTTAATTTTACACATATTCAACTTCTTACTATTGTTGTGAGAAGTTTACCCACCAGCACTATTCTCTAATGGGAATGGAACATGATAATAAATTAGACAACAATAATTGTCAATTACACAGTCGCCATTGGTTTGCAATTGTACCAATCGCATGGTCAACCATTAATTTGCAATTGTACCAATCGCATGGTCAACCATTAATTTGCAATCGTAACATTTGGCTAATTAACAACCATAAATGGTTATGGTTGCAACATTGCAATCGTACAACTTAAGCAGTTCTTCATCAAAAATAGTTACGCTTTTGGTTGCAAAAGATGTCAAATACATATGTTGGTAACCACAATCATGACAACCCTAACTTTTATACTACAAATGTGTCGTGCTTCACACTCGATTTCTTATTAAATTAAGTGACACTAATCATAACGTTAGAATATTGTTTTATTGTTTAATGTTCAAACATAATTTCATAAATTAATGGTTGATTAGTAACCTAAATGTTGTGATATTAAATGAAATTGTATAATTTTTATTAGCAAGCTTTTCATTTTATCTAAAATGAAAAGGTAATAAATTAAAATAAACGAAGAAAGAAAAATAAAACGCAAGACGGAGATCTTTGGAAAATCAAGTACCATACTCTAACAAAATGAGAAAAATGCGTGATTCTTGCTTATTAACTCTATAACAATTAGATTGCAAAATATATATATTAATAAGATAATTTTCATTTTTAGTTTGATATTAAAAGATAGTTAGGTTATTGTCCTTTTTAATACCTTAAGTAACTAGATTTATTGTCTTAATTGAGATTTATCTCTTCACCTCTCATTGGAATATCAACATATGTTAAAGGAGGAGAGAAAATGTTTGTATTACATCCAAATACATACAACAAACAACAGAAATGAAAATAATAGTCATTTAGTGTCTTAATTGGGATTTAGTTCTTCAACTCTCATTGGAATATCAACATATGTTAAAAGAAGGAGCGGGGCAAATGTTTGTATTACATTTAAATACATACAACGCATAACCAAATGAAAATAATAGTTGAAGGGCTAAATCAAGATCAAATTGGTGAATTATTAATCAATTGATCCATCACTTAACTACGAAGTGTTGTTTAACTTGACAGACAAATATCTTACCATTTAACACTATCGTAAATAGTAACTATTCTAGTTGCATAATCCATCGACTAAATTATTATAGTTGTGTTTATGTTAAAGATGATGCTGGCAACCACAACTAAAGAAGGATCGTACCCACGGCCACCAATCCAAGTCGATGAAATATGAAGTTTTAAAAAGCGAAATCGTACCTGAAGCGTTATTGTTCCCTTGAGGTGAGGCATAAGCCTCAAGGTTTGAGGCATAATTTTTTCAAATGAACGCATGACATATAAAGAAATTAGACATAAAATAATATCAAATGTCAAACATTAGATAAGAAATATAAAGTATATGAAGCAATTTAAACAAAATACAATCATTCATAAACATTTAACTTAAATCTACAGATATTGCAAAAGATCAAATGATATCATCATCATTAGCATGAAAAAGACCTAGCTTATGTAGTTCAGAAAAAGAATTATAAAATCCAATATTGTCATTCTCATTTCTTGTGCCTTTTTCTTTGGATCATGATTCATTGTGAAGTTTACAAAATAATAATAATAATAATAATAATAATAATAATAATAATAAAGGTTTAATCTATACTTTAACTCAACAATTTATTTAATTATTGATCTTTTATTTTACTTGTACCACTATCATGGCATCTTCTTTTGTATAGAATGATAAGAGAAGGGAGAGAAAGAATAAGCTTTCATAGAGGAGTAGTATGATATCTAGAAGGTGGTTCTCTAATACGTAGAGTACCCTCGTATGGTTTTAGTGTTTAATGTTCCAACATAATTTGAAGAAATAAATAGATGGTTGATTGGTAAACTAAATTTTATTATGTAAATTGAAATCGCACGAATTTGCATGTAACCCTTTTATATTGTCCATGGTGGATAAAAAAGGTTTAAATTGCAATAAATTAGGAGTTCTCTAAGAAAATCGAGTATAAAATAAGATAAAACAAAATAGAGCTAATAAGTGAAGGCCCCAATTGGAATTAAACTTAGACCTACTTATATGCGATCAGTTGCTTTACCATTGAGCTGGACTCTTGTTGAATTTAATATCGGCATGTCGCATTATTTGATGTGTAGTTATGGCTACAAGCCTACAAGAAATATTAAATAATTTGTTATGGTTACGTTTACGGCGAGACAATCTTAGATATTATAACAAGGCATGGCTTGTGCTTCGCACACGATCGAAACACAATTTATATTAAACACGGTAACACGAACTATAATTTTATAATATAGTTTTAATGTTTAATCTTCAAATATATTTTGAAGGCCATAAACAGATGATTGATTAGTAAACTAAATCTCATGGTAGTAAATTGAAAGCGCATGATTTGTATCGATATCTTTTACTATATCTAAAGTGTAGAAAGAAAAATTTGAAATTGCAATAAGTTAGGAGTCCTCGAGGAAAAACCGAGTATAAAGTATGAAAAAAAACTAAATTTATGAATCTTGTTGATTTTGTACTATAACAGTTAGATTGCAAAATATATTATTAAATTAATATTTTCACTTTGATGTTAAAAAATATTTTACATTAGGATCTCATTTTTCACCTGACCTCTCATCAGAGTCTTACTACATTGTACAATAAGTTACCTGGAAGGTTTATTTTTTATACAAAAAATACCTCAAGTCAGTAGTTTAATGTTCAAGGGACCAAACGTGATCGAACCGATGACCTATTGATATACAGTCAATTGCTCTGCCATTGAGTTAGGCACCCTTGTTAAGTTTACCAATTAAATTACAAAATATTGTATTAAATTAATATTTTCACCTCGATATTAAAAAATAATTTATATTGAGGGTCCCATTTGCCAACCTTATATAAAAATCTCAGTACATTGTACAATGAGTTACCTTGAGGGGTTTATGTTTTACATTCAAATATATACAACAAATACTACAACTTAAGTTAATAATTCAATATTCAAGGGTCCAACCATGATCGAATCTGTGGCCTGTTGATCTGCAATCAATTGCTCTACCAGCGAGCTATGAACCCTTGTTAAGTTTGCTAGTTAGATTACAAAAAATATTATTAAATCAATATTTTTATTTTGATATTAAAAAATAGTATATATTGAGATCCTATGTTTCGTTCTCTCATCAAAGTCTTAACACACTGTATGATGAGTTACCTTTAAGGATTTATGTTATATACAACTAATACTACAGTTCAAGCTAATAGTTTAATATCCAAGGACCCAACCAGAGTCAAATTTGATTTTGATGGCCTATCGATCTGCAGCCAATTGCTCTACCAATGAACTATGTACCATTGTTAAGTTTACCGGTTAGATTACAAAATATATTATTAAATTGATATTTCACTTCAATATTAAAAATAGTTTTTATTGGGATCCCATTTTTGACCTCTCATTACGTTGAGGGAGGTATGTTTTACATTCAAATACACACAACAAATACAACTCAAGCTAATAGTTTAACATTCAAGGTCCTAACCTAGATCGAATTGGTGACCTATTGATCTACAGTCAATTGCTATACCATTGACTGAGCTATAGATCCTTGTTAAGTTTACCAGTTAAAATACAAAGTATATTATTAAATTAATACTTTTAGTTTGATAATAGAAAAGTTTATATTGGGATCCTTTTTTCGACATCTCATCAAAGTCTCAGTGCATTGTACAATGGGTTACCTTAAGGGATTTATGTTTAACATTCCAATGTATACAACAAATATTACAGCTCAAGCTAACCGTTTAATATTCAAGGGTCAAACCAGGATCGACCGATGATCTATTGATTTGTAGTCGATTGCTCTACCATCGGGCTATGGACACATGCAAGTTTAATATTCAAATACTGCGCATGCCATTTGAACACTTAATTATATATATATATAATATGAATACCTTTATTTGAAGCTTTTGAAATGTCCATAGTACCCTTCTTACTTGAAATATTGCACGTCCTTCAACTAATCGCCATCACTCTAAATGCTAGCTGACAATAACTGCCCATTGCTACATCCGTTCAAAAGAATAATTAAATCTATTCCATTGAATCCCTTCAGAGAATATACTCCAGTACCTATAATCTTAAAAGACTAGCTTTTTGGTTGTTTCGTATTCATAATCCTCATGTCCAAAAATAATGTGAAATAATGGATCATCAGTTTAGCGTTTATGAAGTAGATATCCTAGAAGAGAAGAGAATGAAGCAGCTATCAAGAAACGGTCACCAATTACAATGATAAATTAGGAATACTGGACCTCTAAACATTCAAAAAGGTTTCCTTTGTTCAAAGTTGTTGATCTTTTTCATTGGATACATAGAACTAGAATGGGATATGAAAAGGTTTAAAGGGACTGAAGAAAAAGCAAGTGACATCAGATACACCCAAATATACATTTCTCAAGTTAGTGGAATGGTGAGCATGATATGTTTTCTATTATGTTTGAGTGATGACCAAGCAAATAATTTGTATAGGTTAATGCCATTTGCAAACATAATTATTAAACTTTTCTTCAAATTTTGGTAGGTTGTGTAAAATTAGTGACGGAAGCTACAATGAGGTGTTTTTTCATATTATTTGAATGGTAATACAGGCAGGGGATGCCATAGGAAATCAGTATGTTTCATATTGTTTTGCTTTTGTGTTGTTCTAAGTGTACGTATCTAATTATTTGTTAACCAGAAAATATTATATGTGATTACTCCGGTTTTGCAGCTAAACAATAATGATGGAAATCAGTATACAATTAAGGAAAAAGTTCTCACTCTAGACTTCAATTATTAACTATTTTCTAATAAAGAACTAGCTAATGTTTGTTAAGAACGATCTTCAAGGTTGAATCATTTGTTGCATAAATTTTATATGTGAAATTTAAAGTAATACCAACCAAATCCTAAATAAATAATTTTACATTTTACTAATATTTGATTACTTAAAGCAGAGACTATTGATATTTATACATGTTGCCTGATCATACTAATTTTTATTGATCACAACGACATTATTAAATTGGGAAAAACATATTTGGTTGGTTCTTTTATCTTAATTCCATATACCTTTATGTTTATTTGCAAGTAATAGTGAAATGCTCAGTTACCTTCTTCCTGAATGGTTTCTATTTCATTAATATTGAATGAAAAAAATGCAAGTATACAGACCAACATTTGTTATTATAGTACTGTTTTATATGTTAGCGGTCTTACTTCCACATTTAGTTACGTCCTACGTATGTAATTTTATCTCATTAATTCTTTACCTTTATTTATTTTGTTGAATTTTTTGGGGTCATAATAATCATCAGACGAGTGACATTTACATGGTGATTTTGTTACCCTTTAATGGTGAACACATTTGTATAAAGGTTCTATATTTTGGTTTTTGAATATTTTAGCTATAGTTTTCATTTGTATTTATGATCTAGGAAAACCTTTAAGTTTTATTATCATTGTCGACGTGTACGCACTATTATTAGTGCATGCTTTAGTTTTTTTATTATATTTTACAACCGATAGTAGGTTTGAAGTATTGATTATTATTGTTGGACGTGTACGCACTATTATTATTGGATGTGTACGCACTATTTTCAATTTAGTTTCATATGCAGGCAACAATAGCCACAACAAATGAGTTAGGTTGAATCAAAAAAACTGATCCATTTATGAAGAAATAGATCCAACCCACTTAATTATTTATTAAATGGGTTAATCCAACACAACCTACTTATTAAATGATAAACAAACTCAACTCATTTAATCCAAATATTTTACTAAAACCTTTCCAAAAAGAAAATTTTATTGGGACACGAATTAATTACACAACATATTAGAATCATTGAATCTTCCCATGAACTCAAGCCCATTTGTAAATAGCGGCTCCCTTTTGAAAATATAATTTTTTTATGAGTACCCCATAGCATCAAATTCCATATTTTTTTAAGGTATTAAGCTTTGGGTACGCCATAGCATCAAATTCTCTCGAAATTCTGTTTTTTCTCTCAAATCTCAAACTTTTCAAATTTCAAATTTCTACTATTTTTTTTACAAATACCCAGAATTTTGTTTTATTTTTTCAGTTATTCCAACATTTTCAAATTGACCAAAAAAGTTCAAATTTTATATTTTTTTTGAATCTTCGATTTTTTTTTCAAAATTTTCAATTTTGGCTAAAAATATTAGGCCTCGTTTGGTTTTTCGCTATTAGTTTTCTATTTTCGTTCAAAAACCATGCACACTACGCATGTTTTTTAGGAAAATAAACAATTTTGGAAAATGAAGTCAACCTATAAAATAGTAAAAAAAATATTTTCGTCTTTGGAGAAATAACAAAAGAATAGAAAACAATCCATCATTTCATCGTCCATCCATCTCCTCCACCGTCTCTCCATCGTCGCTGTGATGACCTAAATTTTTAAAAAAAATTCCGTCATTCTCATATTTTGTTATGAATGTTGAAACGAAAAACATAAAACACAAAATAAAATCAAACAGACTCTTAGCTCCATTTGGTTTGCCATTTTTAGTTTTGTGTTTTTGTCTAAAAAACATGCACATGACACATGTATGTTTTGAAAACAACCAATTTAAAAAATGAAGCTAATATATAAAATATAAAACAAATTTATTGTTTTACGTGTTTGAGAAATAACAAAAGAATGAAAAACAATTCATCCCCTCTGTCGTTCCTTCATCATGATCGTAATGACCTAAAATTTTAAATTTCTCTTCCGTCATCTTCATGTTTTGTAATGAATGTTAAAAACGCAAAACAAAAAACACAAAATGAAACCAAAGCGATCCTTAGTTTTTTCGAAATTTTGAACTTTTTCTTAATTCCCAAACTTTTCTAATCTTTCAAAATTTCTTGAATTTTCTATTTAATTAGATTTGAGTTATTAACTGGATCAAACTCATATAAGCCATTTCATGGAAAATGCTTAAATAACCAGGTTTGTTGCAGTGAAATAATACAGCATAGAGATAGTTGCTTGACCCCTCCCTAAAATCCTTTGTATATTTCTTCTTTTTATGTATCTGCCCGATCTCATTTTGCCCCGATCGCTCTAACAAAGTCCATTTCATAAATGGGTTAAGAACCATTCAACCTAATAAAACCACTTAATTAAATGTGCATGGATAATTGGGTTTTGTCAATAGATTGGATAATTTTGTGAGGTACTTCCACGGAGTGGTGTATAGTTCCCTTATCCATCAACTTAATCTATGTCCAAATATGTAAACCGTACAATTATGGTTTTGGTACAACACTATATCAGGTTAAAGTGAGGTTGATTTCCTTTTTCTTTCATCTCTAGCAATAATAATTTAAAAGATAATAATATGTTGGTGTACTTTTCAGCATGATACTATGATAACACATTTCCATCGTTTTACAATGCGTCTATCCACACTTTACAAATATATAATATGCTCTTAATTTTCTTTTAATTTCTTTTAATTACTCGCAATGTGTCTCCGTACATTACTCGCATTTCTTTTAATTTTTTTAACATATATTAATTAATAATCAAATTTGAAACATTGGTTTATGCCAAATATAATGAACAATAGATTTAAAGTTTAAAGGTCACATTTGCATCGTGGGTTCTGTCAAATATCCCTTCAGTAGCGTTTTCAACTCTCCCATTTATATTTTTTAGCTATTGATGACGGTCTCG
Source organism: Allium fistulosum (assembly GCA_030737815.1). NCBI lineage: Eukaryota > Viridiplantae > Streptophyta > Magnoliopsida > Asparagales > Amaryllidaceae > Allium > Allium fistulosum. The sequence goes on from JASFAW010000015.1 coordinate 5,003,194, forward strand.
AGCTCGGATAAAGAAGAAAAAATAATTGATAAAAAATGATATATTACTTTCCATTTATACCTTCATGTTAGTTCATTTGGCATTCGTGTTCTCATGACTATCTTAACAGAATTTTGAATAATAAACTTTGTACACAGTAAGTTTATTTTCTGTAGGTATTTACACAATAAATAAATGTATACATAAAATGAATACATGGAATTTTATGCGTGTTTGTACATCTATTTTGCACTAACAAGAATTTAGCTTACATTTTTCTTTACACACATCCAACGGACATGCCTTATGTACTGGTCATAAATAATTATGATTATAGTTGCAAAAGGTCGCATAAATTGTTATGATCGCGTCTACCATTGAAGATAATGATGGTAACCACAAACATAACAATCCTAAATAATTTGCAAAAAAGGTCGCATAAATCGTTATGATCGCATCTACCGTCGAAGATAATGATGGTAACCACAAACATAACAAACCTAAATAATTTGCAAATGCATGATCACTCATGTCCTACTTTAATGTTTATAAATAGATGAATCCAAAACACCCTTTATTACTACACAAGTAACCGTTTATTGACAAAATCAGTCCCGTTCATCAACTCTCATTAGAATCTCAGTCTTTGTTAGGTGGGAGTTACCTTTGGGAGGCAAAATGTTTGTTTTGATTAAAATATACATGACACATGTAAATAAAGCTAGTAGTTGAAGGGGACAATCAAGATCGAATGGATGACTTATTAACCTATAATAATTGCTCAACCACTAAACTATGGGATATTACTAAGTTTAATATTCAAAAGTTGTGTGATTTAAACAGTTAAGTGTCAAAATAACTAGGGTTATGATTACAAAAATGACAAATACTTTATAACGGGTGCGTTTACAGTTGAAGGTGATGCCCACAATCCGTGACACTTTTGATTATTGACTCATGTGCTGCACACAATTTATATAAAATACAGCAACATGCATTATAATTTCAAAGTATAGTTTCAATGTTTAAACATAATTCGAAGATCACAAATGTATAGCCGACCGATAAACATAATCTCACAATAGTGAAATGAAATTGCATATATTTGTATCCATAATCCTTTTGTTTTATCTAAAGTGGAGGAATAGAAAAATCGAATTGCAATAAATAAGATCTAAGAAAATCAAGTAAAAAAATGCGACGATGAAAATATTGTGAATCTTAACGGCTTTGTACTATAACAATAAGATTGCAAATTATATTATTACATTAGTTTTCATTTTCGGTTTGATATTAAAATTATTATATTAGTTTCATGGTAAACTTTATTAAATGTTCAGCCCAAGGTTTAAAATTCCGGTTTTCGATTCCGTTTTGGTCATTTGACAATTTCAGTTTCATTTTGGATATTCCAAAAATTCCGTTTCGACTTTGTTTTGGATTTTCTTTTTTCTATTGAATACTTTCTAACATATAATTAAATTACTAACATCTATCATATATATTTAAAATATTACTTTTGCATACTTAAAGGCTTAATATATATCAATTTTATCAATAAAAAAGCTGCAACACAATATCCATTTTCCCTTCTGAAACTTTATTTTCTTTTCTGAAGCCCAATAAGCCCTAACTTTAAGTTCTTCTTCCACTCATTTTATCTTTCGTCTCCTAAAGCCCTAAATTTGTTCGAAATATCTCCCGAAGCCGCCTCCTTAGTGTCCTAAATTTAGTTTGAAAATATCCCCAAAAAGCCGCCATCTTATGTCCCTCTATTTCGGACTTGCAGCAATCTCCAAATTGGTAATTCTTTTTCTTTGTTCAATCCTATGGATTTTCTGGGATCATTTTATTTAGCAAATTTTTTTTCTATTACCGATTTGATCCGAAATCGGAATTCATAGACAACTCCGTCCCGATCGCTGTCGGAATTGGAATGGGACGGTTGGAATTCCGACGTGCCGGACGGAATTTTAAATCTTGGTTAAGACGTCATCTAAAGAACATACACAGATGGTTGATTAGTAATTTAAATTTTACAATAATAAAATGAAATTGCTTGAATTCGTGTCAGTGGTTTTTTCACTTTGTCTAACGTGGAGAAATAAAAAAATTGAATTGCAATAAACTAAGAAATGTTTAACAAAATTGAGTAAAAAATACAACAAAATAAAAAGTGTGATGATACGCTACACCTCTTACGCTATATCTCATCATTTTTCACAGTTATGTAATTCGAAATAAAAACTTTGTAGACATGTAATGACAAAACTCATAATGGTTTGAGATACAATTATCGTTTGAGATAATTGCAGGATATCAAATAAGTTCAGAATATCAAATAAGCAAGGATTTTTGTAGTTATGAAATTGGTTGTCCTTAACGTTTAAGGATATCAAATAAGTTTCACTTTACATAAACTAATCAAACTGACATTTCAGTGATCGATATCCTAGTTCCATCTTGTAGCTTTAGGTCTAGTGCTATATCTAACACGATAAGATTCTTACTGTAATCAATCGTATTGGATATACGATCTTGCATTATGGTCTACTTGCTTAATTTGAATGAACTAATTTCATCGAAGTTTTGTATATTACGAATTACGACTATTTACCTTATAACATTTGTATGTGATTGAATATGAATGAAATATCCATATTTTTGCATTGCTCTTAGAGTTTAAAACTCATAGAATACAATACATAATTGCATACAATTAAACACTTAAGCGACTGAGGCCCGAATGTTTTAATGGTTGTATAAATTGACTCTTACATAAGTCTTACAGGTTCAACATACCTAAAAATTTATTAGTAAATATATTCTATATTTCTATATCTATCTTAATTCAGTTTATTTGTATATTTTAACTGATAAACATTATATCAATTCTATTAATTGCACAAATTTGTCGAAGTAGACTTTTTAACTTGTATAGCATATATTCGTACAATATTAGAAAAGTTAAATGTATTTATTGTATTTTTCTAATAAGGCTTCCACTGGATTTTTTATGTTTCTTAAAACCCTAAGAAAAAACATAGATATCTTTTGATTTCTCCAGTGGAAGTTAGGACTCGCTTGCCTTGAGATTCTGACTATGAGGATTAGCAACAAATCATGGGTCCGTAAGTGATATAACACTTTATCGATTGTATCATATACAACTCATAACCTGCGGTCTTTGTCTTAATCTCATCCTACCATTAAGAAATATCAATAAATCAAAAAAGATTATTCCCTTGTATCCAACGTTTCGCGATGGCCTAAGTATAATGCATGTAGCTTGAGGAATATCGCATGTATCTTACCTCGTATAGTTAACATTTTAATAGTACTAAATATAATATCTCTAGCTTGAGGAATGTCAACTAAAGAGTATACAGACAATCTATTAACGTATAAATGATAAATAACAACTTATATATATTGAGGATTCATAACCTTTAATATACACATTGAGTGATATCGATTTAGCAAACAATGTATTTTTTATAAAATACTCTCGTAATTCAAATGTCGTATACATCGAATATCATGATATACGAACAATACATAGATACTTATTCCTTGTATCTAAGTTGGGTTTCTTATAGTTCTACTTATAATTATATACATTCATATTATATAAGTTTAATTCATTTATAACTGTTAATAATTTAATTACCTTATATAATATTCTTATGTATATCATTAATTAAATCTTAATTATTAATTTAATTAGTAGATCAATTATACACAACAACAACAACTAAGCCATTATTCCCAAATAAGTTGGGGTCGGGTAGAGATGGAACCCAAAACTAAATGAAAAAATCAATTAAAAAGTTATAACAATAACAATAACAATAATAAAATAAAGTCAAATAAGTCAATTAATAATAATAACTAAGTAAAATAAAATAAAATAAATATATATATGTACATATATATATATATAAGAGGAATGATAATAATAATACTATTAGTGATAATGATACTAATAGTAATATTGGTCAAAGACCAAACCTACGTCTTAGGCTTATGTTCCATAGTCCTATAATCTAAAACTTATAAAACTCAACGCTTATGGTTCTGGTACGTGAATCGCTAACTTCCACTCGCTCCGATCCGTCACCAGCTCTTCGGATATACCCCAATCCTTCAAATCCCTTTTTACTACTTTCTCCCATGTCAACTTTGGTCGATATCTACCTCTCTTTGAGCATTCAACACGGCCTATAATTCCAACACGCACAGGTGCCTCGGTGGCCTTCGTTGAAGATGCCCAAACCATCTTAAGCGATGTTGAATTAGCTTCTCCTTAATTGGTGCTACTCCAAGTTTATCACGTATATCATCATTTCTAATTTGGTCTCTTCTTGTATGACCGCAGCTCCATCGTAGCATACGCATCTCTGCTACGCTTATCTTTTGGACGTGTTGGCTTTTAGTAGGCCAACATCCTGCACTATACAACATCGCAGACCTGATTGCCATTTTATAGAACTTTCCTTTAAGCTTTTGTGGGACCTTCCTATCACGAAGAATCTCAGACGCTTGTCGCCATTTCACCCTTCCCGTTCGAATTCTAAAACTAACATCTTCATCAATCTCACCATTATACTGCAACATTGATCCTAGATATCAAAATGATTCCTTCTTGGGAACTATTTGTCCGGCCAGAGTGACATCTCCATCCTCCGACCTGACACCGCTGAACCCGCACTTCATATACTCTGTTTTAGTTCTGCTAAACCTAAATCCCTTTGATTCTAAAATCTATCTCCACAGCTCCAGTTGTCTATCAACCTCAATACTACTTTCATCAATTAGCACAACATCGTCAGCAAATAGCATACACCAAGAAATTTCACCTTGTATAGCCTTCGTAACCTCATCCATCACTAGAGCAAAAATTCGAAAATTTATTTTAAAATTTGAAATTTTATTTTTATTCATCTTAAATAATCTAAGATGAATATTAACTATAACACTTATAGTTCATACATATATAATTATATATATATATATTATTTTATTAATTAATATTTAATTAATTAATTTAATAATTATTTTTATTTGATTAAATAAATAATTTAATATATTCAAACATTTTATTTATAATGTACCTTAAACAATTTAAGATAAATATATATATTCAGTATATATGTTTATTTTTATTTAATTAAATTTATTTAATTATTTAATTAAATTATTAAATATTTTCAAAAATATTAATTTATTTTCAAAAAATTAGGAAAATATTTTATGACATTTATAAAATTCATTTTATATTTTAAATTTAACTTTTAGATATAAAATATATACCCAAGCCCAAATTAATTTAAACCTTTATAATTGGACCAACCTTTTGAAAGTACTCTATCATTGAGTTAGACCAGTAGTCAGAGAGTGAAGAATGATTATTATCCAACCCTAAGCCTTGACACTACTATTCTATACACCTAAAAGAAATGTAGGCTTTATTAGTTGGCCATAAAATGCTAATTTAGACTGCATAGACCATTAGTGTTTTGATACTATTGTTGGAACCGACGAAATAGGTAAATTTCAATTTTTTTCTATTTAGGATTATATTATGTCTACGAAGTTAAATGGTTGCATTAGATCCAACCTAATTAATTTACATAAAATCATATTTTATTTAACTTTTCGATTTAATTAATTAATGAATTTTAATAATCAAATATGATTAATGAGTATATCATCATATATTCATGTGTATAATATGCAAGTGCAAAATAATAATGTGTGCATGGTTAATGCCTACATATATAAATGTTAGGGTTTGCATCTATAACATAGACATTAGTCATTTATACATGCGATGATTGTCTCAAATTAATGTTTAACATATTTAAAAATAAATAAAGTAAACTAAAATTCGAATTTATTTATATAAAATAAAATATAAAATATCTAATCTAATTTTGATTAAGCCTTTAAAATCTTTAATTCAAGTTTTATAATTAAAATATCCAGTTAAGATTTGGTAAAACATTTTAAATTCAAATATGGATTTTGAGATTATTAATTAAAATATTAATATTAAATTTAAATATATGATAATATTTTAAAATAAATTAGTCGTCTAAATTAATTTTGTTAATATACATACATAGATACATATACATACATATACATACATATATATATTTGAAAACACAAATAATTTAACATGAAAAAGAAATTTATAGATATACACATATATCAGGAAATAGATTTTAAAACTTATAAGTATGTGTAAATGTTTTCGGCTAGGAAAAATAATTTTTTCTTCATGAAGATTTATTAATTGGTTATATATATATATATATATATATATATATATATATATATACACACGGCCGGTTATTTCGACCGGTTATTTCTCATATATATATATATAAATTTTTTTCTTCATAGTGAACTATATAGGGCCGGTTATTTGAACACAAAAACTAACACAATCGGTGACACAAAAGATCTGGACCATTGGATCTTTTTGTCCTTTTCTGGGAGGTGGAATCAGGGAACAATCCAATGGTGGAGATCCATTATGTCACCAATTGTGTCCACAATTTGTGTCCCAATAAACTTTCCCTATACATGTGTGTGTGTGTGTATATGTATGTATGTATTTATGTATATAATAAATTAATAATAAACGATCCATTTAAAAATAAATTAATATATATAATGATAATTATAATTATATATAAATATATTTCGACCGTTTTTTTAAACGCCGAATGTATTTTAAGTTAATTAATATATTCATATACATTGTTTAATAATATTAAAAGTAACGTTCTATTAAACAATTATTAACACACACACACACACATATATATATATACATATAATATTATAGAATTGCTTTTGGCCAGAAATTTTTATTGTTGCCAAAAGATATTTAATAATTTAATATATATAGATTGGATTTAAGTATTTTGGGGTTTTAAAAATATTAAAAATTCATTGAAAAAATAGTTATACATGTATAAAATTAGGTATGGCTGAAAATTAAATGAACTTATATTTTAAATTAAAATTTTGAACTTTAAAAAACGGTTTCATGCAGATTCATTTTTTAAAATTTGTTTAATGCATTAATATTTATGAGAAACAATTATCACACATAAAATTGTTATAATGGAATTAATAACATATAAATATGTAAAGTAGAAGATTACCTTACAAGAGATTGCCTTAACCACACCTTGATCTATCGGTCTTCTAGATTCTGAATTAGTACCACTGTTTCTAGCAATCAATGCCTTACTACTAGATCTAGTTGTATTTTAGTTGTTTGGATGTGATGACGTTAGAAAAATGGAAGTGGGGGTTGATGGGAGTTCAAAATGAAACTTGGTTCTTGGAGCACTTAAGATAACAACAACAATATGATATTATGATCATCAACAATATTAAAACCCAATTGCCAAATTTCAGCAAACCATTAGAAACCAGATTAAAAAAAAATGGAGACACGAGATTTTATAACGTGTGTGGGTTTTGGGGGGGGGGGGGGAGGGGTGAGGGCGGGGTTGGAGGGGAGGGGGGGGGGTGTGTAACGGCGAGAATATATACGTACAATTTGGCAAAATTTTCGTACTACTTGAGAGGCTACAAACTGGAAGAATTTCCACTGGTAGCAGATCCTACATTGATGTCACAAGTATCGACGACACGATGGTTAACTTCCTTGTGTAAAAATTGCAGGTTGTTAATGAACTTGATATGACACATTGCTGGATGTACAACCACATAAGATTCTCTTAATTGATACCTTGTTTAATTTGCATTCAATAAAATGTGAATGCAGGCAATTCAACTTAAACCATTGGGTGGTCTTCAATTTATATACAAATCCAGGTTGCTTTTATTTTCTTATCATGATCAGTTACTTTTTACTGGAGTAACTAATGAGAGATTTAGATTGTGCTAAATTTGAAGATCAGCTGCAAGAATTGGCAAGGGAGATAACCAAGGTGCGCTTGTAGATGCAGAAGAAGCTTGCTCCATTTCTCCAAAATTTCCTCAGGTTTATATCTCATTCCATCAAATATTATGTTCTATATGAGGAATTTAGGATTTGTTAGTTTGTACTTGTGTAGCCAAGCCAAGAATATTTCTTTTCCTTCTTACTGACTGTATATTAAATTTCATCTTAGGATTAACTGTAAGATTGATTTGCGTTGCACAGTATGATGATATATATCAATGTTGCAGGGTTATATATGCCAAGGTGATGCTTTCATGGCTATGGAAGATTTTGCCTCAGCAGAAAAGACATACTCGTATGCATTGCAAATTGATCCTTCGATTCGTAGATCAAAATCGTTTAAGGTATATTTAATTTGTTATTTTGTTTGGAGTAAATAGGTCCTATAATGTGATAAGCTCTTTTGTGCACTAAGCAAAGGAGTGTCTGAGCAAAGCGTATATCTTGTTATATATTTTTTACTTCAGGCTCGAGTTATGAAGCTTCAAGAGAAACTCTCTCTTTCAGTAGCTTCTTCACCAGAGAACTGAGCATGGAAAGAACTATGCTTGGATGATTCACCCGCTGTGTTAAATATTCTGGGTTTTTACAAGTAGACAGTTATCATGCATTGCCAGTTCAACAATAAGCATATCTAGCTACTATATTTGTATCTAAATACAGGGATTGTTATTTTATTTTTTAATATTATTAATGAATGTTTAAAAATTGCTGATTATTTCATTAAATTTCATTATTAATTATTTTATGTAATAATCGCTAGTCATTTATAAAAGATTACGATTCTTAATTTTTAAACTAATGTTTATTTATGTTTGAATCATTAGTTATTAATGATTAATGATTCTGAAATGAGACAATTATGTTTACATTCTTGTTATTTATTGTTTACTTGGGAATTCTTATTTCTTTTGTATTTCAAACTAACCATTTTTTTTCCATTTTCCAAGGCCTGATTTAGAACGTATGGTTTTTAGAAATTTTTAATCTTGAAGACGGTAAGTTTTCATTTAGGTAGAAGGATAAACTTTTGACAATAATCAACCACAAGTACAAGTTTTTTTTGCTGTGAATCCACATTCAATCAGGCGAGAGTGCGATGACAAGGGAAAGTGGTTAGGGCTAGGTTCAGTTTGGCTCAGTGTTACCTTGAAAGCGCGACTATAAGGGAAAGCATTGGGCATTAAATTTAAGGGGGTATTATTTAGTTTTCTCACCCATAGCAGGCGTATATGGATAGAACCTGTCAATGAAATAAATCAATAACTTCAGGGTCTACTTCCAACAATCCAATCCCTGATCCATTTAAATTCTCTCTCATAAACAACGCGAGAAACTAAAACGAAAGAAACAGATCAGGTTCAATTGTGTAGATTTATAGTTGGGTTTCTCAATTTCAGTAGTCTCCGGTGTTAATAGATCGTAATCAAATTATTCTTATTTTCAAGTGAGAAACTGTAGCCCTATTTCCACTTTAGTGAAATGTGTCAACAAAAATCGATTTCTTTTTATATCAATAGTTTTTAATATTGTTAAATTCGAGATTGAAAAGTTTGATGAATGATATAATTGATTTTCTACCCATTAAGAACTATATAGAAGAGGATGATTTCATTAGTGAACTAATATAACTTTGCAATATTTATATACTTACAGTTTTCTTGTGTTGTAGGAAATACAAAATCTTTCAAGCAAACAAAATATATCTTAACTCAATTTATAGTATATTCGACTAAACCAAATAATGGCGGACAATTTTTTCAAATACAAAGCTAGGATTTCATTTTTTTCGGGTCTGATTCCCATATTTTCAATTTCTGTTTACAAATTTGCTTCAACCTTATATCTCTTTAGTATAAATCTTTACATTCTCAAATCTCTGCTGTCTTTTTTCTACCATTTAATCACGTTTTCTCAGTGATACCATGGAGGGCGGATCGGGTCTACAGGGTTGTAAGGAGCAGGAGGTGAAGGGTTCGACCACAGATAAAAGGAAAAACTGTTATTGATAATACTGAGCATTTTTTGATCCTAGTAAGGATGAGGAGGGAGAGTTTTCTGAGTTGAATGTGGAAGCGATGAAAAGGAATGACTTTAATTGGAGAAATTTGGTGTATGTTTACGTAGTTGGACGTAGACCTAATTTTACACATATAAAATACTATGTGGAGAAGATGTGGCAACCTACTGGTAAAACGGCTATCTGTTCTAGAGAAAATGGTTTTTATTTAATAAAATTTGAGAGGGAAGATGTAACCCAAGGTTTGTGAAGGGAGGCGTGGCTAATTAACGGAATGCTAAGGACAATTAAAAAATGGGAGTCTAATCTAATTCTAGATCGAGACTTGCTATTATCAGTACCAATATGGGTAAGATTCCCACGCTTGAGCATTTCTATTTGGGACAAAGAGAACATTTGTCGATTAACTAGTGTTCTAGGCAAACCGATTAAATTGGATGGACCTACAATAAAACAGACCAGGCTTAATTACGCGCGAGTCTTAGTGGAGATGAAAGTAGATGCTATAAAGGAAGTGGTGCGTGCAAAAACAAGCTTAGAAGTGGTTTTTTTAACAAAATGTTGAATATGAATATGCACCGCCTAGTTGTGATAACTGTAAATGTTTTGGACATGTTAGACGATGGTGTCCAATTAGTGGATGGTGTGAAAAGTGTTTGGAACACGGTCACTTGATAGATAAATGTACTGAAGTGTGGGTTCAAAAGGAGAAAACTACTGAAGCTACTGATGTACAACAGCATATTGAACATTAAGAAACTAGTACAAGCAGTGGGAACAATAATGAAAGAGGGAGTGACATTGGTGCTGGATCCTCCGTTAGGTAGGAGGAGAATGCAACACAAACATTTTTTCAACTGAGGTCAATATCGATTTAGTTCCAGACAGTAGTATGGAGAACCACAATAATGATTCATCAGAAGTAACTCCTGATGAACCAGTGAGGGCTCATAAAGGAACAAGTGTAATATCTATTGTAAGAGCAAATGTGGTATCAAGTAATACAGAGGAACTGATCAATATCAATGCAACAGCAGAAGAAATGAAGAGTGCATTCGAAACTAATTCCATAACAGAGCATCATTGTGTTATTTCTGAAAGCACAGTTCAGGAAACCACTAGCTTTGCATTGTCATCATTGGATCTTAATGAAGGCACAAACATTCAACCAGAAACTATCACATAGCAAGAGGAGATTAACATGCCAATTATTGCATCAAACAACTTAAATTTTAATGCTAATCATGATAATAATGCTGCTATTTCTATTGATGTGCAGGTTCCCACTGAAGTAACAAGGCCTGCTATTCTGCCTGAGAGCATCCAAACTGCCTTCCAATCCTCTGACTCACTCACTAACTCACCTACAAACAAGATTAAAGGGGACAAGTTAATTGTTGCTAATGATATATGGAATGAGAAAATATGTAAAAAAAAAAAAAACAGGAAGAAAGTTTACATAGATGATGTAGGGTCCGCTCCACCTGTGAGGAGGAGTGGCAGACTCCAAAAATAACGATTCTGTACTGGAATGTGAGGGGGTCCTATGGACCAGATAGATGGTTGGATATACAATATTTGATAAATAAATATAAACCATCGGTGTTTGCTCTGTTAGAAACTTAGATCTTTTATGATAATATTGATAAGTTTGTGGATAAGTGGGGTTCAGATTGGATATGCCTAAATAATGTTGTTCAGAATGGGAAATGCAGAATTATGGTGTTAATAAGAATCTATGTTTGGGATGCCTCTTTAGAATCAGAAAGTTCTCAGCATGTTTCTATGTTACTGAATAATAATACATGTGGTACAATTAGATGCACTTTTGTGTATGCTGAGAATCTGCCCGTAGACAGGGTAAATTTATGGCAATATTTGGAACAAGCAGCTCAATTAAATCAAAGACCTTGGTGTGTTTTAATTGTGTTAGATTGATTTGTGAGAAGTCTGGTGGTAATAAACTCTTTGAAGCTAGAGTAAAAGAATTAAATGATTGTTTAATTAAGACAGGACTATGTGAACTTAAAGGTAGTGGTTTTAACTATACTTGGAGATCAGGCTCTACGAAGAATATTGCTTGCAAACTTGATAGAACTTTGATAAACCTAAATTGGTTAAATTCTCACACACACTTTACAGTGCAGTATCTACCTTGTAAGTCAAGTGATCACACCCTTATGTTGCTCAACATGTATGACAAAGCAAAATTGAAAGGATTTAAGCCTTTTAGATGTAGAACTGCGGGAATTTTTTTAATGGATACGAAAAAATAGTAAAAGAAAATTTCAAAATCAATAGGATGGGTAACTTACAGTTCAATTTTGTTTCTACTCAGAAAACACTTAAATTAGCATTCAGATTTTGGAGCAAACAAATTAAAAGTGTTGACCAGCTTGTGGATTCCAATAGGAAAAATTGTGCCAAATTACAGACTCTATACGATTCTTACCCTAATAAGGCAAATGCTAAAGCTCTTGCTGAAGTACAAAAACAGTTGCATACTAGTTTACAAATGCTTGTTGAAGATAATAGACAGAAATCTAAAATTAGCTGGCTGACAATGGGAGATGATTGCACAAAATTCTTTCATGCTAAAATGAGTAAAAGAAGACATAAAAACAGTATGGATGGTCTACTTGATGGAGACATGAATTTACATAATAATTTAAGTGCTAAAGTAGTAGAATTTTATAAAAAACTATATAATGGTGAATTGATGTGTTCCGACTTTCTAATTAATGTGTGCTCTCCTCTCTAGAACTATTCTAGAGGATCACACATTTTTCTCAAATTGTTACTTGCAAAAAGGTTGTGAACAACAGTAGTAAGTGTTTTTTGAACTGCCCAATTGATTTGAATGAAATCAAAACAACAGTTTTCTCAATACAAGATGATAAGGCTCCTAGGCCTGATGGGTACATTGCCAAAAGTGGAAATTAGCCACAAGGGCCTCTTTAGCAAGTGGAATTAATTTCTAGGACACACAACTGAAATAATTACTTTCAAGGACAAAACGTAAAATAATTAGTTTATAGGGCCTAAAAACCTATGAAATTATGTCCTTGAAAGTAATTGGACTGCTGACTTTGTCCTTGAAAGTAATTATTCTGCTGACTTTGGCCTTGAAAGTAATTTCTTTGAATGTGTGTCCTAGAAACTAATTGGACTGCAAAGTTTGTCCTTCTGGTGAAATGCCCCAAATTTATAAGTTACATTGGAACAGCTATAATAAATTCCTACTGAAAGCAGTTCAAAGTGCTTTCAATAGTGGTAAATTTGTAAAGGAATTGAATCATACATTATTGGCATTAGTACCTAAAGAATATCCTGTAATCAGTATAGCAAGTTTTAGATTCATTGCTTGTTGCAATTTCCTATACAAAGTTATTGTTACGGTCTTATGTAATAGAATGAAACCTCTTATGGAGCATCTTATATCTCAAAACCAATGTGCTTTCATACCTAACAAAAATATCACAAATGGCATTATTTTGGCACATGAACACATGAGGGAGTTTCACACTGGTGGAGCAGGTAAGATATGTATCAAAATTGATCGTAAAAGGCATATGATAAACTCAACAGGAAATTTATATTGCATATGCTTAGAAAGACGGAGAATCCTGAAAATTGGTTGAAATATTGAGGAATTAATTACCACCCTAAATTTTAGGATTTTATATCATGGTATTCCTCAAGAGTGTTTCTTTAACAACAGAGGAATTAGACGGGTGATCCTCTTTCCCCTTATCTATTCTCTATCGTTATGGAATACTTCAACATTAAAATGGAGTTAAAAGCAGCTAGGGGCAATTAAAATTCATCATGTAATGCCAAGCTTTACACACTTAATGTTATGTTGATGAATCGATGATATACTGGTATTCATGAAAGCTGATATTAATGGAGCTAAGGCAATTAAGAAAATGCTTCAAAACTTGGAAAAATATGCTAACCTGCGAGTAAACACTACAAATACTAAAATTATGTTCCGTAAAGACTGTGCTTGCAAAGGGGAAATTCTTAACATTCTGCTATTTCAAGAAGGTAAACTCCCAATAAAATATTTGGGAGTGCCTTTATCAGTGTCGTACATTAAGGATGACGTGTTCAGTGGATTACTAAATAAAATCCTTCCCAGGTAGACTTTATCATGAATTTTCCATTGTTTTCTTCCTACTGCCAGTAGTCTTGTTGCTTGTCATTGTGAATTTTGATTTGTTTTATTTGATTGATGTGTTTGTTGGAAGTTCTGCTGCATTTAACTACCATGCTCCATTATTTATGATGCTGCTCACTTTCTGATTGCGGGTTCCGACCATTGTCGTGTATGACCATCCAAGAATGTTTCTTAATAATTTCTCATTAATACAGGGTCCATCCAAAGGCTTGTGTCTCTACCATGTACTATATTTCTAGTGAATAATTGCTTGCCTACGTCTCCTTTTCTCATTAATAATTTCCATGTACATGAAGAGTTGTTGTCTAAGTTAAGTTTAGAAATTTTTATTGCTGCAATATCTACTCTTCACCTATGCTTCCCATAGTGAATCATTTTGCAAGAATTTCCATAGCAAGTTTATTCCACTAGCTTTTTCCATGTCTTCTAGCTTTCCTAGGCCCAGTCCTTCACTTTTAAGGATGCACACAATACTCTAGCTTATATTGTGAGCTTTTCTTGCCAAAGAAAGTTAGAGATATCTACTCTATTTTCTTTAGTACTATTTTTGGAACTTGACATGTTTGCATCCAAAATTGGGTGATAGGCTAAAGGATAGATTTTATGAGTTCTAGTCTACTATTGGTGTTTAAAAATCTGATGCTCCATATGGAGTAGTTTATTTGTTAAATTTATCAATTAAGTCTCCAAGGTCCATTATTTTGAGTTTATCATTAAAGAGTGTCACGCCAAGTATTTGATTGGTAAGGAGGTAATCTATATACTAATATGCTCTTGAATTTGCATTTGTTGGCTACCTCCTTTCCAAAGAAAAATCTAGTTTTTTGGATCTTAATTAGTAGGTTTGCTTGGACTTCTAGTTCTTATAACTCCGACTATTTGCAAAAGCACTTGTTACATTTTCTTTTGCCATTATGAGAAGATCATCGGCATGAGCTAAGTGGTTTATAATTGGACACTATTACTACCGATAACACCACGAGGGATGCCACTTATGATGATACAAAAAGTAGGGGTTAATATACACCAGTAAACATAGGACTGGAGCCGAGGAGGGAAGTCCATCTTCATCATGTACATGATGAATTATATGCCGATCTTGTCATAAGCTTTTTGAAGAACTACTTTTATGCACGTGCTTTACTTGATCTTCTATTAAAGCTTCTTTTCATTTCATGTGCAAGTAGAGAATTCTTTGATATGCATCTATCTGGAATATAAGCACTCTTATTGTGAGAAATAAGTTCATTCCTGAGGCCTTTTATCCTGTTGCAAATAATATTAGTTATGATTTGTAAATTACATTACAACAGGATATAAGCCTATAGTCATTTATGTTGCTAGTAGTGGTAGTTTAGGCACTAAAGTAATAAATGTGTGATTTATTTCTATAGTGAACTTCCCTGTTAGAAAAACATGTGAGATGGCTTGTGGTGGCTCCTCCTTAAGTTCATCCTAATGATTATTAGGATTTTTGGTGATACAATATTTTCAAAATTAATAGATTTTGGAGATATTCTCAGTATTTAGTTACTCGTTTTGTGCATGAAAAAAATGGAAAGAGAAATTAAAGAGATAGGGATTTGGAGATATTTGCCATATATATTTGATTTCCATATTTTATAAAAGGAGAAACAAAAGGAATCAAATAGGAAAATAATTGATTGATGGATGGAATATTATCAACCAATTACATGGCAAAGCAATTAATGGGAATATTATTATTCCATGAATTGATTTATTTATATAAATTAATTGCTTCATCCCTAAGTAACTTTTCTCTATATATAAAGAGAGACATAGAGAAGGTTAAGATAAGATGTAAGAGAACAATCTCTTGTTTATTTTTCTTCATTTCTTTTTCTCTTCTGTAAAAAACTCTGTAACCTCTTCAAATAGTAATAAAGCTCTTCCCCATTAAAATGGACGTACACTATCTCGCGATAGTGGAACCACTATAAATCTATGTGTTCTCTCTTGTCTCTATATTTTTTTCTATGATCTATAATTACCTATTTGTTCTATCACGCCAAATTGCAAGATCCTATTTTTCCGCTGAGAGGGTTCGATTTCCCCCCTCTACAACTGGTATCAGAGCTAGATTCGCAAAAAAGGTGTTTTGGTAGAATGGCAGGAGGAGATGAAAATAGTACAAATAGTACTTTAGCGCCAGTAGTTGCTCCATACGTCAGAGGCTCCTATGTGGCTTCAAGATCACAGTTGACGATAGAGAAGTGGAATGGTGAAGGAGATTTTGAAAAATGGCAATGGATGATGAAAGCAGTTTTGAGGAGAAATCGCGTTCATCAGGTAGTATTTGATACAGAGACATTGCCTGCTGATATTTCATCAGTGGAATTAGAAGAGATGGAAGAATGGGCTTTTACTACTCTCCAGCTTGCTATGGGAAAGAATGTAATTTCTGAAATCAGTCAGGAAACCACAGTCAAAGGCATTTGGAAGAAGTTGGAGGACCTCTACATGAAGAAATCCCTAACTAACCGTCTGATCCTATTGAAGACTTTTTTCACTTATAAAATGAAGGAAGGTTCTTCAATTAAAACACACCTAAGTGTGTTTGATGACCTGTTGATGAAGATGAAGTCTGTTGAGTTGAAAGTTGATGAAGAACAGAAAACAATGATTCTGTTGTGTTCGCTTTCAGAACGGTACACTGGTTTCGCTAACAGCCTTATCTATGGTAGAGATACATTGACATTAGATAATGTGAAGACAGGTTTGCTCAGTGAGGAGTTGAGAGATCAGATGAAAGAGTTTGGTGTTGGTGATAGTAGTGGAGGAAGTAATAGTAGTTCAGATTTATTTGTTGAGAGAGGTAGAGTAGAGAAGAAAGTGAAGAATTACAGAGGGCGTTCCAATTCTAGGAAGCCTCATTGCGGAATAAGTCAAAAGATGGAATGTGTCATCATTGTAAGAAATCAGGCCATTGGAAAAGAGACTGCCCAGATCTGGAGAAGAAGACTGAAGGTTCTTCATCTATTGCGATGGAGAAAGATGATAGCGATTTATTGACAGCGGTTGTATCAGATGTTGCAGACTACTGGGTATTAGATTCTGGAGCATCATTTCACATGACTCCTAATAAGGATTATTTTTCTTCCTTTGATGCTAAAGAAGGAAGTTCCATCCTTATGGGGAACGATGCTACATGTAAGTGTATGGGAGTTGGTTCAGTTCGCATTCGCATGTATGATGGGATTGTTCGCACACTTTCAGATGTTCGCTATGTTCCTGGTCTTCGGAAGTCATTGATATCATTAGGCCAATTGGCATCATTGGGATGCAAGATAACCATTGTCAAAGATGGTTTGAGAGTTTCTAGAGAAGCACTTGTATTGATGAAGGGTGTTATGGTAAGAAATCTGTATTTGCTGATGGGTACCACTATTCATGGAGAATTATGTGTTGGAGTTGATAGTTCTAAAAGTTTGGATGCTACCTAACTTTGGCATTTGAGACTAGGTCATACTTCAAAGAAGAACTTAGAGTTGCTTCGTAAGAAGAAAAAGATCAAGGGAGAAATCTTCAACAAGTTGAACTTTTGCAAGGAGTGTGTATTGGCAAAGCAAACCAGAATTTCTTTTGGTGACGGTATGCATACTTCTAAGAGGGTACTTGATTATGTGCATTCAGATGTTTGGGGGCCATACCCTACTGCTTCCATTGGTGGAGCTTATTATTTTGTTTCATTCATTGATGACTACTCGCGCAAGATTTGGGTGTATGTAATGAAAGCTAAGTCGGAAGTATTTCAGAATTTTAAGGTTTGGTTAGCTCTTGTTGAAAACCAAACAGGAAAGAAATTGAAGATTCTTAGATCCGGTAATGGTGGCGAATATGTCTCCAAAGAGTTCCTTGACTACTGCAGACAAAGCGGTATTAGAAGACATTTTACTACACCCAGTGATCCGCAATCCAATGGGATTGCTGAGAGGATGAATATGACTCTACTTGAGAAGGCCCGTTGCTTGATAGTGACTGCGGGTATGTCTAAGGGTTTTTGGGCTGAAGCTGTTTCGACTGCAGCACATATTATTAATCGGATTTCGTGCTCAGCCATTAGTGGGAATATTCCAGAGGAGTTATGGAGAGGTAAAAGCACTTTATTAAGTTATTTTTGTATATTTGGATGTCCAGTTTATGTTCACAATACAGGACAAGATAAGTTGGAGCCTAGGGCCTCCAAGTGTGTTTTTCTTGGTTATACAGATGGAATAAAAGGATACAGAATTTGGAATCCAGTTACGAAGAAAGTTATACACTCCAGACATGTGACTTTTGATGAGTCAGCAATGTTTAAACCTTTGGAAGGTTTATCAGACGGTTCAGATTCAGTTGATGAGAAGGCCGAAAAGACCGAGATTCCCAATTTTCAAACCCAAAGTACAGCTATTACTATTGGCAATAGTGATAGAACAGTTGATGATACATCACATGATAATCCACAGATTTCCTCTAGTAGTGATGGAGATGGTCATGAAGCTAAAGAGGATTCAGCTCAAGGTGGAGCTCAAGATGGAGCTCAAGGTGGAGCTGAAGGAGAGTCAGGCGACATAGTCATTCGGGCTAGTCAAAGACCAAAAAGAGCTCCAATTAGATATGGAGATTGGGATTATGCAAATTTGAGCCTTGATGATCAGTTTGAGTATGCTTTACATGTTGTTCATGATGAACCATTAAGCCTTGAAGAAGCCATGAAGTCGGATAATAATTCGAAGTGGAATTGCGTTATGGAAGAGGAGATACAGTCTTTGTAGAGGAACAAGACTTGGGATTTGGTACCACTACCTCAAGGAAGCCGAGCCATAGGTTGCAAGTGGGTGTTCAAGCTGAAAGACGATGGTAGATACAAGGCAAGATAGGTAGCCAAAGGGTTTAAAAAAAAAGGGGTTGGAGTATGATGAAATATTTGCTCCAGTTGTTAGACAAACTTCGATTCGAATCCTACTTGCGATAGTTGCTGCTCACGATTTGGAGTTAGAACAACTTGATGTGAAGACTGCTTTCTTGCATGGTGATTTGGAAGAAACCGTTTACATGAAGCAGCCGAAAGGATTTATTGTAGACGAAAAACCAGATTGGGTATGCAGGTTGAAGAAATCTCTTTATGGTTTAAAACAGTCGCCTAGACAATGGTACAAAATGTTTGATTCTTTTATGCTTTCACATGGTTTTAATCGTAGTACTAAAGATGCATGTGTTTATTTCAAGCATTTAAAGAATAGTAATTGGGTGTATTTGCTTTTGTATGTGGATGATATGTTGATTGCTTCTAAGGATAAAGCTGAAGTTGATGAGTTGAAGTTGAAATTAAAAGCGGAATTCGAAATGAAAGACCTTGGAGAAGCAAAGAAAATTTTGGGGATGGAAATCCAAAGAGATAGAAATCTTGGACTTTTGAGACTTACTCAAAAGGAATATATTAAAAAGGTGCTTGCTCGGTTTAGCATGGATGGAGCAAAGGCTATTAGTACACCCATTCCTTTGCATATACAGCTTTCTAACAAAGACTCTCCGATATCAGAAAAGGACAAGGCCTACATGAAAAAGGTGCCTTATGCGAGTGCGATAGGTAGCTTGATGTATGCTATGGTGTGCACTAGACCTGACATTGCTCAGACTGTTGGATTGGTTAGTAGATATACAGCAAATCCGGGACAATCGCATTGGGAGGCAGTGAAGTATATTTTTAGATATCTTAGAGGAACATCAGATTATGGTCTTGTCTTTGGCGGCAGAAATAAAGATTTCAACTTGATTGGATTTTGTAATTCAGACTATGCCGGAGATAGAGATAGAAGGAAGTCAACCTCAGGCTATGTGTTCACTCTTGGAGGAACGGCTATTAGTTGGAGAGCGAGGTTGCAGACTATAGTTGCTTTGTCTACTACAGAGGCAGAGTTGATAGCTGCAGTTAAGGCAGCTAAGGAGGCACTTTATTTGAAGAAGTTATTGTGTGATTTGGGCTTTGTACAAGATAATTGTTTGGTGAATTGTGATAGTCAGAGTGCAATTCATTTAGCTGAAAATCTGGCTTTCAGCTCTAGGACAAAGCATATAGAGGTAAGAGAGTCTTTCCTTATCTCCATGAATGAAGAGAAGTTAGTTCGCCTTCAGAAGGTTCATACAAATGACAATGAAGCAGATATGTTTACGAAGGCCTTATCTGCTACTAAGTTCGAGCATTGCTCGAACTTGATTCACTTGATGAAGTGCTAGGTGCCACATGGTAGCACTATGGGGAAGAGAGCAACTTGGTTGAAGTTAAGAGAAGATGTGGCATTCTTCTTGTATGAAGAGATATGAGTTATTTTCTTTTGGTTGCACAACGTCTGCCTTATTTATTTTTTTTGATTGTTTCCAACACTTTGTTGATGGGCGGTGGCCTTGCCGGAGTTCATTAACAAAGTGCAATGAGGGGTGGCTTTTGCAGGAACTCATTGAAAAGCATTCATTTTGGAGTATCTTGGTTTGGAAGAGATACTGTATCAAGGTGGAGATTATTAGGATTTTTGGTGATACAATATTTCCAAAATTAATAGATTTTGGAGATATTCTCAGTATTTAGTTACCCGTTTTGTGCATGAAGGAAATGGAAAGAGAAATTAAAGAGATGGGGATTTGGAGATATTTGCTATATATATTTGATTTTCATATTTTATAAAAGGAGAAACAAAAGGAATCAAATAGGAAAATAATTGATTGATGGATGATATATTATCAACCAATTACATGGCAAAGCAATTAATGGGAATATTATTATTCCATGAATTGATTTATTTATATAAATCAATTGCTTCATCCCTAAGTAACTTTTCTCTATATATAAAGAGAGGCTTCTCAGATAAGATGTAAGAGAACAATCTCTTGTTTATTTTTCTTTATTTCTTTTTCTCTTCTGTAACAAACTCTGTAACCTCTTCAAATAGTAATAAAGCTCTTTCCCATTAAAGTGGACGTACACTATCTCGCGATAGTGGAATCACTATAAATCTGTGTGTTCTCTCTTGTCTCTATATTTTTTTTCTGTGATCTATAATTACCTGTTTGTTCTATCACGCCAAATTGCAAGATCCTATTTTTCCGCTGAGAGGGTTCGATTTCCCCCCTCTACAACTAATGATTTTGTAGAAACTTCCACAACCATTAGGTCCTAGGCTACTATTGTCACCTGTCTGAAATGTAGCATCCCTCGCTTCTTGCATATATATTGGTTTATTTAGTTTTATTTTGGCATTTTAAGATAAAATCTTTTTACAGATTGTGGGTTGGAAATTTTCGTTTACTAATTTGTGATGAAAACAAATTTATGTAGTGGCCCACTGTTTCATTTGCTAATCTGTTTTCTTCGCTTGTGGTCCTTGCTCACTAGTGAATCTGTTTATTTGAGTCTTGCTTTTTTTTCTTGACGTCATTGCATGAAAAAACCTTGAACGATGCTTCCCTTGTGTAAGCCAATTTATTTTGGTAATTTGGATTATTTTTTTCAGTAGCTTCAGAATGTAAGATTACCTGTAGTTACAATATGCTGGTTTCATATTCTCTTGGATCAACCTTGATCATGAGGGTTGTTCAATAGCTGTAAATATAATGTGTTGTTTCTTTTCTTGATATTTTCACACTACCTCTTAGTACTTAACTTATAGTTCCAGCTCTTAAGGCTTTCTTTGATGCTTTTAAATTTGGTGATAAAACTGAACATGAGGTTACCATTACCTGTTGTATTGATACTTCTTTAAATTGCTTCATGTTAACCTACCTGAAATTTCCATGAATTATTGTATTTAAACGCTTATGTTTGTTTTTTAGTCCACCCAGAGAAAAGGTTGATGAGGATAGGTGAGTGATCACTTGTTGAATGATTTAGTGTAGTAACCGTGACTTGAATGAAATTAGTGATGAATTCAAAATTTCCTAAAGTTCTATCTATTCTACTGTGCACACTAAGTTTAAACCACCCCTCCCAGTAAAGAAATTGCCATCAGTTTCTATTTCTTTTAGTTCAGTTGTAATAAACATGACTAAAAATTGTTTTCTACAGCTAAGTGATTAGTGTGTGAAATTCTTTCATCATTGCTCAAACCACTGTTAAAATATCCTGCAACTAACCAAGGAATGGTGATGTTGTGTGATTCATCCCTTAAATTGTTCTGTAGACTTAGTCTCTCTAGTTCAGTATTTTTTACATAAATAAAAATGAATACTAGCCTTATATCACTTCTTAAGTAAACATGTTATATGCTGGTCTGACTTAAAAAGTATATAGTGCTGCCATGCAGTGCCGGCCCAATGATGTTGGTTGCCCTAGGCAGAAATGAAGGAAAAAAAATCAATGAAAAATGGCATGTGCTAGGAATTGAACCCTGGTTGATAAAGTCTGAAGTGTTGAGTTCAAACCATTACCCTAAAACCCTTTCTCTTCTATTTGTTGCCCTACTCCCTTTCTATACTGCGTTTTTTAAAAGCATCTGAAACATTTCGTTGCCCCCTTGCCCATCTCCGGCGGTGTTGCCCTAGGCGATGGTTTTGCTCGCCTTACCCTGGGGCCGGCCCTGCTGCCATGTAGTATTGTCCCACAATAAAGTATTTTACCTCTCGTATCCAGATTATTGCCAAGTGTAAGAGACTTATTTTTATTAAATAGAATGTCGAAAGTTTTGATGTTGTTTCATTTTTTTGTGCTATACTAATCCTAAAAAGGAAAGATTATAGCATGCAAGATGTTGTAGAACATCCTGCTTCCTAATGAGAGATTTTAACCCTCTCATATTCCACATAAGGAACATTATTAGTTCTAGGAATAGAGCTACTTGAAGTAGTAGTGCTTAACTTGTCTTTGTTGATTTTCTTTGAACATGTTCTGAGTTGGGAAGTGAATTTGTCCCGCTATGGATTGTCTATGACATCAGCGCCGCTTGATGCTTTGAATTCAAACCCCTTTTCCTCATTTCTCAATTTAGGAGTGAGACTTTGTTTATTGGTTGCTCTTTCATTTTGTGTTACAGTGGCATGATTGGACTAAGTGTTGTTATCTAGCTGAGGGAGTGTTGGACTTGTCTGGGATTGCATTGTTTTAGGATTATGAGGTGTTGTGGTAAACTGCTGCGGGTTTGAATAATCATTTGTCAGCTCTAGCTCTATCGTTTCAGGCTCATGTGCTATTGAGGAATTTCAGTGTGACCTTACTTCGCTTATTGATGGAATTCTGCTTTCTTGGTTGGCGTATTATGGTTCATAGGATAGTTTGAAGCTTGTTCTGTTTTGCATTTTTATTTGTGAACTAGATTGAATATCATTGCGTTGTACTTATAAACTGGGACTGTGGACACTTTTGTTTGTATAATTTTTTACATTTTTGTGTTGGTATTCCCTGAGAATTGTTATGTGGTTTCTGTATTTGTATCTTTATTGCATTTTCATGAACTTTGCCTTGATTCACTTCTTGTATATTATTTAGAGCGCCAGCGTTGGTTGAGTTTTGAGATGTAGATGAACCATCATTGAATTGTTGCGAGTCCACGTCCATATTTGGCCTGCTAACTTCACTGGAATTTGATTTAGGAAACCATTGTTTTTCAAAGTTGCGGTATTTGAGTAGGTAGCTAAAGCATTTGCAGTTTTGGCAAAGGCAAGGCTTCCACTCATACTCGACTCTTTGAGATGAAACTTTGTTTCTCATTATGATTAATACTTCTGATGGGAAATTGAATTCATTGTTTATTTTGATTAGTATCCTTGCAAAGGTAATTTTGATTATACCTTATGTGTAGTGGTCCGTCTTAATTGGAATGTCCAACAATGAAGCTATTCTACTAATGCCTTTTCCGACCAGCAGTCCAACATCCTGGAAACTTAACCCACACTTGAATAATGTGTAGATACTCCATACCGAGGTTAAGTTCATGAAGTCACCTTTTCATCATCATAAGTTTACGATAGTAAGAATATGTCCACCTTCCAAAACTTTGTCACAATCTGATTTATTATCAAATTTGATAATGTAGAATTCATTATCATTTGTGTAAATTTTAAATATACCTTCCGACTTCAGTATCGTCTTTGTAATATTGGTACAATAAGATTAGCAAATAAAAGAGATTAAAAAGTCATATATCATATATATTTAAATAGCGAAAACAGAATAGAACCATTCGGGGAATTGAAATAATAACACACGACTAATATTTTTAGCTATTATTAATACGGGAAATAAAACATATTTTCTAAGAAAAGATTGAGTTACTAATGTTAAACCTCTTATTGCTTGAGTCCGGTTCTGTAGTAGAGGTGGGAAAAAACCATCAACTATAACCCCAAAAGAACCAGATTTCGTAAGCAACATAGAGGAAGAATGAAAGGAATATCTTGCCGGGGTAATCATATTTGCTTCGGCAGATATGCTCTTCAGGCACTTGAACCCGCTTGGATTACCGCTAGACAAATAGAAGCAGGACGCAGAGCAATGACACGATATGCACGTCGTGGTGGTAGGGTTTAGAGCCTACAGCATAAATAATATTCGAGTTCTTCCGGTATCTTTTCGCCGAATCAATAGTTGAATTTTTCATTTTCACAAATGTTCTCTCGTTGAACTTTGTTGGTTGTTAGAATTGTAGGGGTGCTGATACCGAAGCCCGATCCTCTATGATGCATCTTTCTATGTTCTGGCTGAAGGCGTCGTGAACAAGATATGTGACGGCACTGACTGCTATCTCGGAACTTCAGTTTTCCCATTTCTAAATAGTTTGTGCCTAGATTTGGAGGCCATAGCCGGTGCCGTTTGGTTTGTAGTATTGGTTGGGATATGATTTGTGTTACTAGCAATTCACCTAGACCTTCGAGATTACATGGTTGTACAACTTTTGTCAATTGG
Source organism: Allium fistulosum (assembly GCA_030737815.1). Classification (NCBI taxonomy): domain Eukaryota; kingdom Viridiplantae; phylum Streptophyta; class Magnoliopsida; order Asparagales; family Amaryllidaceae; genus Allium; species Allium fistulosum. Next base: position 5,028,263 of record JASFAW010000015.1, read on the forward strand.
GGAAGAGATACGATCCGGTAGGGATTTATCTGGTTGAGTAGGGAGGTTTGGAGCTGGTAGCGGCTAGGGTAGGTTTCTAGAGGTTTCCACCACTAAGAGGAAACTAGGTATAAATAAGAATTTTTTCAATAGTTGTAACACCGCATATTTTAGAGTAGGCCAAATCAGTGAATGTTATAGTAAACAAGTTAATTAAATGGTTAACTTAATTTTGAAATAAGAAAATAAATTAATCAACCGATAATTTAAATAAAATAGTGAACGATGTTTAGATATTTAATTAAACTAAGTATTGAGAATCTAATTACTAGGCATGTGTGAAAATAAAATATGATTTTATTAAAATAAATTTTTAGTCATTTTATTTTGTTTTGATAAGGGAATGAAGTGAATTCAAGTGCAATATGGAACAAATGAATTAATAGAATAAGTAAGGGGTTTTAGCCTAAAGCCCATAACATTAACCTATTGAAGAAATCTCCTCTTCATTCCATTATGCTAAACAAAGCAAAATAAACCATAAATACAATTTTGGCCACCATTTTCTAGTTAAGGAAGAAGGAGATCAAATCAAATCAATTCCAAGCTTCATTTTTGGCAAGGCAAACCGATTTTTATGGTGGTCCTTCCACTTATATATACACACATGTGTACACACACGCGTGTATATATTTATAAATATATAAACAAAACAGAAGGCTGAAATGTCTTAGCAGCTACAGCTTACATATAATCTAGTCACATGTCATAGTACATATCACCAAGACACAAATTGACTCATAAAATAACTCACAAAAACTCTAAGGAAAGGAGACCAGGACGCAGCTAAGCTTCGAGAATGTTTTGGAATAACATCATCAATGTTGTACTCGATACCATCATTTAGCTCATCAGAATCATTATAATTTAGAGCATAAGAAGTTGCCAGAGGAGTCAGGGAAGGAGGCGACAAAGGAGGATGAGGCAGAGCTAAGGATGAAAGTGGCGACGGAGGCTCAGTTGGCACCTACAGAGTGGGAGTAGGAATGTAGGAAGAGGAACCTATATCAACGAAATTTTGTGGCCATCATACTTAACTGGATTAGCTCCACACTTATGCAACTCTGAATGGGGAAGGATCGATGGTGGTTTAACTCTCCATTCTTTGGATGGTGGCTTTTTAAAAGGTATCCTAGAGGCGAACTCGGCCAGCTCTGGATACATAGCATGAGAACAAAAAGAAGTGAGATGGACAAAAGAGTGGCAAACATTGCAATGGGGGCTTTCCAAAGGAAGCACACATCAATCAGTCTAAGCGAATGCTCAAACAAGAAAATAGATAAAGAGGCGGGAAGCTCTCTGTCTAGCATAATCGCTACCAAAGCTCTCGTGTATGCTAGTTTATCTCTTTGCTCCATAGACTTATCAAAACATACAAATTTGCCAATATGACTAATTAACCAATCCAACCCTTCAAGGGTCTGATAAAGAGATGGTAAGTCTGAGAGATGAACACAAACTCTAATAGATCTAACATGCTTATGGACCGAGTCAATAGACGAAGTCATGGTTATAATAAAAAAAATTCTTGATAATAAAAGGATCATATTAAGTATTCTATCTTGATCATCGAGACAAGAGAATTTAAAAGAAACAAATATTTGTCATATATAACTTTATTTTTCCTTTTATCTTCCATACACTAAGGAGATATCTTTTAATAATATTATATGATAAGTTTTTATCCAAAAAGAAACCCAGAAGATAATTCTTTCAACATGTCTTTCTGGACTCAACTACCTTACTCGAGGGAACTAGAATATTATCAATACAACCAATGAGATAGTTTTTAAAGGAATATCTTTCGATGTTTATCAGTTTGCGATTGAACTGTGAAGACCTAGCAATTGGTAGAGGGAAACTAACATCATCCACAAGAGAAGAAGAGATACTTGCATATGCTTTAGCAACATACACATGCTTTGATTGAGAAACATCAACAACATTAGGCATAGAAAGAGAAACTGGCATATGAGACTGGGTAGGAATAGCACTAATGGGTTCGAATAAATCAGTAATTCCAAAGAGAGTCGTAGGCCTACAATTGTTGAAAATATCCTTAAGCTCATCTGGAATGGCAAAATCATAGGGGGAATGTCACCAATGATGTAGAATTAGGAGATCTAGGCAGCAAGGCTTTCTTTGGATTACATTTTAAAGATGGGAATTTAGCATCATCATGTATCGGGATTACAGGCTTCTAACGAATCTTGATAGACCTCATCACTTACAGATTATGAGGTTGGTGGTTGTGATAAATCCAAGCTTCATTTTCAAAGAATAGAGAAGGTTTTATTTGCTATTCTTCATCTAGGTAAGAAATATTATAACCATTACCATTCTAATCCCTTTTGGGTTTCATAGAATGTGTTTTATTTGTTGTTTATGTTAGGTATAATAAATTTTCATGATGATATAATGAATCTATATGAAATATGTTGAAAATGCCTAAAATAATGATCAAATTAAAAGTGTAACCTAACCTAATCACCTTCAAACAATTTGAAATTTGGATATATTGTTTATGGTATAACTTCTGGGATGGGATTTTACTATCATTATTTTCCCATGAGCGGATTAATTATTATGAATTTTCTAAGGTGAAAATATGTGATTTTTAACTGAAAAATAATGTTTCTAAATAGTAAATACTAATATTTTGGTACGAAAGTTTTACTCAAGTTAGATAATTTTATTCAAGATTTTGGGGATTTTTGAAATTTTTTCATAATTTTCTTAATTAGTATGAATTAGTTAGTGAGATAATGAATTATGTTAAATAATAAACTAATTAATTTAATGATAAAGTAATGAAATCAAATTGTCGCATATAATAACCTATATGGCATAAGTTAGGTAATGGCAAATATCTTTATTACAAATGTAAAGAAGATATCAACAAGTCATTACTTTACTATGTAATAAATCACTTTTAACTTATTAACAAAATTGTCATTATATCCTTATCACTAATGTTCTTATCTCTAATGTCCTTATCACCAATTCATAAAATGCGTCTATCTCCAAAAATATGCCGTCATCATCAAAATGTAACTAGCTCCATAAATGTGTCATCATCACCAAAATGTGACTATCTCCATAAATATGTCCTCATCACTAGAATGTGGCTATCTCCAGAATGTCTTCATCACCAAAATGTAACTATCTCTAGAAAATTTTCCTCATAGCTAGAATGTGACTATCACTAAAATTGTGTCCTTACCACCAAAACGAAATGAACATTTCTATTAAGGACAAATACTTAGTAAAATTTTGATGCTCAGAGCATAAATTGATAAGAATACATTTAAAACGGTTGTCCTAATCAAAATGTCGATAAGAATTCTATTCCCCTTCGAATTTTCGTTAAGAATAATCTCTCTATTAGAACTTAAAAGTGGCCATAGGGCCAAGCTGAAGTAAAAAGCACTTTTCCCAAAAGCAAACATTATAGGGGATAGGAGCATGTTCCTTTCACGAGCTATAGTTCGACTTTGAAGCAACCATGATGCCAATCTGAGGTAGCTCCTTATTTGACCCAAAGTAAACATTTTGAATAACAAGAACACATTCCTATTGATTAACGTTGAGCTCCAAGGCTAACTCCATAGTAATCCCTAAATCGGCTCAAAGTGTACGGAGTCTTAGATTAAAGTGACCATGGATAATGATATAACCTATTTTTTCCCTATCACGTATTCATATAACAATCAAATATCGATGTATACTAGTTATTATACACCTATCATAGTGTAGTTAGTAAACCTAATGTGGCCATAATCGATAAGGTAAAGATTGTCAAGTTCCCCAACGTCGATAAGGTCTAACACAAATTAATCAATAGCCTTTCCCGAAGCAATCATTGGTTTACCCCAAAGAAAACTCTTAGGACAATAAAACACGTTTTTATCGCTCATCCTAGGCTAACTCCAAACTTTCCCGGTGTCAGCTTGAAGAAATAGGTTGGGATTAAAGTAAACATAAGAAATTCTTGAATCAAAATTTTGGATGATATTAACGATGACATTTTAGTCTATATGATATAATTAAAGTAAAAATTATTTTTAAAGTAAAAGTGATAAAATAAATGATTGAGTATGTGAAGGTAATTAAAAATTAGTAAATTAATTTCTAAAAATATGAAACTGGCATATTAGTAAAGTCTGAGCTAGTAAATTGGCGATAATTAATGAATTAAGTTTAATTTATTTTAAATGAACAAATGATCTTTTTGTTCTTTGTGAGGTCAGAAAGATGTATTAATTACTTATTATGATTAACTGGTATGTGATCACGATGAATTTTGGAGCAATTTTTCATCACTATCCCTAGAGTTTCAAAGGTTTAGCAACAATAGTTAAAGTAAAAGAAATTAGTTCGAATAAAGGTTGGGTGCCTAGGTCGAAAGTAATAGAGAATTAAAGTGCTGGAAAGTAAAAGACTAGAAGTAGTTCGGGAGGTTCCCTACGTCCACTGTTGAGAAGTATTCGCCATTAATGAGCCTTAACTAAAAGCTTGAGTCTAAAATTTAAAAAGAGTTTACAAATGATCAGTCAATTTGCTATTAGATAGATCTTTGATCTTGTACACTGGAATGGACCAACATACCTTAGGGCTAACTTCCCTGACTTTCCAAATCGTACCACACCCTTTATCGATGATACCTTGATAAAAACCTTATCTCCAACGGAGAATTCTAAGTCTTTACGCCTCTTGTCTACGTAACTCTTCTGTTTGGACTGAGCTTCCTTCATCCTTCCTTAGACCAACTCAATCTTTTCTGACGCCTCCCTAACCAAATCCGGACCTAAGACTAATCTGTCTCCAGTCTCCAACCAACATGCTGGTGATTTGCATGGCCTTCCATACAAAGCTTCAAAAGGCGCCATTCCTATACTAGTCTGGTAACTATTATTATAGGAAAACTCAACCAAATGTAGGTGATCTTCCCAAGATCCACCAAAGTCTAATACAAAAACTCTCAATAAATCCTCGAGTACCTTGTTGACTCTCTCCGTCTGCCCGTTTGTCTGAGGGTGATATGCAGTACTCATATTAAGCTTGGTACCTAACACTTCCTGTAGACTCTTTCAAAATTCACTAGTGAACAAAGCATATCTTTCACTAACTATACTACTAGGAACTCCATGTAGTCTAACTATGTTCTTCAGGAACAACTTAGCTAAAATAGGTGCCGTCCTGGTTGACTTTACCGGAATGAAATGAGCACTCTTGGTCAACCTGTCCACTATAACCAGTATACTTTTGTTACCTCTCTTTGACCTTGGCAACCCTTCTACAAAATCCATGGATATCGAATCCCATTTCCAAACTGGAATCTCTAAAGGTTGAAGAAACCCACTCGGCTTCTGATGTTCAGCTTTCACTTATTGACGTTTGCACACCGCCTAACCTATAAGCCAACATCCTTCTTCATACCTTCCCAATAGAAGCTCCTCTTTATATCCTGATACATCTTGGCCCCTCAAGGATGAATCGTAAACTTGGATTGATGACATTCTCCAAGAACTTCTTTCCTCAAGTCCTCCACATTTGAAACACACGATCGTCCCTTCTTTCTCAACTACCCTATTTGGTCAAGACTAAATCGCTTTAGATCATCGATCTCTGTTTCAACTTCAAGTCTCCTAATCCTCTCAGCTAATACTGGATCCTCCCTCTGTTTAGAAGCTATCCTCTCGATCAACATTGGCCAAACTTCTAAACAGGACAATATAGCAGTATTCTGACTAGAACTAGCAGTCGATCTTAACTGCAAACCACTACTGGCCAAAGCTTCTAGATCCTTCCATTCTGCCAACATAACTAACACCATATTTTAATGTCTTCTGCTAAGAGCATCCGCTACCTTATTACCTTTCCCTGGTGTATACTCTATTCCAAAACCATATGTAGCTAAAATCTCCAGCTACCTCTACTGTCTCATATTCAACTTCTTCTGAGAGAATAAATACTTTAAAGAATTACGATCAATATAAAGCTCAAACCTCTCCCTTAAGAGATAATGTCTCCAAATCTTCAATGCAAAGATCACCGCAGCCAACTCCAAATCATGAGTAGGATACCTCACTTCATGCGGTCTAAGCTGTCTGGATGTGTAGGCAATAACTTTACCCTTCTGCATCAACATTGCTCCCATTCCAAATGCATCAGTATACACCACCAATCCTTGGTTTCCGTCTAGAACTACTAACACTGGTGCATTGGTCAACAAATGCTTTAACTTAAGGAATGCTTCCCCACATTTGTTGGACCAGACAAACTTCACCTCCTTACTGGTTAACTTAGTCAAAGGTGCTGCTACCATGAGAAATCCTTGATGAATCTTCGGTAGTAGCGAGCAAGTCCAAGAAAACTTCTAATATCAGTCACCGTCTCTGGTCTCTTCCAATTATTAACAGCTTCGATCTTATCTGGATCGATTGACAAGCCTTTCTCTGAAACCACGTGACTAAGAAACTTAACCGCATTCTTCCAAAAATGACACTTGGTAAACTTCGCCTTTAGCTGATTCTGCCTTAGCATCTCAAGTACCACTCTAAGATGAACTTCATGCTCTCTCTCATCCTTAGAGTATACTAAAATGTCATCTATAAACACTCGCACAAACCTATCCAAGTACTCTCGGAAGATTCGGTTCATCAAATCCATGAAGAAAGCAGGTGCATTCGTCAATCCAAATGGCATCACTAACCACTCATACGAACCATACCTAGTTCGAAATGTTTTCAAAGGAATACTGTCCTACGCCACTCTTAACTAACGGAAACCTGTCACTAAATCCAACTGGGAAAACACTCTGGCTCCACTCAACTGATCAAACAGATCTTCTATTTTTGGCAAATGATACTTATTCTTGATCGTCCTTTCGTTCAACTTATGATAGTCGATGCACATCCTTAACGACCCATCTGGTTACTTCACGAACATCGCGGTCGCTCCCCAACGCGAACTACTTGGCCTAATAAAATTCCTTCCCTCAAGATCCACTAGCTGCACCTTCAATTCCTTCATCTCAATTGGTGTCATCCTACTAGGTGGTCTACTCACAGGTTCAGCTCCGGGCACAAGATCTATAGGGAACACAACTGCTCGTTTCGGTGGTAGTCCCGTGACTGACTTAAAGACATCCACAAACTCTCTTGCTACACGAACCTGACTTAACTCATCTCATATCTCCATAGCACTAAGCAAAGTAATAACACTCCGGTCAGAATTCTCCACTGAAAATATTACTTGTTAATGACTATCAGGGTATCTCAGTGATATCTCTCTGTCTTGGCAAAATATTATAGTCTCATACCTACCCAACTAATCCATACTCAAAATGATTTCGAAATCTACGAAATCAAAAACATCATACTACATGCAAACTTATGACCTAATAAATCAAGTTCTAACTGGTCACATCTCAACCCTAGGGTTGTATACCCTCCTATTGGATTCACAACCCTTAAGGAAGTAACAAGGTAGGTGGGTTCTAAGCATAATCTATCAACTAAACACTGAGATATAAATGAATGTGATGCACCGGTATCAAAAAGTACCCTAACTGGAATACTCTGAATCAAAAGCGTACCTTCCATCACAGTCTTCCCTTTATCAGCTGCAGTAGGCATAGCCGGTCCAATAGCAAAAATCTTTCCTTTGTCTACCCTAACTGGTTCTGGACACTGATTCTTGTAATGCCCAACTGGATCACAGTTGAAGCACTTCACGTTCTTCTCATTTGCAGCCTTCTTCCCATTACCTGACCGACACTCATTCGCCTAATGACCCTTCTTGTCACACTTATAGCAAACTAACTCTGCATTTGCCTTTTGGGCAGTATCTCCCTTTTGGGCTCCCTTCTTCTTAAAGAACTTTCTCTTCTTTCCCTGAGAACCCTGAATTTCCACTGGCTTCCCTCTAGCACAACTAACAAGCATCTCTCATGGAAAATGGTGTAACACCCCATATTTTTAGCAGCATTATTTAGGATATTTAATTAGTTAAATAAAATAAAATAATGTAAGATGATTAATGGATTAAGATTTGTGATTAAATAAGGGGTAGTCATGCCACGTTAAATAAGTGAACTAAAGAATAGAGAGAGAATAAAAAGATTAGGAAATATGCAAGGGCAAAATAGGAACAAGGCATATCCTTATACCCTAAACCCTTAACCCCTCAACATTCACGTTCACCTCATTTTTCACAATTCAAGCTAAGGCCGACCACCGTTAGGAAGAGCAAAGAAGAAGAAGAATTAAAGAGGAAGAATCAAATCACTTAATCAAGAACAAATCTCACATCCTTAATCAAAAAGCTAAGGTGAATAATGACTACATCTCATATTTTTGTTTGATTTCGGTTTTAGAAAAATTCTGAAAGTATTTGTAATTTTTTTGCCATGTTTTGAATGATAAATGGATATGTATATACTTGTAGATGGTTTAGGCTATTTTATATATGCATTTTATGATGAGAATTGATTTAGAAAACCTATTAAATGACATCCAATTGCCTTGCGAATTTAGATTTAGATTAAAAATAATAATTTAGAAATGGGTTTCAATTTTTATAATTTTCTAAATTAATGTGAAATTTATATGAATTTTCTAGTGAAGAAAATGTTATTTTGGGTTAAAAATTAATTACAGCCAAATTATATTGGCTTAGGGTCTGAGATTTATATATGTTGGAAAACATGTTTAAAAAGATTTTCTGTAATTTTTGTAGAATTTTCTTAAATGTTTTAATGGATATATAAAATTATTTAAGGCATGAGACTTGAATGTTTTATATATTTATAAAAAGGAGAAGGGGTATTTTGTAAATAATTCAAATTTTTATTTTTGAAAATCGGTAGTACTTTTAGAAAAGAAAAATGGGCAACCAATCATGATTTGACAAATAAGGCAGGTTAGGTACAAAGAAATAGTTTAAAAAGTCAAATCTACTTGCTTTTTCCTGTTTCAATGCTTTCGGCACCAGGTTCCGACTCCTTACCTCCGCCTCTGACACCATCAAAACCAATGCACAGGGTATCGAATATCTAGTACATAGTGAATTAGATAAAGGTGTAAGGCATTGGGTTAAAACAAGGGGTTCCAAAGGGGTTGAAGCGCTACTTTGCTTTTAAATGAAAATGCGCCTACTTTGCTTTCAACTAAACAGCTATCGACTTAGTCTGCTTTCGACTGGGTTAATGACTTTAACAAGAATGGTTTTAAAAAGGTTGCGCCTTTGATTTTAAATGACTGCTTTCGAATAGGTCGAAGCCCCTGACTACCACTCTTTACCTTTCGACCCAGAATGGTTTCGAAAGGGTTATTTTGTTTTTAAAACCAAGTCGCTTCTCTAATGTTTTCGAAGGGAAGGTTTCGACACCATCACTTCTTTACTTAGGATGCTTTCCAAAGAGATGCTTTCGACTTAAATGTTTTGATGAACCTTTTGCACTATAAAAAGTATAACCCAAATGGTTTCGAAAGAGATGGTTTTAATGATTTCGAAAGGTGTTTACACATGTTATAAATTGAACCCAAATGCTTTCGAAAGGCTTGATTTTTTAATGCGTTCGAAAGGTTTTAAGGAAGGGTTTTCCAATGGTTTCGAAATGTCTAAAAGGAAAGGTTTTCCAATGTTTTCGAAAGGCAATGTTTAAATGTTTTAAAGAGGATGTCTAAGGTTTTAAAGCTTTCGAAGGAGATGTTTTTCAATGCTTTCGAAAGGATAAATATAAATGGTTTGAAAGGTATGATTTCGAAAGATATGTTTTGGCCTTTGGTCTAAGGTTTTGCTTTTATTGAAAGAGATACTTTCAAAGGTTTTGAAAGGGGTACTTTCAATGGTTTCGAAAGGGTTGTTTAAAGGTTTTAAACAAAGGTTTCGAATGAGTTGCTTTTAGCAAAAGCCTAAGCATTTTATGTTAAAGAGGGTTTTAACTTATTTTGGAAGGATGGGAAAATCCTTAATAATTTCATCAACATTATTTTGGGTAAAGTATATATATAAGATGGCAAATAGCTTAGAGTAAAGCAAAGAGTATATTTTCCTTGTATATGTATGATTTAAAGTTTTAAATCATTTTTAAAAGGTTTTCAAGGAAAAATTTAAAGGGTATTTAACCCAAAGAAAATGACTCGGATTAGAAGACCAGATGGGACTTGTGTAGGGTCGTGCCCTATACTTATTAGCTATTAGCCCCTAGCTAATTTAGTCCAAAATTCCAGTTTGTAGGGCTTTGTCAGAAATGAGACTAAAATTATGTTACACGCAGAAAGGAATCTAAAAAGGAAAGACAGGTTATTGGTAAGCCCGCAAAACCACTAGGATCAGATAGACCTGGAGAAGTAAGTAAGGACAGACCGTCCAGAAGGGGAGTATCTAACAGTTGTTAGATTTTTATGTTTTCTGGTAGGCCCGAGTCAGCCAAGGGTTGGTAGTTAGCCAATCAAAATTACAGTATATGGACAGATAGTCCATATAATAATTGAAATGTACATATACATGATATTGCTTTACATATTTAATCAGTTTTGATTGTAGGATTATAATTTACAAAATATATGTTTTAAAAAGGGATATTAGTAAGGAGAAAACCCGTTCCGCTAAGCGGCATAGTCTCACTTAATATCAGATAACCGAGTTGTATAGTATTATTCACACTAGGCTTTATGTCTGACTCGAAGTTTATTTTCCTTAAACTCTTGGGTGCTCAAAATTGATTTGAGTAGGCTGAGGGTGGAGGTTTATAGGTTTTAGTAGGTTGACGAATAAAGCTTCCGGAGACGGGCAGGTGGCTGACGGATAGCTAATTAGCAGTTGCTGATATATTTTGGATTGATTCCGCTGTATTGTATATATAGTACTCTAATCAACCAAGGGGGCATCGTCATATGTAGCTCTTGGCGTAATATTGTAATAACTATATTTTATCTGAACTTGAGAAAGCGATGGGATTATATAATTTGAATGTGAAACATGCTTCTTGAAATGTAATTAGAAAAATATGTTTTTCTGAATCTATGATTTTGTTTCATATTCATTTTCTTTTGATATTATGAATACCACTAACATAGCCGTATTTAGTCGCCAGAAGTTAATACTATGGATGACTACATCATCTGTAGCACTTAGCTTTGAGCCTCTAGATAGGGGATGTTACAACTTGGTATCAGAGCATAGGTTTATGAAAAACCTTAACTAAAAAGATGATTTTGGAAAACATAATCCTAAGGAATTAGAGATAAGATCGGGGTATGGGATAACGCTATAGTAACGTACTTGTTTTTGCCATATATCAGTATGCACTTTATCTCTAGTCTCCTATCAATATTAGGTTATTTTTCTGTATCTCACGATGGTTCGAATGCAAATATGGATTCTCGAAGAGATAATGTTGGCGAGGAAGCACCACTGCAGATGGAAATTCCGGACCTAATACTAGAAGGAATCCAGGTCAGGCACGAGCTGGAAATACTGGTGCTGAAGCCCCGCAAATTGATATGGGAGCCATGTATCAGTTTTTCATGAATATGATGCAAGCGGGGGTTGCTACTGGAGTAGTTGGGGGAGGAGCCCAGGAAGCTCCAATAATCAACAATTATACTGCTTTGAGTAGGGACTATGCTGGTTGGGAGGAAAACCATTTGTTGGGACTGAAGACGCCATAGAAGTGGGGAACTGGTTGTTGCACTGTGAGAGGATTTTCATAGATTTAGGGCTCAGTGATGAGCAGAAAAGAAGGCTCGCTTCGAGGCAGCTTCAAGGAGCAGCTTTATACTGGTGGAATAGTGTGACAACTAGAGTGGATGAAGGAACCATGACATGGGCTGAGTTTAAGAGGAGGTTCGAGGAGAGATTCATGTCTGTGATGGCATAGTCTACCTTGATCAGGAAGTTTGCTGAGTTAGAGCAGGGAGGGATGAATGTGTTAGAGTATGCTACAAGGTTTGAGGAGTTGGCAAGATATGGTCTGCCACTAGGGATACCGTGATTAATAAAAACGAGAAGTTCATTATAGGGTTGAAACCTGAATTGGCCAAGGCTACATTACCTCATATCGGGGATCCTTGTGATGTTGTAGTAGAGATGGCTCTAAGACATAAGGAAATTATTGCTTTGGTGGAGAAGAATAAGGCGAAGGAGGTCCAGGTTGGGCAGAGTCAGAAAAGGAAGTTCTTTCCTAAGATGGGAGCCTAGAAGGGTGGAGCCGTAAAAAAGGGAAAGTCAGAAATTGTCTATTTTAAGTGCGACAAGAAAGGGCATTATGCGAATGAATGTCGTTCTGGAGAGGCAAAGAAAGTGACTGGGAAGAAGAATGTCAAATGCTTCAACTGCGATCAGATGGGTCATTACAAAAGCCAATGCAAGGAGCTTGCTAAGGATGGAAAGGGAAAAGTATATGCATTGGAGCCAGCTACCTCGAGACCCATGGCAGAGGAAAAAGGAAAAGAAGTGTTGGGAGGTACGCTTATGATTCTTGGTACGGCAGTTAGTGTTCTATTTGATACTGGTGCATCACATTCTTTTATATCTCGTTGTTTGGTAGATAAGCTTAACCTAGAACCCTCGTACCTAGATACTTCCTTAAGGTTTGCAAATCTGATAGGAGGATATGCAACACTTGGGATGAGATGTAACCACCTAAAGTTTGACTTGTTAGGTCATACTTTTGTTTGCATTTTGCATGTGTTTGATTTCGTGGGATTCGAAATTATTTTGGGTATAGATTGGTTAAGTAAATACGATGCTAGGATATTTTGCCATGATGGGCAAATATTGCTTAGACACCCAGATTGTAGGGAGCAGATTGTATATATCGTACAAAACCCTAACTGTGAGGTAAGTGCTTTGTTGGGTGTTGTGGAAATAGAAAACGAGATGAACCGAGTTTTTGTAGTTAGAGAATTCACAGATATTTTTGAACCCGTAGTAGGATTGCCACCGAAACGGGCCAATGAGTTTCGAATAGATTTGGTGTCTGGAGCAGAACTGGTTAGTAAACCGCCAAGCAGGATGACACCTACCGAAATAAGGGAGCTCAAGGTGCAGTTGGTGGATTTGGAAGGCAAGAATTTCATCAGACCTAGTAGTTCACCTTAGGGAGCAGCCACAGTGTTCGCTAAGAAACCAGACGGATCGTTAAGGTTATGCATCGATTATCGTAAGTTGAATGAGAAAACGATAATGAATCGATATCCATTACCTAGGATTGACGATTTGTTCGATCAGTTGAGTGGTGCCAAGATATTTTTGCCGTTGGATTAAGTGACAGGTTTCCATCAACTTAGGGTGGCGGAGGATAGTATTCCTTTGACGGTGTTTAGAACCAGATATGGATCATATGAATGGTTAGTGATGCCATTCGGACTGACTAATGCGCCAGCTTTTTTTGTAGATTTGATGAACTGGAATTTTCGAGAGCACTTGGACAGGTTCATGTTGGTTTTCATAGATGATATTTTGGTGTACTCTAAGGATGAAAGAGAGCATGAAGTTCATCTTAGAGTAGTGCTTGAAACGCTGAGGCAGCATCAGCTAAAGGCAAAATTCTCGAAATGTCATTTCTGGAAGAAAGAGGTGAAGTTTCTTGGCCATGTAGTTTCATAGAATGGGTTATCAGTGGATCCATCTAAGATCGAGGCCGTGAATAGTTGGAAGAAACCAGAAATGGTGACTGAGATAAGAAGTTTTCTGGGATCGGCTGGTTACAATCGGAGGTTTATTAAGAATTTTTCGTGGATAGCGGCACCAATGACTAAGCTGACTCGAAAAGATGTGAAGTTTGTTTGGACCGATAAGTGTGAGGAGGCATTCCAGAAGCTGAAACACATATTGACTAATGCACCTGTGTTGGTTGTTCCAGAAGGGAATTAGGATTTGGTGGTGTACATAGATGCATGTGGGACTGGGTTAGGATCTGTGTTAATGCAGAGGGGTAGAGTAATTGCCTATACTTCTCGACAGCTTAGATCGCACGAAGTCAGATACCCAACCCATGATTTGGAGTTAGCTGCGGTAATTTTTGCGTTGAAGGTGTGGACACGTTATCTTTTGGGAGAAAGATTTGAATTGTATACGGATCATAAGTCGTTGAAGTATTTGTTCTCTCAAAAGGAGCTGAACATGAGACAGCAGAGGTGATTAGAGTTATTAGCTGCTTATGATTTCGGTATTGAGTACACACCGGGGAATGGAAATAAGGTTGCAGATGCACTTAGCAGAAAACATCAGAATGTGGTGTTAGCGATGATAGTGAGTGGAAAGATTTGGAAACATTAGCAACTTGCAGGGTGTAGTGGAGAACTAAGAGTAGTTCAAGTATAGAAACAGTTTTGTTATCATGTTTGGAAGTTCGACAAATTATGATAGAGAAGGTTGCTTCTAAACAGCTAGAGGATCTCTAGTGTTGGCTGAACGGATCAGAAAGATGAGAGATGGAATGAAGAGCGATGACTTAAAGGATTTTAGCCTTGACCAGAATGGGTGGTTGAGAAAGAAAGGAAGATTGTGTGTTTCAAATGTGGGAGACATTAGAAAAGAAGTTTTGGAGGAATGTCATCATTTGAAGTTCACTATTCATCCGAGAGGAACTAAGATGTATCAGAACATGAAGAGAAGTTTCTTCTGGGAAGGTATGAAGAGGGATGTAGGCTTATGGGTGAAGCAGTGTCTAAACTGCCAACGGACAAAAGCCGAACATCAGAAGCCAAGTGGGTTGCTTCAGCCTTTGGATATTCCAGTGTGGAAGTGGGATTCTGTAACGTCCCGGATTTTCGACTTCCAAAAATCGACATTAATACGTCCACTGTATCAACTGCCGAGCAATCGAATGTCGGAAAACCGAATTGTTATGGTTAAAAAGAAGAGGTAGAAGAAGACAGAAGAAGACAAAAGAAAAGGAAAGAAAAAGAAACAGAAACAGTATCAAAATCTCACATATCGCAGCGGAACAACATATAATAGATAAATGAATAATCTTTAAATCAAAGAATTATATCAGTTTATACATTACGTCATCATCAGAGTCAATATACATACAATACATCAATGGACAGTTATATAAACTTGTCCTCATACAGAATACACAGTGGAATAATAATATCATATACAAGTGATACGTCTCATCATCCAGCTCGCCACTTGGGCTCCAAAGCCTCCTGAAATCCAGAATGACCTGATAATCTGACTCTAATCTGCCCGTGTGGAAAATTATGGGCACCCGGAGTTTAGGAAGGAAACAATAAACTCCAGGTCAGTCATGGGACTGGTGTGAGAACTAAAACAGTTATTATCTTTAAACAACAACACCAAAGGAAGTAAAAGACATTCACAATGCTTTTGGAAAATGAAACTACCATAAGACCTCCCGCCACACACACAATGCAAACGCAGAATTGGAGGAGATTTTTCCTTATGATAGTCAAACATGCTTGATACGCACAATCACTTTAATATTATTATTAGTGCATAGTGTGGAAAACATTTCGAAAGTATAATATTAATCTTAGCCAGCATAGGCATTCCGCACTTATGCCTACTATAGCTACTATGTTCAATAGCAGGTTACCGCCACATTCCATAGCAGGTTATACAACTAGAACCGTACAAGGCTCGTATTGTTTCTTTGGATTTCCAACAAATGGTCAGGCAAAAAAACTTCCTTACACCGAAATTGAAACGCCTCTGGAAAGACGCCCTGAGAAACTAACCGGATCTCTGCAAACACAAGGCCAACGCCACCTCACGCTGTACAGCTGTAACTAGGTAGCTAACACACGAGCTATGTCATCCCCCAGTCGTTACCGACCTTTATCCGAGGATCCTCAACCACAAAGCGATAACCACAAAGTATAATAAATTTGCAGCATCAACATAGGTAAAATATCTGGGCTCCATACCATGATATCACCTTTTATCCAGAAGGAAATGACATACCCTAGGGGCGCGACCCCTAAAAAACCTTGCCGCAACATTCCTGTTTCGACCATTACTGGGTTGTGAGGTTCGACGAAGACTCGTCCACAAAGCTACGCTTTTTCACAAAGCCATGCTTTGATCAACAAATGATCAACAACACTTCGTATGCCACATTACCAAATTGGGAATGTATCACTAGTAACCATCAACTACATAACCTCTGAGCTTGTACGTCTCAGAGAAGGGTGTTAAGCTAAGAGAATAAATTCTCCGCCACCAACAGAAATGTATTTGATAGAAACCAGCTTTACATCTCAAAGTGTAATGTCAGACACACATCCATACAAGTCCGTTCCGGGATCGAACGGAACCGAAGGCACTTCCAAAGAAGCCCTTGCAATCCGGATATTTACTAATCACGTCCGAACTTCCCATCACAAGAAGAGTGATATAAATCTCTATACCGTAGCAACTCGGTGCAGAGACTTTCGACAGGTTGTCCTTTCATTTTCGAAAATACTCGGTCTTCACACCGGTCTTCAAATGTTATCCATTCACGATGTATCACTAATTCAGAATGGGTTATATGACACAAAGGTCTTTTCCCGGCTAACCCGAATAGTGAGCACAATATTTAAAAACATATGGATATTGGGATTTCAATTAAGTCACAACTTATTACCCAAACCCTTTCCTTTAAATGGTTTAAACAAATTACCATTTTAAATATTTAAACAAAAAGATTTACTTCACAAAGTTTACCCAGTTTCACAAAGATTCATTCACAGATTTCCAAATCAATTTCCATTTCAATTGGATTAACCCATTAAATCTTTAAATTAAGATTTAATTTATAACTTCAAAACTATTCATAATTCAAGTCTTTTATAATATAAAAGATACACCTTTTAAAATCTTCTTTGATTTCAAAATAAAGTTTAATCATCTTCACAAAGGTTAATTCATAGTTTTTCCAAACTATTTACAATTTCATTTCAACTAGAAATGTTTCGATACAAATTGGAAATATTTTCACTTTATGAAAGCTATTATTATTTGAAAACAAATAGTTTTCGTTTTGGGAAAAACTGGTTACAATTACACAGGTTAAAGCTATCCAAGTATAAAACTTGAATTTAAATTTAAATTTCCAAAACCATATTTTAAATGGTTAAAAACCCATATAAACACCTCTTACACTTATATATTCTTTTAGATCAAAATTCCTAAATTATTGAATTCAATTTCAAAATATTGAATTCAAAATTTAAATCAAATGATTTAAATTCCAATTTTATTAAGTTATTTAAAATAACTTTTATTTTTGAAACTCATTTTCAAAAGCTTCCAATTCCAATTCCAAAACTATTTTGGATTCAAAAATTCAATTTCCAAAATTGATAAAAATCCGTGACTTAACCGATTTCCACGTGAAATCCACATTTGTGTGTGTATTGTGTAGTCCACGGGTTTAACACAATAGTGCAACACATTCAACCATCACAGATCAAATATAACAATATAATTGATAACCGGTATACACTATAACGCTTATCTTTCATTCACAGATCACAAATATATATATATATATATCATAGATAAACAAATTACCGATCATAGCACAAATCAGGATATATCACAAAGCATCACATATCAGAGATGTCAAACAATTCAACATCCAATATAATCCAAACATCCATAAGTAGGATTAATATAATCATCTGATTAATTTAAATCAGATAAATTTCTATAAATCAATTTTACTAGTTATGGTAAATTAATAATCAATTAATTTCAAATTGATTTTTCACATTTATTTCAAAACACCAAATCAAATTTCCCTTGAATTTACAAATGATTTCCTTTTTAAAATAAATGTCTTTATCTCTTCAAATCTATTTAAAAATTCAAATTTTTAAATAAATTTTTCAACTTATAATAATATTTCTCGAAATCTATTAATTAAGCCTTTTTCCCGAAATTTGAAATTAAATTTAATATAGCTCAAAAATAAAACTTTATCTTTTAAAACTCATTTAATTTATCCAATTCTCAAAAATAAATTTTCCGATAAATTTTTCAACTTGAATTTCGAAAATCCAATTTTTATTTATTTTCGGTATCCAACGATACCAAAAATATATCCGGCTAAATTATAGCCTTCAACGATTTCAAACACAATATAATCACACACAGATTATAAATAAATCAACACACAATATTGAAACAAATTCAATTATTTGAGGAATCCAGTTGGATCCCTCCAACCTGTTTCCCTGCATCCACAGATGTTAGCACAATACCAATTCCACTTCGAGGTGGAATATTGCGGTATATGAGATTTATAAAATACTATCCGCTATTATGCGAAGCAATAGGGTCTCATCCGCTATATAATGCGGGAAATCAACTCCAAATACATATATAATACCAATTCCACTTCACGGTGGAATTATCGCGGTATATGTTTTTAATAAATAACCTCCGCTTAATATACGGCGTATAGGGTCTATTTCAACACAATAGATAATAATCATTCAATCACACAATCAAGCAATTTTAAATCTAACTATTTAAAATTTAAATCGAAACACAATTCGATTGAGTGAGGAGTTCTCAGCTTGCTTTTTAAAATGTCGGGCGTTCAAATCTTTTTTACACACGTTCGATTTAACACAAAATTTTCACAAGCTTTAATCGCCTCCCAGTCTGCTGCAGCACGTAGATCGCGTCGCTGCGATTCCGGCGCCACCAAAATCGTCGAATTCTGATAATATATGCAGAAGTTACGTTATTTTAAACATTACACAATTCGACATATAAATTAATTTCAATTTTTATTTTATATTTTAAACTCAGCTTCATCTCGGCCGTTGATCATGCAAGACAAGATCCAGGCTTTCGTTTCATCTTCTTCCCCAACGTGATATTCACGTTCAAGCAAAAACCCACCGACCGCCTTTATCTCATCAATTTACGTGCCACCATCGTCGACATATACGACGATCAAGGACCTCCATTCGAACCACCACGACGAGCTCCATCCCCGACCAGGGACCGGTCATGCTCGGCCACGCCTTCCCCTCGATAAACATGCGCAAACACTATGCCTTTGAGCGATGATTGCCATCGATCTGCTCGACTATAAACGATCGTAGCCGTATGGATCTGAAGCTCTCATCGTCCCCTTTCATTTTGTAGTTGAGAATTTTCCGTAATTGTTTACAGATTGGAAGAAAATTGAAGGGGAAGATTTGAAGTTTTCGGCCATTGATTTGTTAAACGGGGGCTGTGAAACCCTAGTTAGGTTTTAACGCAAATAGAAAATAATAATGTCCTTTTATAGAAAATTTCTCAAAACACTATTCATCGAAAATTTTCCGAACTCCAAACAAAGCGTGTCGGCTGGCGTTTCTAAGGTTTTACCCGCGTTCCGAACACAATGGAATGTGTTTCGAGAACTAATTCGATCGTATGTGCGAGTTACGGAATTAAACGATCAAATTAAAATTAAAACGATTTCGATGCGTTTTGGCTTGCCCCGGACAAACGACAACTCCAATTGCTACGAAAATTGAAATCTTACAATAATATCACATTACGGATCAGATGAAACTAGTTTCATCGAAATCCGAGACTGTTTGAAAAATGACTATTCTTACTCGTCAATTAAATATTAAAATATTCAATTTTCACGATTTGACTTTTAATTCAATTTTAAAAGTTCTATAACATCGTTCTAACTCCAATATGATTTAATATAACTTTATAAATCATTTTTATACACATTTGATCCAGTTTCCAATTATGTACGCAATTTCAAATATTAAATTGTCGATTAAATTAAACAATTAAATCTCTATATTCGAAATTAAATTCATTCGGCTTATAAATCTTACTATTTAATATTTAAAATTAATTAAATATCTGAATTTCAAATGACAGAAATTCTGGGTCGTTACAATCTTCCCCCCTTAAAAAGAATTTCGTCCTCGAAATTGCAAAGTAAGAAAAATGCCCAAATCCATTAACTTTTCAAAACAATTCATTCAAATTAGATTTCAAAATCACTTAAGTGTACAACTTCCCCAAAATCCAATAGTTAAACTCTTTCAAAAACTTTACTAAGTTTTTCAAATCTATACTTAGTTATACTTTTCAAAACAACTATATCGTTTAACTTTTAACTCCAAATCCAAAATTTAGTTTTCATAAATTTTCCAAAATTTCCCGAAAATTTTCTAACGCCTTAAATTTTCAGATAAATTCGCCATAGCCTCCTTTGCGCGGTTCAATCGTAGTAGGATCACAATAGACATAAATATATATACATCGACCCACACGGTCGAAAAAGCAGAAAAATAGTTCATATTTCCTATTTTTATTGCGTAGGCGTACCTTTTAGCATTTTTAAGCAAATCAGTTATTAATTTAGCATTTTAGCAACCAAATCCAACCGAACGGCCGCCACGGCACCTGTACTTACTCAATTTAAACACGTAAGTGACATATATATAAAGTTATTAACAATTTACTCTTTTAAACAACTACAACACATGCATATTAAAAGAAATGCATACTAAACAAGGTTTATAAGCAACTTATATGATTTCGACATCACTTGTAATTGTTTACAACCAATTTATATACAATGACATTCAATTATTCATTTTCAATTAGTTTACATTCACTAATTTAAATTCAAGTTGGTTTACTTTTAATTTGGATTCAATTGCATAGCTTTCATACGTTAGCTTTCCATTTGATTAATTCAATTACATATGAATTTCTATACAATCAACTAACAATCATATAACAACCAAATCATAACCAACATAACCAAATTATTAAATTTACATTCAATTTGGTTCAACACTTTCAATTAGCTTTAATGAATTAACACTTACATTCATTATTCCATATTAATTCATTCACATTCGATTGATTAACATTCAATCCATTAGTTCAATTCAATTGCTAATTCATTTAACAAATAAGGTTGAATCTCCTTTATATAACTCAAGTTCACATCCATATAATTCACTTCATTATTTTTACTTCGATACCAAAATCAACTTCATTCAACATTACTTAAGTTATATTCCAATTAAACATCATTTGTTTAACTTAACTTAAATTTCCACTTATAAATCCAATTCAGATTCCAATTCTAAAGTAAATTCTATTTAACTTTTACCAAAGTCAAATTATTATCTCATTTTATAAGTTCAAAACTCGTTTCCCTTATATTTATCAATTACAGCTTGGATTTTAATTTCAAATTTGTTTATCACAACAAAACTTAAATTTTCAATTTACTATGGTAGCAAATCAATCACACAGAAACTCGAAAATGATACTGATGATGCTACAGTCATCACCCTTATTATTTTCCAGCAACAGTAGTGAATTCAGTGCTTAATATTCTTTCAAAAATTTCCTTTTACTTATAAATCACATTTATAAATCTTTTCCTCATATAATTTCACTATTTAACTTTACTTACATAAGATCATTCCAAATTTATCTATCTTACTTAGATTTATAATAATATAACATCTTTTATTGACTTATATATTTTACATTTTCAATAACCAAACAATCAATTTATATACACTTTAATAATTCTGAAAAATTATTTCCTTTATATACAAATATAATCAAGGTAAAATTATTTCATTTACCCAATTTAAAATGATACTGTGTCGGTTCATCTTGTTTAAGAGTTTAGAAACCCCTATCGATTATAGTTAGCTAGACTGCACCGACCAGAATCTATAAACAATCAACCGATAAGTCAACACAATACAAATCAATTTCATATTCACTAACAAATACACGCACATATCTATTATTACACTCACACTCATTCTAGAGTACTACTGACTCTATCTCTAATGAGTAACACCCAACAGAGTCAAGGTTATCGCTTAACCATATGCTCTGATACCACATGTAACGATTCAGGATTTTCGACTTCCGAAAATCGACATTAATACGTCCACTGTATCAACTGCCGAGCAATCGAATGTTGGAAAACCGAATTGTTATGGTTAAAAAGAAGAGGTAGAAGAAGACAGAAGAAAATGAAAGAAAAAGAAACAGAAACAATATCAGAATCTCACATATCGCAGCGGAACAACATATAATAGATAAATGAATAATCTTTAAATCAAAGAATTATATCAGTTTAAACATTACATCATCATCAGAGTCAATATACATACAATACATCAATGGACAGTTATATAAACTTGTCCTCATACAGAATACACAGCGGAATAATAATATCATATATAAGTGATACGTCTCGTCATCCAGCTCGCCACTTGAGCTCCAAAGCCTCCTGAAATCCAGAATGACCTGATAACCTAACTCTAGGCTGCCCGTGTGGAAAATTATGGGCACCCAGAGTTTAGGAAGGAACAATAAACTCCAGGTCAGTCATGGGACTGGTGTGAGAACTAAAACAGTTATTATCTTTAAACAACAACAACAAAGGAAGTAAAAGACATTCGCAATGCTTTTGGAAAATTAAACTACCATAAAACCTCCTGCCACACACACAATGCAAACGCAGAATTGGAGGAGATTTCTCCTTATGATAGTCAAACATGCTTGATACGCAAAATCACTTTAATATTATTATTAGTGCATAGTGTGGAAAACATTTCGAAAGTATAAAATTAATCTTAGCCAACATAGGCATTCCGCACTTATGCCTACTATAGGTACTGTGTTCAATAGCAGGTTACCGCCACATTCCATAGCAGGTTATACAACTAGAACCGTACAAGGCTCGTATTGTTTCTTTGGATTTCCAACAAATGGTCAGGCAAAGGAACTTCCTTACACCAAAATGGAAACGCCTTTGGAAAGACGCACTGAGAAACTAACCGGATCTCTACAAACACAAGGCCGACGCCACCTCACGCTATACAGCTGTAACTAGGTAGCTAACACACGAGCTATGTCATCCCCCGGTTGTTACCGATCTTTATCCGAGGATCCTCAACCACAAAGCGATAACCACAAAGTATAATAAATTTGCAGCATTAACATAGGTAAAATATCTGGGCTCCATACCATGATATCACCTTTTATCCAAAAGGAAATGACATACCCTAGGGGCGCGACCCCTAAAAAACCTTATCGCAACATTCCTGTTTCGACCGTTACCGGGTTGTGAGGCTCGACGAAGACTCGTCCACAAAGCTACGCTTTTTCACAAAGCCATGCTTTGATCAACAAATGATCAACAGCACTTCGTATGCCACATTACCAAATTGGGAATGTATCACTAGTAACCATCAACTACATAACCTCTGAGCCCGTACGTCTCAGAGAAGGGTGTTAAGCTAAGAGAATAAATTCTCCGCCACCAACAGAAATGTATTTGATAGAAACCAGCTTTACATCTCAAAGTGTAACGTCAGACACACATCCATACCAGTCCGTTCCGGGATCGAACGGAACCGAAGGCACTTCCAAAGAAGCCCTTGCAATCCGGATATTCACCAATCACGTCCGGACTTCCCATCACAAGAAGAGTGATATAAATCTCTATACCGGAGCAACTCGGTGCAGAGACATTCGACAGGTTGTCCTTTCATTTTTGAAAATACCCGGTCTTCACACCGGTCTTCAAATGTTATCCATTCACGACGTATCACTAATTCGGAATGGGTTATATGACACAAAGGTCTTTTCCCGGCTAACCCGGATAGTGAGCACAATATTTAAAAACATATGGATATTGGGATTTCAATTAAGTCGCAACTTATTACCCAAATCCTTTCCTTTAAATGGTTTAAACAAATTACCATTTTAAATCTTTAAACAAAAAGATTTACTTCACAAAGTTTACCCAGTTTCACAAAGATTCATTCACAGATTTCCAAATCAATTTCCATTTCAATTGGATTAACCCATTAAATCTTTAAATTAAGATTTAATTTATAGCTTCAAAACTATTCACAATTCAAGTCTTTTATAATATAAAAGATACACCTTTTAAAATCTTCTTTGATTTCAAAATAAAGTTTAATCATCTTCACAAAGGTTAATTCATAGTTTTTCCAAACTATTTACAATTTCATTTCAACTAGAAATGTTTCGATACAAATTGGAAATCTTTTCACTTTATGAAAGCTATTATTATTTGAAAACAGATAGTTTTCGTTTTGGGAAAAACTGGTTACAATTACACAGGTTAAAGCTATCGAAGTATAAAACTTGAATTTAAATCTAAATTTCTAAAACCATATTTTAAATGGTTAAAAACCCATATAAACACCTCTTACACTTATATATTCTTTTAGATCAAAATTCCCAAATTATTGAATTCAATTTCAAAATATTGAATTCAAAATTTAAATCAAATGATTTAAATTCCAATTTTATTAAGTTATTTAAAATAACTTTTATTTTTGAAACTCATTTTCAAAAGCTTCCAATTCCAATTCCAAAACTATTTTGGATTAAAAAATACAATTTCCAAAATTGGTAAAAATCTGTGACTTAACCGATTTCCACGTGAAATCCACATTTGTGTGTGTATTGTGTAGTCCACGGGTTTAACACAATAGTGCAACACATTCAACCATCACAGATCAAATATTACAAAATAATTGATAAGCGATATACACTATAACGCTTATCTTTCATTCACAGATCACAAATATATATATATATATATCACAGATAAACAAATTACCGATCACAGCACAAATCAGGATATATCACAAAGCATCACATATCAGAGATGTCAAACAATTCAACATCCAATATAATCCAAACATCCATAAGTAGGATTAATATAATCATCTGATTAATTTAAATCAGATAAATTTCTATAAATCAATTTTACTAGTTATGGTAAATTAATAATCAATTAATTTCAAATTGATTTTTCACATTTATTTCAAAACACCAAATCAAATTTCCCTTGAATTTACAAATTATTTCCTTTTTAAAATAAATGTCTTTATCTCTTCAAATCTATTTAAAAATTCAATTTTTTATATAAAATTTTCAACTTATAATAATATTTCTCGAAATCTATTAATTAAGCCTTTTTCCCGAAATTTGAAATTAAATTCAATATAGCTCAAAAATAAAACTTTATCTTTTAAAACTCCTTTAATTTATCCAATTCTCAAAAATAAATTTTTCGATAAATTTTTCAACTTGAATTTCGAAAATCCAATTTTTATTTATTTTCGATATCCAGCGATACCAAAAATATATCTGGCTAAATTATAGCCTTCAACGATTTCAAACACAATATAATCACACACAGATTATAAATAAATCAACACACAATATTGAAACAAATTCAATTATTTGAGGAATCCAGTTGGATCCCTCCAACCTGTTTCCCTGCATCCACAGATGTTAGCACAATACCAATTCCACTTCGAGGTAGAATATCGCGGTATATGGGATTTATAAAATACTATCCGCTATTATGCAGTGCAATAGGGTCTCATCCGCTATATAATGCGGGAAATCAACTCCAAATACATATATAATACCAATTCCACTTCACGGTGGAATTATCGCGGTATATGTTTTTAATAAATAACCTCCGCTTAATATACGGCGTATAGGGTCTATTTCAACACAATAGATAATAATCATTCAATCACACAATCAAGCAATTTTAAATCTAACTATTTAAAATTTAAATCGAAACATAATTCGATTGAGTGAGGAGTTCTCACCTTGCTTTTTAAAATGTCGGGCGTTCAAATTTTTTTTACACACGTTTGATTTAACGCAAAATTTTCACAAGCTTTAATCGCCTCCCAGTCTGATGCAGCGCGTAGATCGCGTCGCTGCGATTCCGGCGCAACCAAAATCGTCGAATTCTAATAATATATGCAGAAGTTACGTTATTTTAAACATTACACAATTCAACATATAAATTAATTTCTATTTTTATTTTATATTTTAAACTCAGCTTCATCTCGGCCGTTGATCATGCAAAACAAGATCCAGGCCTTCGTTTCATCTTCTTCCCCAACGTGATATTCACGTTCGAGCAAAAACCCACCGGCCGCCTTTATTTCATCAATTTACGTCCACCATCGTCGACATATACGACGATCAAGGACCTCCATTCGAACCACCACGACGAGCTCCATCCCCGACCAGAGACCGGTCATGCTCGGCCACACCTTCCCCTCGATAAACGCGCGCAAACACTATGCCTTTGAGTGATGATTGCCATCGATCTGCTCGACTATAAACGATCGTAGCTGTATGGATCTGAAGCTCTCATCGTCCTCTTTCATTTTGTAGTTGAGAATTTTCCGTAATTGTTTACAGATTGGACGAAAATTGAAGGGGAAGATTTGAAGTTTTCGGCCAATGATTTGTTAAACGGCGGCTGTGAAACCCTTGTTAGGTTTTAACGCAAATAGAAAATAATAACGTCCTTTTATAGAAAATTTCTCAAAACACTATTCATCGAAAATTTTCCGAACTCCAAACGAAGCGTGTCGGCTGGTGTTTCTAAGGTTATACCAGCGTTCCGAACACAATGGAATGTGTTTCGGGAGCTAATTCGATCGTATGTGCGAGTTACGGAATTAAACGATCAAATTAAAATTAAATCGATTAAAACGATTTCGATGCGTTTTGGCTTGCCCCGGACAAACGACAACTCTGATTGCTACGAAAATTGAAATCTTACAATAATATCACATTACGGATCCGATGAAACTGGTTTTGTCAAAATCCGAGACTGTTTGAAAAATGACTATTCTTACTCGTCAATTAAATATTAAAATATTCAATTTTCACGATTTGACTTTTAGTTCAATTTTAAAAGTTCTATAACATCGTTCTAACTCCAATATGATTTAATATAACTTTATAAATCATTTTTATACACATTTGATCCAGTTTCCAATTATTTACGCAATTTCAAATATTAAATTGTCGATTAAATTAAACAATTAAATCTCTATATTCGAAATTAAATTCATTCGGCTTATAAATCTTACTATTTAATATTTAAAATTAATTAAATATCTGAATTTCAAATGACAGAAATTCTGGGTCGTTACAGATTCTATTTCTATGGATTTCATTAACGGGTTGCCAAGGTCTAATAGAGGAAATGAAAGCATATGGGTTATTATGGAAAAGTTGACCAAGAGTGCCCATTTCATTCCTATTAAGTCAACCAGAACGGCACCTGTGTTAGCGAAGTTGTTTATGAAGAATGTAGTTAGACTGCACGGAATTCCTAGTAGTATAGTGCGTGATAGAGATTCTTTATTCACTAGTGAGTTCTGGAAAAGTCTATGGGATACCTTAGGTACCAAGCTCAAGATGAGTACCGCTTACCATCCACAGTCTAATGAGAAAACAGAGAGAGTTAACAAAGTCTTAGAAGATTTATTACGGGCTTGTGTGCTAGACTTTAGGGGATCATGGGAAGACCATCTACATATAGTTGAATTTTTGTATAACAACAGTTATCAAGCTAATATAATGATGGCACCATTTGAAGCTTTGTATGGAAGGCCATGCAAATCTCCAGTTTGTTGCTTAGAGACCGGAGATAGGTTGGTTCTTGGTCTGGACTTGGTAAGAGAAGCTGTAGAAAAGATTGAGTTAATTCGACCTAGAATGAAGGAAGCTCAATCTAGGCAGAAGAGTTATGCGGATAAAAGAAGGAAAGACTTGGAGTTTTCTGTCGAAGAGCATGTTTTCATTAAGGTGTCGCCGATGAAGAGTGTGATTTGGTTTGGAAAATTAGGAAGTTGGCACCAAGGTTCGTTGGACCATTTCTTATTATTGAAGGGATCGGGAAACTCGCATATAGAGTAGAGTTACCGAGCAGTTTGGCAGGAGTCCATGATGTTTTTCATGTTTCTTATCTAAGGAAGTGTATTCGAGATCCGAATACTACTATATCACCAACTGCGTTAGATGACTTAGTTGTAGAGCCGAATTTGACCATAATTAAAAAGCCAGTTCGCATAGTCGCAAGAGATGAGAAGAGACTCAGGAACAAGACAGTCAGATTAGTTAAAGTCCAGTGGAGCGACGATGATAGAGACTGTACTTGGGAGACTGAGAACCGGATGAGAGATACTTATCCTGATTTGTTGACGGTATGTTTTACCTTTGATTGTTTGATGTGTACCTTATCGTAATTTCGAGGATGAAATTCTTTAAGGAGGGGAGTCTATAACACCCCATATTTTTAGTAACATTATTTATGATATTTAATTAGTTAAATAAAATAAAATAATGTAAGATGATTAATGGATTGAGATTTGTGATTAAATAAGGGGTGGTCGTGCCACGTTAAATAAGTGAACTAAAGAATAGAGAGAGAATAAAAAGGTTAGGAAATATGCAAGGGCAAAATAGGAACAAGGCATATCCTTATACCCTAAATCCTTAAACCCTCAACATTCACGTTCACCTTATTTTTCACAATTCAAAAATACAAGCTAAGGCCGGCCACCATTAGGAAGAGCAAAGAAGAAGAAGAATTAAAGAGGAAGAATCAAATTACTTAATCAAGAACAAATCTCACATCCTTGATCAAAAAGCTAAGGTGAATAATGACTACATCTCATATTTTTGATTGATTTCGGTTTTAGATAAATTTCGAAAGTATTTGAAATTTTTTTTCCATGTTTTGAATGATAAATGGATATGTACATACTTGTTGATGGTTTAGGCTATTTTACATATGCATTTTATGATGAGAATTGATTTAGAAAACCTATTAAATGACATCCAATTGCCTTGCGAATTTTGATTAAGATCAAAAATAATAATTTAGAAATGGGTTTCAATTTTTATAATTTTCTGAATTAATGTGAAATTTATATGAATTTTCTAGTGAAGAAAACATTATTTTGGGTTAAAAATTAATTACGGCCAAATTATATTGGCTTAGGGTCTGAGATTTATATATGTTGGAAAACATGTTTAAAATGATTTTCTGGAATTTTTGTAGAATTTTCCTAAGTGTTTTAATGGATATATAAAATTATTTTAGGCATTGGACTTAAATGTTTTATATATTTATAAAAAGGAGGGGTATTTTGTAAATAATTCAAATTTTTATTTTTGAAATCGGCAGTACTTTTAGAAAATAAAAATGGGCAACCAATCATAATTTGACAAACAAGGCAGGTTAGGTACAAAGAAATAATTTAAAAAGTCAAATCTACATGCTCTTTCCTGTTTCAATGCTTTCGGCACCAGGTTTCGACTCCTTACCTCCGCCTCTGACACTATCGAAACCAATGCACATGGTATCGAATATCTAGTACGTAGTGAATTGGATGAAGGCGTAAGGCATTTGGTCGAAACAAGGGGTTCCAAAGGGGTTGAAACGCTACTTTGCTTTTAAATGAAAATGCGCCTGCTTTGCTTTCGAGTAAACAGCTATCGACTTGGTCTGCTTTCGACTGGGTTAATGATTTTAACAAGAATGGTTTTAAAAAGGTTGCGCCTTTGATTTTAAATGACTGCTTTTGAATAGGTCGAAGCCCCTGATTTTAAATGACTACCGCTCTTTACCTTTCGACCCAGAATGGTTTCGAAAGGGTTATTTTTTTAAAACCAAGCCGCTTCTCTAATGTTTTTGAAAGGAAGGTTTCGACACCATCACTTCTTTACTTAGGATGCTTTCCAAAGAGATGCTTTCGACTTAAATATTTTGATGACCCTTTTGCTCTATAAAAAGTATAACCCAAATAGTTTCAAAAGAGATGGTTTTAATGATTTTGAAAGGTGTTTACACATGTTATAAATTGAACCCAAATGCTTTCGAAAGGCTTGATGTTTTAATGCGTTCGAAAGGTTTTAAGGAAGGGTTTTCCAATGGTTTCGAAAGGTCTAAAAGGAAAGGTTTTCCAGTGTTTTTGAAAGGCAATGTTTAAGTGTTTTAAAGAGGATGTCTAAGGTTTTAAAGCTTTCAAAGGAGATGTTTTTAAATGCTCTCGAAAGGAAAAATATAAATGGTTTCAAAAGGTACGATTTCGAGAGATATGTTTTGGCCTTCGGCCTAAGGTTTTACTTTTATTGAAAGAGATACTTTCAAAGGTTTCAAAAGAGGTACTTTCAGTGGTTTCGAAAGGGTTGTTTAAAGGTTTTAAACAAAGGTTTCGAATGAGTTGCTTTTAGCAAAAGCCTAAGCGTTTTAAGTTAAAGAGGGTTTTAACTTATTTTGGAAGGATGGGAAAATCCTTAATAATTTCATCGACATTATTTTGGGTAAAGTGTATATATATATATATAACATGGTAAATAGCTTAGAGTAAAGCAAAGAGTATATTTTCCTTGTATATGTATGATTTGAAGGTTTAAATCATTTTTAAAAGGTTTTCAAGGAATAATTTAAAGGGTAGTTAACCCTTAGAAAATGACTAAGATTAGACGACCAGATGGGACTTGTGTAGGGTCGCGCCCTATACACATTAGTTATTAGCCCCTAGCTAATTTAGTCCAAAATTCCAGTGTGTAGGGCTTTGTCAGAAGTGAGACTAAAATTATGTTACACACAAAAAGGAATCTAAAAAGGAAAGACATGTTATTGGTTAGCCCGCAAAACCATTAGGATCAGGTAGACCTGGAGAAGTAATTAAGGACAGATCGTCTAGAAGGGGAGTGAGTGTCTAACAGATTTTAGATTTTTTATGTTTTTTAGTAGGCCCGAGTCAGCCAAAGGTTAGTAGTTAGCCAATCAAAACTACAGTGTATGGACAGATAGTCCATATGATAATTGAAATGTACATATACATGATATTCTTTACAAATTTAACCAGTTTTGGCTGCAGGATTATAATTTGCAAAATATATGTTTTAAAAAGGGATATTAGTAAGGGCAAAACCCGTTCCGCTAAGCGGCGTGGTCTCACTTAATATCAGATAACCGAGATGTATAGTATTATTCACACCAGGCTTTATGTCTGACTCGAAGTTTATTTTCCTTAAACTCTCGGGTGCTCAAAATTGATTTGAGTAGGCTGAGGGTTGAGGTTTACAGGTTTTAGTTGGTTGACGAATAAAGCTTCCGGAGACGAGCAGGTGGCTGACGGATAGCTAATTAGCAGTTGCTAATATATTTTGGATTGATTCCGCTGTATTGTATATATAGTACTCTAGTCAACCAAGGGGGCATCGTCATATGTCGCTCTTAACGTAATATTGTAATAACTATATTTTATCTGAACCTGGGAAAGCGATGGGATTATGTAATTTGAATGTGAAACATGCATCTTGAAATGTAATCAGAAAAATATGTTTTTTTGAATCTGTGATTTTGTTTCATATTCATTTGCTTCTGATATTATGAATACTACTAACATAGCCGTATTTAGTCACCAGAAGTTAATACTATGGATGACTGCAGCATCTATAACGCTTAGATTTGGGCCTCTAGATAGGGGATGTTACAAATGGCCATGTCCACAACTAAATTACTAGGATCACGGAGATGTGGCAGGGTCACTCTGGCAATTTCGGTCCTTGGTCCCAAAATGGACTTCTCGTTCCTTCTGATGACTGTGTCTATAGTATTACGTCCATAACGGGACAACTCCTCAAATTTAGTGGCATACTCAACAACCGACATCTCTCCCTGCTCCAGATCCATAAACTTCCTCATTAGCTCTGACTTGGCCAAATCAGACACAAACTTCTGCTCAAATCTCCTTCTAAAACCTTCCCAAGTCAACTGCTTCTCCGGAACTCCGGCAGTAACATTATTCCACCAATGAGGCACTGACCCTTGTAACTACCTAGAGGCCAACCTTCTCTTTTGTCCGTCATCTAAACCCAAATCAGCAAATATACGCTCACAATGTAACAGCCAATTCTCTACCTCAATAGCATTCTCCGTCCCCATGAATGGCTTCCCACCTAAACTGGTGTAATCCCTGGTCAACTTAGCATAATTATTCCTAATTGGAGCTACAGTATTAGCTCCTCCTACATTTCCAGCAACTACGGCTTGCATCATATTGACGAAGAACTGATACATCGCCCCCATATCTACTGGTGGATTTTCAGCACCCACATTGGCCTCAACATTTTGGTTATTAGCA
This sequence comes from Allium fistulosum, assembly GCA_030737815.1. Taxonomy (NCBI): domain Eukaryota; kingdom Viridiplantae; phylum Streptophyta; class Magnoliopsida; order Asparagales; family Amaryllidaceae; genus Allium; species Allium fistulosum. Next base: position 5,060,320 of record JASFAW010000015.1, read on the forward strand.
TTAGCCGGTCGACCCGGGTTCTTCTAGTAGTGGGTCGAGCATTTCCATTAGTTGTGGTGCTTCCTCCACCGAGATGTCCTCTTCCATTTCCTGCTTCCATATCTCCTTTCTCGTAAATCTGCATACGAGTCTTAGTAAGATACAGAAGAACAGTCTAAGAGAGCGGGGAATATGTACTTATATATATATATATAACTATATATCAAATACAAGTATGTTACTATAGCATTAACCCAAACCCTAATCTTGTTATCTGATTCATTGGATTATGTTTTTTAAAAATCTTTCAAATTTAAATTTCTTTTAAAGTTTCATAAACCTATGCTCTGATACCAACCTATAACATCCCCTTACTTGGAGGCCCAAAACTAATGGCTACGGATGCTGCAGTCATCCATAGTTATTAATCCTTGGCAACCAAATACGGCAATGTTAGATACATTGATACACAGAAACACGAGAATATGAAAAAAATCATAAAATGGCAAATAAAGTCCACAATCCATTTCAAAATATTTCAAATTCATTACATAATCCCAGTGCGCAGACCATGTTCAGGAAAAATATACTTATTACAAAATATGCCAAGAGCGACATATGAAGACGCCCCCTTGGATGATCATAGTATATAATATGGCAATAAAATAAGTTTGCCTTTACAACCAAACACAGCGGAAATAAAAGAACTCTAAGTAGCTAGAATGCCTCCTACACGTCACCTGAAGCTTTATTCGTCTAAAAGAACACCTGAAAACCCTAAACCTCAAACTACTAAAAATCAATTGTGTACCCGAGAGTTTAAGCGGAAAACAAAAACTTCGAGTCAGACATAAAGCCTGGTATAAATAATAATCTACCATCTCAAATCATTTAGATATCTAGTGAGACCACGCTGCTTAGCGGAACGGGTTTTCCCCTCACCGGTATCTTGAAAACTTTATAAAACCATATACTATGCTCCTGCACCCACAATGGTTAACACAATTCAGAATAATATGATGATATGCAAATAAGTAAGTAAATTCTGGATTACCCATCTCCATTCATTCTGACTATCTGTCTCAATTATAATTTCTAGGGTTCTATTGACCTATTAGTTTTCATGGGCTTACTAATAAACTATTAATTGTTTATGGACTTCCTATCTGATTTCGTACTTTTCATGGGATCACTAAGAACCTATTGGTAACTCCAATATCTTTTCTCTTATCCTAGTTTTCATGGGCTGACTAGGAACCTATTGACTAACTGTCAATATCTTAATCTGGATATAGTTTTCATGGGCTAACTATAAACCTATTGGCCCCTACCAATATCAAATCATAGTTTTCATGGGTTGACAATGAACCTATTGGCCCATGCCAATATCTTTTCCTTTACATGGTTTTCATGGGCTTACTATGAACCTATTGGCCCCTGCCAATATCTTCAATTAAGGTTTTAACAATTCTTAAGTTATCTTCACTACTGGGTCAACCTAGCTGGTTATTCTACCGTTCCCCAAAGTACCGTTATGGGTTAATTACAATGTGAATAAATATATGAAGAAGCAATCATAACAACAAAATAATACCAACACCCGTGGTCTAATATCCTTGAAATCATTTTATATAAAACTGGGTTAATCCCTTCAACCTGTTATTCAAGGAAAACTTCTTCAAAAAACTTCATTTCAAAGCTCTTTATTTATGCCATGGTTTTTCCTTTAAAATGAGATTGGGTTATTTGTTTTGAAAACCTTAAAACATCTCTTTCGAAACCTCTGGATAACCTCCTTCGAAAGCAAAGAAAAATCCTTTTCAAAACACTATGAATATACCTTTTGAAGTCTTTGTAAAATATCTCTTTCGAAACCAAATATACCTTTCGATGGTATCAAGACATTACTCAAAATCTTTAGAAACATAGCTTCAAAACAAGTGAAAGTACCCCTTTCGAAAGTATTGAGTTTTACTTTTAGAAACATCTTTTGGGTCAAAGTGAATATAGGTGAAAGCATCTCCTTCGAAACCATTAATAAAATTGTTCTGGGGAAAATTTTCATGGTTTCAGAACCATCTATTCGAAAGCTCAAAACCTTTGAGTAAAACTTAGAAGGATAGTATCGAAACCCCCTTTCAACACCATTGCCTTCGAAACCCATGACCCCTTTCGAAAGAATTTAGGAAATGGCTTAACATAAGTTTAAAACAAAAACATCCTTCAAAAGCATTGATGACTTCAATACCCTCAAAAGGTAAAAGAAAAGCAGCTGGGTTTCGACTGGGTCGGAACCACTACTTTTGAAAGCATTCTTTTATAAATAAAGTAACCCCTTCGTTAAAACATAAAATGGCAACCTCCTTTGAAAGATATTTAGAAAAACCCCTTTCGAAAACATATGCTTCGACTATGTTGAAAACTTTAAGTAAAACAAAGCAGGCACTTAACATTTGAAAACAAAACTAAGGTTTCGACCCCATCGGAAGCATTGCTTTCGACACCATGGCTTCCGCCTTTCCTCCAATCCACTACATACCATATAAGTGATACCTGTGTATTGGTTTTGACTATGTGGGTTTCGGCTGGGTTGGCTTTGACTGAGTCGGAGCGGAAGCAAAGGAGTCGAAAGGCGTTACTAAAGGAGGCGGAACCAATTTTTCTTAATAAAGGCTGAAATTATGCTATTTTTAATAATTGCTATATAACTACCTGCCTATTTGTAATCCTTTGATTGGTTGCCTTAAAACTTTCCAAATACTTTACAAACTAACAGCCGCATTTATCAGATCTAAATCAAGGGAAAATGTAACGTTTAAGCCCTTCCATTAAGCAAAACCAATATTGCAAATAGGTCCTTCTTTTAAAATAATTTATTTTCCATAGAACATCTATTAGGAAAAATCCTCAAAAATCACAGAAATTCACTTTCATCATGTTATCAAACATATTAAAATTTTAGACCCAATTTCTTCCTGAAATAATCGAAATAAATTTTAAACCCAAATATATCATATTTTCCTACAGAAATTCATAATAAATTTTCCATAACTTGGAAAATTATAAAAATTGAAACCCATCTCTAAAATCATGTTTTACCTAACTTATAATTTTTCCATGGCGTTCTAAAATCAATAAAAATCAGTTTTGCCCTAAAACCGTGCAAATTCATATGTAAATGAATTGGTTTAAATCAAACATATAATAATTCCAGCATATCATCATCCAAAACATCATAAAAACAAATTTAATCTTAAATCCAAAAACATATGATTATAAAAACAAAATAGAGATGGAATGAATTATTATTCACCTTGAATATGATAAGAGCTTTGAGATTTGATTTAAGATTAATCCCCTTGCTTTAATTCCTTAGCTTGATTTAATCTTCCCCTCTTTTCTTCCTTGTAATGGCCGGCTTTCTTAGGTTTACGTTTGTTTTGTTTTTGAGAAATAAAATGAACGTGAGAAAATGAAAGGATATGTGAATAGATGGGTTATAGAAATGAAGGCGGTTATTCCCTAATAAGCCTTTACGTAAATTAATAACATATTAATCCATTTAAGCCCATTTATAACTATTAAGCACGGCCTTAAATTTTATTTTCAAGTCTTAATCCCCTTATCATTTTAATTCTTACATTATTCTATTTAATTTATCTAATTAAATCCCATGAATAATGTTATCAAAAATTAGGGATGTTACAGTTATAAATACATTTTTTTTACAGAAATAAAATAAATAATTTTATTTTCATATCTTGTTTAATTAGAGAAATAAATGTATATATCCAACTCCGTGTGTGACTTCTAATAATTATAGAGTTGTTTATTGATAAAACAATTTTCGGTCATTTTATCGATATTTTTTTCCAAAGCATATATTTTTTGTAAATACTTATTCAAACTAATATTATCATTATTATTTATTATTCAAGACATCATAATCTATGTTAAAAAAGCTTATATTTGAATATTTTAAAAAATAAATATAACTTATTAAATAATAAATTTACGGGTCGTTATAGACTCCTCTCCTTAAAAGAATTTCGTCCCCGAAATTGCAACGCAAAACCTAAAGGTGTTTGCCCAAAATATTTATATTTAAACTTACACTCATACAATGTATATAGATCATCTGTATTTAATATCTGATTCGATCTACTATACAAATACACAGCTTCACTTCAGAACTAGTATTGATCCTCCGATCCTCTAGTGCAAACATCGATCAGGCTTTCCGATCAGAGGTATAGTTTTCCTTGCATAGCTCTTAACTATGATTGAAAACTCAAGTATCCAACCATAAACTCTCATCAATGCTCGTCATCAAGAATCTAGTGATAAATCCTTTATTTGGCAAAGTGTAAACACCTCAAAGTTCTGTACTCGAACCTTAGATCAAAATCGTGCGACGAAATGATTTAGTACCTCATACGTATTTATTAACCTTCCCAAAAAATTTATGAAAACATTTCATAAAACTTTTATTTCAAACATTTTTATAAAGATGCTTCTTTATATATAATTACCTTTATAAAAAATTATTCACCAAAAATTTCTATCTTCTTTCCAAAGAAACTATTTCAATTTTAACACTTAGAAAATACCTCTATATACTTAAATCCGTAAATTCTCTGAGGAAAGCTTCATATTTTTCAAAACACACTTTATTGGATCTAAATGAATGTTGCGTAAAACATTGTTACGAAAACCCAAAAACACCAATATAGGGATCTGATTAATTATACTTAATATTAATTTTCGATGTCAAACTTAAATTATTTATTAGTCAACAATGAAGCCGATCAAGTTGGGGTATCATTACCTCTTAGACCTTGAATGGGCGACATTCTTTAAAAATAGATATAAATTAACTACCTCGAATCAAATATAGGATATGTATAAATCCTGTATACTATATAAAATATCTTCTTCTGGAAGTCACTTACTATAACAACAGTGTTATAGTCCATGCCTTTCTCACTTTCCCGAAAACATTTTTTACAACAATAAATATTGAAATGTATGTTTTTATCACTTAGTATATTTTAAATCACTTTTTAAAGTCATCAATCTTCATTTGAAATATATCACTTTCAAAACATTCCTTTAAAAGATTATTTTAACTTTTAAAGTATAATGTATTTTCTCTATAAAATCCATACTTAAATCTCAACACAAATCATTTCCATATTTATAAAACTATGTTTATAAATTTCCTTTCTATTTTATAAAACTTCTTCTTATAAAATCTCTTTATTTATAAAGTTCCATTTATAATTATACTCTTTTATAAAACTTCTTCTTATAAAATATCTTTATTTATAAAGTTCCATTTATAATTCTTCTCTTTTATAAATCTCATTTATTCATAAAATCCCATTTGCAAATCCATTTTTAATATTTGTAAAACTCCATTTATAAATCTATTACTTTATTTATAAAATATCACATTTATAAATTTTGCTCTTAACATATATATATATATATCACTTTATATAAAACATTTAATTACTTTGTGTTAGATGGCTTTTCTCCAATTACTTTAAACTTTGCCAAATAATTCAAAACACCACGATTTAAATTCTCAAAATCCCTTTTATAAAACATATCTTCCAAATTCACATTTTACGAATCATTTGATTTTCATGTGAAACACACTTTTATACAACATGCTCATTTATTATCTTATAATTCATTAAGATTAATCCAATATTATTATCAAACACCTTATAATCTAATCATTAAACTTAATTCACAAGGTGTTTGTATTTAAACTTTTGAATCAAACAACTAATCACTATATAAATAACTATATCATTTGAAAGATATTTCTTTGTATTTAAAACATAATCCTAGGTAAAATTATTTCATTTACAAACTTTTCAAAACAAAAATCATTTATATATAGTATTAACAAATACGCGCTCATATATAATACTCTCAACCCATTATAGGGTGTCACCTACCCTATCTCAAATGAATTACTCATCCTAGGGTATTACTAACCCTATCTCTGAGAGACTTTACCCCTATCAGGCTCAAGTGTTCACTCAACCTAATCTCTGATACTGAATGTAACAACCCATAATTTTGTACATTTTAACTTTATAATAAACCACACATGTCCAACTCAATTTGAATGAAAAGGTGGATAGTTGGGGAAAAAAGAAAATAAAGACATAGAACAGAATCTTACACGAATGGAATAACATATTTTATTTCAACATATTATCTTTACAGTGGAAAATTTTAAATACGTTTATCAGGGTTTAATTTAACATCAACATGGGCAGTTATAAATCTCTGTCCTTACTAATGCGGAATACAATACTACATAAGTGTGGTGAAAATGGATAACAATTTTCAGAAGAATCTTCTAGCTCCAAGCTCCAAGCTCTTTCAAAAAGCTCCAACTAACCTGACTACTAGGCTGCCCGGAAAAATAGGGCACCTAGAGTTTAAGGGAAAGAAAATAAACTCCGGATCAGTTATGGGTTTGGTATGAGAAACTCAAAATACGAGTATTTGAAAACAAAGGATACCTCATAAGACCACGCTGCACATAAACACGGAATGAGTTTTTACCTTATGATAACCAAATCATTTCTACGTAAAATCCAATGATATTATTTTTAATGCCATTCTTTGAAAACCTTTCAAATAAACATATTCAAATAGCCGAACTTGTTGCATTGGTTAAATGGCGTAATAGGTTTACAACTAAGTCCAAAGGCACTTATTGGAGATTTGGATTTCCAATGAATAACGAGGTAAGGGACTACCTCCCTACAAAACATTTCTAGAGGAATGTATCGAGGCCACCAACAGATGGTCCTCTGCGAATTAAGACCGGCCTACCCGAGACCGACAGATGGTATGGATAGCACCGAATATGATATCACCTCGACCAATCCCGACATCTCTGAGACGTCTCATAACATACACCACAAAATATAAACCATGGGAAGAAATAAATAAATCTTGAAAGGTGATATCATACCCTAATGGTTGCGAATCACTTAGCCTTGAAGCAACCTCTGTTTCACAATTCCCTGGGTGTGAGGCTTGAGGTAACGTTTACCTTTCTTAGAACATTTTCACTTAAAATGCCACATTTCCATTTCCAATAACACACTATTGATATCAACAAAAGTTACCTCCTACACCACCAACAGATGTACATTTGTAGAGATCAATGCATTGTGATCTTAGAAATGCAATATCGAGCATCCATCTGTACAAGTTGTCCAAGAACAGGACAAACTGAAGGCACTCTCCACCACATCCTATCGGGCATTACCCCTAGGATTAATAGTGAGTAGTCCTTACATACAAAGGAACCACTGCTATTTATTTATCTCGGGAGCTACTCTAAAATTATCAACAAGCGGTCCTTCTGTTATGAAGATCCCCGCCTTCAACTTCATCATGTTTTACATGTCTTTACTTTTGAACTCGTAAATTGGTTCGAAGTGGTTTTCGAAAAAGAATCGCCCAAATTCGACCCCGGTTCGTTCGAACCAATCATTGATAAAAAGATGTTAAGTAAATAGGTGCTTATCATTTGATTAATTACTTTCTCTTTATCAAAAATATCTTCTAGAGATATATATCTTCAAAACATTTCTTTTCGGTATATACAGAATCATTAACCTCTCTTTAACTTACCAAATCAAAATTATTTCACATAAATCATATTGCAAAACCTTATTGAGTAAAAAAGGGTCGATAGAAATTATACTAATTCTACTCAATATCAATTTGCGTACTCATCCTTTACTATCCATCGAATAATGGTGAAATCTCCTTTTAAATTCACACGAATAGTGCGGGTTCCCTCCTCGGAATTTAATACCAACTATAAAAAGATTATTTCTATACAATCCAAGTTGTATGAAATTAAATTTGTAAATTTGAATCTTTTATATTTGTCTTGTTTACGACATTTCGAACTTTTCTATTCCTCGCTCAGGAAAGAGGCCAGGTGAGTCGGGGCACTGGTTTCTCCTAAACATCTCCTTAGTTTAAGCACCTCCCATCCAGATCTCATGAATAGAAAAATCCAGTCTAATCATCGGCTTTTAGAGTCAAGATTAAATCACTTGATTATAACAGCTTTTCTTTAAATCATTTATTTAAACTCTTTTAAAATAATTATGAAACCTCCAAATCATCTTTAAAATACTTAATTATTTATTTGAAAATATTTATAAAAGATTTGGGAAAGAATACATAAGTCTAAAGCCATATTTCAAAAGTTATTAAAAGTGCTGCAAAAAGCACTGTGAATAGTGCTACGAGTATTGCTTTTAAGGCTTATTTGATCAAAGCAACTTTTCCATCATTTAGAAATCCATTTTTATAACTTAAATCTCTTTTAAAATATTTTAACATATTTATTGAATTTATTCCATATTTTTAAAGAATTAAAAATATCACTTTTAAAGAATTTATCGCTTTGGTTTCCGAACTGCCAAAGCGCGACTATTTTGAAAACTTGATTTTCTCATTTTTCAAAAACTACTAAACGAAATCTCGATCTTTTTCTTTTGTTTGAAAAAACTATGATTATAAGAATTCTGACTCTGATTCCATCGTATAAATGGATTTAAACTTTTACGATGCGAAGTCGCGAACTACCGTTACGCGACACATCTATTTTTGACTCAACTTTTATAACTTGTACAAACTTCACCAAATTGGGTTTTAGTGTTTATGAAACATTTATAAACCATTTTAAATCATTTAAAAGGGGTTTAATGATTCTATATCACTTTTATAACTTGATTCGGAAAGTGATTTCTTTGTGTAATATCGACATGTATTTAACTTGACTTGTTTACACAATTAAACAACTATAGTAAACAACCAATACTTGATGATCAAAGCATAGTAAACATCCATAAAAATCATATCACATCATATATATATATATATAAAGTTTCTCACCTTTATTGGTTTTTAACTTTACGAAATTTACTATATCTTTGCTACGATTGAATCAAAGCCTATGTAATCGAGCCCGAGACCTTTGGATAGGCTCGGCCTATGCTTGCAAGTATAATGGACTCAACCTCAGATGGTGATGGAGGGTGGCCATGGGTTTCCTGAGGTGTAGGGTGGAGTTTGGCTTTGTTTTGAAGTGCAGTGATGATGTATGTGTGTGTATATATATATATATTCATTTTGCCATAATTTCCTTTCATTATTTTTAAGAGAAGAAGAGCCATTAAAATAGCTTGACAAGAAGAAGAAGAAGTAGAAGAATGTGCATAGAATGAGAGGGTGGATGCATGTATTTGTAGGCTAAAAGTGGAGAGAATATATCATGGTAAAACCTTACATGTGCTTGATCACATCACCCACTACCATCACCATACATGGCCGACCATGAAGTCCACTCCTCCCTCCATATGCTTGGCTTGTGATGTGATGGGGTGCTTTGTTTTTATCTCTTGTTTACACATAAGGAGCTTATATATATATACATATGTATTTGGATATTTTCTTTGCTTGATTTGGCTAATTCCTAAGCATAATTAAATGTATATGTGTATACATTTGTATATGTGTTCATGTATGCATATATGTATCACAACATTGTATTGATTTGTTTACAACATCTATACGTTAAACCGTTACGAATTCCAATTTCGATCTCTGGCCATATTCTTACTTCTTAGTTAACATACATATATTTGTAAAAAAAAATTGAAAACTAATTTCTCATTATTATGAATTAATTAGAATGATCTCATTTGAATTATAAAACCATAAAAATCCATATAAAATAATTGTTTACAGAAAGTGTTGTTATATCGATAAAGCGATACGAATTTTCTTATATTTTCAAATCAAGCATATATCTTTATAAAAATATTATAAATGATTTACTATCACTATATAACTAATAAAATGAATTATTATCATTTTAAAATAATTATTTGACTAATTATAATAATTATTAAATCATTGAATCTTAGTTTAAATTCATAAATCAAATATAAATATGATACCATTATTGATGCTGTCATAAATACATTTTTTCCCATAAATTTTTTTTATTTCATGTTCTTATTTAATTATAGAAATAAGTGTTCGTAACCAGCTCCATGTGTGACTTCTGATAATTATAGAGCTGTTTATTGATAAAATGATTTTAAATCATTTTATCGATATCTTTTCCAAAGCATATATTTTTGTAAATACATATTCAAAATAAGATTACCATTATTATTTATTATTCAAGACATCATAATCTATGTTAAAAAAAGCTTATATTTGAATATTTTAAAAATAAATATAATTTATCAAATTGATAAATTTGCGGGTCGTTACAGGGTGATTCCAAATGTTGAGAATCTATTGACATTGTTATATGATAACAATGTTGCAATACAATTAGTAAAAGTACCAGTAGCTCATATGTAACGACATGCCTTTTTGACTCCTAAATATCGACACTAATACATCAATGGTATTCATATGCCAAACACTCAAGTGCTAAAAAGACAGATTGTTAGGGTAAATAAAAAGAAATGGTAAAAGAACAAGGAAAGAAGAACAAAACATCTGAATGTCACAATAGGACGATAATATATAATATCAAAATAGTACAAAAGTTACCCCTAAGATACAAGGTAATTTCGGAGTTACTAACCTAAGTACCATCATCAGCCTGGACAGTTATAACTACCTGCCCACACAATTACTGATATATATACTAGTAGTGCATCGAAAATAAAATACACAGATAGGTGAGAGCATCCAGCTCGTCTCCTAAAGCTTCAAAGAATATCAACGAAAACCCGTCTTTCTCAAACTGCCCGAAAGAGCACTCGAGGAATTAAATGAAAGATAAAACCATGAGTCAGACATAAGTTTGGTATGAAAAACTATAACAGTAACTTTTGAGACCAACTGAATCACCAGAATGGTTTTCCCCTTAAAAGAACCAAAACCAATTAATAAGTAAATAAGGTGATATAATTGATAATGTCTAGGGTGTATAATGTAAATCATAAAATAACTGTGCTGCTTGCATCTCACATCACAACAATATTAGGTATCCAATCAAATCCGCTGAGGGTGCTTTTGCATATGGATTTCCATTAGAGGTGCCTCTAATAAACTAAGGCGAACCTCTTGATAAGGGTCAGAATCTACCTTCGGAGCAACATATATCTCTAGATAAAATATACCACAAAGGAAAACATAGCTGATCCACCCCCAAACAGGTAATATCGAATGTCATCAACTCCCGTGAATTCTTTATCTATCGGGTCGAAAAAGTTGCTAGGAAGAGCAGAACACTGGTATCCAGACTTAGGCCTAGAGTCTACTTTCCTTATACACCCCTAAGGTAAAGACGTTTATTTGTTGGCTCAATAACATCGAATGATTTACATAGCAAGGATGTTCAAACCAATTTAAAACATGTATTAACTTATTGCATTCTCAATTCAAGAGTTATATAAGCTTATCCTTATATTCCTAAAAACACTTAAATTTAACTTTTATAATGACCTGGAAGTTTCAAACTGAAAAAATCGCCAAATTGTACATTTCGTCCGAACAAATGAAAACTACAAAGTAACCACATCATAATACGATGAACATACCACAATGTCCTAAATGCATATGATACATGCATCAATAAAATAACTTATCATAGTTTCACTTATTTATTAGACACACTTTACTATAAAGGAAAAAACAAGAAAAGGTATATAATTATTTGGGTTATGCCGCTACCACTTAGGCTCCCTACATAGCATACATACGAATCTTTTCTATAAAGAAAGTTCATATCAAAATATGTTACATTAAACTACTATGTATTTTTATATCAAATTTCTTGTAAAGAAAAATTAAGAACTAAATACTAGGTTTTATTTCAAATCATTTGAAATAATAATATGTACATATACCTTTTGTATATCAAATTATACTTTTGGAATTAAAATCAAAATCATTTTCAAAGCGGTATCAAATACTCTATATAATCATACTATGTATCATGACCTCAATTTATAAACTAATTTCCTAAATATTTGCTTTAAAATCTGTAGAAAATATGCAAATAAATTGAGTAACACCAAAATGATACCAAGAAAATGGGTCCTACGAACTTGTACCATACATCCCTTTACTAAGAACGGCAATGCTCATGAAAATTTCTTACTAACCGAACACCTCTATCGCCCATTTTTAGTCATTTTCGTGCCACTCAAACTAGAAAACATAAAAATGCTTTGTTCCGAATTGAATCACTGATTCCGAGAGTAACCACGAACTCAAACAAATCTTATGATTTTCTCAAAATATTAGTATTCAGGAATACTTTCAAATAATACTTTTATTATTTTCTCCAAAATCTTGAAAACCATTTTCGAAGACACCAGGATCTAAGTTCTCAAAATACTAGTTTAAATCCTCTTCATTTATAAACTATATTTTTTAAACCATACTTATATAAAATTACTTTCTTAGAAAAATTATACTAAACTTCCTTTTGTTAAAGTAAACTTCCAATCCAACATTATCACCGAATGCCTTATAGTCAAACTGTGAAATTCAATTCACAAGGTGCTCGTTTCAATGCATCCATAATTACTATCTACCCAACCCATGTAGTAAAAAGGTAAATTGCTCATAAACTGGTCGAGCACAAATCAAAAATCAATAAAAGATATAAATGCTCATAAACTGGTCGAGCATGACAAATCAATCTACAAAGGATAGCAATGCTCATAAAATGGTCGAGCATAGCTAAACTAATCAACGAGGGGATAAAGAATGACCATCATCATTACCTACATTAATTAAACTATGTTACAAATCAGATTTTTATAAATTATCTTTAAGGCATATGTTTATAACAACATAAATATGCTCTCATATATATAATACACTCAACTTGTAACAACCCCATACCTCAATGGGCCTAAATTTCAACAAAAATTGAAATCCAAGTCCATCAAAATGCAGATTGTTGAATTTGGTATCTGCAAATAAGTATGAGCATTATCAGAGATTGATAGAAATCTAAACTCACAACGGAAACAATAATAGGATAAGAATACTGATTATGACTACTACCTTGGAATTAATGGTATTCCTTTGATAGCAGACTGTCACATAAGCAACGAGCATGAAAGAAGAGAATACTTCTTTACAACAAATCACATCCAGCTCTAGTGACTTGTTCCTCTAAATCTATCCAGTGGGTTGTAACGAGGAGGGGGTCAGAACAACATTCTGGTGACTGGAAATATAAACTGTCCATAACATAAATTTATACCGATTGATTTTCATTTAATTGGAATGTCCATTAAGGTTAGCAATTCTAATCTAACCTTGCACTGCACACACGATTACTTACTTACCCCTTCCAAAGGTACAAAATACTGATGAAGCCTTATCAACCATCCAATACTTCCAAACCCATTTGCCAATTAATACTTCTAAATATGAAGCGGGCTTCTATAATGCTTTTTAAAAGAGAAATAGCCAGACTCTACCATTTAAGACCTCGATTAAGGTAAACGCTGTCATTTAAGACCTAAATCAAGGTAGACCCCGTCATTTAAGATCTATTCCAAAGGTGGTTTCCTAACAATGTTGTCAATGGTCGGTGGGTCCTAGCTACAAAGACCTCTAACCACTATTTAAGGCTTCCGACATTTAATGTCCAACTATTACCGCATCTATCACCAATAAAATCATAGCCATATAAGAGACAATACCCAAGCCACTTAGTACCTTTTATTGGAAAATAGGCAAACTTTGGTCATTTAATACCTTGATTAAGGCGGACCCCATCATTTAATACCTATTTCCAAGGCGTGATACTCAATAGTACTATCGTTGTTACGGCTTTAGCAATATGAGAGACTATACCCAAGCCACTTAATACCTCATTAATAAGGACAAGGCATACCCCTGACCATTTAACACCTATTTATGTAGGCCTTTGTCATTTAATACCTAACCCAAGGCAAACTCCTCACTGGTACTATGTAGCTGACATTGCTTGGAAATTTCATTAGGCTACTTAGTACCTCTTTTATAGGATAGTGGAGGACCCTACAATCATTTAATACCCCAAACCTAAAGCAAACCCTTCCCGATATATCCACCATCACTCTTAATTATAAATATGGAATCTCATTGGGTTACTTCTTTCGGTAGGGAGGCGGGCCCTACAGCCACTTAATACCTCAACATTGAAGTAAACTCATTTAGAGAAATCCTTGTTTATTTGGAACCTCACTAGGTTACTTAATACTTCCTTTTATGAGAGAGGCGAACCCTACAGCCACTTAATACCTCAAACCAGAAGCGAACCCCAATGGAGAATCACTCACCGCTCATAATTTCAAATTTGGACCATTTGATAGTTTCCAATTAAGAAAGCAGGCCAATCTCTCATGTCGTCACGGGTCCTAGGATTAGTGATATTCACATCAGTAGTAAGTGCACCCGACTACTGTTAGCCTCAAAGTGAAGGGTAGTCTTCTGTCGAGTGACCCTATTGACCTCGGATCACTAACCAACTAAGTCCAATTAACCATCCTAAGTCTATACTTATATTATCTTAGGTAGACATTGGACTTAACTTACCGTTTCCCTTTTTATTTAAGGAAATAAGATTTACCTTAAATACTTATCTATCGATAAATCCCCGTTTGATGCTTATAAATGTCAATTTGTCCATAAAATCCTAACGGATATTTCCTAAGACATTTCTGTATGATTACTAATTTCAAATTAGTAACCTTTTTAGCTATTCTGAAGTTATTAATTCAACTTCTTTATTTATTAGTCCCATTAATCCACTTAGCCTATCAAGTTAATGCAACTCCCATATTCATTACCATTTATTTGAGTTACAACCTTTTAAATTCCTTTCCCATTAATTATTATCCTAAATGCGAATATTACATGTAAGTGTCGTTATTAGCTTTCTGTTTAATTATTACAAGCGCAGTAAGTTATGTACAAATATACTTTTATCAAATATATTCTAGTTATATATCTTCACTAGAATATTCATTTCCATGTTCAATTGTTGGAATCATATCCAAAAGGATTGTCCGCTATAATTTCCATAAATTAGTCCAAAACAAACACTTAACTTTCAAAATATAAAAGATTACATCGTTTGAAATTACAAGGAATAATCATTTCTTTTTATTACTGTTAACCTGCCTTTTAGCAAGGCAGTACACATGTGGATTTAACCTAACAAACTTCAAGGTTATCAAGGTCGATGGTTCCGGAGTGATGGTTCTAGGACCCAAATGTAAAGTACAAATGGTTATACAAAGCCATAGTTGGATGGAGTTGGTAGATAAATGATGCAGGATGCTTGAAATATGAATATTGGCTTGGATAAGTTAGGGATCAGCATGACTTGGTGGAAACCTAGGGATCGATATAGCATGGCCTTGTAGCATAGGGCTTTGTAGCATAGGAGGGATCGGCATACCTTCATGGCATAGGAGGGGTCGACATAGTTTCATGAAGTAGGAGGGATCGGCATAGAATTGTGTAGTAGCATGGATCGACATAGCTTGGTAATATCAAAGGGATCAGCATGATTGGTTATACAAGGGATCGACATGGACAAAGTAAAGTGCGAATCGACATGGATGGTAGTGTATGGATCGGCATGGTCGAGATAATGTGTGGATCGACATGGTTGGTTCTAAAGGGATCGGTATACTTCAATAGCTTAACAAGATGAAGGGATCGACATTTCAGATGGATTGGCATACTTCGAATCACAAAGAAGGGGTCGACATTGTTGGTTGCATTGGATCGGTGTACTTCATTGGATAGCGGTCGGCGCTCATCAATGCCTAAGTACATTCTTGCATTCAGCAATCAATAACTCGAGCTCCCTTATTCTAAATGAGATGAAACTTGGGGATGAAACATATTTTATCATGAAGGATCCACCATAGGAATCGCTTCTCAAAAATCAACTAAGGAAGGGATCGGTACCGATCCCTCCTCATAGGGATTTGGGTCTAGCGATCCCTATGGTGGGATCATATAGATAAGAAGGTCCTGTGGCCAAAGTTTCAGAGAGATGGGTGGTAGTCTTCCTCTATAAATACACCAGGCATGGCTACAGAAAAGGGATCGTCTTTCTGCTTCTCTTCATCTTCTACCTAGGCTATACTCTGTCAGTTTTATTCTTGAATTCCATGGATTTGTAACTGTAATCAGTAGTATAAACTAATAAAAGGAAAATATTTGGAGTGGACGTAGGCCAGAGTTAGTCGAACCACTATAAATCTGTATCTCTATTTACTTTTTTCCTGATTGTTTTTAATTTTGTTCTTCATTTATTTCTCTTCATATATCTGTGATTGGATTGGATATTGGTGCTTTCTTACAACTGGGTGTTGGTGGCCAATATTGGTGCCAACATTTTGGTGCTTTCACTGAGAACACTTGCACATGTGGATTTGAAAGCTAGGATCTTAGATTTGGAAGCTTGGATATTTGGAGATAGGAAGTAATGGCTAAGAAATCAACAAGGAGAGCGCTATCGAAAAGGAGCCACCATAGAGGGAGTCAGGAGGCTTCCTCAGGAGCTGGAGCTAATCAAGCATCAATCTACATCACCAGGGATGAAATGGAAACAATGATGGATGTTATGCAGGAGAGGATGCTGAAAAAGTAGGAGGATATGATGCAGAATTTACTCTAACAGGTTAGACAAGCTAGATCATAGAATTAAGGAGTTGAAGTAGTAGTAATCGCTGGAAATCAGAACCGGGAGCATGGAAATGGGGCCAATAGACAAAGGAATGGAACAGAGCAGCCAGGAGCGGCCCCTTGTCAACCTAGAGGTATTAGCACCGATCCCTCTAGAGGGATCGGCACCGATCCCCAAAGGCTAGGGGGCATGCCCCTGGGTCTGGTTAATCGTGATGTTGGAGGACCTGCACTCGACCCCATGGAGCTTGGTGTGAACCGAAATTTGGATGATCGCCCAGAGGAGTACGTTCTAGAATTCCCTCGTAGACTCAGGGGGGTAGCTTGGGCATGATGATAGGAGATTACAATTGGAAGACAATGACAGGTTTGCATAGATGATAAGGCAAGTTATGCATGGAGGATTGGTGAACAGGGATCTCATGGATGTAAATAGAAGTTCATTCGCTCCAAATATCAGGCAATTTAGGAATCCACCGGAGTTCAAACTACCAACGCTTGAGATATATGATGGAAAAACAGATCCCGCTATTCATTTGAAGAGATACATGAGACACATGGAAGTACTGTGGGCATCAGAGGAAGTCATAGCACGGTGTTTCCCTTTGTACTTAATGGATATAGTTGCACTATGGTTCAGACAGTTGGAAAGCCGCTCTATTAGCACATGGATGGAATTGATCAAAAGGTTTATAAGGAAGTTTGAGGTTCACATCTCGAGACCCAAAAATGTGATGAGTTTGGCAACACTGAAATAGAGGACCGGAGAGTCCCTAAGGAGTTTCCTAACACGATTTAATGCCACGGCGGCATCGGTAGATCGTCCAAATCCATCCATGGTTTTGATGGCAGCCATATCTGGAATTGAAGATGGCACGGAGTTCAAGGATTCACTGGTGCAAGATCCACCTATGGATCTCGGGGAGTTTTATCATGAAGTAGAAAGGTTCTTGCGGCAGGAAGACGCACGAGCAAACAAACCGGAGGTGAATGCTGTGCAGAGTGGGGGATCATCAGGAGATGTAAACAAGAATGATAAAGGCAAACAAAAAAATGAACGATGGCATTATTGTGTCGAAAAGACAATGGAGAGAACCAAAATTCTCTTCTTATACAGATTTGACTAAATCTCTAGAAAGGATTTATTTGGATACTCGAGGACGTCTTCAGTATCGAAGGTCGGCAAGGAAGGAACCCTCCGAACGTGAACGGGTATCAGGAAAGCATTGCCTATTCCATGAGTTGGATGGGCATAATACAAATGACTGTAGGCATTTGAGGGATATCATTGAGGAACACATGAGGAATGGTCAGTTACAACAATAGATAAGGACTCGGGCTGCGGTGGTGGAACAGGAGCAGCCACCGTCCACCACGAACGAAAATGGCACTGGATCAAGGCATCATCGTCAACTCGTCATCAATTGATAGGGATGGCATGGAATAACTAATAAACTCCGCCGTAATACGGCTAAGTCACTTACACATGTACGGGATCGAGGATGTCCCTAGGAATGCTCTGAGATGATGATGAACCGTAGTGCTCGGGTTTGTGAAATTTTGTTTTTTCTTATTTGCTTCGAACTTTGGTTTATTGGTTGTACGGAATTTTATTTTATGGACTTAGGGATGCTTAAGTCCGGATTAATGTAATAAATAACACAGGTCGCAGTTGTGGCCCCGACCGGAGAGACGGGGCAATAACCGCAAGGTGCGAGCCCCTTCGCCGATGAGCGACATGAAGGATTCACACACGGATTAAGTCCTCGATTGGGGATCGAGGCCGGAGAAGGATACCCCACGGATTAAGTCCTCGACTGGGGACCAAGACCGGAGAAGGATACCCTACGGATTAAGTCCTTAACTAGGGATCGAGGCCGGAGAAGGATACCCCACGAATTAAGTCCCCGATTGGGAATCGAGGCCGGAGAAGGATACCCTATGGATTAAGTCCTCGATCTGGAATTGAGGCCGGAGAAGGATACCCCCACGGATTAAGCCCTTGACCAAAGAGTCAAGGCCGGAGAATAAAACCCAATAGGTCATCGAGTATGGATTATGCTTGGCAAGGATCCGGAGAGATCAAGGTCGTCGAGTATGGATTGTGCTCGGCAAGGATCCGAAGAGATCAAGGAATTGGATTAGGCTAACGACCCTGAGAGATCTATGGATTTGGATATGGACCCGGAGCGGTCCCAGATTTGGATAAAACGACCCGGAGAGGTCTATGGATTTGGATGTGGACCCGGAGTGGTCCCGGATTTGGATAAAATGATCCGGAGAGATCGTGGATTTGGTTAATGAATTTGGAATGGATTCAGAATTGGATATCGACTCAGAAAAATCATGGATTTCGCTAATGATCCGGAGAGATCAAGGAATTGGATTGGCAATGGATTGGATTCTGAATTTGATAATATGGCAATCAATGGATTATGGACTTCAGATTTTGGATTTATGGCAATTCAAAACATGCCTTCCTATCGCAAGGCATGTTTTGGGGGGCAAAGTGTTAACCCGCTTTTTGGCATGGCAGTACACAGGAGGATTTAACCCAACAGACTTCAAGGTTATCAAGGCCGATGATTCCAGAGTGACGGTTCTAGGACCCGAAGGTAAAGTACAAATGGTTATACGAAGCCATAGTTGGATGGAGTTGGTAGATAAACGATGCATGATGCTTGAAATATGAATATTGGCTTGGATAAGTTAGGGATAAGCATGAATTGGTGGAAACCTAGGGATCGACATAGCATGGATCGACATGGCTTTGTAGCATAGGAGGGATCAGCATACCTTCATGGCATAAGAGGGGTCGACATAGTTTCATGAAGTAGGAGGGATCGGCATAGCATTGTGTAGTAGCATGGATCGGCATAGCTTGGTAATATTAGAGGGATTGGCATAATTGGTTATACAAGGGATCGGGATGGATGAAGTAACGTGCGGACCGACATGGTTGGTAGTGTATGGATCGGCATGGTCGAGGCAATGTATGGATCGGCATGGTTGGTTCTAAAAGGATTGGTATACTTCAATAGCTTAACAAGATGAAGGGATCGGCATTTCAGATGGATCGACATACTTCGACTCACAAAGAAGGGGTTGGCATGGTTGGTTGCATTGGGTCGGCATACTTCATTGGATAGGGGTCGGCGTTCATCAATGCCCAAGTACATTCTTGCATTCAACAATCAATAACTCGAGCTCCCTTATTCCAAATGAGATGAAACTTGGGGATGAAACATATTTTATCATGAAGGATCCACCATTGGGATTGCTACCCAAAAATCAACTAAGGAAGGGATCGGTACCGATCCCTCCTCATGGGGATTTAGGCCGAGCGACCCCTATGGTGGGCTCATATGGATAAGAAGGTCCTGTAGCCGAAGTTTCAGAGAGATGGGTGGTAGTCTTCCCCTATAAATACAGCAGGCATGGCTTCAAAAAAGGGATCTTCTTTCTACTTCTCTTCATCTTCTACCTAGGCTATACACTGTCAGTTTTATTCTTGAGTTACACGGATTTGTAACTATAATCAGCAGTATAAACTAATAAAAGTAATATCTTTGGAGTGGACATAGGCCGGAGTTAGCCGAACCACTATAAATACGTGTCTTTATTTACTTTTTTCATGATTGTTTTTAATTTTGTTCTTCATTTATTTCTCTTCATATTTCTGTGATTGGATTAGATATTGATGCTTTCTTACAACTGGGTGTTGGTGGTCAATTTTGGCGCCAACAATTACCAAAATAGACAGTGTAAACTACAATGGATTCATACTTTACACGTCTTTTTCTCTTTTTATTTGCATCTATTCCTTGCTAGATCAAACGCTGTATTTTTTCTAAAAGGGAAAGAAATCAAACTAATTTACAAATATTAAACGGATCTGAATTCCAACAATTCAAACATAGAGAAGTATACACTCCAACATGATTAGGGTAATAATCCAAATTCGTAACATCATTATAAAACATATTTCAGATCTAGAATAAATTTCATTCAAATCAATATTCTAAATTCATACTTTTGGGACTGATTTCCATATCAGGTTGTAAATAATTCTAAATCAATTCATAAATAAGAATATGTAAGCGGTATTTATTATATTTAGATTATATTCAATTTATTTCCTATAGCTCATATACTATTATCCAGTTAGGCATAATAATCAAATAAACACCAACGCGATATTTTTTATATTATAACAATCTATTAAATTTCCAACTCACCTTTTAAAAGCGATCCAAATCTCCAGATCTGAAGTAGAACCTTTGATTCATCTCCAAATCCTTTTTAATCCAAGAAATATGTATAAAAGGGTATATCCATACATTAGAACTACAGATTTGAGAAGAGATTTGGGATTGGGAGAGAAAATAGATACAAATACATATAAATTAAAATTACCTCAAATACGCGCATAGTTGATTCTCTTCTCTTCTCCTTTTCATTTTATTTCTATTTTTCTCCAATTTGTATGAATACAAATATCTTAATTTTATAATTTAGAAAGAAAGTGGAGAAGGAGAAATGGCAGAGCTTTGCTACTGCCTCCAGAAAAATATGAGAAGAGAAGGGAGGGCTGGACATGAATCTATAGGCGCAAGAATCAACCATAACCGTTAGATTTAAAATATTAAATCCAAGTCGTATAATGCCTAGGTTTACTGGAGCCGCAACACATGAAGCGGTCGACCGCCCCCTTCCTAGGGGTCGACCGCCTCTGGTCGACCGCTCCAATATGTGGGTCGAGCTATAGACCCCAAATAATTAATTACAAACGTTAATTTTTCTTATTTATTTTTGTTCCGAATTCGTTTTTCGTCTGTAACTTCTTCGTTTGGACTCCGATCGCAAAACTCCAAATATGAAAGTTGCTCAGAATTTTGCCACGACCGCAATGGTGCAAATTTCGTGGTCAAATTCCATCGTTCGTAAAAATTCCATTTTCAGAGCCTAATAATTAACTAACTAAAAATTAAGTAACTAAAGCCAAATTATGGGGTGTTACATTCTTCCCTCCTTAAAAAGAATTTCTCCCTCGAAATTTCACCAATGAATAAGTCATGGTTTTGGCTCCTTGTTATCCTAAACTACACGACTAATGAGTGCACAACCAAGTTTGCAACCAAACGTTCACAAGTGCATAGTGTATTACTATATCACTGCACATAAAATATATATGGGGAATGATTCTAAATCGGATTCCCCTATATGAATGCATTTTTTTGAAAACATTTTTGGAAACATGATGCAAACAACCTATGTATATACTGGTAGTTCTATATATATGCAGCTTTTTGAAAAATATTTTCAACCAAAACCCCCATACTCCTACGAATAGAGGTATGAAGCAGAGGTACGAAGCAACCAGTTTTTCATCCAGTTCCTACCATCCAATAATCTAACGCATCGAAAAATCGTTTTCTAAACTTTACTCCTATGCCGGAAAAAGGAATTTAAGTGAAGAATTTAACATTCTTACTACTCTGTATTTTTCCTATTCCCATAGTACAGTGGAAATTTCCTTGTTGCCTCCAATTTACTCCAAATTTTCCACGTACAAGATGCATAAGGAGGCTTATTTTCAAGCTCTAAAACCGAATTAAGCCTAGAAATAGACTCGGGCGCGTCATCGACAAGGTATGGAAATAGAAATTCCAATGCTAAAAAAAATTTCCTTGTTACCGCTTGCATTTATTACATCGTCGACCCTAATGCACTGCTAAATCCACAAATTCTAACTCTATTTGCCTTTCCTATGCTTAACATTGTTAAAACTACTATTTTATGGTTTCGATGATAACAACTATACAACCATACACATACAGTATATATAGTCTATCTACTTGCTAGAAAAAGTTTTCAGAGTTTAAATTGAAGATAGCTCAACAAAGGAGAAGAATCATCAAAGTTAATATAGTGTTATTATTGTCATAGATATGATTTGTAAGTCTCCTTTAGTAGTTACTTTTAAACTTAAACATTTGCACGGAAAAATTCTTTCAAACTCTTTATAACAAAAGGCTGAAGAAGAGCAAACTGCAAATGTCAGACGTCTGACATTACATATCAGACGTCTGACATTACATATCAGACGTCTGACTGTAGTTTCTGTTTTTAAATACAAACCAACATCAGACGTTTGTTAGATATCTCAGACATCTGTGTCTGTGCTTTGTCTAAAAATTATACAACTGCTCAAACGTTTGAAATTATGCCCAAACGTCTGTGCTGGGTAACGGGATTTAGTTTTGAAAAGACATCTTCTTCATTTTAACGGATACTTTCACAACTCTTCACTGCATCTCTTCTCTATCAATAGTTGCAACCATTAGATTGAATCAGAAAACTTAAATGATACTACTTTTCATCATAACCCGTCATCATCTATATATATGCAAAGATTTTATGTTTTAAAATCACCTGAATTTTCTGAATCTCTTATCCAAATTCTTTGCATACTCTGATTTCAAAAGCAAACAATATCAGCCTTTATTACTTCCTAAAATCAAAGCCTCACATACACATACTACTTAAAGGAGATTATAGGAAGATTTGTACTGAGCAGTCAAAATCAGTGTTTCCTAGAACACATATTTGTCTTAGAAAGAACTGTTGTATCGAGCCTATTCCTCCGGGCAAAGCAAGGGTAGTTTATTAGTTAAAGCCGAAGAGGAGCTTCGGGACTGGACGTAAGACGGGAGGTCTGAACCAGTATAAAAACTCCGGTGTGATTGTTTCTTTATTATTATTTACTTTACTCTATTATCTATAAGTTAGTATTTTATTATACTTGCATATTAGATATACATATACGATCCATACATTCTTTCAAACATGTGGCCTTCAAAATCAAAGACTTCACAAAAATCTTTTTCACTTTTCAAATTTGTACGTCATTTGAAAAATAATATCTCAAAATATTTAAACACCCACTTTCCCTTGAAATAAAATTTTGAACAGAAACTCTAAAAATAACTTAAGAGTCAAAATAACTAAAACAAAAGAAATTTTTTTCAAAAGAGAACTTTTCAAATCAAGAGGTTTCAAAATATTTTTCTTCTCAAAAATTTTGATAAATCAAGCCACAATTTCAGCGTAATCGAAAGTCGGTATGCGCTAAACGCATAACCGACTTCTAAAATCTACAACTAACCTTCATCCATAAAACTTGACATTTTATTTAAAAATGTTGACAGATCTATTATACAAAAAATTTATCTTTTAAGAAACATGAGCAATGACCCGTGATATCAAAACAACTTTATCGTGTCCTTTGTCAAAAATTTCCAACTATTTCAAACTTCCAGTCTTATATTGAATTTACTGTTAGTTAAGTGTCGTTATAAGATTCTCATATTTATAATGCTTCTTTACTATGCATATATATGAGCAGTTTGCATTTCCAGAAACAATAACACAGTAAATAAATAGGAACTCATAATATCGTGCATGCCTTTTTACAAGAGATAACTAACAGTTACAACCCAAATAACCTATAGAAAAATGACAAATGCTTGAAAGCAAAAGCCAACAACACCATAAATCCTAAAATAATGCCAACAGAGTACGAGATGCCTTACTCCACGGCTGGAGCTCGATCCATTGCTACGACCCTTGAATGGTCGTAGCATGACAGCTATACATCCAATCTCATACCGTTGGCGCTGCAGGTGTTGCCGACGGCTTTGGAATTGCCATCTTCCTAAGGAAGGATCTAATGATGGTAGAAGGAACCTTCTACTAAACTGCCTCTCCATGGAGGTTTACCCATATTACCTCAAGACGAGAGTGGACAGACAAAAATATGGAAAGTGACTCTGTGGAGTGTTATTCCTTGATCAACAAATTGAATCAAAAGGGTGTGGGTTCAATTGATGGCGATTCCACCAATACTAGAATAGGTGGTCTTCTGCACCAAGGGATAAATCCAGTCATAACTTCCCATCTTAGGGATGACATTAAGCTGAATGATGCACATAATCAGATGGGCAATCAAACGTAGATTATCTATCTTTCAAACACTGACATCTTGGGAAAAGATCTACTGGAAAATCTTAGAGTCGGTCGCTTCAAAATGATCCAAGTCTGCATCCTTCGTGGAGACCTCCAAAATCTCGGCAAGGTCATCATTAGTCAGCTCAATCAAGACATCCTTCACCTCTGAATGAATCAAACTATTGCCTCCATCCAAAAGGCAGATGCAGCATGGGTAACATCCCCACTTAAAAGTCTCAAGCAGAGGATCGGTGCAAATCCTACCACGACGAATAGCTCTTCCAACTCAAAAGTGACGATACCTTCTGCTCATTTCGGTCCATCCAAGTGGCCACTTGAGGGTTGAGACCATAATGGTGTGAGAAAAAACCGGTAGTGCGGAAAGGTATCTTGGGCTAAGAAGT
Organism: Allium fistulosum; assembly: GCA_030737815.1. Lineage (NCBI taxonomy): Eukaryota > Viridiplantae > Streptophyta > Magnoliopsida > Asparagales > Amaryllidaceae > Allium > Allium fistulosum. The sequence continues at coordinate 5,085,453 of JASFAW010000015.1, forward strand.
GGTCAGAGGGAGGAAATAGGGTTTAGATCTAGAGTGATGGTAGGGCAAGATCTAACGTGTGAAACCAGCACCAAGGGGAGGCGAGGCTACTGCTCTTAGGGGAAAAACGGCGTCGCCTAGGAAAGGAACGAAAAAGAGAGGCTGATACTTGGATAAGAAGGATAGAGATTGGGTTCGGCTTATTGAGAAAGGTGGAACGAAAGAAGGCACCTAGGGGAATTCATACGCGACTTTTATAGTCCCATTCCAGGTTCAAGTTGTGCTAAAACTCGTTTACTGGCAGGCCACTATAGGTTTGCTAATAGATGTCAACCGTTAGACGGACTTTGGGCGTTAATTGAACCTAGACCCAATTAGGGTCGGATTATATAATAATAATCGTTTCGCGCCGTCCTCTTCGATTCGACACGATCCAAAAAATTCTTGTCCTCATCATGGTAGTGTCAAAGCCTATCGCCTAGTCCCAAACCATGCTCCAACATTCACAGTAGTCCCAACAAAGCTGCTGTGACCAACAACAATTCCAAAAACCCGAAAATATTCCAGTTATTATTTCCTGGCTGCTTCGCACGGAAATATTTCTTCCAATAGCTAGTGGGTACAAAACTTCAAACTACATACTCTAATAAAATTGAACATCATTTCTATTTTGTCCGTACCTTAAAGAGAGAAAATCTAAAAACCTCGATTTTGTAAACCGAAAAATCACTGAGCTAAATTTATGCCCTTTATACTGGTTTCAAAATAATAGAAACTATTTCATACCAAAGCTTCCCTTTAAAAATCAAGGTTATATATAAATATTTTAGGGTTTCCAAAAACCTTTTTAAAACACAAATTTTCCAAATTGGAAAATTATTTCTTTGCCAAAAATCAAAATGAAGCCTTTACTGATATATACATATAAATATTTAAGGATTTCAAAAATTAATCTTTTATAAACCGAAAATTTCTTAACACGACCAACCTAGTGGTATACATGTTTCTTTGAAAATTAAAATTTCAAAACTTTCCCAAAACAAAATTTCCAAAATAAATCCTTCGAAAAAGAAATCCTTTGAAAACCCTTTTTCCAAAATCTAAGGCATTTCCAAAATATACTTATAAAAATTCTCTCATAGGTTTTAGACTAAGAAATTGACATTGATTATTCAAATAAAAATCCGGTTTGCCATCAAAGAGGTGGTCAATAAATGCACTCTAGCAAAAACTTGCCTCCGGACAATTGCGACATATAGACTCTAATTTCCCGCCCGTTTGGAGTAAATGTTTGTCTCCAACTGGAACTTAAAATCCAAAATCATAAGGTAGCTAGAATCTCAACCATCAAGTCGAACCCCTCTAGTCTCGGGGATTATGCCATATATTGTACTCATGCTCTACATCAACAGCACTTTACGCATCGCCAGCACTTCGTGGGGTACTTCAGAGTCGGCGTGAAAATCTTAACTTTAAGATATTTCAAACCCATAGTTTCTTGGCCCATTCTCTTGGAGTGGAACTACAACTACTTCTATAGTTGGAACTCTTAGAATCTAGCGTAAAAAATATATTATTACTGGATAGGAAAGTATGATTACATTCTCTCAATTTATCCTTATTCCTTTGATCTAGTAACTTAGGCTCGGATACCAAATATAACAACCCGTACCTCAATGGGCCTAAATTCCAGCAAAAATCGAAATCCAGGTCCATCAAAGCGTAATTCATTTGATTTTGGTATCTGCAAATAAGCATGAGCATTATCAGAGATTGATAGAAATTTAACTCACAACGGAAACAATAATAGGATAAGAATACTGACTATACTACTACCTTGGAACTAATGGTACTCCTTTAATAACACACTGTCACATCAGCATCGAGCATGGTAGAAGAGAAGGCTTCTCCAAAAACAAAGCGCATCCAGCTCCAGTGATATGTTCCTCTAAATCTATCCAGTGGGTTGTAATGAGGAGGGGGTCAGAACAACGTTCTGGTGACTAGAAATATAAACTTTCTATCACATAAATTTATACCAATTGTTTTCCATTTAATTATTATGTCCATTAAGGTTAGCAATTCTAATCTAATCTTGCATTGCACACACAATTACTTACTTACCTCTTCCCAAGGTACAAAATACTGATGAAGCCTTATCAACCATCCAATACTTCTAAACCCATATGCCACTTAATACTTCTAAATATGAAGCGAGCTTTTATAATACTTTTTAAAAGAGAAATAGGCAGACTTTGCCATTTAGGACCTCAATCAAGGTAGACCCCGTCTTAAGACCTAAATAAAGGTAGACCCCATCATTTAAGACCTATCCCCAAGGTGGTTTCCTAACAATGTTGTCAATGGTCGGTGGGTCCTAGCTACAAAGACCTCTAACCACTATTTAAGGCTTCCGACATTTAATGTTCAACTATTACCGCATCTATCGCCAATAAAATTGTAGCCATATAAGAGATAGTACTCAAGCCACTTAATACTTTTTATTGGAAAATAAGCAGACTCTGGTCATTTAATACCTTAATTAAAGTAGTCCCCATCATTTAATACCTATTTCCAATGCGTGATTCTCAATGGTACTATCGTTATTACGGCTTTTGCAATGAGAGAGACTGTACCCAAGCCACTCAATACCTCATTAATAAGGACTAGGCAGACCCTTGACCATTTAACACCTATTTATAGGTAGGTCTTTGTCATTTAATACCTAACCCCAAGGCGGACTCCTCACTGGTACTATCTAGCTGACATTGCTTGGAAATCTCATTGGGCTACTTAATACTTCTTAAAGAGGCAGACCCTATAGTCATTTAATACCCCAAACCTGAAGTGAACCGTTCCCGAGATATCCACTATCATTCTTAATTGTAAATATGGAAACTTATTCGGTTACTTCTTTCGGTAGGGAGGTGGGCCCTACAACCACTTAACACCTCAACACTGAAGTAAACCCTTTTAGAGACATTCTTATTTATTTGGAACCTCACTAGGTTACTTAATACTTCCTTTTAGGAGAGAGGCGGACCCTACAGCCACTTAATACCGCAATCCAAACCCCTATGGAGATATCCCTTACCGCTCCTAATTTCAAATTTGGACTATTTAATAGTTTCAAATTAAGAAAGCATGCTCAATCTCTCACGTCGTCACAGGTCCTAGGATTAGTGATATATCACATCAGTAGAAAGTGCACCGGACTGTTCGTGGCCTCAAAGTGAAGGGCAGTCTTATGTCGAGTTACCCTACTGACCTTGCATCACTAACCTACTAAGTCCAATTAACCATCCTAAGTCTTTACTTATATTATCTTAGATAGACATTGGACTTAGCTTACTAATTCCCTTTTAATTTAAGGCAACAAGATTTATCTTAAATATTTATCTACCCATAAATCCCCGTTTACTGCTCATAAATGTCAATTTGTCCATAAAACCCTAATAGACATTTCCTAAGACATTTATGTATGATTACTAATTTCAAATTAGTAACCTTTTTAACTGTTCCATAGTTATTAATTCAACTTCTTTATTTATCAGTCTCATTAATCCACTTACCCTATTAAGTTATTGCAACTCCCATATTTATTACCATTTATTTCTCATTTATTGGAGTTACAACCTTCTAAATTCCTTTCCCATTAATTAATTATCCTTAACGCAAATATTACGTGGAAGCGTCGTTATTAGCTTTTTATTTAATTATTACAACCGCAGTAAGTTACGTACAAATATCTACTTTTATCAAATATATTCTAGTTATATATCTTCACTAGAATATTATTTTTCGTGTTTAATTGTTGGAATCATATCCAAAAAGATTGTCCGCTATAATTTCCATAAATTAGTCCAAAACAAACATTTAACTTTCAAAATATAAAAGATTACATCGTTTGAAATTACAAGGAATAATCATTTCTTTTTATTGCTGAAATTGACAGTGTGAACTCTAATGAATTCATACTTTAAACGTCTCTTTCTCTTTTTATTTGCATATATCCCTTGCTAGATCAAACACTGTATTTTTCCTAAAAGGGATGAAATCAAACTAATTTACAAATATTAAATGGATCTAAATTCCAACAATTCCAAACACAAAGAAGTTTACATTCCAACAAGATTAGGGTTATAATCCAAATTCATAACATCATTGTACAACCTATTTTAGATCTGGAATAAATTTCATTCAAATTAATATTCTAAATTCATACTTTTGGGACTGATTTTCCGGATCAGGTTGTAAATAATTCTAAATCAATTCATAAATAAGAATATGTAGAAGATGTTTATTATATTTAGATTATATTCAATTTATTGTCTACAACTCATATGCAATTAACCTGTTAGGCATAATAATCAATAAACACCCATGGGATAATTTTCACATTATAATAATCTGTAAAATTTCCCACTGACCTTTTAAAAGCGATCCAAATCTCCAGATCTGAAGTAGAACCTTTGATTCATCTCCAAATCCTTTTTAATCCAAGAAATATGTATAAAAGGGTGTATATATATACATTAGAATTACAGATCTGAGAAGATATTTGGGATTAAGAGAGAAAATAGATGCAAATATATAAATTACCCCAAATATGCATATAGTTGATTCTCTTCTCCTTTTCATTTGATTTCTATTCTTCTCCAATTTGTATGAATACAAATATCTTATTTTTATAATTTGGAAAGAAAGTGGAGAAGGAGAAATGACAGAGATTCGCTACTGCCTTTAGAAAAATATGAGAAGAGAAGGGAGGGCTAGACCTAAATTTATAGGCATGATAATCAACCAGAACCATTAGATTTAAAATACTAAATCCGGGTCGTACAAGGCCTAGGTTTATTGGAGCTGCCACACATGAAGCGGTCAACCGCCCCCTTCCCAGGGGTCGACTACCCCTTGTCGGCCGCTCCAATATGCAGGTCGACCTATGGGCCTCAGATAATTAATTACAAATGTTAATTTTTCTTGTTTATTTATTTTAGTTCCGAATTCATTTTTCATCCGTAACTTCTTCGTTTGGACTCCGATCATAAAACTCCTAATGTGAAAGTTGCTCAAAATTTCACCATGAACGCAATGGTGCAAGTTTCATGGTCAAATTCTATCATTTGCACAAATTACTTTTTCGAAGCCTAATTAATTAACTAACTAACTAATTAAATAACTAACGCCAAATTACGGGATGTTACACAACTCATTCTAGGGCATTCTTACCCTATCTCTAATGAGTTGCCCGAACAAAGTCAAGGTGTTTGACTAACCTTTGGCTCTGATACCAAATGTAACAACCCACCTTTTTGACTTCTAAATGTCGACACTAATACATCCACGGTATTCATGTGATAAACGCTTAAGTACTAGAAAGACAGATTGGTTGGGTAAATAAAAAGAAAAGGAACAATGAAGGAAGAAACAAACATCTAAATCTTACAACAAAATGATAATATATAATATTAAAACAGTACAAAGGGTTACTCCAACACTTGAGTCTTCATCACTCGAACAATTCATGAATCTCTCTATCGATTCCAGCATAAGTCGTCCGACGAATGCTAACGATGATGTCTCCCTCGAAGTTACCATCAGGATAGATAGTTCAACTCTATAGCATTGTCTTAAATTCTAACGCTGACCTCTCCCTTGAAGTTACCTTTAGAATAGACAGTTCAAATCTATAACATTTTGCTCCAAAATCGCATTCAGAACATAGAGCTCGGTTTTGAAGTGGTTATGGTTTTGAGTCATCTCATATAAGTACACTCCCCCGCTTACTAGACTCTTCAATACCAAATCGATAAATTCTTGGTCAAATTAACTCCGATTCTTTTAGAATAATAGAAAATGCGTAAGGTAGATATCATCTCTTATCCAGACTGATTCCCTTATCTCTTGGCTTAAAAGAGTAGGACGAGCTTATACGTAGGGTATAGCGTCACCGATAGGATAACCGTACTGTATATATCTTGTGCTTCTTCTACATATTTCCTAATTTATTTTTGGTCAAATTAAATAGGAATAAAAATGGTCACATATGAAAGTCAAGTCTCGTATACTTATCACCTTTTCTGACCTTCTCAACTTACGCTATCCCTCGGTCAAGAGTGAAGCCAGGTAGGTTGGAGCACCGGCTGCATACAAGCCATTCCTATTGAATTTTTGACCAAAATTAACTTAGGAAATATCTAGAAAAAACATGAGATTTATATAGTACGTTTATCCTCATGATGATGCTATACCCTACTTATAAGCTTATTTTGCTCTTCTAGGACAAGAGATAAGGGAATCCATCTTGATAAGAGATGATCTATACTTTATGCATTGTTTGATTATTTCTAAAAGAATTGGAGTTAAGTTTAACTGGGAATTTATTGATTTGGTTTTGAAGAGTCGGGTAAGCAGGGGAGTGTGACTTATATGAGATAACTCAAAACCGTAACTACTTCAAAACCGGTATACGATTTTTATGTTTTGGAAACGGTTGTGGAGCGAAATGTTATAGAGTTGAACTATCTATCCTAAGGGTAACTCCGAGGGAGAGGTCATCATTAACATTTCAAACAGTGCTATAGAGTTGAACTGTCTATCCTGAGGGTAACTCCGAGGGAGATGTCAGCATTAACATTCGTCGGATGACTTATGCTAGAACCTATGAAGAGATTCATGAACTATTCGAGTAATGATGACTCGTGAGTTGAGATGCTAGAATCCATGAAAAGATTTGAGATCTGTTTGAGTGATGAAGACTCATGCAATGAGATGTTGAACATGACTTCACCATCGGTAATGATAAAAAAATAGAGTAGGCTGCATAGCCAGTGGGTTTAGCTAACCTAAGGGTATATCAACTCCATATCCAGAGATGTCTATCGATGTTGCGCGTGAGAGTTGATGATATTCGATATCACATTAGGGTATGGACCAACTATGTTTTCCTTTGTGGCATATTTTAGCTAGAGATATACGTTGCTTGGAAGTCAGATTTTGATCCTTGTTAGGAGGACCACCTCAATTTACTTGGGGCACCTCCAATGGAAATCCATATGAGAACGCACCCTTAGCGGTTTTTAATTGTATACCTAATATTGGTGTGATGTGAGATGCAAGCAGCACAACTATTTTCTTATTTATATTCTACACCATATACATTATCTATTATATCGCCTTATTTACTTATTAAGTGGTTTTGATTCTTTTGAGGGGAAAACCATTCCGGTATCTGGTTGGTCTCAAAAGTTACTGTTATATGTAGCTCGTATTTCTTAATTTTCTCATACCAGACTTTTGTCTGACTCATGGTTTTATCTTTCCCTTAATTCCTTGGGTGCGCTTTTGGGCAGTTTGAGAAAGGACGGTTTTTATTGATATTCTTTAAAGCTTCAAGAGACGAGCTGGATGTTCTTGCCTATTTATGTATTTTATTTCCACTACACTACTAGTATGTATATATCAGTAATTGTGTGGGTAGGCAGTTATAATTGTCCGGGCTGATGATAGTACTTAGGTTAGTAACTCCGAAATTACAATGTATCTTGGAGTAACACTTTGTACTATTTTAATATTATATATTACAGTCCATTGTGAGATTTAGATGTTTTGTTCTTCCTTCCTTATTCTTTTCTTTTTCTTTTTATTTACCCCCAACAACCTATCAATTTGTACTTGAGTGTTTGTCACATGAATATCATGGATGTATTAGTGTCGACATTTAGGAGTCGAAAAGGCAGGTCGTTGCATTTGGGGTCAGAGCCAAAGGTTAGTGAAACACCTTGGCTTTGGTTGGGTAACTCATTAGAGATAGGGTAAGCAATGCCTTAAAATGAGTTGAGTGTATTATATATATATGAGAGCATATTGTGTTATTGTAAACATATGCCTTTAAAGTAATTTATAAAAATCTGACTTGTAATGTAGTGTAATTAATGTAGGAAATAATGATGGTCATTCATTATCCCTCATTGATTAGTTTAGCCATGCTCGACCATTTTATGAGCATTGTTATCCTTTGTAGATTGATTTTTCATGCTCGGCCAGTTTATGAGCATTTATTATCTTTTATTGATTGTTGATTTGTGCTCGACCGGTTTATGAGAAATTTATCTTTTTACTTCATGGGTTGGGTGGATAGTAATTATGGATGCATTGAAACGAATACCTTATGAATTGAATTTCACAGTTTGACTATAAGGCATTCGATGATAATGTTGGGCTAGAATTTACTCTAACAAAAGGAATTTTAGTATAAATTTTCTAAGAAAGTGATTTTATACAAGTATGGTTTATAAATGAAGAGGATTTAAACTGGTATTTTGAGAACTTAAATCCCAATGTCTTTGAAAATTGTTTCCAAGATTTTGGAGAAAATAATAATAGTATTATTTGAAAGTATCCTGAATACTAATATTTTGAGAAAAGGTTCAGATTTTTTTGAGTTCGAGGTTACTCTCGGAATTAGCGATTCAATTCAGAACAAAGTATTTTTATGTTATCTAGTTTGAGTGGCACAAAAATGACTAAAAATAGATGACATATGTGTTCAGTTTGTAAGCAATTCTCATGAGTATTACCATTCTTAGTAAGGGGATGTATGGTATAACCTGGTAGGACCCGTTTCCTTGGCATCATTTTGGTGTTACTCGATCTATTTGCATATTTTCTACGGATTTAAAGGAAGTATATGGGAAATTAGTTTATAAATTGAGGTCATGATACATAGTATGATTATACAGAGTATTTGATACCGCTTTGAAAATGATTTTGATTTTAATTCCAAAAGTATGATTTAATACACAAAAGGTATATGTACATATTATTATTTCAAATGATTTAAAATAAAACATGGTATTTAGTTCTTAAGTTTTCTTTACAAAAAATTTGATATAAAAATACGGAGTAGTTTAATACATATTTTGATATTAACTTTCTTTATAGAAAAGATTTGTATGTATGCTATGCAGGGAGCCCAAGTGGTAGTGGCATAGCCCAAGTAATTATAAACCTTTTCTTGTTTTTCCTTTATAGTAAAGTGTGTCTAATAAATAAGTGAAACAATGATAAGTTATTTTATTGATGCATGTACCATGTACATTTAGGACAGTGCGATATGTTCATCATATTATGATGTGGTTACTTTGTAGTTTTCATTTGTTCGGACGAAATGGATTTTTTGGCTATTTTTGATAGTATGAAACTTTCGGATCATTATAAAACTTAGAGTTAAGTATTTTAAGAATATAATTATATGCTTATATAACTCTTGAATTGAGAATATAGTAAGTTTATACATGTTTTAAATTGGTTTGAACATCCTTGTTGTGTAAATCATTCGATGTTATTGGACCTACTAATAAATGTCTTTACCTTAGGGGTGTACAAGGGAAGTAGACTCTAGGCCTAAGTTTGGATACCAATGTCCTGCTCTTCCTAGCTACTTTTCTGACCCGACAGATAAAGAAGCCTAAAAGGTTGACTTAGTTGTAAGACCCGAATTTATTTTGGCCCTTCATCTGAATTTTAGAAAATCGAACAAATATGATGTTTTGTATATACTCTTAAGATATAGTAGAGTATTATACGAATATGAACTTAATTTATGAAATGTTTTATACATAAAGTTATGTTTTTATAAAATGTTTTATACGTAAAGTTGTGTTTTGATGAAATGTTTCATAAATAAAGGTGATGTTTTATGAAATGCTTTATAAATGGTTTAGTATTAAATGAGCTACCATTTGTGTAAATGAATGTGATATAAAACGTAATTGGTATAGTTAAAGAAACCAATGGGATAAAATTCATAAGTTACGCATAGATCATTTTATTCATAAGATAGTTCTTAATCCAGGATTCGAGTACATGGTTTCTAGGTGATTTACACCGGTCCGAACTATAATTTTTCACTCAATTCTCGATGGAGAACGCTTGGAATAGATTCTTGAAATGATTCCGAGGTTTTCTATCATAGTATATGGCTATGTAAAGGGAATAAAGCTATCTAATCAAGGAACCTGATCAGATTCCACTCTAGAGAGGTCAGGTGATTTATACTAGTTTGGAAGTGAAATTTAAGTGATCGAGTAAGTAATCAGATCGGATAGCGTGTACGCCTTACGGATAATCCATGTGCATCATATGGACTTAAGTATATGTATATTAAGTTTTATTGACTTAAGAGAGTACAAGGAATGACTTTTCAATTTGTTTTGAGGCATTATGAATAACCGTCTAAGTAATAACCTGAGGCTGATGAGCATAAGGTATGCTTAGTAAACTATCTATCGTCTTGGTGCGACGAGAGGATTTTTTAACCCGAGCAAACCATAAGCGTTGTTTACTAGTAGTTTTGAATGTTGTTAAGTATTGTTATGTGCATGTTTCTTTTTGTTATTCGTCTTGGAATTTCATGGACAAAATGTTTTAAGTGATGGAGAATGTAGCTACACGTAATTTTGAGCTTTTCGTATTTAAATATCTGAATTACTTAAATATTTAAATTGTTTGCACCATAAATTGGCACAAACACCCAATAGAGATTTTGTAGAGGAATAAATGAAGAATAACGAATGTAAATGGAGGGAAGACAACAAACAAATAATAAGAATTAAGCAAATAACAGAGACACAACAATTTATAGTGGTTCGGCGTTGTTTGCCTACGTCCACTTTGAAGAGATAGCTTTATTAGTCACTCTGTAAACTGAGTACAATAGGGATCAGATGAAAATCCTTAATTACAATAGAGTATAAAGCAACAATCAGCGTAAAGATCCCAAAAACGAACAATCAAACTTGTGTTTATAGAGGAAGACGGCAAAATATCTCTCTGAAAATTTGGCAGAAGGATCTCCAAAACCATATGGGCCCACGGGAGGGATCGCATGGCCCAAATCCCAAGAAATAGAGATCAGGGCCGATCCCTATTTTGGAGGAGATTGGGTGTGTGATCCCTATGGAGGCTTCTCTATATTGTATTATGCCTTGCTTTAAATGTTTATGCCAATTGGATCAGTAGAACTTGAGTTATTGCTCGATCTTTGTTGCAACATGTTATGCATCCTGATTCTGGCCGATCCCTGTGAAAGGAAGAGGGTCAATCCCTCTTGCTTAGTCCTTTTGAGGTGCAATCCCTAGGGTAGACTCCCTAGGGTCCCCACATCTTGTTCCCAAAGTTTCATATGTATTGGACTTATGGATCTCGAGATATCGATTGTTTTCTATTGTGCTGCACTTGTTTAGCCGAAATAGGTTGATCCCTATGATTGAGAGTGATTACAGCCGATCGCTTTTCTATATTCTATAATGTGAACATTCTACACTTCATATATCTCAATTTCGTTCGATCATAGCTTCATATTATCATCTATACTTGATTTCTAGATCCCACAATCATGCTCTGGACTTACTAACCTTAATGACAGTATGATCTAACTCGTCCAGCCAGTTCGGATATAGCCAGGTCAAAATGTCGAATAACACTTGCCCCCAAAGTATGTCTTATGTTGAAAATGACGTGCTTTGAATCGAAGCAGGTTAGAGTCATCGAAAATAAATTCAACTAATTTCTTGAATAGTTTATATCCTTCAGTCGAATTATTTTCCCAAAGTATCATATCTCTCTTTGATCGTCATGACTCTTGGTCGATTTCCAATAGTATATATTCAAAATTATATTCGGTCGGATGCTATCTATGTCCGGTTTTATGGGCTAGTAAGCTTTGGCAATCTGATTCACTTTTGACCCTGAAAACTTCAGGTTTGAATTCAATTTGTGTCAATTTCAAAAGTTGAATGTCTAGAATATACACGTGCATTTCTAGGTACATGTTCTTGTCGTTGGCTCCCGGATGCATTTGCACGCTCACGGGTCGTCGCCAATTTTCATTGAATTGGATGCAATTTCATTTCATTTTATATTTATTTACTTTATATAATTTTTATGTACATGTTTGCATGCACATAGGGTTCGTTACGCTCCCTTCTCTCTCTCTCTTTCTTTTATGTTTATAGGGATCGGAATTCCTGTAGCCGATCCCCCTTCTCCTTTTGTTATAATAGGGATCAGAATTTTTATAACCGACCCTTTTTTCCTCTGCTTTCTTTTTTTTATATGTACGTTGATGGGGATTGGATGGATCCTCCTTGGGTAGGGATCGTACCCGATCCCTCTCAACATTAGGGACTCGATTATTTTGCTTCGTGGAAAAGTCAAGGTAGGCCAATCCCTCTAGCCTCATATATAAACTCACATTTCCTTCTCTATCCATCACTCTACTTCATTTCTTTCCCTTTCCCATTTCCTTCAAGTTCGCCTCCGAAACCCCTCCCCCCTCCAATTTGAACCCCGATCCATTCCCTTCAAATCAAATATCATCTCCATCCTTAGACTCGCCATCCTCTCTTGCTCTTGACCACCACTCCATCTTCAATTTGAATTGAAATCCAACAACTCCCCTCGAGCAACTCGTACTTCATATATTTAGGTAGGTTCTCTTGAATTTACTTTGGTTCGTGATGAGATAATGGGTTTCGTTTACGTCAATTAACATGAGTGTGGGTTAAGTTTAGAGAAGATGAGATGGATGGTGGCGATGCAAGGTTCGATGAGGTGGTAGACGAGGAGAAAGGAGAGGAGTGAAGCATGAAGGAAGTAGAGGGATCGGTCGAGTGTGGAGTTGATATTGCTTTGAGAGGGTTCAGCGATGTGGTGCGATAACTAATTCACCGAAGGAGATGGCTTGTGGACTCTTCGGTTGAGGGATCGGTTATTGACGTCTTTGAGTAAGGATGGATTTGTGTTGTTGTTGCTTGAAAGGATCAGAATAAATATTTAAGGGAAGCGTGGGAATGGATAAGTAAAGGGATCAGTGTAGATGCAAGTCATGGGGTTTGGTCAAATTGGCTAAGCATAGGGATCGGTGGTGGTTAGGTGTTGGAAGGGATCTGTAGTATACCGATGTGGAGAGGGATCAGTTGTTTATGGAATAAAGAGGGATTGGTCAAACTGGTTTCAGCAAAGGGGTCGGCTATGAATAAGGGTTGGTTATTCTCTTAAGGAGAGGGATCGACTATGGGGACTTAGCAATTTCAAACCCTTGAACCAATCTTGAAACCTTAAACAAACCACTCCATGTTAACTTGCATGAACAATCAAAACCAATCTCGTCTTAATGAACTTGAACATATGACGATAATGGACAACAGGACCTGCTTATCTGAATTAGAAATTGAACAACTAAACTGCCGGGAGTTGAACATGAATTAAAACTTAACATATGGACTTCAATAATGAAATTCATACTTCAGCAAATCGATAGTCGATCCGAAAGCTTATACAACCGATCAATTTAAACACTAGTTGAGATGGTCAGCGATGACGGTCACTCTGGTCAGAATCCAAAGTCTCATCACTTGCTTTTGCTTTTAATTTTGGAACTATTTATCTCTGCATTACAAGACACTGCACCACACTAGTTTACACTTCGCATAGGGGGACAGGTTAATTTTTCTAATCTTCATTATCTACTGAGTTTAGTTTATATGGGCTCCAAATGTTCAGGGCATTTGGCGGCAATGTCTTCTGGAGAACCTTCACAGCACATCAATCCAGGTGCCAAGTCAAGTTCTGCGACTGTATCCAGTAGACTATCTCCTAAAAACATCCAACAGAACAACTGGAGATTTCCGGCCTGTTGTTTGACCTTTTCTCTGATGTTCCCATCCTTCCGGTGGAAGAGATAAATCCTGCCCCTGAAACTATAGAGGGTGCTGTATTTCTGGATAACCTGGTGGATTCCTAAGCCTCCAAAATTGGTGAGGCTGCTCTCCATAGGTTGTGCTCTAAAAATGGGATCTCGTTTGAAGATGTTCTAGTCCCTTCAGTGAATGACAGGGCTCATTTGCCCCCGGAAGGGTATACGGCATGCAATAAATTTATGTGTTGGGCCGGATGTGTACTACCTTTTAATTCTTTTATCCGAGAGATGCTAAATTATCATGGAATAGCTCCTGCTCAGTTGCATTCAAACCGCTATGCTTTTATTCATGGCACTTTCTTGCTATTTATAGACGTTCTGCTCCGCACATCGTCTCCTGAAGACATCAGATTTATCTACAATTTCAAACGACGGACGGGAAACCTTTCTTATACTTTCCGCGAACCTTCGCCCAACTATCAAGTTCTAACTGGTGCTTAGAACAAGCTTGATATCTTTAAAAACGAATGGTTCTACGTTCGTTGCCCGCTTGGCTTCGTGAGGCGATGGTTGGAAGGACGTAAGTGTTGCCTTGACTTTATTCTCAAATTCTTTAGCCCAAGTTGTATCCTGGACTAACTAATACTTTGAAAATTTACAGATGTTCATCCATATCCAGGAAGCGATAGTTTTCCAAAGGTTTCTGCAATTCGTGCCACCCCAGTTGAGGACAGGGACATCAAATCTCTTATAACCGATGAGTGGTTATCTCTTTTTGGGCTGTTAGAGGAAGGTCGTAGTATCGGGATTCCGAGAAGCATTGCGTTGCAAAGAAATGTTATGGAACAGGAAGGCGGCACTGGTAGACATGTCGTGCCCCCACTCGGGGAGGCTAAGGACGATGCCGAAGAAGGTGAAATTAGAGGTGAGGAAACCAACAGGCCTGACGATGCTGATGCAGGTCCGGGCAACATGTCTATGGTCGAATCATCACATGGCGTGCAATTTCAGATGTCAATAAGAAAAGGAAAAAAGCTCGCTTACAAACTTCGTAGGAGAAAAACCACCAAAGAGCCCGAGTTCATCATCACCTCTATTGAAGAAGAGTCTTTCTCTCAGCCTTTAGAAAGTTCGATGGAAGGATTCTCGGATCTATCGATTCCAGATGACATCAAAACTTTTGACTTTCCCAACATTAATGTCAGGGGGCTTAATTCTCTCACTAGGACCGGTTATAACATTCCTCCCACTAGCAAAGGGGAAGTCACTCCTATGAGTAAGGCCACAGTAACTGGTCCACGGGGAGAGACAACGACACTCACAACCACGCGCACTGCACTGCACGATTTTTGTCTATCTTTTATTTGGTGGTCACTTATATGCCCTTGTTTGGTTTGTAGGTACTATGTCTCATTCTCGTGCCTTTGATCTCTTGAGGGGCTCCTCTATACAGTATGGATCCAGCCGTAGTCCAAACTCGAGTAGGCGTTGAGAAAGGGATGACGGTCGGGAAAGAAGCCATCGCTCAAGGGAGTCTTCATCCTATAAATACAAGTCTAACTCTCAATCATCTCATCAAGAAGTCCAACCCGATCTTCCTGGATATAACGACGATTGGATCTCTTCTTATGCTTCCCAGACTGATGTCCCATCCGAGCATCATTAGGGTTCATCCGGTTCTCGGCAGCCTCGTGATCGCCAGTCAAGCAAACGTCCTATTGTCGCTTTTGATCCGACTTTGACTACTACAGCTCCTAAGGCCTCTATAGTAGAAAGATTGGCCAAACTTATGGTCAATTTTCCAAAAATCTGCTTTGATGCGCTAAAGTTTCTTCCTTCTATCCATACAATTCCAGGGAGTGCTAAAGCGAGTTCACTTGCATGTGTCAATGATGTTTTTGTGCAGCATCAATCATTCCAGCATTTAGTTGAGAAAATCCCTGAGGTGTCCACTGAAAGGCAACATGAAATCGATCGCTTTAAGCTAGAGGCAATCCATGATAAAGAGATAATCAAACATGAAGATGATGAGATCATGGAGTTAGCCATGAAGTTAGCCGCGATAGAGAAGAATGCTAAAGAAATATCTGAAGTAGTAAATCATCTAGAAGTGGCTCACAAAAAGGAGCTGGACGCTGCCCTTAGTCGCAGCGGTGCACTTGCTCTGGAAAAGGATACACTGGAAAAAGAAAAAAACTCTCTAGCCCGCCATGTTAAGGAACTCGAAGAACTCCTTAAGAAAGAGAAGGAAGAAAAACTCAAAGCTCAGGAGGAGTCCCAAAGATATTGTGAAGAGGTCGTTGAAGCTCGGGGGCTGAAAATTAAACTTAACGAGCAACTCACTTAAATTGAAGTCCTCAAGGAAGAGGCAAAGGAAGCTGACCATAATGAAGTTAGAGAAAAAATTGAGGCCCGGTTGGAGGATGCTAAAGAGGCCGGCTGGAATAAGATTAAGGACATGTTCAATCCTTTGATTGCTGAATACAATGCTAATGTCCTAAACCATCATGACTTGAGTTTTCTCGAAGAGGGCTACCTGTAATCGCTTATCAAGGATTGGGAATATATCATTGAAATGAGGAAGGAAGCCCATGGAGAAGCTGATTTGGATGAGGAGAAACTAGTATGGGAGATCCTTCATGGGAATGAACCTTTAGATCTTGCTGCCGCAAGGCTCCGATACTTTGGTATTTTAGCACCCTTCGACAAAGGGAAAAATGTTGCTAAAGCTTTGGAGTCTGATCCCAAAGGTCCCCTTTCAATTCAAACAGCCGGAGCATCAGTTTCATTTAGCCCAAGACAGGATCCGAGCTATGATCCGAACAAACCCAATTATCAATCAAAGGTAATGACCCCCATTCAAGAAAGGAGCACTCTGGTGATAACTGAAAGTCGGCCGGACACAGGTGTCCTGCTTTATTCTCCATTATTCGAGAAGTTTTGTTCCTCATGCCTAATAGTTATGGGCTTATTTTCTTGTTCCCGCGAATCTGCAGGTCTTTCGAGTTCCAGTCAAATTCCAGGAAGCGGTGCCGCTATGAAGCATCAACCGACATTTACTGAAATTCCGACGGCCACCGACATTCCAGGGACTAATGCTCAAGTTATTAGAGCAGTTGATGACGAAAAGGCTGACGATCAGCCGCTACTAGATGAACTGATGACTTTTTTATCACAGGTGTCTCAAACATACTGATGAGCTCAGCTTGAAGGAGCGCATCGAGAGGAGGATTTATTGAAGAAAAAAGCTAAAACTGAACCCGTTGATACGGATGTCGATGATCCAAGCCTTGTCCTACTGCAAGTCATTCCACCTGGCAGGTTGGTTCCCGGAGAACTTCCTCGAACTTTTGAAAGCTCTCCCATTAAAGGTGGTACAAGATCGAAGAGAAGGACAGGCGAAGGCTCGGATGGTGCCACTCCAAAGAAATCCAAAAGAGAGAAGGCGCAAAAGAAATAGCCATCACTTCGGCTTAGTTTGTATATAGTTTGTATAGCTGTTTTTCTTTTTTGTTGGTCGTGATTTTGCAGGTATGCCCCTGCTTTTGGATAAACTTGTACTACGATTTCTAAGTTTAATGCGTGGATAAAAATTCTTTATTTTCTATTAAACTCTTACATGAATTTGCTTAAGTAGTCAAGCTATTACTTTTCCATTCAATGTACTTGCAATCCGTTGCTCGTTAATTTGGATAATCGTCCATTAATTTTTACTCAAGGCCTCTATGTGGTCGTGGCCTCAACTTGTTCCAAACACTGGGCTCGAGCCCTAGTGTTACACCATTGGATTCAGCGTTTTAAGTGATTATACTTCTACTCCCAATCTCGGGTTAACGTAGTTAGATAGTGGATGGTCAAACTCCATCCTTAGCTAGTTTATACTCCTCCTATCGGTTTCAGACCAGAGTTTATAGAATAGTGAGTGGTTGAACTACACTCATCTATTCTTTTATACTTATATCCGCACTCTAGGGATAAGAGTTAGTTGGCGGGTAATTGGATCGCATCCAATTTGTGTTTATACTCTAGTCCACACTCTGGGGACTTAGAGTTATTTCGAAAAATAGTCGGACCGTACTTTCGTTAATTGATTGATTTGCCCCCAAGTTTGGGGTTTGACTTAGCGTGTGATCGGTCGTGTCTCGATCGCTTTGGTTCATCTATGTCCCATCGCTTGGTGGGACTAATTTGATTGTCGGATGGTCAAGTCACATCCATTACTTGTTAGGTACTCCATCCAATGGGTTGTGAGCGAGAATCATCGAATGAACGGTCGGACCACGTTCATTTTGTTTAATTTAATCGTGAACTTGTGTAATCGGCTGGCTCTAAACTCTAAGAACCTGCTCGGACATGTCAATATTAGTTAGTCGAGCATTGTAACTAATATGTAATGCTACAGCAATCACAGATATGAAGGAAATTTTGAACTTTATTTGCCAAATGGAAAGGAATAACATAATTTCTCTTATTACATATGTGGAAAATCAAACGCTAAAGAAAATATGGAAATTAAATACAACTGAATGAAAAAGAATAAACTAAGTGAAATACGTTGTAAGTGCTAGCTATTCCACGCTCTTGGAAGTGTGATGCCATCAACAGTCGCTAGCTTGAAAGTTCCCTCTCAAAGCCCCTGTTCAATGACATACGGCCCTTCATAAGTAGGATTCATGTGTGACGGGACAGAAAAAACCTGTTTCAAGACAAGATTGCCGATTTCATAGGTTCTAGGTCCGACTTTAGTATCGGACGACTCGGTGTTGATGTGCAGCTGCCCTCAAATCAGCTTCTTCGCACTTCTCATCTACGAAGTCTAGGGATTCTAAGAGGAGATCTCTATTCATTCTGGGGTCGTAGTAGGTTACTCGATGAGTAGGGACTTTGAGTTCAAGGAGTAACGGCTTCGGAGCCGTAAGCAAGGGCGAATGGAGTATGGTCGATCGCGGACTTGTGGGCAGTTCTGTAATCCCATAATGCTTTTGGGAGTTCATCCACTCACTTGCCTCTAGCCTTTTCCAAATGCTTCTTCAAAATGGACTTTATGATTTTGTTCACAGCTTCAACTTGTCCATTTGCTTGAGGGTGAGCAACTACCGCAAATCTCTTTTCAATATGATGTTGATGGCAAAAGTCTTTGAATTCAACGCTGTCGAATTGAGTCCCATTATCGGTTATAATGGTTCATGGAAGGCCAAAATGTCAGATGATGTTCCGAACAATGAAGTTGATTACTTTCTTCATCGTGATCGTGGTTAAAGGTTCTCCTTCGGCCCATTTAGTGAAGTAATCAACTGCTATGATAGCGTACTTCGCACCAACTTTTGAGATCGGTAAGGAACCGATATTATCTACGCCCTATATGGAAAACGGCCATGGACTGACCATTTGTGTAATTTCCATCGACGGAGCTCTCTGAACTTTTGCATATCTCTGGCACTTGTCGCATAGCTTGGCATAATTAGCAGCATCTTGATTGACAGTTGGCCAGTAATACCCATAACAGAGTATTTTCTTTGCTAGGGTTTGCCCCCCAGTGTGATCGCCACATTCCCTTTCATAAACTTCCTTTAGGACTCGTTTTATTTTATCTTGAGCGATACACCGGAGTAGGGGAATGGAAAAATCCTTTCTATACATGACTCCTTCCTTAATGATATACCGTGAAGCTTTGACTTGTCACCTTTCATTCCTTCGTTCGAGAAGAACACCCTGTAGTAAATAGTCTTTAATCGGAGTCATCCATGACTCCTTCTCAGGCTCTATCTCTAGTACCCAGTCGATTTCCATCTAGTTTATGCTCGGAACAACTGGTATTTCGACTGGAACCAAGTTCATTTGTTGCGCATCTCTGGCGCCAGCAAACTTTGCCAATGAGTCGGCCTCTTTGTTTTGTTCTTAGGGAATGTGCATGATGTCATAATACTCAAAGCCAGTCAATAGCTCTTGGACTTGGATAAGGTACATGGCGAGTCGTTGTCCTTTAGCTTGGTAATCTCCCCTGACTTGGTATACTACCAACTGGGAATCGCAAAATATTTCAAGAGATTTTATTCCCAGTTCTTTGGAAAGTTTGAGTCCAGCAATCAGAGCTTCATACTCAGATTCGTTGTTCATTGCAGGGAAGTCCAGCTTTAAAGCGTAGCAAATCGATTGATCTTCTGGGGTTACTAGAATGATTCCTGCTCCAGAACAACGATCGTTGGATGCTCCATCTGTATATATTTTCCACCAAATGGTAGGGGCTCCACTGCTCTCTGGGAGATTATCCTGTGTAGTGAATTCTGCTATGAAGTCCACCAGTGCATGTCCCTAGATGGCACTTCGAGGGAGATACCTGATGTTAAATTGGCTCAGTTCGATGTTCCACTTGAGTAACCTTCTAGACATTTCAGTCGCTGTAGGACCCATCTTAACGGCTGATCGATGTAAATGTTGATGGGATGAGCCTGAAAATAGGGGTGGAGCTTTTGTGCAACAATCAATAAGCAGTACGCTAATTTTTCTATCTTTGGGTAGATCCTTTCTGCTCCTGTTAATCGCTTGCTAACATAATACACCGGTCTCTAGATTCGATTCTCCTTACGAAACAACGCAGCACTTATAGCGTGGACCGACACGGCTAGGTAGACATACAAGTCTTCATGATCCAGCAGCTTTGACAAGATGGGAGGCCTCTCTAAGTGGCTCACCAAAGCTTGGAATCCGTCTTAACAATCCTGTGTCCATTCAAAGCTCATTTTCCCTCTTCTAATGTAGTCGAAGAAAGGAATGCATTTATCGGTGGCTCTGAAAATAAATCGACCTAGGGCAACCTTCCCATTTAATCTCTGTATTTGTTTGATTGTCTTTGGCGCCTGGATATTGCGAATTGCTTGAATCTTCTCGGGATTAGCTTCAATTCTACGAGCATTGACGATGAAACCCAAGAACTTTCCTGATGCAATGCCAAAAGAACATTTCAGAGGATTGTTCTTCAATTTGTAATATCGGAGGATACCGAACATCTCTACTAGGTCTTTAATGTGGTCGTTTGATTGTCATGACTTCACGAGCATATCATCCATATATACCTCCATTGTCTTCCCAGTCTGATCATTAAACATTCGATTGACCAGGTGCTGATAAGTTGCTTCCACATTCTTCAATTCAAATGGCTTTACCACATATCAATACAATCCAACATCGGTAATGAAGCTGGTGTGCTCCTGATTGGGAGTGGGCATCGGGATTTGGTTATATCCATAGTACGCATCCATGAAAGATAGCAACTCCTGTCCTGCGGTGGAGTCTACCAGCTGGTCGATCCTTGGAAAGGGAAAACTATCTTTTGGACATGCCTTTTAAGTCCGAGTAACCAACGCATGTCTGCCACTTTCCATTCGCCTTTCTCACAAGTATAGGATTAGATACCCATTTAGGGTAGAGGGCATTGCGAATAATCCAACTGATTTTGAGCCCATCCACCTCCTCTTTAAGAGCGGCAGATCTCTCTAGATCCATGCCACGCCTTTTTTGGTTCACCGGACATGCCTTGGATCAATATTTAATGCGTGGCTTGCAATGGCAGGCAAAATCCCATACATGTCGGAGTGAGTCCAAGCGAACACGTCAAGATTCACTTGGGGAAAACCTGCAAGTCTTTCATCATTGGGGGCTGAGCTGTAATATGATCTTTAGGACCCGTGATGGGTCATCATGGCTGACTGTTATGTCAATCGTTAGCTCATCCAGTGCAGCCTTGGTCTCTTTGGGCTCCTCCTCGTCGTCCATCGAATCTGTCTTTATAGAAAAAACTTTGGCGCCCGACCCAAGGCCCAGGAACTGGTTGTCATCTACGGTGGTTTGGATGCGAAGAGACTTGTCTACACCCTTACCTTTCTCCTTTCATTGAACGACCCTCAATTCATCCATATATCAAGCATGTCCGTTCTCCTGATCACCATGCACAACTCCAACACCATTATCAGTTGGGAACTTCAAAGTCAAACACCATAGGGCAAGATCTGCCCGAATTCAGCTAGGGCTGGTCGGCCTAGAATATCATTGTATGGAGAGTCAACATCCAAGACAACAAATGGAAACATCTGCACTCTCATGCGATCAACTTCACCCAACTCCATGGGAAATTCGACATAACCGACAGCTTTGGTTGCAGCACCGTTAAAGCCATGAATATGGGCTTTAGACGGTTTTAAGTCCTTAACTTCCATCCTCATCAGATCGTAAGCTGTGAGGACCCAAATTATTGAGATGAAAATAATTTTGAAAAGAAAAATGAAAATCAGTTAATAGGAAATATTTAAAGAATAGAATAGTTTGAAAATAAATATTAAGAGTAAGTGAAATAATTAAATAAGAGGATAGTGATTTTTCAATGAATAATAAGGAGAAGAAAATGATCAAATATGAGTGAGTTTTACATACACATATCTCACATATATATATATATATATATATATTAAATATGAGTAGCCAGAGAAATATCAAGTGATAAAATAAATTCTATGATAATTAAAATATAAGAAACCAGTTTAGTATTGATTGTGCACAAATACATTTTTATAAATCAAGAGAAAATAAATGGGCCGAAATATTAGCAAGGAATCAATATATGTGTGAACACTATAGGTTTAAGAAAATATATAAGGAAGAGAAGCCACATGAAAATAGTGTGAATCATGCAAATAGCATGTACACAGAAAAACAGTGAAGCAACTGCTTTTACCTGAAATGGAAATTAAAAAGAAAATGGCATAATTAGCCATATACATGCATACAAACTTCTCTTATTTTTGTGAGGATAAAATGGGTTTTTCCTCCATTAAAACCCTAGTCAAATGATTTAAATCAAGGGGAGAAGCAGTAGTTTACTCTGGGAGAAATAAAAACAGAAACATATTTCAAAAAAAAAGGAAAGGAAGAACTCACACTGTTTTCAAACTTAAGCATTCTCGGGGAAGAGAAGAGGAAGGTGAGTGATTAATCACCTATGAGATTTAAGGCATTAAGACCCATGTTAAGGGCAGCCATATCATTTTCATAAAAATCTTAATATGCTTTTGTTTAATTTTTATTCTCTGAATAAATGAATGTTGAATATGGTTGATACTTTGGTTGAGTATTTGATTGTTGTTTTGGTGTGTTATGATTGTTTCCATTTTTGCTTTGAAATATAAATAATTAAACTAATACTCTGATCTCAGAGATGGATTTTATAATCCAGCTTTATATGAAGATGAACCAAATAATTTACTGAGGAATAGGGTATTAATGAAAAGAAAATGAAGTAGGCAGTATGGATAATGAGATTCATGCTTATGTCTAATTCATTCTAAAAGTGATATGAACAATGCAATATCATAGATATGTGCTGATTTGTTCATATCACAAGCCAATATGTTTTTATGGGTTTTTCTCAAAAACTATGCCCTATGTTCACAGTAAAACTAAGTGTAATATTTTGTATGATTTCACCAGATTTATGTAAGGCATGAGAATATTTCTTGAAATAAATATTTATGCAAGATTTAAAAAATATGATTGAATAAGAATGACCTTAAAATGGGATGTGATGCTTTGCAAAAATACTTTGTATGTCTGGTTGAAACCACTGAGTACACTTTCTTTGATTTATGAAAGGAATAAAAGAAAATAAAGCATTTCTTTAATTAATAACATTTTTCCAGAAAGAAAAATAAGCATGGTCTTTAAATTATAAAATAATTTAGGAGTAGTGCCTTGATCTATTCATCATCAGGTGGATGATGGGTATGTGCATGACTTGCTTAAGTCCTGTAGGCCTCTGTGTAAAGGGTTAACAGAACTGAGCCCCTTTGCAATGCACACATGGTGTTCAATGGCAAGAGTTCAGACCAAATAAACTAAAAAAGATGAGATTGAGAAATTATGATATGGAATTTAGGGAGTTAATCCATAGGAGCTTGTACATGTACAACTGAATGAAGTGAATGGATGAATGCTTGGGTGTATGTTTGTAGATAAACTTAAATATACATATTCTCAAGTTTTAATGTGGATTTGAATAGCATCTAACATATAATCTCTCTGCACAGCCTTAAGAATTTACAAGATATTTTTAATCTTTGATTTCACTCACACCAGAATTTATTTCTGACCCTATTTGTTGCCTTTGCAATATTTGGGGTGTCTCATTTTATTGACGCAGTTCAAAGTATTACTGCAGGGAAAGATGCATGAGTAGCTTGCTTGCATGGATATTTGGAGATCTTGATGAATCTAAAGTGTTTAAGAAAAGTAGTAGTGTTATTGTAATAAATAAGTTAGACAAACTCTATTATGTTTTAAGCATTTCTAGGATTGTCTTTTGCTTTGTTATCTTGAAAAGAACATGTAAGAAGAAAAAGAAACTTAAGTGTTATATGTGTTTGTGTGCTGTGGATTAAAGTAACAAATTCTGAAATGATTTTAGTAGCTTATGGTGAAGGAGAAGATGCCATATAACCTGATATGTGAACATATTCTCTTTGGCAAGCTTGATGCACTTCAGTTATGAAGTTAGAACTGTTTTGAATAAATATGTGCTAAAATAATAAGTATCTAGGTTGAACATAACCTTGGCTAACCAGCAAGGCTTATGTATGTCCTATAAGTTGATATAAGTACATGTGAAGGCTTAAAGTTTTAGTCACCAGATTTTTGAGAAGAAAAACCATAGGGTAAGCTAGTTGAGTTGCAACAAAAATCTTGTAATATAGCTAGAACAAAAGTAGAATTAAGATACCCTGAAACCTGAAAATTATAAGTGTGTAAGATTTGAAAGATTGGAATTGAAAAAAAAAATCTGATACCATGACTTCAAAACTGATACTAAGTATGCAGAGTGATGGTGTTAAGTGTTTAAAGGTTCAGAGCATTATTTTTAAATGTTTTTAGCCCAAAAGAATGCAAAGATCCTTCTAAAATCAGTTTTAACATTTTCCAGTTCCAAATATCAGAAGATGTATGACTTATAGATTAGATCACAACACTACCACTCATATGATTATTATTTGCTCTATTAATCTGGATCTGTGCATTTTGTTTGTCATGATTGGTTTGTGCCTGTTTGTGTTTGCACTTTGCTCAAATGTATTGTTTTTCTCTGCTTGGCCTTCAATCCAGTTTATCACCTTATCATTCATATGATCATTATATACATGATAAACCAGAATAGAGGAATTTTACCTGACATAAAATTGTTTGTGTTTGAATTCAGAACCTAGGCTAGGCTAATTAGTGAACCATAGGTCAGGCCAAGGTTTGATATGTTATCATTTTAAGAATAACCTGTATAAATTTCTGAATCCCAAAGATCAACCACATGGGATTATAAATCCATCAAAAATTAATTAGTCAGGTTTATAAAACAATCTGAAAACAAAAATAGAAATGGCTATGTGACATACAATCTCTCAAATATGAGAAATATTGTAAGATTGAATTTCTTTGCTGTTTTAATTACTCTGATGGGCAAAGAAACATTTATATATCTTCATATATATAAATGACATGATTTGATTTATATACTAATATTTTTATATTGGTAAAATTCTAGATCTTGGGAGAAAATTTAATTAAGAGAAGTGATCCATTGATTTATAAAAATAAAAAAAACTCTATTGAAAATCACTAAAAATAAATTATGAGAGAAGTGGGTCACTTCATAAGCCTTTTTGAAAATTATATTTACGGAACTTCCACAGTCAACCAAGATCCTCCTTACTAAGGCAGAGCAGATCATGGCCAAAATGACCATTGAGTCGATAGTTGGTGCCTTCACCTTGTTTACATCTCTGTTTTGCCGGAGCCCCATCTTCTGTACTCGAACAATACTCAAACTTCATATGCTTGATCGTGTTAGCATAGCGCTCCATCTCATGCCAACTCTTATCAGCTGGATGCGATCCTCCGACTGTTGTATTGATCACTAATCTTATACCAGTCCGCGCAGGTTCCTCAGCCCAATGCGGCGCTTATCCTCGTTGGGGTCGAATGTCCCCTGCCCGTCGTACTGCGGGGTTTTAACAAACTGCTATAGTTTTCTTTCCCGGATCAGTTTCTCGATAACATTATGGAGATGCCTACATTCATTCGTGTTATGACCATAGCATTCGTGGAACCGATAATATTTTCCAAACTGCTTTTGCTTCTCCGTCGATTCTTTCGGAGGTGGCTTTCTATACTGCATCGTATTGCATGTAGACAAGTATATGTTCTCTAGAGATGTATTCAGTAGTGTGTAGGTATCATACATTGGAACCTTAGGCTTTCCTCTTTCAGAATCCCTCTTTCGTTCATGGTTCCTATCACCATCTTTCTTTTGTTGATTCGGTTTATTTTGGACATTCAATTGAACTTTTTCGGAACTCTCCCCAGGTTGTTTCACTGCACTATTACTCTGCACTCCCTCTCCATTTGTCTCACAACATTCTTCTTTCTAGAGCATCTAGCTTCCACTTTCCTCAAATACTGAACTGCTTTTGCGTAGAAACGCTCCAACGTTGCGGGTGGCTTGCCAGCTAACCAATCACCAAAGTTAGATTCTGGATCAATTCCTCTCGTTACCGCCATTAATATTGAATGATCATTTGGATTACTGACTTCTATGATAGCTATGTGGCAAATCATCTTTCAGTAATTCTCCCAGAGCCTAGATCATGCTTGATAGGAACATTACATCTTTGGGGCGAGTCGCATGCATATGGAACTGCTCCATAAATTTTGTTGCCAAATCATCAAATCTAGATATTGACCTTGGGGGTCATCTTGTAAACCACATTGTTGCTATGCCAGAGAGAGTAATAGGAAAACATCTGCATTTCATGACATCATCAGCTTGTGCAGAATCCATCCACCATTCATATCTCATGATATGTTGCTTGGGGTCGATTTTTCCCTCATAGGAAGGCATCGACGGCATGCTGAACCTCCTTGGATACTCCGCATGTAGGATATTGTCGGTGAACGGGGTATGTCTCCTCGAGATCCCCCAACCGTCATTGGTCAAGCCTTGGCTCTCCCTTACTAGCTGTCTAACCATGGCTGACAAGCATGGCGTCTAGATAGTCGAGCCAAGCGGTAGTCATGCTCAACCTCATGTGGATGGTCTGGTTGATGTCTACGGGCCGATCCACACCTTTCTTGGCTCAACATCCTCTCGATGCACATCATGTGCGTTTATTTCATCGTCATTCCGAGGAGGTAATTAGTCTACATCCACCTGAACTCCAGAATCTAAATCAATCACAGGGCTCCAACTTGTGCTCCAACATGAGAAGGCAAGCTTCCTCCTCTAGAGGAGGGATCGGCCCTGATCCCTATAGAGGGATCGAGCCCAATCGGTCCTGGCAACCTAGGTAGGGTTGTTTGCTAATGTCTAGAAGCTTCTGCATGATATCCATCAGTTCTGCGATGTCTGTGGTTATGATAATCATCTGATGAAGTAGCGCTCTCTGATGCTGAATAAGCAGTTGGCTCTCTCCTAGTTTTCCCACGTTGTTGCTCCCTGAGTTGATTCATTAAATCGATATTGGCTTGAACTGCTGGTTCAATTGTCGATGGCTATCCACGAGCTTTCTCAAAAGATTCTGGAAGTCAGCCCTTTTGATGGAATCACTGGACTTCAATTGGATTGGTAGCCTTAACATCTACTGGTAGATTTCTTTAGCCTCCTTGCTCGATGCTAGCGTTCTTGTTTCCTTCTGCATTTTGAGAGGTAGATCTGGTGTTCCTAACCATTATTGATAGTTTCCTTAGACTTTTGCAAATTTGAATAGAATGGATAAGCTTCTTGAAGTTAATTCTGGATCCTTTTGGGAGGATTTATGCAATCCAGTAACAGCAAAGGGATCCAAATAGGACCGAGAATCTCCTTCTCGGTGGAAGCACTAAAATGTTTGCACTAGAAATTGGCATAAACACCCAATAGAGATTTTGTAGAGGAATAAATGAAGAATAACAAATGTAAACCGAGGGAAGATAGCAAACAAACAATAAGAATTAAGCAAATAACATAGACACAGCAATTTATAGTGGTTCGGCGTTGTTTGCCTACGTCCAATTTGAAGAGATGGCTTTATTAATCACTTTGTAAACTGAGTACTATAGGGATTGGATGAAAATCTTTAGTTACAATAGAGTACAAAGCAACAAGCAGCGTAAAGATCCTGAAAATGAACAATCAAGCCTGTATTTATAGAGGAAGACGGCGAAATATCTCCCTGAAAATTTGGCAGAAGGATCTCCAAAACCATATAGGCCCATAGGAGGAATCGCATCGCCCAAATCCCAAGAAATAGTAATCAAGGCCGATCCCTATTTTAGTGGAGTTTGGGTCTGTGATCCCTATGGGGGTTTCTCCATGTTGTATTATGCCTAGCCTCCAAGTTTCATGCCAATTAGATTAGTAGAACTTGAGTTATTGCTCAATCTTTTTTGCAACATGTTATGCATCCTGATTTTGGCCAATCCCTATGGAGGGAAGAAGGTCGATCCCTCTTTCTTAGTCCTTTTGAGGTGCGATCCCTAAGGTCCCCACATCTTGTTTCCAAAGTTTTATATGTATTGGATTTATGCATCTTGAGACATTGATTGTTTTCCATTGAGTTGCACCTGTTTGGCTGAATTTTGATCCCTATGATTGAGAGTGATTATAGCCAATCCCTTTTCTATATTAAACTATATTCCATACTTTGAACATCCTGGATTTCATATCTCTCAATTCCGTTCGATCACGGCTTCATATTATTATACGTACTTGATTTCTTGACCCCACAATCATCGCTCTGGACTTACTGGCCTTGATGATAGTCAGATCTAACTCATCCAATTAGTTCGGATATAGCCGGGTCAAAATGCCGGATAACATAAATCTAGGTTAATTATGTTAAAATTGGTTTTATAACCTTAATTTACTCCTTTTAATTAATAATCATGCAGGCAAACTTGTTATTAAAATATGTTTACAAAAATAAATAGTTCGAAGTAATATCGATAATGTGACCAAAAATCGTTTTATCAATAAACGGCTTTTCGGTCACATTATCGATATTTCTTCGCACGGGTTTTAAAAGCTTCAAAGTATTACCGGTTTTATCCACTTAAACAAATGTTCTAAGATTTGAATTTTTTATAGTAAGTACTATACTTAGAGTATCTAATAACCAAGCAATGAAACCCCTTATGATGTCTTTCAAAACCATATTAAAAATTCCCAAATAAGGCATTTACAAAGAGCTCATATAGCGACCTTTCTCACTTTTTACTTTTGCAACTTTGTTCTACAAGTTCTATAATTTTTCAAACCATTTCGTTGCTATTACATTCACTACTATAAATGTAGAGCACAACCATAATATATTATATCATGATATTTTTACATATCACTGTTATAAACAAGTTAAACACAAGGGATTACGAAGTGCACTTATTGCGGCTCTTTCACTTCAAACATTTGTGCGCACACTTCTACATCACATACAACCTAATGAAAGATGTAAACACAAATCCAAGGCTATATTACATGTTGTAGAGGGTAATAGAAGTGAATATAATACATATAAAGTTATCAGTTGCTTTCAAAAGCAAGAGAGGTCCAAAGTTATAACTTCATTAGTTAACTTCTTGACTTTATATTTACACACAATTATAAATATAGTATCTATTTTCAGTGGTGAGTTAACTAACCCAAACCCTTGCTAACATTAAGCACAAGCACTCAGGAACACAATGACACTTCCTACCATCACCAAACAAGCCAAAGACTCCACCTTTGCTACAAAATTGCTCTCGGCCTCTCTTGCTCCCCAAAATAGCTCAGGGCCTTGGTTTTTAAAGGGGCTTATGCTCCTTTCCTTCCACCATTGAGTTTTTATTCCATGCACCCACGTAATGCTAGGACCTTTGCCAAAGTTTGGCGAAGTTTGGTGTTGATCTTCATTGATTTTTGAAAGTTAAAGAGAAAAGAAAGAAGATGAAGAAGACATTGTTTTCTATATTTTTATTTGCAAACCAACTTATGAAATAAAATAGGTGATTAAATAGACTTTAACAAGAGGTCAAAACAACCCATAAACCTTCTTGGCCAGTCAAGAAAGCTTGCTTCCCTCCAAGTGCTCGCTTTACACATCACATTCATTAACTTAACCCTTAAGTCTCCATTCCAAAATATCTTCTTCCCCATGACATCACTCAAAACATATCAAATAATTTAGTTGGCCATAAACCACAAAATAGTTGTTAATTAAAGACACATAGTATATTAGACATGCCCAAAAAGTTCGAACAATTTTTATCGGTTAAAAAGTCATTTATCGATAAAACAATTTTCGGTCACATTATCAATATTTCTTCGAACTATTTATTTTTGTAAACACACTTCAAAAAAAAGTTAACCCTCATCATTTATTAATTAAAAGGAGTAAACCAAGGTTATAAAACCAATTTTAACATAATTAACCTAGATTCAAATATTTAAATAATTCAGATATTTAAATAAGAAGAGTTCAAAATTACTGGTCGTTACATCATAAGAAGTCCAAAATATATACTCTAAAAGGTCCCATATGATAAAAGCAATTTATTAATGTCGAAGAGGGTAGATTGACAGAGTAGAAAATTAAAACAATATTGTTAACAAGATTTCTTGTCAACACCCCAAAGTAATGCTAAGAAAGATTGATAATCTATTGCAAGAACAGTGAGTGAAATTCCCTTGAGAATTGCCTTTCAATTTACTTTATTCATTGATAATTCTTAGACCAGACCTTTCATCATCGTCAAAAGGTATATACTATGGATTAAACAACCTTTCGACTTTGTTTAGCTAGTAAGAAGTCTTCTGTAAGGGTTTAGGTCGAATTCCCTGAATTAAGTCCCTGAAAGGTAGGTGTTAACCAAATTTATGGTCAACGGCCCAATGAATCCCAGTAGACGAAGTTATTGGGAAATGGTGGGAAGTGGAATTTCTTAGAAGATCTGTAAATGTTCTATTGGTAACTTAGAGTCACCCTAAGTAATAGGATTAAGCCGAACTATACCGAAGGGTTGATATCCTATAGAATTATTGATGTATCTCCACTTGAAATTAGACTTTGAATCGGACCTTTCGATGACGTCAAGAAGGCTTAGGTACAAGATTTAATAAGACCTTTCGGCTTTACTGAGTTAATGTAGAATGATCACCGACTTAGTTGAACCTTTATAAGATTTCCCCCAAAAGAGATTTCCTTGATCAAGATAGAATTTCGTTAACTTGCCTTATATAGAGGGTTGACCTAGATCCTTGCCAGAAGGTTAAGCAAATAGCTGTTTGAGATTCGAAGGGTTGCTAAGGTTTTCGGGATATGATAGGTTATGACCCTTATCGAAAGGTTTGATCTATAGATTTTTATGGCTCCAAAAGGTTTTACGAATGTCGATTCAAGCAAGCTTCCCTTGTGGCCGCAGGGTTTAGGCTACAGGATAGAGGTCTCCGAAGGGTTATAAAGGTTATCTAGAAGGAATATTATTATCTTTGTTGACAAGGACCTTTCAGAAGAACTGCAACTGAAAATTGAAATTAAACCAGCAAAAGTTAAGGTAAATTGTAAAGTAAATTCACGAGACTTAAGACTTCCCTCTTTATCCAAGAAAAGTCTTCACTTTTATTAAATTCCCCAAATCACTACCCAATTAGGGTTATATAGCTTTGATTTTAGATGTTACAAGATTAGAATGAGGAAAAATCCACCCCCAGAACATGACCCCTCGGGTCCTATTTATAGACACAGGCGGCCCCCTTTCGACTCTATGCTCTCAACTGGGTCGGAAGATTTCCCTTTTATATGCAACTACAAACCTTTTGTCTTTGTTGAAAGGTTTTCCCCTTATATGCCATAATGAACCTTTCATCGCTGTCGGAAGGTTTGTATTTCCGATGCCTACATGAACCTTTCAGTTTTGACAAAAGGTTGCTTTTCCTGATGTCTTCACAAACCTTTTGACTCTGTCGAAAGGTTGCCTTTCTAAAGCTTTCATGAACCTTTCGATGTTGTCGAAAGGCTCGCCTTATTCCTACTGCTGTGTTCCTTTTAATGTTTTTGAATGGTTATCTACCATTCTTTGTTGACTTTTGAGCATTGCTTTCTTCATAAAAACCTTTCAACCTAGTCGAAAGGTATTCTGTATGTGCTCCAACCGGTTCAAAAGGCTTGCTATGCTTTCGAAAAGGTCGTTATGGAGTTGCACCTGCTTGCTTTGATTTCTCCATCTTTTTCGAAAGGTAAGAACTCCCTGAATGGAACCTTTCAACTACTTCGGAAGGTTTAAAGCTATTAAATCTTGATGGCGGCATCCTCTCGACTCCTTCGAAAGGTTTGGTTTGAGCTCCTTCTCCTTTGTCTTTGTTGAAAGACCTCTCGTCCTAGTGTAAAAGTGGATTCTTGGAGCATCATCCTGCCTATGGACTTTGAAAGATAGCCTTGGACTTCGCCGGAAGCTCCTTGTCGGAAGGTATGATTATCCTGAACATCTCGGTGCTTTCCGATCTTTCCTCATGCTCTCATGACCCTTCTTTCATACCTTCGTTCTTCTGAATATTTTATGGTTAACATTTAGCCCCCCCCCCCCCCCCCCCCCCCCGCGTATGAAAGAAGCTTTTGTTCTTTAGGACAAAACTCCAATGAACTTCCTTCTTTGCTTTCTACAAAATAGATTATAACTTCTATTAAGGTTGTGACTTTGTTATGAAATCTTAACGAGCAATCTCAAATACACAGCTAATATTCAAGATGTCATTAGAGTAATATTTCTAGATAAGTTGCTTTATAATGACCATAATTAAACTTCCTTAAGAATATGGAGTAATATCACCTGATTTGCAGATATCGGTTCAAATAAATGAACCTTTGGAGATAATCTATTATAGACCCTTGATATTTCTTTCTCGAGTTAAACCTTTTCAACCTGTGGAAATCAATTTCATGCTATCGAGGGACCTTTCCTTGTCCCTCTAAGTTTCCTTCATTTTTAACCTTAAACCATTAATTGATAATTCTCATTTAGTGAAAAAGTAGAAAGTAGTTTAGTAATGTTTCCATTTGGTGTCATGAAGGTGTTGTATTGAAATCAAATTTTAAATTCAATGGAAAATTCATAAATCATCATAAAATTCAATAGTAGAATATAGAATTTATAAAGTTAGGAATCCAGTAAAGGTCCCATAAGGAAATCGGAGATGTGAAATTCATAAATTGTCATCAAAATCCAAAGGAAAACGTGAGTCTCAACAAATCAGAAAATAGGCAGGAAACCATCCAAATTCTGCCATGGAAGTATGGAGAACCAAATTCGTGAATTATTACGAAGACCAGCAAGGAAATTCGAAATTCACTGTATCAGAAACCCAACAATAAATTATCCCAAATTCATTGAGAATGTAAAATCCACAAATTACCATAAAGATTCACAAGCAAATCTCGGAATTCATTAAATCAAAAATCTCATAAAGGATTATCAAAGACCTAAAAAGGAAATCAGAAATTCATAAATCACCATGAAAATCATCAAGTAATTTCAGAATTCATCAATTCAAAACCCCATAAAAATCATCCAAAACTTCCAATAGGAAAATTAGAAATACAAAATTCATCAATCCTCCTAAGAATCAATAAGGAAGCTTAAATTCCATTAAGTTAGGGAATTAAAAATCCAAGAATCAACAATGTGATTTGAAACTCATCCATTCTTGTTCAAAATCAAAAGATCAATGGAAAATTCATAAATTATCATGGAAAATCAACAAAGGAAACCAAGAAATCATGAACTCATGAAACAAGCGATCAATGGGAAATTGTAACACGTATAATTCATGAATCATCAGAGAAATCGGCGGGAAAATTCATTAAACCAATAATTCAGCAAGAAATCACCACAGTGATTTAGTAAAGAAATCATGAATATTAAATCAGCAAATCATCACAAAAATCAATGTGAAATCTTAATTATCATAAAAATTCCACAAATGAGTTAAGAATTTAGGAACTTAATAAACAAACGAATGATGGGAAATCATCATGAAAATTCATGTATGTAAAATTCATAAGCCATTTCGAAAATTAATGAAGGAATTGGGAAACCTTGAAACTAAGAATTCAATATGAAGCCTTTATAGAAATTCTCCAATGAAATCGATAAATCATCATGAAGTCAATGAAATCAATAAATCGTCATAAAAAGCAATATGGAAATTCAAAATTCACAAAATCCAAACTGAAATTTGCATCAATAGAAATGGTGAAACTCAAAATTCATGAAATCAAGAATTTATCCAAAGTCTCATCAGGATCTCATCTGACGAATTAAATATTCAAAGCTCCATTCAATATAAGTACGAAGCTATAGATATATCTAATAATAGCATATTTAGTAGATTTCAAATAAAAGATAACTAAGTTGATCTAACCTTAATTCTAAGGTTATTCACAAGAAAGTTTCC
This sequence comes from Allium fistulosum, assembly GCA_030737815.1. Taxonomy (NCBI): domain Eukaryota; kingdom Viridiplantae; phylum Streptophyta; class Magnoliopsida; order Asparagales; family Amaryllidaceae; genus Allium; species Allium fistulosum. Next base: position 5,119,634 of record JASFAW010000015.1, read on the forward strand.
TGTTAATAAATGGGTTGCTCCTAAAGTGCCTATAAGTTAGTAGTATATGTATATATGTATATACAGGTATAATAGACTCTTTTATCCAATCGTTCACTTTATCTCAAAGGATTCAGGAGTGGCTTTCTTAACCTGATCTTGGAATGAAATACTTTATCTTTGTGACTAAAAAATTATTATCTATTCCATTCCTTTGGATTTTGTATCAGTCTTTGTATTTGTTTCCACGTTATGGATTCCTTCTTCATTTTTTGGTCTCATGCTTTCTGTGGTACAAAAGTTTCTTAATCCCTTGATGTAGGAATCATTTTCCTACAATTGGAAGTTCTGTAATTCATTAGCATATTCTTTGCCTCTTTGTGTATCCTCTTCTAAGATTCCAACTTTGTCTCAGATAACGGATAGGTTTCTTTCTTTAACCCTTAACTCTCTTGGGTTCTGACTTTCTTCTTGAGTTGTAGACATCTTTGTCTTTATTCTTTTATTTGGAGCCCCTACTAGGCTTGGACATCTCAGTCTACTCTTTGATGAGCCACTCTCTGGGCTCGGACATATTAATCTATCAAAAGCCTCCCTTTGGGCTAGACATCTTAGTCCATTGTTTGATGAGCCTCTCTTTGGGCTTCCCTTGTCTCAAAGGGATATGTACTTAGGTGACCTTTCTCCAGAAGGCCGCTGATGAGCGCTTTACCGGATCCTCCCCTAAGATGTAATTTGGACGTTAGGGGTTTTTGATTTTGCAGGTGCTTATCCCGACCCTCCCCTAAGAGGTGATATGGATGTTAGGGGCTTTTGATTTTGCGGGTGCTTATCTTGACCCTCCCCTAAGAGGTGATATGGACGTTAGGGGCTTTATTCCTCCCTCTAGGAGGTGCTCTGGATTGGACGTCGGAGGCTCATTCTCAATAACATTATTTGTACACCGGATTGGACGTCGGAGGTTAATTCTCAAAAACATTCTTTTATACTCCGATAGGACATCGGAGGTTAATTCTCAAAAACATTTTTTGTACTATATATATATATATTTTCAAAAATTTTGTCTCTTTTCAAGAGACATTTTCGAGGAAAGATTGAATAGTTTTGTTCCCACTTTCTGTGAGGTGTGAAAGTAATTTTGATCCTCCTTCCAAGAGGTATAAAAACAGTTTTGGTGACGTTTGTGAAAAAAATATCTTTTGGTCTATTGACCTTTTTGTAAAATATATATATGTATTTTTAGAAATTGATAAAGAACTAATGGTAGCCCGAGGTTTCATGAGAACCGATCTTTGTACTACATTGACTTATACATTGATATTTTCTCTGTATCAGGGATTTGAGCCGTCTTTCTCAAGTAGCTAGAAATTTGTTGTGTACCATCCGTGTGCTGAATGCCATGGACTAGTTTTGTTTTTATTTGTAATGACACTCGAATTTCAAATCAGTACATGATCAATTTTGGAATACAAATCAAGTTTAGAATTTTATGAATAAGAAAAGTTCATAGTAAACAAATGCCACTGGATTTGACGGCTCAATAGACTGTTAATCCGCCATTCTTCTGCAGAAAGAGTTAGTTCTCAGGTATTTAGGCAATTCTCTTATTAGCATAAGAAGCTATTCAAATTTCTTTAATGAACTCTTTAAGAGATCCTGACTTGATTGCATTTTGGACCGTTCTCGATAGGGCGCGACATTCATCGGTCTTATGTCCATTCGCTTTGTGATAGTTGCAATAATCATTCCTTTTGCTTGGTTTGGGGCGGCTTGATATACTGTGAGTAATTGAAAAGTTTTCAGAATCTTTTGCTACAGCGGAAATATGAGAAAGGGGCTTGTTCAAATTCACGTAATTGGATTCAGAAATCTCTTTCTGAATTTTCCTACTACTTTTCTTTCCCTCCAATCTTTCGCTAGGGGACTCAAAATTGATTTCTTCTATCCTTTGTCTTCGTTGAGATTCCTTTGTCGTGGAATATTTTTTTCTCCATCTGAATAAATTTCTCGGCTTGGAAGTAGAAGTTTTGTAGATCCCCGCATCCATTAATATAAAGTTGTTCCCAGAAAGGGGTTTGTTCGACTAGCCCAGACCGAACTGCTAATAACTTGTCTCTATCGGTCGAGTCTTTGGCTTTTAATGCTTTAGTATTGAACCTCTTTAAATACTCGTTTAGTAGTTCTCCCAATTTTTGTTTGATTATAGCTAACAGGCTAAAGCTCATAGTTTGATCTTTAAATACGTAAAATTGTGTCACAAAATCATAAGAAAATTGTTCCCATGAATAAATGGTCTTCTTTTGATAATTCCTACACCATTTGATAGCTACTCCTTGAAGAGTAATCGGGAAAAGTTTGCATCGAACTGTCCCAGAGGCATTATACAAGTTCATCTAATTTTCAAATGCTGTAAGGTGATCATCTGGATCAGTAGTTCCATTGTACTTTGGTGGGGGAATATGAATGTGAGAAGGAATGCTAGTTGCCATAATTTCTTCTGAAAATGGGGCCTTTTGCGGGATAATATATTTCCTTAATTCGTTGAGTACATTTCTTATTGTATCCTCTGTGACTTGGTTGTAAATGTTGTCATGGGGACCTCCACTATTTTCAATGTTTAAGCTATTTGATTGCTCGATGGTTCTCCTAGACTGACTTCCTTGCTCCTCGTATTGATCTTCATATGGACGTTGTGCCTTGCTTTCTCCTTCCATAAACTTTAGCGACTCTTGGGATGGTACTCTATCAAGAAATTCCTGAATGGCTATCATTTGTTGTTGCAGGTGCTGGACTTTGATTTCATTATTTTCCAACTTCCTTAAGGTCGAAGGTTGCCCAATTTCTATGTTCTGCAGGTTAAAGTTTGGGACTATATTGTTTTCCAAAGTTAATTGTGGCTTAACTTCTTCGTTTGAGATACCAATACTATTCATGACTCCTTCCATCTTCTTCTTTTTGAACGAAGTGCTCTATTAATTCTTGGTAAAAGTGATTAGGGATCGGAGGTTCGAGCTCTCCTTCTAGCGCCAAAAATATTAACAAGATTTCTTGTCAGCACCCAAAAGTAATGCTAAGAAAGATTGGTAGTCTATTGCAAGAACAGTGAGTGAAATTCCCTTGAGAATTGCCTTTCAATTTGACTTTATTCGTTGATAATTCTTAGACCAGACCTTTCGTCGTCGTCGAAAGGTATATAATGTGGATTAAGCAACCTTTCGACTTTGTTTAGCTAGTAAGAAGTCTTCTGTAAGGGTTTAGGTCGAATTCCCTGAATTAAGTCCCTGAAAGGTAGGTGTTAACCAAATTTATGGTCAACACCCCAATGAATCCCAGTAGATGAAGTTATTGGGAAATGGTGGGAAGTGGAATTTCTTAGAAGATCTGTAAATGTCCTGTTGGTAACTCAAAGTTACCCTAAGTAATAGGATTAAGCCAAACTATACCGAAGGGTTGATATCCTATAGAATTAGTGATATATCTCCACTTGAAATTAGACTTTGAATCCGACCTTTCGATGACGTCAAGAAGGCTTAGGTACAAGATTTAATAGGACCTTTCGGCTTTGTTGAGTTAATGTAGAATGATCACCGACTTAGTTGAACCTTTATAAGATTTCCCCCAAAAGCGATTTCCTTGATCAAGATAAAATTTCCTTAACTTGCCTTATACAGAGGGTTGACCTAGATCCTTGTCGGAAGGTTAAGCAAATAGCTGTTTGAGATTCGAAGGGTTGCTAAGGTTTTCGGGATATGACAGGTTATGACCCTTGTCGAAAGGTTTGATCCATAGATTTTTATGGCTCCGAAAGGTTTTACGAATGTCGATTCAAGCAAGCTTCCCTTGTGGCCGAAGGGTTTAGGCTGCAGGATAGAGGTCTCTGAAGGGTTATAAAGGTTGTCTAGAAGGAATATTATTATCTTTGTTGACAAGGACCTTTTGGAAGAACTGCACCTGAAAATTGAAATTAAACCAGCAAAAATTAAGGTAAATTGTAAAGTAAATTCACGAGTCTTAAAACTTACCTCTTTATCCATAAAAAGTCTTCACTTTTATTAAATTCCCCAAATCACTACCCAATTAGGGTTACAGAGCTTTGATTTTAGATGTTACAGGATTACAATGAGGAAAAATCTGCCTCCAGAACATGACCCCTCGGGTCCTATTTATAGACACAGGTGGCCCCCCTTTCTACTCTATGCTCTCGACAGGGTCGGAAGATTTCCCTTTTATATGCAACTACAAACCTTTCATCTTTGTCGAAAGGTTTTCCCCTTATATGCCATAATGAACCTTTCATCGTTGTCGGAAGGTTTGTCTTTCCGATGCCTTCATGAACCTTTCGGCTTTGACGAAAGGTTGCTTTTCTTGATGTCTTCACGAACCTTTTGACTCTGTCAGAAGGTTGCCTTTCTGAAGCTTTCATAAACCTTTTGATGTTGTCGAAAGGCTCGCCTTATTCCTACTGCTGTGTTCCTTTCAATGTTTTCAAATGGTTATCTACCATTCTTTGCTGACTTTTGAGCATTGCTTTCTTCATAAAAACCTTTCGACCTAGTCGAAAGGTATCCTGGATGTGCTCCAACCGGGTCAAAAGGGTTGTTATGCTTTCAAAAAGGTCGTTATGGAGTTGCACCTGCTTGCTTTGATTTCTCCATCTTCTTCGAAAAGTAAGAACCCCTTGAGCAGAACCTTTCGACTACTTCGGAAGGTTTGAAGCTATTAAATCTTGATGGATGCATCCTCTCGACTCATTCGAAAGGTTTGGTTTGAGCTCCTTTTGCTTTTTCTTTGTTGAAAGACCTCTCGTCCTAGTTGAAATGTGGATTCTTGGAGCATCATCATGCCTATGGACTTTGAATGATAGCCTTGGACTTCGTCGGAAGCTCCTTGTCGGAAGGTATGATTATCCAGAACATCTTGGTGCTTTCTGATCTTTCCTCACGCTCTCGTGACTCATTTTTCATACCTTCATGCTTCTGAATATTTTATGGTTAACAAATATAACATACCTGTTCACTAAGGGACTAGCTTAAATCAGTTTTTGAGAAAACCGATTGAAGGAGTTGGAATAAAATTCCATAATTGACCCCAAGTTCAAGTGGGAGATTGATAGAGTTAAGGATATGTCTTAGGGGCAATTATGTAATTTGTTACATATATTTAATTCGATAACCGATCTTGTTCAAAATAAAAGGTGCTTTCTTTCTATTATATGCTTGTTATGTTGTGATATAATTAATTTAAAGTATATTAAATTGAAAATCTTTAAATGATATGTTATCTGATTTAGTAATTACAATGTGTTGTAATCGTGGAAAATTTATCATATTAAAAATAACATATTCTTTAAATATTCCTTGTCAAGATGTTTAGAGACAGGATATCAATACATCTGTTGAGACGAGAGTGTGTACCGCTCTCCAAATGTAAGGTAGTGTGTTACTCATGGCTACCAGGGGAATCAAGGGGTTATGTACTGATAGCTATTGGATAACCATGAAATGACTCACTCAAGAGTTTTCTATTGGTTAAATAAACTACGGTCATACAGAGAATCTCGAAGTGAAGATATTACACAGTTCTCCTAACTTAAGAATATTGTTGAATTGCAGTATAGACACTCCACTTTGATTATAGTTAAATCATGGCATGATGTCAATTGAATGATTATAGTTGGGTCTAAGTTGAAGCACTAATAGTGAAATACAATTCAATAGAATTTTTTTATAGTTATATGAGGTTTGTATCACATTCAATTGTAGTCAACTTGTGATAACCCACCTCCTCGTCCCTCAGAACTCGACGCTGATACATCCTTGGTATTCACATGCCGCAAATCCAAGTGCCAGAAAGGCAAATTATCATGAGGTAAAGGAAAATAAAGGTAGAAGACAAACAAAATAGAATCTCACGTCATATTTAACAACTTGTAATTATACATATAGATAGTACATACAATCACTCTCAAAATAAGATATCAGAGTCATAGCAAGTACTAACCCAACTAGGGACAGTTATAATTGCATATCCCTATAGGTGCTGGTAGATACTTATACATAATATAGCGGAAATAGAAATAGATGACTATCTACATAGGACCCTCCAGCTTCATGCTCCATACTCCATCCAAAATGCTCCAATTTACCTAACTACTTCGCTACCTAGAAAAATAGGGCACCCAGAGTTTAAGGGGAAAAGAAAATAAACTGCGGATCAGTCATGGGACTGGTGTGAGAAGCTCAAAATACAGATATTCAAAAACAAAGGGTATCTCATAAGACCACACCGCACATAAACATGGAACGAGATTTTACCTAATGATAACCAAAACATTTGCTATGCAAAATCAGGGATATTATTTTTAGTGACATTCTTTGAAAGTCCTTTCAAATAAATCATAGCTGGAATTGTTACATTTGTTAAATTCAACGGCACAATAGGTTTATAACTAAAACCATAAAGGCTTGTATTGGAGAATGGATTCCATACAATGACAAGATAAGGGACTACCTTCCGATAGTACATCTCCAGAAAAATGCACCTGAGGCTCCAGCCTCTACCAACACAAAACCGGCCAACCTTTACCATAGATAGTACCCAATACGACATCACCCTGGTCGTTGCCGACCTTCACCGGGATCCCAAAGCATACACAACATACTCGAATATAGAGGTAATCTAGAATGGTTATGACCATATCCTAATGGGAGTGACCCACTTAGCCCTACCGCATCTTCCATGTTTTTGTCATTCCCGGGTGAGGAGGCTTAAGGTAACGATTACCTTTCTCATAGCACACATTTCACTTGAATGCCATATTGCCAATTCCATCACACACTATTGATTTTCACAAATGTACAACCTCTGAGCTCGTACGTCTTAGAGAAGGGTGTTAAGTGTAAGAGAGTTACTTCCTACACCACCAAACAAATGTACGTTTGTAAAAATCAATGTATATGCATTTTAGAAATGCAATGTCAGACATTCGTCCATACAAGTTTCCAGGAACAAGACAAACCGAAGGAACTCTCCTACTACATTCTATCGGGAATCAACCCTAGGATTAGTAGCGAGCATCCCTTGCATCGAAGATCAAATGAAGATACTACTGCCAAATATATATGATATGAGAAATTTCCTTCGAGGGTCAGTGACAAGCAGCCCTATATTCCATCTTCTAATTTATTATCATTACATGTCTTCAACTTCGAACGCGTAAATTGGTTTGAAGTGGTTTTCGGATAAGAATCACCCAAATCTGATTCCGGTTCCTTCGAACCAATCATCGATAAAAAGATGTTAAGTTTGAGGGTGATTATCATTTAATTTAATAATATCTTTTATCAAATAAAATATATCTTTTAGAGATATAAATCTTTAAATCATATTCATTTTCAGTATATACGGAACCATTAAACCTCTCTTTAACTTTGGAAATACCAAATCAAAATCATTTCTCATAAATCACATTGCAAAACCTTATTGAGTAAAAAAGGTCGATAGAAATTATACTAACTACTCAATATCAATTTCCGTCTTCACCTTTACCATCCATAGAATAATGGTGAAATCTCCTTTTAAATTCACATGGATAGTATGGATTCCCTCCTCGGAATTTAATACCAAGTATAAGAAGATAATTTCTATAAAATCCAAGTTGTATTAAATATGGAAAAATTAAATCTTTTATACATGCCTTGTTTTCGACATTTCGACCTTATCTATCCCTCATCCAATAAAGATGCCAAGTGAGCCAGGACATCGGTTGCTACTAAGCATCTCCTTAGTTTAAGCACCTTATATTTCGATCTCACGAATAGAAAAATCCAGTTTACTCATCAGCTTTTAAAGCCAAGATTAAATCACTTATTTATAACAGATTTTCTTTAAATAGTTTATTTAAACTCTTTAAATAAATTATAAAACCTCCATATTATCTTTAAAATACTTAATTATTTATTTAAAACATTTATAAAAGAATTGGGAAAAAATACTTAAGCTTAGAGCCATATTTCAAAAGTTATTAAAAACCACTGCGAATAGTGCTTTTAAGGCTTATTTGATCAAAAACAACTTTTCTATCATTTGAAAGTCCATTTTTATAACTCAAATCTCTTTTAAAACATTTTAATATTTTTATAGAATTTATTCCACAATTTTAAAGAATTAAAAATATCAATTTTAAAGAATTTATCGCTTTGGTTTCCGAACTGCCAAACCGTGAATATTTCAAAAACTTGATTTGCTCATATTTCAAAATCTACTAAACGAAATCTCGATCCTTTTCTTTTATTTGAAAACTATGATTATAAGAGTTTGTTATATTCTTATTACAAAGAACTCCGACTCCAATTCCATTATATAAATGGATTTAAACTTTTACAGCATGAAATCGCGAACTGTTGTTACGCGGCGCGCCTATTTTTTACTCAACTTTCATAACTTGTCAAAACTTCACCAAATTGGGTTTTAGCATTTATAAAACATTTATAAATCATTTTAAAGAGGTTTAACAATCTTATATATGCCATTTTATTTATTAAAGAAAAGTGATTTCCTTTGTGTTATTCGACGTGTATTAAACATGAATTTTTTACACATCCAAAAAACATATTATCATATCCAAACGTGGTTCACAATCATCACAACCAAGTATAGCTAAACATATATATCATCCAAAATATCATAATGTAGATATAGTTTCTCATCTTGGATTTAATTGAACTAATTTAAAATGACTATAGCTCCAATATTCGGAAAATTTAGCTTGCTAAGCTTTTACTAAAGCTCCTAGATGGGCTCGACCTTTACCTTTGATGGTAGGGTACTTACGGCGTTGCTTGGAAGAGGGGAAAAGCTCGGCCTTTGGTGGTAGGAGGTGGTGGCCGTGGGTTTCAAGGGGGAAAAGGAGTGGATTTGCTTTAGTTTTGAAGTGTTTAATATATATATATATATATATATATATATATATATATAATTTTAGTTACTTTTTTCCATAATCTTCGCCATTATTTTCTTTAGGCAAGAGGCCATTAAAGTGGAGGACAAAAGGCTTAGGAGTTTATGACTGAATGAAGTGAAGATGGATTGGGGTATTTATAGGCAAAAATGTGAATAAAAATATCATGATATTTACTTGCCATTTCATCACCATTGCCTCACCACCACTCCCTCCTCTCACTTCATCATCCATAGCCCAACATCCCCCATGTGTTTAGCCATGTTCTTGTACTTAGGGTGTAAGAGGTTAACTTTGGGTCTACTTGAGGATGAAGTCTTAGAAAAATATCTTAGATATTTTGTAATATATATATATATATATAAATGTATAAGTATATTTGTGTTTGCGTCAAAATTGGTCACAAACAGCCAAGAATAGATTTAGTAGAGAAGTAAGTGAAGAAGATTAAACTAAACCGAGGAAAGGATTAATCCAAAAACAACTAACAAGCAATAATCAGAAACGCGGAGAATTATAGTGGTTCGGCATCGTACGCCTACGTCCACTTTGAAGGTTTTGCCTTTATTAATAACTTATGAATCTGATTACACTGGATAAATAAAGGCAGCACTTGATTACAATGAAGTTTCCTCTAATCCACAGCGTCTAAGCCCCCGAAAATGAACCAAGAGGCCTATATTTATAGGGACAGATGATGAGCTGTTTCGCTAAGATTTCGGCAGAAAGCCCTCTAGGTCCATTGGGGCCCACCATAACGGTCGGTGGCCTTAACTTGACAATCAATAATGATCGGCCAAATGTTCACCGATCGTTTTTCTTGCGTCCAATTCAAGTGCGATCGTTTTGGGGGGATCCCACATGCCTCTTGACATTTCTCCTAAAATATGGAATCATTTTGAGTTGTAAATTGGGAGATATGGATCGATCGTTGTCGAACTTGGATTGTGCACTGAACTACATTGATCATTTTGATGGATCGGCAAAAATGATCGGCCATCTTCAAATCTCCACTTTGTGACCTGCGATCGTTTTTGTAGGCTCCACTCTTCAGTTTATTGATGCTCTGAAAGTTTCAAGTGAATTGGCCTTATGGATTATGAGATATTGATCGATCTTCCTCGATTTACGCTGTTTTATGGATCGTTCTAGACCGATCCATATAAATTCTTCACTTGTCCATAACTCGAGCATATGAGCTCCGCTTGACTTGAAATTTGAAATGTGGCCTCATCAGGCCTTCCTTGTCATACTGATTACACCTTGATTGCGTACTTAGGCATTTTTTGAGCGTTGTCCATCTAAACCTATTTTACTATCATCTATAGTTTCAACCGTAATTGATTTCCAATCCATCCACTTTAGCCAAATTCATGATATCCCGGCCTATCCAAAAGGCAGGGTAACATTTGCCCCCCAAAACATGCCTTGCGGTAGGAAGGTGTGTTTTGAATTGCTATAAATCCAAAATCTGAGGTCCATAATCCATTGATAGCCATATTATCCAATCCAGAATCCAATCCGTTGCCAATCCGATTCTTTGATCTCTCCGGATCATTAGCGAAATCCATGACTGTTCTGAGTCGATATCCAATTCCGAATCCATTCCAAATTCATTAAGCAAATCCATGATCTCTTCGGATCGTTTTGTCCAAATCTGTATCCATCTAAAGCCATCTTCATTGCTATTCGAAGCTGATATCCGAATCCATGACCTCTTCGGGTTGTTAGCCAAATCTGGGACCGCTCCAGGCTCGTATCCAAATATGTAGCCATTTGAAATCCTGGAAGTCAGTAAGCCAATCTACGATCTCTCTGAATCGTTATCCGAGTTCATTGTCTCTCCGGACCCTTTCCAAGCATAATCCATACTCGATGATCTGAGTAAATCGATCATGTCGTTCTCTGGTGAAGTGACCTACTCCTTACCAGGTATAATCCATACCTAATGACCTGTTGGATTTTGTTCTCCGACCTCAACTCTTTGGTCAAGGATTTAATCCATGGGGTATCCTTCTCCGGCCTCGATCCCTATTCGAGGGCTTAATCCGTGGGGTATCCTTCTCCAGCCTCAATCCCCAGTCGAGGACTTAACCCATGGGATATCCTTCTCCGGCCTCGATCCCCAGTTGAGGACTTAACCCATGTAAGAATGCATCATATCGCTCTCCAGCGAAGGGACTCGCGACTTGCGGTTATTGCCCCATCTCTTCGATCGGGGTCATAACCGCAACCTGTGTTATTTATTACATTAATCCAGATTTAAGCATTCCAAAGTCCATTTGGAAAAATATAAAATAAGAGTCCGTACAACCAAAAAACTAAGAAACCAAAATATCAAAAAAATCAAAGTTCGAAGTAAACAAGAAAAAAAAATTTCACAAACCCGAGCACTACGGTTCATTATCATCTCAGAGCATGCCTAGGGACCGTCCTCGATCCCGTACATGTGTAAGTGACTTAGCCGTATTACTGCGGAGTTTATTACTTATTCCATGCCATCCCAATCAATTGATGACAAGTTGACGATGATGCCTTGATCCAGTGCCATTTTCATTCGAGGTGGACGGTGGCTGCTACTGTTCCACCGCCGCAGCCCGTGTCCTCATGTATTGTTGCAACTGACCACTCCTCACATGTTCCTCAACTATATCCTTTAAATGCCTGCAGTCATTTGTATTGTGCCCATCTAGCTCATGGAATAGGCAATGCTTTCCTGATGCCCGCTCGTGTTCGGAGGGTTCCCTCCTTGTCGGCCTTCCATATTGAAGGCGTCCACGAGTATCCATATAAATCATTTCCAGAGATTCGGTCAAATCCGCATAAGAAGAGAATTTTGGTTCTCTCCATTGCCTCTTCGACACATTAATGCCATCATTCATTTTCCATTTGTCTTTATCATTCTTGTTTACATCTCCTGGTGATTTTCCACTTTGCACAGCATTCACCTCTGGTTTGTTTGCTCGTGCGTCTTCCTATTGGAGGAACCTTTTTGCTTCATGATAAAACTCCTCGAGATCCATACGTGGATCCCGCGCCAGTGAATCCTTGAACTCCGTGCTATCAGCAATTCCAAATACAGCTGCCATCAAAACCATGGATGGATCTGGATGATCCACCGATGCTGCCACGACATTAAACCATGTTAGAAAACTTCTCAGGGACTCTCTGATCCTCTATTTCAGTGTTCCCAAACTCATCTCATTTTTGGATCTCGAAATGTGAACCCTAAACTGCTTCATAAACCTTTCGATCAGTTCCAACCATGTGCTAATAGAGCCGCTTTCCAACTGTCTGAACCATAGTGCAGCTATATCCGTTAAATACAAGGGGAAGCACCATGCCATGACTTCCATCGATGCCCCCCAATACTTCCATGTGTCTCATGTATCTCGCCAGATGAACAGCGGTATCTGTTTTTCCATCATATGTCTCAAGCATTGGTAGTTTGAACTCCGGTGGATTCCTAGCTTGCCTGATATTAGGAGCGAAGGGGCTCCTATTTACATCTTCCAGATCCCTATTTACCAATCCTCCTCTCATAGCCTGCCTGATCATTTCCACCAACTTATCGCAATCATCTAATGGCAGTCTTCGATCATTGTCTCCAATATGCTCCCCAAGTCCACAAAGGAATCGTGAAATCTTCCCTTTCTGGACGAGCATCCACATTCCAATCAATGCCAAACTGCACAGCACCGCCCGGTATCCTGCCTGGGATCGATCTAGCATGACCCGGGGGCATGCCCCCAAGTATGGATCGATCGGCACTGATCATTCTTGGTTGGTCAAGGGCCGCTCCTGGCTGTTCTACTCCATCCTGCATCCTGTTAACTTCGTTTCCTTGGTCCTGATATTGGATTTCCTCTGCTCATGCTGCTCCAACTTGTTGATCCATATTTCCAGCGTTTCCTGCTAAGCCATTTCCTTGGTTTTTTGCTACAGTTTGTCCAATCTATCGGAGTAGGTTCTGCATCATCTCCTCCTGTCTCTTTAGCATCCTCTCCTGCATAGCATCCATCATTGTTCCCATTTCATCTTTGGTGATGTAGATAGATGTCTGATTTGCTCCAGCTCCAGAAGAAGCCTCCTGACTCTCTACATGATGGCTCTTATCCGCTAATTGTCTCCTTGTTGATTGCCTAGCCATTGCTTCATAGATCCAAGTATCCAAATCCAAGATCCTAACTTCCAAATTCGTGGGTGCAAGTCCTTTCTAGTGAACACACCAAAATGTTTGCACCAAAATTAGTCACAAACACCCAAGAATAGATTTAGTAGAGAAGTAAGTGAAGAAGATTAAATTAAACCGAGGAAAGGATTAAGCCAAAAACAAACAACAAGCAATAATAAAAAACATAGAGAATTGTAGTGGTTCGGCATCGTACACCTATGTCCACTTTGAAAGTTTTGCCTTTATTAATCACTTATGAATCTAATTACAATGGAGAAATAAAGGTAGCACTTGATCACAATGAAGTTTCCTCTAATCCGCAGCGTCCAAGTCCCCAAAAATGAACCAAGAGGCATGTATTTATAGGGAGAGATGATGAGATATTTCGCTAAGATTTCGGAAGAAGGCTCTTAGGTCCATAGGGGCCCACCATAACGATCAGTGACCTTAACTTGACAATTAATAACGATCGACCAAATGTTAACCGATCGTTTTTCTTGCATCCAATTCAAGTGCGATCATTTCTGGGGTGTCCCACATGCCTCTTGACATTGCTCCGACAATATGGAATCATTCTGAGTTGTAAATTGGGAGATATGGATCAATCGTTGTCGAACTTGGATTGTGCACTGAACTACACTGATTGTTTTGATGGATCGGCAAAAACGATCGGCCAACAATGATCGGCCATTTTAAAATCTCCACTTTGTGACCTGCGATCATTTTTGTAGGCTACACTCTTCATTTTATTGATGCTCTGAAAGTTTCAAGTGAATTGGCCCTATGGACTTTGAGATATTGATCGATCTTCGTCGATTTATGCTGTTTTGTGGATCGTTCTAGATCGATCCAAATAAATACTTGTCCATAACTCGAGCATACGAGCTCAGGTTGACTTGAAATTTGAAATGTGGCCTCATCGGGCCTTCCTTGTCACTTCATACTGATTACACCTTGATTGGGTACTTAGCCATTTTTTGAGCGTTGTCCATCCGAATCCATTCAACCATCGTCCATAGTTTCAACTGCAATCATTTCCAATCCATCCACTTTAGCCAAATCCTTGATATCGCGGCCTATTCGAAAGGTAGGATAACAATTTGTGTGTATATATGTGTTCATGTATATGTATATGTATGTGTGCATATGTATATCTCAAATGATTCACAATGTTGCACAACTTTTCTACGTTGAATCGTTACGGATTTCGATTTCGATTTCCGGTCATATTTTCACTTCTTATATAATATATATAAAGTTTGATAATAATATTTCTATCATTATATAATAATTAAAAGGGCTTATTTAATAATTAAATTAATTATTAAATCATTTAAAATCTAAAATCTAAAATCATTTATTCTAAAATAGTAATATCATTGATGATGTCATAAAGACATTTTATTTTCAAAAATAAAATAAATAATTTTATTATATATTCTCACTCATATAGGTAAATGAGCATATGTATCCATCTCCGTGTACGATGTCAGATGGTTTAAGAGTTGTTTATTAATAAAATGGTTTTCGGTCATTTTATCGATATATCTTCCGAAGTATATATATATTTTTAAATATTTATTCAAAATAAGATTACCAATGTTATTTATTATTCAAAACATTATCATTTATGTTAAAAAAAGCTTATATTTGAATATTTTAAAAAAATTCGAAGCAATGGATTTGCAGATTGTTACATACTTTTCTCATTGAAATAATTTGGTCCTCGAAATTAGGGATAAGAAGAAAATGACTTGAAAAGGAATATATATATATATATTCGACAAGGAGAAATATATACAAGATATGATAAGTGACCACACCACAGGTGGTGAGTACACTATCTCGATACCACATGCAACTGTACATCAACCCTAAACTCAGGATAAGCTTTCCTCATTCTATCTTCCATTTTAGGAGTGCAGTCTTTGGTATCACCACCCCATTGAACTTTAACCAACCTTACTACCTTCCTTCTTAATCGCTTCTCATCATGATCCACGATTCAAACTGGTCGTTTGATAATTGCCAAATTTGGTTCTACTTCTAAATCTTCCTAGGCAGCTATTTCTATAATCTGTTTCGGATGATGCATATATTTCTGTAGATGGGATACGTGAAAGACGTTGTGCACACCAGACAACCTTTTGGGCAACTCCACACAATAAGCTAATGGGCCAATCTGCTCAAGGATGGGAAAAGGTATAATAAATCAAGGTGCTAACTTCCCAGCCCGTCTAAATCTTACTATCCTTTCATCGAAGAGACATTCAAGAATACAAAATCCAACTAAGAATTTCAATTCCTACACCTTTGATCGACATAACTCTTCTGCCTGCTTTGAGCTTCTTTTAGCTTTTTCTGGATTAGGTCTACCTTTTCTGAGGCTTCTTGGATCATATCAGAGTCAAGTACTAACCGATTTCCGATTTCAATCCAGCATGCTGGGGATCTACATGGACGACCATATAAAGCTTCATATGGTGCCTTATCAATGCTTGCCTGATAGCTATTGTTGTAGGAGAATTCCAAAAGATGAAGGTGATTTTACCATGAACCTCCAAAATCTAAGACACAAGCTCGCAGAAGATCTTCAAATACTCGGTTTACCCTTTCAGTTTGCCCATTAGTTTGGGGATGGTATGTGGTGCTTAAAGTCAGCTTCATTCCCAAAACTGTCTGTAATGCCTTCCAAAACTGACTTTTAAAAATCGGATCCTGATCACTCACTATACTGCTTGGAGCTCCATGTAATCTTACAATTTCCTTCATGTATATTTCTACGAGACATGAAGCGGTCCTTCTTGGCTTTACCGAAATAAAGTGTGCGCTCTCAGTCAATCAGTCTACGATAACCCAAACGCCTTTATTTCCCTTCCTTGTTTGAGGTAAGCCATCTATGAAATACATTGGTATCCGATCCTACTTCAAAGTTGGAATCTCCAGAGGTTGTAGCAGTCCAGCAATCTTTTGCTGATCGCTTTTGATTTACTGACAATTTTCACATCTATTAATATAAATATAAATATCCCTTTTTTTGCCTTCCCACTAGAAAGTCATTTTCATGTCCTGGTATATTTTAGTAACCCCAGGATGTATTACAAGTCGAGAATTGTGGCACTCGGCTAGAACTTCCTGCCTAATCCCATCAATATTCGGAACACAAATCCTCCCCTACATTCTTAAGATTCCTTGACCATCCATATTGAATCTTATCCATCTTCCTGGTAAAATGTTTTCCTCTACTTCCTTGGCTATCCTTGCAATAAATGAATCCCTAAGCTGGTTCTCTTGTATACAATCAATCAAGGTTGGACATACCACTAAATAAGCTATAACGGCATGCCTTCTGCTTAGCGCATCCACCACTACATTGGCTTTCCCGCCTGTGTATAAGATATCTAGATCATATGATGTGAGAAATTCTAACCAACGTTGTTGTCTCATATTTAAGTCCTTCTTAGTGAAAAGATACTTAAAAGATTTGTGATCCGTGAAGAGTTCGAACTTTTCACCTATTTAAGGAAGGAATATTATTTACCAAGGTCAAACAAAGTTTATCAAAATAAACTATGAGAAATTCTTACCTGGTAAATAATGCCTCTACATTTTTAATGGGAATACAATGGCTAATAATTCTAAGTCATGTGTTGCATAATTCCCTTCATGAGTCTTCAGTTGTCTGCTTGCATAAGCAACAACTTTTCCATGTTTCATTAGCATCACACCTACTCCTTCTCCACAAGCATCAGTATATATAGTTAAACCATCGCTTTCATCAGCAATAACTAGGACTGGAGCAGTAGTTAACCTTTTCTTGAGTTCCTGGAATGCTTCTTCACATTTTGATGACCATTCAAATTTAACATCCTTCATAGTTAACTTTGTTAGATAGGAGGAAATTTTGGAGAAGTCTTGAATGAATCTCTAGTAATATCCTGCCAATCCTAAGAAGCACGTATGTCCTTCGAAGTTTGTGGTTGCTTCCAATCTCGTATAGCTAAAATCTTTCCTGGATCTACTGAGATCCCTTCTCATGACACGGTATGTCCAAGGAATCTTACTTCTTTCTCCCAAAAGTGACATTTCGAGAATTTAGCTTTAAGTACATTTCTTCCCAATATTTCCAACACAATCTCTAGATACCTTCCGTATTCCTCCTTGGTTTTGGAATAGATAAGAATATCATCAATAAAAACCAACATGAATTTAATTAGCATATCTCTGTATACTCTATTTATAAGGTCTACGAAATAAGCGGGCGCATTGGTCAATCTGAAAGGCATACCTAACCATTCATAAAAGCAATCTGGACCCCTAAATGTAGTTAATGGGATGCCATCCTCAGCTATTCTTAGTTGATGGAATCCTGTGGCCAAAACCATTTGCGATAATACCCGGGCACCATGAAGTTGATCAAACAAGTCATCTATGCAGGGTGGAGGATACTTGTTTTTAATCATTTGCTTGTTTAGGTGTCGATAGTCTACACAAAGCCTTAGGGAGCTATCGGACTTTGCAACAAAAACCACCGCTGCACCCTAACTCGAGCGACTTGGTTTAGTTAGTCCTTTCTTTAGCAACTTATCTATTTGGTTTGCCAACTCAATTTTTTCCTTCAGGGCCATCCTTCGAATAGGGTGAATAACGGGTCTTGCACCAGGAATTAAGTCACATCGGAACTCAATTTCCCGATGCGGGGGAAAACTTTTAACTTCCTCAAAAATGTCCTGAAATTCCTTGACAATTGGTATTGTCTCCAAACCTTTTTGAGATGAGTCAAGTGCATACAAGAAACTATCCCTTACTGGATTGGGTTCCTCAAAAAATATTTCTATAAATTTTCTGAAGTTGGTCCATAAAGATATCGTCCTCTTAATGCAATCAAGGATAGCTTTATCCTTGGATAACCAATCCGTACGGAGTAAAACTTCAAACCCGATAAAGTCAAGAACAAATAGGTCACATGAAAAATTATGGAAAAGGTGGGTAACTCGGACGTCTTCACAAATCATACAAAGATTAGTTGTACCGCCTATGGGATTAGACACACAAATAGGGGTATCTACTATTTTTATGATCAGTTTTAATATATCAACCAACCCTTTAGCAATAAAATTATAGGAAGCCCCAATATCAAATAATACTTTAACTAAATTCTCTTTAACATAGATGTTACCTTCTAGAACTTCCTTGCCCTTTACATCTTTAGAGGTTGAAGGCTCGTCTTTAATAGCATAAACCTTAACCTGCTCTCCTTTCTTTATTAATGGGCATTTGTTTTTCCTGTGCCCGGGTTGATTGCAGTTGTGGCAGAGACTATTCTGAACCATAGGAGAGACGGTTCCTTGCTGCTGCCTTTGAACCTTGGGGGCTCCAATAGTACTTGAATAATGGCCTTTCTTTCCACAGTTAAAACATTCAACATCTTTAAAACGGTTTTCCTTGGATCCTCCTTCGGGCTTGCCTTGCCATGGCTTCTTTCCATTGTTACTAAACTTCCTCTTATTGTTGTTGTTTTGGGTTGCGACCGAATTCTTCTTGTCCAAAGCTTCATAACAAAAACCCATATCTATTAAATCCACAAAGTTCCTTTTACATGAGCGGCCATCCTATCCTAGTACTGCTCCTTCATCCCGGAAATGAATATCTCGTTTTCCTTTAGAGGCATGTCTATCAGTCTAGGCCCAAAGCAAGATAATTCATTGAATTTGTGCAAATATTGTTCCACAGACATCTCTTCTTATTTCAGATCCATGAAACTTCTATAGAGGCAGGATTTCCCAACGGCAGGCATGTATTCTTCTTCAAAAAACTTCTTTAAACCTTGCCCAAGAGATATTATCTTCAGATTCATTAAGAGTAATGGATTCCTACTAAGCTAGAGCGCCATCCTTCAATTTCCAAGAGGCCAAGAACCTCTTTCGATTATCATCGATATCTAATCCTTTAAAGATTTTCTCACAGGATCGGAGCCAAGCTTGAACATCAATAATAGATTTTATGCCTTTGAATGGCTTTCCTCCCAAGCTAGTAAAAGCTTTGCAAAGAGTAGCAAAGTTAACTTGAGGTTGCACAGGAATTACCCCTTCCTCAATTACTATAGCATTTGATCGATCGTTGGTGGCCGTGGTGTTGCAACCCCCCTTCCTAGTCCTCTTCTATTACTCATATCCTAGTATTTGCATATAGTAAGGAAACATCTTTAGAATTATAGACAAGATTATCTTAGGGAATGGGCATAAAACTCGAATATACTTATTCAGATTAAAATTTCAAATATGCGCTTTCTCTAACGAAACTCATTCTAAGGCATTACTAACCCTATCTCTAATGGGTTAACCCCATCAAGGCTTAGATGTTCGCTCAACTTAAGATCTGATACCAACTGTAACGACCCACCTCCTCGACCCTTAGAAGTCAACACTAATACATCCTCGGTATTCACGTGCTATAAATCCAAGTGCCGGTGAGGCAGATTATCATGGGGTAAAGGATAATAAAGGTAGAAGACAAACAAAATAGAATCTCACATCGTATTTAACAACTTGTAATTATACATATAGATAGTACATACAATCACTCTCAAAATGAGATATCAGAGTCATAGCAAGTACTAACCCAGCCAGGGACACTTATAACTGCTTATCCCTACAGGTGCTGGTAGATACTTATACATGATATAGCGAAAATAGTAATAGATGACTCTGGGTCAGTCATGGGACGGGTGTGAGAAGCACAAAGTATGAATATTTGAAAACAAAGGGTATCGCATAAGACCATGCCGCACATAAACACAAAACAGGTTTTTACCTTATGATTACTAAAACATTTGCTATGAAAAATCAAGGATATTATTTTTAATGACATTCTTTGATATTCCTTTCAAATAACATATTAATCATAGCCGAAATTGTTACATTTGTTAAATTTGACAGCATAATAGGTTTACAACTAAAACCATAAATGCTCGTATTGGAGAATGGATTCCATACAATGACAAGGTAAGGGACTACCTTTCGACAGTACATCTATAGAAAAATGCACCTGAGGCTCCAACCTCTACCAACACAGAACTGGCCTACCTTTACCATAGATAGTATCGAATATGACATCATCCCAGTCATTATCGACCTTTACCGGGATCCCAAAGCATACACAGCATACTTGAAATATAGAGGGTAATCTAGAAAGGTGATGACCATATCCTAATGGGAGTGACCCACTTAGCCCTGTTGCATCTACCATGTTTTTGTCATTTCCGGGTGTTGAGGCTTGAGGTAACGATTACCTTTCTCATAGCACACATTTCACTTAAATGCCACATTGCCAATTCCATCACGCACTATTGATTTCCACAAATGTACAACATCTAAGCTTGTACATCTCAGAGAAGGGTGTTAAGTGTAAGAGAATTACTTCCTACACCACCAAACAGATTTACGTTTGTAGAAATCAATGTACGTGCATTTTAGAAATGCAATGTCAGACATTCGTCCATACAAGTTGTCCAAGAATAGGACAAACCGAAGGAACTCTCCTACTACATCCATCGGGAATCACCCCTAGGACTAGTAGCGCGCAACCCTTGCATTGAAGATTAAATGAAGATACTACTGCCACACACACACACACATGTGTGTGTGTGTGTGTGTGATATGGGAAATCCTTGAAGGTCAATGACAAGCAGCCCTATATTCCATCTTCTAATTTATTATCATTCCATGTCTTCAACTTTGAATGAGTAAATTGGTTTGAAGTGGTTTTCGGATAAGAATCACCCAAATCCGATCCCGGTTCCTTTGAACCAATCATCAATAAAAAGATGTTAAGTTTGAGGGTGATTATCATTTCATTTATTAATATCTTTTATCATAAAATATCTCTTTTAGAGATATAAATCTTTAAATCATATTCATTTCCAGTATATACAGAATACTTAAACCTCTCTTTAACTTTAGAAATACCAAATCAAAATCATTTCTCATAAATCACATTGCAAAACCTTATTGGGTAAAAAGGGTCGATAGAAATTATACTAATTCTACTCAATATCAATTTATGTATTCAACCTTTACTATACGTCAAACAACGGTGAAATCGCCTTTTAAATTCGCACGGATAGTACGGATTCCATCTTTGAAATTTAATACCAAGTATAAGAAGATTATTTCTATACAATCCAAGTTGTATTAAATTTGAAAAATTAAATCTTTTATACTTGCCTCGTTTCCGACATTTCGACCTTATCTATCCCTCGCCCAAGAAAGAGGCCAAGTGAGCCAGGTCACCGGTTGCTCCTGAACATCTCCTTAGTTTAAGCAACTCACATTCAGATCTCATGAATAGAAAAATCCAGTATACTCATATGCTTTTAGAGCCAACATTAAATCACTTATTTATAACAGTTGTTCTTTAAATTATTTATTTAAATTCTTTAAAATAAATTATAGAAAATCCAAATTATCTTTAAAATACTTCATTATTTATTTGAAATCATTTATAAAAGATTTGGAAAAGAATATTTAAGTTTAAAGCCATATTTAGAAAGTTATTAAAAACCGATGTAAAAAGTGCTGCAAATAGTGCTTTTAAGGCTTATTCAATCAAAAAAACTTTTCTATCATTTAGAAATCCATTTTTATAACTCAAATCTCTTTTATAACATTTTAATATATTTATAGAATTTATTCCATATTTTTAAAGAATTAAAAATATCAATTCTAAAAAATTTATCGCTTTGGTTCCCGAACTGCCAAACCGCTACTATTTTGAAAACTTGATTTGCTCATATTTCAAAATCTACTAAACAAAATCTCGATCGTTTTCTTTTGGTTGAAAACTATGATTATGAGAGTTCGGAAAATTCTTATTACAAAGAATTCTGACTCTGATTCCATCGTATAAATGGATTTAAACTTTTACGACACGAAATCGCGAACTGCCATTATGCGACGCGCCTATTTTTGACTCAACTTTCATAACTTGTCAAAACTTCATCAAATTGGGTTTTAGTGTTTATAAAACATTTATAAACCATTTTAAAGAGGTTTAACAATCTTATATACACCATTTCATTTATTAAAGGAATGTGATTTCCTTTGTGATATTCGACATGTATTAAACGTGAATTGTTTACACATCCATACAAACATATTATAATATCCAAACATGGTTCACAATCATCACAACAAAGCATAGCCAAACATATATACCATCCAAAATATCATAATGTAAATAGAGTTCTCACCTTGGATCTAATCGAACTAACTTTAAAATGACTATAGCTCCGCTATTCAGAAAATTTAGCTTGCTAAGCTTGTACTAAAGCTCCTAGATAGGCTCAGCCTTACCTTTAGTGGTAGGGTGCTCACGGCCTTTCTTGGAAGAGGGGAAAGGCTCGGCCTTTGGTGGTAGGTGGTGGTGGCCATGGGTTTCAAGGGGGAAAACGAGTGGATTTGCTTTAGTTTTGAAGTGTTTGTATAATATATATATACACTATATCATTTTAATTATTTTTTGCCATAATCTTTGCCATTATTTTCTTTAGGCAATTGATCATTAAAGTGGAGAGAAGAAGTGAAGAAGGCTTAGGAATTTATGAGTGAATGAAGTGAAGATGCATGGTGGTATTTATAGGCAAAAATGTGAATAAATATATCATGATATTTACTTGCCATTTCATCACCAATGCCTCACCACCACTCCCTCCTCTCACTTCATCATCCACAGTCGAACATCCCCCCCATGTGTGTAGCCATGTGCTTGTACTTAGGGTGTAAGAGGTTGACTTTGGGTTTACTTAAGGATGAAGTTTTAGGAAAATATCTTAGATATTTTGTAATATATATATACAAATGTATAAGTATATTTGTGTGTGTGTGTGTGTATATATATATATATATGTATGTATATGTATTCCAGTACATGTATGTGTGCATATGTATATCTCAAATGATTCACAACGTTGCACAATTTTCCTACGTTAAATCGTTACAGATTCTGATTTTTATTTACGGTCATATTTTCACTTCTATTTAATATATATATACACACTAAATAAGAAGTGAAAATAATTATATAATAATTAAAAAGGCTTATTTAAAAATCAAAATAATTATTACATCATTTAAACTCAATTTAAATTCTAAAATCATTTATTCCAAAATAGTGATATCATTGATGATGTCATATAAGACATTTTATTTTCAAAAATAAAATAAATAATTTTATTACATATTCTCACTTATATAGATAAATGAGTGTATGTATCCAGCTCTGTGCGCGATGTTGGATGGTCTAAGAGTTGTTTGTTAATATAACGGTTTTTGGTCATTTTATCGATATATCTTCCAAATTATATATTTTTGTAAATATATTCAAAATAAGATTACCAATATTATTTATTATTCAAAACATTATGATTTATGTTAAAAAATATTATATTTGAATATTTTAAAAAATTTCGGAAGTGATGAATTTGCGGGCCGTTACACAACTCAAATTCAAAGTGTCTAGCCATGGTAGTATGGTTGATAAAATTGCCATTACTGAATCAAGGATTTCGTGTTTGGATTGATCAACTTGATTATGGACGATGTTGGAATTTTGTCCAAAACCAAAATTCATAAGTCCTAATTTGATATAGAGTTAACGAAGAGAATTGAAGTAAATAATCGTTACTATCGGGCATCACTTATGATAAGAAAATTGGATTTTATCGAAACAATGTATAAGCAATAAATTCAGCCAAAATTTCACGCTACTAGCTAAGGTGACACGTGAACATTAATATTTGAATTGTTCGATATTAACCGCTGACTGAATTTATACCTTCGACTCGCACAACCTTAATGATGAATACTCCATAAAACCACATAATATAATTGATTTATAATCGTTGTAAATACATTAAATAAATTAATATTTATGAAATACTAACTATTAAATTTTATTTGATATGTTTGAATACCATTAATATTTAATAAAGGTTGTATATAAAAATTATAAATGCACGTATCAGTATACGATATCGATAAAATATCTAAATTGGATTTAAATAGATTAATTGCTAAGTAGTTTTGGAAATTTTTAAAGGCTAATGTGCACCATCTATGGTAGTTTATGCAAGCCTAAAGAGGAGAGGATTTGATGCGATTTGATAATGAATTAAAGATGGAATGTTTTAAAAGAGGGAATTGAAAAGGTTTCAATTTTTCTTTGAAACGTATTTTCTTTCATTCATTCACAGATTCACTCTCCGAACAATTCAGTTTCTTTATCTTCTCCCTCTCCCGCTTATGGACGAAATTCCATGGCTTCCATGGAGAAAAATTCCTAAAAATAAATTTAATTTAAATAAAAATAAAATAAATAAATAAAAGGTGGTGCTTTAGATCGTTGCAATTTCTAGAAGTGATTCAACCGGATCTAGGAGTCTTTCTTCATTCAAGATGTGATCTTTTTTGCTACACCTTAAGGTAATCATCCAATCTCCTTTTAATACGTGTTATATCTTATTAGAATAATTCAAATACCCTGTGTATACATATCATTATGATATTATGTTATATCTTGTCGATGTAGTTTAGATTTTATTTCTTATACAATAAATTTATAGGTACATATGTAATTCAATCTATTAATTGATATTGTTTAGGAATTAAAGTATAATGAAAAGAAAAAAGGTAAAAGAAATTGATTTGATACTAATTGTTGTATATGAATTTAATGTTTTGTCAAGAACTAAACCATACTTGGAATTATCTCATGAAATTGTATGAAAGTTTCATATATAATTAAATTATTTTGATTATCAATTATTTCGGTTATTATTTACATTGTTTCAATTCAAAATTGAAAAGGAATTAATTGTAAAATCATAAATTTAAAGTTGAATCCTTTCTAAGTCAAAGCTAGATTTCAAGTTGTTGCTTTTAAATTGTAAACATACGAAATTTTAAGCATTGCATATGTATGTTATTTTGAATCTAACATAGTTTATTATTATGTTCATGTGTGTGTGCACGCATGCGTGTGTGTGTGTGTGTATAGTTTTAATTCAAGTTTTATAATAGAACTTTTATGTAAAATTAGAAAACTAATGTTGTACCCCGTTTTGATTTTAAATTGTTAGTTTTAGATTTCAAAACATGTAAAACGATCAAAAATAATTTTAATGCATGTGTGTGGTGTGTGTATTCAGTTTTTATTTTATATAATTTAAAATAAAACTATACATACTATATTTGCATACAAGTTTAAAATGTTTTGAAAACAAGCAAAAAAAGATTAAAATAATGCCAATAGATTTTCTTCTGTACCTTTCGCTAATTGTCTTTTAAATGCCTTTTACTATTTCTTTTAATGTCACTTAAATGCACCACTATCCATTCAACTTTGAATCCTTTTGTCAAATCTATTTAAGTATTTTATGTTATTTATTTCATTTAATGCTTAAGTAGATTTTAACACACACATACACACATTGTTACTTTCGTATATAAGTTTAAAATGATTTATGACAGTCATTAAATATATACATGCACAGTGTATACATTATATATGCAAATACCAACATCTATATATGTATACATTAATTAGATACACACTAAGCTATGATACACTTGCACTATACACATATGAGTCTATTTAATACGCTCATTGTATTAGTATAAATTAATTAAAACTTCCTTTTAACCAAAATTAATAAAATAATATTTTACTTAAAAAATATATTAGATTGGATCTATAAAACTTTAGACTCCATATGCCTAATAGATCCAAAATAGGATTTTTTTTTTGAAATCTACCTATTTCATCCGCTTCCGACCAGCCCTGTTCCTTCATATATGTCCCAATATACGTATTTCAACCATTCTCTTTCATTAAAATCATTATATATATATATATTATTAATTTTAAATTTTACTTTCTAATTTCCATAATTTATCATCTTAAGCTTCTGATTTCATAATCTCTTTCATCCCATATGAATTCCAGTCCAAAGTTTCCAATATTCATTCCAATAATCACTAGTTTATTAACTACTTCAACCCATCTCAATTAGTTTATAATTTTCATTATATTTCCAATTTTGTAAAGTTCTAAAACTGAAAGTAATGATATTCTTAGGAAATTTTTATTATCTACGAAAACTCTATAATACAAAAGAAGAGGATAAAGTGGGTATGATTTATCTTGATTTATTTGTTATATGATTACCGTAAGGAACTTTGGGTGTACTAATGTTATCCATTGGAAACACCAACAAATTTACTTGTTCACTTTGTGCTTATAATCACCTATGTATGTTTGTTGTTGGTATAATACATTGTTTTAATTTCGAGGATGAAAATCCTAAAAGTGGGGAAACCTATAGCATCCAAGTATTACATCATAGTATTATTTTGTAATGACAGATAGATAAGATTTTTTTTATGACAACTAATAAATGATGTTGAGCACCCAGTAAACCGGGAAATGTTGTATTGGTAGCGTTTTTGCAGTGAATAAACCATGTTCATACTAAACAGTGACATCCACATAAACAGATATCCACTGAAAACTTTGTATTAATTGCCTCTTTAATGAAATTGAGTACGATTGAGGTAGTTAACTCTTTATATATGATTCAAAGATAATAAATTTGATTAATAGCTTGGAAAAGTTATTCGATTAAACATAAATGATAACGAAGTATGAATGCCAAATTTGCTGAATGAATGATTCATCTATAATGAAGCATGAATAATAATGAATAATAATTTTTTTGAAATGAATGACTTACCGATACTTTAAAACCTAATGAAAAGATTGCGATCGATGATTGACTGATGCCAAGGTAGCTCACTGGGTCATTGCATCTATGCCCCGAAGCAACAGAGTTAACAGTCTACATGCACGGGTCATACTCATAATAGGTTCATAATAAGTGCATCGGATAGGTCGAGGGAATTAGGAACGGGTCGATAGTTTCTAAGAATGTAAACTGAAATAATGAAAGAGTGAAATGATATCTTATATTGGTACAAGTCAAATGGCAGGATGCCTTGGAGAAACTAATTCGATGAATGAAACGTTAAATAATAATGTGCATGTAGTACAAATAACTTGAACATACCTTCTATTTATGAAGCGTTGAAATAAACACTCAATAAAATACGTTGGTAAGACCTGATATTTCATTATACCGATGAACTGTTGAAAATTAATAAAAGGTTAAAGTGGTTATGTGTTTAAAATCTTGGTGAATATGTCACATATGTACCGTATTCTGATGAAATGATTATATTCATGTAAAACTCAATATAAACTTGTTATATGTTTTAATCAATGTGATTACAGGTTGCGTGTCAGGTATAACTTTCTTACTTTATTTTTGTAGAATACTAGTGAGGGAAAAACCCATTCCATTTTACAGCATGGTCTTACTATGTACTATATTACTACTCATTGTTAGTTAATATTACTCATGCCTGACCCAAATTTTTTATTTTCCCCTTAAACTCTTGGGTACTCTTCAGAGTAATTTGAGAGTTGAAGTGTATAGAATTTTTTTTGAGTTGTATTACTTTGGAGGACGCTGCATGAGGCATAGTATTAGCTGTAATCTATCTAGTATGTACTATGATGCAACTCTAGTTGCTCCTTTTGTATTAAGACTCAGAACATACATAGTGGCATTGTCATATGTATATTATATTTTATCTCTACAACGTGTATCGACTAGGTAAATGTTGTAAGGAAGATATTTTATATGGAATGCATATTTGTTGCTATGTTTACTTTGCTATTGGAAAAGGAAAAATTGGATCTCATTTTTTGTTGGAAATGAAGAATAGAATGACTGCAGTATTTTGGTGTTCATTTTCGGCACTCAAAATGGAGGATGTTGTAGGTAAATTATGGAATTTTATTCTTATTCCTCCGATCAGTTTTCTCAAAACTGATCGAGTTGGTCCCTTAGTGAATGGATATGTTATATTGTCTTAAAGATCTACTTTGTCAATCAACTCTCTTCAATGTTGATAAACCGCGTTTATTATGTGGAACTTTTCAGAATATGTTTCTTGACTTCTAGTGAGCTATAGTTTCTTTCATGATCTGTATTACAGCACTATTATTTTCGTTAAGAGAAGGTTCAAAGGGTAGTAGTGGTATTGACATGAGAGTTTTCGCAAAAGGAAGGCACCCTATGAAGAGAATAATTCAAGGCTTTAGATTGTAGTGGGACTCCAATCTCATCGGCTTCGTTTCGTATTGGATAGAATGAGCCCTTTTGGCTAGGCAATTATTCTTTGCATAATAATGTTATGCGATTCTTAGTAATTTGGATTCAACCTAGCTCGGTTATAAATTGTGCATTATATATATATGTATGTGTGTGTAAATGTACATCTTTTGTTGCGGCACTATTAAAGGCGATGTACTTAGCCTTTTGGTTGAATCAGTCATAACCTTTCAATTGGAAGAATTCCAACTTAAAGCTCCTTAATTATGGTTTGAACATAAATTTAGTATTGACATACTATACTCGATATCACTTATGAAATTTGAGTTTGAATACCCTTTCATAAGGAGTTTGTCATTTCTGTAAACAATTCAGTAGTCTGAATACTCGAGAACACTATAACCTACTACTTAGTGGTTTAAATTTGAATTTGACATTCACTCAATATATCAAGTACACAATCGAAGTATGATATATTAGACTACATAGCATATGTGATAATTCCTATTGCCAATGCATAAAGAATCCATTTCATGTTCGACACCAAACATTTTAATATGGTTTCTATGTATATCATTTGGGACATTCCTAATATCCTTTTATATTGATTATAGAAGATGTCTTTTCAAATCCTATATCAAGAATTAAACAACCAAACTAAAATTATTTGAACATGGGTAGATCGTTAGCAATCATAAGCTTATTGTTTACTTATAGTTTTAGAAATATTTTAATACCTTTATAGTTGATTCTTATAGACACACACTTCCTATGCATTTTGACTAAAATTCAAACTGTTTGATTTTTCTATCAAAATAATTGCTTAAATCTGATGCTTTTGAACGATTTTTTCGTAGCAGTTCTTAGATTTTATCTGAAACCCACAAACTCAGCAGTGCTCCAACTAACTTCAAGACACTTTGGTTGTTATGAGCAAACAACAAATTCTAAATCATTATTTAAGATTTATGTTTCAGCATACACGTACCAAAGACTCAAAATCATATTGAGCGATACTTTTGTAAGTAAAATCCGAATTAACTTTAGCACATTGAATGACAAATCCGATATGTTAATTTCAAGAACTGAAATTATGCTGTTATTCTATTAACGTAGCTTACTATATTCCAACTACATTGGTCTTCTTCTTGAAGACACTTTTATGGCAGATGCGTTGACCGGAAATTTAGCCAACCTCAAAAGTGTGTTTGAGAGGTGATATTATCTAATGATTGGTTACTAATACCCTAGTTAAAAATGAAAAATAAAGAGATACTAGTATTTAAAAAGTAAAGAGATAAGAGTTTAAAGTGGTTCGACCAATGATGATCTACGTCCACTATGAGAAATTTCTTATTACTTTCACTTCTATTACAATAACCTAGATTACAAGATAACGATCATACTAAGATACTTGAAAGCTAGTGTCATTCCACCCTTTTGAAGGGGCAATGTATGGGGTATTTATAGTAGCTGAAATGGATGATGGATCGCTGAGATTGCATTATGAATCAAGTGGAAAGCATGCCTGGCCGTTGATCTGGTCAAACGGCCTGATTGGAGACAGCTAGAAAAGTGAAAGCAATGTGCAACTGAGATTAGCACCAACAAGGAAACCATATAGGCGCATATGCTGCCCGTATCGTGCATTTAATGCGTATATACTATGACGACATGCTATGGGGGTACGATATGCTTTTTGTCAGAATTAGGCACACCTGTTTTGCCCATTACCGTTTACTTTTACATGATGATTTGGCAAGGACTAACGATTTGTTTGGTGGATAGCAGAAGACGTAAAGAAAACAGTGAGTTTCCGAGGACCATGCCGAGCCGGGCTTGAGACAACAAGACAGACGACCTAAGATCGATCAAAGGGCTGTGGAGAATCCAAGCTAAAGATGGCTAGCTATTGAGGCCATATCGAGTCAAGACAACCGGTCGCAGGCCTAGAGTATTATTGATGATGAGGCTGAGGGTGAGGTGTTAGACCGGATGTGAGATAACAGGCATGGGCCACTTTGGGATAAGTTTTGAGCCATGCCGGTCGGCACGTAGCTAGGAGAGATATTTGAGTGGACCAGCTGATCTGGAGCCATGCTGAGTGTGAACCGACACGAGGGAACCGATCTAAGTGAGATGGATTGGTTTTGAGTCGACTCGGGTTATACATAGGTCTAAGTTGTCTTGATGAAATGGATGTTAAAGCTGCTTTGAGGTGAGACGGAGGTTGTCGTCCTAATGTGCTACTTAGCAAAGGGGCTAGCATGGGCCCGACTTGGGTTTGGGCCGGTAGTTGAGGAAGTTTAGCGGCTTGTCTCTAGCCTTGCTATTTTGCGGTGGACTGGCTTGGATCTGAGCTAACCTGACCCGGACTAGGCTAGACTAAGAAGCCTTGATCGCTTTATCTCTTTAGTTACAAAAAATAGAGTAACATTTTTCCCCCAAATCTTTTCCCGTACACGGGTGTGGGATTGTCAAATCATGAAGACTCAACCGATTTGCTACTCTGCCATGCATTTAATGTGCACCACATATGGCTGTGCTATTGGATGAGATGGTTGCGCTTTTGAAAATGTGGTTGAGAAGTGTGATGTCCCCTACGTGCGTGGTGTGAGTCGTGACACAACACTTGATTGCATCTAAACAGTTGAGATCCTTTTTGTCATTTTGAATGTAATGGCTATGATTGGAGGGGTTGGTATATAAATACCCCCTTCTTCTTGAACCATAAAGTTTCTACCATGTAAGTTCCTCAAGAACTTCCAAACTTTCCATGGTTTTCTACTGGTAAAAGCAGCTAAATTCATCTTTCCCATTCTCTTCAAGTGATCTTGAACGTTTTTCAAACTTTTATTTTGTTATAAAAAAGGTTTCTAGTGCTATGTTCCAAACCTTGGTCTTCGTTTTGGACTGCTGTTTGGAACAGTGTTTTGAGATGGATCTTGCTTTGTTGTTTGGCCTAAGCTCATGTCCTCTAGTTATCTTTTTGACGTCGATCAACCATAGTTGTTATGTCAATGATCTAGCTGACGCTGGTGGGTTTCCTCACCATCTTACTCCGACAATACCAAATCTAGGTCGGCTTGGACCCTTTAATGCCTTCCTGGAAAGAGTAGTGGTCGTCGCTTCTGTCTTTGATGTCACGGCCAAAGTTTATGGTGGCTTTTTTGCATCGTCAACTAGTAGCTTAATGAGGTCTCCCATGAGTTTCGATATGGGAGGCTATAAGGAAGGAGGTGCACCACTACTTCCATAATAAAATACCACTTGGGCAAAGCAAAGAGCATGGGTTGGCACGCTTCATATCCACAATTTGTAACACCTCGAAAATTTTGCCGAAAATTTAATAAGAAAATTAAATTCAAATAAAACAAGAGCTAAAATGAAATTTTCATATACTTTTGAATTTAGCTACAAAACTTATACCATTGCATTCGTAGTGATTTTTTGGAAAATTTCATATATAATACTCGAAATCGGAGTTAATACGGAGAAATTACGGACGTTTGAAAATTTAAAAATAAAATAAACTTTAAATAAAAACAACCAAAATTTGAACTATAACCGGTCGACCCTAGAGGGTTGATGGTCAACCGGTAGCAGTCGACTATGGGCAGTGGGGGTTCGATCGTTCACATTAGAAATTGGAGAGTTCTGGAGCTCGTTCGAATAGCTGTGATCGTTTACTTCATGGCCAAGTTTTAATGTGCGTACGAGATGACAACAAAATATTCTCTAGGCCAAATTAACGTTCCAAATTGATTCCTAACCTCTATAAATTAACACATAGGCTAACCCTAAATTCACTAGAAAATATAGAGACTACCTAAACTCTGTTGAATGTCTTCTACTCCACTTGAAATTTCTTTCAAAAATAAAATAAAAATCAAAGCAAACGCACAATAGTAGATCGGATCGAGAGGGAGCAAGCTTACGGGAGGCGATTCTTTGACAGAGCTTGTTGTTAGAACTTGGATATAAGGTGAGTGGGAATAGATTTAGTAAGTTGATTTATTACAGTTAAATTTAACCTATTCTATTTGATCTATGGTGTTAATAATTAAAATGGAAACTATAAACTCTAATTCTTAAATCTAATTGCTACATCTGGAATCTGAATTGAAACTGGAATTGATATGAATTAGCTAATCTCATTTAAACTGAAGTTAAACCTTTTTTCTTATTGAATTGAAACCCTAAAAATTGGTTAACTTAACTGTGAAGTAAGTTAGTATAAGTAACCTGCTAAAGTCTATGAATTTGAAACCACAAAAATAGGGTAGAATCTTAAAGAAAACTGGTCACTGTAAACTATTAGGCTTCACTAATCACTATACATGCACGATTAATATAGTTAAAAACTTAAATCAGAAAACAAAAAACTTTAATTTTATAGTGCGCCCGGTCGACCACTACCCTGAGCGTTCGACCGCAAGCGGTCAACCGACAAGGTGTAGCATTCGACCAGTTATGGCCTGAAATGCAGAGTTCTAACCTTGATCTAAGGCCTATGTTAATAATAAAATTAATATACATGTTAATTGTTGTGTGAGCCTATTTAGGGCTATATGTATGTATGTTAGGAGCAGTAAGGAAGCTAGTTTCCTATGAAATGACGTTAGGACATTGTGGTGTTGGATAAATACCCTTTACCTAATGGAGGATCGATTTTTCGATGGGGGTGATTTTTATCGCAAATGGCACTAACAGGAGGTCTACGATGGATGCGCAGTGCTAGTCCTTGAGATGATGGTTTTGATGACAACAACCTTAGAATAAGATTATAAAATATAAATACTAACATTGTAGTTTAGATATATATGTATATGCAGGATTTAACCATGTAGGTATCAAGAATGAAGACTGTACAGTATAGAGATACAGGACTGATGACTTTAAAGATCAAAGATATCAAGATTGAAGACTCATGAGTATCAAGAAATCAAGTTATCAAGAGTTCAAGATTTTAATAATACAACATAAGTATTGAGTCTAGAATTATGTTAAAACTTCATAATAGCACTGAAATCTTCACTCCATATTTCATTTGGGATGGAATCCATTTCTACCTTTTTAGTGGCTTACAAACCTACGACAAGTAGCTTACAAACCTACGACAAGTGGCTTACAAACCCACGAACATCCTGGTTTTGTACAAGTTCTCGAGTCCTGATGTGATGAGATATTCTACAGGAAGAAGCTTGCAAAACTACTTCAAAATGATTTTCAAAACTGCTTTTCAAATTATTTTCAAAAAGATGTTTTAGCCTTAAAATATTCTTTGATTTTGTTTTTAAATAAACTCTTGTTTTAAACTATCTTTTAATTATAATATATTTATACTTAGATTTAAATATAAAATTATAGTAAAATTATATATATATTATTCTCTATATTTACTTATGTATTTTAACTATAGTTAAGTATATTTATAAAGTTTAAAATAGTTTTAATATAAGATAGAAGTAATTTTCAAAGAAAAACAAATCACCAAAATTTCCTTTGGGATGTCGACATACCCAAGATACCCATGTCGACATAGTGGCAGTTGGTTTCAAAATTTTGAATTTCAAAAGAAGTGTCTATTCACCATAACCTTTCATGAATAGACATGGATGTTGTTCTTCTATAAATAGGGGATGTTTTCAATGAATTTTTAACAATATTTTTCTGGTTTTCACTCCTCTTCTTCTTCCACATTTCTTTATATATATTCTTACCATTACTCTGCCTAAATCATCATTGAATTTAACTAGATCATTTTTGGTTTGATTCTCTATCACTATCTCAACAAGATCCCAGTGCTATTCAGAGTTATTGGCTTCTTTGTAATCAATCAAGTGAGAAAAGGTGTGATTGTAGCCTTGGAAATCAATCAAGTGAGAAAAGGTGTGATTGTAGCCTTAGAAATCAATCAAGTGAGAAAAGGTGTGATTGTAGCCTAGGAAATCAATTGGGTGAACTTGTTGCCCGGGAAATCAAGTATCTCTACCCAGAGGATTGTGAATCTGGAGTGGTGTACCTCGTGGCCTTGAAATCGAGGGTTGTAATTGTAAAGATTGCTTTTGAAAGGAAATCCGTACTTGTGTGCGGGACTGGATGTAGGGTAACTCCGAACCAGTATAAAATCCGGTGTGTTCTTTCCTTTACTGCTTTTACTTTATATTTGCATCTGTGTTTGAATCTGTGATCATATCTGTGTCTGAATATTGTATACATTTGTGTTCAAATTAATATAAACTCGAAAAGAATTAGTAATTCCTTAAAACACTATTCACCCCCCTCTAGTGTTTATACTAGCCTTAAGATCCGTAATCTGCATTTCTCACATTTGGTATCGGAGCAAGGTTTTCTAAGTTTCATAATCTGAATTTTGAAAAGTTTTCAAAATGGCTACCAACACTGGTACTGTTACTAACACTAGTTCTATTACTACTGGTACTAGTTCATTTGTAGAAGGTCAATCTACTGCCAGACCACCACTTTTTAATGGTAGTAACTATGCATACTGGGCATGTAGGATGAAAATATATTTACAATCTGTAAGTCTAGACACTTGGAATATCACACAGAATGAATATTCTGAACCCACAACTAATTTTGCACAGTGGACCACTGAGCAAAAGACTGTTGCACAGAATAATTCTAAAGCAATGAATATTTATTTTGTTCACTTGATAGGAATGAATTTAATAGAGTGTCAGTTTATAAGTCTGCATATGAAATTTGGAAAGCTTTGCAAGTTACTCACTGAGGAACAAGCAAAGTTAAACAGACCAAAATTTCCATGCTCACAAATCAGTTTCAATTATTTAAAATGAATTCTAATGATTCTATTTCAGATATGTATAGTAGATTTCAGGATATTGTGCATTCTCTAATATCCTTGGGAAAGGGATTTTCCGAAGAAGATCAAGTCAGAAAAATCTTAAATTCTCTTACTCCAGAATGGGATCAAAAGACACTTATAATCGAAGAGGCCAATGACATCAATACTTTAAAGATAGAAGAATTAATTGGAAATCTAAATGTCGTTTGAAGTCCAAATGATCGGGAGAAGATAAAGCAAAGCATCTGAAAAGAAATCAATGGCATTCAATGCATTAACCGATGGATTGGACTCAAACAGCGATAATGATGAAGAGATAGCCTTTATGACCAAGAAATTTCTGAAATTTCTGAAATACAGAAAGATGAATAATCTCAAGAGAAACAACTATAAGAATGCAGGAAATCAGAATGTAGTGCCAAACAATATCAAATGCTTCAACTGTGACGAATCAGGCCATATCAAAAGAGACTGTCCGTTCCAGATAAGCAAAACCTTCCTATAAACAATGATTCCGCAAAGAAACGAAAACGTGCTTTTACTGCTACTCTAGATGACTCAGACTCGTCTTCAAGCGATGATGATCAAAAGATAGATAATTCAAATATGTGTTTCACGGCAGTTCATGACTCCAACGAATTCAGAGAAACGGACTCAGAAAAAGGTACACATTTACAATACAATTGGTTGAAATTGCATGCTTAGAATTGAATGCTTGATTGATTGATTTTTGAATTGGTGTGTTGTTTGAAATTTAAAATTTTTATTTTTTATTATTATCTTATTTTATTTTTATTTTTATTTTTATTAGTATCATAATATCTTATGGAATATACTAATAATATTCCAGATATATATAGACATTAAAAATAATAAGAATATATATATATTAGAATTCTTATAAAAAATAAATTATAGAAATTCAAAAACACATGTCGACATGGTCCCTACCATGATGTCGACATGGGTACAGAATTTGAAATTCAAAATTTGAATTCAAATGGTTGAATTTCCTCCACCTTTTCACTTCATTCAATTCTCTGAAAAGGCATCTTTTGACCAAAGAATATGTCCTTTGAGAATCTATTTATTCACTATCTTTTATCACATCTTTTCACTTTCATTTTCAAATTCAAACTCTCTCTTCAAAACTTCAAGCTCTCTACTCTATACTCTAATGGCTTCTTCAAGCAACCCTTCCATCATGAGAATTTCCAGAAAGATAAAAGAGCAACTCTTCAATGATCCGAAGGCCATAAAAGCATACATCAATTATGCTAACTATGGAAAAGTCCATCCTGGAAAGTTTGCTTTATTTAAAGATTTTTCTACTTATGAAATTGATTCTCTTTTTGCAAATAATCATGTTCTCAGTCTTATTGATGCTTCTCAAAATGATTTTGTTTGCTATCCAAATCTTGCAAATCTTAATCGAGGATTTTATAATGGAAACGATGATGAAATTTGGAGTAGTGTCAAAGGCACTAGAATCGTTTTAAATTGTGATCTTTTGGGTACCATTCTCAATTGCAAGAATACGGGAATGGATCTTTCTAGTTTTAATATTGATGAAAATGATCGTGAGACGTTTCATCATATTTTTGAAGGAAATGATAATTTTGAATTCAAAAATCGAAACTTTCGACCAAAAGCTAAAATTATCAATCTTCTTTTACAACATACTTTGACCCCAAGATCGGGGAATTTTAACAATCCTACTTCAAAAGTTTGCAAAGCACTTTTTGCTATTTTTGGAAATTATGATGTTAATTGGGTGCAAGTTATTTTGGATGAACTTCGTCCCAAAAATCTTGAAATGGGTGAGAATACTTTGTATCATGGAATCTATCTCACTCGGATTTTTAACTATTTTGGAGTAGATTTCAAAGGAGAAGAATTTGATTCATGAAAGGTTTTCAATCACTCAAATATTTCTCTTATGAAAATTCCATTTGTTTTTCAACCGTATGAGACTCTTGCCGAAAAGGAAGAGCGTTTGGCTCATGAAGAGATGGAAGAGGAGGAAGAGGAAGACGAAGAAGAAAGGGATGAAATGGAAATAGAAGAAGAAGAAGAAGGTGAAACATCCTTAGAAAGTATTGACTATCATCCTAATCCAACCAACAAAACTCTTCTCAATAACCAAAAGACCATTATTAAGAATCAACGGATTCTTAAACGATCCGTTAGTAAGAAGTTGGATAAAATTTCATCCAAGATGAACAAGTTTATTTCCAAAGTAAGCAAGAAGCTTGGATTATCTTCATCTTCATCATCCTCTAATGTTATCCCAACTTTTGGCAAAGTCGAGATACCCAAAGATTAACTGAAAATCAATGATTGTTAGTCATGAACATCGATTGTGCATCGCAGGTTCACCACGGATATCGATGAATTTTGTCCGAGTCCGGATCGGGCTACAATTGGCAAGACACGTCAAGCAGAGCCGTGAAAGTCAACGTTCCAAATACCAAGTCAATCCGAGGTCGCACGCTCAAGATATCATCGGAGCAAGTGGAGAACATAACCTCGAGTTCGCACCCATATGAGTCGAATCCATCAGTTTCGACTCCACCTGGTTCGACTCGATTTAATTTATATTCATCAGCAGGGCTTATGTTCGAATCGACTTGAGACATCGTTGGTTCGAATCCATCCATGAGAACATAGTTCGAATCCATGAAAAAGGACCGTAGCTTCGAATCGATCGATCAAACCTTTGCCTCGAATCGATCACGACAAGCCTTGCTTCGAACCCATCAGAATACGCCTTGCTTCGACTCCATTGATCAAACCTTTGTTCGAATCCAATAGCTCGAATCCAATAGAACGTTCCCACCTTCGAATCGCTTCAAACAGTGAAGTCCTCGTATCAATCAACTAAGGTTACCCAGATCGATTCGAAGGAAGCATGTCTTCGAATCGATCACCTCGAATCCACCACGTCTACATAGCTAAATCCCCGGCCACGACTCAGTAAAGCTAGGAGAAAAAGGAGGATCGACTCGAAGGAAGCGCTCCACGTCATCCCAGAAGCGCGCGCTGGATCGATTCGAACGAATCGATTCGAACCAGGCTAGTCAACCAGAAATGCAACCTTGAATCGATCATAACTTGAGATCTACACATCCAAATGCTATGAAATTTTCACAGAAGCTTCAACACATGATGAAGAATGTTCACACCAAATTTCGGCTTGATTGGACAATTTCTTGATCGATTCGAACCAAGGGTCGAATCGATCCCAAAGTGGGCCCGGTACTCCAGATTTCGGCCATGTGGGCCTCCTCACGTGCCAGAACTGGTCTTCCCTCATTTTAGGCGAAATATCAGCCTCCTACACCTATAAATAGAGCCCCTGGTCATTCAGAAAAGGGGTCGGACAACTTTGAGAGCAAAGAGCGCCCAATTTCTGCCAGATTTACTCCAGATCACCATTGCGGCCTTAGATTCAGACTTAGTTCAGCAAATCAGTTGTAATACAACATACGAAATTGTAATCTTCAAGCATCGAGCAATAAAATCATAAAAACCTTGAAGTGGACGTAGGCCGGAGATAGCCGAACCACTATAAATTGTGTGTCACTGTTCATTATTTCTGGGTTGTTGTTTGTTACTTATTTAAGATCTGTGATTTGTGTGTGAATACTGTTGATTCGTATTCATACGCTGGTGCTTTCACTACACTTGGGGTTTGTGACCATTTTTGGTGCAAACACTTTGGTGCTTTCACTGAGAAGAACTAGCACCCGCTACACCAGATTCAGAGTTTAGACTTGAAATTTTAAGGGTTCAGATTTGACTCTACAATGACTCGACAAACTAGACAAAGAACTGAGAGGAGCCAACAGGCAGGAAGTCAAGAGGCATCCTCTGGCGCTGGGGAAGGACAAGCTTCGATCTACATTACTAGAGATGAGATGGAGGCTATGAATAACCTAATGCAGGAGAGAATGATGAAAAGCCAACAAGAGATGCTGCAGAATTTCTTCGAGCAGATAAGAGCTGCAGGAACACAGAACCTTGGACCAGCTACAGCGGCTGTGAATGTGGAACAAGGAGCTAGGGCTATGGAACCCAACGGAGGACAGAATACAGAACCAGAAGGCAATCAACAAGGGCTTGGGGGCAGGCCCGCAGGATCCAACGCAGAAGTACCTTTGGAAGGAGCTCAACCGGCTAGGGCCAACACAAATGCTAACGAGCCGCCCGAAGAGTACGTACCAGAATTCCCTACGAGACTCGGAGGGCAAGACCGAGACGTGACAAGGGGGCAACCCCTAGATGGAGATGAAAGAATGATGGGCCTAGTGAGACGACTCATGAGAGGAGGGTTGTCAGGAGGAGGATTGGAAGAAGTTAGTCGGAGTCCGTTCGCTACGAATATCAGGAATGCAAGGAACCCTCCGAAGTTCAAACTACCAACGCTGAATCCTTATGATGGAAAGTCAGACCCGACCATGCATATCACCAGATATATCAGACACATGGAAGTGCTGGGAGCATCCGAGGAAGTGATGGCACGATGTTTCCCCTTATTCATATCAGATTTGGCTGCGCTTTGGTTTAGGCAGCTAGAAACCGGATCAATCAGGACATGGGGCGAGCTTGTGGATTGCTTCATGAAGCAGTTTAGGGTTCACGTGACGCGACCTAAGAGCGTGATGACTTTGGCATCAATAAAACAAAGGACCGGAGAGTCCATAAAAGATTTTTTGTTACGATTTAATGCGACGGTGACTTTTGTAGATCGCCCGGACCCATCGATGATTTTGATGGCGGCAGTGGCAGGAGTTGGAGAAGGCACCGAATTCAAAGACTCTTTGACTAAAGATCCACCGCAAGATCTTGGAGAGTTTTTCCATGAAGCTGAAAAATTCATTCGATTAGAGGAATCACGAGCCGAGAGGCAGGAAATAAATATTGCACAAGGCGAAGGAACCGCCAGGGAACAGTCCAGGCAGACAAAGGAAAGAGAAAGCAGGATGACGCACATGATGGTCCTGATAAACGGAAGAAATTCTGAGAACCCAGATTCAGGCAATACACAGACTTGGTGGCAGGACTGGAACGAATTTACACCGAAACTCGGGGGCAACTCCCCTATCGAAAGCCACCAAGGAGAGATCCCACAGAGCGGGAACGTAGAACCGGAAAATATTGCCTATTCCATGAGTTAGATGGGCACACTACCGATGAATGCCGCCACCTGAAGGATGAGGTGGAAGAACATGCCAGGAGTGGTAGATTGCCACAATATGTCAGAGAACGAACGACGGTGGTTAGACCCGAACAACTACCGCATCAACCAAACAGGAATGATCCCGGATCGGGATCACGACTCGTCATCAACTGATTGTGATGGCAAGGGCCAAGTCCAAGATTTGGACTCTGGTCGATTAGTTTTCTTAGATTTGATTTCCAAAATAAAACGGCTATCCCACTTACTCATGTACGGGAACCGGAGAGATCCCTAGGCATGCTCTGAGATGGAAATAGACCGCTCCGCCCGGAGAGGCATTATCTTGTTTTTCCTGGTGTTTGAGATTGAACATCTAGGATTTGAATTTAATAAAGAAACACTTATTAAAATAAACCTTTGACCGGAGAGTTAAAGGATAAACATTAAATATCAATATAAACATGATCGCTTTATGACCTTACCCGGAGAGGCGGGGTCCGGAGTGCAAGAAGTGAGTTGCTTCGCCGGAGAGCGACAGGATCGACTCACTTAAGCATCGTTTCCTATTCACCGGAGAGTGATTGGATCAGGATTCGATAAGAGCCCGGAGAGGCTATGATCGGCCCACGATTCAGGTCATGACATCGCTTAATGTTCAGATACACTGAACCGGAGTGCAGGAGGTGAGTCGCTTCGCCGGAGAGCGACAGGATTGACTCACTTAACGTTGTTTCCCCTTCACCGGAGAGTGACAGGATGGGATCCAGCATGAGCCCGGAGAGGCTGTGATCGACCGATGATTCAGGTCATGACATCGCTTAATGTTCAGATACACTGAACCGGAGTGCAGGAGGTGAGTCGCTTCGCCGGAGAGCGACAGGATTGACTCACTTAACGTTGTTTCCCCTTCACCGGAGAGTGACAGGATGGGATCCAACATGAGCCCGGAGAGGCTATGATCGGTCGAGAACGACCAAGACATCGCTATACGCCCTAGCTGGGGCCAGAGTGCAAGGGATAGAAAGCGACGCCGGAGTGCAATAGGATCTTTCTATTCAATCGCTAAATCTAGAATTATCTTGGCAAGGGTCCGGAGTGACCATCAATAGTACGGAGAGACCGTAGAATTTCATTCTTAACTTCCACTGGAAAAAATTGATAACAATTCGGCTTCGAACAGCCATGGACTTGATTGAAAATGCTATAAGCTATGAGTAAAACATGAACTCACTGCATCCAATTTAAGACTGATCAAAACACGCCTTTTACCAAAAAGGCATGTTTTGGGGGGCAAAATGTTATCCCAACTTTTGGCAAAGTCGAGATACCCAAAGATTAACTGAAAATCAATGATTGTTAGTCATGAACATCGATTGTGCATCGCAGGTTCACCACGGATATCGATGAATTTTGTCCGAGTCCGGATCGGGCTACAATTGGCAAGACACGTCAAGCAGAGCCGTGAAAGTCAACGTTCCAAATACCAAGTCAATCCGAGGTCGCATGCTCAAGATATCATCGGAGCAAGTGGAGAACATAACCTCGAGTTCGCACCCATATGAGTCGAATCCATCAGTTTCGACTCCACCTGGTTCGACTCGATTTACTTTATATTCATCAGCAGGGCTTATGTTCGAATCGACTTGAGACATCGTTGGTTCGAATCCATCCATGAGAACATAGTTCGAATCCATGAAAAAGGACCGTAGCTTCGAATCGATCGATCAAACCTTTGCCTCGAATCGATCACGACAAGCCTTGCTTCGAACCCATCAGAATACGCCTTGCTTCGACTCCATTGATCAAACCTTTGTTCGAATCCAATAGC
Organism: Allium fistulosum; assembly: GCA_030737815.1. Classification (NCBI taxonomy): domain Eukaryota; kingdom Viridiplantae; phylum Streptophyta; class Magnoliopsida; order Asparagales; family Amaryllidaceae; genus Allium; species Allium fistulosum. The sequence continues at coordinate 5,161,820 of JASFAW010000015.1, forward strand.
TCGAATCCAATAGAACGTTCCCACCTTCGAATCGCTTCAAACAGTGAAGTCCTCGTATCAATCAACTAAGGTTACCCAGATCGATTCGAAGGAAGCATGTCTTCGAATCGATCACCTCGAATCCACCACGTCTACATAGCTAAATCCCCGGCCATGACTCAGTAAAGCTAGGAGAAAAAGGAGGATCGACTCGAAGGAAGCGCTCCACGTCATCCCAGAAGCGCGCGCTGGATCGATTCGAACGAATCGATTCGAACCAGGCTAGTCAACCAGAAATGCAACCTTGAATCGATCATAACTTGAGATCTACACATCCAAATGCTATGAAATTTTCACAGAAGCTTCAACACATGATGAAGAATGTTCACACCAAATTTCAGCTTGATTGGACAATTTCTTGATCGATTCGAACCAAGGGTCGAATCGATCCCAAAGTGGGCCCGGTACTCCAGATTTCGGCCATGTGGGCCTCCTCACGTGCCAGAACTGGTCTTCCCTCATTTTAGGCGAAATATCAGCCTCCTACACCTATAAATAGAGCCCCTGGTCATTCAGAAAAGGGGTCGGACAACTTTGAGAGCAAAGAGCGCCCAGATTCTGCCAGATTTACTCCAGATCACCATTGCGGCCTTAGATTCAGACTTAGTTCAGCAAATCAGTTGTAATACAACATACGAAATTGTAATCTTCAAGCATCGAGCAATAAAATCATAAAAACCTTGAAGTGGACGTAGGCCGGAGATAGCCGAACCACTATAAATTGTGTGTCACTGTTCATTATTTCTGGGTTGTTGTTTGTTACTTATTTAAGATCTGTGATTTGTGTGTGAATACTGTTGATTCGTATTCATACGCTGGTGCTTTCACTACACTTGGGGTTTGTGACCATTTTTGGTGCAAACATCTAACTAGTTCTATCTTTTCATTTCATGTTGTATTAGTTTAGTTTGTTTGAATGTTCATATAGTTCTTTATGATTAATCATTGTATCACTCTATTAAGCAATGAAATTGAATTCCTTTTTCTGTTATCTAGCTTATCTTATCTCCAGAATAAATGTTAGTATATTATATAAATATATATATATATATACACAATTATTCACAAAATCAAAATAAGCCATCAAAATTCACTGCACCATGTCGACATCCCCCCTATGACCATGTCGACATGTACTGGTCAGAAATGACATTTCATTTTAAATTTGAAATTTGAATAACTACCTTATGTCTATTCATTTCAAACGAATTTCTACACCTATAAATACCTATTTCTTCCAGAATTCATCAACTCAATATTATTTATTATCTACTTTGTCTATCATTCTTCTCTCAAACCCAAAAAAATGGCCAATCCAATTCATAATTTAACCGAAAATCTTGAAGAAACTCTTAATTCTTTCAAGAATATTCTTTCGTTCATTCTTCGTAACCAGCGACACTTAGAGTTGAGTCAAATGCAGATGATCAAGGAGCAAGAAAGGCATTTTGATGCAATACGATGGATGATTTCCTCCCTGCACAAGGATGATAACGAAGCACATCCTCCAGTCTCTCTCACCAATGACAATGAAAATTGGGATGCCATTAAAGCAGACCCTATTTTTGGAGAAGAAGGATGGGTGGAAGTTCCTCGTAATGTTTGATTTGATTACTTTGTTTGATTTGAATTGTTTGCTTTGATTGATTTGATTTCATTTGTTTTGATTTGATATGGATTGATATTTGGTGTGGATTGATATTTGTTGTACAAAACATATATACATATGCATTGATATCTATATGATCTTTGATTAATTATCATGTTTATCAATATAATTATCTCTTAATCTATATATTATATACTCCATTGTATAGTTTATTAATGCAGGTACTTTAGTACAAGAATGAGGGGGAGTTATATAGTTTGGAGTTAGTTTTTGTTGATGACAAAGGGGGAGAAGTATAAAATATAGGATAGTTAGGCATAGATTAAGGGGGAGTTATTAGTTTTAGGGGGAGTCAATATGATAGAAATAATATTTTATAAATAAAGGTTGTCATCATCAAAAAGGGGGAGATTGTTAGTCCTTGAGATGATGGTTTTGATGACAACAACCTCAGAATAAGATTATAAAATATAAATACTAACATTATAGTTTAGATATATATGTATATGCAGGATTTAACCATGCAGGTATCAAGAATGAAGACTGTACAGTATAGAGATACAAGACTGATGAATTTAAAGATCAAAGATATCAAGATTGAAGACTCATGAGTATCAAGAAATCAACTTATCAAGAGTTCAAGATTTTAATAATACAAGATAAGTATTGAGTCTAGAATTAAGTTAAAACTTCATAATAGCACTGAAATCTTCACTCCATATTTCATTTGGGATGGAACCCATTTCTACCTTTTTAGTGGCTTACAAACCCACGACAAGTAGCTTACAAACCTACGACAAGTGGCTTACAAACCCACGAACATCCTGGTTTTGTACAAGTTCTCGAGTCCTGATGTGATGAGATATTCTGCAGGAAGAAGCTTGCAAAACTACTTCAAAATGATTTTCAAAACTGCTTTTCAAAATGTTTTAGCCTTAAAAATTATCTTTTCAAATGATTTTCAAAAAGATGTTTTAGCCTTAAAATATTCTTTGATTTTTTTTTAAATAAACTCTTATTTTAAACTATCTTTTAACTATAATATATTTATACTTAGATTTAAATATAAAATTATAGTAAAATTTTATATATACTATTCTCTATATTTACTTATGTATTTGAACTATAGTTAGGTATATTTATAAAGTTTAAAATAGTTTTAATATAAGATAGAAGTAATTTTCAAAGAAAAACAAATCACTAAAATTTCCTTTGGGATGTCGACATACCCAAGATACCCATGTCGACATAGTGGAAGTTGGTTTCAAAAATTTGAATTTCAAAAGAAGTGTCTATTCGCCATAACCTTTCACGAATAGACATGGCTGTTGTTCTTATATAAATAGGGGATGTTTTCAACGAATTTTTAACAATATTTTTCTGGTTTTCACTCCTCTTCTTCTTCCACATTTCTTTATATATATTCTTATCATTACTCTACCGAAATCATCATTGAATTTAACTAGATCATTTCTGCCAGTCCTATTCAGAGTTATAGGCTTCTGTGTAATCAATCAAGTGAGAAAATGTGTGATTGTAGCCTTGGAAATCAATCAAGTGAGAAAAGGTGTGATTGTAGCCTTGGAAATCAATCAAGTGAGAAAAGCTATGATTGTAGCCTAGGAAATCAATTGGGTGAACTTGTTGCCCGGGAAATCAAGTATCTCTACCTAGAGGATTGTGAATCTGGAGTGGTGTACCTCATGGCCTTGAAATCGAGGGTTGTAATTGTAAAGATTGCTTTTGAAAGGAAATCTGTACTTGTGTGCGGGACTGGATGTAGGGTAACTCCGAACCAGTATAAAATCCAGTGTGTTCTTTCCTTTACTGCTTTTACTTTATATTTGCATTTGTGTTTGAATCTGTGATCATATCTGTGTTTGAATATTGTATACATTTGTGTTCAAATTAATATAAACTCGAAAAGAATTAGTAATTCCTTAAAACACTATTCACCCCCTCTAGTGTTTATACTAGCCTTAAGATCCGTAATCCGCATTTCTCACACGCAGCACTGACTGATGCCTGATGAAGTGTATAGGACCGGCACAACAGGAGTCCTGGTATGCACGGATACTGATGCGACGTGAATGTTATACAGTTCAGATGTGGATCCCGGCGCATACAATAAGAGGCCTACGCTACGTTTGAGAGGTGGAAACAGATGTAGATAATGAGACACTTTGGCGAGTCGACATTGCGGGTTTCCCCCTCGGTGTGTATTTGGGTTACATGTACTCATAGTTAGGGGAAAATTAGTTCCCCGGTATCTTAGTGGCGGTGATAGTAGTGGGAATGTATTTCCACGGTAGCCTAGTGACAGTGTTTCCATATCGAGTAGCTCTAGTAGCTGTGTTTTCATATTTAATAGCCAAGGGGGCAGTGTTTCCATGTTTAATAGCCTAGTGGTTGTGTTTACATATTAAGTAGCTCTAGGAGCAGTGGCCGATCATTTGTTATTGAGGTTTGATATGTAGTTTGATCCTTGTAGTAACCTACACATTGTAGTACTGTAGGGGTGTGTGTTGGATAGAAACCCCTAGGTAATGGACACTAGCAATATACACACTTGTAGAACACCCTATGTTACTTAAAGTAGAGTTAAAGTTAACCGCACATGATCACTATATATTAAACCTGTACTCATTCATCAAACTTTTATCTGACCCACTCCTTTCTTTTACCCCACCACGGGATGAAAGGTTAGCAATTGATTGGGTATAGTGTAACAACCCTGCTGTTAATTACATAATTAATTAAATTTAATTATGGATAATTAATTCTAATTAGTGATTTGTGAAATTTAATTGTGAAATTAAGTCTAGTTTTGAAAATATTTGATTTGATTTATTTAAGGAATAAGTTTTATTTCTTAAAGCGGATTTCAATTTAAATTTGAAATATTATTAAATCAATTATTTAAATTTAGGCTTTTTAGATAAATTGTTAATACTGAGATTTATTGTTTAAACTGAGATTTTACAATTAATAGTTAATTTTTATTAAAAATAATGAGAATAACCTTTATTTCAAAAGTTATATTTAATTTTATATGATATCTCAATATTAATAGAAATGGAATTTTAACTTGTTAATTGCTTTTGGTAAATTGAGAAATTAATTTGTGATTGTGTAAAATCATTGATTAGTGTAAAATAGTGTTTTATAATTAGAAACACTTCTTTAAGGAATTAAATTAGTAACACTTTGTTATTGGGTTCATTCCATACCCTACTTGACCCATATAAGTGATATTAGTGTAAGAAATAAGAAGCACGTACCTTCCTTTCTCATTTTATCTCCAACCAGACATAAGTAAACTCATATCCTCCTTATCCAAAAACCCTAGCTTCTAAATCCCTAAATTAAATATGCAAATCAAAAGACTTCTAGCTAATAGTTGTAGAAATAAAAATAAGATAGTCTTCTCTATCTTCTAGTGTGTCTATTCAATTGTTAATCTCAGTTTTGGTCATGGTTAGTAATATTATTTTACAAATTTCTGAGTTTGACTTAGGGCTTGTGGTTGAGAGGTATTTGCTTAGGAGAATCCAGGTCCGTGGTGATCAATTCAAGTGCTTAAGGTGAGTTAAACACTTACAATACCGTCATTAAACTTGGGTGTATATAATTGTTAGTTGCTGTTTGGATTGAATTGGATGAATATTGGTTAGATAATTCATATTTCTTTTGTTCAAGTTCTAAAACTACTGAAACCCTAGTATTTGATCACATTTAGTTGATAATTAGAGTTGTTTATATGAATGAATGCTAGTTTTTGAGATCATATGGCCGACATCAGTCACCGGGACGAACTGGAGTCATGTCGGAGCTGATGAACTTCATCAAAGGGGGAATGGTACTTGGAACTCATGTTCCAGGTCCGTAACCAGTGGACCGGTCATGTAGACCGGTGCACCGGTCGTTGCTTGGAACTTGAGCTCCAGGTGACCGCGGTCCCTCTCCGACCCGTCGCTTGAACCTGTGTTTTGCTTGTTTTTTTGTGGTGTTGTTCCTTGTGCTTTGCGTGTTTGTTTGTGGCCATTTGGATGTATATTTTCATTAATTTACTAATCCATGAAATAGTTTTGGAGACAATATAGAAATCGGACCCTATGGACCAATTTGTTGTGATCTTGTGATATGTAGTAGCAAATTCTCTTGTGCTCTATGGACTTTGTATCACCTTGATTCAAAGTTTTGGAATTTTATAAACTTATTTTCATCTATTTCTAAAGATAAAAATAGTCAAATTGTATATAAGTAATTTTATAAAAGAGTCTTTATTTGATTTCTAAATATCAAACTTGTTTTTAAAACAAATCTAGCCTCTTTTTATAAATGATTTTAACAAAGAGTTATATATGTGTGTGTATATTAAGTATTACTTATATAAATAGTTATAAATTTGGAAATGTGGTTTTGGAAAATATGAACTTAATCTATTTCTAAATAAAATGGCCATGGGATTTGGAAATATAAACTTAAGTTGTTTTAAACTAGCGTATACATACTAATTTTGGAATTGTAATAAGAGTAATAAATATGGTTTTATAAAGTTAATGATTACTTAAATATAAATGGTCTTTGGAATATAATTAGTGAACAATATAACTTTATGGAACTTTTGAATATGGTTTTGGAACACGGAAAATCTTGGTTTTATAAAATAAATGCTTTTGAAACAATTCGGGTTAATGGAATATTTTTAAAAAGTGATAAATCAACTAAATGTTTTGGGAGCCTTAGTTCTATAATGTGGGAAGTACTAATAATCAGCTTAGTGTTATCGATTGGTTTAAATACTTTCGAATAACGCTTTGTCGAATATGGTATAACCCATTACATAGAATGTTTGCGTGGAACTTACTAGCCCATTAGCGAATACTCGAATTTCACCGGGTAGTATGGGATGTCTTTGTTAAGTTCTTGTGATTTCTATTAGGAAGTATATGACACTTAAGATTTGTATTATCTTTTGGTATGCGACATGGGGCTGCTAGATCCTTAAGAGAATATAGTTCAGGTTTTCCAATGGTATCCGTAACGAGTGAGATTTAATAGCTTCTAGTAAATACTAGAATTTCACTATGCGGTATGGGACGTTTTGATTAAGTTCCAGTGATTACTGAAAATGATGGTATTTGGCACTTTAGAGTATATTCCTTTTAGGGTTCGGTGTGATCGATAAATCCTTAAGAGGTATACTTTTGGATCTCTTTCCAAACTTAAATATATAATAAACTAGAGTTTTCGAGTCATGGTTGCCTTGATCGTTTTGATCGATCGAGATTTGTGATTTCCTTGATCAGTCGAGATTCTGTGTTACGGTATGAGTACGATCCTTGGTATTAGATTGGTTCGAGTGATACCACATTGTTTGCATAGTATGAGTACAATCTATATGATTGGTATGTACGATCGGGTAAGTGATCTGTATGGAATTGGTTCTGTGTGCTTAGAGAAATTTTTCTTTGTTTTGTAATTCTGCATCTAGCGAACAATCTGTGTTTGTGATCTAAATATATGTATTTATGCCTTAAGATAAATGTTGTGTTGATTAGTTCTGTAACTTGCTATTTATTGGATATATGGATTTATTTATATATTATTTATTCTTGTGTAATATCTCATTCTCACTTTATTGGATATTCAAAGATAGTCTGACCCTGGTGTAACAACCTGCATAACCGCACCCTTTGAGCCGATAATAAACCACACGTGTCCAACCAAAATTGAACGAAAAGACGGATAGTTATGGGATAGAAAGAAAAAGAAGAAAGAACATGATCTTACTGGAATGGAATAACATATATTATTGAATAATAATCTTTACAGCGAATTTTTTTTAAATACATATATTAGAGTCTAACTTAGATTCAGCTTGGACAGTTATAATACATGTCCTTACACTTGCTAAAAAATAACAACACACAATGCAGTGGAAAATAGAATACGTCCATACGTTGATGAAGATCTCCAGTTTTCCTTTGGAAACTCCAAGCGTCTTCATCTAATTCTAAAACTACTCGGATCTGACCCGAGTATAAAAATACCTGGATCAGTCTGGCAAACTAGCGTAAGAAACACGAATCTTAAATGACAGTGTCATAGATCAGAGATTGGTGGCAAAAATCTTTTTGAAAAGAAAGATTATCTCATAAGACCACGCCATCTCATAAGACCACGCCGCATATAAACACGAACAGGTTTTTACCTTATGATAACTAAAACATTTTTACCAAATCATATGATATCATTTTTAATGACATTCTTTGAAAACAATTTTTAAGTAAATATATTCAAATAGCCAAAATTGTTACCATTATTAAATTCCAGCATACTAGGCTCTACAATCAAAATGGCAGGTATGTGGTGGAGAATGGATTTCCAACAAATGACCAGGTGAAGGGACTACCTTCCGGCGGTACATCTCTAGAGGAATGTACCGAGGCCCAACTAATGGTTTTCTACCAACACAAGACCGACCTACCTCTAACTAGATAGTACCGAATATGCCATCACCCCGGTCGTTCCCGACCTATCTGAGCGCGCTCTAGCATACACCACATTAATTTGAACCCGGGCGTTATAGCAAGTAGAAATATATCTAGAAGGGGATGATCATACCCTAATAGTGCGAACCACATAGCCTTGCCGCATCTACCTTGTTTTGGATATTTTTGGGTGTGAGGCCTAAGTAGCGATTACCTTTCGTAGAACATCAACCTTTTCACTTTGAATGCCACATTGTCATTCCATAATCACACAACTGATTTCTACAAACGTATAACTCCTGAGCTCGTATGTCTTAGGAACGGGTGTTAAGCTAAGAGAAGTTGCATTCTCCGCACCAAGCAGATGATACGTTTATAGAGATCAGTCAATGTGATTTTAAAATGCAATGTCTAACATTCGTCCATATAATTTGTCCAGGAACAGGACAAACCGAAGTCCCTTCTCCTACCGCATCCTGTTTAGGATCAACCCTAGGATCAGCAGCGAGCAGTCCTTGCAAATCAAAGATTTTCATAACGGAGAACTACTGCCAAATATATGATATGATAAATTTCACCTCGAAGGACTAGTAGCAAGTAGCCCTACATCATGAATATCCTCATCTTCAATGATCTTATCTTCAATGTTTTTTTACTTTGAAACGTAAATTAGTTCAAAGTGGTTTTCGGATAGGAATAACCCAAATTCGATCCCGGTCTCTTCTAAATCCAATCATCGATTAAAAAATTGTGAATATGTGTATACAGGATTTGTTACGCCTCTTTTCATTTTAACTTTTTTACTTGTTAATCAAAACTCTTTTAATTTTGATCTTCAAGTCATTTACTTGGGAAAATTTATTTCCTAAAAATTTCATCTTTCTAAAACATGTCTTAACTGGGTCAAAAACAATGTTATTTAAGACATCGTTTACTGTAAACCCAAATCATTTAATATTGAGTAGAAAAAGGACATTATTTAAGACATCTTATTTCCAAAACATTTATTTTTAACAAAGATTTCCTATTTTCCAAATTACATCATTTTTAATAAGTTGAAACCATGTTATCTAACTTGGTAAATTGAAATTAGTTAGTATTCGAGTTAAATGGATTCGCAAAAATTATGTCAATTTATACTCAAAACTAATTTCCATATTCAACAAGTACTAGGATAGAATAACGGTGAAACCACTTTTCTCTTTTATTTTATGCTGATAGTACAATTTTCCTCCTCAAAAATTTAAATATGATCTTTTCATTAGAGCATCCGGGCTTTCCCTTCGATCTATTCCACCCCTCGCTTAGAAAGAGAAAACAGAGGCCAGGTAAGTTTAGGGCATTGGTTTCTCCATTTCTAACCTAGTTACACACATTGTTTTATCTTTACAGATCTCACAGGCAGGACAAATGTACTAGTGGTTTCCGCATACTCATTTTGTTATTACATTCAAGGAAACGTTTCAATTATATTGTTTAAGTGTTATAAACAATTTCTCTTAACCATTTATTTAAATTCTTATTAAAACTTCCAAATCAGCTTTAAAATACTAAATTGTTTATATAAAGACATTTATAAAAGATTCATGGAAGAATAGTTAAGTTTAAATCTATATTTCTAAAGTTTATTAAAACTGCTGCGGATAGTATTTTAAAAGCTTATTCGATTAAAACAACTTTTCTACTATTTGAAAATTTATATTTATAACTCAAATCTCTTTCAAAATATTTTAACATATTTATCAAATTTATTTCATATTTTTTAAACATTTAAAAATGTTCATTTTAAAGGATTTTATACTTTGGTCACTTAACTACAAAAGCGCAATTTTTCTGAAAACTTGATTTGGACATATTTTAAAATCTACAAGATGAAATCTTGGTTTTTCTTTTCGATTTGAAAACTATGGTTATAAGGATCCGAAAAATTCTTATTTTGAAGAATTCCAACTCCGTTTCTATCCTGCATATTCATTAGCTTTTCCGGCGCGAAATCACAAACTATCGTTACGCGACGTACCTTATTTTGATTTGTTTTTAAATATTTGCCAAAACTTCTTCAAATTGGGTTTTATTATTTATAAAACATTTATAGACCATTTTAAATCATTACTTTACTAATTTATTAATTTAAAACACATTTTCACTTTATTTTCAAATATTTCATATTTCATTAATATTCAACATTTTATCTTTTAAATTTCTTAAATCATAAGCTATTTATTTTTTTCCACATTCTAAAACTTTAGAATTCATTAACTTTAAAATCTTAAAACACTAACTTCCATTTTCAAAACAATTTCAAAACTTTATCTTTAACTTCTCATTTCCAAATCAAATTTCTATCTTTTTCAAAACGAAATCTTTTTCTATAGTAAATATGAAAAAAGACTTAACTATGCCCAGTATACCATATATGATTTTTAAACAAGTGTGGTATCAAATCAACTATAACTAACTATGACTAATAAAGTAGTCATAACCAACTTTTTTACTACAATGTTGATAAAAACAACATAACAACCATACATTCATCCATACAACCAAATTCATTCAAGCATCCATATTGCAACTAAATGATGTCAATTTATCATTAGGATATGAACATGAATATCATAGACAACAAAAATAGGATTTTAAAGTAAAGGAGCTCACTTTATTTGTTTTGTTAAATATATATATATATATATATATATATATATAGACACACACTACTTCTTACTTTTTAAACTACCATCAAACATTTTTAGTTAACCAACTAAACATCATAACTACTTTTAATATTCATGCTAACCATTTTATGATTAATTTCAAATTACAAGAAATATGTATTTAGATCGAGTTCTCACCATTAACCAATTCGTTTTACTTCCTACCAACACTTCATTATCATTTCCAACTTCAACCAAACATCACTAAAACCATCCTTTCTTCCTCTTAAAGTATATGCCTATGATCTCCTTCCCCTTCTTTACTCATGACCACCTTCCTCCTTGCTTGATTTCCGCTATAGCCATCCTCCACCTTCCCCTAGGTTCGGCCTCCTCCTACTCCACCCCTTCCTCCATCATTCTTTAACTTTTTAGGTGCTAAAACATGTTTTAATGATATTCGAAGGTTTTTGGTAAAGTTTCGTGGAGTTTGGAGTTGGTTTGATATGTTTTTTTGAAAGTTATTAAGGGAAGGGAAGGGAAGAAGCCATTAAAACTCTAAGGAGGAAGAAGAAGAAAGCTAAGAAAAGAATGAATGGAAGTGTGAAGAAATGAAAGCATAAGGGTCCATAGTTATAGCCTTAGAAGCCTTAGCCATTAAGGAATGTAATTTGACAAAAATATCATTTCTTAACCTATAAGTAAACATACGTTTTCAACACTTACCATCTTCACATCACATCATTTCTTTATGTCATCTTTACTTAATACTTAAGGGATGTATTTGGATGGAAAAGTGGATTAATGTGAAGATTTGTTTTGATTTTGATGTGATTTGATTTGATATTTACTTTTTGACTTTTATATATATATATATATATATATATCTTCCTTACTTACTTTCTTTAATTGGTTACGTACTTAATTTAATTAATATTTTTGGTGTTAAATATATTCCTATTTGTTAAATGTGTATATATGTACAAATGTGTGCAACAACGTTGCAACAACTTATATTGAACAAAACATTGATTCTCGGCAAAATGTTTTACGGTCACATTTTGACGTTTTTGTTAAACTATTTACTTATGTAAACAAAACTTGAAAATAAGTTTCTTATCATTTTTAAATAAATAAAACAAGTTTATTTGAGTTATGAAACCATATTTAATAATATTAAAATTCAATTATAAAAATACGACGTCGGTCTACCAAAATACGACGAAGTTTGTCAATCATTATAAAACAAGTATATATGTTTATAAAATCATTATAAATCAAATTTTTATTATTATCATATCATTATATAACCATTAAAAAGAGTTATTTACCATTTACAATAATTATTCGAATGTATATCAAATTTTATCGAAATCCGACTTTTGTCACTTTTCGATGAAAATCCAAACTTCTTGATTTTGTAATCAAATTCTAAAAATAAGTTTATCATTCTTATTTATTACATAAAAAATGATTATTAAGTTTGAAAATTCTATACCTGAATATTTAAAATAAATTAATTATCTCATTTTCAAAGTGGTAAAATTACGGGTCGTTACATTCTCCCCTCAAAAGAATTTCGTCCTCGAAATTAAACCGAACCTAAAACCCAAAAGAGTTTGCCTAAAACATTATTTCATAAATTTAAACCAATAAGATGTACCCAAATCATCTGTATAAAATATCTGATTCGATCTTCTATTCAAATACACAAATTTTCTTCCGAACTAGTATTGATCCCCCAATCCTCTAGTGCGGACTCTAATCGGGCTTCTTGATTAGAAACATTTTCTTTTCTTGCATAGTTCTCAACTATGATAGAAAAATCAAGTACCCAACCACAAACCCTCATCAATGTTCACCGTCAAGAATCGAGTGAAAAATCCTTTTTCGGATCAGTGTAAACACCTCAAAGTTTTATACTCGAATATTAGATCAAATTCGTGTGATGAAATGATCTACGTATAACTTACGCATTTTTCCTATCGGTTTTTTTTCTTAACTATAACAAATTCTTTTTATTCATATCTTTTATTATTTACATTCATTTTTTCCTTAGTATATTTCCTTTGGTACTAATAACACTTAGGAACCATTCTCTAAAAATTTACTTAAGTTTATAAACACCTACAAACACAACTTTGGTTTAATCAACCCTTTAAAACTTACGTTTCATAATCATTCACTTCATACTAAATTCATTTTTTTTAATTATCTCTTACAACATTACTTAAGTGTATAAATAGTTCATGACTTAAATCTGTATTTGTATAATACACCTTTACATCCTAAAAGTATATATACAAATCCCAAATTTCAAATTGGTTTTACTTAAATCGAGGTGCTTAACAAATTTAAAACTTGTTGTAATTTAATATCGTCTCAAATTCATAAGTTATAAAAAATTTATCACTATATTTTTATAAAACACTTAGCTTCCATTACAATACCAAATTTTGGAAATCCCGACTGTCCAAAATCGCCGAAGATTCCATTTTATCCTACCAATTTGTGATCCAAAATTATTTTTGGTTCATACATTTTATAAAGATGCTTCTTTATTACTAATCAATTTATTAAATAATGATTCTCATTATCTCTTAATCTGAAGAAAATTATATAGATTGAGTAACTCCAAAATGACACCAAGGAACTGGGTACTACCAATTGTATCATATATCCCTTTAACTAGAAGGGTAATATTTAAGAGAAGTGTTTACCATCCGAACACATCTCCTTACCATTTTTAGTTACTTCCGAACCACTCGAACTAGTTATCCTAAGATACTTCCTTTTAAATCCTTTATTTGAAATAATACTATACGTATTTCTTTTTTATAAAAACCCCGTTTATAAATCCATTTCTTAAAATTATCATAACTTCCTTTTAATCATTATTAAACTTTTAAAATTCTTTTCCAAAATACCAGAATTTAAATTCGCAAAATTTATATAAAATACTCTCCATATTTATCTTTTACAAAATCATTTTATTTGTAAAACAGGCTCATAAATTTGTCTTAAATAAATTTTTTAACCTTAAACAAATCTTATTACCAAACACCTTATAGTCAAATCGTGAAACTTAATTCACAAGGTATTTGTACCTAAAGCTTTTAAATCAAACAATCAATCAATTAGTGATAATAACTGAATTCCTTAACAACCAAATACTCAATAATTAAATATATCATTTTGAAAATATCTTTTATATCTAAAATATAATCGTAGGTAAAATTATTTCATCTACCAATTTTTTTTTTCAAAACAAAAATCATTTTATATAACATTAACAAATACGAGCTCATATATATAATACTCTCAACTCATTCTAGCATGTCACTTACCCTATCTCTAATGAGTTAATCATCCTAAGGTATTACTAACCCTGTCTTTGATGAGTCTTTACCCCTACCAGGCTCAGGTGTTCGCTTAACCTAAGCTCTGATACCATGTGTAACAACTCGCAAAACTACAGCCTTTGAGCCGACAATAAACCACACATGTCGAACCCAAATTGAACGGAAAGACGGATAGTTATGGGATAGAAAGAAAAAGAAGAAAGAACAGAATCTTACTGGAATGGAATAACATATATTATTGAATAATAATCTTTACGGTGGAAAATTTTAAAATATATATATCAGAGTCTAACCTAGATTCGGCTTGGACAATTATAATACCTGTCCTTACACTTCCTCAAAAACAACAACACACAATGCAGAGAAAAATAGAATACGTCCATACGTTGATGAAAATCTCCAGCTCTCCTCTGAAAACTCCAAGCGTCTTCAGCTAATCCTAAAACTACTCAGATCTGACCCAAATATAAAAATACCTGGATCAGTCTGGCAAACCAGCATGAGCTTAAATGACAGTGTCATAGATCAGAGATTGGTGATAAAAATCTTTTTGAAAAGAAAGAGTATCTCATAAGACCATGCCGCACATAAACACGGATGGGTTTTTACCTTATGATAACTAAAACATTTTTATCAAATCATTTGATATTATTTTTAATGACATTCTTTGAAAACACTTTTCAAGTAAATATATTCAAATAGTCAAAATTGTTACCGTTATTAAATTCCAACATACAAGGCTCTATAATCAAAATGACTGGTACGTAGTGAAGAATGGATTTCCAATAAATGACTAGGTGAAGGGACTATCTTTCGGCAGTACAACTCTATAGGAATGTACCGAGGCCCAACTGATGGTCCTTTACCAACACAAGACTGGCCTACCTCTACTAGATACTACCGAATATGTCATCACCTCGGTCGTTACCGACCTATCCGAGCGTGCTCTATCATACACCACATTAATTTATACCCAAACGTCATAGCGGGTAGAAATATACCTAGAAGGGTATGATCATACCCTAATTGTTGCGAACCACATAGCCTTGTCGCATCTACCCTGTTTTAGATATTTTTGGGTGTGAGGCCTAAGGTAGCGATTACCTTTCGTAGAACATCAACCTTTTCACTTTGAATGCCACATTGTCATTCCATAATCACACAACTGATTTCTACAAACATATAACTCCTGAGCTCGTACGTCTTAGGAAAGGGTGTTAAGCTAAGAGAAGTTGCCTTCTCCGCCACCAAGCAGATGATACGTTTATAGAGATCAATCAATGTGATTTTAAAATGCAATATCCGACATTCGTCCATACAAGTTGTCCAGGAACAGGACAAACCGAAGGCCCTTCTCCTACCGCATCCTGTTTAGGAATTACCTCTAGGATCAGCAGCGAGCAGTCCTTGCAAATCGAAGATTTTCATAATGGCGAACTACTGCTAAATATATGATATGATAAATTTCACCTCGAAGGACTAGTAGCAAGTAGCCCTACATCATGAATATCCTCATCTTCAATGATCTCATCTTCAATGTTTTTACTTTGAAACGTAAATTAGTTCGAAGTGGTTTTCGGATAGGAATAACCCAAATCTGATCCCGGTCTCTTCAAAATCCAATCATCGATAAAAAAAATTGTGAATATGTGTATACAGTATTTGTTACGACTCTTTTCATTTTAATTTTTTACTAGTTAATCAAAACCCTTTTAACTTTGGAAATCTTCAAGTCGTTTACTTGGGAAAATTTAATTTCTAAAAATTTCATCTTTTTGAGAAATGTCTTAACTGGGTCAAAAACAATGTTATTTAAGACATCGTTTACTGGAAACCCAAATCATTTAATATTGAGTAGAAAAGGACATTATTTAAGACATCTAATTTCCAAAACGTTTATTTTTAACTAAGATTTCCTATTTTCCAAATTACATCATTTTTAATAATTTGAAACCATGTTATCTAACTTGGTAAATTCAAATTAGTTAGTATTCGAGTTAAATGGATTCGTAGAAATTATATCAATTTATACTCAAACTAATTTCCATATTCAACGGGTACTATGGATAGAATAACGGTGTAATCACTTTTCTCTTTTATTTTACGCGGACAGTACAATTTTCCTCCTCAAAAACTTAAATATGATCTTTTCATTAGAGCATCCAGGCTTTCCCTTCGATCTGTTCCACCCTTTGCCTAGAAAGAGAAAACAGAGGCCAGGTAAGTTCAGGGCAATGGTTGCTCCATTCCTAAACTTAGTTACACATCTTGTTTTATCTTTCTAGATCTCATAGGCGGGACAAATGTACTAGTCGTTTGTTATTACATTCAAGGAAATGATTTCAATTATATTGTTTAAGTGATATAAACAATTTCTCTTAACCATTTATTTAAATTCTTATTAAAACTTCCAAATCATCTTTAAAATACTAAATTGTTTATTTAACGACATTTATAAAAGATTCATGGAAGAATAGTTAAGTTTAAATCTATATTTCTAAAGTTTATTAAAACTGCTGCAGAAAAGTGCTACGGATAGTATTTTAAAAGCTTATTCGATTAAAACAACTTTTATACCATTCGGAAATCCATATTTATTACTCAAATCTCTTTCAAAACTTTTTAATATATTTATCAAATTTGTTTCGTATTTTTAAACATTTAAAAATATTCATTTTAAAGGATTTTATACTTTGGTCACTTAGCTGCAAAAGCATGATTTTCCTGAAAACTTGATTTTGACATATTTTAAAATCTGCAAGATGAAATCTTGGTTTTTTTTCATCAGAAAACTATGGTTATAAGGGTCCGCAAAATTCGTATTTTGAAGAATTCCGACTCCATTTCTATCCTGCATATTCATTTAACTTTTCCGGTGCGAAATCACGAACTACCGTTACGCGATGCGCCTTATTTTGACTAGTTTTTAAATATTTGCCAAAACTTCTTCAAATTGGGTTTTATTATTTATAAACCATTTTAAATCAATACTTTACTAATTTATTCATTTAAAACTCATTTTCACTTTATTTCCAAATATTTCATATTTCATTAATATTCAACATTTTATCTTTTAAACTTCTTAAATCATAAGCTATTTATTTTTTTCCACATTCTAAAACTTCAGAATTCATTAACTTTAAAATGTTAAAAGACTAACTTCCATTTTCAAAATGATTTCAAAACTTTATCTTTAACTTCTCATTTTCAAATCAAATTTCTTATCTTTTTCAAAACGAATTCTTTTTCTGTAGTAAATATGAAAAGAGACTTAACTATGCCCAGTATACCACATATGATTTTTAAACAAGTATGGTCTCAAATCAACTATAATTAACTGTGACTAATAAAGTAGTCATAACCAACTTTTTTACTACGACGTTGATAAAAACAACATTTGGTCGCCCTTAACCAATTGTATTCTCCGTAAGTATGACATGTCGGTGTTAGTTTAAAGTTACATTCACATTTGGTCGCCCTTAACCAACTGTATTCTCTGTATTATTAGATGACATTATTTATAATGTTCTTTAATAATATGGGTATCACGGTGGGGTCGTTACAGCTGGGTATCAGAGCTGATTTAGAACATTATAGCATATAATAACACAGATCTAGACCTAGTGAGACTTAGAGTCCTGTCCTCAGGGTGTGTGGTGGATAGTTATACTAATTATCTATATATGGGTTGGAATATAAAATGATTATTGGGATAATCATTTGGGTTTATTTTGATTTAAAATTGATAAACTGAAATTTGTGATATTAAAACTTTTGGAAAATAACGTGTTAAAATCTTTTAGAGTTTGGAAACTTATTTTGAGATTTTGGAAAATTGAGTATATGAGTTTAATTTTTTTAAATGATTTAGGATCAATCAAAGTTGCATAAATTGCTCCGTTATAAGCGACTATTTTGTTTTGATTGGTTGGTTGTTAGGAATTGGTTGCTTGGTTGTAATTATTTAATTTGGATGCATGGATGTTAGTGATAATTAAATAAATATAACTAAGGAAAACTTGTGATTATTTATCGTGTTGACTTATCCGAAGATTTTTGAGGATTCTGATCGGTATGTTGGGACGCCGTTTTCTCGATAGGGGTTCCTAAACATCGAACGAGACATTTTGACATAAGAAATGATTAATTTGGAAATTTGAAAAAATAATCGAGTGAAAATAATTTAAAATAATATTGTAACCAACAAATAATTGTGAGAAGTGGAGAGCATGGCGAGGCAATGTGAATATTCTGTATAATCAAATTTTCGGCCAAGTGATGAAATGAATAGCTAAAATTTCGTGGCTTGATATTATTTTATATAGTGTGATAAGTTAAGGAAATTGTTTTAAATTTTAGAACCGGTTTATATTAAAATAAAATGGAAGTTAACTAGAAAATGTTGAAAAGAGAATGGTTTAGAAAATTATGAAAGTGGATTATATATGTATTATTTTTTGATGACGTGTGTAGCCAACGAACTTTAGCAATAGCAGAGGTCAGTGATGAGGCCTTGTTGATTTACGGTCAACATCGCAGCCAATTGACATAGAGATTCGCTATAAATACATGGCAAGGCAACATCATTAAATTATTTAATATGTGTAAATAGTGGATGTTTATTTTAAAATATATGCTGAAAAGAATAATATGTGATAATTTTTTATGTATTGTATATCATTTAATGATTTAGATGGATGTTAAGTTGTGTAATCTAATTTGAACTGGAAACTTATAATTTGATGATTTAAGTTATATTCTTTGGAAAGATATAAATTTCGGAAAGAGTTAATTGGAGAGAGTGCGTGTGTGTATTTTGAGGTTTGAAATTAAAAATATTTTTGTGAACTTATTTTACAATTAGAAAATAAGGAAGGAGAATATATTGATTTTATAAATTAAAATGTAAGTTAGAACAATATTTTATTCTTATGGTGTTAGTTAAATTTTAAAAAAATGAACTTTTGAATATATGTGAATGTTTCTATATAGACTTTTCTCTAAATCAAAATTCCGAGGATGCAATTTCTTTAAGGGGGGAAGTCTGTAACAACCATGTTGTTAATTACATAATTAATTAAATTTATTTATGGATAACTAATTCTAATTAGTGATTTGTGAAATTTAACTGTGAAATGAAATCTAGTTTGAAAACATTTGATTTTATTTATTTAGAGAATAAGTTTTATTTCTTAAAAAGGATCTCAATTTAAATTTGAAATATTATTAAACCAATTATTTAAATTTAGGCTTTTTGGATAAATTGTTAATATTGAGATTTATTTCTTAAATGAGATTTTACAATTAGTAGTTAATTTTTATTAAAAATAATGAGAATAAATTTTATTTCAAAAGTTATATTTAATTTTATATGATATCTCAATATTAATAGAAATGGAATTTTAACTTGTTAATTGGTTTTGGTAAATTGAAAAATTAATTTGTGATTTTGTAAAAACATTGATTAGTGTAAAATAGTGTTTTATAATTAGCAACACTTCTTTTAGGAATTAAATTAGCAACACTTTGTTACTGGGTTCATTCCATACCCTACTTGGCCCATATAAGTGATTTAGTGTAAGAAATAAGAAGTACGTACCTTCCTTTCACATTTTATCTCCAGCCAGAAATCAGCAAACTCGTCTCCTCCTCGCTTTAAAAACCATAGCTTCTAAATCCCCAAACTAAATATGCAAATCAAAGGGCTTCTAGCTAACACTTATAGAATCCATAATAAGGTCATCTTCTCCATCTTCTAGTGTGTCTATTCAATTGTTAATCTCAGATTTTGGTCATGGTTAGTAATTTTGTTTTACAAATTTCTGAGTTTGACTTAGTGCTTGTGGTTGAGAGGTGTTTGCTTAGGAGAATCCAAATCTTTGGTGATCAATTCAATTGCTTAAGGTGAGTTAAACACTCACAATACTATATCTAAACTTGGGTGTATATAATTGTCAGTTGCTGTTCTGATTGAATTGGATGAATATTGGTTAGATAATTTATATTTCTTTTGTTTAAGTTCTAAAACTGCTAAAACCCTAGCCTTTGATCTCATTTAGTTGATAATTAGAGTTGTTTATATGAATGGTTGATAGTTTCTGAGATCATATGGCCGACGTCAGTCGCCGGGACGAACTGGAGTCATGCCGAAGCTAATGAACTTCGTCGAAGGGAGGAACGGTACCTGGAACCCATGTTCCAGGTATGTAACTGGTGGGCCGGTCATCGCTTGGAACTTGAGTTCCAAGTGACCGCAGTCCCTCTCCGACCCGTTGCTTGAACCCATGTTTTGCTTGTTTTGTTGTGCTTTGCGTGTTTGTTTGAGGCCATCTGGATGTATATTTTCATTGATTTGATAATCCATGAAATATTTTTAGAAACAATGTAGAAGACGAACCCTATGGACCAATTTGTTGTTGTGATCTTGTGATATGT
This sequence comes from Allium fistulosum, assembly GCA_030737815.1. Lineage (NCBI taxonomy): Eukaryota > Viridiplantae > Streptophyta > Magnoliopsida > Asparagales > Amaryllidaceae > Allium > Allium fistulosum. The sequence goes on from JASFAW010000015.1 coordinate 5,182,413, forward strand.
AGTAGCGAATTCTCTTTTGCTCTATGGACTTTTAATCACCTTGATTCAAAGCTTTGAAATTTTATAAACTCATTTTCATCTATTTTCTAAAGAAAAAAATAGTCAAATTGTATATAAGTAATTTTATAAAAGAGTGTTTATTCAAATTCTAAATATCAAACTTGTTTTTAAAACAAATCTGGTCTCTTTTTATAAATGATTTTAACAAAGAGTTATATATGTTTATATATTAAGTATTACTTATATATATAGTTATAAATTTGGAAATGTGATTTTGGAAAATATTAACTTAATCTATTTATAAATAAAATGGTCATGGGATTTGGAAATATGGTTTTGGAAATATAAACTTAAGTTGATTTAAACTAGTGTATAAATACTAATTTTGGATTTGTATTAAGAGTAATAAATATGGTTTTATAAAGTAAATGACTACTTAAATATATATATATAGCCTTCTGAATATAATTTGTGAATAATATAACATGATGGAACTTTTAAATATGGTTTTGGAGCATGGAAAATCTTGGTTTTATAAAATAAATGCTTTTTAAACAATTCGGGTTAATGGAATGTTTTTTAAAAGTGATAAATCAAATAAATATTTTGAAAGCCTTAGTTCTATAATGTGGGAAGTACTACTAATCGACTTAGTGTTATCAATTGGTTTAAATGCTTTCGAATAACGCTTCGTCAAATATGGTATAACTTATTGCATAGAATATTTGAGTGGAATTTACTAGCGTATTAGCAAATATTCGAATTTCACCAGGTAGTATGGGATGTCTTGGTTAATTTCTTGTGATTGTTGTTAGGAATTATTTGACACTTTAGAGTTGTATTCTATTTTGGTGTGCAGCATGGGGCTGCTAGATCCTTAAGAGAATATAGTTCAGGTTTTCCAGTGGTATCCATAACGAGTGAGATTTACTAGCTTCTAGTAAATACTAGAATATCACCATGTGGCATGGGACGTTTTGGTTAAGTTCTAGTGATTACTGAAAGCGATAGTATTTGTCACTTTAGAGCATATTCCTTTTAGGGTTCGATGGGACCGATAAATCCTTAAAAGGCATACTCTTGGATTATTTCCAAACTTAATATATAATAAACTAGAGTTTTCGAGTCATGGTTGCCCCGATCGTTTTGATCGGTCGAATTTGTGATTTCCCCGATAATTGTGATCGGTCGAGATTCTGTGTTACGGTATGAGTACGATCCTTGGTATCAGATCGGTTCGAGTGAGACCATATTGTTTGCATGGTATGAGTATAATTTGTATGATTGGTATGTACAATCGGGTAAGTGATCGTGTTAGGAAATCCAATCTACGGTTTCGATGACAACAACTATACAATAGAAATCGAATATACATATATATTTATATATACAGGTACTTGCTAGAACAACATCACTAGAAAGACAAGAACGAGGCTCAAAGGATACTACAAGAGACTACAAATCGATAGGTACAAGGAAGTAAAAGAAAGGATGCACAAAAACTGACATGCATCATATCAGACGTCTGGGTGCATAAGCCAGACGTCTGAAATAGTTCTCTAGAACAACAAACAGGCTAAACCAGACGTCTGGTAATAGCACTCAGACGTCTGATCCTCTACTATATTCAAAAAATATATAGTATCAGATGTCTGAAACAAATACCAGACGTCTGAATTCAAACTCGAACTTCAGAAATGAACTGCAACTGCCACATGTAAATGGACATCTCCGCTTCTCTTCGCCACAACTCTTCACCATCAACAAAAGCAACCTTAAAGGATTCATTAATGGATGTAACTACTCAAGATACCTATCTACAACTATATATAGCATCAAGAATCAAGAGAACACAAACTTACTTCACTTACTTACGCTTTCTTATTCTATACTCTATTCTATATTCTTATTCTCTGCACTCTAGCAATCTTTACTTGTATTCACTCTTCCATATACTCGGTTCTTCATAGACAATATTCCTTAGAAATATATTGGAAGCAATTGTACTAATTAGTCAACATCCGTGTTATATTAGAACATACATTTGACAAGAACAACTCATTGTAACCAAGCCTATTCCTCCGGGTGAAGCGAGGGTTTTTGATAGTCGAATTCCGAAGGGGAGCTTCGGGACTGGACGTAGGACGGGAGGTCCGAACCAGTATAAAATTCTAGTGTGCTTATTCTATATTTACTTAGATTAATATTATTTTAGTTGCATCATATATTTAGTCACATATACTTGCATATACACTACACGATCCACCCCGTAGACTTTCAATTGGTATCGGAGCAAGGTTTGATCAAAGTACAGTAACAGGTATTTGAATCACTTTAATATGGCAAGTATTTTTCAAGAAGGCCAATCCACAGCACGTTCCCCAATTTTTAATGGTTCTAATTATGCATATTGGTCAACACGTATGAGAATTTTTATGGAAGCTAATGGATTAGAAATTTGGTCAGCCACTCAAAATAAATATGAAGCACCTGACACTGCTTTGAACACATGGAATGATGCATAAAAAACTGCAGCTTCTAATAATGCCAAAGCTATGAATGTTTTATTTTATTCATTAGATAAGAATGAATTTTCACGTGTCATGTTATGTAACACTGCATATGATATTTGGCGTACCTTACAAGTTACATACAAAGGCACGAACAAAGTTAAGCAAACTAAAATTTCAATTTTACAAAATCAATTTTCATCCTTTAAAATGAAACAAAATGAATCTATAATGGACATGTACTCCAGATTCCAAACTATTCAACACGATTTAATGGCACTAGGAGTTAAATTCACAAATTTTGATTTAGTATCTAGAATACTCAATTCTTTAACTCCATAGTGGGAAAGAAAAGTATTAGCTATCGAAGAAGCTAATGACCTCTCAACACTCTTAGTTGAAGAAGTGATAGGAAATTTAATGTCCTATGAAGCTAATCTGCAGGCAAGAAAAGAACAAAATTCAGAGAAGTAAAACATAACATTTCCAGCAAAAAATGAAGACTCCGACTTAGACGAAGAAGAAATCGTATTTATTGCCAAAAACTACAACAAATTCAAGAAGTTTAGGAAAATGACTAGATTTCAGAAAGGAGGAAAATCAATCTCAACAAATCAAACGTCAATCAAATGCTATGAATGTGATCAATTTGGTCATATGAAGAAAGATTGTCCCAAGCTCAACAATGATAAAAAGAAGAACAAATTTGAAAAATTCAGAAAGAAGAAAGCTTTCAAAGTAACATGGGATGACTCGGATTCTTCATCATCAGATAGTGACAGCGATAGTGATGGAGAACAAGCTAATGTATGTTTTATGGCACAAACTGATGAGGTATGTCCCGAACTTAGCTATGATGAATTATTAGAGCTTAGCATGGAATTAGATGATAAATTTAGACAAATTAAAAAATTGAATAAAGAACACACAGCCAAAATAAATCGATTAGAACTTGAAATAGGAATGTTAAAAGATGAAAAATTTATTTTAGGGGAGGAACTAGAATTATCTCAAGAAAAAAGTAAAAGTAGTTTAGTTGAATATGAGACTATATCTATTGATTTTGGAAAAGTTAAACTAGAAAAGGATAACTTGTTAGAAATATGAGACTATGACTGCATGCGATACGAAGCCAATTTGGATTACGGTCTAGATGCTCGAAGGAATTTGTTCAACTATCAGAGGAGATGGTGCATGAGGTGAGAAAAGAATTTTCAGAAGAGAAAAAGGTGAAGAAAGGCGAGAGATTTACGGGAAGGGCCCTCCTTCTAGTGCTAAAAGGTTTATTAGAATTCAAGCTCTCCTTCTAGCGCTCAAATGTTGATTAGAATTCAAGCCCTCATTCTAGCACCAAAATGTTAACTAGAATTTCACCAACCTCAAAGGTGTGTTTGAGGTGTGATACTAGCAAAAGATTGGTTGTTAATTCCCTAGTTAAAAATGTAAATGAAGAGATACTAATATATTGAAAAGGAAAGAGACAAGAGTTTAGAGTGTTTCAACAAAAGATGATCTACGTCCACTAGGAGAAACTTCTTATTACTTTCACTTCAATTATAACAACTATATTAAAAGATAATGATCATACTAAGATACTTAGTAGGTAGTGTCGTTTAAACCTTTTAAAGGGGAAATGCATGGCGTATTTATAATATCCAAAATGGATGACTGAGGTTACGCTATTATTCAAGTGGAAAGCGTGACTGGCCATTGATCTGGTTGAACCGACTTATAGGAGACAGTTGGAAAAGTGAAAAGAATGTGTAGCTGAGATGAGAACCAACATGGAAACCATATAAGGCTCATGTCCTACCTTTACAGTTAGTTTAATGCATATGTATTGATGCGGCAAGCTATGGGGTATGATATGCTTATTTTAGAATTAGGCACACCTGGTTATGCCCTTTAACATTTACTTTTGCATGCTGATGTGGCAAGAATTGACCAGCTATCTAGTGGATAGATGTAGACATAAAGAAATAGAGAGTGCTGAGGACCAAGTCGTGGAGCATTGCCGAGCTGGGTGTGAGACGATGAGACAAACGGCTTGAGATCGGTTGAAGGGGCCGTGGAGAAGCTGGGCCAAAGATGGGCTGGTTGTTGAGGCCATATCTAGTCAAGCTGGCCAATCCCAGGCCTAGAGTGTTGTTGAGGACAAGGCTGAGAGTGAGGTGTTGGACCGGATGTAAGATGATATATGTAAGCCGCTTGGGATCAGATTTGAGTCGTGCCAGTCGACACATAGCTGTGAGAGATGCTTGAGTAGACGGACTGATTTGGAGCCAATGTGGAGCGTCAACCGATACGAGAGAGCCGATCGTAAGTGAGACAGACCAGTTTTGAGTCGGGCTGGTTATACTTAGGTCTGGCTTGGCTTGATGAATTGGTTATTGTAACCGTTATGGGGTGAACCAGAAGGTTGTTGGCCTGATGTGCTGCTTAATAGAGGGGCTGGCATGGGCCCAACTTGGGTTTAGATTGGTAGCTAAGGAAGTCTGTCCGGCTTGTCTCTAGCCTTAGCTGTTTGTAGTGGATTGGCCCGGATCCGAGCTAAGCTGGCCCGGATCCGAGCTAAGCTGGCCCGGATCAGGTCGGGCTAAGAAGCCATGGTCGGTTTATCTCTTTACTTATAAAAACCGAGTAACACATGGATCATATCTCTTTAGATATAATTATCAAAATCATACATTAATTATGTATTTGGAATCCATTTTGGATTTGTGCATCGTGCCATACGGAAGAGTATGTACTCCTAATGGCTAATTGACAATTGCAGAAATTCTTTTCTCGACATTGATGTGAAACTTATAGTTTCTCGTTGATGTGTAAGAATTCTTATTAGTCATTCTAATGTGTTATGTCCGTTTAGGCTTGATTAATTTTATTTAATCCTTCATAATCAGTTTTATCATTGAATCGTATCCTAAACCATTTTATTGCCAATAATTTCTAAAAGAAATTCCGTTGCCATGAAATTAGTGTTCCTTGAAACAACAATTGTTTTTCAGTTCAACGGAATAGGTATTCATAAATATTTTCTGAACTACCTTTATATATATGTAAAACCGATTTAGTTTTGAATTCACGAAACTTATGTTCATAACATAAGTTAATCAACAACTATTGGTCGACCCTAAACTCCTTTTGGGTGATCCACATAAGAACCCCATTAAGCAATTGTTAAGTGTAACTTCTCGACTCATATAACCTGTCAACTCCTTAACCTAGGATATGTAGGGGTTTGTTATCTTCTCTTATCTTGTATGATTTCGTACACTATGCCTTAGATGAAATTAAGTTTAACCTTATGTACTCACTCTTAAGTAAACGTCCTTATAGAAAGAAGTTATCTCAACTTCACTCAATATCAATCATTCTTTGTCCAACAAAGTTTGATTACTCCTTATCGATATATCATTATGTATCATATGGAGGGGTGGCTTTTGAGATAGAATCTTATTAATTTTAGGTACATTTAGAATTCCTTTTCAATATACTCACATATTCGATCAAATCAAATTCTTTTACTTTCTTTTGCATATTATGTTATTTACTTTCGTCTTATATTCTATGAACTTATCATATAAGCGTATAAAATACACACGTTCTGTTTGTGATAATCCATCGGTGAATTTAACGAAGTATGTGGAACCATTTTGGTACCATTAGATTTAGGGTTTCGTACATCTATATGTATCAATCTAAAGGGTTTATCAACTCGTATGTCATTCCCATCAAATGGGTGCTTCGTCCTAAATCGTTTGAGATACAATTCACCAGTATTATAAGGTTCATAATCATTTGATTGAAGAATTATTTCTCAAAAATTATCTTGGTCCATAATTCTAAAATAATTGTAAAAATGCAGATGCTTCTGTATTTTCTAATGCATCACCTTTTGTTATAAATAACATTATTATAGATTTTTTTTAAAACGAATATTCATAATATTCATATCAAACTAAAGCTCTATCCATTTTTAGTCGATACTAAAAATAATTATTATTTCACAAATAATATTTGGTATATTTATGATAACAAGTTTCGAAACTTGACGCGTCCAAAGGAAGTGTTACATGGTATGCTCCACTATTTCCGTCATTACTATAATAGCATACGAAATACGAACCTCCATTGAACCACTTATTACAGATTTTCTTTATTTCATATAGTATAACTAGTTTACAGTTGAGAACTTTAGATCAAATATATTGAAATTGAAGAAACGACTTTCATAAAAAACAATTTTCTATATGCAAATACATTTGGAATAGAAATCATATTTCTCTTTCCATATTAAGAATCTTTTAGTATTTTATACAGTTTATTTACAATGACTCTTCATGAAGTAGAGGTGACATTCACTCTCTTCATCCCGAGCCTAATTTACATCCACTCTCATACATTGGCCTTCCTTTTCAAATGGTCAAACCATTCGAAAGGAAATCCTTACTACGTGACCGTAACGAACTCTTTACAAAAATGCATTCAGTCCTCTTTAACATTTAAGGGTATCGAATAAGTTGCACTTAACGTAACAGATCAAACTTACATATCAGTTATTGAATTCCCAGATACATCTTGTAGCTCTTGGTCTCATGCTACATGTAACACAACAAGATCATTATTGCAATCAATTGTATTAAATACGTGATCCAACATTATGGTTTACTCGCTTATCTCGAATGAACTAATTTCATCGAAGTTTTGTACGTTACGAATTGCGACTATTCACCATATAACATTTATATGTGATCAAATATGGATCAAATATCCATACTCTAATATTGTTTTTAGAGTTCAATACTCATATAAGACAATGCACAGTCTTGGACAAATAAACAACTAATTGATCGAGGCACAAATGTTTTAGTAGTTGCATAAATTGGCTCCTGCATAGGTCCTAAAGTGAAACATGCCAAAAGATCTATTAGTAAGTATATTTTATATTTCTATGTCAATCTTAATTCAGTTCATTTGTATATTTTAACCGATAAATATTTTATTAATTATATTAGTTGCATAAACTAATCGAAGTAGATTATTTTGATTTTTATAGCATATATTCTTGTAGTGTTAGAAAGGTTAAATGTATTCGTTTTATTTTTCTAATAAGGATCACACTAGATTTTTATGTTTCTCAAAACCCTATGAAAAACATAGAAATCTTTTAATTTCTCTATGGACATTGGGACTCGCTTGCCTTGGGATTCTGACATTAAGAAAGCTCAATAAATCATAGGCCTACATATGATGGATGACGCCTTATCGGTTGTATAATATACAACTCCTAAAACATAGTTTATTGTTCTAATCTCATCTCAACCTTGAGAAAGCTCAACAAATAGAAAGAGATTATCCATTGGTGCCCACAATTTCACGATGGCCTAAGTATAATATATGTACCTCGAGGAAGCTCAACAACTACGTACATGTATCTTACCTCGTTCAGTCAATATATTAATAATACTACACTAACATCTCTAGCTTGAGGAATCTCAACAACTAAAGAATATGCAAGTAGTCTACTAATATATAAATGGTAGCGCACAACTTATAGATTAAGGATTCATAATCTTTAGTATAACGCTATATCGATTTAGGGAACAATGTATTTCTAATGAAATACCTCGTGATTCAAGTGTCAAAAACATTTGAAATCACAACACATATACAGTACGCATGTCATTCCTTAAACCTACGTTGGGTTCCTTACATTTCCATTCAAGTTTTATACATTCATATTATATAAGTTTAATTCATTTATAACTATTTATAATTTAATTAACTTATATAATATTCTTGTTTATATTACTAATTAAATCATATTCAATTATTTTAATTTATTAATTTATTAATTTGATTAACAAATTTATTAAATTATTTTAAATTTTATTTTATTCATCCCAAATAATTTAAGATGAATATTAGCTATAACATTTACAATTTATATGCATATATCATTATATGTATGTTCTATCAATTAACTTTTGGTTAATTTATTTAATAAATATTTTATCTGTTTAAAACAATTTTAATAATTATTATTAATAAATTCAAAATTTTATTTACCATTTAACTTAAATAATTTAGATTATATATATAGTACTACAACCCTTATAGTTATATATATACATACATCAATATATATGTTTAATTTAATTTTGAATAATTTTTGAAACTATTAATTTATGTTCAAAAATGTTTTGAAAAATATTTTATGACTTCACATGAAATTTGATTTTGTATTTTAAACTTACCTTAAATCTAAAATATATTTGATTTAACCGAATTTTGAAAATTAGCTCAAGGTCCAAGTCAATTAGGGCATTTACAATTAGGTCAACCTTATTGACTTACTCCACGCTTTAGGCTAGGCCAATAGCGAGAAAGGGAAGAATAATTAGCTATGGTAACAACCCATACCCCAATGGGTTTGAATTTTCGCTAAATCGTAAATCCAAGTCCACTAAAGTATAGATATTGGTTTGGTATCCTGCAAATAAACAAATGAATGCATATCAGAGCACTAACGATATAACTCACAGCGGAATAACAAAATATAATAAGTCATATAGTTACTGGCCAAGATTTGACACTTATAAGGTCTAATGTCCTTGTCAGTATCGAGCATAGAAAGGAACCTGTCCTTTTACAGAACCCACCTTACATCAGTACCTGTCCTTCAAAGATATCTTATGGGTTATAATGAGGAGGAGGTCAGAACAACATTCTGGTGACCGGTAAATTACACACTTAATGCATAATACTATTTTATGCCAATTGTCTTCCATTTCATGTTGTCTTTTAGTTTTACATAGTCGCTTTGACTCCACGTACACATACGATATATCCTATTTACCTGTAATAGACTATAACATGTACATATATATAAATTTAAGTATCATGGTCCCCCATTGGACCTAGATACTATTCCTACTATTATCTCTATATCAGCACCCCGTCGGGATCCATCACCCTCGCTGTATCACGATCTCGTCGTTGCGCATACCGAGGAATTCCCATAGTGCCTACTAACGGCTTTAAAATAATTTAGTCATAACCTAACTTGCATTTTTAGGGATTTTCTTGTCTACTTCCTGGTTGTAGACTCAGCTCTACGAACTATATATATGGTGGATTCAGCCCCATCGGCTGTGGACTCAGCTCCATGGACTAGCACATGCATGATTTGAAAGATCTCCTTAACAGGGTTGACTAGCATTGCCTCCTAACAAATAAACTAGCAAATAACATATAGTCCATACACTTGTTGGCAGTGTAGCCTATTAGGTGTAACCCATGTCTTTCCTATTGACCGCTAAGAACTGATGACATTCTCGACCTATGTACAGCCTCCTTTATTTAGTACCAACACATGCTAACATATTGTCATTCTTCGTTCATAATCTAATTTGGATTGCCTATTACAATCAAGGCACTACCCCTCTTTCCTAATATTAAAGCAGACTCCTCTATCTACTAGGGTATTCCTTCATCTATACACAAGCGTATCCTCTCCATGGGTCCTATGGTTGGACATGTCTCGCATCAGTATAATCTATGCACAATTGTCGGTAGCCTCTTGTGGTAGGCAGACTTCTATTGTGTAATACAATGACCTCGCATTCCAACCTATTCTAGTGACTATGTCATTCCATTCATTTACTCATATATTAACTTTAATAGTTCACACCCGTCATAAACGCATACTTAAGGCTATGTATATATTTATATATATCTTCATTCATTCTTACTTAATTATCTTGCCTCTACAATTTACTATTAACTATAATTCTTTACTTTTTATGTGTTTATCCTTACCTGATTTAAGACTATTTACCACTTTCTTTTTAAAAGATTTACAATGTCCCTTTTCCATTCTTTGCCCTTTTCCCATTTTCTATTTCTATTCCCTTTTTATCCTTTAAATCGTTGTTGCTCACTCTTACATTTCTTTTTATTTAACTCCCATCTCTATTGGTATCGCGTATCTTTTCTTTTAGAATGTTCTTATCAGGTTTATATCTCTTTATTTAACACTTTGGGATTTTCTGCATTTTAATGCATTGGAATTACATCTCTGCTATGGAAATGTAAACATTATAAATTTCTATATCTTATCCAAAAGGAAGGTTTGTGTGGTGTTTGAAATTACAAGGAATTATCTTTTCATGGTTATTGAAATAGATAGTATAAAATACGGTAAATATCCATATTTTATACATCTCTTTCTTTTAGGTGCATTCCTTGTCATTTCTAACAATGTACTTTTATTTATTTAGGCTTGATAATGTATAGAAATTCACATTGCAACATCCAAAATTCCAACGAATTAAAATACCACTAAAACCCCTAAAATCTTAATATGATTTCTAATTTTACATTCTTATTATCATTTATATATAAATTTAGAATTATTACATCAATTACAAATTCATGGTTTACTATTTTTTAATGATAAATTTAGGGGCTGCTAATATCCCAAACATTTTCCAAGTTTGCATTCATCTAACATATATAGATATCAAGTTAACAATTGCAGAAATGTAGGCAGGGTTATCAATTTCATTTCATGTGTATAGATTTAGGTTACAACTCCAATTTACATTTTAGGCATATAGGAATAGATCTATAACGATATAAATCTAATATTATACAAAAGTATATACTATCCCAGTCATTTTTTAGCATTACAAATCTCCTGATTTAATCCCTATTATTCCAGTTTGACTCGATTTTTCTCCCTATTTAGACACACACACACACACACACACACTACAAGCATATAAAGATCTATTAGAAATCTAGATTAGAAAAGAGATTTGAATTTAATTCATATTTAAGATCCGGATTTACAGTTTACCTGGGCTTTAACGATTTGATTTTTCGACCCTATTACCCTTCTCTATCATCTTCTACAATTCTCCAATTATATGTATATGTATAATTAGACTAATTTAAAAATATGTGGAGAAGAGAAAATGGCAGAGCTTCTGGATCCATTAGAAAATATGAGTTTGGAAGTGGGGGTCTAGGTCTATATTTATAGAGGTTCAAATTAAATTAAACTGTTTTAAATTTGGGTCATTTAGGCCACTATTTATTGTCGATTCAACACTGGCAACGATCGACCACCTAAGCCCTTGGGTTGACTGCTAACGGTCGACCTGGGGACATCTTGGGTCCACCATTCCTGTTGTTTTACGGTGAATTGTTCTGCTATGTTGATTTGTTTGGTTTTATTCTTTGTTTAACTGATTCTTATAATTTATTTCCTATTAACCTTTACATAACGTCTAAGCAACCATTAGGTTTAACTATTTGTGATTAACGTTAGTTAATGATTATTTGTTTCTTAATTACATATATAATTATTTCTGATTCCAAAACTTCAAACGTGAATAACTTTATCATTTGAACTCCGATCGGAAAACTTTATATATGAAAATTAACCGGAAAATTGCTACGAACCCAATGGCGCAAGTTTTGTAGCCAAATTCTAACGGTTGTAAAAATTCTATTTTTCAGAATTATCATTTATTTTTATTTTTTTAAATTAATTGTCGTAAAATCATGGGGTGTTACAGTTATTCAACCTTAAGCCTATACACTACTTTTATAGACACCCATCAGATAGGTAAGCTTAACTAATTGGCCATCAAGGTGCTAATTAGACCGTATATACCATTTGGGCTCTGATACCATTGAAAGAACCATATCGGTCTAAAGTGGGTAAAATATGTAGATTTTGAAAAAATTTCATGTTTGGATCATAGTAAGCCTATGAAGTATAATCAGTTTCACTAGATTCAATCTAGTTAGTTTAAATAAAATCCAATTTTATTTAACTTTCTAATTTAATTTATTAAATCCATGTTTACTAAGTACGAAGCTTGAAAAAATGTAAATATATAAAATATATTCATATTTTTGAAAAGTGCATAAAAGTGAATGAACATATTATTATTAGATCTAAATGTAACCACATCAAGATCTAAAAAGAGAGAGAAGAAAATGTGGTATCAACAATTGATTACACCTTCCTCTTTTGCAAATACGAAACTAAAAATATGCCCGGTCATTATTCAAAATGACATGTGATAATTAAAGGTTCAACATGACAAATAATAATAAAACAACAACAAGCTCAACGTGTGTGTGTGTGTATATATATATATATATTGGAATTTATACATACCATGTATATATTCTCCGTTTATATGCATATATCAGTTGCCTCAATTTAATTCGATTTTATAAGATGTATATTTGGTTACAAATCATTACGGGATCTTAAATATTAATAACAAAGATTGATTTGACAAAATTTAATCTAAATGACTAATATATTTCAAAATTCAATTTTAAAGTTAGAAATCTAATTTTGGTTTGGCAAGCTTTATTCATAATTAAGATCCAGATTACATTTGATTTATGAAACAACCTTAATGAATTAAGTACCAATATATATATATATAATTAAGTTGAAAATAATTTCAGTTATTAGAAGTATACATATACATATTAAATTTAAAAAAATTAATATGAACACTCATACATTTCTAAATGTTTTTATATATAAATCTGTAATAAAAAAATAAATATGTAACATTTAATTTATCACTCAAAATTAATGCAATTTAAAACAAGAACAATCAAAAGGAGTTTTAGAATCAAAACATACACATAAGTTTAAAACTAAATGTTAATTGTTTAAAGTTTCAAAATGATTCAAATCAATGTTATTTAATTCATTAAAATTATAAATTACCTTGGAAAATCATTACATATATATTGAATCATATTTTTAGGTGAAATTATGTATAAATATTATTTTTTACACATAAACATTTTCAAATTTAAACAAATGAATTAAATCAAATCACATCATCCAATTAATTATTTTAATTGTGATGCCAAACATGAATTATGGTAAGGCAGTGATATATACATATACAAAAAAATCATTATATAGTTATATAGTGATAAAACTAAAATATAAATATTAAAGAAAAAAATTACCTTATGGATCTAGCCAATAAGTTGCACCTTGATCTGTGAATACTCCTCGAATTTCTAAAATCAGTACACAATCTTTGCAGGAGATGAATGAACTGCTTGGTTGTCTATTTAATTCGATGTTTTTATTTGATTTAGAGTTATTTATTTTCAAAATTGGGAAAGATAATTTCAATCATGGCCATGGAGAAAGTGGAGTAAAAAAGTGAATGAATGGAAGTAGTGAATGAAATTGAATTAGTGGAAATGTTTTAATTGAAAGAATAAAACATTTCCCTTTCTTTCAATTGAAACTTTCCTTATTATTTCCCTTGATTTTCTCTCTCTCCACCCCTCTCTCTTCATAATTTGGCTAGCCATAAATGCCATCAAATGTCATAAATTTTTTATAAATTTCTTCATGCAATTATATTTTGTTTAAAGTTATATTGATATCGTATATTGATGCACACAAATATAACTTTAATAGACGCGCTCAAATAATTCCAAAAAACTTCAAAACATCAAATAAATTAAATAAAATAAATATTTTTGAAATATTAATTACTTTAATTAATATACAAGATGTTATAAATTAATTAATTTGTGTGTATTTTGGAGAATTCACAATTACGGTTGTGAGACTCGGAGGTGTGAATTCAGTAAACGATTAATTTTAAACAATTCAAATATTAGCTTCCAGACGTTACCTTAGCTAATGGTGTGATAATTTAGCTGAATTCATCGCTTATTGATCTTTTCTTAAAATCCAATTTCACAGTTTCTTAAGCGGTACCTTATAGCAACGATTATTTACATGCATTCTCTTCGTCAACACTATATCACATTAGGAATTGTGGAATTTGGTTTTGGTCAAGATTCCAATAACATCCTCATTCAACTTGGTTCGTCCTTAAACAAAGTCCTTGGTTTAGTAATAACTTTATTATTAACCATACTGCTCTGGCCCGAGACTTTGACTTTGAGTTGACTATAGTTGACCGTGATACTACCCTCATAAAACAGAGGAGGTGAATTCTCTATTAAATGGTGTTTCACTTCCAGTACTACAATATAGACCCAACTATAGTCGTTTGATGGATGTTAAGCCATGACTTAAGTATAATCAAAGTCTAGTATCCACCTTGAAGTTCAAAAGAATTCTCAAGTTGAGAAAATCATGTAATATCGTTATTTCGAGATTTCCTGTTTGACCTTAGTTATTGTTAACGAATAGGAAACTCTAAAGTGAGTCATTTCATAGTTATCCAATAATTATCAGTATGTAACCCTTAGCGCTTCCAGCAACAATGAGTAATACATTGCCTAATATTTGGAAAATGTTACGTACTCTGATCTCAATGGATATATCGATATCCTTTCTCAAAACATCTTGACCATGAATATTTAAAATAAAATGTTATTTTGTATCGTGATTATTTACTCATGATCGCAACTATTTGTAAATATAGTTACAAAATGTTTTATTTAAGGACTTTTTTATTTATATACTTTAAATTAATTACTTAATTGATTATAACATTATATAACAAAGTATATAATAGAAATCAAATACCTTTATTATGAACAAGATTGATCATATGGTTAGATATATGTAAGAAATTACATAATTGCGCCTTTGGAATACCCATAACTATATCGACCAGTTACTATGCTCAATCGACTATTGAACTACTTGTTATACAATCGACCGGTTACCATGTTCAATCGATTATTCAACCATTCATCGCCTTGTTTGGCTAAAATTTCAAAATGTGATAACTTTCGCATATGGACTTGGATTTAAGGCATGATTTGGACCAATGTTTGTCATTTTTCAAGTGGTACAATCCATGTAATTTTGGCTAGTTTTGGAGTATTTTGATTTTGGGTCCCAAATAGAACCCGTTTCGACATGTATTCCAAACCCGGAGATTTCGACAAGAAACCGAGAAGATGTATTGGCATTGTTGGATGATAAGGAGGTTATAAGTAATGCTTGCAATGCGTTTTTATTCATATAGTGATTTTTATAGAGTTATCCAATGATTTTTCAGACTTGACAACTAGGGTAATGTGATATACATTTAATCTCAGTAACATAGGACTATGGACCACGCTACATTATAGAAGGGTTATAGGTCCTAAGGTTACTTGACATTAGTTCTCCTAATAAATAATTGGTAGAAATTAGGCGTGTTAATATCAATTCGGGTTCGATGCAATTATATGTGGTGGATAATGCATTGAATCGTCGTAATATTGGTCTTATTTTAGTGAACCTTCTTGGTGGGTATTAGCATTACCGGGAGGCCTGTGGCTCATTAGTCTAATGTTTGATGTTTGGGTCATGGCTGGTGCCATGATTTCTGTATATATAATTTTATCACATAGCATGGCACCATAATTGGAATGTGCTAACTTGTGGTGAAGGTGCAGGTTGAGGTATGATTTCATTACCTTGAGTATTACCATTTTGGTATTATTCATGACATAGTAGTATATTGGTACTCATGCATATTAGTGATATTTCCTTTTCACCGGACTTTATGTTCTACCCTCTCTTTGTTGTATCTTTTGTTATCTATTTGAGTAAGTTGACTTAGAGATGAGGATCTTTGCTAGAAGGAGGCAATTCATAGAGCGATTGCTATGTTATCGCTATGTTTATATCTACCAAGTTTACTTAGGGTGGGTCTCCTTCACAATACTTGACATTTTAGCCAGCTTGTCAGCTTTGGCATTCTTCTTTTTAAGTATCCGCTCTAGCTTGAAATCATAAAATATGATAATGAGTTTCTTGGCATCAATGGCATATAGGGTTAAAGTTTTGTCCTTTACCTTAGACCGTTTACTAATTTGGTTGACGACGAGCGAGGAGTCACTGTATACTGGAACCACTTCAATTTTGAGCTCCTTTGCTATCCAAAGACCATCTAGGATGGATTTGTATTTATCCTCATTGGTTGTTGCCCTAAATTCGAAACTTACAATAAAGCATATGTATTGTTTGTTTGAGGTGACGAGGACCATGCCAGTCTTGCCCCTTTTCATTAGATGTCATATCGACATACGATTGTTAGGAGCATTTGTTGGCACTTGGCAGGTGCCTCTTCATCCCAACTATTTGGGCTAGAGCATTCCATAATGAAATCAACCAAAATTTGGCCTTTGATTGTTAATTGCAGGGTTAGAAGATGATGTGATGTTGGGTAAGTTCCACCGCCCACTTAAGGAGACAACTCTCCCATGGCGGAGCTAGCTTTTAACTTTAGGTAGGGCAAAAAATTGGAGGTAAAAACAAAATTTCAACACTTACATTTAGAAATTATCCTTTTTCCATATCAACGCCCGAAAACAAAATTCAATGTACATATTACAATAAAGCTAGAAAAGTAAAAGCATTATTTAATTAATCTAATGGGCTAACTGAGCTGAACAATGAATTGACATAGGGCAAAACATTGGTTTTAAGGTAGGAAAAAGCTTAAAACTTTACTTTTTTCTAATTAAATTTAAAAGATTCAGGTAGGGCCTCTGCCTTATCTTAACTACACATAGCTCCGCCCTTGCAACTTGTTGTGTTGGGTCGGCTCAGCACTTGCTTTAGGGATTGTTTGAGGACTTTGATGGGATGGGGCTGGAAATATGGGGAAGTTTACAAGTAGCCATGAATAAGAAGAATGCCAACTTCTCAAACTTGGAGTATCTTGTTTTTGGGCTCAATATTCTTTGCTAACGTAATAGATGAGCCATTAGATGCATTCTTCATTCCATACCATAGCGATGTTGATTGCACGGTCAGTAAATATGATGTAAAGGTAAAGATTTTCCATGTCTACAAGCTTGGATGGGACAGGTCACAAGAGGTGTGGATAAGTAATGCTTCAGCTTTAGATGCTTTAGTGCATTCATTAGTCCATGCAAAAGCCCCTTTTTCTGATGTCAAAGAAGGGGTTGCACTTGTCCGTTGCGCATGATATGAAGTAGTTGAGTGAGTGATCACCCCATTAAGACTTTGAATTTGTTTGACAAGGTGGGGAGTTTGCATGTTTTTAAGAGCTTAAATTTTATTAGGATTGGCTTCGATTCCCTTGGCACTTATCACATACCCCAATAATTAGTTAACCACGAAAGAGCACTTTTTAGAATTCAACTTCATATTGTATTTGCAGAGAATGCCAAAGGTCTCGGCAAGGTTATGTATATGTCCCCTCACCATTTAAGATTTCACCAGCATATAGTCAACAAAAACTTTCATTTACTTTCAGATTTTCTCAGCAAACATTTTATTCACAAGCCTCAGATAGGCTGTCGCCACGTACCGAAGGCCGAAGAGAATCACCTTATAATAATATAGTCCAGCATTGGTCATAAACAATGTATGTTCCAGATCGGGACCATGCACGATAATTTGATTGTACTTAAAATAGGTGTCCATGAATGTTAGCAACTCGTGTATGCTTCTTGTGTCCATAAGTCGATCGACGTATTGTAGAAAAAACTATCTTTCGAGCAGGCCTTATTAAGGTCGGGGAAATTGGTACATGTTCTCCAGGTTCTGTTGGGCTTCCACACTAGCACTGGGTTGGCCACCCACGCTTGGTACTTAAATTCTCTAATGAACTTGTTATCGATAAGGTTCTTTATTTCTTCTTTCAAAGTTAAGGGTCTTATTTTTTGATGGACATGGTGAGATTTAGGGTCAATGTTAAGGGCATGACATAGATGGAGGGATCAGTGTCGATCATGTCGGCATGTCCCTAAGCGAAAACATCTGTGTTTCATTCGAGGAATTCTATCAACCTCATTCTCACCTTGGGTCCAACTCCATGCCTATTTGGACAACTCGGCTTGAGTTATCGCTGTATAAGGTGATAGTTTTAATCTTTTTCGCCATAGTGCCAATTGGGTTGATGTCCATTTGTAGGGGTTTAGGAGTTCATCATTATCACTTCTCATGATAGGTTCTAATTTGCACCAATCCAGTGCATAGACCATGTGTTTGATGAAGTCCTCAACTAAGGAGGACATCTGTGTGTGAATGCAGGGTGTTCGGCCTCCCTTGATTCTCATAGATGAGTCCTTTAACGTTGAGAGAGAAGGTGTTGTTGTATTACTTGTTCCCACCTGCCAACAGGGTGGACTTGCTCATTCCATGCAGTAGTGAGTTCCCAGGTCCTGGTTTGACTAACTAGGGAGACCTGATTTTTAATATTTTCGACCTCAGTATATACGAGAGCAATGTGCGACTCTTGCATTCTCTCGGTGATGGGCTCACTGTGATGAGACATTGCATTTATTGTACCTTGGTTAAAGGTTCCGGCACAGACGAGAGCATCGGCTAGCTCTCGCATCCTCTTGGAGTTTACACATTGACTTTGGTCCGGTATGAGTAGGAACCTCAAGGGATTTGAGCAACCTCTTAGATGTTTCCATATGATTGACGTTTCCAGCATGGATGGGAGCATTGATTGGCTATCGCATCATATTGAAATTGCTAAGTAGTGGTGATCAAGCATGAGCGGGAACCGCAAAGGGTTCATGCACTCTCTCAGATGCTTCAACAGGATCGACGTCTTCGGCACAAGCCTAAGCTTCATGGAGCCCCCACGCTCCCTTGGAGGAGGTTGATGTACTAGGCTCATCCTTGGCATGAGTAGGAGCAATTGGATGCTTTTGTACCCTCTCAGGTTGGTAGTTGCTAAGGGTTTCCACCTCTTATTGGAGCATGAGTACCCTTTTCATAACTTGTTGTAATGAGATGTTGCAGTAGCTCTGGTGGCTTACTAGTTGTTGTGAACGCAACCGACTTCCTTCTTGATGGGGAACTTCATGGTGAGTCACCTGTATGCCATGATTGCATCTAGATTAGCCAAACCTAGCATACATATAAAAATGTTGTAAGTTAACGGGTAATCCACTATAACAAAGTTAACCTATATTTTGGTGTAGCTGGGTTCCTCGTTGAAGGTGTACCACATAAGAGGTTAAACCTAGAGGAACAATCCTGATGCCACCAAAGCCTGGCATGGGTAAGGCGCATGGAGTGGGACTTGATGATGGGAGCTTCATTTGGTCGAAGAAATTCTTGAACATGACATTCATAGATCTACCCATATTAATGAAGACCCGATGAAATTTGGTGTTCGTGATGTTGATGGAGATAACCGTGCAGTTATGGTGAGGGTAGCCGATATCTCTTTTGTCCTCGGCCATGAAGGTGACGTCAACTTCATCTTCCCCCACTCCCATTGCTATTGGGGACGGAGTTCCACTGAATATATTTGGTTTGTGGGATGAGCTCCCTTATGTATTGGGCTTTGGCCTATCTGTTGCTCCCAGCTACATGCAGGCCGTAGCAAATTGACAAAACTTCTATGTTGATTGTAGCTACATTGTTTTGATCTGCCCAAAGAGGAAGGGCTAGAAGATTTTATCGTTTGGCTCTAAGGTCTATCTGATGCCTAACATATTGCATAAGTATACCATCATGGATCAACCGCTCTATCTCGTCTTTTAGATGACGATACTCATTGGTGGTGTGACAATAAAATTAACGGAACGCGTAGTATTTCATATTGCCGCCAGGCTCCTCCTTTTGCCCTGAGCATATAGGAGGAGGCCATTTATGTAGGGCATGATTCCTAGTAGCTACATAGATGGTTTCCATATCAAAATTCAATTAGGCATAGTTTGCATACCTGGGTTTGAATTGGAAGCCACCCCAAAAGCACTTTTTTGCTATGCTCCCAAAGATTGTTTTACCTATGGCTACCTTCGTTGTGTGAATTGTGCTTATCGCCTCACCCGTCCTCCTCGTCGCTATCAGATAGGTCTGCTTCCTCCATACATATGATGTTATTGGCCCTTTGAAAGAAGTTTATTAAAGATGAGGCAAGTTGTTTTCACAACTCCTTCCACATTGTGGAACGATACCCCACCCTAGAACAAAGGATGACTGCTAAGCTATTATTGTCCACCCCTTGCCTGAGTTGGCTCCTTGTTGAAGTAGCTAACACAAGATCAGGGTGACTCGGTTGGCTTATGCTATATATTTTCACTAGCCATCATGGTTTGAGTTTGCATAGCAAAGAAGTAAGTTTTGAAGTTGGTGCATAGTTGGGACCAAGAGTGGATACTGTCTGCTTATAAATGTAAGAACCATAAGAGGCTGGTCCAATAAAGGTGGAGGAGAATAAGAGGCACTTGATATTGCTGGAAACTTGACCAGTTCGAGTCATGGAGTTGAAAGCCATAAAATTGTCAAACCAGTCATTGCTTCCCTCGTATTTTTTAATAGGAGGCAAAGTGATGCAGCCCAGACTGTTACAGTCTTAGGTCGCGAGCGACCTAACAAGCAGATAGGTCGCGTGGATGAGGTACGACCTAAGTTAGGTCACGTAAACGACTTGCGACCTAAAGGGGATGCAGTGAAACAGGATGTAGCGCTTGGGTTATGCCATAGGTCGCTAACGAGTTACGATCTAACGAAGCCGCGACCTAGCGAGGTAACAAAGCTACACAGTGAAAAATCGGAAGCAACGGAAGTGTTAGGTCGCGTACGACCTAACGAGGCCTTTAAGTCGCTCCAACGACTTAGTGAAGCTCACAAACGACCTAACGAGTTAACTCACTCAGCAATGCCGCATTTTCATTTAAGTTGCGAACGACTTAACTTACCTGACGAGTTACGACCTAAGATAGGTCGCTCCGATATTTTAAGAAGGCAGTCTCGAGCTACGACCTAAGTTAGGTCGCGTGAACGACCTACGACCTAAGTTAGGTCGCGAGGAGAGTTAGGTTGCTGACTTTAGATGCCGCTTGTTTTTAGGTCGCTCACTGCTGTAAGTCTTAAGTCGCTCATGGGAAGGTCACCAGAAGCTGTTTCTTAAGTCGCTGCCTTGCTGTTAGGTCGGACAAGTGTTAAGTCGTGATGGTTTGTAATATGTTGTGTTGTATTTTCTTATGTTGTAATCTTTTAAGTCGTTATGTTTTTAGGTCGACTGTTTTAAGTCGTCTGTTTTAGGTCGTGTATGTTAGGTCGTGGCCGACCTAAGTGTTGTACAGAATTGTATGCGTTGAGTTGTAAGCCTATAAATAGGCGGGGGATGTCATTTTGTAAAAGGTTGTTGATTTTTGAATAAAATTCTTGTTTGAGAGCTTTGTGCCTCTTCTTAAATTGGTAGTTGAGTGTAATCTCCTATCTCCTCTTTCGGTTAATCGAGTGCGCTCGATTCAACGACTGCAGAAGCCGATTCACGGAATCTAGTGCGCTAGATCAACGTGCGAAGAATCGCAGATCTTTGAACACGGTATCATGCGTGATCAACGTGTTTGGGATAGCTAGAATTCTGTATCTTCAGATCAACGAATTTGGGCATTTCAGTATTCATCAATCCACCAATTGCTACTTTCATCGTTCTACCTTGTTTTTGTATAATCCGCTGTGTCAGTTTGGTATCGGAGCTTGTTTTAGCCAATCATAGCTAAATCGAGTCTTGGAGCCGATTTATTTGAAGAGTTAGAGAGGTCGAGCTACTTCAAGCAAAGCCGAGTTGAAATCGAAGTGTTGGAGATTGAAATTTGCATCATTTTGAGAAGTTGTGTTCATCGTGTTCATTATATTTTTGCAATAAAGTGGGAGTTTTCGATCCATTTCATTTTGGATCTAAGTTCGAAAGTTGTTTGAAATTTGGAGTTGAACTGAAAGTCAAGGTATTTGAGAAGTTTGAACCATGCCGTCGAGAAGAGCTAATCGTCACCAAAACGTAGAAGCTTTGTATAGAAGAGAAGAAGCTGATGAGATGGAGCAAAGAATTAATGAAAACTTTAGTGAGAAACTTAATGAAGGAATTGGACGATTAGAGAAGATGATGTTAGAGATGAATCAAAATCAGAGAAGGGTTTCACCTGAATATAACCATGGGAGAAGTAGAGTTTCACCACATTCCAATCGAGAGAGAAGTAATGATAATGATCATAGAAGTGTGAGCCGAGACGGTTATAGAAATGCTGATGATCAACATCGTGGTTGGAGGAATGCTGGTCGAAGGGATGTTGGTGGAAGGAATGATGGTAGTAGGGATGTTGGTGGTCAGGATCGACATCGATATACATCAAACTTTGAAGAAGAGTATGATGGTGGTAGTGTTCATGGACAAGGATGTGGACAAGGAAGAAATCAATCGGAGTATGATCACAAGTGGGAATCTGGGATGAAAACTGAAATACCGGAGTTCAAGGGTGGTATCCAAGCTGATGAGTTTTTGGATTGGTTGTCTAATGTGGAGGAGATTTTTGACTTCAAAGAAGTTCCAGAACATCGTAGAGTCAAGTTAGTTGCTACAAGGCTGAGGGGTAGAGCTATGGCATGGTGGCAGTAGACTAAACTAACATGGGAGAGAATGGGGAAGTCAAAGATTGAATCTTGGGATAAGATGAAGAAACTGATGAGAGCTACATTCTTACCTTATAACTATCAATCGCTTATGTATCAGAGGCTGCAAAACTTGAGGCAAGGAACGAAGTCTGTTAATGACTATGCTGATGAATTCTATCAATTGATTGCAAGGAACGATATCATGGAGACAGAGGAACAATTAACAGCTAGATTTGTTGGAGGGTTGCGTATGCAGATTCAAGACATGGTAAATATGTTTGATCCCAGATCTGTAGCGGAAGCACACCATAAAGCGTTGGCTTGGGAGAAGCAGGGAAGACGAGGAGGTGGTGTGTTTACAAATTCCAACAATCCAGTGAAGGGTGTTAGTGGAAGTTCTAATGTTTCAAAAGCTGTTGCAAAACCAATTGTGAATGAGATTGGGAAGGCGAAAGTCAATAATAGTTTCAAGTGTTATAATTGCCAAGAAATGGGCCACAAAAGTAATGAATGTCCAAAGCCGAAGAAGAGAGCTATGATAGCGGAGGTCGAGGATGAGGATGAAGAAGCTGAATGTTCCAATTCACCACCTGATGAGGAGGAAGAAGAAGTGTCGGGAGACGAAGGTTGTAATCTGATGATGAGGAGGTCTTGTTTGACACCAAAGCTAGAGGAGGCTTGTAGTTGGTTGAGGAGCAATATATTTCAGTCGACATGTACTATTCTGGGGAAAGTTTGCAAATTTGTTATTGATGCTGGAAGCTGTGATAATATAATTTCGTCAGAGGCTGTGAGGAAGTTGGCACTGAAGACTGAGAAACACCCAAAACTGTACAAGTTGGCTTGGTTGAGGAAAGGCAGGGAGGTGAAGGTTGGACGAAGGGCTTGTGTGAATTTTTCAATTGGAAAGAAATACAAGGATGAAATCTGGTGCGATGTGGTAGATATGGATGCCTGTCATTTGTTGCTGGGGAGACCATGGCAGTATGATAGGGCGGTGCAACATGATGGGCGTACCAACAGTTACAGTTTCATGTTTGAAGGTACGAAGATTACTCTAGTTCCAAAGAAGCGACCACAAGAAGAAAACAAACTGGAGGAGATTGAAGAGATGAAAACTTTATTATCCCTGAAGGAGTTTGTTAAAGAAGTCGAAGAGGAGCCGGAAGTATTCTTGTTAATTGGGCGTGAGAGCAATGAAGAGGTTGAAATTCCAGAAGAAGTGAAACCAGTATTGAAAGAATTTGAGGATGTATTTCCAGAGGAGTTACCAAAGGAGTTACTGCCACTGAGAGACATTCAACATCAAATTGATCTTGTTCCGGGAGCAATGTTGCCACATAGACCACATTATCGAATGAGTCCGAAGGAACATGAAGAATTGAGGAGGCAAGTGGAGGAATTGCTTGAACAGGGGCGTGTGCAGGAAAGTTTGAGTCCGTGTGCTGTGCCAGCTTTGTTAGTACCGAAGAAGGACGGGACGTGGAGAATGTACACTGACAGTCGAGCATTGAATAAGATTACTGTGAGATATAGATTTCCAATGCCGAGGTTGGATGACTTGCTAGATCAATTGAGTGGGGCTACTATTTTTTCGAAGATTGATTTGAAGAGCGGATATCATCAAATTCGTATCAGGCCAGGTGATGAGTGGAAGACTGCTTTTAAAACCAGGGAGGGTTTATACGAATGGCTGGTGATGCCATTTGGCTTATCAAATGCGCCGAGTACATTTATGCGGGTGATGAATCAGGTTTTTAGACCATTCATTGGGAAGTTTGTGGTGGTGTATTTTGATGATATTCTGATATACAGTGGAAGCGCAGAGGAACACTTGCAACATCTGAGAGAAGTATTGATGGTACTGCGACAAGAACAATTTTATGCTGCAACAAAGAAATGCGTGTTCATGACGCATAGTGTTTTATTTTTGGGATATATTGTATCGAAAGAAGGAATACAGGTAGACCAAAGTAAAGTTGAAGCTATCAGAGATTGGCCACAGCCCAAGACGATAACAGAGGTTCGGAGTTTCCACGGGTTGGCTTCATTTTATCGGAGGTTTATTCTACACTTTAGTAGTGTGATGGCGCTTGTGACTGATTGTATGAAGGGTAAACAGTTTTCATGGTCAGAGGAAGCAGGGAATGCTTTTGGGAAGATCAAGGAGTTGCTGACGTCTGCACCAATTCTAGTATTACCAGATTTTCAGTTAGTGTTTGAACTACATACTGATGCATCCAAGGTTGGGATTGGAGGAGTGTTGAGTCAGAGGGGACGTCCTATTGCATATTTTAGTGAGAAGTTATCAGAAGCGAAGATGAGATATAGTACATATGATGTGGAATTCTATGCTGTTGTACAAGCCACTAAACATTGGAGACATTATCTATTTCAGAAAGAGATTGTTCTTTACACTGATCATGAGGCGTTGAAGCATTTACAAGGGCAAGACAAGATTTCAGCGAGACATGCATCGTGGATTGCGTACCTTCAACAGTTTACGTTTGTGGTGAAACATAAATCTGGAGTTACAAACCGTGTGGCAGATGCATTGAGCCGAAGGAATCATTTGTTGACTACAATGAAAGTTGAGGTGACAGGGTTTGATGTGTTGCCAGAATTATTTGTCGATGATCCTTACTTTGCAAAGTTTGTTGATAAAGTCAAGGAGGGAGAGACAGACGAGTTTATGATGGTAGATGGTTTTCTGTTCAAAGGAAATCGATTGTGCATAACTGATTGTAGTTTGAGAATGAAGATTGTGAAGGAGCTACATGAAGAAGGCCACGTGGGTAGAGACCGTACGCTACAGCTGATTTCTCAATCTTATTTTTGGCCATCAATGAGGAAAGAAGTGGAAAGATTTGTGGAACGATGTCATATCTGTCAAGTGTCGAAAGGAACTGCGACCAATGCCGGATTATATATGCCGTTACCTGTACCAAATAAGCCTTGGGTTGATGTGAGTATGGATTTTATTCTGGGTTTACCGCGAACTCAAAGGGGAAACGATTCCATTTATGTGGTGGTGGACCGATTTTCGAAAATGGCACATTTTATTGCTTGTAAGAAGACGGCGGATGCTGTTCATGTTGCTCAGTTATTTTTCAAAGAAATCTATCGACTTCATGGATTACCAGAATCTATTGTGTCGGATAGGGATACTCGTTTTCTGAGTCAATTTTGGCTAAGTTTGTGGAAGATGGTCGGAACGAAGCTGAATTTTAGTAGCGCTTACCATCCACAAACTGATGGACAAACGGAGGTGGTTAACAGATCGCTGGGGAATTTATTGCGATGTCTGGTGAAAGATAATCTGAAGAGTTGGGACATGAAGTTATGCCAGGCAGAGTTTGCACATAATCATGCGGTAAATCGTAGCACAGGTTTCAGTCCATTTCAGATCGTTTATTCAAACTTACCAAAGGGACCGTTGGATTTAACGATAATACCACAACCAAAGGGGACCGTTAAACGGGCTGTTGATTTTGTCGATGGATTAGCAGAATGTCATAAAATCGTTCAGGAATGATTGGAGAAAGCAAATGAAAAGTATAAACGATTTGCGGATTTGAAGCGAAGAAGCGTTAAGTTTAATGAAGGAGATTTAGTATATGCTGTCCTAACAAAAGATCGCTTTCCAGTGGGAGCATACAATAAACTTAAAGCACGAAAGATTGGTCCTGTAACAGTTGTGAAACAGATCAATGAAAACGCTTATAGGTTGGAGCTGCCGGAGGATGTGTACACGTCTGACGTGTTTAATGTTAAACATCTTATACCGTATCATGGGAATGAGTTTGTTGTGGAAGAAGAGGGCGCAAATTCGAGGACGAATTTTTCCCAACCAGGGGAGGATGATGCAGCCCAGATTGTTACAGTCTTAGGTCGCGAGCGACCTAACAAGCAGATAGGTCGCGTGGATGAGGTACGACCTAAGTTAGGTCACATAAACGACTTGCGACCTAAAGGGGATGCAGTGAAACAGGATGTAGCGCTTGGGTTATGCCATAGGTCGCTAACGAGTTACGACCTAACGAAGCCGCGACCTAGCGAGGTAACAAAGCTACACAGTGAAAAATCGGAAGCAACGGAAGTGTTAGGTCGCGTACGACCTAACGAGGCCTTTAAGTCGCTCCAACGACTTAGTGAAGCTCGCAAACGACCTAACGAGTTAACTCACTCAGCAATGTCGCATTTTCATTTAAGTCGCGAACGACTTAACTTACCTGACGAGTTACGACCTAAGATAGGTCGCTCCGATATTTTAAGAAGGCAGTCTCGAGCTACGACCTAAGTTAGGTCGCGTGAACGACCTACGACCTAAGTTAGGTCGCGAGGAGAGTTAGGTTGCTGACTTTAGATGCCGCTTGTTTTTAGGTCGCTCACTGCTGTAAGTCTTAAGTCGCTCATGGGAAGGTCACCAGAAGCTGTTTCTTAAGTCGCTGCCTTGCTGTTAGGTCGGACAAGTGTTAAGTCGTGATGGTTTGTAATATGTTGTGTTGTATTTTCTTATGTTGTAATCTTTTAAGTCGTTATGTTTTTAGGTCGACTGTTTTAAGTCGTCTGTTTTAGGTCGTGTATGTTAGGTCGTGGCCGACCTAAGTGTTGTACAGAATTGTATGCGTTGAGTTGTAAGCCTATAAATAGGCGGGGGATGTCATTTTGTAAAAGGTTGTTGATTTTTGAATAAAATTCTTGTTTGAGAGCTTTGTGCCTCTTCTTAAATTGGTAGTTGAGTGTAATCTCCTATCTCCTCTTTCGGTTAATCGAGTGCGCTCGATTCAACGACTGCAGAAGCCGATTCACGGAATCTAGTGCGCTAGATCAACGTGCGAAGAATCGCAGATCTTTGAACACGGTATCGTGCGCGATCAACGTGTTTGGGATAGATAGAATTCGGTATCTTCGGATCAACGAATTTGGGCATTTCAGTATTCATCAATCCACCGATTGCTACTTTCATCGTTCTACCTTGTTTTTGTATAATCCGCTGCGTCACAAAGCATACCTCATTCTTAGTATCTTCTCTGAGAACGGCTTCTCGTTGTAGTCTTTGAAGAGTCCTTCGTTGCCTTGAATTCATGTTTGGATTTTTAGCATCTATTGTTAGAGGAGGACCATCTCTTCCCTAAGACATGCGTCTACTACCTACGGATAAATAGACGGTGTAAGGCCTTTGCCGAGGAAGGGCTCCTCCTATGTCTTATGGGGGAAGATCTTCGATGCCAATAAGGAGATAACAAGTAGCGACAAGGGACAGGAGATGGTGACCTCTGGTACTTGTTCATAGAAGGAGACTCGGAGTAATGACCTTATCTCTCACGAGAGTGAGGTCCTAGAACATCTTGCCGGGGTCTGGAATGAACATAAAATTCCCTAGGTTCATTATTTCTTTCTTATCCTTCATTGCTGAGGTGGTTAAAGCGTAGATCATACCCCCATCCGCTACCATAAGTCGATCAAATGCAAACAATCTCTCATGGATAGAGGAGCAATGGGAAACATGAATTTTGTGTGGTTGGATGAGCTCAGGCACTAGGACGACGTGAGCAAAGTCACGAGCTTTCATGACAAACGCATCCCTGTTACAGGCGGGAGCATCCCTAATAGGGGTATCGTGCATGACCTCTAACATGCGTCGTGCATGATATTGAAAGTATCGGGGACTGGGGGTGGAAGGGAAGGTCCGGTCCATAATGTTTGGGATTTTAAGACTATAGTCTCTTGTGTTTCCACCCGAGCAAGTAGGTCATTCAGGTCATGGGCTATCTGCCCCATGTTTGCTATCTCATTCACTAGGTCGAGCTACATATCATTGTTCATACTGGAAATTAAATTGATGGCACTGGCCCTAGTGCTATCGATAGTGTAATGACCGTTGGAGCTTTCGTCCTCAGTTTCACCATTAGTTGGCATGGTGAACGCTGTTTAGGAGTAGAATAGATAGTTTGAGGGGGGAAAATGATGGAAGTTGAATTTTTTTATAGGAGACCCTCATGCTAGTACCAAAACGTTGACTAGATTTCTAGCCAACATCAGAATTGCAATTAGAGGTGGATTTTTAGTAAATATTACTTACTAAAATCGTGGTTAAAACCGTAAAATAAGGAACGATCAAAGATAGTTCTAAGAAATGTAAGTAAAGTAAATGACACACGATCTAGAATGGTTCGACCATAGCAAAGATCCACGTCCCTTATGGTTGATGATTTTATTGTTTAGTATTTCAGTTACAAGAGAGCTATAATGACTATCAGCAAATATATCTTATGAGAGAAGAAAATTCGATCCTTATACAAGTGTATGATGACCTCTATTTATAATCCATACAGATCATACCTTGAGGGCTTAGATCGATGCCTTGAGTATTAAGTTTCCCCGTGACCGTTAATTGGGATGTGCAGTTCAAACGGAAGCCAATTAGGATCCTACGTGGAAAGAGAGACTCAAATGCATGCTAGCTGGTGGTCGTACCATGACGTGCTTGTGTTTGAGGGACAATGTGGAGTAAGAATTGGTTATTGTATAGTGACGCTTTTGCAGTTAGGCAGTGAAGCACAAAGAGTGGTTACTGCATAGTGATGCTTTTGTCAGATGAACAATATCGTTTTATGCCCTTCTTGTCAAGGGAGCAGTACGTGGTCATCCTTTTTGCCGGGTGACTAGGGGTTGTTAGAAGTTTGTCGAGTCGCGATAAAATATAGTGGCCGGAGAGGCTGGTGGCCTAGGAAGATGGCGACCATGCAGGGACACGGACGGATCCCATGGGCAGTCAAGGTGTTTGGAAGGTGATGCTATCTTGTGGTGACTTGGTCGTTGATGGCGAGGTAGGGAGGCGCTGTCGCGAGGCTTGAAGCTCTTTGTTGATCAAGAGGATGTGATGGGCAAGAACCTAGGTTTAAGGAAAGCGGGATGACCAGTTCTTTGCCAGTTGGGATGTTGAAAGCGGATGTACTTCCTTTATAACTTGTTAAACTACATTTGCTACCTTGTCCAAGTATTAACATGATAGTTGCAACGGAAATGAGCCTTTACCTTAGTAAGAAGTGTGTTTAAAACATTTTGTAAATATTTGCATATACAAATTACTTTTGTTTATATTTCTATATGTTTTGCAAAATCTTTGTTTATTTTAAAATTTTGAGCATATAAAATTGATTTCAATGATGATTAATATGATTTACTGCAATATCAAGTAATTTTGTGACATTTAAAAATTTTTAATCTATAAAATAAACTACCTTTTCATGTGTTTCTTTTTCTTTCTTTGTTGTTATGTTCGTCAACTTCCGCTCTCCGATTTTTTTATCTGATCGTAATTTTAATCGATATTCTCCTTGAATTTTTGTTTTTCGTTTATTATTAGAATGCAGTTATATGGATTTTTTTCTTCGAGACAGAAGATGTGCACACTTCAGATTGTGTGTTTGACATCGTGTTTGTTTACCGGTTTGTTGCAGCAATGATTCATACGAAGAAATTTGATTTTTCAATTTGGGAAGCAAAAAAATAAAATTGTAATTTTTGTATGTTTTGTGGAAAAAATGTTTTCTATTAAAACTTGTTTGGAAATAGGCGCGTGTGTTAGAAACTTTTCCAGTAAATAAATTAATTAGGTAACGATTCATTATTATGCGGGATGCCTTACCCAACTAATCTAACTCACGTTATATAATAGATTTATTTGTGGGAACACCAGATTTCGAAAATAACAAATTAAATAAAAATAAGCTATTTTGAAAATAAAATAAGAAGAAAAATGGCAATGGCGATGGCTTTTCGTCGAGTATCAACTTCATTTTTGAATAAGAAAGTGCCTCTTTGCCGTTGCTTGGTACTATCATTTTTATCATTTGCTAATTCTTGTTCTATAATTTTTGTCCAATCCAATCCCTTTTTCTTTATTGGTTTAATTTTGTTTATATTATTGTTAAAAATTACAGTCTTCATTGTCTAGTGAAGCTGTTTGTCATAAAGACAGATCTGATATCACGGTAATTTTCCTTTATTCCTACACCATTCTGAATATTATGATTAATTGTATATGGATCTCGTCTTTCGGTGATTTGCGATGGTAATCATTGTAGTGGCCTAAGCAACTGAATGCCCCACTTGAGGTTGTCGACCCTGAAATTGCTGATATTATTGAGCTTGAGAAAGCTCGACAATGGAAGGTATGTGAGAATTTATGTAAGAATATTTTCAAGTGAATTTAAGATTTGGTGGATGTTTGTGCAAAGAAGGTTGTTGAGGATTTGTCTGATTCAAAACTGATTATGTTTTGCCTTTCTTATCAGGCACAGAAAAGTATTAAATTTATGAAACGTCAGTTGAATTTGATTTTAGTTCAGATTCATGGGTCATTCTGTTATGTGAAAAGCGGTTAATTTTCATAAACATCCACCATAAGTTAGTAGTTACGCACCATAATCTTATTTATTCTACAATTTTAATATGCATAACATTGCAACACAAGTGGAAACTGGCTAGTGCTAATATACTTAAACTGTACCTTCAAAAATGAATTGTAACCGTTATTGTTTGTTGATTTATGTGTTATATTATATTTTAGGGACTTGAGCTTATACCTTCTGAGAATTTCACGTCAGTGTCAGTTATGCAAGCAGTTGGATCTGTTATGACAAATAAATACAGTGAAGGATACCCTGGTGCTAGATACTATGGAGGAAACGAGTATAATTCTATTACTGCAAATTTCATAGATTTATTAATAGAAGTAAACCTGGAAGTTTATTGGTTTTCTGCGTTTTCTTGATAGGTATATCGACATGGCAGAGACTCTGTGCCAAAAGCGTGCCTTGGAAGCTTTCCGTTTGGATCCTGAAAAGTGGGGAGGTAACATATATGCACTTTTTTTTAATACTGATGAAGAGAAACCGAGATTCACATTTTTTTTACCTTTTGTTTATTTTGGCACCTATATGATAGATGTCATGGAACAATTCAGATCACATGGTGTTAGCGAAATGAGATTCTTTAAGAAGTCTATTGCCCTAACAAAAGTACATCATTTCAAACATAGGATTGTGTTGCATTTTTTCTTTTCTCACTTCATGGCATGTGACTACTACACGTGAAACACTCAGTATTTTTCCTGAAATTGAATAACAATGGGAACAGCTTATTTTGACTTCCAAGCATCTGTTATAGCATCGTAATCATGCAATTATATGTATTACTTTAAATGTTTGCACCTTGCTGTCTTGTTTCTTATCTTTAGAAATGCATACACTGTTCTAGTTATGAACTCACCATTTGTATCTTTTTATGTGTTCCTACCTTTTTCACCCCAATAGGTTCTTTTCATACCTTGATAGGTTTTCAACAATGTTAATCGTTTGTCTCTCATGGGTCTTGCAGTGAATGTGCAGTCGTTGTCTGGATCCCCTGCAAATTTCCAAGTATATACAGCACTTTTGAAGCCGCATGAGAGAATAATGGCACTTGATCTTCCACATGGTGGGCACCTTTCACATGGGTATCAGGTATATGGTGGGTTTGGTAGTCATCATCAACAGTTCTTAGCTGCTAGAATCTTTGCATATCCTCGTTACATGTGTTATTGGTTATAATGTGTTTAGATATGATGTGAATTTAGATACACTAGGCTGTTTGTTTTCATTTTTTTTATAACTTGTAAATGTTAGATATGGTCATTGAGCTATTGTACTGTAAAAAGGGTTTGGGCTTAATGTAGATCATGATTATAACTGAGGTGATTAGAAAATTGCGATGTAGAAGTAGAATTTAGTTTATTCTCCTCGCTCTTTTTTTTGCCATTGCCAAATACTCTAATATGTGAATCCAACACGTTTTATGGTGCTTGCATAAAGTAATGTGTAATATAGATTTTCATTTTTGCATTGCTTCTTATTTCATGATGCTTCTTTCTGGTTTTCTTTTGCTGAGTCTTGGTTATTATCATTTCATGTTTTACAGATGTTGTTTCTATTCCTATATGGTTTTAATTAATAATTCTCCATTCTCACAGACTGACACCAAGAAGATATCTGCTGTGTCTATTTTCTTTGAGACAATGCCATATAGGTTGAATGAAAGTACTGGATACATTGATTATGATCAGGTAATTGCTTCCTTTTTAACAAAAAAGTTCCATCAAGACATTCACCAAACATGAAGTCAAATATTAATTATTTTTCATTTAGCACCAACTAAACTTTTGTTGTTCTCATTTGAGTATTTCTTCAATCACAGCTAGAAAAGAGTGCCTCACTGTTTCGACCAAAACTCATAGTTGCTGGAGCTAGTGCATATGCACGTCTGTATGACTATGCTCGTATTCGTAAAGTATACTCTTATTCTAGATTTCTTGAAAGTTCCCAATTTTTTCCCTCAAATATAATTAGTAACTATCAGCTTTCAATTTCAATAAAATGGAAGTAATCGTTTGTTTAGGTTTGTGACAAGCAGAAAGCCATCCTTTTGGCTGACATGGCACACATAAGTGGACTGGTTGCAGCTGGTGTTATTCCATCACCTTTTGAATATGCAGATGTGGTGACTACAACAACTCACAAATCACTACGTGGGCCACGTGGAGCTATGATCTTTTACAGAAAAGGGGTAAAGGAGATAAACAAGCAAGGGAAAGAGGTAGAGGAAGAATCTCCTCACTCTAATCACCTTTTTACAGTCGCCATTCACAATGGGTAATAACTGTTGGGATACAAAAATGACAATCCATTATTATGTTCATTTGAAGGTAATGCATGACTTGGAAGACAAAATAAATGCAGCTGTCTTCCCTGGGCTTCAAGGTGGTCCGCACAATCACACAATTACTGGTTTAGCTGTTGCTCTCAAACAGGTAGTATCAAATGAAAATGTACAACTGTTCCTATATCTATGAAATGGTTTGGTTGATCAACACACGCTGCACAAGGCCTGTTGAGAGAAAGTATAAGCAGTTAGTGTATCATATAAGCTTTAAT
Source organism: Allium fistulosum (assembly GCA_030737815.1). Classification (NCBI taxonomy): domain Eukaryota; kingdom Viridiplantae; phylum Streptophyta; class Magnoliopsida; order Asparagales; family Amaryllidaceae; genus Allium; species Allium fistulosum. Next base: position 5,216,285 of record JASFAW010000015.1, read on the forward strand.
TTGTGAGTTTGATGTGCAAGCTAACATATTTTTTAAAACAGGTAAGACATCAAATGCAAATGCACTTTTTTTCCTATTGCTTTGCATTTCATTGCACCGCACACCATAAAGTGGGGGTTGTTCTACTACCTCAAACCATCACTAATTTGTTACAAGCTTATATAATAAGAAACAACCATCATATCGATATGTAAATTAGGTTGTCTATTTTCGATGTGGTGTTTAGTGTTGTCATTTTAGTACAGGCCGTATCTTTAGTTTTTTTTGTGATGATATCATATTATCTTTCTTATTTCTTATTGTGCAGGCAACGACTCCTGAGTACAAAGCATATCAGGAACAAGTTATTAGTAATTGTGCAAAATTTGCTCAGGTAATCATTTGATTTTTGCTTGTCAATGTTTATTGTAATTTTGTTGCTCTTTCATGATTACTACTGAAATATAGTTGAATCTCACTCTCTAGCTTATAAAATCAATTTTCCTGCAGAGTTTGATCGCAAAGGGGTATGATCTTGTTTCAGGTGGAACTGAGAACCATTTAGTACTGGTGAACTTGAAAAATAAGGTAATCAATATGTATGTTTATCAGAATCTAAATCAAATTTAATTTCCTTTCATAATTAGTTGATGTTGTACTTGTGAAAACAGAGAAACTAAATGCTATATAGATGAGTTTAAAATTGTGGAAATTAGGCCGAAGGGCTTTTCATTATAGAGTAATAAGTTCTAAGAACAACACTTGTGAATAATTAGTTTTAAGGACAATTTACAGGAAAATGATAGATTCATTTATCATTATTTCTGTATAACTGAAAATGATAACTTAATTTTTTTTTTCCGGTGAATTGTCCTTAAAACTAATTTTTCAAAAGTGCCATCTTTAAAACTTATTACCCTGCGCAAAGAAGTCCTTTAAGTGAAAATCCATCCCTTTGAAATTCCAGTGTTATATTCTCAACAATACTCAGAGTTATCTTTTAAATCTGGAAATTATGATTTGCATCAGTACGTCGACTGTATTTTATGATCGTTTATTATTTTGTTTTTGCAATAATTTGGATACAATACGTTTTAACTTCCTTTGGAAAAGTGTGCGTGTCAACACACACATATATGGGGCTAGGATCGGCTATGCCTCATTTTTGCTACACCTCAAATCCCCTTTGATTTCAACCACTTGTTCCTATTTAAATAATATACTTTTTCTCTACTAAAGGGATAAGAGAGAGACTGTATATTATTTAATTCGGAATATACAGCCGAAACCAAGGAGGAGTTGAGGTGCAACAAAAATGAGGTTTATCCATTTAACCACACGGCAAGGATCGTACACTTCACTTTGGCTACACCTCAAATCCTCCAGATTTCAACCAAATGTTTCCATTTAAATAATAGGACGAAGTGATGAGAGAAACTATGGTTATTTAAATAAGAACGTGTAGTTGAAATCAGGGGATTTGAGATGTAGCCGATGCTTGTCCATACACATAGTGTGTGTGTATGTTCATACATACATAAATACATACATATGTATGTATCTGTATAGTGGAAAAAGTAAGGGACGGTTGACACCATATACTAATTAACTATTTGAGCATAACAACGATGTATATAAACAACTGTTACCAATATATTATGTAAAAAAGATGAAAGAAGGAAAATTAAACCCTCAAAATGATATTCCATGTCCTTATGCGCATGCACATGCAGACATCTCTAGAAATTATATTCATCGACTTGGATTAAAAGGATAACAACTGCCGCTTTTCTTTGTTATTTGTATTATTATCATTTTCTTCTTGCATCTGGTCCACCTACACTCTTAAACGTTTTTAGGCTCCTCTTCGTTCAAAGACTCCAAACATGTACAAATAGCAGGAAGCACCAGCCTTTGAAAATCTCTTAATTGATTTTTCTTCTTAATATGGTTGGTAACAAAACCCTTTTTTTCTTGCATACGTGTTGAATAATTTGAATTGGTTCTTCATCTTTGCTTGCATCACACCATACACACACACACACACGAGAAATTCTATTGGAACACAACTTGGTGACATGATGGATCTCAACCATTGGATTGCTCAATAAATTCAACCTACCGGTTCAGATCTATCGTGTCACTATTTGTGTTTTATTTTGTATCTAAATAGCCGGCCTCGATACATATGCATATACATATACATACGTGTGTGTACACACACTTATACATACATATATGTAAATATACATACGTATACGTGTGTGTTATATAGTTAGTTAGTAAATGAACAACCAATGAGTATACATCTGAGCTATTCGATGTATTTGGTCCATTTTAAAACATAATCTCATTTTAGTGCATTATCGAACTTAAATAACATATCTTGCAAACTTACTTCCCCATTGGTCTTATTCCAGGCTAACTTGAAATAAAATACTCCATCATTAGTGTCTTTACCCTCAGCCATGTCATGCGTTGGTAAATTTTCATGATATAATTTCATTATCAAAAGCAGTTGAGATATAAAGTTTTTGAGTGCGCCTCTTTTTTGTTTAAATTATCTGATCTAATACGTCACTTTTCGCACCACGCCTCAGTCAATCTTTGCCTCCACCAATGGATCTAAACATACATTTGTACTTGCATTGTCATCTATTCTTCTTTCTATATTTACTCTAGCACACATTTCTTTGCTTTAGACTAGTTTTATCCTCACAGACCTTTGTTAAATGTATCCATCAATCAAGGTAAGACATTCCATAGCGTTCAAGAGCAGCAGCAACCCATTGGTCAGATATATCGCTGTCTCATTCCACCTTCATTTTAGAGGGTTCAGAGAATGTCCCGCCTATGTTTAGCCCCTTCCACAATGTATTAGTACATACATTTAACTCTAGATAAGATAAATAAAATTATTTAATAGGGGTGTAGAGTGTATTGAATTGTATATATGAGATTGTATTAACTTGGGTGAACATATTTGATAGTTCAGTACAAAAGGAGCATATACATTATCCTAAGTTAGTGCTGACTGCAATGTAGAAACTGATGGTTCACAAATTTATATCAATGCATGCAATATTTTTGTTTTATCAAGGCAGCAATATTCAAACGTCTTTTATCAGAACTAGTAGTGGGAACTCATCTTTAATTCTTGAATCAATGTTATAGGGAATTGATGGATCTCGAGTAGAGAAGGTGTTAGAGGCAGTTCACATCGCTGCTAATAAGAACACAGTCCCAGGTGATGTATCTGCTATGGTTCCTGGCGGCATTAGAATGGGTAAGTTTTCCTTCTTGCACGCTAACATATATTTTTAGCTTGAGAACGAAATATTTCATTTATACTTGCAACTTTTTCTTATGAAGGAACTCCTGCCCTTACATCAAGGGGATTTGTTGAGGAAGATTTTGAAAAGGTTGCAGAGTTTTTTGATATTGCCGTTAATCTAGCTCTTAAGGTCAAGTCCGAAACAAAAGGTATGTACAACTTCTACAAACATGGGTTGGTTCGAGATATGACTTCAAAGGGGACACAATTTTGAAGACATACGAATTTTTTGTTTGGTAGATGTGTAGAAGTTCAAACAACAGTTAGCAGACTAATTGTACATATAAAATAAAGTGAAAATTATGGTCACATCCCTAAAACCAAACGTAATTCACAAAAACTCCTTCCGTTCGAAACTTTATAAATCCGGTCCCTATTTTTGTTTCAGCTTAATTCTTTTCCATAAATACCCTCATTTATATTGTGCTTCACTTTTTCTATCTGTGATTATTTGGTTTATATTGAACGATAAAATTATCCTTACTTAATGATTTATCTGTTTGCAATAAAAGATTTTTACTGAAATACTATGTAAGGTCGTTTTCTGCAACTATTGCAGTAAGTTCGTTTTCTGCAACTATTTGCAATAGTTGCAGAAATGTCTGCAACTATATGCAATAGTGGTATAGTTGCAGAAATGTCTGCAACTATTGCATATAGTTGCATTTCGCAACTATACCATATAGTTGCAGAAATGTCTGCAACTATTTGCAATAGTTGCAGACATTTCTGCAACTATTTGCAATAGTTGCATCTGCAACTATTTGCAATAGTTGCAGAAATGTCTGCAACTATTGCATATAGTTGCAGACATTTCCGCAACTATACCATATAGTTGCAGACATTTCCGCAACTATACCATATAGTTGCGGAAATGTCTGCAACTATATCATATAGTTGCAGAAATATCTGCAATTTTTTGCAATTTTTATAAATTTAAAAAAAAATCGAAAATGTTCAATATTTGCTGAATTGTCTGCAAAAATTTGAAATAATTGCAGCTTTAATACAAATTTAAATTTTTGGTATCAACAATGGATCTCATTTTAAAGATCATAAAATTTACGATTTTTTGGTGAAAACGTTATGTTGATCCGATTTTTGTAAATAAAATTATACACGTTTGAAAAGTTAAAAATATAAAGGGTATTTGGGTCTTTTGCGTGCGTGAATTTGAAAAGAGGGAGCGGAAACGTAAATGTTGGTTGTGAAGGATGTTCTCTCTATTTTAAAACTTGTTAGGGATGTGAGCCAAACTTACCCTAAAATAAAATAGTCAAAAATAGTAAGAATTACGGTATATCAAAGAAAATTACCATATTATTCCTAAATACAGAGCTACACATCCATCATTATGTGCTTCGAACAACTTGGTTATCTCTTTGGTTTGATTCGTAATCTGGATGTTTCTTCCATCTTGTAAATTTTAATATATTTTTGTGTATGTATTGCAATGAAAACAGGAGGGACGAAGCTTAAGGACTTTGTAGCCACTCTGAAGACAGACAGCAGTATCCAATCAGAGATTGAAAAGCTCCGCCATGACGTAGAGGAGTTTGCAAAGCCATTCCCTACTATTGGATTTGAGAAGGAGACAATGAAATACAAAAATTGAGAGGGGAACTTAATTCAAGGTATGTTGTCTATCCAAACAGCACATTAAACCATGATTTTCAAGCCTCTGATATATGAAGCTGTTTTGATTCAATGTATTGGCTGTTTCTAACTAATTATTTTTTCTGCAGCTTCTTGAGCTTTATCATGGTCAATAACATGATCCCATGGTGGAAATACGAATGTTCCAAGTAATAGTTGTTGAAGCATTTCAGACTATATTATGTTGCCGTGGTATATAAATTTTGATTATATCTTCATTTAAATGATTAGTTATGCTAAGCAATAATCATTATAACAGTTACTCGATCTTTCTGCTTTATTTAATTGCACTCTATCTGTTTGTTAACGGATATGGTCCTTGCGAGTTTGCATTGAGGTTGCATATCCAGAAATTTCGTAGGGTCCGCGCAGGGTTGGGGTTTGAGGAGTTGGGTTTGCCTTAGGCAAATACAATTGTGTTTCCCTAAACAACATGCGTAGGTATGCAAAAGCAAAATAAACAAAAAATGCGTAGGTCTGTCGGATAATTTCGAATGCGGGTAGTGCCATATCCATATTTATATTTGAAATTATTTTCGGATATTGGATAATTATTCTATCTACGAACGATAAATCAAGAAATATAAATTAAAATTTTTGATTTAACATAATTTTTTTAATCTCATTGATTTTAAAGGCAAATCAACAAATATAATAATAATAATAAATAATAATTTTGAGTTGTTAATAAGCATCAAATGCATATAATACAAACTATTAATTTAAATAAACAATAAATACATGTCTTTCGTTATATACATAAAATAACAGTTAATTTTGAACAAAACCGTATATATAATTTTCGGATATGAATTCTTTCATACCAGTATCCGATTTTTTGAATATTAGACATGTTGTCTCATGGCACAGCAGTTGAATTGTTGAAACACTGTTAACCAAACTTCGTAACCCATTAATAAAAGCTGATGATGCGCTTTTTTATTTAAAACATATCATCAGATAACCAGCATTTACTCCTCCTCTGCCGTTGCCCATTTGGAGGGGGTTTGAACTGGGCCTGGGTCTGCGCTCTATTAAAACTAATGTTGCATCTACTTTAAATTGAGTTCACACTGGGGCCGTTAACTGCTCAAATCATCATTTACATTTAAAATTTTATTTCCACCAACAACGATTGAGATTAAAGTTGAATGTCTAAATAACATTAACATACCGATTCCATATATTAACTCAGGATAGACACGTTCCAAAACATTTTATTGAAAGAACTTTTTCTATTCGACGATCCATTACTGACACCGATCGAAGATAAATAATTTTATTTGAAAACGTTTAGCCAAACATTGTTTAATTCTTTTGGAATAATGTTATTGAATGAATACAGTGTGGTGGAATGTAAGGTAATGTTTGGTTTTCCCTTCTTAATTTTGGATTTTCGTCCATACAAAAATACGCACAGCGTATATGTCTCATGGAAAACGATCAATTTAGAAAATAAAGTTAATATACAAAATAGAAAACAGCTTTTATTTTATCTGAAGAGAAAGCACAACAGGGTCAACAATCTTATAACCTAGATTAGGATAGCTCACCACCGCAAGATCTCGCAAGATCAAACGGTTGTTGTCTATTGATATATAATGACTTGGATCACCAGAAATATGGGCTGGGCCTAATTATTTTTGATCTGTATAAATAGATAATTGTTCTAATGTATTCTGTACAGCATAACATTTTTGATATCAATACAATTGTTCTCTTTTACAATTACAATTCATATCATATCCTAATATGGTATCAGAGCAAATCGCCTAAAGGCATTTATTTTTCTGTGCTGATCATCACTGAGACGAAGTGTCACTTCGTTCCCCTCAGAATATATTCTCATCACCGGGGATTAACCTCTCCGATCAAGAATAGTATCCGTACTCTAACCGTGCCACGCCAAGAAGGGATCAGATCATTGTCTTCATCTCCACTTCTGGCTGCACAGTTCAGTATTCCTCTTTTTTAAAGATTCATCAGCAAAGCATCAAGAAAGCTCCAGCCAACTTTCTGATTGCATCAAGATCCCCTGATTTTTCCTGTTCAAGAAACAAGGCAAGAATCAGTTCTTATCAATTCTTTCTGAAATGGACCACGATGAAGATGATATAACATCGGCAACATCAAAAAATGAGGAAAGGGAAACTGCATCATCCCTTGTCAAACTCAAGAGTAATGTCATAACCATCCCTCTCGATGAAGATAACTACATCTTGTGGAAGTACCAAATTGATACAGCCTTGAAAGGGCATGACCTTCAAGATTATATCAAAGGCACCATATCCATCCCACCTGTCATGAAAAAGGACAAAGAGGGAAATGCTGTTAACAACCCTGATTATGCAAATTATCAAAAGCAAGACAGTCTATTATCTTCATGGCTATTATCCTCTATCAGTGCTAGCCTACTGTCACAAGTTGTTGGATGTAATTGATCTCATGAAATATGGTCATGCATTGAACAGATTTTCAATTCACAATCGGCGGCAAGGATAATGCATTACAAGAGACAACTACAAAATGCAAGAAAGGAAGACATGAACATGAGGGACTACATTGCCAGAATCAAAAACTTGTGTGATAAGCTAAGTGCAATGGGTCACAAGATTTCAGATAGTGAACAAATTCTCACTATAACTAATGGTCTAGACGATGAATATGAGTCAGTGGTTACCTTTATCGCATCTCAAAAGACACTTCCAGACCTACAGTACGTACAGTCAGCTCTTATTGCTCATGAAGGAAGAATAGAGCAAAGAAAGGCTATACAATTTGAAATGTCAGTTAACTACGCATCTGGTTTCAATCCAAGAAACAAGAATCAGCAAAAACCTACACAAGGCCAAAACTCTAAACCTGATGGTCAACAATCAAGAAGTAACCAACCTCAAAGAGGAAGAGGCAAAGGCAGGAATAACTATAATAACAGAGTGAAATGTCAAATATGTGAAAAGTTTGGCCATGTAGCCAACAAATGTTATTTCAGATTCAACTCTGAATTTAACATAGGACAGCCAAGCCAAAAGGGACCTAACATCAATATGGCTCAAATAAATCAGCAGTCAAAAACCAACGGTGATGGTTTCAAAACACAAGGCAGCAATGGTGATGACTCAGTCAAATCAGAAGATCTGAACGTCGAAGACTGGTACCCAGACTCAGGTGCAACAAATCATGTCACCAACAACCTTCAGAATTTAAATCTTGGGAACAAAGGCTACTCAGGTATGGAAAATATAACTATGGGCAATGGTGAAGCTATAAGCATATCACATATTGGAATTGGCAGTATTATAGGTAAGAGGGAATTATTTTTAAACAACCTATTAAGAGTACCCAAAATCAAGAAAAACTTGATAAGTGTTTCTCAATTTGCCAACGACAATAATGTATACTTTGAGTTTCACCCTAATTTTGCTTAGTTAGGGATTTACTGAATAAAAACATATTATTACAGGGTAGTTTGGACAGAGGCTTATACAAATTCACTTCCATCAAGTCCAATAAAGATCATATAGGGAGAAACTGTTGTAATCATATCAATACTACCATGTCAAGTAAAAGAAATGTTGTTGAATGTTGGCACAAGAAACTGGGACATCCCAGTAATGATATTGTAAAAAGGATTCTAAAAGATAATAAAATAGAATTTGACAATACACCTGTTTCTGAAATTTGCACACACTGCCAGATTGGCAAAATACATAAATTACCATTTGCTAGGTCTGAAACTGTACATAGTCAGCCATTGAGTCTGATTGCAGCAGATCTATGGGGTCCAGCACCACATGTCTCATCTCTGGGTCACAGGTACTATCTTTCCTTAGTTGATGCTTATTCCAGGTATACATGGATATTCTTTCTTAAATCTAAATCTGAAACTTATAGTGTAATAAAACATTTTATTACTCTTATTGAAAGACAACCTAATTACAGTGTGAAAACTTTTCAAAGTGATGGAGGAAAATAATTTTTACCTCTCAAAATTTTTTTTCAAGAAAAAGGCATTCTTCATAGAGTCACATGTCCTCATACATCAGAGCAAAATGGGTTAGTTGAAAGAAAGCACAGACATATAGTAGACACTGGTCTAACATTAATGTCTCAAGCTTCTATACCAATGAAATACTGGAGTGATGCATTCTACACATCAGTTTACCTTATAAATAGAATGCCCACTAAAATTTTAAAAAATATGTGTCCCTATGAGAAAATTTATGGCATAAAACCCAATTATCATTTTTTGAAAACTTTTGGGTGTCTCTGTTTCCCATATCTTAGGCCTTACAACAGGCATAAGTTAAGTTTAAGGTCTAGTCCTTGTACTTTCTTAGGTTACACTAATAATAAAAAAGGATACAAGTGTTTAGACAACAAGGGGAGAATTTATATATCAAGACATGTTGTATTTAATGAACATATATTTCCTTTTGCAGAAAAAGGAGTTGCTGCAAGAAGAAAATCAGACACTTCAAACATTATAGTTCAACCCATTCCTATCTTATCTGAAGATTTCCCCATAAACAAAAACAACAAAAATCAAGTCTCAACAGAGAAATATGCCTCAGATGCCAGATCAGAATGCAGTTCTGACATGCCACCACAACTATATGAAGACACACCACAAACTGAAAACAATGGGAACAACACATCCAATGAGACTGAAACATCAGAAAACATATCAAGTGAAAGTGATCATGCACAACAACATAACATCATAGCCACTGGTCATCATATGACAACAAGGTCAAAAAGTGGGATTTTTAAACAAAAATATACTCTGCTTCTATTAGTGACACAGAACCACAAAATTATGAACAAGCCATCAAACATGATGAATGGAAAAAGGCCATGAATGAGGAATATCATGCACTCATAAAGAACCAAACATGGAGCTTAGTTGATCAGCCAAAAGACAAAAATATTGTGGGATGCAAATGGACCTACAAAATTAAGAAAAATGCAGATGGTAGCATAGCTAAGTACAAAGCCAGACTTGTTGCAAAAGGTTACTCACAACAATTCGGCTTTGACTTCAACGAAACTTTCTCTCCCATTGTGAAGCCCACTACCATTCGACTCATGTTAACCTTAGCCTTGTGCAAAAATTGGCAAGTAAGACAACTAGATGTGTGCAATGCCTTTTTAAATGGAGATCAACATGAAGAAGTATTTATGCAGCAGCCAGAAGGATACATCATAGATGATAATAAAGTATGCAGACTACACAAAGCAATTTATGGTTTAAAACAAGCATCAAGATCATGGCATGAGAAACTGAAAGCAACCCTTTTAAAATTTGGATTCACTCCCACCAAATCTGACAGTTCTCTATATATGAAGAACAATGGCAACGTCATTTATCTACTCGTTTACGTAGATGACATCATTATTACTGGTAATGATGATAGTGAAATCACAAATACAATACAACTTATTGACAAAACTTTTGCTATCAAGGATCTAGGGGATATAAATTATTTCCTGGGCATACAAGTCACAAGGAAAACCAAATCAGAAATATTTCTATCTCAAAAGAAATACATTGGTGAAATTCTCAAAAGGGCCAACATGAATGAAGCCAAGTGTTTACCTACTCCTATGGTCTCTAACTTGCACTTATCAAAACACAGAGGTGAAGCTATCGAAAATACCAAACAATACAGAAGTATTGTCGGTGCCCTACAGTATGCAACTATAACCAGACCAGACATCTGCTATAGTGTGAATAAGGTGTGTCAACACATGCAAAATCCCCTTGACGAGCACTGGAAGGCGGTCAAACGCATTCTCAAATACTTAAAAGGAACTCAAAATCATGGATTATCTCTAAAAGCTTGCAATGACATAAATATAAATGCTTACAGTGATGCAGATTGGGCAAGCGATGTGGACGACCGCAGATCCACCTCTAGATACTGCATTTTCTCGGACCAAACCCAATTTCGTGGTGCACGAAAAAGCAAGCCACCACATCTCGCTCTAGCACGGAGGCAGAGTACAGATCTCTCGCGAGTGTCACCGCAGAGATAACCTGGATTGAAGCCCTAATGACTGAATTAGGGTTCAGCAATCGAAGGAAGCTAGTAGTATGGTGTGACAATCTGAGCATCATCTCTCTCTCAGCCAATCCCATACAACACTCGCGTACAAAACATATTGAAATTGATTTGCATTTTGTACGTGAGAAGACAGAAGCTGGAAAATTGGACGTAAGGCATGTTCCCACATATTATCAACGAGCTGACATCTTAACTGTGACGACCGCCCATGACCCCTGCACCGAATCTAGAGAAAGTGCGCTGTAAAGTGTGCCAGGCGACCATGGACGATTGTCAAGGTAAACAGAATCTATCGTATTACTCACAGCGCATGGACAAAATACAATAGAACATATGTATAGTGAAGCTTTACAGAACAAAATGCCATCATATAAAACTCCATAATAGTTGAATACAAGCATCCAAATAGCCAATACATCAAGCCTCACTACATAACACTCAGAGAATACAAAACAGCGGAACATCCAGTACATATAATAAGAAGATAATATGCAACCCTCCAGCTCGTCTTCGATATCAGCATCGTGAGAAGAGAACAGCACCTGTCACCTGCTACCTAGTCTGCCCGTCCCAAAAATGGACGAACAGCCCAAGGCAATAAGAATTAAAACATAAAGCCTTGAGTCAGACAACAGTCTTAGTGAGCAGTAAATTAACTAACAACATACCAAAAGAGCATAAAGGAAAAGGAATAGGAATACAACCCTCCCACTCCAACCTCTTTCTACAGTGATAGCCCCCAGACACACACTAAGCAGAAGCAAACATAACAGAGTATACAATGTAAAGTAAAGAAATTATCACTCGAGTCAAGGGCGATGTTTTCCAAGCACAAACCCCCAAGGCCTAAACCAAGATCAGATAAGCACCCAGAAAACACTGCTCTTGAGACCGAATGACGATACAACCAAACATCCATGACTCTGGCTATCACTGTTATCATTGCTTCGATATCACCGTTAATTGAATGACCGGCACATTCTTTCAGCCGTCCGTCAAGGGCTAATGGAAACCCCGGTTCTAGACATAACTCCCGCACGTCGTCGCAGCCCGTGCCTAGGACTATCGAATCTGCCCAGAGTACTCGACCATCAACAGTTGGTCGTTGGGACTATCGAATCTGCCCAACCGTACTCTTGCTTAGAGCATGCTAGAACCTTCAACAACGATGCTATCCAAGCCTCCTAGTCATCCTCCTTGACGACTATTTCCATACTAGCTCAAGCGCCTCTCAAGCATCCATTACTCTTAACTCGAATCATATCACCGAGTTACCAACGTGCTTGGAATGATCCCGTCTGGATTAAACCAAGTCTTCATCACATGATTGCCTCGCTTCATTACATCCTCGCAAAGCTTCATCTCAACATCACATCATCAAATCTATGCATAAGAGCTTCATCATCCCGCTACATATGCCACGAGCAGCTTTCCCAATTCAAGAGCCTTTCTCCTAGCTTTTGAATCATCTTCGGTCTAAATCAAACCATCAATCATCTAATTCATAACAATCAATCAAACCAAACATTAATCCAAGCAATCAAGCATTCAAATATGATCTAAGTAGATAATTACAACAATAATGGCATTTTTGTAATTAAAGAGTTGAAAGTCTAACATGCATGAAATCATAAGAAATATCTCTACAATCTTGATGAATGAACTTGCATAGGTTAACACTTAGTAAAATGGTTGTCAAATCATCATGAACAATGGATCTACATGGATCTACACTTAGGATGAAGAAAATGCATGAAAATCATTATTTTAACACCAAATCGAGCTAACAATCCGATATACTTCTTTGGATCCTTGTGAGAGATAATCACCACTCACCAAATCACTTAAACAACCCCAAATCAACACGCTTCAGATCTGGACAGCGAAGGATCAATCTTGATCTATCACGAATCCGCTTCAAACGAAGAAATCTCTCTAGAAAAGATGAAGATCTTCAATCTAAGCTCTTGAATCTTCAATCTTGATCTTCGATTTGGATGAAAGGAAGCACTAGATTAGAGTGGAGAAAAGAAGTGAAGAAGTGTAGAAGTCGAGCTCTCAAAATGGCAGCACTTCGTTGCTTCGAAAACCGGATCCCAAAAAGTGAGATCAACCCTTCCTATTTATAGCAGAAAATCCCTTAGGTCGCTCGGAGTTAGGTCGTCCACGACCTACGACCTAGCAACATAACCGACCTAACCAAAGCCAACAACTACGACCTAACAGATGAGTGATTCACACGACCTAACAACTCACGTGCTTCAACGACCTAACTGCGCACACTCCTACGACCTAATGGCTTAGCAACCCATGCGACCTAACAGAGCCCTCCATCCTACGACCTAACGAGGTTACGACCTAACACTTAAGCGCATTAGCGACCTAACGCTTAAGCGCTTACGCGACTTATCACTCACGCGACCTAACACTTAGACAAAACCCAGCGACCTAACAACTCACGCGACCTAACACTTAGACAAAACCCAGCTATCCACTAGGTCGCAACATACTGGATTGTTAACTCGTTAACCCTTAGGTCGCGAACTACTATAGGTCGCTCCCTGCTTATCCCCTAGCTTCCTTAGGTCGCTGCCCCTATAAGTCGTCTACGACTTAAATGTTATCAACTCCTAGGTCGCTCAACCAACCTAAACTGCCATACGACCTAACCACCTCATCCTTAGGTCGCACACGATCTAAGCTAACCTACAACCTAGCTTTTAGGTCGCTCCACCTTCCCAGGTTGCCAACTACGACCTAACCTCCTAAGGTCACGACTTATCACCTAGGTCGTTCACGACCTAGGACTTAGAAAAATCTGCCTAAAAATCTGAAATGACTAGAAAATGCTAAAATCCCAGATTTTGACGAATTTATCGATCCGTAAAAATACGGGTCGTTACATTCTCTCCCCCTTAGGAATTTCGTCCCCGAAATTCCAAACAAACAAAGCAATCAAAGACTATTCTGTACGCCTACCAACCATAACAATCAACAAACCATGCATTCAATTCTAGCTTAGCGTACAGAGTTCTAACACTAGAACAAGTTACAATATCGTGAGATGACACGACACCTTAGGGCCATACCTTGAAGAGTTCAGGATGAGCTGCCTTCATCCTCTCTTCCACCTCCCACGTACAGTCGTTATCATCATCACTCCATTGTATCTTGAGCAACTTAACTACCTTCCTCCTAAGCTGTTTCGTGTCAGTTTCCACAACACGAAGCGGCTTACGAGGTCTTCTATCGACTGGATCAACTTCGAAATCTTCACAGCTATCAGCAGAAACCACCGTACTCGAGTCGTGCACATATTTCCGTAGATATGATACATGAAAAATATTGTGCACACTCGACATCTTCTCTGGTAACTCCAATCTGTAGGCGAGCTTTCCAATTCGCTCGATGATCGGGAATGGTCCAACAAATCTCGGAGTCAATTTTCCTTTCTTCCTGAATCGAATAACATTCTTCAGTGGAGAAATTTTCACAAAAACCATATCACCTACGTCGAACTCCAAATCCTTACGACGCTTATCAGCACAACTCTTCTGACGGTCTTGGGCTGCCTTCATTCGTTGCCGAATGATCTCTATACAATCTGAAGTCTGCCGAATCATCTCTGGCCCAAGTATCAGCTTTTCTCCAGTTTCCAACCAACATGTCGGAGAGTTACACGGTCTTCCATACAATGCCTCATACGGTGCCATACCAATACTTGACTGGTAACTGTTGTTGTACGCAAACTCCACCAAATGAAGGTGATCTTCCCATGATCCTCCGAAGTCCAAAACACAAGCTCTAAGAAGATCTTCCAAAACTCGGTTAACTCTCTCGGTCTGACCATCTGTTTGAGGATGATAAGCTATACTCAAACACAACTCGGTTCCCAAAACTTCCTGGAAGCTCTTCCAAAATCCACTAGTGAACAATGGATCCCGATCGCTTACTATACTCTTCGGAATACCATGAAATCGAACTATCCACTTAACATACAACTCAGCCAACTTTGATGCAGTCCTAGTCGATCGAACAGGAATGAATCTCGCACTCTTAGTTAGACGATCCACAATGACCCAAATCCCTTCATTTCCCGTTCTGGTTCTAGGTAGTCCATCAATAAAATCCATCGATACCTGCTCCCACTTCCATATAGGAACTTCTAATGGCTGAAGTAATCCACTTGGCTTCTTCTGCTCGACTTTTACCAACTGGCAGTTCATACACTTGGAAATAAAATTCCCAACATCCTTCTTCATGCCTTCCCAGTAGTAGGTTCTCTTCATATCCCGATACATCTTATTTCCACCTGGATGAATTGTCAGCTTCGAGTGATGACTTTCCTTCAGAACTTCTCTCCTCAATTCATCTATATCGGGAACAACTAATCGTCCTTGCTTCCGAAGCCAACCCTCTCGATCGACCTCGAATCCTTTATCCTTTTCTGGATCCAATCCAGATTCCAAATCACGGATAATCTTGACAAGCTTATCGTCTCGCTTTTGGCTCTCGCCAATCCTTTCCACAAGAAAAGGTCTTATCGATAAGTTTGCCAACATCTCAGGTTCCAATTCGCATCTAGGCCTGAAGTCAAATCCAGCTAAATACCCGAGATTCTTCCATTCTGAAAACATGACTCCCAATCCTGCATGTCTTCGACTTAACGCATCTGCCACTGCGTTACCTTTTCCCGGAGTATAAGCTATACCAAAATCATATGATGCTAAAAACTCTAGCCAACGTTGCTGCCGAAGATTCAAATCCTTTTGGGAGAAAAGATACTTCAACGACTTATGATCTGTAAACAACTCAAATCGAATTACCAATAAATAATGTCTCCACATCTTCAGAGCAAAAACAATCGCCGCTAACTCCAAATCATGAGTCGGGTAATTCCTTTCATGCGGCTTCAGTTGTCGACTGGCATACGCAACAACTTTATCCCTCTGCATTAGCACTGCTCCAAGTCCAGTACCACATGCGTCGGTGTAAACCACCATCTCATCATTCCCACTTGGAATAGTCAAAACAGGAGCACTTGTCAATCTCTCTTTCAGGATTCCGAAAGCTTGCTCACACTTAGCATCCCAACTGAACACTTGGTTCTTCTTCGTCAATCCTGTTAACGGTGCAACTATCTTGGAGAAGTCTTTGATAAACCGTCGATAATATCCTGCTAATCCAAGAAAACTTCTCACATCAGATGCATTCTTAGGTCTAACCCAATCCTGGATTGCTGCCACCTTAGCGGGATCAACCGCTATTCCATTTCCAGAAATCACATGGCCTAAGAACCTCACTTCACTCTTTCAGAAGTGACACTTCGAAAACTTAGCCTTCAGCTGATGTTTCCGCAAGATTTCCAAAACAATACGCAAGTGCGTCTTGTGCTCTTCTTCCGTTCTGGAATAAATCAGAATATCATCCACGAACACAAGTACGAACTTGTTCAACTGATCTCTGAACACTCTATTCATAAGATCCACAAAATATGCTGGTGCGTTAGTCAATCCAAACGGCATTACCAGCCACTCAAAGAAACCAGATGGTGTCCGAAAAGCAGTCTTCGGCACACTATCCTTAGCTACTCTCAACTGGTGAAATCCTGTTGCCAAATCCATCTGAGAAAACACCTTAGCTTCGTGAAGCTGATCAAACAAGTCATCTATTCTCGGCAATGGATACTTGTTCTTCTTAGTCACCTTATTCAGCTCACGATAATCGACGCACAACCTCAGCGATCCATCTGCTTTGGTTGCGAACACAACTGGTGCACCCCACTCGGACACACTACGCCGAATGAATCCTTTCTGCAAACGGTCATCAACTTGCACCTTCAACTCATGCTGTTCCCTAGGCGCCATCCGTCTAAGAGGCATCACAACAGGTCTGGCTCCTTCAACTAGATCTATACGAAACTCGATCTCTCTATGCGGCGGCAACCCTTTGACTTCGTTAAAGACATTCTCGAATCCATTAGCGATTGGCACCGATGACAGTCTATCCCGTGGAACAACCAGCGAATACATGAAGCTCATGAAGACGCCTTCCTCATGCTTACATCGTATCACAACCTTTCGCCCCTCCACATTCTCGACTGTCACTTCCAACCTTTCGCAATCAACCTTAGCCGCATACTTCCTAAGCCAGTCCATACCCAAAATAATTCCGAACCCCGCAAAGTTCAGAACAAAGCAATCACAAACAAAAGAGCAACCATGACTCGATACAACTAGACCACGGCATAACATACACAAACAAGACGAACCCCCAACTGGATTAGTCACAACCAATGGCCTATCAACAATATCCGGTTCCAAACCCAACCGGCTTACGAGTTCACTACAAACAAACGAATGCGACGCTCCAGTATCAAACAGAACTCTAACTGGAACACCACATAGGAAAAGAGTACCTTGAACCACCACACTCTTTCCTTTCTCTTCAGCGGTAGGAGCTTTTGAAGACGACGGAACAGCTCCCAAAGCATAAGCTTGCACAATCTGCCTGTCCCTTCTCGGTTCTGGATAATTCTTCCTGAAATGCCCCGGCTTGTCACAGTTGTTGTAACATCCCGCTATTTTGGACCATTCAAATCGACAATAAATCCACACATGCCGGACTTGAATAATTCAAAATATCAGATTGTTATTTAAATTTGGCAAACTCATCATATACAGTAAATCAATCAATCACAGAATCACAGACACAGAGTAATACAATAATACGCAGCGGAATAGATAAAATAGTAGTTCATGAAGCTACTATATAAACATCAGAGTTAGAAATAAAATACAACAGAATATCTCAAATGCAGTGAAGTCTCCAGTACAACAGATGACTTCTCTGAACTTGCCAACTAGAAGAGCTGAAAGCTGAGGCGATAGTTGGATCTCCAAAGGAAGCTCCAAACTCCAAAGGTGAGTCTCAAATGCTGTATCACTCGGTCTGACCCGAGCGTAAAGCAAAATACAAAACACTCGAGTCAGGATTAACATTCTTATATAAATAAATCCAACTCAAGTGAAATATCAACTAAAATACAAGTAACTTAAAGGATGTTTGGGATAACCATCCTCTAAGGATCTTCAGAACTATCTACAAGGTGAAATATACATTATAACACCGTGGTCATTTAAATTTAATTTATACTTCAAAACCCAAATATTATTTCATTTCAAATATAAATATTAATTAATTTATAAAGTAAAGCATTTAATTTTCTCAAGTCTTGCAAATCGATTCAAATCAACTTCCAATTCCAGATTCAAATTTATTCAAAGCTCAATTCATCAATTTAATTCAGTTCTAAATATACCATTTATTTTTCAATATATTTCAAAGCTTTAATATTCAACAATTTCAAAGTTAGATTTAACAGTTTCATATACCTCTTGATTTAACTTCATTATTATTTAATCAGGGAATATTCACTTAATAGATTCAATATCATTTACTAGCCTTAAATCACATTTTCTAAATATTTTCTTAAACTTTATTTAAACAAGAAATATTCATTAAATTACTTATAAATCAAACCCAAGTTATAAATCATATCTTACATCTCAATTTCAATAAGTTTCTAATCGGTTTAATTAAATAAAATTCTTTATTTAAATCAATTTCAACTAACTTCAAATTATCCTCCTAACCTTAACTTATTCAAATTATTACTGAAATCTGTTTTGAAACATAAATTTAATACTTAAACATATTCTATGTATTAAATCCATCTTAATTAAATTAAATATCATTATTTAATCTATATATCATTACTATGCAAAAATAAAAAAAATAAAAAAAAATCAACTTTTAATTTAAACCATATATTTCTTCCCAAATCCGTAGAATTTTTCAAAATATTTATATATATGGACCAACGGTGTCTGTATATATATCTATCATATGGTTAAGTGATATGGATATTTATCATTTCAATCCGAAATTTAAATATATACGGGTAGATATCATTTCGACCCGTAATCCCAATTTCAATTCGAATGAAAATCGCTTGGGTTTATCATTTCAACCCATAACTATTTTCTCCTATTCTAAAGTCCGTTCGGGTATGTATCATTTCAACCCATAGTGAATTCTATACTAACAGGGAACTTGCAGAGTGATAACAGATAATATAAAATACAACAACAGGCATATATCATCAATAATAATATAATAGATACTGGTGTCAGATGTCACAGGTGAACAGTTACAGATAATAGTAATAACAGACATATAAATACTAGATACTGGTGTCAGCTGTCACAGGTGAACATATACAGATAATAGTAATAACAGGCATATATATACTAGATACTGGTGTCAGATGTCATAGGTGAACATATACAGATAATAGCATATATAAAAATTTAAATAACTACAGCATCATATTTCAATTGTCGTTTCAATTGAAATCAAATTTAATAAATACAAGAATGTTAATCGTGAGTGATTGCTCACCTCTCGAGGCTAGAGAGAGAGTTTCAACATACAAAAAGCTACGAATTGGATCACGACCTAGACAATCGAACAAATCCAAACAACAATCTCAAGCGAAGTGAGCTAAGAGTGGATTTGACGGGCAAATCTGAAAGATGGGATTGATGGAAATAGAATCAGAATCATCTAGATGAAAATAGGAAATATATATATATTATTATTGTCATTCCCATGAAATCAATATTTAATTTAAAACAATTATTAATATATATATACACAAAATCATAGTTTTAATTAAACACATAAAATCAACATTTATACATTATATATCTTGAAATAAGTATTTTATATATAACAGAGTGTTCAAACTTTTTATATTAATACAGCTATACATTTTTATATATAACAGAGCATATTCTTTTAAAAGTCAAATTTTCAACTTTATAAAAATACAGACCAGGTAGTAATGTATTTAAACTTGAAATATAAACCTTTACATATTATAACTAAATATATTTTATAACAAATCCCATTATATAACATAAAATATATATATTGTAAAATACCATATAGCATCAAATATATTATAGAATACTTATATAACTTTCTATAGTGTTACATAACTATTTATACTCATTAAAACACATAAAAAAATCAACTTATAAAATGTCAACAACAAATCTATCACTATATACTACTTACATATCTCAATACCTTATGATAAATCACTGTACATAACCTATATCAAACCCAAAAGAACAAAAGTAGACTATTATATATATAATATACGCATAAAACAACAGACTGCTCATGTATAAAATGAACTAACTCTTATATAACCAGAAATATATTATACATATAATTATACATATATATTCATACGAAATATGTAAACAACATATATACATTATACGAAAACAAACATAAATAGTATCCAATATATGTGAAATAGATTTTCAAAACATTTATATATAGTACTGTCAGAAATTATACATAAACAACTTTTATAACTAAACAAATAAAAGCATATATATATAACTAACCTGCTAATAAAGTAAAATAGGAATGGAACTAGGCACGGAAACAAAAGAGACACACGGTTGGTGTAGAGGCCGGAGGTGCTAGGTGGGCTGTGTTCGAGTGGTTGGAGGAGGCTGCGTCACTGTCAGGGCGGAGGCGAGGTCGGGATGGGGAAAGTGGAGCTTGGGTCAGGCGGTCGTGGCATGGTGGATTGGCGGAGGTCGTGGAGCCGGGGAGGGGACGGAGGAGCGCGTAAGATGGATGGGAGAGGGAAGAATGGACGGTTTTGGCATTTTGTGAGCTCGGGTTCTGTGTTAGGCGGGTCTGGTTGAGGTAGAGGGTGGCTCACTGGCTCGGTCGAGGTGGATCGGTGGATGATGGGATGTAGGTTGGTGGGAGGGTACTTGTGTGGCGGAGGAAAAAGGAAAGGAGGAGCAGCTCGCGGCGGCTGGAGGAGCTCGAGTGCGGAGGGGTGTTGCACGCGATGTGCTGTTGGTGGTTCGAGTCCATGCGAATGCGGGCGGTGGTGGCGAATAGGGATGCTGAAGGCGAATAGAAGAAACATGCTACAGGGAATTTTTTATATAAATAGGTTTATTAGAGTAGTAGCTTAGAGAAGTGAGAGGAGAGGAATAGCAGTGGACAGGTAATAAAAAATGAATAGTTATATACAATAAAAGAAACAGTGAAAAGTAAAGGTCAGAAACTGTAGAAGTGAAAGGTTGGGTTTTTGGAAGGTTACGAAAGCAATTAGTAGCAACGGTCCCCCATCGATTTAGCAGACAATTTAAAGCAATAAATGGCTCAAATTGGACAACACATTTGAGTTTTGAAACGAAAGGAAGGGATAGCAATAGCAAAGATTTTACAATAAATTGAACGTTGGGATAATAATTTTCATACCTTAAATTTTGGAAAACTAAAAGTAACGGCTATTAGATTCACGGCAGCTAATGAATGGACACCAGTAATTCAAAGGTTCAAACGTACCGATACGATAAATCGTTTCATAGATTTCACCACGTACCGGAACTCAAAAATAGAAATGAATATACCGCAGAGATCGGTACGACGAGACGATCAAAACGGTGAACAGATATCAGTGGTACGATTATCCGATCAAAAGTCGATAATCGGTACCGAAAATGCTAATATTTTGCAGACAATAAGATAAACAGAGCAGTAGAAGTCCAAATTTCGTGAAACGAATTTCGCAGTCTGATTCAGAATGCTCTAAATAAATTTTCTCCTGTTGACATATTTTGGTTTCGGAAAACTTTTAAATTCAACTTTTATTAACCGGTTTAAATTGAAATAAAATTTCATAGGAAAATAAACTTCAATATTATCAGATGAAAATTTACCAGTTGCTATATTAAAATAGACGTATTCCAAATAATAGATTTTTATTTTCAAATTTTATTGTTTAAAATTTCACAAAATTTCAATTAACTACGTTATTAAGACCAATCAAAATTTATGGGTCGTTACACTCTCCCCCACTCAAAACTTTTCGTCCCCGAAAAGGAAGGAGGTAGGAGAATAGAAACAACCAGACAGAAAAGATAGATTAAAAGACAAGGATAAACAATCAATTTAACTATATAAATTTTACTTGAAATATTCATTTAAAAACTTCATTTACAATTCAATTATTTTTAATACCTTAATATTTTTCAACCCATTTGTAAAATTTCTTGTTTCCTTTATAAGTATCATTTATAGGTTTAAATAACACCTTTATAAATATATGCAAGCTATTTGAAAAACAATTATTTACATTATTACTTATTTTTACAAAGAAGCTATTAAATCCATAATTCATAAATTTATTAATTTATCTCAAGATACTTTTCAACATTATTAATAAATCAATAATCATTTCTTTAAATATGTTGTATTTAATTAATAACTTCTAAAATATTTAACACTAAAATTTTCTATTTATAACACTATTTTTTTATATATATTAAACCATATAGTATATAAATAAACAATACTTAAAAGATATAGTCAACAGGGAAAAGAAGGAGGACTTTGAAAAAACAGAATATAGGTAAATAAATAAAGCTGAGCAGATAAGGTAGATTCAAGGAATAGTATCGGGCATGAATAGTTAATTTAGAACCATAAGGGTTTTGATTCCAAATATCGATACAAAATTTTCTTTGTTGGAAATACTTTTATTATAAAATACCTTTATAACGAAACAAATTTTCTTTCGAAAATACTTTTATAACTCGATGTTTCAACAAGTTTATCCTTGTTCCTGTAGACTCTGGTAGTGCGTTGATCAGGCGCAAAACTAGAATTCTCCAGGTACTTAGTAGACTTGTTTCAACACCCAGTGAAAATACTGGAAAACCTTTAAAAACAGATATGGAAAGTACAATCCAAACAAAAAAAACGAATCAAATCATGGATCGCAGATACACAATGGTTACGCCTGGATCCCCCAGGAAACATCCGTACCTTTTAAGCATTCACTGCCTTGCGAATTTCGCCATGCAACAAACCGGTGGACCGCAGGATACATAAAAATGGTTACGCCTGGATCCCCTAGGAAACATCCATACCCCTTAAGCAATCTCTGCCTTGCGGATTACGCCACTAACACGACCATAGATCGCAGATACACAATGGTTACGCCTAGATCCCCCAGGAAACATCCGTACCTTTTAAGCAATCACTGCCTTGCGAATTACGCTATGCAGTCGAGTTCGTAAGACCATGGGTAACGCCATGGAATTCGAAGGACACTCGAGTATCATATCCAGAAAACCAAAAATCAGAGAGAATAATATCGATAGAATGAATCCAAGATGTGGCCACAAATCGGATATCAAGCAGAAGGCACTTTCCATATCTTTACTTCGAAAATATGTATCATATAGTACCTTTTCAAATCACTTTCAAATATCGTACTTATATAAAATCCATTATATATAAGTTTTAATTTTCAAATCAAATACTTTCCAAAATCAATAGTATATCAAATCATACTTATAAAGACTTCAATTATATAAGATTTCACTTTCAAATTGAGTACCTTTTCAAATCTATAGTTTTCGAATCAGTTTCATACTCATACAAATCAATTTTATATAAGTTCGACAACTCCCAAATCAAGTATTTAGTAACACAAGGTTCTCAAATTTCAATTTGTTTCAATATCAGTTCAATTTCAAAATCATATACAATTTCACCGAATTATTTCTTCTCAAATTAATTATCTTTAGTTTCAACGTTTCCAGAATAATAGATTTAGAAAATAAATCCAAATTTCCAAATCAATAATTTAAGTCAACCAATTCATTTCCAAAATCAAATGTTTTCAAAATCATCTTATACTTATGTAAGGTCCATCTTATATAAGGATCAAATTTTTCAAAATAAATTTCGCTGTATGAAGAGCCATATGGGATTTGAATATCTTTGCTTTTATGGGTTATATATCTTTGTAATTTAAATTGGAATTTTCTTTTAGTAAGCAAAGATATTCTAACTCGACAGCTTTCAATTTCAGCGTCAAAATATATAAATGATATTAGGATATAAGATGTACATACGTCATCATTTCGCAAAACTACATTTGATCGCTCGCTTGATCACACAAGTTCGCTTTCGAACTAGTATTGTCCATTCGACTTCCCTAATGCGGATTTCGATATGGTTTCTCGACTAGAAGCCATCAGTCTCCTTGCATAGCCATATACTACGATAGAGAATTCTAGAATCAAGCCCAAAATTCATATCAAATATTCGCCATCAAGAATCGAATGAAAATCCTAACACGAAATGGTGTAATCCACCTCGAACTTGTGTACTCAAACTTGGATCAAATTAATTATGCGAATAAAACACCATACGTACAACTTATATATTTATTCCAACTTGTTAAATATATAGTTTCATAAAGATGTTACTAAGTTAAAACATTTAAACTAAATTTTATTCAAAATATTTTGAAGACCAAATTCTTTTCAAAGCATTTCGAATCTAAATTTCATATTAGAAAATTTTAAAATTGCCTTATTCATTTACTTAACAAAACAGTTTCAACTTATTTAAATCATATTACTTCATACTTAAACATTCAAAACAAATTTATATACTTTATCAAATAATTCATACTTTTCAAAAATTTTAGCTTTGAAAAGTTAACCTTGATTTGGAAGTGCTCGAACCTTCAAAATAGTCGAAGAAATCATATTTCAATCCAAGAGTTGGAAATCATAATTAAATCAGTAAATCAATTCCAAAATAGGGTTATATCAAATCAAATCCAAAACTCAAGGACTGAACACCGGCTCATTTCAAATTGTT
This sequence comes from Allium fistulosum, assembly GCA_030737815.1. Taxonomy (NCBI): domain Eukaryota; kingdom Viridiplantae; phylum Streptophyta; class Magnoliopsida; order Asparagales; family Amaryllidaceae; genus Allium; species Allium fistulosum. The sequence goes on from JASFAW010000015.1 coordinate 5,241,110, forward strand.
CAATATATATACATATATCTTTCGAATATCACATCACGCTTCGGAATTTGAAATCAGAATTGGTTTCACAAATAAATCGCATAACAAAGTTACCGAAGTGGCCTCTCCCTCACTCAGAAACTCGAAGATCCATGTCGATGATGCGTGCACTCATCACCGAAATTATTTTCCAGCGACATAAGTGAGTTCTGGACTTCTATTTACTCAAACTTCTTTTGAAATTTCTTCGAAACTCATTAAAATCATTTGAAACATTTCTTATTCGGAAAATATTTTAAATCATATTATTATTATATTTCAAAATCTTAAAACCAATTCCAAAGTACCGGAGTTCAATTCTCGAATTTCAAATTTAAATTCCTTCAGTTATAAACCATTTTAGATAAATCAAATTTCTTATATAGTTTTTTTTCTTTCAAAATTACAAATCCTTTCGAAACCTCAAATTCTTATTTTAAAAGGGTTTAAAATCTTTATCGAAAACATTTCACTTTTATATATAGAATATAACCATACTTATAAAAATTTCGATATATAAAACAATTTCCAAAATACGAATAAACTCGATTTTTCAAAAGGATGATTCAAAAATGGATTTCAAAACAAAGATAGAGATTCAAATTAGAGGAACTCTTAATCAAATAGAATTATGATTCGAAGATAAGCTCGAACGAAGATGAGATAATTAAATTTCAAAATAGAAGATGAATATACTGATATAAATCGCGGATGACCCAAGGGTCAACCGTGACTTCAGGAACAAGATCGATGCAGAATTCCAAGAAAAATCAACATTCGATCGCAAGAGATAGCGGCATCTAAACCAAAGATATAGAAATCTCCGGTGAATCAATGCCAATTGTGAAGGAGTTTCACCCCTTCACAAATCATTCAAAGATTGGTGGGATCCTATTCTTATAGAGATCATTCGAAGAGGAGTTATGGGATACTCCAGAATCAAAAGAATACAAATAGGGAGAGACAAGAATGAATTTTGGAACCGCAAGGAACGTTCCAAAGTTCAAAGGAAATCGAGTCAAAAGGAAGAAATTCAAACTCGAACGAAAGTGATTCTGTAAATAAATTTACTATATATGCTAGGTTTTGCCTAGAGCCAAAGCTCTGATACCAACTGTAACATCCCGCTATTTTGGACCATTCAAATCGACAATAAATCCACACATGCCGGACTTGAATAATTCAAAATATCAGATTGTTATTTAAATTTGGCAAACTCATCATATACAGTAAATAAATCAATCACAGAATCACAGACACAGAGTAATACAATAATACGCAGCGGAATAGATAAAATAGTAGTTCATGAAGCTACTATATAAACATCAGAGTTAGAAATAAAATACAACAGAATATCTCAAATGCAGTGAAGTCTCCAGTACAACAGATGACTTCTCTGAACTTGCCAACTAGAAGAGCTGAAAGCTGAGGCGATAGTTGGATCTCCAAAGGAAGCTCCAAACTCCAAAGGTGAGTCTCAAATGCTGTATCACTCGGTCTGACCCGAACGTAAAGCAAAATACAAAACACTCGAGTCAGGATTAACATTCTTATATAAATAAATCCAACTCAAGTGAAATATCAACTAAAATACAAGTAACTTAAAGGATGTTTGGGATAACCATCCTCTAAGGATCTTCAGAACTATCTACAAGGTGAAATATACATTATAACACCATGGTCATTTAAATTTAATTTATACTTCAAAACCCAAATATTATTTCATTTCAAATATAAATATTAATTAATTTATAAAGTAAAGCATTTAATTTTCTCAAGTCTTGCAAATCGATTCAAATCAACTTCCAATTCCAGATTCAAATTTATTCAAAGCTCAATTCATCAATTTAATTCAGTTCTAAATATACCATTTATTTTTCAATATATTTCAAAGCTATAATATTCAACAATTTCAAAGTTAGATTTAACAGTTTCATATACCTCTTGATTTAACTTCATTATTATTTAATCAGGGAATATTCACTTAATAGATTCAATATCATTTACTAGCCTTAAATCACATTTTCTAAATATTTTCTTAAACTTTATTTAAACAAGAAATATTCATTAAATTACTTATAAATCAAACCCAAGTTATAAATCATATCTTACATCTCAATTTCAATAAGTTTCTAATCGGTTTAATTAAATAAAATTCTTTATTTAAATCAATTTCAACTAACTTCAAATTATCCTCCTAACCTTAACTTATTCAAATTATTACTGAAATCTGTTTTGAAACATAAATTTAATACTTAAACATATTCTATGTATTAAATCCATCTTAATTAAATTAAATATCATTATTTAATCTATATATCATTACTATGCAAAAATAAAAAAAATAAAAAAAAATCAACTTTTAATTTAAACCATATATTTCTTCCCAAATCCGTAGAATTTTTCAAAATATTTATATATATGGACCAACGGTGTCTGTATATATATCTATCATATGGTTAAGTGATATGGATATTTATCATTTCAATCCAAAATTTAAATATATACGGGTAGATATCATTTCGACCCGTAATCCCAATTTCAATTCGAATGAAAATCGCTTGGGTTTATCATTTCAACCCATAACTATTTTCTCCTATTCTAAAGTCCGTTCGGGTATGTATCATTTCAACCCATAGTGAATTCTATACTAACAGGGAACTTGCAGAGTGATAACAGATAATATAAAATACAACAACAAGCATATATCATCAATAATAATATAACAGATACTGGTGTCAGATGTCACAGGTGAACAGTTACAGATAATAGTAATAACAGACATATAAATACTAGATACTGGTGTCAGCTGTTACAGGTGAACATATACATATAATAGTAATAACAGGCATATATATACTAGATACTGGTGTCAGATGTCATAGGTGAACATATACAGATAATAGCATATATAAAAATTTAAATAACTACAGCATCATATTTCAATTGTCGTTTCAATTGAAATCAAATTTAATAAATACAAGAATGTTAATCGTGAGTGATTGCTCACCTCTCGAGGCTAGAGAGAGAGTTTCAACATACAAAAAGCTACGAATTGGATCACGACCTAGACAATCGAACAAATCCAAACAACAATCTCAAGCGAAGTGAGCTAAGAGTGGATTTGACGGGCAAATCTGAAAGATGGGATTGATGGAAATAGAATCAGAATCATCTAGATGAAAATAGGAAATATATATATATTATTATTGTCATTCCCATGAAATCAATATTTAATTTAAAACAATTATTAATATATATATACACAAAATCATAATTTTAATTAAACACATAAAATCAACATTTATACATTATATATCTTGAAATAAGTATTTTATATATAACAGAGTGTTCAAACTTTTTATATTAATACAGCTATACATTTTTATATATAACAGAGCATATTCTTTTAAAATTCAAATTTTCAACTTTATAAAAATACAGACCAGGTAGTAATGTATATAAACTTGAAATATAAACATTTACATATTATAACTAAATATATTTTATAACAAATCCCATTATATAACATAAAATATATATATTGTAAAATACCATATAGCATCAAATATATTATAGAATACTTATATAACTTTCTATAGTGTTACATAACTATTTATACTCATTAAAACACATAAAAAATCAACTTATAAAATGTCAACAGCAAATCTATCACTATATACTACTTACATATCTCAATACCTTATGATAAATCACTGTACATAACCTATATCAAACCCAAAAGAAAAAAAGTAGACTATTATATATATAATATACGCATAAAACAACAGACTGCTCATGTATAAAATGAACTAACTCTTATATAACCAGAAATATATTATACATATAATTATACATATATATTCATACGAAATATGTAAACAACATATATACGTTATACGAAAACAAACATAAATAGTATCCAATATATGTGAAATAGATTTTCAAAACATTTATATATAGTACTGTCAGAAATTATACATAAACAACTTTTATAACTAAACAAATAAAAGCATATATATATAACTAACCTGCTAATAAAGTAAAATAGGAATGGAATTAGGCACGGAAACAAAAGAGACACACGGCTGGTGTAGAGGCCGGAGGTGCTAGGTGGGCTGTGTTCGAGTGGTTGGAGGAGGCTGCGTCACTGTCAGGGCGGAGGCGAGGTCGGGATGGGGAAAGTGGAGCTTGGGTCAGGTGGTTGTGGCATGGTGGATTGGCGGAGGTCGTGGAGCCGGGGAGGGGACGGAGGAGCGCGTAAGATGGATGGGAGAGGGAAGAATGGACGGTTTTGGCATTTTGTGAGCTCGGGTTCTGTGTTAGGCGGGTCTGGTTGAGGTAGAGGGTGGCTCACTGGCTCGGTCGAGGTGGATCGGTGGATGATGGGATGTAGGTTGGTGGGAGGGTACTTGTGTGGCGGAGGAAAAAGGAAAGGAGGAGCAGCTCGCGGCGGCTGGAGGAGCTCGAGTGCGGAGGGGTGTTGCACGCGATGTGCTGTTGGTGGTTCGAGTCCATGCGAATGCGGGCGGTGGTGGCGAATAGGGATGCTAAAGGCGAATAGAAGAAACATGCTACAGGGAAATTTTTATATAAATAGGTTTATTAGAGTAGTAGCTTAGAGAAGTGAGAGGAGAGGAATAGCAGTGGACAGGTAATAAAAAATGAATAGTTATATACAATAAAAGAAACAGTGAAAAGGAAAGGTCAAAAACTGTAGAAGTGAAAGGTTGGGTTTTTGGAAGGTTACGAAAGCAATTAGTAGCAACGGTCCCCCATCGATTTAGCAGACAATTTAAAGCAATAAATGGCTCAAATTGGATAACACATTTGAGTTTTGAAACGAAAGGAAGGGATAGCAATAGCAAAGATTTTACAATAAATTGAACGTTGGGATAATAATTGTCATACCTTAAATTTTGGAAAACTAAAAGTAACGGCTATTAGATTCACGGCAGCTAATGAATGGACACCAGTAATTCAAAGGTTGAAACGTACCGATACGATAAATTGTTTCATAGATTTCACCACGTACCGGAACTCAAAAAATAGAAATGAATATACCGCAGAGATCGGTACGACGAGACGATCAAAACGGTGAACAGATATCAGTGGTACGATTATCCGATCAAAAGTCGATAATCGGTACCGAAAATGCTAATATTTTGCAGACAATAAGATAAACAGAGCAGTAGAAGTCCAAATTTCGTGAAACGAATTTCGCAGTCTGATTCAGAATGCTCTAAATAAATTTTCTCCTGTTGACATATTTTGGCTTCAGAAAACTTTTAAATTCAACTTTTATTAACCGGTTTAAATTGAAATAAAATTTCACAGGAAAATAAACTTCAATATTATCAGATGAAAATTTACCAGTTGCTATATTAAAATAGACGTATTCCAAATAATAGATTTTTATTTTCAAATTTTATTGTTTAAAATTTCACGAAATTTCAATTAACTACGTTATTAAGACCAATCAAAATTTATGGGTCGTTACAGTTGTGACACTTCATCGGCACCTTAGGATTCTTACAATCCTTCGAGAAATGGCCCTTCCGCTGACAATTGTAGCAAGTCACCTCGCCTTTCGGCTTCTTCTGGCCATCCTTACCCTTCTACTGCTGCTTCCTCTTCTTGTTCCCACCTTGCTGAGGTTTAGACTCTTCCCTGGTCACCGCAACAACATATCCTTCCTTAGGAAACAGACTCTCATGCCTGAGAGCTTTCTCCACAAGCTTCTCAAATGAATCGTCCAAATGATCCACCAACTGCCTCCCAAGATAACTATCCAAGCCAGTCACAAACTTCTCGTTCTTCTGATAAGCAGATTCTATATATGACCGGGCATACTTGGACAAAGCCTCAAACTCAGAAACATACTCAAGAACTGGTCTCCCACCTTGCTTGAGCTCCACAAACCTCTTGAACAGAACAGACTTCTGAGCTGTAGAAATGAACTTAGCTTCAAACCTAACTTGGAATTGCTCCCAAGTAATCTCTTCCTCCGGAGTAGTGATGGTAATAGAATTCCACCAATCAGAAGCTCTCCCTTGAAGTTGTCTCGATGCCAACTTCCTCTTAGTTGCATCATCAATTCCTAAATCACCAAAGATCCTTCTACAAGCATCTATCCATCTCTGGACTTCGATAGTTGATTCTATTCCCAAGAAAACCTTCCCTCCAAGAGCAGTATAATCCTTGCACAACTTAGCAAAATCCACTGGTTTCGGAGTTTGGACTTGAACTCCAACATCTACTGCTGCCCCTGGAACCGGTATCCTTCTCATGATCGAAGTCATCATAGCTTCGAACATAGCTGCATAATCAGCAGTTCCTTCAGCAGCACGGCCTTCCCTAGCAGCTGGTCTCCCTCTTCGACTCATTCTCAATATCTATAAAAAGGAATGATTAGAACATCTAGAGAAACAACTGCATAAAGGACTCAACTCTACTAAGCTACTATATTATATATATAGTATTCATCCATCAAAATACAATTACGTCTCTCATACGTAGTTACGTCAGTGAGCGTTGGGTAAAATCGATTAACCAAGGCTCTGATACCAAATGTGACGACCGCCCATGACCCCTGCACCGAATCTAGAGAAAGTGCGCTGTAAAGTGTGCCAGGCGACCATGGACGATTGTCAAGGTAAACAGAATCTATCGTATTACTCACAGCACATGGACACAATACAATAGAACATATGTATAGTGAAGCTTTACAGAACAAAATGCCATCATATAAAACTCCATAAAAGTTGAATACAAGCATCCAAATAGCCAATACATCAAGCCTCATTACATAACACTCAGAGAATACAAAACAGCGGAACATCCAGTACATATAATAAGAAGATAATATGCAACCCTCCAGCTCGTCTTCGATATCAGCATCGTGAGAAGAGAACAGCACTTGTCACCTGCTACCTAGTCTGCCCGTCCCAAAAATGGACGAACAGCCCAAGGCAATAAGAATTAAAACATAAAGCCTTGAGTCAGACAACAGTCTTAGTGAGCAGTAAATTAACTAACAACATACCAAAAGAGCATAAAGGAAAAGGAATAGGAATACAACCCTCCCACTCCAACCTCTTTCTACAGTGATAGCCCCCAGACACACACTAAGCAGAAGCAAACATAACAGAGTATACAATGTAAAGTAAAGAAATTATCACTCGAGTCAAGGGCGATGTTTTCCAAGCACAAACCCCCAAGGCCTAAACCAAGATCAGATAAGCACCCAGAAAACACTGCTCTTGAGACCGAATGACGATACAACCAAACATCCATGACTCTGGCTATCACTGTTATCATTGCTTCGATATCACCGTTAATTGAATGACCGGCACATTCTTTCAGCCGTCCGTCAAGGGCTAATGGAAACCCCGGTTCTAGACATAACTCCCGCACGTCGTCGCAGCCCGTGCCTAGGACTATCGAATCTGCCCAGAGTACTCGACCATCAACAGTTGGTCGTTGGGACTATCGAATCTGCCCAACCGTACTCTTGCTTAGAGCATGCTAGAACCTTCAACAACGATGCTATCCAAGCCTCCTAGTCATCCTCCTTGACGACTATTTCCATACTAGCTCAAGCGCCTCTCAAGCATCCATTACTCTTAACTCGAATCATATCACCGAGTTACCAACGTGCTTGGAATGATCCCGTCTGGATTAAACCAAGTCTTCATCACATGATTGCCTCGCTTCATTACATCCTCGCAAAGCTTCATCTCAACATCACATCATCAAATCTATGCATAAGAGCTTCATCATCCCGCTACATATGCCACGAGCAGCTTTCCCAATTCAAGAGCCTTTCTCCTAGCTTTTGAATCATCTTCGGTCTAAATCAAACCATCAATCATCTAATTCATAACAATCAATCAAACCAAACATTAATCCAAGCAATCAAGCATTCAAATATGATCTAAGTAGATAATTACAACAATAATGGCATTTTTGTAATTAAAGAGTTGAAAGTCTAACATGCATGAAATCATAAGAAATATCTCTACAATCTTGATGAATGAACTTGCATAGGTTAACACTTAGTAAAATGGTTGTCAAATCATCATGAACAATGGATCTACATGGATCTACACTTAGGATGAAGAAAATGCATGAAAATCATTATTTTAACACCAAATCGAGCCAACAATCCGATATACTCCTTTGGATTCTTGTGAGAGATAATCACCACTCACCAAATCACTTAAACAACCCCAAATCAACACGCTTCAGATCTGGACAGCGAAGGATCAATCTTGATCTATCACGAATCCGCTTCAAACGAAGAAATCTCTCTAGAAAAGATGAAGATCTTCAATCTAAGCTCTTGAATCTTCAATCTTGATCTTCGATTTGGATGAAAGGAAGCACTAGATTAGAGTGGAGAAAAGAAGTGAAGAAGTGTAGAAGTCGAGCTCTCAAAATGGCAGCACTTCGTTGCTTCGAAAACCGGATCCCAAAAAGTGAGATCAACCCTTCCTATTTATAGCAGAAAATCCCTTAGGTCGCTCGGAGTTAGGTCGTCCACGACCTACGACCTAGCAACATAACCGACCTAACCAAAGCCAACAACTACGACCTAACAGATGAGTGATTCACACGACCTAACAACTCACGTGCTTCAACGACCTAACTGCACACACTCCTACGACCTAATGGCTTAGCAACCCATGCGACCTAACAGAGCCCTCCATCCTACGACCTAACGAGGTTACGACCTAACACTTAAGCGCATTAGCGACCTAACGCTTAAGCGCTTACGCGACTTATCACTCACGCGACCTAACACTTAGACAAAACCCAGCGACCTAACAACTCACGCGACCTAACACTTAGACAAAACCCAGCTATCCACTAGGTCGCAACATACTGGATTGTTAACTCGTTAACCCTTAGGTCGCGAACTACTATAGGTCGCTCCCTGCTTATCCCCTAGCTTCCTTAGGTCGCTGCCCCTATAAGTCGTCTACGACTTAAATGTTATCAACTCCTAGGTCGCTCAACCAACCTAAACTGCCATACGACCTAACCACCTCATCCTTAGGTCGCACACGACCTAAGCTAACCTACAACCTAGCTTTTAGGTCGCTCCACCTTCCCAGGTTTCCAACTACGACCTAACCTCCTAAGGTCACGACTTATCACCTAGGTCGTTCACGACCTAGGACTTAGAAAAATCTGCCTAAAAATCTGAAATGACTAGAAAATGCTAAAATCCCAGATTTTGACGAACTTATCGATCCGTAAAAATACGGGTCGTTACATTAACCAAAGCTCTCTCCACCAGAAACTTCCTCAGATTAAAAGATGAGCTAAAAGTTTTGCAAGACAAGGATGAAAAAGGGGAGAACGAGAAAACCCTAGATAGAATTGAAGGCGGCTATCTGAAGAGAAAGCACAACATGGTCAACAATCTTATAACCTAGATTAGGATAGCTCACCACCGCAAGATCTCGCAAGATCAAACGGTTGCTGTCTATTGATATATAATGACTTGGATCACCAGAAATATGGGCTGGGCCTAATTATTTTTGATCTGTATAAATAGATAATTGTTCTAATGTATTCTGTACAGCATAACATTTTTGATATCAATACAATTGTTCTCTTTTACAATTACAATTCATATTATATCCTAATATATTTTTATTTTCCATGTTTTGAGAAATATGAAAAGCATGCGAAACAGTTCATCGTTCCTCCATCCCTCCACGGTCCCCTTCTTACTTTCATTCTATCAGTCATTCCTCCACTCATTTCATATTTTGTAATTAATATTGAAAACTCAATACACAAAACTCATTTTAAACCAAACACAATCTAAATTTTTGGCAGTGCAATATACTGAATATGTTAAGTCATTTTTATGAGCTGGAGATGCATTCTATGGTTTGTAAACGATGACATCTACCTCCTCGTGCTAGATGATTAATAAAGAAAATTTATGTACGAAATTCTTTTGATGGTTCTTAGTGCACATCAAATTGGTTGGTGAGTGAGTGAAATTTGACTGACTCATTCGTACTTAACCGGTGGTGACCTTGTGAGATTAAACTGATTTGATTGATGGGAGGAGAGAAAAAAGGAATTAATTTAAAGGACAAAAATTTGTATAATTTTAGCCTCAAGGACACGACATCAATATTTTAACCACAAGGACAAACATTCTCCTAAAAATTATTCATAAGGACAAACATTCTTCCAAAATTATTCATAAGGACAAAAATTCTTCCAAAACTGTTACCGAACTAAAAACTGATACCTAAAAACTGCTACCGATAACTACAAACTGATACCTAAAAACTTCTTTCAGGCTAAAATACTGAAGGTCTGTTCTTGAGGCTAAAATGATGAGAAATTTTGTCCTTGACAATGATTTCCTGAGAGAAAAATTCAAAGTTTTAATTAAATCTGTTATTAACTATCAATGAGTTTAAAAAATCTCAAATTCATCCTATCTGTATCCGAAATATGGAAGAAAAATTATCCGATATCCAAAATATAAAATAAAAATTATTCGATATCCGAAAAATGAATACGGATGCGGGTATGGTCATATTCACATGGATAATTACTCGTTTGATTTATATCAAGATTGTAGATATCTTTTTATATATATTTTAATATATAAAATGATTGTCATTTACTATTTTATTTAGGTAAAAAAAATTTAATATGCGTATAAAAATCAATATTTGTTGGTTAAAATTATTTTTTTAGCACATTTATTATTTTTAGTACCGAAATAGATTTACGATGAATCAATTCTTTTTATTTATTTGTTTAGACTTACTAATCGTGAATTGATCGAAAAATATACGATAAATATCGATATCCGTCTGCATTAATGAATACAGATATCCAAAAATGATTTCGGATACGGATATGGATACAGATATGACATTATCTGAATCCGTATCCGACCATTTATAGGTCTAGTTAAAACTCAATCGTTCTCCTTAGTGCTAGTTTATTATAATTGCAAATGATGCGAATTAAAGATAACATTAATTATAATTATAGTGTAATTCGTGCGTTGCACACGGTAATGTTGTTAAAAAATATTGTTTATACTTTTAATTATTGCTAAAAATATATTTTATTATGCCACATATGATATATTTGTTGTGATATATTATTCATAAACTAAAATGATTTGCGACGTTCAGATATAAGGTTGAATGTTCAATACTCGCTAACTACGTATCGCTTTAGAAATTAATGTCCTAACTTTAAAAAAAACTATAAATTAAAATTGTTAATACGTATATGTAAATAATTTATGTTATGTGCTATTTTTTTTTATATGTATGAGTGAATAAATAAGTTCGCCATTTTGTTAATATGATTGTTGTGTATATATTGAATTATCATCTTTTTTAAAGGCTTTATAAATGGATTAATGAACATTAAATAATCGAATTTATTTGAATAATTGGGATTAATGATTAACATAACTAATGAAATATAATGAGCTAAATGTAAAAAAAGTTAAAATTGAGAAGAGCTTTGTACAAATTTGTAATTGAGAAGAGCATAGATCTTATGGTTAGCTTATCTGTTATGTAATTTTTTTTTGAATCAAACATGCGAACTTTTATTCATTTTTAAACAATTTTATCATTGTAGTTAATCATGATTTCATGTTCTTATAGGAGGGTCATGCTTACAACTTTGATAATTGCAAAATAATGTTATGTAGTATTTAGTTGAGTTATGAGTTGGATATAGTATGATAACACGTTGAAAGTGAGAATGCTTCTAATTTTTATCGATGTAATCTGTGCGTTCACATCGTAATGGTATAATATAAATTTATCTTTTAAAAGTTATTAAAAATGAAATTATGTTATGTAATGTATGATACTTTTTTTGAGATAAATGAATTAAAAATTAAAAGAGTATTATTATTTATGTATACATTTTATGTTATGTGATTTAAATATCTTCATATATTTGTATAAAAAAGAAAGAATTTTATTATTTTTCTCATATATATGAAAATTATATATATTGAAATCCTCATATTTTTAGGATTTATTAGATAGATTAATAAATATTATTTAACCATATTTATTTATATAGTTTAAATTTAAGATTACACAATTAGTTAAATATACAGACTTGAATGTAAAATATTAGAAGATAGTTGAGAAGGGTTTATAATTAATTGTAAAAAAATTAAAATATTAGGTATTTGAAGTTAACAGAATTTTACAGTGCAGTGTATAATAAATTCATTTAGTAAATAAATTATAAAATAAACTTGTTATTGTCATTAATGTATATAATTTATGTTATGTGATTTATATATATTTCCACCTAAATGATTTTTTTTACTAATTTGTTAATGCGCCTATGGTATACATATGAAAATTTCATATTTCTAAGATTTATTAATGAATATAAGTTGACTAAGATTATCAATTAATTTAAATTTTGGATTATGTAATTAATTTAAATGTGCGAACTATAATGTAAAATTTGTAAATAATTGTAGATTCTTTTAAAAGTAGGTATTTGAATGTAACATAGTGTGAATTTTTTTTAAAAATAACTGTAAAGTGGTAAATTATAGCATTTTGAAAATAAAATATCAACTTGAAGAGAATTAAGGAGAATAAAGATAACTCCTAAAATTAATGAGAGGACTTCAAATTCTTCTGCTACTATTATGTAATAGATTAATCATAATCAGTTTAAAGTCATACCAACTCATATTGTTTAGTGATTTTTTTCCCCTGTTTATGATTATAATATTTTTAAAATTTCAAATCAAATCAGAAATTATATGTAAATAAGGATATAGGTCAAAGAGAATCTGAGATCATTGTCTCATAAACTCTCCTTATATCCTCATCGTTGTATTACAACCATCTGTGTAGGATAACTACAATTAAACATAAAAATCCTTTCATTTCATTGTTTGGTATGTTGTACTTCACATTGAAGAGAAATTGCTTCCATGTTGAAACGTTTATTATCTGAATTGATTTGTTTGTAAAGAGAAAAAAACTGTGTTTATTCAAGAAATTTCTCATAAAATATCCTAAACTTGTGGATAATGATTTTTGAAATTTCCAAATTCTTCTGCATTGAATGCATAGGTTTGAATAATTGTCAACCTTACGGATCAGATGACAATTATTAATTGCACATTGTTGTATTGTTGCTTTCAAAGCAGTGTGTGTTTTCCGACACAATATGATTTCATTTCGTACTACATTCGCTTCTCACCCACCACCTAATTCCAACATTTTGAAAGCTAATAAAAAAGAGGAGGAGGTAGAAAATAAAAGGGAAAGTTGGACGAGTTTTAAGAATACTACTATTGTTTCGCATGAGAGCATCTCTAACAGGGTGCCTAAAAACAATAGTGGTAAACGAAAAAAGAAACATGACAAACCCCACTCGTCTAGTAATTATCTGTATCTCTTGACACGATGGAAGTTCAAACGCCGCTTTTGGCTTTGGATTGATATGTCTGAAGGTGCGAGTTGTTACATAAGATGCCTTAGACTGAGTTTTTAGAGGTTTTGGATTTGAACCTCCAAGACTTCAAAATGGATGCTACTTGAATAAAGTACTACTTTTATTTTCAAAAAAGAATCCATTATTTTATGCATTGTGATGTGTTAACTAGTATGTATGACTTAACTATCAATCCACGTATACAAATCTATACTCTAGATCGATTGTAATATTTATGTACACGATTACTTATGGTATATCGCATAGAACGATAGGTAAACATTAATTAAAGTCTTACATATTATCTAACCTGTGATTAAAGAAATTATTAAACTGGTAGATTTTAATGATGTTCCTGATGACATTCGGTCAAACAGAGTTATTACTCTTTCTTTCAAAAATGTTATTAGAGTTATAGACGATACACACAATCTCGCTAGTATAATAAATGGTTGATTAAAATAATTTATAGGCAGAAAGAAAATCCAAGTCCAAAATATTCTATCTACGGTAATTTTTGTTTAACATTTAGTTTCATGATTAAGAAGGCAGTGCCCATGGTAGTACAGTGAAGAAATTGAACGTTTCCACATCCTCCACCCAATAACATTTATCTTGTAGATTGAAGTTGTGAGATTAAAAATGATTATTTGGCATATTATCACAATGAACTCCACGTTCCAAATTTCCAACAAAATCATGCAATGGTCAGTTTTTGAGGCTAAAAACACTTTATAATTCTTAGGACATCCAAACTTTGTTTGTAGAACACTTTGAGCCCAACTCAAAAAATCTTCAACTTTCAACACTCAAGTTTGCATGCGGGTGTTGAAAGGATACCTGAAATTTGAAAAAAGAAATTCAATATTCTACAAGACATGTCAAAATTATATAGTTTTACAAACAAGTAGATTTTGTACTTGGAACTTATGTAGGGGTGTCAAAAATACAACCAGCCCGTTTATCCAGCCCGTTTAACTGTAAAGAAGTTGGGTTGGGTCAAACCCAAATATCTAGGTGGGTTTGTTGGTTCAAACCGTTTAACCCAGTTATTCATTTGGTTTAAACGGTTTTGACCATTAAACTCATTTTTTCGTCTAACCCATACGGTAAAAACTTAGGGTTTCTCACTTTCTCTTCATCCTCCCCGATTCTTCCTCTAGTTAACTCCATTACTTCACCATTTGATAATTCTTCCTCTGGTCATCTCAACTAATTCGTTTCGCTTGTATGGCGATTCCTCCTATGGCTTCTACGCGATAGATCCATTAGTGATTTCAGGGTTTTGAATTCCATAAGGTATGCCGTGAGTCAGTACTCTTCTTCTGCTCTCAAATACTCAAATTCATTTATTTTTTTTCTAATTTCTTCTCACTTCGCAAATATTTATTTAGGGTTTTTCACCGGCACAAATTAGCTTCTGCTTCTGCCACAGCTTCGGATTGTTGAGGTATTGAAAAACTAAATTATATTGTTACGAGTTTAGAACATTATTATGAGAATTTTGTTCTCATTTGGTTATTTCTATTTTGATGTGAACATTTTTGAAGTTTTTCAGTTTTATTCAACGTCATGTTTTCAATAATCATTTATTACATTTACTTTAAACTTACACTGCTGTAATTTTGATGGGTATAAAGAAAGCCAAAATGGGTACTTGATAATTTTGATAATTTTCAAAAAAAATTTATATCACGTAACTTATTTTTAAAACTTTGATGTAGGATTAGATATTTTGTCCCTTCTAATTCTTGACAGGAACACCTGGCTTTGCATGTGTGTAATTTCCCTTTATCAAATCTTCCTTAGTCAATATTTTCTTCCCGGAACTGATGCATACTTAATATCTCATTTTGTGTTAACATTAAGAGGTGGCATGCGGTACTGTATTATTCATATTAGCATAGGTGTAACTAATACTTATCCTTGGGTAAATTCTCCTTTTTACCTTTTGTATTCAGTTTATCGATAATATTCATATTCTAATCATTGGTAGTATTTCTTTTTTTTCCCCAGCTTTCGTGCCTATTTGTTGTAGATCTACCTCATTTTGGACAATTGTTTATTTCAATACTATTGGGTAATTAATTTCCTCTTCTCTTGCTTTACTTTTTTCCCACATTCACCTTACTTTATTATATAGTAGTCAACATGTTTTCAATATCAGGATTCCTGTCATTTTAGCAAACAAGTAAATCAAACACATGTTCAAGATCAATAACATATACATCTCTACTAATAATGCAAATACTTATGAATATTTGATTGTACTAGGCAAAACTCATACATATATATATATATACATACATATATACATATACATATACATATATATATATATATATTTGTACTACCTACATGCTAATTCTTATGAATATTTGATATTGTAGAACATGGATTCAACTGAACATATAAACATTGAAACAGAAGATTTGATTATATTGGAAGATTCATTGAGTATTTCGGCTGCAAAAAAACGTTGTAGAGCCACACATTCAGAAGTTTGGAACTATTTTCAGAAAAATGAAACTATTTTAGGAAAAACACCAACACGCTTTTGCAAGGGATATAAGAAAACATACTTTTGGGGAGAAAAACATGGAACATCTAATATGTTAAAACATATTCCAAAATGTCAACACATTACCAAAAAAATGGGTGGACTTAATGAGATAAGTAAGTTCGATCAAAGTATAGAGAATTGGTGACTAAGGCCATCATTAGCCATAACTTGCCATTTATGTTTGTTCAGTATGAAGAAGTTCGAGAACTACATTTTTATTTGAACAAAGAAGTGCAACGTATATCAAGAAATACAGTACGATCGGATGTCATGAAACTTTACGAGAAAGAAAAAGTTAAGCTTAAACATTTTTTAAAATCATGTTCGGGAAAAGTAAGTTTAACATCCGATCTATGGACATCAATTAATACAGATGGTTTTATATCATTGACTGCGCACTTCATAGATAACGACTGGGTTTTACAAAAAAAATTGCTTAATTTTTCGTTGATGCCGCCTCCTCACACGGGGGCTGCAATATTTCGGAAGGTATCTAGTATGTTAGTTGAGTGGAATATCGAAGATAAACTGTTTGCATTTACGCTTGACAATGCATCTTCAAATGATAAATTTATTGAATTGTTGGAATCTCATCTCACATATAAGAAAGCATTGGTTGCAGATGGTGAGTTTTTGCATATTCGTTGCACTGCACACATATTGAACTTGATCGTACAAGACGGTCTAAAATGCATTGGTTCCTAAAACACCGTTCAACATTATTTCTTTCTGAAAATCTCACCAATATAAATATTCAATTCTTTCACGAATGGCAAAAGATATTTTGGCGGTTCCGGTTACTACTGTAGCATCTGAAAGTGCATTCAGTATCGGAGGCAGGGTTCTTGATGATTACCGAAGTTCTTTGAAGGCAGATATCGTTGAAGCGTTGTTATGTTCACGTGACTGGCTATATGGAAACGGGACAGCGTCAGCTATAGAGGAGCCTGATGTGGATATTTCTTTGTCCCATACGGATGCGGAGTTGACAATTTCTACCTAAATCTTAGGTACATGCTTAACTACCAAATTTGTTTGTTCACATTGTTTAAAGTATGCTTAAATTCCAAATTTTGCTTGTTCACATTGTTTAAAATGTTACGATAATACTTAACAAATAATTTGACTTCCATGTCGCTACAATCACATTTATACAACAAATAATTTTGCTTGTTCAGTTAAACCTTACCTTTTGTAATGTAGGAAACAAACTCATTTATACCTCAGCTGTGATTAACATTACAGAAAAAGTAATAAAACAGTTGGATCTATTATTATGTTTGCATATTTATACTCACAGTATGTTATCATTTTGCTGTTGTATTGATAATTTTCAAGCAAAAGAATTACAAATTGTAATGCTTCATATATTCATGGATGTTGCCTTCTGTGGTTCTCCAATATAGTCAGACACACACACTGTTGCTAGATGTAAACAAGATGAAATGGCATAAGCAACACCTATATTTAAGAGAACAATACAAGCAGCTACATCCAATATTTTCTTATTTGATGCTGCATGCTGCAACAAGCCAACAATAAGTATATGAATATAGACCATGAGTTTCTAAACTATTTCAACATTCATCCGTGTTAGAAATAATTTCCATAGACACCAAGGATTGATACTACAGAATTTTGTAATAAATGAACTTAAAAAACCAATCAAAATGTGCACATGATTCCTCTATTTAGCTAAACAGATGCAATTTAAAGCCATCCGTTTAGAGCGAATGAGTAATAGTCCATTTGGTGCCACCGAGAGTGATGATTGTAGCATTTAAATGTAACACTATTGTTTGATTTCAATTCAATTATTTATCATATAGCTCATCAAGACATACACCAAATTGTGTTAACACTATCAAATCAAACTGAAGAAGATGAGAAACTCATCAGATATATCTCTGCTCGTGATTAACTACACTAATTCAGGTTTGATATTTTAGATAAATTGCTTACATGATGAATGATTTGCATCTTTCAAGAAGAATGTGTGTGCAGTACATAGGAATGGTTGATTTGCTTTTATTACTGTCAGCAATTGCATTTTTAACTCTGAATTATATACCTCATTCTGCATGTTACTGATTGAATTTGCAACACTAATTAATGTCATACAACAGCCTTAGTTGTTGTGTCACTTGATATGCAAAGTACCTAACCTATGATCAACCTAATTTTTATTGAAACAATTCAAAAAATACATGCAGGTTGGACACTACATGCAGTTGCAGGTTGGACAATAGAGATGCAAAGGAAGGGAAAAAAATAGATTTAGTGCTTTCATTGAACTACTTCATGTTTCATGCATTTTTATGCTGTAGTTTTGAATTATATGTTGATCAATATTGCACTAAATTCTACAAAATGATGCAGTATGCGATATTTTGCTTGCTGCAGATCTGAAATGTCACTTTATATGATGTTTTGTATTTGAAAACTGAACTGATCTTGAATGATACTCGCTATCTTTGTACTAATTTAAATCTGGAAAGGTCTTGTACTAATTTTGAATGTTTTTATATTGATCTTCAATTATACAAACTGAATTGACGAGAATGATCGTACATGTTTTTATGTAATTTTATTCAAATTGGGTTAAACGGATTGAGTTCGGTTGACCCGTTAAATTAGTGGATTTTGGTTGGGTTTACCCATTTAATAAATGAGTCTAATGGGTTGGGTCTATTTTTTTTAAATGGATTGAATTGATTTTTAAACCAACCCATTTATACCCAACCCAACCCATTTGACACTCCTAAACTTATGTTATTCTTAGTTTTATAAGAAAATACGGTTCAAAATTCAAATTACGAAGAAATTGTTAACCTAGACGTTCCACGTAATTACAAGGAAAATTAGTATGAACGAAGCAAACAACTGTATGGTGAATCGGTGATACAAGACAACAAACGTACAATAAATCAGTGCAGCACACAAAGAGTTTAGAAACTGAATAATTATTGCCAACCAACATTGATCTATATTTGTATTTAAATCTATTATTTTTTGTATTTGGATTAGATTTTCAATTATTGTTATATTTGAATTGAGTAATTCCTTAGTCAGAAAGTTGTATTAATTATTAATTATTTAAACAAATTGATAATAAATAATTAAATTAATAAAATTCACAAAATCCCTATCCTCTTACATCATAGTTTAACTAACTGAAGTCTACTCAAAATCAATTCAACTATGCTACAATGACCGAAAGGAATTTTGTTATTTTCTGCGGGCCAACATGGCACCACACGTTCTTCCTTTCTCTCCCTACATTATTTATTTCAAAATTTTCACTTCCATTTATCTTTCAGCTATCAGTTTATCGAAATGCCCAACAGTTTTCATTCAAATATCCAACCTTGCTCCCCACTCGTACTCCCCAATGCTAAATTCCCTTGAAGTCTTCATGCGAATACCCAACAGTTTTATACTCAAGTCAAGCTCATTCGGTACTATAAGAAACTTCATATTCAAACTTAGCAGCGTGAGTGAATTATGATATGATGTTCCATAAAACTTCATCATCCGCTTGAAGTCTTCAGTCATATCTAGGCTTTCCAGTTTAATGAAGTACCCAATAGTCTAATGTGTTCCTTTCTATTTGTATTGAACTTCTGATGCATATACATCATATTTCAGTAAACTTATTTCCAGAGGATAAAAAAATAAAAACCAAATTCAAAGCAAACAAAACATCAATGTTAAAGTAAACGAATGACCAAAAAGAGCATATATTTTTATCAATGTAACTTGAGAATCATGGACCGTTATCATATTATCTCAATGTCCAACCATGGAATATAAATGGCATAAGTTACACAGCTTTACAGCTAAGTAGTTATAATGCACAAAATAAGCATAAGGTACAGTCTACTACAATAACACAGTGCTCACATTAGGTTGACAGCTCTACATCATGCACAAAATGACAAAAGTTTGTATTGGCAAAAGTTTATATTTGCAGGTATCTTCTGTCAATTCAACAGATGAATACTTGCACTTTTCCATGCAAAACTTATATTTTACACCATAATATATTTCAACTAAGTATCACAAAATTCTAATCAAAAGAGCATCACATAACAAGTGAAAACCAAATAATTAGCACAACAAATGACGACTTTCAAAACCAAAGTAAGAATCAGTTGCATAGTACCATACTTTTATAAGAGTACAAGTAGAAAAATAGTTGTTCAAAAGCAAGTGCTTATGTACAGTAAGTTTTAAAACCCTGTATCAACTCCAAATGTATATATGAATGAAATATGAGAGTGATACAAAAGGAAGGTGCTTGCTTCAACAGTTTCTTCTTATCCATGTCCATTTGGTTCATAGTATCCCTGTATGAGCAGTTAAGTTTTGTCAGTCAAATTGCAAAATAAATTGAATAGTCAATTAAAATGTCTATAATAAAATAACTTACAATAGTATGTCCTGAACCGGGCTGTAAATATTGAACCAAGTTAGCAGACGATTGTTGCATTTCATAAGACAGATGAGGTGAAATAGTAGATGAGTCAATCGACCATGAAGAACTACGAAAAGAAGGATAAGGTTCCTGAAAGAAAATTCAAACTACATAAGGAAACAACCATCAAGTGAAGTTGCAACGTATCGGTTATCACATTTCTTATACCATGACATGATGTTGACCGTATAGTGAATTCAAGTGTTGTCCATATCCCCACGCTGAATTCATGTTTGTCTATGTTACACAAAAAATTGTTTTAACAATCAAAGTACTGGTAAAAAAGTATCGAGTACAAAAGCATTGAGTTACTACAGAAGAGTGTACCGTTTGATATATAGGTGGAAGATATAAGTTTTGTTCCATTGAACCTGCACTTTCAGCTATAGCCTCTGATTTTGAAGGTACCTCAAGTTGTTGAAAAAAATTTCTAATATCATGTTCCGCATTATCAACAGTTGAAGTATTAATATCATGCATTTTTTTCCTTTTTGGTTTTGGCACAACAAGCAGTCTATCATTCACATCAGGCTGCAAAATGGTAATATTTTTAGTTCAGTCATATGAATTTACAAAGCATGACAACAACATAAAAGTAGTACTGACATTATGGTGTGTATTTCATAGCCAATACAATTACCAAATAACCATATTCATTTTTCTTTATACATATAAGATAAACTATGAAAAAGACATACTACTAGAATCTGAGGTTAGAAAGAATGACTTGCCTGTGTATCCTTACTTTTCAAAGTCATTCGGCTACTTCTCTTCATTTTTTTCTCCAAGGATGACTTGAATCTATTTGTTCGAGTTCGTCCTTTGGTTTTATTTCTTATTGGATCTTGCACCTTTGGACAATCCCTTATCCCACCACATTCAACTCTGTTTAAACCAATTTTGCATGTAAGAGATGCATTGCGTTTCTGTAGAAAAAAGTCAGACTTCTTACTGCCTATCCATTCCATCACATGACTAAAAGAAACTTCATCATCCGCTACCAAATCAGCCACTTTAGAAAATTCATTACACATCTCTTTATATCGCAATTGTGCAGATGTTGCTGGTGCACCATCATAATTAAGTCGGATCCTCGTATGAGATCTAAGTACATCTTTTCTCCATCTGTCTAAAATATATCTATCCGGGATCGTTGTCACATTATTCTTAGTCAATACAAGAAGTGCATGTCTGCAAAGTATACCTTTAAACTCAAACTTTCGACAACTACAACTAATTTCGCAATTTTCTTTCTTAAATAAAACTGTAAATGATAGCAATTTTCTATAATTTTCAATAGCCACATCTTCATATACATCAAACTCTGTACCCATGGAACCCTCTCTAGTTTCAGTTATATCACAATATAACTTAGCGGTTAACTCTATTTGAAATTCCTTGAACTTCTTTAAGTGTATAAACACTTTGAAATTGCTTCTCTATATCGTACGTTGTTGCACATCGAATACTTTGTGAAAATGACTTGAAATCAGCTTGACTCTCCTTCTCTATTTGGCCTTCAATGCGTGATTGTATTGCTCTACAAATTGCTTTAAAGAGGTTTTAGCATTCACATATCCATCAAAGAAAGCATTAATACTTTCACTTCTTTGAGTGGTGGACATCCCTGCCCAAAAATTTGATGTCACAAAGCATGGTACCCAGTGGTGTCTTTCCTTATATAATTCACTCAACCAATTATTACCATGCAAGTCAAACTTATCTACCATTATTTTCCAACTTTTCTCAAACTCCTTCGAGTCTTGTGAATCATATACCACATTTTGCAAATTACTTTTAATTGATTCATAAAAACCGTGGCTTCCAAATTTTTCAGGCAACTTCTTCATCACATGCCATAGACACAGTCGATGTCTAGTATTAGGAAATGCGATCTCTATTGCCTTTTTCATAGCTCGGTCTTGGTCTGTAATTATTCCTTTAGGAGCAACATCAGACATGCATGCAAGCCACGTTCTGAAAAGCCATAAAAAAGTGTCCGTTGTTTCACTTGAAAGCAACCCACATCCTAGTAATATCGATTGTCCATGATGGTTGACTCCAACAAAAGGTGCAAAAGGCATATCATACTTGTTTGTCAAATATGTTGTATCAAAAGTGACAACATCACCAAATTCTTTATATGCCTCCCTACTTCGTTCATCTGCTCAAAAAACATTTTTTAGTCGGCCATCATTGTCTAAGTCCATGCTAAAGAAAAAATTTGAATTTTGTGCCTGCAAATTTAGAAAATAGTTTTGAATCGCAACAGCATCTCCTTCTCCAAGGCGTAATTGTCTTGCCTTATCAAGATAGTTTCTCCAATCTTTTTCTATGAATGACAAGTTCTCATGCCCACCGGCCTCGACTACTAATGCGTTAAAACTTTTCTTAGGTCCAATTCCTGCAATATCGCAAACTTCAAGTTGTCTTTTTACATGTTCATCAATTTTTCGATAACATCGAAAGAATCGAGATTTCGTAGGACTTAAGTCATGGTTGTGATGAAGAAACAACTTGTTGATACGCCACTTTCCGTCTTCTCCTAAACTTGAAGTGAGTTTCACTTTACAACCAATTTTGTTAGTTGGCTGGGGCATTAATGGATTTCCGCTTATACAATCTAGTTTCCCACATCGACCACATGCAAATGTTATATATCTTAAGTGTCCATCCTCATCCCTTTTACTTGACCTTTTTCTTGCTGGAAATCCCATATGCTTTGCATAGTTTTTAAAACATTGAAATACTTCTTCAACGGTATTAAATTTCATACCAACTTCGGGTATTGTAACTTCTGTCGCAAATACAACCGATTTATCATTTACTGTCCCAACATCAAAACAATTTTCCGATTCCTCGTTATTTAAACTAAGGGAGGCAACAATATCAGTCTTGTTGTTTGATACCTCTTTACCAATATCTAAGGAGTCATTGACCAATTCTGCAAATGATCATACAAGTAGTGACAAAATGATAAAAATATCATAACGGCAACTCCAAAAATATACATGAGAAAAAAAAATTAGACATGAAAATTTTTGATAGTAATTCAATGTGTCTTGAGTAGGTATTATTTTGCATTTGATTTTGTATCCATTTTAATTTTCATTATCTACTCATATACATAGTATCTCAGTTGACTCATTTTTGTTAAAGTAATGTAAGCAACAATATTTGAATACATGAAGCGAAACCCATTGATAAGTGTAAAAGCAAATTATTGTGTTTGTGCCAAAGTACAAATGAATATTGTACACAGTAAAGTAATAAGTGGGTCAGAGCATCTACTGTCCAAAATAAGTTTACTGTTTTTGATTAACCAAACTTTTTAACTGTTGTTTGCTATCAGTTCATATGTGTTAAGATCCTTCATCATTCCAAGTGGGTGCTTGAGATTGGTAATGCAGAAAGTAAATAAATGCAATGAATCCAACCATGACTTTGAATGATAATGAAAATATTAAAACAGAAATTGATGAAAAATGATTACCATTGCTGTCAGGAGGAATTGCAAGCGTGTTTAATTGATCATCAAAGTTCATATTTTGTGAAAAATGATTTGTGGAAATAGTGATGGAAGAAGGATTTCTGAGAGAGGGAGAAGAAAATAATTTGGGGAGAAGAAGGAGAACGTGGCAGCGTAATAATTTATGGAAGAATGTGACACGTCAGGCCGCATAAACTGACTAAATTAGTTTCGGGCATAATAGCATTATTGATAGCCTTATTGAAATCCATTTCGACAACAGCCATTCCCATTAAAATTCAACCTTTGGTGTTTGGCAAACTTGTCGGAGAATACACCCTAAGAACCTAAACCAATTCATTTAGTTGGCATCCCGTCGAAGTAAATAGGTGAAGACATCATACTTTAGCTTTTTGGTAGATCTATCCCATGGCATGAAATTTGTCTGTTTTCGCACGAAACGTCAGTCTACAGCCCACTTGAGCAGTTTTATATTCAAATTTTTTTACCAGCTGTAACTAAACATAGGATAGATGAAAACACACACCTGATCACATACCATCTCTAATTAGCTAAGGCAAGTATCCCATCATCCTCATTTCGTGCTCAACTTCATATTCCTGCGCTGCTATTTTTGCTCTTCTTGCATTCCACAATCCCATACCTAAACCAACTCCTCACCATCAATCAACCCAACATAAGTAATATTAACCCATTACTCCCAAAAAAAAAGATCCCCTTCCATTGTTTGTTGCCCAAACACAACAAACAATGAAAGACCCCGACAACCCCACTGCTGCCACCACCAATGACAACATCATGTTCTCGCGTCCTCCCTCCCACCCCGACCACGCATCCAACAACCCGCAACCCGACCCGGAAGACTCGTCCAACCCGACCACGACCCGAAACAGCACATCCTCGTTCACCGCCTGCTCCAGCAGCAACTACGACAACTCCTTCGTGAGCAACCAAGGCGATCTCTCCCCGTGCAACATGTCTCCATGGCACCACTCCGCCGCCTCCCCCTATGCCAGCTCTCCTTGGAACCAAACCGGTCCCAACGTCTACGATGCAGGTTCCGGGTCCGAACCCCTACCCCCCACTTGCCTTATCGGGTCCCTCGTCCGTGAAGAGGGTCACATATACTCCTTGGCCGCTAAAGGCGACCTTCTTTACACCGGGTCCGATTCCAAGAACATCCGCGTCTGGAAGAACCAGGAGGACTTCTGTGGGTTCAAATCCAGCAGCGGGCTCGTCAAGTCCATCATCATAGCGGGCGATAAGATATTCAGCGGGCATCAAGATGGTAAGATCCGGGTTTGGAAAGTGATGCCCAAGGACCCAAAAGTCCATAAACGGGTGAGCACCCTACCCAGACTCAAAGACATAATCCGGTGCTCGCTCAAACCGTCCAACTATGTGGAGGGCCGTAGGAAAAAGAGCGGACTGTGGCTCAGGCACTACGATGCGATATCGTGTTTGAGTTACAACGAGGAGCAAGGCCTTTTGTATTCTGGGTCGTGGGACAAGACTTTCAAAGTGTGGAGGGTCTCGGACTCCAAGTGCCTAGAGTCCATTACTGCCCACGATGACGCTGTTAACTCGGTCGTCGCTCCATCAGGGTTCGATGGAGCCATTGTGTTTACAGGTTCGAATGTTTAACCTTCTTTAATTAAAAATAAATAAATTAATTAAATAAAATAAAATAAAAATTGGGCTCTAGGTGGTAAATAGTACATAATAGTACTATAAGTCTTAAGTAGTATATATCATACTACATGTAAATACAAATCCATCGGTTCGAGTCAGACTACGCAAGTTTGGAACCTGTAACCTCACGAACCAAAGTTGGAGCATCAAACCACTAAACAGTAGTGTTGTCTTAAACCGGACCTTGTCTGTAAACTTCAGTATAAACAAATAAGAATGTAATACAGGTTCGGCGGATGGGACGGTCAAGGTGTGGAAAAGGGAGGTGCACTCGAAGGGGACGAAGCACGTGGCGAGTCAGACGTTGCTGAAGCAGGAGAGTGCGGTGACAGCACTGGTGGTGAGCCCAGGGGCTTCGGTATTGTACAGTGGGTCGTCGGATGGGCTGATTAATTTATGGGAGTGGGATGGGAAAGGGCTTTTGCACGGAGAGGCATTGAAAGGGCACAAGCTGGCGGTTTTGTGCTTGGTGGCAGCCGGCAACTTGCTTTTCAGTGGGTCTGCCGACAAGACGATATGTGTGTGGAGGAGGGATGGAGCGGTGCACACATGCCTTTCTGTGCTGACCGGACATGGTGGGCCCGTTAAGTGTTTGGCGGTGGAGGAGGATAAGGCTGCAGATGATCAGAGGTACATGTTGTACAGTGGAAGCTTGGATAAGTCGGTTAAGGTTTGGAAGGTGTCGAATCAGGCGCCGGATTCGCTTCTGCAGAGTCCTCGGCCTTCCATGTTTGGGTACACAGAGTAGTGTTGAATCGGAAAGGTTTTATGTTAGAGTTGTACAAAGAAGGATGTTTGTGTATGGCTGAAATCCATGGTTTGAAAGTAACTGAATATACATTTGAATCCATACTTAAGATGAATATACATGAACAGCAGGAATGATATAACAAAGTAAAGGAAAATCACATTTTATTAATCAGTGAAGGATCTTGACAAAATGTAATCAACGACTGTGATGGAAAATATGCAAATCGATTGGCAATGTAAGTATTGTTGTACAAACCTCAGTGTCTGAAAAGAATAAATTGGTCGACTGACAGGAGATTCAATTACTTGAATTGGATAAAGTAGGTATTTTTAACTTTGCTATATAGAATCACTGCTTCCCATGGCAGTCAACAAAGCCTGTAATGGCACCAAAGTATGCCTGCAAAGAGAGAAACAGTATTCATGAGCAAGGCCGATAATGCATTCTATCAGTTAAAAGTTTGAAATGAAGATTTTAAGGTTTTTAAACATGACGCAGAATGTAAGAAATTAATGTACAACAATAAGCTTGATGTTTGCATTCATATTTCATACCAACATGAACACAAGTTGTATTTTCATGTGTAATTCAAATTCTAAAATATGTGATTAGACCAAGCTAAGTTAGTATTGAGAAGATAATGGAATAAGAAATTTCTGTAAAATGGATTCACACCTATATTTTGCAAGTATATCATTCTCAATACAAGGTTGTATGATACAGAAGTCCAACAAGCCTATTATAAACAAGATTTTATGGCACGTGCAACACATGTGCATATAAAAACCTCTTATAAAATTATTAAATTATAAAAAAACTGAAAAATATAAAATAAATAATGTAATTTTTTCTGTTCGAATAGGGTTTTGAACTTGGAACGTTGTTTATGTTTCAAATTTTCCATTAGAAGTTAGATGCCAACTTTTGTTCACAGTGGAAGTTGAACTCCTAATCACTTATTTGCATACAAGGATATTTTTTGAACTTCACGGTCCGATAAAAAAGATTTGTTTCCATTCCAACTATTAATAAAGATTTTCACAAATGTACACAGCTTGTCGGAAAGTTACTCTACATGTATTTTTTGTTGCAAAATCACAAATTATAGCGGTGCGATTGATCCTGTCCAGATATCATTTTCAATGGCTAATGTCCCCAGCATATTCAATCTATCTTTTGCCGTGATGTTGCACAGATTCTTTTATATTTTAAAAATTCACAGCTCAACATAAACATTTGTTTTAACAAAAAACGGTTAAAATATAACTTTGTAATGAAGGATTGATACATGGCATGCAAATACGTAAAATATGTATACATGAAAGAGGAATCGTCATATTAATATTAGTTACCACAAAGCAATTTGTTACTAATTATACGGAGCATGAAAGTTTCAAGCATATTAATATTAGTCTTAATTAGGGAATTTTCGTAAAAACACCATCCTAAAGTTTTAAAATTCACAGTCGTCCCTTCTCAAAAAGATGGTATAAAAAAATTCATACTTTTAGGTTTCAGAATATTTGCGGAGAACTCAACAAATATTTGCGGAGAACTCTGCAACTATTTGCAAAGTAGATAAATATGCAAATTTTTAAATTTCTGGACTACAAATATTTGCAAAGTTTTATGTTGCAATTTTTCAAAAAAAGATCAAAAAAAAAATCATAGAAATATGTGATTACTGTTCAGATTTAATTTCCCAAAAAAAAATACCGAAATTAAAAATAGAAGTGTAATTTAAAACATGTTTTAAAAAAGGATTTTTAACGTACCAAATCTAAAAATAAGGAACAAAACCAAATTCCCACTTTAAATTATTATTGTAAACAATTAACATCCATTATAAATAAAGATAAGAACTTAAATTATAGACCACAAATTACACATGACAGTGAGACAAGAGATAAAGCTACACTAAAAGCGCGTTCTTAAGCGTAGGGTTTAGTGAACCATAGTAACTTGAGTTTTTGCACACTTTAAACATTAGGGTTGAGTTGAGTTGAGATCTATGTTACCTGATCCGCGCTTTAGATTCAGTACGTTCAACAAAAATAAGGACGGAAAACATTAATACTACAGAA
The DNA here is from genome assembly GCA_030737815.1 of Allium fistulosum. Lineage (NCBI taxonomy): Eukaryota > Viridiplantae > Streptophyta > Magnoliopsida > Asparagales > Amaryllidaceae > Allium > Allium fistulosum. Next base: position 5,269,673 of record JASFAW010000015.1, read on the forward strand.
CGTTATACATTAAGGGGTAGCTTAACTGGAATGCTTTAGTAAACACGATACGCTTAACTGAAATGCGAATTTTTTTGAAAATGCTCTTTTAACATTTAAATATATTTTTTGTTATCCACTGTGAAAACAAAGTAAAAAACATTCCAGCATATGTATTTTCCTATGTCGACTTTAGATCATAACCCTCCTTCATATTGTTGAGCTCTACACAGAAAAACATTTACAAGCTCGAAAAGGGTTAAAGTTGAGGTTTGACAATTAATTATTTTTGAACACCTTTTTTATGCAATATTCATCATCATGTTTGAATCCATTGCCCTTTCATCTTGTTATATATTCTGTTTGTGAATGACAATTTCTTCATCTTCTTTGAGTAGTGAGTTCTGGAGCATCTATTCTAATCTAACATGAAAGCATTGATCATGATGTCTTTCGAATTAACGTATCATTTTTTAAAAGATCCAAATAATTTTTGTAAAATCTTGACAATAAACAAAGATTTGAGTATATAAATTTGAAATCTTTGTTTATTGTCCTCTCAAGTTACTTGTTGAAAGTTGAAATAAAGTATAAAACAAGATTTTTAGTCCACTCAAGCTAGATTTGAAATCATTCTTCGTTATTTGCTTATATTTTCCATAGTAAATCATTATTACTAAGCACATACTAACGTACTACACTTAAAACAGTCAACATTTTAGAATGTCGGAATCAACATTTCAAAACATGTGATTAAACGTTTTGGAACGTTGGGTTCAACATTTCAAAACGTCAAAATCAACGTACCAAATCATGTGCGAGCAACATTTCGAAACACTAAGTGTATTGTGTTTTGGAGCACAAGTACCAAAACAGAACATGATAGCCAAAGTGTGAATTGGAGTGACATATGTTGAAATGTAAAGTAATATTATTTATTTAATTCTGATTAAATAGTTATTATTAATTAAATAATAACATTTAACTTAATAATTAGTATTCAAATTTAATACTTAATAAGAACTAATAATCAGTAATAATTATCTCGGTAATTAATAAATATTAGTTAATGAAATAATAATTAATGAAAAATAAACATAATTTTATCTCAAAAGCAAATACATAATCTGTTTTTAACAACGACAATCAATGACAAACGATGCATAAGGTAATGCATATCCTACCGCAAATTAAAAATGCATGCAAATTCTTACATTTGATCTCCACCAAGGTATGTCAACGTGTTAGGAGAAATTTGGCACACTCTCAGAATGGACCCAACCAATTGAAAATTGTTCTTATGATCAAGAAATGCACCTTGATCGAAACCGTGTTCATTTCGAACTAAGTATTGAAAGATATGGCTATTTTAAAATCATTCAATTTCGACTTCAAATGAAGAAGCTATTGCACAAAGAAAATCATTCCAACCTTGACGATTTTATTAGGTACCAAACAGAAATATACCAACTAAAATCTATTGATCAGAAATATACCGAACTGTGAAAATGATTTGGTAGGTCTGTATCTATTCAAAACCGAGCATGTTATTTTGTTAGGTGTTGAATAGAATTTACCTATACAGAATTTACCTAACCGAACTAGCCGAACAAAATTTACCTTAACAGAATATGCTGATCATAATATTTTACATCTATAAATAGCCACCAACGTCGCTTATACTGGGAGAATTTATCAAGGAATCAATATAACTACCAATCAGATTCTAAGAGCACTTCGAGCACTACCAGACGGCAAGCAACCATCTAGAAACACAACTATAGATCTAGAACTACACTACCCGATTCACCACATCAACCATAATTCTAACTGTAAGCCATTAAAATAATTTTGACTAAAATCTTAGAATTTCCAACCTAGTGAACTGACTACTTGCAATTGTTGTAAACAATCCAGAGAGGTCTAGTAAGCTTTGTAGCAATTGTAACTCGGAAAGTCATATCTGTATCAGAAACAATTTTTGATATCAGATATTTATACCTACGTATAGCAGACGGATATCGAATTTTTATCCATTCGCTCACAATTAATAAATCCAAATAAACAATTGAAAATCTTAGTTTAACACAAAATCGTTTCAGTCCCAACGCTTATAAAAATACGAAAAATAAAAAACATAATGACAAAAAATTGTTTCGGCTAGCGAATATGCAATAATATATATATACACAATTTTTTTTATAACGATAGTAATACGTAATTTTAAGCAGAACACTCATTTTAGTATCTCGAAGATCGAACCTGGGATCTCTAGAACACAATCTAGAGAGCTTACTAATTGAGCTAGTGTTCATTGACCACACACACATATAATATAAACTTTGATCTCAATAAAACATCAAATATTAATCACTAATTGCACTAAGACATAATATAAATTGTTCTCTTGATAAAAAAGGATGAACAATTTTTAAATGCGGACACCTTCATATCTGCATCAATATCTGTTTTTTCTTAAAAATGTATATATTTTCATTTTTCGAACAAGGATGGGGATGAATGTCGGATTTTTCGAGTATCCATCGACAAACTTATCTACACCCGCAAGTGTGTATTATCCTCATTATTTATGCAGTTGAGACGAGACATGTGAGTCGTCATGAATAAGTGCTAATATGCAAGGAAGCATTGGCGAAGAAAATAAGACCAGTGGTGTTGTCGTGTGTTGTGTTTATGTGAAACCTAAGCAATGCCTTTTTTGTATGTAAATATTTACTATGAGTTGTTCACGTTATATGTTGTGAGATGCTTGGTGTTGGTGTTATGAGCTTGTACGTGAGATTTGATTTTGTATGATATGTGAGATATTATATGTTGTTACGTGCATGCTCACATCTGGAAAAAATTATGGAGTGTTACATTATAGCTAGTTGAAAAGATATTGCCCACGATAGAGATTTTTCATCAATTCCAAGTGATGGGCACTCAAATTCTCCACACCCACCACTAGACATGATTTGAGGAACCTCAACAAAATGGATATTCATCATCTTGGCGATTAGAAAAACTTCATCTCCCTCATTTTTGTGATATTCAAAATAATCCAAAATCAAAGGAAGAAAATTTTAACTTTTACCATCTAAGTTTAAGTAAGTCATTTGTAAAAATGTTTGGTATATTGAGGAAATATTTTTCTATTTTAAGGGACAAGTCGATATAGTTTTGCTACTTAAGTGAAATAGTCATTGCTACAATGACAATTTATAATTTCGTACAAATATACATCAGCAACAAAGATAATTTGCATATGATGATTACCCTGATCTTGTTTTAGAATAATACATTAAAAAATAATATGAAACTATAATACTTAATGCAAGGGAAAAATGAACCAATACAGAAGATGTGTTAAATAAAATGTTAATAATACGAAATGCCACAAAAACTAATTAGGTGCAGCAAATTTTCAATGAATTATTGTGTTTGTATCACTGTATTTCTGATTTGAAATTATTGAAACTGTAAAACTTATTAAGAAATAAAAAAATCTATGTAACTAAAGAATTAGTTAACTTCTTTATCATTCAATATAAACTAATCAAATTTCTATAGATAAATAACTACTAAAACATCTGAATGTTCAATTTATACTCTGTTTTACTCGTTTTCTTTTCCAAATTCAATTCTCATTCCTATTCATTGGTTTTGGTATGTAATAAATGAAAGGGAACAACGAATGTGGATCATCTTTAAAATCTCAACTTTCAATCCATACTTTGTTTTATCAATTTTATTTTTCAGAACCTTAATTCTCCATCAATCCAGCTTTTGTATGTAAACAATGAAAGGAACCGACGAGAGCATTGTCTTCAGAGGAACAAAGACGGTGCCAAATCCATTACGCTTTGATATGCATGCTGAAACCCCTCGACATTTTTCAACGTTTCTCAAAAGTTGGAATTATCAAAGTTGAAAGATGAACTGAAAAGGTCAAATTTCTTTTGGAAGCCTAATGGCTAATATAGTGAAAAATGATACAATAGATACAATATATGCATAATTATTAGTTTACAATTTACTACATAATCTATAAGCTTATATGATACACTAGTTGCAAAAGTGGAAAGACCTATTGGTGAAACTATTAATTCTCATATATGTTTTCAATGTCAAAAATAATGTTAGGTCTGGTTCTGTTTATAATTTTAGTTTCCAAACATAAATGTTCAGTTTAAATTAAAAAAAATTACAAATTTATTAGAGAATACATGTATTGTATTTTAAAAAAATAAACTACCAAAACATTAGACAAGTATTAATAATGATTTAACTAATAAACAACACTAAGTTAATCTCTAAATATTTCACTAGCAATAACTATTTTACTCTGCTCAAATTATGCAAGCTCAATACTCCGCTTAATTCATTGTTCCCGATTTTCACTAATGCTTTGCTTTATTATTTCAAAATTCTTAAATCTTGCAATTTAAATCCCGTTTCGAATGTACTCTCGTTGACTTCAATTTGGAAATCCCTACCTGAATCTCAATTCAAATCGCAGTTAAACAAACACACCCATGTTGAAAAAACATCATGATACATATTGACTCTACAATATATTCCATAAAAACGGAGTAGAAGCAAAAATTTAAAGCTTCAGTTTTAGGGATAAGAAACTAAAATATCTAAATCAATTTCGAAAATGTAAACTAATTAATACAAAAGGAAGAATGGATCTTTTCATATATTTAGATATCATAAAACAACCTAAAGAGATTAAAATTTCTAGCATACAAGTATATATACCTATTAAAATATTAATCTTTAAACCAGCGATTCAAGATTCAAATTCAGCTTCAGGTTAGAATTTGTACATTATGAAATTGAAATACAACAATATCTAGAAGCACGATACATGGATGAATGTCATCCAACAACCAAAGAGGCTCTAACCTCTTCAAGGGTTGCAACATTCTGATATGCATTTGTCAAAATAGGGTTGCACAAAGGTTGGGTTGGGCAGGGTTGGATCAAATACTTCATCTGATCTGCACAAGTATGGATCAAGGGTAGTTTCAACTCGTACCTTATCTTATATGAGGTTGCATTGGGTTAGAGATATAGGTTTGTTAGATTAAACAAAGTAGACTTGGATTATAAAATTTTGTTTATCAACTGATAATATGTACAAAGTAAAAATAATTTACCAAAATTTTTAATTTATAAATTTGAAATTTAGTATAAAGTATTAAAAATTACATTTCATCGGATAAACTTAATTCATTGCAATACAACATCACAAATTTTACTAGAGTTTCATTACATAGGTCTAGTGTTTTCTGTGTCTAGTATTTTTCTCTTAGGTCGATGAATACAATAAAGAATGTAATGTTAAAGAGGCAATAAATGGGTTGTTAAGTTTTACTTTAAATGGGGTTAGGTCAGGTTAAATAAGGGTTTAGCTGAAAAAAAATTACATACGACGCAGACATAGTATGGGTTACAAATTATAACTTATATCTGATTCGAACTAGATTGGATCGGTTTGTATGTGTTAGGTTGGATTGGATCGATTTAATATGGGTTGTGTGCACCCTTGTGTTGAACTGGTACGCCACGTACAAGATTTGACTCGATCCAAAAATGCATAATTAGGAGGACTGTTATCTTCAGCAACAAATTTATAACTTCCATGTTCCACTTCCTTCTAAAGTTGTGAATAACAGTGTCACAACCACAAATTTCGCTTGCTTTTCAAAATTGTATGTTGATATATCTCATAAAATACTGAATCGCTTTTTTTCAAAATTCAAATGTCCTTTCGACGGCCATATGCAAACCCGAATGTTAAAAATTGAAGACTTTTTTTGAGTTTTGGAACATTCTGTGTTTGCTAGAAATGTGAAATAAGGTCGAAAATCATTTCTACTCTTATACCCTGAATTTATCCGCCGCTACTTTTCGGATGGAGAATGAAGAAATGTTCGATATTCTTTAATAGCATCAATTAATAGTTTACTATCATGAACATTACATTTCCAATCAATCGTAACTAGAAGTCTAATAATGATAAACAACAACAAGAATATTATATATTGGATATTCCTTTGACCTAAACCGCTATCATTCAATTTTTTGTCATCTTTGTAGGAATGTGTGTTCCATTTATAGTCGATCAACATTTCAAAAACAGGCAATAACTGGTGTCATGTTAATATTCACCAAGAAAGACATTCAAAACCTTCGGTGCAATAAGGTCTTCGTAATTTTCACCAAGAAACATTCAAAACCGTCGGTGCAATAAGGTCTTCGGATATAAGTAAGATGGTACCTAACACAAACATTTACTTTATTATAAATCCATTGAAATTTTCGCATATAAGTTTATTTGACATGTCAATGCTAATCGTGTAGATAACATTGCAAGTAACTCAAAGATCTATACAAATGTAGCGAAAGTTACGCCATACTTAGTTGATAGTATGTGATAGATATCCAAAACAATTGACTCTTCATTCGAAGTAAATCTTGATATATATTTTCATGACCATTCAAAAATCATCCATTAACATCCGGTCCATATAATAAGAAGTATGATGTGTAGTATGAATTGATTGCCAAATGCATCCACCATTACTTAACTATATAGTCTTTTCAAAAGAATTTTCAAAACAGCTGTCATCATATTTGTTTCAAAAAAAACATCACTCATTTCGTACTCCAAATGGTACTCATTTCTGGAATTTGACATTTTATAAAAATAATTGCTAAAAGAAAAATCAAAATGGACAAGGAGATTGTTGGATAAGGGAAGGGTTGATGAAAATAGTAAAATGTAGAAAATGAGAATAAGTTTAAGTGTAAGTGTGGTCTAAGATAAAATCATATTTGTTTATTGCCTAAAATATAAGTCACATCTCATATTTTGAAGAGTCGTAATATGGAGAGGATAATTAATAATATAAATTGCTAATAAATAAATAAGCAAATTTAATTAGAAAAATTATCAAATGGGATTTGAATGAATAATTGGATGGAAAATATTTGTATTAATGGCAAAGTTATGAAAGGCGCGGCGCGGCATTTCGTCTTTGTTCCATATGGCGCGACGCACATGAAAAGGCGCGGCGAATGTCGTAAATGGCGCCAGCGCAAATGGCGCATGGCGCAAAAATGACATGCTTTTTCATAATTTTATTATTTTTACTTCTTTTTTTATTTATTTTTCATTTTTCACCGTCCAAACTAATCTCCAACAATGACGGAATGTATTATATATTTTTTATACAATGATACGATTACACTTCGAACTAATCTCCAACAAACTTTGAACTAGTTATTTATATTATTGCAGCATCGAACTACGATGGGCAATTAAAACCAAGATCTGCAATCCCGAACCAAACCGATCCGAATCCGACTTAAACCGGATGGGTCTTGAGTTGGGTCTAGTTGATGAAAAATAATACGAAAAGCCGATTCAATCCTAAAAATTAGGCAAAAAAGCAAAAAAAACATATACATTTTGTGTTATTACCCAATTAGACCCGAACTGACCCGATCCGAATCCAACACCGGGTCATGTCAAAGTTTTAAAATATATAAGTTAGACTCGACAAAACCCAACCCGACTAGAATCGAGACAGCAGAGTCGGATCCAGATACGACTCGATGGGTCTAATTACCACTGTTGTACTAAACAAATTATCTTGTCGCATTCTCCAAATTAATCTCGAACGAACTTCGAACTATTTGTTCTAATTACTGTTGCACCGAACAATTAGTCTCAAATTGATGTTTTTTAGTCTCCGACAAACTTAGAACAGTCTATTTCTATTACGATCGCACCGCATAAATTATCAATAGATATGAGACAGACGAGGAGGATGTTGAATCTTATGAATCTGATTATGCAAATATTGACTTAGAAAATATGACAGATGAATCAAAAATTCATATTTTTAGTTTATCGATAATATGTACTATTATCAGGGCAAGGCTCTAAGACGCAAAAAGACACAAGGATTGCGCCTTGGGCTTTTTTGCGTCTTGAGCTTTTTTGTGCGTCTTTTATACAAGTACGAGCTTTTTATTATTTATTCAATTATCCAAATATTTCAATAAATAAAACTATAATTCATTCATCCATTTATAAATATATAAATATTTTATTAATTAAAATTCTAATTTTGACTATTTATAATTGATTCAACTATTTAAATATTTTATTAAACTATTTTCTTAACTAAAATTTAAATTAAGTCATAGTTTATAATTTATTTAACAATTTAAATATTTAATTTAACTACTTTAGTAAGTAAAATTCAAATTTAACTATTTCATCTAAAAAAGTTTAAAATTCAAAATTTAACTATTTTGTTAATTAAAATTTAAACCATATTTATAATTTATTTAACATAATATTTAAATTATAACCTAAATTAATCAAATTAACTTTACGGTTTAAATTAATTTAAATTAACTTTTAAAGTTTAAACTAATCAAAATTAACTTCAAAATTTAAATTTTAAACTAATTAAAATCAAATTCAAAGTTTTAAGTAAAACTAATTAAACACTACTGTTAAACTAATTTAAACTATTAAAAGATGGAACTCAATGCACGAGGCTCCCGCACGATAGCGGACTCTGGAGAGGTCGATGATGTACGCAACATTTATCTTGCATTGCGAAAAGGTTGTTTTCGGACACGAACCTGGACGCCCAGATCATCATGCGGTGACATAATCATTGCACCAAGGCTCCACCTCAGACTAATTTAAACTATTAAATTAGAAAAATCACCTTTCAGGCTACAGATCAGGTTCGACGACAGGGAGCGGCGGCGGCGACAGCGGCGACAACAACGAAGAATGACAACAGTCTCTTTTTTTGTTCGAATGTATTGAAAACCCTAAAATTAATGTCGACTGTAGTCAAATTTGAACATCGATTATAGAAAACGGGTTTGGGTGGGTTCACAAGTAGGGGTGGCTTGCAAAACAATATTCGCATACATGAGGCATGCTTTACAGCGCTCCATCGCCTCGAGAAAATCGCGCCTAAGTGCGCTTTTCGTGCGTCTCCTGTAGTGGAGACACCTCGTCGTCGAGAAAGGCGCAACAGGTGCATCTGCGCCTTTCTGGCGCGCCTTAACAACTTTGATCATGGGTTTTAGTTTTAAAGACTATTATGCTTGAAATATGCTCATGACATTATATTTGATGATAGTTTTTGCAAATTGTCAAAAACTCTTTATTACATATATGTTAAATATAAATTATATTGAACTTTTTTAATTAACTGTTATATATATTAAATTTATAATAGAAAAATTCTAAACATGTGCAGTAATTTAAAAAAGAGCGCGTCATTTGCCGCACCGTGTGCCAAGGTTCCTAGAAGGCTTTGCGCCTTTTTACGCCGTGCACCATTAACAACTATGATTAAATGAGAATAAATGAATGAGACTAGGTAATAAAGAATTTAGCCTAAGTAAAAGGGTAAAGGCCCTAACCATATCATCATTTCTTCTCGTTCATTTGCATTCATGAAAAACTAAACAAAGAAAGAAAAATATAAGGTTGGTCGTTCCAAGGAAGAAGAGGGAAATCAAAACAAAAATAGAAGCTCATTTCCGAAGAAAGAGAAAGATTAAAAACTAAGGTAGCGTTTGGTTTAAAATGAGTTTTGTGTTTTGAGTTGTCAACATTAATTACAAAATATGAGAGGAGCTGAGGGACGACGAATAGAATGGAAGAAAGATGGAGGGGATCACGGAGGGGGTGGAGGAAGGATGGATTGTTTCTCGTGTTTTTTTTATTTCTCAAAACATGAAAAATAAAAAGAAGTTGTTTTCTATTTTGTATGTTAACTTTGTTTTCTAAATTGATCGTTTTTCACAATATACATGCATCATGCGTTTTTTGTATGGACGAAAATCCAAAACAAAACGGAAAAAACCAAACCGTACCTGAGTTTTTCACAACTTAGGTGAGTAAAACTTTCTCTAATCTCTTTCAAACCCGTTTGGATTCAGATTGTATGTGGTTATGATACTAAAAACGATGTTGGACAAGTTTAAGAATGATAGAATGATTTCATTCATGTTTAGGAATTAAATGGTAATGATTTACCATGTTTTAGGGCAAATCGTGGATCAAACTACCTCCAATGCATTTGGAATTTTTATATGATGTTTAAAACATTAATTTGAAGATGGATTTTAATTTCATAATTTTTCAAAATTAAATGGTTGTAATAAGAATTTTCTAAGTGGGAAAAATGCCTAATTTTGAGTTTTCAATTATTTTAAATATGAAAAATAATAATTTCGACCTAAAATTTTTATATGAGCTAAAGGATAAAAAATTGGATTTTTGTGAATTTTCTGGAATTCTTCCCATGAATTTTCGAATTAATATAAATTATTTAGTAAAAGGAGAAAAGTTGATTACAAATAGTAATTTAAGGTAATTAATAAACATTGAGCAATCTGAAAAGAAAACTGCAACGATCCATGTAGACCAATGAAAATTTGACATATAATAGGACTTGGTGAAAAATAATTATTTTTAATGGAAATTAAATAGTTTTTAGAAAAATTACAACACTGCCCCCAACATACGATAGCTTGTAAATTCAAATGTGATGGCCTTAAAGCGCAATAGCTCCAACTTACGATAGCTTTACAAGTTAACACGCAATAACCTTTAGGGCTCAACCTTCGATAGCTTATGACATACGATAGGCTTTGGCATGCTATAGGTTTTGACATGTGATAGCTTGTAAATCATAATACGTGATACCCCCTAAAGTTCAACCGTCGATAGCTTGGCATTCAATAGGTTTGTATTCGGTATCTCAACCTTTGATAGCTTTAGTTAGTGACCCGCGATAGCTTTTAAGACTCAACTTTCGATAGCCTTATATTTCTACTTGTGATAGCTTAGCCTGCGGTAGGTTGGTATGCGATAGCTCAACCTTCAATAGTTTTGGACTTCAACGTGCAATAGTTAAAAAATTTAGACACTCGATAGCGTAAAGAAAAATGATGAGGCGTTCGATAGCTTTGGGTGAAAGTTTTCGAAGTAAAGAATAATAAGTTAAAAGATAGCAACTTATTTAAAAGTGGAAAATTAAAACTAAACTTAAGAAATCTAAGAGATGAGAAATAGCATCATTTGAAATAATAAAACATGATGTAAGGCTTTAATGGCAACCATATGTCTAAACATGACATTGTATTCGATAACGTTGGTGTAAGGCTTTAGTGGCAACCAATCGTCTAAGTACGACATTATATTCGATAACGGCGGTGTAAGGCCTTAGTGGCAACCATATATCTACACAAGACATTGTATTCGATAACATTGATGCAAGGCCTTAGCGGTAACCATATGTCTAAACACGACATTGTATTCGATAATGTTAGTGTAAGGCCTTAATGGCAACCATATGTCTAAACACGACATTGTATTCGATAATGTTAGTGTAAGGCCTTAATGGCAACCATATGTCTAAACACGACATTGTATTCGATAATGTTAGTGTAAGGCCTTAATGGCAACCATATGTATAAACACGACATTGTATTCGGTAACGTTGGTGTAAGGCTTCAGTGACAACCAATTGTCTAAGTACGACATTATATTCGATAACAGCGGTGTAAGGCCTTAGTGACAATCTAATTATATGTTCATGACGAGAATTAGAAATTAAGATAAAGGCCTAAGTGACAACCAAATAAGTCCAAACCCAATATTGAAAGTGACAAGGATAAGGCATTTGTGGTAATTTAAATAAACTTACTATGAACCTAGTTGGAATATGTTATGAAAGGTAAATCACACATTTATGTTGGAATTGATGATTTCAGTTGATCATGATATGATGTTTTATTACATTGTATGATGTAATTGTTGTTGACTGAATTGGTGAAGGGAAACCCCGTTTTGTGTCTCGACGGTGTGATCACTATATGATTTGTTGTTTATGATAAAGTACTACTCATACCAGGCTTTATGTCTGACTCGGGTTTTTATTATTTTCCACAAAATCACGTACTCATTCGAGTAAGTTGATTTTATGGTTTAGACATGTTTTTAGGAAAGACGAATAAAGACTCCAAAGACAAAGCAGAATGCTTATAGCTAATAGAAGTTATTTTATTCCACGGTTTGAAAAACTAGGGTATATAACTGGTTAAGTGTTCATGTCGACATTGTTTTATTATATTTACCCCTGCGTAGGCATGAATTGAATTAATGAGATTGTAATGATATTTGTATAAGATAATTTTATATAATGTAAAACATTTAGCTGCTTTGTTTACTTAATGATGTGAAGAAAAAAAATTGATCTTAGTTTGCCGTTTGAAAATATTTTCGGTTATGACTGCAGTATTATCGGCGTTCATTTTTGGGTCTTTAATAGGGACGTTACAATATCCTTATACATTTCTCATTCAAGTTGTTGTCATTCCACCCACTCTCGCCTCCTTCCATTATATCTCCTTATAAACCCATTTTTTCTCAATCAACAACTTCTAAAACGAAGTATGATTACCTAATTAATATTCATAAAGTTCTATTTTGACATGAAAAATTAAGATGAAAACTGGATTTATATGAATTATCATAATTGTTTTCAACTTTTTAGAATTTCTTATTTGAAATTAAAACTGAAAATGTTGAATTAAGAACTAGAGTCGTGGATGTAAAAAAGAAATATAAAATTGGTGGCAAGGAGAAAAATTATAAATTTGAAAGGTAAGAAGAAGAAACATAGTACTTGAAAGGGAACGGAAGATAGATATTGTAAAGATAACTAGTAAATATGAACAACTTTACAAGGGAAAAAGCATTAGGTTGATTCATCTCCCTGTGAAAAAATTTAATTATAAAATTTGACTTTTTTCGTGCTTCTTTTTTTTATACCCCTTGTCAGGTTTAACTCTCGTTTTAGCAGTTCACTCTGTACAAACACACCCGTTGTTTTTCTTCTCCCACCCAGATTTACTTTTGCCCATCAATATTTAGTAAAATAGTTCTCTCATCCTTGTACACTCGCGCCTCTCTTTTTTTTTTACTTTTCTTTTATAAAAAAGCAAGCGTTCATTGAATGAACTTCAATCTTTAATCTTCTAAAAATAACCATAACCAACAATCATAAAGTAAAAATCTCATCAATTCTGCTTCATTTTTCCTCAAAAATCTACAAATTTGAAATCTAATTCGTTATGCTTAATTTGGTAATTTCTGAATTTATTGGTGACAATTTCATTTTAGTGGATATATGTTTCAAGGACGAAACTGTTTTCCTTTTTATTTCAAAGGACAGTTAACTTTTGTTATTCGCATCAAGTACAAATTTCAAGTTTTAATCATAGTTGTCAAGGCGAGAAAGCTCCAAGCCCTCGCCTTCTCGCCTAGCGCTTTTTTGCGCCTAGGGTTTTTTTGGACGTCTTGAACGTCACTTTTTCTATTTCACAGCAAAAAAAACTGCAATTAAAAAATGCACTAAATTTCAATTTTCGGCGTTAAAAAAATTGCATATGGATGAAATATCGAGAATAAAACAGCATATGATCATCATAAATCAAACTAAAAAGGCACAAAGTCATTCAATTAAAGTCTACAAACAACAAAATTACTTAAAATATTAAAATTGCCTAGGGTATTTTTTGTTCGATGTTGAAAGAACAATGTTTTTTACCGTTCGATGTTGAAGTCGAGATGAATAAACACTTTTTATTTGCTTATTGTTGGATTTCGAAATGTAATTGGGTTCCATATTGGGTCTAATACTGAAACTTATTTTCTCCTCGATAATGTTGCACAAAACGTGCTTTTTCAGCGCTTCAAAGCTCGAGTGTTTTTGGGGCTTTTTTAACGCCTTACGCATCTTCGGCTATTTGAAAGGTAAAAAAGCCCCAAGCTGGGGCCTAGGGCTTTTTGGCGCCTAGACGAGGACTTTAATAACTATGGTTTTAATTGGATCAAATTCAAATATTTTGAATTAAGGACACACGGTGACATTTCATAAATAATAAAAATTAATAATAAAAACATTTTCCTGTGAATTTGAGAAAAGATATTAAAAATTAATTATGGAAACTTTTTTTTTTCTTGTGAAAGTGGGAGAAAAGAATATAAGAAAAAACGGAACGGAAAGCTAAATGTATGTACCTTCGTTATTTACCGCTAACATTTTTCAAATGCTAAATGGAACTAGCTTTTAAATTGATTAGTTCTATATTTTCAGTGATATAATATAACGCTATTTTTAAGTTATAAAGCAATATTCATTTAGCTTTCCAAGTTGTTTACTTCAATATTTTTATGATAACATTAATCGACTAATATATTTTTGAAATCACTTTATTTCTTGCAAATTTGAGTATCATTCTTTGTTTTTTTATTAATTAGATGAGTAATTAAAATGAATTTGAGGTATACATAATCTAATTGGGTCATCGTCCTTGATCTAATTATTAAAGTTAGTTGTCATTGGATCTAAATTTTTTTCTAAAATGTGTCCTTAAAACTAAATACCCTTTCATTTTAAATTTTTTGTTTCCGGACTATAGAAATGAAGATTGTACAAAGTGAGGAGAAGTAATGTTCAAGTCGATGAAGATAATTGAAGTGAATTTTTCTCCAAATATCGTAGATATTCGAATATTTTAGTATTTGAAAAATGAGGTATTGTTATCAACACTCCAGTTTTGGATATGAAATGGTCAAACGTTATTAGCACTCCCTACAAAATTAAATTGCTATGAGAGGTGCACATCATATTAATCAAACATATATTTTTACCTCCTTTTGTCTTTATTTAAAACATTAAAATCCTAAATACTTTCATTTACTCTTTCCTTATCCTTTCTTTTTTGAAAAAAATAATAATGGTGAGAACAAAAAAATTCATCTCAATCTTCACAGTCAGATCCAAATTTTGCTAAGAAGGTTACGGAAAGGTAATTTTTTAATCCAATTTACCGCAATTTTTTTAGCTAGGATAAAAAGTAGAATTTAAATTTATCATGTTGAATGCTTTTTTGAATAAAAAAACAATCTTTATCTCTTTCTCATTTGTAATTCCAACTGGAGGTGAATTTGAATTCTTCATTATTTGATTAATGAGTTTGGAAAGGTTAATGATTATTAAAGGAAAATTATGAGAAATAAAAGAAAGGGCAATTAGGTCAATTTGATTGTAATTTTACGAGAAAACCAGTTTGATCAGTACCCTTGTAGGAAAAAAAAGCTTTTTAATAAACAATGGCCCCTCATATCCAAAAGTTAGTGTGAAGGAGAATAAAAATGAAAGACAAAAGAACAGGCTTAAACCTTCACGTTCATAATGTCCAAAAATAGGACTTGACATAACCAACCAGCGAATATCAAATATGTAAGCTTGAGTAAAAATAACCAAAACGAAGAATATAAACTACCTTGAGACTGTACGAATTTTATTTTAGCTATCTTTAGAAATCCAACCGCAACTTATGGATCCTACTCCTCTATGCGACGATAAAGATAGCATGGAAACCATGGTAGCAGTAGCTACAGCTTTATGCATCGGCAATAGAGATTCCACACAGCAGCTAATCATCTCGATTGGTAGTGGAGACCTGTTATCATAGATGTTGGTCGAATGTATCTATTAACTAAATTAATACATAAAATTGACCAATTAGTAGTAGTAACCTGAGAGAGCGACGCGGTGGAGGGTTAGTGAATGATAAATTAGGCTTATTCGCCCTGAATGATGCATTCCGGAGAGAGAATAATCGGAACCCTGATCTGGCGGCGGCGGCGGCGGCAGACATTGCGGTGGCCGATTAATTTAATTTAATATTAGGATGTAAAAGTAGGAAAAAGAGCTCTATGCAGCCGTGCAATAAACATCCACTCACTTTTCACTATTTTTCCCCGCTGTCTTGTTAAATATTTCTCTCATCGTTGTCTTTAACTTCAATACAAACAAATATTCATTCTTTCAAGTACATCCCTAAATAACAATCGTGAGCTCACATCTCATCAAATCATCCTCCCCCCTCTTTTTTTTTTTGCTTCAAACAAAATTAGGACTTTCAATGGATACTCGAAAAATCTGAAATCCGTCCGCATATATATTCGAAAAGCGGATAAATATTCGATATTCGAAAAAACGGATACGAATTTGAAGACATCCGCTTTCGAAAATTATCCGTCAGGTATTTTCAAGATTATAGTTTAAATTATGTGTGTTTTAGTACAATAAAAGATATTTATTTATGATTTTATTAAGTTAGAAGTTTATATTATACGCACTAAATGCATATTAACTGTTCAAAACTATTTATTATCATTATATTTATTTATTTTTAACACTTTTATAATCGGTAGGATTGAAAAATGTTTATGTGAAACTAAAATTTTCCATTTATATTTCTTGATTTATCGATCGTTGGCGGATAGGATAATCATCCGATATCCGTCCGTATCCGTGGATGCGGATATCCGATATTCGAAAATGATTTCAGATGCGAATGCGGATATGACACTATCTGCATCCGAAAGTATCCGTTGACAAGCCTATACAGAATGTCGTAGCAAAGCTACCAAATATAAGTCTGAGAGCAAACAGACCTCATCCTAGACTTGCAAAAGAAATAATAGGCATAAGCTAAAGACCCAAGCCCATCAAAAACACCGAGTAAACATAAAGAAACCCGAGAAAAAGACATTCATGACTGCATAATATACTCACTCTCTTCATTTAATAACACTCACTTCTCTAGATTCCTTTCCTTCTACAAAACTAACAATGGCAGCTCCAAGAAGAAATCCCACTTTCCCTGTAATGAAGCACCAAAGCTTACTACAATACGACTGCAAACCTTCTGATCCATACTGCCTACAAGATCCGCTACCCAGCAGCAGCCAAGAAGACTACAACAACACAAGATGATAAAGCCAAAAAAGCAATGTCTGCTTTTGTTTTTCAATGTAAACCTTATAACAATATTAGATATTTGTTCTTCCAAATTAACTGTTTCAAAAGGAGCTGTAGGGAAAAATAACTTAGATCTGTAACTCTCTCATATCTTGTAACTAACATCACATGTAAAAAAGAGATGGTCCACTGTCTCTTCATAAATGTGACGGAAAACACATAAAGGGTCTATCAAAATGTGTTTCTGGATTAACTTGACTTTAGTAGGCAAATAATTATTAACACATTTAAATACTCAAACCGCCATTTTAGGAACGTGAATGTTATCCCACACAAATTTCGACCAACCTACCATAGCATGTTTAGACTGAACTCTATCCCAGATGTCTTTAAACAAATATCTACCTTTTGGGTACAAGACCACGCCCAAAAATCCTCTTCCTTATCCAAATGAATTTTGGTATTTAATATCAGCCCGAAACTTATATAGAAAACTGACATTTTCAATCCTCCAAGTAGAGTCAACCAAGATCTCTTTGACCAAGGAATTCTCCCCTCGAATCCTTTCCATCATGTCTATCCCTAGCTTGTTTATCAGCCAACTACCATTCAGCCATGGATCGTACCACATGGACATAGTTTTGCCATCGACAATTCTTCTCTAAATGCATTTGATCGCTTCACCTCTGATCTTCAAAATAAAATTTCAAGTACCAGAATTATCGTTCCTCGTAGCTAACTCCCAAAACGATTGATCTTTAACATATTTTTCATGCATCCACTACGCCCATATACCTTCCCCATTAAGAACCTTCCTGACTGATTTAATTCCCCGGACCAAATTGAGCTCCTCTAAAGGTTTCAAACCCATACCACCTTCTTCTTTGACTCTGGTAACGATTTCCCACGAAAATTTTCCAGTTTTACCAGCTTCAGACGACCATTAATGCTAAGAATTCTAGCTTTCCATCCTTTGATCCTTCCTTCAATTTTATTTATTAAGGGGTCACAATCTCTGTCTTTTAAAATTTACACTTGTAAGAGGGATTCCCAAGTACCTAACTAGCAAATCCCCCTCAACAATTCCCAAGATCTCCAAAATTTCCTCTTGGTTAACAACCCTTCCACCAAAAAACACCCTAGACTTCTCTCTACTAAGGTTTAACACGATAAATGTTTAAGTAAATATCTCTAATAGCTACCGCAACACCAACTTTAGCTTTGGTAAAAGTAAAAATATCGTCAGCTGGTGTGACTCAATTTGGTAAAAGATGAGATAGATTTAATCAGTCCCTTTTCCATCTTGTCTTCAAATTATAAGGAAACTTACTCTATAACCAACATGAACAGGAGGGGCGATAGGGGGTCTCCCTACCGAAGACCAAAAGAGCTCCTAAAAAACCCCATCGAGCTACCATTATCCATATCAGGGAAAGTAGAAGTGCTAATAAGTTCTGCAATTAATTTTAACCGTTTTTCTGGAAAACCCATTTCCCTCATGATGTGTAAGTCAAATTCCCTATTTATAGAATCATACGCTTTCCCCAGGTCAACTTTAATACACATAATATTGTTGTTGGCTCTATTCATACCTCTCACAGCTTCATGAGCAAATAAGATGCCATCAGCTATACTCCTATTCAGAACAATCGCAGAATGGTTATCGGAAATTAAATCATCCATCAACAATTTCATCCTATTGCACAAAACTTTCGCAATAATTTTGTATACAACGTTACAGCAGGCTATAGGTCTATAGTCTTGAATTTGTCTAGCCTCTATTTTCTTAGTAATCAAATGAATAAAAGTGTCGTTAATTTCCTTAAGAATTTTTCCCTGCTCAAAACAATCACTAACCACTCCAGTAAGAAGCTCTTTGAATAAATGCCAATGAACTTTGTAAAACTTCGAGTTGAAACCATCTGGACCAGGGGACATGTCATTCTTAATCCTAAAAAGAGCCTTTTTAACTTCCACCGTGTTTATACTATCGTTCGGAAAATTTTGCCCATATTCAGTAATGAGTTGTTTGCAAACAATCCTAGGCATCGACGAGACAAACGTTTGATTATACAGCTTAAAAGAATAATCAAAAGCCTCTTTAATAAAAGCCTCTCTACTGACTGCGAGCTCCCCTTCTGAATTGAAGCAATATGACCAATTTTGAGTTCGCCTTTTATTAGACATTTTCGCGTAAAAAAATGAAGTGGCCTCGTCTCCAAGTAAAAGCCATTCACATTTAGCCTTCTATTTAGCATCCACGTACTTCTGCATAATAACTCTATCAAGGTTCAGTTTGGCTTTCTGAAACTCCACCGCAACATTATGACTTCGGTCTCTCTCTAGTAAACTTTATAGCTCTACACATCTTAGTCTGAGAGACTCCACTTTGTTCATAGTACTTCGCTTATCAATACTCTAAATTCTCAGTCTATTTTTAATACCTTTCTTTTTTTTGGAGCAACTAATACAGATCCCTCCCCTCTACTGAATTAACCCATTCTTGATAAACTAACTCCTCATAATCCTCGTATAAAGTCCAGTGACCCCGTCGATAGAAATTTCGCATTGAAACTAATCAAAGTGTCCACTCGTTTCAAATTAACCAGAACTCTAACAATTTTGGTTAGGATGTTCTTGTCAGGACCAGACCACCAAGAAAATTCATAACCTTGAATATGAGCCTGTAATACCTGATCGATATAGAAACTTATCAGTTTCAGAAATTATGTTGATGGGTAGTCTATTACCCCCAACCTTTTCTTTCGAATTACGAATACAACTAAAATCTCTTAGAATAACCCATGGTTTCTGATGTGCATGTAAAAATATATATTTTTACTCACACAGTTAATCTCATTTTAGTAAAATAAATGTCATAATTGGGTGTTTTTACATGTTTAAAATCAAATTTCAAAAATGCTTTCAAGTCATCATTCATGCATCTACATGGGGTAAAACGGTAATTTTCATATGTGAATTAATTTGAAAAAAAATTACTTGCACATTTTAATTTATTTTGTAGGAATTTGGATTCAACTTGAAAGTGGTTTCATGGAAATATGCATATACAAGAGTTGGAAGACAAAGAAATGAAGAAATAAAGGAATTAATGTAATCAAGGAGGACCTCACATACCCACTAACCATGAACCACAATTAAGAGCTAATGCACATGTTAGTGGCGATTAAAGACACATGCACATTTAATAGAGGATTAATTTCATACTAATGATAACTTGGAGGCCACACTACCTCAAGGGCATTTTAGGGAGTTCCCTAAAAATGAATTAGGGTTTTAGTCATGTATAAATAATCCTCTTATGTTCATGCAATGGATTTTTTTTATTATCTTATCATATTATGCAAGTTGTAGCCACAAAATTAATGAGAAATAAAATGGTTTCCTAAGCCTTTTCTTCTTCTTTGTTCTTTACATGCTTTTATTTTATTTTATACTCATTATTATTTACATGCTCTCTTTCCTTTTATGTTAGTAGATTAGATTTTATTTATGCATTTAGTTTAGTTTTATTTTTATTTAAGTAGTTAGTTCCTTTTATTTTAATTAGCTTGCGCTTTTCTTTTTTGTTCTATGTTGAAATTTACATGTGTTGAAATGATAACACAAATGAGAAGCTAAATTCCTTCAATTTAGAGGTAATGAAGTTCTCTCAAATTATGTAGATTCAACATATTTTATTATTTATGATCTTTTTTTAGTGCTTAATGAAGAGTTGGATTATGATGTAAGTTTATTAGGGAATTTAATAGTCTATGTTGTGTTTCTAATCACAAATGGGCTATGCTTAATCCAACATAAACACAATTTACATCATCATCTAACTAAGTGGTTTTAATCATGGAATTAAAAAAGAATCAAAATTTGATGATCTATGTTACTAATCCAAAAATGGTAAATAGATCATGCTTAAAATAGATTTTGTTTTAGTTTCATATTCATTTTCATGACATTTAACAAAGTGGTTTTAGTGTTGTATTAAAGTTTGATGGTTTAAGTTGTGTTAATTAATAACACAAATAGATCATACTTATGGTAAATACATCACCAATACTACTAGATTAAAATGAGAGATCAAAATTTTGTGTTGATTTATGTGAGAGTATGAGAGTGGATTTGCCTTTAAATTGTCTCTTAATCTCATATTTTTATTCAATTTTGTTTTAGTTAGTTTTTACATTCTTTTTAGGTAAACAATCTCAAGCTTTGGTTTAATTTGATTGAGTAGAATTTAAAATTAATTCATTTTCCTGCGGATCAACCCATGCTCGCATATGTACTACAATTATACGCCGTGCGTTTGTGGTATTTAGCGATATATTTTTAAGGACGGTTTTCTAACCAATAGAAAATCTGGCGTTATCAAACAAGTTTTTGGCGCCGTTGCCGGAGAAGAGATTTGATTTAGTTTTACTCTTCGGATTATTTTTACAATTGTCTTATTTTGTGTTTTGATTTTCTTAAAAAAAAAAGATAAAAAAATAAAATTTGCATTGCATTGTTCACTTGTGTTTTGATTATTTTGCATTGTTGTGTGATTTTTGTTTTGATTGGTTTGAGCATTTATTTTGTTTGTTTCATCACTTCAATTCAATCTTCACACTTCTATTCTTCATTTTAAAAAAAACAACACATTGGCATTTTCACTTCTGTTAATTGCTTTGCCCAAACTGTTTTGCACACTATTCTGTTGTTCATTTCACTTCTGTTGCCCAAACCAAAATCTAAAGTTTATTTTCACTTCTGTTCTTCATTTCAAGATCCCTTCCTCAAACTGCCTTCAAACTGTGCATTTTTTATGTTTTTCTATTTTACAATTGTTTTATCTTATCTTGTGTTATTTTAAAATAAAAAGGAAAAAAAAAACTGTTTCTTCATTTCTACAACCACTGCCAAACAAGTTTCTGTTGCCACATAACCACTGCCATGCTTTTGCATTCTTGTTACAGATTTGCAGTGCAATTTTCTTCTTTAGCATAAAAAAAATATGTTGCATTTTCTTCTTTAGCATCAAAAACAAAAACTTTGCTCCTATACATTTTGGTTTCCTACTTATTCCTACCCCAGCCACACATCACCTTCTCCTGCTTCCCAAACAATCAAAACTTCATACATTCACTGTTGAACCATCCTCACTGCCTTGAAACATCCACTTCATACATTCAAAAATTCCATCCTGTGCAAACTGTGCACATATCTATGCATTTATGTGCATATCAAAATCACCCCTGCCAACAACCCCATCATATTAGACCAACAATAACCAACTATCAGCAGCCACAACTCACCAACCCTTTGCCATCAACAAACCACGACCATCTTTCCCTCCCACCTTACTGCAAACCATAGCAGCAGCAAACCTTCCTCCATCGGCAAAACACCCACCACCAGACACTTCATTTCCCACTGCCTTCCTCATCACAGCTATCACCTTGCATCACTGCTACAACCTCCACTCTACAACCCTTCTCTGACCATCCTACTGCACATACAACCTACTTCAAAGCACATATCTTGCAACCATCTTCCCACAATCCTCAATCTACCATCACAGTTTCAACCACCCTACCTCGTTACCTTCCTCAATCAAATACCAGACACCACAAAATCATCTATCATCTCAACAAAACCATTTGCACACCCCTGCCACTACATCACCAACCTTCATCACCATCACAGAAACCAATAAGCCACCAACCATCACACTACCTTCAACTTGATTCACTCTGCCTAACTTCAATCCTCTGCCTCCAGCATATCACCACCCAACAATACAACTTGCATATTGCCTTCAACAAACTCATACAACTTGCATCACACTACAAACTTCATCAACCATCCATAGCTTCCCATCTTCTCTACTCTACCACAAACTTACCCGCTGCAACTTCCATTCTTCACCCTCTATCAACCATCATCCCAAACCATACTCCTCAAACTGCTCCATACCGCTTCTTCCACGTGCAGTAAACACCACAAGACCATAATCACCCTCATACTTGCAGCACCATCGACTATTGCATTAGAATCCACCAAATAACCTGAACCTCTTTTATCATAAAGCAATCGCCGAAAGCACGACAAACGCCCAGAAACCAACCCTGCCTCCCTAAATCACTAAACTCCAGCAACTCCATCGCCTCCCCTCAAATCAAAACCTCACTGCAAAAAGTTCTGCACTACCAAATTCAATTGCGACTTCAACCTGCAAAGCCGCAAGCTTGCCTGAACCTTGCTTCACCTCAAACCGCCGCAACTTAAACCACGAACACGAGCCAAATTTGCAACCACTGGTTTCGATTTTGGAAATTGATCTTAAATTTTTTATATCGTAGTTGTGTTTGTTAATTTGGGGAATTTACGAAGTGAGAAGTTTTATTCGCGTAAATAAACTTGAAGTGGCCGGTGGTTTTTGTATTGCGCCAGGTTTGATTTGTTATTTTTATTTATTTGTTTTGTTTAGTTTAGTTTTTTAAGTTTGTTTTAGTGTTTTGTTTAAATCATTTGTTTTGTTTTGAGTTGAATCTTTTGTTTTAATTTTGTGTGATTGTTAAGTATTTTGTTTAGCTTGTTAATACAATAATATATATATATATATATATATATATATATATAACTTTATATATCTTATTCGAAATTTGAGGTTGAAAAAGCAGAAAATCAAAAGGAAGAATCGCTTGCTAGTTCACTTTGCTTGCCAAATTGCTTGCTTAAAAAAAATATCGCTACTTTGAAAAAAAAAAATTGCTAATAATTCTACACGCTCTGGAATCGTGCCTTTATCTCTTGTTTTTATTTTCTTTGCATTGTTGGTTGCTTGCATTTTATAAAAAAAATTCAAAAACAAAAACAAATTCCATTCATAGTTGCATCGTTAATTCACGTTTATTTTCTGTTTGCATACATCTCATCTTATTTTCTTTTCTAAGGGCAACACCCAAATCCACATAAAGTGGGGGATTTCATCACCCCTTCCTTGGCCCACAAATTACATTTCATTTTAGAATTTGACTAATAATAACGGTTAGACATCGGACTTAAGGGTGTCACGAGCTCACCTAGGGCTTAATTGTACCTTGACAAGTTGTCTTCTTTCGACAATTTAAATTCTTGGTGTTTAGGCTATGGTAGAGCAATGATCATATATAAATATTATGGTGATTCGTAAATATTATACTGATTGTTTCTCTGAAGGTACTTAAATCGTCGGCTGCATTGCTACGGTATTCATGGTGCACCGATAACTCATGTCCGTTACTTGGCTAAGAACTATTTTGTTGGATTAAGACAAAGTGTGATTATACAATTTTGGATTAGGAGCTACTAAGGACAGAAAATTTGTAATAAAGTCCTTGTATTCATTTAGTTGTATTAGTTCATGCATATTTAAAAGAAAAAAATCAAAATCCAAAAGTCAAAAAAATTGTACATTTTACCTAATTTAGTTCTTTTTAAAAATCCAAAAGGAAATTTTCTTTATTAAATCTTTTCCTTAGAAAAAAAAGAGAAAAAAAATTTCAAATAAAATTGAAAAAAAAGAGAAAAGATAAAACAAAACAAAAAAGCATTTTACTTGAGTGAGTTTTTTAAAAAAAACAAAATCCAAAAAAAATATCTTTTCAAAAACAAAAAAACTAAAACTAAAAAAAAGCAAAAACATATTAAAAAAATTGAAAATCCAAATAAAAAACAAAACAAAAATCAATCTCCCTTTTGAAAAATAAATCCTTTTTGGTAAATATTTTTCCTTTTAAAAAAATAAAAAAGAAACAATTTTTCACTTCATTTTCTAAACCTTGCTTCTTTCTCTTAAACTCAATTCTCATTTCTTTCTCTTCTCGACCTTTTCTTATGCATGAGTACTTGGACTTGTGACACAACAACAAATCGTTTAACTCAGACAAATGATACTCCAACAAAGGCAAACGAAAACGCCCCTCGAACTCTCATGGATAGAATCTTTCCCGATAGAGTTTCTATTCCTTCTTGTATCACGCTACCCGCCCCAATGTGTAACCATTTTGAAATTCATTCAAATCATATTGCCACGCTTTCAAATTTTGGCAATTTTGAACATGATGACCCATACATTTTCTTAACAAAATTCGAACAAGTTTGCGCAACCATTAAACTCCAACAACTTTGTGATGACGGAATCAAACGTCGGTTAATTCCATTTGCCCTTACCGATTACGCTGAAAAATGGTTGTATAGCTTACCATCAAACTCGATTAAAACTTGGGAAGAATTCATTAAAGTCTTCTTGAAAAAGTTCTACTCCTTGGAAAAAACAACTAAAATATAAAACGAAATTGTCAATTTTCATCAATTCAGGGGCGAACCTTTCGGAAAATATTTTGAAAGATTTAAAGAATTTTGATAAAATGTCCACACCATAATTTCGAAAAATGGACTCTTTGTCAAATCTTATACGATGGACTTGAAAACAACTTACGAACCATGCTTGAATCTATGTGCCAAGGAAACTTTCTCCCCCAACATCAAGACAATGCTTGACAATTTCTTGAAAACTTGGCCAAAAAATCATCCCAATGGGAACGTTCTAACAAAAAATCAATTTACTCACGATCGAGTGCACACTCGATAGGATCATCTTTGGCTTTGGAAACTAAGATCGACACAATGATCAATAAATTCGATAATGTTTTCTCATCCAACCAAATGAACCAAGCTTTCCAACCAATGTGTTATAAATGCAACGTTCTGAATCACATAGTCGATTAGTGCCCTAATTCAATAGAACAACTCAATGCTTTCAATAAGGTTAAAAATGACCCGTTTTCTCCAATGTATAATCCTGGTTAGAGAAATCATCTGAACTTTGCATGGAACCAAAATAATTCCAACACGAATTTGGTTCGTCCCAATTTTCAAGCATTTTCGAATAATTCTTCGAATCCTCCCTTTCAATCCAATCATTTTCAACAAAATTTTACGGGTCCATCTCAAAATCAACCGCAACAATCTTTTGCTCCCCAAGACGATAAACAATTAAGTTCACTTGAGAAAAGTCTTGAAACTTTGGCTAAAGCAACTACTCAAAGCCTCCAATCAAACAGTAATTTGCAAAATTTGTTAACCTCGTACATGAAAAATACGAGTCAATCGATTGCTAAACTTGAAATGCAAATGAGTTAATTAGCCACGTCTGTAAGTGAACGTGAACGAGGCACATTCCCAAGTCAGCAAGTTCTGAATCCCAGAAATCAAAACACGAATTTAAATCAAGCCCATGTTGTTCAAGATAGCAACATAACCCAAATGAATGCTATCACGACTTTGCGTTTCGGTAAACAAATCGATAATCAAGTCGTTAATCCAAATGATTTACCGGAAACCCCTCTCGACACTTTTAAAGCAACAAACGAATATAAACAAAACATTGAGCCAAACATCGACTCAAATTCCAATCCAAATTCTTCTTCTACTCAAGTAGGCCCGCCTACTGAGTATCGTGTTCCATTACCACATCGTCTTCGACCCAAGAAACACTTTGACCAAATGGAAAAGATGTTGGAAATTTTTACACAGGTCAAAGTTAACATCCTGCTTCTTGATATCGTTCAGCAAGTCCCAACTTACGCTAAGTTTCTCAAGGACTTGTATACCCAAAAACGACACACTCATGTACCCAAGAAAGTTTTCTTAGTCGCCAGACTTAGCGAAGTTTTGTCCCAATCAATTCCTATTAAATACAAAGATCCTGGATGTCCGACGATCTCGTGCACGATAAGAGACAAAACGATTAACAAGTGCTTACTAGATTTGGGTGCGAGTGTCAATTTGATTCCTTATTCCGTTTACCAACAACTTGGCTTGGGTGAACTAAAATCGACGAAAGTAACTCTTCAATTTGTCGACCGTTCGATAAAGAAACCGTGGGAGAAATCGAGGACATACTTATCAAAATCGATCAATTCATATTCCCCGCCGATTTCATCATTTTGGAGACTCAACCTGTGAATAATCCGATGAGTCAAATTCCATTGATTTTAGGCCGACCTTTCTTGAATACTTCAAATGCTTTAATCAATTGTCGAAACGGTTCGATGAAAATTTCATTTGGAAACATGACTTTGGATCTTAACATTTTCAATCTTGAAAATCAACCGAACGAACCACATGACCAAATGCTGGAATTTAGCTTCATTCAAGAAAATTTCGATAATGAAACAGTTGACCTTAACAACAAACGCGAGACCGAATACGAACAACTGTTTCAAGATGAGTGACGAAATTGAAATTGCGCTTTCGTTTGAACCCCTTGCTATTGAGTCAGAACTTCCACCTAATTCTTTTATTGAGCAACCCCCGAGGTTGGACCTCAAACCCCTTCCCAATTACCTTAAGTACGCATACTTAGGTGACAACTAAACGTTTCCCATCATAATATCTGCAACTCTCTCTCTCTTGATCAAGAAGTTTCCTTTCTTTCAATTCTGTCGAAAAACAAAGAAGCAATTGGATGGTCGATCACCAATATAAAGGTAATTAGTCCCGCTCTCGTTCAACATCGTATCCATTTAGTTGACGATGCCAAGCCTGTTCATGACGCGCAACGAAGGCTTAACCCAAAAATAAAGGATGCGGTTCGTGATGAAATTCTTAAACATCTCGATAACGGAATCATATACCCAATCTCCGATAGTTCGTGGGTTAGCCAATTCATGTCATACCGAAAAAGTCTGGACTTACCTTTATCAAGAACGACTCAAACGAACTCATTCCAACTCGTACTCAAACGGGTTGGTGTGTTTACATTGATTATCAAAAATTAAATGCTGCAACACGTAAGGATCATTTCCCTCTTCCTTTCATCGACCAAATGCTTGAACGTTTGACCGGCCACAAATTCTATTGCTTTCTTGATGGTCGTTCCGGTTATAACCAAATTCCAATCGCTCCCAAAGATCAAGAGAAAATGACTTTCACGTATCCCTTTGGCACTTTTGCGTATCGACGTATGCCATTTGGCCTTTGCAACGCTCCTGCTACGTTTCAAAGATGCATGGTCAGCATCTTTTCTGATATGATCAAACGTTTTCTTGAAGTGTTTATGGATGATTTTTCTATCTTTGGAAACTCTTTTTCTGAGTACTTACACTATCTTGAGTTGGTTCTGAATCGATGCAAGGACAAGCACTTAACGTTAAATTGGGAAAAATGCCATTTCATGGTCAAACACGGCATTGTCCTTGGGCATGTTATTTCAAACAAAGGCATTGAGGTTGATAAAGCGAAAGTTGATGTAAATGTGAATCTACTCATTCCCAAATCTCTTAAGGGCATTCGTTTAATCCTTGGACACGCTAGCTTCTATCAACATTTTGTGAAGGACTTTAGTAAAATTGCTCGACCTCTGACGACTCTTCTTGGAAAAGACGTTCCATTTGACTTTAATTTTGATTGTGTTTCTACTTTCAAACGTCTCAAAAACGAACTCTTTTTCGTTCCTATCATTTGCTCACCCAATTGGGATCTTCCTTTCGGAATAATGTGCGACGCTTCTAATTTTGCAGTTGGTGCTGTCTTAGAACAACGAATCAAAAAAATTCTTCATGTTATCTACTACGCTAGTATGACTTTAAATGATGCTCAACTCAATTACACGACCACTGAAAAAGAGCTTCTAGCGGTAGTCTTTGCACTCGAAAAGTTTCGACCTTATTTGATTGGCTCACACATTATTGTTTACACTGACCATTCCGCTCTCAGGTACCTTTTCACTAAAAAGGATGCTAAGTCTCGTTTGATTCGTTGGATCCTATTACTCTAAGAATTTGACCTTACGATCAAAGACAAAAAAGGATCCGACAACGTCATCGCTGATCATTTGTTACATCTTCCAAACACACCATCTTCTTTACCGATCAACGAGAACTTTCCCGATGAACAACTTTTTTCTGTTTCTATCGATCCATGATATGCCGACATAGTGAACTATCTAGTCACTAAGGAAACTCCTTCATTTTGGTCAAAATAAGATAAATATAAATTTCTTTCTCAAGTCAAGTGCTTCTATTGGGATGATCCTTACTTGTTTAAGTATTGTTCCCACCAAATCATTCGACGTTGCATCCCGGATTGCAAAATTAAAAGCGTTCTTTCGTTTTGTCGTGACCAAGCATGTGGTGGACATTTCAGTCCTCGAAAAACTGCTGAAAAAGTACTTCAATGTGGCTTTTATTGCCCACTCTTTTCGAAGACTCATTCGAATTTGTAAGACTTGCGATCGTTGCCAAATAAAAGGAAAAATCTCTCAACAAAATATGATGCCCTTGACTCCCATTCTTACAGTCGAGATTTTTGACATTTGGGGGATTGATTTTATAGGACCATTCCCCAACTCTTTTGGGAATCTGTACGTTCTCTTGTTGTCGATTACGTTTCTAAGTGGGTCGTAGCCGTTCCATGTAAAACTAATGACCATAGAATTGTTGTGAAATTCCTTAAAGAAAACACCTTTTCGAGGTTTGGAACACCTCACACAATAATAAGCGATAATGGAACCCATTTCTGCAATCGTTCATTTGAAACTCCAATGAAGAAATACCCGATAACCCACAAGTTATCTACTCCTTATCACCCTCAAACTTGTGGTCAAGTTGTAGTTTCAAATCGTCAAATTAAACAAATTTTGGAGAAAACCGTTAATAAAAATCGAAAAGATTGGTCTCAAAAATTAATGGATGCGCTTTGGGCTTACCGTACCGCTTTTAAAACTGACCTTGGGATGTCCCCATTTCGTTAAATTTACGGGAAAGCGTGCCATTTACCAGTTGAAATCCAACACAAAGCGTTGTGGGCAGTGAAGAACTTAAGCTTTGATCTTGAAAAGGCTGGCAAAAACAGAAAATTGCAACTCAATGAATTAGAGGAGATTAGAAACGATGCGTATGAAAACGAGAAAAATTATAAAGAAAGACCAAAAGTTTTTCATGACAAGTCTATCCTAAGAAAACGTTTTCGCCAAACCAAAAGGTTCTTTTGTATGACTCTAGGCTTCACTTATTCCCTGGGAAATTAAAATCAAGATGGACCAAACCATTTGTGGTACGAACTATTTTTCCACACGGTGCCATAGAAATACCAAACCCCAGGGATGGAACAATTTTCAAAGTCAATGGTCATCGTTTGAAACCTTACTTTGAGTTGCCGTGTGATCGAGAGGAGGAGCTCATGACTCTTCATGAGCCATAATACGTCTAGTAAGAAATGTTAACCCTCTCTTGTAAATATGTACATATTTTTCCCCGTTACACTCATTATATCATGCATTGACTGTGGGGACACGGTCAAAATTAAGTGTGGGGGGAGTCTCATCTTCATTTTTGATTTTTCATGGTTTATTTTTTGTATTTTCTTCCCAAAACTCAAAACTTAAAAAACCAAAAAAAATCTCAAAACAAATTTTCTTTTTAGCATATTAATTTACATTTGAAGAAACACTATAGGATATAAGTATATGTTTTTGGTTATTAAATTTAAATTTTTGAAAATTTATTTGTCTCAACAAAAATAAAAATAAACTTTGATTACAAGTAACTATGGTTTAACTAGTATATAGGAAGGTTCATGGGTGATAATGAAGTATATCCTAATTGTAATCTTTGTTTAAAAGAGTGGTTGATTTAAAATAAAGGCGATAGCATTTTCAGTCTTCTAAGTTAAGTGGTGCTAAGATGATTTTGCAAAACTCTCTCTTCATAATAAAAAAAAAATGAAAAAAAGCTGTTATAAAAATATAAAAACACCTAGAGTTAGGTGTTCACACGCAAGTATGTACACTCGCCATGCTCTATACCCTTCTCATATAAGCCTGAAAGGCAGTGCATGATCGGTATATCTGGCCTCAATTTATCTAAGTTAGGTGTATGTAAATAAATTTTTAATAAGAATAACCACCTAGAGTCATGTGTTCATACACAAGTGTGTACACTCGCCATGCTCTGTACCCATCTCACGTAAGTCTGAAAGGCAGTGCATGATCGATATATCTGGCCTCGGTTTATCTGAGTTAGGTGTGTAAATAATAATAATATTAATACTTTTCAAAAATAGAGAGAGCAAGCAATTGAAATCCAAGCACTATTTTCACTTAGTTGATTCGACTTGTTATTTAAAAGAAATAAAAATACCACTTTGAAAACTTTGATAATCAACTAAGGATCCATTTCATAGTTGTACCATGTTATCAACTGAAACAACTAGCCAAACTAGAGTCTAATTGTGATGATAACTTAATTTTTGTTGGAGGTTTTGATGAGTAAAAGGACTTAAATTTCTTGATAATGACCAAAACTTATATTTAACTTATTCGTGTCAGTTTAAAAGTAAATTCTTCATTTGTAAATATTTTCAAAAACTTGCATTCATATCTTTGTAAATAAATCTTGCATTTAGGAATTTTTCATGTTGCATTTGAATTTTGTGGGTAGTATCCGCTGAAAACCCTCACGAGACAACACTCGTCCTACTAGGGACACTTAGAGGTTTAACGGCTTGTTGCATACGCTTAATGCAATCGTGCTACTTAAGAAAGTGGATTTATCTTAGTTTTTCATTATTCGATGACGAATAAAAAGATAAGTGTGGGGGTATTTGATGTGCATGTAAAAGTGTATATTTTTATTCAAATACTTAATCTCATTTTAGTAAAATAAATGTCATAATTGGGTGTTTTTACATGTTTAGAACCAAATTTCAAAAATGCTTTCTAGTCATCATTCATGCATCTACATGGGGTAAACAGTAATTTTCGTGTGTGAATTAATTTGGAAAAAAATTACTTGCACAATTTAATTTGTTTTGTAGGAATATGGATTCGACTTGGAAGTGGCTTCATGGAAATATGCATATACAAGGGTTGGAAGCCAAAGAAATGAAGAAATAAAGGAATTCATGTAATTATGGAGAACCCCACCTACCCACTAATCATGAACTATAATTAAGAGCTAATGCACATGTTAGTGGGGATTAAAAGTACATGCATATTTTTGGGAGGATTAATTTCATGCTAATGATAACTTGGAGGTCACACTACCTCAATGGCATTTTAGGGAGTTCCGTAAAAATAGATTAGGGTTTTAGTCATGTATAAATAACCCCCTTATGTTCATGTAATGGAGTTTTTTTATTATCTTATCATATTATGCAAGTTGTAACTGCAAAATTAATGAGAAATAAAATGGCTTCCTAAGCCTCTTCTTCTTCTTTGTTCTTTACATGCTTTTATTTTATTTTATGCTCATTTTTATTTGTATGCTCTCTTTCCTTTTATGTTAGTAGATTAGATTTCCATTTATGAACTTAGTTTGGTTTTATTTTTATTCAAGTAGTTAGTTCTATTTATTTTAATTAGCTTGCACTTTCCTTTTTTGTTATATGTTGAAATTTACATGTGTTGAAATGATAACACAAATGAGAAGCTAAATCCCTTCAATTTAGGGGTAATAAAACTCTCTCCAATGATGTGAATTAAACATATTTTATTATATATGATCTCTTTTTAGTGCTTAATGAAGAGTTAGATTATGATGTAAGTTTATTAGGGAATTTGATAGTCTATGTTGTGTTTCTAATCACAAATGGGCTATGCTTAATCCAACATAAACATAATTTACATCATCATCTAACTAAGTGATTTTGATCATGGAATTAGAATAGAATCAGAATTTGATGATCTATGTTGTTGATCAAAAATGGTAAATAGATCGTGCTTAAAATAGATTTTGTTTTAGTTTCATATTCATTTTCATGACATTTAACAAAGTGGTTTTAGTGTTGTATTAAAGTTTGATGGTTTAAGTCGTGTTAATTAATAACACAAATAGATCATACTTATGATAAATACATCACTAATACTACTAGATTAAAATGAGAGATCAAAATTTTTTGTTAGTTTATGTGAGAGTATGAGAGTGGATTTGTGTTGATTTATGTGAGATCACTAATACTACTGCATCACTAATACATTTAACAAAGTGGTTTTAGTTTCATGTGTATTGGGAAGTTTGACTCGGTGCTGCCCTTCTTCCCCTCAAACTTGAGGACTCAGAGCTCTCCTTAACATGCTTCTGTCCATTAAACTCAGCTCCCACAGATTCATGTCCATCCACACCTGTGGACTCTGACACAGTCTTAGAGCATTCTCTAGGTATAGAACCCTCCACATTACAATTCTCAGTCACCTTTTTCAAAGCGTCTAAGTTAAGACCCACATTCCCCCTCTCCTTAAGCAAAACTTCTTGTATTATCATTATCTGTTCTAAAGCAGATTCAACTTTCTCTGAAGCCTCATCAAGCTCTGAAGCCAAGCATCCCTCTTTCAAGTCCTTCAGACCTTCTCCCTCTTTCTCCTCATCAAAAACAACTTCTTGATTGCAATCTTCACCAGGGGCCTCTCCCTCAGAGTTCACAACATTCTCAGATACATTACCATCCATATTTGGAGAACTCAGATGTAACGATCTGTTCTTCTTACACCTAAAGACAACACTTGATGCATCATCGGTATCCGCGTGCCAATTATTTAAGTGTTTGAAAGATAGGTCATTTGGGGTTAAAGAAAGAGTGGAAAGAACAAAATCTCACATTATGAGGAAAAATATATAATATACATATGATTTTTACAAAAAGAAAAGAACTTTATTATATACACAACATCATAGTACACCAACCTATTATCAGCTTGGATAGTTATAACAGCCCGTTCTTACAAATGCTGATTAACACAAACAGAAAACAAAGCAGTGGAAAAGTAAAAGATATGTGACTATGTCTTGGAAGCATCCAGCTCATCACTTGAAAGCTCCAAAGCATCCAGCTAAATCTGAAAAAATATGTTCGGGCTGACCCGAGTATTATAAGAAAATAACGTCTGGATCAGTCTAGTAAACCAGCATGAGTAAGCTCAATCAAATCATATTGATTTCTACATTTGAAAACCTTTTTCAAAATAAAAGGTATCTTGTAAGACCACGCTGCACATAAACATGAATGGGTTTTTACCTTACAGTAACCAAACCATTTTTAATATAATTCAAATAATAATGTCTATGGGTTTTAAATATCAATAATCAAGTAGCTTTGATGTGTGTACATCACAAAAATAATAGGTATATAACCAAAAATTGAAGGTGCTTATTGAAGAATGGATTCCAACAATGACATGGTAAGGGACAACCTTCCTTATTGTACACCTCTAGATAAATGTACCAAGAGATCGAATACCTTTCAACCTCAGTATGACAAGACCGGTCTACCCCTTACTGAATAGTATCGAATATATCATCACCTCAGTTGCTTCCAACCTTTACAGAGAGCTATCATGCACAACCAAATCCATAATATAATGATCTAGAAAGGTGATGACACACCCTAATGGGAGCGACTCGCATAGCCTTGCAACATACCCTGTTTTAGCCATTCTCGAGTTATGAGGCTTGAGAAGCTACGCTCTTACCATTTCCTCATAGTAATTCCCACTTGGAATGCTAACACTGCCATCCAAGTAAAAATGCAATGACAGCATTCATCCATACAAGTTCGTTCTGGGTCTGAACAAAACCAAAGGCACTACCTCTACTACATCCATTTTGGAACCACCCTTAAGATTAGTAGCAAGTAGCCCTTTGTAACACCTCGTAATTTGGCGTCAGTTATTTAATTAGTTAGTTAGTTAATTAATAAGGCTCCGAAAATGGAATTTGTGCAAACGATGGAATTTGACCATGAAACTTGCACCGTTGCGTTCATGGCGAAATTTTGAGCAACTTTCACATTTAGAATTTTACGATCAGAGTCCAAATGAAGAAGTTACAGATGAAAAACGAATTTGAAACAAAAATAATTAAATAAGAAAATTAACTTTTATTAATTAATCACCCGAACCCACAAGTCAACCTGTCATTGGGACTGGTTGACCCCCAGCAGTCGACTGGTGCTCCATGGGCGGTCGATCGGTCGCCTTTTGGCAGCTAGGGATAGCATATGCCACAACGGCCCGAATTTAATATTTTAAATCGTACAGTTCTGGTTGATTCCAGCGCTTATAAATTTAGGCCTAGCACTCCCTTCTCTTCTCATATTTTTATGGAGGTAGTAGCGAAGCTCTACCATTTCTTCTTTCCACTTTCTCTCTAAATTATAAAGATAAGATATTTGTATCTATATTCATACAATTTAATATTTTGTATCTAAATTATAAAGTTTAATCTTTTGTTTTGGACTAATTTATGGAAATTATAGCGGATAATATTTTTAGATATGATTCTAACAATTTAACATGGAAAAGAATATTCTAGTGAAGATATATAACTAGAACATATTTGATAAAGGTAAATATTTGTATGTAATTTACTGCGCTTGTAATAATTAAATAAAAAGCTAATAACGATGCTTACACGTAATATCCGTGTTTAGGATAATTAACTAATGGGAAAAGAATTTAAAAGGTTGTAATTCTAATAAATGATAATAAATATGGGAGTTGTAATAGTTTGATAGGGCAAATGGATTAATGGGACTAATAAAAATGGAATAGATATAAAAGGTTACTAATTTGAAACTAGTAATCATACATAATTTTTTTAGGAAATGTCCGTTAGGATTTTATGGACAAATTGACATTTATGATCATTAAACGGGGATTTATGGATAGATAAATATTTAAGGTAAATCTTATTGCCTTGAATAAAAAGGGAATTAGTAAACTAAATCCACTGTCTACCTAAGGTAATATAAGTAAAGACTTAGGGTGGTTAATTGGACATAGTGGGTTAGTGATGCGAGGTCGGTGGAGTCACTCAATGGATGATAGCCCTTCACTTTGAGGCTACCAGCAGTCCGGTGTACTTACTACTAATGTGAGATATCACTAATCCTAGGACCCGTGACGATCTGAGGGATTGGGCTTGATTTTTTAATTGGAAAGTATTAAATGGTCCAAATTTGGAAATATGAGCGGTGAGGGATATCTCCATGGGGGTTCGCTTCTGTTCTGAGGTCTTAAGTGGCTGTAGGGTCCGCCTCTCTCCTAAATGAAAGTATTAAGTAACCTAGTGAGATTTCAAATAAATAAATAAGGAAGTCTCAAAAAAGGGTTTGCTTCAGTGTTGAGGTCTTAAGTCGCGAAAGGGTCAGCATCCCTATCGAAAGAAATAATCTAATGAGATGCCATATTTATAATTAAAGAATGATAGTGAGTATCTCGGGAAGGGTTCACTTTAGGATTGGGGTCTTAAGTGACTGAAGGGTTCGCCTCTTTCCTATAAACGAAGTATTAAGTAGCCCAATGAGATTTCCAAGCGATGACAGCTAGATAGTACCATTGAGGAGCATGCTTCTAGAAATAGGTCTTAGATGATGAGGTTTGTCTTAATTAAGGTCTTAAATGACCAAAGTCTGCCTATTTTCCACTTGAAAGTATTAATTGGCTTGGGTACAGTCTCTCACATTGCTAAGGTCGTAATAACAATAGTACCATTTAGGAGCATGCCTTGGAAATAGGTCTTAAATGATGGGGTCTGCTTTAATTAAGGTTTCAAATGACCAGAGTCTGCCTATTTTCCACTTGGGGGTATTAAGTGGCTTGTGTATTATTTATTACATGGCTACGATTTTATTGACGATAGATGCAGTAATAGTTGGACATTAAATGTCGGAAGCCTTTAATAGTGGTTAGAGGTCTTGTAGCTAGGACCCACTGACCATTGACAACATTGTTGGGAAACC
Organism: Allium fistulosum; assembly: GCA_030737815.1. Lineage (NCBI taxonomy): Eukaryota > Viridiplantae > Streptophyta > Magnoliopsida > Asparagales > Amaryllidaceae > Allium > Allium fistulosum. The sequence continues at coordinate 5,306,332 of JASFAW010000015.1, forward strand.
ACCTTGGGAATAGATCTTAAATGATGGAGTCTATCTTGAATAAGGTCTTAAATGGAAAAGTCTGCCTATTTTTCTTTTTAAAAGTATTATAGAAGTCTACTTCATATTTAGAAGTATTAAGTGGCAAATGGGTTTGGAAGTATTGGGTGGTTGATAAGACTTCATTAGTATTTGTACCTTGGAAAGGGGTAAGTAAGTAATCGTGTGTGCAATGCAAGGTTAGATTAGAATTGCTAACCTTAATGTACATAACAATTAAAGGGAAACCAATCAGTATAAGTTTATGTTATGGACAGTTTATATTTTTCTAGTCACCAAAACTTTGTTCTAACCCCCTCCTCATTACAACCCATAGGATAAATTTAGAGGAACATGTCACTAGAACTGGATGTGCTTTGTTGTTGGAGAAGTCCTCTTTCTTTCATGCTCGATGCTGATGCGACAATCTGCTATCTAAGGAATACCATTAATTCCAAGGTAGTGGTCATAGTCAATATTCTTATCATATTATTGTTTCTGCTATGAGTTTAGATTTCTATCGATCTCTGATAATGCTCATGCTTATTTGCAGGCATCAAATCCAACGATCCGTGCTTTGATGGACTTGGTTTTCAATTTTTACTGAAATTTGGGCCCATTAAGGTACGGGTTGTTACACCCTTGCACTTCAAAGAACTCCATCTTCAAACATCTTCAAGATGTCTTCCATTCGAACGCTCATGTTGGTTAGAAGTGGTTTTCGAACAACATATCTAATTCCGGTCTCTCCGAACCAACAACCGATAATTTCTGGTTGACTAAATCCTAGTTGTCTTATAAGTAAGTGGACTATATTAGAGTCCCCAAGGGATCTTCCATATATCTCTTAAGGCTAGAAACGTTTCACCAGAATGAGTTCTCCCAAGGGAACTCAAACCGTATGAACACGTGAAGCTCTTATTTACTTCATAAGTCAAAACTGGCCAAGGTTTGATAGTCGGTTATTTAACTATCTAATAAAAAAACACAATAATCCAGAGATTTAATTACCCTAGCAACCGCTAGGCCTCAAAATAAATCTTTCGTTTGTTTAAATCTCTTTCCAAAATATTTATCATAATATTCATATACTTATCTCACTGGCATAAGTATGTTCACAATACATTATGAAAGATTTCTTATTTCAAAATCATAATAAAAGGATCAAAACTAAGTTATTTAAAAAACGGAGATAAGGATAAACCCAAACACTATTCCTACGTTGTTAAGCATGGAACAAATGTCCACACCATCAAAATTAAGGAGATCAATTTGGGGAAATCTAATCTCAATTTATTTTATAAATTTCTCCAATAAATCCTTTTAATAAATCTCTTTCTTTTATGAATCTCCTTTACTTAAATTCCAAATCCATTAGTAAACACTTTATAAATCTCCAATTTTACTTATACAACTCTTTTATAAATATCCAAATTCATTTATAAAACTCTTTTATAAATATCCAAAATCATTTATAAAACTCTTCCCAAATTTCAAGATCTCCTTTCAATTTATAAAACTCCTTTTATACACTTTTCTTATTTAAAACAAGCTTCTTTAATAAACTTTAATCAATAAAGTTCCTTTCATAAACAATCAATTATTTAAAACACCTTTAAATAAACAAGTTATTATTTAAACATTCCTCTATTTAATTACCTTTAAATCTCATTAACAAAATAATGATTGAAAAAAGTCATTTAAAAAGTATTGAATTAACTTCAGACATTTTGGTAAAATAATTGCTTAACTATCCTTTAAATATAATATTTAAAAATGATAATAAACTTTAAACCATTTTCAAAAAGGATAAAATTTAAATATTTGACTTCATGAGTTCGGAAAGAGGCTTAGCAACCACAATGGCTCACATTTAATTAAGTTTAACTTTTCAAGTTATAAAATGGGTATTTACATAACAAGCCAATATGTAAAGGGAATTAACCAATAAGAATCAACCATCATATAGGTAAATGTCCAAGTCACCAAAATAGTAGAACTGGGTTTAATTCCTGCTTAATAGATGTCAACATAATCTATTCGATGAATTATGGTAGAACTGTGATTTATTCTACTAAACAAATGTCAAATATAATTTAATTAGCAGAATGATGTTTTATTCTGCTAAATAGATGTCATTGGGTTTCATATTCATATGAGGTTACTTAAAGGTAATCGACAAAGAAATCTCTTGGATTTTAAGAAACGCCATTTAAGAAAGAGTCGATTTAAAACAGTTTGATCTTTATAAATAAAGTCGTTTAAAACTTTTATTTAATAATTAAATAACATTTAAACTATTCATAAAATAAAAATTGAACCTTTAGTTAATAATTAAATAGTAATTACCTTTAAATAAATAATTAAATAATAATTAGTCTTTAAATAAATAATTAAACTAGAATTAATCTTTAATTAAGAATTAAATATTAATTTAAACCTTCATTTAATAAGTTAATTATACTTAATCCTTAAATAAACAATAAACATCCGTTAAATCTTAATTAAATATTTAAAGTCTTTCTTAAATAACAATTAACCTTTAATTATTAATTTAAAAAATAATTAATCCTTAAATAAATTATTTAAATAATAATTAATCTTAAATTAATTAACTAATTATAATTAAATTACTTAATTAACACTTAAGTACTAATTACCTTTGTTAACTAATGGTTAAGTACTAATTACCTTACTTAATCAGCTAATTAAATAATAATTAAATAATTAAGTAAATAAATAAATACGTTTTATTACATAAAATATGGTTTAAAACACTTTCCAAAAAGATACCTAAGTGAAAACACTTTTCTAAAATATACTTAAATAAAAACATTTTTTAATTTTCAAAAAGAGCTCGTTTTTACGAATTGCATCCATAGGGACTATCGCTATATGGTCTGTAATTTCAGAACTTGATTTTTATATCAAATTAACTTTAAATCCTTTTATTTTCATGCCTTAACCCATCTTATAAACTTTGAATAAGATTTTGGAAACCAAACAAAGTAAAGTGAAAAACTTTATCACTTTTTCATAATAACACCTAATTGTAAACAAGTTTAAACCAAAGGATCTTGATGTCGATACGACTACAAATCAAGTGCTATCTTCTTTTTAGCTTACAACTCCCATACATAAACCCATACATCCAAACACATACCACAAGCAACATACACAAGCAACAAATCATAACTTGTAACTAAACTAACTTTTGACTTATTTTTAAGTCTAAACAACATCACATCCAAGCATACATATGGTTATACAAATCAACATCAATTTACCTAACAACCAACATATTTTGAAAACCAAGATAAGCAATAATTATCATCAACATTAAAGTTTAAAACTTTAAGTAAAAGGAGAGATTTTCTCACCTAAAAACTAACCAAACTAACTCGAACTTCCAGTAACATTGCAAAATGACCTAGAGCTTAGATTTGCTTTTGGAAAAATGAGATTTTGGTGGGCTAAGTATGGAAAATGGGTTCGACCATGGGTATGGGGTGCTTGGCCATGGCTTGAGGGGATGAGTTTGGGTTTGCTTTTGAAAAGGTGGGGTTGTAGGAACTAGCAAGAGAAGAGAATGTTTTTTGGTGACTTTTAAGAGTATTAAAAATGGAAAAGACATGATTTTTATATTTTGAAGCTAAGGAAGCCATTAAAGTTTTCATGAAGAAGACGAAGTTTTGAAAATAAAAATAGAAATGAAGAAAAATGAGAAAGAGAAATTATGAAATCTCTTTTATATAAAATGCATTTAGTAAATTACTAAAACACCCTTTAGTACATTCCCTCCTCTCATTAGTTCCACCTCATCATGTCTCTTCCACGTCATGTACCATGCACACGAACCCTTGTCCCTCCCTTCACCACTTGTACCAACATGCATTTAATACTATATGTACTTGTGTTTCCTAAGGTATTTTCCATTTTAAACAAGTTTTTAAAATTTTAATTTACTTTCATAAAAAGTCTTATCACTCTTTATATACTTAAGTAAGTATGTTACATTATCCTAATTCACACTTAAATGTATGTGTATAGATTTACTCTAGAGTTCACCATGTTTCCGACAACTTTAGACGTCGAAAAGTCGAAAATTCGGAAAACGATTTCCGATCACATTTTCGATAACCTTTGAACTAATTATTTTTGTAAAAAAATTTGAAAAACCATTTCAACATCACTAGTTATTATTTAAAACAGTTTTATTTTAATTATAAAATCTATTACTTGAATATTTAAAATTAATTAAATATTCGCAAATCAAAGCGGTGGAATTCCATATCATTACATCAGATTCGCTTATACGTGATTATCTTCCTCTACAATATCATTAGACGTCCCATGAATGTTTGCTCCACCCAGTGATTCCCACCATCCTTAATGTAACGACCCAGTTTTTCAGTCGTCTGAATTTGGAATATTTAATTGATTTTAAATATTCAAAAGTAAATTTTATAAGTTGAATAACTTATATTTCGAATATAGTGATTTATTTGGATAATTAAATTGTTAATTTAATATTTGAAATTGTGTAAATAATTGAAATTTGAATTTAATGTGAATGAAAATAATTTATAAAGTTTTTTTAAATGCTATTTGAATTTGAATGGAGTTAGTGAACTTTTAAAATTGAATTTAAAGTTAATTTATAGAAATTGGATATTTTAATATTTAATTAACGCGTAAAAATAGTCATTTTTGGCACTGTCTCGGATTTCAACGAAACTAGTTTCATTGGATCCGCAATAGTGTATTATTATAGGATTTCAAATTTCATGTCAATCGGACTTACGGTTTGCTCGTGCGAAGCTGAAACGCATAGAAATTTATTTAAGTAAATTTAATTTAAAATAATTCGATTCGAAAACCTATCTTTCAAATATGACGGAATTGGCCTTCGATATATATTCCATTGTGTTCAGAATAGGGGTAAAACATTATGAACGCCAGGCGGTACGCTTCGTTTGGAGTTTGAAATATTTTCGAATGAATAGTGTCACGAAATTTTATATAAAAGCACCTCACTTTTTTTCATTTGTTCACAAAACCCTAGGGTTTATTTTAGCCGCCACCTAGATCCCAACTTTCCCCCTCGATATCTCACCATCCGTTCACAATCAAGCTTGGGTATCTAAAGCAAAGTTGTAGAGGACCTCGAGCTCTACACGATCAACGGTGGTGATTTGAAACAGAGCGACATGGAGGCCAGGATCTCGTCCCGTTCGTGCATCGTTCGAGCACGAATCTCGAGGAGGAGGTGGAGCTGGGGAGGTGCGCACGTGGGCTGTGGGTGAGTGGGGCTTAGGCACGTCGTTTGGGCTCGATGGATGGTGTTCCAGTTGCACGAGGCGTTGGCGGTGATCAAATTAAGGGCGACGTGATGGGTTTTCTTGTTTGCCTGAACGTGGAAGATGAAGATAAAGAAAGTGCAGCCGAGATCTTTTGAGTTGAGATGAGCGGTCCAGATTTCTCCAAGGTTCAAAAAAAAAGGGAAATTGTAAATTTAATTTTATAAAATTCATGTGAGCTTATAAAAGTCATAACTTCTTCATACGAGGTCAAAATTGGACGAAACGAATTACGTTGGGTTTGTATTGACGAGCACTACATTTTAGAGCCGTATTGGATTGATTTGGAGCTAATGAAAATTTTGGTTAAAATTCATCGCTCGTTTAATTTTAATCGGAATAAATCGCTATCGCGACGACTGCAATCAAAGTGAGTACAACTCACTCTCTCTGTCTCGCTTATATTTTTATATAAGTGAGAATAAATTTTATTTATGATGATTGATGATTGTTTGGATGATATATGATATATGATATATATATATATATATTAATTGGTTTGGATATATTCCCGCATATTTTAGCGGATGAGACCCTATATGTTCCCGTGTATGAGCAGAGGACCCTTTATACACGCATCTGCCTCGAAGCGGACATTGTACATATTTTCTAATATGTATATTTGTTGCAGGTGATAGGTTGAAGGGATCCAACTGGATTCTTCGCCAGTATTGATTTTTATTACAGATATTTTTATATATGCTGTTATACTGTGATATATGATGGTTGGATGCCATGATTGATATGATTGATGTGAATGCCTTTATTTAGCGCCTTTGCAGCATTGTGCCTTATTTTGGAATTTTAAAATAATAAAATGATGTTCTTGTTTAACAAAGGTTGTTTAAGTGATTTTGAAAATATATAATTTTTGAATTATTAAAGAAATGATTTATTTTAAATAAATAAAAGTTATAGTTTTTATGTTATAAAAATTATGGTTTTGTGAAATAAAATAAGAATATGATTTTTGAAATATGAAGTTAACTAAATTGTTAAAATAAGTTAAATTGGGATTTTTAACTTATTATAAATGGTTTATATATATAAGATGTATAAAATAGATATTTTTTGAAGAAAAAGTAATGGCATTATAAACGAATTTTGTAAGTGTTAAAATGGAGTTATAGTTGAATCTTATAAGTAAATAAGATTTATAAATTTATAAAAAGAACGAGTTTGCAAATAAAAGGGATTTATAGGTAAATTAACTTATAATTGGATTTTGACATATAAATGAGATAAAAATGGAAATTTATTAAAAAGGAATTTTATATATGGAAGTGTTTATAGATTATAAATAGAATTCGTAAACATTGTTTTATAAATGTGAAATCAATTTAATTTGATAAGTTAAATATGTAAGTTTATTAAAGGAATTACATTCATGATTTTGGACAGTGAATAATCCTTTAAATTAAATATTTAGAAGTAATGAATTTGGCAGAGGAATTATATTCACCATTTTGGACAGTGAATAATCTTTTAAATAAAATGGATATTTTGGTAAGCGATATTATAAAAAGGAAATTTAAATGGTTAGAAAATAAAATAAGTCGTGAATTTACTTATTATTAAAATAAGTATATGAAAATGTTTTCCAAATATCCAACAAGTGGAATGGTTTTGAATATTATCTTTTTAAAGATATTTCGAAGTGAATAATTGGGAAGTGTTTTGAATTATAAATGATTAATGAAATCAGGCTCAGTGACTACTTATGTGCTAGATTTTGTTTGTTGCTTTGATAGTTAAATAACTGACTATCAAAAATTGGCCATTTTAGTTCCTCAACTTGATGGGGAAACTAATTAGTCGTACACTTAGTATGTAATTGACCGTATAGGCTTGATTATCGTTTGTGTTGAGAATGTTGATTCGTATAGTGCGGAGTGGTTACTCCAATCTATCGAGCTTCCTTCTTGGCCGAAGGACAGCAAGTTGAAAGTTGGAGACGTGATAAGCCTATAAGACTTAGTTTCTGTGTGAAGTTGAGAAACGCTTTTGCGTTGTTGGTGCGAAGAGACTGGGATCAGATTTATCTGAAAACCACTTCGGACCAACATATATACGACGATTGTGCAGGTTGGTCGATGATATTGATATTTATGATTTTCATAGTGAAGGACTGCTTGTTGATCATTTGGGGTTAAAATCCCAATATACGTATAGTAGCAGTAGTCTCTTTGTTATAAAATATCCATTGCAAGGACTATTCGCTACGAATCCTATGGATTTCCCGATAGGATGTGGTAGGAAAGTACCTTCGGTTTGTCCTGTTTCTGGACAACTTGTATGGACGAGTGTCTGTCATTGCATTTCTAAGGTTACGTACTTTGGTTTTTACAAACGTACATCAGTGGTGGCGGAGAAGGCAACTTCTCTTAGCTTAACACCCTCCTTGAGACGTACGAGCTCAAGGGTTGTATTTTTGTGGAAAGCAATTAGTAGTCAACGGAAATGACAATGTGGCAGTCAAAGATGATGTGATTTGTGATATGTGAAAGGTAATCGATACCTCTTTTGGCCTCACTCCCCGGAAAATGACTAAAACAGGGATGGAAGCAGCAAGGCTAAAATGGGTCGCTCCTATTAGGAGATGTCATCACTCTTCTAGATATATCTTTACACGCTATGATGTCGTGTATCTGATTATTGTTGTGTATGCTTATGGCCATGGATTTTAGGCCGGTAACGACCGGAGTGATGACATATTCGGTACTATCCAGGAACGGGTAGGCTGGACTTGTGTTGGTTTAGGCGCCCAGTATCTGGACCCTAGGTACATCCCTCTAGAGGTGTACCGAGTTTTCGGAAAGGTAGTCCCTTTGCCTAGTCATTAGTATGGAAATCCAATACGTGCCTGCCATTTTCTATTGTAGAAAGCCTTGTATTACAAGGTGTATGCTGGAATTTAATAATGTAACAATTTCAGCTATTTTAATATTAATTGTGTGCAATAGAAACTAGTATAATATAAGAGAATTTTATATAAGATGCTTTGGTTATCGTAAGGTAAAAACCTTGTCGGTATTTATTTGCGACTCGGTCTTACAAGATACCTTTTGTTTTGATAAAGGAAAAGCTTTGATAACTTTATAAATTCAGTTGAGGTGTGTTTTCTCACGCTGGTTTACCAGACTGATCCGTGCGTTCTTCCCTTTCAATGCTTGGGTCAGACCGAGTATATTTACAGGTTCAGATTTGGTGCTTTTGGAGATTCAGCAGGCGAGCTGGAGATCTTCATATCGTATACACGTATCTGTTTATTTTTCCGCTGCATTGGATTGTTGTTGTTGTAAATTATCAGCATTTGTGAGGACAGGTTATTATAACTGTCCAAGCTGATGATTATTTATTCGTGTACTCTGATGTTGATTTATATATTACAGTTTCTATGTGTAAAGATTATTGATCTATATTATATATTATTCTGCTACGATATGAGATTCTGTATTGTTTTGGTTCTTCTTCTCTCTTCTTCTTCTCTTCTTCTCTTCTTCTTTCTTCTCTCTTTCTTCCCACCCTCTATTTTCTTTCTCATGACTTTCCGTCAGTCTGTGCTTTTTAGGTCGGACATATGTGGTTTATTGTCGATTCAATTGGTGCCGAGTGTGGGTCGTCACACTTAGGTACCCAAACTTTTATTAACGGACATTGATTCTTTATATGCCCAGAACAACAACGGTTATGACATCGGGTTGGGGGATACTCATAAAAAACTTCCTGCTTGAAAACTTCGCCATTCTCACAAATAACCTCAATGACGTTCGAAAAACCAACTTCAGCTTGAATATCCACCTAAACCCTTGTAAAAGAAATTCAAGTCCTGTTTTTGGTAGGTTCATCCATTTTAATTGGGTTACCCAAAGTACTAACCAAAGCACTTAGAGCGTTAGCTCCCCATAGGCGACAACTGAGAGCAGGCAGCCTGAGCCAAACTGGCATACAAGCCAAAAGATCTCTATCTGTTCTCATATTAGCCTTCAGCTTTTTCTTAATGATAGATTTTTTGTCAAAAAACCAAGGACCTCCTTCTATGATTTTATTATAATCCGCTTCATTCTCAAATCTAACCACGAAAAAGCCATTGTCTCTTGTTTGAACCATAATATCTACTGTCGTCTTCCATGACCTTTTCGCATAGGCCTCTTTAAAGCTTTGTAATATGGTCTCGAACCAACTACGTATAGCATAATACAATTCTTTCATTCCTTCTTTCCTTCATCTATAGCATCCAGGGATAAATTACCTTTCCTCCTACCATTGTCCACAACAGGATTAATGAATACCATCACATCACTTGCCATATTACCTTTAACCGCCTCGCTATAGGTCACCTTTGTAGCACCCTCTTGAATAGAGAATTTAGTAATAAGTCTTGAAACCGCAACCCTGTTGTAACTCGGTCCTGCACCCCAATTAGGCCTCCGGAAAGCACCAGGTTTGAAAAAGGCTCGAGATCTAGGTTTTGCAAGACCCTTAAGCCTGCTCTTTTGCCTTAAGCGCTCCTTTCCCTTTATTCTTCCTGTTTACAACCGTCTCCCAACCATCTCCATCTAGATCCATATCCTCCCTTGAAATTTTCTCCCTGTTACACACTTTGCCAGTCTTCTCTCCACCAGCGCCCGCCTCAAAAGTTGCCATGATATATCGACAAAGATGAAAAAAAACAAGGAGAATAAGAGTGAAGAGTTGAAAAGTAGAAAAGAGAAATAAAATTATAGAGATGAAGAGAAGTCAACCTCAAATCTTCATTTAACAATTATCTAGAAATTCAAAACTTGATTAGAAAACTGTAGTTAATTTGATAATTTTTCAACTGTAATATTCTTGAATGTTAGACGATTTCTACTCAATAAAAATTGAAGATATGGCAAAAACGACATGCAAAGAAGCAATTGCTCAAAATTAATAAATAAATTCAAAGTGGGATACTTTATAAAGTTTGTGAAAGTTTTAATTTTTTGCCCTAAAAACAATAGTGGATGTTTTAAATGAGTTTTTAATTCTTTATGTATCTTTTAAAGTGGCAATAGGAAGTGTATTAGTGGATGTATATAGTAACACCCTAGATAAATCAAGATTTGTTTAAGGATCAATGAAGGTTGGGATAAGTAGGTCAATGTTAAAAGCACCCCAATTAAACCTCCAATTTGCACATTTTTAATTTATCCATACTCAAACGTCTATTTACTCCAATTTACATGATATATTATTTACCATATCCATTGTTTTACTTTTTATTATAAAAATATCATTGAAAATATACCCCTTCATCTGTGATTTTTCCTTTTGCCTATCGATTCTCCCTTTCATCATGGTTTCAAGAAGAAAACTTGTTGTCATGAAGAAGAAGAATCCAATAGCTTCTAAGTCGATTGCTTCGGGTGAGGTTTTCGTTTCGTTTGTTTCTTCAAGCAAATTAAGTTTATGGAAAAGGTTTACATTTTTTGCTTCTCTGTTTTAATGAATTAAACATGATAACGTTGGCATCGTAAATCTAACTTTATTTTTTTGACAATCGAAACAATATATCGATGAAAGATGATGAATGTAGTGATAAGTAAGAGAGTTGTGGGTATGCCCTAGGGGCAATTATGTGATTTATTACATATATTTAACTATGTAATCAATCTTGTTCATAATTAAGGTGTTTGATTTTTATTATATACTTAGTTATATACTGATATAGTTAAAGTATGCAGATAAGAAAGTCTTTAAATAAAATGTTATGTGATTGTAGTTGCAAATGGTTGTAATCGTGGGTAATTAATCACAAAATAAAGTAACATTTTGTTTTAAATACTCGTAGTCAAAATGTTTCAAGAAACGATATTGATTCATCTTGTAACACCCTGAAAATTTAACCAGAAATTTAAATAAAAGGATTAAAGTTAAATATAATAAGGGAAAAAGTGGAATTTTCACAGACATCCGAATTTGACTATGGATGTTGCACTGTTGTGTTTATAGTGATTTTCTGGACAATTTTCATATATAACGTTTTGAAATCGGAGCTAGTAGGAAAAAGTTATTAACGTTTAAAAATTCGAAATCGAAATTAATTAAACAACCGATTAAGGAAAGAAATATTATAAACAAAGAAAGCTCCATTGGTCGACACTATGGCTTGACCGATTGACCCCTAGCGGTTGAGTGCTCCAAGCCCAGCGGTCGATCGATCGAGTGTTATCGGTTAAGGTTTTGAGCGGTCGAACGGCCCAGATTTTATAATACTGAATCTAACGGTTGAAATAAGTTTCTAACCCTATAAATATAACCCTAGCCTGATTGTCAGAACCCTAATTCGTTAGAAGTACGTCCAGACTCTATCAAAATTTTCTTTCTTCTCAAATCAAAGTTTCTTCAAAACAAATTAAAATTAAATTAGAGAAATTGAAAAGGAGATTAAATCGGAGCAAATGAAGAGGAGATATACAAAAAGTGAAGGAGATTCTAAGTGTATTATGAAGGAGTTAGCATTTTTTGGAGGGAGTGAATTCATGATTAGTAAGATGATTTACATGTAATTAATTTTATTATAACCTACTTGATATAGAATTGTCTAATTTAATTTGGAAACATGATTTATTTAGATTGAGGATTTCACATCGATTAGAAGCTATACGAATATGGTTCCTTTCTTTTAATCTAGATCTTGTTAATGTAAATCTTTTAGATAGAAATTGATTCAAGTTTAATACACCTTTTTTGTCAAATTATATATGAATTGGAATAACCATATTGATGATAAACCTAAGTTGAATATGAAGTTTTGGGCAATTATAAGGTGTAGATTTACAGATGTGGGTTAACTGAAATTAGGGTTACTATATGCCAAATTGTAACTAAAGTTTACTATAATCAGTTTAGGAACGATGATGATTAATAACAAACAGACGACGATAATCAACAACTGATATACATAGTGAACACCTCAACTGGTCGACAGGCTTACTGGAACTGGTTGAAAGTAAGCAGTTGACCGCTCTTGTGACGAGTGGTTGATCGGTTAAAGAATTCTAGACGCGGCCTAAACCTCGACCTAAGTCCTAAATTATAAATTAAATTAAATTATATATATTATATATATGTGGATGTTAGTATAAGTAGGGAAATTAGTTCCCTATGTTGGCGACGCTTGGACATTACAGATCTGAATAAATGCTATTTGTCTACCAGGATCGATATTCGACTAGGGCGATTCTATTGCAAATTTCACTTACATGTGGTTCTACAGTGGATGGGCAACATTGACAATTATGCCAGGAGAAGTTCAAGGCCCGACACTAACGGGAGTTCCTTGGTATTTGCGAACGCGGCGTGATACTATGTTGTTGACGGATCTCGGTGCAATGCGATAAGAGGTGTTACGTTACCATTGAGAGATGGACATAGATGTAGTGACCTTGAGACGTCTTTGGTGCAAGTCGGCATTGTGGGCTCCCCCTCAATACGTGAATATAATACATGTAGTTGTAATTTGGAAAACGCGATCCCAAGTTTGAAACCGTAAGTAATTCTATGTCGAGATAGTTCCAGTAGCTATTAGTTGACCTCTAGTTGTTTTGAGGTTTGGTTAGTTGTTCGACCCTAAGTATAAGCCTTCACAATAAGTTAGTGTAGGTGTGTTTAAAACCATACCCCTTAGATGAATGAAAAGAGAAATTCACAGACACTAGTAGGACACCCTAGGTCACATAGAGCATTAATGAAGTCAACTGCATGTGATCACCATATATTACTAATGCAAATCATTCACCAGACTTTTGTCTGACCCACTCCTTTCCTTTCATTTTCCCCCACCACGGGTGGACAGAGCAGCATGTGATAGGTCTAGAGATTAGTACATAGAGAGGAGAGCTTGGCATTGGAATTGCTATTTATTTTCTATTACTCTCCATGTAACTATTTATCGAACTTAGTACTTATTGGACTATTTATTATATTTCTATATACTCTAGATTATGACTACATACTATTTTGGGCCTGCGTTTTCTGAGATATTATTTGAGATAGTTATTTTTCTATACGTATATTTTGTTCCTTTCTATCATGAGATCTGAAAGTGTAGAATGTCTTAGATCTTATCTGTATATTCTTAGTCTCTGTAATGTTTACAAACTTGATAGTTCGCACTTCTTAGCACCGACGCGAGTTCGAAAGTCACCCTAGTCTTTGGATCGGCGTGTTGGGAGGTGCGGGTTATCACATTTGGTATCAAAGTATAGGTTTAAAATTCCTTAGGAGCTAAGTACGTATTGAGAGAACGTACTTGAAAAGTTTTTGAAAAACAAAGTTTTACAAAAAGGGTTTTCAAAAAGTGTTTCAAAATGGATTTCTAACAGTGTGTGTATATATAAAGGCTTTTCAAAAGATTTATACATAAACATGATAAGAAGGAGCTTTTCTTTATTCTTGTTAATACTATCTGTGGAAAAGTTGCTAATAAATTCATAAATCACATATAGAGAGGATGAACAATCCTGCTGGTTGCGGCTCGGGTGATGCAGCTGAGATTGCGAGCATGAACATCCCGATTTGGTTCCACTGGTATCTATAAGTGAGCGAACAAGCCGAACTAAACCCTAATAGGGGACCCACAGCGTGTGTCCTAGGTGTAGTTCTAGCCCGTCCACTTGCCGTTGATTTTGCCAAGATATGCAAGGACTTTGCTAGTTAGGAGGGAAGCAGTATGTGGGGACCGAGTCGTATGTGGACTCGAGGCATGGATCTGCACTTGTGATAGGGTTTTTGGATTGATGGGTCTCGAAGATGATGTTTGGAGACAGCTTGCTACTTGGCATTTACAGGGGGAGACCATGAATTGGTATGATGCAGTACTAATGGAGACTAATGAGGGAGAGATGATGTAGGGAGAGTTTAGGATACGTTTTGAGACGTAGTTTCTTTCCAGGGCTGAGGAGGGAGTACATCTGGAGAAGTTCATACATTTGCAGCAATGAGAGATGTCGGTGAAGGAATACGTGAATCGGTTCAATGATTTGGCAATGTTTGGAATGGAGCTGATAAATACCCCTTACAAGGAGGCTTTGAAGTTTGCTAAATGGTCGAATCAATCTCTTCAAGATTTGGCCTTTAGTCATATTCCTATGGGCGCGATTTTCAAGGGTTTGGTGGAGATGGCCTTGTTAAATGTTGTTTCCAAGGAGGAAGTGAAGAGTGAGCCCAAGAAGTTAGGAGGAAAGACACCCCAGCAGAAACAACGCAAGTGCAAAATGGGACCCAAAGGGGGGATTAAGAAGCATGAGATGTAATGTAGGAGATGTGGTAAAAACAAGCATTTTGCTAAGGAGTGCAAGACGGATAGCTCAAAGACCAAGTGCTACAATTGCAGTTAATTCGAGCACATAAGGCAGGAGTGTCCAACACCACAGAAGACCTCTATCCAAGTGGTTTCAGCTTACGCACTGGACAATGTTCCTAGCTCGAGTATGCTTGCACAAGCGGACAAGGGGAAGAAGGTTGTAATTGAAGGTGTTTAACTTTATTCACTTAATCTGTTCTTACCTTATTTGACATGGGGACCTCACACTCTTTTATCTCAAGTAGACTTGTAGGTGAGTTGCACTTAGACTCTAGCATAGTAACATACCATGTAGTTGTATCAAACCCTATTGGAGGATCGACTTATTTGTCTATGAGATGTAAGGGTTTGAATTTTTTTACACTGGGGGTCAAGTTCGATTGCAATGCTTTTGTTTTAGGATTTTATTGGTTTGAATTAATTTTAGGTATGGACCGGATGATCATGTATAAGGCAATTTTAGATTGTGATAAGAAGGTTATTAGGTTGGGTACTTGTAGTGGACGTAGTCTAGAGGTTTATTGCCATCCCAGAGGTTCCATTATGTTGAGTTACCTATATTCACTACACCTATCACAAGATAAGTTAGATTCAGTGCTTATATTTAGAGACTATCCAGATGTCTTTTTGAGGTTATCGATCTTACACTCTGGAGAGAGATCGGGTTTTAGATTCTATCTTATGGAGAATGCCAGACCTGTTGTCTTACCTTTGAGGCATATGGCTTCTAAAGAAAGACGCGAGCTGGATAAGCAAGTGAATGAGCTATTGGAAAATGTCTTCATTATGAGGAGTATCTCAGAGTGGGGAGCACTGGTTGTCTTTGCTACCAAGGCGAATAGTTCTCTAAGGCTTTGTGTCGATTATCGTGAGCCGAATAAACTAACAAGAAGAATCGTTACTCGTTGCCCTGCATAGACGATCTCTTTGATAAGTTGGTTGGAACGAAGTTGTTATCTCAGCTTGACTTGGCTATCGGATTCCATCAGTTGTGTGTGACTGAGGATAGTATTTATAATACTGCTTTTCATACACCTGAGGGACTGTATGAGGGGTTAGTCATGCCCTTTGGACTGACCAATGCACCCGCCTACATTGTTGATCTAGTGAGTTGAGTTTTCAGAGGGTTGCTTAACAAGTTCGTGGTGGTATCTGTGGATAACATTTTAGTCTATTCGAGGAGCGAAGAGGAGCATAAGACGCATCTATAAAAAGCATTCGGTACACTCCGTGGACATAAGTTGAAGTCGAAGTTTTCCAAATGCCATTTTTGGTGCAAGGTGTTACGCTTTTTGGGACATGTTGTCTCTAGGCATGGAATGGCGATCGATCCTAATAAAGTTGTTGTAGTATAGGATTGGAAAGTGCCAAAGAATGCCACAGAGATGAGGAGTTTCCTTGGTTTGGTGGGCTACTATAAGAAGTTCATTAAGGACTTTGCTAAAATCTCTACCCTCTAACCCGCCTCACCAAGAATAATTTGGTTTTCTCGTATGAAGCGAAGTGTGAGGATGCTTTTGTTAAGCTAAAAGAGGCATTGACTAGTGCACCTGTTTTAGTATTACCTGATGGTACGAAGGCATCGACATTGTATACCTACGCTTACGGTATGGGGTTGGGATTAGTTTTGATGTAGGATAGGAGAGCGGTGAGCTACGCTAGTCGACAATTGAAAGTCCACGAGAGAAACAATCCTACTAATGATCTTGAGTTGGAGGCCATTGTCTTTGCACTAAAGTCATGGAGACATTATCTATTAGGAGAGCGGTTTGAGCTGTATACGAATCATAAGTGTCTAAAGTATTTATTCTCCTTGAATGATTTGCATCTAAGGCAGTAGAGGTGGATAGAATTTTTAGCGTCGTATGATTTCGATATCTCATGTACTCTAAGCAAGGGCAATGTTGTAGCTGATGCCTTAAGTAGGAAGCATGCATTGTTGAGTCCCATCTTCTTAGAGTGGAAGCACTTGGAATTTATTTCTACGTTCGATTTTTGACTATCATCAGACATCACTTCAGGATTGTTAGCAGCTTTGGATGTGCAACCTACACTTATGGACCGCATTGACAAGAGCTATTGGATATTTTTGAGAGGCTTAGTAGATGAGAGCAGTCGAGTCATTTTAGGCATTATGTCATTGACTCGAATAGGTAGCTACGGAGAGGTGATAGATTATGTGTTCCTCTCACTATGGATTTGATTGACATGGCACTAGCCGAGTCTCATCGTTCTAGGATGACCATTCATCTTGATGGAGACAAAATGTACCATGACATAAAGAGTCTTTTATTAGCATGGTATAAAGAAGCATGTGGTGGAGTATGTGGCCCGATGTATGATTTAAGGTAAAGGTAGAGTAGAAGAAACCAAGAGGATTGTTGCAGCCATTGGATATTCCGCAATGGAAGTGGGAGAGTGTTTCTATAGATTTCATTGATGGACTACCTAGGAGTATGAGGTGGAATGAGAGTATTTGGGTCATAGTCGACTGACCAAATGTGCTCATTTCATTCTAGTTAGGAGTACGAGAACTACTGCATCTTTGGCCACACTTTATGTGAGGGAAATAATTAGATTACATGGAGTTCCTTCTAGCATCGTTAGCGACCAAGATCCACTTTTTATCAACAAGTTTTGGATGAGTCTTTAAGAGGCGTTAGGCACCGAGTTGAGTTTAAGTACCGCTTATCACCCGTAGATGGACAGATAGACGGACATGACGAACTTGGTGTTAAAGGACTTACTTCGGATGTGTATTTTAGATTTCGAAGGCTCTTGGGAGGATCACTTGCTATTAGTGGAGTTTACCTAAAATAACAGCTACAGGCGAGTATTGGGATGGCATCATTTGAGGCTTTAGACGGAAGACCTTATAGATCATTGTCTTGTTGGTGGGACACTACAGATAGGATTATTCTTAGAATGAATATGGTGAGGGAGACATCAAAGAAGGTAGACTTGATCCGTAGAAGGATGAAAAGTGTGCAAGAATGGAAAAAATCTTACACTGATAGGAGACACATTGAGTTGGAGTTCGTAGTGGGCGACATGCTTTTTGTGAAGGTCTCACTGCTTAGGCATGTTATGAAATTTGATAGTTCGAGTAAACTAGCACCGAGGTTTGTGGGGCCTTTTCCGATCACTTGTAAAGTTGGGAAGTTAGCTTATAAAGCGAGCTTTCTAAGAAGTTAGCGGAAGTACACACTGTTTTCCATGTGTCACACTTGCGAAAGTGTCTACATGATACAACCATTGTAGTCGAGCTGAGTCACCTAGAGGAAGTGAAGGTGGAAAGGGAGTCACTTGTTCGCCGTGCAGCCACTCGTATTCTTGAACATGGTACAACGTGACTCCGCAATAAATTTATCGAGCTTGTTAAGGTTCGAGATGATCTAGTGAAGAATACATGGGAGCCTGAGGAAAAGATTCGAGCTACCTATCCAGAACTCTATTCTGGTATGTTTTCATTCTAGTTAAATTAGTGTAAACTACTTATGTGTTAGATTCTAGCTTAGCATACCCCATAGATAGAGATAATTGGATGCTACGATTGGTTGCGAACATGTCATTAGGACATGTTTTGGATGATGGATGCTAATGGATGTATTTATTAAATTGATCTTAGCACACTTAGGCAAATATACTCTTGAATTAGTATATACTCACACCATCCCTTATTTTATTTCATTGAGTTATATGCATATGGTTACTGCATATGGATTGAATGGTTGCGCATACATGTGGAATTGACAGTATATTTTCTTAGGATTTTTCATACATTTGGATACATGGCATAAGCACTAGCATTTCAGTAGGTTGGTTAGATCAGGAGGCCATCTAATTTTTGCATTACTATAGGTTCATATGCATTCCATGCCAACATGTACATACTGCATTAGAATTTTAATGACAATGATTGCCAGTGGTTAATGGATTAGTAGATGGTTGTAATTTTTGATTTCTATACGTACGAGTTACATTTTTCCATCCTTGGAGATTTTGAGGACGAAATCCTTTTAGGAGGGAGAATGTAACACCCGAAAATTTAACTGGAAGGATTGAACTTTAATATAGTAAGGGAAAAAGTGGAATTTTCACAAACATCTGAATTTGGCTACAAAACCTGCATCGTTGCGTTCGTAGTGATTTTTAGGTCAATTTTCGTATATAACGTTTTGAAATCGAAGCTGGTATGAAAAAGTTATTAACGTTTGAAAATTCAGAATCGAAATTAATTAATTAACTTATTAAGGATAGAAATATTATAAACAAAGAAAGCTCCAACGGTCGACACTATGGGCTTGAGCGGTCGACCGCCCCAAGCATAACAGTTGATCGATATATAGTTTTGAATGACAGAACGACCCAGATTTTATAATATTAAATCTAACGGTTTAAATGAATTTCTAACCCTATAAATATAACCCTATGTTAATTGTTAGAACCCTAATTCATTAGCAATTGTCTAGACTCTGTCAAAATTTTCTTTTTCCTCAAATCAATGTTTCTTCAAACCAAATTAAAATTGGATTAGAGAAACTAAAAAGGAGATTAAATTAAAGCAAATCAAGAGGAGATCTACAACAAGCAAAGGAGATTCTAAGCGTATTATGGAGGTGGGTGGGTTCATGATTAGTAAGTTGATTACATGTAATTAATTTTATTATACCTTACTTGATCTAGAATTTTCTAATTCAAATTGGAAACACGGTTTATTTAAATTGAGGATTTCACAACAATTAGAAGCTATATGAATATGATTCCTTTCTTTTAATATAAATCTGGTTATTGTAAATCTGTTAGATAGAAATTGATTCAAGTTTAATGCACACCCTTTTTGTTAAATTAATTATGGATTTGAATAAACCCGTTGATGATAAACTTAAATTGAATATAAAGTTTTGGCCAATTATAATGTGTGGATTTACAAATTTGGGTTAACTGAAATCAAGGTTACTGTATGCCAGATTGTAATTAAAGTTTACTGTAATCAGTTTGGGAACGACGACGATTAATAATAAACAAACAACGATAATCAATAATTAAAATACACAGTAAACACCTCGACCAGTCGATAGGCTCACTGGAGTCGGTCGACAAAAAGCGCTTGACCGCTCGAGTGACCAGCGGTTGACTGGTTACCGAATTCTGGGCGCGGCCCGAACCTCGGCCTAAGGTCCAAGTTATAAATTAAATTATGTGTGTGTGTATATATGGATGTTAGTATAAGTAGAGAAATCAGTTCCCTATGTCGACGATGCTTGGACATTACAAAACTGGATAAATGTTATTTCTCCAGCAAGGTCGATATTCGACTGGGGCGATTTTATCACAAATTGCACTCACAGGAGGTTCTACGGTGGACGCGCAACACTGAGGATGTTGCCTAGAGAAGTGTGTGGCATGGCACTAACGGGAATACCCTGGTATTCACGGATGCGGTAAGATACTGTATTGTTGATGGATCCTGGCATGATGCAATATTCATGTAACGATTTCGATCTTTCGACGCTCAAAAGTTGACATTAATACGTCCACTGTATCAAATGCCGCGCAATCGAATGCCGGAAAACCGAATCATTAGGGTTAAAAAGAAGAGGTAGAAGAAGACAGAAGAAAAAGAAAGCAGAAAAACTAGAAACGGAAACAATATCAGAATCTCACATTCGCAGCGGAACAATATATAATAGATAATCACTAGTCTTTTAAACAAAGAACTATATCAGTTTATACAATACAACAATGAGAGTCAATATACAACTCAATACAACAATGGATAGTTATATAAACTTGTCCTTATACAGAATACATAGCAGAATAAATAAACAAGTATGGGAGTACGTCTCGCCATCCAGCTCGTCTCCAAAGCTCCAGAATATCCTGATAACATAACTCTAGGCTGCCCGTGTGGAAAATTATGGGCACCCAGAGTTTAGAAAGGGAACAATAAACTCCGAGTCAGTCATGGTGACTGGTGTGAGATCGTAAAACAATTATTTTCACAAAGAAAATAAAAGAAATTCGCAATGCTTTTGGAAAATGAAACTACCATAAGGCATCCCGCCACACACACAATGCAAACGCAGAATTGGAGGAGATTTCTCCTTATGATAGTCAAAAATGCTTACTACGAAAGATCAGTTGATATTATTATTAATGTCTAGTGTGGAAAACATTTCGAAAGTATAATATTAATCTTAGCCAGCATAGACATTTCGAACTATGCCTACTATAGCTACCATCTAAACAGTGGTGACCACCATAAGTAAATGGCAGGTTCTACAACTAAAACCGTACAAGGTTCGTATTGGGAATTGGATTTCCAACAAATGGTCAGGCTAAGGAACTTCCTACTACCACATGGGTATGCCTCTGGATGGACGTCCCGAGAACCACCTGGCTCTCTGCCAACACAAAGCCAGTTACCCCCTTCCCGGGTAGTAAACCTGAGATATGCCACCTCCGGTCCTTTGGGACATTTATCCGAGGCGCCTCGATCACAAAGCAACAATCACACAAAGTAAATGAGATTGGAGCAACCACACAGGTAAATATCTGGGCTCCATACCATGATACAACCTTTTTCCAGAAGGAATGGTCATACCCTAGGGGAGCTACCCCTGAAACCTTGTCGCATCTTTCCTGTTTCGACCATTTCCGGTCTGTGAGGCTCGATGAGGTCTCGTCCATAAAGCTACGCTTTACATGAAAGTCATGCTTTGATCACAAATGATCAACGAATGATCATCAACACACAACAACACTTAGCATGCCACACTACCAAATTGGGAGTATATCATTGATAACCTTCAACTACATAACCTCTGAGCTCGTACGTCTCAGAGAAGGGTGTTAAGCTAAGAGAATAAATCTCCGCCACCAAACATAAATGTATTTGAAAGAAATCGGCTTTATATCTCAAAGTGTAGTGTCAGACATACAACCATACAAGTCTGTTCCAGGTTCGAACAGAACCGAAGGCACTTCCAAAGAAGCCCTTGCAATCCGGGTATTCACAATCCCGATCGGACTTCCCATCACAAGAAGAGTGATATAAATCTCTATACCGGAGCAACTCGGTGCAGAGACATTCGACAGGTTGTCCTTTCATTTTCTAAAATACCCAGTCTTCAACACCGGTCTTCAATTGCAATTCATAACATCGTATCATTATTCGGAATGGGTTATATGGCACAAAGTCCTCTCTCGGCTAAGCCGAATAATGAGCGCTTGTTTTAAAAACAAATTCAAGTGCCATTTCAAAGGCAAATATTGATAGTCGGTGATTTAACTATCAAACAACATTCACAACAATCATCAGATTTAAATAATTTTCCCAAATTATTTAATTTCAAAATATCTTCACAAGATATATATTTTTCCACTTCAACACTTTGAAAACTAATTTCAAATAACTTTTCACTTTTCAAACTTTTGAAAATAAATTTCAAATCAATTTCCCTATACGGGATATATTTCCAAATATTCCTTTTTAAAAACCAACTTTAGAACCTTTAATTTATATTTTTAAAAGCTACTTTGGAAATATACTCAGCTTTATAGTGAGAATACACTTTCACTTCAAAATGGTCCATTTAAACCAATTAAATAATCCTTATCGATTTATTTTAAATTTACGTTCCAAATCCGTAAATTTATTTCCACACTTTAAAAATAAATCAGTGTTTATTTTTAAAACAAATTTCCCTTTCCTTTATAAATTCCATTTTGAATTTACATTCCCACATATTCACTTTTTATACGATTTTCAAATCGATTTCTCAAATATTCACTTTCAACTCCAAATCAACTTTCAAATTGATTTCTCAATTTCATTTCAAATCCCAAATCAAATTCCAAATTGATTTCTAAATTTACTTCAACACCAAATCAAATTTCAAATTGATTCTACCATTTATTTCCCATACCAAATCAATTTTACAAATTGATTCTTCCAATTTATTTTTCAAACACTAAATCAATTATCTTATTAATTTCCCAATAATTTATTTCCCAATACCAAATTAATTATCAAATGGGTTTCAAACAAATTTATCACCTTTTAAAACAAATCCCTTTATTCTTTCCAAATTATTCAAAATTCCATTTTCAATAAATTCTTCTGCTTTTAAACAATATTTTTCAAAACCCATTTATTTATATCTTTACCCATATTTTGGAATTTATTCGATAAGATTACAAAAATCAATTTTAATACTTTAATTCTTTCTTTTAAATTCACCTAATTCTTTCAAAAGGAATTTTCTTAAAATTTCCAACTTTAAATTCAAAAAATCTAATTTTATTTATTTCTGGTATCCAGCGATACCAAAAATACATTCGGCTAAATTATAGCCTTCAACAATTCCAATCAAAAATATAATCACACACAGATTATAAATAATCACATCACAATATATGAAACAAATTCACATAATTTGAGGAATCCAGTTGGATCCCTCCAACCTGTTTCCCTGCATCCACAGACGTTAGCACAATACCAATTCCACTTCGAGGTGGAATATCGCGGTATATGGGATTTATAAAATATCATCCGCTATTATGCGGCGTATAGGGTCTCTTCCGCTATATAATGCAGGAAATCAACAACTCTAATATATATATATTCCAATATATATTGCTATATACTACTATATATACCATCACAATCAGGAAATCAACCAATAACTGCAATTCAAATTTAATTTGAGTGAGAAGATCTCACCTTTGCTTTCGTTTTGCAATCCATTTTCCATTCCGACTATTTCTTCATTGTATTAGACCTTGTATAACAATTTTATACATTTTATTAATACTCGAACTAATCGAATAATTTATTTCCTTTTTAAAAAATTCAAATTAGTTAACACATTAATTCTAACTAATAATTTTAATGTAAACTAATTTTCCTTTAATAGATTATTTTTATATAAAACTTTATACTTTCCAAAATCTTATATAATTTTAAATTGAAATCTGCATGTGCATTTATCTATATATATATATATATATACTCTATTTACTGTAATAATACCTCCATCTGGATTTTTTTTAAAATTAAAACTCTATTCAAATTTACACATATATTCATTTAAACTAAATTAAAAACAAAAGCAGCTACCTCACTGTCAACCGAGTCAGACTATGACCTCGAACTAGTCGTATCGAACTTCAGATTGCAATGCACAACGCGCCACTCGAGTCTGCCTTCGGAGTCGTCCCCTTCATCTCGTACGCGAGATCGAACTCGCTAATATTTCCCACGTCGCGCCACCACGAGGCAACCAGACCTCCCCACTTCGTCATCGCCGACCTTCGAGCACCCCAAGAATCTACTCGCGACCGCCATTCCACTGATGTCCAGCACGAACGAGTGGCGAGCCATGAAATCGAATACGAATTCGATTTTCCCCCTTTTTTCTTGAGAATCTAATTCATTCTTTCGTTTGCCCCCCCGGTCCTTTGTGTTTGTTTGCTGAGATTGGGGGGAATGAGACTTTTATTTGAGAAGGATTTTGATTTTAAAACGAGGCTTCGGCCATTATATTTTTTTTCGTTTCGATTTTATTTTCTTAATGATGAAGAAGTGAGGAGATGCGATCTACAAGGTGAAGGGTTGCGTGCTTTATTCGATTAGTTACAGTGACAATTGAAAGAAAGAAAAACTACGATGGGCGTACAAATGTAGGCTGATGTTGATATATTTTTGACTGGGAATAAATATATATATTATTAATTTAAATTCAAATTCGAATCGACTCGAAAACGAAGTCGAAAATTTCGACTTCCTATCAAGGCGTGCCGCTAGGCGTTCGTAATGTTATGCCCCTATTTCGAACGCAATGGAAAAGGTTTCGAGTCCAAATTTGATCGTATGGAGAAGATAACTTTTTGGACCAGTTATAATATTAAATTTTTGATTTAATTTCAACGTGTTTGCTTACAGTATGATCACACAACAACTTCAATCACTATGAAAATTGAAATCCGATAATAATACAATATTACGGATCCAATGGAACTAGTTTCGTCGAATTCCGAGACTATGCCTTGGAAAGCTATTTTTTAATTATCGATTTAAACAATAAAATTTCAAAACTGAACAAAACAGTTTCAAATTCAATTCTAAAGCTTCCATTACCTTCAGTATAATCAATATGAATTTTCTAAGCCTTTAGATTATTTTTATCAGCTTAAAACTGAAGATTCAAATTTTTACCCAAATTTAACGATTAAATTCAATAATTAAATCGCCAAAATCATTCTGATATTTGAATTTCAAATTAAACTAATTTACAGATATTTAAAATCAATCAAAATATTCTGATTTCAAATGTCAAAAATTCAGGGTCGTTACAAAGCGTTACGTTACTATTAAGAGGTGGACACGGATGCAGTGATCTCGAGACATCTTTGGCGCAAGTCGGCATTGCGAGCTCCTCCTCAATGCATGAATATAATACGTGTTGTCGTAATTTGGAAAACGTAGTCCCAAGGTTGAAATTGTAGGTAAATCCATGTTGAGATAGTTTCAACCATGTTATTATCTGTTATGTCATCATGTTATACCCAATATGCTATCACTCTTGATATGTAACGACCTGGAAATCCACACAATTCAAACTGATAATAAACCACACATGTCCAGCCCAAACTGAATGGAAAACCGCATCGTTATGGGAGAAAGAAGAATAGAGGAGAAGAAGAAGAAAGAGAAACAAAAAAGAAACATAGAATCTCACAATCGTAGAGGAACAACATATAATATAATATCAATGAGCTTTATAAAAAGAGAAACTGTAATCTTTAATATTCATACATCAATCAGAGTACACCAATCAAATGAAAATCATCAGCCTGGACAGTTATAATAACCTGTCCTCACAATTGCTGATAATTTAAACAACAATGCAGCGGAAAATAAAACATATACGTGGAATACGACCTGAAGACTTCCAGCTCACCTGCTGAAGCTCCAAAGCATCCAAATCTAAATCTGTAAATATACTCGGTCTGACTCGAGCATTGAAAGGGAAGAACGCCCGTATCAGTCTGGTAAACTAGCATGAGAAAACACACCTCAAATTTATTTGAAAGTTACCAAAACTTTCCTTTACCAAAACAAAAGTATCTCATAAGACCACGTCCACACATAAACACGGACGCGTTTTAACCTTACGATAACCAAAACATTTCATATTAAATTATATGATATTATACTAGTGTCTGGTATACAAATAATATTCAAATAGCTGAAATTGTTATATTGGTTAAATTTGACGGCGTAATAAGTTTACAAATAAACTGGTAGGCACACATTGGAGAATGGATTCTATACAAATGACAAGGTAAGGGACCACCTTCCGACAGTACATTTCTAGAAAAATGCACCTAGGGTCCAGATACTGAACACCTAAACCAACACAGAACAGGCCTACCCCTACCTGGGTAGTACTAAATATGACATCACCCCGGTCGTTACCGACCTATCCGAGAGCTCTCATCACAAACACCACATTAATTTAATACCCGACGTCATAACGGGAATAAATATATCTAGAAAGGTGATGATCATATCTTTATGAGAGCGACCCACATAGCCCTACTGCTTCTACCCTGTTTCTGTCATTTCTGGGTGATGAGGCATAAGGTAACGATTACCTTTCACATAGCACATTCCACTTTGAATGCCACATTGCCATTCCTTCGATCACTATTGACTTTCATGAACATACAAACTTCGAGCTCGTATGTCTCGGAGAAGGGTGTTAAGCTAAGAGAAGTTGCCTTCTCCGCCACCAAATAGATGTACGTTTGTAAAAGTCAACGATGTAACCTTCGAAATGCAATGTCAGATATCCATCCATATAAGTTGTCTAAGAACAGGACAAACCGTAGGTACTCTCCTACCACATCCTGTCGGTAATTACCCCTAGAATTAGTAGCGAGAAGTCTTTGCATATCGTAGATTTTCATAACAAAGCACTACTGCCACCATAAATATATGATATGGTAAATTTCACCCCGAGGGACTAGTGGCAAGTAGCCCTGCATCATGAAGATCTCCGTCTTCTAAATCATAATCATAAACCTGCACTTTCGAACGCATATATGTTTGTCTGAAGTGGTTCTCGGATAAATCCGACCCTGCTCTCTCCGAACCAACAACGATAAAAAGGCCAAATTTTGATAGTCGGTTATTTAACTATCAAAACAACAAACAACATCTAGCATATAAGCGTGTTTCCTGTATTGTACACAAATGCGTGTACACGGGAAATAAAAAAGAAAAGTGACGGCGAAATTTTATGAACCGTTTAAAACAAAAAAATGTATGAAATGTAATTATTTACTTTATTTATAACTTGTCCAATACAGGGACTAATCCAGCAAGTATTGTACCGGATGAATATAAATGTCCGTTTTGTGACAAAAATGAATATTTATATAATGATCATGTACAACACTTGTCGGACGGGGCAAAAAACTCTCTATGGGACGTAATAAAAAAGTAGTTTATATAAAAATAAGAAGTTTTATAGTTTGTCTTCTTATTTATTATATTATATATTATTGTTTGTAAACGGTTGAAAATTTCCTAATTTTATATATTTCGAAAAATTATTAATTTACTACATTATTTCACGTATTTTATCGAACAAGGTTAATTCGGCGTATTATAGTAGATATGTAAATTATTTTTTTACGACGTTTTCGATAGAAAATAATTTATTTAATTATTATGCATGTGTGTGTGTATAATGATTAATACATATACACACACATATATGAACACATAAACACCCCAATTAACACAAGATAATGCTAAAAATAACACATATATAATGGTTTACACATATACACAAATTCATGAATTATACCTACTTTTCACAAATTAATGCTAACAAATGAAATAGGTATTCCATGGGATACTATAAACCATCATTAGGCTATTAGAAATTATTAGAATCACCAATTAGCCATAATTTATCAAATTAGGCAAATCTAGATTTATGTTAAAAGTTAGGTTTTCCATAAAAATTAGAGATTATACCTGAGATTGGAAGCAATGGAGAGTGATTAAAGAGCCGTGCAAGATCCGGATGCTTGAATTTAGGATTTGGAAGCTTGAAAATGGGTTTTTAGGAATTTTAGAATTTTGTTTTTCATTCGGCTGGAATGAGGAAGAAAGTTCTCGGCCGAGACCTGTATAACGTGAATTTCCGACGGTTTCTGACGGCCGCCGACGGCCCTTCGGAAACCGTCGCACCTGGGCCATCGGAAGCCATCGCCAAGGGTCGTCGGTATTTCAAGCTATTATTGTAGTGATTTTTCTTAAATAGGTTAAGATGAATAGTATAAAAAATTCTGAAATTTTAATTAAAATAAATTTTAATTAAATTAGTTAATTAAATTAAGATTTAAACATTAATTTAATATGATTTAATTAATAAGAATTGAAAGTTAATTAATTTTGAGTTAGTTAACAAAAATTAAAACTAATTAAATGTGATCTAGGTAATAAAATTAAAACTAATTAAATATGATTTAATTAATATTATACATATAAATATTAATTAAATTATAAGTGTTATAAATAAATTAGACTTATATAATTATATATGTATTAACATAATGTAAATGGAATTATAAGAAACCCACGTAGATTGTTAGAATAAATACATACATATAGCACATATGCCGTGATTTCTGATGTGTCTGCACTTGAATTACGAAAGTATTTCATAAGAAATACATTATTCCTTACATTGATACACTCATAATATATTAAAGATCATGAATCTTTAATATAGTTTCCCTCTATCATTTATATGTTGATGGATTACTTACATACATGGTAGTTGTTGAACAAACTCATGATAAAGCTTCTATGTTTAGTACCATTAATATACTGTCTAGACGATGAAAGATACATGCATGTATTTATTGAGTAAACTTAAGGTAAGACGGCAAAGTGTTGGGTAAAAACGAATAAAATCTCTTGATTACTAAAAAAACTCAAGATCAAGGTCGATTGGGGCAAAGACCATGATTAGGAGTTTTATAAGATACAACCAATAAAGAGTTTCCATCACTTTTGAGCCTATGATTTGTTGAGCAAGCACTAGGTCAGAATCCTAAGGCAAATGAGTCCTAACACTCACTGGAGAAATTAAAATATTTCAATATACCTCTTAGGGTCTTATGGAATATAAAACTCTAGCGATGGACTTATTAGAAAAATGAAATGATGATATTTAACTATTATAATATTGTAAGAACATATGCCATATAAAGTTAAATGATCTACTTCAATAAATTTGTGCAATTAATGAAATTGATAAAGTTGTTTATCAATTAAAATATAAAGATGAACTGAATTAGATCTACTAAGAAATATAAAATATTTATTTAGCATGTAGTCACTTCAAGGCCCATGCAAGAGCCAAATTATACAACCATTAAAATATTCATGCCCCAGTCGCTTAAGTGTTTATTTGTCTGAGACTGTGTATTGTATTCTATGAGTTTTGAAATCTAATGCAATAAGAGAATATGGAAATTTGATCTATATTCAAACACATATAAATGTATATGTTGAACAGTCATGTTCGTAATTTATGAAATCTCGATGAAATTGATTTATTGGAAATGAGCAAGTAAACCATATTGTGAGATCATGTATTCAATATAATTGATTACAATAGGGATCTTGTGGTGTTAGATGTAGCATTATATCAAGAGCTACAAGATGGATCTGGGAATTCAATCATTGAAATGTCGGTTTGATCAGGTTACGTAAAATGCAACCTATTCGATATCTTTAATTGTTAAGGATGACCGAATGCATTTTTGTAAAGGGTTCGGTGCAGTCTTGTGGCAAGGGTTTCCTTTTGAATGGTTCGACCATTTGGAAAGGAAAGTTGTAACGACCCTCCTTTTTGACCATCGAAAGTCGATACCAAACACTACCACAGTGTTCCAACGTCGAGCATCTAATCGATAAAAAGGTAGATTGTTAGGGTAAATAAAAGAAAATAACAGAGAACAGAGGAAATCAGAATCTCACAGCGGAATCGACAACATATTATATAACAAGGACAGTAGAAAATGCCACTCCAAAATACAGAGTATATCAGATTTAAAAACAAACCTTATCAGCTGGACAGTTATAAAATCCTGACCTTATAAATGCTGATAGGGATACCATATAATACAGCGGAAAATAAAACACTACGATAGGTGAATCTCCAGCTCCCCTCCAAGCTCTCCATAACTTCAAAGACAACTTAGGAAAATACTCGGTTGACCCGAGCATTATAATAAAATAACACCCGGATCAGTTTGGAAATACCAGTGTGAGATAACTCAAATAATGGGGAACATATAAAGTTCTATGAGACCATGCCACTAACGTTGAACGGGTTTTTACCTCACAAGAATAACATCCATATAGGCAAGAGCAAAAATAAATATCAGGAACAAATCCAAATAAGCATGGGCATATATAATATTAAAACCAGACTTGAAAGAATGGAAATAACCCGAGTAAAATCCAAACTGCACAGAATGGATAAAACAAGGAAACAATCCAAATTCGATTAAATGGAAAAAATAAGATGACAGTCAAAACTTGATAGAATGTGCTAAATAAGGTAGCAGACCAAACTTGATAGAATGGATAGAATAAGGTAACCGTCCAACTTGATAGAATGGAAAGAATAAGGTAACAGTCCAACTTGATATAATGGACTAAATTAATACTTAAATGGCGTAAAGGGGAGTTGGCTCTACTCGCGGCAATTTAAAGATAAATAAATTCAAGGTTTTCGAATCAAATAAGGAAAGGAAATTTTCCAACAAATGACTAGGAGGGTGCATCCCTCTTCAAAGAAGTATACCTCTAGAAATTTACTAGAAAACCCCGGGAACTCCAAGTCGGACCCCGCCAAACCTTACCGAGAATTCGAATATTTCACATCCAAACTCAAACCGTTTTTTACATGATGGTACACAAAAATCTAGATGAGATGTCAGAATATCCTAATGGGAGCAACCCCACATAACTTGACCCCCTAAAACCACGCGCTTTGGTTTAGTCATTTCCATTAAATGATAGCAACACTCAACGGAGCAATAAATCGTCTTAGAACGACGATAATAAAGTAGCTGAAGTAACCGATAGCAGAGAAACTGACTATCAGAGATATAAAATGATCATATATGGAAATTAAGTCTTGTATACTTACCACAACTCATTGAATTCAAACTTGTACTATTTCTTGGTTAACAATAATACATGACAAGTCAAGGTAGTGTTACCTCAAGTCACGTCTTCTTAACTTTTTAAATAGCGACAAGTCTACTTCTTCGATGTTTAGTGCTAATTATACAAATAGATCGTTTCCATATAAGTGATTCGCTTTACGGAAATAATTCATTTCCATAAACGAATCAAACTTTTCTTTTTTTAAAACGAACTGAACTTGAGCTTGATTTCCATATTTCCATATTTGTAAAACACTTTTTAGAATTAGTTCCTGATCGTAAAACGTTAAGAGAATAATTTTTCCAAATGCTCAACCCCGAAGGCCTAAACCAACATCAGACCGACACCTAGAGGATTATCCAACTTAACATCCCAATAATCGAGTTCCAATTCCCTTTTAACTTACCCAAAATTTTCCCTTATCTTGTCAAAATTTTTATGTGATCTTTGATAGGTATCCGGATTTTCTTTTAATAAACTTGAACCGAATAATCATTAATTAAAATGAATAATTAATTTCAAACATTTTTAGCTAAACGGATTAATAAAACTTAAACACTAGTAATCGTCATTAGTAAAAAAATGATTTATCACCTTTCAAATACCATTAACTAAAATGATTCAATTAAATTCAAACATCATTAATTAAGATGGTTAACTAATTTTCAAACACTATTAGTTAAATAAATTAATTAAATTTAAACAATTGTTAATTAAAACAATTAATTAAAGTTCAATATCATTAATTAAAATGAATTAATTAAATTCAAATTTCATAAATCAAATAGATTATTTAATTTTAAACATAATTAATTTAAAATAATTATTAATTTCAAATATCATTATTTAAAATATTTAATAAAATTTAAACATCATTAATTTAAAACGCTTATTTACCTCAAATATCATTATTTAAAATGATTAATAAAATTTAAACATCATTAATAAAAATGATTTAACTAAATTCCAAATATCATTAGTTAAAACAATTAATTAAATTTAAAAACAATCATTAATTAAATGATTAATTAAATTCAAATATCGTTGTTTAAAACAATTAATTAAATTTAAAAACAATTATTAATTAAATGATTAATTAAATTCAAATATCATTATTTAAAATGATTATTAATTTTCAATTATCATTAATTAAAATAATTACTTAAGTTCAATAAATTAATTAAACTCCATTATCATTAATTACAAGAATTAATTAATCTCAAATAATCATTAGTTAAAACGGTTAATTAAGTATAAAACATCATTAGAAAAAATGATTAATTAAATCCAAAGATAAACCAATTTTAATCATCATTTATTAAATTGGTTAATTAATCTCAAAATCAATAGTTAAAATGGTTAATTATTTTAAATTATCATTAATCCAAATGATTAATGAATTTTAATATTTTGTTTAGCGGAAACACAAGCTCAATTCCGTACGATAGGGTTTTGGGGATGAAATTGAATAAATGACGATATAACGAAAATTGCTATAACGACACTTAACAAATTAAATGGAATATAAGGATTTATTTTAATTAACCATCAATATAACAACATAATTATGTAAATAAATAATTATTGGTGAGAAACCCCTCAGAGTCTCTCTACAATTTTCCCTCTAAAACAATGGTTATGGATAATATATATAATCATATGGGTTCATAACGATCAAATTAATATGTCATCCATTTTCCAAACGGAAATTCAACCAAACAATCAATCAAACAATTTAACTAACATCCAATCAATTAATAAACATTTTTAACATCATAGATATGATATAATAAAATTTAATGTGAGTTAAACTCACATTGGTTTTTGTTTTCGCCGAAATGTTCCGATTTTGGACAAAAACCGAACAGCCGTTCGATTTTAGCCTATATTTTCACTTGCTTCAAATCCAACCAAACCAACTCCAAAACGAAGACAATGTCCATAGGAGTGCACCGCAACAAACGGCGTCCGAATCGGACCTTGTATGAATGAGTTATTAGATTTACAATTAAACGAACTAATTATCCATTTATAATTTACATAACAACATAATTAACCTTAATTATTAAATAATCCGACTTCCTCCTTCACGTTTAAGTACCCAGTAAAAGTTCGACCGTGACATTTTGATCACTGCCGCCACATCCATCACCGTTTCGCCGCCGTGCCTGCTTCTACCGACGCGCCTACCTTTGACGCCTCCAACTAGCGTAGCATCGCTCCTCCTCGTGCTACCCTTTGCCTCAGTTTTGCCAAAACTGCCACCGCTTCACAAGCCTATAGCCACCGCCACGATGAACTTTAAGCCAATCTAATGAACTCCTTTCCCCTAGCCAAGCAACTTCTTAGTTGAGGTCGAGGATCATCTCGGCCTCGAGTGGCCTCGTTGATCGATGGCCGTATGATTTGGCATAGATTTGAATTTGGAAAAATGGCAAAATTCTTTTTCTGTTAGGTGGTTTATATATGAATGAGAAAGAATATGGAGGTATGGCTAAAGATGTGTTGGAGGTATGGGCAACATGTAGGGGTATGGTTTGGAGTGTTAGGGCATGGTTAATGGTGGATATATATATATATATATATATATATATATATAATTTGTAAATATCCTATATTACATGCCCGAAAAATTTCGAACTCTTATTGAGAGGTGCCGCCTGACGTCTTATATGTTATACCCCTATTCCAAACATAATGGAACTAGTCTCGAGCCCTAATTCGATCGTATGCAGAAGATAGCTTTTTAAACCCAATTATTATATTAAATTTCCGATATTAATTTCAACGCATTTCGAACTCGCACGACTAAACGATTCGTCTGATCGCCATGAAATTCGACGGCATATTATAATTCACTATTACAGATCTAATGAAACTGGTTTCATTGAAACCCGACCCGGAATGACAATTTCACGGATTTAAATATCGTTTTTATATTTAATTATCGATATTTATCCGATCTATTCACGTTTGTAAATAAATTTGCAAACTGAATACACCAATATTATTTATTAATCAAAAGGAGTTAAATAAAATTATTAAATCCATTTATTAACATTTAATTCACAATTCAAATATTTAATTATTCCCTTTATTTGAATTATAAGTTATCAAATTCCAAAATTCAATTATTTTAAATTTTTAGAAATAAATTAAATATTCAAAATCAAATGACCAGAATTTTGGGTTGTTACGAAAGCTATTATTTGAGAGCATAGGCATGGTTAGGATGGAGAGAGATTGAATGTTCACCTCTACTTCATAAAGAGACATCAGAAACAAAAATTGTATAAAATAATAGTATATACTTAATATTGAATGAGAAATGTGATTTATGTTCCAAATATATTTTGATATAGATTTTCTTTGTATAGGAGTTATTTCTTCAAGTTCAAAATAATTGATCTAAAACTCTAAACTATAAACTAATTACCGTGGATGAAATAAATTACACGTAATAAGTGACTAAATGGATCTTCGTATTTCATGTGCTGTCATTGTAATGGCAGAAATAGTAAGAGCATACCATATGACACTTATTAGTGCACGCATCAAGTTACAAATATTTTATCCGTGTATATATACCAAGTATTATTTATGAAAAAGTAACTGTTTTTTAGTATTAATTGAAAATAGATATAGTTTAATTCAATATTAATATTGTGAATACAGTAAATCTATTACAATGATGGCATTATTTTTCATAACAAAATTATGCATTAACCATAGAAAATACATAAGCATCTAAAATTTAACAATTATTTTGGAATTATGGACCAAGCCATATCTTTGAGAAATAACTCTTTAATCATATAATTATGAATCGTGTGATACTGGTGAATTGTATCTCAGACGATTAAGGGCAAAGCACCTATTTAGTGGGAGTGTCAAAAGAGTTAATTAACTCTTTAAATTGATATATGTATGTATGTATGTATGTATGTATGTATGTATGTATGTATGTATGTACGTATGTATGCATGTATATGTGTGTGTGTGTGTATATGCAGTCCAAGGTCTAGTAATACCAAATAGATCCACTTACTTCGTTAAATTTACCAATGAATTATCACGAACATGAACTTATGTATTTGATACACAAGTAGTATATGATACTTTCATAAAATATAAAATGGAAGTAGAAAACATAACATGCAAAGGAAATAAAACAATTCAATTTGATCGAATATATATATGTGCGTATATTGGAAAAGAGTTTTTATATGTACCTAAAAATGAATAAGATTCAATCTCAAAAGTCACCAGTCCTTATGATACATAACGACTTATCGATAAGGAGAAATCAGATTTTGTTGGATATAGTACAATTCATGTTGAATGAAGTCGAGTTATCTTCTTTATGTTAAGTAGTGTACTTAAGAGAAATGCATATGTTAAATTTAATTTCATCGAAAGCTTAGTTTACGAGATCATATTCATATAAGATATGAGCTGATAATAAATCCCACTATTAAATAGTTTAAGATGTGTGGTTGACTAATCTATGTTGTGAACAAAAGTTTCGTAAACTCAAAGTTAAACCAATTTTATGTAAGTATTAAGGTAGTTCATAAAATGTTTATGAATGTCTATTCCTCATACCAAGAAACAGTTTTTGTTTCAAGAAACAACACCTTCACAATGAAGAAATATCTTTTGGAAATTAGTTATAACGGATTTAGATACGATCCAAAGACTTGACCATATAAATTGATTGCATATGATGGAACAAAATTAACGAAGCTTAAAATGGACACAACACATTAGAATGTCTCATAATAATTCTTGCATATTAAATGTAAACTATGAGTTCTTATCAATGTCGAGAAAGAGAATCGTTAATAATAACAATTTCCTCAGTTATCGGTATACCATGAAGAATATAGACTCTAACATATGGCATCATACTTTAAATCCATAATGGATCCCAAATACATTATCAAAATATGATTTTGATAGTTGTATCTAAAAGAATATGATCCATGGGCTACAAGTGTATCTTGAAGAAGATTAATGTAGTAGGAATCGTATAAAGTGACGTTGGTAGAAAATGATTTCAAATGTTTAAACCAGTGAGGTAATTTCGATAATCAACACACCTACTTGGATTCTACATGCAATTACCACATAGTTTAATTTTGAGTTATGGCACGTTGATGTTGTAAAAAAAAATCTAAGTAATGATTTAAACGATACTGTTTCACATAACAATAAAAATTTCTGGAAATCAGTTAGAGCAATAAGATGAGTTGTATGTCTTGGAAATGATCCAAAATAGCTACAATGTTAGCGTCCGATAAGCATCAGATTTGAACAAGTGTTTTGACAAAAATATCAAATAGTTTTATTTTCAGTCAAAATG
This sequence comes from Allium fistulosum, assembly GCA_030737815.1. Classification (NCBI taxonomy): domain Eukaryota; kingdom Viridiplantae; phylum Streptophyta; class Magnoliopsida; order Asparagales; family Amaryllidaceae; genus Allium; species Allium fistulosum. The sequence goes on from JASFAW010000015.1 coordinate 5,342,679, forward strand.
GAAGGGAAATGTGTGTCTATAAGAAAGAATATTAAAATGTACTAAAACATTTCTAAAAATATAAGTAAAAGACATACTAGTGATTGTTAACGATGTACTCATGCTAAAACTAGTTTTTAGTTTTGGTTGTCTGATTGCTGATATAGGATTTGATAATGACATTCTTTATAATCAGTATCAAAGGATGTTAGGATAGTCCCAAACAATATGTAAACACCATAGTAAATGTTAAATATAGAGCATATGAGATTGATTCCTTATGCATTAGCAATAGCAATTATCATATATATTATGTTGTCAACTTTATCGCATCACGCTTGAGAGAGTTAGGGGTATGCCTTAGAGGTAATTATGTAATCTGTTACATATATCTAACTCGATAACCAATCTTGTTCATGATTAAAGTGTTTAATTTTTGAAATATACTTTGTTATATGATGATATAATTAATTTAGTAACTGATTTAAAGTATTAAATAGAAAACCCTTAAAATTATGTTATGTGATAATAGTAACAAATTGTTATAATCATGAGAAAATTACACAACCTAGAATAACATATCGTTTTAAATATTTATTGTCAAGATGTTCTGAGAAAGGATATTGATACATCCGTTGAGACCAGAGTGCGTAACTCTCTCCAAATGTTGAGCAGTATATTTCTCATGGCTACTAAGGGCACCAAGGGGTTACACTCATAGTTATTGGATAACTATGGAATGACTTGTCTAAGGTTATCTTGTTGGTTAATAATAATTAGGTCAAACAAGAAATCTCAGATTTACAATGTTACACAGTTCCCTCGACTTAAGAATACCATGAAACTTTAATATGAATACCCCACTTTGATTAAAGTTAAATCATGGCAGGGCAATCTATCAAGCGATTATAGTTGGGTATTTAATAGAGAATTCGTCTCCTCAATTGTATGAGGTTAGCACCACAGTCAACTGTGGTCAACTCAAAGACAAAGTCTTTGGTTAGAGTAGTACGGTTAATATTAAATTTTACTATTGAACCGAAGATTTTATATATGGACTAACTGAGTTGAATAAGATGGAATTGGAGTTTTGATCCAAACTAAATTTCATAATTTCTAAATCGGTATAGTATTGACGAAGAGATTGTGTGTAAATTTTGTTACTAAATGGTACCACTTAAGATGATATAAAATATAATTTCACTGAAAAGGTCGGTAAGCAACGCATTCGGTCAAACTATCACATCACTAGCTAAGGTGACATATGAATGTTAATATTTGAGTTGTCAATATTGATTGTTGAATGAATTCACATCTTCAAGTCACACAACCATATTATTGAATTCTCTAAAAAACACATGACTTAATTAATTAATAAAATATTGAAAATTAATTAAAATTGATTAATATTTGAGAAACATTGATTTTATTTGATTTATTTGATGTTTGGGAGTTGTTTGTGATTATTTGAATGTATATATAATAGTTATATTTGCACGCATCGATATACGATGTCAGTGTACATTTAAATGGATTTAAATAAAAGGTATTGCATGAAAGGATTTATGGAGATTTTGTGCCATTCATGGAATTAATGGACAGTCATGTCCTTAGAGAGAGGGATGGAGAGAGCGAAAATTAAGGGATTAATTAGGGAAGGTTTAATTGGAAGAAATGGAAAGGTTCCATTCTTTCAAATAAAACAAATCCACTAATTTTATTTTGATTCATTCTTTCATTCATTTTGTTTTCTCTCCTCCTCTCTATAGCTATGGCAAAAAACTAATCCATCTCTTTCAAAACAAAATCAACTCCAAATCAAATGAAAATACCAAATACGATAAAAGCTAAGTGGTTCATCCTTCTCTTGCAAAGCTGGAGTTGGATCTACTTCGAGATCTGAGGAGAAATCTCAAATCAAAGTGTTACAAAGGGCAAGACTTTTCAAGTTTGTTTTCTTTTTATTTATACTCGTTAATTATGTTTAATCGACTTAACTCACGTATATGCATATTGAATTTCCATTTATTAAATCTATTTTAAACCTCTTGTGTATTGCCATTTAAAAGTAAAATATATCTTCTGTATGATTAGTTTTGTGTATTGATATCGTTGTTGGATTTAAAATCATTAGTTAATATAGATTTGATTTATTGCAAAATTTATTTTTGTTGCCACAATTAAATAAATAAACAAATTAGTTTAAAATTAATTTGTGTTTGATTTATTTTGAGACACTGACATTGTATGTTAGATCTAAGCTTACCGATTAATGTAGATTCGATTTGCTGTAATAAAACTTTACTTTTGTTATCATAATTTAGTCACATATAAACATGGATTTGATAATTAACAAATTGAAGTGTGCATATATATATATATATATTCATATGCTTCAGTTTCATGTTTTTGAGACTTTAACCAATATCAAGTCAAATCGTTTGGTTAGGTCAATTTTCTGAAATTAATACATTCAAGTTAGATGTTTAGTCAAATGCATGGTTTTGAAATTAGATCTTCATTACATATACAGATATGTGTATATGTATATATGCATTTTTTCAAAATTAATTATGTCGTTGAAATTATATATATATATATATATATATATATATATATTAAATTATGACAATATTATTTTACAATTTTGTTTACACGCTGAATGTGTATATTTAGACTGTAATTTTAAAATTTGGATATACTAGTGTGATTAGGCATAAAATATTCTCTATGGTATTGAATCTATTATTAATTAGTATTTGTAAAAGAGAAAATTTAAAATCTATTCTTTTTCCATTTAATTTTGATTTGATTAGATCTAGATTTGTGAAACTTTATTTTCAACTTCACTTCTAACGAAGCACTCTCTTATTTTGAAATTATCTAGTTTTATTATATAGATTTGTTTTCATAATTTTATTTATACATATATGTATATTTGTATATATTAAATATGTACAGGTGACAACAAAATATCATATATATGTATGTATGATATGTATATACACATGGTACTATAACTATCTACATACGAATCATACACACAAGTATAGTATATTCAAACATATGTATATACTTAAGCATTTATATTTCCGATATTCATATGAAATTATCATATGCATATGTAAGCATAATGCATGTGTGTGTATACGTATGCAATATATATATATCCATGTGTGTGTATAGTTATACACATGTTTATATTTCATTTGTTATTATATAATTAAATGTATATATGATACATCCAAAAAAACCATTTAATTGAATTGATTAATGTGATTAGTTGATAAATGTAACATAAGTTTGGCTAAAATATGATTTTATTTAATTACTAGATTGGATCTAGTGGAAACCATTAGACTTCATAGGGCCACTATGATCCAAATAGCTTTTTTTTTAAAATTTACCCATTTCACTTGCTGTGAGACATACCAGGTTCCTTCAGTGGTAATAGAGCCTAAATAGTCTATGCAATCTAATTAGCAACTTTAGGACCAACTAATTAAGCATACATATCCGATGGTAGTCTAGAAATGTAGTGTTTACGCTTGGGATTGAATAATTAATTATTCTCCCCTTCCTAGCTGCCAACCTGACCCAATGAGTGGAGTAAGTCCAAAAGGTTTACCCAACTGTAAAGGCCAAAATTGATTTTGGACCTTTTCAAACTAAGATTTGAAAATTTAAAAGATGTTTTAAATTTAAAAGTTAAGCTAAAAATATATTATGATATTTTATAAATGTTATATAATAAATCTAAAAGAAATTCAAAACTGTTTTGAGAAATTAATTTAGATTTTTTTTAAATATTTTAAATACTTAATTAAATAAGTAATTAATTAAAATGTACATATATGTAGTGATATATGTATATGTAACTATAAATATTATAGTTGAAAATTTATCCTATTTCCTTAAGGTAAATTAAATATTCCTTTTTAAATTTTATTAAATTATTTAGTTAATTATTTAATTAAGTAAATGGCTTGTTTGATAAATAATTAATTAAATCATATATGTAGATATATATGTAAATAAAACTATAAAGGTTATTATTAAATAACTCAAAATATTTTCATTTAAATAAAATTTTGAAATTAATTAATTAACATATATATATATATATATGAAACTATAACGGTTATAGCTTAATATTCTTCTTAAATAGTTTATGATGAGCAAAATAAAATTTCTAAAATTTTAAATAAAATTTAACCAAATTAGTTCATTAAAGTAAATAACCTAAGTTAATTAAATATGACTTAATTAATAAGGTTAAAGTAAATTAAATGTAATTTAATTGATAAGGTTAAAGTTAATTTAATTAATAATATACATATAAATGTTAATTAAATTATAAATGTTATAAATCAATTAAACTTATATTACTATATGTGTATAAATATATTAAAGTGGAACCAAAATAAAGTCCAAAATAGATTTTTGGAATAAGTACATACGTAATGTACATATACCTCGATTTCAAATAAGTCCGATACTTGAATCATAAGGGTATTTCGTAATAAATACATTATTTCTTAAATCGATATCAGTCTAATGTTTATGTTAGAGATTATGAATCTCAAATGTGTGAAGTTTTAATATATCATTTATATATTGATAAATTACTTGCACATTTGCTAGTTGTCAAGCAAACTCAAGCTAAGGTGTTATGTATGATACCATTAATATATTGTTAGACGAGGTACATACAAGTATTTGTGAAGCAAACTCATGGTATGTGCATTGCACACAGGCCGTCGCAAAATGTTGGGTAAGAGTAATTAGTTTCTCTTGATTTGTTGAGCGAACTCAAGGTCAAGATCAAGATTAGGGAAAAGGAATAAGGTTAGGAGTTATATATGATACAACCGATAAAGAGTTATCCATTGCTTGCGTGCCTAGGATTCATTGAGAAAACTCAAGGTCGGAATCCCAAGGCAAGCGAGTCCTAGCACTCACTAAATAAATCGAAAATTTTCTATATTTCTCTTAGGGTTTTGAGGAATATAAAAATCTAGTGGGTGCCTTATTAGAAAAATGAAATGGTAACATTTAACCTCTCTTCAATTGCAAGAACATCTGCTATATAAAATTATATTATCTACTTCAAAAGGTTAATTTATCCAATATAATTGATAAAGTTGTTTATTAATTGAAATACATAAATGAACCAAATTAGGATTGACAAAGAAGTATAAAATATACTATAACATCCCTAATTTTTGATAACCTTATTCAGAAGATTTAATTAAATAAATTAAATAGAATAACGATGATAAGGAGATTGAGATTTGAATAAATTATATATATATATAGGGCCGTGCTTAACCTTAAGATAAATGGGCTTTAAATTGATTTAAAGGTTAATTAAACTACACATGGGCATATTAGTAAATTAGCCAATCTATTATACACGGCTATAACTTCTCATTTTTGTTCATTCACGTTCATTTTCTCAACTCAAAAATAAAACGCAAACAACCCTAAGATAGCCGGCCATTATCATGGAGGAAAATAGGAATTTTAATCTAAAGCCAAGGATCAAAAGCTAGGGAGGATTAATCAACAACAAATCTCAAATTCCTAATCAAGTTTAAGGTGAATAATAATCTCATACCATCCCTGTTTTTATTCTATGATTATATGGTTTCAGATTTTTGATTTAAATTCGTTTTTGTGATAAAATAGATGATGATATGCTTGAGTTATATTATGATGATTTGTTTTAATTCATAAGCACATGAATTTTCACGGTTTTGACATGAAACCGAGAACCTATGATTTCAGATTGCCATGGGAAATTTTTTATGTTAAGTAAAACATGATTTTGGAGATGGGTTTTAATTTTTAGAATTTTCCAAGCTATGGAAATTTTATTATGAATTTTTGATGAAAAATATGATGTAATTGGGTTTAAAATTTATTTTGAGCATTTCATGTGGAAATTGGGTCTGAAATTTTAATATGTTTGATTACGCGATGAAATTGAATTTCTGTGATTTTTGGGGATTTTTACCAATTGATTTACTAGGGGAAATAAACTATTTTAAAAGAAGGGCTTTTTAGCAAATGTCGGTTTTTGGTTATATGAAAATGTTTTAACGTAAAATCCTTTAATTTTGGATCTGAATAAATGCAGCAGTTTAGATGTAAAGTATTTGAAAATTTTTATGGCTACCGATCAGTGTTTTACAAATAGGCAAGTTATTAAAAAGAAATTACTAAAAGTTGCTATAATTCAGCCTTTAAATCAGAAAAAGGCGTTCCACCTCTATTAGTAAGCACCTTTCGACTCCATTGATTTTGCCTCGTCCCAGTCAAAACCAACACAGTCGAAACCACTATAGTCGAAACCAGTATACAAGGTATCACTTAGATGGAATGCAGTGGATTGAAAGGAAGGTGGAAGCCTCGGTGTCGAAAGGGTAGCTTCCGATGGGGCTGAAACCCTGCTTCTTTTTTCAAAAGTTAAAACCTTGCCTCGTTTTACTTAAAGCTTTCGACATAGTTGAAACGTATGTTTTCGAAAGAGTTTTATAATTAGCTTTCGAAGAGGGTTGTCATATTGTGTTAAAGTATTAGCTTTCGAAGGGGTGCCTTTTTCCTTAAATAAGAGCTTTCGAAAGGACTGGTTTCGTCTCAGTCGAAACCAAGCCACTAATTCCCCTTTTCGACTGCATTGAAGTCACCTATGTTGTCAAAGGAGTTACTTCTATTTTAACCTAAGCCTTTTTCCTGAATACTTTCAAAGGGGTTGAAGGCTTCGAAGGTGATGGAGTCGAAAGGGGGATTCGACTCCGTCCTTCGAAGTTTTGATTTTAAAGGTCTTTGGTTTCGATTAAGATGGTTCCGACACCATCAATTTTTCTCCTAACTAATTTTTGTTGGTTTCGAAAAAGATACTTTCGTATATAACCATTTTGACCTAAATGATTTTTAAAGAGTAAACCCAATACTTTCGAATGGGTACCTTATGTGTTTCGAAGTTATGTTTTAAAGAATGTTTTCTGGATACCTTCGAAAGGTATCTTTGGTTTCGAAAGGTATATACTTAGAGTTTTGAAAAGAGGCTTTCTATGCTTTCGAAGGAGGTCATCCAGTGGTTTCGAAAGTGATGTTTTAAAGTTTCAAAATGAATAACCCATTCTCATTTTTAAAGATAAACCATGGAATAAATAAAGATTTTGGAAATATTATTCACATTGTTATTAACCCATAATTGTATTTGGGGAAAGAGCAGAATAACCAGTTAGGTTGACCCAGTAGTGATATAACTTAACTGATGTGAAAGTCTTAATTAAAGATATTGGCAGGGGCCAATCGGTTTACAGTAAGCCCATAAAAAATGTATAATATTGGCAGGGGCCAATATGTTCATAGTCAACCCATGAAAACTATGATTTGATACTGGCAGGGGCCAATAGGTTTGTAGTTATCCCATGAAAACTATATCCGGATTAAGATATTGGTAGTCAGCCAATAGGTTCCTAGTTAGCCCGTGAAAACTAGGATAAGAAATAAGATATTAGAGTTACCAATAGGTTCTTAGTGATCCCATGAAAACTAAGTAATTGGATAGATAGTCCATAACATTTAACAGGTTAATAGTAACCCTAGAAACTATAATTGAGACAGATAGTCAGAATGAATGGGGATGGGTAATCTAGAATTGATTTATTTGTTTTGCATATCATCATAATATTTTGAAATACTATGTTTTAACCATTGTGGATGCAGGAGCAAAGTATATGGTTTTATAAATGTTTTGGGATACTAGTGAGGGGAAAACCCGTTCTGCTAAGCGGCGTGGTCTCACTAGATATCTAAATGGTTTGAGATGGTAAATTATTATTCATACCAGGCTTTATGTCTAACTCAAAGTTTTTGTTTTCCCCTTAAACTCTTGGGTGCTCAATTGATTTTGAGTAGGTTGAGAGTTAAGGTTTCCAAGTGTTCTTTAGATGAATAAAGCTTCCGAGGACGTGCAGGAGGCAAACTTGTTATTAGAGTTCTTTTATTTTCCACTGTGTGTTTTGTTTGTAAAGGAAAATCGTTTTCTTGCCTATCTATATACTCTGATCTACCAAAGGGGCATCTTCACATGTCGCTCTTTGGCATATTTTGAAATAATTATATGTTATCTGAACGTGGTCTGCAAATTGGGATTATGTAATCAGTTTGGAATATTTTGAAATGGAATGTGGAATTTGTTTGATGTTTAATTTTTTTCCATATTCTTGTGTTTCTGTGTATCAATGTATCTAATGTCGCCGTATTTGGTCGCCTAGGATTAATAACTATGGATGACTGCAGCATCCGTAGCCGTTAGTTTTGGGCCTCCAAGTAGGGGGATGTTACATATACTTACCAGTAATCATTTGCATGTTGTCACTTCAAGACACATGCAAGTGCCAATTTATACAACTACTATATACATTGTAACTAGGTCATTTAAATTTTTATTTGCAAGAGATTGTGTATTGTCTTTTATGAGTTTTGAAATCTAAAGCAATACAAGAATATGGATGTTTGATTCATATTATATCATATGCAAAAGTTGTATAATGAATAGTCGTATTAGTAATATATGAAATATTAATGAAATTGGTTCATTCGAAATGAGCTATTAAACCACAATTTGATATCATGTGTCCAATACAATAAGAGTCCTCCTTAAAATGTTAAGGATATATGAATGCACTTTTTAAAGGTGCGGCCTTGTAGTAAGAATTTACTTTTGAATGGTTTGACTAAATGAAAGAGAATGTTCGAGAGTGGTTGTAACATAGGCATAGTTGGGACTAAGAGAGTGAACGGTTACCTCTACTACATGGGGAGACATAGGGAACGATAATTGTATAAAATAGTAGTAGAAACTTAATAAGGAATGAGAGATGTGATTTCTATTCCAAATGTATTTTCATATAGAAAATTGTTTCATATAAGAGTTATTTATTCGAGTTCAAGATATTTGACTGAAACTCTAGACTGTAAACTAGTCACAATCGACGAAATAAACTGCCCATCGTAAGTGGTTGAATGGAGCTTCGTGTTTCATATGATGTTATAATAATGGTGGAAATAGTGGGAATATGTCATATGGCATTTATTAATGGATGCATTAAGATACAAAAAATTATTTTTCCAAATGTACCAAATATTATTCATGAAATAATAACAAATATTGTTCATGAAATAATAACGTTTTTCAGTATTGAGTGAACATAGACATAGTTTTGCTTTGTATGAATATTATGAATCGAGTGAACATAGACATAGTTTTGTTTTGTATGAATATTCATTGTAAGGTAAACTATAATAATAATATTTTGTTATCATAACAAAAGCGACGCATTAGATATAGAAAATATAACTTTACAATTATTTTGAAATTGTAGTGTACATCAAATCATTCAAAAATATTCTTTAATTATGCGATTATGAGTCATACGGTATTGGTGACTATATCCCTAGCGAAAAGGCAATGCACCCATTCAGTGGGAGTGTCAAAAAGTTAATGAACTCTTTAGATTGATATATATAGATGTATGCAGTTAAAGGTCTGATAATATCAAAATATATCTACTAAATTCGTTAAAATTGAGAGAGTTAGGGGTATGCCCTAGAGAAAATTATATAATTCGTTACATATATCTAACTCTTTAACAAATCTTATTTATAATAAGGGTACTTAACTTATATTTTATACTTTGTTATATTAATTTAAAGTATATTAATTAGAAAATCCTCAAAAGATATGTTATGTGGTAACAATTACAAGGAGTTGTAATCATGAGAAAATTATGAAAAAGTAAAATAACATATTATTTTTAATACTGGTGGTCAAGATGTTTTGAGAAAGGACATCGATACATCCTTTTAGACTGGAGTATGTAACGCTCTCCAAATATTGGATAGTGTATTACTTATTGCTGTTAGGGGTGCCAAGGATTGTATACTGATAATTATTGGATAACTATGGAATGAATCACTCAAAAGTCTCCAGTTGGCTAATAATAACCAAGGCAAATAGGAAATCTTGAAATGATGATATTACAGAGTTCTCTCGACTTAAGAATATAGTTGAACTTCAACATGGATACTTCACTTTGATTATAGTTAAATCGTAGCATGACATCCGTCGAACGACTATAGTTGGATCTAAATTGATGCATTGGAAGTGAAACACTATATAATAAAGCATTCGTCTTCTCAGTTATATGAGGTTAGTATCACGTGAAGGAACTGACCTAGTCGGAAGTGGGTGAAATAGGTAGATTTCAAAAAAAATCCTATGTTTGGAACTATTGGGCCTATCAAGCCTAAAGAGTTTATTGCATACAAGCTGAAATAATTTTAAATAAACTCTTATTTTATATAATTTTTTAAAAGGATTTTTGATTTAATTTAAATTAAATATATTATAACGAGCGTATCAAATACACTCATATATGTGTATTGTTTCCTGGAGATTTGACCAGGCAATTTAGTACTCGGCATCTCTGTCGTTCGGCTCAACTGGTTCGGTCGGCATCTAGCTACGGCCGGCATCCAAGAAGCGCTCGGCATCTAGATGGCGTTCGGCGTCATGATACGCTCAACATCCTGGAAGCGCTCGGCATTTGGAAGCGCTCGACATCAAGGAACGTTCGACATCGAGAGACGTTCGGCATGGTATAACGTTCAGCATGTACGAACGTTCGGCATGGTAGAATTGTCCGTCATAAAATATCGTTCGACCTAACTATTGTTCGGCCTAAGTGTCGTTCGGCCAAGACATGGTTCGGCCTTGACAGCGTTCGGCCAGAGTATCGTCCGGCCTAAGTTCTGCTCGGCATTAAGTCGTTCAGCACAAATACACTGGATCGGCCTCCAGTATCGGTCGGCACAAATACTTCCCACGGCATTCAGGGTGTTCGGCCTCACTTCTGTTCGGCATAAGAAGATCGTTCGGCATTCACGCCTAGTTTGGCATTCAACGTTCGGCATCTATGGATCGGCATATGGAGACCACTCCATTTGGGCCAAGGTATTCAGCTACCAGGCCCACCAGGGAATTTCAACCCATCTTTGTCTATAAATAGAGAGGCAGGGGCACAGTGAAATGGACATTTTTTCGAGAACACTGGGGAGACTCTGCCGCTTTCAAGACTCATCCTCTCTACTTAGCAATTGTATTCAAGTAGTTGGCAAATGGATTGTATCTGTAATCAATTATCAAGTAAAGCAATAACGATTAACCTCAAAGTGGACGTAGGCAGTTACGCCGAACCACTATAAATTTGGTGTTCTCGTCTTTGCATTCAATTTAGCATATTGTTCCTTGTTTAAATTTACTTTCATCATTTATCTCTCTACACAATCTTTCTCAACGAGGTTAGTGACCAATTTTGGTGCTAACACTTTGGTTCTTTCACTGAGAATTGAATTCTCAGACCTCTAGGATTTGCTTTGAAGCTACTGGATTGAATAAATCCCCCAAAGAAGATCCGATTCATTCGTAGGACGTCCGTTGATTCTACTCAGTTCATACCAATAACTCTACAATGGCAAGACCACGTACCAGATCAGCCTCTCATAATGCGGACGCCCACAAGACTGCTATCGTACAACAAGCAGGGCCTAGTAATCAGCAAGCAATGCTAGGTGCAGGGACTACTGCCCAGGACCAAATGCCGGTTGTCATCAGAATAGAGTTCAACGACTTGATGAGAGAACTCAGGGAAAGCAGGAGACAACTCGGAGAGCAGATGCAAGCCAACGCCAACCTCATGGCACAACTCACTCAACAACAACATCAGAATGCTAGGGGCAATCCCGCTCCTAATTCTTCATCCGACAGCTCAACTTCGTCCGATGAACCTCCCAGGCGTAGACGCCGTAAGACTGAAACTACGCAGGCAGGTGTCGCTGTCCGAACAGCTGGAGACCGTGACCAAGTAGGAGCCGGAAACTTAGGAGCTGGAGCGCAGGTGGAGGCTCAGATCATCGAGATGCCAATGATGCCGAACCTCAAGATGCACATTTGGCAGATCGCCAGCAGAGGAGACATCAGCCTGATCAATCACGTCGAACAGACTCCAACATTCCACCTTCCATACAAACACCAGACCTGACAGCCATGATCAGACAATTAATGAAAGAAAATCAAGGCTTATCAAACGATGATTGGGGAGTGTCAAGAAGTCATACTCCGTTCACAGACATTGTTCTACAGGCAGCGTACCCCAGTAAGTTTAGTATGCCAACTATCCCAGCATATGAAGGAAAGACTGATCCCAGACAGCATGTCATGAGGTACGAATGGATGATGGATTCAGCTAGAGCAAATGATGCAACCAAGTGTAGGTGATTTCCAATAACTCTATCTGGGATCGCTACCATGTGGTTCACCCGACTTCCTCCGCGGTCCGTATCCAGTTTCGAGGAGTTGGCAAAGAAGTTTATAGAAAGTTCAGGATACACACTACTCGTCCAAAGGACGTGATGTCTCTATCAAGTGTAATCCAGGCTCCTGGGGAATCATTGAAGGAGTATTTACAAAGATTCCATGTTGCGGCAACTGAAGTCAGCAATCCCAATGATCACACAATTCTTATGGCTGTGATGCGAGGTGTGGATCTGGATTTAGAGTTTGGAGACTGGCTGGCAGGAAAACCTCCGGCTACGCTAGAGCGTTTTTACTCAAAGGCACATCAGTTCATAAGAAGAGAGGAAGCCAGGTAGGTGAGGCGAGATAAGGCACCGAGGCCTGTCCAGGAGTCCATGAAAAGCAACATCGCTGTGAAGCAGTCCGGAGACAACTCGGGAAAATTTCAAGTCAATGTCCAGAACAAGCCCGGGCAATCTAAGGAATCCGGAGGAAGAAATTAAGGGAAGAAGAGAGAAGCGGGGAAATGGAAGCCGAGAATTCCAACCTACAACGAGTACACCCCGTTGAATGCCTCCCTTGAGAACATTTACCTATCAACCTGCAATACCTTTCAGTACAGAAAGCCACGTCCAAAGGAGTCAACCGAAGAACAAAAGCGGACTGGGAAATACTGCCGCTTCCATGAGACTTATGGGCACAATACGGAAGAGTGCAGACACCTACACGACGCTATAGAGAAGTTGATCAGGCAGAAAAAGTTACAGGAGTTTGTGAAGAATCCACAGGAAGGAGGATAGGGAACATCCAACCCAGGTCGTGCACCAGCTCCGCGTCATCCCGAGGAGCCTGCCCGGACTGTGGGCAGACTAGTCATAAACACGATCATCGGCGGGCCTCACCCTGCGGATAAGAACTGGCAAGAGATGGAGCGGTATGCTAGTTCCCTGAAGCACGCATATTTCGAGTGTTGTTCCAACGTAGAGGATGGGACCCCTGCTAAACAAATGCGCGTGATGACAGACGATATAGTATTCAGGAGCAGAGATGCTGACCAAGTAGAGGCTCCTACCATCGACCCGATGGTCATATCTGCGACAATCGGGCCGGCTTATGTGAAGAGAATTTTGATTGATTGTGGAAGTTATGTCAATATCATCTTCAAGAAGGCTTATGACCAGATGAAGATGGAGACGAAGGATTTGAAACCGTCTAAAGCTCGTATACATGGCTTTAATGGCGCAGCGACCGATGCAGTGGGGTATGTTGAGTTACCAGTTGAACTGGGACAAGGCAAGCGTAGGAGGGTGCGAATCCTACCCTTCGTAGTTTTGGATGTGGATTCTCCGTACAATGTGTTCTTGGGTCGAACGACCCTGGCTGAGTTTAGGGCAGCATTAGCCCCGTGGTGCTTGACTTTGAAGTTTCCAATTGACAAAGAAGTAGGTGTTGTTTATGGCGACCATGCGACTGGTCGTGCCTGTTATGTGGCTGAGCTCCGAGAGGCCCATCGAAGGGAGAAAGGAAAGGTTGCGGACAATCCCGTCTGCATCCATAATACTGACAATTGACAAGTAATGCCCGAGCCCTAGCTCGGGCATAATTCTCGGATCTTCAGAGACATAGATTCGAGAGACGACGATGAGAAACCCAGGGAAGAAAAGGCAGCGCCGGCTGAATTGACAACTGACATTTCAGTCAGCCGAGACGATCCATCGCGAGTACTGAAGATCAGATCACAACTCTGCCTCGCAATGACTGAAGACCTTAGTGATTTCCTCCGAGCGAATATTGATGTTTTCGCCTGGACACATTCTGATATGTGCGGGATTTCTCCCGCTATTACGAGTCATATGTTGAACATAGACCCGAAGTACGTCCCGGTTAAACAAAAGAGGAGAGGAATGGACCCGGAGAGGTCCATTGTTCTCAGAGAGGAGGTGGACAAACTCAAAGCCAATGGGTTCGTCCGCGACGCCCTCTACCCTGAATGGGTATCAAACCCCGTGCTGGTGAAAAAGGCGAACGGGAAATGGAGAACTTGCCTAGACTATTCCGATTTGAACAAAGCATGCGCCAAGGACAGTTTCCCATTGCCTAGGATTGATCAGTTGGTCGACTCCACTGCAGGACACGAGTTGTTATCATTCATGGATGCATACTCGGGATACAATCAAATCCCGATGCATATTTCGGACCAAGAACACACCAGTTTCGTCACAGACGTTGGGCTATATTGCTATGTAGTAATGCCTTTCGGATTGAAAAATGCGGGAGCGACCTATCAGCGTTTGGTGAACCAAATGTTCAAAGACCAGATTGGTAGGACGATGGAAGTCTATGTGGATGACATGCTCGTGAAGTCACGACAGTCAAACGACCACATTCCAGACTTAGCGGAGATGTTCGATATACTCAGATATTATGAGATGAAGATCAACCCTCTGAAGTGTTCCTTCAGCGTTGCGTCGGGGAAGTTTTTAGGATTCATTGTTAATGCTAGGGGAATTGAAGCTAACCCGGAAAAGATTCAAGCTATTCGAGATGTGCAAGCGCCCAGAACTATAAAACAGGTGCAAATCTTGAATGGAAAGGTGGCTGCGCTGAGCCGATTTATATCCAGAGCCACGGACAAGTGCATTCCCTTCTTTGATATAATAAAGAAAGGGAGGAGGAATTTCGAATGGACATCCAACTGTGAGGAATCGTTCCGAGATCTGGTGAGTCATTTGGAGTCCAGTGCTGTCAAAACTAGTAGACCACAAGATGCTGTACGTATACTTGGTCATTTCCCTGCATGCTTTAAGTGCGGCTTTGGTCCGCGAGGAGGACCGAGTCCAAAAGCTGGTGTATTACGTTAGTAAACGTTTAACGGGGGCAGAAAGAAATTACCCTAAAATTGAGAAATTGGCCTATTGCTTGGTGATTGCATCACGTAAGCTACGTCCATACTTTCAAGCACACTCAATCAGTGTCTATACCGATCAGCCCTTACGGCAGGTACTCCAACGACCAGAAACTTTTGGAAGGATGTTAAAATGGAATATCGAGTTGAGTCAGTTCGATATTACTTACCTGCCAAGAAGAGCCATACAAGGGCAAGCACAAGCAGATTTCATCGCTGAGTTTACTGTATTTGACGAACCAGATAATCACAGTGTCATTCCCCCCATTCGATGGAAATTGTACACCGATGGGGCATCAAACGACCGTTGCTCCGGAGCTAGTGTAGTTCTCGTAATTCCAGAAAATCGATCGATTTGTTACGCTTTGAAGCTCAGTTTCCCGACTACGAATAATGAAGCAGAATATGAAGCACTGATTGCTGGCTTAAAACTCATTGGAGAACTCGGGGTTAAATCAGTTGAAATCTTTTGTGACTCGCGGCTGGTGGTGTACCAAGTGCGAGGAGACTACCAAGCAAGGGGACAAAGTCTCGCTCCATACCTTGCTCTGGTTCGGGAACTATTGGCGAACTTCGAACATTATGACATTTCGCATGTCCCGCATGAACAAAACAAGGAAGCCGACTCATTGGCCAAATTCGCAAGCACTGGCGATGCGCAGCAAATGAGATTAGTTCCCGTCGAAACCTTACACACTCCAAGCATAGATGTGATGGAAGTCGATTTTGCGTTGGAAATGGAAATCGAGGAGGAGTCGTGGATGACCCCGTTCAAACGATACCTGCTAAACGGGACTTTGCCCGAAAGAAGAAGCAAAAGGTGGCATGTCATTCGCAAAGCCACTCGATATGTAATGCAGGGAGGAGTAATGTATCGGAGAGGGTTCTCGGTCCCTTTACTACGGTGCATTGCCCGTGATGAGACAAAGCGGGTCTTGGAGGAGGTTCACGAAGGAGAATGTGGCGACCATACTAGGGGGAAGACACTAGCAAAAAAGATCCTCCGCTATGGATACTATTGGCTAACTGTAAATCGGGACGCTGCAGACTACGCAAGAAAATGTGACAAGTGCCAAAGATATGCGAAAATCCCAAGAGCTCCACCAACAGAACTCACACAAATGGTTAGTCCCTGGCCATTTGCAATCTGGGGAATCGACATAATCGGCTCTTTGCCTATATCCAAAGGTGGTGCAAAATACGCGATAGTTGCAGTCGACTATTTCACAAAATGGGCCGAAGCAGAACCTTTAGCCACAATCACCTCTAAGAAGGTCATTAATTTTGTTGTACGAAACATTATATGCCGCTTTGGTCTCCCTCGAACCATCATTATGGACAACGGAACGCGGTTTGAAAGCAGAGAGTTCAAAGATTTCTGTTTAAAGTACGACGTTGAGATGAAGTTCGCCGCCGTTGCGCATCCGAAAGCTAATGGACAAATCGAGGCCGTAAATCAAATAATCAAGTCCATACTGAAGAAGCGTTTGGAAAAAGCCGGAGGCAAGTGGGTAGATGAACTCCCAACAGCATTATGGGCTTATAGAACTACCCACAAGTCCGCGACTGGCCACACTCCATTCGCATTGGCATACGGCTCGGAAGCCGTTATACCCGTGGAGCTTGAAGTTCCATCGCATCGAGTGACATATTATGATCCTAGGACGAATCAGGATCTCTTGTTGGAATCACTGGACTGCATCGACGAAAAACGTGAAGAGACTGAACTAAGGGCGGCAGCACATAGGCACCGAGTCAAGCGATATTACGACGACAAAGTCCGCCTAAGGATCTTTAATGTGGGTGATCTCATTTTGAAACGAGTTTTCCCGGTACCATCACGTATGAATCTCAACTGGGAAGGTCCATATGTCATTGAACGGAAGCTTGGAGAGGGAACTTTCAAGCTAGCGACCGTTGATGGCGTGACACTCCCCTGAGCGTGGAACAGTGAACATTTGCGACGTTATTACATTTAGCCTGTTTCTTTCCTGTTTTAGGTACAGTTGTTTGCTGTATGTTTTTATTCCGCTGATTCTTAGTTTCCTTTTTAGTGTGTAATTGGACAATTTAGTTTGTTTCATTAATAAAGGCTTGAAGCCGTCTGTTTCATGAATTATTAATGTTTCTGTACCTTATAATCTGGTGATGAACTGCTGGAGTTACATTATTCCGTATGATGTACGAACTCGCATAAACGAATTGAATCTCCGAGACCCCTGAGTGCGGACTGGAGTACTCTAAGTCCCCGGAGCACGAACTAGAGTATAAACGACTTGAATCTCCGAGTCCCCTGAGCGCGGACCGGAGTACTCTAAGTCCCCGAAGCGCGGACTAGAGTATAAACGACTTGAATCTCCGAGACCCCTGAGTGCGGACCGGAGTACTCTAAGTCCCCGGAGCACGGACTAGATTATAAACGACTTGAATCTCCGAGTCCCTTGAGCGCGGACCGGAGTACTCTAAGTCCCCGGAGCGCGGACTAGAGTATAAACGACTTGAATCTCCGAGTCCCCTGAGCGCGGACCGGAGTACTCTAAGTCCCCGGAGCGCGGACTAGAGTATAAACGACTTGAATCTCCGAGATCCCTGAGTGTGGACTGGAGTACTCTAAGTCCCCGGAGCGCGGACTAGAGTATAAATGACTTGAATCTCCGAGTCCCCTGAGCGCGGACCGGAGTACTCTAAGTCCCCGGAGCGCGGACTAGAGTATAAACGACTTGAATCTCCGAGACCCCTGAGTGCGGACCGGAGTACTCTAAGTCCCCGGAGCGCGGAATAGAGTATAAACGACTCTAATCTCCGAGTCCCCTGAGCGCGGACCGGAGTACTCTAAGTCCCCGGAGTGCGGACTAGAGCATAGACGATTCGAATCTCCGAGTCCCCTGAATGCGGACCGAATTACTCTAAATCCCCGAAGCGCGGATTAGAAAAAATTCTAAGTACCCAAAAATGTGAAACGAGAAATATGCCACTCCAAAGAATGTTCGAACAATGTAAGAATGGATTGGGAAATTACGCAACTCATAAGAACTTGAGTTTCGACCACAGTTATACAGAAAGCTAAAAAAGCAAAAGAATCGTTCAGGTGACAAAGAAACTAAACTTTATTCAATAATTCAAAATGGGGTTACACAACTACTCCTCCAAAACTTGGAGTCAAAAATCTATCTACACAAACTACGGAAACGAAAAAGTAAAAGTAGTTACAAGACCTAAGCAAAATCTCGTTGAACGAGTATAGTGGCTATTTCTTCGGCTTCTTCTTCTTGTCTTCCTTTGTTTTCTCAGATGACTCCTCTCCCTCACGCTTCCTCTTGGACTTTTTGCTTGCCAAAGAAGCGGAGTCAGGAGTGGGAGAAGGAACATCCAGAGGTTTGGATTTGTCGGGAAGAATGACTTTCAGAGGCCTATTCAGTGGGTCGGTAAGTTCCAGTATTTGAAGCTCGACCTTGATCTCGACCTTCTTTTTCTTCTCTTCTGCGAGTCGCTCCTTCATGCTCATCTTCGAAGTATGTTCTGAGGCGCCAGTGATCTCGATTTCATCACTCCCTTCAACGGGAGATGAAGTGTCAAACTTATCATCATCTAGCGCCCCGATCACTTGAGCGTCAGGGCCGGGAGTTACTCCCGCATGAGCGACATCGCTTGTTTTCCCTGCCTCCTCCTTGGCGTCATCGCTCCTCGGAGTTGGTTCAGGATCAGAGCGGCCTGCATAAAAACATAAAGAACGAACATTAGGACCTATAACCGCTAACAGAAAGCGACAGATATTTGAACTTCTAGAAGAAGAGTTTTATACCAATTTCTGGCTGGCTATCAGCTGCGCGCGGAGTTTCACCCTCTAGAATAGGGGATAGCACATGAACGCCGAGACCGGGATCTTCCGGATCGTAGCCGGCATGCTGCACAAATGGGTCAAGTGCTGGCCGATCGGCCGGTTGAGTGGAAGGAGGAGCTGCAGCCTCAGCTCCAGATGGACCAGCTCCGTCGTCTTTCTCTTTGGATAGGGGAGAGCCTTTACCATAGAGAGCCATAGCTGCAGACAAGTCTGATGGCTCGTTCCCCCTGATAAATTATTTTACTAGAGCCTCCTCATTGACTTCCTCAGTGTCCGACTCGATCTTTCTGATCTTTATTAAAGTCTCCCAGGCCTCAGCTAGAGATTCAAGATAGCCCTCGCCCAAGAAAGTCAAGTCCCGGTGCATGAGGACGCGGGCGCTGTATTCGGCGATCAATGGGTCGAACATACACTTGACCTCTTCTCTACCGGCCTTTGTAGCTGCTTCAAGGCGGGAGTCGATCTCCTCAGAAGCTTTTCTCTTGCCCTCCTCACGAGCTTCATCTTTCATAATCTCAACCTTAGCAAGCTCATTATCGAGCTTTGCTTTTAAGAGTCGTGTAGCAACAATTTCGTTGCAGTATCGTTGGGACTCTTCTTGAGCGGCTATTTTCTCTTCTTTCTCCTTAGAGAATAGCTCTTTCAACTCTCTGACTTGCAAGGCGAGCACGTCCCTTTCTTTCTGGATAGAATCATTTTCTAAGGCAAGGTCCCCGCTGCGCTGGACTGCTTCATCAAGTTCCTTTTTATGGTTCGCCTCTAGATGAGTGACGGCCTCGGCAGTGTCTTTTGCACTTTGTTCTGCAGCCTCGAGCTTGGACTTATATGAAGCGAGCTCTTCATCTTGATTCTTGATGATGTCCTTGTCGAAGATAGCTTCGAGCTTCAAGCGGTCGATTTCTTGCTGACGCTCAACGGATACTTCTGAGACCTTTTCGACTAGATGAACGAACGCGTCATGTTGAACATAGACGTCATTGTTGCAGGTGATGGCACTCTGCTTGACGTGCCCTGGAATGTGGTGAATAGCTGGGAGGAACTTCAGGCCGTCAAAGCAGATCTTGGAAAATTTAGCTTTAAGATCGACCATCTTCTCTGCTATCGTTGGGTCAGCCGCAGGAATAGGGGGAGGGGCTTTGAAAGTTCTGTTCTCTTTCGATATTCCCGAGATTGCCGTGTGCTCGATGAACCGGAATGTTAATCTCGGGAGACATCGGGTTGAGACCCCTTCTGCGAAAGTTTTTCTCTATCTGGCTCAGTTTGACGAGGGGGATCCCGAGAGTATGAAGACTGGGAATATGTTTCTTTCGATAAGACGACTCACGGGGACGGTTGTCTCGATCTTCGTAATCATCTCTGTCCCTGCATCTACCGGAGCTTGAATCCCATCCAGAATGGTGAAATATAGAAGAGCCGTGGAGGCGATCGAATCCGTGGGAGCGCCCTATGTCACCTGCATAGAGTAAAAATAACCGCGAGTTAGGAAGAATCGGGGTAATGGCAAAAATTGAAGTGTATGGTGAAGTGCATATGTGCGTGTGTGTCCTAGTGTTCCCCCCGACGGACCAGTTCCTTTATATTTACTGATTGGAGTGTTATCTCCCTGGACTGGGGTTTGAACTCCCGTGTCGCCTTTAGCGGGCGAATGAAACTTAAGGGTTCTGGATCGTCGAAACCGTAATTGAGTAGATCGTCGGGAATGGTAAGGTTCGACAGACCCTTTAATGAACTTTCCATGTGCTGTGAAGAAGCCTCTTTCTCTGGCGGGCTGAGCGTAACTTTGGAATTTCCGCCAACCTTCTCCTTCTGTATCTTATATGTCAATTTCTTTTTCCCCTTCGAAGGGGAAGATGACGTTTCAATATCATGCACTTCGACCAGCGAATCCTGAGTAGGACCCACATTCTCGCCTTGTGTTTTAGGAGCTTCACCCTCTTTGTTTTTCCCCCCTTCCTGTACATCAGGGGTATGGCGTGATGACGATTCAGCTAGTTTTTTCCCTTTACCGGATGCGGGCTTGGGAATGGAGACACCCTTAGGAAGGCTAATCCGGCGACCTCCTGCTAACAGTCCGAACCTCGATAATGACTCATTTGAAATGAGGGTTCAGATGTCCCGTTCCTCGGCAGGAAGAGCTCTAATGGCTTCGACGGTCTCAGAATATCCTCTGCCCTCAGGACGTGGGTTGATACCTGAAAAGATAAAACAAGAAGTTAGAAAAAGCATAGCTCCGATTGAGCACGAATGTCGACTCAGGGAAAAGACTTACTGCCTTCAACCCATCTCCTCGCGAAACCAGGAGGGCAACGCACATATAACCATTCCTGTTTGTACAGGGCAAATTTGCTACATGCTTCGGACAAGATTTGGCATTTGTGGTGCGGCTCGAGGAACACGAATGAGGGGCTATCTCTCCACTTCTTAATCATGTAAATATATCTGATGTCGCCAGGAGTTGGAGGCCTAGAAAAGATGGTCATGAAGAGGAGGTAGGTGCCATAAATGAACGCGTGACCGTTTGGGTGCAGCTGTGACGGGGCGATGTCTATGTATTGCAACACGTCCCGAAGAAATAGATTGAATGGAGGCATGCTGCCCATCCAGCACATAAACTTATTACAGGCAGTATATCCAACTGGGGGCAGATGAGGATGATCATGCCTCGACGGAACCAACACATCGGCGAAAGGGATTCCGTGGATGGAGCATATTCGCCGAAGCGCGACTTCGTTAATCTTCAAAGCCTGTGAATCGATCGGATTGTCCAAGAGAATCGATGCCTCTAGGGCATCAGGAGCTAAATTATGAGCGGGGGTCGACGGATTTGAAGTGTCCGCGACTTCCTGCTTTGAAGACGGCCCGGGCCTATCCGAGACAGTGGCAGAGCTAGATTTTTTAGACATCTCCAATAAATAGTGAATCTGGCAAAACACCTGTGAGAACTATACTTGAAAAATGTTCAACGTTAGAATTAACAACATAAATATCCCCTCCCCCGTGCGGTGTGTGAACTAGTGCAATCATTTAAACATAAATGCTGAGAAATTATGGATCACAGAGTCGATGGTGTAAGTTGAACTTTGAACTGTCGTCTTCGAAGACCGTCATCGCTGACCGTCTCCAAAAACCAACCTTGCAATGTTTTCAATTTGGAACTAGGACATTACCAGTCCAGAATAATTTGGTATGTCAGTTTGATAGTTATCAGTCAATATTAGTTTGATATGCCAGTTTGATTAGGTCTATGTCTTTGTTTTTGTCTTGTGTTCAGGCAAAAATTAAAATGTTGTTGTTCGGCCTTAGTATCGACCGGCCAAACTATCGGCCGGCCTATCTATCGTTCGGCCTAAATCTTGGTCGACCAAATTATCGTTCAGCCTAACTATTGTTCGTTTGGGTATCGTTCGGTCAAAGCACTGTTCGGTCTAAGTTCTGTTCGGCCGAAGTATCGTTCGGCATCCTATCTAGTTCGTACTTCCTCCCTATCCTTCCATTCTACTGCTCGGCATGTGGTGAATCACGCCGAACCAAAGTTACGCCGAGCCCCAACGCTAGGCACTCCTTCCTTAAACAACACTTTCATTTTTCTTTTCTTCCTCCATCCACACCGAACAACGAGGACGTATCGTTCGGCGAGTCATACCGGACCATGTTGTTCGGCATTCTAGCCAATTCCTGCTCCTCCTCCATTCTTTCCCTCCAATCTCGGTCGGCACGAGAAAACCATGCCGGACCATAATACATCTCCCAACTACTCCCTCGTATGCTCATCATTGGCCACTCCTACTTTCCTCCACATCATCTGGCCCTAAAAGAACATCCTAATCGCAGTTCGATTCTCTCATCCACGCAACACCTATCGGCTACAATTCTGATTTATGAACTTGAGCCTCTTATTAAAACTTTTAGTCAGGGGAAGGATTTAAATAAGGGGATCAATACCTAATTAGTAGATCAAGACTTGGGAGAATTTTGAAGTTGAGGGCGCGGTTTTAATTAATGCCGATTGGATGGGGAAGGATTGTAAAGTCTTTGGAGGCTGTTAACAGGCGAGTTTTTCAAGTATAAGATAGAGGAAGTGAGTGTAAAAAAGAGAAGAAGATGGAGCAGGCCGGCCTTTATAGTGAAGAAGAAGAAGTCGAAGAGACGATGACCGTTAGAACCGGTCAAAACGAAGTCGTTCGGCATACAAGGAGCATTCGGCTTCAGCTGTTCTGTTCGGCACTCACATATCGTTCGGCACACACCACCTCACCTGGTAATCACAAGAAAACATCTCTGAAAGGAATAAGCTAAGGATCAAAGTGAAGCACGGAGGATAAATAATTCAAAGCGTATCACGTTCGGTCATGTGATACACTTTGGGGGGCAAGTGTTTCCTGGAGATTTGACCAGGCAACTTAGTACTCGGCATCTCTGTCGTTCGGCTCAACTGGTTCGGTCGGCGTCTCGCTACGGCCGGCATCCAGATGGCGTTCGGCATCATGATACGCTCGGCATCCCGGAAGCGCTCGGCATTAAGGAACGTTCGGCATCGAGAGACGTTCGGCATGGTATAACGTTCGGCATGTACGAACGTTCAGCATGGCAGAATTGTCCGTCATAAAATATCGTTCGGCCAAACTATTATTCGGCCTAAGTGTCGTTCGGCCAAGACATGGTTCGGCCTTGACAGCGTTCGGCCAGAGTATCGTCCGGCCTAAGTTCTGCTCGGCATTCAGTCGTTCAGCACAAATACACTGGATCGGCCTCCAGTATCGGTCGGCACAAATACTTCCCACGGCATTCAGGGTGTTCGGCCTCACTTCTGTTCGGAATGAGAAGATCGTTCGGCATTCACGCCTAGTTCGGCATTCAGCGTTCGACATCTATGGATCGGCATATGGAGACCACTCCATTTGGGCCGAGGTATTCAGCTACCAGGCCCACCATGGAAGTCCAACCCATCTTTGTCTATAAATAGAGAGGCAGGGGCACAGTGAAATGGACCTTTTTTCGAGAACACTGGGGAGACTCTGCCGCTTTCAAGACTCATCCTCTTTACTTAGCAATTGTATTCAAGTAGTTGGAAAACAGATTGTATCTGTAATCAATTATCGAGTAAAGCAATAAAGATTAACCTCAAAGTGGACGTAGGCAGTTACGCCGAACCACTATAAATCTGGTGTTCTCGTCTTTGCATTCAATTTAGCATATTGTTCCTTGTTTAAATTTACTTTCATCATTTATCTCTCTACATAATCTTTCTCAACGAGGTTAGTGACCAATTTTGGTGCTAACATGTATAGTGCAAGTGCAACATAAAAATAGTGTGCATGATTAATACATACGTGTGTGTGTGTGTGTGTGTGTGTGTGTATATATGCTGGGATTTGCACCGCAACAGATATACTGGCCCTTTATATATACCTTTGTTGTCCATAGTTTTATTTCGAAGTCATCTAAAATAACACACAAATAGAGAGAGTTTACTTATAATTATATATGATATGTTTATAAAATATTTTTGACTAATCGACAATAGTTTACATATATTTATAATATGACAATTAAGAGTTCAGGCAGGCATTTAAGAAGAAAAAAAGTGGAGGACTTTTTCCTTCTTTTACTTACTCATTCAATGCCATTTCAAATCACATTTCGAAATCTAAAAAAATTCAAAATTAGATTTATGTTTGTAAACAAAATTTATTTTAAAATTAAATTAAAACACCAGGTTAAAGAAATTGTTTAAACTTTATATATCTTGTTAAAATTAAACTTTAACCTTTCTAAACATTGTTTTAAATGAACTTCTTTAAAACAAATTAGTTGGTATTATGAAGATGCTTTTATAAGTCTATTTTAAAATTTGAAGCAGAACACTTGAAGGAAATTATTCAAACTTTGTATAACTCGTTAATAATTAAACCTTAAAACTTTAACTTTTATAACCATTATTTTAAATGAATACCTTTAAAAAAAATTCATTTAATATTAAAAGATTATTTTTATGTTTTAAATCTTTAAAATAAATTCAATTTCTATTATAAAAATTTATTTTCATGTTTCCTTATTATTATTATTATTTAGATATTTTGGATATACAAATTGAATTAGACAACACATGCATATATAAATTCACTGTAACATATATAAAATCTAACCTACACAGTCAAATAATGTAAATATAAACTACAATAAAAGTAAAAGATTACCTAAAGAGATGGCCTATGATTTGCACCTTGAACAAAGATTTCTCTTCAATTCTCCTAGTTCCACATCCAGCTTTGCAAGAGAAGGATGAACCATTTATTTTATCGCATTTGAGGTTTGCATTTTTATTTAAAGCTAATAAAATTTTGGAAATGTTCATTGATTTTCTAACATAGAAGGTTAGGAGGTGAGAAGAGAAAAGTGAATAAAAATGAATTAGTGAATTTGTTTTTATGGAAAGAATGAAACCTTTCTCATTGTTTTAATTAAAACTTTCCCGATCAATTCCCTTAATTTTCTCTCCCACTCTCTACTTCTCTCTCTTTATACGGGTGACCAAAGATACTCGACATTAAATGGCTCAAAATTTCCATAAATCCCTTTATGCAATTATCTTTCATTTAAACCCGTTTAAAATTACACCGATATCGTATATTGATGCGCGCAGATATAACTTTTATAAATGCATTCAAATAATTGAAAACAACCCCAAAACATTATATAAATTAAATAATAATTAATATTTCTCAAAAAGTTATTTAATTTACAACATTTTATAAATTAATTAAAGTGAATATTAGGCTCAAGTCCCTAACAAGTTTCAAAATACACAAAAACCCCAGTAAAAAAAAGTATGTAAATTAGGTCCCTAAAATTTAGTTACTAAGTAACTGCATATAGTTATGCAATTATTCACTGAATAATTGCAGACATTTATGCAATTATATCCAAAAGTTGCATAAATTTATGCAATTTGTTCGGTGAATAATTGCGGAAATTTCTGCAATTTTGTTGGTGAATACTTGCGGAATTTTCCGCAAATTTTTGAAAAAATTACAGAAATTTCCGTAATTTTTTCAAAAAAATGCGGAAATTCCCGAAAATTTTCAGTGAATAATTGCGGAAATGTCTGGAATTATTTGATATAATTGCATAAATGTCTGGAATTATTCACTGAATAATTGCATAAGTGTATGCCATTATTCGGTAACTTAATTCTAGGGACGTAATTTACAAACTTTTTTTTACTGAGGTTTTTATGTATTTTAAAACTTATTAGGGACATGTGCCAAACTGTCCCTTAATTAAATTGTGCGGTTTTCGAAGAATTCATCGTTACGACTGTATGACTCAAAGGTGTGAATTCATTCAATAATTAATCTCGAACAATTCTAATATTAGTGTTCATACTTCACCTTAGCTAGTGGTGTGTTAGTTTGGCCAAATTTATAGTTTACTCATCTTTTCGATAATATTTAATTTTAAATTTTAAGCGGTGCTTAGTAGTAATGATTATTTAAATCAATTCTCTTCATAAAATCTATATCACTTTAGGACTTGTGGAATTTTGTTTTATTCAAAACTCCAATATCATCCACGTTCAACTCGGTTAGTCTAAACCCAAAATCCTTGACTCAATAGTGACATTTACTATTAACCCTGCTATCTCAAGAGACTTTGACTTTGAGTTGACTACAGTCGACTGTGATGCTAACCTCCTATAACCGAAGAGATGAATTCTCTATTAAATAGCGTTTCACCTCCAATGCTTCAACCCAGACTCAACTTTAGTCATTCGATGGATGCCATATCATGATTTAACTATAATCAAAGTGGAGTGTCCACATTGAAGTTCTATAGTATTCTCAAGTCGAGGGAACTATGTAACATCATCATTTCAAGATTGTTTGACCTTAGTTATATTAACCAATAAAGAACTCTTGAATAACTATCGGTATGTAACCTTTTGGTGCCTCCCAATAGCCATGAGTAATACATTACCTAACATTTGGAGAGCGTTACATTTTCTAGTATCAACGGATGAATCAATATCCTTTCTTGAAAAATCTTGACTAGGAGTATTTAAATAATTAGTAATTTTAATGTGATAAATTTCTCTTGATTGCGTCACATTGTAATTACAATCACATAATATATCATTTAATAATTTTCTATTTAATATAATTTAAATTAATTACTTGATTAATTATATTACAATATAACAAATTATATTATAACTACCTGTGCTCATTGATGGCAAACCTTTTATTATAACTACCTGGAGTCCATCGGTTGATCGGGCTAAGGATCAAGTGTTATCTATTCCTATCTAGGCCCACTTTTCTCATATTCCATCTGTACTTCAACCTCTGATCGGGATTGATTGGCTAGCAGGCCTTGTTGGGAAGGTGATATGTTATGATGCAAATATTGTAGCCAGGAAGAGACGGGTTTATGCAAAAGCCTTGATCGAAATAACACCTGCCAAACCTTTACCTTCTAAGTTGTCAGTCCAACTTGCTGATGGCCTTATTGCTGAGGTAAGAGTTCGCTACAGTTGAAAACCGAAGATCTATACGTCCTGTCAGTCCTTTGGGCACCTTTCTGATGCTTTTCCTTGTTCTGCATCAGCTATGCCTTTATCTATACGGGTTCCGCTACCTCTACCTCCTGTCAGGAAGTGAGTTCCGAAGGTTGCTCCTCCCCCTTCTGATTCCCCTTTAGACGATGCTTATGCGGGTGTTGCTCCTTTTGTTGACACTCCTGTTTGTCTTGCCCAGCTTGAGATTGCCCATTCTGTTCATGCTCATGTTCGTCCGGCCCAGCCGGATATTGATTCTTCTATAGTTGCTCCTTCTATTGTTGCACCTACTAGTCCAGCCGAACCTGAAAGAGCGAAGTCGTCCGATTCTATTTATGGAATTATGAGGAGCGGGCCTGGATTCATGGTCCTTTGGATATGCGGTACTCGCCTGAGGCTGACACTTATTTTGTCTATATCAGTGATGTTGTGGGTGAGAATCGTTCTCTTATTTACCATATTGAGGGTGAGGGTCTCTCCCTAACTAGGGCTGGTGAGATTGGTGAGGTGAATAAAAGTAAGTTTTATGACGTCACTTGGGATGGAAAGTTATATACTCTCCTTCGTCTGAAGGTTATGACCCAAATCTGGCTACTCTTTTCTTTGGGTACGTGAATGTTATTGGCCTATCGTCTGATGTTGTCAGTGGCAGTCCTTTCTTGGAGGGCTCGTAGTAGTTATTTGTTAGTAGCATAGGCCTTTTTGCCTATCTCTTGTGCTTTATTTTCCTTTGTTGTTTGGGCTCTTCCCTTTTAGCTGTTCTGTGCATGTGTAGAACACATGTTTTCCCATTATATATACAATGGCATGGTCCACTATAAAGCCAGCTAGCTTTGCTAAAAAAACAAAGTATATTATAGAAATCAAACACCTTTATTATGAACAAGATTGGTCATCGAGCAAGATATATGTAACAAATTACATAATTGCCCCTAGGATATACGCCTAACTCTATCAATCTCCCACATGCACTTGGGATCAATTATGGAATCTTATTCGAGCTCCTTTGGTCGATTTTCTCAAAAACTACTCAGGTCAGTCCTTTAGTGAACGGGTATGCTATATTGCTTTAATCATCCACCCCGTCAATTTACACTCTACGATGTTGATACTCCATCAATTAACAAGTATTATATATATATTGTAACATTAATATAGTTCCAAATTTTAAAAAAATTATATATATTTTATATCCTATAAAACTAAAATAGTTTTGGATTTTAATTAAAAAATTCATTTTTGGCCGTGAAGAATTATATATATATATATATATATATATATTATAACAATTTTGTTATAGTATATGTATATTGTATTTAATTATAAAGTTTTATATAAACATATATTTATATATATCTTGAAAATAATAATAAATTTTGAAATACTTATATTTATTTTAAAATTAAAAGAAAATGTGTTTTATATTTTGTAGATCTAAATTGAAATTCAAATTATTTTTACTAAGTCAAGACACTAGATATTTTAGATTTTAATTTGAATTCAAATCTTGCTGACTTATTCAAAATACATTTAGATATTTAATAGATAAGAATTATTTTATTTAAATATAAAATAAATTTTAAAATATATATATTAGTTTATATATATAAATAATGTTTTGAGACAACCAATGCGCATATAAATGGCTAATGTATACGTTGTAGATGCAAATCCCAACATCTATATATACACATTAACTATTGTTTACATTACTATGTTGCCCGTGCACGTTATACACATATGTGTATATAATGATATACTCATAAACTATATATATAACATTATTTAATCAAGTAGTCAATTAATTAAATCAAAATAAATAATTTTTTTAAATAATCTAGATTGGATATAGTAACACTCATTAGACTTCATAGACCCACTACGATTCAAAATTGGAACTTCGTTTTGAAATCCACTAGTTTCACCCGTTTCCGACCGACACGATTCCTTCAATGGTATCACCCTAACGGTTCATGCGGTCTAAATTAGCAACTTTAAGGGCCAACTAATAAAGCCTACCTATCATTTGGATATCTAAAATAGTAGTGTTTTGGTTTGGGGTTGGATAATCAAACTTCCCTCTTTGGCTACTGGATTGGCCCAATGGTGAAGTAAGTCCAAAAGATTAACCCAATTGTAAAGGCTCAATGCTAATTTTCAAAATTTAGTTTGAAATTTAAATATGTATTTTGAATTTAAAAGCTAAATTTAAAATATAAAATAAATTTTATGAGAGTAGTGAAATATTTTCAAAATTGTTTTGAAAATAAATTAATATTTCAAGATTATTTAATATTTTAATAATTAAAATAGATATATATTGATATATGTATATATATTTAGATATCTATAAATGTTATAGCTATATATATATATATTTATATTGAATTATTTAGGGTAAATCAAAAATAAATATTTTCCAATTTATTAAATTATTTAATTAAAAAATTAATTAAGTAAGTAAAAAAGGGTCCGGCTATTTGGACATAAAATAAAACGTAATTGATGACACAAGATCTGGATCGTTGGATCTTTTTGCCCTTATATGGAAGGTGGAAATTAGGGGGCAATTCAACATTGGAGATTCATTGTGCCACCAATTGTGTCTACATTTTGTGTCCCAGTAGATTTGCCATAAAAAAAATTGTTAAATTATTTTAATTTTAATGAATAACACACACACACACATACACTAATGTATGTAAATAAAACCATAATGTTATAGTCAATTATTATCTTAAATTGTTTAAGATGAATAAAATAAAATTTTGAATTTTAAAAGTAATTCAATTAATTTGTCAATTAAATTAATAAACTAAAATTAATTAAATATGATTTAATTAGTAAAATTAAAATTAATTAAATATGATTTTATTAATAAGATACATATACACATTATATAAGTTAATTAAATTATAATAGTTGTAAATAAATTAAACTTATATATAACTATGTATGTATAAAATAATACAAGTGGAACTGTAAGAAACCCAACTTAGGTTTTTAAGACTAGGTTAAATACAAAGTTATACACACACAAATATATATTATTTTAAATTTCAAACATAGTTTGCAATTATTCATATATGTACACATGTACGTATGTAGGTATGTATGTATATGTTATTTCAACTCAAGGTTTATAAAATGAACTTTTGTGTAAAATCACAAATTTAATTTAAATCCTTCCTAAGTTAACATTAGTTTCAAAGTCATTAGTTTTAGATTTCGAAACATATTAGTCAAAATTAGGATGTGTTTGACTATTCAAAATTGTTTTGAAATGCCATCAAAAGATGAGCAAATGAATGGAGATAATTCCTCCACCTTTTCTTCTCCTTATTAATTACTTAGTTAAACACAATTGATTGTCATTTTGGGTATAAGCAAGGATTTTGATTAGTTAAAATAACTTTATAACATATTATATATATATGTGTGTGTAAATATAGGTAAACTATATATATATTGTTACTTATATAATTTCAAAATAAACTATAGACAATAAAGGAATATATAAAAGGTAAATTTGTCTATTACGGTGTAAATCCAAACACTTATGTACATACACATTAACTATGTATACTGCTTATATGATGCGTTTGCATTGTACACATATGAGTTTATTTGATACATTCATTGTAATATATTTAAATTTATTTTAAATTTAAAACTCCTTTAAATAATTTAAATAATAAAAGATTTTATTTAAAACAAATATAAGATTTGATCTAATAAGTCTTTAGACTTCATAGGCTTAATAGATCCATAAATAGATTTTTTTTGAAATCTACGTATTTCACCCGCTTTCAACTGGTCTAGTTCCTTTAACATCCATTGAGACCAAAGTACGTAACACTCTCTAAATGTTGGGCAGTGTATTACTCATGGTTGCCATGGCACTAAGGGCTTATGTATTGATAGTTATTGGATAACTATGTAATGACTCATTTGAGAGATTCTTGTTGGTTAATAATAACCAAGGTCAAACAGGAATCTCCAAGTGATGATATTACACGGTTCTCTCAATTTGATAATACTTTTGAACTTCAATGTGAATATTATGCTTTGATTATAGTTCAATCATGGTATAACGTCCACTAAACACTATAGTTGGGTTTGATTGAAGCAATAGTAGTAAAACACTATTCCATAGAGAATTCGTCTCTTCAGTTATATAAGGTTAATATCACAATCAACTATACACTACAACAAAAATACTCTATTACAACGTCCTTTTTACAACGGGCAATTGCTGCCCGTTGTAATAGTTGACTACTACAACGGTCAGTTCAGGCCCGTTGTAATAGATTTCTTATATAATGTCTTTTCTACAACGGGCAAAGATTGCCCGTTGTAATAGATTGCTATTACAACGGTCATTTTATGCCCGTTGTAATAGATGTTAATTTTACAATGTCCATACAATGCCCATTGTAATAGAGGTGCCAATTTTACAACGGGCTAAATCTGCCCGTTGTAATAGGTGCCAATTTTACAACGGGCTTAAAATGCCCGTTGTAATAGGTAACCCTAATTTTTAGACCACAAAAATTATAGAGGCTGGCCCTCTTTTCTTCTTTTCCGTGAAGCAATACTCTCGTTCCTCTTTTCCTCTTTTCTTCGCTCGAAAAATTAGGGATTTCGAATTTGTTGAAGCCGCGAATTATATACGGTTATTTGCTTTGTCACTTTGATTCGAAGCCGGCTGCTTCTCGATCGAGTTCGACTTGTATTGGTATGTTACTTTCCTTTTGCTTTTCTGGTAGATATTCTTGAACTCGATCGATCGATGATTCCTTTTGCTTTTCTGGTAGATATTCTTCGGTGAATGGGGCGACAAAAGTCAGGTACTTCTTATTGACATGCATTACCTGCTTTTCAATAGGTAATTTTTTTTTCCTATTTTAGCTTCATGCCCATCCATTACAGATCGCTACTATTGGACTGGCTGCGGATGCAAACCCTTTTGGTGTTGTACTTGGTGGAATTTTGTAAGAAAATATACTGCACTTCGTACATTAATAATGTTAATACTTCCACTAAATGCACCAATTTTCATTCTGTTTTCCATCATTTTTATTGAAGTGCAACTGCTCTCTATTTGTAGACCTATGTATCTGATATCATAAATATCATGGGCCAATATGCACTTAACTAAATAACTATACAATTCTTTGATGCTTTTTTAATTAAGTTATATATGTTAATTTTGGGATCAGTTAGTTGACATTTCAATCACCACTGCAATGAAGTTCATTTCATTGCACATTTCACCTTTTTATGTTTATATAATTTTATATTGTTGTTGTTGTAGAGGACAAGCATTGTGCACAACTGCAGCTGTTCTTGGTGGCAAGAGCTTGGCTTCTCAAATATCTGAAAAGATGGTAAAGACAATACATATCTTATTTGATATCTGTTTGAAAACCCGTGTGATTGTGACATGATATATCATTGATTTTTTTATATTTGAAATTGTCAATATAGGTGGCTCTTTCTAGTGGATTGCTTTTCTTAATATTTGGTCTTCAGTCAATGTTCGCCAGTACTGGAGAATCATGATGAATAGCATCCGAATATAAATTAAGAGGAGGTCTGACAGCTTCGCTACGGAAAAAACAGGAAGTTAATTGAAGCATCAGATTATAAATTAAGAGGTTAGAAGTTGAAGCAAAATGGGAGTTGAGTTGTGTATACACAGAACATCATGACTGGTCGAGTGGTCCCCCTTCATCCGTTCTTGTATGATTTATCAATTTTCAGTATTATTTGATTTATTTCTAACACAATGTTCAACTATGCAGAATGCAGCAAAAAAATATGGTCAACCTATTACAACATCGCCTATTACAACGGTCGGCTGCCCGTTGTGGAACACATATTACAACGGGCATTGCCCGTTGTAAAAAGCCTGTTTTGTTGTAGTGATAGTCAACTCAAAGTCAAAAAATCTGGCAAGAGCAGTATGATTAATAGTAAATATTATTATTAAGCAATATACTTTGTTTAAGGACCAATCGAGTTCAATGTGGACAATATCGAAATTTTGACCAAAACCTTATTCTATAAGTCCAAAAGTGGTATAGTGTTGACAAACCGAATTGCCGTAAACAATCATTACTAAAAGGTACAATTTAAATTATAATATTATATTTTACCAATAAAGATATATAAGCAAAAAATTTGGCCAAACTGTAACTTCACTAGCTAATGTAACGAGTGAATATTAATATTTGAATAGTTTGATATTGATCGCTAACCAAATTTACACCTACAAGTCAGACAACCGTTTTGATGATTTCTCCAAAATGCCACATGATTTAATTGATTTATAAATTACTATTAATTAATATTTATGAAATATCAATTAATTAATTATTTTCTATATTGGGTGATATTAGTATTTTTCTGAGTGTCATTAGTAATTAATTGGGTGTGTATATAAAAGTTATATATGTACGTATCGATATATGATATCGATACACATTTAAATACAATTTAAATGGTATTAATTACTTAATAGGTTTGAGGTATTTTGATGGTTTATCGAGCCCAACTTATGGCCGGCTATGATTTGCAAAGGGGAAGGGATATTTTGGTTTTTAAATTCTAGATATAGTTCAAGAATTGGAAAGGGGAATTAGTTAAAGGAGGAGAATTTGTCTCCTTCCTTCCCCTATTTAAACAACCATACCCCTTCACTTTATTTCTTCTTAGTTGCCTCTTCCTCATGGCCATGTGCTCCTCTACCCCCATTTGGCTAAATATTCATGTAACCTAAATAAATCGAAACAAATATAAATAGTGGTATTTTGAGCCATTGCAACACTAGAGGATTGATTTAAGGTGAATCTAGGAGAACGCATCAATCAACGTATGTTCAAAGGCACCATCATTAAGATATGACGTATGATTTATAATTTATTATACGTTTCATGCAGTAGATACTATTTATAACTATTTTATACAAGCATTATTTGTCTCTTATTTTATCTGATATATGATTTCAATGATTGAAGTATAATTATTAATATTGTAGTTTAATATATATATATATATCATTCACCTTCTTCCATGACTTATATATAAATATATTATTTTTAAATCAATAATAACAATTTTAATTAATTAAAATTGTTGTTTATTAATTATGATTCATTTATATGTAATATGTTTTAAATCATTTTAAAATTAATTATATGTATATAAAAGGATTTTGGATTTTAGTAGAAAAATTTAATGTCGAATACATATTTTAATATGGAGGAATTAGTTTAAAAGACAAAAATTTGTATTTTTAGCCTTAAGGACACAACATCCATATTTTAGTCACAGAGACAAACATTCTTCCAAAATTAGTCATAGGGACAAATCGTCAAAATTACCAACCACCACTTCTCGCACCATCACCCGCCGCCATCACCTCCAGCCTCACCGCCGCTCCCACACCACTACAATCACCAAAATATGAAATTTTAGTAGCAGGCTCGACACTGCTACTATGTAGTATCATTTCTTTTTATTAAATAAAATAATATTAGGCAGTATCATTAATGTCATTATAAGCTAAAATATACATATACTTCTACTTTTCCAGTTTAAATTTACTCCTTCGTAGTCCCCATCAACACAGATCCTACTATACATAAAGAAAAGGTGCATCATTAATTTTTTTTAAAACAGAAAAACTTATACTGCACATTATCATTTATATCTACCATCAAAAAACTGCTACTATCAAAACATTGCTACTATCAAAATGTGTATAAAACTGCAACTATCAAATGTATATCTACTATCAAAAAAATGCTACTATCAAATGTGTATAAAACTACTACTATCAAATGTGTATAAAACTGCTATTATCAAAATGTATATAAAACCGCCATAATCAAAATGTGTATACAGTATCAATTACTGTTATTATCAAAAAAAACATAAATTGTGCAACTATAATTCATAAATACTTTTAAATGTATATAAACTGCTATTATAATTCATAAATACTATTAAATGTGTATAAACTGCTACTATACTTCAAGAAAAAAACTTAAATTCACAAACTACTACTACAGACATAATAAATGCACACTTCGTCTATAGAATTCAAAAACTGCTATTAAAATTCATAAACTGCTACTATAATTCATAAAACTGCTACTATAATGTAACACCCCTAATTTTTGATAACATTATTCAAGAGATTTAATTAGATAAATTAAATAGAATAATGATGATAAGGAGATTGAGATTTGAATAAAACTATAAGAAGGCTGTGCTTAATTTACCTTAATGGGCTTAAAATGGCTTTTAAATTATTAATTAAAACATGGGCATATTAGTAAATGTAGCCGCTCCTTATTATTCACGGCCACACACTTTTATTTGCCCATTCACGTTCATTTTCTCAAAAACTCAAAAAAGCAAATTTAACATAAGAAGAGCCGGCCATTAACAAGGAAGAAGAGGAAGAGAAATTCAATCAAGTTAAGGAATTAAAGCTAGGGGATTAATTTCAATTCAAATCTCAAAGCTCTTATCATAGTTAAGGTAAATAATAATTCATTCCATCCCTATTTTGTTTTTATAATCATATGTTTTCGGATTTAAGATTAAATTCGTTTTTATGAACTGTTGGATGATGATATGCTTGAATTATTATGGGTTTGATTTAAACCAATTCGTTTTTATGAACTGTTGGTAGATTATTATTCATACTAGGCTTTATGTCTGACTCGAAGTGTTTATTTTCCCCTTAAACTCTCTGGTTCTCAATTGATTTTTGAGTAGTTTGAGGTTTAGGGTTTTCAGGTGTTCTTTTAGATGAATAAAGCTTCTGGTGACGTGCAGGAGGCATGCTAGCTACTTAGAGTTATTCTATTTTGCTGTGTTTGGTTGTAAAGGCAAACTTGTTTGTTGCCTTATTATATACTTTGATCATCCAAAGGGGGCAACTTCATATGTCGCTCTTGGCGTATTTTATAATAAATATATGTTATCTGAACATGGTCTGCGTACTGGGATTATGTAATGAATCTGCAATGTTTTGAAATGGAATGTGGAATTTGTTTGCTATTTAATTTTTTTCCATATTATTGTGTTTTTGTGTATCAATGTATCTAACATTGCCGTATTTGGTCGTCGAGGATTAATAACTATGGATGACGCAGCATCCATAGTCGTTAGTTTTGGGCCTCCAAGTAGGGGGATGTTACAAGTTGGTATCAGAGCATAAGTTTATGAAACTTTAAAAGAAACTTAGACCTAAAAGATTTTTCAAACATAATACAATGAATCTGACAATAAGATTGGGGTTCGGGTTAACACTATAGTAATGTACTTGTATTTGATATATAGTTATATATATAAGTATGTATTCTTCGATCTCTTAGACCGTTCTTCTATATCTTACTAAGGCTCGTATGCAGATTTACAAGAAAGGAGATATGGAAGCAGGAAATAGAATAGGACGTCGAGGTGGAGGAAGCACCATAACTAATGGAAATGCTTGACCCACCACCGGAAGGAACCCGGGTCAACCGGTTAATGCTAATAACCAGTATGCTGATGCCAATGTGGGTGCTGGAAATCCACCAGTAGATATGGGGGCGATGTATCAGTTCTTCATCAATATGATGCAAGCAGGAGTTGCTATTGGAGTGGCTGGAGATGTATTAGGAGCTAATCCTATAGCTCCAGTTGGAAAAAATTATGCTAAGCTGAGTAGAGACTACACCGGTTTGGGTGGAAAGCCATTCATAGGGACAGAGGATGCTATTGAGGTAGAGAATTGGCTGTTGCATTGTGAGCGTATATTTGCTGATTTGGGTTTGGATGACGGACAAAAGAGAAGGTTGGCCTCTAGGCAGTTACAAGGGTCAGTGCTTCTACCGGAGTTCTGGAGGAGCAGTTGACTTGGGCAGATTTTAGAAGGAGATTTGAGCAGAAGTTTTTGTCTGAGTTTGCTATGTCAGAGCTGATGAGGAAGTTTATGGATCTAGAGCAGGGAGAGATGGCGGTTGTTGAGTATGCCACTAAATTTGAGGAGATGTCCCGTTATGGACATAATATTATAGACACTGACATCAAAAGGAACGAGAGGTTCATTAGGGGACTGGGGCCCGAGAATGCTAAGGCGACCCTGCCACATCTTCGTGATTCTAGTAATTTAGTTGTGGAGATGGCCATTCTCCATGAGGAGATGCTTGCTAATTGTGCTAGAGAGAAGCCAGTGGAAGTTCAGGGTTCTCAGGGAAAGAAGAGAAAGTTCTTCAAGAAGAAGGGAGCCCAGAAGGGAGATACTACCAAGAAGGCAAAGGCGGAGTTAGTTTGCTATAAGTGTGACATAAAGGGTCATTATGCGAATGAATGTCGGTCAGGTAATGGGAAGAAGGTTGCAACTAAGAAGAATGTGAAGTGCTTCAACTATGATCAAGTAGGGCATTATATGAATCAGTGTCCAGAGCCAGTCGGGGCTGATAAGGGAAAGGTTTTTGCTATTGGACCAGCTAGGCCTACTACAGCAGATAGAGGGAAGGCTGTGATGGAAAGTACGCTTTTGATTCAGAGTATACCAGTTAGGGTACTTTTTGATACTAGTGCATCACATTCATTTATATCTCAGTGCTTAGTTGATAGATTATGCTTAGAACCCACCTACCTTGTTACTTCCTTAAGGGTTGCGAATCCAATAGGAGGGTATGCAACTCTAGGGTTGAGATGTGACTAGTTAGAACTTGATTTGTTAGGTCATAAGCTTGCTTGTAGCCTGTATGTTATTGATTTCATAGATTTCGGAATTATTTTGGGTATAGATTGGTTGGGTAGGCATGAGGCTAGAATATTTTGCAAGGATAGGGAGATATCACTGAGACACCATGATAGTCATAACCGAGTAATATTTGCTTAGTGATATGGAGATAGGAGATGAGTTAAGTCAGGTTCGGGTAGCAAGAGAGTTTGCAGATGTCTTTGAGCCAGTCACAGGACTACCTCTGAAACGAGCAGTTGAGTTTCCTATAGATCTTATGCCCGGAGCTAAACCTGTGAGTAGACCACCTAGTTGGATGACACCGACTGAGATGAAGGAATTGAAGATGAAGCTAGTGGATCTCGAAGGAATGAATTTTATTAGGCCAAGCATTTCGCCTTGGGGAACGGCCGTGGTGTTTGTGAAGAAACCAGATGGGCCGTTGAGAATGTGTATCGACTATCGTAAGTTGAACAAAAGGATGATTAAGAATAAGTATCCTTTGCCAAGAATAGATGATCTGTTCGATCAGTAAAGTGGAGACAGAGTGTTTTTCCAGTTGGATTTGGCGACAGGTTTCCATCAGTTAAGAGTGGCAGAGGACAATATTCCTTTGATAACATTTTGGACTAGGTATGGTTCGTATGAGTGGTTAGTGATGCCGTTTGGATTAATGAATGCACCTGCTTTCTTCGTGGATTTGATGAACCGAATTTTTCGAAAGTACTTGGATAGGTTTGTGCTAGTGTTTATAGATGACATTTTAGTATACTCTAAGGATGAGAAAGAGCATGAGGATCATCTTAGAGTGGTGCTAGAGACACTGAGGCAGAATCAGCTGAAGGCGAAGTTTACCGAGTGTCATTTTTGGAAGAAAGAGGATAAGTTTCTTGGTCATGTGGTTTTAGAGGAAGGATTTTTAGTTGATCCAGATAAGATCAAAGCGGTGAATAATTAGAAGAGACCAAAGATGGTGACTGAGATTAGGAGTTTTCTTGGACTCGCTGGCTACTACCGGAGATTCTTTGAGGATTTCTCGTGAATAGCAGCACCCTTGACTAAGTTAACCAGGAAGGATGTGAAGTTTGTTTGGTCCTACAAATGTGAGGAAGCATTCCTTAAGTTAAAGCATTTATTGACCAATGAACCAGTGTTATTAGTTCCATATGGAAACCAAGGTTTGGTGGTGTATACTGATGCATGCGCAACTGGATTAGGAGCAGTGTTGATACAGAACGGTAAAGCGATTCAAAGGGAAGAGTGTATTCAATCTCGTTGGGAATTTTGTAAAACAATTTTTCGTACTCGGTTTCGCGTTCGTCGTTAAGGTCAAGTGTCTCGTTTTCGAAGTTTTCGTGAATGGCACTAACTTCCAACGTTTGGTCATGAGGTTCGTTTGATTGGTTTTCAAGATTGAAAATGTTGAGATCCAAAGTCATGTTTCCAAAAGAGATTTTCATCGAACCGTTACGACAATTGATTAAGGAATTTGAGGTGGCTAAGAATGGCCGGCCTAAAATCAGTGGAATTTGACTCGCGAGATTTGACACGGGTTGTGTTTCGAGAACGATAAAGTCAACGGGGAATATGAATTGCCCTACTCAAATGAGCACGTCCTCGATTTCTCCCACGGGCTTCTTAATCGAGCGATCGGCAAATTGAAGCGTGACTTTTGTGGGTTTGAGCTCAGCTAAGCCTAATTCTTTGTACACGGAGTATGGAATCAAGTTGACACTCGCACCTAAGTCTATCAAGCATTTGTTAATCGTCTTATCTCCAATTGTACATGAAATCGTAGGGCATCCAAGATCTTTGTAATTTACGGGTATGGATTGGGACTAGACTTCGCTCAAACTGGCGGCTAAGAAGACTTTTTTGGGCACTTGAGTGTGTCGCTTTTGGGTGCATAAGTCCTTAAGAAATTTCGCGTACGTGGGGACTTGTTGAACGATGTCAAGAAGCAGAATGTTAACTTTCACTTGTTTAAAAATTTCCAACATCTTTTCCATTTGGTCCGAGTGTTTCTTTGGTCGAAGACGATGTGGAAATGGGACACGATACTCGGTAGGTGGGTCTACTCGAGTAGAAGAAGAAGGATTTTGATTGGCATTCGATTCGATGTTTGGCTCCACGTTCTGTTCAGATTCGTTCGTCGTTTTAGAAGTGTCGATAGAGTTTTCCGGTAAATCGTTTGGGTTAACGACTTGATTATTGATTTGTTTACCGGAACGTAAAGTTGTGATAGCATTCAATTGGGTGACATTGCTATCTTGAACAACATGGGCTTGATTTGAATTTGCGTTTTGACTTCTGGGATTTGGAAGGGGCTGATTTGGGAATGTTCCTCGTTCGTGTTCACTTACAGACGTGGCTAATTGACTCATTTGCATTTCGAGTTTTGCAATCGATTGGTTTGTGTTTTGCATATATGAGGTCAATAAATTTTGCAAATTGCTATTTGATTGAAGGCTTTGAGTAGTTGCTTTAGCCAACGTTTCAAGAGTTTTCTCAAGCGAAGTTAAACGTTTATCGTCTTGGGGAGTGTGAGCAGCATTTGGTTGAAAATTTGATAGTTGCGGTTGATTATGAGATGAACCCGCAAAGTTTGGTTGAAAATTGTTGGGCTGAAAGGGAGGATTCGAAGCATTATTCGGGAGTGCTTGAAAATTGGGACGAATTGTATTCTTGTTGGGATTGTTTTGGTTCCACGCAAAATTCGGATGATTTCTCCAACCAAGGTTGTACGTTGGAGAAAATGGGTCGTTTTTGGATTTATTGAAAGAATTGATTTGTTCGATAGAATTGGGACACTGATCGGCTATATGATTTAGATCGTTGCATTTATAACACATCGGTTGGGAAGCTTGATTCATTTGATTCGATGAGAAAACGTTATCGAATTTTTTAATCATTGCATCGATCTTAGCTTCCAAAGCAAAAGAAGATCTTATCGATTGTGCACTCGATCGTGAGTAAATTGATTTTTCGTTCGAACGTTCCCATCGGGATGATTTTTCGGCGAGGTTTTCAAGAAATTGCCAAGCATCGTCGTGATGTTGGGCAAGAAAATTGCCTTGGCACATTGATTCGAGCATGGTTCGGGAGCTGTTTTCGAGTCCATCGTATAAGATTTGGCAAATCGTCCATTTTTTAAAATTATGGTGTGGACATTTTATCAAAAGCTCTTTGAATCTTTCAAAATATATTCCGAATGGTTCTCCCTTGAATTGATGAATATTTACAATTTCGTTTCGGATTCTACTCTTTTTTTCCAAAGGGTAGAATTTTTTAAGAAAACTTTTACGAATTCTTCCCACGTTTTAATTGAGTTCGATGATAAGCTGTACAACCATTTTTCAGCATAATCCGTAAGAGCAAATGGGATTAATCGAAGTTTGATTCCGTCATCGGAAAGTTGTTGGAGTTTAATGGTTGCACAAACTTGTTCGAATTTCATAAAAAAGATGTATGGATCATCGTGCTCGAAATTGCCAAATATTGGAAGCGTGGCAATATGGTTCGAGTGAATTTCGAAATGGTTACCCATAGGGGCAGGTAACGTGATGCAAGATGGAATAGAAACTCTATCGGGAAAAATTCTATCCATAAGAGTTCGAGGAGCGTTTTTGTTTGCCATTTCGGGAGGATCGTCTGTTCGAGTTAAATGATTAGTGGTTAAGTCGCGAGTCCAACGATTTGTTGTTGTGTCACGAGTCCAAGTACTCATGCACAAGTGAAAGTCGAGAGGAGAAAAAAGTTAGAAACGAGTTTAGAGAATGAAAGAAGATTTGAAAAATGGGGTGAAAAATTGTTTTTGTTTTAGTTTTTTTTAAGGGAAGAAAAATATTTACCAAATGAAATTTATTTTCAAAAGAGAAGTTTGAATTTTTTTTTCAATAAGGGTGGAACAAAACTAAGAAAACTAAAGTAATAAAAAAAACTTAACCGGGCCTTCTATCCAAATCCGGCCCCTAAACAAATAAACCACTCTTATTAAAACGTATAACTTCAAAATCAAAAACTGCTTTATTCAAAATCTCGTTTCAATCAAAAATCATACAAAGAAAATTATCCTGGAATAAAAAACAAATCACAAATCAGAATAAAATCGCATGAAGTAGCTGTTTTGTTCTCGTTCGCAGTTGTTGATTAAGGTTGAACGGCGAAGGGACTTGATTGTGAAATTGGGTTGTTCGCTGAGGATTGGGGAGTTTGTAGTTGTTCGCGGTGATGATGATGATGGATTCGATGATGGAGTTGTAGCGCTCGCTTGCCTGATGGAGATGCAGTGGTGATCGTTTTAGTGTAAGGAGGAGTTCGATTGGGTGCGCAAGTAGAAGGAGGCATGTGATTTGATATGTAGCAGGGAGGGACAGAGGGACATGTGATTGGCTGAAGTGTTTATGTAGCTGTTTCTTGCTGCACTGTTGGGATGTGGTGAAGCAGAGGGTTTTTTTTATATATATTATAAGGTGGTAGGAGCACTGGTGGTGATGGTTGTTTGAATTAGTGGGATGTTGTGGCGGTTTGGTAGAGATGTTGAACTGGTTGTATGGCAGGGAGTGGAGATGTATGATTGATGTGTATGTATGGTGAAATGAATAGGCACTGCTGTGTGTTGTATGGTTTGAATTGAAGAAGTGTGGTAATGTAAGTCAGTGCGCAGGAGGTGGTTTGTTTTAAGGGGAGATTGACCGAGAGATGTAAACAAATGAAACAGTGAACAGTAAATCAAACAACTATTGTAACATCTAAACAAAATGTAAACGGAAGCAAAAGTGAAATAACTCTTTTTTTTAAATTGTGTATGTTTTTGTTTTCTGTTTTTTTATTTAAATATATGCAAATGCAAATGAAATTATAAAAGCAAGCAAACATGTAAAATGCAATCAAAAATCACACACAAACACACACAAATATTTTTTTTTAAATGCAAACTAACACACAAAACAATCACACATTAAAATCAAACAAACT
Organism: Allium fistulosum; assembly: GCA_030737815.1. NCBI lineage: Eukaryota > Viridiplantae > Streptophyta > Magnoliopsida > Asparagales > Amaryllidaceae > Allium > Allium fistulosum. Next base: position 5,386,064 of record JASFAW010000015.1, read on the forward strand.
AATTCGAATAGTAGAAAATCAAAATAAAAACCATTCCCCGGCAACGGCGCCAAAAACTTGTTAATCGACGGATTTTCTATCGAGTTAGAAAACCGTCGAAAAATTTCAAAATAAAATTACCGCAAGCGCACGGCGTACAAAAGTTAGTATGGGTCGATCCGCAGGGAATTGTGAGATTTTAAAATTTTCTAATCAATCAAATTAAACCAAAAGGGGAGAGGAAATTGTTAACTACAAAAAAGAGGCTAAAGATAGAATTAAAATGTGATTTAAAAACTATTGGACTAGAGAACAATTTAGAGGCAAATTCACTCTCATATTTTTGTAAATCAACAAATAATTTATGATCTCTAACTTTGATATTAAGTGAAATAATCATTGCATTTATCATAAGTATGGTTTGTTATGTTATTAATTAGCATAAATCAAACCATCAAACTATAATACAACAATTATACCACTTATAATTCTCATGAAAATGAAGCCAAAGAAAAAGCAATTTTAAGTATGATCTATTTACTATTGTAACTAGTAAAATAGATAATCAAATTTCATTTTTACTTTCATTTCAAATCAAAAATGGATTAGCAAATGATGATGCAAATTGTGTTTATAATGAATAAGAATAGCTCATTTGCAAAAGCAACATAAGCTATCAAACCCACTTGTATAAACTTGCATCAAAATTCACTCTTATGAATCATAAACAAAAAGAGATCATAAATCATTGAATGTTGAAATTACAAAATATTTGAGAGCTTCATTACCCCTAAATTGAAGGGGTTTAGCTACTCATTTGTGTTATCAAATCAACACTTGTAAATTTCAACATTAAAAAGCAAAGAAATTAAAACTAAGCAAAGGAAGAAAGAGAGATTAACAACTAACTATTTGCATAAAAATTAAAGCTACACTACTTGCATAAATGTAAATCTAAGCTATGAACATTAAAAGAAAGAGAGCATAAAAAAACATCAACAAAGAAGTAAAGAAAAGCATGAAGAAAAGAAAGGAGAAAGAGGCTTGGAAGCCATTTTTATTTCACTTTGATTATTGTTTACAACTTGCTAATTTCCTAAGGAAATATATGAGAGAGTAGAAGATAGATTCATGTACATAAGAGCGTTATTTATACATGCATAAAACCCTAATTCCATTTTTAGGGAGTTTCCCAAAATACCCTTTAGGAAGTGTGGCCTCCAAGTAACCATTAGCCACTAATTAATCCATCATTTGAAGTGCATGAAGTTTTAACTTCCACCTAGTTGTCCATTAGCTCCTAATTGTATATTTAGGTAAGTGGGTGGGACCCTCCATGATCTTGAACTTGAATTATTTCCTCTTCATTCCTTTGTATTTCCTTGTGCATGCATATATTATCATGAATCCCACTTCCATATGGATCAAAATATCCTATAAAAATCATAAAAATTGTCCAAGTAAAAATTCTTAAATGGACACATGCACAAAAATGACCATTTTGCCCTTGAATGAAGATGAAAATATGATGTTTGAAATAATTGAATTTTGGTTTTAACATGTAAAAATGCTCAAATATGATATTTATTTAAATAAAAAGAAATAAAATATGGATGTAAATATATGCACATTTACGTGCGCATCAAATACCCCCACACTTATCTTTTTATTCGTACTCGAATAAAGTAAAACTAAGATAAATCCGTTTTCGTAGGAAGCCCAATTGCATTGAGCGTATGCAACAAGCCGTTAAACCTCTGGGTGTCCCTAGTAGGACGAGTGTTGTCTCGTGAGGGTTTTCACCGTATACTACCCACAAAATCCAATTGCAAAGTGAAAATATTTACAAAATGCAAGATTTATTTACAATGAGATGAATGCGAGTTTTTGAAAATATTTACAAATGAAGGATTCACTTTCAAATCGACACTCATAAGTTGAATATAGGTTTTGGTCATTGTCTTGAAAATTTAAGTCATTTACTCGTCAAAACTTCCAACAAAAACCATAGTAAATAGACAATAGTTTAACTCATTGTTTCGGTTGACAACAAAGTGTAACTATGAAATAAATCCTTAGTTGATTATCAAAGTTTGTCAAAGTGGTATTCTCATTTCTTTTCAATAACAAGTTAAATCAAACAAGTTAAAATGGTGCTTGGATTTCAGTTGCTTACTCTTTCTTACTTGAAAATTTCATTGATATTAACAATATTTACATATGCCTAACTCAGGTAAACTAAGGCCAGATATATTACCCGTGCACTGCCTTGCAAACTGATGTGAGGGAAATACAGAGCATGGAGAGTGAACACACAAGTGTGAACACTTATCGACTGTAGGTATTATTAAAAAGAATTTTTATATACATACACCAAACTCAGATAAACTGAGGCCAGATATACCGATCATGCACTGCCTTTCGGGCTTACGTGAGAAGGGTACAGAGCATGGCGAGTGAACACATGACTCTAGGTGTTAAAAATATATACATATATACAATTTTATATATATATATATATTTTGTATTCTTTTTGTTTGAAAGAGAGAGTTTTGCAAAATCATCTAAGCACCATTTAACTTAGAAGATAAAAATGTTATATCCTTTACTTTAAATTTACCACTTTTTTAAACAAAGATTTTCAATTATAACATACTTCATACTTAACACATATGAACCATCCTATAAACTAGTTAAACCATTGTTATTTGTAATCAAACTTCATTTTTTATTTTTGTTAAGACAAACAAATTTTCAAAAATTTCAATTTATTAACCAAAACTTATACTTATCCTATAGTTTTTCTTCAAAAATAAATCAAAATGCTAAAAAGAAAATGTTTTTGGGATTTAGAAATTTCTTGATTTTTTTAGATAAAGGAAAATGCAAATTCAAAAATGCTATGAAACTTAAAAAATGAAAATGAGACTCCCCTCCACACTTAATTTTGATTGTGTCCCCACAGTCAATGCATGATATAATGAGTGTGACAGGGAAAACTATGTACATATTTACAAAAGAGGGTTAACATTCTTACAAGACGTAGCTTGGCTCATGAAGGATCATGAGCTCCTCCTCTTGGTTATTTGGAAATTCCAAGAAAAGTTTCAAACGATGATCGTTGACTTTGAAAATCGATCCATCCCTAGGGTTTTCTATTTCTACGGCACCATGTGGAAAAACAGTTCGTACCACAAATGGTCCAGTCCATCTTGATTTAAGTTTCCCATGGAATAAATGAAGTCTTGAGTCATATAAAAGAACTTTCTGGTTAGGCAAAAACATTTTCCTTAGGATTGACTTTTCATGAAAAACCTTGGTTCTTTCTTTGTAAATTTTCTCGTTTTCACACGCGTCGTTCCTAAGTTCTTCTAGTTCGTTGAGTTGTAGTTTTCGGTTTTCGCCAGCTTTCTCAAGATCAAAGTTTAAGTTCTTTATTGCCCACAACGCTTTGTGTTCAATTTCAACTGGTAAATGGCAAGCTTTACCGTAAACTAAACGAAATGGGGACATCCCAAGGTTAGTTTTAAAAGCAGTACGGTAAGCCCAAAGCGCGTCGGTCAATTTCTGAGACCAATCTTTTCGATTTTTATTGACAGTTTTCTCCAAGATTTGTTTTATTTGTCGATTTGAAACTTCAACTTGGCCACAAGTCTGAGGTTGATACGAAGTGGATAACTTGTGGGTTATCGAGTATTTTTTCACTAAAGTTTCAAAAGAACGGTTGCAAAAATGGGTTCCGTTATCACTGATTATTGTTCGAGGTATGCCCAACCTCGAATAGATGTTTTCTTTGAGAAATTTCACAACAATTCTATGGTCGTTGGTTTTGCAAGGAACGGCTTTGACCCATTTTGAAATGTAATTGACAGTGAGAAGGATATACAAGTTTCCAAAAGAATTGGGAAAAGGTCCCATAAAGTCGATACCCCAAACATCAAAGATTTCGATCGTAAGAATAGGGTTTAGAGGCATCATATCTCGTCGAGAAATTCGTCCAAGCATTTGACATCGATCGCAAGTTTTACAAAATTCAAACGAGCCTTTGAGAAGAGAAGGCTAATAGAAACCACACTGAAGCACTTTTTTCGTAGTTTTTCGAGGACCGAAATGTCCACCGCACGCTTGATCGTGACAAAACGAAAGAACACTCCTGATCTCATTATCCAGAATGCAACGTCGGATGATTTGGTCGGGACAATATTTGAACATGTATGGATCATCCAAATAGAAATATTTCACTTGGGACATGAATTTGCATTTGTCATGTTTGGACCAAGATGAGGGAGTTTCTTTAGTAACTAAGTAGTTCACTATATCATCGTACCATGGGTCGATAGAAATTGAAAGAAGTTGTTCATCGGGGAAGTTTTCATTGATTGGCCAAGAAGATGGTGCGTTCGGAAGATGAGACAAGTGATCGGCTAGGACGTTATCAGATTCTTTTTTGTCTTTAATTCTAAGGTCAAATTCTTGAAGTAAAAGGATCCAATGAATCAAATGGGATTTAGCATCCTTTTTAGCGAAGAGATATCGAAGCGCAGAGTGGTCCGTGTACACAGTAATGTGTGAACCTATCAAGTAAGGTCGAAACTTTTCGAGTGCAAAAACGACAGCTAGAAGCTCTTTTTCGGTTGTTGTGTAGTTGAGTTAAGCGTCGTTCAAAGTCATACTCGCGTAGTAAATGACATGCAGGATTTTGTTGATGCGTTGTCCTAAGACAACACCAACGGCAAAGTTCGAAGCATCACACATTATTTCAAAAGGAAGATCCCAATTGGGTGCGGAAATGATTGGAGCAGAAATGAGTTCGTTCTTAAGACGTTCAAAAGACGGATACAATAAGAGTTAAAATCGAAAGGAATGTCTTTTCCAAGAAGAGTCGTCAAAGAATGAGCGATTTTTCTAAAGTCTTTCACAAAGCGTCGGTAAAAACCAGCGTGTCCTAGAAATGCTCGAATGTCCTTAACAGATTTGGGAATGGGTAGATTTGCAATGACATCGATTTTCGCTTTATCTACCTCAATGCCTTTATTTGAGATGATATGTCCAAGGACTATGCCTTGTTTCACCATAAAGTGGCATTTTTCCCAATTCAAAGTCAAATGTTTTTCTTTACATCGATATAGAACCAACTCGAGATGATGTAAACATTGGGAAAAAGAATCGCCAAAGATAGAGAAATCATCCATGAAAACTTCTAGAAAGCATTCGACCATATCGGAAAAGATACTAACCATGCATCGTTGGAAAGTCGCAGGAGCGTTACAAAGTCCGAATGGCATACGTCGATAAGCAAACGTACCGAATGGACACGTGAAAGTCATTTTGTCTTGATCTTCGGGAGCGATTGGAATTTGGTTATAGCCGGAATAAACTTCAAGGAAGTAGTAGAATTCATGGCCGGCTAAACGTTCAAGCATTTGGTCAATGAAAGGAAGAGGGAAGTGATCTTTACGTGTTGCGGCATTTAGTTTTCGATAGTCAATGCAAACACGCCAACCCGTTTGAGTACGAGTTGGAATAAGTTCATTTGAATCGTTCTTAACAACGGTTAGCCTAGACTTTTTCGGTACAACGTGAATTGGGCTGATCCATGAACTATCAGAGATTAGGTAAATGATTCCGTTGTCGAGAAGTTTAAGAATTTCATCATGCACCGCATCTTTCATTTTTGGATTAAGCCTTCGTTGTGAGTCACGAACAGGCTTGGCATCGTCGATTAAATGAATGCGATGTTGAACAATAGCAGGGCTAATTCCCTTCATATCGGTAATCGACCATCCAATCGCATCCTTATTTTTCGAAAGAATAGAGAGAAGAGAAGCTTCTTGGTCAAGAGAAAGATCATTATAAATTATGATAGGACAAGTTTCGTTTTCACCTAAGTATGCGTACTTAAGGTGATCGGGAAGTGGTTTGAGGTCCAACTTTGGGAGTTTTTCGATCAATGAGTTGGGTTGAGATTCGGACTCAACTGGAAGCGATTCAAAGGGAAGAGTGTATTCAATCTTGTTGAGAATTTTGTGAAACAATTTTTCATACCCGGTTTCACGTTCGTCGTTAAGGTCAAGTGTCTCGTTTTCGAAGTTTTCGTGAATGACACTAACTTCCAACGTTTGGTCATGAGGTTCGTTTGATTGGTTTTCAAGATTGAAAATGTTGAGATCCAAAGTCATGTTTCCAAAAGAGATTTTCATAGAACCGTTACGATAATTGATTAAGGCATTTGAGGTAGCTAAGAATGGCCGACCTAAAATCAGTGGAATTTGACTCGCGGGATTTGACACGGGTTGTGTTTCGAGAACGATAAAGTCAACTGGGAATATGAATTGCCCTACTCGAATGAGCACGTCCTCGATTTCTCCCACGGGCTTCTTAATTGAGCGATCGACAAATTGAAGCGTGACTTTTGTGGGTTTGAGCTCACCTAAGCCTAATTGTTCGTACACGGAGTATGGAATCAAGTTGACATTCGCACCTAAGTCTATCAAGCATTTGTTAATCTTCTTATCTCCAATTGTACATGAAATCGTAGGGCAGCCAGGATCTTTATAATTTACGGGTATGGATTGGGACAAGACTTCGCTCAAACTGGCAGCTAAGAAGACTTTTTTGGGCACTTGAGTGTGTTGCTTTTGGGTGCACAAGTCCTTAAGAAATTTCACGGACGTGGGGACTTGTTGAATGATGTCAAGAAGTGGAATGTTAACTTTCACTTGTTTAAAAATTTCCAACATTTTTTCCATTTGGTCCGAGTGTTTCTTTGGTCGAAGACGATGTGGAAATGGGACACGTTACTCGGTAGGCGGGTCTACTCGAGTAGAAGAAAAAGAATTTTGATTGGCATTCGATTCAACGTTTGGCTCCACGTTTTGTTAAGATTCGTTCGTCGTTTTAGAAGTGTCGAGAGAGGTTTTCGGTAAATCGTTTGGGTTAACGACTTAATTATCAATTTGTTTACCGGAACGTAAAGTTGTAATAGCATTCAATTGGGTGACATTGCTATCTTGAACAACATGGGCTTGATTTGAATTTGCATTTTGACTTCTGGGATTTGGAAGGGGCTGACATGGGAATGTTCCTCGTTCGCATTCACTTACAGACGTGGCTAATTGACTCATTTGCATTTCGAGTTTTGCAATCGATTGGTTTGTGTTTTGCATATATGAGGTCGATAAATTTTGCAAATTGCTATTTGATTGAAGGCTTTGAGTAGTTGCTTTAGCCAACGTTTCAAGAGTTTTCTCAAGTGAAGTTAAACATTTATCGTCTTGGGGAGGGTGAGCAACATTTGGTTGAAAATTTGATTGTTGCGGTTGAATATGAGATGGACCCGCAAAGTTTGGTTGAAAATTGTTGGGTTGAAAGGGAGGATTCGAAGCATTATTCGGGAGTGCTTGAAAATTGGGACGAATCGTATTCTTGTTGGGATTGTTTTGGTTTCACGCAAAATTCATATGATTTCTCCAACTAGGGTTGTACGTTGGAGAAAATGGGTCGTTTTTGGCTTTATTGAAAGCATTGATTTGTTCGACAGAATTGGGACACTGGTCGGCTATATGATTAGGATCGTTGCATTTATAAAACATCGGTTGGGAAGCTTGATTCATTTGATTCGATGAAAAAACATTATCGAATTTTTTAATCATTGCGTCAATCTTAGCTTCCAAAGCAAAAGAAGATCCTATCGATTGTTCACTCGATCGTGAGTAAATTGATTTTTCGTTCGAACGTTCCCATTGGGATGATTTTTCGGCGAGGTTTTCAAGAAATTGCCAAGCATCGTCGTGATGTTGGGCAAGAAATTGCCTTGGCTTATTGATTCGAGCATGGTTCGGGAGCTGTTTTCGAGTCCATCGTATAAGATTTGGCAAATCGTCCATTTTTCAAAATTATGGTGTGGACATTTTATCAAAAGCTCTTTGAATCTTTCAAAATATATTCCGAATGGTTCTCCCTTGAATTGATGAATATTTACAATTTCGTTTCGGATTCTACTCTTTTTTTCCAAAGGGTAGAATTTTTTAAGAAAACTTTTACGAATTCTTCCCACGTTTTAATTGAGTTCGATGATAAGCTGTACAACCATTTTTCAGCATAATCCGTAAGAGCAAATGGGATTAATCGAAGTTTGATTCCGTCATCGGAAAGTTGTTGGAGTTTAATGGTTGCACAAACTTGTTCGAATTTCATAAAAAAGGTGTATGGATCATCGTGCTCGAAATTGCCAAATTTTGGAAGCGTGGCAATATGGTTCGAGTGAATTTCAAAATGGTTACCCATAGGGGCAGGTAACGTGATGCAAGATGGAATAGAAACTCTATCGGGAAAAATTCTATCCATAAGAGTTCGAGGAGCGTTTTCGTTTGCCATTTCGGGAGGATCGTCTGTTCGAGTTAAACGATTAGTGGTTGAGTCACGAGTCCAACGATTTGTTGTTGTGTCACGAGTCCAAGTACTCATGCACAAGTGAAAGTCGAGAGGAGAAAAAAGTTAGAAACGAGTTTAGAGAATGAAAGAAGATTTGAAAAATGGGGTGAAAAATTGTTTTTGTTTTAGTTTTTTTTAAGGGAAGAAAAATATTTACCAAATGAAATTTATTTTCAAAAGAGAAGTTTGAATTTTTTTTTTCAATTTTCAAATATTTGCCAAAGGATTTTTTCAACAAAATTTTTTTTTAGAAAATGGAAATTTGATTTTTGTTTTTTTTTATTTTCAAAATTTTTTTTTGAAAGGATTTTTTTTTTGGATTTTTGTTTTTGATTGAAAAACTTCAAAGGAAAGGAAAAGAGGATTTTTCTCTTTTTTTTGGATTAAAAACTAAGTTAAGTAAAATTTACAATTTTTTTTGGATTTTTGGATTTTTTTTGTTTTTTTAAAATATGCATGAACTAATGCAACTAAATGAATGCAAAGGACTTAATTACAGTTTTCTGTTCTTAGTAGCTCCTAACCCAAAATTGTATAATCACACTTTGTTTTAAATCAACAAAAATATTTCTTAGCCAAGTAACAGACTGGGGTTATCGGTGCACCATGAATCACCGTAGCAATGCAACCGAAGGTTTAAGTACCTTCAGAGTAACAACCACTATAATATTTACGAATCACCGTAATATTTATAAATGGTTATTACTCTACCGTAGCCTAGACACCTAGAAATAAAATTGTTCAAAGAAAACAATTGTGAAGGTACAATTAAGCTCTAGATGAGCTCGTGACACCCTTAAGTCGAATGTCTTACCTTTATTATTAGTAAAATTCTACGATAAATGCATTTGTGGGCTAAGGAAAGGGTGATGAAATCCCTCACCTTATGTGACTTGGGGTATTGCCCTTAGAAAAGAAAATAAAACGAGATGAATGCAAAGCGAAATTAAACATGAATTTACATTGCAACTAAAATGAAGTTGGTTTTTGTTTTTGGATTCTTGAATTTTTTTATTTTTTATATATAAATGCAAATGCAAGTAACCAACAATGCAATTCAAATAAAAACAAGAGATGAAAGCACAATACAAGAGCGTGCAGATTATTAGCAAATTTTTTTAGCGGTAATTTTTTTTAGCAAAGCAAGGCAAAGCGCTTCTTCTTTATTTTCTACTTGGGCAACCTGAAAATAAAAGCAAGATATATACAACTGTTTTTTTGAAACAAATTAAAAACAAACCAAAACAAAACTCAAAACAAATTGAGCAACTCTTTTTTTTAATAAGGATTGACTAAAAAAAGTAAAACCAATCAATTAAAACAAATCAAAAGAAATAAAAAGAAAGCTCAAGAAAAAGGAACCAAGTTATTTTTTATTTTTTTAATGAAAAGAAAACTCAAGAAACTGGGCCTTTTATCCAAATCCGGCCCCTAAACAAATAAACCACTCTTATTAAAACGTATAACTTCAAAATTGAAAACTGCTTTATTCAAAATCTTGTTTCAATCAAAAATCATACAAAGAAAATTATCCTAGAATCAACAACAAATCACAAATCAGAATAAAATCGCATGAAGAAGCTGTTTTGTTCTCGTTTGCAGTTGTTGATTGAGTTTGAACGGCGAAGGGACTTGATTGCGAAATTGGGTGTTTCGATGATTCAGATAGGGGCGTTTGTAGTTGTTCGCGGTGATGATGATGATGGAGATGCAGTGGTGATCATTTTAGTGTAAGGCGGAATTCGATTGGGTGCGCAAGTAGTAGGAGGCAAATGGTTGCGGCGATGGTTGGGTGAATTCAAGGCAGTGGTTTGCTGAGGCTGTGATGATTGAACGTTGAGGGGCAAGTGGAGGTGAATTGCTGCAGTGATGGTCGAATTGGGGAATCGCAGTGGTCGGCGTTATGTAGAAGTTCATGGGTTGCAGTGTGAAGTGCTTTGATGTCGAGCAGTGTGGTGTGTGGAAGTTTGCAGTTTGCAGAGGCAGTCAGTGAGAAACTTGATGTTGTGGAGAGGATGCAGGCTGTTCGGTTGCTGTGAAGACAGAGGATGAAGTTGATTGTGTGGATGTTCGACAATGGTGAGTGGGAAGTATGGCAAGTGATGAATGTTATGGTGTTGGAAGTTAGGTTAATAGTTGATGAGTGGAGGTTGGAAGCAGCGGGAAGGAGTGGCCTTCAATGAGGCAAGGCAGTTGAAGTGTTTTTGAAGGCAATTGCAAAGGATTCAGGTTAAACAGTGCAGGCAAGTGTTATGTTTTGAAGTTTGTTGCTGTGATTATGGAGGAGGTGGCAGTTTGTAGAGTTTGACGGCCATGCGGTGGTTGTTAACAGCAGTAGAATGGTTTGAATTGGTTGTATTGGGATGAAATGAGTTATTGGCACTTGACAGTGTAGTTCTGTTTTAGTAGGAGATGACGTTGGTGGATGTATGAGTGATTGGTGAAGATGAGAATGGCAGTAGAAGCTGATGTTTGCTGCAGTGGTGGTTGTAATAGGTTGTGAACGTTTGTATGGACAGTGGAGCTTTGGCATATGTGGTGCTGTGATGGAACTGTAGAAATGATGGTATGGTGTTTGTTGTGACTGTTGGTTGGTCGAAGCAAGGAGGTAGGAGAATGTTTGTGGGTGTTTATGACCGAACGATGGTCAGAACCAGTTGAGGCGGTGAGAACTTGATGTTGTGAATATGAAGTTGTTGTATGCCTCTTATTGACAGTATGGGTTTGAGGGTAGTTGTTGATTTGATATGTAGCAGGGAGGGACAGGGAGACTGGAGATTGACTGAAGTGTTTATGTAGCTGTTTCTTGCTGCACTGTTGGGATGTGGTGAAGCAGAGGGTTTTTTTATGTTGTAAGGTGGTAGGAGCACTGGTGGTGATGGTTGTTTGAATCAGTGGGATGTTGTGGTAGTTTGGTAGAGATGTTGAACTAGTTGTATGGCAGGGAGTGGAGATGTATGATTGATGTGTATGTATGGTGAAATGAATAGGCTCTACTGTGTGTTGTATGGTTTGAATTGAAGAAGTGTGGTAATGTAAGTCACTGTGCATGAGAAGTATGGTGGTTTGTTTTGAGGGGAGATTGACTGAGAGAAGTTAACAAATGTAACAGTGAACAGTAAATCAAACAACTATTGTAACATCTAAACAAAATGTAAATGAAAGCAAAAGTGAAATAATTCTTTTTTTTTAAATTGTGTATGTTTTTGTTTTTTTTAAATGCAAACTAACACACAAAACAATCACACGTTAAAATCAAACAAACTAATTCGAAGAGTAGAAAATCAAAATGAAAACCATTCCCCGGCAACGATGCCAAAAACTTGTTAATCGACGGATTTTCTATCGAGTCAGAAAACCGTCGAAAAATTTTGAAATAAAATTATCGCAAGCGCACGACGTACAAAAGTTAGTATGTGGCAAGTACGGGTCGATCCGCAGGGAATTGTGAGATTTTAAAATTTTCTAATCAATCAAATTAAACCAAAAGTGTAGAGGAAATTGTTAACTACAAAAAAGACGCTAAAGATAGAATTAAAATTTGATTTAAAAACTATTGGACTAGAGAACAATTTAGAGGCTAATTCACTCTCATATTTTTGTAAATCAACAAATAATTTATGATCTCTAACTTTGATATTAAGTGAAATAATCATTGCATTTATCATAAGTATGGTTTGTTTATGTTATTAATTAGCATAACTCAAACCATCAAACTATAATAAAACAATTATAACACTTATAATTCTCATGAAAATGAAGCCAAAGTAAAAACTATTTTAAGTATGATCTGTTTACTATTGTAACTAGTAAAATAGATCATCAAATTTCATTTTTACTTTCATTTCAAAATCAAAAATGGATTAGCAAATGATGATGCAAATTGTGTTTATGTTGAATAAGAATAGCTCATTTGCAAAATCAACATAAGCTATCAAACCCACTTGTATAAACTTGCATCAAAATTCACTCTTATGAATCATAAACAAAAAGAGATCATAAATCATTGAATGTTGAAATTACAAAATATTTGAGAGCTTCATTACCCCTAAATTGAAGGGGTTTAGCTACTCATATGTGTTATCAAATCAACACTTGTAAATTTCAACATTAAAAAGCAAAGAAATTAAAACTAAGCAAAGGAAGAAAGAGAGATTAACTACTAACTACTTGCATAAAAATTAAAGCTACACTACTTGCATAAATGTAAATCTAAGCTATGAACATTAAAAGAAAGAGAGCATAGAATAAACATCAACAAAGAAGGAAAGAAAAGCATGAAGAAAAGAAAGGAGAAAGAGGCTTGGAAGCCATTTTTATTTCACTTTGATTTTTGTTTACAACTTGCTAATTACCTAAGGAAATATATGAAAGAGTAGAAGATAGATTCATGTATATAAGAGGTTATTTATACATGCATAAAACCCTAATTCTATTTTTAGGGAGCTTCTCAAAATACCCTTTAGGAAGTGTGGCCACCAAGTAACCATTAGCCACTAATTAATCCATCATTTGAAGTGCATGAAGATTTTACTTCCACTGAGTTGTCCATTAGCTCCTAATTGTACATTTAGGTAAGTGGATGGGCCCTCCATGATCTTGAACTTGAATTATTTTCTCTTCATTCCTTTGTATTTCCTTGTGCATGCATATATCATCATGAATCCCACTTCCATATGCATCAAAATATCCTATAAAAATCATAAAAATTGTCCAAGTAAAAATTCTTAAATGGACACATGCACAAAAATGACCATTTTGCCTTTGAATGAAGATGAAAATATGATGGTTTGAAAATAATTGAATTTTGGTTTTAACATGTAAAAATGCCCAAATATGATGTTTATTTAAATAAAAAGAGATAAAATATGGATGTAAATATATGCACATTTACGTGCACATCAAAGATTTGAAGGCATTATCTCTTAGGGGAGTGATTTGAGCTATACACGGATCATAAGTCTTTAAAGTACCTATTCTCTCAAAAGGAGTTAAATATGAGACAGTAGAGGTGATTGGAGTTTTTGGCTGCTTATGATTTTGGTATAGAGTACACACCAGGGAAAGGCAATAAGGTAGCGGATGCTCTTAGCAGAAGACATCATAATGTAGTGTTAGCTATGTTGGTTGAATGAAAGGATTTAAAAGCTTTGGCCAGTTGCGGTGTACAGTTAAGATCGACTGCTAGTTCTAGTCAGAGTACTGCCAGGTTGTCCTGTTTAGAAGTTCGACCGGTATTGATCGAAAGGATTGCTTCTCATCAGAAGGAGAATCCAGTATTAGCCGAGAGGATTAAAAGGCTTGAGGTTGGAACATAAATCGATGATCTAAAGGAGTTTAGTCTTGACCAAAGATGGTGGTTGAGAAAGAAGGGACGATTGTGTGTTTCGAATGTAGAGAACTTGAGAAAAGAAGTTCATGGAGAATGTCATCGATCCAAGTTTACGATTCATCCTAGAGAAACCAAGATGTATCAAGATATGAAGAGGAGCTTCTATTGTGAAGGTATGAAGAAGAATGTTGGCTTGTGGGTAAGGCGGTGTGCAAACTGTCAACAAGTGAAAGCTGAACATTAGAAGCCGAGTGGGTTGCTTCAACCTTTAGAGATTCCAGTTTGGAAATGGGATTCGATATCCATGGATTTTATAGACGGGTTGCCAAGGTCAAATAGAGGTAATGAAAGTATATGGGTTATAGTGGACATGTTAACCAAAAGTGCCCATTTCATTTCCGTTAAGTCAACCAGGACGACACCTATTTTAGCTAAGTTGTTCATCAAGGACATAGTTAGACTACATGGAGTTCCTACTATTATAGTCAGTGACAGAGATGTTTTGTTCACTAATGAATTCTGGAAGAGTCTATAGGAAGTATTGGGCACCAAGCTTAATATGAGTACTGCATATCACCCTCAGACGGATGGGCAGATGAAGAGAGTCAATAAGGTACTCGAGGATTTATTGAGAGCTTGTGTATTGGACTTTGGTGGATCTTGGGAAGACCACCTACATTTGGTTGATTTTTCCTATAATAATAGTTACCAGACTAGTATAGGAATGGCGTCTTTTGAAGCTTTGCATGGAAGGCCATGCAAATCACCCGCATGTTGGTTGGAGACTAGAGACAGATTAGTCTTAGGTCCAGATTTTGTTAGAGTGGCGTTAGAGAAGATTAAGTTGATCTGGGAAAGGATGAAGGAAGCTCAGTCCAGATAGAAGAGTTACGCAGATAAGAGGCATAAAGACCTAGAGTTCTCAGTTGGAGATAAGGTTTTCATTAAGGTGTCACGGATGAAAGGTGTGGTGCGATTTGGAAAGTCAGGGAAGTTAACCCCAAGATATGTTGGACCATTCTAGATTATATAGAGGATTGGAAAGCTCGCATACTGAGTAGAGTTACCGAGCAGTTTGGCATGTGTCCATAATGTATTTAATGTATTTCATCTTCGCAAGTATGTGCATGATCCATAGACTACTATTCCTCGGACAGGGTTGGAAGACTTGATAGTAGAGCCTAATTTGACTTTTGTTAGACAACTAGTTCGGGTTGTAGCGAGAGATGAGAAAAGATTGAGGAACAAGACAGTTAGGTTGGTGAAAGTTCAGTGGAGCAACAACGAGAAGGACTGTACTTGGGAGACAAAAGAAAAGATTAGAGATACTTATCCTGATCTGCTGTGAGGGTATGTCTATATTAAATTTATATAGATAGTTGCTAGTCAGATAGGCTAGTATGGATGTTAGGAGTTGTTACAGATGATTGCTATGTTTAGTATTTAGTCCTTACTGAATTTCAAGGACGAAATTCTTTAAGGAGGGAGCCTATAACACCTCTAATTTTTGATAACATTATTCAAGAGATTTAGTTAGATAAATTAAGTAGAATAATAATGATAAGGGGATTGAGATTTGAATAAAACTATAAGAAGGCCGTGCTTAATTTACCTTAAATGGGCTTAAAATGGCTTTTAAATTTTTAGTTAAAATATGGGCATATTAGTAAATATATCGGCACCTTATTATTCACGGCCATACACTTTTATTTGCCCATTCAAGTTCATTTTCTTAGAAACTCAAAAAACGCAAATTTAACCTAAGAAGAGCCGGCATTAACAAGGAAGAAGAGGAAGAGAAATTCAATCAAGTTAAGGAACTAAAGCTAGGGGATTAATTTCAAATCAAATCTCAAAGCTCTTATCATATTTAAGGTGAATAATAATTCATTCCATCTCTATTTTTTTTATAATCATATGTTTTCGGATTTAAGATTGAATTCGTTTTTATGAAGTGTTTGATGATAATATGCTTGAATTATTATGTGTTTGATTTAAACCAATTCATTTACACATGAATTTGCACGGATTTAGGTCAAAACCGATTGTTATTGATTTTAGAATGCCATGGAAAAATTTATATGTTATGTAAATCATGATTTTAGAGATGGGTTTCATTTTTTGTAATTTCCAAGCTATGGAAGATTTACTATGAATTTCTAAAGGAAATTACGATAATATTGGGTTTAAATTAAATTTCGATTATTTCAGGAAGAAATTGGATTTGAAATTTTAATATGTTAGATAACATGATGGAATTGAATTTTAGTGATTTTTGGGGATTTTTCCTAATTGATTTTCTATGGAAAATAAATTATTTTAAAAGGTCTTATTTGCAATATTGATTTTCATTATAGAAAGGCTTAAACATTAATTTTTCCTTTGATTTAAACCTGATAAATGGGGAAGTTATTTTGTAAAGTATTTGGAAAGTTTTAAGGCAACCAATTAAAAGGTTACACATAGGCAGGTTAGTTAAAGCAATTACTAAAAATGAGCATGATTTCAGCCTTTAATCAGAAAAGAGGGTTTCGCCTCTTTAGTAGTACCTTTCGACTCCAATGCTTCACTCCAACTTAGTCGAAACCAACCCAGTCGAAACCCACCTATTCGAAACCAATACACAAGGTATCACTTAGATGGTACGCAGTGGATTGGAGGAAAGGCAGAAGCTATGGTGTCGAAAGCAATACTTCCGATAGGGTCGAAACCTTAGTTTTGTTTTCAAATGTCAAGTGCCTGCTTTGTTTTACTTAAGGCTTTCGATGTAGTCGAAACATATGTTTTAAATAAGGGTTTTCTAAATAGATTATGAAGGCGTTGCCATATCATGTTTTAAAGTAGGAGCTTTCGAATGGGTTCCTTTGTTTTTAAATAATGCTCTCGAAAGAGGTGGTTCCGACCTGGTCGAAACTCAGCCGCTATTCTTTTATCTTTCAAATGTATTACAACCATCAATGCTTTCGGAGGGTTCTCTTTATTTTAAACTTAAGCTAGGTTACTTCCTAAATGCTTTCGAAAGGGTTCAGGGGTTTCGAAGGCAATAGTGTCGAAAGGGGGTTTCGATGCTATCCTTCAAATTTTTTGAGCTTTCGAATAGATGGTTCCGATACCATCAAAATTTTCCCAAACAATATCATTAAGGGTTTCGAAAGAGATACTTTCGTATATAACTGCTTTGACCCAAAAGATGTTTTTAGAAGTAAAACCCAATGCTTTTGAAATGGGTACTTTCATTGGTTTCGAAGCTAAGTTTCTAAAGATGATTAAGCAAGGTTTTGACACAATCGAAAGTATATTTGGTTTCAAAAGAGATGTTTTAAACAGGGCTTCGAAAGGTATATACATAGTGTTTTGAAAAGGAGTTTTCTTTGCTTTCGAAGGAGGTAATCCATGGGTTTCGAAAGTGATGTTTTATGGTTTACAAAACAAATAACCCAATCTTATTTTTAAGGTAAAACCATGGCATAAATAAATAAATATTTTGAAATGAAGTTTTGGAAGAAGCTTTTCTTGATAAATAGGTTATAGGGATTAACCAAGTTTATATGAAATGGTTTCAGGGATACTTAACCACAGGTGTTGGTATTATTATATTGTTATGATTGCTTCTTCATATATTTATTCACATTGATATGAACTCATAATGGTACTTTGGGGAAGGGTAGAATAACCAGCTAGATTGACCAGTAGTAAAAATAACTTAAGAAATGTTAAAATTTTAATTAAAGATATTGGCAGGGGCCTATAGGTTCACAGTAAGCCCATGAAAACTGTGTATAGCAAAAGATATTGGTATGGGCCAATAGGTTCATAGTCAGCCCATGAAAACTATGGTTTGATATTGGTAGGGGCCAACAGGTTTATAGTTAGTCCATTAAAACTATATCCGGATTAAGATATTGACAGTTAGTCAATAGGTTCCTAGTTAGCCCATGAAAACTAGGATAAGAGAAAGGATATTGGAGTTGCCAATAGTTTCTTAGTAATCCCATGAAACTATGAAATCAGACAGGTAGTCCATAAACATTTAACAGGTTATTAGTAAACCCATTAAAACTAATAGGTTAATAGTAATCCTAGAAACTATAGTTGGGACAGATAGTCAAAATGAATGGGGTTGGGTAATCCAGAATTGATTCACTTGTTTTGCATATCATCATATCATTGTACTTTGAATTGTTTTAACCATTGTGGATGTAGGAGCATAGTATATAGTTTTATAAAGTTTTAAGATACTAGTGAGGGGAAAACCCGTTTCGCTAAGCGGCGTGGTCTCACTATATAACTAAATGATTTGAGATGGTAGATTATGATTCATACCAGGCTTTATGTCTGACTCGAAGTTTTTGTTTTCCCCTTAAACTCTCAGGTACTCAATTGATTTTTGAGGAGTTTGAGATTTAGGGTTTTCAGGTGTTCTTTTAGATGAATAAAGCTTCCGGTGACGTGTAGGAGGCATGCTATCTACTTAGAGTTCTTTTATTTCCTTTGTGTTTGGTTGTAAAGGCAAACTTGTTTGTTTCCTTATTATATACTCTGATCATCCAAGGGAAGCATCTTCATATGTCGCTATTGGCGTATTTTGTAATAAATATATGTTATATGAACATGGTCTGCGTATTGGGATTATGTAATGAATCTGCAATGCTTTGAAATGGAATGCGGAATTTGTTTGCTGCTTAATTTTTTTCCATATTCTTGTATTTCTGTGTATCAATGTATCTAACATTGCCGTATTTGGTCGCCGAGGATTAATAATTTTGGATGACTACAACATCTGTGGTCGTTAGTTTTGGTCCTCATGTAGGGGGATGTTACATATAATTCATAAATACTATTAAATGTGTATAAACTGCCACTACAATTCAAAAAAACAACTACAATTCAGAAACTGCTACTACAAGCATAATAAATATTAAAAACTAAAATAAAATGATACTACAATTGTAATTCTTATTACAAGTAAAATACAACAGAAAACGTTGAACAAAACTGATATTATATAGTATTATTTTATTCTTATTTAATTCGATTAAAAATATTATTGTAACTCGTAAAATGCTACTGCAAAATAGCATTGTAGTATAAGATTACACACTCCACCTATAAAATGATATTACAAATCATAAAAATACTACTACAAAAAAAAGTTAAATACTTCAAAACTGCAACTGCTGTTCACAAAAATGATACTACACAGTAGCACCGACCTTGAAGCTAAAACATCACCCTTCTGCTATATTATATTGAAAAGTTTGTCAATCTAACTAAAAATTGAGAGCATGTTCTTGAAGCTAAAAATTGATGAATTTTGTCCTTCGTACAATTTTCCTGTTTAATATATATGTACATAAGTATGTATGTATTAATGTATTTATATTCATTGTTTTATATTAATAGATACATTAGTTCATATATGGATATTAGATGTGTGTGTGTGTGTGTTATAAAACTGGAATAGTTTCAGACTAAAAAAATTACGTCGAATATATTTTTAATATATATATATATGTATGTATGTATTAATCTTTTTATATTTATTGTTTTATATTAATACATACAGTAATTCATATATAAATATTATATATATGTGTGCGTGCGTGTGCGTGTGTGTGTGTATGTATCATAAAACTAAACAATTTCGGACTTAGATAAAAAAAATTAAATTCTGGCTATGAAGAACTTAATATATGTATATGTACATATATACACACACCTTAATCATTTTGTCATAGTATATGTGCACTTTATTTTATTATTAAGTTTACATAAAATATGGTTATATATTTTGGCAATAATAATAATTTTATGGTATATATATATTTATCTATTTTAAAATTAAAATAATTTTTTATTTTATAGACCAAATTTGAAATTCTAATTATTTTTACTAAGTCAAAATACTAGATATTTTAGATTTTAATTTGAATTCAAATCCTATTGAGTATTCAAAATACATTTCGATATTTAATAGAAAATAATTATTTTATTTAAATACAAAATAAAATTTGTAATATATTACTATATATATATATATATTTAAATAATGTGTTGAAATATATATTTAAATAATGCATTTCGTATAAATGGCATTTCATAAGTTCTTTTTTTCCATACATAAATAGCCAGTGTATACGTTATAGATGCAAATCCCAGCATCTATATATTTATACATTAACTATGTACAAGTTACTATATTGCATGTTCATGTTATACACATATGATTATATAATGATATACTCATAAACTATATATACACATAACATTAAAATTAAATCAGAAAATTAAATAAAACTAGATATTTTAAAACAATCTAGATTGGTTCTACTCATTAGACTATAAGGCCCACTATGGTCCAAGATAGGATTTTTTTTTAAATTTGCCCATTTCACCAGCTTTCGACCGACATGGTTCCTTCAAAAATCCACTGATGAATTATCATAGAATCGAGCATTTTTATTTGATAAACAATTAGTGTATATATGATAAGTTCATTGGAATATAAAACGGAAGTAGAAAACATTACATGCAAAAGAAATAAAATGATTTGATCGAATTGATGCGTATTGGTAAAGAGTTCTAAATGTACCTAAAAATGAATAAGATTCAATCTCAAAAGATGGTCCTTCCTATGGTATATAATAATGTATCTATAAGGAGTAATCGGACCTTGTTGAATAAAGTATGATTGATAATGAGTGAAGTTGAGTTAACTTATTTCTATAAGGACGAGTACTTAATAATAAGTACATAGTTTAAAGTTAGTTTCATCTGGAACATGGTTTACTAGATCATATTCATATGAAGCATTAATTGGTAAGAAGCCCCGATCTTAATAGTTTAAGATGTGTGGTTGTCTACTTTATTATGAACATAAATTTCATAAACTTAGAATTAAATCAGTTTTATACACATATAATAGGCATTTCATAAATATTTTTGTATGCCTATTCCTACATACTACGAAACAATTGTTGTTTCAAGAAACATCACTTTCATGATCAAAGAATTTCTTTCGGAAATTAGTGGAAGTACATTAGACTTGGTTATGATCCAGAGATTCAAACATGGAAACTGCTTACATAAGATGAAATAAAATTAACCATGTCTAAAATGGACAAAAAACACATTAGAATGTCTAATAATAATTCTCATAAATTAATGAATAACTATGAGTTTCTCATCAATGCAGCGAAAAATAATTGTTTGTAGTAACAATTTTCTCAATTGTCAATAATCCATAAAGAGTATAGACTTTGCTATATGGAACGATGCTTTAACACCATAACAAAACTGGTCATTTGCTTCAGTTGTTTACCCCATGTTGCTTTGGTTCAACAACCCAAGCAAATAAAGAAAAGGCAACATGCAAAAACCTGTTGCTTCGGTTGTTAAACTGAAGCAACAGAGCATCATTTGCTTGGGTACTTTGAACAATTGAAGCAACTGATTGAGGCTTTTTCTTTAGTTGTTTCATAACAACTGAAGCAATGGACCCTCTTTTGTTTCGGTTCTTTCATGACGACTAAAGCAAATGTACATTCATCATCAAATATTCATTTCCTATTTGCTTTGGTTGTCACACGACAGCCGAAGCAAAAGAAGAACAATTGCTTCGGTTGGTCACCTGACAACCAAAGCAAATATCAACTTAAGCAAAAAACTTAACTGTAGAATAAGTTCACGCACAAATTCAATTCACATATCAACGCACAAATTCAACTCACATATAATGTCGTACAACATATACATCAAACCAGTAATGCTAACAGAGAAGAAATCTGACAAATTAAAATTATAGATTTCAGCTCACAAATTCAACATATACATCAAACGAGTTCGGATATA
Organism: Allium fistulosum; assembly: GCA_030737815.1. Classification (NCBI taxonomy): domain Eukaryota; kingdom Viridiplantae; phylum Streptophyta; class Magnoliopsida; order Asparagales; family Amaryllidaceae; genus Allium; species Allium fistulosum. Next base: position 5,407,659 of record JASFAW010000015.1, read on the forward strand.
CATCAAATTTATCATATACATCAAACCAATTTTTAAATATGAAATATATCGTTTATTCTGCGGTTTAAGAAACAGAATAAAATTACTACATGTAAAACCACATGAATTTTGTAAATTGTGCATTGGTAGCTTTAAAGCCACATATAAGCAACCTTTTGTATCATTAATTCCTAAATTTTGAAGTGCATCGGTAGTTAGATGATGAACAAAAATGGTGAAATTCACTGACCCTCAAACGATTTCTATAACAACTCAAAAAACTTGGCTAGTGTAATAGTAAGCAACTCTTTTCCCCGCTTAACATTTTCTCCTAAGCCATATTCTTCTTCCAAGGCCTACAGTATATATGGAAATAAAGCACATGTTAACATTCTACTTTTCCCTGCTCAACATCTTTGAAATAATCTGCACTTTTAATCCACATTTCCTAACTAAAAACCTGCATTATATTGCCGAATTTGTAAGGCAAAAGATAAGGAAACAGAAGATAATATATTATTCTTTGCCATAAGACAAGTAAATATCTCATAGAACATACATACATACATATATATATGTATGTATGATGTATGTATGTGTGTGTGTATCTCTTTGTGTGTGTATCTCTGTGTGTGTGTAGACACATATATTTAGATTTCTTTTTTTTTTGGTAAGAGTATAAGGATTAGACTTAGCTTCTTTTTTAAGGCCATATTCTTTGCCATAAGACAAGTAAATATCTCATAGAACATACATACATATATATGTATGTATGATGTATGTGTGTGTGTATCTCTTTGTGTGTGTATCTCTCTGTGTGTGTGTAGACACATATATTTAGATTTCTTTTTTGGGTAAGAGTATAAGGATTAGACTTGGCTTCTTTTTTAAGGCCATCACTTCCCTTTAAATACAAACATATGATGTCCATTTTACAAAATTTCTGGATATGCTAACATGCTAGAGAAAATATCAAAGGATTTGAATATGGTATACTTATTTAATAACACAATAGAAAATAGTTCAGATATTACAATTGATGCCACAATAAGATTAAAATGGTGTTATTATTTAGACTATTAAACATATTTATTAGATTATAACCACTAACTTTAAAATTTGAAGATTAAACTTGCAATTTCAAAATTGGCACGATCATAGCTTTAGTCTCCCATGAAGGAAACTATCCCTATTTTTTACCAAAAAAGGATTAATACTAATGTAAATATAACTAATTCAAAAACTTGAAATCCTAATATAATAAAAAATTTCTACAATGACAATATTAGTCGCTCGCCTACAACACCAATAACTTCCAACATGAAAACTGCACTAGGTCTTCCTAATGGATTGGGGAACAAAATTTCATTTAACTGTAGCCATATGGCAGTGTTAAATATAGAATATCAGAATTCTTTGGGTACTTAATAAAAAAGCAAAAGAAAATAACCTTTTTTGATGACTGAGCTGAAAGTGAAATAGGGGTCGGGCCAAGTAATAATGATTGGCAATAATGTTAGTATCGCATTTACATTTAAAGTTCAGGAAAAAACTATTTAAAATATTTGGTAATCCTAAGCAAAAAAAGAAATAATTGTTCATCTGTTCCACCTAATTGCATTCAAGAATATATCCAGATATTAAGATTCCATATATTTTCTTGTATGGTTCGGAAGAGATTCCTTAGTCAAAGCTAATTTACCTATTTTTATTATAGATTCCTACAAGAAATCGTAATGAAACAAAAACTTTGTTTTATTTTTCTTCTTGCTTCAAAGTGCAAATGTCTTCCTCTTATAACCTCCATCTCTATATATAAATTCTCACCATCACTTCATTACACTTTATACCACAATACCTAGTATATCATAATATAATGGCCAAATCCATATTCATAACTCTAGCTTTAATCCTATCGATATTAGCATTAGGAAAAAGCATTCCTTTCAACGAAAAAGACTTAGCATTTGAAGATAACCTATGGAACTTATATGAAAAATGGCATAGTCATCATAAAGTATCAAGAGACCTTGATGAAAAGCAAAAGAGGTTTAACATGTTTAAAGAGAACGCTGAAGTTCATCTACGAACATAACAAGAAGAAGGATGTTCCTTATAAGCTTGCACTTAACAAGTTTGGAGACATGACTAACCAATAGTTTAGAAGCACTTACGCATAACACAATAGTTGTATGCACAGTATTATTAGATGCAAAGAAAAAGGTTTTTGAATGAAAAAATGATTGAATTGAACCGTACACAACTTTTAGGGTTAGTTACTAAAAGTTTTTGCATGCCCTATATAAGGATGATACGCAGCTAATAGACTTTTTAAGGAGAAGCAAACATTGGCTGCATACAAATGTATAACTGTGTGGTTAGCTTAGGCTATTGCTGAAAGGAGACAGCAAGGCCAATGATATCAGTATCTATTCTGTTTTCATACCTATATAAAAAAAAAATATAAGTACAGAAAATCACTCAGTATACAAAGCAATATGTAGATGGTTAAGTCCACTCCCATACATGTATGTAGCTGTAGTGTCTAGGATAGGCAGAAAAATTAACAAATTAAAAACATACGCATTTCAGAACAGTATGCTGAAACTGTTTTGAGATGCAGCGTATTAAAGTCACAAATAGCTACAATGTTTAAAAAAATTGGTATGTATAGGAACAGAGCTTCAGATTTACAAACTGGATAAGTTTGAAGTTGTTTATTTCATTGTTCATTAAGTAGAGTAGCTATTTAGCCCAAGGAATGATATTGTCTTTCAGGTGTAAATGGTTTGTTTTCCGCTGTCTGAAAGTGAATGCGTCTACCTGTTATATGAATGCATTTGAAGAAGTAAAATTGCAGCCTTCATAATTTCTCCCTATCAGTGTTTCCTCTGCCTTTTCTTTTGCAGTACTACCTTAGTATCATTCCCAGTTTTATATAGTTACACAGTTGGAAGTGCAAGTAACAAATGTTACAGTAAAATTGAATTGAATAATAAATAGTACTGTAACATCAATATAAATTATACCCTGTAGCAGGAATAAATAGAAAGTGAAAGTAACAATAGTTGCAGCAAATCGGTGCTGAATACTAATAGTACAGCGATATGTTATTACAGTCGGTTGCTGTCAAAAGGGACAGTGCAAAAGCTACAAATATGTATGCTTAGAATAGCTACAATTACAATGTCTTTTTGCATTAAAGTTCAATTTGCACATTAACAGAGGTACATAAATATTGTTTCGTAACACATAGCAGTTCAAATGTAGCTTGGAAAAAGCCATGAAAAAAAGGCGATTGCTGAAGATCGTTTAAAATTGGTATAGAAAATCGCGCTTAATGCGGTGGTAAACTATGTGTACTGAACGCTGCAGCATTTTCTCCATAGTGTTGAATCCGTACCAACAACTGTCCTTATCGTAACCACTGTAAAAGATGCTCATTGAGATAGTCCTACGCACAGTTGTATTTTTGTCAGTATTACAATCAAAACTTAATAACTGTTCCATTACTGTATGGAGTAAGAAGAAGAGTACAGTAGTTGTTGTGTGGTCAAAAAAGCATGCCATCCAATTGTCATATGCGTACCAAGTTAGTAATGGAACGTAGTAAAGCAAGCTATACTGTTATTTGTGGCCTAAGCTGTTGTACAGCAATCTGTTATAGCAGGTGAATGTTGGTTGTGAACCGTAGTAGGAAAAAAGGAGTAATAAAAGCATAGAATATCTTTTGAAGATGTGTTTTAATTTGTTGTACAGCAGTCTGTTAAAGCTATTATATGTTGGCTGAAAGGTATCTCCATTGTATATCCTTTGAATTGTGTGCATAACACCCTACTTGAATATGAAAGCATAGGATAATTTTGTACTAAAACAAAGGTAGTTGTGAGAGTTTGTATTTATTAAAGAGTACAAAAAGAGTATGATCAAATGCGATCCATCAGAATCTCGTACAAAAGAATCAATAAACCTTTGTAAACTTGTTGACCAATTATAGCCTTTTGTATTTTACAGTACAATAATGCAGATTGAAGAAGAGAGTAATTTGTAAATTAATATATACCAATATTATTCATAATATCAACTCGCTAAACTAAAGTTTGGAAGGTAGATTAAGAGGTGCGCTTGGATATTGAAGTTACCTCCGCCTTTGTTCCTTTTAGAGGTTCCTCTATCCATGAACTGCATTATTCACTTCATTGGTGAGAAATGCAAATATATTAGTACAAATATGACATGTTAGACACTAACGGAGGATTTTGAGTCACAAAAAAAGGATTCATATATAATATATTTTGCTCTTGTTTTTACACTGAAATACGGTTTGTAAAAGACTTAAATGTAAAAAAAATTAAGAATTGTGACTTACAATTAATTTGCGAGTGGAAAAGGAGCAAATGTTAATATGGTAGCTAAAATGTTTGACTTACAAACAAATGCAGTGAAGTTTCTTTTAGGTAAAGAAGTTTTGGTATTTAAGTAATCATCTTGAATGAAATAATAAATGAAATCCTCGTAAATAAATTTCAAGCATGAGAAGCTTGTACCATTCATACCATATGTGGCAGCACAACAAATAAACAAATAACAAATGAAATTTGTACCAGATAAATTAAGTATATACACCATAACATGTTTACTTACCTCGGCCTCTTGCTTCACTTACCTCGCCAAAAATAAAATCCACAATCCACTCATGATTGAAAACTGTTACTGTTAGATGATTCTATGAGCCTATGGCTGAACTGCAAAAAGAAACTGTCATTAACGAACGTTAACTCTGATTCTAAAGTAATGGAAATTACTCTCATATTTCTAATGATATTTCAGCCAAAAAATTTACAATCACTGTTAAATAATAGCCATAAACCTTGCAAAAATATATTATATTCCTTTATTTGTATATGTTATATGCAGTAAACTTCGTTTTATCAGATGAGAGATGTTCATTCACTACTTATCTGCATTACATGTTTACAGAACATAAGCTTCAATCCATTCGCTAAACAGCTAAATATGCCTTAGAAGCTTATACAAAGGCACAAACAGTAGGCTGCTGTTCCCAAATTAGTGGGACTGAAATCCAGAGAACATACCTAGATGTATAAATAGCTGCCATGATGTGGAGAGTTTTTGGAGTAGTTAGCACACATCCTTTGACAAATGGCTTGTGAGGTACATGTACACTCCACTTGGGGGATATGGATAGAAGTCATTCAACATGTGGGGAATACGTTATGTTTCTCTATGACATGATTTGGAATGAAACTTCCGCCATGGGCATGGCATCAATTGATAAACCTCAAAATAATGGTTAAGTTAGTAATGATCATATATTAGGTAAAAAAATAACTGGGAGGTCTATCATTCTTGAACTAAATATCGCTTGTGAAGCCATTACCATTACATGTATCATGCTAGCAGAGCTTAGTGGATATGTTATAGGGCCCTGAAGTTTGAGGTGGTTCGTTTCACGGTTTCTCCACATTGATAGCTTACCTATTCAGGGTACATTTACAACATTATATGTCAGAACAAAGCTTCTGTTTCATATTTGTGATGCAGAAAAAAATCTCCAAGAGATTGTAAATGTATTCGGGATCGATGCACAAAATTCATGTCTCATGATATAAATGGCTAGCGAATTACAAACAGTATGGACATAATACCCAGATCACTATAATGACAATTTTGTTTGTGTTACTGTGGGTTCAATGATTCTTTTGGCTTTTGGTTTGTAATTTTGAAAAAAAGTAAGATGAGTATGCATAAAAAAAGGACCCAATTCAAACAACCTGCAAGACCAGAAACCTAGAATTACCAAAGTATCCAATAAAAAAGCATAATTCACAAAAAATCAGTGGATATCTTTATAGGTACAAAAATATTCATCATAGATTAAGTTTGGTTATGCAAATTATAAAAAAAATCGGAACACCAAACACATAACTTTCAAGCCATAGTGTCTAATTTTCGACTTTAACAAATTGTTTAAAATCCTAATACCTGTTTTCCAAAGAGAGTGTATAAAGCCAATTATTTGCTTCAAGTCGAAGAAGGTCACTAAAGTTGAAGGTTAAGTCACAGCTCTCTTCATCTGCTTTTTTTTGTTGCTCCGGTTCTCGCACCCCCCTCAGGATCTCACTTTTTGGAAAGCAATAATGGAACACACCTAGCATTGTACAAAAATAAAAGGCGGATTAAACAAACATGTGTAATAAGAAGAGTACGGAAGAAATTATTGCAAAACAGATGAACAAAAAACCAAACATATAAATTAATTCAGACAACAACAGTGTGACAAAGAAGCTATACAGTGCCACATTGTTTGAAATTATAACATTACTATCATTCATGTTCAAATAAGATCGGTTTGAAAAAATTTATATGGGGTTTTACAATGCCAGACAGTTTTTTTCAGACCTCGGTATATTTAATGCAATAGATAACAGATATAAATAAGACATTATGCATAAGCAAAAATTTCCAAAACCTAAAAAATTCTTTTGTTCCATAATATGATAATAAATAAATATTTATGATGTCTGATCTAATTTGCGTACACGAATGTTAACAAATATTACACATTATATTGTTAGATAGAGTATTATAGGAATGCTGAATGGAGATGATCAGGTATTGCAAAGCAATATTTCTTCTGGAAGCAAAGCAAACTATGGTGTTAGGGGAACAATTTGTATATCAAATTAATCAACCTTTAAAACGACCTCCAAGTGGATATTAAATCAAAGGTGTGAAAAGGGAGATAACATAAATAGTATAGAGCCACATGTTTAATAAAACAGAAATACAGTCATCAAGTCATAATATAAATTTGAGAAAATATGAATATATTATCACAATCAGTACGTAACGAACTGTGAAGTGAAATAAGTGTGGACATATACATATTGGATTACCTTATAAATAAGCATTTTTTAAAATCTTTTTCTATAGGCACTTTCACATATTACTACCTCCATTTCTCTTTCAGCCCTTTCTTCTCAGACAAAATCCATGTTATAAAAATTCCTGCTAGCAGCGCCACAATCTTATGAGAAGCAATGCATAACTAAAATCTTCAGTAAGTGAATTGTACGTCCTGGATGGTGCGATCCTAGTGTAGAACAAATCCACACCGTACGTGGGCATGTCAAGTTGAAATAATCTCAGAAGCTTTTATGGGATCCCATTCATCTAAATATACATACAATTTACAACAAATCCACATGAATAATCTCATAATTCAGTAAGCAAAAATGGATGTCTATAAACAAACTTTAATCGAGAAAGTATAATAAGTGCTTAAGATACAATATCAGGGGAGTGAACTCTTAACTGAAAAGAGGAGAGCATATCAAGAGAGACGTGGAGCTGGTAATTAAAAGTTGTTGGAGTAATTAAAATAATTTTTAGGAATTAAGTAGGGTAATATATCAACTTAACAGCTTTTGTGAATGAAAAAAGTAACTCAAAATTTTATAATGGAGCACAATTTCATTACTGAAACAATCTAATCTAAATTGAAATGATAACTTTAAAAACCAATGGAAATGAAAGTAAATTGAAACTAAGAAAAATGATTACTATCAGTGACATTAGTACAATAGTACTCAAAAGGCAGACAAAAGTTTTTCAATTTCCCATAGCTCTAAAAAAAACAATTCATAACTATCATTTTGGTTTTCAAATATCAATCTTTAGTAGTCTCTAGTAAACTCATTTTATCATTGTAATTTCTATAGTTGTGACAATATTATCCTCCCTATTCATCCTAATTGATGAAAGGAATTCCATATTAGTGTTTTTATACATATTATGCAACAAATCATAGTATATTATTATAAAGAATAAAAAATATTAGACAATCATGAAATAAATTTTAGTATTGACTAATGTATGTGGAAACTCATTATGAAAAGCTTTCATATTCATATTTATGAATTTTCTCTTTTATGGAATAAAGGAGTGAATGAAAGTAGAAAATTATGTAAAGAAGTAGAGTAAATTTAAACCAAAAGTGGAAAACAGTATAAAAAATTTGAAAAGGAATTGGAGGCATATATAAAGAGATTTTTTGGGTTGTAACCACTGAAGTGAACTGATTGAGTTTCATAACCTAAGACGGTAGCCATTATCCTATGTTATTGAAGTTATGACCTGTTGAATAAAAGTGTGACTAATGGGTAGTAACATGTCTAAAGACAGCGCCATTTGTAAAAAGTTTAATGCATAATTGTGGATAAAAAACATTTAGTCCCAGAGATTTTAGGAAAAACAGAAATATTAATTCTATGTATATAATAAATAGAAATCGAGCACAATATGCATATGCACTTGTGTATATATGAGAATACACATCGAAATACTTCTCGAATAAACACGATGGTAAAATTTAGAATTCAAATTATTTACCTTTTCCATTTCATTTAGTCAATTCTCTCACAAAAAACTTTGAAAATGGGCCTCATTACTTGTAACGTCGGGGCAATCACTGTGGAATTAACGCCAGTACAATCGCCATGGAATAGAAGGCATGGTAAAAAAGAAGGGGACCTAACAGAAAATAAACATATGAATTTTATCATAATAAAAGTTAAGATCAGTATTTTCCATTTCATTCAATTAGCTTATTAACTTCACCCAAGGTTTAACAAAGTCCATACCACATAAATTAAGTTCTAACCGAAGAGGCATTTGACCACTGATGATTGCATAAAGCCCATCGTCAGGAAAATAAAGATTATTTTTATGTTATCATTTAAGATACAATAACCAACATATCCTTATTATTTAAGCTATAACTACATTGAAAAAATCAATGAGCAAGATAAATTTGTAAGCTCATTTACATGAGGCATTTGCATCACAGACCTTGCATAAAACCATAAATCAAAATTTAACCTCATGTTTGATCATCAGTCAGAAAGAAAGGAAATCAAGCAAAAAATTCCCCACTATGTCCAAAAAAAACTATAACGTATGTTTACAAAATGTACCAAAAGGAATTTTACTTGCAAGAATTTCACCCTTGAAGTAAGAATGCTTACTTGCACCTAAATAGCAAACAAAGAAAAAACTTAAATAATGCTTATTTAATAAAAATGTAGCATGGCCAAAGAAGGAAAAATTATAAATCGTCGGATGATAGATAGTCTATATTAGAAAGACTACTATATCAATTAATTATTGTATGTATAGTTTAGTGACATGGATCCTAAGCATGGTCAGATTGAAGAGATCTCGTTTGCTTTGAAACTAAGACAGAATAAAGAAGTATGAAAATGGTAGTAAGTAAGGTAAAGTTTATGCTTTATGCTAATGTAGAAAAAAAGATCAATGAACATGATAAATATATAACCTCATTTACATGATGAATTAGTGTCATAGACCATACATACTATTATTATTCAAAACAAAGCACCACATATGATTATCAAGAAAAAAGAAAAGAGACTGTATCAGGTGAAAATTTTGCTAAATGTACCCATAAAGATGATGGCATAGGTTCAGAAAGTGTACTGAAAATGATTTTTACTCAGAAGAAAGGTGTTTCTGAATTTATTTCGAGAATGCTTACTTGTACTTGAATCTGGAATAAAAAAAATTCAAATAATAATAATTTAATAAAAGCATAGCATGGCCCAGGAAGATGTATAATTAGGTGTCATGGATCATATGCAGGAATAGATTGAAGAGCACTCAATTAGTTTGAAACTAAATGATATATAGAAGTGTGAAAATGGCAGCGACTAAAGTGAAGTTTATATTCTCTGCCATTTAGTGATAACATTAATATAGTTTATAATTGAATAATACTTATTTTTGAGTGCGAACATATTTTAACATAAATCAGAACAAAATTCATGCCTCATGATATAAATGGCTAGCGAATTACAAACAGTATGGACATAATACCCAGATCACTATAATGACAATTTTGTTTGTGTTACTATGGGTTCAATGAGTCTTTTGGCTTTTGGTTTGTAATTTTGAAACAAAGTAAGATGAGTGTGCATAAAAAAAGGACCCAATTCAAGCAACCCGCAAGACCAGAAACCTAGAATTACCAAAGTATCCAATAAAAAAGCATAATTCACAAAAAATCAGTGGATATCTTTATAGGTACAAAAATATTCATCATAGATTAAGTTTGGTCATGCAAATTATAAAAAAAATCGGAACACCAAACACATAACTTTCAAGCCATAGTGTCTAATTTTCGATTTTAACAAATTGTTTAAAATCCTAATACCTGTTTTCCAAAGAGAGTGTATAAAGCCAATTATTTGCTTCAAGTCGAAGAAGGTCACTAAAGTTGAAGGTTAAGTCACAGCTCTCTTCATCTGCTTTTTTTTCGTTGCTCCGGTTCTCGCACCCCCCCGGGATCTCACATTTTGGAAAGCTATAATTGAACACACCTAGCATTGTACAAAAATAAAAGGCGGATTAAATAAACATGTGTAATAAGAAGAGTACGGAAGAAATTATTGCAAAACAGATGAACAAAAAACCAAACATATAAATTAATTCAGACAACAACAACAGTGTGACAAAGAAGCTATACAGTGCCACATTGTTTGAAATTATAACATTACTATCATTCATGTTCAAATAAGATCGGTTTGAAAAAATCTATATGGAGTTTTACAATTCCAGACAGTTTTTTTTTTGCAGACCTCGGTATATTTAATGCAGTAGATAACAGATATAAATAAGACATTATGCATAAGCAAAAATTTCCAAAACCTAAAAAATTCTTTTGTTCCATAATATGATAATAAATAAATATTTATGATGTCTGATCTAATTTGCGTACACGAATGTTAACAAATATTACACATTATATTGTTAGATAGAGTATTATAGGAATGCTGAACGGAGATGATCAGGTATTGCAAAGCAATATTTCTTCTGGAAGCAAAGCAAACTATGGTGTTAGGGGAACAATTTGTATATCAAATTAATCATCCTTTAAAACGACCTCCAAGTGGATATTAAATCAAAGGTGTGAAAAGGGAGATAACATAAATAGTATAGAGCCACATGTTTAATAAAACAGAAATACAGTCATCAAGTCATAATATAAATTTGAGAAAATATGAATATATTATCACAATCAGTACGTAACGAACTATGAAGTGAAATAAGTGTGGACATATACGTATTGGATTACCTTATAAATAAGCATTTTTTAAAATCTTTTTGTACCCATGTTATTTGGATCGGTACATACTACATGCTTCAGTATGTACTTCTTCAATTAATTAATCAATGGATTGTTACTGAACTTATAAATAATAAGTGAACAGGTTCAAAGAAAGCAAGGAAAAGTAGGGTCTTACATCATTTATTAAACTGAAATGATCATAGTTGTTAACGACAACCTTGTATAAAAGAGGGTGAAAAATTCAAAAAATTTGTTACTGAAAATTGATTAGGGTAATAAATTGCTCGGTTTACCAAATTATGCATACAGTTAAGCATGTCACCAAGTCAACCAATTTTGAGTTATTGCTTCGGATATTTAAGTGAAGGTAGAAAGTAACAAATATGAAAATCCAAACCGATTTTATAGAACAATCATTTAGGTTCAAAATATTTTTATGTTTGAATAATAAACTCAAAACAAAGAAGAAGAAACCACATTGTAATTACTTTTTAGACTTTCATCATCATAATCAGGTCACACGTGCTCCATGCTCATCCCACTAAATAAACAAAATTAGTACATATACAACACAAAGTAAAAATCGCAAATCGCAAGTAAAACCTATGGTTTTAAAAGCTAGGTAGCAGATTAAAAATTTCCATCGTGTAGTAAATAAAATTTGTTAGACCAAGATCTTTTGATAGTTCAGCAAAGATAAAAAATACCGTGAATGTAAAACTTCTTGAATGGAAAACTACATAAATTATATAAAAATGTTTCGATCTATAAAAATTCATCAGTGCAAAAAAACTTTAATTTGAAGTCCAACATTTAAACAGTCAAAAGGCTCTCTGTATCTTTGGAAATTATTAAAATTTATACAACAATTAAATTTTATATTTTGAAATACCTAAAGCATGAAAATTTTGGAAGTTATAAGATTTTATATCTTGAAGTTAGGATAGATCTAATAATTATATATTCAATATATAATACAAATCAAATTCATATAAGTCTGAGAATTATTTTCCCAAAAACATTCAATCTATGAAATATGGGATCCATAGTTAACCAATAATATGCACACACATCTTTAGCTTTCATATACAAACACAGCAGATTGAAGAGTAAACCAAAGTAAATACCACAATAGAAATTATGATTATGGAGTTGCAACACGGGAAAAATTATAGATAAGAATATGGTACTGTAAGTATAATATTAGGAATAGGATTTACCTGTACCAAAATAAAAATGGAAACCCTAGCGATAGCTTAATTTCTTGACTGAAACGCTGCACAAAATAAAGGAAACAATTTATTCAAATTGGGTCGAGAATTAAATTTTACAATAGTCAGTGTCCAAATACCTAAACAAAATGGAATTCGACAAAGTGAAATAAAAGGGGAAGAGGAAAACAGAGGCGACAACGGACGGCCTCCCTATTCCTTTGTCCTAACGACCTGTCGATGCCTAAGCGACAACCCGTAGGATGCTTGAGTAAAATTGGCGATCGTCGATAATGGGAATGCAAAAATAGGTCGGAAAGTTATGTGCGTCGTTGGGGTGGACGTAGCTGCCAGCCACTTGGTCGGAATTAGGTTATTATGTGGGCGTCAATTCATAGGAATTTTCTTTATCTGAATATTAGGGTTTGCCTGAATGACGGAGAAGAATGCAAATAATTTGACCGAAATTTAGAAAGAAGCGAAGAGCGAGAGCAGAAGAAGAGATAATAGCATAGATAGATATCACGAAGACTGTTCAGTTGCCAAATTTCAAGGTGGCATGTGTGAGCTTGAAATTTAACTCACTAATAATAATATAGTATAGATGTATGTATGATGTATGTATGTGTGTGTGTATCTCTTTGTGTGTGTATCTCTCTGTGTGTGTGTAGACACATATATTTAGATTTCTTTTTTGGGTAAGAGTATAAGGATTAGACTTGGCTTCTTTTTTAAGGCCATCACTTCCCTTTAAATACAAACATATGATGTTCATTTTACAAAATTTCTGGATATGCTAACATGCTAGAGAAAATATCAAAGGATTTGAATATGGTATGCTTATTTAATAACACAATAGAAAATAGTTCAGATATTACAATTGATGCCACAATAAGATTAAAATGGTGTTATTATTTAGACTATTAAACATATTTATTAGATTATAACCACTAACTTTAAAATTTGAAGATTAAACTTGCAATTTCAATATTGGAACGATCATAGCTTTAGTCTCCCATGAAGGAAACTATCCCTATTTTTTACCCAAAAAGGATTAATACTAATGTAAATATAACTAATTCAAAAACTTGAAATCCTAATATAATAAAAAATTTCTACAATGACAATATTAGTCGCTCGCCTACAACACCAATAACTTCCAACATGAAAACTGCACTAGGTCTTCCTAATGGATTGGGGAACAAAATTTCATTTAACTGTAGCCATATGGCAGTGTTAAATATAAAATATCAGAATTCTTTGGGTACTTAATAAAAAAGCAAAAGAAAATAACCTTTTTTGATGACTGAGCTGAAAGTGAAATAGGGGTCGGGCCAAGTAATAATGATTGGCAATAATGTTAGTATCGCATTTACATTTAAAGTTCAGGAAAAAACTATTTAAAATATTTGGTAATCCTAAGCAAAAAAAGAAACAATTGTTCATCTGTTCCACCTAATTGCATTCAAGAATATATCCAGATATTAAGATTCCATATATTTTCTTGTATGGTTCGGAAGAGATTCCTTAGTCAAAGCTAATTTACCTATTTTTATTATAGATTCCTACAAGAAATCGTAATGAAACAAAAACTTTGTTTTATTTTTCTTCTTGCTTCAAAGTGCAAATGTCTTCCTCTTATAACCTCCATCTCTATATATAAATTCTCACCATCACTTCATTACACTTTATACCACAATACCTAGTATATCATAATATAATGGCCAAATCCATATTCATAACTCTAGCTTTAATCCTATCGATATTAGCATTAGGAAAAAGCATTCCTTTCAACGAAAAAGACTTAGCATTTGAAGATAACCTATGGAACTTATATGAAAAATGGCATAGTCATCATAAAGTATCAAGAGACCTTGATGAAAAGCAAAAGAGGTTTAACATGTTTAAAGAGAACGCTGAAGTTCATCTACGAACATAACAAGAAGAAGGATGTTCCTTATAAGCTTGCACTTAACAAGTTTGGAGACATGACTAACCAATAGTTTAGAAGCACTTACGCCGATTCAAAAATTAATCATCATGGGACATTAGAGGAAGTCAGAAGAATGCGGATGGTTTCATGTACAAAAACCTTAAAAGGGTTCCTTTTTCCATAGATTTGGGATCCAAAGGAGCTGTCATTGAAGTCAAATATCAAGGATAGTGCGATAAGTGAAATTTTCAAATATGCATTGAAAACTCTTTGTGTTATTCGATTAAATTTGGTTATAATAACAATAATGCAGGAAGTTGTTTTGCATTTTCCACTGTTGCATCCGTGGAAGGCGTTAACAAGATCAAGACAAATGAACTAGTTTCAATATCATAGCAACAACTTATCGATTGTGACACTAGTTATAATCAAGGATGCATTGGTGGCTTAATGGACCATGCGTTCGAGTACATAGAAAAGAATGGAGGGCTAACTTCTGAAGATACATATCCATATATGGAAGAGCACGGAAGCTGCTCCTTTGAGGTAGTACCACAAATTGTTTACTTTAATATTTCACCTTCATTTTACATACATGTATGTATACAATGTTTGTATATCAATTAACTATGTAAACTAATAACTAAACATAATTCTTTTGTATTTGTTCACATATCTCTGGTGATTTCAATTGACGGATATCAAGATGTTCTTGCAAACAATGAGAATGCGTTGATGAAAGCTGTGGCTAACCAACCTATGTCAGTTGCCATAGAAGTTAACTCCACGACCTTTTAGTTCCACTCAAAGGTAACTGATACGACCATATTGTATTAATATCAAGATATACAACAAGAAATTTACTAAATGAAATAATCAAAACACAATTTATAGCAGGGAGTGTTTATAGTAAGGTTCAAAATCCCGCTTTCCGTTTCCGTTCCGGTCGTTAGTACTTTATGAGATTTCGTTTCCCTTCCAGATAATCCGGAAATTACGCTTTAATTCTGATTTGGAAATTCCGTTAATGTTTCTCTTATAAATGGTTAAATATGTTACAAAAATTCAATACTAACTTAAATTTATACCATACTCTTTGAATTATATGCAAGTTACATGCTATAATACACTAAATTTATTCATAGAATTATTTAAGTCCAAGTATTAATCCAAATTAGTTTGTTATTATACTTTATACCATAGTTTTGAAGACCGAACCGTGAGTCAAACCGTGTTGGTGCAACGTTAAAGGTTCTAGTGGTTCAACCGGTCAGACCATAAGAACCGCGTTGATCGTTAATTGTTATTTTATTGATTTAAATGTAAATTACTTCAATTAATGTTAAAATTTAACTAATTATAATTAATACATTAAAATTTAAAACAATTATTTTTAAATATTTCATCACAAATATTAATTGGAATAATTCTATTACACTTTTTTTATCGTAAAATTGTAAATTTCCTTATTTTTTAACTTGAAAAAAGTTCGGTTCAATGATAATTCGTAAAATGTAAACTAATATTGTATTATGTCATTCAAAATTGATAAGATAATCCAATAATT
The DNA here is from genome assembly GCA_030737815.1 of Allium fistulosum. NCBI lineage: Eukaryota > Viridiplantae > Streptophyta > Magnoliopsida > Asparagales > Amaryllidaceae > Allium > Allium fistulosum. The sequence continues at coordinate 5,423,519 of JASFAW010000015.1, forward strand.
TAATGGTTAAGGTTATTAAATTATTTGTTAAATTAATTATGTGAAAAAAATGAAGAATGAAGCGACAATTTTTCTCAAATTTGAAGAACCGTTAAAAGAGGTCGGTCTAGTGGTTTTTTTAAGATTTTGAGGTTAAACCACGGGTTCGTGCACACGCAATGTTATTTCATTTTCAAAGCCATATCGCTCCAAGGTCGAAGGTTAACCGTGGTCGAACCGAGGTTGGGTTGAGTCTTTAAAACATGCTTTATACACAAGTTTATGCTACAAAAGTATTTTTAATCCAGAACGAACCCAACCCAAGAACCAGACCCAATTATAAAGCATAATAATTAAAAACTAAACCTCATGTGTCATCTCTCCTCTTCGTTCAACAACAGTTCTTGCACTACCGTCTTCCCCAATTCGAGTTCAGTCCAAAGAAAAAGGAAAAGTTGCTCATTGATCGACTGCAAGACTCATTACCAGAAAGAAAGTTGACTAATAATTATACATTGAAAGAGAGAAAAGAGGTTATTCGATTTTCATTTTTTTTGTGAAATCCAAAAATGGAATTCTAACGTAATTCTGGCCCGATCGCTGCCGGAACCGAAACGGTTTAGTCGGAGTTCTGACGTGCCGGGCGGAATTTAGAACCTTACCGTGGAACTAAACTGGATCATAGTGTTGCTATAATTGTAGTTACACCAAGCACTAACAAAGATTGAGCACTTAAGCATTTAAAAAGATAAATGCTAGCAAACACTATTTAACATATTCTATGAAAGAAATCAATTGCCATGTAGCATGCAATATCAACCAATTTTTAAGACTGATGTTCTTGTCAACTTAGTAGTCCAATACTTCTTGGATATTAAAACAATGAACTGTGGTTTGCAGGATAGATTATAGTTCCATGTTCCATGTGTGATATAAATATAGATTAAAAAGACATTTCAAGGACTCAGTAATTTGGATAGGAACAGTGGCATAGCCAGAAAATCTACATGTGGGGGGAGGGGGGTCAAAATGTTAACTGTGGGGGTTCGGGGCGGTAGCCCCCGAATTTTTTTTTCATGTCAACCATTTGATTATGTGTATGAAAAATCGTTCCAGAACATCAAACAAACACAACTAAATATGATTATATCATAATAATCTATTACAAAAACGATCAACTATTGATCTTACAAACCAAACGTGAATATCTTGATCTTTCAAACCAATCTTAGTATTCAGTTCGGGGCTGACAAGGACCTTTTTGTAAATATGCTCTTCTAACTATAACTTGATCATTTGATTCGTAGTCCAAAATTTGATGTTGCAGACTAGGATCGGATGGAAGATTCGATAAATCAACTTGAATACGACTTCTAGCTACCGAGTTTGGAATAATTGTGTTTTGATTATCATCAACTACCATATTACTAAAAGATGCTGAAGCTCCAACTTCGGTGGAAATGTTTTCGATGGTTCTCTTAAAAGATTTCCGCATATCTAAGATTAAAAAAACAAATTCTATTTCAACCCACAAAATAACTTAGTAGCCCCCCCAAAATTTAAAAAAGTTTGTAAACCCATAGAATAACTTAGTAGCCTCATGCTTGTTCCAAAATTACCCTACCCATCACCAAAAACATTCTCTAATCAAAAAAACAGTCGAAGCGGTTACTCTAGCGTTTTCCCATGACGCGAAACAGTTCCTCGCCATGCCTCTTCCTCGCCGCGCCTCGGTTTAAAGCAACCAACATAAGCAATATTACTTAATTTGATTGTTATTTTGATAGTCATTACTTGATTGCGTCAACGTTGAAAAATCAAAGTGTTATTCGATTACGTCTACGAGATAAACCACGCAAGATGATTTAGGGTTATTTTATTACGTGCAGATGATTTAGGGTTTGCTGTTGGTCTCAGCAATAACCTTGATGAAGTTGCGTGGAATAAACTCGTACCACGCAAGAGCACTGCGTGGAAAGCAATTTTTCCACGCAGTGCATATGCAAGGAAAAAATGCCTTCCACGTAGTCTCTCGGCGTGGTAGTCATTTTTTCCACGCATATGCACTGCATGGTAGGCATTTTTTGCATGCATATGCACTGCGTGTAAAAATTGCTTTCCATGCAGCTTCAACATAGTTGTTGCTGAAACTAGCAACAACTTTTTTTGATTCAGTCAGTGTTTTTTTATTTATATTGTCATGCTAAGTGTGTTTTTTTCTGATTATTTGCAAATGGGTCAAACTCGAATGACGGCTACTGAAAGGAAATGGAGAATGGAGAAAGCAGCAGAAGGTACTAGTGTGGACATGAATGAGGATAGGGCTGATGTAGTTGTAAGGCCAGACGATACGGATGAGAGGCAACATAAAATACAAGGCTAACTTTGAGATTGTCGCAAGGCAAGACGAGGAATAACATGAAGAAGGAGATGAGGGAGATGAGGAACATGGAGATGGTTCAGACTCATCGGGAGAAGATGGAGATGACATAGAGGATGATTCAGAGACAGATGATGGTGATGAGACAGATGATGAACCCGAGGTAGAAGGTGAAGCCGAAGTTGATGCAAACTAGAATGGTGGACCAAGAATCGGTGATGTGATTAGAGAGTTTGATACTCATGTTGCTTCTTTGATATGGATTGGCCAGGTATGTATCTATTATTATTCTAAACAATTGATTTAGAATTACTGCGTTTACTAAATGTAAATTTTATTTGTGTAGGAACAATCACCGCTCACATGCGTCAATCATGCACAGAAGGTATTGGAGTGGAGGATTCCAGATAATGCTACTAGATTCAAAGCCATTATTGAATCATCTGGCTTGTTTACCATTGTTAGCACTTGCTACAAGAGTGTTAACAAGAATTTGATATCAGCTTTTGTGGAACGCTGGTATCTGGAGACTAATACCTTCCATTTACCATTCAGTGAGATGACTATTACCCTTGATGATGTAGCTTCTTTATTTCACATTCCAGTCGAAGGTAAACCTGTACAAAGTATGTCATATGAAATGGAACAAGCAGTTAGTATTGTTTCAAAGTATCTTGGCCTTACTAAAGCAGAAGCTAGTTTGGAAATGAATGAGAGGGTTGGATATAAATTAAGTTTGTCTACGTTAGTTGATAAATTTAAAGATGTGAACGATGATTGGACTGATCGGGCAATTAGGCGTGCCGCTCGTGCTTATCTTTTATTCTTGCTTGGCAACACATTGTTTGTTGACAAAAGCAAGTCTCATGTGCACATATCGCTTCTGGATCCATTAAAAAATTTGGACATTGTCAACACTTACTCTTGGGGTTCAGCAGCACTTGCATGTATTTTGGTGTATCTAGTGTGTTTTTGAACATCATATGGCATTTTGGTTTGTTGTTTGACTTCGTTAATGTAATGGTTGTTCATGTATGGCTTTGTTAATGTAATGTTTGTTACTATTTGACTCTACATGGTATACTGTTTGTTAATGTAATGATTTGTTGTCTATGTTGGCTGTCTCTATTGCATTAGACATGTTTGGTAATGGAATGCCATCTGGGTTTGCTAGCATACTAGCCTTTGTATTTTTTTTTGAGTTTATGAGATTACCACGCACCGACAAGACGTGGTTAAGAAGCAAACCATGTAGAGTCTATGTGAGGTAAGGTAGAAAACCAAGTTGGGTTCATACGTGGTTATTGGAAAAACCACGTCCGGTTTAAATGAACTGGGACATAATCCACGTTGAGTCCATGCGTGGTTGGTGTGAACTTGGAAAAAAATTTGTTCTCCTACTGTATACATAATAGTTTGCAATCACAATACTTTTATTTTTTTTATTTTTTTGTTTTCTGGAGTTACAACGTAGTGATGCCACGTGGTTTATCTTCAAACCACGTAAACATAGAACGGGGTAATTTTACCGACCACGTTGCCTTGCTACGAGCTGGAACAAAATTCTCGTATTTTCCCTACATGGTAGTCCTTAAACTGGAAAAAAAATTACTTCTTCTTCATCGCCTCAAACAAACACAGTTTAACTATCACTCAGTTCCACAATACACAGTTCATTCAAGGAAATTCAAATAAATGATGCACATTTTAATCCAACAATTTGTGAACAATGTAAATTCTAGTTACTAAAAAGCAATAATTTGCAAACAATCTTTTAAGTTAAACATACAATTTAACAACTCCAAAATGGTGCCACTGAAAGTGTGCTATGGATCGTGTAATATGGATATACAATAATACAGAATATAGTGATGATAGCTATACAGTAAATAGTGCGAAATATAAGAGCAGTATAATAAAAATAACACCAGAGATTTTTTTACCGGTTCAGAGCTCTATCCTACGTCCATTTCCAGACTCCTTTTGGAATTTCACTAAAATAGCAACCCTCATTTAACTCGGAGGAAAAGGTCTATACAACCCCGGAGCAGCCGAACATGGACCTGAGCAGCGGAACAGGATTTTGCATCAGCAGCCGAAGAGGACTTCACACGCCTGAGCAGCAGAACATGATTTAACAAATACAAAAGATTGTTTGACTTTTTGTGTTCTGATAACACTGATAAGTCTGTTTATAGTACACCCTTCTTATGATCTTCTCTTCGAGTATAAATATGTATATTTGAAGTTTATGAAGATTAGAAAGGAATAGTATTGCTTAATAATGCTGAATATTTGAGAGTATAGTAGCAAGAATATTCAAGAGAGTTAGATAAAAGAGATAAGCAGATTAGATGATTTAGAATGAAGTTAGGATATGTATTTATAGTTGTTAAATAGCAGCGACCATTGGCGAAGAGTTCTGGTTGAAGCGTCGCGTCCAAATCTCTTCGTAGAGATTTGTAACTCTTCACGAATGATCGTGTCTTTTCAGAAAATATAGCTGTTATAGAAATTCAGTCAACTGAGCCTCTGGGTCAGTCGACTAAATATTCAAACGATTTTTATTATATATTATATATATACTTGTGCATCTGTGCATATTGCACAGATACTAGCAAGTCAGTCGATTGACCTGGTATTATCTGTGCAATTTGCACAGTTTGCACAGATATAATATATATATATATATATATATATGAATCTAACTTTAAAAAATTTGATAGTATATATATATTATATGCTTATATATGTTTAAATCATTTGAAAATAAGGAGATTATATATATAAGCTAATATATATGTAAATGAGGAGAGATCTTAACAATATTGACTTAATACTCAAAACAAAATAATATAAAAGTTGATGCACCGATTTTGATGTCTTGTCTCCATGTAGTATATATTCTCTTTTTGTCGTAACAGTCGTCGAATCTGTATGTTGCAGTGATAGCTTCGTGTCATGAATCAAAACCAAGTCTCAACATTCTCCCCTTTTTTGATTGATGACAACCTATAAATAAATATAGATTTCGACTGTATATAATATAATATGAATACTTACTCCCCCTGAATCTTTGGTGATATATATCCTGCATTCTTAATATTGGTGATAATTTTCTCCCCATTTGTCATCGACAAAAAGGAATAAAGAACATGAATAATCGTATGATGCATGTATAGATATTTAAATCATAGCAATAAAAGAAACAAGCATTTATACATTGCAACATCATAAACAAGAATTTTAAGGTAACAAAATAATACGAAACATTGGCTATTTAGTACAAGCCATGTTTTAATGTTTTGAAATGAAAGACTAATGTTTGTAGATCATAAAAGGCAAATACTAAGATAAGCAACAACTTACTCTATTATACGCTTACCCCTTAATCTGTGGTTGCATCGTTTATTCCTGCAAATAGTGTTAGAGCAATATCTTTCTCCCCCTTTGTCATCGAAAAAAAGAGAGTTTATATGATGACATAAATTATATTCTACATAAGTGTTAACATAGAACAACAAAATAACTACTACTTATAATGTAAGGTATCAAAAAATTTAACATTTAAAGCATGTGATATCCAAGGTTCTTATAATTTCCTAATTTTTAGGAAACCATACCCATTTGGGTATGGTTGAACCTTTAAAAATATAATTTTCATTATTAACTACCATAACAAAATAACCATCAATGTATTTTTCTCTATTTTTTCAATTAACAGGAACCCAAATACTTAGATAATTTTTATTCCTATTTCCCGTCAATGATTTTGTACTTCTAAAGAAATTATAAACATTATTGGTCATAACAGTATTTGAATTTCTATAAAAATTGGATTTAGACTTTACTCGAAATTTAGTACTAGCACTAACATTTTTACTATACATGAAAGCGTATCTAGTGCTATTTCTATGATTAGTTTTATTATATCCTAAACCACTTTTATCATGTAAAGGTCTAGAACTATATAAAATCATGTTTTAATTGTTTTGACCTTTATTAAATTTTGTGACTTCAGTGTTAAGTTTATCAAATTTAGCTTTAAAGTCACAATTATTATTTTCAAAAGAAATATTAGTATTCAAAATATCAAGTTTCTCATTTAATTCAGAATTCTCATTTTTTAACGTACAGTTCTCATTTTTGAGAAGGAAATTTTGAGATTCTGAATTATCTAAAGATGATTGTAATAAATCATTTTGTCTTTTCAAATCAAAAATTTCTTTTGAAAATTTTCTCTCTCATTTTCAAATATGGTGTTTTATTCATCTAGAAAATCTTTAACGGTTATAAAATTATTCTTTAAAACACCAAGTTGATTTTCTAAATTTAACTTCTCGTTTTTCAATTTCTCATTTTCAAGTTCAACAGATTTCATCTTTTCTAAAATAATAAAATTAAGCTTTCAAATCTTATTGCTTATACTAACTAATTCATTATTATCTTTTACTGAAATTTGTAAATTAGAAAGTACCTTTTTGTAGTCCTCACTGGTGGCTTTGACTTGGATTTTGCCTGTTGTATTTCGACTAGATCGTTTTCCGGCCATTATTCTATGATGTTGTGACGATCGATAGAATTCGAGGCTCTGATACCAAATGAAAGTGTGCTGTGGATCGTGTAATATGGATATACGATAATACAGTATATAGTGATGATAGCTATACAGTAAATAGTGCGGAATATAAGAGTAGTATAATAAAAATAACACCAGAGATTTTTATACCGGTTCGGAGCTCCGTCCTACGTCCAGTACCAGACTCCTTCTGGAATTTCACTAAAACAACAACCCTCACTTAACTCGGAGGAACAGGTCTATACAACCCCTGAGCAGTCGAACAGGGACCTGAGCAATGGAACAGGATTTCGCCTCAGCAGCCGAAGAGGACTTCACACGCCTGAGCAGCAGAACGGGACTTTAACAAATACAAAAGATTGTTTGACTTTTTGTGTTCTGATAACACTGATAAGTCTGTTTATAGTACACCCTTCCTATGATCTTCTCCTCGAGTATAAATATGTATATTTGAAGTTTATGAAGATTAGAAAGGAATAGTATTGCTTGATAATGCTGAATATTTGAGAGTATAGTAGCAAGAATATTCAAGAGACTTAGATAAGAGAGATAAGCAGATTAGATGATTTGGAATGAAGTTAGGATATGTATTTATAGTTGTTAAATAGCAGTGACCATTGGCGAAGAGTTCTGGTTGAAGCGTCGCGTCCAAATCTCTTCGTAGAGATTTGTAACTCTTCACGAATGATCGTGTCTTTTCAGAAAATATAGTTGTTATAGAAATTCAATCAACTGAGCCTCTGGGTCAGTCGACTAAATATTCAAACGATTTTTATTATATATTATATATATACTTGTGCACTTGTGCATGTTGCACAGATACTAGCAGGTCAGTCGACTGACCTAGTATTATCTGTGCAATTTGCACAGTTTACACAAGTATATAATATATATATATATATATATTATATGATTCTAACTTTAAAAACTTTGATAATATATATATATATATTATGCTTATATATGTATAAATCATTTGAAAATAAGGAGATTATATATATAAGCTAATATATACGTAAACGAGGAGAGATCTTAACAATATTGACTTAAGATTCAAAACAAAATAATATAAAAGTTGACGCACCGATTTTGATGGCTTGTCTCCATGTAGTATATATTCTCTTTTTGTCGTAACAGTCGTCGAATCTGTATGTTGCAGTGATAGCTTCGTGTCATGAATCAAAACCAAGTCTCAACAGTCATGACCACTTCCATTCTACGTATGCAAACAATCCGTCCATGCTTGAACAAATCGGTCTTTGTACGTATCCAACCATTGCTCGTGAATATACTTCAAGAGTGAAGTATGCTTGGCATACTTTTCATGTAACACTTGCAGATTCTCATTGTATACAACCAAATTTTTTGAACAAACTAGTTCATTCCAATCAAATAAAAATGACTTCTTCCCTTCAACTTTCATTCCTTTCACTTTTTTTGCATATACGTTAGAACGTTATTTTTAATGTGCCATGTGCATAACATATGTGCAGAGTTTAAGAAAACAAATCCAATAGCATTAACTAGTGATGTTTCCCTATCAGAAATGAAGACTGATGGCAATTCCACTTCACAGTCAACCAAAACAGATTTTAACTGTTCTAAGGTCCATATATAATTTTCCTCAGTTTCAGCAACTAAGTACGCAATCGCAATATAGAATGTAAGATATGTGCAAGTAACGCCAACAATCTCAAGTAAAGGCATTCTGTACCTATTGGTTTTATATGTACAATCTAATATGATAACTCGAGAAATGTACGTAGAAAATCCAAACTAGTAGGATGCGCCCAAAATATATCTTTAATAATATCCGTTCCATCTAATGTTTTACGATGTCATTCAAAGTAACCAAACTCTTTCAATTTACTAAGCAAATATTGAACTTGAGAACGCCCTGCTCACTCAATAGAATTTTGTGCTCGTATAAAATTGTAAATTGTTTTGATGGTGGTACAATTTGCAGGATCATTTCTTTTAATGGTGTGTAAAATTTCTTTTGCTTTTACCATGTTTCTATGCATCTCAATAACCAACTTGGTCTCATCTTCACTTAGTCGACCAATATATGAATGTCCTTCAGTATTTTTTAATTTCGAATGATTATGAACACCATTCACAACATGTAATCGCCAATCATCTAAAGTAGGAAGTTTCTCACCTTTAAGTCTAAATGGGCAATTGCATTTTTTTGTACCGGTCATTTGGAGGTTCTTCGGGCTTTTGTATTTTCGCTTCTTGTACACACCACTTCGTTCACAAGCAAACATAATTCTTGGTTTTTTGCTTGAAGCACCAGTATCCGATTTCAGTATTATGATAACAAAACCAAGACGTTTTCCCGTATCACAAACCCAATCAACCAATTTTGTTCTCGAAGGAAATATCTGCATTAAAAATGTTAAATAAAATGTAAGTAATATGGATTTATTCGAAAGTTAATCAAAGTAAACTTACATCATAAGTCGTAAACTCATTTGAATAATCCAACACTATTTCGTCGCACATTTCTTCATTACTGGAAAACGGTACAATCTGCAGAAAACAAGTATCAAATGCTGAAAAGTTAAACAGAAAAAAAAACAAAATGAACTACCACGCAGGGTGACTGCGTGGTTAGTGTCAAAACCACGTAGCCCTTATGCGTGGTAGTGTACAAATTCACATTGTTTCTTGCGCGATTAAGCCAGGAACTTAGCAGTTCCCATGCGTGAATTATCATCTATCCCCGTAATCGACGGCCTACAATTGTATTTGCAAAAAAATAAAAAAATTTCAAATTTTTTTTGAATTACCTGCTGTGATTGCGTTAACGGTTCATTCTCCTCTTCAAAATTCATCAGCTAGTAGTTTAAAAATGAAAATTTTCTTCAATGATTTGGAAATTAGGGTTTTGTAGATTCTGTGGTTTAGACGGTAAAAACTTACGTAAGAAATAATGGAAATGGAAAGAAAGTTTCCTAAGGGTAATTTAGTCTTCAAAATTTAATTTGTTTAAGGGGGGCTACTAAGTGAAAAAACGGGTTGAAATAGAATTTGCCTAAAAAAATTATATTGTATTTTCATTAATAATAAATTTGCCATTATCTACAGCGATTGCCTTTTTATTTTCGTTAATACTAAAACTACCATTGTCTACAGCAAATTAAACCAAACTGAATACTAAGATTGAATACAAAATGAATAGTAAGATTGTCTTTTTATTTGCAAAATGAATACAAAATGAAACCAAGCTGGAATTTATTTTTTCGATAGCAATTGTCTTTTTGTTTGCCATTGAGTACCAAATTGAATACTAAAATTAAATACAAAATGAAGCTTTCAGCAAATTGAATACCAAATTGATGTATTCCAATTAAACCAAACCGAATACCATAAATTGTCGAACTGAATACCATAAATTGCCAAACTGAAGCATTCGAATTAAGCAAATTCATTAAATCAAAATCACTCACCACCCATTTCGAAGCCGTGATGCGAAGGAGGCTGACTTGCGGAGGAGACGAGAGCGACCGGCGGGACTTGCGGAGGAGACGAGAATCTGACTTGCGGAGGAGTCTACAGGCTACAGGGACGAGTTGCAGTGGGTGGAGGCTGACTTGCGAGTTGCGACGAGCCGACGACCGAAGTATGCGATTTGATGTCGATTGATTAGGGTTTCTCTAGGACGAGAGTTTTTTTTTCTCCTGATTTTTTTCTTTTGTTTTTGAGATTTCTAGGGGTCACGTGCCCAGCCCAGAAATAACGTAGCTCCGCCCCTGGATAGGGATCACGCCTGTTTAATCATGTTTATGATCTGGTTAATGTGGGTAGAAACACTGGTTCAACCGAAGGAGACAAGCAATGAAGATAGGCCATGTCCGCATGAAACTCGGCACAAAAATGGCTGCTCAAACTTAAAGGATCCTCTTCTAATTCATTTGCTCTAAGAATGCAAATTTTGATTGCCCTCAATGATAGAATATCACGCATAAATAAACAAATGTTGCAAACTATGAAATATTTCAACATGCAATCCTCCATCATAAAGGTTGCATACAAAAAAGGGAAAGATGGAAACTAAAGACTCACGTAATTAAGAAAACATACAGATATAAACAATTTATATTTGGTTCTATTTTAGACTGGACAAAGAAATTAGAATGGAACATAGTGTTTACTGTCTTCTCTACAAAATATGAAACTTTAAGGGCCTGTTTGGTTTGATGTTTTTAATTTTGTGTTTTCGTCTAAACAAAAATACGCATTTCTTATACATTGTTGGAAAACACACAATTTTGAAAAATGAAATTAACATAGAAAATAGAAAACAAGTTTATTTGATTTTTCGTGTTTTGAGATATAACAAAAGGATGGAAAACAATTATTCCCCACCATTTCCGTTCCATCGTTGTAATGGCTAAGAATTATAAAATAATTTCTCATGTTTTCTTGTATTTTGTAGTGTATGTTGAAAACACAAAACCCAAAACTCAAAACGAAACCAAACAGGCCCTAAGCTTTTACTTTCTGCAACAAAAGACATGAAAAAAACTATATAATCCCTAGAACAAGAGTTATATTTTACATCCTACAAATCTACCCATGTTCATTAACTCTTTTTCGTTAGTAATTCACGTTGGCGCATACAAACATAATAAATCCCCCTTAATTACTTAAATTAATAGCAAATGTACCCAAAAAAAGCTTACCCAATCCATAAGGCTATATGGATAAGTTATGTGCACCGTTTAAAGTGGTAATCAAAATAGGATCGATGGAGTATATGTCTAGCAGTTGACCAAAATTTGGACATTAAATAATTGCTGTCATGTTGAAAAATTCATAGATTAGTGTAACCGTACAACGGTGGAAAAACCGATCGTTGGATGTATAATTTAAAAAAATGCATTTATTATAATTTTTACAAATTTCAATTGATGACCATTTAGCTGTATAATTTTGAAAATTAAAATTGTTGCAAATTTCAACGATGAATCGACTACATTACTTTAAAAAAATGATGTTAGATAAAATGTAATGTGTGTTGGGGGTAATAATCCAATGGTCTACACTGGTCAGAATTTATGATTTAGTTTGTGTCTTAGTAGTCGCTAACACGTACACATACACACAATAAAAAAGGAAAAGCGTTTGATGAAAACATAATTAACTTTGGTATTGCATAGTGACAACATTAAAGTAGTTAATTAATTTTGAAAAGGAAATAACCAATTGCTTATTATACCTTCATGTACCATTTCTTCCTTTGCATTCTTTTAATAGTGGTCAATACATATCCTAGTAACCTGATGTTGAAATGCTTATAAGAAAGGTTGGTCTAAATGGCATTCTTTTTACCATGAAAGGTTGATCATTTTTTCCTCCCCCGCATTCAAGGACATGATTCTCAGTTCTATTCAGGCTTTGATAAAAACCATTAAAGTTGGTAAGTCATATGGACTAAAGAGTGCTACATTAAAGGAGTGACATCAGTTAACATGAAAATGGATCATTTTGTCATTGCTCTTACCATCCTTTCTCCTTTTCTTCTCAGCGAAAATGGAGAAACAAAAGCAATCAATCCATAAAAATTATTTTGAAAACAAGTCAACCATATTTGATGTAGAAAACATCTCATAAATAAATGTTGTAAACCATCTCTCAGTAAATCATAAAACCCCACCAACGATCCAAAACTCAAGCAACAATCAAATTATAGTAAGAATAGATACATCCAACAAAATGTTTTGAATTTTTTTTATAGAAATTCAAAATTTCAACCATCATCATAGATGTAAAGCTTTGGAAACAATTATACCTAGAAACAAAAAAAATTTAAAGACCCAACCCAACCTCGATTCGACCACGGTTAATTTTCAATCTTGAAGCGTCACGGCTTTGAAAATGAAATAATCTTGCATGTGTATGAACCTGTGGTTTAACCTCAAAATCCTCAAAATATCTTTATACCGACCTCTTTTAACCCTGCGGTTCTTCAAATTGAAGAAAAATTATCGCTCCATTCTTCATTTTTTTACATAATTAATTTAACAAATAATTTCATAACCTTAGCCACTAAATTATTGGATTATCTTATCAATTTTGGATGACATAATACATTACTGTGCACATTTTATGAATTATCGTTGAACCGAACCTTTTTCATCTCAAAAAATAAGAAAATTTACGATTGTACGTTAAAAAAGTGTTATAGAATTATTCCAATTAATATTTGTTATGAAATGTTTAAAAATAATTGTTTTAAATTTCAGTATATTAATTATAATTGGTTAAATTTTAGCATTAATTGAAATAATTTACATTTAAATTAATAAAATAAAAACTAACGATCAACGCGGTTCTCATGGTTGAACCACTAGAACATTTGATCTTGCACCAACATGTTTTGACTCACGGTTCGGTCTTCGAAACTATGTTCATCACCTAATTTATTAGACATAATTACTTCTCAAACTCTCAAACTCAAATTCAAAAAATAGAAATACATCAACATGACATTAAACTTGTTATTCAATTTATTACTGAAACAAAGTACAATTATATCATTTGTTTATCACTAACCGTGCTTTTCGAACATATAGACAATAATGGTGGTTCAATCCAAAATATTGTGCCAAAATGCCTATACTACCTTGATAGGTTTTTGGAAGTTAAAATCAGCACTGAAATTGAAATTGGTATCACTTGTACATGTTTCTCTTTCATTGCCTGTTGTCAACAAAACTGCACTCTCCATTACTTTGTAATTCTTACTTATTTGTTTCTAAGGTGTGCCTAGAAAAAAATCAGTATGCTAATTGGTAAGGTTACTACTACTTATGTATAATAATGGAAAAGATAGAGGAAATGTTCATTAATTAGAAAAGTAAATCCAAACTGTTAGATGCAAACATGGAAATATTCAACAAAATTTGGTTTATCAAAAGTAAATCAATATGCTTCCCTCATGGCCAAAAATAAAAGGCTTTAGGTTCAGAATCATCATATCCTTTTAATCATTTGAACAAATTTAGTACAAAAAACATCATAACTCAAAAATCAAAGAATGAAGAGTGTAAACTTGTAAACAGTATTAGAAACAAAATTTTGGAAAATACCAAATGTACGTTGTTAGAACAAGATGTATAAAATATTTGAATAAACAACAATCCAAACCCCAAAGTCCAACACGTTCTCAACAAACTTAATAATAAGCATCAACTGATTGTACGTGTAATGCTCCAAATATTTGAGATGGCTATGATACCATACAAATATTTGAGATGGATATGATATTACATATATCTTTATCCTTATTATATTTGATTACTGTCCAAAAACATGGCCAATAACAATTACAGGGGATATTATTATGAATAAATAAATAATACACCAGGACTTTAGAAAATGTTTCTGTGCATCAAAGTATCCAGTATATTAGTGTTACTTGCATATTTGAATTACCTTTTCAGTATTCAAATCCCAATTCCGTAGCTAACTTCACTTCATATTGAAATATAATTTTGTTCAAAAGAATCTAAGTGATAGCCAATGTACTCATAAGACCTTAAACATATCACAACTTAAAGAAAAATATTTACTGATGGTGAACGTAACAATCTCTAAAGCATAGATTGGCCAAATCCTAGAATATTGTCAATTTTAACATACAACTAAAATCAAACATCCAAACTTCATAGTCTATGAATTCGATCAACAAAAAAATCGCAAAATTAAACAAATAAATAAGACCAATTTAAAATTAGAAAGAAGGAAAAACTCACCCCATCTTCATGGTCAGTGAGAGACGCACACATTTGAGGTTTAAGGTTGCAGCAGACGTAATAAGAGAATTTCTTCCATGTCAATGTTAACTAACTGCATGGATCGAAGTTATTGCCTATTAATGATGTTGTTAACGGCTTTTCCGCTGGCATGGTGATGACGAAGATGAATATTGGGAAATATAGGGTTTGTAGTAGATGCGTTTAAAGAGAGAATGGTCAGGAGAAAGTTGGATCTGGAGAAAGGGAATTAGATCCGGGGAAAGGGATTTTGAAGCACAGAAGGGAGATAAATTAGGGTTTGAATTTGAATAAAGAGAATCGCGGAGGAAATGTAAATAGTCAAAGAGTACACGAACTTAGAGTTGCATGTTTTTCGAGCTTCAGAGAATTTGATGATTTTGATTAGTGGCAGTAAGCAAACCTTCCTAACGGTTGGTTTGATGATATCATTCAAACATTATCCCAAGGAAGGGGTTAGATAAGATTTCATAATGTTCTTAATGATCGACTTAAACATATTTTAGTCTTTTTCTAAAATATAGGATAATACAACAAAGAAAACGTAATTTCATTAATTTGATCTTACGCCATCTACTTTTAATTCCTCATGCTAATAGTTATTACCTGATCTGCAGTAGTTTCAACCATGACTTTCTTCAACTTCTTGTCCAAAAATAGCCACTGTCAATTACCCACCTAAGTGCGCCATGTGGAGGCTCACCACCTCCTTCCCGCCATTCTTAAGTCAACCATATTAATAGCATAGGTATGAATGGCATAAAAATATATATATGAAAGCCAACTTATACTTGTAGGCTTCAAATTTTTATAGAATATAAAGTGATTGACATGACCTATATGAATTGATCAAGCTAAGCATATGTGCAGTATACAGTAATAAAGCTAGTACTATGTCAAACCATCACCAACAGAAAGGATGAATCTATGAGTGAAACCCCACTATTTTTTTTTCCCAAACAGCAACTACACTCATAAAGAATATTAAATGACACCAGTAGTAGAATATTGACAGACAACGGTTTTTTGAATAACCAAGGTTTTAAGATTTTGTCACACTAAAAAAGAAGAGGAATATCGAGTGACAGCAGTTTTTTGAATAACCATCACTGTTGACAGCAATGGAGTACTGAGTGATGGCAGTTTTTTTGAATAACCATGGTTATTGACAACAGTAGAATGTTGAGTGACAGTAGTTCCCCTTCTTCCTATGTTTCCTCACTCAAAAAGAAATAAGTGTTGCAAGCAAGCTTTTGTTATTTGTCAACAAAGTACTGTTGGACTAAAAGGTTAAAGTAAATTGAGAGCCAAGAACAGGAACAATTTTGGTGGGATTTTTTCTGTTGGAGAATGCTCATAAAGAAGGCATGAAATTTCCATTTCTTTTTTTAGAGTAACTAGATATAAAGACAGCATACAAAAAAAAAACGGACATAGAGAAAATATCATTCAAAATAATGTTAACCTCCTGCAAATATGCTAGACATTTTATGAAATTAAAAAGTATGTAAATATAGGTAAGCAAATATAAGCACAATAACCTTACGCAGATAATAAGCTAACATTTCAGCGTTCTAATTATGAATGTGTAGATGTGAAACCTGGAGTGAGGAAGTTTAGTAACTACAGAAACAAACCTTCATATTTCATAACTGGGCATATTATAATTAGATTATATTCTATATATTAACCGGGTTTTTAACCCAGTTTTTGACCCATTAGAATTCAATAGGAGATAGAACATTCAGACTATGCTAGAATAACTCGAGACTCAATCAAAACAATCAAACAAACAAATCAATAGGACTCAAGGAAAATCAGCCAATAAAATACTAAGTAGCTGGATCGCTAGCGATCTGTCATCCATGGATCGCAAGCGATCCATAGGGAAGCATCATGAGTCGTCCAAACCTCTTACATCATGATTAATTATCATTTCTAAGCACGCTTGCCAAGTTTCATATTCATAGCATGCCAAACAATCTAGCTCGAAAAGTGAAGACTCATCTGATTCAAACTGTTTGATCAAAAACATTTAATTTAAAATGAACCTAGAAAACTCATACAGAGTCAGATTGACTTAAAATTTTGGAAGAACACTTAGAAGACATAAAAGAAGACTCGTAGAAAAAATAAGATCATTTGAAGGTTGTTTGATGGATCGCTAGCGACCTAACTAGATGGATCGCTAACGATCCATGTAGAGTGGCCCCCACAATCTGACATTTTTATGCTAGGTCCAGAAACCATCTAGAGTGTACCTGCAAAATTTCATCCGATTTCGTTATGTTTTGAGCAAATTATGAATGATTCTTCTGGACTAGATGACCCATGAGGATGGATGGTCAAACAAACACCAAGCGACTTGATATTTGGACAAGACATTCAAATAGATGAAAAGAAGGCAACCCAAAAGGGTAGTCTCAAAAATAGTCTAAGGGCATGGATCGCTAGCGATCCATCACCCATGGATCATTAGCAATCCATCATGTTAGCTCGGTTCGCCTTGAGTTTTTCTGGACTTCTTCCTAGCACTGAGCAAAGGCTTCTGACAAGTCGGCTTTGGCTCAACTGCTTTCACACCCCTATAAATACAATCTTACCTGCAACTAGAGATGGATCTTTCGCGGAGAGAGAGCTGCCATTACTCTACGGAAATTCCTTCACTTCTTCAACTTTTTTCTCCCCCATAACGGTCATCAAGGGGGTTACTTTAATTCTCCAGTCAACCCTTGTACTTGTGACTTATTCTAACCCACTATAACTTAGACCTAAGGACTAACTAGTTGATATCCAGAGAGATTCAACTAGTATAATCATAATAAAGATTGATTAAAGTGGACGTACGACAGAGTCAGTCGAACCACTATAAAAATTCTATGTCTCTTTTCTTACTTTTGCTTTTTATTTGTCGTTTATCTGAGATTTGTGCTGCTGATTATCTGCATTGGTGCTTTTACGCTTGATGATACATAGGTATGATACATAGGTATGAGATCCCAATACCAAAGCCACCGTTGCGTTTCCAATCTCCTTCAGCTAAGAGACATTCCGCTCTCCATCGCTTACGGATGGTAGATGAAAACCACGTTCTCCATTTTGAATGCCTTAATGGTGGAGGACAAGGCAAGGACCTAGGGCCTAGAGAACCATAAGTACACTCCCAACCGCAACAAGAGGTACCCCGATTGAGATCTTGCGGAAGACAACCTTATCCGCCTAGGTCCCTCTTAGTTATTAGGAGCGGGTCTCCTAATCCAGACAGGCATTGTCTTCTCCTTTACCATATTTTGACACATATCCCAGACACCAGATGGACGACGAGAAGCCTCTCCCCTATAAGGGATCAACTTTGTTCCAACTCCAAAGGGGCGGTCGAGTCTCCAACAATGTAAAATGCCTCATGTTCTCTTCCACTCAGACCGGGCTTGCATCTCCCTGATTTCCTTACCGACAATTTGGTAGTGTCCACTCATAGCCTAACTATGTTCCAACTTTAAGGCAGGTTTCATTGAATGGAAGATAAGAATAATGATGGTTATCGAGTTGGGCAATATAAGGTAGAGACCAAATGGATCACTCTGCTCGTATGTCAATCGCTTTAATAAGGAAGCGACGAGGAAAAGAGGAGTCAATAAGAACAACTTGGTGGTAGCCCTTTGTTCGATGGTGGAGTATTGGTCCCATATGTGGAAGGAATTATAAAAGCATCATGCTTCATCCCTTACTGGCGTTCTTTAAAGGGCGATCGACATCATGAGAGTGGAGGAGGCATACATCTCCAATAGTGATGACGAAAGCAGCAATATGAACAAACCAACCAAAGAGAGGATAGTCATCGAAAGAATAGTCGAAAGGAAAAATAGCAAAAAAGCATTCCAATGACAGAGCGCACTTCAAGCCCAGATACACCAGTTATGCAACCCTAAACCATGAGATGGAATCTATCTTGCCACACATGACCGCGTCGCATTTTAATGGTCTGCTCCCTCCCGGTTTGAAAGGAGCCCAAAGGCAATGGTAATTACTATAAATTTCGCTAGTTCAATAGCCACTCGACCAATGAGTGTCGGTACCTCAAGGATGAGATAGAGTGATTAGTCAGTGAAGTGGTGTTAGTTCAATATGTTAGGCAACAAGTGGAACAATGTAATGCTCGAAAAAACCAACTTACCCTACCTCAACGAGTAGACAACAACAATGTGCCCATGATCAATACAAAAATCCTATCAATATATGGTGGTCCACACATAACTGGAAGTAGTCGAGGGGCTCAAGCTTACTATAGGAGAGTGCTATTAGATCACATTTATTCGATTAACCTCTAGTCCCCAAAAGTCCCTTGGGTCGAAGAGGACTCCACCGATATTGCATTCACCTCAGAAGATAAGAGAGGAGTTGGCTTCCCCCACTATGACCCCATGGTCTTTTCAATCACATGGCCAGTTCAATGGTCCACCTCGGGCTTCGTTGATGGGGGTACCTCCTTTAATGTGATGTCCAAAGATGTTTTCGATAGGATAAACCTTCCTACCTCCAACCTTTGTCCCTGTGCATTACCCATTTATGGTTTCGGAGGTGTTGGCATAGTACCCCTAGGGATTACATCTCATGTGGTCACTTTCAGCGAGGAGCCGCCGGTAGCAAAGCTCCAAATTCAGTTTGTATGGTTGATTGTCCATAACATACAATATTTTAATAAGTAGGCCAGCCCCAGTGGATATGGATTCGATAGTTGCCTACCAGTGCCTGACAATAAAATTCCGACCGAGGGAGAAGTAAGATGTGTTTGAGGCAACCAACAAACCTTTAGAGATTGTTACAGTATCTCCTTATAGTAAGCAAAGAAGGGAATACTTATGCTACAGTAGGAAATGACAACCATCGGTGGTGACACAAGCAGCTTCCCGCTCCCTTCCACACCTTGGTCACCACAGTTATTTGTGTTGATCGGCGCCCTAAGCCAAAACGGCATGGCCAAAGGAAATAGTCTTTCCCTGGCCAGCTCGAGAAAGACCAGAGAGCTCATCGCTACATGGAATGAACAAGTTCACCCCTGTTGATATGCGAAGATAGAAGACACTATTACTTCTTCACCTTCAGGCCAGAGGACTCATCTATGGGAGGTGGGGGTTAACAACAGCCTTTCGGCTCGAACACAAACATCGGTGTCGGTTAAGGATGTTATTGAGAACATGATATATGCATTGGACTAGTGCAACTTGAAAGAGAACGTTGAAGATGATAATGATGATCTGCTTGATCACTGGATGGGATATTCTAGTCCCGAAGGCGGCCAATCACACCTCTCAAACCAATTTCAATTAACAGTGACAAGCCCAGCAAGGTTGTCTATATATGAAAAGAGTTGAGCCCGTAAGTAAGAGATGAGTTGATTTATTTATTGAGGGAGATAAATGATGTGTTTGCTTAGGGCATGCCGACATGATAGGTATCGATCCTTGGATTATGTATCACGCCCTCAACATCAACTTGAAAGCTTGCCCAGTCTGGTAGAAGAGACGACCGCTTAATCCCGAGTAGTATAAAGTACTCAAGGAGGAAGTGGAGAAACTTTTGGCAAATGGTTTTGTCCACGAGTACATACCCTATCTGGATAGCCAACCCGGTACTTGTCCGAAAACCTAATGGGGCTTGGAAAACTTGCATCGACTTCTCAGACCTGAACAAAGTTTATCCAAAAGATAGTTTCCCTCTTCCTTAGATTGATCAACTCGTGGATGCGACTAGTGGACAAGAACTATTCACCTTTACAGACGCCTACTTTGGGTGTAACCAAATTACTATGCACGACCTGACCAAAAGCATACCTCGTTCATCAATAATGCTGGGCTCTACTTCTACCAGGCCAAGCCTTTCAACTTTCGTAATGTCGGTGCTACATATCAACTGCTTGTTTATCAAATATTCGCTCGGCAAATCGTCGTTCAATAGATGTCTACGTGGATGACATGCTGGTAAAGTCTGAAACTGGCTGGGGGCATGTGAAGAACTTGGTCGAAACTTTTAGCATCCTTCGCAGATACAACATAAAACTCAACCCCAGGAAATGTTCTTTGATGGTACGATCTCGAAAGTTCCTTGGCTTTGTAGTAAGCGTCAAGGGTGTTGAGGTCAATCCTGACTAGATTCAAGCAATTCAGGAGATGAAGGTACCATGCACAATCAAGTAAGTACAGAGTCCAAATGGAATCATTGTGGAATTCAACCACTTTATGTCAAAAGCAATAGACCGTTGTGTACCCTTTTTCGACATCATCAAGAAGAGGAAGTCATTTGTATGGAGCGAAGATTGCTCCAAAACTTTTGAGGAATTAAAGAGAAACCTGGCCACACCTCCCGTGTTGTCAAAGCCAGTTGACGAGGGGAATCTATATTTGTATCTTGTAGTAGCTAACGAGGGGAATCAGCGTTGCCTTGACCCAAGATGAAGAAAATGTCCAACCTCCCGTCTACTACGTCAGTAACAGGTTAACGGGCCCTAAAACAAGATATTCCTGGTTAGAGAAGATGACTTGCTGCCTACTCATGTCCGCTCGACGCCTACGATTTTATTTCCAAGCCTATCCCATTAATGTTCTCATGGATTAGCCCTTAGACAGGTATTGAGTCAGCCCAATATAGGGATCGACTATTGAAATGCTCTGTGGAACTCGGACAACACCCTTCCACCCTTGCACCTCAACCAAGGGCCAAGGTATGACCGATTTCATAGCCGAGTGCTCCAGACCCGACCATGGTAGTAAGGGGGTGACAAGATATGTGTCCCTTTGGAAACTATACATCGACATCACATCTAACGAAAAAGGCGTGGGGACAGGAATGGTGTTAGTCATGTCCGATGGTAAGGAGCTTTGCTTTGCCATACACCTAAGCTTTAAGGTCATGAATAATGAAGTAGATTACGAAGCTATTCATACTGGTCTTGAGATGGCTAAAGAGTTATGAGTGGAAACATTACACGTGTTCAGTGACTCATTATTAGTCGTTATCAGATTGAAGAACGCTTCCAAGTCAAAGGCAAGACGTTGGCCCTCTACGTAGCATAAGCCATGAAGCTCATCTGCACCTTCATGAGTTTCAAGATAGAACAGATCCCCCGAGAGAGAAATGTCAAAGCTGACCTATATGTCAAGACAGTCAACAATATTGAAGAAAATATCTCCTAAGTCCAAATAGAGTATGGCTAACCCCCTGCTTCGAACCGGAGGCAACTGCGATGGAAATCAACGAAGCCCGCCCTGACTCTTGGATGACCCCACTGATAAAGCACCTCATGAGCGGCGATCTGCTTGCTGAAAGAAAAGAGGCCCAAAAGATTCAGTACCTTGAACTCCACTGCAATATTATGGATACGAAGCTGTATCGACGGGGGTACTCAACACCCCTATAAGATGTGTTACCAATAAAGAGGCCAACCATACACTAGAGGAATTACACGAAGGTTTTTGTGGGGATCACGCCGGGGGTAAAGCCTAGTAAAGAAAGCCACATGTCAATAGTATTTCTCGCAAATAAAGAAGTGGGATGGCCCACTTAAACATCCTCATTTCCCTATGCTTATATATTACAACGACCCGCCTCCTTAACCGACCCGAATAGCAGTGATCAAAACTCATGTGTCATCTCCATCCAAATCCAAGGCATAGTCCGTCCACTTCACATCTCACATGCTAGCCTAGGCAATCTCTTTCATAATATATCTTATCCATTTTGACAAGATCGACGGTCCGTCCCCCCCCCCCCCCCCCCCCCCCCGGGCCAGCGGACGACAAGATCAAGGCAGGTTATTTTGAGAAGTTGAGGTCTTCGATGGTTAGCTTGGCCAACCAGCAAACATCGAAACAACCTCCTCGTTCGTTATCATTCTTATGTTGGCATGCCACTGCCCACAAGAACCCCCTAGCTTCCCTCAACCATATCCGTAGGCATCAAGCCTCCCCGACATAATTGATGCCCCGCCTTTGCTATTTCTCTGAAAGGCTGACATCTATTAGCATGGCTCATCTGACAAAGACGCCATTATGCAGCATCCTCTCTATGTACTTAGCTGACACCCTAGTAACTCTGTTATAGCTTCTCCCTACTTCCACGCCATCTACCATGTTTTGGGGGCATATTCATAGTGTAGCTCGTCAGTTGTCTACATCCATACTCTACAGACTACTTGGCGTCTCAGTTGGCATGATCATCAACTGTATATCACCAGCAGCGACCTAGAGCATTTCCTGGGCTTGATCAAACCAATCTTAGTCGTCCAAGCATCAAATTCAGCCATTATAAATACATCATGCACGACCATTTTACATGGGTTGAAAATATTAGCTTAAAAAGAGAACATCTTTGTATTTTTAGCAATTCGATCTTATAATTTAGGTTGTTGTAACCGAAGTAGTATGATAAAAGGCTTCTCATGGTGGACGTAGACCACCTTTGATCGAACCGCTCTAAACCGTGGTCTCTTAATTTTTCTGCATATTAGTCTCGCCTCATTTTTTTTTAACCGAGATATTAGCCGTCAATCCTTGCTAATATACTCCCGTGAGCACATTTTCGAGGTTAACTAAAAATTTAGTCAATGGGATGGATACAAATTCGATACCCATCCACTATTCATGGATATGCGGGTATGATTCTATCTCTATCAAACTGATGATAGAACCAAACCAAACAGTCAACCAAAAGATTAAGTTAATAGATAACCTGAGTTGTATGTTAGAAAGTAGACTTTGGATTTGCTTCGGAACTAGCTGATACATACACCGAGTTTGCTTCTGGTCGAGGTGATTCCTATTCGAACTTTCGGAATATATGGTTGGTTTATTCAACGGGTTTTTTGTGCTAGAGAGATCTTCCTATCTTTTATGCTTGGTTTAGCATATTAGGGAAAGACAAAGGAAATAGATGGGTTGTGAAGGCAGTGCCATGTGAGTTTTTATATATGTATGACCACTAAATTAAGCGCTTAATCATGAATACCTGTTCCTATATGAGCAAAGAGAAAACAACATATCCCATCCTATTTTATTCATGTTATCAATTATACATTCTTTTCATTTTTCATACATACCTTTATTAGCTTATTATTCATTTCATATACAAATGGGGGAGAAATTAAGCAAACCGAAACACACCTAGTGATATGTCAAAATAATGTAATTTACACAAATGTACGTCGGTGAGTGCCGTTACAAGTTGCAAAGCATCATCGAACCAACATTAAAAAAGGTTAAGCTTGGACAGGAGTAGTTGGTTTAATGGAATCCAAGTCATTTCTTATTGCTTTTCCACTCTTGTGCTCTTCATATTCATCATTCATACTATTATTAATCTTTGGTTTTCCACCCCATATCTCCGGTATCACATGTTTTAATTCTAACATATCACCAACCAAATAATCTGCTTCCTTTGTCTTCACACACTTACCCACCTGAATGATTATAACTACATTAAACTAAAATATAGAACATAAACTTGCTTCATATGCTTTCACTATATCAAAATTTAGCAACAATTTATCTTAAAAAAACTGTTAAATTACAGCACTTACAAGAGCAGTTTGAAGACCCAAAGCTTTTCCAGCTGCAATGTTACGTTCACTATCATCCAAGAACAACTAAGTAAAAAAAACGAAAACAAAAAATAATTATTAGTATATAAAAAAGAAAATGCGACAAATTACAGGAAAACGACTTACAATTCTGTGTGCATTCGTTCCTGAAACTTTGATTGCAGCCTCAATGGCGGAAAATGATGGTTTCAAAATCACGTTAGTCGAAGTATTATTAGTTTTAAAGAGATGCGGATTCAACGTTTCGAAACAAACGATGTTCTGAAACAACTCTTCTTCAATGCCAAGTCTATGCAATGCTTTCTTTGCATGTTTCATGTCCGAATTCGTAAATAACTGATCATAATGAAAAAGTTCAATTATCAAAGCTTTATTAAATTTGACAGAATTGTAAAAGGAGGTTTTAATAGTCTATATCTTACAATTTTGGGTTGAGAGATTTGAAGTAATAGATCCCTTAGCTGTGGGTCTGGCTGAATATTCTCATATGGTAACCTTCCATGCACATAACTGTTGACAGAACAACAACATTATTATGCACTCATTTTGTATGTCAGAATCAAATTAAAAAGTTAATTATCTTCACCTGTGGTACTCATCAGGATGAACATCATAACCAAGTGCCTGAAATTTTGAAATGTCATGTTAGTAATCAAATATAAAAGCGATACTAATAAGTATATAAACGTTAAATGGTTATGAGTGCGTACCAGGAGCCCTGTAAGTGAGCTGCCATAGGATCTGAACAACTCAACGCGAAGATAGGCTGCTCTTTCTTCATTTACATCACATTTCTCAGCAATAAATTCTGCATTGAGAGAGGAGTCAGTTAATTATACAGACTGAGATTTCAAAATATTCATTTTAGTGGATATACATGTACTACATACCTTCTATATTTTTCCTGCAAGCCTTTGCAATTCCAATTGTGGATGGATACAAAGTGTCATCAAGGTCTGTGTGAATTTTAGATAAATAAAGAAGGATCAATTACAGTTAAAAGACTAATACACATTTTTATATGAAACGTGATTAAAAAAGAGTACCAAAGAGAATGCAGTCGATAGGAAATTTCTGACCAACCTCCATTGATTATTTGCTGGCGATGAATGAATGAACAGAAGAGGATGAAAGAAGAAAATATGAGAAGGAAGCAGGAAAAGAGACGCAAGTTTGAGATGTTTATCGCTGGAAAATGATATACGTGTATGGCAACTAAATTACAGGAGGGACGGTGATTGGTTAGCTCATAATACCTTGCCTAAAGAAAATGACGTCTTAACTAATTTTTTATATTTCAGAAGAGATATTTTAATAAAATTAAGTGTATCATCTTAATTAAGAAAACATGTTTAAAGGAAAAGATGTAATGCTTTTAAATTATTGACATCAAAGTTTGAATTAATTTATGGTACATTTTAAGCGACAGAGTATATATATGTTAATAAAAAAAGAAGCAATTGGTGTGAGAGAGAAGTTTCCTACTTGGAATGATAGGGATGTGTACTTGGGTGCGAGATGATAACGTGTACTTTGGTTGGAACAGAGTGGACTTCTGGAAGGATGCTTAGATATATTATGGAACTTGAGTTGTGTAACACGTTTGGACTGTATTCAGTTTGATTTAACTTAAGATACAGTAGTCTAGTCCCTCCAGCTTCTTCAACCTAACTACTCGTTTTCACAAGTATTAGGATGTGTAATTGTACTGGACAAAAGGACACGGAAAATGGGTATTTCAAATGTTGTCCATGTTGTTATCATGTGTATGGATGTGGCTATCATTTTTCCTAAAGACGCAAGTTAACGATGATTAATTTATATTAAAAGACAAAATATATATAATTGAAATATCCATTATATCTATACTATAATACAAAACCTTTGGTCAACCGGTCAAAGTGAAGCCTTTTTAGGAATGCTCAAAATGTCCTTTTCCATCCAACACAATTAGCAGAAAATGAGGGTCTTACCGTCTTCCTTCCATCCATCATGTTCTAAAAGCGGTTGCCCTATTCCATTTCATCCCCACTTCCCTTTCCAATGTTTTCTTCCCCCTTACCCTAGAAAATCGGCAGACTTAAAACCGTTCCTTAACTCAACTATCAATTCTCGGCGACTGACGAATCAAACAATTGCGTGCGATCGACACTGCTTCACCATCTATTTTGAGATTCCCAGATTCAACTAGCATGGTTGATTCTTGGTAGAAGACGATTTACCTCCGTCTTTTTCCCCTTTTACGACTCGGTTTGCCCAATTTAAAGTCGAGAGCAACAAAGTCTTCAAAACCAGGCAACGATTCAGGATTCAGGACACCTACATCCGAAGATCACCTGCTGAAGCCACAACTCACGTGTCCGCCGGCGCCTAAAAAGTCGAGAGCTACAAAGAGGAAGACTTTCTCCTCCGTCGATGAACCTCTATTTTGCCCCGTTTCTCGCGATCTGACTTCTGTTTTTGCTAAAGTTCCCTTCAACATCAGTTCGTCGCCTGAGAAGAAACAGATTCTTCTTGCTAAAGTTTTGCTTGCTTTGATATTCCTTAAATGTTTGTATTGAGAAAAGGTACCACAAACCAAATTCATATCTATAACTACAATTTTAGTTATATTTCTTAAATGCTTTAATCTGTACATTTCTATTTCTTTGCATTTCTCCAGATTTTAACACTATACTCAGTACCAATATACATTTTTTCATTATAGGTATGAATACAGTGTCAATGTCATAACCACTATGGATGTGGGTGATGTACGATGGGGCAATCAAAATTCAAAAATGTCCAATTTAATTTATTAGTTTTTACCTTTATAGACCTCAGTCACAAATTTTAATTTTTTTGCTTTTACAGGATCAGCAGTGGTTAAGACCGAGATTAAGATCTAGAAAATGATGTACCCAAGAAGACATAGGCGAATATTAGTTCCAGTAGACAGGTATTGTGAGCTTTACTGAACTTCCTTTTTCTCATTACATCCTCATTTTTCATTCGAATTGATTTTTACGCATATTGTTATCTTTATTTATTTTTACATAGCAACCGACTTCATTGTTCAGCCTTCACTGTAAACATTAGATATTGTAGTGCAAGTGTTTGATGAAATGTGTAATTAGAACTGGACAATAATTGTGTTTAACCCAATGATTTGGTGATTAAGTAATTGTTCTATGTTGAATTAGATGTTAGGTTATCCTTTTCTATTTTCAGCTTTTTTAAGTTCGTGTTATGTTGATTCATGAATTGCGTTTTTACATGCGTCTGTAACCTTTTGATAAACATGACAATTCATAATGATGTAAATAAGCTATTATGTATATTGTACTTCGATCTTTCATTTTAGTTTCTTTACTTTTGATGTTTTATTAATATAAGGTTTGAATGCATTTGGTTATTGGTTTTTATTGAATTAGTTTGGGTTCGATATCATTAGTTGGTCTGTTTGCATTTTTCCTTAAAGGGAAATTAGTGTATAAGGTTGTGGAAATCATTATTATGTCGACTCAAATACTGTAGTGCAAATTCATTATCCATTATCATCTTTTATAAACATTATTTTAAATTTTACGATATTACTTTGTTCGAAACGAGAGGAATATCATGAAAGGAAGACATCTGTTTCATTTTCTACAGATGCATCCGTGTAGAAAAATTTCTGTGTATGAGATAAATTAAAATAATTGTTTGTTATATTCTAAAATAGCCTTTTTTGAAATATCAATAAACCTTACAAATGTTGTTTTTTAATACCAGTAACTCCTACGCATGTGCATCGCATGTGCCAACGTGTGTGTGTGTATATATATCCCACTCTATAAATTCAGTACTAATTTTTATTAATAGAGTTGCATGCAAGGATATTTGTATGATGTATTTGTTATGCAGAGCATGTGTGTGTTCTATGATGTTGGTTACTTTAGTGATAACAGGACAGTGATATCTATGCATGAAGTTGATATTACTGATAGAGAAAGTTGTTTATTTTGTGCAATATATATGTATAAGAATCTTTAAGTTTATAGTTGTCACTAGGATTGAATGGTACACACACTTTTATTTTCAATGCATTATACTGATCTGAAATTATTTGATCTGACTTTAGCTCTTTTTTTCATCAGTAATTGAGGTTTTTTTTCAAGTACAGGTCCAATTGATGCGTATCAAATTGAATGCGGGGGATGTTCTGTAAGAATTAGTTAGGATTGACAAATAAGCTGGAGGGATTATCAGATTGGAAGGAAATTCAACCACCATTCAAGGTAAAACATTTACTTTGTAATCTAATATGATTATTTTTTCAAACATTACGATATATTATATGATCCTAGGCAATTTAACATGTTAAGTATAATATGATGTAAAATCATATCAAATAAAACATATTTATCTTACAGTAGAATAAAACACTTAAGCAATAAATATTAATGTGTTTGCAATAGCTGTAGCATCAAGTTAAATTTTTATATAAAATTACTTTTATACAAATGAGATTATTGGGCTAAATTTTATGTCAGTTGATGTTTGCAATAAGTGTATCTTTTAAGCGGCATTTACCATGATGAAATTTGATTTATTTGGACTGATTGTCAAAGCAGGGTTGATTTATGATTGAAGATGGTCTTTCTTCTCTTTGTTATTAGTTATTGATTTTCATCTGTAAGTATTATTCTCTTCCTATTGTTCTCTCTTCAAGAACGTCCATCGCTTAAGGGATCAATTTCAACAAGGTCGGTTTATCCATTTTATTTTGATTTTACCACTGTCAAACTCTACATTGTACTTGCATTTTGCACTTCAAAAAAGAAGGTCCATTTAATTGAAAAGTAATTTAACTGTTCATACAGCTTTGTATTCAAGAAATGTAACCACAAACAAGTCATCGAGTATACAAGCACAGGTGACAACAGAAACTCCAACTAAAGCTGTGAAAGTATCAAAAAAGAACCTTGAAGGAGTGACCACAAACACATATAAGCCTAAAGATCCATACGTTGGTAGATGCTTACTTAACACTAAAATCACTGGAGATGATGCACCTGGTGAAACCTGGCATATGGTCTTCAGTACTGAAGGTATGTATACCATTTTCTTTACTACATGTAAGCTACTTTTTGAGAGCCTTTAGAATGCGTATTTGATTGCTCTGAGCTACTTATCACATTGAACTATAGGAAAAGTACAGTATAGAGAAGGTCAATCTATTGGTGTTATAGCTGATGGAGTTGACAAGAATGGGAAGCCTCATAAACTCAGGCTGTATTCAATTGCCTGCAGTGTTATTGGTGATTTTGGAGATTCAAAGACTGTGAGTTGTTTTACTTTGAATTCAAATTTGAATTTGAATAAACTAGCTTAAGTTATTGTTTGCTTATTACAAATAATGTTTTGTGCAGGTATCACTATGTGTGAAGAGGTTGGTTTACACTAATGATCAAGGAGAAATTGTAAAGGGGGTGTGCTCTAATTTCTTATGTGAGAAGACTTGGTTATACATTTATACATTAATGTTATAAATTAGTGTTTTATATAGTTAAATCATTTGAACTTATATCAATTTACTATTTGTAATATTTAGGTGACTTGAAGCTTGGGTCTGAAGTGAAAATCACAGGACCTGTTGGAAAAGAAATGCTCATGCCTAAAGATCCAAATGCAACTGTCATCATGGTATTAAAAATTATTCCTTTTCTATCACAGCATTTGATTCAAAAATAAGTTTACTTTCATGTTTATAAACTAATTCTGTACTGTTGCATTGGTAGCTTGGTACTGGAACTGGAATAGCTCCTTTGTATTGTCTACATCCCATTAATCATTGCATGTATATTATCTACAATTTATATTCACTGTCTTTACGTTCACACTATATCTGAAGTAGATGGGTAGTTGGATACTTCTTAGAGGTAGATTAATAAAACATATACTATTTTTTTTCTACTATGTCTAACTTGACTATTATATTAGTGTTCAAATGATTGTACTCCTCTCATGTTTTTATGACTTTAAACTTAAGATCTTGTTGTTCAAAAGTGTTTGGTGTATGCAATAATTATGAATTTTTACTGAAAATCATAAACCTTTTGATACGAAATTATTTCATTCATTAATGGAACCTCTCTACACATCATTATAGCTATCCATGAGTATATATCCATTATCAGCTTCATTTTACTCATAGTTACTGTTGAAAATAATCTTCCATTCAAAATTTAATTGTTGACATTTACACTGACACCATATGCCATTCATGAAGAAACAGATAGCTAAGATTCATGATCCACCAATGGGATATTCTTTTGTCTCGACATATACAGTATTGTAGAAGCAATAGTATTGTAAAATTTTTGAAGACAATCCAAGGCCAACATTCTAGCTAAAACAAAACATAAGCATAGTAGAACCACAAGTAAAAATCAGCACAACTTTGAACTTGGCTTCTGAGGTTAAGCTTAATGCGAAATGTTGCTCGGACTACAACAAGAAACGGCAGAGTCTTCAAATGAGATTGATATTGCAAAAGATTTGATTCATACTATTATTTTATACGGTGAGTGGATGGGAATATGAGTTATACCGTACTAGGAGATTGGTGTTATTGGTACTAACATTATTATTACAGAACCGAAAAGTGTAATCTACAATTTGGTTTTCAATATTTGTTTGTATCAATAATAAGTGCTACATATTATGCTTTATCCTATCTATAACAGTATAAATTATGACCTTCTAATGCTTCGGCCATACAAAATTGCCCTTTCAGTTAATTTCAGTTAATCGTTCGAAGTTGTTCCGTCATACATATTTTTGGTAGTTTACGTTAACACCAAAAACGTGTGACACCAAAGGTATTACAACTATTATTAAAGATATACACACATATCTGTGTACATATGTATGTATGTGTCTCTATGTGTGTGTATTTCATTACCATAACTGTATCGCACACAAAATTTTCACCCTCCTTCTTGGGACACGTCCAACGGACGTGCCACCATACTTGTTCTTATATAAAAATAAACATGTGGAATTTAGAGGTTTCTAAGATAACTAAATAACCTTGACAGGTGTTATCTTACCATGTTATTTTTCCATTAGTATTAAGACATAACTATTGGAAAGATCATTCTTTACTAACATCTAGTTTAACAATTCAAATCAAATAGAAACGCTTGTGCTAAAAAGTAATGAAATGTAACAAATCATCTTGACCAAAAGAACATTCACAAAAGGAATAATATGACAAATTGAAATAAAAAATGAATCTACAAGATAAATTGCGTAACTCTAAATTAAACATATACAGAAGCCAACCACAAACTGCTATTAAAATGATAGCCATAAATCAGGTTGACAAAAATCTTTCATAACACAGAAGAAATGTCACAAATCAATGGATAAATACAGATACAAAATAAATCACAAAGCTTCTGTAACATTCCCTACTTGGAGACCCAAATTTAACGGCTACGGATTCTATAGTCATCCGTATTTATTAATCTTCGGTGATCAAATGCGGCGGTGTTAGATTCATTGATACACAGAAACACATGAATATGAAAAAAAAAACAAACAAAATCACATTCCATTTCATTACATAATCCCACCATCGTGAACCACGTTCGGAGAAAATATACTTATTACAACATATGCCAAGAGCGACATATGAGGATGCCCCTTGGATGATCAGAGTATATACAGGTAATATAACAACTTTGCCATTATAATTAACACAGCGGAATCAAATAAAAGAAAACTCTATGTAGCTATCATGTCTTCCGCACATCTCCGGAAGCTTTATTCATCTAATGAGATACTTGTAAACTTTAACTCTCAAACAACTCAAAATCAATTGAATACCCGAGAGTTTAAAGGGAAAAAACATAAACTTTGAGTCAGACATAAAGTTTGGTATGAATAATAATCTACCATCTCAAATCATTTAGATATCTAGTGAGACTATGTCGCTTAGCGGAATGGGTTTTCCCTCACTGGTATCTTAAACCCTTTATAAAACTATATACTGTACTCTTGCATCCACAATGGTTAAAAACATAGTCATTTCAAAATATTATGATGATATGCAAACATGTTAAAACATACATGATTTCTCATCCTCTATTTAATTGACTCTCTGTCATATTTATAGTTTCTAGGGTCACTATTAACATATTAGTTTTCATGGACTTACTAATAACCTTTCCATATTATATGGACTCCCTGTTCCATTTCATAGTTTTCATGGGTGCACTATGAACCTATTGGCCCCTGCAAATTAACTTTATTAATTCGTGAGTTCCCCTGAACCTATTGGTGACTCCAATAACTTTTCTCTTATCCTAGTTTTCATGGGTTGACTAGGAACCTATTGACAACTATCAATAACTTGATCCGAATATAGTTTTCGTGTGTGCACTAAAAACTAATTGTCCCCTGCTACCCACTCATTATAACATAGTTTTCATGGGATTACTATGTACCTATTGGTAACTCCAATAACTTCCTAATTATAGTTTTCATGTGATCACTATGAACCTGTCTTCCTGACAACTTCCATATTTAAGCATCCTATATTTTGGTCTCCCTGGCCTCTTGGATGCAATTTTACTCATTCAGGAGTTTAATCAATTTATATCCACTACTGGATTAACCTAGCTGGTTCTTCTACCCTTTATCTCCAAAATGCAGTTATGGGTCCATTATAATGTGAATATATTTATAGTTGAAGAAGCAAATATAATTACAAAACAATACCACTCCTGTGGGTTTAATGTTCTTGAAACACTTGTCATATAAAACATGGTAATTCCTTTAACCTATAATTTTATCAAGGAAAGTTTCTTCTTAAAATCATTTCAAACCTCCTTTAATTTAGCCGTGGGTTTTTCCTTTAAAAGTGAATTTGGGTTACAAAGCCTTTCAAAATATTCGAAACCTTGCTTTCGACCTCCTTCGATACCCTCCTTCGAAAGCATATAGATCTATCTTTAAAACATTAGGCTCCTGCCTTTCAAACACTTTAAAACCTTTCTTTCGAAACCTTTCGAATGTATTAAAGTATCAACATTTAACTTTATAAGCATAGCTTCTAAACCAATTGAAAATACCCCTTTCGAAACCATTGGAAGTAACCCTTCTGAAATTATTGAAGTCCCCCTTTTCAAAACCATTGGAAGTGTCCCTTCCGAAATCATTGAAAGTCCCCCTTTCGAAATCATTGGGTTTGTACTTAAAATATTATTTGGGTCAAAGTGAATATAAACGAAAGTACCACTTTCGAAACCTTTCTTTATTATATAGAAGTATTTGGGGAAAACATGATGGTGTCGAGACCATCCTTTCGAAAGCTTACAACATCGGGGTAAAATATTGGAAAGTTGGCTTCGAAATCCCTAACTCCTTTCGAAAACTATAGGAAGTGGCTTATATTTGTAGAACACACAAAGTACCTCTCGACGGCATTGATATCTTCAATACCATCAAAAGGCTTAAAGTTATAGAAGGGTTTCGACTTGGTCGAAACTACCCCTTCCGAAAGCTTCAATTTTAAAAACTAAGTAAATCCTTCGGAAGCTACTTCTTTAAAAAGGCGGCAGCTCTTCTTTGAAAGCTTGTTTTAAAATACCCTTTCACAAGCATTGGTTTCCAGTCCTTCGAAGCCTCTTTGTAAACATGCAAGCGCTTTTCTTTAGAAAACAAACCAAAGATTTCGACCCCTTTGGAAGCTATGTTTCGACACCCTACCTTCCGCCTTTCTCCAATCCACTGCGTATCATCTTTGTGATACATTGTGTATTGGCTTCGGCTTAGTAGGTTTCGACTAGGTTGAAGGCAGAAGTTTTGTGTTGAAAGGTACTTCTAAAGTAGGCGAAACCAACTTTTCTGGATAAACCTGTTTTACTACCAATTAAAATCAAATCTTTTCCTAACTAACCTGCCATGTGTAAACAGAATATTGGTTGCCTTAACTTTTCAAATTCTTTACTAACATAACTGCCGCTAATTTTAGATCTAAACCATTGTTAAGTTAATCAAATAAGCCATTCCATTAAGCAAAACCAATATTGCCAAAAAGTCCCTCTTTTAAAATAATTTAATTTGCATAGCAAATCTCTTTGAAAAATCCCCAAAAATTCCAGAAATTCACTTTACTCATGTTATCTAACATATCAAAATTTCAGACCCTAGTTCTTAATATATTTTTCGAAATAAATTTATAAACCCAAATAACCATATTTTCCTTTGAAATTCATAACAATCTTTCCATAACTTGGAAAATTATCAAAATTAAAACCCAACTCCAAAGTCATGTTTTACATAACAATTTTTTTTCCATGGGATTTAAACATCATCGCAAATCGGTTTCTCCCTAAAATCGTGTATATTCCCATTTAAACAATCTTGGTTAAATTTACCAAGTTAATATTCAAGCATATCATCATCTAATTCACCATAAAAACAAATTTACCCTTAAATATGAAACATATGATTCAAAATAAAATAGAGATCGAATTATTATTCACCTTGATTTAGATAACGAGATTGGATTAAGATTGATTTCCCCTAAGCTTGATTCTCTAGCTTTTAATTGAATTTCTCTTCTCTTTGATTATGGCCGGCTTCTCTTAATAGTTTTTTTCGTTCTCAAAATGACGTGAAAAGGAATGAAATGGTAGGAATAAAAATATATAAGGGTAAGAGTTATGAGCAGCAAATTCCTAATATACCCTTATGTACTTTAATTAACCTAAAAACCATTCTTAAGCCCATTTAATTATTTTATCAAGCATGACCTTAATTAGATTTATTCAAATCTCAACCCCCTTATCATTAAACATTTACATTATTCTATTTAATTTATCTAATTAAATCTTCCGAATAATGTTATCAAAAATTAGGGGTGTTAGAGCTTCATCGAGTGACCCAATAATTAGTGCAGATCCCAC
Organism: Allium fistulosum; assembly: GCA_030737815.1. Classification (NCBI taxonomy): domain Eukaryota; kingdom Viridiplantae; phylum Streptophyta; class Magnoliopsida; order Asparagales; family Amaryllidaceae; genus Allium; species Allium fistulosum. Next base: position 5,458,779 of record JASFAW010000015.1, read on the forward strand.
CATATTTCATGGTTTCTCAATCACCATTAACCAATAATTCTCCGTTAACGTTGCTTACTTTGTTCTAGACAATATGTATGGACTTCAAGGTGTTATTTCTCTATCCTCAGATTCATATGTCATATTTTCTTAATTAATCCAAACCATTCGTTTTGAAGATTAGTTCCACAAATTAGTTGTTTATAAACAATGGATGTTGTGGATTTGAGTGGACATAGAAGGACACACAAGAGGGAACATAGGAATTCATGCGCCCACTCCAAGCCCATTGGTATCGAGTGCTCCACTCATCTTTTACAAATTCAATACATAACCTCAGATAAATTCTCATTTTAGACCTTTGAAAAAACACATTTCAAGTTTAGATCTCATTTGAAACGTATTATGAAAATATAACTTCTTTCTTCTTCAAAATACAACGCTTTCGTACATGCCATAAACATACATACACAAATTTTAACTTACACTTGTACAAATTCAAAACGTGCACTATTTAAAAAAATAATTAAACATCCTCATTAATGGAATGTGCATGTTTAAAAACGATGTACTATGAAAAAGAAGCATATTTATATAATAAGTTTTAAATGAGGCCTAAACTTGAAATAAATATATTTCCGAAGGTCTAAAATGAATATTTGTCCAATAATCTAATAAGGAGATTTGGAAGCAGAGCTATTGTGCTTCATGGGAAATGAAGAAAGAACGAAGATAAAATAGACCAATTAATAAATTTGGGTTAGTTTATGTTCCATGTTATGATGTTTAACTCTCTAAATAATTTTTTTATTTTACATTCTTTTAAGATTTATTGACCTTTTTCAAACTTTTTGTATGATACTTCAACTAAAAAATTAAATTCAAGTCATACAAGTTTATACGAGTATCCAATACTGAGCAAATATTTATTTTCATTTGCACTTTTTTTTATTACATAGTCAGTGTTTGGTATTATTAGAAGATAGGAATATCAAGGGGATATCAGGAGAAGATCCAATTGTTAAGATCTCTTGTATCACTATTTTTGTCCACAAATTATGGCCAAATAGAATTTTCCATACATGGACCGACTATTTCAATATAAAATAAAACACAATTTATGACACAACAGATCTCCACTATTAAATATTTTTGTCCTTATATGTAAGGTGGAAATCTAGCGAGATCCAATGGCTAAGGTCTCTTATGTCACCATTTGCATCTACAAATGGTGTCTAAATAGAATTTTCCATATATGAACCGACTATTTGGACACAAAATAAAATACAATTTGTGATACAATAGATCTTAACCATTGGATCCTTTTGTCTTGATATATAAGGTGGAAATGAGAAGAATATCAAATGGCTAAGATCCAATAACTTTGGTAGTAGAAGGATGATGCATACAATATAGTGGGGGATTAAATAGAATGCCATGATCATGAAAAACTATTCCATTGAAATCAACTGCTACTAAAAATGGATTCAGCAAAATCTTAAACATTTTAAGCCAATCAAGTTCATGAGGTGTAGGTGATCCAATGCGCAACTATACATGCCAAAAACCAAATGAAATTCTTGTAGATTGAATTTTGGTCATTGCCTTGTTTGATTTGACCTACACATGGAAACAAATCAATTCGACGGAGCTATGAAAAACCTAGTTATAAATAGCAGTTCCCTAAGTTCCATGTTTAATAATTTAACTAGGTTGGAACCGTGCTTCGCATACGGTTGGGATGCACTTGATGTGATTGCTATCAATTGTTAGGTCTCATTCTTAAATCAGACTGTGGTATGTTTTTTAAAAATGGAGTTTTGAACAAAGGTTAGGATGGATGGTGGTGATGTGAGTATTCAGTAGTTTACTGTGTTAGAGATAGTACCTCCTGGTTATGGAAGCCTGCCATGGCAATGTCTGAATTGGGCACATTGTATTTTATTTGTGCATAATACTCTCATTTTGTTACAAGTTGTGAAAGTTATATCTGTGGATGAGTAGTGCAAAATAAAAAGCATAGAGTATGAATAAAGGTAATAGTTAATCTTAATAGGATATGTATAAATGTCCAATTAAATTTTGGAACAAATTGCAATATCCATTTGATGATCAAAGTGTGTGGAACATGTTTATACAGTGATATTTGTTAGCTTAAGCATCATATTAGTGCTTGTCAAGCCAATCTATCATAGAAAATAAAAATGTCATAAGAAGTGTTGTTAGTAGATTCTCTCTTCATTAGGACATGCATTATCAAAGTCCTCAAACAATTGAATACCATCTATTTATTTATGTTATTTCAAAGCATTTTGTACACAATTATGTGCAATTACTGGGCAGTAAACTATTAAAAAGGCAAGCTATTACAGGTATGGTTCAAGGTGCTAACTGCTAACTGCTAACTAATCGTATGATAATGGTAATACATACTAGTCTTACTTGTAAATAATGTTAAAACAGCGATGTTAGCTTCATCCATGTTAAGATACTCAGTTCTCATTTCAAAAATAAAAACAACATACTGTTTGGCTAAAAAATGCATGTAATTATTATGTATAGTCAAAATAAGTGTATGAATTCAAATATTTGTATCCATGAGTTTGAAGTAGAATAAATTTGCCACTGTATACAAAGATTTGTTACTAACCTTTAGTAAGCAGTATACATACTGTTAGGGTTGTCTCGCATGTTTAAAGGAGGAACGATGGTTCGGATTTGGAAAGTCCCACATCGCTAAATAAATTAGAGAAGTGGTGTATAAATATGGGTTGGTAGGCACGTAACATTGGGGATTCCTGTTGAATATGCTAGTATATGATTTTTGTTTGATGATAATAAACATATATATATTTAATTAAAAATTATTGTTCATGTACTATTTTATTTTCACATAATTAAATAAATATTTGCTGAATAAAATAAATAACACGGAATTTAATTTCAAACAAATATTTTATTCAAACAAATATTTATTACAATTTTGAACAGTAAAAATTTGAGCTCTCACTATATATACACAATTTCGATTACTATACAAATTTGATTACATCACAATTTTCAATTTACATTTGCACCTCACTGCATATCACTCGTTCACTCATAATTGTTCTTCAACTTTATTCCAGATTGAATCCAGCATCTGAGCGATCTGTAAAATAAACACTGACGCTATAAAATTAAAAATAAAATATTTTTGCAGTGTAAAATAAAATGTATTTTTGAAAATATTATTTGCCTCAATTATTTGGGTTGTTCGTCATCATTTATTTTGAATTCATCATACACGAACAACTTGTGACATTCATAGTGTATCACTGTACATGCCACAAGGCTGTGCACACCGATATACACTTGATAAAATTATAGGGACAGGTGAGCACAAGGTTAAACCCAATCAAAAGCTGGGTTCAACTCAAGTGCAATACAAATAAAGTCATGACACGAGCACAAGGTCAAACCTGAGCTATAAGCTGGATTCAATACAGGTACAATCCAAATGTACAAGTTTAATAAAATGGTCAAGACAACTAAAACAACTCGACCAGTCCAAAATAAAAAATGAACAAGTACAAAAAGTAGTTGACAAAACACAAATTCCAAAATCACTTGAACCAGAGAACTTGAAGTTCAGTGGCAACCAAATAGAAATGAAAACTGCAAATACCAAAGTGAAGCCACCAAACTACATGAAGTCAACAAAGTAATAGAGATGTGTGCATACACATTGAAACCAGACTCGAACAAACAACATCTCTACCAAGTGCAAGTCCAATATCCACAGCAGACTACAAGATCACCAGATTCAAGTACAAAAGGAAGTACAAAAGGTTCAGTTATAAGGAAATGGATATGAAACTCGTAGTCTGAAAACAGTATGAAGAAAAACCAGACTAAATACAACATGCATCATATACATGAAGACCAGGCAACTAACAAGGACAAAATGCATACACACTTGTATGCATATATATGAAGTATGAATGCAAAGCTACCACTAGACCTGAATTAAGTGTTCAGACATTACAAATACACAGTGGAGCTTGAAAGCAGTTCAATATCCAAGCTAACTACATGAAGCACACATGCCCAGGCTCAAAGACACAAATACAATATGAACTCATGTGGAACAACTGAAGTGCAGACCAACAGAAAATGTGCAAACAGTTTCGAACACACAGACATATGTATATACTACTACATGGTGCAGCAACCTCAAATGCTACATAAAACAAGACTGCATCAAGAAAACAAATACCAGAGCTAGCTCAATGAACCAACTAAGTGCACATGTTCAACCAAGTGGCTCAACTCAAAATAAAAAAAATTCCAGTTACAGCATCATATATACAAATGTGCTCGAGACAACCAGGCTATATGCAAGCAAGGACTACATGCACTAATACATGTCCAGACATAACACAATACAACACAGCAGTATGGAAGTGAGACTACAAACCAGATTCAAGTGAAACAGAGTGACAAATATATGAAGTCAACATGTATGCAACAGTGACAATAAGGGCTGCAACAAGACTCACAAAATATACACGTGAAATCAAGTATGCAGTGAAGCAGGTAAAACTCAGATGATCAAATGTCGTAGGAATTCAAAATTGAACTAGTCAAAGTTTAAAAAAAACCAAAGTCAAGTTTAAATGCCAACAAATTCAAAGTCGTGATGACCAAAACAAGAATCGTTCAAAATCAAAGCCGTGTTAATCAAGTAAACATCAAATTATATAAATTGAAGAAGTATAAACAAATCGTATACACTCAAGCAAAATCAAACGGCCAAGCTACAATATCAGATGATTTCAATCGAACGAAATTATAGGAATTGGAATCCTATTTAACCCTATCATCATCGACATTCAAAAATCATTCGAGTTCAAGCAACAACAGAGAAGAATAAATCAATAACTCGAATCAAATCGAGTTCAAGCATATCAACGAAATAATACAAAAAATTACATACCAATTCATACGGAACTCGACGCATTTGAAGGAGCAGTTCGCAAATCAGAGAGACGACTGATCATCAAAGCAATCACTAGAATCATCTATTCGATCGATCAACAAAAAGCGGCGACTTCAATTTCCAACAAAACCCTAACTTTTCATAACCTAATTTGGAACGAAGAGGAACGAACGAAAAAGAGGTAGCCATTTTCAAAGCATCAAAGTGCAAGGAATCGGGCCGAATACATAAGAAAAGAGAAAGGGGATTCCTTATTTAATTTGGGCCAGCTTCTTTTAATTATAAATTGGGCTTTATTTTTTAAATTTAGGGTTTTGTTTTTTAAATTGTTTTTTAATTTGTATTTTTCTTTTAAAAGTTTGTAATTTGCTAGTCATGTGACTAGCGGACGAACTACGGTGGTGTAGTTCGAGAATTCGCAACTCAGTGGCTGAGTTGTGGCAGGGTTTTGAGCATAAAGTTAGGTTAGTCGATAGCGGATGTCGTGAGTTTACGTGTGTAAGTGTCTGACTACTTAATTTCTAGTAGAAACCTTAGGGGCAGCACGTATGCAGGGTTTTGCCGAAGCTGGGTAAATTTGTGTGTTCTATTTTCTGCTTTTATTATTCTGCTATTATCTGTGCTGCTATTATTCTGCTATATCTGTGTTGAAATTATTTTATATACTTCCACATTAAATTTTTATAATTAATAGTATCACCCTATTCACCCCCTTGTAGGGTGAAATCGATCCTACAATTTCTTTTGCTACAACAAAGTGTGTGCCAACCCGTATGCGTACGCCACGTGCTGGAGATGGGGAGCTTGGTTCGACCGCCGTTACACAACACATACAATTTTAGTAAAATAGAAATGTGAACCGAAGGAATTTGTAGTAGAAAGTAAAGTAATGAATAATGTACGGAGTTGGTACATTGATACTTTAAATACAAATTAAATAAAAACAATCAACTAGAGACAAAATGAAATAGGTAGTTCATGTTTTTAAGTGTAAAATGAATATAATGGATGACTTAGTTCATACAACCATGTACAATATTTCTGTGGATTCATATCTTTCTAGTAGAAGATTGGACGTATAGTGTATAAAAGTTGAGAAATGGAATAGTTTTCAAAAAATAAACAAAACTGTTTGGCAGTAAATGAGATCGATAGTTTATAAATATTAATATCTTATTTTGCAAAAAAATTACGAGATATTCAAACAATTACTTATTCCCTTTGATTTATAGATATCCTTTATAAATATATCTCTCACTACTTTCAATACCTATCATTTTATTTAATTTCGTAATGAAACTCATCTCATAATTTGCTACTATATAAGTTTTGTATACATTGTATCATCACTATATTGTAATGCATAACTTATTTCATTATTTCTTCACTTTCAGTAAATTCATTCATGTCGGAAAAGTGATAATGTTTCAAATCCTTTTAAAAATATATTTCATTTTTAATTGTGTTGTTAAGTATATACACACAAAAAAACATGGATATGTTTAACATTAAAATGATATAAAATTCTAAAAAATACTCATGCTATTAAGAGGGTAATATTGTTTCTCCTTTTTGATGAACCTTTTCATAACAAATACATGTATAAAACATACATAATTTCTCTATTCTCAAAATTCAACCAAAATAAATAATCTTGATATGTGTTCTACTATAGAATTTTATATACAAATATCTTATTAACTACAATTGTAATCACCCGGAATTTTATAACTTTGGTTTGAGAATATTTAAGTTATTTTAAACATTCAATCAATGGTTTTATTAATTACAATACCCTCTTTTAATTAATAACTAATGATGGTGAAATGATTTTCAAAATGTGTTTATAAAAATATTTTAGTTCAAAGAAAAATAGAAAATGTGACCGGAAACTGTTTTCCGAATTTTTGACTTTCCGTTATATGAAAGTTGTCTGAAACATTGTGTACATTTTAGTTGACACATCCACACACATATATTAATAACATAAGTGTGGTTAGTAATATAATAAGGTAAAATGTATTTAATTAAATAAATATAAAAAGAGATGTGACATTTAACCAAAAAATTAAATAAAAATAAATTAAGAATGATAAGTCACATTATCTCTTACATCCTAAGTACAAGGAAGTGTTTTATTTAGTGGAAAAAGGATGGGGGGCTCTTGTGCTTGCATATGGATTGGGGGAAAGAGGTGGATGGTGATGATGTGACACTAAATGAAAGGAGGGTATATGCTTTAAGGCTAATTTGGTAATTTGGTTATTACAAATTATATAAAAACAATTTCAAATTTTCTTCCTCACTTTCATTTTATTTCTTACTTTTCAAAATCTTATCTTCTTTTTCCTTAAGTTTAAAACACATTTTAATGGGTTCCCTTATTTTAAAAATTAAAAACCAAGTCCTTTTCCACTTTTAAACTCTTTGAAATCTTTCAAAAATTCTTTCTTTTCTTCCTACACCCCACTTCTTTCAAAAATAAATCCACACCACCCTTAAACACCCAAGGCCAAGCCTTATAACCCCCTAGGCCAAGCCCAATTTTCACTTCCTTAGGCTAAAAATCAAGTTTTCTATAAAGTAAGAGCCAAGATCTAAGAAATCTAAGTTCGAGTGGTGATTTACTGTGTCTCCGGGAACTTTTGGTGAATAAAACTCACTTATTTTAGGAAAAGTTTTAACTTTAAATATGTTATATTATTGTTGTATAATATTAGTTGTTAGATGGATTATAGTGATAATTTGGTTTAGTATATATGTGCTTATATGAGATGTTGAATTTAGACTTGAAAATGAAGTCTAATGTTGAGATTAGTTAGAAAGTTATGATCTTGCTTGTGATTTGTTGTTGGCATGTACATATATGATTTTGTTCATGTAAGTGTTGTATTTGCTAGAGGAAGTTAGCATTTGTACTTATATAAGTGACTTATAGGTTCCTTGGTTTTAAAATTGTGTTTACTTTTACAATTTACTAGAAAATTTATAATGTTTCAAACTTTATTTCTAGTTTTCAAACTTCATACTTGTTTTATAAAGTAAACCAAAAGTAAAAGTTTTGAAGAGTATTAGACTAGTAAAACTAGTTAAAAAGTTATGATATCTGTTAACCCGCTTTTTAGCAAGGCATTGTACAAGCGGATTTAACCCAACGGACTTCATGATCATCGTGGCAGAATGTTCGAAGAAATGGTTACCGGGATTAGAGATTGATTATATTTGAAACTATGGATTATGGTTGAATGGATTCAGATGGATATCACTCAAAGAATGGCTAAGTATGGAACTAGCACTCCCCTAGGAGAGGGATCAAATTGGAATATTTACTCTACAAAAAGGGATCGTAATAGAGGGATCAAATTAGAGAGATTGGATTAACCAAGATGCACACAATACAACTAATAATGATCGCTCCATAACTCAACAACCACAAGGCGGATTGAAATGAAACTTTTGAAACAAGAAGAAGGGACCCTAGGGATCACACAATAAATGGAGCAAGTTGGAGGGATCAGCCCTCTTCCCTCCATAGGGATCGGCTATAATCATCTTTCACAATATATTACAACAAAGATCGACAATAACTCAACATTTATAGATCCAATTAGCTTGTAACTTAGAGGACAAGTATATTATGACATGGGGGACCCACCATAGGGATCGCATCCCATAAATCAACAAAAATAGGGATCAGCCCCGATCCCTATTTTGGAGAGCGATCTGTCCAAGTTTCTTTAGGCCGGGTCGTCTATGCCTGGAGGTACTTCTGGTGAAATTTCAATCCAATCCGTACACGCCGTCCCCTATAAATACTTCAGGCATGGCATCAGAAAAAGGATCTTCTTTCTGCTTCATTTCATCTCTATTTAGGCTACACTCTGTCACTTTGATTATTGAAATTCATATCATTGTAACTGTAGCACCAATATAAGCAAATAAAGGATTACTTTGAAGTATATGTAGGCCAAAGTTAGCCAAATCACTATAAATCTGTATCTTTCTTTACTTGCTTTCTTATTGTTTTAATTTTGTTCTTCATTTATTTCTCTTCATATTTCTGTGATTGGATTGTATATTGGTGCTTTCACATGCAACTAGGTGTTGGTGGCTATTTTTGACGCCAACATTTTGGTGCTTTCACTGAGATAGAGTTAGCTCCCGTGGATTTGGAGTTTAGATTTGGAATCAACTAGAAAGCTTAGATTTGTAGCGATAGTTAGACAATCAACAAGGAGAGCGCTACTAGAAAGGAGCCATCATGGAGGGAGTCAGGAGGCTTCTTCTGGAGTTGGAGCTAATCAAGCATTTATCTACATCACCAGGGATGAAATGGAAACGATGATGGATGTTATGCAAGAAAGGATGCTGAAGAGACAGAAGGAGATGATGTTGAATCTACTCTAATAGATTGGACAAGATGGAGCATAAAACCAAGGGAATAAAATAGCAGGAGCTAGTGGCAACTTGGATCAAGGAGTTGATGCGGCATGAGTCACTGGAAATCAGAATCGAGACCATAGGGATGGGGCTATTGGACAAAGGAATGACACATAGCAACCAAGGGCAGTCCCCACCCATCTTAGAGAGATCAGCCCCGATCACTCCAAAGGGATTGGCTCTGATCCCCAAAGACTTGGAGGCATGCCCTCAGGTCTGGTCGGTCGCAATGCTGGAGGACTTGCGGTCGATCATATGGAGTTTGGTATAAATCGAAATTTGGATGCACGTCGAAGGAATATGTTACAGAATGCCCTCGTAGACTCGGGGGCCTATTCGAAAATGATGATAGGAGACTACCTTTGGATGATAGTGATTGGTTTGCGGAGATGATCAGGCGAGCTATGCATGGAGGACTGACGAACGGAGATCTGGAGGATGTAAATAGAAGTCCATTCACTCCTAATATCAGGAATGCTAGAAATCCACCAGAGTTTAAACTACCAACACCGGAAGTATGTGATGGAAAGTCGGACCCAAATATGCATATGATGAGGTATATATGGCACATGGAAGTACTGGGAGCATCAGAAGAAGTCATGGCATGATGCTTTCCCCTGTATTTAATGGATATAGTTGCACTGTGGTTCAGGCAGTTGGAGAGCGGTTCTATTGGCACATGGACAGAATTGGTCGAAAGATTTATGAGTTCACATCTCGGGACCCAAAAATGTGATGGGTCTAGCAACACTAAAATAGAGGACCAGAAAGTCTCTAAGGAATTTTCTAATACGATTTAATGTCGCAGCGGCATTGGTGGATCGGCTAGATCCATCCATGGTTTTGATGGTAGCTGTATCGGGAATTGCTGATGGCACATATTTCAAGGATTCATTGGCACGAGATCCACCTAAGGATCTCAAGGATTTTTATCATAAACTAGAAGGTTCCTGCAGCAAGAAGAAGCACGAGCCAACAAACCGAAGGTGAACGCTGTGCAAAGTAGAGGATCATTAGGAGATGTAAACAAGAATGATAAAGGCAAGCGGAAAATGGATGATGGATATGATAGGGTGAAAAGATAACGAAAAGAGCGAAAGCCAAAGTTCTCTTCCTACTTGGATTTATGGAAAGCCTGGAATGGATTTGTATGGACACTAGGGGGATGCCCCATATCAGAAACTAGTAAGGAGAGATGCCACGAAGCGGGAGCGCGGGTCTGGGAAGTACTGCTTGTTCCACGAATTGAATGGGCACACTATAGATGGATTTAGGCATTTAAAGGATATGATTAAGAAGCACGTCAGGAACGGTAGACTGCTGCAGTACCTGAGGATTCAGACAACGATGCTGGAATAGGAATAGCCACCATCCACATCGAATGAAAATAGGAATGACCCTGGATAGGGGTTACGGAACATCATCAATTGATCAGGATGATAAGGGCCAAGTTCAGGACTTGGACTCCGGTCGTAATAATAATAATAATAAACTCTATAATAAAATGGTTAAGTCACTTACACATGCGCTGGGTCGAGGACGATCCCTAGGCATCCTCTGAGATGATGATGAACCAACATGCCCGGAGAGGCACCCTTGGGTATTTTAGTTTTTAGGATTTTTGGATGCATGAACTCTTATTCATTATGTTATTTATGATCCACGGTCTGTAGTGAATAAAATAGGTCGCGATTATTGTCCCGACCGGGGTGACAGGGCGGTAACTGCAAGGTGTGAGTCCCTTCGTCGGAGAGCGACATAATGGACTCACACATGGATTAAGTCCTCTGGAGAGTCAAGGCCAGAGAATAAAACCCAACAGGATGTCAAGTATGGATTATGCCTGACAAGGAGTAGGTCGCTTTGCCGGAGAGCAACAAGATCGGTCGACTTAGGTCATCGAGTATGGATTATGCTCGGCAAGGGTCCGAAGAGACCACAATCGGCCTAGGACTTAGGCCAAGACATCACTTAATGTTCAAGGACACTGAAACATAGTATAGGAAGTAATGCCGCTTCGCCAGAGAGTGACAAAATCGGCTTACTCGGTCATCGAGTATGGATCGTGCTTGGGAAGGACCTGGAGAGGTCATAGATTTAGATATCAACACCAAACAGCTACGGATTTGGACATTGACCCGAAGCAGTCACGGACTTGGATATGGGCTTGGAGCAATCCTAGATTTGGCTAACGACCCGGAGAGGTCACAGATTTGGATATCAGCCTCGAACGACAATGGATATAGCTTCGGATGAATGTAGATTTGGATAAAATAATCCGGAGAGATTGAAGATTCGAAATTGGATATCGACTCGAAAGGGTCGTGGATATCACTAACGATCCGGAGAGATCATGGATTTGGATTGTTAACCGATTGGATCGGATAGGATAATATGGCCATCGAAGGATTATGGACATTTGGATTTTGGATTTATGGCAATTCAAAACACACCTTCCTATCGTAAGACGTGTTTTGAGGGGCAAAGAGTTAACCCGCCTTTTGGCAAGGCAGTACATAGGCGAATTTAACACAACAGACTTAATGATCATCAAGGTAGAAAACACAGAGAGATGGTTACTAGGTTTGAAGATCGATTATATTTGGAACTATGGACTATAGTTGAATGGATTCGGATGGACAGCACTCAAAAAATAGCTAAGTATGGCACTAGCACTCCACCAAGGAGAGGGTTTGGATCAGAATATTTACCTTACAAAAAGGGAACTGAGTAGAGGGATCGGATTGAACATGATGCACACAACACAACTAATAATGATCGCTTCATAACTCAACAACCACAAAGTAGATTAAAGTGAAACTTTGAAAACAAGAAGAAGGGACCCTAGGGATTGCACATTAAATGGAGCAAGTTGGAGGGATCGACCCTCTTCCTTCCATAGGGATCGGCTATAATCACCTTTCGCAACATATTACAACAAAGATCGACAATAACTCAACATTTACAGATCCAATTGGCATGTAACTTAGAGGACAAGTATATTATGACATGGAGGGCTCACCATAGGGATCACATCCCATAAATCAACAAAAATAGGGATCGGCCCTGATCCCCATTTCGGAGAGCAATCGGCCCAAGTTTCTTTGGCCTCGCTCATCAAGGCTTGGAGATTCTTCTAGTGAAATTTTAGTCTGATCCGTACATGTATTCCTCTATAAATACAGCAGACATATCATCAGAAAAGAGATCTTCTTTCTACTTCACTTCATCTTCTATCTAAGCTACACTCCATCACTTTAATTACTAAAATTTGTATCATTGTAACTGTAGTAGTAGTATCAACAAATTAATGATTACTTTGAAGTGGATGTAGGCCGGTAGCCGAACCACTATAAATCTGTGTCTTTCTTTACTTGCTTTCTTATTGTTTTGATTTTGTTCTTCATTTATTTCATTTCATATTTCTATGATTGGATTATACATTGATCCTTTCATATACAACTAGGTGTTGATGGCCATTTTTGACGCCAACAATATCCATTTCGATAGTCGCTATGGATGTAGTTTGAGAAAATCGAACATTTTATTAAAACAAAATGAGTTTTCATCTAAAATATTTTTGAAAAAGTCCTTCACAATATATTCTAAGTATAAAAAGGGTAACTATCACTTATTAATTTAAGTATGAGTTTTCATGATTATTTAATTGATCAATTAAGTAAAGATAATTAACACTTAATCACTAATTAAGTGAAAGTAATTAGTACTTAATTATTAATTTAGTGAGATAATTATAATTAATTAATTAATTATTGGTTAATTATTAATTAAGGGTTATTTATTTTATTAATTATGATTAAAGTAAGTTTTAATTAATATTAATTAAGTAAGGTTTAATTTTTAATTAATTATTAATCAGGAAAGGTTAATTATTAATTAATTGTCAATCGATTAAGATTTAATTAAGATTTAATTATTATTAATTCAGGGTTGAAACTTATTTTAAATTAATTAAATAAAGGATTAATTTTGAGTACTTTATTTCCAAGCATTAGTTTTATTTGAAAGTAGTCTTCTTTTATAAGTAAATTGGTTTAAAACAAGGGATTCTTTTTTGTCGGTGTCATTAAGTAGCCAAACAAATATAAATATTTTATTGATGGCATCTGTTTAGCAGAATAATCTTCATTATACTATAATTAAATTAAGGAGATTATTTGGACATCCATTTAGCGGAATAAATCTCCATCTGCAATTATGTTGATTTGGACATTGAATTGTATGCCAATAAATTAATATTGGATAAATGATGGATTAGCTAGTGATTGCTGATTATTTTTTATTTACATATATGTTGGCTTATATAAACACTAGTAATATGACTTCGAAAGTCAAATTTAGTTAAATGGTAACTTGATTTAGCACCATTGTGGTCGCTAAGCCTCTTTCTGAATTTGTAAAGTTATGGATTCAAATTACTTCAATTGTATAACAATTTGACGTTAAATGTTTTATAAATGATGTTTTAAATTAAGTTATTTAACTATTTTAATAAAGATGTTAAAGTTATTTAATTATTTTAATAAAGATTGTAAAGTTATTTGATTATTTTAATAAAGATGTTTATAAATCTGTGTCTTTATTTACTTTCTTTCTTATTGTTTTGATTTTGTTCTTCATTTATTTCATTTCATATTTCTATGATTGGATTAGACATTAATCCTTTCATATACAACTGGGTGTTGGTGGCCATTTTTGACGCCAACAATATCCATTTCGATAGTCACTATGGATGTAGTTTGAGAAAATCGAACATTTTTTTAAAACAAAATGAGTTTTCATCTAAAATATTTTTGAAAAAGTCCTTCACAATATATTCTAAGTATAAAAAGGGTAACTATCACTTATTAATTTAAGTATGAGTTTAATTGATTATTTAACTGTTAAATTAAGTAAAGATAATTAATACTTAATCACTATTAAGTGAAAGTAATTAGTACTTAATTATTAAGTTAATGAGATAATTATAATTAGTTAATTAAGTTTAGATTATTTAATTATTAATTAAGGGTTAATTATTATTATTAATTATGATTTAAGTAAGTTTTAATTAATGTTAATTATTAATTAAGTAGGGTTTAACTTTTAATTAATTACTAATCAAGCAAGGTTAATTATTAATTAATTGTTAATTGATTAAGATTTAATTAAGTTTTAATTTAGATTTAATTATTATTAAATCAAGGTTAAACTTATTTTAAATTAATTAAATAAAGGTTTAATTTTGATTACTTTATTTTCAAGGATTAGTTCTATTTGAAATTAGCCTTCTTTTATAAGTAAATGGGTTTAAACAAGAGATTCTTTTTTGTTTGTGCCATTAAGTAGCTAAACAAATATGAATGCTTTATTAATGACATCTGTTTAGCAGAATAAATCATCATTCTATTATAATTAAATTAAGAAGATTATTTGGACATCCATTTAGCATAATAAATCCCCATTCTGCTATGCCAATAAATTAGTACTGGATAAGAGATGAATTAGCTAGTGATTGCTAGTTGGTTTAGCTAATTGATTTTTATTTACATATTTGTTAGCTTATGTAAATACCTATAATATGACTTGAAAGTATAATTTAATTAAATGGTAACTTAGTACCATTGTGGTAGTTAAGCCTCTTTCTGAATTTGTAAAGTTATGGATTTAAATAACTTCAATTGTATAACAATTTGAGGTTAAGGGTTTTATAAATGTAAGTAAGTTATTTAATTATTTTAGTAAAGATTTTAAAGTTATTTAATTATTTTAATAAAGATGTTTATAAATGATGAATTGTTTTATAAAAAGGATTATACTTAGTAAAATGGATTTATTTATGGAGATTTACAAATGTTATTTTATGAAGGAGACTTTAAACGATATTTGGTAAAGGAGTTTATAAATCATTTTAGAGATTTGTAAAGAAAATTTTATCAATTAATTTGACGATTTATAAAAGTATTTGTAAAAATGAAATGTGCTTATAAAAGAAAGGAATTTATAAAAGGAATGAGATTTGTTTTGACCATTAATCCTTCTTAATTATGGTGGTATGGAAACATTCTTTTCATACTTAACACCGAAGGATGGTGGTTTGGTTTATAGTAAGAATTATTTTAAATAATATTTGTTTGGCCCATTCAAATATGATTTGGAAAATAGGAAATCTCCTTTAAGTTTTGATTAATATACTTATACCGTTGAGATAAGTATATGGATATTTTCTAAGTATTGAAAATATAATGGTTTGAAATATGCTTATACCGCTAAGATAAGTATATGAATGTTTTCCCAAATATTGAAAAGAGTATAAGTGGTTTGTGAACATTATCTTTGTGAAGGTATTTTAAAACAAATATTTGAAAAAAAATTAATTTATGAAAGATTAATTAATAGAGGGTTAGTGGATCCCATATGAAATTAAATCTATGTTTGGTTGTTTGTTTATTAACCGACTATCAAATCTGGACCAATTTTTAACTCTAGAAACATCAAAGAGAAAACACAAGGATTATATGGTACAGTTATCCTCAGGGATGCTATACTGTATGTATAAACTCATGCATTTTTCTAGGATGAATAACAAGGAGATCCATCCACTTAAACGGTTAGGGGTGATCCCCACTCTTGTATTGTCTGTATATTTCCAAAAGAACCGAAGTTGAGTTTACCGAAACTATCAAATGTTGGTTTGAAGAGACTGGGATTGTATAAGTATGAATTATCCGAAAAACCACTTCGAACCAACTTAAGCATTCAAATTGGAAGGCATTTTGAAGATGATGGGATCAAAGACAGAGCTCTTTGAAGTGCAAAAGCTACACACTACTAATCCTGAGGGTGATTCCAAAATGAATGTAGTAGAAGTAGTGCATTTGGTTTGTTCTTATCCTGAACAACTTGTATAGACGAATGTTGGCATTGCATTGGCGCTTGAAGGGCAGTGTCAGAATTCCAAGTGGGATTTGCTATAAAGGTAAAAACGTATCCTCAAGCCTCATCAACCGAAAATGACTAAAACAAAGGACACGTCGCAAGGCTATGTAGATCGCACCCATTAGGGTATTATCGTCATCTTTCTAAATTTTTATTTATGGATTTGGTTGTGCATGAAAGCTCTCGGGATAAGGTTGCAAAGCAACAGAGATAATGAAATATTCAGTACTAAGCGGTAGACCAGTCTTGCCATGTAGGGGTCGAAAGGTTTTCGACCTCGGTACATTTTATCTAGAGCTGTAATGTGACAGGAGGTACCCCAATAGCCCTGTCATCGATGGAAATCCATTCTCCAATAAGTGCCTTCGGACTTAGTTGTACACCTATTATGTTGGAATTTAATTAATGTAACAATTTCGGCTATGATTCCATAATTTATTTTAAACCTAGACACTATTGTAATATCACTAGATTTTCTATAGAAATGTTTTGGTTATCTTAAGGTTAAAACCCATCCATGTTTATGTGCAGCATGGTCTTACGAGATACATTTATTTCGAAAGATTTTATAAAACATTAAGAATCCATTCAATAGTGTTTCTCACGTTGGTTTTTACCAGAATGAGCCGGGCTTCCATATTTAGTTGGACACTTTAGAGCTTTCAAAAGGTGACCTTTATGCCTTCAGGATGTACTTTCATATTTTCTTTTATCTTCTGTTGTTTGTTCTTATTGTAGTTATCAGCAATTGTGAAGGTTAGTTATTATAACCATCCATGTTGATGATGAGTTGTTATACTCTGATGTATGTATGTATATTAAAGTCTCTTTCTTTTTGTAAAGACTTGTATAGTATTATACATTACTCGTCACGTTTGTGAGATTATGTTCCTTTTTTGCCTTCTTTCACCCCATTAATATGCCTTTCCGATGCATGGATGTTCGACACATGAATACCGCAGATGTATTAGTGTCGACTTCTGGGATCGAAAAGGCAAGTTGTTGAAATAATAATAATACCAGCAATGGAAAATGGGTGCCTAGTTCTGGTAACATACTCAGTTTTGAGCCCTGCCCTGCATATACTTCTCGCAAAAACTAGTATCCGATGATTATAGGTGTCATGAGTTGAAGTGGACATGTACAACTTAATTCCCCCTTAGGAGTTTACCGGTCGGCAGGGTTCTCCTGAGTATAATTTAAGAAAAAAATACGAGCAATAATCATTCCCTAAAACAGACTTCTGATAATTTGATATTCTAAAATAGTATAATCTTTACATTTAAAAGTCAATAGATTTATGTTCTTTGCATAATACTGTTAATACGATAGTTGTTGATTTTGATGACAACCATATACAAACATAAAAAATATAGATACTAATATTTTGCAAATTATATGTTATATCATGTAGATTATTACCCATAAGTTGAATCGAAGATTTTACAATATAAAGACTCGAGAGATAGACATGAAGCCTCATAGTTCAAAGACCAAGATATGAAGATCTCAAGATTATAAGTTAGTGTATAGAGTCATAGTATATATTGTTAAAGTCCCCGATAGCATTTTTTGATCTTATCTTCAATTTTATAATCTTTTATATTTTTAACCAAAATAAATGTCAAAATAAATTTTATAAAAGTTTTTCAAAATTCAAAATGTTTATAAACTATGTTCAAACTATTTTACAAAATATCAAATTATTTTACAAAGTATAGGATTTTCAAAACATTTTAAAAGAAATAAGTTTTGAAAATACACAAGCATATATCAACATAGATGCCTTGGATATGTCGATATACGTGCCGCTAATTGGTTTTTCAATTTTTGAAAGGAAGTATCTATCGTCGCTACTCTTCATGAACGAGCACATCGGTTGATTCACTATATAAAGGGGAACACAAACAAATTTTTTGATAACTAATTACTTACTTTCTTCCCACTCACACTCTTGAAAATTCCATTGAAAAATATACTATATTCTCCTCAAAATCATACAGACTCAATTCATGCTTTATTGTATTGATTCAATACTATTTTATTACTGTTTTGCAAACATCTCTCTCAATTCAAAGATCAAAGTTTTATCCAAGAGGCTATATGATCTATTGCATCCTAAGTATAAGAATTTGTCTTTGGAAAAACCATCAACTCTGTTTGTATTTGGTTGGATGCGCTTGTAGCCCGTTCAAATCAAGTGGGTTTGCTTACGAGCCTGAAAATATAGTGGGTGTTAGTAGCCCAGTTAAATCAAGCGAGTCTACCATGAGCTTGGAAATTCAAGAGGGTGTGTCTTGCAGCTCGGGTTTGTCTTCTGCTCGATTAATGCAACGAACCAGATTTTCAATCATTTGATTTTGAATATTTAAATGATTTTAAATATTGGATAGGTTGGAATTATTAAATGAATTTAATTTTCAAATATAGCGATTTATCGTAATATGGAAATGGTGAATGATTGAAATTCGAATTGAAAATAAATCAAAATGATTTAAAATATTGATATAAATTCTATTGGAATTATAATTAAGTTAATAAGTTTTTAAAACTGAAATTTCAAGTAATTTCGTAAATTTTTAAAATCGTCGATTTAATCGACGCGTAAAATAGCGATTTGGAGCACAGTCTTGGAATTCGACGAAACTAGTTCCATTGGATTTGTAATAGTGTATTATTAATGGATTTCAAATTTCATAGCTTTTGGATTCACCGTTTGGTTGCACGATTCAAAAACTCCTAGAAATAATTTAATTGAATTTAATTTAAACAGTCGATGTAAAAAGCTATCTTCTGCAAACGACCGAATTAGGTCCCAAAACTTATTCTATTGTGTTCGGAATAGGGGTATAACATCAGGAATGCCAAGCGGCACGCCTCGATAGGGATTGTAGATTTTTAGTTACCTAATACAAGATATTTCGAATATTAAAAATTAAAAATAAAAGTTAAACCCTATAATCAGCGCCACCCTAGTCTTAGCCGACCTATGCCTGACTAGTCGCCTTCTCCTTTACTCTTAAAGTCGCGAATCCCCTTTCCTTCTTCCAAACGAAATCAAATACGAAAAAAAAGAACGGACGAATCGCGATTTGAAAAAAGGGGCGAGCGCTTGGGTGAGATGGCCAAGATGAGGGTGTGGCAGAGCGAGGCTGTTGTGGTGTGGAGGGTTTTGTCCGCGGTCGTTTAAAGGAGGGAGTCGCGGTCGATGAAGTCACGATTAGTGATAGCATGAAGGCAAGCGCTTGGAGGAGATGGTCGTCGATGGTGGGGTCTCGGCATTGAAGGGTGCGTGGCTGAAGGCGTCGGCGGTGTTGGATGAGGGTAGGCTCGCACGCGTTGAAGTTTTTGGTCGCGTTGGGTTCGGTTGCGAACCGGGGAATGCGTACAAAGGAAGATGGTTGTTAGGGTAACGGTTGTTTTCATTTTTTTAATTATTTCTATTATTATGCTAAGTATAATTTTATTTAAATCGAATGATTATTAATTTAATTATTTGCTTAAATGAGGTTAAATTGAACAAAATCAATCGTGTGGGATTCGTAGCTGCGGAATCTACACATTAGAATTAAAAATTGGAACAATTAGCAAATAAAAATCAAGGTGAGTAAATCTCACTCATTTGGATTACTGGATTTAAATTTATAGTAATTAAAATTATTGATTGGTTGATTGGATGAATGGATTAATTATTATCAGTGAATGCCATGTTATATATATATATATATATATATTAGTAGTATGTATATTAGTAGTTGGGTATTTTTCCCGCCTATTGGAGTAAATGAGACACTATGCGCCCCGCATAATAGCGGATGACCCTATATTACCGCGATATCCCGCCTCGAAGCGGGAATGATATTTTATGTTATCTAACATCTGTGGATGCAGGGAAACATGTGAGAGGGATCCAACTGGATTCCTCAAAAATATTGTTTTTAATTTCATATATAGTGATATATGATTTGTGTGAATAATTTGATATAGATTATGTGGTGATTTGATATATCGAATGTTATAGTAGCAGTGGCCTCAATTTTGGTATTTTAAATTCCATAAATATTATTTTTAAATTTGAAGGAATTAAAAAGGAATTTTGGATATAAAAATATTTATATCGAAATTTGGATTTGTTTTAAATAATTTGATTTGGATAAAACAATAATTGATTTTGGGTTGTACTTAACTATTTGTAAAAATATTTTAAATAGAGATTTTAAAATAATTTATATAGGATTTTTAAATGATTTTTCTGAAAAATAGGGAAAAGAAGTTAAAAATCGATATTTAAAATAGATTTGAAAAATAAATGGAATATATAAAGAAATGGATTTATAAAATGAGATTATTTTTATAAACAAGTAAAACCCGAATGAGTTTATAAATTTATAAACAATGTTTATAAATAAGGGAAATGATATCAGTTAATAAATGGGGTATATAATATTACAGCGTGAATTTATGTCGAGATATGGAAATTGGTTTGGGAGAAAAAGTGAATTCTATTTTTGAAATGTGAGAATTGTTAAGGAATCGATATGAATTCGATGTGTTATGAATAGAGAGAGAATTATAAATTGAAATTGGTTATTGGAATTTTAAAAATTATATTTTTAGCGAGAAGTTAAGTTTTGTTTTAAAAAGGAAATTTTTTATTTATTAAACTATGTAATTTAAAGCTGTTTGGTATTGAAATATTTTGAAAAGTGAATTTTTCAAATATCTAATATTAATTGAATTTAATTCTAATTTTATAACAAGTTTTGTAAATCGGTTAGAAATTTTATAAATGGATTGGAATTAGTTATTGACGTTTATTTAAAGGTGCTTTTATATTTTAAATAGTTACTTAATCATGCTTTGAAATTAAATTATTTTTCTTTAAATATTTATTATTTTAATTATATGGTTTAAAGGTAAGTGATTAAAGTGATTTATAAATATTCTCGGGATGTGTAAATCAAGTTATTAAATAGAGATGGTTTTGTAAGAGGATTTTATAATGAAATTCTGGAGACTTGAGATATTCCCATAATGTTTGGCTACGAGAACTTCGAAAATGGATCTAAACTCATTTAAAAGAGTTATAAATTGTTAGTTCGATTATAAATAAGTATAATCGATAACTTTTGGAAATTTTAAAAGGAAATTAATAGAAATTCCGGAGATTTATGAGATAAGTGCGAAATATTTCCTAAGTATGAATATTCGAAATGATTTTGGTAAATAAATTTAAAATATTTTACTAAATATGAAATTAAAGGTTTGGAGAGATTTTAGCGACGAAATGATTTTTATAGGAAGATTTTTTTCTAAGTAACGAAATACTAAGTTGGACTTGGAAATTATTTCTAAGTATTGTAATAAAATGATTTGGAAAGGTTTTGACTATGGAAAAATTATACGGAAATATTTCTAAGTGTTAATACGATTTGAAAATATCCCGTTAAGGATATAAGGATTTGAATTTGTGCCCAAACGTTGGAGTACTGGAAGAGATTTGAAAATATATGTCTGTGTAAAGATATTTGAAATGAATGTTTTGAAGATTTATAAAATAAAGCCTAGTGACTGATTATGGATGTTATTTGATAGTTAAATAACCGACTATCAAATCTGACCAAATTCGTTGATCGTTTCGAAGGGACCGGTGTTGGATTTAATTATCCGAGAACCACTTCAATTCGATGTGTGCGTACGAATTGTGATATCGTGAAGAAGAGGAAGATGGTGATTTTGGAGATTCGGTTTGTTCAGACCCAGAACAACTTGTATGGATGAATGCTATCATTGCAGCGTTGCCTGGAAGGCAGTGTTAGCATTCCAATTATGAATGTTATTCTAAAGGTAAAACGTAGCCTCAAGCCTCATCAACCAGGAATGACTAAAATAGGGGAGATGCGGCAGGCTAAGTGAGTCACACCCAAGTAGGGTATGTTATCACTTTTCTAGATACCCTCAGATATATATTATAATTATGGATATGGTTATGCATGGAAAAGAGAGCGCTCGATTAGGGTGGGAACACTTGGGGTGATAACATATTCGGTACTATCCAGCAAGGGGTAGGCCAGTCCTATGTTGGCAGGGATCGTTAGGTACGATCTCGGTATATTTTTCTAGAGATGTACTGTGGCGGGCGGTACCCCAGTAGCCCAGTCATTGTATGGAAGCCAATATCCACTACAAGCCTGTACGGTTTTGATTGTGCCCAACTATGTTGAAACGTGAGATGCAAGCATTTCAGCTATTTTCAAATTTACTTTCTATAGACACTATTATAATATGAGATGATTTTGATATAAAATGCTTTGGTTATCGTAAGGTAAAAACCCGTCGTATTTATGTGTGACGTGGTCTTACGAGATACCTTTGTTTTTCAAAAGGATTTTTTTTTGAAAATAATTAAATTCAAATTGAGTGTGTTTTCTCACGCTGGTTTTCGAGACTGTCTCGAGTGTTATTTTATTATAATGCTGGGGTCAGATCGAGTATTACAGATTCAGGTTAGAATGCTATGGAGCTCAAGAGACGACTAGAGTAGACTCAGGCGTATCCGCGTACTTGATTTATTTCCCGCTGTGTGTGTAGACTGTATAGTCAGCACTGGCGACAAGTTATAATAACTGTCCAGAATTAATTTGATGATTGTTGTACTCTGATGATTGTATAAATATTAACAGTTACAGATTCTTTTGTATAAAAATATGTTATTTTATATTATATTTTGTTCCCCTGCGATTGTGAGATTCTGTGTTGTTATTTTTTATTTTCTTCTATCTTTTGCTTCTTCTTCCCTAATGATTCGTATTCCTATTCAATTTGAATCGGACACGTGTGATTTATTGTCGACTCAAAGGGTACTGCGATACGGGCCATTACAAATAAAGATTGGCATTTGAAAAAAAATCTATACATGCAATTGTACAAGACAAAAGGTAGGAGAAATCCGAACCAGTATAAAATCCCTGGTGTCATCTCTCTAACTCTCTACTTTACTTTATTGCCTCAATTTTTATCTATGATTGATTGTTGGTATATTTCTGTATTGATAATCTGTGATTTAATATTAATCTTGAAAGAAATTTAAAATGATATACATAAGTTAGAAAACATTATTTACCTCCCTTTAGTGTTTAATTAGCCTTAAGATTCATAATTCCGCAACCCACAAATACAACAATAAATCAAACTTCATAAATTAATAACCATAAATCTCATTGGTCAGTTCCGAAATTATTCCATCATCATTTGTCATTCAAATTCATTTTTCCATTTAAATATTAGATAATTAATTAAATACTCATAATTTTCTTCCACAAATAAATCATAAATCAATTTTATAATTTAATGCTCATAAGATTCTTAATGAAAATATTTAAAGAAAATCAGTATTTTTATCATATCTAAATTCAGTGAAATCTCGAAATTAAGTTTTAAAGCTTAGTATGCTTATGAGTTGTTTACTCACATTCATGTTTGCAAGTACTGCCCAACTTATACAAAGACTTCATTTAAAAATAAATGGTTATTATTTTATTTTCGCAGGCAAATCAAAATATTATTATTTTGCATAGGAAATCGGATTATAGTAGCCGTACCACTTTTACAACAATTATATGTGAGAGACAAAGACGCTTCAGCAACTACAGCCAGATTTATAGTGGCTGTTCCACTTTATTTATTATAGGCAAAAGGAAAGAAATACCTAAGCAACTACAACGGTTTTTGATAGTGCACTTTTTAAAACCAAATATAATTAGAGTGAGAACATGTCCCCCAGTAAACTATAACAAGCAACACAAAAACATATAATCTTTGACATGATACAAATACCATTTTTTGTGACATGAAGCAAGCATTATGATCAAACAACATAGAAACAGATTCCAAAAGCATCACATTTATTCGAGGAATAAGTTCAACATCATAGGACAATCATTCCAAAGCTGCATCCTTTGCATTAAAATACAAATTATAAACAAATCCAAATTCCATAAACAGGCAAGGCAAGAACTTGCCTCCAAGCTGTCACAATAAGAGCCATTTTTCAAATCGAATCAGAGAGAGAAAACCCAACGACATATAATTCCTCAAGGCAACTTTCTTTGCAGAACTAAAAATTAATAACGGGCATGACCAGATTCCCAAAGGAGATTGCAGGACCAAAAACTGCCCAATGACCACCGAGGTGACACAACGGGAAAAGATATCATATTTCCTAAAGGCAAGCACCAAAAGGGTGCATAAATTTCCCAATAGAAACCAAAAACAGCAATACAAAATGGTTGAAACGATAATGAATCATAACCCAAAAGATATAAAGTGCACAAAACGCTATGCTATAGAAGCAAAGCGATAACGCAGATACAAGGCAGGTAGAATGACCTACTAGAAGGAGGAACAAATAGACATAGTAGATTCCTGAAATTCCAACCAATGATGAAAAAAAGGCATGGTCAATCTCCAAGAACCAAAGGCGCACCCTAAAAACATCGATAACAGCCAACAACCAAACACGATCCTGAGATATAAACTAAAGCGCACCATGGCCACTTCGAGGTCCAAAACTATAAACACCAATAGATGACAACACTTTTGTATAAGCATAAAGGGAGAAGTAGATGACGAATCCAGATCTGAGACAAAGAAAGGTGCGTGGCAGAGATATCGCGAATTAGGGAAAGACAAAATTAGATTCTATAGGTACAACAATAGGGAAAGCTAAGTTAGGGCAATGGAAGGGATGAATTGATTGTGGAGAGGAGATGGGAGAATGACGAATAATTAATGATAGGGGAGAAAGAGGTAGCTAGGAAGAAAACCTAGTCCCCATTGATGCAACTACTTTTCTAATGATCTTTTTTTTTCAAAGAAATGGGATAGAGTTGAAACAAGAAATGCTCAAGCAAAAGGGAGATCAATTGTTAAATTGACAATATTATATTTACAAACATTTATGATCTATAAATGTTGTTTTCACTCCATCTAAAAATGAAAGAACTAAATTTAAATAACCTTAATTATTATAATCTTAAAATTTCATAATATAGAACAGAATTTAAGATGAAAAACAACTGTTTTATATTATCCTCTTCTTGTATAACATACCAAAGGAAAAAAGGTGTTATTCATTAAAAATTTCCTCTTCTTCATTGTCTGATTATATTATATAAATATATAATCAACGACCAAATCATTTATTCAGATTACCAAAAGTTTTGAAAATAAATAATACACATCATTCTAAGTAAAGTATTCAGATGCGTTGCAATAACTGCTGAAGATTAAACTTCTCAGCATATTAATGCAATAATTAATCATTTATAAATTATACACTTATTTTAAAAAGCTTTTATTAACTTGTTTACATACCGAATTTATATTTAATGCTATTAACTTTCATTAAATGGTTATATCTTAAATTAATAGCTTACATAGAAATTAATAAAATTTTATTATCCAATATTTTTATAAATGAAAAGTGTACAACCGGACAAACAGAAGTTCGTAGAACATATATTCATATAATTCTACATTTGTCTCTATTCATATTATATAATAAAATCTTTTTTAACTACTTACGATTGTAGAAACAAAAGGAGATCATTACACAAAAACAATTATATTTACCGTGAATTTATATTTCAACAAAGGGAAATTATTAGTATAACATATATTCAAATTTTCACTATAACTAACATATATCACCAACCAAAGTCGGCTTTTAAACCACTTTACATTCTCAAACTTTCCAACAAAATGGATTATTGTCAAACTCTAAAACGATTCAAATAAAAATAGGGGAAATTTTTTGAACATGCCTTAGCATTAATTCGCTATATTTCTTACTTGTTAATATTTTGAAAATCCCAGATTAAATTCAACTTTACTCAAGCTTTCTTCTTCAAATGCAATAATCATCATAATAGTCCAATCTTTGCTACAAAATCCATATAGCCCAATCCTCTTGAAAGATGCCAAATTTCGTTTTCAAATTATTGGAGTTTATGGATATGGACAATGGAAAAAGCAAGTGATATGAGTTGTGTCGTGGATGAGGCAACTGCCTTGAAAGCGAAATTCGACACGACTATGATGCAACCGATAATTGCCCTCTGCTCTCCAAGATTAACATAATTCAAATTTGTGCACGCTGAAGGTTAAAGGATTTGGAGATTTGTAGAAGTCGTTGCCTAGGAGTTTTGAGTATATTTGAAAAATTGATTTTATTTCAAAGGAAATTATGGAGAGAAAGTGATAAAGATGACTTTTTCTATAAATTTTGTATTCCTTTTCTAAGTAGAGAGAAAGAGGAAAAAAATAAATATACAATTCTCTTCTCTCTCATAAACCAATTAATCATAATAAATAAGTATTCCATAAATCGAAATCTTTTCTCATTAATAAAGAATGGAAAAGAGTTAAGCAATTAAAAGGCTTTGATTTTTTGTTGTAATTATCCAACATACCACACGGAAGCGGAACAGGAAATGGGACATTTGACAAGGGGATGTTTAGGGAAAGGATAATGTATATTTATGAGTACGAAAAGAGCATTTGAAAGGTGAATGAATTTTTTATATAATATTAGTTATTTGTTTTGAAAAAAAATACAATTTATTATAAAGGACCAAAATAGTAGATACACTGTTGATGCATCCAATGCAATGCTAAAAACCCCACCATTTGTATTTCATATAATAATGATAAAAATAAAATACTTGTTGAGATTGGGGAATAATTTGAGAAATAGTTATACTAGTGGAAATCGAGGGTGACGTGCCTAGTTTTATTTGTGGAACTCCAAAAACGATCTAAATTCTTGTGAAAGAAATTAAAAGAACCATATTCAGATGGTATAACATTTTTGAATAAACGACAATATGCGAACAAAAAGTCAAAATACAAGTATGGGTGTTGTTATCATGTGCCCTAAGAACACATGTTAAGGATAATTAATTTATACTAAAAGACAAAAAAATGTTTTAAAGTGAAAATTAGGAACACATCTCTCTTTCTAATACTTATTTGTTTTACATCCTTTTGAAAACTATTTATATATCTTCTTTTATCATTCATTCACTTTTACATCACTCGTTTCCAAATTTAAAAATAGCTAACAAGACATGTTTGCATGCGATTATAAGTTATGAAAACTGATAACATAGGTACAGTTTAAGGTTAGTATAATTATCTTAAGATCCTATGAATTACACCTATTTTTCTAGAAATAGGAATGTATTTTATAAAAGAAAATTGAAATGAACCTAAAACTTAGTTTTTATAATTATAAGGATGTGGCCAGCACCACTATCATAGTAGTTAGGTGTTTCGACTTTGGTGCAAGAGGTCATAGATTTGAAACTTACATAGTGTAATTCGAACATATATTGACATGTAGTATGTTGTATACTATCCAAAATTTATAGTACTAATATGCACTACTATCTAAGTATCCAATTTCAATATATATATATATATATATATATATATATATATATATATATATGGACAAATTTTCAAAAGAGACTGATTTTCAAAACCATTTGCATGAATAGGCCAGGTTGAAAACTATTTGCAGTTATAGGTCAATTTTGCCACCTCAGCGATGAGGTGGATTTTTTTTCAAAATAATAACACGGGGCGCATTTCGCAAATGCGCCCCTTGTAATTTACACCGGCGCACCTGCCAAATGCGCCAGTGTAAATTTTTCTGCACAAAACAGAGACCTGAAAGCAATACCCATCTCATTATTTTCACTCAAAATAAAACATTCTTTTCCAACATCCAATTCTGAACCTATCTTTCACTCAGCTCAAAAATTTATCAACATCTACTTAAAATCACAAAATATACAAGGATTACTAGTCGGATTACTTCTATCAGCTATTTGGCATCAATTTGAAGGTAAAATTATATTTTAAACTCAAACCCTAGCTCAATTTGGGGTATTTTCATATTCTACTTTTCATATGTCCATCCTCTCATTTTTATGCTTTATTATGTCATTAGTATTTGTGTAGTAATTGATTGTTCTAAAATTCGTGTGTAGTATGTCGGATTTCATCCCAATTATTTGCTACTTTGATGGAAAATTGACTATAAAAGAAAACAATACACCGGTATATGTTGGTGGTAAACAAAAAGGTTCAAAGGTTAAAAAAAATTTGCTCCTATCATGAACTAAAAGAAACGGTGTATAGGGTGACAAAAATTAATTCACAAGAGTATGATGTAAAATTAGTAAGCAAGTGGGTTACTGATTCTGGATCTTCTGCTATCGACGTAAATGATGATGAAGATGTCGATGCTATGTTTTCCGTTAATATGAAAGTGATTGAAGTATTTGTAATAAAAGAGGAGTTGAGACATTTTGAAGATGCAATTACCACTAATTTGAACCAACATTCTACTCAAATTCTTGGTACTATTCCGAGTTATCATTATCAGAGCAATCCAAGTCCAGTATTTCCTACTTGTGTGAATACAAAGTAAGTAATTTTGTTAAAGTTTTACATTCGAGTAGTTGAAATTTATAACGTTTTGATCTCATACTCTTTTTTTCACAGTTCTACGGTACATCCGGGTGGTTCAAGCTCTAGATTGGCAAATGATCAATTTTTACACTCTGTTCCTTCAAATGCTAGAGAGGATAATAATGATGATGGAGGTCGTAGTTCACCGCATATAGATAGTATGCAAATTGCTTCAATGGATAATGATATGTCATGGATGAATAATATGGAAGTTAATAATGAAGCGCTAGAGTTTGAAATTAATCATGAGAACGAAAATGAAAATAATGAAGCATCTTTGGTGGAAGAAGAAGATGATGATAACGATGAACATATGGAATTTTAGATGCCTTTGACGGATGATTTATGTACTGCGAAAATTATGACAGCATCGTTGATTGAAAATGTAACTCCTATTAGAGATGTTTTTACCTCAGAATGTGTTGATTCTGGTTTTCAAGTGGGAATGCAATTTCAAACAAAAGAAATACTTATTTAGCAGCTAAGTGAGTGGTCCATCAAGAATTCTGTTTCTTTTAAACCCATAAAATCCCGCAAAACAGAATACACTGCGATTTGTAGTGTTGATAAAAATTGCCATTGGAGAATACATGCAATTATCCCTAAAAAATCATTGATGGGGTGGTGGGAAATTAGAAAATATGATGGCAATCATACTTGTGTTAATCCGATTATTAATTCAAATCATAAACAAGCTACAAGCAATCATGTAGGTATTTTTCAAGCAAATTAAATTTAACATTGAGTGTTTGTTTATGCAAGTGTTTGTTTATGAATTTGATGCAAGTGTTTGTTTATGAATGTGTAGAGTGATGAGCCAATTGAGTGTCATGACCATTCAAGCAAATTAAAATTAATCAAGTCTAATACTCCAAGAGTTCAACTTGCATTACAAAGAGCGGGATTCAGGGAAATATCTAGATTGGGTTTTTTCAAAATAGATCATGCACTAATTACTTCATTGGTAGATAGATGGAGACCGGAGACTTCAACTTTCCATTTTCCTACTGGTGAAATTTCCATCACATTAGCAGATGTTAGTTGTCTTCTAGGTGTTACAGTAGAAGGAAATCCTGTTACAATCAGACAGCTAAGTAATTACGAAGATATTTGTCAACAGTGTTTAGGTGTGATTCCACCTCGAAGTGAGATAAGAGGTGCAACAGTTAAGTTGACATGGCTTCGCAATATGTTTGCAGATGAGCCATCACCGGATGCTTCAGATGTAGAAATTGAATATCATGCGAGAGCGGTTATTCTACATTTGATATCTTGTCGTCTATTTCCTGATCATTCTAAAGGACGACTAAACCTTTTTTGGTTATTATTTTTGTGAAATTTGGATGAGTGTGCACGATATTCTTAGGGCAGTGCTATATTGGCAACATTATATAATGAGTTAACAAATGCTGCACTCATGAAATCCAAATCGATAACTGGTTGTCTCTCGCTTTTACATGGTATAATATGCATAGATATATTTGTTATAACTCACTCATATGTAATATTTAATTCTATTGTATTTAATTTTTTTGCAGCTTTGGGCATGGACACATCTTCCCATTGGCCATCCAAATGTGACTACATCCATGCAGATCGACAGAACATTGCCTTATAGTGCAAGGTAGTTAATTTCCAACTACATTTACATGTATGTATTTTTGTACTAATAAAACTCTAATTGTATAACTATTGGTATAGATGGTTTGGTTCAAGGAGTTGAGTTGAGTCTCCAAAGCAAGTAGCCACTTTCTATCGCGACCAACTCGACATGTTAACAGATGAAGCTGTTATATGGAATCCGTACATACAGGATGTGCTAGTCGATCTTCGGCAGATATGTCTAAGTGGGATGCATAGTTGGCTTTGTAAGACACCTATCATATGCATGCGAGATGTAGAAATGTATAATTCTGATCGAGTGATGCGACAGTTTGGCCTTCATCAACACATACCTGATCCATGCGAACCAAAGCCAGATTTGGAGTTTGCTATCGTCCAGTGGAACGATAGACATAACCGTATCGTACACCAACAGTTTCCTACCATTCCTATTTCGAGATACATGACTTGGTACTGGTCGATTACTTGAAGATTCATTGTTGCAGATCGGACTTCTCACGAACGAGCATACACCGCTCGTGCATCGCTTGAACGAGACGTGGTAAATCTTCACATTACCGTGATATTTTAAGTTCGTTCACTTGAATTATGTTTCTAATTTTGAATAAATAACTGCAACTTGTAGGTCGATGTACTAGAGACGGTAGTAAGAGGGTTGGACGATATCGGATATGGTAGAGTACCCGAACGAGAAGTCCAACCACGGTGTCTTGATTTGAAGAAACTTATTGACACATTACTTTTTAGAAATCGATTAACACGGCCAAGCTCTTCCGAACAAGCTATGCGGACTAGAGAGCGAAGAACTAAAAGAAGAAATGATACACACCAATCGCAAGCCGCTGGCCCTTCTCAATCCCCACCTACTCAAGACGATCCAACTCAACCATGAGTATTCCTATTTTTATTTGCTTTTGTAACCGAACTATTAGTTTGCTTTTGTAACCGAACTATAACTTCTACTTTAATTTGAATGTAATCGAATATTAATTATGTTATGCTAGAATTTATTTAATGGTAGTTTTATTTGTTTGCTTTTATGTAGATAAACATTTGCTATCATTTAAGACTGTTCGTTTGGATTTGAATTTTGTGTATTTGGATTTGAATATGAAGCTTGCTGTCCAGGTTTTAGACCTGACATTTACACTGGCGCATTTGGCAGGTGCGCCAGTGTAAATTACAAGGGGCGCATTTGCGAAATGCGCCCCGCGATATTTTTTTGAAAAAAAAAACCCACCTCATCGCCGAGGTGGCAAAATTGGCCTATAACTGCAAATAGTTTTCAACCTGGCCTATTCATGCAAATGGTTTTGAAAATCAATCTCTTTTGAAAATTTGTCATATATATATATGACGGCCTTCAAATTTAGAGGCATCTAAACAATCTTTAACATGTGACTATTTTCCCATTAGTATTACGACATAACTATGGGAACGATCATTCTTTACTAATATTTAGTTTAACAATTCAAATCAAATAGAAACGTTTGTACTAAAAAGTAATAAAATGTAACAATGGTTACAAACGATGTTGACCACAAAAACAAATAGGACAAATTAAAATAAAAATGAATTTACAAAATAAATTGCATAACTCTAAAATATATACAAAAGTCAACTACAAAATTGCTATTAAAATGAATAACAGCCATAAATCACGTAGACAAAAATCTTTAATAAT
This sequence comes from Allium fistulosum, assembly GCA_030737815.1. Lineage (NCBI taxonomy): Eukaryota > Viridiplantae > Streptophyta > Magnoliopsida > Asparagales > Amaryllidaceae > Allium > Allium fistulosum. The sequence goes on from JASFAW010000015.1 coordinate 5,490,965, forward strand.
ACAAAAGGAATGTCACAAATCAATGGACAAATGCAGATACAACTTAAATAAATTACAAAGCTACATCGGGTGACCAGATAATTAGTGTACATACTTTGTTCTAGATGCCTTTTTCCTTCGGGGAACAAATGACTTGATCCAGTTAGTCAACAAGCCAAAAAGCAAATAAGTCACTGAGAGATGAGCAAACTCGTCTATACATAAGAATCATGTGAACCGATCAATTGTTTACTTGAATGCAATAATCACATTTCATTTGACAATTTGCAATAACTAAATACATCTTATTATTAACTGTCTAAAGTCTAAACTATATATGCTCTCCACTACGTTCTAGCAATCAAAATTTTTGATAGATGGTGGTTACCATTTCAGGTTTGCTGCAACTCTACAAAATAAATAAGTGCAATACCATTGTGAAAGGTGCTGGTTTAATAGAAGGATGATGCATACAATACAGTGGGGGGTTAAATAGAATGTCGTGATCATGAAAAATCATTCCACTGAAATCAACTGCTACTGAAAATGGATTCAGTAAAGCCTTAACCAATAAAGTTCATGCAGTGTAGATGATCCAATGCGCAATTATACATGCCAAAACCGAACGAGATTCTTGCAGATTTAATTTTGGTCGCTGCCTTGTTTGATTTAACCTACACATGGAAACAAATCAATTCGACGTAGCTATACAAAATTAAGTTATAAATAGCAGTTCCCTAAGTTCCATGTTTAATAAATTAGTAATCTTAGTCAAATGAATCCTTGCAGTGGACAGTTACAATAAACTTCTGCATGAATCTTTCCCCACCAGTTATTTATGGAAGATTGAACTGTAAAACAAATAACCAATCGCTCAGCATTAAACCAAGCTTATTGATGGCAGTGCAACTTCATAGGATGCAAAAGGTAACCAGGAAATTTGGCATGTCTTCAAAATTTATGTTCATAAAAAGTGTAAAGCTATAGCAACACTCACAGGAATACCAGTTAATTACCACCAAGTGCCAAATACTACGAGGTCAAGTAAAAGTTATATTAGCAAAAAATATATTGAAAACTGCATATCTATACAACTACAGGTTAAGGTTTAAATGTTTTATGATGAACTAGTACTATTCCATGCATTGCTTTGAATACAATTCATTCTATCTAATCTACCCACACTTCTAATTCTACAACCACAAATTTATCCCCAGAAACTAAAATTATAGTACTAATTAATTTAAAACCAAAAAAACGGGGACTTGCAAATTATACTTACATGATATGCTTCGCTGAATGTGAAAATTATCATTGCACTTTCTCCTAAATAATCATATTCATATTAAAGTGAAAAATAATCGTATTCATTCATATTAAAATGAAAAATAAAATATTTGGCGGTTGGATCTTTGTATAAGATTTTTTTAGATAACAATTCACCCCTTCCGGTACAATCAGACACAAACTCAAATCGAGTCTGATCCAATCAGTCGAACGGTAGCGGCATGACGCACGTATGCGTCAAGATGCATGACCTCTCATTTCCACTGTAATAAATACAGCTTATTACAACGTTTATTTTACAACATTTATCTTTAAAATCTTATAAAAATACTCTTTTACAAAGTTCTCTTAAAAAACATTGTGTAAAGCATCTTTTTTACAGAAAACGTTGTAAAACATGACTTTTTACAACGTTTCCTCCAACAAAGTTGTAATAAACTAGTTTTTACAATGTTTTTTTGTAAACGATGCCCCAGTACACTTTTAACAACAGTTTTAAAAAGTTGTAAAAACGTTGTTTTTTACAACTAGATATTAATTAACTACAAATTTTTCTAAAAGTAGTTTTATTCATAGGTATACGTTAAATTTTTTGAATATGTTTAGTATTTACTTAAAATATTATAACAAGCAATAATTTATAATTAATAACAAATACTTAATATTGAAGCTTTGCACAGAAGGTTTCTATTTCTAATGTTGTTACAAGAAAATTCCCTGTAGCAATGAGTATGTAAATTAGGTTCTGATTTTTCTATAACAGAAGCCGCAAAGTAGCTTGTGCTTTCCTGATAGAAAGCGTAAAGTAGCTTGTGCTTTCCTCATGGAAAGTGCAAGCTAATTTGTGGTTTTCAAAAATTTCAAAAAAAATTTCAAAATCAAAAAGTGCAAACTAGCTTGCACTTTCCTGATAGAAAATGCAAGTTAACTTGCGCTTTTAAAAAAATTCAAAATTTTCAAAAAAAACTTCAAAATTAGAAAACGAAACTAGCTTGCACTTTCTACCAAGAAAGCGCAAGGTAACTTGTGCTTTTCAAAATTTTCAAAGAAATTTCAAAATCAGAAAAGTGCAAGTTACCTTGCATTTTCTGTCGAAAACGTGTAAGGCATCTTACATTTTGTATTTTCTACTTTTCAAACATAGGGGCCAAATTTACATATTCATTTCTGCAGGGACTTTTTTATATTAACATCAAAAACAGGGGCCTGTACCACTTTTATTGTTTAATATTTACTTAAATTATTTATAAATGGTAGCTTATAATTATTAATTTACAAATTAAAACTTAGATTGGTAATTATTTATAATTTATAACCAATGATTATTAATAAATAATTTATAATTACTAATTACTATCTATAATCAATAATTATTTTTTATACTTAATAATTTAGTATAATTAATTGTTAGTAATTAGTAAATTATAGTTAATATTTACTAATTACATTTATTAATTAATAGATATAATTAATAATTAAATAATTAATATTGAGTAATTACTATTGAATAATTTTATTAAATAATTAATAACTAATATTCAAATATAATTAAGAATAATAAGTAATAATTAATAATTAATAGCTAATAAATAAGAAATAATAATTAATAATAATTATTAAATAATTAATAATTAATAAGTAGTCATTAATGATTAATAAGTAATATTTATTTGCTAGTATTTAAAATAAATAATATTTAATATTCAATTATAATTAAAAAGTAATAAGTAATAATTAATAACTAATAAATGTTAAATAATAATTAATAATTAATAATTACTATTACATAATGAATAATTACTATTAAATAATTAATAAGTAATGAGCAATCTTTAATGATTAACAAATAGCATTTATTATCTAGGATTTAATATTTAGCAATTACTAAGTGCATATGATCTCAAAATTGATAATTAATTATTGATAAATAAGAAGCAATGTTTTATATTTACTAATTAATAATTACTATTAAAGAATTAATTATTAAGACTAATATTTAATAACTAAGAATTAATAAGTAATTAATATTTAATAATTAGGAAGTAATATTTATTATTTAGTATTTGATATTTAATAATTATAATTAATATTAATATTTTTAAAAAATTAAAATTTTAATTGGTAGCCCAATGCTTTCCCTTATTGCCTGCCCTCATTTGGTGGTAATTTTCATTTCCTACCCTCGTTTTTCCTCACCTTGATTCCACATCCCAAAACAAAATCAAACGTTTCCCTTCTTCCACTTTCTCCTCCAAAATACTGTTAGGACCAGACTTTGCACTTCTTGTTTTGGTCATGGCGTTGCAGCAGTTTTCAGGTAGAAGAAGCAGTTTACTGGGATTTGGGGTTCAGGAAAGAGGAGTTGGTTGCAATAAGAAATGAGTAGGGATAGAGAAAGTTATAGAGTGATTTTCTGGTGTTAAAATGAAGAATATTATGGGAGGAAGAAGAAGAATAACAGAAGTTTCTTGGAGAACTTAACAGAGAATAAAATTTGAAAATAATAATGAGAAAAACTTTCATTCAACTTCACAACTTTACAAGCTGAATCCTATTGCTATTTATACATGACAAAGATGACCCATTTTAGATTATTACATAAGTTTTGCAGGCCTTAAACCCAATAAAAAACAATTTCATTTTCAAACTACACATCCGTGCATCCTGTGCATGTGTGCACATGCACACACGATCTAACAAGGCCTGAGTGTTGCTGACTGGTCGAATGGGCTCGGCTGGGCAAGTTGTGGCATCTGGTGAGGTGGGTTGGTCAGCTCCGCTGCGTGATCATCTCTGATGGCCGTAGTGTCAATTCGAGCATAGGTGTTTGTTGAAATTCCTCCTTCTTCCCAGTTCCTCTCAAACCTTTTCATTATCTTAGCTGAAGGCATAACATTCCTTTCTCCTTCAAAATTTGACCTTGTCTCAAGGTCAAAGGTAGGAAATCGTTTGCTCAAGTCCCAATAATCTTCCCAAGTCGATTCATCATGATTTCTTTGCTTCCATTTCACCAAGACTTGAGTAACTGCTTTGTTGTTCTTTGGAAATATTCTTCGATCTAATATCAATTCTGGTTCATCAATTATCTCTTCAGTGAATGATGGTGCATCTTGTTGTATAATTATACCATTCCCAACTCTCCTTTTCAACTGGGATACATGGAAGATAGGGTGGATTCTGGCATCAACTGGCAGCTCTAGCTTATAAGCTACATTGCCTATTTTCTGGATTATTTTATAGGGTCCATAGAATTTTGGCGATAGTTTGGTGGTTCTTAAATTACTCGCTGTGATTTGTCTGTATGGTTGCAATTTGAGGTAAATCCAGTACCCTTCTTTCAAACTTCTTTCAGTTCTTTTGGCATCTGCAAATTTCTTCATCCTTTCTTGTGTTAACTGCAAACTATCTTTAAGCATTTGTATTACACTATCTCTGGAATAAAGCTCCTATTCAACTTGAGGTAGTTTAGCAGTTTTGGGCACATATGAAATCAGTGTAGGTAGGTTTATGCCATAGACTGCTGTATAGGGTGTCATGTTGATTGAGCTTTGCCAGCTACTGTTGTACCAATACTTTGCAAGGGTTAACCACCTCGACCATTCCTATGGCTTATGACATACAAAACATCTAAGATAATTCTCTAGAATTTTATTGGTTACCTCTGTTTGCCTATCTGATTGTGGATGGTAGGTTGAGCTCATTTTTAGTGCGTATCCTTGCAATTTGAATAATTCCTGCCAAAATATGCTTGTAAATATAGAGTCCCTGTCACTTACTATACTTTTAGGCATCCCATGTAACTTAAACATCCCATCAAAAAATATCTATGCTATGTCCTTTGCAGTGTAAGGATGCTGAAGTGGGAAAAAGTGTGAATATTTGGATAATCTATCTACAACTACAAATATAGCTGTATATCTATGACTTTTGGCAAGCCTATGATGAAATCCATTGATATATCACTCCAAATTTTCTCGGGAATGGGAAGTGGCTGCAGCAGACCCGGTAAGAGTACATTTTCATGTTTGTTTCTTTGGCAGGGGTCACATTCCTTTACATAATTTTCAACATCAGATTTTAGGCCTTTCCAATAAAAAACTTGTTTGAGTCTATGCCTTGTCTTCTTTACACCCGCATGTCCTCCTAGTGGTGTAGAGTGGTATTCATGTAGCAAGGTATGAATCAGTTCCTTATAATTGTGATCTATCAACATCCTGCCTTTATAGTATAGTAACCCATCCGGTAGCTTGTATTTGAATTCATTGAGTTTTCCATCTGCTAACTTTTGCTTCATTTCTTTATAATATTCAGATAGCTCCATATTCCTTTTGAGTTCTTGCACCCAACTACTTTCCACTGTGGATATAGCTTGATAATGTTGCTGCCCTTCATTGTACTCCTCAAGTATTCTAGATAATGCATCTGCTATGGTATTTTCCTTACCTTTCTTGTATTATACTTTGTAGTCATATCCATGGAGTTTAGCTAACCATTTACCCTGAATTCCCGTATTAAGCCTCTGTGTTAGTAGATGCCTCAAACTTTGATGATTAGTTCTTATTGTGAACCTTCTGCCTATAAGATATTATGACCATTTCTTCGTAGCAAGTAACAGTGCTAGCAGTTCCTTTTCATAGGTAGACAACAAAAAATTCTTTCCATTTAAAGCTTGACTAAGATATGCTATAGGTCTGCCAGTTTGAGTCAAAACAGCCCCTATACCAACCCCACTTGCATCACATTCAATGATAAACTCTTTACTGAAATCTGGCATGGCTAGGACTGGTGGATTCATGAAACAATTCTTCAACTTGTTGAATGCTTCTGTGGCTTGCTCGTTCCATCCAAATGCATTTTTCTTCAATAGGTCAGTAAGTGGTTTTGCAATGGTGCCATAATGCCTGATGAACCTTCTGTAGTAACCAGTGAGACCAAGAAACCCTCTCAGCCCCCTTATATTCTTTGGTTGTGACCAATCCTCAATCGCTTTGACCTTTTCTGGATCAACACCTATTCCTTTATTATAGATAATATGCCCAAGGTATGTGACTTGCTCCTTGGCAAACGAACACTTTGCAATTTTAATCACCAGTTGATTTTTTTCAAGAATCTGTAAAGTAAGCTGAAGGTGTTGCATATGCTCAGACCAGGTCTGGCTATAGATTAGTATGTCATCAAAGAATACTAATAGAAACTTTCTTAAATAAGGTTTAAAGACATCATTCATTAATGCCTGAAAGGTTGATAGTGCATTGGATAAACCAAATGGCATTACAAGGAACTCATAATGGCCCTCATGAGATTTAAAGGCTGTTTTATGTATATCATCATGATGCATTCTCACTTGATGATACCCAGATTTCAGATCTAATTTAGTAAAATAAAGTGAACCATACAATTCATCCAATAAATCATCAACAAGAGGTATAGGGAACTTGTCTTTGATGGTTTGGCTGTTGAGTACTCTATAGTCTACACACATCTTCCACGTTCCATCTTTTTTTCTGACCATGACCACCGGAGATGAATACTCGCTGGTGCTTGGTTGAATTGTTCCAGCTTCTAACATTTCCTTTATAAGATTTTCCAGTTCATTTTTTATATGATATGAATGTCTATATGGCCTCAGGCAGACTGGCTTGGAATTTGGATTCAATGGAATCTTATGATCACACATGCGGTTAGGTGGTAAAGTAGCAGCAGTGGTTGTAACAGTAGGGTACCTTGCTAGAATTTGTTGTATGTCTTCCGGAATTCTTGAGTCATAATGGGTAGGATCAACTTGTATCTCCTTTGAACATAACAGCAAAGATAATTGCCCTTTAGAACTTTCTTTAATAATATTCTTGCCATCAGTTAACTTGTTACTGTCCTTGATTCCTTACCATATAAACAATTTTCCTTGAAATTTGAATTTAACTTGTAGCTTAGCAAAGTTAAAGGAGACTTCACCCATTTCCTTCATCCACTGAGCACCAAGGACTAGTTGGCATCCCTCCAGAGGTATGATCAACAAATCAACTGGCATTTGACAACCTTGGCATTTAAAAACGATTCCCTTACATACTCCTTTTCCTTGTATTTTCTCACCATTAGCTACTTGCAATGCATATCCGGGGTTTCTTGAACGGGTAACTTGATTTTCTTGGTCATGTCTGAATTGATAAAACTGTGTGTAGATCCTGAGTCAATAAGGACAGTGACTGCATTACCATTAAGATAACCATGCACTCTAATAGTAGAAAGGGTGGGTATACTACACATGGCGCTGAGTGTAATGGCATAGGGTTCTTCATCTGAATAAGATTTGTCTTCTGTTGCTGGAAGGTCTTCTTGGGAATAAGATTTGTCATTATCTTCTTGATCCACATCTGAATCATGTAGAGACATAACTCCTTCTACAATGTACACTTGTTTATTCTTGCACACATGGTCGGGATGCCAATTTTCATTGCATCCAAAACACAGATTTTTTTTTCCTTCTGTCAACAATGTCCTGAGGTGTTAAACCCTTGTTTTTAGCAAAGGGTTCTTTAGAACTTCTTCCACTGCCCATTGCCTTATCTATGGCATTATGTGGGGTAGTTCTTAATGATTTACTGAACTTGTTTTTTCTTTTCTTGGCTCTTTTGCATTCAAAGACCTTAGCCAAACTCACAGCTTCTCTGAAGTCAACAGGGTGAAGGGCTATCACATCATATTTAATGTCTTCTTTAAGCCCATTAATAAATTTTTCCAGCAAGAACTGATCGGGCAAGGCCTCACACATCCCCTGCAAATGCTCAAATTGAGTGAGGTAGGATTTCACTGTTGAAGTCTGTTTCAAATTGGAAATTGCTCCATAGGGTGTCTGGAATTCTTCTGGGGCAAATCTCACTAGAATTTCTTCTTTAAATACAACCCATGTCTCATAGTTCTTGACCTTCTTAGCGAGTCACTAATACCATTTGCGCGCTACGTCTCTTAAATGAAATGAGCATGTTGGTACCCATTCACTCTCTGGCGTACTATGATAATGAAAAAGATGCTCAACTTGCTTGGTCCATTCCACAACTTCTTCATCTCCATTGTAGGTGGGAAAGTCTAATTTAATGGTGGTGTTTTGGAGTAATTTTGGTGGGAGTTGAGGGTTGGGTAAGATGCCTCCTGAATTTCTGGACATATCATTGTTATGGTGATGGTTATGGTTATTTCTTGGTTGGTAGTATTGATGTGGTTCAACTAGGAGATTTTCTTGGACCGGTCTAGGTGGATTTCTTTGTGCAGGTGGAATATACGTGGTTCGTGGTGGTGGTGGACTTCTGAGTTCCTTTAATTCTTTTGATATGCCATTGATTGCCTCACTTATGCTGTCCATCTTTACACTGAGTTCTTGGGTGGCTTCTTGCAAATTTTGGTGAGATTCTTGAAGTTCCCTTATAGCCAGGGTGGTCTTGACATTAATTTGATCTTGTCTTGTTTCCTCTACATCTGATTCCCCTATCTTATCTACGTTTTCATCATCAGAAATCTCAGGTTGTTCTGCAGGATTAGGCTCTGATACCAATGTGTTAGGACCAGACTTTGCACTTCTTGTTTTGGTCATGGTGTTGCAGCAGTTTTCAGGTAGAAGAAGCAGTTTACTGGGATTTGGGGTTCAGGAAAGAGGAGTTGGTTGCAATAAGAAATGAGTAGGGATAGAGAAAGTTATAGAGTGATTGTCTGGTGTTAAAATGAAGAATATTATGGGAGGAAGAAGAAGAATAACAGAAGTTTCTTGGAGAATTTAACAGAGAATAAAATTTGAAAATAATATTGAGAAAAACTTTCATTCAACTTCACAACTTTACAAGCTGAATCCTATTGCTATTTATACATGACAAAGATGACTCATTTTAGATTATTACGTAAGTTTTGCGGGCCTTAAACCCAATAAAAGACAATTTCATTTTCAAACTACACATCCGTGCATCCTGTGCACGTGTGCACATGCACACATGATCTAACAAGGCCTGAGTGTTGCTGACTGGTGGAATGGGCTCGGCTGGGCAAGTTGTGGCATCTGGTGAGGTGGGTTGGTCAGCTTGCCGCGTGATCATCTCTGATGGCTTTAGTGTCAATTCGAGCATAGGTGTCGGTTAAAATTCCTCCTTCTTTCCGGTTCCTCTCAAACCTGTTCATTATCTTAGCTGAAGGCATAACAAATACCTAGTCTGGATTCCCATTCTTCACCGTCTCCACAGCCGACCACAATCCCTTTCTCCACAGGCCGACGCCCAAGGAATTGTACAGTGGAAGCTTAGCTCAACTTCGCCTCAGTTCCACCTCAAACCCTAGCACCGGAGAACTTTAGCTCGACTTCACCTCAGTTCCACCTCAAAACCATAGCACTTAACTACCCCCTAAGCAGCGACTTCAGCCTCCCCACCTAACACATCCAGCTCTCGATGGGTAATTTGAAAATCAAATTTATTTCCAATTTGCTGTTTGAGTTGACCTCGGTTAATGTTTGCTAAGTATGTGGTAGTATAATCGTATCGAGTTCAAAATTGGGTAAAATGTTGGAGTTTGCTGCTTGAATTGAGTTAAATTTATTTAATTCTTTGGATTTGCTTTTCGAGTTCAACTAATTTGCTACTTAAAAATGAATTATAGTCTGCTGTCAGATTCTGAAATACAGTGTAGTTTGATGTCAAAAAGTACTAAGTTTTCCTTTGTAAACCCTAAGAAAAAAATATTTTTTGACAGTCATCTATTTTTACAGTACTTATACAACAATAATCGAGAAAAATTACCAAAATTATTCATTTGTTGCAGAGTTATTGGTACACAAAGTAATTACACTCTTTTAACATCATCATAGACTAATGGATAAAATACAACAAAGCAATGGCTGCTGTTTCATACAGCAAATGATGTAAATGTGCAGAAAATTAAAAGTATTTGATGTTTCATACGCTTTTGATTTCCATATCACTCGAGCTTTACATTGGAATAAAGGAGAGTGTCTCTTGTGAGAGGCATATACAGTAAATACCAGATCTTGATAAGTGTGGAAAGCAAAAGAATAATGCCAGTAGTCCAAGCCAAAGTTGTCCCGACCTATATCACCTCTGCAATCTTAATTGGATCCGGTAGACCTGTTTCTGCTAAAATTATAGGACTGTGAGCAGCAACTGCAATCTGTAGCTCCTGTAACTTCCAACATACAAAGTGCACGAGGTCTTTCAAAAGGATTGGGGAACAAAACTTCGTTTTAACGTTTTTGATGACTGAGCTGAAAGTGAAACAGAGGCCGAACCAAGTAACACAGACACAGTTGCAGCAATTTCATTTTCAGATAATGTGTTGCCCTGTTCGAGTTACTTCGAATAAACTTCTGATTCGTACCATCATAAAACACAGCTGAGCTTCTAGTCTCCGCCCTGGTCTGAAGAGTGAGAGATGAAAGATATTTGTGTGCCCTTAGTGAAAATGTTGTGAATCGTATAGGTCGATATGGAGATCATGGAGGAAGGCTTTGACAGCAGCTAATGATAAATATGAAGACGTGCACACAAGGCTTATGAAGAAGAACTATGCAGAAGTACCTCAGTGGTGGTTTTATGTCGTTATGATACTTACATTTGCGTTATCTCGCTGGGCAGTGGAAGGCTTTGGTAAGCAATTGCAACTTCCGTGGTGGGCGCTCATTCTTGCTTGTACAATGGCTTTGTTTGTCATGCTGCTTATTGGTGTCATCGCAGCAACTACGAACCAGGTTTTTTCCTTTTACTTTTTAGTTTTTACCTGTACAAATTTTTAACATTGAAAAAGTTAGCGAAGCTGTAGTTTTATAGTTTACTTAATGCAGGTCAAAAATTTAAGAAGTGTTGTGAGCTTTTGACTGGTTATCCGAGTAATTTAATCAATCATAAGTTTTGTTATGCATGTTAGTAACTTATGTAGCTAAAATAATTTATAATATACTTGTTACTACTTGTATGTTTGACAACTACTTGTAAGAAGATGAAATACGTTGAGCACACCATAAGTATGTTTGACAATTTACTTAATGCAGAAACACCGTAACATGCGATTCAAAATTTTCATAACCAAAATATTATTAAACGGAAGGGATTACATATACTTGCATATATGAAGCCAAAACACAAAGTCAATCGCTTACACCTAGCCCTCAAAATTAGATTAAAAAATGGAAAGAGACATGGATTGTGACACTAGAATTTAGAAACAAGGAAAAATTCCTTATATCCATCCAAGACAAAGATCCTAATTTTAATTTCTTCTTGGTATTATCATACTACAATATCAGTTTGAAAAAGAGATAAAAAAAGATGGAAGATGAAGAAAGTGTAACCTCACCTCTATTGATGAGACAGCAGCTATGTTGGAACTCAGTTGGTTCACTTCGAAGTGAATTTATGTCAAAACTTCCTGCTAAAATTTGCAGTGACGTCGACCCTGAAAAGCCTTATGATATTAATCTTTCTAATACAGGTTGTTTGATTCAAGGTATTCACTTCAAGTTTTCTCTCTTGCTAATTCTATTTTGATTAGTTGTAGGTTACTCATTGTTTCATAGAGTTTATAAGCTTCATAATTTCTGTTTTAGGATAAAAGGATTACTATGAAAAGCAATTTGCAACACTGAAATCATTAGAAGAAGTAGACTGTTTAGACAAGCCTGAGATAAACGAAAGCCAGGATCGACTTGAACAAGAACAGAGTGAGTTCGCCATGAATATTTGGAATTATGCAAACATTGTACTGTTGGCTTTGAAGGTATGAGCAAAGTGGCAAAAAGAGTTCTCCATACTGTTGTACAAAGAAGATAGAAAAAATTCTATGTATACATAAACTGCAGGTTATGTATTTTTGATTTCGGTTGATGGAAAAAAAATGTCTTTTGTAACAGGTATATGCTACTGTGAAAAGTGGATCGATAGCTATTGCTGCATCAACACTGGACCTTATGGCTGGAGGAATTCTTTGGTTCACACACACATATATCTTATATCTTATATATAATGCAAATACTTGAAAACTGAAGCCTTTTTCACGTTGTCAAAACTGCCCTTCCTCTGTGATAAAAATATAACAGATGAGTCAGGATAGATCTGCCTTTTCTGTCTATGCCACGTTTTCAACCCCGCTCTTCGGTCTTCACCACGTTTTCAATTCTTTTCAGAACAGATATGTTACCCAACCCACTTCATCACCTGAGATTACCAACCCTACTTCTTCCTTGCCTTGCCTTCCAACCTCATAAATTGAAAAATATATGAGAAAACTAGGTCCATCTTTGGAGCAGACATCGGCTATTTTATGTATGGCGACAGAGGGTTTGGATAAGGTTTCTTCTCTACTTTTCAACTGACTTTATATAATGTGTTTTTCTTCAAATGGTAACTATGTTATATGGGTTCACGAGAAAATTATTGTCAATCCGAAAGTTACGAGTTCACAGAAAGTATGATTATCATACAAAGATCGGCTGCATAACATACAAAGATATGCTTATAACATGGGTTCATAGAAAGTATGATTATATTTCATGAGTTCACAGACAGAAAGATATGCTTTCTTTGTTATATGAGTTCACAGAAAGATCGGCTTATCTTTGTATGTTCATATTTCATTTTTGAGAGGTAGCAAAAATGATATGCAGCCGATCTTTGTATATGATATATATCTTTGCGAGTGTCGCATAAAAATACATGTGTGAGTGCATGCATGGAATGTGGTCTTGCTTGCAAATACAAATTTGAGACCATCTACCTAGAATTTGGTCTGGTTCATGAAGCAGATCCATTATCTGCCACCTTCTAAAGTTGTTCAAATGAACTGGAAAGCCTGTTGTAAAGCATCCGATGCAACACCAATATTTCTTACATAGACTTCAAATGGTTTAAAAATCTAGAACATATTCAACTTCTGGAATAGCTTGGTAGCTACTAAGATTATAGTAGATGACATTGTTAGAACTGAATAACATGTGAATTATGATATGAAATGTCAGGAAAAATTTCTTCTGAAGGAAGATATAATTTTTCTCGAAGCAAAATCTGGAATTGTGTGTGTGCGCGTGCGTGTGCGTGTGTGTGTCGATGAAAAATATAAACGTTTATACGTGTTCAGCCTGTAGGTATCATTGTTTTTGCTGCTGTCATGACTACTCTAGGTATCTTTTCTTTGGGATTCAATTATTTGGTATCTACATCAAATTACTATGAGTATCTTACTTATTACATGTTTGGCCAAAAAATGATGGCAGATGTGTGATGTACATAACTTTTGTTTATGTTTGTACTATATAGTATATGAACTTCAGTCTTGATTTTGGCCTGATGAGTATTGTTACTTAACTCCTTTTTTAATATGGCCTCTAACACAACAGACATTGGGCTCTATGCTTTTGTGCAGGCTTTAATAGGAAGTAGGAAAAAAATCATAAGCTGGTAATGATGAAGATTTAGTCCGATTATTATTTGTGTTATTTGTAAGTTTTTCAACATTTCGATTGTGATATCTTTATGTTATGTATCTTGAAGTTGTGATATTGTGGATTTTGTGAAATTCATATGGACTTTGAATTTTTGATATGAATGTTCCATAGAAATTAAATAAATATGGTTTCTGTTAATAAATCGTTGACTTATTTTAAATGGAAGTGATTTGGATTTGTGCTGCTTGTAGTTTGTATCATTGAAATTTATGTGTTGAAAATTTTAATTACTGCATTTACGGTAATAATAACCTGAAATGACCACGTATCTTTTTTTTAAAAAGAAGTAAACAATATACCGCAGTGTTTTAATAAAATGGTGTAAAACAGTATACTACAACTTTGAAAAAATATTATAGAAAAGTATATCCCAATGGTTTTTGCGACATCTACAAAAGGTTATAAAAGACGCTGATCCTATTACAACTTGACCTAATATCACATATGCAAAACGCTGCGAAATCCATATTACAACGTTTTTCTGATGTTGTTCTAGGGTATATTTGTTGTAGTGTTCAACTCATCAAAAAACGATTGAGTGCCCAATTGGTCCAATCTCTCAGAAGAGTCATAGCGAATACATAAAAGAGAGATATGTTTTGGATTTGAACATTGAATTAGTGTAAACCCTTCAAAATCCTATCGAGGTCTTTAGTAAACTAAACTTGAACTAATTTGTTATGTAACTTCGGTTGGACCAAGCTTCCCATGTCTATCACATGGCATGCACATATGAGTTGGCACAGACTTTATTGTAATAAAAGGAATTTTCAATATTATGTACTTACCAAACAATGTTAATACATCATTTCTTCAAGTCATTTAGCGATGTGAGACTTTTTCAATTTCAAACCGTCGTTTCTATTTTCACATATGAAACAACTCCAACAATCTCCCTGTTGGCTCGCATCCCCTTCGAGTACTCTGAGAGCATTATTTTTTCCGCATGGCCTAGTGTGCAAACTTTGACTCTGATACCACTTGTTATGTAACGACGATTGGACCAAGCACTCCATCTTTAGTATGTGGTGTATGCATATGAGTGAGCACACATTTTTTTTTGAAATGGTACTTAGATACAACATGTCATTGGCACAACAAACCATAAATCATGTGTCAATAAATGTTCGAATCACGCTATGCAAGTTTCGAACTTGTGATCTCTCGCACCAAAGTCGAATCACTTAACCACTGGAACAACGGTGCTTGTCGAGTGGGCATACACTTTATTGTAACAAAAGAAATCCCCAATATTAAGTGTTTACCAACATATATTTACACACCACTTATGTGAGACAACCATAACACAAGTTCCTCTATGATAGGAATAGAACAGATAAACATACTGATTTCCGTAATTAGAGTGTTTTGTATGCTCAATACATTAATAGTCCTATGTTTAAATCCTGAGTTCATGAATCTACCTTAGAAAGCGGTCTTACTTTCTTAGCAAACAGTCTAATTTGTATACTCATATATGTAAGTTTCTTAAGGTGTTTCTGGTAGAGTTAAGAGTATGTCCTTAGGGCAATTTTGTGATTTATTGTTAATTACTAACTCTGTAATCAAATCTCATTTGTAATAAATCGTGTTTGCTTTTGTTATATGCTTATTATAACATGTTATTAATTAATTAATTTAAGTGTAACTAACAGAAAATCTATAAATGGCGTGTTTATGACAACAATTACAAATAGTTGTAATCATGAGTATTTTATCACAATATAATAAACACATCATTTTAAATATTCACAGTCAAGATGTATGGACACTGGATATCGATGCATTCATTAAGACTAGAGTACGTAACGCTCTCCAAATGTTGGACAGTGTATTACTCTTGCCTGCTGGGGCAACATAGGGTTACGTACTAATAATTATTGGATAACTATGGAATGACCAACTCGATAGTTTTCTATTGGTTAATATGACTAAGGTCAAACATAAAACATCGATGTGATAAAATTACTCAGTTCTGTTAACTTGAGAATACTATTGATCTTCAATATGAAAACTCCACTTTAATTATAGTTAAATCATGTTACGACGTCCATCTAATGACTATAGTTGGGTTGAGTGGAAGTATTGGAAGTGAAACATATTTAAGAGAGGATTCGCCTCCTCAGTCATATGAGGTTAGTATCACGGTCAACTGAAGTCAATTCAAAATCAAAATATCTGGCCAGAGTAGTTCGGTTAATAATAATTGTTATTATCGAATCAAAGGTTTTGTATTTAAATAATAAAGTTGAATGTGGACGATATTGAAATTTTGGCTATTACCAAAATTTTTAAGTCTTAACGTGATATAAATTTGACAAAGATAATTGGTGTAGTTGTCACTATCGGGTAATGCTTGATTAAGTAAAATTGGATTTCACCGAAGCTACGTAAGCGATAAATTTGACCATAATGTCACACCACTTCCTAAATGACGTGTGAACGTAAATATACGAATTGTTCGATATTAATCGTTGACCGAATTTACACCTAAGAGTCACACAACCGAATCATTGAATACTCATATTACCTCCTATTTGATTAATTATAATTGTTATAAATTAATTAATATTTTAAAATTTAATTTAATTTAGTTTGTGTTGATCAACATTAAATAGTATGTATATAATAGTTATAAACATACGTATAAATATACGATATTGATGTGTATTTGAATTAGATTTAAATGTAATTTTTAATTGATTGGACTTGAAGTGATTTTGAGGCCAATAAGGGGGCCTATTTTAGGCGGCTATGAGAAGACAAGGGATGTTGGCCACATCATAGCATGTGTGGGGTGGAATTTTGAATTAAAAGAGGTGAAATGGTAAGAGAGAAAAATGGATCCAGATCTCAATTTTTCTTCTTAGAATCTCTTTTATTTAATCACCTCTAACCCTTATATTTCGAACTCTCTTTTGCTCTCCTCTAAGACCAGCAAGGTTGGCCATATACTTCCCCTCTCCTCTTAGTTTTTAATAATTAACACTAGATTAAATATAAATCAAGGATCAGTTGTAGCTGCATTCGAATCAGTAGCATTTTCTGAATTTTGAAATTGTTTCAAAGAGTTTTGATTCTTCGTTTCAAGGTTTAACATTGGGCGTTAGGAAAAGGTAAAATTCTCTATTTCCATTTATATATGATTATAAATATATATAATGTTCATCATATCATGTATGTGTTTAGGTAGCAGTTAATTATCACTAATCTGTATATGTTGGTACTGTCTTCATTAGATGGATTTTATATATGTATATATTTGCTAATATATATGTATATATAGACACGCTCACGACCAGCAATAAAAAAATTTATTTCGAATATAAAATAATATTAAATTATTTTCAATTTGAAAATTAATTTCAATACAAACAATATTATTTAAAGCATGAATTACATTTATTGATATTTATTTATGTATTTAAATTTTTTGGATATATATATATGTATGTATGTATGTTACATGTATGTATGTACATATGTATATAGTAAATTTGTATATATAATATATATGCATTTATTAATTACTTTGAAATAGATTATGCAAATAATATATATACATATATAAATAACATAAAATATTAGTATAAAATATTTAATGTAAAAGAACACAAATAAAAATTATTTTCAAAAATTATTATTATTATTATTATATACATATATACATATATATATATATATAGATTTATTTACTTATGGAAGTTAAAAAATTTAAAATAAAATTAAAATTAAAATAAATAATAACTTATGGCCAAGAGTATATTAGTGTGTGTGTGTGTAATTATTTAAAATTGTAATATATTTATATGTATATACATATATTATATATATAATAATATTATAAACATTATTCTAAGATATATATATATATATATATATATATATAACATTCGCACATGTTAAAAAAATTATTTTAAAATTAATTGTTAAACTAAATTTTGAATTGTTAGATCTAGATCTAAAACATAAAATTTGAATTTTATATTTGACTTTCAAATTATAAATTATTGTATTAAAATTAAGAATTATATTGCAATGTGTGTGTGTATATATGTATATATGTATTTTTTTATAAATTTATCATTTATAAGTAGTGTTTTATAAATGTACAAAATTGTACATACATACGTACATACATATACATACACACATACATCATTTATGTGTGTGTGTGTATATATATATATATATATATTGACAACACACATGTATATAGAGGCACTATTATGTCTGTTGCGGGGTAAACCCAACATTTATATACGGGCATGTTAAACCATGTACACCATTTATGTTGCACATACACGTACACGTACACATATATGTGTACATGATACGCATATCCTATTATATAATACAAAGTTAACATAAATAAAACTTTATTTATAAATTACATTTAATATTGATTTTATTTAAAATAAATTTGGATAAGATCTAAATAAATTTAGACTTTATAGGCCTATTAAGATCCAAATGATTTTTTTTTGAAATTTACCTATTTATCCACTACATGTTAGCCTAGATCAGATAATGGTATCAGTGTCCAATAGCCTATGCGATCTAAATTAGCAATCTTAGGGCTAACTAATTAAGCTTGCCCATTTAGTAGGGTGTCTAGAAAGATAGTGTCGAATGATTGGGTTTGAGTAATCAAGTACTTTGTCCTATCTGGTTACCAGCCTGACCCGAAAGGTGATGTAAACCCAAAGGTTGCCCCCAGTAGAAAAGGCCCAGTTTGCACTAGACCTTAGGATAATTTTTCAAAATTGTTTTGAAATTAAAATAAAATTTTAAATTTAAAAGTTAAATATAAAATATGAAATATATTATATAGATGATATAATATAATTTTCCTAAAGACATTTTGAAAATATAATAAAAATTTGAAAATTATAACTATTAATAAGATTAATAAAATGAATAAATTAATTAAAAGGTTAATTAATCAAAAAAAAATATGTATAATATATAAGATATACATTATGTTGTCTTGAAATGTTTAAGGCATATAAGTATTGTAACGATCTGCCTTTCTTACACCTAAAGACAACACGTAATACATCCTTAGGGTTCGTGTGCCGATCATTTAAGTGTCTGAAAGATAGTTCATTTGGGGTAAAGATAAAAGAAGACAGAGTAGAATCTCACATCGTGATGAGAAAAATATATAATATACATAAGATATTTATAAAAAGAAATCATCTTTATTATATACAACATCAGAGTACACTAATCAATTTCAGTCTGGACAGTTATAACAGCATGTCCTTACAATTTCTGATAAATACAGACAAAAAATAATAAAACCAAAATAGCAGAAGAATATAAGATACGTGAATACGTCGTGGAGAATCCTGCTTGTCTTCTATAAGCTCCAAAGAATCCAGCTAAATCTGGAAAATATGCTCGGGCTGACCCGAGCATAATAAGAAATAATGTCCGGGTCAGTCTGGTAAAACTAGCATGAGAAACTCAAATCACAAGGAATTTTATTTATTTAACTTGTAAAACCTTTTAAAATATAAGGTATCTCGTAAGACCATACCGCACCTAAACACGGACGGGTTTTTACCTTACGATAACTGAAACATTTTCTATAAAAATCCAGTGATATTATGATAATGTCTAGAATACAAATACATATTAATCATAGCAGAAATTGTTACATTATTAAATTCCAGCATGATAGGTATACAATCAAGTCCAAAGGCTCATATTGGAAAATGGATTCCAACTATGAAAGGGTAAGGGTCCACCTATCGAATCCGTCCACCTCTAGATAAAATGAACGGGAGGCTATAATATGTTGCACCTCCGCTACTCATGATCGGCCCTACCCCTTACTGGATAGCACCGAATATGGTCACCCCTTGGTTGCGATCAAACAACCATAATGCGCCCCGATGTATACATAGATATCGACTCTAGATAAGGAATGATCATACCCTAATGAGAGCGACCCACATAGCCCTGCCGCATTTCCCTACTTTAGTCATTTTCTCGGTTGATGAGGCTTGAGGCTACGATTACCTTTTTATATAGTAAACCACATTGGAATGCTAACACTGCCCTCTAAGCAGAAATGCAATACCAGTATTCATCCATACAAGTTCGTTCTGGGTCTGAACGAAGCCGAAGGCACTACCTCTACTCATCCATTTTGGAATCAACCTCAGAATTAGTAGCAAGTAGCACTTGCACTTCAAAAGCTCCGTCTTCAATCATCTTCAAGATATCTTCAGTTCGAAACGCTTGAGTTGGATCGAAATGGTTTTCGGATAATTTATACTTATCCGATTCAGGTCTCTTCGAAACAACATACGATAATTCCGGTAAACTCAACCCCGATTCTTTAGAATTAATCAGACAATACATAGAGGTAGGGATCACCACCTAACTGTTTAAGTGGACGGATCTACCTATCACTTATCTTAGAAGAACAAAACGAGATTTATACGCATAGTACAACACCATTGAAGATGACTGTGCCATATAACTCATGAGTTTCTCCAAGATATTTCTAGAGTTATATTTTGGTCTAGATTCGATAGTCGGTTATTTAACTATCAAATATACAAATAAGCAACAATTCAAAAATTTAATTACCCATAGCAACCACTAAGCCTTAAAACAAATCTTTCATTTATTTAAATCTTTTTCCAAAATATTTATCAAAATACTCATATACTTATCTCACTGGCATAAGCATATTCACAGAACATTATGAAATATTTCTTATTTCAAAATCATATTAAAAAGAATCAAAACAAGGGTTATGTAAATTAGAGATAAGGATAACCCTAAACACTATTTCTTTACTGTTAAGTGTGGAACGAATGTTCCATACCACCATAATTGAGAAGGTCGGTTAAGGAAAATCCAAATCTCAAATTCTCTTATAAATTTTCTTCAATAATTTTTTTTAATAAATCTCTTTCATTTAGGAAATCTTCTTTTCTTAAATTCCTAATCCATTTATAAAACTCTTTCTAAATTTCCAAGTCCGTTTACAAAACTCTTTTATAAATACCAAAACCATATATATAACTCTTTATAAATCTCCGAAACAAATTATAAAACGTATTTTATAAATATCCAAAATCATTTATAAAACTCTTTCTCAAATTTCAAGAGCTCTTTCAATTTATAAAACTTCTTTTATAAACTTTCCTTATTTAAACAAAACTTCTTAAATAAATTTTAATCAATAAAGTTCCTTTGATAAAGTCACTTATTCAAAACACCTTTAATAAATAAGTTATCATTTAAAAACATTCTTCATTAAATTTATCTTTAAACCACATTAGCAAAATAATGATTTTAAATAATCATTTAAAAAGTATCAAATTACTCCAAACACCTTTAATAAAATATTTGCTTGATTATTCTTTAAATATTTTAAAATGGAATAAACTTTAAACCATTATCAAAAAGGGAAAATGAAATATTTGACTTCATAAAAATCAGAAAGAGGCTTAGTGACCATAATGGTTCATTAATTGAGTTTAACTTATCTAAGTTATAACATGAGTATTTACATAGGAATCAGATATGTAAAAGGAATCAAATGTGAGGAATGCGGAATATGGATCTTAAGGCTAGAATGAACACTAGAGGGGGGGGGTGAATAGTGTTTATAAGAAATTACTAAATCTTTTTGGGTTATTGTTGATTTGTACACAAATGTATGCAATATTCAGACATAGATATAATCACAGAATCAAACACAGATGCAGAAATAATGTAAATGCAGTAAAGGAAAGAACACACCAGATTTTATATTGGTTCGGAGTTACCCTACATCCAGTTCCGCACAACTAAGTACGGATTTCCTTTCAAAAGCAATTCAACAATTATAACCCTCGATTTCAAGGCCACGAGGTACACCCTCCAGAATCACAATCCTCTAGGTAGAGATACTTGATTTCCGGGCAACAAGTTCACCCAATTGATTTCTCAAGGCTACAATCACACCTTTTCTCACTTGATTGATTTCCAAGGCTACAATCACACCTTTTACTTTATTGATTACAAAGAAAGCCTATAACTCTGAATAACACTGAGGATCTTGATGAGATAGTGATAGAGAATCAAACCAGAGATTATTTAGTTAGATTCAATGTTGATTTCGGCAGAGTAATGGTAAGAATATGTATAAAGAAATGTGGAAGAAGAAGAGAAGTGAAAAACCAGAAAATCTATATATAAATTCGTTGAAACTAACCCCTATTTATAGAAGAACAACAACCATGTCCATTCGTGAAAGGTTATGGCGAATAGACACTTCTTTTGAAATTCAAATTTTTGAATCTAACTGTCACTATGTCGACATGGGGTACTAGAGCATGTCGACATCCCAAAGCATTTTTTGAAGATTTGATTTTCTTTGAAAATAACCTTTATCTTATATTAAGAACTATTTAAACTTTACACATATACTTGACTATAGATAAAATACATAGATAAATATAGAGAATATTATATATAAAATTTTACTATAATTTTATATTTAAATCTAAGTATAAATATATTATAATTAAAAGATAGTTTAAAACAAACGAAGTTTAAAACAAGAGTTTATTAAAAACAAAAACAAAGAATATTTTAAGGCTAAAACATCTTTTTGAAAATCATTTGAAAAGATAATTTTTAAGGCTAAGCAGTTTTGAAAATCATTCTGAAGTAGTTTTGAAAATCATTTTGAAGTAGTTTTGCAAGCTTCTTCCTGCAGAATATCTCATCACATCAGGACTCAAGAACTTGTACAAAACCAGGATGTTCGTGGGTTTGTAAGCCACTTGTCGTAGGTTTGTAAGCTACTTGTCGTGGGTTTGTAAGCCACTAAAAAGGTAGAAATGGGTTCCATCCCAAAAGAAAAATGGAGTGAAGATTTCAGTGCTATTATGAAGTTTTAACATAATTCTAGACTCAATACTTATCTTGAAATCTTGAACTCTTGATAATCTTGATACTCATGAGTCTTCAATCTTGATATCTTGAATCTCTATACTGTACTCATTCTTTGTACCTGCATGGTTAAATCCTGCATATACATATATATTTAAACTATAATGTTAGTATTTATATTTTATAATCTTATTCTAAGGTTGTTGTCATCAAAACCATCATCTCAAGGACTAACAATCTCCCCCTTTTTGATGATGACAACCTTTGTTTATAAAATATTACTTCTATCCTAATAACTCCCCCTAAATCTAATAACTCCCCCTTAATCTATGCCTAACTAGCCTATTTTATATTTCTCCCCCTTTGTCATCAACAAAAAACAAACTCTAAACTATATAACTCACCCTCATTCTTGTACTCAAGTACCTGCATTAATAAACTATATAATAGAGTATATTAACAAATAATTATACTTATAGACATGATATTCAATCAACGATTATAAATATATCAATGTATATTTATACATTCATCAATCCACACCAAGTGTCAATCAAATCAATCAAAACAAACAATTTCAATCAAAGCAATCAATTCAAACAAAGTAATCAAATTAAATAAAGCAATCAAATTAAACGTTACGAGGAACTTTCATCCATCCTTCTTCTCCGAAAATAGGGTCTGCTTTGATGGCATCCCAATTTTCATTCCTGAGATAGACAGGAGGATGTGATTCGTTATCATCCTTGTGCAGGGAAGAAATCATCCATCGAATTGCCTCGAAATGTCTTTCTTGCTCCTTGATCATCTGCATTTGACTCAATTCTAAGTGTCGCTCGTTACGAAGAATGAACGAGAGAATATTATTGAATGAATTAAGAGTTTCTTCAAGATTCTCGGATAAGTTATGAATTGGATTAGCCATTTTTGAAATTTTGAGAAGAATGAGAGATAAAATAGATAAGAAATAATATTCAGTAATGAATTCTGGAAGAAATGGTTATATATAGGTGTAGAAATTCATTTGAAATGAATAGACATATGGTAGTTATTCAAATTTCAAATTCAAAATGAAGTGTCATTTCTGACCAGTACATGTCGACATGGTCATAGAGGGTATGTCGACATGAGGCAGTGAAATTTGATGGTAATTTTGATTTTGTGAATAATTATGTATATATATTTATATAATATACTAAAATTTATTCAAGAGATAAGATAAGCTAGATAACAGAAAAGAAATACAATTTCATTGCATAGAAGAGTGATACAATGATTAATCATAAACAACTACATAAACACTCAAATTAAAACAAACATAAACTAATTCGAGATGATATGAAAATATAGAACTAGTTAGAGGATGATGAAGATGAAGATAATCCAAGTTTCTTGCTGACTTTGGAGAAAAACTTGTTCATCTTGGATGATATTTTGTCCAACTTCTTACTAATGGATCTTTTAAGAACCCGTTGATTCTCAACAATAATCTTTTGGTTTTTGAGAAGGGTTTTGTTGGTAGGATTGGAGGGATAATCAATACTTTCTAGGGATGTCTCACCTTCTTCTTCTTCTTCTTCTATTTCCATTTCATCCCCTTCTTCTTCTTCTTCTTCTTCCTCTTCCATTTCTTCATGAGCCAAACTCTCTTCTTTTTCGGCAAGACTCTCATAAGGTTGAAAAACATATGGGATTTTCATGAGAGAAATGTTTGAGATATTAAAAACTTTTCTTGAAATAATTCTTCTCCTTTGAAATTTACTCAAAAATAGTTGAAAATCCGAGTAAGGTAAATTCCATGATATAAAGTGTTTTCTCCCATTTCAAAATTTTTAGGACGAAGTTCATCCAAATAACTTGCGCCCTATTGATATCATAATTTCCAAAAATAGCAAAAAGAGCTTTGCAAACTTTTGAGGTAGGATTGTTAAAATTCCCCGATCTTGGGGTCAAAGTATGTTGTAAAAGAAGGTTAACAATTCTTGCTTTTGGACGAAAGTTTCGGTTTTTAAATTCAAAGTTTTCATCTCCTTCAAAAATATGATGAAATGTCTCACGATCATGTTCATCGATTTGAAAACTAGAAAGATCCATTCCCATGCTTTTGCAATTGAGAATGGTACCCAAAATATCACAATTCAAAACAATTTTAGTGCCTTCGACACTACTCCAAATTTCATTATCATTTCCTTCATAAAATTCTCGATTGAGATTTGCATAGAAAATTTTAACAAGATTTGGGTAACAAACAAAATCATTTTGAGAAGAATCAACAAGACTAAGAATTTGATTGTTTGCAAAAAGAGTATCAATTTCATAAGAAGAAAAATCTTGAAAAATAGCAAATTTTCCGGGATGGACTTTTCCATAATTAGCATAATTGATGTATGCTTTTATGGCCTTTGGATTATTGAGGAGTTGCTCTTTCAAGTTTCTAGAAAGTCTCATGGTGGAGGGGTTGCTTGAAGAAGCCATTAAAGTAGAGAGTAGAGAGCTTGAAGTTTTGAAGAGAGAGTTTGAATTTGAAAATGAAAGTGAAAAGTTGTGATAAAAGATAGTGAATAAATAGATTTTTAAAAGACATGTTCTCTGGTCAAAAGATGCCATTTTAGAGTATTGAATGAAGTGAAAAGGTGGAGAGAAATTCAACCATTTGAATTCAAATTTTGAATTTCAAATTCTGGTACCTATGTCGACATCAGGGTAGGGACCATGTCGACATATGCCTGTGAATTTCTATGATTTATTTTTCCTAAGTATTCTAATATATATATACTTATTATTTTAATGTCTATATATATATATCTGGAATATTATTAGAATTATAGTATATTCCAGAAAATATTATTATATTATTAAAAAAATTATAAAAAAAAAATTAATTTAAAATTCAATCAACACACCAATTCAAAATCAATCAATCATCTAATTCTAAGCATGCAATTTCAATCAATTGTATTGTAAATGTGTACCTTTTTATGAGTCTGTTTCCTTGAATTCGTTGAAGTCGTGAACTACCGTGAAACACAAATTTAAATTATCTGTCTTCTGATCATCATCGCTTGAGGACGAGTCTGAGTCATCTAGAGTAGCAGTAAATGCACGCTTCCGTTTCTTTACTGAATCACTGTTTATAGGAGGATTCTGCCTATCTGGATACGGACAATCTCTTTTCATATGACCTGGTTCATCACAGTTGAAACATTTGACATTGTTTGGCACTGCATTCTGATTTCCAGAATTCTTATAGTTGTTTCTCTTGAGATTATTCATCTTTCTGTATTTCAGGAATTTCCGAAAATTCCTGGTCATAAATGCTATCTCTTCATCATTATCACTGTTTGAGTCTGATCCGTCGGTTAATGCATTGAATGCCATTGATTTCTTTTCAGATGCTTTGCTTTCTCTTCTCTCGATCATTTGGACTTCAAACGACATTAGATTTCCAATCAATTCTTCTATCTTTAAGGTACTGATGTTGTTTGCCTCTTCAATTGCAAGTGTCTTTTGATCCCATTCTGGAGTGAGAGAATTTAAAATTTTTCTGACTTGATCTTCTTTCGAAAATTCTTTTCCCAAGGATATTAAAGAATGCACAATATCCTGAAATTGACTATACATATCTGAAATAGACTCATTAGTATTCATTTTAAATAACTGAAACTGATTTGTGAGCATGGAAATTTTGGTCTGTTTAACTTTGCTTGTTCCTTCGTGAGTCACTTGCAAAGTTTTCCAGATTTCTTATACAGACTTACAAACTGACACTCTATTAAATTCATTCCTATCAAGTGAACAAAACAGAATATTCATTGCTTTAGAATTATTTTGTGCAACAGCCTTTTGCTCAATGGTCCACTGTGCAAAGTCAGTTGTGGGTTCAGAATATTCATTCTGTGTGATATTCCAAGTGTCTAATCCTACAGATTGTAAATATATTTTCATCCTACATGCCCAATATGCATAATTACTGCCATTAAAAAGTGGTGGTCTGACAGTAGACTGACCTTCTACAAATGAACTAGTGTTAGAAACAGTACCAGTGTTGGTAGCCGCCATTTAGAAAACTTTTCAAAATTCAGATTATGAAACTTTTGAAAACCTTGCTCTGATACCAAATATGAGGAATGCGGAATATGGTTCTTAAGGCTAGAATGAACACTAGAGGGGGGGTGAATAGTGTTTATAAGAAATTACTAAATCTTTTTGAGTTATTGTTGATTTGTACACAAATGCATGCAATATTCAGACACAGATATAATCACAGAATCAAACACAGATGTAGAAATAAAGTAAATGCAGTAAAGGAAAGAACACACCAGATTTTATATTGGTTCGGTGTTACCCTACATCCAGTCCTGCACAACTAAGTACAGATTTCCTTTCAAAAGCAATTCAACAATTACAACCCTCGATTTCAAGGCCACGAGGTACACCCTCCAGAATCACAATCCTCTGGGTAGAGATACTTGATTTCTGGGCAACAAGTTCACCCAATTGATTTCTCAAGGCTACAATCACACCTTTTCTCACTTGATTGATTTCCAAGGCTACAATCACACCTTTTACTTTATTGATTACAAAGAAAGCCTATAACTCTGAATAACACTGAGGATCTTAATGAGATAGTGATAGAGAATCAAACCAGAGATTATCTAGTTAGATTCAATGTTGATTCGGCAGAGTAATGGTAAGAATATGTATAAAGAAATGTGGAAGAAGAAGAGAAGTGAAAAACCAGAAAATCTATATATAAATTCGTTGAAACTAACCCCTATTTATAGAAGAACAACAGTCATGTCCATTCGTGAAAGGTTATGGCGAATAGACACTTCTTTTGAAATTCAAATTTTTGAATTTAACTGTCACTATGTCGACATGGGGTACTAGGGCATGTCGACATCCCAAAGCTTTTTTTGAATATTTGATTTTCTTTGAAAGTAACCTTTATCTTATATTAAGAACTATTTAAACTTTATAAATATACTTGACTATAGATAAAATACATAGATAAATATAGAGAATAATATATATATATATAATTTTACTATAATTTTATATTTAAATCTAAGTATAAATATATTATAATTAAAAGATAGTTTAAAACAAATGAAGTTTAAAACAAGAGTTTATTAAAAACAAAAACAGAGAATATTTTAAGGCTAAAACATCTTTTTGAAAATCATTTGAAAGGATAATTTTTAAGGCTAGAACATTTTGAAAAGCAGTTTTGAAAATCATTATGAAGTAGTTTTGAAAATCATTTTGAAGTAGTTTTGCAAGCTTCTTCCTGCAGAATATCTCATCACATCAGGACTCGAGAACTTGTACCAAACCAGGATGTTCGTGGGTTTTTAAGCCACTTGTCATAGGTTTGTAAGCTACTTGTCGTGGGTTTGTAAGCCACTAAAAAGGTAGAAATTGGTTCCATCCCAAAAGAAAAATGGAGTGAAGATTTCAGTGCTATTATGAAGTTTTAACATAATTCTAGACTCAATACTTATCTTGAAATCTTGAACTCTTGATAATCTTGATACTCATGAGTCTTCAATCTTGATATCTTGAATTTCTATACTGTACAGTCTTCATTCTTTGTACCTGCATGGTTAAATCCAGCATATACATATATATCTAAACTATAATGTTAGTATTTATATTTTATAATCTTATTCTAAGGTTGTTGTCATCAAAACCATCATCTCAAGGACTAACATCAACAACCTACAATCAATAACATATATGTCAATGTTCAAGTTACCAAAATGGCAGATGGAGATTTGTTTTGCTAAACACATGTCCAAATTAATATAATGAAAAAATGAGTTTTTATTCTTCCTAATAGATGTCCACATAACATACTTGGTGAACTATGGTGGAATTGTGATCTATTCTACCAAACAGATGTCCAATATAATTTAATTAGCAGAACGGTGTTTTATTCTGCTAACAGATGTCATTGGGTTTTATACTCAATTGGGGTTACTTAAGGATGATTAACACAAAAATTCATTGGATTTAAGAAGATTCTTTAAAAATAAAGTTACTTCAAAACAAAACCAATTTTCAGAATTAAAGTGGCTTAAACTTTCAAACTTTATTTATTTAATAATTAAATAATATATAAACTCTTTATTAAATCATAATTAAATCTTTAATTAAAAATTAAACAATAATTAATTATTAAATAAATAATTAAGTAATAATTATCTTCTAAATAAATAATTAGATAATAGTTAATCTTTAAATAATTCTAATTTAAAACTATAATTAACTTATAATTAATTATTAATAATAATTTAAAATTTTAAAAATATTATTTAATCTAAATTAATTTAACTATCTTTAATTAAAACTTAAATAATAATTGAACCTTTATTTAAAATTATTAGATCATAATTAAGTTTTAACTAAATCTTAACTTAAATTTAACTTGATTAAAAATTAATTAATACTTAAACTCTTTTAAAACAAATAATTAATCAATACTTAACTCATAGTTAATTAAAAATTAATATTACTTAATCAGTAATTAATTAAAACAAATCTTACTTTAAAAGATAATTAATATTTACTAATCTTGACTTAATTATAATTAATAAACCTTAATTAATTCTTAATTACCCAAAACTTAATTAATTAATATTTTCTTAATCAAGTAATTTAATCATCATTATTAAGTATATAGAACATCTCTAATGATTTTTAAGTACAAAAACTTAAATTTTGTAAAAAGTGGACTTTTTATCGAACTGCACCCATAGCGACTATCGCTATGGATACCATAACTTTACAACTTGTTTTACGTCTCAAATACCGCTTTAAAACTTTTACTTTAGCTTACTTAAGCTTATGTAAGAATTTTGGAAATTAAAAGGCAAAGTTTAAAACGGTAGACTTTTCTAGAAAACACTTAAATGAACTAAGATTTAAAAACAAGGATCTCGATGTCAAAACAACCACAAATCAAGTGCTAACATACTCCTTTAGCATACCAAACCATATACAAGAACACAACATAAAAATATAAACTCAAATTACCAAACACATGCCATAACATAAGCATAAATCATGCTTTGGAACCAAAACACATGATTTAGATTTCTATTTACAAGTTAAATGCCATATCACTTACATGCAACATATATACAATCAAACCATATGATAATCCAACCAAACAACCAATATATTATATAAAAAAATAACTAACATATGAAGGTTAAATCTTTTCCCATAAAGTAAGGAATTTACTCACCAAAACTTAACCATATCTCTTTAAAACTTGAAATCAAATCCTAGCACTTGTATTCCAAAAAAAACTTGAATTTTATCTAGAAGAAGAGGAAAGTGGGTTCAACCCTGATGCCTTAGGCTCGGCCATAGGTTTTTAGAGGTGGGTTTTGCTTGATTTTTGAATTAAAAGTGAAGTAGAAAGAAGGATAAAGGTTTTAAACAAGTTTGAAAAGGTTTAAAAGGAAAAGCTTTGATTTTAAAACTTTGGAACTAAAAGAGAAGCCATTAAAGGCTTAAAAGCTTAGGAAAGAAAAAGTAAGGTTTGAAATAAAGAAATGAAATGAAAAAATAAGAAGGAGAAAAATAAAGAATTCCTTTTATATAAAATGAAATGATAAAGTTACTAAACTACCCTTAGTATTTTACCCTCCACTCATGCAATGACACATCACCAAGCTCACCTCCTCCTATGGTACCAACACCTCCAACATGTCCCCCTTGTACCTAGAGCCAACATGAATTTAAATACTCGTGCTGAAAGTTTACAAATGTTTCCTAAGGCATCTTTATATTTTATTTTAATTTCTAACATCACATCTTACTTTACATACTTAAGTATATATATACATATACAATTGCACACACACACATATATCCTAACAAATTTGTATTTGTATGTGTATGTTTATACAAAAAAGTTTACAACCTTCCCGACAACTTTTAGCTGACGAAAAGTCGAAAATTAGGAAAATGAATCCCGATCACATTTTCGATATTTCTTTAAACTAAATATTTTTGTAAACTAATTTGGAAAACTATTTCTCTACCATTTTTATTATTTAAAAGAGTTTTATTTTAATTATAAAATCTATTATTTGAATATTTAAAATTAATTAAATATTCGCAATTCAAGACGGTAAAATTCCGGGTCGTTACAAGTTGATATGTATGTAAAAGAATTTTCAAAATGAATAACATTTAATTAAACTTGTTTAATTAAATAAATAAATTAATAGTTAATTAACAAATAAGAGACATCTATATAAAGATATATATGTGCAACTACAAGTGTTGCATTATACATTTTAATATAAAGTGTTATAATTGAATAATATATAATTAATTAAAATGTTAATTAAGTAAGATTTAATTAATATAATATTACACATAAGACATTGTATAAGTAAATTAAATTATAAAAGTTATATAATAAAACTTACATAATATGAATGTCTAAATTAAAGGTGTAACATTATGAAATCCTAAATTGACTTAAGGGATAAATA
The DNA here is from genome assembly GCA_030737815.1 of Allium fistulosum. Classification (NCBI taxonomy): domain Eukaryota; kingdom Viridiplantae; phylum Streptophyta; class Magnoliopsida; order Asparagales; family Amaryllidaceae; genus Allium; species Allium fistulosum. The sequence continues at coordinate 5,522,141 of JASFAW010000015.1, forward strand.
CATATGTATTATACGTATATCATGATTTTTGATTTGTCTGACACTTGAATCACGAGGGTATTTCATAAGAAACACATTACTTCATAAGTCGATACTCTAAATAGATATATTGAAGATAATGAGTTTTTAATATAAAGTTGTCATCTATCATTTATATAATAATAGATTACTTGCATACTCCTTAGTTGTTGAGCTTTCATCAAGCTAATGATGTCATGTATAGTTGTATTAATATATGAGGCAAGATAACTGCAAATATATATTGAGCTTTCCTCAAGGTTTGTGCATTATACTTAGACCGTCACGAAATGGTAGGTACTACTGAATAATCTTTCTTTATTTGTTGAGCTTTCCTAAAGGTAAGGATGAGATTAAGACAGAACTAAAGGTTAGGAGTTTTATATGATACAACCGATAATGAGTTGTCATCATATGTGAGAGTATGATTTACTGAGCTTTCCTCAAGGTCTGAATCCCAAGACTATGAGTCCTAACACTCACTAGTGAAGTCGAAAGACTTCAATGTTTCATCTTAGGGTTTGGTGAAACATAAAAGACTTGTGGGAGCTTATTAGTAAAATAACACAATTATAAGAACATCTACTATGATATTGTCCTAATCTATCAATTTGTAACTTGTAGATAATGTCTATACTTAAATTGTTTTCTGAAAGTGACAAACTTACTGGACCCAACTATGTCAACTGGCTAAGGGTGATTAAGATAGTGTTGACTTATGAACATCTTTGGTCGTCAATAACTGAACCTCCAAAAGAACAACCCGCTGGTAATGTAGACACCAAACTTGGGCTTGCATATGAGAAATGAGTTTTGAACCTAGAGATTGCCCTGAGTTTTTGTGCTGTCTACATTAGACAAACCGTTATAGAGGTAGTATGAAAACATGTCTATCCATGAGATTTTTGATACTCTCGAAGCTCTTTTTGGTGAACAGTCCCATTCTACAAGGTATGAACTTTCGAAGAAACTTTTCAATACCAAAATGACCAAGAGAAAGAAACTGGACGATTGTGTTTGAATGATGAAAGGCAATATCGATAGACTTGCACAGTTATACGTAGCGATAAGCAACAAAATGCAAGTAGACTTGATTCTTAGGTTTCTTACTTCCCAGTATGAGTTGTTCATATTAAACTATAATATGAACCAGTTTAATATAAGCCTCACGGAGCTCTCAATAAGTTGAGGTCGACCGAGTCTTCGTTCAAGGATCAAGGGGTCGTACTTGCTGTTAAAGGGAACATGTCATCTTCGAAGGTTCAAAGAAGTGGAAGAGGGTTAATAAGAAAAGTAAGAAGACTGGTGCTATTGACAGGGGTGAGTGTCATCATTGTCACAAGAAAGTTCATTGGAAATGGAACTGTTTGGAGTACTTGAAGATTGTCAAAGAAAAGAAAATTAACAGTATTGCCGCTCCACCAAGTACATTTATGATTCAAAATTGTTTTGCAATCAATAAATTATCTTGGGTTTTGGATACTAGATCTGGAACTCATATTTGTAATTCATTACAGGGATTTTGGAATTAACACCACATGAAAAAGTGAGAAATGAGGCTTTAGGTTATTGATGGATTTATTGTAGATGCAATAGTAGTTAGAGACTTTCATTGGAGTTTGCCGAGTGGATTTGTGTTTTGTTAAAGACTTTATTTATGGAATTATATCTATGTCTAGATTGTCTGAGACTGGTTATGCACCATATTAATAATGTTATGAACATTATTTTGGATAGTAATAAAGTCTGTGATGGTATTTTGGAAAATGGCATTTATGTGATCAATACGAATTATGTTTGTTCTATGAATATTTCTTTAAATAATAATATAAATAGTAACAATCTTTGGCATTGTAGGCTAGGTCATATAAGTGATAAATGACTACAAAAATTGAAAAACAAAGGTTTTCTCACGTCACTTGATTAAGAATCATTTGACACATGTGAGTGATGTCTCAAAGGAAAGATGACCAAGCACCACTTGGTAGGAGTAATGATAGAGTTAATGAACTCTTGGGTCTTGTACATAGTGATGTATGTGGCCTGATGCCTATAATCACTAAGGCTACTAGTTCTTACTTGGTAACCTTCACTAATGATTTCTCGAGACTAGGATATGCCTATAATCAACTTAAAAGCTTTGTTTCGCTGCTTGTTTAAATTTTAAAGCAACTAATAACGAAGTTGAATATAAAGTCGTCCTGGCTAGTCTCGAGATGGCGAGAGAACTAAAGATTGAATGGATTCACATGTTTAGTGTTTCATTATTGGTTGTAAATCAAATCGATGAGCTTTCAAGTGAAGGGAAAAGCATTAGACCTATATGTTTTAGATGTATAGAAACTCATCAGCACCTTCTCCACTTTTAAGTTGTAACAAATATCGAGAGAGAAAAATTCGAAGGTTGACCAACTAGCTAAGGCAGCAAGAAACCCTGAAGAAAATAATCCTTGGGTACAACTAGAAGTGCGGTCTACCCCATGTTTCGAGCTACGGGAAACCACGATGGAAATCAACAATGACCAACCAGACACTTGAATGACCTCCCTCTTGAAATATTTAGCGAGTGGGGAGGTTCTGTGCAGTGAAAGGAGGCCCAAAAGTCCTATACCGAGCCCCTTATTACACACTAATGGACGACATGCTGTATCTAGGGGCAAATCCGTCCTTCTCCAATGCTGCATCACTAATGAAGAAGCCGACTGAGTGCTTAAAGGGTTACATAAAGGCTTCTATGAGGATCATGCTGGTAGGCAAAGCTTAATGAAAAAGGCTTCTTAGTAAGGGTATTAATTTCTAGCATTGATCAAGGATTCAATGAATTATGTCAAGAATAGCTACCGATGCCAGCGGTTTTTGAGGATCCCTAGAACCTCCCTAGATTTGCTAGCTATCATGACATCCCCTTGGCCATTAGACACATGTGGGATTGACTTTAATACAAAATGCCCCAATGCGAAGGGAGGGTAAACCATCTCATCATCTCTATTGATTATTTCATGAAGTGGGTCGAAGTGGAGCCCCTAATTGGGGTCATCGCACAAAGATTTTTAGTTTTGTGACTAAGAACATAATTTGTCATTTTAGACTCTGGAAGAAGATCATCAGCGACAACGACATCTAGTTTGAAAACATATTATTTTAGGGTTTCTATGAGAGAAACATGATTAAGACGTGCTTCTCGTCTATCGTCCATCGTCCACCAAATGGGTAGGTAGAAGCACTAAACAAAACTATCAAGTCGACACTAAAGAAGTGCCTTACTAAGGCTAAGGAAAATTGTGTTAAAGACCTACCACTTGTGGTTTATTTATGTGGGACTTCGATACGGACCCCAACATGACAGTGCCACTTCTCATTGGTCCGTGGGTACAAAGCCATGCTTCCATCTCCAAGGCACCTCACCTATGACCTTGAACAGAATGAAGAACTCCTCGGCTTGGGGCTTGACACCCTAGAAGAAAGAAGAGCGGTGGTTGAACTTTGGACCAATGCTTACAAATATAAAGTGGTGAAGCATTCCAATGCCAAGGTAAAGCCATGCAAATTCAACATAAGTGATTTGTTATTGTATTGGGTTTTTGCAAACACAAAGAACTCTTCTAAAGGAGTATTAAAGCCAAAATGGGAAGGGCTATATGTCATCGACGCCGTTCTAGCTAGCGGGCTTACCACCTTCCCACCCAGATAGTACCTACGTGTCGCACGCCTGGAACCCAAAGCACCTTCGAGCATATTATATTTAAAGAAACTTTGTAAGTCGCGGTTAAAAGGCAAGATAAAATATGTACACCATCTTATAAGGCAGTCAGTTTCTTTAGAGTGTCCTATTTTTGTATTTTATAAAGAGGGCATCTGTTCCTCACAAATCTTCTCAAGCAAAATAACTAATAAAAATAATCTAAGGATACCCCATGAATATGCTCAAGCCAATCCCTTCCATGCCAGGGAAAGCCATCAAGGTCGCTCCTTGAGGATGTGCGAGCTAAACAATGCTTCCTTCTATGTCAGGGACACTGATGCACTTATTGCATGACCACCCATGGCACGGTCTAGATTCATGCATTCATAGTGTATTACTCCCTGAAGATGCGCAAAAAAAATAATGCTTCCTTTCATGTCGAGGGCACCAGGGCATTAATGGAATACCACTTGCGTAGTGGTCCTGATTCATGTCGTGGTGTATTGATCTATGAGGATGCACAGGCCAAACAATTCTTCCTTTATGCCAGGGACATCGGTGCACTGATGGTGTGACCATCCATGAAGTGGTCACGATTCATGCATCCATGGTGTATTGCTCCATGAGATGCATGAGCCAAACAATACTTCCTTTTATATAGGGGACATCGGCACACTAATGGAGCAACCACCCATGAGTAGTCCCAATTCATTTATCCATCACTATTTTTCTTTGTGAGGATGCATGATTCAAAAATGCTCCAATTGGTGCCAAAGATATCAATGAACAAATGATGCTACCACCCATGTCGTGGTCTTGATTTGTTCTCCCATGATGTCATCCACCTCCCAAATAGTGGGATGGAGCATCAGTGCCAAGATGGGCACGATTACCATAAAGTAATTTCGTTATACCATTCATAGTGATGTCTGCCTCAGCCAATCAGGGCAACCTCATTATAGAAAAGCTTGGCCATCAAGGACTGGTCAACAACCACTCAATAGTTGGACCAACAAAGTGAGGGCTTAACATCCAACAAAGGATGCCCTGCCATAAACTCAAGTCCGCACATACACGCTAACTGGGAACAAATTATTTCAGGAAAAAAAATAAGTTTGTTCTTTGTTCCCTTTTCCTTATTAGCTATGTTTTGCATAAGTGTCTAAGTCTAAGTGTTTTCCTAACAAAGTCGAAGGCCATTTGAGACACCCGATACAAAAAAGCTTAATCATAAGCAAATAACTCAAAGTCAAACACAACATACATGCATGCATATAAAATACCAGTAAAAAAGTGAGGAACAAACACTGAACATGGCAGTAGAAACAAGGCATTCAAATTACATGCAACAGAAAATATCACGTTCATTATGAAAACGAGGGGGTCCAACCCGCCTTACAAATTTTTTTTTGCAAAAAATACATCTACTTGCCTACACTCATCGTTCAATTATGTGGCAGTCGTCCTCATAAGTAACCAACTTCTCAACCTCATAAACGACGACTGGAGACGGGCTGCTGAAGGTTCCCATGAGAGAGGCAATATACTCCTACAATATGATTGGGGGAGGGGCCTAGGCCATGGCATCCATCTGCTCTGCTACCTCTATCCAAACTTTAGCGTATTGGGTGGGATTAAGAAAGCAAATGAATATGGCTAAATGATAGTTGACATCAAAGATGATCTTGAGCATCTGGGTCATCCGCTCGTTTCACTCATTCTAGTTTGGCCTTCTCATCCTCATGGTGCTAAGAGGTTAAGTGTTGATGCTGAAGAAGCAACACCTTCGGGGTCACCACCTCCTTCTTCATGCCCTCTATTTGGGTCCTCATTTGACCTAGCTTTGCATCAACCATTCCCTTATGGGCCACCTCATCAGCTCGTTCTTTCATGGATGTATCCCAAGTTGTCTCTGTGGTATCCCATGTCACCTCCACCTCTGTAGCCCGCCTCTCAACCTACACCTATTTCTTCCGATCGAAGTAACGCATTATTTCTTCCTCCACCATACATTTCTTCAAAAACAACCGCATCTTGGTAACTTTGGAGGGTGCGGGACCCAACTTGCAAAAAGAAACAGTTAAAAAAAATTAGAATTGGGAAAGAAAGTCAAGTACAAAAACACATTGCAACGATAACTTTCCAAACGTCGGCATCCAACACCGACTTTGGGCTATGGCTGGTCCATCTAGACTTAGGCTGGCCAGACTACGCTAGGACCTCCACTATTGTCCCGACCAGGGTTTGAAGCAAAGTAGAAGAGGCATCTTGTCCACCTCTTGGACTACTGACAAGCTAGTGGCCCTATCACCTCTTTTTGGCCCATAGTAACTTGGTCTCCTAAGAAAAATGAAAACGGGCATGTTGCTTGAGCTGTTTGGCTCCTCGTTAGTCCTCCGCCTCTTGAAGCAGACCGAGTCAGGATCAACCACAACCATATAGAAAAAGGTTGTGGATGTTGAATTGGTGATGTTGTAGAAGCTCCAAGGGTGGAATGATGTTACGATGTTGTGTGGACCCCTCATGTTGAGCTTGTAGGGCGACATAGGTGTCTGTTGTTGCAAGTCGACTGTGCCTCTAGGCTGTGTCTATGGGGTCTGAAAGGAAGTGTTCCCGACACAGGCATAGTTAACCAACTTAGCAAAGTTAAAAATTACCACAACAAGTAAAAAGAAAAGCATTAGCCAAACATAAAGAAATAAGAAAAATGATAAGGCTACTGACTATAACGTGGAGAAAATGGAACTACACTCTACTTGGCCCTACCGCCTCCTCCTAATTAGAGGCGGTTAGGAAGACCCCATGTCACTATTGCTAATTTATGCCCGTCGGTGGTTTGTGTGTCAGGAAGCATGGTGTTGTGTGTTTCTTGTTGATAGGACCTTAGAGTAGGAGGCACTTCAGTAGAGGATCCCGTTCTCTCCGATGTGTTTGGAGTTCTTGCCCACCTATCTATCCTCTCCGCCTCTTGTGTCTTAGGGGTACTTGTATAATTGAAATACCATGTGGCTTTACTTTCGGCAATCGGGATCCCCATCCAAAAGCCTTCATTGTTATTGGATGTCCCTCGCATCTATCGCTCTAAATATTCATAGGGCTAAGGATTATGCATCTTCCACACTTTCTTTTCTTCCTAGCGATCTAGGCTGGCATCCTGGCTTAGATCGGTCTTTATGGCCTGATCCTCCACCTTGACATCCACCATAGCCACCTTGAGGGCCTTCCCTAGCACCACACCAGCATGCATCACCGCTGGTCTACTCCTCGAAAGTCAAGCGACCTTTCCCTTATTCTTATTAATAGATTAGGCCCCAACAACCCAACCCTATGTAAATTCTCATTAGTTGGTATGATTGTCGGGTTCTTTGCTATATCTTTCGTCTTCACCATGTGCTTATAATAGTCCATGAAGATAGCTAGGCCCTCCCCATTTCCAGTCGGAGCCATTGCATTGAATATGACAAGTTAAAAATCATTAAATAGTGTAGACTTAAAAGAAAATTTAGGGTATAATAAATACCCTAGGTTTAGAACATCTGTGGTAGGAGAGTGGGGTTGTTGGTCATAGACACATAAAAGTAGTGGTCCTAATATGCTAAGACCTTACCTGACAAGCCATAACATAGAGATGGAAGGCTACGGGCTAGGAGATCGTAGTACCAGCTAGCATGGGCATGATCCTGCTGTGACAATTTTACAATAGCATTATATGACATAATGTTATAGTAGAGGTCACTCATGGTTAAAGTAGAATGACTACTCCTTGAAAGTTATTGTCCAAACAATTCCACCAATACTAAAGCAGACTCCACCGATAATGCCTTATAGGTGCTTCTCTTATTAGGATTTCAACATTCAAATTATACGACACAATAAAACCTTATCATATTCCTTACAGAGCAACTAATTAAATAATGATACAATAACTTCATCTTTCCTTAAATGTGTCAGGACATTCGATAGTGATTATGATGATAAAGCAATTCAACGAGAACAATTCGACAAAGATCAAGAAATAATAAAACTCAACCATAAAGATTATGGATCGATTCTGGGAAGCATGATGGTTCAATTATTGGTTGGGAATTTATCAATCATAATCATTTTGCATTCCATATAAATCTAATTCATAACTACTTTAACTCAATTCCAACTTACAGACTGGATATGTTTCGGAGAAGACTCAAAATGTGAGGATTATAATTGGTATTAAAAAAACCGTGAGCAATTCATTCATAAGAAAAATGGTTCAAAAAATGCAGGGTTTATGCAAGGATTGAAAAATGTCAATTTCTATAATGATGTTAGCTTAGGGTACCATACAGATGCCCTTAACGATGGATATCTGATTACATAGAGTATTGCATTGGATGCTATAAATAAATTTTGCCAAGCTATATTGAACATTTATGGCATTGGATACGTAATACCTCCAAACGAGGCAGATATTGTGAGAATAAGAGAAATGCATGAGAGTAGAGATGGCTAGGAATGTTAAGAAGCCTTGATTGTATGCATTGGGAATAGAAGAGCTACCCTAAAATATTTCATGGAGTAAACATAAGAAAAAAGCCAACTATTATTTTGAAAGTTGTTGCATCATATGATTTATGGATTTGACATATTTTCTTAGGAGTTCCTGTTTCTAATAATATCATAAACGTATCGAGAGGTCACATTTTTTAATGATCTTACACTTCATAAATCAACTGCTTAATCATTTGCACTTGGTCAAAACACCTACTAACACCAATGCTATCTAAGAGATGGAATATATCCGAAATGGATAATAATTGTGAATACCTTTTCAAATCCAATGATGATAAATCAGATAAAGTTTGTTGAGATGCATGAGGAATAAAACAAAGACGTAGAAAAAGCATTTAGAATCCTTTAATTGAGGTTTGGGATGATTAGTAATCCTTGTAGGTTATTAAAGCACTCCAAAATGATTAGAATAATGTTTACTTGTATAATATTATATAATACAACCATTGAAGATAAAAGGGGTATGGAAGAAGGTCATCATTAGGAATATGATGGTGCTAGTCAAATGTCAAGAACATTCTGAGAAGACATTCTACAAACCGAAGAATAGTACACCATTCACATGGACTAACAACTAGCATACTAAATGCAATGCTATATAATAGGCTACAAAAGGATCCAATGGATCATATTTGAAATTGTTATGGAAATTATTTGTTTACTTATTACATATTTATACTTCTTTAATTCATTTTTTGTACTTTGTTTTTAATAAAGGCATATCATGTTGTATTCATCCATCGTTTTATGTTGTTTTTCCTGTTATTTGTAACATTATTGATTAAATTCAACAACAAAGTACCGTAATTAATAACTAGTATGCAATAAATTGATAAATATAACAAAAGATACATTATCATGCATAGAAAAATATCAAACACAACATTTCAAATCATAAAAAGCAAATAATTAAGAATACAAATTGATATGCAACAATAATCTATTGGTTACCCAAGTTACAATAAATAATTTATCTTTCACAGTCCATCCAATATTATGTTGTAACCACATCCATCCTTAGTAAATCCTTTTCTATTACCATGGCATTGTGTTTCTAATGTTCAAGAGCCAACCTTTCTTGCTCAATGTTTGTAAAATACTTATCATCACTCACCTCTACGACAATGCTCCTTTCTTTATTCTTTCATGAATTTCTTTCCTGTGTTTTGTGTACTCAAGAATCCAAGGCTTCAATGATGTCTCTTCTCCTTCGCAACTTTCACTTATATTGGTCTAAAGTCTTCATCTGGTCTCTACGTAAGTATATCCACATATTTTGCTTCCTTGAAGACGGTATCTCTGCATGTTGGGTCCCTTGGACTGGAGTTGAATCCTTATTTTGATGATTTATTCTTCACTTTATTTTGGTTTGAAAATCTATCAAGTTCTTTGCATTGTCATACTTCCACTTTAGCTGACTAGTCAACAGTTCATAACAATTCTCAAAGTGGTAACAATGAGGTTTTGTTGACATCAAATTCCCATGCAAATAACTTTAGAAATTTTGCTTTCATGTTTTACCCCCTAATTTCAAATAAAAGAACAATAGAATAACCAAAAAATTTAATTAACATAAAGTAGAAAATGAAAAAACATAGTAACTAGTCTTCTCCTCCCATACCACTAAAGTTTGCTTTCTTTATTTTTTAAATTTGTGATTCCTAAAATCGAGTCAAACGATTAATCTTTCGAAATTGACCTTGGATCACGGATATGGAACGTGTCTTGTTTACATGTTTTTGTTGTAGTAATGTATAACTTTTCTCCATAACTTATCTCTACTTTGATCATTTCCCTTAGTCGAGTCTTTAGAATAATGACAATATATGTAACACAAATCCTAAATATTCATTATTTTACCATGAAGCGAATGAATGGAAGCTAAAGAGAGGTTTCACTTTAGCCCTCGATCGTCCTCAAATATAAAATTATTCGTATTTGATAGTTATGTAAATCAAATGGTGAAGATGTGTACATAATGAAATTAGTGGAAGATACGATGGTTGTAGTGAAAGAACTGGTGTGGAATGTGTTGAGTTTTTAAAATTGGGAGTGTGTTATTTATAGGGTTGGGAACTACTCGTTTGATATCCAAACTAGTCATTTCATGGTCGTTGCGTATTAGGTGCCTAGTTAATAGGTGTTTATTAAATAATCCCCTAACACATACACGCCTATGTAATAGACACATGATTTCAAATGCCTATAACATATGCACGCTTGGATTGGATGCCTATTAAATAAACGTATGACATTGAACATCTATTAAATATGCAATTTGGATCAATCCAATATTCTGAATTGGTCCCTAAACATTACCGTGAATGTACAAGGTAATGTCCTATGTTGGAGACAATAATAAAAAGTTGCTGGAGATGCTCTAACTCTAAACAAACTTTTTCAAATAGCTAGTTTTATTAATTTTAATTCTCTCTAGCTAACACAATGGTACAGCAATAGAAAATCAATGATTTGATCTTGTAATTCCAAAAAAAAGCATTGTTGCAATTTTTCATTAGTTTCAATTGATAAACACTTAATTATAATATGTTTAACAAAAAATTATTTGCATTATTGGAAACAAAAATAAAAAATCAATAAAAATGTGTAGTAGAGAACAACAACCAATTAAATGTTGGAAATACACACCAGCCATATGCATAGTTGGCATGAATGTAAAGGGATAATCTACTTAGTCGGTCTGCTCCTTTTGAGTGCCATAGCTTCTTTCTACTTGTATTTCATTCATTTATCCTATTGTTATGTATGTTTTGCTCGTAATTTTTAGAGAGAAACATGCTTGTTTATAATGTCCAGGGGCTGAAAATGAATTATGTTGGGCAAAATCAATGTGCAGAATCCAAACTTTCGTTTGTAATTTGTTATACATTGTGAAAGTTAGTTTTGTCCATCGTGGCATTTTTGAACGGACTTAAATAATCCACTCTTTTGGTTTTTGAAAGCCAAAACCAATTCATCTTGGCTTTCAAAAAGCCAATAGTAGCTTATTTTATTTTTAATTGAACCAAATAGATCATAAAATTAATATTTATAGTGGTAATTGTATTGTCGGACAATGTGAATTATTTGTTATGTTTAGTAGTTAAAGTCTTCAAAGCGTCTGTATATATTTAAGTGGATATGTCTACCTATCATTATAAAAAATTTTGGAACATGGTTCGATTTCTACATGATATGAAGTTATCAATGATTGAACTTCAACCTTACATATAAGCCTCGCATGTCCTAACCAAACGCATTGTCTTTGTGGGTTATGTCATTTTCATTGCTAAAATTTGTGCATCTGTTATTTGAAAAAGGAACAAATTTTTGGTTATGGACCTTATGGTGATGTCAAAAGTACTCTTAGCATAATTAAATTTTGAAGGCATAAACATCCACCTTTCAATAACAACATAATCAGTTCCTACATATATCATATCAAGACCCAATAATGTGAATATTTTCCAAATAAATTCATCCAATAGTCAGCAATCCAATAAATACCCATAAGATCAAAGCTGTAATAAATGCCAGAATGAACAGTATGGTACTTTTGATTTTATACTCCTCTTCTTCAAAGTCCAAACTAATCCAATCAATCATTACAATGAATCATAGTACAATAGAATCTATAAAACCAATAGAAATGCAAAGATACTATAAAATAAATAGTTCAACTTTCAAACAAGCATTGAAGGTTGTATAAGAATACCTGCTATTATTAGAAGAGAAAATTAATATTCAATGTGAAATTTTGTGTCATATTAATGCATTATATCAAACTATTAGCATGACAAGTAATATAGTACTGATATTTCTATGAACAAGGGGGAAGAAGTTGTCTAATTAAATAGTTGATTTACTTAATTTAGTATAAGAATATCTTTAGTTATTTTAACTTCAAAATGATTCTTTAATCAAGATTTGTGCAATAACGATCGTCGGAAATTACTGTACTTTTGCTCCTTCAGTTTTTCTCATCAACCACAATTGATTCCTTTGCCTCATTAGGCGGCTTAAATCATTATAATGAATAGTCTGCCACTTTGGCCATTTGTAACATCCCTAATTTTGATTAACATTATTCAGGAGATTTAAGTAAATAAATAAAATAGAATAATATGCGGTGTGATAAGGGGATTGAGATTTGATTTTTTATTTGTGTTAGGACTTAACTAATCGACTAATAAGATTGTTTTAACCTTACCATAGAGAAAAAATATAAGAAGGGAAAAATAGGAATAGAGCTTTGTTTCACCCATAAGCTCTCACCCTCTCATTCATTCTTATTTTACAACATCAAAACAATCTAAAGCTAAAGAGCAGACGCCAGCTATTACTAGGGCGATTAGAAGAGGAAAACTAAAGCAAATCAAGGGGAAAATCTTAGGAAAACAAATCTATATCAAATCTCAAACTTTTTTCCAATCTAAGTTGAACAATAGTAAACCATCACATATTTATGTGTTTTGTTCTCGAAATTTGATTGATTCAAATTGTTGATGATTATATGTTATGCTATGATTTTTTATATCACTGTTTGGTTAAATAATGATTTATTGTAATTTTTATGGAATTATTATGATAGTTTTTAATAGCAAAACCAAAATTTTGATCTCCAATTGATTTGATTTTCGGATATGTTGTGAAAATATAATTTTGGAGATGGACTTTTATTTTCATATTTTCCAAATTAATAGGAATATTTTATGAATTTCCTAATGATAAAAAGGGCATTTATTTTGGGTTCTGATCAATAGAAATAATTAAATAATGATTTTGGTCCCAAAATTTTTATATGATAAAGAATATGTGAATTCTAATTTTCGAAGATTTTTGGGGTATTTTTCCAAATGATTATGATTTTATATGAAATTTTGAAACTAGAAAAGCTTATGAATAAATATTAAATGATTAATATTATTTAGTGGGTGCGAAATGGGTTTTGGGGAATGAAAAAATTTGCATCAGTTTTGCTGAAAGAAATTAATAAAGTTTGTCTTTAATCAATAGAAAATTTACAAGGATTAAGAGTTGATGAAAAGTAATTGCTTATAATAGAAATAAAACAGTTTTTATATTAATTACGATATTGCCATGATGCCAATGTGAATGCTGGACCCCAGGTAATGGCCGACATTTATGTCACCACTATAGAATTTGACATCGACGTGAATGGATGCATACGACATCAACTATGTTGGTATGGAATGAATCCGTTCGGGTTAAAATCATATAGTATAAGGTCTTCGGCATCAAATCAATGTTGACATTGTGATCTCATAACACTCTAAAACTATTCTAATCTCAATTGTTTCTTTGTTTTGAAACCTATAACATATAGCGTTAATGCCCTAAGTCTTCACCAAGGTTTTTGATGGCCCATACCATTATTTCTGATATCAATTATTTTCAATATCATTTATACTGAGGCAATGATGCCACATGCTTCCTATTTCTTCGCCATAGCTTAAGGCAGTGATGCCGCAAGTATTATTTTCGACTTTAACTATTTTTTGGAAACGAGGCCGCAATAGCGTGGTTTCGATATCCCGTATATACGTCATAGTAGCCACTATTGTAAAGCACCCAATATCAATGGTTTTGTAATATTGATGCCATATGTCATCAATGTCGTCATCCATATATTTTACGTATAAATGGCTATATTTAATAGGTTTGGCAATCTATATATTTCTATATTATGATAATAATGATTTTGGCATTATAGCCTTATGTTATATAAAGCAGAATTCTTTATTGAAGCTTTTATAAGAAGGGACGCGACATCCCATATCGACCTTATTGATGCTGCAGTTTATAATTATGAGCATACTCTAATAAATAGCGGTTTGCCCAATAAAGAAGAGGTGCAACATACTCATATTGAAACAAAAAACATACATGGCTATTTTATATTGGATTATAATTGGCATGGGGGATTGGTAAAATAGTGGCTATATTTTCCTTGTTTTAAAATATTAATTAAAGGGATTAAGCATATAATGATAAATATTTTCAAGGAATGAATTATTGTTTAGCCTAAGTTTTTATATGAAGTTACCAAAGGGATTTATCACTTAAGATTAAGTAATTATATGAGGCCAATGACCATTGATTGAACATATTTTAGAGATGGATGCTATACGTTCTTGTTATAATTGATCTTTTGTATTTGCATGTTTATTATTGTCATACTCACATCATCATGACCTATAACTGCATTTTGGGAAAGTTTAAGGGCAGAAGAACCCGCTAGGTTGTCCTAGTAGTAAGTATGGTCAGACTAAACTCTTTAGTGGGTAGAATTGCATCCAGGAGATTAGAAAGATCTATTTATGTTGGGATGCCTTATACTGATCAAAAGATATGATTAAAACCAGATAATGAGTAGAAAGTGGGACTGATTTAGGGTCATGCCTTATGCTTCAACCATTAGTCCCCGATTGGTAAAGGTCTGCGATTCCAATGCGTAGGGCTTAGTGAGATGAAAGGATGTTTATGCACATGAGGGAACTCATAGCTCTATATGCTTACGCAAGATTGATGAAAGACTCCCAACCGTATTTGGAGTATTAGTTGTTTCTCCTAACCGTACCTAGAGATTAGTATTACTATTTGATTCTCCTAACCGTGGCTTGAGACTTTGGTATATCCGATTAAGCTTAATTAAGGATAGGCCATCTCGATACCTCCTAACCATATTTGGAGACCTCCTAACTATATTTGGAGATAGGTTGTTAGTTGGTCTTTGAAAACTAATAAGTTCTTAGTAACCCTAGGAAACTATGATTTGAGACAGTTGGACCATTTTGGGAGATTGGATAAACTATGGGAATGCATAACCCTATGTTGACAGAATAGTCAGACTTACCCATGTTACATGCATGGATATAAAAAAATTTATATTATAATTATGTTGGATGCAGGAGCATGATTTATGGTTGACATATGTTGATAAGATACTAGTGAGGGAAAAACCCGTTCCTCTAAGCGGCGTGGTCTCACTAGATATTTGTTTAGTTGTAGATGGAATATTATTATTCACACCAGACAGTTTGTCTGACCCGAAGTTTTTGTTTTTCCCCTTAAACTCTCAGGTGCTCATTTGAGTAGGCTAGAAGTAAGGGTTTTCAGGGTTTCAGTTTGACGAATAAGCTTCCAAAGACGTGCAAAAGGCTAAATAGCTATTTAGAAGCTTTATTTTATCTACTATGTTGTATTTATTTAGCTTAATGGATGTAATGGCAAACTATATAATTGCCAAGTATTAGACTTTAACCAATCAAGGTGGCATCTTCATATGTCGCTCTTGCGATATTTTGTAATAATTGTATTTTCCCTGAATAAGGGATCAAATGCGATTATGTAATGAATACAAATTCTTATTTTGAAATTAAATGTGAAATTTTATTTAACAAATTGAGTTTTGAATCATTTTATATTCATGTGCTTTTGATGTTATATATGATTAACATAGCCATATTGTGTCATCATAAATTAATATTATGGATGACTATAGCATCCGTAGCTTATAGTTTTGGGTCCTAAAATAAAGAATATTACAATTTGTTATCATAGCATAGGTTTATGTTAAATTTAAAAGATTAAAAGGTTTGTTGAAAACATAACCCGAATAAATCAGAGAATAAGATTAGGGTATGAGACAATGCTATACTTGTATTTGGTATATATAAGTATATATCCTATCATTATTCTCCCTCCTCCCTTTGACCATTCTTCTGAATTTTTCAAAGATCCATATGCAGATCAAAGGAAGTAAGATATGAAAGCAGGAAATGGAAGAGTGAATCTAGGTGGAGGAAGCACCAGAACTAATGGAAATGCTCGACCCAATACTAGAAGGAACCTGGGTCGACAAGAAAATGCTAATCCAAATGCAAATGATAATATGAGTGCCGGAACCCCACCAGTGGATATGGGGACTAGGTACCAGGTTTTCATGAATATGATGCAAGTTGGAGCTGCAGTTGGTTTGGCTGGAGGAAATGTTGCTAATGTGGGAGGAGCTAATCCCAAGGTACCAGCTTGCAAAACCTATGCTATGTTGAACCTAGATTATACCACTCTTAGAGGAAAGCCTTTTTCTAGGAATAAAGGATGCTATTGAAGTTGAAAATTGGATGTTGCACTACGAGAGAATCTTCGCCGACTTAGTGTTGAATGACGAACAAAAGAGAAGATTGACTTTTAGGCAACTGCAAAGGAGCAGCACTGTACCGGTGGAATAGGGTGACCATAGGTGTACCAGAAGAAGAATTTACTTGGGCTGAGTTCAGGAAAAGGTCTGAGAAAAGATTCTTGTCTGAGGTGGCCAAGTTAACCTTTCTTAGGAAGTTTGCTGATCTAGAGCGAGGAGAAATGTTAGTGTTGGAATATGCCACTAAGTTTGATGAGTTGTCTAGGTATGAATACGCCCTCATTGATACTATGATTAAGAGGAATGAAAAGTTTATCCAAGGTTTGAAGACGGAGATTGCTAAAGCAACAATGCCACATCTCTGAGATCCAAAAGTAATGTAGTGGTGGAGATGGCGATAAAGAATAAGGAAATTCTTTCGTTTGGGAAGGAGAAGTTAGTGGAGACTCAGGATTCTCAAAGTAAGAAGAGGAAGTTCTTTAAGAAGAAGGGAGATCAGAAGGGTGGAGCTTCGAAGAAAAAGAAGGCTGATATTGTTTGCTATGGCTACAAAAAAAAGGGCACTTTTCTAATGAGTGCTGCTCTAGGGATGGGAAGAAACATTCAGGAAAGAAGGTTGCGGGAAAGAAGAGTGTAACATGTTATAACTGCAACTAGGTAGGGCATTTTAAGAATGAATGTCCAAAACTAGTCAAAGCTGATAAAGGAAAAGTGTTTGCTTTGGAGCCATTTGCATCGAGACCACTGCTGTTGAGAAAGGAAAGTCTGTAATGGAAGGTACACTTTTAATTCATAGCATACCAGTTAGAATACTATTTGATACTAATGCATCACATTCATTTATCTCTCAATGTTTGGTAGATAAGTTGAGTTTAGAACCATCATACCTTACTACTTCCGTAAGGGTTGCGAATCTGATAAGAGGGTATGTAACTCTTGGGATGAGATGTGACCATTTAGAAATTGAGTTGTTAGGTCACGGTTTTTCCTACAGTTTGTTTGTGTTTGATTTTGTGGGCTTTGGAATTATTCTGGGTATGGATTGGTTGAATAAATATGATGCTAGGATATTTTTTTAGGATAGGAAGATATCATTAAGACACCCTAACAGCTGCGATCGAATTGTATACTCAGTTGAAAAATTGAGTTTAGATGTTTATGCTTTATTTAGTGCAATGGAAATGGAGGATGAAGTGAATCGGTTTTGTTATAAGAGAGTATGCATATGTTTCTGAGCCCATTACAAGATTACCACGGAGGAGATCTATTAAGTTCAAGATTGATCTTGTACTTGGAGCTAAACCCATAAGTAGACCGCCTAGCAGAATGACACCTATTGAGATGAAAGAGTTAAAGGTGCAGCTGGTGGACTTAGAAGGAAAGATTTTTATTAAACCAAGCAGTTTTCCTTAAGGAGTGGCCGTGGTGTTCGTTAAAAAACTGGGCGGGTCGTTGAGAATGTGTATCGATTATCGCAAGCTGAATGAGAAAACGATAAAGAATCGGTAACCGTTGCCGAGAATTAATGATTTATTTGATCAGTTGAGTAGAGGCGAAGTATTTTACCAGTTGGATTTGGCGACATGGTTCCATCAATAAAGGGTGGTGGGGGATATTATTCCTTTGATGGCGTTTCGAATAAGATATAGTTCGTACGAGTGGTTAGTAATGCTATTCGGATTGACTAATGCACCTGCTTTTTTATGGACTTGATGAACCAAATTTTATAAGAGCACTTGGATAGGTTTGTGTTGGTGTTCATTGATGACAATCTGGTATATTCTAAGGATGAAAGAGATCATGAGACTTATCTTAGAATAGTGATTGGAACATTGAGGTAGTATCAACTAAAAGCAATGTTTTGAAAATTTCATTTTTGGAAGAAAAAAGTGAAGTTTCTTGGTCATGTGGTTTCAGAAGAAGGGTTGTTAATTGATCTAGCTAAGACCGAAGCTATTAATAGTTGGAAGAGACCTGAGACTATGACCGAAATATGAAGTTTTCTTGGACTATCCAGATATTACCGGAGATTCATTAAGGATTTCTCTGGTATAGCGCACCTATGACTAAACTAACCAGGAAGGACATAAAGTTTGTTTGGTCCGATAAATGTGAGGAAGCGTTCCATAAGCTAAAACATTTATTGACCAATGCACCCATGTTACTAGTACCGAATGGTAATCGAGATTTGGTGGTGTATACTAATGCATATGGAACAAGGTTAGCAGTTGTGTTAATGAAAAGAAATAAAGAGATTACCTACGCTTGTCGTAACCTAAACCACATGAAGTTAGGTATCTGACTCATGATTTGGAGTTGGCAGCAGTGATCTTTGCTTTGAAAGTGCGGAGACACTACCACTTAGGAGAAAGATTCAAGTTATTTGTGGATCATAAGTCTTTAAGGTATTTATTCTCTCAAAAAGAGTTGAATATGAGACAGTAGAGATGGCTAGAGTTTTTAGCAGCTTATGATTTCTGTATTGAGCATACTCCAGGAAAGGTAATAAAGTGGCTGATACACTTGGTAGGAAACATCAGAATGTGGTGTTAGTTACGTTGGAAGAATGAAAGGATTTAGAGGCATTGAATACTTGTCGTGTGCAGTTGAGGTCGATTGCTAGTTCTAGTTAGAGTACTGCCATGTTATCTTGCTTGGAAGTTCGACCAGTATTAATCAAAAGGATTGTTTCTAAGCAGAGAGATAATCCATTACTAGCTGAAAGAATTAGAAGGCTTGAAGGTAGAATTAAGATTGACGATTTTAAGGATTTTAGTCTTGACCAGAATAGATGGTTAAAAAGAAAGGACGATTGTGTATTTCAGATATTGATGACCTAAGGAAAGAAGTTCTAGGGGAGTGTCATCGATTAAAGTTTACTATTCATCCCAGAGGAACTTAGATGTATAAGGATACGAAGAGGAGTTTCTTCTGGGAAGGTATGAAAAGGGATGTAGGCTTGTGGTGTTGGCGTCAAAATTGGCCACCAACACCCAATTACAAACGAAAGCACCAATATCTAGTCACAGATCACAGATACGATGTATGTAGAGAGTATAATACGAAGAACAATCAAAATTAAAATGAAAGCAGTAAAAAAGACAAGATTTATAGTGGTTCGGCTAACTCAGGCCTACGTCCACTGCAGAAAAATCCTTTTTATTATACTGGAATTTGATTACAGTTACAATCCGGGATTTCTGAAGAAAAAAATGGCCGAGTAGCCTTTTGGTGGAAGATGAAGAGAAACAGAATCCAGATCCCTCATTTTGAAGCCACACCTGCTGTATTTATAGGTGAAACTTCAACTATAGGGCCTTCTCACCTATGTGGGCCCACCATAACCATAGTCGAGCCCATAGCGTCCATCCAATGCTGACCCAAAGTCGAACCCGAAGTGACCTTGATGGTGACCCGAAGTATTCTTGACGACGACCCGAAGCAAGCTTGTTGCCGACCCCAAGTAGCTTCAATATGTCGTCCTGATGCTTTGCCAACCTGATGTTTTGTCGATCCGAAGCCCATGTAATGCCGACCCGAAGCAACTTCAATATGCCGACCTCTTGCAAACAGTCGACCCCTTACTCCTCTAGTCGACCCCTTGCTCTTATAGCCGACCTGAAGTTGTATCACAGCCGACTCGATCCTCTGCTCAATGCCGACCCCATGTTGATGCGACCTCTACTTCAATGTCGACCCGAAGCATTTCCAACGCCAACCTGAAGTAGATGCCGATCTGACCCGAAGCAAGAGCAATGCCGATCCCTCAAAGCAATACCACCTTTAACCAAATTCCGACCCCTTTACCAAAGCAATGCCGACTCGAAGTTGGAGCTACGCCGACCCGAAACACCTCCATATGCTGACCCCAAGCAACATACCGATCCCAAGTAGTCCCCTACCGACCCGAAGCTAATCAGAAGGAGACCTGAAGTAAACCCTTTCCTGACCCGGAGCAAACCCTATGGTGACTTGAAGCAAACTCTAAGCAACTCATCTCTTTCCAAGATCCATATTCCAAGTACCCTGCGTCGCTTGTCCGTCGACTATGCTATATCTCGGCTTCATATACATGTTTATTATCCATAATTGAGTATTCATTCATCCATTTGAACCAAATCCATAATACTCCAGTCTCGATAACCGTGCAGTCGATTGGGTTAAATCCACCTGTATACTGCCTTGCTAGAAGGTGGGTTAACACTTTGCCACCCAAAACATGCCTTGCGATAGGAAGGTGTGTTTTGTATTGCCATAAGCCCGATGTTTGAAATATGTGGATGACCTATGAAGAGATCAATGATCTTGCCTGATTGTTAATAACGATCGTTTGAGACCGTGTGCTGTTCGGGGCAAAATGTGATTGTTCGAGATCAAGTGTCGTTCGAGACAAAATGTGATCGTTCGAGATCAAGTGCCGTTCGAGGCAAAATGTGATCGTTCAAGATCATATGTTGTTCAAGGAAAAAATGTGATCGTTCGAGATCAGGTGTCATTCGAGGCGAAATGTGACCGTTCGAGGTCGGGTGCCGCTCGAGGTAAAATGTGACCGTTCAAGGTCGGGTGCCGTTCGAGGTCGGGTGCCATTCGAGGCGACATGTGACCGTTTAAGGTCGGGTGCCGTTCGAGGCGAGATGTGACCGTTCGAGGTCGAGTGCCGTGCGAGGCGAGATGTGATCGTTCGAGGTCGGGTGCCGTTCGAGGCGAGATGTGACCGTTCGAGGCGAAATATGATCGTTCGAGGTCGGGTGCCGTTCGAGACGAGATGTGACCGTTCGAGGTCCGGATATAGTGAGAAAAGCTAAATAAAAAATTGAGTTGATCCAAGAAATGAAAAAGGAAGCTCAGCTTAGGCAGAAAAGTTATGCAGATAAGAGGCGTAAGGGTTTAGAGTTCTTAATTGGAGACCGTGCTTTTTTTAAAATATTACTTATGAAAGGCATGGTACGATTTGGAAAGTCAAGGCATCAAGATATGTTGGTCCGTTTCCTATAGAAATTATCGGGAAACTCGCTTATTGGATAGAGTTACTGAACAGTTTGGCTGGAGTCCGTAATGTATTTCATGTTTCTCATCATAGAAAGTATGTGCATGATCTGGAGACTACTATTACTCAGACTGCATTAGAAGAGTTAGTAGTGGAACCAAATATGACTTTTGTTAGGAAGACAGTGCAAGTTGTAGCAAGTGGTGGATTAAGGAACAAAATAGTCAAGTTAGTGAAAGTCCAGTGGAGTGACAACGAGAAAGACTGTACTTAGGAGACGGAAGACAAGATTAAAGAGACTGATCCATCATTTTTTGATGGTATGTTCTATATTTGTTGTATATAGACTTTTTTCTAGTTAGGTAGGCTAGTGTTGTTGTTATGTGCTGTTACAGATATTTGCATGATTGATATGCTTATATGAAGTCCTTATCGAATTTTGAGGATGAAATTATTTAAGGAGGGGGCCTGTAACGCCCTTAATTTTGATTAATATTATTCAAGAGACTTAAGTAAATAAATTAAATAGAATAATGTGTAGTGTGATAAAGAGATTGAGATTTGAAAATTTATTTAAGTTAGGCCTTAACTAATCAACCAATAAAATTGTTTTAACCTTACCATAGAGAAGAATAAATGAGAAGGGAAAAATAGGAATAGAGCTTTGTTCACCCTTAAGCTCTCACCCTCTCATTCATTCTCATTTCACAACATCAAAACAATTTAAAGCTAAAGAGATGAGGCTAGCCATTACTAGGGAGATAAGAAGAGGAAAATTAGAGCAAATCAATGGGAAAAGCTTCGGAAAACAAATCTATATCAAATCTCAAACTTTTTATCCAATCTAAGGTGAATAATAGTAAATCATATCATATTTGTGTGTTTTATTCATGGATTTTGATTTATTCCAAATTGTTGATGATTATATGTTATGCCATGATTGTTTATACCATTGTCTGGTTAAATAATGATTTATTGGGATTTTTATGGAATTATTCTGATAGGTTTTTAGAGCAAAACCAAAGTTTTTGATCTCCAATTGATTTTACTTTCACATATGTTGTGAAAAACATAATTTTGGAGATGGATTTTATTTTCTTAATTTTCCAAATTAATAGGAATATTTATGAATTTCCTAAGGAGAAAAAGAACATTTATTTTGGGTTTTAATCTTTAAAAATAATTAAATAATGAGTTTGGTCCTAAAATTTATATATGATAAAGAATATGTGAATTCTGATCTTTAGAGATTTTTTGGGGATTTTCTCTAAGTGATTTTGATTTCATATGAATTTATTAGCTAGAAAAGCTTATGAATAAATATTAAATTATTAATATTATTTGTTAGGTGCGAAATGAGTTTTGGGTAAAAAATACAATTTGCGGTTGTTTTTTTAAAAAGAAATTGATGAACTTTGTTTTTAACCAATAGAAAATTTACAAGGATTAAGAGTTGGTTAAAAGTAATTTCTTTTATAGAAATAAAACAATTTTTATATTAATTACGATATTTCCATGATGCCTATATGAATGTCGAAGCCGTAATGACCGACATTTATGTCGCCAACTATAGAATTTGACATCAACGTCAATGGATGCATACGACATCAACTATGTCGGTATGGAATGAATCTGTTCGGGTTGAAGTAATATAGTATAAGGTCTTCGGCATCAAATCAATATCGACATGGTGATCTCGTAATACACCAGAACTATTCCAATCTCTCTTGTTTCTTTGTTTTGAAACTTATAACATCCGACATTGATGCCGCAAGTCTTCACCCATGTTTAAATAATGCTGCATACCATTATTTCTGATATCAATTATTTTTGATATAAACTATACCGAGGCAGTGATGTTGCATACTTCCTATTTTGATGCCATAGCTTAAGGCAGTGATGCCGCAAGTATTATTTTTGACTTTAACTATTTTATGGCAATGAGGCCGCTATAGCATGGTTTCGATATCCCTTATATACGGCATAATAGCCACTATTGTAAAGCACCAGATATCAATGGTTTGTAATATTGACGTTATATGTCATAAATGCCGGCATCCATATATTTCACATATAAAATGATATATTTAGTGGGTTTAGCAACCTATATATATATCTATGTTATGATTATAATGATTCTGGCATTATTGCCTTATGTTAAGCTTTATAAAAAGGAACGCGACATCCTATGCTGGTTCTATTGATGCTGCAAGTTTATAATTATGACCATATTCTAGTAAATGGCATTATGCCATATAAAGAAGAGGTGCGACATTATCATATTGATATCGAAAACATACATGACTATTTTATATTGGATTATAAATTCGCACGAGGGATTGGTAAAATAATGAGTTATAATTTAACTTGTTTTAAAATATGAATTAAGGGGATTAAGCATATAATGATAAATGTTTTCAAGGAATGAATTATTGTTTAGCCTAAGTTTTTATATGAAACCACCAAAGGGAGTTATTACTTAAGATTAAGTAATTATATGATGCTAATGACCATTGATTGAACATATTTGAGAGATGGATGCTATAGGTTCTTGTTATCATTGATCAGTTGTATTTACATATTTATTATTGTCATACTCACATTATCATGACATATAACTGCATTTTAAGAAAATTTTAAGGGCAGAAGAACCAGCTAGGTTGTCTCAGTAGTGAGTATGGTTAGACTAAACTCCTAAGTGAGTAGAAAATCATCTAGGAGATCAAAAAGATCTAATTGTGTTAGGATGCCTTAGACTGATCAAAAGATATGATTAAAACTACATAATGACTAGAAAGTGGGACGAGTGTAGGGTCGCGCCCTATGCCTCAACCGTTAGCCCCCGGTTGGTAGAGGTCCGCGATTCCAGTGCGTAGGGCATAGTGAGATGAAAGGATGTTTACGCACATGAAGGAACTCGTAGCTTTACATGCTCGCACAAGATTGATGAAAGACTCCTAACCGTATCTGGAGCACTGTTGGTAACTCCTAACCATATTTTGAGTATTAGTTATTTCTCCTAAACGTATCTGGATATTAATATTATTATTTGATTCTCCTAAACGCAGCTAGAGATTTGGTACATCTGGTTAAGCTTAACTAAGGACATGCCATCTCGATACCTTCTAACCGTATTTGGAGACCTCCTAACTATATCTGGAGATAGGTTATTAGTTGGCTTGTAAAAACTAATAGATTCTTAGTAACCTTGGAAAAACTATGGTTTGAGACAGTTGGAGCATTTTGGGAGTGAGTAAACCATGGGAATGCATAGCCTTATGTTGACAGATTAGTCAGATGTACTCATCTTGCATGCATGCATATTATTGTGTTATTTTTTATTCTAATCATTATGGATGCAGAAACATGATTTATGGTTGACATATGTTGATAAGATACTAGTGAGGAGAAAACTCATTTCGCTCAGCAGTGTGATCTCGCTAGATATCTGTTTAGTTCAAGATGGAATATTATTGTTCACACCAGACTGTATATCTAACTCAAAGTTTTTGATTTCCCCCTTAAACTCTTGGGTTTTGAGTAGATCGGGATTTAGGGTTTTCAGGGTTTTGGCTTGACGTTCTTCCGAAGAAGTGTAGGAGGCTAGGTAGCCATTTATGAACTTTATCTTATCCGCTTTGTTGGTTTCATTTCGCTTATTGGATGTAATGGCAAACTATATATTTGCCAAGTATTAACTCTGATCAACCAAGGGGGCATCCTCATATGTCGCTGTTGGGGTATTTTGTAATAATTATATTTTCTTTGAGTGAGGGATCGAATGAGATTATGTAATGAATATGAATTATTATTTTGAAATGAAATGTGAAAGTTTATTTAATGAATTGAGTTTTAAAAAATTTCATATTCATGTGCTTCGAATGTTATATATAATTAACATAGACGATTTTGTCACCAAAAATTAATACTATGGATGATTGTAGCAACCGTAGTAGTTAATTTTGGGTCTCAAAATGGGTTACACCTTTCTTCTTGAAACATCTTATACACTATACAATGACAAAAAATACTATATGTTTAGGTTCACAACAACTCAATTATTTCTCATTGTACATGGTGTATCGGATATAATATGTATCCATATAATTCTAATGGGGCTAGATGATGAATGCGTTGTATGGATGAGGTTAAAAAAGAAATAAGGATCAAATTTAATGGGCTTGAAATATACGCATTAACATTTGCTTATCTTGGACCTAGTTTAATAGTGAATCTGACAAGCAAACATTTTCTTGAACCAAACATTGTCATAAGCATATTGTAACATCCCCTACATCGAGGCCCAAAACTAATAGCTATGGATGTCGCAGTCATCTATGGTTATTAATCCTCGGTATGATATGCATAAACATAAACTTCGAGTCAGACATAAAGCATGGTATGAATAATAATATACTATCTCAAACTATTTAGATATCCAGTGAGACCATGCCGCTTAGCGGAATGGGGTTTCCGCTCACTAGTATCCTAAGACCTTTATAAAACCATATATTGTGCTCCTACATCCACAATGGTCAAAACATTTCAAAACAATATAATGATATGCAAACATGTAAATCAATTTCGGATTATCCATCCCCATTCATTTTGACTATCTGTCTCAGTTTTAGTTTCTAGGGTTCCAATTAACCTATTAGTTTTCATGGGTTTAATGATTAAGGACTCCCAGTCCAGTTACATAGTTTTCATAGGATCACTAAGAACCTATTGACCTCTGCCAATATCTTTACTGTTTCATGGGTTCTCCCTGAGCCTATTGGTAACTTCAATATCTTTTCTCTTATCCTAGTATTCATGGGTTGACTAGGAACCTATTGACATCTGTCAATATGTTAATCTGAATATAGTTTTCATGGGCTAACTACAAACCTATTGGCCCCTGCCAATACCAAATCATAGTTTTCATGGGTTAATTATGAACCTGTCTTTCTGATATCTTCATTTAAACATAGTTTTCATGCCCTTACTATGAACCTAATGCCCCCTGCCAATATCTTTTCCTATACACAGTTTTCATGGGCTTACTGTGAACCTATTGGCCCTTGCCAATATCTTCCTTTAATATTTTAGCATCTTATATTCTTGTCTTCCTGACCTTCTGGATGCAATTCTACTCATTCAGGAGTTAACTTAATTTATATTCACTACTGCGTCAACCTAGCTGGTTATTCTGCCGTTCCCCAAAATACAGTTATGGGTCCATTACAATGTGAATATATGCATATATAAAGAAGCAAACATAATAAATTGGTTATCCCTTTAACCTATTAATCAAGGAAAACTTCTTCAAAAACTCATTTTCAAAACACTTTATTTATTTATGCCATGGTTTTCCTTTAAAATGAGATTGGGTTGTCTGTTTTGAAAACTAAGGCTTTCGACACCTTAAAACATAACTTTCAAAACCTCTGGATAACCTCCTTCGAAAGCATAGAAAACTTCTTTTTAAAACATTACATATATACCTTTCAAAGATCTTTAAATCGTCTCTTTCGAAACCAAAATTACCTATTGAAAGTATCAAAACATTACTTTTTAATCCTTAGAAACATAGCTTCGAAACCAATGAAAGTACCCCTTTCGAAACCATTGGGTTTTACTTTAAAACTTCTTTTGGGTCAAAGTGAATATATACGAAAGCATCTCTTTCGAAACCTTTAATCTTCATATAAACTTGTTTAGGGAAAACTTGATGGCATCGGCACCACCCTTTTGAAGCTTCAAAACCTTTAAGTAAAACATTGAAGGTTAGCATCGAAACCCTCTTTCGAAGCCATTGCCTTCGAAACCCTTGAACCCTTTCGAAACCTTTTAGGAAGTGGCTTAGCATAAGTTTAAAACAAAAAAAACCCTTCGAAAGCATTGATGACTTCAATACACTCGAAAGGCAAAGAATAGCGGTTGGGTTTCGACTTAGTCGGAACCACTACTTTCAAAAGCATCATTTTATAAACAAAGAAAACCATTCGAAAGCTTATACTTTAAACATAAGATGGCAACCCTTTTCCAAAGCTGTTTAGAAAACCCCTTCGAAAGCATCTGTTTCTACTCCAAAAGCTTTTATGAAAACCAGGGAGACACTTAATATTTGAAAACAAAGCAAATGTTTCGATCCCATCGAAACTAAATGCTTTCAACACCATGCATTCCGCTTTTCCTCCAATCCACTACGTACCATATAAGTGATACCTTGTGTATTAGTTTCGGCCTTGGTTGGTTTCGACTGAGTCGAAGTAAAAGCTATGAGTCGAAAGGTACTTCTAATAGAGGCAGAACCTGCTTTTCTGAGTAAAAGCTGATTAATGCCAATTAAAGCAAATTCTATCTAACTAACCTGCCCACGTGTAAACATGTGATTGGTTGCCTCAACTTTTCAAATTCCTTACCAAAATGATTGTTGCTTAATTTAAGATCTAAACCAAGGTTAATTTTGCAAATAAGCCCTTCCGTTAGTAAAATAATTAAATGATTTAGGTCCTCCTTTCAAAATAATTTAATTCTCATAGTAATCCACTTAGGAAAAATCCCCAAAAATTATAGAAATTCACTTTAATCATGTTGTCTAACGTACAAAAATTCCAGACCCGATTTCTTCCTGAAATAATCGAAATTAAATTTAAACCCAATTTTATCATATTTTCCTTTAAAAATTCATAGTAATCTTTCCATAGCTTGGAAAATTATCAAAATTAAAATCCAACTCCAAAATCATGTTTTACATAACATAAAATTTTCCCATAGCATTCAAAGACCATTTACAATCAAATTTGCCCTAAACCGCACAAATCCCCATTTAAACAATTTTGTTTAAATCAAACAAATTATAATTCAAGCATATCATCATCCAAATCATCATAAAAACGAATTTAATCTTAAATCCAAAATATATGATCATAAAAAATAGAGATGGTATAAATTATTATTCACCTTGATTAGGATAAGGAGATTGGATTGAGATTAATTTCTCCTAAGCTTGAATCCCTAGCTTGACTTGAATTTCTCTTCCCCTAGCAATGGCCGGCTCCTCTTTTATGTTTGTGTTTTATGTTTTAGTGACAATGAGAAATAAACTTGAATGGTATAAGGAATGAAAATATATATAAGGGTAAGGGGTTATGTGCGTCTATTTACCAATATACCCTTATGTAAATTACTTAACTTAGAAACCATTCTTAAGCCCATTTAATTTATTAAGCACGACCTTAATTTATTTTCATATCTCAATCTCCTTATCACTCTAATTATTTACATTATTCTATTTAATTTATCTAATTAAATCTCCTGAATAATGTTATCAAAATTAGGGGTGTTACACATATCTATACTTCGCTTTATTTTGATAATAGCAAAAAATTAGCACTTAGTGATTGGATATGAAAAATCAGTTAAACTATATGATTACAATTTTACTGTCATATTTTATAA
The DNA here is from genome assembly GCA_030737815.1 of Allium fistulosum. NCBI lineage: Eukaryota > Viridiplantae > Streptophyta > Magnoliopsida > Asparagales > Amaryllidaceae > Allium > Allium fistulosum. The sequence goes on from JASFAW010000015.1 coordinate 5,550,986, forward strand.
GTGAAAGGTACTTAGACATGAAGCATAATTCATGACGGATGAAGAAGATCAAGTTCAATTCATAACGAAGAACAATATTCCAAAGTTATCTTTTAGAATGCCTTTAATTCATTGAATCTTAACACGGTGATGTATTTCATCTATAGGATTCAAGTTATTTAACCTTGAATTCAAGGAAAAAATTGTTGGCAACTTTCCAGTTGCATTGCCTTTTTTAAATGAAAACACGGTAAATTGTTTTTAGGATTTATAGAAACAAAATCAAAAATGGCAATGGACCAATATAAGGTAATTTTCCACAGAATAAAAATGCTTTGGATTTAAACTAACTGATAATTGAAAAAATTATGTTTGCAAAATTGAAAAGCATCAACCAATATGAGGTAATTTTCTTGCTATAACCTTTCTACCTAGCCATGGATTTGATGGTCATATCAGAAGTTTCAAGAAATATATATGGAATTTTGTTCAGGTTGTGCTGGCAGAATAAAAGAAAATAAAAGGAAACTAAAGCTTCTAGAGGGGACCAAGTTCTGATTAGGGAGAGGGGAGTAAAGCTTCAAAGTTTAGAAGGTTATCAAGTATGAAATAAGAACAAGAAGAGAGAAAGAATCACAGGTAGAAGAAAGCAATAGATTTTAATAAATTAAAATGAAAATTATTATCAATGCACAAGCTTAATGATTCTACAATATGATTTTAACCATTTTTAATATAAGCTACACAATTCACAAAATATTTCTAGAAACTAGCCAATAAATTCCACAAAAAGACCAACGAATCCAGCATGTTTTAATCTGAAATGGTCACCATGCACACATATGCACATGTGCACGTGCACATGCATTCTAGGCATAGTATATAGCATATACTGGTACAGCCTGGTTCTTCTCTTCTTCTTCTTCTTCATAATGATGCTCTTCGTACATTGTTATGGCCATTTAAATGCTCTGGATCGTGGTGCAAATGTTAAAAATGTTGACGATTGCAACATGTTTATTGAAATGCCTCTGAAGCTAGCATTTTGCAAAATGTTTGCTGAAACACCCCTGAAGCTAACATTACTTTCCCTTTCAAGGTAAAAAATTGGAAATCTCTTCGCTAAACCCCGATAGTTTTCCTCTGTAGTTTCTATTAGGGTTTTTTCTAGGATCCCTACATAATTTGATTTTAGAAGAGATAAAAAGTAAAGAAAAAAATAACATAGAAATTCCTCCAAACAAAACCTTTATTAATTTACCAAAAGATTAATAGAGAAAGCCTAAAAATTGAGAATCGATCTCAAAACCAAAACCCTTAGTAAAAATGAATCACCTAACATACATATTTATAGCTATTATCCATGAATAAAAACGTAAAGATATATTTGCTAATATATCTTCCATAACCTGTCAAATAAATAAATATATTTGACCATATATTTATTTATTTATTTTCTTAAATGAAGATATTAGAAAGAAATATATGTATAAATATCTCTTCCTAAATCAAATCTAATACTTTCCATAATTAATTAGTTAACCAATCCATTAACCAATATATAAAACAAATATTGTGTCATGTATTCAACACTCCTTTGACACAATATTCTACATGGGCTACACCTTTGCTTGAATACAAACTTAATCAGCATTCAAACCACCTAGTTATGCATGCTCCTATCGAACACGCATATCATCAATAAATCAGAATTTCTTGTAATACCACAAAGGTCTCTAAGCAGACTTTGTGATTTTTCATTGCAATGTCCACATTGATTCAGACAAATTTGTCTCCATAAATCCGATTTAAGAACTCCTTACATTCTCCACTATTTTTCCAAGCAATTTGTATATGTTATTGTTTCCTTGTTTTACGTGCAGAACCTCCCCATAACCCCTCCAAACCCTTGTGACTCCGCCTCGAGTTGATAAGTTGCAGCTTTTTTGTTCCAACTGTCCTACTAAAGCAAGATTCTTCTTAATGTTTGGGATGTGCCTAACTCCTGTTAGCTTCACTACCCTTCCATTATACATCTTTAACCTAACCGAATGTATGCCTTTAACATGCAAATCTTCACCATCATCAGATTCCACCTTATCACCTTGCTATTTATAATCAATAAACACTTACTTTTGATTACATATGTGGAAACAAGCACCTAAATCAAGTACCCAATCACTGCTTTTTCCTTTATCCATACATACGACATTATCATCAAATTCTCCACCAAAATTTACCTCTTTATCGCTGCCTTCATCAAGTTTGACTTTGTCTTCCACTAATGCTTTCATCATTTTTAAGCTTATTTCAAAATCTCGGCTAGTGACCAGGTTTTTCACAGTAATAGCAGATGAAACCCCTTTCCATGTTCGATTCATTTGATCATCTTTTCATATTTGGATGGTTACTCCTAGCAAGATTGACATCTTCAAATGGATTTCTACTTTCTCTTTCTTCCTTATTATTTCCTTCTATAAATTCATTCTCCACATCTCCTTGTTAAGCAAGCTACTAACCACCGACTCCATTGAAACAATTCATCCGAATTTGAGTTGTTCAATGCAACCACAAGCGTTTTCCAACTCTCCAGTAATGACCTCATCAATATCAAAGCTTGTGTCTCATCATCCACCTTGTAATTCATGACTGCCAATTGGTTCTCAATTGCCTAAAAATCATTAAGATACTCTCCAATTGACCCACATTCCTTAAACTTCAGATTAACTAATCTTCTTATAAGAAGAGCCTTATTTGTTGTAGAGTTATTTTCATAAATTCTTTCCAATTTCTTCAAGATTGCATAAGCAGATGTTTCATTGGCAATAATATGAAACACTGAATTCTCCAAAAAATGTTGAATCGTCACCGTTGCATTCTTATCCAAAGTCTCCAATTTTGCATCAAATAAATTACTAGGTTTCTTCCCCTTGTTCTTCAATGGTTGGTGAAGATCATTGAGATATAGAAAATCTTCCATCTTCGCCTTCCATAACTTCCAATTTCTTTCATTAATTTTTTCAACACTCAAATTCTCCATAACCGAGCTTTCTTCAAAAAAATTATGTAGTAGGCTCTGATACAAACTATTAGCGTTTATCTTAAGATCCCTACACAATTAGATTTTAGAAGAGATAAGAAGTAAAGAAAAAAAATGACACACATATTCCTCTAAATAGAACCTTTATTAATTCACCAAAAGATTACAGGAGAAAGCCTAATAAATCTAGAATCAATCTCAATACCAAAACCCTTAGTAAAAATGACTCACTTAACATACATATTTACAGCTATTACCAATCAATAGAAGCATAAAGATATATTTGACTATATATTTATTTATATGTTTTCCTTAAAAATGAAGATAGTAGAGAGAAATTTATGCATAAATATCTCTAAATCAAATCTAATACTTTCCATAGTTAACTAGCTAAAACAAGCAATCAACTAATATATAAAGCAAGCATTGTGCCGCATATTTTCAATAGTTTCTTCGGCAGATCTTTGATTAAAACTTTTGTTACTGCCTTGTTGTTCTTAGAAAATATCCTTCTGCACATAATAGTCTCCCACCGATCTAGTATTTCTTTATTGAATGACATGATATCTTGCCAAACAATTAGTCCTGGGCCTTTTTCATATAATAAACATAGAATACTTGGCGAATTTCTGCTTCGCCGGGCAGTTTAAGTTTTAAGCAACTTCCTTAATTTTTTGAATATTTTTCTATGGTCCTTAAAATTTTAGAATTCCTTGTTGTTATTGTTAGGAACTGAGATGTTGGTTTTGATGACAACAACCTTTTTAACTTATCTTATTATAAAATATATACTAACACTATTGTCTAGATAGATATGTATATGTAGGAACTATGCAGGATATATATATATATATATATATATGCAGGTATTGATTACTGAAGACTGATCAGTATAAAGACTCAAGACTCAAGATTCAGAATGGAGATATCAAGATTGAAGACTCTAGAGTATCAAGATCAAAATTTCAAGATAAGTGTCTAGTTTTAGTTAAAACTTTATAATAGCACGGAAATCTTCATTCCAAATTTCATTTGGGATGGAACCCATTTCTATCTTCTTAGTGGCTTACAAACCCACGACAAGTAGCTTACAAACCTACGACAAGTGGCTTACAAACCCACGAACATCCCGGTTTTGTACAAGTTCTCGAGTCCTGATGTGATGAGATATTCTGTAGGAAGAAGCTTGCAAAACTACTTCAAAATGGTTTTTCAAAATGATTTTCAAAATTTCTTTTCAAAATGTTTTAGCCTTAAAAATTATCTTTTCAAATGGTTTTCAAAAAGATGTTTTAGCCTTAAAATATTCTTTGTTTTTGTTTTTAAATAAACTCTTGTTTTAAACTTCGTTTGTTTTTAAAACTATCTTCTAATTTTTAAATATTATTTTATAATATATATACTTGAGATTTAAAATAAAATTTATATATACATTCTAAAAATATATTTTTCTACTCTTCTTTATTTTAAAACATAGGAAAATTAGTTTATTTTACTCCAGAATCATTTCATCTTGTTTTCCTTTCAATACCATTTTCAAAACAAATTTTACATTGTTTTTAACTAAGGAATGTCGACATCATGGGATACCCCATGTCGACATGGTGGCCGTTAAATTCAAAAGTTTCAATTTTCAAAAGAAGTGTCTATTCGTTTAAACCTCTTCACGAATGGTTATGACTGTTACTGGTCTATAAATAGCCTTCACAAACGAATTTTTTAACTAACTATTTTCTTCACACCTTCTTCTCCACAAATCCATATTCTAAAATTTTCATATTTTTAAGATCGTGCCGAAATTCTGCCGAATTCTCAAGTGAATCAAAATAGAATCTCATTCTTGTTTGATTCTCTGCCCTCTCTCGAAGATCAAAGTGCTATTTAGAGTTATAGGATCAATTTGTAATCAAAAGTTTATCGAGTCTCTCTATAAGGTGTGGTTGTGCCTGGAAATCAATTGGGTGATCTTGTGTCCTGTAAATCAAGAGAGTTTGCCCTGGACTCGAAGACAGAAGGGTACCTCAAGGCCTTTAGAAATTGAGGATTGTAATTTCGACATTGGTATAATAAAAATATGTACGAGATGTTTGCCTTGGTGCAGGACTGGACGTAGGGTAACTTCGAACCAGTATAAAATCCAGTGTATTCTTTCCTTTTACTGCTTTTTATTTACTTTCTGCATCTGTGTTTGATTCTGTGATTGTTTTGTGATTAATTTCTGCATTTGTTTGTGTCATAATTTTTATTTAGTCCATATAAGTCTTAGAATCCATTAAACACCATTCATCCCCCTTCTAGTGTTAAATTAACCTTAAGATCCTTAACCTACACTTCCTTTCAGTTATTTGTCTAAAAGCTTGTAATTTAAGATGTACCCAATCACCTACTTCAAAATTCTCTTACTTTCTAGCATCAGCAAAAAATTCATTCTCTCTTAGAGATATAGTTAAAGACTATCCTTCGGTGCGACTGCAAGGCTATGTCCCTTGAATATAAATCATTTTCTGCTTGAGGAAATTTGGCTGTGTTGGGCACGTATGAGAGTAAGGTTGTTGATGGTATTCTAATGAATGGTGTTGTTTGAATATCGTTTTTCTAGTTTGTGTTATACTAATAATATTCAACCACCATTAGCCATTTAGTAAGAGAGTTAAAGGTATGTCATAAGGGCTATTACATAATTTGTTATGTAATCTTAAGTCTATAATGAAACTTGTTAGAAATAAAAGTACGCTTTTTCAATTTTGTTTTTTACTATGTTTGTTTGTTATATATGATATAAATAATGAATATGAGCATTAGATATGTCTAAACAGAAAATCCATAGTAGAGTATTATATCAACCGCAATTGTAAATCGGTCATAATCATTAGTATTGAATCGATCTATTAATAATACTCAACTTTAAAGGTTCATATTCAAGATCCATCGAGAAAAGAATATAGATGCATCTTCTGAGACTGTTGTACACGAGGACCCATGACTGTTTGGTTACCAAGGGGTTACATGTTGTGATCACTAGATGGTTACAGGACGAATCAACCGAGATCCCTATGTAGGTTAAAAATATCTAAGTCAAAACATTGGATCTAATGTGATGATTTGCGGTAATCTTCTGACTTGAGAATACTGCATAGCCTAAATGAGGAGGCTGTGAGACAATTTTAGTCAACTCATGGCATCACGGCCATGCTATGACACCATTTAGATATATGAAAAATCATTTAAAGTGAAACACTATTCAGTATAGGATCTGTATTGTAACACCCCATATTTTTTAGGGCCCATAGTATGAAAAATTAAATTAAATTAATAATAATAAGATATTACTAAAAAGATAAATAAGATAAATTTAATTGCAAAATTGCCTAAGCGAGATTTGGTTAATTAAGTGTGAGTCGCCTTAATAGTTAATAAAATGAACCTAGGATAATTAAAGCAATTAAAGTTGGCCTTGTAAATGAAAATAAATAAATTATGTTTTAGATTGAGAAGGATTGTATTAGGGGGATATATTGGTGAGGCCAGACTGGAAGGGGTGTTAGCCCAAGCCAAAATCACTAAACTATTTCCCTTATCCATATTCTCTCACTCTACTTCATTTCCATTAACAAAACAAAATAATCCCTAAAACTATACAAGGTCGACCACCATTTTTACAAAGGAGAAGAGGAAAATCAAAACTAGAAGATTCAAGCTTTCAACTTTAAAAGGGAAAAGAACTAGAGCAAGGTTTTTATCAAGGTTCTCTAAATCAAAGTGAGTAAAATTTATCCTTAAACCTTTCTTACCCCGTTTGTGTTCAGATTTGATTGTGCATAAATATTTTTGATGATGGTAAATATGTTTGGATGATTAAAAATGGTTTTGAATGTATTTTGAAATCTAAATGGAAGGAATTTGTTCATGTTTTAGAGTGAAACATGATCTAATCATATTTAAACGCTATGAAAATTTTATATGATGTTTATAATGACAAAATAAGGATGGGTTTTCAATTTCATGATTTATGGACTTTATTTGATATTTTATGAATTTCTAAGCTAAGAAAATGGTAAATTTCGAAAAAATAAATTATTAAAAATAAAATAAATATTTATTTTGACCTGTTGTTTTGATATAAGGTAAAATATGTTAAATTGGATTTTTGGAATATTTTTAGGATTTTCCCATTAACTTTCAATTTTATAGGAATTATTTGGCTAAGGAAAAAAAGTAATCTAATTAATAAATGGATATAAATCAATCAATTCTGAAAAGAGAAATATAAAAGAATTAATTAACTAATTAGAATTCGACACAAAATGGGATATGGTGTAAATTAACTACTTTATAAGGAGACATAACAGTTTTCAAAATAATTATGAGTATGTCATTTCAACCGGCGATAGCTACTTAAATTATCAACCCACGATGGCACTAAGGCCATCAACCATCGATGGTTCTGGGAAAGTCAAGTTGTGATAGCTCCTAATGAGCTCAACCTCTAGCTATCAACTTGCATAGCTAAAACGTGGCTTAACTTGTAATGGCTTGGAGGTAGATCGACATGCGATAGCTTGATGGAGCTCAACTTGCGAAGGCTTAGGGAAATCAACTTATGGCAACTACTTGTGGCTCAACATTCGATAACTAGTGGAACTATCAATCTGCGATAGCTAGGGGAAGTGCTAATGTGCGATAGCCATTTGGGGCTTAACATGCGATAGTTTAGGAAGCTGCCAACTTGCAATAGCTTATATGGAAGCTCAACTTGTGATAGCTAAGATAAACTATCAGCATGCGATGGCTAGTTAAGCGTCAACTAGCGATGGCCTTGGAGAATCAACATGCGAAGGCTATGGGATATCCAATATGAGATAACTAGGCTTAACTTGCGAAGGCTATGGGATAGCCAATTTGCAACAACTAAGTTTAACTTACGATAGCTTGGGAAGCTATAATTTGCTAAGTAGGATGAGTGCACTTTAGAAGATAGTTTCCAATTGTTAATTGACTATTTAATAGGGTTGAAAATAATGAAAGAATTTTATAAGTTAAAATTATGTTAACTTATTTTTAGAATGGAAGAAAGCTCGAAGAAGCTGATAAATGATAGGGTATTATTTAATCAAAGATAAAAATGTTTTATCTAAAGAAAGTGCATAGTAACACTATAAATAAATGAAAGAAAGGGGTTGAACCATTATCATAAAGATATAGTGGCTCATGGAGTTATTGGATAGTAGGATACCTTAACTAGTAGTCTAAAGTTCAATGGTATATGCATGGTGCCATGATATGGTTCAATCCTAAAAATTTATAAACTATAAACGGGAGTTATGATAGGGTGCCAAAACTTTAATGTTGTTAATCGAGTTTTTATCCCAACAGAATTCAATGGGAGTTAGAACATCCATGTCAAGTCAAAACAACTCAAGAATCAACCAAAAGGACCAGAAGAAGGAACTAGGAAGGACCCAAAAGGAAAGAAGTGGATCGCTAGCGATCCATGAGGATTGCTTATGAATCCTCCAAACATCTTGCATATGAACCAATATCTTTTCTAAGGAAGTCTGCCAAGTTTCACGGTATTCCAAGCAAACTAGTTAGAGAAGTAAGCATCCATATGAGGCAAGGAATGCAACCCAAAGAAAACGATCCAAATATCCCCTAAGTACATTGATCGCTAGCGATCCATGCCCTATGGATCATAAGCAATCCATCATATTAAGTTGGATCATAATGAAATTTTTGGAGCGTCCTCGGATCGTCAAGTGTAGGCTTCTGGCAAAGCGGCCTAGCCCAATAGCTCTCCAACCGCTATAAATACTCATCAATCTGCAACATAAAGAGGATTTTCTAGACTGGCTGTTGAAACTTTGTAGAAACTATTCTTCACTCTTCTCCTCCCACACAACAATCACCAAGGGGTTCATTGTGATTCTCTAGTGAACTCTTGCACTTGTGACTTGATCTAACTTAGGAGATTAAATCATATTGTAATATGGTTCCACTTGTAACAACATTCAGTTAACATAAAGTTATAAAGTGGATGTAAGCTTCATTAACAACTGAACCACTATAAAAATCTTCTTGTTCCTTTACTTTTTCTACGATCTACTATTGCTTTTTCTATTTTATTTGCCTTGATAAACAGGGCTGGTGCTTTGACATTCTATCCAAGGTGTTGATCCATTTTTTGGGTTAACATTTTGGTGCTTTCATTGAGAGCCCAACTCAGGCTCAGATCTACCTATCTACTTTGGATCAGACAGGTTCAGAAGTTAGATCCTCAATCTTTACTTAGAAGATTTGCTGTTGAGAATCAATGGCACCAGGAAGAAAGAGAACTGCTTCCGAAAGATCCATAGGGGCTGTAATAGCTGGACAGGAAACCAATTCTTAGCAAATTGAATTCAACAGCGCCAAAACCCAGTAATCAGAGCAAATTCTAGCGCCAACAAGGAGATCAGGTGCCGGGATCTTCTATCCAGCATGAAGTTGTCACTAGAGCGAGTTAAACAAGATGGTAGATGAAATCAATCAAAAGATAGAGAACAGCCAAAAAGCTCTTATGGAAAAATTAAATGTCCTTTTGACCTTGCAATCACTAGGCTGCTCCAAGAACCATGCCAGAGCCCGTGGCTGCCATGGAGCAGAAAACTCTTCCGTTTCTAGCCTAAACAGGAGAAACGAAAAGCAACAGCAAAACTGAGTAGTAGGTGGAGTTGCGGGAATCACCATTGAAGGAAACGCAAGCACTCCATCAACTGTAAAGCAATCTGCCATGAACTTGAATATGGGTTTAAAACCCCATGGGAAGATAACAGTGGATCTCACTGACTCCGAAGATGCTGTACAACTTGACGACGACTTGAAAGAAAACACTAATGCACTCAATACCGGCAGAGAGGTCTAAACTGCCCTTATACGACCAACTACAAGCCAACGGAATCTGAGGGAGTGTCTCTCCCGAAGACAGGAGAGCCTAAGCTTCTGCCCACTTACCAAGACCATTTGCAAAATCAAACACTTGGTATAGTTACTGACAACCAACCCACAGATTACCGGACATCCAAGGCATATATCGCGGACATGATCAAGCGCCTAATAGACGAAAGTAAGAAAAGGATAGATGATGAATGGGGATCCGCTCCAAGCCGAACTCCCTTCATTGATGACATTTTGAATGAATGATATCCTAAAATGTTCACTATGCTGACTATTCCATCGTACGATGGAACTAGAGACCCGAAACCTTACTTGTACAAGTATAGTTGGTACATGGACGGAGCGAATGCTTCAAATGCTATTTGGTGTAGATGTTTTCCAATCTTTCTAGAGGGAATTGCTTCTATTTAGTTCACTAGGCTCCCACCTAAATCCATCTCCACTTTTGGTGAATTAGCAACAAAGTTTCTTGATCCTTTTAGGCTTCACACCGCACAACCGAAAGACGTGATGTCCTTATCGGGCCTTTTCCAGGGACAAAATGAATCTTTGAAATCCTTTATGAGTTGGTTAACATCGTGATCACTGAAGTAAGTAACCCAAATGAAGATATGGTCTTCATGGCCCTCGTCCACACCATCCATCTTGACACTGAATTCAGAAAATGGATCAAAATAAAACAACCTACCACTAGGAAGGACTTTAATCGAAAGGCGAGACAGTATTTGAGATTGGAAGAGGTAGAGGAGCTAGAAGGAAAATCTGCTAACCTACAACCAACCAATATTGGGCAGAATGGTGTGGCGGCAAACCAAGACACAAATACCTTCGAGGCCACTGTAGGAAATGAGGGGAAGGATGGGAATCAAAAAAGGAAGAATCAGAATTCCAACAAGCAAAACGGAAGTAACAAGCAACTTAAAGGCTTGAGGCTTGAAGACTACACTCTACTCAATGATGCTCCATAGAACATCTACCTTGCGACACAAGGGACAGAAGAGTAAAAGAAGCCGCCTAAAAAGGAAGCGACCGAACAGTAAAAGAATTCTAGAGAGTACCGTCGCTTCCATGAAACATATCATCACAACACGAATGAGTGCCGTCACTTAAAAAACCTGATTGAAGAGCTGATTTGGGAAAATAAGCTTCAGTAGTATGTGAGGAAACCACAAAATTCTGACCAGCATGTAGCACCCCAAGCTCCTAAGGACCGAGGAAACAAAGCTGGAACCAGTAAAGAGGGATTCAGACGAACCGACCAGAGACTCATTGTCGGAATAACATTTGGAGGACCTCATCCCGTGCAGAGGAGTTGGGGATAAATGGGGGTGATATGCAAGCTCACTAAGACACGCCCCGAAAGATTTGTGCTTCATGATCTAAGATGGAACTCCTGCCAAACAGCAGAGAACCTTGAACGATGACATACTTTTCAGAGTCGAGACACAGAAGGAATAGAAGCTCCGACCCTCGACCCCATGGTCGTGACGGTAGGAATCAGACCAGCCATAGTCCAGCGTGTATTGATGGATAGTGGCAGCTCTGTGAATATCTTGTTCAAACACACGTTCAACCAAATGAATATCAGTATAAAGGACATATCCGCTTGCCGAACGAAGATCCAAGGATTCACCGGTGAACCTAAGCAGCCTGTCGAAATAATCGATTTATCTATACAACTGGAAGAAAGTGATCGAAGAGTCATCCTCATCTAAACCTTTGTGATTGTAGATGAAATATCTACATGCAATGCTTTCTTAAGTCGGCCCGCTTTGGCAGATTTCATGATTGCTTTAGCTCAATGGTGTCTAACTATGAAATTTCCAACAGAGAATGGAGTTGGGGTGATCAAAGAAGACCAAAGTGCCACTAGAGAATGCTACATCGCAGATTTACGTGAGTCTAGAAGGAAAGAAAAGAGGAAGAATGTGGGGAGAACTCTCCACATTCATGAACCTACTGAATAGCAACTATAGAGTGCCCTGGCTTAGGGACCATAGCCGATTCGGCAAGGCTTTGGACCCTAGAAAGAAGAGTTCAGGGGAGGAACAGGCAGCACTGGTAGAATTGACGGTGTCTGTCCCAGTCGATATGGGTGACCCAACATGGTTCCTGAAAATTGGAACACATCTTGGAAACAAGATGCGACTAGAACTCATCAAATCTCTTCACGCCAACCTAGACGTATTCGCTTGGACACATTCCGATATGTGCGGAGTTTCGCCGAAGATTGCATGCCACATACTTAATATTGATCCCAAGTATACATCAGTGAAGTAGAAGAGACGCAGCCTAAGACCCGAACAGTCCAAAGAGCTGAGAGAGGAAGTGGATAAGCTAATGGCGAATGGTTTTATCCGTGATGCAACTTACCCCGAATGGGTATCCAACCCAGCTTTGGTCAAGGAGTCCAATAGAAAATGGCGAACTTGTATCGACTACTCGGACCTAAACAAAGCTTGCCCAAAAGACAGCTTTCCTCTGCTTAGAATGGACCAACTTGTGGATGGGATAGCTGGACATGAACTACTATCATTTATGGATGCTTATTCGGGGTACAACCAGATCATGATGCATGAACCTAACCAGGAAAATACCAGTTTCATTACTAATCTGGGACTATACTGCTACAAAGTAATGCTATTCAGCTTAAAGAATGCTGGGGCAACCTACCAACAACTGGTGAACGCCATGTTTAAACATCAGATCGGGAAGACTATGAAAGTTTATGTAGACAATATGTTGGTTAAATCGCACATAGTTGCAAATCACTTGGACAACATCGCCGAAATGTTTGAAATACTCCGCAAATATGGAATGAAACTCAATCCACTTAAATGTCACTTCGGGGTAGCCTTTGGAAAGTTCTTGGGATTCATAGTAAGTGCCAGAGGCATCGAAGCAAATGCCGAACAAATAACCACTTTACGGGAAGTTGAGGCCCCGAGGAACAAGAAGAGTTACAAAGCTTAAATGGAAAAGTTGCAGCGCTAAACCGGTTCATCTCAAAAGCAACCGACAAATGTATACCGTTCGTTGATGCACAAAAGAAGGGAAAAAAGAACTTCAAATGGAATCAAGCTTATCAAACTGCATTCGAAGAGCCGCTGCGACATATGGAAATCCCACCAATCCTATCCAAGCCGGTAGATGGAGAAGACTTGTACATCTACTTAGCAGCCTCGGCCCATGCATCAAATGCAGTGCTCGTACGAGAAGAAGCTAAGATCCAGCGATCCGTATATTACATCAGTAAATAGTTCACTAGAACCGAGAAGAACTATCCGAAATTGGAAAACTTGCATATTGCCTCTTGATCACATCCAAAAACTTACGAATGTACTTCCAGGTACACTCAATCAAAGTGCTGACAGATCAACCCTTGAAGCAAGTGTTATACCACCCTAAGACCTCTGGACAGCTTACCAAATGGAACATCGAATTGAGTCAGTATGAAATCACATACCATCCTCGATGGGTTATCAACGGGCATGCACTAGCAGACTTCATTGCATAGTTTACGATATGAGATAACGAAGAAGAAATTACTCCAAAAGTGGAGACATGTTGGAAGTTGTTCGGTGATGGTTCATCTAACAACTTTTTCTCGGAGGCAGGAGTTGTTCTCGAAACTCCAAAAGGACAATCTATTTGCTATTCCTTGCACTTGGAATTCCCTTCAACAAATAACGAAGCGGAATACGAAGCATTGATAGCCGAGTTGAAAGTTGTGAAGGAACTCGGGATAAATTCCGTACACATCTATAGTGACTCCCAGCTAGTCATCTGCCAGGTGAAAGGCAAATACCAAGCTCAGGGAGAGAATCTCACCCCGTATCTATCTAAAGTGCAGGAACTGCTAAATGACATTGAACATTACACCATAACTCATATCCTTAGGGAAAAAACACGAAGGCAGACTATCTAGCCAAACTGGCCAGTTCCTAAGAAGCTCAGTCATTGGGAATGTTCCTAGTTGAAATGCTAACTGCTCTAAGCGTAAGTGAGATGGATACCGACTGGATCTTCTAGACAGTCGGAGAACCCAAAATGTGGATGAAACCAATCAAAGACTACCTGTTAAGAGGAACACTCCTAGCAGACGAGAATCAACGAAAAAAGCTCCTTCGAAAGGCACCATAGTTTGTAGTACAGAATAGGATGCTCAACCGAAGGGGATCCTCTACCCTTTGCTCAGCTGTGTGACCTACGTTGAAGCCTGAAGAATCCTCAAGTAAACTCATGAAGGTGGCTGCAGAGATCACAGTGGAGGGCAAACCCTCGCAAAGAAAGTTCTTTGATATGGGTATTTTTGGCCAACAGTATACCGCGATGCTGCAGATTATGCCAGAGAGCGACCATTGCCAAAGATTCAGCAAGATCATAAGAATTCCTTCAACAGAGATGACACAGATGGTCAGCCCATAGCCATTCGCGATCTTGGGAATCAACCTGATTGGTGTATTACCAATGGCCAGAGGAGAGCCAAATATGTTATCATTGTCGTTGACTATTTCACCAAATGGGCCAAAGCGGAACCGCTGGCCACTATTACCACAAAGAAAGTTATTAATTTTGTCTCTAAAAACATTATTTGCAAGTTTGGAGTGCCATAAAAAATCATCATAGATAACGGGACTTAATTCGAAAGCGCTGAGTTCAAAGACTTGCAAACGCTTTCGAATCGAGAAAAGATTTTCCGCTGTTGCATATCCACAAGCAAATGGGCAAGTGGAAGCAGTGAACAAGATCATCAAGTCCACCATCAAAAAGCGGCTGACTAAAGCTAAAGGAAATTGGATTGATGAACTTTCACTCGCGCTATGGGCTTACAGGACAACGCATAAATCTGCAACCGAGCACTCCCCGTTTGCCCTGGCATATGGTTCAGAGGCAATGATCCCAGTCAATCTAGAAGTCTCCTCTCATCAGAGGCAAAACTTTAGTCAAAGGCAAAATGAGCAGCTCCTAATCGAGTCGCTCGATGAGAAGAGGGAAGAAGCCACCTCTTACCAGAAAAGGGTCGCACGATATTTCAATTCCAAAGTCTGTAACCATACTTTCAAAGTGTGAGACCTTGTCCTCAAAGGGGTATACCGTTTACTAGGAAAATTCAGATAAAACAATGAAGGGCTCTATGTGATCGACCATAAGTTAGGGGATGACACATTCAAGCTAACAACTGTTGATGGAACCTAAATTCCCCAAGCTTGGAACAATGACTCGCTGCATCGTTACTTTATCTAAGACTATCTTATGTATTTCCTATTTTTCACAAATAAGCCATCCTAGGATACCAGAGGCATTGTAAATAAGCAGAACTTTCCCAACTTTTATTAATAAAATTGTTTTTCTTTCTGAACAAATAAAACCATGTTCACAAAAGCAACCTGCTGAGTCAACGGGGTCAAATCGACTCAAAACCATCCAATCGCTACTTGAGATACTGGACCCACACTTAAGTACGCCCCATCTACCCATCAAGTTAATAGAAGCAAATCAACTCAAACCTTTGGATCGATGGAACTCGATCCCTGCCTTCTAAGAACCGGTATTGCTTCGGCAATACCGGGAAGGCCCAAATCAAAGCCACACATTTCATTTGCCGCGCACCGCTTCTTGGGTTGTGGAATCACGTCCAAGCAAATATAATTACTTAAGCTGCACATCACTTCTTAAGCCGTGAAACCATGCTTTCGAAGCCTGAACTCTTCACGTTACCCGAAGGTTGGTAACACCAAGAAATTCCAAACTATTCCGGATTGATGGGTCATATCGATCCCATAAGCCATGCACTCTCAAAAGTTGTGCATTTCCCAAGCCGCACACCCTTAAAAGCAGGGCATTTCTTTAGCCATGCACTCTTAAAATCCATGCATTTCGTAAGCCACAAACACTCTTAAAAGCCGCTCATTCCACGCAAGCACTACTTGATGTTGCTCCGGCACCAGCAGCAAACTATTAAGGTCTTATAAGTACCGGTATTGTCCTCAGAACACCGGGAAACTCATCTATTGCAGGACTAACACGAATCCACTCCCACTATCAAAAGTAATCGACATGAATTCAGTAGTATTGCACAACTAGAAATTGGCTAAGAATTCTGATCGTTGACCGACATATTCCTTTAAATCGAGATGCTTGAGTCACAGTTCCCAAAGATGGGAACCGCAAAGTAGATTCGGTTACAGACATCTAAGGAATCGCTCATATCAATCGGTCATTTGTTAAGTGTTCAGAGAAAACAACCCTCTAAAGTAGGGGGCAAACACATACCAACATTTAGTTGAAAGGAAGACTACTCCACAGCCCCATTTATCCAAACAAAGAATGTTGGCAGTCACAACGGATCTAGTTATAAAGTTAAAAAATGCATACATAATGCGTGAAATCATGAAAATAAAAGGCATCATATACCATGAAACATAGCACGATGGTGTGAAGTATAGAAATGGTAGAACAAGCAATCATGCCATGTGCAAACATAAGTAGCATAAAACAAGCTAAGTACATGATAAATAAGGAAGAACATAGAAGAGATGACAGTAGAAACATTAATCTTTTCATTCCTTATAACATTTTCTATACAAAGTCAAAATGTGGGGGTCATACCCTATAATATCAACCAACAAAAGAAAAGTACAGATGCTACAACAACAAAAGTAATAAGTGCAGACTCTGCACTTGTACAAAATACATGTAAAAAAAATCAAAATGTTCCAGTATCCGGCTCCACTGTCACTCGAGCCTGTCGTGTTTCTTTCCACTTCCTCCTTTCCCACCTTTGGTCAGAAGTTTCTTCTTCTTCTCAAAATCCCCGCCAAGATTTGTGTCGCTGCCTGAAATATCAATTATCGCCTCGGCGCCCACATCTCCTCCTTGTTCTTTGACCCCTTCGGAGGACCCCCCTTGGTCTTGTGCTTCTGGGATTTGTGGGACCTCCTCAAAGACTTTCTCTCCTCAATCTTTTCCCTCATAACCACCACCATTTGCTGTTCAGTTTTACTTAGCTAGCCAGCTTGGTCTACATGCTCTCGAGTGTCAGCTACTGTTAAATCGCCCTCTAAAGATACATAAGGATCGTCCAGGCCATGCAACGCAACAATCTTCTCGGATTTCGGCCCTGGTTGTGAGCCAGACACGGGTATGGTGATCGAAGCAGCTATAGAAACAAGCATCGAAGCGGTCGAAATAGCAGCAGGCTGTGGGATAGGCAAGAAAGACGGACCTATAAGATCAAAAATGAAAGCATTCAATTCGTCTTGTTCTTGGGGCGTGAGTTGAAAGTTCTCAAACTTGGGAGAAACAAGAAGGTTACCTGTATCGAAAGTGTAACTGAGAATTTCGACCTTATACTCCTTACCGTCTCCTTCTTTGGATGGCTACATGATCTTTGGTGAAGTTCCAAGATCACCCAAGGCTTCCTAAATAGCTACTGAAGGAGCGGACAATAAAGCAGTACCGGATGAACCCGGAATAGTTCCCGATTGATCATCATGTTGCTTTAATGATTGGTCGGGCCCGAAAATGAAAGGATCTGATAGCGTTTTAGAAGTTGCAGTTGCAGTAGCATCGGCGGTCTCATGCTCCCTCAATTTGTATAATATCTCGGCCCTTTACCAAAGCCTTCTTGGACTCTTCGTTGAGATAGGCGTCCTCCAACTCTTGCTCCGTGTATACATCCCCATTTTCTCGAAAACAGGGCAGAACTTCTTCCTAAACCACAATAAGAGTACGCGGGAATTTAGGGCCCAGATAGCTGAGGCTACCCTGATGCAACAAGTAATTAATGTAGAAATTCAAGATCGTTTCATCCATCTTCCTTTCACAGATATCATACAGCTCCAAGTAGTCCACCGTCATAGCGGCCTTCTCAACCTCAACTTGGGTCTTTTCAATGCTAAGCTGTGCGACTCTTTCCTAAAGCAAAGCAATCATTCGAGAGTGGTCAGAAATGGTCTTGTCAAGGGATTCCACCATTGCCATAGAATTAGTAATAGTCTTTTTATGAGCTTCGACAGCTTTGTCATGACCAGCAATAGTTCTTTTTTGAGCTTTGATGTTCTCATCTCGAGTTTCAAGCTCCTTTTTTAGCTTAACCTCATATGCATGGGCCTTTTTGATTTCGTCTCTGAACATGATCTCAATTTTTGCGTGGGCCTCTCTTAATTCCTTTAGAAAACTAGCATTGCTCTTACTCTCCTGAATTGCAGCATCCCCCTCCTTTGTTAGTTGCTCATATGTTCTGTTAACATCCTCTCGTAATCATCTTTTTCTGACAAGAAGGAATGGATATGTTGGTAGTTGTTACGGTTTGTGTCCACCGGTTGTTTAAATAATTTCTCCCATCTTTCAGCTTGATCCAAATCACTCTGAATTGCTTGGAGATGGGGCATATAAGAGTCGTTATGGATCGGACGTAGGTCACGATCAGATTTAACTCCCT
Source organism: Allium fistulosum (assembly GCA_030737815.1). Classification (NCBI taxonomy): domain Eukaryota; kingdom Viridiplantae; phylum Streptophyta; class Magnoliopsida; order Asparagales; family Amaryllidaceae; genus Allium; species Allium fistulosum. Next base: position 5,569,384 of record JASFAW010000015.1, read on the forward strand.
TCAAAAACTATCCGGGGAGTGTTGCTTCGAACTAAGGGGGCCAGGCGGGAGAATATAAGCCGGCCTCCTACGGGGGCATGAAGAACCGAAAGCAAGCACTACATGAGTTGATAGAGTCTGGGTTGATGGAGAGACTTAAACAGTAGAAGTCGGAATTTCAATTCCAATAGAGACTAGAGTCGGGGCAAGTTCTTAATGCTTGGAAGGATGAGAACCACGATTTACCTTCGATTTCCTATATAGTTCTTCCCGATCGTTGGGAGTTTCCTCTTCTCATAACCACTCCTATAAACTCTGCCTCGGTCTCTGTTGTTCCAGCAATGAACTTCGGCTTACGAATCTTTCCTCCTTCTCCACTCTTCCTCAGTTTCTCAGGGCTGATGGCGGCTTGAAGTCCGTCTTGACCCGCATTGTGCCTTTATAAATTGTTCAAGGTCCTTTGAAAGTCCATGACCACTCATAATACCTAATATAAAAAATAAATGAAGAACTTTAGTAACATAAAATAAACTCCAATAATGCATATGTAAGTGTACGTGACCCTAGTGAAATATGTAATGTGTCATAGGCGGCCTAAAAGGACTTCACAAACCGGACCGGAAAGCCACTATAGTGGGAATCGGGCTACCTCTAGACATAACACGATTGGGGTGAGAAGACAATCCCTTGAACTCGAAATCACCTCCCATGAGTTCATCGACATTTACGTTAACGTTGCCCAATTCCTCGAAGTTGATATCGGTTTCCTTAGGTGGAGAACCGTGAAGTTGTCCAGCTGCTGGGGGGCATCTTTAGCAATAATTTCTTGGGGAGGAAAATCTAGGAGAATAGGACTCATTTCCAGAGTTTTATAGCATGATTCAAAGTCTCCTTCAATGGAACTTGCATCAAATTCCTTATCATTAGATGAGGAATCATAGCTACTACCGTTCTTAATTTGACCCTCCTCCTTTTCCATGATCACCACAGCCTTACCCTCATGCTGCTTGAACTCCTCTTCCCCTCCTCCGGGATTGGGGTCATCCTAATCGGGCAACTGGCACCGGTCGTAACGGCTTTTCCTTTATGAATTTATTTAGTTGATCAACCGAATGGACCTTCTCCTTCTAGTAGATCACCCTCTTCGGAGTCATGCAATGAAGAAGCAGAGCATGTTTGAATTCTAGAATGGGAAGGAGATGGAGCTTCAATGGTGATGGTAGATCTCCCAGGATGCAATAACCCGTACCGAAGCAAATTCTCATCTGTTAGCAAAGACTTAACTGATCTCTCTCTAGCATTTATGGCCTTTAAAGTATGGAAGATGGGATCAAGTGATGGATCTTTGTTTGGTCTCGGAATAACTACAAAGAATATCCATCCTATTAAAAATCCTGCACCATCGTATTAAATCTCAATGAGTAAAAGAGAAGACTTACTCCATGTCGTCCAAAGGTGGTTAAACCCCTTAGGACACCTAACGAAAAATATTGCGTCTTGAAATGGGATAAATTACTTTGAAGTTGCAATACAATTTTGCGATTTCTTTGAGCCTCGATGATCACAAGAGACATACATTCATCTCTCTTCTTGAATGAGAGGAAATATCTTAGCTCATCAAAGCTTGGGGCACAATTGAATGTCCGCATAAACAAAACATGAAGACAAGTCAAAATCGCATATCCATTAGGGTGAATCTGAGATGAGGCAATTCCCAAATTCAGAAGAGTCTCTATCAAGAAAGGATTGAAGGGGGGCATTTCTCCATTCAAGCACATGTACCAATGGCTGGCTGTGTACCCCGAAGATGGCATGTGTGCGAACTCGTTTTTCAATGGGAGGCATACGTCATCATCTAAAATGCCATGTTGTAAAAAAATGTTGTGCAGGACTTTAGTAGAAATTATGGTGGAAGCTCTTTCCAGAGGGTTGAGTAAAACTCTAAAGTTTGGAGGAGAGAGGTCTACAACTGGACCAATTGGAACCAATTGACCATATTCAGCAGGTGGTGTCGAAGAAGTAGGTGCTGCTGAAACCGTTTGTAAAGGCATAACTGATGTCGATTCAACTTTCGAGAGTGTCGGTCTTCCTCCACTGGATTTACAACGGGATGACGGATGGTTCATTCTATATAATAGAACTTATATTTAACGCGGTCAGGTAATTTTATTTATAACTAGAAGCCCTCCTACGCTTAACATTTGAATTTCGAAAATAAATAATATTGATTTATGGCAACTCATCGGATTTCAAGCATTGACTGGGGGAAGTGCAGTGTGTTATCTATGTGGGATGGGCTTGGTGTCCTGAACACAACAAACACTCTATCCTGTGTAGATAGTTCACTCGCAACGAAGAAAGGATAAAGCTTTCTGTATCATTCATTAAAGTTATTTCTCCTACACTTACATGTTACTGATCAACGATCGATAATGGATCTGTTATCTGAAGCAACATGGAAAGCTTTTCCTATTCTAGGTACAGCAACTGTGCAATGATAGGACCAATCCAAAGTGAGCAACTATAGATCAATGGGTCCAAATAGAGTAGAGAATTCTCAGCATAAGTATATTTCAGTTCTCTGGAAGTGATTAGAACATGAGCTGCATTCGAGAGATGCTACCCTAAGCTATTATCACCTTCCAAAAAACCCAAAATCAATCCGTAAGACGCTGTGCTGGATTAACGGTGTAATTTGGTGCAAGTTAATTCTTACTTTGTGGATGAAGATAGCAAAACATGTCAAGCACTGGGTCAAAGCCGGGGCTTCATTCCCTGAAGAATTCAAGACTCGATTTACTGTCTTCTTCTATAAAGTATCAATCAACTCGGATTCTATATTGCATCCATCACCAACACAACTTCATCAACAAATCACTAAATGAACACCAAAATCCACATCACCAACCTTAAGTCAAAAGGAAAATATAGTTAATCTCAAGTTGTTGGTGATCCAAGGTGGGCAAGATCGGCGACAATCCAGGTAGATGATGTTTCAGGCACTAAGGGCTGGCTTGAGATGACGACGAAGTCAAAGGGAGTCGGTGTCAAGAAGCTTCGGCGGTGAGATTGACGACGACGATGGTGGGAGCGAGTTTAGGGTTTGGAGGAGTTTGGATCAGGTCATAAGGAAAATGGCTTAGTTCGCAAACGAAAACGTGGAATAATGGAAGGTCGGCTCGAACGAAGTTAAGTAGGAGATTGCATGGAAAAAATTCTGCTAACCGGGTTTCCAACGAAGGCATACTTTGGGGGGCAAATGTTAACCGGGGTTTTATCCCAATAGAATTCAACAGGAACTAAAACATCCACGTAAAGTCAAAACAACTCAAGAATCAAAGACCAAAAAAAGAAACTAGGAAGGATCCAAACGGAAAGAAGCAAAAATAGGCTAAGGGGGATGGATCTCTAGCGATCCATCACCCATGGATCGCTAGTGAACCATAAGGATTGCTCATGATTCCTCCAAATCTCTAGCATCATGAACCAATATCTTTTCTAAGGACGTCTGCCAAGTTTCATGGTATTCCAAGCAAACTAGTTCGAGAAGTAAGCATTCATCTGATTCTAGTCATAGTTTAATGCAATCTATATACGAATCGTCATCAAAAAAGGCAACTAGTTACCAAATTATATGAAGAGCATCTACATGAGGCCAGAAATGCAATTCAAAGAAAATGATCCAAAATTTTTCTAAGTACATGGATCACCAGCGATCCATGCCCTATGGATCACTAGCGATCCATCATATTAAGTTGGATTGCAATGAAATATTTGGAGCACCTTCGTATCATCAAGTGTAGGCTTCTGGCAAAGCAGCCTAGCCCAATAGCTCTCCAAACTCTATAAATACTCATCTATCTACAACATAAAGAGGATCTTCTGGACTGGCTGCTGAAACTCTGCAAAAACTATTCTTCACTCTTCTCCTTCCACAACAGTCACCTAGGGTTCACTGTGATTCTTCAATAAACTCTTGCACTTGTGACTTGATCTAACTTAGGAGATTCAATCATATTGTAATCTGGATCCACTTGTAAGAGCAGTCGATTAACAGAAAGTTATAAAGTGAACATAGGCTTCAATAACAGCCGAACCACTATAAAAATATTCTCGTTCCATTACTTTTTCTGCGATCTACTACTACTTTTTCTATTTTATTTGTCTTGATAAACAGGGCTGGTACTTTCACACTCTATCCAGGGTGTTGATCCATTTTTTGGGTTAACAACGTGAACGATAGTGGTTCAAGGACAAATAGGGGCTATTGACACTTAGTAAGGAAGCTTATTAGAATATATTCAAGGTGCTTACATTCAACCTCTTAAGAGAGTCGGGGTGGCTCTAGTTAGGCAAGCTCATATTGATGGAACGAGTCACGATTTCATCAAGTTACATTATTCAAGAAAAGATAAAATTAGTGATAGATAGAACCACGTAGATAATCACTAAACTAAGTAAATGATAACTTAAAGATGAACACCAATATAATAGATTGGGTTATATTTTTGTTTGGTAGGGGGAATATTCATTCAGGGGGAGTAAAAATCGCTTTCATAAATTTTTAAACTTACATAGTTGTCATCATCAAAAAGGGGGAGAATGTTAGAACCTTTTATTTTGATGTTTTGATCATGACAACTATATAAGTAAATATTCTATGAACTAACCATATTTGCAGGAGAAGATGCTATTCTACTCGACAATAGATTGCAGACCAAAATTCAGATAGAAGTTTCAATATTATTTATGGTTTGTTTATAGTCTAGTCTAATAGTTAATTTTTGTTAAAATCTCTCCAAAGGGTATATGCACAAACACACGTATTTAAAAATATTTTCAAATCATGTTTCATATGCCAAGTATTTTACTACACAACTTCACGCATAAAAGTTTTTCAAAGAACCTTAAATTGGCTGAAAAATTGATATTCAGTCGATTGAAATAGGTAGTTCAGTTGACTGAATATCTCTGCACATGCACAATCAAATATGAATATTCAACCGACTAAACTACCCAATTCAGTCGACTGAATTGTATGTTTTTGTACTAATCCCTCTCTAATTCAAATTTTTAAATTTCAATTGACTGAATTCTTTTGTTCAGTCGATTGAAATTACATAATGGCTATTTTTTCCGAACGGTCAGTTCAATTCCTCGAACAGAAACAACCCTTGATTCAAGAGTTGTTCCGTATCTTTTTATCATTACCTTTCACGATAAGTTGCAACACTTAAACAATATATATAGCCTTCATTTCAATTGTTTTAATCACCTAATTTTTGATTCTATCCTCTTATACTTATTGTCTAAACATTCTGCCATTTGCATTCAAATTCTCGTTCTAATCACTTTCACATTCAAGCACAAAATCATTTATGGTTAAATTAACTTCCAATCTTCACGGACTACACTATATACCATAAAGGAGAGGTGTAATGACCCGTAAATTTTAACTGTTTTAATATCGTAATTAGTTGAAATTTTGTGAAATTTTAAATGATAAAATTTTGAAATATAAATTTGATATTTGGAATGCGTCTAGTTAAACATAGCAACTGGTAAATTTTCGTCCGAAAATATGAAAGTTTATTTCGCGCGTAAATTTACTTCAATTTAATCAGTTAAAAAGCGATGAAAATAAAATGTTTTCAGAACCTAAATATTTTTACATAGAAAAATTATAACCCATCTTCTGAGCAAACGTCATTTTTCGTTTTTCCAAATTCGGACTTCTTTGGCTCTGTCGATCTTATTTTCCTGTGATTTTGCTGCATTTTGCGTTAGTAGAAATTTCAAATTTTTATAATCCAATCGTACACTAATATCTGTATACCGTTTTGATCGTCTCGTCGTGCTGATCTCTACGATATATTCAACTCTGTGTTTTGAAATACGGTTCGCTGCAGGATCGATGATACAATTTGCAGTATCGGTACCGGTTTTATGACGTGGGTTTTGTGACCATTTGAATCCATTGTCCATTCAACTTTTCTTCGTAAAACTCAATAGCCGTTTTGCTATTATTATTTTCTTAAATTCATGTTCGAACTTTCTCTGTTCCCAACAGTTTCAAATATGATGGTGGTTCGTCTCTTCTATATCACTATCTCTGTCTTGTTTCATTTCTTTTCAAAAGAAAGAAAATAAGTAATAAAGTTTGCGTATATGCTCGGCCTTTTCCCAGTGCTTCCATTTCTTCCCCTTCTATCCTCAATCCACCACCAAATTATATCGCATGCAAGCCTTCGCCTCTCACCACAATAGCCGAGCTAGCCGAGATCACTACCGCCTGTACTTGTCACTTCCTTGCGCAAACTGATAATAGCCGTACACGTCCTCCTCTGACACGCCGGAGCCACCGCCAAGCCCACCATTCGGCCTCACGTCTCCCTGCCACCTGCGTCAGCACGCAGCAACGCCTTCGGCAGCCTCCACCACTCATCTCCCCTCTACCTGAGCAGTCCCCTAACTTGCCGACTCAGCACCAACTCCGCCCTCTCGCGACTGCCACTGGCCCGCAACTCCACCTAGCGCATCTACCTCGCGCCGCAAGAGCAGTCATGCACCCATCTTCGCTCGTCCATCCGCCTGACCAACCCGAGCTTCCACCTCAATTGCATCAATTCGCCTCTGCCCCATGGCTACTCGAACTCGTTCATATGTCTATAAGGTATACATATATATTGCTTGAAAATCCATGCGGCATCTTCGTTTTTCTTTGTTGTTGTCTGCACTGTGTGCTATACGTCATCTATATATAATAAGTAAAATAGATTTTTTCGCATACGGCCTTCAAAGTATTGAAGTTCTGTTATATATAATAATGTAATTTTGTTGCTGTATGTATAAAACTGTTTTATATACTGGTCTATTGTTTTAGTACACGTAAGTATACATTGGGGGAAATTTTTATAAATTTATATGTAGGTAGAGTTTCGGTTATGGTCTATATATGTTTTAATTTATGTAAATGGTGTATATTATCCGCTAGATAAAAAAAAGCTTATAAACTATGTATGATCTTGTATATGCGCACAAGCTTATATTGGTATTATAGTGTCTGTGTGTAAAAAAAAATTTTATGTCAGTCATAACTGTGTTGTTTATAAGTATAAGATTTTATGGGTTTGTATCTATATAATAAGTATACGCAGGAGTAACTTATAATTAGTGTATAAGTGTATATACATATGTGCGTTTAGAGTATTCGTATATATGAAAAAATGATTATGTCCAGATTGTTGAATTTTTCAGTAAAGTCTTTATAAGGTTTATAATATTATAGTTATGCAGTATTTTGAAATAGGTTATAGTCATATAATACAATGGTTTTATTTGGTGAAATGGTTTTAAATTACATATAGGTATATACGGATTTTAAATATGTATCTTAATTGAATATTTGTTTTGGGAGAACTAATAACATAATAAGGCATATATTTTCGGTCAATATCAAAACTGATTCCGTTTTGTTTTCACCGTTTTCCCAATTGTCAGCTTTGTCTGTCGTGCCTGTTTGCTTCATTCAAATTGTATCCAACTAGCGTTGCTTTGGAAGTTTTCCTCTCGTCAAATCTCTCTAGCCTCGAAAGGTGAGCAATCACTCACGATTAATGTTCTTTTATTTATTAAATTTGATTTCAATTGAAACGACAATTGAAATATGCTGTTGTTAGTTTTGTACAATGTTATATATGTTATTACTTGTATCAGTTCACCTATGACATCTGACACCATTATTTGTTAATTATACAATGATAATTTTGTTTGATTGATAATTGATTGTTTGTTTGTTGTTTATATTGGATGTTAAATTGTAACGTATAAAGTGACAAATATTATGCAAATAAATTTGACGTAGGATAATTAAAATTTGAATCGACATATATGTTGAATTTGATTAATTGAATATGACCCCTTTTAATTGTTAAATTAATCGACATGTAGAATAGTGATAATTACACTTTGAACCGTTGAACGTATATTGGATTAATTGTTGTAGTGTTAAAATTGAAATCGAATGACAATTGAAGAACCGTATTAATATTAGTGTAATAATCTTTAATCTACATGAAATGATAGTGTAGATTCTAGAGATAATTATATTAATTTGCACAAACAACAATGTGAATTAATACGATTATTTCGGGATTATTTGAATTAACTATTGGATTGTTATTGATTGTTGCTATTGCTTGTTTATTTACTTTGACACCATCCCAGTTATCACACTGCAAGTTCCCTTTGTTATGCTTTGATTTTTGAATTGAAATGGAATCGGGTTGAAATGATAAATACCTAAAATTAAAACTTTGACCTAGGATAGAGAATTAAATAAAACCCGATTGGTCAATAATTTGATTTAAAAATAAAATAAAGATTTTATTTGAATAAATAATGAGGTTTTGAAATGAAGTTGGAATTTGAACTTAATGAAAGGAATTATTAATATTTAATAATATGAATCAAAATATTAACATAGTAATTGATGAAAGAACGTTGTTTTAAAATTTGGAATTTTTAATAATTAAGTTTTGAAATTATTTAATAATTAAATAAGATTGAATTATTAATAATTAAATAAAATTGAATTCTTTGTTAAGTAAAATTGAACTTCTTGAATAAGTGAAATTAAGTTTCTTTATTAATTGAGTTTTGAAATTGTAACTAAGTAAATTAATAAGTGAAATTGAATTTCTCCAACAAGAAATAAAATGTGTTTTATTGAAATTAATGTAAGACTTGAAATGTAATGAATTTGATTTGATGAATTAAATTTAATGCAATTTGTAAGTTTGATACAATGGAGTTGAACTTAAATAATTGATTAATAACATTGGAATCGATTTGTGAAGGTTGAAGAAACTATTTTATTTTATAAAGTAATTTAAAATTATATTTAAAACTATTGATATTTTACTTTATAAATTTATTTTAATATAAATCATTTTAATATAAATCATTTTAATATAAATTATTTTATAAACTATTTTAACTTATAACTATTTATATAAACTATTTTATATATAAACTATTTTTATTTATAAATTATTTTATAAACTATTTTATTATATACAATTAATTTTAATATCTAAACTGTTTAAGAGGAAAGTGTTATGAATTCCAAAATGTTATGATTTCAAACTATAGTTTCAAAGTGTTATGGATTTCAAGGTTCTCGTTTTCAAAGTGTTTTGATTTTTAAAAGACTTACATTTTCGAAAGCGATATGACTTTGGAAAGTGATATGATTTTGGAAATGGATTTATTTGAAGTGAATTGATATCGTATGGATATGGTTTTGAAATGGAAATGATATTTCGGTTTTGAAATATGAACTATTTTGAAAGTTATTAAACGACCAATCGGTGGAATAATTACGAAAGTTATTAAAGAGACCGGAATTGGTTAGGGACATACTCACTGTTTAAACCGAAAACCACTTTAATAACTATACGCGGAGTGTGATCCAGAATGAAGTGGTTGGAATGATGTACCTGATGACTGAAGAAAGAGAACAATAATGGATAGCCTTGACACTTGTGTCAAATTGGAAATGACTAAAACAGGAGCCGTGCCGGGCCAAATGGGGGTTAGCTACCTCGAGTGTAACGATCCGTAAATTTCGACCATTTAAATATGTTGATTTAAATTGATTTTTGTAATTTAATGTAAAAAAGAAATGAAAATCTTATAATGTGTATTGGAGCGAATGTTGGAAATTAAGTGTTGCATAGGTAAATATAATAAATTCTTGATAAATTAGAATGAAATCCAATTGAAGGAATAGTAGAAACCATTATAATTTGTTAATTAAATTGATTTATGCAATAAAACATTTTAACGGTAATTGTTCGTAAATTTAGGTAATAAGGTATTACGTTATTTGGAAATTGAATTAATGGTAGAATAACAACTATTATAAATTACCAAATTAATTGGTCAATGAATATATTTGGAATTAAAGTTCATATAAATAGTAAGTAATTATGATGTTATTATTGATAATAAGCGTTACTAATTATTAATATAGTAACGGAAGAGTAAATGAAATGCAAGCATAGAAACTTAAGCTAAGGATTAACAATTGAAATGAAATGTCTTTTAAATGGAGTACTATAAATTTTCATACTAAGCTAAGAAGTGAATATAAGGAAACAAAGGCAAATAGTAAATCAATCAATGAATTTATATAGATTGTAAAGTTATAATGATAAATAGTAATTGGATGTCTTGTACGAAGTTATAATATTGTGTGAATTTTTAATAAAGAATAACTAGAATGAGATTCAAATTTGTATATTAATGGAAAGTTGAATAAAATTCTAATGAATGATAATAATGAAAAACGTATACAATCAATGTAGGTAAGTTATTACAATGTTTTTGTAATTAATAAACGTTTCTTTAATGGTGATTAATAACATAACGGAAGTGTGAATGTAAAGTAATTTATGAATATATATTTGGCGATTAAATCAAATCAATCTATAGAATTAAATTTTAAATTAATTGGAAGGAAATATGCAATAATTGCATTTATTTGTAAGTGGATGAAATTTATTTCTATATAAATTGAATATTAGAATAAGATGATAATTGTTAATGTAATAAGAGTAGGCCAATAACAATTCTTCCCATAAATTGATAATCGACTCAATAATGTAACACTATCCATAATAAGGCAATTAGATTGATGATAGAATGGAAAGTCTATTAAATGGAAATATTGAAAATAAAATTTGTAATTTCTAAATTTTGGAAATTTGAAGCAAGGGTAGTAATTATTGTAATAATTAAATGGGAGTCAACTAGAACTTAATAAACCTTAATGTATATTAATGAAATTGTGGCAATAGTGCAAAAACTTTAATCATTTACCCATTCTTTTATGCATTGAATTAGGTCTCAATCAAATAGAAACATTGGGCTGGTTATTAATAGCTTTTAAGTGAAAGTAAAACGTTAATGATAACAAGTATTTTAAGAATTAACCATCTATTTAGTATATTAAATTATAACTGATAACCAATTGCAATAAATAAAAATAATTATTACATTTACGTTAATTGAAGTAATATTTGAAATTTATGTAAATTCCATTTATAATATAACTATTGGTTGATATAGAATTTGTAAATCAAGATATATTAATATGTAAATTTTAGTAATTGGGTTTATTTCAAATAGATGAAATTTAATATTTAGATATTATGTAAATATAAATTTAGATGGAATTTAGAGATACTTAGGTAATAAAGCATGAATCCAATGGTAGTCTCATCTATTGGATACTAATAGATTGATAAATTGAATGAAAATCAAATAAAAAGAAATTTTTGCAAATTTAATTTATAATTTGCGAATATAATGAAAATTGAAATTTAACGCTAAAATGAATAAAATTGTTAACTCTAAATTTACATCTAGATTTGGTTTAAATTAATGTGAAGGATTAAGAAAGTAAAAGTGATAAAGATTGTCAATTTCAGAATTTAAATAGGAAATTTGATTTAATTAATTTATTTTAAATTTATTTAATTAATATAAAAATAGCCATTTTGGCCACTGACTCGGATTTCGACGAAACCAGTTTCATCGGATCCGTAACGGTGAATTATATTAATGTTTTAAGTTTCGTAGCAACCAGACTTGTCGTTTGATCGTACGGACTCAAAACGCCTTGAAATTTATGCAATTGAAATCAATTTGAAAATATTGATTTTTGCATAACTTCTTCATACGACACAATTTGAACCTGAAACCTTTTCCATTGCATTTAAAATATTTTAAAACATCTATTTTGATATATGGGTTGACCCAATTTCATTCCGGAGTCGAAACGGGCTTTTGGGTCATTCATCGTTCAGCGCGTTTATAGATCGGGTCCATCTATCCTATTTCGACTTTGCCTATATATATCCAGTTATAAACCCTAGCAGCCTCCATTCCTCATTTCTATACGTACTATTTCATTTGCTCTTCCTCATTTCCAATGGATGCAAACCCTAATCTTCCCAATCCAATTTCAATTTTTTTTTAAAAAAAAAAGAGAAATTTTTTTGCGGATCTGCAGCAACTTCGGGTCGTGCTTCGAGTTTCAGAGGCAAAAACGCTGCATCTACTTCGAGTCAGGAAGAAAACTACTCGGGTCTTCGGGTCGTTTTCGTAAAAACTCCAAGCAAGCACCGGGATTCTTAGGCGCCGGACCAGAGTTAAACCCGAAGTCGACTCAGCACCAGAATTTTCCAATTTTCAAATTTTCCTAACTTTTGCATACGGACTCGGATTCATGTGCGGTTTGTTTTGCTGGGATCATATTGAAATTCCGGACCTGATGACGCTAGTTTGGACGAATTCTGAGACGGTCAAATTTTTGGGTTTAAATTCAATTTAAATTCAAAAGGTGAGTGTTTTAACCCACTCACAACTTCTAAGATTTCTTATGTTTGTTAAATTAAATTTTGATGTGATTTAAAATTCATCTATGATTGTTTGGGCATATATTTAATCATCATCTCAGTTAGATAGCATTTAGTTAAATTTAATTATTATTTAATTTTTTTTATTGCATATAATTTGATAGTTAAATTTATTTATTATTGCATATAAACTGCCAGTTAAACAGTTATTAATTTTTATTGAATATAAACTATTCGTTGATGCCTGTTATATTTTATATGCTTTATATTGATGTTTTGTTTAAATTGGATGATGATTGTAATAAATGGTTGTTTATTGATATTTGGATGAATGGATGTTATATTTTATATTGTATAAACTGCAAGTTATTATACATTTTCATTTCATTCGGGATTGCGGTTTGAAATGATATATAACCGTAAACTTTTATTTTTAACTTACGGATTGAAATGATAAATATCCGTATCACTTGACCATAGGATAGAAAATTTTATACAGGCATCGTGGTCTATATATAAAATATTTTAAAGTGATTTTCTATGGTTTGGAAAAAAATATACGGTTTAATAAATATTAAATTTCGATATTATCTAAATATTATTTTATATATGGTTAAATTCTAAAATTTAAGCTATGTATAACTTGATGATGTTTTAAGTTTGATTTACGAATATTTCAAGTTTGAGCTTTATTTAAGTGATATTGAATATACTAAATAAATATTTCTAAACTAAATAATAGTAAATTGAATTAAGGTATATATAAGATTATCATATTTGGTTGGGAATTTTGGAATATTTAAAGACTTGAAATATATCAAAATTGAAATGTTTTATTGAAATTAAGGTATTATTGTTTTCAAAGTATTGGTTTTCGAAATTGTTATAACTTTGAAAGTAATATGGTTTGAAAATGAATTTATTTGAAATAGAATTTATTTAAGGATTATCTTTAAATATATTGATTTGAAATCGATTGAAATTTTGAGATTAAGAATATGACTGCATTATGTGATTTGGGTTTAAGATGGTTTTAAAGAATATTTCAAGTTTTATAATTAAAAGTAAGAATAGTGATTGAAAATTTGGATTTTATTTAAATGATATATTATTGAATTTGGTTTTAAAGTATATACTATTTTGAAGTAAATGATATGTTTTGAAATAGCAGTAATATTTTGGTTTTAAAGTATATACTATTTTGAAGTAAAGGATATGGTTTGAAATGGCAATAATATTTTGGTTTTTGATGTATATACTATTTTGAAATAAAGAATATGTTTTGAAAGGGCAATGATTGTGTTTTTAAAAGTATATATATATTTTTAAATGACCACAGTGTTATAATAACGATTGGTTGTTAAAGAGACCGGGATCGGATATGGACATACTCTCTGTCGATACCGAAAACCACTTTGATAACTGTGTACGCGGTGGAGTTCCAGAATGAAGTAGGATGGTGGCGAAGATCCTAAGGTATATACGTGGACCCAACTCCCGTGAGTTGGCATAAGGTGGCTAAAACAGGAGCGATTGACGAACGAAGGAGGTAGCACCTCTGATCGGATACACTTCTTCGATACCATTCTATTACTTTGTGATTTTGGTGGCCACCCTTCGATTTGGGAGTGTTGTTCGAGGTGGGCGGTAGTGGCTGCTATGCGTCACCACCAGTCCGGATGCGTAATTGGTATATCTACCCTGGCATTGCCTAGTTGTGCCGTGTCACCTACCATATCGAGCTTTACTACGATTTGTGATTTCTCCCGTAGCCTGTGGAGTATCGAGGGTAGCCCCCATTTTGGGAGTATGCTAATACTGGATAGACTATTGGGACTATTACGTGTTAAGGGGAATATTGGGTCACTCCTTCATGCTATTTAAAAGTATGTTTATTTTATATTAGACATTATTATAATAGCGAATATTACTACATAGTAGATAGTTTAACGGATCCTTAAGAGATGTGAATCCCGAACATTTCTGAAGTTACCGCACTCACATTAGACACTGGATAGGAGATGTCAAACCCCGTAAACATCTCTGACGCCGTTTACACTCATATTTATTTCATTGATTTAACTTACATAAGATCTTTTAGCTCTGACTCGAGTGTTTTCAATTCGCTCGGGTCAGCCCGAGCATTTCAGGATTTGAAGGCCTTAATTATGGAGGACGAAGACGAAGAATTATTATTACTATTTATTATTTATTATATTCCACCACACCCTTGTATTCCGCTGCATTAATTATCATTCTCTGGTATGTGTAACTCTGATATGTATTGTATAAGTATAATCAAATGTTTTGTAAAACAGCTTCATGAACTGTTATTTGATTATTATATTTTATCGTTCCGCTGCAAGATTCTATTTTGTTTCTTTTATTTCTCCACTTTTTCTTATTTACCCCATAACAATCCGCCCTTCTGTATGGTTTAAGTTGGCACGTGGATTTGCTTAAGCGTACAAAAAGGTGGGTCGTTACATCGAGCGAACACACTTCTTCGAAAACTACTCATTACTTGTTGTCGATTGGTGCACCCTTGATTTTGGGAGTGTTGTTTCGTGGTGTTGCGATCGCTGCGGCGATGCGTTCTCACCAGTCCGGATCAGGAAAACGGTAGTTTCACTACCTTGGGTATTGCCTCATGTGCCTTGTCATACTTGTATCCCTATATATGCGACCACTACGAATTTGTTTTGTGTTATACCTATGGAGTACTCCATGATATCCCACTAGTTTACGGTGGAGTTTACAGTGCTGTATAGACTATAACGCTTGTATAAAATGTGTTAAGGGGGATAATGGTAACGCCTTAACACTATTTTGGTAATTTATATTATTGATAGGCATTATCTATTTAGCGTATGCTACTACATAGTAGATAGTTTAACGGATCCTTAAAGGAAGGTTATTCCAACATCCTTTGAGTTACTCGTATTTCAGTTGCTATTTCACTTGAGTTGGATTTATTGATATAAGAATGTTAATCCTGACTTGAGTGTCTTGTGTTTTTGCTTTACGCTCGGGTCAGACCGAGTGTACCAGTATTCGAGACTCACCTTTGGAGTTGGAGCTTCGCTTGGAGATCCAGCTATCTATCCAGTTCAGATATCCAGTTGATTCTAGTGATGTATTCTGATATTGTATTTGACTATTGTATTCGAGACATCTGTTGTACCTTATTTAACTCTGATATGTATATAGTAGCTTCATGAACTACTATCTTTTGTTTCCGCTGCATTTATTACTCTATGTCTGTGATCTTCGATTATTTATTTACTGTATATGCTCAGTTTTGCCAAATTTAAATTAACAATTCGGTATTTTGAATTATTCAAGTCCGACATGTGCGGATGCGAATGGTCCAAAATACTGGGTCGTTACAGTTGGTATCAGAGCTTTGGTAGCTCTAGGCAAAACTTAGCATATAGGGTAAATGTATTTACAGAATCACTCATTCAAGTTTCAATCTCTTCCTTTTGACTCGATCCCTTTGAATTTTGGAACGTTCCCTACGAGTCCAAATTTCATTCGTGTCCCTCACTATTCGTCTTCTTTCAATTCTGGAGTATCACATAACTCCACTTCGAATGATCTTTATAATGAGTTGGTGGTCCCGCCAATCTCAAATTGATTTGTAAATGGGTAAAACTCTTTTACGATAGCATCGATTCACCGGAGATTTATATATCATCGGTTTAGATGCTGACATCTTTGGTTATGCCGAATTATATCTCTTGAGATCAATGTCGATTTGCCTTGGAATTCTACATTGATCTTATTCTTGAAGTCACGGTTGACCCGGTTAAGGTTGCCCGCGATTTATATAAATTTATCAATCTTCCTACTTTGTTATTAATCATCATATCATTGTTTCGAACTTATCTTCGAATCAAATTTCTCTTTGATTTGAGTCCATCAAATTTGAAACCCTATCCTTATTTTGAAAATTCATTCCTGTATCGTCAAGCAAAGAAATGTATTTGTAAACTAATATATAAACGTTTTAATATATGCTGTGTTGTTTGAGTTGTTGATGTTGATTTGGGTTTCCGATCGATTCGTCTGATCAACGCTATCGATAGGATTTCCAAAACACTTCAACAGAGCAAACTGACGCAATAGTATTTTCAAAATTTGGTAAATAAAATAATCTTGTATGATTATATTATATATAAGTATAAATTTTCTGAAATTGAATTGTTAACTGAATTGGTTGTCAGAAAGGTAATATTTGATTTTCACTATTTGTTTTGTAAATCGTTGATTATTCCAACATAAAAATAAATGGAATTATAAAAGTTGGTTTATAGATTTATTTAGAAATTTAAATGAATTTAAAGTAAGAATTTGAGAATTTAATTTCCTAAAAAAAAAATCAAGCTTTGGTTTTTAAATTTTTAAAATGTATATTATTGAAAGTATTTTCAAATAGAAACCATTTTCAAAGAATTTTAAAATATTGAAATCAGTGCTCTTCTCTTTGTCGCTGGAAAATAATCTCGGTGATGGCGGCCGCATCATCGACATTCATTTTCGAGTTTCGAAGTGGAGAAACCATTCTGTAGCTTTGCTACGGTTTTATTTGGAAATATATTTTAATTTGAATTTCTTAAGTATGACTTGATTTATATATATATGGGTATATTATTTTAAATTTAATTGGATTTAATATATATAGTATATACATAATTATCTCTAAAGGGTTTGAAATTAAACGGAAATTTAATTCTTAAAATTATGTTAAAGGATGTTTCAATTATAAATAAAGCTAAATTTTAGATAAATATTTAAACTTGAAATAATTGAATTTGAAAATATTATTTGTATAGTACTAAATTGCATTTCAACATAACTTACCTAAATCATTCAAAAGTTGAATATGTAATTGGATAATATACAATATAAAATGACTTTTATAAATAGAATTTGAGTTGTTATAATAAAGGGTATACACTTAAATTTTAGTTATAAATATTAATTGAAATGAATAGAATAGTAAGTTAATTGAATAATAGATGAAACAAATACATTTGTTTTGAAAGAATTAACAAATTGGAATTAGATAAACTTATGGAAATACCTTAAATTTAAAATCAATTATTGAATATAAATTTATTTAAATTTAAATTTATATGGTTTAAATTATTTTATATGGTTTAAATATATGTAATAAGATATATTAAGTGGAATAAACTTAATAATAAATTGGAATAAAAGAATTAACTTTGTTGAATAAAATATGAGTACAATAAGTGATTATAAAAATTGATGATTTAGAAATTGTTAATTGATGATGACTAGATAATAAGATAATGAATGTAGAAATAGATAGACTGATTTAACTTAAGTGAGACCAATGGATTTAACCAAATTGTTAAATATTAATTAATTTAAATTGAAATTTATATGGTTTAAATTAATTGTTTTAGTTGTATTCCAATCTATTTTCTTTCTAGTTGTTTCTATTCTGCTACCTCCTTCCTTTTCGAGGACGAAAAGTTTTGAGTGGAGGAGAGTGTAACGACCCGTAAATTTTAACTGTTTTAATATCGTAATTAGTTGAAATTTTGTGAAATTTTAAACGATAAAATTTTGAAATATAAATTTGATATTTGGAATGCGTCTAGTTAAACATAGCAACTGGTAAATTTTCGTCCGAAAATATGAAAGTTTATTTCGCGCGTAAATTTACTTCAATTTAATCAATTAAAAAGCGATGAAAATAAAATGTTTTCAGAACCTAAATATTTTTACATAGAAAAATTCTAAACCATCTTCTGAGCAAACATCATTTTTTTTTCCAAATTCGGACTTCTTTGGCTCTGTCGATCTTATTTTCCTGTGATTTTGCTGCATTTTGCGTTAGTAGAAATTTCAAATTTTTATAATCCAATCGTACCACTAATATCTGTATACCGTTTTGATCGTCTCGTCGTGCTGATCTCTACGATATATTCAACTCTGTGTTTTGAAATACGGTTCGCTGCAGGATCGATGATACAATTTGCAGTATCGGTACCGGTTTTGTGACGTGGGTTTTGTGACCATTTGAATCCATTGTCCATTCAACTTTTCTTCGTAAAACTCAATAGCTGTTTTGCTATTATTATTTTCTTAAATTCATGTTCGAACTTTCTCTGTTCCCAACAGTTTCAAATATGATGGTGGTTCGTCTCTTCTATATCACTGTCTCTGTCTTGTTTCATTTCTTTTCAAAAGAAAGAAAATAAGTAATAAAGTTTGCGTATATGCTCGGCCTTTTCCCAGTGCTTCCATTTCTTCCCCTTCTTTCCTCAATCCACCACCAAATTATATCGCATGCAAGCCTTCGCCTCTCACCACAATAGCCGAGCTAGCCGAGACCACTACCGCCTGTACTTGTCACTTCCTTGCGCAAACCGATAATAGCCGTACACGTCCTCCTCTGACACGCCGGAGCCACCGCCAAGCCCACCATTCGGCCTCACGTCTCCCTGCCACCTGCGTCAGCACGCAGCAACGCCTTCGGCAGCCTCCACCACTCATCTCCCCTCTACCTGAGCAGTCCCCTAACTTGCCGACTCAGCACCAACTCCGCCCTCTCGCGACTGCCACTGGCCCGCAACTCCACCTAGCGCATCTACCTCGCGCCGCAAGAGCAGTCATGCACCCATCTTCGCTCGTCCATCCGCCTGACCAACCCGAGCTTCCACCTCAATTGCATCAATTCGCCTCTGCCCCATGGCTACTCGAACTCGTTCATATGTCTATAAGGTATACATATATATTGCTTGAAAATCCATGCGGCATCTTCGTTTTTCTTTGTTGTTGTCTGCACTGTGTGCTATACGTCATCTATATATAATAAGTAAAATAGATTTTTTCGCATACGGCCTTCAAAGTATTGAAGTTCTGTTATATATAATAATGTAATTTTGTTGCCGTATGTATAAAACTGTTTTATATACTGGTCTATTGTTTTAGTACACGTAAGTATACATTGAGGGAAATTTTTATAAATTTATATGTAGGTAGAGTTTCGGTTATGGTCTATATATGTTTTAATTTATGTAAATGGTGTATATTATCCGCTAGATCAAAAAAAAACTTATAAACTATGTATGATCTTGTATATGCGCACAAGCTTATATTGGTATTATAGTGTATGTGTGTAAATTATTTTTTTTATGTCAGTCATAACTATGTTGTTTATAAGTATAAGATTTTATGGGTTTGTATCTATATAATAAGTATACGCAGGAGTAACTTATAATTAGTGTATAAGTGTATATACATATGTGCGTTTAGAGTATTCGTATATATGAAAAAATGATTATGTCCAGATTGTTGAATTTTTCAGTAAAGTCTTTATAAGGTTTATAATATTATAGTTATGCAGTATTTTGAAATAGGTTATAGTCATATAATACAATGGTTTTATTTGGTGAAATGGTTTTAAATTACATATAGGTATATACGGATTTTAAATATGTATCTTAATTGAATATTTGTTTTGGGAGAACTAATAACATAATATGGCATATATTTTCGGTCAATATCGAAACTGATTTCGTTTTGTTTTCATCGTTTTCCCAATTGTTAGCTTTGTCTGTCGTGCTTGTTTGCTTCATTCAAATTGTATCCAACTAGCGTTGCTTTGGAATTTTTCTTCTCGTCAAATCTCTCTAGCCTCGAAAGGTGAGCAATCACTCACGATTAATGTTCTTTTATTTATTAAATTTGATTTCAATTGAAACGGCAATTGAAATATGCTGTTGTTAGTTTTGTACAATGTTATATATGTTATTACTTGTATCAGTTCACCTGTGACATCTGACACCATTATTTGTTAATTATACGATGATAATCCCGTTTGATTGATAATTGATTGTTTGTTTGTTGTTTATATTGGATGTTAAATTGTAATGTATAAAGTGACAAATATTATGCAAATAAATTTGACGTAGGATAATTAAAATTTGAATCGACATATATGTTGAATTTGATTAGTTGAATATGACCCCTTTTAATTGTTAAATTAATTGACATGTAGAATAGTGATAATTACACTTTGAACCGTTGAACGTATATTGGATTAATTGTTGTAGTGTTAAAATTGAAATCGAATGACAAGTGAAGAACCGTATTAATATTAGTGTAATAATCTTTAATCTACATGAAATGATAGGGTTTATTCTAGAGATAATTATATTAATTTGCACAAACAACAATGTGAATTAATACGATTATTTCGGGATTATTTGAATTAACTATTGGATTGTTATTGATTGTTGCTATTGCTTGTTTATTTACTTTGATACCATCCCAGTTATCACACTACAAGTTCCCTTTGTTATGCTTTGATTTTTGAATTGAAATGGAATCGGGTTGAAATGATAAATACCCAAAATTAAAACTTTGACCTAGGATAGAGAATTAAATAAAACCCGATTGGTCAATAATTTGATTTAAAAATAAAATAAAGATTTTATTTGAATAAATAATGAGGTTTTAAAATGAAGTTGGAATTTGAACTTAATGAAAGGAATATATTAATATTTAATAATCTGAATCAAAATATTAACATAGTAATTGATGAAAGACATTGTTTTAAAATTTGGAATTTTTAATAATTAAGTTTTGAAATTATTTAATAATTAAATAAGATTGAATTATTAATAATTAAATAAAATTGAATTCTTTGTTAAGTAAAATTGAACTTCTTGAATAAGTGAAATTAAGTTTCTTTATTAATTGAGTTTTGAAATTGTAACTAAGTAAATTAATAAGTGAAATTGAATTTCTCCAACAAGAAATAAAATGTGTTTTATTGAAATTAATGTAAGACTTGAAATGTAATGAATTTGATTTGATGAATTAAATTTAATGCAATTTGTAAGTTTGATACAATGGAGTTGAACTTAAATAATTGATTAATAACATTGGAATCGATTTGTGAAGGTTGAAGAAACTATTTTATTTTATAAAGTAATTTAAAATTATATTTAAAACTATTGATATTTTACTTTATAAATTTATTTTAATATAAAATATTTTAATATAAATCATTTTAATATAAATCATTTTAATATAAATTATTTTATAAACTATTTTAACTTATAACTATTTATATAAACTATTTTATATATAAACTATTTTTATTTATAAATTATTTTATAAACTATTTTATTATATACAATTAATTTTAATATCTAAACTGTTTAAGAGGAAAGTGTTATGAATTCCAAAATGTTATGATTTCAAACTATAGTTTCAAAGTGTTATGAATTTCAAGGTTCTGGTTTTCAAAGTGTTTTGATTTTTAAAAGACTTACGTTTTCGAAAGCGATATGACTTTGGAAAGTGATATGATTTTGGAAATGGATTTATTTGAAGTGAATTGATATCGTATGGATATGGTTTTGAAATGGAAATGATATTTCGGTTTTGAAATATGAACTATTTTGAAAGTTATTAAACGACCAATCGGTGGAATAATTACGAAAGTTATTAAAGAGACCGGAATCGATTAGGGACATACTCACTGTCTAAACCGAAAATCACTTTAATAACTATACGCGGAGTGTGATCCAGAATGAAGTGGTTGGAATGATGTACGTGATGACTGAAGAAAGAGAACGATAATGGATAGCCTTGACACTTGTGTCAAACTGGAAATGACTAAAACAGGAGCCGTGCCAGGCCAAATGGGGGTTAGCTACCTCGAGCGAACACACTTCTTCGAAAACTACTCATTACTTGTTGTCGATTGGTGCACCCTTGATTTTGGGAGTGTTGTTTCGCGGTGTTGCGATCGCTGCGGCGATGCGTTCTCACCAGTCCGGATAAGGCAAACGGTAGTTTCACTACCTTGGGTATTGCCTCATGTGCCTTGTCATACTTGTATCCCTATATACGCGACCACTACGAATTTGTTTTGTGTTATACCTATGGAGTACTCCCTGATATCCCACTAGTTTACGGTGGAGTTGACAGTGCTGTATAGACTATAACGCTTGTATAAAATGTGTTAAGGGGGATAATGGTAACGCCTTAACACTATTTTGATAATTTATATTATTGATAGGCATTATCTATTTAGCGTATGCTACTACATAGTAGATAGTTTAACGGATCCTTAAAGGATGGTTATTCCAACATTCTTTGAGTTACTCGTATTTCAGTTGCTATTTCACTTGAGTTGGATTTATTGATATAAGAATGTTAATCCGGACTCGAGTGTCTTGTGTTTTTGCTTTACGCTCGGGTCAGACCGAGTGTACCAGTATTCGAGACTCACCTTTGGAGTTGGAGCTTCGCTTGGAGATCCAGCTATCTATCCAGTTCAGATATCCAATTGATTCTAGTGATGTATTCTGATATTGTATTTGACTATTGTATTTGAGACATCTGTTGTACCTTATTTAACTCTGATATGTATATAGTAGCTTCATGAACTACTATCTTTTGTTTCTGCTGTATTTATTACTCTGTGTCTGTGATCTCTGATTATTTATTTACTATATATGCTCAGTTTTGCCAAATTTAAATTAACAATTCGGTATTTTGAATTATTCAAGTCCGACATGTGCGGATGCAAATGGTCCAAAATACTGGGTCGTTACAGTTGGTATCAGAGCTTTGGTAGCTCTAGGCAAAACTTAGCATATAGGGTAAATGTATTTACAGAATCACTCATTCGAGTTTTAATCTCTTCCTTTTGACTCGATCCCTTTGAATTTTGGAACGTTCCCTACGGGTCCAAATTTCATTCGTGTCCCTCACTATTCGTCTTCTTTCAATTCTGGAGTATCACATAACTCTACTTCGAATGATCTTTATAATGAGTTGGCGGTCCCGCCAATCTCAAATTGATTTGTAAAGGGGTAAAACTCTTTTACGATAGCATCGATTCACCGGAGATTTATATATCATCGGTTTAGATGCTGACATCTTTGGTTATGCCGAATTATATCTCTTGAGATCAATGTCGATTTGCCTCGGAATTCTACATTGATCTTATTTTTGAAGTCACGGTTGACCCGGTTAAGGTTTCCCGCGATTTATATAAATTTATCAATCTTCCTACTTTGTTATTAATCATCATATCTTTGTTTCGAACTTATCTTCGAATCAAATTTCTCTTTGATTTGAGTCCATCAAATTTGAAACCCTATCCTTATTTTGAAAATTCATTCCTGTATCGTCAAGCAAAGAAATGTATTTGTAAACTAATATATAAACGTTTTAATATATACTGTGTTGTTTGAGTTATTGATGTTGATTTGGGTTTCCGATCGATTCGTCTGATCAACGCTATCGATAGGATTTCCAAAACACTTCAGCAGAGCAAACTGACACAATAGTATTTTCAAAATTTGGTAAATAAAATAATCTTGTATGATTATATTTTATATAAGTATAAATTTTTTGAAATTAAATTGTTAACTGAATTGGTTGTCAGAAAGGTAATATTTGATTTTCACTATTTGTTTTGTAAATCATTGATTATTCCAACATAAAAATAAATGGAATTATAAAAGTTGGTTTATAGATTTATTTAGAAATTTAAATGAATTTAAAGTAAGAATTTGAGAATTTAATTTCCTAAAAAAAAATTCAAGCTTTGGTTTTTAAATTTTTAAAATGTATATTATTGAACGTATTATCAAATAGAAACCGTTTTCAAAGAATTTTAAAATATTGAAATCAGTGCTCTTCTCTTTGTCGCTGGAAAATAATCTCGGTGATGGCGGCCGCATCATCGACATTCATTTTCGAGTTTCGAAGTGGAGAAACCATTCTGTAGCTTTGCTACGGTTTTGTTTGGAAATATATTTTAATTTGAATTTCTTAAGTATGACTTGATTTATATATATATATGGGTATATTATTTTAAATTTAATTGGATTTAATATATATAGTATATACATAATTATCTCTAAAGGGTTTGAAATTAAACGGAAATTTAATTCTTAAAATTATGTTAAAGGATGTTTCAATTATAAATATAGTATATATAGTGATGCTGATTTTGGAGGATGTCGAACGGATCGAAAGAGTACAAGTGGTACTTGTCATTTCATTGGACGATCTTTAGTATCTTGGTTTAGTAAGAAACAAAATTGTGTTTTACTTTCGATGTGTGAAGAAAAATATATCTCTGCAGCCTTGGCATGTGCTCAAGTAATATACAGGCAGCAAACACTACAAGGTTTTGGAATAAAAATTTCTAAACCAATAATTTATTGTGATAACACAAGCATTATAAATTTATCGAAAAATCTTATAAATCACTCTAGAACTAAATACATTGATATTATGTATCATTTTCTTCACGATAATATAGAAAAAGGAAATACATCGCTAGATTTTGTACCATCAGAAAATCAAATAGCCAATATATATACTAAACCCTTAAATAAAAATATTTTTATTAAATTACGATGAGAACTAGGAATTATATCGCTACATGAATTATAATTGATATTACTTTATAAAAAATTTTGAAAACAAAATTTTTCTTTGGTCAAAAATTGAAGCTGCAGACACTCGAACTCAGGTCTCTTGGAAGGAAGTTGTATGTTGTTCCAATGTACTATTATATTTCTTGTTTCAACATGATACTTCTCCTTTAATTATTCGTATGGCTATTATTTCTTAATTTTTCTTACCTCACATTTTTTCTTGGTCGAGAATCTCTAGAAAATTTACTCCTCAATCGGTAAAAACTTGTAATATTAGTATATAAGATCGGTATAAATATGCTTCAATTTTTTTCATTCCTCAAACTCACTTTTTCTATCCTCACTCGTTTATAAAGCTTACTCGTTTATAAAGCTATTTCAACTCAATCAATTTTTCAAACAATATAAACACTCTACAATGTCATCGCAAAAAGGATCCAACCAATCGTTACTAGTTTTTAGCACTCCAACCTTTGATTCTTCAAACAATTCTAATAATACAACTCCGGTATATATCCCAGTTAAGATTACACCCTCACCAAATCACATTGGGTATATGCCACAAGGAAAGAGAGCTAAAAGAAACTTAGGTTTTGGCTCTCCGTCAACCAAAGAGAAGATTGACGATATCCACCATTATCAATGAGAAACATTAGAGCTTCAATGCAAAATGTACTACGAGAAAATAGTGAATGCAAAATTCTTAAGCTTCTAGAACAATTCGCTCTGAAGTTTTGTGGATCATCTTCCAAGCAATGCATGCACCAACCATCTTCGCAACGTCCTCAAGTGTTGCCAAACTCTTAGGAACAAAGCTGTAACAACCCAGAATTTCTGATATTTGAAATTTGAATATTTAATTAATTTTAAATATAAAAAAGTAGGATTAATAAGTCGAAAGATTTATTTTTTTCGAATATCTGGATTTAATTGGATAATTAAATCGATAATTTAATAGTTGAAATTCCAGAAATAATTGAAATTGGGTTTAAAGTGATTAAATATGATTTATAAAGTTATATTAAATCATATTGAAGTTATAGTGATGTTTTAGAACTTTTAAAATCGAATTTTGAGTTAATCTGTGAAAATTGAATATTTTAATATTTAATCGACTAGTGAAAAATAGCCAATTTTTGAACAGTCTCAGAATTGGACGAAACTAGTTCCATTGGATACGTAATAGTTTGTTATTATCAAATTTCAATTTTCGTAGCAATCGGAGTTGTCGTTTGACCGTGGCAGCTCGAAACGCATCGAAATTGTTTTAATATTAATTTGGCGAGTTAAAATAGTCATTTTTCAAAAAGTCTCGGATTTCGACGAAACTGGTTTCATCGGATCCGTAATGTGATATTATTGTAAGATTTCAAATTTCAAGTCAATCGGATGTACCGTTTGTCCGAGGCAAGCCAAAACGCATCGAAATCGGTTTGAATCGGTTTAATTTAAAACTGATCGTTTTTCTCCGTAACTCGCACAGATGACCGAATTAGCTCCCGAAACACGTTCCATTGTGTTCAGAACACGGGGTAAACCTTATGAACGCCAGGCGGCACGTGTAATTTGGAGATTCTTTGGAAAAGTCGTTTTAAAATGAATTTAACATTATTTATATACGTATATATATATATATATATACACACGTTAACAATTGCAAAACCCTATTTCATTTCTTCAGCCGCAACCCTCATGATTCAATGGCCAGAAATCAATCTCCTTCTCCCCTCAATTACTCTCAATCCGTAGACAATTAGAAGAAGTGATCAACATGAAAGTTGTAGGGGACGACGATATCTTCAAATCCATACGGAGATGATGGGTATGGCGCAACGATGGAGGAGTTAGAAGGACGCGTTCTCCTGCTATTCACGCACGAATTCCAAAGCTAAGGGGGGGCCGAGCTCCACCCCATGGCAGCCGAGTGTAGAGATTGCAATGGTGCTTCGAATGGCGGTAGTTTGATGAAGTTTCGTCAAGCGTGGGGGAAGCGGCGATCAACCCTAGTTTTGGAGCAATGGGTTTCTTCACGTGAACAACCTGGAGATAATGCGTACGTGATGGAGAAGGAGGCCTGGTGCAGCTCAGATCTGGAGAAGCAAGGATGAACGGCCCAGATGTGTTGGGGTGGTAAAATATAAAAAGAAATGTAAATTTATATATATTTTAATTCGTTTAAACTTTAAACTATCATAACTTCTTCATACGAGGTCTGTTTTGGACGAAACCAATTGCGTCGGAATCATATGGTCGAGCACTACGCTATGAAAATGGATTGGAAGCGATTGGAGTCAGTGAAAATTTCGGGTAAAACTAAACGCACGTTTAATTTTATTCGAAATAAAACGCTGGAACGGAATTAAAAGCAAAGGTGGGAACTCCTCACTCAATCGAATGTTGTGTTTCGATTTAAATTTTAAATAGTTGAGATTTAAAATTGTTGATAATGATTGATTGTGTGATGGGATGATAAATTTCTATTTATTGTGATAAATAGACATTATACGCCGTTATTAAGCGGATGTTATTTATTAAAAACATATACAGCGATAATTTCACAGTTGAAGTGAAATTGGTATTATATATGTATATAGCAATATATATATATATTGGAATATGTATATATTGGAGTTGATTTCCCGCATTGTATAGCGGATGAGACCCTATTGCGCCGCATAATAGCGGATAATATTTATTAAACCCATATACCGCGATATTCCGTACTGGAGCGGAATTGGTATTGTGCTAACATCTGTGGATGCAGGGAAATAGGTTGGAGGGATCCAACTGGATTCCTCATCGTATTGATTTATTTACAGATATTGTTATATATTCTGTTGTCATATGATGATATATGATGTTTTGATTGTTGTGATTGATGATTGGTGCTGTTGCATCATCAGATTCATTTTTGAAGTTTAAGATAACGATTTTGATTTTTAAAGGGATTTTTGAAAGTATACGTTTTATAGAATTGGTTTATTTAAATTGAGATTTTTGGAATAATTATAAACGGTTTATATAAAAGATTTATAAAATTGATATTTATGAATTAAAATATTGGAATTATAAAATGAGTTTTTATAAATGTTAAAAGGAAGTATAAATGGATTTCATAAGTGAATGAAATTAATAGATTTATAATGTGAAGTTATAAAATGAATAGATTTTTGTAAAATAAAAGATTTATAAGTAATTAACTTATAAATTAGATTTTTGGTATAAAATTGAGTTATAAATCGAATTTGTTAATTCAAGGATTTTTATAAATCGAAGTTTTTATAAATAGAATTGGAATTTATAAACATTGTTTTATAAATTCGAAATCACTTATTTTGATAAATGAATTTTGGAAGTTAATTAAAGGAATTATATCCACGATTTTAGACATTGGATAATCCTTTAAAATAAATGTGTGGAAACATTGAATTGGGAAAATAAAGTATATTCACGATTTTGGACAGTGAATATATTATTAGATAAAATGGATATGTTTTGGAGAAGTGATATTACGAAATGAAGTAATTGTTTTAAAAGATGTTTAAAACGTGTTAAGTATCGAATACTTAGATTTCAACATTTATTGTTGAAATAGACGTTTCGAGGAATAAGGAAATGGTGGACTATAACACTGTTGTTATAGTAAATGGTTTCCGAAAGGAAATGTTTTATATAGTTTTGGGATTTATATATATCTATCTAAATTTCGAATCCCTATACTAGTGATTTTGAGTTGTCATAACTATGTTTTACGTAACATTCATTTTGACTCAATTAAATGTGTTTAAGAGAATGATTTCCTTAAAGAATGAAATATATACTTAATTATGATTTAAGTATATTGAATATTTTCAAATGTTGAAAATAAATGGATTTGTGAATTACCTATTATTAAATAGGTATGGAAATGTTTTTTTCCAATATGAAGTGAAATGTTTTGAGACTTTATCTTCAAAGATAAATTGAAATGTGGAAATTGATTTGAAATTGTTTTCAAATAGTTGAAGTGTGGAAATTATATATCTCGTAAAGATATTTTTTTTGGAAGATAAATAATTTGGAAAATTATTTGGAATCTGTTGATGTTGCACACCTTTATTGATAGTTAAATAACCGACTATCAATAATTACCTTGAATGGGTATTTGTTGTGATTTGCTTGAATTTGAATGCCACACTTATTTTTGAATAAGCGCTCACTATTCGGGTTAGCCGGGAAAGGACCTTTGTGTCATATAACCCATTCCGAATTAGTGATACGATGATATGGATCATATTGAAGACCGGTGGTGAAGACCGGTGGTGAAGACCGGGTATTTGTAAAAACGATAGGATGACCTATCGATTGTCTCTGCACCGTTAGCTACGGTATAGAGATTTCCTTTGTGATGGGAAGTTTTATCGGGATTGTGAATATCCGGATTTGTAAGGGCTTTTTTTGGAAGTGCCTTCGGTTCTGTTCGAACCCGGAACAGACTTGTATGGTTACGTGTCTGACATTACATTTTGAGATGTAAAGCTGATTTCTTTCAAATACATTTCTGTTGGTGGCGGAGAATTTATTCTCTTAGCTTAACACCCTTCTCTAAGACGTACAAGCTCGGAGGTTATGTAGTTGAAGGTTATCAGCGATATATTCCCAATTTGGTAATGTGACATGCTGAGTGTTGCTGTGAAATGATCATTGTTTGATCATTTGTGATATGATCATTTGTTTGATCATTTATCTTTGTGATCATTACTTTGATCATTTGTTTGACCCAAAGCATAGCTTTTGTATAAAGCGTAGCTTTGTGGACGAGACTTCGTCAGGGCCTCACAACCCGGGAATGGTCGAAACAGGAATGTTGCGGCAAGGTTATGAGGGTCGCGCCCTTTAGGGTATGTCATTTCCTTCTGGAAAGGGGTGGTATCATGGTATGGAGACCAGATACTTACTCATGTGGACACACCTTATTTATTATGTGTGATGTTGGTTACCGAGCGCTCGGATAAAGGTCCCAAAGGACCGGGTGATGACATATTCGTGAGTTACCTAGTTACAGGGGTAACCCGGCCTTGTTTGGCAAAGAGCAGTTTGTCTCTCGGGACGTCCAGCCAGAGGCGATCCCATTCGGCAGTAGGAAAGGAAGTTCCTTAGCCTGACCATTTGTTGGGAAATCCAAAGAAACAATACGAACCCTTTACGATTGAAATTGTATAACCTGTCTCCTCAAGAGGCAGCTATAGTAGGCATAATATAGTGGTACCTATGCTGGCTAAGATTAATATTGTATTTTCGAAAGAATTTTACACTATGCACTAGTAATAATATCAAAAATGTAAATTTTTGCGTAGTAAGCATTTTTGACTATCATAAGAAGAAATCTCCTCCAAGTCTGCGATTGCATTGTGTGTGTGGTGGGAGGTCTTATGGTAGTTTCATTTTCCAAAAGCATTGCGGGTTTCAATGTTAAAATTCTATTGTTGTTTATCTCTAAAGATAAACTGTTTTAGTTCTCACACCAGTCACCATGACTGACCTGGAGTTTATTGTTTCCTTCCTAAACTCTGGGTGCCCATTATTTTCCACACGGGCAGTCTAGAGTTAGGTTATCAGATCATTCTGGATTCAGGAGATGCTGTGGAGCTCAGTGGCGAGCTGGATGGCGAGACGTACCACTTGTATATGATATTATTATTCCGCTGTGTATTCTGTATGAGGACAAGTTTATATAACTGTCCAGTGTGTTGTATTGTTGTTGTAAACTCTGATGGTGATGTGATGTATAAAATGATATAGTTCTTTGTTTTAAAAGATTATTCATTTATCTATTATATGTTGTTCAGCTGCGAATGTGAGATTCTGATATTGTTTCTGTTTCTGTTGTTTCTTCTTTCTTTTCCTTCTGTCTTCTTCTACCTCTTCTTTTTCTACATAACAATTCGGTTTTCCGGCATTCGATTGCTCGGCAGTTGATACAGTGAATGTATTAATGTCGATTTTCGAGCAACGAAAAATCGCGTCTGTTACATTTGGTATCAGAGCATCCGGTTAAGCGACAACCCTGCTCTGTTGGGTGTTACTTATTATAGATAGAGTCAGTAGTACTCTAGAATGAGTTGAGTGTAATAATAGATACGAGCGCGTATTTGTTAGTGAATATAAAATTGTTTTATATTGTGATGATTGGTTTTTTGAGTGGTATATGGATTCTGGTCGGTATAGTCTGTACAACTCTATCGATAGGGATCTCTAAACAGTTGTTCAGAAAATTCGACACGATATTGTTTTAAATTGGGTAAATGAAATAATTTTACCTCGATTATATTTTGTATATAAAGAAATAATTTTTCTGAAATTATTAAAGTGTATATGATTGATTGTTTGGATGTTGAAAATATAAATATATATAAGTTAATAAAAGTTGTTTGAATAAGTTAAATAAAACAACAATTGTAAAAGAATAAAGTGTATAAGCAAATGAATTATAATGTATGAAGTTATAATAAAAATGATTTACAATGGTAAAAAAATCTTATATATAAGAAGTGAAATTATATAAGTAAAAGATTTATAAATGTGATTTATAATCTGAAATAAAATTCCAGAGAAGTGTTTTGAAAGGATTTGATGTTTTGGAAAAAATTGTTTTGGAGAGATGAAAGCTCTAAACTCTTTTCGGTCGCTGGAAAATAATTCCGATGATGACCGCGGCATCATTGGTGTTCATTTTCGGGTTTCCAAAAGAGGAATTGCTGCCATATTATTTTAAATGAAAGTTGTTTGGAAATTTTGGATTTGTTTTAGAAATTCAAAAGATAAATTGAATTGATTTCAAAATGGTTTTGAAAGGTTGAAAAGACTCTGGAATCCTATTTAAAATATTTATGGGAATGATAATGAGTTGATAACTTATACCATTTGAATTTTTGATAGAATAAATTTAACTTAAGGATGGAGTTAAATAAAAATAAGTATAAGTAAATCAATTAAATCTAAGCTGTAATTGTTGAATATAAGTAATCAAGTTTTGAACTTATAATATGAGATAATAAATTTGACTTTGGTAAAAGTTAAATAAAATTTGAATCTGAATTGGATTTATAAATGGAAACTTAAGTCAGTTTGAGCAAATGATGTTTGAAATGGAAAATAACTTAAGTAATGTTGAATGAGTTTGATTTTGATATTGAAGTAAATAATCAAGTGGATTAAATGAATGTGAACTTGAGTTATATAAATAAAATTCAACTTTATTTGTTAAATGGATTAGCAATTGAATAAATGGATTGAATGTTAATTAATCGAATGTGAATAAATTGATATGGAAAAATGAATGTAAGTGTTAATTCATAAAAGCTAAATGTTATTGGAAGTTGAATAAATTGAATGGGAGTCAATTTAATATAAACCAATTGGAAAATTTAATATGTTGAACCAAATTGAGTGTAAGTAAAGTAAATTGAATTTATTTGGTTGTGTAGAATGACATTGATTGTTAGATGGTTGTTGATTGATTGTATATAAATTCATTAAGTGTTGATGAAATTGAATTAGCAAAAAAAAAAATAGAAGCTATGTAATTAAATTCAAATTGGAAGTAAATAAATTTGAATAGAATTGAATTCAATTTGAATTTAAAGTGAACCAACTTGAATTTAAATTAGTGAATGTAAACTAATTGAAAATAAATTGAATGTAAGAAATTGAGTTGAAACTATTCAGATTGAATGGAATTGTATGTAATTGGGTTGCAAATAAATGAAACTAGTGTTAAAACCTTTAATATGTGCTTATGAATGAATATCACATGTATTGCTTATGAAAACTACTTGTTATTATTGAAAACAAGTGAAATGTGAATAAATTTTATATATTTGTCACTTATATGTTTAAATTGAGTAAGTACAGGTGCGGTGGCTACTGTTCGGTTGATTTGGTTGCGCTAATATGCTAAATTAATAACTGCTTTGCTTAAAAATGCTAAAAAGGTACACCTACGCAATAAAAAATAGGAAATATGAACTGTTTTTTTGCTTTTCCGACCGGGTGGGTCGATGTATACATATTTATGTCTATTGTGATCCTACTACAATCGAACCGCGCAAAGGGGACGCTGGCGAATTTTTCTGGAAATGTAAGGCGTTAGAAAATTTTTGCGAAATTTTCGAAATATTCGTTAATGAAAAGTTAATTTCTAAATTGTAATGAAAATGTAGGAATTGAACTAGAAAATGGAAACCATTGTTTTGGGTTGAAGTTAAAGGTTTTGGAAAAGGTGAATATAAAATTTTCATGAAATGGATTTCTGAAAAGTTAATGGATTTTGTGAATCTTTCTTACTTGGTAATTTCGAGGACGAAATTCTTTTAAGGGGGGAAGTTTATAACGACCCAGAATTTCTGATATTTGAAATTCGAATATTTAATTAATTTTAAATATAAAAAAGTAGGATTAATAAGTTGAACAATTTATTTTTTTCGAATATCTGGATTTAATTGGATAATTAAATCGATAATTTAATAGTTGAAATTCCAGAAATAATTGAAATTGGGTTTAAAGTGATTAAATATGATTTATAAAGTTATATTAAATCATATTGAAGTTATAGTGATGTTTTAGAACTTTTAAAATCGAATTTTGAGTTAATCTGTGAAAATTGAATATTTTAATATTTAATCGACTAGTGAAAAATAGCCAATTTCCGAACAGTCTCAGAATTGGACGAAACTAGTTTCATTGGATCCGTAATAGTTTGTTATTATCTAATTTTAATTTTCGTAGCAATCGGAGTTGTCGTTTGACCGTGGCAGCTCGAAACGCATCGAAATTGTTTTAATATTAATTTGGCGAGTTAAAATAGTCATTTTTCAAAAAGTCTCGGATTTCGACGAAACTGGATTCATCGGATCCGTAATGTGATATTATTGTAAGATTTCAAATTTCAAGTCAATCGGATGTACCGTTTGTCCGGGGCAAGCCAAAACGCATCGAAATCGGTTTGAATCGGTTTAATTTAAAACTGATCGTTTTTCTCCGTAACTCGCACAGATGACCGAATTAGCTCCAGAAACACGTTCCATTGTGT
This sequence comes from Allium fistulosum, assembly GCA_030737815.1. Taxonomy (NCBI): domain Eukaryota; kingdom Viridiplantae; phylum Streptophyta; class Magnoliopsida; order Asparagales; family Amaryllidaceae; genus Allium; species Allium fistulosum. The sequence continues at coordinate 5,603,313 of JASFAW010000015.1, forward strand.
TCGGAATGCAGGGTAAACCTTACGAACACCAGGCGGCACGTGTAATTTGGAGATCGTTTGGAAAAGTCGTTTTAAAATGAATTTAACATTATTTATATACGTGTGTATATATATATATATACACACACACACGTTAACAATTGCAAAACGCTAATTCATTTCTTCAGCCGCCACCCTCACGATTCAATGGCCAGAAATCAATCTCCTTCTCCCCTCAATTACTCTCAATCCGTAGACAATTAGAAGAAGTGTTCAACATGAAAGTTGTAGGGGACGACGATATCTTCAAATCCATACGGAGATGATGGGGTATGGCGCAATGATGGAGGAGTTAGAGGGCCGCATTCTCCTGCTATTCACACACGAATTCCAAAGCTAAGGGGGGCCGACCTCCACCCCATGGCAGCCGAGTGTAGAGCTTGCAATGGTGCTTCGAATGGCGGTAGTTTGATGAAGTTTCGTCAAGCGTGGGGGAAGCGGCGATCAACCCTAGTTTTGGAGCAATGGGTTTCTTCACGTGAACAACCTGGAGATAATGCGTACGTGATGGAGAAGGAGGCCTGGTGCGGCTCAGATCTAGAGAAGCAAGGATGAACGGCCCAGATGTGTTGGGGTGGTAAAATATAAAAAGAAACGTAAATTTATATATATTTTAATTCGTTCAAACTTTAAACTATCATAACTTCTTCGTACGAGGTCCGTTTTGGACGAAACCAATTGCGTTGGAATCGTATGGTCGAGCACTACGCTATGAAACTGGATTGGAAGCGATTGGAGTCAGTGAAAATTTTGGGTAAAATTAAACGCACATTTAATTTTATTCGAAATAAAACGCTGGAACGGAATTAAAAGCAAAGGTGAGAACTCCTCACTCAATCGAATGTTGTGTTTCGATTTAAATTTTAAATAGTTGAGATTTAAAACTGTTGATAATGATTGATTGTGTGTTTGGATGATAAATTGCTATTTATTGTGATAAATAGACATTATACGCCGTTATTAAGCGGATGTTATTTATTAAAAACATATACCGCGATAATTTCACAGTTGAAGTGAAATTGGTATTATATATGTATATAGCAATATATATATTGGAATATGTATGTATTGGAGTTGATTTCCCGCATTGTATAGCGGATGAGACCATATTGCGCCGCATAATAGCGGATAATATTTATTAAACCCATATACCGCGATATTCCATACTGGAGCGGAATTGGTATTGTGCTAACATCTGTGGATGCAGGGAAACAGGTTGGAGGGATCCAACTGGATTCCTCACCGTATTGATTTATTTACAGATATTGTTATATATTCTGTTGTCATATGATGCTATATGATGTTTTGATTGTTGTGATTGATGATTGGTGTTGTTGCTTCATCAGATTCATTTTTGAAGTTTAAGATAACGATTTTGATTTTTAAAGGGATTTTTAAAGTGATTTTTGAAAGTATACGTTTTATAGAATTGGTTTATTTAAATTGAGATTTTTGGAATAATTATAAACGGTTTATATAAAAGATTTATAAAATTGATATTTATGAATTAAAATATTGGAATTATAAAATGATTTTTTATAAATGTAAAAAGGAAGTATAAATGGATTTCATAAGTGAATGAAATTAATAGATTTATAATGTGAAGTTATAAAATGAAAAGATTTTTGTAAAATAAAAGATTTATAAGTAATTAACTTATAAATTAGATTTTTGGTATAAAATTGAGTTATAAATCGAATTTGTTAATTCAAGGATTTTTATAAATAGAATTGGAATTTATAAACATTGTTTTATAAATTCGAAATCACTTATTTTGATAAATGAATTTTGGAAGTTAATTAAAGGAATTATATCCATGATTTTAGACATTGGATAATCCTTTAAAATAAATGTGTGGAAACATTGAAATGGGTAAATAAAGTATATTCACAATTTTGGACAGTGAATATATTATTAGATAAAATGGATATGTTTTGGAGAAGTGATATTACGAAATGAAGTAATTGTTTTAAAAGATGTTTAAAACGTGTTAAGTATCGAATACATAGATTTCGACATTTATAGTTGAAATAGACGTTTCGAGGAATAAGGAAATGGTGGACTATAACACTGTTGTTATAGTAATGGTTTCCGAAAGGAAATGTTTTATATAGTATTGGGATTTATATATATCTATCTAAATTTCGAATCCCTATACTAGTGGTTTTGAGTTGTCGTAACGATGTTTTACGTAACATTTGTTTTGACTCAATTAAATGTGTTTAAGAGAATGATTTCCTTAAAGAATGAAATATATACTTAATTATGATTTAAGTATATCGAATATTTTCAAATGTTTAAAATAAATGGATTTGTGAATTACCTATTATTAAATAGGTATGGAAATGTTTTTTTTCCAATATGAAGTGAAATGTTTTGAGATTTTATCTTCAAAGATAAATTGAAATGTGGAAATTGATTTGAAATTGTTTTCAAATAGTTGAAGTGTGGAAATTATATATCTCGTAAAGATATTTTTTTTGGAAGATAAATAATTTGGAAAATTATTTGGAATCTGATGATGTTGCACACCTTTATTGATAGTTAAATAACCGACTATCAATAATTACCTTGAATGGGTATTTGTTGTGATTTGCTTGAATTTGAATGCCACACTTATTTTTGAATAAGCGCTCACTATTCGGGTTAGCCGGGAAAGGACCTTTGTGTCATATAACCCATTCCGAATTAGTGATACGATGATATGGATCGTATTGAAGACCGGTGGTGAAGACCGGTGGTGAAGACCGGGTATTTGTGAAAACGATAGGATGACCTATCGATTGTCTCTGCACCGTTAGCTACGGTATAGAGATTTCCTTTGTGATGGGAAGTTTTATCGGGATTGTGAATATCCGGATTTGTAAGGGCTTTTTTTGGAAGTGCCTTCGGTTCTGTTCGAACCCGGAACAGACTTGTATGGTTACGTGTCTGACATTACATTTTGAGATGTAAAGCTGATTTCTTTCAAATACATTTCTGTTGGTGGCGGAGAATTTATTCTCTTAGCTTAACACCCTTCTTTGAGACGTACGAGCTCGGAGGTTATGTAGTTGAAGGTTATCAGCGATATATTCCCAATTTGGTAATGTGACATGCTGAGTGTTGTTGTGAAATGATCATTGTTTGATCATTTGTGATATGACCATTTGTTTGATCATTTATCTTTGTGATCATTACTTTGATCATTTGTTTGACCCAAAGCATAGCTTTTGTATAAAGCGTAGCTTTGTGGACGAGACTTCGTCAGGGCCTCACAACCCGGGAATGGTCGAAACAGGAACGTTGCGGCAAGGTTATGAGGGTTGCGCCCTTTAGGGTATGTCATTTCCTTCTGGAAAGGGGTGGTATCATGGTATGGAGCCCAAATACTTACTCATGTGGACACACCTTATTTATTATGTGTGATGTTGGTTACCGAGCACTCGGATAAAGGTCCCAAAGGACCGGGTGATGACATATTCGTGAGTTACCTAGTTACAGGGGTAACCCGGCCTTGTTTGGCAGAGAGCAGTTTGTCTCTCGGGACGTCCAGCTAGAGGCGATCCCATTCGGCAGTATGAAAGGAAGTTCCTTAGCCTGACCATTTGTTGGAAAATCCAAAGAAACAATACGAACCCTTTACGATTGAAATTGTATAACCTGTCTCCTCAGGAGGCAGCTATAGTAGGCATAATATAATGGTACCTATGCTGGCTAAGATTAATATTGTATTTTCGAAAGAATTTTACACTATGCACTAGTAATAATATCAAAAATGTAAATTTTTGCGTAGTAAGCATTTTTGACTATCACAAGAAGAAATCTCCTCCAAGTCTGCGATTGCATTGTGTGTGTGGTGGGAGGGCTTATGGTAGTTTCATTTTCCAAAAGCATTGCGGGTTTCAATGTTAAAATTCTATTGTTGTTTATCTCTAAAGATAAACTGTTTTAGTTCTCACACCAGTCACCATGACTGACCTGGAGTTTATTGTTTCCTTCCGAAACTCTGGGTGCCCATTAATTTCCACACGGGCAGTCTAGAGTTAGGTTATCAGATCATTCTGGATTCAGGAGATGCTGTGGAGCTCAGTGGCGAGCTGGATGGCGAGACGTACCACTTGTATATGCTATTATTATTTCGCTGTGTATTCTATATGAGGACAAGTTTATATAACTGTCTAGTGTGTTGTATTGTTGTTGTAAACTCTGATGGTGATGTGATGTATAAAATGATATAGTTCTTTGTTTTAAAAGATTATTCATTTATCTATTATATGTTGTTCAGCTGCGAATGTGAGATTCTGATATTGTTTCTGTTTCTGTTGTTTCTTCTTTCTTTTCCTTCTGTCTTCTTCTACCTCTTCATTTTCTACATAACAATTCGGTTTTCTTGCATTCGATTGCTCGGCAGTTGATACAGTGAATGTATTAATGTCGATTTTCGAGCGATGAAAAATCGCGTCTGTTACAGAAGCCCTCAATGTCCTCAAGTGTCGCCAAACTCTTGGGAACGTGGTAATGTATGGTCTCATATCTATCCATTACAAGAAATCACTAAGGTTTAACCACACTCGGATGATTCGAAAAATTCCGAAAACTAATTTTTTTTATAAATATTAATATTGTAATTTGAAAATGTATTGTTGTTTGAAAAAATAAGTATAATTTTATGATTGACATTATATTAACCTAGAAAACATACAAGCTTATATATTATTTAGATTAAATTAAAGAAAGATTAGAAGAAAGGAAAAACTCAGCAAAAACAACAGATTCAGTCGATTGGCATAGGGTAAACAGTCGACTAAATATTCAAAATAAATTACAATTTTTACTGCAACCAGTCGACTAAATGGTTCGATCTAGTCGACTGAATACCAAAGTAAGTAACTAAGGATCGTAATATGCAATATTAACTAAGTTATCTACTAGTGCGGAATATAAATATAAAAGTAAAGTAAATGACACCAGGGATTTTTATACTGGTTTGAACTTCCCGTTCTACGTCCAATCCCAGACTCCTTCTGGAATTTAACTATCAATCCTCACTTAACCAGGAATAGGTATTACACCGCCTGAGCAATTGAACAGGACTTCGACCGCCTAAGCAACTGAATAGGACTTCAACCGCCTGAGCAACCGAATAGGACTTCAGTAATATAGAGAATTTTCTTGACTGATTGTGCTCTTTTAATAACACGGATAAGTCTTTAGAGTACTCCCTTACCATAGTCTTCTCCTTTGTGGTATATAGTGTAGTTCGTGAAGATAGGAAGTTAATTTAGTCATAAATGATTTTGTGCTTGAACGTGCAAGTGATTAGAATGGGAATTTGAATGCAAATGGAAGAATGTTTAGACAATAAGTATAAGAGAATAGAATAAAAAATTAGGTGATTAAAACAAATGAAATGAAGGCAATATATAATGTTTAATTGTTGCAACTTATCATGAAAGGTAACGATCAAAAGATATGGAAACAACTCTTGAATCAAGGTGTGACATCCCGGAATTTCTGACAATATCAATTTAATAATCTGCATTTAAAATTAAATTGATTTGATGATTTTTGTTAATAAAATCTGAATTGACTTAATAATCTTCTTTTGAATAAATATTTAATTGAGAATTTATCTTTTAAAAGCTAATAAATTGTTTTCTATTTACCATATATATATATATATTTGTATATATTATAAATAGAAATCTTTGGGTTGAATTTAATAATTAAATGAATCTTATTTTATAATTCTAATATTTTTGATAGTTGGGAAATTTGATTTTTAATTTAATATTAAGCTATTAAATAAATACCCATATGGTTTTAAAATAGTTAAGATAAATGTTTGATTGATTTAAATTATATCTTAGCTTAGGGTAAGATAAATAAAAGGTTTATTTTAAAATATTGTTTAGTAAATATGAGATATGAGTTTATTAAATAATAATAGGAAGTTATAATCTCTTTTATAAATTAATTAAATTTGGCAAATTGTTATTTTCAAATAACATTATTAATATATTGGTTTATATATATGAATATAAATAGATTTTTAATATAGAAGTGTTATTTTCAAATTTAATATGTAGTTGTATATGTATATATACAACTTGAGGTTTAAATTTGATTTTGAATTTATTTGAATTCAAAAGCCTTGAGATTTGAAAGAGTAAATATTTAAAATGTTTTAATTTAAGAGATAATTGTATAAGCTTTTGTATAATTGGCTTTATTTTTATTTCTTAAAATTTATCTATATATATATTAATAAGTAAATGAAGTATTGAATAGTTTAAGTTAAAAATAAAAGAGAATAAAAGTAAAACACATTACCTAAAAATCTAATAATATAGTCTATAAGAATGCTCACATATGTTTACAAGGCTGGAAGCATTCTGTAGGTAACTTGTAAAATTATGAAGGCAAGAAGATACAAAGACACTTAGAAATTCTGGAAACACTTATTTGCTAGGCTGTAAGAATATAAAAGGGAAAGAAATAAACATACGTTCTTGTTTGCTCAGTAAAACAATTTTGTACACTTGAAGAACAAAGTAAAAAAATGTACTTAAGTGTGTAGGCAAGAAAATATAAACAAAGTATACATATGTATATGCAAGGAAAAATAGAGCATAGGCAGACAAGAAGCAAATCTATAAACAAATAACATGTAAAGCTTCCAGGCAAAGGAAGGTAACCTGTAATTATGCAAAGCTAGAACATAGTGAAAATAAAATATCTATGAATATAAAAATAGAAATGAGGTAAGGTTGTAGACATTAAGTACCATTGCATTAAATGCCAGCCAAAACAAAGTCTATTCGAATGGTTGAAAAAATCATCTCAGCCCCATAACCTACCTGATAAGCTAAAGAGAGAAAAAATCTCTGGTCATTTTGTACAAGTAAAATGATGCCATCCTGTGAACTCTTTTCCATATATCAATCTATTTCATTTCAATTCGTTCAAAAGAAACTTAGCATTTTCCACTCCAAAGTTTTCAAAGACATACAAACTAAAGCTTTAGTTCAACCCAAAGCTAACAGGAGAATCAAGCTAGCAACTTTCAAGCAGGTTTCCAGTTTTAAAAAGCTTTTCCCAAAACAATAATGTGCTCTGTTCTTTCAAAATACAAGGTGAGTAACATCACACTTTTGAAAACTTCAATTTGATTTTGGTTGCATGTCAAGTTTTGGAATGTTGTTACTTTGTGAATATATTTGTGTGGTGATCTCTGCATATATATATGGATGTATTGATATGTGAATATGTTTATTACCCTGTAGCACCTCTGTCACTAGTTTGTTTCAAGCTAAAGACTTATTCAAAAAAAAACAGTATCTCTTGATCCACCCTATATTAGGATTTAAGTATTAAACAAAATTTGTTTGTTTGGTCCTAGAGTAGGTTTAAATTTTTAATAAAGTTGTATAAAACTGAAAAGGGTCTGGAAATCCAAGAAGACAGTCATACTTCAGTTTTGTCAAATTTTCAAACATGTTAATTTAACAACTCAGTAATATAAACTGAATCTTTATGCCAAACACTGATTTTTAAAACAAAAATCACATTTTTTAGTAAGGGTTTGCAAGAGCATTTCTGGGTTGACCAGAATTGGAGTTTTGGAAATCACTGGTGATTCCAGTGATTGGAGAGATCGAGTTCCTCTCTGATGATAGTGGGATGTATGGAGAGTTGGGGAAAAATAGTGGGAAGGTGGTCAGGGCTCGGTGGTGACGATGGGAGGTGGATGAAGTTTGTTGACCTAGTTTCGGCTGGTCTGGAAATCGTGATCATCACGATGTCTGGGAATGATCGAGTTTGATAAAACTCTGGGGGATGGAAGTTTGGACGAAGACGAGGAGTTAGCCGGAGTTTCAGATTTTCTGGTGGACAGGGGGTCGAGGACGGCGCGTTTTCAGATTTCGTTCTTGTTTCTAGTTTTGAAGCATGAAACTCGATTTCGAGTTCGACCTAAGGATGTCGATCTGATGATTGCGAGAGGGTGTGAGGGTGATCGCCTATGTGTGTAGATCGTCGTTGAAGATCAGGGAGGGCGAAGTCGATGGTGCACGCGCACGTGCACGTTTATCCACTCTGTTTTTTTTGGGAAGATGAAGTTTTTCACTCGAAGTTTTACTCGAGTCGTTCGAACATGTTACTCGAAGTGGGGGAGAAAATGACTCGAAGCAGGTCTTGGTTTGTTTCGGGTAGATGGTGTTGTTCCAGGCTTTTGAAATTTAACCTGACAGTAATTTGAGTTTAAATTAAATTTAAATGAAATTAGTCTAGGTAGTAGATTTAAACCCAAGTTTAAATCCAGTTGAATGTGGATTCAAATTTATATATTTGAACCCAAATCTGAAATGAATTAAAAGTTTAAAATTATTTAAAAAAAAAGGTTTTCGGGATTTAAAACAAGCCTGGCAGTTTTCTTGTTTTTTAAAACTATAATATAAAATCGGAAACGTAATTTAAAACCAAGTTTAAAACAGAATTTTTAAATTTGAATCTAAATCGAATTTGAATCTTAGGTTTGAAAAAGATTAAAGTTTATAATTTTAAATGAGGCAAATAAGTTTAAACTTTAAGTACACTTAAATGTTTGAATTTAAAAAGGAATTTGGTTTAAAATCTTTAAATTAGTATTTAATGATTTGGATTCATTAAAATATTAAGATAATTAAAAATGGATAATTAACTAATTAAATTAGTTAATGATTTGGATTAATAAATTCAGTAATTAAGAGTTTAAAGTTTATTAATTAAAGTTTAAAGACCAATTAATTAGAAATAATTAATTTAGAGATAAGATCATTAATTTGATAAGATTAGATTTTGAATTTATGATTTAATGTTAATTAAACAAGTAATTAAAGGTTAATTAAGTTAAGGTTAAAAACTTGAATTAATTAAATAATTAGTGGTTAATTAATATTTGGTTAAGGATAAATTAATTTGAAATTGATAAGGGTTTATCTAAGTTAAATTTCTTAAGAAGAGAAATTTAGGACTGTTAATAGAAATAAAGGTCATTAACTTAGGATTTGTTTTATAATTAATCAATATGAAAATTTTGATAATTAATTAGATTGATTAATTAAAGAAAATTAATTGTGGAATTTGTTTAAGTGTAATTAAAGGAATTAATTTCTCAAGATAATTAATTTAGTAAATTTGGATCATCTAAGTTGATTAATTGGTAAATTTATGTGATTAATTTTAATAATTAATTAGATAAATTAGTTAAAGATAAACATTTGTGAAAATGTTTAATGGAAGTAATTAAGGAATTTATTACTTAATAAAATTGATCGAGTTAAACGATTTGTTTAAGTTAATTAATTTAGTTTAATTAATTTGAATAAACCATTGGATGATTTGATAAGTATAATTACTTAAATGTAATTAATAAAGTGAAATTACTTAATGAAGTAATTGATGACAATTACTATATGTAATTGATTGAAGATGTTTTGAGTATAATAGTAATTTGGATTAAATTTCCTTGTGAAGTTAATCAAGGGATTAATTTAGAAAATTAATTAAGGAGTAATTAATTTATTAAGTGAAGTAATTAAGGGTAGTTAATTACTGAATGGGATAAATCAAGGATGATTAATAATTATGGTTAAAGATTAATTACTTAGAGTAATTAATGTAAATGGAATAGTTAATTTAAATTGTATTAGGAATCATTAATTATATGATTAATGATAAATTTAAAGGATTGATTCATTAAGACAAATTAATCGATAATAAGTGTTAAGAGTAATTAATTGTAATTAATTAAGGATAAATGTAATTAATTATGGTTAATTAATAAATAGAGTAATCAAAGATTAATTACTGTATTTGGTTATAAATAATTAATTTGTGTAATTAATTAAAGAATAAATTACTCGAATGTAATTAAAAGATAATTAATCTAGGATGATTAATTAAGATGGAAATCTAGAGAATGATTAATAAATTGATTGGTAATTAATCAAATGGTTAAGTAAGCATGATTTATAGAATGAAGTAATTAATTTAATTTACTTTAAATTAATTAGAGAGTTGTAATTAATTTAATTCATTTTAAATTAATTACAAATGGTGTGATTATTAATCATTGCTTATGATGGATGATATTGATTTCCTTAATTTATTGTGATCTCAGATATGAGATGAATAATATCTATTGTGATATGGATGCTTGTTTTAAATATGATGATATTGATTATCTGTTTGAGTAGATAATATGGATTATCTGTTTATGATGGTGATGTTATTATCCATTGCGATATTGTGATTTATCTATCTCTGTGTATATAGATAATTGAATTAAACTGTTTTAACTTTAAAACGACTTGGCCCTAAAAAGATACGGTTTGGATTTCGATGAGACCGGGATCGGGTTTTCGTATACCGGGATTCTAGGTCTGGAGACCCGAATACCACATCGATCCAAATTAACGATAGGTCGTGCAAGTGAAGATGAAGATTCAGAGTGCAAGGGTTATTGTCGTTAACTCTGAGGGTGATTCCAAAATGAGTGTAACGAGATAATGCCTTCGGTTTCGTTCGAACCCGGAACGAACTTGTATGGATTGAATGCTTTCAGAACATCGTCAGGTGGGCGATGAGCATTCTAAGTGATGAGTTCTGTTAAAAGGTAATCGTGACCTCAAGCCTCATCAACCGGGAATGGCTAAAACAGGGGAGGTGCAGCAAGGCTTCGTGGGTAGCCCCCACTTGAGAGCGGAATATACCCCTGTCTAGATGTCCCTTTATATTCGGCTTAGTGGGCAGTTGATTCGCGACAACTGCTGGGGTTGTTTCGTTCGGAACTGTTCAGTAAGGAATGGTTCCGGCCTTGTGTTGTAGGGGAGCGGGCGTACTCCTCGGTACGTTGATCTAGGCCACGTACTGTGACGGGCGGTACCCCAGTAGCCCTGCCATTGTATGGAATCCAAAATCCAATAAGTGCCATCGGATTTGATTGTATACCTATGTATGCTGGAATTTAATGAATGTAACAATTTCGGCTATTTCTTATTTACTTGAAAACCCTAGACCTATTATAATATCACAGAATTTCCTATCAAAGTTTTGGTTAGCGTAAGGTAAAAACTTTTCCATGTTTATGTGTGGGAAGTCTTATGTGATACCTTTGTTTTCAAATGATTTTCAAAGATTAAGCAACTTTAACCTGTTACTCATACCAGACCCATGTCTGACCCGGAGTTTATTTCTGTTTTTCTTAAACTCTCGGGTACCCAAATTTTTACGGGTAGCCAAGGGATTCAGGTTAGCTTTGACGAATTCTGGAGGAGCAATGGAGCAGGAGGCTTCAGCGTGTAGATATATAGTGGTTCCGCTGTGTTAGTGATTATTTTGTATTTCCGCTGTGTTGTATCTCTGTGCTGTGTAAGTTGTATTAACTAGACAGGTGTTTATAACTTTCTAGTATATGCTGTATATTCTGTGTACTCTGATGTATATGATACTATGTATTAATTTATATGATATATTATATCTTATTCGTTCCGCTGTTGAGATTCTGTTGTTGTTTTCTTCTTCTTCTCTTTCTTTCTACTTTCTCACCCCTTTCTTTCTAATCGATGATGCGATTTTCCGGTAGTGGAAAGTTGGGTCGTCACACAAGGGTTGTTTCTGTTTGATGAATTGAAGTGACCGTTCAGAAAAAATAGCCGTTATGTAATTTCAGTCAACCGAACAAAAGAATTCAGTCAGCTGAAATTTAAAAATTCGAATTAGAGAGGGATTAGTACAAAAAACAAACAATTCAGTCGACTGAATTGGGTAGTTTAGTCGGCTGAATATTCATATTTGATTGTGCATGTGCAGAGAGATTCAGTCGACTGAACTACCTATTTCAGTCGGTTGAATATCAAGTTTTCAGCCAATTTAAGGTTCTTTGAAAAACTTTTGTGCATGAACTTGTGAGTTAAAATACTTGGCATATGAAACTTGATTTGAAAATATTTTTAAATATGTGTGTGTGTGTGTGCATATACCACTTTGGAGAGATTTTAAAAAAAATTAACTACTAGACTGGATTATAGACAAACCATAAACAATATTGAAACTTCTATCTGAATTCCGGTCTGCAATCTATTGTCGAGTAGAATAGCATCTTCTCCTACAAATATGGTTAGTTCACATAACATTTACTTATATAGTTGTCATGATCAAACATCAAAATACAAGGTTCTAACAATTTGGATGGATGATTGGTTGTTATATATAATGGTTCATAATTGGATGTTAAGTATAGGGTACAATTAATTTGAAATTAAAATGTAAATATATTAATAATTAGATGACAAGTGTAGGGTACACTTATGGATTGAATGAAATGGACATGGTTCTTTTGATGTAATAATTTTTAAATGTTATAATATAATTGCTATAATGATAAAGTAAGGGGAAAGCCCATTCTGTGCTACAACGACATGGTCTCATGATGGATGCTTAAGATAAAGATTTTACTCATACCAAGCTTTATGTTTGATTTGTGTTTCTATTATTTTCCACAAACTCATGGATACTCAATCGCATAGACTGAGTTTATGTATTGGACATGTATCTTTTGAGAGGACTAATAAAGCTTCCGAAGAAGAAATAGAAAGCTTATCAACCTAATAAATGTTATTTTGAAAATCCCGATGTGCAAAACATGAATTATAACTGGTTACGTGCCGTGTTGGCATCTTCACATGTCGGACATGACATTACTCTTATTTTCTTATTGTATTTAACCCTGCGTGGAAACGAGAAGGGTTTGTTGTAATGAATCTTGTAAAACGAATTTGTATAATGGAAATTTATTTAGTTGGCCAGTTTGCTTAATATTGAGCAAAATAACACTGAACTCACTTTGTCACTTGAAAATGATTCTAGTGATGACTACAACATCATCGACATCCATTTTTGGATCTTGAAGTAGGGGATGTTGCAACCTGGTATCAGAGCTTAGGTTAGGGGAACATCTAAGTAAAACAGAACTAAGTAGAAACTAATTAGTAGAGAACGAACACCTCTAGGAGGGTATATGCTATATATAACGTACTTGTATTTATATATATATATATTATATAATATAATATATCTACTCCTCTATGATTGATTATACTCTCTTTACTTCCGTCTCATATGAACCCTTTCTTATGCAGAAAACAATAATAGACCTAAGTAACCGACGTTTGACTATAGGAAGTACAAGAGTGAACCCTAGCAGGGGACTGACAGTACCCAAACTATTAGCCAAGGAGGGGAAGTAACCCTAGAAGTTCTTACTAAAGTCGGTACTCAAGTGGTTGTCCAGGCTAAAGGAGGAATGGATATGAATGTTTTGTTCCACCAATTTATGAGGAGATGATGAGGCAACAACTAGTAGAAATTTTTAGCCAAGACATGAGATAGCAAGAAAAGCAAACTTTTCTAAGATGGATAAGAATTTTAAGAGTTATGGAGGAAAGGTGTTTACAGGGAAGGATTTTACTTTGGAAGTGTTGAATTGGTTGAAGGTGTATGAACATATCTTCGAAGACTTGGGGTATGATAATGATTAGAAAAGGAGGTTGACTTCTTGTCAGGTTTAGGAAGATGCATTGGACTGGTAGGAGGCTATAATTGGAGAAGTCCCATAAGAGGAGATAACATGGTAATAGTTTAATGAGCAATTCGAGGCTCAGTTCATCCTTGAATCTCAAAAGAGTGCAATGTGTAAGGAGTTCCATGACTTGAAAGAAGGTGAGTTGTGACTTTCGCAGAGTACATTCAGCTCTTTAATGCTTTGTAGAAATACAAAATGGAGCATATAAATATTTTGCTAAAGAAGAATGAGAAATTCATAGGAGGTCTGAGGAAGGGACTGAATCACAAGGTGATGGCTTATATATTGGCTCCTTTTGATAAGATGGTGGAAATGGCGAGACAATATGATCGCTTATTTCAAGAAGAAAAGAAGGTTGATGTTAGGCCCAATAGCGAGCATAAGAAAATATTTAATCTGTATCAGAAAGGTGGAAAGAATCATAAAGGAGCAAAGTCTTCTGGAAGTGGAGCTCATAAGCCAAATATAGCAGATGTTACTTGTTTTAACTATAGGTAGAAGGGAGACTACTCCACTAAGTGTATCCGACCAGAGAGCAAGGACAATGCCAAGTGCTTAATTTGTAATTGGGTTGGCCATAAGAATAGGGATTGCCTAGAGGCAAAGAAGGCAAAGTTTTATGCTTTGGAAGGACCTTCGTTTAGATCGACTGCTGAGGAGAAAGGAAAGAGTGTGCTTCGAGGCATGATTTCGATTTCCAGTATATCAGTTAAAGTTCTGTTTGATACTGGTGCTACTCGCTCTATTATTTTGAGAGAATTGGTCGATATGTTAGAATTAGACATTATCTATTCAATTATGTCCTTGCGTGTCCGATTGGTCTGTATGCCCTTCTCGGAAAATGGTGCACTGATCTAGAGTTTGACTTACGTAGACATTTGTTTGTTTGCGACCCATATGTGTTTGATTTCGTAAAGTACGAGATAATTTTGGGCATGGACCGGTTGGTGTGTTATGGTGCTAGAATCTATTGTGTGATAGATTATTGCCTTATGCAATCCTAGATGTGGTAAGAGAATTATGATAGCATTGGACATAATGAAGGAGAAGTCAAATCTACTACCTTATACCATGGAGGATGATGATGAGATTAGTGGAGTACGGATGGTTAGGGAATTCATACATGTTTTTGAACCCATAACAGGATTACTAAGGAGGAAATCTAATTCCGAATAGACTTGATGCTCGAGGCACATCGTATTAGTCGACCGCCTTGTAGAATGCCGCCCAAGGAGATGGAAGAATTGAAGAAGAAGCTGGTGAAACTTGAAGATAAATGTAACGACCCAGTATTTTGGACCATTCGCATCCGCACATGTCGGACTTGAATAATTCAAAATACCGCGTTGTTAATTTAAATTGGCAAAACTGAACATACACAGTAAATAAAATAATCACATATCACAGACACAGAGTAATAAATGCAGCGGAAATAAAAGAGATAGTAGTTCATGAAGCTACTATATAAATATATAAGTTACATCAGAGTTAAACCAGATACAATGGAAGAGCAGCACGATACATCAGATACAAATCAGAATACATCACTGGAATCATCGAATACTGAAAGCAGAATAGATGGCTGGATCTTCAAGCAAAGCTCCAACTCCAAAGGTGAGTCTCGAATACTGGTACACTCAGTCTGACCCGAGAGTAAAGAAAACACAAAACACTCGAGTCAGGATTAACATTCTTATATTTATAAATCCAACTCAAGTGAAATAGCAACTGAAGCACAAGTAACTCAAAGGATGTTTGGAATAACCATCCTTTAAGGATCCGTTAAACTATCTACTATGTAGTAGTGTACGATAAGTAGATAATGTCTATCAGTAATATAAAGTATTAAAATAGTGTTAAGGCGTTACCATTATCCCCCTTAACACATTTTATATAAGCGTTATAGTCTATACAGCACTGTAAACTCCACCGTAAACTAGTGGGATATCAAGGAGTACTCCATAGGTATAACATAAAACAAATCGTAGTGGTCGCATATATAGGGATACAAGTATGACAAGGCACATGAGGCAATACCCAAGGTAGTGAAACTACCGTTTGCCTGATCCAGACTGGTGAGAACGCATCGCCGCAGCGATCGCAACACCGCGAAACAACACTCCCAAAATCAAGGGTGCACCAATCGACAACAAGTAATGAGTAGTTTTCGAAGAAGTGTGTTCGCTCGAGGTAGCTAACCCCCATTTGGCCCGGCACGGCTCCTGTTTTAGTCATTTCCAATTTGACAGAAGTGTCAAGGCTATCCATTATCGTTCTCTTTCTTCAGTCATCACGTACATCATTCCAACCACTTCATTCTAGATCACACTCCGCGTATAGTTATTAAAGTGGTTTTCGGTTTAGACGGTGAGTATGTCCCTAACCGAGTCCGGTCTCTTTAATAACTTTCGAAATTATTATACCGATTGGTCGTTTAATATATTTCAAAACCAAATCAATTACAATTTCAATTAGAATTTGTAAATCAACATTTCATTTGTCTTTCTAAAACAATTTCCATAATTTACGTTTCAAAACTTCCACATTCGTAATTTCAAAATCTTATAATTCAATTCCAATTTCTATTTAAACAATTCAAATATTGATTCAAGTTCGTAAATAAGTTTCATTCCAAATCATTTAAATTAATTTAATTTAACATTCAAATCAATTTAAATTCATTAATTGATTTCATTCAAGATTCATTAAGTAAATTTGTCATTCAAAACAATTTCTATTTAACTTCCAATTTATTAAATCAATTATTTAAGTTCAACTCCATTATATCAAAACTTACAAATTGCATTAAATTAAATTCATCAAATCAAATTCTTTACATTTCAAATCTTACATTAATTTCAATAAAACACATTTTATTTCTTATTAGAGAAATTCAATTTTCACTTATTTATTTACTTAGTTACAATTTCAAAACTCAATTAATAAAGAAACTTAATTTCACTTATTCAAGAAGCTCAATTTCACTTAACAAAGAATTCAATTTTATTTAATTATTAAATAATTCAATCTTATTTAATTATTAAATAATTTCAAAACTTAATTAATTATTAAATAATTTCAAACTTAATTATTAATAATTCCAAATTTTAAAACAACGTTCTTTCATCATCTACTATGTTAATATTTTGATTCAGATTGTTAAATAGTAACATTTCCTTTCATTAAAATTCAAATTCCAACTTCATTTCAAAACCATATTATTTATTCAAATAAAATCTTCATTTTATTTTTAAATCAAATCATTGACCAATCGGGTTTTATTTAATTCTCTATCCTAAGTCAAGTTCATTTGGGTATTTATCATTTCAACCCGATTCCAATTCAATTCAAAATCAAAACATAGCAAAGGGAACTTGCAGTGTGATAACTGGGATGGTGTCAAAGTAAATAAACAAGAAATAAC
Organism: Allium fistulosum; assembly: GCA_030737815.1. NCBI lineage: Eukaryota > Viridiplantae > Streptophyta > Magnoliopsida > Asparagales > Amaryllidaceae > Allium > Allium fistulosum. Next base: position 5,620,382 of record JASFAW010000015.1, read on the forward strand.
AACAATCAATATCAATCCAATATTCAATTCAAATAATCCCGAAATAATCGTATTAATTCACATTGTTGTTTGTGCAAATTAATATAATTATTCCTAGAATCTACACTATCATTTCATGTAGATTAAAGATTATTACACTAATATTTATACGGTTCTTCAATTGATATCTATTATCCAATTTCATCCTACATCAATTTTACAACATACATTCAAAGGTTCAAGGTGTACATAACCAAATTTCTACGTGTCAATTAATCTAACATTTAAAGGGGTCATATTATGCAAATTTAACAAATCAAATTCAACATATAGATCCAATTTAAATTGTGGACTATCCTATATTAATTCAATTGCATATTATTTATCACTTTAACATTAACAATTTAACGTCCAATATAAACATCAACAATCAATCAATTATCAACCAAACTATATAATCATCGCATAAGTAACAGATAATGGTGTCAGGTGTCACAGGTGAACTGATACAGGTAATAGCATATATATCAGTGTAATTAACTAACAGCAACATATTTCAATTGTCGTTTCAATTGAAATCAAATTTAATAAATAAAAGAATATTAATCATGAGTGATTGCTCACCTTTCGAGGCTAGATAGATTGACAACAGAGCCAGCTACAAATTCCAAAGGAGAATGAGATGGGTAGGAGTTCGATGAAGAAAGCAAGCACGACAAACAAAAGCTGATAAATAGAAATTGACGAGATCAAATCAGAACAAGATCGATGAAGATAATTGATATAAGTGAACTTATATATATCTATATATAACTACCTATATAAAATTATATTCTTAAATTCAAACACATATTAAAATCTTCAAAATATATATAAAATAAACGATATTAAGTTTAAACATATATACACATGTCCAAATAAAAATCTATATGTATTAAAAATCAAGGTACAGCTACTATGTGAAATACTATGGAACATATGCATATGACTTTACATATTATTATTATTATTATAACATATACATATTACCAGCAAAATCAAAATAAGTACAGGTTTTATAAACTTACATGAACATAAATATACAACTCGACAGAACATAATATACCTATATACAAACAACAGACATAAATAAAAAAACTTGCTTAACACATATATAAGCAGACTTACTTTATTTACTAACATATCTATAGATATATACGGCTAACCTATATACTTGAAACCAACTCATGTATACTTTATGTATAAACCAATATATAGGTCGTGTACGTTGGTTTTAAAAGTAAACATATCTGTAGGGTCCTGCCTATACTTACATAACTTATAATATATACTTATTAAAATGAAAAATACTTATGTCATATTTTCGTTCCTTTCAAAATGTCATATACATCATTCAAAAATAACAACACGACTTATATATACTGTTAGGTTACAAATTTTTATAACCTATATATATCTTTATATTTACACACATTTATATAATCTGTAAAGAAGAACAAATAAAAACTATATACAAAATATATAAACAAAACCAATACCTATGATGACATAAAATATATACACAAATCGTATACACGTATTCAATACTTTGGGTATATACACTAATGCATAGAAACTGTGTAAACAGGTATTATACTTTACTTAAAAAAACAGAGCACAATATATATATAAATATTGTACTAGCATACTTTATATATCTTATATTTTATAACTTCATGTATATTTGAAAGCACAGCAGATAACATAGCTTATAACATAGACATTATAGTTTATAAAACTTTTACATTCTAATGACAGGCTGTATATAACCTATAACAAAATATAGATACAACTTTTTAAATAAAACAATAGAAAGAACGTACATAAATATAGACTAACTCCTATATAACTTGCTCATACTAATATATATATAAACATATTTTTATATACTAATAAACAAATCCGAAAACGTGTGTATATATATTAATATATATACCTCAAAAATGCACGAGCACGGTACCAGAAAAATCAAAGAGGAGCGTCTTGAGGTGTGTTGGTGATGGCTGGTTCACGACAAGGCCTTGGCAAGGCTCGGCCTGGGATGCGGTGGTGCAAAGATGAATCGATGGAGGGCTGCAGGCGTAAGCCGAAGGGGTAGTTTAGTGGAAGAGGTGAAGAAGGAGATGGTCGGCTGTTGTCGCGTGATGAGGTGGCGGAGGGTATTCGGTGGAAGCTCGGTTGATGGGTGATGGACGAGGAAGAGCGCCGGCATTTAGCAGTGCTGCTTGATGTTCGGCTGCTTAGGTCGATGGGGCGGATCTTGGTGGCAGAGGCTTGCGGGTTTCTAGTCTGGAAAGTTAGGTGTTGTGTGGTTCAAGGGAGGAAGGCGGGTCAGAGCAAGCTGGGTGGATGGTCGGAGGATGCAAGGTGGAGGGCGAAGTGGCTGAGGAGATGCTTGCGGGTTTGGGTTGCTATCGGGTTTGGTTATAGGGGCTGCCAGGGAGAACAAGGGAATGGAAACAGGTCAGAGGAGAGGAGGAGCGGGCGGAGGTTTGGGAGGCGGGGCGTTGAGTGGTCGCTGGCCATGCTGGGCTTGGAGAGGGAACGAAAATGGAAAAGGTGGGATAAGGAAGAAGATAAGTAGCTCACAACAGGCTTCGGATTAGAAATGCTTTACATATATATAATTTAAATTTTTATACAAAAGAATGGTCGAACCACAGAGATGGGAGGAATGGTTTGGCTCCAGGAATGAAAATAAATATACACTTTATTAAAAGCAAGAACCGATAATTGGAAATGATGGGATGACAGCTGTGGACAGGGAGGAAAATAGGGTGGACGCAAATGTAATTGGGACCACAGAAATAAAAGGTTACGATTGGATTTTGTCATAAATATGAAGATTGACATGGGAATAGAGAAAGTTGTGATTTAATTTTGGAAATAGTAAGAGTCATACATGAATTCAAAAGTGTCCATTCATTTGACTATTAAAACGGTCAGTTGAGAAACCAAAGATTTTAAAACCGATACTGATATGATTAATCGGTTCAACCGATTTCATCGTGCATCGGACGTCAAAATACAGAAATGAGTATACCGTAGAGATCAGTACGACGAGACGATCAAAATGGTATATGGAAATCAATGGTACGATTGATTAATAAAAATTCGAAATTTCAACTAGCGGAAAATGCAAGAAAACGCAGAAAAATAAGATCGACGGAGCTAAAGAAGTCCGAATTTTGAAAAATGAAAAATGACGTCTTGCTCAGAAGATGATTTAGAATTTTTCTATGTAAAATATTTAAGTTTCGAAAATATTTTATTTTCATCGCTTTTTAACTGATTAAATTGAAGTAAATTTACACACGAAATAAACTTTCATATTTTTGGACGAAAATTTACCAGTTGCTACGTTTAACTAGACGCATTCCAAATATCAAATTTATATCTCAAAATTTTATCGTTTAAAGTTTCATAAAATTTCAATTAATAACGTTATTAAAAACCGGTTAAATTTACGGGTTGTTACAATAAATGTTTCATTAGGTTGAGTAGTTCGTCGAGAGGAGCGTCCAAGGTATTCGTAAAGAAGTTGGATGGATCTTTACAAAGGTGTATTGATTATCGGGAGCTAAATGAGTTGATCATGGAGAATCGTTATCCATTGCCCAAAATAGACGACTTGTTTGATCAGTTGAGTGCAGCTCAAGTGTTCTCGTAGCTAAACTTAGCAATGGGTTTCCATCAATCGAGAGTAGAAGAAGATGGTATTCCACTAACTGCATTTCGAGGAAGTTACGGTTCATATAAGTGTTTAGTGACGCCATTTGGACCAACCAATGGCTATGCGTTCTTCGTTGATCTTATGAATCGAATATTTCACGATTAGTTCGATAGATTTGTGTTGGTTTTCATTGATGATATCTTGGTATATTCTATGGATGAGAGAGACCATGAAGTCACTCTTAGATTGGTGTTGGAGACATCAAAACAACACAAGTTAAAGGCGAAATATCGAAATGCCATTTTTGAAAACGGGAGGTTAAGTTTCTTGGGCACGAGGTTTCAGAGAATGAATTGGCAATAGATCCATCAAAGGCATAAACAGTTAAGGTTGGAAGGGGCCATAGACGGTCATGTAGATAGAAGTTTCTTAGGTTTGGTTGGCTATTACCGCAAATTCATTAAGGATTTCTCACGTATAGCAGTACCCTTGACTAAGCAGTCCACAAACAATAAGGAGTTTGTATGGACAAATAGGTTTGAAGGGTCATTTTAGGAGTTGAAGAGGTTATTTATGAATGCTCTTGTCTTTGTTGTGCTTGGAAGGAATCATAAGTTGGTAGTGTATGCCAAAGCAAGTGGAACGGGTTTGGGAGCAGTATTGATGCAAAGAGGGCGAGTTATAATTTATGCATCAAGGCAACTAAGGCCATATGAGGTTACATATCCATCTCATGACTTAGACTTGGCACTGGTGGTGTTTGCGCTGAAGATTTAGAGACATTACTCATTGGGAGAATGGATCGAGTTGTATGCAGACCACAAATCCCTTAAGTATCTATTCTTTCAGAAGAAGTTGAATATGTGGCAACAGAGATGGTTAGAATTTTTGGTGGCATATGACTTTAGGATAGAATATATGCCATGAAAGATGAACAAGGTTATCGATGCTTTGAGAATGAAGCATCAGAATGGAGTGTTAGCCATGATTAAAGAATGGAAGATGTTAGCCTCTTGTTGGGTGCATTATAGGCAGAGTTCTAGATTGAGTAAAGATCCTGGTATGCTAGCAAGTTTTGAGGTACATCCAACACTTGTGGATAAAATTGTTGCAAGGCAGAGAGCACCCATTGACTATTGAAAGGGTTAAATGACTTAAGGTGGGTGAAGATGTCAAGGATCTAAAAGGTTCGAGATAGACCCAAAGGGATGGCCTAGAAAGAAAGGAAGACTACATGTTCTAGATGTAGAAGACCTTGTGAAAGAAGTCTTGAGGGAAAGTCATTAGTCTAAGTTTACTATTCATCCTAGAGGCACAAAGATATATCGTGACATGAAGAGAGTCTTTTTTGGGAAGGGATGAAGAGAGGAATATGAGAATGTGTGAAGAGGTGCTTCACCTATCAACAAGTGAAAGCTGAGCATCAAAAGCTGAGCGATTTAATTCAACCCTTGGAAGTGCCAACTTAGAAGTGGGATTTGGTGTCTATGGATTTCGTGGATGGATTGCCTAGGTTGAGGATAGAAAGTGATAGCATTGGGTGACAGTCAATAGATTGACTAAGAGTGCCCACTTTATACCAGTGAAGTCGATAAGAACGACAGCTAGCTTGGCGAAGCTATATGTGAAGAATGTGGTGAGACTGCAAAGGGGTTCTAAGTAGTATTATTAGTGATAGAGACCCATTATTCACCGGTGAGTCATGCAAAAGTTTGTAGAGTGCTTTGAGTACAGAGTTGAACCTGAGCATAATTTATCGTGAACAGATTGATGGTCAAATCAACAGGGTGAACCGTATAGTCGAGAATTTGCTGAGAGCATGTGTTTTGGATTTTATAGGATGTTGGGAAGATCATTTGCATCTGGTAGAGTTTGCATTCAATAATGGTTACCAGTTGAGTATCGGGATTGCATCGTTTGGGATGTTGTATGATATATCGTGTCAGTCACCAGTTTGGTGGTTAGACATAGGAGATAGATTTGTGTTGGGGCCCAACTTGGTAAGAGATGCTACTGAGAAAGTAGAATTGATCGTGCTAGAGTGAGGGCACTACAATCAAGGTAGAACAGTTATACCAACAAGCGAAGGAACGAGCTCGAGTTTGTGGTAGGCGATCATATGTCCATGAAGGTTTTTCCGATGCAAGGAGTTATGTGCTTAGGGAAGGTAGGGAAATTAGCACCTAGATACGTTAAACCATTTCCAATGACCAAGAGGATTGGTAAACTCGCCTATCGAGTCAAGTTACCAAGCAGTTTATGATAGAGTTAGGGGTATGCCCTACGTGAAAGAAAATTTTGTGCTCTTATGTACATTCGTATTCTCATAGGTTGTACATTAGTAAATGAAAAACCATAACTTTGTATGAGATCTTATATTGAAATCTTATCCCAAAATTTTTCTTGAGATTTCAATATCTTGAATGAGATGAGTGTGAACTAAGATACAACAAAATTTAAGGTCTCATTTTGCTAAATCACGCCTCGCTCAAGTGTGAAAAGGAGATCTCAAGCGAGATCTCGGGCGAGATAAACAAGATATGAAATAGTGCTCCAAAGGTTGGACGGTGTATTATTCATGACTGTTGGGGGCACCTAGGGGTTACATGGTGATAGTTATTGGATAACTATGGAATGAATCACTTGATAGTATTTTGTCGGTTAATTTAACTAAAATTAAATAGAAAATCGATGTGACTGATTTGCACAGTTCTCTCGACTTGAGAGTAGTGCTGATCCTTAATATGAATGCTCCGCTTTGATCATAGTGAAATCATGGCATGACATCCATCGAGTGACTATAGTTGGATCGAGTGGAAGTAGTAGAAGTGAAACACTATTCAAGAGATGATTCGTTACCTCAGTTATATGGGGTTAGAAACACGGTCAACTAAAGTCAACTCAAAGTCAAAGTCTCCGAGCAGAGCATTTTGGTTAATAATAATTTTTATTATTTGTGACGACCCACTTCCTCGACCCTCAGAAGTCAACACTAATACATTCTCGGTATTCACATGCCGCAAATCCAAGTGCCGAAGAGGCGGATTATCGGAGTTTTTTAAAAGAAATAAAGATAGAAGACAAACAAAATAAAATCTCATATCTATTCAACATTTAATTACACATATGAGTAGTACATGCAATTACTCCAAATTGCTCCATCAGAGTTTTATATGTACTAATCCAGCTAGGATAGTTATAACTACCTATCCACATAAGTGCTGGTACATACATCCTACAAAATATAGCGGAATTAATAAATAACTTTCTACGAAGGACCTAAAATGCTACATGCTTCTTCTCGAATTACTCCATGCTACCTACCTACTTGGCTTCCCGAAAAAATAGGGCACCCAGAGTTTAAGGGGAAAAGAAAATAAACTCCGGGTCAGTCATGGGACTAGTATGAGAAACTCAAATTATGGATATTTGAAAAACAAAGGGTATCTCATAAGACCACACCGCACATAAATACGAAACGGGTTTTTACATTATGATAACCAAATCATTTTCCATGCAAAATATAGGGATATTATTTTTAATGACTTTCTTTTGAATACACTTTTCAAGTAAACTTATATAATCTTAGCCGTAATTATTACATTGATTAAATTCTAGCATAATAGGTTCTACAATCAAGTCCGAAAGCACTTATTCGAGAATGAATTTCCATACAATGGCAGGTAAGGAACTACCTTCCGTACAGTACATCTCTAGAGGGATGTACCAAGGATCAACAACTTTGAAACATCTGCACTTAGTAAGACCGGCCTACCCGCAGACCCATCTAATGGCGGATAGAACGGAATATGACATCACCTTGATCGTAACTGGCCTATCTGGGATCCCATAGCATACACGACATGCTTAACATATATAAAGTAATCTAGAAAGGTGACAACCATACCCTAATGGTTGCAAACAGCATAGCCTTACGACATGCTCTGTTTAAGCCATTTCCGGGACATGAGGCCCGAGGTAATGATTACCTTTCGTATAGCACATTCCACTTTGAATGCCAAATTGCCAATTCCATCACGCACCATTGATTTCTACAAATGTACAACCTATGAGCTCGTACGTCTCAGAGAAGGGTGTTAAGTGTAAGAGAGTTACTTCCTACACCACCAAACAGATGTACTTCGTAAAAATATTTGTACGTGCATTTTAGAAATGCAATGTCAGACACTTATCTATATAAGTTGTCTAGGAATAGGACAAACATAAGGAACTCTCCTACCACATTCTGTCGAGAATCATCCCTAGGATTAGCAGCGAGTAACCCTTGCATCGAAGATCAAATGAAGATACTACTTCCATATATATATATGATATGGGAAATTCCCCTAGAGGGTCAGTGACAAGCAGCCCTTCATTCCATTTATTATCATTCCATGTCATCACTTCAAATACGTAAATTGGTTCGAAGTGGTTTTTGGATAAGAATCACTCAAATCCGATCTCGGTTCCTTCGAACCAACTATCGATAAAATATGTTAAGCTTGAGGTGATTATCATTTCATTTATTTATATCTTCTATCAACTAAAATATCTCTTTTAGAGATTTAAATCATATTATTTTCCAGTATTTATGGAATCATTAAACCTCTCTTTAACTTTTGAAATACCAATCATTTTCATAAGTCATATCTGAAAAACATTATTGAGTTAAAAAGGGTCAATAGAAATTATACCAATTCTACTCATCATCAATTTCCATATTCAACCTTTACTATCCGTCGAATAATGGTGAAATCACATTTTAAATTCACATGGATAGTACGAATTCCCTCCTTGTAATTTAATACTAAGTATAAGAAGATTATTTCTATACAATCCAAGTTGTATTAAATTTGGAAAAATAAATCTTTTATACTTGCCTCGTTTTTGACATTTCGACCTTATCTATTCCTCGCTCAGGAAAAAGGCCAGGTGAGCTAGGGTACTTGTTGCTCCTGAACATCTCCTTAGTTTAAGCATCTCATATCCAGATCTCACGAATTGAAAAATCCAGTCTACTCATCGGCTTTTAGAGCCAAGATTAAATCACTTATTTATAATAACTTTTCTTTAAATCATTTATTTAAACTCTTTAAATAATTTTAAAAAAACACCAAAATTCCTTTAAAATACTTAATTATTTATTTGAAAACATTCATAAAAGATTTGGGATTAAATACTTAAGTTTAAAGCCATATTTCAAAAGTTATTAAAAGTCATGTAAAAAAGTGCTACGAATAGTGCTTTTAATGCTTATTTGATCAAAAAAACTTTTTGATCATTTAGAAATCCATTTTATAACTCAAATCTCTTTTAAAATATTTATAGAATTTATTCCATATTTTTAAAGTATTAAAAATATCAATTTTAAAGAATTTGTCGTTTTGGTTTCCGAACTGCCAAACCGCGACTATTTGAAAACTTGTGTTGCTCATATTTCAAGAACGTACTAACCAAAATATCGATCCTTTTCTTTGTTTGAAAACTATGATTATAATAGTTCGGAAAATTCTTATTACAAAGAATTCAGACTCTGAATCCATCGTGTAAATGGATTTTAACTTTTACAACGCGAAATCACGAACTGCCATTACGCGACGCGCCTTTTTTGACTCAGTTTTCATAACTTATCAAAACTTCACCAAATCGGATTTTAGTGTTTATAAAATATTTATAAATTATTTTAAACCATTTTAAAAAGGTTTAACAATCTCATATACACCATTTCATTTATTAAAGGAAAGTGATTTCCTTTGTGATATTCGACGTGTATTAAGCATGAATCGTTTCAACATCAAAATAAACATATAATCAACATCCAAACTTGATGATCAAACATAGTAAACAACCTTAGCAATCATATCACATCATCGTATTTAAAAAAATAAATTTGGGAGAGTTTCTCACTTGATTTTCGATCGGACTAACTTTAAAACGGCTATAGCTCCGCTATCTCGAAATCGGAGCTCACGACTACTAGTACAATTACTCCTAGGACATTTGGCCTTAGTCTTGGAGGCTTGGAAGGGCTCGGCCTTACGTGGAAAATGGTGATGGATGGTGTGGCCATGGGTTGTAGAGGAGGAAAGGAGTGGATTTGCTTTGGTTTTGAAGAGTTTTGATAATATATGCTTACTATATAAATTTGATTTCTTTTTGCCATAATTTCTGACATAACTTTCTTTAGGTAAGAAGCCATTAATATAGAGAAGAAAAGGATGAAGAACTGAGGAATTTTATGAAGAAGAAGTGTGAATGAAGTGAAGGGAGGTTGGTGCTATTTATAGGCAAATGTAAAGATGCAAATATCATGATATTTCCACACAAACACATCACCATTTCATCACCACCACTCCCCGTCTCACCTTATCATTCTCAGCCGAACTCCCCTCATGTGTGTAGCCATATGCTTGTACTTAGGGTGTAAGAGGTTGACTTTAGTTTTACTTAAGGGTGAAGTTTTAGGAAAATATCTTGGATATTTTGTAATATATATATGTATGTATATGTATAAGCATATTTGTATGTATATATGTGTTCATGTGCATGTGAATGTGTTCGTGCATATGTACATGTATGTGTGCATATGCATATCTCGAATGATTCACAATGTTGCACAACTTTTCTACATTGAATCGTTACAGATTCCGATTTTGATTTCCAGTCATATTTTCACTTCTTGTTTAATACATACATACATACACACACACACACACATATATATATATATATATATATATTTGTAAACAAAGTTTGACAATAATATTTCTATCATTATATAATAATTAAAAGGGCTTATTTAATCATTAAAATAATTATTAAATCATTTAAACCCAATTTAAATTCAAAAAGCATTTATTCCAAAATAGTGATATCATTGATGATGTCATAAAGAGATTTTATTTTCAAAATTAAAATAAATAATTTTATTATATATTCTTACTCATATACTTAAATGAGTGTATGTATCCATCTCTATGCACGATGTCAGATGGTCTAAGAGTTCTTTATTGATAAAACGGTTTTCAGTCATTTTTTCAATATATCTTCCAAAGTATATATTTTTTAAAATATTTATTCAAAATAAGATTATCAATATTATTTATTGTTCAAAACATTATCATTTATGTCAAAAAATCTTATGTTTGAATATTTAATTTTTTTCTAAAGTGATGAATTTGTGGGTCGTTACATTATTGAACGAAGGACTTTTTGTTTAGACTATAAAGTTGAATGTGAATGTTATTGGAATTTTGACCATTACCAAATTCCATAAGTTCAAAGTGATATAGTTTTGACGAAGAGAATTGGTTTAAATAAAAGTCACAACCGGATAACGCTTAACAAAGTGAAACCGGATTTTACCGAAACTAAGTAAGCTATAAATTTGATCAAAATGTCAACACCACCTACTACGTGATGTGTGAGCATTAATATTCGAATAGTTTGATGTTAATTGCTGACCAAATTTTACACCGACGAGTCACACAACTAAAATGATGGATTCTCATTTGACCAAACAATTTAGTTAGTTTATAATTATTATAAATCAATTAAATTAATTAATATTTATGAAATTTTAATTATAAAATTTGAATATGATTTGAGAAATAAATATTACAAAATATAATTATAATAGTTATAAATATATCAATCGATATATGATATCGATAAGTGATTAATTGGATTAAATTGCGTAATATTTTTATACGGGCTTAAATGGGTTTAAGGCCCATTACAGGGCTTATTATTTCGGCAGTACATACATGGTATGTGTAGCTTAATTCTGTTGTAAGGGGGCTTGATTTTGGATGGCTTAGATTGAGGGAGAATTGGTATGAGATAAGATCCACTTTTTTCTCTCTTCTATCCACTATTTAAGCATCCCTATCCCTTATTAGATAAGATCTTTTTGCTGCCACTTCTTCCCTTCTTTGCTGGCCGAATTCATACCCTAGTTACTCCATCTATACAAACTCAAAATAAGTCAGATTTGAACACAATTCGAGAGTTGAAGGTCAACGGTTCAAGGACTAGCAATCTACCAAATCGGAAAAAGGTTTTAAAGAGGAAAGTTTATCTTTTCAAGTTGTACTTCAAGGCTTTGGGATTAAGGTATGATTTTATAGTAATAATTATTAGTATAATATTTTATCATATATGTATATTATATTGTTAATTAGGTGACAATTCTGATATGCAAGCAATGTTGTCACATATTAGTTTGGTTATATGCATGTATATATTTATGGTTAATAGAATAAAAAAATTCAATCATATATGTCAGGCTAGTGCAGCCATAAAAAAATAATATAATTATTATATTTTATTAAATTAGTACACATATATTTAATTACATACATTCATACATAAGTACATATACATACATACATACATACATATATATATATCTTATAATTAGTTGCAATTTTGTATCATTGTTAAAATTAGTCATATAATTTTATTTATAATGTAGTGCAGTTAGGCCTGTAAACGGATGCAATCAGATACAGATAGTGCTGTATCCGTATCCGTATCCGAAAATGAAAATCCGAATCCGTATCCGATATCCGCGAATACCCGTTGAATATTATCCGTATCCGCTAATATTTTCGGATATCCGAAAATGTATCCGGCTTAGCGAATACGGATATTTTTGGATATCCGAAAATATCTGTATCCGAACCTCAAAATGTATCCGAAAATATCCGAAAATTAATCAATATAATGCATATTTCATTTTTTTGACTGAAAAAAGATGAAAAAACCTTGTAATACATAAATTACATCAAATTAACAATAGGTAATCCAATCACACAAAATCCGTACAATAATATTGCATATATAAATATAATCCATACGCAAAACCCATAGGTTAATTCAATCACAACAAATCATAAAAGCAAACATGCATCACACAATTTAATTTCAAACCGGACGGATATTTATCGGATACAGATACAGCCATATCCGTATCCGTATCTGAAATATGTTTCGGATATCGGATATCCGCATCCGCTTTTCGGATATCGGATATTTTTCATGTTTTCGGATACGGATGCAGACAGATTTCGGATATTTCGGGTATTCACTAACAGGCCTAAGTGTAGTGATATTAATTTACAATATTAAAAAATAAATCTTTATAAATATTTTATTATCATTTAATATTATATAAATCAATTTACTTCATTAATAAATTATAATAATTCGAAAATGTCATGAAAAATTATTTTTAAATTTTATAAATTTATATTAACACCAGATAAGCTTTCAGCCAAAAAGTAAAAACTAAAGATTATATTTCCTATTTTTAAAATTTAATTATTTAAAACGGTCGTAAATAAATAAATCATTAAATATAAATTTAAGCTGAAAAAATGTGGAAAAATTCTTCAAGTTATAGAATATCAGTTAGGATTTTCTAAAATTTAAAAATTTGAAATAAAAATTTTGAAATTAATTTTTAATGAATATTTAAGTAAAAATGCATTTTAAAAATAAAAATAAAAATAATTTTTTTTGTGTTATGTGCATGACCTAGATATAATTTTTTTAATAATATTATTAATTAACATACATATACACACATATATTTATATTATAAATATATATTTGTTTTTACATATATATATATATATATAATTATTTTAGTATTATATATATGTATACACATATTATTCACCACTTATAATATATAAATGTATATTTTAATATTTGAAATAACTTATATATATTTAAGTTAATATATTATAATAATATGTATATATGTAATATTAATATTTTATTTATAAGATAATATATATACATAAATCTCTATTAATATATTTTAAATATATCATATATATAATTATTTAAACTAAATTAATATATATACACAATTTATAATAGTTATATAAAATAATAGCTTATATACATACATATATTTGGACAACATCTACTTGCATATTGGATGAGCTAACATGTGTGTTGCGATGTAAATCCCAACATCTATACACGGGTATGTTATACCCTAGACGGGTAAATATATTCCATATGCACATGCATATATATGTTTATATGATACACACACATATATATATACATATCAATATATAAATTAAATAAGTCTGTATAATTTATAAATTTAAATACAATAGAAGATTTTATTTAAGTAATATTTAAAAATGTTCTAAATGAATTAGACTTCATAGATGCAATAAAGATCTAATAAGGGAATGTTTCTTGAAATTCACTTATAACTTCCACTACGGGCTGGCCAAGTTCCAACAGTTTAGTGGGTGTGCATGATGTTTTACATATATCACATTTGAGAAAACATGTGCATGACCCAAGATGGACAGTGGAATCGAGAGCGATAGAGGGTTTATCTGTAGAATCAGATTTGACATATGTGAGAAGACCTAAAGGGATAGTAGGTCATGATATGAAGGAGTTAAGGAGCAAAGTTATCTGACTTGTTCGCGTTTAGTGGAGTGGCGACAAAGAAGACTGTACCTGGGAGTTAGAGAGTAAGATTAGAAACATCTACCCCGGGTTGTTTTAAACATTCACGTATGTAGTAGGGTGCTTTATTTGTCTATTGTATGTACTATTAGGGTACTTGTGTATTCATTTTACGATGAGATTGTGTTACACCGATACATTTTATATGATGATTGATAGTTTACATTAGCAGGTTACTACTGCAGTCTTTTATACTTATGTGTACTTATATGATGATGACTTTACACTTTCAAGGTGTTAGTGTAAATTTCATTTTTCCTTATCGAAATTTCAAGGATGAAATTTTTGTAAGGAGGGGAGACTGTGATACCTTATATTTTGGAGGGTCCATAATATGGGAAACTAAATTAATAATAAAAGGATAATATTAAAGAGATGAATAAGATCAATTTAATTGCAAGAATTGCGAAAATGGAGATTTGGTTAATTAAGTATGGGACACTCTAAAAGTAAACTGAATGAAGCAAGGGTAATTAGAGCAATTAAAGTTGGCTTTGTTAATAAAGATAAATAAATTATGTTTTAGAGTAAGAAGGATTGTGTTTGAGGAGATATATTGGTAAGACTAGACTAAAATGGATGTTAGCCCAAGCCAAAATCACAAATCAATTTTCTTTAGTCATATTCTCTCATTCCACTTTATTTCCATTTAAAAACAAAAAATCCCTAAAACTACACAAGGCCCATAACTATTTTTACCCATGAGAAGAGGAAAATCAAAGCTAGAAGAATCAAGCTTTCAACTTTAAGAAGGAAGAGAATTAATGCAAGGTTTTCATTAAGGTTTTCTAAATCAAAGTGAGTAAAATTTTCCCTAAAACATTTCCTAACTCGTTTGGGTTCGGATTTGATTGTGAATGAATGTTTTTGATGATGGTAAATATGTTTGGATTGTTAAACATGGTTTTGAATGTGTTTTGAAATTTAAATGGAATTAATTTGTTAATGATTTAGGGTAAAACATGATCTAACCATATATAAATGCCAAAACATTTATATTATGTTAATAATGACAAAACAAGGATGGGTTTTCAATTTCATGATTTATGGAATTTATTTGTTATTTCTATGAATTTTATAAGTTGAGAAAATGGTTAATTTCAGGAAAATTAATTAATAAAAATGATTAAAATAATTATCTTGATTTGAAATTTTGACAAGAAAATATGTTGAATTGAATTTTTGGAATTTGTCCTGTCAATTTTCAATTTTATATAAATTATTTAACTGAAGGGGAGAAGTAATTAATTAATGATAATTAATTAATAAATGGAGAATTTAATTAGCTAATTACGAAAGAATAGATTTAATAATAATAATTCGATACCAAATGGGATTTGGTGTAAAATAACTACTTAATACGGAAACAAAACAATTTTCAAAATAATTACGAGCATGTCATTTCAACTTGCAATAGCTACTTAAATTATCAACCCGCGATAGCACTAAGGCTATCAACCTTCAATGGCTTTGGGAAAGTCAAGATGCAATAGCACCTAATAAGCTCAACCTTAGATAGCTATCAACTTGCGATAGCTTAAACATGCCTTAGCTTGCGATGGCTTGGAGGCAGATTAACATGCATTAGCTTGATGGGAACTCAACATGCGAAGGCTTGAGGAAGGTAACTTGCGATAGCTACTTGTGACTCAACATTTGATCGCTAGTGGAACCATTAATTTGTGATAGCTAGGAGAAGCGCTAATGTGCGATAGCTATTTGGGGTTAACGTGCGATAGCTTAGGAAGCAACCAACTTGCGATAGCTTACTACAAAAGATCAACTTGCGATAGCTAAGATAAACTATCAACATGTGATGGCTAGTTGAGGGTTAATTAGTGCGGCCTAAGAGAATCAACTTGCGATGGTTATGGGGTAGCCAACATGAGATAGCTAGGATTTACTTGTGAAGGCTTTGGGATAACCAGTATGCGACAACTAAGTTTAACTCGCAATAGGTTGGGAAGCTATAATTTCCTAAGTAGGATGAGTGCACTTTGGAAAACAGTTTCCAAGTGTTAATTGATTATTTCATAGAGGTGAAATAACGAAAGAATTTCATAAGTTAAAAATAACTTATTTTTGAAATGGAAAAAAGCTCAGATAAGCTAATAAATGATATGGTGTCATTTAATTAAAGATAAAAATATTTTATCTAAATAAAGTTTAGGGTATACTATAAATGAATGAAAAAATGATTTGAACCATGATCGTAAAGATATATTGGCTCATGGAGTTACTGGATGACAGGGTACCTTGACTATTAGTCTAAATTACAATAGCATATGGAAGAGTGCCATGATAGGGCTCAATCCTAAAAGATTTGTAAACTCTAAAGTGCAGTTTGGGAGGGTGCCCAAACATCAAGGTACTGTTATAAATAAAATAAATAAATCGACAACATGGACAATTGCGGTTTAGGGACTAAGAGGGGCTATTGATGCTTAGTAAGAATGCTTACTAGAATGTATTCAAGATGCTTACATTCAACCTCTAAGGAGAGTCAGGGTAGCTCTTATTGATGGAACGAGTGGTCATTTCCTTAGGTGATGTTGTTCAGAAAAAGATAAAAAGTGATAGACAGACATAGGGAGGTAATCAATAAGTTAAGTTAATGATAACTTAAAAATAGACACCTAAGTAAGTGATTAGATGGATGATTGGTTGTTATATGACATGGTTCATAATTGGATGTTAGGTATAGGGTATACTTAATTTGAATTAAAAATGCAAATATGACATGGTTAATAATTGGATGACAAGTGTAAGGTACACTTATGGATTGAATGAAATGCTTTTGATGTAATGGTTGTTTACATGTTATGATATCATTGCTATAATTGTAAAGTGAGGGGAAAACCCGTTCCGTGCTATAGCGGCGTGGTCTCATGATGGATTCTTAGGATAAAGATTTTACTTATACAAGGTTTTATGTCCGACCTGTGTTCTTATTATTTTCCATAAGCTCATAGGTACTCAATCGAGTAAGCTGAGTTCATGATTAGACTGGTTTCTTTTAGAAGGATGAATAAAGATTTTGAAGATGAAACATAAGGCTTATCTAGATAATAAAAGTTAGTTTTTAAAATCCCGCTGTGCAAAACCAGAAATTATAACATGTTACATGTTTGTATTGGCATCTTCACATGTCAGACACGACAGTAGTCTTATTTTCTTATTGTATCTATCCCTACATGGGAATGAGAAGGGTAATGATGATGTAATGAATCTTTTAAAACAAGTTTGTGTAATGGAAATTCATTTAGATGCTATGTTTACTTAATGTTGACCAAAATAATACTGAACCCACTTTGTCGCTTGAAAATGATTCTGGTGATGATTACAGCATCATCAATGTCCATTTTGGGTCTCGAAGTGCGGATGTTGCATGTATTCTTTGATATAGGTGGTTAGTATAACCTTGATTGACAATCAACTAAAAGTAAAAACCCATGGTTGCAAAAATTTCAGTTATTCAATGATTATTATCGTCTGAATCAAGGACCTTGAATTAGTCTTTGTAATTATCTATAGATTTTATTAGTGTTTTTGGTCGTTTATCAAACTCTAGATATCTTAGTGATATAGTGATGATGAAAAAACATGCATACAAATACGTTGCTTATGGATGTTTGCTCAATTAGTTTAAAATATGATTTTCCATAATATAATTTTCTTAGACTATCTATAAGCAACTGAACTTGTGTTATAATACCATGCCAATGAAGACAAACTGGTGTGGGCATTAACATCAAATTATTTGATATTATTGCTGACTGAGTTCTCACTTGTGAGTCACACAACTAAAATTATTCGAGCTAATTCCGAAAGTGACCAATTTATAAACGTTATAAATTAATATAAATTGTTTAAAAATGATTTTAAATCATGTCCAAATATAGGCCGACCAAAGTTTTATAGAATATGTAATGATGTATTCTTCTATATATTTCAAGTCTTAGTTTTATTTATGGAGGGATAAATAAGATCTAGGCCCATTTAGATGGTTTCTCCTCTACTATATATAATAGTATCTTCATGAAACTCTAGTCACCAGAGTCATTTTCTCTCTCCCTCAAAACTATGATCTCCATTAGGTCTTGATAGACAAGAAAAAAAGTTTACAACTTTACTTTAAGGATGGAGAATATCTACAAGGAAGAAATGCAATCAATTACGAGGTTTTAACGGATGGACATGACTGCTGTTCTTCTATAAATAGGGGTTAGTTTCAACGAATTTTACATTAGATTTTCTGGTTTTTCAATTCTCTTCTTCTTCCACGTTTTCTTATTCAGAATCCTATCATTACTCTGCCGAAATCAACATTGAATCTAACTAGATTATCTCTGGTTTGATTCTCTATCACTATCTCAACAAGATCCAAGTGCTATTCAGAGTTATAGGCTTCTTTGTAATCTATCTAGCGAGAAAAGGTGTGATTGTAGCCTTGGAAATCAATCAAGCGAGAAAAGGTATGATTGTAGCCTTGGAAATCAATTGGGTGAACTTGTTTCTCCGGAAATCAAGTATCTCTACCCAGAGGATTGTGATTCTAGAGGGTGTACCTCGTAGCCTTGAAACCGAGGGTTATAATTGTTGAATTGCTTTTGAAAGGAAATTCGTACTTAGTTGTGCGGGACTGGATGTAGGGTAACTCCGAAGCAGTATAAAATCCGGTGTGTTCTTTCCTTTATTGCATTTACTTTATTTCTACATCTGTGTTTGTTTCTATGATTATATCTATGTCTGAATATTACAAACATTTGTGTTCAAATTAACATAAACTCAAAAAGATTTAGTAATTTCTTATAAACATTATTCACCCCCCACTCTAGTGTTATTTCTAGCCTTAAGATCCATATTCCGCATCCTCACATTTGGTATCAGAGCAGGGTTTTCAAAAGTTTCATAATCTGATTTTTGAAAAAGTTTTTTTAATGGCTATGTTTAAGAAATTTGTTAATGCATGTTTAGAAATATTCAGATCATCATTGTCTCTTGAGTCTGCATATAATCAATATTCAAATACAAGTTGTCCACTAAGATTGTTTGATGTGCAGGAATCATGCTTTATGAGAATTGAGGAATTAATCCAGAACAAACAAACTGTGCAGATCAAAAAGAACAAATGGATACTCGATAGTGGATGTTCTAGACACATGACTGGGAATCCAGATATGCTGAATGATATAATATACAAAGACGGAGGACTGGTTAACTTTGGAGACAATTCAAAAGGTTATGTGATCGGCATCGGCAAAGTCGGTAACTCTGAAACACCTATTATTACTAATGTTTTGCTAGTTAAGAATCTGAAACACAATTTGCTAAGTATAAATCAACTATGCGATAAAGGATATAAAATTAAATTTGAAAAAGATAAGTGTCGCATTGAAGATAATAATTCAACCATAATATTTGAGGGATTAGGAAAAAGAATATTTATATTCTTAGTATGAAAATTTCAAATGATAACTTGTGTCTTTTGGCAATTGTAAGTGACCCTTGGATTTGGCATAAGAGATTTGGGCATTTGAATTTCAAACTCTTATCTAGACTGTCAAAACATGATCTAGTAAGAGGCCTCCCTAAAATGAATTTTAAAGTAGATAGTCTATGTGATGCGTGTCAACTAGGAAAACTTAGAAAAAGTTTCTTTAAATTAAAAGATATTATTTCAACTTCAAAACCTCTTGAATTACTTCATCTTGATTTATTTGGTCCATCTCAAATTCAGTCAATAAATCACAGTAACTATGTTTTTGTAATTGTAGATGATTATTCTAGATTTACATGGACAATATTTTTGAAACATAAAAGTGATACTTTTGAATGTTTTAAGAATTTTTCAAAAAGGGTTCAAAATCAATTTTCTCAAAAAATTATAACCATCCGTAGTGATCACGGTGGTGAATTTGAAAATGAAAAGTTTGAAGAATTCTGCAATAAAAAGGGAATAATTCACAATTTTTCATTTCCAAGAACTCCACAACAAAACAGAGTAGTAGAACGTAAAAATAGGACGATTCAAGAGTGTGCGAGAACTATGCTTTTTGATAGTAATTTACCAAAGTACTTTTGGGCAGAAGCAGTTGTTACTGCCTGTTATATTTTAAATAGAATTTTAATTAGACCTTTAACTGATAAGACATCTTATGAACTTATTTACTCAAAGAAACCTAAGGTGTCTTATTTTAGAATTTTTGGAAGCAAATGTTTTATTTTAAATACAAAAGATAACTTAGATAAATTTGATCATAAATCCGACAAAGGTATCTTTATCGGATACTCCAATAGAAGTAAAGCATACAGAGTATTTAATTTAAGAACTAATACCATCAAAGAAACAATGCGTGTTTCATTTGATGAAAATTTCAAAAAATTTGAAGAAATAAATGATGAAGAGTCACTCAAAATCAAGAGTCAACTGAAACTAATAATGAATTAAATCATCCTAATAAAAGGATTAAACTTTTAAAAGATCACCCTATAGAAAATATACTTGGAGATATGCAATCTATTGTTAAAACTAGAAACCAACTAAGTCAAATGAGTAATGTAGCTTTTATATCAACTATAGAACCAAAAAATCCAGAAGAAGCATCATTTGATGATTCATGGATTTTGGCTATGCAAGAAGAATTAAATCAATTCACTAGAAATGATGTTTGGGAACTTGTTCCTAGACCTGAAAATAAAACAATAATTGGAACTAAATGGGTTTATAAAAATAAAAAAAAGAATGAATAAGGTGGGGTTGTTAGAAATAAAGTCCGATTAGTCGCTCAAGGTTATTGTCAAGAAGAAGGAATAGATTTTGATGAAACCTTTGCCCCCGTAGCAAGATTAGAAGCCATTAGGATTCTACTTGCTTTCGCAAATCATAATAATTTCAATGGATGTTAAAAGTGCATTTTTAAATGGTTTTGTAAAAGAAGAAGTATTTGTTAAACAACCACCACTTTTTGAAAATGATAAATTTCCAAATCATGTTTACGAACTTAAGAAAGCTCTATATGGTCTAAAGCAAGCTCCTAGAGCCTGGTATGATAGACTAAGATCTTACTTGTTACAATCAAATTTTGAAATAGGTAAAGTAGATAATACTCTTTTTATTAAAAGAAATAAAAATGATATTCTACTAGTATAAGTCTACGTAGATGATATCATTTTTGGATGAACTAATTTTGAAATGAATAAAGAATTTTCTGAAATAATGACAAAAGAGTTTGAGATGAGTCATATGGGTGAATTAAACTTCTTTTTAGGATTACCAAATAAAACAATTAGATAATGGTATCTTTATTAGTCAAGCAAAATATGCTAAAGACCTAGTTAGTAAATTTGGTTTGACTACTGCGAGTGGAAAACCCACTCCCATGGCAACCAATGAGTACCTTAGTAAAGAAGATCTCTCGAAAGATGTAGATAAAAAATTATATAGAGGAATGATTGGATCACTACTCTATATCACTGCGAGTAGACCTGATATCATGCATAGTGTCTGTCTCTGTGCAAGGTATCAATCCCAACCTAAAGAAACTCACTTAAAAGCTGTAAAACGTATTATAAGATATGTTAAAAACACCTTTGATTATGGCTTATTTTATCCTAAAAATGATTCGTTTGACTTAATATCTTACTGTGATGCTGATTATGCTGGTTGTAAATCAGACCGAAAAAGTACAAGTGGAACTTGTCACTTTTTAGGGCATTCTCTGATTTCCTGGTTTAGTAAAAAGCAAAACACGGTTTCTCTATCAACAACTAAAGCAGAGTATATTTCTGCTGCTTTGGCTTGTTCTCAAGTAATATATATGCAACAAACTTTAAAAGATTTTGGTTTAAATATCTCAAAATCACCAATTTATTGTGATAATACTAGTGCAATAAATTTATCCAAAAATACTACTCAACATGCTCGAACTAAACATATTGATATCAAACACCATTTTCTCAGAGATAATATAAGTAGAGAAGTAGTTTCTCTCGACTATATCAATTCTGAAAATCAAATTGTTGATATCTTAACAAAACCCTTAAATGAATCTACATTTACTAAATTAAGAAGAGAATTAGGTATTTGTTCATTACTGAAATATAAAATATAAATAACAAAGTATAATTGAAAATTAATTCAAAATAAATTAAATAGGCAAAAATTCAAGAACCATGTCGACATCCCCCCTAGACCCATGTCGACATATAACGTTTTAGATTTTAATTTTTTTTTCCCACCAAAATTCAAATAAGTGGTTATAAATTTCTCCTATTTCAAAATTTTCTTCATTCTCTCTGTTCTCTTTCTGTTCTATCTTTTGAAATCCATTTATCAATGGCCTCCTCTTCCAAATCAAACATAAAATCAACTTTTTCGTTCCCATCGCCTACTTCTGGTCTGTTTCAACAAACAACGCTCGCTCGTGTAACGAAAATAGAGGATTCTTTGAAAGATACCCTTCAGTAAATGACTGAAATCCAAGTGATGCAACTTCGAATGGCCAAAGAACAAGAGAGGCAAGGCAAATCCTTAGGAATTTGCAAAAATTTCTTATGGATAATCATGCTAACCCAATGGAAATCTTGTCGAACAACGTGGAAATTTCTGTTTCCACTATCCAAATTGTTCGGTTCATAGATCTCCTATGTTCAAAGACACACATTAGTTTCTTCTCTTTCTTTTCTATTTGTTGTTTGTTTTTTTTCGATCTCTACGAAAAATGTAAATATAAACAAATATATAATTAATAAATAATGTGTGTTCTTATATATGTTCTATTAAAAGTATTATTATATAGATTCTTAGTTAGGAGAGTTTGTAATTTAGGACTAAGTTTTAGGTTTACAAGTAAGTATTAATGATAACACTATCATCATATAGGATATTAGACTAAGAGTTATATAGTTTAGAATTAGTTTGTTTTTGTTGATGACAAAGGGGGAGAAATATAAAATAAAAGAGTTAGGCATAGATTGAGGGGGAGTTATTAGATTTAGGGGGAGTCAATAGGATAGAAGTAATATTTTATAAACAAAGGTTCTCATCATCAAAAAGGGGGAGATTGTTAGTCCTTGAGATGATGGTTTTGATTAGGCCTGTCAATGAGTACCCGAAATATCCGAAATCCGTCCGCATCCGTATCCGAAAACATGAAAAATATCTGATATCCGAAAAGCGGATACGGATACGGATATGGCTGTATCCGTATCCGATAAATATCCGTCCGGTTTGAAATTAAATATATATATTAATATGTTATTTTATATCCATAAATTTAATATAAATATACTTCATTTTACAGAAATACAACCCATGGTATTTTGCAGGGTAATCTTTTGGTTTTGGAGCATTAACCACTTCATGGAAAAAGAATGCAATATTTTAGGCTATATGTATGTTATGAAGATGGTTTTTATTTTTTGGTATTTGTTACAATTAAGAAGATGTGTGATGCATGTTTGCTTTTATGATTTGCTGTGATTGAATTAGCCTATGGATTTTTCATATGGATTATATCTATATATGCAATATTATTGTATGGATTTTGTGTGATTGGATTAGCTATTGTTAATTTGATGTAATTTACGTATTACAAGGTTTTTTCATCTTTTTTCAGTCCAAAAAAATGAAATATGCATTATATTGATTAATTTTCGGATATTTTCGGATACATTTATAAGTTCGGATACAGATATTTTCGGATATCCAAACATATCTGTATTCGCTAAGCCGGATACGGATATTTTTAGATATCCGAAAATATTCACGGATACGGATAATATTCAACGGGTATTCGTGGATATCGGATACGGATTTTCATTTTCAGATACGGATACGGATACAGCACTATCTGTATCCGATTGCATCCGTTTACAGGCCTAGTTTTGATGACAACAACCTTAGAATAATATTATAAAATATAAATACTAACATTATAGTTTAGATATATATGTATATGCAGGATTTAACCATGCAGGTACAAAGAATGAAGACTGTACAGTATAGAGATTCAAGATATCAAGATTGAAGACTCATGAGTATCAAGAATATCAAGATTATCAAGAGTTCAAGATTTCAAGATAAGTATTGAGTCTAGAATTATGTTAAAACTTCATAATAGCACTGAAATCTTCACTCCATTTTTATTTTGGGATGGAACCCATTTCTACCTTTTTAGTGGCTTACAAACCCACGACAAGTGGCTTACAAACCCACGAACATCCTGGTTTTGTACAAGTTCTCGAGTCCTGATATGATGAGATATTCTGCAGGAAGAAGCTTGCAAAACTACTTCAAAATGATTTTCAAAACTACTTCAAAATGATTTTCAAAATTGCTTTTCAAAATGTTTTAGCCTTAAAAATTATATTTTCAAATGATTTTCAAAAAGGTTTTTTAGCCTTAAAATATTCTCTGTTTTTTGTTTTAATAAACTCATGTTTTTAAACGTCGTTTGTTTTAAACTATCTTTATACTTAGATTTAAATATAAAATTATAGTAAAATTATATATATATATTATTCTCTATATTTATCTATGTATTTTATCTATAGTCAAGTATATTTATAAAGTTTAAAATAGTTTTAATATAAGATAAAGGTTATTTTCAAAGAAAAACAAAACATCATAATTTCCTTTGGGATGTCGACATGCCCTAGTACCCCATGTCGACATAGTGTTAGTTAGGACCAAAAATTTGAATTTCAAAAGAAGTGTCTATTCGTCATAACATTTCACGAATGGACATGACTATTGTTCTTCTATAAGTAGGGGTTAGTTTCAACGAATTTTACATCAGATTTTCTGGTTTTTCACTTCTCTTCTTCTTCCACATTTTCTTATTCAAAATCTTATCATTACTCTGCCGAAATCAACATTGAATCTAACTAGATTATCTCTGGTTTGATTCTCTATCACTATCTCAACAAGATCCAAGTGCTATTCAGAGTTTTAGGCTTCTTTGTAATCTATCTAGCGAGAAAAGGTGTGATTGTAGCCTTGGAAATCAATCAAGCGAGAAAAGGTATGATTGTAGCCTTGGAAATCAATTGGGTGAACTTGTTTCTCCGGAAATCAAGTATCTCTACCCAGAGGATTGTGATTCTAGAGGGTGTACCTCGTAGCCTTGAAATCGAGGGTTGTAATTGTTGAATTGCTTTTGAAAGGAAATCCGTACTTAGTTGTGTGGGACTAGATGTAGGGTAACTCTGAACCAGTATAAAATCCGGTGTGTTCTTTCCTTTACTGCATTTACTTTATTTCTGCATCTGTGTTTGTTTCTGTGATTATATCTGTGTCTGAATATTACAAACATTTGTGTTCAAATTAACATAAACTCAAAAAAGATTTAGTAATTTCTTATAAACACTATTCACCCCCCTCTAGTGTTATTTCTAGACTTAAGATCCATATTCCGCATTCCTCACACTCGTATAGTGACCTAATCATCTAATAATGAGGCAAGCAAAGTTGCTTGTGAGGCTCTGGGCTTCCTAGTGATAATGATGATTTGATGGGCCGTTGTTCAGACTCAAGAGATATCAGAATGACCCTACCTTTGATGGCCGAGCTGTTGGAAATGCGCATGTAAGTTTGGGCCAAATCGATCCCTCGTCGAGTGATGTGGCATTTGCCTATAGTGTTGGGCCTTTGACCTACGAACCTACTATCTATTGCGAGAAATTCTAGCAACATAATGACATGTTATAACTTTGAAATAAGAAAATGCGATAGTTTGTGATATCTTTAGCTTGCAATAGCTTTATAAGTTACGATGACTTCCATAGCATAGCTTAGAATAACTAACATCCACTTTTAATGTGATAACTCTTTATTGTTAACATAAAATATCTTATTAACTAATAATATGCAACAAATTTATGCCAATAGCTTACGAAAATATGAAAAAATTACAGTTTCTCTCAAATTGATAACTTGCAACAACCTCCAAACAATATCATGTTATACTAATTTATACCCTACAACAACTTTAGTAGAAAATAATAACTAACGATTAATAACATGTAATAGTTTCTTAAATGGAGTATGATAGCCTCTACTTCATCAATAATATGTATCATGCGATAACCTCATTTTTATTACATATAGTAATTTTGTTCCTTATAACTTGTAATAGTGTTAATAACATGCAGCATTATGATTATAACTTGGATTTTCTCCCCAACTTACAACTTGCAGCAACATTTTCGATATAACCTGTAATAATTATCATCCCATAGGATGAAATAGCCTCTTTAATCATAACTTGCAACAATCATCATCCCATAACATGTAGTTACTTCTTTAGTCGTAACTTGTGATAACTTTAACCGTATAACTTTTGGTGACTTCTTGCTATTAACTTGTGATGATGCTATTATTCCATTTTTCAACAACCTTTATAACATGCGATAACTGTCAATAACATAACTTGCGATGACTTCACAAATAACAACATGCAGTGACTATTATTTCATAACATGCAATAACATCCTCAACTATAAGGTGTGATAGTGCTTTCAATTTATTTCACGATAATTCTTATGATATGCGGTAACCCTTAATCAACTTATGATGACTTTTGGTAGATAGCTTGTGGTGACATTTATAGTCTTGATATGCGATTACTTTCTCATTGCAATATTTGGTAGCCTATCTACCACATTTTGCAATAAATCCAAAATTTGAAGTAATACATTCCATAAATCAAAATTTAACTATATATATCTGCACACACACATATATCATTTAACTTTTAATATTTATAAAATTATTCTTTTCTTTCGATCGAAGTAATTTTAATATGTTCTTTAGATTTTAAATATTTATATATTTTATTTTAATATATATATAGTAATATAATAAATTTTGAAACTTATTTACAGTTGATAATTACCAAAATTAGTTTTTATATTAAAGTCGAAAGCTTATACTATATATATATATATATAATTTACTTTTATACAACTAGTTTGTAACTGTTATTAAGTTAATAAATCCATGTTAATCGATACTAAAATTCGTTAATTGCAAAAATTATTTTTCCTTTAATATATATATATATATATATCTGTGTGTATGTATATGTATATTTATATGTATATATAATGGGCAAATTATCCACGTGATGTTGGTGAAAAATGAAAAATTAGAATATGAAAATAGAACCTTTTAGATTGTTTCTAATTTTGTAGACGTTGAACTTGTAGGTTGAACTTTAAAGATCTACTTATCTACATTTGATGTAGTTTGTAATTCCAATCTCGAGATATTTTAATGGTGGAGATAAGTCTCTTTCAATTTTTTTTGCATGTGTTCCGTCTCTTCTAAACGAGATATGTAGGGTCTTATTTACAATGGTGAAAATATATCGTAAGCCTTATTTATGTATATTTTTAAATAAAGAACCATATATAAAAGATATCAATATTTTTTATAAATATATAGATCTATATAAATGATATCACACATCTTTCAAATAAAAGGTGTCCATACACAAAAGAGGTAATATATCTTTGTCTATATACCATCATATATTATCTAGAAGAACCAAACCAATTTGATTTCTTCTATATAGACATTATATGATGAAAATAAATATTAAAATTATTCAATAAATTTAATTATATACTTGAATAAATGAATACGTAGATCTTGGCCTATTTAATTTATTAAATGCCAGTGTATGTAGCATTTATATGCATTTTTTTATGAAAGAGTAGTCCTCAAACTGAGGAGAGCACTCGTAGTTCTTTATTACTGTAGGAAAAAAATATTACCAACAAACCTAGTAGTTAGCAATACAAATATATGTTAAATGTCTACTACGAGACTAAGCCAAAAGATCATTAGATTGATGATCAAACAAGAGTCGTCAACGTAACAACCTAGAAAGCTAATACGGTCCATGTTTACATACACAAAAATGATATTACAAAATTAGTTGCTCTCAAATAATTGCCTTACATTATGCTACAATGTGCTACACTACCTAGATAAATGTAGTAGACAACATAAAATAGAGCGGAATTAATGTACTAGTAGAGAACTAGATGAAACGACATTGGAGAGCACTTAGATGCATATTGGACTGAGGCATTGAAGTGTAGGAGGTTCAGTGACAAATAGATGATTCAATGATGATTTATGTTGTGTAGATTCAATGATTGGGCAAATGAGCAGCTGAAACTAGAATAGAACTATGGTGGCTAGTGTTGATTTAGTGATTCTTCAGGTTGCAACATATCAAAAATGAGGTAAAACTGATGAGTTGAACCTGGTTGCTTTATGCTAGTGTAGATACTGGATTGCAATGACCTAAAGATGCTAAAAATAATAATGTATGCAGATGTTTCTTGTCTAAAGAGCATGAAACTAGGGCTGAATGGGATAATGCAGATGAAATTAAGTTGATGGATTGCAATGATCAAGTTCAATAGAGATTATACTATAAAGACATACAAATATACTAGGGTGTGTTTAGTAAATTGAAATAGCCTCTAGAATTTTTCAGGGTGCTATTAAAAATATATTGGGTGCATATATAAAAGTTATATCTGTACGTATCAAAATACGGTATCGAAGTATATTTAAATTGGATTTAAATTGTAACTATCTAGGATTTCGAACACTTCATATTTAAATTTCTAGACTATTTACATATTTGAATCTTGGATTCAATATGATTAAATGTATTTTATAACCTTTTCAACCACTTTTAGAACATAACTAATGATAAGAAACTTGTTTTTGAAATTTTTTTACAAAAATAAATAATTCGAAGAAATATCGATAATATGACCGAAAATCGTTTTATCGATAAACGATTTTTTACTCGTTAAATGCTATTCAAACTTTTTGGACATGTCTAATATATTAATAGGTCATTAATTAACAACTAAAAGTATTTTAGTGCTTAGGACTAATTAATTAGAGATGATGTCGTAAACGAATTACTGTTGCCCAATGTATTCCTCTGTATGAGAAGATCACTACAGTCATGAATAGATGGGAAAATAAGCATATAGCTCAATCAAGGAGACTTGTAATAATTAAAGCTGTAATCCTCTCTATGATTATATACTGGAATAGAACCTGCTTCCTTCCAAATTGTTGGCAATGACTAGATCAGCAATTATAAAGTTCCTATGGTCTGGCTCAATCCACACTAGGAAGTTATCTCCAATTGCATACTAGAAGCTGAAAAAACCAAAGAGAGAGAAGGGTTTAGGGATAATGAATATGAAAATATGGAATTTAGCTACTTTTTCTAAGCATTTCCATAACCTCATAACCAATACAGACACTCTATGGGTTCAGTGGTTAATAAGAAATAATTTAAAAGGAAATGAGATATGGATAGCGGGAAGTAAACAATCTCATAGCTGGGTATGGTAGACCATGATGAAAGTACGTGATATATTGTTACCTCATGCAAAATTACAGCTTGCCTCTAACAGTTCATCCAAATTTTGGACAACCCCCTAGATTAATCATGGCTTGATCCTTTAGAAAATCCTCTCATATGACAACATGATACAGACTGGGATCTCCTCAAATACAAAAGCTATAAGATATATAGTTGATGGAAGAATTACCTTGAATCACATAAGCAACTCTGCTATAAATGCCCTATGGGATAAATATAATGGTCAGTCCTATAGCTTTATATAAACAGATGAATACAAGTGGACATACAAGCATAAAGACCATTCCACAAAAACAGTTTATAAAGCACTTGTAGTAGAGATGAATAATGGCTGCTTTCCATGGTATACACGAATATGGAACAAATATGCAGATGAAAGATATAATTTCATGCTGTGGAAAGTTTTTAGAAATGCCTTCCATACATTACGTAATCTTTCCTATAGAGGAATTAATGTCACAAATATTTGCAAATATTGCCACTCTTTAGAAGAAGATGTCCATCACTTATATTTCAACTGCACCTTTACAAGCTACATATGGAACAAAATCAAACAAAGAGGTGGATTTGGCTCGGCTAGTAGGGACAGTAGGATTAAATGGATCAGAATTTATAAAGCGATAAGGTGGAAGCAACAACCAACATATGAACTCCTTATAATGCTTAAGGTCATGTTTACTGTGGTATGGGAAGAAAGGAATAGCATAATCTTTAATCAGAGAAGAAAGAATAGAATGCAAATTTATCATGAAATATGCAGGAAGATTCACGAGATGATTACCCTTTCTGCTTACCCATTTGATCAAGCTTCTATGGTCAAGTGGTCATAACAGTCTTCTGCCCGTTTTACTTGTCTTTTCCCTTCTTACCCCTATGTTTTTTATGTTTCTTTTCTATTTTCCTCCTTTGTATGCTCTCTATTTATATTGTAAGGAACTCTTTTCGATATAAATAAATGGTAGGGGCCATTAATCCCCGCTGGCTTTGCCAAATTAGAGATGATGTCGTGCATGATGTCTTTGGAAGATATTTTAGGAGAGGGGTAGTTTGGGGAGACTTAAGGGCTAAGTAAGGAGAAGTGATGGGATAAGGTGAAGCATATAGAAGAGAGGAGTAGGCTCTCTGGCTGGTCATAAAAGGTAGGAGGTGGTAGGAAACCTCTTGGTGAAGCCTATATAAACATCCTTAAGGTAGAAAAATGATTTGCTAATTCATTAAATATAGAAAGCTAGTCTTCATCCTCTTCTTTCTTCATATAAACATTCTTAAATCTACTTCAGTCTTCACCAAAAATTTTCAATAGGCTTAGAATAACATATCAATAAGGAATAGCAACTTAGATCTTGAATAAATGGAGCACAAACCTCCACCTAAAGTTGGGTCATAGGAAATATGCGTAAGGAGGAGGTAACCAAGTGCAAAAGTGGATCAAAGATTGGATTTTGTGGCTTCTTTTCCTTGAGGTAGGAAGTGATCTTGAGGTAGAGGCTTGTACTTGATGTTAGCTTGACTTTGGATGAAATTTCTCACCATTTGATTATATATAAAGTTGTACAAATTGCTTGTGTAAATATAAAGTTCATTAACTACTTAAAGTTATAACTTCTGGACCCCTTTTTCTTTTGAAATCAAATGAAAATTATATGTTATATATACACTTATATTACTCTCTAAAACATCTATCGTGGTCTATACTTGGTTTTTACATGTTTGGTTTGGTTGTGTGTGAAGTTGAAGTGTGTTTGGACTTGGTTGAAGCGATATAGTCGCTATAAGCGCGTTTTGAAATCCCTTATCTTTAACTTGCTTAAATTAGTGATTTGTGTACATATTGAGATATACTATGCTCTACACATAGAGTAGTGTATTGAATAACAAGAAAATGGTTTGAAAAAGTGTAAAATCTGTTGAACAAAGTGGCAAAAGTTATAGCGAAATAGTCGTTATATGAGCACTTTGAAAATACCTTATGTTCGCGATATTTAATATGATTTCGATAGACATCCTCATGGTTTCTTTATCGTTTTAATAAGTACTTTATTTTAACGCTTACTATAAAAATATCAAAGATTAAATCATTTCATAACTAGTTGAATGAAGTTGAAAATGTTAGGAGTCAAATAGTCGTCGTGGATGCACTTTGTAAATGCCATATGTTCGACTATTTTAAATATGATTTTGAAGACATCCTTAAAGGGTATATGTGATAACCCTGATTTTATGAACAAGTTTTATAATTTAATTTAATATACTTGTTTGAATTATTATTTTTGGTTGCCTAGGAAAAATATATATGATAAGTTGACCATAAATATATATTGGGTAAATATTGATATGTATACAAGATGATATATGTATATACTTCTCTAAAAAAAAGAGTAGAAAATTATTTGTAAGCTAAATAAAACTATAAATACATGAACATGACAGAATATGAATGTGCCATTGAAACAAGTCTAGGGTAAGGGAAATAAAGACTTAGGCAGAAATAAAAATATAGATAGTGTACAGGCATTTTAAACAAAGGTTGGCTAAAGAAAATTATTAGAAATTGCATGAAAATAGTATGAGTTGTTGGAAAATACTTTATCCACTTTTAGCAATTTTCTTAGCTTTAGAGATATCATGCAAATATGGTGACTGAGGTAATAAAGTGTAAATTTCTGTTAATAGAACCAGGGACCATTTACCCAATTGCTCTTAAAAATAAAAAGAGAGGCTGATCATAAGTGGTAGGGTAAAATTGACATTGGGTAAATCTTAAAACCCTAGAGGCAGCCAAGGTCTTGTATAAAAGAGGGTTAAGGGTGAAAGGATCTGTCACCATTTTCTTAAAAAAAATATACAGAAAATATAGACAGTTAGCAAAAGAGAAAAACTGAGGAGCACTGGCCATTAGAGACAAGTAGGAGATAACAGATCAAAAGGAAAGGATTAAGGTGAGTAATCTCACTGAAAATTGGCATTAAGTCCTGAATATTGAGGCAGCCTAAATGGTTTATGTTTTTAATTAATCTGTGCTTGTTTTATAAGATTGATGTGTTGATGATCTGTTTAAATATTGTGTGTGAATATATCCAGAAAATATATTGGTGACTTTCATGTTTGAATAATTATTGTATCATGAATTATCTTTGAGATGGGATGTTTTTTTTATGTGACTGCTGCATATAAATTAATTCATGGGAATTCCAGGAATATATGATATAAGTCTATGGTCTAAAAATGGAAAACAAATGGGACTGTAGCATAAAGTGGTTGCTGCTTATGTCTCAAGAATAAATGTGGTAACATAGAAGTGCAAAGTTATACTTGTGCTGAACTTCTATGTTTACAAATAAATCCAAATAAGATTAGAAGCTTGTGGTTTAGTCAGATCTCATGAATCTGTGAGTATCTGATTAAGCCAGAGGCAAATGGATGCATCAAGGCAAACTGAATATGACCATATATTTATAGGCATGATTCCTCAAAAGAAAAACCCCATGATTTAAATAATATGTACACTGAGAAATTAAACTAGCTTGTGTGAATAAATCTATGATTATGAAAAGATGATCTGTTATCCTTTGAACATATGCATGATGGTTGAGTTATTTATTTTCTCTGATTGATGTATGAGATGCAGAAGGGATTAGCATGAATGAGGGAAAGAGGGAAAATGAACACTTAGTAATATAACTAAGGATTTGGATCTTAGGGCTACAAAGTAAGGCTTGGCAAGGGAAATATTGCAAGCTCACACATGGTATGATTATACCCAGGGGCCTGAGTGTGCTGGGTTAACAATGAATATGCCCCAGACAATGTGTGTTTTAATAGAAAGAAAGTAGCTAAAGTCCATCAAAAAAATATCTGAGATTGAATTTGGAGAATAAGTTCACAGGTAGGTTGGGTAAAATCCCTGATAGACAGAAAGAGTATAAATATGGAAAATGATTAAATGATGATTATGTTGGTGGGTTCAGAGTATTCCATTGAGAATGATATGTTGTGCTCTCTGAAATAAATCCATTGAATCATGTATTTTTATGTTAGGCATTAATAAACATGCACAGGTGGTAGAGGAATGTATACAAGAAAAACATTGCTTTACTATCTGTCTTAAAAAGTTATTTACATTTTTAGTAAGATTATTCATACCAGACAAGTTGGTCTGACCCTTTGTGTGTTTATATACCATTGGGTGTCTCATCTTTTGATGAGGCAGCTCGTGGTGATTGTGCAGGTAAATAGGCATTTTCTTGATCAAGAATTGGATGAATTAGCTGCTAAGGAAATGGATATAATAGTTACAGACTCAAGGATATTAAATAGATGTTAAATTGGACTTGTGTTATGAAATGTTAGTTAAGTTGTTTTGGGAGAAAACTGATGTAATGCTATTTTCTATCTGCAAGTATTGAACTACTCATGAGATTTCTATTAACAGTTGCAAGTTGCTTTTGAGAATATTTTATTAAGTGATAATTTATAGTATTAACTCCCTGAATGCTTAACCTAAGTGTGCAACAATAAGAATAATTTGAAATGATCTGTAAATTGGAAATTTAAAAGGGTAACCTGAGATCTGTTGTAAGTATTAATGGAAAAAATAGGTAGGATGAAAACCCAGATTAGTTTGTATAGGATGTGTGTAAAGTAGCAAAGGAATTCCGGCTAACATGACCAATTTTGTCAAGCCTGGGTTCAACCAGCCTATTACCCTAAGCTAATTGATTAAGAAATATAACAAATAAAGCAAACTAGAAAACCAGGATAGTTATATTGAAAATATATGTTACCTGAAATCACTCAGACACACACATGCATACAGAACACAGACACACACATGCACACAGAACACAGATACACACATGCACACAGAATACATATATACACACTTGCATAAGGGATAATTAAGCATTCAGTAGATCTAAATTCTTGGAGATCTAAACTAACTTTAAAAACTAGAAAAAAATAACATCTAGAATTTGTGAAAAATTAAGTAAGGTAGAAAAGCTTTCTGGAAATTATTTTTGCCATGAGAAATTTTATAGAAAATCCCAAAATAAAATTCTCTGCATCCAAAATTCTTTTACTCTGATAAAAGAAAGGGAAAACCTTAAAGTATCATTTATACATGATTTCTTGAATGTAAGTTAGGTGACTTGATTACAACAATATTTTTATATTGGTGAAAAGATCCTGGATAGTAGAGAAAGGATGTTCTCTTGAATAGATGATCACTATATATATTGGTAAAAAAAAACTTTATGTAAAAAGTGGGTCATCTCAGTTTCTCCACATGGTTATTATCTACTATAAGTATACTTCTTAGTGTAATTTTTTTTACCATGAATCGATCGTTTGGATAGAGAAAAATGGTCAACTTTCGATGCTTTTATAAGTGTTCTCTGTCTAGAACTTTCTATAGCACTTTTCTGCTACTTTTGTTGAACTATTGCAGCACTTCTGGACTTTGTAGCACTGTTTTGTTTTAATGCGACATTTTAGTTAGTTCTTCCTGCTTTGTGTAAAATTTATTATCTTTGTGGAATCCTTTTAGGGAAGTCTAACAACATGGATTAAAGTAAGAAAAAAAGATTAAAAGTTTAAATATATTTTTAATAATTAAATATGATTTTTTTAAAAAGGTTTCCATTGTAGCATTTAAAATAAATGTTTTTTAGTAAATTATAAATCAGCTATTTTTATAGAATATTTTATATAAACATATAAAATATATTTATAAGTATTTTTTAAGTATCTTTGTGTGTGTATGTGTGTGTATAAGTTTGGAAAAGTAAGTTATGTAATTTATAAAAGGATAAAAGTGGTTTTGTCATAACCTTAAGCTATAATGAATGGTTATTGAGAAGTTAATTAAACGTATATTACTTTGTTAAATAAGTGTAGATATACATATATCTTTAAATAGAATATTTTAAAGGTAATTACAAGTATAAAGGCTTTGGGTTTATAGTAACAATATTTTTAGTAACATTTGCTTTTAACCCATTTAAATATACTTTTGAAAATGTGAAATCTTTTTAAAAAGATTTGTGAATATTCTTATACCTTTGAGGTAAGAATATGAATACATTTCTAAGTATTGAAAAGAGTAGAAATGAATAGGAAATAGTATTATACATGTATATATATCTTTTGTAAATTTATTTCAAATACACACACACACACAAGTATTTGCAAAGAAGTTATATTTAATAAAGAATTAATTAAATAAAAAGGGGATTAGAAGTCGTTTATGTGACTTAATCATGCTTTGTGTGTTTACTTGTTCATGTAAAGTATTGAATCATATACTTGGCACTAAAAAAAGACAAAGTAGATTTATCCTATATGTGAGAGTTAAGGGTGATGTTTGAGTGGGGTTTAGAAGAAAACAGTGCTCTAATCTATTAGCTTCACTATTGACAGAGGTATAATATAAGTTGAGAAAGTAATAAAAGTGATAAGTATATGAGACTTGGTTTCCATATGCAATAGTTTTTCATTTCATATTTAATAGTGTATTATTCGACTATCAAATTTTACCAAATTAACTTCGGAAGTATACGTAAGCATCATGTATTGATACGGTTTGAGATCCCTTAGGATAGACTTATTTATATGAATTATCTCTTGCTTTAAGAATGGATATATACGAGATCTCCTAGGAGGACTCCTTTATATCATTCGGTTACTTCTAAATGAACCGAAATTGAGTTAATAAAAAATTCACTGATTTGGTTTTGAAGAGTCTAGGAACAGATAAGTATACTTACTCATTACTTATCGAATACCACTTCAAAACCTGTACATGAGTTCTATGTTTTGGAAGCAGTTATGGAGTGAAATGTTATAAAGTTGAAATGTCTATCCTAAGGTTAAGTCTAAAGGAGAAGTTAGAATTAACATTTCAAATGATGCTAGCAAAGGTACTATCTATCTTGATGTTGATTCCAAGAGAGAGGACATAGTTAACATTTGTCGGAGGACTTGTGCTAGAATCCATAGAGAGATTCACGATCTGTTCGAGTGATGAAGACACATGTTTTGAGATGTGGAATATGACTTCACTATAAGGAATGATACAAAATAGAGTGGGCACATAACCAAGGGGTTTAGCTAACTAAAAGGTTACTTCAACTCCAAATATCTAGAGATGCTTTCGATTGGTTGGCATCGAGGGTCAATGGTATTCGGTATCTCATGTTCGAGCATGGACCTGCTATATTTTCCTCGGTGACATATTTTATCTAAACATATATGTGGTTTTAGAAGGTAGTTTCTGACCCTTGTCAGGATGCCGGCTTTGATGTATGAAGGAGACCTCTATGGAAATCCATATACGAACATACCTTAGTTGTTTTAGTCGTACTTATAGTATCGCTGTGTTGTGAGATGCAAGCAGCATAGTTATTTTTTATTTATATTTTACACCCTAAACACTATCTATTATCACCTTATTTATGTATAAGATGGTTTAGTTCTTTGAGGGGAAAATCATTACGGTGATTCGAACGGTCTCAAAAGGTATTGTTATATGATAATTATATATTTCTTGAGTTTCTCATACCAGACTTATGTCTGACTCGGGATTTTATCTTTCCCTTAATTTTCTGAGTGCTCTTTCAGCAGTCTAAGAGAGGTAGGTTTTTGTTGATATTCTTTGGAGCTTAAAGAGACAAGCTGGATGCTTCCATTCGCCTACAGTTGTATTTTATTTTCTTTGCACTACTATTATGTATATATCCACACTTATGAGGACAAGCCATTATAACTGTCCAGGCTGATGATAGTATTTAAGATTATAACTCTGAAATGTTGTGTATTTTAGAGTGACAGTTTTTACTGTCTTTTTGATATTATATTTTATCGTTCTGCTGTGAGATTTTGATGTTGTGTTCTTTCTTCATAGTTCCTTTTCATTTTCCTTTTATTTTAATCTAACAATTTGACTTTTTGACACTCGAGTGCTCGATACATGAATGTCGTGGATGTATTATTGTCGACATTTGGGGGTCGAAAAGGCATATTGTTACACTTGGTATAGAACTGAAGGTTAAATGAAAACCTTGGCTTTGGTTGGGTATGATTCATTAGAGATAAAGTAAGCGATACCCTAGAATGAGTTGTGTATTATACATATGAGAGCGTATTTGTATTTGTTATATCGTATGCCTTAAAGGTATTCCAATTAAAAGATCTTATATAAGGTAACTTTTGTTAAAATGTAGTTTAATTAATGTAGGGATTAATAATGTTCATTTGTCATCCCTTATTGATTAGTTTAGCCATGCTCGCCCAATTTATGAGCATTGTTATCCTTTATCAGATTGATTAGCCCTATCAGGCAGTTTACGAACATTGTTATAATTAGTTGATTGATTAGTTATGTTCGACCAGTTCATAAGCATTGTTATCATTTGTGGATTGATTAGTTATGCTCGACCAATTTATGAACATTGTTATCATTTGTTGATTGATTAGTTATGCTCGGCCAGTTCATGAGCATTTATTATTGTCTACTGATTTTGTTGTGCTCCACTAATTTATGAGCAATTTACCGTTTTACCCATGGGTTGGGTAGACAGTATTAGTGGGTGCACTAAAATGAACACCTTATGAATTGAATTTCATAGTTTCACCATAAAGCGTTTGGTGACCATGTTGGGTTAATAGTTAACTTTAATAAAGAAGTTTAGTATAAATTTACTAAGTATATTTTATAAAATATGGTTATAAATGAGATGATTTAAACTGATATTTTGAGAACTTAAATCCTGATGTCTTTAAAGATAGTTTTCAAAATTTAGGAGAAAATAATAACATTATTATTTGAAAGTATTTGTGAATACTAACATTTTGAAAAGAGTTTAAGATTTTTTCAAGTTCAAGGTTGCTCTCGGAATCAGGAAATCGTTTCAGGAATAATGTATTTTTATGTTATCTAGTTCAAGTGGCTCGAAAGTGACTAAAAATGGGCAAGAGATGTGTTTGGTTGTTAAGCACTTACATTATACGACTTGGTAGGACCCATTTCCTTGGTATAATTTTTGTGCTACTCGATCTATATGGATATTTTCTATGGATTTTAAAGAAAATATTTGGGGAATTAGTTTATAAATTGAGATCATGATACTTAGTACTATAATATGAAGTATTTGATACCGCTTTGAAAATGATTTTTGATTTACTCCCAAAAGTATGATTTGATATATAAAAATATATGTACGTATATTATTATTTCAAATGGTTTGAAATAAAATCAGGTGTTTGATCCTAAGTACAGATGCAGCCCTGATAGAGAAGTGAATTTAAGTGAAGTGTAGATCAGATTGCACCACGTAGTATTTTAGATATGACGATGGTTAGAGATATTTTACAAATTGTTAAACATAGTAGTCAGAAAAGACAAGGAATGAAACACGTTAATGTGAATAGTCTAAAATATTTCCAAGGTAGTACATGTACAACAACATATGTACAACAATGTCATGGAGCCATTGTTTCTTTACTATACGATCCTCAAGAGTTTACCGGCCCGCCGGGTTCTCCTAGGATTTTAAAAAAAGAATTTTTGCTTGAAGTACACGCTGATATATGCAATAGGACAGGAAATAAAAATCAAGTGCTCCTGTCACTTGAAAATTAAAATATGGCTGATAACGAATGTGAAAGGACTCTACTAAAAAATCAAAGATCCTGTTTTGATCAAATGAATTTGGATGTTTAGAAGACTTTGCATTTTGAAGATGTTGACATGAAATGTGGACATCAGGTTTTGGCATACAATGATCAGATTTAGGTGCATGTGCATAGTGAAGCTGGTGATGATTAGAGTTCATTTAAGGTCAGGGAGGAGGAGTGCATGTATTAGTAGAGCGATCACTAGAGTATCTGGTGTCCCTGACTCTGTGCAAGAGGTAATTGATTCGGATTTTAGATCTTTTAGGTCGGTGAGCAGGACTGTTGTGATGTGGAGTAGTAGTTGTTGAGTCTACTCCATTGGGGCTTGTAGGCCCACATTCTTTAGAAGTAAATAAATGAAAAAATCTACTTGAGATGCCAGCTGTAAAATAACTAGATCTGATGTTGGGCTTAATTGCAGTGCAATTGTAATAATACGAGTTTATTCGGTGGGTTGCATTCAGATAGTTGAAACTGGGTTCCAAAGATGGAGTGGCCGAGAAACAAGCAACTCGACCTGGGAAATTACCTGTTTGGAGAAAAATAAATTTGTTTTATGCCGATCTAAAGTAGCTGAAATTTTGGCTTGTGGGCCAGTTGCTTCTACATGGGCTGAATACGAACTGCAACGAGGGAGGCCAGAAGAGCTGCTATGAGTGAAATGTTTTCGATCAAATGGGACACAAGCTTCTGGTCCAATAGCTTCTAACTGTGCTGCTTCGGTGAACATCCAAGAGAGCCAGGATAGGCTAAATTTAACAAGTGAGGCCAACCTGAATCAATTTGGATGATTCATGTAATATCCCGGAAATTTTAACAATATCAATTTAATAATCTGTTAAATGATTAAATTGATATTGATGATCTTTGATAATAAGATTTGAATTTAATTTAATAATCTGATTAAATTAGTATTAATTGGTGATTTTATCTTTTAAAAGTTAATAAGATATTTTCTATTTGAATATATATATTTATTTATATATATTGTAAATAGAAGCTTTGGGTAAATTGGGAATTTAGATTTAATTTAATTGAATTTGAATTTAATCTTTGAAATTCAAGAGAATAAATATTTAAATTGTTTTGGATTTTAGAATATTTGTATACACTTTTATTTTAAAATATAATTTGTTTTTGTTTCTTTAAAAAGTAATATATATAGGTAAGTATTAATAAATAAGAAAAAGGATTTTTATTTACTTTTAAAATATATAAAACATAAAGGTATGTAAATTGTATATATAAAAACAATAAGCTAAAATGGAAACATTAAAGCTAAATTGAAGTTAACATAAAAACAAGTTAATAAATAAGAAATAATTTTAATAATAGAATAACATGTGTAAGGCTATTAAGAACATGCAAAACACTTGGAATCATTTTAACAACTTAAATTTACAAGTGGCATTGTCTTGTTTATTTTTGAAAACATTTATTCAAAATAGATAAGAGGAAACTTGGCAATTTCATTTGAATTCAAACTTTTCTTCTCTTCTAAAAACTGAAATTAGAAATCTAAAAGCCTCAAACCAGAATTATCAAAAATCAAAGATCCCTGTAATTCATTTTTCAAATCAAATCCACTCAAGCTAAACAATCAAAAGTCTTCTGTTTGCATTCATTTGCAATCTGGAATCAATTCAAGAAGCTGTCTGCCTTCATTTGCAACCTGGAAGCCAGCATGCATATAATTTAAATCAAGTTTAAAGCCAGCAACTCAAGTTTAGAATCAAATCTAAAGAGGAATTCAAGTTTCCCTGTTTCAAGTCTAAAGTCTTCAAAAATTAAAGAACTGCCTCTGTTTAAATCAAGTGAGTAACCTACTTACTTAAAATAACTTAAGTATAATTATATTTGCATGTTTAATTATATGATAATTGTGTTGTGATGTGAATGTTTATAGTGTGTATGTTGATTACTGGAATAAGTATGCTTTGCATGTGTATATTTTGGTGAATCTTCTGTGTGTATGAATGCTTATATGTGTGTTGCTATGAATATATGCTCTTGTCTGTTCTTGGTTGTAGATCTAAGAATTGGGTGAAGACTCATTATCACTAAATCTGATACTTATTAGTGTTTAAGATTTTAAACAGAAGTTGTTGATTAAATCATGAAGTAAAGTTTATATTTTTAGAATAAAATTTGAATGTCTCTGTAAAGAAAAAGAAAGAACAGAGTTAACTTAAGATAAGTAGAAAATCAAACATTTTAATTTATTAAGTCAAGTATATAATTTGAAGTCTTAATCAAAGACTTGATTTTTAAAACCTAAATCTCGATTTTTAGGAATAGAATTAGGGAGCAGTTTGGGATTTAACAGAATTTGCATTTTTGGAAATTTCTGATAATATCAAGGGTTTGGGAGGTTGAGGTTTCTTCTGGAGGTGGAAAGATGATCGTGAAGTTCAGGAAAAATGGTTAATGAGTGATCAAGGGACTGGGGTGGCGATGGTTGATCGTGGAAGTCTGTAAACCTAGTTTTTCTGGTGGTCAAGAATTCAGGCACCACGAATTCTCTGGTGGATCGAGTTCCACCAGGCTTTGGAGAATTGAAACCGGAAGTGTTGTCGATGTCGAGGCCGGAGAATCTGACATTCTGGTGATCGGAGATGTTTAGGCGTGGCGTTTCTAGATTTAGATGTTGTAGTTCCAGTTGTTCCAGGTTGAAGTAGCAAGCTCGATTTCGTCCTCGAGTTGAATTGGTGTTTCTGGGTGGTCAGATGAGTGGAGGTGGTCGAAGAGGACTTGTCGACGATGGAAATGGAAGCCGAAGCTCTGACGATCGATGGTGCATGTGCACATGTATTTCTTTGTACATTGGTGAAGTCTGGGTTTTAACAGGGGTAGTTCTCGCGTTTTGTTCAAGTATCTTACGGGAAAGACTCGAAGTTTTTGGGCTTCGACTCGAAGAAATTTGCAAGGGATAGGTTTATTTCTGGAATGCTTAAGTGTTGGGGAAGAGGACATTCTCGAGTCGTACTCGGGTTGTTCAGGTGAGTAGCTCGAAGTTTTCAGAGCTACGACTCGAAGTAATTTAGGTGGACTCGAGCACTTTTGGTTGATAGGTTTCAAAACTGTCTGTTTATAAAAATTTAAACTGAATTTGAATTTGTAAAGAAATTTTTAAACAGGGATTTTAAATCTAAAAGTTTAATTTGAAATCTAGTTTAAATCTGAATCTCAGATTTAAAATAAAAGCAGTTTCTAAATTAAATTGTTTAAATAACTTTATTGTTTAAATTGTATATTAAATGATAGAATTTAAAGGTAAATTTGATTCAAATTCTTTAATTATTTATAAGATGAGTAATTCCTTTAACTTGTAAAATAAAAGAGTTTAGAAATGTTGTTTAAACATGGTTAAAAATAAATTGTTTCATTTTAAATCTTTAAATTTAAAATAAAATTTTGAAGATAAAATTTAAGTAATTTGATTTAAATTGCTTTGTAAATGATAACTTGATTTTCAATAAGAACAAAGTTTATCTTAAAGTAATTAGAGATTTGTGCTTATTAAATTAATTAGTAAATTATTTGATAAATTAATTTAATTGATTAATTAATCATTTGGATTAATTAAATAGGTAATAAATGGTTTAAACAAATTAATTTATGATTAAATTGATTAGGAATGATTAATTTATAATTAAGGATTATAAATTAGAGTATTAATTAATGTTTAGAAATTAATTAATAAGTAATTAAAGATTAATTAAGTTATGGATAACACTTAATTAAATAAATAATTAGAGATTAATTAATTTGTTATTAAGATTTATTAATTTGGAATTAATAATAATTAATCCAAGTTAATTACTTAAGGAAAGTAATTAAAGAATTATTAATAGTTAATGAGGTTATTAACTATGGATTATTAAATAATTAATTAATGTTATTAATTTTAATAATTAATTAGATTAATTAATTTAAGATAATCAATTATAGAATTTGTTTTAAATGGAATTACTTAATGGAAGTAATTAAGAATTAATTACTTATTGTAATTAATTAAGTTAATTTGGTTTAGTTTAAGTTAATTAATTTTGTTTAATTAATTTAGAATAATCAAATGGATGATTTGATAAATAATTACTTAATGTAATTATTAAAGTATGATTATTTAG
The DNA here is from genome assembly GCA_030737815.1 of Allium fistulosum. NCBI lineage: Eukaryota > Viridiplantae > Streptophyta > Magnoliopsida > Asparagales > Amaryllidaceae > Allium > Allium fistulosum. The sequence goes on from JASFAW010000015.1 coordinate 5,663,815, forward strand.
GGAAGTAACTAATAAGATAATTACTAGAAGTAATTAATTGATGGTTATGTATTAAGGAAAGTAATTTGAGTTTAATTACTCTGAATAATTAATCAAGGGATTAATTAAGGAATTAATTAAGGAGAATTAATTTAGTAAATGAAAGTAATTAAGGGTAGTTAATTACTGATTGAAGATTAATCAAGGTGATTAATAAATGTTGTTTAATTTAAAGTTAATTACTTAATGTAATTAATTTAATTAAAGTAATTAATAATTAAGTTGTAATTAAGGATCATTAATTAATATAATTAATGATGTAATTAAGAATTGATTAATTAAGAAATAATTAATAAATGAAGTAATTAATTAATGTAATTAATTAAGGATAAATGTAATTAATTATAGTTGATTAATTTAATTAATTATAGTTAATTAATTAATGAAGTAATTAAAGGTCAATTACTATAAGTGGTTAAGGTTAATTAATTTGAGTAATTAATTAAAGATAAATAACTGGAAGGTAATTAAAAGATAATTAATCAAAGATGATTAATTGAAAAAGGTAATTAGAGGATAATTAATTAATTTGTAATTAATTAATGTTTAAGTAAGAAGGATTTATAAAATAAAAGTAATTAATTTAATTAACTTTAAATTAATTAGAGATGATATAGATCATTACTTATGGATGGATGATAATACTGAATGCTTTGCATTTGATTGATATCTCTGATGAGATATATGCTATGTGATATGGATGTTTAGTTGAATTGTGATAATATGGATTATCTGATGATATTGATAATGTTGATTATCTATTGTGAATTTTCTTTCTAAGTGTATAAAGATAATTGAATTAAATTGTTTTAACCTTTAAAACAACTTGGCCTTAAAAGATACGTTTTGGATTTCGATGAGACCGGGATCGGGTTTCCGTATACCGGATTTCCAGGTCTGGAGACCCGAATACCACATCGATCCAAATTTACGTTAGGTCGTGAAATCCAAATGGAGCAAGTGAAGACTCGAGGTGTAAGAACGATTCTTTGTCAGTATAACTCTGTGGGTGATTCCGTAATGAGTTGACGGAGATAGTACTTTCAGATTCGAGATGAAGATTCAGAGTGCAAGGGTTATTGTCGTTAACTCTGAGGGTGATTCCAATACGAGTGTAACGAGATAATGCCTTCGGTTTCGTTCGAACCCGGAACGAACTTGTATGGATTGAATGCTTTCAGCACATCGTCAGGTGGACGATGAGCATTCTAAGATAGATGTGTTCTTTTAAAAGGTAATCGTGACCTCAAGCCTCACAAACCGGGAATGGCTAAAACAGGGGAGGTGCAGCAAGGTTAGTGGGTAGCACCCAAGTAGGACAAGATGACCTCTGTCTAGATGTCCCTTTCTATTTTCGACTTAGTGTGTGCGGTTGGTCATGACAACCGTGAGGTATCTTGTGCGGGAATTATCCAGTAAGGGATGTTCCGGCCTTGTGTTGCAGGGGATTGGGAGTGATCCTCGGTACGGTGATCTAGGCCACGTACTGTGACGGGCGGTACCCCGGTAGCCCTGCCATTGATGGAATCCAAACTCCAATAAGTGCCGTACGTTTTAGTTGTGCCCAACTATGTTGGAACGTGAGATGTAAGCATTCCAGCTATTTCATATTTATTTGAAAACCCTAGACCTATTATAATACAATCGAATTTCCTATCAAATGTTTTGGTTAGCGTAAGGTAAAAACTTACCCATATTTATTGGTGGGGAGTCTTACGTGATACATTTTCTTTCAAAAGGTTTTGAAGTTAAACAAGTTTAACCTGTTACTCACACCAGACCCATGTCTGACCCAAGTTGTTTATTTCTGTTTTATAAACTCTTGGGTACTCAAATTTTTACGAGTAGCCAAGGGATTCAGGTTTAGCTTTGACGAGTAATCTGGAGGAGCAATGGAGCAGGAGGCTTCGGCGTTGTAGATATAGATAGTAGTTTTCCGCTGTGTTGATCTTTGTATTGATCTGTATTGTGTTGAGATGTAATAACTAGACAGATGTTTATAACTGTCTAGTATGTGATGTGTAATCTGTGTAACTCTGATAGATGATGTATATGATACTATGTAATATTTATGTGATATATTATATTTCGTTTCGTTTCCGCTGTGAGTATCTGTTGTTGTTTTCTTTTCTCTTCTTCTCTTTTCTATTTCTCACCCCTTTCTTTCTTTCTGTCGATGCGATTTTCCGGGAGTGGAAAGTCGGGTCGTCACACGTGGTATCAGAGCTTAGGTTGAGCGAATGCCTAAGCTTTTGGTTAAGTGAATATCAGAGCTATTGGTTGAGTGAATACCTAGCTCTGGAGTGGTATCTATCGTGAGAGAGCGTATTTGTAATTTTTATATAACTATATATATATATATTCTACCTATATTGTTGGGTTACCCGTACAGGTTCTCCAATATAAGATATAAAGGTAGATAGGGTGGTGGTGTGTGAAACACGACTACCAATGGTTGGAATTAAGGTTGGAAGTGTATTTATCGAGACTGTAGACCCAATACTGTCTCGAGTAAGTTTTGCTGTGATGAAGGATTTCATCGAATCTCTGAAGGAAACCTGTTAAGGTTCGGAGTTTATCTGTAAAGTTGGATGAGTAGAGTTTGGATCTATCGGTTGAACAGAAGCAAGAGATGGTATCTTGATACCTCAGGTAATAGTAGCTGTGTGATGAGATGCAGTGACGATGGATGTTCCCGAAGATGTTTTCTTTGGAACGAGTTTGAGGAAGTGTGTCTGTTTCAGTGTTATGGCTGAGTTCAGCATGGTATTTCTGTTTGGTTTGGAGTTCGAGTTTCTCAAAGATCTTTGGATAGAAAGTCCTTGGCATTAGTATCAGCAGTGCAGCTCGGAGTATTCTGTGATGGCAGGAAGTTGTCAGGCTGAGTAGTTTTTTCTAGAGGTGAAATTCAGAAGCAGCAGGGTGCATCCATTTCTTCGATGGATTGGATAGTTAAGTATGGGCTGTTCTGATTTGTTAAGAGGAACAGTTTTCTTTGGAAATAGGCTGGGTTGATCGCAAAAGTGACTTGCGATAGTTTGAGGGTTCTCTTGGGTTATCAGAGTTTTTCTGAGTATCTTCAGAGAAGTCAGGAGTTGTCCGCATCTGAAGGTTGAGTTTTCTTATCGACTGGATTCCAGGAGTAGTACCGGTAGTTCAGTCTAGTTGAAGGATGTTTCCTAGAGATGGAGTTGGTGCAGCAACTCAAGTTTTGATGAAGTATCTGAGTTTTATTTATGGATCAGTGAACCTTATTTCTGGAATGAGTTGTCCAGTCTGTGCTTGTGTTCTACCTCAGATCAGAATTGAGCAGCGAAAGCAGTTTGGAGTATATCTCTGGATAGGGGAAGTAAGTTTGGAATCTACTGATGCTGTGAAGTAAAGTTATGTTTGGATCTCTTCTGTGTTCTGATTTGGATAAGTATTGGGTTTTCAGGATTGAATTGTCAGTTTGGACAATTGGAATTCATTGAGTTTTATGTATCTCTGAGGGGTACGTGTAAGATCTATCTCTGGTTTTAGAATCAGCAGTTCTGGAAGGTTTAGTTGTTGAGTCAGACTCGTCTGTAGTCTGATATTCTGTTTAGTTCTGTAGATCTAGATGAGTAGGAGATCTATAGCTTAGTAGTTTAGATTGTTGTAGAGCGAGTATCCCGGTATATATATACTTGGGGAAACTCGAGGAATTCTATCTAGAATTTTGTCTGGATAGTTAGATTTGATTGATTGGATGAATTGGTTGTTATGGTTGTTAGCATATGGATGATAGTATATGCTTGTGTTTTAAAATTTAAAATCTTTAATAAGATTATTAAATTACCTTTGTTTAAATTTCGGGGACGAAATTATTTTAAGAGGGAAGGAATGTAATATCCCGGAAATTTTAACAATATCAATTTAATAATCTGTTAAATAATTAAATTGATATTGATGATCTTTGATAATAAGATTTGAATTTAATTTAATAATCTGATTAAATTAGTATTAATTGGTGATTTTATCTTTTAAAAGTTAATAAGATATTTTCTATTTGAATATATATATTTATTTATATATATTGTAAATAGAAGCTTTGGGTAAATTGGGAATTTAGATTTAATTTAATTGAATTTGAATTTAATCTTTAAAATTCAAGAGAATAAATATTTAAATTGTTTTGGATTTTAGAATATTTGTATACACTTTTATTTTAAAATATAATTTGTTTTTGTTTCTTTAAAAAGTAATATATATAGGTAAGTATTAATAAATAAGAAAAAGGATTTTTATTTACTTTTAAAATATATAAAACATAAAGGTATGTAAATTGTATATATAAAAACAATAAGCTAAAATGGAAACATTAAAGCTAAATTGAAGTTAACATAAAAACAAGTTAATAAATAAGAAATAATTTTAATAATAGAATAACATGTGTAAGGCTATTAAGAACATGCAAAACACTTGGAATCATTTTAACAACTTAAATTTACAAGTGGCATTGTCTTGTTTATTTTTGAAAACATTTATTCAAAATAGATAAGAGGAAACTTGGCAATTTCATTTGAATTCAAACTTTTCTTCTCTTCTAAAAACTGAAATTAGAAATCTAAAAGCCTCAAACCAGAATTATCAAAAATCAAAGATCCCTGTAATTCATTTTTCAAATCAAATCCACTCAAGCTAAACAATCAAAAGTCTTCTGTTTGCATTCATTTGCAATCTGGAATCAATTCAAGAAGCTGTCTGCCTTCATTTGCAACCTGGAAGCCAGCATGCATATAATTTAAATCAAGTTTAAAGCCAGCAACTCAAGTTTAGAATCAAATCTAAAGAGGAATTCAAGTTTCCCTGTTTCAAGTCTAAAGTCTTCAAAAATTAAAGAACTGCCTCTGTTTAAATCAAGTGAGTAACCTACTTACTTAAAATAACTTAAGTATAATTATATTTGCATGTTTAATTATATGATAATTGTGTTGTGATGTGAATGTTTATAGTGTGTATGTTGATTACTGGAATAAGTATGCTTTGCATGTGTATATTTTGGTGAATCTTCTGTGTGTATGAATGCTTATATGTGTGTTGCTATGAATATATGCTCTTGTCTGTTCTTGGTTGTAGATCTAAGAATTGGGTGAAGACTCATTATCACTAAATCTGATACTTATTAGTGTTTAAGATTTTAAACAGAAGTTGTTGATTAAATCATGAAGTAAAGTTTATATTTTTAGAATAAAATTTGAATGTCTCTGTAAAGAAAAAGAAAGAACAGAGTTAACTTAAGATAAGTAGAAAATCAAACATTTTAATTTATTAAGTCAAGTATATAATTTGAAGTCTTAATCAAAGACTTGATTTTTAAAACCTAAATCTCGATTTTTAGGAATAGAATTAGGGAGCAGTTTGGGATTTAACAGAATTTGCATTTTTGGAAATTTCTGATAATATCAAGGGTTTGGGAGGTTGAGGTTTCTTCTGGAGGTGGAAAGATGATCGTGAAGTTCAGGAAAAATGGTTAATGAGTGATCAAGGGACTGGGGTGGCGATGGTTGATCATGGAAGTCTGTAAACCTAGTTTTTCTGGTGGTCAAGAATTCAGGCACCACGAATTCTCTGGTGGATCGAGTTCCACCAGGCTTTGGAGAATTGAAACCGGAAGTGTTGTCGATGTCGAGGCCGGAGAATCTGACATTCTGGTGATCGGAGATGTTTAGGCGTGGCGTTTCTAGATTTAGATGTTGTAGTTCCAGTTGTTCCAGGTTGAAGTAGCAAGCTCGATTTCGTCCTCGAGTTGAATTGGTGTTTCTGGGTGGTCAGATGAGTGGAGGTGGTCGAAGAGGACTTGTCGACGATGGAAATGGAAGCCGAAGCTCTGACGATCGATGGTGCATGTGCACATGTATTTCTTTGTACATTGGTGAAGTCTGGGTTTTAACAGGGGTAGTTCTCGCGTTTTGTTCAAGTATCTTACGGGAAAGACTCGAAGTTTTTGGGCTTCGACTCGAAGAAATTTGCAAGGGATAGGTTTATTTCTGGAATGCTTAAGTGTTGGGGAAGAGGACATTCTCGAGTCGTACTCGGGTTGTTCAGGTGAGTAGCTCGAAGTTTTCAGAGCTACGACTCGAAGTAATTTAGGTGGACTCGAGCACTTTTGGTTGACAGGTTTCAAAACTGTCTGTTTATAAAAATTTAAACTGAATTTGAATTTGTAAAGAAATTTTTAAACAGGGATTTTAAATCTAAAAGTTTAATTTGAAATCTAGTTTAAATCTGAATCTCAGATTTAAAATAAAAGCAGTTTCTAAATTAAATTGTTTAAATAACTTTATTGTTTAAATTGTATATTAAATGATAGAATTTAAAGGTAAATTTGATTCAAATTCTTTAATTATTTATAAGATGAGTAATTCCTTTAACTTGTAAAATAAAAGAGTTTAGAAATGTTGTTTAAACATGGTTAAAAATAAATTGTTTCATTTTAAATCTTTAAATTTAAAATAAAATTTTGAAGATAAAATTTAAGTAATTTGATTTAAATTGCTTTGTAAATGATAACTTGATTTTCAATAAGAACAAAGTTTATCTTAAAGTAATTAGAGATTTGTGCTTATTAAATTAATTAGTAAATTATTTGATAAATTAATTTAATTGATTAATTAATCATTTGGATTAATTAAATAGGTAATAAATGGTTTAAACAAATTAATTTATGATTAAATTGATTAGGAATGATTAATTTATAATTAAGGATTATAAATTAGAGTATTAATTAATGTTTAGAAATTAATTAATAAGTAATTAAAGATTAATTAAGTTATGGATAACACTTAATTAAATAAATAATTAGAGATTAATTAATTTGTTATTAAGATTTATTAATTTGGAATTAATAATAATTAATCCAAGTTAATTACTTAAGGAAAGTAATTAAAGAATTATTAATAGTTAATGAGGTTATTAACTATGGATTATTAAATAATTAATTAATGTTATTAATTTTAATAATTAATTAGATTAATTAATTTAAGATAATCAATTATAGAATTTGTTTTAAATGGAATTACTTAATGGAAGTAATTAAGAATTAATTACTTATTGTAATTAATTAAGTTAATTTGGTTTAGTTTAAGTTAATTAATTTTGTTTAATTAATTTAGAATAATCAAATGGATGATTTGATAAATAATTACTTAATGTAATTATTAAAGTATGATTATTTAGGGAAGTAACTAATAAGATAATTACTAGAAGTAATTAATTGATGGTTATGTATTAAGGAAAGTAATTTGAGTTTAATTACTCTGAATAATTAATCAAGGGATTAATTAAGGAATTAATTAAGGAGAATTAATTTAGTAAATGAAAGTAATTAAGGGTAGTTAATTACTGATTGAAGATTAATCAAGGTGATTAATAAATGTTGTTTAATTTAAAGTTAATTACTTAATGTAATTAATTTAATTAAAGTAATTAATAATTAAGTTGTAATTAAGGATCATTAATTAATATAATTAATGATGTAATTAAGAATTGATTAATTAAGAAATAATTAATAAATGAAGTAATTAATTAATGTAATTAATTAAGGATAAATGTAATTAATTATAGTTGATTAATTTAATTAATTATAGTTAATTAATTAATGAAGTAATTAAAGGTCAATTACTATAAGTGGTTAAGGTTAATTAATTTGAGTAATTAATTAAAGATAAATAACTGGAAGGTAATTAAAAGATAATTAATCAAAGATGATTAATTGAAAAAGGTAATTAGAGGATAATTAATTAATTTGTAATTAATTAATGTTTAAGTAAGAAGGATTTATAAAATAAAAGTAATTAATTTAATTAACTTTAAATTAATTAGAGATGATATAGATCATTACTTATGGATGGATGATAATACTGAATGCTTTGCATTTGATTGATATCTCTGATGAGATATATGCTATGTGATATGGATGTTTAGTTGAATTGTGATAATATGGATTATCTGATGATATTGATAATGTTGATTATCTATTGTGAATTTTCTTTCTAAGTGTATAAAGATAATTGAATTAAATTGTTTTAACCTTTAAAACAACTTGGCCTTAAAAGATACGTTTTGGATTTCGATGAGACCGGGATCGGGTTTCCGTATACCGGATTTCCAGGTCTGGAGACCCGAATACCACATCGATCCAAATTTACGTTAGGTCGTGAAATCCAAATGGAGCAAGTGAAGACTCGAGGTGTAAGAACGATTCTTTGTCAGTATAACTCTGTGGGTGATTCCGTAATGAGTTGACGGAGATAGTACTTTCAGATTCGAGATGAAGATTCAGAGTGCAAGGGTTATTGTCGTTAACTCTGAGGGTGATTCCAATACGAGTGTAACGAGATAATGCCTTCGGTTTCGTTCGAACCCGGAACGAACTTGTATGGATTGAATGCTTTCAGCACATCGTCAGGTGGACGATGAGCATTCTAAGATAGATGTGTTCTTTTAAAAGGTAATCGTGACCTCAAGCCTCACAAACCGGGAATGGCTAAAACAGGGGAGGTGCAGCAAGGTTAGTGGGTAGCACCCAAGTAGGACAAGATGACCTCTGTCTAGATGTCCCTTTCTATTTTCGACTTAGTGTGTGCGGTTGGTCATGACAACCGTGAGGTATCTTGTGCGGGAATTATCCAGTAAGGGATGTTCCGGCCTTGTGTTGCAGGGGATTGGGAGTGATCCTCGGTACGGTGATCTAGGCCACGTACTGTGACGGGCGGTACCCCGGTAGCCCTGCCATTGATGGAATCCAAACTCCAATAAGTGCCGTACGTTTTAGTTGTGCCCAACTATGTTGGAACGTGAGATGTAAGCATTCCAGCTATTTCATATTTATTTGAAAACCCTAGACCTATTATAATACAATCGAATTTCCTATCAAATGTTTTGGTTAGCGTAAGGTAAAAACTTACCCATATTTATTGGTGGGGAGTCTTACGTGATACCTTTTCTTTCAAAAGGTTTTGAAGTTAAACAAGTTTAACCTGTTACTCACACCAGACCCATGTCTGACCCAAGTTGTTTATTTCTGTTTTATAAACTCTTGGGTACTCAAATTTTTACGAGTAGCCAAGGGATTCAGGTTTAGCTTTGACGAGTAATCTGGAGGAGCAATGGAGCAGGAGGCTTCGGCGTTGTAGATATAGATAGTAGTTTTCCGCTGTGTTGATCTTTGTATTGATCTGTATTGTGTTGAGATGTAATAACTAGACAGATGTTTATAACTGTCTAGTATGTGATGTGTAATCTGTGTAACTCTGATAGATGATGTATATGATACTATGTAATATTTATGTGATATATTATATTTCGTTTCGTTTCCGCTGTGAGTATCTGTTGTTGTTTTCTTTTCTCTTCTTCTCTTTTCTATTTCTCACCCCTTTCTTTCTTTCTGTCGATGCGATTTTCCGGGAGTGGAAAGTCGGGTCGTCACAATTCAAATAGAATATTAAAAGGCAGCAAAATTTAAACCATTTAGACGCTGCAATAAACAAAGGAAATGTGCACAATATTGACACCGTAGAAATACCATGAAGTAGATGTAAAAAGGAAATAAACATTATTTACCACTTGCCTAATAGAGATAAATTGGTCAGAAATTATACGATGATGCAGCATTGTCATGGCTAGTCATTACAGCTCAATTACACCTATGAATTTTATTTATTTATTTTGTCATGGCTAGGTATGAAAGATGCAAATAGTGGCTATAGAAAGTGGCACAGAGCGTCAAACACAAAGGTGAGACATGTCAGGAGTCAACATCCAGTTGAGATTTATATAGGTGTGTCCTAATCCTATTACAACTTAAGGTAACTTGTAATAATTAATTTATCTAACTTATTACCTTATGCTAGCTATTATCATATATTTTGTTGTATAGCAATGGACAAATTGTATGTATACAATGCAAATCCTATAACTTAACCTTTAAATTGATTATAGTATAACCCATCAACATCTGATATAATTGGTATTCTGTTTCATAATTTCATTTTTCAAGCAAAGTTATTTCATTTGTCAAGCAAAGGAAGAATACACTTTCTTCTTTTATTATAATATATACTATTTTTATTAACAAAACTATTTTATTATAATTCATGGTTGAATGCATATGTTTGAATGTTACTTGATAATTCATGTCTGTTATTCTTATTGTTAATTGTTATACTTGTTTATAGGTAATTGGCTTTTTTGAAGTAAAGACTGGCTACAGTTAAGAATTGTGGGTAATCTAGTAGTAAACATGGCTTTAGTTGTTATATATATTATAATATTTTGTTAGTACTAGTTAGATAAACTTTTTATGAATGATTATGGTATGCGAGTCCGTAAAATTAACTAAGTTAACCAAGTTAATAAAATTAACTAAGTTTTGTTAAAATTAAACAAGTTTTATAAAATTAACCCAGTTTATAAAAATTAACAAAGTTAATAATAATAATATAAGTATGTTATCTGAGTTTTAATAATAATGATAATAATAATAATAATAAATTAACTAAGTTAACCAAGTTAATAAAAATTAACTAAGTTTTGTTAAAATTAATATAATTGTTTGACTATCAGATTTGAAGTCCTACAAATTAACATAATTGTTTGACTATATGTTGTGTTTTCACTTGTGCAGGCATTGGACTTTTGAAGAGAAGTTTTCGAAGTGAAGAACGGATGTAACAAAGAATTATCGGTAATTAAGCAATGAATTATTATATATATTATAATATTTTGTTCGTACTAGTTGTGTAAACTTGTTTATGAACAGTTGTGGTATGTGAGTTCGCTCATTTTGTCGAAATACTATTATTGAAATGGTTATGAATATTATACTTGATTATGCTATTAACGTGTTTTTTTCAATTATTTGAGTATGATGATTATATAATTTATTGATGTTGGTTTGAAAATGATAATTATGTGATTGATTGTTGGCTTGAATATGATAATTATATGATTGATTGTTGGTATTAATATGACTATTTTATGTAATTTATTGCCGGAAATGATACATGACATTAACAGTAAATAACAGCGTCTAAAATATGCTACACAACAATCAATAAGTTTTCGCAGCGTTTTAAAAGTGCTACAAGAATAAATGTAAATTGCACAAAAAGCATATTCTAGCAGAGAAAAAATGCAACAAAAAATATATAGTATGACAAATAAAACGCTGCAAAAAAAACTTTTGTAGGGTCAAAAATACTACAATATGTCTGTTTTAGATAGCGTTTACTACAAGGCAACAAAAACTTTTAGACTTTTAGTTGCATGTCGTGTCGCAGCGTTTACCGAAACGCTACTACAAGTTTTGGTAGTGTTTTTTCATCTAAAGGCCATTTTTGTTGTAATGGTCTAAGATTCTTCTCAATACCGACCTGATTACGGTCGGTACCGAGTTGAATCCCCTTAGAGAGAGCTTTTTTGCTTCCTTCAGCAATTCCTCTTACTACCCCGGTAGCTTTTTCCTTTTACTTTTGTTTTCCATCACTTCTGTTCTGATCAAAAATAGACATGTTCACTTCTTGAGATCTAGAAGATGAAATTTCTCTCCTGCTCCTCCTGGTTCCCTACGACTGCTGGGTCAGCAAAACTATGTTAGCATCCATCTTTTCCAAAAGAGTCTTCTGACTATCAACCATCTTCTGATTCACCTCCTGCATCATCTTTTCAAATTCCACTCTGGTAACCATCTCCTAAGGAGTAGATGGTCCTAGCAATGCCTATTGGTTACTTGTAACGACCCGCTATTTTGTACCATTCGCATCCGCACATGTCGGACTTGAATAATTCAAAATACCGCGTTGTTAATTTAAATTTGGCAAAACTGAACATATACAGTAAATAAATAATCACAGATCATAGACACAGAGTAATAAATGCAGCGGAAACAAAAGATAGTAGTTCATGAAGCTACTATATACATATCAGAGTTAAATAAAGTACAGCGGAAGTCTCAAATACAATAGTCAAATACAATATCATAATACATCACTGGAATCAACTGAATATCTGAAAGCTGGATAGATAGCTGGATCTCCAAGTGAAGCTCCAACTCCAAAGGTGAGTCTCGAATACTGGTACACTCAGTCTAACCCGAGCGTAAAGCAAAACACAAAACACTCGATTCAGGATTAATATTATTATATCAATAAATCCAACTCAAGTGAAATAGCAATTGAAATACAAGTAACTCAAAGGATGTTTGGAATAACCATCCTTTAAGGATCCGTTAAACTATCTACTATGTAGTAGTGTACGATAAGTAGATAATGCCTATCAGTAATATAAAGTATCAAAATAGTGTTAAGGCGTTACCATTATCCCCCTTAACACATTTTATATAAGCGTTATAGTCTATACAGCACTGTAAACTCCACCGTAAACTAGTGGGATATCAGGGAGTACTCCATAGGTATAACACAAAACAAATTCGTAGTGGTCGCATATACAGGGATACAAGTATGACAAGGCACATGAGGCAATACCCAAGGTAGTGAAACTACCGTTTGCTTGATCCGGACTAGTGAAAACGCATCGCCGCAGCGATCGTAACACCGTGAAACCACACTCCCAAAATCAAGGGTGCACCAATCGACAACAAGTAATGAGTAGTTCGAAGAAGTGTGTTCGCTCGAGGTAGCTAGCCCCTATTTGGCCCAGCACGGCTCCTGTTTTAGTCATTTCCAATTTGACACAAGTGTCAAGGCTATCCATTATCGTTCTCTTTCTTCAGTCATCACGTACATCATTCCAACCAGTTCATTCTGGATCACACTCCGCGTATAGTTATTAAAGTGGTTTTCGGTTTAGACAGTGAGTATGTCCTTAACCGATTCCGGTCTCTTTAATAACCTTCGTAATTATTACACCGATTGGTCGTTTAATAAATTTCAAAACCAAATCAATTACAATTTCAAATAAAATTTGTAAACCAACATTTCATTTGTCTTTCTGAACCAATTTCCAAAATTTACGTTTCAAAACTTCCAAATCACCATTTCAAAATCTTATAATACAATTTCAAATTTTATTTAAACAATTCAAATATTGATTCAAGTTCGTATATAAGTTTCATTCCGAAATCATTTAAATTAATTTAATTTAACATTCAAATCAATTTAACATCATTGATCAATTTCATTAAATATTCGTTAAGTAAATTTGTTATTCAAAACCATTTCTATTTAATTTCCAATTCATTAAATCAATTACTTAAGTTCAACTTCATTATATCAAAACTTCAAATTTAATTAAATTAGCTTCGACAAATCAACCCTTTAAATTACAAGTCTTACATTAATTTCAAAAATCACATTTTCATTTCTTGATAAAGAAATTCAATTTCACATATTCATTTACTTAGTTACAATTTCAAAGCTCAATTAAATAAGAACTAAATTTCACTAATTAAAAGTTCAATTTTAATTCTCGAAGGATTCAATTTAATTTAATTATTAAATAATTCAATCTCATTAAATTATAAAAAAATTCTAAACTTAGTTCAATCATTTCTTAAATTAAACAACATTCTTTCGTCAATTTCTTTATTAATATTTCATTTCAGATTATTAAATATTCACATTTAAATTTTATTAAAATTCAATTTCCAACTTCGTTTCAAAACCATATTATTTATTCAAATAAAATCTTTAATTTATTTTAAATCAATTTATTGACCAATCGGGTTTTATTTAATTCTCTATCCTAAGTCAAGTTTTATTTGGGTATTTATCATTTCAACCCGATTCCAATTCAATTCAAAATCAAAGCATAACAAAGGGAACTTGCAGTGTGATAACTGGGATGGTGTTAAAGTAAATAAACAAGCAATAACACAATCAATAACAATCCAATAATTAATTCAAATAATCCCGAAATAACCGTATTAATTCACATTGTTGTTTGTGCAAATTAATATAATTATTTCTAGAATCTACACTATCATTTCATGTAGACTAAAGATTATTACATTACGGTTCTTCACTTGTCATCTATTCACAATTTCATACATCATCATTTTTTATTAACATACAGTTGATGGTTCAAGGTGTAGTTAACACTATTTTTCTACGTGTCTAATGATTAACATTTAAGGGGTCATATTAAACAAATTTAACTAACCAAATTCAACACATATGTCGATTCAAATTTTTAACTATTCTACGTCAAATTCAATTGCATAATATTTATCACTTTATACATTACAATTTATCATCCAATATAACAACAATCAATCAATCAATTATCAACCAAACTGTATTATCATCGCATAAATACTTAACAGATAATGGTGTCAGATGTCATAGGTGAACAGATACAGGTAATAGCATATTACAGTGTAAATAACTAACAGCAGCATATTTCAAGTGTCGTTTCAATTGAAATCAGATTTAATAAATAAAAGAACATTAACCGTGAGTGATTGCTCACCTTCCGACGATAGAGGATAGATTGAGTCACGAATCCAAGCACGAAATTCAAAATCAAAGCAAGATTGGCATGAATTTGACAAAGCTGATAGATACGAAATAGAATAAATTGAATCAAAACTGGATTGATGATAATTGATATGAGTGAACTTATATATATAGCTATACATATATATATATATATGCAAATTATATCTTAACACGCTTCTATAAACATACCATGAATATATATATAACATGTATCACTTATATACATATTGAATACGAAATAGTATAGGCAAACATATAAATTTATAACTAATATATGCTAACATTATACAACAGTGACCTATATATAGTTTCCTCTTTAATATAAGATACTGCCAACTTATACATAAAACAATTGTTTGAAAAATACTAATATGCACATATATAATACTGTGCAACATATAAAATTGCTGTAATACTTGGTAGTCTGTAAATGGTCATATGTAGACGAGTTTGGATACACATTGAAATCAAATAAAGATTTATATAGCCTTTTTATAACTTTATAATATATAACCGTGCAACTTTATAATATGCTACAGCAAAATACTATGCATACAAAATATATAATACTATGCAGACCACGACTATGTACCAAAACATAAAACAGTAAATATAATTTCAATACAATACCTTTATAAATATTATAATACAGCAAACAACCAATACCAAAACCATACATAATATATACAACTCATACATACCTCTTACTGTATGTATACCTTTAAATCAGATCAGTTTATCAAGATATAAACCAATATACCTTAAAATATACAAAACATAGACATAACTGTTGTTTATCTGTTCATATAAACAGCAAATAGAATTATATCAACACACTTTACTTAATACTTAAACCTATATATATATATATAACTATATTATATAAATCTTATATTCATAAACATACTATATAAATGAATGAAATACATGTAATTTATATATAAAGTTCAACAGATAATATATAAGTCCTAAAATTTATAACTTATTTAAACTTATAAAACTAGCTTTTAATAAACACAAAGACCACTACCAAGCTTATACAAACTATTTGTATATCATCAAGTATGTTATTAATACTGTACGACATATGTGAGTTTCATATAAAACATATACTTATATATACCATGCATATAAATACTAGGTAAAATATAAAACTTGTCAAGTTATAGAAAGATCCGAGATAAAAAAAATATATGTATGCAACATATAATAAAGTTTATATAATAGAAAAAACTAACTATAACTTCAAAACATATATATACTTAACATATAAGATTGTAAAATATAAATAAACGTAACACATATATTACTTATAATATAAAATAATATAACTTACATATTTGCAACTCAAAGCAAAGATCAGAAGCTTGACAAAGGAGGTGCAGGCTGACATTGGAATGGGGATAGGCAGTTTTAGCCAATCAAAAGAGAACAGGAGAGAGGCTGGAGGCTGCACGAAAGGAGGATGGTCGAACTACAAGCAGAGGTGGCGAGAGGATAAAGGCCGACGATGATGGTGGTTCGGCCTGGGATAGGGAGGGGAATGTGTGGTGCTACGGAGGTCGATGGAGGAAGGCTCTGCATGCATGAAGGTGGAGAGGGCACGTGGATCGGGAAAGTTGCGAGGCCCAGATCTCTCATTCATCATTTTTTTAGTAAAGGGGAAGGCGGCCATAGGCATGGTGGTAGGGAATGAAGGGAAGAGAAAAGGGGTAGCAGGCTATTTGCAAAAGAGAGCACAAAATAAATGCTTACATTAATATATACATTCTCAGTGAACTGACACGTTTCAAGATGTGAAGGCAATGAACCGGCTAAAGAAAAGAAACGTTGCACTGGTAATATATATTTCCAAAACAAAACATTAACGTACAAAATTTTTTGAACCCAAGGTATGCAAAATTCGGTGAAAAATAAAATCATATGGCCTTTGAGTTATCCGATGGAAAGCTGAATGTACAAGGAATTCCAAATGTCATAAAATCCAAAAGTCACGGAACCGGTACCAGTACGGTTACCGTGTCCACGGATTCCGCTGTGAACTGGACTTCAAAACACAGAATTAAATATACCCTAGAGATCAGCATGACGAGACGATCAAAATGATATATAGATATCAGTGGTACGATCAAATTATAAAAATTCGAATTTTCTACTAGCAGAAAATACAGGAAAAACGCAGAAAAATAAGATCGACGGAGCTAAAGAAGTCCGAATTTTGAAAAACGAAAAATGACGTCTTGCTCAGAAGACGATTTAGAAATTTTCTATGTAAAAATATCCAAGTTTCGAAAACATTTTATTTTCATCGATTTTTAACTGATTAAATTGAAGTAAATTTACGCGCGAAATAAACTTTTATATTTTCGGATGAAAATTTACCGGCTGCTATGTTTAACTAGACGCATTTCAAATATCAAATTTATATTTCAAAATTTTATGGTTTAAAATTTCACAAAGATCGATTTATTAACTAAATAAAACGACTGAAATTTAAGGGTCGTTACAGTTACAAACCTCCATGTGATGAGAAGCTCCTTCATCTGCACTAACTACTGCTCCAAATGATCTTCTAGATCTCCTAGTTGCCCTTGATTCCTGTATGCTAGTTCTTCAAAACCTTAATGAATATCTTTTGGAATGGACCTTTGGACACTCCAATCCGAAATAGAAAGCTAAATCTATGCATGATAATCTCCTTTCTCGGTGAAAGCACCGAAATGTCGAGCCGGAAAATGGCACAAAACCTAAAACAACCTGAAATAAAGCGAGATCTAGCAGAAAACGGTAAGTAAATAGAGAGAACACCAAGATTTTTAAAGTGGTTCGACAATCTCTGGCCTACATCCATTTTAGTTTTATTTATTTGTGGATTTTAAGTCATTAGTACAAGGGTTTGGTAGTTCTAAAAGATTAGAATAGCCAAGAACACCTTCCATAGTGACTATGGTTGAGGAGATATAGAAATGAAGAAAGAAATGTGTCAAAAGTCCTTTTCCAAATGCCATAGGTGCAGTATTTATAGAGAAATCATTTAGCAGATTTGCCAGATCTCTATATACTAAGTCTTACTTCAAATCTAAAAAAGAAGGAGGGGAAGATGGAGTCCCTAAAGGCGTAAAAACAATTCGGTATCGATCAAAAGTGGTCGATATCGACCAACCTTTCAAATCTCGGATTTTGGAGAAAATCTCGGGCTCATATCTCGGCAAAAATGAGGGAGATTTAAAACTTTAATAATTAACCAAGTTGTCAAATCTCGAATTTCAAAGAAAATCTTGGATTTCTATCTCGAGGGAGTTGGAAATTTAAAACCTTGGTACCAACCTATTTTTTGGATGGAAATCACTCCATCTTCCCTTTTTTGGTCTTCTATCTCTAATCCATTAGGTTTTGAGTACTTTTCCTTAGAGGCCATGTTGTTATCAAGAGGTTCTGATATCACCTGTACTTGTTTGCTTTCCTTCAGATATTCCTTGAATTTGTCTGCCTATTCTTTGAGAAATGCACCCCAAGATGATCGCCAAAGCCATATATCCATAATTCATAGCTTTAGTAGCCCATTGGGGGCTGAAAAAGTAGTTGGTACCAAGTAGTTAGTGCTTGTATAAAGTAGTTTCCTTAGCTTTAATTGCTCTACAAATTCTAGATCTAGTCATATGGTTCCTCCTAGCATGTTCCTAAGTCTGTAACTCATTTCGTCTTCGCCTTGACATCTAGATTCATTTGAAAGCTACTAGGTTAAAAAGTCGGATAATAAATCCTATACTTAGCACTAAAAGCCGACAAAGTAGATTTATTTTATTTTTGAGAGTTAAGATTGATGTTTGAGTAGGGTTTTGAGGCAAACAGTGCTCTAACCAACCGATTCGCTCTTGACTGAGGGATGGTATAATTTAAGAAAGTTGGAAATGTGGTAAGTATACCAGACTTGATTTCCATATGCTATCGTTTTTCGTTTCATACTTAATAGTCAATTAGTAAACTATCAAATTTGACCAAATTAACTTAGGAAGTATATAAGCATAACATATTGATATGATTTGACATTCCCTAGGGACGACTCATTCATATAAATCATCTCTTGCTTTAAGAACGTATATATATACGAGATCCCTTGGGGAGGACTCCTTTACATCATTCGCTTACTTCTAAAAGAACTAAAATTAAGTTAACCAGAAAACCACCGATTTTGTTTTAATGAGTCCAGGATCATATAAATATACTTATGTATTACATATCGAATATCGCTTCAAAATCAGTATACGAGTTCTATGTTTTGGAAGCAGTTATGGAGTGAAACGTTATAGAGTTGAAATGTATATCCTAAGGTTAAGTTCAAGGAAGAGGTCAGTATTAACATTTTAAACAATGCTAGCGAGGATACTATCTACTTTGAGGTTGATTCCAAGAGATAGGACAAAGTTAGCATTTGTCGGACAACTTGTGCTGGAATCCATGGTGAGATTCATGATTTGTTTGAGTGATGAAGACTCGTATGTTGAGATGTTGAACATGACTTCACCATCAGGAATGATAGAAAATAGAGTAGGCACATAGCCAAGGGGTTTAGCTAACATAAAAGGGTACATCAACTCCAAATATCTAGTGTTAACGCTAAAATTAGTAAACGCTAACACCCGGTGTAAGTTGAAACAAAGTGAAAGCACCACCCGTTTGCACGGGAACTAAAGGTAAATAGAATATAGCAAAAACAGTAAAAGACAACAGTTTTTATAGTGGTTCAGCTTAAAATCAAGCCTACATCCACTTTATCTCTTCTTTATTGCTGATTTGATTACAACTTTTACAATGAATCTTCAAATACAACACGACCGAGACAAGAAGCTATAACTTTAACGGTGAATTGCTCTTCGGGTACATGTCGGATGTCTTCGATCTTCCCTTGAAGTTCCTTGAAGTGTCTTCGGTGTTTGAAGTGTTAGTTGAGTTGGGAAAGCAGTAGAGTATAGGCGCTCCAGAGGATCATCCAAAAGTCCTCCTTTAGTTGGAGCTAGGGCTGTATTTATAGGGGAGATTCTGGACTGGGTCGTAGGTCGTGAGCGACCTAAGGGGTAGGTCGTAGGTCGTTGGCGACCTAAGGGATAGCAGGAGAGGGAGTGGTGACTTAAAGAGCAAAAGGTACAGGAATTGGTAGGTCGTTAGCGACCTAAGGAGATGCGGTTTAAATGTGTCGAAGTATGAAGCGGAGCGACCTAAGGGATATGTCGTAGGTCGTTGACGACCTAGTGGGAATGGTGAGCGACCTAGGGAAAAGCGGCATAAGGAGTTATCTCGGCTTGTATAAACTGGGTAGTAAGTTTTAGGTCGAGGACGACCTAAGATGGGTAGTAGGTCATGAACGACCTAGGGTAGGTCGCTGGGTGTTCTAGGTCGCTAGGTTACTTTGTGAAGCTAGGTCGTTGGAGCTTTGTGATGTTAGGTCGCTAGAGACTTTATGTCGTTAGGCCACGAAGTCCTTTAGGTCGTTAGGTCGCGAAGTCCTTTAGGTCGTTAGGTCGCGAAGTTTGTTAGGTTGCGAAGTCTTTATCTCGTTAACTCGCTGGAGGCTTTGGACTGTTAGGTCGCTGGAACCTTTAGGTCGTAGGTCGCTGAACGACCTAACTTGGACTTGCTCTGTTGAAATGCTGAGTTGACCCATCTCTGAGACGAACTATCTTTGGCTTCTCGGTCGATCTTTTGGTATCACGGCCTTGCGAAAAAGGCGGGATAACACCTGCCCCCAAAAACATGCCTTGCGGTAGGAAGGTGTGTTTTGTAATGCCATAAGCTGGATGTTCATATCCTGTTGATGACCTGCAGAGGAACTGACAGTTTTATGTGGCCCTAAATAACGACCGTTCGGGATCGAGCTATTTGGGATGGAGTGCGACCGTCCACGGTCAAGCGCCTAACTTCAAATGACGACCGTTCGGGATCGAGCCATTTGAGGTGAAGTGCGACCGTGCGCGGTCAGGTGTCGTTCATGGTCAAGCGCTTTACTTCAAATGACGATCATTTGGGATCGAGTCATTTGTGGTAAAGTGCGACCGTGCGCGGTCAAGTGGCGGAGCTCAGATGACGACCGTTCGTGGTCAAGCGCCTTACTTCAAATGACGACCATTCGGGGTCGAGCCATTTGCGGTAAAGTGCGACCGTGAACGGTCAGGTGGCGGGTCTCAAGTGTCGATCATTCGGGATCGAGCTGCTTGAGGTGAAGTGCGACCGTTCATGGTCAAGCGCTTTACTTCGAATGACGATCGTTTGGGATCGAGCCATTTGTGGTAAAGTGCGACCGTGCGCGGTCAAGTGCTTATCTTCATGTGATAATTGTTCGGGATTGAATCATGTGAGACGAAATGTGACCGTTCACAGTCAAGCGCTTTACTTCAAATGGCGATCGTTCACGATCAAGCCATTTGTGGGAAAGTGCGAATGTGCCCGGTTAGGGGCGGATCCTCAAATGACGATCGTTTAGGATCGAGCTATTCGAGGTGAAATGTAACCGCTCACGGTCAAGCGCCTTACTTCAAATGACGATCGTTCGGGATCGAGCCATTCGAGGTAAAGTGCGACCGTTGGCGGTCAGGAGGTGAACCCCAAATGACGATCGTTCGGGATCGAGCCATCTGAGGTGAAATGTGATCGCTCGCGGTCAAGCGCCTTACTTCAAATGACGATCATTCAGGATCGAGCCATTCAAGGTAAAGTGCGACCGTTGGCGGTCAGGAGGTGGACCCCAAATGACGATCGTTCGGGATCGAGCCATCTGAGGCAAGTTTTTTGCCGTTCGAGGCGAGTTTTTTGACTGTTCGAAGTCGGGTGCCTGTTCGTAGGGCTTATTTGTGACTATTCGAAGTAGGGTGCCTGTTCGTAGGGCTTAATCATTGCAAGATCATCAAAATCAAATATTCAACTGAAAAGTTGTTAAGTAGAAATGTCTGAAAAAGTCAAATCTAAACACTAGAAGCAAATCATGAAAGCAAAGTATGATCAAACTCAAAACACCAGAGGCAAAGCATGAAAGCAAAGTAGAGTCACAAACATCGGAAACAAAACATGAAAGCAATGTAATCAGTCATCTGAAGTAAAATACCAAAGTAAAGTAGTCAATCATCAGAATTAAAACTCAAAAACAAAGAATTGACGTCCGAGTGCAAACATCTACATCGATATGATTTATAGTTGTATCAGAGCATGCCTGGGGATCGTTCGTGGTCCCATACATGTGTGAACAACTTAATTGTGTTGATGTAGAGTTTTCTACTCATTCGTCGTAACCTCAGTCAGTCGATAACAAGCTGACGCCTTGACCCTGAGTCGTCTCCAGTTGGTGCAGGAGGTGGACGTTCTTGTTCCATCGTTGCAGCTTTCATTTTTACATATTGCGATAGCAGACCATCCCGGACATGTCCCTCAATTTCGTCTTTCAAGTGTCTGCAGTCATTTGTGCTATGACCATTCAGCTCATGGAACAAGCAGTACTTTTCTGACTTTCTCTCGTTGTTAGTTGGATCTCTCCTAATTGGCTTTCGATAAGGAACCTGTCCCTTAGTGTTTTGGTAGATCCGCTCCAAAGTCTCATTCAATTCTGTGTATATGGTGAATCTTGGTCCCCTTTGATGTCGTACTGATCTATCGCTGTCATCCTCAGCCTTTCGTTTACCTTTGCTAGTTTCTACACCTTTCTCAGGAGGATTCCCACCTTTGACTACAAAAACATCAATTCCTTCTCCTTCTTCTCTTTCAGCCTTTGCGTCTTCTAATCGTAGAAATCCTTCAGCCTCATGGTAAAATTCCCCTAGATCCATAGGGGGATCTCTTGTCAGTGAATCCTTGAAATATGTACCGTCGGCTATGCCCGACACAGCTGCCATCAAGACCATAGATGAATCTGGTTGATCCACCGATGCTACAGCTGCATTGAATCACGTCAAAAAACCTCTCAAAGATTCTCCAGTTCTTCGCTTCAGTGCTGTCAAACTCATAACATTCTTGGGCCTCGAGATGTGGACCCTAAATTGCCTCATAAACTTCTCAATCAAATCATTCCACATCCCGATAGATCCACTTTCCAATTGTCTAAACCACAATGCCGCAATATCTGCCAAGTACAACGGAAAGCACCAAGCCATAACTTCCTCTGATGCCCCCAGCACTTCCATATGCCTCATATATTTTGTAAGATGAACTGTAGGGTCTGTCCTTCCATTATACATATCCAATGATGGTAGCTTAAAGTCTGGTGGGTTCTTAGCTCGCCTAATTGTTGTGGTAAAAGAACTTTTATTCACATCCTCCAAGTCTTTGTTTACCAAACCACCTCTCATGGCTCTTTTGACCATTTCCACCAATCTGTCGTTGCCTCCAAATTGTAGTCCTCGTCCATTGCCTTCGTCTTGCCCCCCGAGTTCACGAGGGGATGGTGGAATCTGTCCTTCTTGTTGGGCTTCTGTTCCTCTCTGATTTTGTGCTCCAAGTTGCCCAATCTGGTGAAACAAACTCTGGATCAACTCTTCTTGCCTTTTCATCATTGCCTCCTTCTCGTCCCTGGTCACAAAGGTTGAAGTTTGGTTTGCTCCCGAAGAAGCCTCTTGACTACCTCTATGCTGACTACTCTCTGGTCTTTGTAATCTACTCGATCGCCTTGCCATAATTCTTCTAATCTCAGACCTAATTCCTCGGATCCAACTCTTGGTTGACAGAATTCTTGAGTTTAGTTCTCAATGAAAGCACCAAAATGTTAAATCTAAAATTAGTAAACGCTAACATCCGGTGTAAGTTGAAACAAAGTGAAAGCACCACCTGTTTGCATGGGAACTAAAGGTAAACAGAATATAGCAAAAACAGTAAAAGACAACAGTTTTTATAGTGGTTCGGCTTAAAATCAAGCCTACATCCACTTTATCTCTTCTTTATTGCTGATTTGATTACAACTTTTACAACCTTTACAATGAATCTTCAAATACAACACAACCGAGACAAGAAGCTAGAACTTTAACGGTGAATTGCTCTTCGGGTACATGTCGGATGTCTTCGATCTTCTCTTGAAGTTCCTTGAAGTGTCTACGGTGTTTGAAGTGTTAGTTGAGTTGGGAAAGCAGTATAGTATAGGCGCTCCAGAGGATCATCCAAAAGTCCTCCTTTAGTTGGAGCTAGGGCTGTATTTATAGGGGAGATTCTGGACTGGGTCGTAGGTCGTGAGCGACCTAAGGGGTAGGTCGTAGGTCGTTGGCGACCTAAGGGATAGCAGGAGAGGGAGTGGTGACTTAAAGAGCAAAAGGTACAGGAATTGGTAGGTCGTTAGCAACCTAAGGAGATGCGGTTTAAATGTGTCGAAGTATGAAGCGGAGCGACCTAAGGGATATGTCGTAGGTCGTTGACGACCTAGTGGGAATGGTGAGCGACCTTGGGAAAAGCGGCATAAGGAGTTATCTCGGCTTGTATAAACTGGGTAGTAAGTTTTAGGTCGAGGACGACCTAAGATGGGTAGTAGGTCATGAACGACCTAGGGTAGGTCGCTGGGTGTTCTAGGTCGCTAGGTTACTTTGTGAAGCTAGGTCACTAGAGCTTTGTGATGTTAGGTCGCTAGAGACTTTATGTCGTTAGGCCACGAAGTCCTTTAGGTCGTTAGGTCGCGAAGTCCTTTAGGTCGTTAGGTCGCGAAGTTTGTTAGGTTGCGAAGTCTTTATCTCGTTAACTCGCTGGAGGCTTTGGACTGTTAGGTCGCTGGAACCTTTAGGTCATAGGTCGCTGAACGACCTAACTAGGACTTGCTCTGTTGAAATGCTGAGTTGACCCATCTCTAAGACGAACTATCTTTGGCTTCTCGGTCGATCTTTTGGTATCACGGCCTTGCGAAAAAGGCGGGATAACATCTAGAGATTCTTTCGATTGGTTGGCACCGGGAGTTGATGGTATTCGGTATCACGTGTTCAGGCATAGACCGACTATGTTTTCCTTTGTGACATATTTTATCTAGAGATATGCATGGTTTCAGATGGTATTTTCTGACCCTTGTCTGGAGGCCGGCCTTGATGTACTAAGGAGACCTCAATGTAAATTCATATGTGAGCGTACTTTAGCGGTTTTAATTGTACTTCTAATATTGTTATGTTGTTTTTTATATTTTTTCTACACCCTACACACCATCTTTTATATCTCCTTATTTACTTATTTGATGGTTTGGTTCTTTGAGACATTACGGTGACTCGAACGGTCCCAAAAGATATTGTTGTATGATAGCTACATATTTCTTGAGCTTCTCACACCAGAGTTATGTCTGACTCCAGGTTTTGTCTTTTCCTTAATTCCGTGGGTGCTCTTTCGTGCAGTTTGAGAAAGACAGGTTTTTGTTAATATTCTTTGGAGCTTTAGGGGATGAGCATGATGCTTCCATTCGCCTACAATTGTATTTTATTTCCACTGCACTACTATTTTGCATATAAAATCAAACTTTTTGCCTACAGTTTACTTAACATTCTCGCTTTTTCTCCTCCTCTACCATGGCCAAAAATACATCTCTTAATTCCCTTCATTTCTAAACTTCAATTACTTTCAAATAAGTAAATATTAGTAGACCGATGTTAGCACTTCATTTGTTTGAAGTGGTAGGTGCAGATCTAAGAGATATAAGGGGTCTATTTGGATCAACATGTGTTTGTACGGCCCTATCTCCTAAGGCATAATTCATACAACTTATCAATATTATATATATATATATATGTATGTATGTATATCATCATACATCATGTCTATTACATATCATCACTTTTTCATATTTGTTACAGCCTATTTTCTTTGTATTAGAATTAAATTTAATAATTAATTTGTATGTATTGTATCATCATTATAACTTAATATTTATAAAAGAATTTCATATACATGTAATTTCTTTTAGGCAGTATTTAAAAAAATATTATATATATGTTTATATAACATTTTTTAATTAATTTCGAACATCGTTCAAAAGTTTAAAATGTATGTTTGTATATCTACCTAAAGAAATATCAAGTAAATTAAAAAATTGATTTCATTTTCGAAAATAAGAAAATGAGGCTCTTGGCTCAAAAATTTAAATAAAATAAATATATAAATATTATATACTTTTGTGTTAATTATATATTTATAAATTGTAAAATATAAAGTCGGTTTAAAAAAATTATGGTTGAAACATATTTATAAGCATATATATGTATATATATATATATATTTGTATATGTTAGATTTTGGTGGTACAATATTCCATATTTAAGTAGATTTTAGAGATATTTGAGTCTAGTTGGAATTGTGACTCAAGTACATTGCCTTTTTTATAGATTTTAGAGAATGATTAATTGCCTCTTTTATTGCATTAGACGACAATGAATGTATGGGAAAGATTCATGAAAGTATTCAATAGGTTCTCAAAGAAGATATTTTATCAAGGCTATTATAAAAAGACATGTATAGGGTTCATTAGATGTGTGGGAAAGAGTGTATATTTTTGGGTTTTGGAGATTGAGATTTCATCTTAATTTTAAGGCTTCTTTTGTAATCATTTTGGTGAAAGTAGTAAATGTTGTTTGGAGGAATTTATTTTCTATTATTTTCTTCACTTCTTATCTCTTCTAAAATCTAATTGTGTAGGGATCCTTAAAAAACCCTAACAGTTGGTATCAGAGCCTACTAACAAATTTTTAAAGAGAGTTAGTTATGGAGAATATAAGTGTTGAAAAAATTAATAGGAGAAATTGGGGGTTATGGAAGGAAAAGATGGAGGATTTTTTATATCTCAATAATCTTCACCAACGATTGGAGAGTAAAGGGCAGAAACTTATAATGTATCCAAAGCAAAATGAGAGACTTTGTACAGGAAAGCTGAGGCAGTTATTCGATGTTTTTTTTGGAGAATGTGGTGTTTTATATCGTTGCTAATGAAATATTCGATTATTCAATTTGGAATAAATTGGAAGGAATTTATGCAAAGACTCAGCAACAAATAAGGCTCTTCCGATGAGAAGATTGGTGAATCTAAAACTTAAGGAAGGTGGGTCAATTAGAGAACATCTCAATGATTTTTAGGCAATTGTGGACCAACCGACGGCCGTGAACTACAAGGTGGATGATGAGACACAAGCCTTGATGTTGATGAGTTCATTACTAGAGAGTTGGGAAACGCTTGTGGCTACACTGAACAACTCAAATTCGGATGGTGTTGTTTCAATGGGTTCAGAGGTTAGTACCTACTTAATAGGGAGATAAGAAGGATAAACCTCATAGAAAGGAAGGATAAGGAGGAAAATGAAAATAGAAATCCAATTAAAGAAGTTCATCTTGCAAGGAAGGTTAATCGTCCAAATATGGAAAGATGATCAAATAGATCAAAAATGAAAAGTGATTTCATCTACTATTACTGTGAAAAAACTGGTCATCGGCTGTGTTGCAATAAGATAAAAAAGGACAAGGAGAAGATGAAGGCATTGGAAGAAGACCATAATAAACAAAAAGATAATAGCGATGATGAGGTGCATTTTGGTAAGGAATTTAATGATAATGTCCTATGCGTGGATAAAGGCAAAAGCAAAGATTGGGTGCTGAATTCAGATGCTTGTTTCCACATATGCAATCAAAAAGAATCATTTATTAATTATGAAGAGCAAGATGCTAAGATGGAATCTTTTAATGGTGGATATTTGGATATTAAGGGCATAGCTTCCATTAGATTGAAGATGTATGATGGAAGGGTGGTGAAGCTTACAGGAGTTAGGCACATCTCAGAACTTACAATGAAGCTTATTTCAGTAGGACAGTTGGAGGTAAAAGGCTGCAACTTTTCGACTCAAGTAGAGTCAAAAGATTTTGAAAGGGTTATAGAGAGGTGATGCATGCAAAAAGAGGTAGTAAGAATGTATACAAATTGCTTAGGAAAACGGTGGAGAAGAGGGGGACTTCTCAAAGTAGTGTTGGACCAGCAATGGAAAGCCACAATGACCGCATGGAGGTCATTTTGGTATTATAAATAGTTCTGATTTATTGATGATATGCATGTTTAATCGGGGAGCATATGTAATTAGGCGGTTTGGAGGTTACTTAATTTTTGAAATTATGGCATTTGTTTCCATAATAATACTGGAGATTGTTTAGAGTTTGAGGTTTTTGGTGGAGCTTGAATGACATTCATAGAATATCATATCAATTTGGAGATTGTTTGATTCTAGTGATATGATATTCTATATTTAAGTAGATTTTTAGAGATATTTGAGTTTTGGTGGAATTGTGACTCAAATACATTGCCTCTTTTATAGATTTTAGAGAATGATTAATTGTCTCTTTTATTGCATTAGAAGGAAATGAATTATCTACATGGGAAAGATTTATATAAGTATTCAGTGGCTTCTCATAGAAGATATTTTGCCAAGACTATTATAAAAAGGCATGTATAGGGTTCATTTGATGTGTGTGGGAAAAAGTGTATTTTTTTGGGTTTTGGAAATCGAGATTTTTTTCTCGATTTTAAGTCTTTCATTTGTAATAGTTTTTGTAAAATTAATAAAGGTTGTTTGGAGGAATTTTATCTTCACTTCTTATCTCTTATAAAATCTAATTGTATAGGGATCCTTAAAAAGCCAAACAGTGTATACATTTAAATATATATATTATTTGTATATTAAAATATTTACTTATGTGTGTTTCTGTGTGTGTATAACACACGTCATTGAATACCATAAGGTTTTAAATGAATACTTTATATTATATACATATATATTTTTATATTCAAATTTATATCGTTTAGTGTACATGTGTGTGGAATTAAGATATTTGAATTTGAATTTCAAATGTCAAGTCAAACTTTAAATTTGTCTTTCTTACGAATTCTAATTTAGATAGTTTTTGATTTAAAACTAAATTTAAAACTTAGTCATTTTTATTTTATAGTTATCTTTTAATAAAATTAATTTACATTTTTGCAATACACACACACACACATATTTAAATTTGAATTTCAAATGTAAGATCTGTCTCTAAGTGAAGATCTTACCAAGGATAATTTAGATATTGAAAATTTGAATTAAGACTTAGTCATTTTTATTTTATAACTATATATTAATAAACTAATATAATATTTTTGAAATTTAGATAAATAAATAATACACACACACACATATATATATATATATATATATATATTAAGAAGAAATTTCTTTTTTGGTAATTAACAGATATATAAAAGCAAAGTATATACATAATGAATGAAAATCCCAACACACACACACACACACACACACACACACACACACATATATATATATATATATATATAAAAACCATGTACACCCTATGCTAAGTTGCACATGTGCATTGTACACACATAAGCATGTATTGATATGCCATAAACTATTTAATACGTCTTTAATCAAATTTATCAATTATTAAAATCAGAAACTTAAATAAAATATGATTTTGTTTAAATTTATTAGATTGGATTTAACAAAAAATTTAGACTTCTCAAGCTCAATAGATCGAAAATAACTTTTTTTGAAATCTACTGTATTTACCTACCACGACCCATCCTGATTCAATCAAATGGTATCAAAACCCAATAACATATGCAGTCTACATTAGCAGTATTAGGGCTAACTTATTAAAGCCTACCCATTTAGCAGGGTGTCTAGATTAGTGTCCAAGGTTAGGTTTGGGTAATCAAGTATTCTACCCTACCTAGCTACTGACCTGGCTCGAAGGATGAAGTAAGCTAAAGGGTTTTCCCCAATATAAAGGCCCGAACTGATTTTGGATCTTAGGCTAATTTTCAAAATATGTTTTGAAAATGTAAATAGTATTTTTAATTTAAAAGTTAAGCTTGAAAATTTATAAATGTTATAAAATATTTTTCAAAATTGTTTGAAAAATTAATTAACTAATTTCTAAATTTTATATTAATTAACCGGATTATTAAATAAATAATTAATTAAAAATTAATTGAATTGAACTGAAACATATATATAGATATATCTATATTGATATGAAAACATTTCAGGTAAATAATAATAAAATTTTGAAATTAATTAGTTTTAATAAAATTATTTTATTAATTAAATAAATTAAATGTTAATTAATAAATAATATACATGTATAGTGATATATGTATATCACTATAAATATTATTGTACATAAATATGTTAAATTTTAAAATGTTTAAAATGAACAAAATTAAATTTATCAAAGTGTTAGTTAATTACTTAATTAATTATGATTTAAAAATAAAATTGAAATTAAATTAAATATGATTTTATTAAATAAAGTGGAATAGTAAGAAACCCAAATTAGATTTAAGAAATAAATACATGCATATAGTACATATACTATGATTTCGGATGCGTTTGACACTTGAATCATGAGGATATATCATAAGAAATACACTATTCCATAAATGGATATTAGTCAAATAAATATATATTAAAGATTATGAATCTCTAATATAAATGTTATCCTCTATCATTTATATATTAATATATTATTTGCATACTCTTTAGTTGTTGACATTCCTTAAGCTAGAGATATTATGCGTAGTACTATTAATATATTGAACAGACAAGGTAAGGTATATGCATGTATTTATTGATATCTCCAAAGGTAAGTGCATTCATACTTAAGCTATGGCAAAATGGTGGGTACAAGTGAAAAATCTCTTTCCATTTATTGATATTACTCAAGGTCAAAATGAGATTAGGACAAAGACCGCATGTTGGGACTTAGGAGTTGTATATAATACAAGCAATAAAGTGTTATCCATCGCTTGCAGCCTTATGTTTGTGTCGATATTTCTCCAGGTCGGAATCCTAAGGTAAGTGAGTGATAACATTCACTAAAGAAGTCACTATATTTTTCTTTGCGTTTTGAGAAATATAAAAATACATTGAGAACCATTTTTGAAAAATGAAATGAATACACTAAACCTTTCCAATATTTTAAAAATATATGCTATAAAATTTAAAACAATCTACTTCAATAAATTTATGCAACTAATATAATTGACAAAATGTTTATCGGTTAAAATATACAAACGGACTTAATTAGGAATCGACACGGAAATATAAAATATACTTACCAATAAATCTTTTGGCATGTTGTCACTTCAAAGCCGTACAAGCCTAATTATATAAGTACTAAAACATTCGTACCTTGGCCACATAGGTGTTAATTTTCCCAAGACTGTGTATTGTTTTCATGAGTTTCAAACTCTAAAAGTAATATAATAAAATGAATTTTTGGTCCATATTCGATCACATATAAATGTTATATAATGAACAGCCATGATTCATAACATATGAAACTTTGATGAAATTAGTTCATTCAAAATAAGCAAGTAAACCATAATGCAAGATCATGTATTCAATATGATTGATTACAATGAGGATCTTGTTATGTTAGATGTACAATAGACCAAGAGCTACAAGATGTACCGAGGAACTCGATCATCGAAATACCAGTTTGATCAGTTTACGTGAAGTGCAACTTATTCGATATCCTTAAACGTTAAGGATGACCGAATATATTATGTAAAGAGTTCGTTATGGTCTTGTAAGGGTTTCCTTTTAAATAGTTCGACCATTAAGAAAGGAAAGCGAATGTATGAGAGTGGATATAACTTAAGGCACAGTTGGGATGAAGAAAGTGAATGGTCGCCTCTTCTTCATGAAGAGATATTGAAAATGATAATTGTATAAAATAATAGTATATACTTAAATGGAATGAAATGATTTCTACTCCAAAACGTATTTTCATATAGAAAATTGTTTTCTATGAGATTTATTTCTTTGATTTTAAGATATTTGATCTAAAAGCTCCCGATAATAAACTAGTTAAAATAAATGAAATAAATAGCCCATATTAAGTAGTTAAATGGAGCTTCGTATTTTGTACGCTATTATAATAATGGTAGAAATATTAGAAGCATACCATATAACACTTCTTAGTGGAAGCATTAATGTTACAAAATATATTTTAATAAATATAATAGTTATTATATATGAAATAATAACTATTTTCTGTATTGATTGAAAATAGACATAATTTATTTTAAATGAATATTATGAATATTCGTTGTAAGATAAAACTATAATAATGTTATTTGTTTCCATACCAGAAGTGATGCATTAAAAATATAGAAGTATCTGAATTTTTTACAAATATTTTAGAATTATAGACTAATCCATAATTGAGAAATAATTCGTTAACCATATGATTATGAACCATACGGTACTGGTGAAATGCATCTCAAATGATTAAGGGCAAAGCACCCATTCAGTGGGAGTTACATAAGAGTTGGTGAACTCTTCGGATTGATACATATAGATTTATGCAGTCATAAGTCTAATAAAACCAAACCAGTTCCTCATACTTTTTAAAATTCACCGATAATTTATCACAAACATGAACATGTATATTTGATAAACATGTAATATGTCAATGGTAAGCTCATATAATATAACACAAAAATAAATAAAATTATAACATGCAAAAAGAAATAAAATAATTCAATTTGATCAAATAAGTGAGTATATTGAACTCCTAATGTACCTAAAAATTAACAAAGATTCAATCTCAAAAGTCACTCCCCTTTATGATAAATAATGATGTATCGATAATGAGTAATCGAACTTTGTTGGACAAAGTATGATTAGTGATGAGTTAAGTAGAGTTGACTTCTTTCTATAAGGTAGTACGCTTAAGATGGTATAAATTATTTTCATCTAAAGCATAGTTACAGGACCATACAAGATAAGAGTTGATAACATACCCTTACATATCCTAGGTCAAGGAGTTGACATGTTGTGTGAGTCGACAGGCTGCATGTAGTACATATTCGTGAGAAATCTTGTGTGGACCACCCCAAAGGAATTTAGGACCAACCAATATTGATTGATCAACCTATGTTATGAACATATATATTGTAAACTCAAAATTAAGTCAGCTTATATACAAGTAATTCATAAAATGTTTATGAATAACCATTCCATTACACCGAGAAACAATTATTGTTTCAAGAAACGCTAACTTTGTGACGAAGGACTTTCTTTTTAGAAATTATTGGTAGTAAAATGGATTTGGATGTGATTCAAAGATAAAGCTGATTATGAATGATGAAATGACATCAACCAAGCCTAAATGGACACAATGCAGTATAATGTCTAAGAAGAATTCTCGTGCATTAAAGAGAAAATGCAAATTTCTTATCAAAGTCGAGAAAATAGAATTTCCTCAGCTGTCAATAAGCCATTAAGAGTATTGACTCTACTATATAGCGGGATGCAAAAATATGGAATGAATTCCAAATACATTATCAAAAGGGGCATTTCACCAGAAGGACAAACTTTGTAGTCCAATTAGTTTATAGGACACACATTCAAAGAAATTACTTTCAAGGCCAAAGTCAGCAGAATAATTACTTTCAAGGACAAAGTCAGCAGTCCAATTACTTTCAAGGACATAATTTCATAGGTTTTTAGGCCCTAGAAACTAATTATTTTGCATTTTGTCCTTGAAAGTAATTATTTCAGTTGTGTGTCCTAGAAACTAATTCCACTTGCTAAAGAGGCCCTTGTGGCTAATTTCCACTTATCAAAATATGATTTTGATAGATGTAACAGAAAAGATACGATCTATTGTCTGCAATTTGTGTTTGAGAAGAAGATGATTGTAGTAGGAATATAATCAGCAAAGTTGATGAGAATAGTAATGTAAATTTCAATTGCTGAAATTAACATAATAGATACATCGTTTAACGTGCTTGAATAAATTCAAAATTTACTTGCCAACTTATCGTCCGTTATTATTTTGTGTTTTAGTATATATGTTAGAATAGAAATTTTAAATAATGATTTAGAATATACTGTTTTCACATAACAACCAAAGTGTCTCGAAGTCAATAGGATGGATGTTGAATTTGTGGGTTTAGGGTATGATCCAAGAACTAATATGAAAGTATTGTTTGATGAGCATCGGAGTTGAACAATTATTTTGATAGAAATACCAAATAGTTTGATTTTCGGTCAAAATGTAAAATAAGCATGCATTTGTAACAATGAACTATAAAGATACTAAAATATTTCTAAAACTATAAGTAAACAACAAACTTATGATTGTTGACGATATACTCGTGTTAGAATCATTTTAGTTTGTTGTATAATTCTCGTATTGGATTTGAAAATGTAATGCCTCACTACTATACCCATACTACCAAATAGTATTACAGAGTAATAATCTCTGGTAATATGAAGAATGAGGCTTTGTAGGAGTGAGCACATGTGAATATTCCCTTAGGCTACACTGATACGTATTCTTGCCTTATATAATATATAAATATATGTATTTGGCATCGGCACAAAGCAATAAATACGTAGGTTTACCAGGACAGAATAATACACAATATAATAAAAAAAACATAGAGTCACAGAACGTAGCGAAAAATATAATATCACAAACTACATATAACAAAGTAGGTCTAAAAAATGAAGTATTCGACCGATTACAAAATATATACATTGATATAAGTTAAATTTCATATACATCTCAACCTCATCACATATATACATACATGGAAACATTAAAATAAAATGTACATAATAGACTTTCAAAGTACATTATAGTCTATAACCGTCTCCTCAATAAGACAACATAAAAAAAGGAAAATATCTTGTACCTGAAAAGTCTCAAACTGACCCGAGTATTATAGAAATAATAAACAGGTCAGATTATGTCTTGATTTAAATGTAAAGTCATCATATTGATACACATAATCATAGTAGATAATTATATCCTAAATGAGTTTCATAACATACCAAATGAATGTCATCCATACTAAATAATAATCCCAATCCCGATCAAATAACATATATGATACCATAATAAATGAGTTATATATCTATTTACTGGTGACAATAAACACAAATCTACTCAATTGTAATTCACTCCTAATCACAATCTTTAAGAGTCACATTTATTTATCATCTAGTTATCATGAATTGATCATGGCTTAATTTATGTAACTGATTGAGTGCAAAATGCGGTCTTCCAAACACTGATTGAGCCAATATACATAGCCTTTTTCAATTGTGTATCCCTCGATTAGGACTATAACTCCATCGGATATTGATCGAGCCAAATACATGACGATTTTCATCCATGTATCCCTCAACCAGAACCCCTTCCACATGACCTATTTGTTGTACTATTCTCTACTGCGTGGGCATTACCGTTTCCATCAAATATACTATGTGCCCATCATCGTTAGTGTCTTGTATAGCTGGTTGTCGGACCTTTGACAAATAAGCCATAATGTCACTAGGTCCTAGCTAGGATCTATCCCATATGGTATCTCCTCTCGTTTAATCAATTTATTATATTTTATATGTTCTCGTTACGATGACAAATCCTCCTAAATGTGTTTAACCCAGTGTCACTAGGGATTGTTAACTAGATTCAATATTCAATACACTCAATATCATACCATATCCTATACAATGAGTCAAAATAATAACAGAAGAAATGTTACTAAACATCACATAACGTTGGTATTATAACTTCTTTTATTTGAAATTCTCATCATATTGAATTTCACACATCTCATATGATTTAACCATTTATTGATCCAGAAGTGGTTTTATGGTATAATAATCTTTTCCAAAATATTAAATACAATTTCATATATAATACTAAATTTATAAAAATATAATTTTAAAACTTACACATATTTATAAAAAATATAACAATGTTGCGTAGCTATGAATTTTAGCGATCCATTTCGACTGTAGTGTCGATTATAGTAAAAAAAATCGACATTGCCTCGCCATTGATCTCAAATTTAAACTAGTAACCAAAGATTGTAACCATTATTTAGAAATTATTCTAACCAAGAAAAATAAATTATTATTCTTCTATAGCAATTTTTAAAGTTATGTACTATTTTATAAAATACCTTTGTATTTCACAATAAATTTTTTCCTTCTAAAAACACTTTCAATATAATAAATTACTTTCGAAAAATAATTTTCCTTCACAAAATATTTTTTCACTTGCCAAAATAATTTACTCTTTATATATCATAATGTTACTATATTTTTTAAAATATTGTGTCAAAATGACTCGTTTAAGTGTTCAGAAATCCATATCGATAAGACAGATCAGACGTATCAAAGAGAATTTATAAAGCACTCAGTGGAAAAATATACACAAAATAAATCATGAAGAACCTCTTTCAACCAACTTTATACAAATATATAATTT
The DNA here is from genome assembly GCA_030737815.1 of Allium fistulosum. Taxonomy (NCBI): domain Eukaryota; kingdom Viridiplantae; phylum Streptophyta; class Magnoliopsida; order Asparagales; family Amaryllidaceae; genus Allium; species Allium fistulosum. Next base: position 5,699,601 of record JASFAW010000015.1, read on the forward strand.
TTCTTTAATGGCATATACTTGCATTTATAAAAACATTTACTTGTGATCTTTTTAAGCTTTTCATTAATTTTAGCATCCGCTAGCAACAATGCAATTCGTCGAACATCGATTAATTCATACAACAAGCAAGCATATAATTACATATCTTTTTCCCTCTATATCACTTTTAATTATATATATATATATATATTACTTCCATTTATCAAAATAGGTTTATTTATCACTTCGCAATACAGTTTTGAAGAAACCGCTGGTTGCTATTAATATTTGACTTCGTATACTTTTAGGCAGCTTAAGTGATAACTCTAACTTCGTTCCCACATTCTGGACAAAGCCCAAATAAATAGTTTTTTTCCAATCATTTACACGATCAAACGCTCATCAAATCAAGCGAACAAAAGTGCTCTCCAGAAAGCAATCTATAGGTTTCCGCTGCCTCATACTGATCATTACTAGATCATTCTACTTTAACAGGCTTTGTCACATCTTAGTGTTGTGACAAACTTATATTGCGAGATTCAGGTTAGGGCCTTCTGAAGCTTCTCTAACCACCTTCATTCTTACTTCAAGCCACAATGAGTAATTCAATCCACTAATGTCGATGCTACTGGTCGAGCTAACCACTTCTTCCTTTACAACTCCATCAGCTATTCTTCATTGCACACAAAGGAAAATGCTCAAAAATAGGTAGTAAAGATATTGTATAGTAGGAAAAATAAGGAATACATACCCAGATGATTACCCCAGTAATCATTATATACACTTACTATTAATTAAATAATATCATAAAGAATCTACCGGCCACCTAAGAAAGAGGGACCCTAAGTCTCACTAAGGCCAAGACTCGTATCTCACAAATTATGTATTGTTTTGAACTTGCTCTGATACCAACTGCAACGCCATACCTGTATACCCATACTACCAAAGAGTGTTCTTACCTAATACAAAATATATAACAATGCTTGTTAGAAGCTACTGCACGTGAATATTTCCTTAAGGTAACACTAATGTGTATTCTTACCTCATATAATACATAAATATACGTATTCGGTATCGGAACAAAGTAATAAACAATGGGGTTTTACCAGGACATAATAATGCACACTATAATCATAGAACACAAAGTCACCGAACACAGCGAAAAATTTAATATCACAACATACATATCAAAAAGTAGGTCTATAAAATGAAGTATCTGCCCTAATACAATATATATATATATATTGATATATGTCAAATGTCATATACATCTCAACCTCATCACATATAGACGCACACGGAGATATCAAACAAAAATATACATAATAGAATTCCAAAATACAATAGTCTGTACTCTGTAGTCATCTCGTCAATAAGCCTAACATCCAAAAATAGCTAATGTCCTTGAACCAGTAAAATCTTGGACTAACCCGAATATCATAGAAATAAAATAAATGGGTTAAACAATTTCCAGATTTAAATGTAAGATCATTTTAACGATACACATAATCATAACAAATAATTATATCCCGATATGACATACCAATTGAATGTCATCCACACTCAATAATAACCCAAATCCTTGTCGAATAACATAAATGATGCCATAATATATCAGTTATATCTCTATTTAATGTGACCACGATCACAAATATACTCAATTGTGATTCACTCTTAATCATAATTATCAAGAGTCACATTTATGAATCATGGTTTAATTTGTATAACTCATTAAGTGCATAATACCCTCTTTCAAACGTTGATTGAGCTAAATACATGGCCTTTTTCATTCATGTATCCTTCAATTAGAATTATAACTCCATTAGGTGTTGATTAAACCAAGGTACATGATCTTATTCATTGCATATACCTCGACCAGAATTATTGGTGCCCCCACACGACCTATTTGTTGTATTATTCTCTACTGTGTGGGCGTCATCGTTTCCATCAAATATACTACATGGTTGTCATCGTTGTTTTCCAATACAGTAGTTCGTCAAACCTATGCCAAATGGGCTAGGATGTCAATCAATACCAGCTAGGATGGATCTAGCTTATCTGGCATCTCCTATTGTTTGAACTATTTATTATATTTTTCATGCTCTCGTTATGACAACAAACCCTCCCAACTGTCGTTAATCCGGTGCCACTAGTGATCATTAACTTGATTCAATATTCAATACACTTAATATCATACCATATCTTGTACAATGAATCAAAACAATAATCAAAAAAATGTTACCAAATGTGACATACTGTTGGTATTGTAATTTCTTTTATTCAAAATTGTCATCATATAGAAGTTCACACATCCATATGATTAAACCATTTATCGATCTAGAATGGGTTTTATTGTATAATACTCTTTTCCAAAATATTAAATATAATTTCATATATAATACTAAATTTAAAGAGGTGTAATTCGAAAATTTCCATTATTTCCAAAAATCTTAGTTAATTACAAAAGTTCATTTGTTTAAACCTCTTATTGATTTTCAAATAGTTAAACCTTTCAGTCTTCCTTTGGATTCCTGACTACCCAACTCCTTTTAAAACAATTTCACATTATTTAAAATTCCTCTTTAATACTACGAAACACCAGTAAAAGAGTTTAGTAATTTAAAGAACACGTTTTAAACATAGAATTTAAATTATATTATTTCCAATCAAAAATATTTTCAAAAGTTGGTTTAATTCTCAAAATAATTTAATAAAAGCCTTATTTATCTTCTAATCCTTTTAAATCACCTTTGTAAAATAATTTATAAAACTAAATTTCCCTTTTATAAAAATCTTCCAAACATTTACCGATACTACATTGATTTAAGCAATTCAGTTTTATAATCAAACTCCAAAACTTCCCTTTTTCAAAATAATTCAATTTCATACATTTTAACCATATTTACAAAGGTAATTTAAATCAATTTCCTTTTATTTATTTGAAGATAATCAAATATAAAATAAATTAATAATAATTTTTTATTATAATGTTTCTCATACAATAAATAAATCATAACAAACTTTTTATTGTTATAATAAAGCTTTGTATCTTTTTTATTTCCATAAAATAAACTTATCACCTTTTGAAATATAAATATTAAGTACTTTTATAAAATTCCTTTCAAATATTTTTATAATCATAAAAATAAAATATCTATTCATAAATCAACTTACAAATCAAATACCATCATTTCAATTTCTAAAGCCAATTCCCTTACAAAAATTCATAAAAGTATTCATTTTATATATATGTGTGTGTGTGTGTGTGTGTGTGTGTGTGTATCCTTTCTCTTATATAACACAAAACCATTTATTATCTTCAATGATAATTTATGTAAAGCATTACTTTAGTAAAAAAAATTATGTTTCTTGTTAAATACCAACTTTAAATTATATTAAATTTCTCAAATGTATTTTCAATTAAAACCCTTTCCAAGGCCAAATTTTTTTATTTCATAATTAACATTTAAACTCCTTTTACATAATCAAATTACATAATCTCCACTTTTCAAAATAATATTATTCAAACAACTATTTATAATATTTCCAAAAAGTATTTAAATCAATTTTCCCCTTTAGATCAATTTTCAATACAAATTCCGATCTAATCTCAATTGAACAACAACTTGCACGCACACGCACGTGCGCGCACACACACACAGACACATACACCGGAATATCATCATGAATAACAATCAAACTGATTACAACACAATCAAGCAACGGTATGCATCTCAATTTCAACCAAGTCAGTTCATATTAAACCATTATTATCAGACAACAATAAAATAAAGAAGAAAGTACTAGAACATAAATACGAGTTAAGAAATAACTCACCAAAAAGGTGCATATAATACCAAGTATCATCTCAAAGCTTTACCCCTTTACTCATCATTACAACTCCTTTTTCCTTGCTCAACACACGTCACTACATCCATCTCCTCCTTCCCAAATGCATGCAACCATCTTTAGAAAACTGCCCCCATTTCTGTCTCCCTTGCATGCACAAACGTCAAGCACTATGACATGCCTAGTTGCATATGGCTACCGAGCCCCATACAGGCCAACCTAAGCACCTCTCATGTCGCACCTCCATCTCTCCTCCAAGCCATTGACTATGCCTACGTGAGTGGTATTATTAATTTATTTTCCTTCAGATTTCATTTTTTTTTCAATTTCCTTTATGTGATATGATTTAGGGCTTCAAGGAGGAATTAGGGATGAGCGAGGTTAGGAGTGAATGGATTTAGGCTATTCGGTGTCAAATAAGGGAGAAAGGAAAAGAATGAAGGCTTTTCTTTTCAATTATACCCTTAAGCAAAGTAAATGTACAGTTCAATTCTTTTAGTTACCAATTACAGTCTCTCTTATACACATAAATAATTCTATCATTTATTTGTAAATATATTTTTAATTTAAATCTAAATAATCTATTATACATTTCAATATTTATATTTTGTAAATGTAACAATATATTTGAATCAATAATCACTCTATCTTTGTTGATTTATTGATTTTGTTAATATCGAATAAAACTTGTTTTCAATTATTTCAATTACATGAAAATTGTTTACAATACAAAATATTTTTTTTATTATAAATATTTTATTCGAGTTGAGTATATTTTTTGAAAAGAAATTATCAGTCAGTCCAATTTATTAAAAAAAAATCCTTTGTCACATAAGTTTCAATTCAATAAAAATGTATTTTCAAAGATAAAAATTATCTAAAATTGAACTCAAACATTGTATTTTACTCAAATTAAATTTGTTTTTATGGCATAGAAAGTGGGGTTGTTATGGAAAATGACATCCTTTATAATCGATATAAAAGTATGTTGGGATAGTCCCATACGATATGCACAGACACCAAATTAAAATATTTAATGTGGAGCATATGAGATGGATTCCTTATGCATTGGTAGAAGGAATTCTCATATTTCCATGTAGTCAACTATATCACATTTCGCTTATGTCTTGGTACATTGATCGAGTATCAAATTGAAATAAAGATCGATGTATAGTAGTTTAGAGTGTTCTCAAGCATTTACGAAATACTAGGGAATTGTTTAGAAACAACGAACTCCTTATGAAGGAGTGCTCAGACTCGAACTTCATAAGTGATATCAAGCATAATATGTCAGTGCTAGAATCACATTTAGTCTTATGTTAAGAACTTTAAGTTGGAAGTGTTCCAAATAATAAGTAGTGGCTGATTCGACCAAAAGGCTAGGCATCTTGAATAACACTACAATAGAAGTAATATGTGTGTGTATGAATGCACAAATTTATAACTGAGCTGGGGATGATTTTAAATATTGAGAATCTTATGTCATTGTTACATAATAACAATGTCGTGATATAGTCCATGAAAGAACCTGCAACTCACTAGAAGTCGAGAAACATACTCCAAAAAGTTCCACATGATAAAGGTGGTTTATTAGCATTGGAGAAAGTTAATTGACAGGGTAGATAGTTAAGAAATATAACATATCCATTCACTAACGGATTAGCTTAATCGGTCTTTAGGAAAGACCGATCGAAGGAATGAGAATACGATTCCATAATTGATCCCAAGTGCAAGTAGGAGATTGATTGGGATATGGATATGCCCTAGGGGTAATTATGTAATTTTATTACATAAATCTAACTTAGTAACTAATCTTGTTCATAATGTAGGTAATTGATTTCTAATATATACTTTATCATGTAATTATATAATTAATTAAGTAATCAGTTTAAAGTAAATTAGAAAATCCATACATAATATATTATATGATAATAGTTACAAAGAGCTGTAATCATGAGAAAATTATCGCAATATAAAATAACTTATTTTTTTAAATATTTCTAATGAAGATGCTTCAAGTAAGGATATCGATGCATCCATTAAGACCGGAGTGCATAATGCTCTGCAAATGTTCGACAGTTTATTAGTTGTTGATGTTCGTGGAATCAAAGGGTCACTAATGATAATAATTGGATAACTATGGAATGACTCAAGTGAGAATACATCAAGGGACACCAAGGGATTACTATTGATAGTAAATGGATAAATAATGACAGTAATTAGATAAACAAGGGGCACCAAGGGGTTACTAATGATAGTAATTAGATAACTATGGATGATAGGCCTACCAAGGGGTTACTAATGATAATAATTAGATACCAAGGGGTTAATAACAACTAGGTCAAATAGAAAATCTAAATGATGATATTGCACAATTCTCTTGACTTGAGAATACGAACTTCAATATGGAGACACCACTTTGATTATAGTTAAATCGTGGTATGACGCCCATCGAACAACTATAGTTGGGTCTGAGTTGATGTATTAGAAGTAAAACACTATCCAATGTAGAATTCTTCTGCTTCGTGGTATGAGGTTAGTATCACGGTCAATTGTAGTGAACTCAAAGTCAAAATCTCTTTTCATAGTAGTTAGATTAATGATAAATGTTATTATTAAACCAAAGACTTTGTTATGGACTTTCCAAGTTGAATATAAATGACATTGGAATTTTGAACAAAATAAAATCTCATAAGTCCTAATGTGATATAGTGTCGATGAAGAGAATTGAAGTAAATAATTGTTATGAAGAGATAATGTTTGAATTTGTAAAACTGGATTTTACCGATAAGATTTGTAGGCGATGAATTAAGTCAAACTGTCACACTCACACCACTAGTTAAGATGATGTGTGAACATTAGTATTTAAATTATTTAAATATTAATCGCTGGCTAATCAAACCTGTGAGTCGCACAACCTAATTTATTTAGTCTCCAAAACACCACTTGATTTAATTGATTTATAATAGTTATAAATTAATTAATATCTATAAAATATTAATTATTATTATATTTATTGTCTAGGCTGGGTTTAGTAAACTGAAGTAGCCTATAGAATTCTTCAGATGATATTAGTAATTTATTAGGTGCATATATAAAAGATATATATGTACATCTCGATATACGATATCGAAGCATACTTAAATTGGATTTAAATCATATAAATCACTAAAGGATTAAAGGGTATTTTTGCCCATATTAGACCTGGTATATGGCAGGCCTAATAAGAGGAGGAAAGGGGGTGTTGGAACCTGCCTTCTTCGATTTTAATGTGACAACTATATATTTCAAACTATATACTATGTTGACAAATATTCTTGCAGGAATCTACAAAGAAAAGCTATTATCATATCGTCAACAAACTAAGCCCAAGCTCTCTAGTATACTGATTATTATTTCCGGTTAGATATTTTTGTACAATCTCTGATATGATGATAACACACACACACACAAATAGTTTTTGGAAAACATGTTCTACAAATATAAAATATCTTTTTATAGACATAAAAGTATTTTCAAAAATTTCTCAAGTTCAGAATCACTAAAATAAAGAAGAGGAACAAATCAGTACAAATTCAGACATCTGAACTTTTATTCAGCCATCTGTCATCAATGACAGACGTCTGTGAATTTAATACAGACATCTGTCATCAACGACAGACGTCTAAATTAAATAAACAGACGTCTGAATTCACTGAAATTTGTTTCTTCTGCCTATTTGACTTTTTAAACTTACTTAGCCATCTGACTATTTTTCTCAAACATCTGAACTGGACGAACTGAAGCATCTCTTCATGAAAATTCAAATTTTGAAGAGTTGTCTTCTTCACCAACAGTTGCACTCTTTCTAATAGTTGCAACTATTGAATTAAAACTATTCAATACTATAAATAGAGATGAAAATCCACTATTTTAACATCCAATTCTTTCTATCTATACTTGCTTTGTATTATCATAATCACAAGTGATTTTCAATTCTCTACTTCCTATCTTTGCACATTCAAATCATCATATCAAGAAGATTATAGGAAGGGTGTACTACATTGACTATATTCGTGTTATTCAAAGAACACACAAGTCAAGAAACAATTTACCAAATTGTATTTGAAGTCCTATTCGGTTGCTTAGGCGGAAAAGTCCTGTTCGGTTGCTCAGGCGGTGTAATACCTGTTCCTCCGGGTTAAGTGAGGGTTGTTAGAGAAATTCCAGAAGGAGTCTGGGACTGGACGTAGAACGAGAAGTTCGAACCAGTATAAAAATCCCTGGTGTCATTTTTATTACTGCCATTTACTATTATTTATAATTCCGCACTTGCTAGTCATAGTTTAACTATATTATCGATCCATATTCACTTTCATTTGGTATCAGAGCCTGGTTATCACATAACTATAACATAGTTATCTGATTATTTTTAATAATATGGACAATAACACTAGCAACAGTTTTACTGAGGGACAAGCCACTACACGACCACCATTGTTTAACGGATTAAATTATAGTTATTGGTCAACTAGAATGAGAATTTTTATGCAAGCAAGTGGATTTGAAACCTGGAATATCATTCAAACTGAATATCATATTCCTACTACAGAGTATGCTACATGGTCTAATACCCAAAAACTAGATGCTACTGCAAACGCAAAAGCAATGAACATGTTATTTTGCGCTTTAGACAAAAATGAATTCAATCGAGTCAGTATCTGTAAAACTGGATATGAAATTTGGAATACTCTTAAGGTTACACACGAAGGAACAAATAAAGTAAAACAAAGCAAGATTTCTATGCTTAAAAACCAATTTCAAAATTTTAGGATGAAACAAGGGGAAAGTATTAGTGAAATGTACTCTAGATTCCAGGATATTTATCACTCACTTTTAGCTTTAGAAGTTACTTTTACTGAATCTGATGTTGTATCAAAAATCCTTAACTCTTTAACTGATGAATGGGAACGATAAGTCTTAGCTATCGAGGAAGCTAATGATATTTCAACCATAAAAACAGAAGAGTTAATAGGAAATCTAATGTCCTATGAAGTAAATTTACAAGCAAGACGAGCACAAGCACAGGACAAGAAAACTATCGCTGTTCAAGCAGAAAAAGAAGACTCTGAATTAGAAGACGATATGGCATTTATAGCTAAGAATTTCAAAAAGTTTTTGAAATTCAAAAAGGGTAATAAATTTGGAAATAACAAGGGTTTCAATAAGCCATCAAGCTCATTTCTTGAATGCTACGAATGTCACAAGAAGGGCCACATAAAGAAAGATTGTCCTGATCGGAAGAAATAAAATAATCTCAAAAAGGACAAATATAAAAAGAAGCAATCCTTCTCAGATACATGGGATGATACGAAATCTTCTTCGTCAGACAGTGATAGTGACAGTGATTCAGAACAAGCCAACGTTTGTTTTATGGCAACAAATGATGATGTAAGTGATCTAACTTTTGACGATTTAATAGAAATAAACTCTGAATTGTTAGATAAACTTAGAATCCTAAAGATTAAATATAAAGATGCTTTAGGAAAATTAAATAGAACTGAAATAGAAACTGACATGTTAAAAGATGAAAAGAAAATATTAGAGGAAGAGTTAGAAAAATCTCAAGAATCTAATGTTAATATAACATCTCAACTCACTGATTTAAGCAGTGAAATAGAAAGACAGAAATATGAGAATGTTAAATTAGCAAAAGAGAATTATGATTTAAACTCTAATATTAAAACACTTGATATAGAAGTATCACATCTTAAAACAAAACTGGAAAATATTTCTAAAAATGTTTCTAAATTTAACAGTGTAAGAGAGAGTCTCTCTAAAATAATTGAGAATTCTCAAACCTGTTCAAATAAAAAGGGGTTAGGATATAAAAAACCGATACAAAGTCATTCTAAAAATAATGGTTCATTATATACTAATTTTAAGAAAAAGGAATCTATATCTGCTCAAGTTGTTCGTCCAAAATCAATTATGATTTGGGTTCCAAAGACAAATAATAATTTGATTAGGAATAACTACATTAAATCATTCATTAATTCTGTACATAAGAATGAAAACTTTATTTTTAAAGGGAACTCTAAACCCAACTGGGTTTGGCTTCCTAAGATTTAACCCTTTGGACCCTAACGGAGGAAGTGGGTACCAACAGAATTTCAATATTTTTTGCAGGTACCGATTAAGAAAAAAGGAAAATAGATTCTAGACAGTGGTTGCTCAAAACACATGACATGAGACAAAAATATGTTAACAAACATTATCTACTCAAATGGAGGATCTGTCACTTTTGGGGATAATTCCAAAGGTTACATCATCGGCAAAGGCGATGTGAGCAATGACGGTACATCAAATTTACCTCTTATTACAAACGTTCTATTAGTTAAAAATTTAAAACACAATTTACTAAGTATTAGTCAATTATGTGATAAAGGCTTTAATATAGCATTTTCTGAAAATAAATGCAATATCTTTGATCAAAATAAAAATCTTATTTTAGAAGAAGTTGGAGAAATTCATATACATATTGAATCATAAAACATACCTTACAAAGATATAATACTAAAAATCAGCCACACAGACGTCTAAAACAAAACATCAGACGTCTGACTTTAGCCTAAAAAATCTTAAATTCTATGTCCCTATTTGAGCCGTCTGAACATTTTGTCATAGACGTCTGTCTTCAAATATAGACGTCTGCAACAAAAATTTAGACGTCTGAATTTAGTTCAAAGTGTTTTTTACTCTCTGGTTCAATTTTAGACCTCTGAGCCGTCTGAACAAATCTTTTAGACGTCTGTCATCATACTTAGCCGTCTAATATAATTTTTAGACGTCTAAATCTATTAATTTTTTCAATCTTTTTTATTTTCTACAGAAATCAGACGTCTGTTATGTGACTTGTTCTATAAGTAATTTATTCTAATGTTCTGTATCTTTTTATAAATATGTATTTCTGTCCTATATCACTGTTTCTCTTTGTTTAGTATATTAAGATGTGGAACCTGTTCAAACATATGTTCAAATCTGTTTTTATACTCCAAATATTCTGACTCTTCCACAACAAAATTTTATCATTGGTATGTTCTGAACAAAGTTCTTATTGCTATTCAACAATATGTTTTATCATCACATTTCTAACAAAACCCCTTACAAATTCCTTTTTGTTAATGACAAAGGGGGAGAAATATTAATCATTCTGCTATATAATATGGTCATGTTGACAGGGGGAGTAAAAGGTATGGTTTATACTAACCGTTGAATTATATAGTTGTCATCATCAAAAAGAGGGAGAATGTTGGAACCTACCTTCTTCGATTTAAATGTGACAACTATATATTTCAAACTATATACTATGTTGACAAATATTCTTGCAGGAATCTACAAAGAAAAGCTATTATCATATCGTCAACAAACTAAGCTCAAGCTCTCTAGTATACTGATTATTATTTCCGGTTAGATATTTTTGTACAATCTCTGATATGATGATAACACACACACACAAATAGTTTTTGGAAAACATGTTCTACAAATATAAAATATCTTTTTATAGACATAAAAGTATTTTCAAAAATTTCTCAAGTTCAGAATCACTAAAATAAAGAAGAGGAACAAATCAGTACAAATTCAGACATCTGAACTTTTATTCAGCCATCTGTCATCAATGACAGACGTCTGTGAATTTAATACAGACATCTGTCATCAACGACAGACGTCTAAATTAAATAAACAGACGTCTGAATTCACTGAAATTTGTTTCTTCTGCCTATTTGACTTTTTAAACTTACTTAGCCATCTGACTATTTTTCTCAAACATCTGAACTTGACGAACTGAAGCATCTCTTCATGAAAATTCAAATTTTGAAGAGTTGTCTTCTTCACCAACAGTTGCACTCTTTCTAATAGTTGCAACTATTGAATTAAAACTATTCAATACTATAAATAGAGATGAAAATCCACTATTTTAACATCCAATCTTTCTATCTATACTTGCTTTGTATTATCATAATCACAAGTGATTTTCAATTCTCTACTTCCTATCTTTGCACATTCAAATCATCATATCAAGAAGATTATAGGAAGGGTGTACTACATTGACTATATTTGTGTTATTCAAAGAACACACAAGTCAAGAAACAATTTACCAAATTGTATTTGAAGTCCTATTCGGTTGCTTAGGCGGAAAAGTCCTGTTCGGTTGCTTAGACGGTGTAATACCTGTTCCTCCGGGTTAAGTGAGGGTTGTTAGAGAAATTTCAGAAGGAGTCTGGGACTGGACGTAGAACGAGAAGTTCGAACCAGTATAAAAATCCCTGGTGTCATTTTTATTACTGCCATTTACTATTATTTATAATTCCGCACTTGCTAGTCATAGTTTAACTATATTATCGATCCATATTCACTTTCGGGGGGGGGGGCTTTGAGGTTTGAAATGGTATGAGATAAATATGTAGATATTTGTTCCAAATCGTGCTATAAATTTAAACTTGTTGCCTCCACTTTTGCTTAACACTCTAGCTTGTTCTCCTCCTCTATCATGGTTGAAAATACATCTCTATAACCCCTTCACTTTAAAACTTAAATCGCCTCCAAACAAGTAAATATTAGTAGATCGAGGTTGTCGGTTGCACTTCATTTATTTGCAGCAGTGGGTGCAAATATGAGAGATACAAGGAGTCTGTTTGGATCAACTTATATTTCTACGACCCTATCAATTAAATATAAGCATATTGCGATCATTGTATGTCATATCTATTATATATTCATCACCTTTTTCATATATTTTACCGCATATTAACTTTATATTAATACTAAATTTAACAATTGATTTGTATGTATTGTATCATTATTTAACTTATTATTTATATAATATATTTATATATGGTTTTAGTCGATATATATATATATATATATATATTCAACACTGTTTAATTAATTTAAAACATTATTTACAAGTTTAAATGTATGTTTGTATGTCTACCTAAAGAAAATATAAACTAAAAATAATAAGATTTTGTTTTCAAAAATTTAAAAAAAAAGGCACTTGGTAGAAAATCTTAAATAATATATATATATATATATATATATATATATATATATATTATATACATTTGTATTAATTATATATTTGTAAATTTCAAAATTTAAGTTTGATTAAAAAACTATGGCCGAAAGATATATATATATAACATATATATATATATATAATATTATATTTATATTAATTATATATATTATATATTTATTTATATTTTTAAATATTTACTTATATACACGCACATCATTAAATAAACATAAGGTTATAAATGAACGCTTTAGATCATATACATATAATACACACACACACACATTTATTTATTTTTGAATTTAAATCATTTAGTGTGTGCATATTATTTAAGATATTGCAAAGTCAGATTAATATATTTAAATCTGAATTTCAAATGTCAGATCTAGCTTTAAATTTGGATCTTGCTTACTAAGTCTATTTAGATATTTTGAATTTAAATTTTAAGTTAAAACTTAGTCATTTTTTTATAACTATCTATTAGAAAAATTAATTTATATTTTCAATATATATATATTTTTGAAATTGATATACATGTGTGTGTGCATGTCTATGTGAGGGTTTCAAATGTCGGATCTAGCTTTAAGTTAGGATCTTGTTTACTAAGTCTAATATAGGTATTATAAATTTGAAATTTGAAATTAAAACTTGGCCATTTTTATTTTATAACTATCTAGTAAGAAAATTAATTTATATTTTTGAAATATGTGTATGTCTGTATTAAAAAAAAGGTAATTAACGTAGATGTAAAATCCAAGTATATACATGGTGAATGTAAATTCCAACATTTGTCTATGTATATATTTAAACAATTTACACCCTATGCTAAATTGCACGTGCATGTTGTATACACACGAGCAAACAGTGATGTGCTCATAAACTGTTTAATATATTTTTAATGAAACTCATTAATTAAATAAATCGAAAAATTAAATAAAATATAATTTTATTTAAATTTATTAGATTTTTTTAGAAAAGGGTACTTTTATAAATATAAAGAGTATATACTTCCATTATATGCCTCGTTAAAACCTTGCAATCCCCCTAACCTAAATGGGTACCTTATAAGGAAAAAGAGTACATATCATGTCCATATATTAACAATACAACAGCAATTATGCTAGAAAAACCAAGTTGTCAAATAGATGGAGGAGTAAAAACATGGTAGAGACACACTCAAAACCATCAATATGAAACAACTTGGGGCATAAAACAAAAAAATATTACAACAAAAACAAAAAAACCACGTGTAAGAGCTTACTAGCTCAAAACAGGGAACAACACCGATCAATAATAACTTCATTAATCGAACAACAAGAGAGAGAAAGTGAACTTCAGTTGCCTTTAATAAAACAAAAACTCAGATCTAAAAATCTCGAGAGTTCCAGAATAATGGCAGCCAAAATTCTCCACGAGATCTTGATCGAAATTCAGCTTAGAGGCGAGTCAAAAGAAAGCTATCAACCATGAGCTCTAGGCAGAAGAGCACTAGCAAATACGAGCTCAAGGTGGACAGAAATCCTGAATTGTGGTGGTCCTAATGTCAAAATTTGATAAGATAAGATCTAAATCTCTACTTATCTTCTTTGAGTCCAATTTGCTTTGAATTAAATTCTTGCAATCTTGAGATATTATAGTGTTTCTTATATGAACTGGCAATTCTATTTCTTTAAAAATCCTCGAGTTTTGTTCACACCATATGTGCCAAATCATAGAAGCAAATGTAGTGTTCATTATATGGTTAAAAATGATATTATTGTGCTGATTTGACGTAGGATATCGCGTATAGAATTGATATCAAAAGAAGTGCCCAAGTTAAGTCGAAGCTTTTGCATAATTCCTTCTAGGATTTGTCTAGAATAAACACAAATAAAAAATAGATGGTCTCTGTCTTCATTTTGATTTGAGCATAAGACACATGATCGGCCGATACCACTATTCCATTTACCGATTTCGTCTTTTGTGTTCAATCTGTTAAGAATGGCCAGAAGAGAACAAATCGACATTTTCGAGGCACAATAGTTATCCCAGATAATACTGGACCACTTGAATTCTGTGTGCTTGTTTTGAATATGATTCCATGCTGAATTTAAAGTAAACTGACCATTCTTACTAGGAAGATGGAACCAGAAGTCATGTTGCATCTGATTAGTATTTTAATGTTATGCACTGAATTTTGACATTGAGTAGGAATATAATCTAGTTGATTTTTCCATTTATTGTCTGCTATAAGAGTGGAAACAGATCTGTTATTATCACCATACACTAACATAGAATTCACACCAAATTTCTCCACCAAGGAAGATCCATTGGTCCAAGGATCTAACCAAATATTAGTAGTCCCACCATTCACAATTTTTCTATCAAATAAACCTGTGCACCATTTTCAAGATTTAAGCAAGAATTTCCAAGTATGTGATGCATTATTATTTTTGGCAGCAATCCAAAAATTAGTGTTTTTGCAATACTTGTTATACATCCATTTAGCCCACGTTGATTCTCCTTGTAAAAAATTCCGGGTCAATTTAACTGCACTACTTTAGCCATATCTTCAATTTTTCTAATACCCAAGCCACCTTCATTTTTACTTTTAAAAACATCATCCCAGCTCATCTTATGTGCTTTAGATTTCCAAAAAAATTTAGCACAAATAGAATTTATTCTCTAAATAACATTCACAGGAAATAGAGAAAATTGTAACCAGAATTGGATCATTGGATGGATGATTGTTTTCACTAACTCAATTCTACCACTGATATTGAGCAGTTTACTATTCCAGTGATTAAATTTTTTGTTGATTTTGTCTATTAGGCACCCAAAGTCCCTAGTTTTAAGCTTGTTGTTAGATAAAGGGATGCCTAGGTATATCACTGGCAGTTTACCAATATTAATCTTTAAAATGTCATATATATGTTTCTTGTTTTTAGCTCCTTTGCTGAAGAACAAAGTGGATTTGTTTTCATTAACATCAAGACCAATAAAACATTTCAAACTATGAAGAGTGTGCATAATGCTTTCAGCATTTACAATGTTTGCTTTGGCCATTACTAAAACATCATCTGCATATAATAAGTGAGTGATCACGGGATTAATTTGATGAACAGGGGTGAAATTACCTTTCAAATACTCCACATCGAGGTTGATTGTAAGGAACTCCATAGCTATAGTAAAAAATTATGGTGAGAGAGGGTCAGCTTGCCTTAAACCCCTCGAGGTTTCAATAAAACCAAATGGGGATCCTTTAATTAACACCGAAAAAGTTGGAGTTGAAATACACTCGTATAATAGATTTGTAAATAACATAGGGAAACCCATGGCAATCAGCATATGATGAATAAACTCTCTATTTATTTTATCATAGGCTTTATGCAAGTCAATTTTCAGGCAAATATTGTTGGAATTTTTCTATTAAATCCTCTAACCATTTCATATGCAAGCAAAGAATTCTCCGTAATTAGTCTCCCAGTGATGAAAGCATTCTGATTATAAGAAATAAGGTCATTCATATAAGGTTTTAGTCGACTACAAAGAAGATTGGTTAAAATCTTATAGGTGACATTGCAAAGAGAGATTAGTCTAAAATCAATCATATCAGTTGCATCAGGTTTTTTTGGAATGCGACAAATAAAAGAATGATTAATTTCTTTTATTATCTTACCATATTGAAGAATGCCATTCATAGCATTCCAGATTTCATCTTTAAGCTGCTCCCGATGGATTTTATAGAATTTCGAGTTAATGCCATCAGGCCTAGAGAGCTGTTGTCATCAATTTGGAAAATAGCAGTTTTTATTTCCTCTAGTTCAAATGGCTTGCATAAAATGATCCTTGCATTTTCAAAGAGAATTTTTTTACATACAATGCCTGGAAATTGCCTTTTGGCCTGTGATGAATAAAACAGCTCAGTAAAATAACTGACAACTTCATTAGCAAGTTTTTCTGATGCTGGAGTCCAAGTTCCATTCAAATTAAGAATATAATTGTCGCCTCTATTTGGTTTAAGCACATTAACTTTACTATAGAAATAAGAAGTTGGCATATCCCTTTTAACCAACTAATTGAATTTCATTCTCTGTTCATTATCTATAGCAATTTTTCTCATAAAAGAGTGTATCTGATCAGTTTTCAACATATATTGATTTAGCAAATTATCATTTAAAGGATATTGAACAAGATATATTCTTATTTCAAATATAGCCTGCTTAGAAGGATATGGAGAGGATTTCCATGAAACTCTTAAGACAAAGCAGAAAGAAGGGCTGAGTGTGTACCCCTCTTGAAGATGCCAGGAGTTGCTATATTTGAAAGGTATTATATTCTTCTTATCATTATGGATCATGAATTTTAAAGTAATAATAGAATGGTCACTTAACGAGTGGTTTCCAAAATTAATATCAAATTGAGTAAACATGTTTAACCATAGAGTATTGACGAAAACACGATCAATTTTACTATGAATTGAAAATTTTTGTCCTCCCCTCCAAGTAAAATAGTTACCAGTGAAATTAGGTTCCACAAGATTAGAAGAAATAATGCAATCCATAAAATCCTTGTCGCCTACCGAATTATAAAGACCATCGTTCATTCTCACATTAGGCGATAAGATAGGGTTAAAATCTCCCGCCACAACCCATGGGAGATTAAAAAATTTAGACTGCTCAATAAGATAATTCCATAACTCGTTACGCTTCGCCTCTTTGTTAAAAGCATAAATCGTTGTACACAAAATACTAGAACCATTGGCGTTGTGAAGGATACAAGTAATAAATTGTTCACTAGAGTGAATAATGATGTTCGACCAAAAGGAAGAATCCCAAATGATTAAAATTCTACTTTAAGGCTAGTATAAATATTATGTGAGTGTTTCCATTTATTATCAATTTTGGCCATAAATCCAGTAATGTGATCCATTGATAGTTTGTTTTCAAGTATGTCGAGAAAAGAAAACTTTTTACTATTTATCAAGTGCAATAATTCTAACTGTTTAGATGGGGCATTCATACACTGGATGTTCCAAAAAAGGAACTCCATTTATAAACTGTTACCTGGAACGCTACTGTCAACAGGGGCAGTGGCAGCTCCGGATGTCTTTTGCTTTTTCATCTTTTTGTTTTTTCCTTTCAGTTGATTAACTAATATATTCCATGCAGGATTATCTAACACATCAGCTGAAGTAGTTGCTTTGAATTCAAAGGGAACTTCTTTAGTTCTCATTTTCTGAGTAGGTCTTGGTCTGTTTACCTGGTGAGACTCAGAGTTTTGTTCTGCAATATCAATGCAAGGAGCAGATTGAAGCCGCTCTTCGATCAGTTCATCCGAACCTGTGCTTTCTTTTGATCTGCATTTATCTAAATTATGTGTGTCCATTTCAGTGGCTGTAGGAATTGTGTCTGTAGAATTTGTGTTCTAGTTTGAAACTGTATATATGTTCACGGACTGTGCAACAACTTTGCCCATTAATGATTGTAACATATCTACTCCTATACCATTTTGAGATATATCCAATGTTTGTTCCTCTTTGATATTGCTTATTCCTTCTACTGGATGTTTCATGCCTGAAAACTCCTTAGCTATTGTACCTTTGTTTGTTTGAGAAACCGTATTATTAGTCATTTTTGTTAAGATACTTTCAGTTCTACCGGTTTCATCTATGTTCATGTCGTTACCGTCAGTCGATTGATTTTATGAGGAAGGTTTAGGTCGCCAAACTTTAGTGAATTGACAATGAGCTTCAATATGTCCAAAACTAGAACAATTAGTACAGGTAGACGACTTCCATTCATAAGCCATCTCTTGCCAAAAGATTTCATCTTTTTCAGATATTATAGGAATTTTATTCGAAAAATCAAAGGAATTATTAATTTCAATTAGAACTCTAGCGTAAGCAATTTTTATTATACCTTCAGTGAATTTGTCGAGTTTGATGGGGGATCCAAGAACTGATGCAATACGACTGATCCCCTCTTCCGTCCAATAATCAAGAGGTAAATTAGGGAAACGAACCCAAACCGGAATAGAGTTGAGAAGTTCTTTGTTAAGTTGCATCCCAAGAGTCCATCTCTTCATCATCATCAATTTCTTATTATAGTAGTAAGGATAACCTTCTAAGATTCTATCACAATCTTTTTGTTATTAAATTCAATAACATAAAATCCATTTTTCTTAGAATAGATAGAGAAATCTTCTTTAGGCTTCCATACTCTAATAATATAATCTCTGAATTATGGATAATAAGGTTTAGGACCAACAAAATATATCACAATGGTTTTATTCCACTGTTTTTTAGCATCTTGAACAACCTCTACTGACATTTTAGCACATTGCTTCGAGTTAAATTCACGGGGCTGATAAAACTTTAACGGAATTGAGACCGGAATATTATTCCCCTTGACGAATTCATTCCACGCCCCGCTAGACGAAGTGGAAAAGCTCCATTTGTTAGAAGCATGTTTGTTATCAAATAGAGTGGACCGATAAAAATTGTTGGGGGTTTGAGCAATATTCTGTTGCGCATATGAATTCGTGGGAGGTAACAATCTTAGGTTGACTTTTGCTGGGGGTAAACTTAGAAGTATTAGATTATCGTGTGAGTTTAATTTGTCTTTTCCATTTTTTAGATCTAACAGTAGTGAAACCGTCTTCGTTCTCAGAAGACGCTGCAGGAACTGCTAATGGAGGGAAGCCCGAAGGTGGGTCTGGGAGGATTGGAGGCGGATCCGGGGGATGGGACGATTGGCGATTGGGTAGGGATAGGCTATCCATACAGGTGACTATGGACAAGCAGACAAACGGCGAAAGAAACGGGAGGATGCGAGGCTAAAAGGAGAGGATGACTTTCGGCAGATGGAGGACGGCGGCTAAATTAGGGTTTCGGAATTGTACTTACGTTTTTGCAGATATTATATTAGATTTAATAAACTCTTTTGACTTCATAAACCTAATAGATCCAAAATAAAATACGTTTTTTAAATATTGAAACTTCTTAATTAAGATAACATTTAAAAGTGGTTTCCAGCATTCAATGCAGTGAGTAGAAAAGTTGCGATTGGAAAGATGACTGTAGATTTGCATTGGACCTATCTAACCACAATTGTTTTTGTTTGAGAGTTGACCCGACAAAAATCGTAAAACGTAGACAACCTACAGAGAAAGCAATCGATGAATGGAGACAATAAATCGGCCAAGCGTGGATCTCAATCACATATACCGAATACATGTACAGGTTCATTAATGCTAATAGTGATCTATTACTACCAGGATTGCAATAAGTTATTCAACCGAGTATGTAAGCATCTTATCTCATCCATACGGGACTGGTTGACGCCAGAACTTCACACGTGGACAAATTACATACATCCACGGTTGAGATTTGAAGCTGTAACTTGCCTTTGTTTTTATTCAGGTTCCGCAGCGTCTCGACAACGCTCTGCAGTCAGTATACTTGCCATCTTCACGTGATCACTGCCCCCTCAATTCATTTGGTTTTAGTTCACGGAAAGGACCATAGCTGCTATTGCAAACAAAAAATTCTAAGATTTATGCACAGTAGAATTAAAACGACAACTGAGGATTGCCTGGATTAGGTAACCTAGACGATATCTGAGTTCCTTTCAACTTGTAGATAGCTACAACCTTTTAATTAACATTTTTCATGAATTAAGAATGGTTTCAGTAGAAGTTTTACAGAAGATAAATTTTACACCTCACTTTCAATATAAGACCTTTTCTTTTTACATAAACTATATGCTTCAGTCTTCATGTATGGACTATGGACAAGAAAAACGATTATAAAACACTCACATTAAAAAAAAAACTAAAGAAAAATTTATACCTTTTATGTGACATCAAAGTGCATTTGCCATAAAAGGAGGTGTGGAGCACTTTAGCATAATAGTTGAGCTGTTTTTTAGTATAATAGTTGAGTGAATAGTGAATAGTGCAAAACATTTGTGGTCATTTATGCAAATGGAATGCATTTAGTATAATAGTTGAGTTGTTTTTTAGTAATAATGTTAAAGAAGACATGACAAGCTCCATATATATTATTTCAAAATAAAAGGATCCACTCTGTTTTTGAAGATTACATAAAACAACATAACATAATACATTGAAGACCACTTAACAATTCTAAAATATTAATGAAGTTTTTTACATTCGAAATATCTAACCATATACAGAATTCTAGTTATGTGTCCAAAGGAAATGTCAACTAAATAATTCTAAACTTACTTAATGGTACAGAGTTACTAAAAATTCACAGTTTTACATGAATGCTTGATTTTAATCTCAGTGATTGAGATCGACGATCCCTCTGCTCAAGTTTTCATATAAAAAATAAGATCTTTTAAGCTAACATATTCCATGGCCTCTCCAAATTAACTAGAACTAGCTAGAAGTATCCAATTACTTTTGAGTTACCTGTGTCTTAATAGTTCTACCACGTATCGTTTGGATAGCCTTTGAAATGTTCTTTTTTTTTACAAAGAAAAATCAATTGTAAATTGTAATGCCAAAAACTAGACATCTTTCAACGAATTCTTTTACTTTTAAAATATATATTAACAATTTTGGTTAAAACTAACAAAAAATTTGACAACTTGATTTTTCAACCTATTAAGATTTTAGTAATAAAAGCAAAAGCACTTTGCTTTTATACTCCAAACTATATTCATTCAATTATTTTCTTTTTCACTAATTGTTTTAAAGATCAACAAATCAATAACGGGAGCACATTTTTTTTTTTGGTGGAGAAGTGATCTCTCATATGTTAATTTGTTATTTAGTGTAATTTACAGTATGATGCGAAGATAAACCAATATATTCTTGACATATTCCAACTCTACAGCATATTCCATTCACTTCATAAAAACCAAACTCCATTATATGAACGATCATTTTATTTTACAAAGAGAATACAATTACAGAAAAATGGTTACTTGCACTCAAGAAAAATATGATTGTGTAAAATGGGTAGAAAAGTACTTCAGAGATTGCGTGTGCGATATTAGTAGTGAAGTTTCATTCGGACTTGGCATTGTGAGTTTATTGTGTTGGGGAATTGCAGAAATACCTCAAATTATCACAAATTTTCAGACTAAATCTGGGCATGGTGTTTCTCTTGCACTTTTGCTTACTTGGGTTCTTGGGTTAGTCCATTTTTTAATTATTTTTCAAGGTTAACTTTTAAATTATTATGCAATGTCTACATCAACTTGTTCTTTTGATTTTGTAATGCAGTGATGTTTTCAACTTGGTAGGTTGTATTCTTGAACCAGTTACAGTAAGTGAACAGTTTTACTTTAAATTTATTATCACATGACTGAATTAGTACACAAAAGTACTTTGCTTTAAGATGCTAAAATACTTTTCGTTTTGTTTTGTGTATGCAGTTGCCAACACAATTGTATACAGCTCTGGTAAGCTAAAATTAAGCTTTTTATTTTTCTTAATTTAATTTGTTAAATTCTAAAAAAAAAAAATGGGGCTCCAAATTGTTCCTTTCTTTCCTTTTATTTGAGTATTCTGAAACTAATTTTTGGGTTGCAGCTGTACACTGCAACAACGGTAGTACTGGTGTTTCAAACAATATACTATGATTACCGCAATAGAAGGAAGAATAAGCAAAGTTTTGATGATCCTGGAAAGGTTTTTATTTTCTCAAACAATATAATATCATAATGAATACTAGTTTTCCAGAAACTGTAAAGTTTATATAACATAGAAGGTATTCTTATTAGTTCTCAAATTTCATATGTTATATATGACTTTTAGGATGGTACCGATGAAAAGAAACCGTTAGATCCAAAGAGCGATGTGTCAGATACCCTTGCCAAGCCAATATCTAGCTCAGGCGCAAGAATGGATATGTGCTACATGTAAGCTATTTATATCACGAACAATTTACTTAATTATTACATTATTGCAGCACATAATTCATTTATGTAATGAAAAAAAAATGTAAAAATAGGTCAGCAAGATCTATGGCAAATAGTGGAAGTTCTCCGTACAGTGGAGTTTCCTATCTTAGAACATCAAAGAGTGGTTCTCCAAATATTGCCACAGCTCTTCATTATTCCTCGTCCGAGGATGATGATAATGGTATAAAGAACCAAAAGTTCAATAAAACGACTGCTATCACTATACCTACATGTGTAAGCATATAATATACTTTAACCAACAATATGAATTTATATGGTATATTTATGTGCCATAGCAAAAGGCACATCGTCACTAGTAAATTAGGCAGTTCATACGGAGATGACTCTTATGATTTGCAGACTGGATATGGAACCTTTGTCATAAGTGCTGTTGGCCTTCCATATCAAGCTAAAGCCATGGCTTTGTATGCACAGAGTACACTGCAAGTACATATTCATTAAAATTAACTAAACTTCAAAGTATTCTCTGTAATAAAATCAAATTCCACATACTAATTAACACGCTATTGACGTTTCAAATGAAGCAACAAACTGGACCCAATCATTTTGGTATGGTGTTAGGCTGGATCATGGCCGCAATATATATGGGCGGGCGCTTGCCTCAAATATATTTAAATGTAAGTTATTTAACAGTGTAATATCAACTATCTGTATGTATGATTAAGCTTATAAGTTTCTGGTTTTTGTCAGATCCAACGAGGAAATGTAGAGGTACATTACTGTTAACTACATTTGTATCATATCTGATTCATTTCATTCTAGCAGTATGGTTAATATGTAACTATGTCGATATTCTTCTAGGGACTGAACCCTCTAATGTTCATATTTGCACTTGTTGCAAACGCCACTTATGTTGGAAGGTTAAGTGCTCTCCTTCATTAACATATTGTTTGAATTGTCTTCTATTCTTTCTTCTCCTCCCGAGATAATCATATTTGATACCTTCTGGTTGCAGCATACTTGCAAGAAGCATAGAATGGTACATGATAAAAGCTAATGCGCCATGGTTATTGGATGCTGCTGTCTGTGTACTGCTTGACCTACTTGTATCCACATGCTATGTACATATTATTTGACTGCATATGATAGCACTTATTCATTATTTCAAAAAAAATTACATTCTTTTGTTGTTCCTTTACGAAAATTGTGATAGATTATTGTTCAGTTTGCGTACTACAAGCTAAAGCAGAGAAAGGTACATGTCCATAGCTATGGTGGTGAAGACAGCTGGTACTCTGAAAAAATTCTTATATAAATTGCTTGGGTTTAAAATATCCAGTACGAATATGCAAATATGCAATATATGTGGTAGAACCGCAGGGGCAATGTTTTACTACTGTGCTATGTGACGGTTGAAATTTGATAGCCTTTGCATTCAGTTTGAATCAGTCATTTGAAATAAAAGCATGGGGTACTTGTATTTTATTAGGGAAGTAGTTTGTGTAATGCGCACCAATGTTTGGTATATGAGTTATCAAGCATATTTTTGAACGTTGCATCTAATATAGTACTGAAATATAAAATCAATTTTCTTAAATTTTTATATTCTATAATCAAATCTAATGGTCATCTTCAAACGACATTAGAATGGTATGAAACTATAATAAATAAATAAACTTAATTGGCGAGATTATTCGAATTTGGATTGTCTTGTAAGGGCATCTCCAACATTTTGGAGTAATCAAATAATCTATCCATATTTTACTTATCCACATGTGCTCACTTGATTTCAGCCATTGATATAGAAATCATTCATCTTCCATGTGATTCAGTAGGTCCCACATGATAATAAAATCACGATGATGAGTGAATCTGATTTAAAGGGGCACATGGAAACAGAGAATTTGAGGACATGATTTGATCTCCAATTCGAAGTGCACATACTACATTTTGTTTGATTACAAAATGTAATGGCATGAAAGTCCGCAAGTAGTGGCGCAGTGGTAAGATACCTGCTTCCTGGTAGATAGGTCGTAGGTTCGATTCTCGTCTGCCCTACTCCCAATTTCAAAACGCGGAGGTGGTTCTCCATAAAGCTTATAAATGGTTAGGGGCATCAAATCTCTATGCTAGGCTGGCTGATCTTCCTTCTGTCTGTGGTCGGACCAGGTAGGGGGTCTCTTCTCATCCCTTTGATTTCATTAGGGCTCTGGGTTGTGTTTAAAAAAAGAAAAAATGTAATGGCATGGAGTTCCCAACTGTTTTCCGAACCAAGCGCCTGCTTGCCCACCGCTTGGTCTTCACACGTTTGGTTTTCAGGTGTTTGTTCAACAAGCATCTGAAGAACGGATGCTTGTTAAACAAGCACCCTTGTTTGGAAATGGCTTAGGCATGTATTCAACAAGCGTCCGAGCTTCTGACATTTGTTGAACAAGCACATAAGACTCAGCGCCTATATTAGAGCTATTTCCTTTTTTTCACTTTTATCTTTCATATTTCCTTCTCATTTTCCATTTTTATTCACCGATACGTTGAAATGCCGCCATGACCTGTCAAAATTGTTAGACGGGCGTTTCACGATCGATGTCAATGCTAGTGCAGCTCATACCATTTTAGATGCTACTGTGACCGCGGATAATCTACGATGTTTGTACGAGTTGCTCCCGACAGGAACACATCGAGTGAGCATAGCGCTAGCGACGCAACATGTATATTTTTAATATAAAGTTATTAGATAAACATGCCTACCACAAACTATAAATGTTTATCGGTTTGCTTAGTTTACTAACGGTAAATAATTACTTATATAGGCCGGTCACATAGCTATGTGTTGTAGTTGACGTAGATGCAATGCCGAGTACTTTCATACATTACCTGAGCCGATTAGGATTAAACCATATGCATCACCTTTTGGTGATTTTCAACAGTTGCCTACATGTGCACATGTCAACAGTTGTGTAGTAGAACTCTTACTAAGAGATGATGACCTGTTACACATACGTTGTATTTTCATATTTTGAGTTGGTATTGACTCATTTAGACTTTTATATGCTGGCTGGTATATAGGTTGGTTGACCGGACCATGCGCCGGTGCCCTTTGATAGTTTATATGAGGATTTTGAGTCATATTCTACGTATTTATCGGCTTTGGCCGACGATAAGGTTAGAGGAGGTGTTATGACACTTACATGTCTTTAGAGGTATATAGTAAACTATAGGAACGCTAAGGAGATGCACACTCCTATTATACATGTCTTTCTATCATATCTGTTTGGTTCTATGATTTTTTCAAACAATAAGGGCACGATTAGACTGAAAAATCTAGCTAGATTGGTAGATGTAGATTGACTTCATACTTACGACTAAGGTACTGCCATCCTTAGATATCTATATGTAGCATTGGATACCTATGCGCTACAGAGGTCTCCATAGATGTTTATTTTTTGGTACATCCTCCCATTTTGGTACTACGAGTATACGACCAACATGCACTCATGACTTATTAATGAAGCGAACATTACTACATATATTTACTTCCTCATATTATGTCATTAGGGGAGTGCTATGCATGTGCACCATGCTATGTAAGGGATGTGTAATGAGTTGATGGAGGCCAGAAAGCAGATGGATATGAGGTGGCACAATAACATTATTATTTGTCCTTGGTAGGAGTATATTCAGATTATGAAGTCGAACAACGAGCATCCCATCACTTTCCAGTATTATTTCAAGACGTAGGGTTTGCTTATAGGTTCCTACATGTCCTTTCATCTAATATTTAGGGGAGCGATGTTAGTTGCAACTATATGGTATAGTTCGCATTCCCTCTGATCTACCTCTATGGGATGATATGTAAAGATCTATTCAGGTTGACTCGGCTTATATTGTTGTTACGAGGGTTGTGGGATGGATAGATGGCGAGCCTTTTTCTGTACCTGGAGATTTCGATGCATATTGGACTCGAGTAACCCTACATGCTTACTCATTACCTGATTATATACAGGGTTTAAACTCCGATCATATTAGCTTGTGTATCACTTCCAGTAGAGTACCATTACCACTAGCTACTTTTAAGCCTACACCGTCTCAGTATGCACAGCCTTCTATGTTTGGTCCCCTCGCCATGCATTTAGAGCATACATATTATAAGGTGAGGTTGTTGAGTATCCACTACAGTATCCTGCAGATGTGGAAATTCAGGATGTACCTCTTATTGGTTTATACCATCCGCATCAGGTACATAAGACTTTTAAATTTTCTTATAGTTCACTATCATTTACAGTCATGATATATGTATAATTTTCCTCTTTTACATCGTAGTTTGCTCAGTACATGGATCAGGATAGACTGGTGATTGCTGCATTTGAACGCATGATGCTTGATTACACTCAGCATATGTATCAGGGTTATCATACCGCTATACAGCAGCAGCAAACTCGATATTAGACTGATTATCAGGCTCAGGCGGTTCAGTATGAGGCTCTGATACATGATTATCAAGCTTAGATTCAGCAGCTTCAGAAGTAGCATCGGTCGACCCCAAATCCATATGATTGGGATGTCACCAATGATGATAGCGATAATGATAGTAGCAACAACGAGGGGAGTGGTATTGGGTCACCTCGCATAGATTGATGTTTTTTTTCATACATGTTTTACTGTTTCATACATGTATCTCAGATTAGTGTATTTGGAATCTTGACGATAATATTTATGTATGCTCATGTACATATTCTTTGATTGGTCATATGATGATGGTTCATACTTTTGTTCTTATTTTGTACCATATTCATAACATAAATAAAAGAAATGGTACCAAAGTTTAGTTCTAAACAAAAACACTTGTGAAGAAACAAACACACTTGTCTTTGTTTCTTCACAAATTCATGGATGGTGCCACATGGACATTCAGGTGACACATGATTCGTATAATGCAGCATGAACTTTCTATTCAAATGAAAATTTTATATTGAAAGTTCACAAAATTTTTAATGGCAAATGAAACTTGGACTCCATAAGATTATTTGGTACTGATTAAAGCTTAAATAGAATCTGGCCATAGACATATGGAAGAGGAGTTGAATCAAGATTTTTGGATTACTCTAAACAAAGCTATTAATAATCATCTTGATTGTAGATTAATTCAAAAGACTCTGGAACTCAGATTACTTATGTTGTGTTTACTAGAGCTTGTCAAAGATACATAAACATTATAAGTACAGTGGAGGAAGAAGACATATTTCAGTTTACATGATCTACGCTTGATTCACGATATTTTTGGGAGTATCGTACTAACTTTGTTGGACATGCTGCATATGATCTTTGGATTAGCCATGTTAGACAATCTGAATGATCTTTGGGTAATCTATGTAAGACAAGATGTCTTTACTTTCGAATTCAAGTTAATTTAGTTATTTAACTTAAATAAGTTCTATGTACTGTCAAATTCAAGTTATGTATGTTAGTTAAGTTATTTAAGTTGGTGGCATTGTATGTACTTTCGAATTCAAGTTATGGATCTTAGTTAAGGTATTTAAATTAAGAAAATTTAGGTACTTTCAAATTCAATTAAGTACTTTAGATAGGAACCAACAAATACTTAATTAAAATGGTACAAATAAGACAACAAACATTAAATAGAATTGACAACAAAAACTAAAAATAAACACATAGATTGATTAAAACTGTCTACAACCACTTGATAATTGAACCAAATTCAAACTCCTATGAAGCATTTCGATTTCATCTTCAAGTTCAGTGGCATATACAACTGCTCGATGAGGTAAAAAGATCATCAAGTCGTTGCTAAAGTTAACATCCATCAGGCAAATTATGGCATCTATAGTGACATCGACCGATGCCATTTCCATTTCTTATGACGGAAAACAAAACAGAGACTCTATAGTTACAGTATATTACTTGAGAATCAACCTCTTGTTTCATTTGAGGTAGTTGGTGGCGTTGTTCATGCCTTCCTTGCATTCTCCCATTGTGGCTTCTCCGCTCTTCTCTTCATCTTCTTCCATCCTCCGAAAGCCTACGCTCTTGTAGATCTCTCTCATGCTCTCTTACATCTTCATAGTGCCTTTCCTCCATTTCAACATACCACTCGGTTGGTGGTTGGTGGTTGGGGGGAAGAGGTATTCGTCAAGGTATTGTGACTTAAAGGAACTTCATATGAGTATAATGAGGGCAAGAAAGTATGGTTGCAATCTACCATTTTATGTATACTAATTGGATGATATGAGTGCAGAAAAGTATCACAAGCAATGTGCTATATATAATATATACAACATATAAGCCAACACGTGTGGACAGATGGAAAACGTGGTTATAGTGTTTAATATGACATGACACTAAGCTAATTTGTTTTCATTAAATAGGCTGGCACGTGTGGATAGAAGGACAACGTAGCTACCGTGGTTCATATGATGAGACGTTGAGCCATTTTGTTTTCATTAATCAGGCAGGCATGTATGGATAGATGGATAACGTGGATATAGTGTTTGAAATAATGGAACACTAAGCCATTTTTTTCATTAAACAAGATGGCATGTACGGATAGATGGACAATGTGGTTATAGTGTTTGATATGATGGGACATTGAGCCATTTTGTTTTCATTAAACAAGCTGACACGTGTGGACAGATGGATAATGTGGCTATAGTGTTTGATATGACGAGACACAACCATTTTGTTTTCATTAAACAAGCTAGCACATGTGGACTGATGGAAAACGCGACTACAATGTTTGATATGTAGGAATACTAAGCCATTCTATCTACCATTAAAAAAATCAATATTTTAGCAACTATAAATACCCATGATAATGTCGTTCATTCATAATCTTCACTACAAATTGGCAACTATAAAAATAATGTCAACTGAGTATCTTATATTTTTCGATTATAATGACGATAGCTTTGATGAAATGATGGAAGGTTATTTTCATCGTGAAAGAGAGCTAATAGCAACGTCTACGCTACAACTTGGGCAACCCGGTAGGCAACATGGTGGATCAGTTGTTGGCCATCGCTTAAAAAATCGCAAGTATTCATGGTATAATGAAAGACTGATGGAAGACTGTTTTATTCCAAATCCTTTATACACCGATGGTGATTTTTGAAGAATATTTCGAATGCACTGACAGTTTATATTTAAACAATATGATAAATACTTTTTCTTCAAACCTAATGCATGTCGTACTCAGGGATGGACTGGTATCCAAAAAATGACCATTGCATTAAGAATGCTTGCATAAGCAGGATCAACATATGCTCTGATAAGAATTTGTGCCTGAAGGAAAGCACGGTACTAGAAACTTTGGATCATTTCTGTTAAACTATCATCGATATATATATGGCGATCAGTACTTACGAAGACCGAACGAAGCTGACATGGCAAGATTAATGAGGATGCCTGGAAGTGGTGGATGGCCAAGAATGTTGGGTAGTATAGAACGTATGCATTGAAAGTGGAAAAACTATCCAAAGGCGTCTGTCAGAGCTGATCAGGGTAAGTGTCGTAGGTCGACAATTATTCTTGAAACGGTAGCTTCATATGACTTATGGATCTAGCACGTCTTTTTTAGAATGCCAGGTTCTAACAATGACCTAAACATACTTGAACAATCTATCTTATTTAATGATTTAGCTAATGGTTGATCAACACCATGTTCCTTCACGTTAGGAGGTAATACGTATGATCATGGATATTATCTTGGTGGTGGTATATACACTAAATGGATTACCATTGTTAAGACAATTCCTAACCCATTAAATAATAAACAATCAAAATTTACAGCAACGCAAGGACAAAGAAAGGACATTGAAAGAGCATTTGGTGTTTTTCAATCAAGATTTGTCATAGTCAGCAATCCATGTAGACTTTGGTCATCGCTTAAAATGGCAAAAAAATGTACATTTGTGTTAGTTTACACAATATGATTATTGAGGATTAAAGAAAAATGGAAGACGACTTTGACTACGAGGGTTCTGCAGCGGTACCGAATGCATGGCGCAACAATACGATTGGAAACGCTATGGAACTCAAGTTTTATGTTTCTAGCCAGATGTCATTTCGTAGTGTTCAACTCCACTGACTAAAAAATGATCTAGTAAATCATCTTTGGATATTTTCTGGCAATCAGTTAAAGTTTATTATTGTTGTTGTTAGGTTTGTTGTTGTTGTTCTTAATGTTGTTGTTCTCAATGTTGTTGCCATTGTTGTTATTGTTGTAATGCATTTCAGTTGAATTTCATATCAAGTAATGTATCACAATTTCATTTAGTATCATTAAAAAGTGAAACAAGCTTGATTGGTTGTAATACTTCTAAAAATACTAGATTAAGTTCAAATCAGTACATCAACAAAAGATTCAAAGAAACAATAGTTCTAAAATACAAATAAAACTACAGCCCTCTTCACCCCTACGTCTTATAATATTTGTCCTCCTAGATTCTGTATACTCTTGTTGTTCTTCAGACATATTCGACGTAT
Organism: Allium fistulosum; assembly: GCA_030737815.1. Lineage (NCBI taxonomy): Eukaryota > Viridiplantae > Streptophyta > Magnoliopsida > Asparagales > Amaryllidaceae > Allium > Allium fistulosum. The sequence continues at coordinate 5,730,864 of JASFAW010000015.1, forward strand.
TAACAAACATTACTACATCTTCTTCTCTCTGTTCGTTTTCAGCAAGAAGTCGATCTAATTTCAACATTTTTTCTTGGCATTGAGCAGCCCAAAACTCTATCACACCATTATACATGTCTTTAGATTCCAGTAAGAATTTTCTTATTTACACTTGATCCATCCCAACAGCCTGCTTCTTTTGTCTACTTTGGCTCCTTAAGGCCTAACAAAATTATCTTCTCTAGGGGTTAGCTGTTCTTCCAACCTAGCACTCTGGCTTCCTAGTGAATCCCAAAGGGATAGAGCTTTATCCGACTCTTGGTACTTTACCTCGAGACTTGCTTGATTGGATGCCTTGAATAGTTTTTTGAAGAGAAGATTTTCATTTTACATGCTTAACTAGCAGGTCATAAACATGCATGAACTGATAAAAATGAGGTGCTCATTTGTTCTCAGGTCGGTTGATTTGTTTAAACAATTTATTTGTCGTCGTCCTCTATAAAAAAGAACAAAATATTTAGAGAATTGTAAAAAAAATTATAGACATATGAAAATTATGAAATCTTACTAAATGCAATTCATTTCCAAAGCCACTAGTATTCATCTATTATAACTTAATTATCTAGGAATCAAAATTTTGTGTTTGATGATTAATATCGGCATCTCAAATCAAAATTAGAACTGTATTGTCTTCTAAATTGAATCCCTCAAAACTGATCTTGCTGCATAAACGCTAAAATCATAAAACATTCTAGGATGGGAAAAGTGAGAGTAAAATGATTTTTGATGTTGTATAACATTGGTATAGAAGGACAAGAGAGCGAAGATAAATGGTATTTGACGGTGAGAAGGGGGAGAGAGCCGTTGAGTTAGCCATTTGAGGGTTCGTTATTTGGGTGCTTATTGAACATGCATCCAAGCAACAGGTGCTTGTTCAACAAGCACCTCTTTTCAGATGCTTGTTAAACATGCATATATTGATTGGGCGCTGGTTCAAAAGGCACCCAAATAGACTACAGATATGAAAGCATTTTGACTGAATTTGTAACCAGTTACTTTTTCCACACCCTGTTGCAGAGTTATTTTGGGAAACATATTACAAAGTGTGATTTGTGATTCATTGTTAGAGATGCTCTATTAGTGCATAATCCGTGCATTGCACATGGATGATACTAACAATATTATTATATTAAAATAAAACAGGATAATGAAGAATGATGGCATATTTAGTTTGATTATGGTTTAATAATATAATATTTTAGGAAATAAACTATTTAATACTTTTAATTCATTTCACTAAATTCTAGTTTTTAATATTTGAAACAATGGTATTTTTATTTTCTAGTTTCAAATTGGCTATTCGTTAGAATGGTACGTTAAAATTTATAGGTTATTTTAGTAGAATACTATCTAAGATTTCAATTCTTCCTTACTTGAGCGATAACATATTGCTCCATGGAGTTAAGGTGCAAAACATGGAATAAACAAGTATTTCCACGACTTTGCCATCCAAACAATTTTGTTCCACTTTATCCCCTTTTGATCATGACGTCTTTACTTTAAGGAATGGGAAATATTTCCTCTTTGTTTGATCTTGGACAAGCCATTTGACCTAAGCCCTCTAACAACAACTCAAGGTATAAGCCTTACCACTTGAGGTAATTGACCTAAGTCCTCTAACGACAACTGTAGTGCCTTTGGGTTTTTAAAAGCTAATTTAAGCCTGTAGAATATTTTTTATGCTTGCCTACTTCGTCGGGTAAACTTAAAACCCGTGTGCATATGTACAAATTAATGCACCAAACTTTGTTGGACCTTAAATTTACCTTTGGTTTTTCCCATAATGCCTTTCATGTCCCTCTTGCTCTAAAGTAATGAATTCATTACTAATCTGTTCGATTCTATATGCACGCACGATATGCCTAACCTCCTCCCAGTTATAACTATATATATGCCTATATACATATACATCTAAACGTTGTACTACCCAAAATACCCAACCACTTAACACTTCTTAAATAGGGAGGAGGTAGACCCAACGACCATTTAATACCTCAACCCTAAAGCAGGCCTTCCGCAACGTAAATGCTAACCAATCAGTCCTATCTACAGAGACCAATGATCCATAAATACAAATTTTATAATTTAATTACTATATTACTAATGCATCTCAAAGACTCATCTAAGGGTTGACTGACCCACCTCCTCCAAAAAAATAGCAACAAACAATTAAATAAAACTTTGAGGTCTTTGCGAATCAAATACGAATTCTACACTAGTAGGAAGCGAAATCTGTTAGGGCACAACCTGAGTCTTTGCTAACGACCACGTAAGGCCACTGATGGTCAAAACCTATATGCCAGTCCCACTATTAACAACACTGACATAGCCCGCCGACCTCCCATAGCCGAAATCCCTTTTACACTAACCTAATGTAAGTTAAGAAAAATTATCATTCCAGTTACTTAATAACTCTTGTTAGTAATGAAGCAGACCCCATTTCCCTATTAGGTACGATCATAGGTTATTTAAGACTTCTATATACGAAGGAGGGAAACCAAACAGTCACTTAATACCTTAACCCGAAAGTAAACCCCTTGACATCACTAAAGGTACTAAGTAATTTAATACTTCAAGTATGAGGCGAATCCTTGGTGTATTTTCCCTTACCTATACGCAAACGTATATCCCTTCCCCACGGGTTCGATGGTTAGAGATGCCTCACATCAGTAATAAGTATACACAACTGTTACTAGCCTATAGGTGAAGGGCAAACTTCTGTTGTATAACTCTACTGACTGTGCATCCCAACCCACTAAACCAAACCAATCATCCTAAGCCTAAATATTGGGCTAGGCCCACTAATTCACATTCATTCTAAATGTATAATTAAGCCTATATAATTTCCTACTATGAAAATTATATTGGCTTTTACGTGTATTCAATGGTATTGACACTTACTTGTTCGTTGCATAATTATTCCTAATTTATACGCTTATTCCTTATATTACTCATTTTCTTCTTATATCCGATAAATGTTAGTTGCCCTTAATAAATGGTCATTAATATCAAAATCGGACAATCTCTAATGACATTCATTTACTTGTTTCAAAATCAACATATTATGCATATTCAATTTCCCCATAAATGTTATATTGAATTCTCTAATCAGTCCCTATTTAATTCCTTTAGCTTTCTATTAACTACAAATTTATTGTCCATTAAATTTGTACTTATTGTCCATAAATTTTGGGGTTATTATTCCTTTTTTTGTCAACCTCCTAGCCTATAATTACTAAGCTATTATAACTAGCCGTTCTAATTGTAACTAATATGAATACGTATACATATTATTAATTATGCTATAAATATTTATGTTCTAACTGAAAGATAAGGTTTTATATATACATATATATTTTCTTTTTTGAAAATGACATATATATATATATTATCCTACCCTAATTCAATAATTCTCATACTTAGGAATTCTAGAACATTCACTCTGTGAAGAACATTAATTCCTACACTCTAATTTATTAGAGCTATCCTCCTAGAAAGGATTACCATTATAACTTTCCATAATTACCTTGAGACTAATTCCATTTGAAATTATAAGGAATTCTCTTTTTTTATATTGAAATAGACGGTGTAAATTATGGAGAGGAACCTCTGTACTTTACACATCTCTTTCATTTTTAGTATATTCCTTAATATTTCAAACTTGTACTTTTTACAAATTTTATGAAATTGGATAATTCATGGAGATTACACAGAAATAGATACAACTGAATTGTACCCCTCCCAATAAATTATAACATAAAAATTCACATTCCAAGTCAACTAGGACAACCTAATTTACAACTCAATTATAAATCTGAAATAAACCTTACAACTTCACAAACATTCTACAATAATAAATATTTGGGACTGGTTTTAAATTTTCAAATTAGGTTGTACATACTATTCCAATTTCCTAACTTATTGAGTATGTAGGCAGATTTTCAACTAAATACATTCGTTTAAGCCAACAGCTCAATAGATCTAACATAGGCACAATAATTAAACAAAACTCAACAATATAAATTTCAGTGTTATAAATAAATTATATAATTTTCCACTCACCTACCAGCTTTCCGAATCTCCCAAATCTGAACCCATTCCTTTGATTTGACTCCTTCTCTTTTCCAATCCAAAAGAATATGTATAACAAGGTATATATATACTATTAGAATTACAGATCTGATTAGAGATTTGGGGTTAAGAGGAATATAGATTTATAGCTATAGAAATTTACCTTTTTCTACAGTATTGATTCGTTTCTTCTCTTCTTCACTTTCATTTTCTTCCCTTCTCCGATTTGTATAAATATGAAATATTTTATAATTTCTAGAAATTGTAGAGAAAGGAAAATGGCAGAGCTTCGCTGCTTTGATCAGAAAATATGAGAAGTGAAGTGAGGGGTTAGGCTTATATTTATAGGCGCTAGAATCAACAGTATCAGTTAAATTAAAATAATTAAATCCAGGTCGTTCAGCCAAGGTTGAAACCCTAGTCGGCACTACAGGACTGATTGACTGCTCCCGTATAGGCATCGATCGGTTCAAGGAGGGGGTCGGCCGATGGGGTCCCGTATTTATTACAATTTATTTTCTATTTTAATTATTTTTGTTTTGAAAATTTCAAATGTTGATGACTTCTTCATTTGAATTCCGATCGCAAAACTCCAAATATAAAAGATGCGCAGAATATCGCCATGAACACAATGGTGCATGTTTCGTAGCCAAATTCCAGTGTTTTCTCAAATTCCATTTTTGACCCTTAGTAATTATTTATTAATTACCTTTTATTTTACGGGGTGTTACATTCTTCTCCTTTAAAAGAATTTCATCCCTAAAATTCCCCAATGGTTGAACCATTTAACATAGTGCACAACCAATCTAAGCTATCCAACCAATTAGTGTACAATCAATTTTGCTGCTAAACGTGTGCAAGTGCATGGTGTATCACAACATATAAGACATGCATAAAGAATGATTTTAAATCCACTCCTCCTATATGAATGCATTCTTTTAAAACTAATTTAAACATATGATGCAAACAACCTATATCAATTCACCTCCTAAATGTATGCAAGTTTTCAAAAATTAAAAATCCTTTATCACACACAAATTGTAACAACTAGCCATTCCGACTCTCAAAAATCGACACTAATACATCCACGGTATCACTTTGCCGAGCATTCGAGTGCCGGAAAGACGGATTGTTGGAGTGAAAGAAAAGAAAAGGTAGAACAGAATCTCACATCATGACGAGTACTATATAATATACAACAGATCTTTACAAAAATAAATAGCAATATACATACATCAATCAAAGTAAACTAACATATCATCACCTTGGACAGTTATAACAATCCGTCCTCACAAATGCCGATAAATAAAAATAAGGAATGAAGTGGAAATAAAATATAAAAATACGTGAATACGTCTTGGAGGCATCCAGCTCATCTCCTAAAGATCCGAAGCGTCCATAACTAAATCTGGAAATATGCTTGTGCTGATCCGAGCATTATAAGAAAATAACACCCGGATCAGTCTGGTAAACCAACGTGAGATACTCCAATCATATGAATTCTTATACTTACAAAACCCTTCAAAATTAATGGTATATCGTAAGATCACGCTGCACATAAACTTTGATGAGTTTTTGCCTTACAATAACCAAACTATTTTATTATAAAATCCAGTGATATTATAATAATGTCTAGGATTTAAAATAAATATTTAACAAAACCGAAATGGTTATGTTGATTACATTCCAGCATATTTAGTATACAACTATGTCCATAAGGCACGTATTGGAAAATAGATTCCATACAATGACAAGGCTACTAGGGTACCACCTGCCACAGTACACCTCTAGAAAAACGTACTGAAAGCCTTAGTTGATCCCTAAAAATCAGGACCATCCTACCTCTTCCTGGATAGTACCGAATATGCCATCACCCCAGTTGTAGCTTACAACCATATCGGGTCCCTAGCATACATAAATCCATAAATATCGATTTAGATTAGATGATGACCATACCCGAATGGTAGCGAACCACATAGCCCTAAAACATATTCCCTACTTTAGTCATTATCGGGTGTGAGGCTGGAAGCTACGTTTTACCATTTTAGCAAATCCCACTTGGAAGGCTAACACTCCCTCAGAGCAACAATGCAATTCCAGCATTCATCAATATAAGTTGTTTAGGATATGAACAAACTGAAGGCACTACTTCTACTACATCCAATTTAGAATCACTCTTAGGATTATTAGCAAGTAACCCTTGCACTTCAAAGAACTTCATCTTCAATTTCCATCATCTTCAAGATGTTTCCAATTCGAACGCTTATGTCGGTTCGAATTGGTTTTCGGATAACTAGTGCTTATCTGATCTTGGTCTCTCCGAACCAACAATCGATAGTGTTCGGTTGACTTAATCTCAGTTCTTTCAGAAGTAAGCGGACTATATAACAGTCCCAAAGGGATCTTGAATATACACCCTTAAAGCGAGAGAAGTTTCACCTGAAATCGTGAAGCTTTCATATACTTCCTAAGTCAAAATTGGCTAAGATTTGATAGTCGGTTATTTAACTATCAAATAAACAAACAATCAAACCAGAAATTTAATTTCATATGAAAACTAAGCATGATTAAGCACACAAAGCATGATCAAGTCACATAGATGACTTTTAATCCCCTTTTTATTTAATTGACCCTTTGTTAATCAAATCTCTTTTATTACTAAAAATATTTTTATCTAATAAAACTTCTTTCATCAATCAAAACATCTAATTGACCAAAACATTCCTTATTAATCAACTTCTTTTTTATTAATTAAAAGTTCCTTTATAAACTTGTATATATATACATTTCTCTTTATAAAAATATGTACGAGTATTCTACTATTCCACTATTCATTTATGCTCTCTTAAATACTTCAAAAAGTATTCATACACTTATCTCAACGGTATAATTATAGTGAATATTAAGCTCAGGTCCCTAATAAGTTTCAAAATACACAAATACCCCAGTAAAAAAAAGTATGTAAATTCGGTCCCTGGAATTAAGTTACCAAGTAATTGCATATAGTTATGCAATTATTCATTGAATAATTGCAGACATTTATGAAATTATATCCAAAAGTTGCATAAATTTATGCAATTTTTTTGGTGAATAATTGTAGAAATTTCCGCAATTTTTTTAGTGAATAATTGCGGAATTTTCCGCAATTTTTTGGTGAATAATTGCGGAAATTTCCACAATTTTTCAGTGAATAACTATGAAAATGTTTGCATTTTTTTGATATAATTGCATAAATGTCTGTAATTATTCACTGAATAATTGCATAAGTGTATGTCATTATTCGGTAACTTAATTCTAGGAACCTAATTTACAAACTTTTTTTTACTGGGATTTTGTGTATTTTGAAACTTATTAGGGACCTGTGCCAAACTGTCCCATAATTATATTCACAAATTTTTTCACTTTCAATACTTTGAAAAAATTTCCATATACTTATACAATGATATAAGTATATTCACAAATCTTAGGGTATATTTCATATTTTTAAAATCGTATTTGTAAAGGGTCCAAAACAATGTCATTTCAAACATTGTTTACTATAAACCCAAAATCACTTTCGTACTTGTTGTTACTTTAAAACAACCCCATTTAAAGCTTTGAGTATTTTAACTCTTATTAAACAAGGTAATATACTTTTTTTTAATTAACTTTACAAAACCATTAATTATAATAAAAGTGTTATAATCCAAAAACTACCTTTTTTATCCCTTTACAAAATGCTTAACTTCTTTCCAAACTTCTAAATATACCAAAAAATTTTAATATGGTTTAAACACTTATTCTGAATATTCCTTAAAATATATATTTCATAATTTATTTAAAATCCATAAAAACCCCTTTTTATAATTTAAAACCTTTACTTAATCGTTCATAAATGATTATCAAAATAATATCATACTTTGATATTTTCCTAAACCAAATTCCTTTTTGTTAAACATACCAAAACCATGTAGACACTATAAAATATATTTTTTCACAATATATTCACATTTCAACCAAATAAACCATTGTTAAATACCAAGGATTTCAAATAGCGACAATCTCGCTTTAACCCTTCACAACACAATATCGAACATGTAAACAACAAGTTCGGACCATGATACATGTTTTAGATGGTTTATAATAAAGATTATACTACAAATAATGTTGTCACTTGCTTTCCAAAGCAAGAAGGGGGTCCGAAAGTGATAGCTTGCATTGTTCTCTATTTTAATTTATATTTTGCACGACAAACATTATATTACAAAAAAATATAAATCAACTAGATTAAACTCACCTAAGTCCAAACCAATCCAAGATGTAGAGAGTCTCGATAAGTGCAATGGCGAAAACAACATCTTGATTGGACCTCGTATGCAAAAGTTAGCAATTTTATAAGATTTGGAATTAAAACTTAATTAATCACTCACTAATTAATTACTAATCCATTCTTACTTCTAATCTATCTCTCCACCCCCTCCCCCAAAATCAACTACTTGCACAACATACGCATCCAAGAACCCAACACAGCCCTGCATAAATCAAAGTGACATGGAGCTCCGATCGACGAAATCCAGTGTTGTCTTCGTTATCGAACTTCTCTTTATGAGCTCGACACGCCGACACCAACAACTTCGCCCTTGACCTCCCCTATCTATTTCCGACCTACTGCCCTAAATCCATGACAACAAGTTATCGTCCACATGAGCGCCTCTGATTACCCCCATTCAACTCCTCGTCGTACCACGAGTACAAACCCCCTCTTGATTTCACCTCCGATCACCTCTTCCTCATCGCGACCCAAACCCAGCTACACAACAACCCACATGTCCCGTTTCATAACTCAGCACGTCACCAAAATGTCACCCAACACACACCTTCACACGTGGAACCCTACATCCCAAACACCTTCGCCTATCGCCGCCTCTGGCACCACCAAAATTTAACCCCAACTAACGGCCATGGATGTCGAGCACATCCAACTATCACCGCACATAAATGAACACATATGAAATCGAAGCCCTCTCTAATGCGAAGCCAACGAATCCAAAATCAGCTTCTCTCGATTATTGAAGCACTAAAAACAAATATGATGGTATTTCTTTCTGGTTGTGATGAAAAAGAACGATGGAGGAAGTGAAGCAAAAACAGCGTATTAAGGTATTTACAAAGGTTGGAGTTACATGTACTTTAGGGTTATGTACACATATTGGTTAAAAGAAAGTGATTAAAAAGATAAGAATGAAAATTACAGTCCAATAAGATTTTAATTTAATATTTACTAACTCAAACCCTTAATCGCTTTATAACCCAGACTGACTTTCAGTGTCTGTTTAAAAATCCACCTGAGCCATTTTACCCAAATTTTATAAAATATATATAATAGTTTTCTTTTATTAAAATAATACTTTTCAATTTTCAACAATTAAAAAATAATTGTTTTATTTTTCAAAACAATTCCAAATTAAATTTCCAAAATTTTACTAAGTAAACCTTTGATATATAATTTCTGAAAGTATGAGATTTCCGTAAAAAAAAGTAATTACATAGAAATGATTTGGAAATTCAATTTTAAGCGATTTTACGAAAATGAATTTTATTATTTTTAATTCTCTTAAATTTCCACTATGCGTTTTGAGCTCGCACGACTACACAGCACGTCCGATCGCCACAAAACTCATCGGTTTACAACAACTCATTATTCTAGATCCAACGACACTGGTTTCATCAATATCTAAAACAGTGTCATAGGATGATAATTTCATGCGTTAATTAAAAAGAATTATTAATTAAACAAGTTTAATCACTTTAATTAAAGATTAAAAGTTTACCATTATCAATTATTATTAAAAGGAGTTAAATAGGCTTATTAAATTCATTCTATTACATCAAATCCTAGATTTAAATATTTAAATAATTTTGATATTTAAAAATAAAGCTTTTAAAATTCTGGGTCGTTACATTCTTCCCCCTTAAAAGAATTTCGTCCTTGAAATACTAACACGAGCAATAAAAGCAATAGTCATACATCAATACCTAACGCTATTGCAATCATTTACAACCAAAGAAACAATCACACCTTAATACTTAACAATATGGCATCCACTAGCAAACAAGCCCATGATTTGCTTAGGTTTAGAAATCACTTATCGCACAAGGATGATAAACAACCTACTAAGCGCACCTTATGCTCAATAGCCTTAGGACATGCTTAGTCGATCACCCGTACCACCTCAAACAATTCGAAGAGTCATTCTCCAAACTCTTTATAAGCCAATACACATAGCATACAAATATTATTAAAGCCTGTACAATGTATATGGACCATCCTATACGCAATCTCTAATCTGATCACTCGCTCGATCACATAATTTCACTTTCGAACTAGTATATCTCACCTGACCTCTCTAGTGTGAACTCCGGTCAAGTTCCTTGACTAGAAACCTCCATTTTCCTTACATAGCCACATACTATGATAGGAAACTTTAGGATTATATTAAAAATCCATATCAAGTTTCGCCATCGAGAATCGAGTGAAAAATCCAAACTCGGACCGGTGTAAGTCACCTCGAAATCATATGCTCGAATCTTGGATCGAGAAACTGGTATGCGAATAAAATGATCTACGTACAACTTACGTACTTTATTCCAATTGGTTTCTTAACTACACCAATTTCTTTTCATTCTAAGTCACATTCATTTTCCATATATTATTCCTCATTTAATACTAAAATCATATACGAATCACTTCATAAAAATCTACTTCAAGTTATTAAACATTATATAACTTAAGTTCGTACTCCTGTAGTACTCCACTACATCCTAAGAGTATATATACAATAACAACCAATTCATTTTACTTAACAAGTATGTTCAACAATTTAAAACTTGTTTTAACTCACTACTTTCTCAATTCAAGAGTTACAAAAACGCAGCTTTTATATTTTTACAAAATCACTTAGCTTCAAGTTGTATAACGATTTAGAAGTTTTCGACTATCCGAAATCGTTGAAAATTCCATTTCATTTCAACAAATATAAACTACCAAATAACATATCGTAATGAGATGCACAAACCAAACTGCCAAATGCATAGGATACATGAGTCCATAAAATATCTTATAGAAAACTTAAGAACTAAACACCGGGTTTTTATTTCAAATCATTTTAAAATAATATATACATATAACTTTTGTATATCAAATCATATTTTTAGGATTTAAATCAAAATCTATTTTGTTAAAACAACTTTGTAGCAAACTGCTATGGAAGCATTCCTCACTTTGAAACTCGAAAATGAATGTCGATGATGCTGTAGTTATCACCGAAATTATTTTCCATCAACATAAGTGAGTTCGGTACTTCTAACTCATGCCTTTTGGACTTAACCAAAATCATTTCCACAACAGTATCAAATGCTTTGTAAATATTACCAAGTACCATGATATCAATTTCATAAACCAATTTCCTAAATATTTTCTTTCAAATAATACTACTATTATTTTCCAAAATCTTATATAACCAATTCTCAATTTAAATCTCCTTTTTATTTATAAACCATAGTTTATAAATCATACTTATATAAAATCATTTCACAAATGTATCTCTTTGTTTAGATTATAATAAACAACCTTTATTAAAATTAAATTTTAACCCAGCATTATCACCGAACGGCTTATATTCAAATTGTGAAACTTAATTCACAAGGTATTTGTTCAATTTGCCCACAATTTCTATCTTCCCAACCCATGTAATAAAAAGGAAAATTACTTATAAATCAACAAACAATAATCGATGTTCATAAACCGGACAAGCGTAACTACTCAATCAACAAACAATAGCCAATACTTCAATCTGGATGAGTATGACTAATCAAACAATAAATGATAATAATTGAATATTATCATTTCCTAAAAAACAAACACATAAAATAAATATATCTATTTTTGAAAATTATTCTTTTATATATCAGAATATAATCTTAGGTAAAATTAGTTCATTTACCAATTTCAAAATGATACTGTACTAGTTTGCCTTGTTCAGGTGTTTACAGATCCCTATCAATACATTAGTTACTCATATTGACTAGAATCCATAATCCACTCTACTGACCAATCAACACAATATACAATATTTTTATAACAATAATAAATATGCACTCTCATACACACACACACACACACACTCAAACTCATTCTAGGGTATTACTAACCCTATCTCTAATGAGTTTATCCCACCAAGGCCTATGTGTTAGCTCAACCTAAACTCTGGTACCACGTGTAACAATTAGCCTTTCCGACTCTCAAAAGTCGACCCTAATACATCCACAGTATCACCATATCGAGCATTCAAGTGCCAAAAAGACAGATTATTAGGGTGAAAGAAAAGAAAAGGTAGAACAAAATCTCACATCATGACAAGTAATATATAATATACAACAGATATTTACAAAAAGAAACTATAATATACATAGATCAATTAGAGTAAACTAACCTATCATCAGCCTAGACAGTTATAACAAACTGTCCTCACAAATGCTAATAAATACAAACAAGAAATGCTGCGGAAATAAAATAAAAAAATACATGAATACGTCTTGGTGGCATCTAGCTCGTCTCTTGAAGCTCCAAAGCATCGGGCTAACCTGGACATATAAGAAAATAACACCCGGATCAGTCAGGTAAACTACTGTGAGAAACCCCAATCATATGAATTCTTATATTTATAAAACCCTTCGAAATTAAAGTATCTTATAAGACCATATCACATATAAACATGGATGGGTTTTTACTTTACGATAACCAAACCATTTTATTAGAAAATCTAGTGATAATATAATAATGTCTAGGGTTTAAAATAAATATTTAACATAGTCAAAATGGTTACATTAATTACATTCCAGCATATTTAGTATACAACTAAGTCCTTAAGGGACGTATTGGAAAATGGATTCCATACAGTGACAAGGCTACCGAGGTACCCTCTGGCATAATACACCTCTAGAAAAATGTACCAAGAGCCTTAGCTGACTCCCTGGAAATCAGGGCCGGCCTACCCCTTCTTGGAGAAAACTGAAAATGTCATCACCCTGGTTGTAGCTTACAACCATACCAGGCCCCTGGAATACATAAATCCATAAAGATCTATCTAAATTAGGTGATGACCATACCCTAATGGTAACAAACCACATAGCCCTGAAGCATATCCCCTCTTTTAGTCATTACCGAGTGTGAGGCTTGAAGCTACATTTTACCTCTTAAGCAAATCCCACTTAGAATACTAACACTACCCTCTAGGAAATAATGCAATGACAGCATTCATCCATACACATTGTCAGGATATGAATAAACCGAAGGCACGCTCAGGATTAGTGGCAAGTAGCCCTTGAACTTTAAAAAAATATGTCTTCGATTTCCATCATCTTCAAGATGTTTCCAATTCGAACGCTTATGTCATTTCGAAGTGGTTTTTGGATAAATCATGCTTATCTGATCCCGATCTCTCCGAACCAACAATCGATAGTTACTGGTTGACTCAATTTCGGTTCTCTCAGAAGTAAGCGGACTATATAAGAGTCCCAAAGGGATCTCAAATATACGCCCTTAAAGTGAAAGATGTTTCGTCGGAATGAGTTCTCCCAAGGGAATCTCAAACCGTATGAAATCATGAAGCTTTCATATACTTCCTAAGTCAAAATTGGCGAAGATTTGATAGTCGGTTATTTAACTATCAAATAAACAAACAATCAAACCAAAGATTTAATTTCATAAGGAAACTAAGCAGGTTAAGCACACAAAGCATGATCAAGTCATATGGACGACTTTTAATCCCCTTTTAATTTAATTAATTTTTTGTTTGTCAAATCCCTTTTATTAGTAAAAATCTTTTTATCTAATAAAACTTCCTTCATCAATGAAAACTTCTAATTGATTAAAACATTCCTTATTCATCAAACTTCTTTTTTGTTAATTAATACTCCTTATTAATTAAAACTTCCTTTATAAACTTGTATACATATACACTTTACTTTATAAAATATATACTAGTGTTATACTATTCCACTATTCATTTTTATTCTTTTCAATACCGTAAGATCGATTTAACCCTAGAGGGGGGTGAATAGGATTTATAAATTCAAAGAATAATAAAAATTGTAGTGGGGATAATAATAGAGTAAATACGAAAATAAAAGCGACACACAAGTTTCGTCAGCTTTGGCAAAACCAACCTACTACTGCCCTCAAGGTTTCGACTAGGAATTAAACAATCGACACTTATAGACCCTATAAACTCGCAATCCTCGCTAACCTGATTGTTCTAACCCTATTCTCAAAACCACAATTCGAATTCTGAGTTGCGAATTCTCGAACTATGCCCTGTAGTTTGTACCTAATTACAAACTAGAGTTTTATAAAATTTAAAAAACAAAATACATATGAAAGTGAAACCCTAAACTAATTAGGCCTAAAACAATTTGTTTACAAGTAGAATAAATATGGACCAACTAAAATAAAATACGATTTCCCCTTTTGGAATTAAGCTGATTCCTCTTTTGTCTTCATTCATATTTAGGGTTTCCAAATCAAAAGCCACCACTTTGAAATTCTGATTCGAATTGCTCTTTCTTCTCTGATGCTCACGTTCTTTAATTAACAGCGATCGAAAGTTATAGTTGCTTTCCTAGTCGAGTGTTTCTGATAAAAATCGTTTGGTAAGTTTTTTCCCTTTTTGATTTGTATCGTTCTGGACTTCACTTTAAATTGTCGATGATGATATGGGTTTAAATAGGAATTTGATTCCGTATATTTTGGATGTTTTTGGCTTTGATTTTTCGGTTTGAATTTTTCTTGGCCGTTCGATTTTCTGAATAATGGTGGACTTGTTCAAATCTGATATATATATTTGAATTCTCTGATATATATATTTGAATATATTTTGTTTTGGTTGACTTTGTTGATTTTGCTCTGGACTTGTTCAATTCGGTGCTTCGGTTGTATTTTTGTTACCCTTTTTATCTCTAGTCTCAAGCTTGCTATCTATTTTCTGATTGCACCATACTTGTCTAATTACTTATCTGATATTGGAAGTTGGTTATTGAGTTTGGAAGCCCTTGCTTTGTTGATCTGGAGATAACTGTCCAGAAAAGAACTCGATGTTGATGATATGTTTTTAGTGATTACATTGCTCTTTATGATGCACAATATAAGAGATGATATGATGACAATGTGGTTCTTCAGTTTGTGAAGCTATGAACTTCCATGTACATACATACATACATATCTATGTATGTATATGTGAAATTTTCTGACATATATGCCTTTGTGTGACTTCCCTTGTACACAAGTCTGAACCGTGTTTGTGTGACTTGCCTTGTACATGAGTCTGAACTGTGTTCGTGTGACTTGCCTTGTACATGAGTCTAATCCTTTGATTTTTGTGTAAAAGCTTGTCCAGTCTGGTTTGTACATGTACCTGAAATCATTTGATAGTTTTGATGCTTTGATTTTCTTGTTGTTCCTGTTGACGTGGTTTCTCCATTTCCTGGTCCGTTGTTTATGTTGTATACTTGAGTTTGCCTAAGTTTGTGATCGATTTAGAACTATAGCTGTGCATTTTCGCCATCTTGCTGCACCTTCTTGATGTATGCATGCTTACCCTTGCTGAACCCTGTGTTTCACTGTTAATGTGTGTGAGTCTATTTCGTGTACTTGATGCATCCTTATGTGTGACCTAATTGCTTGTTCATTTCCTGAGTGCATGTCGGTTTGAATCGAAATGATGCACTTGAGTTGAGCCCGAGCTTGCTTGGGCTTGACCTCGTGCACACTTGCAATGTGCTGAGCCTTTGGGCTGGACCATTGCATTTGTCCCTAAAATTCATTGATGCAAGTGTGTTTTGTTTGTGTGCAAGGCTTTATGACATGTACATTAATACATATGCATGCCATATGCTACTCGTGTACATTTTTTTATTTCAATTTTGAAATATGAAAATAGACAACCCAATTAACTGAGGTAACATTATATTCAATCACATTCTTATTTTTTGTAATTATCAGTTTGTTACTGCACTATTGCAACATCACATATTGAAATAAACAGGTCGTAATTTCATTTAAACAAATATTTTATTTCAATACAATTTTCAAATAGTACACAACATAACTTTAACACAATTTTACACATTCATATACAACACAATTTATACACTTCCATATATAACAATGTTTTCACTCTCTACAATACTCACTCACTCATTCACTCTAATTTTATTTGTTATCCTTTTTCTCTAGCTTGTGTCCAGTCTCCTACTTTTCCTATCGAATAAACAACACAGTAAAAAGCAAAAAGAAACAAACTGATAATTGCAAAAAATAAGAACGTGATTGAATATAATGTTACCTCGGTTAATTGAATGTATTTGTTACTGTACCATTGCAACATCACATATTGAAATAAACAAATCGTAATTTCATTTAAACAAATATTATATTCCAACACAATTTTCAAATGATACACTATGCATGCCATATGCTGCTTGTGTACATTTTTTATTTCAATTTTGAAATATGAAAATAGACAACCCAATTAACTGAGGTAACATTATATTTCAATATGTGATGTTGCAATAGTACAGTAACAAATACATTTAAGATATATATGTGTTTTTATCACCGAACAAAAATCATAAACTATCATTGTATTCTATAAATACTTCAAAATGTATTCATATACTTATCTCAACGGTATAAGTATATTCACAAATCACTTCACTTTTAATACATAGAAAACATTTTCATATACTTATTCAATGGTATAAGTATATTCAAAAACCTTAAGTGAGATTTCATATTCCCAAAACCATATTTGAAAAGGGCCAAAAACAATGTATTTCAAACATTATTTACTATAAACACAAAATCACATTCATACTTGTCGTTACTTTTAAACACCCCCCTTTAAAGCTCTAAGTATTTCAACTCTTATTAAACAAGGTAATATACCTTTTTAATTAACTTTACAAAACCATTTATTATAACGCAAGCATTATAATCCAAAACATTCCTTTTTATCCCTTTACAAAATGCTTAACTTCTTTCCAAACTTCTTAAATATACCAGAAAACTTTTAATATGGTTTAAACACTTATTTCGAATATTCCTTAAAATATCTATTTCATAATTTATTTAAAACCCATAAACACCTATTTTTATAATTTAAAACCTTTACTTAACAATTCATAAATGATTATCAAAATAATATCATACTTTGATATATTTCCGAACCAATTTTCTTTTTGTCAAACACACCAAAACTGTGTAGATACAACCAAATATATATTTTCATAATATATTCACATTTCAACTAATGTTAAATACCAGAGATTTCAAAGTGTGTTTATAGAAATAAGTTCGCTTCAACCATTCACAACACAATATCAAACATGTAAACAACAAGTCCGGGCCACGATACATTTTTTAGAGGGTTTGTAATAGAGATTATACTACAAATAATGTTGTCGCTTTCTTTCCAAAGCAAGAAGGGGTTCAAAAGCACGACAAACATTATATCATAAAAATATATAAATCAACTGGTAAGTAAATTCATCCAAATTCAAACCAATCCAAGACGTAGAGAATCTCGATATGAGTGCAATGGCGAAAACGATGTCTCGATTGGACCTCATATGCAAAAGTTATCGAGTTTATAAAATTTTGAATTAAAACTTAATTAATTAATCACTACTTAATTACTAATCACTCTTACCTCTAATCTATCTCCACCCCTCTCCGCAAATCAACTACCTGCATAAGATATGCATCCAAGAACCCAACATGGGCATGCACAAATCACAACGACATGAAGCTCCAGTCGATGAAACCCAATGTCGTCTTCGCCATCGAACTTCTCATCACGAGCTCGAAATGTCGACCCCAACCACTACGCCTTCGACCTCATATATCTATTTTCGACCTACTACCCTAAATCCATGGCCACAAGTTTTGCAGTTCACTATCATCCACCTGAGTGCCTCTGACTACCCCCATTCAACTCCTCGTCACGCCATGAGTCCAAGCCCCCCTTGATTTCAGCTTCGATCACCTCTTCCTTATCGTGACCCAATCCCAACCACATGACAACCCACTTGTCACATTCCATAACTCAGCACCGTACCTCACCAAAATGTCACCCAACGCTTGCCTTCACATGTGGAACCCAACGCCTCAAATGCCTTCACCTATCGTCGCCTTTAGCACTGCAAAAATTTAACCCTAGCTAACGGCCATGGATGTCGAGCACATCCAACTCTGCGTATAAATGGGCACATACAAAATTAAAGCCCTCTCTCATAAGAAACCAACAAATCCAAAATCAGCTTCTCTCAATTATTGAAGCACTCAAAAAAAATGCGATAGTCTTTTTTTCTAGCTGCGATGAAGAAAGAAGGGTGGAGGAAGTGAAGCAAAAGCAGTGTATTGAGGTGTTTATATAGGTTAGAGTTACGTATACTTTAGGATAAATTATACATATAGGTTAAAAGAAAATTATTAAAAAGATAAGAAAGAAAATTATGGTCCAATAAGATTTTAATTTAATATTTTACTAACTCGAAACCTTAACCGCTTTATAACCCATACCATCTTTCAATGTCCGTTTAAAAATCCGCTCGAGGTGTTTTATCCAGATTTTATTATATATATAACGATTTTTCTTTCATTAAAATAATTCTTTTCAATTTTCAACAATTATAAAATGATTATTTTATTTTTCAAAACAATTCCAAATTAAATTTTCAAAATTTTACAAAGTAGACCTCTGGTATATGATTTCTGAATATACGAAATTTCCTAAATAAAGTAATTATATAGAAATGATTTGGAAATCCAGTTTTAAGTGATTTTATGAAAATGAATTTTATTATATTCAATTCTCTTAAATTTCTGTTACGAATTTCGAGCTTGCATGATCACACAGCATGTTCAATCGCCACAAGACTCGTCGATGTAGAACAACTCATTATTTCGGATCCAACAATACTAGTTTCGTCAAAATCCAAAACAACGCCCCAGGATGATAATTTCACACGTTAATTAAAAAGAATTATTAATAAAACAAGTTCAATCACTTTAATAAAATATTAAAAGTTTACCATTATCAATTATTATTTAAAAAGCGTTTAAAATCCCGAGTCGTTATACAAATTCCACACTCTTACAAGTAGAAGTGTGGTTCAACCAATCCCTACCATCCAATACCTAACACACAACTTTTAACATCTAAAATTTTTAAAAATCTTGTTTTCCTAAATCTGTACTCCAACGCTAGAAAAGGGGTTTAGAACGAAAATTTTACAATTCCACCCTTCTTTTGGATGCCTATGTAGTTGTACTTTGAAACCTTCCCTTTTGCCCCGAATTCTTTTCCAACTTTTCCAAGTACAATTTGCATAAGAGGTTTATTTTTGGATGTTAAAACGTAATTATCTTAAACGCAAGTTTCGTTACACTATCAACAAGGTATGAAAATAGAAATTTCAAAGCTAAAACTGATTTTCCCCTTGTTATTACCTATGTTAGGAATGTTATAGCCCCTGTCAAACAGTAAAATTCAAATTTACTAACACATCAACCCTCCTTACGTTAATCATGTGGCCCTTGAAAATCAGGAATTCTCTTATTTTCCCTATAATCATTTTCCCCCTTTCCAATTAAATTTGCAAAATAGTTTGAAAATTTGATTTTCCAAAAGCATTTGAACACCAATTTTTTTTAAAAGCACTTGAACAAAAATTTTCAAAAACATCCGGACCCAACCACTCAAAAGAATTTAAACAAAAATTTCAAAACACTTTAAACATAATTTTTCAAAACATTTGCCGCTCCATCCATAAAATAAATCGGGTCACGTTTTAACGTAATCGGGACTCAGTCTATGAGTTAATGTATATAATCGACCCTAGCATTATGCAATTAATCCCAGATTTGGGTAACCTTTTTTTACTCCTAAACAACGACACTCAAGCCTATTTATAGATTTTAGCTTTTAAGGCATAGGGATAGTGACCTGTGATTTCATAACAACCCTTCCTTATCCTCCACTTGCTAAAATTTTTTTTCCAAAATTCTAATGTTTTGTGATCTAAGCATTCTTTATTTATAGTTGCTAACCTAATTTCTCAATTAATTTCAACTTTAATTGCATTTATCGCTAGCTAAGTGCCCTAATGGGATTTCCTTATTTACACTGTTTCCCAATATATATATATATATATATATATATATATATATATATAGTGGTCAAAGCCCATCAAGCCAACACACAATAATAAAATAGGAACATATCTCATATCATAACGTACGCTTTTCCAATATTTGAAAGGAGACAACTAGCAATTATAACTCAAAAATCTTTTAAAAAAAATTTGCTGGAAGCTTCCCTTCATTATCAACCAGTGTTAATGATGTTGTGGTACTATCACTCCTTACTTCATTAAGATGGACACTTCTAGTATGTCATTCAACTACAATCCACATATCTTAACTAACCTCCTTCGCTCCCTATGAAAATTGGTCCATACATTACTTAAATTATTACACCCGCTTATGGGATAAATTGTACATTTCCATACTACAATGGGTATAAAATATAAGCTATGCACATTTACAATAACTCATCGGAAAATTTTGCTTGCTGGAATAACTTTCCTACCACCTCTCTTACCTTCTATAACCTTGAGTCTACCAACATCATTTATGTGTGTTTGCCATTTTATTACTCTCTTCTCCAATCATACTACTATCTTCCTTCAATCAAAATCTCTTAATGGTATCCTCAAACTTTGGCATTCACTTTCTGTAACAACCCGCATATTCAACGATTGAATATTTAAATATTTTATTTAAATATAGAATCGTTAATCGGATTGAAGTCCGAAAAGCTACTTTTTGCAAACAGTCGAATTAGGACTCGAGACCACTTCCGTTGAGTTCAAAATGTTGTTTGCGACCTTTTTGAGTATAAGCTTCGATATGTTTGGAGTTAGTAGAATTTTGCTACTTTTTCACATAGGGCTTTGGGTTTGGGTTCAGCCCACTAGTCATCCTTATACCCCAAACTGAACCATCCCTCCCCATTCACTCTCACTTCCTCCTCTTTTCAGTTCTAAAGCAAAAATAGTGGGAGAGATGGGAAATTGAAACTCCAAGTCCTAGTTCCTCTTTCAATCTCAAATTCTTGCTCCAAAATCAAAGAGAACCCATTGGTAAGCATCTCGTTCTTCTTCTCCAACTCTTTCTCCTTCCAATTTCAGAAATTCCTAAACCTAACTTTGGGAATGTTCTTCTTTTGAGCTTAGATTCAAGCTCCTTGGGTTGTGTTGAAGAGTGGTTGATCTTCCTTTTGTTTCCAAGCTTCTTCTTCATTGTTTTTGGGTTCAAAGGTGAGATTTTTATCTCACATCTTAGTCTATAACTATCTTCGATTGTTAGGTATGAATTCCTAACACTTATTCTTGTGCAATTTCTTTTGGTTTGGATTGATTTGGTGAATATTCCAATTTTTAGTGTTTTGAGTTCAATTCTTTGAAAATCCTAACTTTGATGTTTTGATCATGTTTTTGGTGATGAATCGAAGAGCTTATATGGCCGGGTAGTCGATGGGTGTAAACCCTTAGTGCCGTTGCTCGACCGATTGCATTTCAGAAGGGATTGGCATTCATTTGATTGGCATGGGAGTGTTGGAAACAGGCTCCAGTCGACCGACCTCAGGGTCCGGTCGACCGACCTGCTACTCTAGCATTTCCTTGCCTCTGTTTTGGAGAGTGCAGGTTACAGGCTTCGGCCGACCGACCTCAGGGTCCGGTCGACCGACCTGCTACCCGTGCACTTCTGCCTCTGTTCCGATCAACCGACCTCAGGGTCCGGTTGACCGACCTGCTCCTATTTGCCAATTATGCCTGTATTGCCTATTTCGCTTGGTTTCCAACTTTAATCGATTCATGTTGTCTCCCTTTTGTTGTTATCATTTATTATCGACTTTGATGACATTTTCTTTGGGAATTATTGGAAATATCCATTTTGATGGATTTGATATCGATTTCTTTGGATTTTATTCACGTCTTCGAATGTGAATTTTTATGATTGATTGTTTCAACAATCACTTCTATGATTTGTCACTTCAAAATATAAAGGTTTTCTATACTAGTAGTAAATATCAAAACCCTTTCATTAAAATGATTTCAACACTATTTTATTACAAAGCTCGTTTCTTAAAACCGTTTTCCAATCTATTAGTATATACAAACCTTTACCTCATTCGTATGAGAAAATCTAATTAAACGGCTTAGCTAAACAAGTGGTATGAAACGCTTGCGTTTACTTCTTCGGTTAATTTATGGACTTGTTCGATTGAACCTCTTGTGACAATTTTCTAGTGAAGATCTACAGTTTGTTCGTAAATATTTAAGTTAAGCTAGTGGTTATGGGACATGAAGCTAAACTCATATATTTACTAGCTTATTGTAATTGACACTTCTTGATGATCGATGATGATCATTTTATGGTTTAGACTAGCAATGTGCGATGTCTCTTTGTCTATGTGGAGGACTATACATCATTTTATTGAGCTTCGTCTCATTTTCGTAGAGCATTCGGCTCATAGGTCTTCGGACCGTTCGTGGAGCAATTGGCTCATAGGTCTTCGGACTGTTTGTTTGTGATAGGCCTTTCCCTTTTTTTTATTTCTGGATTTCTTGTTGATGATTTCTAGAATTTGTGTGTCATTAACCCTTGTGATTGGCCTTGGTACTTTTATGGGATTGGCCATCCTTAACTTTTGTGATTTCTAGATATTGATTTCTGGAATTTATGTTTCACCAACTTTTACAATTGGTATTAATATGTATGTCATTATAGTGGCTTGGTGAATTAAATAAAGAATATGACATTCTTTTTTATCTTTGAGAAGATTCTTGTGATATTGATTAATCTCTTGTTGATTTTCAATTACGTACTTATCACAGTATGGTATTATGGTTATGATACGTTTTTGTCATATCTCTTGTTCTATATCACTTTATCTGATATTTATAGCTAGACTGATCCGTTTATTATTTTCTTCTTAAATAATACTTGGGTCAGACTGAGATATTACAGGTGCTTCCTCATGACTTCTTATCTGGAGCCATCTTCTGACTTTTGGCTAACTACTCTAGTTTAGTAGTTTTTGTTGTATACATTTGAGATTTAGACTCCTTGATGTATACATATTCTTTTGCCTTGCACTTGTATCTATTCTTTTGTGTTATTGTGGATCTTATTTGACCACTACTCTGATGTACACTTTCATGTTATATTCATATCTATTTCCGCCTTTGTGATATGAATTGTCTATGACTGATTTGTGTTATGTTTATTTCTATATTTGTTTCCGAAGTCCTTATAGCCACTGTGTAGTAGCTTTGAGTTTGTATCGGTATGTCGAATTTACTCCTCAAATGAAATACATGCTATACTATCTGACATATCGGTGCTCGCACAAAGAAATTACACGGATGGTCGCTCCTCAACAACCTTATTCTCCATGCTAGTTGACGGCATTACCCCGAAGTGTCCTTGACTAGCGTGGGTATAGAGGTGGGGCGTCACAGCTTGGTATCAAAGCCTAACTTCGGAACAATGTAGAATAACTTAACAAGGATCATCGTCCTAAGTCCAACTTAGGAGTCGTGCCTTAGGATTTCAGTCGAGTCTTCGAACTGACTCATCCTATTTCCTTTTATGTATCCTTGTTTTATCTATCAAGACTTGCTTGATATTTATTTGGGGAATAACTTTTCTTCTTTTCTCTTCCTTAAAGAAGAGAATGTCTAGACCAGGTCGTCCCAGAGCTGGACCATCTACTGTTACTTCCCAGGATGGAGTTTTCATGACTGCTCAGCAGCTTCTTGATTTAGTAAAGAATGCTCAAGCAGCTGGTCCTAATCAGGAACCTACCCATCCTAAGTCTGGATTTGCGCGCTTGTGCAACGATTATACCAACTTGGGTGGGAAACCATTCAAAGGTCCCAAAACTATTATCGAGGTCCAGGCTTGGTTAAGAACATGCGATAGAATCTTTTCTCGCATGAATCTTACCGATCTTCACCGTGTTCAGGTGGCCTCCAGTATGCTCCAAGAGAGAGCATTGGATTGTTACGAACTTCTTATTTCTGAAATTAATGAAGCAGATCTCACCTGGGAGCAATTCCGGGAATGCTTCAAGTTGAAATTCATACCAGAAGCAGAGAAGGTGACATTGGCTCGTCGTTTTATAGACCTTGTTCAAGGTGAATCCTCTATGACAGATTATGTCGCATCCTTCGAGTCACTGTCCAAATATGGGGTAGAATACATCAACACCCCATTGAAGAAGAATCAAAGATTCGTCTATGGCTTAAACAAAAATCTCAAGAAGCCATTACTTCTGAAATTAGAAGTTTCTTTCGATCAACTCATTGATATCGCTCTTCGTCTTGAAGAGGCCAATAAAGAGTGTGATGTTGAAGTTGTGGGTGCCAAACAGAACTTCAACAATGATATGAAGAGGCCTATTATGTTCAAAGGCCCCAACCCCAATAAGAAAGGGAAGCAAGAGACTTCGGTAGCAAAGACCCCTACCTCTAGCAGTGGGCATGCTACAATTGTGGTTCCATGGGCCACTATGCGAGGGAGTGTCCGAAACCCCTTTATTGTCACTATTGCAAAGATTTGGGTCACCATATATCTTCTTGTCCCAAACTTCAAAGGAGGAGAGAGGGAAAGCTAAATGCGCCTAGTGACACTTCTCTTGGTCAAGGTATTCCTTATTCTATCCTTGATAACATTTATTTTGTGATTATCTTATTCGAGTTCTTTTTGATATGGGTTTCGTCTCATTATTTTTATATCAAAGGAACTTGTGATTCTTTTTCTTTAAACATTTCTGGGCTTGATGACTTCCTTGAGGATTGCGAATCCGAATTTGGTGGATCCGCAACACTCAATTTGCTTTTTATTGATGTCAAAATTATTTTATGTGAATTTTCTTTCCGAGCCGATTTCTACTTGGGCTTCGGAATTAACTTTTGGGAAAGGATTGGCTTAATTGTGAAGCCCGTATCCTATTTTTCCAAGCGGGCTATTCATTTTCGACATTTCCTATCTGTTAAGCAGATTTCTATTTTTTCTTTGTGAATCCGATTTCAAATTTTTGGTGGCATCATTTTATTCTTTAAGCTCACATGATGAGGAAAGTGTTATTTCTCTCATTCATGTAGTTTGAGAATTTTCCGGTATTTTTGAGTTTGTCTTAGGAATATCACCTAAGCAATCTTTTGAGTGGTGTTAAGGTCTTTTTAGTTCGACCTTGCCACCGATTTTCATTTGCTACGAGTTGTGGGATGTTAGCATTCCATTTACCGCATTCCGCACTCGTTATGATTCTTATGAATGACTTATTATGTCATTCATTTTGTCCGGCTTATTTCATCCATTTTATGAATCGAGTATTCTACGATCTCGATGACTCCATTCTTGTATATATTGATTTTGGATGAAAATAGAAATTTAAAATTTTGCAAATCTTTTTCATAAGATTTATTTATAAGTACAATTTGACTTTGCTCTTAAACAAGCAAAGAATATTCTTAAAGTTTTTTTTAAGAAACATGTTTATTATATAAAAGATTGATTTTGTGATTGTATTGCCCATTAAGTGCTTTAAGAATTCTGGTCGATGCGCTTGATCAACGTTATCGATAAGAATCTCCTAAACGCTTTGATGAGACAGTCAGACACAATATATTGACTTGTAAAAATATAAATTTTTCTAGAAAGATTATTACATAAAGATAAATGTAATTTTGAAAGTTTTAGCTTTTCAGGAAAGAAGATTATTTAAAAGAAATTCTTTCTTTTCGATACACTTATTCTTGTGATTCCCAAAGGGAACCAAGACTTTATCTTTGGTACCAATGCTAATCGTATTGATTTGGATGCCGTTCTCTTGCAAAAAGAGAACGTGCTATCACTTGTGCTTCTAAATCATTAAAGCCGATCGAGACTAGGTATGCCACTCATGATCTAGTGCTCGCGGTTATTTTTTCCCTTTTAAAAATTTGGCATCATTATTTTTGGGTGAGAAATTTGTTCTCTACCCTGATCATAAATCTTTGGAATATTTATTTTCTCATAAGGAACTTAATATTGGATCGAGTTCCTTGCATCTTATGATCTTGATATTCTTTGTATATTCCCGGAAAGAGGAACCGTGTTGCCAATGCACTTTGTAGTAAACAACAAGTGGTTGTTTCTTTGATGATGTCCAAATGGAATGATCATTTTACCAACATCGGACGTTTCGATATACTTCGTTTTATTGAGTTTCATCTCATTTCTTTTATGGACTTGCGTCTGATGTTCTTTTATGGTATTCGGTTCATTGGACGTACCGTTTTGGTACTACGTCGTTGTTCCAAATTATTCGAGTTTCTCGTTTCTCAGGCATACCGTTTTTGTACTACACCGTCGCACCGGCTCAATTTTCTGTTATTCACGACGTTTTCTTACGTCTTTCTACTACGGAAATGCCTTAAGGTTTTTGATTTTTATTCTTGAGCTTGGTGTTATAGTAGGGATTGAAGTTTCACCAGATTTGACTTTTGAGCAATATCCTATTCGCATCATTTCTTCGAGGGTTGAGCGCCTTCAAAATAAAGATGATCTTTTTGTGTGAGTTCTATGGTTCTCAAATCCCAAGAATTTCTCTTGGGAAATCTAGAGAATTCATCGAACGAAAACTTTTGGACTTACTCTTTTGTGCTCTTTATGGTGAACTTCTTATTTCAAATTTTCTTTTGTGTTGATATGCTTTTATGGTTGTTACTCTTTATTTTCTTCTTAAGTATTGCGAGGACGCAATTTCTTTAAGGAGGGGAGTCTGTAACAACTCGCATATTCTACGATTGAATATTTAAATATTTTATTTAAATATAGAATCGTTAATCGGATTGAAGTCCGAAAAGCTACTTTTTGCAAACAGTCGAATTAGGACTCGAGACCACTTCCGTTGAGTTCAAAATGTCGTTTGCAACCTTTTTGAGTATAAGCTTCGATATGTTTGGAGTTAGTAGAATTTTGCTACTTTTTCACATAGGGCTTTGGGTTTGGGTTTAGCCCACTAGTCATCCTTATACCCCAAACTGAACCATCCCTCCCCATTCACTCTCACTTCCTCCTCTTTTCAGTTCTAAAGCAAAAATGGTGGGAGAGATGGGAAATTGAAACTCCAAGCCCTAGTTCCTCTTTCAATCTCAAATTCTTGCTCCAAAATCAAAGAGAACCCATTGGTAAGCATCTCCTTCTTCTTCTCCAACTCTTTCTCCTTCCAATTTCAGAAATTCCTAAACCTAACTTTGGGAATGTTCTTCTTTTGAGCTTAGATTCAAGCTCCTTGGGTTGTGTTGAAGAGTGGTTGATCTTCCTTTTGTTTCCAA
The DNA here is from genome assembly GCA_030737815.1 of Allium fistulosum. Lineage (NCBI taxonomy): Eukaryota > Viridiplantae > Streptophyta > Magnoliopsida > Asparagales > Amaryllidaceae > Allium > Allium fistulosum. The sequence goes on from JASFAW010000015.1 coordinate 5,758,464, forward strand.
GCTTCTTCTTCATTGTTTTTGGGTTCAAAGGTGAGATTTTTATCTCATATCTTAGTTTATAACTATCTTCGATTGTTAGGTATGAATTCCTAACACTTATTCTTGTGCAATTTCTTTTGGTTTGGATTGATTTGGTGAATATTTCAATTTTTAGTGTTTTGAGTTCAATTCTTTGAAAATCCTAACTTTGATGTTTTGATCATGTTTTTGGTGATGAATCGAAGAGCTTATATGGCCGGGTAGTCGATGGGCGTAAACCCTTAGTGCCGTTGCTCGACCGATTGCATTTCAGAAGGGATTGACATTCATTTGATTGGCATGGGAGTGTTGGAAACAGGCTCCAGTCGACCGACCTCAGGGTCCGGTCGACCGACCTGCTACTCTAGCATTTCCCTGCCTCTGTTTTGGAGAGTGCAGGTTACAGGCTTCGGCCGACCGACCTCAGGGTCCGGTCGACCGACCTGCTACCCGTGCACTTCTGCCTCTGTTCCGGTCAACCGACCTCAGGGTCCGGTTGACCGACCTGCTCCTATTTGCCAATTATGCCTGTATTGCCTATTTCGCTTGGTTTCCAACTTTAATCGATTCATGTTGTCTCCCTTTTGTTGTTATCATTTATTATCGACTTTGATGACATTTTCTTTGGGAATTATTGGAAATATCCATTTTGATGGATTTGATATCGATTTCTTTGGATTTTATTCACGTCTTCGAATGTGAATTTTTATGATTGATTGTTTCAACAATCACTTCTATGATTTGTCACTTCAAAATATAAAGGTTTTCTATACTAGTAGTAAATATCAAAACCCTTTCATTAAAACGATTTCAACACTATTTTATTACAAAGCTCGTTTCTTAAAACCGTTTTCCAATCTATTAGTATATACAAACCTTTACCTCATTCGTATGAGAAAATCTAATTAAACGGCTTAGCAAAACAAGTGGTATGAAACGCTTGCGTTTACTTCATCGGTTAATTTATGGACTTGTTCGATTGAACCTCTTGTGACAATTTCCTAGTGAAGATCTACAGTTTGTTCGTAAATATTTAAGTTAAGCTAGTCGTTATGGGACATGAAGCTAAACTCATATATTTACTAGCTTATTGTAATTGACACTTCTTGATGATCGATGATGATCATTTTATGGTTTAGACTAGCAATGTGCGATGTCTCTTTGTCTATGTGGAGGACTGTACATCATTTTATTGAGCTTCGTCTCATTTTCGTGGAGCATTCGGCTCATAGGTCTTTGGACCGTTCGTGGAGCAATCGGCTCATAGGTCTTCGGACCGTTTTTTTGTGATAGGCCTTTCCCTTTTTTTTTATTTCTGGATTTCTTGTTGATGATTTCTAGAATTTGTGTGTCATTAACCCTTGTGATTGGCCTTGGTACTTTTATGGGATTGGCCATCCTTAACTTTTGTGATTTCTAGATATTGATTTCTGGAATTTATATTTCACCAACTTTTACAATTGGCATTAATATGTATGTCATTATTGTGGCTTGGTGAATTAAATAAAGAATATGACATCTTTTTAATCTTTGAGAAGATTCTTGTGATATTGATTAATCTCTTGTTGATTTTCAATTACGTACTTATCACAGTATGGTATTATGGTTATGATACGTTTTTGTCATATCTCTTGTTCTATATCACTTTATCTGATATTTATAGCTAGACTGATCCGTTTATTATTTTCTTCTTAAATAATACTTGGGTCAGACTGAGATATTACAGGTGCTTCCTCGTGACTTCTTATCTGGAGCCATCTTCTGACTTTTGGCTAACTACTCTAGTTTAGTAGTTTTTGTTGTATACATTTGAGATTTAGACTCCTTGATGTATACATATTCTTTTGCCTTGCACTTGTATCTATTCTTTTGTGTTATTGTGGATCTTATTTGACCACTACTCTGATGTACACTTTCATGTGTTATATTCATATCTATTTCCGCCTTTGTGATATGAATTGTCTGTGACTGATTTGTGTTATGTTTATTTCTATATTTGTTTTCGAAGTCCTTATATCCACTGTGTAGTAGCTTTGAGTTTGTATCGGTATGTCGGATTTACTCCTCAAATGAAATACATGCTATACTATCTGACATACCGGTGCTCGCACAAAGAAATTACATGGATGGTCGCTCCTCAACAGCCTTATTCTCCGTGCTAGTTGACGGCATTACCCCGAAGTGTCCTTGACTAGCGTGGGTATAGAGGTGGGGCGTCACACTTTCCTTATCCTTGATCTTTCACGCGAGTAAACCATAAGACCCGCAAAATTGTACTTGATATCATTCTCCATTATTTTGAGGGTTCTTCTTATGGCTTCCACACATCTCTAACAATTCCCAGGTTCATACTAATATTTCTTATATTCAACAAGAATTCCTTGTTGCTACCCTACGAGCATCTATAACTGTTGTCTAGCCTTTTGACCAGGCAATATTTGGAAAGGCTGAATGAGTCAAACTTGGAATTATCAAGGCAGGAAGCCCGGAGAGATAGTCCTAGAGTTAAGGAACCAAGTTAAAATAGAGCCACGGGACAAAAACGAACCCAACACAAGAGAAAATGAACCGATATCCACCTAAGTGGTGGATTCGCATCGATCCAACCTCCTGGATCGGTACTTATCCAAGTTTTATCCTCCAAAGTTTCCCCTACTTCTATTACATATTAGTGATGATCCTATAAGCCTATCTCAAGTGTCAATTCATTGATTTAAAGCGAATTCTCTATCGATCTCCACGAGCTCTTGAGTCAACAACTTTGTTCTTCCACGGATTTATCATTTGGACTCGAAAACTGGATAATATTGGTGCAAATAAGTTTGGAATCACGAAGCTAACCACCAATCAAGTTATGACAAGAAGGCCAAAGCAATCCATATGTTCAATTTATGGATCGGTACCGATCCAAGCTTATGGATCGATACCGATCTGTGATAATTGATGAGCTGTCCCTCTATTTCTTTGGAGAAACAGTCTATGGCATGCAAAAGCGAGGTGGAGATCTTCTGGGTGATATTTTAGGCTTTCTACGTCTATAAATAGAGGGGCGTGACTCATTTCTAAGGATCTTTTGGCTCTTGCTTTCCCGAATCTAATTTTTGTTAACCATTGTCGGATTTATACCGATCCGTAAAAATCATGCTTTTAATCTGCAAGATAATCAATAAAATCACTAAGTGGATGTAGATCAAGTTTAGCCGAACCACTATAAATTGTTGTGTATTCTTTTTTTACCCGTTTTCATTTAAATTTCTTCACTTTTTATTCTCTACTTAATCTTTTGGGTGTTTATGCCATTTTTGATTTAAACATTTTGGTGCTTTCACTGAGAACTCCTATTCTCAGGCTACTTGGAACCATCATCTACTATAGGATTTCATAGATCCAAGAGATAGATCCAGTTTTCCAACCTTACAGTTCTACTATTTAGATTTTCAATAATCCAAGAAAAGCAATTTGCCATTGCCCCATCAAGTAAATAACGTACTATAACTTCCAGAGCTACTGCTGATGTTGAAACTAAGACCCACATCATGTGGATGAAGCTACTCAACCAACTCAGCCGGAGATCCAGAATCCTGCTGATGTTATAACCAAAGTGGAAATGGATCGGATGATGAAGAAGATGGAGGATAGATTCCAGGAGAGTCATACCCAGAAGAACCAGCAGATGCAGCAGAGCTTGATGCTATTGAATGAACTAATGTATAACAACCGAAGGAGGAGCAAGAGGTATTCAAGTCAAGAATCTGAAAGTTCCTCATCATCCAACTAGAGATAGAGAGATTAAAAGCTGAAGAAGACTCAAAATACTATTGGGACGTCATATCAAGCAGGAAGACAAACTCGGGACTCGAGTTTGTGGATCGGTACCGATCCAAGAGGATGGATCGATATTGATCCATTCGATGGTGGGCCCAATGCTCGCCCTTTGTATAGCGACATGGATCTGACTTCTGGATGCACCGTGGATGACCAGAATGCTGAATACTGGACAACTGCTGATGATCCTACGCATCGGAATCAAATATGGGGGAATGTAGGTCGAATGGATCTCCTGGAGTCTGGAGAATCCAGGTATCAAGAGTATGCCTAGAGCGTTCGTCGGGCCAAACACTCGAAATAAATCTCGATCACCGTTGTTCAGCTAAACCTTTGGACCCGAAGTACTTGGAGGATATGGTCAGGAGACTTGTGAGTGAAAACTAATTCAGAAGCAATGATGATTATGGTACTTCTCCTAGTCGAAATATGTTTACTGAGAACATTCTGTGTGAGAAGTATTCATGGAGATTTTTAATGCCAACGATGCCGCTATATGGTGGAAAGAAGATCCTAGACATCACTTGATGAAGTATGAATGGCATATGGACTCTACCAAAGCATCTAATGCCATGAGATGTCATTGTTTTTCAATTTTTCTAGAAGGAGTAGTGACGATGTGGTTCACTCATCTCCCACCGAGATCCATATCGTCTTTCGCTGAGATGTCGTAAAAATTTCTAGAGCAATTCCGTTTACACACTACACGTTTGAAAGATGTGATGTCATTATCAAACATCATCCAGGGAGCGAGAGATTCATTAAAAGATTTATTGAATTGGTTCCAAACAGCTAGGACGAAAGTAATGAATCCCAGTGCTAACATAGTATTGATGGCGCCGATTGGGGGATTCATCCCGAGATGGATTTCGGGGAATGGTTGGAGAGGAAACCCCTATCGATGATGGATGCCTCTTATAGAAAAGCTAATCAATACTTACGCTTGGAAGAAGCACGTAATCATCCCCGGAGAAGCGGTGTTGAAAATTCAGATAAAGTGATATAAAGCAACATTGCTGTAAAGCAATCTGGAGGAAGTTCTAGAAACGTGAATGTGAACATTGGCAACAAGAATGATAACCAGAAAAAGAGCGATAATGGGGCCAAGAAACAAAAGCCAGATAATAGGAATCGTCCCAGGATTCCTAAATACGATAATTATACTGAACCTAATAACTTAATCAAGAACATCTATCTGGCCACTCAAGGTACCGAGCAGTACATGAAGCCAACTTCGAGAAAGTCGACCGAGAAGGAGAAGAGATCTACCAAGTTCTGCAGGTTTCATGAGGCACATGGTCATAAAACCAATGAATGCAGGCAATAGCGCAATACGATTGAGGAGCAGATTTGAAAGAAAAAATTACCACAGTTTGTGAAAGCCCCGTAGAACGGTGGGCAAGGAAATTCTAATCCCCCAAGGTCAACATACTAATGGGGGCAAGCTGGTCCTAGTGGTGAGGAGACAAGGCAACTTAAAAAATGTTTGGTGATAAACACAATCATCGGTAGACCGCATTCAGCCGATAAGAGTTTGAATGAGATGGACAGGTATGCTGGTGCTTTGAAGCATACTGAGTATGAGAGCTGTTTGGAAGTTGAGGATGGAATTTCGGCAAAGCAATTCAAAACCATGACATATGATATTGTTTTTCAGAACAGAGATGTTGATAGGGTGGAAGCCCTGAGGAGTAACCCGTTTCTTATAACGGCCATGATTGGTCCTGCTATTGTACGAAAGGTGTCGGTTGACCGTGGGAGTTCAGTCAACATTCTATTCAAAAAAGCCTACGAACAGATGCTTCTAAGGGCAAGGAGTTCAAATCATGTAAATCTTGGATCTAGGGATTTAACGGGATAGCTACGGAGCCATTCAGATATGTGGAATTATCGGTAGTGCTTGGAGAGAGCGATCGCAGGCAAGTGCGGGTCGTGCCTTTTATGGTATTGGATATCTATTCTGCTTATAATGCATTTTTGGGCCGACCGGCCCTCGTTAAATTCAGAGTGGCTATAGCCCCCTAGTGTTTGATGCTTAAATTTCCTATGGAGAACGGTGTGGGAGTAGGGCACGGAGATCAAGGGTTTGGCGGTGAATGTTATGTCTTCGAGCTAAGGGAGGAGAGGCGAAGAGAGAAAGAAAAAGGTGTAGAGGGGACTCTCTACATCAAGAATTTGGATGCATAGCAACCAATGCCTAAACCCTGGCTCAAGCAGCACAGTCAGTTCCATAAGGATATGGATCCATGAAAAGAGCCACTGGATGGAAGAGCAGCTCCAGCCAAGCTAACGATTAATATCCCGGTCAGTCGAGATGACCCAACACGGATCCTGAAAGTCGGATCACAGCTTGGTGTTAGGATGATGAAGGAGTTGATTGGTTTACTCCAGACAAACCTGGATGTGTTTTCCTGGATGCACTCTGATATGTGAGGGACTTCGTGGAGATAACGAGCCATGCATTGAACATAAATCCCAAATGCGTTCCTATGAAACAGAAGCACCGCAGCTTGGGTCCGAAGAGATCCATTGCACTCAAATAAGAAAGGGAAAAGCTAACGGACAATGGCTTTATCCACGATACGTTTTATCCAGAATGGGTATCCAATCCAGTCTTGGTAAAGAGGGCTAACGGTAAATGGAGGTCGTGCATTGATTATTCTGATTTGAATAAGGCGTGTCCAAAAGACAGCTTCCCTCTTCCACTACACTACACAGCCTATTTTGTAACACTGTTCTTCTTTCAATTTGTAACGGTAATAACCGTTACAAATTTCTAACATATATTTCCGTTACAAACGTTTGTCACGGTTATTACCGTTACAAAATCTGGTAATCTTGTAAATAGTTAAAAGTAACACGGATATGATTGTAATTTTATTTTATTTATTACTTATTCCATTTCTCACGGACAACAATTCATCGTTCGTTTTATTCCTCTTCCGTTCTAGTTATTGCGCCTCAGATTTATTCACCCACCATCTACGCGTTTCGGCCGCCGCGTTCTGCCGCCGCCTTTTGCCATTATCTCCATCGTTCTACCACTACCGCTGTTTAATTAATTTTCACCGATCTGACGAAGACAAGAACAAATTAAGGCTTGTGTTTTCGACAATCGATTTCAACCAAAATTTCAATTTCAAGTTAGGTAATAACTTCAACTTTAACTTATTTTTTGAAATTAGGCGTTTTGTGCTAAAAATGGGTTCGTAATTTAATTAATCCATCGTGTTGCTGGGCTCTAAGTTCTGAGTTGCGTGCGTAGCTTGGAGTAAGAAAAGCAAGGGAATTTAATGTATATAAAGATTTGATACTTTACAAGTATTATCTTTATAATTTCACTTTTTCAGGAAGAAGAGATAAACAGAGTTTGAAGGAAGTGCAACCTTAAAGATACCGAATGATTTACTCAAAGTGCTAACTAATATGACCGTATGAGCATTATTTGAGCTAACATCAGAAATAGTATCAGGTTCTGGATTTCTGTTTTTCACTAAAATTTCCTAATTTGGTTTTCCATATAGTAGAATGTATTCTTTATTACTAAATTTTCTCCTGTTTGTAGAATTGATTAGTAAATTATCAAAATTCACTCGGATTTAAGAAAGAAAAACAACAAGTTACCTTGGAAACTAAAAGAAATAAACAAAGTGGATCTAAACCTTGGATTGAAAAAATATATTTCAATCCACCTGCATTGTTACCCTTTAGAGTGTATTACTGTATACTTTTCCAAAAGTTAGTTATAAGCAATAGCATGGAACTTTGCCCAAACCAAACTTTTCCTGGCTGCTTGAATAATTATTTCCAATTAAACACACATGCGCATGCTGTTTATCATCTGTTTATCATATATGCAACCAGGAAATGATAATTCTGGCTAATAACTTTTTTCTTCTTTTATTATTGTAGCTTGATATGAAATCAATCCCCCCTAAAATTTTGGGAGTTGAAATCTTAGAGTATAGAGGCTTATTTCCTCAAGCAAATTGGTACTGGATTGGAGTTAGTGGTTTACTTGGATATATTTTTGCATTCAACATTATATTTATTGCTGCACTAACTTATCTCAATCGTAAGCCTCCGAATCGGCAAAGAAATCGCCCTCATTATCAACATGTTAAAAGACTAACTTTCTAATTTGAATTCTTGCAGTAATTGGAGAAAGTCAAGCTGTAATGTCTGAGGAATATTTAGAAGAGAAACATGCAAACAAAACAGGAGAACTATCAACAAGAAGAAGAGATTCTAGTGGTAGATCAAGAGGTTAGTTAAGATAAATTACTTGTGCATGAGATGCAATAGCATGTGCATGCTATTGCATCTCATGCTTTGCATGTATCTGTGCAGCTTAAGGTATTCTATAATAAATCATATTAGCCTAATTAAGTAAATATTCCCTGAATCCTTGGGTTGTTGACTAAATTATATAGTTTATGAATATACAGGAGCAGAAATGCAAGCAGTATCAGGCCAGAATGCTAGCCAGAAGGGAATGGTACTACCATTTGCACCTCTTTCGATAACTTTCGACAACGTCAGATACTCAGTCGACATGCCAGCTGTAAGCACTAAAATTAAAACCATTATTACATTATATACTTCTAGAAATAGAATCATCCATGTACTGACAATATCTTTATATACAGGAAATGAAAGCTCAAGGGGTCCCAGAAGACAGACTAATGATACTAAAGGGAGTAAGCGGTGCATTTAAACCTGGAGTTTTCACTGCACTAATGGGAGTCAGTGGTGCTGGTAAGAAAACACTAATGGATGTTCTAGTTGGAAGAAAGACAGGTGGATATATAGAAGGTCAGATTAAAATATCAGGATATCCAAAGAACCAAGATACATTTGCTCGTACAGCTGGATACTGTAAGCAAAATGATATCCACTCGCCTCATGTTACCGTTTATGAATCACTCGTGTACTCTGCTTGGCTTAGGTTGCCTTCTGAAGTTGATCGAAAAACTGGAAAGGTATACATCGTAAGATAGAATATTACCATATATGTGTTATAACATGGCTAATTCGTTGTAACCGATATAGTTAAACTTGTTGTGTGTATTGGTGCAGATGTTCATTGATGAGGTGATGGAACTAGTAGAGTTGACGCCGTTACGAGATGCATTAGTAGGACTGCCAGGTATCAGTGGATTGTCAACCAAACAATGAAAGCGTCTGACTATTGCAGTGGAGCTTGTTGCTAATCCATCGATTATTTTCATGGATGAACCGACATCTGGACTTGATGCTAGAGCAGCTGCCATTGTTATGAGAGCGGTCAGAAACACTATGGACACAGGCAGAACTGTTGTGTGCACAATCCATCAACCTAGTATCGATATTTTTGAAGCATTTGATGAGGTACAAAATCTAAATTTCAATACAAATGTTTGTATGTATATGCTGTTCTCTTTTCGATTGTTGCTTATATGTACCGAATTGTTTCATTACTATTTCGACAATGCTATTCTCTCTATTGTTTGGCTGTTTCATTGCTGCCTTGTTTGGCTGCAGATACTCTTCTATTTTCGATTGTTGTTCATATGTACCAAATTGTTTCATTAACATTTGATTGCTTTACTAATTGGATCATAGGTAAATATAATAGTTGTTTCATTTATTGTTGATAGTTAGTATGATCAGCTATCTTTCTTTTGTTTTATTTTTTGTTGTAGTTATTGGGTTGCTCTATTGAAATGGATTTAGATGTATACACGTATATTTGATTATTTGATAAGGCTACTGAATATTTAAATGTTTCAAACCAATACCATCAATTTATACTTTATAATTTATAATTTATAATTTTATGCCCTTTGCAATGATAACTGGATTTCCAATTTTAAAATCAGGCATTTGACAATGGAAGAGAGGTTCGAACAACAAGCATTTGTACATTCAACCCTGTTTGGAAGGTAATTCAATTCTTTATTTCTAATGAGCATTGAATACCTTATGTGCATATTAGTATAAGAAATAAAATTTTAAAGTTATAACAAACTTTCCTTCAATTAAACTAACCACCAAACCCTTTATAAAATTATTTGACAATGGAAGAGAGGTTGGTTTATCATTCTCCCTATAACGAAGTTGACCACTTCTAAGTATGCTAAAGCCTTTTGTAGAAACCATAATGGTATAATCTATTCATTGAAATGAAAAAAAGCGGGTAGCCTGCAAAGTTAAAAGATGAAATGATTGTTCAGAATTCTGTAAACTAAAAGGAAAAAAGGAAAACGTGGTTTGCAAGGTTAAGCATGACCATAACTGAAACTTATGTTGAAATAGTTTTTGTTGATTGAATTTAGTTAATAATTTAAATTAAGAAAACAACAATTTTAAGGTACATGGTTTCCACAATTCAGGTTAATAGTGTATTAAATGAGATAGTAAATATGAAAAAAGGCTGTTAAACATACATTCTAGTATATATTTAATATGTCTTAATACTGTTAAAATAACTTAACTTATAAAAGCTGCTTAAGGGTGAACGTTAGGGGCAGAGATCGATGGCGAAAAGATGTATTGGGGTTTGGTTCATAATTTTACGGGAATAGAAAATATAAACATTTAAAAGTTATCAATTTAGAAGGCCCTATTTACAATGAGTTTGTCACATAACTATTGTCTGTACTCTCCTTATGATTTGGACTCTACGGGCAATTGGTGGAAGAAGATGAATGGGTAATAGGAAAATCCGGTATGTTGAATACTTTGTTTCAATTTCATTTTCTACGTCTGTATTATTTTATTTAATGACTCAAGTAATTTATTTAAGTTTTATAAATATTCAAAGTAGATGACATATTGCATTTTTTACACTTACGGAAACTGATAATACACTAGTTTTAGTTTGGTTGATTTATTACGTTTCTTGGTGAACTTCAATACCAGTTTATAAAAGTTGAAAATCCTTCAACATAATTGGGTGTATTATTAGAGTTTGCCAATTGCACAAAAATGATGAACGGGACAAGGTCAAAACTTGGGTTAAATCAAGCGATTACATGCTAGTAAAATGTGTATGGATAGTGGGCCTTTTTGATTCGGCAGTTGAATGTGAAGTCATGAAATGTTTTATTATTGATCTGTGTATGCTTCCAGATTTATATTTTATACATTCTTTAATGATTAGACCATTTAGATTATTTATTTCCAAGTTTATGGTCTAATTTATCACATATACAGGATAAATGCCTTTACAGAGTGTAAATTTGAAACCCGCTATTAGCTGCATTTTTAAGTGCCATATAATAGTATCACCAGCATTTATCTGCATCAAAGAACTAGAGGTGTTTGTTTCATCATATCATATAAAACCCAACACCCAGAATTCATTTATATTTAACCATGTTATCATGATTTCAAGGTGGAATCCTCTTGTTCAATTGATTTTATACGCCATAGAACTGATTTCTTCATTACTACCTTAAACATATATTTCAAATGGAAACACATTATGATGAAAGGACTGTAGTTCATTTTATTTAGTTGGGAATGTTAGTTTTAAAATTAAAATGGTGCTTGTATCATATATTCTTCTAGCACAAAGAACAACTTACCTGAACTTTGGAATTTTAATGAAGCGCGCAGAGCTACACTGAAAGAGGGCATTGCACATATCATGAAACAACTGAAAGCGCTTCGAAAACGAAAGCGGTGAGTGCTAATTCATTTTTTCTTTTTCTCCTTTTACAATGTAATTCATTTGACTTCTGTAAGCTATTGAACTTTAGTCGAGTACAAGTAAAATTATGCTCTCTTATTTTATTTTTATAATAAATTGGTACAATTCCTATATTAGAATTCTAATATCATTTCATTTTTAGGTGCTACAACACATTAGTGTGATGCTTTTCACTTATCAGTTTAGAGTTTGACAGCGATAGAATTAAATGTGTTGGAAATCAAATACTGTTACAAATATAGTGAAATTTGGTGTAGTTTTTAACTGAGCAAAGCGGTTGGTTTTTATTATCAGATTTGGTGCAGTTCTACTTTCAAGTACAATGAAGCTTTCCTTCTATTTTATTGATAAACTGAGCATTGTTTCTGCATATGCAAGCTTTAGTAGAAGCTGTAGAAAAAAAATCAGAAGCGAGTAAAATTTGATCGAGTTAGTTGATGTAAGGTTTTGTAATTTGGTCGAAAAGTCGCATTCGTTGTTTGTAAGCTTTTAGACGTTTTGTAGTAGTAAAATTCGAATTTACCATGAACTTTGTAGAAGATGTGAAGTATTTAGTATGATGGTTATTTTGAAATTTGTTGCAACAGATTTGAAATTTGGTTACATGTTTGTCATTAATATAAATTTGAATTTGTATTATAAATGTAATATGTTTGATGTTTGTTGTTACATGATATGGTTCAACAAAATCAAATTTATATTTATAAATTTAAATCTATATTATAAATGAACTTTGTTTGATGTTATAAATGATGTATTTTAGTAACATATTTCCCAACGGTTATAACCGTTGGGAATGTCCATATTCCCAACGGTTATAACCGTTGGGAATTCTCATATTCCCTCATATTCCCAACGGTTATAACCGTTGGGAAATATGTTGTAGATTTTGTCACGTACCTATTTGTAACGGTTATAAGCGTTACAAATTTGATTTGTAATGGTTATAACTATTGTGAATTGACAATTTTGGTGTTGTGTTCCAAGGATTGATCGGTTAGTGGACTAAACAGCCGGACGTGAATTGATTTCATTCATGGACGCGTACTCTGGATACCACCAGATTCCAATGCATGTCCCGGACCAGGAACATACCAGCTTTATTACTGGAACAACCCACCAGAGACTGGTAAACAGGATGTTCAAAGATTAAATTGGATGCTCGATGGAAGTCTATGCGGACGATATGCTCATGAAGTCACGACATTCGGGAAACCGCGTTGACGATTTGGCAGAAATATTCGGCATTCTCCAAAAATATGAGATGAAGCTAAACCCTTGGAAATGCTCTTTTGTCTTTGCGTCAATGAAATTATTGGGCTTTATTGTGAAATCACGTGGGATTGAGGCCAATCCGGAAAAGATAAAGGCGTTAAGAGACATGGAGGCCTCGAAGATGGTTAAGGAGGTCCAAAGCTTGACCGGGAAGGTCGTCGCCCTAAGTCGATTTATCTTCAGAACCATCGACAAATGCATCTCATTCTTTGATGTAATTAAGAAGGGCATAAGTCTGAAGGGAAAAAGGATTTTTCTTGGATGCAGGAGTGCACAGACGCATTCCAGGCTCTTGTTGATCACTTAGAGAGACCTCCGTCCTCTCAAAGCCAGTGGATGACAAGGACTTGTTTATATATCTGGCAGTGTCGGTGCATGCTTTGAGTGCTGCACTCATACGTGAGGAAGTCCGCATCCAACGACTAGTCTATTACATTAGTACACGATTGATAGGAGCAGAAAGAAATTACCCGAAGCTGGAAAAGCTTGCATATTGCTTGTTGATTGCTTCAAGAAAGCTCCGCCCCTACTTTCAAGCTCATCTGATCAAAGTTCTTAACAAATCTTGCAATGACCTAGGACTTCTGGAAGGCTGTTTAAATGGAACATTGAATTAAGCCAATATGATATAACATTATAACCCATCACCCTCGGAGGGTTATCCATGGTCAAGCTTTGGCGAATTTCATAGTTGAATTCACTGCGCGAAATGATACTCCAGAGAGCAGTGGTGAGCAAAATGCTAGGTGGAAGATGTACATGGATGGTGCATTAAACGGACATTGTTCCGATGTTGGAATTGTACTTGGCACTCCTGAGGAACGTTCAATATGTTATGTCCTGAGACTTGATTTTCCTGCAACAAACAACATAGCGAAGCTTTGATCGTAGGACTTAAGATTGCCAAAGAACTAGAAATAAAGACTACATATTTTCTATGATTCTCAACTAGTGGTGTGTCGAGTGCGAAAAAAGTTTCAGGCAAAAGGAGAAAGGCTAGCCCATTATATAAACCAAGTCCTTGAGCTGCTTAGTGGCACTGAACATTATACGATAACACATATTCCCAGAGAGAAAAATGCGAAGGCTGACTCACTGGCTAAGTTGGCAAGTTCTAGAGATGCACAGCTCATGGGCTTAGTTCCGGTGGAAATATTATCAGCACCGAGCATTGATCAGATGGGTGTCGATTGGATCTTGGAGGCTGAACCTGAAAGAGAGTTATGGACGACTCCGATAAAAGACTACTTATAGAGAAGAGTCCTTTCCTATAGGAGGAATGAGCGATGAAGACTCCTTCGCCAAGCTCCGAGATATATCATACAAGAAGGATTGCTATATAGGAAGAGTTTTTCTGTCCTTATGCATCGATGTGCTGCTTATGATGAGGCCAAACAAGTCTTGGGAGAAGTGCACGAATAGGCCTCTGGCGACCATACTGGGGGACAAACCCTGACGAAGAAGATTCTATGCTATGGGCACTTCTAACTAACTGTCAACCGAGATGCAACTGATTACACCAGAAAGTGCGACAAGTGATAGAGTTTTGCTAAGATTCCAAGATCCCCGTCGATGGAAATTACTCAAATGGTCAGTCCTTGGCCATTCGCAGTTTAGGTGATTGATTTTTTGGTGTATTGTCGATATTTAAGGTGGTGCAATGCACACCATCATCACGATTGATTACTTCACCAAATGGGCTGAGGCGGAGCCATTAGCCATAATTACCACGAAGAAAGTGATCAACTTTTTAGTTTAGAATATTATCTGTCGTTTTGGAGTTCCACAGGCGATCGTTACCGATAATAGAACCTAATTCGATAACATCGAGTTTAAAGATTCCTACCGCTGACATCGCATAAGGAAGATATTTGTTGTGGTGGAACAACCCCAGGTGAATGGATAGGTTGAAGCTACAAACAATATTATCGGGTCCATTCTTAAGAAGTGATTGGAAAAGGCTAAGGGCAAATGGGTAGATGAACTTCCATTGGTACTTTGGGCTTATCGAACGATCCATAAGTCAGTGATTGACCATTCTCCATTCGCTCTAGCCTACAAATCAGAGTCTATGATCCCAGTTGAACTGGAAGTACCTTCTTATCGGCTAATTCATTACAATCCACAGATGAATGAGCAACTCATTTTGGAATGTTTTGACATGATCGATGAGAAGCAAGATGAAGCTGACTTGAGAGCAGCTGCGCACCAAAACCGAGTCGACCGATATTACAATGCCAAGTTCAGGAATCAGACCTTTGAAAATTGGTGATCTGGTCCTCAAATGAATCTTCCTAGGCCCTGGAAACTTAGGTCCGACATGGGAAGGTCCGTACGCAATAAAACAAAAGCTTGGAGATGGCACTTTCAGGCTTGTAATAGTTGATAGGATCTCACTCTCGAGAGTGTGGAATAGCGAGCATTTACGACGCAATTTCACTTAGAAATAAATTTGTACATAATTTAATTGAGCCATGTAATAAGACAGAATCTATCATTTCCCATTTTCAATTAATGGCTTCCTGGATCTGTCTTTAAATTGCTTAAGAGTTGTGAAATGTGATCGACTCAAATAAACCTACATTTGTATAATGTAGGTGTGTAGGTACTCAGAGATAGGTGCCAACCAAACTTCCATGCTCCATGATCGGACCCTTGAAGTTTAATCACTCTCGGTGTCCAAAGAGCTAACTCTTACCCCTGACATGGGGGCAGGAGTATAAACTAAAAACGGACGTGATACGACCGTCCATATGCTAATTCTCACTTTAATATGGGGACGAGAGTATAAATCGAAAGGAACATGATTCGGTTGTTCGTCACTCAACTCTCGTCCTTAGATTGAGGACAGGAGTGTAAACTTAAGTGGATGTGATTTGACCGTCCATCCGCTAGCTCTTGCCCTTGATGTGGGGGTAGGAGTATAAACTAAATAGGACGTGATTTAATCGTCCATTAGTTAACTCTTGCCTTTGCAATGGGGGCATGAGTACAAACCCAAAAAGGAGATGATTTGACCATTCATCAGCTAACTCTTGCCCTTAATGTACGGGCATGAGTATAATTCAGAATGGATGTGACACGACCGTTCAATTACTAATACTTTGCCCGAAGTAGGCAAGACGAAAGATCCATGCCCAGTGTAAGATGGGATCTTACCTATAAACTTTGATCTACGCCCAGAGTTAGGTGTGATTGAAAATAAACGTCCTGGATGAGGATGTGCAAACTACGATCTTAAGTAGTTGGCTCAAACCAGCACCTGGAGCTTGGCGCGATCAGATGTTTTTATCCTGGAAAAGTACCAAACCATTACACTGAATGGTTTATCCTAATTGATGCCCAGAGGTTGGAACTTCAATGATTACCTTGCATGCACTAGAACGATAAAAGGTCGGCAAATCACGGAATGGACTAATGACTTATCCCAATAATGACCATGACAAGAGATGGAAGTTGCATTTCTTAAGTAGTTGGACACATATACATAAAGATATGGCAAAACAAAAGTCTTTATTATTCAAAGCCAAAATAAGACTTGAAAGAAAAAAGTACAAGTTTCATTTATGACTAAGCTAAAGAAGAAAAAAAGAGGCCGAATCTGCACAAATACCGGCCGAGAGAACAAAATCGGACGATCAAAAATAGCCTAAGTGCTCATATGCAACCAAAATGCACAAAGAAGATGGATGATCACTTCTTGATTCTCCTCTTTCTCACCTTTCTATCCTTTTTCTCTGCAGAAGATAGCGCACTGGATCCTTTCGGTTGCTTCCTTATCTTTCCTCCGCTTCCTTTGCCTTTCGATTGAGTGCTCTACGATGATCCAGCAGGCACGCTCTGGGTGCTCCCGGGCGAAGGAATGGTGATGGGAGCAAAGATAGTCTGACCGGGCAGAGCTATGGATAGCGGAGGAGAAAAAGTCTCTATTTTCTCCAGCTTGACCTTTTTGGCTAGGACCAGTTCCTGCTCATGGGCACTTATGGTGAGTCCTCGTAGAGGCTCGGAGGACCTAGTAATAGTAACATCATCATCAATCCGAGCTCCCTGGAGGTCATCGGTCCCTTCATCTTAAAGAGCATCTATCATCTGTTCGCCAGCCCTAAGAGTCTCACTAATCGGAATAGTCGGCGCCGTCATCGAAGTAGTCACGGTCATCGATTCTATTGTAGTCACTTCTTGACCCGACTGTATATTTTAGTCAGGAAGCGAGAAGACCTAGGGCTGACCTGAAAATTGAGAGATATAAAAAGAGAGATTAGCGATGTCAATCGATGACATATGGACTCTATAAAATATAGACAAGGTCAGTGAGATGCCTCCTTCAATTTGGGTCTCTGTGTGGACCAGAGTGCCGCCAGAGTTCCTCTCCAAAATAGGAGAAAGGATAGCAGGCTTATGCATTTGAGGTTGATCTGGATTGTATCATAGGACCGAATATGGATCAGGAATAGTTTTGGTTCCGGGGGTGTCCCCAACAGAGGTGACAATCCAGAACCTTTGCCTAAGTCTTTTTGCGCTCTAGCGGCTAGCTCTGGATGGAGAATAAACCGACCTTCTTTCAGAATCTTAGGCTTATCTCTTGCTAGGATATCCTTCTCAAGCTGTGTTGGATCTACCTCATGACCTTTAAGAAATTTCTTTTCTTCCTCGACAATTTGTTCCTAAGCGAGGGTAAGAATTCTGAGGTAATCTTTGTTGAACCACCCCAAGTTGCAGCATTTGAGAACGTTGGCATTATACGTGTTAAGCAATGGCTCGAATTTCTCCATTATGCGCTATTTCACAGCTTCAACCTCCTTTTGGACAAGTGCGTCCTTTCATCCCAAGTAGCAAGCAACTCTTCACAATAGTCCCTAGCTTGTTGGAGAGCGTCGTTCTTCTCTTTTATTGCTCTCGAGTTTGGCTGACAGCTCAATCACCTTCTTCTTTGAGGCATCTCTTTCCAGCACTAAGGTGTGGTTCACATGATGCGCGGTTTTAGTCTCATCACGATGCTTATTTCTCTCATCTTCAAGCGCCTTGATGGCGTCCTCGGCTTTCTTCTCATCTTCGACTTGTGATTTCCTTAAGTTTTTAACCTCTGCATCAAGATGAGTAATGATTCTTTTGTCCTGCGCTGCCGTGAGATTCAGATTATCAATCTCAAGTTGCCTTTCTCTCGAGACCTTGGATATTTTCTCAGCTACCTACAGCCATATATTGTATTGGTTATAAGTGTCCATTACACAAGCAATGGCCATGTCTTGGACATCGGGTAGAATTCTCTTCAAGTTGGGCATGAACATGAGCCCATCAAAACAAACACCTGGAAATTGTTCTTTTAATTCAGCCATTTGGGCTCTGGCGGCAAGTTCTTACCCCGTAGTGACGACCAGAGCTTCAATTGACTATTTGCCGGCTCTGTATTGGGAAGTCTCAGAACTACTTTGATGGCGCTTGTGGTTGGAGGATCGACTGGAATGAGAGGGTGCCAAGTGCTGCACAGGAATGGAAGCTGGATGAGGTGCGCGAGAAACATCACCTGGTGGAAAGTCATTGTGGCGATTAGAATGCATATCTAAGCCTCTGGGTGATGGTGACCTGGACCTGGAACGTCATTTGGAAGCAGAGTCATGTGATGGATAATCTCCATCGTAGCTACTCCTGCCTCTATCTTGACTAGATCGATAACCAGACTCAGAATCTCGACCACTGCCCTAATGATATGAGCTTGGACGATGTTTATATGATCCAGATGCATTTTCCTCAAGAGATTGATATATTTATTTCTTCTTCTCCATGGATCCTGTAAAAGAAACAAGAACGAATTGGTTTCGACTAAATAGGATAAGAGTCAAGTGTAGCATAGTGTCGTGAAGTGCACGTGTACGCGAGTGTCCTAGTGTCCCCCCGATGGACCATGTTCTGGAGCTTGGATCATAGGAGTGATCTCCCTCATGCAGATGGGTGGAATGTCATCTTTGAAGCGAATGGGGGAGTCAAGACCCTTGAGGCACATGTCACCGATGCTAAAGGAGCCGAACTCCATAGGAATCAACCCCAACTTAGAGAATGTATCTGTGGAAGTAAGAGAAGGAGTTTTCTCAACAATCGTAACAGATGGAGGCTATGTAGAAGTTTGAACCTTAGAAATATTCATGACTAGTCTCTTCTTCTTGGTAGACTGTTGGTTGTCTATGGGTTGTTCAGCCAAGGAATTGTGGCCCACATCAGTATCATCATGGCCAGCTTCGTTATTTCCACCTGCGATTCGCCTTCCTCGACATGTTCTTCCCTTTCTTCAACATTTTCTTCAACTTCTGCCCTTGGACTCGGGACTGGAGGCACATCTAGATTAGCATTGCCTCCTTCGGGCGAGTTATTGTTGTCGTCATCGTCGTCATCACCAGTGGCCACTTGGACTAGAACAATACTACGGCCCGCTTCTAGCAGATTATGAGCTAGGAGATTCACATCGGAGGGAAGAATTCCAATGTCTCTTCCCCTCTTTGGAAGTACCATGAGAAATCTGAGGGCATCTACAAGAGCTGCACCGCTAAGCCTCGTCGGAACATCTGAATGACAGAAAGAATATGAGTTAAGTTCGATAACTAACATAAAGAACTCATAGTAAATGAATGAGGTAAAACTTACGTCTAGATATCCATCTTCGAGAAAAACCCGGTGGACAGCGCACGTAGAACCATTCACTTTTAAAATAGCACAACTTGTTCCATGTGCAAGTGACAACTCTGCAATTCTTTAGTGGCTCCAAGTAAGTTAAAGTAAGGCTTCCCTTTTGGCTCTTAAAACTGTATATGTACCAGATTTCCTCGCCACTGGGTACTCGATGCAAATGTTGAACGAAAACAATATACGTGCCGAGAAGGAAGGCGTAGCTATTCGTGTAACTATGTCGGAGCTAATCTCATAAAGTTTAGAACTCGATGAATAAAGGGATTGAACGGAGGAACACATCCCCCGGACACATATATCTATTGTAAGCAATGTAGCCTTATGAGGGACTATGAGCTCTCTGATGGCGAGAAGGTACTAGCACGTCATCGAATGGAATTCCATGCTTGGTGAAAATTCTGCAAAGAGATCCCTTGTCGATCTTTGAAGCAATGGAATCGATAGGGTCGTCTAAAAGAATAGCATCTTCGAGAGTATCAGGAGCAGATTCATCCTCTAGCCCTTCTACAAGCTCTATTGGATTTTCATGAATTTGATGTTCAATATGTGGATATTCTTGTTGATGTACTGGAGTTTGCCATGCAAGTGGAACCATAGTCGAGCTAGACTTGGTGTCGAATTCAATATATCTGGAAGTAGATGGAACTGTGGCTTGAGTGGCAAGATGCTCGAAATGTCTGTGCTCCATTTCAATAAAAAAAACTCGATAGATAATCAACATCTGATTAATTATAAGATGTGTTCCCCATGCTAAAGTGAAACCTAATGCGATGTCGTGCAGTGTAGTGCAATTCGAATTTGGATATCGTCCGAGGTGACCATCATCGCTGACCATCCTAACGAGCATTATGTTATCGACCATGCTTTGGAAATGTTTCAAGTCTAAGAAGAAGCTCAACACAAAACCACAAGACGAAGTTTACTTATGAACTTAGATTTAACGAAATTCACCTAAGAGCTGGATTTATGCCAATCCAACTACTTAGGGAATTTTCCTCCCTCTTCTCTATCCTCTCCTAAACCCAAACCATGGCCATCCATGTTGGTCCTCATCCATATCTAAGTCCACCTCCGTAGATATGTGGTCCCTAACTCCTCTACCTACCTAAAAGGCTTCGATTTTGAGAATGATTCAAATGGAGATTCGGGTTTGGAAGTTAGAGTCGTGGATCGGTGGGTTTGTTTGAGGCTATGTCCAAGGAGGCGGCACTGGTAGTGCCCAAGTCAGGGTAGGAGGTGTTGATCGACAATGGTCACAAGCAAGGAGAGGTGGCGATTTGAAGGTAGGTCTCTATTGGAAAAGATGACGTTGTTAATGGCAGAGCTCTGGATCGGTAGGAATAAAAGTGAGAAAGAGAATGGAAGAAAGTGGGTTATATAACCCAATAAGACTTATTTTCCAGGCAATAAAACAGGACTTTCCCCAAGTCCTGGATCGGTACTGATCCATGGATTTGGACCGGTACCGATCCACGATTCCTTCTCTATAAAAAAAGGATGATGGACATAAACTATACATATGCCCATATGGTTACATGCGTAGGATAATGAAGCTATGCAAGAATAGGCATGTGTACGAATATACGTGAACCTATCCAGAACCAACAGCTAAGATCAAAGAAATCAAATTTAAACCTTGAAAATCCATAAAAGGAACCAGTTCAAAATTACAAAGCTCGGAATGTCAAATTATGAGAGCACACTCCGGATTTATAGTGTCGGATGCTAGTGGAGCGTCACAAGGAATAACTATAGACATAACTTTTCACAATGTCAATAGCAAGAAGGATAACGACTATTCGAAGTACAAAATGGAATCCTTCAAAGCGATCCTGACTTGTTTTGATTCGAAGCACATCACGTTTGAAACGAGATGTACTTTAGAGGGGCAAGTGTTATACAACCTTTTGACCAAGCAATATTCGAACAGATTGGATGAGTTGAACTTGGAGTTATCGAGGCAGAAAACCCATAGAGATATCCCCAGAGTCGAACCAAGTACAAATAGAGCCACAGGACAAAAACAAAGCCAACACAAGAGAAAAGGAACTGATATCCACCTAAGTGGTGGCTCGATACTAATCCAAGCTCCTAGATCAGTAACGATCCAAGTTTTATCTTCCAAAGTTTGCCCCCGTCTCTATTACATACTAGTGATGATCCTACAAGCCTATCTCAAGTGTTATTTTGTTGATTTAAAGCGATTCTCTATCGATCTCCATAAGCTCTTGAGTTAGCAATTTTGTTCTTCCATGGATCCATCATTTGGACTCAGAAACAATGTAATAATGGTGCAGAAAAGTTTGGAATCACGAAGCTAACCACCAATCGAGCCAAGACAAGAAGGCCAAAGTAATCCATATGATCAACTTATGGATCGATACCCATGCATGATAATTGATCGGCTGTCCCTCTATTTCTTTGAAGAAACGGTCTATGGTATGAAAAACGAGGTGGAGATTTTCTAAATGAGATTTTAGACTTCCTACCTCTATAAATGGAGAACATAGCTTATTTCTAAGAATCTTTTGGCTCCTGTTTTCCCTAATTCTAACTAGTGCAGGACCCGTGCTATGCACACGGGCAGTTATGAAGTAAGTAATGTTTGCATGTTAGTAGAATTCAATTTCAAAGTCTTATTTTAGATCAATGTATCTATGTATTACAAAGAAGATTAAAATGTATTGTATTTATTTTTGTACTTATAAAAGCCAATGACTTATAGTGTTGTCAAGGTGGGAGATCAGAGACTTCGTTAAAAATGTTTGGAAAGTCTCGAACTTTGGACACAGATAAGAGCCCATCATGTGATAGGCTAAGAGAATATAAATAGCTTAACTTGACCGAATTTTTAGGTGTACAACGATCATCTTTATCTTTCCCCTTACAACACTTTAACCATACGATCCTCCTATCACAATCTAAGACAACCCCATTGTAAAATAACCAATCCATCCCTGAGATAAGTGCATACCCCTCAAACCTAAAACATACGCATTACATATAAATCAACATTACATATATCCACCACTAGATCTTTGAAAATCATAGAAGGTGTGTCGACCCCCCGATATGATTTAACACAACTATAGGGCTGTTAACAAATTGAGTCTTTAGTCCTAAAGAGTTAATAACATTCTTAGCTATGAATGAATGTAATGCTCTAGAATTAAATGAGGTACAAATACTATTTCCAGATATAAAGTTGTACCTTCCATCACAGCTTTTCCTTTGTTCCTAGAAGGAGGTCTGCTTAAGATAGGTGCAGCCTTAATGGCATAAGCTTTCCCACTTGGAAGTGATAACACCTCCCTTTGAACTCTTCTCTCATCAAGCTCACTTTGCAGTCCTTATAATTGCCCCTTCTTTTGACATCTACGACGTGTCACATCCCCATTCTTGATCTTTCCCTTGGTTTTCTTATCTGCCCAGAATCCTCCTTTCTTTGCTCCACCTTGATTTTGCACCTACCTTACCTTGTCCATTTCCTCTAAGAAACAATCTAAAGCAGGGCCTTTTCAACTATCATCTCATAGGTGGTGCCTGCGGGTTCTTAAGTGGAGAATTTAGGCCTTTTACAAACTTCATTGCCTTCTTTGCAGGGGTACTAATCGGCTCATCACAAATTTAGCTAATTCCGTGAGCCTATTGATATACTCCTATGGAGTCTCCCTGCCTTAGTTTGATAAACTTCTTCAGTTGCAGACTTACTTCGGCTTTGGACGTGAATCTTGATTTAAAGCAGGCCCTGAATTTAGTCCAGGTAATTCCTTCCTCTTCATTCTCTTGAATAACTATAGTCCACCAACCAACGCTTCTCCCTTTAGGTGCCATGCTGCTATCCTCTTCTTAACATGATCTTCCCATCCTAGCTCCCATAATATACGGTCATAATCGTTAATCCACGCCTTAGTTTTTACAAAGTCTTCCGCCCTCGAAAAGGCTCATCCTCTCATATTTAGAAAATCATTACACGTCTTTCGAAAGTCTAGTGGGTAGGGTGCTGGTTAAGCGGGCGGAGCAATTGGCGTTGCTGGTGTAGCTTGTTAAGGAATAGGAACTTGCCCCCACTAGCCTTAGAAATTGTCGATACCATGATGGCATACCCAAAATGGTGGGTATCTCTTATGCGGGTTAGTTTTCTACTTCAGAGTTGTTATTCTCAGCCATTACAACTATCTGCAGGTTCAAAATTTTGGATTAATCCTAATTTCGTAAGATATTATTACCCGCTGAATCAAAAGTTTGCCTGGTGTGTTTGCATGCGTTCATATATATATATATGTGTGTGTGTGTGTGTGTAAATATATAGTAAGGTTTTGAAAAATTACAAACATAACAAATGCATACTCTCATGTATATTTATTCTCATTGATCGGACAACCTAAGCTTTGATACCAAATGTAACAACCCTCCCTGAAACGAACTTAATTTTTTACCCAATAAAAGCCCAATGAACCTAAGGTCCATTACAGAGCTGGTCGTTAGTTGGTAAAATAAACAATGTACAAAGCTATCTATCTATACTTTCTGAATATCACAGCGAAATGGATAAAATATAATAACAAAAATAAGTACCCATTTCATGAAAAAAAATCTCAGAAATACAACATCTCAAAAATCCATAATACAATGTCTCAAAATAAACCATCATCATGTCTAAAATTCTGGTTACATCCGAATATATCAAAAACATAGATAAATAACTAAACTTCCATAAGTATTCACAGCACCTTCATCTTTTTCATCAGCATCATTGCTCCTAACTTGCGAGTTGTAATGAGCAGGGAGCTAGAACAATAATGTCTGGGGAATGAAAATATCAAGTTTTACCATAATAGTATTTGAGCAGTATCATTTAGATAAGCATTATGTCTTAGCATCCTACACTTTGTCCTACCAAGTATACCTCCAATTGTAAGCCAAAGACTCTTCCAGTCCAGCTCCATAACGTATCTCCAACTATAAGCCAAAGCCCCTTTCTAGTCTAACTTCGTAACCATAATGCAAGTGCAATGCAATTATGGCATGCATTGGGCCCAACGACCCATCTCCGTCAACAATATCCTAACAATGTGAGAGAAAATACCCAAGCTACTTAATACCACTTTAATGGAAAATAGGCGGACTCTGACCATTTAATACATACACCCTACGCAGATCACTGTCATTTAATACCTAAACCTGATGGACCTCTCTTTGGTACTTCCTAGCTAACATCGTTCGAAATCCCATAAGGCCACTTAATACTTCTTTGATGGGGAAGAGGCGGACCCTCCAATAGCCATTTAATACCTCAACCCTGAAATGGACCCCCTTCAGAGATTTCCCACTACTGCACCTAAAAGATAGTCCCAACCATTTAACACTTCTTGAGTGGAAAGAATGCAGACCCTACAACAGCCATTTATTACCTCCAATCTAGAAGTAGGTCTATACCAGGGTATCTGTTCTATGATCCATAACCCAATCCATGACATCTTACATTAGTCTCTCGCATTATTCCAACTATTCATAGGTGCTAATAGTAAAATTAGCTAGGTAGACTTACCCTACAGAATTAGTACTAACCTCGCATCCACCTTGGATATTAATATAGACGATGTCTCACATCAGTCCCAGTTTGCACCAAAAATTGGCACAAACACCCAATAGAAGTTTTGAAGAGAAATAAATGAAGAATATAAAATAAAAACAGAGGATAATAACTAAGAAATGGCAGTAAATTGAAGCAATAACACGAACACAACCATTTACAAGGGTTCGGCGTTGTATGACTATGTCTACTTTGAACATATCGCTTTATTAATCACTTTGTAAGCTGAGTAAAATAGGGATCAGATGAAAATTCTTAGTTACAATAAAGTACAAAGCAACTAGCAGCGTAAAAGTCCTCAAAATGAACAACCAAGCCTGTATTTATAGACAAAGATGGCCAGATATCTCCCTGAAAACTCGGCAGAAGGACCTTCAGAACCATATGGACCCACAAGAGGGATCGCATAGCCCAATTCCCAAAGAATAGGGATCAGTACCGATCCCTATCTTGAAGGAATTTTGGGGTGCGATCCCTATGGTAGCTTCCCCATGTTGAAATATGCTTAGCCTTCAAGTTTCATGCCAATTGGATTAGTAGAACTCAAGTTATTTCTTGATCCTTGCTTGAATATGAATTGCTCACTGATTTCAACCGATCCCTCTGACTCCATCATTTTAAGGTGCGACCTATAGGGTAAGCTCCCTAGGATTCCCACATTTTGCTCACAAAATTTTATATGCATTGGACTTGTGGATCTTGAGATATTGATTATTTTCTATTGAACTACATTAACTTCTTGAAACATATTGATACCTATTTTGGAAGTTGATTTTTACCGATCCCTCTTATATGTTGAACCATATTCCATACTTCGAACATTCTGCATTGCATATCTCTTATTTCGTTTGATTACGGGTTCGTATTACCATCCGTACTTGACTTATGGACCCTACAATCATCACCCTTGGAATTACTGTCCTTAATGAACTTCGAATCTAACTTGTCCAATCAGTTCGAATATAGCTGGATCAAAATGTCGAATATTAATTGTCCTCCAAAGTACATCTTGTGCTGAACATGACATGCTTTGAATTGAAGAAGGTTAGAGTCGTCGGAAAGGAATTCACCTAGTTTTCTGAATGGTTGCTGCCCTTCCATCGAATTATTTTCCCAAAGCGCTGAACCTCTCTTTGGTTGTCATGACGTTTGGTCGATTTCCAATAGTATAAATCCAGGATTATACTCCTTAATTGATATCTATGTCTGATTCCACGAGTGTAATAAGCTTTGGTTATCTGATCCAGCCTTGAACATGGAGGCTTCAGGTTTGAATTCAATTTCTGTCTTCTTCAAAAATTGACCTTTTAGAATATACACGTGCACGTTCGGATGCACGTTCGAGTACACGTTCATGTAGTTGGCTCCTGGATGCATTTATACATTCACGGGACATCGCCAATTTTTGTTGAGTTAGATGCAATTTCATTGCACCTTGTATATATATGCTTTGCATAATTTTCTTGCCCATATTTACATGTACAAAAGCCCATAACCGATCCCTTTTTTTCTTTTTTTCTTACACATGTACGGATCAGCGTTCTCCTTGCCAATCCTTCCTTCTAATTATATATATATATATGTATGTATGTATGTATGTATGTATGTATGTATGTATGTATAAATGTATGTATGTATAGGGATCAGCATTCTTTTAGTCGACCCCTTCTATTTTTTTATATGCTTACAGGGATTGATATTTTCCTGATCGATCCCTCCCTATTTATGTCGACCTCAAAGACACGGGCCGAGCCCTTGTCCCTATATATAAGCTAGCACTCCTTCCCCTCAAACTTTACTTATTCATCTCTTCCCTATTTACTTTCATCCTTATACTTCCTTTAAGTTCAGTATCGAAGCCTCCCCTGTCTTGAAAGAAAACCCGACCCCTTCCTTTCGAATTAAACATCGCCTTGATCTATAATCTCGCCTTCCTATTTTGCTTTAGATCATCATTTTGCCTCCCATTTGAATTGCAATCCAATACTTCTTCTCATACAGCTTATCTTCTATGTATTTAGGTAGGTTTTCTCATCTTTAACTTTTGATTTTATGACAAGATGATAGGTTCTATTACATTGGCGAATGGGTTGGAGTTTGATGCAATAGAGAGATGATGGTCAAACCTGTTTAAGGATACGAGATATATGATGGAGTAGGGTTCGGTAGAACAGTAAAGAAGGAGGAAGAAAGGTGCGTAGGATGTAGGGATCGATCAAAAGGCTTGAGGGATAGCACAAAAGTATGAGAGGAGTAGGATTGGCCATTTTTGGCTCGCATGGAGGGGTCGGTAATTTTTGGTTTGCATGGCGGGTTTGGTGGTATGGTGAAGGGATCGGTTGTTTTCGTTAGTGTGGTTTAGATGGAGGGATCGGTTGTCGCCATGGAAAGGGATCGGCATGGATAATTCGGAAAGAGGGATTAGTATCTCGCTTTGGAATAGGGATCGACATATGTAGGGATAGACTACTTATACCTAGCCAATTCTAGGGATCGGCTATTTGTACTTAGCCAATTCTAGGCTTTGGATTGAACTAGAAAACCAATCCATATTCACTTGTTTGAACAAACAGAACCAATTCCGTCCCAATAAACATGAACATATGATGATGATGAACAATAGGACTTGTATATCTACTATTGAACTCGAGATTGAATGACCAAATTCCTGGAACTTAGAATATGAACTAAAACTGAACATATGGACTTTAATAATGGGTTTCACACTTTGATATGCCGATAATCGATCCCAAAGCTTACACAACCAATCAATCTATTCGCCAGTTGAGATGGTCAGCAATGACAATCACTATGGTCGGAATCCAAAGTCTCATCGTTTACTTTTTCTTTTTTTGCTGCTTATCTCTGCATTACACCACACTGCACCACACTAGCTTACACTTAGCACGTGGGGACATGTAAACTTTTATAATCTTGATTATCTACTGAGTTTAGTTGATATGGACTCCATATGTTTAGAGTGTCTAACTGCAATATCTTCCGGACCAACTTCACAACACAACAATCCCGAAGTCGAGTCAAGTTCCGCAACTATATCTGGCGGACTTTCCCTTGATCGTCAAACTAAACAACCGGAGGTTTCCAGCCCGTCGACCGACTTTTTCACTAACATTCCCCTCCTCCTGGCGGAAGATATAAGTCCTGCCCCCGCCATAGAAGGTGCTATATTTTTAGATAACCCAACAGATTCCCAAGCCTCCAGAATTGGTGAGGCCACTCTTCGCAAACTATGTTCTAGACACAGGATTCCGTTCGAAGACGTTCTGGTTCCTTCAGTGAACAACATGGCTCATTCACCCTTAGAAGAGTATACAACATGCAATAAGTTCATGTACTGGGTCGGGTGTGTGCCGCCCTTCAATTCTTTTATCCGGGAGATGCTAAAATATCTCGGAATAGCTCCCGCTCAACTACACCCGAAGAGCTATGCCTTTCTCCACGGCACTTTCCTGCTATTCATGAACGTTCTGTTCCGCCCGCCCTCTCTTGAGGACATCAGGTTTATTTACAACTTTAAACGATAGATAGAAAGACATTCCTACATTTTCCTCGAGCCTTCTCCCAACTATCAAGTCTTAACGAGTTCTTGGAACAAACTCTACCTCTTTAAACATGAATGGTTCTATTTTCGATGTCCGCCTGGCTTTGCGAGGCGATGATTGGAAGGACATAAGTGTCATCTTTGCTTTATTCTCAAATTCTTTAGTCCAAGTCATATCCTGTAAAGGGCGATAGCTTCTCAAGGGAAATTTCTATGATTCGTGCCACCCTGGTTGAAGACAGGGACATTAGACTTCTCGTAACCGATGAATGATTATCTCTGTTTGGGCTGCTGGAAGAAGATCATAGCATTGGGCTTCCAGGAAGCGCTGCACTTCCAAGAAATGCTGCATAACAAGAAGACGATACTAATAACCCTGTCGTGCCTCCAGTCAAAGAGACTCAGGATGACGTTGAAGAGGGTGAAATTAGGGGTGCCAAGATCAATGAGCCTAGCGATGCTGGTGCAAGTCCGAGCAATGCACTCGTGGTTGAATTGTCACAAGGCGCTCAACCTCACATGCCAGCAAGAAGAAGAAAGTTTGCATATAAACTCCGTAGGAGAAAAACAACTAAAGAGCCTGAGTTTATTATCACTTTCGTCGATGAAGAGTCATCCTTCCAACATTTAGAAAGCTTGATGAAAGGGTTTAAAAATCTCCAAATCCCTGATGACATCATGACTTATGACTTCCCCAACGTCAATATTGGGGGGCTCAATTCTCCCACCAGAAGTGGTGACGGCATTCTTCCCACTGACGAAAGGGAGAAAACTCCTATGAGCAAGGCTACATCAACTGGTTTGTTGGGGGGACACTAGGACATTCACAATCACGTGCACTTCACCGCACAATTTTCATTTATCTTTTGTTCAATGGTCACTTATACACTTTTGCTTAGTTTACAGGTGTGATGTCTCAATCCCGAGCTTTCAATCACTTGAGGGGCTCCTCGACGCAGTACGGATCCAACCGCGATTCAAAATCAGGTAGGCGTAGAGAGAGAGAGAGATGACGGTCGAGAAAGAAGTTGTCGCTTAGGGGAATCTTCATCTTCTAAACATAAGTCCCAGTCTCAGTTGTCTCATCAGGAAGTTTAACCTAATCTTCCTGTACACAGTGACGATCAGACTTCTTTTCATGGTCCTCAAGTTGCTGTTCCGCCTAAGCAGTATTCTGGTTTATCTAGCTCCAGACAATCCTATGACTGTAGGTTAGGAAAATGCCCAATCGGCTCTTCTAATCCATTTTTTCCGACTGCGGCTCCTTAGGCTTCCACGGTGGAAAAATTAGCCGAACTTAAGGTCAATTTCCCAAAGATTTGCTTTGACGGGCTTAAGTTCCTTCCCTCCATTCATACAATCCCAGGGTTACTAAGGCAAGTTCTCTCGCATGCATCAACGATGTTTTTTTCAATACAAATCATTCCAACACTTAGCAGAAAAGATCTCTAAGGTGTCTATCGAGAGACAGCATGAAATCGATCGTCTCAAGTTAGAGGCAATCCATGATAAAGATATAATTAAACATTAAGACAATAAGGTCTCAGAGTTGATAGTAAATCTAACCGAGGTAGAAAAGGTGCCAAAGAAACATCTGAGGTGGTGAGTCATCTAGAAGCTTCCCACAAAAAGGAACTTAATGCTGCCTTCAATCGCAGCGGTGCGCTTGCCATAGAAAAAGATACCTTGCAAAAGGAGAAAAATATTTTGGCCCACCAAATTGAGGACCTAGAAGAACTCCTTAAAAAGAAGAGGGAAGAGAAAATTAAAGCTCGGGAGGAATCGCAAAGATATTGTGAAGAGGTCATTGAAGCCCGGAATTTGAAAATTAAGCTTCACGAGCAACTTGCTCAAATTGAATTCCTCAAAGAAGAGGCAAGAGAAGCGGGCCTCAATGTGATTAGAGAATAGATCGAGGCCTAGTTAGAAGATGCCATGGAAGCCGGCTGAAATGAAATTGAGAATATGTTCAATCCCTGATCATTGAATATAATGTTAAAGTCCTTATCCATCGCGATTTGAGTTTTCTTAGAGAGGGCTACCTTGAGTCGCTCATCGAGGCTTGGGAATACATTGTCGAAATGAAAAAGATAACCCTCATTGAAGCTGATTTAGACGAAGAGAAACTGATATGGGAGATTCTTCATGGGGATGAACCTTTAGACCTTGCTACTATGAGACTCTGATACTTTGACATTCTAGCGCCCTCCGGCAAAGGGAAAAACACTGCTGAGTCTTCGGAGTCCGATCCCAAAGGCCCTTCTTCTTTTCAAGCAGCTGGAGCGTCAGTTTCTCTCGATCTGGGACAGGATCTAATCTATGATCTAGACAGACCCGATTATCAATCTAAGGTGCCGACTCCTATTCTGGAAGGGAGCACTCGACAACAACTAAGATTCAGCCGGACGTAGGTATTCCGCTTTATTCTCCACTTTTCGAGAGATTTAGTTCTTCATGCCCAATAGTCATGGGCTTATCTTCTTGTTTCCACAAATCTACAGGTCTTCTGGGTCCCAGCCAAACTCCAAAAAGTGATGCCGCTGTGGAGAAACAATCGACATTTACTGAGATCCCAACGGCCACCGCTAAAGTTATCGGAGCACTTCATGATGATAAAGCTGAAGTACCGCCGTTGCCTGATGAATCGGATGACGTTATGATTACTGGTGCCACCAAACATATCGATGAGCTTAGCGTAAAATAACGCATCGAGAGAGAGGAGTTGTTAAAGAAAAAAGCTAAAGCTGAACCCGTCGATGTGGACATTGACAATCCAAATCTCGTTCCATTACAAGTCATCCCAGCCGGTGGGTGGGTTCCCCAAGAACTACCTCCAACATCTGAAAGCTCTCCTGCTAAAGGCGGTAAAGGATCAAGGAAAAGGACAGGCGGAAGTTCGAGTGGTAGCACTCTTAAGAAATCTAGAAAGGAGAAAAGGTAGAAGAAATAGTCATCACTTTGGCTTAGTTTATATATAGTTTGCATACCTGTTTTTCTCTTTTGTTGGCCATGATTGTGCGGTGCGACCCCCGTTTTTGAATAAACTTGTATCACAATTTTTGAAGTTTATTATGTAAATAAAAGTTTTTTGTTTTTTGTCGAACTCTTATGTGAATTTTTTATTTTAGTAGACGAGCTATTACTTTCCATTCAATGTACTTGTAATTCGTTGCTCTTTGATTTGTATGATAATCCCTTAATTCTATCCCAAGGCTTCTATGTGGTCGTGGTCTTGAGTCGTACCAAACATGGGGCTCAAGCCGTAATGTTACACTGTCGAATTCAGCGGTTCGAATGATTATACTCCTGCCTCTAGTATTTGGTTAGCGGAGTTAAATGGTGGATGGTCGAACTCCATCCTTAGCGAGTTTATACTCCTCCTGTTGGTTTCAGGTCAGAATTTATGGAATAGTGAGTGGTCGAACTGCACTCATTTATTTGTTTATACTCATATCCGCACTCTGGGGATAAGAGTTAGTTAGCAGGTAGTCGAATCACTCCCAACTTATATTTATACTCCAGTCCATACTCTGTAGACTTAGAGTTATTTTGGTAAATGGTCGGATCATACTTTCCTTAATTGATTGATTTGGCCCTATGTCCGAGGTTTAATTTAGTTAGTGATCGGTCGTGTCACGATCGCTTTTGATTCATATTTGTTCCATTATTTGATCAGATTAAGTTGGTCATTGGATTGTCCAATCACATCCATTCCTCGTTAGGCATTCCGTCCATTGGGTTGTGAGCGTGAATCATCAAATGAACGGTCGGGCTATTCTTATTTCATTTAGTTCAGTCATGAACTTATGTAATCGGCTAGCTCCAAACTCTGGGAACCTTCTCGGACATGTCAATACTAGTTAGTCCGGTATTGTAACTAATATGTAATGCTACAACAAACATAGACATCAAGGAAATTAAAAACTTTATTTGCCAAATGGAAAGAAATGACATAATTTATCTTATTACATACCTTTGAAAAAAAATGCTAAAGAAAATCCTGAAATTAAATACAACCGAATGAAAAAGAAATAAACTAAGTGAAATAGCATCGTAAATGCTAGCTATTCCACGCCCTTGGGAGTGTGATGCCATCAACGGTCGCTAGCTTGAAAGTTCCCTCTCCAAGCTTCTGTTCAATGACATATGGTCCTTCCCAAGTAGAATTCATATGCGATGGAGGTAGGAAAAACCCGTTTCAAGATGAGATCGCCGATTTCAAAGGTTCTAGGTCGGACTTTAGTGTTGTAGGACCGGGCGGCTCGGTGTCGGTGCGCGGCTACCCTCAAATCAGCTTCTTCGCGCTTCTCATCTACAAAGTCCAGATATTCCAAGAGGAGATCTTTATTTGTTCTGGGATCGTAGTAGGTCACTCAATGAGAAGAAACTTTGAGCTCAACAGAAATAACGGCTTCAGAATCGTAAACAAGGGCGAATAGAGTATGGCCAGTAGTGGACTTGTGAGTGGTCCTATAAGCCTATAATGCTGTCGGGAGTTCATCCACCCACTTGCTTCTAGCCTTTTCCAAATGCTTCTTCAAAATGAACTTTATGATTTTTCTCACAGCTTCAACTTATCCACTGGCTTGAGGGTGAGTGACTGCCGCAAATCTCTTTTCAATATGATGCCGACGGTAGAAGTCTTTGAATTCAGCACTGTCGAATTGAGTCACATTATCTGTTACAATAGTTCATGGAAGACCAAAACGAGAGATGATGTTTCGAACAATGAAGTTGATTACTTTCTTTGTTGTGCTCATGGCTAATGGTTCCGCTTTGGCCAATTTGGTGAAGTAATCAACTGTGATGATGGCGTACTTCGCACCACTTTTAGAGATCGGTAAGGAACCAATAATATCTATGCCCAATATGGCAAACGACCATGGACTGACCATTTGTGTGATTTTCGTTGGCGGAGCTCTCAAAACTTTTGCATACATCTGGCACTTGTCTCATCGCCTCACATAATCAGCAACATCTCGATTGACAGTCGGTCAATACTACCCGTAACGGAGTATTTTCTTTGCTAGGGTTTGTCCTCCAGTGTGATTACCACATTCCCCTTCATGAACTTCCTTCAGGACCTATTTTATTTCATCATGAGCGATGTACCGGAGTAGGGGGATGGAAAAAACATTTTTATACATAATTTCTTCCTATATGATATAACGTGAAGCCTTACGAAGGACTTGTCATTTTTCATTCCTTCATTCAGGAAGAACTCCCTGTAGCAAATAGTATTTAATCGGAGTCATCCATGACTCCTTCTCAAGCTCCGTCTCTAGTATCCAGTCGATTTCCATCAGGTTTATGCTCGGAGCGTTTAATACTTCAACTAAAACCAAGCCTATTTGTTGTGCATCCTCGGTGCTAGCAAACTTTGCCAATGAATCGGCCTCTTTGTTTTGATCCCAAGAAATGTGTGTAGTATCATAGTACTCAAAATCAGTTAACAACTCTTGGACTTGGGTAAGGTACTGAGCAAGTCACTGTTCTTTAGCTTGGTAATCTCCCCTAACTTGGTATACTACCAATTGTGAGTCATAAAAGATTTCTAGAGAATTTATCCCCAATTCTTTGGCGAGTTTAAGTCCAACAATCAGAGCTTCATGCTTAGCTTCATTGTTTGTTGCAAGGAAATCAAGATTTAAGGCATAGAAAATTGACCGATCTTTGAGAGTTACAAGCACAATTCCAGCTCCCGAACAATGATCATTTGATGCTCCATCTGTACATATCTTCCACCATGTGGTAGGGGTTTTACTGTTCTTTGAGAAATCATCCTATGCAGTAAATTCTGCTATAAAATCCACCAGCGCATGACCCTAGATAGCCCTCCGAGGAAGATAAGTGATGCAAATTGTCTCAGTTTGATGTTCCACTTGAGTAACCTTTAAGACATCTCAAGTCGTTGCAGGACCTGTCGTAATGGCTAGTCGGTGTAAACATTGATAGGATGTGCCTGAAAGTAGGGGCGAGCTTTCGCGAAGCAATCAACAAGTAGTATGCCAGTTTCTTTATCTTTGGATAGTTCCTTTTAGCTCCTGTCAAACGGTTGCTAACATAATAGACCGGTCTCTGGACCCGATTCTCTTCGCGAAGCAATGTGGCACTTATAGCATGTACCAACACAGCCAAGTAGATATACAAGTCTTCATGATCTATCGGCTTTGACAAGATAGGAGGTCTCTTTAAGTGATTCACCAAAGCTTAGAATGCATTTTACAATCTTGTGTCCATTCAAAATTCCTTTTTCCTTCTTCTAATTAAGTCAAAGAAAGGAATGCATTTATAGGTAGCTTTGAAAATAAATCGGGTTAGGGCGGCAACCTTCCCATTCAGGCTCTGTACTTGTTTGATAGTCTTTGGTGCTTGGATATTGCGAATAGCCTGGATCTTCTCGATATCAGTTTCGATTCCGCGGGCATTAACGATGAAACCCAAGAACATTCCTGATGCAATGCTAAAAGAACACTTCAGATATTTAATCTTCATTTTGTAGTATCGAAGGATATCGAACATTTCTGCCAAGTCTCTAATGTAGTCGCTAGAACGTCGTGACTTCATGAGCATATCATCCACATATACCTTCATTGTCTTTCCGATTTGATCTTTAAACATTCCGTTGACCAGGCGTTGGTAGGTCGCTCCTGCATTCTTTAGTCCAAACGGCATTACCACATGGTAATATAATCCAACGTCGGTAATGAAGCTAGTGTGCTCTTGTTTGGGAATGTGCATTGGGATTTGGTTATATCCTGAGTACGCATCCATAGAAGATAGCAATTCACGTCCCATGGTTGAGTCTCCCAGTTGGTCGATCCTTGGAAGGGGAAAGCTGTCTTTCGGGCACGCCTTGTTCAAGTCCGAGTAATCAACGCATGTACGCCATTTTCCATTCTCATGTCTCACAAGTATAGGATTAGATACCCACTTAGGGTAGAGGGCATCGCGAATAAACTCATTGTCTTTAAGCCTATCCACCTCCTCTTTAAGAGCGGCAGATCTTTTCGGATCCATGCCATGCCTTTTTTGTTTCACCGAGATGTGCCTCGGGTCGACATTCAATGCCTAGCTCGCAATGGCAGGCGAGATCCCACACATGTCAGAGTGAGTCCAAGCGAACACGTTGAGATTCGCTCGAAGAAATCTAGCAAGTTCTTTCATCATCGGGGGGCTGAGCTGTGATCCGATCTTTTGGACCCATGACGGGTTGTCGTGGCTGACTATGATGTCAATTGTCAACTTATCTGGTGCAGCCTTAATCTCTTTGGGCTCCTCCTCGTCATCTCTTGGATCTATATTTCTATAGAACTGACTGTGGCGCCTGAGCTAAGTCTCAGGCGCTGGTTGTCAATCTTCAGTGGCTTGGATGCGGATAGACATGTCCACACCCTTACCTTTCTCCTTTCAGTGAGCATCTCTCAATTCAGCTACATAACAGGCATGTTCGGTCATCTGATCACTATGAACAACTCCAACACCATTATCTGTCAGGAACTTCAAAGTGAAACACCAGAGGGCTAGAGCTGCCCGGAACTCAGCTAGGGTCGGTCGGTCCAAAAAAGCATTATATGGAGAGTCGACATCCAAAACAAAAAATGGCAAAATATGCACCCTCTCGCGGTCACCTTCTCCCAACTCAACGGGCAATTCAACATAACCAATAGCTTCAGTTGCAGCACCGTTAAAGTCATGAATGCGGGTTATAGACGATTTTAAGTCCTTGGCTTCTATCTTCATCTGATCATAAGCTTTTTTGAAAATTATGTTTACAGAACTTCCACAATCAACCAATATCCTTCTCACTAAAGCGGGCCAATCATGGCCGAAATGACCATTGGGTCAATCGTCGAAGCCTCTACCTTGTCTGCATCCCTGTTTCAAAACACAATATCATCTATCATTGTACATTGCTGCTTTTTCGGAGCTCCATCTTCTGTACTCGAACAACATTCAAAATTGACATGCTTGATCGCGCTAGTGTAGCACTCCATCTCATGCCAACTCTCATCAGTTGGATGTGGTCCTCCGACTATAGTATTGATTACCAGTCTTCCACCAGTCCGTGCAGGCTCCTTGGTCCTGTGCGATGCTTGTCCTCGGTTGGAGTCGAATGTCCCCTGCCCGCCATCCTGCGGGGTTTTTACAACCCGCTGTAACTTTCTTTCTTGAATCAGTTATTCGATAATATACTGGAGATGCCTGCATTCATTTGTGTTATGACCATAACATTTGTGAAATCGACAATATTTTTTGGTTTGTCTCTACTTCTCCATTGATTCTTTCGGAGGCGGCTTCCTGTACTGCATGGTATTGCAGGTAGACAAATAGACATTCTCTAGAGATATGTTCACTAGTGTGTAAGTATCATACATCGGAATCCGAGGCTTTCCTCTTCCAGAATCCCTCTTTTGTTCTTGGCTCCTATCTCCGCTTTCTTTTGTTGATTCGGTTTGTTCTTGATATTCACTTAAATTCTTCCAGAACTATCACCAAACTACTTCACTGCAATGTTACTTCGTACTCCCTCTCCACTTGGTCCTACAACATTCTTCTTCCTAGAAGATCTGGCTTCATCTTTTCTTAAATATTGAGCTGCCTTTGCATATAAGCGTTCCAATGTTGCAGGTGGCCAATCGCCAAAATCAGATTCTAGACCAATGCCTCTCGTTACGGCCATCAATATTGCATGGTCATTCAGATTATCGATTTCTTTGACAGCTATATGGAATCTCTCCAAATAATCTTTCCGCGATTCTCCCGGAGCCTGGACCACAGTGGATAGGGACATTGCATCTTTGGGGCGAGTTGCGTGCATATGGAACTGTTCCATAAATCTTATTGCTAAATCATCAAATCTAGAGAATGACCGTGAGGGTAATCTCGTAAACCACATCGTTGCTATTCCAGAGAGAGTTATAGGAAAACATCTACACTTATTCGCATCGTCTGCTCGTGCAGAATCCATCATCCATTCATATCTCATGATGTGCTGCCTAAGGTCGGTTTTTTCCTCGTAGGTAGGCATCGATGGCATGTTGAACCTCCTTGGATACTCTACATGTAGGACACTATCTGTGAATGGGGTAAGGCTTCTCGAGATGTCCCAGTAGTCATTGGTCAAGCCTTGGCTATCTCACACTAACTGTCTAACCATAGCCGACAAATCCAGTGTTTGGATAGTTGGTGCCAAGCAATGGTCGTGTTCCACCTCACGTGAATAGTCCGGTAGATGTCTACGGGCCGTTCCACGCCTCCTTGGTTCAACATCCTCTCGATGTGGATCACGTAAATTCAATTCTTCATCATTCCGAGGAAGCAATTGGTCAACATACAACTGAACTCCATCATCCAAATCTGATGTAGCAGCTCCATCTTGGATCCTGGCATGGACAGGTAAGTTCCCTATTCTAGAGGAGGGATCGGTATTGATCTTGAAGACTTACACAAATCGGTCTTGGCAGACTGGGCAGGTTTACCTGTTGATGCCCTGAAGTTTCTGCGCAATATCCGTCAATTCTACGACACATGTGTCTGTGATACTCGTCCGACGAACTAGAATTTTCCGATGCAGAGTAAGGGGTGGGTCCCTCCTTGCTTTCCCACGCTGTTGTTGACTGAGTTGATTCATTAGATCAATATTGGCTTGAATATGCTGATTCAATTATCGACGGTTGTCCACTAGCTCTCTCATCTTATTCTGGAATAATTCAGCTCTTGTAGTGGAATCGGTTGGATTTCGAACTTCAACTAGATTGGCATTCACATCCATTGTTTGATTGCTCGGGCCTTCTTGCTGGATGCTAGCATTTTCGTTACCTTCTACGTTCTGAGAAGTGGATCTGGTGTTCCTAATCATTGTTGATAGCTTTTCTTAGACTTTTGCAAATCCAAATAGAACAAGCAAGCTTCTTGAAGATAACAATGAATCTCCTTCGGGGGATTTATGTAATCCAGTAGCAATAAAGGGATCCTAACAAGCCAAGAATCAAAGTTCTCGGTGAAAGCACCCAAATGTTTGCACTGAAAATTGGCACAAACACCCAATAGAAGTTTTGAAGAGAAATAAATGAAGAATATAAAAAGAAAACAGAGGATAGTAACCAAGAAATAGCAGTTAATTGAAGCAATAACACGAACATAATGATTTATAGTGGTTCGACGTTGTGTGCCTACGTCTAATTTGAACAGATTGCTTTATTGATCACTTTGTAAACTGAGTATAATAGAGATCAGATGAAAATCCTTAGTTACAATAGAGTACAAAGCAACTAGTAGCGCAAAAGTCCCCCAAATGAACAACCAAGCCTATATTTATAGAAGAAGATGGCCAAATATCTCCCTGAAAACTTAGCAAAAGGACCTTCAGAACCATACGGACCCACTAGAGGGATCGCATGGCCTAATTTCCAAAGAATAGGGATTAGTACCGATCCCAATCTTGGAGGAATTTGGGGGTGCGATCCCTATGGTAGCTTTCCCATGTCGAAATATGCTTAGCCTCCAAGTTTCATGCTAATTGTATTAGTAGAACTTAAGTTATTTCTTGATCCTTGCTTGAATACGAATTGCTCGTTGATTTCAGCCTATCCCTATTGAGGGGAGAAGGCCGATCCCTATGACTCCATCCTTTTGAGGTGTGATCCCTAGGGTCCCCACATCTTGCTCATAAAATTTCATATGCAGTGGATTTGTGGATCTTAAGATATTAATTGTTTTCTATTGAACTACATTAATTTTCTAAAACATACCGATCCCTATTTTGAAAGTTGATTTTTGCCAATCCCTCCTATATGTTGAACCATATTACATACTTCAAACATTATGCATTGCATATCTCTCAATTATGTTCGATCACGGCTTCGTATTACCATATGTACTTGACTTCTGGACCCAAAATAGTCACCCTGGAATTACTGGCCTTGATAACAATCGAATCTAACTTGTCCAATCAGTTCGAATATAGCCGGATCAAAATGCCGGATAACAGTCCTTAAGTCACACTACTGATAGTCGGATTAGTCGAGCAGGCTTCTATGTACTTTTCACTGACTTCGCATCCTTATAACATAGTCATATTTCCGCTCTTCGACATAACAAAATATCCTTAGACACACACACACACACCCCACACAACACACACATATATATAATATACCTCACCCGTATTTACGCATAAGGGCCATATAAGGGAAACTCCTTATTTCACCCTTAATTATGGATTAATTACCATAATTATCCTTAACTTCATTCCTATAGGGACTAGCGTTATATATTACCTATTTATTTCATACGTTCATGATGTGCACGTAAATGTGCATATTTTTACTACCATATTTTATCGAATTAAATTAAATAAATGATCATATTGGGTGTTTTACATGTTTAAACCAAAATTCAAATTATTTTCAAATCGTCACATATTCATCTTCATATAGGGGCAAAATGGTCATTTTTGTCCATATATTAGTTTAGAAAATTTAATTGGAAAATTCTATGTTAATTTTGTAGGAATTTTAATTCAGATACAAGTGGTTTCATGAAGATATATGCATGCACAAGAGTGAAGATGGAAATAATTCATGGCATGAACCATGGAGGACCCCACCTACCCACCTACCTTAATGTACACTTAGAAGCTAATGCACATGCTAAAAGGCCATTAAAGCTCCATGCACATTTAAATGAAGGATTATTTCATGCTAATGGTTACTTGGCCACCACACTTCCTAAGGGGTAGTTTGGGTAGTTCCTAAAAAATGGATTAGGCTTTTAAAACATGTATAAATACCCCATATGTTCATGTAACTCTCCTCTTTTTTAGGCTTTCTTCTCTTTAGTTTTAACTTAGATTAAAAATAAAAGAAAGCTTTCTTTCT
The DNA here is from genome assembly GCA_030737815.1 of Allium fistulosum. Taxonomy (NCBI): domain Eukaryota; kingdom Viridiplantae; phylum Streptophyta; class Magnoliopsida; order Asparagales; family Amaryllidaceae; genus Allium; species Allium fistulosum. The sequence goes on from JASFAW010000015.1 coordinate 5,798,996, forward strand.
CTTTTCATGGCTACTTAGCCATTTTTATCTTATGTATTTTTTTATGCAATGTTAATTATTGTTTCCTTTTAATTACATGTTCTTTTCCTTTCATGTTGTAGTGTAGATCTCTTTTATTTTATGCAAGTAGAATAGTTTTTCCTTTTATTTTGCTCTCTTTTTCCTCTTGTTAGTTTCATGCTACTTGTGTTGATACGATAACACAAATGAGAGGCTAATCCCTTCAATTTAGGGGTAATGAAGCCTCTAATCATGTAACTTCAACATTTTGATAATTATTGCTCTCTTTTTGTGCTTAATGGAAACATTTGAAGTGGTTTAATGATGTTGTTTAGCTTTGAATTTGATAGTCTATGTTGTTCATAACAAATAGGCTATGCTTAAACAAACAAAACACAAATTGCCTCTTCATCTAAATATGATTATGACAAAGAAGTGAATGTTGAAATTAAAATTTGATGGTTTATATTTCTAAACAATAGTTAATAGGCCATGCTTAAAATAGATTTTGCTTTCAACTTTGTTGTCATATTTCACGAGAGTTAAATGTGTATTAGTGGTTGTGTTATAGTTTGTATTAGGCTAATTAGTAACACAAATATACCATACTTATGATAAGCATATCAACTAATTACACTAATGACAAGAAAAAAGAGATCATAACTTCATTTTGTTGATTTATGTGATCTAGAGAGTGGAAATTGCCTCTAAATTGCCTTTACACTCTCATATTTTTATCACTTTTTTTGTTAGTTTTTTACATTTTTAGCTTAACACTCTCTCTACTTTGGTATAATTTGATTGAATAAAATTTTAAAATCAACAATTCCCTGCGAATCGACCCGTACTCGCCACGTACTACCAATTATACGCCGTGCGCTTGCGGTTATTTTAATTTGAAATTTATCGGCGATTTTCTAAACCGATAGAAAATTCGTCGTTAAACAAGTTTTTGGCGCCGTTTTAGGGGAATTGATTTGATTTTTTATTTTCTATTCTTCGAATTATTTTTGTTTGATTTTTGTGTGATTTTATTTTATTTGTTTGTTTGCATTTAAAAAAATATATTGTGTGTGTTTGTTTGTGATTTTCGTTATCATTTTTTTGTACGCATCTCTTGTGTTTATTTGCATTTGCATATTTCTATTAAAAAAATCAACATACACAAGAATTTAAAAAAAATTGTATTTCATTTCCATTATCATTTTACAAATTTTCCCGTGTTTTTGCAAACTTTAACCTCCACCGTTTACAATTTTACAATCTTTGCACCCCTACCTCTTCACAATAGCGCTTCAACAACACAAACAATAGTTCACCCCCCATATCTACCTTCGGCCACCCATTCAAACATCCAAATAACCACACCCCAATTTCAACTGCTTCCTCTCCACTGCATACCACAAACAACAGTGAACTTCATTCACTGACCATTCACTTCATCCACACCCGACCACATTCACTAGTGAACCATACAACGCAGTAAAACTCCTCTGCATCATCAAACATCAAACAACAGACTTGTACACAAGCCCTGCCACCTTCTACGATCAACAGTCAGTTCATTTGCCTTTCACTGTTACATTACTCTACAAACTACCCTGCACACCTCTTCCACAACCACAGTTCAACTGACCAACTCATCTGCCTCACCACTGTACTAACCATACCACTTCATCCTACATGCCATCAACCCCCTGACTGCTGACCACCAGAACAACCAGCAACATAGCTACAAATCACCCCTCCACTGTGATACACCAACCATCCAACCATCATTCTCCTACGATCACCAACATCACATACAAGCAGTAACCACGCCATTGCCATTCCACTGCCAGTAATACAACTACTGCTCTTCATCATAGACTCTGCAATCAACATCCCACATTTGTTCACATTATCAATCAGCAATCAACTACTGCTCTTCATCCTTGACACTTGACAGCACCGACAGTATACATTCCGCAATAGCCACTTTACAATAAAACTGTTACACTGTCGTGCCTTCAACCCACTTCACAAAACAGCAGTAGCCTCGATCCTCAACTACAAACCAAAACCATCTTCATTTGTAAATATATTACCCTGCATACATACATTACCCTGAAACGAAAACCAAAACCATCTTCATACATACATACATACATACATTAGCCTGCAGTCGTTCCCGTCAACTGTGCCTGCATCACTAGTCATTCAACTTCACTCCTTCGGCCTAAACCTTGCAACGGTTTCCTGACCACCATCATCCAATACATTCTGTGATTCCATCCTTCCCTGCCATCTCCTACTCGAACATCAACCTGAACCATTGCCTTGTTGACTGCCAAACATCGACCACAACCTCTTCACCAAACAGCCCATCACAACATCCCACTGCCTTTCAATCAATAACTACTTCCTCCCCCTACGCACATACCCTACACTGACCTACCACCAATCAACTACAACTTCAACTACAGACAACCTCAAACTTCAAATCATCGAATTGCATTACGATCCTTGAAACCCAATCGAACATCGCCTGAAACTACAACAACATCGACCACAATCGCGAAACCACTCAAACTCACCCAACCATCGTCGCGACCATCTGCCTCCCTTTACCGCCGCAAATCAATTTAGGATTGGATTTGAATTCGAGGACGGAGTATGGATCGATGGGGTTTTGATTTCTCTAGTATTTCATGATTTGATTGTGAAGTTGAATTCGAGGACGGAGTATGATTAATGCAGTTTAATTGTGAAGTTTAATTGAGAAATAAGTTAATGGGGTTTTAATTGTGAAGTTGATTGCTCTGGTAGTTCACTTTGATAATTCATGTTTAGTGGGCCGGGTTTAAAAATTCTAAAATAATTTTTTTTACCATGGTAATTCGGGTTTAATTGTTTTACTGTTTTAATTTGTTTACTTTGTTTTTGTTTTGTTGCCTTGTATCCATAAAAATAAAAAAAATAAAAAAAAAATTTAATTTTTAAATTTGTTTTGTTTCAATTTGTTGTTAAGTTCCAACCGTATACCAAAAAAAATTATTGTATATATCTTTTTTTTATTTCAGGTTGCCAAAGCAAAATTTCAGAAGTAGAAGAACTGTTGCCAAAATAAATTGCTTGCTTATAAAAACTTTTTTTTGCACCATTATCTATTGTTTTACATTGTTGGTTGCTTAGGTTTGCATGCATATTTAAAAAAAAATCAAAAACAAAAACAAATTTCATTCATAGATGCATTGTTAATACACGTTTAATTTATGCTTTGCATTTCATCTTAGAATTTTATTAATAACAACGGTTAGATTTCGATTACACTTAATTGTATATTGACAAGTTGTCTTCTTTGAAAAATTTAATTTCTTGGTGTCTAGGCTACGGCAGAGTAATAATCAGTTATAAATATTACGGTGATTTGTAAATATTATGCTGAATTGTTTCTCTGAAGGTACTTAAACCTTCGGCTGCATTGCTACGGTGATTCGTGGTGCATCGATAAATCTTGTCCGTTACCTGGCCAAGAACTATCTTGTTGATTTAAGACAATGTGTGATTATACAATTTTGGGTTAGGAGCTACATAGGACAAATCATTTAAAATTAAAACCCTTGCATTCATTTAGTTGCATTAGTTCATGCATATTTAAAAAAACAAAAAAAATTCAAAATTCAAAACTAAAAAAATTGTAAATATTCCTTAACTTTTGTTTTTAAATCCTTTCTTTTGAATTTTTTTAATCAAAAACAAAAATCCAAAAAAAAAATTTACTTAGTTTTTTTTTAAAAACGAAAAAATAAAACCTTTTCAAAAACAAAAAAAAGTTTGAAAACAAAAAATCAATTTTCCCTTTTTTGAAAGATAAATTCGTTTTGTAAATATTTTTCCTTTATACAAAAAACAAAAAACATTCTTGACAATGTCCGAATTTCCTATTTACTTGAATTTTACAATAGTTGTGAAAATCAATATAATCCATATGATTTCACTTCAAATTCGTATGGATATTTTAATGACAACTATTTTATAAACGATTCGAATTTTGAACAACAAAGTTTTCAAAACGATGACCAACCCTCGACTCTTGAAAAGAGCATTTCATCTTTACTTGAACTCTCTACATGACAAAATCAAAGTATAAATGATTTGTGTAATTTATATTTGTGTAATAACTCGAGTCACGGATTTCAAAATTTGAATTCAATTCAAAATTCAAATGATTTCGATTATAACTCATGCCAATACAACTTCAAACTCCAAAACCAATTTCAAAATGGAAATGTGAACCACTTTTCAAATAATTTTGGCAATGGAAATAATCTCGACTACGATACGAGTAAAAAAATTTGTTCTCAACACGTCCAAATCGAAAATTCTCAAGTCAATAATTATAGGTTGAATTTTGTTGAACAAATGAACAAAATTTACGATGATCACACGGATTTGTTGATTGAAACATACAAAATATTACATGAACAACAAAATCAAATCCCAACGTGTGATAAGTCAAATAGCAATCCATCTTTTACCACAATTGACGATTTTCAAACAACTTTTAAAACTGAAAATGATGATCTTAATGAAGTTGTTGAAAACACGGTAATTGAGTTGGATTTCAATTCTTTTGAGGGTGAGAAATTCGATTTAAATTTCGATCTTTCTTTTTCCGATTTCAAAAATTTGAATACAACAACTTTGGATTTTGAAAATGATATACGCAATGAAGTTGTTGATAATCCAATAAAGGAAGACGAATTGAACGAACACGATTTCTTTGAACTTTTTGAAAACGAGTTGTTGAATTCTGAAGGGGGAGATGTAGATCACCACTTTGATTTTGAAATCGATAATTCGAAAGAAGTTTTCAACGATAAGCTTGAAAATAAATTTGGTGAATATAAATTTAAACTTCAACAAATCGTTCTACCTACCCCAAAAATCATCGAAAATAAAACAACTCGTACGATTTTCAGTAAAACGACATTCGTTTTTCCAAATCAACATTCAATTTTGAAATCTTTTACGGTTTGGTTTTTCGAGCTTAAGCCGTGTCTCGCATATTTGATGAGACAAATGAATCGGTCTTTGGAAGACCGTTTCATTTACTTTTTGACTATATACTTTCTGATCTCGTGTAAATACCGCTCATTTTCATGTAGATATAGGTCATCCTTTTATTTTTGTTTTATTCTTCACCTTTACTTGGGTTGATTGTGGGGACACAATTAAAATCAAGTGTGGGGGGAGTCTCATCTTCATTTTTAATTTTTCATGGTTTATTTTTACATTTCCTTTCCAAAACATAGAAGAGAAAAAAGCAAAAAAAATCTCAAATTTTTTTTAAAGCATATTTGATTTAGTTTTAAAGAAATACTATAGGATAAATATATGGTTTATTAAATTGAAAATTTGAAAATTTATTTGTCTTAACAAAAATAAAAATGAAGTTTGATTATAAATAACAATGGTTTAACTAATATATAGGAAGGTTTATACGTGTTGATTATGAAATATATTCTAATTGAAAATCTTTGTTTTAAAAAGTGGTTGATTTAAAGTAAATGATATAACATTTTTTTTTATCTTCTAAGTTAAGTGGTGCTAAGATGATTTTGCAAAACTCTCTCTTTCAAAAAAAAATTTGAAAAAAAAACAAAAAAAACATATAAAGAAACAAAACATTTGTATATATGTAAATATTTTCTATTAACACCTACGGTCGACAGGTGTACACACTTGTGTGTACACTCGGCATGCTCTGTACCTTTCTCACGTAAGCCCGGAAGACAGTGCATGATCGGTATATCTGGCCTCAGTTTATCTGAGCTAGGTGTATGTATATAAAAATAATTCTTTTATTAATAATGCCTACAGTCGATAAGTGTTCACACTTGTGTGTTCACTCGCCACGCTCTATATTCCCCTTACGTAAGTCCGAAAGGCAGTGCATGGGTAATATATTCGGCCTCAGTTTATCTGAGTTAGGCATATGTAAATATTGTTAATATCAATAAAATTTTCAAATAGAGAGAGTAAGAAATTGAAATCCAAGCATTGTTTTTACTCATTTGATTTGATTTGTTATTGAAAAGAAATGAAAATATCACTTTGAAAAACTTTGATAATCGACTAAGGATCCATTTCATAGTTACACTATGTTATCAACCGAAATAACGAGTTAAACTATAGTCTATTTGCTATGATGACTTGATTTTTGTTGGAAATTTTGACGAGTAAATGACTTAAATTTTCAAGATAATGACCAAAACCTATATTTAACTTATTTGTGTCGATTTAAAAGTAAATCCTTTATTTGTAAATATTTTCAAAAACTTGCATTCATCTCTTTATAAATAAACCTTGCATTTTGTAAATATTTTCACTTCGCATTTGGATTTTGTGGGTAGTATCCGTTGAAAACCCTCACGAGACAACACTCGTCCTATTGGGGACACCCAGAAGTTTAACGGCTTGTTGCATACGCTCAATGCAATCGTGCTTCCTACGAAAACCGATTTATCTTAGTTTTTTTTCTTTATTCGAGTACGAATAAAAAGATAAGTGTGGAGTTATTTGATGTGCACGTAAATGTGCATATTTTTACTACCATATTTTATCGAATTAAATTAAATAAATGATCATATTGGGTGTTTTTACATGTTTAAACCAAAATTTAAATTATTTTCAAATCGTCACATATTCATCTTCATATAGGAGCAAAATGGTCATTTTTGTGCATATATTAGTTTAGAAAATTTAATTGGAAAATTCTATGTTAATTTTGTAGGAATTTTAATTCACATACAAGTGGTTTCATGAAGATATATGCATGCACAAGAGTGAAGATAAGCAAATGAAGATGGAAATAATTCATGGCATGAATCATGGAGGATCTCATCTATCCACCTACCTTAATGTACACTTAGGAGCTAATGCACATGCTAAAAGGCTATTAAAGCTCCATGCACATTTAAATGAAGGATTATCTCATGCTAATGGTTACTTGGCCACCACACTTCCTAATGGGTAGTTCCCAAAAAATGTATTAGGCTTTTAAACCATGTATAAATACCCCATATATTCATGTAACTCTCCTCTTTTTCAGGCTTTCTTCTCTTTTGTTTTAGCTTAGATTAAAAATAAAAGAAAGCTTTCTTTCTCTTTTCATAACTACCTAGCCATTTTTATCTTATGTATTTTTTTTATGCAATGTTAATTATTGTTTCCTTTAAATTACATGTTCTTTTCCTTTCATGTTGTAGCGTAGATCTCTCTTATTTTATGCAAGTAGAATAGTTTTTCCTTTCATTTTTCTCTCTTTTTCCTCTTGTTAGTTTCATGCTACTTGTGTTGATATGATAACACAAATGAGAGGCTAATCCCTTCAATTTAGGGGTAATGATGTCTCTAATCATGTAGCTTCAACATTTTGATAATTATTGTTCTCTTTTTGTGCTTAATGGAAACATTTGAAGTGGTTTAATGATGTTGTTTAGCTTTGAATTTTATAGTCTACGTTGTTCATAACAAATAAGCTATACTTAAACAAACAAAACACAAATTGCCTCTTCATCTAAATATGATTATGACAAAGAAGTGAACGTTGAAATTAAAATTTGATGGTTTATATTTCTAAACAATAGTTAATAGACCATGCTTAAAATAGATTTTTCTTTCAACTTTGTTGTCATATTTCATGAGAGTTAAATGTGTATTAGTGGTTGTGTTATAGTTTGATGGTTTATATTGAGCTAATTAATAGCACAAGTATACCATACTTATGATAAGCACATCAACTAATTACACCAATGACAAGAAAAGAGAGATCATAACTTCATTTTGTTGATTTATGTGATTTAGAGAGTGAAAATTGCCTCTAAATTGTCTTTACACTCTCGTATTTTTATCACTTTTTTTTGTTAGTTTCTTACATTTTTAGCTTAACACTCTCTCTACTTTGGTATAATTTGATTGAATAGATTTTTAAAATCAACAATTCCCTACGGATCGACCCGTACTCGCTACGTACTAACAATTGTACGTCGTGCGCTTGCGGTTATTTTAATTTGAAATTTATCGATGATTTTCTAAACCAATAGGAAATTCGTCGTTAAACAGTTTACGACATATACATTACTAATATATTTATACCTAACGTAGAATATTAGAAACGCTAGTTTTTATTAAATATCCGTAAGCGTGCTTAGAATTATTTCTATACTAAGGTTTTCACTTTCTATACGAGTTGTCAAAATGTCAAAACTTTCATATTCATACAAGTCTCAATCCCATACAATAGTTTACAAAATAGCTAATATCCATAGCAAAATGAAACAAACTTGCATATATTTTCAAAAATGGAATTAAGATACCTAACTTATTTAGCAAAATCAACACCTCTATTTCAGGGAAACAAAACTTTAAAATTTAAATTCTTTATATTCTATCCAACTGTTACAGATACAAACTTGAAGTGAAAAAGAGGTTCATACGTAGGAATGGCAATGGGGCGGGTTGGGGCGGGTTTCCTGTGCCCCAGACCCGCCCCGGGTTTTTTAGACCCCGCCCCGGACCCGCCCCGTAGACCCGGTGCGGGTCCGAAATTTTGCCCCGAACCCGAAACCCATACGGGTCAGGGTAGACCCGCCCCGCCCCGAGACCCGATGAGGTTTTTTTTATCGATCCAAAATTGTGTACTAATGTACATATATTTATATTTTTTGTTACTAAATGATACATTAAATACAAATAACAATGTATTTCCAATGATAAGAGAAGATAATAAAAATATGGTGTACCAAATAGTTCTAAAAATAGACATATGTTATTGTATAATATCAATAATGCAGCTTAATACTATAAAATTTTATAGCTTATTGATTGGAACATTATAATATCCATGTCAGAATCACACACATAAATACATGTGTGTGTGTATTAACAAACCATCATTATAATACTAAACCGATTTTATGAGATCTCAGTAGTGCGGGTCGGGTTGGGGCGGGTCAGCCAAACCCCGACCCGACCCTAGACCCGGAGCTTCCAAGAACGGGTCACGGGTCTACCCGCCCCAATGACCCAATGGGGCGGGTCTAGGCGGGCCAAAACAGGGGCGGGTCAACCGGGTTTGGACCCTAGACCCGCCCCATTGCCATCCCTATTCATACGTATATAAATTATGGAAATAGGCGATGCAAACTACAAATAGGAAAATCAATACTTTGTATGCTATTTTCTATTCTTTTCTTTTAGAACCCTTCGTCACAACAACAAAAATTGAAAAGTGAAAGTTGAATAGAACATAAATTATTCGTATTGCAAATAAAAATTAAATTATGTTATATTAACATAAAACAATTGAGGTTCCAACCAATCCAAGAATTGACGTTTTATGGTGGAAATTTTGGGGTTTAAGATTAAGACACTCATATACAATCCCAAGGCATAAAACCAAGCCAAATTTTTACTACACAAATTACTATAAAGAAAAAACCTAAAATTTCCACTCACAGAAAGCTCTTTCTTTGAATTCCTTTGGATTCGATTCCACGCCTTTGTGAATTTCCTCCTTCATTTATCTTCTTTTTTTATTTTACAATACAGAACAATTCAATTATGTACATATTAGATTCAAAATTAAGATATAAAGAGAATTAGAGACACGTGTGTGTTTGTATGTGTCTAAAACTTATTACCTTTAATCGAATTGATTTCTTCTCCAAAAGTTGAATCCTGAATCTAAAACGCCTATGGAGGAGGAAGAGAACCGACAGAGTTTCACTAGCATTGCTATTTTTCTTATGAATAAAAGCGAGGAGGTTAACCTCTTATTTATAGTGGTTAAAACACGTCCAGGCCGTACGATCAAAGTCCATTTGAAATAATAAAATCTGAGCCGTAGAGATCAAGAAAAACCCTAGCCGCCATAAGAGAACCGGTCGACCAACCCAACGAAGGTGGTCTACTGGCCCAACAAAGGTGGTCGACCGGCCTTCTTCTACTGGCCGAAATTTATCTGTCGCCTTTTATTTTTGACGTTAATTTTTATTTCCAACCGTTAATCCCTAACGTTAATGTTTACTTGAACGTTAAGCTTTCCTTTAATGTTAAAATATTTTATTACTCCTTTTAATTTCAAATCCGGACGTTATTAAATTTTTAGATATAAATTCTTTTGAATTATTATTGATTCGAAAACTTCGAACGTCAATAACTTCTCCATTTAAATTCCGATCATGAAATTTCATATATGAAATTTGCTTGGAAAATCGCCATGAACACAATGATATAACTTTCGTTACCAAATTCCGTTGAGAAATTCTCATTTTTAACCTTATTATTAATTAATAAATTTTCTTAACTAACGTTCATGTTTATTTTATGAGGTGTTACATTAAGATTAATACTATTTCGGGTTATTTTTGGTACTTTTATTCTATTTTCTTCCGCCGTGAGATTTGAAAGTGTGGAATGTTTAAAAAACTATATTTGTTTCCGTATTGTGTAAACCATAAAACTCTAACGATTCGTACTTTTTGACACAACTTGAGTTGAAATGCCATATTTGGCTTTGGATCGGTGTGTCCAGATGCGCGGATTGTTACATTAATTGATACACTCATTATAATATTAGTATGAATTATTTTAAAATTTTCTTTTAACCAAAACAAATAAGGTAAGATTTGATTTAAAAGATATTAGATTGAACCTTATAAACCTTCATGTGCATGCTCTAACTCTTCACCAAATTTTAGCTGGTTTGAACTCTAGATCACAATAAAGATCAATTGATTTATTCTATTTCTGAATACCATGGCTGCTTCCTCTTCTACGTTATTTTGTCTTCCCCCGTTTTACAGATCTCTTCATCTACACAACTCGAATCACGAAACAGCTATTCTTGCGTCCCCTTTTCGACATCGATTTCAATCACTTCCACCTCTCGCTCCCAACCAAGCTTATAATCATCGCAAACCCCGAAATTACCCCAACGTAACTCTATACTTCCTTTGATTTAATTTCATCCCTTTTACTCCAATCCAATTCAACTTTAAAATTCGTATTTAATCATGCAGGATGCCGTGGTTGTGTTTCCCGATCCTCGCATTTGGGTTGCCGAAGAAGAAGATGATGATGAAGACGATGAAGAAGAAGAAGACGATAGAAGCTTGGATTTACTTGTGAAATTTATTGAGAACGTTTTTCGAAAGATTTCTCGACGAGCTAGAAAGGCCGTGAGATCTGTTCTTCCTTCTTCTTTTTCTTCCAAATTGGTAATTTGCTACTTTTCTGGCAATTTGGTTGTTTTTTATTCAGTTATGAATTTTGTTGTTAGCCCGTTTAGTGCCATTTTGTTACCGTGACCAGCTAAGTAATTATAAATTAATCAACTGGAGTTGCTCTTATGTTACGAAATAATATTAATTGCAAATGTAAGTTATCTAATAATTTTGATCGTTTTTTTTTAAATGATGCTTAGTTGCTGCCGCTTGAGAAATTCATGTCTTAGTTTGAACTCATAATTACATTCAGGATGAGGATGCTTTTCATTGTTAAATTTTGATATACAAAATCACAAATAGAAGGAAACAAATATGCAAAAAGAAAAGAATCACATATGTTTATCATGGAAATACATTAATTATTGGATTGCATTTCCATGGCAATGAAATAAATGCATGCTCACGTTATGGAATAAAATATATGCAAAAAGATATGCACATTATTTCTTTCTTAGTAATCGCATTGCTTTGGGATTATTTTGTTCTATCTTTGCTAATTAAATGAATGAGTGAATTACTTGTTATGTTTGCACCATTTGTTACCATTGTAAGTTGTCTCAATTATCTTCTTACCATATCTTGGTAATTTAATTGACGACTCTCAAGGATTTGCACTGACTATATATTGAGGGTAGACTTCATTGTAAACCCATCCTGGTATTCAGTCGGTGATCCTCAAATGGAGTGTTTCTTTTTGTTAACCCTAATTTAGGGCTTTGGTATGTAAACTCTTATCTTGTAATCTCTTGTAATTCTCTCAGGTGTAATAAAATCTTTCTCCTTTGGACTTGGTGTACACTATCTTGATGATAGTGAAACCAGTATAAATATTATGCGTCTCTTTTCTTCTTCATAGTTATTTACTATTTATTTGGAGTAATAGAATAACTGCTGCTAGATTAAGTGATGTTCAAATTGGCAAATCTAGATTCTGTTTATTGTTTTTCCGTATTTGTGCAATTTTTGCACAACAGATTGATATCAGAGCAAGGCGATTTGTTTAAATTTGTGCATCAATGGCTTCTAGAAAGAGCGGTAGATCCGGTGGTAATTATGATATTACTCATTTGGACGAAAAAATAGATTTTGTGCAATATTGAAGATAAAGACGGAGGAGATTATGTTGAGAGAGAAGAGCGTTCCAGTCTTGGAACTTTGGTGATAAGGAGTTTAGTGTGTTGAAGGAACATCTGGATTTGAGAACCTATATCTGCTTCATTGCTTAATGCCGTTGTAAGAGTCTTATGTTGATTTCCATGAGAAATTTGTTATTTGACAGATAATGTATGTGGAAGAAGAGAGTTTTGATTGGTGATTGAGAGGATTTTTTGACCTTGGTGGCTTTGAGATTATTTTAGTATCTACCTTCTTTTGATTTTGGATATTTGCAATATTTTGTTAATGGGCGGGGACATAGTCTGAGCTCATTAGCAAGGTGTGATGGGGGATGACCTTGCCGGAACCCATTGGGTAATATTCATTTTTGGTATCTATCTCGTTAAGAAATTTTGGTTGAAGGTGGAGTTCATTTTTAAGAGTTTTATGTTGAAAAGAGAATTTGAGTCGAGGTGGGGTATTGAAGATGTGTGATTTTGCATCAAGGTGGAGTGTTAAATTTTGATGATACAAAATCACAAATAGAAGGAAACAAATATGCAAAAAGAAAGTAATCACATATGTTTATTATGGAAATGCATTAATTATTGGATTGCATTTCCATTAGATGACAAGGAAATAAATGCATGCTCACGTTATGGAATAAAATATGTGCAAAATGATATGCATATTTTTTTTTTCTCAATAATCGCATTGCTTTGAGATTATTTTCTTACATCTTTGTTAATTAAAGGAATGAGTGAATTACTTGCTATGTTTGCACTATTTATTATCATTGTAAGTTGCCTTCATTATCTTCTTACTGTATCTTGGTAATTTAATTGATGACTCTCAAGGATTTGCACTGGCTATATATAAGTCTGTCTATCCTGGTATTCGGCCAGTGATTCCCAAATGGAGTGTTTCTTCTTATTAACCCTAATTTAGGGCTTTGGTATGTAAACTTTTATCTTGTAATTCTTTCAGGTGTAATAAAATCTCTCTTTGGATTGGACGTACACTATCTTGATGATAGTGGAACCAGTATAAATATTGTGCGCCTCTTTTCTTCTTTATAGCTATTTACTATTTATGTGGAGTAATAGAATAACTGCTGTTAAATTAAGTGATGTTCAAATTGGCAAATCTAGATCCTGTTTATTGTTTTTTCACATTTGTGCAATTTATGCACAACATTTATTTCGTGCAGCTTTATGCAGTTATTAATTGTTTGTTCCTATTTTTTTTTTTTTTCTGATGTCTATGTATATTTCTCAAATAGGTCGAGTTTAATTTTGATATGCTGCTTTTGAGTTTAGAACTGCGGTTTGGTTGTGACATTTTTTTTTCAATACAACATGTATTTAGGTCAGGTTTTCAGTTAATGGAGTTCTGATACTGGCCTTCTTGTGGATTCTCAAGGCATTTCTTGAGGTACTTCTCCTGGATATTATCTTGTTGATTTAGTTTTCTTTTAATGCATGCAAATTTATACATGTCAATGTTTTAATTTTTTTCTTCTTTTGGAAACCACACGATATCAATATTATAATTTGGTGACATATTTCAGTTGAAGGCATTCTAGAAATCTTATCGAGGCAAAACTACATACAGTCATTCATGAATATGCTGAAATATTTTGCTGCTTCAAAAAATTATAATAGTATCTCGTCCCGCAAAACTATATTGAATCCTTCACGAAAAGCCTTCGTTTGAAGCACCGTATGATTTATCCTTTCAGATGTTCTTGTCTTAAAGCAGTTCTAATGTTTTTTATTATTATTGCTATTTATAAATCAAAATCAAGAATGAACTTGGTTCAGCTCTTGCTTTATATGTTTAAATAAACCAAAATTCTCAGATGAAATCTAGCGTCTGTTGTCATTCTAGTATGGTTGATATATGCAAATTGCCTGTCTGTTCATCAGTGTGACTGGTAGGATATGTTTGCTACAAGTTGCTCAAGTGTCGAATGCATCTCATAAGAGGCTACATTAAAGCAAAGTCAATCATATCCAGTTCATGAAATGGCTTGCCTTAAGTGCGGCCCAAGGCGAGGCGGAGCAAAAACGCCTTGAAATCTGTTTATGAAACCTTTTGCCTTTAGATTTATGCCATAGCAACCTGAGACATGTGAGACATACGAAACATACGCCTTGTACGTGTCTTGGGACAAAAAAAATGCCTCCAACTATAGTAAAAATTGTATTTGAGACAAGTTACAACACTCTAATAATTTCATAGATAGCAAAAAAATAACGATCAACAAAAGGACACCAAGTAATATATTTTTTTTCAAATTAAATTTGGTAATCGGTTTCAAAATCAAACTTTGAAATCGGTTTCTAAACTCGATTGAATTTTTTTAAAAGCATGAAAGAATGAAAGAGGAAGAAAAAAGAGAGGATAATTTACCCGCTTTTCTACTGTTGGAAATAACGTGTTTAGTTTTGTTATTGCATTTAAATTTGATGCTACTTGTAAAATACATCCTGCAGTGGGTGAGTTGGTTATCAGCTCATCACCAAGGGGAAGGTAGTTGCTTCATATCAAGCAACCAAAACAACTTTTATGGTTGCTCTTTGTTACTGGGAGTGTTGCTTCTTAGTCAACTTCAAGAAAACAACCATTTTGTTCGATTTTCTTAAAGTCAGATAAGTCAGTACTAAGTGCATAACATTTAATATTAGTTCCATGTACTTAATCTTAGTGGATTACACGTTCTTGCCTGGTCTTATAAAAGCCGCATAACCCAGTTTTTCCAACTCTCTCTTGGGATAAAGTGAATTGTGTGCGTGTTGGGGGTATGTTGTTGGAAGTTAGTGTGATACTATGTTATAAAATAACGGGTTGGTTAGTGGTGAGATGCTCTAATAGTCTACGTTCCAACTTTAAATTGGATGGTGCTTTTGATGTTGCTTATATTGGTCTGTTCTTAAATTGAACTTTACCAAGATTTTTTCTAAAAAATAAATTTATGTTGTGCTCGAGCTATACTAATAAATGATGTATAAGTTCGAAAGTTTTCAAATGAAATGTTTTATGTGATTGGCTATATTTATTTGAATCATTTCCGGTGTTTATTGTTTATTATTTTAATGCTCACATTTACTATTCTATACTTAATCATTTGATACGTGTTTGTAAAATGTTTAATCTAAAAACTTATGCCTCATTGCCTCAAGACTTGTTCCCTCGCCCTTGACATATATAACATAAGTTGATTTTTACTTTTGTTTACGTTAGAAATGACAAAACATCTCGAAAGAGAGATCTGGTAGAGTTTAGGATCTTGAGTGTAATCATAGTATTTTTGTTTCTAAGAGACTGTGATATCTATTTAGAAAAATGGTTAAGTTCTTTACTCTAATTTCAGTTCACAAATCACAGGTAAACAAACTAGAAAGCAAGAAATGAATGGCAGAAAATGTAAATGACAAATAGAATTTTTATAGTGGTTCAACTGTCTCTGACGTAGATTAATTCCATAATGTTATGCTAATAAGCAAAACATAATACTATCAGTTTATGTTGCAGAGAACAAAGTTAGAGTGGATTCATAAATGACACAGTCCCATTGATCTAGCAAATCTGATTCATAACTATGTAGTTCAAAACAAGTTCATAAAGAAGTACAAATATTAAATCAAATCCAAATGTTCGGATCAAAATGTGCCTTGGGATTTATCCCAAAGCATGCTTGTGAGATCTGTTTTTGGATCTCGTACATGTCTCTGTGTAGAAATACTAAGGTCCATTTGCGAACTTCATTTCAACATGAAAGAAATAAACAACGACCAACGATCATCCCTTTGTGTCTTTAATTAATTACTACCCCTAGACGTGCCATTTGTGCTGCCACCACTGATCATTGCTTGGTTGGTTGGTTGTTGGGAGTGTTTATAGCGAAAGCTTGAACATTATTCAATCTTAATGTACTGGAACAATCTTTTCTCTTGGATGTGCTTGTCAACGGTATCTTCGAGATGTTGGCATTCATTGGGCTCATTAGCACATATCTCATGGAAGATGCTGAATTTGTCAGTTGTTCCCAACTCTGTTGTGGTTGATTCCCTGGTCATGGGTTCTCTCCATAATCTATGGTTTCTTAGTTGCAATATAAATTCTTATTGGAGTTTCTGTAAGCTATGTACAGGTAAACTTGTTATGTTCTCCTTTGAAGCATTTTTTCTTTAGCCTTTTCGTTCATTTTTCTTTTGCCTGTCTTGAGACTTTTCAACTCTAACTTGGTCGACACCTATCAGTCCTACAATGTATTAGAGTCCTAAACGCATGATAGAAAATTTTAAAGTGGACGATAGAGTTTTCTTTAAGCTATCTATAAAACTTAATTTTTCTATTGGTTCTCGAGACAACTGCAACATAGACAATTATTTCATCTAGTTGATATATAACGGACGTTGTGGCGTTGAATCGTGCAAGATAGCTTCGTAGAGCTTTACCATCATTTTGCTTGATATCCGTCTAACACATTTAGTTTTTAGCTCCAATTGCCTTCATATGCTGAATTTAGTGCCTTAAATGCGTTTTAGGATTGATTTTGTAATCAATATCTTAAACTCTAGGGTCGATCACATATGAGATATTCGGAGCGAACGAACTATGGTTCATTTTGTCAACATCTGGTCTTTTGTTCGATCGCCTAATACTTGACATATTATTTTAACGACTCGCTCCTCCACTATTGAAATGTTCCCTTGGGGTGCTTGGTATGCCATGTGGTACCCCTTGTGCAATGGATCAATCACATGCAAACTGGTTGGCTCGGGCTCATGTAGTTCAATTTCAGCAACCCATCGTGCAACTTTAGCATTGATATTTATATCTGATGAAAAACCCTCCCTTGGACCAATGGGGGGCTAATCGGTTGATTCGGCATTGATCTGGTCGGGTTTCGACCTCAACTAGTTTGGCTGTGTGAAACTCTACCTCTGTGGATGCTTCCTACGCTGCTTGTTCTCTAACATCGACTGCCGGTCGATTGCTACAAAATTTGTACCTCCATTTCAGTTTATTTGGGCTTACATTGGCGTTGCTTGCTCCATGTGCCTAAGGAATGTGTCCGTCGTCTCATGTTGTTTCGCTAGAGAATATGTTTCCATCACGACCATCATTGCTTACCTTTTCCTTGGTTTGATAGTTATTCAGTTGACTCTGATCAAACGTTACTTCCTGACTACTTACATGGGTAGATCGTTCTTCAAACAATGTTCTTTTGCATCCATGCTTTCTAGTCATTGACTTCGTGATCTCCGAGTTTTCAGTGAGAGCACCGATAATGTTTCTGTCAATAATGACCAAACACATCGAAATAAAGATTGGTAGAGTCTACGATACTGGATGTAATCATAGTGCTGGTTTCTAAAATGTTATGATCTCTGTTTAGTAAAATAGTTAATTTTTTTACAACACATAATTTTTACAGTGATTGGATAGGTTTTGGCCTACATTCATTTTATATTCTTTATTAGGATTTATCTGATTTACGATTGCACAATTCTTACTAGATCTCTCTAGATCAGTTACAACCGCGAATAGTCAATTCAATGGTTGACAAAGATTTGACCTACCTAGATCCTGGTAGAGATCAGTGCATTCTTTGATGCTCATTGCTCAAGTAGATTTGACCAGATCAGATCTATAGTAGTGCTTTTGGAACTGTCGAAAAGTGTTCTAGAAGTTTTTCCTTTCAGTTCTAACAAACCCTTGGAGTTCTTCCCTTTTTCCTTCTAATGGTAATCTTAGGATATTTATATGTGTGTTTCTAAGATAGTAGGCTTTGAGCTTACTATATGGAGATGGGAAGTACTTTAGATCCGAACCCAGAGAGATGGAAGGAAGGCCAGGTCCGTTTAAACCTGGTTTTGGTAGCAGGTCATTCTGGTCAGTAGGAATGGCAATGGGGCGGGTTGGGGCGGGTTTTTAGTGCCCCATACCCGTTCCGGATTTTTTAGACCTCGTTCCAGACCCGGTACGGGTCTGGAATTTTGCCCCGTACCCAGGACCCATACGGGTCAAGGTAGACCCGATCCGCCTCAAGACCCGATTAGTCTCATATATTGATTCAAAATTGTGTACCAACGTACATATATTTATTTGTTTATACTCGTTATCACCAAATAATACATGAAATATAAATAACAATGTGTCTAAGGGAAGTTAGTAAAAATGATGTCTACAATAACAATTCAGAAAATATATACATATGTTATTGTATAATTATCAATGATGCAACTTAATACTCTAATTTTTACTATAGATTATTTATTGGAACATTTTAATATCCATGCTAGAATCAAGAATATTAATAAATCATTATAGTAATAAAGCAGTTTCATGAGATGTTAGTAGTACGGGTCGGGTTGGGGCGGGTCAGCTGAGCCCCGACCCGACCCTAGACCCGGAGCACTCAAAAACGGGTCACGGGTCTACCCGCCCCAATGATCCAATGGGGCGGGTCTGGACGGGCCAAAACAGGGGCGGGTCGACCGGGTTTGGACCCTAGACCCGCCCCATTGTCATCCCTACTGGTCAGTGCAGACTAAACTTCTTTTGGATCGTGGAAACGGTCTGGTAAGAATCACCGCATCAAACCATTGAAATGGTTTGGTACCGACTAGATATGGTGTTACCATATAACATTAAAAATGATATTTATGCAATTTTGGCAATGGTTGAAACGATTAATTTTTAATATTATATTAAAAAAGTAGGTACACCAACATTCAGCCATCTCAATCATCGGAAGAATTGTATAAATACCATGTTTTAATAATATATTGTCTCTCTATATTACATGCATTCATATGTGCATGGTGCATGTCATACACTTTACTAATAAAAGTAACTTGGGGACATTTAGTGTGTGCTTCGGAATAAGATAGTATGCTATTCGTATAGCATGTTAAAACCCATAATTGAGCATTATAGCAATCCCGCAAATATGAGATAAGCACCTTGCATACATGAGGTTAAATGTACACTTTCCATTTCTTAATAGTGTTTTGAGCATGTTAGGTGTGATATTGCAAAAAAAATTCCTCGAGATTCCTTGTAAATAAATGCAATAGTTTATCTATTTAAACAGCGTAACTCGTCAGTTATCATACTGATTGCTTATTGCAATACCTTACAAGTGGCATTGACAATTAAGATTGAGACCTGCAAACCCAAATCGAACCTATCCAAGAAGATCTGAATCGAACCCGATGGGTCTCTTCTTGGATCTGGATGACGTAAAACACCTTATAGACCCAAACAAACTCAACCTGAACTGATCCACTTGAAAGATCCGATCAAAACATAAAATTATTTGCATTTTTATTGTTATTCAATTGGACCCAAATCGACTGGATCATATTTGAATCGAATCTCTGGTTGGTCTAGGTTTTAAAATGTATAGATTGTCTTTCATGCATCATGTTGATAATGTCAGACATTTTTTGTCTATTGGTCACACGTACATCTTTGAACAGTATTACAAGCACCTCGGTTAGCATCGAAAGTGAAACCTTTGTTAAACATCGGTGGCTTGATAGGCGATTCTTGTTGCCATTAGATTGCATTGTTACTGACTTGCACCACTTGTTCGAGGTGGCTGAGGAATTCGTCGATTCTCTATTTGTATCAAACTGAGTTTATTAAATAGTGTTTGCATTTAGGAAGTTTATTAAATAGTGTTTGCATTTAGGATAAGTTTTCACTTGGCCCTCAAAGCTTAAAATATATTTTTAGAATTTCTGGAAGAAAAGGACACGTTTATGCTAATATATGACGCAGATAAAATATGTGCATCTTAATATGATTGATTGACCATTCTTGAGTATCATCTTCACACAATCCCAACCAGTAATTGTTTAAGCAGAAGGAATATTCTTCTTATCATTCTCTGTAAGCACATTTGTATTGAACATCTTTTATCATTTATTGATTGTCCGCCGGCAATACTCAATATTAGGTTATCTTTATCCATTATCATTGTATTAGCATTCTTGTTCAAATTGAACGCTTCATACGCCTCAGCATTGCATTGTAATAAACTGACTGTATTTTCATTCGACTAGGAATGTAGGATTTTTAGGTGAACTGGATTTGATGGTGAACTAATGTAAGTTTTTTCTAATAGTGCTTTTTTCCCCTTAAAGATAAACTGAAATTGAGAAGAGGGGTACAATTGAGAGATCTCAAAAAGAGCCATTGAAGGAAAAAAAGAAAGAAAGAAAAAAAACCCATTGGTGTTCGACAGGTGACCAACGGCAACTTGCATGGTTTGAATTGGACGCTAAAATTAAAAAAATGGTCCGCTCGTTTGAGCAGGCTTTTTTCCAACTAGGGAGTTCGACATCGAGCTCCATACAAAAATTTTGTCTACGGTATTAAGTTAATTCGATTTTGCCATGTATTTTTATTACATAATCAACTTTTGATTT
Source organism: Allium fistulosum (assembly GCA_030737815.1). Lineage (NCBI taxonomy): Eukaryota > Viridiplantae > Streptophyta > Magnoliopsida > Asparagales > Amaryllidaceae > Allium > Allium fistulosum. The sequence continues at coordinate 5,819,817 of JASFAW010000015.1, forward strand.
AGCTGAAGAACTTTCATGTTAATTTATTAAGCGAGAAAAGGTTGTTAGTATGAGAAAGTGATAAGCGGTATGTATTCTTGTTCACAATTCTATGACTGTTGAAATCTTTGTATATAACATTAAGCCATGGCAAAAGAGAGCAAATAATATTGGTCTAGCGTATGCATTGTCAATTAATTAAGTTATTTCTATTCTTAATAATTTCGGGGATTGTTCAAGTACAACATAATAAGGATTCTGTAACACTTGGCAAATAATAAATCATCTAATGGTTTGTTATTGTAATGTTCAGGTAGTATGCACTATGGGGAGTATGGTGTTTGTAAGCATTCTTTCTGTTCGTGGAGTATGGTCTGGTATTTCTTACATAAGAGAGCGTCAATATTATCAGTACATTAACAGGACTGACAACAATGGCAACAACAGTGCTTGGAATGGCACTCAGCCTGCAACTTGATTCACCAGTATTGCATAGAGTATAGACGCCATGGCAGAAGATTTATAAGCTGTATCATATTAGCCTAAATTGGAGAAGAGCCTCTACTTCTTGACCAATGAGATACATACTGTATACTGTAACTTATTCACTGATTTCTTCAGAATACTGGAATGCAACCATGCAAACGTTTTGATGTAGCAAGTTGTTGCATCAATGAGGAAAAGAAATAAAGAAAAGAACCAGGTTGAATTCGGATGACAAAGACTTTGTTAAGTTCAGGATTTTGTTTTCAATACCGAAAAATGGTTGGATAAACTTGCAGTTTACTGATATATCAATATATACGACTAAAACTTATAAATTGATATTTGGATGTTAGTGTTGTAATCTTTTATGTAATAAATGAAGGCTTGATAAACTTGTAGTTTGCAGATATAGAAGTTACATGTTGAGTGATAATGCTAATTATATGAATCTGATTAAAACATAAGTTCAAAGTATTGGACTGTTATGATCTTTTATATGATTTAGTTGTTGCTCGGAAGTGTTCGTATATACAGGGCTAAAGGTGACAAGTAGGTGCGCTGTCCAATGTTTTACTGTATATATAGCCCAATTGAATTATAATTTAGACCATCTCCAAAAAGAATAGATTTCAGGCTTAATCTTTATAAATTCAGCTTTTGAAGCACAACAGTTTAGCTTGAGGTGAACATTAAGCATAATTTCAGTAATTGTTGAATTCAATGATATGCAGGGTTGTGACCATTGTATAGCGTAGTCTTGCACTCGATGGATACTGAATCACGATGGCCATCGAGGCAACTAAAGACTGTAGGAGTAGCGCTGACAGCGTGTGTAGTCATGCAATCGATGGATATTGGGTCACGATGGCCATTGAGGCAACTAAAGACGGTAAGAGTAGCGTTGAGAGCGTGTGAGGAAGGCTCCTGGAGCATGTTGAGAACTGTCAGTCTCCCGTCTGGTTACTATTGATGAGATGCTATACACATATTTATTCACCTATTAGATCATTGTGTATACGATTAAGATCCGACCAGATCATTCATTAAGACCGATGCCGAAATAGTTATATATGGTGCCGAGAGCACCTAAGATTGAGAGTCCAGATGACTATTTATGATATTGAGAGTTGAGTGGATTATTAGAGATCCGAGAGATCATGTAACGACCTCGGATTTTATATAAATTTAAATTGATAATTAAATAAATTTTTGAATAAAATTTGTAAAATTAATTGATAAATTGATGCGAGTTTTCCCATATTCAAATAAATTTTGTATAAATCATTTAAATTTAAATATTGTATATATATGTATATATGTGAATATATATGTATATGGGCATATATGAGTAAATTTGAATTTATGTATATATATATATATATACATTGAAATTGAATTTAAATCTTAAATAAATGGATTAGAAATAATTATAAAAATATAGACATTTGACACAAATATAATAATAAATAATTTAGAATTTAGAATTGATGGTTAAATAAATATTTGAGTTTATAAAAATATATTTACAAAATTATGAAAATAAATATATATCAAGAAATACAAGACAATAGAAAATAAAAGTAAAAATAATAATAAATATTTAAGCTAAAGATAGAAATAAATAAAAAGTAAAAATATATATATTCAAGTGTAAACAAATCAAAGTTTGTGTAAATAATAAAATGAAACAAGTAGATAGATACATTCAAGCAATATGAACAAAGTATAAGTTAAAAAGAAAAAAAATGTAGATAAGTATGTAAACAAGTGAATGGCTTGCTCAAGAAGACAAATGATAATAAATGCTCAGCCACCAAAAGAAGAAAATATAAATATTTGTAAGCTTGCAAAAGAAGTATATTCAAGAATGAAACACAAAAATTTATGAATATCTTTGTACATACCGTATAAAAAAATGGATAAGTATGGTACAAACTAATTAATGTTAGCACATCAGCCAGCAAACAAAGGAAAAAAATCTCTGATTGTTTGTACAAAATATCACCCTGCTGTACAAACAAAAGTATAATCAAATTTCATCTCAGCTTAAACAATAAACAACATCACACTGTAAACTCTTCCTATATATCAATATCAACTTCAGTTTCGTTCACCCCTTTAAAACTGAGTAAAAAGAAAACTAAAGTAATATCATCATCATTCAAAAAACAATTATCAACTTAAAAACATCCACTTAAACCATCAAACAATCAAAGAAAATCTGAGACCAAGAAGAAGATTTCAACAACCAAGATTTCAACTTTGCAAAGTTTGAAAAGATTTCAACTTCAACTTGAAGGCTTCTGAAAAACTCTAGAATCAAGATGTGGAAGGTGAGTAACAGTTAGTAATTTAAACTTAAGTATATGTTGCAATTTCTCTGCATATATATATATATATATATGTATGTATCAGTGCTCCTTCTTCTCTGTTTAGTTCCAGAGTACCAAACAACAAAGAAAATTCAATTTCTTCTTTTCTAGCTTTGGTTTTAAAACAAAATAATTGTGTTCAAGTATGAGTGATCATCTAAAAATGGTTTCATGAAGTATTAATGCATATAGAATGAATAATCAAACTTTTACAGTGAAAACTTTAAATTCTGGAAATTTCGAATGTCACGAATTATTGATTCAAGTATATAACTTGAATCCTTACTGGAAGCTATGATTTTTAAGGTGGGTTTGGTGATTTTTAGAGATGGGGGTTAGGAGCAGTTTGGGAATGAACGAAAAATGGGTTCTGGGCAAATTCCGGCGATCAGAGGCACTAGGGAGGTCGGGTTTTCTCGTGGGGATGGAGGAGCCTACGGAGGTGCGTGGAAAAATAGCCGGAGAAGACAACGATGGGTTTTTCCCTTCCTAAACTCTGGGTGCCCACAATTTTCCACACGGGCAGTCTAGAGTTGGGTTTTTCAGATAGTCAGGTTTAGTAGATTATTTGGAGCTAGTTCAGTTTTGGGTTTCACGCATGACTGACCTTGCTTATCTTGGTGCAACGTGATGGTGGTTCGAGTTCATGTTGGAGTTATTGGCCCCATTCTCTTTGTCGGATCACTTGGAGTATCAATTCTGTTTTCCGCTGTATCATTATTTATCTCTGATATTGTTGTATCATATTGATATCATTGTTGTATATCATTCTGGATATTGTATTCATTGGAGTTGTATATGATATCATTGATTTCTTTATTCTGCTGTGTTGTTATACTTACTATGTTATAAGCTCCGGTGACCCAGAATTCGGCGTTTGAATCTACGGCATTTTGAGTACAAGTGAAGTACGGGTGCCGATTTTCGAAGGCCAAGTTCAGGATCGCTACATTTGGTATCAGAGCTAAGGTTGAACTTTAGATCAGGAGTATAACACATTAAGTAACTCATTAGAGATAGGGTGAAGTATACCCTAGAATGAGTAATTCTCAGATATCCGTCCGTATACCTCAGTAAATTCTCTTACTATCTACTGATAGTAAGTATGAGTGCAAGATGAGGATGAGATAGGGGATAGGGAAATACGACTATAAATGGTCAATACCCTGTAACAACAAGGAAATAATATTTTCTCTATCAATCTCTTTTGTTCAACATCTCTTCTCTATTCTTTGATAGTTCTTGGTAGATCCAGGAAGAAGATTTGATATATTTGCATGGGACATAAACTCCAAATAGGCCATAATTGTTTGTTTGGTTACTTTGGTTGCTATGGTTGATAGGTATACTTTAGTTTTTAAACTAAAAGTTTTGGAATTGTATCCATATATCTATACAATTTGGGTCCCAATATATTCTACGGATGGTTAGTTATCCTTTCGAACTAACCAATGCCCTGCATATTTCGTAGATCTGGATAACCCGAGTACCTTGTGAAGTGTTAAACAGATTCGTTCTTATATCTATAATTGATATTCTGATTTGGTAAGCCAAATGCAGAATAGATGTTCAGTTGATTTGATGAAATATTCCTCATCTATCTTTGTGTCTCCCTGGCAAATTTCGAGGACGAAATTCTTTTAAGGGGGGAAGTCTGTAACGACCCCGGATTTTATATAAATTTAAATTGATAATTAAATAAATTTTTGAATAAAATTTGTAAAATTAATTGATAAATTGATGCGAGTTTCCCCGTATTCAAATAAATTCTGTATAAATCATTTAAATTTAAATATTGTATATATATGTATATATGTGAATATATATGTATATGGGCATATATGAGTAAATTTGAATTTTTGTATATATATATATACATTGAAATTGAATTTAAATCTTAAATAAATGGGTTAGAAATAATTATAAAAATATAGACATTTGACACAAATATAATAATAAATAATTTTGAATTTAGAATTGATGGCTAAATAAATATTTGAGTTTATAAAAATATATTTACAAAATTATGAAAATAAATATATATCAAGAAATACAAGACAATAGAAAATAAAAGTAAAAATAATAATAAATATTTAAGCTAAAGATAGAAATGAATAAAAAGTAAAAATATACATATTCAAGTGTAAACAAATCAAAGTTTGTGTAAATAATAAAATGAAACAAGTAGATAGATACATTCAAGCAACATGAACAAAGTATAAGTTAAAAAGAAAAAAATGTAGATAAGTATGTAAACAAGTGAATGGCTTGCTCAAGAAGACAAATGATAATAAATGCTCAGCCACCAAAAGAAGAAAATATAAATATTTGTAAGCTTGCAAAAGAAGTATATTCAAGAATGAAACACAAAAAAATTTATGAATATCTTTGTACATACCGTATAAAAAAATGGATAAGTATGGTACAAAATAATTAATGTTAGCACATCAGCCAGCAAACAAAGGAAAAAAATCTCTGATTGTTTGTACAAAATATCACCCTGCTGTACAAACAAAAGTATAATCAAATTTCATCTCAGCTTAAACAATAAACAACATCACACTGTAAACTCTTCCTATATATCAATATCAACTTCAGTTTCGTTCACCCCTTTAATACTGAGTAAAAAGAAAACTAAAGTAGTATCATCATCATTCAAAAAACAATTATCAACTTAAAAACATCCACTTAAACCATTAAACAATCAAAGAAAAATCTAAGACCAAGAAGAAGATTTCAGCAACCAAGATTTCAACTTTGCAAAGTTTGAAAAGATTTCAACTTCAACTTGAAGGCTTCTGAAAAACTCTAGAATCAAGATGTGGAAGGTGAGTAACAGTTAGTAATTTAAACTTAAGTATATGTTGCAATTGCTCTGCGTGTGTGTGTGTATATATATATATATGTATGTATGTATCAGTGCTCCTTCTTCTCTGTTTAGTTCCAGAGTACCAAACAACAAAGAAAATTCAATTTCTTCTTTTCTAATTAATATTAGGCTTTGGTTTTAAAACAAAATAATTGTGTTCAAGTATGAGTTATTATCTAAAAATGGTTTCATGAAGTATTAATGCATATAGAATGAATAATCAAACTTTTACAGTGAAAACTTTAAATTCTGGAAATTTCGAATGTCATGAATTATTGATTCAAGTATATAACTTGTATCCTTACTGGAAGCTATGATTTTTAAGGTAGGTTTGGTGATTTTTAGAGATGGGGGTTAGGAGCAGTTTGGGAATGAACGAAAAATGGGTTCTGGGCAAATTCCGGCGATCGGAGGCACTAGGGAGGTCGGGTTTTCTCGTGGGGATGGAGGAGACTACGGAGGTGCGTGGAAAAATAGCCGGAGAAGACAACGATGGCGGTGGCAACAGCGGCGTGGGATTTTTATTTTTAAACCTAGTTTCGGTGAGGTCGAAATTTTCGATTCGATTCTTCGTCTGCGTTGGATCGAGTTGCATGCGATTTTGGAAAATGGTAGTTGGGAAGTAGATGAGTTCGTGGCTGGAAGCTCGGAGCTTTCGGTGGTCGGAGTCGCGGTGGCGAGTTGATTCTTTGGCCGGAGGTTTTGATCCAGGTTTCGAACGATGGGTCTAATCTCGATTCTGGTGACGTTCATGTCGAGTTGATCGTTGTAATCGAATGTGGTAGCGAATCGCGACTTTCCGGAGTAAGTGAGGGTCGCCGGAGTGATGGCGATCGTCGTGCACGTGCACGGCGATGGAATGGGTGTCAGCGTATGGGTTCTCCTGAGTAACCAGAGGGGTACTCGAGCAAATGAAGATTTTACTCGGGGTAGGACTCGGGTTCGTGGAGAGGTGAGTGTATCAGATTTTATACTCAAACTAAAAGTTTTAAAAATAAAATATATAGGTGAAGAAGTATAGAAGCAGGGGAGGTACTCGAGAAAAATGGAAGGGGGCTCGGGTCTGAACTCGAGTTGTTTGGAATGTTTGCTTGGGTTTAGTTTATAATAAACTTGAGAAATTTTTAAGTTATTAAAATTTAAATAGATTAGATGAATGTTTTGATTTTAATAAATCGCAATAGAATTAATATATGTTAAGTAATTTAAATCTTGAAATTTTAAATCAAATAAATGGTAATAAAGAAATTTACTACTAATTAAATGTTAATTAAATGAGCTAATTAAAGTAAATTCATAATTAAGGGATTTTAAAATGTGTTTTAAACTTTGTTAAGGTTAAATTTGTATTCATTTTAAGTCTTAAATTTAAAATGAAATTGGAAAGATAAGTATAATTACTTAATGAAATTAATGAAGTGTAATTACTTAGTGAAGTAATTAATATATAATTACTGGATGTAATAAATTGAATGATAATTTGAAACTTGGGCATTAAATAATAATTATGATTAATTAAGATTAATTTAATAATTAAAGATTAATTGATTCATTAATTAAGATTGATTAGTTAATAATTAAAGATTAACTAATGAATTTGAAAGGGAATTTATTTCAAATAATTTGTAATTAACTTATGATAATTAACCCGGATTAATAATTGATACATCTGATTTAAATTAATCAGTTGATTAATTAAACTTACTTGTGGATGTTTGAATTTGATTGAATGGTCGAATTGTTGATATTCCCTGATCTGTGATGCTGTGTGATATATTCTGATTTGTGTGTGTGATCTTTACTATAGTTTATTTATCTGGGATGAATGCAATATATTATCTGTAATTTATATATCTATGATCTGTGAAAAAAGGTAAGCGTTATAGTTATACCGCTTATCAAATATATTGCTGTATTTGAATCTGTGATGATTGAATGATGTTGCACTACTGTGTGAAACCCCTGGACTACACCATACACACACAAATATGGATTTCACGTGGAAATCGGTTAAGTCACATATGATTTAAATTTAATGTTTTTGAGATTGAAATTTTGATTTCAATTGATTTTGAAATTGGAAATTGGGGTTTAATATGAAAAGCTTTTGAAAGGAGTTTTAAAGATATTTTTAATACCTTGAAATTTAAATAATTCAATTTGAATTTGAATTCAAAATAAGGAATTGAATTCTATGTTGAAAATTATGGTTTAAGAGTGTTATACAAGTATAAATGTGTTTATATGGGCTTGAACCATTTTAAAATATTGTTTGGGAATTTGAATTTAACCCAAGGGGTTTAACTCGTATAAATGAATCAGATTTTCCGAAATGAAAACTATTTGTTTTCAAATAATAGAAGCTTTCGTATAAGAAATGAAATTCCAATTTAAATTAAAGGAATTTCAAGTTTGAATTGAAAATGGTTTCCCAAGCTATGAATTAATCTTTGTGAAACTGGCTGAACTTTGTGAATTGAATCTGTTTATTTTTAACAGATTTAAAATGGTGATTTGTTTAAACCATTCGAAATGGAATTGTTTTGAAAGCTACCAATTAAATCTTTGATTTAAAGATTGAACGAGTTAATCCAAATTGAAATGGAAATTGATTTGAAAATCTATGAATAAATCTTTGTGAAACTGGGTGAACTGTGTGAGATGAATCTTTTTATGTAAAAGATTAAAATGGTAATGTGTTCAAACCATTTGAAGAAAAGTTTTGGGTAATAAGTTGTGACTTAAATTGAAATCCCAATATCCATATGTTTTTAAATATGCGCTCGTTATTCGGTTTAGCCGGGAGAGGACCTTTGTGTCATATAACCCATTCCGAATAATGATACGACGTTATGGATAGCATTTGGAGACCGGTGGTGAAGACCAGATATTTTCGAAAATGAAAGGACAACTCGTCGAATGTCTCTGCATCTACTGGTCCTCGATATAGAGATTTGATCACCCTTTGTGATGGGAAGTCCAGACGTGATTAGAAATTATCCGGATTTGCAAGGGCTTCTTCGGAAGTGCCTTCGGTTCTGTTCGGACCCGGAACAGACTTGTATGGTTGTATGTCTAACATTACACTTTGAGATATAGAGCTGATTTCTTTCAAATACATTTCTGTTTGGTGGCGGAGAATTTATTCTCTTAGCTTAACACCTTCTCTGAGACGTACGAGCTCAAAGGTTATGTAGTTGAAGGTTATCAGTGATATATTCCCAATTTGGTAGTGTGGCATGCTGAGTGCTGTTGTGTGATGATCATTTGTTGATCATTTGTTGATCAAAGCATGGCTTTGTCAAAAAGCGTAGCTTTGTGGACGAGACTGCATCAGGACCTCACAAACCGGAAATGGTCGAAACAGGAAAGATGCGGCAAGGTTATGAGGGTCGCTACCTTTAGGGTATGTCATTTCCTTCTGGAAAAAGGTGATATTATGGTATGAAGCCCAGATATTTACCTATGTGGTTGCTCCAATCTCATTTACTTTGTGTGATTGTTGCTTTGTGATCGAGACGTCTCGGATAAAGGTCCCAAAGGACCGGGGGGTGGCATATTCATGTAGTAGTTACCTAGTGTAAGAGATAACCCAGCCTTGTGTTGGCAGAGAGCTAGTTAGTTCTCGGGGCGTCCATCCAGAGGCGTACCCATGTGGCATAGGAAGTTCCTTAGCCTGACCATTTGTTGGAAAATCCAAAGAAACAATACGAGCCTCGTACGGTTTTAGTTGTATAACCCGTTATGGAATGTGGCGGTAACCTGCTATTGAACATAGTAGCTATAGTAGGCATACAATAATGGTTGTATGCTGGCTAAGATTAATATTATACTTTCGAAAGGTTTTCCTACACTATGCACTAGTAATAATATCAAAAGAGTTTTGTTTTGCGTAGTAAGCATGTTTGACTATCATAAGAAGAAATCTCCTCCAATTCTGCGTTTGCATTGTGTGTGTGGCGGGAGGTCTTATGGTGGTTTCATTTTCCAAAAAGCATTGCGGATTTCAATGTTTAAAATTATTTTGTTGTTTGTTTAAAGATAAACTGTTTTTGTTACTCACACCAGTCCCATGACTGACTCGGAGTTTATTGTTCCCTTCCTAAACTCTGGGTGCCCACAATTTTCCATACGGGCAGTCTAGAGTTGGGTTTTTCAGATAGTCAGGTTTAGTAGATTATCTGGAGCTAGTTCAGTTTTGGGGTTCACGCATGACTGACCTTGCTTATCTTGGTGCAACGTGATGGTGGTTCGAGTTCATGTTGGAGTTATTGGCCCCATTCTCTTTGTCGGATCACTTGGAGTATCACTTTTGTTTTTCGCTGTATCATTATTTATCTCTGATATTGTTGTATCATATTGATATCATTGTTGTATATCATTCTGGATATTGTATTCATTGGAGTTGTATATGATATCATTGATTTCTTTATTCCGCTGTGTTGTTATACTTAATGTGTCATAAGCTCCGGTGACCCAGAATTCGGCGTTTGAATCTGCGGCATTTTGAGTACAAGTGAAGTACGGGTGCCGATTTTCGAAGGCCAAGTTCAGGATCGCTACAGACCATATGATTATTTCAGTGGCTGAAAACCAAGTCGGTTATTATGAGGCTAAAAGTCTAGATGATCATCATTATGTGGTTATCAATCACTTGGATTATTCATGAGATGGTGTGTCCATGAAGTTGTGTAACCCCATGCATATTGATTATAACATCATCAAGGATAGTTAGGGATGCTGAGAGTAAGGAGTTGGACCATGTACTTATCTTTTATATGGTTATCTATCCCTTGGATACCGAGAGTATGCCATATTTGTATTTTATATATGTTTGGTTTGGGAGATTGTTTATGCATTTTCGTATATGTTGAGTATGACAGATCCCGGGGATGTCTACTTTACGATTATCTGGGAGATAATCTTAGGCTTTGCCGTGTGCGTGCCATATGATGTTTAATGATCTCTTATGCTTGATGATAGTTAAGTGTTGGTTATTTCACCCACTTGGCATTATACACATAATAGGTGGATTGACAAGACTTTTTTTTTTTGATAATGCTTATGCATGGTTATGTGATATGTTGCTATGTAGGGAAATCCTTATGCTATTTTATGATATCATGGATATACCATGCCATTTGTTGGGATATATTGACACCTACATTATAGACATAGTCTGATCCATGTGTTATTTATATAATACCTGGTTCAGTCCGAGGCATTTTAGGTTCTGGGACAAGGTCAGTTTGTCGATGATGGCTATAGATGGAGGATATAGTATTTTGTATATCATGATGTATTTGGTTACTTCATGTATGTACATTATTGTGATGTATATTTGAGTCATACATTGTATATTTTTGAGATAATGGGAATTTGACACATTTTATATCCCACGTGATTTGTGTATATTTCTATTGTATATCATCGTTGCGTTATTGATTATGTGGTCTTTTTCATTCATTGTATATTGTGTATTGTTCTATCCTAGAAATGCATATGTTTATTGCTTTGTGTCAATACCGAGTACGTATAGATGAGTATTCGATGATTTTGAATACGTACCAGTGTTAGCCCAAGGGAATATTCACATGTGATAGCCCATTATCGATTCATTCTTCGTCTTATCAAACAGTATTACCTAGTAATACTCTCTGGTAGTATGGTTATAGAGGTGGAGGTGTTGCAATAATCTAAACCAATTAATATACCATATCAATACTAGAATCAAATTCATATCAGATGTCGTGTCGCATGGAGTTCATAGGCAATAAATCTAGAACTATATCTGTGCTCTCAGAAATCGACACTAATACATCATTGGTATTAACGTGCAGCAAGTCCAAGTGCCGGAGAGTATCTCAAAGGTAAGAAAGAAAATAAAGACAGAACAAAATCTCACTTATATTATTTCAACAAATAATCTTTACAAAGGAAATTTAAATACATTTATTAGAGTTTAAAAATGGACAGTTATATATATCTGTCCTTACAAAGGTGGAATACAATACTACTCAAGTGTGGTGGAAAAATTCTTCTAACTCCTTGCTCCAAGCTCTTCCAGATTTCTTCGAACTAAACCTGACTACCAGGCTGCCCAGGGAAAATTAGAGCACCTAAAGTTTAAGGGAAAAGGAAAATAAACTCCGGGTCAGTCACGGGACTGGTGTGAGAAACTCAGAATACGCGGTTTGAAAAGAAAAGGTATCTCATAAGACCACGCTCACACATAAATACAAATGAGTTTTTACCTTATGACAACCAAAACATTTAATACACAAAATCATTTGATATTATTTTTAATAACATTCCTTTGAAAACATTTAAAAGTAAACTTATTAATCTTAGCTGAAAATTATTACCATTGTTAAATTCTGGATATGTTAGGCTCTACAAACAAAACTCTTACAAGGCTCGTTCGGGGAATGGATTCCCATACAATGGCAGGTAAGGGACTACCTTCCGTACAATACATTTCTAGAGGAATGTACCGAGGATACACAAACAATCCTCCGCATTTGGAAAAACCGGTCTATCCCTATTTGGCACTCATACATGGTCTGGATAAAACCGAATATGACATCATCCCGGTAGTAACTGACCTATCCGGGGCCCCATTAGCATACACCACATACTCGACATATAGGGAGTAATCGAGAAAGGTGATGACCATACCCTAATGGTTGCGAACCACATAGCCCTGCGGCATACCCTGTTTAAGCCTTTACCGGGTGATGACGTCTGAGGTAGCGATTACCTTTCACATAGCACATCCTAGTTTGAATGACACATTGTCATCCCATTGTCACACAACTGATTTCTATATACGTATAACTCCTGAGCTCGTATGTCTCAGGAAAGGATGTTAAGCTAAGAGAAGTTGCCTTCTCCGTCACAAAACAGATGATACGTTCATAGAGATCAATTTATGTAACTCGAAATACAACGTCAGACATTCGTCCATACAAGTTGTCCAGGAATAGGACAAACCGAGCACTCTCCTACCACATCCTGTCGGGAGTTACCCCTAGGATTAGTAGCAAGAAGTCCTTGCATCAAAGATCTTAAATGAAGAACTACTACCACATAATATGATATAGGAAATTTTCTCCAAGGGATAATGACAAGCAGCCCTACATTCCATCATCCAAATCATGTCCATGTCTTCACTTCGAATACGTAAATTGGTTCGAAGTGGTTTTCAGATAGGAATTACCCCAAATCCGACCCCTGTTCCTTCGAATCAATCATCGATAAAAAGATGTTTTGTGAATAGGGAATCATTCTTTAATTGATTAATTTCTTTTTTATCAAAATATCTTCTGGAGATATATATATTTCTATAACATTCTTTCGGTATATACGAAATCATTAAACCTCTCTTATCAAATCGTTTGATTTCTTTAAACCTTTTTAAACCGGGAATAATTTGAAATCATTTTATTCTTCACTTAGGAAAATATTTCCAAATCATTTCATTTAAATCTTAACATAGATTTCTTAATTTAAACCCTAAAATTTTGATTGAGTTAAAACCATGTTATCTAGGATGTTAATCCAAAACTAGTAAATATTTAGTGAGCAGAATCTATAGAAACCATCTAATTCTACTCAACATCAATTCCCGTATTCAACAAGTACTATGGGCGGAATAACGGCGAAATCACCTTTTAAATTCCACGAATAGTACAAGTTCCCTCTTCGGGCTTTATCACTGAGTACAAGAAGATTATCCCCATAAAATCCAAGTTATTTATATTCGGAAAATCATATCCTTTATACTTTGAAATTTTTTGATCCGAGTAAATCAAATTTGCTATCACATCTGTCGAGCCAGTCCGGATAGCCAAGGAGAGCAGGAAACTGGTTTTCCAAACTCAAGCCTATACACTATCTCTCTGCCACCCATAAGGCGGTCAAGTAATTTGATCGACTCTAAACCATTTAACATTTAACCATTCCATAAATCTCTCAAATCACCTTTAAAATACTTTATTAATCATTTGAAAATATTTACAAAAGATTTGGAAAATAATGGTTGGGTTTAAAACTATATTTCAAAAGTCATAGAAAAGTGGCGCGGAAAGTGCTTTTAAGCTATATTGATCAAAACGACTTTTTATCATTTGAAAATTCATTTTTATAACTCAAATCACTTTTAAAACATTTTAAAAGATTTTTAAAATTTATTTTATTCTTTTAAACTATTTTAAAATATCATTTTCAAAGAAACCCTTTAAGGATTCCGAACTGCAAAACCGTGATTTTTGCAAAAACTTGTTTTACTCATATTTCAAAATCTACTTATCTAAATCTCGATTTTCTTTCTTTGTTTGAAAACTATGGATATAATAGTTCAAAAAATTCTTATCTTGAAGAATTCCGAGCTATATTCCATTCTATATACTCGTTTGACTTTTATTGCGCGAAATCGCGAACTGCCATTACGCGACGCACCTATTTTTGACTAAATTTTCAATTACCTTTCAAACTTCATTAAAACACTTTCATATGTTTATAAAATATTTCAAACTCATTTTTAAACCATTTTAAAGAGGTTTAACATTCCATATACACCAATTCATTAAATAGAGGAAAGTGATTTCCTCTGTGCTTATCGATGTGTATTTCCGTGACTTGCATCAACATTTATATTAAACAATCATCATCAACAATTATAATCAAACATATATAACATCAAATAGCATATAATACTATAGTTTAGGAGTTTCTCACCTTCATTTTTCCAACAGTCTAGTTTAAAATCGGCTATAGCTCCGCTACGATCAAATCAAAGTTAGTGAAATCGAGCTTGAGACCCCTAGGAGGGCTCAGTCTAGCCTTGTAGATGGTGGAGCTCACGACCATGGTGAATGGAGGAGATGGTCGTGGGTTTAGGAAGAGTAATGGAGGAGATTTGTCTTCGTTTGAAGTGGATTTGATAACTTATATGTATTATACGATTTTAATTTTCTTTTGCTAAATATTTCACCATAATTTTGTTAAGCATAGAAGCCATGAAAAGAAGCTTGAAGTGGAGAAGAATATGGTGAAAAAATATGAGAAAGTGGATGGGTATTTATAGGGGAAAATTTGAAACAAATATATAGTGGTGAAATTACCTTTTTTCCCTTGACCCACACCCCTCCTACCCTTCCACACACACACGACAGCCCCCTTAGGCTAATGATGGTGATGTTGAGGTGATGGTGCGATGATGGTGTTGAAAAGGTGAGTTGATGTTTGCTTTTTGGTTGTTTAAGTGTTAAGTCTTAGGAAATTATTTTAATATTTTGTAATATGTATATGCTTAAGTGTACATGTACATATACAGATGTTATGGTGTTCCTATGACATGTATATACATGTACATGTATGTGCACAAGAGGATAACAACATTGGAACAACTTTTGTTCGTTAAATCGTTGAAAATCGGGAAACCGATTATCGGTCACATTTTCACTTCTTAGTTGACGCACATATATTTGTAAACAAAATTTGAAAACTATTTTCTTATTATTTTAGATGAATTAAAATGATCATATTTGAATTAAAACCATATAAATAAATATTAAACCGTTGTTTACAAAAGGTGTTATTATACCGATAAACCAATATCGATTTTCCTTATAATTTCAAATTACTTCTATAACTTTATAAAACCATTATAAATCATTCATTATTACTTCATAACTAATTAAAAGGAATTATAATCATTTAAAACCATTATTTAAATAATTTAAGTAATTATTAAATCATTAAATCCTAATTAAATTTAATAAATCAATTATTAAGTATAAGGGCATAAATAACGATGTCAAAAACACATTTATTTCAAAAAAAATTAATAGATTTTATTTCATATTCTTGTTTAATTATAAAATAAGCGTGTATCCAGCCCTGTGCGCGATGTTTTTACGATTATAGAGCTATTTATTGATAAAATGGTTTTCGGCCATTTTATCGATTTAAATTTCAAGGAAAATATTTGTAAATATCTATTCAAAATAAGATTATTATTATTCAAAATAATATTATTTCTATTATCAACCCTTTGTTTAAATAATTTTAAAAATAAATATATTTTATCAAAGTGATAAATTTACGGGTCGTTACAATATCAATAATCAGATTCTTCACACAATCTTACCATATATAATCAAATTGCATTAAAGGGAAATCTAAACTAATAAGTCAATCAAGGGTTACACTCGACTCAAACTTACAGCATGCCTATGGGATTTGATCGAGATCAGAAAAGCAAACCTAACTTCCTTCATTCTAATCATGGGGTTTCTATTTCATATTCATATCCTCTATTGTGACCAGGGTCATCCGTTGTAGCAAGTTGTGTTTAGAACCATGATATTTTGTCCTTGGTCGTCGGATTCCTCATGTATTGTTGTAACCGATGCTCTGACTTGTTCCTCTATCAGATCTTGCAAGTGCCTGCATTCCTCCATCTCATGTCCATCCAACTAATGGAACAAACAGAATTTCTCAATCCTTATCTCCAGTTCTGTAAGCTCTCCTTTAGGAGGTTTTCTGCACTGGATTTGTCCTTTAGTTGCTAAGTAAATCCGTACTGGGGACTCAATTAAGTCGGTGTAAGAAAGTACTTCTACTCCCTCCATAGAGGCTTTGGAGCTCCAAAACCATTATAAGCTTTTCTCTTTTCTTTATCCTTTTCGGAATCTGCCTTGGATGATCCTTCATATTCAATAGCATTGACTTTGGCTACTTTAGCATCCGCATATTTTAAACATAAATACTTTACAATTTGATAATAGAAATTTGTCAGAGTCATTGGCGGATTCCTCATTAATGCCTTTTTGAACTCAGTTTGATCATCAACTCCTGCAACAATCATCATAAGAACGATTGATGTATGTAGTTTATAGACTGCAACAACTGGTGTGTTAAATTTAGTTAAATAACTTTGCAATGATTCCTTATCTCCATGTTTCGCATTGCATAGCAACATCACACTATTTGGTCGAACAATATGATCCTTAAAATTGTTCATAACTTCTCAACTAACTCGGTCAATCTACTAATCAATCCACTATCAAGTTGGGGAAAACACATGGCTGCCAAATCAATTAAGTACAGCAAAAAACAACGGCCCACCATCTCTTCTATAGCTCCCTAAACTCTCATATATTGGATATATCTCATCAGATGCTATACCAACCTAACTTTTTAAATAATATTATTTTAATTAAAAATGGCTGAACAAAGAAATTGAATATATAGAGAAAATGTAAATGACCAGAATTGTTGTATCGACTTTCGAAAAGAAAAACGTTTACTTCGAAGACTTTGATTAAAAATCAAGTGGTTAAATAAGTTTTTAGTATGAGAAATTAATTATATCATTTTTTGGAGAAAATTGGGATTATAGTGAATAATTAAATATTTTATTGAGAAAAATGTATTGTGAAGATATTTATAATGTTTTGGTGAAAAAAGAACTTTTAATATGAAGAGGAATTTGATTTTTGAAAGAGAAATAAATTATTTTATGGATTTTATAAAATTAATTATTTACTAAAAATAAGAAATTTCATATTTTATGACATTTAAAAATAAAATAATCTTTTATTTGAGTTGAAAGTAATATTTTGGGTTAAAAAATAAAAATAGTTTGTGAAATTATTTTTATTTGATCAATCGTAATGATTAATCAATTTGTTGATAAAAACATAGTTTTTCCATACTAAAAATTTATTAAAAATGCAAAATCAAATTATTTTTATGGAAAATTATTTTTAAAAGAAGAGAACTTTGTAAGGATTTAAAAATATAATTTTTTTGTTGATTTTCGCTGTGTAAAAAATAGAGTTTTGGGGGCTTTTTATTAAGAAAATGTGAGTTTTACGATGTTTGAAAAGAATGAGGGGCTTTTGAACAATTTTGCGGCCAACATATCAATGCACGCGACCAAGTCTTTCAGCCCAAACCCATATGTGTAACTCTCTTTTCACGTGTTTCCTTTCTTCCTCTTTTCTTCCTCATCTATGTACTTTTTCTCTTATAAAACACAAACAACACTTCATCTTCCTCATTCAACCCATTTCTTCCAAAAATAAAATAAAATCAAATAAATTACCTAAATCACCAAATCACTCAAATTAAGGTCATAAATCTAATCATTATAACACGGTTTAATGTCGGTTAATTTTGGGAAGTTTCAAAATCCCAAAATCAGATAATGAAAGTAATTTGGAGTGAAATTGATGCAAAAGGGTTTGTCATTGCCCGAAGGAGATAAAGGGAAAAGAATTGCTTCTATTTTTCTTAAAACCCTACTTTGGAGATTAGAGCTAGGGAATTCGATCGATTCACCCCAACCGACCCCCCGTTTAAGCTGGGCTCTCACAGAGGCAATTTTCGATCCCGACGTTTTATACTCATTTAAGGGATTATTACTTGCCACCGTAAATAACAAGCGGCTAAAGTGAGGCAGCCAAGGCTCGAACCCTCTTCCTCTTGCTGGGGAGCTAGGAACCCTTGCTAACCCGACTAGAGCATTGCATCTATTGGTGGGTGAATTATATAAATCCTCATCAAAATTATTCTTTACTCTATCCATGTTGATTATATCCTTAATAAAATATATTTTGTGATTGTCAATGATGGATAAAAGTTGCAACATGGTTGAATTGAATTTTAAGGGATAAATTGTTGATTTTATGGTTGAAATTTGTTGATTTGTGCCATGGGTTCTTTGTACTTTAAGACATGATTTAGTAATGAAAAACAACGATTTTGATTGCACTGCTGGTTTAGTAGGGGAGACGATGGCGAAATATTTTCATCATGTAGACGTTTAGATGGCCGGAATTCGTCCTCATATTGATAAGAAAATAAAATAAATTAGGTTGCGCGAGTACCAAAATTGGTACTCATGGTGATGCTGCTCCAACATTCCTCAACTGCGTGAGATGCATCCTTTGTAGCTCACGTTAGCATTGAAATTGTGAGCCTGACCAATGGCTCTGTGGCCAGGAACCCATATAAAAAATTGTTTGTAGAAAAAATTATGTTTTTGAAATTTTAAATTAAAGGAAATTGGAATTGAATTTTGAAATGGAAAAAGAGTTGACAATGAAAGGCCTTTGACTATGTAAGTAAAGCAATTGTTTTAAAAAAAATCATTTTGTACAGATTGATTTATGGATTTTAATTTCAAATTACAAATGAACATTTTAAATATTCAAGTTTGAAAAAAAAACACCAAGCGATTAAAATATATTTAAAATTTATAGTGGAATATTAAAAGATGAATTTGACAATTGAAACAAAGAATTATTTCAAATGGGAATTAATAATGAAAAAGAAATTTATGGTCTTAATTTCAATTTTATACAAGAATATTTAAAATTATTCAAATTTCGAAAATGTCTAAATGCTTTTATTGTATTTAAAGATAATAATGGGTTTTTGGTAGAAAAGTGGACAATAGAATTCCAACGGACTGTCAAAATTGATTAAAAATAAGGTAAAAAGCTAATTGCATGTGAAAAGGATAGTACCTCATCTAGAACAAAGGACGACTTTCAAGATGTTCTCGTCCGCTCCCCTAGCCCGAGCTGACTCCTTGCTGAAGCGATTGACATTGGAGCAGAGCGATTTGATTGATACTTGTCGTATGTTGCAAAGTTCACTAGCCATCATGGTTCACGTTCGAGAGGTGAAGAATCGAGTTTTGAAGTTAGTGCACAGTTGGACCCAAAAGTGGATATTGCCGGCTTGTGAATGCAAGAACCAGCAGGAGGCCGATCCACTTAGGCTGGATGGATATAAGAGGCATTCGACATTGTTGGAGAGTTGATCGACTCGAGTGATGAAGCTGAAAGTCGAAACATGATCGAACGGGTCAATGCCCCCAACGTACTTTTCAATAGGATGCAAAACATATCTTCGATGAATATAAGTTCTTAATATCTCTTCTGAAAATGGTTCTCTATTCTCATCTTCAAAGAGGTCTTCTCCTACTTGGTTTCTAGGTTGAATTCTGAGCATCGACTGCTTGTGTAATGCCATTTCGTCCTTAATACCTACACCTATCCTTTACAGATGATGCAAGGCCCTAGCTGGGGAAGGGCTCTTTTTATGCCGTACGGAGGAAGGTGATCTTTGATGTCGATAAGGAGACGACGAGCTGTGACAACAAACAATTGTAGGGGACCTCCTATTTCTGTTCACCAAAGAAGACCTGGAGGAGTGGCCTCACATCTTGTGGGACTGAAGTCATGGAGCTTCCCATTGGGATCAAGAGTGAATAGAAAATCCATAGGCTTATTATCCTTGTTCACCCTTCACCGTTAGGAGGTTAAATTGTAGATCATGCCCCTCATCCGCCACCTTATATGATTCAAAGATAGATATTATCTTGGGGAAGGAGTGGTGCGAGAATCATGGGCTCTGGGCGATGGGACTGGCTCGGGCATTGGGGCGTTGTGAGCAAAGTCATGAGCTTGCACGTCCCTCTTACAGGAAAAAACAACCCCTATAGGGGTCGCGATCATGACCTTATCATGGGAACCGTGCATGATGTTGAAAGCATAGGGACCAAAGGTGGGATAATGGTCCTGTCCATAGCAACCGGGACTCTTGTACCATAGTCGATGGTCTCTTGGGCTTCTACCCAAGCATGGAGATCATTTGGATCATGAGCTATTTGCCATATATTCGCGATTCCATTCAATGGGCTGAATCGCATATCATTGCTCATGGCATGAATGTGGCTGATGATAGTAGCTTCACCATTGTTTTCTTACATGGTGAATGCTTTTTTAAGAGTAGGATATATGTTTTGAAGATGAAAATGTGATGAAAGTTAATAGCTTTAGGGCGAGGCCCTCCTTGTAGTGACAAAATGTTAACTAAATTTCTAGCCAACCTCGAAATTGTGGTTAGAGGTAAATTTTAGTAAAGTTTACTTACTAAAACTATGGTTCAAAATGTAAAATGAGGAGTGATTAAGAGAATAATAAGTAGTGTAATTGAAGTAAATAACATAATATATAGAGTGATTCGATCTTAGCAAAGATCTACTCCACCATGGTTGGTGTTTTTATTATTTTGAGTTTTCAGTTACAAGAGAAATATCAGTGTCTATTTCAAGTGCTTAGAGCTATAAAAATATATTGTTGCTTAATTTTCTCACAAGTAATTAGCAAGTTGATTAAGGCATGGAAAAGCCCAACCATTCTACGACTGGCCCACATATGCCGGTCCAAACTTAGTTAATCTCAGACCAAGCCCATCTACTCAAGTAACACATCAAGCTGACAATTGGCCGTTTCATTCAAAGCAGCTTCCACATCCAACACATCAGATGAGGACAAAGCTAGGTGTAGTCCAACCCAGTCAACACCGGCCCAGCTTAATTACGACTGGTTCTCTCCTTCGGGCCCACCTCTAGCCTGACTCTAGGTCAACCCGTCCTCTCAGCATCATTTCAGTTACTGATCTGCATAGCTCCAGACAACCTAAATATTCGATATGACCAGCTCAAGCATGACCTGCCTTTGGTCTAGCTTCATTACAACCGCCTACGATCGGTCCCAAGTAGCCTGTCTTGTCATCTCGTAGCTAGCCTGGCATACCTATTGTAACATGGTCTTTAGCACAAGTTAACTCCCATCAAACTTAGGCATTGAGTAACCAGTCTGCTCATGACAATCTACATCTAACCTGGCTTTATGCCAGCCTGTCAAGACCATCTCCCTAACTGCCTGATCCTCTAAGGACGGCTTCGAATAGCACTCATCTATCAAGATCAGCTCAATCATAGCCTATCTTTGGCATGGTCTCATCATGACAGCCTTCGACCGGTCCCAAGTAGCCCGTCCCTTTCCTCACGGCGGATCCGACACCTCCCTTACCATCTGGTCCTTAGTACATTCAGCTTCTATTATATCTTCGACAGTCTACTGACCAGCTCAGCCTGCCTTATGCAAGAGTGAGTGACAAATCATATAGCCATATGTACAAGGTACTGTAGCAAAGCGGCAAAAAGCATGTTTACTCCTATAGAAAGCCGTCATCATTTAATGCACATTAATTGCAAAGTCTGCACTTATTACAGAAGGATAATTGGCTTGCTTCCTAGCCACATATATAATTCCACCTTTATAGCTATCTCTCATCAGCACACACAACCAGACCAACTGCCAGGCATGCTTCCTGCCTTTACCTACTACACAATTTCTGCCATCCACCATCCATTTCAACTATAATAAATACCTCATGCATTGCCACTTCAAAGGGACTAGAAATTATTAGAATTCTAGTCATTATCTCTATCCAGAGCTTTCCTTATAGCAAATTAGAGCCATGAGTACTTAAGATTAGCTAACCTTTTAGTCTTAAGTGCTTTATTTCTTATTATCCTATTGTAATTCCTTGTAATTGCAAGATAAAAATATAGTAAGAGATCTTCATAGTGGACGTAGGAAAGCTTACCGAACCACTTTAAACTTGGTGTCATTTATTTTTCTTTACTTGCATTCTTCCTCATCTTACAGTTTTACGCCTAGCGATTAGCAAGTAACCTTTATTTTCATAGCGTAGCTAGGCTAATTCCGATGTTGGATAAATCTATAGCCAATATTTTGACACTAGAAGGAGGGCCTTCTCCTAAAGCTCTCCCCTTTCATCACTTTTCTTCCCTATAAAAATCAGATTTGACTTGTTACCATGGACCTAGTTCTTGGAATGGAAGCTAAAAACTTCAAAGAGTGTGAAACCAATGGCAACACCATCGCTAGTGTTGCTTACCTTATTCCTGGGCTCAACAATGAGATATGGCGTACTATGTTGCAACAATTAACAAACGTGGGTGCTTTAGCCCGCGAAGTACAAAGTCTAAAGATACAGTTAGATGCCTAAGATACTGTAAACTTTGTCCCATTGGCTCCTTAGGCAGTCGACCATATCGACCCGCCTGTTCACCAACCTGGAGTATCCGATGCCTACGACCTCATGAACACTGATGAGGCCTGAGGAAGATGGGTGCCTAAAACCTCACTAATGGACGTTGTTCATCCAAGGCGGTATACTAAGCGTGTGCCCATTCTTATTGATATTGCTCCAGACTTGTGCAGTTAAAGTTCTTAGCGTTCTATAGCGGTGGAGATGCAAAACTTTATAGCGGGGATATAACAGAAAATATGGGAGGTGTATAAAGCTTCATTGGATATAAAATCAAATATTTAAAGTTATTTTATTCTCATTCTCACATCTTTTATGTAGGAAAACAAAATATTGTTCAATCTTATATAACAAAACCGAATAATATCATGATTTATGCAAGCAGGATTTGGTGACTACTAAGATTTCTGACTTATATTGAACGCTTATGCCTTAAAATTAGGTCTTTACCCTAACTTTATTGATATGGTTTAAAAGAGAAATAGTCAAATCAATCTTTTTATAGTAATGTTGCTAAAGTGGGTGCTAAGAAGTCTTGATTTAGTAGGTGTACCGGAAGATAGCGGGACTTAAAGCAGATCTAATGTTTGATAGCGCTAAATTGAAATAGCGCAACGATCAAAGAGCGCTATGCGCTATAGTGGAGATTTTTCTTGGCTTTAGAGGGTCTTTAGGAGTGCATTAACTACACAGCTCTAGACATGGCTATGCCAAAAAACCAAGATACCGTCATTCCCCTTCAGCAGAACGGCCATCAACTTTCGAGCATCTTTAGACTTCCGCTTTTGACCATCTTAATGGCTGCTCTCCTACACCCAATAAGGAGCATGTAGCTCTCTTGAACACTCTAGATGTCATAGGGGTGTGGCCAAAAATAGAGCTAGAGAAGGGCGAGATAGACATTCAAGGTCGCCCTCTTTGCAGAGGGAGAGGAGGTCTTCTTCTCTAACTCCCCATCATCACCACTCTCCCTCTCATCATCGATCTCCCTCTCCACCTAAGTTCAGGTAGAGTCATCAGCCCATCATTGGCCATAATATCTCTTAACAGGCCGGTGTCGGCCTTAGGGAAGAAATGCACATTCTTTGCTAGCAACTAAATAGAATGCAAGCCTAAAACACTAGGGGTGAAGCATTCTATGATGACGAGATGGAGAACCATTTTTCGATGAGATTCTAAACACTTACATCCACCGATGGTATGCTTTGCCCTTTATAGACAAGTATGATGGGAATGCCGAACCATTCGATCACATCACCGCCTTTAACTCCATTACCCATGTTGGTCAGCTTTCTGTCCCAGCAAAGTGCAAGCACTTTCCATCCACTCTCACAAGACCAGTCTCCCGTTGGTTCTTACTTCTGCAACCGGGAAACATCAATTCTTAGGCACAATTATATGTATATTTCAAGAGTCGATTATTTTCTTATAGGATCAATGCTATGATGGCAAATGGGCTAGGTAACATCAAGCAGGTTCCCACCGAAAGCTTGCGGCCGTACGTCAACCGCTTCAACAAAGAGTCTACTTGGGTTAGGGGTGCAGATATGAACAACTTGGTTATGACCCTCTGCTCGGGGATTAAATACAAGTCCAAAATGTAGAGAGAGCTTCTAAGCAGTCACCTACATCCCTGACTTACTTTTTTCAAAGGTTGAATGACGTAATAAGAATGGAGGATGTAGATCTTTCAAACAGAAACAATAAAATTAGGCTTTCCACCCAAGTCAATCCTCATAACAACAATGAGCAATAAAGAAATGGCCATCAGAATGGCACCAGAAGGCGAGCAGATGTTGACATCCTATATAAGCCTAGGTATGCTAATTATACTACTTGAACATGAATATTGTAACAATATATCTCGCCACCTGGGATCGGGTGCCCTTTCAAAGGCCCAACACTACCAAAAATGGAAAGAAGGAGGAATCTCACAGTCACAGCAAGCATTATGAGTTCCATCAACTTAACGTCCACTCCACAATCGAGTGTCGGGTGTTTAAAGACGAAATTGGGAGACTCATCCGGGAAGTAACACTTTTGGAGTTTTTTTGGCATTAGGAGTGTAAAGAGCAAACTGCTGACCGACCAACTCAACCCCAGCAGCCCAACAACAATGTCGTACCTATCACTGACATCTTGACCATATGTGGAGACCTACATGTTTCCAACAGTAGTCGAGGAGCATATTCCTGGTATTAAAGAGAAATGGGCACAGCCAGTCAGGTCTATTCACTAGAGCATCGAGCGTCGAAAGCACCCTAACTTGAATCAGATCAGTCGATAACCTTCACTACTAAGGACAGAGAAGCAATCTCTTACCTTCATCACGATCAAATTGTCATCACTCTTGCAATGGGCAACTCCAACATACATCGGGATTTTGTGGATGGGGGCAGCTCAGTCAACGTCATGTTCAAGCATGTCTTTGTGTCTCTCAACCTACCTGCCTCCAACCTCACCCCATGCACAGTGCCAATTTACGGCTTTCGTGTAGGTGTTGTTCTAATGGGCACCACCTTACTTATGACAACGTTTGGCTAAGACCCACTTGCTGCAAAGATTCAGATAAACTTTGTGGTAGTTGAACTCCCTTCTGCATATAACCTGTTAATAGGATAACCGGTGCTTGCTAAACTGGATTCCATCATCTCCTACAACCGCCTTGTCAGGAATTTCCCCGTCCAGGGCGGGATCGGCGAAATCAGAGGTAATCATCAGAAGGCTAGGGAGTGTTATGGAACCTCCATCATGCAAGCCAATAAGGGTGTTCTTATGCTTCAACAAGAGCTTGCAACAATCAATGATGAGTCACTCAGGAGAACCATCGAGCTAGTCAACACTCTGGTTCGTGCATAGACTACCCCCGATCTGAAGCATCAACATCATTAACTCCTTCCACAAGGGACAACCTACTTAAGTAAGCTACGAAAATCATCGACGTGTTGCCCAGGAGTGTGCCAGACGCTCGCGCTAGGATCGTCCTTTCCATTGAAGAAACAACTACTGGTGTAGTGTCCTCTGAGAGTACCCTCATGCCAAGCAATGCTCAGGGTTGTGCCGACACCACCTTCGCTCATGAAGCGATATTAACTAACTGCATGTCATTAGTGAATACCTTCGAGCCCAGTAGTACTCGGGGTTATGCCCGGACCATTGGTTACACCAAAGACTGGGATGGCAGGAACCCTATATCCTTGGCCACTCCTTAAAGAACTAGATAGCTCATCATGACATGGAATGAATAAGTTGCTCGCCATTATGAGCAGGGTCATTAAGAACAATAATTCCTACCCTCTCAATGCCGGCAGACTCATCTATGAGAGCCGAGGGCAACATCATTACCCCAATTCGAACACAGACGTCTATTCCGACCGAGGATGTCATAGAATGCATTACGCACTAGACGAATGTGACTTGCAAACCGAGGACATTAATCTCCATAAACAGTACCGACCCCGAAAAATTCATTCAAATCGACACAGAGCTTAGCCTAGAAGTTAGACGGGATTTTATCAAGTTTGTAACAACCCGAAATTTAGGGGTAATTAATAAAAGTTAGTAATAATTATTTAATTGGCTAAAATATATTTTATAGATTAAACAAAAAAACTTTGGATTTAATAAGGAATATTGAAAATTTGTAATAAAGTAATCAGTGATGAAATTAAATGGTTTTAAGTAAAATTATATGTTCAAAAGATTGTGAAATAAATTGGTTTGTAAATTAATTAATAAATCGGCTTAAAATGTGAATATTGGATATTTAAATTTAAATAAATTTAAATATGGAAATAAATTTAAATATGGAAATAAATTTTAGAAAATATTATAATGTTGGGTAAATAATTAAGTGTTGCAAATATAAATTTTATTTGGAATTTTTGTTGTGATTTGTTTTAAATAGAAAATAGTTAATAAAAGAAAATGAAATGAAAAGAAAGCAAATGAGAAGTATTCTTAATTTGAAAGCTTTCATGAAGTTCAAATCCAATACCAAGCCCAAACCCACCAATTTAATGTCCAGACATTTCTAACTTTGGATATTTCATTTCTCCTTTCATAATTCATTCACATATTAACTTTCCTGATCATTCTTTAATTTTCTACTTCCTGAAAACAAAAGTCAATAAACCCTCCCTTATTCTAAAATCATAATAAAATCATATAAATTTCCAAATTAAAGTATACATATCTCAACACTTTGCTACACAATAAACTATGAAGAAGTTGGAGTTTTGATAATTATTCAAAGTTCTTGACGGTGGAATTTATAATTAAGAGGTGGGGGGTTACATTTTGGTATTAAAGCAAAGTTCAAAACAATACTGTATATATAAGAGACACGAATCCAAACCTTAGATGAGACTTAGAGTCTCTGTCTCCTTGAGTGTGTTGGTTAGTTATCCTATAATAAGGGATAATAGATATATATATATATATATATAGGATGATTATCGGGGTAATCATCTAGGGACGTATCTGTTATTTTTTTAATATATATATAATATTTCCACATTAACAGTGCTGAAAATAAATAGAAGATGTGGAAGATATGACGACCAACAGAGTTAGAGTTGGTATTGAGTATTTGACCTTTGGTAGCTTAATATTTAATTGTTGTGTTTTAATTTAATTTTGATCTTTACTTGTTATGAATAAATATGTATGGTTTTTGTTTGATATTATATAATGTTTATGGAAATGGTTTATTATTTTAATATATATATATAAAGGGTGATTGAGAATGTTTTGATGTAACTAAGTATTTGTTAGAAATAAAAACTTTTGACATATATACATACATACATATATATATATATGAATATAGTTTATTATTAAATGTTTTTGGAAATTAAGCAAATGTTTTAATTAGAAATCTCTTGAAAAAGTATACCTTATAAGTATGGTATTAAATAAAGTTTTAAAATAAATTAATATAAGTTCTATAGAAGCAAGTATGTTAAAGAGTTTGTGAAGACAATATTTATAGACATTTTTTAAATAAATATCGTGTTAATTTGTCTATTGAGTGCTTTAAGAATTCTAGTCGATATAGGTGCACAAATATTGAATAAGGATTCCTAAACACTATTTGGACACGATGTTTTGAAAACATATAAATGTTTTGACAAAATTATAGAAGTTTGAAAAGGCTGAATATTTGAAGTAATATTGTAAGTGAAGTTAGTTATTTTAGAAAAGTGATGTTTGAAGACAATAAATGAAATAATTTTAAAAATAAGAGTTTATATCTATTATTTTGATGGAGTAGTGTGATGTAAAAGACATTTTATAAGTATGGATATATCTTAAGCGATATGTGAAACCATTAAATATTAGTGTATAACTGAGGTCACCAGCGAGGCCGTATTAATTACGCAGTCAATATTGCAGCCAATTGATATTAGTATTTCACTAAAATAAATGGTGAGACAACATCATTATATTTTATAATGTTGTCATTTTAATACATGATGTGTGTTGAAATAAATTATGTGAAGAATTATATATGAATTGGATTTGGTTTTTATGGATATTATAATTTATGGGAGTATGAATTATTTAACATGGTTTGGATATTTTGATTTAAGTAAATAAGGAACATTTTGGAAAAGCATAATTATTTAAATTATAAATTTTCGATTTAGAATTTTTTTGAAATAAGTATGTATTAGTATCGTATCAACTTGTGATAATCAGGAAATATATTAAGATCTTATAAAAATATGCTATGAACTTAAATGAGTTTATAAAGTTGATATAAAAGGAAATTTTGGATATATATATATATATATATATATATTTAAATTAATGATTATGGAATAATGTATTTTGACCATAAAGAAATCTTTTTGTATTAATATTATTAATTATTAGAAAATTGAGTTTATGAGATTTTAATTTCAAAATGAAAATTTAATTCGAAAAGATATTTGTTAAGTAAAAATATAAAGAAAAAAATTGCTTTATAAATGCATTTGAAATATTTGTGTAACTTGGTGTTAATTAAAGAAAAGTATTTAGAAAAGAATTTGTTTCAAACGAAGTGTTTTGTTAAATTAATATAATATTTAGAAATTTATTTTGTAGTAAAGTTAGTTTGATGGAAAAGATTTAGTGATTAAAGTATGAGCAAAGACATTTATATGATTTAATAATGAATTTTCTTTCTAAATAGGTTAAAACTTTTAGTTGGGAAATTGTGGAAATGGATTTAATACTTGATACTTTTTGAATTTAAAGTAAGTTTTTAGGGTATGACATTGATTTGAAAAATAAAATTTTTAAATTGGCATTTTTATATTTTATAGATAAGTAAGATGTTTTAGTTTTGTGACAAGCCACCGATGAAAGGTCTAATCATTAATTTTATTCTATTGGATGCTTGAATAGTCAATATAGATTATTATAAGTGCTGACTCGGGATAGTAAAGATAAAGTACCGTAAATTCATTTTGTTGGCTATTTTTTTTTAAATTTTAAATATAAATTGTAGTGGTGTTATTGAACTACGAATTATTAGTTTAGTTATAGATTCATTCCTAAAAGAAATTGCAAGGACACAATTTTCTTAAGGGGGGAGTCTGTAACAACCCGAAATTTAGGGATAATTAATAAAATTAATAATAATTATTTAATTAGCTAAAATAGATTTTATAGATTAAATAAGAACAATTTTGGATTTAATAAGGAATACTGAAAATTTGTAATAAAGTAATTGGTTATGAAAATAAATAGTTTTGAGAAAAATTATTTGTTTAAAAGATTGTAAAATAAATTAATTTGGAAATTAAATAATAAATGAGCTTAAAATGTGAATATTGGATATTTATATTTAAATAAATTAAAATATGGAAATAAAATTTAGAAAATATTATAATGTTGGGCAAATAATTAAGTGTTGCAAATATAAATTTTATTCGGAATTTTTATTGTGATTTGTTTTAAATAAAAAATGGTTAATAAAAGAAAATGAAAAGTGAAATGAAAGTAAATGAGAAGTATTTATAACTTGAAAGTTTTCATGAAGCCCAAATCCAATAGCAAACCTAAACCCACCAATTTAATGTTCAGACATTTTTAACTCTAGATATTTCATTTCTCCTTTCATAATTCATTCACGTATTAACTTTCTTGATCATTCTCTAATTTTCTACTTCCTGAAAATATAAGTCAGTAAACCGCCCCTCATTCTAAAATCATAATAAATTAAAACCCAGTTTTGATCATTATTCAAAGTTCTGGATGGTGGAATTTACAGTGAAGAAGTAAGGTTTGTGACAAAGTTCCTACATCATAGTAAATATGTCTTCGCACAGGGGCACGTCGACATGATTGGCATCGATCCCAGGATCATTTGCCATATGCTCAATATCGATTCAAAGGCCACCCATGTCTGCCAAAAGAGTTGGCCACTCAACCTAGAAAGGTATCAAGCTCTTAAGGAATAAATCGAGAAGTTGTTAGCCAATGACTTCACTCGAGAGTTAGGATATCTGATCTAAATAGAAAACCCAATGCTGATCAGAAATTCAAAGGAGACTTGGAGGACTTGCATTGACTTCTCTGATCTCACCAAAGCCTTCCCCAAAGATAGTTTCCTTTGTCTCACGTCTATAATGACCCAGAAATTTTAACGATTTTTATAACGGAATTAACTGAATTTTTTTCTTGAAAATAAAACAATGAAATTTGACAATGAAAATTTGATGTTTGGTATGCGTCTATTTAAACATAGTAAATGACAGATTTTCATCTAAAAATATGGAAGTTAGTTCTGTATTGTAATTTTCAATTTCAATTTAAAATCAGTTAAATTTAATAGAAATAAAATATCTTCGAAATCTAAATATTTTTATATAATAAAAAAATGTAAATCATTTTTTGAGTGAGACGTCATATTTCGTTTTGTCAAATTTGGATTGTTATAGACCTTTTTATCTTATTTTCGGCAAATAAGCAGCAGTTTGGCGGCGAATATCGACTTTTGATAGGATGGTCATATTGCTGATTTTTGTGTACCATTTTGCTCGTCTCGTCATGCTGATCTCCACAGTATATTCATTTGTGTGTTTCGGCGTCCGGTGCATGGCGAAATTAACGAAACGATTAGCCGTATCGGTTTTGTGTTTGAACCTTTTGTTTCCTTTATGTCTTTCCATTATCCACTGTGTAAACCCAATAGTCAGTTGCTTTAATAATTTCTGAATTCAACGTATGCCTTTCACTATTCCCTATTATATTCAATATTATATTGATTTGTCCTTTCATTCTCTCTCCCCTCCTTCTTTGTTCTCCCGTGCTTTCATTCTGAAAATAAAGAGAAACTGAGTCTCATATTTTGTCTGCGTTGAAACTCCACACGCCTGCCCTTTGTTTTCCTCTGGCCGCATGCTTAAACTCCATGACAAACGACAGCCTGTGACTCACTCCCCTTACCTCCTTGAACCGCAAGTAACTCCGCCTGCTCCCTCACCAACGTAAAAAAAACCCACTACCCAAATAAAGGCCACGCCCTAGCAACCCAGATCCGCCGTACTCCATCTACAGTTTGACCAACCTCTATATTGAAACCCACGCTTGCCAACAATCCCTCCCCTCACACGCCGAGATCTACCACCCCTAGCACCATCTGCTCGAGTTTGACAACAGCAACCCGCCTCCGACCCGAACAAGTGTCGCCTCCGCCTTGGCCATTGTCTGTCGTTTGTTCACCACCTGAGCCTCGTTGTCCCACGATCGCAGCCTCATCTCTTTCCCGCCATCTCCGCCCTTAGCACCAACACCCTATGGCCGAACAAAGCCCATCCTTCCCGTGCCTTGCAAACTCCCTGATCCAAGCACTGGAACCCAGTCATCTCCGGGCAGCAGTACGTCAGCCTCCCCTTCTTTCACCTTCACCCCAGATCCAACTGTCCCTCTCCCTGCTCGCCTCCGCCTCTCCCACTTTCGAGCAGACATTCACTTCTTCCTCTTTGAAAAAAGGTATCTATTATATTTTAAAGGAAAATTATATATTTATAAATGGTATGTTCTGTTGATTTGTTCTAAAAAGTATATATTATAAAGGAGAAGTTGTATTCTTTTGATCTGTTCTATATATATATATATATATATATATATATTTGGTTCTGTCCAACCTCTAGCAGTTTCTTTGTAATTTATCTGTGCTTGATTCATATATATTATGTATATATTTCATACGTATATATATATATTATATTTGAGGTTTGATATATATATATATAAAGAATTATGGGTTTTATCATTGAGAAAAAAATGGTACATAGCTTATATATATTTGTGTATTTATATATTTATTGATCTTGTTTAAAATGTTTATAATATGTTTATCTATCTAAATTTATGATTATATTTTGAAACAGATTTTTTGTAATAATATATATTATGTTTGTATATTTATTTGGAATTTTGAAAAGAAATATATGGATTTTAGTAAATATTGTTTTAAAAAGAGAAAGTATCTATATATGTATATTATATATATTTGATCCATCGAATCTAAGCTAGCTTTGCTCTGTTTCTCCGTTGTACTGACCAGTTTCGTAGCAATTTTCGAGCATGCCATTGTCCAAATCCGGATTTCAGCTGCAGTTTTTCTAGCTTTGTCAATTATCCGTACTTATCCATGTCCGCTTGCATATTCTCGTTATTTCTCTAGCCTCGAAAGGTGAGCAATCACTCACGATAAACATTCATATATATAGTAAGTTAGTTCACATGAAATGACGATTGAAATATGCTGTTAAATTCGAATTATTAAGTTATTTAATTGTTAAATGTGATATGCCATTATCTGCAATTGTTCACCTATGACATATGATACCATAACCTGTTGTATATATTATATTTAAATTTGTTACTGATGATATATGCCTGTTGTTGATATGTTATATTATTATCATATTTGTTCTCACTCTACAAGTTCCCTTTTAGTTTAGAAATTCCCAATGGGTTGAAATGATACGTACCCGGACGATCTTGTAGATCAAGGGAAAATTGTTATGGGTTGAAATGATAAACCCAAGCGATTTTCATGATTTTGAATTTTGGGATTTCCGGTTGAAATGATATATACCCGTAGATATTTAAGTTGCGGATTGAAATGATAAATATCTGTATCACTTGACCATGATAGAAAATTATATACGGACACTGTTGGTCTATATTTTGAAAATGATTTCCAAAGTTTTGGAAGGAAATATATGGGTTTTAATAAATATTAATTTTTTTAAATATAATATATAAATGTTATTTTTATATATGTGTAACTTTAGATTTTTGAAATTATATGTTTTGAAAATTTTAAATTTATAAGTTAGTTTTGAAAATATAATTTTTAAGATTTTTCTTATAACTTTATTATTTTAAAAATATATAAAATAAAATTTAATTTAATCAATATATATATATATATATCATGTTTAAGTAATTATTTAAAATTATACTTTAAAAATAGATTTTGTAATAACTTTAATAAATTAAGGTTGAGAAGATAAATGGGAATTGATTTGAAATTGTATTTGTTTAAGAATTGTAGAAAAAAAATTGATTTGAAACTTATTGAATTTGAGATTTTAAAGAAATGATTTTATTTTTGATTAAAGGTGATTAAATGAAGATTTTCTAATTTAAATAAATTGAAATTGAATATTTAGTTTGATTTAAGTGTGTAATTGGAGATATATTTAAATAATATTAAAAGTGATTAGGAGAATATTTTAAAATTAAATATAATTGAAGTTAGATATTTAACTATTGATTTATTTAAATTTGTAATTTGAGATTTTATTTAAATGTTATTAGAAATGATTAAGTGAATATTTAAAATTTAAATAAATTTAAAGTTAAATTTTGAAATACAAATGAAATTTATAAAATTGAGTTATTGTAAATTGTTGGATATTTTACTTTGAAACCTATTGAAATCGAAATAGTTAAAATTGTAGTCCAAATCTGTATTTGAAATCGATATAAATTAAAAATGGTTTTATTGAGTATTTGAATTGAATTTTAATTGATGAACTAAGACTGATTTAAATTGAATTTTTTGAACTAAAGTTGATTTGAACCGATTTGTGGAATTGGACGAACCGATTCTAATTTGAAACTAGTTTTGATATAAACTATTTTAATATATAAACTATTTTAAATCTATAACCTATTTTTAAATATAAATTATTTTTAATTTATAATTATTTCAATATATATATATATGCTATTTTCAATATTTAAACTGTTTAAGTTGGAACTGTTATGATTTAGATTTAATAGATTTAAATGCGAATATTTTGATATGATGGTTTAAACTATTTTGAGGTTATGATTTGGAAATGAATATGATATAAAGTGAATAATGATTTCGAAAGTGTATATGATTTCGAAAGTGATATAGTTTTGAAAATGAATATGATATTTTGATATGAATTATGAACTATTTGAAATGAAATGACCACAGTGTGAAATAAGCGTTTGGTTGTTAAAGAGACCGGGATCGGATATTGTCATACTCTCTGCCAACACCGAAAACTACTTTAACAATTGTGTATGTGGTGGAGATTCCAGAACGAAGTAGGATGGTTTGGCGATGATTCTGTATGAGGTATTAACGCAGCCCTGACTCCCGCAAGTCAGCTTGATGTTGCTAAAACAGGAGTTATACCGGACCAAGTGGGGTCGCTCCCCCTATCGGGCACATTTCTTCGATACCATTCTATTACATTTTGATTCGATTGGGTGCTCTTTTGATTTGGGAGTGTGTCTCGAGGTGGGCGGTAGTAGCGCTATGCATTACCACCAGTCCGGGAATGCAAATGGTAGAATCCTACCTTGGCATTGCCTCGCATGCCTTGTCACATGCCTTATCGCGCCTTCTACGAGTTTGGTATGTACCGTACCTATGGAGTGCCCTCTAAGTAAACCACTGGTTTGGTGGCGCTTACGGTACTGTATAAACTATGAGAATATATAAAATGTGTTAAGGGGGATATGAGTAACGCCTTAACGCTATTTTAATAGTTTACTTTACTATAGACATTATTTATGTAGCGTATTGTACTGTGTATGTAGATAGTTTAACGGATCCTTAAAGGATGGGAATCCCAAACATCCTTTAAGTTATATTGTATTTCACTTGAGTTTAATTTACTGATATAAGAATGTTAATCCTGACTCGAGTGTTTTGTGTTTTGCTTTATACTCGGGTCAGACTGAGTGTCACAGCATTTGACTCACCTTTGGAGCCTAGAGATCTGCTTGGAGTTATCTATTCAGCTTTCCAGTTATTTCAGTTTATTCCAGTTGTTTTGTTCAGACTTGTCATTGACATTTGTATTAGTAACTTCTATGTATTCGAGATTTCTGCTGTATTTTATTTCAGACTCTGTTGTTTATTATAGTAGCTTCATGAACTACCATTTATCTATTTCCACTGCTTATTGTTATTTACTCTGTGTCTGTGATTCTGTGATTGATTTATTTACTGTAGATGCTACGTTTTGCCAAATATAAATTAACAATCTGTTGTTTTGAGCGATTCAAGTCCGACATGTGTGGATGCGAATGGTTCGAAATACCAAGTCGTTACAAGTGGTATTAGAGCTCTGGTTTAGGCAAAACTTAGCATATAGAGTAAAAGCTCATTAGAGATAGTGTAACGGCCCTGAATTTTTGACATTTGAAATTTGAATATTTAATTGATTTTAAATATTCGAATGATTGTTTAATTTGAATTTCAAATATCAGAGTTTGTTTGGTAACTAAATTAGTGAATTTAATTGTTAAAATTTGGGTAAAAATTTTAATCTTCAATTTTAAGCCTGTTAAAAATAATATGAAGTCTTGGAAAATTCATATTAATAATATTGAAGATAATAGACCTTTCAGAATTGAATTTTGAACTGTTTTGTTCAGTTTGAAATTTTTTATCATTTAAATTGAATTTGAAAATAGCATTCTGGGGCGCAGTCTCGGAATTCGACGAAACTAGTTCCATTGGATCCGTAATATTGTATTATTATCGGATTTTAATTTTCGTAATGATTGAGTGATCGTTTGGCCGTACGATAAGCAAACGCGCTGAAATTTAATCGAAAATTTAATATTATAACTGGTCCAAAAAGCTATCTTCTCCATACGATCGAATTTGGACTCAGAACCTTTTCCATTGCGTTCGAAATGGGGGGTTAACATTACAAACGTCTAGCGGCATGCCTTGATAGGAAGTCGAAATTTTTGACTTCGTTTTCGAGTCGATTTGAATTTGAAATTTAAATTGGATAATTATACCAGTCAACTGCAGTTGAAATTTTCTCACATCAATCCTTACCAGTCCTTTCCAAAGCTCTATCGCACGCTACGTCCTTTTCAAACATCACGTCTGTTCCCTACCCTTCAGAACGAAATTGAAACAAAATAAATACCGAGCTTTTCAAATCTATTTCCTTCCTCCTTATTTTACAGACTCGAAATCTTTTCGTTCCTCCTCAAAAGGAAAAAAAATGGCCGCATGCAAAAAGTCGATATCCCTTCGTTCTAAAATAAATCGTTCGGGATCCGCTCTTGTGGCCTAATCGCGAGCGTAGAGTCTGATTTGAGCTGAGTATTGGGTCGCGATTCAACGAGGCGATGTCAAAACGCGAGCTTTGCCTCGCGAGCTGCTCGTAGGTCGAGCCTCAGATTTGGAGTTGAGCGACTGCTCGTTGGCGATGCGCGGGTTCACGTTGATTCGAAGGCGGTCTGAAAATCGTCGTGGGGGAGTCTCGCAGTGGTCGGGTTGGGCTAGGGCATGGGGACGCGAGGACTGGTGGTTCGTGTTGTTTTGGGGCGATTTTTTGCAAGCACAAGGCGTGGTGGGGTCGACGATCTGGGCGGTGGTCAGGCTCGTGATCTATGGTCGCCTCGAAGTCCTCATGTTCGAGTAGAGGTCTAATACAATAAAGGAATCAAGCCGAAAGTGGAAATGGATTGCAAAATAAAAAAGCAAAGGTGAGATCATCTCACTCAAACAAAGGGGTTTGTTTAATTTTAAATAGTTATATTTAAAATTATTGATTGTGTTGATTGTGTGCTTGAATGATACTATATATAGTAGTATATAGCAATATATATATATATATATTGGCATATGTATATATTGGAGTTGTTGATTTCCCGCATTATATAGCGGATGAGACCCTATTGCGCCGCATAATAGCGGAATGATATTTTATAAATCCCATATACCGCGATATTCCACCTCGAAGTGGAATTGGTATTGTGCTAACATTTGTGGATGCAGGGAAACAAGTTGGAGGGATCCAACTGGATTCCTCAAATTATATGAATTTGTTTCATATGTTGTATGGATTTGTTTCATATGTTGTGGGATGATTTATTTATAATCTGTGGATGATTATATCTGTGATTGAATGTGTTGAAGGCTATAATTTAGCCGAATGTATTTTTGGTATCGTTGGATACCAGAAATAAATGAAATTGGATTTTTGAAATTAAAATTGGAAATTTTAAGTAAATTCTTTTGAAAGAATTGGTTGAATTTCAAAGAAGAAATTTTAAAAGCGCAAAGTTGATTTTTGTAATCTTATCGAATTATTTCCAAAATATGGGAAAAGATTTTTATAAATGGATTTTGAATAGTATTATTTGAAAGTTGAAGAATTTATTGAAAATGAAATTTTAAATGGTTTGGAAGAGATAAAGGAATTTATTTTAAAAGGTGAAAAATTTGTTTGAAATCCAATTGATAATTGATTTGGTATTTGAAGATAAATCTTTGGGAAATCGATATGAAAATTTATTTGATGTTGAATGAAAAATCGATTTGTGTTGAAATAAATTAGAAATCGATTTGTAAAATGATTTGGTAATTGGAAATAAACTTAGAAATCAATTTTTAATTGATTTAATGTTTGAAATAAATTTGAAATCAATTTGTAATTGATTTAATGTTTGAAATAAATCTGAAATCAATTTGTAATTGATTTAATGTTTGAAATAAATTTGAAATCGATTTGTAATTGATTTGGTGTTGAAATAAATTTGGAAATCAATTTGAAAGTTGATTTGGTGTTTGAAAGTGAATCTTTGGAAAATGATTTTTGAAAATCGTATATGAGTGGATATTTGGAAATTTAAATTCACAATGGAATTTATAAAGGAAAGGGAAATTTGTTTTAAAAATAAACATTGATTTATTTTTAAAGTGTGGAAAAATATGATTTGAAATTGGTTTTCAAATGTTGAAGTGTGGAAAATATGATTTGAAATTGGTTTTCAAATGTTGAAGTGTGGAAAATGTGATTTGAAATTTGTTTTCAAAGTGATGAAGTGTGGAAATGAATTTACAGATTTGGGATGTAAATTTGAAATAAATCGATAAGGATTTATTTAATTGGTTTAAATGAAAGTGATTTGAAATTTGTTTTCAAATGGTTGAAGTGTTAAACTGTATCTTGCGAAGAGATTTGAAATTTAATAATTTGGGAAAAATTATTTAAATTGGTTGATTTTTGTGAATGTTGTTGATAGTTAAATAACCGACTATCAATATTTGCCTTGAAATGGCACTTGATTGTTTTTAAAACAAACGCTCATTATTCGGTTAAGCCGGAGGAGGACTTTATGTCATATAACCCATTCCGAATAGTGATACGTCGTGAATGGACATTATTTGAAGACCGGTGTGAAGACCGGGTATTTGTGAAAATGAAAGGACAACCTGTCGAATGTCTCTGCACCGAGTTGCTCCAGTATAGAGATTTATATCACTCTTCTTGTGATGGGAAGTACAGACGTGATTAGTGAATACCCGGATTGCAAGGGCTTCTTTGGAAGTGCCTTCGGTTCCGTTCGATCCCGGAACGGACTTGTATGGATGTGTGTCTGACATTACACTTTGAGATGTAAAGCTGGTTTCTATCAAATACATTTCTGTTGGTGGCGGAGAATTTATTCTCTTAGCTTAACACCCTTCTCTGAGACGTACGAGCTCAGAGGTTATGTAGTTGATGGTTACTAGTGATACATTCCCAATTTGGTAATGTGGCATACGAAGTGCTGTTGATCATTTGTTGATCAAAGCGTGGCTTTATGAAAAAGCGTGGCTTTGTGAAAAAGCGTGACTTTGTGAAAAAGCGTAGCTTTGTGGATGAGACTTCGTCAAGCCTCACAACCCGGTAATGGTCAAAACAGGAATGTTGCGACAAGGTTTTTAGGGGTCGCGCCCCTAGGGTATGCCATTTCCTTCTGGTTAAAAGGTGATATCATGGTATGGAGCCTAGATATTTTTACTATGTTGATGCTGCAAATTTATTATACTTTGTGGTTGTTGCTTTGTGATTGAGGATCCTCGGATAAAGGTCGGTAACGACCAGGGGATGGCATAGCTCGTGTGGTAGTTACCTAGTTACAGCTTCGTTAAAGCAAGAGGTAGCGTCGGCCTTGTGTTTGCAGAGATCCGGTTAGGTTCTCGGGGCGTCTTTCCAGAGGCGTTTCCATTTCAGTGTAAGGAAGTTCCTTTGCCTGACCATTTGTTGGAAAATCCAAAGAAACAATACGAACCCTGTACGGTTTTAGTTGTAGAACCTGCCATTTACTTACGGTGGTCACCACTGTTTAGATGGTAGCTATAGTAGGCATACAATAATGGTTGTATGTTGTCTAAGATTGATATTATACTTTCGAAATATTTTCCACACTAGACATTAATAATAATATCAACTGATTTTTCATAGTAAGCATCTTTGACTATCATAAGGAGAAATCTCCTCCAATTCTGCGTTTGCATTGTGTGTGTGGCGGGAGGCCTTATGGTAGTTTCATTTTCCAAAAGCATTGCGAATTTGTTTTATTTTCTTTGTGAAAATAACTGTTTTACGATCTCACACCAGTCACCATGACTGACTCGGAGTTTATTGTTCCCTTTCTAAACTCTGGGTGCCCATAATTTTCCACATGGACAGCCTAGAGTTATGTTATCAGGATATTCTGGAGCTTTGGAGACAAGCTGGATGGCGAGACGTACACTCGTACTTGTTTATTTATTTCGCTGTGTATTCTGTGTGAGGACAAGTTTAGATAACTGTCCATTGTTGTATTGAGTTGTATATTGACTCTGATGATGTATGTATAAACTGATATAGTCTTTTGTTTAAAGATTATTGATTCATCTATTGTATATTATTCCGCTACGAATGTGAGATTCTGATATTGATTCTGTTGTTGTTTCTGTTTCTTTTCTTCCGTCTTCTTCTACCTCTTCTTTTTAACCCTAATGGTTCGGTTTTCCAACATTCGATTGTGCGTCATTTGATACAGTGGACGTATTAATGTCGACTTTCGAGCGTCGAAAAATCGTATCGTTACAGATAGGGTAGTGATACCCTAGAATAAGTAGAATTAATTACAGAATCATCTTCGTTCAAGCTTGAAATTTCTTCGGTGGGATCCTCCTGAATTAGGATTTCTTTTGAATTTTGGAACTATCCCTTCATTCTAAAATCCCATCTTGTCATTCTTGTTCATGGTCTTCTTGATATTGGAGCATCCCATAGCTTCAACCTCAATTGTCAACTTCATC
The DNA here is from genome assembly GCA_030737815.1 of Allium fistulosum. Taxonomy (NCBI): domain Eukaryota; kingdom Viridiplantae; phylum Streptophyta; class Magnoliopsida; order Asparagales; family Amaryllidaceae; genus Allium; species Allium fistulosum. Next base: position 5,860,072 of record JASFAW010000015.1, read on the forward strand.
CCTTTGTGTGACTACTCCCATCGGCGATCTCGCCAACCTCACTATGATCTGTAAAGGGGTGAAACTCCTTTACAATCGGAGTCGATTCACCGGAGATCTCTACGTCCTCAGTTTGATGCTTTTATCACTTGCAAAGCCCGAACCGTCTCTTTAGTAGACGACCAGGCTAATTCTCTTGTGATCGAATATCAATTGCTCTAGGATTATGCAGGCAGTTTATCTTTCCGCTAGATTCTCAGCCTAGTGATCTCGACTCCACTTCGATAGTCAGGGGTTATCTTGATGTTTTGGTGAAGTCATTTCTCTTCCTTCCAAGTAGGAAATTGAATTCCGCATCGATCTTGTCCCTGGAGCTCGATTTGCTGTCCTTCTTTCCCAGACGAATGGTTTCTATGAATGGTTAGTCATCCCCTTTTGATTAACCAATGCTCATGCCTTCTTCATCGATCTCATGAATCGCGTTTCCGTGAAGTTCTCAACAGGTTCGTCCCCATTTCCACTGATGATATTCTCGTCTTTCCCGAGTATCGATTGGCCCGGTGAAGGTCGTCGCAATTAATATAAGTCTATCCATTTTTCCTCTTTTGTAATTTAATTTTCCTTTTGAGCCTATCTTCTTTGTTACAATTTTCTTTGATTAGGATCCCTCTAAATTTGAATCTCTATCCTTATTTTAAAATCCATTCTTGAGTCATCGTGTGAGGGAGCGAATTTGTAATTGATATAAAATGTTTTATATTGTGTTGTTTGAGCTGTTAAGTTTGAATTTTGGGTTTCGATTGATTCGTCTGGCCAACACTATCGATAGGAATTCCAAAACACTTGAACAGAGCAAACTTACACAATATTGTTTTCGAAATTGGTAAATGAAATAATTTTATGTATGATTATATTTTATATAAAAGTATAATTTTATGAATTAAATAGTTAAATGAATTGGTTATTATAAATGATAATATTAGATTATCATTTATTGTTTTGTCAACATTCTTAAACCATTAACTATTGTTGTATATTATAAAGAGATGAATTTAATAAACATGGTTTATAAATTGGACTTGCAGATAAAAAGGAATTTAAATTAAGGATTTGAGAATTTCAATTTCCGGTGTTTTTCTAAATTTGGTTTTCAAAGTTTTGGAAAATATATTATTTGAAAGTATTTTTCCGATGGAAGTTGTTTTCAAAGAATTTTTTTAAAGAAGTAAGTCAGCACTCTCCTCTAATGTCGCTGGAAAATAGTTTCGGTGATGACTACAGCATCATCGACACTCATTTTCAAGTCTCAAAGTGGAGAGACCACTTAGCAACTTTGCTACACTTTTGTTTTGGAAAATGGATTTGATTTGAATTTCCTGTATATGATTTGATGTACAAATTATATATATATATATATTTCAAATGGTTTGTAGTGAAACCGAATATTTAACTCTTAAATTCTATAATGGATTTCAATTATTGAAATGAAGCAATTTTTTTTGAATAATTGGACTGTCTAAAATGAGAAGTGAAATTGAAACAACTTGAAACAGTTGAACTAGGAAATTATTTGTATGGTACTCAATTGCATTTCTAGAACATATATAACTTGCCTGAAATATTCAAAAGTTAAAATGTTTATGTGAATATGTAATTGAATAATATACAATATAAATGTAAGTAATAAAATGTCCAAAATGAAATTTATATGGTTTTAAATTAATTGTTGTATCTAATACTGTGTATTTCTAATCTATCTTTTCTTTATGTTGCTTCTATTCTCCCATCTCGTTCCTTTCGGGGACGAAAAGTTTTGAGTGGGGGAGAGTGTAACGACCCGAAAATTTTTATGATTTTTATAACGTAATTAACTGAATTTTTTTCTTGAAAATAAAATAATGAAATTTGACAATGAAAATTTGATGTTTGGTATGCGTCTATTTAAACATAGCAAATGACAGATTTTCATCTAAAAATATGGAAGTTAGTTCTGTTGTGTAATTTTCAATTTCAATTTAAAATCAGTTAAATTTGATAGAAATAAAATATCTTCGAAATCTAAATATTTTTATATAATAAAAAAAATATAAATCATTTTTTGAGTGAGAAGTCAAATTTTGTTTCGTCAAATTTGGATTGTTATAGCCCAGTTTATCTTATTTTCGGCAAATAAGCAGCAGTTTGGCAGCGAAAATCGACTTTTGATAGGATGGTCTACCGCTGATATTTGTGTACCATTCTGCTCGTCTCGTCAGGCCGATCTCCGTAGTATATTCATTTGCCTGTTTCGGCGTCCGGTGCACGGCGAAATCAGCAAAATCGGCGAAACCTTTAGCTGTATCGGTTCCATATTTGAGCCTTTTGTTTCCTTTGTGTCTTTCCATTGTCCACTGCGTAAACCCAATAGTCGGTTGCTTTAATACTTTCTGAATTCAACGTATGTCTTTCACTGTTCCCTATTAATTCAATATTATATTGATTCTTCCATTCATTTTCTCTCCCCTTCTTCTTTGTTCTGCCGTGCTTTCATTCTGAAAAAAAAATAGAAACCGAGTCTCATATTTTGTCTGCGTTAAAACTCCACCCGCCTGCCCTTTGTTTTCCTATGGCCGCATGCTTATACTCCACGATAAACGATAGCCTGTGACTCACTCCTCCTAACCCCTTGAATGCCGCAAGCAACTCCGCCTGCTCCCTCACCAACGTCAAAAAAAACCCACTACCCAAATAACGGCCACGCCCTAGCAGCCCAGATCTGGCGTACTCCATCTACAGTTTGACCAACCTCTACATTGAAACCCACGCTGGCCATCCATCCCTCCCCTCACGCACTGAGATCTACCACCCCAAGCACAATCCGCCCGAGTCCGACAAGCAGTAGCCCGCCTCCGACCCGAACAAGTGTCGACTCCGCCCTGGCCATTATCCGTCGTCTGTTCACCACCTGAGCCTCCTTATCCCATGATCGCAGCTTCATCTCCTTCCCGCCATCTCCGCCCTTAGCTCCAACACCCTATGGCCGAACAAAGACCAACCTTCACATGCCTTGCAGCCACCCTGATCCAAGCACCAGAACCCAGTCATCTCCCAGCAGCGATATGTCAGCCTCCCCTTCTTCTGCCTCCACCCTAGATCCAATTGTCCCTCTCCCCGCTCACCTCTGCCTCTCCCACTTCCGAGCAGACATTCACTTCTTCCTCTTTGAAAAAAGGTATCTATTATATTTTAAAGGAAAAGTATATATTTAAAATGGTGTGTTCTGCTGATCTGTTCTAAAAAGTATATATTATAATGAAAAGTTTTATTCTTTTGATCTATTCTATTAATATATATATATATATATATATATATTTGCGTCTGTCCAGCCTCTAGCAGTTGCTTTGTAATTTATCTGTGCTTGGTTCATATATATTATGTATATATTTCATATGTATATATATATATTATTTTTGAGGTTTGATATATCTATATATATATAAATAAATTAAAAGAAGTATGGGTTTTATCATTGAGAAAAAAAATGATACATAGCTTTTATATATGTATGTGTATTTATATATTTATTGATCTTGTTTAAAATGTTTATAATATGTTTATCTATGTAAATTTATTATTATATTTTGAAACTGATTTTTTGTAATAATATATATTATGTTTGTATATTTATTTGGAATTTTGAAAAGAAATATATGGATTTTAGTAAATATTGTTTTAGAAAGAGAAAGTATCTATATATGTATATTATATATATTTGATCCATCGAATCTAAGCTAGCTTTGCTCTGTTTCTCTGTTGTCCTGACCAGTGTCGTAGCAATTTTTGAGCATGCCGCTGTCTGAATCCGGATTTCAGCTGCAGTTTTTCTAGCTTTGTCAATTATCCATACTTATCCGTGTCCACTTGCATATTCTCGTTGTTTCTCTAGCCTCGAAAGGTGAGCAATCACTCACGATTAACATTCTTATATATAATTTTAGTTCACATGAAATGATGATTGAAATATGCTGTTAAATTCGAATTGTTAAGTTATTTAATTGTTAAATGTGGTATGTCATTATCTGCAATTGTTCACCTGACATATGATACCATAACCTGTTGTATATATTATATTTAAATTTGTTACTGATGATATATGCCTGTTGTTGATATGTTATATTATTATCATATTTTTTCTCACTCTACAAGTTCCCTTTTAGTTTAGAAATTCCCAATGGGTTGAAATGATACGTACCCGGACGATCTTGTAGATCAAGGGAAAATCGTTATGGGTTGAAATGATAAACCTAAGCGATTTTCATTGATTTTGAATTTTGGGATTGCCGGTTGAAATGATATATACCCGTAGATATTTAAATTGCGGATTGAAATGATATGTACCCGTAGATATTTAAATTGCGGATTGAAATGATAAATATCCGTATCACTTGACCAGGACACCATTGGTCTATATTTTGAAAATGATTCCCAAAGTTTTGAAAGGAAATATATGGGTTTTAATAAATATTGATTTTTTTAAAATATAATATATAAATATTATTTTTATATATGTGTAACTTTAGATTTTTGAAATTATATGTTTTGAAAATTTTAAATTTATAAGTTAGTTTTGAAAATATAATTTTTAAGATTTTTATTATAACTTTATTATTTTAAAAATATATAAAATAAGATTTAATTTAATAAAATTTAACTTAATTAATATATATCATGTTTAAGTATTTATTTAAAATTATATTTTAAAATAGATTTTGTAATAACTTTAATAAATTAAGGTTGGAAAGATAAATGGAAATTGATTTGAAATTGTATTTGTTTAAGAATTGTATAAAAAGAAATTGATTTGAAACTTATTGAATTTGAGATTTTAAAGATATAATTTTATTTTTGATTAAAGGTAATTAAATGATGATTTTCAAATTTAAATAAATTGAAATTGAATATTTAGTTTGATTTAAGTGTGTAATTGGAGATTATATTTAAATGATATTAAAAGTGATTAGGTGAATATTTTAAAATTTAATATAATTGATGTTAGATATTTAACTATTGATTTATTTAAATTTGTAATTTGAGATTTTATTTAAATGTTATAAGAAATGATTAAGTGAATATTTCAAATTTAAATAAAGTTAAAGTTGAATTTTGAAATATAAATGAAATTTATAAAAATGAGTTATTGTAAATTGTTGGATATTTAACTTTGAAACCTATTGAAATCGAAATGGTTCAATTTGTAGTTCAAATCTATATTTGAAATCGATATAAATTAAAAATGGTTTTATTGAGTATTTGAATTGAATTGTAACTGATGAACTAAGATTGATTTAAATTGAATTTTTGGAACTAAAGTTGATTTGAACCGATTTGTGGAATTGGACGAAACAATTCTAATTTGAAACTATTTATGATATAAACTATTTTAATATATAAACTATTTTAAATCTATAACCTATTTTTAAATATAAATTATTTTTAATTTACAACTATTTCAATATATATAAACACACACACACACACACACACTATTTTCAATATTTAAACTGTTTAAGTTGGAACTGTTATGATTTAGATTTAATAGATTTAAATGCGAATATTTTGATATGATGGTTTAAACTATTTTGAGGTTAATAGACTCTCTTCATATCCCTATACATTTTGTCTTCACCACGATGAATGGTCATTCTTGAATGCCGACACACCTTTAACACCTCATCGATTAGTTCATTCAACTTTGGCACACACAGCCTTTCATCCCTTCTAGAGTGTCATTTCCCATCTTTTGTATATCACTCCAAATGTCTCGACTTTTCACCCTTCTCAAGTTGATCTATAATCTCAACCAACTCTGCAGCCTTGCTTTGATTCATACCAATTTATCCATTCACGTAAACCTAATCTCTAAGGTTGTCAATAATCCAGGTGCAATATCCGTCGATGGTCGAAAATCAAATACAGAAATATATTCAAACTGCCTCATCTCTAAAATCATAGCATTTAATGTCGCATGTTTCCTACTCAATGCATCTGCCACAACATTTGTAACAGCCGGGATTTTCGACCCTCGAAAATCGACGCTAATATGTTCAATGTATTGCATGCTGAGCAATCGAATGCCGGAAAACCCAATTGTTAGGGGAAAGAAGAAGGAAGGAAGGAAGAAAAGAACTAAACAACATAGAATCTCACAGCGGAACTAATAATATATAATATGAAATAGATCTTTGCAAAGAAATAAAACTGTAATATACATACACCAATCAGAGTACACTAACATGTTTCAGTTTGGACAGTTATAACAGCCCGTCCTTACAATTTGCTGATAATTACAACCAACATACAATACAGCGGAACACAAAGAAATATGTAGATACGTCTTGGACCACCAGCTCATCTTCTGAAGCTCTAAAGCATCCAAACTAAATCTGTAAATATGCTCGGTCCGACCAGAGCATTGTAATAAAATAACACCCGCGTCAGTCTAGTAAACCAGCGTGAGAAAACACACCTCAAATGGAATTTAAGCGTTTATCAAAAACCTTTCAAATAAAGGTATCTCGTAAGACCACGCCGCACATAAACACGGACGGGTTTTACCTTACGATAATCAATACATTTTCTCTAGAAAATCCATTGATATTATAATAATGTTTAGGGTCCCGGTAAAATATGAATATAGCTGAAATACTTGCATCTCACATTTCAGCATAGTTAGGCACAACTAATTCCATAAAGCTCGTATTAGAGAGTGGATTCCATACTATGACAAGGGAAGGAACTACCTTCCGATAGTACATCTCTAGATAAAATGCACTGGAGTCTGACAAGAACATCTTGTACCCCTACCACACAGGATTAGCCTACCACTTGACTAGTGGTACCGAATATAATCACCCCACTTTAGGCCCCAAAGCATACATGAGTAGATAGTAATTGATCTAGATTTGGGATGATCATACCCTGATGGGAGCGACCCAATGGCCCTGCCGCATGCCCGATTTTTGTCATTTCACGGTTGATGAGGCTTGAGGCTACATCTTTATCTTTTAGAATAGCAATCCTACTTGGAATACGAACATTGCCTTCCAAGTGATGGCGCAATGTCAGCATTCATCCATACAAGTCATTCAGGTGATGAACGAACTGAAGGCAATACCTTCACTACACCCATTTTGGAATCACCCTCAGAGTTAGTAGAAAATAGCCCTTGCACTTCAAAACTCCATCTTCGATTCCATACTCTTCAAGATGTCTTCAGTTTGAAATGCTTGAGTCGGATCGAAGTGGTTTTTGGATAACATATACGATCCTTGTCTCTTCGAAACAACTTTCATTAATTTTTGATAAACTCAACCCCGGTTCTTTAGGAAATAAACAGATAAGATAAGAGCGGAGATCACCTCCTAACTGTTAGTGGACGAATTTCCTTATTATTTATCCTAGAAGAACGAAACGAGATTTATACCCACAGTACAACATCATTGGGGATGGCTGTGCCATATAACTCACGTTTTTCTCCTAGATATTTCCAAATTTACGTTTTGGTCTAGGTTTGATAGTCTGTTATTTAACTATCAAATAAACAATCATTCAAACATTGATTTAATTCCATATAGGATCCACTAAGCCTTTATTAATTTAATCTTTAGGTAATAAAATCACTTCATAAAACTTGATCAAAAGATCTTTACACAACATTATTTCCAAAACCCTTACTTCCCCTTTTTACTAGGAAAATATTTATACTTATGTTAGGGCTATAAGTATATTATCACAACATTTGGAAAATTCCTCCTTTCAAATTTATTTTTGAAAACATTACTTACTATAAACTGATCCACTTATCCTTTATAAAAGTTCCCTTTTAAAAGCTCACTTCACATTTAAATACCTTTATAAATTTCCAAAATCAATTTATAAAACACTTTTATAAGTTTACAAGTCAATTTACAAAACCCTTTACAAACCTCTAAAATCATTTATAAAACATTTCCCCATTTAAAACTCCTTTAATAAATCTTCTTTAAGAAAAATCCTTTACAAAATATCTTTTGCAACTCATCCTTTTAAATCACTTTAAATAAACCCTTTTACTTAGTAAAACCCATTTTTATAAACAAGTTAATATTTGTAAATACCTTTATAAAATAATAATATAACTTGAAAAATCATTTATAAACTTTAACCCCAAATTGATTAAAGAATTGAAATTAATTCAAAACCATACTTTATCAATTCAAAAGGAGCTTAGCAATCCCAATGGTATTAATTTAAGTTTCCATTTAACATCAATTTCACTTTAAAGCCACTTAAACATTTATTTACATAAGTCAACATATATGTAAACGTAATTCATATCCAAATCAGGGAATAACATATCAATACAACTCAACTAGCATATACATGCCCAAATAACATAATGGCAAGATAGTGATATGTCCTGCCAAATAGATGTCGAAACAATTCACTACTAATAGCAAAATGGGAATTTATTCTACTAAACATACGTCCACACAATAAACAATTGCATTATAGTAGAATGGGGATTTATTCTACTATCAGATGTCCAAACAATCAAACAATCAACTTATAACAGAACAGGGATTTATTCTACTATCAAATGTCCAAATAATCAAACAATCAACTTATAGCAGAACATGGATTTATTCTGCTAACACTGTCCGTACAATCAAACCATTTACATAACTTATTCACAATTGTTTGTCTACTTAATGGTATAGACATTTGAATCCCATATGTTCAAAACCATCTTTGGAAAAGTAGTACCTTTAAAACAATTTGATTTCGAAACAAAGGATTTAAAACTTAAAACTCCCTTTTAAAATGATTAATCACAAGTTAAACTCTTTATTAAATCATAATTAATCTTTATTAAATTTGAACGTAATTTAATTATAAATTAGTAAATAATTAAACCTTTAATAAATAATTTATTTATAAACTAAACCCTTAATTAATTCTTTATTAATTATTAAATAATCATTTAAAACCTTTATTAATAATTAACTATTAATTAATATTAATTAATTAATTTTTTAATTAAAACTCAAATAATAAATTAAACCTTTAATAAATAATTATTTTAAATTAAAACGTTAATTAATTTATCATTAAAAATAGTTAAACACTTGATTGATTAAATAAATAAATAATTGAGCTTATATTTGATTAATAATTAATTAAAAATAAATCATATACTTAACTCATAATTAATTAAAAATTCATCTAACTTTTAAAGGATAATTAACTAGTACTAATCTTTATTTAATTAAGATTAATGAACCTTGCTTAATACTTAGTTAATTACTAATTACCAAGCTTAATTAATTAATAATTAAAAACTTAATTAACCTTCTAAAACATTTTTTAAGTTTATAAAACCTTTCCAAAATAATTTTAAAGTATGAAACTGAATTTTCAAAAAAAGGACCTTTATCGAAGTTTCATCCATAACGATTATCGCTATGGGTGTCATACATACAAATGTTTCAGCTTTTCTATTTGGAAACTTAATACTAGAAAGCTTACTAACTTTTCAAAACACAAAATAATTAATTTTAAACCAAATTTATAACTTTTAGAAATCGATTTTGATTACAAACCAAAACCCGTACTCTTCGCAAAGGATTCTTCATCGATAATCAAATCTTGTTGTTAACTTTGTTACTTTTCTTTGTACAACAACCACATAATTATGTCCCATAACAACTTATTCATACCACAAACCTAAACAAACAAGATCACACTTTTACATCATTCACAAAAATCTAGACTTCACATTCAAACACACACTGACTTAACCACATGCATTCACATATACAAGCAACATATATATGCATCCAAACCACACAATAATCCAACCAACAACATTGTATATGTAACCATATAACCAACATATATATAAAAGAATATTCTTTCCCAAAAATTTAAGAATTTACTCACCAAAATTTTGCAAAACACTTTTGAAAACTTGAAATACTTTAGAACTTACAAAGCTTGGAAAACCACAAAATCAACACGAAAATAGGTCATATTCTCCTCGATTTTTGACCATATTACTCTCGGAATTTTAAAAAGTGGTCAAAAGAAAAGTTCTTGAAAATTATTTTCTCTATCATTTCAAAAAATGAATCACTCAATTTGGATTTTATTTGAGGGAGATATGGTCAAAAGAAGGAGTGCTATTTTCGGGCTTGAAAATATGGGTCCAAAAATGAGTCGGAAAGAAATATATTTTTGACCTAAAAATATTCGAAACTTGTAAAGGTGGTTCAAATGAAAATTGTAGTCATCGAAATTCTACAAGGTTTACAAAAAAGAAAATATAATTCGGTTAAGAGATGTGAAAGATATGATAAAAGGAAAAGGAGGAAAAATTTGAAGAAGGAAAGGGCTATTTATAAGCAAGAGAGAAGGTGAATTACCTAATTACCCTTGTCCTCTGCCCTCCACTTATTTTCTTCCACCTCACCACCTTGTCCCCCGCCTAACACTTCATGTTGAAACATGTTTAAACATGTTGAGGTACTTAGTGTACTTTATGTCTCCCATGATGTGACATTATATCTTTTTATTTTATTTTTCTTAATTATATTTTAAACTTTATATACCTAAATGTATACACATGCACATATATTATACAAGCCTAACTTATTCATATGTTTGATTAATATAAAGAGTTCAAAATATTTCTGATAATTTTTATCCGATGAAAAGTTGAAAATTCGAAAACCAATTCTTGTCACATTTTTTATTTTTCTTCGAACTAAATAGTTTTGTAAACAAATTTTGAAAACTATTTGACCATCCTTATTTATTATTTAAAGGATTTTTATTTTCATTATAAAACCTATATATTGAATATTTAAAATTAATTAAATATTAGCAAATCAATGTAAAAAAACTCCGGGTCGTTACAACATTATCCTTCCCAAGAGTATAAGCAATACCGAAATCATAAGAAGCTAAGAATTTCATCCACCTCTACTGTCTCAAGTTCAAGTCCTTCTGCGAGAATAAATATTTCGGCGACTTGCACTTTAAATACAGTTCAAATTTCTCTCCAAGTAAACCGTGTCTCCATGAAGCAAATACAATCGCAGCTAATTCTAAATCATGTGTAGGGTAGTTCTTCTCATGCGTTTTAAACTGCAGACTCACATATGTTACAACCCTACCTTCCTGCATCAAGACAATACCAAGACCAATACCGCAAGCATCCGTGTAGATGGTAAATGATTTGGTACCATCTGGGTTAACTAAAACATGTGCACTCGTCAAAATCTCCTTCAACTTGACAAACGCCTCTTCGCACTCCGCATTCCAAACATAAACCAAATTCTTTTTCACAAGCTTCGTCAATGGTGCAGATATCTTCGCAAAATCCTTTATGAACTTCCAAAAGAAAGCAGTTAATCCTAAGAAACTACGTACTTCTGAAGCATTCTTCAGAACCTTCCAATCTTTAACAACTGCCACTAATCCTGGGTCTACCGCAAACCTATTACTAGATACAATATATCCTAGAAATCGGACCTCACTCCTTTAAAAATGGCACTTCGAAAATTTAGCTATTAACCAATTCCTCCTTAGCATATCTATTACTTCTCTCAAGTGCAACTCATGCTCCTTCTCATCTCTAGAAAATACCAAGATATAAATATGACTATAAATTTATTCAACTGCTTCCGAAAGACCCAACTCATCAAATTAACAAAATAAGATAGGGCGTTAGTTAGTGCAAATGACATTACAACCCACTCAAACAACCGATCTGAAGTACTAAAAGCGGTCCTTGGAATGTTGTCCTCAGTAACTCTCAACTGATGAAATCTTGTAGCAAGGTCATGCTGCAAGAAAACCTTTGCCTCAACAAGTCGATCGAAGAGGTCGTCAATGCGAGGCAATGGAAAATGTTTTTTCTTCGTCATCTTATTCAACTCCTGATAATCGACTCAAATCTTTAGGGAACTGTCTGCGTTAGTAGCGAAAACGGCAGACGCTCCACATTCAGAATTACTTCGCCTAATAAATCCTTTCTACAACAATTCTAAAACTTGTTTATCCAATTCTCTCCTTTCCTCTGAAGACATATATTTCAAAGGCATCACCATGTGATATATCTAACAACGAGGGTAACTGCCAACTCATCATGTGATAGATCTAACAAATACAAATACAACTTCACCATGGAATAGTCATGCTAACACAAAACTATCAAATCATGCTACCCATGACTACCCAAACGAACAACCCTCCTATCATAGTCTAAAACTACTCCACATCAAGCCATCCAATCCATTCCCAAGATCAATCCATATCCCGCAAAATTAAGCACACACGCATCACAATTTAACTCTATACCTTTTATAACTAACTTAAGATCATGGAAAATAGTAGACAAATGCGTCGATCCCCCAATATGATTCGACATAGTAACGATCTCATGCATAATATCAGGAGTTATTCCTAATCTTTCCACTAATGCATTGGCTATGAATGAATTTGATGCACCGATCCAAATAAAACCCTGGTAGGTAAATCAGATAGAAATAATAGACCTTCCATAATTGATTTCCCTTTCTCCTGGGCTATTGGTGCAATGCTGGTAGTGGGTGTAGCTTCCAATGCATAAGCCTCAACAATCTGATCCTCTTTCTATAATGCAGGACACTCCCTCTTATAATATCCCATATGGTCACAACTATAGCACTTGATTCCTTTCAACAGTTCATGTTGTCCCGACTGTCCTTGTTGTTCTAATGGTTTCGACGTACAATCTCTTGCCAAATGTCCCACCTTACTACACTGATAACATTTTGTTATCTTTTTGAGCTTGACTCTACAATTCTAAGCTATATGTCATGTCTTATTACGCCTCCTACATACAATAACTTGCTTCTTATTTTGTCCACATTGTAGTCCTTCATTCTTACACTTGTTCTAATCTCCATCCGAAACTTGCTCCTTGTTCAAATTTCCACCCATAGTATTCAACAAAGCACCCTCAACCAATCTCTCAAAAGTAGCTCCCAATGGTATTCGATTCAAAGCTAACTCCTTCGGTGGGGAATTTAACCCCTTAGAAAATTTCTTAGCTTTCATCTCCTGGGCATTGATTAATTCAAATATGAACTTCGCCAACTCATTAAATTTGTCCACGTACCCCTTTACGATCATGTCTCCTTGCTTAAGCTGAATAAATTCCTCCAACAATATTCCTCTTTCAACACCAGAAAAGAATTTCACCTCGAACTTCCTTTTGAAAACCACTGAAGTAATGGTATCCTCCTCCATCTCTACTATAACAATGTCCCACCAATTTGCTGCCTCTTCCTGTAGATGTCAAACTGCCAGCTGCCTCTTAGTTCCATCACTCAATACCAGTAAGCCAAATATCTTCTCATAGTTCGCTAGCTATGTCTTAGTCCCTACATATGATTATGTCCCAACATACGTCTTTCCACCTAAGATAGCGAAATCTTTATAGAGTTTCACAAAGTCAACATTCGATGGTGGAACAGCAACCATAGTTTCGGTCGTAGCAACCGGTTCAGTGGAGGTGGTAGTGGTACTAGTCTGAGTAGTTCTTGGAAATACCTATGGAACCAAATGGGCATGTTTACGCCAGGACTATCAGGGACATCCACTCGAGTACTACCACCTTCTTTGGTATTAATTCCACTAACGTTGGTCCCTGTTCCAGTTTCCTATGAATTATTCATGATTCGGTTTTTTGTAAATGAGATTCATTAGCAACTCCTCAAAAGATAATCAGATAATTCACGATTGGAATAGGATGCGGTGTATTCACAAATATTAAATTTAGCTCTTATAAAAAAGGTGGAACCCAGTGCACGAGGCCCCCCACGATAGCGGACTCTGGGAGGTCGATAATGTATGTAGCTTTTCCCGCGCATTGCGAAGAGGCTGTTTCCGGGACTCGAACCTGGGCGCCCAGATCACCATGCGGGTAACTAACTGTTGCGCCAAGGCTCCACCTCAAATTTAGCTCTTATATATTATATATTGTATAAAATATAAGTACGCTCTTCCAATACATCCCTAATTCTATAACCTATGCTCTGATACCAAATATAACAACCCGCCTTTTCCGAACCCTATGACTATACAATGAAGTCCCAAAATAGCAAGTCGTTGGAAGATAATATTATGATATACACAGAGAAAGCATAAGATAAAACTATATCAACTAAACTAACTGATAACTTCAGCGGAAGGTTAAACAAATATTTTAAATAACACGAATATATTATTGGAATAGGCCAGCCCACAGCAGAAGAAATGAGTAAATTTAATTTTTTTTTGCCATATTGGATCTTTATTGGGCCTATGAAGTCTAAATTATTTACAACATTTTCTAATTTTTCTTTTAAATAAAATCATTATTTTATTTAAATTTATAACATAGTATTATATTATGTAACTAATATTATATTATAGATATATACATGTGTATCGTATACATATATATGTGTGTGTGCATGTGTCATATAACAATCCATGCAAGATATAGCATGCTTGTGTATAAGTCTGGGATGTACACTGCAAACATGTTAACTCATCTAGTATACAAATTTATCATCCAAATGTATGCTTATATATTTTAATTGATGTATACAAAATATTACATGTGTGTGTGTGTATGTATGTATAAACTATATTTAATTTAAATAATTTATATAAACATATATATATATATATACATACATAGAATTCATAAAATTATATATATATATACATATACAATCATATACCGTATATTTTAAATCATTTATAATTATATGAAAATTTTAATTTTGTTTTGCTGCAAAACCAAAAGAAAAATATATATAATCTTTTATATACATATATATTAAATACATATAGACATATACAAAAATAATGTACTAATATATATATACACACTAATACTTAAATAAAAACATACATATATATATATATATATTAAATATATATACACCTGATAATGCTCACGTCAAAGAAATGTATTTTCTTAAATTTAAATATATATGTTAAAATTAAATTTTTGTACAAAATTTGTGAAAATTAAATTATTTTTTGGAATATATTTATTAATTTTAAAATTTCGGTAAAAATCTAGGTGATATTTTAATATTTTATATATAATTTTGTAATTTAAAATTTAATTTTAATTTAGCTAATTTTTAAATAATTAAATTATATATAAAAAATTCCACCGAAAGTATGTTAGGCACTAATTTATTTTTATAAATTATAAAATATAATTTTATATAATATATATATGTTGATATAGTTAATTTACATAATTATTTGATTTAAATAATATTTAAATAATATAAATATATGTATGTATGTATATTAAAATAATTTATTTTTGCCGAAAATATTTTAAGTATGAAACTATTTATATAAAATTATAAAATCGTATTTTGTATAGAATAAGTTATAGTATTTAAACTGTAAAGTTTATATATAATCAAATAATGTGTGTTATAATTAAGTAAAATGAAAAAAGTGTTTTTCTACTTTGTGCCATACATATTAGAGGCTGGGATATGTCATAATTTTTTTTCAAATATATATATAAGCATATAAACATACAACCATTCTAAATGTGATGGTATACCGATATACTAGAATCGTCACCTAACTAATATAGTAGAATATAATATACAAATAATAAATCAATAATATATATTTATAGATCAGATCATTACCTTATACCAATGCCAAAAACTCACACCTTGAAGTGTTGAAATGAACTCTTGAATCAAATTCTAATTCTGAAGGTGCTATCTCCCGAATTGTAGATCGCCGGCTATCGAATAGTGTTTAATTTTATTTTATTTGAGTTTGGAAAAATGGAGGAGAGGGGATGATGAATTCGTTAGAACTAAGGGGATCGGAGGCTTCAAAATTCCTCAAATGGGTGTGGGTTGAGATGCTTTTATAGAGGAGAGTTTAGATAGATAAGTTAGGATCTAGATCCTATTTTCTCTCTTACCAACTCTCTTTCTCTTATCGATCCAAACCAAACCCATCTTGCCATCAATGACTACACCCAATCATGGTCTCGTCATGGACGAAACACACCAGCCTTATATTGGCTTCAAACCCATTTAAAGCCCGAACAAACTATATTGCATTTAATTCTAATATAAATGTGTATCGATATCATATATCTATTAATATATTGATAACTATTATAAACATATTTATTAATATTTGTTCATCAAATCAAATTAAACTTATATAAGTAATATTTCATAAGTATTAATTAATTGAATTAATTTATAACAATTATAAAATATTCGAATATTATTCAGAAAATTCAAACTTTGACAATAGGTGTGACTTTGGTCAACGATTAATATCGAACTATTCGAATATTGATATTCACGCGTCACTTAGCAGTTGGTGTGACATTTTGGCCAAATTTATCGCATACTTAGTTTCAGTAAAATTCAATTTTACTTTGTTAAGCGTTGCTCGGTTGTAATTATTATTTACACCAATTCTCTTCGTCAAAACTATATCACTTTGGACTTATGGAATTTGGCAATGGTAAAAATTCCAATATCGTTTATATTCAACTCTATAGTCCAAACATAGAGTCCTTGGTTCAATAATAACAATTATTATTAACCGAACTACTCTGGTCAGAGATTCTGACTTTGAGTTGACTATGATACTAACCCCATATAACCAAGGAGACAAATCCTCTTTGGAATAGTGTTTCACTTTCAATACTTACACTCGACCCGACTATAGTCACTCTGTGCCAAGATTTGACTATAATCGAAGCGGAGCTTTCATATTGAAGGTCGACAATATTCTAAAGTCGAGAGAAACGTGTAAATTAGTCACATCGATATTTTTTGTTTAACCTTAGTTATATTAACCAATAGAAAACCATCGAGTGAGTCATTCCATAGTTATCCAATAACTATCAGTACGTAACCACTTGGTGACCCCAGCGGTCATGAGTAATACACTACCTAACATTTGGAGAGCGTTATGTACTCTAGGCGTATCCGTTACATCGATATCCAGTCTCAATGCATCATGACTAGGAACGTTAAAATGATGTGTTTATTATATTGTAATACAATACTCATGATTACAATTATTTGTGATTGCTATCACAAACACACCACTTATGGATTTTCTGTTAAATATATTTTAGCTAAATATGTGATTATTCATAACACATTATAACAAATGTATAACATCAAGAAAAGTACCTTTATTACCAATGAGAATTGATTACAGAGTTAATTAATTTATAGTAAAT
Source organism: Allium fistulosum (assembly GCA_030737815.1). Lineage (NCBI taxonomy): Eukaryota > Viridiplantae > Streptophyta > Magnoliopsida > Asparagales > Amaryllidaceae > Allium > Allium fistulosum. Next base: position 5,877,368 of record JASFAW010000015.1, read on the forward strand.
TACAGAATTGCCCTTAGGGCATACCCTTGACTCTATCAATCTCCCACATGCGCTTGGGGCCAATTATGGAATATCATTCTCATCCCTTCAATCCGCTTCTTAAGAGCCGACCGAGCTAGACCCTTAGTGAATGGATCTACTTTGTTGTCCTTGGTATCTACCCTTTGTATCATGACCTCTTTCTTTTAAACGGATTTTCTAATGAGGTGGAACTTCTGAAGAATATGTCGTGACTTCTTGTGTACTCTGGGTTCCTTTGCGATCTGAATCGCCGCATTGTTATCACAGAATAATTCCGTAGGCTTCTCTGCATCAGGAATCACTCTGAGCTCAATCAAAAACTTGTGCATCCAGAATGCCTCTTTAGTTGCTTCATTGAGGGCAATGTACTCGGCCTCCATCATCGAATCGGCTACTATCTCTGGTTTTGAACTTTTTCAACTAACGGCACTTCCATTAATTGCAAAAACGTAACCAGATATTGGCTTACTATCATCTATATCACTTTGAAAGCTAGAGTATGTATACCCCTTCATAAGGAGGTCTCCAAGGAATTAGTTCTTAGTATTTCTTAAATACTTTAGTATACATTTTACATTCGTCCAATGTTTTTCTCTCATATTAGACTCGTATCGGCTTACGCATCCTAATGCATATGCCACATCCAGTGTAGTACATAGCATAGCGTACATTATGGATCCTATGGCTGAAGCATATGGGATCCACTTCATACGCTCTTTCTCCATAGTTGTATTTAGAGCATCCTTCTTAAAAGGATGATACAAGACTGTGTTGGAACGTTTCCACATTTGGAATTCTCCATACTAAATCTTTTCGGTATGGTATCTAGGGATTGGGACAATCCCAAAAACTTTTTAGATTTATCGCTATAGATCTTTATACCTAGTATATAAGCTGCTTCTCCCAAATCCTTCATGAAGAATTTCTTGGAAAGACAAGCTTTCACTGATTGCAATAACGAAATATCATTACCAATCAATAGAAGATCGTCGACATATAGTACTAAGAAAACAATAGCATTGCCCTATTCCTCTCTATATATGCACGATTCCTTTGTGTTCTAATATAAACCAAATCGTTTGATTATCTTATCAAAATACTTGTTCCAACTCTTTGAAGCTTGTTTAAGTCCATAAATTGACTTTAAAAACTTGTAATATTTCCCCTCGCTCCCACTGACCACAAAACCCTCAGGCTGTGACATATAAATGATTTCTTCTAATTCATCATTTAGCAATGCTACCTTTACATTAGTTTTCCATATTTCATCGTCATAGAATGCAGCAATTACTAACATAACCCGAATGGATTAAGCATGGCTACGGGTAAAAAAGTTTTGTCATAATTAACACCTTAAATTTGAAGAAATCCTTTTGTAACTAGCCATACCTTATAAGTTTCTACTTCTCCATCCGCATTTAGATTTTTCTTAAAAATCCATTTGCATCCGATGGGTTTTATCCCTTCAGGTTCATTTGACAAAGTCCATACTTTGTATTCGTACATGGAATCCACTCGGATTTCATTGCTCCAAGCCAGAGTGCAGAGTCTTACTCTGTAGTGCTTGTTAAGATAGAGGAGTTCCTCATCTAAGACACAGTCCTTCTTCTCGCCATCTACAATAAAACCTAGTCACTCTTTGGTACATGAGATTCCTTACTAGACCTTCTAATAGGTTGCGTGCTTTAGTATACGGATGAACTTGGTTCTCCTACTGGTCCGGCCTCAGTTTTAACTTCTTGTATCTCATCCAAGTCTACAACCTCACTGTTAATTTATTTTGATGGAAATTACTTTTCTAAAAGGATAGCATGTTAATAAATAATAACCTTTAGTTCCTCGGTATTGTAGAAAGTTTATCTCACTGAGTTTTTAGGATATCCTAAAATTTTATACAGTACCAATCTTGCCTCTAGTTTGTTTGGACCAACGTTCTAATATACATCGGATAACCATACACCTTCAAACACTTGAGTTGGGGTTTCTTACCTTACCATATCTCTTATGGTGTTGTAGGCACAAATTTAGTGGGCAACAAGTTCAATATATGCACTTTGGTTTCTAGTGCATATCCCCAATAGGATAGAGGTAACTCAGCCTTACTCGTCATGGAACGAACCATATATAGTAGGGTTTAGTTTCTTCGCCCTGACACACTGATGTATTGCAGAGTATAAGGTGGAGTAATCTAAGAGATAACCCTATTATATTTTAAGTACCGTGGGGATTCCTGTCCAACATACTCACCTCCTCGATCTGATCGAAGAATCTTAATCTTACGGCCCGTTTGGTTTTCTACTACATTTTTTATTCAATTAATTTCTCATAGACATCGGTTTTGTTCTTCATAAGATATATGTATCCTAGTCTCAAGAAATCATCAGTGAATGTAACAAAGTATAAACTATTATCTTTAGTGGTTACGGGCATTGGGCCATATACATCACTATGTACTAACCCTAAGAGTTCTTCAATTCTTTCATTGCTCCCACTGAAGGGGAATTTAGTCATATTACCTTTGAGACACGACTTACATGCGTCAAATGATATAGAATCAAGTGGTGGAAGAAAATCTTAAGTTTTCAGTTTGTGTAGTTGTTTCTTACTAATATGACCTAGCCAACAATGCCAAAGATAACTAACATTTATATTGTTAGAAGAATTATTTACATAACACACATAATTAGTATTGATCACATAAATTCCATTTTCAAGAACACAATCACAGGCTTTATTTCCATTCAAACTAATGTGCATAATATTATTTACACAATGAAATATATATCCAGTCTCAGAAAATCTAGAAACAGAAATAATCCCATAAATAAAGTCTTTTACAAAATAGCACTTAATTAATATCAAAACTACTTCATTAGGCAAACATAAATGATAATCTTCTACTACCGTTGCATCTATGATAGATCTATCATCTCTCATTTTGCCACGTGGTGCTAGTTCCTAAGCCTCTATAACGAATTACATATATGAGTTCTAGACTAAGACCTAAGACATTTTATTAATTACAAAACAATTTTGAATCATAAATGTACCCGATGGAGCTGCAGAACCACTCTACTTTCTTTCTATAACAATCTTTAGGTAATCAGGACAGTTCCTTTTCCAGCGACCTTTCTTGTTGCAGTGGTGACGTTCACCCTTGTCATTGGTCTTTTTACCTTTTTTGTTCTTCTTTCCTTCTCTTTCCTGCTTCTTCGAACCTTTCGGAGATGATGCACCACCCTTCACAATAAGTACAGCCGCTTGATCTTTGGACATAGACTCGGTAAACCTTAACATATTGAGGATCTCCACAAGGTTCACATTTAATTGTTTATATTATAATTCAGTATGAACTGTTCATACTGAGGAGTAAGAGAACCTAGGATCAAATATACTTGTAATTCGTTGTTTATCTGTACGTCCAATTGTGAAAGCCTATCAATATAGCCCTTCATCATCAGCACACAATCGTCAACTTGCTGTCCTTTGGTCATTTTGGTATTACATGGCTTCTTCGTAAGTTCGTACCATATGAAACGTGACTGTTCACTAAACAGGGCCTTGGGACTATCAAATATCAAACATAGAAGTCTTTTGACTTCGCTAGTAGGTGTTAGGACTCGTCCGTCGTGGAATTCTAGCCTTGAGTTTGTGCAACAAGTCATAGATCCACGGACGATGGATAATTCCTTATCAGTTGTATCATATACAACTCCTAACCTTGGGTACGTTGTCATAATTTCACTTCGACATTGAGTTTGCTCAACAAAATGAAACAAAATTATTCACTCGTTACTACCATATCGCGACGACCTAAGTATAGTATATGCACCTTAAGTTTGCTCAACAAACACATATAATTATCTTACGTCGTCTACTCAATATATTTATAATACTACACATAACATCTCTAGTTTGAGTTTGCTCAATAACTAAGAAGTATGCAAGTAATTTATTAATATATATATATATATATATGGTAGAGGATAACATTATATATAATCTTTAACATATTATATTGAGTGATATCGACTTATGGAATAATGTATTTCTTATGAAATACCCTCGTGATTCAAGTGTTGGACACATCGAAAATCATGGTATACGCACATTTACGTAAGTATTTATTCTTTTAGTCTACTTAGAGTTTCTTAATGTTCCACTTTTAATTTATACATTCATATTACATATGTTCTATTATTATATAACTTTTATATTTCATATTACTTTATAATAGTCTTATGTAGAATATTATATTAATTAAATCTTATTTAATTCATTTTAATTAATTAAGATTTTAATTATTTTATATTATCTTAATGTAGCATTTGTATTAAATATTTATTATATACTATAACCTTTATATTATAATAAATATATCATATATATGTGTATATTATTTAATTAGTTAACCTTTTCATTAATTTATTTAATTAAACAATTTTAATTAAATTATGTTAATTTCGAAATTCATTTATATACATACATGTAAGCTTATGTTATTTTAACATTTTAAAACAACATAACATATATCATAATATATAATACATGTATATATTTATTAATTAATTAACTTATTTAATTTAAAAAAATATTAACCTTATTAATACATTTTATAAATTTTGAAATTAATTTATATTAATTTTCAAACATTTTGAAATATTTTATTATATTATAACATTTATAATATATATATTATTTTAAATTTAACTATTAAATTTAAAATCTTATATTTTAATTTTAAAATAATTTTAAAAATTAACTCAAGGCCCAATTCAAATTGGGCCTTTTCTATCTAGGACAACCTTTGGGCTCACATATTTGTTCGAACCAGGCCGGTAGCCAGGTAGGACAGAGTACTTAATTACCTAACCCAACCCTTCGACACTACCTTTCTAGACATCCTACTATCCGAGCTGTGACTTAAATAGTTAACCCTAACATGACTAATTAGATCACATAGGCAATAGGCTTCGATACCATTGTTGTAACTGGGCTAGCCCACAGCGGAAGAAATGGATGAATCATATTTTTTTGCCATATTGAATCTTTATTGGGCCTATGAAGTATAAATTATTTAGAACATTTTCTAAATTTCTTTTAAATAAAATCATTATTTTATTTAAATTTATAATATAGTTTTATATTATGTAATTAATGTTATATTATAGATAGATACATACATGTGTATCATTTACACACATATGTGTGTGCATGTGTCACATTGCAATCCATGCAAGGAAAAACATGCTCGTATATAAGTGTTGGGGTTTACAGTACAACAGACATGTTAGTTCATCTAGTATACAAAAATATATTGTCTAAATGTATGCTTATATACTTTAATTTATTTTTACAAAATATTACAAATATATATATATAAACTATGTTTTATTTTACATAATTTATATACATACACACATGGAATTTATAAAATTATATATATATATATATATATAATTATATAAGTATATTTTAAAATGGTTATAATTATATTAAAATTTTAATTTTTTGCTGCAAACCCAAAAGCAAAATAAAAATATATAAACATATAAATTAAATACATATACACATATGTATAAATAATTTAATAATATATATATATTAATACTTAAATAAAAACATACAAAATGTATATATACTTGATAATTCTCAAAATAAAGAAATGTTTTTTAATTTGAATATATATAATAAAATTAAATTTCTATACGAAAATTAGTGAAAATTAAATAAAAATTACATTTCAAAACATAATTTTAAAATTTAAAATTTCAATAAAAATCTAAGTGATTTTAATATTCAAATATTTTACATATGATTTTATAATTTATCAATTTTAAATTCAAAAATAATTAAATTATATATATATATATATATATATTTCTACTAAAAGCATCTTAGGTACTAAATTATTTTTGTAAAATATAAAACTTAATTTTATATAATATATAAATATATATATATAAATATATATATATATAAATATATATTGATATAATTAATTTACATAATTAATTGATTCAAATAATAATGTATATATTAAAATTATTTAATGTATGAAACTATTTATATAAAATTATAAAATCATATTTTGTATAGAACAAGGTATTGTATATAAATTTTAAAGCTTATATATTATTAAATAATGTATATTAAAATAAAAAAATTGTTTTTGTATTTTGTGTCATGCATATTATAGGCGAGTATATGTCATAAATATGTTTATTAAATATATTTATATAAGCATATAAACATACAACCATTTTAAATGTGATGATATATCGATATATTAGAATCGTCGCCTAACTAATATACATATATATAGGAAAGTCTATTTGAACACAATTTAATGACATAATTTGATGACACAATTGGTGATATAATGGATCTACCATTGGATTGCCTTCGGAATTCCACCTTCCATATAAAGACAAAAAGATTCAATGGTCCAGAACTTGTGTGTCACCATTTGTGTTACCAAATTGTGCCAAATAGCTGACCCCATATATATATATATAATAAATCAATAGCGTATAATTATAGATCATTACCTTATACCAATGCCAAAAAATCACACCTGAAACCATTGAAATCAATTCCTGAATCAAATTCTAATTGTAAAGGTGTTATCTCCCGAATTGCAAACTATCAGCTATCGAATAGTGTTTAATTTTATTTGATTTGAGCTTGGAAAAATGGAGGAGAGGGGATGACAATTCGACCAAAAGTAAGGGGATTGGAAGCTACAAAAGTCCTTAATTGGGTGTGGGTTGAGATGCTTTTATAGAGGAGAGGTTAGAGAGATAAGTTAGGATCTAGATCCTATTCTCTCTCTTACCAATTCTCTTTCTTTTATCCATCCAAACTAAAACCATCTTGCCATCATATGGTCACACCCCATCATGGTCTCATCAGGGTTGATACACACCAGCTCTATATGGGCTTCAAACCCATTTAAAGCCCGAATAAACTATATTGCATTTACATCTAATGTAAATGTATATCGATATTGTATATTGATTAATATATTTATAATTATTATAAACATATTTATTAATACTTATTCATCAAATCAAAATAAAATTATATAACTAATATTTCATAAATATTAATTGATTTAATTAATTTATAACAATTATAAACTAGTTAAATCATGTAGTCAAGGAGTATTCCATAATTCGGATGTGCGACTATTTAGGTGTAAATTTGGTCAGTGATTAATACCGAACTATTTGAATATTAATGTTCACACGTCAATTAGCAAGTGGTGTGATATTTTAGCCAACTTTATCACTTACTTGATTTTGGTAAAATCCAATATTACTTTGTTAAGCGCTACCCAATTGTGATTATTATTTACATTAATTCTCATCATTAAAACTATATCACTTTGGACTTATGGAATTTGGTAATGGTCAAAATTACCATATCATCCATATTCAATTCTATAGTCCAAACACAAAGTCCTTGGTTCAATAGTGATAATTATTATTAACCGAACTACTCTAGCCATATATTTTGACTTTGAGTTGACTTGAGTTGACCGTGATACTAACCCCATATAACTAAGGAGGCGAATCCTCTTCTGAGTAGTGTTTCATTTCCATTACTTCCACTCAACCCAACTATAGTCACTCGATGGGCGTCATGCCATGAGTTTACTATAATCGAAGCAAAGCTTTCATATTGAAGGTCAACAGTATTCTCAAGCCAAGAGAACTACAAAAATTAGTTACATTCATATTTTCTGTTTGACCTTAGTTATATTAACCAATAGATAACTATCAAGTGAGTCATTCCATAGTTATCTAATAACCATCGATACGTAACCCCTTGATGCCTCCAGCATTCATGAGTAATACACTGTGTAATATTTGAAGAGCGTAAGTACTCTAGTCTCAACGGATACATCAATATCCAGTCTCGATGCATCTTGACTAGGAACATTTAAAATGATGTGTTTATTATATTCTGATACGATACTCATGATTACAACTATTTGTAGTTACTATCAAAACACACCACTTATTGATTTTCTGTTAAATATATTTTAATTAAGTATTTAGTTATTTATAACACTATAACAAATATATAATAGAAAGAAAAACACCTTTATTGTGAACGAGAATTAACTACAGGGTTAATTAATTTACAATAAATTATGAAATTGCCCCTAAGACATACGCATTGCACTTAGGATCAATTATGGAATCTTATTCTCGTCCCTTCAATCAGCTTATCGAGAGCCGACCAAGATAGACCTTTAGTGAATGGATCGGCTATGTTGTCCTTGGTATCTGCCCTTTGTATCATGACCTTTTTCTTCTCAACGAATTCTCTTATGAGGTGGAATTTCCCAAGAATATGCCATGACTTCTTATGTACTCAGGGTTCTTTTGTGATCTGAATTGTCGCATTATTATCACAGAACTATACCATTTGATTCACTATATCGGGAATCGCTCCAAGCTCACTTAAAAACTTGTGCATCCAGACTGCTTCTTTAGCTGCTTCATTGAGGATGATGTAATCGGCCTCCGTGGTCAAATCAGCTATCGTCTCTTGTTTGGAACTTTTCCAACTAATGACTCCGTCGTCAAGTGTAAAGACATAACTAGACATTGACTTACTATCATCTGTATCACTTGAAACCTAGAGTTTGTATACCCTTTCATAAGGAGCTCTTCATTCCCGTATATAAGGAATAAGTCCTTGGTATTTCTTAAATACTTCGGTACACATTTTATGATTGTCCAATGTTTTTCTCCGAGACTGGGCTGGTATCATCTTATATATCCTAATGTGTATGCCACATCTGGTCTAGTACATAACATAATGTACATTATGGATCCTATGGCTGAAGCATATGTGATCCTCTTCATACGCTCTTTCTCCTCATTGGTATGAGGAGCGTCCTAAATTAAATCCTAATTTAGCCTTAAAACATCATATGGCATTATCCAAGTACTATATATAGATCAGAGAAGCCACATGCACCACTTCCAAGCAAAAGAAACCCAAATTCGCTCGCTGTCCTAAATTTCTAGAAATCCAAATCTCCGAATTAGCCCTCGATTCTTACTCCAAGTGATAAGAACTTCACCATGAACTCAAAGCAACCTGTCTCATCTTCGCTAAATTTGTGAATTTGGAGTTGAGATGATTGGTGGAAGAGGAAGAGGGTTACGATTTTCCAAAAAATGAGAAACTGAATATGCGTATTTTTAAATAAGCATTAGGAGAGAAAAATCTATAATAGTATCTCAAATTTGAATTCAAACTATGGGCCTGACCCAACTCGGCCCAACCTAGCCCACTATTCGTGCACAAATCTAGCCTACTTAAATAAAACCTGGATATCTCACTCATACGACGTCCGATTTAGACAGATGAATACATCATATTGACTAGAAAACAAGGGCTACACAATGGTGCGACTGCCGTCAGCAAATTCAACTATTTGTAAAAATTATCATTTTGCCCTTCTATTGAAATTTACCAAAATACCCTCCTATTAAATTCAAAATTTATTTATTATTAATTATAATTATTATTTAAGTTATATATAAAATTTTGGGGTATTACAGCTTAAGTATGAATGTATGTACCTTGAGGAATATCAACAAATATGTATGTATATCTTACATCATTTATTCAATATATTGATAGTACTACGTATAACATCCTTAGCTTAAGGAATATCAACAACTAAGGAGTACATAAGTTATATATTAATATATAGATGGTAGATGACAACTTTATATTAAAAATTCATAATCTTTAATATATTCAATTGAGTGATATTGACTTATGCAATAATGCATTTTTTATGTAATACCCTCGTGATTCAAGTGTTGGACACATATAAAACCAGTATATGTACTATACATACGTATTTATCCCTTAAGTCTATTTAGGGTTTCTTATTGTTCCACCTTTTATTTTACAGGCATATTATATTTTTTGAGAGAAATGTGCGATCCTCTAAAGTAGAGGAGAGCACACATGTACATATACATACATATATATATATATAACACCAATAACAAAGGAGCTGCCAACATGCCTGGCAGGTGACAATCATAATACAAAAAAAACTCAGGGGACTTCTAGAATGAGCTCTGGCAAGGCCACCGCCCATTACACCTCAATATCGAACTCTGGCAAGACCACCACCCGATAATGAGGTGTTAGAAGAACCCAAACAAAATAGATGTACAAACAGCTCCACCAAAGAGAGGATGCCTCACTTCAGACGCAGATGAATCGAAAAGAAGGCCTTACTGCATATGCAGATGATCCAGAATGAACGTCTCTCTACAAACATGGATGGTCCATGGTATGACCAAGCGCACAAATAAGATCTACAAGCAGCTCCATCAAAGAAAGAATGCCTCATTGCAAACGTCGATGAACCAGAAAGAATGTCTCACTGCCAACGCGGAAGATCCAAAATGAACTACTCGCTGCAATCCTGGCGACAGCAACCCTGAAAACCTGCAAATAGCAATCTAGCACCATATCCGGCCTAAACCTGTATTTGAAGATGATACTAAACAAAAATATTAGAATAATACACATATATGTATATGAATGAAATTTATTTACATATATACGAATTAATGAAACAAAAGCGATAAAACTAAAGCTAAAATTATAAGACGGAAAAGAAACTAATATAAGAGACGGACTAAAAAAGGATCCAAGCTCATTATGCAACATCTTAACCAACTTTAAAGATGAAAAATAGTGATTTCGAAATCAAAGAGGCAAAAAATTAACAAAATATGAAATAAAAACCTATAAACTATAAAATCTAAAAAATTATCCTTATGTTCCTTTAATCAAAAGGACATTATGATAATTAGTACAATCATCATTCAAATTCGAGAAAATGTTAATGCTATAATTATAAGTGTTAAAATATTGTTCTTTTGTTTAAATAGCTTAATGTTATTTCTAACCTTATTAAGATATTCTTTGAAATGATTATTTTCAGCTAATCTATATTTAGGATTTGAGATCTAATTAAAACAAAATGATATATTATAAATATCAATCTATTAATATGACTATTATTATTATTAAAAAGTCTCCGGTTTCTTTCAAACCAAATATACCAATATATTATAATGAATAAAGTATCTAGTAAAAATCTGTTTTCCTTTTTTGAACTTAAATCTTAATTTATTCCAATAATAATCACAATCAGTAACTTTAGTTGTAAGAATAAAGTTAAAGGTATTGAGAGTATTATTAAGAATGTAGCAAGTATCCATACAGTATTAATGTCTTCAAAATACAATTTACAAAATAAACATGATTAATGTCTTCAAAAATATATTGGTATAATACACATTATTAATGTCTTCAAAATACAATTTACAAAAAGTACATTTATTATCAATTTGCATATTCTTTCTTTTTAAAAATTCAACAGTATTAATTTAGATACATATTATATAAGTTTTAATTAATATATAAGTTTTGTAATTTAATTAACTTATATAATAATCTTATATATAACATTATATTAATATTATTAATTAAATCTCGTTTAATAAAAATTATCCTTATGTTCCTTTAATCAAAAGAACGTTATGATAATCAGTACAATCATCATTCAAATTCGAGAAAATGTTAATGCTATAATTATTAGTGTTAAAAATATTGTTCTTTTGTTTAAATAGTTTAATGCTATTTCTAACCTTATTAAGATATTCTTTGAAATGATTATTTTCAATTTGCATATTCTTTCTTTTTAAAAATTCAACAGTATTAATTTAGTTACATATTATATAAGTTTTAATTAATATATAAGTTTTATAATTTAATTAACTTATATAATAATCTTATATATAACATTATATTAATATTATTAATTAAATCTCGTTTAATATATATGTTTTGAAATCAACGATGGCATCCGTAAATATGTCTTCTTTCTCAAGATTAATATCTTCTTCTTTTGATCGATCTTCTCTTTATTTCTATTCGTAATTTATCCCATACCCTCAATCTCGTTCATATGCTAGCTTAGTCAACGTATCACCTCAAATCTCTCAAACTAAATCGTATTCGCGTCATTAATCATGGATTACAAAAACTAATTCTCTGTGCTTCAGATGTGGTGATGGGAACCATAAGCTAAGGATTGTAGAGAGTCCATTCGTTGCTTCTTCTGAGGGGTGTTCGGGCATAAGAAAAATTCATGTTCGAAGTTTTATAATCGTACCATTACCGGAACCTTTGAACACACAACAACATGGTTATTTCTTCTACCTGGAATTTCTTCAATTAAGAAATTTATTTCTTGTTGGCTTTTTAGGACATAAAGACGAAGGATTGTATTTGTTCAATAAGGTTCTTTGGCACTTCGATGCTTTAATTGCTGCTATTAATTTTGCTTCAGATAAAACTACTTCTAATAGATTGGATATCTCTCTAACACTACAAGGAAAATCAGCAATTGCGTCGGCAGAAAACCGACGCCGACCGATTCTAGTCGACGCAAGCCGATTCTAAAAACCGACGCAAAAAAAGACGTCACCACCAAACATTCGAGTCGGGTTTTGCGTCGGTTTCGTCACCACTTTAGTGTTGGGAAGTGACGTCTATATCCACGTGGCCATTTTTTTCAAAATTCTGTTGGGCGTAACTTGCCGACGCAATCTGACTCAGGTCTGTAACCAAATAGCCGATTCTAGCCGACGCAAGCCTGTAACCGTCCCACTGACGCAAGCCGATTCCAGCCGACGCAAGCCTGTGTTCTACTGTTTGTAAACAGCTGTTGTTTGCGCCCTCAAACCACAATATAAAAAATTTCCGTCGAACTATAACAACATTCAATCTTCCAACACAAGTATAACACCAACCTCTCATCAATCAAACATAACATTCACAATTTTCCATCAAACAACAACTATATATCCAAAAACTCATCAATCAAACACAACGTTCACTAATATACAACATACTCAACAATACATATAAGTACTATCAAACAAATCATACATCATTGTCCTACTCATCATCATACATCAAACAACAATAAGTTCAACACAAAACGACGCCAAAAATGTGACAAGCACAACCTTACCTACTCATCATCTCCAGACGCATCCTCTCCAGGCATTCTTCCATGCTCTGCCAGGTATGCCGCGATATGCGCATTGAGCTGCTGTGCAAAAGCATTGCTCTTCCGCCAATCATTGATCTCCGCAACCTACTGACGCAACAAAGCTATATCCTCCTCTGTTTGGGATCTCCTGTAAGCACTCTGGGATGATATTGCCTGTGAAATAGTTAATAACTAGTTATAATTTATGCTTCATATCATATTAAATGTATATATTAGTTAATGAAGTAGTTTACCTCCATATTTCCATAACTATATCACCTATTTTGCGTAGGCGGATCTATAACGACGTCCCAAATATGGTTTGACTCCTCAACGGTCAACTCCTCACGTCCGGTGGTCTGCGCCACACGTGTCCGCTCCGCCTTATATGACTTCTGCGATTATAAATAAAAGTTTGACACGAAAAAAAATAATTTACGATTTTTTAGCTGTGAAATAAAGTATTATCAAACACTATCATTACAGATAAGCATGTTTACCATTACAGATTGAGATTTGACGTTTGTCCATCTATATGAAACATTGCCTTCCTCGTCTGTCTCCTCCATAGCATGTGTGGCAGTAAACACCTCAGCCATCATAGGCTCGCGATTGTACTTCTTAGACTAAAAATATACATATGAATAAAGTATTATCAAACACTATCATTACGGATAAGCATGTTTACCATTACAGATTGAGATTTGACGTCTGTCCATCTATACGAAACATTGCCTTCCTCGTCTGTCTCCTCCATAGCATGTGTGGCAGTAAACACCTCAGCCATCGTAGGCTCGCGATTGTACTTCTTAGACTAAAAATATACATATGAATAAACAATGTTACCAATATGATTAAATAATATTACAGATATTTATAAACACAATTTATAAATTTACCAATTCGTTTTTATGTTGCTGAAAAGATTTCGAGCCACCACGATGTACAGCAGGATTCTTATTCCTGTTTTCGCGATTCCGCGCTGATATTTCCTATACATTTAAACACAAGGTTAACTATATTAATGCAACTAATATACGAAATCTTAAAAATTTTAAATTACAATTCGAAAGTGGATAGCTTACTTTGAATTCAGGAGTATCCCAGAGCCGAAGAAACTCACTATATACTTCAGCGCTCATCCAACTTGGCTTTTTTCCCGGACTCTTTGCTTTAGTTATCGTGTTTCTATAATTTTTTCTCATTCTTTGATTCCAATGATTTCTAAACACATCCAGATCCTGGGGCTCAACACGTACGACAGTCTGCATATTGAAATTAACTTGAATTATAAACATTCTATTGACATTCAAATCAAATAAAAATTTACACTTAAGTACCATCAAATCTGCCCATATTGCGTTCTTTACAGGCTCTGGGATGTCGTCCCACCGTGGCCAACAGCCGAACATCCTACTCATAAACACCTGTCTCGACGTTTGTAAAATGAAATCTGAAGGCTCCACCTCAAACCCCCTGTATAAATTTTGATGTACATATTTAATATATTTTAAATAACATACTTGAAATATATTTGATACTTACCCTGCCGTCTTCGGAACTAACTCAGCAACGGGGCGTAAATCCGACGCGCTGCCACTGGCACCTGCATCGGGAGAAGGAGAAGGCTCAGACCTACTGTCGTGTCTCCTGTAAGACATATCTGCCACAAACATATCATATCATATATTGTATATCATATCAGAACATATCATATCATCGCATAAAACATTCCACTTGATTCAGACTTTAAATATTACATATGTCATAAAAATACAATATACAACATGCAATTCAAATATTTAAAATTATCAGTCTTCGTCGTTCTCTGATTCAGACTCGGTCTCGTACTCTATATCGTTTTCTTCAACACTTTCAAATGCATCTACCAAAATATTTGATTCATCATTCAACAACCCTACATCAATGTCATCGGTTATTATTACTTCAGTATTTGGCTCAAGATCCGCTTCTTCTTCAAGATATGATTTGCAAATCGAACCTTCAACTTGTGCTTTTTGCCTAATTTTTTTCTTCAAATGATTCAAGTACCTATTACAAATTTATTTTAAATTTAGGTATATAAAACTGAATTTTAATCTAACATAAATATTGCCGATATTCAATATTACCTCTTAAATGGATACATCCAACCATATTGAACAGGACCTCTAAGAAGTGCTTTGGATGGAAGATGAACAGGTAGATGCTCCATTACATTAAAGAAACCTGGCGGAAATATTTTTCCAGCTTGCAGAGCAGTATAGGAATTTCTACTTCAAGTCTACGTATATGGTAGACTTTTAACGTCGTCGAACAAAGTTGTTTATAAAACAAACTTAATTATGTTATAACGCTCCATACATTTACGGGCAACAGTTCTTTGAGAATCATGGGTAATAGATATTCCATCATGATATGGAAATCGGGACTTTTCATCCCACTCAATTTATTGTTTTTAAAGTCAACACATCTACGAAGATTAGAAGAAATCCCATCAGGACATCTTAGTGCTTCCACCCACTTTAGCACGAGTTTTACTTGCTTACTGTCTAGCTCATAGCATGCTTTGGGTTTTTTTATTGTCATTGGGTTTCATATGAAGTTCGGGACATTTACAAAAGTTTGCTATATCAAGTCTTGAATTCAAATCGTCCTTTGTTTTCCCCTTTACATTCATAACTGTATTAAACACGTTATTAAACACGTTTTTTTCATTGTGCATCACGTTAATATTATGTCGGAGTAGGAGATCTTTCCAGTAGGGTAACTCCCAAAATATACTTTGTTTGCACCAATTATGAATGTCTGATTTACCTGGAATTTCAGTCTGCACTCCAGTTTCATGTATCTTCGGATACTCCTTTACAATTTCATATATTTCTTCGCTTGACCAAATCTTCGGTGGTTGCATACTCTCTTCTCAGTTAGCTATAAATCTTTTTCTATCTCTTCGAAAAGTATGATTGAGATGGAGAAAACACCGATGACAATCAAACCAAGAAATTTTCTTTCCATACCGTAGCGAAAACGCCCGTGTTTCTTCCATGCAATAAGGACAAGCTAGACGACCAGCCGTACTCTAACTTGAAAGCAACCTGTATGCAGGAAAATCACTAATAGTCCACAACAAAGAAGCGAACATACGAAAATTCTTTTTTCTCGAAATGTCGTACGTTTCAACTCCTTCATTCCATAGCATTTTCAACTCTTTGATCAATGGTTGTAAATAAACATAGATTCCTTGTGTTGGATCATCAGGCCCAGGGACGACAGTAGTGAGAAACATATATGGAGTTTTCATACACATCCATGGAGGTAAATTATAAGGAGTTACGATAATAGGCCATGATGAATATTTACTACCAAATTGAGAGAATGGTGCAAATCCATCCGTACATAAACCGAGTCTGACATTACAGATTTCGGCAGCAAATGCGAGATAAGTCCCATCGAAATGTTTCCATGCTTCTCCATCAGATGGATGTATCAAAGTTCCTTCTTTCGGTGTTCTCACACTGTGCCATCGCATATGGCACGCCGTAGCAGAAGATGCATATAACCTTTGAAGTTTGGGAGTGATGGGTAAATAATGCATTCTCTTGTATGGAACTTCTTTTCCTTTTTTTCTTGGTTTGTATCTTTCCTCGTTACATATTCTGCATTTTCTAAGCTCAACGTCATCTTTCCAATACAACATGCAACCTTTTACACATGTATCTATCTTTTGGTACGGCAGACCGAAAGCGGACATAAGTTTTTTCACTTTATAATGACTATCGCACATCAGATTATTGGGTGGCATGTGTCGTTTTGCTACTTGTACAACTGCTCTAAATCTAACTTCTGTAAGGTTGAATTTTGATTTCATAGTAATGTATTCGGCAGTTACTGATAATTCGGTTCCACTTTTACAACCATCCCACAACGGCCTTTTAGCAGAGTCCAATAAATCATATATTTTTTTAGCTCCCACAGTCGGTTCTTCTTCGACATTTACATCTTCATCGTCATCTTGATCAAACATTGGAAACATTGATCGTGCTGCATCTTCCACCATATTTTCTATTGGATTCGTCATAACATTATTGTCATCTAACGCTATAGGATTAGGTGTGGGTGCAAGAAGTTCTCCATGACGATCCCACAAGTAATAATTCGGCACAAAACCATTTTTATACAAATGTACTTCAACTATATCTGCTTTCCAATGCTTCAAATGTTTGCACTTACTACACGGGCAACGAAGTTCTTCGTTATTACGATTATTAGATTTAGCGAATCTAATAAATTTGTGTACACCGTTATAGAAATGTTTCTTTATTGAACCTTTCATACCAGTTCTGACTTCATACATCCAACTACGGTCAAGAAAATAATCGAACATTTTTCCTAATTTGAAAATATATGTTAGAAACACAATAAAGTTTATCGTTTATTAATCCAAATAATCAATTCGATTTATTTTTTGCTTTTTGCTTTATTGTTTTAACTTTGATGGTCGACCATCCTACTTCCCATTACAAATACAATAAAGTAATTACATTTCGTAAATCATATCATTTTAAACGGTTCACAAAATTTCGGCAGCACTTCCCCTTTGTTCCATGTATCGTACACAAATACATGTACACAGGGAACAAAACGGAAGTGCTATCGAAATTTTGTGAACCGTTTAAAATGATATGATTTACAAAATGTAATTAAACTTTATTGTATTCGTAACTTGTCCAATACAGGAACAAATCCGATAAATATTGTATCAGATGAATATAGATATCCGTTCTGTGAAAAACCGAACAACTATATAACGATCATATACAACACTTGTCAGACGGGGCCAAAAATTCTCTAAGGGGTTTAAAAAATAAAACTTTTATAATTAATAATATTCATTCAACTATTTAAATATTTATTAAATAAATTTGAAATTTTACAACGTAATTTAACTTTCTTTTAACTATTTTAATTTTTAATTTGCCGATTATGTAAACTAAAATAAGTTGTTCACACATATAATTAGTAAAAATAGATTTTTTTATACTAAATCAACTAATACCTTTTATCATCAACTAATGTACACCATTAACATCAACCCATACGCAATAATCAAAAATTACAAATTGATAATCAACTCTTTTCCCTAATTTCCCTAATTTCAAGCCGACAATGTCAAAATTATATTTCCAAACCAATCTAAAATAGTAATATCATCGAATAATACTAACCAATCATCAATTTCTAATCTACCATCAACTAATTTCAAAATTTAGGGTTTAAATCATACCTCAAATAAGCTGAAATCGGGAAGAAGGGAGATATCGGAGAGCTTTGGAGAGCGTCGGGGGCTAGATGTTGACTTGAGACGGTGGTGACAACAGGCGGCTGCGGCGGGTGACGAGGAGGAGGGTTTTGACGCGAAAATTTGGAGGGAAGAATGAATGAAAACTGCTCGCGGGTTTCTTCTGTAATGCAATATTGCGTCGGCTAGAATCGGCCGCGTTTTTTAGCCGATTCTAGCCGACACAAAGCCTGGACACTAAACAAGCTGATTCTAGTAGTGTAAGGAATTTGAATAAAGTTAATATAGAGAAGAAATATGTTGTTCTTAGAAATGAAATTAATTTCAAAACAAAGGATGCTGGTTTGGATTTGTTTTGGGATATGAAGTTAGATGAAATTCCTAAAAACTACATTTTAGATATAATGCTTTTAGACCCTGCAGTGTTGAGTTTTATGCCAAATGATCGTTCTTCTGTTGATAAAATTGGCCGTATTGAAGTGAGTTTGGGAGTTAATATTAGCGATGAATGTATACAGTTTTCTAAAAGAGTTTCTAGTAGGAAGAAAGCCATGTGTGACGCTATCAAGCTGAATAATAAATTTGAGATTCATGGTTTATATGATGATAGTGATCTGAACAAGGAAGTTTTCGTTGTTTGGGTGAAGGTAATTCTGTTGATAAAGATGTAGCTTCAGACATTCCTATGGTAAATGAGTTTAAGGAGATGATGATTGGAAAAATCATTTTGATGAACAGGCGAGAGAAGGTGATGGCAGCAAGTAAAGGTTTAGCTATTTCTTGTGTGGATATTGATAGTGTGCACAGCAATGATACCGAGGTTGATGTTTTCATGCATGATTTTGATAATATGCATAGCTCAATATATATGCATAGAGTTCTTTTTATGGTTCACCCAGTTTGTATGTTCAAAGCAACATTTTAGCGGATATGATAAATATTGCGGGTGTTAATTTTGTTGAATTGGGGGATTCAAATTCTTTGTTTAAAAACTCTTTGGTAAAGGTTGGTCCAGGCGTTAAATATAAAAGAGGAGAGATGAGTAGGGTTATAACTAAGTGTAGTTTGGTAGAGGATCATGTGCATGAACAGGATTGTGGTTTTAGGGATACTCTGATGACTAAAAGAGATTGTAGTGATAGCTTGATCTTGTATAATGATTCAAGGATACAAAATTATATATGGAGGAATGGGGTTTTAATAAAGGTTGTTGTTAATCATTATCAGGGCAGCTGGATCCATTTTCGAAAACTGGAGCAGTGTTGTTGCAAAAAATTGAGTTTATATGGTGTGGCAATATTATTTTTTATATTAAGCCTGTAAAATTTATTATGTACTATTGCCTAGCATCTTTAAGAAAATCTGCACCTCCTTCTATTCATGTTTGTGATTCTACTCATATTTTTAGATCTGGTGAAAAAAAAAGTAGGAGTAATCAACGGTTAATATTAGAAGAATTCCTCGATAGTTAAAATTAAAGCTTCTATTCATATGCAATCCTATGCATGAGAGTAGATGGCAATAAAGGGGTGATATCTAACTGCAAATCAAAATAAGTCTGAATATATGGATTATAATACAATGGGTTCTGCGATATTATTGAAAATGTGGGATATGTGCACAGTGATATTGTAAACGTGCACAGTGTTTCTAGTCCCAGATTTCATGTGTTGTGTAATATATTGTCAACGCAAATGTCATTGTTGTTCGGCGCACCTGCTCCACTGTATATTTCAATAGAGAAGTTGAAGTCGAATATTATATTTAGGACAAATTTTCAAAGCAGGCTAATTTTCGAAACAATTTCGCGATCGGTGTTGACTTTGAAACTTATTACCAAACAAGGCTTGTTTCAGAACAGTCTGCAGTCCAGTCAGTTTTGGTGTAACTGCCAGGAAAAAACGTAAATCTTAGTTGCGCATATGACATGCCAATTTATTTTTTACGATGCGCAACTCGTAGATGTGCACAATTTTTTTATAACTGTGCGCAACTAAAAGTTGCGCATATCTATTGTAATAAGCAGGCGCAACTCATAGTTGCGCCTGCTATAATATGGTTCAGGCGCAACTATGAGTTGCGCCTGCACAGGTTGCTGCTGTTAAAATAGAGGCAGTAGTAACCCTTCCCTTCATTACCCAAAAACATTTCCCAACCTCAACCCCTTCTTCCATGCCCGAACCCAACAGCTCCAAACTCAATCTTTAGCCATTTTGCACCAAATTATCAAGAATTATTATAATTTCTTCTTCAATCTTCGATTAAACCAAAGCTACAACAATGGAAGCGGGATTTTCTTCAACACAAATAGATTTTTGTAATTCTCAAAACCATAGTTCTTTTGATTAAGTTCTAATTTGCTTATTATTTGGTTGTATTTGCTAGAAATACCGTCAATTAGCTTGTTTTACATGTTAATAATCCAATTTGAAGCATTGAATCACAGATTGATTTTAAACGATTTGTAAAATTTGGTTTTTTTTGCATGGACTTTGAAGAACCGGAAAGCGGACCGGTAGATGGTAGCGTGCATTATATGCAGGATAATCACCGCTCTAATTTTGAAGAGTTAATGAGGGTAATACTATTTGTTTTGTAATTATAGTAAATTTTTGCAAGCTTTTTCGCATTTTGAATTAACTATAAGTTATAATTCTTTGTTTTTGCAGAGTGTAAAACCGGTGGATTGTCTGGATCATTCGCAAAGTTTCGAAAATTTGATGGAGATGGTTGAAGATCAACGGGTTCAACAATTACTACATCAAGCCGGATTCTGGTATTTCATGAAGATTAAATATATCAGATTTGACAGGTCTTTACTCACAGCTTTATGCAATAGATGGAGACCTGAGACTTGCACTTTTCATTTTTCTATTGGAGAAACGACAATTACACTGCAAGACGTTTCTATTTTGCTTGGCCTTCCCATCGAAGGCGTCGTGTTGAACTACGGTGGTAACGTGGATGCCGATGAGGTTTGTCAACGTTTGCTTGGTGAAATTCCACCCCCAGAAGCGGTGGTCAATAGAATAGAGTTGAAGGTCAAATGGATAAATGACCTTATAATTGGTAAGGAGATTTCAGTCGATTCATCTATTGAGGAGCTAGAACAGTTCACACGGGCTGTCATATTGCTTCTTATAGCATCTCATCTATTTTCGAACCATTCGAAGGGTAGAGTTAGCGTTAAATGGTTGTACTTGCTAGAGGATTTTGCCACCATTTCCGATTATTCATGGGGTAGCGTGGTTTTATGCGCATTGTACATAATGTGGCACTAAGAAAGACGAACGGGTTAGCAGATTGCCTAACCCTTCTGCAGGTATGTCGGTTTTGACTTATTGGTGTACCAATTTTATGAAATATTTTGAAAGATGTTTCTTAACACTGATAATATGCAGGTATGGTCTTGGACTCGTATTTCTGTTGGATGGCCAAATGTTCGTGCCAACGTCGCCCTAGGATTACCGTACGGGGCAAGGTAAAAGCAACTTGAAATTTACACTGAAAACTTTTTGATTTCTGCCAATATTCACACACTATTTTGTTTATGACTGTAGATGGACCGGAGATAGACGTTGGAGAGATAATCCAGCCCGTCATCCCACATTCTATCGCAATGAGATCGATGTTATGGATGACCATGTTGTTGACTAGATGCCATACACGGCTGAGATCGTACAGGATCTGCCGCCTATTTGCTTGGATGGGGAGCAGAATTGGTATGCAAGGACCCCGATTATTTGCTTGCAAAGTGTAGCCATGCACTACCCCGACAGAGTGATGAGGCAATTTGGTCTTCATCAGCATATACTGGATCCAGCCGAGCAGATTTTCCCATACGGTTGGAATAGAGACTTGTACAACACGTACGTCGCAAGGTGGGATCATAGGTTGGATCACGTTCAGGTTGAACGTGTACCAAGAATGTCAATCGAACAATACTACATTTGGTACTGGCATATCACAGGGTGATTTGTTCTTAAAGAATCGTCAACTAGACTGCCCATATATGCTCCACGAGGACCGGTGGAACGTGGTTTGGTACGTGTTTATACGTTTTAATCTTTTAACTTCCTCAACAAGCTTTACTTACTTGCGTCGTTGATTCTTGTGTTTTAGGTTCAAGGGTTGTATATGATTTCCAATGAAGTTGACAATGTCCTGGCAGATCCTGCAGACGAGGACAGAGTAAAAGGAAAGTGCTTCCACATCAATGAAATTATCAAGTCGCTTCTTGGTAGGCACAAGCTAGAAAGACCACCACCATATGTGCCTCGTCCGCCCTAGGTTTTTGGTCGTACCTACCAAAGAAGACGTTTTAGAGGCACGGGGGATCCTTCACAAGGTAGCCAGCCGAGGCAGGAAATAGTTGAAGCTGGACCATCTCAACCGCCTCCGACGCAAAATCAAAGAACACTACGCGACCGCAGAAATGTAAGAAGATAGGGTTGTGTTGGTCTGTTTGGTTGCTTTGTTTTGAATTTGTATTGGCTTGAAACTTGTTGGTGTGTAGGTGTTGCGATGTTGTATTATTGACTTGTAACATGTTGTTATATGAATTATGATGTTTTGTATGAAATATTTCACCTATTTGAATGAAATGTTGTGCTTATAGGTTGTTAATATATGAAAGTTGATGTTTTATGAAAGTTGCATATGTTATTTGTTCTCTGGAAATCTGGAAAGTTGCATGCGCAACTTAGAATCGCGCATGAATATTATGTGCTCTCTGGAAAGTTGCAGGTGCTACTTTTAGTTGCGCCCTCATGAATAAATTGTGCGCAACTTTGAGTTGCGCCAAGTATTTTCGTTTAGGCGCAACTTAATTTAGGCGCAACTTTAAGTTGCGCCTGCATACCTAGGCTATCCCCTGGCCCAACAGCAGCATATAAACATCACAAATCCTCCCCAAACAAACACAACTCCTCAAACCCATTTTCTTTCAAAAACCCTAACCTCTATTGCCATTATTTTCACTACCAGCAACACAACATTCCACTCAAAATCATTTAATTCTACGAAGATAAACAAAAGATTACACGTTCATCTACACTTGAGGTAAAGCATCGAAACCCTACTCCACTAATTTTGATAGATCTAGTGTTGACATTTCACTTTTTGTAATTTTGATAGATCAATGACTACCGTGCTGATTATTTGTCACTATGACGGTGATTTAGTCATCGATGAAAATAGCAAGCC
Source organism: Allium fistulosum (assembly GCA_030737815.1). Lineage (NCBI taxonomy): Eukaryota > Viridiplantae > Streptophyta > Magnoliopsida > Asparagales > Amaryllidaceae > Allium > Allium fistulosum. The sequence continues at coordinate 5,901,016 of JASFAW010000015.1, forward strand.
AACCTATGTTGGTGGAAAACATAAGGGATCGAAAGTCAGGAGGGGTTGCAATTTTCTTGAGCTGAAAACGGCAATTTACAAAGCTACAAAGATTGCTTCTACGAAGTTCGACATCTCATTGGTTAGTAAATGGGTAACGGATGACGACCCAATTGCTATTGAGGTAAACGATGATGACGATGTCGATTCTATGTTTTGTGTGGGGATGAAGGTAATTAAGCTGTATGTTAAGAAGACGGAGGTGGTACATACAACTAAACATCAAGCTCAAATATTTGATGATGCAAGCCAACCCGGACCCAATAATACTGCTGAGCGAAGTCAAATGTATTACCCACACTACTCCTACCAGCCACCAAACATTTACGCACAAGCAGCTGGGTATGCTTTTATGTGCTGTATGAATGTTTTATTTATGTTTCTTGTACTTAACAGTCAAATGTTTGTGTACAGGTACGGTGTCATGGCTTATCCATCGCAGTCACCCGGGTATGGTTTCCTTCCATATTCATTGTATCCTCCACAATCAATTCCAACCCCGAATTCAAATGACTACTTGCATGAAATTGAAGATGAAGATGTTGACACCGAGGATATGGAGGGTGGAAATGCTGATATTGAAATTTTCCATTTGGATAGCATGGAAAGCGCTGCTTCACTTGACGATGATGAAACATGGATCGATGCTATGAATGTTAACAATGATGCTCTTTTAGATGATATTTTAGAGGAAGTTGATGACACTGGTGAGCATATCGAGATAGAAGAACCGTTTGAAGATGACCAATGCAATGATACAATTTTGGAAAGATCTGTTATGCAAGAATTTCAATTTACCGACGAAATGTTCGAACTGGAATGTGTGGAGAAAGGCCCTCGAGTTGGTATGATTTTTAAATCAAAGGAATCTTTAATTGAACATATAAGTGAATGGTCGATAAAGTGTTCAGTTTCATTTAAAAACATAAAGTCTCGTGCTAGAGAGTTCACTGCTATATGCGATATTGATGCTTTATGTCCGTGGCGGCTTCATGCAATTGTGTCAAAAAGAGATCATGTTGGGTGGTGGGTGATAAATAAATACGGTGGTGATCACGCTTGCTCAAATCCAATCATCAACTCGAACCACAAACAAGCAACAGCCGAATTCATTTGCACCAAAGTCCTTCCACATGTTCGTTCTAACCCAAGTTACACTGCAAAATCTGTCCAAGAGCTTATGGCAAACACCTACAAAATTCAAATAAGCTACATGAATGCCTGGAAAGGACTTAGCAAAGTGGTGTCTAAAATAGGTGATTGGGAATCTTCGTACAATGACTTGCCTCAGTTTCTTCTTACTATACAGAAATGCAATCTAGGTACTGTTTATCATGTACATACAGAAGGAGTACAATTTTAGGGGGCTTTCTGGGCATTTGGACCGAGCATTGCACGTTTTAAGCATTGTCGTCCGGTTCTTTCTATTGACGGAACACATCTGTATGGTAAATATCAAGGTACGTTGCTTGTGGCTACAGGAGTTGATGCAAACAACTCTCTTTTTCCATTGGCATTTGCTATTGTACGGACGAGTCGGTGGAAACTTGGGGTTGGTTTTTTTCATGCATGGGACACTTAATTCCATCTTTAAATGCAAGATGCATTACATTCATTTTCGATAGAATGAAAGGAATTCCAACCGTCTTGCAAGAGAAGTGGAGAAGACCACATCATCATCGCTTCTACCTTCGCCATTTGAAAGCAAACTTTAAAAAAGCTGGTTTTGGTAGTAAGATTTTGCAAAACTTATTTCATGCTTGTGCTGAAGCAAGAGATGAGTTAACATACAAAGAACTCAGAGAGCAACTAAAAAATGTGAGTCCGGCTGCTGACAGATGGATTGATAGAAGTCTTCGACATAAGGATGAACTGTGGGCTCTTTACAAGGACAATGGTGAACGTTTCTGTATGATGACTACCAATGCTTTGGAGAGTTTCAATGGAGTTCTTAAAGGTGCAAGATCATTACCGGTAAAGGCGTTAGTGGCACGTACCTTTCATCGTCTTAATAGCTACTTCTACAGAAGACGTACCGATGGAATGGATTACGCATCTTCGCTCACGCCAAATTATGACAAAATGATGAACAAATATTCAGCAGAAGCACGTAATATGAGCATTAACAGGTTCAGCTTAACGGAGTGGCAAGTAACAGACACAAACGCGTGCAACTACACGGTAAATATTGCCAATGACAACTGTAGCTGTTCATGCAATATTCCTATTCTAGCTCATTTTTCACGTTCCCATGTTTTAGCTGCATGTGCACGATGTAAAGGAGGAGTGAACAGAGCTTACCATGATCTTATTTCATCCTGGTTTACGACAGACATTTATAGACATAGTTATTCTTCGGTTTTTCATCCAGTGCCCGATAGCAGGTATTGGGATGTACATGAAGGCCCTACTATACTCCCGCCACCAATGCGTAGGAATACAAGAAGACCGAGGTCCACAAGAATAAGGGGAGTCATGGACGAAATGGGGGACAGAAGACATGATAGATGTGGACAATGCGGTAACTTGGGTCATAAGAGAAGAATGTGCGGGAAGCAATAGATATTTTACTTGTTTCTACTATTTCTGTCATTCGTGAACTATATAACTTACATTTTTATTCTGTACGCAACTTTGTTATCAAACGTTATCTTATGTCAAACATTTAAATTACTTGCTATGTTATGTTACATTGATTTAATTTATACGTGGAAAAATTATGAATTTTCCGCAATTTTACATCTACCGTCAAATAAACATAACAGACAAACAATAATACATCATGTATTGCATATCCATTAAAACAACCAAGAAAAAATACAACCAAATAAGACAACATTCATTAAAACTTAAGCATACATCACTCAATTAAACAAGTCTGATATAGATCCATTACATTACAGTTGCACTACCCACTTTATTAGAACCCTTTCCAAATTGGATTTACGGACTGCAAATAGTCAACTTGATGTCGAAGCAGACTTTTTTCCTTTTCCAAACGTCTCACTTTGGCTTGCATCTCTAGTGCATACTCCACTCCCCTAGGGATCAACGGACGATATAGCCATTTGAAGAAATTAAGCACTCAACACCTTTCGGGTTAGTTATATGATCAAGGTAACCGGCACATCCATAAAACCGACGTCCAACATTTGTTTGAGTCTTGCATACAACTACCTCACAAACATCTCCACAGTGGCAAAGTGGATGTGTATCTTGTCTCACTCGTCCTTCGTCGCTAATTTGTTTCCCCGGTTTTTGATTCGTTTCGCCTAAGCAAACTTGATTATCCAAAGAAAATTGAACAACAACACCATTAGCTGGAGGAACTACCTCAAATTGAGCTTCAGGAACTGTTTCAAACTAAGTTTCAGGAACAAATTCATTTTTAGCTTCCATCCGTTCAACATTTTTCACCAATACTTCATCTGGAATCTCCCAATTATCCATATATAAATTAATGGTAATGTGAGTGTGGGTGAAGGGATTGTCGTAGCTTTGGTTTAATCGAAGAATGAAGAAGAAATTTAGAAACTTTGTGATAATTTTATGCAAATTAGCTAAAAAATGGATTTGGGTAAGTTGGGTTCGGCCATGAAGAAGATGAAGGAGGTTGGGAAATGTTTTGAAGGGGTTGGAGCAAAATGTTGCTGATGCCTCTGTTTTAACAGTAGCAACCTGTGCAGGCACAACTCATAGTTGCGCCTGAACCATATTATAGCAGGCGCAACTATGAGTTGCGCCTGCTTATTACAATGGATATGCGCAACTTTTAGTTGCGCACAGTTATAAAAAAATTATGCACATCTACGAGTTGTGCAATGTAAAAAATAAATTGGCATGTCATATGCGCAACTAAGAGTTGCGCTTTTTCCTGGCAGTTACACCAAAGCTGACTGGACCGCTGACTGGGCTGAAACAAGCCTTGTTTGGTAATAAGTTTCAAAACCAACACCGATCGCGAAATTGTTTCGAAAATTAGCATACTTTGAAAATTTGTCCTTATATTTATAGCTGAAGGTAGGGTGAGTACAGATATTGTTGATAAAAGGAAAGAGCAGGATGTTATTGAATCAATTTTAATTAGCAATCAGAAAGGTATTTCCTTGATTTAGGGAAATTGTACACAAGATTTGGGCCCACTTGTTATTAGGATGGAGCATGCTTTTATTGAACAAGTAGAATCAGCTATTGTTGATATTTGTACGCATGAAGTTATTGATAATGGTGCCTGCTGCTATTTAAACTCACAAGAATGTTTTATTTGTACGCATGGATTTGTAAATTCGTATATTAATATTAGAAGAACTGAAGAAAGTTTTGAACTTGCCAAGTGATGTGCTTGTATTAGCCGTGATTCTTTCTTGTTTTAGTCGTGATTCGGAAAGTGCAGAGTATGGTTTTGGTGTAGTTGCAGTGTGAAGTTGTTTTATCATTCACACATGCACAAGGTAAAGACATACATAAGAGGACACAAGTGCGAAAGAGGGCATGGAAGATATGGCGGTGGATATCGACTCTGCGTTGCATGGAGATGATTGAGATATGGATTCTTGTTCTCGCAGATTGATGTGACTCTAGTTCACTACATTTTTAGTGGATTTTTGTAATTTTTTTTGTGGACCTTATTTTCTAGGATTGGGTGGATTTTTATGATTTTTTATATTGTATAGGGTTTGGTATCGCTACCTGTTAAGCATGTTGATAACTATATTTTTAGTATATGATAAAATTACTTGAGTGATCTCCTCTTCTAATAGAGAATCATTCATTTCTCTCAAAAAAATCTTGTTTAATTAATAAACATTTTAATTAATTTTATATTATTCAATTAAATATTTTGTATTGAGTATGTATACAATAACATATATCTTACATATATATATATATCTTTATATGTATATATTATATTATTAATTAGTTTTTAATTTATTTATTTAGTAAAATAATTTTAATTAATTATTTTTAATTACTAAAATTATATATATATACACATACTTACATCATCTTAAACAATTCAAGATAATTTAACATAAATCAATATATGTTATATATAATTTAATTAATTAAATATTTAATTTGTTAACCAAATTAATAGTTTTTAAATTTTTTTAAATTTATTTGTAATTTTCGAAATAATTTTGAAAATCGTATTATAGCATAATATACTTCTTATATAAAATTTAACTTTGAAATTTAAAATTTTATTCTTTTATTTCAATACAGTTTTGAAAATTAGCCCAAAGCCTAAGTTTAAATTGGGATTTTTCTATTATGGATAACCTTTGGGCTCACTTCACCTTTCGGGTTAGGCCGGTAGCCAGGTAGAGTAGAGTAATTGATTACCCAAACCCAACATGGATACTACTTTTCTAAACATCCAACTAAATGGATAAGTTTAATTAGTTGGCCCAAACATGACTAATTTAGAGCATATATGTTATTGGACTTTGATACCATTATTGGATTTGGATCAACATGCAGTAGGTTAAATGAGTGAATTTCAAAATATTTTACCATTTGCATCTTATTAAACCTATGAAGTCTAAATTGATTTTGGTCTGATCCAAATAAATTTTAAATAAAATTATTATTTTATTGAATTCCTTAATGAAATGATTTGATTTAATATCATATATACTTTGTATAATGTGTACATGTGTACCATGTAAACATGTATGTGTATATGCATATGCAATATGAAAATCTATAGTATGATGGATCGATTATAAAAATGACAAGTATATGACTAATTTAAACTATATTGTATCAATATTAAAGTATGAAAACAAGAACAATCACACCAGGGATTTTATACTGGTTCAGACCTCCTGTCCTACGTCCAGTCCCGAAGCTCCTCTTCGAAATTTCCTTTCACCGAATAACCCTCACTTTACTCGGAAGAACATGTTTACAATAGCAGAGTTTCTTTGTCAACTGTGTATTCTCTATTACACGGATTTTGACTATATGGTACAAATGCTTCCAATATATCTAGAGAGTGTTGCCTATGAGGAACTGTATATTTGGAAGAATAGAATACAAGTATAGATTGCTAAAGATCAAGAAAATATCAGGGTATAAGAGTAGAAAGCGCAAGTAAGTCAGGTAGGTTCTTCTCTTGGATTCTTGATGCTATTTATAGTGGTAGAGAGATTCCTTGAGTAGTTGCATCCATTAGCAAGTGTTCTATGGTCGCTCTTGATGATGATGAAGAGTTGCACCGAAGAGGAGCGAAGGTGTCTTTTCAATTGTGGCAGTTGTTCTTTGAATGGTAGCAGTCGAGTTCAAAATCAGACGTCTGGAAAATGTTTCATACGTCTGTCTTTTATATATTTTTGCATATGGTTACTTTTCAGACGTCTGTGTATAATAACCAGACGTTTGATTCTGTCGGATTTGAAAACCATAGAATTCAATCAGACGTCTGGCTAGTGCACCCAGACGTCTGAACTTGTGCATGTTGCTTTTCTTGTGTCTGTGTCATTGCTCTTTTGATTCTATTGACTTGTAGCTTCTTGATACGTTCTTCGAGCCTTGTTCTTGTCTCTCTAGTGATGTTTCTTTAGCAAATACCTATAAATAGAAATATATATGCACATTCGATTTCTATTGTATAGTTGTTGTCATCGAACCCGTAGATTTGATTTCCTAACAATCCCCCCTTTTTGATGATGACAACTATACGATGTACTTATATATAATTTATAAATCTCCCCCTGAATATGTGCTTATTCTTAATGTATTATTATTATACTTATATTTCTCCCCCTTTGGCATTATCAAAAAGAATTATAAACAATTGAACTAACGTCAAAGACAAAAGGAAAATTTCATTAATAATTCGAAAGTGAATGCATACATAGATTTTGTTAATTTACAAACGTTGAAAACCCAAACTCCTAAAATATATGATTCCTAAAATCTATGACTCCTTTGGAGAAGCTTTATCTTGATCATCTTCCTTTGTTTCTTCTTTTTCAGAAGTGCTAGTCTTTGTAGGAGATGTCAAAACTTGCTTGAGAGGTTCATCCTCAGAAAGTTTGGAATGTTTTGTGGGAGGAGAAGGTACTGGGGTTGGCCAATCTTCAGAAGGCGGTGTTGGACCACGAACCCATTGTAGTAATTCTTTGAGAACCGATAAAACAGTCGAAAGAGATTCTTCAACTGTGGCTAGGCATGTAGCAAACGATGTTTCGAAGCTATCAATCCGCTTAGCCAAAAGTTTTTGATTTTGTGATAGTATATGTTGATTTAGAAAGGTGAGATCTCGAACACTTTCATTTGGATTTGTATCCATTCGAGTCTCCATAATTTCATCTTATCCCAGATAATCAAATGGTGCAGGAGGATGTGGAGTTGTTTCTCGATGTTGTTCCTCCTCTTGAGATGGTTTAATGTGTGTTTGAGGAGGAGGCTCAACTTGTCTTGCTTGACGATTGTGCGTCCAATCTTCAAAGGAGGTAAACTCTGGAGGAATTTCGGGTAAGTGCATAAGCGAGAAAAATTTGGTGGAAGCATATTTAGGTGATATTTCTTCGAAGGTTGATAGGTAGGATGGAATGTTATGTGCACGAAGAAGTCTCATAATATAAGTTGGGTAAATAATTGATGGCCGTGATCGAGTCCAAAATTGTTTGAGCTCGTCGAAGATGAATTTGGCCCAATTAACCCATGTTCCACTAAATAAAGCATATAAGGCTTTGTGCTCCAACTCAGTTATTTGCTCATGGCTTCCCATACGTGGAACAATAGTGTTGATTATCATTCGAGTTAGGAGTCATGCTTTTGGATGTAGGTATTTAGAAGCAAACTTTGGCATTTCATCTTCCCAAATCTGATGTGTTATACTATCTCTTGGCATGAAGCGCATATCAGGTATGTTGTATAAATCTTCGCCTGTGTTAGAACATCCTAGGGTTCTCCCGATTATGCCAGGAGTTAGTCTAATCGTGTTGCCATACACGCTAGACCATAGCCAGTTATCTCCGTCTTCAGTGTTCCATACTGAAGTGCTATCTAAGTTTGCATAGAAAAGAAATATTGCCAATTGATCGATTTGGACGTCATTAGGAGTGAATGAAATTAAAGTGTCTAGACCGGCATTTTCACATATTTCATCCAAATCGTACATTGGAAATTTAAGTAGATTATAGAAAGGACCTATGTGTAGTTTTTTCTTTTGTATATCTTCGTACCTTTTGATTGAATGTAGTGCTCTATTCATCCATTTTTCAATTTGATCATCTGAACAGACTTGGGGGTTTAAAGATGTTGTTGGTTGGTCTTGTTTGCGTTTTGATGTCTTGAGATTTTTAGTTCTAGGAGGCATTGTGAATTGAGCTCGAATTTTTGAGAAAAAAATCGTCAATTGATGAAATCGCAGATGAAAATTTTGAAACGAAAGTAAAAAAATGACGTTTTCTGGGTTAATTTAAAGAGTCGATTGAATTTCAGACGTCTGGGATCCAAATCAGACGTCTAGTTTGTCCTAGATTAGGTACAGTAGATAAATTCAGACGTTTGATTTTAATTTTAGACGTCCGGTTTAATCAAATTTGAAAAATTGGATAGGCAGAGAGTTTTACCAGACGTCTGGGTTTAAAAATCAGACGTATTGTTTAGGGCAATTTTGTTGCAGAGAACTAATTCAGACGTCTGAGTTGAGTTTCAGACGTCTAAAATTGTCTGATTAATATTTTGAGAAGACAGAGTAAATTTACAGACATCTGGGGGGTATTTCAGACATCTGACATATGCACAGTGTGTAAAAATTAAACGTATATCAGAGTGTCAGACGTCTGAGGTCTATATCCAGACATTTGGTTTAGGCAATTTTTCTAAAAATAGCCTAAAATTTGATGGTTTTCCTTATTTCTTCATTCTCTATTTTATATATATATAAAATGTAGTTTTATTTGGGTAAAATAACAAACAAACATATATACATACAAATAAAAATAAAATAATTTATTTAGAAGGCGATGGAGTTGTACGATCTCCTGACTTGTTATCCTTCCATGGTTTAAGTGGAGACCATATATTACCACGTTCGTGGGTTCTGGGAGAGCCAGAAAATTGTCTCGGTGATGGATCCGAAGAAGTACGATATGAAGATGAAGGATCTAAAGAACTGCAAGGCTTTGGAAGCGGTTCATGGACATCTTTCTTTCGTGATGTACAAAACTTCATCGCTACTTGTTCCAAAAAGCTTAGGCGACGTGTTGTAACTTTTTTTTCAAAATATAGTTCTCGTTGAAGATCTATCTGTTGTTTTTGATAATGATGAATTTCATCAATTTTCTTCTTTGTGTTAGGAGATACATACAGAGATCTTTTGGTCTTCTTGGTCCCGGGAGTAAATCCCGTGTGATATGAGGACCACCTGTGCGTCGGTTCCTGAATTGGTGTGGGTGTAGGAAGTCGTTGTGGTGTATCAACCGAGCTATCCGGCGTAGGCATCGAGATGGAAATATAAGAGTTATCAGAAGACATGGCTATATTTTGTTTCTTGAAGGAAATATGAATTGTGTGTATATAATTTTTCTTGAAGTATAACTGTTTATATATACGTTAAAAAATTATTTATAGAAAAATTAACACCTAAAAAACAAAAGGTGAACAAATGATTACTTATAATTCGTGGATAGAAAAACAAATACTAAATATGGCTTAGATGAAACATTGATTATTAAGTAAGAAGATCATGTAGAGAGCAAATCCCTAAATCACGTCGGAGTTTAATAAAAGTTTGTTCATTTAGTGGTTTTGTAAAGATGTCTGCTATTTGATTTTCGGTATTTATGTATTCTAATGAGATATTTCCTTTTTCAACATTGTCTCATAGAAAATGATGTCGTATATCTATATGCTTAGTTCGTGAGTGATTGACAGGGTTTTTTGATAAATTTATTGCACTCGTGTTATCACAATATATTGGAGATTTATTGATAATTTTGCCGAAGTCCATAAGTGTTTATTGCATGTATATTACTTGCGCGCATGCTAGAGCTGCTGAGATATATTCGGCTTCGCAAGTAGATAAAGACACAATTTTGCTTTTTGCTAAACCATGAAACTAATGATTGTCCGATAAAGTGACATGTTCCACTAGTACTCTTACGATCTGTTCTACATCCGCCGAAATCCGCATCACTATATGAAACTAGTTCAAACGATGATCCTTTAGGGTAAAACAAACCATAATCTCTAGTACTAGATAGATAACGTAAAATATGCTTAACAGCTCTTAAATGAGATTCTTTTGGTTTTGCTTGAAATCGAGCACAAAGAAATACACTCATCATAATATTGGGTCGACTAGCCGTCAAATATAGTAAAGAACCAATCATGCTACAATATAATTTTTCATCAAAATCTTTTCCGTTATCATCTTTTTCTAAGTGAACAGTAGTACTCATCGGTGTTGGTTTGCTTGAAATTTTATCCATTCCAAAGCGTCATAATAGGTCGTTACAATATTTTTCTTGATGAATAAAAATACCATTTTCAAGTTGTTTTATTTGTAAACCCAAGAAGAAATTTAATTCTCCCATGTGAGACATTTCAAATTCATTGGTCATAATATTTGAGAAATGATTACAAAGATTTTCATTAGTTGAACCAAAAATACTATCGTCTACGTAAATTTGCACAACTAAAATATCGTTATTTTCTCGTTTAATAAATAAAGTTGTATCGATTTTACCTATTTGAAAACTAGATGTAATTAAGTGATTTTTAAGTCGTTCGCACCAAGCTCGGGGAGCTTGTTTTAAACCATATAAAGCCTTTTGTAATTTAAAAACATGGTCGAGATATTTTTCGTGAGTAAATAATGGAGGTTGTTCAACATATAAGTTTTCTTTGATAAAACCATTTAAGAAGGCACTTTTAACATCCATTTGAAATAGTTTAAAATTGTGATGATTTGCAAAAGCAAGTAATGTTCGTATGGCCTCGAGTCTTGCAACTGGTGCAAAGGTTTCGTCGTAGTCGATACCTTCTTCTTGATTATAACCTTGAGCAACTAAGCGTGCTTTATTTCTAACAATATTTCCATTCTCGTCTGCTTTGTTTTTAAATACCCATTTTGTTCCTATAACCGACTGGTCATCAGGTCTTGGTATTAGTTCCCAAACATTATTAAGTTCGATTTGATTTAATTCTTCTTGCATAGCCATTATCCAAAAGTTATCGTTTGAAGCTTCTTTATAATTTTTTGGTTCAAAATTTGACACAAATGCTACATGGCTTATTTGATTAAGTTGATTTCTAGTTACTCTAGAATTGAGGTCTCCAATGATATTATCTTTTGGATGATTTTTAAGAATTCTAGGAGATGATATTAAATTGTTATTTTGCATATTCGTTTCATTATTAATAGAATTTGTTGAATTTGTTATTGGAATAATCTCTTCTTCATCATTAGTACGATGGTTAAATAGATTTTCGTCGAATGAAACATGTAAGCTTTCTTCAATAGTATTATTTCGTTTATTGAAAATTCTATATGCTTTGCTACGATCTGAATATCCAACAAAGATACCTTCATCGGCCTTTGGGTCAAATTTTCCTAAGTTATCTTTTGTATTTAATATAAAACATTTTGAACCGAAAGTTTTAAAGTATGATACTTCAGGTTTTCTTCCAAAAAATATTTCAAAACAAGTTTGTTTAGTCATAGGACGTATGGTTACTCGATTTAATACGTAACAAGCTGTGGCTATAGCTTCTGCCCAAAAGTGTTATGGTAAACTACTACTATTTAGTAGTATTCGTGCACAATCTTGTAATGTATGATTTTTTCTTTCTACTACACCATTTTGTTGAGGTGTGCGGGGAAAAGAAAAATTATGACTTATTCCTTTCTTATTGCAAAAATTAGTAAAAAGATCGTTTTCGAATTCTCCTTCGTGATCACTACGAATATTTTTAATTTTCAAGTCCATTTGTGTTCTAATTCTTTTAGCAAATATTTTAAACATTTCAAAAGTATCGCTTTTATGTTTTAAAAACAAGGTCCATGTCTACCTCGAAATCATCAACTATCACGAATTTGTTGTGATTTAAAGATCGTATTTGTGTTGTACCAAAAAAATCTAAATGCAATAATTCTAATGGTTATTTTGTAGAAATATTATTTTTAGATTTAAAAGAGGTTTTCTTTAGTTTTCCAATTTGACAATCGTCACATAAATTTTCTACTTTGTAATTTATTTTAGGTAAACCTCTAACTAACTCATATTTTGCCAACTTATTAATACTTTTCAAATTGATATGACAAAAACGTTTATGCCATAACCATGGATCATTATGTTTGGCGGTTAAACATAAATTTGAATTATTATTTATATTCATGTTTAATACATAGATATTTTTGTTTCTAAAACCTTCAAATATAAGTTGTTTGGTATTATCTAAAATATTACATCTATCTTTTTCGAAATTTATTTGAAAACCTTTGTCACATAATTGACTAATACTTAGTAGATTGTGTTTTAGATTTTCTACTAATAGAACATTTGTAATAATAGGAGAGTTAGAAATACCAAGGTTGATGACTTCTCCAGTGCCAACGACATATCCTTTTGAATTATCTCCAAAGGTTACCGTTCCACCATCGATGTATGTTATATTTGATAACATTTTTGAATTTCCGGTCATATGCTTGGAGCATCCGCTATCTAGTATCCATTTCTCCTTATGTTTTATTTTGGGTACCTGCAAAATAAAAGATGTTTTAATTGGTACCCATATACTTTTGTTAGGGTCCTAATTATTAGGAGAAGATAGCCATACCCAAGATGGTTTGGTACCATTATAAATATAATTTTTATTATAGACTACATTCTCTAAGAAATTATTAATATGTTTTTGTTTAATCAAATTATTATTTGTCTTAGGAATCCAAATTTTCATAGTTTTGGTATTCATATTAGGCGTAAATAAACTTTTAGTTCTTTTATTTCTATTTTTTTTGCATCATTTCCTTTTTGTTTAGAAGTATTTTTAAATCCTATTCCATTTCTATTGTCTGATGGTTTTGAAGTTTTGATAAGATTTTCCAAATCTTGTTTTCCTTTATTGAATTTTGATACATTATTTGTAATTTTATCTAATTTTTCTTTTAATTCTAAATTTTCAATTTTCAATATTTCAATATTGCTTTTCAAGTTGACATTTTCTTTTAGCAAATTATCCTTTACTATTTTGGTGTTTTCAAAATCAATAATAATAGCCTTACTTTCTATCAAGTTATTTTTGATTTTTTCTTGAGATAATTTTAGTTCTTCTTCTAAGATAGTTTTTTCATATTTTAACATTCCTACTTCAAGTTCTAATCTATTTATTTTGGCTATATATTCTTTGTTTAATTTTTTAATTTGTCTAAATTTATCATCTAATTCCATGCTAAGTTCTAATAATTCGTCATAACTAAGTTACGGACATACCTCATCAGTTTGTGCCATAAAACACACATTAGCTTGTTCTCCATCACTATCACTATCACTTTCAGATGATGAAGAATCAGAGTCACCCCATGTTACTTTGAAAGCCTTCTTCTTTTTGAATTTTTCAAATTTGTTCTTCTTTTTATCATTATTGAGTTTAGGGCAATCCTTCTTCATATGTTCGTATTGATCACATTCATAGCACTTAATTTGAGATAAGTTTATTGTGTTGGACTTCCCTTCTTTTTGGAATTTGGTCATCTTTCTAAATTTCTTGAATCTGTTATAGTTCTTGGTAATGAAGACTATCTCTTCTTCATCTAAATCAGAGTCATCGTTTTTTGTTGCTGGAAATGCTATGTTATTGTTTTCCGAATTTAGTTCTTTTCGTGCCTGCAAATTAGCTTCATAGGACATTAAATTTCCTATCAACTCTTCAGATTTGAGAGTAGAGAGGTCATTAGCTTCTTCAATAGCTAATACCTTCCTTTCCCAATTTGATGTTAAAGAGTTGAGTATTCGAGAAACTAAATCAAAATCAGTAAACTTAACTCCTAATGCCATAAGATCATGTTGGATAGTTTGAAATCTAGAATACATGTCAACAATAGTTTCATTTTGCTTCATTTTAAAGGATGAGAATTGGTTTTGCAAAATTGAAATCTTAGTTTGTTTGACCTTTGTTGTACCTTCGTGTGTGATTTGTAAGGTACGCCAAATGTCAAATGCAGTTGTACATAACATGACACATGAAAATTCATTTTTATCTAGAGAACAAAATAAAACATTCATAGCTTTAGCATTGTTTGATGCTAAGTTCTTTTGTGCATCGGTCCATGTGTTCATAGCAGTAGTAGGTGCTTCATATTTATCTTGAGTAGCTGACCAAATTTCTAGACCATTAGCTTCCATAAAAATTCTCATACGTGTTGACCAATATGCATAGTTAGAGCCATTAAAAAGTGGGGGGCGTGCTGTGGATTGTCCTTCTTGAAAAATACTTGCCATATTAAAATGATTCAAAAACGTGTTACTGTACTTTGATCAAACCTTGCCCTGATACCAAATGACAAATGACAAGTATATGGCTAATTTAAACTATATTGTATCAATATTAAAGTATGAAAACAAGAATAATCACACCAAGGATTTTATACTGGTTCGGACCTCCCGTCCTACGTCCAGTCCCGAAGCTCCTCTTCGGAATTTCCTTTCATCGAATAACCCTCACTTTACCCGGAGGAATAGGTTTACAATAGCAGAGTTTCTTTGTCAACTGTGTGTTCTCTATTACACGGATTTTGACTATATGGTACAAATGCTTCCAATATATCTAGAGAGTGTTGTCTATGAGGAACTGTATATTTGGAAGAATAGAATACAAGTATAGATTGCTAAAGATCAAGAAAATATCAGAGTATAAGAGTAGAAAGCGCAAGTAAGTCAGGTAGGTTCTTCTCTTGGATTCTTGATGCTATTTATAGTGGTAGAGAGATTCCTTGAGTAGTTGCATCCATTAGCAAGTGTTCTACGGTCACTCCTGATGATAAAGAGTTGCAGTGAAGAGGAGCGAAGGTGTCTTTTCAATTGTGGTAGTTGTTCTTTGAATGGTAGCAGCCGAGTTCAAAATCAGACGTTTGGAAAATGTTTCAGACGTCTGTCTTTTATATATTTGCATATGGTTACTTTTCAGACGTCTGAGTATAATAACCAGACGTCTGATTCTGTCTGATTTGCGAACCAGAGAATTCAATCAGACGTCTGGCTAGTGCACCCAGACGTCTGAACTTGTGCATGTTGCTTTTCTTGTGTCCGTGTCATTGCTCTTTTGATTCTATTGACTTGTAGCTTCTTGATACGTTCTTCGAGCCTTATTCTTGTCTCTCTAGTGATGTTTCTTTAGCAAATACCTATAAATAGAAATATATATGCACATTTGATTTCCATTGTATAGTTGTTGCCATCGAAACCGTAGATTTGATTTCCTAACACAATATATATAGTATGCATGGTTTAACATACTCATATCTAAGTGTTTGGATTTACACCACAACAGATATGTTAGCCCCTCCATATACATATATATTGTCTAATATATGTTATATAAGATAATGTGATATAAAATTATATTTGCATTAGTGTAAATATTTATATATGCTTATGGTACTGTAAAGTTAGTATTATTTATATATGTACATATATTAGTACATAAAATTATATTTAAAAAGTCAATGTAGATAATTTTAAGTTCAAATTTCAAATTTAGGTCTAGATATAAAATCTTTTAATTTCAAATTTGAAATGTTAATTTCGTAACAAACTATAATTTATTAATATGTGTGTGTGTGTGCGTGTATGTACGAAATTAAAAAATTAATTTTTTTTGTAAACATATATATTTGTTTATATATAAAAATATTAATATTTTAAAACAATTATAATATCAAATGATAATATATAAAATATATACAAAAGTATATTATTTCGGGCCCCAACACACACACACACATATATATATAACAATTTTTTTAAGAGGATTACCTTTACTATATGTATATAAATTTTGTGTATATTAGAATACATATATATAATATAATATATAGTTGATTTAGTGTATTATATTTTTAATATATATATATATTCAGAATTTAAAATGAAATATGTACATTTTTTTATTTTTGAAATTTTAATATGTATATGATTTAATAAGAAATTTACATTTATTATATACATATGTTTAACATTTTTAAAAAATCAACTTTTATTTTAAAAACTTTTTAAAGTCATTTTAAATTCGAATTTTTTTATTACATGCCGGAAGCACATACTTTCATTATTTTTTTATATGGCAATATATATATAGACACACACACACATATACATATACATATTCTAGGTTGGCAGCACATATATATAAAGATTCGTGATATCATCTTCCAATTTAACCATGTATGAATGAAGAAAAATATCAAATAAATATATATAAATGTAAATTGACATGTTACCTTAAATATGGCCTAATAATTACACCTTGAATGTTGAATCTATAGAACCCCTTTAGTTCCGAATCCAATCTCTACTAGAAAGCGCTACCTAACTGAAAGATCTATTCATCTTTGCACTATTTGATTTAAATTTATGTTTTTGAGCTTGAAATGATGAAGGTAGGCTAGGGAAACTTGCGGCTAGAAATGACTAGTAGTTGAGGCAAAAGAGAGAGTCCGAAAGTGAGGGGTTGAAGGAATTTAAATAGGCGAGAAAGGAATGTGCTAATTGTGGATCCGGATCTATAATTTTCTTTACCAATTAAAACCCCACTAGAATAAAATTCAACCCCTCCTCTTTGCATGTATAGCCAATCATACCATGCCCCTACATGGATCTCCATTCCACTTCAAGCCCACTCGAATAATTTACATTTAAATTAAATTTATACGTATATCGATACGTGTGTATACTACTTTTATGTACGTACTATTTTCAATACTGCTCAATACAAATCAAATAAAACTTTATAATTAATATTTTACAAATATTAATTAACTTAATTAATTTATAGCAATTATAATTTTATTAAATCAAGTGATAGTTGGAGTATTCAACATTTTGGTTATATGACTCTTAGATGTGAATTAGGTCAGCGATTAATACCGAATATTAACGTTCACATGTCAACTTAGCTAGTGGCATGACATTATGGATAAATTTATCACTTACATAGTTTCGGTAAAATCCAATTGTACTTATTAAGAGGTCCCCAGTTGTGACAATTATGTACACCAATTCTATCCATTGGAACTATATCATATTAAGACTTATGGAATTTGGTAATGGCCAATATTCCAATATCATCCATATTCAACTTGTACAGTCCAAACACAAAATCCTTGGTTCAATAATAATAATAATAGTTAACCTAATGCTCTAGCTAGAGACTTTGACTTTAGTTAACTGTGATACTAACCTCATATAACTGAAGAGACAAATTCTCTACTGAATAGTGTCACTTCCAATGCTTCTACTCAACTAAACTATAATCGTCCGATGGATTTCATACCATGATTTAACTATAATCAAGGAGGAGTTTGCACATTGAAGGTCCACGAAATTCTGAAGAGAGTTGTGTAATATCATCACATCGATATTTTTTGTTTGACCTTAGTTATGTTAACCAACCGAAAACCATCGAATGAGTCATCCATAATTATCCAATAACTATTAGTACGTAACCCCTTGATGCCTCCGGCAGTCATGAGTGATACACTGCCCAACATTTGGAGAGTGTTATGTACTGTAGTTTCAATGGAAGTATCGATATCCGATCTCGATATGTCTTGGCTAGAAATATTTAAAATGATGTGTTTATTATATTATGATAAATTGCTTATGATTATAACACATTGTAATCACTATCACAAAACAAAATTTATGGATTTTCTATTAAATATACTTAAATTAAATAATTAATTAAAAAATACCTTTTATTTTGAATGAGATTTTATTACAAATATCTAATTTACAATAAATTACAAAATTGACCCTCTATTATACCCTTAACTCTATCAAAAGGGAACTGGGCCTAATTATTATCGCTTGTTCTTTGTCCTATCGCACTTCCAACATCACTTCAACTGGCCATACTTTATTCTCGTTGTCCTATGGGTATGAAGCCATGCTACCCATAGAAGTAGATGCCCCCTGACCTCGACATCTAAGCCTCGAGTCCGAGCAAAACAATGAGCTAGTCAAGTTCGGACTCAACGCTAAAGAAGAACGTAGAGTAGAAGTTGAACTTTGCACTAAAGCCTTCAAGAGGAAGATCGCCAAGCACTACAATTAAAGAGTAAAGCTCCAGTAATTCATTATCGGCGACCTAGTCATGCGCCAAGTGTTCACAAATACAAAGACCTAACCGAAGGAGTGCTTGGCCCAAACTAGGAGTGATCGTATGTCATAAGTGCCATCTTAACAAATGGTTCCTACTGCCTCTCTCACCCGGATGGAACCTACATTTCACGCCCTTGAAATCCAACGCACCTTTGGGAATATCACATATAATTAGGCTGTGTAATCCATTTTTTGTGAAGAACACATCGAAGGCTCCAGAGCCAACATTGTTCAACACATTCACCAAGGCTATCCAACGAAGGATGAGTTTTTATGTGCTAATTTACCTTATTGGGGACTGTCGACCTTTGCTTCCAAGTGCAAAGCAAGACATGCTCCCCACTTACCAGCCGACTATCCATGAAGGTGAATAACCATGCAATCACTTCCTATTGGGGACTCGACTTAGTGATCAGGTTCTTGTCGGGCCTGACGGTCACTCTCAACTAGCATCGTGTCACTCTGGAGAACCTTAGAGTAGCCCAAACTATCCAACGAATGATGAGACTATGCATGAGGGTGAATTACCATGCATTCACTTCCTTGTTGGAGACTACGACCTAGCATTCAGGTTCGTGTTGGGCCCGACTGCTACTATCAAATAGCATTGAGTCACCTTGGAGCACCTTCGAGTAGCCTAGGCTACCCAATGAAGGATGACTTTTTATGTGCTCGTTTACCTTATTGGGGACTGTCGACCTTTGGTGCCAAATGCGTAGCAAGCCATACTCCCAGCTTGCCAGCTGACTATTTATGATACAAAGGGTCGTATTCAAGAATTTTCCCGGAGGAGGAACCTACATCCTAACCTACACCTAATTTTTGTCCCCTTCCTACAAAACTGGTTTCCCAGAGCTCACATCAGTATCCTACTCTTTGGCCATGGCTTATGGCAAGAGACTAGGACATCAACTAGCTGTTGTGGTAAAATTATCCCCACTGCGGTTTCGGCACAACGTCACTTAACTTGTTGAGGTCGACCTATTGCCACTCCTCGTTCTCCTCACCTATAATAATGTTGTCATATCCTTGGTTGGCATCTATGATCAGGCGGCTTCTAAGTTCAGGAATTAGACTTTGGAACTGTCCTGCTTAACTTTGACTGGCTTCTTCACTACAACAACCTTCTTTATCAACTTCCTCATTTATTTCTCACCATCCAATGTTTGACATCCCCTCATCAACCCAACCTGGTGGAGGTTGGCGTTAGTCACTAGAAGTCTCAAGTCTCGGAGGTTAGCGGTTAGGCACGGTAAATGATACCTTGGAAAGGTTTGCTTCAATAGGAAGTATTAAGTGGACGAAGAGATTTCCGTGTAATGTCAGCTAGATAGGTACCGATGAGGGGTCCGCCTTTGGATTAGGTACTAAATGATGGAGACCTACCTTAAATAAGGTATTAAATAGCCATCGTCTGCCTAATTCCATTAAAAAGGTATTAAGTGGCTTGGGTACTATCTCTCACATGGGTAGGACATTATTAATGATAAATACTGCAATTATATATTATAAAACCGTATATAGAAGTCATCGGTCACTGTAGCTAGGACCGATAGACCATTGACGATACGAGGGGTTCGCTTCAGGGACTAAGGTATTAAATGGTTATTGGTCTGCCTCCTCCCTATTCAAGAAGTATTAAGTGGCGCACAATAGGCGTATGTCAGTATTATATACCTTGGAGAAGATTAGGTAGACATATCATATGCACATTAAATGGATTAACCGTAAGTAATAAGACATAACATTTAATGGAAACCAATTGGTATAAGTTTGTTTTATGGATAAAGTATGCAATATTCGAATCACCGGAACGTTATTCTAACTCCCTACTTATTATATCCCACATGATAGATTTAGAGAAACGGGTCGTTGGAGAAAAACGGAACGGTTGATGGAGAAGCTTTCTTATTCATGCTCGGTAGTAACAAGGTAATTGGATGTCCAAGGAATATCATTGATTCTGAGGTAGTAGCCTAAGTCAGTATTTATGTCATAATATGTTCTCTATTTCACTGTAAGTTTAGTTTGATCGATCTCTAATATACTTATGTTTATTACATGTTACCAAAATCAACGATCCATACCCTATAGGACTTGGATTCGATTTTTGTAGAAATTCGAGCCCATTATGGCGCGAGTTGTTACATTCGGTATCAAATCCTAGGTTATTCGATCATTTGGATTAGGATATACTGAGAGAACGTATCTTTATTTTTGTATCTGTCTATACTGAGCTCTATAAATTCAGACCATAGAATAGTTGCAACCATATTCTGAAAGGATGGACTAGGCAAATATAAGTTGGAAAATTTTATAGAGTTAGGAACTACACGCCTACCCCGATTATCCCATGGAGCGTTGGCTGTACGTAAGTGTTAACTTTGAAGAGCATGAGCATGACATATGGAAGGATCCTGGAGGCTTATTGTTTTTGACTTGATTATTGAGACTTAACTACCTTGTGATTATGGATTTCGATGGGTTGTCGATTGAAGATGCACATTTTGTCCAGAAAAGCGGGAATTATCTATATGTAATTGATATCTGAAGGTAAGTTCTCGTAAGAGAATGTTCATCAATCACCTCAAGATGATGAATTGGATTTTTACTGAAGAGAAGTAAATCTCATTTCTTAGTCCGACCCCATATGAGAATACCTTGAAGTATTTAAATGAGTTTTTCAAAGATATATATATATATATATATAATGTTTCTCCTATGGTCCATTTGGAAACCATTGCTTGGAAAGTAAGAGAGTCCTGAAAATTTATTTTTATAAGAAATATATAAACCAACGAATTTTGTTGCGTAAAATAGCTTCGGTTCAAAATGTAAAATTTGAAATTCTTAGATATATAATAAAATAAAAGTTGATTTTGGTTTAAAAATCTTTTGGGTGGAAAAGAGTTTTCCATTTTGGAAACAAATTAAAAATGAAAGCGGGCGTATGTATAGCTCAACGATCTTTCCTTTTAAAAGAACCGAAAAGCTTTTAGAAAAAAAATCTCTCTTTAAAATGCGGATAAAATAGAAATGACATTTAAATTCAGTTTGGGACATGTTGCTAGGAAGTGTAGAATTATCCGCCAGCAAATAGGAGAATTATTGTCGTATATAATAATACAGAGAATAGTAGCTGGAATATCTTCGGGTTTTCAAAGTTGCTAATGGCAGGGGCAGTAAAAGTTAGGAATACTGCAAATGATTGAGGAAAGGGTTCGAAGAGCTAGACGATAAGCTAGGGCACTATCGTGAAGAGGACAATAAATTTTTGGATAATGTCGGACTAAAGGAAACGGTACGAAATGATAACTATTGTTATTATTATTAATTAACCCATCCCATATAGGGTCCAAGTGCAACCTACGCCTGAAATTCGGCGGTCGGTTGACCTCTAGCTGTCGACCAGTAACAGTTGACCGGTTGCCCTAGGAGCGATCGATCGTTTAAAGGATTTAGGGAATAACCTGAACCTGGAACGCGACTTTATAAGTTTCACGTCCGTTCAGCCACCTCTCCCCAATTGTTCCCTCCACTTCCTCATAGCCGAACCCAAAACCCTCCTCCTTAAATCAAGGTTGCCGCTCCTCCTCTATCTCCCTACAACAACGAACGATGTTTCCTTCCTCTCCACTGCAGTCGGCCCCATTCCTACAACAACTTCCCCGTCCAAATGTCAATTTTTACGCTCTAGATCTAGCCCTGCCACCTCTTTAGATCTGAACCCAATCTCCTATCTCCGACCTCTACTCAGTCCATGGCACCACCTCGAACCGTCGGTTCTTCCTCACGCTATCCTGGCCGTACCCCTCAAGAGATTGCTTGGCTCGATCGTAGAGATCAGATAATCTCTGTTTACTTGGCCTCTGCAAATTTCACCTTTCTTTAGGGATAGCCAGTAAAATTTAGAGATTTCACCGCCTTTGGAGTCGAGGAATTGTTCACGATAACAGGATTAGCACCGATTCTCCCCTATGACACTTTTGAGTGGTAATGCTACACACGTTGCAAGCGTCTATTTGATGGGAATCTGGTATACGACTTTGATAAAGGCGTCAGCAATCTATAGTCGAAAGTGGAAAGTCGAGATCGATTTGTCTAACGACGAATTGAGCGATATTTTGGGGATATCCACCAAGGGAGTGGATTTGGATGATGTTGAGATGGCTGATCTGGTGATTTTACAGTGGATCTTTTCTAGATATTATCGTCTGGGAGATCAGACAATTTGCAGCCTACAGCCTGCCTCATCATTCGCATAGTTCAGCAAAACATCATTCCTAAAATGGGAAGCTTCGATCGGATTTACCCGCTTGTACAGAAGGTCACATATGCCATGCGTAGTATAGCTATCAATTGGGCTCATGCTATTATGAGCCACCGTATTAGTCCTAGAGTTGGTACTCCTCGAAGCTACTTTCCATATTGTCATCTCTTCACTCATATCTTTAGGCAATACAAAGTGAACCTCTCTGGAAAGCCCGTCCAGAAGAAGGTCCCTCCCGCATTTGATATCCCAAGAAGATGGGAATCCTTAAGCCACTAACTAGGGTAGCAGTGGCTGCAACAGAAGAGAAGTCACTATAAAGGGCAGAGCAAGGTCAAGATGCTAGAGGATACTAGAGCCCCGAGCTAGTTGCTTTCTGAAAAGTTCAAGCAGAGGTCCGAGAGATTCGAGCTGAGCAATATCACTAAAGCCACAAGATTGGGTGCATAGCCTCTATGCTACGCACATTCCAGGGTCGCGGCAATGGCTCGAGCTCCCGTAGAGGATCGAGACCATCCCATAGTTTGTAGGTAGTAATATTTTGGGTTTAGTAGCGTTGTGTTGTCATTTCCCTTTCAGTATTTATCCTTTTCTTTCTTTACGTTGTTGGGTTGTAATTGTTGGTTGTCTCTTGTATAAAAGACGCATATGGTATGTTATAAGGTGTGACCCTATTTATTCATTGTACTGTTGTTTCTAGATATGTAAACTGCTCTATATGTATTTTGGGAAGAAACAGTATAAATATGGAAACCTCATAAAGGCACTTAACTAATGGTAAATGCAATATAAGACTGAGAGTTTATAAAATAATAAATTTTAGCAAGTAAAGGACAAACTAAGGTTGTTGTGGAATCACGGGTCATTATTCATGTTCCTTAGGAAGCTAAAATTTATAAATTGATTAATGAGTCATCACATTAAAATAAAAGAATAAGTTTAAAGGTCTTGAATTAGTTATAAAAGGCTTGGATTGAACATATGCATTAACTCATAACTAATTTCCAACTACGTTTAAATGTGGCTTGATTTATTTAAATGGAAAAGTTAAATATTTTGAAAACTTGCTTCTAAAAAAAGAATAAGAAATTTTAGCATTTAAATTATTTTTGGCATTCGAATTATTTTTTGACGTTTTTGTCCGTATGTTTTAAAAGAAAGTGGTGCTTAATTATTTGGAAGTTTGACTTTTCAAATAGTGTGCAAATTTGATTGAAAAATGGAAAAGAGTTTTACAAAAAAAATTCGGTTTCCTATGCCACGTACTAATTGTAGAAAAGATAAATGGGTGATTAAATATGAATTTAGTCGTGTATTAAGGTTGACGTTAGGATAAATGTAACACCCCTACCTCCATACCCATACTATTCAAGAATACTACAGAGTAATACTATCGAATAATACGGAGAATAAGACGATATATGGTACATACGTGAATATTCCCTTGGACTAACATTAGTACGTATTAAAACAACAAATATAACTCACCAACAACCATACACAATATCAGCACAAAGCATTAAACACATGTGCCTTTAGGACAGAACAATACACAAAATACAGTAAATATCAAAGATCATAGATCCAATTGAAAGTGACTAAGGATCATAATATGGAATATTAAACTAAGTATTTGACTAGCGCGGAATATAAATATAAAATTAAATAGTAAAGTAAATGATACTAGGGATTTTTATATTGGTTCAAACTTCCCGTTCTACATCCACTCCTAGACTCCTTCTGGAATTTAACTATCAACCCTCACTTAACCAAGAGGAACGGGTATTACACCGCCTGAGCAACCGAACAAGACTTCAACCGCCTAAGCAACAGAATAGGTCTTCAACCGTCTGAGCAACCGAACAGGACTTCTAACACAAACAATCAAAATTGCTTCTAACTGAGTATGCTCTTGAATAGCAATGATAAGTCAATAACGTACACCCTTCCTATAATCTTCTCCTTTGTGATATTTCGTGTAGTTTGTGAAGATAGGAAGTTAATTTAATCACAAATGAAATTGCTCTTGAATGTGCAAGTGATTAGAACGAGAGTTTGAATGCAAATGACAAGAGTTTAGACAATAATAATATGAGATAGAATCAGAAAATTAGGCGATTAAAACAAATGAATTCTAGGATATATATAGTGTTAAAGTGTTGTAACTTATCGTGAAAAGCAGCGATCAAAAGATACAGAAACAACTCTTGAATCAAGGGTTGTTTCTGTTCGACGAAGTGAAGTAACTTTTCAGAAATATAGCCGTTATGCAATTTCAGTCGACTGAATAAAAGAATTCAGCTAGCTGAAATGCTGAAACTTCGAACCAGAGAGAAAACAGTTCAAAAAACACCTTATTCAGTCGACTGAAATGGGTAATTTAGTCGACTGAACATTCATATCAAATTATGCATGTGCACAGATATTCAGTCGACTGGACTATGTATTTCAGTCAACTGAAATACATGTTTTCTATCATATTGAAGTGTTTTCAAAAATTCTTTTGTACATGAACAAGTTTACTAAAATCTTTGATATATGAACTATGATTTGAAAATATTTTCAAGTATGTGTGCATGCATATACCACTTTGGAGAGATTTTAACAAAAAATAACTACTAGACTTAGACCATAGACAATATTAAAGCTTCTATCCGGAATCTGGTCTGCAATCTATTGTCGAGTAGAATTGTATCTTCTTTTGCAAATATTGTTAATTCACATAATATTTACTTATATAGTTGTCACAATCAAAACATCAAAAGTAGGTTCTAACATTCTCCCCCTTTCTGATGATGACAACTATGTAAGTTTGAAAATTTATAAAAGCAATTTACTCCCCCTGAATGAATATTCTCCCTATCAAACAATTTCTCTCCCTTTGTCATCGAAAAAAAGGAACAAATAAATAATATGAGAAATATAGACATATAAGCACAGAAATAAAACATATAACGTAGGGAAAGTACATAAACTTAGCATCATAGATAGCACACAAATAAACATGAGCAAGTACAAACGAGAATCAAAGAACAATATCACATAAGAACATCAAACCACAACAAGCATACATAAGATAATGACTTAACAATATGATAAGATGAGTGAAAAAATAAAACTAGTAATCCTCACTATCATGAGCTTCTTCTTCCTCTTCTTATTTGGAAGTCGACCAAGTAAATGGTGCGGGGTTTTCAACAACACCCGTAGAGGTAGAACCGGTACATGACACTTTTCCCAGATTTTGTTTGAAAAACCTTTTGTGGAATTTAGCTTTTTATCTGTTTTAGTTACATTTTTCTCGACGGTAGCCAAATGTCATCCAAGCTTACTTTGATTGTGAAAGAGTGTAACAAGTGCTTGCTTTGGTGTAATGTCACCATGGAGCTCATGAATCTCATCGTCGTCGTCTTCTTCTTTTTGGCGGAGAGGTTGCGAGGATGAAGATGTGACATTTGTATCCCTTGGTTGAGGAATCCTTTGATCACGATTTGTGGCCCATTGTTGGAAGATTATTATCTATTGAGATTTCGGGCATTTAGGAAGACCCATAAGACTTAGAGTCTTCGAGTTGAGCTCTCCAATGGTCGTGTAATCCGCATAGGGTACAGGAACTTCGAAGTTTTGAAGAATAAGCATGATGTAGGCTCTGTAGTGGATGGTTTTATAGTTTCTTTTGTGGTTAACAGTGAGAAACTCTTCCAAAACAATACTTGCCCAATTTACTCTTTGGAATTAGTAAATAGCATAGAGGGCTTGGAAATCCCTCTTGTAGACTTTCTCGTTGCTACCAGTATGAGATTGCAGTGATCGAATGAGAGATTGGTGAAGAATACGTGCCTTCAGACATATGGCACTGGATTTCAAGATCGTCAAATCATCCGATAGAAAACGATGAGAAACTTCATCTTGGTTATGCATGTCTACTTCGACATTATCGATATCCAATCCTTCGGATGGACATCGCAATATGTTGCCAAGTCGTTGGAGAGGAAGATAAATGTTAACTCTGCAAACCAAGGTCCAAATACAATCATCCTTATTACGTGGATCTTGTTGGTCTAGATTCATGTTAGCAAAGAATAACTTAATCAAGAGAGGATAAAATTTGACGTTATTTGAGTCATACCCAATGAGATGGTTGATATCACTAGCTTCGGCAAGCTCTCGTATAGCATAGTCATTAAAATCAGCAAATTTGACGAAAGATCCTTCAAAAATCCAAGAATTTTTCATTGAATTGAACTGAGTTACCGTTGTCTCGTTGTGAAGCCAGGAACAGATTTGGCTCTCAGATGGGCCAGTAGTAGATTCACGAGCATGTTTGGATCGGGGTGTCATTGATTTGAATAGGTTATTGAACAAAAATTGATTTTTGATGTGGAGGCTAGGAGTAAAGATCCAAAAACTCGGCCTTCGAAAATCGGCACCCATACTTCACTTGTACTCAAAATGCCGTAGATTCAAACGCCGAATCTGGTTCTCCGAAGCTTGTAACACCATTAAGTATAACAACACAGCGGAATAAAGAAATAGATGATATCATATACAACTCCAATGAATACAATATCCAGAATATGATATACAACAATGATATCAATATGATACAACAATATCAGAGATATGATACAATGACAATAGCAGCAGAAAGAAAAGATAGCATCAGCAGCGGAACAATATCAATAGAAGTGATAACTCCAAAATGATCTTCAGACAAAAATGAATCCACAGTTCCAAGATGAGCAACTCCGATGAATAAATTCCAAATACTGAACTAGCTCCATATAATCTACTAACCTGAATGTCTGAAAAACCCAACTCTAGACTGCCCGTGTGGAAAATGGTGGACACCCAGAGTTTAGGAAGGGAACAATAAACTCCAGGTCAGTCATGGGACTGGTGTGAGCAACAAAAACAGTTTATCTTTAAAACAAACACAAAGAATTTTAAACATTGAAACCCGCAATGCTTTTGGAAAATGAAACTACCATAAGACCTCCCGCCACACACACAATGCAAACGCAGAATTGGAGGAGATTTCTTCTTATGATAGTCAAACATGCTTACTACGCAAAATCTTTCTTTTGATATTATTACTAGTGCATAGTGAGGAAAACATTTCGAAAGTATAATATTAATCTTAGCCAACATAGGCATTTCACACTATGCCTACTATAGCTACTATGTTCAATAGCAGGTTACCGCCACATTCCATAGCAGGTTATACAACTAAAACCGTACAGGGCGCGTATTGTTTCTTTGGATTTCCAACAAATGGTCAGGCTAAGGAACTTCCTACTGCCACATGGGATCGCCTCTAGCGGGACGTCCCGAGAACCTACCCGGCTCTCTGCCAACACAAGGCCGGGTTACCTCTGTAACTAGGTAACTACTACTCGAGTATGCCATCCCCCGGTCCTTTGGGACCATTATCCGAGCGCTCGGTAACCAACATCACACATAATAAATAAAGTGTGTCCACATGAGTAAGTATGTGGGCTCCATACCATGATACCACCCTTTTCCAAAAGGAAATGACATACCCTAAAGGGAGCGACCCTCATAACCTTGCTGCATCATTCCTGTTTCGACCATTTCCGGTCTGTGAGGTTCGATGAGGTCTCATCCACAAAGCTATGCTTTTTCACAAAGCCGTGCTTTGATCACAAATAATCAATAGATCATCAACACACAACAACACTCAGCATGCCACATTACCAAATTGGGAGTATATCACTGATAACCTTCAATTACATAACCTCTGAGCTCGTACGTCTCAGAGAAGGGTGTTAAGCTAAGAGAATAAATTCTCCGCCACCAACAGAAATGTATTTGAAAGAAATCTGCTTTATATCTCAAAGTGTAATGTCAGACATGTAACCATACAAGTCTGTTCCGGGTTCGAACAGAACCAAAGGCACTTCCGAAGAAGCCCTTGCAATCCGGGTATTCACAATCCCGATCGGATTTCCCATCACTTAGGAAATCTCTATACCGGCGCGACTCAGTGTAGAGACAATCGATAGGTCATCCTATCGTTCTCGCAAATACCTGGTCTTCACCACCGGTCTTCAAATGCAATCCATATAAGACGTATCATTATTCGGAATGGGTTATATGACACAAAGGTCCTCTCCCGGCTAATCTGAATAATGAGCGCGATATTTGAAAACATATGGATAATGGAATTTCAATTAAGTCGCAACTTAACCCAAACTTTCTTTTCAAATGGTTTAACAAATTACCATTTTCAAATCTTAAAAAAAAGATTCATTTTAACAACCTTCCACGGTTTAAACAATTTCCACACTTTAATCTTTTAAACAAAAGATTCATTCACAGATTTTCCAAATTAATTCCATTTCAATTGGATTAACTTATTAAATCTTTAAAACAAAGATTTAATTCTTAGCTTTCAAAACAATTCCATTTTAATTGGATTAACTAGTTAAATCTTTAAAACAAAGATTTAACTGATAGCTTTCAAAATCATTTCCAAAGATTTATACGTAATTTGGAAAACCACTGTCAATTCAACTTGAAATTCCTTTAACTTAAATTGGAATTTCATTTCTTATATGAAAGCTTTTATCATTTGAAAACAAATAGTTTTCATTCTGGAAATCTGATTCATTTATACGAGTTAAAATCTTTGGGTTAGATTCAAATCCTCAAACCAATATTTTAAAATGGTTTAAATTCATACAAACACATTTATAACATCTTTAACCATAATTTCCAATTATGAAATTCACTTCCAACTCTCGAATTCAAATTCAAATTGAATTATTTAAATTGGAAGCTTTATTAAGTTATTTAAAATAACTTTTATCTTAAAAACTTCCAAAAGCTTTAACATTTAACCCAAATCCAGTTCCAAAATCAATTGAAATTAAAATTTCCATTTCAAAAACATTAATTTTAAATCATCTATAACTTAACTGATTTTCACGTGAAATCCATATTTGTGTGTGTATGGTGTAGTCCAGGGGTTTCACACAGTAGTGCAATATCATTCAATCATCACAGATCAGAATACAGAAATATAATTGATAAGCGGTATAAACTATAACGCTTATCTTTTGTACACAGATCACAGATAATATACAAATGTATCACAGATAAATGAATAATTTATACACAGCTCAATCCACAGAACAATATATCACAGATCAGATAGGACAATTAATTCAAGGCATCTCGTACAATACAATCATTCATAAGTAAGGTCAAGCATTCAATAATCATTTATAAGTAGAATTAATTAATTGTTTAATCCTAATTAATTCAATTTATTTCCAATTAAATTAATTACTTATGAATTAATTATCCAATCCTGATTTATTAATTACAAATCATTTGATATAAATTAATAAATCAATCACCTTAATTAATTAAATTATTCTTAAGCAATCATATTAATTAAGTTAACCTTTAAACCAATTACATAATTAATTAATCCCTTAATTAATTATTTTAAGAAGTTAAACCTTTAATTACTTACCATAAAGTAATTACACTTACACAATTTCATAAATGATTATCATTAATTAATTAATCTTGGTTAATGACCTTCATTAACTATTAACAATTCGTTAATTACTTTGCTAAATAAATTATTTACATTAATCGTTATTACTTAAAATCGATTAACCATTAATAACTCATTAGTTAATCCAAACATTAATTAACCATTCTGATTAACTTAATAATTTATGAATTACAAATCAATAAATTCCATTAACTTTAAAGAAACTTATTCTTATTAATGATTTCAATTATCACTCACAAATATGTTTGAAAACATTTATTTCTAATTTACTGCTTAAATTTCATTTTAATTTTAAGCTTTAAAAATGAATACCAACTTATCTTATATAAAGTTAAAAACTAATTTTAAACATTTAAAATTATATAAAACTTAATTTCATTTCAAAATTTAGGATTAGAATTTAGATTTAAAATCCAGGTTTCAAATTTAATTTAACTTTGTTTAAATTCTTCATTTACAATTTCAAAATCCATTTTTAATTCATATTCTTTTAAATCAACTTAATTGCTTAAAACCTTTTAAGTTATTAAACAATTTAATTTTAAAAACTTTATTTATTCACAAACTAAGGTTTCAAACTAACCTAGAATATATATATTTAAACTTTGATTTTAAACCTTAATTTAAACTTTGCTTATAATTTAAACTTTAATTATAAAATATCAAAACAGAAAAGGTTTTAAAATCTGTTACCAAACATCACTCGATTTATTTTCAAATTAAAACATGTTTCTTTTACAATTTGAAAACCTGGTAATTTATTTATATAAAAACCCGAGCCCACAGCAAATTTACTTGAGCCAAACCCGGTGTCTCCCCTACTCAAACCCGAGCTCATCACCAAGACCCCAAACTCGAACGTGCACGTGCACGACCGGAAAACTCAACGCCGACCATCCCTCCAACCCTCGCCAACCCACACTCGATCTCGACAACCACCCTAGCTATGCAGCCAACCAAAAATCGAAGGCAAACTCAAAATCGCTATCTCGATCGAAACAGGCAAATGCCCACGATCGGAAAAATCAACTACCGACGACGAACCACGCCACCTGAAACCAAACTGCTGCAACCCCAGACGCGCCTCGAACCACCGAAGCCATCCCCCCTATGCGATCTAGTCCGGTCCTTTCTCGACTTCACACGAACTCGAGGATTGACGTCGACCAAAACAGCTATCAAAACCCTAAATCAATCTTGTTCCGACCATTCTTGTATTCAAAAAATATTTCAACAATTTTTCCAGCATCATAGAGGTTCAAACATGCTTCAGAACAAATTTCACTATTTATTAATGATTCGATTGTCAGGAATTGAGAAAAATGCAATTTTTGTTCAAATACAAACTGCTCTGAAAATACTAAATTAAAAATCATCATATTAATTTTAAAAATCATATCTTTGTATGTTCATTCAAATTATATAATCAAATCAATGTTTTAAAATACTTGAATTCATCATATAATTTTGTTTTTACTGTAAAATTTAGGTTACAGAGTCAACTTATCATGATCAAGCTTAAAACAAATTTTAGGCTGTGATTCAAGTTTAAACAAACTTATTTTGTTCAGAATCTTAAGCTTAAAGATATTGATATGAAGATGTTTTGATTTGTTTCAACTTCACCCTGCCCTGAAACTAGAAATACAGGAAAACAAACCATAATAGAATTTTCTCAATGCACAGAATTATACAAAACTTCTTATTTGAAATATACAGCAAACAAAGGTTATTCATGAATCAAACATAAAAAATTCAAATTTTTGAAACAGTTGTTTACTCACAGATTTCCAGAAGATGAACAGAGTTGCTTCAATATTGAAACTGGCTGTAATAATGCAAACTGAAGCCCTTTCCCCTTTGATTTCTAGTTTGTTTTAATTGTGTTAAATTGAGTTGTTGATTTTGTTTAAGTTATTAAGATGGTGTTTACTTTATATTTTCTCAGCTTCAAAGAACGAAACTGAAATGAGGATGATGGAAAGAGGTCTACAGGGTATATCATTTTATACAAGGTGATATTTTTGTGTTTGTACAATAGAGTCAGAGATTTTTAAATGGTGGAGGCTGATGATATTTTTCTTGTGATGTCTGCATTAATGGCCTTGTACAAATTTACACATTTATATTTCTTTTTCTTTCATTTCGGCTGATGGAATATGGTTGTGTACTAAGAGATATTAATTAGTTTGTACAAATTCATATTTTATTTTGTTTGTACATAAATGAATAGAATGTTGTCTTCATTTACAAGCTAATGGATATTTGTATGTATATTTGAATACTTATCCAATTTACACTAGTGTCTTCTTATATGAGCTAACACATATATATATTGTTCAATTTGAATATATAATGTTGTTTGTATTTTCTTTTGCAAGCTACACATACACATTTATTCACTTGTGTACATATATTCCTTTTGCTTTGTCTTTTTTGACTTACACTTGCATACCTATATGTATATATAGATATCTTTCCTTTTGTCTTGTCTTATTTCTCTATAATATAAATAAACTTCTATTCTTACTTTATTTTTCTTTTATTATTTTTGTTTGTTTTATTACTTGGTATTATTTTGTATTGATTTACTAAGATATATATATATAAGTTCAAATCTACTCATATTTACCCATATACATATATATTCACATATATACATATATGTACAATATTTTTAAATTTAAATGATTTATACAAAATTTATTTTAATTCGGAGAAACTCGCATCACTTTAATCGATTAATTTCACAATTTTAATTCAAAAATTGAATTAATTATCAATTTAAATATTTATAAAATTCGGGGTCGTTACACTAGGGTTTCTTTTGGAGTAAAAATGGTTTTGGTGAGTGGAATATGAAGAAGAGAGGTGAGTTAAGTAGTGTTAGGGTAAAAGGTTGCATTGGAAAGAGTGAATTGGTATTTAAAAAACTGAAAATATACGGGGCAATCGACTGAAATGGGTTGATTAGTCAACAGGTATGCAAGGTTTTTCATGCCGCAAGTTTAAAATGTAAAATATCGAAATTCAGTTGACCGTATATAGGGTGGCAGTCGATTGGTTGCTGAGTGGAAATTCAAAAAGATTGAAGATTCAGTCGACTGTGTCGGGGAGGTCAGTCGACTGGTTTACAATAAAAAGTAACACGCATGTATATAGTTCATTTTTGGGGGGATTCAGTCGACTGGTTGGAGTGATTCAGTCGACTGTTCTCAGGTTAAGAATTTAAATTAGTTTGAATATTCAGTCGACTGAATGCCTTCTCAAGTCGACTGAATCAGTTGTTTATTATGTGGTTCTAGCTTTTCCTTAATTTAGTTATACAATATATATATTTATGTTTTCTAGTTTTAATTTAATGTTAACCATAAATATATAATTATTATTCCAGAAAACATACAACTTATTCAAATTATAATATATAAACAAAAAACTTAATTTCTGGAATTTTTCGAATCATCTGAGTGCGGTTCAACCTTAGTGATTTCTTGTAATGGATGGATAGAAGACCATGCATTACTTTGAGCACCATGTTCCTAAGAGTTTGGAGACACTTGAGGACGTTGCAGAGATGGTTGGTACAGACATTGTTTGGAAGACGATCCGCAAAACTTCAGAGAAAATTGTTCTAGGAAGCTTAATCGTTTTGCATTGACTTTTTGTTCGTAGTTCATTTCGCGTTGAAGTTCTAATGTTTCCCGTTAATAGTGGTGGATATCGTCAATCTTGTCTTTTGTTGATGGAGAGCCAAAACCCAAGTTTCTTTTAGCTCTCTTTTATTTTAGTGTATACCCAGTGTGATGATTTGGTGAAGGCGTAATCTTAATTGGAATATATACTGGAGTTGAATTGTTTGAGGAATCAGAGGTTGGAGTGCTAAATACAATTAAGGATTAGTTTGAGCTTTCTTGTGATGACATCGTATTGTTTGTATATTAATTGTAGATTAAGTTGTTTGAACACTTTATAAAGAAAATATGAAAGTTGATTGAATATATATACTGAGCTATATATTATTACTGGTTTTTGTGTTTGAGGTGAAAAGCATTTGGAAAATCTCTGCCAAGTAAAATGTGAGTTTAGAGAAAGTAATAAATAATGGTCGTAAGTTAAATTAAAGAGATGTAAGGTCTGAATTCAAGAATCAAATTAGAATATTGGAATATCATGCAACTTCCTCCCAAGAGACTAGAGTTCGAGTGCCATCAGCTCCAATTTTTTATTCTAAATTTTTATTTATTTATTTTGTACTTGTAAAAAAATTATAAAATAATATTGAATTATAATT
The DNA here is from genome assembly GCA_030737815.1 of Allium fistulosum. Lineage (NCBI taxonomy): Eukaryota > Viridiplantae > Streptophyta > Magnoliopsida > Asparagales > Amaryllidaceae > Allium > Allium fistulosum. The sequence goes on from JASFAW010000015.1 coordinate 5,935,509, forward strand.
CATTTATCGACACGATTTGTAACAACCCTGTATTTTGCAATTACTTTTAAATTGAATTTCCTGATTTAAAAACTTTATTTTATTTATTAAATGGAAAAGTTTGTTATTTTAAATATTAATTATGATTTGTATGTGAATTGTAATTCCAAACATGAATAAATAGAGTATTTTCCAAAACAGTGAATTTTGGTCAATATGGTCAACTTTGACTTTTAATTTAAAAATTTTAAATGATGAAATTTTGAATTTTATCCTTTATTATGAAATTAAATAAAATTTTAGGAATACTGCTTTTTGTTTCATTGAAATCTGATTTATAATGTGAAAGTTATGCCCTTTTGAATATTGTGTGTAATTTGCTGTATTTAACAAAATTGTTTATTTTAAATTATATAAATAATATTTTATTTGGTCATGTAATGTTCTAATTTATATTTATATGGGTAAAATAACATGTTATGTATATATTTTGGTTTTAAAACATTTTTCAAAGTGTAATTGACATTTTCCAATGTCAGTTGTATTTTGTTTATAATTTCTAATTTCCACTTTCATTTAATTAAGGAAATTCTTTGTTTATTTTCTATTTTCTTAAGACTTTATTTTATTTTCATTTACACTACATTTTGTTCAGCATTATTTTATTTTACTATACTTTTTATTGGTATAGAAGTAAAGTTATAATTTTTCTAAAACTAGTGATATTCTATTTGAAAATTTTAAGTCCTGTTTTGAATTTTTAAACAATTTCTTTAGTTCTTTTTCTAATTTCTCTAAATTTAATTATTTATTTCATTTTGAAAATATAAATGAATTATTTTACTTCACATTTTTGTTTTAGAATATTTTTAAAATGAAGTAAACAATTTTCCAAAGTCAATGGTGATTTATTTGTAATTTTTGGATATTGTTTCAATTTTTAAGCAATTTCTTTAATTCGTTTCCTATTTTTCCTAAATTTATTTATTTATTTATTTTGTTTTGTTTTGTTTTCAGTTCTGTAATTCATTTACTTATTTTTATTTGTTTTTATTTGATTTAAAGAAATGGAAATGTGAAGAGTTTAAAAAGCTTTTAACCTAAGACTTTTCATTTACCAAACCTTTTCATTTTCTTTGGCCTTTCATTTCTTTTTGTTTAGCCGTGCATTCCTCTTGACATTCATGTGAAAAACCTTCCCATCATATCACAAATCACGGCTATTCTCATTTGAGAAAAAATAAAATAAGTTATGGCTTCCATTTCTTCTTCCATTTTTCTTCTTCTTCTTACATTGTTTTGCCTTGCTTCTTCTTGCTTGGTTCGGCCATACACCTCCACACCCTCCACCATCTCCTCCACCACTTCCTTCCCCTCATCATCCAAAGAAATATCTCCATCCCCTCTGACCAAATCAGGCCATGACCATCCCTTGTTGCTAACAACACAAAAACTTTGCTATAACTCCATAAAACAATGCATAGCCTACCAAAACTCCACCACCACCTTCATAGTTGCCTCGGCCACCCCCTTTGCCACCACCACCAGCATGTACTTGACCCCTAGCCATCATTCTACCTCTGACCTGACCTGTAGCAAGTGATGGTCGAGCCCAAATAGGACATAGGCCGAGCCTAGTGTGCACCAAAACCCCACCTAGTGACCTTGCCGTTTTGTATTCCATGATTTTAACTCCTACCCTTCCTCTCCTCAAGCATAGCCATGTACTTTCAGTTCCAAACCTGATCTATTTCCACTTGTAAACATCCTAGGCCGAGCCCTAAGCATGTATGGTCAAGCAAAAGTTGGGTTATGGTCAAGAGAAATTGATTTAAAAGCTAGGTGATGTATTTGTCTAGCCTAGTTTCCATTTGTTTCAATTTAAACTTTGGTATTGTAATTATATTTATATTTGGCTTTGTTTATTTTGTAAATACAAGATTTATATCTTGCCTCTCTCCACTCAAATCAAAAGTCATGTTATCATGCCTTCTGGATTTCATTTGTGTCATTTGATTCGCTAACTTCAGCTCAAAAGGTGAGTAAATCTCACTAGACATTTATACTTATGCAATTGTGAAATGACAACAATTGAATGTGTAGAATCTTATATGATGTTATAACTGCCTGTGATGATTTATTTATATGATGTTAAACCTGTTTAATTACCTGTCATATCATCTGTTACTGTTATATATTGTATACTGTTCATTTATACCTGTTTATCACACTGCAAGTTCCCTGTAGATTAGATTCACTATGGGTTGAAATGATACATACCCGAACGGACTTTAGAATAGGGAAAAATCGTTATGGGCAGAAATGATAGGCCTGAATGGTTTTTATTTATTTTATTTTAACTTGGGATTGCGGGTTTGAAATGATAGAACCCGGATTTTGTTTTAAACTGCAGATTGAAATGATACATATCCGTATCACTTGACCTAGGTTAGAAAACTATATACAGGCCCGTGGTTATTTTTATAAATTATTTTGAATATTTTAAATATTTTTAAAAAGTGTAAGATTATGAAATTTGATTTAAAATTGGATTTTAATGTTCAAATAAAGAAATTTGGATTTTTCTAGAAGTTAAAAATGTAATTTAAATGAATGGTAAAAGTGTATTTTTGAAATATAACTTAAGTTTGGAAATTTGGAATTTTGGTTTTAAAAATGAATTTTAGTTATGAATAAAATGGAAATTTAATTTTATTTGGAAAATGGGAAATATGATAATTTGATTTAAATCTGAATTTAAATGATTTAATAAAGTATTATTGAATTTTCTATGAACTAAAATGGTTAATTTAATGAATGCTTAAATGTGAAATTTTAAATATAACTTGACTTGGAAATGGAAATTTGGTTCTAATTAAAGGTTTAAATTAATTAAATAAATTGGAAATTTAGTTAAATTTGTTAAATGGTAATTTAAATTTGAAGTGTTAAGTTTATTTGTTGAAATGTGAAGAATTGGAAACTTTTACACTTAAATTTATTAAGTAAATTGTTGAAAATTGGATTTAATTATAAGAAATTTATTGTGAAAAAATATATATATATATATATGTTAAATGATATGTTAATGAACATTTTTAATGTTAAAAATATGATTTTTATAATGTTTAAAGGGTTAAAAATGAATTTTATTATTTGCCGGAAATACACTAAAATCTGGAATAAACTTTTAATAGCATTCAGAAATGCTATAGTTTCCGAATTGAACTAAAATTGTGTAAACAGAGTTATTACTGCATTTCTGAAATGTTGTGGTTGTTGTAGTTGAACTTATAGGCTAATATTGAACTCAGGTCTATTATAGCATTCTCTGGAAAAGCTATAGTGGTCTGCAGTCTTTGCTGAAATCAAATAAAACCTTTGTTTTGAAATCTGAGTTACCGCAGCACTTCTGAAATGCTGTCTTTTCTGTTTTGAACTATAATTTAACTAAAAACTGAGTTCTAACAGCAGTTTTAAATGCTGTCTTTGCTGAATAAAAATGTTTCAAGTATAACTTATAACAGCCTTTTCTAAATGCCGCGAAAGGCTGAAATTTTTATAATTATGGTTTTGACTTAGTAAACGAACTCAGAATGGTTTGAAACTTTGGAAATTGAATACTTGATTTGAAAGTATAATAATTACACTTTTAAAAGGTTTAAATGAATTATTTTGATTGGAATATAAACTATTTTAAAGGTGATTTGAAATGATAGTGAATGAATGACATCTTTGAATTTAAAAGGTATTTAAAGTTGAATATTTGGATTTGAACTGATATGATATTTTATTATATTAAAATGGTTTGAAATGAAGTTGGAAAGATATTATATTTTGATATATTGAAATGAATTGAAATGAAGTTTTGGAAAGATATGATATTTTAATATATTGAAATGGTTTGGAATTGATTTAATCTTCATTTTGATAAAGATTGGGTTTGGAAATGATATTTTATTTTGAAGTATAAAGTATTATTTTTAAAGTTATAATCATGAGTTATAATAACGATTGGTTGTTAAAGAGACCGGGATCGGATACGGACATACTCTCTGTCGATACCGAAAACCACTTTGACAACTATGTACGCGGTGGAGTTTCTAGAATGAAGTAGGATGGTGGCGACGATCCTAAGGTATATACGTGGACCCAACTCCCGTGAGTTGGCATAAGGTGGCTAAAACAGGAGCGACTCGGGCCAATGAGGTAGCACCTCTTATCGGACACACTTCTTCGATACCATTCTATTACTTTGTGATTGTTTGGGTGCACCCCTTGATTTGGGAGTGTTGTTCGAGGTGGAGCGGTAGTGGCTGCTATGCGTTTCCATCAGTCCGTGTGCGTAATTGGTATATCTACCCTGGCATTGCCTTGTGTGCCGTGTCACCTACCATATCGAGCCCACTACGATTTTGGTTTAAAGATCCGTTCGCGTTAAGGTTCACCATCCCCTTAATGCTATTTTCTATATGATTATACTTTACTGATTAGACACTACTGTATATAGCGTATATTACTATATAGTAAATAGTTCAACGGATCCTTAAAGGATGGGCGGTCCCAAGCATCTTCTAAGTTACTTGTACCTTTACTACAATTCACTTGAGTTGGTTTACATTATATAAGTATATATTGTCCTGACTCGAGTGTTTTGTGTTTTGCTTTACGCTCGGGTCAGACTGAGTGATATAGCATTTGAGACTCACCTTTGGAGCTGGAGTTTTGCTTTGAAGAACCAGATATCTATTCATTTTGTTATCCAGTTGATTCCAGTTGTATTCTGGGTTGTACCTGATTACCATACTGTTACTCCTGTTGTATCTTGGTATTCCTATTGTATCTTAATTAACTCTGATGTATTTATATAGTAGCTTCATGAACTACTATCTTTTTTATTTCCGTTGCATTATATTACTCTGTGTCTGTGATCTGTGATTGTTTATTTACTATATATGATGAGTTTGCCAAATTTTTATTTACAACGCGATATTTTGAGCAATTCAAGTCCGACATGTGCGGATGCGAATGGTTGAAAATATCGGGTCGTTACATGTGGTATCAGAGCTCTGGTTTTAGGCAAACTCAGCATATAGAGTAGATTTAATTACAGAATCACTTTCGTTCGAATTTGAATTCCTTCTTCTTTGATTCGGTTTCCTTTGAATTTTAGAACGTTCCCTTCGGTTCCAAAGTCCATACTTGTCCTCCCCTATTCGTGTCTTCTTGATTCTGGAGTGTCCCATAACTCCACTCTGAATGACCTTTCTAATGAATTGGCCGTCCCGCCAATATTCTAATGACTTGTAAAGGGGTGAAACTTCGTTACAAAAAGCATTGATTCACCAAAGACTTATGTATCCTTGGTTTACAATGCTACTATCTCTTGTTATGACTGAATTCTATCTCTTGAGATCAAATGTAGATTTACCCTAGAAAATCCACAACGATCTTTTTCGTTAAGTCACGGTTGACCCGGTTAAGGTTGCCCGCGATATATATAGGCTTATCCATACTCCCTATTCTGTTGTTTAATCATCTTATCTTTTGTCTCCAACTTATATTCAAATCAGAGTTCTCTTTGATTTGAATCCATCAATTTGAATCCCTATTCTTATTTTGAAACATTAATCTTGTATTTGAAAATTTTATATTTTAAAGATGTTTTATATATTGTGTTGTTTGAGTTGTTGATGTTGATTTGGGTTTCCAATCGATTCATCTGATCAACGCTATCGATAGGATCTCCAAAACACTCGAACAGAGCAAACTGACACAATATGGTTTTTCAAATTTAGTAGATAGATAAATTTTGTATAATTACAATATGTATAAGGTTAATTTTCTCAATTTTGATAATTAATGGAATTGGGTCTTAAGGAATAATATTTAACTTTGCATGTATTTTATAAATCATTGGCTTTAGTTTCATATCTAAATAATTAAACATGGTTATAAATTAATTTGGAAATTTAAATGGATTTAAATCAAGAATGTGATAATTTAATTTTCGATGATTTCGAACTTTGTTTTGAAAGTTTTAAAAGGATTTATTATTTAAAAGTATTTGTAGTAGAAATTGTTTCAAAGGATTTTTAATTTGTAAATCAGTGCTCTTTTCTTTGTCGTTGGAAAATAATTTCGGTGATGACTACAGCATCATCGACACATTTTCGAGTTTCGAAGTGAAGAGACTATTCTGTAGCTTTGCTACAGTTTAGCTTTGAAATTTAATTTGATTTAAATTTCTAAATATGACTTATATTATATAGATATATGATTTAAAATTGATTTGATATATTGTGTATGTATATTTATTTCTAAATAGTTTGAAGTTAATCGGAAATTTAATTCTTAAATTTTATCTTAAAGGATAATTTCAATCATAAAAGGAAATCAAGGTTTGAATAAATATGTAAACTTGAATAATTGAAATTGAAGAATTTATTTGTATAATATTCTATTACATTCCAATATAACTTACCTAAATTATTAATAGTTAAATGTGTAATAGGAGAACATACAATATAAAGAGAATTTTTATAAATAAAACTTAAGTGGTTATAATAAATGTTATACACTTAAATTTTATTTATAAAGGATCAATAGAGGTAAATAGAGGAAAAAGGGTTAATTGAATAATTTACAATATGATGATATTTAAAAGAAATTATAAATAGATTAAAATAGTTATTATAAGTGAAATAAACTTAATATATATAGGATTTGATATATTAAGTGGAATAAATTTAAGAATAAATTGGAATAATGAAGAATGAAATTTAATGAATAAAGATGAATATAATAATTGATTGTTCAAATTCATGATTTTAAAAATTGTTGATTTGTTGATAAGGTAATAAGATTTAAAATAATTAAGATTTATTTAACTTAAGTGAAATCAAATAAATGAAATTAATTATTAATGTAAGTTGAATTTTTCATGGTTTTAAATTTATCATCTTATTCTGTTTTCCAATCTATATTTTTCTGGTTGTTTCCATTCTCCTACCTTCTAAGTAGGAAATCAAATTCGAATTGGTTAGCCATGGAGCTATTATTTTCTCTCAGCTTGATCTTACCCCTGATTTTCACCAACTCAGTGTTGCTGAGGAAAGTATTCCCAAGACTGCTTTCCATACTGGAAATGGTTTTTCTATGAATAGTTAGTCATGCCTTTTGGTTTGACTAATGCTCCTGCTCTCTTTGTTGATTTGATGAATCGTGTTTTTCGTAGTGTGCTTAATAAGTTGTTCTAGTCTTTCTTTCTTTCTCTTTTTTTTTCTTCTTCATCATTTAACTTTTCTATCTCTTCTGTGGTTCTTACTTCTCCCTATTCTGAATCTGAGCACTGCTTACCATCTATAGACCAACGGTCAAACGGAAAGGGTGAATCAGATTCTCGATGATCTTTTACGTGCTTGTGTTCTTGATTCTGGAGGATCTTGGGAATATCATCTCCACCTTCTTAAACTTACCTATAACAATAGTTATCAGGTATGATTTCAATCTTCTTGTCATTTTGTCTTAATCCTATTTCATTCTATATTTTTCTGTGTTTTTCCCGTAGCTCATTCCTTTTCGGGGACGAAAAGTTTTGAGTAGGGGAGAGTGTAACAACCCTGTATTTTGCAATTATTTTTAAATTGAATTTCCTGATTTAAAAACTTTATTTTATTTATTAAATGGAAAATTTTGTTATTTTAAATATTTATTATGATTTGTATGTGAATTGTAATTCCAAACATGAATAAATAGAGTATTTTCCAAAACAGTGAATTTTGGTCAATATGGTCAACTTTGACTTTTAATTTAAAAATTTAAAATAATGAAATTTTGAATTTTATCTTTTATTATGAAAGTAAATAAAAATTTTAGGAATACTGCTTTTCGTTTCGTTGAAATCTGATTTATAATGTGAAAGTTATGCCCTTTTGAATATTGTGTGTAATTTGTTGTATTTAACAAAATTGTTTATTTTAAATTATATAAATAATATTTTATTTGGTCATGTAATGTTCTAATTTATATTTATATGGGTAAAATAACATGTTATGTATATATTTTGGTTTTAAAACATTTTTCAAAGTGTAATTGACATTTTCCAATGTCAGTTGTATTTTGTTTATAATTTCTAATTTCCAGTTTCATTTAATTAAGGAAATTCTTTGTTTATTTTCTATTTTCTTAAGACTTTATTTTATTTTCATTTACACTACATTTTGTTCAGAATTATTTTATTTTACTATACTTTTTGTTGGTATAGAAGTAAAGTTATAATTTTTCAAAAACTAGTGATATTCTATTTGAAAATTTTAAGTCCTGTTTTGAATTTTTAAACAATTTCTTTAGTTCTTTTTCTAATTTCTCTAAATTTAATTATTTATTTTATTTTGAAAATATAAATGAATTATTTTACTTCACATTTTTGTTTTAGAATATTTTTAAAATGAAGTAAACAATTTTCCAAAGTCAATGGTGATTTATTTGTAATTTCTGGACACTATTTCAATTTTTAAGCAATTTCTTTAATTCTTTTCCTATTTTTCCTAAATTTATTTATTTATTTATTTATTTTGTTTTGTTTTGTTTTTAGTTCTGTAACTCATTTACTTATTTTTATTTGTTTTTATTTGATTTAAAGAAATGGAAATGTGAAGAGTTTAAAAAGCTTTTAACCTAAGACTTTTCATTTACCAAACCTTTTCATTTTCTTTGGCCTTTCATTTCGTTTTGTTTAGCCGTGCATTCCTCTTGACATTCACGTGAAAAACCTTCCCATCATCTCACAACTCACGGCTATTATCATTTGAGAAAAAATAAAATAAGTTATGGCTTCCATTTCTTCTTCCATTTTTCCATTTTTCTTCTTCTTCTTCCATTGTTTTGCCTTGCTTCTTCTTGCTTGGTTCGGCCATACACCTCCACACCCTCCACCATCTCCTCCACCACTTCCTTCCCCTCATCATCCACGGCAATATCTCCATCCCCTCTGACCAAATCAGGCCATGACCATCCCTTGTTGCTAACAACACAAAAACTTTGCTATAACTCCATAAAACAATGCATAGCCTACCAAAACTCCACCACCACCTTCATAGTTGCCTCGGCCACCCCCTTTGCCACCACCACTAGCATGTACTTGACCCCTAGCCATCATTCTACCTCTGACCTGACCTGTAGCAAGTGATGGTCGAGCCCAAATAGGACATAGGCCGAGCCTAGTGTGCACCAAAACCCCACCTAGTGACCTTGCCCTTTTGTATTCCATGATTTTAACTCCTACCCTTCCTCTCCTCAAGCATAGCCATGTACTTTCAGTTCCAAACCTGATCTATTTCCACTTGTAAACATCCTAGGCCGAGCCCTAAGCATGTATGGTCGAGCAAAAGTTGGGTTATGGTCAAGAGAAATTGATTTAAAAGCTAGGTGATGTATTTGTCTAGCCTAGTTTCCATTTGTTTCAATTTAAACTTTGGTGTTGTAATTATATTTATATTTGGCTTTGTTTATTTTGTAAATACAAGATTTATATCTTGCCTCTCTCCACTCAAATCAAAATTCATGTTATCGTGCCTTCTGGATTTCATTTGTGTCATTTGATTCGCTAACTTCAGCTCAAAAGGTGAGTAAATCTCACTAGACATTTATACTTATGCAATTGTGAAACGACAACAATTGAATGTGTAGAATCTTATATGATGTTATAACTGCCTGTGATGATTTATTTATATGATGTTAAACCTGTTTAATTACCTGTCATATCATCTGTTACTGTTATATATTGTATACTGTTCATTTATACCTGTTTATCACACTGCAAGTTCCCTGTAGATTAGATTCACTATGGGTTGAAATGATACATACCCGAACAGACTTAAGAATAGGAAAAAATCGTTATGGGCTGATATGATAGGCCTGAACGGTTTTTATTTATTTTATTTTAACTTGGGATTGCGGGTTTGAAATGATAGAACCAGGATTTTGTTTTAAACTGCGGATTGAAATGATACATATCCGTATCACTTGACCTAGGTTAGAAAACTATATACAGGCCCGTGGTTATTTTTATAAATTATTTTGAATATTTTAAATATTTTTAAAAAGTGTAAGATTATGAAATTTGATTTAAAATTGGATTTTAATGTTTAAATAAAGAAATTTGGATTTTTCTAGAAGTTAAAAATGTAATTTAAATGAATGGTAAAAGTGTATTTTTGAAATATAACTTAAGTTTGAAAATTTGGAATTTTGGTTTTAAAAATGAAATTTAGTTATGAATAAAATGGAAATTTAATTTTATTTGGAAAATGGGAAATATGATAATTTGATTTAAATCTGAATTTAAATGATTTAATAAAGTATTATTGATTTTTCTATGAACTAAAATGGTTAATTGAATGAATGCTTAAATGTGAAATTTTAAATATAACTTGACTTGGAAATGGAAATTTGGTTCTAATTAAAGGTTTAAATTAATTAAATAAATTGGAAATTTATTTAAATTTGTGAAATGGTAATTTAAATTTGAAGTGTTAAGTTTATTTGTTGAAATGTGAAGAATTGGAAACTTTTACACTTAAATTTATTAAGTAAATTGTTGAAAATTGGATTTAATTATAAGAAATTTATTGTGAAAAAAAAATATATGTTAAATGATAAGTTAATGAACATTTTTAATGTTAAAAATATGATTTTTATAATGTTTAAAGGGTTAAAAATGAACTTTATTATTTGCTAGAAATACACTAAAATCTGGAATAAACTTTTAATAGCATTCAGAAATGCTATAGTTTCCGAATTGAACTAAAATTGTGTAAAAAGAGTTATTACAACATTTCTGAAATGCTGTGGTTGTTGTAGTTGAACTTATAGGCTAATATTGAACTCAGGTCTATTATAGCATTCTCTGGAAAAGCTATAGTGGTCTGCAGTCTTTGCTGAAATCAAATAAAACCTTTGTTTTGAAATCTGAGTTACCGCAGCACTTCTGAAATGCTGTCTTTTCTGTTTTGAACTATAATTTAACTAAAAACTGAGTTCTAACAGCAGTTTTAAATGTTGTCTTTGCTGAATAAAAATGTTTCAAGTATAACTTATAACAGCTTTTTCTACATGCTACGAAAGGCTGAAATTTTAATAATTATGGTTTTGACTTAGTAAACGAACTCAGAATGGTTTGAAACTTTGGAAATTGAATACTTGATTTGAAAGTATAATAATTACACTTTTAAAAGGTTTAAATGAATTATTTTGATTGGAATATAAACTATTTTAAAGGTGATTTGAAATGATAGTGAATGAATGACATCTTTGAATTTAAAAGGTATTTAAATTTGAATATTTGGATTTGAACTGATATGATATTTTATTATATTAAAATGGTTTGAAATGAAGTTGGAAAGATATGATATTTTGATATGTTGAAATGAATTGAAATGAAGTTTTGGAATGATATGATATTTTAATATATTGAAATGGTTTGGAATTGATTTAATCTTCATTTTGATAAAGATTGGGTTTGGAAATGATATTTTATTTTGAAGTATAAAGTATTATTTTTAAAGTTATAATCACGGGTTATAATAACGATTGGTTGTTAAAGAGACCGGGATCGGATATGGACATACTCTCTGTCGATACCGAAAACCACTTTGACAACTGTGTACGCGGTAGAGTTTCCAGAATGAAGTAGGATGGTGGCGACGATCCTAAGGTATATACGTGGACCCAACTCCCATGAGTTGGCATAAGGTGGCTAAAACAGGAGCGATCTCGGGCCAATGAGGTAGCACCTCTTATCGGACACACTTTTTCGATACCATTCTATTACTTTGTGATCGTTTGGGTGCACCCCTCGATTTGGGAGTGTTGTTCGAGGTGGAGCGGTAGTGGCTGCTATGCGTTTCCATCAGTCCGTGTGCGTAATTGGTATATCTACCCTGGCATTGCCTTGTGTGCCATGTCACCTACCATATCGAGCCCACTACGATTTTGGTTTAAAGATCCGACCGCGTTAAGGTTCACCATCCCCTTTACGCTATTTTCTATATGATTATACTTTACTGATTAGACACTACTGTATATAGCGTATATTACTATATAGTAAATAGTTTAACGGATCCTTTGAGGATGGGCGGTCCCAAGCATCTTATAAGTTACTTGTACCTTTACTACAGTTCACTTGAGTTGGTTTACATTATATAAGTATATATTGTCCTCACTCGAGTGTTTTGTGTTTTGCTTTACGCTCGGGTCAGACTGAGTGATACAGCATTTGAGACTCACCTTTGGAGCTGGAGTTTTGCTTTGAAGAACCGGATATCTATTCATTTTGTTATCCAGTTGATTCCAGTTGTATTATGAGTTGTACCTGATTATCATACTGTTACTCCTGTTGTATCTTGGTATTCCTATTGTATCTTAATTAACTCTGATGTATGTATATAGTAGCTTCATGAACTACTATCTCTTTTATTTCCGCTGCATTATATTACTCTGTGTCTGTGATCTGTGATTATTTATTTACTATATATGATGAGTTTGCCAAATTTTTATTTACAACGCGATATTTTGAGCAATTCAAGTCCGACATGCGCGGATGCGAATGGTTGAAAATATTGGGTCGTTACACGATTCCTAGTTCTCATCTTAATTTTATAAAAATATTTTCATTTAAGGGTTTAGTAAATATATTGGCTATTTGATTTTCTGATGGTACAAAATCTAGTGATATGTTTCCTTTTTCTATATCATCGCGAAGAAAATGATGTCTAATATTAATGTGTTTAGTTCTAAGGTGATTTATAGGATTTTTCGATAAATTTATTGTGCTTGTGTTATCACAATAAATTGTAGATTTAGAAAGTTTTATTCCAAAATCTTGTATTGTTTGCTGCATGTAGATTACTTGAGCACATGCCAAAGCAGCAGAAATATATTGTGCTTCACACATCGAGAGTGAAACACAATTTTGTTTCTTACTACAAGATACTAAAGATGGAGAATCTCTTCTGGAATTAAAAATCCGAATTAAAAAATGGCGTCCCCTCAAGATTTTTGGCCGAAGTTATCTTCGTCTTCGCAAGATCACTGTCGAAAGTTTTCATCTTTCTCTAACGAGTATCAACTGATATCCTCTTCGCCTATTGGATCTTCTTACCTCCCCAATCGCTGCTTTCTTCCTTTTTCATACGCTCAAGCCGTTAAGAATCAATCTTCATCTCAATATCTAGGAGCGAATTTTTGCAAGTCCAAATCGAAATGGATTGATTCCAGAATGGGAAGGAAATTCTGTTTCAGATGTGGAGATTTAAACCATTTTGCTAATAAATGTAGGGATCCAGTTAGATGCTTTTCTTGTGGTAATTTTGGGCATAAGTGCAAAGATTGTGCGATAGTTTCGAATTCTTCTGAGGCTACTTCAAATTCGTCGGACCATGGTTTTCTTTTCGTATTGAAATTCTTGTTGTTGAAAAGAGTTCTTCTTGATCACCTCCAGTATATGAAAGATATTGGGATTAATTATCTAGACGAATTGTTGTATCATTTTAATTTTATTAACGAGTCAAACATAGGTAAGGGATACTCAGTAAGATTTGGCAACCTAGAGGAATTCTTCGGTAAATCGGATGTTGGAGAAGCTAAAGAGCATCTTCAATCCTTAGATTCCAATCATAGAGAACAGAGAAGCTCTTCGCCTAATTTTGTTAACCATGGTTTTCAGTTTGCACTGAAATATCTGTTGTTAAGAGGTTTGCTAATTGATTACCTCTGGCCCAAAAAGGAGCTTGGAATAAGATATTTAGATGATCTTTTTTATCATTTCAACATCATCAACGAGCCGAATTATGGTAATGGATACATCGATAAGTCTGGTAGTTCTTTTGAACTTATGGGTCAATCTGATATTTTGAATGATAAGTTTGTTTCTTCTGAGTTTTTTTCAGTTGAACAGTGTATTCCTAAATCTATTGTTGTTAATGAGATTAATCTGAAATTCGATCCTATTCTTCTTGATCCTGCCGTGTCTTTTTGTAATGATCAGACTTGCTTAATATCATCTTCGATGGGATGCGAACATGTTGAAGATCAGGGCCAGATATTCACCTCTATTCGAAGGAAAAAACATAAATCAAAACTTCGTGTTCATGACAACTTCGAGTTACCAATCTCTAACAATTTTGATTGCCTATCTTCGAGTCTGGATGTTGGCTTATCTTTTGATAATATGGATGATGTTAGTGATGTTCCAGTACAATCAAATAACTCAAGAGAGCACTGTTCAATAACTGATAATTGTGGGGGTGTTAATTCAATTGATTGCAGTTTCTCGAGTGTTACTTTGTTGGATGGGTCTGATGATATTGGAGATGTTGTTTTCGAACTTATGGACCAAGATTCAGTAGTACTTGGTAACAACAGCTATGGGGATCAAATGATATTTAGAATTAAAAGTTTCGTAGCTTATTCGAAGTTTGATGAGATAAATTGTCTCGGCACAGTTTTAAATTCCTTATATTCTAGTGAGTTTCAATCTTCAGAATTGGATTATATACCAGAAAAAAATACTAGATGATTTATTTTCAGTTAACTACTCTGATGTGGAAAGTTTAGATATCAGCAGTTTTTTGAGCAAATCAAAAGCATTTTCAGAATGTGCTTTGGTCATTGATGATTTGTTAGAATGGATTGATGATTCTATAGTATTTGAGGACTATTTTGATGTTGAAGGGATCACTCTTTTAGACAAATCGCTGGAGATAAGGGAGGAAAAGGATATGTCATCTTTGTTATCTTTCTCTGACATGCATACATGCACAGTAGATTTGTATACGAACCTTCATGATTCTAGTGTGTATTTCGATGATGTTACTCAGTGTTCCCAGTCAGAGGCTTTGACTGAAAACACAATTGATGACGGTTTACCTTGTATTGCTCCAGTTTTAAACCTTTCCTCATTGAAGAATGCAAACATTAATCAGTATTCTTTGCGCAATTCAGCAGTTATATCGTCAGGGTTTATTTCAGAACTTAAGCCTGATGATAGTGGCTTTTCTTTAACTTCTTGTGCGGCCAAAGGAAATAATTCAGTAAAGGCTTTAGTTTCACCGGTGAAGAAAGTAAAGTGCAAGAAATCATTAGCTTCTTGTGGATCCGTTCGGCGAAGTGCTAGGATTCGTAACAGTCAGTTGCATTCTATGGACAAATCAGATCATTTGAACTTTGGTGTGGGGGCCAAAGAAGTTATTGCTTTAGAATCTGAAGAGATTGTGAGAGGCATCTGCTCAGTTTCTAAGCCCAATAACCTCGGTTCTGATAGAGCTATTTATTATTGGACTGGGGGTTTCAGATTCGTTATGTATTGCCGTCTTGCATCTATAGGAAAATTTCCTCGTTCTCCTGCCCATGCTAGAGAGTTACTTCGTGCAGACAAAGTAAGGAAAAGAAATAGTAAGATCTATTCAGCTGGTATTAGTAGGAGAAGTCCTCGTTTAAATCGTAAAGCTTTTAAGTCTTTCGATTGAGGGTTGTTTTGTGGTTTTGGAGTTTGTTAGTGGTTTGTGTAGATGTAGTATGTTGAGATGTTTTCAGCTTGGATGTCGAGGTTGTAGTTGCGGTGGTTTCTTCAGACGGCTACTTCTCTTTTGGTGTCACTTTAGTCCATGGTATCAGGTCGGTGTTGAGTTTGGGTGGGTTTGTTTTTTCTTTTGTACGGGGGTGTTTTTTTTGGCTACTTGTCAGGCTTGTTGGCAGCTCCTTTTCTATTGTTGTTATATTTATGTGCATGTGTGCTCTCCTCTCCTGTAGAGGATCACACATTTTTCTCAAAAAAAAAAGATACTAAAGATCGTCCAATGAATTAACAAGTACCACTTGTACTCTTTCGATCCATTCGACATCCTCCAAAATCAGCATCACTGTATGATACTAACTCAAAAGGACATTCATTTGGATAAAAGACACTGTAGTCTTTAGCCTTCCTTAAGTATCGCAAAATTCGTTTCACCGCCCGCAAATGTGATTCTGGGATTTGCTTGAAATCATGCACACAAGCATACACTCATCGTTAAATCTGGTCGACTAGCAGTTAAATAGAGTAGTGATCCAATCATGCTACGATATAGTTTTTGGTCAACACTTTTCCCATTTTCATCTCTATCGAGATGTACCATAGTACTCATAGGAGTCAGTTTAGCAGAAGTGTTTTCCATACCAAATCGTTCTATAAGATTATTACAATATTTTTCTTGATTAATAAAATTTCTTTACTTAATTGTTTAGTTTGTAAACCAAAAAAATATGAAAGTTCTCCCATGTGAGACATTTCAAATTCTCTTGTAATAATATCTGAAAATTCTTGACATAATTTTTCGTTTGTGGAACCAAAAATAATATCATCTACATAAATCTGTATTATTAAAATATCATTTTTATCTGTTTTATAAACAAAGTTTGATCTACTTTTCCAATTTTAAAACCAGAATTAATTAAATAATTTTTAAGACAGTCATACCAAGCACGACGTGCCTGTTTTAAACCGTATAAAGCTTTTTTTAATTTACAAACATGATCTGGATATGTTTCATGTACAAATAATGGTGGTTTTTCTACATACACATTTTCTTTTATAAAACCATTTAAAATGCACTTTTTACGTCCATTTGATATAGTCTAAAGTTATTAAAACACGCATAAGCAAATAAAATATGTATAGCTTGTAGACGAGCTACAGGAGCAAATGTTTCATCATAGTCTATTCCTTCTTCTTGATTATAACCTTGAGCAACTAGCCTAGCTTTGTTTCGAACAATATTTCCTTGCTCATCAGCTTTATTTTTGTAACCCCATTTGGTACCGATAACCGCTTGATTACTTGGTCTATGAACTAAGTCCCAAACATCATTAGGTTCAAATTGATTTAGTTCTTCTTGCATGGCTATAATCCAGTAATCATCGGTTGAGGCTTCTTTATCACTTTTGGGTTCAATGTGAAAGAAAAGCTACATGACCCATTTGATTTAGTTGACTTCGAGTTCTTACGTTAGTATTTACTTCTCCAATGATATTTTCAATAGGATGATTTCTTAGAAGTCTTGGTAGAGTTCGAATTTCATTATTATTTGGTAAATTATTATTATTTTCAATATTTCCAAAGTCATCTTCTATGTTATTTAATTTTGAGACAATTTCATCATCTTTATTTTTATGATTAATTTTGAAATTTTCATCGAATGACACATGAAGTGTTTCTTTGATTACTTTAGTTCTTTCATTATAAATTCTATAGGCTTTGCTTCGTTCTGAATATCCAATGAATATTCCTTCATCGGATTTTGGATTGAATTTACTAAGTTTATCTTTTGTACTTAATAGAAAACATTTTGAACCAAAAACATTAAAATATGATATGTTGGGTTTTCTTCCATTAAAAAGTTCGTATGGGGTATGTTTTGTTAATGGTCTAATGGAAACTCTATTTAAAACATAACAGGAAGTTGTTATACCTTCTGCCTAGAAGTGTTTTGGTAGAGTACTTCCATTTAATAAAGTCCTAGCACATTCTTGAAGTGTTCTATTTTTCCTTTCTACAACTCCATTTTGTTGCGGAGTTCTAGGAAATGAAAAATTGCAAACAATTCCTTTCTTATTACAATATTTTTCAAAAGATTCATTTTCAAATTCAACACAGTGATCGCTCCGAATATTTTTTTATTTTTAAATTTTTAATATTTTGAATTCTTTTAGCAAATATTTTAAAATTTTCAAAAGTATCACTTTTATTTTTCAAAAATATTGTCCAAGTAAATCTAGAAAAATCATCTACAATTGCGAAAACATATTTATTATGGTTTATAGATTGAACTTGAGTTGGTCCAAAAAAGATCTAAATGCAATAACTCAAGTGGTTGTAATGTAGAAATTATTTTCTTTGATTTAAAAGAAGATTTTGTTAATTTTCCTAACTGACAAGCATCACAAATACTCTTTACTTTTAAATTCATTTTTGGTAAACCTTTAACTAAATTATTCTTAGATAATTTGCTTAATGCTTTAAAATTTATATGACAAAATCTTTTGTGCCATAACCAAGGATCATTTTCTTTGGCTACTAGACACATATTTGTGTTATGATTAACTTTCATATTTAATACGTAAATATTTCGTTCTCTAGTTCCTTCAAAAATAAGATTATTATTTTGAGCATTTATTTTCTGAAAAGTCATATTAAAACCTTTATCGCATAGTTGACTTATACTAAGCAAATTATGATTTGAATTTCTAACTAGTAAAACATTTGTAATAAGAGGTAAGTTAGATGTACCGTCATTGCTCACATCGCCTTTACCGATGATATAGCCTTGGGAATTATCTCCAAATATGGCAGATCCTCCATCTGAGTAGATAATGTTACTCAGCATATCTTTGTTTCCTGTCATATGTTTTGAGCAACCACTGTCAAGTATCAACTTTCCTCTTTTCTTAGTTGGTACCTGCAAAAAATATCGGATGATGTTGGTACCCACCTTTTATTAGAGTCCTAAGAGTTAGATCTTAGGAAACCAAACGCAAGGGGGTTTAGAATTCCCTTTATAAGTAAAATCTTTATTTTTATGAACTGAATTTATAAAAGATTTAATGTACTTATTTCTAGTTGAATTATTATTAGTTTTTGGTACCCAAATCTTTATGTTATTTGTGTTGCAAATTTCTTTCTTCTGAATGAAAACCTTTGGTTTTGGTTTTACAAAATTCTTATGTAAACTGAAATTTTTATATGATGGGTTATTCTTCTTTGAATTAGTCTTTGAAGAATTTGTATATCCTAACCCTTTCTTATTAAAATAAGTATGAGAATTACTAATAATCTTAGAAAGATTTTCTCTTCCATTATTAAAATTAGATACATTTTTAGTGATACTATCGAACTCGGTTTTGAGACTGGTATTGTTTAATTCAAGAATTTTGACATTTGATTTTAAATCATGATTTTCTGAAGCTAATGTCATATTCTTTTCTTTTTGCACTTCAATTTCATTTGATAGCATAGTGAGTTGAGAAGAAAGGTTAGACAAAGATTCTTGTGTTTTAACAAGTTCTTCTTCTAAGATTTTCTTTTCATCTCTGAGCATATCAACTTCTATTTCACTTCTGTTTAATTTTCTAGAGCATCTTTATACTTCCTTTTGACTTCTTTTAGTTTATCCAAAAGCTCTGAATTTATATCTATTAAATCGTCAAAAGTTAGATCACTTACATCGTTGGTCGAAGCCATAAAACAGACATTGGCTTGTTCAGAATCACTGTCAATGTCACTATCTGATGATGAAGAAGATTCTGAATCATCCCATGTAACAGAGAATGCTTGCTTCTTTTTGTACTTGTCCTTTTTATTCTTGTATCTGTCTTTCTTTCGATCGGGACAGTCCTTCTTTATGTGACCCTTCTTATGACATTCATAACACTCGAGATTTGATGTTGATGGCTTATTGGTATTATCTCTTCTGTTGTTACTGAATTTCTTGTTCTTTCTATATTTCAAAATTTTTTTGAAGTTCTTTTCTATAAATTACATGTCATCTGAGTTTGAGTCTGAGTCTTCTTGTTCATCCTGAAAAGCTATATTCTTTCTATCTTGGGCTTGATCTTGTTTTGCCTGCAAATTTACTTCATATGACATGAGATTTCCTATCAACCCTTCAGGTTTGATGGTAGAAATGTCATTACCTAAGACTTTTCATTCCCATTCATCCGTTAAAGAGTTTAGAATTTTCGAGACAATATCAAAATTTGTGTATTTTTCTCCCAATGCTAATATTGAACGATATATGTTTTGGAATCTACAATACATATCATTTATAGTTTCATCTGGTTTCATTCTGAAATTTTGTAACTATTTTTAAGCATAGAAATCTTGCTTTGTTTCACTTTGTTTGTTCCTTCATGTGTAACTTTAAGAGTTCGCCAGATTTCATAAGCAGTTTTACACATACTATCTCTATTAAATTCATTCTTATATAAAGCACAAAATAACATATTCATGGCTTTTGCATTTGAAGTAGCATCTATTTTTGTTGACCATTGTGCATATGGTGTGGTAGGTATAGTGTATTCGTTCTGAGTGATATTCCAAGTATCATATCCATTTGCTTGCATATAAATACTCATATGAGTTGACGAATAGTTGTAATTCAATTCGTTAAATAGTTGTGGTCGTGTATCAAATAAAACTTGTGTTAGTGTTATTTTCCTTTCTAACTGGAATGGGAGACTTCTATCTAGAGCAGGTAGACTGGTTTTAATTAATTCTATTTTATCAGCTCTCCCAATTTATTGGATGACTATGCATCTTTTTCCTGATTGGGTGATTGATAAAATAGATAAAATTAGAAGAGATTACCTATGGAGTGGCGATAATCCAAACAGTAGCATCAAATGTCTTGTTAATTGGGAAACCATTTGTAAATCCAAAAAGGATGGTGGTTTAGGAGTCATTAATTTTCGTAATATGAATTTGGCTCTTCTAGGTAAATGGTTATGGAAATTTAGATATACCAATGATAATGCCACTTGGAAGGAGATTATTTCTAAATATTACTATAAAGGTAATAATAATCTTTATTAGATTAGTCCATTGGTTTCTCGTAAGCAATCTTATATTTGGAAATCCATTTTAAAATGTAGTGAAATTTTAACTTAGGTATTAATATTATAGTTCACTCAGGTAATAATACATCTTTTTGGCATGATAGTTGGATTTCCGCTACTCCTCTTAGGAATGAGTTTGAAGAATTATATGATATTTGTAACTTCAAATATGCATTTATATCTGAAGTTTTTGATTCTGAAAATGACCCTCCTTGGAATTTTAGTTTTAACAGAATTTTAGTAGGTTCAACTCTTAGACAGCTCAATTTGCTTTATGCTAGATTAAATCTTTATAATATTGATAATGATAATGATTATATTAGTTGGGAATGGGATAAGAGCAAGAAATATTCCACTAATTCATTCTATAGATTTATCAACTTTTCAGGTGTATCTAATAGTTTTTTTAAGTATATTTGGAAATCTAACACTCCTCCAATATCTAAATTACACATGTGGCTTATTATTCATGGTAAATTAAATACTATAGAATTTTTAAAAAGGAAAAATATTTGCATTGATAATAAATGTTATTTTTGTAATATACATTTAGAAGATATTAATCATATTTACTATGATTGTATGGACACTCATTTTATTCTTATAAATACCCTTAATATATTTGAATTTAATATAAGTACTAGAATTACTGATTGTGTTTTCTATTGTTATTCTTTTAGATTTAAGTTTAATAAGGATAATAGATACTTGCTTGATACTTTATTCACCATATCTAGTTGGTACATTTGGTTTGAAAGAAACCAAATAATTTTTAATAATAACAATAATCACATTAATAAATTGATATTTTTAATTTCATCTTTCTGCTTAAATTGGATATCTAATCCTAAATATAAATTAGCCAAAAATAATATTTTTAAGGAATACCTTAATAAGGTTAGTAATAATATTAATATTTTAAAACATAATAATAATAATTTTGACATTAATAATATTTCTAACTTAAACGATGATAATTCGGTGTATAATAATCTGCTTTCTATTGTGGGTCCATAAGGGTTTTTCTTTTTAGATTATCTTATTAGATTTTTGTTCAAGCATATATGTATATAAATTCTATTTATATACATATATGTGACTTTTACTAATTTGTTTTCTAGTTTTGTTTCAGGTCTGGAATAGATAGGTTGCTAGTGTCTCTTTTCAGGTTTGTAGGATAGCTTGCGGTTTCGTGCAGGTGTACAGGATAGCTTTTTCCAGGAGTATCAATTGCATCAGGCGTTACCTTCAGCCTTATGGTATCTTCAGAGCGGAGTTCTTCTTTATAGATCAGTTTCTTCTTCAGATTAGCCTTTTTCCTCAGAGGCAGCTTCATAGAGTCTTCTTTTAGATGGTGCAGATTTCCAGCATCTCTGGATTTATATCTTTATTTCAGTTTTCCGGGTACTTCTAACACCTCATTATCGGGCGGTGGCCATGACGGAGCTCGATATTGGGGTGAAATGGGCGGTGGCTTTGCCGGAGCTCATTTTAGGGGTACCTGTTTTTTAATCTGTTATCAGTACATAGATATGTCACCTGCCAAGCATGTTGGCAGCACCATATTATGTGTTATATATATAGTTTCATGTGTGCTCTCCTCTTTTATTAGAGGATCACACATTTTTCTCAAAAAATATTAACTGAATATCAAATAACTATGTTATGGTTATATGATGACCTTCTTTGATACTAAGTGAAAGTGACTAAGGATCGCAATATGGAACATTAATAAGTATTCTACTAGTGCGGAATATAAATTTAAAAGTAAACATTAAAGTAAATGACACCAGGGATTTTTATACTGGTTTGAACTTCCCGTTCTACGACCAGTCCCAAACTCCTGCTGGAATTTAACCATCAACCTTCTCCTAACCCGAAGGAACAGGTATTACACCGCCTGAGTAACCGAATAGGACTTCAACCGCCTAAGCAACAGAATAGGACTTCAACCGCCTAAGCAACCGAACAGGACTTCTAATATAAACAGTAAAAATTGCTTATGACTGAGTATGCTCTTGAATAGCACTGATAAGTCAATAACGTACACCCTTCCTATAATCTTCTCCTTTGTGATATTTCGTGTAGTTTGTGAAGATAAAAAGTTAATTTAATCATAAATGAAATTTCTTTTGAATGTGCAAGTGATTAGAATGAGAGTTTGAATGCAAATGACAAGAGTTTAGACAATAAGAATATGAGATAGAATCAGAAAATTACATGATTAAAACAAATGAATTCTAGGCTATATGTAGTGTTAAAGTGTCGTAACTTATCGTGAAAAGTAGCGATCAAAAGATATGGAAACAACTCTTGAATCAAGGGTTGTTTCTGTTCGATGAAGTGAGTGACTTTTTAGAAATATAGTTGTTATGCAATTTCAGTCGACTAAACAAAAGAATTCAGCCAGCTGAAATGTCGAAAATTCGAACCAGAGAGAAAACAGTTCAAAAAACACCTTATTCAGTCGACTGAGCTACCCATTTCAGTCGACTGAACATTCATATCAAATTGTGCATGTGCACAGATATTCAGTCGATTGGACTACGTATTCCAGTCGACTGAAATACATGTTTTCTATCATATTGAAGTGTTTTCAAAAATTCTTTTGTACGTGAACAAGTTTACTAAAATCTTTAATATATGAACTATGATTTGAAAATATTTTTAAGTAATGTGCGTGCATATACCACTTTGGAGAGATTTTAACAAAAATTAACTACTAGACTTAGACCATAGACAATATTGAAGCTTCTATCTGTAATCTGGTCTGCAATCTATTGTCGAGTAGAATTGTATCTTCTCTAGCAAATATTGTTAGTTCACATAATATTTACTTATATAGTAGTCATAATCAAAACATCAAAAGTAGGTTCTAACATCAATCACAATGATAAAATATAATATACAATATACAATGCATGTCCAGAATACATCTCAAGAATATACATCGTGAAGTACATTATATTTAAAACAACATACAACTAGACTATATAACTAGCCTCCACTATACCCAATAAACAAGATGGTCTCATCGTCCTTGTACTTGAAGTGTCTCGGACAGATCCGAGTATTATATAAATAATAAACGGGTCAGGCTATATCTAAATCAAGGGTTGTACATAAATATAGATATAGAATATGCATAGTATAATGGTGATGACATACAAACTATAGTATAACGAAATAACAACAACCATAGAACCCAATATAAAGATATCATTACCCATATAAATCACATCAAACATTATCTCATCGAAACAATAACAAATGGGTAAATCATTCATATCTGAAATCACCATAAAATCCAGAAATCATCAATGATGAGATATCCTCAAGTAAAGTCAGGCAATGACGAAGCAATGCCCATAATATCTCTCGATCTCATATTATAAAATACCATTATCAAATCACTAAAATCAATAAGAAAGATTTGAGCCAGCATATAACATTGTCCGAATATAATCAATAATAAGTAGGCTATCTGCCAAAGAAGGATACGATGTTGACCATACTCTGGACACAGTTTCAGGTATAATCTCATCTCATATATGTCTATCGACCACATGCAAACCGACACCAGATGGGAGACTGGTGGCCATATGCCTGCTTCAGGAACCCAGGGTTTACTATGTCGTATGCTATGTAGTTGGATCTGTTCCTACAGCCTTAGTTGCCTCGACGGACATCGTGATACATATCCACCAGTGGTTCGTCAACGTGTAGCCTCGGTCACGACCCTGCTTTGCTCCTATAAGTAACAGATTGTTGGCCTAAGCAACACAAAGGGCTGCAGGGCACCTACCTCTCAAAAAGAAGAACATATGTGTTATACAACTCCCAGCAAAATGACCTGTTTCGAGGTTAAAAAATTTTCTTCCCATTTTCTTAATAATCTAACCATATGGATTGGACAAACACATTACCGAGCATACGTGGTTCGAATTTGGTCTCGATCCAAGATCGTTTGGTCTTCGAACAAAGTATATTTAGTTCGAATGTTGACGAACGGCTATAAATTAAAAACTCAAGTCGACACCGTGCAGTTGTTTATTTTTTCATCATCTTTTGAAAATAGGTCAAATATACTTTAGATCGACATATGATCCAATAAATTTTATTTCCTAACAATTATTTTATTTTATATATTTTTTTTAATGCTAAATACAGTTAAAAATTCATAATTTATCGCCCAACGGTTTAAAAAATATATTTTAATTCGTAAAAATGTTACACAAAATCAAGTTTATTGAAGTTGTTTAATGAACCGACTAAAAGTCGCATAGATTGATAGTGGGAGTTAGATTTTCAATAACGTTAAATATTCGAATTACGTGAAGAAAGATCATCGAAAATATCAATTTAACTGAGCAGAACTGTCGTTGCGTTGAATAGTTGTGCTAAAATATCTTGTTTATTTTTTAGGAATTAAATTACTCTATTTAAACATTTTTTAAAAGCGCAATGAGAATTAAACAAATTAATTCTTTAGTTTGATAAATAAAAAAATGACGAGTTTTCGGTAGCAGTCGAAAATGTTATCGACGGCCGTCGACGGCCAGCGCCCCTCACATACGCTATTGACAGTGCTCCTTGTAGTGGTCAGTCTACTGTGATGATGGACTTGTATACCTACTACAAATTTGTCCAGGCATAGACTTCCCAATACTACACACTCTACGTGTGAGCCATGCAACAATTCACTCAATCTTATGTAAAGCACGCCTTTTAGATTCATATACCCAACTCCTTCAAATTTTATGACACTAATCCGATACTCTTACAATAAAAGATATTTAGTTACATCCCCGTACGCTTCAACCAGTAATCTCAGGCACAACGTGTTTATGCTTTTTTTTGCGCATTTTCATGCCTTAGTTTCAAAATAACAATTCGAATTGTATTTCCCAGCCAAATCTACATAACCTTGAATTCTAATTCACTGGTATGTAATGGTTGGGACCATTCTTCTAATTCTCTATTAAGTGTTTCCAGGCCCGGCCCTGTACACCTAGAGGCCCAGGCAATTTTTTCATTTTGGTGCAAAGGCATAAGGACAAAATGAACAGCTAATTTTGGTAACAATATTCTTTTTTGTGAAAACAGCTACCGTGATAACAACGCCAAAAATAGACATGAGACTGCACATAAATTAACACGGTCCTTACCACTGAGACATGGATGATTTTAAAATATAGCAAGTAACAAACAATATACATATAAGAGTTTTACATTTGGAGCCCACTGTAGATCAGGGGCCCTAGGCCACCGTCTAGCTGGTCTATGCCCAGGGTCGGGCTTGAGTGTTTCAACATTTCATTCAATTTTAGATATTTCACAAATTAATTACTAAGCATTTAACTACGAAATGTTGAACAGTGCATGTTCCTAATATCAAATTTATATCTATGTGTTTTGAATGGTCTAGTTACTGCTTAAAACCATCATTCTTAGGTTTTTTTCTTCTTGCATACAGTTTATTACACCTCTTTCATCTTCATCTTCCTCGGCTCTATCCGCATGCTGGCCCTCATCCTTTTCATCTTGAAGCCACGTACATTAATTTTACTTTCTTTCCTTTATTTTATTTGTGAAATATAACTCACAGTTCTAATTCACTACAACAAATCTATCCTTTTGCAATGCATATTTTACAACGGGTTAGAAAAAACCGTTGTAATAGAAACATTTTACAACGGTTTTCTTAAACCCGTTGTGATAGGTGCAATTTTTCATCTTCAGTTATACCTATTACAACGTTGTCGCTGGCCCGTTGTAATGTGGCCCTATGATAACGATTTTTGGCTGTTGTAATAGATTCCAATTCTCAGCTCTATTACAAGGATTTTGGCCAGTTGTAATATAGATCAATTACAAAGATTTTCGGCCCGTTATATTAGATATCAGTTTTCAGCGCTATCGGTCCGCTGTAATTAGGGTTGTCAATGAGTACTCGAAAAATCTGAAATTTGTCTATATCCGTATCCGAAAAGGCATAAAATATCTGATATTCGAAGCGCGGATACGGATATCCGATATGCGTAAGCATTTTCGATACGAATGTGGATATGACACTACCTATATCCGAAAAATATCCATCCGCTATGGAATTAAATATCCATTTTTATTTTCGAATTATACTTAATTCTTAAACTTTAAACAATTATAAACCAGATTAAATAATCATAAATCCATTGAATATTTTCAGCCATTAGATTTGTAACTTCAACAACATACACTTTTTTATAGAAAAACCTAAATCTAATAAACCACGGTTCAATTGTCGCCTCATTTCATAATTCATCGGACCTAATTCACAAAAGAAAGAACGCTTCTTTCTCCAAAACTCCATCTGTCGACGTTCTTTCGATTTCTACTTCGATTTCAACCCACTTCAATTTGAAGCCAGCAAAGAATTTCGACTTTAATTCAATTTCGATTTCAAGGGGACAATTCAAACTTCTTCAATTTCGAGGGACGATTTCGGATCTTCAGTCTTCTTCTTCTATATGTGCTTCAAGTTTAAGCAAAATCGATGAGTTGATTGACTTCAATCTACGACGACATCTACTTCTATGTTGAGCTAGTGGTATGAATTCATAGCTATTATCTGATTATTTGGTTAAAATTATGCTTCAATATTACAGAATATGATCGGCTTTCTTTAGTAATTTAGAACTTTTGAGTAAATATTTAAATTATTTTGGTAATACACGTTTCTGTACATGTTTATGAGGAAACAAAAAGCTGCAACAATGTTTAATCAATTTTCTTGGAAACGAACTAAACTCCATATTTAGGGAACCCTGTAGTTACTTTTATTACAATTATGTAAATATCTTTTTTAGAAAATGCAGCATTTACTTATTTTAAGCCATAAGTTTTTGTTTATTGGAGTACTATTGTACATTCTAGCATTTTGATATTATTATTGTCCTTCTTGTTAACATTATAGATCTGCTTATCTTTATAGTTTTTCTTAAATATAACAAAAAAATCAGTTAAGACAAGTTAATTTTGTATTTGTGCCTTTGTTTCCATATTGCAAATCAAGGTTGCCTTTGATACCTGATTTAAAGATAAGTTAATTCAAGGATATTCGTTTTAATTGTTATGATTGGAACCGATAAATTAGGAACGCGCGTGGATGACATTTCTGTGTAAATTGTTTTATGACTGAAGATGAGAGACAGTACATTACTCTGCTCGCTTATTTTACTCTGTTCACTTATTTTGATTGAATAGCGGTGAGGATAAATATCATTATATGGGCCTTAAAGCAAATTACTTTATCGGTTCCACGTTATTGCACTATTTCTGTTGGCAAAAACTCACCAAATTATAAAAAATAATCACAATAGAACTGCCACTCAGATCAACCAAAAAGATGATATACATTGTGTAGGTTTTGTACTAATTGGTTTGGTGTATACACTTTGTGATGTTTTGTTATTACTTATTTGATATGATGATACATATTGGTAGCTTTAAGAAAGTATACATTGCAAAATAAAGCTTACTATATGAGTGCACATGATTCCTTAAACAAATGATATATTAATTGTGTATTTTTAATGCAGATATTTCCAGTATCACAGTTCACAAACTGTAAACATTTTTTTAATCCTCGACGGGGTCCAATTAGACACAGAAACGACTAAAAGACCAAATATGTGGCCATGAAAAATAATCATAATATTCATATTGTGAATAGACCTGCATACGTCAGAAAAAATGTGTGACGCCCCACCTCTATACCCACGCTAGCCAAGGACACTACGGGGTAATGTCGTCAACTAGCGCGGAGAATAAGGCTGTTGAGGAGCGACCATCCATGTAATTGCTTTGTGCGAGTACCGATATACCAGATAAGAATATAACTTTTCATCTCAAGAGTAAATCCGACATACCGATTCAAACTCAAAGCTACTACACGGTGGCTATGTATGTATACTTCGGAAACAAATATAGAAATAAACATAACACAAATCAGTCACAGGCAATTCATATCACAAAGGCGGAAATAGATATGAATATAACACATGAAAGTGTACATCAGAGTAGTGGTCAGATAAGATCCACAATAACACAAAAGAAAAGATACAAGTGCTAGACAACAGAATATGTATACATCAATGAGTCAATATATCGAATGTATACAACCCAAAAACTACAATGCTGGAGTAGTTAGCCAAAAGTCAAAAGATTGCTCCAGCTAGGAAGTCAAGCAGAAGCACCTATAAAATCTCAGTCTGACCCGAGTATTATTTAAGAAGAAAATAATAAACGGATCAGTCTAGCTATAATTATCAGATAAAATGAGATATAAGAAGAGATATAATAAAAACGTATGATAACCAAAAATGTCATACCTCGACAAGTATACATTAGAAAATCAACAAAGGAAAATCATACAAATATCTCACGAATCTCATAGCATAAAAAGAATGACATATTCTTTATTTAATTCACCAAGCCACAATAAATGACATACATATCAATGCCAACTGAAAAAGGTGGTGAAACATAAATTCCAGAAATCACAACGAGAAATCCAGAAATCACAAGAAAAGAGGATGGCCAATCCCATAAACTGAACATCGACGCACCTAGAAAGATACGCCCCATGTAAAGTCTAGCATCGATACACCTAGAAAGATGCACCCCATGCAAAGTCGAATATCGACGCACCTAGAAAGATACGCCCCATGCTCTAGCATCGACGCACCTAGAAAGATACGCCCCATGCATAAATAAACATCGACGCACCTAGAAAGATACGCCCCAAGTAATGTCTAACATCGATGTACCTAGAAAGATACACCTTATGCAAAGTCGAACATCGACGCACCTAGAAAGATACGACCCATGCATAGACGAACATCGATGCACCTAGAAAGATACGCCCCATGCCCCGACTTATTGAGCCGATTGCTCCACGAAGTAAACAAACATCGACGCACCTAAATAGGTACGACCCGTGCGAGAAATAAACATCGACGCACCTAAATAGGTACGACCCATGCGAGAAGTGAGACGAAGCTCATTAAAACAAGGAACAGTCCTCCACGTTGACAAAGAGACATCGCACATTGCTAGTCTAAACCATAAAATGATCATCATCGATCATCAAGAAGTGTCGATTACACTAAGCTAGCAAATATAAGAGTTTAGCTTCATGTCCCATAACCACTTGCTTAACTTAAATATTTGCGAACAAACTGTAGATCTCCACTAGAAAATTGTCATAAGAGTTTCAATCGAACAAGTCCAAAAATTAACCGACGAAGTAAACGCAAGCGTTTCATACCACTTGTTTTACTAAGTCGTTTAATTAGATTTCTCATACGAATGATGTAAAGGTTTGTATATACTAATAGATTAGAAAATGGTTTTATAAAAGAGCTTTGTATTGAAATTAGAGTTGAAATCGTCTTTGTGAAAGAGTTTGAATATTTACTACTAGTATAGAAAACCCTTATATTTTTAAAGTGATAAGTCATAGAAATGATTGTAGAAACAATCAACCATCAAAAATTCACATTCGAAGACGTGAATCAATTCCAACGAAATCGATGCCGAATCCATCAAAATGAATATTCTCAAAAATCCCGAAGAAGAAGTCATCAACGTCAATAATAGAAGATAACAACAAATGGGAATCAACACAAATCGATTAAATTTGGAAACCAAGCAAAATAGGCAAAATAGGAGCAGGTCGGTCGACTGTCTCACTGGGTTCGGTCGACCGGACCAGACCCGGGAAATCCACGGGATACTGGTCGGTCGACCGGACCAGAGCCTGGGATGTGCTCTGGTAGCAGGTCGGTCGACTGACCCACTGGGTTCGGTCGACCGGACCCTGTTTCCAGCACATCCTAACATACAAAATGAAGGCCAATCCCTTCAAAATTTCAATCGGTCGAGCAATGAGCGCTAAGGGTTTATGCCAATCGACTACCCGGCCCAATAGTCTCTCCGATGCACCACAAAATCATGATCAAACATCAAAGTTATGAATTTTAAAGATTTGGCTTCAAAACACCAAAGATTGAATTATGCACCAAATCAATCCAAACCAAAATCAAATGCATATGAATAAGTGTTAGGAATTCATACCTAACAATCAAAGATAATCATAGGCTTAGATGTGAGATAAAAATCTCACCTTTGAACCCAAAAACAATGGAGGAGAAGCTTGAAGACAAGGGAAGAACAACCACACTTCAATCTCAACACAAGAAGCTTGAATCCAAGCTTTAAAAGAAGAACATTCCTAAAGTTAGGTTTAGGAATTTCTGAAATTGGAAGGAGAATGAGTTGGAGAAGAAGAAGGAGATGCTTACCAATAGCTTCTTCTAGAATTTGGAGATAAAACTTGGATTTGCAAATGAAATTAGGGCTTAGGAATTTCCATTTCCCATCTCTCCCACCATTGTTGCTAAAGCTTGAGTGTTAGGAATATGAAATGAAGTAATGAAGAGGAGAGGGGGTGGAGTAATGATATAACCAGATTTGGGCAAGTGGGCTGAACCCAAACCCAAACACAAAGCCCTAAGTGAAAAATAGAAAAATTCTACTATCTCCAAACATATCGAAGTTTATACTCAAAAAGATCGTAAACATCATTTTGAACTCAATGGAAGTGGTCTCGAGTCCTAATTCGACTGTTTGCAAAAAGTAGCTTTTCGGACTTCAATCCGATTAACGATTCTATATTTAAATAAAATATTTAAATATTTAGTCGTAAAATATGCGGGTTGTTACAGACTCCCCTCCTTAAAGAAATTGCATCCTCGCAATACTTAAGAAGAAAATAAAGAGTAACAACCATAAAGGCATATCAACACAAAAGAAAATTTAGAATAAGAAGTTCACCATAAAGAGCACGAAAGAGTAAGTCCGAACGTGTTCGCTCGATGAATTCTCTGGATTCCCAAGAGAAATCCTTAGGATTTGAGAACCATCGAACTTTCACAAAAAGAACATCTTTATTTCGAAGGCACTCAACCCCCGAAGAAATGATGCGAATAGAATGTTGCTCATAAGTCAAATCTGGTGAAACTTCAATTTCTTCAACCACACCGGGCTCAAGAATAAAATCGGAATCCCTAAGGTATTTCCGTAGTAGAGAGACATGGAAAACGTCATAAATAACAAAAGATTGAGCCGGTAATAAAGAGGCGATAAGCCATGGAACAAATACGTTCGGTGATGGGAAATGGACCAAAATATCGTGGTGCTAACTTTTCCGATCAACTGAAACGCACAACACCCATCATAGGTGAAATATGAATGAACACTAATAAGATCTGGACCTGAAACCAGCTTCTCACCGGCTTCAAGCCAACACAAAGAGAATCAGCATGGCCTTCCATAGAGTGGCTCGAGAGGTACCATACCAATACAAGATTGGAAGCTATTATAGGAAGAAAACTCAACAAGAGAAATATGATCTTCCCAACTTCCAAAAAAATCGAGAACACATGAACGAAAGAGATCTTCAAGAGTTGATTCACATGCTCGGTTTGTCCATCGGACAAAGATGATAAGCGATGCTAAAATTTTAAGCTTTGTTCCTAAAGCTTTTGAAGACCTTACCAAAAATCCACTAGTAAAATAATGGATCACGATTGCTAACAATAAAAGTAAGAACTCCATGAAATTTAACTTGACATAGAGTTTAGCTAAAAAAAAGTATATTCCAAAAGAAGGATAAGCCTCCAGGCTACACAAAACAAGAGATGAACATAAATTGGATTCACGATCTCGAATCTCACAAGTGGATAAAGTCTCGAGATCATTCCATCCGGATATCATCATAGAAACAACTACTTGTTGCTTTCGGCTAAGGGCATCGGCAAGACGATCACCCTTTCCCGGAGTATAAAGAATATCAAGATCATAAGATGCAAGGAACTCGAGCCAACACTGTTGATGCAAATTATGTTCCTTTTGAGAAAATGAACATTTCAAAGATTTATGATCGGAGTGGAGAACAAATTTCTTCCCCAAAATAATGATGCCAAACCCTAAAAGTGAAAACAATAGCAGCGAGCACTAGATCATGAGTGGCGTATCTAGTCTCGATCGGCTTTAATGATTTAGAAACATAAATGATAGAACGTTCTCTTTTGCAAGGGAACGACATCTAAACCAATACGATTAGCATTGGTACAAAAGAGAAAATCTTAGTTCCCTTCGGGAATCACAAGGATAAGAGTATCGAAAAGAAAGAATTTCTTTTAAATAATCTTCTTTCCCGAAAAGCTAAAACTTTCAAAATTACATTTATCTTTATGTAATAATCTTTCTAGAAAATTTTTACTTTTTATAAGTCAATTTATTGGGTCAAATTGTCTCATCAAATCATTTAGGAGATTCCTATCGATAACGTTGATCAGGCGCATCGACCAGAATTCTTAAAGCACTCAATGGGCAATACAATCACAAAATCATCTTCTATATGATAATAATATCTCTTAAAAGTTTTAAGAATATTCTTTGCTCGTTTTAAGAACAAAAATCCAATTGTACTTATAAATAAATCTTATGAAAAAGATTTGCAAAATTTTAAATTGCTGTTTTCATCCAAAATCAATAAATACAAAAATGGAGTCATCGAGGTATTCGTAGCATACTCAATTCATAAAATGGATGAAATAAGCTGGACAAACTGAATGACATAATAAGTCATTCATAAGAACCATAACGAGTGCGGAATTCGGAAAGTGGAATGCTAACTTCCGCAACTCGTAGCTAATAGAAACCGGTGGCAAGGTCGAGCTAAAAAGACCTTAATACCGCTCAAAAGATTGCTTAGGTGATAATCCTAAGACAAGCTCAAAAATACCGGAAAATTTTACAACTATTTAGATGAGAGAAATAACACTTTCCTCATCCTGAGGGCTTAAAGGATAAAAATGATGCCACCAAAAATTTGAAATCGAAATCACAAAGAAAAAATAGAAATATGCTTAACAGATAGGAAATGTCGAAAATGAATAGTCCACACGGGACAAAGGATATGACTTCATAATAATTAAGCCAATCCTTACAAAAGTCAATTCCGAAGCATAA
Organism: Allium fistulosum; assembly: GCA_030737815.1. Classification (NCBI taxonomy): domain Eukaryota; kingdom Viridiplantae; phylum Streptophyta; class Magnoliopsida; order Asparagales; family Amaryllidaceae; genus Allium; species Allium fistulosum. The sequence continues at coordinate 5,969,217 of JASFAW010000015.1, forward strand.
GTAAAAATCGGCTCGGAAAGAAAAATCACATAAAATAATTTCGACATCAATAATAAAAAAACAAATTGAGTGTTGCGGATCCACCAATCCAGATTCGCAATCCTCAAAGAATTCATCAAGCCCAGAAATGTTTAAAGAAAAAGAAGCACAAGTTCTTTTGATATAAAAATAGTGAGATGAAACCCATATCAAAAAGAACTCGAATAAGATAATCACAAAATAAATATCGTCAAGGATAGAAAATACCTTGACCAAAAGAAGTGCTAGTATAGGCTTGCACAACCTTTAGCTTTCCCTCCTTCTTGCTTGAAGTATGGGACACGCAGATATATGATGACTCAAACTTTTGCAATAGCGACAATAGAGGGGTTGCGGACACTCATTTGCATAGTGGTCTATAGAATCACAATTGTAGCATCGTCCACGACTAGTGGTAGGAGTCTTTGCTACAGAAGTTTCTTGCTTCCCTTTCTTGTCGGGATTGGGGCCTTTGAACTTAATAGGCCTCTTCATGTTATTGTTGAAGTTCTGTTTGGCACCCACAACTTCAACATTACTTTCATTATCGGCCTCTTCGAGTCGAAGAGCGATATCAACAATCTGATCAAAAGAAACTTCTAGTTTCAGAAGCAAAGGCTTTTTAAGGTTCTTATTCAACCCATAGTCAAACCTTTGATTTTTCTTCAATGGGGTATTAATATACTCGACCCCATATTTAGAAAGAGATTCAAAAGATGCGACGTAGTCCATCACAGAAGATTCACCTTGAACAAGGTCAATAAAGCGTCGGGCTAAAGTTACTTTTTCAGCCTCCGGCACAAACTTCAATTCGAATCTTTCCCGGAATTGCTCCCAAGTGAGATCCGCTTCAACGATTTCAGAAATAAGAAGCTCATACCAATCCAATGCTCTTTCTTGGAGCATGCTAGAAGCCACTTGGACTCGGTGGAGATCAACAAGATTCATGCGAGAAAAGATGTGGTCACATGATCTAAGCCAAGCTTGGATTTTAATGACACTCTCAGATCCCCGGAATGGTCTTCCACCCAAATCGGTGTAATCTCTACACAAGCGTGTAAAACCGGATCTAGGATGAGTAGGCTCTGGAATGGGTCTGATAGCTTGAGCATTCTTAACAAGATCAAGAAGCTGCTGGGCAGACATAAATACTCCCTCCTGAGGAGTAGCACTGGATTGACCGATGCTGGGACGGCCAGGTCTAACCATTTCTTTTCTTTAAGAAAGAAAGAAAAGAGAAAAAGGTTAATCTCAAAATGAATATCAAACAATCTTGATTGATAAAACAAGGTATCATAAAAAGAAATAGGATAGGACGGTTCGAAGACTCGAATTAAATCCTATGGCACGATTCCTAAGAAAGACTTAGGACAATGATCCTTGCTAGATTATTCTACATTGTTCCGAAGTTTGGCTCTGATACCAAGCTGTGACGCCCCACCTCTATACCCACGCTAGCCAAGGACACTACGGGGTAATGCCATCAACTAGCACGGAGAATAAGGCTGTTGAGGAGCGACCATCCATGTAATTGCTTTGTGCGAGTACCGATATGCAAGATAAGAATATAACTTTTCATCTCAAGAGGAAATCCGACATACCGATTCAAACTCAAAGCTACTACACGGTGGCTATGTATATATACTTCGGAAACAAATATAGAAATAAACATAACACAAATCAGTCACAGGCAATTCATATCACAAAGGCGGAAATAGATATGAATATAACACATGAAAGTGTACATCAGAGTAGTGGTCAGATAAGATCCACAATAACACAAAAGAAAAGATACAAGTGCTAGACAACAGAATATGTATACATCAATGAGTCAATATATCAAATGTATACAACCCAAAAACTACAATGCTTGAGTAGTTAGCCAAAAGTCAAAAGATGGCTCCAGCTAGGAAGTCAAGCAAAAGCACCTGTAAAATCTCAGTCTGACCCGAGTATTATTTAAGAAGAAAATAATAAACGGATCAGTCTAGCTATAATTATCAGATAAAATGAGATATAAGAAGAGATATAATAAAAACGTATGATAACCAAAAATGTCATACCTCGACAAGTATACATTAGAAAATCAACAAAGGAAAATCATACAAATATCTCACGAATCTCATAGCATAAAAAGAATGTCATATTCTTTATTTAATTCACCAAGCCACAATAAATGACATACATATCAATGCCAACTGAAAAAGGTGGTGAAACATAAATTCCAGAAATCACAACGAGAAATCCAGAAATCACAAGAAAAGAGGATGGCCAATCCCATAAACTGAACATCGACGCACCTAGAAAGATACGCCCAATGTAAAGTCTAGCATCGATACACCTAGAAAGATGCACCCCATGCAAAGTCGAACATCGACGCACCTAGAAAGATACGCCCCATGCTCTAGCATCGACGCACCTAGAAAGATACGCCCCATGCATAAATAAACATCGACGCACCTAGAAAGATACGCCCCATGTAATGTCTAACATCGATGTACCTAGAAAGATACACCCTATGCAAAGTCGAACATCGACGCACCTAGAAAGATGCGACCCATGCATAGACGAACATCGACGCACCTAGAAAGATACGCCCCATGCCCCCGACTTATTGAGCCGACTGCTCCACGAAGTAAACAAACATCGACGCACCTAAATAGGTACGACCCGTACGAGAAATAAACATCGACGCACCTAAATAGGTACGACCCATGCGAGAAGTGAGACGAAGCTCATTAAAACGAGGAACAGTCCTCCACGTGGACAAAGAGACATCGCACATTGCTAGTCTAAACCATAAAATGATCATCATCGATCATCAAGAAGTGTCGATTACACTAAGCTAGCAAATATAAGAGTTTAGCTTCATGTCCCATAACCACTTGCTTAACTTAAATATTTGCGAACAAACTGTAGATCTCCACTAGAAAATTGTCATAAGAGTTTCAATCGAACAAGTCCAAAAATTAACCGACGAAGTAAACGCAAGCGTTTCATACCACTTGTTTTACTAAGCCGTTTAATTAGATTTCTCATACGAATGAGGTAAAGGTTTGTATATACTAATAGATTAGAAAATGGTTTTATAAAAGAGCTTTGTATTGAAATTAGAGTTGAAATCATCTTTGTGAAAGAGTTTGAATATTTACTACTAGTATAGAAAGCCCTTATATTTTTAAAGTGACAAGTCATAGAAATGATTGTAGAAACAATCAACCATCAAAAATTCACATTCGAAGACGTGAATCAATTCCAACGAAATCGATGCCGAATCCATCAAAATGAATATTCTCAAAAATCCCGAAGAAGAAGTCATCAACGTCAATAATAGAAGATAACAACAAATGGGAATCAACACAAATCGATTAAATTTGGAAACCAAGCAAAATAGGCAAAATAGGAGCAGGTCGGTCGACTGTCTCACTGGGTTCGGTCGACCGGACCAGACCCGGGAAATCCACGGGATACTGGTCGGTCGACCGGACCAGTAGGTCGGTCGACCGGACCAGAGCCTGGGATGTGCTCTGGTAGCAGGTCGGTCGACTGACCCACTGGGTTCGGTCGACCGGACCCTGTTTCCAGCACATCCTAACATACAAAATGAAGGCCAATCCCTTCCAAATTTCAATCGGTCGAGCAATGAGCGCTAAGGGTTTATGCCAATCGACTACCCGGCCCAATAGTCTCTCCGATGCACCACAAAATCATGATCAAACATCAAAGTTATGAATTTTAAAGATTTGGCTTCAAAACACCAAAGATTGAATTATGCACCAAATCAATCCAAACCAAAATCAAATGCACATGAATAAGTGTTAGGAATTCATACCTAACAATCAAAGATAATCATAGGCTTAGATGTGAGATAAAAATCTCACCTTTGAACCCAAAAACAATGGAGGAGAAGCTTGAAGACAAGGGAAGAACAACCACACTTCAATCTCAACACAAGAAGCTTGAATCCAAGCTTTAAAAGAAGAACATTCCTAAAGTTAGGTTTAGGAATTTCTAAAATTGGAAGGAGAATGAGTTGGAGAAGAAGAAGGAGATGCTTACCAATAGCTTCTTCTAGAATTTGGAGATAAAACTTGGATTTGCAAATGAAATTAGGGCTTAGGAATTTCCATTTCCCATCTCTCCCACCATTGTTGCTAAAGCTTGAGTGTTAGGAATATGAAATGAAGTAATGAAGAGGAGAGGGGGTGGAGTAATGATATAACCAGATTTGGGCAAGTGGGTCGAACCCAAACCCAAACCCAAAGCCCTAAGTGAAAAATAGCAAAATTCTACTATCTCCAAACATATCGAAGTTTATACTCAAAAAGATCGCAAACATCATTTTGAACTCAATGGAAGTGGTCTCGAGTCCTAATTCGACTGTTTGCAAAAAGTAGCTTTCCGGACTTCAATCCGATTAACGATTCTATATTTAAATAAAATATTTAAATATTCAGTCGTAAAATATGCGGGTTGTTACAAAATGATAGCTTAGTTTACATGTAATACCACCCAGTCCGGCCCTAGCCCAAGGCCACAAAGGCGGTGGCATAGGGTCTCTGAATTTAAGAGGCTTCAATTTTTTGAAATACATTATATATACAACGATATTCAGCTATTATTTGTGCTGGGTTTAGTGGAATAGTCATTTGGCTTTGAAAAGGAGATGAAAGTGTTTTGTAGTATGAAAAGAGTATGTACAAGTAGAGAGTGAGTTTTACCTTTTCCTTTTGGTTAACTTAGCAATTTTAGGGGTGAGATTATTTTAACTTGTTTTGGCATGCACTCAGAAAATTTTATGGTTTGAATAGAATTTGACTTCTTTTAAAAAAAATGTTAGGAAACCTTACCTATACCAATTGATTCGCAATAACTACTAAATTACAACCTTGCGTCACATTCACATATGTCCTAAGTCGTCTAACCCACTACAAATATTTTGTGGCACAAAGTGATGAATTTTGTTGATTACAACAAATTAAAGAAAATATAAATAATATAGGAATCAGTTTGCAAAATCCGAACCAAAGTTTGCAAAAGAAATCCCTGATAAGTTCTAAATAATTAATTCGGGGAAATTCTATGCCAAATCGAAACCTCATTCCATGCCCTGTTAAACTGAACATTGAATTTTGATTGGGTTGGAAGGAGATTAAAGGATTTGAATCGATATCACCATGACCAAAATTAAGAATGAAACAATATCAAAATCTAATTTAACGAATATAACTGACATGGACTGAGAAACTGGTGACTTTCGAGGTGCAGCAAGTTGCAATGCTCCTGTGCCGGCACCGATAGTAAAACAATAACACTCAATTTCATAAGAATGTGAAAATCGGTTAATAATTGACAAATGCATTATTGTTATTTTTGTTACCTTGGTTGTAATAATAGTTCACTAAGAGTACCGTTCATAAATACATATGCTTGGAGGAATGCCTAAAGAGATATTTCATTATGAGAAAGACTCATATTTTTGTTGGGCATAACGTCTTTTCATTAGGTTGTAATATTAGAGGATTATCAAGATGGACAAAGCCTAGATCTACCTACCAAAGTTTCGTCAATTTTGATTATTAGTTTCATACTTTTTATTATTTACGATGGATTATTGATCTTTTCATGTTTCATAGAATGATAGAAGAATACAGGCAAGCCGTTCGGCATTTTGTATATGGGCATGCAGAAAGGAAGGGAAATCCAAAAAAAAATTCCCTTGCTTAGAATGTAGGAATCTTGTCCGCCAATCGGCAAAGGATGTTGTATAAAACTAGGTTTGTTTTGGAATTGACCCAATATATGATGTATGGATTTTTTTCAAAGGGAAGCACGCCCTTTAGAAAATGAAGGCGATGAAGTGACGGATACATATAGAATGTACTTAGACACACAAATATGTAATGAAGAAATGGAAGATCATGCTAATGTAAGACATGGGATAGGGATTAAGGAGATAATGGAGAATGTTGAAATTCCTTTGTACCCTGGTTGTGTAACCCACACAAAGTTGTCAGCTACAATACTTCTTTACAAGCACAAGGTTTGAAATGGTGTATCTGATACAGCATTTACGAAACATCTTCAACTTCTCAAGGTTATGCTGCCTATGGAAAATGCGCTTCCTGATTCGACATATGCAACAAAGAAGCTGCTTAAATCATTTGGTTTAGGCTATAACCAAATACATGCATGTGTAAATGATTATTGTCTATTTAGAAAAGAGCTTGCGCATAGTGATTTTTGTCCAAAATGTGGCAAATCTCATTGGAAAAAGAACAAGACAAAGGAAGATGGAAAGAAAGTCAAAATACCTGCAAAGGTCTTGGGATACTTTCCAATAATACCAAGACTGAAAAGAATGTTTACGTCCTCAGAAACATCAGAGCAGTTAAGATGGCATAGCAATCGTAAGAGTGAAGATAGTAAATTACGTCATCCAGTAGATTCTTTTCAATGGGCTACAATTGATAGAATGTATCCTTCCTTTGCATCTGATCCATGAAATTTAAGGCTTGGCCTTGCAAGTGATGCCTTTAATCCCTTTGGTGATTGGAATTGTGCATATGGTTGTTGGCCAGTATTTCTCGTTGCTTACAATATTCCTCTGTGGCTTTGTATGCACAAAGATAATATGATGTTATCTTTATTAATTCCTGGGTCACGACAACCAGGCAATGATATCGATGTGTATCTACAACCACTTATTGAAGATTTGAATAAATTATGGGATAAAGGGTAAAGGTGTATGATGCATACACTCACAGCGAATTCAGATTAAATGCTATTCTGATGTGGACAATAAATGATTTTCCAGCTTATGGAAATTTAGTAGGTTGCATTGTAAAGGGTAAGAGGGCATGTCCTATTTGTGGCATTAATACATGCTCAGTATGGCTACCATTTAGTAAGAAGTGTGCATACTTAGGCCATAGACAATTTCTTGAACCTAACCATGAATATCGTCAATGAAAAAACTTGTTGGATGGAACCATAGAGAATAGACAAAGGCCTCCAGTACAAACCGGTTCTCAAATCTTTGATATTGTTAAAGATATTTGTAACGAATGGGGGAAAAACCAATTGAGGAAGATAAAGAGAGAGAAAAAGAGAAAAGGAAAAGGGAAGATGGGAAGAAAAAAGGAAGTCAAATATGGAAAAAGAAATCTATTTTCTATGATTTGCCTTATTGGCAGGTAAAATTTAATTAGAGACAAAATTGTCTCTTCTTTTCTATCTATGTAATCAATACTTTATGATTAATTAGTTATACTCCATTTTTGTTTTTCTTAGGTGCTTCCTTTGCGTCATAATCTAGATGTAATGCATGTTGCAAAAAATATCAGTGAAAGTATTCTTGGTTCATTACTTGATATTAAAGGAAAATCAAAAGATGGCATTAATTCATGCAAAGATATAGAAGTATTGGGTATTAGGAAAAAGTTACATCCTATAGACATGGGAAGCAAAGCGTTACTTCCATCTGCGCCATGCACCTTAAATAACCAAGAAAAGGAGATCTTTTACAATAGAATGAGGAATTTGAAAGTACCTGATGGGTATAGCTCGAATATTGGGAATTGTTTTGCAAAACAAAACAAAATTTCAAGTCTTAGGCCCCGTGATTATCATGTTTTGATGCAAGAACTGTTGCTTGTATCACTGAGAGGACTTCTACCTAAAGGGGTAAGGAATGCATTACTACGGCTATGTTCGTTTTACAACGACATTTGTCAAAGGGTGGTTGATAAAGATAAATTAGAATCCATCGAGAATCGGGTCGCATTAACACTATGGGATCTTGAGAGATTCTTTCCTCCTTCCTTTTTTAACATCATAATTCACTTGACAATGCATTTAGGAAGAGAAGCAAGAATTTGCGGGCTAGTACAATATCGATGGATGTATTCATTTGAGAGGTAAAATTTGGCATGAGTACTTAAAGTACTTAATAGTATATGTGCTTATGGAAGTAATTCATGTATGTATCTTAATTATAGATATATGAAAACACTGAAGGTGTATGTTAAAAATCAAGCACGGCCTGAAGGGTGCATAGCTGAGCATTATTCTGCTGATGAATGCATGAAGTATTATGCTGTATATATTAAAGATGCATTAGAAATTGGGCAAAGAAAAAGTAGAAATGAAGTGGAACAAAGCGAGGGGCGTCCTATTTCCAAAGGAAAACCTATGGTAGTCACTAAGGAGGTGATTGATGTTGCTCATTGGTATGTGTTGTTTAATACTGAGGAAGTGGAGCCTTATATAAAGTAAGTATAAGTTCAATTCAATTATTATGTATGAAATAAATTAGATTTTGACTTGTACATTTACGTATATATAATGCATAACGAGGAGCTGAAACGTTTGCATCCCCAGCTTTCACAAGATGATGTGGAACTTTCAAAGCTGCATTCGAAGACTTGTAGTCATTGGTTTAAAGAAAAGGTTGATAGCGTTATATCTTCTTTTAAGATGGATAAGTTTGATATAGAAGTCTACACAAAATAGTGATCAATCTTTATCTATAATATTATGCTTTTCCAGGTTAAAGATGATAGAAAAACATCTGATGTTAGCGAACTAATAAATTGGCTTGCATATGGACCTCACCGTCAAGTAATTTCTTATAATGGTTATATTATTAATGGTCGGTGTTTTCATACAAAAAACCACGAGAACTCTACATAAAATAGTGGTGTTTCTATTGAGGCAAGTACTGTTCGCGTAGATGGGTTCATTGAGAAAGTAATATATTATGGGATTTTGTGTGAGATTTTGTTGTTAGACTACCGCCAGTTTCAAATTACCTTGTTTAAGTGTGATTGGGCAAATATTGATCGTGGAGTAAAGATCGAAGATGGATTTACATTAGTCAATTTACATCACTTCCAAAATAAATTTACAACCGACCTTTTCATTTTAGCAACGCAAGCTATACAAGTGTTTTTTTGTAGAGAAAGTAGTTCTTCAAATTGGTATGTTGTGCTAAGAGCATCCCCTAGAGGTTTTCAAGAGTTATAAAACTATGACGAGGAGGATGAGTCAACTAGCAAACCAGTAGATGAGTCACTACTTGATGATAGAGATGTCGACTATGGGGATGAAAGTTATATAAGGGAGGATTGTTATGGTATTTTAGTATGATATAAGTATCCTTTAATGATATTTGTTTTATACATTATTTTATTTGTAAAGAGTGTAAATTTATCTAGTTTTTTGCTTATTTATATTAATTAACCGTCAATTCCGATTACTAAAATTGAGAAAAAAATAATCATTCTTTTGCAAAGTACTACCATTTTATATTAGGACTTTTATATTTTATGATAACGACTAGTTAGTATGATGTTCTAATTATTTATATATTATGATTTTTTCCAGGTTTATCACTTAGCAGAAGACAGTTGAACTTGAAGCATCAATGGGTAAAAAGTAGCAAGATCAAGAAGAGGTAAAACATAACTATCCCAATACTGAAATATTTCATCACTTTTTACTGTTTACTGTTTAATTCTTGAAGTGAAAATAGTTTCATCATGTTTTACAGTTTTAGAATTTTATTTTCCGTTATTAATAACATCTGCTACATGTTATAAAGTGAAGCATATTAATTTCCGTGAATGTTTATTTAGAACATTAGAGAACTACATTAGGATTGAGCATCCATGTAATATTGAGTGGGTTCTTAATTTACTATGAACTTTCTATAATACATTTCCTATACCTCATTTCTTATTATAGTGAATGTCTTTTAGGTAAAGTTTTTATTTGGCGTAAACTAATTGAAGGTCTCTTCAATTTGAAATGAAATATATTCTATTTAGCTTCTGTTTTTGATTGACTTTTAGATTGGTAGGTTTGCTTGGTTAACCTGTATATTCCTCTCTTCTAATTTCCTTCCAACTGCTATTATAAACACACAGTTAGTTTATTTTTGAAATTTTTGCTGTTAGATTAAATTTAATGTTATATAATTACTTGCATGTTTTTTTATATAATTATCATGTCAGGTTATGAAACTTTTATATTTAACAGCTTAAATATGAATCTTCTATTCAGATTATTATACATAATAAGGATGTTTCAGTTTTTATTTATGCGAACTCTACCTGTTCAACTATGAATTTATAAAAAGCAATTTCGTTTATATTACAAATATATATTATCTAATGAAACAAGCATTATCCATGTGTATTGTCTATGCATGCATGCATCTATCAATTATATCCCTTTCTTATACATGCAGGTATATCTTAACGGTGACAACAAATATAGAAGATGAGTACAATTCTAATGAATATACATAGCTTGACTTTAATTAAATAGACCCAATATGGAATATCAGCAGTTTTTTGAAAATGATTCAACAAATATATTCAATATATTCTAATGTATATATGTATTCAAACTACATATATCTATCGATTCTATCCCTTAAAATTGAAGTCGGGCTTGCAAGATACTCTTGTTGCTTATTTGGGAGTCAATACCACACAATATGTTGTCCATTAACCAATAAAAAGAACAAAAGCCAACTGGTTTTGATAGAGATTTTCATCATCATCATATAATAAAGCAAATCACCAAAATAATATACAGTTAGATTTATTTTTGAAATTTTTACTGTTAGATTAAATTTAATGCTATTATAAACATACAGTTAGATTTAATGAGTTTCATTTCAACAAGTGATTTGGGTTTTACATAACATTCTCGCACTAAAAATATTCACCACCAAGTAGAATTAGTTTCATATTTCCACTAACAAGTTCCTGTAATCGGTATTGGTCTGCAAAATAATCATAATCTTAAGATTGAAGGATTTTGCAGGTGTTTAATTATTTTATTCTGGAATGTCTATGTTCCATCATGTTTTACTTTGTTTTCAGATGTTTGCATCTGTGGATTATACGTTATGTATTTGGAAATGGAATATATTTCCATATCCCGTCTATATTCTACTTAACTGTTGTGTATAAACAAGTTACTCAAGTTAACTTAGGACATCAATTACTTTCAATTTAGTATTTTATTTGTATATCTATGTTCTTGAAATATTTTTACTTTAAACCCGGCCGGATGAAATATGCTTGCTCTTTAGCATTAAGACACACATCAGTTCAACTGTCAACAAAATTGACAAAATATAACTATCATAATTCATTCATCACTTTTTACTAATTTTATGCATGTTGATCACCTTATCTATACACATCTAGCTAGAATTCAAGCATACATGCTTCTATTTCATGTTGAACCATCATGCAAATATAACATGAGAACTTTATGTTTCTGTGATTTAAATAATGCAAGCATACATGCTTCTATTTCATGTTGAACCATCATGCAAATATAACATGACAACTTTAACTAATTTCACTGTCAACTGTTTGCTAATTTCAGATATCAAAGCCAACAACGAGACACTCAAAAAGGCGATCTTTAGCTGCACTTACAACTATATGTGCAAAAGATAAGACTGGCAATGTACAAAATAATGAAACAAGAGATGCTGAAATTGAAGTCGCTCGTACTCTTCAGAATTTAATCCCTACTATTAGAAGATCTCCTCGAAAGCGTACTCTACAGAGTTTAAACGCTACTGAAATGCTGCCTCCACTCGACAAAAATCAGCCTTCAAATGTCGCTCACTCTCCAAATATTACTCCCTTCAACTCAGACTCACTCAACACCATGGATGCCCTAAACAACTCTTCATTTATGCCTAATGGTGATTTTTGACTAGAGCTGGTCAAGAAAAAAAGAGGAAAGATTATGATGAAAATGTTTTCTTCGACGCCGAATGAGAAGGCTGAAGTTGAATTCAACGATCAAGGTCAACCAATAGGTTCCAATTCTAAACACTTATCATCTTATCTTGGTACCTTAGCAAGGGAGATGGTACCAGTGACTATTCCTAAGTGGAAAAAGGTCGACAAGGAGTTAAAGAAAGATTTATGGACTTGTATTCAGGTATGAATATCAATATAAACAATATATGTGTTTTATTCAAGACACCATCTTCATTAAACAATATATCAATATAAATCATCCCTTGAAAAATGAGTGCGAAATTTTAGCAATGAATAGATAAGATAGGTTGTAAATATTAATGCTTTTAAATGCTTCCAAGCAGAACGAGACCGATTACTAAGGCATGGGGCCAAAAAAAGTGCTCATGTCCATTAACATTTGTGAGAAATAGAGACATTTGAGTCTTTGAATTTTCAAATTGTACTTATTCATATTGCTCTCTTATTATAACCACTTGAGCTATAGTGGACAACGGACCCCTACTGTTACATCCTTGCTTTAGAAAATTTCTATATGTACATAGCAAGCCTTACTTTAAATATGTCTCTATGTAGCCTTAATGCATGCAATGCATTTCCTTATCTCTGGTCTACCAGATAGATCATTAGCAAAAAGTAAAGTTGTGGTACACAAATTTTTTGCGCCTTATACTGCCATTTATTTTAAAGAATATACATATATGTGAAATGAAATACAATATGATTTGGTATATATGGCATGTTTGTGAGCTTGTATAGCCTTATAGGTATACAACACGTATAACTACTTACAAATGCTATATAACTACTTACTTGTATCTTAATAGTATATTGGTGTTACTCAATCCTATCCAATATCGCTCTGTTCTCAAACTTGGTTGATTATAGTAGTATTCATTTGAAAAATACTACTAAGATAATAGCCGAGTCCTCAAGGGAATCCTTTTCTTTATAATTCACTTGAAAAATGTAATCTAATTTACTTTAAATCTACCATTATAGCTATCCTCTACACTGTGTATAACTGCCACTTTGTACACTTTGTGCAGTCAAGATTCATGGTGGATGAAGCATACAAGAATTTGTTGCTTAAGATGGTGGGAGTACGATGGAGAGAATCAAAGTCAAAATTGGTTTCCGCAGTTAAAGTAGCATCTACTTGTCCGGACTCTTCCTTTAGATTAGCCATGCTCAGATCAGACAATGTAGAAAATGTTCGAGAGTGGAATGACTTTGTGAAAGAAAAACTATTGGAGAAATTTGCGGTAATAATAAATTGTATTTTATTCATTATATATTAGAAGGTAAATTATAGTTTGTTAATGAATTTCTCCTATATAGGAAACTAACAAAAAATACAGAGAATTGAGAGAGAAAATTAAAATTCCACACATAATGAATAGGAAGGGTTACACAAGATTAGCCGAAGATATGGCAAGAAATGCATGTCTGTTTACAACGATTATATATTTTTTCTTTGGTTCTTCTTCTTCTTATTATTAGTTGCAGGAAAATGAAAGTGGAATATCAGATATTAACAGAGACGAGCTGTGGGTCAGAGCACATACCCAAAAAAAATGGAGACCTACCGAATTCTGTCGTTGCCGATTGCATTGTAAGGGTTTTTTTATTTCTTGATTAGCCGGTTAATACTTGTATTGTCGACGCATTGTAAAAGACTGAAATTCACGGTGCTGATCCACTTGCTACTAAACATAAAAAATCGTCAAAAAATCCACTTGCTTCTAGCAGCGCAACTATAACATGGATGGTGTACCAAAATTAATTGTTTTCATGGCTGAACCAAATCAAATTAAAGGGTGCGCTATGATTTGGTGCCCTTTACTGTCTGTATACCGTCATAGTTTTTTCTTTTTTGAAGTTGTTGTCATCAGAAATTGTATTCAGAGATTGTAATCTGGCAGTATACTGTCTGTATATTGTTTGTATACCGTCATAATCTGAGAACAAATATTTGAACAAGTATCAGAAATTGTAATCTGCCAAAGTTTTCATGTATACTGTCTGTATCCCTTTTTTTATTTCTTAACATTGGATCTATTTTAATTTGTAGACCAAGATCAAAGAGCACAATAGTAATGCTTAGAACTCCTAGGGAACAACATCGATAGGTGGAGATGGAGTGTCAACGCTTTTTGGCAATTAACATAAGGGAAGAGTGAGAGGATTAGGCTTTCATATTGCACCATCTCAAATTGCTATTTATTCAAGTAATTCAAAAAAGGTGAATGCATTGGAAAACCAAGTAACTCGCTTAGAGGCTAGACTCGATGAGGTGACTAAACTGCTAATGACGGTAAGTTTATATTTAATTAGTTATTGTCTAATTGCTTAATTTTGCGCAAATATAAGTGTCAGTAGTTGCTTGAGTTTAAGTGCCAGTAGCACAAATATAAGTGCAAATATAGCGATATAGCTTATGAATTGCTAAGTGCATGTCTTGTACTTTTTACAGAGATTGAATGGAAAGGAAAATGATAATGTGGCAGATATGGAGATTGCTCGTGCTCATACACCTCAGGTTAGAACAAAATTTCTAGACTCATAAATGACATGCATATGGTACAATAGTTGTACATTTGATATGTTACCGAGACAATTTTGGAAACATCACATTGAAAAAAGGCGGTAAATACAAGAGTGGTAGTTCAGTACATTTTAATAAAATTGGGTTGGTGGAATCATCTTACACCAAATACCTTTTTTTTCTTCCTTAAAGTAAGTGAGCATACAGTAGACCATTAAGCATAAATTAAAATTTTCTTACAATAATTATTATCCGCCAACACCAAATATCCATCAACATGAATAGCTCCAAATAGTGGTTTAGTGACTATGATTTTGCTCTTTAATGGTAGTTATTCTACTCAACATCAACATGCCAGTAAAAGCTTGTTTAGTTTGCTAAGTTATTCTCATTCTTATTTTCTATAATTCACAACCTATAAAAGTGTTGAAAACGGTTTTTTTTAAGAAAGAACAAAATCAAAGGCAAGTGGACTTCTTTTATAAAAAATGATAAAACAAAAGCAAGGGCAAATAAAAGAAAATTATTTTTTGAAGGAATTTACACTTTAAAATAATCAGAATTTACATTTTAAAAAATAAACGTTTAAAAACAGCCCAACAAACCCAAAAGCCCGATTATCCAAAGCAAAACGACAATTTTTTTATCTTAAAAAAAAGCCAAAACAAAGCAACGCAACTAGATTACAGAAGTAAACTCAACTTTGGAAAGCCAATACAAATAAAAATTTCTTTTGTTTTTCCAAACAAAAGAAAACTCAACTCATTTAAAAATAACCAAAACAAAACAACTAAGCCCACTTACAGTCCACCACTACACAAGTTTTATAAAAAAACAAGCCCACTACAAAAAAACGAAATCAAAATACCCTAATCCTATCTTTCCTCTTCTTTGTTATGCAGAATAAAAAAGGAAACACGGCAGAACCGATAGGAAGAAGAAGAAAAATTGTTTATAATTTGCGATTGTTTGGCTGCTGGTTAGGAAAGGGACGCGCGAAGGTGTATGTTGGTTCGACGACTGTGGAGGAGGGATCGGTGATGCAATTTGCAGATTGTGTGTGGGATTGAGGGTTTGGATTCAGGTGGTGGAGTTGGTTCGACTTGGTAGGTTTGATGGTGAAGTTGCAGTGATGTTTCAGGCGGTGGATTAGGGGAGTGGGTTTGGGTACGGAATTTGATACCAGGTGGGGATGGTGGTAGTTTGTTGTTACAAGCAAAGTTTGATGGGTATTGATTGGGATGTTTGTTTGTGGTTTGTTGATTTGGCTTGTTTTGGCAAGGGAATGTTGTATGGCAGGGGAGGTGAAGTTCTATGGTGGAGATGGTGAAAAATGGTTTTGGTTTATGAATTTGAAGATTGGGATGGAGTTGTGTTTGCTTGGTTTGAAGAAGATGGTGAAGTCGGGTTTGTGGGTTGCACTGATGGGGATGGTCGTAGTTTGTGGTAGCTGGTTGTAGAGAGGTTGCAGATAATTCAGTTGCTTACAGGTCAGAGAAGGTTGAAGGAAGGTGGTTTTGATTGGGAAGGAAGTAGGTTGTAAGAGGTTGCAGTTTGTATGAAGATTTGCTGGTGATGGAATTGGTCAGTTTAAGTGGTGGGGAAGTGGTAGCAGTTGCTATGAATGATGGTTTTGGTTGCGGTTTTGGAGCACTGACAAAGATGAAGTGGTATCTTGTTATTGTAGGCTGAAGTAATAGTAACGGTAAACAAATAATGCAAGAACCAAATGAACTACTGAAATGTAATGGAAATGAACAAATTGATTCCCAGAAATGCACAGAAAAACAAATGCAAACAAATTGAGAACAACAGAGATTTAAACCAAAATAAGGTGAACAAACAAATAGTGAATAAATAGTGAGATTAAATGCAAACCAAATGCAATGTATCAAATGCACAGAAAACAGCAAAAGAACAACGAATTGCACAAGAACAGTAACAAATCGTTTTCAACACTTTAATATATTTATTTTTATAATTGGAAATGGACCAAATTTTATAGATATGTAATATCTACCATTCAAGATTATTTTCACAAAATGAGTTTAGTCGGATACTATTCAAATGGATGGTTAACTTCAGCCAGTAGTGTTTATTTCATTTCATATTATACTGCTCCATAAAATATTGAGGTGTGGTTTAGAAGTATAGCTCTGATGAAGTGATGAATAATTTATCTAAACAAGTTCTAAGAAAGTCATGGAAGCCATGACTGAATAAAATACGGATACATACACATGAGTATACTCTCCGTCTTTGTTGCTTTTTCAAATGGGTTCGGTCCCAAACTGTGTAGATAAAGCAGTCTTTTAGATCCAAAGCAAGGACCATAAAGATGGTAAATTCGGATGTGTAAGAATGGTCAATGGCATTGGCATGAATTCTTATGTTTTTCATGGAGTCACGAGATGAGGATCACAGTGGAATGCATGATGAAACCTTTTAATTTTATTCTTTTCCGGGTACATGGTATTTTTTGGTGCATTGTATAGTCCTCTTTGATCTTCATGGTTACTAGTTTTTCTCTGTTGTTGTTTGGTCTCTGTATTACCTTTTGTTTCTATGCACTTTATAGTTTTAGTTATATTTGTAGTGTGTGTATTTAAATTGGTGTGTATTCTAGGGTGTGTATAGTCTGTTGCAAACTTCGCCTAGCTACAAACACCTCTTTCGCTATGTAGTTTGAGATTTATGATACTAAGCACTACTGCCTATGCCATATCATAAGTGTTACCTGTTTTTTGTTTGCTTGCAGTCACACCGCGATAGTAACAATTTTCAGAGTCATGATCACAATACTCCCGAAAATTTGGTCAAAAGAAAGTGCAAGTTATGGAGTTGGCAGAAAAACGTAGTTGTAGAAGGAACCATAGCAAGCGTCGATCCTAATTCTTTGGTACACTTCATAAAGCTTGGGCCGGATGCGTGGAAGGTATGGGTGAATGTAGCAGTGGACCCAGAAGCTTTTTTATTCAGACCAAATTCAGAGATGTCCACTATTAAAGAGGCTGTTGGATCAACCATCACATGGCCCAAAGATTTCATATCCTTGGCCTAGTATGTATGTGCATTTTGGTTTTATGAGTTATGTACGTTAGTACTTAGAACTTGATATGTATTTTGTAACTAATTATTATGTATTTTGTAACTAGTTATGTGTTAGACCATTGTGAATGTAAAAACTTATATACTCCTTTTGGAATGTGTTGAAACTTTGTGAATGTAGCTTTATAGTCTTATATTATGTGTGATTTTGGTTGTTTTATGGTAATATTTATTAATTATTAAATATTGTTATAGGCGTACCGCGTACTGTATGGACCTTGCAGCTAATTATTTTTTTATTTTGTATTTATTTTGCAACGGGCCAAAATAATTGCAAAAGATATAAATGACAATGTGCTGTGGATGTTGTTGATGGGACCAATTACAACGGGCAATGGAAGTTGTAGATTGGGCCTATAACAACAAACTGTCGATGTTGTAGTTAAAATCTATTACAACGGGTTGAGTCCGTTGTAATATACTCTACTACAACAGTCAATGCTGGTTGCAATATCATGTTTCCCAAACAAATTGACTCATATGACAACGGACAGTGCATGTTATAGTTGAGACCTATTACATTGGGCTGGGTCCATTATATTATACTCTGCTACAATGGTCCACAATAATGGTTTATGCTCGTTGTAAATCTTATATATTTATTATAACGTCGCATAATAAGACGGGCGTTGGTCCGTTGCGAAGCACCTATTACCATGGGTTTTGCTCGTTGTAAAAAGGATATTTTGTTATAGTATAACATAGACTTCTTCCTCTTTTCAACTACCATAAGTTACTACCTAATATTAATGTTCATTTACATGTATAATTTGTTATTATTTTTAAAACAGTTTCACATTTCTACGTCATTTTATTTATTTTTATGTGACATGATTCACAGTTTCGATGTGAACTTCAAATTCTTTTTGGGTTATCAACAAGTCATTATCCTAAATTTTTTTAGTTCATTTGTATTTGCATTGTTGTTTCTTTCTGAAATTAACAAGTTGCCTGTCTTTTTAAGTATCCACCTTACCACATTTACAAATAATTTTAGTTACACTGGGTTATTTAAAATAAATGGGCGATGGAGATTACGAGAGATAGGAACACATGACATTTTTAGACTAATAGTACACGATATTTCATTGATATAGCCCTGATAAAAATTTATGTAGTGCCCCATAAGTTTGATATGATAAACATTCAGTTCCAAAAGCTGATCTATCATACATCAATGTTTTTAAACAAAGATTGATTATTTTGTAATACAATACCATTTGATATTCCCTTCCCTCTTTTGAAAGTGGAGTTTCACCCTTAAAAAGAAAGCATCCAATTCATTTCACTTAGATTTGGGTTATACTGGAATAAAAAAAATGTAAACATTGACATGCTATTATGTATTTTACAATCTGATAACAAAATCTTTCAAAATCATGGACAATATGTAAACGTGGACATGGTGAATGATGCAGAATTTCTCTATAAATTCATATATTCAGAAAGAAACCCGAGAGAAGATTACATATGGTTCAGTTTCAATATAAACTTCATATTCTTTTCATTATAAATTTATACTTATATCATTTTTTTCAAATCAGATTAAACAGTCCCAACTCGTTTATCATCGTATATTTATCTCTACATGCTATAATTTTATTTTACTTTTCTACTTCACGAAGTAAGTACCCTTTTCAAAACATTGTATATAATATTTCTCAAATATTATTTCATTTTCCGGAATATTATACTATTTCAAAACATTGTATATTATTATTATTTTACTCTTAAACATAGTATTGTTCCAAAACATTGTATTCACTTTCAACTTATTATTTTCTTTTCAAATTATTGTATCAAAATGTCTAGTCCTAGTGTTTAGAAATCCCTACCGATAACGTTTGGCCAGACGCATCGATCATAATTCTTAAAGCACTTGACAGACAAATTAACAGTATAATAAACTATTAAAATATTCTCAATCACTTTATAAAATCAATTTCGTATTTTATTAAATCATTATCTTGCTTGTATGAAACTATTTATTTTTAAAACTCGTATATACACTCAACTCAATAATCATTAATAACAATACAATCATCACACATTAAACAACAAAACAAGCAAACACCCTTAGTAGAAAACTAATTATTAGCATCTGCTATGCACTCTAATCACTACTGGATCACTACAATCATATTCAAGCCACGCAGAGGTTTACTCATCATCATCAATACCGACACTACTCATCGAACTAAATACTCTCTACTTTACTACCTTCATCAACAACTTCAATTCCACATAGATATTAACACACAAAAGTGATAGAGATAAAATAATATAGATAATAAGAAAAATAAAAAGTACGTCTTCAGATGATTACCTCAGTAACCATCGTATATTCATAATATTTTTTTTATAGGATAACTACCCAACACACCTAAGGGGACAGAGACTCTATGTCTTTCTGAGATCTTGACTCGAGTTTCTTATATATGATGTAATATATTGTTCTAAACCTGCTCTGATACCATTCTGTAACACCTCCACCTTTATACTCATACTATTCAAGAGTACTACAGAGTAATACTATCGGATCAATACGGAGAATGAGGCGATATAGGATATACACATGAATATTCTCTTGGGGTAACACTAGTACGTATTAAAACAACAAATATAACTCATCAACAAACGTATATAGTATTAGCACAAAGCTATAAACACATGTGCCTCCAGGACAGAATAACACACAATATACAGTAAATATCAAAGGTCACAGAGTCAATCGCAATGATAAAATATAATATACAATATACAATGCATGTCTAGAATACATATCAAGAATATAAATCATGAAGTACATCATATTTATTATAACATACAACTATACTATATAACCAGCCTCCACTATACCCAGTAAACAAGCTGGTCTCATCGTCCCTATACCTGAAATGTCTCAGAATAACCCGAGAATTATATAAATAATAAACAGATCAGAGTATATCCAAATCAAGGATTGTACATAAATATAGATATAGAATATGCATGGTATAATTGTTATGACATACAAACAACAGTATAACAAAATAACAACAACCACATAACCTAATATAAAGATGTCATCACCTATATAAATCACATCAAATATTATCTCATCGAAACGATAACAAATGGGTGAATCATCCATATCTGAAATCAGCATCAAATCCAGAAATCATAAATGATGAGATATCCTCAAGTAACGTCGGACAATGACGAAGCAATTCTCATAATATCTCTTAATCTCATATTATAAAATACCATTACGAAATCACTAAAATCAATAAGAAAGATTTGAGCCAGCTCATAACAGCGTCTGAATATAATCAATAATAAGTAGATTGTCCACCAAAGAAGGATACTAGGTTGACCATACTCTAGGCACAGTCTCAAGTATAATCTCATCTCATATATGCCTATCTACCACATGCAAACTGAAACCAGACGGGAGACTGATAGCCATATGCCTACTCCAGGAACCTAGGGTCTATTATGTCGTATGCTATGTTGCTTGTAACGACCCACCATTTAAACAAGGACAATTGCTTAAATGATAGATAGTTATTTAGGGTAAAATAGAATCAATCACAGAACACATACACAGAAAAGAATACAACTCAGAGTCTCGCAGCGGAAATTAAATAGTACATAAATAAGTCATGAAACTCCAAATAAGTTACATTATTCTCACTATAAAGACTGAAAAGAAATAACTGGGATAAAATGAGTCTAACTGACATAACAAACTAAACTGATGAAATACTGAAATAAAATAGAATCTCCAGAAATGCCTTCATCTTCATAACAAGCTTTCCAAACTGGAAATACTCAGGCTGACCCGAGCATAATGGGAAAAAAACACAATACTCGAGTCATAACTAATATTCTCATGAAAGTCAATAAATCAATGCAAAGTAACTTAGGAGATGTTACGGGGTTTTCCATCTCCTAAGGATCTGTCGAACTATCTACATATAATAGTGTACGCTATAATAGATAATGTATATCAGTAAAATAAATATCAAAATAGCGTTAAGGCTTTACATTGATCCACCTTAACACATTTGTACAGTTTAAACCAAAATTGTAGTGGGCTCGTATAGGGATAAATATGACAAGGCACGTGAGGCAATGCCCAAGGTAGGATTCTACCAGTTTACCCTTTCTGGCTGGTTGTAACCCATATGTGGCCGACCGCGACTATCAATCCAAACGGAAAGGGTGCACCCATCGAGTTCAAATCAAGACAGTAAAATACGAGAGATCAACGTCGCTAGAGGTAGCAAACCTCAGTGGCCAGACATAGGCTCCTGTTTTAGTCATTTTAGTTATGACATTGAATGTCAAAGCTATCCATCATCGTTCTCTTACTTCATTCCAGTAAACGTCGCCAATTCAACCACTACATTCTGGGTATCATCCACCGCGTACACGGTTATCAAAGTGGTTCCGAGATTGACAGAGAGTATGCCAATATCCGACCTCGATCACTTTGACAACCCAACATAATTTTACACACCATTTGGTCAATTATGGTTTAAAAGCGATTCATAAAAACGGGATTTCATTATTATTATTTTTTCAAATTTCTCAAAACAATTCACGTTTCCAAATTCCATTACAAAATATTCTGATTTCAAACTCATTTCCCTTTTTAACCCATAACTTGATTCACTTAAATCAAAATTTATTTAAGTTGAAATCTCAAATTTAATTACAATTTAACCAACCAAATTTTCCAATAAATCCCAAAATTATCAAACAATTTAAAACTCCATTATAATTTTATCGAACAATTTCTAATAAATTCCCAAAAATTTATTAAACCATTTAAATTCCATATAGATTTAATTTACTCCAATTTCAATATATAAAACAAATTCCTGATTAAAGCTTAAATCTATTTCAAAGTTTAACTTAAACTTTTAACTTTAATACCTTCAAATCTCAAAATTTCCAATTTAAATTAAATCAAATTTTATAGAATTACATCGAAAATCCAATTTATTTAAATAAAACATTTCAAATATTTTCCTAAATTACCCTTTTTAATAAAATCACTTATCTCACCCAAATTTTTATTTAAATAATAATTCCCAATTTAAAACAAAAATTCAAGAATTTCACATAATTTATATATATAAATTTCCAAACAATCACCGTAAAAAAAAAATTAGACCAACGGTGTTTAATTTAATTTTCTACCTAGGCCAAGTGGGATAAATAAATTTAAATTATGGGTATATATCATTTCAACCCTTTCCGAATCAACAACTCTCGCCCGAACTTGAACGCGCGATATCGGAACCCGGAATAGCAGCACTCTTTACATCTTCTTTTTTTATAGAATAGGTATATATGTTGATATTATTTTTTTATCTGACTGGAACAAAACAAGGAGAGGTGGCCGAACCCAGGATAGGGAAGCAAGTCTGTGCGGCGACTCCTCAAGGCGGCTGGCGATGATAAGTTGGTGGCGCTTAGGTGGGAAGAAGGCGATAGTAGTTTGAGAAGCCTCTTCCTCATTTTGGCAACTAGAAAAACTCAGGTCAGAGGAGGGAAAAATGCGGCGGCGGTTGGGGAGAAAGCGGCTAAGTGCAGGCGATGGGGCGGTAGCGGTGGAGGGCTAGGTGCAGGCTATACTTTTTTTTTTGGAGAAGGTGGCGGCTGCTAGAAGTTGAGGTCGGAGGAGCTAGGCGCAGGATCGGGATGTGGTGCGGTGGCTGGAAGGGGTGCGGTAGGTCGGCGTCAAGAGTGGAGGGAGGTCGGGTTTGGAATATGGTGATGGAAGAAGCAGCTTCCGTTCGCTTTTTTCTCTCTGTTGCTTTTAAAATTTCGAATGAAATAGATCATAAGAGAAAAAATATAAGTGGAGATAACGTGGCCCCTACGCGTGAATAGATATTTGAGCGTTTACTGCTTCAACCACTACCAATTCTCAAGTGCACTAATTCAAACTGTTCAGACAGAATAATGATATATATTTTTAAATGGCCTGTCCTTATAACATATAATTTAACTTATAAAATCCTATATAAACAATATTAACCGGTTGTTAACTCGAAGCAAAACAATGCGCGGAACAAACCAAGGCTCCAAACACGTGAAACGAAACACCGTTGTGCTCAGAGTGTCAATATGAACACGTTAACACACAGGAAATTGTTTATTTAGCGCTCGAGTGAAATTTGATAATTATGCAATACCGGTTGTCGCAACCGTAAATCGATCGTATAAATCGATTT
The DNA here is from genome assembly GCA_030737815.1 of Allium fistulosum. Classification (NCBI taxonomy): domain Eukaryota; kingdom Viridiplantae; phylum Streptophyta; class Magnoliopsida; order Asparagales; family Amaryllidaceae; genus Allium; species Allium fistulosum. Next base: position 5,992,919 of record JASFAW010000015.1, read on the forward strand.
ATACGGAGCTAGCGAAATCGAAATACGACGAAACGAACGTCGACGTTTTTATTATAAATTTTTATACAAATTTCCCTGTAAATTATTTAAATTTCTAAAACCAAATTTTTTTACTGTTTTATTCACAACTGATTTTTCGTTTAATTTCAAATCGTTCTAAATTTCTGTTTTATAATTTAATTCACATTTTATTATTTTAACTAAACGTTTGCAATATAAATCTAAATTCAAATTTTTAAATTTCTGAACTTAATTAATTTAATTGAATACTTTCACAGAACTGTAAATTTTGGAATCGTTACATTCACCCCCACTCGAAACTTTTCATCCCCGAAAAGGTCGAACGAAATTGATATAACAAGAATCAAGAGATAGATTAAGATTAGAAAGCATACCCAAATCAAAATAATTCAGGATTGGAAGAACAAATACTATCCTCAATTTCCGAAGTGCAATCTCGATCATCATCACTCCACTGGACTTTAATGAGATTGACCGTTTTACTTCTCAACTTCCTCGTACTCCTATCCAAAATACGAATGGGTTTCTGTTCAATAGTAAGATCAGGCTGAATCTCCAATTCCTCAAGCTGCGTGGAATGAACTATCGCTGACGGGTCATGAATATATTTATGAAGATTTGAGACATGAAATACATCGTGAACACCCGATAGTTTTTCAGGCAATACAACTCTATAAGCTAGAGTTCCAATCCTTTCGGATATATGGAAAGGACCTATAAACCTTGGGGCCAACTTTCCTTTCTTCCCAAACCGAATGACGTTTCTCAATGGTGAAATATTGAGATACACGAGATCTCCAACTGCGAATTCCAACTCTTTTCGCCTTCTATCAGCATATTTCTTCTACCTATCCTGCGCAGTTTTCATCTTTCGTTTAATCCCTTCAACCTTCTCAAAAGCTTCTAAAATAATCTCAGGCCCAAGAACAAGTCTGTCTCCAGATTCAATCCAACAAGACGGAGATTTACATGGTCGTCCGTAAAGAGCTTTGAAAGGTGCCATGTCGATACTAGCCTGAGTTAAAGATTCGAATTACGAAAAGGTTTATATATATTTATTTCAAATTTTATTTAACGAGGTTTTACCTGATAGCTATTATTATAAGTGAATTCGACAAGATGAAGATGGTCTCCCAAGAACCACTGAAATCCAGAATACAAGCACGAAGGAGGTCCTCCAAAATTTGATTGATTCTTTCGGTTTGGCCATCCGTCTGTGGGTGATAGGCTGTACTCAGGTTTAACTGTGTACCCAATGAATCCTGAAGTGCTCTCCAAAAGTTACCTGTGAAAATAGGGTCACGATCACAAACGATACTAGAAGGAATTCCGTGGAGTCGAACAATCTCCTTCAAATAGATCTCATCCAAACTCGAGGCGGTTCGAGTTGATTTCACCGGAATAAAATGAGCAGTCTTCGTTAATCGGTCAACAATCACCCAAATGCTCTCATTACCTCTTCTCATCCTTGGTAAACCATCCACAAAATCCATAGAAATCTGATCCCACTTCCATTTTGGAATCTCAAGTGGTTGTAACAAACCTGCCAATTTTTGACGATCAGCCTTAATCTGCTGACAAGTACTGCATCTACTTACATACATAGAAATGTCCCTCTTCATTCCTTCCCACCAGTAAAGTCTCTTCATATTCTGAAACATCTTTGTTACTCCGGGATGAATAGAAAATTTGGATTTGTGATTCTCTCTAAGCACTTCCTCCCTTAGGCCATCTACATTTGGAACACAAACCCTACCATTTATTCTAAGAATACCATCCTCATCGACTACCGCATCATACCATCTCCTCGAGTCAGTCTCTCTCCTCAAAACTTCCTCTCGAATAGCTCTTAAACTTGGGTCTTCACTTTGCTTAGCAATTATACGATCCATAAGAGAGGATGAAGCAACGAACTGACAAAGCACAGCCCTTTTTCTACTCAAGGTATCGGCCACTACATTCGCCCTTCCCGGGGTATAATTGATGTCAAGGTCATATGCAGCCAAAAACTCTAGCCATCTCGCTTGTCTTAGATTCAAATCTTTCTAAGAGAAAATATATTTCAAGGATTTGTGATTGGTATATAGCTCGAATTTTGTACCCAAGAGACGATGACGCCATAATTTCAAAGCAAAAACTACAGCCAACAACTCCAAATCATGCGTTGCGTACTTAACTTCATGAGGTTACAACTGTCTATTGGCATACGCAATTACTTTGCCATGCCGCATTAATACAGCACCAAGTCCACTTCTACAAGCATCGGTATAAACTGTAAGGCCTTCATTCCCATTCGGAACAGTAAGGACAGGGGCGGAGGTCAACTTCTGTTTCAATTCATCAAATGCTTTCTGACACCTTTCGTCCCAATAGAACTTGACATTCTTTCTAGTTAAAGCTGTAAGAGGAGAAGCAATGTAGGAGAAATGCTCAATGAACCTCCTATAATAACCAGCAAGGCCTAAGAAACTCCTAACATCCTTGGGTGTCTTAGGAATTTCCCAATCCTAAAATTAAATGTAAGGCATGAATCAAAATTTTGAGAATTTCGGTAATTAAATCGAAAGTACATATAGGAACTTACATTTATTACGGCGATCTTAGCGGGATCTACCGAAACTCCATTTTTCGAAACCACATGGCTAAGAAATCGAACTTCCTCTTGCCAGAAATGACATTTGGAAAATTTTGCCTTTAATTGATGGCTTCTCAAAGTTCCAAGCATGAACTTCAAATGCTGCTCATGCTCTTCTTCGGTTTTAGAGAAAACCAGAATATCATCGATAAAAACAAGCAAAAATTTGTTAAGAACATCCCTGAATACTCTGTTCATAAGATCTACAAAGTAAGCTGGGGCATTCGTTAATCCGAAAGGCATAACGAGCCATTCATAAAATCCATCTTCAGTACGGAAAGCAGTCTTATGAATACTATCCTCGGAAATCCTCAACTGATGGAAACCTGAAGCGAGGTCAAGCTGAGAAAACACCTGTGCTCCATAAAGCTGATTGAACATATCATTAATACGAGGCATAGGATATCGGTTCTTGTGTGTGAGCTTATTCAACTCTCTATAGTCTACACACATTCTCAAGGAACTGTCAGACTTAGTGACAAAAACTACGGCTGCACCCCATTCAGAAAAACTTCTCCTAATCAAGCCTCTAGCTAAAAGATCATCAGCTTGTGTTTTCAATTCAACTATTTCCTTAGGCAACATCCTTCGAGGTGGCAGTACGACAGGTCTGGCTCCGGGAATAAGATCAATTCGAAATTTGATTTCTCGATGAGGTGGTAAAAAAGTAACCTCACCAAAGACATCAGGAAAAAGTCAAACAACTGGAATAGTGTCTAGATCACTAGAATGCAAATCAAGGGAGAAAACAAAACTCTTGACGAGATCACAAGGCATTTTACATTGGATAATCAGCTGAGAACCTTTATCGTCAACCAAATAAATGGTCTGATCACTACTAAAAATAACAGCTTTGAACTTGGATAGCCAATCCATGCCTAATAATACATCGAACCCGCTAAAGCCCAAAACATAAAAGTCTCCGGTGAAACGGTATTCGTCTTTAAAAAGACAAATGCCCTTACAAATCATTCCTAAGTTTGCCAGGCCACCAATGAGATTAGAGACACACAAAGGTTTAGAAGCAGGTTCGAGTTTCAAATCATGCTCAAATTTCTCACATAAAGTAACAGATATAAAACTATGAGATGCTCCAGTATTGAATAAAACACGGACAGGTGTATCATGAAAAGAAAGCATGCCTTGAAGTACGGGATCGACCTCTTCAACTGGAGGGGTGGAAGCGGTGACTGCAAATATGTCAGATGGTGTGCCCTTCTTATACAAAGGGCAATCCTTCTTGAAATGGCCTGGTTGTAAGCAAACATGGCATAAGTCACGCCTAGTCATCTGAACTGGAGGAACGGCTGCTAAGGATGCTGGTGGACAATCTCTGGCATAATGTCCCTTTTTATCGCATTTGAAGCAAGTTATGTGCGATAAGTCTTTAGTCTTCTTCTGAGGAAATCCAACTCCTTGACGGCTTTGCCACTTCTTCTTCTGACAACTAAAATTCGACTTTCTCTTGCCAAGGCTACTAGAGCTAGACTAGGCTGGGGTGTCAGAAACTTCTGAAATCCTATTCAGCTTCAAATTCTCAAAATGAATCGCCAGATCAATGATATCAGAAAATGACTTATGGATATGACCAGTCAGTTGTTCTCTATACTCCCTACGCATGCCAGCAATGAATTCCTCATTCTTCTTAAGGGGAATCTCAATCAGATGAGGGCCAAACTTCGATAGCTCATTGAATTTCCTTTCATACTCTACGGCCGTCATCTCGCCTTGCTTAAGCTCCATAAACTGATTATAAAAATCTGTCCTCCCAGCTTCTGGCATCCACTGGGTAATAAAAGCTTCCCTAAACTGGGCCCAAGAAATATCCTCCTCAGGGGTATGGCCGTAAAAGCATCCCACCAATCAAGAGCGGCTTCCTGAAGCTGCCAATTGACGCCCCTGAGCGTCAGTGATACCAAGTCCAACAAAAATCCTTTAAGCATTCTTAAGCCATTGCTGTGCTCCAACAATGCCCTCGGCACCGGTGAACTTCTTTCCTCCAAGCTGGGTATACTCTTTACTAAGAGTGGTAAATCTCACTTCTGGGACAACAACTGGTGCAACGGCTGTATTGGGAACATTTCCCCTACCTCTGCCTCGAGTACTATGATTACTCATCCTGAAAAGAAGGGATGGCAAGAAAATTTATTAGAAGCGGAGTCAAGAAAGATGAACCTAGTAAAAAGAATTTACTAAGGGAGGACACCTTAATAATTTAACTTACTTAAGTTTTTAAACCGTTTCTTCCTTAAATTTTTAAAACACGCTCTCTCAAGAAAGATTCTACTCATTCTAGGGTAATTAGTTACCCTATCTATAATGAGTTTACCCCACAGGATTAGGTGTTCACTCAACCTGGCTCTGATACCAACTATAACGACCCACCATTTAAACAAGGACAGTTGCTTAAATGATAGATAGTTATTTAGGGTAAAATAGAATCAATCACAGAACACAGACACAGAAAAGAATACAATTCAGAGTCTCGCAGCGGAAATTAAATAGTACATAAATAAGTCATGAAACTCCAAATAAGTTACATTATTCTCACTCTAAAGACTGAAAAGAAACAACTGGGATAAAATGAGTCTAACTGACATAACGAACTAAACTGATGAAACACTGAAATAAAACAGAATCTCCAGAAATGCCTTTGTCTTCATAACAAGCTTTCCAAACTGGAAATACTCAAGCAGACCCGAGCATAATGGGAAAAAAACACAATACTCGAGTCATAACTAATATTCTCATGAAAGTCAATAAATCAATGCAAAGTAACTTAGGAGATGTTACGGGTTTTTCCATCTCCTAAGGATCCACCAAACTATCTACATATAATAGTGTACGCTATAATAGATAATGTCTATCAGTAAAATAAATATCAAAATAGTGTTAAGGCTTTACATTTATCCACCTTAACACATTTGTAAAGTTTAAACCAAAATCATAGTGGGCTCGTATAGGGATAAATATGACAAGGCACGTGAGGCAATGCCCAAGGTAGGATTCTACTAGTTTACCCTTTCTGGCTGGTCGTAACACATCCGTGTCCGACCACGACTATCAATCCAAACGGAAAGGGTGCACCCATCGAGTTCAAATCACGACAGTAAAATACGAGAGATCAACGTCGCTAGAGGTAGCTAACATCAGTAGCCAGACATAGGCTCCTGTTCTAGTCATTTTAATTATGGCATTGAATGTCAAAGTTATCCATTATCGTTCTCTTACTTCATTCTAGTAAACGTTGCCAATTCAACCACTACATTCTGAGTATCATCCACCGCATCCACGGTTATCAAAGTGGTTCCGGGATTGACAGAGAGTATGCCAATATCTGGCCCCGGTCTCTTTGACAACCCAACGTAATTTTACACACCATTTGGTCAATTATGGTTTAAAAGCGATTCATAAAAATAGGATTATTATTATTTATTTTTCAAATTTCTCAAAACAATTCACGTTTCCAAATTCCATTACAAAATATTCTGATTTCAAACTCATTTCCCTTTTTAACCCATAACTTGATTCACTTAAATCAAAATTTATTTAAGTTGAAATCTCAAATTTAATTACAATTTAACCAACCAAATTTTCCAATAAATCCCAAAATTATCAAACAATTTAAAACTCCATTATAATTTTATCGAATAGTTTCTAATAAATTCCTAAAAATTTATTAAACCGTTTAAATTCCATATAGATTTAATTTACTCCAATTTCAATATATGAAACAAATTCCTGATTAAAGCTTAAATCTATTTCAAAGTTTAACTTAAACTTTTAACTTTAATACCTTCAAATCTCAAAATTTCCAATTTAAATTAAATCAAATTTTATAAAATTACATCGAAAATCCAATTTATTTAAATAAAACATTTCAAATATTTTCCTAAATTACCCTTTTTAACAAAATCACTTATCTCACCCAAATTTTTATTTAAATAATAATTCCCAATTTAAAACAAAAATTCAAGAATTCACATCATTTATATATATAAATTTCCAAACAATCACCGTAAAAAAAAAATAGACCAACGGTGTTTAATTTAATTTTCTACCTAGGCCAAGTGGGATAAATAAATTTAAATTATGGGTATATATCATTTCAACCCTTTCCAACATTAAAATTTCAATACACAGCCATATCCAAATATGGATGGGAAAATTCAATAATAGCATACTAAAAATGTCAATATCAATAACAAGTGAATGTGATATTTCCAATTTAACTTTTCTTCGCTTGTGTGCATATCGTGTCACACATACATGCATCTCATTCGATAATTCATCCAACGACAATGTATCAATCAAATTCAACCACAACATATAAATTCAGATTTATTAACTTGCATCATAATATTAGTTAAGCATGAATGTAAAACACTTACCTCTATGGTGATAACTCGATACAATCCACAAACGGCCTATACGTGCAACACGACCCGAATCAACAACTCTCGCCCGAACTTGAACGCGCGATATCGGAACCCGGAATAGCAGCACTCTTTACTTATTTTTTTTATAATAGGTATATATGTTGATATTATTTTTATCTGACTGGAACAAAACAAGGAGAGGTGGCCGAACCTAGGATAGGGAAGCAAGTCTATGCGGCGACTCCTCAAGGCAGCTGGCGATGATCAGTTGGTGGCGCAGAGGTGGGAAGAAGGCGACAGCAGTTTGAGAAGCCTCTTCTTCTTTTTGGAAACTAGAAAAACTCAGGTCAGAGGAGGAAAAAATGCGACGGCGGTTGGGGAGAAAGCGGCTAAGTACAGGCGATGGGGCGGTGGAGGGCTAGGTGCAGGCGATACTTTTTTTTTGGAGAAGGTGGCGACTGCTAGAAGTTGAGGTCGGAGGAGCTAGGAGCAGGATCGGGATGTGATGTGGTGGCTGGAAGGGGTGCGGCAGGTCGGCGTCAAGTGTGGAGGGAGGTCGGGTTTGGAATATGGTGATGGAAGAAGCAGCTTCCTTTCGTTTTTTTCTTCTCTCTGTTGCTTTTAAAATTTCGAATGAAATAGATCGGAAGAGAAAAAATATAAGTGGAGATAACGTGGCCCCCACGCATGAATAGATATTTGAGCGTTTACTGCTTCAACCACTACCAATTCTCAAGTGCACTAATTCAAACTATTTAGACGGAATAATGATATATATTTTTAAATGGGATGTCCTTATAACATATAATTTAACTTATAACATCCTATATAAACAATATTATCCGGTTGTTAACTCGAAGCAAAATAATGCGCGGAACAAACCAAGGATCCAAACATGCGAAACGAAACACCGTTGTGCTTAGAGTGTCAATATGAACACGTTAACACACAGGAAATTGGTATTTAGCGCTCGAGTGAAATTTAATAATTATGCAATACCGGCTGTTGCAACCGTAAATCTATCGTATAAATCGATTTAAACGGAGCTAGCGAAATCGAAATACGATGAAATGAACGTCGACGTTTTTATTATAATTTTTTCTACAAAATTTCCTTGTAAAATATTTAAATTTCTAAAACCAAATTTTTTTACTGTTTTATTCACAACTGATTTTTCGTTTAATTTCAAATCATTCTAAATTTCTGTTTTATAAATTAATTCACATTTTATTATTTTAACTAATCTTCCGCAATGTAAATCTAAATTCAAATTTTTAAATTTCTGAACTTAATTAATTTAATTGAATACTTCCACAGAGCTGTAAATTTCGGAATCGTTACATTACCGGATATGTTCCTATAGCCTAAGTTACCTCGATGGACATCGTGACACATATCCACCAGTGGCTCGTCAACGCGTAGCCTCGGTCACAACCCTGCTTTGCCTATAGGTAACAGATTATTGGCTTAAGCGACACAAGGGGTTGTAGATCACTTATCATATGGGTCATCTAACCCAAACCTCGTGATGCGCATCGAATATAAAGTACAACGATGGTGTCATGGATCTAAGGCACGACCGCACGATCAGACCGCTAGGGTGGATACTGGTCAATCTGGTTTACTCTCGAACCATAAGAGGAGCTAGACAAAGGTAAACAAACATATAGAATATATACAACAGCTACCATGCAACTCTACATGTAAGTCACCACGTGACAATTAAATACTCAACGCAACGAGTATCACATACAATATGCCTCATATTGAGTATCATTCATAAGCAAAATAATAATCAAATAAATAACACAATGGCGTCTCATACCACTGTGTGTTACTAGTCCATTTATTCAGTGCTTAGGCATCACACTCCCCCTTCTTTATTCTATATGACAAGTCCAATGAATAATGGAAAAACAGTTACCAAAAGTCTCATACCAAACGGTATCACTTATCCGTTTATTCAGATTTATTGTCACATGGAATAAAATAACACCAATTAATTAGAAAGATGTCATCACCGTATCATTTTAAAACATAAGTCAAATCAACATCAACGGTGAATCATTCATAGCAAAATCAATGCAGCAGAAATAAGAAATAATAATAAAATGCCATTTAATCTAATGTATATAATAAACATCTTATTTAATTATTCATATTGATTATAAATAATTCATAAAACGTTAAAACATTGGATAATACTTTTGATATTAAAATACATATAAAAAAATGAGAACTACATATAATTCAATTCAATATAACAGAAAAGAGAAATCAGAAAAGTATAACTGTTAGCACCAAAATTGGTCACTAACCTCGTTGAGAAAGATTGTGTAGAGATATAAGTGATGAAGTTAAATTTAAACAAGGAAGAATATGCTAATTGGAATGCGGAAAGTAAGAAAACCGGATTTATAGTGGTTCGGCGTAATTGCCCACGTCCACTTTGAGGTTAAACTTTATTGCTTTACTTGATGATTGATTACAGATACAATCCGTCGATCAAACACTTGAATACCATTGCTAAGTAAAGAGGATGAGTCTTGAAAGCGGCAGAGTCTCCCCAGTGTTCCCGAAAAAAGGTCCCTTTCACTGTGCCCCTGCCCCTCTATTTATAGACAAAGGTGGGTTGGACTTCTCTGGTGGGCCTGGTAGCTGAATAACTCGGTACAGATGGACTGGTCCCTATATGTCGAACCAAACAGGCCGAACGGTCGGATGCCGAACCATCTTCCCTATGCCGAACGATGCTTGTTATGTGGGAAGAGTGGGCCGAGCAATAATTGTAGCCGGACAAACTGGGAAGAATGCCGAACAATCATCTTATGCCGAATAGAGGTGAGGTGCCGAGTGGGGAGTGTATGCCGAGCAATCTTTGGATGCCGGACGAACTTGGAAGCCGAACACTCCTGGATGCCGAGCGCTTGCCAATGCCGAGCGCTTCTGGATGCCGAGCGCTCCTGGATGCCGAGCCCTCTTGGATGTCGAGCGCTCCTGGATGCCGAGCGCTCCTGGATGCCGAGCGCTCCTGGATGCCGAGCGCTCATGGATACCGAGCGCTCCTGGATGCCGAGCGCTCCTGGATGCCGAGCGCTCCTGGATGCCAAGCGCTCCTGGACGCCGAGTATTTGCCAATGCCGAGTACTTAGTTGCCTGGTCAAATCTCCAGGAAACACTTGCCCCCAAAAGTGTATTACGTGACCGAATCGTGATACGCTTTGAATTACATATCCGCTGTACTTCGCCTCGAATCTAGGTTAACTCTTCTTGGAGATGCCTTCTTGGGAATATCAGTGGTGGAGGTGTGTGCCGAGCATGGTATAAATGCCGAACGAGGCATTCGAAACCGAACGCTCCTCAAGTGTCGAACGACTTTGTATGCCGATGCCGAACGCTATGGCTTTAACCGGTTCCACCGGATATAGCCTTTTTGACTTCTTCTTCTTCCCTATAAAAGCCGGCACCTTCTTCCTTCTTCTCTTTTCACACTTTTAACACTTCTGTCTTGCACCTGCTGATGTTTCTAGTTAACATCCTTCAACAATTCATCGATCCTTCCCAAGTCTTCAACCTACCAACTAGGTATCGATTCTTCCACCTAAATCCTTCCTTAAAACGGTCTTTACGCTCGAGTTACTTAACTGATAGGGTGGAAGGAAGAGTGAGTAGAGATAAGCCTTCTAGGAAGCTGTTGGTAGACGTGTTGTGGTTCGGCATAAATCTCTTGTGCCGGACGAGATTGGAGGAAAAAAGAACATAGGAGAAGTAGGAGATAGTTAGGGGCGTCGAATGGTAAGGTCTGGCATGACTTGCCGAACGATTCGTCCTCGTTGTTCAGTGTGGATGGAGGAAGAAGAGAGGAATGAGGTCGCTGTTAAGGACGGTGTGTCGAGCGTTGTCTCGGCCGAACAAGATTTTGGCCGAACGATGCTTTGCTGAACAGTCACAAACGCTGTACCACACTTAGGCCGAACAATACAAATGCTGAACAATCATGAGTGCCGAACAATACAGATGCCGAACAATCATAAGTGCCGAACAATACAAATGATGAACAATCATGAGTGCCTAACAATACAGATGCCGAACAATCATAAGTGCCGAACAACATAAATGCCGAACCACACTTAACAAAACAAGGACAAGGACCCAGGCGTACTAGCATATGAAACTAACCCGGATCATTAACTCCCTAGCTTTTGTAGACATAAATCTGAACTTAGATTAACATACGTTTTTTGAATCTAAAACTGTAATCACCACAAGGTAGGCTTTTTGAGACGGTCAGCGATGACGGTCTTCGAAGGCGATGATTCGAAGCTCAATTTTATATCTTTGTAACCTTCAAATTCCCAACGCTTATACACGATTGCTTGCACTAGTTTACACACCACGTGGGGGGAATATTCGTGTTGTTAATTCTAACGTTGAACATTTTTCAAGTATAGTTTTCACAGGCGCTTAGCCAGATTCACTATTTATTGGGGATGTCTAAAAAATCTTGCTCCGCCACTATATCTGATAGGCCTGGGCCGTCATCAAGGCAAGAAGTCACGGACACTTCAAATCCGTCGACTTCCCCTGCTCATAACTTAGCTCCTGATGCCTTGGAGGCATCGATTCTCTTGGACAATCCGATCGACTCACAGGCTTCGAAGATTAACGAAGTCGTGCTTCGGCGAATATGTTCCATCCACGGAATCCCTTTTGTCGATGTGTTGGTCCCGTCGAGACATGATCGTCCTCACTTGCCCCCAGTCGGATATACTGCTTGTAACAAGTTCATGTGCTGGATGGGCAACGTGCCTCCATTCAATTTATTTCTTCGGGACGTGTTGCAGTACATATACATTGCCCCGTCGCAGCTGCATCCAAACGGTCATGCGTTCATATACGGGACCTACCTACATTTCATGGCCGTCTTCTCTAGGCCTCCAACTTCTGGCGACATCAGATATATTTATATGATCAAGAAACGGAAAGATAGCCCCTCCTTTATGTTCCTCGAGTCGTACCACAAATGCCAGATTTTAACCGGAGCATGTAGCAAATTCGCCCTGTACAAACAAGAATGGTTCTATGTGCGTTGCCCTCCTGGTTTCGCGAGGAGATGGGTCGAAGGCAGTAAGTCTCTTCCCTGAGTCATCATTCGCGCTCAATCGGAGCTATGTTTTTTTCTAACTCCTTGTTTCATCTTTTCAGGTATTAACCCGCGTCCTGAGGGCCGAGGATATTCTGAGGCCGTCGAAGCCATTAGAGCTCTTCTTGTCGAGGATCGGGACATCCGAACCATCATTTCAAATGAATCATTGTCGCGGTTCGGTTTGTTAGCAGGAGGTCGCCGGATTAGCCTTTCGGAGGGCATTTCCATTCCCAAATCCGCTCCCGCTAAAGGGAAAAAACAAGCTGGATCGTCATCACGCCATACCCTCGATGCACATGAAGGGGGAGAACACAAGGGGGATGAAGCTCCTGAGACACAAGGCGAGAATGTGGGTCATGCTTGGAACCCGGCGGTCGAAGTGCACGATATTGAAACGTCATCTTCCCCTTCGAAGGGAAAAAAGAAACTGACGTACAAGATACGGAAGGAGAAAGTTGGCGGAACTTTCAAAGTCACGCTCGTCCCGTCAGAGAAGAGGCTTCTTCACAGCACATGTAAAGTTCTTTAAAGGGTCTGTCGAACCTTACCATCCCCGACGATATACTCAATTATGGTTTTGACGATCCGGAAGCCCTTAAGTTTCATTCGCCCCCTAGAGGCAATGCGGGAGTTCAACCTCCAGTTCAGGGAGATAACACTCCAATCAGTAAAGATAAAGGAACCGGTCTGTCGGGGGGAACACTAGGACACACACGCACGCACGCACTTCACCATACACTTCAAGTTTTTCCATTACCCCGATTTTTCCTAACTCGTTGCTATTTTTATTCTTTGCAGGCGATCAGCGGGTCAAACGCGGAACGGAGATGAAGTGTCAAACTTATCATCATCTAGCGCCCCGATTACTTGAGCGTCAGGGCCAGGAGTTACTCCCGCATGAGCAACACCGCTTGTTTTCTCTGCCTCCTCCTTGGCGTCGTCGCTCCTCGGAGTTGGTTCAGGATCAGAGCAACCTGCATAAAAAACATAAAGAACAGGCGTTAGGACAAATGACCGCTACTTGAAAATGACAGGTCTTTTAACTTCAAAAGGAAGAGTTTTATACCGGGTTCTGGCTGGCTATCAGTTGCACGTGGAGTTTCACCCTCTAGAATAGGGGATAGCGTATGAACGCCAAGCCCGGGATCTTCTGGATCATAGCCGGCATGCTACCCAAATGGATCAAGTGTTGGCCGACCGGCCGATTGAGCAGAAGGAGGAGCATCAGAAGGAGGAACTGCAGCCTTAGCCCCAGACGGACCAGCTTCGTCATCTTTCTCTTTTGATGAGGGAGAGCCTTTGCTATAAAGAGCTAAAGCCGCAGATAAGTCCGCTGGCTCGTTCCCCCTGAGAAATTCCTTCACCAGAGCATCCTCATCGACTTCCTCCGAGCCCGACTCGATTTTATTGATCTTTATCAAAGTCTCCCAGGCTTCAGCTAGAGATTCAAGATAGCCCTCGCCTAGGAATGTCAAGTCGCGGTGCATAAGGACGCGGGCGCCATACTCGGCGATCAACGGGTCAAACATGCACTTGACCTCTTCCCTACCGGCCTCTGCAGCTGCTTCGAGGCGAGAGTCAATCTCCTCAGAAGCTTTTCTCTTGCCCTCCTCTCGGGCTTCGTTTTTAACTATCTCAACCCTAGCAAGTTCATCATCGAGCTTCGTTTTCAAGAGCCGTGTAGCAATGATTTCGTCACAGTATCGTTGGGACTCTTCTTGAGCGGCTGTTTTCTCCTCTTTCTCCTTAGAGAGCAATTCTTTCAACTCTCTGACTTGCAGGGCAAGCGCGTCCCTTTCTTTCTGGATAGAATATTTTTCTAAGGCAAGGGCTCCGCTGCGCTGGACTGCTTCATCAAGTTCCTTTTTATGGGTCGCCTCTAGACGAGTGACGGCCTCGGCAGTATCTTTTGCACTTTGCTCTGCGGCTTCAAGTTTCGACTTGTACGAAGCAAGCTCTTCATCTTGGCTCTTGATGATGTCCTTGTCAAAGCCAGCTTCCAACTTCAAACGGTCGATCTCCTGTTGGCGCTCAACAGATACCTCTGAGACCTTTTCGACCAAGTGTATAAACGCGTCATGTTGAACATAGACGTCATTGTTGCAGGCGATGGCACTCTGCTTGACGTGCCCTGGGATATGATGAATAGCTGGGAGGAATTTCAGGCCATCAAAGCAGATTTTTGGGAATTTGGCCTTAAGATCGACCATCTTCTCTGCTATAGTTGGGTCAGCCGCGGGAGTAGGGGGGAGAGGCTTTGAATAAAATTAAAATAGCAACGAGTTAGGAAAAATCGGGGTAATGGAAAAACTTGAAGTGTATGGTAAAGTGCCTGTGTGCGTGTGTGTCCTAGTGTTCCCCCCGATGGACCGGTTCCTTTATCTTTACTGATTGGAGTGTTATCTCCCTGAACTGGAGGTTGAACTCCCGCATTGCCTCTAGGGGGCGAATGAAACTTAAGGGCTTCCAGATCGTCAAAACCATAATTGAGTATATCGTCGGGGATGGTAATGTTCGACAGACCCTTTAAAGAACTTTCCATATGCTGTGAAGAAGCCTCTTTCTCTGACGGGACGAGCGTGACTTTGGAAGTTCCGCCAACTTTCTCCTTCCGTATCTTGTACGTCAGTTTCTTTTTTCCCTTCGAAGTGGAAGATGACGTTTCAATATCGTGCACTTTGACCGCCGGGTTCCAAGCAGGACCCACATTCTTGCCTTGTGTCTCTGGAGCTTCATCCCCCTTGTGTTCTCCCTCTTCGTGTGCATCGGGGGTATGGCGTGATGACGATCCAGCTTGTTTTTTCCCTTTAGCGGGAGCGGATTTGGGAATGGAAACGCCCTCCGGAAGGCTAATCCGGTGACCTCCTGCTAATAAACCGAACCGCGACAATGATTCATTTGAAATGATGGTTCGGATGTCCCGATCCTCGGCAGGAAGAGCTCTAATGGCTTCGACGGCCTCAGAATATCCTCAGCCCTCAGGACGCGGGTTAATACCTGAAAAGATGAAACAAGGAGTTAGAAAAAAGCATAGCTCCGATTGAGCATGAATGATGACTTAGGGAAGAGACTTACTGCCTTCGACCCATCTCCTCGCGAAACCAGGAGGGCAACGCACATAGAACAATTCCTGTTTGTACAGGGCGAATTTGCTACATGCTCCGGTTAAAATCTGGCATTTGTGGTACGGCTCGAGGAACATAAAGGAGGGGCTATCTTTCTGTTTCTTGATCATATAAATATATTCGATGTCACCAGAAGTTGGAGGCCTAGAGAAGACGGCCATGAAAAGTAGGTAGGTCCCGTATATGAACGCGTGACCGTTTGGATGCAGCTGTGATGGGGCGATGTCTATGTACTACAACACGTCCCGAAGAAATAAATTGAATGGAGGCACGCTGTCCATCCAGCACATGAACTTGTTACAAGCAGTATATCCGACTGGGGGCAGGTGAGGACGATCATGTCTCAACGGGACCAACACATCGGCAAAAGGGATTCCGTGGATGGAGCATATTCACCGAAGCGTGACTTCGTTAATCTTCGAAGCCTGTGAGTCGATCGGATTGTCCAAGAGAATCGATGCCTCCAAGGGATCAGGAGCTAAGTTATGAGCAGGGGAAGTCGACGGATTTGAAGTGTCCACGACTTCTTGCCTTGATGACGGCCCAGGCCTATCAGATATAGTGGCGGAGCTAGATTTTTTAGACATCCCCAATATATAGTGAATCTGGCTAAGCGCCTGTGAAAACTATACTTGAAAAATGTTCAACGTTAGAATTAATAACACGAATATTCCCCCCACGTAGTGTGTAAACTAGTGCAAGCAATCGTGTATAAGCATTGAGAATTTGAAGGTTACAAAGATATAAAATTGAGCTTCGAATCATCGCCTTCGAAGACCGTCATCGCTGACCATCTCAAAAAGCCTGCCTTGTGGTGATTACAGTTTTAGATTCAGAAAACGTATGTTAATCTAAGTTCATATTTATGTCTACAAAAGCTAGGGAGTTAATGATCCGGGTCAGTTTCATATGCTAGTACGCCCGGGTCCTTGTCCTTGTTTTGTTAAGTGTGGTTCGGCATTTATGTTGTTCGGCACTTATGATTGTTCGGCATCTGTATTGTTCGGCACTCATGATTGTTCAGCATTTGTATTGTTCGGCACTTATGATTGTTCGGCATCTGTATTGTTCGGCACTCATGATTGTTCAGCATTTGTATTGTTCGACCTAAGTGTGGTACGGCGTTTGTGACTGTTCAGCAAAGCATCGTTCGGCCAAAATCTTGTTTGACCAAGACAACACTCGACACACCGTCCTTAACAGCGACCTCGTTCCCCTCTTCTTCCTCCATCCACACCGAACCACGAGGATGAATCGTTCGGCAAGTCATGCCAGACCTTACCATTCGACGCCCCTAACCATCTCCTACTTCTCCTATGTTCTTTCTTCCTCCAATCTCGTCCGGCACAAGAGATTTATGCCGAACCACAACACGTCTACCAACAGCTTTCTAGAAGGCTCACCTCTACTCACTCTTCCTTCCACCCTATCAGTTAAGTAACTCGAGCGTAAAGACCGTTTTAAGGAAGGATTTAGGCGGAAGAATCGATACCTAGTTGGTAGGTCGAAGACTTGGGAAGGATCAATGAATTGTTGAAGGATGTTAACTGGAAACGTCAGCAGGTGCAAGGCATAGGTGTTAAAAATGTGAAAAGAGAAGAAGGAAGAAGGTGTCGGCTTTTATAGGGAAGAAGAAGAAGTCGAAAAGGCTATATCCGGTGGAACTGGTCAAAGCCATAGCATTCGACATCGACATACAAAGTCGTTCGGCACTTGAGGAGCGTTCGGTTTCGAATGCCTCATTCGGCATTTATACCACGCTCGGCACACACCTCCACCACTGATATTCCCAAGAAGGCATCTCCAAGAAGAGTTCACCTAGATTCGAGGCGAAGTACATGGGATATGTAATTCAAAGCATATCACAATTCGGTCACATAATACACTTTTGGGGGCAAGTGTTTCCTGGAGATTTGACCAGGCAACTAAGTACTCGGCATTGGCAAATACTCGGCGTCCAGGAGTACTCTACATCCAGGAGCGCTCGGCATCTAGGAGCGCTCGGCATCCAGGAGCGCTCGCCATACAGGAGCGCTCGACATCTAGGAGCGCTCGACATCCAGGAGCGCTCGGCATTGGCAAGCGCTCGGCATCCAAGGAGCGCTCGGCATCCAGGAGTGTTCGGCTTCCAGGTTCGTCCGGCATCCAAAGATTGCTCGGCATACACTCCTCACTCGGCACCTCACCTCTGTTCGGCATAAGAGGATTGTTCGGCATTCTTCCCAGTTTGTCCAGCTACAATTATTGCTCGGCCCACTCTTCCCACATAACAAGCATCGTTCGGCATGGGGAAGATGGTTCAGCATCTGACCGTTCAACCTGTTTGGTTCGGCATATAGGGACCAGTCCATCTGGACCGAGTTATTCAGCTACCAGGCCCACCAGAGAAGTCCAACCCACCTTTGTCTATAAATAGAGGGGCAGGGGCACAGTGAAAGGGACCTTTTTTCGGGAACACTGGGGAGACTCTGCCGCTTTCAAGACTCATCCTCTTTACTTAGCAATGGTATTCAAGTGTTTGATCGACGGATTGTATCTGTAATCAATCATCAAGTAAAGCAATAAAGTTTAACCTCAAAGTGGACGTAGGCAATTACGCCGAACCACTGTAAATCCGGTGTTCTTACTTTCCGCATTCAAATTAGCATATTCTTCCTTGTTTAAATTTAACTTCATCACTTATATCTCTACACAATCTTTCTCAACGAGGTTAATGACCAGTTTAATATATATATATATATTAAACATTCAATCAATATTTAATAATATATCATTCATATCCAACTCCCTATATACATATTCTCAAAACTTCCAAACTCACTTTACAGGTCAATAATAATTATAGAATCTATTTTATAATTTTTCTAAAACATAATACTTTAAAATAAATTTAAGAATCTCAAAAATAATTCTTTTCAATTCAAACAATAGTTTATAATTCAAAGCCTTCACTTTATATTTTAACAGTTAGAAACAAATTATTTTCAAAATAATTTTTATATCCAAAATAATTTCTAAGAAATCAGATTATTTTTCGATCAATTATTATTTATTTATAAACATACTTCAATTTAATTTTAAAATACTAAAATAATTTATCGAAGCGTTCAAAAATAATTTAAAACCAGAAAATCAATTGAACATCCAAAAATATGAATTATGGAACAAAATCCTCCAAAAACAACAACAAATCATCAATAAATTTTACCATGTGGCCGAGTCAAATACCATCGAAATTCGACCATCGATACAATGTACATGCAATATAAACAAAATCACACAAATTGAAATGCAAACGCATAATATCTCCTTTGAATTTCAGACATCCAACGAATACAAACTCTCAACATCAATTCCCAATTTCATACACAATAACACAAAACCAATCTAATATCCCAAACACATTTCAATATATATTCGCAATCAAATCATTCAAGCAGTGTAATCTAATCGGGATATGTAACTATATAATTGCAGGATACGTAATTATATAATTAGCAGACAATGAAATAAATATGGATATGAGTGAGAAAACTCACCGAATTGCTGAGCGAAAATACTGCCTTCGCCTTATTTCTTCATCTCCATTTTTCAATTGTCGTGCACAAGAGTTTACATACACCTTACCACTCGTGGCTGCCATCACCAATGCTCACTTTCCTATCAACTACTAGAATGGCTGCAGCACCTCATGCCATGTCACGTCCACTCTTCCTCCATCAACGGCATAAGTTGCACCAACCTCATCAACACTGTCGTCTTTAGCCTCCCCTTCCACTCAATCGCTCGTGCCCATGTCGTGCAACCCCAACACCAAAAGTCATGATCACACCGCCATGCCTTGACGCCAATGGCATCGACAACACCTCCTCCTGGGTTGCGATTAATTACCTCGAGTTTTGATTTTTTTCCCTTTCGTTTATGAATTTCCAAATTCGATTTTGAAAGAGGATTAGGGCACAATTTCATAATTGAACGGGTTGATTCCAGAATAGTGGAGAAAGTTTGCAGGTTGTAATAACATGGACTTGGGCCTGAATTATATTTGGGCCAGTTTAAATTATTTAATTAAAATTTTCTTCTCTTCTCTTTTAAACAATACTTTTTATTTGTTTTCAAATTTATCCCAATCCAATTCAAATTAATTTACACTTAAAAAATATTTCATATTCAATTTAAAATATTTTATTTAATTCAATAAGTTATTCGAAAGGAATTTTTTAATTTATTTCAATTTATTAAAACAATATCTTTTATTAAATAGACTTCAAATGAATAAGATTTATTTTCAAAATAATAATTATCAAAAAAAGTCGAGTTAAATTTTTTTATTTAATTTAAATTTAATTAATTTATAGCATAGAAAGCAGGGTTATTACAATAAATGTGCACGAGAACAAGGAAAAAGCTATTTTAGTTTTGGAATTTCTATTTTCATGCATTATCAACGACGTACGAGAATCTATTTTTGGATTTAATTCCGTTTTAGTGCTTTAAAACAAGCCTCCTTATGCGTATTGTACATGGAAAAATTTGAAGAAAATCCAAGATGACGAGGAAATTTCCAACATACAACGGGATTGGTACCAAATAGAGTGGTAAGAATGTAAAATCTTGTACCTAAGTTCCTTTTCCCGACATAGGAGTAAACGTCTAGGACACAAAAATATGACGCGTTAGATTTTTAGATGGTAGGAATTGGATGCAAAATTTGTTGAACCATACTACTATTCGTAGGAGTATGGAATTATTATGTGAAAAGGATCTTTTAAAACCTGCATACATATAGAACTACCAGTATATGTAGGTTGTTTGTATCATATTTTCAAAAATGTTTTTAAAAAAAATACATTCGTAGAGGAGGGCCTGATTTAGAATCATCCTACATACAAGTTTTCTATGTTGTGATACACTATACACTTATGCACATTTGGCTGCATGGTTGGTTGTACACTAATTGTTTGGATAGTTTAGGATGGTTACTGCACTACCCGTATAGGGGGAAGAATGTAACACCCCATAAATTTATGTTATAATTTAATAATTAATTATGCTCCAGAAATGAAATTTAAGAAAACAGTGGAATTTATCTATGAAACTTGCACCATTGCATTCATGGCGATTTTCCGAGTAACATTCATATTTGGAGTTTTGTTATAAGAGTTCAAACGAAGAAGTTATAGGCGTTTAAAGAAATCGAAACGGAAATAATTAAATAATAAATTCTGGTAATAAATATATAATTAAACCGGGGCACCACTGGTCGACCCTTACACGGTCGACCACTCATAGGTGAGCGGTCGACCGGTCGAGGCATTTTGGCTATGGCTTGAACCTCGGCCAACGGTCCAGATTCATTAATTTTAATCTAACGGATATGACTGATTCGAAAGCCTATAAATACAGGTCTAATCCCTCCCTTCTCTTCTCATATTTTTGATCAAGGGCAGCGAAGCTTTGCCGTTTCCTCTTCGCCACTATTCCTCCTAACTTTAAAATAATTTGTATTTATACAAATTGGAGAAGAGCATAAAATAAATAGAAGAAGAGAAGGAGCGGATCAGCGTTGCATAATAAAAAGGTAAATTTCAATACTATAAATCTATATTCCTCTTTTTCCAAAATTTCTTCTCAGATCTGTAATTTTAATGGTATGTGTGTACACTTTTCTACATATTTCTTGGGAGTAGAAAGGAAATGGAATTGATTCAAGAAATTAGATTCAGATCTGGGGATTTGGAAAGCATTTAAAGGTAAGTGGGAAATTATGTAATTTACTAATACCATTGGAATTTGTTTCGTTGGAATTTTATTTGATGCCTATGCCTAAATAAAGATCTAAAGATTATAGGCTTGAATTAAGTGCATAAAAAATCGCCTACATGTTCTATGAATGAATAGGAATGTTGTTTACACTCAGATCTAGAAATCGGTCTCCAAGTTATTAAAAGTTGAATATGGATAAAATATAAAATTTGTTCCAGATCTACAGTTGGGCTGTAGAAATATTAGTATAATTTATATTTGTTCTGATTCTATTAGAATGTGAAATATGTATTTTAATTTGTAGGAAGTATTATCCGTTTAACCTTCATGAATTTATCTAATATCTTAATTTCATAGAAAAAGTGCAAAGTTTGATTTGACAAGAAATATACATCAAAAGAAGAAAGAGATGTGTAAAGCATAGATTTTCTTTCCATAGTTTACACTGTCTATTTCAATAATGAGGAAATAAATGATTCCTTGTAATTTCAAACTAAGCAAACTTAATTTAGGTTAATTTATGGAAGGTTATAACAGAAAACCTTTTTGGAAGGATAATTCTAGCAGATTGAAATATATAATGAAATATTCTAGTTAAAAGATTAATAACTGGAAATGTAAAATAAATTTATAAACATATATAAATGCACTAAAACATCCAAAATAATAAAAAAAATTAATACAGCGTATTATGCGTTAATGTTCGCATTAAATGTAAACTGAACGTTAAAATAGATCGTGTAATAAATGGTAGAATTGGAAAATAAAGATGGAAGGATTATAACCCCAAAAATGAATATGCAATAAATGTGCAATAAATTGGGAGTTACAATAATTTGAATAAGTTACAAATGGATGGGATGAGACCGATTAATGAAATTAGTGGGTTAATCAGGGAAAAGATAAGGAAGAAATGATGGTAAGGTTTGAATAAGTAAATAAATGTCTTTGGGAACCGTTAGTTAAATTAATAATCATTTATTACAGACAAAAGAGACATTTATAAAGATAATCAATAAAACATGCTAAGTGGTAATTAAATATCATAAGGTAGGATAATTGTCATTATAGAAAATTATGCAACCTTAAATATGCAAATAGAGATTAGTGGGCTTTATCTAATAATAAATCTTAGAATAATTAATTTGACTTAGTGGGTTGGACGCAAGGTCGGTAGATTTACACAACAGAAGTCCACCCTTCACTCGGAGCCTGCTAGTAGTTGTGTGCACTTACTACTGATCTGAGACATCTCCAACCATAGGACTGGTGAGAAAAGGGATATGCGAAGGATGCGGTACCTACTTCTGGGTCAGAGGTATTAAGTGGTTGATTAAGGGCGTGCCTCCTCCCTATTTAGGAAGTATTAAACGGTCAGGGTTAGCGGTTAGGCACGGTAAAGGATATCTCAGAAAGGTCCACTTCAATAGGAAGTATTAAGTGGCCGAAGAGATTTCTATGCAAAGTTAGCTAGATAGGTACCGATGAAGGATCCATCTTTGGATTAGGTATTAACTGACGGGAACCTGTCTTAAATAAGGTATTAAATTGTCAGGGTCTGCCTAATTCCATTAAGAAGGTATTAAGTGGCTTGGGTACTATCTCTTACATGTATAGAACATTATTAACGATAAATGCGGCAATTATACATTATAAAGTCGTATATAGAAGTCATCGGTGTCTATAGCTTGAACTGATAGACCAATGTTGACGATGCACGGGGCTTGCTTCGGGGACTGGGGTATTAAATGGTCGTTGGGTATGCCTCCTCCATATTCAAGAAGTATTAAGTGACCGGGTTTTGGGTAGCGTATGCACAATAGACGTATGTCAGTATTATATACCTTGGAGAAGGTTCAGTAGACATTCGTATGTGCATTTAACAAATTAATCGTAAGTAATAAGACATAACATTTAAATGGAAACCAATCGGTATAAGTTTGTGTTATGGATTAAGTATGTAATTTTTCAATCACCAGAATGTTGTTCTGACCCCTCCTCATTACAACCCATAGGATATAATTAGAGGAACAGTCACTGGAGCAAGATGGAATGGTTGATGGAGAAGCCTTCTTATTCCTACTCGGTACTGACAAGGCAATTAGATATCCACGGAATATCATTGGTTCCGAGGTAGTAGCCTCAGTCGATATTTATATCCTATTATATTTCCTATTCTGCTATGAGTTTAGTTTGATCAATCTATGATGTACTTATGTTTATTACAGGTTACCAAACCTAATGATCTGTACCCTAACGGACTTGGATTCGATTTTTGCTGAAATTCGGACCTATTAAGGTGCGGGTTTTACAGATAGAGAAAAGGATAAGATCTACTTTTCTCTCCATTTGACTTCCTATTTATATGCCACTCTCTATAAGATTCTTTTTGATACTTTTTCTCTCCTCTCCCTCTGGAAATTTCGACTAGGAAACCTTATTAAACCCAAAAGAAATCCAAGCCCAAATCACATCAAAATTCTTCGATTCGATTGTCGGTAGTACACCGGTTCAGAAGCCGGCAACTCTAGAACTTGGAATTTGATTCAAGAAGCCATTTCATCATTTCAAAGTGAGATTCTAAGACTTGGTGAAAGGTATTCAACTTGTTTACTAATTTATTTAATATTATTATTTATTATTGTAATATACTTTAGGTTATTAGATTATGTTATAAATCTAGTATATTGATGTTCTGTCACATATTGGATTGTTGAATATATTGGCGCATCTATACATTTAAAAAAATTGTTTTGTATGTTTGCTACTATTAAACTCACATCCTAAAAAATAAAAAATAACAAGAAAAACCATTTTTTAAATAAATAATATCATATATGATTTTATCAATTAATAAATTATATCCTAAAGATTAAAATCACATAATAATTATATAAAAATCTCTAAAATATTGGTTTTGCAGAACAATAATTCGGTAGCAAATTTTACTTTATTTTAATATATATATTTAAATTTATTATATATATATAAATATTAATATAACTATTTATTTAACTAGAAATTGATATTATATATATATATTAATATAAATTAAAATTAATTATAAATTTTACTTAATTACATCACATAATTTCTAGATGTCGATAATATTTTTTAATAATTTTAACAATTAATTTCGATCAGTTTTTAAATTGTTTATTTAAAAATTATTTTATAAATCCGGAAAGAATTATTTTTTTATGTTGTGAGCTCCAACCCAGCTAGCATCAATTTATATATATATATATATATATCTGTGTGTGTTTGTATGTATATGCACATGTGTTTGTTTATTTATAATTATTTATTAATTAAAACAAGAAAATTATTCTGTTCTTTGGTTTGCAATAGTAATAAAAAAAATAAAAATTATTTTATATTAATTATTAAATGATTTTTATATTTAATATGAATGAACATTTGAGCAAATATATCTTAAATATTTTATATAAATTATTACAATTATTATTTCCACATATTTATATATAAATATATGATTGTATTTTATAAATGTATAATTTTATGTAAACATATATACATAACATTTGATGCTTATATATATATATATATTCATTTAGACATAACATCGATTATTAGAGGGGGTAACATGTCCATTGCAGTGTAAATCTCAGCACATATACACGGGCATGTCAAACAATGCACGCTTTATTATGTTGCACGTGCATGTACACACATATGTATATATGATACATATATTCAAACATAATAAAAAATAAAGTAAAACTTTATTTATAAAATGAAATGAAATAATGATTATATTTAAAATAAATTTAAAAAAGTTATACATGAATTAGACTTCATAAGCCCAATAAAGATCCAAAATGGTAAAAAAAAATTGAAATTTACTCATTCTTCTATCGCGGGCTGGCCCAGTTCCAACGATGGTTTCATAGCCAAATAGCCTGTACAGTCTAAATTAGTCATATTAGGGCTAATTAATTAAGCTTACGACCCAGTTAGTAGGACGTCTAAGAATGGTAGTGTCTAGGCTAGATTGTCGGGTAATCAAGTACCCTATCCTACCAGGCCATTGGCCTGGCCCGAATAGTTATGTGATCCCAAAGGTTGACCCTAATAGAAAATGCCCGATTTGAATTGGACATTGGGTTAGTTTCAAAAAAAATGGTAAAGAGTCTGTTATCATATTGTTGTAAGGATTCCTTTTAATGGTTTGACCGTTTGGAAAGGAAATCAAATGCATGAGAGTGGATGTAACCTAAGGTACAGTTGGGATGAAGAGAGTGAATGATCACTTCTACTTCATAAAGAAACATTAGAAACGAGAATTGTAATATAATAATTGATACGTAAAATTGGAATGAGAATTTAAAAAAAATTCAAAATGTATTTTCGCATAGAAAATTGTTTTCTCTAAGATTAATTTCATTGAGTTTAAGATATTTGATCTGAAAGTTCTCAATGTAATCAGTTACAGCAAATGAAATACATAGCCTTTATTAAGTGGTTGAATGGAGCTTCATATTAATATGTTATTATAGTAATGGCGAAAATAGTGGGAGCATGCCATAAGGCACTTACTGACCGCATCAAAATATGAAAATTGTTTTCGTAAAACATACCAAACATTATTTATGAAATAATGATTGTTTTTCAGTGTGAACTGAAAAATAAACGTAGTTTTATTTCAATATGAGTATTATGAATATTTGGTATAAAATAAAACTATAATAGTGGTATTTGAGATGCATTGAAAAATACAAAAGTATCTAAATTTATTTGGAATTATTTTAAAATTATAGACTAAGCCTTGGTTTGGAGAATCAATTCTTGGATTATATAATTATGAATCATATGATATTAGTTAATTATATCTCAAAAAATTAAGCGCAAAGCACCCATTCAGTGCGAGCATGATGCGGCGACCGCCCTATACCTATATAATGCGTCGTGGAGTTACTCGACCAATGCGGGATGGTAGCTAAGGGTATAAAGTAATAAAATCCAAAACAAAGAACTTATAGAACATCTCATAGAGCACACACAAAATGTAATATAATAACATAGATATAAAAGAGGTGAGATAGTGATATAATCAGATGAACCATAAATAAGAACATCAAAGTACAACAGATTCACAGATTATACAAAAAACTGAAATAGTAGAGTTTATACATCTCAAATATCCAAAGTAAACTTCAAAACTGTATCTAAATTAATACAATTATTGATATAGCTCCACAGTACTGCACAACGGAATATAAGCGATAGTAAGCTCCTAGTATGACATATGAAAGTGTAGCCTCCTACTCATACTTTGTACAGCTCCATGCGCTATGGAGACCAATTATTGCTAATATACTCATTTAAGAGTACCTGAGATAATAAGAAGCAAAACATAAATCCTCGGGTCAGACAATAGTCTGGTGTGAGCGATACATCATCTCAAAAATACTATAAAAATTGTATATAGTAAATAGGGATATAAGGTATGAAGAACCATACCTGACATGTCCTTACATCCAGAGAGTTAGCACATAACAGTCAATATAGGCTAACCTACTATCATTGCCATGTAAGTGCACTACAGTCAAAGTACAATATACAATGTCTAGGTATACTGTCGAAGATACCTACATTGTATGGCAGCCTAAAGTAGTAAACAATTATAGCAAAAATAGCATCCATCAAATAGTACTCACCATATCTTGGGTACGTTGGATACATGGTAACTCGTATAGTACAATTGCAAACCAGGGCTTCAATCGAAATCCCAGCTTTATTGGTACTTGAATCCATGCCACTTCGTAAGGCTAAGAACTAGGCTTACAATCATAAATAAAAGCCCAAGGTAATCTACCATCGCAAGATCTGGACACAATCATAAATCCAAGTGGGAGCTACCCACATATCCCTTCTTTACGATCACACTAGAAACCTCCAAATTATCAATGTTCCCTTTACACTTGTCTCCGTAGTGAAACTCAATCGTTATTCCATCACGGCTATCTCCACAGCAGAACACGGTCACAAATCCTACTCACAAGCCCTCATCATTGAACTTGTCTTTATGGATCACCGTCATAACTCCCATCATAAGTATTCATCTTCAGAATGCCTCTAGACATCCATCGTAAGTCGTAGAGCCATCGTACCAAAATTCCGAAGTCATCACCATCGTTATTGGTGTCGTCGTGTCGAAGCACTACGCTATCACTTCACGTGTCTCCACACGAAATCCAAGATCATCCTAAGTCATTTGGAGTTTCCAACTTCACTCCTCATCACCCCAAAGCACACCAGAACATGCCATGAATAAATCCCCGAAGTATTGCCGCACGATGACCTCAACTTTCACTCTCTGTCCAACTATACCCGAGCCAAGCCCCAAGTAACCCTTCCTAGACACCAAGCAGCACAAATCCCGAACAGAAAATATTGCTTGGGTGTCGAACCGAATCGACCCACCAAAACATCGGGCATTACTCAAAGCACCGGATAGAAAATCTTGCTCGGGTACCAAACCGAGCTAACCAACAAAAACACCGGGCACGACTCCAAGCACCCGACAGGAATTCTTGCTCGGGCTCGAACCAAGTCACTTCGCAAAAAACACCGAGAAGACCATTATTGGACAGCAAACATCAAACAAAAAATCTTGCTCGTTACCGAACTAAGATGGCTCACAATACTACCGAGCACGACACCAAGCAACCACCAAAACCCACTAAGCAGCAAATATTGTTCGGTTACCAAACATTAAACCACCGGACACCAAGTTGACCCTGAGCAGACCATACGCCGTGCCCAAGCGCGACTCTAAGCACTTACCACTGAACAAATGCCACCGAACATAAATGCTATAGTTTCTCCAAACTCCAATTTCTCACCAATTTACAATGCTCCGTTCTTCGATCTATATGCCTTCTGTATGTATCGTTACAACTCCTAACATCCTCTAGCGGTTCTTACCTCTAGTTCATTGTAACGAGCATTTTAAACCATACAAGCATACAAGTAAACACCATACTTGCACCAAACAACATTCCAACATGCAAACCACAAAATCATTCATAGCAATCATCATACAAGGATTCTACAACATAGCCTAACATATATCAATGCAAACACATATCCAAATAACATGTCTAGAACACCAAAAATTCATTTATATACGTTTTTACTATAGATATGGTTTTAAAATAACAATAATATATAATTTTAACTTCACAAATGGACCTAAAACATGTTAAAAATCTATATATACATATATAATAATGCGAGAGATGATAATCACTCACCATACACATAAAAAGTAGAGATTTGCACGTAAATCAAGGCAAATCCAAAAATGAACGGCATAGATCTAATTTTCCTTCTCCAAAATTGTAGATTTGCAGATCCCTAATGAATTCTCTCTCTGATCTACACTTAATCTATTATTTAGATTTGATTTGGAGGAGAAAAGAGAAGGTTTTGGATGTAGAATAGGTCAGTGGGAGCTTAGATCTATTTGAGAAGTGGTAAAAATGATTTGGGGTGATGGTTCAGCCTACTATAGCCTCCAAACCTGAAATGGGTTAGTAGGCTTGCTCCAAAACCTCACTAATTACCCAACAAGCTGCTCCAAAAACTGCCAATTTTCAAACAGCCATATCTTCTAGCCAGAAAGTCCAAATCGCTATTATGACTGCTCTACCGAAAGGGAAACCATCAATCTTTGCAATGAAAGTGCTCTTGGATGCTATTAAGGTTTCTATCAAAAATTATAGTCGTTACAAGTTTTAAGGGTAAAATCGCCAGGAAAACTCTAAATATAGGAAATGTCACTAGTATTTATTTCCCAATGTCATAAAGTCATACGACCTCATATGAATTTGAAAATAATATTTTACGATCCTCCGATACGTAAAATACGGGTCGTTACACTCCCTCTTTTAGAAATTTCTCCCCCGAAATCCCCAACACAAACAAAATAAAATCAAGCATAACTACCCTGCATGCCTAACATCCATGATCAAACATATCAAACATGCATATAGAAGTAAGGAATAATATCTACGCCTATCCTGGCATGCAGGATGCTAAACTACCATATATGATATTGAAAGTGAAAGTGAATGCGATAAACGAAAGCCTTACTAAGTAAAGAGCTCTGGATAAGCGGTCCTCATGCTCTCCTCGATATCCCAAGTGCAACCGTCTTCGCTCTAACTCCATTGAACCTTCACTAGCTCTACTATTTTTCTCCTAAGCTGCTTTGTATCACATCCGACGATGCAAATAGGCATACGAGGTCTCGATGCTTCTGGTTCAGTCTCGATATCATCTAGCTGATCCGGTTGAACCATCATGTCTGAGCCATTCGCAAACTTCCTTAGGTGAGAGACGTGGAACACGTTGTGCATGCTCGCTATCTTCTAAGGTAAGTCGACTCTATAAGCTAGGTTCCCAATCCTCTCAAGTATTGGAAAAGGACTAACAAATCTCGATGCCAACTTTCCCTTAGTACCGAATCGAATAACAATCTACGGTGGATAGATCTTGACAAATACCATATCGCCGAGGGAGAACTCTAAATTACATCTTCTTCTATCAACATAACTATTCTATTTGCCTTGAGCAGCTTTCATTCGTTGTCGAATGATCTCGATCTTCTCTGAATTCTCTCTAATCATATCTGGCTAATGTATCACTTTCTCACCAGTTTCACACCAATATGAAGGAGCGTTGTATGATCAGCTATGTAACACCACAAACGGTATCATAATGATGCTAGACTAATAATTATCGTTGTATACGAACTCTACTAAGTGCAATTGATTGTCCTACGAGCCATCGAAATCGAGAACGCGAGCTCGTAAGAGATCTTCCCAGATATGATTCACCCTCTAGGTCTGCCCATCAGTTTGTGAGTTATAAGTTGTACTAAGATGCATCTCCATCCCTAACGCCTCTTGTAAGCTCTTCCGAAACCCGCTAGTAAACAAAAGGCCTTGATCGCTCATAACTCTCTTCGGCATACCATGGAATCGCACAACCCACTTTACGTACAACTCAGCCAATTTGGATGCTGTCCAACTAGACTTAATAGGTATGAATCAAGCACTCTTCATCAATCTATTGACTATGACCCGGATGCTACCATACCCTCCTCCGGTCCTCAGTAATTCATCGATGAGGTCCATTGAAACTTGTTCCCATTTCCACTCGGCAATCTCGGGCGGTTGCAACAAACCACTTGGCTTCTTCTGCTTTGCCTTTACCAATTGACAGTTCATGAACTTCGAGATGAATGCCCTAATGTCCTTCTTCATTCATTCCCGGTAAAATGTCCGTCTTATATCATAGTATATTTTGTTGTCGTCGAGATGTATGGTCAATCTCGAATGATGGCACTCTCGTAGCACCTCATCCCTCAATTCACCAACATTAGGAACAAAAAATCTCTCGTCCTTACGGAGTCAACCATCATGGTCGAGCCGGTACTGCTTCATCTCCTAAAACTCTACTCCTTCCTCTATCTTCGCCATGATCTCGGCTAGTTTAGCATCTCACCTCTGACTAGTACCGATCCGCTCAATCAAAATAGTTCTTATCGTTAGGTTAGCCAACACTTCCGGCTCTAACTCACATCGAGGTCTAAAATCATAGCCGGTGATAAACTCCAACTGCTTCCACTATAGGAGCATCACTCCCAAGCTAGCATGACTCCTACACAAAGCATTAGCGACAGCATTTCCCTTACTAGTTGTATGGGAAATGTCAAAGTCGTAGGAGAAGGTTAAGATTCTTATAGGAGAAGAGATACTTTAGTAATTTGTGGTTTATATACAACTCTAACCTCTCCCTAAGAAAATAATGCCATTATATCTTCAAAGTAGATACTATCGCTGCCAACTCCGAATCGTAAGTTGAATACTTCTTCTCGTATGGTTTCAGTTGTCAACTAGCATAGGTGACAACCTTTCCCCTTTATATCAACACCGCACCTAATCCAATACCACAGGCGTCTATGAATATTGTCAGTTCCTCATTCCCACTCAGAATGACTAACACCGATGCACTGGTCAATCTCTCCTTCAGACTCATGAGTTCATGCGTGCACCTTATATCTCAAATAAAAGTGATTCTGTTTCATCAAGTTAGTTAATGGCGCTACTAACTTAGAGAAGTCCTTGATAAAATGTCTGTAGTATCTTGTATTTCTAAGGAAACTTCTCATATTTGTAGCGGTCTTGGGTCGATCGTAGTCCTGTACTGCTGCCACATTCATAGGATCTATAGGAATAACCTACTCAAAAACAACCTGACCCAAAAATCACACTTCCATCCTCTAAAAGTGACACTTTAAAAACTTTGCCTTCAATCGGTGCTTCCTAAACACCTCGAGCACAATGCTCAAATGCTCCTTGTGCTTTTACTCCGTCCTCGAATAAACAAGAATATAATCCACAAACATAATTACAAAATTATTTAGTTGACCCTTGAAAACACGGTTCTTAAGATCAACAAAGTATGCCAATGCATTGCTTAGCCTAAATGGCATAACTAACCTCTCATAGATTCCAAATGGCATACGAAATGTTGTGATCGTCACACTCTCCTTCGCAACCCTCAATTGATGAAACCCCGTCGCAAGGTCTAATTGAGAGAACACCCTAGCACCATAAAGCCGATCGAATAAGTCATCAGTATATAGGATTGGATGCATGTTCTTTTTCGCCACCTTATTCAGCTCATGGTAATCTACACACAATCTCAAAGAGGCGTCCGCCTTAGTGGCGAATGCTACAAGTGCTCCCCACTCAAATATACTTCGTCGAATAAACATTCATCACAATAGATCATTCACTTGCATCTCTAGTTCCTTCTGCTCTTTCGATGCCATACGCCTCAATGGCATAACAATCGGTCTGGCATCCTTCACCAAATCTATACGGAACTCGATCTCCCTATATAGTGGTAATCCGGTCACTTTCTAAAATATATCTGGATACTCCCTTGCGATAGGCACAGATGACAACTCATCGTGCGGGATCTCAAGCGAGTACAGAAAGCTAATCGCACCTCATCATCACACAGGTAGCCTATCTCCAATCTATGCTTGTCGTACATCCCCATTATCATTAACAACCTCTCATAGTCCACCACTAAATCGTACCTTCTTAGCCTGATCATCCCCAGAACAATACCGACCCCAAGAAACCCAAAACAAAGCAATCATAAACAAACAAACATCCATGACCTAATAAAGCCAAGTCTTGATAAACCATGCAGAGGTTGGCTGAGTCCCCAATAGGGTTCGCCATAATTAAAAGGTCGGTTAACTATCTCGTGTTTCAATCCTAAACTAACTACCAAATCACTAGATATGAAGAATATGAAGTCCCAATATCAAATAAAACACATATAGGTGTATAGAGAATAGAGAATATACCTTGTATAATGACGTTCTCCCTCTTCTCCTTTGTCGATGGAGCACTCGACGAAGTTGGGTTAGCACTCAAAGTGTAAGCAAACTCATTTTGCCGGTTCCTAGGTGGTTCTGAACAATCCTTCTTGATATGCCCAGGTTTGTTGCAGTTGCAGTACTTATTGCCTTCCGCCTTACAGTCTTAAGCAATATGGCTATAACAACCCGCACCTTAATGGGCCCGAGTTTCGACTAGATCGAAATCCGTCCATTAGGAACAAAATTGTTGGGTTACCATAATAAACACAAGTATATCAGAGTGAGATAAACATAAACTCACAGCAAAATTGAAAATTATAATAAAACATACGCATTGACCAAGGCCGCTACCTTGGAATATAAATCCTTAGATAATTAGTCGCCTTGTCTGTGTTGAGTATGAAAGAGAAGATTTCATCATCTATTGTTCCTGTCTTAAACTAATAGCATGTCCTTCTAAACCTAACCTGTGGGTTGTTATGAGAAGGGGGTCGGAACAACGTTCTAGTGATTGGAAAATTACATACTTTACTCATGTCATTAATTTATGCCGATTTATTTCCATTTAAATGTTATATCTATTACCTATGGCTAATCCGTTAAATCATATGTGTGTATACGATATGCCTAACCTTACCTTCTCCTCCAAAGTATCATTATATATATATATGTATGTATGTATGTATGTATGTATGTATGTATGTATGTTTCCTTTTCAATATATATGTATGTATGTACCAAATATATCTAAACTTACAAATTTACACCCATCTACCCAAAACCCTGACCACTTAATACTTTTTAAATATGAAGTGGGCCATTCGCATCGTCAATGCTAGTCTATCGGTTCTAGCTACAGAGATTGATGAATCCTATATACGACTAATAATATAATATACAATTTAATTGTCATGCTACTACCGCAAATCAAAGACCCATCTAAGGGCTAATTGGCTCACCTCTACTAAACCAATTTTTCACTAACCATCTATATGAGGCATTTGTGTATCCATACGGATTCTACACTAGTAGGAAGTGAAATCTGACAGGGCATAACCAAGCCTTTACTACCGCTCATTTGTGATCATTGAGTGTCAAAGCCTATATGCCGGACACACTACTAAATACTGGTACCAACTACTGACATAGCTCGTTGACCCTCCACGGCTGACATCCCTATTTAGACTAACCTAAGTAAGTCAAGGTAATATTACCTTTGGTTACTTACTACCTCTTATTGGACATGAAGCAGACCCCATTTCCCAAAAGGTACTGGGTCACTTAAAATTCAAACCCGAGGCGAACCCTCAAAATATTTTTCCCCTTCTTATCTGCAACGTATATCCCTTCCCACGAGTCCTATGGTTAGTGACGTCCCAGATTAGTAGTAAGTATACATTACTACAGGTAGCCTCTAAGCGAAGGGCAGACTTCTGTTATATAACTCTACTGACCTCAAATCCCAACCTACTAAATCAAATCTACCACCCAAAGCCTAAGTATTGGGTTAAGCTCTCTAATTTACGTTGTATCGAAACGTATAATTTAAGCTATATAATTCCCTATTATAGAAATTATATTGCTTTCTATGTGTAATAAATAGTATTAATACATACTTGTTCGCTATGTTATTATTCCTAATTCATGCTTAGGTTTTGGTTTCCTTTTAATGTCTATTACCAGTATAAATTAGTCATTAATGTCTAAATTAGACTATCTCTCATCAATCCTCATTTAATTCCTCTAATCTACTTACTAATTTCAAATCGTCATAAATATCATATTAATCTCATTAATCAATCCTTATAAATGCATATTAATCTCTCTAATCAATCTTCATAAATGTGTATTAATCTCATTAATCAGTCCATTTATAACCTATTTAAATTCTTGTAACTCCCTACTATTTCACATTTATTACCTTATTAAGTTTAGGGTTACAATCTTTCCATCTTTATTTCCTAATTCTATCATTTGTTGTGCGATTTATTCTACAAATTATACGTAATGCGGATATTAACATGTATTATGCTGTATTAATTATATTTTTATTTTGAGTGTTTAACATGGTTATACATACTTACATATTTATTATTATATTTTTAGCCCTAACTATAATATTCCTTTTTATATTTTAATCCATTAGAATTACCCTTTCAAAATGGTTCCCCGTTATAACTTTCCACGAATTAACCTAAATTAAGAGGTTTGTTTCATTTGAAATTACAAGGAATCATTTATTTCATTTTTATTGAAATAGACAGTGTAAACTATGGAAAGAAAATCCATACTTACAAATCTCTTTCCTCTTTTTATGTATATTCCTGGTCAGATCTAACATTGCACTTTTTCCATGTAAATAAGAAATTAGACAAATTTTTGAGAGGTTAAACAAACAATATTTCCAGCAAATTAAAACACAAAAATTTACATTCAAATAGAATTAGGGAAAATCCTAATTATACTAACATCTTTACAACTCAATTGTAGATTTGGAACAAATTCTACATCTTTATCCATATTTAACTTTTTTATAACTTAGGGACTGATTTTCAGATCTGGGTGTAAATAATATTCCTATTCAATCTTCCAAAATTGCAGAATATGCATGCAATGTTTATTGCGTAAGATTTGAGCCCACAACTCTTAGGTATTTTTTTAGGCATAAAAATTAAATGGAAATCCAACAAAATAAATTCCAATATTATAAACAAATTACATAATTTCCAACTCACCTTTTTGAAGCTTTCCAAATCTCCAGATCTGAATCTAAATCCTTTAATGACTCCTCTTCTTCCATTCTAATCCAAAATAATATGTATAACAATATATATACATATTATACACAATAATAAAAATATAATATTACAACTCCATTTTTACAATGGTCTTTAAATGCTCGTTGTAGTGGAAACCTATTACAACGGTTTTTTTTAAGTCTGTTGTAATAAATACCACTTTTCAACAACTCTTTTCCTCTATATGTTGTAATAGACACCTATTACAACATCTTTAATTTGGCCATTGTAATATATGCCTATTACAACTGTTTTCAACCTATTGTATTAGATACAAGATTTCATCCATATTTGCCTGTTGTAATAGATGCCTGTTACAACCATTTTCTTTTGTCCGTTGTAATAGATGTCAATTTTATGACGGTCACAAAATGCATGTTGTAATAAATGCCCGTTGCCAATTTTTGATAATTAATATTTAATAATTAATAATTATTGTTCTTTCTTCAAAAATATTAATAATTATTATTTATTAATATTTAATAATTAAATATTAATAATATTAATATTAATCATATGTTAAAACTTTTTAAGGAAATGTTCACTATAGGAGAAGACTAAATTATGTTAATTTTTTGAATATATTTACTATTGCTTTAAATATTATAATAATTAATAATTTGTAATTCATAATTAATAATCAATAATACTTACTTAATAATTTATAAATCGTAGTTTATATCTTACGATTATAAATGTCAACTTATATATTTATAATTTATTATAATTAAAGATTATTAATAAAAAAATACTAATTATTATCTATAATCAATAATTAATTTTTATATTTAATAATTTATTATAGTTAATTATTAATAATTAGCAAATTACATTTAATATATTAATTACATTTAATAATTAATAAATTTAATTAAAATTTAATATTAAATAATTAATAATTAATATTACTAATAAATAATTAATAATTATCTTTAGATAATTGTTTAGCAAAGGCTAGCGGGGTTAACAGGGCCTCTACCTGATTTTATTGCAAACAACAATAAAATGAAAATGCTCAAAACAAACTTCAAGCATCAATACACACTAGGAAAAACTGGGAAAAGATAACAAGCACACAGGGTAGACATAGAAGACAGTAGAAGGAAGAGACACAAACATAACCCAAAGACAAACTAAATTATCTCCAAGCAGCAACCGAAGAAGTGGAGAAAATCGACAACCTCGGCATTGTTTCCAGAATTTCCTTTTTCAATACTTTCCATAGAACTTCACCATCTCTTCTTCTCTTTTCAAAACAAATAAGATTTCGTTCGCGCCAAACCAAAGATAGGTATTTCTTCAAACACAGTGTTAGGAGTTGAGATTTCATAGTTCGCCATCTTGTTGAATTGTAAATCAAGTTCAAGTCAATATTAGATGGGGAAGACAACATGCTGCTTCCAACTAACAACATCATTCATCTCCACAAAGGTAGATTAACATCACAGCCAAAAAAGACGTGTTCACATGTTTCATTACTATTAGAACAGAAATAGCACAAGTCTCCGAGGTTGAGACCCATTCCCAACAACACATTTCTAGTTAGCAAGGCTTGGTGTAAGACCATCCATAGCATCATATTTTCTTTTGGTGTGGTATCAGCATTCCATATTATCTTCATCCACTTGCATTTTGGTATACTATCAAGCCTAGATAGCAAACAATATACAAGAGAGACAGAGTGTTGCCTATCCTTCCAGACCACTTGATCAGCACTCACAGTTTGAATACAGCTATCCTGAAGTTGTGCCCAAACTAATCTGATAATCTGGTTAGAAGTGTAAGGAAGATGTAGGTGGCCATGAAAAATATAGTCAGAAGCCTTAGCTTCCGTAGGTATACCAGTCTGTAGAATTTGCTGGTGACTCAATAGGTTGGAAAGTATCAAACCGAGGGCTACCCAAGGATCATGCCAGAACTTAACTTCAGAAAATGCAGCCATTGTCATGACAATCAAAGGCAGGAAAGAGTTTCTCTACCCAAGCAATCTTCTCCAAGTCCAACTACAGTTTTGTGGGACTTGCAAACTCTATAAGTCCTTCCTGCCTATTTTGTGAGTCCACACCCAGTTCACCCAAACACTGCCCTGCCTAGATAAGACAAAGTTGAAGTGTGAACTGAAAGCTTCTACATTCCAATTCGATATGTTAATAACTCCTAACCCTCCTTTGTCCCTTGGCTTTTCAAACAGACTGAAGGAGCAAGGCATGGGCTTCTTCTTATGGATAAATCCACACCAGTAGAACCTCGTCATAGCACTTCTAATCATTTTCAAAAGTTTATTAGGAAAGATAAAGGCTTTAGCCCAATAAACAACCATGGAGAAGCTTACAGGTTTGATGAGAATGAGACGGCCAACCTGAGATAAAAATCTATTAGCCCATCTGTCCAATGAAGTTGTGATTCTGTTGTAAAGGAGAAGGCGGTCAGATAAAGAAAGCCTAGAAGAAATAAGTGGAAGTCCTAAATAAGACATGTTTGAGTCCATCAGTTGAAGACCATAAGCTTGCAATAGACGAGTAGATAATTGTAAATCAATATCAGAGAATATGATGCTAGATTTGGATTGGTTAAGTCTGAGACCAGTCATTAAGTAGAAGGATGTCAAGGTGGTTAAAATACACTAGATGGATGAAGGGTGAGGTTTCGCGAAGATCATGATGTCATCGGCAAACATCAGGGTAGTTACTTCATGGAATTTACACTTTGGGTGGTAGCTAATCAGGTTTGCACTATACTTTAGGGAGACAAATCTAGTGAGCACCTCCATCACAAGAATGAATATATATAAGAGGAGATAGGATCACCTTGTCGAATCCCTCGCTTGCTTTTGAAGAAACCGACTGATCGACCATTAAGAATGAGGGAGAAGCTTGGAGAGGAGATACATTCATACACCCAACCAACATAAGGTTTAGGAAATCTCATCAAGGCCATGATGCGAACTATTGAAGTCCAGTGGATAGAGTTAAACGCCTTTATTAAGTCAAGCTTTATCATGGCAACGGGGGTAGAATTTGCTCTTCCATACGCACTA
Source organism: Allium fistulosum (assembly GCA_030737815.1). Lineage (NCBI taxonomy): Eukaryota > Viridiplantae > Streptophyta > Magnoliopsida > Asparagales > Amaryllidaceae > Allium > Allium fistulosum. The sequence goes on from JASFAW010000015.1 coordinate 6,031,260, forward strand.
AGGAGCTCCTAAGCAAGAAGAATATTATCTAAAATGCTCCTTTTTGGCAAGAAGGCCACCTGATTTTGAGAAATGATATGTGGAAGAACTCGAACAAGTCTAGTCGCAAGAATCTTTGATATACACTTATAAACTACATTGCAGCAAAAGATCTGTCTAAATGAGGAGACGGTGCTTGCATCAGTAGACTTTGGGATCAATACTGGGTTAATAGTTAATAATCAAAGTTTAATATTTAATTAATTTACAATTTTAATAATTATTATTTAGTAATTTACTATAGTTTAATAATTAATAATTAGTAATCAATAACTATTGATTAATTTACTATTTACTAATTAATAATTAATGATTAATAATGACTATTACTAATTAATAATATATACATAATAACTAGTATTTAATTATTAATATTCAGTTATAATTATGAAGTAATAGGTAACAACTAATAATTAATAATTAACAAATAAGAAGTAATGTTTAATAATTAATTTTTAATAATTAAAAATTAGTATAAAATAATTTTTATTATATAATTAATGATTAATATATAATTAAGACTAATATGTAATAATTAACAATTAATATTTAGTAATTAAGAAGTAAAATTTATTATTTAATATTAATTTTAATATTAATTTAAAATCTTATAAATATTTAAATTTTAAAAAAATTGAAAATGTTAGAAATATTTCAAAATTCAACAAATATATATAGTACATTGCAGATTATTACTTCAATATGCATTTAGGGTTTACCTTTGTAACTATCTTTTTAATATACACAACTTTTTATTTACTTTAATGAATAATAAATTTTTTGACTTTAGTCTTGAACTTTTCCCTTCAATTTTAAAATGTTGGCTCCAATTCTAAAATTTTGGCTCTCATTCACTTCCTTGGGTATCAACTCCAGATTATAACTCATAGCAAGATCTGATTGTTTCTTCAGCCACCAATTGGTATTTGGCTACTTCTCATTGTTTCTTCAGTCTTTTCTTCTTTATCCCCTAAAATTAGATCTGATTACATTCACTTCTTTTTCTCCTTTTCAATCTCTCCACCTCGTCTATGCCCTAACTTTCTACGTTATTATAAGTCTACGTTTTTATTTGCATCCCTTTGCCTCCTTCCTTGCTCCAGATATGGCTGTTCAACCTTCGCCTCCATTCCCGATTTAGTTTCGATGTTGCTAACGATTATTTTACCATGATTTCGCTCAGTCATCTAAAATCCTACTGTTGAATAAAGGCTCGACTTCTGAAGAGTCATCTGGTCTTCGACGTCTTTATGAATCGATAGTGAGTTTTGTTGTTGGCAGTTGGCTGTTTGAGCTTTTGTTTGGTGGTTATGTCTAGTATTTGGCTGCTTTGCTTACAGGAATTTCCTGCTATTTCTGGGGATGTCGAAAATGAGATTGATGATAACGTGGAAACCGGTAGAGAATGGAGGCTTGGCGAACTTGAGGGCTTAGTGTGGTGTTGCTTTGCTTTATCGGTATGGTTGTTGGTATGTTCTTAAGTATGTCAGTGAGACTAATCAAGTACTTCTTTTTGTTGATTGATTGTTAATTCGAACTTAAATTCATATATTCTTCTGTTTTATCGAATACTCAATTATACATTTGTTTGGCTTCATCTAAATTTGAATTTACACATAATGAGGTTTGAAAATTGGTAACTAATTCACAAGCACATGTACTGAACCTAGGTGCACTACATCTTAGACATTGGCCATATGAATCAATCACTCTACATCTTTGATACTCGCCAAAACGATTTTACAATCAACCTAAGAGCAATTGGAACAAAAGTAGTACCGAAACAATACATGCCACAAGTCACGTATCAAATTTCCTAGACAATAAAAATAATAAAAACTCATCAAATTAGAGCGACAATCTACAACATCTACCATAAGTCGCATCTCTGATTTCCTGGATAATAGAAGTATCCAAAAACACATCAAATTAGAGTGAAAGTCTACAACATCTACCACTTATTGCTCAATTCTAACAAATCTTCTTCCTTCATACAATAACAGGAGTTTTATTATATGGGAGCAAGAAGATTATGGTAATGAATCTTAGACCTATCGGCCGATATCCAGTATTTATTACTCGACTTCCTCACAACACATCTGATGTTGACAGTGCTTGATTTCGTGCAACAATGTAGTGGTCGCTTACAAAAAAATGTTAAAAAGAAAGGCTTGATCATGTTAGCGTCAATAATCTACATCAACTGCTTCTGGTTATGTTATATATATAGACACTAATTCCATCAAACTCGATCTCCATCAGCACCACAAAAATCATGTTCAGTCGAATTTAACTTCTTGTTACATTGCAATGTTAACCTCGTTATAACAAATTTAGAAAATGAATCATGGTTTAGTTTTAATCCAAACAAGATAATCTAGTTTTTCTAAAACTAAGTCAAAAATATGTACACATTATGTGTGTTTTAGGTATGATAAAACAATAAGGTCCCATTTAAATTATACAAAAGTGAATTACGTATAAATTAATATAAATAATAATAATAATAATATCTTGATAAACTTATTAAACCGTAGCTTGTAACGTGTTATAGAAATGAATTATTAATATATATAGATACACACATAGTGTCTAGCAGCATTCATTGATGTTGATTCAATAGTTTAGCGTTTTTGAGTTTAACAAATTTGTATTGTACAGTTACTGAAGCATTGGATTGGAAGCTTATGCTTGAAAATTATAAAGAAACAGTTCGAGTTTGAACATTATATATATATTAAGTTTAAACTCTAGCATTTATTTTAATCACATGAAGCCTTTGTTAGTCCTTGAGATGATAGTTTTGATGACAACAACCTTAGAATAAGATTATAAAATATAAATACTAACATTATAGTTTAGATATATATGTATATGCAGGATTTAACCATGCAGGTATCAAGAATGAAGACTGTACAATATAGAGATTCAAGATATCAAAATTGAAGACTCATGAGTATCAAGAATATCAAGAATAGCAAGATTATCAAATAGTACAAGATAAGTATTGAGTCTAGAATTATGTTAAAACTTCATAATAGCACTGAAATCTTCACTCCATATTTCATTTGGGATGGAACCCATTTCTACCTTTTTAGTGGCTTACAAACCCACGACAAGTAGCTTACAAACCTACAACAAGTGGCTTACAAACCCACGAACATCCTGGTTTTGTACAAGTTCTCGAATCCTGATGTGATGAGATATTCTGCTGGAAGAAGCTTGCAAAACTACTTCAAAATGATTTTCAAAACTGCTTTTCAAAATGTTTTAGCCTTAAAAATTATCTTTTCAAATGATTTTCAAAAAGATGTTTTAGCCTTAAAATATTCTTTGATTTTGTTTTTAAATAAACTCTTGTTTTAACTTAGTTTGTTTTAAACTATCTTTAATAATAAATTTAATATTTATACTTAGATTTAAATATAAAATTATAGTAAAATTTTATATATATTATTCTCTATATTTACTTATGTATTTTAACTATAGTTAAGTATATTTATAAAGTTTAAAATAGTTTTAATATAAGATAGAAGTAATTTTCAAAGAAAAACAAATCACCAAAATTTCCTTTGGGATGTCGACATACCCAAGATACCCATGTCGACATAGTGGCAGTTGGTTTCAAAATTTTGAATTTCAAAAGAAGTGTCTATTCGCCATAACCTTTCACGAATAGACATGGTTGTTGTTCTTCTATAAATAGGGGATGTTTTCAACGAATTTTAAAACAATTTTTTTCTGGTTTTCACTCCTCTTCTTCTTCCACATTTCTTTATATATATTCTTACCATTACTCTGCCGAAATCACCATTGAATTTAACTAGATCATTTTTGGTTTGATTCTCTATCACTATCTCAACAAGATCCCAGTGCTATTCAGAGTTATAGGCTTCTTTGTAATCAATCAAGTGAGAAAAGTTGTGATTGTAGCCTTGGAAATCAATCAAGTGAAAAAAGGTGTGATTGTAGCCTAGGAAATCAATTGGGTGAACTTGTTGCCCGGGAAATCAAGTATCTCTACCCAGAGGATTGTGAATCTGGAGTGGTGTACCTCGTGGCCTTGAAATCAAGGGTTGTAATTGTAAAGATTGTTTTTGAAAGGAAATTCGTACTTGTGTGCGGGACTGGATGTAGGGTAACTCCGAACCAATATAAAATCCGGTGTGTTCTTTCCTTTACTGCTTTTACTTTATATTTGCATCTGTGTTTGAATCTGTGATCATATCTGTGTCTGAATATTGTATACATTTGTGTTCAAATTAATATAAACTCGAAAAGGATTAGTTATTCCTTAAAACACTATTCACCCCCCTTTAGTGTTTATACTAGCCTTAAGATCCGTAATCCGCATTTCTCACATTTGGTATCAGAGCAAGGTTTTCAAAGTTTCATAATCTGAATTTTGAAAAAAATTTAATGGCTATATTTAAAAATTTTGTTAATACTTGTTTAAAAATATTCAAATCATCATTGTATCATAAGTCTGCATATAATCTATATTCAAAGTCAAATCGTTCACAATGTTTTTATGATGTGTAGGAAACATGTTTTATGGGTGTTGAGGAATCAATCCACAATGGACAAATTGTGCATATCAAAAAGAATAAATGGATACTCGATAGTGGATGTTCTAGACACATGACTGGTAATCCGGATATGCTGAATGATATAATATACAAAGACGGAGGATTGGTTAACTTTGGAGACAACTCAAAAGGATATGTGATTGGCATCGACAATGTCGGTAACTCTAAAACTCCTATTACTACTAACGTTTTGCTAGTTAAGAATTTGAAACATAATTTGCTAAGTATTAGTCAACTTTGCGATAAAGGATATAAAATTAAATTTGAAAAAGATAAGTGTCACATTGAAGATAATAATTCAACCATAATATTTAAGGGAATTAGGAAAAAGAATATTTATATTCTTAGTATGAAAGTTTCAAATGATAACTTGTGTCTTTTGGCAAATACAAGTGACCCTTGGATTTGGCATAAGAGATTTGGGCATTTGAATTTCAAACTCTTATCTAGACTGTCAAAACATGAACTAGTAAGAGGTCTCCCTAAAATGAGTTTTAAAGTAGATAGTTTATGTGATGCATGTCAATTAGGAAAACTTAGAAAAAGTTCCTTTAAATTAAAAGATATGATTTCAACTTCAAAACCTCTTGAATTACTTCATCTTGATTTATTTGGTATATCTCAAATTCAGTCAATAAATCACAGTAAATATGTTTTTGTAATTGTAGATGATTATTCTAGATTTACATGGATAGTATTTTTGAAACATAAAAGTGATACTTTTGAATGTTTTAAGAACTTTACAAAAAGGATTCAAAATCGACTTTCTGTAAAAATTATAACCATCCGTAGTGATCACGGTGGTGAATTTGAAAATGAAAAGTTTGAGGAATTCTGCAATAAAAAGGGGATAACTCACAATTTTTCATTTCCAAGAACTCCACAACAAAACAGAGTAGTAGAACGTAAAAATAGGACAATTCAAGAGTGTGCTTGAACTATGCTTTCAGATAGTAATTTATCAAAACATTTTTGGGCAGAAGCAGTTGCTACCACCTGTTATATTTTAAATAGAATCTTAATAAGACCTTTAACTGATAAGACATCTTATGAACTTCTTCACGGAAAGAAACCTAAGGTATCTTATTTTAGAATTTTTGGAAGTAAATGTTTTATTTTAAATACAAAAGATAACTTAGATAAATTTGATCCTAAATCCGCAAAGGTATCTTTATCGGATATTCTAATAGAAGCAAAGCATACAGAGTGTTTAATTTAAGAACTAACACCATTGAAGAAACAATGCATGTTTCATTCGATGAAAATCCCAAAAATTTTGTAGAGACAAATGATGAAAAGGATTTAATTACTCAAAATCAAGAGTCAATTGAAACTAATAATGAATTTAATCATCCTAATAAAAGGATTAAACTTTTAAAAGATCATCCCATAGAAAATATTCTAGGAGATATGCAATCTGTTGTTACAACTAGAAATCAACTAAGTAAAATGAGCAATGTAGCTTTCATATCAACTATTGAACCCAAAAATCCAAAAGAAGCATCAACTGATGATTCATGGATTTTGGCTATACAAGAAGAATTAAATCAATTCACTAGAAATGATGTTTGGGAACTTGTTCCTAGACCTGAAAATAAAACTATAATTGGAACAAAATGGGTTTATAAAAATAAAATGAATGAACAAAGGAGGTCATTAGAAATAAAGCCTGGTTAGTCGCTCAAGGTTATTGTCAAGAAGAAGGAATAGATTTTAATGAAACCTTTGCTCCCGTAGCAAGATTAGAAGCCATTAGGATTCTACTTGCTTTCGCAAATTATAATAATTTCAAATTATTTCAAATGGATGTTAAAAGTGCCTTTTTAAATGGATTTATAAAAGAAGAAGTATATGTTGAACAACCACCACTTTTTGAAAATGAAAAATTTCCAAATCATGTTTACAAACTTAAGAAAGCTCTATATGGTCTAAAACAAGCTCCTAGAGCCTGGTATGATAGACTAAGATCTTACTTACTTCAATCAAACTTTGAAATTGGTAAAGTAGATAATACTCTTTTTATTAAAAGAAATAAAAATGATATTCAACTAGTACAAGTTTACGTAGATGATATCATTTTCGGATCAACTAATTTTGAAATGAATAAAGAATTTTCTGAAATAATGACAAAAGAGTTTAAGATGAGTCATATGGGTGAATTAAACTTCTTTCTAGGATTACAAATAAAACAATTAGATAATGGTATCTTTATTAGTCAAGAAAAATATGCTAAAGACCTAGTTAGTAAATTTGGTTTGACTACTGCAAGTGGAAAACCCACTCCCATGGCAACCAATGAGTACTTAAGTAAAGAAGATCTCTCGAAAGATGTAGATCAAAAATTATATAGAGGAATGATTGGATCACTACTCTATATCACTGTTAGTAGACCTGATATCATGCATAGTGTTTGCCTTTGTGCAAGATATCAATCCAAACCTAAAGAGACCCACTTAAAAGCTGTAAAACGTATCATAAGATATATTAAACACACCATTGACTATTTCTTATTTTATCCTAAAAATGATTCTTTTGAATTAATATCTTACTGTGATGCTGACTATGCTGGTTGTAAGTGAGACCGAAAAAGTACAAGTGGAACTTGTCACTTTTTGGAGCATTCTTTGATTTCCTGGTTTAGTAAAAAGCAAAACACAGTTTCTCTATCAACATCTGAAGCAGCGTATATTTCTGCTGCTTTAGCTTGTTCTCAAGTAATATATATGCAACAAACTTTAAAAGATTTTGGTTAAAATATCTCAAGATCACCAATTTATTGTGATAATACTAGTGCAATAAATTTATCCAAAAATACTACTCATCATGCTCGAACTAAACATATTGATATCAGACATCATTTTCTCAGAGATAATATAAGTAAGGAAGTAATTACTCTCGATTATATCAATTTTGAGAATCAAATTGCTCATATATTAACAAAACCCTTAAATGAATCTATATTTACTAAATTAAGAAGAGAATTAGGTATTTGTTCAATAACTGAAATATAAAATATAAATAACAAAGTATAATTAAAAATTAAATTAAAAATAAATCAAATAGTAAAAATATCAAGCACCATGTCGACATCCCCCTCCTAACCATGTCGACATATAACGATTTTTTATTTTTGAATTTTACCCACCAAAATTCAAATAAGTGGTTATATATTCTTCTTATTTCGAAAATTGGATCATTCTTCCTGTTCTTTCTCTGTTCTATCTTCTGAAAACATTTAAACAATGGCCTCCTCTTCCAAATCAAACAAAAATTCAATCTTTTCATTCCCTTGTCCTACTTCTGGACCGTTTCAACAAACTACGCTTGCACGAGTGACGAAAATGGAGGATTCTTTGAAGGATGCACTGCAACTAATGACTGAAATTCAAGTGGTGCAACTTAGAATTGCCAAAGAATAAGAACGGCAAGGCAAAATTCTTAGAAATTTGCAAAAATTTCTAATGGACAATCATGCTAATCAGATCTTGATTGATGAAGAGTCTTCAGGAGATCAAGTGCAAGAGGATAGCGAGGAGGAAGAAGAAGAAGCCCCCATAGAAGAAGAGCATGCTGAAGATAACGACAAAGTCGTTTGCGTTGGCGAAGTGTGCTTTGACAAAGATGGAAATCTTGTCGAACAACGTGGAAATTTCTGTTTCCACTATCCAAATTGTTCGGTTCATAGATCTCCCATTTTTAAGGACACGCATTAGTTTCTCTTTCCTCTTTCCTATTGTTGTGTGTTTTTACTTACGTTCTCTACGCTCATGTAAATATAACAATATAAATGATTTGTGTTCTTATATTAGAAATATTATCATATATAGATTCTTAGTTAGGAGAGTTTGTAATTTAGGACTAAAGTTTTAGTTTTAGAATTAAGTGTTGATTATTTATGATAACACTATCATTATAATCACATAGTATTAGACTATGGGGGAGTAATATAGTTTGGAGTTAGTTTTTGTTGATGACAAAGGGGGAGAAGTACAAATTATAGGATAGTTAGGCATAGATTAAGGGGGAGTTATTAGTTTTAGGTGGAGTCAATAGGATAGAAATAATATTTTATAAACAAAGGTTGTCATCATCAAAAAGGGGGAGATTGTTAGTCCTTGAGATGATGGTTTTGATGACAACAAGCTTAGAATAAGATTATAAAATATAAATACTAACATTATAGTTTAGATATATATGTATATGCAGGATTTAACCATGCAGGTATCAAGAATGAAGACTGTATAGTATAGAGATTCAAGATATCAAGATTGAAGACTCATGAGTATCAAGAATAGCAAGGTTATCAAATAGTACAAGATAAGTATTGAGTCTAGAATTATGTTAAAACTTCATAATAGCACTGAAATCTTCACTCCATATTTCATTTGGGATGGAACCCATTTCTACCTTTTTAGTGGCTTACAAACCCACGACAAGTAGCTTATAAACCTATGACAAGTGGCTTACAAACCCACGAACATCCTGGTTTTGTACAAGTTCTCGAGTCCTGATGTGATGAGATATTCTGCAGGAAGAAGCTTGCAAAACTACTTCAAAATGATTTTCAAAACTGCTTTTCAAAATGTTTTGGCTTTAAAAATTATCTTTTCAAATGATTTTCAAAAAAATGTTTTAGCCTTAAAATATTCTTTGATTTTGTTTTTAAATAAACTCTTGTTTTAAACTTAGTTTCTTTTAAACTATCTTTAATAATAAATTTAATATTTATACTTAGATTTAAATATAAAATTATATATATATATATATTATTCTCTATATTTACTTATGTATTTTAACTATAGTTAAGTATATTTATAAAGTTTAAAATAGTTTTAATATAAGATAGAAGTAATTTTCAAAGAAAAACAAATCACCAAAATTTCCTTTGGGATGTCGACATACCCAAGATACCCATGTCGACATAGTGGCAGTTGGTTTCAAAAATTTGAATTTCAAAAGAAGTGTCTATTCGCCATAACCTTTCACGAATAGACATGGTTGTTGTTCTTCTATAAATAGGGGATGTTTTCAACGAATTTTAAAACAATTTTTTTTCTGGTTTTCACTCCTCTTCTTCTTCCACATTTCTTTATATATATTCTTACCATTACTCTACCGAAATCACCATTGAATTTAACTAGATCATTTCTGGTTTGATTCTCTATCACTATCTCAACAAGATCCCAGTGCTATTCAGAGTTATAGGCTTCTTTGTAATCAATCAAGTGAGAAAAAGTGTGATTGTAGCCTTGGTAACCAATCAAGTGAGAAAAGGTGTGATTGTAGCCTAGGAAATCAATTGGGTGAACTTGTTGCCTGGGAAATCAAGTATCTCTACCCAGAGGATTGTGAATCTGGAGTGGTGTACCTCGTGGCCTTGAAATCGAGGGTTGTAATTGTAAAGATTGTTTTTGAAAGGAAATCCGTACTTATGTGCGGGACTGGATGTAGGGTAACTCTGAACCAGTATAAAATCTGGTGTGTTCTTTCCTTTACTGCTTTTACTTTATATTTGCATCTATGTTTGAATCTGTGATCATATCTGTGTATGAATATTGTATACATTTGTGTTCAAATTAATATAAACTCGAAAAGAATTAGTAATTCCTTGAAACACTATTCACCCCCCTCTAGTGTTTATACTAGCCTTAAGATCCGTAATCCACATTTCTCACAGCCTTTTTTATATCTAGAACTAATTGTATGATACTTAGTTTAATGACTTATAAAGTATTAACAACTTGGACAGATGTTCCAATTTGTTAAAAAGGATCGGCTAAACTTAAACTAGAATTTTGCTACAACTGGAATTCTGCTACAAATGAAGAAAATGAATTCTTTCTTATGCAGGTAATAAAAGCTTTTGAGTTGTTTGGTTGTTATTATTCATGTCTATAAATTACAAATAAACTTGAAACTTATCACAAGAATTTGGTCCTGCATAAACTGATAAGTTAAACACCATTTGTATGAATTCCATAGGCAATTCAAAATCAAAGAGAAGTAGAATCACTTCGAAATAATTTGGCGCTCTGCCTATATGCAAAAGAAAAATCGAAGAGGTAATGGAGTAAACTGATGGACTTGGTGTACTAAATTTGCTCCATCCAACATTGTTTCTAGTTTCAAGTTTTAAGTTTATTGGTGTAACAAGTACAAATATTATTGAAATATTCATTTGTGAACATATTTAAATTACATGTTGTTATATATAATCATTCATATATGTTTGTATTGTTTGTATTCAGCTTCTTTTATATTATTTTTGGCTTGAACGATAATGATTTTTAATTATATCAAGACTTTATAAATGATATGAATGTATAATTTGTATAGGATTTTTAGCAATTGTGAGTAGGATCTTTATGCATGTTGCACCAATGGTCTAATTTTGTTTTTTTGCATCTTTTTTAACAATGAGAAAATACAGTTGTAAAAGACTTCTATTACAATGGTCAATGACTGTTGTGGCTAGGGCATATTGCAACGGTCCATATCCACTGTAAAAGACTCTATTGCAACGACATTGGACCATTGTGAAAATGTTTACCACAACGGTTTTAAACTGTTGTAAAATCTTTTAGGTCTATTACAACATCGCATAATAAGATGGGCGTTGGTCCATCGCGAAACCCCTATTACAATGGGTATTGTCCGTTGTAAAAAGAGTATTTTATTGTAGTGATATGTACATATCTAAGAAGGGATTGGAGGTTAAGGGGGAATATAAATTGAAATTTACCTTTTGTGCAATATTGATTCACTACTTCTCTTCTTCTCTTTTATTTTACGCTCTTCTCCAAAAAAAAAATTGTGTGTGTGATATTTTATAATTTAGAAAAATAGTGGAGAAGAGAAAGTGGCAAAGTTTCACTACTTAGAGTGGAAAGTATGAGAAGAGAAGTGAGAGGTTAGGCCTTTAATTATAGACACTCGAATCAATCGTATTTGTTCAATTAAAAATATTAAACCCGGGTGTTGGCCAAGGTTCAAACCCTAGCCGCTATTCCCCTACCGGTCGACTGCACTCCTATGAGCGGTCGACCGCTAGCAATTAACCGACCCATAGTGGGGGTCGACTCGGGGGGTCCTGGTTATTTATTTTATTTATTACCATTTTTGTTATTCTAATTGTTTTCACTTTCGAAACTTCAAACACTAATAACTTTTTCATTTGAGCTCCAATCGCGACACTCCAAATACGAAAGTTGCTTAGAAAATCTCCATGAACGCAATGGTACAAGTTTTGTGACCAAATTCCATCATTTGCTAAAATTTCATTTTTTGCAGCCTTATTAATTTTTTATCAATGCTAATTTTATGGGGTGTTACAATGGCCCTTCTCCCCCACAATCATAGAAAATAGGCTTCCATTTGCTCTTCCTCGGACCATTCTTCATTTGGGGTACCTTCTCCCTAACCGGGTCTAGACAATCTACCTTAACGAGCCCAGTCTTACCATTATTGAAGCACTTCCTCTCACCAATGTCCTTATTGTCCTTACTAATATGACCTCTCTCATAACAATTAAAGCACCTTGGCTCCCACTTGCCTTTCTTTTGGCCACCTTTCTTCCGGGATTGTTTCCCACCTTCATTGTCCCTCATTCTCTTGCTACTTCCGCTTACTTGCGGTTTATCCGCTTCTTGAAGAACAACAACCTGTTGTGCTTGCATTTGAGCACCACTGTCCACAATCCCTATAGCCTCACTTTGGGCTACTCGCATTACGCTCACCAACATATGGATGAACATTGCCTGCACTTCCAGATCATTAGCCATCCAGGTTACCCTTCCATCCTTAGCTTTCAGGGTAGAATCCCCAGTATGCCTGTCCATTTTTATCAACTGTAATAAGAATGATCAATCTCTCGTAGAGTAAAACGACATCAATGGCACTCATATATGCAATGCGACTTACTATCATACACTGCTGTATAGTTTTGAAAGCTAGAATATAACAAGTACGCTCTCTCATATATCGCTCGATCGATTCTAAGGAGATAACTCCTTCCTTATCTCTAATGGATTCGAGTATCAACTTAGGTCATCCATGCAACCTAAGCTCCGATACTAAATGTAATGACCGTCCTACACCTCTAGTACTCGATATTCCTATTTAATGCACCATGGAGTTACCCTATCAATGCAGGACAGTAGTTAATGGTATAAAGTAAAAAAAATCTAAAACAAAGAACTTGTAGAATATCTCATGGTGCATGGACAAAATATAATATAATAACCTAGATGTAACACAGGCAAGATGGTGATATAATCAAATAAACCACAAAAAAGAAAATCAGAGTGCAACAGTTCACAAATTATACAAAACTAAAATAGTAGAGTCTACACATCCCAAATATCCAAAATAAACTCCAAAACTGTCTCTAAAGTAATACAAGTATTAGTATAGCTCCACGGCACTGCACAGTGGAATATAAGCGATAGTAAGCTCCAAGTATGATATATGAAAGCGTAGCCTCCTACTCGTACTCCGTACAGCTCCATGCACTATCCAGACCAGTTATCCCTAATCTGCTCATTTAAGAGTACTCGAGATAATAAGAAGAAAAGCATAAAACCTCAGGTTAGACAACAGTCTAGTATGAGCGATACATTATCTTAAAAATACTATAAAATATGTATATAGTAGATAGGGGTATAGGGTATGAAGAACCATACCTAACATGTCTCTACATCTAAAGAGTTAGCACATAACAGTCAATACATGCTAATCTACTATCATTGCTATATAAGTGCACTACAATCAAAGTACAATGTATAATGTCTAGGTATACGGTAGAAGTTAACTACATCGTGTGACACCCTAGAGTGCTAAATAATTATGTTGAACATAGCATCCATCAAACAATACATACCATCACTTGGGTGCATTGGATATATGTTAACTCGTATGGCACAATCACAAACCAGGGATTCAATTGAAATCCTGGCTTTATTGGTTCTTGAATCCATGCCACTGCGTATGGTTAAGAACCAGAGTCACGATCGTAAAAGCCCAAGGTAATCTACTACCGCAAGATCTGAACACGATCGTAAATCCAAGTGGAAGCTACCCACAGACCCCTTCTTTATAAGCACGCTAGAAACCTTCGAGTTATAAACGTTCCCTTTGCACTCGTCTCCATAATGGAACTCGATGGTTATTCTATCATAGCTATCTCCATAGTAGAACACAGTCGCAAATCCTACTCATAAGCCCTCGTCGTTGAACTTTTCATTATGGATCACCATCATAACTCCTATCGTTAAGTCGTCATCTTCGAAACACCTCTAGACATCCATCGTAAGTCATAGAACCATCATACCAAAATTCTAAAGTCATCGCCATCATCGTCAATGTCATCGTGTCAAAGAGTTGTGCCATCGCTTAATCGGTAAACACATGAAATCCAAGGTTATCCCAAGTCATTTGGAGTTTCTAAATTCACTTCCCATCACCCCCATGAACCCTGGAACATGCCTCGAAGAAATCCTCAAAGTATCGCCGCACCACGACGAAAAATACCCAACTTTCATTCTCCATCCGATAATTCCCGAGCTAAGCCCCAAGCAATCCTTTCCACGACTTTAAGCAACACAAAAACCCAAATAAATTTTTTTGCTCATGCCGAACCGAGCTGACCCACAAAAACACCGGACATGACTCCAAGCACCGGACAAAAAAACTTCCTTGGATGTCGAACCGAGCTGATCTATAAAAACACCGGGCATGACTCCAAGCACTAGAAAGAAAATCTTGCTTAGGCTCAAACTAAGTCACCCCACCAAAAACACAAAGCAAACCATCACGGGGCATTAAGCAACGAAGAGAAAATCTTGCTCGGCACTAATCCAAGCCACCTCACAAAACCACTGAGCATGACACTAAGCAACCCTCAAAATCTACCGAGCATCAAATATTGTTTGGTCATCGAACATGGCACCACTGGACACTAAGTTGACCCTAAGCAAACCTTACACCGGCCCCGAGCGCGACTCCAAGAATCCACCACCGAATAGATGCTACTGAACGGAAATGTTGCAGTTTCTCTAAACTCCAATTTCATACTGATTTCATCGCTATGCTCCATTCTTCGACCTACTATGCCTTCCATATGCATCAATACAACTCCTAACAACCTTGAGCCTATTCGTCGAAGTTCGGTTTCATGGTTCCTACCTTTAGTTCTCTCTGATGACCATTTTCAACCATACAAGCATAAAAACAAACATCATACTTGCACCAAACAACATTCAAACATGCAAATCACAAATAATTTATAGCAATCATCATATAAGGCATCTACAACACAGTCTAACATATATCAAGGCAAACACAAATCCAAATAATATGTCTAGAACACCAAAATTCCATTTATTCATGTTTTTACTATAAATAGGGTTTTAAAATAATAATAAAACATAATTTTAACTTCAAAAATGAATCCAAAACATGTTGAAATATATATATACATATATAATAAGGTGGGTTGATAAATCACTCACTAAACACCCAAAAAGTGGAGATTTGGATGTAAATTGAGACAAATCCAAAAATGAACAGCATGTGTCTAATTTTCCTTCCCTAAAAATGTGGATTTGAAGATCTCTAATGATTCCCATTGCTAATCTACCCTTAATCTATGATTTAGACTTGATTTGGAGGAGAAATGAGATATAAAGATTTAATCTCAAAAGTCAATCCTCTCTGTGATATATAATGATGTATTGATAAGGAGTAAATGAACTTTGTTGAATAAAGTGTGATTAACTGTGAGTGAATTTGAGTTAACTTAATGTCGTGTACTTAAGAGTAGTACACAAGGTTGAAATTAATTTCATCTTAAGAATGGTTTACAAAACAATACAAAATAAGGGTTTATAGGAAACCCCAATATATCCTTGGCCAAGGAGTTGGTAGGTTATGCGAGTCAAAAGACTGCACGTAATAATTGTTCATGAGGGATCTTATATGAATCGCCCTAAAAGGAGTTTGGGAAAGACTGTCATGAATGATCAATTTATGAACATAAGTATTATAAAGTAAAACCGAATGAGTTTTATATGTAAGGAAATTTATAAAATGTTTATGAACACCTATTCCATTGCTCTAAGAAACAATTGTTGTTTAAAGAAATATCAACTTCATAATGAAGGAATTTCGTTTAGAAATTATTGGTAGTGAAATGGATCTAGATACGTTCCAAGGATAAAACTGAATACAAGGGATGAAATGAAATTAACCAAACCAAAATGAACACAACACATTAGAATTTTTAATAAGTACTCTCGCACGTTGAAGAGAAACTATGAGTTTCTTATCAATATCAAGAATAGATAATCCTCGGTTGTCAATTAAGCCATTAAGGGTATTAACTCTACGATATGGTATGATGCACAAATCTGAAAAGGATTCCAAGTACATTATCAAAATATGATTTTGATAGTTATACCCGAAGGGATTTGATCCATCGGTAGTGAATCTGTCTTCAAGAGAAAGACTAATCCAGTTGGAATATAACAAGCAATGTTGATAAGAATAACATCGTAAATATCAATTGGTGAAATATGCGTCATAGATTCGTCATTGAATGTGCTTAAGTTATTTCATATTTACTCACATAATTATTGTTTAGTATGGCTTTGTGTTTTGGTAAATATGCGCTGAAATGGAAAATTCTAAATAGTTATTTAGAATAGACTGTTCGCACATAACAACCAAAGTATCTCAAAGTAAGTGGAAGCGATATTAATTTTGTGGGTTTTTGTATATGATCCAGGAAATGATACGAAACTATCATTTTATAACCACCAAAATTGAATATGTAAATTATATCGAATAGTTTGATTTTTAGTCAAAATGCAGAGAAAGCGTGTGTTCATAAGAAAGAATCGCTAGAAGTTACATAAATATTTCTAAACTATAAACAAACAACATACTAATGATTGTTAACGATGTACTTATGTTAAAATCAGTATAGTTTGGTTGTTTAATACTCGATATTGGATTTGTAAATACTTTTATAATAGGGGCATTTTACTAGAAGGACAAACTTTGTAGTCCAATTAGTTTCTAGGACACACATTCATAAAAATTAATTTCAAGGCCAAAGTCAGCAGTCCAATTACTTTCAAGGACAAAGTCAGCAGTCCAATTACTTTCAAGGACATAATTTCATAGGTCTTTAGGCCTTAGAAACTATTTATTTTGAATTTTGTCCTTAAAAGTAATTTTTTTAGTTGTGCGTCCTATAAACTAATTGCACTAGCTAAAGAGGCCCTTGTGGCTAATTTCCACTTTATAATAAGTACAAAGGATGTTGAGAATTCCCCAAACGATATGTAAAGACATCATACTAAAATGCTTAGAATGGAACTTTTAAGATAGATTTCTTATGTATTGAGAATATGAATTATCATAAATGTTGAATTGTCTATAATATCATAATTTGCTTATGTATTTGATGCGTGAAGCAAATATCAAATCTGAATTAATATCACTAAGTGGTAGTTTAAAGTGTTCTCGAGTATTTACGGAATACCAAACAATTGTTTATAGAAACAACAAACTCTTTATGAAAGAGTATTCAGACTCGAACTTCATAAGTGTTATCAAGTATAATATGTCGATATTAAATTCATGCTCAAACCTTAGTTAAGAAGCTTTAAATTGGAAAAGTTTCAAATGAAAGGTTCTAGCTAATTCAATGAAAGGCTAAGAACATCGCCTTAAATAGCGACCCAATAAAAGCATCGTGTATAAATATAAATGCATAAATTTATAACTTGGCTAGAGTTGATTCTAAATATTAAAAATAAAACATCATTATTATTTGATAATAATGTAATAATAAGAGCTCACTAGAAGTCGAGAAACATACCCCGAATAGTTTAACATGATAAAGGTAGTTTATTAACATCGGATAGAGTTGATTGACAAAGTAGTTAATTAAACCAATATAGCATATCCATTCATAAGGGATTCAACTTGACCAGTTCTCATCAAACCGGTTGAAAATTTGGGAAAGAGATTCTATATTTGACCCCAAGTGT
Source organism: Allium fistulosum (assembly GCA_030737815.1). Taxonomy (NCBI): domain Eukaryota; kingdom Viridiplantae; phylum Streptophyta; class Magnoliopsida; order Asparagales; family Amaryllidaceae; genus Allium; species Allium fistulosum. The sequence continues at coordinate 6,048,943 of JASFAW010000015.1, forward strand.
AAGTGGGAGATTAATAGAGTTAGGGATATGCCCTAGGGACAGTTATGTAATTTGTTACATATATTGACACGATAACCAATCTTGTTCAAAATAAAAGGTGTTTATTTCTATTATATACTTGATATAATACGTAATATTAATTAATTTAATTATAAGTATATTTAATAGAAAATTCATAAACGGTATGTTTTATGATAGTAGTTATAATGCGTTGTAACCATGAGGGATTTATCATAATAAAATAGATATATCATTTTAGATATTCCTAGGTGAAATGTTTCGAGACTAGATATTGATTCATCCGTTAAGACAAGAGTACGTAGTGCTGCCCAAATGTTAGGCAATGTATTACTCAGGACTATTGGGGCACCAAGGAGTTACGTACTGATAATTATTGGATAACTATAGACAGACTCACACGATAGTTTTATGTTGGTTGATATAACTAAAGTTAAATATAAAATATCGATGCAACAATATTACAAAATTCCATTGACTTGAGAATACTGTCGAGCTTCAATGTGGAAACTTCACTTTGATAATAGTTAAATCGTGGTTGGCGTCCATCGAACAACTATTGGTGGGTTGAGTGGAAGCATTGAAAGTGAAACACTATTTAAGAGAGGATTCATCTCCTCGGTTATATGAGGTTAGTGTCACGGGCAACTGAAGTCAACTCAAAGTCAATGTCTCTAGCCAAAGTGGTTCGACTAATAATAATTGTTATTATTGGACCAAGTACATTGTGTTTGGACTATAGAGTTGAATATAGATGATATTGGAATTTTGATCACTACCAAATTCCATAGGTCTGAAGTGATACAGATTTGACGAAGATAATCGGTATAAATAATCATCACTATCGGATAACGCTTAATAAAGAAAAATTGGATTTTACCGAAACCAAGTAACCAATAAATTTGGCCAAAATGTCCCACCACCTCCCAAGTGATGTGTAAATGTTAATATTCAAATTGTTCAATATTAATCACTGACCAAATTTACACCTAAGATTCACACAACCAAAATGATGAATACTCCTTTTATCACCCGATTTAATTAATTTGTAACCATTATAAACTGATTAAATTAATTAATATTTATGAAATATTAATTACAATTTTTTTATTTGATGTGTTGAACAATGTTAAAATGCGTTTATAGTAGTTATAAATATATTAATCAATATACATATCGGTACGTGTTTAAATTTAGATTTAAATGCAATGGACATTGTTCGGGCTGGAATTGGCTTTGAGGCCCATATGGGCATGCAAATTTTGGCCAAAATAGCTTGGAAATATTAGCAAACGAGGGAGGCTTTGAATGGTTTAAAAGAGTGGAATTGGTGAGAGAGCAATAAGGATAAGATCCACTTTTCTCTCCATTTGACTTCCTTTTTATATGTCACTCACTACACCATTCTTTTTGATATTTTTCTCTCCTCTCCCTTTGCAAATTTTAACTAGTAAACCTAATTTAAAACCAAAAGAAATCCAAGCTTAAATTAAATCAAAATTCTTCGACTCGATCATCGGTGGTAAAGCGGTTTGGGAGCCAACAACTCTAAAACTTGGAATTTGATTCAAGGAGTCATTTCATCATTTTAGAGTGTGATCTCTAGGCCTTGGTGAAGGTATTCAATATTTTGCTAATTTATTTAATATTATTATCTATTATTATGATATACAATAGGTTATTATAATATATTACGAATTTAGTGTATCAATGTTTTGTCACATATTGGATGGTTGAATATATTGGTGCATTTATATATTAAAAAAAATATTTTATAAGTTTGCAGGTATTTAACTCACGTCCTAAAAATAAAAAAATAAACATTTTTTAAGTAAATAATATTATACATAATTTTATCAATTAATAAATTATACCCTAATGATTAAAATCACATAATAATTATTTTAAAATCTATAAAATTTTGGTTTTGCACAACAATAGTTCGACAATTTTTTTTACATTATTTTAATCTATATTTATATTTATTATATATTTAAATATTAATATAACTATATATTTAACTAGAAATTGATTATATATAAATATATATATTTATATAATTAAAATTATTTATGAATTTTACTTATTAGCATTACATAATTTTTAGACTTTGAAAATAATTTTTTAATAAATTTAACATTTAATTTCGATTGGTTTTTAAATTATTTTATAATTGTTTATTATAAAATTACTTTTTAAATCTGAAAAAAATATTTTTTTTGCCTCGTGACCTCTATATCAGCTAGCATCAGTTATAATATATATATGTATGTCTGTGTGTATGTATATGTAACGACCTAGAATTTTGAACAATTTAAATTGAAAATATTTAATTTATTTTAAATATTTGAATGATGGTTTGACTTGGATTTCAAATTATCAGAATGAATATGGCGATTAAATTATAAAATTTAATCTATTGTAAGTTGAATAAAAATTTGAATCTTCATTTTAAGCTGAAGAAAAATATTTCAAAAGCTTTTAAAATTCGTATTGATAATACTGAAAATAATAGAAGCTTCAGAATTGAAATTGAAAACTGTTTTGATCAGTTTTGCATTTCTATTGTTCGAATTGATAATTGAAAATTGCGTTCCGGGGTACAGTCTCGGAATTCGGCAAAACCAGTTCCATTGGATCCGTAATAGTGTATTATTATCGGATTTCAATTTTTGTAATGTTTGGAGTGATCGTTTGGCCGTACGATAAGCAAACGCGCTGAAATTAAATCGAAAGTTTAATATTATAACTAAGTCCAAAAAGCTATCTTCTACATACGATCGAATTTGGACTCGGAACCTTTTCCATTGCGTTCGGAATAGGCGTATAACATTACGAACGCCTAGCGGCATGCCTCGATTGGAGCTTGAGATTTTGAGTTGCATTTATCGGACGTTTTGAATTTGAATTTAAATTAAATAGATATATATCTATTCTTCTACAACCCAACATCCAGCTGCTTTCTTTCAAATCACTGTCCCCTACTCGTACAAGCAACCACTCCATCGTGTCTTTTGCTCTCCTTCCTTTGTAAGTCACGCGTATGCAAAAGAAGTAAAAGAAAAAAAATTAAACAGCTGAGTTTTTCTTCAAACAAAACGAAACAAGGAAAAAATGGCCGAACTCAGATAAAAAGAAAAATAAAAAATCTCGTTCTAAAATCAAAACAATGGCCGACCTCCCCTCTCAATTTAAAATCACGAGTTCGACCGAGGTGGGCTTGCGAGTGAGGCGATGACGACGCGGGCTCCTCGCGTGCGCGATAGAAGCTGGGTGGGGCGCGGCAATGAAGGAGGGGGTCGATGCGGCGTGGCATCGCATCTCGAGATCGCGATGGGAGTCTAGGGCAGATCTGGGGAGGCGTCGACGACAAGGCTACGTTCAATTGTAGTTCGAAGTTAGGGCATCTCGTGGTGGCCGAAGTAGAGGTGTTCGTTCGCATGGTCGCTGGGAGATGACGATTCAGTTGAAGGGATAGTCGATTTTGTTGACTGAGGATGGCGTGTTCGATGGTGGCAATCGCGAGTGTTCTATTGGGGATTTTTATGAGGTACTTGTAGTTTTGTTTAAATTCAATTAAATAAAACATATATACATATGAAAGTTTACAGCATATAAATTCTCTGTAAAGGTTTAAAATAAATTCTGTTTTAGTGTATATATATAGGTTAGAAACAGAGAAAAATAATACTTACAGTAAGTTATATAGACTGTTTCATTTTAAAAATAAAATAAAAATAGGTTTAATAAAATATATATATATATATATGCAGATTTAAAATATATATGTAGTTTAAAAAGGAGAATCGTTTAAAAGAAATTTATATAAGAAAAAATGTTTGAAATATATATGTAAATGAGATTTAGTTTAAAGAAACAAGGAAGTTAGTTTGAAATTGAAATACTTAGTTTAATAAATCTATTGAAAAGAAATTAATTGTTCGATTTATTTCGGATATTGATAAATTGTATAAAATATTTATACAAGGTCAAAATTTGGAGAAAACAAACTGGAAGAAAAATGGGGTTGCAAAAATAAAAGCTAAGGTGAGATCTTCTCACTCAAATGAAATTTGATATTACAGTTATTGGTTGTTTGACTATTTGGATGTGATATTAGATATAGTAGGATATATCTATATATATAGCAATATATACATATTGGCATATGTATATATTAGATTGATTGATTTCCCGCACTATATAGCGGATGAGACCCTATTGCGCCGTTAGTAAGCGGATGATATTTTTATAAATCCCATATACCGCGATATTCCACCTCGAAGTGGAATTGGTATTGTGCTAACATCTGTGGATGTAGGGAAACAGGTTGGAGGGATCCAACTGGATTCCTCACCAGTATTTATTTGATTACAGATATTGTGATATTTGTTGATTATCATATCGATATATGATGTTGGATGTTGTGATTGACTAATTGGTGCTGTTGCATCATCGGATTCAAGTTTTGAAGTTTAAAAATAACGACTTTTACTTTAAAAGGACTTTTAAAGTGATCTTTGAAAATATACGTTTTATTAAATTTTTGAAGTGATTTATTTTAAATAAATAAACGTTCAAAATTTAAAGTTATAAAAGTTATAGTTTTTGTGAAATATAACCAAAGTGTGATTTTTGAAATAAAAGTTGATTTATTTATAAAATAGTTTAAATTGAGATTTTTAAAGTATTATAAACGGTTTACTTTAAAGATTTAAAAAGTTGATATTTATAAGTTTAAAACATTGGAATTTTAAAACGAGTTTTGTAAGTGTTAGAATGAGATGAAATAAAAATCATAAGTGAACGAGATTCATAGATTTATAAATTATGAAGTATAAAATGAATGGATGTTGTAGAATAAAAGATTTATAAGTAATTTACTTATAAATTAGATTTTTGCACTTAGATGGGATATGAATAGAATTTGCTAAAAAAATGATTTTTATAAGTTAAAATTGTTATAAAGTATAAATGTGATTTATAAACGTTGTTTTATAAATCCGAAATCACTTATTTTGATAAGGGAATTATAGAAGTTAATAAAAGGAGATTTATTAAATCAAAGTTGTTAGAAAATAGAAATAGAATTTATAATAAACGTTGTTTAATAAATCCGAAAATCAATCAAATTTGATGAATTTAATATAGAAGGTTATTAAGGAAATTTTATCCATGATTTTGGATAGTGGATAATTCTTGAAATAAAATGTGTAGAAAATATTGAAATTTGGTTAGTGAAGTATATTCATGATTTGGAAAGTGAATATATTATTAAGTAAAATGGATATGTTTTGGGGAAGTGACATTAAAAATGAAGTTAATTGTTTTAACAATGTTTTAAAATGTGTTAAATATCGAAACCATAGATTTCAACATTCATTGTTGAAATAGACGTTTTCGAGGAAGAAGGAAATGGTGGACTATAACACTGTTGTTATAGTAAATGATTTCCGAAAGGAAATGTTTTTATATAGTATTGGGATTTATATATCTATCTAAATTTCGAATCCCTATACTAGTGATTTTGAGTCGTCGTAACGATGTTTTACGTAACATTCGTTTTGACTCAAATAGATGTTGTTATAGTAAATGATTTCCTTAAAGAATGAAATATATACTTAATACTGATTTAAGTATATCGAATATTTTCAAGTGTTGAAAATGAATAGATTTGTGAATTACTTATTATTAAATAAGTATGGAAATGTTTTCCAATATGAAATGAAACGTTTTGAGAATTTATCTTTGTAAAGATAAATCAAAAGTGAATATTTGAAATCGATTTGAAAATCGTATATCAGTAGATATTTGAAGTATAAATTCACTATGGAATTTATAAAAAGAAATGGAAATTCATTTTATAAATAAATATTGATTTATTTTAGAAGTGTGGAAATTATATATCTAGTAAAGATATTTTTGGAAAATAAATAATTTGGAAAATTATTTGGAATCTGATGATGTTGCGCATCTTTATTGATAGTTAAATAACCGACTATCAATAATTACCTTGAATGGGTATTTGTTGTGGATTGGATGAATTTGAATGCCACACTTATTTTTGAATAAACGCTCACTATTCGGGTTAGCCGGGAAAGGACCATGGGGTTGTATAACCCATTCCGAATATGTGATACGTCGTAATGAATTGCATTTGATGACTGGTGTTGAAGACCGGATATTTTTTAAAACGGAAGGATTACCGTTGAGTTACTCTACATCGGCTGATCTCCGATTTAGAGGTTTTATCACCCTTAGTGACGGGAAGTCCGGACGTGATTAGAAATTTATCCGGATGTGCAAGGGCTTCATGAGAAGTGCCTTCGGTTCTGTTCGATCCCGGAACAGACTTGTATGGTTGTGTGTCTGACGTTACAAATTGAGATATAAAGCTGATTTCTTTCAAATACATTTCTGTTGGTGGCGGAGAATTTATTCTCTTAGCTTAACACCCTTCTCTGAGACGTACGAGCTCAGAGGTTATGTAGTTGAAATTTATCAGCGATATACTCCCATTTTGGTAACGTGGCATGCTGAGTGTTGCTGTGAAATGATCATTGTTTGATCATTTGTGATAGGATCATTTGTTTGATCATTTATCTTTGTGATCAATTCTTTGATCATTTGTTTGACCCGAAGCATGGCTTTGTGACAAAGCGTAGCTTTGTGGACGAGACTTCGTCGGACCTCACACCCCGGAAATGGTCAAAACAGGAAAGATGCGGCAATGTTATTAGGGGGTAGCGCCCCTTTATTGTATGTCATTCCTTCTGGATAGAGGTGGTATCATGGTATGGAGCCCAAATACTTAACCTATGTGGTTACTGCATTATTATATATCTTATGTGGTTGTTGGAAATCGAGGATCCTCGGATATAGATCGGTTACGATCGGGGGATGACATATTCGTGTCAGTAGTTACCCAGTTAGGGGTAACCCGGCCTTGTGTTGGCAGAGATCCGGTTAGGTTCTCGGGACGTCATTCCAGAGGCGTTTCCATGTGGTAATGGGAAGTTCCTTGGCCTGACCATTTGTTGGAAATCCAAAGAAACAATACGAGCCTTGTACGGTTTTAGTTGTAGAACCTACCATTCACTTATGGTGGTCACCACTGTTTGGATGGTAGCTATAGTAGGCATAAGTGCGGAATGCCTATGCTGGCTAAGATTTATATTGTACTTTCAAAATGATTTCTTCATTATGCACTAATAATAATATCAAAAAGGATTGATTTTGCGTAGTAAGCATCTTTGACTATCATAAGAAGAAATCTCCTCCAATTCTGCGTTTGCATTGTGTGTGTGGCGGGAGGTCTTATGGTAGTTTCATTTTCCAAAAGCATTTCGAATTGGCTTTAAAAATTATCTCGTTTTTGTTTTAAAGAATAACTGTTTTACGATCTCACACCAGTCACCATGACTGACTCGGAGTTTATTGTTTCCCTTCTAAACTCTGGGTGCCCATTATTTTCCACACGGGCAGCCTAGAGTTATGTTATCAGGATATTCTGGATATTCTGGAGCTTTGGAAGCAAGCTGGATGGCGAAACGTATCACCTATACTTTGTATTATTCCGCTGTGTATTCTGTATGGGGACAAGTTTATATAACTGTCCATTGTTGTATTGAGTTGTATATTGACTCTGATTGATGTATGTATAAAATGATATAGTTCTTTGATTTAAAGATTATTCATTTATCTATTATATGTTGTTCCGCTGCGAATGTGAGATTCCGATATTGTTTTCTGTTTCTGTGTTTTCTGTTGATTCTTTTCTTCTGTCTTTTCTTCTGTTTCTTCTATCTCTTCTTTTAAACCCTAAGTATTCGGTTTTCCGGCATTCGTTTGCTCGGCAGTTGATACAGTGGACGTATCGATGTCGATTTTTGAAAGTCGAAGAATCGAGTCCTTACAGTATATGTGTATGTGTATGTATGTGCATATGTGTTTGTATATTTATAATTATTATTAATTAAAATAAAAAATAATTTTGTTCTAGGGTTTGCTGTAGCAAATCAAAAAAATTAAAAATTATTTTATGTTAATTGTTAAATGATTTTGTTATTTAATATAAATGAACGTTTCTACAAATAAATATTTAAATATTTTAAATTATTAAAATTATTATTTCCACATATTTATATATAAATATATGACTGTATTTTATAAATGTATAATATTATATATGTGTGTGTGTATTCATTTAGACAACGCATAAAATATTAGAGGGGCTAGCATATCTGTTGTAGTGTAAATCCCAAAGCCTATACATGGGTATGTCAAACCATGCACATTTTATTATGTTGTACGTGCACATACACACATATGTGTATATAATACGTGTATTCAAACATAATACAAAATAATATAAAGTAAAACTTTATTTATAAGATTAAATAAAATAACGATTTTATTTAAAAGAAATTTAGAAAGTTCTACAATAAAGATCTAAAATGGTACAAAAAAATTGAAATTCATTCATTTCTTCCATTACGGGCCTGGGGTTGACACCATGTGGGACAAAGAAGTACTTAATCATCCAACCAGTGGCAGCCTTATTGGGAAAACCCAAAAAGATCATAGGCTTTATGTTAGCCTGGAAGTGATAGTATGTGTTAATCGAGGGCCTGACCTCCTTCTGAAGATGGAGGACCATCTTTCCAAGATTGACATTTGGCTCTAGAAGGCCTAGTGCAAGGCAAGCGACATAAACACCGCACAAAAGCCGGTACCTGTTAGGAGTCAGCTGACCAAGGGCAAGCCGGTGGCGTTGAGAACGGAAACAAAGTAGGGATAGAGGGGCAACATAATCCCACCTTGAAGTAGCCAGTGGAGAAAGAAAAGAAGCCTGTAGGGGGTCTATCCAGATAGTTGGTGGTGTTAGTACCTTAGGCATTATTTTTGATGATAACAACCATATGACATCATATAAAATATAGATACTAATGTTTTTATCAAGTTATATATAGTACATAGTGCAGGATATTAGACAGCTGTTGGTTAAGAAGGCTGTACAGTATCAAGAGCAGATTCTAGAGGCTGATATAAAGATTCAAGGGTTAAAGATTGAAGACTCATGAGTATTGAAGATTCAAGATATCCAAATAAGATATAGAGTCATAGATTATTGCTAAAACCCAGATAGAACTTCTTTTTTCTTTCTCTTCATTTTTCAAAAAGGTTTAAAATCTATTCTCTGATTTCAAATGATTTTCAAATATTCTGAGTTTCAAAAATAATTTTAAAGAATCCCTATTTTCAAAATGATCTTTCAAAATGGCCTTCAAATGATTTCTAAATTTTAATTTTATTTACTAGATTATTATATTTTGAGTAATTAAGTTTTTAAGTATTTTATATTTTAAATATACTTTTAAATCTATTATATTTTGTTATAGTTTTAGTTTTATGCTTTCTAAATGTTTATAAGTATATTAAAACATTTATTATAACTTTAATTGTAAATATATATTCACTTATACTTTATATTATTTTCAAAAGAAATTCATATTTAATCCTTTACATATTCAAAAAATATTTCAAAATAAGTTTATAAAGTTTTCTTAAGTTTTGATATGATTAAAATATGTATAAACTATGTTTAGATGAGTGTGCAAAATTTCAAAATATTTTACAAAGCATAATATTTTAGAAACAATTTCTATAAAGTGATTTTCAAAAATACAAAGTGTATGTCGACATACTCCTATAGCATATGTCGACATAGAAATCGAGAATTTCAAAATTAAAATTTGAATGGAAGTGTCTTTCATCATATATGTTCGCGAATGGACATGACTGTTGTTTCTCTATAAATAGGAGGTTTACCAACAAATTTTTTAACTAATTTCTCATTCTTTCTCTCCTCTTTTACTCTCTTGATTTCTAAAAGAAAATCTACTTAAAATATTCTCAAATTCAATCAGAATCAAATTCAAACTCTATTAATATGATTTTCTATTAATTACTCTCTGATCTCTCTCATCTTTATCACTCAAAACAAGATCAAAGTGCTATTTAAGAGGATATAGGATCATTTGCACTCAAGATTAAGAAACCGAGTCTATAAACTATATCAAATCATACTCTTACACTCTTGGGTTTGATTGGTCTCCCTGAAATCCAAGTGTGTGTGCTTGTGCTTCGTCTGAATTAAGAGGGTGTGTTTGGCATCCCGTTTGAATCCAAGTGGATATGCTGGTGTCCCGTCCGAATCTAGTGACTGTACCTAGAGCTTGGAAAATCTGAAGGGTATGTCTCATAGCCTTGAAATTGAGATTGTATAAATTTTGTTATTTGAAAAGAAATCTATACAAGAAATTGTACGGGACTAGATATAGGGTAACTCCAAACTAGTACAAAAATTCCTGGTGTGATCTCTCCAACTCTTTACTTTTTACTTTTACTGCATTTATATATGTTTGTGTTTGCATCTATGATTGTTGATTCTGCATTGTTTGATTATAGTCTTAAAAGAATTTAAAAAGATTCACAAAAATTAGTCAATACTATTCAACCCCCTCTTCAATGTTAAATTAGCCTTAAGATCCATCTTCTTCAAACTAACATTTGGTATTAGAACATTGGTTTTCAAAGTATTCATAATGTTGATTTTTGAAAAGTTTAAATGGCTAACAACATTGTTCGTAATACTATCGGTAACACTGTTAGTTCACTTGTTAGTAACTCCTTTGTCGAAGGACAATCTACTGCTAGACCTCCACTTTTTAATGGCAGTAATTACTCATATTGGTCATATAGAATGAAAATCTATTTATAGTCAGTTGGTCTAGACATTTGGAATATCACACAGAATGAGTACACTGAGCCCCAGACTAACTTTTTACAATGGACTGCTGACTAGAAGGTAGTTGCACAAAGTAACTCTAAAGCCATGAATATTTTATTCATTTGATAGGAATGAATTCAATAGAGAGTCTATTTGTAACTTTGCATATGAAATATAGAGAACACTGCAGGTTACACATGAGGGCACTAGTAAAGTGAAATAGACCAAAAAATTTATGTTAACTAATCATTTTCAATTATTTAAAATGAGCCCAAACAAGTCCATTTCTGATATGTATAATAGATTTCAAGACATAATACATTCACTAATTGAATTGGGTAAAAAAATTCTGAAGAGGAACAAGTTAGAAAAAATTCAATTCACTTATTCCTAAATGGGACCAAAAGACTCTTGCGATTGAAGAGGCTAATGACATTAGCGCTCTGAAAATTGAAGAGTTAATTGCAATTTAATATCATTTGAAGCACAAATGTAGGGCAGGAGAGGAAGCAAGGCAATAGAGAAGAAATCTATCGCTTTTAATGCCACAGCAGATGATCTGGATTCTTACAATGACGATAATGAGGAAATTGCCTTCATGACCAGAAATTTCAGAAAATTTTTGAAATACAGAAAGATGAATAATCTTAAGAGAAATGATAACAAAAATCCAGAAGGTGGAAATGTTGTTTGATGTTTTAACTGCAATGAACTTGTCCATATGTAAAGAGACCGTCCACATCCAAGGAAACTGAAAAACTCACCAAATATTGATTCGTTCATAAAATGAAGAAGGGCTTATACTGCAACACTAGATGATTCAGATACTTCCTTAAGTGATAATGAACCAGATACGAAAAATGTCAATATGTGTTTCATAGCAATAATAAATTCAGAAAAGACCAAAGAAATGGATCAAAAATAGGTACGCATTTAAAATTTAGATATTGAATTTTTGAACGGAATTTTTGATTGCTTTTGATTGTTAGGAATAACCTATAGATTAATAATAATATTGGATGAATATGGTATATGTGTATATATTAACATTAAATATTTTATATTTTTATAAGAATATAATATTGAAATAAAATAATATAATATATATTTAAAATAATTTTTTAAATTATTTACCGAGTATATATGTATATTACTAATATTTATAGGATATTTATATACATACATATATAGGTAAATAAGAATAATTTGTTCAAATCCATTTTTTGAAATTCATGTGCTGTATGTTGACATACCAACTATGTATATGTCGACATATGCACTCAGAATTTGAATTTCCCTCCACCTTTTCACCAAACCCCGATGTCCTTAAAAGGTGTCTCTTGACCAGAGAACATATCCATTGATTCTCTATTTAATTATACTATCATCATTCATTTATTTCACTCTCATTTTCAAATTCAAAAAATCCATTATCCCCCTTATCTCTTCAAACTATTCTTTAATGATTTCCTCAAGCAACACTCCATCAACCATGAGGCTTTCTAAGAAAACAAAATGTTAACTTTTTTATGACAAAGAAGCCACACAGGCCTATATGGAATATATGTCTTTTGGAAAAGTCTCTCCCGAAAGATTCGCCATTTCAACGACTTTCTGACTTATGATCTTTATGATCTTTGTATGCAAAATAGAATTCTTGGTTTAATTGATGATCCCAAAATGATTTCATGTGTTTTCCAAATTTAGTAAAAATGTTTTATTCTAATTTGAAAGGAAAATTTTATGAAGGTGAAGTTTGAAGTAGTCAAAGGCACTCAAAGTGTTTTAAATTGTGGAATTTTAGGTAACAATCTTGGATGCGAATTTAATGGAATGGACCTTTCAAATTTTAAAATTGATATTCAAAATCGTGAAGTTGTTCATGATATTTTTGAAAGTGATGATGATTTTGAGTTCAAAAACAAAAATTTGCATCCTAAAGCAAAAAAATTAAGTTTTCTTTTGCAACAAAGCATAACTCCGAGGAGGAGAAATTATAATAACCCGACTCAAAAAGTTTTCAAAGCACTTTTTGTTTATGGTCATTACGATATAAATTAGTCACAAGTTATTTTGGATGAATTCTTTCCTAAGAATCTCTTTAGGCACGAGAACATAATCTTTCATGGTGTGTATCTTATTAGAGTATTCATATATTTTGGGGTGGACCTAAAAGAAGAGGAAACCATTCCTCGAAAAAATTTCGCCAAGGCCAACATCTCTCTCATGCAAATTTCACTCATATTTGAGCCTTTTGAAACACTTGCGGAAAAGGAAGAAAGTTGGCTTGGGAGGAGGAGCATGAGATTAGAGAAGAGGAAGGAGAAGAAATGGAAGTGGAGGAAGAAGAATAAGAAGAGGAGGAAGGTACTTCATTGGAAAGTATCGAAATGTCATCTCATCCATCCAACAAAGATCTTCTCAAAAATCAAGAGAAGATTGTTTTCAACCAAAAGAAGCTTAAGAGATCATTTTTTAAGAAATTCACTTCTCTTTCCAATAAAGTAGACAGGTACTTTGGAAAGATCATTCTAAAGATTAGTGGAAAAGCTTCATCTTCATCTACTTCTTCTTAGTTGTATTTCTATGCTTTTCTAGCTTTAAGTTTGGATTGTTCTAGTTTTTAATCAATGTATCATTTATGTCTGAATTCCATGTACTCTTCCTTTATTATCAATGAAATCATATTCCCTGCCGTTATACATTGTTATTAGTCTCTGGAAAGTCATACAAGTGCAATAGTATAGGCCAATTACAACAGTATATCAAAATAAGATGTTTTTGAAAATTATGATACATATTGACATATGTCTACCCTGTATGTCGACATGCAATGGGCAGGTTTCAATTTTTTTAAAAGTCAAAATAAAATAACTACCAAACACCTGTTCATTTCAAACGACTTCACCCCTATATAAACTTATTCACTCCAGAAAAACATCATTTCTATTATCTTTCTTCTCCCTTTGCACTTTTACAACTTATCTTTTTAAAAATGGCTTCTCTACATCAAAAATTATATGAAAATCATGAATAGACTCTACAATCATTTAAGAATATCATTACTTTTATCCTTAGAAATCAAAAACATTAGAAATGAGTCAAGTGTAGATGATAAAAGAATAAGAAAAGCAATTTGACGTCATTCGATGGTTGATTTCTTCCCTTATCAAAGACGAACCAACCAATAATCCTGATTATGCCATCAATAAAGACGATGAAGATTGGAATGCCATCAAAGCGGATCCAATTTTCGGTTCTGATGGTTGGGTAGAAGTTCCTAAGAAAGTCTAAAATTGATTGGTTGGTCTTAATATGTATAGGATTAATATAAATTTGTACATAAAATATCTTACAAATATGGATTGGTGTGTATAAACTTATTTGATTGGATTGATTTGTCTAGATTTGTTAAAATTGATTGATTTGTATTGAATTTGGTTTGGATTAACAATATGTATGTAATGGATTTGTGTGATTAATAAAATTAGGTTATTACTTCCTATCTACATATCACTCTTGTATATATCATATAGTACCTTAGTTAGGTGGAGTTTTGATTATATTTTCATTGATGACAAAGGGGGAGAAATATATAAAATATCCAAGCATGGATTAAGGGGGAATTTTGTAACCCAGGAGGATTTATATCATATTTTATAAACATTGTTGTCATCATCAAAAAGGGGGAGATTGTAAGTACCTTAGGCATTAGTTTTGATGACAACAACCATATGACATCATATAAAATACATATACTAATGTTTTTATCAAGTTATATATAATATATAGTGCAGGATATTAGACAAGTATTGATTAAGAAGACTGTGTAGTATCAAGAGCAGATTCAAGAGACAGATATAGAGATTCAAGGGTTAAAGATTAAAGACTCATGAGTATTGAAGATTCAAGATATCCAGATAAGTTATAGAATCACAGAATATTGTTAAAACCCTGATAGCACTTCTTTGATCTCACTCTTCATTTTTCAAAAAGGTTTTAAAATCTATTATCTTATTTTAAATGGTTTTCAAATATTCTGAATTTCAAAAATAATTTAAAGAATTCCTGTTTTCAAAATAATCTTTCAAAATGGCCTTCAAATGATTTCTAACTTTTAATATTATTTACACAAGGTTATTATATTTTGAGTAATTAAGTTTTTAAGTATTTTATATTTTAAATATACTTTTAAATTTATTATACTTTGTTATAGTTTTAGTTTTATGCTTTCTAAATGTTTATAAGTATATTATAACATTTATTATAACTTTGATTTTAAATATATATTCACTTATACTTTATATATTATTTTCAAAAGAAATTCATATTTAAATCCTTTATATATTTCAAAATATTTCAAAATAAGTCTATAAATTTTTCTTAAGTTTTGATATGATTAAAATATGTATACATTATATTTAGATAAGTGTACAAAGTTTCAAAATATTTTACAAAGCTTAATATTTTCAAAACAATTTTTATAAAGTGTTTTTCAAAAATACAAAGGGTATGTAGACATACTTCTATAGCATATGTCGACATATAAGCCAAGAATTTCAAAATTCAAATTTGAATGAAAGTGTCTTTTCATTGTATCTCTTCACGAATGGACATGACCATTGTTTCTCTATAAATAGGATGTTTTACCAACAATTTTTTTAACTAATTTCTCATTCTTTCTCTCCACTTTTACTCTCTTGATTTCTAAAAGAAAATCTACTTAAAATATTCCCAAATTCAATAAGAATCAAATTTAAACTCTATTGATTTGATTCTCTATCAATTACTCTCTGATCTCTAACCTGTGTTGTAATGAGGAAGGAGTCAGAACAATAATGTCTGGTGAATAAAAATCGTGAGCCTTTCTATAATATTACTTTTGCGGTATAATTTAAATAAGAATATGTCTTATGTATCCTAACTGTATTGTAAGTCTTCCAACTATAAGCCCTAAGGCTTTCACAGTCCAATTCCATGACCATTATTCTTTCAACCCAATAATCCATACCTATCATTAATAATACCCTAACAATGTAAGAGATAGCATCCAAGCCACTTAATACCTTTTTAATGGGAACTAGGCAGACTCTGACCATTTAATATCTCATTCAAGGCCAGTCCATGTCATTTAATACCTACCCCAAAGCGGACTCATCTCTAGTACTATCTAGCTGACATTGCACAAAATCTCTTCAGGTCACTTAATACTTCTTTTGTGGGAGAGGCAGACCCCACAATAGCCACTTAATATCTCAAACTTGAAGCGGACCCTTCCTAAGATACCTTCTATCATGGCTAACTGCTAACTTTGATCATTTTATACTTCCTACATAAGGAAGAGGTGGGCCCTCAATCAGCCACTTAATACCTTCAATCCTGAAGCAGGTCCTTCGTATTATGATCGTAACCCAAATTGTGACGTCTCGCATTAGCCCGACTATTCGTATGTACTGATAGTCAGATTAGCTGGGCAGGTTTACCCTACAAAATTTGGGACCAACCTCGCATCCTTTGTGGGTGCTTATTATAGGCGATGTCTCACATCAACCCTAAAGTCACACTGTTGGTAGCCAGATTAGCTGGGCAGACATCCTTATGCTTTACCTCGCATTCCTATAACTTAGTCATAATTTACAACACTCTCTTAACATATTATCACATATCTCACCGCATTCCATACCAAGGCCTTATAAGAAAACTATTATTTCCCCATTACAAGTAACTTCTTTCTTAAGGGAGATTTAATGATAATTAATAGCCTATTAACTACGTAATTAATACGCTATAATTATATGTTATTTACACTAATACACACACACACATACATACATACGCGCCTAAAATATTTATAAGCGTGCAAAGATTGCACCCTAAACTAACGTTTAAATGTCAAAACTTCAAATTTATACAAGTCTAATTCCATATCAACAAATATACCACATATCTAATATTCGCAATTCAATCAATAAACTTGTACAAAATAGAATGCATACCAAACTTATTTTATACTAAAATAGCAGAATCAATATTAATAAAAACTTATAATTCAAATACTTTTATGCTCTATTCAACTTGTTTGTATAAAATTGAAAAAGGTAATTTATATTTAAATTGCGGAAATAAGTAGTGCAAACTACGAATATAAGAATGCATATGTTACACATTGTTTCCTTACTTATTTCTTTTCAAAAACCCTTAATTAGATCCAAGAAAAAAAAGAAGTGGAATAGAATGTAAAACATTAAAATTGCAATAACCACACAATTCCACTATTTTAACGAGTGTATATGCACGTCCAGGTGGGCCTGCAACTAATCACAGTATGCATGCATTAATCCAATAACACACTTTTGTATGAGGTGTAGAGTAAGCATAGAGAGTTACATTTTGGTTTGCATAAATTTTTGTTTAGAGGTATTCCATGTTATCAAAGCCTCAACTCAAATGTGCTTTCTAATAGTATGATTCATTTGTTTCTATAAAACATATGCAGATAAGACTAAGCTTACAACATATTAAATTACAATTATATGACAACAAATCACTTATATCAGGGCCAATTTCAGGCTTTCAGTTTTAGTCTGCGTATGATTTGCTATGTTATCCATAAAATCAGACTCTTCGAAGAAGATTTCACTTGACTCATCAAAACGCTGTGACTTTTCTTCTTTATTTAAATGCCTAACAGTGCTGCTCTTAGGTACATCTGATACTCTTTCATTTGCTAACACTGAAAATTTACTTTCCGTCTTCTGTATAGTTTTTTCCCCTTTATTGACAGTAGTTCTGTTACCCTTTTTCTTACTATAGTTAACCTTTTTAGTTGTTTTTGGACTTATTGCAGTGTTGTTTGGTCCTTTCTCTAAAGATGGAGTTGTAGATGGTTCTTGTTCACTTGGTTCTTGAGCAGTTGTGGTAGATATATTGTACTATCGTTTCAAACTTCAGCAGAAGTATTTTGGCTATTTTCTCATTTGAGAGTAATATGATGTGATGATAATGGAAACTAATATGCTTTTAATGGTCATGGGCTAAAGTCACAACATGGGATGTTGAAATTTTGCTCACATTTTTGCATGCTTGTCTACTCTTAATTTTTGAATGTATTACTGTTGTAACCTCAAAAAGTGTATTTAATGTTTAGTAACTTGGTAATCTCTACATAATTGACATTTTATACATAATTTCCCTCTACAACCTTGCTAATGTTAACCCGATTGATGTTGCTCGAAACATTACAGGATTAAATCTTAAGACTACTCTAGGTAATTATTTTATTCGTCTTAGCAATTCATGTGTATGTACAATCATTGAATTAAGTTTCTTCTTTATTTCATATATTTACATGTGCCATTTCTTATAATCAAATTATATTGACCCATGTAGTCATGGCGGTTTCAAAGACGTTCACAACAATTGAAACCATTTGCCCAAATTTATAAAATTAATAAGTTTGATAAAAAAATAAATAAGATTATAAAAATTACTAAGTTTTTAAAATTAGTTAAGTTTTAAAAAAGTAAACAAGTAAATAAGTTCAATAAAAAATAAATAAGTTTATAAAAATTACTAAGTTTATAAAATTAATTAAGTTTGAAAAAAAATAACCAGGTTTATAAAATTAACTAAGTTTATCAAAATTAACAAAGTTAAATAAGTTTTATAAAAATTAATTAAAATGACCAAGTTTTATAAAAATTAAATAAATTTATAAAAATTAACTAAGTTAACTAAGTTTTATAAAAATTACATAAGCTAACTAAGTTTTATAAAAATTTAACTAAGTTGACTAACTTTTACAAAAGTTAACAAAATTTGTAAAAATTAACTAAGTTAAATATGTTTTATAAAAATTAAATAAGTTTATAAAAATAACTAAGTTACAAAAATTAATTAAGTTTTAAAAAATTTAACTAAGTTTATAAAAATTAACTAAGATAATTAAGTTTTAAAAAATAAATAAATCAATTAAGTTTTAAAAAAATTAACGAAGTTAACCAAGTTTTATTTAAAATAACTCAGTTTAGAAAATTTAATTAAGTCTATTAAAATTTAACTAAGTTGGCTAAATTTATAAATTAATTAATTTTATAAAATTTAACTAAGTTAACAAAGTTTTTATCAAAATTAACTAAGTCAACCAAGATTTAGAAAAATTAAATAAGTTTAATAAAACTATAACTAAGTTTGTACAAATTAACTAAATTAACTAAGTTTTATAAAAATTAATTGAGTTAATTAAATATTATAAAAATTAAATAAATTTACAATAATTGACAAGTTTTATAAATATTCAACCAGTTTAACTGAGTTTTGATATTTCAAAATGAGAAATAGACTTGACGTGAAAAATAAAGTTGTATGGAATTTAAAATTTTACTATTTGAAAATGCGATAGAAAAGTAGCGATAAATTTTGGTGTTGTGAATGAATTCAAGTGATCCTTTTTACAATTGGAAGATTTGTTATAACGAACATTATGTTCGGCGCTTTGCCAAATTTCAAAACTAATAGTTTAAGCTTGTTTTCTAAAAGCCACAAATCTATATAGTAATGAGAAAAACTGAACTTCTATATCAGTTTGTTTTGATCATAACTTTTGATTCTTATCTGATTACCATGTTTTTAGATCCATTGGAAAGATAATTTTTTATAGAAGAACTTTTTTGTGATAGTTCAACAAATTTTAACGTTTATTGGGTTGAAAAGATGAACGTTTGTCGATGGGTGTCACTATTCTGCACAACAAAACTGAAGTGACATGTCTCATTGTTTTGCCCATAACTTTTGTAAATTTGATCCAATTTGAGCATTCATGTACTTGTTAGAAAGATAAGAGGATGAGAAATAATTTTTGTTTTTGCCAGTTTCTAAAATTTTGAGTTTTGATAGATCGAAACATTGTTGCAAAACAACATACGTTGTCCCGAAATCTGAATTGATGTTTTGCTAAATTAAAAGTAAAACAACTATTATTTCTTTTTATAAATTTTACTTATATTGTGTATATCGACTTATATGATTTGTGAAGTGAAGTATAGGTACACAAGGCCATTTGGATGGTGGTTTGGAGGGCTTGGTTGCTTTAAAATTAAGTACACTTACTTAAAATTGCAAAATAATGTACGCCCATTGCTATTAACGATATATATAGATATATAGTTTCGTAATTTTTTAAAATGCTCTCCGTATAATGGAGACTTTGTCGAAATTTTATAAAAATTCGACACTTAGAAATTTTTTTGTAAAAAGTTTTTAAATGTTAAATTTTGAGATGTAAGATAGACTTTGAAATGATATAACTATAAGATGGGTATGTATTCTCTAAATAAAGTGAGGACGTATAAATTATGTGTATCAGTCTCGAGTTGTTTATCTTCATGATTGCCTTCTTACATGTCGCTTAGCTTCTAAGTCCATCGTAATATTCTGATTTTGTTGATTATATTGATTGTTCTAATTTAATTTATTTTCTTGTAAGGTTGGGACTTTTGAAGAATACGAGTTTGGACTTTCCACGCTTTATATTTTGCTTTTCTTAGTAAGCTCTTTTTGTAAAAAATTGTTACTATAATGTTTGCTTTGAATATTGTTTACTAAATGTTATATATGTTGTCTATTTGGTGCATGAAATTGGTGTAACTTTGATTATATCTAATATGTAATGTGCTAAGATTATCATATTATATTTGTTTGTGTTGCTTAAACTGAGTGATGTTTTTGAATATATATTTTATGGTATTTGGACAAAAATTCATTAAGAGTACATAGTGGTTTTAAAAAACAGCAGAAATAGAGACATTGATAAAACACAATGCGATAAGTTAAAACGCTGCGACAAGACAAAAACCCTGCAATAAGAACAAACACTGCAATAATACAAAAACATTGCGATAAGTCAAAAACACTGCAATAAGACAAACACACTTTAATAATACAAAAACGCTACGAATTCATTAACAAGATGTCGAACAAGTCGCTGTGAAATATTTAACATAACAACATACTAAACGTTGCCATAGACTACAAAAACGTTGTAGTATATATATAACAGCATTTGGAAAACGATGAAATAAACCAACAGTGAAGGCTACAGAAGGAAAAATAGTGAGAAAAAAATGTTGTAATACATATAACACAACGACCCGAAAAATGCCAATATAAAGCATAAACTAAAACGCTGTAAAATGTTAGTTTCCTACGGTCTTTTTTAAATTGCTCTTATATGTTTAGCTACAATTACAACTATTCCTTAGATGGCGCTCCTCGTAATGCCGTGAAATGATTTCGTAATCATTTAATTATTTGAGATATAATTAACTAGCATCAATGATTCATAATCATATAATCAAATTATTTCTCAAAACTACAGCATGGTCTATAATTCTAAAATAATTGCGAATAATTTCATATACTTCTATAGTTTCAAATGCACCACATTTGTTATGAAAACAAATACCACATTATAGTTTTATTTTATAACAATTTTATAACAATTCATAATCTTCATACTGAAATGAAACTATGATCTGTTTTTCAGTCAATACTGAAAGACGGTTTTTATTTCATAAATAATGTTTGATATTTTTACAAAAATAATTTTTGTAACTTGATGCGATTAATATGTGTTATATGGTATGATTCCACTATTTCCGCAATTACTATAATAGCGTATGAAATATAAAGCTCCATTCAACTACATAATATATGCTATTTTTTTCATTTACTGTAACTGGTTTACAGTCGAGAATTTTCAGATCAAATATCTTAAATTCAAAGAAATAAATATCATAGAAAACAATTTTCTATTTGAAAATACTTTTGGAATAGATATCATATTTTTTATTCCTTGTTAAGTATTTATTATTATTTTACAATTCTTATTTCTAATGTCCCTTTATGAAATAGAAGAGACTATTCACTCTCTTCATCTCAACTGTGCCTTAAGTTACATCTATTCTTGTGCGTTCACTTTCCTTTCTAAATGGTCGAACAATTCAAAGGAACTTTTACTATAATATCGTAAAGAATTCTTTACAAAAAATGCATTTTGTCATCCTTAACATTTGAGAAAATCAAATATGTCGTACTTTACGTAAACTGACATTTCAGTGATCAAATTCTTGTACTTATCTTGTAGCCTTTGGTATTCATCAAGGTTTTGTACATTACGAATTACGACCGTTCATCATATAACATTTATATCTGATCGAATACGAATCAGGCATCCATATTCAAGTATTATTTCTAGAGTTCAAAACTCATAAATGATAATACACAATCTGGGGCAAATAAACATGGAAATGACAAATTACAAACGTATTTAGTATAAAATTTGGCGCTCGCATTGGTATTGAAATAGTAACATGCAAATAATATTTACTAGTAAGTATATTTTACATTTCTATTTGTCAATATTAATTTAGTTTATTGTATATTTTAACAGATAAACATTTTATTAATTATATTAACCGTACAAATTTATTAGTATAGATTATTACAACTTTATTTAATAGATGTTCTTATAATATTAGAAAAGTTAAATGTGTTAACATTTTATTTTCCTAATAATGCTCCCACCAGTCTTTTATGTTTCTCCAAACTCTAAGACTGAACATAGAAGTCATTCAAATTCACTAGTGGGTGTTAGGACTCGTCTGTCTTGAGATTCTAAACTTGAATTTGCTCAATAAGTCATAGCCCCACAAATGATGGAAATTTTTTATTGGTTGTATCATATACAACTCCTAACACATTGTTCCTTGTCCTAATCTCATTTCGACCAATAGTTTGCTCAGCAAATCGAAAGAAATTATCCACTCATACCTACCATTTTATGACGGCCTGAGTATAATATATTTACCTTGAATTTGCTCAACAAATACATGGAGTTATCTTACCTTGTATATTTAATATATTAACAATACTACACATTACGCCTCTAGCTTGAGTTTGCTTAACAAACAGAAGCAAATAATTTATTAATATATAAATGGTAGAGGATAACACTGATGTCAAAGATTCATAATCTTCAATATATTTAAATGAGTGCTATCAACTTATGGAATAATGTATTTCTTATGAAATACCCACGTGATTCAAGTGTTGAACACATTAGAAATCACGATATACACACATTTGCGTATGTATTTATTCCTTAAGTCTACTTAGGGTTTCTTTAATGTTCCACCTTTGATATATACATTTATATTATATAAGTTTTATTATAACTTCTATACTTTATTTGACTTATATAATATTTATGTATAACATTATATTAATTAAATCTTTATTTAATTAATTTAATTAATTAACACTTTAAATAATTATTATATTATTCAATTATAACATATTATATTGAATATATATACACACACCATAACCTTTATAGTAACATACATATATCTTATGTTATTAATTTAATTTATTAACTAACTTTTAATTTATTTAACTAAAAAATTAATTAAATTTTATTAATTTTAATAATTCTTTTAGCCTGTCAATGGGTCAGGTTTGGTCTAGGTATCTTAAAACTCGGATCCGAGCCCGATTACAACAATCAAATTCCAAGCCCGACTTGAACCCGTAGGGTATTTCAAAATCAATAACCGAGCCCGACCCGTCGGGCTTTTTAAGCCTGTTGGTTAATACACGTATACCTAATTCATAATATTTATATTAAAACAATACTTTAAACTTACAATTTTGTAATAATTATATACAAACAATGTTAACATACAAATTAGATGGTGATGTAACCAAGTTCACAATAAAAGTATGCAAAAATATCTACATGTGAACAAACAAAATGGTAAACAAATAATACACACACTCATGTTTTGATACGACGGAAAACTTATAGTTGAGCCGGGCCTTAACCGGGTCGGATTTTGATAAAATCACACCCAATCCTAATAGTAACTGGGTCGGGTCTGGGTCAAGCCTGCGTAGTTAAGGCGACACCCGTACCTGTACTAATAGGACGGGCTCGGACCGAAACCCGTTCTATTGATAGGCTTACACACATGTATACTCATACTATCTTAAACAATTCAAGACAACATAATATACATCATTATATATATATATATATATATATATATTATACGTGTATCTATATATAATTAATTAATTTATTTATTTATCTTTATTAATAAATAATATTTTTGAAATTAATTTTATAACATTTTGGAAAATCATATTATAGCTTTTATAATATATGTTTTGTTTTAAATTTAACTTTTAAATTTAAAGCTTTTATTTTAATTTCAATTTTTTTTTGAAATAAGTCCATTGCCCAATTCAAATTAGGCCTTTTCTACCAGGGATAACCTTTGAGCTTACCTCTTCATTTCGGGCTATGCTAATAGCCAAGTAAGGCGGAATACTTGATTACTCAAACCTAACCTTCAACGCTACTTTTCTATACACCTTGCTATATGTATAGGAATTAATAAGTTAGCCCTAACTTGACTAATTTAGAATGCATAGGCTATTGGGCTCCGATACTATTATTGGAACTGGACCAGCACGCTACGTGGTAATGGGTAAATTACAATTACCATTTGGATCTTTATTGAGTTTATGATGTCTAAATTTATCCAGATCTTATTTAAAATTTGTTTAAATAAGGCCAATATTCTGTTTATTTTATAAATAAGGTTTTATTTATTGTAGGATTTGTATTGTATAATATGTTTGTGTATCATATACATATATGTGTGTACGTGCACATGCTATATAGTAAAGTGTACATGATTTGATATGCCAGTATATAGATGTTGGAATTTACACTACAACAGACATGTTAGTCCCTTTGTATACATGTTTGTCGTCAATGTATATATGTGTGCATATAAATGATATAAATATATATATATATATATATATATGCATATAAATGATATAAATATATATATATATGCATATGTGTCTGAATATAATTTTGTATAATATGAAATATAGCTTATAAATAAAATTCATATAATACATTTATATGAATAAAAATAAGTATAATTACATTTATCAAATTATTTTGAAATTTAGTTTTTCAAACTAATTTTTAACAGACATTAATATAATGATATACATACATACATACATACATACATACATACATACATACATATATGTAAATGTATATATAGGCACACACATATATATCGAAATCAAAATGTTTTAATAACACACACACACACATATACATATATATATTTAAATAACTTTAAAGCTATTATTCATTAAATATATAAGTATATATATACTTGTAAATATATATTATAATATAAATAATAATTAAAAAAAATTACACATAGCCTTTCACGCTCATGACCAAAAAATAAATTGTTTTTTCGACTTAATGTTTATTTAACAATTTTTTTAAAATTCCGTACGGAAATCCTTTTAAATGTATATTTTTTTCTAATTTTTAAAAGCAAAATTATTAATATACGTTCATATCAAAATTCAAATATTTTGTGTTAATTATATATATATATATATTTTATAATCGCATGACTAAACTTAAATTAATAAAATACATGAAATATATAATTGTATATATGACATATATATATACATGATTTTTTTAATTTCATCCAAAAATACTATAAGTGTAAACAAAAATTTTGTAAATTTAAATCTTATATTATTTATTATTATTTGAAATCAATACTTAGTTATTAAATCATTTATTATTAAAATAATTTTGAAAACTCATTGTCGTGAGCATTTAAGCATGCATAGATAATTTTTTGAAATTTATGTACACATTTATACAACTCATCCAATGTGTAAAATAGTTTACTAGAGAAAACAAACTTCTAAAACTTTTTCCCGAAAAGATTAATAAAACCCATATTTGAAATTCCTTTATTATAGGGAATAAATAGGTTTTATATTAGAAAAATAATTTTAAAATACTATATAATAATAATTTGAAATGTCCATTTATTTCAAAAATCACTTCAAAAATGGTTTAGTGAAAACCGTACTCGAAAACAATGAAAAACAAGAAAGATAACTCAAGACCAATAACTTGAGTTCAATACGAATTCAATTCAAATTTAACCCAAAATCAATTCAAATTCTATTTAAAATATAATGATTTGTTATACAAGTGACTAAATAATTAACTATACCATACGATAAATATAACAAACATTTATATATGATTATGAATAATGAACTGTACCTTTCACCAAAGCCTAATTGTTACATCATGAAATGAAGAACAAAACTCCTTGAATCAAACCCTATATCTAGAACTTGCTAGCTTCTCGAATACAACTATCACCGATAATCAAATTATGTTTAATTTGTTGTTTTAAAGCTTGATAATTTAAGGTATGGAGAGAGAGGAGTGGCGGTCTAATATGATCAAGAGGAGAGGTAAAAAGTATGAAGATAAAAATGAGGTTTAGAGTGATTTAAATAAAGAAGATCCTAAGGAGTCAAATAAGGATCTAGATCCTTGTTTTTCTCTTACCTAATCTCCTCTCTTTAATTCAAAATCCAACCCACCCTTAGCCATTATATAGTCGACCTCCCCCAGGCTAATCATGGTCGCACTCTATTAAGCCTCGTATGGGCCTTAAAATCATTTCAAGCCCGATCAATAACTAACACATTCAAATCTAATTTAAACGCGTATCGATATCGTATATCGATTAGTGTATTTATAACTATTATACACACACATTTAATATTGATCAATAAACATCAAATAAAATTTTATAATTAATATTGCATAAATATTAATTAATTTAATTAATTTATAACAACTACGATTTAATTAAATCGGTTGGTAACAGGAGTATTCAACGTTTCAGTTGTGTGACTCTTAGGTGTAAATTCGGCAAGCAGTTAATATCGAACAATTCGAATATTAACATTCACACGTCACTTAGCAAGTGGTGCGACATTATGACCAAATTTATCGTTTACTCGATTTAGGTAAAACTCAATTTTACTTTATTAAGTGTTACCCGATAGTGACAATTGTTTACATAGTTCCTCTTCTTCAAAACTATATCACATTAGGACTTATGGAAATTGATGATTGTCAAAATTCCATTATTGTTCATGTTCAACTTTATAGTCCAAATACAAAGTCCGTGGTTCAGTAGTAACAATTATTATTAACGAACTACTCTATCCAAAGATTTTGACTTTGAGTTGACTTCGGTTGACAGTGATACTAGCCTCATATCTTTAATAATAGTTGTAATAGCTTTGGTGTCACACTATTTTGGTATCAACGCGAACTACCAAAAATGCTCCTTTATATATTATCAAATCTTAATCACTTACAAATAGGATCTAATATTAAACTTCTTTTACAAATTCAAACACCCTCAAAAGTAGGATCTAACAATTAAACATGCTTTACAAATTCATAACGCTTTTAAAAATAGGATCTAAATAAACTTCATTTACAAATTCAAAATACTTCTTTACAAATATACAAATCTTAATATCACTTGAAAATAAAAAATCATTTTTTGACTGATTTAAGCATATACAATTTATAAAGAAAACAATTCATGTGCAAAGCGCATGCCATAACACTCGTAACTAAGAAAATGTATCTTCTCTTAAATAGTGTTTCACTTCCAATGCTTCCACTCGACCCAATTATAGTCATTTGATGGATGTTGTGCCATGATTTAACTAAAATCAAAGTGGAGCTTCCACATTAAAGATCAACAGTATTCTCAAGTCAAGAGAACCATGTAATTTTGTCACATCAATATTTTCCGTTCGATATTAGTTATATTAATGAACAGAAAACTACCAAGTAAGTCATTCCACGTTTATCAAATAACTATCAGTACGTAACCCCTTGGTGCCTCCAATAGTCATGAGTAGTACACTACCCAGCATTCGGAGAGTGTTACGCACTCTAGATTCAAGAAATGTATAGTTCTTTTGTCTCGACACATCTTGACTAGGAATATTTAAAACAATATATTTATTTTATTATGATAAATCATTATTGGTTATCACGTTGTAACTACTATCACAAAACATATCATTTAATGATTTTATATTAAATATACTTTTAATTAAATTAATTAATTAATATAACATATTATATCAAGTATATAATAAAAAGAAAACATCTTCAATTTCGAGAAAGATTGCTTTTCGAGTCGAATATATGTAACAATTAAATAATTGTCCCTATGACATACCCCTAACTCTATCAACCATCCCTATGTTAACTCCATGGTTGGCCAACAGCTTGGCCAGGTCAATCTTTCCATCCTCTAGTTTAGAGGGCTTGAGACCAACAACCCCCATTGATGTCAACCGGCCAGTGGATCCTAAAGCTTCCATCTGAAACACAAATGGCTCAATTATACAACAACATAATGACCAAATCTAGTAAACCCTGGTGGCAAGCCCCCAACATGAAATGAGTGCACAATGGCCGTCTTTATGGCATGCCTAAGCCGGACACTCCACGATGGCCGACTCACGGCTTGACTCCTAAATTAAGTATTAGGCCTTATAACCCATATTCGATTCCTATTTTTTATTTAAAGCCCATGCTTACAAAATTAGGCCCGACCTATGACCCATTATCTAGACAAATACCAATATCTTTATTAAAAGCTTGTAGGTCCACCTAAGTCTGTCAACGTCGATTGACCACCGCTGACATGGTAGTTATAGACGATCGACGTCGAAAGATGGGCTGAGAAGATGGATTCTGATATAGACATGCAAAATCAAAACATCACAACATTACAAAAGAAGCAGCAAAATCAAAAGAAAATAAAAAGAGAAAGCATGGAAAAATAGCCAAAAACCCAGGGCCTCGCCATGGTGGTAACGCTTGCTACGATGTAAGTAAAATCTAAGAGTACTCAATTTTAATGTTGAAGAGATTTGAGAAAGTCGAAGTTTTGAGGGAGCTAAAGCTTTTTAATGGCGATAATAGCTTTTGTTTGGTGTAAAAAATGAGAAGGAGAAGAATATCAGCTTTTATAAACCTACGCTCTCGATCTCTGCCGCAAGATTCAAATTGTTTTACAATCTCGACCGTCTAGGTATAATAAATGCAACTATCTCTTCACTCATGTCGAAAACATGAGCTTTTTCCATGTTTGAAAAAGCGAACCATCACAACCATTGACTTAATGCTACGTGGAGCATGCATTAAATGCATTGCAGATATCTAGATGGCAGCATCTTTATGAAATGACAAGCCTTCCCTGCTCATAGAGACGGGCTTAGGGGGCAAAATGTTGCTCAATTTTCTCGCAAGTATTTAGCAAGCCGATTAAGGCATGGTCAAGTCCAATCGAAACCGATCCAACTGTTCTACAACCGACCTACATATGCTGGTCCAAACTCAGGTTAATCTCAGACCAAGCCTACCTATTCAAGTAGCACATGAAGCCGGCAACCAGCCATCTCATTTAAACCAGCTTTCACGATAAACTCGTCAGACGAGGACAAAGCTAGGTAAAGCCCAACCCTGTCCATACTAGCCCAACTCAATTACGGCTGGCTCTCTCCTTCCAACCCACCTCTAGCCTAAATCTAGATCAGCCCATCTTCTCAACATCACTTCAGTTGTAGGCCGACATGACTCCAAATAGCCTAAATATTTGACAATACTAACTCGAGCGTGGTCCGCCTTCAGCCCGACTTCATTATAGCTGCCTTTGATCGATCCCAAACAGCTCGTCTTGTCATCTCGTAGCTGGCTCGATATTCTTATTGTAACATGGTTCTTAGTGCCAGTTAACTCTCAGTAAAGGCATTGAGCAACCGGCCTGCTCATGATGATCTACATCTAACCTGGCTTCATGCCAGCCCATCAAGACTAGCTCCCTAGCCGATCGAGACTCTCAGGATAGCTTCAAACAACACTCATCTATCAAGATCGGCTCAAGCATTGTCCGTCTTTGGTCTTGCATCATCACGACCACCTTCGACTAGTCCTAAGTAGCCCGTCCATTCTCCTCATAGCCGGCCTGACACCTCCCTCACCACCTGGTCCTTAACAACATTTAGCTTCCTTCATATCTTTGGTAGTCGACTGGCCAGTTCAGCCCGCCTTGCCATATCGGCGTGCAAGAGTAAATGACAAACCATACTCCTACAGCAAGCCGTCGGCATTTAATGCACATTGAATGTAAAGTTTGCGCCTATCACAAAAGGACAAGTGGCTTGCTTCTCAACCTCATATTCTAATCCACCTTTACAGCTGTCTCCCATCAGCCCATGCAACTAGATCAACGGCTAGGCATGCTTCTCGCTTTTACACACTGCACAATCTCAGTCACCATCATCCATTTCATGCACTGTAACGACCTGTAAATTTGAACGATTTAAAATTGAATAATTATTTGAATTTAAGGAAAATTTGAAATTTAAATTTAAAATAATTAATTGGGTGCTTTTGAATAATTAATTTGATCAAATTTAATTAAATGAACAATTTTGGAAAAAGTCAAATTGTGGTCAAAAACTTAGTCAAATTTGAATTTTTGGTAAAAAAATTAAAAGTTTCAAAATTTGAATTTTATTATTGGAAAAAAATCTAGACAAAATTTTAAGAAGAACTCTGCTTTTCGTTTCGTTGAAATTGGAGTTCTAGAACTCTAAGTATGCAGTTTTCAATGAAAAACTCATGTAATTTGTCAGTGTTTCCTTTGTGTATTTACATATGTTTACTCCTCCTTTTTATGTTTCTAATGGACTCTCTTATTTAGTTATTGGGCTTCTAGGAATTTAAGGAGTCATTAGAATGCAAATAGACTAGTAGACTAATGGGCTTTGGGGAATTAAAGAGACCATACCTTTTTATTTCTTCTGAATAGGTACGTACAAAACATCTCTTCCTCACATTTCTCCTCTCTGAACAAAAATTATCTGTATCTTCTTCTTCCTCTCTAATCCCTATATCTAAAAGAAAATCAAATTCTAAAACCAAATCAATCTCCTTCCTTTCTCCTTTACCTCCACCTTCCCTTACCTTTGCCTCTCCTCCCTCTCCCTTACCCACGCCACCACTTTTCCCCTCACCTTGCTATCGCCACCCACCTCCATCACCACCCACAACCCACTGTAGCAACTCATGGCCAAAGCCCCACCTTCCCTCTCCTCTTCTTTTCCCTTCCCTTCTTTTCCCTCTTTCTTCCCCTTATTTCCATGGCTTCTATATTCTACTAAACTACTCCAAATTACACAATTCTTTTTTGAAACTGTGTATAATTTCAATGGAAACAACTTTGTTGTTGAACCCTTCTTCCCATTCCAAATATTTCTATATCAAAAACTCCAATTTTCAAGTCGTTTCTCGGGTCCAGTTTTGGCTGAAAATACCCCATATTGTATCAATCATATCTCCTTCAGAAAAGAACCAAATTATGCGATTCTTTTCTTCAAACCATTTATTTTTCCAGTGGCTTCGAATTTATTTTAGATCAGTTCTTCAAATTCCTTAATCTGCTATGCCAAAAACTCAAATATTTTTGAAGTATTTTTGAACTCAGATTTTCAACTCAGAAAACACCTTTGTTTGTTTTGACCATAACTTCCTCAAGACAAAAGCTTTTTGATTCTTTTTTTGAAAGTGGAGAGGAAAGAATTTACAACAACTTTCTAGTTAGTCACTTTTATAGATTCATTAATATTCTGGTCCGAATATTTTCTTAAAGGTGACTTAGTTTCAGGTTTGTCCATAGTTTGGATTTAGGTTGTTTGGAAGTTGGAAGTAATTGAAACTTGTTTATTAATTCATGTTCGTGTCTAAGCTTTGTTGGATTTGCTTTGCATTTGGATCTTTGCTAGGAATCTCATATTGCTCCATTTTTATCATCACCTTCATGGCCACGAAAGGTGGGCAGTCACTCACGATTGATATTTTATGTTAGTGAATTGATATCATGTGAGAAGTTATTGAAATGTTGTTTTAGTTTGGATTTTATTTAGTTAAATTCATATGATATAAATTAATTTATATGTCCATTTTGACATATAAAATGACACATATTTGATATAGAGAAAAAATGACCCACCTATGTTATGCAAGTTGACATGATTTGTAAATGGTCGCTATGTAATTTGTTGTGACAAATGCCATGTTATTTTATTGTAAATCACCTTGCAAGTTTCTTGTATATAGGTCATGCTATATATTTATATGTTATGTTAGTATATGACATGTTATAATTTGAAAATATTCACTTATGTTGTTTATGATATGCGACACATGCGATATGTTAGTTAGGCATATATATATATATATATTAAATTGTTAATTATGCACATATGTTGGTCATTGACATGGTATGTTATTTATGTTATTATTTTATTGTTCTCACACTGCAAGTTCCCTGGTAATTAAGAAATCACTTTGGGTTGAAATGATATATACCCGATATAAAACCACTTTGGGTTTAAATAAATTGATTTAGAAATTAAATTGAAATATTGTAAGTTTAAATTAATGTTGAACTTGAAATTATGAAATTGAAATTTTATTGATTTAATGAAAGGTTTTAATGGGATTTTTAGATTTAAACTAGTTGTTTGATTTTAATTTAATAGAATTTTATTGAAAAATTTAATCTAATCCGAAAATTTGATTTGATTTGGTGAATTAATTTAAAATTAATGTAGAAATTGGATTGATTCAATTTAAAGATTATTTTAACATAATGGTATAAAATTTCAAGTTAAACTTTAAAAGGTTTAATTGATTTGTCGAAAATTGACTTATGAAAAGATATGAATTCGTAATTACTAAGTAATTGATTTTTTAAAGGTAAATGTTGAAGTTTAAAAGAATTGGATTTGAATGACGAAACTGGATAATTTGGATTAAATGAGGTAAATAGTGTA
Source organism: Allium fistulosum (assembly GCA_030737815.1). Taxonomy (NCBI): domain Eukaryota; kingdom Viridiplantae; phylum Streptophyta; class Magnoliopsida; order Asparagales; family Amaryllidaceae; genus Allium; species Allium fistulosum. The sequence continues at coordinate 6,081,620 of JASFAW010000015.1, forward strand.
AATGAGAAATTAAACCGTTAAACCTTAAGTTGATGTGGAAGTTGAAATCTGAATTGATTTAAGTTGGGATTGGAAATGTTGATATATGGTTCGGATTGGATCATGGAATGTGATTGGTTCGATTCGGATTTCATATTAAATTTAACTATTTATATTTTATAACTATTTCTAAATAAACTATTTTATATTAACTTTAATTATTTATATTTTATAACTATTTTTAATTAAACTATTTTGATATTAAATTTAACTATTTATGTTTTATCAAACTATTTTAGATTAAATTTAATTAATTATATTCTACGACTATTTTAACTAATATTATATATAAAAATTTAACTATTACATTCATATAATTCTTTTGAATAAAAGTCCATTTCCACTTGAATTTTTTAAGTTCAAATGATTTGAATACAAAGATTTCACTGAGATAATTTTGATATGGAAATCTAGAATTGAAATTTGAAGTTATGATAATGAATTGTCTTGTGATACGGGAATTTGAATCTGAAGTTGAATTTAATAATGGATCGATTGGAAACAAATATGAAAATCAATATTTGAACTGAACCGATTTATAATATGAAAGATGATGTTTGTTTAAACCTGAGAATTTCACTTATTGAGGTACATGTACATTTCACTTGAGTTGACTTACTTACATAAGAATGTTAGTCCTAACTCGAGTGTTTTGTTTTACTTTACGCTTGGGTCAGACCGAGTATTTCAGTTTAGCGAAGACACTTATTTCTAAAGACGAAGACGGAGTTGAGGACCGTATCTACTACTATTATAGCATTTGTCTATTCTGCCTGTAAAAAAATTGTAAATTCTGATTTTGTTGTAAATAGCTTCATGAACTGTTTATGTATTTATTTTGTGTATTATATTTTATCCTTCCACTACGAGATTCTGTATTTTGTTCTTTTGAATCTTATTTCATTAGAACAATCCTATTAATAATCTGTCTTTTGAATGGTTCGAGTTAGACATGTGTGATTTATTGTCGACTTAAACTGTCCAAAAAGGTAGGTTGTTACATGTACTATAAATAACATATGCATTGCCCCTTCAAAGGGGTTGGAAATTATTAGAATTCTGGTCATTATTTCTATCTAGAGCTCTCATCATAGCAAATTTAGGCCTAAGCACTTAAGATTAGCTAACCTTTTAGTCTTAAGTTCTTTATTTCTTATTATTCTTTTATGATTCCTTATAATTGTAAGAAAGAAATACAGTAAGCGATCTTTACAGTGGACATAGGCAAACTTATCGAATCACTCTATACTTAGTGTTATTTTCTTTGCTTTCCGCATTTTACATTTTAAGTCCAGTGATAGCAAGTAACATTTTCTTTCATAGTATTACCAAGCTAATTCCGAGGTTGGCTAAATCTCTAATCAACATATATGAATTGAGAGTAGAGAATTCAATCTTTGTACAAGTGCATGATGGTCTCTATTTATAGCTGGAGAGAATATGTTTAGAAGGGATGAGATTGATGCCTTGAGTGCTAAGTTTCTTCGTTGTCGTTGATTATGATCTACGGTTCAGATGGCGGCCAAACATGGATTTCGTGTGGAGTGAGTGGTCCAGATGCATGCTAGTTGGCAAGCCATACCATGGCATGCTTGTGTTAGGAGGACAATATGACACATGGAGTGGTTGTTATACGGTTGCACTTTTACCAATTAGTGAAGCACAAAGAGTGGTTGCTGCATTAGGATGCTTTCGTCATATGAATAATGTTGTTGTAATGCTTTTGTCAAAGGAACAATACGAATTCACCGTTTCTTTTTACATGGACGATCAGAGGTTTTTGTAATAAGTTTGTCGAATGATGGAAAAATAAAGCGGATAGAGAGGCTGGTCGACGAGAAATCTGTGATGACCAAGGAGAGGTCCGGATGAGACCCGTGAACGATCAGGTAGTCTTGAGAGTCAATGTTATCTTGTTGTGACTTTGGTCGTTGGATGTCCGGGCAAAGAGATTCGTCTCCCAGGGTCGAAGCTTCTCATTGGTGTATAAAACATGGAGGGTAAGGATAAAGGGTAAGGTTATGGACGAAGAGGGACTAACCCCTTGTGGGTTGGGACATAGAAAACTGACATGCTATTGGGCTTGAGGTGTCATTGGTCGACACGTGCAATGCAAACCTACGATGATGGGCTTTGACCCGATGAACTCGTTTATGCTTTGGGAGATAAACGAGCAACACTTTAACTTAAGAATTCTTTTTGCTATATGTATTGCAATGTACTCGTTCTTTTCTTTTTGAAATTTGCAATGTATTCATTTCATCTTTTAATGTATTTTTTTTTAATCTTTAGCGAATATTTGCATTAATTTATAATTTAATAATAATCTAGATTATCTATTTACAATAAAAACTGCAAACTGGTGGTGAGCAATCTTTGGTTAAACCAAATAACCAACCAAACCAATTTATTTCAGCTGGTTTGATTTGATTTCGAAACTAGATTGGTTTATAATCTATCTATAAAAAAAAAGTAGTTTGATTATTGGTTTAAGCAAATTAACCAAACTTTTATTATATTTTCGAAATTACTAATGTTATAATAATTTTTGTAGATTAGTTTAGTGGTCTAAATAAATTATATTTATCATATGCGTGTCAAAATTATCATTAGAAAACATAAGAATGCTAAATAAAAATACTTTAATCATATATTAAGATTTTATTTCAAATTACAATATATATTTGTAAATCGTTATTATTTCGGTTAAATCAGATAATGAACCGAACCATTCACACTTAATTTGGTTTGACTTTTGTTTTTATTGATTTTAATTCGATTTAATAATTATGGTTTTGGAAAAACTATTTGTTGGGAGAGCTGGAACCTTGTTTTGGGGTTTGTAAAATTCAGTATTCCGTTTGGCTAGTTGCTAGCTGCTCATTCCTCCTATACAGTCCACGCTATGCCCATTCCAATTCGCTGAGCATCAATAAACAAAAAACAATGCCTAAACCCATCGTCGCCACCGCCGCCTCCATATCCACCGACGTCGAAAAGATATACAAAACCCTCCGAAAACACCAACAAAACCAGCAGCTCCTGTTCAAAACCCTAACCTCCCTCCAGCAAACAGAAATTCCATCCCTCACCTCCTCCCCTCTCCTCCACTCCCGCATACTCTCCCGCTGCGGCCCCACCATCTCGCTCTCCATCCCCTTCCTCCTCTTCCTCTCTCGCTCCCCCTCCTTCTCACCCGCCCCTTCCCTCTCCAAATCCCTTACCCTTCTCCTCTCCCGCTCCCACAGTTTTCAGGACTCCTGGAACCTCATCCAGTTCCTCAGGGTGCACGTGCCTAGCTTTGTTAATGGTGAGATGTTCGTAGTCATGATCAGGAAGTTTGCCAAGCGGAGGTTGGTGGATAAGGCCGTGATGGTTCTTGACGAGATGAGGGGGTTCGGATGCGAGCCAGATGAGTATGTGTTTGGGTGTTTGATGGATGCGCTTGCCAAGAATGGCGCTGTTAAGGAGGCTGCTAGGGTTTTTGAGGATATGAAGGATACATTCCCCCCCAAACTGAGGTTTTAGTTATTTACACGTTTTTGAGGAAATCAATATGATGCTCTATTGTCTCTGATTAACAAGTAGCAATGTTTTTATTAGTAAGTTTGCAATGAAAATAAAGTTAACAATTATCGCACTCAATTTCTGCTCCACGTTGTATTTTGTAGTTCACAACTGGGACAATGTGAACTGTGACCATTTGTTTATCGTTAAATGAACTGGTTGGGCTTCTACATGATAAAAAAAAGGTTCCATATCTTATTATAGTCTGTGATACATTAGAGTCTATATGCACAGTATTCATATGCTTGTAAAATGTGTGCAATCAAAAACCTTTTCCTAGTTCAATAGTGGCTATTTAAGCTTCTGCATGGTTTTTCAATTGGCCTATCATCATATCATAATAGTTTTGCAAGTCTAATGGTGATCAGTATAACAACATGTTGAATTATCATTTTATACAAAATTTAATGTACCAAATGATTCATCTTAGATATGTAAACAATAAAAAACCGCAGATGTATGTTGGACTAATGTATGGATCCAGTTTTCGCAACCAGAGCTAATATCTGATTATTTTATATTTTGGAGTATATCCTCCAAATTCCTTGCAATATGTATATTCAGCTAAATTGTAACTTTATTAGGTATTATACATCGTTGCTTTATGGTTGGTGCAAGGCTGGAAAGATGGAAGAAGCAAAGTTTGTGTTGGTAGAAATGAAGAAGGCGGGCTTTGAGCCTGATGTGGTTGTGTATAACACTTTGATTTCTGGATTCTGCTCCATCGGAAAGATTGAAGACGGAAACGATTTGTTGAAGGAGATGAGAAGAAAAGGGTGTGAACCGAATGTGATTACGTATACTAGTTTGATACAATCGTTGTGTGTTAGAGAAAGGATAGATGAGGCAATGAAGGTGTTTGTTGAGATGAAAAACTACAATTGCGCACCTGATGGTATAACATATTCTACTTTGATTGGTGGGTTCGCCAAGTGTGGTAAGATCGAGAAAGCTTTTAAATTTCTTGATGAAATGTCGAAAATGGGATGTAGACCAAACCCTAGCGCTTATTTTCATATCTTTATTGCGTTGGAAAAGAAGGAAGATTTGGAGCAATGCTTAGAATTAATGAGTCGAATGTCAAAGGAGCGATGCTGTCCTGATCTTTTTATATATAACACCGTGATAAGGTTGGCCTGCAAGCTTGGTGAGCTTGATAAAGCAACCGAACTGTGGAATGAAATGGAACCAAGAGGGCTAAGCCCAGGATTAGATTCCTTTGTGATTATTATTCATGGGTTTCTAGGTCAAGGTTCATTGGTCAAAGCATGTGATTATTTCAGACAAATGATTGCAAGAGAACTTTTGTCTGTCCCTCAGTATGGACTTATGAAAGATTTGTTAAACTCACTTTTGCGTGATGAAAAACTAGAATTGGCGAAGGAAATTTGGGGTTTGATTGTAGCTAAAGGAGGCGAGCTTAACATTTATGCGTGGACTATATGGATACATGCATTGTTTGCCAAAAAGCATGTAAAAGAAGCTTGCAAGTATTGTTTGGATATGATGGATGCAGGCTTGATGCCTCAACCTGATACCTTTGCTATACTAATGAAAGGGTTGAAGAAGCTTTATAATAGAGCATTTGCTATGGAGATTACAGAAAAAGTTAGGTTGATGGCTGAGGAGAAAAACATAAGTTTTAAAATGTATAAGAGGAGAGGTGTTCTTGATTTGGAGAAGAAAAATATGAGGAAGCAAAAGTTAGCAAATAAGAAAAGAGGCCGACCAGGTGGTAGGGGCCATAGCAGTAGAGGGTGGGACAATACTTTTCATCTTGATAATGAGGAATTATAAGGTTAAGGTGTAATTATACAGAGGTAGAACTTATGATTTGGTGTGATGCTTCAAACCGTATGCCGCTTGTAAAACTCTTTCATCATTTAATCCGGCTCCAATATGCTTCTTAGATCTGAAGTTCAAAACTACAATTTAACCTTCCTCCGGTGGTAATATTTATCCTTTCATGTTTTCCTAACTTTAATACTTATGCCATAAAATTGATTAACATCTACATCAATAAGTTTTCTCATTAACAGTGCAGGTTCTATACCTAAGGCTGAACTTCAGTTGAGATACCGATGTACTACGTTGGTTAACTGCAGTGAGCCCTTGGTAGGTTGTAAATGGGGATTGTACTTAAACTGCTGTACCTTCTATAACCTAGCATAAACAACGATTCACATATTTTGTAAGAATTACAAAAAATAAATGGTTCAACCCGATACATTAAAATCTGATATAATTTCATGTGTAAATTAACTTGCGTGTCATATTGCCTTGTTTGTCAAATGGACATAATTTATTTTCACTCAAAGGACTAACCACTTATGATATTGCAAACTAAGTGAACCATGTTTCAAATTTCCATTCCTAGGGGGATGTGTATATTACTAGAGGCAACTTAATTGTGTTCTAATTCTTTTTTCTTTCAAAACATATATAGGCCCAAGTAACTACTCAAATCCATAATAAGGGCCCTAGTTCCATTATTAGTTCAACAGAACACCTTGATTAAGTCTAACAGACTTTAGAACTACATTTGCATTGATTTTGAAATAATATCATGGAAATATTTGAAGTTCAGTGGCAACATAATTCTGTATAATGAGATTCATTGATGCTCACTTGATCTTTACTGAAACATGAAAACAATGTTTTCTTGCTGCAGGTTAACACTGGGAAACATAAAGTGCTAAAAAAAGAAAATTCATAGGTGGTGGAAATTTCAAATATTGTTCCTCTGTCCTATGAGCATATATATATATATATATATATATATATATATATATATAATATGCTCATTAATACCACAAATGCAAGGTATGAATTATCTTGAACAAATTGAAATTCGTTATTTGAATTAACTAAGAGTTTCATGGCTTAGCCGCTGGATCTCTGGCTGCTTAATCGATAGTAAAATCAAATACAATGTGTTGGTCTCATTTTTTTTTACTACGAAGAAGAAACAGCCAAATTTCTGTGCGCTTTGTTTTTAGTAAAATCAGATACGATGTTTGGTCTCATTTTTTTGTTCCAAGAAGAAACAGCCAAATTTCTTTACAAACGCTGCTTTGTTTTTGCAACCATCCGATGTTATGGGAATTTATGGGTAGTCTACGCAATATAGTGCTTCTCTTTAGTCTTTATCGTGCTAATGTAATCTAAATAATATCATTTACGGATAACTAAATTGGGTTGGGTCATAACTGAGTCCGGCAAAACTTGATCCGATCCTTGACATGTTTACTAAATATCCCAACTTAACCTAACCTGTTTATTAAACGGGTCAAAGCTGACATGTTTATCCATTCATGTTGTATTTGTTATTTTTCTCCAGAAACTCACATCTTGAACAATGAATAACACAATAAATGACGTAAAACGCAAAAGGTGCAATATGACAAAAACGTGTAAAGTTTAACACATGCATTTTGGATAACTTATAGCATACAACCGATGATAAACAAATGCAAAAGTCGCTACATATGCATTATAAAATACAAAAATCAAATGTATAAAATGCAATTATAATGCAAAATGTGTACATTAAACGTTTGAACCTGCATCTTTATTATCATTGACTCAATGCACAAGGCTTCCACTTGACCAGGTTTGGGATAGGTAAGTTGGACACAGTCTTATCACCAGAGCGTAGTTATGAAAGGCACGACACGATGTGACATTTGTGTCTTTCTTCCGTATGACGCGCATATGGAAAGGCGCAGCGAATGACGCTTGAGGCACCTATGGTGCGCGACGCAAAGACATGTTTTTTTTTGTTGTTTTATTGTTTTTTACATCTTATTTATTTATTTTTCATTTTAACAATACAAACTTCATAAAAGAAGAATAAACAGCTCAAGCTAAAGTAAATGTTTGGTAGTTGTAAAATACAATCGAGCACTAAAAACAAGGTACAACATCCGTGGCACCATTAATCTGATATCCATGAAAGATATTGATGATTATAATAAATGATTAAGGAAAATATAGACAATGCATCTGATATTGAAGATGAACTTGTATTTGATGACGATAACGATGATTTGACATGGGATATTGCTCGGAGTGGAGGAAGCTAGATGCCCAAGTGGAAAAACATTCATGTTGAGAGATTTTTCAACACCTGCTTCGGTTCCTTTACATCTTCAGCAAGATGCAAGAACCTAAATGAGAGACAGACGAGGAAAATGTTGAAATTTATGAATTTGATGATGTAGGCATGAATTTGAAAAACATAATTGTTGAATCAGATTCAGATTTCTAATTTATCAATAATATATATTAATATCTTGGATTTTGGTTTTTGAAAACTATTATGTTTGAAATTCTATGCTTATGATAATATATATCTGATGGTGTCTTTTGCAAAATGTCCAAAAATCCTTTATTACATATGTTTTAGTAAAAATATATAAATTATATTGAACTTTTTTAATTAATTGTTATATATATATTAAATTTATAAAAAAGTTCTAAACACGTGCACTAAATTAAAAAGGCATGCGTCATTTGCCATGCGTACACCAAGGATGGGAGGAGGCTTTCGGTCTTTTTGCGTCGTGCGCATTAGTAACTATTCACCAGAGAAACTGTTTCTAAAACTTGGTCAATAAACCAAGCATCCAAATCGAATCTAATGATGTACGAATAAAGCTCATTATAAGCTCACATAACCAAAGTAAAATGTGTTACATATAACATGTGTTTTACTATGTCTATAAGGTGAGTTGTTCAACTAATTAATGTAGACTAGACATCCAAATATCGAAGCTTATGAAGATCTCCAACATTAATATGATTACTGTTAACTCGCTTTTTAGCCAAACAGCTTTCAACTGGACTTAGGAGAGAAAAACAAGGACGAAATGATTCACAGACTTGGAAGCACGGTCAGAAGAAGGAAAACAACTCGGAGAAGTTTTAAACAAAATGGAGCTAAGTACATAGGTCGATACCGAGCTATCATAGGTCGGTACCGACCTATAAATCCTCTCCATTTCACTTTCCAAACACCATACACCTCTTATGCTACTATGATAACTTGTGGTCAAGTGATTTTCTAATGATTTTAACGAGCAATTACAAGGATTGACGAGAAGAAAGCCAAGAAAGCAAGATAATTCAAGTGCTATCAAGAAGATCACGAAAATCAACTCAGAGCCGAAGGAAAAGGATTTAGAACAACTCGAGTAGATGAAAGAAAAGCAAAGCAAAGCAAGTGGAAAGATTCAACTTGCACCACGATACATAACTCGGTACCGAGCCATAGATAGGTCGGTACCGAGCTATGGTTTTGGCTCGATGGTCTCCAATTTTTCTTGTGTGGTTTCGGGCTATCTCCCGAGCTTCAGTGCAAGCGGGCTTCTACACCGATACCTCTGTTTCTCTATAAATACCAACTTACCTGCAATCAAAATGGGATTTGATCTCTTTGCCATTGGAGACTTCTTCCGCTTCTTCACATTTAACCTCTCCTCCATTAGGGTCACCTAGGAAGCTACTATTTGTTGTTATAGGACTTAGATCAGCAAATCTCTAATACTAGTGACTCTCAAACTCTTTAGAAATATCATTCTAAATATGAGATTCACTAGACTGTGGTCAAATATGAGATAATTAGTTATAATCCAAAGAGAGGACAACTAATAAAAAAGGAGTTAAAGTGGACGTAGGCCGAAAATTACGCCGAATCACTGTAAAAATTCTTGTCTCTCTTTCTACTTTCATGTTGTTTTTACTGCTTTTGCTTTATTTTGAATAGAACTGGCGCTTTCATCTGATTTTTAGGTGTTGATCCATTTTCTAGGTTAACATGTTGGCGCTTTCAGTGAGAAGAAACTAGATCTGAAGATTTGAAGCTTGAATCTGATATTTGAAGAAGAAGAGACCTAACACTATATTCAAGGTTGGAAGAAGCCAACCAGAGCATGGGAGCAATATCCTCAAATTCTCATCAATCCATCTACGTGACCAGAGAATAGATGCAAGATAGAGTGGTAGCTAGACAACATGAAATCCTTGAAGGATTCCTCCAAAGAATGGGACAACAAGGAATAGTTAGGACTGTTGGAATTCAAAATCAAGGACAACGAGCTAATGCAGGAACATCTGGAGTTGGGGCGGAGCAAACTGGAACGATGCTCCCATAAGCAGAACTACTCGGTACCGACCCAAATCAACTTGGTACTAAGAAAACGATACTCGGCGGCAATGTTGGAGTGACTGCTAGGATGTCGGGAACGGATAATGCCGAAGCTAGAAACACGAATCAGAATGCGAATGCGCAACCAGAGGAATATATGCCGGAGCTTCCCTATAGGAACGAAGGACAAAATGAAGCCAAAGGAGCAGATCAGAACACTGATGTGCAGTAGAGGAGTACGTGCCAGAGTATGTGCTGGAGTTCCCCCACAACAGGGGCAGAACGTCGCTTTTGGTCGAAAACCATCATTGAACGGCAAAAACCGAATTGCTAAGTTGGTAAGGAGGATAGTTATGGGTGAATCCCCAGATCAAAGCTTAGAGAACGTAAACATGAATCCATTAACTTCAAATATCCGAAACGCGAGAAATCCTCCCATTTCAAGCTTCTAACGCTGAAGCGTACGACGGGAAGTCGGATTCGATGCTTCATCTGATGAGATACATCCGACATATAGAGGCGTTGGATGCTTTTGAGGAGGTAAATGGATTGGTGCTTCCCATTATACTTAACATACTTGACAGCGATGTTGTTTAGACAACTGGAGAATGGATCCAGAAGCTCGTTGACCGATTTGGTGAATAAGTTCTTAGGATAGTTCAGAGTTCATATCTCGCGACCGAAGAATGTGATGACGCTATCAAGCATGAAATAATGGCCCAGAGAGACCTTGAAAAGCTATTTGATAAGGTTCAATGCGCCAGCTGTAGCCGTCAATAAACCTGATCCATTTATAATCTTAAATCTTAATGACGGCGATATCTGGAGTCGCGAGCAAGACCAACTTCAAAGTTGCACTGGAAAGGGATCCATTGATGGATTTTGCGGAATTCTATCATGAAGCTGAGAGGTATTTAAGTCAAGAAGACGTTGAAGTTGAGAATGCCGAAATTAATGCTGTGGATGACAAAGAACTGTCTGAAGCAGGAAACAGAAAGGACAAAGGAAAGAGGAGTTGATGACGACTTCGAAGAATCAAAATGGCAGAGGAGGGAACCGAAGTTTTCTTCTTACACCGAGCTAACAGAGACCCCTGAGAGAATATATCTGGACGCTGAGGGCAGATCTCCTATTGGAAACCAGTTAGGAAAGAGCTCACTGATCGGAAAAAAATCTGGAAAGTTCTGCATCTTCCATGAGCTGGATGGACATGAAACGAACGAGTGTCAACACCTTCGTGATCTGATAGAAGAACTGGTTCGAAGCTAGGCCCGTCAACGGATGTTTTCGGATGCGGATAGTGTCATATCCGTATCCGCATCCGAAATAATTTTCGGATATCTGCATCCGTGGATACGGACGAATATCCGCTAATGACTGGTAAATCAAGAATTATAAAAAAGAAATTTTAGTTTAGCATAAACATTTTTCAATCCCATTGATTATAAAAACGTTAAAAATTAACAAATATAATGATAATAAATAGTTTCGAGCAGTTAAAAAACATTAAGTGCATATAATATAAACTGCTAACTTAATAAAATAATAAACAAATATTTTTCATTGCACTAAAATACACCTAATTTGAACTATACTTGAACTATACTTGACAATAACCAGACGGATAATTTTCGGATGCGGATGTCTTCGTATCCGCATCCGCATCCGCATCATTTTTCCGGATATCAGATATATATCCGTTTTTCGGATGCAGATGCGACCGGATTTCAAATTTTTTAGGTATCCATTGACAGCCCAATTCGGAGCAACCGGCTGTAGCAGTACGTGAGGAACCGAACTGCAATGGTGCGGCCGGAGCAACCACCATCTGCAGCGAACACATCAAGGAACAACCAGGAATCTGGTTCAAGACTCAAAATCCCATGATCGAGATGGCCGGGAGTCAGGTTCGACTCTCGCTTTGCTTTTTCTTGCTTTGAATAATTATGATAATAATAACCTCAAACCGCTTACGTGGTACAAGGCATAGATTGGTCTTTAGGCACGCATTAAATCGGATGTCTGAGATGACTATTTAGAACAATAATAACCTCGGACCGCTTACACGTGTACGCGACCTAGATTGGTCTCGATGTCTGGGATGGATAATTAGGACTTTTGCTTGTTTGTTTTGATTTGAATATCTAACCACATTAAATGTGGTGATCGATATTGATCGTTCTAAGTCCCGTCCGGAGAGACAGGACCGGAGTGCAGGGTGCAAGTCCCATCGTTGGAGAGCGAGCAGATGAGCTTGTACGATATTAATCGCTTTAAGTCCCGTCTGGAGAGATGGGACCGGAGTGCAGGGTGCAAGCTCCCTTGCCGAAGAGCGAGTGGATGAACTTGTACGAAAAGTAGGTCCCATCACTGGAGAGTGAGCGGATGAGCTTGCTTGGTCATTGGGTCCCCTTGTTGGAGAGCGAGCGGATGAGCTTGCTTGGTCATTGGGTCCCCTTGTTGGAGAGCGAGCGGATTGGACTCAGTAAGAATCCGGAGAGATTGAAACTCTAGATTGGACGACAGGACGATCTGGAGATATCAAGCCTTAGATTGGATTATAAATAATCCAGAGAGATCGAAACCTTGGACTGAATGTAAAACAATCCGAAGAGATTGCACGTTAAATTAAATGTAAAACGATTCGGAGAGATCGAATCTTAGAGAGGAGCCGATCCGAGAAAAAGATTTGAACGCCTTGTAATTAGAATAAAACGGATAAATCCCGAATAAACACGGGACGATTTTGATATGTGATGTAATAACTCCGAATGAAATCGGCATATTTGTGATGCTTGAACAACACTCAAGTAGAGACTAAAGCGTTTAGCTATAACAGGGTTAGAACGACCTTTGATTTGCAAGAGAATCCGAAGGAACCGGATGATTCACCAAGATCGGGATCGATGGAAGACCAGAGACCTCAATTACCGAAGAATGATTGCTGCTGGAACTTGTTCTTAAGCAAAACACACATATTAAATAAGCGTATGACGTCGGCCGCCTATTAAATAAGCGTCTGACGTCGGCCGCCTATTAAACAAGCGTATGTTGGTTATGCGTTTATTAAATAGACGTCTATTAAATAGGCACCTGATCCAATTCAGAATTCTGGATCTCGAACTGAACATTAACCTTAATATTCAGACTGAATTGATTTGTTGGAGATGCAAGTCTGAATGCTAAATTCTTCACCGTTGGAGATGCTTTTAGAATATGGATTAATAGTTATTTTCCATTATAAGAATAGCAAAAAATATAAGTAACCAGTAGGAACAATATATCTTATATCACTGGTTACTGCTGGTATTTTGTTACTACCAGATATTCTTATTCTCATAGTAGTATTAGGTCACGATTATTAATGCATATTTTAAACCATATAGTCTATTAAACACTGATGATGATGATAACTGCAAATTGCCAATCTAATGCAAGAATATTCATGTTAATATTGGAAGCTATTTGTTGAATAGCAATTACAACAACATAAACCAACATGCACTCACATTACTTTATGTATTGCACTCAATATGGATCTAGTTGAGCATGGCATTGTTGCTATGGAAAACAACAATTTTCCATGTAGTTTTTAAGAAAAAAATGTATTAAAAATATTCCCTTTGCGGTTTGGAAATATTTTGAGATTTTTTTTATTGAATCGGAAACCAGTTGCTACTATCAAGGTCGACCCTATTAAATTTTGAGTTGGTGCAAAAGTACGAGTACAACTAGATACCTCTTATATATAAATTGTAACATGTATTATAAATAAAACATGTCCGATGTCAACTATTTACATTGATTGAATATTTTAGATCGTGTAAGGTTGATTAAAGAAGTTTGAAATTTGATTATTTACATGGATTAGTTAATGTTCTTGTTGTGTAAACAATAGTTTAAAGCTAAAAATATGTCGCTTGTAAAGGTAGACTTTGTGACCTCATGTAAGAGTAATTATGTACCACCTAACTATTGACAATATTATATTCTGCTATTTTTATTACAGGTAAATTATTTGTATAAACTTGTACGAGTAAAATAGTACATTAAGATGCAATTTGGGGTCTGCTTGAAAATAGGGTTCGAGACGATTGTTCTTTGGCCTCTTTTCTCCTATAGCCAACTCTGGCTATTGTAAATAATAAATCATGCATGTGGGAGTTTAAATATCGAACATAACTTAAAAAACACATCATTGACTTACAAAAATAGCGAAACTCAACAAAAAAAATTTGATTAAAATAAATACAAAGATTGATGACAAAATCCGTTGATGCATAATTTACCATTGTTCATTATGATGGTATTTGTGAGATACATTTCTGACTAAATGCTGCGGTAAAATCTTTTTTCAAAAAGAGTACATATCGATCCAATGTATTAAAATTTGGCTACTTTATTTTATAGCTTGAATCATTTTTGAAGTTAAGTTTGAGAAGGGTAAGCATCACATGTGGTTTTTGGACATCAGTGAATATGAATACAGAAGGATAAATTACATTAATGTTGCTATTTATAAATGATCATCGGAAGTTTATAAAAAATTGTCAAGGTTTTTCCACATGTCACCTCCCCATTTTTGAGTTGTTATTTCCGAAGAATTGATGTTTTGTACAATATTGAAGATAAATTGTTTGCTTGTACCTTAATGCTTTTGGTAACAACGAGTTTATTAACTATTGGAATCTCGTATTTCTTAACGGAAAACATCAGTTGTAATTGGAAATTGTTTACATTTGCTATGCATAATTCGTTCATTAAATTTAATGGTTCAAATGACATAATGTATTGATTTGTGTTTAATCAATATACATCAAAGCTTGCAATCAAGAAACATATATTTTGCAGAATGCATATCAATTTTTCTATTTGATGATAATAGTAAAATGTTGCAACAAGGTGTGCAAACATGAAGAAATTCAACCTTTATTACGCTAAAAAGTACCATATATAACGAAAGGGCACTTGTTGATTAGAGCTTGGCGATATAACTCGTATTTATTTTCCAATATAAAGGGAATTGGCGAAGGCAAAGAAAATTGCTTACCTTTTAGTGCTTTTTATGATGCTACATGTTTGAATTTTGAAATCAATTACCCTACTTCTAAACTGTTTTTGTATAAAAGTATGATTTGGTTTACTTTACAGAAATGCATAAAATTCAATTATTATATGTTGAACAGGACAAATAGCATGTATTTAAAGTTCAAAATTGGAATGAATTTACTGTTTTTAGTATTCACGATCGGCCTTGTAATGAATGCCAAAGAAAAAACTGTAAATTTTTTATCAAGGGTATGCAAGGAAAATAGAAGAATCTGAAAATGAAGCAAATGGTTCAATTTTTTTTGGTGATTACTAGATATCTGCGAGACAATAGGCACAAAACTATATGGATGATGGAAAATTCAATGCACACACATATCTTTGTTAATAACTGAAACAGACTTACAAATTTTTGGTTTGACCGTGAAATACCAACAATACCCTTACTATTTAGAGTTAAGGACCACGAGTTCAAATCCCGCTTATGAAAAAAATTAATCTCTATCATTATTTGTAAAATTTGAGATACTAGTATAACCGCACAACGGTGGAAAACCGACCGTATAATTGTATCACTTTAAAAAAACTATAATTTTACACACACACCCATATACATATATATATATATATATACATATGTATGTATACATATCAAACGTATAATAATATGTATATTACAAAATATTGTTGCACTATTAGAAATAAAAACAAAAATAAAATTAGAAGTAAAAAATTAAGAAAAAATGGCTAGTAAAGAATAATTAAGTATAGTAATTGATATATACACACACACACACATACATTCATACATACACACACACATGTATATAATAGTTAAAGAAGACGAGGAATAAATAAATAAGTGTACATAACAGTTTAATAAGATGCAGAATAAATAGATGATAGATATGATGATAAAAATAAGGGGAAATCGATAGAATAAACCTCGCTACTAGAAAAAAGCACTACTACAATGTTCTATAAACGTTGTTAAAGCCATTTCACTCAACTGCAAAATGACATAAGACTCCGCACATTCTAATAATCATAATGCGCGAACATGCATGCATTACACTTAATAATGAATATAAAAAAGTATTTTAAATGTCCGCAGGAGAAAAACAAAGTTACAAGGGTGGAAAACATATTGATTCTTATCTAAACTGAAGTTACAAAGTGCTTTATTATGTAGAAATTACTCAAAATGCATTGGCATAAACCAGAACACTAATATAGACTGAAGCATACAATGATTTATCATGTAGAAATGGATTGTTTTGCTAAACATGGCAGCATAGTAATTATGCTCCGTAATAACACATATACATATTGACAATTTAACATACATTTCCGTGAAAAACATATAGTCTAAGTAGACAATCACTTCGACCACCTATGCCTAAATTACCATATCGTCTTTAGCCATCCATACAAATCACCATCTTCTGTAGCTGCAGCAATGTGTTCATCACCAGCAACTATCATTTTGACAATAATTCCCTATCATTACCAAGGTATCATGTTTGCGAATAAACTGTAGTCTTCTTAACTAGGAATAAACAAACATGGAGCTAAAATGTTAATCAAATATATCATTTCATGGGTAATCCCATACTTCCGGTACTTACACATATATAGTGTAGTTGACGAGCTCACCGTGGCTTCTTCTTCATTGCTTTGATGTGTTACTTTTAGAACAAAGACTGCAGTGATGATACAAGGTGGAACACTGATCTGCTGCACCGTGGCTTCTTCTTCATTGCTTGAAATCTGAGAACAAAGACTGCATCTTTATCTATCTATCCATCTCCCCCCCTCTCTCTCTCTGTTTTTTTAAATACTCTTGTGGATGGGCTTTGCACAAGTGTCAGGTTAGATCAAGGGGCTTCTCTTATTTTTGCGTGATGTTGGCCTCTTTTTTTAACCAAGTAAATGAATAGAAATATGATACGGTGAGCTTTGAATATGCATCTGGATTTTAGTTATTATTCCACTCTGTTTTTCTTTCTGGTAGACCAGAAAATAAGATTTCCAACCACTTTGCTCTTTGCCATTAGATACTCTCAGCAATATGCATGAAATTACTACGTGATGCTTCATTTAAATTGAAACACACATATATCCATATGTTAAATTGATATTATTTAAAAGCTGGTCATAAAACATACCAAAAAGCATAATCTGAATGTCCAAAACCGACATCGGACAGTCTTAAGTTGTAAAATTACAACTTAAAACTAATAAATTACCTAACACACAGAAAGGTATATAGATCCCTCATATTTATCTCCTTTCGAATCCATTTGATTCTTTGTGCGAAAAAATTATGTATGGAATTGAATTTTTGTGGATATCATATGTTCATTAATAAGATCATTTACATTCGATTCTTCATTTATGCTTATAGGTAATGTACCTAGAATCCAAAAAGAAATCGAATATTACAGCAATTGGGCTACGTTTTACCTTGATTCTCTTTACATCCTCTTCACGGTGCCAAGAGCTGGTTCATTCAGCTATTGATCATCTCTGTGGAGTGCTAATGCAGGACCAATAAAGTTGACTATGTTGTCACCCAATCTTCATGTCCATTAAAATAATAAATAATAAGCATAATTAATGTAAGATTATTTTCTAGAAACATAAACCGTGACAACTACCCATTGTCAATTTCCATTACTAACAGAACTTTCCATTGTCAATTTCCAATACTAATTCAACTAATGAGTGTTATATAGCAAAGGAAAAAGTGACGCTGCTAGATTTTCATTTTCTAAGTATGTTTTATAAGATATAACATGTAACATACATAACCAATCCAAATACTATAAGCGCAGTGACAGATGTTCATGTTATGAAGTCAATACTGATGGAAGCTAAGATGTAGCATACACAGCCAAGCCTAATACTAGGACTATATTTATAGACGTTGACGTCATTTAACTTCGTAAGTTTAGCTCTAATTGCTAACACAACAAAACATATAAGGTATAATCCATAGCTTTAAAGGACATATTTTGTTACATCAGTGTAGACGAGCTGGGAGCCAATGTACCATTTTCCATCTTGGACTAACAAAAAAAGTCATTAATTTTGAAGTTTAAAATTTGTAAATTAACAAGTTTAACAAAATTTACTTACAAAGCAGAAGTAAAACTAAATGTACTAATAGCAATTGGTGATTCATTGATGATATAGACCAAATGAGAAAATAGTTGAATGAAGAGTGAATACATGCTTAAAGGGAACAAATATTAAAAGTATGAAACATAATTCATTCACATTAAAGGAATAAAACACATATGAAATAATGCAAAATAATCGTTGGATCATTTGTAGTTTGTCAAGGTCCCATATTTACACATTCAAGCAAATTCACAAGGGCATGGGTATTTGAGCATCTGTAAGAAGGGTTACAAGCTAAAGCTAGAAGAAAATAATTATATATAATAACATACCTGCCAACATGTGTCTATTCGATCTACATATTTAGTTTCCTCTCGTCAAGGCTGATGAGTTTTCCTAAGTCAAACGCAAACCTAGATAAATATAGTTTTAAAATGAATTATATGTTATTGAATGAACATATCATAAATCAGAAATAGTGATTTACTATTGAAACACTTAAGATTATAATCAAACAAATAGCATGAAAGTAACAAAATCAAATCAGTAATAGTCAAAAATTGTTCAGCTTTTTGAAAGAGACCAGACCTGGATGAAGCAGCCGTGGCAATGACAACGAAGAGGTAATGAGGAGTGCCTGCGATTTTGCTGATGGATGCAGACGGTGATGGAGAAATATAAGATGAATGATCGAATTGGGAAAATCGATATAGACTGGATAGGGTTTTGTGATTTGAGATGATGTAATATTAATTGGCTGATTTTGCTAGCTTTTGAGGGTTGTTTGAATTAGGGACGAAGATAGGGTTTGATTCAAGGAATCAAAAAGAGCTGGGTTTTGGATTTGAGAGTTGGGAGAACTGAATAGAAATAGAATATCAATCGGAGCAGCGCTGAAGATGAAACTAATTTGCGATGGGTTTTGGATTTGAGAGTTGGGAGAATTTACTGTGAAGATCACTATTTGGAAGAAGTAAACGCTGGAGAAGAAAACGGGACGAAAGCAGAAAACAAAGGCGATAACCATAGAGAAGAACGCGCATAATTTTTTTGGCTTCAGAGTATTTGATTTTGGCTAGTAGAAGTAGGCAAACCTCCCTACGGTCGGTTTGATTATCAAGGTCAAAGATTCAGATCTCACTAAAGGCAAACTTTCATATGTATTTTTTTCTTTCTATTTGTTTCTTTATTCTTACAAGTATCAGGGAATCAATGTACAATTTTCATTTATTACAAAGCTATATTGAATGCACTCTTTATTTTGGTTTTTATATAATTTTAGCTTTACTTTATGGAAATAAGCATTTTTTTTCTCAAATATTTGAAAATAAAAAACCGTTTTACCTTCATATATAAAATCAATTTTAAAGTAACATTCGATAGTGGAATAACAAGAAGGTATGTCAAGATTGGTGGGTTGGGTTCAATCGAGTATGGTATGGTAAAATGCCATAACCAAGCATGCACAACCCATGCAGATCCAAAACTGCTTTAATGGAATACCACACAGCTGCGATTATTTCAGCTTTGGAATGCATGTATTAATATATAAATAGCTCTAATTGCACTATTTTTGCCAATGTGGGACTAAAGAAATTCCCATCTTAGGAAATTCTACCATCCTTGCAAATATGATATATAAACACCAATTTTCTCACCTAATCATCAAAACAACGTACCATAGCAGGTTGGATTCCATTGTGGTGCGTTTTGGCTTTGGGTCCATAGGCAACACTATAGATCAAAATGATTGAATTTGCAAACCATACCCAAATCGTCGGTACCTTTCGTTATATGATCTATTTTGTAGTATGCAATCACGCATGAAGAACGCTGGTATTTGGTTTGCAAATGAGCACTTCCGTTCAATAAACATATAGGGTCGATCCGTTCAACAAACATAAATTTGATCGACTGTATTTATCCTAAATTGGTCGGATCAATATTTACTTGATTTGTTGCATATGTCATGGTACATACATTTTGTTAAAGTTATATGCATTAAAAATGACAGATCGAAGAAATAAACCATGGTAATATGTATGCTTGCGTTTAACACGTTCCGGTAATTCAAATAATGTGTTTTATGTCGTTGCCACGATTTGAATTACACACATTTCTCTTTTCAACCAGTGCTTAACCATCCGCTTATCCTATGGAGGCTTATGGTATAAACATTTTGTTCACATCATTATCTTGTATGCATTTTACTATGTTCTTTTTTAATTCAAACCCGTTCAACTTGATCTTCATTTTGAATCCATTAGTTTTGCAAAGTTTTTAATGATGTAATGCCATTTGAGCTCTTATTGATACTGGTGCAAAATTAGTGTTTGCTTGAATGATAGAAAATCTCAAGCTTTAATAAGAAGCCATATTGATAGGTAAATTGCATGATTTTTTAATGTGCTTACACATACACTAGGCATAAAATGAAATTCAATGGTAGAATTCTCCAGATCATATAAAGTATATACATGTAATTTATGTCATGTCATTACAGCTATTAGCTCTTGGTTGGGAAATGGATGATTGATTTATCACTTAGGGATAGTTCCTTGAGACTTTAATTGTTGCAAGCAGCACGGACCCACTGAAAATATTGGTGTGGCACTGCTATACAATCAAAAGTTTTGAAGAATTTTTATTTTTTCATCGTTAATACATTTTTATACAAGTACGCGCACACACAAAAGTAATAAGTCAAATAATTTGAGTTTGGGATGAAAATTCAGTAAGTAGAATTTTATATGCTTATATAATTTTAGGAATTGTTAAAGAGAGAATCATTTTGCCCAAGGGGAAAGAATTTTAACAAGGGAAACTTTAGAAAATCAAAATTTTATAGGGGAAGAATCTTCTAATATGTAGTCGTCTTTTGATATCAGATTATCTTTCTTTTTTCCAATAGCCACATCTCACAGTTCAAAATCTATTACCTTATATCTCAAAATAAAAAACCATGCATCTACCATTTTAAAGCAAAAATTCACGTTTGTCTTTCTTTTGCCGCTGCTGTCATTTTTCGCTGCAGGACTTCCACCCCTCCGCTGTCAATCTTCCCTTTACCGTCTTCTCACCTCTGTCTTGTGAACGTCCAAAACTCCAATACCCATATAAACTCTAATTTCAATCTATTTGATTTGAAGATGTCTTGGATAAAGAATGTTAACGTTGGAGTTTCTTCATAGGAAGGACATGATTATGATTTTCGTTTTCTCTCAATTTAATTTTATATTGAATCAATTTTTTTATTAAAGTATAATTTATTGTAGAAGTTATTCTGAAAAAATATAGAAATTGGCGTTGTAGATTTAAATGAATATTGAGAAAATGACGATTGATACAGAGAGTTAGATGGGTTCTCCTCCATGAATATATATATATATATATATATAATTAGAGAATTAAGATTTTGGGTTCAAGACGAAGAGATTGAGAAGAAAAAGTCAAAGCGTAGAAAATTTGAGAGAAGAGAAAAAAAAATTAACTAGAGAGTTTAAATTTGTGTTTTTCATTTATTTTTATGAGAGAAGAATCTCTAGTTTGATCATCCCCTTGACAAAAATCCCCTTAGCCAAAATTTTAATTTTAAAAATCACAACCCTTTTAAAGGTTCTTTTAACCAAAAACTTCAAGCACGTTCTATATGAAATTGATTCTTATGTTACTGAACTGATTTCTCATCATTGAATTGTTGCTGTGTATTTCAAGCAGTCAATTTTCAAGTACTCAAACAAAATTGGTTGAAGGGTGCCAGTTCGCTTTGGTTTCAAGTTTGTACAATTAGTTTATGTTTCAGACCAGGAAGGTTGGGTTAAAAAGGGGAGAGAGGATGAGGAAAAATTGCACTCATTAATGAACGAAACGCGCCAGGAAGGGGTCGAACCTTCGACTTTCTGCTTAGGAAACAGACGCTCTATCCACTGAGCTACAGGCGCTTATTATTTTAACTTTGAAATTAATTCAAGATTACTAATTTTATTTCTTCAGCAGGCTGTATTTTCAAATGTGAAAGAGCCGAAGCATGGTAATTTCTTATTTCTGTCAACTCATCTGAAAAACATGTCAAAAAATTAATATATAAATTTGATTTCGTTGATTTATTGGATAAACGCCAATTTAAAATTTTGAAGGAAAACTGTGCCATTATCTCTAATGATGTAAATCGGTCGGACTGGACACCTTTCGAATTTAATTTTTCGAATGAGTCGGACGACGAACGAACAATAGAAAATCATCGAACAATTGGAACAAACATGATTTCACATATTTTTTCTTGTCATAATTCTTGTTCTAAATGAAAATCGAATAGACATAGATGGACATTTTTAGGCATCTGACTCGAGCGGACATTCGAAAGTCATACAAAATTTTCAGTCCATATTTTTTCTTAAAATCCAAGACCGTGTAGGATCGATTTCACCCTAGAGGGGGTGAATAGGGTGATAATAAAAATTAATGCGGAAATAAATATAATAATTGCAGCACAGATAATAGAAGAATAATGAAAGCAGAAATAAGACAACACAAATTTACCCAGCTTACACGCATAAACTTGCGACACCCGCTAATGACTAACCTAACTCTACGCTCAAAATCCTACCATAACTCAGCCACTGAGTTGCGAATTCTCGAACTGCAGCACCTTAGTTCGTAACCTAGTTACAAAACTAGAAACTCACCAAATTTTAAAAAGGTTACAAATAAAATTAAAACTAAAACAGCAAAACCCTATAAAATTTAAAGCCTAATAAAATAGAAGATCGGCCCACACAAATAATAAAGACGTCTCCTTTTTATTTTTATTTTTATCAGCCAACTCCTTTTCCTTCTCTTCGTGGCCGCCTTTTTTTCTTTTCGATCTGAGTTAGGGTTTTGTTCAAATTGAAGACGCCGCTTGTATTTGATCAATTGCAGTGATTATTTTGCTTTGTTTGGCTTGGTCAATCGATTCTCTAGCTTTTGTAACTTGCGGTCGCTTCAATTGTCGAGTTCGAGTGAACAGAAATTGGTATGTAATTTTTGCTTTATTTCACTGTTGATTTTTCTTGAACTCGAATCATACACTTTTGCCGATGATGATTATTGGGTATTTATATAGGGATGAAAACCCTATACTTTGTTCGTATACTTTTGGTTTGAATAATTCGTGATTTTGGCACCTGCGTTGATTTTTAATCGAACGAGCACTGTGATCTCTGACTTGTTCATTGTTGAATTTGCTTGAATATTATTTAAGTCGGTTCCATTATTTTCTCCGATGCATTTGCATTTGCTCCGTGAATTGCTTTGGTTTTCTTTGAGTCGGTTTCGTTCTTTTCACCTATGACTTCGGCCATTTGATTATTTGATATAAACTTGACTTGTTCACACTCTTGACTTTGTTCCAATTTTTGTGTTACTCTCTAATTTCACTGACTTTTTCGGCTTGATCAATTTAAGAAACAAAACTGTTGCTTTTCTTCGAACTGTGACTTGCAACTGTGTTTACTGTAAACATATAAACATTTATATACATACATATATGTATGTATATATGTGTACGATTGTTGCCTATCCACTTGGTTTCATTGATTGTTCATGGTTGTTGCTCTCTGGTCTGTATATATGTATATTAGTGCTTCTTGGAGTGTGGTTGGTTTACTTTGAATCATACTTGCTGTCACACACTGTCACTTGATCCTGGTCTGGTACCATATATAGTCTGGTTAGTGAACATTTTACCGTGCATTTTTGAAATGTTGTATGTGTGGTTGTGTCCTCTTGGAGTTTGGTATACTTGTGATTCTGGCCTGTTTCATCTGAGTGTTGTATGTCTTGTGCACTGATTTGCCGGCCTCTGTTCCATGTTTTGCGTTCATATTATCAACTGGTCATTTTTTGTTGAGGCTGATCCGGTTTGGTCATTTTGCGTTCATTCTTTTGTTTCATTGGTGGTTCCACTTGAGTTTGGTCTGGAGCTTGTATTTTGGAGTTGAAATGTACTTTTGTTATCTGTATTTGCTTGCGCATTTAGTATATGTTAAAGTTCAAGTTGTAGCTGAATTTGATTTTGAAGTCTACTTCCAGTTGCTTTGAGTCAGTTCAATTAAGTCTGGTTGACACTCATGTCTGGTCTCATGTTGTTTTGTACTGAGTCTTGTATATGCCTGAATGCATTTGAAACTTTGAACTGTACATCTTGTATGCATATGTATAGGACTGGTGTACATGTTTTGTACTGGTGTTTTCTTTGCATTGCTTCGAGTTGAACTGCTGCTTGCCTCTGAACTGTTGTGTTCATTCATGTATGAGTCTGCACTTGGTTCAAGCATGTTTGAAGCCAAACTTTGTACATATGTTGATGGAGTCTGAATGTAGTTTGAGTACACTTCATTCTTGTGCCTCTGGTTGTGATGGTCTGTTTGTCTTAACGTGTCTGGTGTACTTTGAGTCTTGTTGCACTGAACTGCTAGTTCGATCTGGTTTTGTCCTCTTGAATTCTGGTCTTTGGTTTGTGTGGGCTGTTGCAGTTTCTTCGAGTCACCTGAGTTGAATCCACCATTTGATTGGGTTTGACCTTGTGTTCACGTGTCCCTATAGTTTTAACACGCAAGTGTGTATCGGTGTGCACGGCCTTGTGACATGTACAGTGATACACTGTGCATGTTACAAGCTGTTCGTGTAAGATGAATTCAAAAGAAAAATGATGACGAACAATCCAAATAATTGAGGCAAATGATATTTTCAAAACACACATTTTATTGTACACTGTAAAATATTTCTTTTTCAATTTTACTGCGTCGGTGTTTATTTTGTAGATAATTTAGATGCTGGATACAAGCTGGAATAGAGTTGAATGTATAAATACGAGTGTTGAGTGAATATGTAGTGAGGAGTATATGTAAATTGAACTTTGTGTTGAAATCAAGATTATAATGTAATTAAAAATGTATATATGTAGTGAGAGCTCAATTTGTACTATTTAAATTTGTAATAAAATATTTGTTTGAATATGAATTCTGTGTTATTTATTTTATTCATCAAATTTTTATTTAATTATGTGAAAAATAGTACAATAACAAATACATTTAAATGAATATATATATATATATATATATATATGTTTATTATCATCAAACAAAAATCATAGGCTATTGTATTCTACAATCTTCTCTTTTGATGATAACAAACATATATTAAGATTTTGACTTTATTAAATGTATTTGGTTTAAATGAATTCTATTTGCTCCCCCTATTTGAATGCTCCCCCTACAACAAAGCTCTCCCTTCACCTATGCATGAAAATAAATAAAAAATATGCAAATGAACCTAGATGAGAATATGCAAATAAAAAAAATGACTTGACTTATTTGTCAAAATCTTAACTTCTCTCTCCACTTTTTGTTATCAACAAAAGCGTAATAGTGTTAGAAAAATAGAGATAAAATGATAGACATTAATACAACATTAATACCTAATTGGGTATAAATATTAAATTTCAATAATAAACCAACCAAAAATCATAAATACTATATTAGGCGCATATTCCACTTTAGAGTGATAGGGGTGATGTCGGCATATAAAACCATATAGTTGTGTCTATTTGTGTTATATTTATAACAGGAATTTGAATACTTACTAACCATGCATAACCGTTAGGACTTTTAAATGAGATTAGTAGTATTCTTTAAATTTTATAAAAAAATTGAATTTCAAGCATCTTCTAACCATGCATAACCGTGAAATTTTTTAAATGGGATTAGAATCATCTCGTTTATTAATAATCAATTTTGATATGTGTTCCATACATGCATAACCGTGATGACTTTTAATGAGCATGAAAGCACATAATCAAAGATTCTAAGTAATTCATTCATGCATAACCGCGAGGACTTTTAAATGAGAGTGAATACTTTGGATGATCTTATTGCTAATTAAATAAAAAAACAAATAATTTTCCGTTTAAAATACCACATTTTGACATAGTATATTGGATTTTAATGAGCGATGGTTGTTAGAAATATGATAGAAATAGAGATGGTCATGAAATTTTTACCAATCAAAGTTATTACAACTTTTGTTTTAAATTTTTAAAGAAATTTACTACATATACTGTCTCAAGCCATAATATATGATTAATATCAACACTCATCACATTTTTCAGCAGCTACTTTTCTTCTCGATAATCAGTAGGGAGTCAGATTAGTTAATATATTCATTTAAGATCAAATCCAAAAATAAATACAAAATCAAATTTCTAAAATTTCTAACCTTAAACGAAGTCAACAAAAACCATTTTCTAAAAGAGGTTTTATAAGAAAAAATGTCTACCAATTGAAACTCGATTAAAATGAAAATTATGCGGATATTTTATTTGGAAATGTGATGCAACTAATGGATGTCACAACATAAAACATTTTCCACTAGTAATTTTTCTATCAACTAGACTACCAGTGTAATCTGCATCTGAATTCCCCCTTGACTCAAAGTTATAAGAAGGATACCACATACCAAACCGTGATGTGTGCAACAAATACCTTCTAATCCTTTTACAGCTTTTAAAATGTGATTCCTTAAGGATTTGATTGAAAATATGCACATAAACAACTATTGAACATAGTGTCGGATCTAGAAGCAATAAGATAAACAACTATACCCGCGTGTATCTAGAGTAATCATCAACCAATACAAAACAACATCTTTTATCACCTAAATTTGCAGTATCGTTAGTCCAAACAAATCTATATGAACTAGTCAAGAACTCTAGAGGTGCTTACAGTATTCTTGACATGAAAAAAATATGATTGGTCAACAATTTTGAACAAATTGGATTACAAAATCAACATTCATTTTCTTATCACACAACTAGCTGATTTAAATCAAATTATGGTGCATATTATCAACATATCGTTCAAGATAAATGTACCGTTACCTATTTTCCCTTTTCCGATAATTTTTCGTTGTTGCCCATTGTGACTCTGCCACCATTGTACTGGGCTAAGGAACTTTTATTTGTTGCCCGTCGTGTACCTGGAACAGCCAGAATCCAGGTACCACTCTTGTTGTTTCTTAGCCTGCGACTATATCTACACAAGAAAAGATTTTTGTGACCTATTTGTTTTTATAGGTCCATGATTGTTAGTGACAAAATATTTTGAAGAACAAGTTTGTGTAGAACCAAGACAGTTTATGTTTGTTCCTTTTGGCACCCAGATTTGTTTGACTTTAAGGGATTTTATATTTGTGCCTTTAGGTACCCAAATTGGTATGGTTTTCACGTGTTTGAGCCTATACCAACAATTTTTTTGATTGTGTCCAATTTTTCTACAAATTGTGCACTCGGATTTGACACGATTAGTTTTACTTCTAACTCTTTCAGATTGAGTGTATCCAAGTCCATGTCTAACAATATTAACAGTTTGTTTCCCTAATAACATATTTAGTGATCTTTCTCCTTTGGAAAATTTTCCTAATATTGTAGACAATTGTTGGACTTGTGGTTTGAGAGATTCATTTTCATTCAATAATAGAGTGCACTTTTTAATAGAATTTTCTCTCCTAGTGTTTTCACTTTCTTTCAAAATCAGAATTTCATTTTCAAGTGATTTAATTTTAGTTTCTGATTTTTTAATTTCTTTTTCGAATGATGGACATTTATCACACTTAGGGCTCTTATTTCGATAGTTTTTAACCAATTGATCAATCTGCTTATTTAGTTCTATCAAACTATCTTTTTTGTGATTCAAGTTTAGCGTACTTCTCCCTAAGTCTTTCAAAACAGCCATTTACCTCATGAAAATATATAAGTAATTCTGAATGAGTAAGTTTTGATACCTCGCTTGGCTCGTCATAATCACTGTCAGTTGTTTCTCCTTGAAGACACAGTTTTGGTTTTTAAATCTCAATGCCAGTGCTTTCATCTTTATCTACATCACTTTCATCCCAAGTAGCTGCAAAACTTCTCCTTTTTGGTTTCTTTGCTTGGCTGAGTCGATTCTGAGGACAATTTGGCTTGATATGACCGGGTTTATTGTAGTTGTGACAGATGATCTCCTGCTCTTCTAAGTTGTCTAGAACTTTGACTATTCTGCTTTTCAGTTGTTGATTTAGAGCTGGATTTCCATACTTGTGATTCCACCTTTTGAATTTCTTTATTATCAGCGCCAGTTCTGTTGCACCATCATCATCATCATCTTCACTTTCAGTTGTTCCTTTAAGAGCTATTGATTTCTTTCGAGTATCACCTCCTTCACGTTCTTCCTTGAATTTCATTTCTAGCTCATAACTTGTTTCAAATCCTTTGATTCTTGAATGGCAGTAACTTTTGCTTCAAAATTTCGTGGATGGACTATAAGGATTTTTCGGACTATTTCCAATTCTGTGTATGCTATTCCGAGAGCTTTTGGTTTATATACGAGATTAGAAAGTCGTCCATACATCTCTTTGACATTTTCATCCTTGGCCATTGTGAAGTTCTCGTCTTCACTATTAAGCATGGTAAGACGAGATTTTTTGACTTGGGAGGTTCCTTCGTGAGTCACTTCAAGTGTGTGCCAAATTTCCTACGCAGTTAGACAATGTGAGACACGATTAAATTCAATTTGATCTAATAAAAAAATAATAGAATTCATAGCTTTAGCGTTAGCATTCTGCAGCTTATTTTCAAGTTCTGTCCATTGATCCATCGGTTTTTCAATTTCTTGATTATCTACCACTATAGTTGGTGTCCTATATCCCGTCTCAACAATATTCCATGCATCTATGGTTTTTAGAAAAAATTTCATTCTATTTTCCCAATAAGCGTATTCACCATTGAACATGGGTGGTCTAACTATGGACTAACCCTCAGTAAAAGCATTATTAAAATAAACCATTTAAAAAATCAAAATTTTAAAATAAAAATTGGTTTTTGTTCCTAGCTCTTATATCACTTGTAGGATCGATTTCACCCTAGAGCGGGGGGGGGGGGAGTGAATAGGGTGATAATAAAAATTAATGCGGAAATAAATATAATAATTGCAGCACAAATAATAGTAGAATAATGAAAATAGAAATAGAACAACACAGATTTACCCAGCTTCGGCAAAACCCTGCCTACGTGCTGCCCCAAAGGCTTCTACTAGAAATTAAGTAGTCCGACGCTTACACACGTAAACTTGCGACACCCGCTAACGACTAGCCTAACTCTACGCTCAAAACCCTACCACAACTCAGCCACTGAGTTGTGAATTCTCGAACTACACCACCGTAGTTCGTAATCTAGTTACAAAACTAGAAACTCACCAAAATCTAAAAAGGTTACAAATAAAATTAAAACTAAAACAACAAAACCCTATAAAATTTAAAGCCCAATAAAATAGAAGATCAGCCCACTCAAATAATAAAGACGTCTCCCTTTTATTTTTATTTTTATCAGCCGACTCCTTTTACTTCTCTTCGTGGCCGCCTTGTTTTCTTTTCGATCTGAGTTAAGGCTTTGTTCAAATTGAAGACGCCGCTTGTATTTGATCAATGGCGGTGATTATTTTGCTTTGTTTGGCTTGGTCAATCGATTCTATGGCTTTTGTAACTTGCGGTCGCTTCAATTGTCGAGTTCGAGTGAACATAAATTGGTATGTAATTTTTGCTTTATTTCACTGTTGATTTTGCTTGAACTCGAATCACACACTTTTGCCGATGATGATTATTGGGTATTTATATAGGGATGAAAACCCTATAATTCGTTCGTATACTTCTAGTTTGAATAATTCGTGATTTTGGCACTTGCGTTGATTTTTAATTGAACGAGCACTGTAATCTCTGACTTGTTCATTGTTGAATTTGCTTGAATATTATTTATGTCGGTTCCATTATTTTCTCTGATGCATTTGCATTTGCTCCGTGAATTGCTTTGGTTTTCTTTGAGTCGGTTTCGTTCTTTATACCTATGACTTCAGCCATTTGATTATTTGATATAAACTTGACTTGTTCACACTCTTGACTTTGTTCCAATTTTTGTGTTACTCTTTGATTTCACTGACTTTTTCGGCTTGATCAATTTAAGAAACAAAACTGCTGCTTTTCTTCGAACTGTGACTTGCAAATGTGTTTACTATAAATATATAAACATGTATATACATACATATATGTCTGCTTCCAGTTGCTTTGAGTCTGCTTCCAGTTGCTTTGAGTCAGTTCAATTAAGTCTGGTTGACACTCATGTATGGTCTCATGTTGTTTTGTACTGAGTCTTGTATATGCCTGAATGCATTTGAAACTTTAAACTGTAGTCATCTTGTATGCATATGTATAGGACTGGTGTACATGTTTTGAACTGGTGTTTTCTTTGCATTGCTTCGAGTTGAACTGCTGCCTGCCTCTGAACTGTTGTGTTCATTCATGTATGAGTTTGCACTTGGTTCAAGCATGTTTGAAGCCAAACTTTGTACATATGTTGATGGAGTCTGAATTTAGTTTGAGTACACTTCATTCTTGTGCCTCTGGTTGTGATGGTCTGTTGGTCTTGACGAGTCTGGTGTACTTTGAGTCTTGTTGCACTGAACTGCTAGCTCGATATGGTTTTGTCCTCTTGAATTCTGGTCTTTGGTATGTATGGGTTGTTGCAGTTTCTTCGAGTCACCTGAGTTGAATCCACCATTTGGTTGGGTTTGACCTTGTGCCCACATGTCCCTATAGTTTCAACACGCAAGTGTATATCGATGTGCATGACTTTGTGACATATACAATGATACACTGTGCATGTTACAAGCTGTTCGTCTAAGATGAATTCAAAAGAAAATGATGACAAACAACCCAAATAACTTAGGCAAATGATATTTTCAAAACACACGTTTTATTATACACTGCAAAATATTTCTTTTTCAATTTTACTACGTCGGTGTTTATTTTGCAGATAATTCAGATATTGGATACAAGCTAGAATAGAGTTAAAGGTAAAAATACGAGTGTTGAGTGAATATGTAGTGAGGAGTGATATGTAAATTGAACTTTGTGTTGAAATCAAGATTGTAATGTAATTGAAAATGTATATATGTAGTGAGAACTAAATTTGTACTATTTTAATTTGTAATAAAATATTTGTTTGAATAAAATATTTTTTTGAATATGAATTCTGTGTTATTTATTTTATTCATCAAATTTTATTTAATTATGTGAAAAGTAGTACGATAAAAAATACATTTAAATGAATATATATATATATATATATATATATATATGTTTATTATCATCAATCAAAAATCATAGGCTATTGTATTCTACAATCTCCTCATTTTGACGATAACAAACATATATTAAGATTTTAACTTTGTTAAATGTATTTGGTTTTTATGAATTCTATTTTCTCCTCCTATTTGAATGCTCCCCCTACAACAAAGCTCCCCCTTCACCTATGCATGAAAATAAATAAAAATATGCAAATGAACCTAGATGATAATATGCTAATAAAAAAATATGACTTGACTTATTTGCCAAAATCTTAACTTCTCACTCCCCATTTTGTTATCAGCAGAAGAGTAATAGTGTTAGAAAAATAGAGATAAAATGATAGACATTAATACAACATTAACACAACATTAATACATAATAGAGTATAAATATTAAATTTCAATAAAAAATCAAACAAAAATCATAAATACTCTGTTGGCGCATATTCCACTTTTGAGTGATAGCGGTGATGTCGGCATATAAAACCATATAGTTGTGTCTATTTGTGGTATATTTATAATAAGAATTTGAATACTTACTAACCATGCATAACCGTTAGGACTTTTAAATGAGATTAGTAGTATTCTTTAAATTTTATAAAAAAAATGAATTTCAAGCATCTTCTAACCACGCATAACCGTGAGGACTTTTAAATGGGAGTAGAATCAACTCTCCTTTTAATAATCAATTTGGATATGTGTTTCATACATGCATAACCATGATGACTTTTAAATGAGTATGAAAGCACATAATCAAAGATTCCAAGTAATTCACCCATGCTAACCGCGAGGACTTTTAAATGAGAGTGAATACTTTGGATGATTTTATTGCTAATTAAATAAAAAAACGAATAATCTTCCGTTTAAAATACCACATTTTGACATACTATATTGGATTTTAATGAGTGATGGTCGTTAGAAATATGATAGAAATAGAGATGGTCATGGAATTTTTACCAATCAAAGTTATTACAAATTTTGTTTTAAATTTTTAAGGAAATTTACTACA
This sequence comes from Allium fistulosum, assembly GCA_030737815.1. NCBI lineage: Eukaryota > Viridiplantae > Streptophyta > Magnoliopsida > Asparagales > Amaryllidaceae > Allium > Allium fistulosum. The sequence goes on from JASFAW010000015.1 coordinate 6,113,748, forward strand.
TATACTGTCTCAAGCCATAATATATGATTAATATCAACACTCATCACATTTTTCAGCAGCTACTTTTCTTCTCGATAATCAATAGGGAGTCAGATTAGTTAATATATTCATTTAAGATCAAATCCAAAAATAAATATAAAATCAAATTTCTAAAATGTCTAATCTTAAACGAAGTCAACAAAAATCATTTTATGAAAGGGGTTTTATAAGAAAAAATGTCTACCATTTGAAACTCGATTAAAATGAAAATTATGCAGATATTTTATTTGGAAATGTGATGCGACTAATGGATGTCTCAACATAAAACACTTTCCACTAGTAATTTTTCTATCAACTAGACTACCAGTGTAATCTGCATCTGAATTCCTCTTTGACTCAAAGTTATAAGAAGGATACCATAGACCAAACCGTGATGTGTGCAACAAATACCTTCTAATCCTTTTATAGCTTTTAAAATGTGATTCCTTAAGGATTTGATTGAAAACGTGCACATAAACAACTAGTGAACATAGTGTCGGATCTAGAAGCAGTAAGATAAACAAGTATACCGACGTGTATCTAGAGTAATCATCAACCGATATAAAAAAACATCTCTTACCACCTAAATTTGCAATATCGGTAGTCCAAACAAATCTATATGTACTAGTTCAAGAACTCTAGAGGTGCTTACAGTATTCTTGGCATGAAAAAAAATGATTGGTCAACAATTTTGAAAAAATTGGATTACAAAATCAACATCCATTTTCTTATCACATAACTGGCTGATTTAAATCGGATTATGGTGCAGATTATCAACATATCGTTCAAGATAAATATACCATTACCTATTTTATCTTTTTTGATAATTTTTCGTTGTTGCCCATTGTGACTCTTCCACCATTGTACTAGGCTAAGGAACTTTGATTTGTCGCTCGTCGTGTGTCTGGAACAGCCAGAATCCAGGTACCACTCTTGTTGTTCCTTTGCCTACGACTATATCTACATGAGAAAAGATTTTTGTGACCTATTTGTTTTTATAGGTCCATGATTGTTAGTGAAAAAATATTTTGAAGAACAAATTTGTGTAGAACTAAGACAGTTTATGTTTGTTTCTTTTGGCACCCAGGTTTGTTTGACTTTAAGGGATTTTATATTTGTGCCTTTAGGAACCCAAATTGGTATGGTTTTCACGTGTTTGGGCCTATACAAACAATTGTTTTGATTGTGTCCAATTTTTCTACAAATTGTGCACTCGGATTTGACACGATTAATTTTACTTCTAACTCTTTCAAATTGAGTGTATCCAAGTCCTTGTCTAACAGTATTAACAGTTTGTTTCCCTAATAAAATATTTAGTGATCTTACTCCTTTGGAAAAAATTTCTTAAGTTGTAGACAATTGTTGGACTTGTGTTTTGAGAGATTCATTTTCATTCAATAATAGAGTGCACTTTTTAATAGAATTTTCTCTTCTTGTGTTTTCACTTTCTTTCAAAATCAGAATTTCATTTTCAAGTGATTTAATTTAATTTCTGATTTTTTAATTTCTTCTTCGAATGATGGACACTTATCACACTCAAGGCTCTTATTTCGATGGTTTTTAACCAATAGATCAAGCTGCTTATTTAGTTTTATCAAACTATCTTTTTGTGATTCAAGTTTAGCGTACTTCTCCCTAAGTCTTTCAAAACAGCCATTTACCTCATGAAAATATACAAGTAATTCTGAATGAGTAAGTTTTAGTACTTCGCTTGGCTCGTCATAATCACTGTCAGTTGTTTCTCCTTGAAGACACAGTTTTGCTTTTTCATTCTCACTGCCAGTGCTTTCATCTTTATCCTTATCACTTTCATTCCAAGTAGCTGCAAAACTTCTCCTTTTCGGTTTCTTTGCTTGGCTGAGTCGATTCCGAGGAAATTTGGCTTGATATGGCCGGGTTTATTGCAGTTGTGACAGATGATCTCCTGCTCTTATGAGTTGTCTAGAACTTTGACTATTTTGTTTTCAGTTGTTGATTTAGAGCTGTATTTCCATACTTTTGATTCCACCTTTTGAATTTCTTAATTATCAGCGCCAGTTCTGTTGCACCATCATCATCATCTTCACTTTCAGTTGTTCCTTTGAGAGCTATTGATTTCTTTCGAGTATCACCTCCTTCACATTCTTCCTTGAATTTCATTTCTAGCTCATAAGTGGTGAGATTTCCAATGAGTTCTTCAACTTTAACTTGTTTCAAATCCTTTGATTCTTGAATGGCAGTAACTTTTGCTTCAAAATTTCGTAGAAGGAGTCTAAGAATTTTTCGGACTATTTCCAATTATGTATTTGGTTTTTCGAGAGCTTTTGATTTTTATACGAGATTAGAAAGTCGTCCATACATCTCTTTGACAATTTCATCCTTGGCCATTGTGAAGTTCTCGTATTCGCTACTAAGCATGGCAATGCTAGGTTTTTTGACTTGGGAGGTTCCTTCGTGAGTCACTTCAAGTGTGTGCCAAATTTCCTACGCAGTTAGACAATGTGAGACACGATTAAATTCAATTTGATATAATGAACAAATAATAGAATTCATAGCTTTAGCGTTAGCATTCTGTAGTTTATTTTCAAGATCTGTCCATTGAGCCATCGGTTTTTCAATTTCTTGATTATCTACCACTATAGTTGGTGTCCTATATCCCGTCTCAACAATATTCCATGCATCTATGTTTTTCAGAAAAATTTTCATTCTATTTTTCCAATAAGCATATTCACCATTGAACATGGGTGGTCTAACTATGGACTGACCCTCAGCAAAAGCATTATTAAAAGAAGCCATTTAAAAAATCAAAATTTTAAAATAAAAATTGGTTTTTGTTCCTAGCTCTAATACCACTTATATGATCGATTTCACCCTAGAGGGGGGGTGGGGTGAATATGGTGATAATAAAAATTAATGCGGAAATAAATATAATAATTGCAGCACAGATAATACTAGAATACTGAAAGCAGAAATAAAACAACACAGATTTACCCAGCTTCGGCAAAATCCTGCCTACGTGCTGCCCCCAAGGTTTCTACTAGAAATTAAGTAGTCTGACGCTTACACACGTAAACTTGTGACACACACTAATGACTAACCTAACTCTACGCTCAAAACCCTACCACAACTCAGCCACTGAGTTGCGAATTCTCGAACTACACCACCGTAGTTCGTAACCTAGTTACAAAACTAGAAACTCACCAAATTTTAAAAGGGTTACAAATAAAATTAAAACTAAAACAAAAAAACCCTATAAAATTTAAGGCCCAATAATATAGAAGATCGGTCCACTTAAGTAATAAAGGCGTCTCCTTTTTATTTTTATCAGCCGACTCCTTTTGATTCTCTTCGTGGCCGCCTTGTTTTCTTTTCGATCTGAGTTAAGGCTTTGTTCAAATTGAAGACACCGCTTGTATTTGATCAATTGCAGTGATTATTTTGCTTTGTTTGGCTTGGTCAATCGATTCTCTGGCTTTTGTAACTTGCGGTCGCTTCAATTGTCGAGTTCGAGTGAACAGAAATTGGTATGTAATTTTTGCTTTATTCCACTGTTGATTTTGCTCGAATTCGAATCACACACTTTTGCCGATGATGATTATTGGGTATTTATATAGGGATGAAAACCCTATAATTCGTTTGTATACTTCTGGTTTGAATAATTCGTGATTTTGGCACTTGCTTTGATTTTTGATCGAACGAGCACTATGATCTCTGACTTGTTCATTTTTGAATTTGCTTTAATATTATTTAAGTCGGTTCCATTATTTTCTCTGATGCATTTGCATTTGCTCCGTGAATTGCTTTGGTTTTCTTTGAGTCGGTTTCGTTCTTTTCACCTATGACTTCGGCCATTTGATTATTTGATGTAAACTTGACTAGTTCACACTCTTGACTTTGTTCCAATTTTTGTGTTACTCTCTGATTTCACTGACTTTTTTGGCTTGATCAATTTAAGAAACAAAACTGCTGCTTGTCTTCGAACTGTGACTTGCAACTGTGTTTACTGTAAACATATAAACATGTATATACATACATATATGTATGTATATATATATGTACGATTGTTTCCTATCCACTTGGTTTCATTGATTGTTCATGGTTGTTGCTCTCTGGTCTGTATATATGTATATAGGTGCTTCTTAGAGTGTGGTTGCTTTACTTTGAATCATACTTGCTGCCACACACTGTCACTTGATCCTAGTCTGGTACCATATATACTCTGGTTAGTGAACATTTTACTGTGCATTTTTGAAATGTTGTATGCGTGGTTGTGTCCTCTTGGAGTCCTGGTATACTAGTGATTCTGGCCTGGTTCATCTGAGTGTTGTATGTCTTGTGCACTGATTTGCCGGCCTTTGTTCCATGTTTTGCGTTAATATTATCATGTGGTCATTTTGTGTTGAGGCTGATCTGGATTGGTCATTTCGTGTTTATTCTTTTGTTTCACTGGTGGTTCCACTTGAGTTTAGTCTAGAGCGTGTGTTTTGGAGTTCAAATGTACTTTTGTTATCTGTATTTGCTTGGGCATTTTGTATATGTTCAAGTTCAAGTTGTAACTTGATTTTGAAGTCTGCTTCCAGTTGTTTTGAGTCTGCTTCCAGTTGCTTTGAGTTAGTTCAATTAAGTCTGGTTGACACTCATGTCTGGTCTCATGTTGTTTTGTACTGAGTCTTGTATATGCCTGAATGCATTTGAAACTTTGAACTGTAGTCATCTTGTATGCATATGTATAGGACTGGTGTACATGTTTTGAACTGGTGTTTTCTTTGCATTGCTTTGAGTTGAACTGCTGCCTGCCTCTGAATTGTTGTGTTCATTCATGTATGAGTTTGCACTTTGTTCAAACATGTTTGAAGCCAAACTTTGTACATATGTTGATGGAGTCTAAATTTAGTTTGAGTACACTTCATTCTTGTGCCTTTGGTTGTGATGGTCTGTTGGTCTTGACGAGTCTGGTGTACTTTGAGTCTTGTTGCACTGAACTGCTAGCTCGATATGGTTTTGTCCTCTTGAATTCTGGTCTTTGGTATGTATGGGTTGTTGCAGTTTCTTCGAGTCACCTGAGTTGAATCCACCATTTGGTTGGGTTTGACCTTGTGCCCACATGTCCCTATAGTTTCAACACGCAAGTGTATATCGATGTGCACGACTTTGTGACATATACAATGATACACTGTGCATGTTACAAGCTGTTCGTCTAAGATGAATTCAAAAGAAAATGATGACGAACAACCCAAATAACTTAGGCAAATGATATTTTCAAAACACACGTTTTATTATACACTGCAAAATATTTCTTTTTCAATTTTACTACGTCGGTGTTTATTTTGCAGATAATTTAGATATTGGATACAAGCTGGAATAGGGTTGAGGTAAAAATACGAGTGTTGAGTGAATATGTAGTGAGGAGTGATATGTAAATTGAACTTTGTGTTGAAATCAAGATTGTAATGTAATTGAAAATGTATATATGTAGTGAAAGCTCAATTTGTACTATTTGAATTTGTAATTAAATATTTGTTTGAATAAAATATTTGTTTGAATATGAATTCTGTGTTATATATTTTATTCTTTAAATGTTTATTTAATTATGTGAAGAATAGTACGATAATAAATACATTTAAATGAATATATATATATATATATATATATATATATGTTTATTATCATCAAACAACAATCATAGGCTATTGTATTCTACAGACTGGATTTTAAAGATATAACAATTGAATGTAAATAAGTATTTTGTACAAACTTTATTCGACCAAAATTTATAAATTAACTTAAATCGTATAGGATATAAATATTGAATGGAAAATGTGGAGGACATTGATCCAACCTAGATATTGTCTTTATATATTTACATGACTTAATTTGTTTCAGCTCTTTACTGTTTTGTTTAAATTGTAATAAAAATTACCGGGAGTCATTCTAGTGGTTACTAGTTTAATATAAGACCATTGATCTTTGGTGTTCTTAATAAGTAACGCTCGGCCGTTAAGATAAAAAATAGAGCTTAAACGAAGCCTTTAACCACATAACTTTCATGCTGCTTTGTAGGTAGGGGTGAGCAAATGGTTGGTTCGGTTTGAAACCGATCAAAATTGTTGAAATCAAAATAACTTATTAGGAAAAATAAGCCGAACCGAACCGAACCAATAATTTTTAAAACCGAAACCAACCAACCGATAATATTTGGTTTGGTTTATCTTAAAATGAATTAGTTCTAGTTGTAGATATAATATAAGATTAAGATAATTAGTTGAGTCCATATGATGCAAACATTTTGAAAAATAAACCCCTCTTCTGAAAATTTAAATACGAATTGAATGAAAAATAACATTGTTATGAAAATATTGTAAATAATAGTATCACTATTCGTTATTTTGTTATTTAAAATAAATTAATTTGTAAATTTAGTTTAATTAGTTAGTTCGGTTTTCAATTATTAAAATCCAAACCCGACCAATAAACCAAAGAAATATAAAAAAAAGAAATCAAAACCAACCAATTAATTAACAAAACCAAACAAAACTGTCTAAATTTTATTGATTTGGTTGGTTTATTCAGTTTTAACTAATAAATGCTTATTCCTATTTGTAGGAACACGACTGTAATAAATAAAATAACAAATCATCCACAAATTAGTACATAAAAGATAAACTTCTGTAGTTTGCCAGTATTTTGTTTTGTTTTAAATAATGAAGTAATAGTAGAATAGGCCGCTTTTTATATTAGAAATTTTTTCTTTAATTGTGTTGCTTAAGCATATATGAGATTGCAAATGAAGCTAGACATTTTTATTTTTACTATTGTATTAACAGTAGACGATACAATGCATGTTCATGGATGTTAATAAAAATACCTATCTTTGAAAAGTATTACTGCCATCAAAAAATTTGTTGCAGCTTATTGAAACCTTTGAGCCCAACAATGTGTGTGCATGTATACAAATACATATAGATGTTTATTTATTTTGTTACAGATGCTACCCAACTGGTACTGGATGTTGTTGGGAGGATGTCCATTTTGGAAGTACCGCACCTATTAATATGACTGTTTAGATGGCACCCTGCCTAGTGCTTCAGAGGATTGACATATTATGTTGAAGTGTTCACTTGTGTAATTAAAATATATGTATTTTAATAATTAGTATATCAGTATCTATTAGCTCAAATTTAACCCAAAATCTTTAGAATCCCAATCTAGAGTGCATTGTTACTTGTCACTTAAGTTAGTAGTCATTGATTTTGTTTAATTACGAAATGTTTTGACACATGCAACACACATGCATGTAAAAGCCCTTTATAAAGTTTTTAAATTAAAAATTTCTATGTAGTTTGATAAAAATAAACTGAATTTTTTTATTGAAATAGGGCTTTGGACTTGTAACTTTGTTTATGTTTTAGAATTTGCATTTGAATATAGATGTTAATTTTTTTCCATGGTGGGATTTAAACTTCCAACCTCTTGTTTGTATATAAGATTATTTTTGAAACTTCACGGTCGGACCAAAAATTTGTGTTTCTATTCCAACTAAAATATATTCTTAGTAGTTATGTATATGAAGTATCATTTATATTTAGGATAAAGTACAAAACTCTGTATGTGCTCTTTACAATCTCTGCTTGGTTCTTTGCTTCATCCATAAGGCTGTCTATAACAACATAGATGCGTATAAGCATCTGTGTGTTGTGAATAATCATGATTCACGAAACCTCTTTCCTCAATTTATTTATATGCACGTGGACGTGTTGTATAAACATGTAATAGAGGAGGAGAATGGGAGTTTTTTTTGTGTACTTGGTCTTTTTGAATTATAGTTTTTGACAGTTATGAATGTATTAAGATCTGACGTATGAAGAAAGGTGCAATCTAAACTATGCATCCTCCCAAAAAAACTATATAGATTTTGTTTAGCAAAACATGTATTTTAATTATATACTCATACATAAATGCATGCATCATTACAAGAAAGCTTTTGAGCATTCACAATCAGGGCCGGTCCAAGTTTATTTTGGGCCTTGGGCAAAAATAAACCTTAGGCCCCTTTATACGAATATTAATTAAATTTCTGAAATTATAACTTAAGCAGAAAAATAACGAATTATTTGCATCAACAAATGCATTTTAATAAACAAAAATAATACATTTTACTAAAAACAAAACAATTGCCCAAATAAATACGAATAAAACCAAGTCCAACTTTCCTATCATTTAGAAACATTTATTTTTCTGCAATTTTTGAAGCAAAATCAATGACTATATCATCTTTTCTTCAATAATCCAGAATGTATCATTTAAGTTAAAGACATAAAGTTTGTCAGTAGAAACATAGAACAATTTATAGTGATGTTCAGTAATAACCTACCTAATAAATTTCTGTTAACTTCCTTCATTACAGTGCACAACAAAAATAGTTTTTAAAAATACATGAATGAAAAACAGAAGAGTAACTAGGTTAAAACTCGAATTGGTGAATTTATAGTGTTGCAATCAAACAATAATCATTATTAGGTACAAGCTTAAAATAGAATATTGAAATAAATAGGTAAAATTTCTACACAGCCAACATATTTTACCAGTTGATGTTAAATTTTTATATGCCCAAAAAAAAGACAGTAGTTGTAACAATATTGACAATCAGATAAGTAACTCCGATTTGTGTACATGATTCGAAATGCATAGTTTTCAAAGTAAAAATATATATTTTACCTGGAATCAAACAAATAGCATAGAATACCTTTTATGATTTCTTCATGTAATTTTGATAAAAATGAGAAAGAAATAACTTACATTTATTTGGTTCATATCATCTAAGTTTACAAATCAAGTGTTCTTTACGTAATAAGAAATGAACAAGAAGAAGAACATTTTGTACAAATTAATAAATGGGAAGATGGAAAGTCGCAGTGGATATCTGAACTTTGAAAAATGTAAAGTTGTCATTAGAATTGGAGAAAATAAATGCAGACTGAAGCTCTGTATTATTGTTTTTGAATTAACTCTATATATACATTGTTTGGGCTAGGAAGCAGATTTTATAATTAATGGTGTTACTGACTTTAAGCTTGCATATATCATACAAGGCCCCCTTGTAAACCAGGCCCTAGGCCATTGCCCAACCTGCCCAGCCCAAGGGCCGGCCTTGTTCACAATGGTAACATTTTGTGAGCATGGATATTCACAAGGTAGCTTTTGGGTATTCTACTCCAATATATTCTACTACTAAGTAGTTAATAACAACAATTATATCATTATTTTTATTAAGTAAGAGCATGCGTTCTGCATGCATAAAAGGGAGGAAATCCTTGGTTATAACAATATCCTACGTCTTTAATGGGTTTTGTCATGAACTTTGAACTTCAAAGTCAAAAAAAATGACACAAATTCTTTAATGCATTTATCACATATGAAGCCGGGACAAAGAAATCAAATCAAGCTCTCATTCGAGCTTAAAACGTCATTTGACTATAAAAAACAACAAAGTGCTTCAAAATAAGATTCAAGACGCTTCTAATGAATATCCAAAAGATCCACGGACACATATTACTTTAAAGCTGCCATGTGGCGCCCATCAGTGATGTTGAAAGCTTCAACATCGTAAACCGTCCATCTAGGGATTAAAAGGTAGCAACAAAAGTTGTGATGATTTCATCAAAATGCCCAAATCAATGTCAATCGTTGGATCAAATGTGCAATCCAAAAATCCAATGTGGCATTATGAAATGATTAATCATCAATCTGTGAGCTCTACTCTAACTATGAGATTACAACACGTTTATCAATCTGGACCTTCGCCATGTCAAATCAACAATTCACATCAGCTTCAAATCGTAGGTTGGAAGATCAAATCGTGTTGGTGCAATGTCAAAAGTTCTAATGGTTCAAGCGGTTATATCATGAGAACCACGTTAATCCTTATTTTTTATTTCTAAAATTTTTGTGTAAAATTATTTCAATTAATATAAAAATTTAACAAAGTATAATTGATATATTGACTTTTAGAGACAATTAATTTTGAATATTTATAATTTTGAATATTTGATAATAAATATTCATTAATAATATTCTATAATAATTTCTTTATTGCAAAAGTGTAAATTTTCTAAAATTTTAAGATAAAATAGATTCAGTTCAATATTAGTTTATAAATGTATACTAATAACGTATCATGTCGTTCAAAATTGATATGGTAATCCAATAATTTATTGGTTTGAGTTATGAAATTATTTGTTAAATTAATTATGTGAAAAAAATTAAGAAATGAAATGATAGTTTTCTCTCAAATTTGAAAAACGGTGTGGTTGAAAGAGGTTGGTCTAGAGGTTTTCTTTTAAAAGTTTTGATGTTATACCGTTGGTTTATGCGCGTGCAAGGTTATTTCATTTTCAGAAACGTAGTCCTCCAAAATCGATGTTAACTATGGTCGAGCCGTGTTTGGATCGGGTCTTCAAAACACTGCTCCAAACTACTAGAGGGTCCACTTCTCAAGAAAGGGAATTGAAAAGAAGAGAGCAAATCAAGAAACTTCGTTGTTAATTTGTATTTTCTTGATTAGAGAAATCCTCTATAAACACACTAATGACTTCTCGGTTCATCTTTGTAATTTCGAAAAATATAACTCTAATAAGAATCATACTGAAAAGTGGATGTAGGGATTCTCTCTAACCATTATAAATTTTTGTCACTTGGCTTTATCTTTTAAGTTATTGTTTTTATTGTATTTCAACATCTAAAACATTTGGTGCTCCATTCAAGGCCTAAGTACTCCACATCAAACCTGTGACGCCCCACCTCTATACCCACGCTAGCCAAGGACACTACGGGGTAATGCCGTCAACTAGAACGGAGAATAAGGCTGTTGAGGAGCGACCATCCATGTAATTGCTTTGTGCGAGTATCGATATGCCAGATAAAAATAAAACTTTTCATCTCAAGAGGAAATCCGACATATGGATACAAACTCAAAGCTACTACACAGTGGCTATATGGACCTCGGAAACAAATATAGAAATAAACATAACACAAATCAGTCACAGACAATTCATATCACAAAGGCGGAAATAGATATGAATATAACACATGAAAGTGTACATCAGAGTAGTGGTCAAATAAGATCCACAATAACACAAAAGAATAGATACAAGTGCTAGCCAAAAGAATATGTATACATCAAGGAGTCTAATCTCAAATGTATACAACCAAAAACTACTAAACTAGAGTAGTAAGCCAAAAGTCAGATGATGGTTCCAGATAGGAAGTCAAGAGGAAGCACCTATAAAATCTCAATCTGACCCGAGTATTATTTAAGAAGAAAATAATAAACGGATCAGTCTAGCTATAATTATCAGATAAAATAAGATAGAATATGAGATATGATAATAAAACGTATGATAACAATAAAGTCATACTGTGATAAGTATACATTAGAAAATCACGAAAGTCATACAAAATCTCAAGAATCTCATAGCATCAAAAAGAATATCATATTCTTTATTTAATTCACCAAGCCACAATAAATGACATACATATCAATGCCAACTGAAAAAGGTGGTGAAACATAAATTCCAGAAATCATCAATTAGAAATCCAGAAATCACAATAAAAGGATGGCCAATCCTATAAAAATGAGCCGGAGCTCCTCCTGACAGGGTATAGTCCCCCATTGCGGACTTTGAGCCGAAGCTCCCCCTGGTGAGCCGAAACTCCTCCTGATGAGCCGAAGCTGCTCCTGATGAGCCGAAGCTCCTCCTGACAGGGTATAGTCCCCCATTGCGGACTTTGAGTCGAAGCTCCTCCTGGTGAGCCGAAATTCCTCCTGATGAGCCGAAGCTCCTCCTGACAGGGTATAGTCCCCCATTGCGGACTTTGAGCCGAAGCTCCTCCTGGTGAGCCGAAGCTCCTCCTGATGAGCCGAAGCTCCTCCTGACAGGGTATAGTCCCCCATTGCGGTCTTTGAGCCGAAGCTCCTCCTGGTGAGCCGAAGCTCCACGAAGTAAACATGCATCGACGCACCTAGAAAGATACGCCACATGCATAAATTGAGACGAAGCTCAATAAAAAGAAATACAGTCCTTCACACGGACAAAGAGACATCGCACATTGCTAGTCTAAATCACAAGAATGATCGTCATGATCATAAGGAAGTGTCGATTACACTAAGCTAGTAAATATAAGAGTTTAGCTTCATGTCCCATAACCACTTGCTTAACTCAAATATTTACGAACAGATTGTAGATCTCCACTAGAAAATTGTCACAGGAGTTTCAATCGAACAAGTCCATCAATTAACCGACGAAGTAAACGCAAGCGTTTCATACCACTTGTTTTGCTAAGCCGTTTAATTATATTTTCTCATACGAATGAGGTAAAGGTTTGTATATACTAATAGATTGGAAAACAGTTTTATAAATGAGTTTGATATTGAAAATAGAGTTGAAATCGTTTTGATGAAGAAGTTTTGATATTTAATACTAGTATAGAAAACCTTTATATTTTGAAGTGACAAATCATAGAAGTGATTGTAGAAACAATCAATCATAAAAATTCACATTCGAAGACGTGAATAAAATCCAAAGAAATCGATATCAAATCCATTAAAATGGATATTTCCAATAATTCCCAAAGAGAGATGTCATCAAAGATGATAATAAAAGATAACAACAATAAGGAAACCACACGAATCGATTAAAGTTGGAAATCACACAAAATAGGCGAAATAGGCAAACAGCATCAGGTCGGTCGGCCGGCTTCAGGGCTCGGTCGACCGGACCCTGTTCTGAAAAATAGTTCGGGAAGCAGGTCAGTCGACTGAGCTCTGCAGCCGGTCGACCAAACCCAAACAGAGAAGTGCTTAGCACTTTTGGAAGCAGGTCGGTCGACTGACTACAGAGCTCGGTCGACCGGACCTGTTTCCAGCACTGCCCAACTTATCAAGTTCATTGGCCAAATCTCGACCAAATTGCATTTTCGCGAGCAACGACACTAAGGATTTAAGCCTAACGACAACCCGGCCTTATAAGCTCTTCAATGCATCACAAAAATCATGATCAAAGATCAAAGTTTGGATTTTTAAAGAATTGAACTCAAAACACTAAAAATTGGAATATTCACCAAATCAATCCAAACCAAGTGCAATTGCACAAGAATAAGTGTTAGGAATTCATACCTAACAATCGAAGATAGTTATAGACTAAGATGTGAGATAAAAATCTCACCTTTATGCACAAGAACAAGTGTGAAGAAGTTTGAAAGCAAAGGGAGAATCAACCACTCTTCAACACAACCCAAATCTATGCTCAAAAAGAAGAACATTCCTAAAGTTAGGTTTAGGAATTTCTGAAATTGAAAGGAGAAAGGGTTGGAGAAGAAGAAGGAGAAGCTTACCAAGGTTTCTTCTTGAATTTGGAAGTAGGAGCTTGAATTTGCAATGGAACTAGGGCTTAGGAATTTCCATTTCCAATCTTTTCCCCCATTATTTTCTTGAGCTTGAGAGAGTTAGGAAATGAGGAATGAATGAAGAGAAGTGGAGAGGGGCTGGGTTGATATAACTAGAATTGGGCAAATGGGCTGAACCCAAACCCAAAGCCCTATGTGAAAAAGTAGCAAAATTCTACTAACTCCAAACATATCGAAGCTTATACTCAAAAAGGTCGCAAACGACATTTTGAACTCAAAGGAAGTGGTCTCGAGTCCTAATTCAACTATTTGCAAAAAGTAGCTTTTTGGACTTCAATCCGATTAACGATTCTATATTTAAATAAAATATTTAAATATTCAATCGTAGAATATGCGGGTTGTTACAGACTCCCCTCCTTAAAGAAATTGCGTCCTCGCAATACTTAAGAAGAAAATAAAGAGTAACAACCAAAAAAAAGCATATCAACACAAAAGAAAATTTGAAATAAGAAGTTCACCATAAAGAGCACAAAAGAGTAAGTCCGAAAGTTTTCGTTCGATGAATTCTCTAGATTTCCCAAGAGAAATCCTTGGGATTTGAAAACCCTAAAACTCACACAAAAAGAACATCTTTATTTCGTAGGTGCTCAACCCTCGAAGAAATGATGCGAATAGGATGTTGCTCAAAAGTCAAATCTGGTGAAACTTCAATCCCTACTATAACACCAAGCTCAAGAATAAAAATCGGAAACCTTAAGGCATTTCCGTAGTAGAAAGACGTAAGAAAACGTCATGAATAGCAGAAAATTGAGCCTGTGCAACGGCGTAGTACAATAACGGTACGCCAGAGAAACGAGAAACTCGAATAATTTGGAACAACGGCATAGTACAATAACGGTACGCCAGATGAACCAAAGCTCAAATAATTCAGAACATCGACGTAGTGCAACCGGTACGTCAAATGAACCGAACACCATAAAAGAACATCGGACGCTATTCCATAAAAGAAATGAGATAAAGATCAATAAAACGAAGTATATCAAAACGTCCGATGGACTTGATAAAAAGATAATTCCATTCAGACATCATCAAAGAATCAACCACTTGTTGTTTACAACAAAGTGCATTGGCAACACGGTTCCTCTTTTCGGGAATATACAAAGAATATCAAGATCATAAGATGTAAGGAACTCGATCCAATATTAAGTTCCTATGAGAAAATAAATATTCCAAAGATTTATGATCAGGGTAGAGAACAAATTTCTCACCCAAAAATAATGATGCCAAATTTTTAAAAGAGAAAACAATAACCGCGAGCACTAGATCATGAGTGGCATACCTAGTCTCGATCGGCTTTAATGATTTAGAAGCATAAGTGATAGCACGTTCTCTTTTGCAAGAGAACGACATCCAAACCAATACGATTAACATTGGTACAAAAGATAAAGTCTTGGTTCCCATCGGGAATCACAAGAATAGAAGTATCGGAAAAGAATTCTTTCAAATAATCTTCTTTCTCGAAAAGCTAAAACTTTCAAAATCACAATTATCTTTATGTAAAAATCTTTCTAGAAAAATTTTCATTTTACAAGTCAATATATCGTGTCTGATTGTCTCATCAAAGCGTTTAGGAAATTCCTATCGATAACGTTGATCAAGTGCATCGACCAGAATTCTTAAAGCACTTAATGGGCAATACAATCACAAAATCATCTTCTATATAATAAACATGTTTCTAAAAAAAACTTTAAGAATATCCTTTGCTTGTTTAAGAGCAAGGTCAAATTGTACTTATAAATAAATCTTATGAAAAAGATTTGCAAAATTTTAAATTTCTATTTTCATCCAAAATCAATATATACAAGAATGGAGTCATCGAAATACTCATAGAAGACTCGATTTATAGAATGGATGAAATAAGTTGGACAAACTAAATGACATAATAAGTCATTCATAAGTTTCATAACGAGTGTGGAATGCGGTAAATGGAATGCTAACTCCCACAACTCGTAGCAAATGAAAATCGGTGGCGAGGTCGAGCTAAAAAGACCTTAACACCGCTCAAAAGATTGCTTAGGTGATAATCCTAAGACAAACTCAAAAATACCAGAAATTCTCAGACTACATGAATGAGAGAAATAACGCTTTCCTCATCATGAGGGCTTAAAGAATAAAATGATGCCATCAAATTGGAATCGAAATCACAAAGGAAAAAAATAGAAATCTGCTTAATAGATTGAAAATGTCGAAGATGAATAGTCCACTCGAGACATAGGATATGGCTATATAAAAATTAAGTCAATCCTTACAAAAGTCAATTCCGAAGCCTAAGTAAAAATCAGCTCGGAAAGATAAATCACATAAAATAATTTCGACATCAATAAAAAAACAAATTGAGTGTTGCGGATCCACCAATCTGGATTCGCAATCCTCAAAGAAGTCAACAAGCCCAAAAATGTCTAAAGAAAAGGAATCATAAGTTCTTTTGATATAAAAATAATGAGATGAAACCCATATCAAAAAGAACTCGAATAAGATAATCGCAAAATAAGTGTAATCAAGGATAGAATGGATACCTTGACTAAGAGAAGAGTTGCTAGGGACTTGCAGCTTTCCTTCTCTCTTGCTGAGACGTTTGGGACACGAAGATATATAATGATCCGCACTTTTGCAATAGCGGCAAGAAATAGGCCTTGGACACCTATTTATATAATGATCCTTAGAGCCACAATTGTAGCATTCTCCACGATTAGGGATGGGAGTCTTTGCTATAGAAGTCGCTTGCTTCACCCTCTTGTTTGGATTAGGACTTTCGAACTTAATAAAGGGATGCCTCTTCTTATTGACACCCACAATCTCAACATCGCTTTCTCTATCGGCCTCTTCAAGTCGAAGAGCGATATCTATAAGCTGATCGAAAGAAACCTCGAGTTTCAGGAGTAATGGCTTCTTAAGATTCTTATTCAAGCCATAGACAAATCTCTGGTTCTTCTTCAACGGGGTGTTAATGTATTCAACCCCGTATTTGGAAAGAGATTCGAAAGATGCGACGTAGTCCGTCACAGAAGATTCACCTTGAACAAGGTCGATAAAACGCCGGGACAAAGTTACTTTTTCAGCCTCCGGCACAAATTTCAATTCGAATCTTTCCCGGAATTGCTCCCAAGTAAGATCTGCTTCTACGATTTCAGAAATTAAAAGCTCATACCAATCCAATGCTCTTTCTTGGAGCATGCTAGAAGCCACTTGGACTCGGTGGAGATCAACAAGATTCATGCGAGAAAAGATGCGATCGCATGATTTGAGCCAAGCTTGAATTTCGATAACACTCTCGGATCCTCGGAATGGCCTTCCACTCAAATCAGTATAATCTCTACACAAGCGTGCAAAACCGGATCTAGGATGAGTAGGCTCTGGAATGGGTCCGATAGCTTGAGCATTCTTAACAAGATCTAGAAGCTGCTGGGCAGACATAAATACTCCCTCCTGAGGAGTAGCACTGGATTGACCGACGTTGGTACGGCCAGATCTAACCATTTCTCTTCTTTAAGAAAGAAAGAAGAAGAAAAAGTTATTCTCAGAATGAATATCAAGCAATCTTGATATATAAAACAAGGAATCATAAAGAAAATAGGATGAATCGGTTCGAAGACTCGAACTAAATCCTAAAGCACGACTCCTAAGGTGAACTTAGTACGATGATCCTTGTTAAGTTATTCTACATTGTTCCGAAGTTTGGCTCTGATACCAAGCTGTGACGCCCCACCTCTATACCCACGCTAGCCAAGGACACTACGGGGTAATGCCGTCAACTAGCACGGAGAATAAGGCTGTTGAGGAGCGACCATCCGTGTAATTGCTTTGTGCGAGTACCGATATGCCAGATAAAAATAAAACTTTTCATCTCAAGAGGAAATCCGACATATGGATACAAACTCAAAGCTACTACACAGTGGCTATATGGACCTCGGAAACAAATATAGAAATAAACATAACACAAATCAGTCACAGACAATTCATATCACAAAGGCGGAAATAGATATGAATATAACACATGAAAGTGTACATCAGAGTAGTGGTCAAATAAGATCTACAATAACACAAAAGAATAGATACAAGTGCTAGCCAAAAGAATATGTATACATCAAGGAGTCTAATCTCAAATGTATACAACAAAAACTACTAAACTAGAGTAGTAAGCCAAAAGTCAGATGATGGTTCCAGATAGGAAGTCAAGAGGAAGCACCTGTAAAATCTCAGTCTGACCCGAGTATTATTTAAGAAGAAAATAATAAATGGATCAGTCTAGCTATAATTATCAGATAAAATGAGATATAATATGAGATATGATAATAAAACGTATGATAACAATAAAGTCATACTGTGATAAGTATACATTAGAAAATCACGAAAGTCATACAAAATCTCAAGAATCTCATAGCATCAAAAAGAATATCATATTCTTTATTTAATTCACCAAGCCACAATAAATGACATACATATCAATGCCAACTGAAAAAGGTGGTGAAACATAAATTCCAGAAATCATCAATTAGAAATCCAGAAATCACAATAAAAGGATGGCCAATCCTATAAAAATGAGCCGGAGCTCCTCCTGATAGGGTATAGTCCCCCATTGCGGACTTTGAGCCGAAGCTCCTCCTGGTGAGCCGAAACTCCTCCTGATGAGCCGAAGCTCCTCCTGATGAGCCGAAGCTCCTCCTGACAGGGTATAGTCCCCCATTGCGGACTTTGAGCCGAAGCTCCTCCTGGTGAGCCGAAACTCCTCCTGATGAGCCGAAGCTCCTCCTGACAGGGTATAGTCCCCCATTGTGGACTTTGAGCCGAAGCTCCTCCTGGTGAGCCGAAACTCCTCCTGATGAGACGAAGCTCCTCCTGATGAGCCAAAGCTCCTCCTGACAGGGTATAGTCCCCCATTGCGGACTTTGAGCCGAAGCTCCTCCTGGTGAGCCGAAACTCCTCCTGATGAGCCGAAGCTCCTCCTGATGAGCCGAAGCTCCTCCTGACAGGGTATAGTCCCCCATTGCGGACTTTGAGCCGAAGCTCCTCCTGGTGAGCCGAAGCTCCACGAAGTAAACAAGCATCGACACACCTAGAAAGATACGCCACATGCATAAATTGAGACGAAGCTCAATAAAAAGAAATACAGTCCTTCACACGGACAAAGAGACATCGCACATTGCTAGTCTAAATCACAAGAATGATCGTCATGATCATAAGGAAGTGTCGATTACACTAAGCTAGTAAATATAAGAGTTTAGCTTCATGTCCCATAACCACTTGCTTCACTCAAATATTTACGAACAGATTGTAGATCTCCACTAGAAAATTGTCACAAGAGTTTCAATCGAACAAGTCCATCAATTAACCGACGAAGTAAACGCAAGCGTTTCATACCACTTGTTTTGCTAAGCCGTTTAATTATATTTTCTCATACGAATGAGGTAAAGGTTTGTATATACTAATAAATTGGAAAACAGTTTTATAAATGAGTTTGATATTGAAAATAGAGTTGAAATCGTTTTGATGAAGAAGTTTTGATATTTAATACTAGTATAGAAAACCTTTATATTTTGAAGTGACAAATCATAGAAGTGATTGTAGAAACAATCAATCATAAAAATTCACATTCGAAGACGTGAATAAAATCCAAAGAAATCTATATCAAATCCATTAAAATGGATATTTCCAATAATTCCCAAAGAGAGATGTCATCAAAGATGATAATAAAAGATAACAACAATAGGGAAACCACACGAATTGATTAAAGTTGGAAATCACACAAAATAGGCGAAATAGGCAAACAACATCAGGTCGGTCGGCCGGCTTCAGGGCTCGGTCGACCGGACCCTGTTCTGAAAAATAGTTTGGGAAGCAGGTCGGTCGACTGAGCTCTGCAGCCGGTCGACCAAACCCAAACAGAGAAGTGCTTTGCACTTTTGGAAGCAGGTCGGTCGACTGACTACAGAGCTCGGTCGACCGGACCTGTTTCCAGCACTGCCCAACTTATCAAGTTCATTGGCCAAATCTCGACCAAATTGCATTTTCGCGAGCAACGACACTAAGGATTTAAGCCTAACGACAACCCGGCCTTATAAGCTCTTCAATGCATCACAAAAATCATGATCAAAGATCAAAGTTTGGATTTTTAAAGAATTGAACTCAAAACACTAAAAATTGGAATATTCACCAAATCAATCCAAACCAAGTGCAATTGCACAAGAATAAGTGTTAGGAATTCATACCTAACAATCGAAGATAGTTATAGACTAAGATGTGAGATAAAAATCTCACCTTTATGCACAAGAACAAGTGTGAAGAAGTTTGAAAGCAAAGGGAGAATCAACCACTCTTCAACACAACCCAAATCTATGCTCAAAAAGAAGAACATTCCTAAAGTTAGGTTTAGGAATTTCTGAAATTGAAAGGAGAAAGGGTTGGAGAAGAAGAAGGAGAAGCTTACCAAGGTTTCTTCTTGAATTTGGAAGTAGGAGCTTGAATTTGCAATGGAACTAGGGCTTAGGAATTTACATTTCCAATCTTTTCCCCCATTATTCTCTTGAGCTTGAGAGAGTTAGGAAATGAGGAATGAATGAAGAGAAGTGGAGAGGGGCTGGGTTGATATAACCAAAATTGGGCAAATGGGTTGAACCCAAACCCAAAGCCCTATGTGAAAAAGTAGCAAAATTCTACTAACTCCAAACATATCGAAGCTTATACTCAAAAAGGTCGCAAACGACATTTTGAACTCAAAGGAAGTGGTCTCGAGTCCTAATTCGACTGTTTGCAAAAAGTAGCTTTTCAGACTTCAATCCGATTAACGATTCTATATTTAAATAAAATATTTAAATATTCAATCGTAGAATATGCGGGTTGTTACAAAACCTGTTTTCGACCGTTGTTTGTTAGTGTAGTTTAAAAAGTGCATTAACAACAACTATTTGATAGTAGCGACTTATTTCAAAACATCAAATAAGTAATTTATAGACATTGCTGTTAGATATAGTACAGCGAATCAGGAAACCTTTGAGGCACGTAATAAGTTTTCCTTAAGGAATTGTTCGCCCCCACTATTTGCAATGAACTATGTAGCGAAATTCCTCCAGGATACAACAAATTAGAAATTACAGAAGCAAAGGGAAGAAGAGAGTTCGAATGAATTGAATTTGGCCAGGCAGAAGAAGAAGTATATATAAAGGCTGAAAGTTCATGACCGTTGGAAGCAGTTGCCAAGACGCGACCGTTTGTTTGAAAATACGACTGTTGGGAACAATCGAACCTGTTCCGTACGGTCACGCACGCGCCCTCGTGCCCCAAGTGCCCAAGTGCCCATCTTTGACCCATAATAATATTTTATAGGCCCAAACCATTTTAGCTCAAGCCATGCCATTGTGTCCATCTTCAAGTCCAAGTTATTTCACAATATCCAATTCAAATCATTACTATATATGAAGATATAGTTCATAATATTTGCCAATGTGGGACAAATACTATTGCAGTCTTCCAATAATCCCCACAAGATTGTAATATTATTTATTTATGTATTCGAGAAAGTACCTTTTGGTTTAAACTTTTCTTAACCATTCTGCTTCTCTTGCTAATGCATCTAACGCAATAAATTCTGCTTCCATTGTAGAATGTGTGATAATTGTTTGTTTCTTAGAGGCCCATGATATGGGACCTCCTGCAAGAGTAAAAATCCACCCAGTAGTTCCTCTATTTTCGTTTTCAGGAGTCAAACCACTTGCATCCGAGTATCCTTCTAAAACTGCTGGGAAATTTCCATAGTAGAGTCCTAAATTACTTGTTCTTTTAAGATAACCTAAAACTCTACCGATTGCTTTCCAGTGTGTAATACTAGGATTATTCGTATATCTAGACAGTTTGCATACTGCATAAGAAATATTAGGACGAGTGCAATGCATAGCATACATGAGACTGCCAATTACACTTGCATATTCTAGTTGAGCAACTGCTCTTTCAGAGTTTGCAAATATTTTAATAGAAGAATCATAAGGGCTACTTGCTTCTTTAAAATTTAAATGCTTATACTTAACAAGTATCTTTTCAATGTAGTGAGACTGACATAAAGCATATCCCTCACGATGTTTCCTCACTTTTATTCCTAGAATAGTATCAACTTCGTTCAGGTCTTTCATTTTAAAACACGAAGATAAATATTTCTTTGACTCATTTATTCCTTCCATATTAGTACCAAATATGAGCATATCATCCACATATAGGCATATTATAATACCATATTTATCTGTGAATTTTGAATAGATGCACTTATCAGCATTATTATGCTTGAAGCCATTAGACAAAATTACAGAGTCAAATTTCTCATGCCTTTGTTTTGGTGCTTGTTTTAATCCATATAATGATTTGACTAGTTTGCAAACCTTATTTTCATTTCCATTCATGACGAATCCTTCTGGATGTTCCATATACACTTCTTCGTCTATCTCTCCATTAAGAAAAGCAGTCTTGACATCCATTTGATGTACATATAATCCATGAATAGATGCAAGAGCAAAACGAATCCTTATTGATGTTAGTCTAGCGACTGGAGCATATGTATCAAAGTAATCAATGCCTTCCTTTTGCCTAAATCCTTTGGCTACTAGCCTTGCTTTGAAAGTTTGAACAGATCCATCTGTGTTGTATTTCTTTCGAAACACCCATTTACATCCAATTGGCTTGGATCCGACCGGTAAATCTGTTAGAAACCAAGTATTGTTAGATAGAATTGAATCCATCTCGTCATGTATTGCTTCTTTCCAGAAAATAGCATCTCTTGAAGTAATAGCTTCTTTAAAAGTTTTCGGATCTTCTTCGTTATTCAAAATATAAATTTTCTCATCGAGTAATTTTTTCTATCACCAACAACAAGGTGAACTATGTCATCTGGTGAGACAAAATCTGGATCTAAGCCTTTGGCTTTCCTTGGTCATTGGCTTCTTCTAGGTTCATCAGGTACATTTTGAAGCCTTCTTTTATTTGGAGAACTATATTCAATGTTTTCATCATTCCTTTTGTAGACGATTTGTGCAGGATCTTGAACCGTCATGGAATCACATAAAAAATTATTTTCGATGAATTCTACATCTCTTGATTCCACAATCACATTAGATTCTACATCTAATAATCTGTATGCTTTAGAATTTTCAGCATATCCTACGAATATACTTTTTAACGCTCTTGGTCCAAGTTTTATTCTTTTCGGATCCGTGACCCTATAAAAAGCTAAACATCCTCAAACCTTTAGATATTTCAAGTTTGGTTTTCTTCCTTTCCATAATTCATAAGAAGAAGTCTTGGTTTTCTTTGATGGAATTATGTTATGCAAATGACACGATGTTAAGAGTGCCTCTCCCCACAAATTGACATGTTGTTTAGCATTTAAAATTAGAGCATTAGTCATTTCAACCAAAGTTCTATTTTTCCGTTCAGCCAACCCATTTTTTTGTGGGGTATAAGGTGCGCTCGATTGATGAATGATTCCATTTTCTTCACAGAAGGATGAAAATTCAAAGGAAAAATATTCCCCACCTCTATCACTTCGTAGCACCTTAATCTTCTTTTCCTTTTGATTCTCAACATTGGTTTTGAAACGTTTAAACATTTCAAAAGCTTGATCTTTTGATCTCATTAAATAGACTTGTGTATATCTAGAATAATCATCTATAAATGTAATAAAATATCAATTACCACCTCTAGTTAATATACCATTCAATTCACAAATGTCAGAATGTATTAGTTCAAGTAGTTGAGTATTTCTTTCAGATTTTGGAAACGGCTTTTTGCACATCTTTGCTTCAATACAAATTTCACATTTAGACTGGTTTACATTATCATATGAAATCATTCCTTCTTTATACATAAATTGCAAATTTTTGTAATTTAGATGTGCTAATCTATTATGCCATAAATGAAATGAATCAACAACATAAGCAAATTCGGTCATTTTATTAATACTTAATTTAAACATACCATTACAAGCATATCCTTTCCCAACAAACATACCACCCTTACACAGAATAAGAATATTACCATCTAGAACTCCCTTAACACCCTTATTACATAGGAGACTTGCAGAAACCAGATTTTTTCTGATTTCTGGAACATGTAAAACGTTAACAAGAACAATCCTTTTGCCAAAAGTGAACTCAAATTCTATGGTTCCTTTTCCAACGACAGTTGAAGCATTATGGTTTCCCATAAGCACCTTGCTATCATCAGAAACCTTCTTATAGGATTTGAACAATGACTGGTTGTTGCATACATGAATAGTAGCACCAGAGTCATACCACCAATCATTGCCTTTGGTAGCATCTTCCATGTTCAATTCTGTGATCATATCGATGTTTAATTTTGAAACCATGGCAACGATCTCTGATTCTTCGTGTTCAACCATGTTTGCCTTGTTGGTGGTGCCTTGATTGTTCTTTTTACCCTGGTCAGTATTCTGTCCTTGCTCCTTTTTCTGCTTTTTGAAAAATCTACAGTCGCGTTTGTAATGCCCAGGTGTAACGACCCGCCATTTTTGACCGTTTAAGTCGACAATAATCCACACACAGAATAAGAACAGAAGCAAAAAGGCAGATGGTTATTGGGGTTAAATAAGAAAAGGAAAGAAAGAACAGAAGCAAACTCAGAATCTTGCAGCGGAAGGAACAAGATATAATAATAAAATAACAGTTCATGAAGCTGTTAAATAAATAAATTTGATTATTATTATACATCATAAATCAGAGTTACATACATATCAGAGATAATACAATAATGCAGCGGAAAAAATAATATGGTAGTAGAATACAAATGATGTAATACCAAACTCCGTCTTCGTCCTCCAAAATAGATCCTCAACCTTATCTGAAATGCTCAGGCTGACCCGAGCGTAATGAAAAGACAAAACACTCGAGTCAGGACTAAAATATCTCATGTAAGTCAAATCGAATAAGAAAATATGAGTGTGACGGCGTCAGAGATGTTTACGGGGTTTGACATCTCCTATCCAGTGTCAACGTGAGTGCAATAACTTAAGAGATGTTACAGGATTTTCCATCTCTCAAGGATCCGTTAAACTATATACTATGTAGTACAATACGCTATTATAATATGTCTACATTAAAGTAAAAGTATTAAAATAGCGTTAAGCCATGGCCCATTCCACCCTTAGCACAGTTTATATTCCCAAGAGCATATACAAGACCGTAGTTTCCCCAAAACCGGAAGTCACCAGAGGGCAATCCATATACTAAAGGTACAAACCAAAACGTAGTGGTCGCGAATAGGATAATCAGTATGACAAGGTACATGAGGCAATACCAACTAGGATACTAGTAGTTGCGTGATCCGGACTGATGTTGGGCATAGCAGCTACTACCCCAACACCGCGAAACAACACTCCCAAAATCGAGGGGTGCACCCAAATCGAATCACAAAAGTAATAGACATGGTAACGAAGGAGTGTGTCGGCTAGAGATGGCGATCCTCAATGGCCCGGCGCGGCTCCTGTTTTAGTCATGTCAGGGGTCATCCAATATCGTTCTCTTTCTTCAGTCAACGCGTTCACCAAATCATCCACTTCGTTCTGGATCAACACTCCGCGTATACTAGTTATTAAAGTGGTTTTCGGTATCGACAGAGAGTATGTCCATAATCGATCTCGGTCTCTTTAATAACTACGTATTATTACACCGATGGCTCTTTTACATTTTCAAAATCAATTCACAATTGATTATCAAAAATATCATATTCGCTTCAAAAATCAAAGCCATTTCAAAATCATCATATCTACTCAAAATATACGATTTCATTTCAAAATCATTTTCGCCTCAATATCTCATTTCAATTTCAAAATTGTTTTTCGCCTCAATATCTCATTTCGATTTCAAAATCATTTTTCGCCTCAATATCTCATTTCGCAAAAACGATTCACCTAAACTCAAATTCCAAAATTTAAAATTTAATCAAATCTCAAATCATCAATTTCAACTCGATTCAGCTTCTCAATAAACCATTTCAAATTATCAATTTCAAATACATATTTGAACCTCAAAATAAACAATTTCACTTCCAATATATTTCGAAACTTTAAATATTTCACATTTCAAAACAGTTCATATATTTATATAAGAATATAAGATTCGCTTTAAAACCATTTCGTATTCAAATTAGAACATACTTCAAATTAAACATCCGTATTAAGTAGTTTACTTAATCTCTGGAACAATTCCAATTCAATAAACATTCGGATTTCAAGAATTCATTTTAGTATTACATTCCAAATCGTTTTCAGTTCAAATCCTATTCAAATCAATTTTATCTTCAAATTTAATTCAATAGTTTCGATTTAGTCCAATTCACAAATTTCTTTGAATTTCAATTAAATTCCAAATTAATTAAATCTCAATTTCAATTAAATTTTCAATTCCAAACTCAAACTTGAAATATCATTTCATATAAATTTTCTTAGAAATATTTAGAATTCGATTAAAAGTCCGATCTTTTAGAACAAATCAACTTCCGAAAATTTACGCCGTATTTCAAAATTTTTACTTAAAATCTAAACTTCAAATAATTAAACAATTTCATTTACCAATTTTAAATTCCAACATCTCGAGCATCAATTCAAAATAATTCAATTTCCATAAATTGGATTTTCCATAACTTTTAAATCAAATCATTTAAATAAATTTCAAATCAACGATTTTAAAATTATTAATTTAACCAATCCGGTGTCCGTATGTAATTTTCTATCCTATGGCCAAGTGATTATTTATTTCAATTACATATCAGGGATGAATATATATTACTTAAACCAATCATAGTGTCATATGCATGTATAACAGGATATATATATATATAAGCAAATAAACATCCAAACATTTAAATATCAACCAATAGCATCCATCGAAATAAATCATCCAATAGTCAATACAATTCACGGCAATTTCATAGTTATCAATATCGGGAAATTTGATTTCGATTAAATCCTAATTTCAATTTACTGTCCATTTAATTTTTCAACGGTGAATTCACATGACAATCTATATGACAATTAAATTTTTATCAAACAATGATAAATAAATTCATATCACCTCATAATTTCAAATTTAACTACCATAAAGATATTCAGTACGTTGTGAGCGTTATAAAATACTCACTTTGATTTTCTGTTGTCGCCGAGACGTTCCGGTTTGGAACTGAAACTAGACGACGCCCAACTTTAGCCCAAATTTCCACCGTCTCCAAATCCATCCAAACTAGTTTCATTTCTAAGCTCTCGTCATTACGATCACAATGCAAAAAGTTTCGTTCCAATCGGACCTCGTATGAAAAAGTTATGCTATTTTAAAGTTTACACGAATTTAAATAAATAATTTCAGCTTTTAATTTAAATTTCAAACCCTAGATTCGATCCTAGCCCTTGATTCCATCTGCACCAGATCTGGGCCGTGCCCCTTTTCTTCCCAACCAACGTGAAAATCACGTACAAACTCACGCATGAACCCATAGGCCGCCACCTTCTTCCAATTATCGAGCCCCATACGACGAACTTCAACCCGATCAACTACCACCACCACGAAGCCAACGTCGAGCTCCACCTTCACCATCCAACACATGCAACTCGGTGGTCCCCAGGCCTTGGAAACCATGCTTGAGCTGCAGCCAACACGCCCCCCTAGCGACCACCACAACGCTCCAAATCCGATCATCACCGTATAGAATCGAAGCTCTCATCGTCCTCTAGAACTTTCATGTTGAACACTTCTTCTAATTGTCTACGGATTGAGAGAGAATGAGGAGGAAAGAAGATGAATTTATGGCCTTAGAATGTGTTAGTGGCGGCTGGAGCTATTTGGATTAGGGTTTTGGGCTTTTGTTTGCAAATTGAAGATGTGAGGTCCTTATATAGAAAATTGGCAAAACACTATTCATCGAAAATTTTCCGAACTCCAAACGAAGCGTGCCGGCTGGCGTTTCTAAGGTTTACCCCACGTTCCGAACGCAATGGAACATGTTTCGGAGGCTAATTTGGTTATCTGTGCGAGTTACGGAGAAAAACGATCAGTTTTAAATTAAACCGATTTAAACCGATTTTGATGCGTTTTGGCTGCCACAGTCAAACGATAACTCCGATTGCAACGAAAACTGAAATCCAACAATAAAAAACTATTACGGATCCAATGGAACTAGTTTCGTTCAATTCTGAGACTGTTCGAAAAATGGCTATTTTTCAGTCGATAATTAAATATTAAAATATTCAATTTTCACAAATTAACTTTAAATTCAATTTTAAAAGTTCTATAACATTACTATTACTCCAATATGATAAGATAAAACTTTACAAATCATTTTCAATCATATTCAACTCGATTTTCAATTATTTCTGAAATTTAACTTATTAAATTATCGATTTAATTGTCTAATTAAATCCAATATTCGAAAAATAAATTATTCGACTGTTTAATTTCAATATAAAATTCCCAATTTTAAATTATTAACTTTTAAATAAAATTTCAATTGTTCACAAATCCCATTTTTAATTTCACAGTAATTAACAATCTTTTACAATGCAGTTTTCCATTATAAATCCAATATAAAAGATTATATTAGATTCAGCGTTCAATTATATTGTAATTCAAATTCAAGTTATTTAATTCCAAATGAATTCTTTTATTTCGATTTACACTTTCATTATTGAATCAACCATTTACTTATACATTATTATCAGTAGTTTATAATTCATTTACTTTCATTTTCTTCAGCTATCATCTTATTTAAATTCACAGTAATATTAAATTACATTCATTTACGTTGATTTCCATATTATAACTTCAATATTAAATGTAACATTTTATTTATTTCGTTGTTTACAATCAAATTCAATTCAATTCAATTACTTGTTACATTCAAATTTAAATCTTTACTTACGTTCAATTACAAGTTAACATCTTTATCGAATTACAGTTTCAGTTATTATCTGCTTTCAATCAACTGTAATATTAAGTTACATTTATTTATATTAGTTTCAATAACATAAACTTCCATTATTAAATCTACCATTTTATTTATTCTTGTTTACAATCATAACCAATTTGGTTTACAATCAAATTCAATTCATTATTTACATTCACTACAAGTTAACATCCATATTTAATTTACAAATAAGTTATTTCAGAATTCAGTTTTGTATTTTAACTTGTAATTCACATTTAACAACACAAAATTTTATTTCCTTCGGATTTTTATCCAAAATTTTCATTTTAATTCGTATTTTTAAAGTGTTAAAAATACGGGTCGTTACATTCTCCCCCACTTAAAACTTTTCGTCCTCGAAAAGGAACGGAGAAGGGGAAACCATCATTTAGATATAATTCATTCAAAATATTCTACTTATTTGCAAAATTTAGTTATAGGATTTTTTTTTTCACAAAATTTTCTAACTCCCAGATTTTTGAAAAATTTCGGCAACACCTCCTTTGCGCGGCTAGGACCGAAAAATTTCACAGTAGTAATAATTGCATGATATACATCTCATTACAAGAATGAGGCATCCCAAAACATGGGGAACACAATAATATACCACAACATAAACTGAAATCCGAGAACATACCTTTTATTTAGCGTTTATTAGCATTTTAACTTACATTTTGCATTAAGCGCAGAAGCGAGCTCCACAAGCGAAGCGCAACCCCTTTGCTACCTACTAAAATGCTCAATAACCAAGTTAGAACCATGCATATAAAGATAGATCGATATACTTATCATAAACAACACACATATAACATGTTTAGCTTCAAAACTGAAATTCCAATTCCAGGACAGCAAACGAATCTCAGTCTTTGGTCACCTAAACGATAAAATTTGACAATGGAATCAAAACAAAAGTTGTTGCATTCGTTTCAGGTTTTCCGGAATGTCCAAAATCATTGAATTCGGACCTTCCGTTCAAAAGTTACGACCGTTTTACTAAATAGATACGCCTCAGCCTGGCAATGAATTGCGCAGGTCAGCGACGTTTGGTCACGTTTTTGACCTTCTAAACGACAGCAAAACACCAAATGCTTAAAACAAAAGTTTTAGCTTAAGTTCTAAGCTTTCCAGAAAGTGCAAGATCATCAAAATCCGATACACCAGTAAAAAGTTATGGCGAGAATACTAAGGTGCTTCAGATTTCTACTC
Organism: Allium fistulosum; assembly: GCA_030737815.1. Classification (NCBI taxonomy): domain Eukaryota; kingdom Viridiplantae; phylum Streptophyta; class Magnoliopsida; order Asparagales; family Amaryllidaceae; genus Allium; species Allium fistulosum. The sequence goes on from JASFAW010000015.1 coordinate 6,143,361, forward strand.
CGCATAGGCCAGCGACTAATATTTGTGTTTTAAGCCTAGTGGATGAAGGTATTTATCAAAACATTCTAAACAAAAGATGTAGCACAGTTTCTAGGCTTTCCGAAAAGTCCAAAATCGTTTAATTTCGTCTATCCATTTAAAAGTTATGGTTGTTTTCGTTTCAGCATATATTGAACAATTTTGGGATTTTTCAAAATTTCTTTTATTATTTCAAAGTACAAACCATCAAACTTCAAATTTTCTAAAGAAACAATCATAAACACAAAGTCATTTATTTTTTATTTATCCATGAAATAAGTTTACATTCGATTTGTTTCCGATTTATTCAAGTTTGTTTCATTCATAATTTAAATTCAAGTCAATTTGCTTCAATTTAATTTGAATTCAATTATATTTAATTTCACTTTGCTTCAAATTTGAATTTAATTATTTAAATTTTTTATTCCGTTTATTCAATTCCATTTACACTAATGAATTCTATTTAATCAATTATCATCCATCTAACAACCAATGCATATTAAACATTAACATCCATCCAAAATCTACACTAAATCAATTATACATTTCCAAGTCAAAATTTTAATTTCATACACTTCCAAGTTTATTGACATTTAGTTTTATTCAAATTTAATTAGTTTCCATTTACTAATTTTATATTTAATTAATTTTAAATTTAATTCATTTTACAACTTAAATTTCCTTTATATTTACACTATCAATAGATCTTCACATTTTATTATTCGCAATCACACTTGTATATTATTCATTTACTTATCCTTATTAGCATTTTAAACTTCTTAAGTATTTGGTAAGTTATAGCTATGCAAATAGAATGTAGTTAAACAATATACAACCTCTTTTCATTCAATTTGAGTGTTATACCTATTAAATAAATTTCCAATTTATTATTTTCCAAATTAAGGGTTACTCCTACAATTTTAATTTTAATTAAAAAAATTTCACTTAAATTCAATTTCACATTTTCAATTCATAAGTTTCTAACAATTCAAGATTTACTTTAGTTTAATAATTAAAATCATTCCTTATTAGAGAACTTAAGAATTTCAACTCCGGATTTGATTTAAACCATTTTTAAAAAAAAAATATACTAATATCTTTATATCTCAAACCATACTTTTTAGAAGAATTTTAATCAGCATTGAAATATATATATATATATATACTTATTTTCATTTCATACTTTAGAAAATTACAATTTTTAATCAAAACAGGGTTTAGAAAAACTATTAAGTGATCTCCCCCACTTGGACTCTCGAAAATAAACGTCGATGATGCGTGCACTCATCACCGAAATCATTCTCTAATGTCAAGAGGGGAGTATAACACTTACTTCATTTGAAAATCCTTTGAAAACAATTTCTAATCGAATATACTATCATATAATACTTATATTATACACTTCAAATTTTTTTTTTAATAATTTTTCAAACACCGGAATTTAAATTCTCCATCTTAATTTAAATTCATTTTTATTTCATTTTATTTACCATTTATATTCATTGTCAATCATATTTACAAGTTTCATTTCTTAAAATCATCCAATAGTCAATAGTTAGAAATATTGACTAATCAACAATAAACGATGATAATCTAATATTATCATCTCCTAACAACCAATACAATCAAAATTTATAAATTTTCAAGATAAGTCTTTTATATATAGAATATAATCCAAAACAATATTATGTCAATCTGTCCTATTCGAGTGTTTAGAAATTCCTATCGATGCCTTGGCGTCCCAAGTACCAACCAGAATTCATAAATACTCAACGGAACAAATTAACACAATATAAAATCATTTTTATATCAAAATTACAAATACGCTCTCTCATATACACTCAACTCATTCATATAGTTTACCTCTATTTCAATGAGTTATTCCTCACTAGAGCCAAGGTTTATCGCTAAACCAAAGCTCTGATACCAACTGTAACGACCCGCCATTTTTGACCGTTCAAGTCGAAAATAATCCACACACAGAATAAGAACAGAAGCAAAAAGGCAGATGGTTATTGGGGTTAAATAAGAAAAGGAAAGAAAGAACAGAAGCAAACTCAGAATCTTGCAGCGGAAGGAACAAGATATAATAATAAAATAACAGTTCATGAAGCTGTTAAATAAATAAATTTGATTATTATTATACATCATAAATCAGATTTACATACATATCAGAGATAATACAATAATGCAGCGGAAAAAATAATATGGTAGTATAATACAAATGATGTAATACCAAACTCCGTCTTCGTCCTCCAAAATAGATCTTCAACCTTATCTGAAATGCTCAGGCTGACCCGAGCGTAATGAAAAGACAAAACACTCGAGTCAGGACTAAAATATCTTATGTAAGTCAAATCGAATAAGAAAATATGAGTGTGACGGCGTCAGAGATGTTTACGGGGTTTGACATCTCCTATCCAGTGTCAACGTGAGTGCAATAACTTAAGAGATGGTACGGGATTTGCCATCTCTCAGGATCCGGTAAACTATCTACTATGTAGTACAATACGCTATTATAATATGTCTACATTAAAGTAAAAGTATTAAAATAGCATTAAGCCATGGCCCATTCCACCCTTAACATAGTTTATATTCCCAAGAGCATATACAAGACCGTAGTTTCCCCAAAACCGGAAGTCACCAGAGGGCAATCCATATACTAAAGGTACAAACCAAAACGTAGTGGTCGCGAATAGGATAATCAGTATGACAAGGTACATGAGGCAATACCAACTAGGATACTAGTAGTTGCGTGATCCGGACTGATGTTGGGCATAGCAGCTACTACCCCAACACCGCGAAACAACACTCCCAAAATCGAGGGGTGCACCCAAATCGAATCACAAAAGTATTAGACATGGTAACGAAGGAGTGTGTCGGCTAGAGATGGCGATCCTCAATGGCCCGGCACGGCTCCTGTTTTAGTCATGTCAGGGGTCATCCAATATCGTTCTCTTTCTTCAGTCAACGCGTTCACCAAACCATCCACTTCGTTCTGGATCAACACTCCGCGTATACTAGTTATTAAAGTGGTTTTCGGTATCGACAGAGAGTATGTCCATAACCGATCTCGGTCTCTTTAATAACTACGTATTATTACACCGATGGCTCTTTTACATTTTCAAAATCAATTCACAATTGATTATCAAAAATATCATATTCGCTTCAAAAATCAAAGCCATTTCAAAATCATCATATCTACTCAAAATATACGATTTCATTTCAAAATCATTTTCGCCTCAATATCTCATTTCAATTTCAAAATTGTTTTTCGCCTCAATATCTCATTTCGATTTCAAAATCATTTTTTGCCTCAATATCTCATTTCGCAAAAACGATTCACCTAAACTCAAATTCCAAAATTTAAAATTTAATCAAATCTCAAATCATCAATTTCAACTCGATTCAGCTTCTCAATAAACCATTTCAAATTATCAATTTCAAATACATATTTGAACCTCAAAATAAACAATTTCACTTCCAATATATTTCGAAACTTTAAATATTTCACATTTCAAAACAGTTCATATATTTATATAAGAATATAAGATTCGCTTTAAAACCATTTCGTATTCAAATTAGAACATACTTCAAATTAAACATCCGTATTAAGTAGTTTACTTAATCTCTGGAACAATTCCAATTCAATAAACATTCGGATTTCAAGAATTCATTTTAGTATTACATTCCAAATCGTTTTCAGTTCAAATCCTATTCAAATCAATTTTATCTTCAAATTTAATTCAATAGTTTCGATTTAGTCCAATTCACAAATTTCTTTGAATTTCAATTAAATTCCAAATTAATTAAATCTCAATTTCAATTAAATTTTCAATTCCAAACTCAAACTTGAAATATCATTTCATATAAATTTTCTTAGAAATATTCAGAATTCGATTAAAAGTCCGATCTTTTAGAACAAATCAACTTCCGAAAATTTACGCCGTATTTCAAAATTTTTACTTAAAATCTAAACTTCAAATAATTAAACAATTTCATTTACCAATTTTAAATTCCAACATCTCGAGCATCAATTCAAAATAATTCAATTTCCATAAATTGGATTTTCCATAACTTTTAAATCAAATCATTTAAATAAATTTCAAATCAACGATTTTAAAATTATTAATTTAACCAATCCGGTGTCCGTATGTAATTTTCTATCCTATGACCAAGTGATTATTTATTTCAATTACATATCAGGGATGAATATATATTACTTAAACCAATCACAGTGTCATATGCATGTATAACAGGATATATATATATAAGCAAATAAACATCCAAACATTTAAATATCAACCAATAGCATCCATCGAAATAAATCATCCAATAGTCAATACAATTCACGGCAATTTCATAGTTATCAATATCGGGAAATTTGATTTCGATTAAATCCTAATTTCAATTTACTGTCCATTTAATTTTTCAACGGTGAATTCACATGACAATCTATATGACAATTAAATTTTTATCAAACAACGATAAATAAATTCATATCACCTCATAATTTCAAATTTAACTACCATAAAGATATTCAGTACGTTGTGAGCGTTATAAAACACTCACTTTGATTTTCTGTTGTCGCCGAGACGTTCCGGTTTGGAACTGAAACTAGACGACGCCCAACTTTAGCCCAAATTTCCACCGTCTCCAAATCCATCCAAACCAGTTTCATTTCGAAGCTCTCGGCATTACGATTGCAACGAAAAATTTTCGTTCCAATCGGACCTCGTATGAAAAAGTTATGCTATTTTAAAGTTTACACGAATTTAAATAAATAATTTCAGCTTTTAATTTAAATTTCAAACCCTAGATTCGATCCTAGCCCTTGATTCCATCTGCACCAGATCTGGGCCGTGCCCCTTTTCTTCCCAACCAACGTGAAAATCACGTACAAACTCACGCATGAACCCTTAAGCCGCCACCTTCTTCCAATTATCGAGCCCCATACGACGAACTTCAACCCGATCAACTACCACCACCACGAAGGCAAAGTCGAGCTCCACCTTCACCATCCAACACATGCAACTCGGTGGTCCCCAGGCCTTGGAAACCGTGCTCGAGCTGAAGCCAACACGCCCCCCTAGCGACCACCACAACGCTCCAAATCCGATCATCACCGTATAGAATCAAAGCTCTCATCGTCCTCTAGAACTTTCATGTTGAACACTTCTTCTAATTGTCTACGGATTGAGAGAGATTGAGGAGGAAAGAAGATGAATTTCTGGCCTTAGAATGTGTTAGTGGTGGCTGGAGCTATTTGGATTAGGGTTTTGGGCTTTTGTTTGCAAATTGAAGATGTGAGGTCCTTATATAGAAAATTGGCAAAACACTATTCATCGAAAATTTTCCGAACTCCAAACGAAGCGTGCCGGCTAGCGTTTCTAAGGTTTACCCCACGTTCCGAACGCAATGGAACATGTTTCGGAGGCTAATTCGGTCATATGTGCGAGTTACGGAGAAAAACGATCAGTTTTAAATTAAACCGATTTAAACCGATTTTGATGCGTTTTGGCTGCCACGGTCAAACGATAACTCCGATTTCTACGAAATTTGAAATCCGACAATAACAAACTATTACGGAACCAATGGAACTAGTTTCGTTCAATTCTGAGACTGTTCGAAACATGGCTATTTTTCAGTCGATAATTAAATATTAAAATATTCAATTTTCACAAATTAACTTTAAATTCAATTTTAAAAGTTCTATAACATTACTATAACTCCAATATGATAAGATAAAATTTTACAAATCATTTTCAATCATATTCAACTCGATTTTCAATTATTTCTGAAATTTAACTTATTAAATTATCGATTTAATTGTCTAATTAAATCCAATATTCGAAAAATAAATTATTCGACTGTTTAATTTCAATATAAAATTCCCAATTTTAAATTATTAACTTTTAAATAAAATTTCAATTGTTCACAAATCCCATTTTTAATTTCACAGTAATTAACAATCTTTTACAATGCAGTTTTCCATTATAAATCCAATATAAAAGATTATATTAGATTCAGCGTTCAATTATATTGTAATTCAAATTCAAGTTATTTAATTCCAAATGAATTCTTTTATTTCGATTTACACTTTCATTATTGAATCAACCATTTACTTATACATTATTATCAATAGTTTATAATTCATTTACTTTCATTTTCTTCAGCTATCATCTTATTTAAATTCACAGTAATATTAAATTACATTCATTTACGTTGATTTCCATATTATAACTTCAATATTAAATGTAACATTTTATTTATTTCGTTGTTTACAATCAAATTCAATTCAATTCAATTACTTGTTACATTCAAATTTAAATCTTTACTTACGTTCAATTACAAGTTAACATCTTTATCGAATTACAGTTTCAGTTATTATCTGCTTTCAATCAACTGTAATATTAAGTTACATTTATTTATATTAGTTTCAATAACATAAACTTCCATTATTAAATCTACCATTTTATTTATTCTTGTTTACAATCATAACCAATTTGGTTTACAATCAAATTCAATTCATTATTTACATTCACTACAAGTTAACATCCATATTTAATTTACAAATAAGTTATTTCAGAATTCAGTTTTGTATTTTAACTTGTAATTCACATTTAACAACACAAAATTTTATTTCCTTCGGATTTTTATCCAAAATTTTTATTTTAATTCGTATTTTTAAAGTGTTAAAAATACGGGTCGTTACACCAGGTTTGCCACAGAAGTAGCAGTCACCCTTTCCTTTGCTGTTGTTATCTCTTTTGCGTTTTCCGGATGGCTTGTTGTCATTTCCAACATTGTTAATATTGGAAGCAGGAGTAGATTCAAAAACCCTTTTCACACGAATTCTGGTTTCTTCTTCAATACGAATATGCTTTTGAATTTGTTCCATTGTGAAATCCTCTGTAGAATGCATAAGCTTTTTTCGATAATCACTCCAATTCTTAGGGAGTTTGGCCATTACAGCCCCAACTTGCAAAGCCTCTGGGATGTTGATTTTTACATCGTTTAATTTGTTGAAGTTTACTTGTATATCATGCACTTGGTCTAGAACAGAGGCGTTATCAAGCATCTTAAAGTCAAAGAATTCGAAAATTAAAAACTTATCTGCGCCTTGCTTTTCATTGCTGTATTTTGTCTCCAATGCTTTCCAGATTTCCCGAGGCGATTTGACAGAAGTAAAAAGATCGTACAATCGATCGGACAGGGTATTAAGAATGTGTCCCCTGCATACGACTTCATCTTCCTCCCTTTTCTTTCTCTGCGCAATAAGTTCTGCACTATCCTTATCAGTAGGCGCTGGAATGGGCTGTAGATCAGGGTCGAGGACATACGCAATCTTTAGAGTGGTGAGAAGGAACAACAGTTTATCCTGCCAGCGAGTGTAGTTAGTGCCGTCAAAACGATCCAGTTTGGTGAACTCCTGATTCATAATTTTGTAAGTAGAGTCTGATCCGGTTGCTACCGCCATTGAGATAATTCCTTAAGATTGTTAGATATAGTACAGCGAATCAGGAAACCTTTGAGGCACGTAATACGTTTTCCTTAAGGAATTATTCGCCCCCACTATTTGCAGTGAACTATGTAGCGAAATTCCTCCAGGATACAACAAATTAGAAATTACAAAAGCAAAGGGAAGAAGAGAGTTCGAATGAATTGAATTTGGCCAGGCAGAAGAAGAAGTATATATAAAGGCTGAAAGGTCATGACCGTTGGAAGCAGTTGCCAAGACGCGACCGTTTGTTTGAAAATACGACTGTTGGAAACAGTCGAACCTGTTCCGTACGGTCACGCAGGCGCCCTCGTGCCCCAAGTGCCCAAGTGCCCATCTTTGACCTATAATAATATTTTATAGGCCCAAACCATTTTAGCTCAAGCCATGCCATTGTGTCCATCTTCAAGTCCAAGTTATTTCACAATATCCAATTCAAATCATTACTATATATGAAGATATAGTTCATAATATTTGCCAATGTGAGACAAATACTATTGTAATCTTCCAATTGCTACTTACAACGCCTATAATACAATACACATACACACACATACATATGCAAATATGCATATCATTGTATATGTATATATTTTTACAAGCATACAATATGTGCATATATAAGGATCCATGTTCCCTCTATTTTTATCATCTTCCCTTCTTCTCTTATGTTTGTATTTCGTCTACTGCAGCGATGATTTACTTCCATTTTCAATATTTTCTTGGCCAATATTAGGTCATTTCGAGGAAATTTTTCTTTCCCTATGGACTGTACATCACACGCATTCTCTCACATGCATTTCTTCTAATATTTACATCATTGTTTTCGACATTCAAACATGTCATGATCTTTTATAGAAACTGTCTATGCTCTCGCTGCTCATTTTTTACCTTCTCTTGTAGAGTAGCAAACGTCTCTTCTAAGTTCACTCCCTGAGCATATTCACCCAACCTAGGTTCCTCTACATCCGTTGGTCATTCTCTAGTGTTTGGAGGTCTAACATCATTCATATGAGAAGTACCATTGCCAGAACGTGTTTCAAACCATTATTTCTAACTTTGATCAAGAGCTTCACATTTTGAAATAAAAAATTAAGAGAATTTGGTTCTATGTGAAAACACCAAAATATTTGCGTTGTTTTTTGATGTAAGCATCCAAGATCTGATTCAGACTTTGACTTTGGAATGTAAGCCAAAATTATGTTAATTAGAGGAAATTAATCGGATCTTAATCACTATATGAAATAGAGATGCGCAAACATTATCAAAACTGATTATGAATCCGAATACTCACTTGTAAATAAAAGAACACAACAATTTAAGTGGTTCGACCAAATATCGTGTCTACGTTCATTTTGCTTCTCCTTTTATTACTGATTTATATACAATACAATTACAATAATAATTTTCATTCGGTGAAAACACAATGAGTAAGAATCGGATCAAAAAAGTGTTAGATAACAATAGTCATTGAAGCTTGCATCTTGCAATTTAAAATTTTTATGTTGTATTTCAAGGTATTGAAAATTTTTGAACTTTGAGCATGTCTTCTCATATTTATAGGTATTGAAATCAATTATTGGCTCTGAAAATGGTGCTAATCGCATTTGCAAAAGTAATGGAGAATGTGGTTGTAACTGCTTTGAATTGGTTAATGCTTAATAAATAATGTTCGAAAGAAAATACTTACCGTCGAAACTAAAAGTTCATTTTTGACCAAATCCTTAAGAATATCTTGCGACCATTATTCTTTTTCTTTAAATTATTATATCTTCCAGAATTTGATGTCATTTGTTGTTTGGTTTTTCGTAAACACCAACACCCAAGGACCGAAGGGATAGCTTCGGTCAATTAGCTTACTTCCATGGGCTTTAAGTAAACTGGTTACCAAAGGTCTAAAATAGTTACTACGAATTTAGTTATACTTTAAGAATTGATGCCGAGAGGAATTGATATTAGCATAGGTCTAGGGTAAGTCATGTGAGTTGAGCCGTAGGTAAAGAGAATGGAAGCGGAAAAGAAACACTGAGATTTGTAGTGATTCGGGCTAAATTCCTACATCCACTTTGTTCTTTCCTTTAGAAACGTATACCGAAGCCGAAAGACTATTTCAATACTGAGCTTGCTACGTCCATCATTAATGAGTTTTTACAAAAAGCTCTAATATAGGAAAATACAATTTATTCTTAGTATTCAAATTATGTTTCTGCCAAAAAAGATTATACAATGGAATCAACGTTTATTTATAGCCATTTGAAGTAGACGTCGATCGATGACATGAATTGCATTGTTGAGTTAATATGCTGGATTGTGACACTTGACATTAATCCAACTTTCTTTCAAATATAGCACACACATTGATGACGTGGGCTTTGTGGGCGTCTCTTATTTAGCTACATTTGGGATGTACACATGGATGGTTGAGATTTCATAGTATTATTACACTATTGCACGTTATTTTAAGTTGATCTTGTATACCGAGGCTCTATTACTTCAGACTGCTATACCTTTCGGCTTTAGGTATTCAGCTAGTGATCTGTACTCACAAACAACTAAAGAAGATGTTAATTTACCTCGACCTTCCGGTTTAGTCTTCTGGTCTTAGGTCTTTAGGAAGTAAACTAAGTTGAACCCTTCATGCCCTAGATCCTTCGTAACCTTTTGGGCTTTATACTTTCAGGTATAGGTTTAGTAACTTTGTTAATTTTATATAAGCCTTCAGGCTTACAGTTAGATCATATCTTTCGGCTATATATGTTTCCTTTCAGCGATAAACTAGCTGCAATCCTTTCGGTCTCATATATTTTATACAAAACACCTCTGGTAAAATATGGTATAACATCATTATCATCCATTCATGTTGGCATGATTTTTTTGAATCTTTGATACCTTGATACCTTCAAATCAAGTAATCTGCCTTTGAGTTGATTGATACTTAGTGAAAATTGACCAAATGAAAATCTCCCGACAGTATTGTCTTTTAAGACATTTAAGATTTTCAGATGGTTGAAGATTTTTTGAGTGGATGGATAAAACACTACCTTGAAAGGGGAATTGATTATGCTATTGAATTGCTAAGTAAAATATGATCACACTCTATAATCAATTTTAGATTCAAGTGAATCAACATAGAACTCGAAATAACAAGCGGGAACTTAAATTTTCTGTACATATACATATAGATGTAATTATTAGTATATAGAGATTAACCCAAAACTTCTTAATTAATTCAAAATAAACCATATTACATTTAAATTTTCTGATGTATTTATGAACTTATGCAAACTTAAATTAGTTAACAAAATATATATATAATTAAATCAAGAGATTCAACCTATATGAAAAATGTTTTTTTTAAACAAAAGTGAAACATACTAAACTGAGCAATATATTAACAATCATTTGAATATTTAAAGAAAGTATTAGTCATATCAAATACGGAAACAAATTTATAAATTTATTGTAATCAATTTATATCAAAGCATCCTTTAATCATGTGTGGGTTTTAATTACAATAAGATGCATATAATAAGAACAAATATACTTTCAAATCTAAGAAGATTCAACCTATATGAATAAATAATTTTTTTTCATTATTATAATAGAACATAAGGTGATATATACTGAATTAAGCAACATGTTAAAATCCATTAAATACTTAAAGAAGGATAATTGTGATGTCAAATAGGGTAACAAATTTAGAAATTTATTGTAATCAATTTATCATCAAAACATCATTTAATCATATGTAAGTTTCTATTACAGCACAAATGCAAACGATAAAAACATATAAACTTTCAAATCAAAAAATTTACACTTTGGTTTGAATGGCTAAACATAGATCTAAAATTAAAATATTGTCTAATCATATAAAAATTTCAGTTTTGATTTATCTAAATAATAAAAAACTAATCAATTCATATAATAAACAATTCAAACTACATAAACCATTTTCAAATCAAATGAGACAATATTATACACATATAAATTATGATATTCAATTTTTTTTGAAAACCGGTACTTTATTTACTAAAAAGGAAACATATACTTCCATGATATGCCTCGTTAAAACCTTGCAACCCCCTAACCTAAATGGGTACCTTGCAAGGACAAAGAGTACATATCATTTCCATATATTAACAATACAAGACCACAACGACTAAACCAAGTTGTTAAATAGATGGAGGAGTAAACAAACATAAAACGCACTCAAAACCATCCGTAATAACGACTTGGAATAGTACTCAAAATTAAATACCACAAATACAATTCACAAGGCAAAAGAAATAAAAAGACCAAAGACAAAACGACACGTGGAAACCGGCAAAGACTCCAGCAAAACATTGACACACCGAACGAGGATGAAAAAATATCATCGAGAGGAGAGAGACATTAAAGCAATTCTCTCTAAATGAAGATCTAAAATTCGAATGGCGAAGAAACTCTGAAATCCAAATTCGAAGACACCGCAAGCAGACTAGGACATGGGCACCATTGCTAAAGAATCAGAGACCAAATAGGATGGAGTTCAGGGAGGTCGATGATGGACTTGTGGATCCATGACTATATTAAAGTTTTCAAAGATAAGTTTCATCTCTGCATTTATCGATTGATTACTTAATTTGTACCGCATGAGTATCTTAACATCTTGAATGATTAGATTGAGTTGAATGGATGCTGTCATTTCAATTCCTCTGAAAACTCTGTTGTTCCTCTCGCGCCAGATGTTCCAAATCAGGGAAGTGAAAGTTATGTTGGTAATCTGGTTTATTAAAGAGTGATTCTTCTGTCTTTTACATAGGCTATCCAAAATTTGATTTATATCGCAGTTAGTATTGAAATCTATTTTGACTTTCTGCATAGTATAGTTCAGTAAACTGCTCGAATATGGACATTTAAAAAAGAGACGATCTCTGTCTTCTAACTGATTTAGACACAGAGCACACTTTTGATCTATATTTGTGTTCCATCTACTAATTCGATCCTTTGTAATCAATTTGTTTAATTTGGCCATAAGAGCACAAATAGACATCTTAGGAGCACACCCTTTGTCCCAAATAATCTTTGTCCAATTATGGTCTGCATGCTTGTTTCTGAAATGATTCCATGCCGATTTCATTGTGAATTGTCCATTGGTACTAGGAATCTAACTCCAATAATCCTTTTCCATTTGAGAATGAATGTTTACATTGTGAATAAATTGTTGATACTGTGTAGGCACATAGTCTGTGTGATGTTTCCAACTGTTATTAGAGATTAACACAGATACTTTTTTTGTTACATCCACCTGCAATAGAGATAGCATTCCAACCTGCTTTATCTATTAAAGAAGATCCATTAAGCCATGGATCAAACCATAAATTTGTGATGTCCCCATTAATAATATTCCTATTTATGAGCCCTTTGCACCACTGTCTTGATCTTAGTAATTCTTTCCAAGTATAAGAAGCAGTAGTATCCATGGTAGCAGTCCAGAAATTAACTTTTTTGCAGTACTTATTTTGTAACCATTTAGCCCAAAGAGATTCACCATGAATATATTTCCACAATAGATTAGCTGCCACTGCTTTGGAAACTTCTTCAATTTTTCTTATTTCAAAACCACCTTCATTTTTTGTTTTACACACATCTTCCAAACTCATTTTTTGAGCCTTAGATTTCCACAAAAAGTTAGCACACAAGGAATTGATTCTTTGAATAACTGTTAGTGGGAATTGTGTGACCTGAAGCCAAAACTGCAACATAGGATATATGGCAGTTTTTATTAATTCAGCCCTACCACTGATATTTAGCATCTTATTGTGCCAATGGCTGAATTTTTTTATTAATTTTGTCTATCAGCCATCCAAAATCCCTTGCTCTTAATTTATTATCAGATAAAGGAATGTCCAAATATATAATTGGTAGTCTTCCAATGCTGATATTTAGAATGCCAGCTATTTGATATTTGTTTGTGGCACCTTTACTAAAAAATAGAGTGTATTTTCTATTGTTTAATTCCAGCCCAGCTATGTTATTCAGATCTTGAAAAATATGCTTAATACATTTGGCATTCTCAATGGTAGCTTTAGTTAAGATTAAAATATCATCTGCATATATCAAATGCGTAATCATAGGTTCAGTTTGGTAGATGGGAATGATATTACCATTAAAGTAGTCCATATCAAGATAAATAGTCCACAGTTCCATAGCAATGACAAATAAATATGGCGAGAGGGGTCACCTTATCTTAATCCACTCGAGCTATCAATGAAACCATAGGGTGAACCATCAATTAAAACTGAAAACGAGGGAGTAGATATACATTCATATATAAGATCCACAAATGGTAGAGGAAAACCCATCGATATCAGTATATGATGAATAAATTCTCTATTAATTTTACCATAAGCTTTATGCAGATCAATTTTCAAGCATAAATTGCTAGATTTTTTCCTGCTAAATCCTATAACCATTTAATAAGCTAGTAGAGGAGTTTTCTGTGATTACTCTACCAGGGATGAAAGCATTCTGATTATATAAGATAAGATAATTGATGTATTGCTTCATTCGATTACAGAGAAGGTTAGCCAGTATTTTATATGATATTCAATTTTATTCATTAAAACATTATATCAAAATTATTAGAATAAGAATATCGTACTTTTATTCCAAAGCCTTGAAGTACACCTTGAAAGATTGAGTTTTTCCTTTGGATGTAGCCAATGAATCGTACCTTGAACGATGAATCAAACCTCCTATATTCAGGAATCAGCCTCCAAATGTTGCAAGGATCAAGAGACAAGAACCACCTTGAATTTATTTGTTTTGTTTGAGTTTGTTTTATGAAATTTTTATTTTCACGGAGGCCATTAAATGAGAGAATGGGAGCTTAAGAAAGAAAGAAGGAAAAATTGTCTCTAAAACAAAATGTGAATGATGATGAGAGAGAGAATATGTTTTAAAAGAAAACAATAAAACCTTTTCAATTTCCTCCTTTAAAATCTTCCTTATTTAATTCCAAAATTAAATCACCAAATCATCTTTCATCCTCTTCATATATTTGGCAGAATAAAATAAAGAGAAAAGGGCAAAGTTCATTTCATAAATGATATTTAAGTGATTCATAAAAAAGAGATTTATATTTTTTTTTAATTAATTCCTCCTTTAGATTTTTAGATCACATTTGAAACCTATCCCTTTTTTCATCATGCATGTGGACCTTAATGAAAAATTCCAAAAAATACTTAGCAATTAATCTATTTAAATCCAATTTAAATATTTTATTGATATCGGATATTAATACGCGCGTTTATAACTTTTATAGACGCACTTTATTAAGTACTAATTCAAACAAATCAAATGAAGTTTAATAATTAATATTTCATTAATATTAATTAATTTACAACAATTTATAAATTAATTAACTCATGTGGTTCATTCAAAGTATTCATCATTACGGTTGTGCGACTCAAAGGTGTAAATTCAGTTGGCGATTAATATCGAAATATTCGAATATTAATGTTCACACGTCACTTAGTAGGTGGAGTGACATTTTGGCTATGTTTATCGCTTACACATATTTGGGTAAAATCCAATTTTATTTATTATAAGCGGTACCTTATAGTGACAATTATTTACACCAATTCTCTTCGTCAAAACTATATCACATTAGAACTTATGGAATTTGGTGATGGTCAAAATTCCAATATTGTCCACATTCAACTTTATAATCCAAACATAAAGTCCTTGGTTCAATAATAATAATAATAATTAACCGAACTGCTCTGGTTAGAGAATTCGACTTTGAGTTGACATTAGTTACCGTGATACTAACCTCATATAACTAAGGAGACGAATTCTCTCTTGAATAGTGTTTCACTTCCAATGCTTTCACTTGAACCAACTATAGTCGTTCGATGGACGTCGTGCCACGATTTAACTATAATCAAAGCGGAGCTTCCATATTGAAGATCAACGTATTCCCAAGTCGAGAGAACTGTGTAAATTAGTTACATTGATATTCTCTGCTTGACCGTAGTAGTATTAACCAACAGAAAACTATCGTGTGAGTCATTCTATAATTATCCAATAACTATTAGTACGTAACCCCTTGGTGCCCTAGTAGTCATGAGTAATATACTGTCCAAAATTTGGAGAGCATTACATACTCTAGTCTCAACAGATGTATCGATATCCAGTCTCGATACATCTTGACTAGGAATATTTAAAATGGCATATTTGTTTTCATTATGATAAATTACTCATGGTTACAACTAGGGCTGTCAATTTCCAACATGACCCGAAGATTACATGGAAATTAGCAGGTTAAGCCGATCCGGTTAAGTTGGCGGATCATTTTCGGGTCAACCCGAATTTGACCCGTTTATAAACGGGTTGGTTTCGGGTTGAACCGTGAACCCGAATTTGACCTGTTTATACTTATATAGGTTGACCCGACCCGATTATGACCAGTGAACCCGAATTTGACCCGTTTATAACCCATTTATACCTTATACGGGTTGACCGACCTATGTACGACCCGACCCGACCCGGTTATAATCGGTTTACACGGGTCGGGTCGGGTCAACCCGTTTATAATCGGGTCGGGTTCGGGTTGAGCTATTTCTGACCTGTTTAATAAACGGGTTGACCTGACCTATTTAAAATCAATTCAAAATTGACTTGACCTTACCCGAACCCGACCCAACCCGACCCATTGACAGCCCTAGTTACAACACTTTGTAACAACTATCATAAAATATACTTTTAATTAAATTAATTAATTAATATAACACATTATATCAATTATATAATAGAAAGAAAACACCTTTTAGTTTGAACAAGAATTTTCATCAAGTTAGATATATGTAGCAAATTACATAATTTTCCCTAGGGCATACACCTAACTCTATCAATCTCCCACTTGCACTGGGGTCAATTATGGAATCTTATTCCAACTTCTCGAATCGGTATTCTCAAAACCAATTGGTTAGTCCCTTTGTGAATGAGTATGCTATTATGTTTTAATTATCTACTCTATCAATCAACTCTATCCGATGGTGATTAACTGTTTATCACGTGGAACAATTCGGAGTATGTCTCTTGACGTATAGTGAGCTCTAAGTTCTGTTATAAACTATATCGCAACATTGTTTATCATATAACAATGTTATGAGATTCTCAACATTTGAAATCGGCTCAGTTATAAATTTATGCACTTATAATTTTATATACATTATTTTTATCGCGGCAACATTCAAGGCGATGTACGTAGCCATTTTTCATTGAATAAGCCACGGTCTTTTATTTGGAACATTTTCAACTTAAAGATTCTTAACTTGAATTTATTATTGACATACCACACTCAATATGACTTATGAAGTTTGAGTCCGAACACTCCTTCATAAGGAGTATTTGTTTCTCTAAACAATTTTCTAGTATTTCATAAATGCACGAGAACACTTCAAACAGCCATTTAATGATATCAATTTGAATTTGATATTTGCTTCATGTATCAAATACATGAATAACTCATGATATCGTAGACAACATAACATGTATGATAATTCCTTTTGCCAATGTAAAGGAATCAATCTTACATGTTTAGTATAATACAATTTAATAAGGTGTCTTTGCATACTGTTTTGGGACATTCCCTATATCTTTTATACTTTCTACAAAAGCAACATTTACAAATCCAAAGTTGAGTACTAAAACAACCAAGGTTGATTTTAATACAAGTACATTATTAAAATCAACAATGTGTTGTATTATAGTATAGAAATATCAATGTACCTTTTAACGTTCTTTCTTATGAGCACGCGCTTCCTCTACACTTTGATTGAAAATCAAACCATTTGATGTTTCTATCAAAATACTTATTCAATCCTGATGCTTATAAAATGACACTTTCATATCATTTCTTGGATCATATCTAAGACTCAAAAGCTCAATATCGTTCTCACTGACTTCGAGACATTTTTGGTTAATACGTGTAAATAGCTTTCTCTAAATTGTTATTTAGAATTTTCTATTTGAATACATATGTACCAAAAACACTAAGTTTTATCAAGCGATAATTTTGTGAGTAAATCCAAATTGGCTTGAGCATGTTGAATACTGAATGTATTACGCTATTTTCAACAATTGAAATTTAGGATATTATTCTTATTGACATTGCTCATTTAATTCCAACTGCATTAGTCTTACTCATAAAGGCATAATCACGGCCGATTGATCACATCCCTTCGGTTACTACCACCAAAATCACATTTTGATAGCATACTTGGAATTCTTTTAGATTTGCGCATCATACCATATAGAGTCAACACTCTTAATATTTTATTTAAAGAACCGAGGATTATATATTTTCGACATTCATAAGAAACTCATATTTTCTCTTCAATGTGCGAGAATACTTATTAGACACTCTAATACGATGTGTTTGTTTAGGTTAGTTAATTTCATTTCATCTCATCTAATCAGTTCTATTTATGGATCATATTCAATTCCATTTCGCTACCAATGATTCCTCAAAGAAATTCCTTCATAATGAATTTGGTATTTTTTGAAACAACAATTGTTTATCAGTGCAACAGATAAATATTCATAAACATTTTATGAATCTCTTTATTTATAAAACTGATCTGGTTTTAGTTTACAAAACATATGCTCAGAACATGAATATGTCATCCAATGACAGTCTTCACCAAAATTCTTTTGGGAAGATTTATACAAGATCCCTCATGAACAATTATTACGTGCAATCTTTCGACTCACACAACCTGCCAACTCTTTGGCCTAGGATATGTAAACCGTATTAACTTTCTGTACTACTCTTAAGTACATGACCTTATAGAAAGAAACTAGCTCAACTTCACTCATAATTAATCGTATGTATCCAACAAAGTTCAATTACTCCTTATCGATGCATCATTATGTATCATATGGAGGAGTAATTTTGAGATTGAATCTTTATTCATTTTAGGTACGTTAAGAATGTTTTCCAATATACTCACTCATTTGATCAAATCAAATCATTTCTATCGCATGTTATTTTATTTACTTCTATTATATACTCTATGAATTTACCATTAGACATACTACACATGTATCAAATACACATGTTCATGTCGGTGATAACTCATTGGTGAATATGACGAAATATGTGGAACCGTTTTGGTATTAATAGACTTAAGACTGCATACATCTATATGTATCAATCCTAAGAGTTCATCAACTCTTATGATGCTCCCACAGAATGGATGCATAGCCCTTAATTGTTTGAGATATAATTGAACAGTATCATATGATTCAAAATCATATAATAAAATTATTTTCTCAAAACTATGGCTTAGTATGTAATGCCAAAATAACTGTAAATAATATTCGATACTTCTATATTTTCCAATGCATGACTTTTGTTAAGAAAACAAATACCACATTATAGTTTTATTTCATAATGAATATTCATAATATTCATATTGAAATATAGCTATGTCTATTTCTCAGTCGATACCAAAAAATAGTCATTATTTCATAAATAATATTCGGTACGCTTTACGAAAACAATTTTCATAATATGATGCAATCAATAAGTGCTATATAGCATGCTTCCACTATTTCTGCAATTACTATAATAACGTAATAAATTTGGAGATGCATCATTCACTTAATATAGTTTATTTATTTCATATACTGTAACTAGTTTACAGCGGAAAGTTCTTTGACCAATTATCCTGAACTCAAAGAAATAAATCTTACTGAAAACAATTTTCTATACGAAATTACATTTCGGAATAGAAATCACATTTCTTATTCCAATGTTAAGTATCAATCACTATTATTACAATTCTCGTTTTCGTTGTTTCTTTATGAAGCAGACATGACTATTCACCCTCTTCTTCCCAATTGTACCTTAAATCACATTTACTTTTATACATTTTTTCCTTTCTAAACGGTCAAACCATTCAAAAGAAAACCCTTACTACAATATTATAATGAACCTTTTACAAATGCGCATTCGATTATCCTTAATATTTAAGTACATCAAATGTATTGCACTTTACGTAAATTGATCAAACCAATATTTCAGCGATCGAGTTCTTAGATTTTTACTATAGTTTTGGCCTTATGTTACATTTAACACAATATGATCTTTAGGTAGTCAAATTGAATACTTGATCTCATATTACTGTTTATTGGCTTATTTCGAGCAATCTATATTCATTGAAGTATCGTACATTACGAACTGTGATTGTTCACCATATAACATTTATATGTAAAATGTATGAATCAAATATCCATAGTCTTGTATTGCTTTTAGTGTTTGAAACCCATAAAATGCAATAAAGGGTCTTGACCAAATAAACACATAAGTGACCATATTACAAATGCATTAAGTAGTTATAAAATTAGGCATTTGCATTGGTATAGAAAACATTAACATGCAATAGACATTTAATAGTGAGTATATATTATATTGCTATTAGTCAATTTTCAATTCTGTTCATTTGTATATATTAATTAATAACGTTTTATCAATCATGTTAAATGCACAAATTTGTCATTGTAGATAATTTAACATTATTTATTACATGTTCTTACATTATTAGAAATGTTAAATGTTACCATTTAATTTTTCTAATAAGGCTCTCATTAGTCTTTTATGTTTCTCCAAACCCTAAGATGAAATATAGAAGTCTTTCGACTTCACTAGTGGTTGTTAGGATTCGTCTATCTTGGAATTCTGGCATTGAGTTTGCTCAACAAATCAAAAGAGATTATTCACTCATACATATCATATCACGACGGCCTAAGTATAGTATATGTACCTTGAGTTTGCTCAACAAATACATATAGTTATCTTACCTCGCCCATTCAATATATTAATAATACTACACAACATCCTTAGCTTGAGTTTGCTCAACAACTAAGGAGAATGCAAGTAATTTATTAATATATATATGTTAGAGGACAATATTATATTGAAGATTCATAATCTTAATATATTATATTGAGTGAAATCGACTTATGGAATAATGTATTTCTTGTGAAATACCCTCATGATTCAAATGCCAAACACATCAGAAATCACAGTAGAAGTATATTTATGTATGTATTTATTCCTTAAGTCTATTTGGGTTTCTTTAATGTTCCACCTTTAGTTTATACATTCATATCGTATAAGTTTATTGTTATATAACTTTTATATTTCATATTACTTAATGTATAATATTTTATTTAATTAAATCTTATTTAATTAATTTAAATTAATTAACTCTTTAATTAATTTTATATTAGTATTCCAATACAATATTTATATTGGACATATCTACTATAACCTTTATAGCGTATACTATAACCTTTATAATATAACAAATATATCTTATATATATGCGTATTTTTATTTAATTAATTAATTTAATTAAATTTTTTTAATTAAATTATATTAATTTCAAAATTTATCTTATATACATACATGTATACTTATGTTGTCTCAAACACTTTAAAATAACATAACATATATCAACATATATAATACATGCATATAAGTATTAATTAATTAACTCAATTAATTGTTTTATTTTATTAATCTTATTAATAAATTTTTAAATTTCGAAACTAATATTTAAATAGTTTCAAACATTTTGAAGTTTTCATTACCTTTCGAACATTTTGAAAATTTTTGTTATATTATAACCTTTTAAAATAAACATGTTTTTAATTTAAAATCATGTCTTAATTTTCAAAACTATTTCAAAATTAGCCCAAGACCCAATCTAAATTTGACGTTTTCTATTAAGGACAACCTTTGGGCTCACATCACCTTTCAGGCCAGACAGGTATCCAGGTAGGACAGGGTATTTGATTACCCAATTCCAATCCTAGACATCATATTTCTAGACACCATACTAAGTGCACAAGCTTAATTAGTTACCCCTAACATGACTAATTTGAACCGCATTGGTTATTGGGCTTCGATGTCATTGAAGGAACTGGGCCAGCTTGCAACGGAAGAAATGCGTGAATTTCAAAAAATTTACCATTTTTGGATCATTAATGGGCCTATGGAGTCTAAATGTATTTAGATCTTATCTAAATTTCTTTTAAATAAAACCATTATTTTATTTAATACCATATTTTGTTTTATTAATTTAATTCTAAAACAATCAAGAATGGGATATAAAAATAAGGTTTGAATATATCAAATATATTCATTTCTTAATTGTGTGACAGAACAGTTAAACATAAGGCAGGTATGATCAATTGATAACATGATGTATATATGAATAAATAAGAATAAGTTTAAAGGCAATCACATAACGGACAAAAGGAAAAGAAATAAAAGATGACAAAGATGATTGATTCATCTTTCCATTTTTGACAAACTTGATTTATGCAGCATTCAATTAGCAATCAATGAATCATTATGACATGAGAATAGGAATAGTCAACAATAATTCATATGCATATACCACTGCTTCATTTAAATTGTTTCATATTAATAAAACATTTAAGTTATACAATTTGAAACATAAACATTGAGTTTTATATGTACATATACATATAGATGTAATTATTTGTATATAAAGATTAACCCAAAACTTCTTAATTAATTCAAAATAAAGCATATTACATTTAAATTTTCTGATGTATTTATGAACTTATGTAAACTTAAATTAGTTAACAAAATATATATGTATACAATTAAATCAAGAGATTCAACTTATATGAAAAATGTTTTTTTAAAACAAAAGTGAAACATGCTAAACTGAGCAATATATTAACAATCATTTGAATACTTAAAAAAAGATATTAGTCATGTCAAATACGGTAACAAATTTATAAATTTATTGTAATCAATTTATTATCAAAACATACTTTAATCCTGTGTGAGTTTCAATTACAATAAGATGCAGATAATAAGAATAAATAAACTTTCAAATCTAAGGAGATTCAACCTATATGAATAAATAATTTTTTCATTATTGTTATAAAACAAAAGGTGATATATACCGAATTAAGCAATATGTTAAAATCATTTGAATACTTAAAGAAGGATAATTGTGATGTCAAAGAGGGTAACAAATTTAGAAATTTATTGTGATCAATTTATTATCAAAACATCATATATAAGTTTCTATTATAGCACAAATGCAAATAATAAGAACATATAGACCTTCCAATCAAAAGAATTACACTTTGATTTGAATGGTTAAACATAGATCTAAAATTAAAATATTGTCTAATCATATACAAGTTTCTTGATTTATCTAAATAAAAACAACCAATCAATTCATATAATAAACAATTCAAACTACATAAACCATTTTTAAATCAAACGAGACAATATTATACACATATAAATTACGTTATTCAATTTTATTCACTAAAAAATCATATCAACATTATTAGAATAAGAAGATTGTACTTTAATTCCAAAGCCTTGAAGTACACCTTGAAATATTGAATTTTTCCTTTAGATGTAGCCAATGAATCGTACCTTGAATGATGAATCAAACCTTCTAGATTTAAAAATCAGCCTCCAGATGTTACAAGGATCAAGAGACAAGAACCACCTTGAATTTATTTGTTTTGTTTTATGAAAATTTTATTTTCACTGAGGCCATTAAAGGAGAGAATGAGAGCTTAAGAAAGAAAGAAGGAAAAATTACCTGTCTAAAACAAAACGTGAATGAGGATGAGAGAGAGAATATGTTTTAAAAGAAAACAATAAAACCTTTTCAATTTCCTCCTTTAAAAACTTCCTTATTTAATTCCAAAACACCAAATCATCTTTCATCCTCTTCATATATTCGTCAGAATAAAATAAAGAGAAAAGGATAAAGTTCATTTCATAAATGATATTTAAGTGATTCATAAAAAGAAGATTTATTTCCTTTTTTAAATAAATTCCTCCTTTAGATTTTCAAATCACATTTGAAACCTATCCCTTTTTTCATCATGCATGTGGGCCTCAATGAAAAATTCCAAAAACCACTAAGCAATTAATCTATTTAAATTCAATTTAAATATTTTATTGATATCGAATATCAATACGCGCGTTTATAACTTTTATAGACGCACTTTATGAAGTATTAATTCAAACAAATCAAATGATGTTTAATAATTAATATTTCATAAATATTAATTAATTTAATTAATTTACAACAATTTATAAATTAATTAAATCATGTGGTTCATTCAGAGTATTCATCATTACGGTTGTGAGACTCAAATGTGTAAATTCAGTCCGCGATTATTATTGAACGATTCGAATGTTAATGTTCACATGTCACTTAGCAGGTGATGTAATAGCAATGGAATCAAATTGGGTTTCTGGCAGGCTCAGACCGGTAGTTGGTTTTTGGTTACGTGATATCGACCTTTGGTGGTGGGATCTTGGTCTCAAGCCATCCTCCTATGAATAAAGGCTCGAAGCGAGAGAGAGAGTATAGTGGGCGGCCTCTCATGAATGGCTTTCGGAGGGACTGAACTACCTAACCTTAGCTCGCTTACTTTATGATCAAGGAATTGGCTAAATTTATCGCTTACACATCTTTTGGTAAAATCCAATTTTACTTATTATAAACGGTACCTCATAGTGATAATTATTTACACCAATTCTCTTTGTCAAAACTATATCACATTAGGATTTATGGAATTTGGTAATGTTCAAAATTCAATTATTGTCTACATTCAACTTTATAGTCCAAACACAAAGTCCTTGGTTCAATAATAACAATTATTATTAACCGAATTGCTCTGGCCAAAGACTTTGACTTTGAGTTGACGTCAATTGACCGTGATACTAGCCTCATATAACTAAGGAGACGAATCCTCTCTTGAATAGTGTTTCACTTCCAATTCATTCACTTGAACCAACTATAGTCGTTCGATGGACGTCGTACCACGATTTAACTATAATCAAAGCGGAGCTTCCATATTGAAGATCAACAGTATTCTCAAGTCGAGAGAACAGTGTAAATTAGCCACATCGATATTCTCTGCTTGACCTTAGTTATATTAACCAATAGGAAACTATTGAGTGAGTTATTCCATAGTTATCCAATAACTATCAGTACGTAACACCTTGGTGCCCCCAGCAGTCATGAGTAATACACTATCCAACATTTGGAGAGTGTTACATAATCTAGTCTTAACAGATATATCACTATCCAGTCTCGATACATCTTGACTAGGAATATTTAAAATGGTATATTTATTTTCATTTTGATAAATTACTCATGGTTACAACACTTTTTAACTACTATCACAAAACATATCATTTATGGATTTTCTATTAAATATACTTTTAATTAAATTAATTAATTAACACAACACATTATATCTAGTATATAGAAAGAAAACACCTTTTAGTTTGAACAAGATTGGTCATATATGTAACAAATTATATAATTGCCCTTAGGGCATACCCCTAACTCTATCAGATATGATGGCATCCACATTCAAAAATTATTCTTTCGACTTTTATCAAGATAATTCTTTTGTATTATATATTTTAGTGCATATATAAGAGCTAAAAACTACTTTTATGATTATTATTTATTGTACTTTAAGCATTGGTATTAAAATGATTTTATGTCAAAACAAGGTTTTCTCTTTATGCTTTTAGATTTGTTAATTGCGAGCGGATGAAATAAAAATTTGATATTCATTTGCTATCCACGAATATGTATATTTGATATTTGAAAACGATTGGATATAACACTGTCTGTATCCAACCATCGATAAACGAACCACCTAGGGATGACACTGTCCTATGCCCATCGTTTCAATTTCTTGCCTCATGTTCTTCGAATAAGCTTGAATGCACTCTTCGTAGTCCATCATTTGTTGAACAACCTAATCAATTTAATTTTGCTTTTGTAAGTTCATTTCATACATTAGGAGTCACTCCTAATGATACATGCACCATTTCTCTACTATTTGAAATTTGTAGGTTTCTATCACCAATAGTATTGGTAGAAAAATTTATTTCCGTTCCATACTAGGATACCCACTACTTAAGGCCGGCCCTTTACCAAAGTAGGAAAAACAACGGCTTTGGACCTTGTAAAATTTTGGGCACTATCTTCCACTCCCCTATATACTGACGTGCAGCTAGAGGTAAAAAAAATATGAAATCGTTACTCGACTCGATTGTAGTGACGAATACGGGAAGGTTGAAGACTCCAGTCTATGACTCGACTGGCAACTGCGACTCGAAGGCAACGACTCCATCTCCAATCGACGAGAAGGCAAGGCCATGATGACTCCAGGCTTAGCACAGCTAGGGCACGACACATACATCGATTGTTGGTTTTGGTTATTGCCTACTTGCTTTTGAAACGGTACTTAATTTTGGACTTTTGTATGTTCTATTTTTATTTAGTTGTACTTTGTAATTTTCAAACATCATAACTATGTTCTAATGCCAATTCAATTTTGATCCCAATATTCTAATTTTGAGTTAATTAATTGTATATTAAGGATTGATTTGTATAATAAGGATTAAATCAAAATCGATATATTTAATTTGTTATTTGAAATAATTGTATAATAAGGATTGATTTGATAATAGTTAATGGATTTTTTGTAATGGTTAGTTAATGTAAAATTTATCCATAAATAACTAAATTTTTTTTCATGGGAATTTATAGTTAATGATTTTTAGTCGAATCTATTAGTTAAAATGAATTTTAGCTTCAAATTATGGTGGAAAATATTTTTGATAATTTATAACTAATAGATTAGATAATCATAATTTAAAATGTTTTTTTATTATTTTAATATTTATTAATATACAATATTATTCAATGTTTTATTGTGTTTAGAAATGTGCAAACAAGAATTTGGACACGCTAAAATGGTTAGAAAAAGAAGGCTAGATAATTCACTAATTCACAAAAATGCGCTCTTAATAAATTTTTCATCAAAAATAGTCTAGGAGAAAATTCGAGTTTGAGTGTTGATAATGCCCTCCTTATTAATGAGAATGATGATAATATTGATGATGATATTTTAATGAGCGAACGTGACTATGAAAATATGAGCGAAGAGGGGGCAAACATTGATTCATCATCACACGAGGAGAATGTTAGCGAAGTGTCAAATGACCTTGATACATTGGAAAAAATTGATGAACAATTAAGAGACTTAGTTGTTAAAAAAGGCCCTTTAGAGTGTTAAAAGATAATCGCTTTGATCTTCCAAAAAATGCTATTAATAGACATTTTTCCTCCACATTATAGCATTTTCCTAACGGGGATGAACAAGATGGAAAATGGTTGGTATATTCAAATTTACTTAATAAAGTATTTTGTTTTTGCTGTAAATTGTTCACGAATCAAACAATGCCTAGTCATCTTGCTAACGAAGGAATTAATGATTTGCGTAATCTTAGTTCTAAGTTGAAACATCATGAAAGTAGTTGAGATCATCTTATGAATATGAGCAGTTGGATTGAGTTGGAAACAAGATTGAAAGTCAAAGCAACCATGGATCGAAGTGTACAAGATCAAATAAATAAGGAAAAAGAATGTTGGAAGAAAGTGTTGATAAGAATAATTGTTGTTGTGAAAACACTTGCTTCCAATAATTTAACTGCTTCAATAACTTAGCATTCCATGGAATGAATGAAATTCTTTATAAACAAAATAACGTTTTATTGTAAATTAATTTAAATGATAGTAAAATTTGATGCGGTAATGCAGGAACATGTTCGATGAGTTGAACAAAAAGAAATTCATATACATTACCTTGGACACAAAATCCAAAATGAGTTAATACTCACAGTGACGAATGAAATTAAAAATGAAATTCTTAAAAAAAGGCCAAGTATTTTTCAGTTATATTAGACTGCACTTCAGATATTAGTCGTGTTGAACAAATGTCTATAAGATTTGTTAATGTTTCAACTAATCCCGTAAATATGGAAGAGTTTTTTATTGAATTTTTGAAAGTAGAAGATACTAGCGGACTTGGACTTTTTAACAAGCTTAAAGAAGTATTTGAAGATATTAAGTTTGATACGATATCGAAGGACAAGGTTATGATAATTAATCGAATATGTAAGGAAAAAAAAGGGTGCATATGTGATAGTCTTAGTTTTGTGGTTGTCATAGTCTTAATCCTGTAGTTGCATATATAAGGAAGAATGAAACACCATTTAGAAATTAATCCAAGATCTTTCTACACATCTTGTGGTTGTCATGGTCTTAATCTTGTGATATGTGATATGACTAAATCATGTCCTAAAGTATTAAAATTTTTAGGGTGATCCAATGAATATTTAATTTATTTTCTTCGTCCATACAAAGATGACAAGTTTTTAAAGATCATGTATCAGGTTGTATTGTTAAATCATTACCAGATACACGTTGAGAAAGTCACATTGAAACAGTAAAATCTATAAGGTATCAAAGTATGGAGATAAGAAATGCTCTAATTTCTTTGTCAAATAGCACCAAGGATTCTATGGAGAAGAGCAAATCTAGAAGTCTTGTAACAAATGAGATTGAAAATTTTGAATTCTTGTTTGGATTGTGCATTTGATATGAAATGTTGAAAAATATAAACACTGGTAGCAAGATTCTTCAAATTAATGATATGCAAATTGATGTTGCTATCACTCGATTACAAGAGCTTATTGATTCTTTTAAAGATTTTAGAAACACAGGATTTAATTCTAAAATGGTTGATGCTAAAGAGATAGCCCAAATATTGCATATTGAATCGATTTTTCATTAAAAAGGAATTATTCATAAAAAGAAACAGTTCGATGAAGATGTGAATGCTGAAGAACCGATGCAAACACCATAAGAGTCTTTCCGAATCAGTTACTTTTTGCAAATTGTGAATAAATCTCTTGTTTCGTTGATGACTCGATTTGACAATTCAAAGAATATGATGATATGTTTGGTTTTTTGTTTGAGATGATGAGAAACTGAAGGGCCAGTGGTTGAATTTTTTGTGCGATTCAAACATCTGGAAACTTTCCTAATTTGAAATTTATGGAAACTTTTTTGAATTACAGTTTTACCTTATTTAAAACTTTCCATATCTCCACTTGAAGAAAACTATAAATAAAGGGGTAGTCACATGGAGTTTATCATACACACAACTCATAAAGAAAAACAAATTACAACCCTCACTAATCAAATTAGGAATTTTATTATTTTTCTATAATCTTCTATAATCCCTCTTATTTATTGAAAGTTATAAAGCTCCTCCTCTCTAAAGTGGACGTACACTATCAGAACGATGGTGGAACCACTATAAATCTCTTATGTCATCTTTTCTCTTTTATAGTTATTTACCATAGATTTTGGAATATTTGTAATCTGATTGGAGAATTGATCGATCTGTTTGTTTTACCGCACCATGACACGATCCTATAATTAGGTTTTTCCGCTGCGAGGGATTGATCACCCCTCTACAATTGGTATCAAAGCTTTCAAGTTTATTGTTGCATATAAGGTATTGGGTAGAATGACAGGTGAAAATAATACATCAGATATTAGTTAAGCACCAGTGGTTGCTTCATATATTAGGGGTTCCTACGTGGCTTTAGGTTCACAGTTATCGATAGAGAAGTGGAACGAATGAGATTTTGAGAAGTGGTAGTGAATGATGAAGGCAGTACTAAGAAATCGCATCCACAACGTGATTTATAACTTGGAGGATTTAGATCCAGCTATATCTGTTGTAGAGAAGGAGGAGATGGAAGAATGAGCCTATACTACACTTCAACTTGTTATGGGTAAGAATATTATTTCTAAAATTAGTCAGAAAACTACCGCCAGAGAAATTTGGAAGTAATTGGAAGACCTCTACATGAAGAAATATTTAACCAACCGATTGATCTTACTGAAGACCTTCTTCACCCATAAGATGAAGTAAGGTTCTCCCATTAAAGCACATCTGAGTATATTTGATGATCTGTTGATGAAGATAAAGTCAGTTGATTTGAAGATTGATAAAGAAAAGAAAGCCACAGTTCTGTTGTGTTCGCTTCCGGAGCGGTTCACCATTTTCGTTAACAGCGTCATCTACGGTAGAGAAACATCAATGTTGGATGATGTGAAGACATGTTTTCTTAGTAAGGAGGTGAGAGATCAGATGAAGGGTTTAGGTTTAGGAGATGGTAGTGGAGGAAGCGATAGTTGTTCAGGCTTGTTTGTTGAGAGAGGAAGAACGGAGAAGAAGAAAAAGAATTTTAGGGGTCGTTCAAACTCAAAAAAGTCCTATTGGGGCAGTAAGTCTAAAGATGAAAAGTGTCATCATTGTAAGAAATTAGGTCATTAGAGAAGAGACTGTCTAGATTTGAAAGAGACTGGGGGTTCTTTATCTACTACGGTGGAGAATGAAGATAGCGATATGTTGACAATTGTAGTTTCGAATGTGGCAGATCGTTGGGTCCTTGATTCGGGAGCTTCATTCCATATGACACCCAATAAGGATTATTTTTCTTCTTTTATCGCTAATGAAGGAAGTTCCATCCTTATGGGTAATGATGCTATATGTAGGTCTATGGGAGTTGGTTCAGTACGCATTTGCATGTTCGATGGGATTGTTTGCATCCTTTTAGATGTTCATTATGTAGTAGGTCTTTGGAAGTTTTTGATATCGTTAGGGCAGCTAGCATCGTTGGGATGCAAGGTTACCATCGACAGAGATGGTTTGAACAATTATAGTAATGAAAAGTATAGAGGTCCAAAATCTTTATTTGCTAAAGGGTACAATTGTTCAAGGGGAATCGTGTGTTGGAGTTGATAGCGCTAAAAGTTTTGATGCTACTAAGCTTTGGCACTTAAGATTAGGTCATACTTCGGAGAAGAACTTAGAATTGCTTTGTAGGAAGAAGATTAAAGGAAAAGCTTCAACAAATTGGATTTCTGCAAGGAGTGTTCTGAGTGAGCAAACCAAAGTATCATTTGGTGCTGGTAAGCATACTTCTTAGAGGGTACTTGACCACGTACATTCAGATGTTTGGGGACCAGTTTCTATAACTTCCATTGTGGGAGCTCACTATTTCGTATCTTTCATTAACGACTACTCATGCAAGATTTGGGTATATGTAACGAAGGCTAAGTCGGAAGTGTTCGAAAAGTTTAGGGAATTGTTAGCTCTCGTCGAAAACCAAACTGGAAAGAAATTAAATATTCTTCGATCTGACAACGGCGGCGAATGTCTCGAAGGAGTTCCTTGGATACTGCAGAAAACATGGTATTAGGAGACATTTTACTGCATCCGGTGATCCACAATCCAATGGGGTTGTTGAGAGAATGAATAAAACTCTATTAGAGAAGGATCGTGACTTGAGATTGGTTGTGGGCTTATCTAAAGGCTTTTAGGTTGAAGCTATATCGACTACTGCTTACATCATTAATTAGATTATGTGTTCATCCATTGATGGGAGGATTCTAGAGGAACTACGGAGAGGGAAGTCTACTATACTCAATTACTTTTGTATTTTTAGTTGCCATGTTTATGTGCATAACACATGATTTGATTGAAGCCGAGAGCTACCAAGTGTGTTTTGCTAGGTTATACAGATGGAATAAAAGGATATCATATTTGAAATCCAACGACGAATAAGGTGATACACTCCAAACATGTTATCTTTGATGAGTCAGCCATGTTCAAACCGTTGAAGGAGACATTAGATAGCTCAGGTTTGGAAGGAGACAAGCCTAAGGAGACAGAGATTGTTTCCACATTTCAGCCAAAGAGTAGAGTTGTTCGTGACAAAGAAAATGCTGTCGAAGAACCATCATATAATAATCTATATATTTTCTCTAACAGTGATGGTCATGAAGTTGAAGAAGATTCAGTTCAAGGTGAAGCTGAAAGAGTGGCAGGCGATGTTGGAGGTACTAGTCAGCGAATTTGAAAGGCACCTGATAGATATGGAGATTGGCAGTTTGCAAACCTCAGCCTCAGTGATCAGTTTTCTTTTCATGTGGTTCACGAGGAACCATTTGACCTTAAAGATGTTTTGAGGTCAACAGATAGTTCGAAGTGGATTTGCGCCATAGAGGAGGAAATGTAGTCATTTTGAAAGAATAAGACATGATATTTTCTCCCATTACCTCATGGAAATAAAGCTATAGGTTGCAAATGGATATTTAAGGTAAAAGACGATGGAAGCATAAGGCTAGATTGGTAGCAAAGAGTTTTCACAAAGAAAGGGGAAAGAGTATGATTAAATCTTTTCTACAGTTGAACGGCATACATCTACTAGGATTTGGTTAGCTATAATTGCTACTCACGATATGCAGTTGGAGCAGCTAGATGTGAAGACAGCTTTTCTAAATGGAGACATAGAAGAGGCAATCTACATGAAACAGCCAGATGGGTTTGTAGTGGATGATAAGTCGGATTGGGTTTGCAAACTGAAGTCATTGTATGGTCTGAAGCAGTTGTCGAGACAATGATATAAGAGGTTTGATTCTTTTATGTTGAGCATTGGCTTTGATATGAGCATAAAAGACGCTTGTGTTTACTATAAACACTTGAAAAACGACGATTGAGTGTACTTACTCTTGTAAGTGGATGATATGCTTATTGCTTTCAAAGATATAGAAGAAATCAACCGATTGAAGATGCATTTGAAAGCGGAATTCGAAATGAAGGACCTTGAAGAAGCTAAGAAGATTTTAAGCATGGAAATCGTCAGAGATAGAAAGCTTGGACTTTTGAGACCGAGTCAAAAAGAGTATATACAGAAGGTGCTTATTCGCTTTAGCATGGATACTACAAAGGCTATTTGACTTACATGCCTTTGTATGTAAAGCTTTTGGAAAGAGGATCTTCCATTTCAGTTGTAGATCAGACTTATATGTAGAGGGTGCCCTTGGCAAATGCAGTTGGGAGCTTGATGCAGCCATGGTCTGCATAAGGCTAGATATTTGTACTGCTGTCAGTATGGTTAGTCGCTACATGGCTAATCCAGGGAAGACTCGGTTATATATTTCCTCTAACAGTGATGGTGATGGTCATGAAGTTAAAGAAGATTCAGTTCAAGGTGAAGGTGGAAGAGTGGCAGGCGATGTTGGAGGTACTAGTCAACGATTAGAAAAGCACCTAATAGATACGGAGATTGGCAGTTTGCAAACCTCAGCCTCAGTGATCAGTTTGCTTTGCATGTGGTTCATGAGGAACCATTTGACCTTGAAGATGTTTTGAGATCGACGGATAGTTCGAAGTGGATTTGCGCCATAGAGGAGAAAACGTAGTCGTTGCGGAAGAACAAGACATGATATTTGGTCCCATTACCTCATGGAAATAGAGCCATAGGTTGCAAATGGATATTTAAGGTAAAAGATGATGGAAGGCATAAGGCTGTATTGGTAGCAAAGAGTTTTCACAAAGAAAAGGGAAAGAGTACGATGAAATCTTTGCTACAATTGAACGACATACATCTACTAGGATTTTGTTAGCTATAATTGCTACTCACGATATGGATTTGGAGCAGCTAGATGTGAAGACGGCTTTTCTACATGGAGACTTGGAAGAGACAATCTACATGAAACAACCAGATGGGTTTGTAGTGGATGATAAGTCAGATTGGGTTTGCAAATTGAAGAAGTCGTTGTATGGTCTGAAGCAGTTGTCGAGACAATGGTACAAGGGGTTTGATTCTTTTATGTTGAGCATTGGCTTTGATAGGAGCATAAAAGACGTTTGTGTTTACTATAAAAACTTGAAAAACGGTGATTGGGTGTACTTACTCTTGTACGTGGATGATATGCTTATTGCTTTCAAGAATATAGAAGAAATCAACTGATTGGAGATGTGTTTGAAAGCGGAATTCAAAATGAAGGACCTTGAAGAAGTAAAGAAGATTTTAGTTATGGAAATCATTAGAGATAGAAAGCTTGGACTTTTGAGACTAGGTCAAAAAGAGTATATACAGAAGGTGCTTGTTCGCTTTAGCATGGATACTGCAAAGGCTAGTTGACTTACATGCCTTTGTATGTAAAGCTTTTGGAAAGAGGATCTTCCATTTCAGTTGAAGATAAGACTTATATGGAGAGGGTGCCCTATCCAAATGCAGTTGGGAGCTTGATGCAGCCATGGTTTGCACAAGGCTAGATATTGCTAATGCTGTCAGTATGGTTAGTCGCTACATGGCTAATCCAGGGAAGACTCGGTTATATATTTCCTCTAATAGTGATGGTGATGGTCATGAAGTTGAAGAAGATTCAGTTCAAGGTGAAGCTGGAAGAGTGGCAGGCGATGTTGGAGGTACTAGTCAGTGAATTAGAAAGGCACCTAACAGATATGGAGATTGGCAGTTTGTAAACCTTAGCTTCAGTGATCAGTTTGCTTTGCATGTGGTTAACGAGGAACCATTTGACCTTGAAGATGTTTTGAGGTCAACGGATAATTCGAAGTGGATTTGTGCCATAAAGAATAAAATGTAGTCGTTGCGGAAGAACAAGACATGATATTTGGTCCCATTACCTTATGGAAATAGAGCCATAGGTTGCAAATGGATATTTAAGGTAAAAGAGAAGGCATGAGGCTGGATTAGTAGCAAAGAGTTTTCACAAAGAAAGGGTAAAGAGTACGATGAAATCTTTGCTACGGTTGAACGGCATACATTTACTAGGATATTGTTAGCTATAATTGCTACTCACGATATGGAGTTGGAGCAGCTAGAAGTAATGACAGCTTTTCTACATGGAAACTTGGAAGAGACAATCTACATGAAAACTTGGAAGAGAAAATCTACATGAAATAGTCAGATGGGTTTGTAGTGGATAAAAAGTCGGATTGGGTTTGCAAACTGAAGAAGTCGTTGTATGATCTGAAGCAGTTGTCGAGACAATGACACAAGAGATTTGATTCTTTTATGTGGAGCACTGTCTTTGATAGGAGCATAAACGACGCTTATATTTACTATAAACACTTGAAAAATGGTGATTGGGTGTACTTACTCTTGTACGTAGATGATATGCTTATTGCTTTCAAGGATATAGAAGAAATCAACCGATTGAAGATGCGTTTGAAAGCGGAATTCGAAATGAAGGACCTTGAAGAAGCAAAGAAGATTTTAGGCATGGAAATCGTCAAAGGTAGAAAGCTTGGACTTTTTAGACCGAGTCAAAAAGAGTATATACAGAAGGTGCCTGTTCGCTTTAGCATGGATACTGCAAAGGCTAGTTGACTTACATGCCTTTGTATGTAAAGCTTTTGGAAAGAGGATCTTCCATTTCAGTTGAAGATAAGACTTATATGGAGAGGGTGCCCTATGCAAATGCAGTAAGGAGCTTGATGCAGCCATGGTTTGCACAAGGCTAGATATTGCTAATGTTGTCAGTATGGTTAGTCGCTACATGGCTAATCCAGGGAAGACTCAGTTATATATTTCCTTTAATAGTGATGGTGATGGTCATGAAGTTGAAGAAGATTCAGTTCAAGGTGAAGCTGGAAGATAGGCAGGCGATGTTGGAGGTACTAGTCAGTGAATTAGAAAGGCACCTGACAGATATGGAAATTGGCAGTTTGCAAACCTTAGCTTCAGTGATCAGTTTGCTTTGCATGTGGTTCACGAGGAACCATTTGACCTTGAAGATGTTTTGAGGTCAACGGATAATTCGAAGTGGATTTGTGCCATAGAGAAGAAAATGTAGTCATTGTGGAAGAACAAGACATGATATTTGGTCCCATTACCTCATGGAAATAGAGCATAGGTTGCAAATTGATATTTAAGGTAAAAGGCGATGGAAGGCATAAGGCTGGATTGGTAGCAAAGAGTTTTTACAAAGAAAGGGGAAAGAGTACGATGAAATCTTTGCTACAATTGAACGACATACATCTACTAGGATTTTGTTAGCTATAATTGCTACTCACGATATGGATTTGGAGCAGCTAGATGTGACGACGGCTTTTCTACATGGAGACTTGGAAGAGACAATCTACATGAAACAACCAGATGGATTTGTAGTGGATGATAAGTCAGATTGGGTTTGCAAATTGAAGAAGTCATTGTATGGTCTGAAGCAGTTGTCGAGACAATGGTACAAGGGGTTTGATTCTTTTATGTTGAGCATTGGCTTTGATAGGAGCATAAAAGACGCTTGTGTTTACTATAAAAACTTGAAAACGGTGATTGAGTGTACTTACTCATGTAATGCTTATTGCTTTCAAGGATATAGAAGAAATCAACCGATTGAAGATGCATTTGAAAGCAGAATTTGAAATTAAGGACCTTGAAGAAGCAAAGAAGATTTTAGGCATGGAAATCGTTAGAGATAAAAAGCTTGGACTTTTAGGATCGAGTCAAAAAGAGTATATACAGAAGGTGCTTGTTCGCTTTAGCATGGATATTGCAAAGGCAATTTGACATATATGCCTTTGTATGTAAAGCTTTTTGAAAGAGGATCTTCCATTTCAGTTGAAGATAAGACTTACATGGAGAGGGTGCCCTATGCAAATGCAGTTGGGAGCTTGATGTAGCCATGGTCTGCACAAGGTTGAATATTGCAAATGATGTCAGTATGGTTAGTTGCTACATGGCTAATCCAGGGAAGACTCGGTAGGAACCTGTTAAAGCTATTTTGAGATACTTGAAGGGAACACCATATCATCTGCTAGTTATTGAAACTAGAAAGAGTTGTGGCTTGGTTGATTACTGTGATTCCTACAATGTAGGAGATAGAGACAGAAGAAAGTCAACTTCGAGCTACGTGTTCACTCTTGAGGTACAACTATTAGTTGATGAGCAAGGTTACAATCTGTGGTTGCATTATCTACTACAGAAGCAGAGTTGATAGCTGAATTTGAAGGAACTAAGAAGACACTTTACTTGAAGTGTCTATTGTGTGATCTAGGCTTTGCGTACAATAGTGTGGTGGTGATTTGTGACAGTCAGAGTGCAATTTATTTGGCTAAAAATCCTGGTCATTCCTTATTGGCATGAATGAAGAAAGGGGTGACTCGTCCTTAGAAGATTAATACAAAAGACAATGCGGCAGACATGTTTACTAAGGCGTTACCGATTGGTAGGTTCGAACATTGCTCGTACTTGATTCTCTTATTGAAGTGCATGGTGTCACTATGGGGGAGAGTGGAGCTTAGTTGAAGCTAGAGGAAGATGTGGTGTTTTTCTTGTTTGAGAGATAGAAGTTGGCGTATACTTCTTGTTAAGAGATTGTTTGACTCTACCTTTGTTTTAGTACTTTTAACACTTTGTTGGCGGGGTGGCCTTACTTGAACTTGTTAACAAAGTGTGATGGGGGATGGCTGAGCTGGAGCCAATCGGGAAGGTATTCATATTAAGGTGGAGCATGCAATAGGAGTTGATTGAGATTATTTGAATCGAGGTGGAGTGTTGAATTTTTTGTGCGATTCAAATATATGAAAACCTTTCTAATTTGCAATTTAAAATATATGGAAACTTTCCTAATTTGCAATTTGGAATATATGAAAACTTTCATAATTTGCAAATTTGAAATTTATGGAAACTTTACTTAATTACAACCTTATGTTATTTAAAACTTTCCATATCTCCATTTGGAGAACACTATAAATAAAGCGGTAGTTACATGGAGTTTATCATACACACAACTCACATATGGAGTTTATCATACACACAACTCAACAAATTGAACCCTAATTAATCAAATTATGGATTTTTATTATTCTTTTGTAATCTCCTGTAATCTTTCTTGTTTAACAAAAGTAATAAAACTCCACTTCCCCAAAGTGGTACATTATTACAACGATAGTGGAACCACTATAAATCTCTTCTGTATCCTTTTCTTTTTTATAGTTATATACTATTGCTTTTGGAATAGATATGGTTTGATTGGAGAATTGATCGATATATTTGTTTTACCGCACCATAACACGATCCTATAATTAGGTTTTTCCGCTGCGAGGGACTGATCATCCCTCTATGCATTATTTCAAACTAGAGGATTATTTGAGATATGATATGCACTTTGATATTGACGGAAGAGAGTTATTTTCAGAATTAGAAGTCATGAAAGTTATTTTTCCAAAGGAAAAAAACAAAAGCAATTGAGTTGCTTAATTTCATAAATTCTTGTTCGTTCGAGTGGGTTAAATTTTCTCAATGCTTGAATTGCATATAGAATACTTCTAACTATACCAGTTACAGTTGACTCTACCGAATGAAGTTTTTCAAAGCTAAATTTGATAAAGTCTTATCTTCGTTCCACTATGTCACAAGAAAAATTAAATTGTTTGGCACTTCAATCGATTGTAAAGATATGCTCAATGAACTTGAATATGAAAATATTATTAGTTATTTTACAAGTTAGAAGGCTTGAAAAATGGTCATAAGCAATTAATATTAATTTTGTTGTATAACTTGAATTATTGTTACAAATAAATTTCTTTTTTCTTCTCATTTTTTATAAATAACATAAATTATTTTGATTATTTAATTAATGATAATAACATTAGTTTCCGTATAAGGGCATTGGTTTTGCAATTGGCTTTAAGTTCTTAGGATCAGCCTTGCATGTGTCATATCCTTATCCTTGATGGTGTTGTTTACGTGTAATATTGGCCCAACTGAGAATGATCATCATGAATAGGAATGTCAATACCCCATCTAGTCATGCTTGGACTCGACAAATCTTTGTTGATGGCTCACTGCACATCAAGTACTACAAGATGAAACATATATACTCATTCCCAATAGGATTTAAATCATGTGCTTGCATAAAAGAATACTTATTGCATCTAGTCATCCATTTGCTTTAATATTAGTTAGATCTGTCTCATCATATATCTGCCTCATCTTAGTGCATTTAAAAATTGGTACTATGGACTTATAACTTTTAGGTATACTTGCTGAAAGGGGTATTAGAGCGAGGAATATTGCACCAATGTTTTGTATTGTTTTGTAATAAGCTAATAAGCGGTTGCGGGTACAAAAGCCCAAAGCTCATTTTCTTTTATTAGTAACACCTATATAAATACAATCCGTATGTAATTTAGTAGAAACAATTCAATACAATAACATTTGCTTCATTTTCAATCTCTCTATTTCTTCAATACAAATTATCATCAAATCATAATATGGTATCAGAGCCATTCAAGGCTTAAAAGCATCAAAATTCTTCTTACTGGTAAAAGAAAACAAAAATGAAAACTGATTATCATCAGATTGATCATCATCATCTGATAATCAGAACCCATCAGAGATTCATCTCATCATTGGGTTTTTATCAAGAATTTATCATAGTTCTGTGTCGTGTCTGAAACACAAGGTTTCAGCTGCAACCAAACTCTAACAAATTCAGAGATCCAAAGAAGGAAAATCAAAGCAAAATCAAGAACTCAATCAAATTATCAAGAAAAGCAAGTGTCGTGCCATAAGCTTATCAAAGAAGACTCATCATCTAAGCTTGGCTGCATCTAACCTGGTTCTTGACTGTCGAAGAAGTTCTTGCATCTGCTCATTTCCTAATCCTCTCTTTTCAGACTGATTCTTACCGAAGTTCATCATGATTGGCGATAACAGAAACATAGCAACAACAAAAAGTTCGGCCAATACACATCAGTTAGAAACTGCAACTGAGAGTCCCATCAAAACAGTGATCAGTCCTCAAAGCCAATTGATAACTGTTCATCTTGAAGATGACAATTATCTATTGTGGAAGCTCCAAATTGAAACTGCACTTCAAGGCTGTGGCCTTGAGGGGTTTATTCTTGGCACCATCTCTGTCCCTCCAAAGTTTTTAACAAATCAAGACAACAAAGTGATTAGCAATGAGGAATACACAAAGTATCATAGACAAGACAGACTTATAAGTTCATGGTTATTATCATCTATTAGTACTAACTTGTTATCTTAGGTTCTTGGCGGCAAAACATCTAATGAAATATGGGGTACTGTTGAGAGAATTTTCAATACACAGTCAGCTGCAAAGGTAATGCACTACAAAAGAATGTTGCAAAACATCAAGAAAGACAACTTACCCATGAAAGATTATCTATCAAAGATCAATGTGACATGTTAGAAGCAGCGGGCCACAAAGTATCAAACACAGAACAAGTTTTAACTATTCTAAATGGCCTTGGTGAAGAGTATGAATCAGTAGTGGCAGTGATCACATCAAAGAAAACCATGCCATCTCTAGAGTACATTCACTCTACACTTCATGCCCATGAAGGAAGAATTGACCATAAAAAGCCACTAGATTCAGATATGTCTGTCTACTATGCAGCTAATTACAAGGGCAAAGGTCAAGGAAACAGTAAAACAGATCAAACATATCAAAGAGGTGG
Organism: Allium fistulosum; assembly: GCA_030737815.1. Classification (NCBI taxonomy): domain Eukaryota; kingdom Viridiplantae; phylum Streptophyta; class Magnoliopsida; order Asparagales; family Amaryllidaceae; genus Allium; species Allium fistulosum. The sequence continues at coordinate 6,183,142 of JASFAW010000015.1, forward strand.
TTACAGCAACAGAGCAAGAGGCAGAGGCAGATGGAACAACGGTAACAGGCCAAAATGTCAAATATGTGAAAAAATTGGCCACACTGCAGTCAAGTGCTATTTCAGATTCAATGCAAATCATACAGCAAATCAAGATCAAAACAATCAAAGAAGAGCTAATCCAAATATTAACATGGCACAAGTTGACTCAAACAATCAATCAGAAGCATCAAGAAACTACCAACAAAACATAGTTATAAAGACAGATGATGCAACAGATGAAAGCTGGTATCCTGACTCAGGGGCTACCAATCACAGTACAAATAATCTGGAAAATCTGAACTTGGGGCAAAAGGAGTACAGAAGTAAAAAGTCCATACACATGGGTAATGGTAAGAGTATTGAAATCACACACACTGGACTCACTTGCATAAAAGGTCAAAGACTGTTATATCTCAACAATCTGTTGAGAGTACCACAAATAAAGAAAAATCTCATAAGTGTATCACAATTTGCAATTGATAGCCATGTTTATTTTGAATTTTACCCTAATTATTGCTTAGTCAAAGATATATTCACTAAGGATATTCTCTTGTAGGGTAACCTTGACAAAGGATTATACAAGTTTAATCTTGCTAACTCAAGAAAAACTAGAAGTTATGAAAAATCCTGTAGTCTGACTACTGTTACTGACGAGAAAAATAGCGTGTTAGACTCTTGGCATAGCAAGTTAGGGCATCCCAATATCAGCGTTGTAAAGCAGGTTTTAATGGATAATAAAATTTCTCTTGAAAATATTACTCTACTATATGTATGCGCTTATTGTCAGATGGGAAAAAGCCACAAGTTATCATTCACTGATTCACAAACTGAGTATGGAAAACCACTTGAATTGGTTGCTGCTGAACTTTGGGGTCCAGCTCCAATCAATTCAGATTATGGTTTTAATTATTACATATCATTTGTTGATGCACACACCAGATACACATGGATATATTTTCTTAAAACCAAATCAGAAACTTATAAGGCAGTAGTGGACTTTATAACACAAGCAGAGAGACAAACTGATCACAAGTTAAAAATTCTGCAAACTGATGGTGGTACAGAATTCAAACCACTTAATGATTTATTTCAGAAAAGAGGAATCATTCCTAGAGTAACATGTCCATATACTTCAGAATAAAATGGTCTAGTTGAAAGAAAACACAGACATATTGTAGAGTATGGTCTTACTTTATTAGCTCAAAGGTCTTTACCTATGAAGTTTTGGCCAGATGCTTTTAGCACTGTAGTCTATCTAATAAATAGGCTACCAACAAAAGTGTTGAAAAATAAGTGTCCTTTAGAAGTTTTGTTCAACACAAAACCAGATTATCATAAATTAAGAATTTTTGGATGTTTGTGTTTCCCTTATCTAAGACCTTATAATGCTCATAAACTAAATTTTAGATCTACTGCTTATACCTTTTTGGGATATGCAAGCAATCAAAAGGGTTACAAATGCCTGGACAACAATGGTAAAGTGTTCATAAACAGACATGTTGTCTTTAATGAAAGTGTTTTTCAATTCTCTAGCACATGTGTAACGACAACACAGAAAGTATACAATCCAAAGGTTTCAATACCAGATTTACCTTTGTATCAGAATGAAGGAAGGGAGGAATGGATTGAAGAAGACTCAAATCACTCTGATCCACAACACACTGTGCTCGATGAACCAGGTCATGAACAAGCAGAGCAATATGATCAACCCAATCACACTCCTACAAACAGTTAGTCATACAGAGCTAGTCAAGTAGGAGAATATGAGCATCAAGACGATGTACGACAAGACAACACAAGTGAACAAGCATGTACATCACAACCAACATAGAGTAGACATCCTATGATTACCAGATCAAAAAGTAGGATTTACAAACCAAAAATATACAATGCAACAATCATCTCAGAAGAACCAAGCAACTTTAATGAAGCAGTGAGCAACAACAACCGGAAAAAGGCAATGGATGAAGAGTATGATGCTCTTATGAAAAACAAAACATGGACACTAGTTCATTTACTAGAAAACAAAAATATTGTGGGATGCAAATGGACCTTCAAACTAAAGAAAAACCATGATGGAACCATTGCTAGATACAAGGCAAGTGTGACGCCCCACCTCTATACCCACACCAGCCAAGGACACTACGAGGTAATGCCGTCAACTAGCATGGAGAATAAGGCTGTTGAGGAGCGACCATCTGTATAATTGCTTTGTGCGAGTACCGATATGCCAGATAAAAATATAACTTTTCATCTCAAGAGGAAATCCGACATACCGATACAAACTCAAAGCTATCACACAGTGGCTATATATATAACCTTCGGAAACAAATATAGAAATAAACATAACACAGATCAGTCACAGACAATTCATATCACAAAGGCGGAAATAGATATGAATATATATATATATATAACACATGAAAGTGTACATCAGAGTAGTGGTCAGAAAAATCCACAATATCACAAAAGAAAAGGTACAAGTGCTGGACAACAGAATATGTATACATCAATGAGTCAATATTTCGAATGTATACAACCAAAAACTACAATGCTAGAGTAGTAAGCCAAAAGTCAGAAGATGGCTCCAGATAGGAAGTCATGAGGAAGCACCTGTAAAATCTCAGTCTGACCCGAGTATTATTTAAGAAGAAAATAATAAACGGATCAGTCTAGCTATAATTATCAGATAAAATGAGATAGAATATGAGATATGATAATAAAACGTATGATAACAATAAAGTCATACTGTGATAAGTATACATTAGAAAATCACGAAAGTCATACAAAATCTCAAGAATCTCATAGCATCAAAAAGAATATCATATTCTTTATTTAATTCACCAAGCCACAATAAATGACATACATATCAATGCCAACTGAAAAAGGTGGTGAAACATAAATCCAGAAATCAACACACGAAATCCAGAACAAATCTCAGAATTCAACACACGAAATCCAGAAATCACTAAAAAGGGGGAAGTCCGAGCACACGGACGAGAAGCTATCTCATTTAATTTTTCGAACACACGGATGGCCCGAAGGCAAGTCCGAACACACGGACGAGAAGCTATCTCATTTAATTTTCCGAACACACGGATGGCCCGAAGGCAAGTCCGAACACACGGACGAGAAGCTATCGGATGGGAAGCTATCCATTTAATTTTCCGAACACACGGATAAAGAGACATCGCACATTGCTAGTCTAAACCATAAAAATGATCGTCATGATCATAAGGAAGTGTCAATCACACCAAGCTAGTAAATATATGAGTTTAGCTTCATGTCCCATAACCACTTGCTTAACTTAAATATTTACGAACAAGCTGTAAATCTCCACTAGGAAATTGTCACAAGAGTTTCAATATGTGTGAATCGAAATCACACCAATGAGGTATAGACTAACCTTGAAGATAAAGAGATATGTGTGAATCGAAATCACACAAATGGTTCTAGTCTAACCTCGCAAACAAAGAGACATCGCTCAATCGCTAGTCTAAATCACAAGAATGATCATCATGATCATAAGGAAGTGTCGATTACACTAAGCTAGTAAATATAAGAGTTTAGCTTCATGTCCCATAACCACTTGCTTAACTCAAATATTTACGAACAGATTGTAGATCTGCACTAGAAAATTGTCACAAGAGTTTCAATCGAACAAGTCCATAAATTAACCGACGAAGTAAACGCAAGCGTTTCATACCACTTGTTTTGCTAAGCCGTTTAATTAGATTTTCTCATACGAATGAGGTAAAGGTTTGTATATACTAATAGATTGGAAAACGGTTTTAAGAAACGAGCTTTGATATTGAAAATAGAGTTGAAATCGTTTTGATGAAGAAGTTTTGATATTTAATACTAGTATAGAGAACCTTTATATTTTGAAGTGACAAATCATAGAAGTGATTGTAGAAACAATCAATCATAAAAATTCACGTTCGAAGATGTGAGTAAAGTTCAAAGAAATCAATCCCCAAAACCATCAAAGTAGGAAGTTCTGTTGATTGTTTTTCGGATAAGATCCCCTACGAAAGGGAGTACGGGGTTCGACAGCAAATGATAACAACAAATAGGAGACAACACGAATCGATTAAAGTTGGAAATTCAAACAAATAAGCAATATAGGAAAAACTGGCAAATAGGAGCAGGTCGGTCAATCGGACTCCCTGAGTCGGTTGACCGGACCAGAGACAGAAGTGCTCGGGTAGCAGGTCGGTCGACCGGACCCTGAGGTCGGTCGGCCGAAGCCTGTAACCTGCACTTCCAAACAGAGGCAGGGAGATGCTAGAGTAGCAGGTCGGTCGACCGGACTCTGAGGTCGGTCGACCGGAGCCTGTTTCCAGCACTCCCATGCCAATCAAAAGAATGCCAATCCCTTCCGAAATGCAATCGGTCGAGCAACGACACTAAGGGTTTACGCTCATCGACTACCCGGCCATATACGCTGTTCGATTCATCACCAAAAACATGATCAAAACATCAAAGTTAGGATTTTCAAAGAATTGAACTCAAAACACTAAAAATTGGAATATTCACCAAATCAATCCAAACCAAAAGCAATTGCACAAGAATAAGTGTTAGGAATTCATACCTAACAATCGAAGGTAAATATAGATTAAGATGTGAGATAGAAATCTCAATTTTGAACCCGAAAACAATGAATGAGAAGCTTGAAGACAAAGGAAGATCAACCACACTTCAATCTCAACACAAGAAGCTGAAGCTTAAAAGAGAAACATTTCCTATATTAGGTTTAGGGAATTTTCTGAAATTGAAAGGAGAACGGGTTGGAGAAGATGAAGAGGAGGCTTACCTATGGCTTCACTTTGATTTTGGGGCTAGAAGTTGGATTTGCTAATGAAATTAGGGCTTAGGAATTTCCATTTCTCATCTCTCCCACCATTGTTGCTGAAGCTTGAGTATTAGGATTTAGAAATGAAGTAATGAAGAGTTGGAGTGGAGTTGGGTTGATAAAACCAGAATTGGGATGGGCTGAACCCAAACCCAAAGCCCTAAGTGAAAAGTAGCAAAATTCTACTATCTCCAAACATATCGAAGCTTATATTCAAAAAAGTCGCAAACGGCATTTTGGACTCAATGGAAGTGGTCTCGAGTCCTAATTCGACCGTATGCAAAAAGTAGCTTTTCGGACTTCAATCCGATTAACGATTCTATATTTAAATAAAATATTTAAATATTCAATCGTAGAATATGCGGGTTGTTACAGCAAGACTTGTGACCAAGGGATATACACAACAACAGGGATTTGATTTTGATCAGACCTTTTCATCAGTTGTTAAACCAACTATTATCAGAGTTGTACTTACTATAGCATTGAACAACAAATGGCAAATCAGACAACTTGATGTAAACAATGCTTTCTTGAATGGGAACTTAAAAAAGGAGGTCTACATGGAGCACCCTCAAGGATACAGAGAAAATAAAGATCTAGTTTGCAAACTAAATAAGGTCATTTATGGTCTTAAACAAGCTCCCAGAGTCTGGTTTAACAAGTTGAAATCTACACTAACAAGTTTAGCATTTCAACCTGCTAAGTCAGACAATTCACTTTTCATAAAAATCAACAATGTTTCTATTATATATGTACTAATATATGTTGATGATCTAATTATTACAGGAAGTGATGAGACAGAAATCAGCAACATTATTCAGTTCTTAGATCAACAATTTTCAATAAAAGATCTTGGAGAACTAAGTTACTTTCTGGGCATAGAGGTTACAAGAATATCAGAATCAAAAATGTTCTTATGTCAAAGAAAATACATCATGGAAATCTAGATCAAAGAAAAAATGGAAGGATAAAATTCATTGCCAACACCAATGGTGACAAACCATCAACTATCAAAACACAGGGAGAACTGATATTTAACACTAAACAATACAGAAGTATTGTTGGTGCTTTACAATATGCAACTATTACAAGGCCAGAAATATCATACAGTGTTAACAAAGTGTGTCAATTTATGCAGGATCCAAAAGATGAATACTGGAAAGCAGTAAAAAGGATTCTCAGATATCTAAAAGGAACAATCGATTATGGATTACAATTTAAAGCATGCAAACATCTAAACATAATTGGTTATGCAGATGCAGATTGGGCCACAGATACAGATGACAGAAGGTCTACAACATGTCATTGCATATATAGGAAGAAATCAAGTTTTATGGTGTTCGAGAAAACAACAAACTATGTCTAGATCAAGCTCTAAAGCAGAATATAGAAGCATAGCATGTGCAACAGCAGAAGTTCTATGGATACCATCATTGTTAAGTGAACTGAAAGTAAATACTAACACTATACCAGTGATATGGAATGATAATCAAAGTGCAATCTCACTGTCTGCAAATCCAGTTCTACATTCTAGGACAAAACATATGGAAATAGACTTGTATTTTTTTCGAAAGCAAGTAATGAAGTAAAAACTACATGTAAACCATGTACCTTCAACTTTTGCAAACATATTCACAAAAGTGTTGTCTACAAAGAATTTTACCAAACTTAGAACCGAGCTCAAAGTGAATGGAAAGCAAGGATCTTCGAACCAGATCAAGAGTAGATTTGCCACAAAAGCGACAGATCTACACTGATAAGGTCATCCGCATGCTCAAGTCTCCTCTGATTGGTGCTCAAAAGTGACAAAAGCATCAGATCTTTAGAAAGTAAGGATCTTGAACCAGATCAAGCATGGATCATCCACAAATGTGACAGATCTACACTGATAAGGTCATCTGCATGCTCAAGTCTCCTCTGGTTGGTGCTCAAAAGGTCCTCTTCACAAAGACGGACAAAAATCTGGCCAAATCCATGACAAATCTGCCCAATTCTCACCAGATCTGACTGTATATGAAGGAGATCTGACTGTATATGAAGCAAAGTCAGAAGCTTTTCACGATATTTCTCACTTTCGCTCGATTCTCAGTGACTGTGAAGAAATAGCAAGGTATATTCAACAAGCTGTTGCTTTTCCCTCAGACTGCACTCGTTTTTGAAGGAAAAATTGAAGATCGAAGAAATAAAAGCGGAACTGCCATGGGAAGGCAAACCCTAGACATTTTTGAGGGGGAGAGTTAAAGTAACAGAATGAACGAGATAGGTTATCCTGTATATTGTTTTGTAATAAGCTAATAAGCGGTTGCAGGTATAAAAGCCCAAAGCCCATTTTCTTTTATTAATAACGACTGTATAAATATAGTCCGTATGTAATTCAGTAGAAATAATTCAATACAATAACATTTGCTTCATTTTCAATCTCTCTATTTCTTCAATACAAATTATCATCAAATCATAATAATTCAAGATACCATTTGCAGTCCAACCTTGGAGGCTTGATCTAAGAGGGATTCGTTCGGTGCTCAAAGTGCAGATCCATCGAGTATTTACTACTGCTGCTTCCATAAATGGATTCCATATAATCTAAGCTTTTGACGATCTAGGTTCCATCTGAATTTCAGCAATACTAGATACATATGAAAACACGATGGATTTCCTTTCTAGTTGAAATTTACTATCTTCATCCATATTTGCATGTGTGGAAACATACAAGCTTATCCTTTGCCTACATACATTGCGTGTACTAGAAAAATCGAAACTTCAAAACTTCCCGCTAAGTTGTTAATAATGGATAATATTGTCAATATATTGATGAAGTATCATATATCGTTCTTTAGTTGTTTATTTCTTCTTAGAATAGATATATCACTCGATATTACTCCAGTATTAAAGTACAATATTTGAATTTTGAATGAATATCAGCCGTTAAACAATAAAAATAAAAGAAATCGTCAAATAAATCTCTTCATATTCTTAAAGTTGATTTTTAGTATATAACAAATGGTGGTATGTGTACGGCACTATACATCCAAATGCATTATTTGTTTTGTTATAACAATATATTTTGTCTTCTTCCTCAAGTTGTTAAACAGAAAACTCTATTTATTCCGTCTATTCATTTTGTGTGAATTCCTTACTGTTAGAAACAACCTCATGAAAAAGCTAATTCTCTTTTTAATCACTTTTCTTTGTTTATTATTTCTAATTATTAAAGTTAGAAAACGTGTGGTGTGTAATATTGTAAAAAAGAGAAAGCTTTGTATTATTGCAGAATTCAAATGTACAAACAAAATGAAATACATAGAACTTATTTATATGTTACATATTGGGCTTAATACAAGAAGCCCATGATCCAAATGAAATAAAAGAAGTGGTTGTAGCCTTTGGATCAGATGGATGGTTGAGATGTTGCTAACATGATTACGCGGATTGCTATATGTCTGAAGTAAGAAACACACGCTACTTTTACTTCCCCCCTCAAACCCGATTAGGTTAGGGCTTATGAGAAAAAGAAAAATATGGCGGCTGCTCTTTTGAGATGAAGCGATTCGGCAATCAGCGATAATAGACTGTAGATCTGACTTCATTCTGGTACGAAGATGGCTCTTTGCGATCTCTGGTCTGGATTGGCAGTGTCGACGTTGAGTTCGTCTCTGAGTCTTGTGAAATTAAGCCTTGTCAAGGGTTTAGTAAGTATATCTGCCTTTTGATGTATAGATGGTATGTATCCGACTTTTAGCTTCTCTTTAATTACTTGTTCTCTTATGAAGTAAAGGTCCAATTCTATGTGTTTTGTCTTTGAATGGAGAACTGGGTTGGATGATAAAGAGATAGTACTTACATTATCACACCAGATTGTTGCCTTTTTGTTTGATGTGATGTTAAGTTCACTTAGAAGTGATTCTACCCACATAACTTCCGTTGTTTCACTTGCCACACACCTAAATTCAGCCTTTGTGCTGGATCTCGACACAGTGCTTTGCTTCTTCGCACTCCATGATATTGGGTTTTTTCCTAAATAGATGCAGTAACCTGATGTAGATTTGCGGTCATCAGTGTCTGTACCCCAATCAGCATCAGCATATGCATTGATGTTGAATGATTGACTTGATTTTAGGATGAGTCCATGATTGATTGTCCCTTTGAGATATCTGAGTATTCTTTTTACTGCTTTCCAATGATTGTCTAGAGGATTTTGCATATACTGACTGACTTTGTTGACACTAAATGATATGTCTGGTCTTGTGATAGTCACATATTGGAGTGCACCAACTATACTCCTGTACTGCTTTACATTTTGAATTGCTTCCCCCTTATATTTTGATAGTTGATGATTTGTGATCATAGGAGTTGGTAGTGTATTAGCTTTATCCATTTTGGCTCTTGATAATATATCTGCAATGTATTTTCTTTGATTGAGATGCATCTCTGATGTTCCATATCTCTGAACTTCAATTCCCAGAAAATAATTCAGATCACCTAGATCTTTAATAGAAAATTCTGAATTGAGCATTGCAGTAACTTTCTTAGTTTCTAATTCACTACTTCCTGTAATGATAAAATCATCAACATAGATTAGAATATAAGTGGTAGCAATATCATTAATTTTAGTAAATATAGAGTTGTCTGATTTTAGAGATTTGTAGCCAAATTTCACAAGTGTTGACTTGAGTTTGTCAAACCAGACTCTTGGTGCTTGCTTTAAACCATAGATGGCCTTGTTGAGTTTGCACACAATCTCTTTGTTTGAATTGTGAGTAAATCCTTTTGGTTGCTCCATAAATACTTCTTCCTGTAACACACCATTTAGAAAAGCATTATTCACATCTAATTGCCTGATGCTCCAATTTCTAATTAAAGCAATGGTTAGTATAATCCTAATAGATGATGGTTTCACAACAGGGGAGAATGTTTTAGAAAAATCAAACCCATGCGGTTGTGAATACCCCTTTGCAACTAATCTTGCTTTATATTTAGAAATTGAACCATCAGCATTTTTCTTTAGTTTGAATGTCCATCTACATCCAACAATGTTTTTGTTTTCTGGTTTTTTAACAAGAACCCAAGTTCCCTTGTTAACTAGAGCATTATATTCCTCTTGCATAGCAGCTCTCCATTTATCATTTTGAGCAGCTTCTATGTAAGAGGATGGTTCATCTTGATTTGTAGTGGTGTTGATAATTTTTGGTTTATGTATACCACATTTTGCTCTAGTTAGCATTGGATGAACATTAACATTATTTCTGACTGTGATGTCCGAATATAATTATCAGAACTGTTGCAAGCCACAGTATCATTGCTGGCATCTTGATTATCACTTTGGCCGCTGATCTCTTGATTATCACTCTTGCTGCTGATCTCCTGTCCTTGAGTATTTTGATTGTTGTCGTCATCTTCCCAATCATCTTGATCTTGACCTGGTTCCCTAGTGGGCATGGTGAGTTGAGGGCTGATGCTTGTGCCCTTACTTGTGGGCTGAGTTGAGGGTACAACTTCAATTTCATCAGGTAGATCAGGTATAGTAACCCTTGCATTTCTCACTTTTTCAGTGGTTTTAATTTCAGTGTTGCTATATGGATATACCTGTTCATTAAATCTTACATGTCTGGAAATATATATCTTTCCTTTGTTGTCTAGATACCTATACCCTTTATGATTGTTACAATATCCTAAGAAGGTACATGATTTAGATCTAAAATCTAATTTGTGAGTATTGTAGGGCCATAAACATGGGAAACATTGACAACCAAAGACCTTTAGATGTTTATAATATGGTTTGACCTTAGTTAGCACTTCCTGTGGACATTTAAATTTGAGATATTTTGTTGGCAGTAAGTTTATCAAATGCACAGCAGTATTAAATGCTTTTGGCCAAAATTTTAAAGGCATAGAAGCTTGTGCTAGCAAGGTTAGACCAGTTTCGACAATATGTCTATGTTTTCTTTCAATGATCCCATTTTGTTCTGAAGTATATGGACATGTAGTCCTATGATCAATTCCCTTTTTTTCAAAGAAGGTTTTTAGCGGTAGGAATTCCTTTCCACCATCAGATTGAAAAGTACATACATGATTTCCAGTCATATTTTCAACCTTGTTAATAAATTGAATAACTATATTACTAGCTTCTGACTTGGTTTTTAGCATATACATCCATACAAATCTTGAGTAAGCATCTATGAAAGATATATAATATTTGTAACCATAGTCAGAACTAATAGGAGCTGGACCCCATAGGTCACTAGCAATTAATTCAAGGGGTTTTGTGTAGCAAGTGTGTGAATATGGAAATGCAAGTTTATGACTTTTTCCCAATTGGCAAGAGGTACACATATATGAGTCAGAAATATTACTAAAGGGAATGTTATTACTATTCATAACATGTTTTACAATTTTTGCACTGGGGTGTCCTAGTTTATAGTGCCATAAATCGAATATATTGCAGCTATTATTCATGACATTCATTATACAATTGTTCCCTTTGTTTTCAGAAACATTTGAGTTACAAAAATCAAATTTGTACAACCCATTGTTTTCTTTACCCTGCAAAATGATTTCTTGAGTTAGTATATCTTTAACTATGCAATTATTTGGGTAGAATTCGAAAAAGACATTGTTATCTTTTGCAAATTGGGAAACACTCATTAAATTCTTTTTAATTGAAGGAACCCTCAATAAATTTCTTAGAAATAATTTATTGGGTCCATTTATACTTGCATTTCTAGTATGTGTAATATGGACAGTTTTGCCATTGCCAACAAAAAGATTTTGTGTACCTTTATATTCTTTGTTTCCCAAGTTTAAGTTGATGAGATTGTTGGTCACATGATTGGTTGCTCCAGAGTCTGGGTACCAACATTCATCACTGACATCATCTGCTGTAGCAATTTCAGTGTTAAGGATCTCTGCTTGACCATTGTTGTTGTCTTTGGGCATATTAACTGTATTGATATTAGCATTGCTATTTTGTTGTGAGGGAGTATAATTCTTGTTGAATCTGAAATAGCATTTGTTTGCTCCATGTCCATATCTCTCACAGATTTGACACCTTATTTTATTGTTGTTGTTGCTCCTGCCACCTCTCCTGCCTCTGTTGGATGGTCCTCCTCTCTGGTAGCTATTGAACTGCCCTCTCCTCTGGCCTTGTTTGCCTTTGTTGTAAGTATAATTGACAAATATGTTTGAACTTAATGTTTTTCCATGTTCAATTCTCCCTTCATGTGATAAGAGAGTAGAGTAAACAAACTGTAGTGAGGGAGTTGGTTCCATGGTAGAGATAATTGCTACATTCGTATTCACTATCTAGACCACTGATTATATATAATACATGTTCGGAATCAGGAACTTTGTGTCCTGCTGAGGCCAGTTGGTCACATAGATTTTTGACTTTGAGTAGATATTCGTTCATAGTCATTTTATTCTTCCTAATGCTTTGTAATTGCCTTCTATGATGCATGATTCTTGCAGATGATTGAGATGTGAAATTTCTCTCAATTGTTGTCCATACTTCTTGAGCAGTTTTGCAACCTATAAGCCGTGGTAGAATAGATGCACTTACGGATGACATCATCCATGCACAAACAAGGCTGTCTTGCCTCTGATGTGTTGTGTATTCTTGATTTGGCACCAACTTGTCCTCAATGTCTTTGACAAATTTTGGTGGTGTAATTTTTGTACCAAGAATATAATCCTCTAATCCATAACCTCTAATTGATGTTTCTACTTGTAATTTCCAGATCAAGAAGTTGGTTTCATCAAGTTGAATTAAGAGCAGTTGACTCTGAGGTTTGATGGTGGCCTTCATCAGATCATTAACTGGATCTGATTGAGTTCGACTGGGAGAGACTCTTGTGCTGGACAACTGTGGGCTTGTGGCTTCGCCCTGACTCATGATGAATGATGAGAAACGTCAGAAATCAGGTATAATGATTCAGCCCTGAAAATCTTGAATTAGGAATAAGAGAGAAAGTTGTGCAGTTGAATCTTGATGTTATCTTGCAGACTTAAGTGATGATTTCTCTTTTGAAAGGAAATGCTTTTTCTGATAAGTTTTCTTGATGCACTTGAATTCAACTGAAGCTTTTTCTTGATTTTCTTGATCGGTTTTCAATGGGTTTTGAAATCTTTATACCACCTAGCTTTCAGTGGTAATCAGAGGCAGCTAGAGTGGTGAACTGGCGAGACACTGATTTCCAGTGACAGCAGCAACTCTCAAATGAGAAGATGCTGAATCTTTGATGAGAGGAGTCCAAGTGATGACACTTTTCTGATGGACGTTGATCTCTGATCGACAGGTGCAGTTAGCACACAATTGCTCTGATACCAAGTTAGAAAACGTGTGGTGTGTAATATTGTAAAAAAGAGAAAGCTTTTGTATTATTGCAGAATTCAAATGTACAAACAAAATGAAATACACAGAACTTATTTATATGTTACATATTGGGCTTAATACAAGAAGCCCATGATCCAGATGAAATAAAAGAAGTGGTTGTAGCCTTTGGATCAATGGATGGTTGAGATGTTGCTAACATGATTACGCGGATTGCTATATGTCTGAAGTAAGAAACACACGCTACTTTTACTAGTAACTTGACTTATAATTTTGTTCTGTTTTTGTAAATATCATGCAACACAAAGAATAAAAGTAAAAATCGGTAAATTTATATATTTAATGTATCGATAATGAACAAAGAGCTAAAAGTAGAAACCATTTATCACATCAACCTTACTCGTCAGATCATGTAATAAAAATGAGGAAAAAATGAATAAGAACAAATCCAAGAAATGTTAGGGATTATTTGAGTAGCTGAACAAATGGAGAAGATGATAAAAGAATGGAGAAATGACAAAGATGTCAATTATATGTAGTATTTTTTTAAAATAATAATTTATTTATGAACTAATTTCAGCATTTCATGACCACATATTAGTAGAATACCTTATCGGGCAAATTGTATCTATAAACCAGATGGTTTTATGCAATTAGTTTTTAGTAGTAATTTAGCAAAACGGATCTCTGCAAGACTAATACATTTGTAATTTATAACATAGTACAATATTATTTATAATTTATTATAGAGATTTTGGATTTTTTGTCCATATCATTCGATATTATTCCAATATTTTTAATACTGTATATTGATACTTGACTGGTACGTAGTCGATACCTATATTAACTGCTTAATCTTCTAGAATCTTATTATTCAACACTTGTGTCAAATTCATATATTTGATAATAGGCTCAGTCAAGTTGTATTTCCATATCTTGATGACTGAAGCTTTCAAATAAAAAAACATCTACGTTAGAGCTAGCGTCTTGAAAAAAAGCATGTCAAATATCCTTAAAACGAAAAGCCTAGCTATTTATGGCACATCCACAGACTCTTAATCATCTAACAAATGTTTATATTTTCTTTAACTTGAACACTTTGATGCATAAATTATTGCTTATAAAATATTAAGTGATGTTGAAGGTTGAAGAATCTCGCTAGGTCAATGATCAAATGTTAATAGTCAGTAAACTTACATTTGTAAGTTATTTAAAGGTGTAGTTGAATATGATAATTTTACTTTATTGGGGTCATGTCATTTAGGTGAACATGACAATAGAGGATGACAATAGGATGACATCCCAATCAGCATATGAAAATCCAAAATGGTCAAGACTAGCTCGCCAAATTTAATTGACATGCGTGCATTGTTTTTGACCAATGGTTTTCTAGGGTTAAACACAGGTGTTGGTCATCATTCGGCCTATTGGTTCAAAACAAATGGAAAAAACTAAAGTAGTGTTTGGCTAGAAAATGCATTTTGTGTTTTGCATTTTCAATATGCATATCAAATGATGCAGGAGAGAAGTTGAAGAATCATAGTTATTTCAACAAAGGAAGAAATTGTAAGAAGGAAGATGGTTGTTGATATTTTTTAGAAGGCGGAAAATAAGAAAAAAAAACATTTTCAATCTTATATATTAAAACCATTTACTGAATTGATCGTTTTCCTTCCCCACCACCTCCTCCGGGTATTTTAAAGCAACAAGTTGAAAACACAAAACACAATTTATCTTCTAACCAAACGCGAAACGCTTACCTAAGGTTTTGATTATATCAGTGATTTCAGGACGCAATTGTTTATTTTATTAGTAATGATGGATAACTGGGATAAAAGAACCACGGCACACATTATGTCATGGCACATTATGTGGTAACGGTCCTATTCATAAATTAACAATTTTGTGTATTCATTCTCAACACAAATCTGAAAGTAAAATTTATGATAGATTAGACTATAAAAAACTTACTATGTTATTAAAATTTCTAGATGAAACGTGAGTTTCATATGTATATAGGTCGATGATGGATGATATTTTCTTTTGATCATCGAATGTCGACTCTGTATGCATGTTTAGTGGAGATCGTCAATTCCTTCTGATATACGTTCAATATCCCATAACATTAAACAAGAGATTCGTGCAACCGACGTGGATTGTTTGCTGATGAAGCCATTGATAATAAAGTTAGGGCTGATTTTCAGGTTGGGATGAGGAAGATAGGGATTGTGTGTTTTGTTGTGTAAATTTTTTCTTACTGGCTTTCCGAGACGAAGTGATAACGTACATATCGACTTACCTGATGTTTTTAATATCTAGTACACGGTTATGTTAAATATCTGCAGGGTAGGTAGATAATGGTATATGTGTCATTCATTATATTATTCAAATCTTTAATATTAAGATTGGGATGCTTTTAGTGTGGCAATTTTAGACCTAGGGCTGTAAATAAATGCAAAGTAGTGAAATACTGCTGTATTTGCATTTGAAAAATTAACTTTCATATCTGAATCCAAATCTTGTATCAGTGGATATTGTAGAATTCTTTATTTTGTATTCAGATATCCAAAATTACTTGTATCCTTAAATTGAAATATATGGTAATCTATAGACTAATTTGTAGAGTAATCTTTTACATAGAAATGCAGTTTTTCACATAAAATTCATTGTTACGATATTCTAAAAGTTTAATGTTTATCATCTAGAATTTGCATTTTTTTTTATTACTTGCAGTTTTTCTCATAGAAAAGGCCATTTTCTTAGACAATAGTAGTTATTCTGGTAACATTACAGGTTTTTATTTCGTAGTTTAGTTTCAATTTCGTAAGGAACGTATATTTTGATGTCCGCATTCGTATAAACATACCATTGTATCCGCATTTGTATCTGAACTATTATTTTGATGTCCATGTCCTTTTGGGTTTTGATAATTTTTACATTTTCAGATACAACTGCCAATTAATTTTGGCATTTCAGCAAGTCATTGACAGTAGGGCTGCACAAAGTATGGATTGGGTCGGGTCAGACCAAATATTTCATCCGACCCGCATATGTATGGGTTTAAGGTAGCTCAACCCGTATCTGACCCTATATGAGGTTGGATATGGGTTGGGTCGAAGTATGGGTTAGGTCGGGTTTAGTAGGGTTGGGTTGGATTGCATGAATCTAATAAAAAATTAGAGTATAAGGGAATATTTTCAAAAAATAACATTAAAATGTTCAACATAATATATTAGATTTTAGCTAGCATAACGCACTTAAACTAACTAATTCATTATAACATATATTTTATTAAAATTTCATTATAAAACACATCATATGAAATTAATTCACTACATAGTAGAACAAGTGTTTCATTTTAAAATACATTAAAATGCCATTTGGAATATCTTTGCCAAATTCTATCTTGTTTGGATTGATATAAAATATGCTTTTTCGTATATTTACTGTAGAATACATAAACATTATTCTAGGATTAGACTATTCTAATTTTAAGTGTATTGATATTAAATTAGGTTTTTAATATAGGGTTGGGTTTGGTTAAAGTAGGGTTGGGTTGAACAAAATAACATACCCGACCCATATATAGTATGGGTTACAAATTGTAACCCATATCCGACCCGAACTAGAATGGGTTGGGTTGGGTTTATGTGGGTTGAGTCGGGTTGGTGGGTTGGGTCGGGTTGGATATGGATTGTGTGCAGTCCTAATTGACAGGCTTACTTGGTTCTTGGTAATGCAGATGCAGCATTTATAAGAAGCCTTTCCTTGATATCTGATTCAGACATTCAGTTCCCGAGATCCTACTTTACATGTACCAATACCAACTAGATAACATGGGTAGCATTCAAATTTTTAGGCCCAAATAAGAGCCCGCCCGGAGTAGGGGCTTAAGTAGAGAAACCCACAGATTTTAACCTTACTCTTGAAGTTTTTTCAAGCTATTTTCAAGATGATCTGTTTGTACATTTTCTTATATCACAAATTTTCTTTAGGCCTGATGAAAGAAATATCATTTAGATTGAAAACTTTAAAGCAACGAGCATTCCATTGTTTTATTTTATTTATTAGAATAATGAGCATTCTATAGTTGAAAAAAGAAACTAATTAGAGTGTGAATTATGACAAAGATGCGATGCTGTGTAAATCCTTCGTATATCTCTATTACTACATGTATTATGTAGCAACTCATTTCCTTCATGTTGTTTGGGTGGAGAATCGGAGCTGCTATGATATTTTGATATGGTTGATGATACTTAGTAAGGTACAGCTGCACTTAACTATGTGTATATTGCCTAGGGGTCAAAACCTCTAGCAACAACTCAAGCTAGAAATTTATTTGGCTTGGTTTGTCCATCGCCGTCAAATATATTCTGAGCTATATAGTGCATGTTGCATATGAGAGCTGACTATGTAAACAACCATAGCTTGCCTCTACTAGTTTGCTACATCTATCATTTTTATGACCCTTACAAGTGTCATTAATATTGCTGTAGTGCTAAATGCTTTACGTATTTCGTTCAGAAATCAATTCTCTATTGCATGTTTGCAGGGATGGAGCGCGGAATTACAAATGCTCAGGCAGCTGGGTTGATTGTCAGTTATTCTTATTAATTCTTTAAAGCACTTAAATAAGATCAAGTTTAGATAATGTATGCCAAAATTTCAAGATCTGCATCCTGGGCGATGTATTTATAGGATGTGATCGCAAATAATTTTTTCCCTTTTCACGCTCGTATTGCTTTGGACCTGTCAAAAGCGTCTGATGTGATCCCCACAAAATGCACTGATTGATCGAGTCAATTGTTGGAAGATGAACGTTGACATCAATCGCGTATGGCGCCACCTCTTTTATCCATGGTTTGTTCAGCTCCCTTATAAATCCTCCTATATGTTCATCCCCTCCGCCATATTTCCATTATTCAAACTCCAATCCAAAAAATCAACGTTTTTTCGTCGTTTCTACATCAAGTTTTTGAGGTAATATTATTTGTATTTGTATTTTTTGTATTGATATCTACCTTCTCTGTTTTTCTCGACTTTTTTATTTATAGAATGTCGATCCAAGAATTTTTCAATTAACTCGCAACATCTTAAATCTGACCGAGGAACGGTCGTTGATATTTATCGACATTTGCTACGAACACATAGCTATTCGAAAATGTCGGGTTGACTATGGTACTCCGATATCGCTGCTGTTTTTAAGACACGGATGAGCGTCGATTATAACGATAGTCAGATGAAGAACAAGTTTGACGACCTCAAACGTGAATGAATCACGTGGAATAAGCTGGTGCAGATTGGAAGAGGGTTCTAGAATGTGGAGAAGGACACCGTCGGAGGAACTCTAATGAGTGGTGGGACATGACAGTTCGTAGGTACAAGAAATACAAAGTCTGTTCGCCTACGAAATCCAGAAAGGTGAATGTGATATTTGAAGACTGTATCGAAACTCTAGCTTGTAAGTTCGATATTACGGAGGCTCCACCTACAAACGCTCCATTCGACACCAAGATGTACGCCGACTTTCTCATGGGTGATACTGCAGAGATTAACACTTGTACTCCTCGAGCTTTTGCACATCCACATCGTTCAACCGCTACTTCCTCTTGTAGATGTTAGCCGAGTGGAGTCTCGTCCAATGAGAATGAGATGAGAGAGATCATTGGTAGAATTATGAATGTGCGACAGGACACTGATTCAATTTTCGAATGAAAAATCAAATATATTCTGATCAATAGTAAGTCACACTACATAGCTCTTTGTATGCTGGTGAACAAATCCAACAAGCTTAGACGATTTATTCTGTATATAGTTGCGAGATTTATGAAAGATATTTTTATTTTTATTTTTATTTCAAACTACTGGCGTGTAATAAAAATTGTCCTTTTTTATTAAATTTTTTTAGCATTTCATAATCTATAAATAATATAAATTCATTTAATTGTACTAATTAAAAAAATAAAACAAAAAAAAATATTTACGATAAAACAATTAAAATACCCCTTTTAGAATGTATTTTTCGGACATAAAAACGCATTTCCATTTCGCGAACCGTTCTCCTTTTGTGTTTCTTTTTCGTACCCTTTTCGTGTGTCCTTTTCGTGTGTCCTTTTCGTGTGGTAAACAAGCATCCATAGTTTTGTCCCTTTGTCTCTGCATGTTTGTGATTGATAGACGTCAGACCTAACATGTTCTATTCTTTATTAATTTTTGGGAGATATCGAAACTAAATATGATGCAATAACAATTCTCCAGTTAAAATAATTTCTTTTCGTTATTTAAGTTGAGAAAGTGGATTTATGAGAATGTATTGATTTTTGATATATTGAAATGTAAAAGATTTTATTACTTGTACTGAACAGATACACAAGTGTAATACAATGTACAAAATGAATAAAACTGAAAGCAATTTATACAAAGTGATAATGGGCCTAAATGCAGCAGCCCATGATCTAAAATAGATCTGGAAAAGTTCTCATCCGTAGGATGAGATGAATGGACACGATCTGCTGAGTGAGGGGTATATGGATTGCAACGGATTGAACGGGTGAAAACACATATCACTTTAACTCCCCCCCTCAAACTCGAGCTAGGGTTTGCTGAAGGACGAAAAGAAATGGCGGCTCCTCCTTTATTTTTTCTACAGAGTGATCTGATAAGAGATTGCGATCAATCCAGTTATTCAGGGATGTAGATGGCTCTTTGAGATCTCTGATTACGGTCAGCTTCGTCAACATTGAGTTCTTCTCTGAATTTACTAAAGCTTGGTTTAGACAATGGCTTTGTAAGTATATCAGCTTTTTGATGTTGCGATGGTATGTACCCAATCTTTAACTTCTCTTTAATAACTTGTTCTCTGATGAAGTAGAGATCTAATTCGATATGCTTGGTTTTTGAGTGAAGAACTGGATTTGAAGTTAATGATATAGCACTAACATTATCACACCAGATTGTCGCCTTTTTGCTTTGTTTGATGTTGAGTTCACTTAATAATGATTCTATCCACATAACTTCTGCAGTGGCACTTGCCACACATCTGAATTCGGCTTCAGTACTTGACCTTGACACAGTACTTTGTTTCCTTGCACTCCATGATACAGGATTTTTACCTAGATAGATGCAATAACCTGATGTCGATTTTCTGTCGTCAATATCAGTACCCCAGTCAGCATCTGCATAAGCATTTATATTGAGAGTGTGACTGGATTTTAAGATAAGCCCATGATTTTTAGTTCCTTTGAGGTATCTCAGTATCCTCTTGACAGCTTTCCAATGGTTATCTAAAGGGTTTTGCATGTACTGACTCACTTTATTGACACAGTACGATATGTATGGCCTTGTTATTGTCACATATTGAAGTGCACCCACTATACTCCTGTATTGCTTTTGATTTTGAATTGCCTCACCCTTGTATCTTGATAATTGATGATTTGTAATCATAGGAGTTGGTAGGGGGTTTGCTTTGTCCATTTTAGCTCTTGTTAATATTTCTGAAATGTACTTCCTTTGATTAAGATGTATTTCTGAATTTGAATTCCTTTGGACTTCAATTCCTAGAAAGTAATTCAGATCTCCCAGATCTTTGATTGAGAACTCCGAGTTGAGCATTGCAGTGATTGCTTCAATTTCTTTCATACTGCTTCCTGTAATTATAAAATCATCAACATAGATTAAGATATAAGTGGTGGCAAAATCATTAATCTTAGTAAATATGGAGTTGTCAGATTTTAGGCATTTGTAGCCAAATTTCATAAGGGTTGACTTGAGCTTATCAAACCACACTCTTGGGGCTTGTTTTAGACCATAGATAGCTTTGTTGAGTTTGCACACTTGTTGTTTGTTATCTTTCTGTATGAACCCTTCTGGTTGTTCCATAAATACTTCTTCCTGCAGAATACCATTCAGAAAAGCATTGTTAACATCTAATTGTTTGATGCTCCAATTTCTACTTAAAGCAATGGTTAGAATAACTCTAATTGAGGATGGTTTCACAACAGGAGAAAAAGTCTCTGAAAAATCAAATCCATGTTGTTGTGAATATCCCTTGGCAACTAACCTTGCTTTATATTTAGAAATTGAGCCATCTGCATTTTTCTTTAATTTAAAAGTCCATTTGCACCCAATTATATTTTTGTTTTCTGGTTTTTCAACCAGATCCCAAGTGTTTTTGTTAATTAGAGCATTGTACTCTTCCTGCATAGCAGCTCTCCAATTATTGTTTTTAGCAGCTTCTATGTAGGAAGAGGGTTCCTCTTGAACAACTGTATTGTTCACAATTTTTGGTTTATAGATACCACACTTTGCTCTAGTTAACATTGGGTGAATATTGGTGTCATCCCTGACACCATTGTTGGGATTGTTATTATTGCAGCCCATATTATCATCATTGATAACTTGATCCTGATTTGGGCTGTAGTTGCCTTGGCTTTGATCATCTTGATTGTTGCTGATGTCTTCATTTGCAGCTTGCTCTGGACTTGACTCTCTGTCAGTTCTGATATGCTGAGAACTTGTGATGGTCTCATTCCTTGTGGGCTGAATTGAGGGCTGTATCTCAATCTCTTCAGGTAGATCAGGAATTATAAATCTAGAGTTCTTTACCTTTTCAGTAGTTTTAATTTCTACACTACTGTAAGGAAATATCTGCTCATTGAATCTTACATGTCTGGATATATAAATTTTTCCTTTGCTGTCTAAGCATCTATACCCCTTTTGTTTGTTGCTGTATCCTAAGAATGTACATGGGGTAGATCTGAAATCTAATTTATGTGTGTTATAAGGTCTTAACCAAGGAAAACATTGACACCCAAATATTTTTAAATGCTCATAATCTGGCTTGACTTTGAACAACACTTCTTGAGGACACTTAAATTGAAGAGTTTTTGTAGGTAGAATATTTATTAAGTGTACAGCAGTGTTAAATGCTTCTGGCCAAAACTTTAGAGGCATAGAAGCTTGTGCTAGTAATGTTAAGCCTGTTTCAACTATATGTCGATGTTTTCTTTCAATAATTCCATTTTGTTCAGAAGTGTATGGACATGTGGTTCTGTGATTGATACCTTTTTTCTCAAAGTAACTTTTCAGAGGTAGGAATTCACTTCCACCATCTGTTTGAAAAGTACACACCCTATTTCCAGTCATGTTCTCTACCTTGTTGATAAATTGAATTGTTATATTAGTAGTTTCAGACTTAGACTTTAGCATGTATATCCAAACAAATCTTGAATAAGCATCTATAAAAGATACATAATATTTGTAACCGTAAACAGAGCTGATAGGTGCTGGCCCCCATAGATCACTGGCAATTAATTCTAGGGGTCTTGTGTAACTAGTGTGTGAGTCTGGAAATGCTAGTTTATGACTCTTTCCCAATTGACAAGAAGTGCAAAAGTAAGAATCAGAACTGTTACTAAAAGAAATTTTATTGCTACTCATTACATGTTTGACAATCCTTATGCTGGGATGTCCCAGTTTGCGATGCCACAATTCAAAGTTACTACAGTTTTCACTACTAGCAATATTTAATACATGAGGATTTTTCCTATTCTCAGGGATTTTTGAATTCGAAAAATCAAATCTGTACAGACCATTGTTTTCTTTACCCTGCAAGATAATTTCTTGTGTTAGTATATCTTTTACTATGCATGTGTCAGGATAAAATTCAAAATAGACTTTATTATCCTTTGCAAATTGGGAAACACTCATTAGGTTTTTTTTAATTGAGGGAACCCTTAGCAAGTTTTTCAGAATAAGTTGTTTGGGTCCATGTAAGCTAGCATTTCCAGTGTGTGTAATGTGTACAGTTTTACCGTTACCAACAAAAAGTTTTTGTGTACCTTTATACTCTTTGTTCCCCAAGTTCAGATTGCTGAGATTATTTGTGACATGATTAGTAGCTCCAGAGTCTGGATACCAGCAGTCATCTCCACCCTCATTATTTGTTGTGGTTTCAGTGTTTAAAACCTCTGCTTGAGTAGTACAGTTGTCTTTTGATACAGTGGCGAGGTTTATGTTTGAACTGCTGCCTTGTTGTGAAGGAGTGTAGTCCTTGTTGAATCTGAAGTAGCATTTATTTGCCCCATGACCATATCTTTCACATATCTGACACCTTATTTTATTATTGCTGTTTCTGCCTCCTCTTCTTCCTCTGCCTGTTGATCCACCCCTTTGAAAATTATTATAGTGTCCTTTGGTATTTGAATTCTGTTTGCCTTTGGAAGTGTAGTTAACAGAGATATCTGTATTCATATTTTTGTTGTGTTCTATCCTTCCTTCATGTGAGAGAAGGGTAGTGTATACAAACTGTAGGGATGGTGTTGGTTCCATAGTTGAGATGATGGCAACCACAGCTTCATATTCATTGTCTAATCCACTGATTATATGTAGTACTTGTTCAGATTCAGGTACTTTGTGACCTGCAGAAGCAAGTTGATCACATAGATTTTTAACTTTAAGCAGATATTCATTCATTGTCATATCATTTTTTCTGATACTCTGTAGCTGTCTTTTATGATGCATGATCCTTGCAGAAGATTGAGAGGTGAAATTTCTTTCAATTGTAGTCCAGACTTCTTGTGCAGTTCTGCATCCAATAAGTTGAGGCAGAATTGATGCGCTTATGGATGACATCATCCATGCACATACAAGGCTATCTTGCCTTTGGTGTGCAGTATATTCTTGATTAGGCACCAGTTTGTCTTCATTATTTTTGACAAATTTTGGTGGAGTGATTCTTGTACCAAGAATGTAATCTTCTAACCCATATCCTCTAATTGATGTTTCTATTTGTAATTTCCAGAGCAGAAAGTTTGATTCATCCAACTGAATGGAGATCATTTGGCTCTGGGGTTTGATGATAGCCTTCATCAGATCATTTACAGAATCGGATTGAGATTGGTTTTGAGAAACTCTTGAGCTAGAGAATTGGGGGCTTGCAGCATCATCTTGATCAGCCATGATGAACACACAGATCGTAAGATCTGAAGGATGGTATGTAAATTCCTAACTGGAGCTCACTTTGTATTGGGATTTTTTTTCAAGAAAGTCTTTGCGGTTGAATCTTGATGGTTTTCTGAAAACTTGAATGATGATTTCTTTTATTTCTTGAAACTGAGTGCTTTCTGATGAGTTTTCACCGAACCCTTGACTCAACCAGGATTTTATTTCTTGAAGATCTTGATCAGTTTGCTCTTTAAGTATGGAATTTTACTTTCTTTGGTAAACTGGTGCAGCCAGACTGAGATTCTGACGAGGCACAGTTTATTTTAAGGAACAGTTGCAACTCTCAAGTGAGAGAATCCTGAGTTCTTGATGAGAGGAGTCCAAATGATGAAAATTTCCTGATGGACTACAAATTTGATGCAGTTAGCATACAGATCTGCTCTGATACCAAGTTGAGAAAGTGGATTTATGAGAATGTATTGATTTTTGATATATTGAAATGTAAAAGATTTTATTACTTGTACTGAACAGATACACAAGTGTAATACAATGTACAAAATGAATAAAACTGAAAGCAATTTATACAAAGTGATAATGGACCTAAATGCAGCAGCCCATGATCTAAAATAGATCTGAAAAAGTTCTCATCCGTAGGATGAGATGAATGGACACGATCTGCTGAGTGAGGGGTATATGGATTGCAACGGATTGAACGGGTGAAAACACATATCACTTTAACTATTTAGTAACCTCATCAGTATTCTTGGAGTTGTATACTGTTTTTAGGAAAAAAAAATTAATTGTGCATCCGAACATGGGACATACAATTTCACTTATGAAGAAATAATTGAATAAGATAATAAGGACACATCTTAGGGCCCTTCTGTCAACCAACATAAGACTCTCGTGACAGTAGAACTTCCAGGCAAGTTCACCTGCACTATTCGTAGACATGGAGTTAAAGTATGTAATAGGGAGTAATAAATTGGAAGTTCTGTTCTACAATTTTACAATATAATTTTGCTTTCGTAGCAGTGTTATGTTCTGTCACTAAATCTAAGTAATTCTGATTATACTCCGCATTGTATCCAAACTTTTTGAATCAACACAGGGAGTAATTATACATGTTATAACTTCATAAATCAGCTGACGGGTTAAGTTTATTCTTTCTAGACTGTTGTTTGTTGTAAGCTATTTTCATTGACATCATACTCATTAATTAATGTATGGCAATATAATATGGTCAACCATGCTAATGAAAACGATTCTATGAGTTAAATACGGTTGACCTGCAGGTGTAATGTAGCCAGTGTAATTGTAGGGCTGTATGTTGTATTTGTATTCGGCGTGACTAACATACTGTAAAATGGAGACGACCATAACATATTTTGGTGTTTTTGTCAATTCCATAGACTATAGGATCCCTTTTTTCCTGATGTTTATTTAATTTTAACTTGTAGTTTTGATGCAACACTAGGCACAAATATATATTTGGATATTTATGAAATAATATATTTGAAAAAGAGAAAGTATATTAGATATTTATGGAGAAATATTCTAATGAATAGTTTTAAACCTCTTGATCAAGTGAATCTCCACCGTCTATTTGAAGTATGAATTAGTATAAATATGGATAGATTCACGCAAGGAAAAAAAAACAGGAACTTTAGTAATAAAAGTTTGTAATAAAGTTTTAATTTCTTTTAATTTTTTTTCTTTCTTTGATCTCTTATCCATCTTCTTCTAAAATAAGTCTATTAAAAAAAACTCTTAACAGTGTTATCTAGGTTAATATCAAAGATCGATGGAAAGTGGATTGAGTTTCGTAGAAGTTCCCTTACTCAAAAAGGGTATTATAGTAGTTGGAGCATTCGCATGAAGGCATTGGGCGGATCACAAGGTATGTGGAATATCTATTTATAGGTATAAATTACACGTCGATGTCACCACTTTATTCCAAAATGAAAAGCATAATTTGAAGACTTTGAAAAAGAAGGATCTACGAGCCTTTGTTATCATTCACCAAGGTTTGGATGTTATGACCAAGAAGGTAGCAAATGCGTATACTAGTAAGGAAGTATGAGAGATTTGTTACTCGTAACGTCAGAAAAGTGTTATGAAATTGTTATATAGTAATGACATAAAAATGTTACTAAATTTTTAGACCGTAACGTCAGAAAAGCATTACGAAAATGTATGCACAAATTGGTAACACTACTAGAAATACAGTATATAGCCACGAAGGCTTTCTAACGGCCGCCAACGGCATTTTCCAACGGCTACCAACGGCACGTTTTTTTTTTAACTTGCCGTTGGTAGCCGTTGATAACCGTTGAAAATAACGCCGTTTGCGGCCGTTGGTAACCGTTGGAAATTTGCGTATACCTGCAACCAGCCAGAGACCAAAACATTATTCTCATCTTTCCCAATTCAACCAAAACCCTTCTCCTCCCCTCCTCTTTTCCACCTCCAACCTTCCCCACGCAACCAACAGCTGCTCCAACGCCATCACTCAACGCCAACATCCTCTCTCCATTCCTAGAAGTCTCCAAAATCAGGTATTTCTAAAACCCTACAATTTTTATCTTTTCTAATTTTGTGTTAATTTGCTGTTATATTTGTATCCAATGACATATTGCTTGTTTATTACACCAAACTAAATGCTAATTACAATTATTGTCATCCAAATGTCCAAATTGTTTGTGTATGTATATATAATGCACATATGTAAAATATGTTTATAATTTAGTATAAATGCGCATGTGAATTAGCATTAGATTAGTTATGATTGATTTAAATTATTTTGTGTATGTTTTGTAAAATGTTAGAAAAACATGAATTAGTGAAATATTTTACGAACATGAATTATATATTTTGTGAAATATTAGAAATCATATAATTTACTATATATGTATTTATTAAAATAATAGAATATAATGCATAATATGCCTTATTTTATATATTTAATAAAACGGTAACATAAAAACCAAATTTAAATCCCTTAGTGAATTTTTGGCCCCGTCTGACAGGTATTGTATATGATCGTTGTATGAATATTCGTTTTTATTGCAAAACGGATATTCATATTCATCTGATACAATATCTGTTGGATTTGTCCCTGTATTGGACAAGTTACAAACACTATAAAGTAATTACGTTTCGTAAATCATATCGTTATAAACGGTTCACAAAATTTCGACGGCATTTCCTTTTTGTTCCTTGTGTACATGCATTGTGTACGATACAAGGAACACGGGGGAAGTGCTGCCGAAATTTTGGGAAATCGTTTATAAAGATATGATTTAAGAAATGTAATTACTATTGTGTTTGTAATGGAAAGTAGGATAACCGACCATCACAAAAGGTACAAAAATGTAAACAAAATAGCAAGAAATATAACTTTGTATATAAACGAAAATGGATTATAAAAAACAGTAAAATCTAGAATGTGTTTATCGAATTTGATTAATAGTTTTTTTACTATTGATCATAGGTTTTACAGTAGGAAAAATGGTCAATTATTTTATTGATCGGAGCTGGATGTATCAAAGAAGAGAATTGGGAGGCTCGATAAGTACACATTTTCTAAACGGGGTTAATGTGTTTGTTGAATTTGCTTTAAGTAATATTGGAAACGACGTAGAAATTCGTTGTCCATGTAGTAGGTGAAAATTGTTGAAGCATTTAGTACCGAATATGGTTAGGATTCATTTGCGCCAATATGGTTTCGTAACCAATTATTTGGTGTGGGATCGTCATGGAGAAAGTATAACACGTAACGAAGAACAGTCAATAGAGGTCATTAGTGATGAAGTTAGTACGACGAATCTCATAGAACATATGGTTGAAGATGCAGCACGATCAATGTTCCCTACTGTTGAATTTAATAACGAAGATGTTAACGTCGAAGAGGAACCAAATGTTGGAGCGAAAAAAATATATGATTTATTGGATGCTGCTAAGAAACCTCTTTGGAATGGATGTACTAGCGGCACTCAATTATCGGCAACTGCAGAGTACATTGCGATGAAATCAAAGTACAACTTCATAGAAGCCGGATTTACGGCTGTTGTACAAGCTGCTAAACGCCATATGCCATCAGATAATTTAATGTGCGAAAATTATTATGAAGTGAAAAAACTAATGTCATCTTTTGGTTTACCGTATCAAAAAATTGATACATGTCTAAATGGTTGCATGTTGTTTTGGAAAGATGATGTCAGTCTTCGAAATTGTAAAATATGTAATCAAGAAAGATACAAGCCAAGGAAAAAAAAGGGAAAAGAAGTTCCATACAAGCGTATGCATTATTTACCTATCACTCATAGACTTCAAAGGTTATATGCATCATCTGTAACAGCGCATCATATGAGATGGCACAGTGTGAGAACACCTGAAGAAGGTACGTTAACACACCCATCTGATGGAGAAGCATGGAAGTATTTTGATAAGAAATATTCCGATTTCGCAGCGGAGAGCCGTAACGTTAGACTAGGTTTGTGTACTGATGGATTTTCACCGTTTTCTCAGTTTGGTTCTAAATATTCATCTTGGCCTATAATAATCACACCTTACAATCTACCCCCGTGGATGTGTATGAAAACTCCATATATGTTTCTCACAATTGTCGTCCCTGGCCCCGATGATCCGACACAGGGTATCGATGTTTACTTACAACCGTTAATCGAAGAGTTGAAAACATTGTGGTACGAAGGAGTTGAAACATACGACATATCAAAAAAGAAAAATTTTCGGATGTTCGCTTCTCTGTTATGGACTATTAGCGATTTTCCTGCATATGCAATGCTTTCGGGTTGGAGTACAGCCGGTCGTTTTGCTTGTCCTTACTGTATGGAAGAAACACGAGCATTTTCTTTACGGCACGGGAAGAAAATTTCATGGTTTGATTGTCATCGACGTTTTCTCCATATTAATCATACTTTTAGAAGAGACAAAAAAAACTTCATAGCTAATAGACATGAGACTTTACAACCACCAACGATTTGGTCAAGTGAAGATATATATGAACTTGTCAAAGATTATCCAAAGATACATGAAACCGGGCAGCAAACTGAAATCCAAGGTAAATCGACGTTTCATAATTGGTGCAAACAGAGTATATTCTGGGAGTTGCCTTATTGGAAAAATCTCTTAATCCGTCATAACATTGACGTGATGCATAACGAGAAAATGTATTCGATAATGTGTTTAATACACTTTTGAATGTTAAGGGAAAGACTAAGGACGATCTGAAATCAAGACGTGATATAGAAGAAATATGTAATCGTCCTGAGCTTCATATGAAGCCAAATGACACTAAAAAACCCAAAGCATGTTATGAATTAGATAACAACCAAGTTAAAGTACTGTTAAAATGGGTGGAAGGATTACGATTTCCTGATGGAATTTCATCTAATCTTCGTAGATGTGTCGACTATAAGAACGGAAGACTGAGTGGGATGAAAAGCCATGATTGTCATGTAATGATGCAAAATTTGTTACACGTCGCTTTCAAAGAATTGTTGCCCGTAAAAGTTTGGAAGGTTATAACAGAACTTAGTTTATTTTATAAGGAGCTTTGTTCAACTACGTTAAAAGTTGACCGTCTTCGTAAACTTGAGGTAGAAATCCCTATACTGCTCTGCAAACTGGAGAAAATATTTCCTCCAGGTTTGTTCAACGTAATGGAGCATTTACCTGTTCATCTTCCATTTGAAGCACGTCTTCGAGGTCCTGTGCAATATGGATGGATGTATCCATTCGAGAGGTATGTTGTTAATACTGAGTATGTAATTTAAGTATAATTAAAAATCAATATTGATATGAAATAATTTTTATCAGGTACTTAAATCATTTAAAGAAAAAAGTGAGACAAAAAGCTCGAGTTGAAGGTTCGATTTGCAAATCATATATCGAAGAAGAAGCATCGTTCTTTTTCTCTCATTATTTCAATGATCATGTGAATTTATCATTTCAAAGTGTTGTGCGTAATGATGAGGCCGTCGAACAAGATTTTTCTTCTGAAGCAATGTTATCTATTTTTAAACAACATGGTCGACATGCTGGAAAATGTGTAGAAGTATGGTTAGATGATAGAGATTACCATGCAGCACACACGTATATTCTTCTTAATTGTCCAGAAGTTGCACCATTTATTAGGTAATTATCAGATTACAAGTTTTGATAAATTTAATTTAATACTGCATGTGTTAATTAATAATAAAGCAATATATTGTTTTTGTTTGCAGTGTTTATGAATCACAAAATCCAAACGGCGATTTAAGCAAAAATTTCGCTACTTGGTTTTCGAACTACGTTTGTGATCCTACAAATAATGTGGTCGATGAAGGATTAAAACATTTGGCGTTGGGACCGAAAAGGAAAGTTAAAACGTATCCAATATTTTTCGTTAATGGATATAAATTCAACACCAAAGAATACGGTGCTGAAAAATTAACAAACAATACCGGTGTATTTGTTAAAGGCAGTGATGATCCTAATAATCATATACATGATTTTTATGGCGTGTTAACCCAGATTTTGCAATTGACATATTTTATAAGACCCGCAGAGGAAGTTTTTTTGTTTAGATGCAACTGGTTCAGCAATGTTCTAGGTTCTGGTATTAACGTGCATCCAAATTATAATCTTATAGAAATAAAACATACCTCCCGTTATCAGCCATACGATCCGTTTGTACTAGCCAAACAAGCCCTACAAGTTTATTACGCCCCTTATCCGTCTCTAAAAAGAGATAAAGCGGATTGGTCTGCGGTTTTTAAAACCAAGACGAGATTTACATTCGATGGAAAAAATATTCCAGAAGAACAAGCCTATCAAGCAGATATCGAAGAAAATGTTGAAACCACAATTACAGACGATCAAACTGATTTTGGACAATTAAATGATGAGACAAATGTATTAGTCGAAGCATTTGAGAGTGTAGAGGAAAACGATATAGAACACGAGATCGAGTCTGAATCAGAAAACGACGAGGACTGAGTTAAATCCGGTAATTTTTACAATTATATATTCACGCACACGCATCACATATATATCATCTCATCATCATTACATGCACCACATATCATCATCATTTTATCTATGTCTATAATTAAAAATGAAACTTTTCAACAGGTATTATGTCAGGCTCCAGACGTCGTAGCTCTTCTCGCTCGGCCGGCGAGAGTAGTGGTGAGCCTCCAACTCGACCACTTGTATATTTGCAGCCGAAGGCTGATGGAGCGTAAGTATCAAAATTAAAATGATAACAATATAAATTTGTTCATACATATATATACTTGTCTAAAGCTTTGTTTTATTTAACACAGGGGATTTGATTTGGAGCCCTCAGGAGTTGTGCTTGGCATTTCCAAGCAATCATATATGAGCAGGATGACAGCTTGCTGGCCTAAGTGGAGTAAGATCCCTGACCATGTCAGGGAGGCCATATGGCAGGATTTTCTGGTGAGTTTATATATACTACTTTACTATATGAATACGTATAAATGAACACTTAGTAATGTTTTCTCTTTGTACAGGGGCAAGTGGACTTGGCGGAGGCCGATGTCGTCATGGTTCAGCGCCATTGGAATTCGAAGGTCGCCAAAAATTACAGGGAGGTAATGTCAGCTCTTAAAAAATCGGGGAAGAAACCGAACTGGATGGGCGATTCCGTATGGGATTCTTGGATGAGGTGGTGGGAGACCGACGAGTTCAAGGTAAATGTTCTACCTAATATATAGTTAATTATTTCGCAATTAGTATAAATATAATATTCAATTAATAAAATTGCAGATGGAGTCGGAGAGGAACTCTGCCAATAGAAGTAGGAATCCTGTAACGCATCGTGGCGGATCCAAGTCTTTTCAGCATCACCGTGAGGACTTGGTAAATTTATCTAAACCGTTATTACATTTTGTATATTAATTAGTTCGGTAATTAGCTATGAAAAAATAAAATATATAAATTATTTATTGTAGGAAAGATCGGTTGGACGTCGCGTGTCTATGATGGAGGTATTTACCCGCACCCACGCATCAAGACAAACAGACAATGCTGGCAATATTACATATCAGTGGGATGGTGATGATAAGGCGACGGCTGCATATGTATGCATATTTTAAAACTTATTTTATTAATATCGATATGTTTAAATCATATTCTACTAATTTTAACCTGTAATTGTTTTTTATTTTAGGCAAAGTTTCAGGAGGCACGGGCAGAGCTGCTTTCAGAATCGGATCGCGATGAGTTGACGGTAGAGGAGGAAGATAATATTTTCGACGTTATTATGGATCCGGCGCAGCGGAATAGGCGCTATGGCTATGGAAACCAAGCGGTAATCTTATAAACATTGCAATATTATATTTAATAAATTAACATATAGATACACTATACATATGATGATTTCTAGTTGAGTTAACCTATATATTTAATAAGTTAACCTATATATTGTAATAAAAATATGCATTTATTTGTGGTATATGCATTGCTTAAGATCACGTCATTTACGTTTTTATATTTTAAAATATACATTGCTTACGAAAATGATTATAATACAAATGTGAACATCTCATATTCTATTTGCAGGTTCGGGCAGCTCAAAAGGCGTGTGACAAAGCTGAAATAAAAGAGCTTAGAACCATGGTTGAGCAGTTGCAAGAGCAGGACCGTCTTCGCGCTATACAAATGGAGCAGCTGAATCAACGTTTAGCGGAGTACGCGCAGAGGCATGGTTCCTTCCCTTCGTCGTCTGGTGCTTCCGGAGGTGATGATGATGCTTGAGAGGTATGATGATTATTGTTTTGTGGTTGGTTATTGTATATATTGACTTTGAGGTGGTGAGGATTGTGTTTGATGGTTATTGTGTATGTATTGACTTTGAGGTGGTGAGGTTTAAGTGTTTGCATTGTACATATTGACTTAAATATGGAGTTGGAGTTGGTGAGGGTTTGGTTGTAATG
Source organism: Allium fistulosum (assembly GCA_030737815.1). NCBI lineage: Eukaryota > Viridiplantae > Streptophyta > Magnoliopsida > Asparagales > Amaryllidaceae > Allium > Allium fistulosum. The sequence continues at coordinate 6,216,254 of JASFAW010000015.1, forward strand.
TTTGAATATGGAGTTGGACTTGAATATGTAATGTTTGATGTTGATTTTTGGTTGTTTATATTGTTTGTGGTATAATGTGTTGAATATGTGATATATATGTGAAATGGAGTGGAAATGGAATGGAAATTGATATATATTGATTGTGTGTGGTTGGAAGGTGAATCGCGTGCTGCTGGAAAAAAAAAAATTCACCCAGATTAGCAACGGCTACCAACGGCTAACAACGGCTTATTGGTCAGTTTTTTACCGTTGGTAGCCGTTGGTAGCCGTTGCTAATTCCCCGTTGCTTCCGTTGGAAGCTGTTGGAAGGCGTGGTTCCCTATTCCCACGCCATTTCCAACGGCTACCAACGGCCGCCAACGGCTAGCAGCCGTTGGAATAGCCTATTTCCCTTGTAGTGTAACAATAACGTTACAAAAGTGTTACCAAACTGTTACAATTATGTTACAAATTGCAACAACAACAAACTGTCATAGACACGTCGCAAAAATGTTACGACTAGAACTGTGCAGTTAACAATTAAAGCAGTAAATAAAGTACCGATTGTATTGTCCGAGTCCACTGTTTGAAAAAACTGTTTCCTTGAAACAATATTGCTCCCTCTACGGCGCTTAAGAATATCGAGCGATTATTTTTCAAGATGAAACAGACATTCTCTGCGAGGCTGCGCAACAATCGCAGAGCAAAACGAACTCAAGAGAGTGTATTTTAAGAACAGAGTGCCGTGAGGAGAAAGAAAAATGTAAAATCTTAATTGTGTTTTCACTATTTTCTGTCTGCCTATATATAGACGCGGGGAGGTGCACCTATTCGGTAATAGGTGCCTATTAAACAGATGCGACTGTTAAAAAGGTTGCGACCCTTTATCAGGCGGTGCGAACGTTTGAATTCGAACGGACATAAATAAAAACTGTTCGGTCTGAACAGCCACGCCAAGCCAACTGCAAAGTGCTAAATGCCTCTAATACGCCTCAAACGCCCATTCGTCCACGCCGTGGATGCGGGTTCCGGCTCGGGCGGGCACGTGCGGGGTGGTGCATTGCACCACCCGTCATGGTTTGTGTCTCTATTTGCCTATATGAATTGTCATAATGTCCACATTTTAGAATATAAACACAAATAGTTTATTTTATTTTAAGATGTGGGACCATTCAACTTACAAGGCAATTAATGCCCTCACATTCCCCAATACAACTCATTCATTTTTAACAAGGTTTTAAAGAATGTATTTAAAGGAGTTGATAAAGTGAAAAAAATTCGGCTCCAAACATGCCAAAATATATTAAAGAAGATATGTTAGCTGCTGAGTAGAATGAATAGAAAAACTACGAGATATAAGAGAATGCTGTGAAAGAAGAGGAAAAGAAAACGAAGAATTATGTGGAGGAGAAAGTTGCAAAATTGCTACCAAAGATAATCGAAGAGAAAGTCAAAAGGATAGAATGTGAAGAGCTTATAAAAACCGATAAAGTGAAAAAGGAGGTTATTGAGGTAATAAAAATTGGAAAGGTAAACGAAGAAATGAAATAAGAAGAAAACACTGAGGTGCAAAAAGAGCCCACTAGTCCAACACCATCATCTTCATTAGCCTTCTATGAAGAATTTCTATTGGAAGTAAACTCAAGTGAAAAACCACCACGTATGCGATCTTTGCAAGGGTTATACGAGATAACATCAGATTTTGAAGATATTGCTTTATCTTGTCTTTTTGCAAATTGTGAGCCAATAGATTTCGAAGATTTGAAACATAACAAAAAATGGAGGAACACTATGGATGAAGAAATCAAAGCTATCTAATAAGAGTAACGAGATAACTGAAGCATTGATAGAATATAATAGAATGAAGGGCAGATATGTACATTTACATAACATAACGCAACCCACTTTATACATATTAGACCCGCATTATTTGTACACTATAAATAACATTGACTCACGTACAAATCATTATTGAATGAATTAAACAATTTACATTTCCTTCTTTTTACATTTCTTTCATGATATCAGAGCTACCCTAGCCTAACGACACAAACTGCTTTACCAAACCCCATTAATTAAAGCATCATCATCTGAGGTGGCTACGTTGCTTTTCTCCCCTCAGAAATCATATCATCATCGGGGAAGATTCCTCGACCCTCTCGACCAAGAACTTTGAGTTCTTGTGCAAATTTCTGTTCCTAAACCCCAAGAACATCTCCATGCGCCTTGCCAAGAAATCAGTCAAAGAAGAATCATCATTCTGATTTATGTTGCATCAGAGATTGTAGATCATCAGAAAATCATCTCGTCATTTATCAAGAAACTGCATAATGGCTGAAGGTAGTGATAATGCATCTTCAACTCCACCCGCAGGCAATGTAACTCAGTCATCGGAAATGGAGGAAATCACCAAGAACATCATAAATCCCCGAAGCCAACTTATCAACATCGAATTAGATGAATGCAATTTCTTGCTTTGGAAATATTAGAACTCAACAACTGTAAGAGGATATGGTCTAGAAGAGTACATCCTTGGTACATCTTCTATTCCTGTATAGTTTATCACAAACAATGAGAGGACATTAATTAGTAACAGAGAGTATGTGATGCATCAGAGGCAAGATAGTTTGCTAAGTTCTTGGTTATTGTCATTTATTGGTGCAAACTTACTATCACAACTCATTGGATGTAATACGACACATGAAATATGGGCCACAGTTGAACAGATATTCAACTCACAGTCATCAGCAAGGGTAATGCACTACAAGAGGCAAATGCAAAATCTAAGAAAAGAAGGCATGACAATGAGAGATTATTTGACTAAAATAAAGACCCTGTGTGATTTACTTGGTGCAGTAGACCCTAAAGTATCAGACACCGAACAAGTTCTAGCTATTCTGAATGGCCTAGATGAGGAGTATGAAGCTGTAGTAGCTGTCATCTCCTCCAAGGAAACCACTCCATTAATTCAATATGTACGTACATTCCGCTTTGCTATCACATGAAGGAAGTTAGAGCAAAAGAAACCACAAAACTCATACTTCTCAGTCAATTATGCATCAAACTTCAAAAAAAGAACCAAGAAAGAAGTTCAGATAACAGAAGTGAATACAACAATAGAAATGATCAACCAGTCAAAGTAGTGGACAAAGTTTCAGAGGTAGAGGCAAAGGAAGGTCAAATTACAGTAATAACAGGGTGAGATGTCGAATTTGTGAAAGGTATGGACACACTGCAAATAGATGTTATTTCAGATTTGATCAGAACTACACACCAAATCAGCAAGGCAACAACAACAGTCAGAGAACATTTAATCCTAATGCAAATCTAGCCCACACCAATCAAGAACCAAGAACTCAAACAGAGAATTCAAGAAATCATACTGAAATTGAAGTGCTGGCCAGACTAGAGGACATACAAAGTGAATGCCGGTACCCAAACTCAGGTGCAATCAATCACATCACAAATAATCTACACAATCTAAATCTTAGGAACAGAGAATACAAAAGTAAACAGTCTATTTTTATAAGGAAATGGTGAGTCAATAAAGATTACACGCTGAAAATGCAAGTATCAAAGGCAAGAAAGAATTACAACTCAATAATTAATTAGGAGTTCCTAAGATTAAGAAGAATCTAACGAGTGTCTCACAATTTGCTAATGATAATAAAGTATATTTTGAATTCTATCCAAGATTTTTCTTAGTCAAAGATCTACTAAAGAAATTTTGCTATAGGGTAATGTGCAGAATCGCCTCTATGTGTTCAATTTGGTAAGGAACAGTAAACCAGAAGATAAAAGAAAATGGTGCAATTCTTCTGAGTCCAATATTAACACTGGTGATAAAAGTATTTTTGATATGTGGCATTATAAATTGGTACATCCAAATGCTAATGTTGTAAAGCAAGTGTCGAAAAGCAATAATATTAGTTTTGAAAATGTATCTTTGCCTTATATGTGCACATTCTGTCAAATGGGAAAAAGTCATAAATTGTCATTTTCAGATTCTCTGACTAAGTACAATAAACCACTGGAAATGCTGGCAACAGATTTATGAGATCCAACACCAGTTAACACAGATTATGGATTTAATTACTATATTTCTTTTGTTGATGCATATTCTAGATTTACTTGGATTTACTTTCTTAGAACAAATGCAGAAACACATAATGTAGTAATTCAATTCAACAATCAAGTAGAAAATCAAACTGGACGTCAAATAAAGATTATTTAGATAGATGGGGGATCAGAATTCAAACTTTTAAAGGAGTATTTCCAAAAGAAAGGAATCATACACAGGACTACCTGTCCACATATCTCAGAATGGACTGGTAGAAAGAAAGCATATGCATATTGTGGAGATAGGTCTCACACTTCTAGCTCAAGCTTCCCTTCCTCTTAAATTCTGGCCAGACTCCTTTGCTACTTCGGTATATCTGATCAAAAAATTACCCACAAAGGTCTTGCAAACCAAAACTCCAGCTGAAGTTCTTTTCAACATAAAACTAGACTACTCGAATCTGAAGACTTTTGGATGCCTGTGCTTTCCATGTTTGAGATCATACAATGCTCACAAACTGAGTTTCAGATCCTCACCTCGTACTTTCCTAGGATATGCCTCACATCAGATTGGATAAAAGTGTCTAAACAGCAATGGTAAAATAATTATTTCAAGACATGTTGCTTTTAATGAATATACCTTTCCCTTTGCTATTGCAGAAAAGAGGACCACTCAAAAGGCGTACAATGCAAAGGCATTAATTCCTCATATACCACTGTATATTGATGAACAGACAGAGAGAGCTGGTGCAAAGAATCAAGTTGAAACTGGCTCACAACACACAATGTCTGATCTCAGACTAGGTCATGAGACTGTAGAAACATAAGAGAACTCTAGCAATTCTTCTCAAAGCAGTGTCAGTCAAAGTCAAGTACAAGATAATGAAAATTCAACTTCACAACCATCTCAAGAACAAGCAAATAACAATGTAAACACAAAACAACCACCTATAAGGATTGAGCATCACATGATCACTAGAGAAAAAAGCGGAATATTCAAGCAAAAAATATACACAGCATCATCGGAATCAAAGGAACCAACCACTTATGGACAGACAGTCAAAAGCAAAGAATGGAGATTAACAATGAATGAAGAATATAATGCACTTATGAAGAACAATACATGGAGTTTTGTACAACTACCAAAGCATCAAAATGTGATTGGATGCATGTGGACATTCAAGTTAAAAAGAAATCCAGATGGAACCATTACCAAACATAAAGCAAGACTTGTAGCAAAAGTGTACAAACAACAATATATGTTTGATTTCATTGAAACCTTTTCTCCGGTAGTGAAACCAACCACTATTAGAATAATATTTACTATTGCTCTTTATAAAAAATAGAAAATTAGACAACTTGATGTAAATAATGTATTTTTAAACGGTGTGCTACAGGAGGAGGTAAATATGGAACAACCATGAGGATTCAAACAAGTAGTTCACACTGATATGGTATGAAAACTAAATAAAGAAATATATGGGCTCAAACAAGTTCCAAGAGTGCGGCATGACCAGTTAAAGACTACACTGATCAAGCTAGGCTATAAATCAACAAAGTCAGACAATTTACTCTACATAAAGCATGGTGAAGGTACAACAACTTATGTGTTAGTCTATGTGGATGACATTATAATTACTGGCAACAATGAAGTGGAAATCAACAACACAATTTATCATCTTGATCATTAGTTCTTTATTAAGGATCCAGGTAATCTTAACTACTCCTAGGTATAAAAGTGATAAGAAAATCCAATTCAGAACTGATCTTATGTCAGAGAAAGTACATTTTAAAAATACTAGTTAAAGCCAAAATGGATCAAACCAAGCCTCTACCAGCCCCTATGATAAAGGAGAAGCCATACGAAATGAAAGACGGTACAAAAGCATAGTGGGAGCATTGTAGTATATAACAATAGCAAAACCATAAATAACATTTAGTGTAAACAAAGTCTACCAATACATGCAACAACCATTGGATGAATATTGGAAAACAATAAAAAGAATTCTCAGATATCTAAAGGGCACAATACATCAAGGACTATGCTTAAAATCATGCAAGAATCTAAACATACAAGGATTGCAGATGCAGACTGAGCTACAGACACAGATGATCAAAGGTCAGTTTTAGGATACTGTATATATTTAGGTGAAAATCCGATCTCATGGTGCTCAAAGAAACAATCAACTATATCACGATCAAGTACTGAAGCAGACAATATAAATGTGGCAAGTGCTATAACAGAGATCATGTGGGTGGAATCTCTACTACGCGAATTAGGGTTTCAACCTAATCGCAAGTCTATAATATGGTGTGACAATCTAAGCACTGTTTCACTCTCTACAAAACCACTCCATTCCAGAACAAAGCATATAGAAATTGACCTCTACGTTGTTTGAGAACAGGTTATGAGAGGGAAACTAATCGTAAATCATGTATCTTCAACTTATCAAAGAGCAAATATTCTCACAAAGCCACTCTCGAGTAAGAGGTTCGAAAGATTGAAGACATATTTGAGAATCGAAGAAGCTGACGACAGTCTATGCTGTCCGAGGCGCAAGGCGGAGCGCTGAGATTTTTTTAGAGCCTAGACGGAGTCCAGGCGAAGCCTGGACGAAAAAAGGCGCTCATCGTCATTTTGCAACTCCTTTACTTAATTTTTTTGCATTCCTTTTATTATTTGTAAAAAAATTTGAGTAATAAAATAGGTATGTTTGGTGTAAATTTTGTCCGACGCCTGTTCGAGTCCGTGGCTGAAAAGTATATGTCCGTTTCTACCCGATTTTCATTTAGGACATGAACTAGGACAATATAAAATGTATGGACTCATGTCTGTTCGAAATATTAGATGATTTTTCGGTTGTCCGTCCGTTGTCCGGCTATTTCGAAGAATGTAAGAACAAAACTCGCGTCCGGTCCGAGTCCGTATGATTTTTTATAGGAGAAATTAAACACACTCGCGTCTGGTCCGGTCTGATCGATTTACACCTCTACTAGTTAGGGACCAATCAAGACAGCTTGCCTATGCCAAAAAACTCGAAAAAAACAAAACAAACGTCTAGAGAGCGCCCAGGAGCGCCCCGTCTCAGGAAAAACGCCCCGACTAAGTGGCGCCCTAGTGATTGGGCGTTTCTGGACGGTGGGGGGCAAGAGCGAAGCGCCCATTGACGAAATTAGCGCCCCGGCGGCGCTCAGCGGCCCCTCGACGGTGCCTCTGACAGCATAGGCGGCTGTAGAAATAGGGATGAAAACCATAGATCTAATCGAGGGGGGATAATAAGAGTAACGAGATAACTAAAGCATTGATACAATATAATAGAATGAAGGGCGGATATGTACATTTACATAATAGAATACGGCCTGCTTTATACATATCAGACCCGCATTATTTGTACACTATAAATAACATTGTATCATGTACAAATCATTATTGAATGAATAAAACAATTTACATTTTCTTCTTTTTACATTTCTTTCACTATCATAAAGAATAATTTCTGCAAAGGGACAAGTCGGTTTTCTGTAAATCTACTATCCTCTGCACATTGAATTAAAATGAGTTATACATTTATACTTAGTCAACAAATTGGACAATGGTTATAAAATGAAATAAACATTACACTTACTAAAAATCCTTCCAAATACACTCTACAACGTTGGGTGTGATATTCTCCTATTTAGGCCAGCAAACAGTTATTCCACACTTGTAGAAAACCATAAAAGCACAATATTTGAGGGTTCCAATTTAAAACGCTTGTATTAATTATGATATAGAAATTTAATAAATCATGAATAATATATTATACACAAAATATTTATGATGTTGCAATAAATTTGATACTTACCAACTCGCTTTACTTGCTAACCTAACTATAGGACGGTCTACATATGATGGGCCACCACCATCACCTCTCGCGGTAGTCCCTCTCTGACTAGAAGAAGGAAAATTCGATGAATAGGAAGATCACCGATGTGGAAACATAATATCTATCACAGACTTATTGTTTTATCATGGGAGAACACATCGTTTTACTATGTGAAAACATATCATTTTTTTATGAGAAAACAAGTAACATTGATAATCACATAAATTACCTTCTACCAAAACATACATTAATAATCAATATTCGTCATTTTCTGATTCAGATTCGATCTCGTACTCTATATCATTTTCCTCTATAGTCTCAAATGTTTCTACTAAAAAATTTGACTCATCGCTCAGATTTCCTAAATCAGTATGATCATCAATTATTATTATGTTATTATTATTTTGCTCAAGATCTGCCTGATATGCTTGTTCGTCTGGAATATTCTTTCCTTCAAACGTAAGTCTTGCCTGCCGACCAATATGTTTTTTCTCTTTTTAGAGATGTATACGGAGCAAAATAAACTTGCAGTGCATGTTTGGCTAATACAAAAGGATCATACTTATAGTAATGTGGGTTATGCTTTATTTCTATAAGATTATAATTTTTGTGTACGTTGATTCCAGAACCTAAAACATTGCTGAACCAATTGCATCTAAATTAAAAATCTTTCTCTGCGGGTCATATAAATAGTGTCAATCCCAAAAACTGGGTTAAGATGCCGTAAAATATTTTATATGTTCATCTGGATCATCACTACCTTTAACAAATATATCAGTATTGTTAATTTTTCAGCACCATATTCTCTGGTGTTGAATTTAAATTCATCGACGAAGAATATTGTATATGTCTTGGCATTTTTTTGGTCCCATTGCAAAATGTTTCAATCCTTCGTCAACTACATAATTTCTCGGATCATAAACGTGGTTTAAAAACCAATCAGAAAATTCTTTACTGAGATCGCCGCATGGATGTTGTGATTCGTAAATACTATAAATATTATATATTACACATATTCTTTAAGTATGTTTGAAGCAAATATAAATTTAAAAATTCACATATCGAGAATTATTAAGTAATAATATCTAACAAATGATGCAACATCAGCGCAATTAAAAAGTACATATGTTTTTGCTACATGGTAATCTCTATCGTCTAACCATGTTTTCGTACATTTTCCTACAGGTTGACTGTAACGACCCAAGGTTTTGGTCATTTGAATTTGAAATATTTAATTAATTCTAAATATTGAAAAGTTAATTTTATAAGTCAAACAACTTATATTTCAAATATAGCGATTTATTTGATAATGTGAATTGTTAAATTTAATAATTGGAATTGTTTAAATAATTGAATCTTGAATTTAATTTGAATAAATGGATTTAGGAAGATTGTTTAAGTTCAATTTTAAATAATAAATGGCTAGTGTAAACTTTAGTTTATAATTTAAAGTGATTAGAATGGTTTTAATAAATAATTCGTTTTAATTAACGTGTGAAAATAGCCATCCGGGACACTTTCTCGGATTTTGACAAAACCAGTGTCATTGGATCCGTAATAGCGAATTATTGTATATTAACGAATTTCATGGTGATCAGACGTACCGTTTGGTCGTGTGAACTCGAAACGCGTAGAAATTAATTAAAATAATTTAAATTAATATAATTTGATTTTGAAAGCTAACTTCTTTATATGATGGAATTAAGTTCCAATACTAGTGTCATTGTGTTCGAAATAGGGGTATTTAATATACAACGCTAGGCAGCACGTCTCGTTCGGAGTTTGAAATTTTAGAGCATGAATAGTGCTTTGAAAATTTTCTATAGAAGGACCTCAATATCCTTCATTTTGCAAAACCCTAAACCTAGTTTCACCAGCCGCCATCTCTCCCTCCAAATTAACGGTCCACGTCCATCGCAACCACCACGGCCATTTTCAGGTGAACTCCCCAACTACAAACTTGTTCGTAACGATGTGATGAGGCTATTCAACAGTAGGATCGACCTAGATCGAAGCATGGCGGCGACGAAGTCGAGTTGAACGACAGCGGCTATATTGGGACATTTGTGGCGGCGGCGGCGATAGGGGCGACGAGTCCAGTGGCATGCAGTTCAGTTTGGTCGTGGCTACCTACGGTGGCGAAGCGGCGACGGCATGAGGCACGAGGTGGCGGCGGTGAACGACGAAAGCTGCGACGTTAGTTTAAAAATGCACGGCCTGGCTTGTTGAACGATGGAGGGGAGGTAATTAATGTTTAAAACTTGATTTATTTATGTTAGTTAAAATTTAAATAGTCTCAAATATTCTAACGTCCATATCTTGTCCATACGAGATCGGATTTGGACGCGGTCGGTAGTGTTGTGCTCATTATAAAGAATACTACGTTATGGAATTAGATTGGATGAATTTGGCACTAGTATGAATTTGTGTTAAAATCGAACGTCCATTCGATTTTAATTCAAATCGGAACGCCTTGACGATAATTGGAATTTCGGTGAGTTAACTCATCTCTCTGGCCTACTTATGTTTTATCTAAGTGCGGATATTTTTATTGATGCTTGTCGTTGCTTGTTTGGTTGATTTACTGTTTTATCAGTTGTCTTGGATTTATTCACACCCTTAGAGAGGATGACCATTATATATATACGCGTCTAGTTGTGGATGACCCATATTATATGATTATATACTGTATATGATGCACGGGGACAAGTTAGAGGGATCCAACAGGATTCCTCACCGCTGTTGATTTTACTTTTCATGTATATTGTGATATATGATTTGTTGGGTGCCATATTTGATGACATGGACATGATTTTGCTTATTTAGTGCTATAGTAGCACTTGGCCTTATTTTTAGTATTTCGAAATACAATAAAGTAGAGATTTTGATTTAAAAGGGTTTTAAAGTGATTTTGAAATAACATATGTTTTAATAATTATTCTTGAATTATTAAAAGAAGGAGTTTATTTTAAATAAAATAAAAAGTATGATTTTTGGTATTATAAACTAATAATTTGTGAAATATGTTAATAGAAAATTTTGAACTATATTATAAAAGTTTTAAAACTTAATAGATAAGTCCATCTTTTATTATAAAGGAAATACAGTTTTAAAGAAGATGGAAATAGTTTGAAAATAATATTTTTGAAATGGATTATATTTATATAAAAGATTTATAAAAGCAATATTTTATAAATAAAGTAAAAAATTTATAAACGGTTTTTTATAAATATTAAAAATGGATTTGTAATTGATATTTTGTAAATGGATTTATAAATGAGATTTTATAAATAAATGAGATTTATAAAGGAATGGATTTATAAATAGAATTTTATAAATAAAGAGATTTTATAAAGAGAAGTTTTGTAAAATAGAAAGGAGATTTATAAACATAGTTTTAAAAATATAGAAATGATTTATGTTGAAATTTGGATATGGATTTTATAGAGGAAATATATTCTCTTTTTAAAAGTTAAAATAATGTTTTGAAAGTGATATTTTCCGATGAAGTTAAATGGTTTTAAAAGGTGAGTTAAAATGTACTAATGGACGAAGACATAGATTTCAACAATTATTATTGTGGTAGATGGTTTCAAAAAAGCAAGGACGGCATAGACTATAACACTGTCGTTATAGTAAGTAATTTCCGAAAGGAAGTGTTTTATATAGTACACGGGATTTATACAAATATAAATAGTCGAATCCCTATACTATTGTTTTGGGTTGTCGTAATGATGTTTTACGAAATGTTCGTTTTGACCCAATAAAGCGTGTTTTGAAAAATATGAAGCTTTCTTCAAAATATTTGTAAATATACTTATCACGAATTTATGTATATAGAGATATTTTCTAAGTGTTGAAAATGAAATGGTTTGTGAATATACTTGTACCGTTGAGATAAGTATATGGGAATGTTTTCCAAATATCAAAGATTTAAAAGTGGTTTTGTGAATATATCTTTTTAAAGATATTTTGAGATAAATATTTGAAAATTGATTAATTAATAAAAGATAAATTAAACAGACCTAGTGACTGCTTGTGTGCTAGATTTTATTTTTGGTCATTTTTGGTTCCTTGACTTGATGTGCGAACAGAGTGATTATGGTACTCCAATCTACCGAGCTTCCTTCTTGGCCGAAGGATAGCAAGTTAAGAGTTGGAAACGTGATAAGTCTACGAGACTTGGTTTCCATATGAGGTTGAGGGCCTCTTATCAATTGTTGGTTCGGAGAGACCGGGATGGGATTTATTCGAAAACCACTTCGGACCAACGTATGCGTTCGAAAGTGCAGATTTGTAGAAGATGATGATTTTTGAAGACGGAGATCTTCATGTTGAAAGGCCGCATGCCACTAGCCTCGCGATTCCATATTATATAAATACGGTGGCAATAGTGCTTCATTCTGAAAATCTTTGATGCAAGGACTGCTCGCTACTAATCCTAGGGTTGATTTCCGACAGGATGTAGTAAGAGAGTGCTTTCGGTTTGTTCAATTCCTGGACAACTTGTATGGACGAATGCCTGACATTGCATTTCTAAGAATGACATACATTGGTTTTTACAAACATACATCTGTTTGGTGGTGTAGGAGCTAACCCCTCTTACACTTAACACCCTTCCCTGAGATGTACGAACTCAGGTGTTGTACTTTTATGAAAATCAGTTAGTGTGTTGTTGGAAACGAAAATGTAGCATTCAAAGTGGGATTGTTTCTGTGAAAGGTAATAGGTTACCTTAGGCCTCACACATCGGGAATGACAAAAACATGGTATATGCAGCAGGGCTAAGTGGGTCGCTCCAATTAAGATATGGTCGTCACATTTCTAGATTACCCTCTATATATCGGGTATGTTGTGTATGCTCGTGGCCACAGATAGGTCAGGAACGACTGGGGTGATGCGATATTTGGTACTATCTATGGCAAAGGTAGGCCAGTCTTGTGTTGGTAGAGGACCATCTGTTGGCGCCTCGGTGCATTTTTCTAGAGATGTACTGTCGAAAGATAGTCCCTTACCTTGTTATTGTATGGAATCCATCCTCCAATACGAGCCTTTACGATTTTAGTTGTAAACCTATTATGCTAGAATTTAATAAATGTAACAATTTCGGCAATCATTGATATGTATTTGTATCATAGACACTATTATAATATCAGAGGATTTGATATGAAAAGTTTTGGTTATCGTAAAGTAAAAATCTGTCCGTGTTTATGTGCGGCGTGGTCTTACGAGATACTTTTGTTTTGAAAGGTTTTTATAACTTTAAAATCCAATTGAGATGTGTTTTCTTATGCTGATTTACCAGACTGATCCGGGCGTTATTTCTTTCCAATGCTCGGGTCAGACCGAGTATATTTACAGATTCAGTTTGGATGTTTTGGAGTTTCCAAAGACGAGCTGAAGGTTTTCAAGTCGTATTCACGTATATGTTTATTTTCCGCTGCATTGGTTATTTTAATTATCAGCGTTTGTGAGCATAGATTGTCATAACTGTCCAGGTCGATGATTAGTTATTTTTGTACTTTGATTTAATGAATGTATATTATAGTTTCTCTTTTGTAAAGATCATTGATATCATATTATATGTTGTTCCACTGTGTTGTGAGATTCTATGTTGTTTGGTTTTCTCTCTCTTCTCTCTTCTCTTCTTTCTACTTTCTTCCCCCTAATTATTCGCATTTTCGTTCAATTCGAGTTTGACATGTGTGGTTTATTGTCAGCTTGTAACAATGTTGTAAAAATTGCTAGGCGGATGCTAGGCGATAAACATGGATTAAGGATTAATCGCCTATGCGGGGATTAATCGAGGATTAATCAGAGCTTGGCGTTTTTGATAAACTCGTACATTTTGAAAAAAATCATAGTATTTTGTTTAGTATTAACTGATCCACAATAGGATATCATGAATTTGGATGAGTTTAGAAGAAACTATGGAGACAAAATCACTTGAAAAAACATTTTGATACTTATAAGAGGCATCAAGCCTAAATTGGTGCATCGATGGTGCCTATAAATATGTTTATATGCTTAGATAATGCAATAAGTCTCATTTAGACGAATTAGGCAAAAATCTAGACGGTAAGGTTAGCCTAGCACTTAGGCGAGGACTAGGCGGGAGCCTAGAAGGATTTTTACAAAAGAGGCTTGAAATGTGCGGAACTGCGGGTCGTTACATCGACCATACTGTCTAAAAATAGATAGCATTTCTTGAGAAGAATCATATTCAACGCCTTCATCATTATGCAAAATACTTTCAAATGGTAAATCCACATGGTCACTGAAATAATGAGAGAAAAAGAATGAACCTTCTTCTTTAATATATGATTTGCAAATTGAACTTTCGACTCATGCTTTTTGTATGACATTTTTCTTCATATGATATAAGTATCTGTTACAAAATTATTTCAAATTAAATTTACTTATGTAATTTTTAATTTGAAATTAAATAATATTTAACATATTTATTATTATCGCCTCTCAAATGGATACATCCATCCATATTGTAGAGGACCTCGAAGAAGTGCTTTAGATGGAAGATAAACAAGTAAATGTTCCATCACATTAAAGAAACTTGTAGGAAAGATTTTCTTCAGTTTGCAGAGCAGTATAGGAATATCTACTTCAAGTTTACATAGATGTTCAACTTTTAACGTAGTAAAAAAAACCTCTTTATAAAACAAATTAAGTTTCATTATAACACTCCAAACTTTCATGGGTAACAGTTCCTTGAAAACCACAGATAACAAATTTTCCATCATTACATGACAATCATGACTTTTCATCATACTCAGTTTATTGTTTTTAAAGTCAATACATCTACGAAGATTAGAAGAAATCCCAGCAGGAAATGTTAATCCTTCCACCCATTTTAACACAAAATTTTCTTGGTTATCGTCTAACTCATAGCATTCTTTGGGTTTTTTAGTGTCATTTGGCTTGATATGGAGCTCGAAAAGCTTACATAATTCTTCCATATCACGTCTTGATTTCACATCGTCCTTAGTCTTCCCCTTAACATTCAAAATTGTATTACACATTATCAAACACGTTTTTTCATTGTGCATCACATCAGTATTATGACGAAGAGATCTTTCACTACACCAAAACTGTCATTTGGCAACGCTTTTATTTTTTATTTGCCAACGCTTACTTGCGTTGCATTTTAGTCTCACTAAAATAGCGTCACAATTCAACAAATATGTTACCAAAAATAAACATTTACAATTTTAAATATGCTAACACTTTTTTGCGTTGGAAAACCAGGTTGAATTGAATTTAATTGGAATGTACTGGGGCAAAATAGTAAATGAGCAGTTTAACTTACGCATAGCCCTTTCCAAAGCTTCCACAATCTAATCAGTACTCCGTATTTTTGATCCGCCCTACAAAATTTCGATCTCCCCTCCACAATTTCGATCTACCCTCCAAAATTTCGATCTCTCCTCGAATTATTGATCGATTGCGGCAGTTTCTATTTCAAGCTGATTTGCTGCTTACAGGTTTATCTCTTTGTATTCATTTAATTTTAACTTTTAAATGGTTTAGCTTCATGTTTTCATCACTTTTTACTTGCTTTCAATTATTGTTAAAATGGATTATTAGGTGGATATATCTGACGATTTTTATTCATCTTGGGAATTCAGGTTCATCATCTTCTTGTTAATTTTATTTTAGTTTTCAACATTTCTGTGGTTTATGTTTCCAAAATAATTATCTATCCTTGGGAATTCGGGTTCATCACTTTTTACATTCTTGTGAATTCGGGTTCATCATCTTCTTGTGAATCTTAAAGAACCCGAAAGTTAGCATGCACAAGCGACAAATTAAGTTTATGTTTTTTATTTCACATTGGTTGTAATGGTCAAGTCAAAAGGAATAGGGCTAAACAAAATAAACGTGAAAGCTGGTTACATTAACTAGCTTGTTGAAGAACAGTGAAGGTTCTTCTAGTAAGCGAATTCCTACAAAGATTAAGCACAAAAGAAAATAAAAGTAAATGCTTGATCTGTATCATTATCTCAACTGAATATATCTAAAATAATTAGCTATTATGATGATAGGTATGTAGAAACTTGAGATGTTCCAATTTGTGCTAGAAGCAGAACAAGAAATGAGAGCAGTAGTAGTTGTGCTGATTTCATTTTTCACTGAAAGAAAATAATGGAATTTTGACCTTCTTCTTACTGAAATTGTATGAGATTGTGACATACTTTTATATGTGGTTGTGTCCCTACATACTATCCTGTTTTAACATAGATAAATGTCTCATATGGTTGATTAATTGTTTACATTATTTTGAAGTTGGGAAGTGTATATTTTAATGAATATTTGTCGTTCATTAAGGAAAAATGTTACCTGTTAATTTGAGAATTGTTTGCTCATGCCTCGATGCTATTACTCTAACTATACTTGGCCTTTGAGTAGGGGTTTAAGCCTAAATCTTCAATACGTTCTAGATTGATCTATGAATTTTAACGTATATACAGAAAATATAAAAATAAAAAAGCTAGCAAAAAACATCAATTAAGCTGAACCAACAGATCTTCGAATTCAACACACGCTCTTTGCGTAATTTTGTTATGGAGATCATACAAGAAGAGATACACTCCAGACTTCTCCCTGTGTTAGAAAATCACCTTGAAAAAGGCAAGATTTTCGATTTGCAAGATTTACTTGAAAAGTTTGCGTTTGATAACATTTGTAAGCTGGCTTTCAACGAAGACCCTGCTTTACTATCACTCAGTAAAACCAGTCAACTGTCATCCAGTTTTACCAACGCCTTCATAAACGCAGCAGAAATCAGCGCTGGAAGATTCCGCTACGCCATTCCTGTAGTTTGGAAACTTAAAAAATTGTTACGCGGTGGTTCAGAAAAAGAGTTGAAGGAGTCCATTTCAGTTGTGCACGATTACGCAATGCAAATTATTCATGCTAGAAAGAAAGAGATGCACACGTCATCCAATGAATACAATAAAAAATACGAGGATTTGTTATCAAGATTCATAGCTCTAGAGAATCATTCAGAAGAGTTTCTAAGAGACATAATAGTAAGCTTTATCCTTGCAGGACGTGAAACCACTTCATCTTCCCTAACATGGTTTTTCTGGTTGGTGTCCGCTCGGCCAGACGTCCAGAACAAAATACTGGATGAAATCTCATCCATCGAATCCAAATTCAAAGGGAACTCTTCTAATTTGTTTGAGTTTGAGGAGCTGAGAGAGATGCAGTATTTGCATGCAGCCATAACGGAGTCATTGAGGCTGTACCCACCTGTACCCGCGAATGTGGGTCAGTGCATGAAGGATGATGTGTTGCCGGATGGCACTGAAGTGAAGAAAGGATGGTATGTGTCGTACAATTCATATGCAATGGGGAGGATGGAGTCGGTATGGGGGAAGGACTGTTTGGAATACAGGCCAGAGAGATGGTTGGATGAGAATGGGAGGTTCAAGGCGGAGAGTCCGTTCAAGTTTCTAGCTTTTCATGGGGGACCTAGAGTGTGTTTGGGGAAAGAGATGACATATATACAAATGAAGTCTATTGTATTGTCGGTTTTGAAGAGGTTTGAGGTTCATGTGGTAAGGGAGGATGCGAGTCACCCGGAGCATATGTTGTCCATAACATTGAGGATGAGAGGAGGGTTACCTGTTCGTATTAGGCTAAGAGGGAAAGCTGATGATTTGAAATGATGCATTCCTTTTTATTACAATGTGCAAGAATGTGAGCAATAACAAAGGTATGTGGATTTTGTGCATTCAAACTTATGTTATTTGAAATACAAATAATATACAATTGACCAGTTATGTATGGATTAAACATGAACATATATATAGTTGGGTGGCTTCTTCCAAAGCTGAAAGATGATGAGATTGCTGGTCTCGAATTATTATGTAATTGTGAGTGTGTTTCATGTACTTGTGAACGGGTATTTACTGAAGGATGTAGTTACTAACTTGGTGAAGTTAGAAGGATCCATTTGTTTGCATGTGGAGAAGGGGTTATTGAAGTTTGCTGAGAATGAATAGCTGATTCGGGGGTATTTTGACTTAGACATGTAGCGATCAAGTTTGGTAATGCATTTGGACTTCTTGTCACTGTTATTTGAATGTCTCCCTCCAAAGAAAAGGAAACTGGAGCATTTAGGTGTTGATGATTTCCTTGTCAGTACCACTTTGCAACATAAGAAGGTAGTTTCTTTTGCTCAGTATTGCTATATACATCTTATTTTCTACTTCCTAGCATCATTTTATAGACATTTTTCTAAATTCTGGTCAGTCAAACAACACTACACACTGAGCACATTAGTGAAATTCCTGCTTTTGTAACTTCATTGACAAGTATTTATAGCTACTTCATCTAAATTGTCTTCTTTGGTTCTATATATTCTACTACACTGTTGTTAGTTAGGATGCATATCATGCTTATTTTATAATTGTGTGTCTTTCTAGTGATTGATTGCATTTGGTGATTAATTATGTCAACTTTGTCTTGTAGGTTAGATACCAGCTTCTGCATTTGGTGATTAATTATGTTAACTTTGTCTTGTGATTAATTACAAGTCCTACAACTCCACAAACGGAAGGTGCTTCTAATTTAGGAGATTCTCATACAAACAATAATGTAGTTGTTACTCCAACCGTGTCAGATGGAGGTTTCGTTATATGGCCGGAGTTTCGTACTCGGTATTTGTAGAATTTCACTATGAAATTTACGTTGTCTTTTGTATTCCAATTTGACATTGTTATGAAGTAGTTGATTATGTATTGAATTAACCAACTTAATTATGTATTGTACTTGTTACGAAGTAGTTGACATTGTTATGAAGTAGTTGACTATGAAATTTATGTTGTTATTTGATCATGAATATTGTAAATTTTGGGTTCCTATTGAATGTAGTATAATAATGCATATCATGTTAGTTATTAATTGTTTATTAATGTTAAAATAATTGACTATATTGAGAATGAAAATATTTCAGCGTTATAAACGTTGGCAATTAAAATTTACCAACGCTTATAAGCGTCAGCATAGAAAATTAAATAATGTTGGATGGTTAATTTGCCAACGTTTATAAGCGTTGCTAAATAATATACACCAACGTTTATAAGCGTTGGCGAATACAACCTTCCAACGCTTATAAGCATTGGGAAACTAAACTCGCCAACGCTTATAAGCGTTGGCAATAAATTGCGACGCCCCTACAGCGACGCTAATAAGCGTTGCTGAAACTGTTTGCGACAGTTATACTCGTTGGGAATCACCTGTTTTGGTGTAGTGTTTCCAATAAGATAACTCCCAAAATATACTTTGTTTGCACCAATTATGAACCGTCGATCTACCTGGAATTTCAATGTGACTTCAGATCTTTGGATATTCCTTTACAAGTTCATGTATTTTTTCGCTTGATCAAATCGTTGGTAGTTGTCCAGTCTCTACACTATTAGCTAGAAAGTTTTGTTTATCTCTTCTAAAAGTATGATTAACATGGAGAAAACGCCGATGACAATCAAACTGTGTAATTTTCCTCACATGTGGTAAAGAAAATGCCCGTGTTTTGTTCATGCAATAAGGACAAGCCAGATGACCAGCCGTACTCCAACCTGAAAGCATTGGATAAGTAGAAAAATCACTAGTAGTCCATAACAAAGAAGCAAAATACGAAAATTATTTTTTTCTGAACGTCGTATGGTTTAACTTCTTCATGCCATAGTGTTTTTAACTCTTCAATCAATGCTTGTAAATAAATATCGATTCCTTGTGTCGGATCATCAGGACCGGGGACGACAATAGTGAGAAACATACATGAAGTTTTCATATACATCCAGAAAGGAAAATTATAAGGTGCAACGATAATAGGCCAATATGAATATTTAGAACCAAATTGAGATAATTGTGAGAATCCATCCACACACAAACCAAGTCTAACATTACGGCTCTCTGCAGTAAAAGCGGGATGAGTCTTATCAAAATCTTTCATGCTTCTCAATCAGCTAGGTGTATTACGATATCTTCTTTCTGTGTTTTCACACCGTGCCATCTCATATGAGGTATGGTAACAAAAGATACATATAATCTTTGAAGTCTAGAGTGATGGGTAAGTAATGCATGCTCTTATATGGAACTTCATTTCCTTTCTTTTTTCTTGGTTTGTATCTTTTCTCGTTACATATTCTACACTTCCTAAGATTGATGTCCTCTTTTCAAAAAAACATGCAACCATTTAAACATATCTATTTTTTGGTACAACAAACCAAAAGCAGACATAAGTTTTTTAACTTCATAATGATATTCGTACATTAGATTATCATGTGGCATATATCATTTTGCAGTTTGTACAACTACTGTAAATCCGGCTTTCGTAAAGTTGAATTTAGATTTCATAGTAATGTATTCAACAGTTACTGATAATCGAGTGTTGCTTTTACAGTCATTCCATAGGGGTTTCTTAGCAGCATCCTATAAATCGTAGATTTTCTGTGCTTCAATATTTGGTTCTTCTTCGACATTTACATCTTCATCATCAACTTGAACCGTACGGAACATTGATCGTACTGCATCTTCAATCATATATTCTATAGGATCCGCCGTAACAATATCATTATCCACCTCCTCATTTGACACTACAGGATTATGTGCAATAAGTTTTCCATGATGATCCCACACATAATAATCTAACACAAAACCGTTTTGACATAAATGTACTATAACCATATCCGGTTTCCAATGGTTCAAATGTTTGCAAGTTACTACAAGAGCAATGAACTTCTTCGCCATTTCCATTATTACTTAAAGCAAATTTAATAAATTCATGACACCATTATAATAATGTTCCTTTATTGAGCCTTTCATTTTCTTTCGTTCATACATCCACCTTCTTCGATCGACAGAATAATTGATCATTTTTTTTCTATTTTAAAAAATATGATAGAAATTTTAAAAATTATAGTAAGATTCGAAAAAATTATGATTTTTTTGAACTGACATTTTATTTTTCAATTCATTTATACATTTTAATGTTTTATTAATTATACCATATATTATTCTTTTTACCTTTTTTATACAATCTTATTTTCAATTTAAAAAATTTATAAATATAATATTATATTTTCACATTATTATTTTATAATTTTGATGGTCGGTCATCCCACTTCTATTACAAACACAATAATAATTACATTTCACAATTCATTTCATCTTAAAGGATTCAACAAAATTTCAGCAGTTTTCCTTTTTGTTCCTCGTATCGTACACAAATGCGCATATATAGGGAACAAAAATGAAGTGCTGTCGAAATTTTCTAAACTGTTTCACATGAAATGATTTACGAAATGTAATTATTATATTGTGTTTGTAACTTGTCAATACATGGACAAATCAGACAAATACTGTATCAGATGAATATTGATATTTGTTTTATAGCAAAAACAAATATTTATATAACGATCATATACAATACTTATCAGACAGGACCAATCTAAGAGATTTAAAAAATAAAGTACATTATACATTAATTTTTTTATATTAACATTATACACTAGTTCATTATTTGAATTCGTTAATAATTAAAAACTAATAAAAAATTGTTTTTTCAACATTTTAGCTAGCACTAATTTAATTTTATTATACTATAATAAAAAAATTAACATTATATAATAATTTGTTTATATTACCACATACGCAAACTAAATTTATATATAATTAACGGTATAAACTAATAAAGGGATTATATAAATAAATTGTTTTTGTCGACATTTTAGCTAATACATACACTAATTAACACTAAATTATTTTACACTAATAACCATTGACGGATTTTGATGAAGATTGCGACGAATTTTGATGAAGGTGTAGAAGCTTGGAGAATCCAATTTGACGAAGATTGCGACGGATTTTGGCGGATTGCGAGGCGAGGGATAGATTTTGACGGATTGGGGGTTTAGAAATTAGGTTTGGTGGTTTAGATCGTGATATTCCGATGGCCAACGACGACCATCGATGACAAATTTTCGACGGCTATTTAAAATATTAATATAAAATTTCCCTCTATTTAAAATAAATTTAATTTAATTTGTTATAAAAAATTTAAAAAAGTTTACAATAACCCATTTTTGTTTTCAAATAGTAAAAAAGCTATTTTTATTGGTTATACAATATTTTTTTAACGATTTGATAATTAATTGTAAATTTTAAATGTATTAAAAATAATAAATTCATATAAAATAAAATATTTGGTAAAAAAATAATTTTGTTGAACCTTATGTTAATCCAAGGTATTTTGGACATACAGTCAAAATATGAAAGCAAAATAAACAGATTTAAGATATCAATCTTGGTTTCCAAATTTATGGTTGTTCGTTGACATCCAAACTCAAACCTTTCATTCGAAGGTCAAACCACTATAAGGAAAAACACATTTTCCGATGGTAGAAAACCGTCGGCGGCCGTCGGAAAATGCCGTAGGAAAATAAGGCGTCGGCGTGCAGTGTTTCCGACGGCTTCCGACACGTCTCGCCGTTCGTATTTCCGACAAATTCCGACGGATTCCGACACTTGTCGAAAGCCGTCGGAAACCGTTGGAAAATTGATCTGAAAGCGGTCGGAAGCCGTTGGAAAAATATAACCTGAAAGCCTTTGGAAGCCGTCGGAAATCTGCTGCATTTTTTTATATATTTCTGCTGCAATATAGCCTTACATCCACATTTCTCATACAAACACTATTCTGCAGGTTCCAATATATAATATTCCAACCAAATATCAAAAACCAAACTATACACAATTCACCAAACAAAAAAATACATAAAATTAAGTCAAAACACATAATCATCACCCAACATCCCCAACATCCATATAATTATACAACAAAACAGCAAGTGTATCATAACATAGTACATAAATCAACAACTACCTCCACCATCTACCAAATCATACAAAACAGAAAAAAACATACCGACCAAATCAATCAATCAATCTCCTCCAGAACCAGAGCCAACAGAGGAAAGGAAGCGACCACCATACTACCGCATGTACTCGGCGATACGCTGGTCTAGCAACTGTGTGGTCTCTATGGCTTGCCGACGGGATCTGCTCCTCCAGTTGCGCCACTCTAGCCCGCAAATCTTCGATCTCTGGTAGATCGATCTGAGCTCTAGTCTGCCTACCCCGTCTCTGACTGCTGGCTTGTAATAAATATTTAATTTAGTTGTGTGATCTCTATAAGTGTATGTGCAGGTATGTGAATGATTAGCAGTGTGATAATATTATTTAATTTAGTTTATGCATGTTTATGTAAGTGTATGTGTAGGTATGTGAATGATTAGCAGTGTGATAATGTTATCTAATTTAGTTTATGCATGTATAATGTATACATTTGAAAATATGTTCTTTTGGCCATTTTTAAATTGTGATTCAACCATTTTTTAACAAAAATAATAGTACGTTACATTACGAGATATCACTGCTTTTGATCTCTTTAACAGTAAATGTGACAAATTTATGCATGTGTACAGCATATTTTAGGCAAACTAAATTAAATAACATGTCTTTTTCGTTATTTTTTTTGAAATGACATTCAAGTAACGAATTAATATATTTTGATAATGCATAATGCTTTCATAATGAAGTGACTCAAAACCAATATACTGAATTTGAAAACTTATATGATACCCAATATATTATTTACTTACCACTTGATTGCCAAATCCGTATCGTTTGTCATGCTTCGATGGATCTATAACTGACTCAAAAATAGCATCCTCCTCATCCGTCGTAAGCTGACCTCGACTCGTATCTGCAAGGAGTTTCTGGCGCTGCTCCATAAACTTTTCCTGCATTAACAAATTAATATCATCATATCTTATTTCATTATATTTTAACAAGTAGAACAATTACTAATACTGCATAAAATGAAATATGCTTATATGGCTCTTGTTGGATTTATAGTCGTGTCATATATACGAAACTGTCCTGTCCGGATTTACATGCTCGACAGCATGCATATGAGTAAACACGTTCATATAGTCCACGGGACCATACGCCTCAGCCTCCTGAAATTGATTTTTACATACAATTATTGTACATTTAAAATTATATAGTACAAACTATTTACAATTTGCATTCAGTAAATTTACCAACTCCTGCCGATACTGCTGAAATGACTTCGACCCTCCGCGATGAGTGACGGGATTTTTATTTCTGATTGTAGAGTTTCTTTCCGACTCTGCCTGTACATTCAAAATTCGATACATTATTTATCGATCATGTAGTTTTTGATATTTACTACCAGTCAAATAATTTAATAAAAAATAGTATACTTGCCTTCGCCTCATCAGTTTCCCAGTATCCCAACCATGCTTGCCATACGCTCTCTCCTATCCAACGTGGTTTCTTACCTAATTTCTTGATTTCAGATATCGAGTCCCTATAGTTTTTACGCATCTTCTTCATCCAATATTCTCGTATCAACTGCATATCGTCTGTCTGAATATCTATCTCAGCCTGTGTTTCACGATAAAAAGGAAAAAGAATATTAAACTGTAAACGATAAACAGTAAAAATACTTCGTTAACGACACTTTCAGACTCTACAGAAATATTTGCTACAACTTCTCCATGCCGATCCCAAACATAATATTCGGGTACGAAACCGTTTTGGCACAAATGAACTTTCACAATATCTGGTAACAAATACTTCAAAAATTCATAAAAGATTATTTTCATGGTCGTATAATATTTGAATTTAAAGAACTATTTCACAAATTAAAAAATATTTTCAAATATGACACATTTTATTTTTTAATGTATCGATACAAAATTTTGTACAAAAGATATGTTTTTCCATGGTCAGGCATCCTACTTCCCATTACAAACATAGTAAGCATTTATATATCGTATATTACTTCGTCTCAAACGATTCAACAAAATTTCGGCAGCATTTCCCTTTTGTTTCCTGCATTGTACACAAATGCGTGTACGCAAGAAACAAAAAAGAAAAGTTAGGCCGAAATTTTATGAACGTTTAAGACGAAGTAGTATACAAAATATAAATGCTTACTGTGTTCATAACTTGTCCAATACATGGACAAATCCAACAAACATTGTACCAGATGATTATAAATGGTCGTTTTTTGAAAAAAATGACTATTTATATAACGATCATGTACAACACTCGTCAGACGGGACCAAAAACTCTCTAAGGGACATTAGTTAATTAAATGCCCCGCGTATTTTATTAATACATTTCAAAAAATTATTAATATACCACATTTGTTCCGCGTATTTTATCGAATAAGGCTGCTTTAATATTATTATGATTTTCCAATACAATCTAATTCTTTTAGACTCGTGAATTCATTATTATTATACAAGTCAAGATGTTATACAACTTATGTCTTATTCCAATTAACACAATAAAATGGTATAAACAACACATATACAATGGTTTACATATACACACAATCATAAATTATACATACTCTTTAAAACTTCACGATAACAAATGAAATAGGTATACCATGGGATGCTATAAACCGTTATTACGCTATTGGAAACAATTGCAATTACTAATTAATCCTAATTTATCAACTTATGCAAATCTAGATTTAGGGTAAAAATTAAATTTTTGACGAAAATAAGATATTATACCTGAGATTGAGAGCAATAGAGTTTGATTAGGCAGCCGTGGAGGATCCGGAAGCTCGAAATTAGAGATTGGAAGCTTGGAGAAGGGAACTGGGGGTTTTTTGCTAAAAAATTTCGTGTTGAGAATGAGGAAGAAGAAGGCTCGGCCGAGCCATGTAATTCGCGAATTTCCAACGGCTTCCGACAGCCGCCGACGGCCCGTCGAACGCCGTCGGAAGCCGTCGCTCCTTGCTGTCGGAATAAAAGCCTTTTCTAGTAGTCAACGATCTTCAAACAAGACAAAATTCAAACCATATATACTATATTATGTATTTATCCAATCCGTACAATTGGATTTTAAAAAACACACAAAAAAAATTTAGACTTCAAACAGGTCATCTTCATAGAATTTGTCCTAACAATACATACTAAATATTACACAACTTCTTGAAAAATGATATATTTTGAGTTTAATTTTTTTCTTTTTTCAATTCTAGTCATATTGATTAGATAAATACATTATAAAGTATATATGACACGAATTTTGTCTCGTTTGGCCTTCGAACAAAATGTTTATAGTTCGAATGTAGAGGAATGGCTGTACATTTGAGAATCAATATCGACACCTTAAATTTATTTACCTTTTTAACATATTTTGGAAGTAGATCCAAATAATTTGGATCGACGTAAGATTCAAAAAAAATTACTTTTTATACCGAATGTTTTCTTTTATATGAATTTATAATGTTAAATACTTTAAAAATTCATAATTAATTACACAATGGTTAAAAAATATATTTAAATTTGTAAAACTGTTATGCATCATAAATTTCACCGAAGTTGTATAATGGACGCTCTGAAAGTTGCATAGATTGATCGTTTGAGTTCGATTTTCAATAAAATTAAATATCGAATTACACAACAAAAGATTATCGAAAATACTAATTTAATTAATCATAGACCGTAATATAATTGAAGAATTGAATAAAAATATCTTCTTTAATTTTTAGAAATTAAATTAGTATTTTTAAACCAATTTCAAATTTCTATAATTAATAAGTTATAATAATGTGATAGATTAAATTGCTTAAAATAGCCACCCGTCAAAAATGTCTTGACGGGATCGTCGGCGGCCGTTGGAACTGTTATGCTATTTATGACATTTCTAGTAGTGGGTGTTTCGCTGGTTTTGACATATAATTAATTGGGCTTTCCTGTTTAATAGACCCATTTTAATGTACTTTAAAGATATTTTATTTTTTTATGTCAAAACCTTTTAATTCATCATTTAAAGGACTCGAGCCGGCTTTAAAACCCGTTAATTCTAAATGGGAATCAATTATCGTCATCATGATGAAAATTTTGGCCTTGGAACCAACTAAATGGATATGGGAAAAAAATTTGTTTTTTAACTGTAAAATAGAGCTAAATTTAAACTTAACTTTGCCCTTTACTGTAAAAACAAAAATGGGCTTGTTTATGTCGATTTACTATTGAATAACAAGGCAACTGGATTTTCAATTAGGTTGGTCAAGGATTGGACCCAATTGTAAACACCATGTTAGCTTGTCACCTTTGGAAAAAACTCCATGCTCCCACTACTACATAATGTTTTCTTATGTGCAGATGATCAAAGCCACATGGGGAGCATGATCATGCTATGTATGATGTAATGCAAGAATTTTAATGTAGCCATTTTGCTCATTTACATTGAAAGCCAGTGGTCGGTGTTGAAAACACTCTCACGGCATTTTATGTTGGAAGATCAACATGGCCGGTTTGCATGCCTTTTAGCTTATAATTGGTGGCTACAATCCGAATGTACGTCTCTTTTGTCTTTGTATTACCCTCTCCATCCTACGTCGCTTTTCCTTGTTGGTGGTTAAAACTTAGTTTTATAATGGTAAATTGGGACCAAGGAATCTTAAACTGCTTCAAAGTATGTTATTTTACATTATTGGATTAATACTTGAAAGCTGTGTGAACTAAAATGGCCATATGATGCCAAGTCTTCTGTCTTTTCACCATACCTCCAATTAAATGTTTCACAGTGAGCCAATCACAAGAGTGCTGAACAGATCAAACAACCTTAAAGTGGTATCATTTATCAACTACCTCGATTTAGAAATTAATGCGTTTCAATGGCGTTTTTTCCAAGTTAAGGTATGTTAAATATGTTGCTTCCAATGTTGACTGTTTGGAGTAAAAAGTGAGCTTGAGTTACATGGTGACATTTCATGATGATTTTACATCTATGTAACCTTTTTAAATAATCATTCAACCGTGTTGACATTTTTATAGTTTTCATTACTCTAAGCTAGTTGTAAAACTTATGGCTAGAGTTCAACTGTTTTGATTGGGAAAAGCACATGGCAATGTTTGTAAGTTTGGTTAGGGATTGACTGGCTGGGAAATTTAAATATATTGACTGCGTAGTCAACCAAATTTATTTGTACAGTTAGAAGATCGTTCTTTTTAAATTACAGAGATTCATTTTTAACTGCAATGCCAAATAGCCTTCGTTGTTGGACTACAAGTTGTAAACAGTTATGGCACATGATGAATTTCACATTGTAGTAAATTCAAAATGTGAAATTCATGGTTTGCTACGCCATTGCCTTAATTAATAAAAAGCTATATTGTATTTGATCACTCATAATTGACAGGTCTGCAACATTTTTAGGTGACAGATTTATTTTTGTGTATAAAGTTTCATTCCAATGGGGCTTAGCTTTATTATATGGTTTTCATGTAGATGGCAGGTAATAGGGACAGTTACTATTAGCATATGTAAACTCATTGTATGCATTTTGGCTACTTAATTGACTAATTGCCCCAGAAAAAGTTCATATGTTCGAAAAGAATATGACACGGCTAATGATAATCGTGATGCCATTTGTGCTCACAAATATCGTGTTCCCAGCCAATTACAGACACATGGGCCAGTATTTACATATGGTAGTGTCTTTCATGTCAGAGAATCAATATTTATGGTTAGACCAAAGAGAAATCTTGATCTTTTATCAACATGTGTCACTTTGTCTTGTATATTTGTCCCTGGTTTGTGTAATAATTGATTTGTCGGCAAGAGTTACCAGTGCGCGTTGACCACTTCAGCTTCTTACTAGAGAGGAGTACAATTTTTCCAACATTAATACCAACAAAACTCCATATTAGAAGTCTCTAATTTTGTTAGAGCATTTTACCAAGAATATAGATTAAAAATACAGAATCTTGTCAAACTCCACTTATTACACTTTGTGTTTTGTTGCTCACTGCCGTTTCCAAATTTTCTGGTTCATAAGACATTTTCTTGATTTAATGAGTGAAACCATGTGGAAAATGACATCTTTTCAGAAAGTAAACAGAGATGAATAAAAACATGATTTTGGTATTGTGGCAAAAAGAAAATTCATTCAGAATGCAAAAATAGCATATTTGGAGGAATTTAGAAGGCAATTTAATAATATGTTGGGTGGTCTCTACTAAAATTTTGTTTTTGATGTACAATTTGACAAAAAATTTTTTTGTCATAGCAACGTTTCGTAATTTTTTTTTTTTGAAAAACATTCTAATATTGATTTTTTTAACAAAAACAAAGTTATTTGGTTTTTTTACTTTTAGTTCGAATTTTTGGAAATATTGAAAAGTTTGATGTATTAAAATTTTTTTATCTTAAATGTTAATACTAGCAAAAGATATTCTGGATCACCTTTTCATGCTATATGGAAAAGAAATTTGTTTTAATAAACTTCTCTTTAGTTTTTAAATGGTAATTTTACCAAAAGTACATTGGTTTTCTCTCTATCGGCAACAATTTATTTGATTTTGAAATATTTATACTTATGCATTAACTTCTTTCCTAAAATTTACCTGAAACACTAAATGTATTATTCTATTCTAAATAAAGAATTCATGGGACCTTCACCAAATACACTCCATCAGCCAATCAAATCTTATTTTATTTTACAAATCGAACTCATCTATTTATAATAATATCTGCTGTATAATGCATTTACTTCTTATCCTAAAAATGATTCTAAATATTTATGAATTCCCTTATCGAGAAAAAAAACTATTTTAATTATCCATTTCATCTTTTCAAAGACAATGCCCATATTTGATTGTTAGACATTAACCACTTATTTGTTTAATAATAACAAAATTGATACTCTATTCAAACGAGCACCAACTATGATATTTTAAGGATTCAAATTCATGATCTTTAGAAATTTTGTCTTAAACGTCATACCTCTAATCATCTAAGAAGTCCTTGACAAAACTCCTCTGTTATTCATCCATTTATTTCAAAATGTAATATGCATGACATTAGCTTACTGTAAAACTAAATTTGTATATTATTTTTTTAGCTTTTTGGTCAAGCTTATATTCATAAACACATCAACGACTTATAGCAATAGGATATCTATATATACCACCAACTTCTCCAAGCTCATTTGTCAACAAAAATTTCTTATTAGTCTGTCTTTCTTTCATCTATCATCCTACTCATATACTCTTCTGCTATCAATACATTAATCAACTACATAATATACAAATCATGTTGTCAAAAAAAGCTTCATGCAATTCTCATGGACAGGACTCATCATACTTCATCGGCTGGCAAGAGTATGAGAGAAACCCATATCATCCAACTCAGAATCCTCTAGGAGTTATACAAATGGGACTTGCAGAGAATCAGGTTAGCGACAACCCATGATATTACTCTCATAACAGGACATTTTAATCAATGAAAACGTATCTTAGTTTATATTTCTCCGCCATTGTAGCTGTCTTTCGATCTGCTTGAATCCTGGATCGATCTCAACCCTGATGCTACTGCATTTGAATCCAATGGTGTTTCCATGTTTAGAGAATTGGCTCTTTTTCAGGATTATCATGGCCTCCCTGCTTTCAAGAATGTAAGCCATTCTACTAATATCATAATTAGATTATGGAACTGGATTAATATTCAAGCAGCCCCCATGTGATAATGTGGGCCTGCTACACATGCCCCATTTTATAACATAATGGTTCCATGATCATTGGAAGTGTGTAATTCTGCAGTTTGTTAACATATGTATGTTATGCAGGCATTAACGGAATTCATGGGTGAGTTAAATGGCAACAGAGTGAAGTTCGACCCTGACAACTTGGTTCTCACTGCTGGCGCAACATCTGCTAATGAAACTCTCATGTTCTGCCTTGCTGATCCTGGTGATGCATTTCTTGTTCCAACTCCATACTATGCAGGGTAATCATTGTTACAAATTCTACTTAACCATATATAACATACATACATGCATGTTACTATGTAGTCTAGGTACTTACAACCCATAAATAAAACAGGTTTGACAGGGATCTAAAATGGAGAACTGGAGTTGAAATAGTTCCAATCCAATGCTCAAGTTACAACAAATTTCAGATCACCAAATCAGCCTTGGACAATGCATATAAACAGGCAGAGAAACTGAACCTAAATGTAAAAGGAGTGCTTATAACCAACCCATCCAATCCATTAGGCACTAGCATGTCCCGAACCGAGATCGAAACCTTACTCAACTTCATCGCTTCAAAAGACATCCACCTTGTTTCAGATGAAATCTATGCTGGTTCCACCTTCGATTCACCCAGCTTTATCAGTGTTATGGAAGTCATGAAAGGTAGAAAAAACATATACGATCAGGTTCACATAGTGTACAGCCTTTCAAAGGACCTTGGCCTTCCCGGATTCCGCTTAGGTGCAATTTACTCCAACAACTTTTTAGTTGTATCAGCGGCTACCAAAATGTCAAGTTTCGGGCTCATTTCTTCACAGACTCAGTACCTTTTATCCTCAATACTCAGCGACAAAGACTTCACCAAAAAATACTTGTATGAGAATAAAAGAAGGCTAAAATGCAGGCACCAAAAATTCGTCAAGGGACTTAAAAAGGCGAATATTACGTGCCTAGAGAGCAATGCGAGTTTGTTTTGCTGGGTGAACATGAAGCATTTGCTCGATGCAGACACTTTTGAAGCAGAACTGAAGCTGTGGAAGAAGCTTGTGTATGAAGTTGGACTGAACGTGTCTCCTGGTTCTTCATTTCACTGCAGTGAACCTGGCTGGTTCCGCATGTGTTTTGCTAATATGAGCGATGCTACACTCGATGTTGCCATGGAGAGGCTTTCGATATTCGTCGAAGTTGAAGGAAACAGGAAGCAGATGCACATGAGCAGACGTTTGAGGTCGCAGTCAATGCCGTTGACTAAATGGATTCATAAGTTGTCGATGATTGATCAAACCTTTGAACGTGCTCGTTAGTTCGTGGTCGAGTTCGAGTTCTTCAAGTTATAATTGGTGTTTTACTTTATGATGTGGATTATTTCTGTGATTTTTTATTTTTTATTTTGCATAGTTTTTTTTTCCCCTGCACTCAATCCTTTTTTTTAGGATATTGAAGTGGCCAAGGGTTCATGTATAAGTGATGTTTTATGTAATGTTCAGTTAATGCAACTATTTGCTTAGTTTATACATCAAGTATCTTGTATAAGATGATTGGAAAGATCCTACAAAAAGGTTTGTGTATAGTCAACTGTTTATGTTATTTTAGTTGCACTTTATTTCTTAAGCCGTGTGAACTAATTGTCTACAATACAAATTCTAACCACCATTTAGATATTTAATTGAGTTTCAGTAGTATATTCAAATGTTTTTTGTTTCGTATCAGATACTTTCTACTATTATAAATGTTGGTTAATTTATAGGACTGATCATTGGTCTGTTATATGCTCATCGTTTTCTCTGTAGGTTTCTCCTGCCGCTTTCAATTAGATTTTGCAATTACTTTCATAATAATATTATAATTTCACATTTAAGGACTTTTTTTGGTAAGGATAAAAGGCTAGAATATCTGAAATTTTTTAGTTGAAAAATACGAATCAAGGAAATGATGGCGGATATTAGGTAGATTGTTCCTATTCTATGATTGAGATTGTTCTCTCTTCCCTTTAGTAATAATAACATGATGCAACATAGAAATATAGCCTAATAGTTTGATAGAAATTTTATATTTTTGCTTAATAATTTAAGGGAAATTTTATATTTTAACTGGCTTTGTTATGTATATATTATTGAAAATTGATCGATGATGTTGAAATTTTGATTTCAATATTTTCAACACATGCGCTATCACTATTAGTTTTTAACCACTCTATAGACATTTTTTATTGTGGAAATTTGGTTTCCTTCACTATTTTAAAGTGAAAAACCATTTTCAAAAACATATTATAAGTTACATCTGTATTTTTATTTTCGGCAAAAATAGAATTCGTTTTTTTTAAACCAAATTTGAAGATTAATCGCATGTTTCTATGATTAAAACAATTTTATTGAAAAAAATACAAATATTTGCAGAGTTCCCTGCAAATCAATTTTTTTAAATATTTGTAGATTTCTTTGCAAATATTCGCAGAGTTCCTTTCAGATATCCTGAAACTTAAAAATATGAGTTTTTTTATAATATGTTTTTTATAATAGACGACTGTGTATTTTAAAACCTTTGAGATGGATGCTTTTACGAATGTTTCCTTGTCTATATCTTGAGTTCTTTCTGAAACGTTTGTACTAGTAGGACAGATTTTGTTTTGATGAGTCAATCAAAATTATTTTTTACTAATATGTCGATTTAAATTATTATAGATGAAATACAAATCATTATTCTTAGTGATAATGTAACAAATCAATTCATTATGATTCTATTTTTTTTTTTAAAAAGAAAACTTATCATCACTTTCCACCCGTGCAATATCCACTTCTTCTATTCAGGAATTTAATATTTTGTTTTCCTTCTATTACTAGTGTGTAACCCGTGCGTTGCACACGGGAATATTGTAAAATATAATATTATATCTATAATGTTAAAATGAGAACTTTGTTATATAATGTATGATAAATTTAGTGAAATAAATGAACTATAAATTAAAACTGGTATTATGTTTGTGTATAATTTATGTTGTATAGCGCGCGCACACATATATCTATAATAATAAAGTAATTTATTCAGTTTTGTTTATATGGATATAACATACATGTTGAAACTGACGTATGTTAGTAATTTATTAGATGAACTGAAAAATATTATTTAACGAAATTTGTTTAAATAAGTCAAATACAAAATTATGTAATTAGTTTACATACATGGACTTGAAAATAAACGATAGGAATAATCGAGAGGAATTTTGTAAAAAATTGTATAATTTTTAATGTGGATATATTGAAGCTAAAACATAATTTTGTAATATAATGTATGATAAATTCTTAATATAAAGGAATTATAACTTATTTACAAATTAATTTGTTATGATGTTTATGTACATAATTTATGTCATATGATTTATATATATTTATAGTTGAATAAAAAAAAATCTTACAATTTTCCATAATGTGAGTGTGTGTGTGTTAGAATTGACATATATTTTTATGATTTATTAGAAGAATATACTAAATATTCATTGAAATTATTGAAATTATTTAAATTTGAGGTTTCGTAAGTAGTTTAAATACATGGTTTTAAATATAAAATAATAGTATAGAAAATAATTAAGGGCGGTTTAGAAAATAATTGTAAAAATGTTAAGATGTACGTATTTGAAGCTAAAAACAGAATTTTTCAATGTAATACAATATAAATAAATTTAGATATATGAATAATATATTAAATTTGGAAATATTGATTATGCATATTATTTATGTTAGGTGACTTATATATCTTTGTATTTAAATGAAAAACTAATTTTATCACCTTTGCGCCTGATATGAATATATGGTATACATATTGAAACCGTTATATCTTAGCATTTATTAGATGAATTAACAAAAAAAATTTAACTGAATTTATTTAAATAATTTAAATTCAAGATCACAGAAT
Organism: Allium fistulosum; assembly: GCA_030737815.1. Classification (NCBI taxonomy): domain Eukaryota; kingdom Viridiplantae; phylum Streptophyta; class Magnoliopsida; order Asparagales; family Amaryllidaceae; genus Allium; species Allium fistulosum. Next base: position 6,250,682 of record JASFAW010000015.1, read on the forward strand.
TAATTTGAAAATATCGACTTTAACATACAATGGTAGGTGGTATTGTGAAGTGTTTTGTAACTAACTGGATAAATTCAAAATGTAGGTTTTTGACGTTAAAAAAGGGTTTTACTATGTAATGCATGATAGACATATTGATAATTTGATATAAATAAATAAAACTTTAAACTTGTAATTATTATTTATGAATATAATTTATGTTATGTGATTGATGTATTTATATATTTGAATGAATTTTTTTATCATTTTTGTTAATATGAATATGGTTCATATTGATCATACTTATTTGATAAATCTGTGAAAGATTGTATAATGAAATTATTTAAATAGTTTTAAAGTTATGTAATTGATTACAACATATGGCCTTAAATGTAAAATATTGTAAAGGAATTGAGGGGAGGCTGTAAATGATTATAGAAAATTTATAATGTAGGTATTTGGAGTACAAAAAATATAATTTTGTAATGCATTTCATGATAAATTTATTGAGAGAAATGTGAAAAAATGATTTATTATTATTAATTATGTATTCACTTTAAGTTCTTTAGTTATGTAACTTAGGTATCTTTACATTAACCATTTTTTTTAAATTTTGTTAATATGAATATGGTGTACATATTGATATTTTCATAAATTAGTAAACGAATTAACGAATATTAGTTAGTTGGATTTATCTAATTAGTTTAAATTTAGATCGCATAATTAATTGATACATATAGGCCGGTGAAAAGTAAAATATTAGAAGAAAAGCGAGGTAAATTTTGTGAATAATTATGGTAATTTTAAATGTAGGTATTTGAAGTTAAAGTAGAATTTACAATGAAATGTATGATAAATTTATTGAAATAAATTAACTACAATTTTTTATTATTGGTTTATGTGATTTATATATCTTTATAGTTGAATGAAAAATTAATATTATGGTTTAGTTGTTTAAGTGTTATACATTGTCATTTTTTAGTATTTATAAGAAATATTAAATGAATTTATTTAAATAGCTTAAATTTTGGATTATTTAATTAACCTAAATGTATGGACTTAAATATAAAATATTAGAAGGTAGCTGATAAATTATACGTAAATAATTATGTAAACTTTAGAATATATGTACCAAAATGTAAAATAATAGAAGAGAATTAGTAAAATAAGTATAAAGTAATAAAGTAAAGAATTTGAAAATAAAATATCTAAAGAGAGAATTAAGGAGAAGAGAGAAAATTCCTAGAATCAATGAGAGAGTCAGAAAATCTTCTGCTTTACTATTATTTAATAGATAGGTAAGCATCAAAATATTTGAAAATGCAAAATCAATCTGCATCTATTTTAAGAAAATGAAATAATTATTTGAATCTAAAAATGGACATATGTATATTAGGATCACATTTGCATCTAACTATTACCATTCGTTCTTTTAAGAGCAATATGATACATTTTTATGAATGCTCTCCTCACTTGTAGGGCCACTCTTTCATAAAAAAATGAAAGAAAACGAATGATAAGTTATTCAAGTAGAGTACTAAATTGATGTAAGAAGGAGTCGAATCTGAGACTAATCATCGATCTGTTGTGCTCATTGTTTTCTTCGTATATTGCTCCATCCACTTTTAGTTATATTTTGCAATACTTTCATAATAATATTCTAATTTCGCATTTAGGCATTCTGGAGTAATAATATTGGTAGCGTATACATTAATAACATGATGCAATAATTCTGTGTCTCTTTATCTTAAAGAATCATATGTTATAAAATCGTACAAATGTACATGATCAATGCCATTTCCCTCGGTGACTAAAGTCTGCATAGATTGTGAAGGAACCCGGTTTGTTTCGTAATAGATGAAATGAGTAAATTCGAAAAATTCTATAATTGGATCTTAATGGGCCTTTAAAGTTTAATATCCAACATTAGATCCAATTTAGTCGTATTAATAAATTACATTTTATTTGAATATTTTTTGCCTAATTTAGTCAATCTAATTAATTAAATGTATTTATTGTGAATATTCAGTCATGAGAAGCACAGGAATGAGTTGTCGATCATGGATGAAAGAAGAAGAGTGAATCAAATTAAAATGAAAGGTTTAGTTTTCATTTAGAGAAGGAAACCTTTTTATCTCTCTCTTTTAAAACTTTCCTTTAATTTAGATAAACAACTAGATCACATTCTCCATGTATGGCCAAACAAATAATGATTTATATATTAACTACTACATCTAATATGTATACACACAATTAGTAACAACACAGATAGGGTATAACATGATGATATGACAAATAACGACAAACTTAATATATATATATATATATATATATATCTTTCGATATTGAGATTTATATCTTCCAAGTATATATTAACTATTTATACATAATATGACCGCCTTAATTTAATTTTTAAAGAAGATACATATATACGGCTATAAAATATTTCTAAAATACATATCTTAACAATATAAATTTTGAATTGACAATATCTAACATATGCTGATTGAATTAAAGTTACAATTTCAAATTTGTAGATTAAAAGATCTAAGTTTGACCTATAGAATATATTAAAATTCGAATCTAAATTAAGTTACCTAATGTAAAATATCTCTAATTGAATTTGTATTAATACTATAAAGTGGATATATATACATATACACACATATGTAATGATAAGATTAAATAATTTTCAATTAATTCAAAATACATATACATGTTATGTTAAACTGTTCTAATCCATTTACAAGCATGCGCACGCATGCACACACACATATGAAATTATATAAATAAACCTTTTGCAAAATACCACTTTTTGTTTTAAAACAACCAACAATTTGAAGTCAAAACATATTTGTTAGGTTGAATAAGAAATCGATGATTTCTTTTTCCAAATGATCAAAATTCAAAAATAAATATTAAATCACAAATATTATATACCATGTTTAGAGAGCTATTAAATGTTTATTGAAAGCGTATTCATGGCTAAAAAAGTGATTTAATCTATTAAATTAAATCAAACCAAATTAATCAGTTAGGATTTAGAATGTAACATTAATTCCAAATAAAGATGAGGCAATAATACCTATATAGATTTTTGATGAGAGTTGTACAACTAATACATGTAAATCTAAATTTAGGTTGTGTCTTGTAGATCTGGCTTATTAATGACACCTTGATCTAAAAATTATCCCTAGATTCCTAGAATCAGATGTATTTGATGTGTTTTTTATTTTTATTTGGAGCCATGAAGGAGATAAAGAAGGTGGCCATTGACAAAGGAAGAAGGAAGGAAAAACAATTTAGGGAATAAAATACAAAAAAAGAGTCACAGGTCCCTATTTTTGATGTTGTTATACAAAAAGTCCCTACAGAAATGAATATGTAAATTTGGTCCCTATTTTTCAAAAATAAAAAAACGCAAAGTGTGTTGCATTTTTCTAACAGAAAATGCAAGATAACTTGCACTTTTATAATTTTGAAATATTTTTCGAAAATTTCAAAAATTTTGAAAAGCGCAAGTTAATTTGCACTTTCTATCAGAAAAGCGCAAGCTAGTTTGCGCTTTCTAATTTTTAATTTTTTTTTGAAAATTTTTAAACTTTTAAAATTTTTGAAAAGCGCAAGGTAACTTGCGCTTTCTATCAGGAAAGCGCAAGCTAGTTTGCGCTTTCTGATTTTGAAATTTTAAAAAGCGCAAGCTAACTTGCGTTTTCTGATTTAGAAAAAACAGGGACTTAATTTACATATTTATTTCTACAAGAACTTTTCTTGTAACGCCATCAGAAATAGGCACCTTTCGTGCAAAGCCCCAATAAAATAAATGAGAGAATAATATTTTAAGGAAATGATAGGAACCTTTCCTATTTAAAATGTCCTTATTTACTTTACAATCAATTTTCAATTAAGTGAAAACCCTCCTTTCCCCTTTGTATGGTCAGTCATTGTTTGCCATCTACATTGAACAATTTTTCAAAACCTTTTTTAAGTAATTGTTTGTAGTTAAAGCTTGTTTAAATACATGCTGATATCGTATATCAGCATGCATATATATAACTTTTATAGGTACATCCAAATAGTTAGTAACAACACTCAAAACGTCAAACAAAATTAATAACTAATAATTCTTAAACATCAATTAGTTTATAGCACTTCATAAATTAGTTAAATCATGTGCTTTTTCGATGAATTCAAACTATGGTTGTGAGACTTAGAGGTGTGAATTAGTTAGCAATTAATATTATACAATTCAAATATTAACATTCACCCGTCATCTTAGCTAGCGGTGTGGCAGTTTTGTGAAATTCATCGCTTATATATCTTTTCGATAAAATCCAATTTCACATTTTCCTTAAATGACGCCTTTTAGTAACAATAAATTACACATGTTCTCTTCATTAAAACTATATCACATTAGGATACATGGAATTTGGTATTGATCTGAATTCATATACTATCCACATTCAAGTCTATTTGTCCCAAAAAGTCCTTAGTTTAATAATAGAATTTATTTATTAATCATGCTACTTATCTAGATACTTAGACTTTAAGTTGACTACAGTTGACTGTGATACTGAGCTCAAACAACCGAGGAGACAAATTCCTTACTGAATAATGCTTCACTCTCAATGCTTTAACTCAGACCCAACCGTATTCGCTCGATGGATCACTATATTATGATTTAACTGTAATCAAAGTAGAGTATTCATATTGATGTTCAACAATATCCTTAAGTCAAGGGAACTATATAACATCATCATTGTGAGATTTTCTGTTTGACCTAGTTTTTATTAGACAACAAGAAACTCTCGTATGAGTCATTTTATATTTATCCAATAACTACGAGTATGTAACCTATTGGTGCTCCCGACATCCATGAGTAATACACTGTCCAACATTTGGATAGTGTTACATACTCCGGTCTCAATGGTTGTATCGATATCCTTTCTCAAAACATTTTGATCATGGATATTTAAAATAAAATATTGTTTTATTTTGTGAGTTACCTATGATTGGAACTATTTGAAACTACAACCACATAATATTTTATTCAAGGATTTTCTTATTAATATACTTTAAATTAACTATTTAATTAATCATACCACAATATAACAAAGTATATAACAAAAATCAATCAAGATTGACTATTGTGTTATATATATATATGGAACAAATTACATAATTACCCCTAGGGAATACCACCGACTCTTTCAATCTCCTACTTGCACTAGGGATAAATTATGAAATCTTAATCACATTCCTCCAATCGGTTCATAACTAATTGAGCTAGTCGAAGGGGTCTACTATGTTGTATTACTATCTACTTTTTCATCTAACATCTCTCTATTGTTGCTAAACTGCCTTTATCATATGGAACTTTGGAGCATGTGTACTGTTGGAATTTTAAGTGAATTATTTAAAAATAATAATTAATGATAATAAAATTTATAATGAATGACGTTGTATAATGATAATATATTTATGAGCTATTATTAGCGAGTCATTGCAAAAATTAATGTTAATAAATTTCGTAATGAATGACAATAATTTCATACATGTTATAGACCATGTAATTCACTTCAACCATGTTATATGAGCTATTATTAGCGTTTATAGTGACAATTTCACTTCAACCAATCACATACAATTCCCAACTTTATCAAACAACAACATTATCAACCATGTAAACAATTCTAGACCACGATACATGCTATAGATGGTTAGAATAAAGAAAAGATTGTACTACATATAATGTTGTCACTTGCTTTCAAAAGCAAGGAGGGTCCAAATATACCAACTTGCATTGTTATCTATTTTAATTTACATTTTGCACAATAACATTACATACATAATAATAAACAATTAATTGGTGAGTAAATTCACCCAAGCCCAAACTAATCCAAGACGTAGAGAATTCCGCTACAATTGCAATGGTGAAGACGGCACCTCGATTAGACCTCTTATGCAAAAGTTATGGGTTTAATAAGATTTTGAATTATAAATTGTAATTAATTAACTTAATTTAATTACTAATCACCATAATCCTTCTCCTTCTCTTCTCCAAATCAACTGCAGGTTGTGCACAGTGATATGCAAATAGAACACATCCCTAAACATGCACATACACAAAGCGATATGGAGCATCGCTTAATGAAATCCAACTTCGTTTGCGCCAACGAACATCTCTCCGCTCAAGCTTCATGACAGACCCAATAAACCCAAGCTCGATTGCCCCTCCTTGATTCCGACCTAAAGCCTCCCAATTCGACAGTGAATGTTGCATTTTTCCTTGGCCAACTATAGACCCTCCGACCAATGCCAATCAACTCCTCCTCCCACCACGATTTCAACCGTACCACTAATTCAACCTCCGGCGCCTTCCTATGATTCACGACTCTCAGCCTACTACACGAGAAACCCAACGCCACCAATACCATAGCCTATCGTCACCTCTAGCTCCTTTTAAAGCTAACCCTATTTTCGGCCATGGCAAGATGACCAACTCCAAACATCACCACACCCCAAACAACACATATGGATTTGAAAATTTCACACTTTCGAAGCCAACGGGTCTAAATTTGTTGAATTTCGTTGATCCTAGCTCACGAACAATTGATTGGGAAGGAGGAAAGAGTGGTGGTTGTGTTGAGAAAGAAAAATGAAGAAGTGATGAAGTGAATATGGGTTAAGGGTGAGGGGTATATTTATAGGGAAATAAATAATGTATTTTAATTTCTAAAATTAATCGCTACGCGTTCTGAGCTTGCATGACCATACAGTGTATCGGATCGTCACAAAACTCATTGGCGCACATCTATCATTATTCTGGATCCAATGACACTGGTTTCGTCAAAATCCAAGATAGTGCATTGGAATGATAATATCACGCATTAGTTAAAAAGAATTATTATTAAAATAAGTTTAATCACTTTAATTGATAATTAAAAGTTTACCATCAACATTTATTATTTAAAAAGAATTTAAATAAGCTTTAGAAGTCATTTTTATTCACATTAAATCCACGATTTAAATATTTAAATAATTCTGATATTTAATTATAAATTGTTCAAAATTTTGGGTCGTTACAGCATAATACATGAACGAACTGCATCTTACTCACCTGAAATGAATGCTAAAGCTAAAAAATAGAACTTAAACTGAATTAGTTGTAGTTATTTTACTTAATTCAGGTGCATCATCACATTAATGGAAGGAAATCTTGTTACCTGTATGTTATGTGTTGAACATAATTCCTAAATCAAATATTAAAGTTTCTCCCTATGAGATTTTTGAAAAATCATAAACCAAATGTATCATATTTTAGGACTTGGGGTTGTTTAGCATATGTTCATATACCTGGCCCTAAAAGAATCTATTACTTAAATAGGAAAAGAGAAACCAGGTCATTTATACGATGACACGTGTCCTTTTTTACAATTAGGGTATTTTCGGAACTATATCATTAATAGTTGCCAAGCAATCTATTTTTTCTACAACTGTTACATCACAAAACTGTATCCCTTTTGTACGCCCCACTTCTTCCTTCACACTCAACAAACCCTACACTCCTCTTTCTTTCTTTTTCCATCGACGAATCTTATTACCCAAAACAATCCACAGGAGATGTCATACGGTTGGTAAAATTACAAAGTCAAATTGGATATTAAGTCGAATTAGGTCAGCAATTTGTTGATATTTATTGCTTAAATTGGGGATTTTTTTATATTCGAACAGATAGTGTATAGAATTTGTAGTACAAATTGATTTGATTAGTTGTTATTCCAAATCTATGCTACATCCATTTAATTTATTTCAAATAAGGCTTTTTGGTTACTAATTTGTTAATTCTATCCGCTCGAGTTCGGTATTACGCGTATAACTGACCACCCCGTTGATTGGTTGTGCCATAAAACCCGATTTGATGATATAATGTTCCTACTGTATGGTACATACACCCTTTTTTCTTTCTTGCTATATACCGTTTTCTAATTATAGTGGTGGGTAAATCTTAAAACTTTGTAGTAACTGTTTGTTTGGCCTGAAATGTATTTAGTGCATAATCTGGTAAATGCATGTAGTTTTTTTTAAAGCGGTTGTTTCAAATCTTCCATCATTATTGTTTTACTCCTTAACTCTCAACCTGTATTTCATATGCTTTATGAAGATTTCATTATCAAGAATTTCTATATTGTTTTAAATCACAGTCAGAGCAACCACTAATTATGTTTTTTGGGTAACATTTCCCAAATCAAGTCAACTACACCAGATTCACGCTAACTGTATTATACAAGTTTGGGGAGTTGGCATCATAATGGCCAGGCATTATTTGTTAACCGTGTTTCAAAAAATTAATTCATTTTTAACCGATTACAGGTTCTGTAAAACCCATGCTTTTTTAGCACTTGAGATACTGAGCAGTTGAATGTTAATTATTTTACGTGTTTCGTTGGTAGATATAATTTGATTATCTATTGTGCCTACTATTTCCTACACAATTGCTGATAAATATGAAACTTCACATGTTTGGGTTTGTTTTTCCCTACATGACAATGGTCCACTATAGCCTTAAGTTAGAGCCTAGAAAAAAAATTGATATGGATGTCATATGTCTCATAACTCTATTTTTGAACATTTATTTACGTCTACTGTTCTAATTTGGGTGTTTCAATTGGTCAACTTTGGTTTTTTAAATCCCTAACTTCTGACAACTGTTTACATACTCATGAATGTTGCATTGGCTTGATTTTTCATATCATACTAAATCACATTCAGTTGTGCGTTTACTGTTTCCCTATCACTGGCCAATACAAGACTCCCATACGAGCTTCCAAATAATCGATGTAGGCATGTTTACTGAAATGATAGGCTGCTTACTGGCTATTTATTTTTAAAACTATATCGAATTACTAATTCATGCTTAATTGATTGTTGGTTCCATATAACCTAGGCAGTTTTCATACCTTTAAATACTCCATCGCTAGGTTGTGGTAAAACTAGATGTGATGATATGTTGTTCCTACGATATGCCACATACCCTTTTTTAAATTTGACAATGGTGGATAACTCTTAAAATTATTCAGTAACTGTTTGCTTGGCCCGAAATGTTGTTTAATATATAATCTGCAAAATGTTTGTAGTTCTCTTTTAGGAAGTGGTTGTTCCAAATGGTTATTGTTCAATATAATCTGATCATCGGCTGCACCTACTCTCTCCGACATACCATTTTTCCTCAATCTGATAATTGTGGATAGATATGAAGCAAACTGTAGATGTTGGGTTTGTTTTGGCCATACAGGACAATGGTCCGATGTAGCTTTAAATTCTACCCCTAAAAAATATTGCTTTGCGTGTCATGTGTCTCATTATTATCTTATTCACACATTTATTATACTGTTTTTAAATTTGGATGTCTAGGAGATGAGTTAAAAGCCATAATAGGTATATCTGCTTCAACCACAACTGATTGAACTACTAATCAACTGTAGTTTTCAAGGATTTTCCCATTTAGCTATCATATTTTTGCATAATAATTCTATATGTTTTGAAATTAGTGATCAGAATTAGATATCGTTTTTGATTAACTTGAGAAGTAATGGTTAATCCACTGTTATAATCTTGGTTACGTTTTTGTACTGTAAATGGGTCTAATTATTAAAAAAAACATATAATGTTCTATGAAGTATTATCTAGGAAATCCTAATTATGAGTAACAAATACATGTTGTATAAATAAATTCATCCGATGCTATCAGAAAAAAAAGTCAGTATCAATTAATTGGGGTCACAACATAGTAATATTATCCTACTAGCTGCTACTAGAATCAATTATTCCTTCACATCATGTGGTGATTCAAGAATTCAATAAAAATTGCTTCTGAATCATATCAACAGGAATAGGAAAATTTGATATAGATTATCCGCTAGAAAATGTTCATGTATCATTTCATTCAACAAAAGTGCTTAACCTTTTTATTAATTGAAAATGTAAAAAAAAAACTTTTTGAATACATGACAATGTAAACGGCTTAAGTGGAGATACTTTTTTATATTATATAAATGAAGTTATTTCAATTGTAGATAAGATATATTAAAAACATAATTTCCTTAAAATCCATCAATTCCAACTATGAAGGGCAATTTGATATTTTTATATGCGATGTTATACCATAGTTGGTGGTAAGTACCTTACATAATCAGTTGATTCATTTTATTCTATTTTTAATACATATATACATATATATATGTGTATGTAGAACAACGGTTTTCGCCATGTGGACACCAGTTGAGTGAAAATCAAAACCATAATTATCTTTTAACATCGATTTAATCTTACCTATAGAATTCTTACTGAATCTACATGATTTGGGTATTTGTGCACTCTTAAATAATGCAACATTTATTATAAAGTAACGCCTGAAATTCATCGACTTATTGTCTGAATTTTCCATAAATTCGCATGTAACCACAATTTTTTAGGTATGACTTGGCCTGATTATATAACAAAAATATAATGAACACAGAGTCATGGTCAATTTATGGGTTTTTTTGGTTAAAGATATATCATTTCTTACCAGTTTTTGCGTTGTTCAAAAATTGCAAAAACTGTGTTTGCATTGCAACACAAGGATAACCTAACCCGATCACTCATACACACAACTACAAATAACTTTTTATCCGTACGATCGTATTTTGCTCAATATTTGTTTTACTGCATAGGCTACTGTAAGCACTTCAAATTTTAAACTATCATACACAAATTTAATTTGGACTGATGAATTTTTTTTTCCTTTGAAGCCAAGAGTAGTATAATAAGATTCTTCCATATTGTAGATAATGAATATGCTTTAACTCATGAAATTGAATGCCCACACAAAAGTGATGTTTTATTTTGTCATAAATGTATGCAAACGAATAATTTGTATTTCTCGGTTTAATATTATGAGTGCCTGAAAAAATATTGTAACTTTCTACTTTGTTCTTAAACGATACTCCAACAAATTACTAAATTGTTATATAGTTTTTCTAAAACTTATCTTAATGGAGATTACTATGAATTCTTCTTTGCATTCAACAGTAAAAAATTCTATATTGTTTTTGTAACCAGAAAAGGACAAATAGAATTTCAGTCTATTGTTCATATGATTTGAAATTTAGTTCTTAATGAAATGTATGAGTACAAACTTAGTATTAATCACCTTTATCCTACAAATAAATTTTATTATTACACTAAATTTTCCATTTTCATCAATATTCATTTTCCAAACCAGTTATGATTAAAGGAGGACTTTCAACAACAATAACTAAAAGCTTTAAGCTCAAAATACACTATAGAGCAATATTACAATAGATATTTCGGCAGTAAAAAGTGATGAATGAATTTCTTCGAATCGTTCATGTTATTTGTTTGCTGACTAACTGCATTCTTTAGGATGTGTAAACAACCGATTAAAAATAGTCAAACAAGTTTGTTTCTCAAAGCAAAGTAGAATGGATGGATAGCTCCTAAAATTGGAGGTTTGATATGAAGATGGTAATGATGTTTTATTCCATTTTTTATACATGTTCCGGTATTGTATGTTTAGATAGTAACTTTTTAATTTAAGCAAAAAGTATTTGTCAAGTTTAAGGAAAAATATATATATGTTTGGTTTGTAAATTTGATAGACTACCAGTTTTCATCATACTTGAATCTAGCATAAAGTAACAATTACTGGCGCAAGCGAAACAGTTGAACATTATTTTGATTCTTAAATCACATGTAATTTTCATTTGCAAAGTTACTCCTTTAAATTTGAACTTAAAATCCATGAGCATCGAAAGGTTTAGGCAAACTTATACAGGCTTAAATATGATATTTTCATTACCACGTTTCTGTTTTTAATCACTTAGAATACATATAATTCATTTGGTTAATATTCATTTAAGGATAAAGTAATTATGCTATTCTTATTTTAGTTGTTGTTGGTTGTGGTTCAATGGATAAAGGAATATAATTTTAAATTATGTTATCGTGATGTCATTTCTACAACCTTGATACCACTAGCTGTTGCCAACTTTGCATCGTATTAATTCTCTTATTTTTAATATTATTTAATAGTTCAGAAAGTATTTTCTTGGAATAACTAATTGTGCAAAAAATTAGTTATCCTTAATATGATATATGTTGCAATGAATCATATCTGTGTTCATCCAGTTATCTTAGGTTTTTTTAATCGCATATTATCAATAATTTGATGTCGACTTGACTGTCTGCTCTGAAGAATTTGTGAATACCATGAAAATGGCGATAGCAGTTCGTTTGTTAATGCAGTTTTTTCCTATAATCATTAACATGTGTACTTAGATATTTGCCTTTGTTATTGTTCCTTAATCCTCAGTTCGATTTAACTCAGATGCGTTTTATGTCATTTGCAATCTTTCTATATGCACTGATCTGACAACTCTTTATTATCACAGTGTTGCTTATAAATGGCATGGACATTTGTGGTGAGAGGGCATGAGTAAACTGAACCAGGGAAGCTTATGCACTAGGTCGCGCTTCAAATTGGGGATTTGGCTTTCTAAATCGTGCATATCATGAGCATGCAGCAGTGTAGTAAAAGAAGCAGTGACTATTAATTGACAAAGCCTGGGGTGCACATCGGATTGCACTTTTGCATGGTCAGGAGTGGTTCACAGAGAGACACAAGAAGAAGAATGATTACTGGCAGGTAAAAGGTAAGAAAGGAATGTAGCAGTGTTTGTTCTGTGCTGCAAAGGTTAAGAAACAGAGGAGTGATTGTTAAATGTGAGGTGTGTGATGTGGAATAGTCTTTTTTATTAATATTGAATGAATATGTTACACTGTATTATATTAATAAAGCGCGGTGAATAGATTAGAAAGAAAGAAGATCACGAGAAGCCTGGGAGATTTTATTTATGAGGCTGTTATTGATTTATTTTTATGTATCTTTTTTCTATTTTGTAGTTATTTTCTTTAGCTTTTGGGCCGAGGTTCATTACAATTATATATACCTAGAAGGAGGTAAGCATGTAACACTTTTCTTACATTAAACACTGCATATGATCTTATTTTTATTTTTTAATTTGATATTCGGATTTTACAGAAATGGAAACAAAAAAGAAGAAAAAATGGTGGCATTTTGGAAAATAATTACCATTACTTCAGATAACTTCATAACTTCTCAGAATATCAACAACAAAGCTGATCTGGCTACTTTTGTATATATGAAGTATTACATAAGCTCCGTGCTACTAAGTAGAACAGCTTTTCTTTTTGTATGTACGACATCTGCTTATGACAGTTAGTTACATTCTTTTATTACTTTATATACATTGGTTTTTAATGTACATACACATGTTTTCTATATGCTAAAGTTCATTTATTCGTTAGGAGCTTTCTGTTATATGTGTCAGTAACTTAATCCTTGCTCTGCTAATTGCTTCTGGGTTCAAAATTGTTCAGTGATATATAGGAGTTGGTATTCAGATTTATTTTGATTTTTTTTATTTCAATTGATGCAATACACACTTCACTTTTTACTATTGTGTTTATTATACTCCAGATTTGAATGAAAGAGCAGAAATAGGGGAAGTAATCTTTGCACATAATTAAGCATGTTGTGCGTGCACACCACGTGCATGAATTGCTAAATGAGTAAGTTTATAATTGTGGAAGCAACGATATGTAGGGGATTAGGAAGGACACACAGCATATCACATATGCCTGGTAGGGAATGTGCTGATCATGAAACTCAACTGGCTGAGCATGGACTTGCAATAGCGCACGGGCCAACGCATCAGATTGAAGCAAACTAGAGGATAGTGCTGGAAAACCCAAGCATTTGTAGTGTTTTTATTTGGATAAGGCTACGAGAAAGAATATTGGTCATGCATAGAATGTTCACTAGATAACACGTGTAGGTTCAATACTCGGTTAAAGATGATATCTTCTGAAGCATTCGATGATGAAGAAGTCGTGAATGAATGTGCAGTAGATAGAGGCTGCACTTGGACATGAAGATGCACATCAAACTGCAATGGTTACACATAAGCTTGGACCATTGCAACATCTTGAACTTATGGAGCAACTAAAGCATCATCATGCGAACAGGGACAACGTGTGTTTGATAACATGGCGGTTCAACGCCAGTTGTTGGATGTGTTGAGTGTGCATATTCACAGCCTATAACAACAGCTTCAGAAACAATTCGTTGAGGATCAAGCACATGCAATGCCACAACAGTTTATGTATTAGTGGCAGACTGGTCGACTTGGACTGCATCTTAAGCATGACTAGGTTGATCACTGATAAATGGCCGAAGCATAGCTTTACTGGGGAAATATGTTGGACAGTGCATTTGTATGAGATGCACAGACTTTTGCATTTGATTGTAGCAACCAGTGGTAGTTGAATGAGCTTCAACCAGGGAACAAGGAGGAAGAGCATGGATAAGGGGATCGAGTCTTGCTTGCAATATGTGTCATTTGATTGCATAAATATTGATATACCTAACAAACTATCGTTCATTTCCATAAATATTGATATATTTTCTTGCAATAAAATAGTATATCATCATGCCTTGACAGACCATCGATTTTCATAAATATTGATATAATTGTTTGTTGTAAATTAACATGTAACAAATTATGATTAAGTTGATAAAATATGGCAGTTTACCCTAAGACAACAAATATCAATGTATTGATAAATGACAGATTTAAATTTTAGGATCCCGTCACTGATTCAGTTGTGTCCTAGCTTAGCTTTTGATAGTAAATCTATATTTCATTTTAAATTTAAGTTAAACTGCATTCAAGATGACTCATTACTGTTTATATTAATTGTTTTTTACATTACCGCTTCCGTTTTATGGATAATTTTTTGTTTAATTCCTTGATAATGAGTAGTCATACAACTATGTTTATATGCTTTGAGTAATTAGTAATTAGCTATTATTAGAACCAGTTGTTTACTCTAAATTTGCAATTAATAGTTGTTCATATATATGTACATATGAAGCAATAGAAACTACGACCAATTATTGTATCATCTACGTTTTTCGCTTGGAAATTGAGTGTCTTAACTCCTAACTTATGCTAGAAGGGTTCAATCCCAGTATCTTTAGATCGACCATCTATAGGCATATCCCTTTTCCTTAGAGAACAAGGTATCATTTATGTTTACATGCAAAGAATGCATTATGCACAGTAGTTTCTGATATTTATTTTATTACCTATGTATTTTGTTATTACTTAGAAAGTTCAAAGACAAACAATATTTCATGATTTGATAGTGTTTTTTCACTGGATGATCTAGTGATGGATGATTCAAAGCATGACAATGGATCAGGTACTACTGGAATAAAATTAATGTGAGGATTCCTATTCAGCTTATCAACACAAAGCTACATAGTAAAGAAGGAGGACATAATAAATCCAAGAGAAGTTTAAATATATAATTGCTTACAAATTTATGTACTACTTGGCATGTACTTGGAAGTGAAACCATGTAATGATTATGATTTGGGATTCTTTAACAAATTAATCAATTTTGTTGCTATTTCTATTTAAAATTATGCAGTATTACAAAATTCGATTTTAGATACCAAACAGGGTAACTTCAAACCTATCGTTGGCTACTGTGACACATCCACAGAAGTTACATCCATGACTTCCAATGCTTCCCATCAAGGTAGCATGGATCACACTTGCATTCTTTGTTTGATAAAAAAGTTTATTCAATACATGGCTTTCTATCATTTGCACTTCAATTATACAAGTGAAAAGCGAAGTTCTGAGGAAGATCTATATTGTTTTGCTATGTTTATGAGTAATTATGTTGTAATTTTCTCATTGTAAGAATGTTTCATTTATTTTTTGTAAACTGTATATGCAGCATTAGTACTCTATTCTATGTTTATTTTGTTACAATCGAACAATTTGTACATGTTTGCATCTGATGTTCTTTGCTCTTTGCTTCACAATCGAACAATTTGTACATGTTTGCATCTGATGGTCAATTTGTTCTTTGCTTTTTCAAGTAAGCAATTTGATGGTGGGATGCATGTTCATCTTTTCTCTTCTATTTGTGGAAGTGTGAAATCATATTAGAAATAGACATAAAATAAATTTATGCCAGTTTGCATGTTCATTTGGACAATTGAATATTTGGGTGTTATTTTAATGGTATTCAATGTATTGAGAGAGTGAAGACCACCTCGACTACATATCTTATCGTAAGATTATAAACCTTAAAATTATTGATAGTAATAATCACTTAAAATGGACTCTCTACTCATTTGAATCTTGGATAGGAGCACTGCGAATCCGTAGGCTTGGCTAGGTCTGCCAATAGATACTTTCAAATAAGAATAGCGTCATAACCGCATTCACAACTATTTTTGGATATCAGATATTTGTGTTTGCAGACATGGATGGATACAAATTGTTTATCATATTTGCTGATGGTGATAAATCTAAATATATACATCGGAAATTTTAGGTCAACCTTAAAAAATTCAGTCTTATTGTTTACAAAAATACAAAAAATAACAAATATGATGCTAACAAATAGTTTTGAGAAGTTAACGTGCATTAGATGTATATAATATAAACCATTACCTAATAAATAATAAATGCATATCCTTCAGTATGATAAATTAAAATATATAAACTGTAAACTTGACTAAAACCAAATGGTTAATTTTGGGATACGAATGGCTTCATATTCACATAAACATTTGTCTTCCTAACTACCATATATGTATTCATTTTTCATATTCAGGTGCAAATGGATTTGGGAATCCATTAATAGACTTAAGCATGGTTGATCCTAATTGACCGGTATACTAAAATTCAACTAATTTACAATATCATTGTCACAAACGTAAAAATCATTTGGGTAAGTATTATATGAAAACAACATACCTTCAAATACATTCAAACGCTTTAGATAAAATATTCTACACTAATCATAACAATATATGAACATGAATATTTAAGAATATAATCTTCTTTCAATAAAAATAACTACAGAAAACATCCTATTTTCAATTTGTATTAGTGTTCAGTACAAATACACCAATGTAAGCAAAATTCATCCACGTATTACAAATATAATACGACCATCTCAATATAATTACGGTGTTGCCCGTGTGTGTAGCACGGGCCACGCACTAGTTAAATTAGCAAGTAGAGTACACAACTGTGTATTTTTTGGCTATGTTATTAATATAGCAAGGCATATAGATTTTATGATCTGAATGCACATATTATAATTGAATCTAATGACACTGATTTTTATGAATTGAAACTTCCTTTTAAATTAAGGAATAGTGTGGGCACATCTAATAATATTATTCCCGTAAGAAATGAACAAAATCTTTTAAAAACGAACCTAAAAGAAGTAAAAGAACTAGAATTGCAAAAGGTTATGGTTTAGATTTTTATGCTTACATTTTAGAGAAGGACCCCTTAAAACTCCAGGAAGCCTTATCTTCGTTAGATGCCGATTTTTGGAAAGAGGCTATAAATGATGATATGGATTCTCTTGAATCCAATATGACTTGACACTTAGTTGATTTACCACCTGGTTGTAAGACCATGGGTTGTAGATGGGTACTTAAATAGAAACTAAAACCCGATGGAATAGTTGAAAAATATAAAACCCGTCTAGTAGCCAAGGGTTTTAAGCAAAGAGAAAATGCAGACTTTTTTTGATACCTTTTCACCTGTAACTAGAATTACATCTATTCGAGTATTAATTTCACTTACTTCTATTCATGATTTGCTAATACACCAAATGAATGTTAAAACTGCATTTTTAAACAGTGAATTAGAAGAGAAAATTTATATAGACCAACCTAAAGGTTTTGTAATTCATGGATAAGAACACAAGGTTTGCAGATTAGATAAATCTTTATATGGTCTAAAACAAGCACCTAAACAATGGCATGAAAAAATTGACAACTCGATTGTTTCATATGGTTTCAAAATTAATGAGAATGGCTAATGTATTTATTATAAATATGAGAATGACATTTGCACTATTATATGGTTGTATGTAGATGATCTATTTTGGGTTTAGACCTTCATGCTATTAATATGGTTAAATATATTTTAGGTGCCAACTTTGATATGAAAGACCTAGGAGAAGCGAGTGTAATAATTGGTATTAAGATCACTATGTCTAATAAAGGAATTTCTTTGGATCAATCTTATTATATTAAGAAGATATTAAAGAAATAGAATTACATTGACTGTAAACCGACTTGTATACCATATGATCCAAGTGTAAAACTATTTAAGAACACTGGTGAAGATGTAAGACAATCTGACTAGGAGAACATCATTAGCGGTCTTCGGTATGCCACTGATTGTACTAGACCCGATATAGCATATGTCGTAGGATTATTACGCAGTTTACTAGTAGATCTAGTATTGAGCATTTGCATGCTATTGAAAGGGTCATGGGATACCTAAAACAAGCCAAGAACTTTGGATTACATTATGGAAAGTTTCCAGCTATACTTTAAGGATACATCGATGCAGATTGGAATACTTTATCCGATGTTTCTAAAGCAACTAGTGGGTATATTTTTAGCATAGCTGGTGGGGCTGTTTCTTGGAAATCCAACAAACATACTATTTTGGCTCATTCCACTATAGAATCTGAGATGATAGCACTAGCAACAGCTAGTGAAGGAGCATATTACTTAAGAAATCTGCTAGCTAAGATTCCTTTATGGGAAAAACCGTTACTAGCTGTGTTGATGATTTGCGATAGTACCGCGGCTATTGCAAATGTCCAGAACCATTATTATAACGGTAAGAGATGACATATACATCATAAGCACAACACTGTAAGAGAGCTACTCTCTTTGGTTGCTGTTAGAGTGGATCATATTCACACTGATGAAAATTTGGTGGATCCTTTGATGAAAGGATTGACCAGAGAGAAAGTCCATAAAATATCCAAAAGGATGGGACTATTTCCCTTAGACACTCACAATGATAACCAACTTATATGATTGGAGATCCCAAGAACTAAGTTTAATGGACAAACAATAAGTTGTGAAGTGATAAGAGGTGAACATGATATATTATAAAATGTTTAGAAGCACGTAATCCTGTAGCGATTAGAGGATAAGGTAATAGAAACTCTTAATGAGATCTATACTGTATGTGGAGTGGGGTACCTAAATATAGGAGTGCTCCTGATAGACTCACTTTTGTGAATGCGCGAATGAGGATGTTTTCTATGAAAACTTCATCGGCAAAAGTTTTCTAGAGCATTCACTAAACTGAGATAGATGGGCATGACATTAAAGCATGGGCTAGTTGAAAGCACTTTAGAAAGATTTTGAGTGGTTTGATGTCAGAAATAGAGTTCAAGACTACATGTCACTCTAGTATGTTCTAAACCTTACTCACTATGCAAAGGTTCAAATAAAAAAAATACCTTTATTTATGCACAATCCTATATTTTCAAAAATAGCTTGGAAATGTTTTTTTAATAATTCAAGTAGAGGATTATTGAAATTTTAAGAGAATTATTTAAAAAGTTAAATTAATGGTACTAAAATTCGTAGTGAATGACATTGTATAATGATAATATATTTATAAGCTATTATTATTGAGTCATTGGAAAAATTAATGGTAATAAAACTTGTAATGAATGACGTTGAATAATGTCAATATATTTATGGGCTACTATTATTGAGCTATTGAAAAAATTAATAGTAATAAAATTCGTAATGAATGACAATAATTTCAGATCCGTTAACAATCCCTAATTTCAGTAATGCATACAATTTCCATTTTGCCTATGTAATTGATAGATAAGCAGAAGTAAATGTATAATGCAACAAACAATTTTCTTTCTTCTTCTTCACCCTCTTTCATTTCTCTCTCTACAGAATTCTTCCAAGCATCTAAATTAGAAGGTGCTAAATTCAAAACGATTTGTTATCGTGCAAGCATCATATCTACCAAATTTTAGAGGTAGTTTTATCCTAAGGATGCAGGGGTTGATAGCTAGCCTTGTACCTTGGGGCTAAGCCATGAATAATCTTAAAGAAAGCAATGAAGTATGCGACTCAGCCATTTCCAGCAGTCAGATCCAACATGTCCACATATCTTGTGAGCCCTAAGTTCTTTCATGATCTTTATCGTGGTATTGTTTCCACAAAACAAAGTCATGGGATTCTCTAATTTTGGAACCATCCCTAACTTAGTTATAAATTTGTACAATTATATTTATACAGCTTTCATTATGGTGCTATTCAAGGTAAAGTACTTAGCCTTTTGGTCAAATAAACTAGCACTACTTGTTTGGAATATTTCCAACTCAAAGCTCCTTAATTAAGGTTGAATATGAATTTAGAATTGACATACTATATTCGATATCACTTATAAAGTTTGGATCTGAACTCCTTCTTAAGGAGTTTGTTGTTTCCATAAAAAAATTCTTTAGTACTTTGTAAATACTCGAGAATACTCATAATGAACATTTAGATATTTTAATTTGGATTTGATACTCGCTTAATGCATCAATTACATAAGAAAATAGTGGTATTGTAGACAACATAGCATATATAATAATTCATATTGGTGATGCACAAGGAATCCATTTCATATGCTCCACATTGAACATTTTAATATGGTATTTATGTATATCGTTTGGAAAAATCCCAACGTCCTTACTTGTAGTTTTAGAAATGTTTTAGTATCTTTTAATATTCTTTCTCACAGACATGTGCTTTCTGCAATTTTGATTGATGATCGAACTATTTGATTTTTCTATCAAAATATTTGCTCAATTCTGATGCTTGTTGAACGATACTATCATATTAGTTCTTGGATCTTATCCAGCACTTACAAACTCATTTATCGCTCCCACAACATCATGATATTTTGGCTATCATGCACAAACGGTCTATTCTAAATCATTATTCAAAATTTCTTTTAACATAAATATACCAAATTTAAAGTCATACTGGGCTATAATTTTGCGAGTAGAATCCAAATTAACTTAAACACATTGGCTAACAAATTTGTTACACTCATTTCAACTATTGAAATTTATGAGGGTATTCTTCATCAATGTTTCTTACTACATTCCAACTGCATCGACCTTCTTTTTGAAGACATAATTGGGACTGATGGATCATATCTCTTTGGTCATGACTATTAAAATCATATTACGATAATGTACTTGGAATCTCTTTCAGATTTAAGCATCCTACTGTAAGACCCTGTAATTTTACGAAATTAAATAATTAAATTAAAATGGTAAAATCGTAATTTTTAACATGAATGGCAAAATAGTTATGTCTACAGAAATTGGAATTAGGCTTTGAGATCTATTCCATTGCATCCAGAATGTCGTGTACAGTCATAAAACATATATAATATGCTAAATTTGGTTAAAGGGCTAGAAATTAGAATAGTGACATCTTCGTAACGTATTAATTTTGAGATTTTGGCCTAGATATTATATTTTTTAGCCTATGAATAGATCTCTAACCCTATTTCCTAACCATAATTCTGCATTAACTGTCTATCACTAATTCATATCTTCTCCATCATCTAATCTCTTAGCAAAATCAAACTAATACCACACCAAATCTAATCCAAGTTAAACAAATTTATACATATAACCGATCACCGCGAAGAGAGAAATGCAATTAATCAAAGCTATCGAGAGACTTGGCATTTTCAAGGCATGGAAATTTTGGACAACGAAGGAGATGAAGAATCTACATTAAATCGGAGAGTAGGCATGACAAACGGATGAGTGAAATTTATCATATTTGTGTAAATGTTGGTAAGACGTAATAATTCACCTTTTATGATCTTAAACCAAATTATAATGATGTAATTAATAACTAAAAACTGATTTTTCTACACACTTGATTTGGATGTAGTATGACATGGCTAGATGGTTAAAAGTAATTTTTTATCGATTTTAGAAGGTTAATATCCTTCTAATTAAAAAATGTGAAATAAATATCATCCCAAACTAGACATATTATGTTTTAAAATTGTAGTTCTGGACAACATGAATCTACTGGTGGTGTTCATTTGTTTATTGGGTTTACAGATTGTCCAGAAAATAGGATGGAAGTTCGATAAACGTGGACTTGTATGTTTTGATCCAACGGTAAAACACGATATGGCGATTTGAAAGTATGGCCAGATAGAGTTAGGGGTATGTTCTAGGGACAATTATGTAATTTTTTACATAAATCTAACTCGATAACCAATCTTGTTCAATATTACACTTTTGATTTGCTTGACCGAAATAAAGAATATTCAAAATAAACCACAGGATTTAATTATTTTTTAAGAGTTGAAAATTAATTAAATTAATTAATATTTATGAAATATTAATTATAAAATTTTATTTAGTTTATTAGATTTCATTAGTATTTAGTAAAGTACATATATAAAAGTTATAAACGTGCGTATCGATATACGATATCGGTAGAATGTTTAAATTCGATTTAAACATAATAAATACTAAAATGGGCTTTAAATAAATTAAATTGATTAATATTTTTGAAATATTAATTGTTAAAATATTTCTTATTTGGTTTGTTTTATTTCCATTCGTACTTAATAACACGTGTATATATAAATTATAAACGTGCGTATCGATATAATATATTAATAGGAAATTTAAATTGGATCCAAATAGTGATTATACCAATTGAATTTTGGAAAATTTTGGATCCAAATCTCACACATGATTGCCGGCCATGATATTGAGAATGAAAGGGTTTTCGAATTTTAAATGGAAGGGCAAATTTAATTAAAGGAGAGAAAAGACCATATCTTTATTAAACATTCATTTCCTCCTTTAATTAGATATTGCTTTGTCATTTTCTTTCACTCTCCATACAGAAACATCAGGGCCGAACTCTAATGGTGGCTAGAGCTCAAAATTCCAAAGCTTTATCAAGCAAAATTAAATAGAAATAGATGGTTAACTCCTGTTTATTGTAGATCTCAAGATTGATCTATTATATCTAAGATTTATTTTATCATTCAAAATGTTTCTCTTGGCTTAATCCTAAGGTAATTCTATATTTTTCTTATATAACTTTTAATTTTATTTACATCCCTTTAATTCTCTATCTCTCCCATCAGTTCATATGCATGAATTTGGACCATGACTTGAATATCTCAATTCCTCCTTTTTGAATCAACTTACTCTTATCGTGTTGATTTAATTAAAAAAAACCTATGCTATGCTTTCTATTACTTATTTGTTATAAATAATGATTATTTTATTCACCTCTATTTTGTATGTTTATTTATCATGTATGTTTAACCTAGATATAGACCTTTTTATAATGAATTGTGCATTCCTATGTTGTCATATTTTATTATTGTTTTAATTATTTGAAATGATCTTGTTAATAAGTCAGTTTTCATATTATAAGATTAGATTTGAATGTTTACATATGAATTGCAATGTGAATAAAACTTTGAAATAATTTTGTTAATTAATTATAGTTGACAACATAATATGACGACTTAGTTGTCTTATGTTTAGATTATTCGAAAACAAATTTTCTAATTAAAACAAAAGAGGAAACATTAATTTAGTGATTTATTTCTTATTTTAAAACTATATCTAGACTAGTACTAGATCTTTGTTTAAAAGACAAACATTCAAATTCACAAACTATTTGGGTAAAAAAATTATTCTGTTTTACTTTAGATTTTGTTTTGGTTTGTGTGTGTATATAAATATAAATATTTATGTAATAATATTTATTTGTGTATATGTGTATTTAACTCAAAATTTCAAAAGGGGTTTTATGTAAAATATAGTTGTAAACTTTGAACCACTTTAACTAGATATTGTATTAATTGATTTATTGCATGTTATATAAATAAAGCCTATTTAAATATAAACCACTATACAAGATATTTATATATGTATGTACACACACACACATATATAAATATATATTTACTTAATAAAAAAACCTTTTTTGTTTTGGACGACAAAGGAATATATAAAGGGACATGTTCCGGTGCAAATCCCAATACCTAAACAACGTTCACATTAACTATATACACTTCTCATATGTTGCACTTGCACTTTTACACATGGTTGCATTTGATACCCTCATCATAATATACAAACAATTTAAAAATTAAATTAAACTAATTTTAGATAACCGTAATAAAATGAAGACTTTATTCAAATGAAAATTTAGAAACGTTTTAAATGAATTTAGACCACATAAGCCCAATAATGATCCAAAAGGAATTTTTATTGAAAATTACCCTATAACTCCACTGCGGACTGGTCCATTTCCAACAATGGTATCAGAGCGAGGTTGGTTGAGACGTTCACCTGGTATATTGGATGTACCAAGTTTGAACCCTTCAACCAGCATGATAGATGGTTCTCACATTGTGATTTGTGACGATGCATTGCTTATGCGTGTCTTGTGATGGTTATGCTAGTTATGATGCTGCATATAAAACTTGGCCATAAGGTACCTATTGTGTCACCTCAAAGGAGTTCGGGCCAGAGCAACAATGGTATCAGAGCCCAATAACTTATGCAGACTAAATTAGTCTTGTTTCGGCTAACTAATTAAGCTTTCCCATTTAGCACAGTGTCTAGAAAGGTGTCTAGGATTGGATTTGGGTAATCAAGTACCATGTCCTAGCTAGTTACCGGGGTGGCCTGAAAAGCGAAGTGAGCTCAAAGGTTGCCCCTATTAGAAAAGGCCCAATTTGAATTGGGTTATAGGCTAACTTTCAAGACTATTTTAAAAATTAAAGTAAAGATTTTAAATTTAAAAGTTAAATTTAAAATGAAACATATTTATTATTAAAGTTATAATATAAAATTAGTTTTCAAAATTTTTAAAAAGATAAGAAAATTTCAAAGTTTTTGAAAATTTAAACATTAACTTCGAAAACTAATTTGTTAATAAGATTAATAAAATAAATTAGTTAGATAAGTAATTAATTAAATATTTATATATGCATGTATTATATATATTGATATATGTTATATTTTCTTAAAATGTTTAAGATTTATAAATATACATGTATGTATATATAAAACGACTCTCAAAATTAATGTATTTTAACTAAAAGTGTTTAATTAAATAAATAAATTAAAGGTTAATTAATTAAATTAAAGATATATGTGTGTGTGTGTATGTGTGATATATATGTATTACTATAAAGGTTATAGCATATACTGTAAAGGTTATAGTATACGTATCCAATATAAAAGTTATATTAGAACAATAATTTAAAATTAATTAAATAAGTTTTAATAATGTTATACATAATATTATTATATAAGTTAATGAAATATAAAAGTTATATAATAATTAAACCTATATAATATGAATGTATAAAACAAAGGTGGAAAATTAAAGAAACCCAAATAGACTTAAGGAATAAACACATACGTACATCTACGTATGCCATGATATCAGACGTGTTCGACACTTGAATCACGAGGGTATTTCATCAGACATACATTAGTCCATAAATCGATATCTCTCAATTAAATATATTAAGGGTAATGGTTCTTTAATATAAGCTGTGTCCTCTACCATTTATATTAATAAATACTTGCATACTCTTTGGTTATTGAGCAAACTCAAGCTAGAGATGTTATGTGTAGTATTATTAATATATTGACTAGACGAGGTAAGATAACTGTATGTATTTGTTGAGCAAACTCAAGGTACATACAATATACTTAAGCCATTGTAAAATAGTTGGTATGAGTGAATAATTTCTTTTGATTTGTTGAGAAAACTTAAGGTCAAAATGAGATTAGGACAAGGAACCATAGGTTAGAAGTTGTATATGATACAACTGATAAAGGGTTATCCATCGTTTGTGGGGTTATGACTTGTTGAGCAAACTCAAGGTCAGAATCCCAAGATAGATGAGTCATGACACCCACTAGTAAAGTCGAAAAACTTTTATGTTTCATCTTAGAGTTTGGAGAAACATATAAGAATAGTCGGAGCCTTATTAGAAAAATGGATTGGTAATGTTTAGCCTTTCTAATATTGTAAGAACCAATGCTATATAATGTTATAATAATCTACATCGATAAATTTGTGCATTTAATATGATTGATGAAAGTTTATCAATTAAAATATACAAATGAAACGAATTGAATATTGACAAATAGAAATATAATATATATTTACTAGTAAACACTTCTTTCACGTTAATGTTTTCTACACCCATGCAAGTACCTAATTTTACAACTACTAAATACATTCGTAATTTGGTTGCTTACATCTTTATTTTCCTGAGATAGTGTAGTGCTTTCTATGAGTTTCGAACTCTAAAAGCAATACAAGATTATGGATATTTGATCCATATACTATCGCATATAAGTGTTATACAGAGAACGGTCATAGTTTGTATTGAACGATACTTCAATGAAATTAGTTCATTCAAAGTAAGCAAATAAACCACACCTGAGATCAAGTTTCCAATGTGATTCATTACAATGAAGATCATATTATGTTAAATGTAACACTAGACCAAAACCACAAGATAGATCTAAGAACTCGATCGTTGAAATGTTAGTTTGATCAGTTTACGTAAGGTGCAACATAATTGTTATCTTTAAATGTTAAAGACGGTCGAGTGCGCTTTTGTAAAGAGTTCGTTATGATATTGTAGTAAGGTTTTTCTTTTGAATGGTTTGACTATTTAAAAAGTGGAATGAATGTATAAGAGTAGACGTGATTCAAGGTACAATTGGAATGAAGAGAGTGAATGGTCACCTTTACTTTATAAAGAAACATCGAAAATGAAAATTGTAAAATAATAATTGATACTTAACAATGGAATAAGATATATGATTTCTATTTCAAAATGTATTTTCATATAGAAAATTGCTTTCTATGAGATTTATTTCTTTGAGTTCAAGATAATTGATCAAAGAACTCCCATTGTAAACTAGTTATAATATATGAAATAAATAGTATATACTAAATGGATGATGGACTTCCGTATTCAGTTTTATTATAGTAATGGTAGAAATAATGGGAGCATGCCACATAACACTTATTGATTGCATCAAACTACGAAAATTATTTTCGTAAAATGTACCGCTTATTATTTATGAAACAATATCCGTTCTTCGAAGATGACGGAAGAATAAATATTGTTTTATTTCAATGAGAATATTGTCAATATTCGTTATGAAATAAAACTATAGTGTGGTGTTTGTTTTCATAACAAGAGTGATGCATTGGAAAATACCAAAGTATCCAAAATTATTTACAATTATTATAGAATTATAGACTAAGCCATAATTCTGAGAAGTAATTCTTCAATCATATGGCACTAGTGAGTTATACCTCGGATAATTAAAGGCAAAGCACCCATTCAGTGGGATCATCATAATAGTTGATGATCTATTCGGGTTGGTACATATAGAATATGCAATCACAAGTTCGATAATACAAAAATGGTTCCACATACTTCGTTATATTCACCGATGAATTATCGCAAGCATGAATATATGTATTTGATATATATGGGGCATGTCAACAAGTTCATCGAATATAAAATGGAAGTAAAATGAAATAACGTACAAAAGAAATGATCCAATTTGATCAAATATGTGAGTATATTGGAAAGAGTTCCAAATGTACCTAAAATGAATTAAGATTTAGTCTCAAGAGTCACTCCTCATTATAACATACAATAATGTGGTTATAAGGAGTAATTAAACTTGGTTTGACAAAGAACGATTAAATAATGAGTGAAGTTGAGTTAAATTCTTTCTATAAGATGTGTACTTAAGAGTAGTATAAAAGGTTAAGATTGATATAATCAAAAGAATAGTTTACAAAGTCATACAAGATATGGGTTTATAAGAAACCTCATCATGTCCCAGGCCAAGGAGTTGGCAAGCTATGTGAGTCGAAGGACTGCACGTAATATTTGTACATAAGAAATCTTGTATGAATCACCCTAAAGGAGTTTGGTGATGATAGTCATTGGATGACCGATTTTTGTTATTAAGGTAAATATTGTGAACTAATACCAAGTCAGTTTTATGTATGACAATTCATAAACTGTTATTGAATGCTCATTCCATTGCAATAAGAAACAATTGTTGTTTCAAGAAAAACCAACTTCACAGCAAAGGAATTTCTGTATGAAATTATTGGTAGTAAAATGGATTTTGATACAATCCAAGGATAAAACTGATTGCAAGGGATGAAATGAAATTAACCAAATATAAATGAATGCATAGTATTAAAGTGTCTAATTATTATTCTTGCACATTTAAGAAGAAACTATCAGTTTCTTATCAATGTCAAGAATAAATAATCCTCACTTGTTTAGTTAAACCATTAAGAGTATTGACTCTATGATAGCGTGCGATGTGCAAATCCGAATTAGATTCCAAGTACATTTTCAAAATATGATTTTGATAATTGGGCCGGAAGAGATATGATACATCGGCCACTAATCTATCTTTAAGAGAAAGGCAAATGCAGTTGGAATATAGTGAGCCATATTGATAAGAATAAAATTGCGAATTTCAATTGTTGAAATTAGCATAACAGAATCTCCATTCAATGTGCTTAAGTTGATTTGGATTCTACCTACAGATTGATCGCCTTGTATGACTTGTGTTTTGGTACATATGTATTGAAATGGAAAATTCTAAGTAAAAATTTAGGCTAGGCTGTTTGTACATAATAACCAAAGTGTCTCGAAGTCAGTGGGAGTAATATTGAATTTGTGAGTTTTGGACATAATCCAAGATCAATACGAAAGTATCGTTCACAAGCATCAAAATTGAACAAGCATTTTGATAGAAATGTCAAATAGTTTGATTTCAGTCAACATGCAGAGAAGCGTGTGTTCATAAGAAAGAAAGTTGAAGGTACATTGATATTTCTAAATATAAGAAAACAACACTGCTAATTATTAACGATGCACTTATGTTAAAATCAGCTTTTAGTTGTTTTAATACTTGACGTTGGATTTGCAAATGATATCTTTTATATTGAGTATAAAGGACATTAGGAATGTCCCAAACAATATGTAGAAACGCCTTGTTAAAAAGTTCAATAAGAAACATGTAAGATGGATTTCTTATGCATTGGCAATAGGAATTATCATACATGTTATATTGTCTACGATATCGTGATTTCTTTATGTGTCGATAAATGAAGCAAATTTCAAATCAAAATTAAGGTCACTAAATGGTAGTTTAGAGTGTTCTTGTGTATTTATGAAATACATGAGAATTGTTTATAGAAACAACGAACTCCTTATGAAGGAGTATTCAGACTCAAACTTCATATGTCATATTGAGTATGGTATGTCAATATAAAATTCATGTTCAAAGCTTGGTTAAGAAGCTTTAAGTTGGAAATGTTCGAAATGAGTGATTGTGGATGATTCAAAAAAAGGCCAAGTACATCGCCTTGAATAACGCCATAATAAAGGCAGTGTATATACATAATATATGCACAAATTTATAACCGAGCTGAGGGTAATTCCAAATGCTGAGGATCTCATAACATTATTATATGATAATATTGTCGTGATATAGTTCATAACAGAACTTAGAGCCCACTAGAGGTTGGGAGACATACTCCATATTGTTCCACATGATAAAGGACGTTTATTAATGTCAGAGAGAGTTGATTAACATAATAGATAATTGAAACATAATAGCATACCCATTCGTTGAGGGACTGACTCGATTGGTTTTGAAGAAATCGATTAGAGAAGTTGGAATAAGATTCCATAATGAACACCAAGAGCAAGTGGGAGATTAATAGAGTTAGGGGCATATCCTAGGGGCAATTATATAATTTGTTATATAAATCTAACTTGATAACCAATCTCGTTCGAAATTAAAAGTGTTTCCTTTCTTTTATATATTTGTTATAATGTGCCACAAATAATTAAATATTTTATTAAAATATATTTAACAGAAAATCCATAAATGGTGTGTTTGTGATAGTAATTACAAATAGTTGTAGTCATGAGTATTGTATCACAATATAGTAAACACATCATTCTAAATATTCCTAGTCAAAATGCATCGAGACTGGATATCGATGCATTCATTGAGATTAGAGTATGTAATGCTCTTCAAATGTTGGGTAATATATTACTCATGACTGCTGGGGGCACCAAGGGCTTACGTACTGATAGTTATTGGATAACTATTGAATGACTCAATCGATAGTTTTCTATTGGTTAATATAACTAAGGCCAAACAGAAAATATCGATGTGATTAATTTATACCGTTCTTTTGACTTGAGAATACTATCGATTTCGATATGAAAGCTCTGCTTTGATTATAGTTAGGTCATGGCACAAAGTCCATCGAATGACTATGTTGGGTCAAGTGGAAGTATTGGAAGTGAAACAGTATTCAAAAGAGGATTTGTCTCCTCAATTATGTAGGTTTAGTATCATAGTTAACTAAAGTCAACTCAAAGTCAAAATCTCTAGTTAGAATAGTTCGGTTAATAGTAATTGTTATTATTGAACCAAGGACTTTGTGTTTAGAATATAGAGTTAAATATGGATGATATTCGAATTTTGACCATTAGCAATTTTCATAAGTCCAAAATAATATGGTTTTGACGAAGAAAATTGGTGTAAATAATTGCCACTAATAGGCAATGCTTATAATAAGAAAAATTAGATTTTACTGAAGGATGTGTAAGCGAAAAATTTGGCTAAAATTTCACACCACTAGCTAATAACAATTATGAAATTTAATATTTGAATTGTTCAATAGCAATCGCTGACTGAATTTACACCTTTGAGTCACACAGTCGAAATGAAGAATATTCCCAATAAACCACACGATTTAATTAATTTTTAATAGTTGAAAATTAATTAAATTAATAAAAATTTATGAAATATTAATTATAAAACTTATTTATAGATGTAATTAGTACTTAGTAAAGTGCATATATAAAAGTTATAAACACTCGTACTGATATACGATATCAGTAGAATGTTTAAACTCGATCTAAACATAACAAGTACCGAAATGGGCTTTAAGAAATTTAAATTAATTAACATTTATGAAATATTAATTGTTAAAATATTTCTTATTTGATTTGTTTGATTTCCTTTAGTATTTAATAACGTGCGTATATAAAAGATATAAACGCGCGTATCAGTATACGATATGGATAGGAAATTTAAATTGGATTTAAATAGTGGCAATACTAATTGAATTTGGAAAATTTTGGACCCAAAGCCACACATGATGGCCGTCCATGATTTTAAGAAGGGGATGGGGTTTTTGAATTTGAAATGAAAGGGCAATCTTAATTAAAGGAGAGAGAAAGATCATATGTTTATTACACATTCATTTTCTCCTTTAATTAGATATTGCTATGTCATTTTCTTTCACTCTCCATGTAGAAACATCAGGGCTAAATTATATTGGTGGCTAGAGCTTCAAAATTCCGAAACCTAATCAAGCAAAATGAAATAGAAATATGTGGTTATCAGTTGATTGTTGTAAATCTAGAGATTGATCTATTGGATCTAGGATTTATTCTATCATTCAAAGTGTTTCTCCTGGCTTCATCCTAAGGTAATTCTTTATACACCTTTTACTTATTTTTACATCCCACTATTTCTCTATCTCTCCCTTCTTTTCATATGTGTGAATTTGGATTATGGCTTGAATAATATCTCAATTCCCCCCTTTGAATCAGCCGTATACTCTTATCATGTTGATTTAAATTAAAAACCTATGTTACGCTCTATGACGTTACTTGTTTGTTGTGAACAATAATAATTTTATTCGTCTCTTTTCTATATATTCATTTATCTTTTATGTTTAATCCAGATCTAGGCCTTCTTATCACAAATTTTTATATGCTTATGTCGTTAGAGTTTATTATTGTTTATTTTTTTTGGAACAATCTCGTTAATGAGTCAATTTTCATATTACAAGATTTAGATTTGAATGTCTACATATAAATTTCCATGTGAATAATAATTTCATTAATTAATTATAGTTGACAACATAATAGGACGACTTACCCGTCTAATATTTAAATTATTTTAAAACAAATTTTTCTAGTTAAAACAAAAGAGGAAACATAAATTTAGTGATTTATTTCTTATTATACAACTGTATCTGGACTAGTACTAGGTCTTTCTTTAAACGACAAACATTCTAATTCACAAAATATTTAGACATAATTTTTATTTTGTTTTATTTCAAATTTTGTTTTGGTTTGTGTGTGTATATAAATATATATATATATATATATATATATTTATGTGTGTTTGTGTATTTAACTCAAAATTTCAAAAGTGGTTTATGTAAAATATATTATTGAACTACTTTAATTAAATATTGTATTCATTGATTTATTGCATGTTATATAAATAAAGCATATTTCAATATAAACCACTCTACAAGACATTTACATATGTATATATGTATATATGCATATATATATATATATATATATATATATATATCTGTGTGTGTATATATACATACACACACATATATTTATTTAACCAAAAAAACTTTCTTGTTTTGGAATACAAAGACATATGTAAAGGGGAATGCATCTATTGCATTGTAAATTCCAACACCTAAATTTTTTTCACATTAACTATATATACTTCTCATATGTTACACTTGCACTTTACACATGAGTGCATTTGATGTGCTCATTGTAATATACAAACAATTTAAAAATTAAATTAAACTAATTTTATATAATTGTAATAAAATGAAGACTTTATTCAAAGTAAATTTAGAAAAGCTCTAAAAGAATTTGGACAATAGAGGCCTAATAAAGATCCAAAAGGAATTTTTTAAAATTTACCTTTTAACTCCGTTGCGGGCTAGTCTATTTCCAACAGGCTATGTAGACGGGAAGAGCTCATGCTCATGGTGTCCTCCGATCATCTTGGAGTGGAGCTATGCGGCCAGAATTTCTTCAGAGGATGCTAACAGCTGTGGCAAGGTTGGTGGCGTCGGAGGCGATAAGGGTAGGGTATCTCGACTTGGCTTAGCATGGAGAGTTTGATGGTTGTAACGACCCAAGATTTTAATTAAATTTAAATTGATAAGTAATTTAATTTTTTGAATTAAAATTTGTAAAATTAATTATAAATTGAAGCGAGTTTCCCCGATTCAAATATATCTTGTATAAATCATTTAAATTTAAAATATTGTAAGTATATGTATATATGTGAATATATATATATATATATTTGGGTATATATGAGTCAATTTAGAATTATAAATATATATGTTTGATTTGAATTTAAATTGTAAATAAATGATTTGAAAATAAGGATACAAAATATATATATGATACAAAAGTATAGAATGAATACATTGGATAAAATTTAATAACAAATGAAAATATAGAAATTCACATATACTATCAAATAAATATAAAGATAAATAGTATTTAAGTTAGAAAATAAATAATGGAGATAGAAATAAATAAAATAAAAATAGAAGTTTACTTGTATTACAAATTATAAGACCAAACCAAACATACATTCATTTACACTAGAAAAAAAAATGAAACAAATACATATTCATAAACAGGAATGTATACTTGAACAAGAAAGAAAGACAAACGGATATGTGTTGGCTGGCATGAGAAGACAAAGACAATAAAATATATAAGTATGTACACATGAAAAATAAAACAAGCCACCAAACATCTCCATATACTTTTGCCGCAGCCGAATAAAAGAAAAGAAAATTTTATAAATGAGATATGGTACAAAGTCAATTAATGCAAGCCATTCCCAAATCACCTCAACCTCCATTTGCTAGGGAAAAAAATCGCTGACCATTGCCTAAAAATATCACTGATGATTTGTACAAATTTTATATCAACTTGTACAAAATATTATACCCTGTACAAAACCTATCTCTGTATATTTCCTTCATTATCTCCAATTCAGTTCATTCATTTTTACTAAGGAAACCAAAAGATAATATCATTTTAACTTAAACAATCATTCAACTTAAAACCATCAAGTGATCAAAAGGAAGGAAAGCTGAGATCAAGAAGGCTTCCAGCTAACAGTTCAACCAAGATTTCAACTTTCAAATTCAAAAAGCTTAAACCTTCAAACTTCAAATTTTCTGGAAATAAAAAATGATCAGGGTGAGTAAACAACCTGTAATTTAAACTTAAGTTATATGTATTGAAATGGCTCTGCATATATCCATGTATCAGTGTATATCTCCTTCTCTGTTTAGCTTACAGGGTAGTATCAAACAAGAAAATTCAATTTCTTATTTTCTAAGTAGTATCAGGCTTTGGGTTTAAAACGAAATGGTTGTGTTTAAGTATGAATTATAATTTAAAAATCGTTTCATGAAGTACAAGTATATACAGTGAAGAAAAATTGAGTTTTACAGTAAAAACAAAATCTTGTAATAAATTCAAGTGTCTTAAAACATTGATTTGATTACCTAATTTGAATAAACATACACAGTTATGATTTTTAAAAGCAATATGATGATTTTTACTTAAGTAGTCTAAGAGCAGTTCGAATTCAAACCAAATTTGTATTTTTCCTAATTTCTGGAGAACGATTTAATTATAACCATTGAAATTTAGTTTGAAGCTTGTTTAAGCTTCTGTGATGATGAGAAAATTGCTAAATAATTTTTCGAATGCACGAATTTATCGAACAAACCCAAAGTAAGGTTTAAGTTCGAAGTTGCAGTGAGTTGGAAGAATGGTGATTTCATCACCTAGGAGCGATCGAGCTGTATATGTTTTTGGGGAATGATAGTACGAGGTGTTGACGTGATATGGCCGGAAGCGTGGATTTTCTGGTGAACTATGCGAGGAGAATGAGGCGATTTCGTGATGGTGGTTTTGGTCCAGTTCATGTCAGACTGCTCGATTTCGAATTCGAGACATAGGTGGAGTTTGGGTGGTCGCGAATCGATCTAGGGATGATCGTCGACTTGTTCGACGTCGTGGCGATGGCCTGAGTTCGCCAGTGGCGATATGCACGTGCACGAGTACGTGGTGTCTGGGTGGTTGTTTGTTTGCCTGGGAAGAGCTGATCTTCCTCGTGTCGTAACCGAGTAGATAGAGCAGTTTAGTACTCGAGTAGATCGAGCAGTTTACTCGAAGCATTTTTGTCTGGCCTCGGGTCAGTTTTGATTTGTTACAGGTTTTCGTGGAACCTGTCTGTTTAATTTAAACAAGATTTGAATTTAAAAGAGATTTTAGTATAAGTCTAGAATCAGAATTTGGAAGATGGAATTCAAATTAACTTTTGAATTCTAGTTTGAAATAAATAAAGTTTTATAAAATTTAAAGTATTTAAACAACTTTAAAATGTTCAAGTATATTTTATAAAATGATTTGAATTTAAAAGTAAGCTCAAAAGTAAAATGTTTTTCAAATGCATTTGTGAATGATATTTAAGTCATTTATAAGAAAAAAAAATGTTTTATCTTGAAGTTAATTAAGATTTGATGATTTGGAATAACTTAAATTATTAAGTAAATTGATTAAGGAATAATTAATTAGTAATCAAAATCATTAATTAGATAAGTATAGAATATTAATTAATGATTAGTAATTAATTAATCAAATAATTAAGGGTTAATTTACAGTTAACACTTAATAAATTGAATAATTAGAGATTAATTAATGGATTGTTAAAGATAAATTAATTTGTAATTAATCCAAGTTAATTACTTTAGAAAAGTAATTAAAGAATTGTTTATAGTTAATGAAGATCATTTAAATAAGGATTATTTAATAATTAATTGTGGAATTGCTTAAGAATTTTTTTTACTAAACGACAGTAATTAAGAAATTAATTATTCGGTGTAATTAATTGAGGTAATTGAATTTGTTCAAGTTAATTTCTTAAGTTAATTAATTCAGAATAATTATTTGACAATTTTGAAAAGTATAATTACTTAGAGAAGTAATTAATAGATAATTACTGAATGTAATTAATTAAATGATGATTTTAAATCTGAGTATAATTATTTGTGAATAATTAAAGAATTAATTAATAATGGCAATTAATTAAGATTAATTTAATAATTTAAGATTAATTGATTCATTGATTTAAAATGATTAGTTAATAATTATAGGTTAACTAATAAATTTGAAGAAAGATTTATTTCAAATAATTTGTAATTAAATTATGATAATTAACCCGGATTAATAATTGATCTATCTGATTTAAATTAATCAGTTGATTAATAAATTCACTTGTGAATGCTGGATTCGACTGAATGATTGAATTATTTGACACCTCTGATCTGTGATGCTTTGTGATATATTCTGATTTGTGTGATCTGTACTATAGTTATTTATCTGGGATGAATGTAAATTATTATCTGTGATTTATATATCTGTGATCTGTAAATGAACGACAAGCGTTATGGTATACCGCTTATCAGCTATATTTCTGTATTCTGATCTATGATGATTGAATGATGTTGCACTACTGTGTGAAACCCCTGGACTACACCATACACACACAAATATGAATTTCACGTGGAAATCGGTTAAGTCGCAGATTTTTGATGATTTTAAAGATTGAATTCTTGAATCTAAATGGTTTTGGAAATTGAAATTAAGAGCTTTGTAAATGAGTTTTGAATGTAAAAGTTATTTTAAATAACTTAATAAGACCTGATATTTAATAAATTGATTTAAATTTGAATTCAATACTTGAATTGAATTCAATGATTTGGAAAACTAATTGTCTTCAACTGATAAAAGCTCTTATATAAGAAATGGATTTCCAATTTTAGTTAAAAGAATTTCAAGTTTGAATTGAAAGTGGTTTTCCAAATTACGAATAAATCTTTGAAACGTGTTTTTGAAGACTATCAGTTGAATCTTTGTTTTCAAGATTTAATGAGTTAAATCCATTTGAAATGGAAATTGATTTGGAAAATCTGTGAATGAATCTTTTGTTTAAAAGATTTAAAGTGTGGAAATTGTTTAAACCGTTGAAGGTTGTTAAAAAGAATCTTTTTGTTTAAAGATTAAAAATGGTAATTTGTTTAAACCATTTGAAAGAAAAGTTTTGGGTAATAAGTTGTGACTTAATTGAAATCCCAATATCCATATGTTTTTAAATATCGCGCTCATTATTCGGATTAGCCGGGAGAGGACCTTTGTGTCACATAACCCATTCCGAATAATGATACGTCGTATATGGATGGCATTTGAAGACCGGTGGTGAAGACCGGGTATTTGCGAGAACGATAGGATGACCTATCGATTGTCTCTGCACTGAGTCGCGCCGGTATAGAGATTTCCTAAGTGATGGGAAATCCGATCGGCATTGTGAATACCCGGATTGCAAGGGCTTCTTCGGAAGTGCCTTCGGTTCTGTTCGAACCCGTAACAGACTTGTATGGTTACATGTCTGACATTACACTTTGAGATATAAAGCAGATTTCTTTCAAATACATTTCTGTTGGTGGCGGAGAATTTATTCTCTTAGCTTAACACCCTTCTCTAAGACGTACGAGCTCAGAAGGTTATGTAGTTGAAGGTTATCAGCGATATACTCCCAATTTGGTAATGTGGCATGCTGAGTGTTGCTGTGTGATGATTATTTATTGATCATTTGTTGATCAAAGCACGGCTTTGTGAAAAAGCATAGCTTTGAGGACGATACCTCATCGAACCTCACAGACCGGAAATGGTTGAAACAGGAATGATGCGGCAAGGTTATGAGGGTCACGCCCTTTAGGGTATGTCATTTCCTTCTGGAAAAGGGTGATATCAGATATGGAACTCTGATATTTAACCTATGTGGTTGCTCCAATCTCATTTCTTTGTGGTTGTTGCTTTATGATCGAGGGCCCTCGGATAAAGGTCCCAAAGGACCGGGAGGTGGCATATTCGTGAGTTACCTAGTTACAGGGGTAACCCGGCCTTGTGTTGGCAGAGAGCAATTTGTCTCTCGGAGCGTCCCGCCAGAGGCGTTCCTACGTGGCATAGGAAGTTCCTTAGCCTGACCATTTGTTGGAAAATCCAAAGAAATAATACGAACCTTTACGATTGCAGTTGTATAACCTGTCTCCTCAGGCGGCAGCTATAGTAGGCATAATATAATGGTACCTATGCTGGCTAAGATTAATATTGTATTTTCGAAATGATTTTTGTACACTATGCACTAGTAATGATATCAAAAGAGTTTTCTTTTGCGTAGTAAGCATATTTGACTATCATAAGAAGCAATCTTCTCCAAGTCTGCGATTGCATTGTGTGTGTGGTGGGAGGTCTTATGGTAGTTTCATTTTCCAAAAGCATTGCGGGTTTCAATGTTAAAATCCTTTTGTGTTTGTTTTAAAGATAAACGGTTTTTTTTTGTTACTCACACCAGTCCCACGACTGACTCATAGTTTATTGTTCCTTTCCTAAACTCTGGGTGCTCATAATTTTCCACACGGGCAGTCTAGAGTTGGGTTTCTTTTCAGATAATCAGGTTCAGTTGACATTGGAGCTAGTTCAGTTTTGGAGATCACGACTGACATTGCTTACCTTTGTCTTACGTGATGATGGTTCGAGCTTGATATTAGAGTGGTTGGACTCAGCCTATCTGACTGATCATTTGGAGTTATCATTTCTGTTATTTCCGCTGTATCATTATTTATCTCTGATATTGTTGTATCATATTGATACCATTGTTGTATGTCATACTGGATATTGTATTCATTGGGATTGTATATGATATCATATATTTCTTTATTCCGTTGTGTTGTTATACTTAATGGTGTTATAAGCTCCGGTGAGCCAGATTCGGCGTTTGAATCTACGTCATTTTGAGTACTAGTGAAGTACGGATGCCGATTTTCGAAGGCTGAATTTTGGATCGCTACAACGTGGTATCAGAGATGAGGGTTAAAACTTTAGCTCAGGAGTATAACACATTAAGTAGCTCATTAGAGATAGGGTGAAGTATACCCTAGAATGAGTATCCTTCAGATATCCGTCCGTAGGCCTCAATAAATTCTCTTACTATCCACTGATAGTGAGTATGAG
This sequence comes from Allium fistulosum, assembly GCA_030737815.1. Lineage (NCBI taxonomy): Eukaryota > Viridiplantae > Streptophyta > Magnoliopsida > Asparagales > Amaryllidaceae > Allium > Allium fistulosum. The sequence goes on from JASFAW010000015.1 coordinate 6,289,732, forward strand.
TGTAAGAAGAGGATGAGATAGGGGACAGGGAAATACGACTATTAATGGTCAATACCCTGCAACAGTGGAAACAAATTTTCTCTATCAGTCTCTTTTGTTTTTCATCTTTCCTTAATTCTTCGATAGTTCCTGGTAGATCCAAGAAGAAAATTCGATATATTAATATGGGACATAAACTCCAAACTGGTCAGAATTGTCTTTTTGGATGTATTGGTTGCTTTGTTTGTTCTGGTTGCTATGGTTGACAAATATACTTTGGTTTTAAAACTGAAAATTTTGAAATCTAGAATAATTGACCTATAAAAATTCTAAGACCTTAGGATCTTATATTTTGATTTTGATTTTAATTGTAGAGAACCCGTAGCATAAATATGGGTGGTGTAATTTTCAAAGCCCGAAGAGCCGGTGACTATGGTTCGTCGAGTAGGGTCCAGGATGATTTGGGTGAGTCATCAGTACAGGAGGAGATACCAGAGGAGCCTATGGTGCAGCCACAACCCCAGGTAGAAGAACCCAAAGAGTAAGTAGTTGTAGATCCCGAGGAGGAGGAAGAAGAACCCGAAGAGGAGTTTGAAGAAGAAGAGGAGTTTGAAGAGGAAGAAGAGTTCGAGGATGAAGAAGAATTTGAGGATGAAGAGCAGGTGGAATCGGAAAATGACGATGCAGTCATTTGGGATTTGTATGATGGAGTTGAAGATCAGGAGGGTATAGGATATATTCCGGTAGAGTCTAATCCAGAGGATATTTTTGAGACGGACAATGAGGCGGAGGTTAGGGTGCTATCAGGACCTGAGAGAGAGAGCTCTGATAGTGATGATCTGTAGTTGGCTGGATAGACTTCTTTTGGATAGGATGTGTTTACGGATGCGTTTTGGACTTAGCATGTAGTGAATGTTGAACGTTAATAAGGTAATGTATGATTATAACCTATGTGTGAATATTATAAGTGATGCTTAATGTGGGATATATTGTGAGTTACCTTTAAGAATCCATGTGTTCATTAGTATAGTTTGAGTTGTTATTAATCTATCCTGTGTGTGTGTATAAATCATGAAACGAGTTGGCAATTTCGGGGACGAAATTCTTTTAAGGGGGGAAGTCTGTAACGACCCCAGATTTTAATTAAATTTAAATTGATAAGTAATTTAATTTTTTGAATTAAAATTTGTAAAATTAATTATAAATTGAAGTGAGTTTCCCTGATTCAAATATATCTTGTATAAATCATTTAAATTTAAAATATTGTAAATATATGTATATATGTGAATATATATATATATATTTGGGTATATATGAGTCAATTTAGAATTATAAATATATGTTTGATTTGAATTTAAATTGTAAATAAATGATTTGAAAATAAGGATACAAAATATATATATGATACAAAAGTACAGAATGAATACATTGGATAAAATTTAATAACAAATGAAAATATAGAAATTCACATATACTATCAAATAAATATAAAGATAAATAGTATTTAAGTTAGAAAATAAATAATGGAGATAGAAATAAATAAAATAAAAATAGAAGTTTACTTGTATTACAAATTATAAGACCAAACCAAACATACATTCATGTACACTAGAAAAAAAAATGAAACAAATACATATTCATAAACAGGAATGTATACTTGAACAAGAAAGAAAGACAAACGGATATGTGTTGGCTGGCATGAGAAGACAAAGACAATAAAATATATAAGTATGTACACATGAAAAATAAAACAAGCCACCAAACATCTCCATATACTTTTGTTGCAGCCGAATAAAAAAAAAGAAAATTTTATAAATGAGATATGGTACAAAGTCAATTAATGCAAGCCATTCCCATATCACCTCAACCTCCATTTGCTAGGGAAAAAAATCGCTGACCATTGCCTAAAAATATCACTGATGATTTGTACAAATTTTATATCAACTTGTACAAAATATTATACCCTGTACAAAACCTATCTTTGTATATTTCCTTCATTATCTCCAATTCAGTTCGTTCATTTTTACTGAGGAAACCAAAAGATAATATCATTTTAACTTAAACAATCATTCAACTTAAAACCATCACGTGATCAAAAGGAAGGAAAGCTGAGATCAAGAAGGCTTCCAGCTAACAGCTCAACCAAGATTTCAACTTTCAAATTCAAAAAGCTTAAACCTTCAAACTTCAAATTTTCTGGAAATCAAAAATGATCAAGGTGAGTAAACAACCAGTAATTTAAACTTAAGTTATATGTATTGAAATGGCTCTGCATATATCCAGTATATCTCCTTCTCTGTTTAGCTTACAGGGTAGTATCAAACAAGAAAATTCAATTTCTTATTTTCTAAGTAGTATCAGGCTTTGGGTTTAAAACGAAATGGTTGTGTTTAAGTATGAATTATAATTTAAAAATCGTTTCATGAAGTACAAGTATATACAGTGAAGAAAAATTGAGTTTTACAGTAAAAACAAAATCTTGTAATAAATTCAAGTGTCTTAAAACATTGATTTGATTACCTAATTTGAATAAACATACACAATTATGATTTTTAAAAGCAATATGATGATTTTTACTTAAGTAATCTAAGAGCAGTTCGAATTCAAACCAAATTTGTATTTTTCCTAATTTCTGGAGAACGATTTAATTATAACCATTGAAATTTAGTTTGAAGCTTGTTTGAGCTTCTGTGATGATGAGAAAATTGCTAAATGATTTTTTGAATGCACGAATTTATCGAACAAACCCAAAGTAGGGTTTAAGTTCGAAGTTGCAGTGAGTTGGAAGAATGGTGATTTCATCACCTAGGAGCGATCGAGCTGTATATGTTTTTGGGGAATGATAGTACGAGGTGTTGACGTGATATGGCCGGAAGCGTGGATTTTCTGGTGAACTATGCGAGGAGAATGAGGCGATTTCGTGATGGTGGTTTTGGTCCAGTTCATGTCAGATTGCTCGATTTCGAATTCGAGACGTAGGTGGAGTTTGGGTGGTCGCGAATCGATCTAGGGATGATCGTCGACTTGTTCGACGTCGTGGCGATGGCCGGAGTTCGCCAGCGGCGATGTGCACGTGCACGAGTACGTGGTGTCTGGGTGGTTGTTTGTTTGCCTGGGAAGAGCTGATCTTCCTCGCGTCGTACTTGAGTAGATCGAGCAGTTTACTCGAAGCATTTTTGTGTGGCCTCGGGTCAGTTTTGATTTGTTACAGGTTTTCGTGGAACCTGTCTGTTTAATTTTAAACAGGATTTGAATTTAAAAGAGATTTTAGTATAAGTCTAGAATCAGAATTTGGAAGATGGAATTCAAATTAACTTTTGAATTCTAGTTTGAAATAAATAAAGTTTTATAAAATTTAAGATATTTAAACAACTTTAAAATGTTCAAGTATATTTTATAAAATGATTTGAATTTAAAAGTAAGCTCAAAAGTAAAATGTTTTTCAAATGCATTTGTGAATGATATTTAAGTCATTTATAAGAAAAAAAAATGTTTTATCTTGAAGTTAATTAAGATTTGATGATTTGGAATAACTTAAATTATTAAGTAAATTGATTAAGAATAATTAATTAGTAATCAGAATCATTAATTAGATAAGTATAGAATATTAATTAATGATTAGTAATTAATTAATCAAATAATTAAGGATTAATTAAGTTACAGTTAACACTTAATAAATTGAATAATTAGAGATTAATTAATGGATTGTTAAAGATAAATTAATTTGTAATTAATCCAAGTTAATTACTTAAGAAAAGTAATTAAAGAATTGTTAATAGTTAATGAAGATCATTTAAATAAGGATTATTTAATAATTAATTGTGGAATTGCTTAAGAAAAAAAAATACTAAACAACAGTAATTAAGAAATTAATTATTCGATGTAATTAATTGAGTTAATTGAATTTGTTCAAGTTAATTTCTTAAGTTAATTAATTCAGAATAATTATTTGACAATTTTGAAAAGTATAATTACTTAGAGAAGTAATTAATAGATAATTACTGAATGTAATTAATTAAATGATGATTTTAAATCTGAGTATAATTATTTGTGAATAATTAATGAATTAATTAATAATGGCAATTAATTAAGATTAATTTAATAATTTAAGATTAATCGATTCATTGATTTAAAATGATTAGTTAATAATTATAGGTTAACTAATAAATTTGAAGGAAGATTTATTTCAAATAATTTGTAATTAAATTATGATAATTAACCCGTATTAATAATTGATCTATCTGATTTAAATTAATCAGTTGATTAATAAATTCACTTGTGAATGCTGGATTCGACTGCATGATTGAATTATTTGACACCTATGATCTGTGATGCTTTGTGATATATTCTGATTTGTGTGATGTGTAATGTAGTTATTTATCTAGGATGAATGTAAATTATTATCTATGATTTATATATCTGTGATCTGTAAATGAACGATAAGCGTTATGGTATACCGCTTATCAACTATATTTCTGTATTCTGATCTGTGATGATTGAATGGTGTTGCACTACTGTGTGAAACCCCTGGACTACACCATACACACAAAAATATGGATTTCACGTGGAAATCAGTTAAGTCGCAGATTTTTGATGATTTTAAAGATTGAATTCTTGAATCTAAATGGTTTTGGAAATTGAAATTAAGAGCTTTGTAAATGAGTTTTGAATGTAAAAGTTATTTTAAATAACTTTATAAGACCTGATATTTAATAAATTGATTTAAATTTGAATTCAATACTTGAATTGAATTCAATGATTTGGAAAACTAATTGTTTTCAACTGATAAAAGCTCTTATATAAGAAATGGATTTCCAATTTGAGTTAAAAGAATTTCAAGTTTGAATTGAAAGTGGTTTTCCAAATTACGAATAAATCTTTGAAACGTGTTTTTGAAGACTATCAGTTGAATCTTTGTTTTCAAGATTTAATGAGTTAAATCCATTTGAAATGGAAATTGATTTGGAAAATCTGTGAATGAATCTTTTGTTTAAAAGATTTAAAGTGTGGAAATTGTTTAAACCGTTGAAGGTTGTTAAAAAGAATCTTTTTGTTTAAAGATTAAAAATGGTAATTTGTTTAAACCATTTGAAAGCAAAGTTTTGGGTAATAAGTTGTGACTTAATTGAAATCCCAATATCCATATGTTTTTAAATATCGCGCTCATTATTCGGATTAGCTGGGAGAGGACCTTTGTGTCACATAACCCATTCCGAATAATGATACGTCGTATATGGATGGCATTTGAAGACCGGTGGTGAAGACCGGGTATTTGTGAGAATGATAGGATGACCTATCGATTGTCTCTGCACTGAGTCGCGCCGGTATAGAGATTTTCTAAGTGATGGGAAATCCGATCGGGATTGTGAATACCCGGATTGCAAGGGCTTCTTCGGAAGTGCCTTCGGTTCTGTTCGAACCCGGAACAGACTTGTATGGTTACATGTCTGACATTACACTTTGAGATATAAAGCAGATTTCTTTCAAATACATTTCTGTTGGTAGCGGAGAATTTATTCTCTTATCTTAACACCCTTCTCTAAGACGTACGAGCTCAGAGGTTATGTAGTTGATGGTTATCAGCGATATACTCCCAATTTGGTAATGTGGCATGCTGAGTGTTGCTGTGTGATGATTATTTATTGATTATTTGTTGATCAAAGCACGGCTTTGTGAAAAAGCGTAGCTTTGAGGACGATACCTCATCGAACCTCACAGATCGGAAATGGTTGAAACAGGAATGATGCGGCAAGGTTATGTGGGTCGCGCCCTTTAGGGTATGTCATTTCCTTCTGGAAAAGGTTGATATCAGATATGGAGCTCTGATATTTAACCTATGTGGTTGCTCCAATCTCATTTCTTTGTGGTTGTTGCTTTATGATCGAGGGCCCTCGGATAAAGGTCCCAAAGGATCGGGAGGTGGCATATTCATGAGTTACCTAGTTACAGGGGTAACCCGGCCTTATGTTGGCAGAGAGCAGTTTGTCTCTCGGAGCGTCTCGCCAGAGGCGTTCCTACGTGGCATAGGAAGTTTCTTAGCCTGACCATTTGTTGGAAAATCCAAAGAAACAATACGAACCTTTACGATTGCAGTTGTATAACCTATCTCCTCAGGCGGCAGCTATAGTAGGCATAATATAATGGTACCTATGCTGGCTAAGATTAATATTGTATTTTTGAAATGATTTTTGTACACTATGCACTAGTAATGATATCAAAAGAGTTTTCTTTTGCGTAGTAAGCATATTTGACTATCATAAGAAGCAATCTCCTCCAAGTCTGCGATTGCATTGTGTGTGTGGTGGGAGGTCTTATGGTAGTTTCATTTTCCAAAAGCATTGCGGGTTTCAATGTTAAAATCCTTTTGTGTTTGTTTTAAAGATAAACTGTTTTTTTTGTTACTCACACCAGTCCCACAACTGACTCGGAGTTTATTGTTCCTTTCCTAAACTCTGGGTGCTCATAATTTTCCACACGGGCAGTCTAGAGTTGGGTTTCTTTTCAGATAATCAAGTTCAGTTAACATTGGAGCTAGTTCAGTTTTGGAGATCACGATTGACATTGCTTACCTTTGTCTTACATGATGATGGTTCGAGCTTGATATTAGAGTGGTTGGACTCCGCCTATCTGACTGATCATTTGGAGTTATCATTTCTGTTATTTCCGCTGTATCATTATTTATCTCTGATATTGTTGTATCATATTGATACCATTGTTGTATATCATACTGGATATTGTATTCATTGGGATTGTATATGATATCATCTATTTCTTTATTCCGCTGTGTTGTTATACTTAATGGTGTTATAAGCTCCGGTGAGCCAGATTCGGCGTTTGAATCTATGGCATTTTGAGTACTAGTGAAGTACGGATGCCGATTTTCGAAGGCTGAATTTTGGATCGCTACAATGGTGGTGGCAGGTCGACGTCATGGCGGCTATAGGCACGGTATTAGAGCCGAAAAGTATGCGACGGTCGAATTTCTGAAGAGGTGGGTTTCGTTTGTCTTGTAAATAAAGAGGGTTTAATAATAAAATAGATATAATTAAATTATTGACTAAACAATTAATTATAATAATTACCTTAGCTTTAAACGCTTATAACTTTCACGTATGACCCCCATTTTACGTGCAGTTCATGGCTTGTTATCGTGGCAGGACGAAGAACATTTTAGTATATTGGTTGCTGTGTTTTAGGACACTTTTTAAAAGTGCATAATTTTAGTAGCTTGTTCGATGTGGCGATAGTGGGCTAAGACAATATGTTCCCTAGTAGTGAGTCGCTTACAATTGAGCGATAATGGGCCGAACATCTTGTTCCTCAGTAGCATTCGCTTATGATTTTGCGATAGTGGCTAACATTACGTTCCCCAGTGGCGAGTCGCTCATGATTTGGCAATAGTGGGCTAGCACATTGTGTTCCCCAGTAGCAAGTGGCATACAATTTGGCGATGGTGGGCTGGGACGTTGCGTTCCCCAATAGAGACATGCTTACGGTTTGACGATAACAGACTGAGACATATAGTTCCTTAGTAGTGAGTCGTCCATGATTTTGGCGTTGGTGGGATGGGACATGTAGTTCCCCAGTAGCGAGTCTCCTATGATTTGGCGATAATGGGTTGAGACATATAGTTCCTCAATAGCGAGTTGCATATGTTTTCATCGATAATGAGTTGGAATTTTATGCTCAATCGTTTTGCAGTCGGCCTTTGGCATGTGAGCTGGGACATTGGGTTTGATCGAGTGCATATTATTTTATATGGGTTAGATTTAGTGAGGCTTTATCCTATGTTGTCACTATGGTGTTATATTTTGTTTAGATCGCCTGTTAGGTGCAGGTGGCATAGGTTAAGGTATGATTTTCAAGCATAAGTGTTGTTTACTAGCTTATTAATATTATACACTTATATGATGTGTTTCACTCACTAAACGCATGTCTGACCCCTTTCGTTATTTCCTTCTTTTTAGTTATACTCAGATAGGTCGATAGAGAGGGCCGGTGGTGACTTGAGGGCATGATGGTGCGATGAAGGTGTGCATTTCTTTGTCTATATACTATTTTTATTTTATTTATTCTTGGACATTATACTATTTCCATTATCAATATAGAGAGAGATGTTGTGGTTGAAATTTAATTGAATCCGTCTTGTTATATTTGTCTAGGATTGTTTTATAGATTACTATTATATTTTATTCCTTCCGCTCTGAGTTTCAGAAAGTAAATAATATTGTAGTTAGCACTGTGATTTGTTTTACCTAAAAACGATATGCCATCTACGAGGTTTGAGATGTCCACGTCATTTTATGCGTAAATCGGCGCATCGTAGATTATGAGTTGTTACATTTGGTATCAGAGCTTAGGTTAGGAGATTCATACTAAATTAGGGTATATGAGAGACCTTAACTGTAATTTTTATTATATATATATATATTATGCCACTGTGATGATTCATCTTTTCCACCCTTTAAAATCGGCACTAATACATCTATTGTATTCACGTGCCGAGCATCCTAGTGCTGGAAAGATAGATTGTTGGGGTAAAAGAAAAGAAAAGACAGAACAAAATCTCACATTATGACGAGTAATGTATAATATCCAAATTATCTTTACAAAAGAGAACATTAATATTCATAAAACAATCATAGTCTAACCTATCATCATCCTAGACAATTATAACAGCATGTCCCTACAAATGCAAAAAAACTCAAAAAATGAAATATAGCGAAAAATAAAATACATGAATACGTCTTGGAGGTATCTGGCCCGTCTCCTGAAGCTCCAAGCATCTAAAGCTAACTATGGAAAAATACTCGGGTCTGACCTGAGTATTATAATAAAATAACATTTGGATCAGTCTGGTAAACCAACGTGAGAAACTCAAATCATATGAGTTGCTATATTATGAAACCCTTTCAAAAATGAAGGTATCTCGTAAGACCACACCACACATAAACACAGAAGGGTTTTACCTTACGATAACAAAACCATGTTATAAATCCAGTGATATTATAATAATGTCTAGGGTTTAAAATAAATATATAACATATCTGGAATGGTTATCCATAATTACATTCAACAATACTAGGTTCTACAACTAAAACCGTAAGGCACGTATTGGAGATTGGATTCCATACAATGACAAGGCACTGGGGTACCACCTACCATAGTACATCTCTAAATAAAATGTACCGAGGGCCTTACATGGAGCCCATGATAAAATATACCGAGGGCCTCACATGGACCGCACAGGATCCCTCTATAAAATTTCTATTTTTCGAAGTGCTTTCATAGCGACCTATTCGCTACGAAGACACTTCGACTTCCATTCACTTTGCTTTTGTCCCCTGTAACACAATGGTTATTTATGTCATCCACTTTCAAGCGAGAATCAACAACATAAATATATACACATCACAAATACAGACATACAACACTATAGGCTAGAACTAAATTATTACAACATTTTATCAATTTTAAAAACTATCTTAAAGTGAAATATCCCACTTCAAAACAAGCACCAACACAAACCAAAGACCACAATGACCATCCTTGATGTAGAAACCACATAATTTCCTTCCACCTTGCTTGGCTCGACCAAAGCCCTCCCCAAATCCCCTAAAGCTCACGGTCATAGGCCAAAGTGGAGAATGGACACAAAAGTTTGCATCTTTAGTTAGGTGGTGGTGTTAGCTATGTTACTACAAGATTGTATTTGAATTTTGAGAAGGAAAGGAGGTATTTCTACATGGTTTAACTTATAAAACTTAAGTGGAAAAAGGAATGGAAGAAGTAAAAAAAATGAAGAAGAAGAAAGTGGAATGAATAAATGAATTTGTGAAAGTGTGGTGTTTATTTATAAACTTAAGAAAAAGTGGCAAAAGACACCGAATACCCCTTTGCCAAATAACTCCAATGCCCTTCACTACCCTTCCAACCCATGTTCTTTAGTGTACTTGCCATCAAATCACAAAAAGAAGCACTTAAATCCATGTACTTTAGCACTTAAAATAAGAAAGGAAAAGTCTTCGCTTTTACTAATCCTTACTTTATTTAATTAGTACTTTGAATTTTCAAATGGTAATTAAATTTAATGAATCTCTTTATTAGCAAATAGGAAATGTTATTAAATGTGTGCATAAGTGTGCAACAACATTGCGACAACTTTCATTCGATAAAAAGTCAAAAATCTAAAATATGATTTTTGGTCACATTTTCAATTTTTCATTGAATTACTTATTTTTATAAACAAACTTCCAAAAAGAGTTTATTATCATTATTCATTAATTAAACGAGAATTATTATACCATTAAAAACCATTAATTAAATATTTAAAATTTATCAAATATTCACAAATCAAAGTGATAAAGTTCCAGGTCGTTGCATTCTTCCCCCTTAAAAGAATTTCGACCTCGAAATATCATTACAACAAACAACCAAGAAACAAGCCATATCAACTCTTAACATTCCCAAAAGTGTTAAATGACTAACAAACAAATTTAGAGTTTGTTAAGGTTTACAACCTTCTCATCACATAAGGATGATAAACAATCTACTGAGCATACCACATGCTCAACACCATCGGTTATTACTCAATCGATTATTCACACTACCTTATGACAAATGAAGAGTCAACTGCCCAACTACCTCATCACATAAGGATGATAAACAATCTACTGGGCGAGGTTGGCGGCGATGGTCGACGACGTGGGTGGTATAGTTGGTGCGCATTCGATCGGAGACGAAGAAAATAAAAAAAAAAAAAGGAAAAAAATCGCGTGCCTGTGTGGAGGGAAGAGGAGAGATTGGGTAAAAGTTTAAAATTTTATTTGATTTATGTTAATTAAATTTAATTATATCAAGTGTTTATTTATTCGTAACACTCTCGTATGAGGTCCGTTTTGGGCACGACAAGTTGCGTTCGTATCAGCGAGCACTATGTTATGGAGTTGGATTGGACGAATTTGGAGCTAGTTGGAATTTTGGATTAAAATTGGACGTTTGTTTAATTTTAATTCAAAATGGAATGTTTCGGCGACTATTAAAATCAAGGTGAGTAAATCTCACATTTTTTGTTAACCAAGAATATTTTTAGTCGGTAAAAATTATCTATTGGATGTTTGGATATTTATTATGATAGTTATTAATTGTTTGGATAATTTACTAATTATTATTAGTTGGATTGGGTATATTCCCGCCTATTAGAGCGAATGACACCCTGTTACGTTCCCATGTAAGAGCGGACGACCCTTGTATACGAATCCCGCCTCGAAGCGGTTGATTTATATTTTTATGATTATATATTGTATGTGATGCAGGGGGACAGGTTGGAGGGATCCAACATGATTCCTCATAATGTTGATTTTATTTCATATATATAGTGACATATGACTGGTTGAATGTCATATTGATGACATGGATATGATTTTGCTTAATTAGTGCTTTATTAGCACTGAGCCTTAGTTTTGGTATTTTGAAATACTAAAAATGATGGTTTTGATGTAAAAAGGATTACGAAGTGATTTTTGAAAATATGTGTGTTTAATGATTTTTAAATTATTAAAGGAAATGGATTTGTTTTTAAACAAATAAAAAGTTTTGATTTTTGATGTTATAAAAGTATAGTTTTGAGAAATACTTTGATTTGAGATTTTTGAATAAGTTTATAAAAAGGATTTATAGAGGCAATATTTTGTAAATAAAGAAATAGATTTATAATCAGAATTTTTAAATATTTTGTAAATGGATTTGAAGTTTGTTGGGTAAATGGATTTTATAAATAAATTTGATTAATAAAGAAATGGATTTATAAGTGGATTTTGATAGTAAAATTATTTTATAAAAGAATGGATTCATAAATAGAACTTTGTAAATAAAGGAATTTTATAAAATAGAAGTTTTATAAAATCGAAAGGAGATATATAAAAATATTTTTATAAATATGGGAATGATTGGGTTAAAGATTTAAGTATGGATTTGTATCGAGGAAATAGTTTATGTTCCAAAAGTTGGTTACTCATATTAATATTGATTAAAGTTGTTTATTAATATTTAAATATTTAAAGGGTTAATTATTTAAATTATTAATATGGTTTAAAAATTAATAATGATAATTATTAACAATATTTTGGCAATTTATTATTTTATCCATATGGTAAATATTTACGATTATTTTATCCATAATGGTTTGAATTATTAGTTATAATTTTTGAAAGGTTAAATGAATAATAATTATTTATTCATGATGGTTTCGATATTCATAAACAGAGTTTTGTAAATGGACTTGGATTTTTATAAGAGGAGCTTATAAAGTGGTTTGAAGATTTAAAGGAAGATTTTTACCAGGTAAAGGGATTTATAAATATATGGATATTTGTAACGAATTTTAAAAATGGGTTTATAGGTTTATAAAAAAAGGAATTTATAAATAATTACATGGTTTTATAAGGGTTTATAAATGACTAGAGAAATAATTTATGAATGGTTGATAAATGGTTTTATAAATTTATAATGGAGTTTGTAAATGATTTTAGAATTCGGTAATAAGGAGATCTTTCTCAGATTTTGGTAAATATACTTATACCGATGAGATAAGTATATGGATATTTTCTAAGTATTGAAAATAGAGGGGTTTGTGAATATATCTTTGTAAAAGTATTTTGATACAAGCATTTACAAGATGGTTTTAATTAATGAAAAGATTAATTAAGGAGGCTTAGTGTTGGGTGGTGTTTAACCAAATGTTGGTTTCCTATGGATTTAAATCTGAAACAACCCACACCCCTTAGTATACCTGTAACGACCCCGAATTTTAATTACATTTAAATTGATAATTAAACGAAGTTTTGAATAAAAATTGTAAAAATTCATTGTAAATTGAAGCGAGTTTCCCCGGATCAAATTTATTCTATATAAATCATTTAATTTAAAATTGTAAATATTGTATATGGATATATATGAGTAAATTTGAATTTATATATATATGTATGTATATATTGGATTTGAAATTAAATCGTAAATGAATGGTTTAATAATAATAAATAATAGAGTATAAATAGAAATAAATTAGAAGAAATTTAACAACATATTAAAATATAGAACTTCATTTATATTCCAAAGTAGTAAGGCCAAAACAAATATAAGTAGGCAGACAAGTTAGAAACCAAACAAACAAAATACAAAGGATGAAATACATTCAAGTGTGAACTAACCAAGAAGTAAGAAATACAAATAAATATCTATCAAACATAAACAACAAATATGAACGAGTACACCTGCAAAATGAAGAGACAAAAGTATATAAGAGTGTTTGCAAAGGAGACAAGCATTTAATGCTATATCACTAGTACACAATACATAACATATCAGCCACCAAACGATTACCTCTCAGCCTACAAACAAGAAATATCACTGGCTATAGTACAAGAAAAATATAATCACTTGTACAACCATCTCAGCTTAAACAAATAAACATATCTACCCTGTGACTTCATATACATCTATCAATTTTTCTCACCTCAGTTTCGATCATTTTAAAACTGAGAAAATCTGAGATGAGCTTCAGTTCAAAAAAAAACTTAAACAAAAATTCAAATAAAACAATCAACTACAAATCAGAGATTAAATGAAAGGATGCAGCTAGAAGTTCAAAGCTTGGTTCAAATGAAAAGCAGCTCTGTTTTCTTCTGCAAACCAAAGTGAGTAACTCCACTTTTAAACAATTTAAAAGTATGAATCTGTTCTGAATATATCTGTGAATAAGTATGAATTCTCTGTGGATATTTGTATGTTGAAAATATTGTGTGGGCAGGCTATTCTTCATATATGTCCTCTGTCTAAAAAATTTAACACAAGATTTTGATTTAAAATTCATTTCTACTTAATCTACTTGATGTTTAAACTTAGTATAAAAACAAAGATTGCTTGTTTAATCATAGCTTGAAATTTAAACTTTATTTAAGTTGAAATAGATGTGTATCTTGCTTTGGAAAATCAAAATAACAGAGGAATTTCAATATAGTGGAAAATTTAATCATTCTAAATTATGAATTCAAGAATATAAACTGAAACATCATGCAAAAACTTGATTTTTAAGAATAACATCACAATTTTTAGTTGTGTTTTGAGTTGGCATTTCTGGGTTGACCAGAAAATGGAAATGGAGTAGTTTCTGGTGATCTATTGATTTTGGAGGGTCGGGTTTCTTCCAGTGGGTAGGGGAGTGATCAGTGAAGCTTGCGAAAATACTGGATGGCGATGAACTTCATCGAGGTGGCAGCGGTGACGTTTTCTTGTCCGGAACCCTAGTTTTGATAGGTTTAGTAAATTGGTCGTCTCGACTTTTGTGGTTGATCGAGTGCAGTAAGGTTTGGTGAGATGGAAGTATGGCCATAGACGAGCTTGTGGCCGGAGTCATTGCTTTGCTGGCGATCGGAGATGTAAGGACGAGACGTTGACAGGTTGGGATGGGAGGATATCTGATATTTCCAGGTTTAGGGTCTGTGGGTTCCAGTTTAGTTCCAGGTTTCGTTTTCGAGCTCGATTTTGTTTCGAGGAGACGATGGGGATTCTGGCGATCTGGAGTTGGTACGTGGGGGTTCGTCAACTTTCTCGGTGTAGTGGCGACGAATGGAAGCGAGCGGCGGCGCCGTGCACGTGCACGAACACTGTTGCTCTGATGGTCTGAAACTTGGCAGTTTGGGTTGAAGCAGAAGACACTCGAGTTTTACTCGAGTTATTTCGTGATTCACTCGAAGTAGATCAGGTTTTGACTCGAAGCAATTAAGGGTTTGCTCGAGTATGAGTTTGGTTACAGGTTTTTAATAGAACCTGTCACTGTTTTTTTTTTTGAAATGAATTTGAATTTAAGCAAATTTAAATAAATTTAAAAGTTGTGATGATAGGTTTGGGTATTCAAATATTAGGCTCGAGTTTTGTTTAAATTGGATCCAGGTTTTCAAATTTTAAGAAGAAACATGTTTAACTCATTCATTTTTAATCATTAATGATTGTTTAAATTTGGGATTAGATAAAGGGTTGAAAATAAATCATTTTGAAATTATTAAGTTTTAAGTGTTTTAAATTATATATTATTTTAAAACTTAATAATGTAATTAAGAAGTTGATTAAGAAATATAAAAGGTTTTCAAAGGTTAATTACTTAATAAAAGTAATTAAAGGTTAATCAGTTAATTAAAGTAGTCAAAAGGATAATTACAAAATGAAATAAATTAAGAATAGTTAATTAATTTAATTAACTAATGATTATGATTGATTAACTACTGATTAGAGATTTATGAATATTAATTAAAAGTAATTAATGTTTAATTACTGTAAATGGTTAAGGGTAATTAATATAAGTAAATAGAGGTGATTAATTACTTAAAGATAATTACTTAATTAAGAGTAATTGAATAAATGATTAAATTGATTAAGCAAATTGATTAATTAAATGATTAAAGGTTGATGAATTATAATTAAAAGTTAATTTATTTATTATTAATGGTTAATTAATAAAGGATTACAAAGTAGTGAATTAAAATGATTTGTAATTCATTAATGTTAATTAACCAGGATTAATAATTCATAAGAAATAAATCTGATTTGAATTAATCAGATAATTAACTGATCTTATTTATGGATATTTGGATTCTATTGGACGATCTGATTGTTTGATATCCCTGAATTGTGATGCCTTGTGACATATTGCGATTTGTGTGTAATCTGTGATGTAGTTAATTATCTGTGGTGTAATTTATTATCTATGATATATATATCTGTGGTCTATGAATGAACGATAAGCGTTATACTTTATATAGCTTATCAACTATATCCTGTATTTTGATCTATGATGATTCATCGTGTTGCACTATTGTGTAAAACCCCTGGACCACACTTTTACACACACAAATATGGATTTCACGTGGAAATCGGTTAAGTCACAGATAATTTAAATTTGATGTTTTTGAAATTGAAATTTAATTTCAATTGATTTTGAAATTTGAAATTTGGGTTTAAAGTGAAAAGCTTTTGGAATGGAATTTTCAAAGATAAAAGTTATTTTGAATAACTTAATCGAGTTTTGAAATTTAAATAATTTGATTTAAATTTGAATTCAAGTTTGAAATTGAATTCTATGATTTGAAACTAGGGATTAAAGATGTTGTACAAGTTATATATGGGTTAAACTATTTTAAAGTATTGGTTTGGGAAATTGAAATTAATTCAAGGGTTTTGACTCGTGTAAATATAACTGGATTTTCCGAAACGGAACTATTTGTTTTCAAATAGTAAAAGCTTTCACATAAGAAAGGATTTCCAAATTGTGTTGAACGGTTTCAAGTTTGAAATAGAATTGAAATGTTTTGAAATTTATGAAATGAGTCTTTGATTCAAAGACCGAACGAGTTAATCTAACTTGAAATAAAATTGTTTTGAAAGGCTATGAATGAATCTTTGGGAACGAGTTTTGAGAGCTATAAGTTAAATCTTTGATTTAAAGATTTAACGAGTTAAATTGAAATGGAAATCGATTTGGAAAATCTGTGAATGAATCTTTTGTTTAAAAGATTAAAGTGTGGAAAATTGTTAAACCATTTAAGGTTGTTAAAATGAATCTTCTTGTTTTAAAAGATTTGAAATGGTAATTTGTTTAAACCATTTGAAAAGAAAAGTTTTGGGTAATAAGTTGTGACTTAATTGAAATCCCAATATCCATATGTTTTTAAAGATTGCGCTCGTTATTCGGTTTAGCCGGGAGAGGACCTTTGTGTCATATAACCCGTTCCGAATACTGATACGTCGTATATGGATAGCATTTGAAGACCGGTGGTGAAGACCGGATATTTTCGAAAACGAAAGGACAACTCGTCGAATGTCTCTGCATCGACTGGTCCCCGGTATAGAGATTTTATCACCCTTTGTGATGGGAAGTCCGGACGTGATTGGAAATTATCCGGAATTGCAAGGGCTTCGTGAGAAGTGCCTTCGGTTCTGTTCGAACCCGGAACAGACTTGTATGGATTGTATGTCTGACATTACACCTTGAGATATAAAGCAGATTTCTTTCAAATACATTTCTGTTGGTGGCGGAGAATTTATTCTCTTAGCTTAACACCCTTCTCTGAGACGTACGAGCTCAGAGGTTATGTAGTTGAAGGTTATCAGCGATATATCCCAATTTGGTAATGTGGCATGCTGAGTGTAGCTGTGTGATGATCAGTGTTTGATCATTTGTGATATGATCATTTGTTTGATCATTTATCTTTGTGATCATAGGTTGATCATCTGTTGACCCAAAGCATGGCTTTTGACAAAGCGTAGCTTTGTGGACGAGACTTCGTCAGGGCCTCACAACCCGGAAATGGTCGAAACAGGATCGTTGCGGCAAGGTTATGATGGTCGCGCCCTTTAGGGTATGTCATTTCCTTCTGGAAAGGGGTGGTATTATGGTATGGAGCCCTGATACTTACTCATGTGGATACACTTTCTTTATGATGTGTGATGTTGGATATCGAGCGCTCGGATAAAGGTCCCAAAGGACCGGGAGGTGGCATATTCGTGAGTTACCTGTTACAGGGGTAACCCGGCCTTGTTGGCAGAGAGCAGTTTGTCTCTCGGGGCGTCCCGCCAGAGGCGTTCCCATGCGGCGGAAGGAAGTTCCTTAGCCTGACCATTTGTTGGAAATCCATTTCTCCAATACGGAACTTGTACGGTTTTAGTTGTAAAACCTGCCATTTACGTACGGTGGTCACCACTGTTTAGATGGTAGCTATAGTAGGCATACGATACTGGTCGTATGTTGGCTAAGATTAATATTATACTTTCGAATTGTTTTCCACTATGCACTAATAATAATAATTCAATGATTTTGCGTAGTAAGCATCTTTGACTATCATAAGGAGAAATCTCCTCCAATTCTGCGTTTGCATTGTGTGTGTGGCGGGAGGCCTTATGGTAGTTTCATTTTCCAAAAACATTGCGGATTTCAATGTTTAAAAATCTTTTGTTGATTGTTTAAAGATAAACTGTTTTTGTTGCTCACACCAGTCCCATGACTGATCCGGAGTTTATTGTTCCCTTCCTAAACTCTGGGTGCTCATAATTTTCCACACGAGCAGTCTAGAGTTGGGTTTTTCAGATATTCAGGTTTAGTAGATTATCTGGAGCTAGTTCAGTATTTGTAGTTCATTCATCGGAGTTGCTTATCTTGGAGTTGTGGATTCATTCTTGTCCGAAGATCAATTTGGAGCATTCTATTGGAGATATTGTTCCGCTGCTGATGTTATCGTTTTCTTTTCCGCTGCTATTTCTTGTATCATATCTCTGATGTATATTGATATTCATTGTATCACTCTGTTGTATCAGATATTGTATATCAATGTATTATTCTTTTCTTCCGCTGTGTTATTTACTTAATTGTGTTATAGCTCCGGCAAATCGGATTTGAACGGTCGAATCTGCGGCATTCTAGTACAATGTGAAGTACGGATGTTGATTTTCGAGCGGGCAAAACCCGATACGTTACAATTTGGTATCAGAGCTAAGGTTGAACTTTAGCTCAGGAGTATAACACGTTAAGTAACTCATTAGAGATAGAGTGAAGTAAACTCTAGAATGAGTATATCCCTAAGATATCTGTTTGAATGTCTCAGTAAATTCTCTTGCTATCCACTGATAGTGAGTATGAGTGCGAGAAGAAGACGAGATAGGGGACACAGGGAAATACGACTGTAAATGGTCAATATCCTGTAACAATAAGGAAGCAATCTTTTCTCTATCAATCTCTTTTGTTTGTCATCTTTTCTCAATTCTTCGATAATTTCTGGCAGATCTAGAAAGAAGATTCGATATATTAATATGGGACGTAAACTCCGGATAGACCAAATTGTTTGTTTGGATGTATTGGTTGCTTTGATTGCTATAGTTGATAGGTACAATTTGGTTTCTAAACTAAAAATTTTGGAAATTGTATCCATATAACTATCTATTCTTTGGGTCCCAATATATTCTACGAATGGTTAGTTATCCTTTCGGACTAACCGATGCCACTGCATATTTCGTAGATCTGGTTAACCCGAGTATCTTCTGAAGTGTTAAAACAGATTCGTTATTGATATTCTGATTTGGTAAGCCAAATGCAGAATAGATGCTCAGTTTGATTTGATGAAACATTCTTCATCTATCTTTGTATCTCCTTGGTAATTTCGAGGATGAAATTCTTTTAAGGGGGGAAGTCTGTAACGACCCCGAATTTTAATTACATTTAAATTGATAATTAAACGAATTTTTGAATAAAAATTGTAAAAATTCATTGTAAATTGAAGCGAGTTTCCCCGGATCAAATTTATTCTATATAAATCATTTAATTTAAAATTGTAAATATTGTATATGGATATATATGAGTATATTTGAATTTATATATATATGTATGTATATATTGGATTTGAAATTAAATCGTAAATGAATGGTTTAATAATAATAAATAATAGAGTATAAATAGAAATAAATTAGAAGAAATTTAACAACATATTAAAATATAGAACTTCATTTATATTCCAAAGTAGTAAGGCCAAAACAAATATAAGTAGGCAGACAAGTTAGAAACCAAACAAACAAAATACAAAGGATGAAATACATTCAAGTGTGAACTAACCAAGAAGTAAGAAATACAAATAAATATCTATCAAACATAAACAACAAATATGAACGAGTACACCTGCAAAATGAAGAGACAAAAGTATATAAGAGTGTTTGCAAAGGAGACAAGCATTTAATGCTATATCACTAGTACACAATACATAACATATCAGCCACCAAACGATTACCTCTCAGCCTACAAACAAGAAATATCACTGGCTATAGTACAAGAAAAATATAATCACTTGTACAACCATCTCAGCTTAAACAAATAAACATATCTACCCTGTGACTTCATATACATCTATCAATTTTTCTCACCTCAGTTTCGATCATTTTAAAACTGAGAAAATCTGAGATGAGCTTCAGTTCAAAAAAAAACTTAAACAAAAATTCAAATAAAACAATCAACTACAAATCAGAGATTAAATGAAAGGATGCAGCTAGAAGTTCAAAGCTTGGTAAAAATGAAAAGCAGCTCTGTTTTCTTCTGCAAACCAAAGTGAGTAACTCCACTTTTAAACAATTTAAAAGTATGAATCTGTTCTGAATATATCTGTGAATAAGTATGAATTCTCTGTGGATATTTGTATGTTGAAAATATTGTGTGGGCAGGCTATTCTTCATATATGTCCTCTGTCTAAAAAATTTAACACAAGATTTTGATTTAAAATTCATTTCTACTTAATCTACTTGATGTTTAAACTTAGTATAAAAACAAAGATTGCTTGTTTAATCATAGCTTGAAATTTAAACTTTATTTAAGTTGAAATAGATGTGTATCTTGCTTTGGAAAATCAAAATAACAGAGGAATTTCAATATAGTGGAAAATTTAATCATTCTAAATTATGAATTCAAGAATATAAACTGAAACATCATGCAAAAACTTGATTTTTAAGAATAACATCACAATTTTTAGTTGTGTTTTGAGTTGGCATTTCTGGGTTGACCAGAAAATGGAAATGGAGTAGTTTCTGGTGATCTATTGATTTTGGAGGGTCGGGTTTCTTCCAGTGGGTAGGGGAGTGATCAGTGAAGCTTGCGAAAATACTGGATGGCGATGAACTTCATCGAGGTGGCAGCGGTGACGTTTTCTTGTCCGGAACCCTAGTTTTGATAGGTTTAGTAAATTGGTCGTCTCGACTTTTGTGGTTGATCGAGTGCAGTAAGGTTTGGTGAGATGGAAGTATGGCCATAGACGAGCTTGTGGCCGGAGTCATTGCTTTGCTGGCGATCGGAGATGTAAGGACGAGACGTTGACAGGTTGGGATGGGAGGATATCTGATATTTCCAGGTTTAGGGTCTGTGGGTTCCAGTTTAGTTCCAGGTTTCATTTTCGAGCTCGATTTTGTTTCGAGGAGACGATGGGGATTCTGGCGATCTGGAGTTGGTACGTGGGGGTTCGTCAACTTGCTCGGTGTAGTGGCGACGAATGGAAGCGAGCGGCGGCGCCGTGCACGTGCACGAACACTGTTGCTCTGATGGTCTGAAACTTGGCAGTTTGGGTTGAAGCAGAAGACACTCGAGTTTTACTCGAGTTATTTCGTGATTCACTCGAAGTAGATCAGGTTTTGACTCGAAGCAATTAAGGGTTTGCTCGAGTATGAGTTTGGTTACAGGTTTTTAATAGAACCTGTCACTGTTTTTTTTTTTTGAAATGAATTTGAATTTAAGCAAATTTAAATAAATTTAAAAGTTGTGATGATAGGTTTGGGTATTCAAATATTAGGCTCGAGTTTTGTTTAAATTGGATCCAGGTTTTCAAACTTTAAGAAGAAACATGTTTAACTCATTCATTTTTAATCATTAATGATTGTTTAAATTTGGGATTAGATAAAGGGTTGAAAATAAATCATTTTGAAATTATTAAGTTTTAAGTGTTTTAAATTATATATTATTTTAAAACTTAATAATGTAATTAAGAAGTTGATTAAGAAAGATAAAAGGTTTTCAAAGGTTAATTACTTAATAAAAGTAATTAAAGGTTAATCAGTTAATTAAAGTAGTCAAAAGGATAATTACAAAATGAAATAAATTAAGAATAGTTAATTAATTTAATTAACTAATGATTATGATTGATTAACTACTGATTAGAGATTTATGAATATTAATTAAAAGTAATTAATGTTTAATTACTGTGAATGGTTAAGGGTAATTAATATAAGTAAATAGAGGTGATTAATTACTTAAAGATAATTACTTAATTAAGAGTAATTGAATAAATGATTAAATTGATTAAGCAAATTGATTAATTAAATGATTAAAGGTTGATGAATTATAATTAAAAGTTAATTTATTTATTATTAATGGTTAATTAATAAAGGATTACAAAGTAGTGAATTAAAATGATTTGTAATTCATTAATGTTAATTAACCAGGATTAATAATTCATAAGAAATAAATCTGATTTGAATTAATCAGATAATTAACTGATCTTATTTATGGATATTTGGATTCTATTGGACGATCTGATTGTTTGATATCCCTGAATTGTGATGCCTTGTGACATATTGCGATTTGTGTGTAATCTGTGATGTAGTTAATTATCTGTGATGTAATTTATTATCTATGATATATATATCTGTGGTCTATGAATGAACGATAAGCGTTATACTTTATATCGCTTATCAACTATATCCTGTATTTTGATCTATGATGATTCATCGTGTTGCACTATTGTGTAAAACCCCTGGACCACACTTTTACACACACAAATATGGATTTCACGTGGAAATCGGTTAAGTCACAGATAATTTAAATTTGATGTTTTTGAAATTGAAATTTTAATTTCAATTGATTTTGAAATTTGAAATTTGGGTTTAAAGTGAAAAGCTTTTGGAATGGAATTTTCAAAGATAAAAGTTATTTTGAATAACTTAATCGAGTTTTGAAATTTAAATAATTTGATTTAAATTTGAATTCAAGTTTGAAATTGAATTCTATGATTTGAAACTAGGGATTAAAGATGTTGTACAAGTTATATATGGGTTAAACTATTTTAAAGTATTGGTTTGGGAAATTGAAATTAATTCAAGGGTTTTGACTCGTGTAAATATAACTGGATTTTCCGAAACAGAACTATTTGTTTTCAAATAGTAAAAGCTTTCACATAAGAAAGGATTTCCAAATTGTGTTGAACGGTTTCAAGTTTGAAATAGAATTGAAATGTTTTGAAATTTATGAAATGAGTCTTTGATTCAAAGACCGAACGAGTTAATCTAACTTGAAATAAAATTGTTTTGAAAGGCTATGAATGAATCTTTGGGAACGAGTTTTGAGAGCTATAAGTTAAATCTTTGATTTAAAGATTTAACGAGTTAAATTGAAATGGAAATCGATTTGGAAAATCTGTGAATGAATCTTTTGTTTAAAAGATTAAAGTGTGGAAAATTGTTAAACCATTTAAGGTTGTTAAAATGAATCTTTTTGTTTTAAAAGATTTGAAATGGTAATTTGTTTAAACCATTTGAAAAGAAAAGTTTTGGGTAATAAGTTGTGACTTAATTGAAATCCCAATATCCATATGTTTTTAAAGATTGCGCTCGTTATTCGGTTTAGCCGGGAGAGGACCTTTGTGTCATATAACCCGTTCCGAATACTGATACGTCGTATATGGATAGCATTTGAAGACCGGTGGTGAAGACCGGATATTTTCGAAAACGAAAGGACAACTCGTCGAATGTCTCTGCATCGACTGGTCCCCGGTATAGAGATTTTATCACCCTTTGTGATGGGAAGTCCGGACGTGATTGGAAATTATCCGGAATTGCAAGGGCTTCGTGAGAAGTGCCTTCGGTTCTGTTCGAACCCGGAACAGACTTGTATGGATTGTATGTCTGACATTACACCTTGAGATATAAAGCAGATTTCTTTCAAATACATTTCTGTTGGTGGCGGAGAATTTATTCTCTTAGCTTAACACCCTTCTCTGAGACGTACGAGCTCAGAGGTTATGTAGTTGAAGGTTATCAGCGATATATCCCAATTTGGTAATGTGGCATGCTGAGTGTAGCTGTGTGATGATCAGTGTTTGATCATTTGTGATATGATCATTTGTTTGATCATTTATCTTTGTGATCATAGGTTGATCATCTGTTGACCCAAAGCATGGCTTTTGACAAAGCGTAGCTTTGTGGACGAGACTTCGTCAGGGCCTCACAACCCGGAAATGGTCGAAACAGGATCGTTGCGGCAAGGTTATGAGGGTCGCGCCCTTTAGGGTATGTCATTTCCTTCTGGAAAGGGGTGGTATTATGGTATGGAGCCCTGATACTTACTCATGTGGATACACTTTCTTTATGATGTGTGATGTTGGATATCGAGCGCTCGGATAAAGGTCCCAAAGGACCGGGAGGTGGCATATTCGTGAGTTACCTGTTACAGGGGTAACCCGGCCTTGTTGGCAGAGAGCAGTTTGTCTCTCGGGGCGTCCCGCCAGAGGCGTTCCCATGCGGCGGAAGGAAGTTCCTTAGCCTGACCATTTGTTGGAAATCCATTTCTCCAATACGGAACTTGTACGGTTTTAGTTGTAGAACCTGCCATTTACGTACGGTGGTCACCACTGTTTAGATGGTAGCTATAGTAGGCATACGATACTGGTCGTATGTTGGCTAAGATTAATATTATACTTTCGAATTGTTTTCCACTATGCACTAATAATAATAATTCAATGATTTTGCGTAGTAAGCATCTTTGACTATCAT
Organism: Allium fistulosum; assembly: GCA_030737815.1. Taxonomy (NCBI): domain Eukaryota; kingdom Viridiplantae; phylum Streptophyta; class Magnoliopsida; order Asparagales; family Amaryllidaceae; genus Allium; species Allium fistulosum. The sequence continues at coordinate 6,314,050 of JASFAW010000015.1, forward strand.
AAGGAGAAATCTCCTCCAATTCTGCGTTTGCATTGTGTGTGTGGCGGGAGGCCTTATGGTAGTTTCATTTTCCAAAAACATTGCGGATTTCAATGTTTAAAAATCTTTTGTTGATTGTTTAAAGATAAACTGTTTTTGTTGCTCACACCAGTCCCATGACTGATCCGGAGTTTATTGTTCCCTTCCTAAACTCTGGGTGCTCATAATTTTCCACACGAGCAGTCTAGAGTTGGGTTTTTCAGATATTCAGGTTTAGTAGATTATCTGGAGCTAGTTCAGTATTTGTAGTTCATTCATCGGAGTTGCTTATCTTGGAGTTGTGGATTCATTCTTGTCCGAAGATCAATTTGGAGCATTCTATTGGAGATATTGTTCCGCTGCTGATGTTATCGTTTTCTTTTCCGCTGCTATTTCTTGTATCATATCTCTGATGTATATTGATATTCATTGTATCACTCTGTTGTATCAGATATTGTATATCAATGTATTATTCTTTTCTTCCGCTGTGTTATTTACTTAATTGTGTTATAGCTCCGGCGAATCGGATTTGAACGGTCGAATCTGCGGCATTCTAGTACAATGTGAAGTACGGATGTTGATTTTCGAGCGGGCAAAACCCGATACGTTACAATACCTAAAAAGGACACACTAAAGAATGTGGTGTGTTAGAGGTATAGCTAAAACATCACAAAGAATAAGATTCACAAGACAAATAGGTAAAAACAGCAGAAACATTTAAATATTAATTCATTATTCAGAATTAAACTTCATCAATAAGTCATAAAAACAAAATATGTCTAAAAACCCAAATTCTCATGTCTTATGAAAAATATATCTTAGTCTCACATCATCAGAGTACATAAAAATTAATAATCATCCCTCTCATAAGTACCAGTACATCAAAAGCCAAATGAAAAGAAAAATGAAAATAAGAAGAATACATGAAGAACTCCAGGGATGTATCTCCAAGAAATCTGAATCTACTGTCCTCGACTTTGCTGGCCTGTGGGGGAGAAAAGGGGAAATAGAGGAGTGGGTCAGATAATAAGTTTGGTGAGTGAAAGTAATTACTAGCATTTCTAAGCAAGATAAAGATAATAGACTAAGCAATAGTTCTAGTATGGAAAGAAATACTGAAAAGATAAAACTGGGGTAAAATACTGTTTCTGATTCTATTTGGCTGTTTTCTTTGATTATTTCGATTGTTTGCACTTGTCTTTAACTACTGTGATTGGGCTGAAACCCTAATCCTATTTCAATTGCTAATTTGATTAGGCTAAAATCCTAATTCTACCCCTTGATCGGCCTTCTATCTCTGTTGTGCCACTGTGAACCAATCCCGTTGGCTACAGCAAAAGACACCTCTTAGCATTTGGAACGCAGTAGCGAATTATTTACCCTAATCGATGCCGCACGCTCGCTCATCGCTGGTACACAATAACTGCTGCCCCATGTTGTGACCTCTTATTTACCCTAATCAGCATAAGCGTGCCCAGTCTCACCTAACTGTTGTGAGACCATCAGTCCTAGGCCTGAAAGGGAATGCTGCCCAGCCTCACCTAGCTGTTGTGAGATCATCAGTCCTGGACCTGAAAGGGAATGCTGCCCAGCCTCACCTAGCTGTTGTGAGACCATCAATCCTAGTCCTGAAATGTACCGAGGGCCTTACATGGACCCCCTACATGGAAAGAGCGGCCAACCACTTCCTGCATAATACCGAATATTTCATCACCCTGGTTGCTTTCCAACCTTTTCCTCAAGAGCTCTCATGCACATACCAAATCCTTAAATAGTGATCTAGAAAGGTAATAACCATACCCTAATGGGTGCGACCCACATAGCCTTGCGGTATATCCCATATTTTAGTTATTCCCGAGTGTGAGGCTTATGAGGCTACGGTTACCTCTTCCTCTTAGCAAACCCCACTTAGAATGCTAATACTGGGTCCAGACAACAATGCAATGTCCGCATTTAAATACACAGGTTGTTCTGGATATGAATAAGCCAAATGCAGTACTTCTACTACATTATCAGGATTAGTAACAAGTAGCTCTTGCACTTCAAAGAACTCCATCTTCGATTCGATCATCTTCAAGATGTCTCCAATTAGAATGCTTATGCCGATTCAAAGTGGTTTTTGGATAACTCATGCTTACCCGATCCCAGTCTCTCCGAACCAACAATCGATTGTTCCCAATTGACTCATTCTCGGTTCTTTTAAAAGTAAGTAGACTATATAAGGGTCCTAAGGGGATCTCTAATATACCATTTAAAGCGAGAGATGTTTCACCAGAATGAGTTATCCCAAGGAATCTTAACCCACATGAAATCATGAAGCTCTCATATACTTCCTAAGTCAAAATAGGTTAAGTTATCTATAGTAGACAAACCACTATATGGTGTAAGTATATAGTTTGCATATGAAAAATTGAACATCATATGCTTAAAACCAATTTTCGATTTCAACTCGTATTATCCCTTGATTAATAATGAAGTCGGAAAAGTTAGCAAACTACATTTTCCTTGACGTACATTCTAAAACTCTCGCAAATAGAAACAGGCTTCCATACCTCAAAATTTAGTGTCAAGTTTAAGATAAAGTACCTTCCATATACTTGATTAGTCATGACCCATTTATCGAAATTGACCCCTTATACTTATCACTTTTTCGACATTTCCATTTCTCTATCCCTCGCCCAAAATCGAAGTCAGGTAAGTCGGAGCACTAGTTGCTCCGACCCTGCCTTAATTAAAGTACTACGATTCTAGATCTCACAAATAGAGAAATAAACTCATCAGCTTTTAATGTTAGATATAAGATGACTTACTTCCTAAAAATATGTCAACGTTTTAGTAGTACTTTATCATATTTATTTTGTGTTACTTAATGGCACTGATAAAGAAATCCCTTGCATAAAACAAAATCTTTTTAAAAAAAATCTAAAAAAACCAACTTCATAAACTTATTACTAGTCTTCGATTTCAAACTAGTACTATTCATCAGTTAGAAATGAAACCGTTCAAGTTGGGGTATTATTACCTCTCAAACATTGACTCGACATTCACTTCTAACTTCAAAATAGAAACGAGTTTTCATACCTCGAAGTCCAGAAAATAAGATCCAAGATTTCTAATATACTTGTTCTTAAAATATTTTCTAAATCGCTTATTTAAATCAAGGTTTTGATCTAAAAGACGACATCTTTTCCTTTTTATAAAGAAAACAACTTATTTAATAATAAAAAAGTATTATAAATCAACTTCCTTTTCAATTTTCCGAAACAATTTACTATAACAAAAATGTTATAGTCCATAATCTCTTTCCTTTTCTCGGAAAAAAATTTACTACAACAATAGTGTTGAAATCCATGTTTTTTCCTCTTTTTAAAATTACCTTTAAAGCTCTTTAGAGTAAGTTTGAAACTTGTATTTAAAACATCCCATTAAAGATGGTCACTTTTAACAAAACTTGACTTTGAAACAAAGGAGTAAAATTTAAACCTCTTGTTTAAATAACTAAATAAATTTTTAAAACTATATTTAAAACTTCAAACTTCCTTTTAAATACTTATAAACATATTTCAAAAGACTTTTCAAAATATCTAATACAGATAAATCTTTTTTTACTTTACAAAATCATATATTCTCAAACTGCATCCATAGTGACTATTGCTATAAGGACCGTAACTTTTGAAACTTATTTTGTAAATCAAATATTTTTTAAACTCTATTTTCTTTCTATATTTTAAACCACTTTAATAACTTTGCAAAAAGGTTTGAAAACAAAATTCAAGTTCGAAAATCATTTTAAAAGACTTTAGAAAACAAGCGGTAAATCGCCTAAAGTCGAGCATGGGATTTCAATGTCACAGTAAAACCAACAACAAGTAAGTTAACTATAACTAAGCAACATTTATTTTCCATATAAACAAACATTTACATAACTAATAATATATGTAAATAAAAATCAACAAGGCGAAGAATCCTGTAGGTTCCCTCTATAAATTTTCCATTCTTCGAAGTGCTTCCAGAGAGACCTATTCGCTACAAAGGCACTTAGACTTCCATTCACTTTTCTTTTGTCCTCTGTAACATAATGGTTATTATGTCATCCGCTTTCAAGTGAGAATCAACAACAATATATACACAGCACAAATACATACATACAACACTATAGGCTAACATCATATAATTACAATATTTTGTTAATTTTTAAAAATATTTTACAGTAAGATATCTCACTTCAAAACAAACATCAACACAAACCAAAAGCTATAATGACCACTCTCAACCTAGAAACCACACATGATCCTTCCTTCCACCTTGCTTGGCTCGACCAAATCCCTCCCCAAACCTCCTAAAGCTCATGGTTCAAGGCTGAAGTGGAGAATGGACACAAACGTTTGCATATTTAGGTAGGTGGTGGTGTTAGCTATGTTACTACAAGGTTGTATTTGAATTTTGAGAAAGGAGGTATTTTGACATGGTTTAACTTATAAATTTTAAGTGGAAAAAGAAATGGAAGAAGTAAAAAAAAGTGGAAATGAAAAAATGAATTTGTGAAAGTGTGGTGTGTATTTATAAACTTGAGAAAATATGGAAAAAGACACCATATACCTCTTTGCCAAATGACTCTAATGCCCTTCCAACCATTGTTCTTAAGTGTACTTTCTATCAAATCACAAAATGAAGCACTTTAATCTATGTACTTGAGCACTTAAAATAGAAAGGAAAAGTCTTCTCTTTTACTAATCCTTACTTACTTTATTTAATTAGTACTTTTAATTTTCAAATGGTAATTAAAGTTTATATGTTTACATAAGTATGCAACAACATTGCGACAACTACCGTTTGATAAAATGTAGAAAATCCGAATAAACGATTTTCGGTCACATTTTAAATTTTTATCGAACTGCTTATTTTTGTAAAAAAACTTCCCAAAAAAATTTACTACCATTATTTATTAATTAAAAGAGTTATTATACCATTAAAAAACATTAATTAAATATTTAAATTTTATCAAATATTCACAAACAAAAGCAATAAAATTCCGGGTTGTTGCATTCTTCCACCTTTAAAAGAATTTCGACCCCGAAATTTTATCACAACAAACAACCAAGAAACAAGCCATACCAATTCTTAACATTCCCAAAAATGTTAAATGACTAACAAACAAATTAAGAGTTTGTTTAGGTTTACAATCTTCTCATCACATAAGGATGATAAACAATCTACTGAGCATACCTCATGCTCAACAGCCATAGGTTATTGCTCAATCGATTATCCACACTACCTTATGGAAACTCGAAGAGTTATCTACCCAACTTTATAAAACATAAAACATTAAAGGCAAATATACTTAAGCCCATATGATGTATATAGATCATACGTACGTAATATCTGATTTGATCACTTACTCGAATACATAATCTTTTTTTTTTCAAACTAGTATCGCTCATCCGACTTCCCTGGTGTGGACTTCGATCAGGCTTCTTAATTAGAAACCTCCGTTCTCCTTGCATAGCATATATTATGATAGAAAACCTCAGTACCATATCAAGAACCCTCACCAAGTATTCGCCGTCAAGAATCGAGTGATAAATCCTTATTCGGGTTAGTGTAAATCTCCTTAAAGTCATGTATACAAATCTTGGATCAAGAATCATACGAAGAAATGATCTACGTAAAACTTACATCTTTATTCTTATTAGTTCTTACTTATGCCAATTTCTTGCTACTTATAAAATTATTTATGAAAATATTTCATAAAAATATAACTTAAATTTTAAACTTGTATAATACCCTACAGCATTATGAGAGTATATACAATTATATGATTTAATCTCTTATCTTTTCTTAAATTCAAATGCTGGACCAAAATAAATCAAGGTCTTAAAACCGAGTCGACCTCTTCAACCTCTTTACCAATCCAGTCTGGTAAGTAGCTAAGAAAAGTAGAATGCTAGTATCCAAAATCAGTCATATAGTCTACTTTTCCTTAGACACTTCTAAGGTAAAGATGTTTATTAGTCGGCCCAATAATGTCAAATAGTTTTTCACAACTTAGATGTTAAAATAAAAGACACGGTTTTAATAAAAAAAAACTTATTAAAAACTTCCTCTTATATTTAACCTATTTAAAAACTTGTGTTAAATTATTTCTTCTCTAATTTAGAGTGATATAAACCCATATTAACAATTTCATTTACCATCGCACTCCTTTATCAAAATACCTTTTTATTTGAACCCATTTTCTTTGAAGAACTAGATACCCGGTGTTTATTTAATTTTTTTTTTGAAATGATACTATATATTTTAATCCATCAAATATATATACACACACACCGAGTAATACTAAAATGATACCAAGGAACTGGGAGCTACCAAATAGTATCCTACACCCCCATTACCAAGAAGGGTAATACTTGAGAGAAGTGCTTACCATCCGAACACATCTCTTGCCTATTTTTAATCATTTTTGATCCACTCAAACTAGTTAACATAAGAATATCTTTTCTTTTTGAATCCCATTTTGAAACTATACTATATATACTTCTTAAACATATAAAATAGTTTAGCACTTTATTTACTAATGCTTGCTTTAGGTTCATTCGGATTTGAACTCATTTCGATTGTACAATGATAAAAGGAATAATTTACTAAGTGTACTACAACATTCATCTGTGCAAACATCTTATTGTCACTTAGAAGATTATCCAGATTACCATAAAACTAATTGAGACATTTTTCCGAACTATCAAAAGAAAATGCACCTTACTTAAAAATTGTCTTTGAAATATTTATACCTATAAATTCCTTCAAGTAATACTATTATTACTTTATCCAAAAATCATTTGGAATTCTTTTTCAAAGATACCTGAATTTAAATTCCCAAAAATCCTCTTTATTTTTTAAGACACTTCTTATAAACAAAATTTATATAAATTTATTTTTATACAATAACTTCCTTTATTATAGTAACCCTTTTAACAAAGTAAAACCCACATTATTAACAAATGCTTTATAGTCAAATCATGAAACGGAATTAACAAGGTGTTCGTATTTAATTTAACGAAACAACAAATACTCATAAACTGACCAAGCATAAATAATTAGTCAACAAATAATGATAAATAATATCATCATTTCCTAACAAACAATCACAACAAAAATAATTCTATCAATTTTTTTGAAAATTATCCTTTTATGTATAAAATATAAAATCCAGGTAAAATTATTTCATTTACCAATTTCAAAACAATATAAAACATTTTTATAGCACTAACAATTGCGTGCTTTCATATATAATACGCTCAAACTCATTTAAGGTGTTACTTCCCCTATCTCTAATGAGTTTGCCCCACTAAGGCCTAGGTGTTCGCCCAACCTAAGCTCTGATACCAAATATGACGATCTGTCTTTTCGACCCTTAAAAGTCGATACTAACACATCCACGGTGTTAACAAGCCGAGAACCCGAGTGCCGGAACAGCAGATTGTTTGGGTGAAAGAAAAGAAAAGACAGAATAGAATCTCACATAGTGACGAGTAATATATAATTTCCAAATTACCTTTACAAAAGAAAACTTCAATATTCACACAACAATCAGAGTCTAACCTATCAACAGCCTAGAAGGTAATAACAACCTGTTCTTACAAATGTTGATAAACTCAAAACAACAAATACAATAGAAATAAAATACATGAATACATCTTGGAGGCATTTGGCTCGTCTACTAAAGCTCCAAGCATCCAAAGCTAACTCCTAAAAAGTATTCGGGTCTGACCCGAGTATTTTTTTTCAGAGTTAGCTTTGGATGCTTGGAGCTTTAGTAGACCCAAGTATTATAAGAAATAATACTTGCATCAGTCAGATAAACCAGCATGAGAAACTCAAATCATATGGATTGTTATATTTATAAAACCCTTTTAAAAATGATGGTTTCTTTTAAGACCATGCCGCACATAAACACGGATGGGTTTTTAGCTTACGATAACTAAACCATTTTATAAGAAAATCCAATGATATTATAATAATGTCTAGGGTTTAAAATAAATATATAACAGATCTGGAATGATTACCCATAATTACATTCAACAGTACTAGGTTCTACAAATAAAACCGTAAGGCATGTATTGGAGATTGTATTTCATACAATGACAAGGCACTAGGGTACCACTCAACACAATATATCTTTAGATAAAATGTATGGATGGCCTCACATGGACCCTTTACATGACAATGATGACCTACCCCTTCCTGGATAGTACCGTATATGTCATTACTTTGGTTGCTTTCTAACCTTTTCCTCAATAGCTTTTATACACATACCGAATCCATAAATAGTGATCTAGAAAGGTGATGACCATACTCTATTGGGTACGTACCGCATAGCCTTGCGGCATATCCCCTATTTTAGTCATTCTTGGGTGTAAGGCTTGTGTGGCCACGATTACCTTTTCCTCCTAGCAAATCCTACTTAGAATGCTTACACTGCCCCCAAGCAACAATGCAATGCCAGCATTCATCTATACAAGTTGTTCAGAATATGAACAAACCAAAGACACTACTTCTACTACATCCTTAGGATTAATAACAAGTAGCCCTTGCACTTCAAAGAACTCCCTCTTCGATTCCTTCATCTTCAAGATATCTCCAATTCGAACACTTATACTAGTTTAAAGTGGTTTTCCGATAACTCCTGCTTACCCGATCCCGGTCTCTCTGAACCAACAATCGATAGTTCTCGATTGACTAAATCCCAATTCTTTAAAAAGTAAGCAGACTATATAAGAGTCCCAAGAGGATTTCTAATATGCCTCTTAAAGAAAGAAACATTTCACCGGAATGAGTTATCCTAAGGGAATCACAAGCCATATGAAATCATGAAGCTTTCATATACTTCCTAAGTAAAAATAATTCAAGTTCTCAATAGTGGACAAACCACTATCTGATGTAAGTATATAGTTTGCGTATAGAAAATCGAACATCATATGCTTATCACCAATTTTCGATTCCAACCCGTAATATCTCTCGATTAACAATGAAGTTGGATAAGTTAGTGAACTACCTTTGCCTCGAGATACATTATTAAACTCTTAATTATAGAATAGGCTTCCATACCTCGAAATTTAGTGTCAAGTATAAGTGAAGTACCTTCTATATACTTAACTAATCATGACCCATTTATCGAAATTAACCCTTTTATACTTTTTAAGTTTTCAACATTTCAATTTCACTATCCCTCACCCAAAATCAAAGTCAGGTAAGTCGGAGCACCAGGTGCTCCGACCTTGCCTTAGTTAAAATACTACGACTCTAGATCTCACGAATAGAGGAAAAAACTCATCGGTTTTTAGTGCTAGATATAAGATGACTTACTTTTCATAAACATGTTAACATTTTAGCACTACTTTATCATATTTTTTTGTGTTACTTAATGACATCGATAAAGAAATCCCTTGTATAAAACAAAGTCTTTTTAAAAAAATATGAAAACCAACTTTATAAACTTATCACTGGTCTTTGATTTCAAACTAGTACTATTCATCAGTTAGAAACAAAACCGTTCAAGTTGGGATATTATTACCTCTCAAACCTTGACTTTACATTCACTTTTAACTTTAAAATAGAAACAAGTTTCCATACCTCGAGGTCTAGAAAATAGGATCCAAGACTTCTAATATACTTGTTCTTAAAACATTTTCCATATCGCTTATTTAAACCAAGAATAAAAGCAACACCTTTTCCTTTTTTATAAAGTAAACAACTTATTTAATAATAACAAAGTATTATAAATCTTTTTCCTTTCCAATTTTCTGAAACCATTTACTATAACAAAAATGTTATAGTCCATAATCTCTTTTCTTTTCTAGGAAACATTTATTACAACAACAGTGTTGAAATCCATACTTCCGTCCTCTTTTTAAAATTACTTTTAAAACTATTTAAAATAAGTTTGAAACTTGTATTTAAAACATCCCATTAAAGATGGTCGCTTTTAACAAAACTTGACTTTGAAACAAAGGAGTAAAATTTAAACCTCTTGTTTAGATAACTAAATAAATTGTTAAAAATATATTTAATACTTCAAACTTCCTTTTAACTACTTATAAAGACATTTGAAAAGAATTATCAAAATATCTAATATAGATAACTCGTTTTACTTTATAAAAAAGTGTATATTTCCAAACTGTATACATAGCGACTATTGCTATGAGGACTGTAACTTTTAAAACTTATTTTATAAATCAAATAAATTTTAAACTCCACTTTCTTTCTATATTTTAAACAACTTTAATAACTTTGAAAATTATTCTAAAACAAAAGTAAAGTTTGGAAATCGTTTCAAAATACTTTAGAAAATAAGCGGTAAATCACTTAAAGGCGAGCACGGGATTTCAATGTCTTAAGAAAACTAACAACAAGAAAGTTAACTATAACTAAGCAACATTTACTTTCCATATATACAAACATTTACATAACCAATAATATATATAAAGAAAAATCAACAAAGTGGGGAATCCTTTAGGATCCCTCTGCAAAATTTTCATTCTTTGAAGTGCTTGCATAGCGACCTATCGCTATGAAGACACTTCGACATCCATTCACTTTGCTTATATCCCTTGCAATATAATGGTTATTTTGTCATTCGTTTTCAAGAAGAAATTAACAACAACAATATATACACATCACAAATACATTCATACAACACTATAGACTAGCACTAAATTATTACAACATTTTGTCAATTTTAAAAACTATTTTAAAGTGAGATATCTCACTTCAAAACAAGCATCAACACAAACCAAAGGCTACAATGACCACCCTCAAACTAGAAACCACACAAGATCGTTCCTTCCACCTTGCTTGGCTCGATCAAATCCCTTCCCAAACCCCCTAAAGCTCATGGCCTGAGGCCAAAGTGGGGAATGTACACAAAAGTTTGCATCTTTGGGCATGTTATGGTGTTATCTATGTTACTACATGGGTGTATTTTAATTTTAAGAAGGAAAGGAGGTTTTTTGACATGGTTTAACTTATAAAACTTAAGTGGAAAAAGAAATGGAAGAAGTAAAAAAAGAAGAATAAAATGGAAATGAAATATGAATTTATGAAAGTGAGGTGTGTATTTATAAACTAGAGAAAACATGGAAAAAGACATCAAATATCTCTTTACCAAATGACTCTAATACCCTCCACTACCCTTCCAACCCATGTGCTTAAGTGTACTTGCCAACAAATCAAAAAAAGAAGCGCTTTAATACATGTACTTTAGTACTTAAAATAAGAAAGGTCTCTTTTACTAATCCTTATTTACTTTATTTAAATTAGTACTTTGAATTTTGAAATGGTAATTGAAGTTAATGAATCTCTTTATTAGAAACTATGAAATGCAATTAAATGTGTACATATATGTGCATAAGTTTGCAACAACGTTGTGGCAACTTTCGTTTAATAAATGTCGAAAATCCAAGAAACGATTTTCGGTCACATTTTCAATTTTTCATTAAACTACTTATTTTTGTAAACAAACTTCCAAAATAAGTTTCCTATCATTATTTATTAATTAAAAGAATTTTATTAGACCATTAAAAACTATTAATTAAAAATTAAAAATTAATCTAATATTCACAAGTCAAAGCGATAAAATTTTCCGTCGTTACAACCACACCCCATATATTTTGACTTATGGTGGTAGTTGTTGGCTTATCCCTTATTGAAGTAAACTACTATGAGTTAAATAAATAGCTTGGGGTGGTTGATAAATCAATCACATTTATTTTAATTTACTCTATAGAATATTGCTAAAAGAGGGTTTATATGCCAAGTAACGGTGGAGAAAATTATGGGACTAAGGATGAATAAGAAGGAGAGCAATATCCTTAAGTCCAAAGGATATAATGTGATGTTTATATTGTGTAATAAGGGTACTTAACCTTATTATGGTTGGGCATGTGTAAGTTATAATCTACTCCAATTTGGAAATATAGAGAAGTTGAAGTTCATTTTAAATGTTGGAATAATAACCCATTATTTTTAGTTTTAAACATGAAAAAAAAATTAATAAAAGAAAAGTTTCCATAAGTATATTAAAGCCTTTGTTTTTGAAAAAAATAGTGTAAGATGTGTTGTTGCCCTTATATTTTGTTATATACTTTTCCTTTGATAAAGAAACATGTTTGAAGTAAATTGACTAGTAAAGACACATCGTTTTGAATTTCCTTTGTTTTAAAAATAATTTTATCACAATTTAGAAATATTTTTTTTGAATATTATACTTTGGCTTTACAATTTTGTTAAAATTTATATTTATAAATGTAAAGTTTAAGTGGTGTGTTTTATATATTTATTTTTCTAAGCAAGATTTAAACCATTTTGGAATGAATCTAAATTGAAAAAATATATTACTTTTAAAATTATGGAAATTTTCAATTGCAACATGTATGTATTTTTGAATGGAATTTATAAGATTTTTTATATCTCTTGAAAATATGCATCAGTGAATGTTTTAAAGTTTTGGAAATTATTTTCGAATCCTATATGAATATAGTTGATAGAAAAATATGAATTTCAAAATATATGTATGTATGTATGTATGTATGTATGTATGTATATGATGTTTTGGTTAAAGGTGTTGGAAATTAACTAACTATAAAATAAATCGAATTTAAAAATATAACATCTTTATGGACATTTGTTATTATTTAATGATGATTGAAATTGACTAGTTATTAAACAAAACGATTTATACTTATATATACATGATAAAATGATTTTTACTTATGAAATGATATTGGGAAATAAAATGAAGTATGAGTATTACAGAAAATAACCGAAGTTATTTTAAATGAAATTATATTCTAAGTAACTGATATTAAATTGGTTAAACTATAAGAATTAAATTTTTAAAGTTATGATTTCTTATGACATAATTTAACATGAAACGTCTAAAGTATAAAAAAATGAAAATTTATTGAAGTAGAATTTAAGGCATTTATTTTGAAAATATGTAATGATCGAAATTAACGTTGGTTAAAGTTAATAGTGAATTTCATGGTTTTCAAATCCCGGTAGTTTTGTAAAGAATTAGTTTTGAGATCAGCGATTTTGATTAAAACTAAATGGAAGTGATATTGATATTTTCAATCGGAAATTTGATTAGAGGTAGAAAAGAATTACACAACCTATAAAATTTGAATTGATTATAGTGAACCAACTATGATAGTTAGTATGCCAATGTGCTTAGGACTAGCTAGAAATGAACGTTATGGATTTGGGACATAACGATTTGTACTGAAAATTTATGAGGATACTATTTATGAATTTTGGAAAATTTGAAACAATAACGAAAAATATATTTTAAATTTGAAATTTACTAAAGTATGGTGGAATTTAAATAAATAGTAATATGTTTTTTAGAAGGTTATCCAAATTTTCGGCAAATAATAATATAACTATCTATAGACATTATGAATTTTTTTTATTAATTAAGTAATAAAATTAAGAGGTACTTTGAGAACAATGGAAATTTTTAGATAAATTTTTAGTTATATTTTTGATATAAATATAAATAAAAAGGATTTTTGGGATTTAATGTAGAATATTGTTGAATGATATATAACAATAAAGTTGTTGGAAAAAATGATTTAAATAAATACTATTGTTTTGATGTAATGTGATAATAATATAATTAATTTGAAGGAAATTTGACAAAAAATATTATTTTGGGATTAAATAGTGGTGTTTGAGATATTTAAAGAAATATGTTGAAAATGAATGATTTTTAAAGTAAATTATTGATTTGAAGAAAATATGTATATACTATTTTGAGATGTTAGTTATTTAATATAACAAGTGTATTTAATCGAACAAGTGATATGGATTGTGTTGCTTGCTAATGAAGTTGTATGAATATGTCTGTATCTAATTACTAACTCGATTAGTTGTTTTGAAATGGTTTTGAGTATTTAAATATAAAAACATACTTCATAATATTGCATTAAAAGGTTAGTTAACAACCTTCTTTTCCGTACAATTCAAGCTGACAATAAAGCACATATGTCTAACCCAAATTGAACTGGAAGATGGATAGTCAAGGGAAACAAAGAAGAAAGAAAAAGAGAAGAGAAGGAAACTAAAACAACACAGAATCTCACAATCGCAGCGGAACAATATATAATATAATATCAATGATCTTTACAAAAGAGAAACTGTTATATACATATTACATACATCCATCAGAGTACAACAACAATCACAATCATCAACCTGTATAGTTATAGCATCAAGTCCTCATAAATGCTGGTAATTTCCATAACAAAGCAACGAAAAATAACATATACATGAATATGACTTGAAGACCTCCAACTCGCCTCCTAAGCTCCAATGCATCCAAAGCAATATGTAAATATGCTCGGTCTGAGCCGAGCATTATAATAAAATAACATCCGAGTCAGCCCGAAAAACCAGCGTGAGAAAACACACCCAATTGGATTTTAAAGTTATAGGTAACCATTAAATCAAAAGTATCTTGTAAGACCATGCCTCACATAAACACGGATGGGTTTTTACCTTACGATAACCAAAACATTTCATATGAAATCCTTAAATATTATAATAGTGTCCAATATACAAATACTTATTGATCATAGCCGAAATTGTTACATTAATTAAATTCCAGCATACTAGGTTCTACAACCAAAACCGAAGGCTCGTTTTGGAGAATGGATTCCAACTATGAAATGGTAAGGGTCACCCACCGAATCCGTACACTTCTAGATCAAGTGTACGAGAGGCTACAACACGTTGCACCTCTGCTACTCAGGACCGGAACTGCCCTCTTCTCAAGTAGCACCGAATATGATCACCCCTTGGTTGCAATCAACAACCGCACAATGGGATTCCGAAGCATACCTTAATATCACTCTAGATTTGGGATGATCATACCCTACTTGGGTGCGACCCACTTAGCCCTGCCACATGTCCCTGCTTTATTCATTTTCCGGGTGTGAGGCTCGAAGCTCCGTTTTACCTTTTATATACCACTTCCCACTAAGAATGCTTGAGAGCTCTGTCTCCAAATTTCATCATCTTCAAGATGTCTTCACTTTGCAATGCTCAAGTTGGATCGAAATGGTTTTTGAATAACAGATCCGATCTCGGTCTCTCCAAAACAACATTCGATAGTTTTCGGTAAACTCAACCCCGGTTCTTTAGGAAATAAACAGCCAAAGATAAGAATGGAGATTACCTCATAACTGTTAGTGGATGAATTTCCTTATCATTTGTCCTAAAAGAATGAAACGAGATTTACACGCACAGTACAACATCATCGGAGATGACTGTGGCACATAACTCACGTGTTTCTCCTAGATATTTCCAAAGTTACATTTGGGTGCACATTTGATAGTCGGTAATTTAACTATCAACAAACATACATATAAATTAGGATTTATTTCCAGAGGAAAAACCAACATTGGTTAAGCAAAAAAGCAACCACTAGCCTCCTTAATTAATCTTTTCATTAATTAAAACCATCATGTAAATGCTTGTATCAAAATACTTCTACAAAGATATATTCACAACCCTTATATTTTCAATACTTAGAAAATATCCATACACTTATCTCAACGGTATAAGTATATTTACCAAACACTAAGGAAGATCTCCTTTTTATAAATGGGGTTTTTAGGCTCAGGGAAAATGTTAGAAAAAAATTTAGTTTCAGGGACAAGAAGTTTTCTTTTTAGGCTAAAGGACACTTTTTAGTGTAAATCACAGAATGATAGTTGTAACTATCATTTTCTGTTTACACTAAAATGTGTCCTTCAGACTAAAATACAAACTTAATGTCCTTGAGAATAAATTTTTTTACAACTTCTTCCCTCTGCCTATTTTCCTGTTTATAAACTCCATTATAAATTTCTAAAACCTTTTATAAACCATTTATAAATTATTTCTCAAGTCATTGATAATCCTTTATAAATCCATGCAATTATTTATAAATTCCCTTTTATAAATCTATAACTCGTTTATAAAAATAACCTCTTTATGAATATCTAAGACCATTTACAGAGCCTTCTTATTACATTGTAATTAATCCCTTTTAAGTTTCCAAAACGCTTTATAAAACCCCTCTTATAGTTCTATAAACCCATTCCGAAATTCCGTTTATAAATCTATCCATTTATAAACTATTTACCTCGTAAATAATTTTCCTTTAAGTCTTCAAACCATTTTATAAGCTCCTCTAAGAAAAATACAAGTCCCTTTGCAAAACTCTATTTATGAATCTCGAAAACATCATAAATAAGTCCTAATCACTTTCTTTAAAACACTATTACATAATAGTGTTTATTCATAATAAACATTACAAATAAATAATAATTATTAACTTTTAACCTCTTAAAATATAATAATTAATAATTCTAAACATTATGAATAAAACAATCGTTGACCTTTACCCTACAAATAATAATGATAAATTACCAAAATATTATTAACAATCATTATTATTTATTTCAAACCATATTAATAATTTAAATAATTAACTTTTCAAAATTATTTAAATATTTATAAACAACTTTAAACCATATTAATATAAGTAACCAACTATTGAAATATAATATATTTCCTTGATGAAAATCCATACTTAAATCTTCAGCCCAATCATTTCTATATTTATAAAACTATATTTAAGAATCTCTTTCCATTTCATAAAACTTCCTTTTATAAAAACAATTTATTTATGAACTCCATTTATAACTCTATTTCCTTTATGAATCTCACTTATTCTTAAATCTCATTTAAAACATCAATCACCATCTGTTTTAACGTTACTTCCATATGGATAAATTCCTTCTATAAATCCCTTTCTATTGATAAAATATCGTTTAACATTCCAAATTTACCCTCGCCTTCAATTTCTAAAATAGAGTCAACTATTTCTAAAATATCATTTCTTATCTTATAATAAATCCACCGTTTGATTTATTTCTCTAATTTATTAAACGATAATAGTTTCCTCAAATTTATAAACCCAGTTTATAAATTCATGTTTTTGTTAACAAAATACGATTTTACAAATCTTCACTTCCATTGTAAAAATATCACTCTTATAAATTATCCCATTTATAAATTTCACATTCATGAATAAATTATAATATATGTACCTATATACATATATATATCACTTTATAAAAAGATGATAAATAAATATTATATCAAAATATTTCTATTTCCTTTTTAAAACCATATCCCTTCATTATAAAAGACTAACATATTCTTCAAGATTTTAAATATCTTTATTCACGGTTCAAAATCTCTTTATAAAATATTTCATAAAACTATTAAATTATAATATCCAAAAATCTTACCTTTGATTTTAAAATAAATTATTCCTTCAAATAATTCAGGACTAATTATTTAAAACATATATAATTTTCAAGATCGCTTGGAAATCCCTTTTTTAAATTAATCACTATTTTATGGTATCTTAAAATACCAAAATACAAGGCCCAATGCTACTAAAGCACTAATAAGCAAAATCATGTTCATGTCATCTAATATAACATCCAACATATCATATATCAGAATATATATATATATATATATATATATATATATATTAAAATAAAATCAATAGTGTGAGGAATCCTATTGGATCCCTCCAACCTGTCCCCCTGCATCACATACAGTATATAATCATAAAAATATAAATTAACCGCTTCGAAGCAGGAATCACATACAAAGGGTCATCCGCTCTTACACGAAAACGTAACAGGGTCTCATCTACTCTAGGGGCGGGAATATATTCATTCCAACTAATTAAATAGTAAATCGTACAACAGTCAATAACAATCAAAAATAAATATCCAAACATCCATTAAATAATTTTTTTGACTAAAATATATTTCTGGTTAACCAAAAAGGTGAGATTAACTCATATTGATTTTTAGTTGTTGCCGATGCGTTCCGGTTTGGAACTAAAACCGAACGGTCGTTCGATTTTAGCATAAATTCCAACAAGCTCCAATCTCGTTCAATCCAACTACATAGCATAGCCTTTGTCGATATGACCGCAACGCAACTCGTCGCGTTCAATTTGGACCTCGTATGGATTCAATATGGATTAACGAACTTTTAAATTAATTAAACCATAATTAACTTTAATTTAAAAACGTTTAAATTTAATTACTCTTCATCTTCAAATCGTTCCAAGCACAAACACGTAACCATCCCTACCATCGATCCCACCACTGCAGCCATTGTTATTCACCACCGTCGCGTGCGCCCCTGTGCCTACCGTCGCTGCCTTGACCACGCTCGCGCCACCCCTTCCCCACGCTTCGCCCGCGCACGCCCAGATGCCAAAAAACGAACCTCCCTGACCCACGAACATGGCAGATTCGCCGCCGTCTCGCACCATCAAACGGCAATCACACCATTCAATCACCTCCTCTAGTTGAAGACCTTGCTTGATATCGTCGATAATGGCTCCGATGAACGTCGACCATTGGATTTGGTGAAGTTTCAAATAAACAAAATGAATGTGATCTCTGGTTTACGCGGTTTTAAAAGCAAAAGGGGTATGGTATGAAAAGTAGATGGTATGGGCTAGGTATGGCTGAGAGCACGGTACTTATAAAATAATATATTTCAATTTAAAATATTGAGTTACAAAACATCCAAAAATCTCGAACCCCAAATGAGGCGTGCTGCTTGGCATTTTATATGTTATACTCCTATTCCGAACACAATGGAATATATATCAGGAGCCAATTCCATCATATACAGAAGTTAGCTTTTCAAAATCAAATTATATTAATTTAATTTCTTAATTTAATTTATACGCATTTCAAACTCACACGACTAAACGATACGTCTCATCACCACGAAATTCGACGGCATATAATAATTCAAACGGATCCAATGAAACTGGTTTTGTCGAAATCCGAGACAGTGCCCCAGAAGACTTTTTTACACGTTAATTAAAATGAATTATTATAAAAAATAATTTATTCATTTTTAATTCAAATTTAAAAGTTTGCTATCTTCATTAATATCCCAATAAAATTTCAATCAACTTTCAAATCATTCTCGTTCATTTCAAATTCAAAATTTGATTATTCCTAATATTCCGAAATATTAATTTGACAATTTAAATTACCAAATAAAGTGCTATATTTGAAATTCAAGTAATTCAACCTAAAAAAATTAACTTTCTAAATATTTAAAATCAATTAAATATTCTAAATTCAAATGACTGAAATTCTGAGTCGTTACATTCCTCCCCCTTAAAAATAATTTCGTCCCCGAAATTACCAAGTAAGAAAAATGTCACAAACTCATTAACTTTTCAAAAACAATCAGTTGAAACTTTGTTATCAAATTCTCTAAATCTTTCAATTCATAAATAAATTTCCAAAACCAACTAATACCATTCCAAGTTATAAAACCAAAATCCAAATTTTAGTTATCACACATTTTTTTCCAAAATTCTCAAAAAAAATTCTAATGCCTTAAATTTACGAAAAATTCCGCCAGCGTCTCCTTTGCGCGACTCGATCATAAAAATTTACAATATATATATATATATATATATATAATCACAAATATACATCTCATTTTCAAGGATGAGGCATCGTATATGGAAAAATATAAAAATACGATATGTAATCCGAGATGTGTACCTTTTATTATATTAGGAAGCATATACAATCAATATTAGCCCGAAAGCGAGCTCCAAATGTGAAGCATACACTATCCGCACCTACTAAACACTCAATAACCAATGGTAACATGTATATGGAAAGTAATATCAATATATAACATAGACTAATACGATATCTATAAGCAAATGTAGCAAATGCAACTAGAGAAACCATCAAACAATTAATATTCATCCAATTAATTCATAATCGTATCAACTTGCATTTCTAATGTCTACATTATATTTATTAAGCCCGTACGATATACATATATCATTCGTATGCAAAACCATACCTGATCGCTCGCTCGATCACACAATTTCACTTTCGAACTATTATCCTTTACATGACCACTCTAGTGCGGACTCAGATCTGATTCCTTGATTAGAAACCGCCATTCTCCTTGCATAGCCATATACTATGATAGAGAATATCAGAATCAATCAAAAATCCATATCTAGTGTTCGTCGTCAAGATCGAGTGAAAAATCCTAACTCGGATCGGTGTAGATCACCTCAAAACCGTATATTCGAATCTGGATCAAACAGTTATGCGAATAAGATAATATACGTACAACTTACGTATTTATTTCAATTGGTTTCTTTAACTATACCAAATTCTTTTTATTCACATTCATTTCATTCTCATTCATTTCATTTCCATTCAATTATTCACATTGCTTTATTACTTAGTATACGTCTTTCAATATTAATGTCACTTACGAACTGTTCCATTAAATTTTATGTTTAACAACATTTTATTTCATACCAATTTCGTTTATGAACCATTTCATAAAATCGTACATTTTAACTTCTCCTAAGTTAAATCTTATTTCATTCTCACTTAGTATATTTCATCAATACTAATATTATTTATGAACCTCTCCATACAATAATTTACTTAAGTTTTATTGCAAACATTTTCTTTTGTTTGCTTAACCAAATTGTTCAACCATTTTAAAATTTAGTTTTACTTTCCCCTTCAAATTCATAAGTGGTGAACTTGTTTCTTATCTATACTATTTTCAAATTATAAGTTTAAAAACTTATTATCTTATGTTTTCTCGAAACATTTAGATAAAAAAATTCAGGATTTTAAACACCTGATTTTATTTCAAATCATTTTGAAATCATATATATACATAACTCCTTTATATATCAAATCATATTTTTGAATTTTAAAATCAAAACTAGTTTTACAAAACAAAACTCCAATGGTAGCAATCCATTACTTAGAAACTCGAAAATGAACGCCAATGATGCTGCAGTCATCACCAAAATTATTTTCCAGCAATTAAAGTGAGTTTAGTGCTTTCTATCTTTTTTTCACTTTAAATATTTCTAACCCAAAATATTTTCAAAATAACACTATTATTATTTTTCTTCAAAACTTTGAAAAATAATTTTCAAAATCAATGAGATTTTAAATTCTCCAACTTCTTGTTATAAACCCGTTTTTATTCACAACTCATATTATAAATATACGTATGCAATTTCCTTTACTTTCTGTTTATAAATCACCTTTATAAATCATATTTATAAAACATCACTTCTGATGAAGTTCATTTCACAATTGTTAATTATTTTAATCATAAACAATACTTTATAATTCGTACTTATAAATTTACTTTCTTATATAGCCTATTAACTATTTTTTCTTTGTTCAGATTATAATAATTACAACCTTTTATTGGAACAACAAACAACGAATGATAATAATCAAATATTATCATTCACTAACATCCAAACATGCCATATATAACTATAATAATTTCTGAAAAAGTATTCCTTTATATATGAAATATAATTCAGGTAAAATTATTTTATTTACCCACTTTCAAGGCAATACTATGTCGGTTTTCCTTGTTTAAGTGTTTAAAAATCCCTATCGACAACATGGCATCCCACGCACCAACCAGAATACATAAGCCACTCAACAGATAAATTAACACAATATAAAACATTTTTATAGTCACTAACAAATAGGCGCTCATATCTATTATACACTCAAACACATCCTAGGGTCTAGCTTACCCTATCTCAAATGAGTAAATTCCCACCAAATCCTAGGTGTTCGCTCAACCTAAGCTCCAATACCACGTGTAACAGTACACTTTTCCATACAATTCAAGCCGATAATAAACCACACGTGTCCAATCCAAATCGAATGGAAAGACGGATAGTTAAGGGAAAGAAAGAAGAAAGAAGAAGAGAAGAGAAGAGAAGAGAAGAAAACTAAAACAATACAGAATCTCACAATCGCAAGTGGAACAATATATAATATAATATCAATTATCTTTACAGAAGAGAAACTGTTATATACATACATCCATCAAAGTACAACAACAATCACAATCATCAGCCTGGACAGATATAGCATCATGTCCTCACAAACGTTGATAATTTCCATAACAAAGCAGCGGAAAATAACATATACGTGAATACGACTTGAAGATCTCCAACCCGCCTCCTAAGCTCCAATGCATCCAAAGTAATCTGTAAATATGCTCGGTCTGACCTAAGCATTATAATAAAATAACACCCGAGTCAGTCTGGAAAACTAGCGTGAGAAAACACGCCCAACTGGATTTTAAAGTTATAGAAAACTTTTGGAAATCAAAAGTATCTCGTAAGACCATGCCGCACATAAACACGTATGAGTTTTTACCTTACGATAACCAAAACATTTCATATAAAATCCTCTGATATTATAATAGTGTCTAATATACAAATACTTATTGATCATAGCCGAAATTATTATATTAATTAAATTCTAGCACACTAGGTTCTACAACCAAAACCAAAGGCTCGTATTGGAGAATGGATTCCAACTATGAAAGGGTAAGGGTCTACCCACTGAATCCGTACACCTCTAGATCAAGAGTACGGGAGGCTACAACATGTTGCACCTCTGCTATTCAAGACCAGCACTACCCCCTTCTTGAGTAGCACCGAATATGATCACTCCTTGGTTGCAATAAACAACCATACAATGGGATCCTGAAGCATACATGAATATCGCTCTAGATTTGGGATGATCATACCTTACTTGGGTGCGACTCACTTAGCCCTGCCGCATGTCCTTACTTTATTCATTTTTCAGGTGTGAGGCTCGAAGATTTGTTTTACCTTTTATATAGCACTTCCCCCTTGGAATGCTAACACTGCCTTTCAGGCAACAATGCAATATCAACATTCATCCATACAAGTTCGTTTTGGGACTGAGCAAAACGCTTGAGAGCTCTGTCTCCAAATTTCATCATCTTCAAGATGTCTTCACTTTGCAATGCTCAAGTTGGATCGAAGTGGTTTTCGAATAATAGATCCGATCTCATTCTCTCCAAAACAACATTCGATAGTTTTCGGTAAACTCAACCCCGGTTCTTTAGGAAATAAACAGCCAATGATAAGAACGATGATCACCCCCTAACCGTTAGTGGATGGATTTCCTTATCATTTGTCTTAGAAGAACGAAACGAGATTTACACGCACAGTACATCATCATCGGAGATGACCGTGCCACATAAATCACGTGTTTCTCCTATATATTTCCAAAGTTACGTTTGGGTCCATATTTGATAGTCGGTTATTCAACTATCAACAAACACACATACAAATCAGGATTTATTTCCAAAGGAAAAACCAACATTGGTTAAGCACAAAAGCAACCACTAGCCTCCTTAATTAATCTTTTCATTAATTAAAACCATCTTGTAAATGCTTGTATCAAAATACTTTTACAAAGATATCTTCACAACCCTTATATTTTCAATACTTAGAAAATATCCATATATTTATCTCAACGGTATAATTATATTTACCAAACACTAAGGAAGATCTCCTTTTTATAAAATTCTAAAATCATTATAAACTCCATTATAAATTTCTAAAACCCTTTATAAACCATTTATAAATTATTTCTCAAGTCATTGATAAACATTTGTAAATCCATGCCATTATTTATAAATTCCTTTTTATAAATCTATAACCCGTTTATAAAAATAATCTCTTTATGAATACCTTAGACCATTTACAAAGCCTTTTTGTTACACTGTAATTCATCCCTTTTAAGTTTCCAAAGCGCTTTATAAAACCCCTGTTATTTTTCTATAAACCCATTCCAAACTTCCGTTTATAAATCTATCTATTTGTAAACCATTTACCTTGTAAATAATCTTCCTTTAAGTCTTCAAACCATTTTATAAGCTCTTCTTATAAAAATACAAGTCCGTTTGCAAAACTCTATTTATGAATCTCGAAAACATCAAAAATAAGTCCTAATCACTTTCTTTAAAACACTATTATATAATAGCGTTTATTCATAATAAACATCATAAATAAATAATTATTATTAACTTTTAACCTCTTAAAATATAATCATTAATAATTCAAAACATTATGAATAAAACAATTGTTAATCTTTACCCTACAAATAATAATGATAAATTGCCAAAATATTATTAATGATCATTATTATTAATTTCAAACCATATTAATAATTTAAATAATTAACTTTTCAAAATTATTTAAATATTTATAGATAACTTTAAACAATATTAATATAAGTAACTAACTTTTGAAACATCATATATTTCCTTGATGAAAACCCATGCTTAAATCTTCAACTCTATCATTTCCATATTTATAAAACTATATTTAAGAATCTCTTTCCATTTTATAAAACTTCCCTTCATAAAACCCATTTATTTATGAACTCCATTTATAACATATTTCCTTTATGAATCTCACTTATTCATAAATCTCATTTAAAACATCAATCACCATCAGTTTTAACGTTACTTCCATATTATATCGACCCACAAAACCATCCCGTTCTAACTGACAGTAAACCACACATGTCCAACCCAAACCAAACGGAAAGACGGATAATCATAAGAAAGAAAGAAAGAGAGAAAAAAAGAGAGAAGAGAAGAAGAAGAAATCAGAAGAAGAAGAGAATCAAAACCAATCATAGAATCTCACAATCGCAGCGGAATAACATGTAATATAGATCAATGATCTTTACAAAACAGAAACGGTAATATACATACATCCATCAGAGTACAACATATCACAATCACTAATTATCAGCCTGGATAACTATAATCACCTGTCCTCACAAATGCTGATAATTTAACAATAATGCAGTGGAAAAATAAATATATACTTGAATACGACTAGAAGACCTCCAGCTCGTCTGCTGAAGCTCCAAAGCATCCAAATCTAAATATGTAAATATGCTTGGTCTAACCCGAGCATTAGAAGGGAAGAACGCCCTGATCAGTCTGGTAAACCAGCGTGAGAAAACACATCTCAACTGAATTTTAAAGTTATGAAAACTTTTCTTTATCAAAACAAAAGTATCTCATAAAACCACGCCCACACATAAACACGGATGAGTTTTTACCTTACGATAACCAAAACATCTCATATCAAATCCTGTTATATTATACTGGTGTCTAGTATACAAATAATATTAATCATAGCCAAAATTGTTACATTGATTAAATTCCAACATACTAGCCATAAAGTGGTGTCTACAAACAAAGTGGCAGGCACATAGTGGATAATGGATTTCCATACAAATGACCAGGTGAAGGGACTACCTTCCGACTGTACATCTCTAGAGGAATGTACTGAGGCTACATAACATCTGCACCTATACCAACACAATGACGGCCTACCTCTTCCTAGATGGTACGAATATGTCATCACCCCGGTCGTTACCGACCTATCCGAGGGCCCTCATCGCATACATCCATAATAATTTAAAACCCGAACGTCGTAGCGGGAATAAATATATCTAGAAGGGGATGACCATATCCTAATGGTTGCGAACCACATAGCCTTGCTGCATCTACCATGTTTTGTTCATTTTCGGATGTGAGGCCTAAGGTAACGTTTACCTTTTACAAAGCACATATTATTTTCCTCTTTGAATGCCACATTTCCATTCCATCATCACATAACTGATTTTTGAAAACGTATAACTCCTAAGCTCGTACGTCTTAGGAAAGGGTGTTAAGCTAAGAGAAGTTGCCTTCTCCGCCACCAAGCAGATAATATGTTCATAGAGATCAATCAATGTAATTAGAAATACAACGTCAAACGTCCATCCACACAAGTTATCCAGGAATAGAACAAACCAAAGGCACTTCTCTTACCACATCCTGTCGGGAATCACCCCTAGGATTAGTAGCGATTAGTCCTTGCATTGGATATTTCATAATGAAGAGACCACTACTACTATATATATATTGGGAATTTATCCCCAAAAGATCAATAAGTAGTCCTTCATTAAGAAAATCCCAAAATATCAATGTCTTCCAATTCCTGTACATTCGAACACATATACGTTGGTCCGAACTGGTTTTCGGATAAATCCAACCTCGGTCTCTCCGAATCAACAATGATAAAGAAGCCAAATTTGATAGTAGGTTATTTAACTATCAAAGCAACCGATAATATCTAGCACTACAAGCAATCGCTAGGCCCATTTAATTAATCTTTCATAAATTAAATCAATTTCCCAAATATTTGCCTTAAATTATCTTTAAAAAGGATATATCTTCAAAACCATTTCAAATTATCTATAATGGAAAACATTTCCATATACTTATATTAATAATATAAGCATATTCAAAAATCATTTTATTTTCAACACTTAGAAAATATTTCCATATACTTATATCAACGGTATAAGTATATTTAATAACACTACCATTTGGAGACACACCAAATAGATTTCTATAATTGTACAACTCCTGATTCGTACGTCTCCGGATGGGTGTTAAGTATAGGAAGCAATGCTCCTACACCACTAAGCCTTTAGTACGATCATAAGAATCGATTCGTGTATTTCACGATGGAAGGTCAAAATACAATTATTGGGTCAAAATGAATGTTGCGTAAAACATCGTTACGACAACTCAAAACACTAGTATAGGGATTCGATTAATATATATATATATATATATATATATAATCTCATATACTATATAAAACATTTCCTTTTGAAAATCATTTACTATAACAACAGTGTTATAGTCCATGCCTTCCATATTTTCCGAAAACGTCTATTACAATAATAAATATTGAAATCTAAGTTTCCGACACATCACATTTTAAAACATTTTTCAAACTATTAAATTCCAATTTGGAATTATCACTTCCAAAACATTACTTTAAAAAGATAAATTTTCTTTTAACACATTTAACTCCATCAAAACATTTTTTTTCAACATTCCTTTAAATAAAAATCCATATTTAAATCTCAACGTAAGTCACTTCCATATTTATAAAACTATTTTTATAAATCTCCTTCCGATTTTATACACTTCTATTTTATAAAATTCCTATATTTACAAAATTCTATTTATAAATCATTCTTTTATAAAAACTCCTTTTACTATCAAAATCCATTTATAAATCCATTACTTTATAAACCAAATTTAGTTATAAAATCCATTTCTGAAATAAACTTCAAATCCATTTACTAAACATTTATAAATTCCGATTATAAATCTATTTCTTTATTTATAAAATATTGCTTCTATAAATCCTTTTTATAAACTTATTCAAAATCACTATTTGAAAATATTTCACAGAACTATACATTGATAACATCAAAAATAATATTTTTATTTATTTTAAAAAAATTCCTTTCTTTTAATAATTCAACAATTATTTAAACATATATACTTTCAAAATTACTTTGAAATCCTTTTTAAATCAAAATCATCGTTTTTAGTATCTCAAAATACCAAAACTAAGGCCCAGTGCTACTAAAGCACTAAATAAGTCACATCATATCAAAAACATCAACATGGCATCCAATACATCGTATATCAGCATATATATGAAAAGTAAAAACAACAGTGGTGAGGAATCCTGTTGGATCCCTCCAACCTGTCCCCCTGCATCACAGACAGCATATAATCATAAGAATATAAATCAACCGTTTCAAGGTGGGATTCGTATACAAAGGGTCATTTGTTCTTACACGGAAACGTAATAGAGTCTCATCCACTCCAATAGACGAGAATATATCCAAACCAAATAATAAATATAGTATATCATCCAAACAAGCACGATCAGCATAAATAAAATTATTCCCACTTATATAAAAATATAAGCAGGCCAGAGAGGTGAGTTTACTCACAAAAATGCCAGAAATCGCCTAAGCACTCCGGTTTGAATTAAAATTGAATGGTCGTTCATTTAACACAAAATTCCTACTAGCTTCAAATTCATCCATTCCAACTCCATAGCATAGTGCTCGCTGATACGAACGCAACGCAACTTGTCGTGCTCGATTTGGACCTCATTCGAGAAAGTTATGAATTAATTAACATACGATATAATTAAAATTTTACAACTACTTAATTAAATAAAAGTTTAAACTTAACCTTTCTCCCTCCAAGCACGCAATTCATATACAGGCCATGCTTTTTTTTCTTTCTATTTAATTTGAACGATTGTGCCTCATGTTCGACCGCCGCCGACCATCGCGAGCCTCCGCCGCCTTGCCACTGCCCGCTCCAACCCCCCACATCAGCACCCGTGCGCTGCCACGGACCAGCGAACCCAAAAAACGAGGTGGAGCTACTCGTGAACGCGAGTGAAATTCCATCGCCTCGGTTGACGATTCGACGATCCAACCGCAGGAAAGCTTTGTATAGTCGTGCTCTATATTTTCCTAGTTGAAGTCGAAGGCTAATTCGGCCTCTAGAGGCTCTGATCAACCACGGCCGTTAGATAGTTTAATTTAATGGCAGCTAAAATCATTAGAAGCCAGGGTTTAAGCAAATGAAGGAAAGTTGAGGGCTATTTGAAAATTAAACTCGGCACTATTCATCTATGAAAATTCCGGACTCCAAGAAGCGTGCTGCTTGGAGTTCTATATGTTATACCCCTATTACGAACATAATGGAATATGTATGAGAAGTCAATTCCATCATATACAAAATGTAGCTTTTCAAAATCAAATTATTTTAATTAAAAATTACTTTAATAAATTCTACGTGTTTCAAACACGCACGACCAAACGATACGTCCAATCGCCATGAAATTCGACGGTATATAATAATTCACTATTACGGATCCAATGAAACTAGTTTCGTCGAAATCCAAGACAGTGGCCAAAAAGGCTATTTTTACACGTTAATTAAATCGAATTATTCCCAAAATCAGTTTAATTACTTTTAAATCAAATTTAAAAGTTTACTATCTTCCTTATTATTCAAATAGATTTGAAACCAACTTTCAAAATCGTTTTCGTTCATATTAAATTCAAGATTCAATTATTTAAACAATTTCAAATATTAAATTTAACAATTTAATTATCAAATAAATCATCATAGTTGAAATATAAGTTATTTAACTTATAAAATTAACTTTTTCAATATTTAAAATCAATTAAATATTCCAAATTTAAATGACTAAAATTCTGGGTAATTACAGATATGGATAAATTCCTTTTACAAATTCCTTTCTATTTATAAAATATCGTTTAACATTCCAAATTTACCCTCGTCTTCAATTTCCAAAATAGAGTCAACTATTTCTAAAATATCATTCTGTATCTTATAATAAATGCACCGTTTGATTTATTTCTACAATTTATTAATTGATAATAGTTTCCTTGAATTTATAAACCTAGTTTATAAATTCATACTTTTATTAACAAAATACGATTTTACAAATCTTCACTTATTAAATATATAACGATAACTTTTATAATTATATATATATATATATTAACTAACTAATTAATTATTGAATTAAATTTTTTATTTAAATATTCAATAAATCTCAAAATTTTATTTAGTTTAATTTCTTTAAAAAAAAATTGAAAATCAAAGCATTTTATTTATTAAATTATAACCTTTATAGTTTTTATTTACATATGTTTTTGTGTGTGTGTCTATATATATATATATATATATATATCAGTTATCTACTTATTAAATAAAGCATTTATTTAGTAAAACATCTAATTAAGTATTTTAATAAATTTTATTTAATTTACCTTGCACAATTTTAAGGTAAATACACATCTATAACCTTTGTAGTTGCATATATATCAATATATATATAACTCTTAATTAATTATTTAATTAAATAATCATGTTAATTATATATTTATAAAATTTTGAAATTTACTAGATTAATTTCTCAAAACAATTTTGAAATTTTGGAAAATTATTTTCTAACCTTTATCTAATTTCATTTTATATTTTAAACTTAACATTTAAATGTAAGGTATAAATTAAATTTGAAAATTAGCCCAAGCCCCAAATAACTCTAAGGCTTACATTTACGCTAATCTTATGGACATACTCAATGCATTGGGTCATCCAGTAATCAAGAAGGGAAGAATCTTTTTATCCATCCACTATGCATAGACACTACTATTCTAAACACCCATCAAGTAGAAGAGTTTATTAGTTAGCCCCTAATGCTGGCTAATTTGACTACATAGACAATATGGGCTCTGATACCATTGAAGGAACCCAGTTCATTTTAATGGGCTGAAATGTATAAATTTCATGTTTTCCTTCTAATTGGATCTTAACAGGCCTATGAAGTCTAATATCCAATACAAGATCCAACCTAGTTATTTCAATAAAATCATATTTTATTTGAATAATTTTTTGCCTTATTTAATTAATATAATTAATTAAACCTATTTAACGTGCATATTAGGTCATGAAAAGCAGAAAAGGGGGTAATCGATCATGGATAAATGAAGAAGAGTGAATCAAATTCAATTAATGAAAAATAAAGGTCTTGTTTCATTTATAAAAGGAAACCTTTTCACCTCTCTCTAATTTAAAAAATTTCTTTAATTTCAAATCCAACAATTCAACCGCATTCTTCCTTGTGTGGCCAACAAAATAATGATTTATACATGGACTACTGCATCTAATATGTATATACAAATTATTAATAACGCATATAGGGTATAGAATGATAATATGACAAACAATGACAAAGTGAATATGTACACATGTAGATATTGGGATTATCCCTACCATGTATATGTTCGCCATTATATATATAGGTTATCTCAATTTAATTTTTTACTGAAGATACATATATAGGTATATAAAAGTATTTATAAAATACATATCTTAGTAACATAAAGGTTGAATTTACAATATCCAATGTAGATTGATTGAATTAAAGTTACAAATTCAAAATTGCAGACTAGAAGATTTAAGTTTGACTTATAGAATATGTTAGAATTTTGATCAAGGTTAAGTTAACTAATGTATAATATTAATATGATAAAGTAGATATATATATAATGATAAGATTAAATAATACATACATGTTATTTTAAACTGTTCTAATGCATTTACAAGCATAGACATGTAAAAACAAACAAACACACATAATTATATAAATGAACCTTTTGCAAGATACACCTTTTTATATTATAAAACAACCAAAAGTTTGAAGTCAAAACACATATGTTAAGTTGAATAAGAGATCAATGAATTTTTTATTTCCAGATGATCAAATTTCAAACCTAAATAATTGAATTACATAAATCATATACTACTTTTAGAAAGCTATTACATGTTTATTGAAAACATATTCATGGCTAAAAACATGATTTTAATCCATTAAGATTACTCAAACCAAATCAGTCAAATAGTGGTTTAGAATATAACATTAATTCCAAAACAAGATGAAACAACAATATAAATATAAAATTGTGATAAGAACGATACAGTCAATACATGTAAATATATATTTAGGATATATCGGTAGATCTGGTTTATTAATGACATCTTGATCTAGAGATTTTCCTTAGATTCCTAGAATCAACATCTAGAATTTTTCTAGAGTCGGATGAACAAGCTTATTTATTTGATGTGTTGTTTTTGTTTTTATTTAGGAGTTGATTTCAGCCTGAAGAAGATCAAGGAGGTCTCCATGGATGAGGGAAGAAGGAAGAAAAGAAAATTAAGGAATAAAATGAACGCGAGAATAATATTTTAAGGAAATGAAAGTAATTTTTCCTATTTTTTCTTTAAAACATCCTTATTCAATTAACAATCAATTTTCAATTAAGTGAAACCAATCCTATCCCCTTTGTATGACCGACCATTATTTGGCTCTACATGGAAAAAAAATTTCAAAATGCTTTTAGGTAATTATTTGTATTTAAAGCTTGTTTAAATACATACATATGTCATATATTAACACACATGTATATAACTTTTACATGTCCAAATAATTACTAACAACATCCGAAACACCGTAAGAAATTAATAATCATTCTTAAATATTTATTTAATTAATTTATAATACTTTATAAACTAATTAAATCGTGTGGTTTATTCGAAGAATTCACAAATGCGGTTGTGAGACTCAAAAGTGTAAATTCAGTCAGTGATTAATATTGAATGATTCAAATATTAATGTTCACACTTCACCTTATTTAGTGGTGTGATGGTTTGGTCAAATATCGCTTACAGATCTTTTTGGCAGAAATCCAATTTCACGTTTTCTTAAAGGGTACCTTTTAGTAACGATAGATTACACACATTCTCTTTGTTAAAATTATATAACTTTAGGATACATGGAATTTGGTATTATTCAAAATTCCAATATCAACCACATTTAAATTGATTTGTCCAAAAACATAGTGTCGGTTTAATAATAACATTCATACTACTTTAGCTAGAGATTTTGACTTTGAGTTGACTACGTTATCTTGATACTAACCTTATACAACCGAGGAGATGAATTATTTATTGAATAGTGCTTCAACTCAGATCCAACTATAGTCACTCGATGGATCGCTATTACATGATTTAACTATAATTAAAGTGGAGTATTCACATTGAAGTTCCAGAGTCACTAGTACATAGTATGTCTATTACCTTGCCTCATTTGCTTCGGTTGTGTTAGCAACCGAAGCAAATAGTATCATTTGCTTCGGTCCCCTCCAAATGATCGAAGCAGTTGGTACATGCAAAGCATTAGAATACAAATATAATTTGTTTCGGTCGTTGTTTACAATCAAAGCAAATGCGTAGAAGCAAATAGGGTTATTTTCTTAGATTTTCTTTATGACCGAAGCAAATAGGCCATTTGCTTCGATCTTCGGTTCCTTCTTAAGGACTGAAGGAAATAGGTACCCTTATGTTTTCTATCATGCTACATTCATTTAAATATAAATTTTTATAAAGATTCATTTACAATTTATCCCATCTTCCTAAACCTAAGGTGGACCATCTTTGGTACTTCATAACTGACATCGTAAGAACTCCCATCAGGGCACTTAATACTTCTTTAATGGGAAGCGGCATACCCTAAAACATAGATTTCCTACTACCGAGCCTAAAAGATAATCCTGACATTTAATACTTCTCGAATAGGAAGGAGCCGAACCCTATAATAGCCACTTAATACCTTCAATCCAGAAGTAGACCAGTACTGGGATATCCGTCTTATGATCCGTAATCCAAACCATGACATCTCACATTAGTCTGACCATTCGTAGGCGTTGGTAGCCAGATTAACTGGGCAGGATTACCCTAAATAATTGGGACTAACCTCGCATCCACCAGAGGTACTTATTATAGATGATGCCTCATATTAGTACCAAAGTGGCACTGCTTGTAACTCTGCACCTTTACACCCATACTAACAAAAAAATTTACATGGTAATATCGTCTGCTAGTATGGAGAATAAGGTGGGGTAGGAGCGGCCAACCTTGCATATTCCTTTATGTTAACACCGACATGTTTTACTTTACCTCGTGAATCACATATGAAGTGTATGGTATCGGCATTGTTATCCCGCCTTTTGGCAAGGCCGTGACACCAAAAAGGTTGATTAGAAAACTAAAGACAGTTCGTCGTAAAAGTTCGTTATACACTGGTTTACCGTGGATATCGATGAATTTTGTCCGAGTCCGGATCAGGCTACAATTGATAAGACATGACAAGAAAAGCCATGCAAACCAACGTTCCAAATTTCAAGTCAATCCGAGTCCGTATGCTCAAGATATAGTCGATACAAGATGAAGACACAACCTTGTATTCGAATCCATAAAAGGGCCCTATGTTCGAATCGGTGAGGTAGGAATGCTGTTCGAATCCATCAAAGCAGAATCCATTCGAATCCATCAAGGTTGACTCCATCATCTTCGTATCCATCAGAGCAAGTTCCGTTCAAATCCAACGCGTCAAGCTCACGTGATCTACTTCGAATCGATGAGGTCTCAGTCGATTCGAGACCATCGGATTCCCCCAGCTTCGAATCCATCGAAACGGGCTACATTCGAGTGCAACGTTTCAGACCCTTCAGGCTTTCATCTGCTTCGAATCCATGCAATCAATGCACTTCGACTCCATCACATAAGTCACTTCGAAACTACACTCCGCATCCAACTTCGAATCGATCAACCGTGTTATACCTAGATCGATTCGATTGAATGCGCCTTCGAATCCACCGCCTTGAATCCAAACCATGGATTCAACCCAGTCAAACCAGAGTAAAACACGGATCGATGCGAGAAGCACGCGCCACGTCAATATGAGCATCGAGTCGACCCTATCGATTCGAAGGGATCGATTCGAAGTATCCATGATTCACCAGAAATGCAACGTTGAATCGATCATATCTCGAGTTCTACAAGTCCAAATGCCATGAAATTTTCACAGAAGCTTAAGCACATGATGAAGAATGTCCACACCAAATTTCAGCTCGATTGGATGATTTCTTGATCGATTCGAACCAAGGGTCGAATCGATCCCAAAGTGGGCCCGGATCTCCAGATTTCGGCCATGAGGGCCCCCTGACATACCAGAACTGGTCTCCCCTCATTTTAGGCGAAATATCAGCCTCCTACACCTATAAATAGAGCCCCTGGTCATTCAGAAAAAAGGTCGGACAATTTTGAGAGCTAAAGAGCGCCCAGACTCTGCCAGATCTACTCAGAATCACCACTGCTTCCTTAGATTCAGATTGTAATCATATAATCAGTTGTACTACATCAGAATAAATTGTAATCATGGAGTGAACATCAATAAAATCATCAACTTCAGAGTGGATGTAGGAAAGATCGCCGAACCACTATAAATCTCGTGTTTCTGTTCATTATTTCTGAATTGTGATACTCTGTTTGCTTAGATTTGAGATTTGTGTGTGAATATTGTTGATTTATATTCATATACTAGTGCTTTCACAACATTCGGGGTTTGTGGCCAATTTTGGCGCAAACACTTTGGTGCTTTCACTGAGAATTGAACTCAGGAGTTCTATCATTTGAAAGTTGAATCAGAAGGCTAAGAGATTTAGATCCGAAGAATCATGACGAGACAAACAAGTAGAAGGCAAAGAGCTGAGAGAAGTCACCACGAAGGAAGTCAAGAGGCTTCCTCGAGAGCAAACCAAGCATCGATCTTCATCACCAGGGATGAGATGGAGACAATGATGAAGAGGCAGGAGGAGATGATCCAGAATTTTCTTCAACAAATTGGACAACTTGGAGCACAAAATCAAAGAACAACCAGGACCCAGAACGAAGCAGGACCATCCAACGCAGCGCCGGAGCTGGGGGGCACACACTTAGGACATGTTGATCCGAACACGGGAAGAGAGACAAGGACATCCGAGCAACCTGACAGCGATAGAGGGATGAACGCTCAATCAGGGGGGCAAACACCTGAAAGCTCACACGGACTCGGGGGGCAGGTCGAAGGTAGTGAACGAGGACTACAACTTGGAGACAATGATAGATTGGCAGAGATGGTCAGGCGAGCCATGAGAGGAGGATTGGTAAACAAAGATCTTGAAGATGTGAACATGAGTCCCTTTTCTCCTGCGATTAGGTTGGCTAGGAACCCACCAGAATTCAAACTGCCAACAGTAGAAGGGTATGATGGGAGGACGGACCCTGCGGTCCATCTAACGAGGTATATAAGGCACATGGAAGTGCTGGGGGCATCACAGGAAGTCATGGCCCGGTGCTTCCCATTGTATTTGACAGACATAGCAGCTTTATGGTTCAGACAGCTAGAGAGCGGCTCCATTGGGACATGGACCGATTTGATTGAGAAATTTATGAGGCAATTCAGAGTTCATATTTCGAGACCCAAGAATGTGATGAGTTTGGCAACGCTAAAGCAGAAAGCTGGGGAGTCTTTGAGGAATTTCTTGAGGCGGTTCAATGCGGCAGCAGCATCGGTGTATCGGCCAGATCCATCCATGGTTATGATGGCAGCTGTGTCCGGAGTAGCTGATGGCACGGAATTCAAAAATTCATTAACTAAGGATCCGCCAATGGATCTAGGAGAATTCTATCACGAGGCAGAAAAGTTTTTACGATTGGAAGACGCTAATGCTGAAAGAGAAGAAGGAGAGGGAATAGAAGTTTATGCACTTAAAGACAAAAAGCCTCTCGAAAATGATTCAGGCAAGGATAAAGGAAAACGAAGGGCTGAGGACAATGGTGACAGGTCAAAGCGACTGCGGAGAGAGCCACGATTCACCACTTATTCAGAGCTGAATGAGAGTTTGGAGCGAATCTACCAAGATACACGAGAGCAAGTTCCCTACCGTAGGCCTATACGAAGGGATCCCACTGTTGACGAGAGGAAATCAGACAGATACTGCTTATTCCACGAACTGAATGGTCATAACACTAACGACTGTAGACATCTGAAGGATGAGGTGGAAGGGCACATCAGGAACGGTATGCTACTTCAGTATGTGAGGAGGCGAGCTCCAGCGGTGGAGCCAGAGCGACCACCGTCTACATCAGCCAGGGGTGCCCCTGAGCCAGGACATCGTATGATTATCAATTAGTTGAAATAACGATGGACGAGTTGTAAACCTCTCACCAACACGGGTAAGTCATTTACACCTGTGCGAGATCACGAATGGTCCATAGGCATGTTGTGAATGACTACTAACCCTATCGTTGTGGGAGTTTACACTTTGACATCCTTGCTTTGCTTTTGTTTCATCTTGATTTGAATATTTGAACTTGACTTTGTTTAACATTTCTGCTAAAGACTTATTTTCAATGAAAAAATGCTACTTGTGATTTCATAGCGGCTAAGCCACTTACACATGTACGGGACCGCGAACGGTCCCTAGGCATGCTCTGAGATGGCGATAAACCGTTGCAACAAACAATCCGGGAATTCACCCGAACGTGAAACCTGGTATTGATGACACTAAGTCCCTCCCCGGGCACACTCAATTCGCCTCGAACGGCACCCGACCACGAACGGTCGCAATTCGCCTAGAACGACATCCGACCGCGAACGGTCACAATTCGATCGCGAACGATCACACTTCGCCACGAACGGTCACAATTCGATCGCGAACGATCACACTTCGCCACGAACGGCACCCGACCACGAACGGTCACAATTCACCTAATATGACATTCGATCGCGAACGATCACATTTTTGCCTCGTACGGCACACGATCGCGAACGATCACGTTCCTCTTTCCACGACACCCGACCGCGAACGGTCATGATTCGTCTAGAACGACATCCGACCGCGAACGGTCCCATTTCTTTATTCGCCACGAACGGCATCCGACCTCGAACGGTCACAATTCGCCACGAACGACACCCGACCTCGAACGGTCACCATTCGCCATGAACGGCACCCGACCTCGAACGGTCATCATTCGCCTCGAGCGGCGCTCGACCATGAACGGTCACAACTCGCCTCGAACGGCACCCCTCACCTCAAATGGCTTGATCACGAACGGTCGTCATTTGGGGCCATGTAGAAATGCTAGATCGCGAACGGTCGCATTCCACCTCAAATGGCTAGATCACGAACGGTCGTCATTTAAGGTTATACAGAAAATGCTAGATCGCGAACGGTCGTATACCACCTCAAATGGCTAGATCGCGAACGGTCGTCATTTAAGGTCATATAAAACTATCAATTTCATTGCAGGTCGTCAACTGGATATGAACATCTAACTTATGGCATTACAAAACACACCTTCCTATCGCAAGGCATGATTTGGGGGGCAAATGTTATCCCGCCTTTTGGCAAGGCCGTGACACCAAAAAGGTTGATTAGAAAACTAAAGACAGTTCGTCGTAAAAGTTCGTTATACACTAGTTTACCGTGGATATCGATGAATTTTGTCCGAGTCCGGATCAGGCTACAATTGATAAGACATGACAAGAAAAGCCATGCAAACCAACGTTCCAAATTTCAAGTCAATCCGAGTCCGTATGCTCAAGATATAGTCGATACAAGATGAAGACACAACCTTGTATTCGAATCCATAAAAGGGCCCTATGTTCGAATCGATGAGGTAGGAATGCTGTTCGAATCCATCAAAGCAGAATCCATTCGAATCCATCAAGGTCGACTCCATCATCTTCATATCCATCAGAGCAAGTTCCATTCAAATCCAACGCGTCAAGCTCACGTGATCTACTTCGAATCGATGAGGTCTCAGTCGATTCGAGACCATCGGATTCCCCCAACTTCGAATCCATCGAAACGGGCTACATTCGAGTGCAACATTTCAGACCCTTCAGGCTTTCATCTGCTTCAAATCCATGCAATCAATGCACTTCGACTCCATCACATAAGTCACTTCGAAACTACACTCCGCATCCAACTTCGAATCGATTAACCGTGTTATACCTAGATCGATTCGAACGAATGCGCCTTCAAATCCACCGCCTCGAATCCAAACCATGGATTCGACCCAGTCAAACCAGAGTAAAACACGGATCGATGCGAGAAGCACGCGCCACGTCAATATGAGCATCGAGTCGACCCTATCGATTCGAAGGGATCGATTCGAAGTATCCATGATTCACCAGAAATGCAACGTTGAATCGATCATATCTCGAGTTCTACAAGTCCAAATGCCATGAAATTTTCACAGAAGCTTAAGCACATGATGAAGAATGTCCACACCAAATTTCAGCTCGATTGGATGATTTCTTGATCGATTCGAACCAAGGGTCGAATCGATCCCAAAGTGGGCCCGAATCTCCAGATTTCGGCCATGTGGGCCCCCTGACGTACCAGAACTGGTCTTCCCTCATTTTAGGCGAAATATCAGCCTCCTACACCAATAAATAGAGCCCCTGGTCATTCAGAAAAAAGGTCGGACAATTTTGAGAGCTAAAGAGCGCCCAGACTCTGCCAGATCTACTCAGAATCACCACTGCTTCCTTAGATTCAGATTGTAATCATATAATCAGTTGTACTACATCAGAATAAATTGTAATCATGGAGTGAACATCAATAAAATCATCAACTTCAGAGTGGACGTAGGCAAGATCGCCGAACCACTATAAATCTCGTGTTTCTGTTCATTATTTCTGAATTGTGATACTCTGTTTGCTTAGATTTGAGATTTGTGTGTGAATATTGTTGATTTATATTCATATACTGGTGCTTTCACAACATTCGGGGTTTGTGACCAATTTTGGCGCAAACAGGCATAAAGAAATAAATACATTGGCTAATAAGAAAGAATAAGAATAATATATCACAGAGAACACAGAATCACATAACATAGTGGAATATATAATATAGACAAAAGATATATACATAAGTGGGTCTACAAAGTAGAAATACTAGATTCACATAATATGATATAGATATAGACTATAACTTGTCCCAATAATATACATGACATAAAAGTCGGCATCTCTACAAAGTATAGAACATACATAAAGGTCTAGACTCTAACGACACACACACACACACACACACATATATATATATATATAAGCTAGCTTAACATCCACGGTCAATGAGTGCATGTACCTAAAATGTCT
The DNA here is from genome assembly GCA_030737815.1 of Allium fistulosum. Taxonomy (NCBI): domain Eukaryota; kingdom Viridiplantae; phylum Streptophyta; class Magnoliopsida; order Asparagales; family Amaryllidaceae; genus Allium; species Allium fistulosum. The sequence goes on from JASFAW010000015.1 coordinate 6,353,573, forward strand.
CGACCTAACCGAATTATTAATAAATAATAAACGGGTCAGACTATCTCTAGTTCAACAAATGTAAGATCAAAGGTATACATAAGTAAATCTCAATAATATAGTCATAATTATATAATATGCCAATATCCAAGTAATAAATAGCATAAACACAATAATTCACCATGTTATAAAATATATCATGCTTATTACAAGCAATCATTTCAAATTTAGCGAATAAAGCGCAAACAAGTATGAAAGCCAGTTAAAAGCATAAGACAAGCATGAAAGCGAGTCAAAACTATAAGACAAGCATGAAAGCAAGTTAAAACCATAAGACAAGCATGAAAGCAAGTCAAAACTATAAGACAAGCATGCAAGTGAGTCGAAACTATAAGACAAGCATGAAAGCAAGTCGAAATCAAAAGACAAGCATGAAAGCAAGTCAAAAGTATAAGAAAGCATGTCGAAATCAAAAGACAAGCATGAAAGCAAGTCAAAGCAGAATCTTATAAAACAAATCATAAATCGAGGGACTAGCATGAAAGCGAGTCATCAATAAGACGAGCGTAAAGCACGTCGAACCGAAAGACGAGAACAAGGCACGCCGAACCAAAAGACGAGCACGAAGGCTATGCCGACCATAAGACGAGCACGAAGGCTATATCGAACCGAAAGATGAGCCCAAAGGCAACGCTGACCATAAGGTGAGCTCAAAAGCCACGCCGACCAGAAGACGAGCCTGGAAGCTATGCCAAAGTTATCGTTGATGATCAAAAGTGTTAAATACTTTCAGTTAGCAATCAAATGAATATTGCCTAATTTCCCATAACCACTTAGCGATACTTGGATATTTACGAAAAGATTATAGATTCCACTCAAGTATAATAATCTATCGAACGAGTCAAAGAGTTAAGTAATAAAGTGATATAAGTGTTTCATACAACTTGTACTACTAAATCGTTTAATTAGATTTCTCATCTCATAGAAGTAATATTTTTTATATACATAAATTACTTCTTTAAAACTAATTTAAATATTGGTCTAATGATCGTAAATAACTATATTTATAAAATAAGCAATTATATACATATAGAAATAATATATATATTTATGTATGTATATATGTATGTATGTATGTATGTATAGTTTTATTATCAGCTCAAAAAATGCTATCATTATTAAAAATTCTATAATAATCTTTCTTCATCAATTCTAAATATAAGATTCAGAACCATATTTCGAATCCCAAATTTTGAAATCAGTAATATATTTCATATAAACTCTATAAGTGATTTCCAAAGATTATATTTAATATAACTAGTTTAAAGATGATTTATTTTCATATATTATGTATTTAATATATATATATATATTATTCTAGATAAATTAGAATAATTGAAATTCCTTAAAAATATTAAATCATCAAAATTCCAGAAATCAAGAAGGCAGAAGAAGCAAGAAATCAAAATCCTCAAAGGAAACAAAGTTGTACAAAACTCAACAAGGTTGCCTGGAGCACACAGGCTCCAGGATACATAACCGACCGACCGCTATACATGATCGGTCGACCAATGTGGACGCCTATAGCCTTAAAGCTCTAGGCATCGTCTCACACGACAATCGCACAGATTCTAACAACTAAAAATGGAATATCTGAACTATAATTTTTACCAAATCAAGCACGCAACATGAATTCATCAATTAACCACACAAGTATGATTATTTAGGTCATTGTAGGGGGTTTAACAGTGTTTACCCAGCATCAGGTTTAACAAATAATGATTCAAACAATAATCAATCAATATTCACCCCATAATCACAACCAGCAACATGCAAATAAAATTAGGGATAGCGGTGAGGATTACTCACTTTTCTCCTTCAACTTAGATGGTAAAAACCTCGACTTCACCTCAATTCACCAAAACAACAAACCCTAAGCAACTCAAGCAAATAGGCACAAAACCTAATCAATCTACTACTGTAAAATCTAAAATAAAATTCCTAATAAGATATAACAAAGTTTGAGATCATAACTTGAATTTTATAATCTTCTAAATGTGATTACTTTGACCCAAATTTGAAGAGATTAGAAGCTTTGCTTCTAGGTTCATAAAAGTGGGAAGAAATGTTCTGTTTATTTCCTTTTTACCAATAAAAGTGAATGAACAGTTCTTTGTTAGGGAGAATTTCCTCCTTCGATAATTAGTTTGAGCTTTGGGATCCACTAAAAACCCAAAAAGAAAATGAAAACATTCTTATTAATTATTATCTAAATGGGTTTAGGTTGTAAATAGACCCAATAAGAAAAGCATTGTTTCTATTTCTTTTTGTCTTATTCTTTTAAAATTGATTACTTATAATTTTTACACCCCTTAACTCCTTTTTACAATAATAAAAAGGATTGAAAAAATAAAATCTCTATTTTCTTATAAACTACATTTATTTATAAATTTAAAAATATTCATTCCATATATCAATTCTCCAATATTATATAACTTAGGATTCACATTTCAAAAGAATTCAATATCTTTTATAAAAGAATACAAATTTAAAATTCCCCATATTTCAATACCTGGAATACAAATTTCTCATTTAATTCTCCAATTTAAATCATTATTTATTTTATTAGAGTAATTCTGAAATCAAGGTTGTTACAGACTCCTCCCTTAAAGAAATTGCTTCACTGCAATTCTACTCCAGAGTAAAGTCTATAATACTTATATTGTTATTAGTAATACACTCATTTTAAAATATACAATGCATATACAACAATCAGCCATTTAAAATAATCACACAATAGAATCATTTTCAACCATAACCGAGAAAACTCTATATTTACTATCTCGGTCTGGCACGTAATGGGATCTGCATCGACCCATCAAGTATGAAGTTGAGCAGTCCAAAGCAATTATTAGACCTTTTTATCGATGGCAACCAAAGGTTCAGAATCAATTTCCTTGCCTATTGTTTAATATCATAGACTATGAGTTTTACACAAACTCTTTTAGAAGTTTCTACTACTAGCACAAATAACCAAAACATTTATATTTTCCAAATGTTGAAATTTTCAAAAAAACTTCAGAGTAATCTCTATGGTACACAGTGTATTTCGAAGATCCACATTACTTAGAATATTGTATCAATCCATACATTTATTCACAATAAAATTCTTAATTACTTTTTAAAATATTAAAACACCTAATTTACATATAATTCCTTTAAAATGTAGATGTATAGTGGTTTATAAATCCCCTTTCTTTCCAAGATATTTTCCTTAAATTCAAAACACTTTATTTTAAATAAATTTCCTTCTAAAAATAAATTTCTCGGAAATTTGCACTTTACAAATAGACTCCATTAGTTTTCCATCCATCAATCCATCCATTAGTTTGCACTATATCAATCATTTCCACTTTTAAGAAATTCTTTCAATATAAAATTTAACCATTTAGTTTTTCATCCTTTTTTATATATTCATTTCCAACAATTCATTTTTTTTCAAATCCTTCTTCATTCTTTACTTTTTAAGTAGACTCCATTAATATAAAACATTCTTTCAAATTTAGCATATCAATTTACAAAGTTATTTTTCCTTTATATACTTCCTTATTCACTAATTTGAAAATTTGTTTACACAAATATTTTACATCTTTCAATATATAACACCTTTTACAATTTAAAATACTAAACATCTTATGGTGTTTAAAACATTCAACTTATTCAATCCCTTAAAATAAGGATGTGAAATAATTTAAAGATTTCCCTTAGTTTAAATATTAAAAGCATCATAGTTTTAATTCATTTTATCACAAAATTCATTTCTCAAAGAATTATTTTCCACAAAACTAAACATCATAAGAATCTAATCATTGTTCGACTTTTTAATTTCTTTCATGCTAACTCTCTATATTTTGAAGTTCAAGAAACGGGAAGGCTAACTTCTAATAAGAAGTTGTATATATAACCAAAAGGATTTTCTTTTCTCTTACTAAAACATTTATCTTATTTAAACTTCATCTTAAATACATTTTGAAGACTTTCCTTTCATACTCATTAAATTTATTTTAGTACATATCATATATTTATACTAAAATCCAAAACTCATTTTACAAATCTCTTTTCTTTGCTTTATAAAAGAACCTGTATATCTCATCATTATTATTTTAGAAAGCCATATGAAATCAAAATATCTTTTATTTACCCAAATTAGAGTATCCAAAAATTCAACAACTTATTCTAATCATATAAAGTTAAAACTATAAAGTTCGACCTTTTAATGAAAAGATAATTATAAGGTTAAATGAATTTCTTCATTTCTAATTTATTCTTAGGGTTCATTTATTCTAACTTCTACTTTTCAACAAAATTTCAAAATGCTTTTTAATTATAAATATCTAATTCTGGACAAATCTTTTCCCCAATAATAATTTTCTGAACTGTACATTTTACAAATAATATAATTGCTTCATTGAGTTAAGTTGAAGGATGAGATGAATCACCTTTTCCAGAGGAAAGAAATGATAGAAGTTCAGCGCCGGAGGTTCCGTATGAAGTAGATTATTGCCTACAAAGGTAATTTCCTCATTTTAGAGTGGCTGTCATTTTGAGTAATACCCTAGTTTTGGGTAATGAACTATTGTCTTGCCTGTATAGTTTTTTCCATGCTTTTTCCTTCTTTTGGGCCGGTTTTGTTTTTGTTGGGCCGTATTTATTGTATTATTTTCTCCCATTAGTAATAAAGCACCTTCTTCAAAAAAAAAATTGCTTCTTATGGTGTTTATTTATACCAAATCTTACTTATTTATCATTTAAAATAGCTTAATTAATATAATTTATCCTTTTGATTTCAGATCATCAATATACAAAGTTTCAATTTCTTCAAGTATTTCTTATTTTGCAATTTTCAAAATTTGTTTATATAATTACCTTACATCCTTTATATCACAATCACCTCTTACAATTTCACTATACAAAACACTTTAAGGTGTTCAATATATTCAATTTCCTTAATTATTTTCACTTTTGAAATTCAAGAATTATAAAATGCTAATCTCCTAGAATTAATCTGTGTTTACAAAACCATATTTACATAAATTGTTTCTTATTCTCAAAATAAATTATACAAAATTCATTAACTTCAATTAATTAAATAAACGAATTATGGTTGTATTTCAACTTTCTTTAAATTAGAACTCATAGGTATGTGTTTTATCGTTCATTTAGATAACAATAGGTTATACACAACCAATCAAAAGCTTCACACACAATTCATTTTAACATATATCTTATAAATGAACATATACCAAATTACATAAACTAAATAATATAATGATATCCTTTTGAAATCTATTTATAGTGACTTGATTTGTCAACGGACTGCATTGTTGATCGTGCAATCAACATCGCCTCGCCACTAACCTCTACCATCTCTAATACTCAGTAGCTGCACTTGTCATGTAAAATGTCAATTCATGTAAAGTATTGTTTATACCTTACTTTCAACCATCAAAATATTAAAATACATAATAACTATGTTCATACTAAATATATTTATCCTCTTGAAATATTTACTAATTTTTTTTCCAAATAATACACAATCTCGTACGAAATTACTTTATATTATTATTAAAACTCCATGTGATATCTTCTTTCAAAAATAAGATATATAACTCATAATACTTCTAAAAAATATTATTTATCTTCAAGACATTTTCTTCTAAAATCATTACATATGTTTGTGTGTGTGTGTTTCCAAAACATTCATTTCATTTTTAAATAATATTTAATCACTTCAAAACTTTATTTCCTCTTTAATACTGTTTCTAACACTTCCATAAACATTTATAATACTTTCAAAATATTATAACTCAAAGTACTGTGTCTGAATGTCTCGTCCTAATGTTTAGGAATCTCTATCAAGAACGTTGGTCGGGCGCCTCGACCGCATTTTTTAAAGCACCCAGCGGGCAATTTAACACAAAATATATTTCCAAAAGTTTCTTTAAATATGATATACATACATCCTTTACTAATTTTTCCTTTACAAAATATTAGCTTGCTTATATTAAACATAATCAAGTACCTCATATAGGTATATGCTTTATCAAAAAGGTTTTTAATTTAAATAGATGCTTGCTTTTATTAAACTACTTCCAATAAATCTTTATATTTTTATACAATTAATAATTTACTAATAACAATTTAATAATACTCCCATTCATCCATGTATACATCAAGCAACCATCAAATTTTTTTACAAGTTCATCTTAGTATTTAATTAATCATACATATGAATTAATATTTTATTTTATACTAAAATCAAACTTTTAATATCTCTTGTGGTAACCTGAGCAGTTAAAATGCTTAGTGGTTCTATAGCAGTAGAGGTGCAAAAAGTTATGGATGAATAATGTGGGGATATTACGAAAAATAGAAAAGTGCAAAAAGCTTCATTAGACATAAAACCAAACATTTAAAGTTAATTTATTATCATTCCCACATCATTTGCGTAGGAAAAAGAAATATTAATCAATCTAATGTAATAAAACCAGAGAATATTATGATTTATGTTGTTCATATTGGGAGACTACAATAGATTTCTAACTTATAATGAGCACTTATGCTTTAAAATTAGACCTTTACCTAACTTCGTTGATTTTCCTTAAAAGAGAACTAAGTAAATTAACCTTTTATATTAATGTTGCTAAAGCGGGTGCTAAAAAGCATCAATTTAGCAGTTGCAATGGAAAATAGCGGGGCTTAAAGTGGAGCTACTGTTAAACGACGCTAAAGCATAGCGGTCAAAGAGCACTATGCGCTATAGCAAGAATTTTGCAGGGCTTTAGCCTGGCTTTAACTACATTGGCAGTAATACACAATCGAAGACACCACAAGGTCTTATTATTAGAATCGAGTAGGTTTCATACTCTCAAGTGTTGATTCCTACTCAATATAAATTTTTCATTATTATTAAAAAAAACTTTTAAAGAACTAAGCATTCATTAACCAATTAAACAAAAATATACAAGACAAACTAATTAATGTGCTTAGCGGAAGATAGTCTATCAGCTTCCGCTGTGCAACTCTGATCACTAATGGATCAAGACACAATAATTCAATCCAAAGTTATCTAAGGTCTAATCTATGCTATCTGTTAAATCTCACTATTGACAAAAGTGAGTTTCAAACTTTAGCATAATTTTCATAACAATAATTTGTATAGTAATTCAATTTTTTTACTAATACGTCCCGATGATTATTCCCAATAATTATTTATATTTATATCCCAAATAGGAAAGATATTCTAAACTCTACCCTGCACCCTAAGGGATGGGACTTTAAGTTTGTCTAGGTTAAGATTGGTGTCTCACATATCGTATATTGTTCCGAACTTTTGCTCTGATACTAAGATGTAATGCCCCATCTCTATACCCATACTAACAAAGAATATTACATAGTAATATCGTCTACTAATACGGAGAATCGGGCTGGATAGGAGTGACCAACCGTGAATATTCCTTTATGTCAACGCCTACACATTTTACTTTACCTCGTGAATCACATATGACCTGCACGGTATCAGTACAAAGCAATAAACATGTTGGCTAATAAGATCAGAACAATATATAATATATCATAGAGAATACAGAATCATAGAACATATCGGAATATATAATATAGACAAAAAGATACATACATAAGTGAGTCTACAAAACAGAAATACTACACTCACATAATATGATATAAATATATACTACAATTTGTCTCAACAATATACATGACATAAAAGTTGGCATCTCATATAAAGTATACAACATGCATAAAGTTCTAGACTCTAATGACACACACACACACACACACACACATATATATATATATATATATATATATATCCATAAGCCAGCTAAATATCCACGGTCAGTTAGTCCATGTACCTAAAGTGTCTCGGCCTGACCTAAGTATTAATAAATAATAAACGGGTCAGACCATCTCTAATTCAACAAATGTGAGATCATAAGTGTAACATAAGTAAATTTCAATAATATAGACATAACTATATAATATGCCAACATCCAAATAATAAATGGCATAAACACAATAATTCACCATGTCATAAAATATATCATGCTTATTACAAGCAATCATCTCAAATATGGTGAATAAAGTATCTCGCAGATCAGAATCACGAACTAGAATGAAAGCAAGTTAAAACCATAAGATAAGCATGAAAGCGAATTAAAACTATAAGACAAGATAAAAGCAAGTTAAACATAAGATAGGCATAAAAGTGATTAAAAAATATAAGACTAGCATGAAAGCAAGTTAAAACCATAAGACAAGCATGAAAGCAAGTTAAAACCATAAGACAAGCATGAAAGAAAAACAAAATTATAAGATTAGCATGAAAGCAAGTCAAAATTAAAAGAGAAGTAGGAAAGCAAGTAAAAAATATAAAACAAGCATGAAATCAAGTCGAAAGAAAAAGACAAGCATGAAGGCAAGTCAAAGCAGAATCTCACACAATGAATGATAAATCAAAGGACTAGCATGAAAGCGGTTCATCAATAAGATGAGCATAAAGCATGCCGAACCGAAAGACGAGCATGAAGGTGTAGCCGACCGTAAGACGAGCACGAAGGTTACGCCAAACAAAAAGATGAGCATAAAGGCTATGTCGACTATAAGACAAGCATGAAGGCTATGCTGAACCGAAAAACGAGCCCGAAGGCTACGCCAACCATAAGGCGAGCTTGAAAGCCACACCCAACAGAAGACGAGCCTGGAAGCTACATAGAAGTGATTATTGCTGGTAAAAAGTGCTAAATACTTTCAATTAGTAATCAAACGAATATCATCCAATGTCCCATAACCATTTGGCGATACTTGGATATTTACTAAAAGATCGTAGATTCAACTCAAGCAAAATAGTCAATTAAACGGGTCAAAGAATTGATAAAGTGATACAAGTGTTCCATACCACTTGTACTACTAAATCGTTTAATAGGATTTCTCATCTAATAGAAGGAATATTTTTTTATATAGAAATTACTTCTTTAAAACTCATTTAAATATTGGTTTAATGACCATAAAATAGTTATATTTATAAAATAAGCTACTATATACATATAGAAATATAATATATATATATAATTTTATTATAGGCTGTAAAACACTATTATTATTAAAAATTCTATAATAATCTTTCTTCAACAAAATACTTTTAAATATAAGATTTAAAACCATATTTCGAATCCCAAATTTTGAAATCAGTAATATATTTTATATAAACTCTATAAGTGATTTCCAAAAATTATATTTAATATAACTAGTTTAAAGGTGATTACTTTTCGTATATAATGTATTTAATATATATATATATATTCTAAATAAATTAGAATAATGGAAATTCCCAAAAAATATTAAATCATCAAAATTCCATAAATCAAGGAGGCAGAATAAGCAAGAAATCAAGATCCGTAAAGGAAACAAAGTTGAACAAAACCCATCAAGGTTGCCTAGAGCAAACAGGCTCCAAGATTCATAATCGATCGGCCGGTATATATGATTGTTCGACCGGTGCAGATGCCTGTAGCCTTAAAGCTCTAGGCATCGTCTCAAACGACGATCGCTCCAATTCCGACAACTGAAACTAGAATATTTAAACTATAATTTTCACCAAATCAAGCATGCAACATGAATTCATCAATTAACCACATAAGTATGATTATTTAGGTCATTGTAGAGGGTTTAACAGTGTTTTCCTAGCATCAGGTTTTTAACAAATAATGATTCAAACAATAATCAATCAATATTCACTACATAATCACAACCAGCAACATGCAAATAGAATTAGGGATAGTGGTGAGGATTACTCACCTTTCCCCTTCAACTTAGATGATACAAATTTCAACTTCACCTCAATTCACTAAAACAACAAACCCTAAGCAACTCAAGCAAATAGGCACAAAACCTAATCAATCTACTATTGTAAAATCTAAAATAAATTCCTAATAAGATGTAACAAAGTTTGAGAACATAACCTCAATTTAATAAGCTTCTAAAGATGATTAATTTGACCCAAGTTTGAAAAGGTTGGAAGCTTTGCTTCTAGGTTTAGAAAAGGGGAAAGAAAGGTTCTGTTTATTTCCTTTTTGGTTATAAAAGTGAACGAACAGTTCTTTGCTAAGGAAAATTTTCTCCTTAGATAATTATTTGGGCTTTGGGATCCACTGAAAACCCAAAAATAAAATGAAACCATTCTTATTAATTATTACCTAAATGAGCTTGGGTTATAAATATACCCAATAAGAAAAGCATTGTTTCTATTTCTTTTTATCTTATTCATTTTACTTACAATTTTTACACCCCTTAACTCCTTTTTATAATAATAAAAAGGATTGAAGAAAATAAAATCTCTATTTTCTTATATTAATTCAATCAATATTCACTACATAAATTCCAAAATATTCATTCCATATATTAATTCTCAAATATTTTATAACTTGATTCACATTCCAAAAGAATTCATTATCTTCTATAAAAGAATACAAATTCAAATTTCCTTATATTCCAATACTTGAAGATCAAATTTCTCATTTAATTCTCCAATTTAAATCATTATTTATTTTATTAGAGTAATTCTAAAATCGGGGTTGTTACATGCTAGTAGCCAAATTAGCTGGGTAGACTTCTATGTGCTTTTGACTGACCTCGCATCCCTATAACTTAGTCATATTTTCGCTGTCTTAACATGTTACTATATATATAAATACACACACGCGCACACACACACATACATATGTATACTATCTTACCTTACTTATGACTTAAGACCATATAAGAAATGCTCCTTATTTTGCCTTTAATTATGGATTAATTTCCATAATTATCCTTAACTTCCTTCCTATAGGATTTACTGCAAATTACTAACATACTTATTCTATACGATGCAAATTATACGTTACTATCTATATGCTATTAATTATGTTTATATGTATGCAATATTTTAGCTAACTAAATATTCCTAAATGTGCGTAGAAATATTAGTATTCTAAGATTAACGCTTCCCATACTAATTGTTAAAATGTCAAAACTTCCATATCCATACAAGCATAAATTCCATACAATAATTCACAAAATAGATAATATCCTTAGTTAGACAAAAAAGACTTGTGTATATATTTAAAAATGGAATAATACCAAACTTATGTTACATTAATATAATAGAATCACCGCCTCTATTTCAAGAAAACAAAACTTATATTTTAAACCCTTTATATTCTATTCAACTTTTACATATACAACCTTAAAGTGGAAATAGGGATTCATATTTATCTATATTACGAAAATAGGCGGTGCAAATTACAAATAGGAAAATCCATACTTTGCACACCATTTCCTAATAATTTTCTTTTTGAACCCTTTTATCACAACAATAGAAGTTAGAATGGGAATTTGAATAGAACATAAATTATTCAAATTGCAAACAACAAATTAAATTCTACTATATTAATATAAAACAATTGAAATTCCAATTAATCCAAGAATTTACATTTTATTTAGAGGAATTTTAGGGGTTTTAGGGTTTAGGGTTTTCATATAAAAAATTTCCCAAGGCATAAAGCAAATCCAAACTTTTACTACACAAGTTACTAAAATATGAAAAATTAAGATTTCTACTCATAGATAGTTTTCCTGCTTCCTTAGGATTTGATTCATGCCTTTGCCTAACTACTCCTTCAGGTTTATTCTTTTTGGAATATACAACAGTCCAATTGTATATTATTAGATTCGGAATTTAAAGATTAGGCAAGAATAAAAATTGAAAAACGTATATATAAACCTATTACCTTTTTCCCTTGGATTTGAATTCTTGAATCTAATCGAAGAATCAACGAAGAAGACCGACGGAGTTTCACTAGCATTTCAAATATTTTATGAATAAAAGTGAGTGGGTTTGCCTCTTATTTATAGTGGTTAGAAGGCATTTGGACCGTAGGATTTAAGTTGGTTTAATATAATAAAATTTAGGTAGTCCGTGGCCTAAACTAACCCTAACCACCACAAAAGCACCGGTCGACTATCCCTCCCTAGGCGGTCGGCCTCTAGCGATCAACTGGCCTAGTGGAGTTGGTCGACCAGTCTCTTATTGTGGTCGAAAATTTATTCTTGATATTTGATTTTGATTTGTTTCCTATTTTACATACTACAATTTACGTTTTCTTTAATTTTAACTTCAAAATATTTATTGACGTTTTTAATTGCAAACATTAACATTAATTAAATTTTAAAATTTAAATTTGTTCGAATTATTTTAAATTTGAAAACTTCTAGCATCAATAACTTTTCTATTTAAACTCCAATCAAAAAACTTTATATATAAAAGTTGATCAAAAAATCGCCACGAGCGCACTGCAACTTTCGTGGCCAAATACAAAGATTTGCGAAATTTCCATTTTAACCTTATTTTTAATTAATTAATTTCTTATTCATTTTTAAGGAGTGTTACATTCTTCCCCCTTAAAAGGGATTTCATTTCTAAAATCTCTAAGGGACAAATAATGTAATGCACACTCTACAACTATGTTATACAACCAAGTTGTCTACATAACTATCTACTCAAACAAAAATGCAATGCGATTATGTATGCAACACATTATAGGCGAGCTTAGTCCTAGCGTAAATGCAAGATTGTGACATATAGGCATGTATGCAAGCATCCTAAATACGCATAAGATTCTATATGAATGTAAAAATAATGGTAAAATGTGCGACAACCATCCCCTACTATCCAATCTAGCAACCATGATGCAAGCAAAACCTAGACAATACTAAATTTGGAAGAGAGAAAGTTTACCAAAGAAAAGCTTAAGATAATAAGCCTTCATGTTTTCTTCGGTTTCCAATGTGTTTTCCACTATATTGTCTCTATATTGCACTTGTACCAGCCTAATTTCTTTGTTACAAAGTTCCCTAACTCCATGCTCCACCATACATGTAGTGCTATGCAGTTAATGCCCCGTTGTAACCCTGCTATATCTCATAGCAGATTTCTACTGCTACGGTTTTTCCATATAGCCCCAAATATAGCCTTTCCGCTTTAAGCCCCGCTATTTCCGCTATATTCCGCTATTCCCGCTATATTACTCTATTTCCTGTAACGACCCCAGATTTTAATTTTATTTAAATTAATAATTTATTGAATTTTTGAATAAAAATTGTAAAATAAATTATAAATGGAAGCGAGTTTCCCCGAATCCAAATAAAAATATATTAAATCATTTTAATTTTTAGAAATTATATATATGTGAATTTATATAGTCGTGCCTATATTGATGATTGGATTTAAATCTTAATATAAATGGTTTGAAAATAAATATAAAAGTATATACATTGACATAAGAAAATAAATAAATGATTTAGATTTAGGATTGATGGTTAATGATAATTTGAATATATATGTATATATATAGTTTTATAAAATATAAGGTAAATAAATAAATCTCAATATCATATTTATAAATCAATACGAATTAGTACAAAATAGAATTTCATTTACATTGCAAAGTAATAAAACAAATAAAGAAAACAAATAAACATAGAAGTGTACACTTGCAAAATGAGGAAACAAAAATATAAAGAAAAGCTGGCAAAAGAAGATACCACAAAAATCTTATCAGCCGAGATCTTGCATATGAAACAAGTAAATAAAGATATGTATGAGCTTGCAAGTAAGGACAGAGAAATATTTTTAAGTATGGTATAAGTGTAGTTTGTACAAAGCATTAAATGCAATTACCTCTAGTATTGTACAAACAATATATAGCACCCTGTACAATATTGTATACCCAGCACACAAATCATTCTCATCAGCCACCAAATATCATCATATTGTACATGGCCAATTTAATGCAGCCTCCCAGCAAAACCAAAGCAAAGAAAAATATCACTGCCTATAGTACACATATTTGTACTAGAAAGAAAAGAAAAATACATTACCCTATACAAAACTTATCAGCCTGTACAAACACCTTTCTCTCCACATATACACATCTATATGGTTCCAGTTCGTTCAAGAAAACAAAATTTAGCAAGCAAAGGAAAATAAACATCATTGCAAACTTAAATATCATTCAAAATCAAAAGCAAGGGAAGATTTACGGGAAACTCAAAACTGCAGCTCTTCAACACAACATTTATTCCCTGTTTCAACATGGCAAACTTTGTTCCTCTTTGCTCTTCCATTCACAGTGAGTAACTTTTAAAAATATAAAAATTTATAAGTTGAATCTAGTTGCTTGATTTTATCTGGAATGCGTTTGTTGTGTGAATATATACAAGTGCATGTTTCTGTATGAATGTATACTGGTAGGAATGATATATGTTTGGACTCTGTTTCTCTGATGATTAATTCCAGGCTCAAAAGTAAATCAAATATCACTTGCTCTTAATCCAAGTTTTGTTAAGACCTAAATGTTGAACATAATATGTTGGTTACATCATAGTTTTGAGTTAAACTAAAGTGTTTTGCCGCTGGAAATAATAAAACAACAGTGAAACTTAAACAAAGTTAAAAATCAGTTATCATGATTGATTCAGATTTATGAATCAAATACTGAAATCAAAATTTAATTTTTAAAACAAAAATCACTATTTTTAATTAAGGGATTGAAGAGTATTCCTGGTTTAACCAGAAAACAGAAAATTTGGGTGTCTCTGTTGATCTCGAGTGTTTGGAAGGTTGTGATTTCTTCTGGTGATAGTAGGATGACCGGTGAGTGGAGTAAAAATGGTGAATGGGCATGTAGATGTCAGAGGCGATGGTGGTTGCGCTGGAAAGTTTCTAAACCTAGTTTTAACTAGGTTACATTTTTTGATCGGTACACGTTCTCCAGTGGATCGAGTGCTTCGGGGGTTTGGGATCGCGTAGAGGAATGGAAGGCGAGTCAGTGGCCGGAATTTCATGACCTACGGTGGTCGAGGCGGCGAGGACGAGTGGTTGCCAGGTTTGGATGGGTTGATGTTTCGAGTTCCAGGTTTGGGTTTCGAACCCAATTTTCAATTCGAGTGGCCGTGGTGGTTTTGGGTGATCGCAGTCCTGTCTGGGGATGGGCGGCGACTTGTTCGTGGTGTCGCCGGAGGTAAGATCATCGTTGACGGTCTGTGCACGTGTACGGGGGTAGGATGGTGTCAGTGGGTTTTTTTTGGGTTAGGAAGGAACACGCTCGGGTCATTCGAGTGTTTACTTGGAGTAGGGCAGTGTGCGACTCGAAGCAAATTGCTTCGATCTCGGGTAGTTTTTAGTTCAAGTTTTAACCTGTAACCTATATACAGTTTTTAAAATGTTGGTTTAAAATTTAAATCAAATTAAACTGAGGCTAAAGAAATGTTTAAATTCCAGATCTTTTGAAGTGAAGAAAGTTTATAAATTTAAATATTTTAAATAAGTTTAAATATTCTAAATTTAAGGGAATTTGATTTAAAACTCCTTCATAAACAAAGAATTGCTTTAATTTGTAATTTAAAGGTTTTTAAAAGTTAGTTTTATGAATTGATTTAAAGTTTAATAGTGTTCATATTAAGCTAGGGATAAAAAAATGAAATTTCAAAGAAATTTGAAATAAATGTTTTCAAACATATTTAAAGTGGGAATTTAATAAATAATGGAAAAGGTGTTTACTTTAAGTAATAAAGATTAAGGATTTAAATGCATTAACCATTAAGATAATTATAATGATAATTGATGATTTGTATTGATTAAATTAGTAAGTATAAGTTTAAACGTATTAATTCAATTTTTAAATAATGAATTAAGAAATTAATATGTAATTAAGAACCATCGATTAAATTTTAATTAATAAATGAATTATTAATGGTTAATCAAATTTATTTTTAATAATGATTAATGTAAGTTAATTACTTTAGAAAAGTAATTAAAGAAATGATAAATGAAGGTGATTAAGGAATGATAATTAATTGAGGAATAATTAATTAAAGTAATTAATTAAGAATAATTGATTAAATGGTAAATTAATTAATATGATAAATTAATTAATGTGATTAAGTTAAAGGTAAATTTGTTAAGATAATTAATTAAAAGATAATTAAATAATTTAAGGTTAATTATTTAATAATTAAAGGTTAATGAATTATAATTAAAGGTTAATTAATTTATTATTGATGGTTAATTAATAAATGATTAAAGAATAATTAATCAAAATGATTTGTAAATTATTAATGTTAATTAACCAGGATGAGTAACTAATCTGATTTAAATTAATCAGACAATTAACTGACCTTACTTATGGATATTTGAATTCTATTGGATAATTCGATTGTTTGATATCCCTGATATATGATGCTTTGTGATACATCCTGATTTATGCTGTGATCTGTAGTTTACTTATCTGTGATATATATCTGTAATCTGTGAATGAGCGATAAGCGTTATAGTTTATACCGCTTATCAACTATATCCTGTATTTTGATCTGTGATGATTCATTGTGTTGCACTATTGTGTAAAACCCCTGGACTACACCTTTACACACACAAATATGGATTTCACGTGGAAATCGGTTAAGTCATAGATAATGTAAATTTGATGTTTTTGAAATTGAAATTTTAATTTCAATTGATTTTGAAATTGGAAATTTGGGTTTAAAGTGGAAAGCTTTTGAAATGGGATTTCAAAGATAAAAGTTATTTTGAATAACTTAATCGAGTTTTGAAAATTTAAATAATTTGATTTAAGTTTGAATTCAAGTTTGAAATTGAATCCTATGATTTGAAACCAGAGATTAAAGATGATATAAATGTGTTTGTATGAATTTAAACCATTTTAAAAGTAAAATTTTGGGAATTTGAAATTAACCCAAGGATTTCAACTCGTATGAATGAATCGGATTTTCTGAAATGAAACTATTGTTTTCAAATGATAAAAGCTTTCAGATAAGAAATGAAATTCCAGTTTAATTAAAGGAATTTCAAGTTTGAATTGAAAAAATGGTTTTTCAAGTTATGAATGAAATCTTTTTGAAAACTATGAATTAAATCTGTTTATTTTTAACAGATTTAAAATGATGATTTGTTTAAACCATTCGAAATGAAATTGTTTTAAAAGCTATAAGTTGAATCTTTGATTTAAAAATTTAACGAGTTAAATTGAAATGGAAATTGATTTGGGAAAATCTGTGAATGAATCTTTTGTTTAAAAGATAAAAATGTGGAAATTGTTTAAACCGTTGAAGGTTGTTTAAAAAGATTAAAATGGTAATTTGTTAAACCATTTGAAAAGAAAGATTTTGGGTAATAAGTTGTGACTTAATTGAAATCCCAATATCCATATATTTTTTAATATTGCGCTCACTATTCGGGTTAGCCGGGAAAGGACCTTTGGGTCGTATAACCCATTCCGAATAGTGATACGTCGTATATGGATGGCATTTGAAGACCGGTGGTGAAGACCGGATATTTTCGAAAATGAAAGGACAACCTGTCGAATGTCTCTGCACTGAGTTGCTCCGGTATAGAGATTTATATCACTCTTTTTGTGATGGAAAGTCCGGACGTGATTAGAAAATTATCCGGATTTGCAAGGGCTTCCTTGGAAGTGCCTTCGGTTCTGTTCGATCCCGGAACAGACTTGTATGGATTGTATGTCTGACATTACAAATTGAGATATAAAGCTGATTTCTTTCAAATACATTTCTGTTGGTGGCGGAGAATTTATTCTCTTAGCTTAACACCCTTCTTTGAGACGTACAAGCTCAGAGGTTATGTAGTTGAAATTTATCATCGATATATTCCCAATTTGGTAATGTGACATGCTGAGTGTTGCTGTGTGATGATCAGTGTTTGATCATTTGTGATATGATCATTTGTTTGATCATTTATCTTTGTGATCATAGGTTGATCATCTGTTGACCCAAAACATGGCTTTGTGACAAAGCGTAGCTTTTGTGGACGAGACTTCGTCGAACCTCACAACCCGATAATGGTCGAAACAGGAATTGTGCGGTAAGGTTTCAGGGGTAGCTTCCCTAGGGTATGACCATTCCTTCTGGAAAAGGGTAGTATCATGGTATGGAGCCCAAATACTTACTCATGTGGACACACTTTATTTATTATGTGTGATGTTGGTTTCGAGGCGCCTCGGTTAAAGGTCCCAAAGGACCGGGGGTGGCATATCTGAGGTTTTGTATATCCCTTGGGAAAGGGGGTAGCCGGCCTTGTTTGGCAGAGAACGGTTTGGTTCTCGGAGCGTCCCGCTAGAGGCGTTCTTTCGTGGAATAGGAAGTTCCTTAGCCTGACCATTTGTTGGAAATCCATCTTCCAAATACGAACTTTGTACGGTATTAGTTGTAGAACCTGCCATCTACTTATGGTGGCGCCCCACTGTTTGGATGGTAGCTATAGTAGGCATAGTTCGAAATGTCTATGCTGGCTAAGATTTATATTCTACTTTCGAAATGTTTTCTACACTATGCACTAATAATAATAATCAAATGATTTGATTTTTGCGTAGTAATCATCTTTGACTATCATAAGAAGAAATCTCCTCCAATTCTGCGTTTGCATTGTGTGTGTGGTAGGAGGTCTTATGGTAGTTTCATTTTCCAAAAGCATTGCGAATTGACTTTAAAATCCTCTTTCTATTTGTTTTTAAAGTTAAACTGTTTTTGTTGCTCACACCAGTCCCATGACTGATCCGGAGTTTATTGTTTCTTTCCTAAACTCTGGATGCTCAAAATTTTTTCTACACGAGCAGTCTAGAGTTGGGTTTTTAAGATAGTCAGGTTCAGTAGATTATCTGGAGCTAGTTCAGTCTTTGGATATGGACTGCACTTCCTTTTATTTGTGCATCGTTATTGGGAGTTCGAGCTATTTCTGGATTAGTGCTTTGGAGATGGAGATTATCCGCTGCTAATGTTATCTATTTTCTTTCCGCTGCCATTTCTTGTATCATATCTCTGATGTATATTGATATTCATTGTATCACTCTGCTGTATCAGATATTGTATATCAATGTATTATTCTTTTTCTTCCGCTGTGTTGTTTACTTAATTGTGTTATAAGCTTCGGCGACTCGGATTTGAACGGTCGAATCTACGGCATTCGAGTACGATGTAAAGTATGGATGTCGATTTTCGAGCGGGCAAAATCCGCTTCGTTACATTTCCGCTATATCTTCTTTAAAAGAAATGAATTGAAAAATGACATTTATACATTATAAAAATTATGAAATTAATTTATTTAATTGAATTTTTAATATATTTTCAAAAATGAAAATACTATAATATTCTACTAAATTCAATTATGTTATATAACAGTTTTACGTTTATTTACAGTATATTCGCACATTTTTTTATTTAAAATTATTTATGTACTAATTATAATTCAATTGAATGTTAATTTTTCATTTAACTACAGTTTATATATTTGTACAAACATTAAGTGTGAGTTTTATATGCTATTTTAGAGTCATCTACTATATCCCGTTATATCCTCGTTGTATCCCTGCTATGACTTTTTGCACCTCCACCGCATTGAATCCGTCGAACGCTTTAACTACGTAGATGCAGTGGCATAGGTGCTATCGGCTCCGTCTCTATATCTACTAACTGATCAGGTTCTACTATGGCAGTCGTGTTATGCATACATTTCCACAACTGCGGTACGTAGAAAACTTCATGGACTCCTACTAGCTTGGTTGGAAGTTCTACTCAATATGCAAGTTTCCCCACCCTTTCCAAAATCGGGCAAGGCCCAACAAATATCGATGCCAACTTCCTCGATGTTCCAAACCTCATAATCTTCCTAATAGAGGAAACCTTAACAAACACCATGTCTCGAACTGAAAACTCTAACTCTTTCTTTTGCCTGTCTACATAGGATTGTATAGGACTTCCGACGATCCTATGAAGCTTTTATTCGCCATCTAATTATCTCTACCTTTTTCGTGGTCTTGCAGATCAATTCTGGTCCAAGTAGAATTTTGTCCATGGTTCCCACCGACAATTTAACGACTTTCATGGCCTCCCATATAAGGCTTCAAAGGGAGCCTTATCAATCGTCACTTAGTAACTATTATTGCATGCAAACTCTACTAAGGGTTAATGTTGCTCCCAATGTCCTCCGTAATCCACGATGTATGCTCTTAGCAAATCTTCCAAAAAAAATTTCATCCTTTCAATGTAGATTTGCACTAGAGATGCTACAATCCTTTTACTCCTTACAAAAATAAAGTGTGCACTTTTACTAAGCCTATTTACTATAACCCAAATAGCCTCATTGCCTCTTTGACTCCTTGGCAACCCATTTATAAAGTCCATCGATATATGCTTCTACTTCCAAGTCGACACCTCTAATAACAATCATTATCTTTCAGGCTTCCCTTATTTAGCCTTTATCTTTCATCATGTCAAACATCTGGAGACATAATCCGCTACAATTTTCTTCATCCCCAACCAATAGAAAATTATCTTCATATCCTTGTACATTTTATATCCACCAGGGCGAATAGTTATCCTAGAATGGTGACATTCCGCTAGCATTTCCTCTAAAACTTCCTCCACTATTGGAATATATAGGCATCCATCTCTCCTCAATCATCGCATTTTGATTATTGCATATCTACCGACATGGGGGAAATGTTCTCCTATACTTACCTTGTCCAAAATATCTATAATTGTTGCATCTTTCTTCTGCCCTTGCCTAGTGCTAGCCTTACTTCCATTGCTGCCAAATAGCCTAAAGATTCTGATGGCAGTTGGAAATTAAAATTCAAGAGGAACACCAACTGCCTCTACTCATGAATAACACCAAGAGTAGCATGCCTCCGACTAAGGGCGTCGGTAGCAACATTCCCTTTTCCGGGAGTATATTGTATCTCAAAATCATATGATGTTATAAACTACATCCACCTATGTTGCCTAAGGTTCAAAACTTTTTTGGAAAATAGGTATTTAAGGGATTTGTGGTTGGTGAATAAGTCAAACCTTTCTCCCAAAAGAGTGTGCCTCCAAATCTTTAAAGCAAAAACGATAGTTGCTAACTCTAAGTCGTGAGTGGGGTACTTTTTCTTGTGGTCCTTTAATTGCATGCTTTCATAGGCTATCAACTTACCTTCTTGCATAACAACAACTCCAAAACCCGTACCACATGCATTAGTGAAAACAGTGAAAGTGTTCGTCCCATCTGGAATAGTAAGTACTGGCGTGATAGTAAACAGCTCCTTCAGCTTGTTGAATGCTTCCGTGCATTTATCATCCCATGCAAAAGTTAATTTTTTCTTGGTTAGGCGAGTCAGCGGGACTGCTATCTTTGCAAAGTCCTTGATGAATTTCCTATAGTAACCTGCCAATCTAAGAAAACTCCTAACTTCCATGGTTTTCTTCGGAATCTTCCAATCTTAAATAGCTTTCACCTTAGCAGGATAAATAGACAACCCCTTCTCGGAAACAATATGACCGAAAAACCTCACCTCCTTCTACCAAAAATGGTACTTTAAGAATTTGGCTTTTAGCTGGTGCCTTCTCAAGGTTCCTAGCACCTCTCTTAAGTGATCATCATGCTCGTGTTCACTTTTAGAGAATACTAGGATATCATCCATAAATACTATGACCAACTTATTAAGATGCCCCATAATGACTCTACTCATCAAATCTACAAAGTTTTTAGGAGAATTCATTAACCCAAAAGACATTACCTTCCATTCATAAAGTCTGCTTGGAGTGAAAAACATACTTTCTATCCTCGGTTATTGTCAATTGGTGGAATCTAGTGACTAAGTCCAACCGAGAAAAGATTTTGGTCCCAACAAGCTGGTCAAATAAGTCATCAATTCTAAGTAAGGGGTACCTATTTTTCTTGGTCAGCTTGTTAAACTCTCGATAGTCAATGCATAGCCTTAAAAAGCCATCTTCCTTAGTGGCAAAGACTATAGGTGCTCCTGTTTCTGAAGTACTATGGCTAATAAATCCTTTCTACAATAGCTCTAAAATTTGCTTATCCAAAATTTGCCTTTCTTTGGGGGGCATATGCCTTAATTGCAGCATGAAGGGTCTAGCGTCCTTTTCCAAATCAATCTTAAACTTGATCTCCCTTCGGGGTGGAAGGCTAAAGACTTCTTCAAAAACGTCTGGAAAGTCTCGAACTATGGGCACATATGAGAGTTCACCTTGTGATAGGCTAAGAGAGTATAAATGACTTAACTCGATTGAGATTTTGGGTTCGTAACGAACATTGATATCTCACCCCTTGCAAATCCTTAGCCAACCGATCCTCCTACCACAATCTAAGAGTGCACTGTAGTAAGATAGTTAGATTTTGTTGAAAATTTGCGAATCTCTTTATTGAGATTAAAAGATTTCTTTGGTATTTGTGTTCTCGATTCTTATTTTCTAGCATAACCAGTTTATGTTAGAAAATTTATTGTTAATGACGACCTTAATTATGAAAATTGCGGGGACGCAATTTTTATAAGGAGGGGAGTCTGTAACAACCGGGATTTTTGTAAATTTTAATTATCGACAAAATGACGATTTAACCTAGTTGACAAATTGATATTGAGCTTTAGATCGTATTTAAAATTCTTTAATAAAATTGTTAATCGTTGTTTGGGATTTTAAATCAAATTTAAAATTCTTTTTAGTATTGGCAAAATTCTCTATTATATAAATTGATTAAGTAAAATGGGTAAAATGTTATTGGGCTTTTGTAGGTGAATTTTGTTCATATTTTATTTTGTTATTTGTAGAGATAAAGTTACTAAGGCTTATAACCCGA
Organism: Allium fistulosum; assembly: GCA_030737815.1. Taxonomy (NCBI): domain Eukaryota; kingdom Viridiplantae; phylum Streptophyta; class Magnoliopsida; order Asparagales; family Amaryllidaceae; genus Allium; species Allium fistulosum. Next base: position 6,376,338 of record JASFAW010000015.1, read on the forward strand.
CCCCTTTATCATTTTCTCATTTTCCAACCCTAATAAAAAATCGAACAAGAAAACGAAATAATGGCGGCTTCAAAAACTTTTAGCTCGTTCGTTCGAGAAGGAATTAGGGCTTCGCGATCTCGTTTTCAAATCATCGTCACGCGAGATGATTTCAGCTGGATTGAAGCTTCAAAACTTCAACTCTCGACCGAACTGAGGTGAGTTCTACTCACATCTATTTCACGCAAACTCTGTGGTTTTCGTTCGTTTCTGGTTAACTTCGATCGATTGGTTTTGGGGTTCTTTTCAAATCAGTGTTATGCTCGCGTTCGATTTTTGCGTAAATACTTGGGTTTTGAAATCACTGGGCTTCGGCCATTCGATTTGTCTAGGTGATTGGTGATTTCCTGACTTGTTCAGATTCACCATTTTGTGACTTGACTTCCGGGTTTTGATTTTTGCTTGCGTCTTCGATTTTGAACTTGGGATAGTGGTGCTGGTCGACTTCGACTTTGTTTTACTTGTTCTAGGTTGTGACTTGAACATTTTAACCATGGCTTCGGCTTTTGTCATTGTTCTAACTTGTTTTGGTTGACTTCAACATTTGCTTGATTCTTTGACTTGAAACTTACTTGGTTATTTGAAATTTCTGATGACATTTTTCTGATGCTTGTGACATTTTTGCATTGTTTACTTGGTTAATCACCCCACTCTGCTCTGGTCTGTCCCATTTCACTTGGTTACAGAACTTGATGTTCGGTTTTGTTCTTGCTTCTCGTACTACCTGGTCTGGTTCTTGCTTTCCTGTGCATACATACATGAACTGTTGTTTGGTTATTCTGTCATCTCCATGCTATCTTGCTTATACTTGGATACATCACTGTAGTCATCACAGCTGCTTCATTTTATTTGTTTGTCACTTATGATCAGTTACATGGTGTAGTTGATGCTGCTATAGTTTGACCATTCATGTATTCACTCCTGTAGTCAGTCTGTTTAATCTTTGGTCATATGAAGTTAATTGCATTTGGTTAGTGTACTTGGGTCATCTTCTCTGTTGAACTGCATTGATGAACTTGATCTTGAACTGTATACATGAGTTCAAGTTTGCTATAGCCTTCATTTTGTAATTTGCATTCCATTCAGTGTTGGGGTCTCTGATTCTCAAGTGATTCATGTTGACTTGGGTTTGCATTATTCCATATTTCAGTCTGCATTGCTTTGTAGATGTATTTATGAATTTTTGTTGCATCTGTAGTATCCATGTGTTTCCTTTTCATTGTCATACTTTGTAGTTGATAATTCAGGTTGAGTTCATCCGCATTCATTTATGTGTATCTCACTGCACTTCTAGTTGGATATGTTGAATCACTCACTGTTGTTTGTGTGCATTGTGACTTGGTTCACTTTGTCACTGCATATCTATATATGCTTGACCTACTTTTTTAGTTGCACTGTCCTATGTTGTCACTCCTTGTCTTTGGTCTGCATCATTGGTGCACCTGTTGCACTTCATTGTGGTTTCATGTTTGTAGTTGCATTCCATTTGTGTTGCTGTCACATTTGGCTAGTAGTTGATTCATCTGGCCTGTCTGCATTGCACTACTTCATTTTGTATTGTTGCATACATTTTTTGGTATAGTAGTCTTCACTATTGCATTATGTTTTAGCTTTTGCACTTTGATGTTGTAGTCTGCACCTCTGTTGCATTTGGTATACTACTGAACTGTATACATTGCTTGACTCATGGTTGATTTGTTTTGCATCCATATACTTGAGCCTTTGCCTTTTGGTCTGCACTCTGTTTCTAAAATTGTTTTATGTTGCCAATTCTACATATTTTAAATCGTATTTTGATTTGGTTTTGATTTGATGATTTTTATTGTTAATTGCCGTTTCGGCAATTCTGTTCTTTTCTAAATCATCTTCTTTTAGAAATCTTTTCATCTATCTCTGTTGATGTTTTGAATCTGCTGATTTACTGTTTAACACTGTTTAGTGTTATAGCTGCCGTTATCCGATTCTCCTATCGAGAAGTTGGATATACGAGATTTCTGTGATTGTCGTCTATTTGACTATCTGATCATTATTGCTACTATGCACTAATAACTGAGTTTGAATTAGACTGACCCGTGTATTATTTTCTTTTGAATTTAATACTCGGGTCAGACCCGATTTATTTCAGGTTGTAGATTTCCTTCTTTGAGTTGCTGTTCAGGCTATGAAGACTTTTCACATCTTTTGAAGTTGTCAGTGTCATTTTGTAGTAGTCGTGTCATTGTATAGAACGATATGTATTCATGTATATTAGTCGATAATGTACTTGTATATATAACTTCTAGAGTCGACAGTTGTAGTTGTATCATATGTATCGTGTCAACTATATTGTAACTGACATCGGTTATATATATATGAGATTTTTGTTAATCTGTGTTCCGCATTTATATTATCTGTGTTATTGTTATATCTAATGTCCTAAACTATTATGAACTATCGTAGTTTGTTTTATACTGATAATTGGATATGTCGATGGGAGTAAATAAATAATAGATGAAAAATAAAAAGTATATACCACTCCTATCGAGATAACCAATATTAGTGTAAGGCCAATTACGGATGGTCGCTCCTATCCAGCCTTATTCTTCGTAATAATAGACAGTATTTCTTTTAATACTCTTTGTTATTATGAGCATAGAGGTGGGGCGTCACAGTTGGTATCAGAGCTTGGGGTTTATGGACATAATATAAAACATAACTTGGATGGAACATATGTTACAACTATTGGTCGATGTTTTATCTGTGATTTGAGTCAAAACTAAAGTTTTGAAGTTTTGATGAAATTTTTAAATATCTTTATTTAAAAATAAAAGTGGAATTGTGTTTTGTTGTTTTGATGAAATTGTGTTCTGATGATTTGATTGATTTGTGTTCTATTTATCAGAGTGCGCAGCGGAAACAGTGAAACTGTCTTCGCTGAGTACAACTGATAATCTTTTTGATTTAAAAATCGAAATACAAAATTGATATGAATTTCATTTGTTGTTTACATAGCTGTGATTATTTTGTTTCTTTGAGAATTTCGAATCCGAATTGAGGATTCGAAGAAATTACAGTTATGTGATTTTTGTTGAAATTTCCGCTGACTTTCCTTTGTACTAATCATATATTGATTAGATTTTTGCTGTTTTGAATTATCTTCATTGAAGATACCTTCGAATGATTTCTTTGTTCATTTTGTAGTACGTGCAAAATTTGAATTGCACGTTATTGCATTTATTTTATGTTGAACCGATGCTTGGTTATGAAACGTATTTTGTTGCCGTTATTTTTATAACGGGATTTTACACCAATGCTATATTTTGAAGCACGGTGTTTTGTGGCATTTTGATGAATGAGAATTCACTGATATTACATTTTGATGTAGATTGTTTTGATGTGATTTTGACGTTTTAAAACTACTGTCGCTTTGGCTTCAGTAACCGTCAAATTTTAAAAGTGGATTTTCAAGCGGTTATTCCGCGATGCTGATTTGTAACCGTTTTTACGGTATTTTGAGAAGTACGATTTCCTTACCGAAATTGTTACTGATTTGCTATTTTAATCACGTGATTGGAAAATCGTTTTACAAATGAAAATTGTTTTATAAATTTTTAACGATTTGCGTTTTCAAAAGAATGAGAAAGCGACTTAAACGATTCAGCAAAATTGAGGATTATGACCCCTTTCTTTTACTGTTTCGCTTAACTCCGGACTTGTTCAGTTGAGAATGTGAATTGTTATTTTTACAAAATAAATAAAAATTGTTTTCAGAAATTTTACAGTTTGCGATTTCAAAAGAATGAGAAAGCGATTTAAACGTTTCAGCAAAATCGAGGACTGTGACCCCTTTCTTTTACTGATTCGCTTAATTCCGGACTTGTCCGTTTGAGAATGTAAAGTGTATTTTTACAAAATACACAATTTTGCACTTTCAAGGAAACGATGAAGAGATTTAAACGATTTAGCAAAAGTGCGGAGTATGGAACCACACTTTACTATTTCGGTTAATTCCGGACTCGTTAATTGAAATATTCGTTGTTTGATGATTTTGATGAATTTTGCACTTTCAAGGAAACGATGAAGAGAATCAAACGATTTAGTAAAACACGTGGTATGGGACATGTGCGTTTGCTATTTCGGTTAATTCCGGACTCGTTAATTGAAATATTTTGATGCTTTCGTGTGCTTTCAAGCCACTATGAGGACCTTCGGTTCATATGATGGACCTTCGGGTCAAATACCAGTACTAGACCTTCGGGTAATATGTTGGACCTTCGGGTCATATGTTGGGCGCCAAAATTATGATGACAGTACTTGGTAGGCTTCGGCCATATGAGATGCACGTGCGGCGTAGCTTAGACTCGCCATATGATGGGATCGATCCAAGCTTTTATGTTGATTTTCTAGTCTTCTTAATTGATTTCTAGATATTTGTTGTTTCTAATTATCTGCAGGTAATTAGATATCTGAATTTATGAGATTTAATTATCGTATCGGTAATTAAATATTTGTTGATATGAGTTCTGATTATCGTTTTGATAATCGGATATTTGTTGTTTCTAATTATCGCTTGTAATAATTAGATAATTGTTGATATGAGTTCTGATTATCGTTTTCGATAATCGGATAATTGTTGCTTTTAATTATCGCTTTTGATAATTAAATAATTGTTGATTTGAGAATTAATTATCGCTTGAGATAATTAAATAATTGTTGATTTGAAATTTAATTATCGCTTGAGATAATTAAATATTTGTTGATTTTGGATTTAATTATCGCTTGAGATAATTAAATATTTGTTGATTCGAGATTTAATTATCGCTTGAGATAATCAAATATTTATTGAATTTGAAATTTGATTATCGCTCGAGATAATCAAATATTTGTTGAATTTGAAGTTTGATTATCGCTTGAGATAATCAAATATTTATTGAATTTGGAATTTGATTATCGCTTGAGATAATCAATTATTTGTTGAATTTGAAATTTGATTATCGTTTGTGATAATCGAATAATTGTTAATTTGAGAAATTTGATTATCGTTTTTGATAATCGAATATTTGTTGATTTGAGAAATTTGATTATCGTTTGTGATAATCGAATATTGGTTGATTTGAGAAATTTGATTATCGTTTGTGATAATCGAATATTGGTTGATTTGAGAAATTTGATTATCGTTTTTGATAATCGAATATTGGTTGATTTGAGAAATTTGATTATCGTTTGTGATAATCAAATATTGGTTGATTTGAGAAATTTGATTATCGTTTTTGATAATCGAATATTTGTTGATTTGAGAAATTTGATTATCGTTTTTGATAATCGAATATTTATTGATTTGAAATTTGATCATCGATTTTGATAATCGAATCTTTATTGATTTGAAATTTGATTATCGTCTTGATAAGTAGATAAGTAGATATTTGATGTTTTCTGATCGTCGTTTTTGATAATTTGATATTTGTTGATTGATTTTCTGACTATCGTTGGATGATTGGATATTGCTGATGACTACATTTATTCGGTTTTGATTATTTTCTGATTATCTATTGATAGTTAGATTTTGTTGAAAATTTGCGAATCTCTTTATTAAGATTAAAAGATTTCTTTGGTATTTGTGTTCTCGATTCTTATTTTCTAGCATAACCAGTTTATGTTAGAAAATTTATTGTTAATGACGACCTTAATTATGAAAATTGTGGGGACGCAATTTTTATAAGGAGGGGAGTCTGTAACAACCGGGATTTTTGTAAATTTTAATTATCGACAAAATGACGATTTAACCTAGTTGACAAATTGATATTGAGCTTTAGATCGTATTTAAAATTCTTTAATAAAATTGTTAATCGTTGTTTGGGATTTTAAATCAAATTTAAAATTCTTTTTAGTATTGGCAAAATTCTCTATTATATAAATTGATTAAGTAAAATGGGTAAAATGTTATTGGGCTTTTGTAGGTGAATTTTGTTCATATTTTATTTTGTTATTTGTAGAGATAAAGTTACTAAGGCTTATAACCCGACCCCTTTATCATTTTCTCATTTTCCAACCCTAATAACAAATCGAACAAGAAAACGAAATAATGGCGGCTTCAAAAACTTTTAGCTCGTTCGTTCGAGAAGGAACTAGGGCTTCGCGATCTCGTTTTCAAATCATCGTCACGCGAGATGATTTCAGCTGGATTGAAGCTTCAAAACTTCAACTCTCGACCGAACTAAGGTGAGTTCTACTCACATCTATTTCACGCAAACTCTGTGGTTTTCGTTCGTTTCTGGTTAACTTCGATCGATTAGTTTTGGGGTTCTTTTCAAATCAGTGTTATGCTCGCGTTCGATTTTTGCGTAAATACTTGGGTTTTGAAATCACTGGGCTTCGGCCATTCGATTTGTCTAGGTGATTGGTGATTTCCTGACTTGTTCAGATTCACCATTTTGTGACTTGACTTCCGGGTTTTGATTTTTGCTTGCGTCTTCGATTTTGAACTTGGGATAGTGGTGCTGGTCGACTTTGACTTTGTTTTACTTGTTCTAGGTTGTGACTTGAACATTTTAACCATGGCTTCGGCTTTTGTCATTGTTCAAACTTGTTTTGGTTGACTTCAACATTTGCTTGATTCTTTGACTTGAAACTGACTTGGTTATTTGAAATTTCTGATGACATTTTTCTGATGCTTGTGACATTTTTGCATTGTTTACTTGGTTAATCACCCCACTCTGCTCTGGTCTGTCCCATTTCACTTGGTTACAGAACTTGATGTTCGGTTTTGTTCTTGCTTCTCGTACTACCTGGTCTGGTTCTTGCTTTCCTGTGCATACATACATGAACTGTTGTTTGGTTATTCTGTCATCTCCATGCTATCTTGCTTATACTTGGATACATCACTGTAGTCATCACAGCTGCTTCATTTTATTTGTTTGTCACTTATGATCAGTTACATGGTGTAGTTGATGCTGCTGTAGTTTGACCATTCATGTATTCACTCCTGTAGTCAGTCTGTTTAATCTTTGGTCATATGAAGTTAATTGCATTTGGTTAGTGTACTTGGGTCATCTTCTCTGTTGAACTGCATTGATGAACTTGATCTTGAACTGTATACATGAGTTCATGTTTGCTATAGCCTTCATTTTGTAATTTGCATTCCATTCAGTGTTGGGGTCTCTGATTCTCAAGTGATTCATGTTGACTTGGGTTTGCATTATTCCATATTTCAGTCTGCATTGCTTTGTAGATGTATTTATGAATTTTTGTTGCATCTGTAGTATCCATGTGTTTCCTTTTCATTGTCATACTTTGTAGTTGATAATTCAGGTTGAGTTCATCCGCATTCATTTATGTGTATCTCACTGCACTTCTAGTTGGATATGTTGAATCACTCACTGTTGTTTGTGTGCATTGTGACTTGGTTCACTTTGTCACTGCATATCTATATATGCTTGACCTACTTTTTTTAGTTGCACTGTCCTATGTTGTCACTCCTTGTCTTTGGTCTGCATCATTGTTGCACCTGTTGCACTTCATTGTGGTTTCATGTTTGTAGTTGCATTCCATTTGTGTTGTTGTCACATTTGGCTAGTAGTTGATTCATCTGGCCTGTCTGCATTGCACTACTTCATTTTGTATTGTTGCATACATTTTTTGGTATAGCAGTCTTCACTATTGCATTATGTTTTAGCTTTTGCACTTTGATGTTGTAGTCTGCACCTCTGTTGCATTTGGTATACTACTGAACTGTATACATTGCTTGACTCATGGTTGATTTGTTTTGCATCCATATACTTGAGCCTTTGCCTTTTGGTCTGCACTCTGTTTCTAAAATTGTTTTATGTTGCCAATTCTACATATTTTAAATCGTATTTTGATTTGGTTTTGATTTGATGATTTTTATTGTTAATTGCCGTTTCGGCAATTCTGTTCTTTTCTAAATCATCTTCTTTTAGAAATCTTTTCATCTATCTCTGTTGATGTTTTGAATCTGCTGATTTACTGTTTAACACTGTTTAGTGTTATAGCTGCCGTTATCCGATTCTCCTATCGAAAAGTTGGATATACGAGATTTCTGTGATTGTCGTCTATTTGACTATCTGATCATTATTGCTACTATGCACTAATAACTGAGTTTGAATTAGACTGACCCGTGTATTATTTTCTTTTGAATTTAATACTCGGGTCAGACCCGAGTTATTTCAGGTTGTAGATTTCCTTCTTTGAGTTGCTGTTCAGGCTATGAAGACTTTTCACATCTTTTGAAGTTGTCAGTGTCATTTTGTAGTAGTCGTGTCATTGTATAGAACGATATGTATTCATGTATATTAGTCGATAATGTACTTGTATATATAACTTCTAGAGTCGACAGTTGTAGTTGTATCATATGTATCGTGTCAACTATATTGTAACTGACATCGGTTATATATATATGAGATTTTTGTTAATCTGTGTTCCGCATTTATATTATCTGTGTTATTGTTATATCTAATGTCCTAAACTATTATGAACTATCGTAGTTTGTTTTATACTGATAATTGTATATGTCGATGGGAGTAAATAAATAATAGATGAAAAATAAAAAGTATATACCACTCCTATCGAGATAACCAATATTAGTGTAAGGCCAATTACGGATGGTCGCTCCTATCCAGCCTTATTCTTCGTAATAATAGACAGTATTTCTTTTAATACTCTTTGTTATTATGAGCATAGAGGTGGGGCATCACAAATAGGATTTGATACGACAATTGGGTTGGTGACAACTTGGGTTTTTAGACTCAGGGAGTTGACTACATTTATAGTTATGAATGAATGTGGTGCTCATGAGTAAAAGAAGGTACGAATAGTATTTTCGAAGATATAGCTATGCCTTCCAATGCAGGTTTTTCTTTATCTCTAGGAAGAGGTCTATTTGAGACAAGTTAGCTTCAATGACATAAGTTTGCCCACCTTGACCCTTCTTTGCTAGCTTCGAGCATCGATTCTTATAGTGCCCCTCTTCATGGCAGTGATAGCATCTCCCCTTGAATTCTTCCCTCATCAAACTCACTTTGCAGTCCTTGGCTACATGTCCTTTTTTCTAGAACCTATGACATGTCATGCTTCCTTTCTTGAGCTTCCCCTTGGCTTTCTTGCCAAACCAGAATCCTCATTTCTTCACCCCACTTTGATTTTGCACCTGCACTACCATCTCCTTTTCCTCAATACCAACAGTCTGAAGTATGGCTGTTTCAACTGTCATTTCATAAGTGGTGCCTATGGGTACTTAGGTTAAAAGTAGTACCCTAAGTGGAGAATTTAGGCCTTTAACAAACTTCATAGCCTTTCTCATAGGGGTGTCAATCAGACTCAATCCAAATTTAGCTAATTTCATGAACTTATTGATATGCTCTTCAACGTGGAGTCTCCTTGCCTCAGTTGTATAAATTTTTCCAATTGCAAACTTATTTTAGCTTTGGACATGAATTGTGACTCGAAGCAAGCCCAAAATTCAGCTCAAATAATTTCTTCCTCGACATTCTCTTCAACTATTATGGTCCACCAATCTAACGCCTCCCCTTTTAAATGTCATACCTCCATCCTTCTCTTGATCTAGTCTTTCCATCCTAGCTCCTGGAATATATGCTTACAGTCGTTAATCAAAGCCGTTGTTTCAACAAAATCTTCAACTTTTATATATCTTCCCATATTTTGGAAGTCTTTACACATTTTGGGAAAGTCTGGTGGGCGGAGTGTTACTTCAGCAGGAGAAGGAGCTAGCGCCATTGGTGCAGCTTGTTAAGGAATGAGAACTTGCCCCCACATGCCTTAGGTATTACTCGAACCATTCTGGCATCCCTTGTATAGTTGGTATTTCTTGGATGGAGGGGATCCCAGCTTCCGATCAATTGTTTCCAGCCATAATCAACTATCTATAAGTTTTAGCATTTAGTTACAACTTTCTAAGATAGTATTATTTGCTGAAATAAAGATTTTCCAAGTGTTGAAATGACCCTAGCTATTTCACCTAATTTTTACTAGGAATTTTTTTTTACATCAATAATTTCCTAGAGTCATTTAGCCTTTCCACTAAATTATCCAGGATCCTAGTTTTTCTACTAATATATTTATATCAGTTCATTAATAAATATATTCACATACATATGAAGATGTATGTGACCCTCTTGCTTGGATCAGAGTGTTGTTTAGCAAGAGTGCATCCCGATTGAATTTGAATATCTAATCAACCAATACATAGCTCATTTTCCATGCCTATTGATATTTTAGTCAGGGTAATGAATCTCATAATCATATGCAATCTATACTTAGTAATTTTTGACCATTCCTATAGTGATTGTCTGTTAGTTTGAGATAGTAAGGTGATCTCAGATTATATAGCAAGCCACCATAATTTTAGTTTAATTATTTGGTATTTGATTAATGCCAGAAAGGAAAATGATATACTCATTTATCATTTTCAACACAAGTTATTTTATCACAAATTTCTTTACTTATAACCAAGTCAGTTGAGTAATTCTTTCATAATCTATATAGTTGTATTTTTCTTAACCAAATTTATTCCCTAATCCCTGAGTTACCTCATCTTGCATCTAATTTACAGGTTGCTTTACTGGATTTAGAGAATCCAGATTTTAGGGTCATTTGACAAAAGTAGTATATAGGTAATATGTGTGCATATCAGATGTAGTGTACTCTCTGGACTAATAAAGCTATTCAAAATAAGATGTGAGTTGCTCAAGTATTTGAAAATGTCTTTGTGCATGCATTTGCAAAGAAAGCTTCAGATTTTACAAAGTGTATTTTCTTCCTTTATACCCAAAACTCTGGTCATCTTGATCAATCCAGACCTCATTATTTTTGAAGTGGGTTAACCTTATGACTAGATCATCAAAACATTAGTGCCTGGCTTTTGCAATGTAAATTGAGATACCAGACACTTGCAAAATCCCTTAAAACATGTACATATCTTTATACAGTGCACAAATATATTGTTTCTTTTATCAAAACACTTCTGCATATAGTCACAAAATTCTTGAAATATTACTTCTAGCTAAACTCAGATTTTTAACCTTCAAACTTAAAGTTTTAAGTAACTTGAAATTAACTAATACAGTATATGTATATACATATCCATTTCTCAAATACATGCATATATCATTTACATATTTTCACCATAATACTCAAATATATATTTTCTTGCATAGATTCAACTAAGTCTTTGGTTAATCCCAAACTTAATACATTACTAGATTCAGTTAAAACAACTAAATAAATTCAAGCATTCAAGATCATTACATAACAACCAAAGCATAACTATAAAAACTTCTCAGATTACATGCAAATAATTCCTTCTAAGTTCTTATTTAATTCTAATTTAGCATGCTTATCCAATCATTCTCATTAGCCATAGCAGCTTCCTATTTAGAACCAGCATTCCCTGAAAGAGCATTAGAGGCTGCCCCATTTTAAATGAGACACCCCAGATGCCATAAGCAAACAAGGGTCTGATACAAGATCTGGTATGAGCAATATCAAAAATTCCATGATATTAAGTAAATGAGTGAGACATAAACATTTTGTATAAGTGGGCATAGCTTCTTTGATCAATTTGCCTGACTTGTTTATGATATATTGTGCATATATGATCAGTATTTAAGACTAATTATGTACACACATTCAACTATGCAAACATACATTTCAAATAGAAATACTCAGGAACTATCATAGCTCCAGACCAACCATCCTAGGAATAACTCAAGTTCCTACTTCATCAATTTAAGGTTGCATTTACCAAATTAATTCCTAGCCTCATCTGCCATAAAGGAATCACGGGGACACATTGCAATAAAATAATTCACAATATTGCACAAAGATCTCAGGGCTTAAACAAGCCATGTGCCAACTTGCATACTTTAAATACAACAATCATTCCAGCAGTCTTCTTGGCTCACAATCCTTAGTTTATTTACTAAGTGTTCATGTTTAATCCTATCATGAGATAGCTAGGTGACTGAATCACATTGTACATGAAACATTACATAAAACTCACAAGCATAATTCAAAAACAAGCTAACATTCCTATCCAGAGGAAATCATATTTTCAAATATTTTGGCTTAAAGAAAATACAAGAATACTTACAACTGGGAATAAAGACTAGGCATGTGGGTTATTATTGTTTCATAAGCAACCATGTTTGAACTAAATTCAAGATCTAGCTTAAACAAGATTTCTGGCTCATGGGTTTTCTATTTGATCAAGGGTTCAACACTTTTGGATATTTCCATTGCAACCTTGAATCTTTCATTTGAGCCTCAGCACTTACACAAGTATAATGCAACTCATATACATTTTGATTTCTATATTTTCCATGCCATATCTAAACCAGTTACAAGTATTCTCAATTTACTTTCATGATTTCATACTTTAACATTTCTGGGTGTAACCAAACAGAGCAAAATACTCAAACATCAAGGCAATCAAAAGCATTCATAAACACCCATTAAAGCATCCATTAGAACCATAGTAATAAAATCAGAAATGTGTAGAAAATAACATAAACTTGGCTGCCTCATAACAGGACTTAATGCCATGGGTTTAGTGAGATTACTCACAGAAAAATGCTTCTCTTGCTTAATCCAGAAAAGAAACCTTTTAAAACTTGCTTTTCTGCTTGCAAATATTTTACTTCTTTGTTTTCTTAAATGTCTTGGGTAGCAAATGATTTTTCTGGTTTATACTTGGATTTATAAGAGAGGTTTTCTAGGGTTTTATCATTGTAAAATCCCATTCCTACCCTGGCCAAGACTCATGCATTTTGCATTTCAGATTTGTTTATTTTTCTCCCTTAATACCCTGGCCATATGTGATACTTACTCCCCTTTTTCTTTTCCAGAATATTATTATATTCTTCTTAGGTCATGATAATTGTGTGACATTGTCACTTGTTTATTTTCTAAAAATCCTTCTTTCTATTTTCTGCCTAAAGCAATTGTTTTGCTTGTAATTTATCTTTTGCTATTTTAGTGTTACACTTTCCCTTGCTTATTTCTTTTTAATATTTTCAGTACTTACAGAAATGTATATTTGTATACATATCTTATCTAGGCTTATTTAATTCCTCCTTAATTTCAGAAACATATGCACCTATATATGCATACAGGTTTTCAAATCCTTGTAACATATTTTTTTTTCCTGGGTTTTAAATAAAATCTGTTTACTGAATTCAAAACAAAACCTACTTTTCTTATTTTCTGGGATGATTCATATAATTCCAGAAATCAAATATCCATATCACAAAATCATGTTTGTAATGCTTTTTAATTCTTGTTTTAAATTCAAGAAATCTGGAGTTCTTTCTTGTGCCATATCAGTGTGCACGTGCACACATGCACACACACTTGCACACAATTAATTCCATATATTCCTATACAAATAAATTCATATATTTCAAAATCCAACCAAAATAAGATTCCATGAATTTCTGGGGCATTACAATCACCCCACCTTTTTAGGAATTATGTCCTCACAATTTTCTCATTTTGACTTTAAACATTTCCAGATTTTTATAAAATCTATCAAACATTGCATAAGCAAACAATTCAGTCAAAACAACCATACATATTAAACTTTTTAGGGATTTAGATTTTACCTTCCACTGCAAAAAGCTTGGGGTAATCCATCTGTATCTTATCCTCTAACTCCCATGTACAATCATTAGGGTCTAGGCTCCATTGAACTTTTACCAATTTCAGAGTTTTGCTCCTCAACTTCTTTTCCTCTTTAGCTAAAATCCCCACTGGTTCTTTCTCATAGACCAAATCAGGATTTATTTGAACTTGAGTTGGTTTCTCTAGAATTTCCTCTTTATCATGCACCCATCTCCTAAGTTGTGATACATGAAATACATTGTGCATTGCACTCATCTCTTCTGGTAGCTCCAACTTATATGCTAATGAACCTATTCTTTCCAAAATCTTGTAAGGTCCAACATATCTTGGGGTAAGTTTTCCCTGCTTGCCAAACCTCAACACCTTCTTCATAGGTGAAACTTTGATGAAAACATAATCACCAACTTCATATTCTACCTGCTTCCTCCTTACATCTGCAAACTTCTTTTGCCTATCTTGAGCTGCTGCCATCCTTCTCCTTACAAGTTCAATTTTCTCTGTAGTTTCTTTAACATACTCAGGCCCTAAGACAGCCTTTTCTCCTGCTTCAACCCAACATATTGGTGACAAACATGGTTTGCCATACAAGGCTTCAAATGGTGCCATGCCTATGGTGCTTTGATAACTATTGTTATATGTAAATTCAGCCAAATGGAGGTGATCTTCCCAATTGCCTCCAAAGTCCAATGCACATGCCCTCAAAAAATCCTCCAAAACTTTATTTATTACTTCAGTTTGACCATCTGATTGGGGGTGGTATGCAGTACTCAAGCATAATTCACTCCCCATGGCTTCTTGAAAGCTCTTCCAAAATCTGGATGTAAAGATTGTGTCCCTATCACTCACTATAGTCTTAGGAATTCCATGCAACCTTACTACTTCTTTCATGAATATTTGAGCTAGTTTAGGTGCATTTCTTTCTGCCTTCACAGGTATAAAGTGTGCCACTTTAGTCAATCTATCAACTACTACCCAAATGCTTGTATTTCCTCTCTTTGATCTAGGCAGACCATCTATGAAATCCATAGATATATCTTCCCACTTCCACTGTGGTATGCTTAGAGGTTGTAATAGGCCTGAGGGTCTTTGGGTTTCTGCTTTGACTTGTTGGCAAGTCATACACTTTGCAACATGTTTGGCCACATCAGTTTTCATCCCTTTCCACCAATAATCCCTCTTCAAGTTTTGGTACATCTTGGTGCTGCCTGGATGTATAGAATATTTGCTCCTATGATATTCATTAAGTATCTCTTCCTTCAATCCTATATCCTTTGGAACACATATTCTACCTTTATTCCTTAAGTAACCATTCTTATCAATGTGGTAGTTTGCTACTTCTTCTCCTTTTTCTATTAGAGTTTTCTTTTCTAATAAATCTGGATCTTCCTCTTGCATTTTCCCCACTTTCAAAATTAAATCTGATTGCAAAGTTATCAAACTTAATTTTCCTCTACTCCCTTCTTCAATCATATTCATGTTTACCTCACTGTTTTCCTCAATTTCCAAATCAGTAAGTAGAGATAAATTTCTAAACTCTTCTATCATTAACATGGCTACTTTTGCATGCTGCCTGCTCAAAGCATCTGCAACCTTATTAGCTTTTCCTGGAGTATAAAGTATGTCTAAATCATATGCTGCTAGAAACTCAACCCATCTATGCTGCCTCATATTCAAATCTTTTTGTGAAAAGAGATATTTTAATGCTTTATGGTCAGTGTATAAGATAAACTTAGCACCTAGAAGATAATGTCTCCAGAGCTTTAATGCATATACCACTGCTGCCAACTCAAGATCATGGGTTGCATACCTTGATTCATGTGGCTTCAATTGTCTTGATGCATAGGCTATAACTTGATCTTGCTGCATCAATACAGCTCCTAGCCCAGAACCACTTGCATCAGTATAAACAATCAAATCCTCATTTCCTTCTGGTACTCTCAACACTGGTGCATTGACCAAGGCCTCCTTGATTTTAATAAAGGCTTGTTCACATTTCTCAGTCCACATAAAGGGTTGGTTCTTTCTAGTTAGGTTGGTAAGAGGTGATGACATCTTAGAAAAATCTTTTATAAATCTTCTGTAATACCCTGCCATTCCCATAAATGACCTAACTTCTCCTACTGTGCTTGGCCTTTTCCATGCTTGGATAGCCACAATTTTATTGGGGTTCACTGAAATGCCTTTGGCAGATATAACATGCCCAAGGAAATGCACTTCTTCTTTCCAAAATGCACACTTAGAAAATTTTGCTTTTAAATATTTTTCTCTTAATCTAGACAAATCAAGGTGTAAGTGATTTTCATGTTCCTCTACTGTTTTAGAATAAATCAAAATATCATCAATAAAAATCAATACAAACTTGTCTAAATAATCCCTGAATATCCTATTCATCAAGTCTACAAAATATGATGGGGCATTTGTCAACCCAAATGGCATGACAAGAAACTCATATAGACCATACCTAGTGTTAAAGGTTGTATACTTAACACTTGAGTTCTCAACCTTCATCTGATGGAATCCAAATGCCAGGTCTAATCTAGAAAATATTTTTGCTCCACTAAGTTGATCAAAAAGATCATCAATTCTAGGTAAGGGGTACTTGTTTTTGATAGTGACTTTGTTTAGCTCCCTGTAATCTATGCACATTCTTAAAGTACCATCATGTTTCCTTACAAACACTACTGGAGCACCCTAGCATGAATTACTTGGTCTTATAAATCCTTTGCTTTCCAATTCTTCTAACTGTTTCTTCAATTCCTTCAACTCACTAGGCCCCATCCTAGTGGGTTTCTTAATAATTGGACTGGCTCCTGGTATGAGACTAATCTGAAATTCCACCGGTCTGTGGTGTGGAACACCCTTAACTTCTCCAAACACATCTAAGTATTTGTTAATTATGGGGATTTCTTCAATAGAAGGCTCACTGGAATCCTTATTTAAGTCAATCAAGTGATATAATTTTCTTTCTTTGGCTATTTCACACAAAATTGTGATTCTTTGACCTCTAGAATTTTGTAATGATATGGTGGATGAGTCTAAATTAATTATGGCTTTGTATTGCCTTAACCAGTCTACACCCAATATAATACCTATATTTGGGTAATTTAAAACATATAAATTGGAAATAAAAACATTTCCTCCTATGTTTAATTCCACATCCACACAAATCATGTTTAAAACACTAGAACTCCCCAATGGGCTTTGCACTAACAAAGGAGTTTAAACCAGTATGCAATTTAATTTAAGCAATGCAACTAATTCATGGGAAATCAGAGAATGTGTTGCCCCTGTGTCATACACTACTGATATAGGTAGGGTACAAATAAATAAGGTACCTTCCATATGACCATGGTTTTCTTCAATAGCTTCTACTGTGGATTTGCTTTTTCTCTCCAAACTTGCTAGCTTCCCTTGCTGTTTATACTCAGGGCAATTTCTCTTGATATGTCCCTCCTTACCACATAGGTAGCATTTTAAAGCTCCTCCCTTCAATTCTGGGCACCTTGGTTTGATATGTCCTTCCTTTCCACAATGATGGCATGTTATTTTTCTCTTTGTATCAGTGGTCTTAGTATCATTGGTTTTCTTGCTTTTTGTCTCCTCCTTCTTTTTGTCATAGGGGTGATACCTTCCCTTATTTTTCTTATTATTGTTATTCTTAAAACTCTTATACTTCTCCCTTTCCTTGTCATGTTGCTCAAATTTTAAGGCCAGATCAATGACTTGATCAAAAGTTTTATCTGCATATGGCAACATAGCCCTACTAAGCCTTGGGTTTAAACCCTTAATATACCTATCATTCTTTGATGCCTCATCAGCCACAAGCATAGCTCCATACTTAGACAAGCCCTCAAACCTATGAGTATACTCAGTCACATTAAAGGTTCCCTGCCTAAGTCTGATGAATTCTTCAAGCAATAGAGTTTTGGCTGATGCTAGAACAAATCTAGCTTCCAACATCTACTTGAATTGATTCCAAGTGATTTCATTCTCAATCCTCCCAGCTATGACTACCTCCCACCAGCTTAAAGCCACACCTTTCAGTTGTCTTGAGGCCACTTGCCTCTTCCTTTGATCATCCAATTGCATGTCATTGAAAATTCTGTCCAGTGTTCTCAACCATGCTTGAATTTCCATCACATTTTCAGTCCCTTCAAAGCTCTTGCCTCCTAAATTGGTATAAGTCTTTAGTAGTATTGAAAGTTCCTCATGTGGGTTCTCAAGTCTCTGCCCTACTCCATCCCTTAAAGCCCTCATAAAGTCTTGCATATCAAGCATTTGTGGTGCACTTGATCCTGCATTGTGATGAGATCCTCTTCCTACCATGATTGGATAACTAGAGTATGGGGTAGATAGGGTTAGTTTATCATGAGCATTTTTCTTTTGCCATAACTTTCTATCTGTATTATTATTTTACTCAAACAAACAACCAGTTCATACATATGGTTATAATACTTCAATCAATCAATACAATAATTCTTAGCTATGTACAGTTTTAACATAGCTCTGATACCAAATGAAATGACCCTAGCTATTTCACCTAATTTTTACTAGGAATTTTTTTTATATCAATAATTTCCTAGAGTCATTTAGCCTTTCCACTAAATTATCCAGGATCCTAGTTTTTCTACTAATATATTTATATCAGTTCATTAATAAATATATTCACATACATATGAAGATGTATGTGACCCTCTTGCTTGGATCAGAGTGTTGTTTAGCAAGAGTGCATCCTGATTGAATTTGAATATCTAATCAACCAATACATAGCTCATTTTCCATGCCTATTGATATTTTAGTCAGGGTAATGAATCTCATAATCATATGCAATCTATACTTAGTAATTTTTGACCATTCCTATAGTGATTGTCTGTTAGTTTGAGATAGTAAGGTGATCTCAGATTATATAGCAAGCCACCATAATTTTAGTTTAATTATTTGGTATTTGATTAAAGCCAGAAAGGAAAATGATATACTCATTTATCATTTTCAACACAAGTTATTTTATCACAAATTTCTTTACTTATAACCAAGTCAGTTGAGTAATTCTTTCATAATCTATATAGTTGTATTTTTCTTAACCAAATTTATTCCCTAATCCCTGAGTTACCTCAGCTTGCATCTAATTTACAGGTTGCTTTACTGGATTTAGAGAATCCAGATTTTAGGGTCATTTGACAAAAAGTAGTATTTAGGTAATATGTGTGCATATCAGATGTAGTGTACTCTCTAGACTAATAAAGCTATTCAAAATAAGATGTGAGTTGCTCAAGTATTTGAAAATGTCTTTGTGCATGCATTTGCAAAGAAAGCTTCGGATTTTACAAAGTGTATTTTCTTCCTTTATACCCAAAACTCTGGTCATCTTGATCAATCCAGACCTCATTATTTTTGAAGTGGGTTAACCTTATGACTAGATCATCAAAACATTAGTTCCTGGCTTTTGCAATGTAAATTCAGATACCAGACACTTGCAAAATCCCTTAAAACATGTACATATCTTTATACAGTGCACAAATATATTGTTTCTTTTATCAAAACACTTCTGCATATAGTCACAAAATTCTTGAAATATTATTCTAGCTAAACTCAGATTTTTAACCTTCAAACTTAAAGTTTAAGTAACTTGAAATTAACTAATACAGTATATGTATATACATATCCATTTCTCAAATACAGGCATATATCATTTACATATTTTCACCATAATACTCAAATATATATTTTCTTGCATAGATTCAACTAAGTCTTTGGTTAATCCCAAACTTAATACATTACTAGATTCAGTTAAAACAACTAAATAAATTCAAGCATTCAAGATCATTACATAACAACCAAAGCATAACTATAAAAACTTCTCAGATTACATGCAAATAATTCCTTCTAAGTTCTTATTTAATTCTAATTTAGCATGCTTATCCAATCATTCTCATTAGCCATAGCAGCTTCCTATTTAGAACCAGCATTCCCTGAAAGAGCATTAGAGGCTGCCCCATTTTAAATGAGACACCCCAGATGCCATAAGCAAACAAGGGTCAGATACAAGATCTGGTATGAGCAATATAAAAAATTCCATGATATTAAGTAAATGAGTGAGACATAAACATTTTGTATAAGTGGGCATAGCTTCTTTGATCAATTTTCCTGACTTGTTTATGATATATTGTGCATATATGATCAGTATTTAAGACTAATTATGTACACACATTCAACTATGCAAACATACATTTCAAATAGAAATACTCAGGAACTATCATAGCTCCAGACCAACCATCCTAGGAATAACTCAAGTTCCTACTTCATCAATTTAAGGTTGCATTTACCAAATTAATTCCTAGCCTCATCTGCCATAAAGGAATCACGGGGACACATTGCAATAAAATAATTCACAATATTGCACAAAGATCTCAGGGCTTAAACAAGCCATGTGCCAACTTGCATACTTTAAATACAACAAGCATTCCAGCAGTCTTCTTGGCTCACAATCCTTAGTTTATTTACTAAGTGTTCATGTTTAATCCTATCATGAGATAGCTAGGTGACTGAATCACATTGTATATGAAACATTACATAAAACTCACAAGCATAATTCAAAAACAAGCTAACATTCCTATCCAGAGGAAATCATATTTTCAAATATTTTGGCTTAAAGAAAATACAAGAATACTTACAACTGGGAATAAAGACTAGGCATGTGGGTTATTATTGTTTCATAAGCAACCATGTTTGAACTAAATTCAAGATCTAGCTTAAACAAGATTTCTGGCTCATGGGTTTTCTATTTGATCAAGGGTTCAACACTTTTGGATATTTCCATTGCAACCTTGAATCTTTCATTTGAGCCTCAGCACTTACACAAGTGTAATGCAACTCATATACATTTTGATTTCTATATTTTCCATGCCATATCTAAACCAGTTACAAGTATTCTCAATTTACTTTCATGATTTCATACTTTAACATTTCTGGGTGTAACCAAACAGAGCAAAATACTCAAACATCAAGGCAATCAAAAGCATTCATAAACACCCATTAAAGCATCCATTAGAACCATAGTAATAAAATCAGAAATGTGTAGAAAATAACATAAACTTGGCTGCCTCATAACAGGACTTAATGCCATGGGTTTAGTGAGATTACTCACAGAAAAATGCTTCTCTTGCTTAATCCAGAAAAGAAACCTTTTAAAACTTGCTTTTCTGCTTGCAAATATTTTACTTCTTTGTTTTCTTAAATGTCTTGGGTAGCAAATGATTTTTCTGGTTTATACTTGGATTTATAAGAGAGGTTTTCTAGGGTTTTATCATTGTAAAATCCCATTCCTACCCTGGCCAAGACTCATGCATTTTGCATTTCAGATTTGTTTATTTTTCTCCCTTAATACCCCGGCCATATGTGATACTTACTCCCCCTTTTCTTTTCCAGAATATTATTATATTCTTCTTAGGTCATGATAATTGTGTGACATTGTCACTTGTTTATTTTCTAAAAATCCTCCTTTCTATTTTCTGCCTAAAGCAATTGTTTTGTTTGTAATTTATCTTTTGCTATTTTAGTGTTACACTTTCCCTTGCTTATTTCTTTTTAATATTTTCAGTACTTACAGAAATGTATATTTGTATACATATCTTATCTAGGCTTATTTAATTCCTCCTTAGTTTCAGAAACATATGCACCTATATATGCATACAGGTTTTCAAATCCTTGTAACATATTTTTTTTCCTGGGTTTTAAATAAAATCTGTTTACTGAATTCAAAACAAAACCTACTTTTCTTATTTTCTGGGATGATTCATATAATTCCAGAAATCAAATATCCATATCACAAAATCATGTTTGTAATGCTTTTTAATTCTTGTTTTAAATTCAAGAAATCTGGAGTTCTTCCTTGTGCCATATCAGTGTGCACGTGCACACATGCACACACACTTGCACACAATTAATTCCATATATTCCTATACAAATAAATTCATATATTTCAAAATCCAACCAAAATAAGATTCCATGAATTTCTGGGGCATTACAAGTGTATTTGCTTATGTTCACAAAAGTGTGTATATGTAGCATATGGTTTTGAAAAATACTTTCAAAAATAACAAATATGCACTCTTACGTATGTTTAGTACCATTGATTGGGTAACCTAAGCTCTTATACAAAATGTAACAACCCTCTCTGAACCATACCTAACTTTCGACCTCGTAAAAGACCATCGAACCCTAGATCCATTCCAAAGCTGCATGTTGGTTGGTAAATTTATACAATGAACAATATACAGAGCTATCTATTTATGCATTAAGAATCTCACAGTGAAAGGGATAAAATATAATAATAGAAATAAGTACTCATTTCATAAAAATCAAATCTCATAAATATAACATCCCAAAATATCCGTAATATAATATCTCAAAATAAAATATCAACATGTCTGAAATCTGGGTATATTTGAATACTTCAAAAACAAAGATAAATAAGGAAACTGCTACAAATCTTCACCGCCACCTCCGTCTTCTTCATCAGCATTGTTTCCCTCTAACCTATGGGTTGTTGTTTGGTGAATGAAAATATCAAGCCTTACCATAATAGTATTAGGGTAGTATCATTTAGATAAGTAATATGTCTAACGCATCCTATACTTCATCCTACTAAGTATACATTTATCGTAAGCCAAGGCCTATTCTAGTCCAACTCTATAACGTGCCATTAACTATAGTCCAAGGACCCTATCCAGTCCATCTTCGCAAATATCGTAAATCATGCCCTAACGATGTGAGAGAAAGCATTTGAGCCACTTAATTCCTCTTTAATGGAAATTAGGCATACTCTGACCATTTAATACCTATACCCTAGGAGAGTCCCCATCATTTAATACCTAAACCAAGGCGGACCCCTCCCCGGTACTTTCTAACCGACATCGTAAGTAATCCCATCAGGCCAATTAATACTTCTTTTATGGGAAGAGGTGGATCCTACAATAGTCACTTAATACCTCAACCCTGAAGCTGACACTGTTTATAGATTTACCACTATTGCACTTAAAAGTGATCCTGGCTATTTAATACTTCTCGAATGGGAAGGAAGGACCCTACAATAACCACTTAATACTTTTAGCCCAGAAGCAGGTCCGTATTAGGATATTCGTCTTATGACATGTAACCAATTGTGATGTCTCACATTAGTCCGACCATTCTTAGGTGTTGGTAGCCATATTAACTGCGAAGGCTTACATACAGAATTAGGACTAACCTTGCGTCCACCGTGGGTACTTATAATAGGCGATGTCTCACATCAATGCCAAAGTCACACTGTTGATAGCCAAATTAGCTAGACAAACTTCTATGTGGTTTTGACTGACCTCGCATCCCTATAACTTAGTCGTATTCTCGCTCTTCTAACATGCTGCTATATATATGTGTGTATGTATGTATGTATGTATGTATATACACACACACACTATCTAAATATATGTATACTATCTCACTACATTTACAACTTTAGGCCATGTAAGGAAAACTCCTTATTTCACCTTTAATTATGAATTAATTTCCATAATTATCCTTAACTTCCTTCCTATAGGATTTAATGCTAATTGCTAACATATTTATTTTATACAATGTGAATTATATGTTACTATTTATACGTTATTAATTATGTTTATACGTATGCAATATTTTAGCTAACTAAATATTCCTAAGCGTGTGTAGAAATATTTCTATTCTAAGATCAACTCTTCCTATACTAATTGTTAGAATGTCAAAACATCCATATCCATACAAGCCTAAGTTCCATACAATAATTTACAAAATAGCTAATATCCTTAGCTCGACTGTTAGCACCAAAATTGGTCACTAACCTCGTTCAGAAAGATTATGTAGAGATATAAGTGATGAAAGCAATTAAACAGAGAAGACAATCTTGATTCAAGTGCAGAAAGTAAGAACACCAAATTTATAGTGGTTCGGCGTAATTGCCTACGTCCACTTTGCTCAACTTTATTGATTTCCTTTATGATTGATTGATTACAAATACAATTTGTGAATCAAATGCTTGAATGAAGGTGTTTGAGTAGAGAAGATGAGTCTTGAAAATGGCAGAGTCTCCCCGTATTTGCTCTCCAAAAAAGGATCCCTTTCACTGTGACCCTGCCCCTCTATTTATAGGCAAAGATGGGCTGGACCTCCCAGGTGGGCTGATTGCCGAACGTTCCAGCCCGAGTACAGTGGTCGCCGTATGCCGATCAAGGTTCGCCGAACGATCTCTGCCGAACCATTCCTTCTATGCCGAACGGTGTGCTGATTCGTTGTGTTGAATGTCTCCTGGGTGACGAGTATTACGCCGAACACCATGGGATGCCGAGTACTCTTGTATGCCGAGTACTCTGGTGTGCCGAGCGACCTTGTATGCCGAGCAGTCTTGATGCCGAACAGTCTTGATGCCGAACAGTCTTGATGCCGAACAGTCTTGATGCCGAGCAGTCTTGATGCCGACCACTTATGGGATGCCGAACACTAGTTGATGCTGAGCATAGGTTGTTGTCGAGTGCCAGTTGATACCGAACACTACTTGGCGCCGAGTACCCTTGTTGCCGAGTACTACGCCGAGTAGTCTCGATGCCGAGTGCTCTCGTATGCCGAACACTGCCGTGTACTACGCCGAACACTCCTGGATGTCAAGTGCCTCGCCGAACACTCCTGGATGCCGGACACTAGCGCCGAGCATTGGTTGTCGCCGAACATTATCTGACGCCGAGCACTACGGATGCCGAACGCTATGGATGCCGAGTCCCACTGGATGCCGCGCACTTCGCCGAGTCCTCCTGAATGCCGAACAGTCTATCATGCCGAGTAGTGGCCAATGCCGAGCACTCAGTTGCCTGGTCAAATCTCCAGGAAACACTTGCCCCCCAAAGTGTATCGCGTGGCCGAACGTGGTACGCTTTGAATCGTGCAACATCTTCATCATGTCTCAAACTCTTGGATAACCTCGAACGGGGACGCCACTTTTGTAGGATCGATGTGTGCCGGACGTGTTCCAAATGCCGAACGAGACATGCGCGTTCGAACGGTGCTTCCTTGCCGAGCCATGCTTCAATGCCGAACCGTTATGCGCCGAACGCTATGACCTTGACCGGTTCTACCGGTCATGGTCTTTTCGACTTCTACCTCCCTCTATATAACCTCGCGCCCTTCCACCATTCTCTCCTTACGCTTTCTCTTCTGTTATTCCCAGAGATTTACGACTCTTGCCACTCTATCAGACATAAAGTTTAGTTGATCCTTCCTCAATCTCGATCGTCGAACTAGGTACCATTCCCTCCACGATTACATTACTTCAATCTTTAGGTTCATCACATGATGTACAATGTGTGGTTAGTAGAAGTGGCTCGCACGTTCGGAGTCGCCGAACTGTGCATGGTAGTTAGACCTAGCCCCTTTGTGCCGATCAAGATTGGAAGGAAAAGGGAGATGGGGCGTCGAACGGCGTAATCTTCGCCAGGCAATCTTGTCTCTGTCGTTCGTCGTGAATGGAGAAAGGGCAGGACGGAGTTATGATCGAGGGCGGAGCGCTGCCTTAGCCGAACGGTCTAAGGCCGAACGCTGCCCTTATGCCGAACAGACATATACGCCGAATAGCATCTAGACCGAACGACATAATTACCTAACAACTGTCACGCCGAACAGCTATACACCTTCGCCGAACATCGAAAATGCCGAACAACATAGCCGCCGAACAATATATTCGCCGAACACCGAAAATGCCGAACAGTACAACTGCCGAACATTATATTCGCCGAACATCAAAAATGCCGAACAATATAAATACCTAGGCCGAACAACACTTAGGACGAACAACACAATTGCCGCGCCATAATTCAGGCCGAACAACATTCAAATGCCGAACAAACATATATATGCCGAACAATCTCAATGCCGAACACTTGACAATGACTTATCCGAACTCAGATACATGCCGAACACTTCTTTAGGATGAACAATGTAACTGCCGAACACGTTATATGCCGAACAATACAATTGCCGAACACCTTTCATGCCGAACAATGTAATTGCCGAACACCTCATATGCCGAACAATGTAATTGCCGAACACCTTATATGCCGAACAATACAATTGCCGAACACTTTACTTAGGACGATGAACATTACTAAAATGCCGATCAGTATAAATGTTAAACTACACTTAGGCCGGTCACTCTAGAAATCATATGTCTTTTGAACCTGAAACTGTAATTACCTCAAGGCGGGCCTTTGAGACGGTCAGCGATGACGGTCTTCGAAAGCGATGATCCGCAGCTAATTATTATACCTTTATTGCTGTCTTTACACAATTGCTTGCACTAGTTCACACACCACGTGGGGGGAAAATTCGTGATGCTGATTCTAACGCTCAACGTTTTTCAAGTATAGCTTTCTCAAGCATTTAGCCAGGTCCATTATTTATTCGGGATGTCAGGAAAATCTAGCTCGGCCACCGTATCTGACAGGCCTGGGCCGTCAGCAAAGCAAGGAGCCGCAGATGCTTCCAATCCGTCAATCTCTCCCGCTCATAATCTAGCGCCCGATGCTCTAGAGTCAACCATCTTATTGGACAATCCGGTCGATTCTCAAGCCTCGAGGATCAACGAGGCTGCTCTGCGACGGATATGTTCCATTCACGGAATTCCCTTTACCGACGTGTTAGTTCCTTCGAGACACGACCGTCCTCACTTGCCCCCGGTCGGGTACACGGCCTGCAACAAGTTCATGTGCTGGATGGGCAGCGTGCCTCCGTTTAACCTATTTCTCCGGGATGTGCTGCAGTATATAGATATCGCTCCGTCGCAGCTGCACCCGAATGGTCATGCGTTCCTATATGGGACTTATTTACTCTTTATGGCTGTCTTCTCCAGGCTTCCAACCCCCGGTGATATTCGATACATTTACATGTTCAAGAGACGGAAAGATAGCCCCTCCTTCATCTTCCTCGAGCCGTATCACAAGTGCCAGATCCTGACAGGGGCCTGCAGCAAGTTCGCCCTGTACAAACAGGAATGGTTCTATGTGCGATGCCCGTCTGGTTTTGCTAGGAGATGGGTTGAAGGCAGTAAGTCTCTCTGCTGAACCGTTACTTGTACTTAATGGGAGTCATGTTTTTTCCTAACTCTTCATCTCATCTTTTCAGGTATTAACCCGCGTCCGGAAGGCCGAGGATATTCTGATGCTGTTGACGCGATTAGAGCTCTCCCGGCCGAGGACCGAGATATTCGAGCTATCATTTCAAATGAATCGCTGTCGGGGTTCGGCTTGCTAGCTCCTGATCGTCGGGTCAGCCTTCCAGAAGGCGTTACAATTCCCAAACCTCCATCCGGTAAAGGGAAAAAACTTGCCGGCCCGTCGTCACGTCGCGCTCCCGTCGCGCACGAAGAAGGCGAGCGTGGAGAGGGTGACGCACCCGACACTCAGGGCGAGAACGTGGGTCCTGCTTGGAATCCGGCAATCGAAATCCAGGATATTGAGACGTCATCCTCCCCTTCGAAGGGAAAGAAAAAGCTGAAATATACGGTTCAGAAAGAGAAAGTCGGCGACACCTCAAAACATACGCCTATCCCTCCTGAAAAAGAGGCTTCTTCACAGCGTCTGGAGAGTTCTCTAAGGGGTCTCTCGAACCTCTCTATCCCCGAAGACATACTTAATTATGGGTTCGATGATCCTGAAGCTCTCAAATTCTCGTCGCCCGCTAGAGGCAATGTAGGAGTTCAACTCCCGGCTCACAGAGACAATACCCCGATTAGCAAAGACAAACGAACGGGTCCGTCGGGGGGAACACTTAGGACACACACGCACACGCGCATTCCATAGCATACTTCAAGTCTTTTTAATTCGTGAATTCTCTTTAATTCGTTGTTATCTTCCTTCTTTGCAGGTGATATGGGCCGCTCCCACGGACTTGATCGCCTTCAAGGGTCTTCAATATTTCATCACTCCGGACGGGATTCCGGTTCGGGCAGACGCCGGGACCGAGGTGATTATGAGGATAGGGACAATCGTCCGCGCGAATCGTCTCATCGCAAGAAAGCGCACTATCAATCTTCTCAGTCCCGTGATCTTCCTCCTGCAACTGAGCCGGATAAAGAGAAGTCTCTGCAGAAGGGCTATCAGTCAGATGCTGCTCGAGAACAACATTCCAGTTCATCGAGTACGAGGAAAGTTCGGGAGCCGCGTAAAAGAACGGAATTCTCTAAGCCTCCTCCTCCTGCTCCTGCCGTGGACCCAACCGTTGCGGAAAAGATGGTCGACCTTAAGGCCAAGTTTCCGAAGATTTGTTTTGACGGTTTGAAATTCCTCCCGGCCATCCATCACATTCCTGGGCACGTGAAGCAAAGTGCCATTGCATGCAACAATGACGTCTATGTTCAACATGACGCATTCGTGCACTTGGTGGAGAAGATATCAGAAGTATCTGTTGAGCGTCAACACGAGATTGACCGTCTGACTCTGGAGGCTGACAGCGATAAGAAAATCATCAAACTCCAAGACGAAGAGCTCGCCTCTTATAAGTTAAAGCTAGAAGCCGCTGAACAAGGCGCAAAAGATACTGCCGAGGCAGTTACTCGCTTAGAGGTGGCTCACAAAAAGGAGCTTGATGAAGCAGTTCAGCGCAGCGGCGCCCTTGCCCTAGAAAAAGACTCTGTTCAAAAAGAAAGGGACGTGCTCGCTATTCAAGTCAAAGAGCTGAAAGAACAACTCTCCAAGGAGAAAGAAGACAAAATAGCCGCTCAGGAAGAATCACAGCGGTATTGCGATGAGATTGTTGCTACCCGGCTCCTCAAGGCAAAGCTCGACGGTGAACTTGCCGGGGTCGAGAGAATGAAGGATGAAGCCCGTGAGGAGGGTAAAAGAATGGCTGAGGAGGAGCTTGATTCTCGCCTTGAGGCGGCCGCAGAGGCTGGCAGGGAAGAGGTCAAAAGTATGTTTGACCCGTTGATTGCCGAGTACGGAGCCCGCGTCCTTATGCATCGCGACCTAACATTCTTGGGCGACGGCTACCATGAATCCCTGGCTGAGGCATGGGAGACTCTGATAAAGATCAAGAAAGTCGAATCAGGCTCCGAAGAAATCGACGAGGATGCATTGGTGAAGGAGTTCCTGAGGGGGAATGAGCCATCGGATTTATCCGTAGCATTGGCTCTCTATGGCAAAGGCTCTTCCCCTTCGAAAGAGAAGAACAACGAGGCTGGCCCGTCAGAGGCCGACACTACTACTCCTCACATTGCCGCTCCTTATGCTGCTCAATCGGCCGGTCGGTCGACGCTTGATCCATTCGAGCAACACGCCAGTTATGATCCCGAAGATCCCGGGCTTGGCGTTCATATGCTGTCACCTATCCTGGAGGGTGAAACCCCGCGCGCCACCGACAGTCAACCTGATCCTGGTAGGATATTCTTCTTCCTCTAGAAATCGAAGTGATCCCGTCATTTTTCAACAGTGGTTATTTGTTCTAATGCCCACTTCTTATATCTCTCACAGGTTGTTCTGACACCGAGCCAACTCCGAGGAGCGACGACGCCAAGGAGGAAGCGGGGAAAACAAGCGACGCTGCTCACGCAGAGGTGACTCCCGGCCCAGACGCTCAAGTGATCGGGGCGCTCGATGACGACAAACTTGACACCTCGTCTCCGGCCGAAGGAAGCGACGAAGTTAAAATTACTGGCGCCTCTGAGCATACTTCAGAGATGAGCATGAAGGATCGTCTCGCCGACGAGGAGAAGAGAAAGGTCAAAGTCAAGGTTGAATCCGAAGTCCTGGAACTTACTGACCCGCGGAATAGGCCTTTGAAAATCATTCTCCCGGGCAGGTCCAAACCATTAGATGTTCCGTCTCCTACTCCCGACTCCGTCTCTCTAGCAAGCAAAAAGTCCAAGAAGAAACGTGAGGGAGAGGAGTCGTCGGAGACACCGAAGGCGGACAAGAAGAAGAAGTCGAAGAAATGATCGATGCACTTGTTCAACAAGTTTTTTTTTGCTTAAGTTTGTAATAGTTTCTACCTTTCATAACTTGTAGTTTGTACAGACCCGAATTTTGTAGGAGTGATCTTGTATCCCTATTTTGGACTTATCGAATAAAATTTCAGTTTCTTCTTGTTTGGATGATTCTCTTGTCTTTATTTGGTTTGCTGACACTGTGCTCCGGGGACTTGGAGACTTAAGACTGTTCATACTCTAGTCCACGCTCTGGGGACTTAGAGTACTCCACTCCGCACTCTGGGGGTTCGGAGATTGTAAATCGTTTATACTCTAGTCCGCGCTCTGGGGACTTAGAGTACTCCGCTCCGCACTCTGGGGATTCGGAGAGTGTAAATCGTTTATACTCTAGTCCGCGCTCTGGGGACTCAGAGTACTCCGCTCCGCACTCTGGGGATTCGGAGATTGTAAATCGTTTATACTCTAGTCCGAGCTCTGGGGACTCAGAGTACTCCGCTCCGCACTCTGGGGATTCGGAGATTGTAAATCGTTTATACTCTAGTCCGCGCTCTGGGGACTCAGAGTACTCCGCTCCGCACTCTGGGGATTCGGAGATTGTAAATCGTTTATACTCTAGTCCGCGCTCTGGGGACTTAGAGTACTCCGCTCCGCACTCTGGGGATTCGGAGATTGGAAAATCGTTTATACTCTAGTCCGCGCTCTGGGGACTTAGAGTACTCCGCTCCGCACTCTGGGGATTCGAAGATTGTAAATCGTTTATACTCTAGTCCGCGCTCTGGGGACTTAGAGTACTCCGCTCCGCACTCTGGGGATTCGGAGAGTGTAAATCGTTTATACTCTAGTCCGCGCTCTGGGGACTTAGAGTACTCCGCTCCGCACTCTGGGGATTCGGAGATTGTAAATCGTTTATACTCTAGTCCGCGCTCTGGGGACTTAGAGTACTCCGCTCCGCACTCTGGGGATTCGGAGAGTGTAAATCGTTTATACTCTAGTCCGCGCTCTGGGGACTTAGAGTACTCCGCTCCGCACTCTGGGGATTCGGAGATTGGAAACCGTTTATACTCTAGTCCGCGCTCTGGGGACTCAGAGTACTCCGCTCCGCACTCTGGGGATTCGGAGATTGTAAATCGTTTATACTCTAGTCCGCGCTCTGGGGACTTAGAGTACTCCGCTCCGCACTCTGGGGATTCGGAGATTGGAAAATCGTTTGTATGAGTCTGTACGCCGCACAGAATAATGTAATTTATCATTCGAT
Organism: Allium fistulosum; assembly: GCA_030737815.1. Classification (NCBI taxonomy): domain Eukaryota; kingdom Viridiplantae; phylum Streptophyta; class Magnoliopsida; order Asparagales; family Amaryllidaceae; genus Allium; species Allium fistulosum. Next base: position 6,407,240 of record JASFAW010000015.1, read on the forward strand.
TAAGAGATATAGAAACTTCATAGAAAATGTGGCTTCAAGCCTTTATTAATGAAAATCAACTAAATTGTTCGATTACAACTTCAAAAGGAAACTAAGTCATTATTGAATGGAAACATGCGGAAAACAATAATGCCTATAACAAGAAAGGGAAACATGCTAAATGTAATAGTGCCGCAAATGTTCACTGTTCCATGCTCGGGGGAGTGTCGTGCCATCAACGGTCGCTAGCTTGAATGTTCCTTCTCCAAGCTTCCGTTCAATGGCATATGGGCCTTCCCAGCTGGGATTCATGCGTGATGGTACTGGGAAGACTCGTTTCAGAACGAGATCACCCACATCAAAGATTCTTGGGCGGACTCTGCCATCGTAGTAGCGCTTGACTCGATGTCTGTGCGCCGCCGCCCTTAACTCAGCTTCTTCACGCTTTTCGTCGATGCAGTCCAGTGATTCCAGCAAGAGGTTTTGGTTCGTCTTGGGGTCATAGTATGTCACTCGGTGTGATGGAACTTCAAGTTCCACGGGTATCACGGCTTCAGAACCGTATGCCAAGGCGAACGGAGTGTGGCCGGTCGCGGACTTGTGGGTAGTCCTATATGCCCATAATGCCGTCGGGAGTTCATCTACCCACTTGCCTCCAACCTTCTCCAGACGCTTCTTTAGTATGGACTTGATTACCTTGTTAACGGCCTCGACTTGTCCGTTAGCTTTTGGGTGTGCAACGGCAGCGAACTTTTTCTCGATGCCGTACTTTAGACAGAACTCTTTGAACTCTCTACTTTCGAATTGCGTTCCGTTATCTGTAATGATGGTGCGTGGAAGACCAAAGCGGCATATGATGTTTCGTATAACGAAATTAATGACTTTCTTAGAGGTGATAGTGGCCAAAGGTTCAGCCTCGGCCCATTTCGTGAAATAGTCGACCGCAACTATCGCGTATTTCGCACCACCTTTGGATAGAGGCAAAGAGCCGATTATGTCGATTCCCCAGATCGCGAATGGCCAAGGGCTGATCATTTGTGTGAGTTCCGTTGACGGAGCCCTCGGGATTTTTGCATATCTTTGACACTTGTCGCATTTTCTTGCGTAGTCCGCGGCATCCCGGTTTATGGTAGGCCAATAATACCCATAGCGGAGGATCTTTTTTGCTAGCGTTTGCCCCCCAGTATGGTCGCCGCATTCCCCTTCATGGACTTCCCTCAAGACTCGCTTTGTTTCATCATGAGCGATGCATCGTAGTAATGGGATTGAGAATCCTTTCCGGTACATGGATCCATCCTGCATTACGTACCGCGCAGCCTTTCGAAGGACCTGTCGTCTTTCGCTTCTTCTTTCTGGTAAAGTCCCAGTTGTCAGGTACAGTTTGAATGGGGTTATCCACGAGTCCTTCTCGATCTCTGTTTCCAACACAGGATCGATTTTCATCTCGCCCGTACTCGGGGCATGCAAGACTTCCACGGGATACAATCCCATTTGCTGGACGTCGTCGGTACTTGCGAACTTAGCCAACAAGTCGGCTTCTTTGTTTTGTTCTCGAGGGATGTGCGAAATGTCATAACGCTCAAGATTTGATAGTAGTTCCTGGACCTGAGCGAGGTACGGAGCAAGCTTTCGTCCTTTTGCTTGGTAGTCTCCTCGCACTTGGTATACCACTAACTGTGAGTCACAAAAGATTTCGATTGATTTGATTCCGAGTTCTTTGATAAGCTTCAAGCCAGCGATCAATGCTTCATATTCGGCTTCGTTGTTTGTAGCCGGAAAATCGAGCTTCAGGGCATAACAGATTGATCGGTTTTCCGGAGTCATAAGAACTACGCCCGCGCCGGAGCAACGGTCATTTGATGCACCGTCAGTGTATAACTTCCATCGTATGGGGGGAATGATGTCGTGATCGTCCGGTTTGATGGGTATGGTAAATTCAGCGATGAAGTCTGCTAACGCTTGCCCTCGGATAGCTCTCCGTGGTAAGTACGCGATATCGAATTGGCTCAACTCGATGTTCCATTTTAGCAATCTCCCAGAAGTTTCTGGTCGCTGAAGTACCTGCCTCAGGGGTTGATCGGTATAAACGCCGATTGAATGCGCTTGAAAGTATGGGCGTAGCTTGCGTGATGCAATCACCAAGCAATAAGCCAATTTCTCAATTTTAGGGTAATTCTTCTCTGCCCCCGTTAAACGCTTGCTAACATAATATACCGGCTTCTGGACTCGATCCTCCTCACGGACCAAAGCTGCGCTTATCGCATGAGGGGATATAGCCAAATACACGTACAGCATCTCATGGTCAACTGGTTTAGATAGCATCGGTGGGCTCTCCAGATGCCTTACCAGGTTCTGGAAAGCTTCCTCGCAGCTAGACGTCCATTCGAAATTCCTCTTTCCTTTCTTTATTATGTCGAAGAATGGAATGCACTTGTCAGTTGCCTTGGATATAAACCGACTTAGCGCAACCACTTTCCCGTTCAAGCTCTGTACCTGCTTTATAGTCCTGGGTGCTTGTACGTCTCGAATGGCTTGGATCTTCTCTGGGTTGGCTTCGATTCCCCTAGCGTTGACGATGAATCCTAAAAACTTCCCTGATGCAACGCCGAAAGAACACTTCAGCGGGTTGATCTTCATTCCATAGGACCTGAGTATGTTAAACATTTCAGCTAAGTCTTGGATGTGGTCGTTTGACTGCCGTGACTTCACGAGCATGTCATCCACATAGACTTCCATGGTTTTGCCTAGCTGGTCCTTGAACATTCGATTCACCAGGCGTTGGTAAGTTGCTCCAGCGTTCTTTAATCCAAAGGGCATCACTACATAGCAATACAGCCCGACATTTGTAACGAAGCTGGTGTGTTCTTGGTCCGGAATATGCATTGGGATTTGGTTGTATCCTGAGTACGCATCCATGAATGACAATAATTCGTGTCCTGCTGTGGAATCGACCAACTGATCGATCCTAGGCAACGGGAAACTGTCCTTAGGGCATGCTTTGTTCAAGTCGGAATAATCTACGCAAGTCCTCCATTTCCCATTTGCCTTTTTTACTAGCACCGGGTTGGAGACCCACTCTGGGTAGAGGGCGTCGCGGACGAACCCATTTGCTTTGAGTTTGTCCACCTCCTCTCCAAGAGCGGCGGATCTCTCTGGATCCATTCCTCTCCTCTTTTGCTTGACTGGGACGTATTTCGGGTCTATGTTCAACATATGACTCGTGATGGCGGGAGAAATCCCACACATATCAGAATGCGTCCAGGCGAAAACATCGAGGTTTGCTCGGAGGAAGTCGCTAAGGTCTTCTGTCATTGCGGGGCTTAACTGTGATCCGATTTTTAGTATTCGCGAAGGGTCGTCACGGCTAACTGAAATGTCGATTGTTAATTCAGCCGGTGCCGCCTTCTCTTCCCTGGGTTTCTCATCGTCGTCTCTCGGATCTATATCTCCGTGGATCCGAGAATTATGCCCGAGCCAGGGCTCGGGCACTACTTGTCAATTATTCGCGTTGAGGATGCGGACAGGATTGTCCGTACCCTTTCCTTTTTCCCTCCGGTGAGCTTCACGGAGCTCGGCCACATAACAAGAACGGCCAGCTGCTTGGTCTCCGTGAACAATGCCTACTCCTTTGTCAGTTGGGAACTTCAAAGTCAAGCACCACGGGGCTAGTGCCGCCCTAAATTCAGCCAGGGCCGGCCGACCCAAGAAAACATTGTATGGAGAGTCCACATCCAAAACTACAAAGGGTAGAATTCGTACCCTCCGACGCTCGCCTTGTCCCAGTTCAACTGGTAACTCGACATATCCCACTGCATCAGTCGCAGCGCCGTTAAAACCGTGGATACGAGCTTTGGATGGTTTCAAGTCTTTTGTCTCTAGCTTCATCTGATCATATGCCTTCTTGAAGATGATGTTGACTGAACTTCCACAGTCAATCAGGATTCTTTTTACATACGCTGGTCCGATTGTTGCAGATATGACCATGGGATCGATGGTCGGAGCCTCTATCCGATCAGCGTCTCTGTTTCTGAACACAATATCGTCTGTCATCACGCGCTGCTGCTTAGCAGGGGCCCCGTCCTCTACGTTTGAACAGCACTCGAAATCCGCATGCTTCAAGGAGCTCGCATATCGCTCCATCTCTTGCCAGTTCTTATCTGCGGGATGAGGTCCGCCGATAATTGTATTTATAACCAGTCTCCCAACAGTTCGGGCAGGTTCCTCTGGATGACGTGGAGCTGGTGCACGACCTGGGTCGGACGTTCCCTGTCCTCCTTCCTGCGGATCCTTCACAAATTCTTGCAACTTCTTTTGTCTGATCAATTTCTCGATAGCGTCATGTAGGTGTCTGCATTCTTCCGTGTTGTGTCCGTAGGTTTCATGGAAGCGGCAATATTTCCCAGTCCGTTTCTGTTCTTCAGTCGATTCTTTCGGACGTGGTTTTCTGTACTGAAAAGTATTGCATGTGGATAGGTAAATGTTCTCAAGTGGGGCGTTTAGCGGAGTGTACTCGTTGTAGCTTGGAATTCTCGACTTCCACTTTCCCGCTTCTTTCCTCTTTCCTTGACTCCTTCCTCCGGACTCTTTGGGCTGCACAGGCTTATTCTGGACGTTGACTTGGACCTTTCCTGAATTGTCTCCAGATTGCTTCACAGCAATATTGCTCTTAATTGACTCTTGGGCGGGTCCCGGTGCCTTGTCTCGTCGTACCCACCTAGCTTCCTCTCTTCTTATGAACTGGTGCGCCTTGGAGTAGAAACGCTCTAGCGTAGTCGGAGGTTTTCCTGCCAGCCAATCCCCGAATTCAGAATCCGGATCTACACCTCTCATCACAGCCATTAGAATTGCGTGGTCGTTGGGATTACTAACTTCTGTTGCCGCAACGTGGAATCTTTGTAAGTACTCCTTCAGCGACTCTCCGGGATTTTGGATTACACTCGACAGAGACATCACGTCCTTCGGGCGTGTAGTGTGTATCCTGAACTGCTCAATAAACTTCTTTGCCAACTCCTCGAAATTTGATACGGATCGCGGAGGAAGTCTGGTGAACCACATAGTAGCGATCCCAGATAGAGTAATCGGAAAGCACCTACATTTGGTGGCATCATTTGCTCTGGCTGAATCCATCATCCATTCATACCTCATTACATGTTGTCTGGGGTCAGTCTTTCCTTCGTATGCAGGAATGGTTGGCATGCTAAACTTCTTGGGGTAGGACGCTTGCAGCACAACATCCGTGAACGGAGTATGACTTCTTGACACTCCCCAATCGTCATTTGACAAGCCCTGATTTTCTTTCATCAGTTGCCTGATCATGGCTGTCAGATCGGGTGTCTGTATGGAAGCTGGGAGGTTGGAGTCAGTTCTACGTGCCTGTCCATGCTGATGCCTCCTTTCCTGGCGATCTGCCAATCGTGCGTCATGAGGCTCAACATTGTTAACATCTTGATGATCTGGAGCTCCCTCCTCCACCTGCACTCCAGTTCGGAAGTTTCCAGTTCTGGCTTGGTCGCGGTCTCCTGTTGTTCGAACAGCAGCGTCTGCCCTTGCGGTTTCAGTCTTACGGCGTCTGCGCCTGGGTGGCTCATCAGAAGAAGTTGAGCTATCAGAAGAGGAATAAGCGGCTTGATTGCCCCCAGCATTCTGTTGCTGCTGTTGAGTGAGTTGTGCCATCAGGTTGGCATTAGCTTGCATCTGTTCTCCCAGTTGTCTCCTGCTTTCCCTAAGTTCTCTCATCAAGTCGTTGAACTCCACTCTGGTGACAACTGGAGTCTGTTCTTGAGCGGCAATCCCTGCACTCGGGATCGCCGGTTGATTGCTAGGTCCTGCTTGTTGCACGCTAGCAGTCTCTCGGGCATCCGCATTAAGGGAAGCTGACCTGGTACGTGGTCTTGCCATTGTAGAGTTATTGGTATGAACTCTGAGTAGAATCAACGGATGTCCTATCAGTAAGTCGGATCTTCTTTGGGGGATTTGTTCAATCCAGTAGCTTCAAAGCAGATCCTTGAGGTCTGAGAATTCGATTCTCAGTGAAAGCACCAAAGTGTTAGCACCAAAATTGGTCACTAACCTCGTTCAGAAAGATTATGTAGAGATATAAGTGATGAAAGCAATTAAACAGAGAAGACAATCTTGATTCAAGTGCAGAAAGTAAGAACACCAAATTTATAGTGGTTCGGCGTAATTGCCTACGTCCACTTTGCTCAACTTTATTGATTTCCTTTATGATTGATTGATTACAAATACAATTTGTGAATCAAATGCTTGAATGAAGGTGTTTGAGTAGAGAAGATGAGTCTTGAAAATGGCAGAGTCTCCCCGTATTTGCTCTCCAAAAAAGGATCCCTTTCACTGTGACCCTGCCCCTCTATTTATAGGCAAAGATGGGCTGGACCTCCCAGGTGGGCTGATTGCCGAACGTTCCAGCCCGAGTACAGTGGTCGCCGTATGCCGATCAAGGTTCGCCGAACGATCTCTGCCGAACCATTCCTTCTATGCCGAACGGTGTGCTGATTCGTTGTGTTGAATGTCTCCTGGGTGACGAGTATTACGCCGAACACCATGGGATGCCGAGTACTCTTGTATGCCGAGTACTCTGGTGTGCCGAGCGACCTTGTATGCCGAGCAGTCTTGATGCCGAACAGTCTTGATGCCGAACAGTCTTGATGCCGAACAGTCTTGATGCCGAGCAGTCTTGATGCCGACCACTTATGGGATGCCGAACACTAGTTGATGCTGAGCATAGGTTGTTGCCGAGTGCCAGTTGATACCGAACACTACTTGGCGCCGAGTACCCTTGTTGCCGAGTACTACGCCGAGTAGTCTCGATGCCGAGTGCTCTCGTATGCCGAACACTGCCGTGTACTACGCCGAACACTCCTGGATGTCAAGTGCCTCGCCGAACACTCCTGGATGCCGGACACTAGCGCCGAGCATTGGTTGTCGCCGAACATTATCTGACGCCGAGCACTACGGATGCCGAACGCTATGGATGCCGAGTCCCACTGGATGCCGCGCACTTCGCCGAGTCCTCCTGAATGCCGAACAGTCTATCATGCCGAGTAGTGGCCAATGCCGAGCACTCAGTTGCCTGGTCAAATCTCCAGGAAACATCGACAAAACAAACTTGTATGTATATATTCAAAAGTGGAATAATACCAAACTTATTTTACATTAATATAATAGAATCACCGCCTCTATTTCATGGAAATAAAACTTACAATTTAAACCTTTTATATTCTACTCAACTTTTACATATACAACCTTGAAGCGGAAAAGAGATTCATATTTACCTATATTAAGGAAATAAGCGATGCAAATTACAAATACAAAATCCATACTTTGCAGACATTTTCTAACAAATTTCTTTTTGAATCCTTTTATCAGAACAACAGAAGTTAGAAGGGGAAGTTAAATAGAACATAAATTATTCAAATTGCAAACAATAATTTAAATGTTACAATATTAACATAAAATAATTGAAATTCCAATTAATTCAAGAACTAACATATTATCTGGGGGAATTTTGGGAGGTTTTAGGGTTTAGGATTTCATATACGAAATTCCCCAAGGCAAAACAAATTCAAACTTTTACTACACAAATTACTAAAATGTGAAAAACTAAGATTTTCACTCACATATAGTTTTCCTGCATCCTTTGGATTTGATTCATGTCTTTGCCTAACTGCTCCTTCAGGTTTCTTCTTTTTTGAAATATATGACAACCCAATTGTGTATAATTAGATCAGAATTCAAAGTTTAGGGAAGAACAAAATTAGAAAATTTTATATTTAAACCTATTACCTTTTTTCCCTTGGATTTGAATTCTTGAATCTAATCGAAGAATCGAGAAAGAAGACTGATGGAGTTTCACTAGCATTTCAAATATTTTGTGAATAAAAGTAAGGGGGCTAGCCTTTTCTTATAGTGGTTAGAAAGCATCTAGACTGTAGGATTTAGGTCGTTTTAATTTACAAAAATCTACGCCGTCCGAGGCCTAAACTAACTCTAGCTGCCACAGAAGCATCGATCGACCGCCCCTCCCTAGGCTATCGACCGCTTGCGGTCGATCGGCCCAGTGGAGGCGGTCGATCGGTCTCCTATTGCGGTCGAGAATTTGATCTTGCCGATTTTTATTTGTTTCCTATATTACATACTACCGTTTATGTTTTCCTTCAACTTTAACTTTTCGTTAATGTTAAAATATTTCTTAACGTTTTTAATTTCAAACGATGACCTTAATTAAAATTTTAAATTTAAATTTCTTCGAATTATTTTAAATTTGAAAACTTCAAATGTCAATAACTTTTCCATTTGAACTCTAATCGTAAAACTTTATATATGAAAGTTGATCAGAAAACTGCCATGAACACAATCCTGCAACTTTCTTGGCCAAATTTCGCACAAATTCCGACGTTTGCGAAATTTTCATTTTTTAGACTTATTTTTAGTTAATTAATTTCTTATTAATTTTTACGGGGAGTTACAGTTGGACAATAGATATTGTTAAGATACACATGATTATGTTATATAACACGACATTGATAGTAAATAAACATATATTGTGTTGCCTAATAAGATGTGATAATTATTCACAATTTAAAAGCATCATTGTTTTAGATATGACAAGCTCTTTAATTGTTTGAAAACTTCCATCCTTCAATTTACCCAAGGACATCCACGTTTTTGAAAAATGGAAAGGGAAATGTCATATGACTCATCCACATCATCATCATTACGAGGAACAGTTTTAGAATTCAGCTTAACATAGTCTTCGACATAATAACTAAAAAATATGGATGCTTCTTTAATAATGTATGCTTGACACATTGAACCTTCAACACGTGTTTTTTGTTTCACGTTTTTATAAGGTGACCTAGGCACCTTCATACTAAAAAGGTATCAATTATACATTTACTATTTTGATTTCAAAAAAGGATATATAAATCCTTATTGTATTTTATGTACCTCTCAAAAGGATACATCCATCCATATTACATCGGTCCTCACATTAAACCTTCAATTGGTAGATGTACGGGTAAATGTTCCATGAAGTTGAATACTCCAGGAAGAAATATTTTCTTCAATTTACATTATAATTTGGGTATATTCGATTTTAGGTTTTTCAAATTACTTTTATTAAGTGTGGTTGAGCACAACTCTTTATAGAACAAACTAAGTTCGGTAATAGGCATCACACCTTCGACGGTAAAAGCTCCTTGAATACTATCGGGAAAAGAGTCTTTAAAAAACATGACAATTGTGACTCTTCAATCCCGATAGTTGAAGATCCTTCATATCAACGCATCTTCTCATGTTAGAAGCAATTCCATCTGAAAATCTCAAATTTTGAACCTACTTTAATAATTTTTGTCGATGCTTATTTTCTAACTTGTAACAAGCAAGACGTTTGAAATTTGGTTGTTCGCTATCAATTTAAAGCTCAGGACGATTACAGTATAATGCGATATCCTTTCTTGACTTCAAATTATCTTTTGTATTTCCTTTCACATTCATTATTGTGTTAAAAAAGTTTTCGAACACATTTTTCTCATTATGCATTACGTTTATATTGTGTTGAAATTTATGATTTTTCCAATATGGTAACTCCCAAAAAATACTTTGTTTACATCAATTGTGATACTCTTCTTTTCCAGGAATTTTGGGCTTTTTTCATATCCCATGTATTTTGGGATAATTTTGCACAAGCTCATGTTAGTCCTTGAGATGTTGGTTTTGATGACAACAACCTTAGGACTTGTTATAAAACATAAATACTAATGTTATGGTTTAGATATATATGTATATGCAGAATATAAACATGTAGGTACAAAAATTGAAGACTGTACAGTATAGAGATTCAAGAACTGATGAACTCAAGATCGAAGATATCAAGTTTAAGACTCATGAGTATCAAGATTATCAAGAGTTCAAGATTTCGAGATTAGTAATTTAGTTAGGAATTTTGTTAAAACTCATAGAAAAGCACTGACATCTTAAAATCCATTTTATTCGTGGAATGGAATCCACTTCGAGCCAGTTAAAGGGATGGAACCCTAAGTAGGATGGAACCTACGAAAAATCTAGTGGAACAATGTTTTGTATCCACTAACTTTTATTCAAATGTTTTACAAAATTATATCTTGTTTTCAAAATGATTTCAAAATCTTCCTTTTTAAATCAAAAACATCTATCCTGGTTTTAAAATACTTTTAGCCTCAAAATAATCTTTATTTTCAATATCAAATTATCGTTGGTTTTAAACTATCTTTTAATTATAATATATTTAACTTTTAATTTTTATACTTAGATTTAAATATAAAATTATAGTAAAATTTTATATATACCAAAATATTATTCTCTATACTTATTTATGTATTTTAACTATAGTTAAGTATATTTATAAAGTTTAAAATAGTTTTAATACAAGATAGAAGTTATTTTCAAAGAAAAACAAATTACCAAAAATAACTTAGGCCTGTCGACAACCCCAAGGAACCCTTGTCGACAAGGTGACTGTTTATTTCAAAAGTTTGAATTTCAAAAGAAGTGTCTATTCGTCATATCCTTTCACGAATAGACATGGTTGTTGTTCTACTATAAATAGGGGATGTTTTAAACGAATTTATATTCATATATTTTTCTGATTTCACTCCTCTTCTTCTTCCACATTTCTTTATATACATTTTTACCATTACTCTGCCGAAATCACCATTAAATCTAACTAGATCATATCTGGTTTGATTCTCTATCACTATCTCAACAAGATCCCAGTGCTATTCAGAGTTATAGACTTCTTTGTATTCAATCGAGTGAGAAAAGGTGTGATTGTAGCTTGGAAAATCAATCGGGTGAACTTGTTGCCCGTAAAATCAAGTATCTCTACCCAAAGGATTGTGAATCTGGAGCGGTGTACCTCGTGGCCTTGAAATTGAGGGTGTAATTGTAAGAATTGATTTTGAAAGGAAATCCGTACTTGTGTTGCGGGACTGGATGTAGGATAACTCCGAACTAGTATAAAATCCGGTGTGTTCTTTCCTTTATTGCTTTTACTTTATATATGCATCTGTGTTTGATTCTGTGATCATATCTGTGTCTGAATATTGCATACATTTGTGTTCAAATTAATATAAACTCAAAAAGAATTAGTAATTCCTTAAAACACTATTCACCCCCCCCCCTCTAGTGTTAATTCTAGCCTTAAGATCCGTAATCCGCATTTCTCACATTTGGTATCAGAGAAAGGTTTTCAAAGTTTCATAATCTGAATTTTGAAAAATTTCAAAATGGCTACCAACAATGGTACTGTTACTACTACCAACACTGGTTCTATTACCTCTGTCACTAGTTCATTTGTAGAAGGTCAGTCTACTGTCAGACCACCACTTTTAAATGGCAGTAACTATGCATATTGGGCATGTAGGATGAAAATATAATTACAATCTGTAGGATTAGACACTTGGAATATCACACAGACTGAATATTTTGAACCCACAATTGGTTTTGCACAGTGGATTGCTGAGCAAAAGACCGTCGCACAAAATAACTCTAAAGCTATGAATATTCTATTCTTTTCACTTGATAGGAATGAATTTAATAGAGTGTCAGTTTGTAAGTCTCCATATGAAATCTGGAAAACTTTGCAAGTTACTCACGAAGGAACAAGCAAAGTTAAACATACCAAAATTTCCATGCTCGCAAATCAGTTTCAATTATTTAAAATGAATCCTAATGAGTCTATTCCAGATATGTATAGTAGATTTCAGGATATTGTGCATTCTCTAATATCCTTGGGAAAGGTATTTTGGAAGAAGATCAAGTCAGAAAAATCTTAAATTCTCTTACTCCAAAATGGGATCAAAAGACACTTGCAATCGAAGAGGCAAATGACACCAGTACCTTAAAGATAGAAGAATTAATTGGAAATCTAATGTCGTTTGAAGTCCAAATGATTGGGAGAAGAGAAAGCAGAGCATCTGAAAAGAAATCAATTGCATTCAATGCATTGACCGATGGATCAGACTCAAACAGTGATAATGATGAAGAGATAGCCTTTGTGACCAAGAACATTCGAAAATTCCTGAAATACAGAAAGATGAATAATCTCAAGAGAAACAACTATAAGAACTCTGGTAATCAGAATGTAGTGCCAAACTATACCAAATGTTTCAACTATGATGAAACAAGCCATATCAAAAGAGTCTGTCCGCATCCAGATAAGCAAAATCTTCCTATAAACAATGATTCCGCAAAGAAACAAAAACGTGCATTTACCACTACTCTAGATGACTCAGACTCGTCCTCAAGCGATGATGATCAGAAGACAGATAATTCAAATGTGTTTCACGGCAGTTCACGACTCCAACGAATTCAGAGAAACGGACTTAGAAAAAGGTACATGTTTACAATACATTGGTTGAAATTGCATGCTTAGGATTGGATGTTTGATTGGTTGATTTTGAATTGGTGTGTCGTTTGAATTTTAAAAATTTTATTATTATTTTATTATATTTTTACTATTATTTTATTATTATTTTTAAATAGTATCATAATATTTTATGGAATATACTATAATTCTAGTAATATTCCAGATATTATATAGACATTAAAAATAATATATATATATATATTAGAATAATTAAGAGAATTAAATCATATAAATTCAGAGACACCTGTCGACAAGGCTCCCCCCACGTTGTCGACAAGGGTACAAAAATTTGAAATTCAAATTTGGATTCAAATGTTTGAATTTCCTTCCATCTTTTCACTTCATTCAAGTCTCCGAAAAGTCACCTTTTGACCAGAGAACTCGTCCCTTGAGAATCTATTTATTTACTATCTCTTATCACAACTTTTCACTTTCATTTTCAAATTCAAACTCTTATTTCAAAATATCAAGCTCTCTACTCTCTACTCTAATGGCTTCTTCAAGCAACCCTTCCACAATGAGACTTTCCAAAAATATAAAAGAGCAACTTTTCAATAATCCGGAGGCTATAAAAGCATATATCAACTATGCTAACTATGGAAAAGTCCATCCCGGAAAGTTTGCTTTATTTCAAGATTTCTCTACTTATGAAATCGATTCTCTTTTTGCAAACAACCAAGTTCTTAGTCTTGTTGATGCTTCACAAAATGACTTTGTTTGTTATCCAAATCTTGTTCAAATTTTCTATGCAAATCTCAACCGTGGATTTTATAATGGAAATGATGATGAAATTTGGAGTAGTGTCAAAGGCACTAGAATCATTTTAAATTGTGATGTTTTGGGTACCATTCTCAATTGCAAGAGTACGAGAATGGATCTTTCTAGTTTTAATATCGATGAAAATGATCGTGAGACATTTCATCACATTTTCGAAGGAAATGATAATTTTGAATTCATAAATCGGAACTTTCGACCAAAAGCTAGAATTGTTAACCTTCTTTTACAACATACTTTGACCCCAAGATCGGGGAGTTTTAACAATCCAACTTCAAAAGTTTGCAAAGCACATTTTGCTATTTTTGGAAATTATGATATTAATTGGGCGCAAGTTATTTTGGATGAACTTCGTCCCAAAAATTTTGAAGTGGGTAAAAACACTTTGTATCACGGAATCTATCTCACTCGGATTTTTAATTATTTTGGAGTGGATTTCAAAGGAGAAGAATTTGTTTCAAGAAAAGCTTTTAATCACTCAAACATTTCTCTTATGAAAATTCCATATGTTTTTCAACCATATGAGACTCTTGCCGAAAAGGAAGAGCGTTTGGCTCATAAGGAGATGAAAGAGGAGGAAGAAGAAGAAGAAGAAGGGGATGAAATGGAAATAGAAGAAGAAGAAGGTGAAACGTCCTTGGAAAGTATTGACTATCCCTCTAATCCAACCAACAAAACCTTACTCAAAAATCCAAAGACCATTGTTGAGAATCAACGGACTCTTAAACGGTCCGTTAGTAAGAAATTGGATAAAATGTCATCCAAGATGAACAAGTTTTTCTCCAAAGTAAGCAAGAAGCTTGGATTATCTTCATCTTCGTCATCCTCTAACTAATTCTACCTTTTCATGTCATGATGTATTGATTTTAGTTTATTTTGATTTGAATGTTCATATAGTTCTTAATGTTTAATCATTGTATCGTTCTATTATGAAATGAAATTGAATTACTTTTCTGTTATCTAGCTTATCTTATCTCCAGAATAAATGTTAGTATATTATATAAATATATATATACACAATTATTCACAAAATCAAAATGAGTCATCAAAATTAACTGACCCCTGTCGACAACCCCCTAGAGACCCTGTCGACAAGTACTGGTCAGAAATGACTTTTCATTTTAAATTTGAAATTTGAATAACTACCTTGTGTCTATTCATTTCAAACGAATTTCTACACCTATAAATACATATTTCTTCCAGAATTCATCACTCAAAATCATTTCTTATCTACTTTATCTATATTTTTTCCACAAACTCAAATATGGCCGATCCAATTCATAGTTTGACCGAGAATCTTGAAGATTCCCTTAATTCTTTCAAGAATATTCTTTCTTTCATTCTCCGTAATCAGCGACACTTAGAGTTGAGTCAAATGCAGATGATCAAGGAGCAAGAAAAACATTTCGATGCGATTCGATGGATGATTTCCTCCCTGCACAAAGATGATAATGAAGCACATCCTCCAGTCTCTCTCACCAATGAAAATGAAAATTGGGATGCCATTAAAGCAGATCCTATATTTGGAGAAGAAGGATGGGTGGAAGTTCCTCATAATGTTTGATTTTATTTGATTGCTTTGTTTGATTTGATTTGGTTTGGTGTGGATTGATAATTGGTGTGCAAAACATAATATGTATAAATACACATTGATATTTATATGATCTTTGATTAGTTATCATGTCTATCACTATAATTATCTCTTAATCTATCTATTATATACTCCATTATATATTTTATTAATGCAGGTACTTTAGTACAAGAATAAGGGGGAGTTATATAGTTTGGAGTTAGTTTTTGTTGATGACAAAGGGGGAGAAGTATAAAATAGGATAGTTAGGCATAGAATAAGGGGGAGTTATTAGTTTTAGGGGGAGTTATTAGGATAGAAGTAATATTTTATAAACATAGGTTGTCATCATCAAAAAGGGGGAGATTGTTAGTCCTTGAGATGATGGTTTTGATGACAACAACCTTAGGACTTGTTATAAAACATAAATACTAATGTTATGGTTTAGATATATATGTATATGCAGAATATAAACATGCAGGTACAAAGAATGAAGACTGTACAGTATAGAGATTCAAGAACTGATGAACTCAAGATCGAAGATATCAAGATTCAAGACTCATGAGTATCAAGATTATCAAGAGTTCAAGATTTCAAGATTAGTAATTTAGTTAGGAATTTTGTTAAAACTCCTAGAAAAGCACTGACATCTTAAAATCCATTTTATTCGTGGAATGGAATCCACTTCGAGCCTGTTAAAGGGATGGAACCCTAAGTAGGATGGAACCTACGAAAAATCTAGTGTAACATTGTTTTGTATCCACTAACTTTTATTCAAATGTTTTACAAAATTATATCTTGTTTTCAAAATGATTTCAAAATCTTTCTTTTTAAATCAAAAACATCTATCCTGGTTTTAAAATACTTTTAGCCTCAAAATAATCTTTATTTTCAATATCAAATTATCGTTGGTTTTAAACTATCTTTTAATTATAATATATTTAACTTTTAATTTTTATACTTAGATTTAAATATAAAATTATAGTAAAATTTTATATATACCAAAATATTATTCTCTATACTTATTTATGTATTTTAACTATAGTTAAGTATATTTATAAAGTTTAAAATAGTTTTAATACAAGATAGAAGTTATTTTCAAAGAAAAACAAATTACCAAAAATAACTTAGGCCTGTCGACAACCCCAAGGAACCCTTGTCGACAAGGTGACAGTTTATTTCAAAAGTTTGAATTTCAAAAGAAGTGTCTATTCGTCATATCCTTTCACGAATGGACATGGCTGTTGTTCTACTATAAATAGGGGATGTTTTAAACGAATTTATATTCATATATTTTTCTGATTTCACTCCTCTTCTTCTTCCACATTTCTTTATATACATTTTTACCATTACTCTGCCGAAATCACCATTAAATCTAACTAGATCATCTCTGGTTTGATTCTCTATCACTATCTCAACAAGATCCCAGTGCTATTCAGAGTTATAGACTTCTTTGTATTCAATCGAGCGAGAAAAGGTGTGATTGTAGCCTGGAAAATCAATCGGGTGAACTTGTTGCCCGTAAAATCAAGTATCTCTACCCAAAGGATTGTGAATCTGGAGCGGTGTACCTCGTGGCCTTGAAATCGAGGGTGTAATTGTAAGAATTGATTTTGAAAGGAAATCCGTACTTGTGTTGCGGGACTGGATGTAGGGTAACTCCGAACCAGTATAAAATCCGGTGTGTTCTTTCCTTTATTGCTTTTACTTTATATATGTATATGTGTTTGATTCTGTGATCATATCTGTGTCTGAATATTGCATACATTTGTGTTCAAATTAATATAAACTCAAAAAGAATTAGTAATTCCTTAAAACACTATTCACCCCCTCCTCTAGTGTTAATTCTAGCCTTAAGATCCGTAATCCGCATTTCTCACAGCTCATACAGTTCTTCGCTACTCAGAATAGATGGTGGCTCTAAAGTAATAGTTGTGTTTCTTTTGATTTTTTTTATCAAATCTAAAATGGTCATTTATGTCGATCCCACCGACATTGTTTGCCACCATATGTAAGTCTAAATGATTATATCCAATCCATGCAAACAGGACAAGCGAATTTGCCACTAGAACTCCATTCAGAAAGCATCCCATACGTAGGAAAATCGCTTATCATCTAGAATAAAGAAGCAAACATACTAAAGGTCTTTTTATTTGAGACGTTGTATGTAACAATACCCTCAGTCCACAGCCTTTTTAACTCCTCAACCAAAAGCTGCACGTATACGTCTATCCCTTTTTGGATTTTTTGGTCTAGGAACAACTATAGTTAGAAACATGTAGGGATTCTTAATACACATCCAAGGAGAGAGATTCTAACGAGAATAACCGATCACATTGAGTAAGGATTACCGAACGAAGCAAATGGAGCAAAATCATCCGCAAATAAACTAAGTCTAACATTATGTGATTCTTTAGCAAAAATCAGGATATGTCTTATTGAAATGTTTGCAAGCTTCAGTGTTTGAATGATGACACAAACACATTCATCTCGTTGTCGTTCACTATGTCATCGCATGTGTTTCACTGTAGCAGCAAATGCATGTAACCTTTGCAATCTCAGTGTGATAGAAACATAATGCATTCTGGTGGAAGGTACGCTTTTATCCTTGGTTTTCATCGATTTATATCTAGGTTGTTTACAGAATTTACACAAATCTTTATCTTCCTTCCAATAAATCACACGTGTCTATTTTTCATAAGGCAATCCAAAGGCAGAGACCTCACTTTTAAGGGAGTACTAGTTCTCTATCAATACATTATCAGGTGGAAGCATTTCTTTACACAAGTTAAACATTGCGTTTATTAGGTTTACTGATGCATTGCATTCATATTTTATAGCGATTAACCTAGATGTCGTTGTCAAGTGGGTCATTTTACAACTTTTATAGAGTGGTCGTTTTGATGTTTCTAACAAATTGAAATACTTTTTCGCTTTCGATTCAAGATCTTCTTCCAAATCTGGTTCTTCAGTCCACATACTCGGACCAGCAGCATTATGCACCATTTCAGTCATTCTATTTTTTTCCCAGCATTTCTCCAATAAGGGGTTTATCACAATCTACATCCATATTCGCGGTCTCCTCTTGTACGTTGTGATATTTTTCTCTATGATATATCCACACAAGATAATCGAGCATAAAATCATATTGGTGTAAATGTAATATCATAGCATAATACTCTTTAAGTTTCAAGAAATGACATTTCGAACATTGACATCAGACTTCTTTCATATTGGAGCTTTGTACGACAAGTCCCTATTTTTAATTAAAATGAATAAAATATCCCTACGCAATAATTTATGTAAATTAGGTTCATGTGCATGCATTTCATTCATATGTGGCTGTGATTCTCACTCTCTTATTTAAAATCTGCACTCCATTAATCGTCAATCTTTAAAATGTAATAACTTTTTCTAGAAACATCGGATTAACAAACCGTTTTACCGTTAAATCACAAATTTTATTATTTTTCTAATGATAGGTATATGGATATGTAAAAATCAAAATTTCGAAACTCAATTTTTTCAAATTCGAGTTTTTGAAAATTTTGAAACACAATCATATTTTTTAATTATATCACTTGAAAAAATTATAACAATAGATGCAACTAAAAGTGCATCATACCGACGCAATTATAATTGCATCCAAGACATGTAGCTTTTAACTGTATTTCAGTGATGCAGTTATAAATGCATTACTAACATTTTAATGGTGCAGTTTTTAACTGCATTTTAGAAATGTATTTAAAATCTGCAACATAGTTAACTGCATTATAGTAATGTAGTTAAAAACTACATTATTATAATGGAGTTTTTAACTGCATTATGCACACTTTTTTTTACTGCATTACTAAAATGCAGTTAAAAACTACATTTCAGTGGTGTAGTTTTTAACTGCATTTTAGAAATCTAGTTAAAAACTACACCAATTAAATGCAGTTTTCAACCACATTGCTAAATACAGTTAAAATCTACAGTTTAATGGTGTATTAAAATGTAGTTTTTAAATGCATTTTTATAATGCAGTTAAAACTGCACTATTAAAAATGCAGTCAAAAACTGGCACATAAAATTATGTTTTTCAAAATTTTATTTTTGGATATCAACAATATATATCATTGAAATAAATTTGTGATTTAATGGTGAAAACGATTTTCAAATCCGATTAATCTACAAAATGTTATCACATTTTAAAAATAAAAATTAAATGAGTTAGCGGATGCTAATAATTGTCCAGTATGATATGCGAGAAGTATATACCAAATTTATGTAATTAGTGACTAAGGGATTCAGTGTACAATTCAATTATGAAATAGGGACCCAAGGTTAATATTCTATTTCATATTAGTTTTATTACTAGATGCCCCTTTCATGGATGCATCTACGTCATTTCTAAAGTGCAATGGAATCGTTCCTTTATTTGTACCTTTCATGTACATCCAACTTTGTTCTTTCAAATAATCCGTCTTTTATACTCTACAGATAAACAAAATTTACATTATATTTCACACGGTAATATTTTGTTCTTAATTTAAATAGCATTTTCATTTTTATGAATAATTTAAATAACATTATTAATTTGTTCTTAATTTAAATAACATTATTAATTTTATTATTACTTTAAATAACATTATTAATTTATTATTACATAAATTTATTAATTTTATTAATACATTCAATAACATTATTAATTTTGTTACTAATATCAATAACATTATTAATTTTGTTACTAATATCAATAACATTATTATAAACAATGGAATCCACAAACAATTTCAAAGTTCTATAACCTAGAAATTTATACACTTTTTTAAATGCCCGACCATCCTACTTTCCATTACAAACGCAATGATATTTACGTTTCGTAAATCATTTTAAATCGTACGATTAACAAAATTTTGGTAGCACTTTCTCTTATTTCCCGTATTGTACGTAAAAGAGCGTATACAGGGAACAAGAAGAAAGCATCGTCGAAATTTCATTAATCGATTGATTAGAAATATTGATTTACGAAACATAAATACCATTGTGTTTATAACTTGTTCAATACTGGGACAAATCCGACAACTATGTATCAAATGAATATCGATTTTTGTTATCTATATAACGATCATATACGGTATTTCTCATATAGGGTCAAATTAAATGTCTACGGGGTTTCATTAATAACATCTATTGATAACAATGACTTTACCTAACAATTTCATAACAATACCAACGATATCTCAAATCATATACGAATTATCATACCAACAAATCTATGTCAACGATCATATACCAATGAATATAAACCAACGAATCTATATCATATACGAAGCTAATCAAATCATAGCATCGCATAGAAATTGAATTGGAACAATAAATCATACCGACAGAGCCTTGAGCGGAGACTAGGAAGTGGGGATATGCACGACATGGGCTTTGCAGCGGCTTCGAGTGAGGGGAAGCGATCGTCGACGACGATGTTCTAAGTTATATTTCTACCATTGATTTACTGATAAGGGGGCCAAAGGAGACGACCGATGGAGGTGGCAGGCTTCGGCTTCGGCGGCTGGAAATGTTGGGGCTGGAGGGCTTGCTGGTCGAGGTAGAGGCTTGGTTGAAGGCATGGGGACTTCGCTGGTTGGAGGCGTAGGGGAGGTTGAAGGGGAGGTTGGTGGTTGGAGGCGTGCGTAGGCCGAAGTATGGAGGCTGGACGCATTGGGGGTCGCGTGGTCGAGGGGCATGCTGGAGGCTGAAGGCGTGGGGGTTGCGTGGGAGGCTGGAGGCATGAGGGTTTTTTGATCAAAGTGAAATTTCAATGGAATGAGGAAAAAATGTCGATCGCTAGGTGATTATGGAGGAGCGCGATGACTTGTTGATGCCCCGGCGGCGTCATACATAATGCGTTGGCATGATGTCGGTATTTTAGCGTAGGTAATATTTTACCCACGTCTTACAACGCCTCACCGACGCCATAATCAATAGCGTCGACCAGACATCGGTAGTATCAAGTTGGTTAAATCAAGATGTACACAGTTTTGGGGAGATAACTGGAAGTAAATAGTTCATGCAACTTGCCAAGTGACACTATAATTTTGGATCTTACATCAATTAATTAATAACGTATTATCAGTTGTTACTCATTACTTACTGCATACCTGTTTAGTCGACTGAGATGCTCCCCTCATCGTTTTTTTAATTCTTTTTAATGTTAACCGTATTTCTGATTCTGAGCCCAACATAGGCAAGTGCAAGAAACGGCGTTATGTTGGGACGGCTACCGACGCGGGAGAAGCAATTTTTGTTTTCTCCATTGACGTAAATAAAATTAAAGTAGCACACATTAATACACAGTACAAATTGTAAATTAAGATAACGGTACATTTTCCACTGTTGGTTTGACCGACCAAAATATGTATATATACCACCAAAAAGGAGGGTCCAATAAACATGCTTATGCCGTTTATATACATGTCAACGCGTTTACCACACCTTTAACACATAATTATCTCTATTCTAACTTTGTTTTTAAAGTACCAAATGACGTTAACTACAGTATACATACACTGCGGGATCCAATGTCCGTTTGTTAAGTCTTTCACATTTGTTCAAAAAGGAAGAAAGAAATTAATAATAGAAATAACTACGGCTTTAATCAGACGGACCAGACCGGACATAGGGGTGTTCGTGTCATATCCTTTATGGGTTCGAACGAAGTCGGACCGGATAAGACATTGATTCGGACACTCTTTGTACGAGCCGAACAATGAACGAGCGATGTACGGATAATAGAAAATTCTTCATACACAAACGGAAGTTTTTCGGCTTCGAACCACCCGAACAACGGACACTCGTACAAAATTAACATCCCGATTGGTTGATCTTCATTAGCATCTGGTATTAAAAGACACTTTCTTAACAGAGAAATGCTAAGCACACTCTGTTTTAGAGGAAGTGAGTTTGTATTTGCCGCGACCGGTGGAGAACATGGATTAAATGAATGTGTACTGCTTCCCACCAATTATGCGGCAGCAAGTACTAGCACTGCTTAGCATTTCTTTTCGTATAAAACCAAACTGATGGGTCTTCATTTGGCTTATCAGCTAACTGATCAGCTTTGATCTTGACATAAAATTAATGTTTTAAACAGTTGAGACAGCATGGGCCAATAATGGACCCGGTGTACAATTCTGAAAATATAAATAATGGGCCTTGAAACTGACTCGGAGAACATGGACGGGGCCCTGATAGTGGACCCTGGCGCCTCTTGAAATAAAAACATTTTCCTTCCTACGAAATGATTATATTTGGGACATGAAATGTTGGTGCATTCATAACTCTTATAATTGCAAGAAACAAGAGAATGTGCGAAAGTGGATGGACGCAAAATAGATGTTGCCGTAGACTGACTGGTCGGTAGACAAAAAACCTGGACCAAGTTTATCCAGATCAGGTCCGTAAAGGACTTGTTTACAAAGACGTTGGCCCACGCGCAAATTGAGGATGATAGTTTGTTAGTTTGCTAGATGCATCTAAAATTTTGCTCATAACATGTGATGACGCCACATATTCAAATACACCTTTTAGTTTTTTCTTACATTAATTCTACGATCCTTTTCTTTTGGATTAACAAATACATGGAAAACACTACCTCTACCTTAAAAGGTTAAATGATAATGAGTTCGAGTTGTTGAGAGATCAGAATGAGCATTCTTCTTGAATAAAGTATTACTTTTGTTGTTAAAATTAATAATAAGAGCAAGTGACAAAAGGCTAAGAGTTCCAATTTCAATGGCTAAGATCAATGTATAAACATTATTATACACGTAGAGTATAAGTATCCATTGTGGATTTTTATGCACGCTTTTCAAAGAGCTTAAAAATAAAACTAGCTTCTTGGATATTAAAAATAATAGAAGATAAAAAAAAGTGAATATTAGGCTCAAGTCCCTAGTAAGTTTCAAAATAAACAAAAACCCCAGTAAAAAAAGTGTATAAATTAGGTCCCTAGAATTAAGTTACTAAGTAATTGCATATAGTTATGCAATTTTTTTGTTGAATAATTGCGGAATTTTCCGCAATTTTTTGGGTGAATAATTGCAGAATTTTCCGCAATTTTTTAAAAAAATTGCGTAAATTTCCGCAATTTTTTGGATGAATAATTGCGGAATTTCCCGCAATTTTTTGATATAATTGCATAAATGTCTGCAATTATTCACTGAATAATTGCATAAGTGTATGTCATTATTCAGTAACTTAATTCTAGGGACCTAATTTACAAACTTTATTTTACTGGGGTTTTTGTGTATTTTGAAACTTATTAGGGACCTGTGCCAAACTGTCCCTAAAAAAAATGACATTGTTAAAGGCAAGACCGGTCCTAGGCATGGACTGCTTGGGCAATTGCCCAGGGCCCATTTAGATGTGGGGTCCAATTTTTGTTTACCTATATTATAAAAACAAGAAAAGAGTCAAATGTCTCTTTTTTTGATGTTGTTATACAAAAAGTCCCTGTAGAAATGAATATGTAAATTTGGTCTCTATTTTTCAAAAATAAAAAAACGCAAAGTGTCTTGCACTTTTCTGACAGAGAAAATGCAAGATAACTTGCATTTCTAATTTTGAAATATTTTTCGAAATTTTCGAAAATTTTGAAAATTTTGAAAAGCGCAAGTTAACTTGCACTTTTTATCAGAAAAGCGCAAGCTAGTTTGCGCTTTCTAATTTTGAAATTTTTTTGAAAATTTTAAAACTTTTAAATTTTTTGAAAAGCGCAAGGTAACTTGCGCTTTCTATCAGGAAAGCGCAAGCTAGTTTGCGCTTTCTAATTTTGAAAATTTAAAAAGCGCAAGCTAACTTGCGTTTTCTTATTTAGAAAAAACAGAGACTTAATTTACATACTTATTTCTACAGGAACTTTTCTTGTAGCACCATCAGAAATAGGAACCTTTCGTGCAAAACCCCTTATAAAAATGTAGCGTGCTCTAAGATTCAGTAATATATGTTTTAGCATGAATGGTTGGTTGTTTCATTAGTAATCTCAAGATGCAATTTCAAGTCTAGCTTTGTGCATTTTCCATTTATCCCTTGATATTCTTTAATTTTATTCCTCTTGGTTCATTGTTTTATCCAGGGCCCGACTTTAATACGAGTCGGGTCTGCTTAAAGGGACTCTAATTTTAAATAAAGGGGACAAATTTTAAGAGGCTCCACTCAAAAAAACTTGTTATGAAGACTTTATCAAAAATAAAATTTGGCAGAACCCCATCGAAAAATGTAGCAAAATTCAACAGCATTCAATCGAAGATTAAAGCAAAAAACGATGATGATTCACCCAAAATCGCTTTCGGCGAGATTTGATCGAAAATAAACCAAAATTGGGTATAGAATTACTGAAATATAAATGACTGTTATGATTTATTTAGAACAAACTTTTTGGTATACTCCTCATTAATTTTTCGAAAAATTAAAAAATAACCTTCCTTGTTTAAAACTACTGAATGTCTTTTAACAATGCCAAAAAAATCAATATGAAAAGGGAATTAGACATGAGTTAATGTAATACATTTATGGCAACACTTATATTACAAACAACATTTTCATTAATGGGACATCAGAAATGAAAAGTTATGATTTGTCACATCTTTCTGTTGCTTTATTGTCCAACGAGAAGAAGTTATTCTATTCACGACTATTTAAGTTTAAACAAGATTGTAATAGAAATAACGTAACATTTGCATGTGATGTGTGATTTCCTCACCGAATCCCAACTGCCAAAAACCGCCGAATCCTACAATTGTCAGCATTAATATATGTAGGCCATTGGTTCTGCTCTATTTCTTAACTTGAAATAAATCGTCTACTTATGTTAATCCATCAATTTTTATAAGACTGCGATGTTGATTTAAGTCGCTTTGGTTGAAGTGGTTAGAGTAATTAGTCATTTTACGAAAAGGATAAGTACTACTGTACAAATTAATAGCCAGCAAATGAGGTTTAATAAAGAAACAAAAACAAGTCTAAATTAGAACGATCCACACATTATGATCCGTGTGAAGAGTGATGATAATTCTTTTTGGGAAGCAGAGGTTGGTTATGTAAGTTTTCTGAACCTAATCGCTTTATTTATTTATTTATTTATATTTTTTTGGAAGCAATAATAATTTGCCCTTATGTGTGAAGCCCACGAACTATCTGTGTTTAAACTTGAAGCATGCGCACATGGTTGTTTGCTTGGATAAACTATTGGGCCTGATTTCAATTAATTGTGATATTTAAAATTTCTTGCTCAAAGATAACAAGGGAGGATTAGAGATATTTATGAGAAAAGGATTCAAATCCTTCCTCTCTCTAAGTGGTGTAGGTAAGTACGCACACATATTTTTTAAATTGGTTCATTTTATTAATTTTCATGAAAATATAAAGAAATAGAACTTGAACTTGCAATTTCTTATCACACATACACACATGTATGTGTATTTGTGTGTGTATACATGCGTACACACACATATTTTATTTGTGTCACAATGGTGTGTGTATACATATGTTTACACACACATGTTTATACATATATCACAAATACACAACCCCCTCCATTGTGGTACAAATAAAATACACATTATCCTAGCAAGATCCTTTATAGACGAACATATGGTGTTTTTGCATTGAAAAATTGAAGTTTCTGTTTATAAAACCAAATCTAGGCTTTAAAAAATTAAACTACCCTTAAAAAGCAAGCATGGGCAAAGATAAAGAGCACCCTTTATTTAACATCATTTTGTAGCGCTCCGATATCGGCCACAAGTTTCTATTTAATTTTTTTTCTCTCTCTTTCCTGTCACAAAAACCAAGTATTTAAATATAAACTTGTGACAAATATCAGTGGACTACAAATGGTGCTAAATAAAGGATGTTCATTTGTTAAAATAACTAATTTGAAAAACATCTCATCCCTTAAAGTGTATTTCAAAATTTAAAATATGGACCAAAATTAGACTTTTAAAAAATCGAGGAGTTATATGTAATTTTCCATTTGCTTTCTCCTTCCTGAACCGTTGTTAAGTAGCCGCTCTCCTAATGTGCTCAACGCGACGCCATCTCCTACCGTATGCCTTCTATAATCACACATAACCACCCAAAACTATTTGCTACTCCCATTTCCTATCAAAAATATTGCATAAGTAAACAAAGTAGAGTCAAGAGAACATGTAGTCAGCTACACAGCTAGTGCAGTACAAGATAAGGGTATATGACATCTTCGACGTGTGTGATCAACATAGTACAAGAAGGATGCAAATGTAAGCTACGTCAACAAGCGACCTGCACATGCTCCAGCATACAACGCACTACGAACCTTATGTTGTGCTATCAGACATCAAAAGGCTACAATGTTGCATTTTTTGTTTAGCGGAAGGAGTATTTCTAAAGGGGTAATTTTACGAAAAAGGATTGTGTTTTTGTATTACGAAAGGGATATAAGAAAGGAGAATTACTGTCTATATTTATTTGTAAGTTTGGTTTTATTTATTTTAAATATTATAAAATGATAATTAATAATCGAAATTATATGATAATCTACTGCCAAAAAACACTAAATTAAAAATAAAACTAGTACATGCAATTTAACAAAAACAAAAAAATGCAAAAAACAAGCATATAAACAATGGAAACATATCTTACGTATTATGGTAGGATTTGTTGATTAAGCATACCGGTATTGAATGTTGTGCTATCTCAACAGTTAATCAGTTCCTCACGATATTTCGTCCAAAACAGTTCATATTTCCTTTTATCTTTGTCCATAAGAATTGTTAATGTTTCACCAACGTTAAGTTGACAGATCATCTTCACCCGATTAACAAAAGCGATGTACGAAAAAAATGAACAATTAGAGTCTATAATTTTTAGACTTGGATTAATGTTCGGGCTTCCCGAATCAGAATGAGATTTCTTTTGCCTCTCGTATATCTGACCAATAAGAGCAGGTACCTTCTATTTTATTAAGTTTTCCTCTACATGGCATTTTCTACTTGCCTTAGTCCTACCTTCGAAGGTTGATTTTGGGTTGAAAGGCGGTGTAGTCATAGATGATGGAACCATAGAAGGCGAAGCCATAGAAGGTGGAGTCGTAGGTGGTTATCCTACACTATGAAATAACTACGTTGGTTGTATATGAACATCTTTGAGATTCCTGTACGTTTCATTGAATTCTCACGTTCAATTGAAAGAGGTTGGAATGATTGAGAATGCGGAGGAGTTTGTGGAATGTTTAGATACTCATTTTCATGTGTAGGAGTTGGCATAAATATAACAACTCTAGTTGCATGTGTGTACCTTAAAATATTATTTGTAGTGGTTCCATATTTTCTATTGGTCCTATCTAAGACTTCAAAATATTATTACCAAACCCCTAAAATAAAAACTATTTAGTAGCAAATTTCTTACAAATAACTTAACTAAAACTAAAGAAAAGATATATACCTTCACACGATCAGCCCATCATTCCTCCATACAACATATAGTTCCCTTAACCGGATCTCATCCAGACTCCAATTTATTGCACAGACTTTGTCAAGCCAACCATTGTTTTCTAAATGCTTCGTATTTTTGCTGATATGATCATATGTCACCTCTTTCTCCACGAAATCCTTCAAGACTTTGCCTGGTGTTGCTGCTATTTTTTGTGAACTCGTTTCTTGTTATTGCCAACGATGTCATATACGTCAGCTGCGCATCAAACAAAATGCATTATTGCTATTGTAGGTCATATTTTCAAACCTTTTCGCTGTTTTTGCAACATCTTGATTTAAATAGGTAATTGAAGAGGGTAAGAATAAGGATTAAGTTTCGATTTTGATGTGGATGAGAAGGTAAATTATATAAGGGAGGGAAATTTTTTAACATTGTTAGAAATTTGTATCGTTGGCGTAAAATGCTTCTAACGTCAATGGATCAGTTTCCCTACGTCAAGTTAACTAGGCTGGGAGCGGTTTAGCCCAGCTCGAACTAAGCTAAAGAAACCTGCAATACACACCTAGTTAACCACTTCCATGGGACAACATGAACTATGCAATGCGACTCTACTAAGTGCAAAACTTGAAGTACTCCAAAGCAACAAATCATGACCAATAGCAGAATTGCACTATTGGTTGCTCCGTAAAAGTGTTCCAAAGAAGTAAATCATTATTAGATGCAGAACTGCGCCATTGGTCACTCCATCAAGAGAAGACTAAGTACAAACACATCAATGTGCAACATAGCTCTTAGACATATGGTAAATATCCAATGGCATCATGCTAATTTTAGCATTTCAAAACCAAATATCCTTCCTAAACAAAAATAGTAATCTACAGG
Organism: Allium fistulosum; assembly: GCA_030737815.1. Lineage (NCBI taxonomy): Eukaryota > Viridiplantae > Streptophyta > Magnoliopsida > Asparagales > Amaryllidaceae > Allium > Allium fistulosum. Next base: position 6,435,325 of record JASFAW010000015.1, read on the forward strand.
ACACAATCCTAGGCATACCCATAGCGGACATGTGGAAATATCCGACGATGAATATTAAGTGCGAAAATGATGTCGTCAATATACATGATGTCATTCACCTATTAAAGGAGGGGTTCATTGTAGCATAAATGGATTGAACTTTTGTAGAACTTAGAGAATTTATATTGGAAAGCTATATAACAATGTTAGCATCTTTGTTGAATTTTGTGCTTGCACTTCCAAATTATAGAAAAGAGAAAGATTGATTGATCTGTGGGCGTAGGATTACTAAACATCCGAACCAGGTAAATTTATGTAAATTTTTAATTTTATGCAAATTTATATGTTTTCAGCTTTGATTCTCTAAAAAAACTAGATTAACCCACCTAAATATTTTTATAAACATGTTATTTTCCACCTCTTAATTGCATAAGCATACAACAATACAACTACTGCATAACTATGCATTTCAACATACAGTTAGCTTGCTGCCTCATAGTTGTATAAGCATTCAGCTTTACATCTACTTCATGTTGGTGTTATGAGAACCAAAAATTTCGCTATCGTTTTGGCGCTAGAAGGAGGGGGCCAATCCCTAGCAAAATTTTGCACTCTATATATCGAATCACAAGTTTAACCACCATCTTTTGAAAAAATGTAACCAATAACTCTTCATAATCTCGTATACATTCCCATATCTCCCTTAGCTGAGGCGGCACACCAAGCCACCAAAGCAAAACTTAGGACTGACCTAACCTACTCAAAACAACCTTGGGTTTTCAACCCTAACACCCCTAAAAATATATCCTCTAAGGCCTTAGGCAATTCACAACCTTAATCAACCAAAGGGTGGTCTGGTTAGAAAGGCTTGCAACCGACACATCCCAAAGTCTCTCCCACTCCCACAATAGATCCATAGCTCACTACCATGTATCACTAACCAAACAAAGTGAATGAATGGCTGATAAAAATGACAATCTTAGCAATGAGAATAATGAAGCTGACCCAAAGAGCGCGGGAGCGAGCGTGCAAGGAAAAATCCAAGCTAATCCCAACATCAAATCTAAATAGCCCTCAACCCCTTACTGCCTGTGAAACGCATGGAGCTTACTATGCAAGAGTAAGATGAGGCTAGCTCAATCTGAAAAGGAGGGTCAATCAGAGCATAAGACTAGGATGCCAAGATAAGGGCCCTAAAAGCAAAAGTTGAACAACTTCTAAAGTCAAGTCAACAGTCAGGGGATAAACAGAAAAGAGAGAAGATTGATTCACCATCCAATGAGAAAATCATTGAGTCGGACTTTCGTGATAATTTTAAAGCTCCATAAATTGATAAATATGATGGCTCTTAATACCCAAATGATCATGCGAGCACCTTTTGAATATTAGAAACTAGAAGATCAACTTGGCGCACACTATTTCAATTTTACCTAACTAGTGTAGTGGAAAGATGATTCAGAAGGTATAAGTTGTGAGAAATATACCCTTTGCCCGGCTATCATCTGACTTTCTTAGATAGTTCAATGATGGTAGGGAAGCATTGCCAGACCCTAACACGTTTCATGCATAAAGAAAAAAATTTGAAAGCCTGCATGGTTTCATTAACAGGTTCAACAACAAGGCCTTGAAGATTTGGTGACTAGCGAGGAAGCTCTATTAATGACTCCACCCTCAGGTATCAGGATAGACATTGTGTATTGGACAAAGAACACTAAGAATCAAACAAAAACATGATAGCTTTTTTGAATGCGCTAGTGGTCACATCAGGGTTAAAGAATCCAAAAAGTCTGATGATTTCTATAAAGGTAAAAGGTAAAACTGCACCATTACAACAAAAAGGACTTTTTATAGTGTGTAAAAACCGCTATAAAAACTTTCTATAGCGATTCTATAATCGCCATAGATCAACATGTTGTAAAAAGTCCGGTAGATACTATAGCGTGTCATACTTGCAATGGAAAACGTATTTTTCTTGCCATCTAAAATAGGCCATATTGGTGCAACTGCTTTTCTATAGCATTATGAAACGTGCTATAGAACTTTTTATGACGCATTTTAGTTGCTATAAATATGTCGACATGCTATATTATTATAGCATTTGAACGCGCTATGGAATCATCGTGTCAACCTTTTATGACACATTGAAATGCTATAGAAAATTCATTACTATCTATTATAGCACCGTCTTATTGCTATGAAAACTACTTACTCTTTGCAAGAAAACCACATTCATCACATTAACATAAGTACACAAATTGAGTCATAAGCCAAATCACAATATATATATATATCCATAATATTTCATACATGAAGAATTAAACATAAATATTTGTGATAAAAATTAAACATAAGTACACAAATTGAGTGTAGCATACCAAAACGATACATACTAAAAATATTTTAATGACCGTCGATAAGCATGACTGATTTAAAGGAGAAAGAGTGCGACATCATGTATCAATCTCAAAAGCATCATACAACACCTGTGAAGAAGAAACACAAACATACATATGTTAGTCAATATATACAAGTATGTATAAGTACAAAAGATGCATCGCCAAAGACAAAGTTACTGAAACTAGCATAATCCCTAATGAACCTGTTATTGTGATCAATCATGCTTTATTATTATTATTTTATTTTATTACTACTACTACTATTATATTATATTATTATTCTTCTTTTAAATTTAGTTAATTTTTAAAAACTTAATTAATTTTTATAAAACTTAGTTAACTTAGTTAATTTTTATAAAAATTAGATAATTTTTATAAAACTTAGTCAATTTTTATAACAATTTAACAAAGATTTAAAATAGAGAACATGATTTTTATAAAACTAATTTTTAGAAAACTTGATTAAATTTTATAAACTTATTTAATTTTGAAAAAACAGTTAGCTTATTTAATTATTATAAAACTTAATTAACTTAGTTACTTATTATAAACTTAGTTAATTTATTATTATTATTTTATTATTACTACTACTATTATTATATTATATTATTATTCTTCTTTTAAATTTAGTTACTTTTTATAAACTTAATTAATTTTTATAAAACTTAGTCAACTTAGTTAATTTTTATAAAAATTATCTAATTTTTATAAAACTTAGTCAATTTTTATAACAATTTCACAAAGATTTCAAAATAGAGAACGTGATTTTTATAAAACTAAATTAATTTTCATAAACTTAAGTTAATTTAATTAAAAAAATTAAATTTTGTTGATTTTTATAAAACTCAATTAACTTAGTTAACTTTTATATCCTTTAATTAATTTTTATAAAACTCACTTAATTAACTCAGTTGAATATTTATAAGACTTATGTTAGCGCCAAAATTGGTCACTAACCCCCAAATCCAGATGAAAGCACCAAATACCAATCACAGCTCAGAGATAGAATGTATGTAGAGAGCAATAACGTGAAGAACAGTTAAAACTGAAATGAAAGCAGTAAAGAACAACAGATTTTATAGTGGTTCGGCTAACTCCGGCCTACGTCCACTCCAGAAGTTTGCTTTTTATTGCTGTAATAATCAATTACAGTTACAAAATGGCAGAGTTGCCTTAGCCTTAGAAAAGAGAAAGTAAGAGAGCAGAAAGAAGATCCCCTTTTACTGTGCCCCTGCCTCTCTATTTATAGACAAAGATTGGTTGGACTTCCCTGGTGGGCCTGGCAACCGAGTACCTCAGCCCAAATGGAGTGGTCTCCATATGCCGAACCATAGATGCCAAACGCTGAATGCCGAACAAGGTGTGAATGCCGAACGATCTCCTCATGCCGAACGTTGGGAGGTGCGAGGTACCGAGGTATCGAGGTATGGAGGTACGAGGTATGGAGGTGCGAGGTGCAGAGGTATGGAGGTGCGAGGTACCGAGGTATCGAGGTGCGAGGTACCGAGACATGGAGGTGCGAGGTACCGAGACATGGAGGTGCGAGGTATGGAGGTGCGAGGTGCAGAGGTATCGAGGTATCGAGGTGCGAGGTACCGAGACATGGAGGTGCGAGGTACCGAGACATGGAGGTGCGAGGTATGGAGGTGCGAGGTGCAGAGGTATCGAGGTGCGAGGTGCAATGCCGAGCAAGGTGAGGTATGCCGAACGTTGTGAGGTATGCCGAATGACCCATCCAATGTCAAACGCTCCCTAATGCCGAACGATCCATCCAATGCCGAACGAGATTTATGCCGAGTGCTCCATCCAATGCCGAACGATACTTAATGTCGAACCTCCGTCATGCCGAACCATGTCTGATGCCGAACAGTTTCTAACGCCGAGCGCCCATCATGCCGAACAATCTCTAATGCTGAGCGCCTCTAAATGCCGAGCGCTCCTGGATGCCGAGCGCTACTGAATGCCGAATGATCCCTCTATGTCGAACGACGATCTCTCTATGCCGAACAACCTCCAACGCCGAACCATCCCAATGCCGAGCGACATCTGATGCCGAGCGACATCTGCCAAACTGCCTAGGCCGAGCCATGTAATTTCTCCACTCCTTTTCCCAACGACATATTCAAGTGAACTTCATCATTTTAAACCGAACCCATCATACTTTAGTCTCGATAGTTGTGAAGTTTTTTAAGTTAAATCCGTCTGTCCGCGGCCTTGCCAAAAGGCGGGTTAACACTTGCCCCCCAAAACATGCCTAGCTGTGAAAGGTGTGTTTTTAATAGCCTCAAGTCCAATATCCCAAGTATGTATGTTATCCACATCCATACTTTCCGATTCATAATCCAATCCATTACCAAGCCATCTTATCCGAGTGCCACGGCCATATCCTGATCCATTTCCGCGACTGTTCCGAGTCGATGTCTGATTCTTATCCAGTAACCAAGTCCTTACCCAATTCCAGATCCATCTGAACCCGACTACAGAGTTCCAATCCATCCATATCCAATAACCTATAACCATATCCGTGACCTCTCCGGGTCGATATCCAAATCCAGGACCGCTCCGGGTCCTTGTCCGAATCCTTAGCTATTCATAGCCAATATCCAAATCCATAACCTCTCCGGGTTCTTGCCAAGCGCAATCCACACTTGACGACCTACGTTAAGTAATTCCATGGTGTTCATGGTTCAGTGTCCCTGAACGTCGAAGAATGCCGTGGCTTAAGTCCTAAGTCGAATCCTGGTCACTCCGGACCCTTGCCGAGCATAGTCCATACTCGACGACCTAAAATAGTAACCGATAGTATATGGCCTAGGTCCTAGGCTGAATCCTGGTCTCTCCGGACCCTTGCCAAGCATAGTCCATACTCGACGACCTTTTAGCCAAAAATCTAGAGAAAATCCAATCAAAATCCAATCCGAAATCCAAATCCAAATAGAAAACCAGAAACCCATATCAAAAATCCATACCAAAAAACAAACATCCAAACCAGAATCCAAACCAGAAAATGAGCAAAACAGGGAGTTCAAACCAAACTCCAAAACCAAACCAGAAAAAGCAAAATGTCCAAGTCAAAGGAAAAAACAGATTTCGGAAACCCGGGCGTCTCTGTAAGCCATCATCTCAGAGCATGCCTGAGGGTTATCTCCGACCTCGTACATGAGTAAGTGATTTAACCATTTGCCCGGAGTTTGTTACTTATTCCAAACCATTAAAATTAGTTGATGACCAATCGGCCACCATTCCTGGGCCTCATGCCCTCGTCGTTCAAGGTAGGCGGTGGCTGCTCCTGTTCCACCACCGCATTCCGAGTTCCGACATACTGTCGCAACTGACCATTCCTTATATGCTCCTCGATTATATCCTTTAGATGTCGACAGCTGTTAGTGTCATGCCCGTCTAGGTCATGAAAGAGACAGTGCCTTCCTGATGCCCTTTCACGTTCTGTGGGTTCCCTCCTCGATGGCCTTCGATAGGGAAGGCGATCTCGAGTATCTAAGAAAATCTGCTCCAACGTTGCGTTCAATCCTGTGTAAGTGGAGAACTTTGGTTCTCCCCAGCGCTTCCTTTTCCCTTTATCCTTGCCCCCACCTGAGCTTTCGCCGAGTAGTCCTCCATCCTTAGTCATGTTTACTTCCTTTGACCTCACATCCAAACATGCATCCTCTTGTCGAAGAAATCTTTCAGCTTCATGAAAGAATTCCCCAAGATCCAACGGTGGGTCCCGTACCAGTGATACTTTGAAATCCGAGTTATCTCTGACTCCTGATACCGCAGCCATCAGAACCATTGATGGATCTGGCCGATCCACCGAAGTGACTGCTGCATTAAATCGAGTTAAGAATGTCCTGAGCGATTCATCTGCCCCCTGTTTGACTGACGTTAGCGTCATCACGTTCTTTGGCCTTTTTATGTGAACTCGAAACTGACTTAAGAACTTTTCCACCAGTTCTGTCCATGTTCCAATGGATCCATCCTCCAGCTGTCTAAACCACATAGCAGCAATTTCAGTCAAGTACAGGGGGAAACATCGGGCCATAACCTCCTCCGTTGCCCCCAGCACTTCCATATGCCTAGTGTACCTCATCAAGTGGTCGGTGGGATCCGTCTTCCCGTTGTATACTTCCAGAGTGGGTAGTTTGAAATCGGACGGATTCCTAGCTGTCCTGATGTTCCGGGTGAATGGACTTTTGTTAACTCCCTCTGAATCCCTATTTGTCAGACCTCCACGAATAGTCCGCCTGATAATGTCAGCCAATCCAGTGTTTCCAACTAATCCAGACCGCCCCCCAAGTCCCTGAGGAAATTTTGGCACATATTCTTCATCACGTACTCCTGGTGGTGTGCCCCCGAGTCTAGGTCCATCTAGATTGTTAACTGTTTGTTGATTGGGAGCTGCCCCCTACTGATTCACTCCATCTGTCCGTTGGTTGAGCTCCTCTGGTCCAGTTCCACGAACTTGAGCTCCTGCAGTTACTGGTTGTCCAAATTGCCTAAGAAGAGCCTGCATCATCTCCTCTTGCCGTTTCATTATCTGCTCTTGCATAGAATTCATCATCACTTGCATCTCGTCCCGAGTTATGTAGATGGATGCATGACCCTCTCCAGCTCCAGAAGATGCCGCTTGACTTCCTTCATGATTGCTCCTTTCCACTGCTTGCTTCCTCGATGGTGGTCTTGCCATTGCTTTCTAAGATCCAAGTTCCTAACTCCAAAATTCCTGAGTGTTTCAATCTCTCAGTGAAAGCACCAAAGTATTAGCGCCAAAATTGGTCACTAACCCCCAAATCCAGATGAAAGCACCAAATACCAATCACAGCTCAGAGATAGAATGTATGTAGAGAGCAATAACGTGAAGAACAGTTAAAACTGAAATGAAAGCAGTAAAGAACAACAGATTTTATAGTGGTTCGGCTAACTCCGGCCTACGTCCACTCCAGAAGTTTGCTTTTTATTGCGGTAATAATCAATTACAGTTACAAAATGGCAGAGTTGCCTTAGCCTTAGAAAAGAGAAAGTAAGAGAGCAGAAAGAAGATCCCCTTTTACTGTGCCCCTGCCTCTCTATTTATAGACAAAGATGGGTTGGACTTCCCTGGTGGGCCTGGCAGCCGAGTACCTCAGCCCAAATGGAGTGGTCTCCATATGCCGAACCATAGATGCTGAACGTTGAATGTCGAACAAGGTGTGAATGCCGAACGATCTCCTCATGCCGAACGTTGGGAGGTGCGAGGTACCGAGGTATCGAGGTATGGAGGTGCGAGGTATGGAGGTGCGAGGTGCAGAGGTATGGAGGTGCGAGGTACCAAGGTATCGAGGTGCGAGGTACCGAGACATGGAGGTGCGAGGTGCAGAGGTATCGAGGTATCGAGGTGCGAGGTACCGAGACACGAGGTATGGAGGTGCGAGGTGCAGAGGTATCGAGGTGCGAGGTGCAATGCCGAGCGAGGTGAGGTATGCCGAACGTGGTGAGGTATGCCGAACGACCCATCCAATGTCGAACGCTCCCTAATGCCGAACGATCCATCCAATGCCGAACGAGATTTATGCCGAGTGCTCCATCCAATGCCGAACGATACTTAATGTCGAACCTCCGTCATGCCGAACCATGTCTGATGCCGAACAGTTTCTAACGCCGAGCGCCCATCATGCCGAACGATCTCTAATGTCGAGCGCCTCTAAATGCCGAGCGCTCCTGGATGTCGAGCGCTACTGAATGTCGAACGATCCCTCTATGTCGAACGACGATCTCTCTATGCCGAACAACCTCCAACGCCGAACCATCCCAATGCCGAGCGACATCTGATGCCGAGCGACATCTGCCAAACTGCCTAGGCCGAGCCATGTAATTTCTCCACTCCTTTTCCCAATGACATATTCAAGTGAACTTCATCATTTTAAACCGAACCCATCATACTTTAGTCTCGATAGCTGTGAAGTTGTTTAAGTTAAATCCGTCTGTCCGTGGCCTTGCCAAAAGGCGGGTTAACAACTTAGTTTATAAATTAGTTAAATAATTTTAGTTAATTTTTATAAACTTTTAGTTTATTTAGTTAAATTTGTATAAAACTTGATAACGTAGTTAACTTTTATAAAAATTAGTTAATTTTTATAAATTAAGTAATTTTTTTTAATTTTTATTATTATTTATATAACTTAGTTATCTTAGTTAAATTTTTACGCTTAGTTAATTTTCATAAATTTATTTAAATTTTATAAAATTTTATTAATATTTAGATATTAATTAAATTTTATTAATATTTAGATATTAATTAAATTTTATAAAACTTAGTTTATTTTTAGAAAATTATTTAATTTTTATAAAACTTGGTATCTTAGTTAATTCGTATAAACTTTGTTGATTTTTATAAACTTATCGGATTTCATGAATTTTCGACAACACCTCCTTTGCATGGTTGGTGCTTTCCCACACACCCCAATTCAATATACATTTACACGATCAAAACATAATCGGATTTATATCATATATAACAAAATATACTTCATAATAGCATACATGTAACGACCCGTAAATTTTAAATAATTTTTATTTGTTTATTTATTTAATTTATTGAATTTTTGTGAAATTTTAAATAATAGAATTTTGAAAAAAATAATAATATTTGGAATACGCCTATTTAAACATAACAACTGGTAAATTTTCATCAGATAATATTGAAGTATATTTTTGTAATTTTATTCCAATTTATATCAGTCAAAAATTGATGGTAATAAAATATTTTCCAAACCTAAATATTTTTATATAGAAAATTTGTAAATCATCTTCTGAGTAAGATGTCATCTTTCGTTTCTCCAAATTTTAAATTTTATTGCTCCGTCGATCTTATTTTCGATAATATAGCAGCATTTCGTTCCGATACCGACTTTTGATCGGACGATCGTGCCACTGATATCTGTATACCGTTTTGATCGTCTCGTCATGTAGATCTCTATGGTATATTCAATTCGGTATTTTGAAGCCCGGTAAGCAGCGGAATCTGCGGAAAACAACTTCCGTATCGGTTCCACATTTTGGCTCTTTAGCTTCCCATAACCATTTATTATCCACCTTGTAACCAATGGTCACCACCTTTCATATTCTCAGATATTAACGTCAAACTTTCAATATTCTCACTGGTTGTCATCTATACTAATGTAGTTCATTATCTCATTTTCTTCTTTGATCTGTTTATTTTGAGCTAATATAATATATGAATTATTAATACAGTCTGAAACACTTTCTTCCTCATTTCATTTATTTCGTTTCCTGCTTATCTTCGTTCCAAGCTCTTGAAGTCCACGTGCGCAACCACTCGGAATGCCTCATCATCACTTCACCGTTCTCTCCTCTTCCACCCTGCGCGAGCATTCTCTCCGCGGCAACCTTCCATTTCACGTGTTCAAACCGACCATCTCATCACCTCACTGCTTCCGCTCTCCAACCCCATCACTTCGGCCTGCATATACTCCCCTCCTCTTTCCTCTACCGTGCGTTTACCAAGCTTGGCCAAAGTTTACAGTAGCCACCACCCCGTCTTCCTCCTCTTCTGTTTGGAATTTGTAAGTATATATATTATATTTAATATATGTGAGTGTATATATAAGTTTACAGTTGTTTATTAGTATATATGTGTATTTATGTAAGATAATACGTTGTTCTATATATATATATATCTAGATTTTTGTACAAGAGTTTGATATTGTCTACATATATAATGATATTCATACATATATATTGTGTACGCAAGTTTTAAATGATCTGTTGGTTCAAGTGTGAGTTTATATGGGTTACAGGTTTGTACAAGTTTATATAAGTGTCTATTTTTATTTATGTATATATATATGTCGCAAATTGTATATTAAGTAGATATAATATGATTGGAATATTCTATTTACGTTTAAAAGTATATATATAGATGTTTAAAGGTTAGTATGCATATATGTATCCAAAGTATTTTCAAATTCCATTTCACTGCTTCTCTGTTATTGATATGTATATTCAAAAGCTTTTATATATAATTATACTTATATATAGTGATCCAGTAAAATATATTTGGTTATCTAAAGCCAAGCTGTTAAATTTCAAGTATACTTATATGCTATATATATTATATTCATTTCAGCATATATATGTTACAATATTATGTACACATTTTAGGATCAGAGAAGTTGCATAATTATATTTTCCAACTCCTCTTTCTTTCTTTATATTTTGCTTTTAGAAAGTGTTTGTATATTAAGGAATAGTTATATGTATACTGTATGGATATATAGATATAGGTGTAATGTAATTTAAGTGTTTTACATTATCAGTTGAGTTAATAAGGTTATTTTGATATGTATATACATTTTAAGTCGTTCCTGTTACATCAAAACATATCTGTTTGATGTGGGGAAGATAGGTGTTTTAAGAAATGTAAAATTTTAAAATACTGTATGGAAATCTGGGTTTTAATTTATGTGTTTGATTGTTCCAAATATAATGTAAGGATTTCGTTTTATCTATTTGACTGTTAGGGATAATGTAAAGGTTAATCTTATTTTTAATATATGGGTTTAAGTTGAATGTTGAGTATATATATGTTTAAAACTGAAAAATTACACGAGTTTATGTGATCTGCTTTGAGCCAGTATATTTATTTTAGCAAAGCAAGTTTATAATAATATTCTTATGAACATTAGTTTTGAATTTTAAATATAAAGATTTTTCTTTTTTTTGGTTTGTCTGTATATTGGTTTAAAATATATATGTGTATATATATATATATATAGATATATTTTTATTGGTGTTTAAGTTAAATGTATATTTTAGAAAATATAAATTATATGCAATATATCTTGTTCTTATCGATTTCCCATTTATCAGCTTGTCCGTCAAATCGTGCCAATCTAGCTTCGTTTTGGAATTCGTGCTTGGGTTGTAACTCATTCCATTGTCAAATCTATCTAGCCTCGAAAGGTGAGCATTCACTCTGATTAACGTTCTTATATTTATTAAATTTGATTTCAATTGAAACGACAATTGAAATATGCGGCTGCTAGTTATTTACATTGCTATATATATGCCATTACCTGTATATGTTCACCTATGACATCCGACACCATTATCTGTTAGTTATACTAATGATATATGCCTGTTACTGTTGTTATTTTATTATCATATCTATTATCACTCTGCAAGTTCCATGTTAGTATAGAATCACTATGGGTTGAAATGATACATACCCGAACGATCTGTAGAATAGGAGAAAATCGTTATGGGTTGAAATGATAAACCCAAGCGATTTTCATTGAATTGAATTTGGGATTTCGGGTTGAAAGGATATATACCCGAATATGTTTAAATTGCGGATTGAAATGATAAATATCCGTACCACTTGACCATAGGATAGAAGATTATATACAGACACCGTTGGTCTATATATAAATATTTTGGAAATGATTTCTATAGTTTTGAAAAGAAATATATGGTTTCAATCAATACTGATTTTAAAGATTTATTAAGGTTGATTTAATAAAGTTGATAAATAATATGTTAAGTATTTATTTAATATCTATATAGAGTTTTTAACGATTTGAAATTGGTTTGAAATTATATTTATTTAACAATTTTACTTAAATAAGTTTGATTGAAATTTATAAAATTTGAAATTTTAAAGCTACGATTTTATAACTTGTATTTGATGAAAAGTGATTTAAATGAATATTTCGAGTTTAAATAAGTTGAAGGAAATATTTAGTTTATTGTAATTTGGGGTTTGTTTTAAATGATATTGGATTTATTGAGTAAAAATTTCAAAACTAAATAATAATAAAGTGAATTTGATATATATATATGAAATGATCGAATTTAGTTTGAATGTTGAATATTTGAAGCTTTGAAAAATATTGAAATTGAAATGGTTTATTTTGTGGTTCAAATCTGTATTTGAAATCGATATAATTTGAAATGATTTATTGAGAAATTGAATTGAGTTGAAATTTGCGAATTGAGATTGAATTAAATGTGAATTTTGGGATTCGAGTTGATTTGAATTGATTTATGAATTTGTGGAAACTATTTTAATTTATAAAGTAATTTTAAATTATATTTAGACTATTGATATTTTATTTTATAAATTATTTTAATATAAACTATTTTAATATAAATCATTTTTAATATAAATTATTTTATTATAAACTATTTTAACTTATAACTATTTATATAAACTATTTTATCATATATACTAATTTTAATATCTAAACTGTTTAAGAGGAAAGTGTTATGATTTCCAAATGCTATAATTTCAAAGTGTTATGATTTCCAAAATGCTATGATTTCAAAGCTGTGATTTCCAAAGTGTTTTGATTTTTAAAAGACTATGAGTTCGAAAGCGTTATAACTTTGGAAAGTGCTATGATTTGAAAATGGATATATTTGAAGTGAAAATGATATTCGTATTAATTTGGGTTTTGAAATGAAAATGATATTTTGGTTTTGAAGTATAAACTAATTTGAAATGACCACGGTGTTATAATAACGATTGGTTGTTAAAGAGACCGGGATCGGATATGGACATACTCTCTGTCGATACCGAAAACCACTTTGACAACTGTGTACGCGGTGGAGTTTCCAGAATGAAGTAGGATGGTGGCGACGATCCTAAGGTATATATACGTGGACCCAACTCCCGTGAGTTGGCATAAGGTGGCTAAAACAGGAGCGATTGACGGGCCAAGGAGGTAGCACCTCTGATCGGACACACTTCTTCGATACCATTCTATTACTTTGTGATTGATTGGGTGCACCCCTTGATTTGGGAGTGTTGTTCGAGGTGGGCGGTAGTGGATGCTATGCGTCACCACCAGTCCGGATGCATAATTGGTATATCTACCCTGGCATTGCCTTGTGTGCCGTGTCACCTACCATATCGAGCCCACTACGATTTTGGTTTAATGATACGACCGCGTTAAGGTTCACCATCCCCTTAACGCTATTTTCTATATGATTATACTTTACTAATTAGACACTACTGTATATAGCGTATATTACTACATAGTAAATAGTTTAATGGATCCTTAGGGGATGGTTATCCCAAACATCCTTTAAGTTACTTGTATTTCAGTTGATATTTCACTTGAGTTGGATTTATTGATATAAGAATGTTAATCCTGACTCGAGTGTTTTGTGTTTTCTTTACGCTCGGGTCAGACTGAGTGATACAGCATTTGAGACTCATCTTTGGTGTTGGAGCTTCGCTTGGAGATCCAGCTATCTATTGATCCTGCTTTCAGTTATTCAGTTGATTCCAGTGATGTATTCAGATCTTGTATTTTGATTATTGTATTGAGACATCTATTGTATTCAAGACTTTTGTTGTATCTTGTTTAACTCTGTTATATATATATATATAGTAGCTTCATGAACTACTATCTTTTTGTTTCCGCTGCATTATTGTTATATTACTCTGTGTCTGTGATCTGTAATTTTTTTATTTACTGTATATGCTGAGTTTTGCCAAATTTTATTTACAATCCATTGTTTTGAATTATTCAAGTCCGACATGTGTGGATTTATTGTCGATTTGAATGGTCCAAAATACCGGGTCGTTACATGTGGTATTAGAGCTCTGGTTTTAGGCAAAAATCAGCATATATAGTAGATTTAATTACAGAATCACTTTCGTTCGAGATTGAATCTCTTCCTTTTTGACTCGGTTTCTTTTGGATTTTGGAACAGTCCCCTCGGTTCTAGAATCTATCCTTGTCTCCCCTATTCGTGTCTTCTTGATTTTGGAGTATCCCATAACTCCACTTTGAATGATCTCTATAATAAATCGGCGGTCTCGCCAATCTCTGAATGATTTGTAAAGGGGTGAAACTCCTTTACAATCGGTATTGATTCATCGAAGATGCCCACATCCTCGGTTTACGATGCTGCTATCTCTTGCTATACCCGAATTCTATCTCTGGCAATCGAATGTTGATTTGCTCCAGAATTCTACCTCGATCTTATTTTGAAGTCACGGTTGACCCGGTTAAAGGTCACTCACGATTTATATAAGTATATCCATCTTCCTTGCTTGAAATTCAATCATCTTATCTCCTTATCGAGTCTATCTTCTAGTTTGAATTCTTTTGATTAGAGTCCCTTTAATTTGAACCTTTATCCTTGTTTTAAAATCCATTCTTGTATCGTCGAGTGAGGCGTGTTTGTAATTTATATTAAAATATTTTATATATTGTGTTGTTTGAGTTGTTGATGTTGATTTGGATTTTCGATCGATTCATCTGATCAACGCTATCGATAGGATTTCCAAAACACTTGAACAAAACAAACTGACACAATATTATTTTTCAATTTGGTAAATGAAATAAATTTGTACGATTATATTATAGGAATATAAGTAAAATTTTCTAGAATTTAATAAGTTAATTAAAATGGTTGTTTGAAATGATAATATTTGATTATCATTTATTGTTCTAAATGAATTTATAAATATGGTTTATAAATTGATTTCGAATTTGAAATGAATTTAATTCAGAAATTTGAGAATTTGGTTTCCGGTGATTTCGAACTTTGGTTTAAAATTTTTAAAGTATGTATTATTGGAAGTATTTTCAAATAGAAATCGTTTTCAAAGAATTTTAAAATGTTGAAATCAGTGCTCTTCTCTTTGTCGCTGGAAAATAATTTCGGTGATGGCGGCCGCATCATCGATATTCATTTTCGAGTTTTGAAGTGGAGATACTATTCTGTAGCTTTGCTACGGTTTTGTTTTGAAAAAAATATATTTTAATTTGAATTTCTTCAGTATAATTTGATTTATATATATAGGTATCTTATTTTAAAATTTAATTTGATTTGATATAAATATATTATATATATCTCTAAATTGTTTGAAGTAAATCGGAGATTTAAATTCTTAAATTTTAGGTTAAAGATGATTTCAATTATAAACTGAAGTCAAAATTCTTGGATAAATATTTAACTGGGAATAACTGAATTGTAAAATCTTATTTGTATAATACTCAATTACATCTCAACATAACTTACCTAAAATTTTCAGAAGTTAAAAATGTAATTGGATAATATACAATATAAAATGACTTTATAAGCTAAGATTTGAGTGTTGTGGTAAATGTTATACACTTAAATTTTATTATAAAGAGGTTAATTGAGATAAATTGAATAATATGTTAATTGAATAATAGATGAGACAAATAAGTTTGTTTTGAAGGAATTAATAAATTGAAATTTAGATCAAATTATGAAAATACCTTGAATTAGAAAAAAAATCAATTATTGAATATAAATTAATTTAAATTAAAATTTATATGGTTTAAATTAATTTATATGGTTTAAATATATGTAATAAGATATATTAAGTGAGATAAACTTAATAATAATTTGGAATAAAAGAATTAAATTTGTTGAATAAAATATGAGTACAATAAATGATTATACAAATTGATAATCTAGAAATTGTTAATTGAGGATGACTAGATAATAAGATAATGAATTTAGAAATAGATAGGTTGATTTAACTTAAGTGAACTCAAAAGAATTCAGACCAAAATGTCGAATATTAATTAGTTTAATTTGAAATTTATATGGTTTAAATTTATTGTTTATTTGTATTTCAATCTAATTTCTTTCTGGTTGTTCTATCCTCCTACCTCCTTCCTTTTCGGGGACGAAAAGTTTTGAGTGGGGGAGAGTGTAACGACCCGTAAATTTTAAATAATTTTTATTTGTTTATTTATTTAATTTATTGAATTTTTGTGAAATTTTAAATAATAGAATTTTGAAAAAAAAAATTAATATTTTGAATACGCCTATTTAAACATAACAACCGGTAAATTTTCATCAGATAATATTGAAGTTTATTTTTGTAATTTTATTCCAATTTATATCAGTCAAAAATTGATGGTAATAAAATATTTTCCAAACCTAAATATTTTTATATAGAAAATTTGTAAATCATCTTCTAAGTAAGATGCCATCTTTCGTTTCTCCAAATTTTAAATTTTATTGCTCCGTCGATCTTATTTTCGATAATATAGCAGCATTTCGTTCCGATACCGACTTTTGATCGAACGATCGTGCCACTGATATCTGTATACCGTTTTGATCGTCTCGTCATGTAGATCTCTACGGTATATTCAATTCGGTATTTTGAAGCCCGGTAAGCAACGGAATCTGCGGAAAACAACTTTCGTATCGGTTCCACATTTTGGCTCTTTAGCTTCCCATAACCATTTATTATCCACCTTGTAACCAATGGTCACCACCTTTCATATTCTCAGATATTAAAGTCAAACTTTCAATATTCTCACCGGTTGTCATCTATACTAATGTGGTTCATTATCTCATTTTCTTCTTTGATCTGTTTATTTTGAGCTAATATAATATATGAATTATTAATACAGTCTGAAACACTTTCTTCCTCATTTCATTTATTTCGTTTCCTGCTTATCTTCGTTCCAAGCTCTTGAAGTCCACGTGCGCAACCACTCGGAACGCCTCATCATCACTTCACCGTTCTCTCCTCTTCCACCCTGCGCGAGCATTCTCTCCGCGGCAACCTTCCATTTCACGTGTTCAAACCGACCATCTCATCACCTCACTGCTTCCGCTCTCCAACCCCATCACTTCGGCCTGCATATACTCCCCTCCTCTTTCCTCTACCGTGCGTTTACCAAGCTTGGCCAAAGTTTACAGTAGCCACCACCCCGTCTTCCTCCTCTTCTGTTTGGAATTTGTAAGTATATATATTATATTTAATATAAGTGAGTGTATATATAAGTTTACAGTTATTTATTAGTATATATGTGTATTTATGTAAGATAATACGTTGTTCTATATATATATATATCTAGATTTTTGTACAAGAGTTTGATATTGTCTACATATATAATGATATTCATACATATATATTGTGTACGCAAGTTTTAAATGATCTGTTGGTTCAAGTGTGAGTTTATATGGGTTACAGGTTTGTACAAGTTTATATAAGTGTCTATTTTTATTTATGTATATATATATATATATATGTCGCAAATTGTATATTAAGTAGATATAATATGATTGGAATATTCTATTTACGTTTAAAAGTATATATATAGATGTTTAAAGGTTAGTATGCATATATGTATCCAAAGTATTTTCAAATTCCATTTCACTGCTTCTCTGTTATTGATATGTATATTCAAAAGCTTGTATATATAATTATACTTATATATAGTGATCCAGTAATATATATTTGGTTATCTAAAGCCAAGCTGTTAAATTTCAAGTATACTTATATGCTATATATATTATGTTCATTTCAGCATATATATGTTACAATATTATGTACACATTTTAGGATCAGAGAAGTTGCATAATTATATTTTCCAACTCCTCTTTCTTTCTTTATATTTTGCTTTTAGAAAGTGTTTGTATATTAAGGAATAGTTATATGTATACTGTATGGATATATAGATATAGGTGTAATGTATTTTAAGTGTTTTACATTATCAGTTGAGTTAATAAGGTTATTTTGATATGTATATACATTTTAAGTCGTTCCAGTTACATCAAAACATATCTGTTTGATGTGGGGAAGATAGGTGTTTTAAGAAATGTAAAATTTTAAAATACTGTATGGAAATCTGGGTTTTAATTTATGCGTTTGATTGTTCCAAATATAATGTAAGGATTTCGTTTTACCTATTTGACTGTTAGGGATAATGTAAAGGTTAATCTTATTTTTAATATATGGGTTTAAGTTGAATGTTGAGTATATATATGTTTAAAACTGAAAAATTACACGAGTTTATGTGATCTGCTTTGAGCCAGTATATTTATTTTAGCAAAGCAAGTTTATACTAATATTCTTATGAACATTAGTTTTGAATTTTAAATATAAAGATTTTTCTTTTTTTTGGTTTGTCTGTATATTGGTTTAAAATATATATGTGTGTATATATATAGATATATTTTTATTGGTGTTTAAGTTAAATGTAGATTTTAGAAAATATAAATTATATGCAATATATCTTGTTCTTATCGATTTCCCATTTATCAGCTTGTCCGTCAAATCGTGCCAATCTAGCTTCGTTTTGGAATTCGTGCTTGGGTTGTAACTCATTCCATTGTCAAATCTATCTAGCCTCGAAAGGTGAGCATTCACTCTGATTAACGTTCTTATATTTATTAAATTTGATTTCAATTGAAACGACAATTGAAATATGCTGCTGCTAGTTATTTACATTGCTAAATATATGCCATTACCTGTATATAATCACCTATGACATTCGACACCATTATCTGTTAGTTATACTAATGATATATGCCTGTTACTGTTGTTATTTTATTATCATATCTATTATCACTCTGCAAGTTCTCTGTTAGTATAGAATCACTATGGGTTGAAATGATACATACCCGAACGATCTGTAGAATAGGAGAAAATCGTTATGGGTTGAAATGATAAACCCAAGCGATTTTCATTGAATTGAATTTGGGATTTCGGGTTGAAAGGATATATACCCGAATATGTTTAAATTGCGGATTGAAATGATAAATATCCGTACCACTTGACCATAGGATAGAAGATTATATACAGACACCGTTGTTCTATATATAAATATTTTGGAAATGATTTCTATAGTTTTGAAAAGAAATATATGGTTTCAATCAATACTGATTTTAAAGATTTATTAAGGTTGATTTAATAAAGTTGATAAATAATATGTTAAGTATTTATTTAATATCTATATAGAGTTTTTAACGATTTGAAATTGGTTTGAAATTATATTTATTTAACAATTTTACTTAAATAAGTTTGATTGAAATTTATAAAATTTGAAATTTTGAAGCTATGATTTTATAACTTGTATTTGATTAAAAGTGATTTAAATGAATATTTCGAGTTTAAATAAGTTGAAGGAAATATTTAGTTTATTGTAATTTGGGGTTTGTTTTAAATGATATTGGATTTATTGAGTAAAAATTTCAAAACTAAATAATAATAAAGTGAATTTGATATATATATATGAAATGATCGAATTTAGTTTGAATGTTGAATATTTGAAGCTTTGAAAAATATTGAAATTGAAATGGTTTATTTTGTGGTTCAAATCTGTATTTGAAATCGATATAATTTGAAATGATTTATTGAGAAATTGAATTGAGTTGAAATTTGCGAATTGAGATTGAATTAAATGTGAATTTTGGGATTCGAGTTGATTTGAATTGATTTATGAATTTGTGGAAACTATTTTAATTTATAAAGTAATTTTAAATTATATTTAGACTATTGATATTTTATTTTATAAATTATTTTAATATAAACTATTTTAATATAAATCATTTTTAATATAAATTATTTTATTATAAACTATTTTAACTTATAACTATTTATATAAACTATTTTATCATATATACTAATTTTAATATCTAAACTGTTTAAGATGAAAGTGTTATGATTTCCAAATGCTATAATTTCAAAGTGTTATGATTTCCAAAATGCTATGATTTCAAAGCTGTGATTTCCAAAGTGTTTTGATTTTTAAAAGACTATGAGTTCAAAAGCGTTATAACTTTGGAAAGTGCTATGATTTGAAAATGGATATATTTGAAGTGAAAATGATATTCGTATTAATTTGGGTTTTGAAATGAAAATGATATTTTGGTTTTGAAGTATATTCTAATTTGAAATGACCACGGTGTTATAATAACGATTGGTTGTTAAAGAGACCGGGATCGGATATGGACATACTCTCTGTCGATACCGAAAACCACTTTGACAACTGTGTACGCGGTGGAGTTTCCAGAATGAAGTAGGATGGTGGCGACGATCCTAAGGTATATATACATGGACCCAACTCCCGTGAGTTGGCATAAGGTGGCTAAAACAGGAGCGATTGACGGGCCAAGGAGGTAGCACCTCTGATCGGACACACTTCTTCGATACCATTCGATTACTTTGTGATTGATTGGGTGCACCCCTTGATTTGGGAGTGTTGTTCGAGGTGGGCGGTAGTGGCTGCTATGCGTCACCACCAGTCCGGATGCATAATTGGTATATCTACCCTGGCATTGCCTTGTGTGCCGTGTCACCTACCATATCGAGCCTACTACGATTTTGGTTTAATGATACGACCGCGTTAAGGTTCACCATCCCCTTAACGCTATTTTCTATATGATTATACTTTACTAATTAGACACTACTGTATATAGCGTATATTACTACATAGTAAATAGTTTAACGGATCCTTAGGGGATGGTTATCCCAAACATCCTTTAAGTTACTTGTATTTCAGTTGATATTTCACTTGAGTTGGATTTATTGATATAAGAATGTTAATCCTGACTCGAGTGTTTTGTGTTTTGCTTTACGCTCGGGTCAGACTGAGTGATACAGCATTTGAGACTCATCTTTGGTGTTGGAGCTTCGCTTGGAGATCCAGCTATCTATTGATCCTGCTTTCAGTTATTCAGTTGATTCCAGTGATGTATTCAGATCTTGTATTTTGATTATTGTATTGAGACATCTATTGTATTCAAGACTTTTGTTGTATCTTGTTTAACTCTGTTATATATATATAGTAGCTTCATGAACTACTATCCTTTTGTTTCCGCTGCATTATTGTTATATTACTCTGTGTCTGTGATCTGTAATTTTTTTATTTACTGTATATGCTGAGTTTTGCCAAATTTTATTTACAATCCATTGTTTTTAATTATTCAAGTCCGACATGTGTGGATTTATTGTCTATTTGAATGGTCCAAAATATCGGGTCGTTACAATACACATTTAAATGCATAAAAACATACCTTTTGTTAGCAACTTTAGCTCGCAATCTTCCATATAGCAAAGGAATGTTTTGTGTACCTGTATAGCAAAGTAAAAGGAATAATTAGAGTGCAAATCTACAAAAGAGTTATGTAATTATGCATAATGTTTGAATGCCAAAATCTGTAGTGGAACTGCACAGAAATTGAACTTGCATCAATAGTGTAAAACTACAAAAAAAATTGCATATAATTATAAGCAGGCGGAAAGCTGCACATATTAGTCAAAAACTGCACTTGCTAAAGCAAAAAAATGGTTACATCATAATTAAAAAAACTGAACCGAGGCATGTGTGCCTCGGGCAGCTAAAATTGAGGCATTCGAGGCATGTTTGCCTCTGCTAAAACTGATTACTGTGGGTAAATTCATAACAATGACATACTGTAACCAATGTAAGTCATTTTCCAAGTTATTATACATGATTACTATGGGTAAATTCATATTTTTCTCTACAATAATCTTTGAGTTTTGACAATATGTTTGAAAGTACATTATCATGTTATCTTATTTAAAGGAATTGACAATGGTGGTAGTAAACAGACCTTGAATAAAGATTTGACAGTTCTCTTCATTGGTCCAACTCTAACACTCATTGCTCAATAAACTCTAGTATAATCTATATTATATGGAAAATGTTAAAAAGATAGACAGTAATACAAAAATTTAATAACCCATAATAAACAAAATAAGATAAGGCATTATCGCTAACTAGTTTATTGCCTCAACTCTATCTCCCGGCTTTCCATAATCTACAAGTTTGCCATGCATTAAGACATTGACGGTGTAAGGAGCACATCCATCAGGTATCTCATTTGGGGTTAGTAACTTTATTATTTGCTTGTCGGCAAATCTAGTTATCAAAGTGAAAATCAAACATCAAGTTGAAGTTTTAGTTAAATTTATTATATAGTAGAAAAGAGATAATTAATGCATCCATAATATAGCTTACTTGCATCAACTGTGAACCAAATTTATTGAATTTGTGGCTAAACTTACCTACATGAATCATAAACTTGTCCTAATTACTTGTTCTAGTGGCAAATTACTTTTATTTTAAACCATCAAATATTTACAATTAACTATCACAATATTTATTTATATTGCATATCTTCCTCTAGTTGAAAAGTGTAATCAATAGAGGATATTAGTCAAAAACAGTAAATAAACAAAGCATAAAGTAACTAGATTCTTCCAAATTCATTTAATATGCGCTTTAAGCAAATAATAAATCACAATTACTTTCAAACTCAAACTATATAATCCACTTTGCTTCATTTATTTATTTTGTTTACTGCAAAGTTCTACACGTCTTGTGTTACATGTCCATGGGGAACTAACATTAAACCATAGAAAAGAATACCACTACATACATATCTATATTGCAATTCCAGTTACATATGTGAAATGTGCTCCATATTACCTACATTGCTATCTATCATCCCAAAAATACCTAATTGACACACCCTTGTTACCTTTCAAACCTTTTAGACCAAAAATCTCAAAAATACCTAATTTCAGCCCTAAATGCCTTAGAATCCTAGCAATCAAAATTTGATTTATCATAGAGAATTTTTTATCATAAACAATATTGCAATTGCAAAGGCGTTCTTATTTACCACTTTAAAAAAAGCTTAATGTGGAATTAAAATGTAAAATGCTAATTGCAATACATGGTTAATTTAAAACGCTTATCACCAATAAGTGTGAGCACGTTTTATGCTAACAGAGATTTTAAATGCTTGTTAGTGTATAAAGATATTCATAAATAGGAAATTTAGTTTATATGGCATGGACTAATAATACATGAATATAAAGTGTTCTGCATGTATTCAATACATCTCAAACCTCTATTAGAAGGATGTTCTGGAATAGACATAAGAATAGTATATATGTATACTGATCAATGCTCATTAACTCACTTGGAATACAAGTCAAATATCTTATCATCCACTTGGTACTTTTTGATTGGTAACAATGCAATTTCTGCTAAAGATACTCGTTGGTGCCCGACTAGAACACTTGGTATAGTTTTTTATTGCCTAACTTCAATACTTTGCTAAATATGAGGTGGTGTTTTCATAGAGAGAACAACCAGTTAATTTTTTTTGATGCCAATAAATAAACAGATATTATGTGTCATGACAATGAATAAAAATATCAAACAATAACATTACACCAAGCCAATGTATGTTTATATTAAAACTTTAAATGTAGTTAAGGAATTATATTATTTGAGATGATGGCTTTATCGGATGCAACTATTGATTTATGTACAGGGAGTAAAAATAAAAACTCATACTTGGTCAGCGCATCCATGATTATAAACAAACCTTCTAGAAACTGATAAGCAATTAAACTTTTGATTGCATGGTAGTTTAATGATTCTTATAGTCTTATTAAGGTTGATTAGAGTCTATACATGCAGGTTTGTTTGGACATGAATGCATTATAAGTAAACCAATTCATTGTACAGGGGATGGAAGATCTTGCTTCCAGATGAAGTATCTATTCTCTGTGCAACATGACAAATTAAGTGGATCGCTCATGTATGATAAAGAAAGTAAGAGACCTATGATTACTCCCAATGATTTGACGTTGACAGGTAAAAAATAAGATGGTTGGCAATAGAAAATGTAGGTAGATGACTAAATTGCTCTATACACTACTAAACTTCTACACAAAAGGATAAATTTAAATTAATTTCCATGTTTTTTAAGCAGGCAAAATAAATAGTTTTTCTTGATTTTACCTTTATATTTGCCAAATCCCTCAATAATTAATATCCTGAAACATGATTAAAAACTGCAATAGCTTAAGTGTTAACTGCCTATTTTCGTTACCTAAAACCTATCTCTCAGTTTACACAAATCTTATTCCATATAAATTCATAAGTAGAAATGAAGCAAAACTTTGAGATTAATCCACTAATGAATGTAAAATTCTACAAATTGTCATAAATATCCTTAATCTATAAACTGTGTCTATAGATAACGATGCTATAAATTTCTGGTTTCAAGATACAAGGTGTCCTTTTACAGAAGGACTCCAAAATAAATTGAAAATCATATAATTACCTCATAATATATACATTCCATTTGTAAGTTTATTAGCAATCTCCTTGGTTCATAATTCTTTGAGATATCCAATGGAACAAAATAAAGTAAAAAAGAATGATCAAATTCAGCTTAGATTATATACAGAATCACAAAATAAATGTAAAAACTAACCTTTTCTTTTGGAAGCGCATAATTATTTTTTCAAGAGCTTTGAGAAGGTGAGGTAACATATCAACAATGAAGGCGACTTAGGCAAGGAAACCACAAAGGCGAAGGGCTAGGGTTTTGCCATCGAGAGTAGCAACGAATGTTTATTTATTAGTAGTAGTGAATCGTACTGAAGGAAATGTAGATTTTATTTTCATAGGGTTTTCACCAAGGAGGGGAAGATGGGAAAGCAAATTGAGAGGAGGGAACCGAAATAATTAAAAAATGAAGCGGCCAAAGAAATTTTCATGTGCCCGCCAATAAACTGGGCATCTTTGTTGTTATAGCGTAATATATTGATATAATTATTGACTTCGTATTTTTATAGGTGTATTAATGGCGATGGTTGTTTAAACGCCGTTCAACAATGCAATTAGTACTCATTTTTCTTGTAGATCTAGAATGATAGGAAAATGGGGGCAGATGCCTTTCATCAGCTAGCAAGGGGTCAAAGAGAGTTAGCTGACAAAACCTCTTACTCATGGCGCATGACACATCTTTCATGTAAATAAACCCGAGTTAGCTGACAACTTCCCAAACAAGGGGAAGAAGTCAGAGAAGAACACGGGCGAAGCATACTATTATTTTCTAGGGTAAATGGACATTATACCATAAACTATCACCATTTGAAAAATGAAATTGAATGGCTACTTTAGAAAATTTATATAGGAAGTTTCCAGCAACCACTGTTTTCATCTCCTACACAAAACCAGTCTCCTGATCCTCATGCAGACCAAGCAGGGAATCTTGAAGTCTTGATCGGCTCTATGCATGAAGGATCTCACCTTGTTAGAAAGCGTAAGAAAATCAAATGAAAGGTATGTTTAGGAAACTCAACTGGAAAGCCGCACAATGTACCACATAACATAGCTCTCTACATAAGAGATAATATTCATCGCAACTGATTCTTCAAGAATAGTCTTTCCATACAAGGATCCATTGGTAATCTCTATGCAGGAACCACATTGCATAGTCAAGAAGGTGTTTATTAATTTAGGCAGTTCTATAAACATTGTCTTCAAGAGTACCTTTGATCGAATGAAGTTGCCAAAATAAAACTCAAGCCAAGCCCAGAGCCATTCTTTGGATTCGACAATGCTACAACCATTCCGTTAGCCTCAGCAAGACATCTGATTACAGCCAGAACTACACCACTTCATATATTATTTTATTCCACTTTCTTGATTGTGGACCAACCATATCCTTGCAATGCATTTACTGGAAGATCTGCCATGATTGACATGGATGTAGTCATCTCGCAAAAGGACATATTTATCAAATTTCAAACCCCAAATGGAGTAGGAAGTATCAAAGACGAATAGTTACTCGCTAGGGAGTTGTATTTTGTAACCATGAGTCCTAGTAACAAAACTTATTCTACTTATACTATTGTATCTCCTGTTGTATGTGAAAATAATAAACCAACAATAGTAAGCTAGATAATGGAACCACACTAATAGATCCAAAACCCACAAGGTGCCAAAAAAGTCCAACGTATGACTATAGTGCGGAGCAATCCTAAAAGAGGGAGTGCCTTTATATGATAGGAATAGATGAGTACGCTTAAGTATATACATGGTATCTTAGTGATCCTGCTCAAAATTTAGACAACACGACTTCCTTGGATCCCACAAAAGAGTAGTATACCCTACACCGAGGATGAACTCAAAAGAACTAAAGCTTGTAGATGAGCTAGAAAACATCTGAGTAGACCCTAATGACCCAGTCAAAGGGGTGAAAATAAGCAAGAATTTGGATGTTGAACTTTTCTTTGAGTTGGTTATTTTATTAAAGAGGAGTTTATTAAAGAGGTCATTTGATATGTCCTCGTGGACTCACTAGGACATGGTTGAAATTGACCCGTCAATAATATGCCACACACTCAACATAGATCCAGATGTTCATTCAGTGTGCTAGAAAAGATGGTCACTTAATTAGAAATGGTACAATTCTCTACATGAAGAGGTAAAAAAATATATTAGAATGGGTTCATCCAAGAGGTCTATTAACCCAAATGGATAAAACCCCAAGGTTAGAAAAAAACAAATGTGAAATGGAGAACTTACATAGACTTCATAAACCTTAACAAATAGATAAGCTTGTAGATGCAACCAGTGGCCATGAACTACTTACATTCATGGATGCATACTTAGGATGCAACCTGATCACCATGTTTAAACTTGACTAAGAACACATTAGCTTCATCATAGATAGAGGACTAAATTTTGATAAGGTAATGCCATTTGGATTAGATGAAACTGGAGTTACTTACCAAGTATTCGTGAAAAAATGTTTTCCAAACATGTTGGAAGGAATGTAGAGGCAATGTAGATCATATGCTAGTAAAGTCCAAAAAAGTCCATAGTCATGTGCAGGACTTAGAGGAAACCTTCACAACTTTGAGAAAATTCAACATAAAGCTTAATTCCCTTAAGTGTACCTTTGCTGTATAGTTTGGGAAGCTTTTAGGATACATAGTCAGCGTAGAGGAATCAAATCCAACCTTGAGAAAATAGAAGCAATAACCAAAATGGATACTCCAAAGAACCACAAAGATGTGATTACCTTAAATGGAAAGGTAGCTGTGCTAAATAGGTTCATTTTTAAGGCCATAGACAAAGGCATCCCATTCTTCGATTAAATAAGAACGGAAGAAATTTTGAATGAACTAAGAAATGCAAAGAAGCATTTCAAGTATTGAAGGATCAACTAGTCACTCGGCTTATTTTCTCCGAACCTATCATAGGTGAGGATATTGTATATTTAGTTGTGGCTGATCAGGTTATTAGTGCAACAATAGTTAGGGAGGATGAAGGAGTGCAATGATTAATGTACTACGTCGGTAACTGCTTATCTAGTATAAAACTGAACTATACATTGGTAGAAATATTGAAATATAATCTCCTGCTAACAACTAGAAAATTACGCCCATACTTCCAAGCCCATGCCATGAAAGTGCTAAGTGGTCAACCTCTAAAGAAGATATTGCACAAACCAGAGACATTTTGATGGTTGCTAAAGTGGTCAATCGAGCTCAGGAAGTATGATTTTTATTACTGCCTTAGGAATGCAATTAATGGGAAAGCCTTAATCGACTTCACAGTAAAGTGTATCCAACAAATTGACCAACAAATTAAGAAAGCAAAGGAAAATCCTCAGAAATGGAAATTGTATGTAGATGGAGCATCAAATGAGCATGATACAAGAATTGGGTATATGTTAATAACACCAGATAACCAATCTTTAGGTGTAGTGTAATTAGGCTTTAAAACCACAAATAACATAGCTGAATACGAAGTATTGATTTTAGGGTTAAAAATGACGCAGGTAATGAAGGTAATGCACATTAAAATTTATAGTGATTATCAATTAGCTATAAATCAAGTTTGGAGAAGCTATCAAGATAAGGAGCCAAACGCTTGCTAAATATGTGGGGGCTATCCAAACATCTTCTATGACAGTTTGAATAGTTTGTCATTGGGAAAATTCCCTATGAGCAAAACTCATTGCCAAATTCCCTAGCTAAACTAACAAACGCCAAAGAAGCACATGAAATGAAAGCTATACGAATGGGGCATCTAGTTGAGCCTAACGTAGCACAAAATCAATAGGTCTTGGTTCTAACATGTGCTCAACAAGGCAGAGCTCAAAGAAATCAGGATTGAGCTAAAATAGCTTCTATGTAGTAAAACCTACTTACTATGACCACATAGGAAGATGCAATGGAATCTTGGATTATACCATTTAAGCAATTCTCGCTAAACATCTTGCCAGTAGATAAGAAAAAAAGTCGCAAAATAAGATAGCAAGGTCCATATTTACCTTCCATTGATGGAGTATTATACAAAAAGGAATGCTTAACTTCATATCTTTGATTTGTCACCAGAGAAGAGGGACACAGATATTAAGGGAAGTTCATGAGGGATACTATGGCGATAATTCTAAAGGACCAAAATTGATAAGAAAGTGCGAAGACAAGGTTACTAGTGGCCAACAACACAATAAGATGCCTAAGACTTTGTCTATAAGTGTAATCAATGTTAGATATAAGCTCCCAAGATTTCCATCGCATGATCTCATCCTAATGTCCAACCAATGACCATTTTGCACATGGGGAATTGAGTTAATAAGGCAATTTCCAATGTTAAAAGGGGGAGCGAGGTATATAGTAGCAGCCATCAACTACTTCACAAAATGAATTGACGAAGAACCACTTGCAACCATCTTATCAAAAAAGATATTAAACTTCATGGTCAAAAACATCATAATTAGGTTTGGATTTCCATATAAAATCATATCAGATAATGTGACATGGTTCAAAAGCAGAGAGTTCGCATGACTTTATGAAAGAAATAGGATAGTCAAGAGTTTCTCTTCAGTAGCACATCCTCAGACAAATGATCAAGTGGAAGTAGTTAACAAAACCCTAAAAAGACTGCTCAAGAAAAGGTTAACTAAGGCTAGGGAAAGATGGCCAAAAAAGCTACCTCTAGTGCTGTGGGATTATTGAACTTCAACCCATCCACCCACAAACCATACTCCATTCTCTTGATCATATAGGTACGAGGCAATGCTTCCAATGATAGTAGAATCTCACAGGATCCTATCATATGTCATAATACAAAATCAACTTTTGAAGGAAGCCACTCTTGACTTGATTAATAAGAGAAGGGACGAAGCTAAGGTTTGAACTGCGATATACCAACAAAGAATATCCAAGAGCTACAAATCCCGCATGAGAGAAAGGAGGTTCCATAAGGAGGACTTGGTACTAAGGAAAGTCATGACTAATACAGAAGATCCAATTGACGGTGCATTAGGATCATAGAAAGGACCTTTGGGAATTGTAGAAACCCTATCCAATGGAACATACCAACTGTCGGAACGAGTGGAAATTTATTGCCAAGAATATGGAATGTTGAGCATCTCAGGCCATATTTTATTTAAGCAATTGTAAAAAGATTTTATGTATCACTGTAAAATGAAAATTAATACAAAACTAGATGTAGGGATATTAGACGACCAAACTAGTGTAAAAATCTCATGTGTCTCCATTTATTACTTGTGAAGGAAACCATATAAAATAAAAGGGTTGTAAACACACGACCCAACATTCTAGCCAAAAACCAAACTAGACTGTACAAAGTAGTGTAGGTCTGTGTCAATGTGCATACTTGAAGAGAAAAGTCAGAGTTGTAAAAAATGATGACAAGTGATGTAAGTTCCTAGGTCAAAGTTCAAGAAACACATTACAAACAATGGACTGAACAAAGCATAGTTAAGGTTGCATCCCATGAGACTAGCAGTCACAAATGGGAGGAAATAGATCTCTACACTTGCCAAAAGCTAACAATGTACTAGCCCGAATCTTTTGCGGATCCTACATCCAATATGGCAAGTGGTTCAGCTACTTTGCCCCAACCAGATGTACATAACAGAACACATGCATCACCTATCGTGTCCCAAAAGAAGTGGTCATTCTCTTTATAGGAACCACTGCTGCACTAGGTAAGTACAATGTCTTTATAAGCAAAATGCAAAGAAAAACATGTAAAGTCCTACAATAACAAAAGCAAAGAAATGGTACATGTTTAAAAGAAGAAAACTTCATATATTACGGGGTGATAAAGAGAATTATTATCCTAATATTCATCTCATAATAACAGGTCGAAACTCAACAATGTACACAACTTGGTTACACATACTTTACAAATCATTTGTGGTTGTTCAAATCATCATAAATCATAATTTAACTCCATGTCCAATAAGCTCTTTCCTTTGATGTTTGGTGGTGTCACCCATACAAAGGATCAAGAGAAATCTAAACCCCCTATCCTTAACCCAAAAATAATATCTAGGTGTTATGATTCCTCGGTCGAGTACCCACGTTATTAGAGGGAGTTAATCGTCTGAAAGCACGCTGTAAAGGATAGGCTAACACATATATGTTTTAGTAGAATAATAATGCTTGGTAATACATATCCCATCTTGGCACAAAGTGGTGCACACCAATAGTTCCATGATTGAGTAATTCAACATCGATAAACATATATATATAAACACCCCCAAATAAATAATATCAGAAGCGATCAAAATATAACATACACATATATCGATGTCAATGTACTAAGACATCACAAAAATATAACTCATATGTGTCTAACACATGTCAGCCCAAAAATAATACGCATACATATAAAGATGTCACTGACTATCCAAAATGATACTTCACAAGCCTAATACAATAACGTATCAAAACAGTATACAAAACATCATAATAGACTAACACCATCGAACAAGAAAAATGGTACACCATCATCATCATTTTCTCCATCCTCAAAATGTATCCCAAAAGAGTCAGGTGTCCATAACAAAATATCCTGAAAACTACCTTAATCTGACCCGAAGTTGTTACAAAAATAACACACCCCGGGTTAGGTTAGAAACTAGATATGAGTGTGATACTGAACCATACTATGTAAATGATATTATATGTCACACACTCGCTATTCTACCCCCGCCCACGTCTCATCATACACTCTAGGTTATAACACACGTGTTAGGCCTTATTTATAGTGCTCATAGCTACAACTCTAATCAATTGGATGTACATTCTTATTCACCTTTATCAATTGCACATTTATTATTAAACCTATAATGTAAATATATAGGCGATCGATATATAAGTCACTAATTCAATCCTATACACTTTCACTCTATCGGATGCCGAATAAACACTAAGGATCCCACTGTGCCACGATCTAGTGTAGAGGGTTCCCCCAAACGGCCTTATGGATGCACTACTCACTCACTACCATACCACCTTGTTGGCTTACCTTACTATCCATCAACACACACCATTATATAAAATCGCCTCACCTCACTTTTTGAGCATGTGGAGCAGATTGCTAAAGGGCCAAACTGCCATGATTTCCGGTGCAACCCTGAATCAATCCAGTTAGGATGGATTTACTAGCCCATTTAGTGTCTCACCACACTTCGATGAAAATTATTATTAGTAATAACATATCCTCACTATCAACATTAATCTTGCTAAATGTCATTTAACCCCGGTGTGACTAAGGTGATGTTAACACATTTTCATTTCACATTTTAATGGCACCTAATATATT
Source organism: Allium fistulosum (assembly GCA_030737815.1). Lineage (NCBI taxonomy): Eukaryota > Viridiplantae > Streptophyta > Magnoliopsida > Asparagales > Amaryllidaceae > Allium > Allium fistulosum. Next base: position 6,466,919 of record JASFAW010000015.1, read on the forward strand.
TGCATATGTACACAATAGCACCACAACTCAGCAAGGCATACATTGTGGTAATAGAATAAATAGTTAGATAACCACATAAATAATATATACTACAATTTAAATAATATACCAAGTCAAAAAAATCATCATAGAATATGCAATTGATGATTTAACCATATAAAAGAGTTGTTTAAACCACTTTCCCACTTTCCAAAAATATCTATTTAATGCTTTATAATCATTAAACCCTTCTGGAAAATAATTTGGAAATGCTATTTACAACTTTATTAAAAAATTATAATGGTAAATAAGTATAATATCTAGTTATAGAATAATTGAATACCGGAACTTATTTTTATTAGTCAATATCTCAAAATAAACTATTAACAAATATTTTTAAAGTATAGATTTACAGTATTCGCTTTCCTTTACTCAAAATAATTGAAGTAGTCAATCTTTTTTTAAATAACGATCATTTCCTTTTTAATATAAAAAATTATTTCTGAAAGTTTATCTATTTTAATTTTTTTTAAAGAATACGACCTAAAGCTTTAGCTCCAGGAATGACCACCAATGGTTAGTTGGGAAGCTTGGAATGCATCTGTGCTGAACTTTCCCCTATTTCCTGTTTTGATTTCTGATGTGATTCTAGCATTTAATTTTGATAGTTTCTAATATCAGTTGCACATGCATACAAGGAATGAGATAATACACGAGCTCAACTAAAATTTGATAGTATCATGTTTGCAATTAATGGCATTTCAAGTTTTACAGTAAGCAGTAATATATAATTCACAACAAATAACAACCACAAAAACAATTTACTTCAACAATTCGTTATTTTTAATAACAAATAAGGCATCAAAGCAAACATATCATCACAATATATCACAGATCTTAGCATACATGACTAGATTAAGCTGTTACACTCACCTTATGTAAGAATTAAAGCTAAATTTCCCAAGTCCCTACTCCAAAGCTCAGAAAACTTTAGCTATGATCTCTAACCTGAAACAAAAGATGATAAATATTTCTACTCTAGTGCGAACAATGAGTGATATTGGATTAGGAGAGGGTTAGGAGCAATTCCCCTTTGATTTTACACATTTTTGAACTATCTAGCTCAAAACTTGATTTTAGGATTAAGAGTAATGAAGGAATGCCATGAAAGTTTTCACTTAGGGCTTTAGTAAAGAAAACGATAAAGAATGGAGAGTAAACTCACTTCTTTGCTGAAATGAATTTGCTACTGGGCTTTTGGGTAGAGTTAGCAATCATATTTAGCCAATTTGGTAAGTAAAATGAAATATTTTCCTATATATAATATTATATGTTTATTTTAGCTAATTTCATTAAATTTTAATTCATACAACTTAATTTGAAACTCAAAAGTTTATTTCTAACAATATTTATCTCAAATAATGATTTAAAACTCATTTTGAAAGTTTAAACAATTAAAATGTCTTTATGTTATTACTTTTTTATTTTATAAATAAAAATACACATCGTTATATTTTAACTCATACATTTCAATTTAGATCCTTTTAAAATATATTTTAAACATCAAACAACATTTCAAACCCATATTAGAAATTTTAAAACATACATTACATTAGTTTCATTGCTAGTTCATTTATTAATAAAAATATGCACTAACCTTTATTTTATAGAACTTAACATCAATACAGTTTAAAATCCCATTTTTACTTATTTATAAAATATTTCTTCTTTCAATTTCACTATAAAACTTTTTCATTAAACTCAAATGATTTTTATTCATTAGTTACTCTTAAATTCCAAAAATTAGTAATTACACTTAATTTATTTACAAACCACTCTATTAAATATATTTAATTAAGAATTTCTGTTATAGCTCTGTGCCAGGTTGTTATAGACTCCCCCTTGAATAAATTACATCCCCACAATCTGCAATAAGAATTCTATAACGATTTCCTCTCAACCAATATCACTACGCACATGCACACAAAGACACACATAATCAAATAACACCTATACAGTTCTACACACCTACACTCACATACAAGACACGTCAAGAAACACAATCTAACAATATAAAACACCAACATACCTGATTTATGCACGAGTTGAGAACAACTTGGAATGTGTCCATTACATAAGCTCCTCGGTCTCCCCTATGAAATCTACCAGGTTATTGGACCATTGAACTTTTACTAACGAAACACTTTTGTTTCTCAACCGCTTCACCTTCAAGCCAATAATATGGGTAGGCTCTATGGTGAAAGTCGGATAAGGCTCGATCTCTAGGTCTTCAAGTTTCCTTGGATCCAAAATAAAAATTAGGGTCTTGCACACATTTCCTCAGTTCGAAAATATGGAAGATGTTATGCACTCCCGATAGATAAGTAGGTAGATCAACCCGATATGCCAAATTGCCCACTTGCTCAATAATAGGATAGGATCTAATATGTCTCTGAGCTAGCTTGCCAACTCTCCCAAACCTTATGACACCTTTCATTGGAAATATCTTCATAAAAACTTGATCATCGATAGTAAATTCCAAATCAACGTAGTTCTTTTACCTCGATCGAGCATTCTTCATTCGGTCTGTAATAAGACCAATCTTATCATTCTCTCACCAAATCCTAACCCAAAACCAATCTGTCATCGGTTTCCAGCTAATATGCTAGAGAACGACATGGTCTTTTGTATAGAGCTTCGAAAGGTGTCATGCTGATGTTGGACCGAAAGCTTTTGTTATATGAAAACTCAACAAGGTGAAGATAGTCCTTCCAAGAAACACCGAAACCATAAACAAAAGCTCTCAGAAGATTTCTACTACCCGATTAAACCGCTTATTTTGCACATCATCCGTGGATGATATGCTATAATAAGATTGAGCTAAACACCCAAAGCATGATGTCGACTTTACTAAAAGTGAATAGCAAAGAGGGGATCTCGATCACATACTTTGTTGCTAGGCACTCCATGTAACCTAACTGTGCTTTTTTAAATAGCTTAGCAAGGCTCTCCGCCATTCGATTTGAATGCATGGGTATGGCACGAGCACTTTTGGTGTAACGACCTGTAGATTTGACACATTGATTATTATTTTTTTCTAATTATTTAAAACAAATATTTTATGGAAAAAGATAAATTTTTGTAAAATTGTCTTATTGGGGTTTTTGATGGTTCCATTGGGTTTAGAAATATCGAAAATGTATATTTCAATATATAGTATGATATATCTTCGTTTAGTGGTAAAAACGAGTTTTTGGGCTTTTCTGACTACTTTGGCCTAATAAGGTTTTATTTTTGCCTATAAATAGATCATTATGGTGAAACCCTACTAACCACCATCCCATTTCTCTTCATTTTCATTCAGATCTATTCTTTCTTCTCAAATCTAATCTCTTCTCTTCTATGGAGATTATATCAAATTACCTCCACTAATTATAAAATAGGACAAATCACAAACCAATTTAGAAGCGTATCTTATGATATATCGTTCAATACGATGCAATGACACAAACATAGTGGTGTAGTTCATTTTTTGAGATTCAATTAATATATGGCCAATATATTAGATAGAAAGTGTGGAATCGTCAGAAAATTCATAGCCGTTGATTCTAGGGCTTTTGATTCAGCAATGAAATAGCGACCAATCGACGATTGGGTGGTACCACTATGTAGAGGACAATGAATAGTGTGCATCCATGATGGTTGATTATTCCAAATCTAGTTAATTCAGCCGTGAAAATTCGAAAAACATGGTGGAACCCTAGGGTTGGCATGATGGTTACAAGCAACTGGACATGGTCAGGTCGGTAGGGTATAGTCGATAGCAAGATGAGAGGCATGGCGGTGGGTTTGGATCGATGTTTCTTGGTTCTAGGCAATGGTGATAGGGAGGTGGAGGCGTGCATTTCTGGGTTTGGAGATTTTGAGAGGGGAACATGATGATAAAGAGGATGGTAATTACGATAATGCCATTTTATTTCAACTAATTATGTTATTTAAATTTTAATGTTTTCTACCGACCATAACTTTTGCATACGAACTTCGATTCACACGTGTTTTCTTCCGTTGGACTCGTAGCGGAATTTTGGACGATTTGGCTAGTTTTGCTGAGTTTGAAAACTATTGAAAAAGGTGATTGGTATGGTTTACTAAATTTAATTAATTGAATTTAAATTATAAGCTAGATATCTTTTGATGGAAATTTATAATTATTGATGCGTAATGTGATATATTGATAATTAATTGATATTTTGGATATTTTGGATTTGATGAACCTTTGGTTGATTATTTGTTGCTAGTTGTTGTATTATTGGATTTTTAAACGTAATTAGTTGTGGATTTAAAATATGATTATTATTCATTAAAAAATAAATAAGTGAAATTATGATAAAAGGATAAAAATAAGATAAATAATTAATTAATGTGATTATTTGTAGTTTTTGTGTGACATTTGTGAATAACATTGTTTAAATAAAATAAAATAAAATAAAGAAATTTAATAAAGTTATTGTTTATGAATTTCAAGGAAAATCCATAAATAATAACGTATAATATATGTTAAACTTAATTGGAAATGTTTGTTATTATTATTCAACAAAGTGAGATTTTATATATAATAATAAGTGGAAATTAGCCACAAGGGCCTCTTTAGCAGGTGGAATTAGTTTCTAGGACACACAACTGAAATAATTACTTTCAAAGACAAAACGCAAAATAATTAGTTTCTAGGGCCTAAAAACCTATGAAATTATGTCCTTGAAAGTAATTGGACTGCTGACTTTGTCCTTGAAAGTAATTATTTTGTTGACTTTGGCCTTGAAAGTAATTTCTTTGAATGTATGTCCTAGAAACTAATTGGATTGCAAAACTAATTGGATTGCAAAGTTTGTCCTTCTAGTGAAATACCCTTAATAATAATATGGTCTTTGTGGAAAATTACATTATTTTGAAATAAATAAAATGAATTGATTTTGCAATATATTAAAGAGATTTAATATGAATATAATTACTTTAGCATAAAATAATGACATTATTGATTTGAAAGATAATTTGATGAAATTAGATACAATGTTTGTAGAGAGTTAAAGTAATAAGTTTACAATAAAGTACTTTGAAGCATATTATCATTTGGAAGAATGATTATTGTCTTGTGATAAATAAAAGGTGTTTTTATAATAAATAATAATAAATGATTTTATACTTAAGAGAAAAATAATTGCTGTAAATGGGATGTTTTGAATGGATGTAATATGTGATTAACAGTTGATTTTATTCATCACATATGTTATTTTATTATGATGAGGTCGTATTTGAATGTGTTACCATTATTACTGCGTTGTGCGTAGTTAACTATGGTTTTATTGTGTTTGTGGTTGTATTACTAATGTTGTTTGAATTAGTACACATTTAACAATTGATGTTTTATCACTATTGTTAGGTGATTTGTATACGTTTGACAATTTATAATTATATTGTGAGGTGTTACTATAATGAATGATTAGTATGAATGTAAGTATTTTTGTGTCGTTATCATTTACTTAATGATTAAACATTCTCAAATGTAGGTGTTGTTCAATGGCTAAGTGTGAAATTGTTGTAATGGATGAGTAGGGATACTATTTTCTAATTCTTACATTGGTTGCATTAATTGCAGTGGTTGTATTGATTATTTGATTCGCATTGATTGCATGCATTGATCGTATTAGATTGCATTGGTTGCGTTGGTTGCACTGGTGAATGGATGCAATGGTTGTTATGCACTAACAAGTATTTGGATGTCGGAAAAGAGTAGGAAACAAAACTACGTGGGCTTGATCCACCAAGGGGTATGTAGGTAGCCTTTTTCTATGTGGAAGCCACCCGATCCCTTAGGTTGGGCTAGGGTGTAAAGAAATTGGCGCAGTCCAAACATAGTTGAAACCAATCCTTTTCTATTTATCTTATATATCTATACAGGTGAAAAGTTGCAGGTAGGAGCAGAAGAGGGAATGGAAAGCGGATAACCGATTTGGTATATTACTTTTATTCCGTTGTTGCATTATTCATAAGTTGATAAGAATTGATGTATGTTTGAACAAAAAATGGCTCAAACATACAGAAGTACAAAGTAGAGAATAAAAGTGAAGGAATTAAATGAAAAACTAGAAAGAAATGAACACCCAAAATTTTTTAATGGTTCAGTAAACTCTGGCCCACGTCCACTTAATTATTTTATTATTTATTTTTGACTTGGAGGCAGAAGTTCTTAGGACCCGGTACAACTCCAACACTTAGAATTTTAGAGTTGCCAGAATATAAGAAATAATAAAGCTAGAGCCAAAAGATCTGGAAAATGAGCGCTACCCCTCTATTTGTAGAGGTAGGGAGCTAAAATATCTCCTAGTCGTTGTACCCAAATTAGACTAATTCTCCCCGAAAACTAGGTGCCACAACATCAAGAAATGGGAGTCGGTACCGATCCCTAGGTGGGAGTCGGTATTGATCCCTAATTTAGCCAGATTTGGTGTCTTCCATTCTTTATCTCGGATCGCCTTGTGGTTAGCTTCGTGATTCCATAGTTGTTTGCGTCAATAATAGCTTGTTTCAGAGTCCAAATGATGGAGTTGTGGAAGAATAAAGTTGCCAATTCAACACTGGAAGGAGGGTCAGAGCACCAAGGTGAGTCTACATGAGGAAGATGGGCCCTACCGGGCCATGGTATAGGAGTCGGTACTGACCCTTAGGGGAGTCGGTACCGATCCCCAACTTTTAGGGATCCGGTCTCGCGAAGTTCTTTTTTGATTTGTGTTCATTCTATGATCTTGTTTGTGTCTGGTCTCGCAAAGTTCTTTTTTGATTTGTGTTCATGCTATGACCTTGTTTGTGTCCCGGTTTTGGGTTCTGTGGACATCTCTCCGGGCCTCTTGCCTTGATAACTTCGATTTTACTTGTCAGGTTCGTTCGTATTCTACTTGGTCAAAAGGCAGAATAACACTTGCCTTAAAGCACGTCTTGCAAATGGAATATGTGCTTTGTTCAAGAAAAAATGTGTCGTCTCTTTGACGATTGAGCTCCTCGGCTACTTCGATCTTCGTGAATCATCTAGTTCTTTCGAATTCTCATTGTTAATTACGGGTCGTTCGAAACCCGTCATAGCCTAAGACTCTAGACTCTATCTAAGTGTAATCTATACATTATCACAATTTTGATTTCATTTGGAGTCATTACATCACATATTAAGACCATCCTGTGTTCATCCAAGATTTACATCATAACCTCTCTGATTTCATTCAGAGTTATTACATACCAAAATCATCCCTGTTCATCCAGGATTCTTCAACTCTATCCCGATTATAAGTCGTTCAAATCCTTTATATCAAAAGCAAGTTTTTTAGTTCTCAAGTTCGATCTCTCTGGATCGCTTTATATTTAGCTTAATGTGCGATCTCTCTGGATCATTGATCAAATTCGTGACCATTTAGGGTTGACAGTTAAATCCACAGCTGTTTAAGGCTGATAATAAAATTTGCAGTCGTTCGAGACCGATAGCCGTTCGAGGCAGATGATGGCCATTTGAGACCGATAATGTTGTCCGAGGCGGGTGACCATTCAAGGTCGATATAGCCGTTTGAGGCGGATGGTGGTCGTTCGGGACCGATAAAGCCTTTTGAGAAAAAATTTCTAGTTTTTAAAACATCTTTTGAAATGTATTTTTATAATGGTTTGGGATTGTCTTGTTAACAAAGGAAGATTTTTGCTGAAAAGTGTTCTATTTGAAAATATTTTTATGAAATGATGATTTGGTTTAAAAATTTTGGGAGGAAATATTTTTGTTAAAGAATATTTTAAATATATATTGTTAGTTTTGAGGAATACTTATTTAATAAGTTACCTTAAGGAAGAGAAAACTATTTTGATAATAGTATAGAATTTAAAACATTTTTGTCAGAAGTACCTTATTGGGGAGTGTTAGTGAAGTACTTATTTTTGAAGGAAATAATATTTTGTTGAAACATTCTTTATAGTAAATATTATACAGTTTGAAGAAGGTTTATTTTAAAGGTACTTTACAAGAATGTTATTTCCATAAAAATATGTTCTATTCTGAAGTAATTTCTCAATAGAAGTATTTGAAAATGTGTATAAGGAATATTTTTTGAGAAATTAGATTATTTGTGGAAATATTTGTTTGGACATATTTTTGAAAAACTATTCCTTTGAAGTAAAAAATGCAATAAAATATTTATTTTAGACAAAATTTTCTTTTTTAAAAAATAAGGACATATTTGATTTCTTGAAACTTCTGTTTGAAAATTGATCCCGGTTGTAAAAAATTTCAAAAAAGGATTGTTTGATAATTATGGTTTGAAAAGAAAAACATTTTGTTGGATAAAAAGTTTTGATTGAAAAAGGACCTAATTTGGAAATTGTTTATTTGGGAATATATTTGAAAATATATTATTAAAGAAATAATGTTATAAATATCTAGTTTTACAATACTTGAAAAAAAAGAGGAGGAAAATATTTTACTAAAAAGAGGACGATTTAATTTGAAAGGCAAATTGTTGAAAAAGTACAATTTTTAATTGAATAACAAACTTTGGAGGTGTTTGCTAAAAAGGTATTAAAAAAATGTTTTGTCTGTGAATTTTAACCGAGGACCAGAAAACTAGATTTTGTAACGGGGTGTAAGAAGATGAAGAATTATTAGTTTTAAGTTGGCCCGACACCCATTATGATGAAGTAACTTTATGACTGTTGTGTGAGATCTTCCATTAGGAGTTGTGGGAATGTCTAGTTATTCCCTTCCGTAGAGGGGGCTGGGAAAAAATGTAGAGACCACCCAACTGATGTGCGTGATGGTGACCTTTTACTTGTGATCGCTTATTTTAATGAAATTGCTTATATTATTCATAATTTAGAAAATTTCACTGCTTGTTTATTTATATTTATTATTACACTTATTTATTTATATTTATGTATTACTCTATGTCATGCTTTTTTAAATTGATTACTCCTACTTATGTGATGTTGTTGATTGTTTTTCTTTTACTACGGTTGGTAGAATTATTTGTTTGAATGTTTATTTAATATAGTTGGTTTGTTTGTTTGTTGTTTGCTTGTTGTCTATTGTTCTATTTTTTGTTGTCTGCTATGTATGATAGTTTTACGATTGAAGTGGTTAAGGGACACATTTGACTAAATCATAATGGAATGATGTAGTTTCCTAAGCTATGGAAGACTGGATATCAAAATTTACTAAGAGATATGAAGATGTTCCTTGAAGATGGATAATAGTGGTTGGAATTCTTTGATGGTTAAAGACTTGATGGGTACTATTATGGGATTAAGGATAGGCAGGAGGTTCATTATAGTGTTTTTGAAAATGTTTTAGAAATATTTTTTTAAACAATTACCGACTTCCATGAATGTTTTCTATTTAAAAGAATTTTTTTATATGATATATATGTATAAATAAAAAAAAAATTTCAAAAATAATTTTTTTATATAGAAAGATTGTTCTATAAAGGAAAAAAAGATTTTTTATAAGGAGATGGATGCTTTGATTTGAAATGGAAATATTTTGGTGAATGTATTGCTCTTAAAATGTATTCAATTCTCTACGCTAACAGATCCCTCTTTGGCATTTTGGTAAGTCATGCCTGTCATCAGATGAAGGAATCACTATAAGAGCATTTATTAATCAGATTTTTTAAAGGGATCTGAAGATTGGAGTGAGATGACTCTACATGATGATTATCTACAAGGGCAGGTTCTTGGAAGGATTACCTGCAGGTAGAATATTGAATGGTTTTGTTGTGGAAAGAAAGAAATTTTTTCCACAAGGGCGGGTTCTTGGAAGGGTGATCCATGGGCAGAATGTTGAATGGTTCTATTGTGGAATGAAAGAGATGTGGAATTGTCCCATGAAGTTGTAGGGAAACAAGATGGAGCAAGGAAAGGGCTCGAAAATGTGTGTGAAGGGATTATTGATACTCGTAGTGTTTTCTGATGTACTTGCAAGCAGGGATATTATGAGGAAACTCACTGGGTACTTGGAAAGGCTGCACTGAATCGATGGAATAGATTTGTATACCATGGGTAGGTGGAAAGGATATAGTATCAGCTTTGGGCAGTGAGCAGGTATACCAAAAACTGGGATTTATCCATTAATCCCTGGCTGTGGAAAGATAATAGTTATCAAATATCCAAAGCACAATACTCTTAAGATGGTGATCACTTGGAAGAAATCATATGATATGAGTTTAATGGTCGAGGATTGATACCGCTACAACATGAAAAAGATGGCCATATTATTTTTCAGATGTTGTTATGACCAATCACATGGATTATTTTGCAAGGTGGCACCGATTATCTTGAAGATGAGACCATGATAAATTTCATCAACGATATTAGAGATACACATATTTGGATAGATGTGTACTCGGAATAAGGATTAACACACTCGTGTTATTTGATTATATGGTGATGTAGTGATTGCCCGTTTTGCTATGTGTGTACTTTATTTTTTTATGAGCTATGCCGATTGTTGATTTATGTGTATTCATTTATTTGTACATGAATGTTTGTATTAACATCCGTTTGTTGTGGATTTAAATTATTTTCTATTAAGGTTGAATTATAACAGTGTATGATATGAATTAATCTGTGATTGATATTGTTTCACCCTTGGTTGATGAATTATTATTTTTACATGCTGTAGTTTGAATTAAATGACGAGGAAGTGCATATGTTACTATAATGTGTATATATGTAGAAAATTAAATCCATTGTTGTGACTGAATTGTATTGTGGTGTGATTAATGGTGTAATAAGGTTGCGATACACTACTTTATAAGTGGTTAACTTGTGATTATGTATTTTCCCATATTTTGTGATTAAACCAATAATAATGACCAGTTGATTTGACTGAGAACTATATTTAAGAAATTGCGAGAGCGCAATTCTTTAAGGGTGGAAGATTGTAACGACCTGTAGATCTGACCCATTTATTAATTTTCTTTAATTGTTTAAAATAAATATTTAATGAAAAAAGACAAATTTTTGTAAAATTATCTTTTTTGGGTTTTTGATAGTTCCATTGGGTTTAGAAATATTGAAAACGTGTATTTCAGTATATAGCATGATATATTTTCGTTCGGAGATGAAAACAAGTTTTTGGGCCTGTAAATAGATTATTATGGTGAAACCCTAGCAGCCACCATCCTATTCCTCTTCATTTTCTTTCAGATCTAGTCCATCTTCTCTGATCTGATCTCTTCTCTTCTAATGGAGATTACATCTAATTACCTCCGTTAATTACAAATAGGACTAATCATAAATCAATTTAGAAGCATGCCTTATAATATTTTGTTCAATACGGTGCGACGACACGAACAAAGTAGTGTAGTTTGTTTTTTGAGATTCAATTGTATATAGCCAAATTATTAGATAGCTGGTGTGGAATTTTTGAGAAATCTAGAGCGGTCGATTCAAGGACTTTTGATTCAACAGTGAAACAGCGACCAATTGACGATCGGGTGTTACCGCTGTGTAGAGGACGACAAATAGTGTGCATCCATGATAGCCGATCATTCCAGATCTAACCGAGTAAGCCATGAAAATTCAAAAAACATGGTGAAACTCTAGGGTTGGCATAGTGGCTAAAGCAGCCCAAGGTAGGCAGGTTGGTGACATATGGTCGGCGGCAAAACGAGAGGAATAACGGTGGGTTTGGATCGACGTTTCATGGCTCCAGGCGACGATGATTGGGAGTTATGGTTAAAACCAATCAATGGAAATCATCAAGAACCTCCCCACGAAGGTCGGCTATATTAGGAACACAAAGCCTTCCTCGATACATTAAATATTCACTCATGTGGAGCTCGAACCTCCTCAACTCATTACCATCATCATCACTCTACAGACGACGAATATGATCGACCAATAGTGGATCATCCTTTTGACTATCTTGAATTCTATTGGCCATACTCGGTCAAACCTCGAAACAAGCCAACATAGAATAAAGTCATATATCCTTCCATATTGAGTATCACATGAAGCCAACAACTCCATATCATCCCATTTAGCTAACATCATCAACACAACTACTTGATGCTTATGCTGAGGGCATCTGCAACTTAGTTACCCATGCCAGGTGTATACTGAATATCAAAGTCATATGCAGTAAGGAACTCGAGCCACCTCTACTAATGCATATTCAAATCTCTTTGAGAATATAGTTACTTCAGGGATTTATGGTCTATGTAGAAAACAAATAGCTCGTCCAAAAGACAATCTCACCATAGTTTCAATGAAGATACAACTGTAGCTAACTCCAAATCATGTGTGGCTTGTCTAACCTCATTTAGTCCCAATTGTCTCAATGCGTAGGCTACAACTCCATCATGCCGCATCAATACAACACCAAGACTTGTCCTATATGCATCATTGTAAACTACTAAATTCTGGTTACCTTCTAGTATAATGAGAATGGGAGCATTAAACAACAATTTCTTTAACTTCATAAAGGCTTTGTCACACTTATTTAACCAAATAAACTTCACACCCTTCTTTGTTAGATGAGTAAGTGGACTGGAAATTTTAGAAAAATCGTTAAGGAAATGCCAATGATAACCTGCAAATCCCAAGAAGCTACGAATCTCAAAAAATGTTTATGGCCTCTTCCACTTTTGAATAGCTTCTATCTTAGACTATCAATAAAATACCCCTCTTAGAAACAATATGTCCTAGAAACTTTACTTCTTTCTACCAAACTATCATTTAGAGAACTTAGCTTTGAGTTGATGAACTCAAAAATTCTTTAGAACTGTCTTTATGTGCGGTGCATGCTCCTTTTCAGTCTTATAATACAGAAGAATATCATCAATGAAAACTAGAATAAAAATTTCCAAATAACTCTTAAAAACCCTATTAATCAAGTACACGAAGCATATAGGAGCCTTCGTCAACTCTAAAGGCATAATAAGCCACTCAAAATATCCATATTTTGTTCTAAGAGTGGTTGAGGGAAGGTTGTCTTTTGCCACTTGTAATTGGTGGAAATTGGTAGCTAGCTCGAATTTCAAGAAGATTCTTGCACGCATAGCTAATCAAATAAATCATTAATTCTTGGCACTAGGTATTTATTTTTGACAATGAGCTCATTTAGCTTTTTATAACTTGTATAAAGCCATAAGTATCCATCAACTCTCTAAAAAACACTACTATGCATCCCAAGATGAGCTACTAGGTTTAATAAAGTTCTTCTGCTTAAACTCTTCTATTTGTGACCTCAACTCTTCTATTTCTTTAGGGCACATCCGATTATGCTAACTACTAACTGGTTGGGCTACAATATAAGATTGGTCCTGAACTCAATCACTCTTTGAGGCGATAAACTGGTAACGGGCTCAAAACATATGAAAAATCTCCGACGAATGGAATCTTATCAACTTCATCTTTATGAGATTCCAATGCATATAAAGAAAATCCAGAACTGGCTTTAATTGCATTGGGTGCTAATCCTTTAAAGTGATAACATGGTTAGCATAGAATAAATGAGCTTCATAACACTCGAGCCAGTCCATCCCAAGAATTATTCCAAAGTCGAAACAGTCCAGCACATACAAATCATACACAATAGAATACTTATATAGGTTTACAACAACACCACAACACTTCATCACTAAAGTAGCATAACCTTTAATGAGGTTCGCTACTCTAAGTGAAATAACTACCAAAGTAACATCTAAATTGAACTTATTTACTAGCTCTTGAGATATAAATGAATGTGATGCGCATGTATCGAAAAGAACTCGCAAAGATATATCATGAAATATAACCATACAATCTGACACTGCTACATTCTTTCCTTTTGGTTTCTCGGACGCTTCTGACCCAGGAATGAATGAATAGGTTGTCAACCCTTTTCTATATCTCTCTCATGCACCCTCTCATATCTCAATGTTGCACCTCCTCAAATGGATAGCGGAGCAATGCCAATAATTTATTTCAAAGATCTTTCCACAAAACAAATACAAACTTCTCATTCTTCTCTAAAGGTGTACTGATCAGAGCAGGTCCATACTTTGACAAGGAATCGAACTGATTGACATACTCCTAAACAGATAATTCACCTTGCTTCAGGTCCATAAATTTTTCTACAAACTGATGCTTTCTCTATTTCTGGTAAGAGAACTTATAACATCTCCTTGAACTGAGGCCAGGAAATATCATTCTTGAGCGTCTCTACTGTCATGGCATTGTACCAGTCAAGAGAACCTGACTATAACTGGCATGATGCTAGCTTTCTCTTCTTCTGCTCTGAAAACCCCAAATCCTCAAATATTCGCTCACATGTCCTAAGCCATGAATGCAAACCCATCACACCTTCATTTCCCAGAAATGATTTACCACCCAAGTGGGTATAATCACTACATAGCTCAGTAAAATTCGAATGTGGATTCAAGTTCTATACACCTGTTGCACTAATCCCCTGAACATTTCTCATGACTTCCATCCACTACTCCATAGTCATGATAACACATGAACTTCATGTGCCATTGGATTAACTATTATTTTCTTCTATAACAGCACTAACCATATCACTCTGGATCTTTCCATACTCACAGCCAAATACATAATGCACCACTTCATTAGAAAGAGATATGAGGTGTGTATATATAATTTACTAATAAGTATGCATAATATCACATTTATATACATATATCATCCAAATGACCACCCCTTAGGTCACCACCAACTCGCATACCACTATGAGAGTCGCAAAAAATGAGGTAACTTATCCTAAGTATCACTCCTCTAAGACTAAAATATGTCTCTATTTCTGAATTATTCTAACATATGTTATGATATCAATCTTTGACTCCCCGGCCCAGCACCCATGCTATTAGAGGAAGTGAACCGTCTGAAAGCATGAAGTAAAACTCGATAGCAATGATCTGTCATATATGCTCCCTTAGGTGAACATGGATACGTTTCAATATAATAAATATTGGGCCAAAAAATGGCACAACACCCTCAATTTGAGTTAAAGACAGTAGATCTAGCTATAATCAGCAACTAAATGACAGTAAACACTTGAATTTTATAGTGGTTCGGCTAATCTCTGGCCTACGTATACTTTAATCTTATTATGGAATGATTTTGTCACAAGTACAAGGGACTATTCAAAATAGCTAAGGATGGTAAAAAGTATCCTCCTATGTGGTGAACTCGAGTTGAGAATGAAGATAAAGAATAGAATGGCCAAAAGTCCTCTCCAAGTACATGTATGCTTGTTATTTATAAAAGAATCCTCCAACTAAGTTGCTGGATCTCAAAATCCCAATTCAAAGTCTAGATCCAAAAAAGTAGGAGGAGAAACTAGGTCCCATGTGCTATAAAATCATATTGGTCCGACCTGATCAAGTCAGTACCGATATGATTTGCTAGTTACAAATCATGTAATCTTCTTCTATTCCATCTTCTAACTTCGATTCGTCCAGTTTCAAGCTCTTTTGCCTTAGAAATTAGGTTGAAACATAGATGTTCTGACACGTCTACTACTTGTCCTTTTTTGTAAAGTTTTTGGAGTTACTCATCTACTCCTTTAGAAATGGACTCCAGGACGATCACTTTAACCAACCATCCCCTAACCATAGCCCCAGAATCAACTAGAGTACCAAGAAACATATCAGTACTGACCTGAAAATAGGTCGACACCGATAACTCCTTAGCATAACATTGCTCTCTAATTCTATGAAGCCTCTTCCATTGCCATTCCAAGTTTCTTCCAATTTTTTGAACCATTCCATCTTAATTCCGACATCCAAATTTGTTTGAGAGCTGCTTGGTCTTAAAGGTGGATAACGTTTGCCCCCAAAGTATGCTTCTATTGGAAACAAAGCTTGATTTGGATCAAGACAAGCATATAAGCCATCCACACAAGTCCGTTCGCTAGGGTTGCTTCAAAGTGTCGTTTCTATTCCATGGGCATCTTTTCAACCTCTTTAAATAATAGTCGTACCACTTTCCATGCCAAGGTCAAGATCTACATCATTCCGAGGATCGTTCCATGCCCTGACTAGGTGAGAACTTCTTTTATCTTCTATTTTCTTCATTTTTATCCTTTTTATATGGAGTTAATAATTCATGTCGATACTGACCTCTTCATGTCAGTACCGACCTGAAATGCTGAGTCATAGAAGGCCATTAACTACTAACACTTAGAGTTTTTCACCTAACTTTCCCATACTTCCTTGCCTTTAAATTTTCGGTCCCGAATTCGTGTGACTCAAATTCCTTAGCAACCACCACCTACCGTCGACTGCTTGAGGCCGTCGCTACCTTCCCTAAGCCACCACCATTACTTGATTCCCTCGTTGACAAACACAACACCCCTTAAAGATCTCGACCCTGACTTCATCCAAGTCCAGATCAACTTTCGATATCCTAAGGTGGGTTCCTTGGGTGTTATAGTGTTGGAACCGGGCCAATCCACGGTAGAGTTAAAAGATAAATTTCAAAAAAAAAATTCTTATTTAGGATCTATTGGGCCTATGTTGTCTAAATGAATTTTAGATCAAATCTAATAAAGTTTGAAATAAAATCTTATTTTATTTAACTTTGTTTAAAAAAAGTTTTGAATATTTATATTTTAATCAATATGAGATGTTTATATAAAATGGAGTATATCAAATATACTCCCATTTGTGAATGGGTGTAAAGTTACATGTTAAAATTAATTTAGAGAAGGAAACCTTTCATTTCTCTCTCTTAATTTATACATTTAATTAAGAGAAGATTTTGTCTAATTTAGAGAGAGAAACCTTTCATCTCTCTCTCTTTTATTAAATTGATTGACTTATCAAATAACATTTATGACTGAGTTATACTAGGTATTGATTATGAGTATATCCAAATATACTCCAGTGTAAATGTGTAAGTGAAACATAGCAAAAGGATGTATATAGTTAATATATACGTACGTAGATGTTGGGATTTGCATCTATAACGTATATATTGTCCATTTATATGTGCGGTGGTTGTCATAAAATAATTTAAACTTATACTGGAATGTTTATATATATATATATCAAAATTAACTTATGTATTAAATGAAATGAATAATTTAATGTTTGAATAGATTTGAAACAAAAAGTTCTAAATGAAAGGGTAGTGGTGCATTTAAGTGGCGTTAAAGGAAAAAGTGGAAGGCATTTAAATGGAAATTAAGGAAATGTAAAGATGGAAATCTTTTAGCCTTCTTTTATTCTTTCCTTAACTTGTTTTCAAAACATTTTAAACTTGTATGTAAATAAATAAATAAATAAATAAATAAATAAATACCAAATTTAATTTACATATTAAATGAACAAAACTATTTGAATAGATCTGACTAAGTCGATAAAATAGATTTAAATTTAAGATCCAAAAATATCAAATGTTGCCAAGTAAATAGTTTTACTAGTTGAAAATAATAAAGTAGTTAAAGATATTTAATATAGACACACACACACATACATAATTTTGTAACATAAATTATGGCCTAAACAATTCATTATTTTAAAAGCATAAACTATTTAAAAAAACATTTTGTGTGAAATATGCAGATAAATATTTAAATTATGTGTGTGTGTACATTAAACAATTAGGTCATTATGTTTTTAGTTGCAAAACTCCAACAATGATATTTACAACACATAAATGATTCAAATATATATTTACATATGTAGATTCAAATGGTTATACGTGACAACATTTGCACATATAAAGTCATTATAAAATATAAGGGATACAAACCACACTAAAAGATATGATGTATAATTAAAATTTAGTTTATATTATTACTATGAGGAGTAGCCTAAGAAATACACCTTGAGTGAAGATATCTCCTCGGATCTCCAAGATCCACACCCGATCCTTGCAAGAGATGGATGGACTACTTATGTTTCATTATTATTTTTGATGTTTGTATTTGATTTAGAGTTGAAAATTTTTGGCATTTTTTATTTTGTTTTCTACCATGGATGTTAAGAGGAGAGAAAAGTAAATACGAATGAGAAATAATGAATTGTCTATAGAAAATAAATTAGTCTATTTGTTTTAATCAAAGAACGAAACCTCTTCCATTCTATAGTTAAAACTTCCCAAATTAATTCCCTTGATTATCTCTCTCTCTACTCCTCTCTCTTCACATGATATGGCTAAAATTACAAGCCATAAAATGACATAAAATTTCCATAAATCACTTTATGCCATTATCTTTTATTTAAATTACGTCGATATCGTATATCAATGCATACAAATACAACTTTTATGAATACATTCAAATAATGATAAACAACTCACAAACATCGTAAATTAAATAATAATTAATATTTCTTAAATATTAATTAATTTAATCAATTTACAACATTTTATAAGTTAACTAAATCATGTGGTTTTTTGGAGAATTCATTATTACGGTTGTGCGACTCAAAGGCGTGAATTCTGTCAATGATTAATATCGAACAATTTGAATATTAACGTTATGTCACCTTAGCTAGTGGCATGATATTTTGGCTGAATTTATCATTTACACATCTTTTGGTGAAATCTAATTTTATTATTATAAGCGGTATCCGATAGTGATAATTATATACACCAATCCTCTTCATCAAAACTATATTACATTAGGCTTATGGAATTGGTAATGGTCAAAATTCCAATATTGTCCACATTCAACTTTATAGTCCAAAACAAAAGTTCTTAGTTCAATAATAATTATTATTATTAATCAAAGTACTTTGGACAGCGACTTTGCTTTGAATTGACTTTAGTTGACCACGATACTAACATCATATAACCAAGGAAAGAAATCCTCTCTTGAATAGTGTTTCACTTCCAATGCTCTCACTCGACCTTATATAGTCATTCGACGGATGTTGTGCCATGATTTAACTATAACCAAAGCAAAGTTTCAAAATTGAAGATCAACGGTATTCTCAAGTCAAGAGAACTATGTAATTTTTTGACATCGATATTTTTTTAACTTTAGTTATATTAATCAATAGAAAACTATCAAGTGAGTCATTGCATAATTATCTAGTAACTATTAGTACGTAACCCCATGTTGCCTCCAACAATCATAACTAATACACTGCCTAACATCTTGATAGTGTTATGTACTTTAGTCTCAACAGATGTATCGATATCCATTCTTGATACATCTTGACTAGGAATATTTAAAATGGTATGTTTAATTTTATTATGCTAAATTACTCATGGTTACAACACTTTGTAACTACTATCACAAAACATACCATTTATATATTTCCATTAAATATACTTTTAATTAAATTAATTATTTAACATAACATATTGTATCAAGTTTATAATAGAAGGAAAACACTTTTTATTTCGAATAAGATTGGTTATCGAGATAGATATATGTAACAAATTACATAATTGCCCCTATGGCATACCCATAACTCTATCATATGGTGGTTGCGGTGTCACCATCGGCCATGATTGAAGGTAATTCATGACCGATGAACGTTTGGTGCCTGGGACTTGTGATCCAACCTTGCTTTATCCTTGGCCATTACAAACAAGAAACCCTCCTTGAGACGACCCTAAGCACGACCCGAAGTTAACACTACAATAACTTGAGTCACAATGATTTCTTGCTTCTCTAGTATTAACTTCGTGTTTCCCATGACCCTGCTTTGGGTTTTCCTTCACTTAGACTATGGTTTTTTTCATGATGGCCTAGAGTACTTACCCATTCAAGTTGCATTTGCGAATTTTTCCAAAAAGCTATCGATCATAAATTACCGCTTTAAACATCGATGAGACGGTTCTTTTTCGAAGAATGATCACGTTCAGCGCACTCTGGCATTCGAATAATTCCAATTTACAACACTTTTAGTTTTTGCACAATCTCGTGTTCCTACAAAGAATGCTCCGCATTGGTCCGAACAATGATTCCGTTATCGATTATCTGATAACGTGTAAGATCTGACACACGTTTCCATCATGTGCTGGGCTTATTTTCTAGCACGAGTGGGAAATCTACACATAATGGTATGTTTAACATGTATGGGACACAAGACACACTGCATAGATTGACACTTTCGATTTGCCCCGGTCAACCTCCAAAATTTGATTGGTCCACACACGTCGATAATTGTTGCACTTTGGACGTCGGTTACATGGGATTATATTAAAATATAATTTAAAAACAAATCATATCTGACCATGTTTAATATTAAGTTTTTCGGTCCAGAATTACTCGTCACTCTCCTCACTCTGGCATTACTGCTGGGTCGTCAACTCCTTCTAAAGTTGGGTCTACCATGGGTCAAGTCTTGACATCTATACCTTCTGGGACCATGCTCAATCACATCTGAGTTGCAAGGGATGATTGTACTAGTAGCTCCAGTCTAGGATCTACCTCCCCCTGTCAACGAATAGGTCAGTTTAAGGGTCCTGGATCATCCGCATGAATAAATGCCAACAACACGAAATTCCAGAGAACGATGTCTTGCTACCAACACTTAATTAACGGGCACACTATCTTCCATATGGTTATATAGCATGCAACAGGTATATGTGCCTAGGCGGGGTTATGTCACCCTTCAATCTGTTTCTACGAATGTTTCTCCAAGAACTTGGGCTCACTCCCACTCAAGTACACATCAACGGATATGCCCTGCTAAACTCCTTGTACTTCCTATTCATCACGCAATTTCATCGGCCTCTATCCATTGGGGAGTTAACACTCCTTATGAGCTTCAAACAATAGAGTAATTCGCTATTTTTAATTATCATAGAAGCCTGATGCTAATGTAAAGTTATCGCAACACTTCACAATAAACGCTCATATTTCAAGAATAAGTACTTCTTCCGATGCCCCTTCGGATTCAATTGGCTTTAGCTGTCCAAAAGTAAGACCTCTTCCTTTCCATCTTTTTCTATACTTGGATTCTTGTTATCCAAGTGCTTAATTTCTTATCCATTCTCTTCGCATATATTCCCACTTGAAATAGAGGCGATGCGCACTCCGAGACTCTAAGCACCCTTCAAAGAGTCAAAATACGATTCTACACTACCGCTTACCTTTCGAATAAGAAACTTTGCCATTGCGGCCTTCTACACCCTGAATGATTTGTCGTTCTAGCCTAAATTCCACTAAGATGGTCTAAAGTATCCACCAATTCTTCTAACCTTATTCGTAGCTCTAGTGAAGATATTCAATAGGGTGCTAAAGGCCCATCAGGTGTAGCAAACGTTGATGAAACCACGGATAGAGCGGTAGAAGTAACATTGTCGGTGGAGTGCAGATTGAGAGAGAAGGGAGGGTGGAAATGGAAACAATACACGAAGGAGGAGAAGGAAGAGAAGAAAGACAAGAAGATAAAGTAGAAGAGGAAAGCGATAAAGAAAACGATGATGATGTGGACTTTGGCTATGGGGCGGATGAGTCGTACGGAGAGATGTCTCCAAAGGGTATCAAATTTTCTACCCCATCATGTCTGAAATAAATAATTGTCAAGACCTCCCAACAGTCCACTAAACTGAGCATGATGCCAATAGAGAAGGTGATTCCTCTAGCCGCTCCTTTAGAAAATATCTTCGACTCACTAAATGATCTTAACATCCCTATCAACGATCTTCTAAGGAGTATCCTTTGGGTTTCAGCGTCCCATCTGGGGATCTTCCTTGCCGAGGGAGGAAAAACTTTGTATTTACAACCTTTTGAGCACGGTCTGTAGAGCACTTAGGAATATAACACCAACACTCTACACACTATCACGAACAGTCACATATTGTACTCGCTCTTTCATCAACGTTCAGAGATTGATGCGATCTTTTCCTTTTTATTGCAAGTACAATGGGAAGTGACCGCTTCGACTACATATGATCAAGCTTCGGTGAGCGCCGACGAACCACTCCCGAGTCTTATCCTCACTACTCTTCTTCGCATCAAGAGACCGAAGAAGAGAGGTAGAAAAGGAAAGAGAAGGAATACCACTGGATATGGACAGGAGGAAGCAACAAGTTGAAGAAAGATAAAAATATGACCTAGGGAAGAAATCCCATGATTCCAATGATCATCATCATCACAGTCTTGTCTTTGGCTCTCCTTGCCATGCTCTCGGCCTTTACTTTCTTCTCAACAAGTTCCGCCAATCTAGTCTCCCATTACTACTATGCTAACCACCCAAAGACCCAAGGAAGCTTTTGTTCATCAATTTCCACCCCCACATCCTTCGGGCTCGTCAACGGCTGTAATGACCAAGATGCAGGACACTTTTCCTAACCTTTGCCAATAGGGGTGAAATTTGATCACGATATCAAGGACATTCCTCATGAAGAAGCCAATCGTAGAGTTAGAGGGGCTATTGAGCTTGTTGACCAGCTCCACAAATGGAGAAAACTTACCTTCCTCTCTCCGATGTCAGCAGAATCAATCAAATGGACATCCGGACGTTTGCGTAGGAGAGGAAGGATTATGAAAATATGATAGCTAACTACAAGAGAGAGGTGGTCGAGCTCACAAAACAAAGAGATGAAACTAAAAAGTCAGCTGATGACTCCAAAAAAATTAGTCAGCTAGATGTCTAATGCACACAACCAAGCTCTCACTTTATTCAATGATCGGCTCTGAAAGGCTCACTATGGGAATGATCAGCCCATTGATCAAGTAAAAGCCAAGGATAAGGTTATTACAAAGAAAGACACGACACTTCAGGCCAAAGACATAGAAATTCAAACACTCAAGGCCAAAGTTGAAAGAGTCAGAGCCAGTCTAAGTGCCGAAGTGGAGGTGAAAGTAGAAGCTCGGGTCCAGTTTGGTAGTGCTGCGGTTGAAATAAATCAACTTACGGAGCAAGCTACCAAAAAGATAGAAGAAATGAACGCCACTCTATAGAATTTTTTGTATATGTCATCGAAGACAAAAACCTAAAGTGTGACTTTGGTAGATGCATGGGAGGAAAACGTACGTCGTGCGGTTGCATCCGGTGAAAGCTTAACCAAAGATAAACTAAAAGCTAAATACTTAAATGTCAGTGACATCATATCCTTAGAGAAAGGAAAGGCAATTCTGGAAGAAGAGGTTGTGGTGCAACCAAAGCTCCGGTCGAGGCTCCTACTGGTCCTCGCACATTACATCAAGTAGTACCATTATCTCCATAATCAAAAGAGCCTACGATAGAAATTTCAGCTTTTGTGGGGGCTAGCTCTGAGGCTGCCTTTACTATGATTCCAGCTTCCATTACCATGGCCACTAATAAGTCCTACACTCCCACTTCTATTTCTCAACACATCTAGTCATCAATAAAAGAGGGTAAATTAGCTGCATCCCTAGCTATAGAAACTCTGAACAGTGAGGGTATTTCTCTCGTCTCTTCAGTGTTCAAGAAGCTTCAGTTCTCGCCCAAGACCATCACTAACCTTTACTTTACCGTTTGTGAACTTATAGGTCTTCTGTCGTTTCCTCCTCTTCCATTACCAATTACTGAAGGCTTGGGCTCGTTGCTATTTCCACCGAGTCCACCTTTGTGAACACGGGACTAGTCACTCCAATCCTTCCCTCCAGCTTCACCGCAAGTCCCAATTCGGAGAAGGTTGAAGCTCTTGATGGATTGGACGATGCCTCATTTTCCTTGAAGGAATACATTATTATTACTAGTGCTTCCGGCCCAACTAATCCTATTTCCATGGTGAAGAGACTGAAGCTCGACCTGTCAAAGATAAAAGTCAAGAAAGAACTTGGGACTGAAGAACCCACTACCCCAAGACATTCAAATCCTAGCCCAAAGATTCCTTCCCTCAAAATAAAACCTCCAAAGGGTAGTGACACTATGGCTCCTCGAGATCCTCTGACCCCGCTATCGACAAGCCCGAAGATCCTATCGTCGTCACTACCGAAGGAGTGACCACATACTTCGAGAAAAGCACTCCCGGGACTGCAAAACCAGGAAAAGGAAAACCTAAGGATTTGAAGAAGCATCCGAGAAGGACGATCCTAAGGGCGATAGAAAGAGAGGGAAGAAAACGTAGGTTCCCTACTTGGTTTTCTAAAAAGGCAGTTTCGGTGCCTCTTGTCGTACTTCAAAGTTAGATCCTTTTTGGTCTTCATTTTAATGTATTTTTGTTTTATTTTGTACATAGGCCGAGCTTGTGCGAGACGGACCCCTATAACTTCTATATGAAAGTGGTAGATGATAGATAGTCCAGTTGCCTATCAATCCCCATCTTCGAGAATCGATAATTTAGGTGCTTATCTATGAGCATCTATGTTAGACCTTGCCAATCTTCAGGCGTTGATCAAAATAGCTCCTCGACCATCATCATTTTATCCTCGGCCAGATATGTCCCATCGAGCTGCAAATGTGGTCATGGAAATTCTAATTATACACTGATTCTTATCTTCGGGAATTAGTGTCTCGAGAGCCTATATCCATGCCCCCTCTCTTGATATCACCTATCTTCGGGTGTTGATCGAGAACATTTATTGACCATCCTTGCTTATCCTCGTTTGAGTATGTCCTGCCGGACCATGCTTTGAAAGCTTTAGTTGTACACCAGTTCCTATCTCTAGAAACGGTGCTTTTGGTGCCTATCTCTAAGCATCTGCTCTTGGTCTCACCTATCTCTGAGTGTTGACTGAGAATATCCTTTGACTTTCCTCTCTTATCCTCGGCCGAGCATATCCTGCCAAACCGTAACCGTGGTTATCAAAATTTTGACTGTACACTGGTTCCTATCTCTGGGAACCGGTGCTTGGGCTGCCCGACTCTTGGCATCCCTCATTAACTCCGCCTGTCTTTGGGCAGTAGTCAATACCAAAGGGATAAGGGCGAATTATTAAATCGACCCTTATGATTATAATCCTAATACCAGATTAGAGGAGTTGGTCCATACTTATCTCTGGGTACCTGACTATACCGCTAATCATGCACCATAGGATTTTGCTTACAAGAACACGATTCCATTGGTACAAGAAGCTAATTTTATTTATATACAAAATAAGTGGTAAGTCCTACCCTATTAGACTACCCCTAGTTCACTAGGGTGACTTATTTGCAGAAAATAAGGTAAATAAACCTAAGTGAAATAACATCATAACAGGTCGCTATTCCATATCCGCGGGATTGTGATCCCATCGACAATCATTATTCAACGTAGTAGATTGCTCCAGACTCAAACTGCATACCTTTTGTTTTACAAGCGGATATTTCAGATTAATATATAGTGCATGGCATGCTATCTCCGACAATATCCCGTATATATATATGAAGGTATCCAAGCAAACACATCTAGGTTTGCTTAGAAAAAAGTAACCAACTAACTCTACAGTTTGGTGCTAAGCTGAGATCTGATCTCATGGACCCAAGTAGGTTCACCCATATCAATCGGAATGTTGATCATCAAATCAGCTGGTGCTGCTTGCACTTCCTATGACTGCTTCTTGGGATCCATAGTCTTGAAGAATCTGCTATGGTTCCCAAGCCATGACTTGGGAATTGGTTGTTATGCATCTGCTGACGCAGAAATTTCTCTCTACACTCTTTCCTTTTTCTCATCGCTTTGCCTCTCTGAGCTCAGCAACCTAACATTCTTAACCAATGCCACGGTTGCCTCGAATTGATTTGATCCTAATCCTATTGGGATCTTCATCATCAAGCACCAAGGGGCTAGTGCTATCCTAAAACTAGCTAGGAATAGTGGCCAAATATGGCATTATATGCCGAAAATTCATCCACAACCACAAACTTTTGAACCCACACAATCTTGTGGTCTCTATCTCCCAATTCCATGGACAAATCAATAGTCCCAATAGGTTCTTTAGCCTCTCCAGTAAATCCCTAAATCTTGGATTTACATGGCTTGATGTCCTCCGAACTTATTTTCATCCGATCGAATGTCCTTTTAAATAGAATATTTATCGACCTTCCACGATCCACTAAGCCTTGGTGTTCAGTAGGTGGGCCTACAACTATTGTTATCACCACGGGATCAAAGGTTGGCACCTTATTCCTATCAAAATCCTTATTTTGAAAGATTATATCATCAATTATCAACCCTTGCTGCTTAGTCGGAGCTCCATCCTCATTGTCAAAGCAATCCTCCTATGGCACATGGTTAAAAGGACTTGCATACAACTCCATCTCATTCCAGCTTTTCTCCACTGGATGAAGTCCTCCAGTTATTGTGTTAATAACAATTCTTTCATTAGGCCGCCTAGGCCTCTCTCCACTAGGTCCACGTTGGTTCCCTTGGGCATTTGGCCCTTGCGGTCTAATATTCTATCTGCTATCCTATAGCTCTCTAACATATTGCTGCAATTTATTTTTATGGATTAACTCTTCAATGATATCCTTCAAATGATGGCACTTATTCGTGTTATGTCCATGAGTCTCATGGAATAGACAATACTTTTCGAAATGTCTCTTGGCTTTCGTTGCCTCCCTCTAAGGTGGCTATCTATATCTTTCAGTCCCTTACGTAGCAAGGTATATATTTTTGAATGTATTGTTTAGAGTCATATACTCCTCTGGTCTCATATTCCTTGGATGCTTTTGGCATCATTCTGCCTGCCTCTAGTGCCCTGATTCCTCTTTCTTTGGTTATTAGAATTCCCAACATTCACGACTACATTACCATCTCTCAGCGGTTTGTTTAATAGCTACATTACTTTGAATAACTTCCTTTGACTGTCGACCACCAGTCTTTTCGAAAACTGGTCCGTCCCTTCCAAGTTCATGAACTGGTTAGCTTTTCGATGGAACTCCTCCATAGTAGTAGGCTGCTTCATCCTCGGCCATTTTCTAAAATGTTTGTTAGCATGTATTCCCCGAATTAAAGCCATAACCATCATATCCTCATTTGGACTGCTTACATTAGTAATTGCAACATTAAACCTAGTAAGGAAACCCTTCTGTGACTCTTCAGGTCCTTGATAAATGCCTGATAAGGACATTACCTCCTTTGACCAATCAGCATAGAGCCTGAACTACTCCAAGAACTTCTTAGCTAATTCATCAAAAGTCGAGATGGACTTCAGCGTGAGTCGAGCGAACCACATTGATGCAACTTCATCCAAAAAGATGGGGAAACATCTACACCACACTTCATCTGTCACTCTAGCACCATCCATATGCCACTCATACTTGAATAAATGCTACCTGGGATCAGTCAAACCCTTGTACGATGGCATCAAAGGCATTGTAAATTTGCTAGGATATTCTTCCCACAAAATATTCTCTATGAACGGAGTTTTGCTTGGCATAGAACTCCAATTTTCGTTCTTTAGCCAATAGTATTTTTTCACTAACCACTTTATCATATCATCAATACGCTTCTCACTCGCTCGATGATTTGAAAGACAACTATCAGGAGAAGCACCGAGTGTTTGACTCTACAAATGGTCTCAGTTCGCTCACTGACGTCTAGACAATCATGTCCAAGAGAACCACTCCTTCGGACGTTCTTTGATGTCTAATTAGCTCCACAACGGTCATTCGAAGACCAATATCCTAAGCTTCAACATTTGATCCAACTTCATTGCTGGTAACCTATAGATCATCTTTATAATCTAATAGATTGACGATATCAAACCGGGCCCCCTGTATTCCTCAAATTCATTTGGTATTAATCTGCAACTTGTCAGTACCGATATGAATTCTTGTGGCTAGTGCCTTGCGACTTCCTCTACCACTTTTCCCTGCTGTTCCAGTAGCTCGCTTCTTTATCTCTTATTTTCCATCTCTTTTGTTCTGACTAAAAGTAGATGAATTCTCCTCTTCTAAAAGGTGACGCATCTCTTCTGTTCCTCCTGGGTCTTTTAGACTACTTGGTCAACAAGACAACGATAGTATCCATCTTGTTAAGGTGAGCCTTTTGACTATCTACCATTCTTTGATTCATCTTGGCCATCATTCGATCAAACTCTCCCTTTTTCATCATCTCCTGAGGAGAAGATGGTTTTGGCAATGCAGCTGCCGGTTAGTTAGTCTCCTCATTATGGTAGGAAACTTCATCTTCTTCACTAATAACTGCCCTAGATCTATAAGATCTCCTAAAGTCCATTAATTCCAATATGAAATCCATTTACACTTTAGACAAAAAACCTTATGAAATTAAATCCTAGACGTTTAAATCCATAATAGAAAGCAAGATCTATGCCTAAGAAGCTTTGTTCTTAATGAAAGTACCAAAATGTTAGGCCAAAAAGTGGTCATGAAGTTAGGCACTTAGATAATAAGAATCTTAGTATGGAAAAGGATGGAAAGGAAGAGGTCTTAATTTTGGACAGCCAAAGTCGATTGAACCTAAAAGGGGCATCGGATGAAGAAGTACTCATTCTTAAAGTATGAGCATTTATTGTGAAATGCTTCGATAACTTTACATTGGCACCAGGCTTCTAAGATCATTAAAGATGGCGAGTCACTCCATTTTTTGAAGCTCAAAAGGTGTGTTAACTCCTAAAGGTTTGTAAAGGTCTCCACCTCTATACCCATACTATCAAAGAGTATTACTAAGTAATACTGTCAGATAATATGGATAATGAGGCGATTAAGGTACATACGTGAATATTCCCTTGGGCTAACACTGATATGTATTTAAACATCAAATATAACTCACCACAAAATGTACTCAGTATCGGCACAAAGCAATAAACACGTGTGCCTTTAGGATAGAACAATACACAATACACATAAAAAATAGAGACAGAGTCTGAATCACAACGATAATGTATAATACTAAATATACAGGGTTTATCCAACATACATCACATAAACATATACAAGATATTATAGAATACAAAATGAAGAACTATTATGCTACATTACTAGCCTCCTCTAAGCCCAGATAAATCATCGTCCATGTACCTCAAATGACTCGGACTAACTCGAGTATTATATAAATAACACACGGGTAAAAATGTATCTAAATCAAGGGGTTGTACATATATTTAAATATATAATATACATAATAAAATAATGAAGACATACATACAATGATATAACAAAATAGCAACAACCAAGAAACCCAACATAAAAATGTCATCACCCATAGAATTCATCAAATCATAAATCACGAAACAAAGTCAATTGGGTGAATCATGTATATCCAAAAATCATCATGAAAATCCAGGTTTCATCAATATATAAGATATCATCAAATGTATCTCTCAATCTCGAGTAATAGAATACCAACATAAACATAAATATAGGCCGCTTATCAAAGAAATCATATATAATAAAATATATGAGAATCCACTATACTCTGGACATTTATCCAGATATAATCTCATTTCCTCATAGGTAAACAAATCAGAATAAATTGTGATGGGTGAATGACTATACGACAGACACAAAGTCCCAATTAGAGTCATATATACATCAATAAAGTAGGTCACTTAACCCTGGGTCGCCTAACCCATATATATACTTCAGTGAGGTTCATCAAAGAATATGCATACCACTCCGTTGGAACCAGAGGAGAGACTGATGTCCGTCTGCCCACTCCAGGAGCCCAGGGTCACCTAACCGGATCTGTCCCTATAGTCTTCAGTCACTTCGACAGACATCATGACACATATCCACCAATGACTTATCCATACATAGCCTCTTAGTCCTAACCCAGCTTTTCCCTAAAAAGTAACAAACTGCTAATCTATGTGACATAAAATGGGGCTATATGGAACCTACCTTATTAGGTCACCTAACCTAAATAACGTGATATAGGGCATCAACCCTATGGGTCACCTAACCCAAATCTTGTAATGCACATCAAATATAATGTCCAATAAAAAAGGTATCGTGGATCTGTGGAGCGACCCCAAGATCAAGCCGCTAGGGTGGATTCTAGCCATCTGGTTCTTGCCAACGCCAATAACATGACTACATCATGATAGTGGCACACAATATCAATAAATGTAAAGTTACCTACCATGCTCCCACCTATGAGCATCACCTCACTTATGTACAATCTCATAATACTATTCCCATCACGTGGGTGCCATCTACTTATAAATAACTGAATAAATATCACAACAACGTCCTATACCACTACGTGATACTCAAACGTTTATTCACTGCTTATAAACTACACTCAATCTCCTCGATATTATATATAACAAGTCCATGGAATAATTAGAGAAATATTACCGAATGCCCCATCACAAATGATATTATAACTCCGTTTATTCAAATTCCTTGTTACATTAAATTGGAATCATCACAAAATCACATAGAAGGATGTCATCATCGTATCATATCAAATCACTAAACAAAATCAATATCAATGGTGAATCAATCATATAGTCCAATTTAATATATAAGAAAAGAATAATTAGAAAAGCAATATAAAATAGATTATTCAGTTAATTACATATAAAACAAACAAATCAATGCTTAATAATAATCATTCACAACATATACTCTTAGTTATACTCATTGATTATAATTTTTTTAATGCTTAAAATATAAATTAGAAATATTTCTTATTTTTAGAAATTATATAAACTTTTAAATAATGACTTTAAGCTAATTATAACTTTCTTTTCAATGAATTAATAATTTTAATAAAACCTCACTTCAGTAAATATCATATTCTAGAATTAATAAAACTAGCAAAACATTTATATATTCAATAATTTCATACTATTTGAATAATACTCCATATAAGGATTTAACACTATAATTTTCTTTCAAATCCTTATTTATATTCATATAAAACATTCAAAACAATTTAACGAATCAAATATAATTTATAGAAATCACTATATAATTTTGTATAATTAAATTCTATTTCAAAATAATTTATAACTTCTAAAGTAATTCTACTTTTATTTCAATCCTTTAAATATAATTCAAATCCATCATTTTAAATTCAAAGTATTTGTAACTAAATCCATTAAATAATTTGAGAATATTCAAATATGAATTAGGAAAATGTTTTTGATGTAATATTATTTCTTTAAAAATATAATTTATAAAATAGAAATATATTTTATTTTGCCTTAAAAAACAACTCTAAACTTATAATATTCTATAATAATGATTTTAAAAAAGAATTTCATAACCAAAAGAAAACTATACTTATATATTTATAATTAAATTATATTATAAATTTAAAAATAATTAAATTGAATAAAATTTAGTAAATTATTTATAAAATACTTTTAAAAATTATTTTAAAACCCTTAAATAATATTTCTAAGATATTCAATCATTCTTTAATAAGAAATGAATAAATATCTTTTTATAAAATTATGGAGTAAAATAAATCTACAACATATCAACGAATATTACCATAAATATCGTGTGACCCGAGTCGAGTTTCATCAAACTTCGGTCATCCATAAATTCACGCATTGACAAAAAAAATATTTAGTTCAATTCACAAATGGATAGGGTTCCATTTGTAAATCAACACTACCAACTAACACAATCGACCAATTATCACAACATATCCATACTAACCAAATTCATCATAATACCAAACTAATAATTCAATTAAGATATGCATTCAAATGTTGGGATATATATAAATATATATAACTTGCAAAGAATATCAATATAGTTATGAGTTATAAACTCACTGAAACGAGGCTTGCACACAAATTGACGACTACACAGCTTTCCAATGCAGCAACCAATCCATGGCCAGCAAGCCACATCACCGGGTCCATGTCTTCGATTTGGAAGCAATCCATCGCTTACTTCACATCGTTGTCCAACTAAGCATGTTAGAAAATACTTCATCGAAGCTGCCAATAGCACTTATCAACCATCGCCGCACTTCACCATCCCTTATCGCCGCCAGCAGCTGCCATTTAACCCCATGAACGCACATACATCAATTCGACTGCCTGTCACAATGCAACTTCCATCCCTTCCATTGATTCGCTCACCGCCATCAAGTCGATTGCGACCTTCTCCATTTGCATGCACAAACATCCCCTCTGAAATCGACTTAGTTGTCAGCCCAATCACCTAACCACGATCTATTCTTTTGATTCACGATTTTGGTTCTAGATTTTTTGGGAGGATTTTGGGCTTTTGGAATCAAAAATTATGAAGGGGCATGGGCTGGTTTTAGGGAAAAAATAAAGGAGAGGGAGAATGAGTATAAGCCAATTTAATTTTGGGCCTTTAAAACTAATTCGATTTTTTTTAATTAACTTCCTCCACACCTAAATTTAATTATTTAATCCTTGATATTTGTTGATTAATATGCTTTAATCTAGTTTGAATTGATCTACACTTCATTCGACAAATTATATTTCGGTAACTAGATAATTTTATTCAACAATAATTAATTATCTAAAAAGAATTTATTAATTTAATTCAATTGATTAAATCAAAATCTTATATTAAATGGAATTTAATTAACTAATTTCTAATTAAAATTTATCAAACATCAAATTTAAATATTTTATTTTAATTAAATTTATTTATTTACATGGCGTAGAAAGTATGGTTGTTACAAACATCTCTCCTTATAAAAATTGCGTCCTCGCAATTTCCTATAAGAAGACATCAAGCAACACATACCCTAACTTTCTTTATACATACAGTCTTCTATCAAATTTAAACTACTCAATCCTCAATGTGGCTCTAACATTCCAACTTATCTTATCGTATGCTACTATTATAAATAGATTCAATTAACAACTTTCTATTTTTCCCATATGATATATTTTGGGGAAAAAAATTAAGTGTCAAATTTTCTAGAAAATTTCGGCAGTCTCTTTTGTACGGAGAGCATTCCGAAAAATCAAAAGACAAATAATTATACTGTATACATCACGAAAGAGGCATCCCAACAATGGGGCATCCTAACATGGGGAAACAACATAATATATATATATATATATTTATGTGTGTGTGTGTGTGTGTATATATATATGTGTGTGTGTGTGTGTGTATCCAAACGCATAAAACATACCTTTGCTTTCCATTTTAAGCGATTTACTTAGTTTTTAAGCGAGCAAAACAAGCTTGCACAAACTCAACCCAAATAGCCATCTTTATGTACCTAAGCTCAACTCAAATAGCTCACATGAGATCATATAAAAGTGTAAAGTTATATTGCATTCATATAATAAAGGAAAAAAATCACATTCTAAATCAAGTCACTTTTGAACTTACTTTAACAGACCAAAAGCACATAATTATGTGTCGTTCTTCAAAGGAGAAGTTGTAGCATGATGAATCATGTTTCCAAACATCTTACGGAACTTGAAAATGTGCATTACATCAAAATTTATGGCAATTTTACAAACCAATTCGAATTCTAAAATAGAATTTAAAATGTAGCCCCACTTGTTTAATTGCACGTTTTTGCTTAGAAAATTTCAAAACTTTCCTAACACTCAAAATAAATGTTGTTGCACATGTTTCAAGATTTCCAAAATAGGCAAGATCGTCGAAATCAAATAAACCATTTGAAAATTATGATCAAAACAGTTCAGCGTTGTTTTGAATGATTTTACTTTCAGGACAGCGATATATATTGTTTTTAATTTGTGTTTTAATCATTGTTATCATCAAAATTTCGCATATCTAAACAAAACGTGCTATGTAATAGCATAGCTTTTTAATAAATTTAAAATCATTGAAAATAGATGAATGGTTTGAAATTTATGGACAAAACAACCTATGCATTGTCAACGCACTTTATTACTTTAGCTAGAAATTTTTTTTATATAGTGTCTAAATTTTTTTTATATTCAAAGTGCATTTCACTCTAACAAATTTTTAAGTTTAAGCTTTGAAATTTCAAAAGTGAAATTTCATTTAGCCTTAATTACAAAATAATTTGTACTAATCTTCTCTTATATTCTCAAATATTATTTTAATTTCAAACCATTCCCAATACCCAAATATGAAAAATGAAAATCGATATTTAAAATCTCTTATTCACATCAAAATTTATAAAACCACGTTACAATAATTTAACAATTTTGAAATCCCATTTCCCTAATAAAAAAACAGCAATAGGATTTGTGAAATTGAAAATTCATCCCATTACCATACTAAAATTTTTATTTCCTTTTACATTGAATTTCATATCTTTTGAAATGATCTCAAAATAACTTTACATAAATTATTAAAAAATTTCCAATATATGTTTTACCTTGCCAATAATATAATTTTTTTTCAAACTATTTTGTTATTCTTTATCAAAACACCATAAGATATTTTCTTTTCAAAAATATAACTCAATTCACTCCTTTAAAATATTATTTGATCTTCAAAACAACCTTCTCGAAATCATTACTAATATTTATTTTCCAAAATTTCTATTTCTTTCAAATTTATATTCAACTTACCTTAATCAATTATTCACTTTTGAAAATATTAATTCCTCTTCAAAAACATTATTTTTATTTCAAATATTCTAAAAACATTCTCGTCTCCAAAATCTCGACGTTATTAAAAATATAATTTCCTAAACATTATATTTTTCTATTTAAAATATTTTACTCTTTTCAAACCATCATGTCAAAATATCTCGTCCTGGTGTTTAGGAATCTCTATCGATAAAGTTAGTCAGGCGCATCAACTAGAATTCTTAAATCATCAAATGGACAAATTAACACGAATTTAATAACACAATTTTTTTTTCAAGTGTTTTAATTTATATAATTAATTTCCTTACTTTGTAAAAATTACATGCTTTCTTTTAATAGATCCATATATTAAAGGTGATTACATTAATACTCAAATAATCTATCACTATCACATACAATCAAGCAATCAAACATCCAGAAACCAACCATATTTGTCCACAACTAAGCATTCAATTTGATTGATTTATTTCATTTCACATTTTAGTTATATATATTATTAATTTCTTAAATAATTTAATTATTCCCAAGCGATTCAAATTTAGACAAACCATTGGCTTCTAATAATATTTGGTTCCATCCAGATTTAAGTGGGTTAATAAATATTTGAGCGATAACTCCTACTCAATTCCCACATTTTAGACTAGGCCAGTTGAAACAAAAATTAATACAACCAAACATGCATCATACAATCAAACAAACAAACACCTTCAACAAAATGTTATTTATCGACATCCACTGCACACTCTGATCACCAATGGATCATTCTACTCTATTCAAAGCCATATAGAGGTTTATTCACCTTCACTAATGCCAACACTGCTGGTCTGACTAACTACCCTTAAATTCCATATGGAAACAAAACACTAAATAGATAGGGATAGGAATAATAATAATAATAATATATAATCAAAAAATAACAAATATGTCCCTAGATGATTACCCTAGTAATCATCATATTCTATTGCTTTCCCTTTAATATAGGGTAACTATCCAACACAGCTGAGGGGACATGGACTCTAAGTCTCATCTAAGGTCAAGACTCATGTCTGTTATATATAATGTATTGTTTTGAACCTAGTCCAATATCAAATTGTAAACACCCCCAACTATATACCCATACTATCCAATAGTATTAGTGGGTAATAGTATCAGATAATACGGAAAATGAGGTGTGGAGTACACATGTGAATATTCCCTTGGGCTAACACTAGTATGTATTTAAATATCAAATATAACCCACCACAAAACGTACTCAGTATCGGCACAAAGCAATAAACATGTGTGCATCCAGGATAGAACAATACACAATATAGAGAAAATATCAGGAAACATAAAGTTCGAATTACAGCGATAATATATAATACTAAATATACAAGGTATATCCAATATACATCACATGAATATATAAAAGAGGTAATATAATACAAAATGAAGAAATATTATGCTAAATTACTAGCCTCCTTTAAGCCCATAAAAACAAGCTAGTCTCATCGTCCCTGTACCTGAAATGTCTTGGACTGACCCGAGTATTATATAAATAACATACGGGTCAGACTGTATCTAAATCAAGCGGTTGTACACATATATAGATATAAAACATACATAGTAAAATAGTGATGAAATACATACAATAATATAACAATATAACAACAACCACGAAACCCAACATATAGATGTCATCACCTATAAAAACTCATCAAACCATAAATCATGAAACAATGTCAATTTGGTGAATTATAAATATCCAAAAATCATCATCAAAATCTAGTAATCATCAATATACGAGATATCATTACGTATATCACTCAATCTCGAGTAATAGAATACCAACATCAACATAAATATAGGCCACCCTTCAAAGAAATCATATACAACAAAATATGTGAGAATCCACTATACTTTGGACATCTATCCAGATATAATCTCATTTCCTTATATATAAAAAAATTAGAATAAATCATGAAGGCTGAATGACTATATGACAGACACGAAGTCCCAAGTAGAGTCATATATACATCAATATGTTTGTCCTTTAACCTTGGGTCGCCTAAGTCATATCTATACGTAATTGAGATTCATCAATAAAATATACTAAACTACCACTCTGTTAGAATGAGAAGGGAGACTGATGGCCGTTTGACCACTCCAAGGGCCCAGGGTCACCTAACCGGATCTGCTCCTACAGTCTTCAGCTACCTCGATGGGCATCATGACGTATATCCACCAATGGCTCATCAACGCATAGCCTCGTAGTCATGAACCTGTTTTACCCTAATAGGTAATAGACTGCTGGCCTATGCGACATAAAAAGGGCCTGTAGGGCACCTTCCCTATTAGGTCACCTAACCCAAATATCATGATATAGGGCACCTACCCCATGTGTTACCTAACCCATATCTCGTGACACGCATCAAATATAATATCCAATAAAAAAAGTGTTGTCGATCTAGGGCACGACCCGAAGATCGGGCCGCTAGGGTGGATTCTAGCCATCTGGTTCTTTCCAATGCTAAGAATAGGAGTACATCAAGATAGTGGCATACGATATCAATAAATTTATTGGCACCTACCCTGCTCGCACCTACGAGCATCATCTCACTAAAGTACAATCTCAAAATACTATTCCAATCATGTGAGTGTCATCTACTTACAACGAATAACCACATAAATATCACAACAGCGTCCCATACCACTGCATGATACTCAAACATTCATTCACTGCTTATAAACTACACTCGATCTCCTCAATATTATACATAACGAGTCCAAGGAATAACCGGAGAAATGTTATAGAATACGCCATCTCGAACGGTATTACAACTCTGTTTATTTAGATTCATTGTTACATAGAACTGGAATCGTCACAAAATCACATAAAAGGTTGTCATCACTGTATCATATCAAATCACTAAACAAAATCAATATCAATGGCATATCATTCATATAGTCTAATTCGGTATACAGGAAAAGAATATAAAATAGATTATTCAATTAAATACATATAGAATAAACAAATTACCACTTAATAATGAATTGTTCACAACATATACTCTTTGTTATACTCATTGATTATAAAATAACTGTTAACCCAAAAAATGGATCAACACCCTGGTTTAAGTTTGAAAGCACCAGCCCTATTCTGATAGAGCAATATCATAGATCACAGATATAAGAATAGAAAAGTAAAAGAAAGAAGACAGAGAATTTTTATAGTGGTTCGGCTGTTAGTAAAGCCTATATCCACTTTATATTTTTAATATAGACTGATTATTGTTACAAAATGTGTTTGATTTCAAGACTTTGGTTATCTCTAAGTAGATTGAATCCCCAAAGTTGGAATCCACTTGAGAATCACAGTTAATTCCTTTTGAGATTGTTGTGAGGGAGGCAGAGAGTGAAGAATGTTTCCAGCAGAGCTTCATCAACAAGTCCGGAGAAGATCATGTTTATGTTGCAGGTTGGATGGTATTTATAGAGAACAGATGACTTCTAGGCCAGGCAGCTTCATCAACTGCTCGCAGGTAGGTAGGGAACCATGGGTCGCTAGCGACCCATAGAGTTAGCTCATACGCGAGCTAATAACTGAGCTATTGCATTGCTTGGTTGCCTCATTGATTAATTAGGGAGAAGCATGGGTCGTTGGCGATCCATGGTGTATGGGTCACTAGCGACCCAAACAGTTAGCTTATTTTATTTTGCCGTATTTCTTTCTTCCTTCTTTTCTTCCATTTAGCACAGCGACCTTCCATTTTGCATAGGTTGTTAGCGATCCATAGAGCATGGGTCGTTGGCGAACCAAGCACTTAGATGTTTTTTGAGTTTGCAGTTTGGGTTGTTTCCATGGTCTTGTATCGTCGTTGCTTGTGCAGTCTCGCTGCACGTTGTTTCGTTTTGATGGTAGTTTTCTAGTTGTTTACACTCAACTGTTGATTGGGCTGGAAAAATACTGGTCTCTTGGTTTACTCGATCTCAGTTGTTCAGTTGTTGTCCTAGTAATGTAGCTTGGCTCTCGTTAATTCTTCTCCTTAGCCTTTCCAGTTAAGTTCTGAACCATTCAGACAACACGAGATTGGTTTGCCTCCTGTTGGATCCTGCTAGGTTAGAAACCCGGATGGCATTTGCCCTCCGGAGTACATCTTTATTGTAAACGAGGCATGCTCTGGAAGTTATCGCTTTCCATATCTATCCGTCGATTTCCAAGCGATTGCATTGGAGTTTCATGAATGCGTGGCAAATCATGTTGTTGGTCATCTGAATTTGGTTATGACTGCTGTTGCTTTCCATAACAGATCAAATTTCTTCAATAAGTTTCCCGAATTGCTTCAAAATGATGGACAAATGTCAGAGGATGAAGCGGAGAAAAAATTTACCCTCTTATTATGGGTCACTAGCGATCCATTGTTTATGGATCGCCAGCGTTCCATACGAAATTGCCTTCAAAAGTGGGGTCTCTAGCGATCCATTATGGATCGCAGGCAACCCAATTCCTAGCCAGCGATCCATATGAAATTGCCTTCAAAAGTTGGGTCTTTAGCGATCTATTATGGATTGCAGGTGACCCAATGCCTTAGCGAAAATTGGGCTTCACTTTTCGTCTACCTACATATATGTGAGCCGACCTAGCATCTCATTCGACCCGAACTACTCTTGCTTCTTTACGTGATCCAACTTCTTTGCAATTCAATTCCAGGCAATTCAAGCACTTGCTCGAGTTGATTATCACCTCCTTAGATCCATTTCATCCAGGCGCCACGACGTGACTCTCTCCTTGTTTTTCGTGAAACCCTAGCCGACCCATTATTTTGTTGTTGATTCACACTATCGATTCTAAACCCTAGCTCACCTTTGAATAGTTGCCGACCTAGCATTAGCCTGCCACTGATCCATTTCATAGTTCGCTGGAGTTGGACTTCGATTACTCTTGTGTTCTTGAATTCAATCAGAGGTGCGTTTGCTTAATTGGTTTATTAACTACTTTGTTTGTGTAATGATTCGATGATGAGTTTCCATTTGTAATGTCGATCGCGAGAAGTTTGAGTTGATTGCAATTTAACAGGTCAGATAGCCAATCGGGTCTTGAGTTCTCTCCCGGAATGACGTTTGGGCTTCGGCCCAATGCTCGACGCATTTTGCTCTTTTTACTCGTTAGACCGGAATCAACTTGTGCCCAGTTTTGTGAATGTCACTACACGACATATCATCAGTCGATCCCGATTCTTCTAGAGAATTTGGGCTTATCCTGCTTGCTTGTTGCACACTCAGCGTTCCTGTAGTGAGAAGAGTTTTTCGTGTCGCTTCGGACAACGTATCCATTATCGATCATTGATTGATAACGGGTAAGTGTACATGAAGTAGAAAAAAAAGCAGAAAACAAAGTGACATGGGAAGTTCTTTTCTTCTTCCACTGCGGGCGAACTATCTACACGGGATTGGGCGTTTACAGTGTTTCGAGTGTCGAGTTTATCCCATATAGATAACACACTGCACTTGCCCCAGTTCACACTTGAAATCCGACGTGTCGACTACAAGTTAATGTTTCTTTGGAATTCAAGTGTGGCGGGAGACGATATTAGTTTAGGATAGATTTACCTGACCGTTTCAGACGCGAGTTCTGTTATTTAGAATGAAGCAGCCATCCATGGGTCATAAGTCAAGTGGGGGAAGCTCGACGCTCTCAGAAGCCGAGTCGTCATCCACTTCGCAAGCTCAGTATGGCTAGTTACTTCCGGTTAGGCCAATCGTGGATCGAACACCTCCCAACTTTAGAGTTCTACTTAATCCGCCCGAGAGAGCTTCATCAGTGGTTTCTGCCAAGGTCCTTCATAACATCTATGCGCAACACGGGATTCCCGAAGAGCATGTGCGTTTTCCAAAGAACGACGAATTCGCTCATATGCCTCCCTCGGGGTACATCGCTTGCCACCAATACATGTGTTTGAATGGAGCCGTACCTCCCTTCAATGACTTTCTACATGTGACTCTCTTGAACTTGGGTATTACCCCATTTCAACTTCATTCGAATGGCTACACCATCTTGACTTGCCTACATGTCCTTTTCATGCGGGTGTTCAACCGCGCTCTAAGTTTTGATGAGTTGTGGTACTTTCTGGCATTCAAGAGGAGAGATGACTGTCCCTCCTTGATCATAATTGAAGCCCAAAGAAATTGGAAAATCGTCCTGTGCTTGCAAAGCAACTTATCGCAATTCCAGGCACAATATTTCTTTGTCAGATGCCCCGAGGGGTTCAATCGTTGGTGGACGACAGGGGTAGGCTTCATTTTTATTCATCGGGCTTTTTATGCATTGCAATGGAGTTCCTAACTAACCATATGTCTCTTGCAGTTATTCCAAGGCCGAACAGAGATGCATGACTCGATGAAGTTAGTTAGACTTTAAAGGCTATCGATGCGGAGGAGAGAAGCGTTAAAGTATTACTGACTGATGAAAACTTGCATCGATATGGACTATGGGCTCCGGTTAGACCTACTGTTCAAGTTGAAATTCCCTCTCCTGCTTGATCCAGGGTTCATACGAGATCTATTTCCTCCTCCCATGATTCTGAAGAAGGTGACTCCCAAGAGAGAGAAAGCCCGTCCGGAGGATCAATCGACGAAGCCCGTGAAGGGGGAGAGGCTGTTGCGACTGGATTAATTGGCCCAGGTAGAGTGCCTCCAGTTTCGAAGGAAGCAGAAGAGTAGTTCAAACAAAGAGAAGGCAAGGCCGCGTTGGACTTGGGAAAGGAAGATGGAGAGTTTGAAAGTAGTAGTGATGAGTCCACTGCCAGTGATTACCTCTTGTCTGAATCCGACGGTAGGGACTCAGAGTCTTGTGATGAAACTCTGGGTATGAGCCCCTTTCTTCTGAGCTTGCCTCTTCCAAATATAAGTAATAAAGGAAAAGCTCCAGAGTCTGGAAGGCATCGAGACTCTCCAAGTAAAGACGTCAGAGTGGAGTTCGGGGATTTCAGCGATGTTTATATTGACTTTGATGAGCTCATGAAAGATGATTTTAAATTTGTTCCGGCGCCTCCTTGCTCGGGTGATATCACGCCAGAAGTTAGCCCGGTTCCGCCCACAACAGCTGAAATTAGTCTGATTCCTCCCACGACGGTCGTTCTTCCCGATTCGTGATGACGTTTTAGGCCTGCCTTTGAAACACAATACACGTCACGCTAGGATTACACTCATTTTCATTCATTTCTCCATTTTCGTTGTGTTTATTCTATGCTTTTGAAATCTTTTTGTATGTTTTATGCCAGATATGATAAGGGGACGAGGTTTCTATAATGACTTTGAAGAGTTTACTGACTCACATCAGTATTACAAGTGCACCTCCGCCCGTCATCAATTCCGAGAAACGGAGGAGGAAAGAACTCGAAGCTGAAACCCGCCGCTAGGAAGAAAGGGATCGAAGCCGATCGTATAAAGGCGGGTACGAGAAGAGGAGATCACTTAAGGAATGGGATGAACTGTCAAAAAAGTTGAAGTTTGAACACCGTCCTCATTCTTCAGAGCTCGCCCCAAAACATTCTTCTACGGGCCAAGAAATTCTATTACTTCTGCCCCGCTTCTGCCTTCGACTCACATTTCGTCATCTTCCATTGTTACTACTGCTCCCGGTGCTTCTCGCACCCACCGGAGACCTGCCTATGTCCTTCCTTCGAGCCCCCCTAAACTTGAGGTAGCACTTCCTGGTTGGTTCTTGAAGGGGGTTATGTTCGATCGCGATTTGCGACCAGTCCGTAAAGATTCGTATATACCGCACCTCCAAGCCATTCAGAGTGACTTAGAACAGGCTGAAGGATGGGAGAAACTCTGTAAACAATTGGCGGATACGAATCACAATAATTATCAGGAGATCCTCTCTTTCGAATCAGAGAAGGATGACTTTGAGAGGGCATTGGCCGATCGCGACGCTAATATTAAGCAGCTAGAAGAGGAGAAAACAGCGGTGCTGCAAGAGTGCAAGAGAAATGCTGACTTGATGAAAGAGGTGAAAGAAGCCCATACCCGAATAGAAATCGTCTATAGAGACGGGAAAAAAAGGTTCACACAAAGGAGGAAAAATTAAAGCAAGTGGTAACTGCCTACAGCGCGTCGATTGAGGCTCAATGGAAAACTATGCTGATCATGACCTCATCGTTGAAGGGCACAACAATACCATTTCTGACCAGGATGAGATCATTGCCAAGTTACATGCTCC
Source organism: Allium fistulosum (assembly GCA_030737815.1). Lineage (NCBI taxonomy): Eukaryota > Viridiplantae > Streptophyta > Magnoliopsida > Asparagales > Amaryllidaceae > Allium > Allium fistulosum. The sequence continues at coordinate 6,509,443 of JASFAW010000015.1, forward strand.
GGTCACATAGCTCAGTGCCAATAAGTCTGCCGCTGAGGTTGAGAAAGTTGCTGTGAGAGCGGATTATTTGGAGCTCCAAAACGCTTTTGAAAGAAAGATGGAGAAGCTTGGTGCAACCATCCTAAATTTTTATGTTAACTCCTTGTTGCATCAATAAAGTCTCAGTTATCTGGGCTCAAAGTTCCCACGCACTCTTACTCTGGTATGGGAAAAAATCTTGTATCGATTTTCTGATAGCGGCGATGTCTACACCGAGCAGGAGTTAGAGGAAGCTTATCTGAATGAAGATTCGAAGAAAGCGTTGCTCGAGGGTCGGGAAATTCTTCGAGTTGAAAGAGAGCAGGAGGCCACTGGTGCTACCTTGATGACCTCTACCGAAGCGCTCACCAAGCCTTTTATTTCTAGCGCGGGTGAATCATCAAAGCAGCCTCATGACCTCCCAACAAGTTTGGGACTTGAACATCTCCCTCAGGTAGTGAAGCCATCAAAAGAGGGCAATGGTGGGGAGTTTGAGGTTGCCATTCTTGACCGTTCCTCCGGTGTAGGTAATGTCCTTGCCTCCTCCGAATTTGGGAGTTTCCAACTTGCGCCGTAAGAGAAAGAGGAATTTAATGCTTTCGCTTTTGATCTTATAGGTCCTTCTACTTTCCCCGTTGATGTGCCAGCTTCTTCGACGCCCAGACCTGTCGCCATTTCCACATCTTTCATGATTGTCTCTGATCCTGTTCCAGCTTCCATATTTGCATCTGGCTCACAACCGGGACCGGACTCGAAAAGATAGCCGCGCTCCACGGCCTAGATGACCCTTCTGTGTCTTTGGAAGGTGATATAATGGCAACAAAGGCAAGGTGCAGGAAACTCAAACGGAGCAACCATAGAATACTCAACACGATCTGGTTGCTGTCAAGAAGGAAAAGGTAGAAGCGATCAAGGCCTCAAAGAGCTCTTGGAAATCTAGAAAGTACAAGGGAAAGGGAAGCTCTTCTGAGAAGGTTTTGGAGGAAGATGAGGACATTGCCACCAAGGTGTTCGTTGACATTACCGGCAGCGATAGCACTCCCGAGAAGAAGCAGAAGCTGCCGATCAAGGGCGGAAAGGGGAGAGGCGTTGAGCGGCTTATATGGAGACTGACTTGATTTTGGTCAACAGCTTGCACGAAGGTTGACTTGTTTTTGTTTCTTTTTGAGTCATTCTGTTCAAATGCAGAGTCTGCACTTTGCATCTTTACTGTGGAGTCTGTATTTTCTTTTTGTTGGCCGGTGTTGTGTAGATACGGCCCCTACATTTTGACCCTATGTATAGAAAATTATAAGCAATATATTGATATTTTGACTGTATTCTCATCTTCATTCTCATATATGTTCTATGCACTTGTATTTGTTTATTTTATATTTATCTAGTTCTGTGATTACAGTCAAAGCCCTTAGTTTGAAGTAACAAATCTTAGAAATTAACAACACTTTAGAAATTAACAACACTTTAGAAATTAATAAAACTCTGGAATTTAACAGTTAAATTTTTTTGTTAACTTCTTTGTCTAAAATTTTTTTGTTTAAAGTGACAAAATTTTTTGTTTGGAGTGACAGAACTTCTGAACTTAGAGATTTCACGTGTTTTTGTTTAAGTACCGATGTATGCCCCCAGTTCACAAGACTGTTTACTTCAAATAATTTTCAGACAACCGGAAACTTAAGGTTTAGATAATTCTTATATCAAACTTGAGATTTGGCTAAGTCGCGGCTTGATTTTCCTTCTTTCGGAAGTTTTGCAACTTTAGCACGTAATTCCAGTCTCTGGGGATATTCTTCCAAGTATGCAATTTATGCGTGTTTGAGAGGTGCACATTGCATAGGTTGGTTGAGGGCAGTTTTAGTCATTAAATGTCTATAGTTGAGACTTTTCAGTTGGTTTATAGCATTCCAATTTCGTTGGAGTTGTGCTCATTGTTCCTGATTATAGGAGCGGTTGGCGCTGGTTATGAGATGCGCGGTTTTCGGCGCTCCTCTGATTTTCCTATCTTCAGGAAGTATGAGGAGTTAGTGTTTTTGAATTTAGTTCACGGATTATAGGGTGCGCGGATTATAGGGTGCGCGGCTTTTAATTTACCTCGGTGTTGCCTATATTCGTGCAACGTGAGGAGTTGTTATTTTAGTGCGTGGCTTATGAGGTGCGCGGCTTTTGTTTTTCCTCGGTGTTGCCTATCTTCGAGCAACGTGAGGAGTAATAATTTTAGTGCGCGGCTTATGAGGTGTGCGGCTTTTGTTTTTCCTCGATGTTGCCTATCTTCGGGCAACGTGAGGAGTTATAATTTTAGTGCGCGGCTTCTGAGGTGCATGGCTTTTGGCACCCCTCGAAGTTTCCTATCTTCGGGAAACTCGAGGAGTGTTAGTTTTAGCCCTCTCGATGTTGTCGAAGCAACACCGGTTTTTGGAAGGCAAAGACCGGGTTTCGCCAATCTAACGGTTTGAGTTGATTTGCTACCGTCGACCCGACGGGTAATCATTGTGAATACGGTTTTGTTGGTTCAAGAAGCAAACTTTATTAAGGAAAGTAGGGCAGTTTTTGCCTATGTACAATGCCCCCGGTATCTCGGGATGACTTATTTGCTAGAAAATAAAAAATACATAAGATAGCATTCAGACAAAGTAACGGCGAAGCGATTCGCCATTCCATGCCCTGGGAACTTGAGTTCCGTCGATGGTTGTTAGCTTGAAAGTCCCGTCTCTTAGCTTTTGATTAATGACATACGGTCCCTCCCAGTTTGGTCCAAAGGCCCCTGGAACAGGGTAAACTCGCTTAAGCACAAGATCTCCCACTTCGAAGGTTTGACTGTGAACTTTGGAGTTGAAGTACCATGCGACCCTTTTTGGTAGGCGGCAGTTCTCAGCTCCACTTCTTCTCTTCTTTCATCAATCATATCTAGTGATTCGAGTAGGAGCTGCTCGTTCTGTTTTTGATTGAAGTTCTGCCTTCGATGCGAGGGGACTTCTAATTCAACGGGAATCATTGCTTCTAAACCATATGCTAAGGCGAATGGAGTGTGGCCGGTTGCCGCTTTGTGGGTAGTTCTGTAAGCCCATAGTATGAGTGGAAGTTCATCAACCCAGTTTCCTTTGGCTCTCGCCTGTCGCTTTTTGATAGTGGACTTGATGATCTTGTTTATCACTTCCACTTGCCCGTTCGCTTGCGGATGAGCCACTGCAGAAAAGCTCTTTTTAATTCGGAAGCGCTTACAGAAGTCTTTGAACTCGGCACTTTCGAACTGCGTTCCATTATCAGTGATGATTTTTTGCGGCACACTAAACCTGCAAATGATGTTTTTAGTAACAAAGTTAATAACTTTCTTTGTGGTTATAGTGGCCAGCGGTTCCGATTTGGCCCATTTTGTGAAATAATCAACGGCAACTATAGCATATTTGGATCCTCCTTTAGCCATTGGTAGGATGCCAATCAAATTGACCCCCCATATCACAAACGGCCATGTGCGAACCATCTGAGTTTGTTCCATTGAAGTAGTTCTCTTAATTTTGCTGAATCTTTGGTAGTGATCACATCTTCTGGCATGATCTGCGACGTCGTGATTTATCGTTGGCCAGAAGTACCCATTTCGAAGGACTTTCTTTGCAAGGGTTTGCCCCCCAGTGTCTTCTCCGTATTCGCCTTCATGTACCTCTTTTAGGGTTCATCGTGCTTCGTCATCGGTCACACACCTAAGAAGGGGGGTTGAGAATCCCCTCCGATAGAGTATTCCATCCTTTATCATGAACCATGGCGCCTTTCGTAGGAGCTTCTTCCATTGATTCCGGTCAGTTGGAAGGGTTCATACGAGGAGATTGTTCTTTATCGGTGGCATCCATGTATCTGGTTCGACGGTGGTTTCGAGAATCTAATCTACGTCCATTTCGTCTATGCTTGGGTTGGCCAGCGTTTCGACTGGGACTAGTCCCAATGACCGAGCTTCTCCTGAACTTGCCAGTTTAGCCAAATAATTTACCTTATTGTTTTTCTCCCATGGGATGTGAGTTATGGTGTTGTGCTCGATGTCGCTTAGCAATTCCTGTACTTTGGACATGTATGGGGCGAGATTCTCACCACGCGCCTCATACTCCCTTTTTACTTGATAGACAATCAGTTGTGAGTTGCTGTATATGTGAATAGATTTTATTTTGAGCTCCTTCACAACTTTCAGTCCTGCTATCAGTGCTTCATATTCTGCTTCATTGTTTGTGGCAGGAATTCCAAGCGCAAAGCATAGCTAATGGTCCGCCCTTCGGGGGTTTCAAGCACTACCCCTGCTCCTAAACAGAAGTTGTTGGATGCGCCATCGATGAAGAGCTTCCATTGCGTGTCTGTTTTCTGACTGAATTTCCTCCTCGTCATCCCGTATAGTAAATTCGGTGATGAAGTCGGCCAACGCTTGCCCATTGATGGCTTTACTTGGGTGGTATGTGATATCATATTACTCAACTCTATATTCCACTTGAGTAGTCGTCCGAAAGTTTCTGGCCGGTATAACACTTACTTCAGGGGTTGATCAGTCAACACTTTGATTGGATGAGCCTGAAAATATGGTCGTAACTTTCGGGATGCAATCAAGAGGCAATACGCTAGCTTTTCTAGTTTTGGGTAATTCTTCTCAGCTCTGACGAATCGTTTGCTAATGTAATACACGGGTCATTAGATTCTTGCTTCTTCCCGCATGAGAGCGGCGCTCAATGCGTGCGAGAGACTGCTAAATAGATGAATAGGTCTTTTCCGTCCACTGGCTTCGATAAGATCGGGGGAGCTTCCATGTGTCATAGCAGTTCTTCGAAAGCTGTTTGACAAGCTTCATTCCATTTGAAGTTTTTCTTTCCTTTTTTCAGTGCGTCGAAGAATGGTATACACTTGTCTGTAGCTTTTGAGATAAATCGGCTTAGTGCTGCGACTTTTCCATTCAAGCTTTGAAGTTCTTTCTTATTCCTCGGGGCTTGGACTTCTTGTAGTGCCGTTATTTGTTCTGGATTTGCTTCAATGCGTCGGGCACTTACTATGAACCCCAATATACTAGAGGCTACTCCAAAATGACATTTGAGTAGGTTGAGCTTCATTTCATACTTCCGGAGTATTTCGAACATTTCAGCAAGATTCTCTAGATGGTTAACAGCTACCCGAGATTTGACCAACATGTCACCACATAGACTTCCATAATCTCTCCGATCTGACATTTGAACATAGTATTTACTAGCCTTTGGTATGTAGCCCTGACGTTCTTTAACCCGAATGGCATTACTCTATAGCAGTACAGTCCCAAATCAGTGAAGAAGATGGTGTTTTCTTGATCTGGCTCATGCATTAGGATCTGGTTGTAGCCCGAGTATGCATCCATAAATGACAACAATTCATGCCCCTCCGTTCCATCCACAAGCTGATCAATTCTGGGGAGTGGGAATCTATCTTTCGAACAAGCCTTATTTAGATCCGAGAAGTCAATACAAGTTCTCCATTTCCCATTAGACTTCTTGAGTAAAACCGAGTTCGATACCCATTCAGGGTAAGTTGCATCCCAGATGAAGCCATTAGCCATCAACTTATCAACGTCCTCTCTCAAAGCCTTGGACCGTTGGGGGCCCAAGCTGTGCCTTTTTTGCTTTACCAGTGTGAATTTGGGGTCAATATTGAGCGCATGGCAGGAAATTTCAGGTGATACCACACACATATCGGAGTGTGTCCAAGAAAATACGTCCAAACTGTCGTGAAGGAATTTGGTTAGTTCTGACCGCATCTTGTTTCCAAGCTACAACCCAATTTTCAGGACCCGCGTTGGGTCATCCATACAGACTGGGACATACACCATTAATTTTGCCGGTGCTGCCCGATCCTCCTTCGAGCTCTTCTTTCTAGGGTCCAAAGCCTTGTGGAATCCGCTATGGTCCCTAAGCCAGAGGCGGCTCTGTAGTTGCTATTCGAAGGGTTCATGGATGTGGAGGTTTTTCCCCACATCCTTTCCTTTTTCCTTTCTTCTTGACTCACGCAATTCTGCAATGTAGCATTCCCAGGCGGCGCTTTGGTCTCCTTTCACAATTCCGACTATGTGTTCTATAGGGAACTTCATTGTAAGGCACCATTGGGCCAGTGCTATTCTGAAGTCAGCTAATGCAGGCCGTCCCAAGAAGGCGTTGTATGCTAACATTTCATCTACGGTTACAACAATCTAATTGAGGGTGACCCTTCACTCACTCTCTCCAAGATCCACAGGTAGGTCAATTGTTCCCACCGGTTGTTTGGGTTCACCAGTAAACCCCTGAATCTTTGTTTGGCACATGGATGCACATTTCATGCCAATCTTCATTTGATCGAAAGTACGTTTGAAGAGAATGTTAACGGAGCTGCCACTGTCAACCAACACCTGCCTAACTACAGCAGGTCCAATTCCTACTGTCACCACCATTGGATCGAGAGTTGAGGCTTTGATCCCTTCGGTGTCCCGATTTCGGAACACAATGTCGTCATTCAAGACCATTTGCATCTTAACTGGGTTTCGTCTTCCATAGCTAAACATGATTCCTTTGGAGCATGCTTCAACAAACTTGCAAACCGCTCCATTTCTCCCCAACTTCTTTGTGCGGGATGTGGTCCCCCGGATATTGTTCCGATGATGAGCCTCTGTTCGACCCTTCTTCGTTGGTTCCTGCTTGATTCCTTCGCTCTCTTGGTTATTGAGGAGTCGTAGATTGATCGGGGTTTTGCGTTTGTCTTACATACTACTGGAGTTTGTTATTCTGGATCAGTTCCTCAATGACATTCTTTAGGTGGTGGCATTCGTTCGTATTGTGGCCATGTGTCTCGTGGAAGCTGCATAATTTCCTTAAGCGTTTTTGCTGCTCAGTTGCCTCCTTTCTGGGTGGCATTTTGCATTCCTCAGTTCCTTGAATTGCGAGAAAAATGTTTTTCGGTGTGTCGCTTAGGGAAGTGTAGCCTTCCAGCCTAAACCCTTTGAGCTTTTTATTGCTGCCATTACCATTCTTCTTATTGGAGTTCTGACCTTTTCTGTTTGAATTTCCATCTTTCCTAGTGGTTCCTTCAGCAGTCCGAGAAGGGTGCGCGTTTTGATTCATTGCTGCATCGCTTTGCCCGACGTTTGACTGCTACACACTACTAGACTTCCCTTCCAATTCTTGCGCTTCCTCCAACCTTAAATACTGACTTGCTTTACGATTGAAATCTTTCTTGGTGGTAGGTTGCTTCATCTTAATCCACTTTCTAAATTCAGTTTCCGAGTAAATGGCATGGACTAACGCCATAAAAACCATGTCTTCATTAGGGTTTCTTACTTCTGTCACCGTGGTGTTAAACCTGTTTATAAAAGATTTTGGTAATCCATTACGCCCTTGGAAGATAGGGACATGACGTCTTTTGGCTGCGCAGTATGGAGTCTGAACTAATCAAGGAACCTTGTCGCCAGTTGGTCAAAAGTAGAGATAGATCTTGGTGGAAGCCTAGTGAACCACATTAACGAAAACCCTTCGAGAAAGATGGGGAAGCATCTCCATCGAACATCTTCAGAGGCATTTGCTCCGTCCATATACCAACTATATTTGTACACATGAGGTTTTGGGTCCTTCGTCCCGTCATAGGATGGAATAGTTGGCATTGTGAGTTTTTCTAGATATCTCTCATTCAAGATTTCATCGGTGAAGGGAGTCTGACTTGGCGCAGATCCCCATTCATCATCTCTTCTATCTTTACACTCCTCCATTAACCGTTTAACCATGTCCGCTATGTATTCCTCTGATGTTCGGAAGTCCTGAGGACGGTGATCAGTCACTACACCAAGTGTTTGACTTTGCAAACGATCTTGGTGAGTGGGCAGAGGCCTAAGCTCTCCTGTCTTCGGGAGAGCCACTCCTGCAGGGTCCCGTTGGCTTGCGGTTGGTCTAACTGGAGCAGTTTGTATATTCCTTGTATTATCAAATGCATTGGCATTTTCTTCCAATTTGTTATCTTGCTCTTCGTCCTCCGAGTCAGAAAGATCCATAGCTACGTCTTCTACAAGGGTCTTTGCCCCTTGGCTTAAATTCAGAATAGGTTACCTTGTGGCGAATGGAGTACTTGCATTTCCATCCATGTTAAGTCTTGTTCTCACCCTCTTTTATGGTTGTTTTCCGTTTCTTCTTTGTAGACCAGAGACGAAGGAATTCTCCTGTTCCATGGCAGCCGTGGGTTCAAGCATAGTCCTTGGAGCGGGATTTGACTGTAGGGTTAGGAGAGTGTTAAGCTTATCCATTAGAGCCTTTTGGGTACTTTCCATTTTTTGGATGATCTTGTCAACCATTTTTTTAACTCATCCCTGGTAATGACTTCATGCTGACTGGAGGAGGCTGGCGCTTGATTCCCTAAGCCAGTGCCATTTACCTCAATTTGTTGGGGATTAACATTTTCTCCAGCTATTACTGCCCCTATGGATCTTCCAAAGGCAGTTTTCTTCTTCCAAGGGCCATTGATTCCAAATAGTGGATTCTTCAAGCAAGGATTAAGGATCTAAATTCTAAACCTATGGGAACCAAAGTAGATAGCTAGATCTGGATCCTGAGTTGGAGTTCTCAATGAAAGAACCAAAATGTTAACCCAAAAAATGGATCAACACCCTGGTTAAGTTTGAAAGCACCAGCCCTGTTCTGACAGAGCAATATCACTGATCACATATATAAGAATAGAACAGCAAAAGAAAGAAGACAAAGAATTTCTATAGTGGTTCGGTTGTTAATGAAGCCTACGTCTATTATATTTTTTTATTATAGACTGATTGCTATTATAAGATGTGTTTGATTACAAGACTTTGGTTATCTCTAAGTAGATTGAATCCTCGAAGTTGGAATCCATTGGAAAATCACAGTGAATTCCTTTGGAGATTGTTGTGAGGGAGGCAGAGGGTGAAGAATGTTTCCAGCAGAGCTTCAACAACCAACCCGAAGAAGATTCTGTTTATGTTGCAAGTAGGATGGTATTTATAGAGAACGGAGGACTTTTGGGCCATGTCGCTTCATTAACTGCTCGTAGGTAGGTAGGAAACGACCTTAAGGGGTTTAGCTCGCGATCCGAGCCAAAACCATGGGTCGCTAGTGACCCATCGAGTTAGCTCGTATGCTAGCTAATAACTTAGCTGTTGCATTGCTTGGTTGCCTCATTGATGAATTCTGGAGAAGCATGGGTCGCTCATACACTTAGCCTATTTTTTTGTTGTATTTCTTCCTTCCTTCTTTTCTCCATTTAGCAAAGTGACCTTCTATTTTGCATAGGTCGCTAGCGATCCATAGGGCATGGGTTGCTAGCGATCCAAGCACTTAGATGTTTTTTGAGTTTGGAGTTTGGGTTATCTCCATGGTCTTGTATCATCGTTGCTTGTGCAGTCTCGTTGCACGTTGTTCTGTTTTGATGGTAATTTTCTAGCAGTTTGCACTCAACTATTGATTGGGCTGGAAAAATATTGATCTCTTGGTTTAGTCAATCTCAGTTGTTCAATTGTTGTCCCAGTAAGGTAGCCTGGCTCTCGTTAATTCTTCTACTTAGCCTTTCCGGTTAAGTTTTGAACCATACAGATAACACGAGATTGTTCTATCTCCTGTTGGATCCTGCTGGGTTAAAACCCGGATAACAATTACTTTTAAAATGCTTAAAATATTAAGTAGAAAATATTTCTTATTTTTAGAAATTATATAAAATTTTAAACAATGATTTTAAATCAATAACTTCCTTTTCAATGAATTAATAATTCTAAATAAAACTTGTCTTCCATCAGTTTCACATTCTAGAACTAACAAAACTAGCAAAACATTTACATATTGAATAATTTCACACTATTTTAATAATACTCGAAATAAGGACTTAACACTATAATTTTCTTTCAAATCCTTATTTATATACTTATAAAACATTCAAAACCATTTAATGAATCAAATATAATTTATAGAAATCACTATATAATTTTGTATAATTAAATTCTATTTTGAAATAATTTATAACTTCCAAAGTAATTCAACTTTTATTTCAATCCTTTAAATATAATTCAAATCCATCATTTTAAATTCAAAATATTTGTAGCTCAATCCATTAAATAATTTGAGAATATTCAAATATGAATTGGGAAAATGTTTTTGAAGTAATATTATTTCTTTCAAAATATAATTTATAAAATAGCAATATATTTTATTTTTCCCTAAAGAATAACTCTAAACTTATAATATTCTATAATAATTATTTTAAAAAAGAGTTTCATAACCAAATTTAAAAAATAATTTAATTGAATAAAATTTAGTAAATTATTTATAAAATACTTTAAAAAGATTTTAAAACCCTTAAATAATATTTCTAAGATTTTCAACATTCTTTAAAATAAGAAATGAATAAATATCTATATATAAAATTATGGAGCAAAATTAATCCACAACATACCAACGAATACCACCATAAATATCATGTGACCCGAGTCGAGTTTCATCAAACTTCGGTCATCCATAAATTCATGCATTGACAAAAATAAATATTTAGTTCAATTCACAAACGGATAGAGTTCCATTTGTAAATTGACACTACCAACTAACACGATCGACCAATTATCACACCATAATCCATACCAACCAAATTCATCATAATACCAAACTAGCCATTCAATTAAGCTAATTCAAATGTCGAGATATACATAAATATATATAACTTGCAAAGAATATCGATATAGTTGTGAGTTATAAACTCATCAAAACGAGGCTTGCATCACAAATCGACGACTACACAGCTTTCTAATGCAGCAACTAATCCATGGCCATCAACCCACATCACTAAGTCAATGTCTTCGATTTGGCAGCAATCCATCGCTTCCTTCACATTGTTGTCCAACTAAGCCTTTTTGCAAATACTTCATCGAAGCTGCCAATAGCACTTATCAACCATCACTGCACTTCACCATCCCCTACCGCCGCCAGCAGCTGCCATTTAACCCTATGAATGCACATGCATCAATTCGCCAGCCTGTCACAATGGGACTTCCATCCCTTCCATCAATTCGCTCGTCGTCATCAAGTCAACCGCAACCTTCTCCATTTGCGTGCGCAAACATCCCCCTGATGTCGACTTAGTTGTCAACCCAATCACTTGTGCATGATTATTTCTTTTGATTCGCGATTTTGGTTCTAGATTTTTCGGGAGGATTTTAGGCTTTTGGAATCAAAAATTGTGAAAGGGCATGGGCTGGTTCTAGGGAAAAAATAAAGGAGAGGGAGAATGAGTACGGGCCAATTTAACTTTGGGCCTTCAAAACTAATTCGATTTAATTTATTTTAATTAACTTCCTCCACATCGAATTTTTTTTAATCCTTGATATTTGTTGACTAATATACTTTAATCTAGTTTGAACTGATATACACTTCATTCTACAAATATTTCGGTAATTGGACAATTTTATTCAACTATAAATATCCAAAAAGAATTTATTAGTTTAATTCAATTGATTAAATCAAAATCTTATATTAAATGGAATTTAATTAACTAATATCTAATTAAAATTTATCAAATATCAAATTTAAATATTTTATTTTAATTAAATTTGTTTATTTACATGGCGTAGAAAGTAGGGTTGTTACAGACATCTCTCCTTATAAAAATTGCGTCCTCACAATTTCCTATAAGGAGACATCAAACAACTCATACCATAACTTTCATTATACGTACAGTCTTCTATCAAATTTAAACTACGCAATCCTCTATGTGGCTCTAAGATTCTAACTCATCTTATCGTATATTGAAATTATAAATAGATTCAATTAACGACTTTCTATTTTTCCCATACGATATATTTTGGCAAAAAATTTTAAGTCTCGAATTTTTTGGAAAAATTTGGCAGCCTCTTTTGTACGGAGAGCATTCCAAAAAATCAAAACACAAACAATTATACTATATACATCTCTAAAGAGGCACCCCAACAATGGGGCATCCTAACATGGGGAAACAACACTATATATATATATATATATATATATATTCAAATGCATAAAACATACCTTTACTTTGCATTTTAAGCGATTTACTTAGTTTTCAAGTGAGCAAAACGAGCTTGCACCAAACTTAACATAAATATCCATCTTTATGTACCTAAGCTCAACTCAAATAGCTCACATGAGATCATATAAAAGTGTAAAGTGATATTGCATTCATATAACAAAGGAATAAAATCACATTCTAAATTAAGTCACTTTTAAACTAACTTTAACATACCAAAAGCACATAATTATGTGTAATGCTTTCAAAGGAGAATTTGTAGCATGATGAATCAGGTTACCAAAACATCTTGTGAAACTTGAAAATGTGCTTTACATAAAAAGTTATGGCAATTTTACAAACCAATTCAAATTTTGAAATAGAATTTAAAATGCAGCCCCACTTGTTTAATTGCAAGTTTTTGCTTAGCAAATGTCAAAATTCGCTAAATACTCAAAATAAATGTTGTTGCATATGTTTCAAGATTTCCAAAATAGGCAAGATCATCGAAATCAGATAAACCTTTTGAAAATTATGATCAAAACAATTCATCGTTGTTTTGAATGATTTAACTTTCGGGATAGCGATATACATTGTTTTTAATTCATGTTTTAATCATTGTTATCTTCAAAATTTCACACATTTATACAAACGTGCTCTCTAATAGCATAACTTTCTAATAAATTTAAAATCATTGGAAATAGATGAATGGTTTGAAATTTATGGACAAAACAACCTATGCATTGTCAACGCACTTCATTACTTTAGCTAGAAATTTTTTCCATATAGTGTCTAATTTTTTATATATTTAAAGTGCATTTCACTCTAACAAATTTTTAAGTTTAATGATTGAAATTCCATTTAGCCTTAATTACAAAACAATTCGCACTAATCTTCTCCTACATTTACAAATATTATTTTAATTTCAAACCATTCACAATACCCAAATATGAAAAATGAATATCAATATTTAAAATCTCTTATTCACATCACAATTTATAAATCCCATTTCCCTAATAACAAAAACAGCAATAAGATTTGTGAAATTGAAAATTCATCCCATTACCATATTTCAAATTTTTTTTCTTTTTACATTGAATTTCATTTCTTTTGAAATGATCTCAAAATAACTTTACATAAATTATTAAAAAATTTCCAATATATGTTTTACCTTGCCAATAATATACATTTTTTTCAAACTATTTGTTATTCTTTATCAAAATACCATAAGATATTTCCTTTTCAAAAATATTACTAGATTTACTCCTTCAAAATATTATTTTATCTTCAAAACAACCTTTTCGAAATCATTACTAATATTTATTTTCCAAAATTCTATTTCTTTCAAATTTATATTCAACTTAGCTTTATCATTATTTACTTTCGAAAATAATAATTCCTCTTCAAAAACATAATTTTTATCTCAAATATTCTAAAAACATTCTCGTCTCCAAAATCTCGACATTACTAAAAATATAATTTCCCAAATGCTAGCTTTCTCTATTTAAATATTTTATTCTTTTCAAACCATTGTGTCGAAATATCTCGTCCTGGTGTTTAGGAATCCCTATCGATAAAGTTGGCCAGGTACATCGACTAGAATTCTTAAAGCATCAAATGGACAAATTAACACGAATTTAAGGACACAATTTTTTTCAAGTGTTTTAATTTATATAATTAATTTCCTTACTTTGTCAAAATTATATGCTTTCTTTTAATAGATCCATATATTAAAGGTGATTACATTAATACTCAAATAATCTATCACTACCAACTCACAATTAGGCAATCAAACATCCAGAAACCAACCATATATGTCCACAACTAAGCTAACATTTTAATTAAATTATTTCATTTCACATTTTTGTTATATATATTATTATTAATTTCTTAAATAATTTTATTATCCCCAAGCAATTCAAATTTAGATAAACCATTGGCTTCTAATAATATTTGGCTCCGTCCAGATTCAAGTGGGTTATATTTGAGCGATAACTCTACTCAATTCCCGTATTTTAGACCAGGTCAATTGAAAACAAAAATTAATACAACCAAACACACATCATACAATCAAACAAACAAACGCCCTTAGAAAAGTGTTATTTATCAACATCCGTTGTGCACTCTGATCACTACTGGATCATTCGACTCTATTAAAAGCCATATAGAGGTTTATCCACCTTTACCAATGCCGATAGTACTGGTCTAGCTAACTACTCTTAAATTCCATATGGAAACAAAACACTAAAGAGATAGGGATAGAAATAATAATAATATATAATCAGAAAAACAAAAAATATGTCCCTAGATGATTACCCTAGTAATCATCATATTCTCCTGCTATCCCTTTAATATAGAGTAACTACCCAACACAACCGAGGGGACATGGACTCTAAGTCTAATCTAAGGTCAAGACTCGTGTCTCTTACATATAATGTATTGTTCTGAACCTAGTTTGATATCAAACTGTAAACACCCCCACCTCTATACCCATACTATCCGATAGTATTACCGAGTAATACTATCAAATAATACGGAGAATGAGGCAATATGGAGCACACATGTGAATATTCCCTTGAGCTAACACTAGTATGTATTTAAAAATCAAATATAACCCACCACAAAACGTAATCAGTATCGACACAAAACAATAAACATGTGTGCATTCAGGATAGAACAATACATAATATACAAAAAATATTAAAGAATACAGAGTTTGAATTACATCGATAATATATAATACTATATATACAGGGTATATCCAATATACATCACATGAATATATAAAAGAGATAATATAATACAAAATGAAGAACTATTATGCTAAATTACTAGCCTCCACTAAGCCCATAAAAAATGCTAGTCTAATTATCCTTGTACCTAAATATCTCGAACTGACCCGAGTATTATAAAAATAACATACGGGTCAGCTGTATCTAAATCAAGGGGTTGTACACATATAAATATAAAACATACATAGTAAAATAGTGATGACATACATACAATAATATAACAAAATAACAACAACCATGAAACCCATCATAAAGATGTCATCACCTATAAAAACTCATTAAACCATAAATCATGAAATAATGTCATTGGGTGAATTATACATATCCAAAATTCATCATCAAAATCTAGTAATCATCAATATATGAGATATCATTAGGTATATCTCTCCATCACGAGCAATATAATACCAACATCAACATAAATATAGGTCGCCCATCAAAGAAATCATATACAACAAAACATATTAGAATCCACTATACTTTGGACACCTATCCAGATATAATCTCATTTCCTTATATATATAAAAAAATCAGAATAAATCATGATGGGTGAATGACTATACGACGGACACGAAGTCCCAAGTAGAGTCATATATACATCAATATGTGGGTCACCTAACCCTGGGTCGCCTAACTCATATTTATACTTAAGTGAGATTTATCAAAAGAATATACTAAACTACCACTCTGTTAGAATGAGAAGGGAGACTGATGGCCGTTTGCCCACTCTAGAGGCCCAGGGTCACCTAACCGGATCTGCTCCTACAGTCTTTAGTTACCTTAATGGGCATCGTGACACATATCCACAAATGGCTCATCAATGCAAAGCCTTGTTGTCATGACCCTGCTTTGCCCTAATACGTAACAGACTGCTGGCCTATGCAATATAAAAAGGGCCTGTAGGGCACCTCCCCTATTAGGCTACCTAACCCAAATATCATGATATAGGGCACCTACCCCATGTGTTACCTAACTCAAATCTCATGACATGCATCAAATATAATATCGAATAAAAAAAGTGTTGCAGATCTTGGGCGCGACCCGAAGATCAGGCCGCTAGGGTGGATTCTAGCCATCTGGTTCTTTCCAATGCCAATAATAGGAGTACATCAAGATAGTGGCATACAATATTAATAAATGTATGGGCACCTACCCTACTCGCACCTACGAGCACCATTTCACTTAAGTACAATCTCATAATACTATTCCGATCACGTGAGTATCATCTACTTACAATGAACAACCACATAAATATCACAACAGCGTCCCATACCACTGCATGATACTTAAACGTTTATTCACTGCTTATAAACTACACTCGATCTCCTCAATATTATACATAACGAGTCCAAGGAATAACCGAAGAAATGTTACCGAATATGCCATCCCAAACGGTATTACAACTCTGTTTATTTAGATTCATTGTTACATAGAATTGGAATCGACACAAAATCACATAAAAGGTTGTCATCACCGTATCATATCAAATCACTAAACAAAATCAATATCAACGGCGTATCATTCATATAGTCCAATTTGGTATACAAGAAAAGAATATAAAATAGATTCTTCAATTAAATACATATAGAACAAACAAATTACTACTTGATAATGAATTGTTCACAACATATACTCTTCGTTATACTCGTTGATTATAAAATAACTTTTAAAATGCTTAAAAATTAAGTAGAAAATATTTCTTATTTTTAGAAATTATATAAAATTTTAAATAATGATTTTAAATCAATTATAACTTCCTTTTCAATGAATTAATAATTTTATATAAAACCTCTCTTCAGTCAATTTCATATTCAAGAACTAACAAAAGTAGCAAAACATTTAGATATTGAATAATTTCACACTATTTTAATAATACTCAAAATAAGGATTTAACACTATAGTTTTCTTTCAAATCCTTATTTATATACTTATAAAACATTCAAAACCATTTAACGAATAAAATATAATTTATAGAAATCACTATATAATTTTGTATAATTAAAATCTATTTCGAAATAATTTATTACTTCCAAAGTTATTCTACTTTTAGTTCAATCCTTTAAATATAATTCAAATCCATCATTTTAAATTCAAAATATTTAGAACTCAATCGATTAAATAATTTGAGAATATTCAAATATGAATTAGGAAAATGTTTTTGAAGTAATATTATTTCTTTCAAAATATAATTTATAAAATAGCAATATATTTTATTTTGTCTTAAGAAACAACTCTAAACTTATGATACTCTGTAATATGATTTTAAAAAAGAGTTTCATAACCAAAAAAAACTATACCTATATATTTATAATTAAAATTATATTATAAATTTAGAAATAATTAAATTGAATAAAATTTAGTAAATTATTTATAAAATACTTTAAAAAGATTTTAAAACCCTTAAATAATATTTCTAAGTTTTTCAATCACTCTTCAAAATAAGAAATGAATAAATATCTATATATAAAATTATAGAGTAAAATTACTCCACAATATATCAACGAATATCACCATAAATATCGTGTGACCCGAGTCGAGTTGGTCATCCATGAATTCACGCATTGTCAAAAATTAGTATTTAGTTCAATTCGCAAACGGATAGAGTACCATTTGTAAATCGACACTACCAACTAACACAATCGACCAATTATCACACCATAATCAATACCAACCAAATTAATCACAACACCAAACTAATAATTCAGTTAAGTTATGCATTCAAACATCGAGTTATATATAAATATATATAACTTGCAAAGAATATCGATATAGTTGTGAGTTATAAACTCACTAAAACGAGGCTTGCGTCACAAATCGACGACTACACAACTTTCCAATGTAGCAACCAATCCATGGCCAGAAATCTACATCACCAGGTCCATGTCTTCGATTTGGCAGCATTCCATCGCTTCCTTCACATCGTTGTCCAACTAAGTCTGTTTGCAAATACTTCATCGAAGCTGCCAATAGCACTTATCAACTACCGCCGCACTTCACCATCCCCTACCGCCGCCAGCAGTTGCCATTTAACCCCATGAATTTAGCACACGCATCAATTCGACTGCCTGTCACAATGCGACTTCCATCCCTTCCATCGATTCGCTCGCCGCCATTAAGTCGATCGTGATTTCTCCATTTGCGTGCGCAAACGTCCCCCCCAACGTCGACTTAGTTGTCAACCCAATCACCTGAGCACGATTTTTTCTTTTGATTCGCGATTTTGGTTTCAAATTTTATGAGAGAATTTTGGCTTTTGGAATAAAAACTTATGAAGGGGCATGGGCTGGTTTTAGGGAAAAAATAAAGGTGAGGGAGAATGAATATGGGTCAATTTAATTTTGGGCCTTCAAAACTAATTCGATTTAAATTTTTGTAATTAACTTCCTCCACACCGAAATTAATTTTTTTAATCCTTGATATTTGTTGATTAATATAATTTAATCTAGTTTGAACTGATATGCACTTCATCCTACAAATATTTCGGTAACTGGACAATTTTATTCAACTATAAATAAATTATCCAAAAATAATTTATTAATTTAATTCAATTGATTAAATCAAAATCGTATATTAAATGGAATTTAATTAACTAATATCTAATTAAAATTTATCAAAAATCAAATTTAAATATTTTATTTTAATTAAATTTATTTACTTACATGGCGTAGAAAGTAGGGTTCTTACAGACATCTCTCCTTATAAAAATTGCGTCCTCGCAATTTCCTATAAGGAGATATCAAACAACTCACCCTAACTTTCATTATACATACAATCTTCTATCAAATTTAAACTACTCAATCCTCAATTTTGCTTTATCATTCCAACTCATCTTATCGTATGCTGCCATTATAAATAGATTCAATTAACGACTTTCTATTTTTCCCATACGATATATTTTGGGAAAAAATTTTAAGTCTCAAATTTTCCGTAAAATTTCGGCAATCTCTTTTATACGGAGAGCATTCCGAAAAATCAAAACACAAATAATTATATTGTATACATCTCTAAAGAGGCATCCCAACAATGGGGCATCCTAATATGGGGAAACAACACAATACACACACACATACATACATACATACATACATACATACACACACAATATATATATATATATATAAACGCATAAAACATACCTTTGCTTTGCATTTTAAGCGATTTACTTAGTTTTCAAGCGAGCAAAACGAGCTTGCACCAAACTCAACCCAAATAGCCATCTTTATGTACCTAAGCTCAACTCAAATAGCTCACAAGAGATCATATAAAAGTGTAAAGTGATATTGCATTCATATAACAAAGGAATAAAATCACATTTTAAATTAAGTCATTTTTAAACTAACTTTAACATACCAAAAGAGGAGAAGTTGTAGCATGATGAATCATGTTTCCAAAACATCTTGCGGAACTTGAAAATGTGCTTTACATCAAAAGTTATGGAAATTTTACAAACCAATTCGAATTCTGAAATAGGAATTAAAATGCAGCCCTTGTTGTTTAATCCTAAGTTTTTGCTTAGAAAATGTCAAACTTCCACTAAACTTAAAATAAATGTTGTTGCATATGTTTCAAGATTTCTAAAATAGGCAAGATCGTCGAAATTAGACAAACCATTTGAAAATTATGATCAAAACAGTTCAGCATTGTTTTGAATGATTTTACTTTCGAGATAGCGATATACATTGTTTTTAATTCATGTTTTAATCATTGTTATCTTTAGAATTTCGCATATTTAAACAAACTTCGCTGGAACACCCGCTTGCGCGAATGAAAACATGCTTTCTAATAGCATAGCTTTCTAATAAATTTAAAATCATTGAAAATAGATGAACGGTTTGAATTTTATGGACAAAACAACCTATGCATTGTCAACGCACTTCATTACTTTAGCTAGAAAATTTTCCTATATAGTGTCTAATTTTTTTTAATTCACAGTGCATTTCACTCTAACAAAATTTTAAGTTTAAGCTTTGAAGTTTCAAAAGTGAAATTCCATTTTACCTTAATTACAAAACAATTCGTACTAATTTTCTCCTATATTTTCAAATATTATTTTAATTTCAAACCATTACCAATACCCAAATATGAAAATGAAAATCAATATTTAAAATCTCTTATTCACATCAAAATGTAAAACCACATTACAATAATTTAACAATTTTGAAATCCAATTTCCCTAATAAAAAAACAACAATAAATTTGTGAAGTTGAAAATTCATCCCATTACCATACTTAAAATTTTATTTCTTTTTACATTGAATTTCATTTCTTTTTAAATGATCTCAAAATAACTTTACATAAATTATTAAAAAAATTTAGGTATATGTTTTACCTTGCCAATAATATACATTTTTTTCAAATAATTTTGTTATTCTTTATCAAAATACCATAAAATATTTCCTTTCCAAAAATATAACTCAATTTACTCCTTTAAAATATTATTTTATCTTCAAAACAACCTTTTCGAAATCGTTACTAATATTTATTTTCCAAAATTTCTATTTCTTTCAAATTTATATTCAACTTACCTTAATCAATTATTCAATTTTGAAAATAATAATTCCTATTAAAAAAAATTATTTCAAATATTCTAAAAACATTATCGTCTCCAAAATCTCACGTTATTAAAAATATAATTTCTCAAACATTAACCTTTTCTATTTAAAATATTTTATTCTTTTCAAACCATGGTGTTGAAATATCTCGTCCTGGTGTTTAGGAATCCCTATCGATAAAGTTGGCCAGGCGCATCGACCAGAATCCTTAAAGCATCAAATAGATAAAATAACAAGAATTTAATTACACAATTTTTTTTCAAGTATTTTAATTTATATAATTAATTTCCTTACTTTGTCAGAATTATATGCTTTCTTTTAATCCATATATTAAGGGTGATTACATTAATCAAGAAACCACTATCAACACACAATCAAGAAATCAAACATCATGAAACCAACCATATGTGTCCACAACTAAGCATTCGATTTTATTGATTTATTTCATTTCACATTTTAGTTATATATATAATTATTAATTTCTTAAATAATTTTATTATCCCCAAGCAATTCAAATTTAAATAAACCACTAGCTTCTAATAATATTTGGCTCCATCCAGATTCAAGTGGGTTAATAAATATTTGAGCGACAACTGCTACTCAATTCCCACATTTTAGACTAGGCCAATCGAAAACAAAAATTAATACAACCAAACATGCATTATACAGTCAAATAAACAAACACCTTTAGCAAAGTTTTATTTATCAACATCCGCTGTGCACTCTGATCACTACTGGATCATTCGACTCTATTCAAAGCCATATAGAGGTTTATTCACCTTCGCCAATGTCGACACTACTGGTCTAGCTAACTGCTCTTAAATTCCATATGGAAACAAAATATTAAAGAGATAGGAATAGGAATAATAATAATAATAATATATAACAAGAAAAATAACAAATATGTCCTTAGATGATTACCCTAGTAATCATCATATTCTCATGTTATCCCTTTAATATAGGGTAACTTCCCAATACAGCCGAGGGGATATGGACTCTAAGTCCCATCTAAGGTCAAGACTCTTGTTTCTTATGTATAATGTATTGTTCTAATCCTAGTCTGATATCAAATTATAAACACCCTATCTTTATACCCATACTATCCAATAGTATTGGCGAGTAATACTATCAGATAATATGGAGAATGAGGTGATATGTAGTACATATGTGAATATTCCCTTGGGCTCACACTGGTATGTATTTAAACATCAAATATAACCCACCACAAAACGTACTCAGTATCGACACAAAGCAATAAACATGTGTGCATCCAGGATAGAACAATACACAATATACAAAAAATATCAGAGAACACAGAGTTTGAATTACTGCGATAATATATAATACTAAATATACAGGGTATATCCAATATACATCACATGAATATATAAAAGAGATAATATAATACAAAATGAAGAACTATATGCTAAATTACTAGCCTCCTCTAAGCCCATAAAAACAAGTTAGTCTCATCGTCCCTGTACCTGAAATGTCTCGGACTGACCTGAGTATTATATAAATAACATACGGGTCAGACTGTACCTAAATCAAGGGGTTGTACACATATATAAATATAAAACATACATAGTAAAATAGTGATGACATACATACAATAATATAACAAAATAACAACAACCACGAAACCCAGCATAAAGATGTCATCACCTATAAAAACTCATCAAACCATAAATCATGAAACAATGTTTATTTGGTGAATTATAAATATCCAAATATCATCATCAAAATCTAGTAATCATCAATATACGTATATCTCTCAATCTCGAGTGATAGAATACCAATATTAACATAAACATAGGCCGCCCATCAAAGAAATCATATACAACAAAATATATGAGAATCCACTATACTTTGGACACCTATCCAGATATAATCTCATTTCCTTATATATAAAAAAATTAGAATAAATCATGACGGCTAAATGACTATACGACAGACACGAAGTCCCAAGTAGAGTCATATATACATCAATATATAGGTCCCCAAACCCTAGGTCGCCTAACATATCTATACGTAAGTGAGATTTATCAATAGAATATGCTAAACTACCACTCTGTTAGAATGAGAAGAGAGACTGATGGTCGTTTGCCCACTCCAGGGGCCTAGGGTCACCTAACCGGATATGCTCCTATAGTCTTCAGCTACCTTTGGGCATCGTGACGCATATCCACCCATGGCTCATCAACGCATAGCCTCGTAGTCATGACTCTGCTTTGCCCCAGTAGGTAATAGATTGCTGAACTATGCGACATAAAAAGGGCTTGTAGGGCACCTCCCCTATTAAGTCATCTAACCCAAATATCGTGATATATGGCACCTACCCCATGTGTTACCTAACCCAAATCTCATGACGCGCATGTGTTACCTAATCCAAGCCTCGCTATATCACGATCACCGTATAACTTGAGGAAATCTTATAATGCGCACTGACGACCTCTACTCCATTAGGCTTTGTTCTTTTTGGGGATTTTCTACGTTGTCTGTTTCATATAATGTATACTCGGCTCCACTAACCACCCCTTCCATGTTTAAAGGAATCTCATTATGGATTATCTAGCCTTGCCCTATCAAACCAACTAGCAAACAACTATGGCAGTGCATTACCCAACCGATCAACCCCGGTAGGTAGCAAAGATCAACTAGGTGTAATCTTGTTCTTTCCGTTGTCCGCAAGGGACCGATGACGGAACCGAGACCTATACAACCCTACCCCTTAAAAAAACTATTACCATATGTGTTGCATAGTGTCTAATACAACCATCATTGGTTTAGATTGCCTAGTGCAATCAAGGCAATACCCATCTCTAAAAAAATTTGAAGTAGACTACTCTATAGTGCTTGTCCAGCCTCGACATCTGCCTAACACACTACCCAATTGCCCACATTTACAGAGCTTCTGTTTCAAGCACTAACCTGACCTGAGGGTATCCCTTACTCTATACACAAGCGTATACTCTAAACGGGTCCTATGGTTGGATATGTTTTCACATTCCAACCGACTCTAATGACCTTATGTCATTTACTTTTTATAATTTATATATATTAAATTATAACTATCCACACCCGTCATAAATGCATAGCTAAGAATATATATACATATTTAATATTCATGTATATTCATTCTGCTTACTTTTTCTTCATTGCCTCTACATCTTTTATATTTGACCCTAAGTCTTTATTTTATTATGTGTTTAACTTGATCAAATTGATTGCCGCTTCTTATTTTTAGTTATCAAAATCGTTGCTACCACATTCATCAACTTTGATTTCTATCCATTTCATTTTCTATTCCTTTTTATTCTTGCCAATAACTTAATATTATCTGTTTCATTACTCTCATCTTATTGGTATTTTTATTTCATTCTCATCTTAATGTTCAACTATTGGGATTTACTATATTTTAATATATTAGAACTAAACTTCTATTCAACATATGTTAACATAGTAAATTTTCATATCTTATCAAAAATAGAGATGTTTGTGCGGTATTTGTAATTATAAGGAATTGTCTTTTTATCTTCTTGAAATAGACGGTACAAAACATGGAATTTTTCCCTTATTTTACACATCTCTTTCTTTTTATTTTCACATGGACATTCCTAGTTATTCCAAACATTACACTTTTCTTTATTTTAAACTTGATAATATGCGGAAATCTACTTGCAACATTTCAAGTTCTAATGCATTTAAATATCATAAAAACCCCAAAATATTTAAACAATTCCTTATTTCAATTTTATTCATATATTCAAACAAAAACAAGTTCCTAAATATTATGCAATTCATTTGTTGTTAAAAGTACCAATTTTAATTATTACGTATTTGCAATTATCAATATAAATTTCATAGGCAAGTTTAACATCTTCAACGTTTCATATTCATGAATTCATTTGCAATTTAAATTCAATTCTTAGGCATATGGGAATAGATCTACAGTGATGTAATCTAATATTATATAATGCATATAATATTCCCACTCACCTTTTATTAGCGCTTCCAAATCTCTAGATCTAATTCAGACCTAAACCCTGTTATCTGTATTCTCCACTTTTAACTCCCTATTTGGTTCCACAAATAAAATTTATACAGATCTATTAGAATTTGAGAAAAGAGATTTAGATTTGATTTATTAATTAAGATCAAATCTAAAGTTTACCTTCGATGTAGCGTCTTGGTTTGTACCTATTTTTTATTCCCTATCATCTCCTATTTCTTCTATAAAGTGTATCTGCGCAATCTAATACTATTTATGTGTACTTATAATTTTGGAGGATAAAAGAAAGTGGCCGGGCTTCCACACTGATTAGAAAATTATGAGTTGGAAGTGAAGCACTAGGTCTATATTTATAGAGGTTCAAATCAATGCTAACTATTTGATCAAACTAGTTTAAATATAGGCCACATGACCATTCAAAATCTCATGTTTTGCAAATACGTGGGTCGACTGCCTAGCCCCTGTGGTTGACCTAGGCTTATTCAGGGTTGACATATGCCCTTTCAGATCGGGTAACTTTGAATGCTAATTCATATTATTCATTTGTTTCTTTATTTAACCGATTAACGTTATCTTATTCCTTAATTTCAAATCTTAAACGTTAAGTAACTGTTAAGTTTAACGACAACTAATCAACATTATTACTTTCAAATTATTTCCTTAATTACATATATATTTATTTTTGAATTCAACAATTCAAACGTCAATAACATTTTTGTTTGAACTTCGATCGAAAATATATATGAAAGTTGATCAGAAAATTGCCACAAATCCAACTGTGCAAGTTTCGTAACCAAATTCTAGCATTTGCAAAAATCTCATTTTCACTATTTATTATAAATTAATTAATTTTAATTTTAATTAATTATCGTAAAAAGACCTGGTGTTACACTTAAACTGACCTTTTCATTGAAAGGAGGAGGCATATCCTGGATTGGGGCTACTGGTACTATCATCCCATGCAACTGGATTGTGATTTTGTTTTTGGTTATATCAGGCATGGATGTTAAGGCTTGAGTTGTGGTAGACCTGGCTTTAGGAAGAGTTGATGGCCTAGCGCTAATGTTGAATCAAGGCGAATGTCGAGTCATTCTGGACTGAAAAACTTGATGGTGAACATGATTGGCTATGTTCTATTTCTATTTTGGTACGAACGTATGCGACCAATGCTCAGAATCCAGCAGAAATTTACATGTGTTGACCAATCAGATTCTAAATGTCTACCGAGGCAATTTGAAGTGTCAATCTATGCAGTGTGTGTACTATGTCCCATACATGATGAATAGAATATTTTGTGTAGATAGCATGCTCGTGCTGGTAAACGAGCTCCATTGGATGATAGAACTATGTGTCGGATCTTACCCGTTATAGTCAGATAATCGATGACAGAACCGCTATTTGGAGCAACATAGGGCATTCTTTGTAGAAACATAGGATTGTGTACAAACAGGAAGTACTATGTGTTATAATTATTTGAATGTCGAAGCGCGTTCGACATGACCGTTCTTTTGAAGAGAACCATCTCATCGGAGTTTACTGTGATAACTTGTGATCGACAATGTTTTGGAAAAGTTCACTAATGCATCTTGAATGCGTTAGTACTACAAGGCATCGCAAAAAAGGAAAAGCCCTAGGCTAAGTAAAGGAAAACCTACAGTTGGGCCATAGAAAACCCGAAGTTGACACTAGAGAAGCAAGAAATCATTGTGACTTGGGTTATTGCAGCGTTAACTTCGGGTCGTGCTTAGGGTCGTCTCAAGGAGATTTTCTTGTTTGTAATTGCCAAGGATTAAGCAAGGTCGGATCACAAGTCCCAAGCATCAAACGTTCTTCAGCCATAAATAACCCTCGACCATGGCCGATGGTGATGCCGCAACCACCATAACAGCCAAGGAGCTCTCCTTAAAATATCAAAACTTGATTTGGACTTAGATGAAGTTAGGGTTGAGATCTTTAGGGGGTGTTGTGGTTGTTGAAGAGTGAATCAAGCAGTGGCGACGGCTTAGGGAAGGTAGCATATACAAATTGTTTCAGGATTGAATAATTTAAAATTAGTATGTATATATATGTGTGTGTGCGTGTGTATATATAAACATTCCTATACAAGCAATATTAGAAGAAATCAAAATATAATGTATCCATACATTAATGTCAATGTACTAGGACATCACTAAAATATAACACATGCATGTCTAATACATGTCAGCCCAAAAATGATACATATATAAATGTCACTGACTAACCAAAATGATACATTAATAGACTGATACAAAAGTGTATCACAACAGTATACACAATACACGATAGATTGATGGTGCACAATAAGATAAATGGCACCAACATCGTCATCTGCTCTAACCCTAAAACATAACCCAAAAGAGTCACATGCCTAATAAAAGACATCCTGAAAACAACTTAAGTCTAACCTGAGGTTGTTACACAAATAATAGACCCTAAATCAGGCTATAAATTAGCTATGAGTATAACACTGACAATAATATAGCATGAAATAAATATCACATGTAAATGATATTATATGTCACACATTCGCTATTCTACACCCGTCCACATCTCATCGTACACACAAGGTTATAACACACGTGTTAGGCTTTATTTATAGCGACTCACAACTGCAACTCTAATAACTGGAAGCACACTCCTATTCACCTTTATCAGCCACTCATTTATTATTAAACACATTATGTAAATATATAGGTGATCAATATAAGTCACCGATTCAATCCTATACATTTCACTCTACCAGATGTTGAATCGACACTAAGGATCTGACTATCACCTCGATCCAGTTTAGTGGGTTACCCCACAAGATCTTATGACTGTGTTATTTACTCACAACTACCCACCTTGCTAGATCACTTCACTATCCCTCAATATACACCTTAAATCAAATTTCCTCACCTTGCTTATTGAGCCCATGTAGTATATCGTTCTGATTTGTGGCAGTGGGGCCAAACTGTCATGATTCAGGGTATGACTCTGAATCAATCCAACTAGGATGGATTTACTAGCCCATCCGTTGTCTTACCATGCATCAATCAAAATTATTATCAGTAACTAACACGTCCTCGCTAAAAACATTATCCCGCTAAATGTCATTTAATCCTGATGTCACTAAGGTGATGACAACACATTTCATTTCACATTTTATATGACACCAAGCATGTCTGCATAAGTACACAATAGCACAACAACAACAAGGCATACATAGGTAGCAATAGAATAAATTATTAGACAATCAGATAAATAATAAATACTACAATTTACAAAACATACCAAGTCGAAACAATTTATCATAAAATATGTAATTCATGATTTAACCATATAAAATAGTTGTTAAACCGCTTTCCTAATTTCCAAGAATATTTATTTGACACTTTGTAATCATTAAACCACTTTTGGAAAATAATATGAAAATGATACTTACAACTCCTTTAACTACTTTATGATGGTAAATAAATAGAATATCAGCTTATAAAATAAGTAAAATATCTAAACTAATTTTTCTAACTCAATATTTCAAAATAGACCATTTTCAAATAGTTAAAATATACAATTACAATATTCACTTTCCATTACTCAAAATAATTAAAGTTATCAATCTTTATAAAAAAGATAAATGATAATTTCCTTTTTAATATAAAATTAATTTTTAAAAGTTTATCAGTATGTTAATATTTTTTTAAAGAATATGGCCTAGAGCTTCTGCTCTAGGCACTTCCAGGCATGGCTATCGGTGCATCGATGTTGGACCAACGGTGGACCGATGGGAAGCTTGGAACACAAATTCCATGCTTCTAGCCTATGCCAAACTTCCATCTATCCCCCATTTTGATATCCCGCATGACTCCAGCATTAAATTTTGGCAGTTTCAAGTATCATTTTGAGATGCATACAAAGAATGGGATCATACAAGCACTTAACTGAAATTTTGGTAGCATCTTGTTTGCAATTAGAGGATTTCAAGTTTAACTATAAGCAGTAATCCATAATTCACAGCAAATAACAACCGTAATAAAAATTCACTTCAGCAATTCATTATTTTCAGTCACTAATAAGGCAACAAAGCATTATAGCATCATAATATATCATAAGTCTTAGCCTGCATGACTAGAATAAGTTGCTACACTCGCCTTATGTAAGAATTGAAGCTAAATTTCCTAAATCCCTGCTCAAAAGCTCACAAAATTTAAACTATGATCTTCGACCTAAAATTTCTTAGGACTAGTCTAGAATTTCTTTAATGAGCACTAAAGATTGGTTGGGCCTACTGGTCTAGAATAAGTTCCTTCCACTTCTTAGGACTAGTCTAGAATTTCTTCAATGAGCACTAAAGATTGGTTGGGCCTACTGGTCTGCAAGGGTCATAAACAATACCGGTCAATGTTCACTAACTCTTGACGTAATGGTGAATTTTAACTGGTTATCCAAAAATAAATGGTCAAGGTCAGGCCGAATAATTATATGACATCCACTGAGCCTCCAACCTAATTTCGATCATTGCACGCTAAATTTTCTCCTTGTGAACTTTGCCTTCCAAGATGGAAACGTCAAAAGAGTCCTTCACTAAAGAGTGGAACTTAAGAAATGCGGCCTCTTCTATGAGACCACGGAGTTAGATAAAAGTGGAACCCTTATAGTATCTATTTTAGAAAGGTTCGTGTCTTTGGTTTTCCTAGATCGTCCCAAATGAAGGCCAAATAACTTATCAGCATCTTATTGTGCATGCACTCGTTCCTCACATAGGTTATTTAACTTAGCATCATAGGAGGCCCTCAACTTTTCAAATTTAGAGTGATGATGATGGACAAATTTTTCATTCCATTCCTTAGCCAGTTCTAGTAATATGTCAGTAGGAGGAGCTGTAGTGTTAGTTCAAGATTCAAGGTCAGGGAATGCAAGTAGCAATACAGGTGCATTCTCTTGGAAACCCTTGGCCAACTACAAAGATAAATTTATAATGGTTCCCCTTAATTTATTTAGCTCTATAAGATGTTGCATATAAACTCTCTAGATTCTTCAATGTCGCTTCCAACTCGGTTATTTGTTTCTTCGAGTTTTCAACTTTAAATTGAGCTTTAAATTGCCTTCATATTGAGACTAATTAGAGCTTTCAAAATCTTTCAACTTGATATCCATACCTTATGTTTCCCTCTTTCAATACAAAAGTATGGATGAGTCTGGTCAAGTCCAAATTCCAAAGACAAAGGCCTCCATAGCACATGTCGACCACTATCCCCCCAGTCCAGTGATATGTCCAAATCATTCCACCTTAACCCACAGGTTTGATCACTCCGTCATTCTTTCTTGGGATCTTGCCCCTTATGTTCAGTCTCATGCCTCATGAACAATATCTTCCCTCCACTCCACCCCTTGGTCGCTAGGTCACACAAGGCAACAAGATCACTTACACAATTAGTGGCACTGTCTTTAGCTCTCCTTAGTTATCAAGGATTCCTTGCAAATCAACATTCATATTCGCTCCACTTTTTCATGACTAGCTAGACCTGTAACAAAAGCTATTGGTCGCACTTAGAAATAGTGCCAGCACCGTTCCTCTGAAAAAAGAACTACAACAACACTATTAATTTGAAAAAGCGTCACTGTACATCAACCACTCTCTTACTTCACTTCTGACCCACAGAAGCATCGATGTGAAATAACCACTCATTGAGCCATACTGCACACTAGACACAAGCATGCCAAAATATAGCTCACTAGCATGCATCTGAACCATCCTCTCTATGATAAATCTGAGTAGGCTGCATTTAGACTACGATCGCAGTTAACGGTTACAACGAAACTTAGAATCCATGTCATTAATCTCAACTCATTAAAGCATGATCTCTATAACTGTAAATCGAGGTTACCATGCACTTATATAAAAATCGATTTTCTACTCCCAAGAGATGATTGCTAGTTCTAAGTTCTTATAATAGCCATTAAATTACCTCTTATAACCAAAAACTCAAAGGAATAAGAACATCAACCATAGTGGACATAGAACTTCGCTAAAATCAAACCACTCTATATCTTGTGCCATTTACATTAGTTACACTACTTATTATTCTCTTTGCTACTCCTCATTATGCATTTTAAACCACAGGTTTAATACGTAACCTTTGCTAAAATCCATCCATAATCATCATTTCAAGATTGACTAGAAATTTAATCAACACCATCAAATTCCCTCAGCATCTAATCCCTCACTACCTTCCCAATTAACTTATTCATATCAACTAGTTCCATGACCTGCTCCTTTAACTCCTCCATTTATTCCTCATATGAAGAAGCAAACCTAGAAAGAGTTTGACCCTTCGCACTAGTGAATTGGAGAAGGAAGTGGACTGTAAGCGCTACCCTATGTAGTTAAAACCCAACTAAAGCCCTGCAAAATCCCTACTATAGCACATAGCACTCTTCGACCGCTACTCTATTTCAATTTAGCACTATTGATTAGTAGTTCTGCTACTAAATAAACAAAGTTAGGGCAAAAACCTAGTTTTAAGGCATAAGCGTCTAATATAAGTTAGAAATCTATTAGGTAGACTGGTCCGAAGAGTAAAAATAAACTTCAAATATTTGGATAGAAACTGATTTGAACCTTCGCTACATTTGGTATATGAAGTTAGATATAAAACCAAATATTTTTGAAGTTAGATATAAAACCAAATTAACTTCAAATATTTAATTAGATATAAAACCTCAATTTTTTCCTACACAAATGATGTGGGAATGATAATAAATTAACTTCAAATATTTGATTTTATATCTAATCAAGCTTTTTGCACCTTTGCTATTTTCCGCTATATCCCCAGTTTATCCTCGCTATAGCTTTCTAAATCTCCATCACTGTAGGACCGCAAAATACTTTAACTACATAGGCGCTACCTACCTCAATTATAGCCATGTAGTCATGATGTTGGACAAGCAAATTATAGGAGGGAAATTCAGGAATATCTTAACATAAATGTATACAAAATACACAAATATCATAACATGAACTGAACAAATATGAAGAATAATTTTTATTATCAAACACAACTTATTTAAAAAGGTTGCCACTCAAAATATGCCAATAACTGTGTAATTAACACAAGACTAACCTGAAATTAAAATCCCAATCACGCTTAAGATAGTACAAAAAGTAGCGCCTACTTATGCCTTGATCTTTCTCTAAACTAAGTCAAATGATGATAATCTAAGAAGGATAAACTCTCATCTAGCACAGGACTCCATATGTGCAACAAAACTCTGCTTAAGGCTTCCCTTTCAAGGGTGATCTGAGTTATTTTTACTCTTCGCACCAGTCTACCTAATCCTCTTATTTGAGCTGCCTAGCCATATTCTCAAATTTCGGTTTTCCTTTTACATATAAGGACTATGTTATCCTCAATCCTATCCATAGTTTGTTTTCAAGTTGTATAACATATCCTTGAAAATAGCTTATGATATCCTTTTTATCACTAGGTGCATGCTTACATATTTTTCCCTTACTTGAATGTATTTCCTAAAAAACAAGTCATTTTCTATTGTATAAATGACCAAGAGTAAGAAAAGCACACATATCGAATCACATAAAATTTCATAGACAAATCTCATCAAGAAGTAATTAAATACTGCATAAAAACAAGGTGGAGACCAAGACTAAAGCAAAATGACAAGTAAAACATTTGAATCTTGAGTAAATTAAAATTATATATATTGATTAAATGAAAACATTTTTGAGTACAAAGATTAGTTTAGGATTCAAAATGATTATCCACTTTACTACCATAGCCTAGTTCCCTTTCAAATGTGGTAAAAGAGTTCGGGATTAGGAAGTTACATTTTCCATATCTGGTGGGAGGGAGATCAAACTCAGTTGAGGGAAGTGTAAAAGTGGTACCCTCCTCTTTCCCATCTTCCTTTAGAACAACCATAGTTGTTGTAGTGGTGGTATGGGAAGGTTCCATTGATACAAACATATCTTCTGCCTACCGATCGTGATATTCTAGTGCCTCCTTTGGAAGGGTAAGAGGGAGAAAAGAGAGGCTGACCTCAACATCCACAAATTCTCTCTACTACAAAGAACTACCACCTAATCTGACCATAATTAAGATAGAGCACGATAAGAGTAGTATCCAGCATGGTCATTTCATGTTGCTCATATATCTTCTCTAATCTCTTCTCAACAACTGTTAGTCTCTCATTAGCTAGCTTAGCCTCCTACGCAGCTTCATTGGTGTTAGTCTTCAACACTGCCCCTTACTCTTTGAAGAAGTGAGGTCGGCCTTATGTTGAGATATCTCACCCCCTCACCAGGAGTGACAGTCTCAGCAAAAGCAAATTTGGACTCGATGATGTCCAACTAGCCCTTGGTGCAGTTGAAACATCGCTTCATTTTGACCACCTGTACCATGCTCTATAAAAAAATCAAAAATTTAAAATATAAATAATAAAATGTTAGTAAATTACACATTTCTTACCTAGAGACAATCTCTATGAAAATTTTCAAGATGTCTTCATTAGGGCACAACCAACAATGGCTTGTTCAGTTGCTAAACAAGCCACAGACCAAGTAGATATGGTTTGTTCACTTTCCCGTGGCTAGTTGTAGCTATTCTCGTGGCTGGTTCACTGAACAGAGGCTAGTGATTATAACGGTGAAGTCTTCGCTGTTATACATTTATAATGGTGAAATCTTTGCCGTTATAAATTTATAACGGCAGAGACTTCGCTGTTATAAATTTATAACAGTGAAGACTTCGCCGTTATAAAATATAGCCAATCATATTACATGGTTTGAATTTATATATATTATGTTATAAATTTGTAACGGCGAACTCTTCGCCGTTATAAACCCAGTGATTTTTTTCCTACTGGTCCGTGACTAGTTTGTACCTTACCTAGTTGTGGAGCTCGTTTGGTCAGTTCAAAAGTATGAGAGAGGGCGAACTGAACAAACCACATTGTTGGTTATGGTCTTAGAGCATGAAGGAAGAAAGATGTATGCAGTAGCAGGAGAGGACTTGAAGAAATCAGCAATCATTAGGCGCCTCAACTACTCAGCCAAGTCTACCCCCTTCATCCCTTCAAGGAAGGATAGCACACACAAGGAAGGCAGTTGTGATGAGAAAGAGGAGGCACAACCTTAGGAGGTTTTGAAGGAAGAGAAGGATATAAGCGAGGTTTTTTGAAAGTGTCACCTTCTTACTTTGGTTGGCGGCGTCATCCGAAACTAATTTTCTTGAATCTTTGGTAGAGCCATATGAAGATTTCTTTTTGGACTAGGAATTAGGACAATGGCTAAGGTGCCATAAACTTACTCATTTGTTATGAAGACATAATACCTGCGAAGTTTAAATAAATAACAAATAAGCGATGGAAGAAAATATAAGAACTAGAAACTTCATAAAACAACATGTAAAAAATAAAATAGGAGCTAATAATTAAATCATAGGCCTTGCTCAAACGTGGAGGCAGAGCTGCTAGCTTTCCCCTTTGAGTTGTGATCAAGCACGAAGGTAAGAACGTACTAAGAAAAATATGAGATTCTTGGAGAAAATGGTGCTTGCGCAGTAGGATTTCAGTATATATGTTTGAACAATTACGTATATTGGTATCTAAAATGCATACTAGCGTCATTCGCTACCCAACGAGGTCCTTCTCCTCCATGGTGGAAGCAGGATGAGGGCTAAAGAAGAATTAAGAAAAACTAAGTTAGCGTAGAGCAGTTTGTGGAAGAAAAGAAAAAAGGAAATAAAGGATAAGAGAAGTTATATCAGCTGCATAAAAAGAAGGAATAAGCCCACATTTTTAGAACTGTTGAATTATTGATCTGATCAGGGAAGGGTTTTGTAGGGTGATGTACGTAGAATAGACTTATGGGCTTAGATGTGGTAACAGTGTGCACAGCTAGGAGAAGGATTCTCCCACAAAGAATATAAGAATCCTGCAAAGAGTATAACAAACAAAGCCTGTGGAATGGAGGAAAATCCAGGAACTTAGCATACAAAATGTAGGTGCCTATCAAAAGATAGTATGAAACTGGGGTCATTGGAAGGGAGTTATTCCCAAGTTATCCAACCATGCTTTGAATATTGGATTTGGGTGTAGGTAAAAGCCATAACTGATGTGCTCCAAGATAAGTGAGGTATAATCCTCCGTAGGAAGGTGGATACATTCTAAAAGGGAAGGAAACCATAAGAGTAACCCATAATACCAAAAGTGTTGAGGATATCCAAAATTGCTCATCAGAGTTGAGTGTAGAAATAACGTTCCTATGAGAAGCACTAATCCTACCTGAGGTGGTTAGAGAAGTTTTAGAAGGGATAGTTAGTTGAAAGTATATGGCAAAATCAAATTAGGTGTGTCTTTTAAAGGACAACATCAATATTATTTAAAAATTGCAACTTTTCATTTGTATGTGCATGATACTCCCTAGAGATGTTTTATGGTATTTATGCACGAAAAATATACACATACGAAAAACATGTGTATTTAATAAAAAAAAAGGGAAAAATCTATCAAAGGCATTTGATCAAACATATGACAGGAAATATTCGAATGGGAAATTGATCGAACATATGATAAGTAATAGTACACTATGACAAAATTTCAAACTAAAAGTTCTTGGCAAATGCACGTGTATGTATAAGAAAAGTGAAGAAGAAGGAGGAAAAAACAAAACAAGAAAGAATCACTTACAAAATTGAAGGTTGGGTTAGTGAAGATGATCATAGAAAGTAATATAAGAAGAATAAAGTTTCTTTGCAAATTGTGAGAGCGTGTAAAGGAAAAAAAGGCGAGTATATATGGAAACAGACATATATCTCAGCCATACAAACTTAAACGGACATATATTAGTGCGATAAATCTTTTAAAAAATCCAATAAACCATTCCAGAACAAAACACATTGATATTAGACAACATTCTTAAGAGACAATACAGAAAAATGAACTACATCTTTAGATTTTGTTGATACCGAAATTCAAATGGCAGTAATAACCTCTTGGTGAAAATGTTATAAACTTATGACGAAAACTTGGTATTTGCTCACCTAATGAGATAATCTAATTTAAAACCTATAGTAAAAAGTTATTTGTTTACTAGTTTTTATTGAATCTACAGTCACAATCAATAAATTAAAATAAGATGTTTATTTTTAACTTCTCACTTTAAATTTAACCTTAAAAATTATTAAAGCTTTCTACTTTTAATAAAAAAATGGCATCATTAAACAGTTCCTCGCATCTATAAAAGTAACTTCTTCATCATCAAAAGAATCAGGTGGATACTCGCCAGAAGGTAAAAGAGTAAAAGAGCCCAGGATATGATCCCATAACAATATCAATATTTTAAAATGTTTGACAAAAATCATTTGAGCGACGTGAGATAATCATTACTGACCAAAGGGAGTTACGGTCGAATAGTGTAGACAGGGGAGAAATTAAACTTCATCGAAAGAACTTTGACTACTTTCTGCGGTACTATGCCTACTACAAATAGTATTAGCAGTAAAGGAAGCTTTTCAGCAGTAAACCAATTGATACCTCTTAAAATTTTGATCCACAATGTCTCCTATCCTCGATACGGATCTGACCAATCCTACCAGGGACCATGATTGGCTTGGGACATTCAATCAATAAATATAATTGTATCTATTCAATAATATATATATATATAAACTTTTATAAATTTCAATACTAAAATTTATAGAAGGTCGGATATCTGATCATAATAATCAAACATCTAAGGTAAAAATCAAATGTCTGTGTGTGTATGCATATGTGTGTGTGTATGCATATGTGTGTGTGTGTATATATATATTATTAGTCAAAGTCGACATTATTAGCCAAAGTCGACAACCACATTTTCCCACTTACCCCTTCATTTTTAACCTATTAATTTTTTTACCCATTCATCCTCTATCTTCATTTTTTACTTTTCATCTCAAAGAAACCCTAACCCCTAAAATCAAAGTAAAGAAATGGCACCAAAAATTTCTCCAAAAACCAAAAATCCAAAAAAGGGAAAGACATGAGAGTCTTCATCTTCTCATTCCCCGATAGTTTCTCAAGAGTAGCTTAAGACTTAGCTTCACAATGATCCAACAAGCATTGATCGGTTTAAGGTATTAAACACTATGAAATTTTTCGTTGGAATCTTTTATAAAGTAGATGATTTTCTTGCTTATCATTTAAATCTTCTGACCGATGCTGCTAGAATCAACCTTTTAATTAAATTTGAGCCAAACAATATAAATATTGACACTTTAGTAGTAAAGTTATTTCTTGCAAATATGGGTAGGAAATTCATTAAACTACATAATGATGAAGGATATATATGGTTGAGCTATGGAAAGATTATCAAGCTTCATTATAATCAAATTGGTCAAACTTTTGAAATCGGATATAAAGGAGTTGAATTTAAAGATATGGAAACCCAAAATAGAAGATGAAATTAGGTAAGTCGTCATCTTTAGGCAATCCAAGTGACTAAAGCGGCTTCCAAAGTTTCGAGGCCTCGACTATGCAGTTAAAACCCCGCTAAAGCCCTGCAACATCTCCGTTATAGCGCATAGCGTTCTTTGACCGCTAGGCTATTTCGATTTAGCATTATCAAAATAGTAGATCCGCTTTAAGCTCCACTGTTTTCTACAACACTCGCTAAATCAAGGTTTTTTAGCATTCGCTTTAGCAACATTAACATACAAAGGTTGGTTTGACTAGTTCACGTTGAAACTAAATCAACAAAGTTAGGATAAAGACCTAATTTTTTGGCATAAGTGCTCAATATAAGTTAGAAATCTATTATAGTCACCAAATCTAGTCTGCTTAAATCATGAAATTCCTCGGTTTTATTAATCTTTTTCTTACAAAAATTATGTAAAAATGAGATTAAACTTCAAATATTTTGTTTTATATCTAATGAAGCTTTTTGCACCTCCATTAATTTCCGCTATATCCCCACTAAAAATTTTTGCACCTCCACTGCTATAAAATCGCTAAGCGTTCTAACTACACAGGGCCTCAATCGAGATTACTTGAAGGATGATAATAAACACCTTATCCCGAGAATTGGAAGTCATGAATAATTTAAGATAAAGACTATAAAGCATTATACGATGTCGTTGGCAACATTGACGTGAGTTGGGCAATTTTTTTACAAAATGAACTATTATCCTTCTTCGCTCTAAACAATTCTTTATATCCCTTACATTACTCGGCTTATGCTGGTGGAGAATATACCCTTTAGTTATGATAATGCCGAGGTAGTAACATATACCGAAAAAAGTTCTTTAATCTAATAAAACTCCTTGCAATGGTGCCTTCTTATATTTTGTACAAGGAGTATTTTCAAAGACTATAACAACAAACCTCCACTTCTACTAAAAGAAAGAATATTGATATTCGAGAAGAAGGGAGTTGTACACCGTAAAATGAACAATAATTAATTAATGATTTTTAAAGCTGAAAATGGAATTTTCACAAATGTCAGAATTTGGCTATGAAACATGCACTGTTGCGTTCAAGGCCACTTTCTGGTCAATTTTCATATATAAACTTTTACGATCAAAGTTCAAACGAAAAAGTTATTAACATTTGAAGATTTCGGATAGGGAATAATTATATAGGTAATTAAGAAATAAACATAATTAATTAACGTTAATTAACAATAACTGGCACTTAATGTTGAAGAAAAATTAACGTCAGTCAGATTGTGCAAAATAGTATAAATAAAGTTTAGCG
Source organism: Allium fistulosum (assembly GCA_030737815.1). NCBI lineage: Eukaryota > Viridiplantae > Streptophyta > Magnoliopsida > Asparagales > Amaryllidaceae > Allium > Allium fistulosum. The sequence goes on from JASFAW010000015.1 coordinate 6,547,560, forward strand.
GGAAACAAATAGAAGTTTAACATAATAACACAACTGGTCGGCCCCTTAATGGGACCAGTTGACCGCTAGCGGTCAATCGGTGGTAGCATAGCAGTCGACCGGTGATTGCAGCGGTTGTGCTGTAAAATTAGGCCAAACGACCCGAATTTAATATAATTTAATCTAATGATTGACATTCATTCGAACCCCTATAAATACAGACCCAGCCCCTCACTTTTCTTCTCATATTTTTTGAAGCAACGGTGAAGCTTTGCCATTTTCTTTTCTCCACAAATTCTCAAATTCATATAAACTATAATATATATATATAAGTGGAGAATAGTGGAGGATAATAGAGAACAAGAATATGGTCGAATAAAATTGACAAGCCCAAGGTAAATCGTAAATTTAAATACAAATCTATATTAAATTCAAATCTCTTCTCCATCTAAATTCTAACAAATATTACATACTTTTGATACATATTTTGATAGAAAGAAAGGGAGTCAATCAAGGATAACGGATTTAGATCTAGAGATTTACAAGCTTAAAGATGAGTGGAAAATTATATATTTTTATATAAAATTGGATTTATATCGTTGTAAATATGTTCCTTGTATGCTTGTATGTAAATTTTAGGGTTGTAGGCTTAAATATACACATGCGATGAACTTGAGAACCATACCTACATATTCTATGAATTGCTAACTTTGATTAAATTTGCATATACTTGAATTTGGAAGTAAGGGTGAAAGTGTCCCCAAATTTATGAGATAACTAATTAATGAGATTATATAATAATTCCAGGTTTGTTAGTTGAATATTATATGTTAGTAACATGAATTAGAAGTTGTTAGAAATTGGATTAGGATTTGAGTAGTATTTTAATTAATTGGAATGAAGTGTTTAGTAGTGTAAATTTCTATAAATTATTCGGTTTTATGATCATGTATAAAAGTGTATTATTTGAAATAACAAGGAATATGTTTAAAGGAAAGATATGTATGAAATATGGATGTTTACCGTATTTTGTACCATCTATTTCAATAATAACAGAAAAGATAATTCCTTATAATTTGAAACATAACATACGTCCTCCTTTAGATAATTTATGGAAAATTACAGTGTTAACGTTTCCTTCTGGGAAGATGTAATTCCAATACTTTAAAAATGTAGAAATCCCTAAGAATAAACCAAAGTATTGTAAGTAGAAATAATAACAATAATTAATTGTCAATCTAATATATGCGATTTAAGATAAGTTAGAAAATAAACAATAAGCGATGAAGTTATAGTAATCAAAGAAAGAAAGTGGGGCATATGCAATTTAAGATAAGTTGACACGTACATGAAGACATAGAAAGAAAGAAAGTTATTGTATACCTCAAGTAGGTGGAGCATATCGAACACGTACATGAAGTCAAGATGACTAAGTTAAAATAGTTGACATAACACGTAATGGAAGACAATCAGTATAAACTAATATTATGGATAAAGTATGTAACTTACCAGTCATTAGAACGTTGTTCTAACCCCCTCCTCATTACAACCCACATGATAGATTTAGAGGGATGGGTACTGGTACAAAGCGGGAATAGGGGAAGGACAGATTGCATTATGCATGCTCGGCACTGACAAGGATACTAAATATCATAGGTATTAGCCTTGGTCAGTAATCATATGTTTTATTATACTTTACTATTCCGCTGTGAGGTTATTGGTTATGCTTTGATATTATTTTGTTATTTACATGATACCAACACATGTACCCTAGTGGACTTGGATTTTCGATTTAGCGATAATTCGGGACCATTAAGGTGGGGTTGTTACATTTGGTATCAGAGCTTAGGTTAATTGATTATAGGAATTAAAAATACGCTGAGTGAATATATTTGTATTTTTATTTATAAATATTTTTATTATATGCCAACATTTACAACTATAGAATTAGTTGCAACCATATTATGAAAAGATAAGTCTACTGTGAGCTGGAAAAATAAATAGAGTAAAAAATATACTCCTATTCCTATCACCCCATGGGAGATAGGTCATATTAAAAGCCGTTGAATTAAGAAAATCATGAATGTGACATATATAAGAGTCCTTGAAGTTGGATGGTATTTGAGTCCCTAGTCGGGCCTGGATTGCCCAATGGCTGTAGAACCCCTCAGGATGGCCTATTAATGATGTACGATAGGTCCAGATAAATGGAAAGTAAAGATTTATATGTTGCAGATATCCGAAAGAAAGAATCAAATAAGTTCCCAAAGAAAGGTATGTAGAAATCATTCCAAGATCAAAACCATATTTTAATATTTTAGGAGAAGATAAGTCAGAAAGTGAATGGAAAAGAAGTGGGGTCCTAAAGGACAAGTAAAATCCACTCTGAGTCTGACCCCCTATGAGGGAATTTAATATAAAAGTTTAAAATAAATTACATATTCGAAATAATCTTCAAGGGATTTATTTAAAAGTAGAAAAACACTATTTTTGAAAAGTAAGTAAAAATTAAATTTTCTATAAAATAAAATATTCATTTAAATTAAAATTAAAATTTGTAATAGAAATTGTAAACTGGTTTAGGCCAAAAATTTTAGTTAAAAATGGATTTTAAATAAAGAGAAGCTTCTTTTAAAACAGAAAGAAAGTAGAGTGTATGTATAGCTCATTAGTTTTTCTAATATGAAAATTTTTAAGTTGTAAAATTATTTTTTGGGGTGAACAATAGGAAGTGGTACAAGTTTTAAATGGGGTAAAAAGAACGAGAAAGAAGACAAGAACCCGAAAACAAAGCAGTAGACGAGTGCACCGCTGCTGTAGGAATGAATTTTTCAGAACAGTCAGAACGAAGATGAAGAAGGCGGAAGCGGAATGAGATAGCATTTGTTATAATTAATAGTTATTATTCGACTCGGCCCGAAATGGGTGCAAGTTTATCCTAGCGAAAATAGGCCAGGAGCGGTCGACCTCCAGGGTTCGACTAGTCGACCGATAGCGGTCAATCGCTCCAGAATAAGCGGTCCACCGGTTAGCAGGATTAAGGCAGGACCCAAACCTTAACGTGACATAAAGTTGCGTCTATGTAGAGCAGCCACTCATTCCCTCTTATCTCTTCCATTTTATCACCTCCGACCTATTTCTCTTCGTCCTGAAAATTGATCAACACATCTCCTCCAGGCCAGGCAACGATGACGACGATCCAACAGCCCTCCACTACACCGAAGACGAGCGGCGCACCACCCAAATCAGCCCTTAGATCTAGATCTAACCCCCCAGCAAACCAAATCATTACACCTCCATGAAGCAATATCTCTTCTCTCCACCCAAATCATATCCTGCAAGAGATTATATGACTTCAAAATGACGAAGAAAAGGTGAAAAGCTACGAAGCGACAGTGAACTTTATATTTCTACAAGGGCTACCGATGAAGTTTGGGACTTTACCACTTATGGTTCGGAGGGCTTGCTTGCGGCTATAGGATTATTGCTATCCTTAGCCATGATATGTTTGAGAAGGAATGCTACCCGTGATGCATGTATCTGTTCGATGCTAACTTGGAGTATTCATTCGACGAGGATGGCAACAACTTCACATCCAAAGTGGGGGAAGTAGAGAGTTGGATGATCGAGGAACAGTTTGGAGGTATTATGCACATCTCCACATTAGTAAAGGATTTAGAGGATATCAAGACCTCCGATCCAGTAGTTCTACAGCAGATCTTCCATAGGGATGTGGGTGTCTGGCGGACAGACAATATGCAGGACTAAGCCCGTATGGTCGCCTGCAACATTCATGATAACATCGTCCCCAAGATAGGGAGCTTCAATCAGATCAACCCCTTGGTGCAGAAGGCCATCTACGCTATTACAGGTGATATTCAGGTGAATTGAGTCAAGGCCATCTTGTGCCATTATGCAGGCTTGGGAGTTGGGGCGTGGAGGAGCTATATTTCATAATATCATCTTTTCACTTTTACTTTCTGATAATACAGAGTTAGCTTTTGAGGAGAGCAGATGCAGATGAAGGCACTTGTGCCATTGGATAGGTCCTCCCTTTGGAGGATGGGGATTAGGGAGGTGCCTGCAAAGTTTGAAGAGCAGGAGAAAACAGGGCAGACGCAGAGGGAGTGGGCTCCATGGCTAGATCAGAAGGCTGTAGAGCTGCAACCACAGGTCCCTGAGTACGTAGCGATATGAGATTCCCAAATCCAAATCGAGGCCGAGATCCAGGTGATACGGGCTAACCAACAACACCAGATTGGAGAGCTTAGATTCATATCTGCCACGCTCCAATCATTAAGGGGTCGAGGCCGTGGTTAGGGCTCTCGTGGAGGATCAGGGCCATCCCACAACCCATAGGTAGTAGTAGGATTAGCAGCAATTGTCATTTTTCTTCCAACATTTTTTATGCTTTGGGTTGTAAGCATTAGTTGTTTGTGTTTGTATAAAACATATACGATATTATGAGAAATGTTCCTTTTTATTTGTTTTCTTAATGGACCGCTATATTTATTGGAAACCAGTATAAATAAGGAAATCTCGTAAAAGACACTTAACTAATGCAAAAGAAAGAAAAATATATAAGAGCCTGGAAGTTTATGAAATAAATTAAGAAAATTATTAAATTAGCTACTAAAAGAAAAATAAAATTAAGTCCTAGAAAAAGTACTAAAATTCTTGGGAGATAAATTTTAGCGATCGTAAGATAGGAAAAGGTTTTTGCATAACCACTGATCACTATCCCTATGCCTTAAAAGTTAAAATTTATAGATGAATTTGTGTGCTAATTATTCTTCTAAATAAAAGAAAATATTTTCTGAAATTTGGAAATTTACCGTGTAATAGGATAGTGTCAATCATAGGCGTTAACCCATTGGCTAAACTCGACAGTGAAGGATATGGATTAATCTGTTTTGAAAAGTTAAAAACAAATACCTTTAGCATTTTTTTTTCAAAAAATCTTTGATTATTAAAATAAAATATTTTTTTGAAAGCCATGGGAAAATGGATTTTATTTTAATTTTAATTTTTCCAACTATTTCAAAAATTAAATTGAAAAAAATTTTGAACGGAAAAGGGAATTTTTTTATTTTTGAAATGCCACATATTTAGCATAGGAAAAGTCGATGGATTAGCAAATATAAATTTTACTATTCAGCAAACACGACAATATGAATTAGATAGTTAACAACAAGGGGAATAGCTCTTTTTGTATGATCATTTTCACCCTAGAGGGGGGGTGAATATGGTGATACTAATAATAGTAAAAATTAATGTGGAAATAAAAACAATAACAGTAAATAATGCAGAAGAGATCACACACAAATTTACCCAACTTCGGCAAAACCCTGCATACGTGCTGCCCCCAAGGCTTATACTAGAAATTAAGTAGTCAGATGCTTACACACGTAAATTGCGACATCCGCTAATGATTAACCTAACTCTACGCTCAATACCTTGCCACAACTCAACCACTGAGTTGCGAATTCTCAAACTACGCCCCGTAGTTTTTCCCTAGTCACACGACTAGAAATTACACTATTTAAAAAGGAAAATTACACAAATAAGAATAGACTAAAAACAAAATAAAACCAAAACCCTATTATATTAAACTAAAGCCCAATAGAAAAGTAAGGCCGGCCCAATTTAAATAATAAATAGAGATCGTCTCCCCTTTTTCCTTGTATACTCGTGTATTCTCTTTTGGCCGATCCTTTCTTTTTCGTTCCTCTTCACAAATTTAGGGTTTTGAGAATTGAAGTCGCCGCTTGAATTATACGTTCGAATTGATTGCTGTCACTCTCATGTTCCTCAATTAGCTTCGATGCTTCTTCGATTCTCTTGCGTACATGCGATCGCTTCGAGTTCGAATGATAATTTGGTATGTGATTTTCACCCCTTTTTGATTTTCGAATATATTCGACTTTATGCTCTGTTTAATTGCTTGGGTTCGAACTCTTTAATACCGATGATGAGATTAGGTTTTAATTTATAGGGATAACATCCCTAAATATACATTCGTATAATTCACTTTGAATTTTTCACATTGCTATGCTCGGCCATTGATTTGTAATCGAACGTTGGTGATGTTTTCTGACTTTTTCATTTCATACGTGTTGCTTTATAATTTGAATTTGCTTCAGCCTTTTCTACTGCGACTTTGTTATTTGAATTTTGATATGGTGTGGACTTGTTCAATTCGTGTCTCTGTTCCAAATTTTGCTGGCTTTGACTCTGGCATTTAAATTTGTGACAAACATGACATGTTCAATTTGAAATACATTAACTTTGTTAATTCGTGTTTCATTTCTGGCTTTGGCTGGATGACTTTATTCAAACGGCTATCGTTAATTTCTTTAAACATATGAACTGTTGTCTGCATATGTAGTACATATGTGGTCTTAAAGTCTTACATACTTGCTCTGTTTACTTTAGTGCACTTGACCATTTCATTATTGAGTTAGGTTCCATATGTTGGAGTTGCTCGGACCATATGAGCATATGCATTCATGTTGCTTTGAGTTCTTCACTTGTGCACTGGTCTTGTTACATGTTAGGTTGCATTTTTGATGTGTTGAGATTGATCTGCTCTGGTCTTGCATTTTTATTGAGTAACTCACTTGAGTCTGATCTGATGCACTTTGATTTGAACTCTGGTTGCACTTTGAGTTTCATGTCCAGTTTGGTTGAGCCTTTTACTTTATGTCTGTAGCCTGCCATTGTCACGTGGTCTGTGCCTTTGTGCCATTCCATTGAACATGCACATGTCTATGGTTTCATGTGCATTGCCCTGGTTGTACATGAACTTGCTGTTGCATACATACTGTTTGGTTTTGTGTTGCAATGTTGATCTGGCCATTGCATTGAACTTCTGCATGTTTGATGCTCTTACTTGTTTTTGCCTTTGAGTTTTGTACATTTGAGCACTTTGACCAGTTGCATGTGTGGTTTGATCTGGTGCAGTTGCATGCTTCACTGATCTGGTTGATTTCATGTTGCATTGAGTCTTGTTCCAGTTGCTTTGTACATGATTTTTCTGTGATCTTTTGTTTTTATATTGCACCTGAGTTGAATCCAGCCTAGGCTCGGGTTTGACCTTGTGCTCACCTGTCCCTGCAGTTTTAACAAGCAAGTGTATATCGGTGTGCACGGCCTTGTGGCATGTACAGTGACACATTGTGCATGTCACAAGTTGTTCGTGTATGATGATTTAAAAGAGTATGATAACGAACAACCCAAATAACCGAGGCAAATAATATTTTCAAACACACACTTTATTTTGCATTGAAAAATATTTCTTTTTCAATTTTACTGTGCTAGTGTTTATTTTGCAGATAGATCAGATGCTGGATGTAGGCTGGAGCAGAGTTGAAGATTAATTACGAGTGATGAGTGAATATATGTAGTAAGGTGAAAATTGTAGGGCGAAAAATGTGTTGTAATTGAAAATGTGTAAATGTAGTGAGAGCTCAAATTTGTACTATTTGAATTTGTAATAAAATACTTGTTTGAATAAAATATTTGTTTGAATATGAATTCTGAGTTATTTATTTTATTCAACAAACATTTATTTAATTATGTGAAAAATAAATAGTGCAATAACAAATACATTTAAACAAATATATATTATCATCAAACAAAAATCATAGACTATTGTATTCTACACTTTTAGCTTTGGAATTTCATTTTCCATTCCTTGTTGATAGGGAAACAAACATGTTTGGAATAACTCTATTTGAAAAGAACTTAAAATTTTAAAAATAAATTTTCTTATGCAGACTATACTTGGATAAACTGGAAAAAGAATCCAGGCTAAAAGAGAAGGTTCAAGGCACAGAGGATTGAGTGTATAAGAGAAGAATGAAAATATGGAATTCTTCATCTAAACCCTTTTTCCAACATAAGAATATAGGTTTGAAAACTGGATTTAAAAAAAATGGATGTTAGAAATGGTATGCTAGGTATTGGATGGTAGGGGTTGGATGCAAAATTGGTTGAACCATACTTCTATTCATTGAGGTGTTGGAAAATTTGGATGCAACCAAAGATTTTGATTTTTGAAAATTTACATACATATAGAACTGCTGGTATATATAGGTTGTTTGCACCATATTTTAAAAGTTGATTTAAACAATGCAATCATATATGAGGCTCCAACTTAGTATTATTTAGCATACATATTATATGTATTGTGATACACCGTGTACATGATTGGCTGTAAAATTGACTGCACACTAATTGGTTGAATAGCTTAGAACGGTTGCGCGTTATGTTACATGATTCAGTTTGTAAGGTATTTTGGGGGACAAAATTCTTTTAAGGGTGGAAAATGTAACACCTTGTGATAATTAATTAATAATTTTTAAAGCCGAAAATGGAATTTTCATAAATGTCGGAATTTGGCTACGATAATTTTCTGATCAATTTTCATATATAAAGATTTACAATTAGAGTTCAAACGAATATGTTATTAACATTTAAAGATTTCAAATCAGAAACAATTATATATGTAATTGTGGAAATAAATATAATTAACTAACATAGATTAACGTTAACGGGTACTTAACGTCTAAGAAAAATTAACGTCAATCAGATCAGGTCAAAATTGTATAAAATAACATTTAGCAGGAAACAAACAAACGTTTAACATAACACCACAACTGGCAGTCCCCTCAGTCGACCGCTAGCAGTCGATCGGTGGTAATATAGCGGTCAACCAGTGGTTGCCGGTGGCTATGTATTATACCTAAGTCGAACGGTTCAGATTTAATATAGTCTAATCTAATGGTTGTCATTCATTCGAACCCCTATAAATATAGGCCTTGCCCCTCACTTTTTTTCTTATATTTTCTGAAGCAACGACGAAGCTCTACCATTTTCTTTTCTCCACAAATTCTAAATTTTGTATAAACTATAATCTATATATAAGTTGAGTAGAGGGAGGATAATAGAGAAGAAGAATATGGTATAGAATTGCCAAAGCTAAGGTAAATCGTAACTAAATACAAATCTATATTAAATTCAAATCTCTTCTCGATTTAAAATTCTAATAAATATGTATATGCATTTGGTATATACTTTGATAGAAAGAAAGAGAGCCAATCAGGAATAGTGGATCTAGATCTGGAGATTTGAAAGCTTAAAGACGTGTGGGAAATTATATATTTTATATAATATTGGATTTATATCATTGTATTTATATTCCTCGTATGTGTGAATGTAAATTTTGGAGTTGTAGGCTTAAATATGTGCATGTAATGAACTTGAGAACTATACCTACGTATTTTGTGAATTGTTAACTTTGATTAAATATTGCATATACTTGAATCTTGAAGTAAGGGTGAAAGGTAGTTCCTAAATTTATGAGATAATTGATTAATGAGATTTTATAATAATTCCAAGTTTGTTAGTTGAATATTATATGTTAGTAAACATGAGTTGGAAGTTGTTATAAATTAGATTAGGATTTGAGTAGTATTTTAATTCGTTGGAATGAAGTGTTTAGCAATGTAAAATTCTATAAATTATCCAGTTTTATGATCATGTATATAAGTGTATTGTTTGAAATGACAAGCAATATGCCTAAAAGAAAGAGATGTACAAAATAGAGATGTTTATCGTATTTTATACCATCTACTTCAACAATAATAGAAAAGATAATTCTCGGTAATTCCAAACATAACAGAAGTCCTCCTTTAGATAATTTATGGAAATTTACAATGTTAACGTTTCCTTTTGGGAAGGTGTAATTCCAACACATTAAAAACGTAGAAATCCCTATGAATAAACCAAAGTATCGTAAATAGAAATAATAACAATAATTAAATTGTCAATCTAATATATGTGATCTAAGATAAGTTAGAAAATAAACAATAAGCGAGTTATGATACTCAAAGGAAGATAGTAATAGTTGAAAAGAAACAGTAGAATATACCTAATAGTATCAAGCGAAAGTCAAGAAGTAAAAGATATTTAAACTATTAAATTAGATATAAGCGATAAATGACACTAATGGGCATTAATGAAACAAGAAGTAAGTTATGTAAAAATAACTGAATACTAATAGTTGAACATAGGAGGCATAATAATTAAATAAATTTACATAGCCTCAAGTATGTGTCTATGACCGGTATGAATCATCGAATCTAGTCAATAACTTAGACAAATTATAAATGATATAGTCATTAGTATAGGTTGGGATGCGAGGTCAGTAATGTTACACAACATAAATCTGCCCTTTGAAAGGTGCTACCAACAGTTGTGTATACATTGTACCGGTTTGAGACATCTCCAACCGTACTACTTATGGGAATATATGTTCACGTATAGGTGAAGGGAATATACCAAAGTAGGGTTCGCCTCCGTTGAAGTGCTAAAGGGCCAAATTGGGTCTACTTCAATCCTTATAGTTTGTATGTGTTAAGTAACCAAGTGTGCATTTCCTTGATTGCATTAGTAAATCTAAATAGGACGGTGAGCGTAGGCTTGATGCTATGTCAGCAAGGTTGGTATCATATATGTGAGGAGTGAGGCTGTACACATAGGTTGAGAGCGTCATCAGTCCTGAAGAAGTTAGTAGAAAGACTCATGTTATGCCGATATGGACTACACCTCCTATTAGTGTAGATCACGTATGAGATATGCATCGCCTTACGGTTGTTTGTTAGTTTATTGTAGTTAGGAGGCAAGGCTAGATAACCCCTAGATGAGTCTTTAAGATGAGTAGAATATGACTATATAGTTGTAATGCTGTTATTAGGCACTTACGGGAAGATCCTTAGAGTGGGAAATTCGGTCTGGACGCAGATGGTGGATACATGGTGCAGTGTAGAGTTATGAAGACTAGGCGGGAAATGTATCCTAGTCTATGGAGGGACCGTAGTACTTACACACATGCGCGCGTATGTAGTTATTGTATACCTCGAGTAGGTGGGGTGTATCATACGCATACATGAAGTCAAGACGACTAAGTTAAAAATAAATATAACACGTAATGGAAGACAATCGACATAACTAGTGTTATGGATAAAGTATTTAATTTACCAGTCACCAGAACGTTGTTCTGATCCCTCCTCATTACAGCCCATTGGATAGATTTAGAGGGACATGTATCGGTACAAGGCAGGAATGGTGGAATGACGGATTTCGTTATACATGCTCAGTAGTGAGAAGGGCACTAAATGTTAGAGGTATTAGCATTGATCGGTAATCTTATGTATTATTATACTTACTATTCCATTGTAAGTTTATATCGATAGTGCTCTGATATGCTTTTGTTATTTATAGGATACTAACACCAACGATTCGTACCCCAGTGGACTTGGATTTTTTATTTAGTAAAAATTCAGGCCCATTAAGGTGTGGATTGTTATATGAGTTTCAAAGAAGAGAATGGTAATGAAGACAATAGTGAAGATAGTGTTGAGTCTGTAAAAACTTGTGTCTTCTACTCTGTCCCAATTCGAGATTCCATAGCTTTATAAAACTCATATCCTTCTTTCCAAAAACCAAAAGAAACTTAAGCAAAAAAACTGTCCAAAATTTCTTTAAGGATTAAGCGAGGTGAGAAAGAACTTTCTAGAATCAAATCTTTTTCAGGTAAAATTTGGAAGAAACTCTAAAGCAAATCCCAATCTCCATCTCCTCAACTTCCACCACCAATTGGAGAATCATCTCAACATGAACAAAATAAAAAGAAAGATCAAGACGAGAGTGGTAATAGAGATGACCATAGTAAAGAAGATGAAGAGGATGAAAGTGAAAATCAACAACATTACAAAGCTTAGGGTAATGGTAAAATTCTTTGAAGTAATTAAATCACTCTCTCAATTACTAAATTTATGCACATCATAACAATATTTTAATTTCAAAGGTTAGTTTGAAGTGATCATGCATTTTGGGATCTCGGTGTCTTTATGGTGTGGTGGTACTTGCATTTGCTTTTGTCGTCATGTTCTTTGTTCATGTGCTCAAGGCGTGTTTGCTCGTGTTATTTGTTTTGAAGTGTTGTTTAAACATTTGTTTGCCTGTGTTGTTAGCATTTGGTGCTATGTTGTTATTTGGTTAATGTAAACATTTGGTACTATGTTGTTATCTGATTCATGTAAACATGGTATGTTGGCATATTGGTTGTGAAGAATAAAGTTAGTTTGTTTGTTTCATATGTATGCACTCTTTTACTCTCACATAACATATTTTTTTCCTCTGTTATTCTGCTTTTGATGATGCCAAAGGGGAAGAAAATATTGGGCATATTGATAGGAGAGTAAAAAGTTTGAATTTGCGCGTGCGCGTGCGGACACACACACAGATATATATATATATATTCCTTTTCTAAATATATAGTTGTCGTCGTCAAAAAGGGAGAGATTATTACATCTTGAGTTTTTGAGTTTTGATGAGACAACAATATATATCTCTATGCATTTGTATAAGTTGATTAATTAAAGGAATTTTCAACAATGGAGACTAAGGAAAATGACTACAACTGAGCTCGATCAATGAATACCAACTACTAGAAGAGTTGTTGTTTATTATAAGTCTAGAAAAACTTGTACAATATCCTTTAATGATACACACACAAACATATTTTAAAAAGAATTTTGGACTTAGTGGTTTTCTAAAACAAAATTTTCAAAATAGTCAGGAGTTGGATGTTTGACCCAAAAATTCAAACATTTGACTATAGCCAAATCTTAACTAGAAAGTTTCAGGATCAAACCCTATAAAAAGTCAGACGTTTGTCTTTTCTATACAGACATTTAAGGAAGAAAATTTTAATTTTTTTAACCATTGGATGTTTGATTGGTTTGATCAGCTATCAGAATAGGGCATCAATCGTCTGATCAAACAATCCAAACATTTGAATCAAGCTAAAAAATAACTATTTATTTTTTGGAAACTGATCAGACCTCTGAGGCATATAATCAAACATCTATATAATTTTTAACAAGGTTTTTTATGTATAAGAACAGATGTCTTAATCATTAAACTAGACTTTGAATCTGGGTAAAAATGAACATGTTCTTTTCTAGAATGTATTCAGACGTCTGAAACGTATAACCGGATGTCTAAGATGTTTTTAAACTATTTTTTTTAATAAACAGATGTCTGAAGTTGCCTAGTCAAACGTCTGAGAAATTATAAACGGCTGTATATTGAATGAACACTTTTAATGTTGAAAGGTTATCACTGTTTATTATTAAGGGATGCAACATTTTTATTGGTCAATTATATGTAGATATTAAATTCATACTTTTGATTTAAAACTCTTGGTCTCTAATTTCTAATCTCTAAAGTTCTCTGTGAAATCAAAAGCTTTCAAAAAGTATCTCCTGTTTCCTAAATCTGCAAGTTCAAATCAGTATCATCAAAGGATATCATAGGAAATGTGTGTTATCTTGACAAAATCAATGTACCAGAGACAAAAATTGTCGAAGCATCAATCTCTTTTACTAAAGAGTAGAAGTCTTGTTTTAGGAAAAATCAGGCACCGGTGTAAACCCATTCCTCTAGGTTAAGAGAAGGCTTTTGGTTAGTAAAATACTAAAGGGGGGCTTCTGTAATGACTCGTATTTTATGTATCGGAGGATCGTAAAATGTTATTTTTAAATTCATATGAGGCCGTATGACCGTATAACTTTGGAATATGCCTACTAGTGGTATTTTATATATTTAGGATTTTTCCAGACCATTTACCCTAAAAACTTATAACGGCTATAACCTTGGATAGAAGTCGAATTAGTATCCTGGACCATTTCCATTGGAAATTATGATGGTTTCCCTTTTCGTAGAATGGCCACAATAGTAATTTGGACTTTTTTGGCTAGGAGATATGGCTGTTTAAAGATTGATAGTTTTTAGAGCAGCTTAGTGGGTAATTAGTGAGTTTAGGGACAAGCTCACTGGTCCATTACGGGTTTGGATTCTATTTTTGGCTTAACTATCATCCCCAAGTCACTTTTACACCTTCTCAAATAGTCTAAGCCACTATTAACCTATTCTTCACCCAAAACCTTCTCTTTTCTCCTCTAAATCAAGTCTAAATCATATATTAAGGGTAGATTGGCAAGGGGATTCATTAGAGATCTTCAAAGCTACATTTTTTAGAAGAGAAAATCTCATCTTTGCTGTTAATTTTCGGATTTGCCTCGATTTGCATGCAAAACTTGAATTTTGAAGGTTTTGGTGATTGATTTATCATCTCTTATCTTACTATATATGTATATATTTGTTTTGATATGTTTCAAACTCATTTTTAAAGTCAAATTAATGTTTTGGAACCGTTTTCTAAGTCAAACCGGAAGTAAAATGAATTTTGAAATGTTTAGTGCACTTTAATCATGTTATTTTGGAGTATAGTTACTTTTATATGTGATAGGTTATATTATGGATTATTACATGATTGAATTACAATGGCTTAATGTATGTTCGGCTGTTTGGACGTTGTGTATGTGTGACACCCCACCCCGAGACCCACATTAACAAAGAGCATTACGGAGTAATATTATCTGTTAGTGTAGAGAACAGGGCTGGTTAGGAGCGACCATCCGTAAGCTTTATCTTAAACAAGCATTGGATACATCGATTGGGTGCTCTAAATTTTTTTCTTTTACCTTTCTATAGTGGATTGACATACTCAATAAATGTTTAACACAAAAATATGGAGGCTAACGGATCTATAAGAACAAAATATAACAATAACAAATACTACAGATCACAGAACAACAGTCACACATATATATACATATATACAGATACACCATAGTACACTACATAGTGATACACTAGTGGTGGTACACAGACAACAATATATACATCGAGTCAAAAAGAATATGTACATATCAGAGTTTACAAAATAACTACAAGGCTACACAAAAGATGACTAGCATCCAAAGGAAAATAAGAAAATCCATAGTGGAAGCAGCATAGCAGAAATCTACAGCATGTGACTAACCTGAAACAACTCGGTCTGACCCGAGTATATAAAATACACGGGTCAGTCTAACTTAAATAAACTGATTAGTATATGATAGATGAAGTATAGGGATAAATGATAATATTTCTTCTCAAAAGAGAAGAAGCAACTCTAAACATACATATCGACTACTAAAATATCATATGTGGGTTTCTCGAAAGAGGCAAGTTCAGCTACAACGTCAATTAGTCGCAAATATTTGCCTTATATCATCGGCATTAATAACAACCAATATAATGGCGTCCATCAACGCCATAACTCCTAAATAGGAAATCAAAAATCTCAAATAAACGACAAAGGATGGCAACCACAAATAATTCCTAAATAGGAAATCACAAATCTCAAAAATACGCCAAAGGATGGCAACCACAAATCCCCATATGTAGAATTCGATTAAGAGTTCAAAACTCCAAAATGTAATCACCATATAATAAATCCTCAAACGGCTCAATGGCCCAATAATCTCGAAATGGCGAAAACATTCGGAAATCACAAATAAATCAATAAATATCACAAAAGAAGGATCCATATCACAAAAGATGCACGTGCTCAACAAAATGGCCGAAGCCCGCCAAGTACTGTATCAAAAATATAGCGCCTAAAACATCCCGAAGAAAAAACATCCCGAAGGACAAACATCCCGAAGGACAAGCAACTAAAAAGCCCAAATGACCCGAAGGTCCAGTACTGGCAATCAACCCGAAAGTCTAATATAAAGTGTCACCAACTTCCATATAGTAACTAAATCAGTGACAATAGTGTGTCCCTTACCACACGTTCTCACTTAACTGTTTACTATAAGGTAGTTAATTTCACTCTTGTGTATGACCTCAATCGAACAAGTCCGGAATTAACCGAAAAAGTAAAAGCATGTGTCCCATACCACATGTTTTACTAAATCGTTTAAATCTCTTCCTCATTCACTCGAAGAGTACAAAAATGTGTATTTTATATAGAAAATACTTTTCTTTAAAAATAGAGAATATATATTTTTAATAGTTTAAAAATAATTAAAAATATTGTAAAATATTTATTTCGAAAGTTATTTTATCGTAAAAACCATTTCAAAATCGTTTTAGAAAACACGTGCTCGAAAATAGCAGAAATCACCGAAAATGCCATAAAATCGCATATGAAATTGTTTCAAAAACACGTCAATCCTGAGTACGGATCAACAATAATGTTGGCTCACCTATTGATAGGTTAAAGCCCTTCAAAATACTCTAAAATATCACAAGAATTTGTCATAAGAATCACTGGAATAAGCAAATTAATCAAAACAGTGCACAGAACACAAAAGAAAATAACTGGACGAACAAAACAACATGGGTCGACCCAGAAAAGGCTAAGGTCAACCTTGGTGTCGACCCATATATGCCTTAGGTCGACCCTAGGGTTGACCCCCAATGTTTCTGGGTCGACCTGAAGGTCGAAAATTCTACAGGCTTCCTACATGTTCCACATGCAACTTTGAGCATTGATTTTAGGTGCTTCCACAGTGATTCAAGCTACGAAATTTGACATGCACATATAACTAAACATAGACAATGATCCGGAAAAGATTTCACTCAATTCCAGTATGAAATCAAAGAGATACAGGTTCACAAAGTTGAACCCATACAAGTTCTTTACTATAAACTAGAAATCTCACGTTTACAGTAAATCAAAACACAACAAAAACTGAACAAATTTCTTACAGGCAATTAGATTTAAGCTAGAAATGTGAGTTACTACTCACCTTGATATGTTTTTAAGCAACTTGAATAGTAAGCTGATGACTTTTTGGCCTTGAGAAGCTTTAGGAGCTTGTAAAAAGAGAATACACGGACATGTAGCAAGAAAAGGAGGAAGTTACAAACAACCCGAACTTCCCAAAATCAGAAATGGATGAGATAATTTGTGGTTTTGATATTGATTACCTGCTAGGAATTTGATTTACAAATTTTACTTGAATTTCTCTTTTAATTTTGTTCAATTTGGAGCTTTGTTTGATTAGTTAAGAGGAGGTTGCCATTTTTCTTTTTCTGGTTTGTTTTAGGAAGGAGAAGCAAAATGAGGAATGTATGTACAGGCATTTCCTTCCTCCAAATTACTCCAGAAATGGGTTTTGGGCTTAACCCGTTACCCTAAAATCCTAAATATTAACACTTAGTTAAATTTAGCTATGTTTCATCTTCTTTTTTTTTCTTCATATTTTACCATATTTACACATATTTTGACTAAATAAATTCATACAACATATTTCTATGTTTACAAAAATGTTTCCAACATACAAAAATTAATTTTAGCCATTTAAAAATATTTTCCATCATTAAATTCTTATTTTTATTTAAATGCTTCAATTTACGCTATTATTTCACAAATCAATATTTTTAACGACAAAATTACATAAAATTATTTCTCTTGTTTATATTATTCTAACAAACCATGTTAAAAATATTTTTACATCCAAATATTGATTTTAACCAATATTCCACATTTTATTTTCAATATTATCCATACCTAATTTTAATACTTCATTAAAATTAATAGAAATCAATATTTTATTACTATTTCCATAATTATTATATTTTATCAAAATAAAATCATCCAATGCTTATTTTTATCCTAAATTCTCGTAACAAAGTTTCTAAAACTTTATTTCCAACAGTATTTATTTATTTACAGCAAATGATATTGAATTAAATTCTTTTACTTCACTTATTTAATTAATTTACCACCATAACACCATATTTCCATAAATCTCAATCTATTACCAACCAAACCAACCCAATACCATTTTATTTTACCAAAATCCATTGTTTATTTAAAATAAACCATTTCAACTAATTTTTCATCTCTAATTTATTTTATTCCTCCATTATTAAATTATAACCACCGTTATAATTTAATTTCACAGGTAATCACCAAAACCAGGGTTGTTACAGACTCACCCCTTATAAAAATTGAGTCCCTGCAATTCCTAGAGAAGAGTTGTATTCAACACGATTTATTTCATCTAGCAAAGAAATATAAATAAGCTTGGGTTAGAGTTCTCACCCTGTAACGCCCCACTCCTAGACCCTCATCAGCAAAGAGTATTACGGAGGTAATACCGTCTGCTAATGCGGAGAATAGAGTATAATGGAAGCGACCAAGTGTAATCATGCTATAACTATCTACTAAATACGTCGAAGGGTGGTATCTATTTTTTTTCCAGATCCAGTGGTTCGACATATTTAATAAATACTTATAACGAAACTAAAAATGGCTAGTGATCTATCAGAACAAGCATAATAACATAGATGAATAACATTACAGAACAGCATCAGATATCATAACAAAGTCATAGCACAATACATCATCAAGTACATGTCCAAATAAAACATAATAAGTGGCTACACAACCACCGCTCACACATGTGAGTCAAAAATATGTACATCAGATAGTCTCAATAACAAAGTGACATAAAGACGGACTATGTAAAAGAAGCTATCTATCTATAGTGGATATGTCCAAAGCGGAAGCACAAGAGCAAGCTAAGTCCAGCGACCTAACCTGAAACAACTCGGTCTGACCCGAGCATAAAATACTCGGGTCAGGCTAGCTAAACAAATCAATTAGATAAACTGAGAGATAATAATGCGGTAACAGATAATGGTATAATACTTTTCCAAAGAAAAGAGCAATAAATAACCACATTACTAAAATGAACGATAGCATAACCACTACACAAAGTGAACTCTCCCAAAGAGAGGTATAATATCATAATGTCAAATAACATTGCCTCATCTCATCGGCATAATCAATAAGTAACAAAAGTGGTTTACGGAATATAGCTCCTACATAGAAGAAATCCCGAAACTGTGCCCAAAGGCAATAACAAAATAATATGGATCACTATCCATAATCAATGCCACAGCAAAAGAGTAGCTCCATCGAGCAATAATAAATATCTCAAAAATCAATGTAACAGAGCAAGGCAGATAGCGTCCATCGACACTATAACTCCACAGGATAGTCGCACTTACATCGTGTGGTTCCATAAAACCATCGTCGAACGACGCTACTCAAGTGAAGTATAAATCCACAGGAAAATATGCACGTGCTCCGACACTCAGTTGTTGTTGCCAAGTACTGTAAAAGATAGCGTACGCCCTGGAGCGATATGTTAGTAGGCGGTATTCCCATTGGAGTAGATGTCACTCAGACTAACGCCTAAAATCCTGCTCACGCAAGAGAAAGTGTCACACAGGGAGGTGCCACTCAGGCTATGACCACTCAAGGTCCAGTACTGGCTTTCACTTAGGAGATGTGTCACCAACATCCGGAGAGGAAGCCGAAAAGAGTTAACGTAATGTCCCATAACCACCGGTTCGCACTGAACGGTTTTTTAACCTTCTATCAATTTCACAACAAAAGCAGTATAAAAGTCTATCTCATCTCATCGATAAACTAAGCCAAAAGGCCAAAACGATCAATCGAAATGGTCGGGGGTTAAGCGGAAAGGAAAACGTACGGGTTCATAGGCCATGTTTTTCCCCAACCGTTTAATCATCTCTCCACTTCTCTCGAAGTGCAAAAGAGTGTGTGTGGAGTTTTATTCTAGAAAATAATTGCGGAAAACGGATTTTTAATTGTTTAAAATCACTTTTAGAAATAGCCTTTGAAATTCTCCTATTATGGAGTAAATAATTTAATAATTAAAAATAATACTAAATAATAGTATCAAAAAGCCATTTGAGTAAAAAAATCACTTTAAAACCCGTGCACGAATCTTGAGAACAATCTCGAAGAAATCGATAAAACTCCAAAAAAATTCAGAAAATATTCTAAGTGTTGGAAATCACTCAAAATGTGCTGTGAATCAAAGTTCAATAATTTATTTGGACCCGCAACTTGAAACCAAAAGGTCTAAAAATTTTCAGGCATGTAGTCTAACACCCCTGCTCCATAACGCAAAAATAATTGTCCGAATCCGACTAGAAACGAAGTCACGGCGACGTCTCAAAGTTAGACCAAAACAGAAAATAAACACTGTTTAAACACAGTTTCTGGATGCTACTTTGGCCATAAAATTGAAATATCAAACGCACCCAGAATTGAATCAAATTTTGCTAAGTTGAGGATCTCGACCTCATCTTTCCAACGAGATCAAAATCGATGAAATCCGACATTGGACCTGCTCGCAGCGAGGTCACGAAGTTGGGGGTTTGCACTAAAATATAACCACTGTTTTTACACAGTTTCTGGGTGCTACTTCGGCGATACAAACGGAGTAACAAATACACCCAGATCTTAACCAAATTGTGCAGAGTTGAATATCTCGACCTCATCTTTCCAACGAGACTGAAATCGACGAAATCCGACATTGGACCTGCTCGCAGCGAGGTCACGAAGTTGGGTGTTTGCACTGAAATATAACCACTGTTTTTACACAGTTTCTGGGTGCTACTTCGGCGATACAAACGGAGTAACAAACGCACCCAAATCTGAACCAAATTTTGCAGAGTTGAAGATCTCGATCTCATCTTTCCAACGAGACCAAAATCAATGAAATCCAACATAGGACCTGCTCGCAGCGAGGTCACGAAATTGGGTGTTTGCACTGAAATATAACCACTGTTTTTACAAAGTTTCTGGGTGCTACTTCGGCGATACAAACGGAGTATCAAACTCACCCAGATCTGAACCAAATTTTTCAAAGTTGAAGATCTCGATCTCATCTTTCCAACGAGACTGAAATCGATGAAATCTGACATCGGACCTACTCGCAGCGAGGTCGCGAAGTTGGATGTATGACTGGAATATAGGGTGAACACACTAATACTTTGCCGAATTTAACTAGCAATGTTACCTCTTTCCCAAGCAATAGAATAACCAAACACAAGAGTATGAAATCCCCAAGCAATGAGAAGAAGATCAAAGAGCTTCAACAATCAAAATGCACAAAAAACAAGGATTACAAAATAATTTCAGAAATTAAACAATGGATTAAAGGTGGGTTTTGTGATTGCTATTACCTTCCAGTGATTAGATTAAAACCCCTTTGACTTTGATGAAGATTAATGAAGCTTTGCTTTAGGTTTGGAGGCCATTATTTAGTGTTTTGCTCATGGAATGAGATGTTGGCTAAAATAAATGGGTAGAAGATGGTTTATAGGCTAATGGAAGTGGGTTAGTGGGCCTAATACCCATTAGGACTTGGAATATGTTCTATATTTCAAGTTAGCTAATTTCTCTAAGTACAAACTACACATTATTAACACATAAAATTTTAAAATATGTTACCAAAATAATTTAGCTATAGTTATAAAATTTTACATCATAATATTTGCCAACTTATAATTTAACTCCTAATTATCCCAAAACACCTTTTAGTTAAAATTGCCCAAAAATCACCGTTTTGCAATTAAATTGTAAATTAAATTTCCAATTCAAATATTGCACTATTTTACACATATAAAATTTTGCAATATTATAAATTTCCATTTACCCTAATTAATTTCCATTAAATTCTTCATTTTACACTTAAGCCCAAAAATATTAATTTATTCAAAATAACTAACTTTTGAACAAATTAGCCACATTAAAATAATTCATTAATAGCTGCAATTAAATTAAAATCCTAATTTTAATTTATTATTTTGTAATCGCAATCATGGGTTGTTACACACCCTAAACACGAGAAGATAGAAAACCAGGATAAGATCGCTCGATAAATTCTCTGGTTTCCCATGTACAGTCATTGGGATTTGTGGACCATTAAATTTTAACGAGTGGAACATCTTTGTTTCGAAGGCGTTTAATCTCCGAAGCAAGTGCACGAAAAGGATTTTGCATAATTGATAAGTTTGGTGAGATCTCAAGCTCTTGCAAAACATAAGAGTCATCAGCATAACCTGAATCTCGAAGACATTTAAGGAGTTGAGATTCATGAAATACGTCGTGAATACCAGTAAACTAAGCACGAAGTGATTCACGATGAGCAATTGGGCCAATACGTTCAGTAGTTGGGAATGGTCCTATATCAAGGAGCCAAATTCCCTGGACCGACTGAGACACATTACCCTTTTCAATTGAAAAACTCGAAGGAACACAAGGTCACCAATAGAGAATTCTAGAGGCTTCCTACGGTTGCCCGCATAGGATTTATGTCTGCTTCGTGCCTATATCATTCTTTGACAAATGAGATCGATCTTTCAGAAGCTTCACTAGTAGAGTCGGAACTTAGCACAACTTTGTCCGGACTCCAACCAACAAGATAGTGACCGACATGACCTTCTGTATAAAGCTACGAAAGTAGCCATACTGATATTAGATTGACAACGACTGTGGTAAGAAAACTCAACAAGAGGTAGGTGATCTCCCCAAATACCACCAAAATCATACGACTGCATAAATGCAAGTCACTAAATAATTGCACTAAGGCAAGTCAAACACAAGGAATGGATTTTATAATTTCTTTTGCTAATCAAATGTTCTTAGAGTTTTCAAATCCATTATCTTCATAAACAAACTTCAAATTTCAACACTTGAAAACTTAAATTTTAATTTAATCTCATTACTCCTTATTTAAAGTAAATAAAATTTGAGTTGTTTCATCCTCTAATTCTACTATAAATATACTACAGTTTGTAACATATTTTTCCACACTAATAATCAATCTCAAAACAATTTCATGCAATGCTTGAAAAGCACAATTATTATTATTAGACCCTTCATCAATGGCTAATTACACATAGCTATCTCCCTCGCCCATTTGCTACTATTATGGACTTTGAGTCTTACATAACTCATTTAGGAGATACTAAAACTACTCAAAACACATGGAAATTTTTGTTTTCAATTTTATTTCTCAAAATTTTCTATGTGTCAAAAATTTTCGGAAAAAAATCAGTAGAGTCTCCTTTGTACAGAGGGTCTTTTACAATATTACAAAAATGATTTATATAATATACATCGACCATTAGGTAAGAAACACAATATATATCAATCTTTAAGTACACTTCAAAATTTAATCCGAAAACATACCTTTCTTTTTAGCATTTTGAAACCGAGTTAGCTTAATCTTATATATGTGCCTTTTGCTCAAAATAAAGTCCAACTATCCACTTTCACATGTACTTAACTAAAATAAATCATATTAGGCTACATTCATAAAGTATGAAGCACTAATTTGACTATTAAGGGAAATAAATCATTTTATTCTACTTCAGACCTGCTGTAAAGAACTTAGGTTTTGACATAGAAAACTTCAAAATCTGAGAAGAATTATAAAATGAAAGTTGTTCTACTAAGTCTAAGCTTTTCAGAAATATAAATATCATCAAAATCAGACTCACGGTTTGAAAGTTATGCTAAATTTACTTTCAGCTTAAATCTTAGAATTTTTTATAATAGGACAAAGATGTCCATCCATTTTCAAACCCATTTTAGACTGAATAAAATGCAAAATCTTCCAAAGTGGTAAAGTGAATATTTATAGCTTACTAAAAGCACTTTCGTTTACAAAAGGATTGAGCTCATTTGGAGTTATAAATCTCAAGTTATCGCTGTTTTAGTACAGCACTTTTCCAAATGAAATTTCAGCTTTTAAAATCAATTTAAAATTTGAAATTCCCAAACAATTCTAATTCCAAACAATATTTTCTAAACAAGCTTTTTATGCTAAATCCTTTATTACATGGTCCTCTTTTCCGAAAAGCTAAGACATTCAAAATTATAATTAACTTCATGTAATCTTCTTTTAAAAGAAACAATTCACTAATTGGAAACACTTTTATCACTTTACACAATCAAGTTTTTCAAACAATTAACTTTGAAGACTCATTTTGAATGATATAACTAATCTCTTCCATTATCAAGAGATAATTATCCATTCAAATAAATTTTGGAGTTACATATTAATTTTTTTATATTGTTCTCGTAATTTAAAATGATTGTATCTCATGCCTTATTCATTTATTATACCTTGAACTTCTTAAAATAGCATTTTATAATCATTGAACCATTCAAATTCATATTTCCTCTAATCACAAAATTAAATTTCCATTTTATTATCAACTTAAAACTAGCTAAGGTTGATAATTAACTCAAACTTGTTTTCAAAAGAATTTTACAAATTCATACCAACAAATTTTTAATACTATCAAAATTTAAAAACAAAAGCTTGCTCACAAATTCATGCTAAAAGTCTAAAATTAGAATTTCTTCATTTTCTTTAAGATAAAGTTTTATACCTTACCATCTATTATTATTCAAACAACTAAGTGTCAAAATAAATTTTCATAGTCATCATTTATAACTTTGTACTAAAATATCCTTTCAATTGATATTTTAATTTTCTAACCAATGTATTTTCTTAGCTTGAATACATCATTTTATTAATCAATGCATCACATGATATTTTCTTCCAGTTAAGATATCTCCATATTTAGAATTATTTACTCTACTTACTAAGATTACCATATGATATCATTTTTTAGATTCCTATAGGTTATACTTACATAACCAATTAAAAGTATAACCATATTCAATTTCACATATACCAAATAATATAATGGCATTGCCTCGCCATTTATTTATAGTGAACGACTTTATTAACTGGCTATAGAGTTGACCAAATGGTCAAAACTGCCTCGCCACGAATCTCAACAATCACTAAGGTTCGATGGCTGCATTTGTCATCTAAAATAAAAATTAAAACTCAATCTCGTATTAATTCATTTTCAAACTTTTATTTATTACAACTCGATTTACTATGTCTGACTGTCTCATCATAGTGTTTAGGAAATTCCTATCGATAATGTTGATAAAGTGCATCGACTAGAATTCTTAAAACACTCAATGGACAATACAACACAAAAATCATTTTCTATATGATAAACATGCCTCTTATATAATTTTACAAAATATCTTTTATTTGCCTCAATAAACAAAATTCAATTATACATATAAGTATATCTTCTATTAGAAATATTTGCAATTTAAATTGTTGCTTTCACTCATCATCATTTTTTCTCAAAAGCTCTTTTAATAATCCCAATTCTTACAAACAATCACTTTTATAATACATCCATACAATTCTCAAAACATTATATATATATATATATCCAATTTAACCCTTGGTTTAATTTCACTTATGAATTAAATTTCATTTTCTCAATTTAATCTCTTTAATACTCCTTGCGGTAGCCACACTTTGGTGATACTGCAAATTCTTATTGAGTAGATTTCTAATTCCCTATTATAACGCCTACTCAATATGAAATTATTATTTTATTAAACATCTATGTAACTATAAACCAAACAAACATTATTTAAAACATCTACTAAAGGTGCTCAGTGAAAACAGTACCATCGTTTCCGCTGCGCAACACTGATCACTCCAAAATCAAGACACACAATTTAAATCTAAGCAATCTGAGGTCTAATTTCTACTATTTTATAAATATCAATTTTTAGCAAAAGTGACATTTAAAATCTTATAATATTTTAAAAACTTATTATCTAACCCCAAGGACACAAAAAGGTTAAAGGCACGATTAAGGATAACGACGATTAGGGACTATGTTAACACTTGTATTATACTTCGATGTACTATAATATATGTTCTGTTCTGTGTTTATCATATTTTGTTCTGAACGCTGCTCTGATACAAAGTTGTGACGCCCCACCCCGAGACCCAGATTAACAAAGAGCATTACGGAGTAATATTGTCTGTTAATGTAGAGTAGGGCTGGTTTGGAGCGACCATCCGTAAGCTTTGTCTTAAACAAGTATTGAATACATCATTGGGTGCTCTAAAAAAATTTCTTTTACCTTTCTCAAGTGGATCGACATACTCAATAAATGTTTTAACATAAAATTATGGAGGCTAACGGCTCTATTAGAACAAAATATAACAACAACGGATATTATAGATCACCGAACAACAGTCACACATATATATACAGATACATCATAGTACACTACATAGTGATACACCAGTGGTGGTACATAGAACACAATATATACATCGAGTCAAAAAGAATATGTACATATCAGAGTTCACAAAATAACTATAAGGCTACACAAAAGATGACTAGTGTCCAAAAGAAAATAAGAAAATCCATAGCGGAAGTAGCATAGAAGAAATCTACAGCAGGTGACTAACCTGAAGCAACTCGGTCTGACCCGAGTATATAAAATACACGGGTCAGTCTAGCTTAAATAAACTGATTAGTATATGATAGATGAAGTATAGGGATAAATGATAATATTTCTTCTCAAAAGAGAAGGAGCAACACTAAAGATACAGATTGACTACCAAAATATCATATGAGGGTTTATCGAAAGAGGCAAGTTCAACTACAACGTCAATTAGTCACAAATATTCGCCTCATATCATCGACATTAATAACAACCAATATAATGGCGTCCATCAACACCATAACTCCTAATTAGGAAATCAAAAATATCAAATAAACGCCAAAGGATGGCAACCACAAATAATTCCTAAATAGAAAATCAAAAATCTCAAAAATACTCCAAAGGATGGCAACCACAAATCCCAATATGTAGAACTCGGTTAAGAGTTCAAAACTCCAAAATGTAATCACCATATAATAAATCCTCAAACGGCTCAATGGCCCAATAATCTCAAAATAGCAAAAACATTAGGAAATCACAAATAAATCAATAAATATCACAATAGATGGATTCATATCACAAAAGATGCACGTGCTCAACAAAATGGCCGAAGCCCGCCAAGTACTGTATCACAAATATGGCACCTAATACGACCCGAAGGTCAAACATCCCGAAGGACAAGCAGCTAAAAAGCCAAATGACCTGAAGGTCCAGTATTGGCAATCAACCCGAAGGTCCAATATAAAGTGTCACCAACTTCCAGATAGTAACCAAATCAGTGACAACAGTATGTCCCATACCACACGTTTTCACTTAACCGTGTACTATAAGGTAGTTAATTTCACTCTTGTGTATGACCTCAATCGAACAAGTCTAGAATTAACCGAAAAAGTAAACGCATTTGTCCCATACCACATGTTTTAATAAATTGTTTAAATCTCTTCCTCATTCGCTCAAAGAGTACAAAAATGTGCATTTTATATAGAAAATACTTTGCTTCGAGAAAACTAGTTTTTAAAATAATTTTTGGAATCGTTTGGAAAACAAACCTTTGAAATTCTCTTTATTATAAAGAATATATATTTTTAATTTCTTTAAAAATAATTATAAATATTGTAAAATATTTATTTCAAAAGCTATTTTATCATAAAAATCATTTCAAAATCGTTTTAGAAAACACGTGCTCGAAAACAGCATAAATCACGGAAAACGCCAAAAAATCAACATATGAAATCGTCTCAAAAACATGTCAATCCGGAGTACGGATCAACAATAATGTTGGCTTACCTATTGATAGGTTAAAGCCCTTTAAAACACTCTAAAATATCACAAGAATTTGTCACAAGAATCACTGGAATAAGCAAATTAATCAAAACAGTGCACAGAACACAAAAGAAAACAACTGGACGAACAAAACATCATGGATCGACCCAGAAAAGGCTAAGGTCGACCTTGGGGTCGACCCATATATGCCTTAGGTCGACCCTAGGGTCGACCCCCAATGTTTCTGGGTCGACCTGAAGGTCAGAAATTCTACAGGCTTTCTGCCTGTTCAATATGCAACTTTGAGCACGGATTTCAGGTGCTTCCACAATGATTCAAGCTACGAAATTTGACATGCACATACGACTAAACATAGACAATGATCCGGAAAAGATTTCACTCAATTCCGGTATGGATACAGGCTTTTTTCCTGTTCCACATGCAACTTTGAGCACTGATTTCAGGTGCTTCCACAGTGTTTCAAGTTATGAAATTTGACATACACATACAACTAAACATAGACAATGGTCTGAAAAAGATTTCACTCAATTTCGGTATGAAACCAAAGAGATATGGGTTCGAAAAGTTGAACCCAGACAAGTTCTTTACTATAAACTAGAAATCTCACGTTTACAATTTACAGTAAATCAAAACACAACAGAAACTGAACAAATTTCTTACAGGCAATTATATTTAAGCTAGAAATATGAGTTACTACTCACCTTGATATGTTTTAAGCAACTTGAAAAGCAAGCTGGTGACTTTTTGGCCTTGAGAAGCTTTTAGGAGCCTATAAAAAGAGAATACACAAACATGCAACATGAAAAAGAGAAGTTACGGACAACCCAAACTTCTCAAAAAACAGAAAATGGATGAGATAATTTATGGTTTTGATATTGATTACCTGCTAGGAATTTGATTTACAAATTTTACTTCAATTTCTCTTTTGATTTTGTTCAATTTGGAGCTTGGTTTGATTAGTTAAGAGGAGGTTGCCATTTTTCTTTTTTTGGTTTGTTTTAGGAAGGAGAAGCAAAATGAGGAATGTACATACATGCATTTCCTTCCTCCAGATTACTCCAGAAATGGGTTTTGGGCTTAACCCATTACCCTAAAATCCTAAATATTAACACTTAGTTAAATTTAGCTATGTTTCATCTTTTTCTTCTTCATATTTTACCATATTTACACATATTTTGACTAAATAAATTCATACAACATATTTCTATGTTTATAAAATTGTTTTCCAACATACAAAAATTAATTTTAGCCATTTAAAATTATTTTCCATCATTAAATTCTTATTTTTATTTAAATGCTTCAATTTACATTATTATTTTCACAAATCGATATTTTTAACAACAAAATTACATAAAATTATTTCTCTTATTTATATTACCCTAACAAACCATGTTAAAAATATTTTAACATCCAAATATTGATTTTAACCAATATTCCATATTTTATTTACAATATTATCCATACTTAATTTTAATACTTCATTAAAATTAATAGAAATCAATATTTTATCACTATTTCCACAATTATTATATTTTATCAAAATAAAATCATCCAATGCTTATTTTTATCACAAATTCTCATAAAAAAGTTTCTTAAACTTTATTTCCAACATTATTTATTTATTTACAACAAATGATATTGAATTAAATTCTTTTACTGCACTTATTTAATTAATTTACCACCGAAACACCATATTTCCATAAATTTCAATTTATTACTAACCAAACCAACCCAATACCATTTTATTTTACCAAAATACATTGTTTATTTAAAATAAACCATTTCAACAAATTTTTCATCTCCAATTTATTTTATTCCTCCATTATTATATTATAACCACCGTTATAATTTAATTTCACAGGTAATCACCAAAACTAGGGTTGTTACAGTATGTGTATATTCTTGCATGATTAAAACTCTTATCGTAGCGACTTAGCATTAGGAGTCGTAAAGCTGAGCTTCGACAGATTGACTCATTGTTGAGAGTTGTATTGTTGAATGTGAAATGCACAAGGGTCGAAGAACAGAGTGTAGCGGTGAAATCAACATGAAACTTGAACTCGGAGATGCTACAAGAAATTAGTTCGGTGGTGAGGCGGTTTTGTTCTGGCTGTCAAAGTTGGCTTGGTGGTAAAGTTGGCACGGGGGCCCGAACAAGAAAACGGGTTCGGTGGAGTGGTTGGATCGGTGGATGAGTAGGGAATTTGGTTCGGTGGGGTGGCGGTCCGGGTCTTAATGGTGGAACTGGTTCGGTGAGGGGTCAGTTCGAGGGGGCCGAGCATGAAACTCGGTTTGGTGGGGCTCGGGTTCGGTCCTAGCTTGTGAAGTTGGTTCGAGTCATGGGTGCTTAGGTTTGGCTATGGGTTAAGGGGTTTTGCTTCACGGTCATAGGATGGACCCGAACAAGGCATGGAGATGAGAGAACTTCATCGTAACATGGTGATACTTTGGCAACTTCTTTAGGACGTGTTCCGGAGTTCTCGGGGGCAATGAGGAGTGGAATAGACAACTCCAAGCAACTTAGGATGACCTTGGATTCTATGCGATAACAGAGGAAGCAATGGAGTGACACTTTGATGTGATGAGTTTGGGACCATAGTATGATGGCTTTACGACTTACGATGAGTGTTTAAAGGCATTCCAAAGATGACGTCTTAACGAAGTGAGTCGTGGCGGTGATTCACAAGGACGTTCAATGATGAGGGCTTGCGAGTGGGATTTGCAACTATGTCCTACTGTAGAGATAGCCATGATGAAATAATGATTGAATTCCATTATGGAGACGCTTGTAAAGGGATTGCTAATAACTCGAAGGCTTTTAGTGGGCTCGTACAGAATGGGTATGTGAGGCCGCCCAACTAGATTTGTGATTATGTTCGAATCTTGTGATAGTAGATTATGTTGGGCTTTGTGATTGTTGGCCTGGTTCCTAGCCTTTCATAGTGGCATGGATTCGAGCACCAATGAAACCGGGATTTCGATCGGGTCCCTGGTTTGCTGTTATGTCATATGAATTATCATATATCCAATGCACATGAGTGATGGTAAGGATTGTTTGATGTATGTTATGTTTTCCATGGTTGTTTATCACTCTAGGGTGTCATAGGTACTTTCGACCGTATACATAGGCACTGGACATTATACTTCGAGTGTAGTACATTTATATGGTTCTGATAGTAGATTAGCATATAGCGACTGTTATGTGCTAGCCCTTTGGATGTAAGGACGGGTCGTGTATGGTTCTCATACCCTATGCTCCTGTTTACTATATACAGTTTTTATAGTATTTTTAAGATGATGTATCGCTCATACCAGACTGTTGTCTGACCCGAGGTTTTATACTTTGCTTCTTATTATCTCGGGTACTCTTGAATGAGTAGATTATGGTTAACAGGTTTGGATAGCACATGGAGCTGTATGGAGTACAAGTAGGAAGTTATGATTTCATATATCTATACTTTGGAGCTTACTATCGCTTATATTCCGTTATGCAATACTATGGAGCTGTGTCAGTACTTGTATTTTTGAGAGACAGTTATAAAGTTTATTTTGGAGATTTGGATGTATATACACTTTATTTCAGTATTTATATAGTCTATGAAACTAATGCACTTTGATGTTCTTATTTATTATTCATTTGATTATATTACTATCTCACCTATTTTACATCTATGTTATTATATTATATTTTGTCTATGCACTATGAGATGTTCTACAGGGTCCATGCTTGGATTTTTATTACTTTACACCTTTGTCTACCGTCCGGCATCAGTCGAGTACCTCCACAGTGCTCTATACAGGTATATTAGGTGTTGGAGGTATATGGCAATCGTCGCATTTGATATTAGAGCTTAGGTTGCATAGACGACCTAAGTTGATACTCAGATCCATTAGAGATAAGGAAGGAGTTATTGCCTTAGAATGGATCGAGCGATATACAGAGCGTACTTGTTATAATTTGGTTATCGAAACTATATATATTATATGTAAGTCATATTGCATTCACGGACACCACTTATTCCTTTTAGAGATTAATCATTCTTATTATAGCTTGTTAGAATGAGCCGACTAATAAGAAACACTGTTAGGAACTCCATTTCTGGAGTTGCGGAGAGGGAAGGATCATGGGCTGCTAACCTCGACATGCAAAACATGTTCGCTGAGATAATGTGCAACATCGTTCTGAACACCCAAGTTGCACATACTATGGCTATTACTGGTGGTGCTCCAGTGAAAGTGTCGAGGGCTGACTTTGTCAAATTGAACAAGATTATTCTACTTTGGGAGGCAAACCGTTTCTTGGAACAGAATCAGGCATCGAAGTGCTGGATTAGTTAGACACCTACAAATGCATCTTTGAGGATATGGAGTTAGAGGATGAAATGAAGAGGAATCTGGCCTCTATACAGCTTCAGGAAAGAGTTATGGGGTGGTGGAATGCTATCAAGGTTACTACTCCCAAGGACTAGATTACTTAGGAGCAGTTTAAGGTGAGTTTTGTAGAGAAGTATATATCGGTCGCTCAAAAGTCAGCTTTTTCGAAAGTTTGCTGACTTGAGACAAGGAGACATGTCTGTGTTGGAGTACGTGGCTGAGTTTGGCACACTGTCTAAGTACGACCTATCTTTTATCGATACTTCAATTAAGAAGAATGAGAAGTTCATCATGGGCTTGGATGATTATCTTGAAGAAAAGCTGGTGAGTCATATCAGTGAGACCTTTCAGAGGCTAGTAAAGAAGGCTCTTTATCATGAGAGTCTGTATCCTAAGCCTAAGTCGGTTGTTGGTCCCATGGATGAGCCAAAGCTGCAGCTGGTGGGAGAGGCAAGAGGAAGTGGGGGCAACAATAAGAAGAAGTAGTTTCAGAAGAGTGGTCAGGAGAAGGGCAAGTGAGAGCCTACTTGTTATAATTGTGGAAAGAAGGGCCATCTTGTCAAAGACTGCAAGGCGGAGGGTAAGAAGTGCTACAACTGCAACAAGTGAGGGCATATTAAGAAGGATTGTCCAGAACCACCGAGGAACAAACAAGTTTTGTCTGCTTATGCTTTGAACGTTGTCCCAGCTTCGTTGAGTGCTCCACCGACGAAGGAGAAGGGGAAGAGCATCGTTATACAAGGCATGCTTTCTATTTCTGATACATCAGTACGCGTTTTACTCGATACCGAGGCTTCACATTCCTTCATATCCAATGATTTGATGGATAGATTAGATTGAATCCATGATTATTGACTGACCCATGATTGCGACAAACCTAGTTTGAGGCTCTACTAGCCTTTGCATGGTTTGTCGAGACTTGGTCTTATCGAGTCATGGATATTTGTTTGCTTGTGGTTGCCTTGTTTTGGGTTTTGTGGGGTTCGATATTATTCTAGAATGGACTGGCTGCAGAGGTGTAGGGTAGTGGTGGATTGTGAGAGGCCATTGGTGACAATAAGGATGGATGATGAGCATAGGTTGAAGATAGGTTGCCTACCTAACGATGAGGTGATGGTTACCTTCTGTACTCGCTTGAGATCCCATACGATGAGTTGTCGTCTGTGCCTATAGCAAGGGAGTATCAGGAAATATTCGAGGAAGTGACCGGATTACCACCACATAGGGAGATAAAGTTACGTATAGATTTGGTAAAGGATGCTACGCCGATAGTTATGCCTTTGAGGGGCACCCAGGAAGAAGAAGGAGTTGGAGGTGCAAGTGGATGACCTATTGAGGCAAGGGTTCATTCGTAGGAGCATATCTAAGTGGGGCGCACCTATAGTATTCGTGGTCAAGGCTGATGGCTCTCTGAGGTTGTGTGTAGATTACCGTGAGCTGAATAAGGTGACAAAGAAAAACAAGTATCCACTTTTACATATTGATGACTTTTTCGATCAGCTCCATAGTGCTTGGATGTTTTCACAATTGGATCTTGCGATAGGGTTTCGTCAACTGAATGTGGCGAAAGAGTGTGTGCCGATTACAGCGTTTTGTAAGCCATTTGGATTCTATAAGTGGTTGGTTATGTCATTCGGAGCTATCCAACGCATTGGCATACTTTTTTGATCTTGTGAACCGTGTCTTCAGGGATTAGCTAAATAAGTTTGTACTTGCATTCGTAGATGTTATCCTTGTTTACTCGAGAATGGAGGAAGAACACATGGAGCATTTGAGGATTGTGCTCGAGGTGTTAAGGAAGCACCAACTGAAGGCAAAGTTTCAAAGTATCACTTCTGAAGGAGGGAAATGTGTGTCACATTGTTTTTGGGCAGGGTATTGCTGTAGATCCTACGGAGGTGGTAGCAGTACAAAACTAGGATCGACCCAAGACCGCTACAGACATGATGAGTTTCCTTGGACTGGTAGGACATTATAGGCGTTTTATCAAGGATTTCTCTAAGGTAGCAGTGCTCATAACCGACTTGATGAAGAAGAATCAAACTTTTATTTAGGATACGAGGTGTGAGCATGCGTTCGTGAGTTTGAAGGAGAGGTTGACGATCGCATCGTTGTTAGTCATTCCGAGCGGGAATGAGGAGTTAACATTATATACAGATGCCTGTAGTACCAGACCAGGTGCGATGTTGATGCAAAGGGGAAAGGTTTTCACATACGCTAGTCGATGGCTGAAACTGCATGAGAGGAAGTATTTGACTCACGATTTGGAGTCGTTGAAGTATGTATTCTCTCAGAAGGACCTTAACCTTCATCGGCAGTAATGGTTAGAGTTCCTAGCCTTTTTTGACTTCGACTTCCTATACGCCCGACAAGGGAAATACAATTGCTTATGCATTAAGTTAGAGACATGCTAGCTTGGAAGCGATGTTCCTAGATTCGAAGTAGTTGGAGTTTATCATTGGCTATGATTTTAGACCTCAACGCGAGCTCGAGTCGAAAAGGTTGGCTAGCCTGACTATCGGAACTACCCTGATTAAGTGGATCAGTACTAATCAGAGGCGAGAAGCTAGACTAGCGAAGATCATGGCGAAGATAGAAGAAAGAGTAAAGTTCGAGGAGATGAAGCAGTACGGGATCAATCGTGATGGTTGGCTCCAAAAGGATTTGTTCCTAATGCCATTGGTCTAAGAGATGAGGTGCAACAAGAGTGCCATCATTCGAGATTGACTATACATTCTAGCATCAATAAAATGTACCGTGATATAAGGTAGAAATTTTATTAGCAAGAGATGAAGAAGGATGTCAGGGATTATCTCAAAGTGCATCAACTGTCAGTTGGTAAAGGCAGAGTAGAGGAAGCCGAGTGGTTTACTGCAACTGCTTGAGATTTCCAAGTGGAAATGGGAACAAGTTTCGATGGATTTCATTGATGGATTGTCGAGGACCAGAGGAGGGCACGATAGCATTTAGGTCATAATTGATAGTTAGACAAAGAGTGCTCGATTCATACCCGTCAAGTCAAGTTGAACAACATCCAAATTGGTCGAGTTGAATGTGAAATAGATTGTGCGATTCCACGGTGCCGAAGAGCATTGTAAGCGGTCGGGACCCTTTGTTCACTAATGGGTTTTGGAAGAACTTACAAGAGGCATTGGGAATGGAGCTGCATCTTAGTATGGCTTATCACCCACAAATTAATGCACAGACCAAGTGGGTGAATCAATCTTGGAGGATCACATGTAGGCTTGTATTCTTGATTTCAATGGCACATCGGACGATCATCTACACTTAACAGGTTTTCATACAACAATAACTATCAATCAGCCATTAGTATGGCACCATTTGAGGCATTATATGGCTATCCGTGCAATGCTCCTTCATGTTGGTGGGAAACTGGGCGATAAATTGATACTTGGGCTAGATATGATTAGAGAGACATCAGTGAAGATTGAGATCATTCTCCAATGAATGAAAGCTACTCGGGATAGACAAAAGCAATGCTGATAGGAGGAGACGTGATTTAGAGGTCTCCATCGGCGATATGGTATTTGTCAAGGTATCTCCGTTGAAGAATGTTGTTTGATAGGGTACTAAGGGAAGTTGGGGCTGAGGTTCATTGGTTCTTTTTCGATACTTATGGGGATTGGGAACCTGGCTTACAGAGTTGACTTGTCTCAGAAGATGACGGGTGTGCATAGTGTGTTCCACGTTTCTCACATGTAGAAGTTTGTACGTGGCTCAAGCGTGATAGTTGGACCGATTTAGCTTGATGATGTCGAGATTGAACCAGAAGCATCGAGACCTTATAGGTCTATTCGTATTGTTAGACGTGGTACAATGCAGCTTAGGAGGATGACGATAGAGCTGGTGAAGCTTCAGTGGGGTGAGAGCAAAGGCGATTTAACTTGGGAGATCGAGGAGAGCATGAGTACGACTTATCCAAAGTTCTGTACTTGGTGAGACTTATGTTATCGCATTTACTTCCACTTTCAGTATCATATAGGGTAGTATAGTACCCTACATGCTAAGGTAGGCGTAGATATCATTTTTGCTTTTGTGTGCATGGTTGATGTTTGATATGGTTGCTCATGGATGTTAGACATATGGGGTAGCTATGTTTCATTTTACCTTGGTTGTGTTGGCGATTTTGGCGGCAAAATTCCTAAGAGGGAAGAGTTTAACGATCCGTATTTTACATATCGAAGGATCATAAAATATTATTCTCTAATTCATATGAGGTCGTATGACTCATTAACTTTGAGAAATGCCCACTAGTGATATTTCCTATAATTAGGATTTTTTTGGACAATTTTATCCTTGAAAACTTGTAATGGTTATAACTTTTGATAGAAGCCAAATTAGCATTGGGGATCACTTCCATTGGAAAGATACGATAGTTTCTATTTCTATAGAATGGTAAAAATAGCAATTTGGCCTTTCTAGCTAGGAGATATGGTTGTTTGAAGATTGCCAGTTTTTGGAGCAACTTAGTGGGTAATTAGTGAGTTTAGGGGCAAGTCCACTAACCTATTTCTGGTTTGGAGACTATATTAGCAGAACCATCATCCCCAAATCACTTTTACATCTTCTCAAGTAGATCTAAGCCTCCATTAACTCATTCTTTATCCAAAACCTTATCTTTTCTCCTCTAAATCAAGTCTAAATTGTAGATTAAGGGTATGGTAGCAAGAGGATTTATTAGAGATTTTCAAATCTACATTTTTGGGAAGAGAAAATCTCATCTTTGCTGCTTATTTTTGGATTTTCCTCGATTTGTGTGCAAAACTTGGATTTTGAAGGTTTTGGTGAGTGATTTATCATCTCTCACCTTACTATATATGTACCTATAGGTTTTGACATGTTTTAAACCCATTTGTAAAGTCAAATCAATATTTTGAAATGTTTTCTAAATCAAACCTGAAATGAAATGAATTTTGAATTGTTTAGAGCGCTTTGATCATGTTATCTTGGAGTATAGTTACCTTTGTATGTGGTATGTTATATTATGGATGTATTACGTGACTGAATTATTATTGTTTGATGTGTGTTTGGATGTTGTGTATCTGTTGTGCTTATGTATATCCTTGTATGATCGAAATGCTCATCGGAGCGACTTAAGTTTAGGAGCCGTGAAACAGAGCTTCACGGATTGACTCATTGTTGAGAGTTATATCACTGCATATGGAATGCATAAGGGTCGAATAATGGGGCTTAGCATTGAAATCAATGTGAAACTTGGACTCTGAGACACTATAGGAAATTGGTTCAGTAGTGAGGCGGTTCGATTCTGGCCATCAAAGCTGGTGAAGCTGGTTCAGGTCATTGATGCTTCGGTTTGGCTCAGGATAATTATTTAATGATTAAAGATTGATTGATTAATTAATGATTAAAGGTTAATTAATAGATGATAATGGATAATAAATTAAAATGGGTTGTAATTAATTAACCAGGATTAGTAATTTATTCATAAGAAATTTATCTGATTTGGAGTAATCAGACAATTAACTGACCTTACCTATGGATATTGGATTATATTGAATGATTTGATTTGTTTGATATCCCTGATATATGATGCTTTGTGATACATCCTGATTTATGTTGTGATCTGTAATTTACTTATCTATGATATATATCTGTGATCTGTGAATGAAAGATAAGCGTTATAGTTTATATCGCTTATCAACTATATTTCAGGGTCATCGCATTTGGTATAGGTTTGGGAGTCTTACTTTAGCGGTCATAGATTGGACCCGAACAAGGCATGTAGATGAGAGAACTTCGTCCTACCGTGGTAATACTTCAGCAACTTCTTCATGATGCATTTTAGAGTTCTCGGGGGCAATATGGAGTGGAGTAGACAACTCCAAATGACTCGGGATGACGTTGGATTGTGCGATAACAGATGAAGCGATATTGTGACGCTTTGATGTGATGACTTCAAGACCACAGTACGATGTCTCTATGACTTAGGATGGGTGTCTAGAGGCATTCCGAAGATGACAACTTAACGATGGGAGCCATGGCGGTGATCCATAAGGGCGAGTTCAATGATGAGGGCTTGCAAGTAGGATTTACGACTATGTCCTATTGTGGAGATAGCCATAAGGGAATAATGATTGAGTTCCATTAAGGAGACGCATGAAGAGGGATCATTGATAACTCGGAGGCTTCTAGCATGCTCGTAAAGAAGTGGTATGTGGGGACGCCTACCTGGATTTGTAATTGTGTCCGGATCTTGCGATAGTAAATTACCCTGGGCTTTGTGATGGTGGGCCCGATTCTTAGCCTTTCGGAGTGGTACGGATTAGAGCACCAATAGAGCCGAGATTTCGATTAAGTCCCTAGTTTGCAATTGTTCCATATGAGTTATCGTATATCCAATGCACACGAGTGATAGTGAGGAGTATTTGATGGATGATATGTTTTTTATGGTTGTTTATCACTCTAGGGTGTCACACGATATAGGGATTTTCGACCGTATACCTAGGCACTGGACATTGTACTTCGATTGTAGTACACATATGGTTATGATAGTAGATTAGCATATATCGACTATTATGTTCCAACTCTTTAGATCTAGGGACAGGCCAGGTATGGTTCTCATATCATGTGCCCCTATTAACTATATACGGTCTTTAGTACTTTTAAGATAAGGTATCGTTGAGACCAGAGTATTGTCTGGCCTAAGGTTTTATGCTTTGCTTCTTATTATCTCCGCTACTCTTAAATGAGTAGATTATGAACGAAATGTCTAAATAGCACATGGAACAATACGAAGTACGAGTAGGAGGCTATGCTTTCATATATCTATACTTTGGAGCTTACTATCGCTTATATTCCATTGTGCAGCACTGTGAAGATATGTCAAAACTTGTATTCCTAAGAGATAGTTATAGAGTTTATTTTGAGGATTTGGATGTATAAACTCTTTATATTAGTTTTTGTATAGTCGGTGAACCTGATGCACTCTGATGTTCTTATTTATGGTTCATTTGATTATATTACTGTCTCGCCCGTTTTACATCTATGTTATTATATTATATTTTTTCTATGCACTATGAGATATTCTACTTCTTCTATGCTTGGATTTTTATTACTTTACACATTTGGTTATCATCTTGCATCGGTTGGCTACCCCCACAACGCTCTATAGACGTATATTGGGTAATTGAGGTATAAGGCAGTCATCACAGCTTCCGACTGGACGTAGGATGGAAGATCTGAAATAGTATAAAAACACTAGTGTGATTGCTTTTATCTTAGTTTTACACTGTTAATTAGCAATTATCGATCCATAAAGTTATTTCATAATCAAAGTACAATATCATACATGTGGAAATTAGCCACAAGGGCCTCTCTAGCAAGTGCAATTAGTTTCTAGGACACACAGTTGAAATAATTACTTTTAAGGACAAAATGCAAAATAATTAGTTTCTAAGGCTAAAAAACCTATGAAATTATGTCCTTGAAAGTAATTGGATTGCTGACTTTGTCCTTAAAAGTAATTATTTTGCTGACTTTGGCCTTGAAATTAATTTATGTGGATGTGTGTCCTAGAAACAAATTGGACTGCAAAGTTTGTCCTTCTGGTGAAATGCCCCATCATACATATAATGTCCACAATATTCTCAAGTCAAAAGACTGCCGCAAATCTTCATAAGCGATCTTTTATTTGACTTAGATATATATATATATACTATATAAAATTCTATGTGAGTTGTTTAGTTAATTATTTCAAATGACTATAAGTGTAACACCCCGTAATTTGGCGTTAGTGATCTAATTAGTTAGTTAGTTAGTTAATTGGGCTCTAAAAATGGAGTTTGTGCAAACGATGGAATTTAACCATGAAATTTGCATCATTGCATTCGTGGTGAAATTTTGAGCAACTTTCATATTTGGAGTTTTGCGATCAAAGTCCAAACGAAGAAGTTGCGGACGAAAAAAGAATTCGGAACGAAAATAATTTGATTAGATAAATTAATGTTTTATATTAATGGTTCAGGCCAACAAGCCGACCCGTTATTGAGGCCGGTCGACTCCCAATGGTCAACCGGTAACCCTAGGCGATCGACCGGTGGTGACCTGGCGGCTACAATAAACCTAGGCCGCAACGGCCTTGATTTAATATTTTAAATCGAATGGTTGTGGTTGATTCTAGTGTCTATAAATTCAGGCCTAACCCTCTCTTCTCTTCTCATATTTTTTTGAAAGCGGCAACAAAGCTCTGCCATTTTCTCTTCTCCACTATTTTCTAAATTATAGAATAAATATTTATATCTGTATATACAATGGGAGAAGAATAGAAATCAAATAAGATAAGAAGAAGAGCGAATCAATGCTACGCGATAACGAGGTAATACACACACGCACACATATATGTGTGTGTGTATATATATTTGTAATTGTATATTTATGTTTCCCTTCAATCCTAAATCTCTTCTCATATTTTTAATTCTATTGTATGTATATACCCTTTTATACATATACCTTGGATTAAAAAGGATTTGGAGATGAATTTAAGGTTCTGCTTCAAATCTGGAGATATGGATCGCTTTTAAAGTGAGTAGGAAATTTTTATATGTAGTTTATGATTTTAAATCTATCCCGTTGGCATACGTTTGATTTTTATGCCTAAATCAATTTTATTTGTGAATTGCAGGCTTAAACTAATGTAGAAAACTATTGCCTACATATTCTTGTTTTAGATCTAATTTGAAATATGTTTACACGTAGATCTAGAAATCAGTCGCAAAATTTTAGAGTTTGAATGTTGTACACTTTTATTCTAGATATGTACTTGGGTGTGAAACATGTTCTTGGGTTATTGCCCAAATTCGTGCTAAGTTGTAGATTTTCCATAGTTTAATTGACGGGAAGAATATCCGTTTGATTTTTATTTGTTTATTATTTCCACTTTTGACTTAAAAGGGTGACGTTTGATTTAACAAGGAATACCTACAAAGAAAAAGGGAAGAGATGTGTAAAGTACATATTTATCCTCTGTAGTTTACACTATCTATTCTAATCAAAAAGAAATTATTCATTCTTTGTAATTTCAAACAGAGTC
This sequence comes from Allium fistulosum, assembly GCA_030737815.1. Taxonomy (NCBI): domain Eukaryota; kingdom Viridiplantae; phylum Streptophyta; class Magnoliopsida; order Asparagales; family Amaryllidaceae; genus Allium; species Allium fistulosum. Next base: position 6,588,356 of record JASFAW010000015.1, read on the forward strand.
AATATTTCTAATTTATGGAAATCATAGAAGAAAATCTCCCTAAGGAATCTAATTTCAGCAAATTAAAATGTAAAACATATTCTAGTTAAATATTTATGACTAGAATATATTTGAATAAGAATAGATAGCTTTATTAGGTAGCATATACGTACTTATTGCGTTAGTAAAGAAGACTAGCGTTTATTCGTGCATTATTTATGTGTAACGTTCGTTAGTTATTATTATATCTAGGGAAGCGAATAGGTAAAATTATGAAATATAGTAATTTATATTAATGAAAAATAAATTAGGAATATCTATTAATTAATTAATAGGAAATGTAAGATTGTAACCTAAATTAATGGGCAATGAATGAGAAATAATGGATAGTATTATATTAAGGGTTATAAGTAATAGAGACAAATGGATTGATGGGACTGATAAAAATGAAATAGATATAAAATGTTACTAATTTTAAATTAGTAATCATACATAAATGTCCATTAGGATTTTATGGACAAATTGACATTTATGAGCATAAAATAAGGGATTTATAGGTAGGTAAGTAACTAAGGTAAATCTTATTACGTTAAATAAAAAGGGAATTAGTAAGCTAAGTCCAATATCTACATAAGATATTATAATTAAAAGCTTAGGATAGTTAATTGAACTTACTGGGTTGGTAATGCGAGGTCAGTAGAGTCACTGGACGGACGACTGCCTTTTACTTTGAGGCTACCAACAGTCGGGTGCACTTACTACTAATGTAAGATATCACTAATCCTAGGACCCATGACGGCGTGAGAGGTTGGGCATGCTTTCTTAACTAAAAAATATTAAATGGTTCAAATTTGAAATTAGGTGCGGTGAGGGATATCTCCATAGGGGTTCGCTTCAGGTTTGAGTTATTAAGGAGTTATAGTGCCCCCCTCTCTCCTAAAAAGAAGTAATAAGTAACCTAGTGAGGTTCCAAATAAATAAGGATATCTCTAAAAAGGTTTACTTCAGTGTTGAGGTATTAAGTGGTTTTTGTATGGCCCGCCTCCTTACCAAAAGGAGTAACCTAATGAGATTTCATATTTATAATTAAGAGTGATGATAGATATCTCGAGAAAGAGGTCGCCTTAGGTTTGAGGTATTAAGTGGCTGTAGTATCCGCCTCTTTGCTATGAAAGAAGTATTAAGTAGCTCAATGAGATTTCCACGCAATGTAAGCTAGATAATACTAGTGAGGAGTTCGCCTTGGGGTTAGGTATTAAATAGTAAAGGCATGCATATAAATTGGTGTTGAATGGTCCGAGGCCTGCCTAGTCTTTGTTAATGGGGCTAATAAGTGGCTTGGGTATAGTCTCTCATATTGCTAAGACTTTAATAACAATAGATACATTAATAGTATGGCTATTATAAATTATAAGGCCATAGATAGTGGTCAAAGGTCCTTATAGCTGTAACGACCAGTAATTTTATCACTTAATAGGAAAAATATTTAATTAAAATTTAAATACTCAAATATAGGATTATTTTAAACAAATAATCATGTTTTGTATGATAAATAATAATGGTGAACTAATTCCTGAAATTTGTTAACAAAAATGGATATTTTGAATTATATTGAAAAAAGTGACGAAAATCGGTTTTCGATAAAAATAGTTTTTTCAGAGTATTTGTCAGTACCTTAGGTATTGGTTTTGATGATAAAAACTATATGAAATTATATAAAATATAGATACTAATGTTATATCAAGTTATATATAGTATATAGTGCAAGATACTAGGCAGATGTTGATTAAGATGACTGTACAATCTCTACTACTAATAATAAGAATTCATTGCACTATTTCCAACCATGTCTTTTGGGAATTCCTAAAATACCCTTTTACCTGGTCTCCTACCCATTTGTGTTTCATTCCTTCTCGCATCTCACCTCTCCAATCTCCGCATAGAAAAATTGAACAACCAAAACATTAACGTCGCCATCATCGACAACCCATTGTCCACGCCGAGCATCCACCGTCTCTTGATCACCGATGCTATCAACTGCTGGAAATTTCTGCTACTGCACTGCATCGCAGTTTCCAAAGAAACAAGCATCGTAGTTTGCAATTGACTGATTTTGTATATTAGGGTTAACAGAATAGGCACTGATTCCTCTACTCAACTTACTTATTCTGCTCTGATTTGTCAACCGCTACTCCTTAGGTACCAAGCTTCGACCACTTTTAGGTATTTTATAATCTTTTGCAATTTTTCTGTAGTTTATATTCTATTGTAGATTGATTTTTAAACTATTCGAAATGAGCCGTATTGATATGTATGTTTTGCTACTCATACATTTTCACTCGATAGATTGTTGTTGATTATCTCATAGAATATGTGATGCCTAAATTACTTTGGTGCTTGCTGTTGATATTACTATTTTAGTGTACGTGTGCAAGATAGAGCAAATGATAGACCCGATATGCATTCTGTTGTTCTCATGTTACCAAGCAATAATTATACACTTGCAATAGGAAAATACACCATTGTTTACTATGGAGAAGAGTCCTGTTTAATCTCCATTGTTCTATGACAGGGATGAAGTCAAAATTGCTGATAACATAAAGATATATTTGGCAAAGCTATAGACCATAAAAAATTACCATTTGGGTATATTCAGCGCCAGACAAGTTACATATTTATCAGTTAATGAAGGTATGCAATTGTTGTGTGTAATGAATTTGATCTCACTGGTTTTTTGAAACTACATTTTCCATCACCTCCTATAAGGATTAATTGCACTAATAATATGATGTCTTTTGTCCCTCTTTGATGTAATTTTATGGGTTTCGATGCTCTGCTTTATGCTCCTATCCTATGTTCACTTTTCGAGCTAATGAGATGCAAATGATTTAGCTACATCCTATTATACTTTTCGGTAAATTGATTTGATGAGTATGATATTGACATGAGCAATAGTTAAAATATTTGTTAACTGACACTGATTTGGTTTATGCGAGCACCAATCAATATGACCGATTGATCTTAATCTTCTGAATGTTATTTATGAAGTTGATTTCAGTTTTAACATAAGAATGAACTCATATTTCTTGGTATTCCTGATATTATATATAACATTATTTAAATATGTTTTAATAAAGTATTAAGTCAGTAACTGTTCAATTAAATTCCTTATTCCTTTTACTTTACATGAAGAAAATGTGACTAGTTTAAATCCTTATTATAGTATCATTTTTTCTCGTCATTTCCATTAACCACTCTAATTAATATGATTCTTACTTGAGCACTATTCAATGTAATTTATTTGATCTTAATTTTTATGATTGAGTATTATAGTGTTGATTTCACTTTTAACATCTCATTCTTTTTAGTATTTTGAAAATTTAAAACATTATTTCCAGATATAGTTAATGTGTTCATCATTTAAACATGAGTTTGATTCAATTTTAGCATCTCATATTTTTTTATTCCTGAGATTATTTATAATGTTATTTTTCAAATGTAGTTCACAAATTAAACATCTTTTAGTAAATTTTTAGTATCTCATTATTTAAACATGTTTTAGCAAATTATTAAAACATTAAATGTGAAATAAACTCCTTATTGAATTTAATATAATAAATCAAAATATGAGCAATTTGAATACTTATGATACAATGTTACTTAAGTATGATTAATTTACATCATTATGTTTAATGTATTCGATCTAAATGAACTGTCAAAATAGATGAGACTCTCCCGACAAAATTACTTCAAAAACCATTATGGAGTCAAAAGCACTAAATGAATAGTCTACCTTATGTGTGTCTTACATATTATGTACTATGATGAATATTATAAAGAATTTTGACATGGTGATTAGTTGTTTGCTAGCACATATAAAGTACCTACATTCTTCATTGTCCATTTTTTCATAGTATGAAAAAACATTGGAATTTACCAGGAAACACCCAGGTAAAGTTGGGACATTTTACTCTGTCATTTATTAAAAATGACTCAGGTTTCAAATTTTTGTTTGCTTATTGTAAGGATTCGCATTTCCTGTTTTCATTCTTGATTGGGGGACCAATGGTCATATATGTACAAGTCCGGGATGCATAGCCTTTCACTCTGCATTGTATGGTTACTGTAATTACATACTGTTCTTCATTTAAATTGATGATATATTTTGGCATAGGGTGATTGACATTTTTGACAATTGTGAGACGGGGGACATGATGTTGGATCTATCACTTAGCAACAACTGAATGTTGTCATAATTACTACCTACAGTCATAGAAATCGGCTTGGTGACTTGAATAACATGATGACAAAGCATATAAATGGTTAAGATGGGATATGGATGAATAGTCATATTCAGTTATGTAATTTAATCTATTAGAGGAACTTCATTAGTGTGAATTCTAGCATTTTTTCTTTGTTTTTTTTCTTTCTATTTTTGGTTAGGAGACTCATTTTTATATCATTATGATTATATACGTTGCTTTTCATGTGGTATGCATATTTGTCGTTGAATTAATTCTATTGCTGAATTTATGATTTTGAATATGACTTGGAATGAGCTATATTTGATTTAATGTACTTTAATTATATGATTTCCCACTGGGTATCACTCAACAACTGTTGAATGATGTCCCTTTTAATATCAATCACCAACAATTGAATGATGTGAATATCATCTTTTGAAAGAGCTATAATTAATTTCATTGTTGTATTAGCTTTTCATGCTATTATTAATTTGAATATCATATGACAAATTTAAATCATTCAGAGTCTCTTTTTAGTCATGATAAATTTTATATTTGGGTGAAACTATAAGAATACGACAGGAAGTTGACCAATTACATTTCTATGGACCCTTTTTGTTTTTTGGACTTGAACAATTGCTTTATTAGCCTAAGTAATTAACTAACCCAGCATGTTTATGTGTTGAACACAATTTTTTCCACTACAAACGTGTTTTCTTTTATCCATATGTATAATTTGTCTTAAGAGCATTTGATACAAAGTATTTATTCTCTCCCTTTCTATTTTTTTCATACTTAAGCATTTCATGCTTCTTGAACATCTACTTCCATAATGAGTTAATCCTCTCAGTGATGCCATTTAGGCATGTAATTAAGATGTGTGATAAGTTATGCAAAATCGTGGCATGGTGAAATCAAAATAATCATCTGTTCATGGAATAAGAATGAAAAATAAGCATTAAGAGTACACATATTGATTTTTTACACGCATTCATTGAATAAGTATAGGAGCAAGAAATTAATTCATGAATATATGAAAATTGTTGATGTATAGTTCTACACATTCTTCGTGGAAGAAGTGAATTATAGGGATTGGGCAAGAACTTGCATCCATTCTGCAGAGAACAGAACTAAGAAAGCATTAAAAGATTAACTGAAATAATGAAGCATTAAAAGATTAACTGAAATAATGAAGTACTGAGACATGAAAGGAAAAAAAATTAACATTTGGATAAACATCAATAAATATAATAATAGTGCAATAGTTTTATCCAAAAGGAAGAAAAAACATGTTAGTTGAAAAAGATAGTATGGATACCATAACATACATAGTTCAAGTATCGAAGTAACTAGATGCAGGTCTAACTAAACGTGCATATATACTCATATCAATAGTAGATTCAAAATGCTGATATAGAGTTTCAAGAATTGGAGAATGAAGACTCATAAGTTTTGAAGAGTTCAAGTTTTCAAGATATTGCTGATGAGTTATAGAGTCGTCGAATTTATGTTAAAACCTTGATAGCACTTTCGTGATCTCTCTCTCATTCTCTAATTTTGTTTTAAATTGTTTTTCAAATATCCTGGTTTTAAAATAATCTTTTCAAAATATTTCTCAAAATGATTATCAATCTTTTATATGTATAAAGATATTATTTTAGTGTTTTTAATTTTATACATATATTGAATTTTTTTATATTTTAATTAGTTATAATTATATTGATTATATATATATATATTATTTACATTATGTTAAAATTTTACGAATTAATATATAAAGTTTTATTATGATTAAAATATGCATAAACTATGCTTAAATTGTTTTACAAAGTATCAAACTATTTTACACAACAACGAGTTTTCAAAATAATGTTTTATAGTATTTTCAATATTTAGAGAGTATGTCGACATACTCTATGTATGTATGTCAACAAAGTGGCCGATTTTTCAAAATTTAAATTTCAAAAGAAGTTTCTTTTCGTCGTTTCTCTTCACGAATGGATATGACCGTTGTTCCTCTATAAATACCAGACTTCCAAACGAATTTTTAATCATCATTTTCTTATTCATCTCTCCTCCTTCCACGCTCTAATTTTCTAAATCAAAATATACCCAAACCCTGCCGAAATTCAACCAGAATCAAATTCAATCATCACTAGTTCTATTCTCCTTCATCTATTCTCTGATTTCTCTCATCTCTCTCACTCAAACCAAGGTCAAATTGTTATTCAAGAGTTATAGGATTAATTGTAATCAAGATCGAAGATCTAAGTCTGTAAAACTCTATCAAATCATACTGCTATACTTATGGGTGTGATTGTAGCCTGTAAAATAAATTTGGTATGCTTAATATCCCATAAATCTAGTGGGTGTGCTTGTAGCCCAAAATCAAGTGACTCTACCAAGAGGTCAGGATTCTGGAGGGTGTGTCTCATAGCCTTGAAATCGAGATAGTATTTGCATTTACTTGTTGAAAATAAATCCATACAAAGAATTGTGCGGGACTGGATGTAGGGTAACTTCGAAACCAATATAAAATCCTAGTGCGTTCTTTCCTTTTTTTACTTTTACAACATTTACTTTTATATGCACTTTGATTCTGTGATTGTTAATTACATCATTCCATGTAGAATCTTAAAGAATTTAAAAATATTCATATAATCCATTAAACACTATTGAACCCCTCTCCCCCAGTGTTAATAGAGCTTTAAGATCCTTATTCCACTGATTCACATTTGGTATCAGAGCATTAGCTTTCAAAGTATTCATCATATGACTTTTGAAAAAGTTTAAATGGCTACCAAACTGGTAATAATACTGTAATGACATTGTTAATACACTTGTTAGTAACTCATTTGTTGAAGCACAATGTACTGCTAGACCTCCACTTTTTAGTGACAGTAATTACACATATTGGTCATGTAGAATAAAAATTTATTTACAGTCAATTGGTTTAGACACTTGGAATATTACACAAACTGAGTACACTGAACCCAAGACTAATTTTGCATAGTGGACTGCTGCAGTTGCACAAAATAACTCTAAGGCTATGAATATTTTATAATTTGTTCACTAGATAGAAATGAATTTAATATAGTATATATATATAAGTCTACATTTGAAATTTGAAGAACTTTACAAGTTACACATGAAGGCACAAGTAAGGTTAAACAGACCAAAATTTCCATGTTAAAAAACTAGTTTCAATTATTCAGAATGAGTCCATATATGATATGAATAGTAGATTCCAAGATATAGTACACTCAATTATTGCATTGGATAAAAGTTTTTCTTTGGAGGTTCAAGTTAGAAAATGCAACGACCAGCCTTTTTGGACAGTTTAAATCGACAAATCAGACACACATGCCGATTCTAAACCATTCAAAAGGGCGGATGGTTAATGGGGTTAAATAAGAAAAGAAAGAAAGAACAGAAACAAACTCAGAATCTCGCAGCGGAAGGAACAAGATATAATAATAAAATAACAGTTCATGAAGCTGTTAAATAAATAAATTTGATTATTATTATACATCATAAATCAGAGTTACACACATATCAGGGATAATACAACAATGCATCGGAAAAATAATACAGTAGTAGAATACAAATGATGTAATACCAAACTCCGTCTTCGTCCTCCAAAATAGATCTTCAACCTTATCTGAAATGCTCAGGCTGACCCGAGCGTAATGAAAAGACAAAACACTCGAGTCAGGACTAAAATATCTCATGTAAGTCAAATCGAATAAGAAATATGAGTGTGACGGCGTCAGAGATGTTTACGGGGTTTGACATCTCCTATCCAGTGTCAACGTGAGTGCAATAACTTAAGAGATGTTACGGGATTTTCCATCTCTCAAGGATCCGTTAAACTATCTACTATGTAGTACAATACGCTATTATAATATGTCTACATTAAAGTAAAAGTATTAAAATAGCGTTAAGCCATGGCCCATTCCACCCTTAACACAGTTTATATTCCCAAGAGCATATACAAGACCGTAGTTTCCCCAAAACCGGAAGTCACCAGAGGGCAATCCATATACTAAAGGTACAAACCAAAATCGTAGTGGTCGCGAATAGGATAATCAGTATGACAAGGTACATGAGGCGATACCAACTAGGATACTAGTAGTTGCGTGATCCGGACTGATGTTGGGCATAGCAGCTACTACCCCAACACCGCGAAACAACACTCCCAAAATCGAGGGGTGCACCCAAATCGAATCACAAAAGCAATAGACATGGTAACGAAGAAGTGTGTCCGCTAGAGGTGGCGAACCTCAATGGCCCGGTGCGGCTCCTGTTTTAGTCATGTCAGGGGTCATCCAAAATCGTTCTCTTTCTTCAAATCAACACGTTCACCAAAACCATCCACTTCGTTCTGGATCAACACTCCGCGTATACTAGTTATTAAAGTGGTTTTCGGTATCGACAGAGAGTATGTCCATATCCGATCCCGGTCTCTTTAATAACTACGTATTATTACACCGATGGCTCTTTTACATTTCAAATCGATTCATAATTGATATCAAAATATCATATTCGCTTCAAAATCAAATCCATTTCAAAATCATCATATCTACTCAAAGTATACAATTTCATTTCAAAAATCATTTTCGCCTCAATATCTCATTTCGATTTCAAAATCATTTTTCGCCTCAATATCTCATTTCGATTTCAAAATCATTTTTCGCCTCAATATCTCATTTCGATTTCAAAATCATTTTTCGCCTCAAATTCCACAAAACGATTCACATAAACTCGAATTCCAAAATTTAAAATTTAATCAAATCTCAAATCATCAATTTCAACTCGATTCAGCTTCTCAATAAACCATTTCAAATTATCAATTTCAAATACATATTTGAACCACAAAATAAACAATTTCACTTTCAATATATTTCGAAACTTTAAATATTTCACATTTCAAAACAGTTCATATATTTATATAAGAATATAAGATTCGCTTTAAAACCATTTCGTATTCAAATTAGAACCTACTTCAAATTAAACATCCGTGTTAAGTAGTTTACTTAATCTCTGGAACAATTCCAATTCAATAAACATTCGGATTTCAAGAATTCATTTAAATATTACATTCCAAATCGATTTCAGTTCAAATCCTATTCAAATCAATTTTATCTTCAAATTTAATTCAATAGTTTCGATTTAGTCCAATTCACAAATTTCTTTGAATTTCAATTAAATTCCAAATTAATTAAATCTCAATTTCAATTAAATTTTCAATTCCAAACTCAAACTTTAAATATCATTTTATATAAATTTTCTTAGAAATATTCAGAGTTCGATTAAAAGTCCAATCTTTTAAAACAAATCGACTTTCGAAACTTTACGCCATATTTCAATTTTTCTTAAAAATCTAAACTTCGAATAATTAAACCATTTCATTTACCAAGTTTAAATTCCAACATCTCGAGCTTCAATTCAAAATAATTCAATTTCCATAAATTGGATTTTTATTCTTAAATTAATTCATTTAAATAATTTCAAAACAACTTTTAAAATCATTTAATTTAACCAACCCGGTGTCCGTATATAATTCTCTAACCTATGGCCAAGTGGTTAGTTATTTCAATTAAATGTCAGGGATGAATATATATTACTTAAACCAATCACAGTGTCATGTGCATGTATAACAGGATATATATAAGCAAATAAACATCCAAACATTTAAATATCAACCAATAGCATCCATCGAAATAAATCATCCAATAGTCAATACAATTCACGGCAATTTCATAGTTATCAATATCGGGAAATTTGATTTTAATTAAATCCTAATTTCAATTTACTGTCAATTTAAATTTTCAACGGTGAATTCACACGACAATCTATATGACAATTAAATTTTTATCAAACAACGACAAATAAATTCATATCACTTCATAATGTCAAATTTAAATACCATAAAGATATTTAGTACGTTGTGAGCGTTATAAAACACTCACCTTGATTTTCTGTTGTCGCCGAGACGTTCCGGTTTGGAACTGAAACTGGACGACGCCCAACTTTAGCCCAAATTTCCAACGTCTCCAAATCCATCCAAACCAGTTTCATTTCGAAGCACTCGTCATTACGATCGCAACGCAAAAAGTTTCGTCCAAAACGGACCTCGTATGAAGAAGTTATGCTATTTTAAAGTTTGTACATGTTTTAATATAAATAAATTACAATTTTCATTTCAAATTTTAAACCTCATCAGATCTGGGCCCTTGATTCTGCCTCTACCAGATCTGGCCGCATGCTTTGCCTTCTTCCTAAACGCACTCCTTCCAGTAAAACACGTACAAAACAAAACCCATCTCCATTAGCTAGGGTTACGTGCCACCGCCTCCACGCTTGACGAAACTTCATCAAACTACCGCCATTCGAAGCGCCTCGGCCACCACCACCCACGCCTACCACCATGATGAACTCGGCCCCACCATTTGCATGCAGCTCGAGGCCAAACGGCCACTGTTCCAGCCCCCATAGCCTCCACTACGTCGCGCCATACCCCATCATCTCCTTATGGATTGAAAGCTCTCGACGAGTGCTACAACTTTGTAGTTGAACACTTCTTCTAATTCTTCACGGATTGAGAGAGATTGAGGAGGAAAGAAGATGAATTTCTGGCCTTAAAATGTGATAGTGGCGGCTGGAGCTATTTGGATTAGGGTTTTGGGCTTTTGTTTGCAAATTGAAGATGTGAGGTCCTTATATAGAAAATTGGCAAAACACTATTCATCGAAAATTTTCCGAACTCCAAACGAAGCATGCCGGCTGGCGTTTCTAAGGTTTACCCCACGTTCCAAACGCAATGGAACATGTTTCGGAGGCTAATTCGGTCATCTGGGCGAGTTACGGAGAAAAACGGTCAGTTTTAAATTAAACCGATTTCGATGCGTTTTGGCTTGCCCCGGACAAACGGTACATCCAATTGACACGAAATTTAAAACCATATAATAATATCACATTACGGATCCGATGAAACTGGTTTTGTCGAAATCCGAGACTTTTTGAAAAATGACTATTTTCTCTCGCCGAATTAATATTAAAAACAATTCGATGCGTTTCGAGCTGCCACGGTCAAACGATAACTCCGATTGCTACGAAAATTGAAATCCAACAATAACAAACTATTACGGATCCAATGGAACTAGTTTCGTTTAATTCTGAGACTGTTCGAAAAATGGCTATTTTTTAGTTGATAATTAAATATTAAAATATTCAATTTTCACAATTTAACTTTGAATTCAATTTTAAAAGTTCTATAACATTACTATAACTCCAATACGATAAGATAAAATTTTACAAATCATTTTCAATCATATTCAACTCGATTTTCAATTATTTCTGAAATTTAACTTATTAAATTATCGATTTAATTGTCTAATTAAATCCAATATTCGAAAAATAAATTATTCGCCTGTTAAATTTCAATATAAAATTCCCAATTTTAAATTATTAACTTTTAAATCAAATTTCAATTGTTCACAAATCCCATTTTTAATTTCACAGTAATTAACAATCTTTTACAATGCAATTTTCCATTATAAATCCAATATAAAAGATTATATTAGATTCAGCGTTCAATTATATTGTAATTCAAATTCAAGTTACTTAATTCCAAATAAATTCTTTTATTTCGATTTACACTTTCATTATTGAATCAACCATTTACTTATACATTATTATCAATAGTTTATAATTCATTTACTTTCATTTTCTTCAGCTATCATCTTATTTAAATTCACAGTAATATTAAATTACATTCATTTACGTTGATTTCCATATTATACTTCAATATTAAATGTAACATTTTATTTATTTCGTTGTTTACAATCGAATTCAATTCGTTTCAATTACTTGTTACATTCAAATTTAAATCTTTTACTTACGTTCAATTACAAGTTAACATCTTTATCAAATTACAGTTTCAGTTATTATCTGCTTTCAATCAACTGTAATATTAAGTTACATTTATTTATATTAGTTTCAATAACATAAACTTCCATTATTAAATCTACCATTTTATTTATTCTTTGTTTACAATCATACATATTTGGTTTACAATCAAATTCAATTCATTATTTACATTCACTACAAGTTAACATCCATATTTAATTTACAAATAACTTATTTCGGAATTCAGTTTTGTATTTTAACTTGTAATTCACATTTAACAACACAAAATTTTATTTCCTTCGGATTTTTATTCAAAATTTTCATTTTAATTCGTATTTTTAAAGTGTTAAAAATACGGGTCATTACATTCTCCCCCACTTAAAACTTTTCGTCCCCGAAAAGGAACGGAGAAGGGGAAACCATCATATAGATATAATTCATTCAAAATATTCTACTTATTTGCAAAATTTAGTTATAGGATTTTTTTTTTTAGAATCTCAAAATTTTCTAACTCCCGGATTTTTGAAAAATTTCGGCAGCACCTCCTTTGCGCGGCTAGGACCAAAAAATTTCACAGTGGTAATAATTGCATGATATACATCTCATTACAAGAATGAGGCATCCCAAAACATGGGGAACACAATAATATACCACAACATAAACTGTAATCTGAGAACATACCTTTTATTAAGCGTTTATTAGCATTTTAACTTACATTTTGCATTTAGCGCAGAAGCGAGCTCCACAGGCGAAGCGCAACCCCTTTGCTACCTACTAAAGTGCTCAATAACCAAGTTAAAACCATGCATATAAAGATAGATCGATATACTTATCATAAACGACACACATATAATATGTTTAGCTTCAAAACTGAAATTCCAATTCCAGGACAGCAAACGAATCTCAGTTTTTGGTCACCTAAACTATAAAATTTGACAATGGAATCTAAACAAAAGTTATTGCATTCGTTTCAGGCTTTCCGGAATGTCCAAAATCATTGAATTCGGACCTTCCGTTCAAAAGTTACGACCGTTTTACTACGAGAATACGTTTCAGGTCCGTGCAGGTCAGCGACCTTCACGCACACTTTTGACCTTCTAAACTTCAGCAAAATGCAAGGCTTCTAAAACAAAAGTTGGAGCATAGGTTCTGAGGTTTCCAGAAAGTACAAGATCATGAAAATCCGATAAACCAGTAAAATGTTATGTCATAAATACTAAGGTCAAATGCTATTAGTTTTGCTTATTCTTACACAGGATAGCGATAGACATTTACATTTTTAACCTAGTAAATGCATGAATTTTCTGAAATACTCTAAACAAAAGTCGTGCTACAGATTCTAAGCTTTCCGAAAAGTCTAAGATCATCAAATTCCGATTATTCATTTAAAAGTTATGGTACTTTTAGTTTCAGCACATACCGGACAATTTTAGATTTCCACATTTGTTTGTTATTACAAATACAAACTATCCAATTTAAAGTTTCCGGAAAATCAAGCATTAACACAAAGTTGTTAATTTCTTTTATATTTTTGCGAAATAATTTTACATTAAATTTGTTTTCCGGTTTATTCACTTTATTACATCCACATTTAACTCAAGACAATTTTTCTTCAAATTAAATTGAATACAATTATATTCAACATCACCTTACTTCAAATTGAATTTAATTATTTAAATTTATATTCCATTTATTCAATTTATTAACAAAATGAATCATACTTAATCAATTAACATCCATCTAACAACCATTGCACCACAACATTAACATCCATACAAAATTTCCCACCAAGTCAATCAATTTCAAGTTTATTGACATTTAGTTTATTCAAATTTACTTAGTTTCCATTTACAAGTTTTATATTTCATTGATTTAAATCTAATTCATTCCTTTGTATATTTCTTTCACTCTAAATTTTAGCTTAACTTTCCATCTTTTATAATTCCTAACAAATCCAGTTTACTCATTCATTTGCTTTGTTTAAGTTAAAGCAAATTCCCTCATTCAATTTATTTGTTTACTTTATTGTTTCAATTCGGTTAATTTACTTGTTTAAATTAAATTCACACTATTAACTAAGTATATATTATTCAATTTCAATTGAATTTCTTTTATATTCACAACTATCAAAGAATCTCCACATTTTGTTTTCACAATCGTACTTGTATATTATTTCTTACTTATCAGAATATGCATTTTAAACTTTTAAATATTAGGTAAGTTATGGTTATGCAAATTTAGTGTAGTTGATAATATACAACTTATTTTAATTAAATTTTAGTGTTGAGCCTATTTAATAAATCTTCAATTTATTATTAATCACATTAAGGTTTACTATTGCAATTTAAATTTTCATTTTTAACCTTCAAATTCTATTTAATATTTTAGAAAAATTTCAGTTTCCATTTTATTCAAAGAGTACAGAAAACATTGAGGGTCTCCCCCACTCGGACTTTTGAAAAATAAACGTCGATAATGTGTGCACTCATTACCGAAACTTATTTTCCAATCATCAAGCGGGGCATATACCACTTATTTATTTCAAAATCATTTGGCAAATCATTCCTATTCAAAATTTTCAAATAATACGTAGATTATTTCTACACCATTGGTACAAATTTCAAAACATTGGAGTTTATATTCTCAAATTTAAAATCATATTCATTTAATTCCATTTCCAATTATATTTTCCAAATTCATTTTTTTTTCATTTGTCAATAATTTAGAAATATTGACAAGTCAACCAATTGACGACGATAATCTAATATTATCATCTCCTACCAACCAATAAAATCAAAGTTATATATCCGTAGTAATATTTATATATAAATATAAGTCAAAACAATATTATGTCAATTTGTCCTATTCGAGTGTTTAGAAACCCCTATCGATGCCATGGCGTCCCATGTACCGACCAGAATTTATAAATACTCAATGGAACAGATCAACACAATATAAAACCATTTTATAACAAAATAACAAATACGCTCTCTCGTACCCTCAAACTCATTCATAGGTTTCAACCCTATTTCAACGAGTTATTCCCCACCAGAGCTAAGGAAATCTAAACCAAAGCTCTGATACCAACTGTAACGACCAGCCTTTTTGGACAGTTTAAATCGACAAATCAGACACACATGCCGATTCTAAACCATTCAAAAGGGCGGATGGTTAATGGGGTTAAATAAGAAAAGAAAGAAAGAACAGAAACAAACTCAGAATCTCGCAGCGGAAGGAACAAGATATAATAATAAAATAACAGTTCATGAAGCTGTTAAATAAATAAATTTGATTATTATTATACATCATAAATCAGAGTTACACACATATCAGGGATAATACAACAATGCATCGGAAAAATAATACAGTAGTAGAATACAAATGATGTAATACCAAACTCCGTCTTCGTCCTCCAAAATAGATCTTCAACCTTATCTGAAATGCTCAGGCTGACCCGAGCGTAATGAAAAGACAAAACACTCGAGTCAGGACTAAAATATCTCATGTAAGTCAAATCGAATAAGAAATATGAGTGTGACGGCGTCAGAGATGTTTACGGGGTTTGACATCTCCTATCCAGTGTCAACGTGAGTGCAATAACTTAAGAGATGTTACGGGATTTTCCATCTCTCAAGGATCCGTTAAACTATCTACTATGTAGTACAATACGCTATTATAATATGTCTACATTAAAGTAAAAGTATTAAAATAGCGTTAAGCCATGGCCCATTCCACCCTTAACACAGTTTATATTCCCAAGAGCATATACAAGACCGTAGTTTCCCCAAAACTGGAAGTCACCAGAGGGCAATCCATATACTAAAGGTACAAACCAAAATCGTAGTGGTCGCGAATAGGATAATCAGTATGACAAGGTACATGAGGCGATACCAACTAGGATACTAGTAGTTGCGTGATCCGGACTGATGTTGGGCATAGCAGCTACTACCCCAACACCGCGAAACAACACTCCCAAAATCGAGGGGTGCACCCAAATCGAATCACAAAAGCAATAGACATGGTAACGAAGAAGTGTGTCCGCTAGAGGTGGCGAACCTCAATGGCCCGGCGCGGCTCCTGTTTTAGTCATGTCAGGGGTCATCCAAAATCATTCTCTTTCTTCAAATCAACACGTTTACCAAAACCATCCACTTCGTTCTGGATCAACACTCCGCGTATACTAGTTATTAAAGTGGTTTTCGGTATCGACAGAGAGTATGTCCATATCCGATCCCGGTCTCTTTAATAACTACGTATTATTACACCGATGGCTCTTTTACATTTCAAATCGATTCATAATTGATATCAAAATATCATATTCGCTTCAAAATCAAATCCATTTCAAAATCATCATATCTACTCAAAGTATACAATTTCATTTCAAAAATCATTTTCGCCTCAATATCTCATTTCGATTTCAAAATCATTTTTCGCCTCAATATCTCATTTCGATTTCAAAATCATTTTTCGCCTCAATATCTCATTTCGATTTCAAAATCATTTTTCGCCTCAAATTCCACAAAACGATTCACATAAACTCGAATTCCAAAATTTAAAATTTAATCAAATCTCAAATCATCAATTTCAACTCGATTCAGCTTCTCAATAAACCATTTCAAATTATCAATTTCAAATACATATTTGAACCACAAAATAAACAATTTCACTTTCAATATATTTCGAAACTTTAAATATTTCACATTTCAAAACAGTTCATATATTTATATAAGAATATAAGATTCGCTTTAAAACCATTTCGTATTCAAATTAGAACCTACTTCAAATTAAACATCCGTGTTAAGTAGTTTACTTAATCTCTGGAACAATTCCAATTCAATAAACATTCGGATTTCAAGAATTCATTTAAATATTACATTCCAAATCGATTTCAGTTCAAATCCTATTCAAATCAATTTTATCTTCAAATTTAATTCAATAGTTTCGATTTAGTCCAATTCACAAATTTCTTTGAATTTCAATTAAATTCCAAATTAATTAAATCTCAATTTCAATTAAATTTTCAATTCCAAACTCAAACTTTAAATATCATTTCATATAAATTTTCTTAGAAATATTCAGAGTTCGATTAAAAGTCCAATCTTTTAAACAAATCGACTTTCGAAACTTTACGCCATATTTCAATTTTTCTTAAAAATCTAAACTTCGAATAATTAAACCATTTCATTTACCAAGTTTAAATTCCAACATCTCGAGCTTCAATTCAAAATAATTCAATTTCCATAAATTGGATTTTTATTCTTAAATTAATTCATTTAAATAATTTCAAAACAACTTTTAAAATCATTTAATTTAACCAACCCGGTGTCCGTATATAATTCTCTAACCTATGACCAAGTGGTTAGTTATTTCAATTAAATGTCAGGGATGAATATATATTACTTAAACCAATCACAGTGTCATGTGCATGTATAATAGGATATATATAAGCAAATAAACATCCAAACATTTAAATATCAACCAATATCATCCATCGAAATAAATCATCCAATAGTCAATACAATTCACGGCAATTTCATTGTTATCAATATCGGGAAATTTGATTTCAATTAAATCCTAATTTCAATTTACTGTCAATTTAAATTTTCAACGGTGAATTCACACGACAATTTATATGACAATTAAATTTTTATCAAACAACGACAAATAAATCCATATCACTTCATAATGTCAAATTTAAATACCATAAAGATATTTAGTACGTTGTGAGCGTTATAAAACACCCACCTTGATTTTATGTTGTCGCCGAGACGTTCCGGTTTGGAACTGAAACTGGACGACGCCCAACTTTAGCCCAAATTTCCAACGTCTCCAAATCCATCCAAACCAGTTTCATTTCGAAGCACTCGTCATTACGATCGCAACGCAAAAAGTTTCGTCCAAAACGGACCTCGTATGAAGAAGTTATGCTATTTTAAAGTTTGTACATGTTTTAATATAAATAAATTACAATTTTCATTTCAAATTTTAAACCTCATCAGATCTGGGCCCTTGATTCTGCCTCTACCAGATCTGGCCGCATGCTTTGCCTTCTTCCCAAACGCACTCCTTCCAGTAAAACACGTACAAAACAAAACCCATCCCCATTAGCTAGGGTTACGTGCCACCGCCTCCACGCTTGACGAAACTTCATCAAACTACCGCCATTCGAAGCGCCTCGGCCACCACCACCCATGCCTACCACCATGATGAACTCGGCCCCACCATTTGCACGCATCTCGAGGCCAAACGGACACTGTTCCAGCCCCCATAGCCTCCACTACATCGCGCCATACCCCATCATCTCCGTATGGATTGAAAGCTCTCGACGAGTGCTACAACTTTGTAGTTGAACACTTCTTCTAATTCTTCACGGATTGAGAGAGATTGAGGAGGAAAGAAGATGAATTTCTGGCCTTAGAATGTGATAGTGGCGGCTGGAGCTATTTGGATTAGGGTTTTGGGCTTTTGTTTGCAAATTGAAGATGTGAGGTCCTTATATAGAAAATTGGCAAAACACTATTCATCGAAAATTTTCCGAACTCCAAACGAAGCGTGCCGGCTGGCGTTTCTAAGGTTTACCCCACGTTCCGAACGCAATGGAACATGTTTCGGAGGCTAATTCGATCATCTGGGCGAGTTACGGAGAAAAACGGTCAGTTTTAAATTAAACCGATTTCGATGCGTTTTGGCTTGCCCAGGACAAACGGTACATCCAATTGACACGAAATTTAAAACCATATAATAATATCACATTACGGATCCGATGAAACTGGTTTTGTCGAAATCCGAGACTTTTTGAAAAATGACTATTTTCTCTCGCCGAATTAATATTAAAAACAATTCGATGCGTTTCGAGCTGCCACGGTCAAACGATAACTCCGATTGCTACGAAAATTGAAATCCAACAATAACAAACTATTACGGATCCAATGGAACTAGTTTCGTTTAATTCTGAGACTGTTCGAAAAATGGCTATTTTTCAGTTGATAATTAAATATTAAAATATTCATTTTCACAATTTAACTTTGAATTCAATTTTAAAAGTTCTATAACATTACTATAACTCCAATATGATAAGATAAAATTTTACAAATCATTTTCAATCATATTCAACTCGATTTTCAATTATTTCTGAAATTTAACTTATTAAATTATCGATTTAATTGTCTAATTAGATCCAATATTCGAAAAATAAATTATTCGCCTGTTAAATTTCAATATAAAATTCCCAATTTTAAATTATTAACTTTTAAATCAAATTTCAATTGTTCACAAATCCCATTTTTAATTTCACAGTAATTAACAATCTTTTACAATGCAATTTTCCATTATAAATCCAATATAAAAGATTATATTAGATTTAGCGTTCAATTATATTGTAATTCAAATTCAAGTTACTTAATTCCAAATGAATTCTTTTATTTCGATTTACACTTTCATTATTGAATCAACCATTTACTTATACATTATTATCAATAGTTTATAATTCATTTACTTTCATTTTCTTCAGCTATCATCTTATTTAAATTCACAGTAATATTAAATTACATTCATTTACGTTGATTTCCATATTATACTTCAATATTAAATGTAACATTTTATTTATTTCGTTGTTTACAATCGAATTCAATTCGTTTCAATTACTTGTTACATTCAAATTTAAATCTTTTACTTACGTTCAATTACAAGTTAACATCTTTATCAAATTACAGTTTCAGTTATTATCTGCTTTCAATCAACTGTAATATTAAGTTACATTTATTTATATTAGTTTCAATAACATAAACTTCCATTATTAAATCTACCATTTTATTTATTCTTTGTTTACAATCATACATATTTGGTTTACAATCAAATTCAATTCATTATTTACATTCACTACAAGTTAACATCCATATTTAATTTACAAATAACTTATTTCGGAATTCAGTTTTGTATTTTAACTTGTAATTCACATTTAACAACACAAAATTTTATTTCCTTCGGATTTTTATTCAAAATTTTCATTTTAATTCGTATTTTTAAAGTGTTAAAAATACGGGTCATTACAGAAAAATCCTCAATTCACTTACTCCTGAATGAGATCAAAAGAATCTTGCAATCGAAGAGGCTAATGATGTTGGCACTCTAAAAATCGAAGAGTTAATTGGCAATTTAATGCTTTTGAAGCACAAACGCAAGGCAGAAGAGAAAGCAAAGCAATAGAGAAGAAATCTAAAGCTTTTAATACAATGATGGATAATCTGGATTCAGATACCAAAGACGATAAAGAAATTGCTTTCATGAAAAGGAATTTCAGAAAATTTATAAAATATAGGAAGATGAAAAATTTCAAAAGAAATGACAAAAAAATGGAAGCGGAAATGGCATTAAATGTTATAACTGCGATGAATCAGGCCATTTAAAATGAGACTATCCACATCCCGATAAACTGAAATCTACACCAAACACTGATTCATCCAGAAAATGGAGAAGAGCCTACGCTGCAATATTAGACGATTCAAACACATCCTCAAGTGATAATGAATCATATACAGAAATTGCTAACATGTGCTTCACAACAATACATAATTCAGAACAAAATGGTGAAATGGATCAAAAAATGTACGCTTTTAATGTATCAAAAGTTTTAATTTCTTGAATGAATTTTTTTGGTTGCTTTATTAGTTATTAGGAATATCCTATAGATTAATATTAATTTGGTTGAATATTGTCTGATTATATTTTTAAATTTAAATATTTCATATATTTAAATAATATAACAATTATATAAAATATATTTAAAATTGTTTTTCAAATTATTTTTCTGTAAATAGAATAACTATAAATAGATATATATCATAAAATAAGATATAGTTAAACAAAAATCATTTTTGAAAACTTCGACATGTATGTCAACATACATCCCTAGCATACGTCGACATACTTAGGTTCAAATTCAAATTTTGAATTTCCCTCCACCTTTTCACCTACCCTTATGTTCTTAAAAGGTGTCCCTTGACCAGAGAACATGTCATTTGGTTCTCTATTTATTACCTTTATCTCTATCCATTCATTTCACTTTTAAATTTCAAAATTTCGTTAACTTTCTTATCTCCTCAAAACTCTTCATCAATGGCTTCCTCAGGCACTCCTTCACCTGTGAGACTTTCCATAAAAGTCAAGAATTTTCTCTCAATGATCAAGAGGCTATGAAAGCCTATATTATTTATATGAATTTTGGAAAGATTTCTACGCGAAGATTTTCAATTTTCAATGGTTTTTCTACTTATAAACTTGGTTCTCTTTGTTTACAAAATTGAATTCTTGGTTTAATTAATACTTCTCAAAATGATTGTGTTTGCTATCCACAGTTGGCCAAAATGTTTTATGCAAACTTGATAGGAAAATTTCATGAGGGTAATGAAGGAGAAGTGTGTAGTAGTGTAAAAGGAACTTTAATAGTTCTAAATTATGAACTTTTGGGTACCATTATTGGATATAAATCTACCCGAATGGACCTTGCATCTTTTAAAATTGATAATCAAAATTGTGAAGTATTTCACAACATTTTTGAAGGTGACAATGATTTCGAAATTCAAAAACCGAAACTTTTGTCCAAAAGCAAGTCCTTTAACAGGAAATTTCAACAATCCACTCTAAAAGTGTGCATAACTCTTTTCACCATTTATGGTCAATATGGCATAAATTAGGCTCAAGTTATTTTAGATGAATTTTATCCCAAAAATCTTTCTAATCATGAAAACACACTATTTCATGGTGTGTATCTTACTCGAATCTTCAATTACTTTAGTGTTGACTTTAAAGGAGAGGAATTTGTCTCTCGTAAAGTCTTTAATCAAGCTAACATCACTCTTAGGAAAATTCTACCCTTTTTCGAGCCATATGAAATTCTTGCCGAGAAAGAGGAAAGGTTATATGAAGAGGAGGAAGAAATTAGAGAAGAGGAGGAAGAGGAAGAAGGAGAAGATATGGATATTGAAGAAGAAGAGGAGGAGGAGGAAACCTCCTTAGAAAGCATTGATTTTGCTCTTCGACTAACCAACAAAGACCTTCTCAACAATCAAAAGAAGCTCGTTGAAAACCAAAAGATTCTCAAGCGTTCTGTTAGTAAGAAATTAACTACTATTTCCAACAAAATGGACAAATTCTTTGGAAAGGTGAAAAGCAAGCTTGGGATATCTTCATCATCTTCTTCATCTATATCTTTCTAGTTTACCATCTATCTAATTGCATATGAATGTGTTGTATTTGGTCATTTTAGTTTGAATTTGATTTGATCTTATGTGTCCTTTCATTATTTTAGTGTACGAGCTATGTAATCATCATCTAATATTAATGAAAAATATGTTTCCTTGTTGTTATACATTGCTTATCATCTTTGGAAAGCATATAAGTATAAACGTAAAAGCTAAATACATTAGAATATCAAAACAAAATTGTTTTGAAATTTTTTATATATGTCGACATACCTTGGGTATATATGTCGACATACAGTGGTAATTTTTCAAATCTTTTAATTTTGAAATTTAAATAGACAGCAAGTGTCTATTCACTTCCAACGAATTTTCATCTATTTAAATACCTATTAGGATCAGAGAATCATTTGTTTCAAGTCTCTTTCTTCTTCCTTTTAATCCTAAACTCTAATACAAATTAGTGGCTACTCTTATCCAAAAACCTCGAACAAACTCTTGAATCATTTAAGAACATTTTTCTTTCATCTTAAGAAACCGGAGGTACTTAGAACTGAGTCAAATGCAGATGATCAAGGAGCAAGAAAAGCATTTCGACGCGATTCGGTGGATGATTTCTGCCTTGAAAAAAGAAGAACCAACCACTAATCCGGAGTGTACCATCAACAAAAATGATGAAGATTGAGATGCTATCAAAGCAGATCCAATCTTTAGCGCTGATGGATGGGTTGAAGTTCCTTGAAATGTCTAGTTTAAATAGGTTTGATTGTATATAAATAATAATACTTGATTTGTTTTGGATTTGATTGGTTGATTTGTGTGGATTTGTTTGAATGATGTGTGACATTAACTTTGTTGGATTGGAATAACACTTAGATTGATTATGATTATTTCATGATTATCAAATTTTACATACCACTTGTTGTTTTTATACAATCATTCTCATCATCATTATACATAATTCTTATATATACCAATTAGTATTTTATCTAAGGGGGGTTAGAGTTAGAATTAGAGTAAAGGTTAGTGTTAGAGTTATAATTTTTGGTGGTTATTTTTGTTAATGACAAAGGGGGAGAAATATATATAATCTAGGCATAGATTAAGGGGGAGTCTTGTAACCCAGGGAAGTTATATTATATTTTATATACCGAATTGTCATCATTAAAAAGGGGGATAATGTTAGTACCTTAAGTGTTGGTTTTGATGATAACAACTATAGGATATTATATAAAATATATATACTAATGTTTTATCAAGTTATATATAGTATATTGTGCAGGATATTAGACAGGTGTTGATTAAGAAGACCGTACGGTATTAAGAGTAGATTCAAGATGCCGATATAGTGTTTCAAGAATTGGAGAATGAAGACTCATGAGTATTGAGAGTTCAAGATTTCAAGATATTTTAGATAAGTTATAGAGTCGTAGAATTTATGTTAAAACTTTGATAGCACTTTCCTAATCTCTCTCGTCTTCTCTAATTTTGTTTTAAATTGTTTTTCAAATATTCTGGTTTTAAAATAATCTTTTCAAGATACTTCTCAAATGATTTTCAATGTCTTATACTTATAAAGATATTATTTTAGCGTTTTTAAGTTTATATATGTATTGAATTTTTGTTTATACTTCGATAAGTTATAATTTTATTGATTATATATATACGTATATTATTTACATTATATTAAAATTTCAAAATTATTATATAAAGTTTTATTATGATTAAAATATGTATAAACTATGCTTAAATGATTTACAGAGTATCAAACTATTTTACAAAACAACGAGTTTTCAAAATAATCTTTTAAAGTATTTTTAATTTTTAAAAAGAGTATGTTGACATACTCTATGTATGTATGTCGACATAGTAGCCAATTTTTTCAAAATTTAACTTTCAAAAGAAGTGTCTTTTAGTCGTATCTCTTTACGAATGGATATGACCATTGTTCCTTTATAAATACCAGACTTCCAAACAAATTTTTAATCATCATTTTCTTTCATTTTCTTTCTTTTTCTTATTCATCTCTCCTCCTTTCAGTCTCTCATTTTCTAAATCAAAATATACCCAAACTCTGCCGAAATTCAACCAAAATCAAATTCAATCATCATTAGTTTGATTTTCCTTCATCTACTCTCTGATTGTTTTCATCTCTCCCACTCAAACCAAGATCAAAGTGTTATTCAAGAGTTATAGGATCAATTGTAATCAAGATCGAAGATCTGAGTCTGTAAAACTCTATCAAATTATACTGCTATACTTGTGTGGGTGATTGTAGCCCATAAAATCAACTGGGTTTGCTTAGTAGCCCGTAAATCAAGTAGGTGTGCTTGTAGCCCGAAAATCAAGTGACTTTACCCAGAGGTCGGAATTTTGGAGGGTGTGTCTCGTAGCCTTGAAATCGAGATTGTATTTGCATTTACTAGTTAAAAGAAATCCATAAAAGGAATTATGTGGAATTGGATGTAGAGTAACTACGAACTAGTATAAAAATTTTGGTGTGTTGTTTCCTTTTTACTTTTACTGCATTTACTTTTATCTGCACTTTGATTCTATGATTATTTCTGTGATTGTTAATTACATCATTCCAAGTAGAATCTTAAAGAATTTGAAAAATATTCATATAATCCATTAAACACTATTCACCTCCCTCCTCTAGTGTTAATTTAGCCTTAAGATCCATATTCCGCAGATTCATAGTATTCATGTGAATAACTTTTCTGCATTACTTATTTAGTAATTAAAAGAAAAATAAGTAATAAAAATATTATTCCATTTTTGGAAATAAAAATAATTATGATGTCATCATTTTCAAAAATGAGCATTTAAAGATGATAAAAAAATTATTTTCAAGTTTCATTTACATAATTAAATATTTTGATTAAAAACTGAAAAATACCAGAATTCGAATCCCGAAATTTCAACGGTTTGACGAATAGAAATTGTTTTAAGTTGTTGCAGCATTGTTTTTACTACACACATGTGACGACCCACCTTTCTGACCCTTGAGAACGACACTTAATACATCCATGGTATTCATGTGTCGTTGCCCAAGTATCTGAAAGACGAGTTGTCATGGGGTAAAATATAAGAAAGGAACAATAATCTCACAATGGAACGGTTAAATATAACATAAAAATAAGACAGTACATATGGATACTCCTAACATGGAGTTATCAGAGTTACAACAAAAGTACTACCATCAGTCTAGGTAGTTATAACAACCTGTATTTAAATATACATACATAGAGCTAACATCTCATAACAGCGGAAATAAATAACTAGATATATAAGGAGCCTCCTTCTCGTCCACCATCTTCAAAAGAGCCCAAAGAAACCTGTCATTTTCGGACTACTCAAATATAAATGAGTACCCGAGAGTTTAGGGAAAACAAACAATTCGGGTCAGACAATAAGTCCGGTATGAGTAAACTCCAAATAAAAAAAATAAAACACACAAAATAACCGGTGAGACCACGTCGCAAAAATGCAGAACGGGTTTCCCCTCACAAGGACAACATCCAAGCATGAAAGAATGGATGCAGATAATTAAACATCGCGAAGAGCGCAAGACGCTTCCCGATGCAATTAAGAAAGAATCAACCCAAAGATTTGAATCGAAAATAAGGAAAAGGAATTTTTCCAACAATGACTAGGAGGGTGCGCCCCCCTTACCGAAAGTATACCTCTAGAAAATATACTTGAGAACTACGATGGCTCTCGGAAACCTCCAAGCCGGACCCCGCCAACCTTACCGAGTATCCGAGTATTTCACATCTCCGTGCGCATACAACCGAAACCAATCTAGAGTGGATGTGAAAATACCCTAATGGGAGAAACCCCACATAGCTTGGCCCCCACTCGCTCTTTATTTAGTCATTTCCGATAAAGGATATCAATACTCTAAATGAGCAACAAATCGTCTTAGATTGACGAAACAAAAACAAAAGGAAGAAGGGTATCGAAATTGATAGTCAAGATATCAACTATCGGGGATAACAAAATGACCGTATATGGAAATTAAATCTTATACTTTTTCAATGCTTGGAAAATATTCATATACTTATCCCATCGGTATGTATATTCACAAAACATTTGGATGGATTTCATATTTCAAAAGCATACTTGGATGGGTCAAAAACAATTATCTATAAGAAATGCGAATGTTTTCCATAATAATTATAAAGATCATTTATGGAAATCAAATCTCCTACACTTGTCACGTTTCCGATATTCTCGACTTACTCTACCCCTCGCCTAGAAACAAAGCCAGGTAAGTCAGGGCACTGGTTGCTCCTAGCCTTGCCTAGACACTTCGGTTCCAGGTCTCACAGATAGAGGATCAATCTACTCATCGGCTTTTAGTGCCAAGTATAGGTATACTTACTTTCCATAAATAACCTATTTAAATCATTATATAAATTTTGAAGCTCCTTTAAAATACTTTAAACAAAGATTTAAAACTTCCATTCAAATCATAACTTAAACCCATCATCTTTAAAGGAGAATACGACCAAGAGGGGTGAAGCTCCCTCTTAATCAAATAAGATAGCAAAAAGGGGTGTTATTTCCTTTTAACCAAAAAGTCACTAAATGTCAATCCTAAGTTAAAAGGTGGTGTAAGTTCCCTTTAACTAAACATTAAAGTTATTGCTTATAAACTGGCCGAGCACAAATCAAACAACCAAACAAGAATAATAACAGACTCATTATTATTAACAATTTACAATCAATAGTTAACACAACATTTATTAAAATGTGAATGAGTCAAAGGAAAGAGATTAAGATTACACTCACTGTAAAATAATTGAATTATACTCACAGAATAAGTTATACCCACTAAACTATGAAAACAAGGAATATACTTACAGAATAAGTTATACTCACCAAACTATGAAAATAAGGAATATACTCACAGAATAAGTTATACTCGTTAAATTATGAAAGCAAGGAATATACTCACCTCCTATTTTCTTTGATGAAGACTTGAAATACTTCACCTTTGATAATGAATTTTAGTTCTTTTCTTTTAGTTTGTGAATGAATTAAAATGAGATATGGACATGGCTATTTATAGGTGAAGAGAAGGGTACTTTAGTAATTTCCTATAGCCTAACCTGATTCGACCAGATTTTGGTCCAATAGAAACTAGCCATATGGCCTAATTTGATTCGACCACATTTTGGTCCAATAGAACACATCCTTGTGGCTTAATTTGATTCGACCACATTTTGGTCCAATAGGAATTCTCCTTATCAACTATGGCCTAACCTGATTCGACCAGATTTTGGTCCAATGGAAACCATCCACATGGCATAACCTGATTCGACCAGATTTTGGTCCAATGGCAACCATCTGCATGGCATAACCTGATTCGACCAGATTTTGGTCCAATGGCAACCATCCATATGGAATATAATAATCATTATGCTATTTTGTTTTGTTAGGCAAGGTTAATAATTCTTTCTTGTTTTATTAGACAAGTAATTATACTATTCTGTTTTATTAGGCAAGGTTAATAATTCTCTCTTGTTTTATTAGGCAAGGTTAATACTTTTAGATATAAAATCCATTATTTAATCATTTAAAAACATATTAACTATTCATGTTCAAAGTGATTAAATTATGGGTCGTTACATCCTCCCCTCCTTAAAGGAAATTTCGTCCTCGAAATTAATCGGATAAACTCTAGATATCAAAGAACCCAAATGATATCATATATACCACACAAAGATACAAGGAAAGTGACTTTAACACAACTGGTGAGTACACTAAAAAGAAACAACAAAATACAAACAACAACTACATTAACTCGGTATAAGAATCCCTAATATAGTCCTCAGTTTCCCAAGTACAATCTCTAACATCTCCACTCCACTGAACCTTAACAAGATTCACAGCCTTCTTCCTTAATCGCTTTATATCTCGAGCGACAATACGAATAGGCCGCCTAAGAATGGTTAGGTTAGGCTGAACCTCCAAATCAACTTGTTGTCCTGGTTCTACTATCATTGAAGAGTTGTGCACATACTTACGTAAATGAGATACGTGAAATACGTTGTGCACACCTGATAGTTGATCTGGTAACTCTACTTTATATGCAAGTTTACCAATCCGATCCAGTATGGGAAAAGGGCCAATATATCGAGGGGCTAACTTCCCTGTCTTCCCAAACCTCACGACACTTCTCAGAGGAGAGACTTTTACAAATACTAAGTCCCCGACTAAGAACTCTAGATCCCTACGCCTTTGATCTGCATAACTCTTTTGCCGATCTTGCGCTTCCTTCATCTTTCTTCTAATATCAGCTACCTTCTCATTGGCTTCTAAGATTATGTCGGGCCCAAGAACAAGTCTATCTCCAGATTCAACCCAACACGAAGGAGAACGACATGGACGACCATAAAGAGCTTCGAAAGGGGCCATACCAATGCTTGCTTGATAGCTGTTGTTATAAGTGAATTCGACTAAGGGTAAATGATCTTCCCAAGAACCCCCGAAGTCTAGAATGCATGCTCGCAATAAATCTTCCAAGATCCGATTCACTCTCTCCGTCTGCCCATCTGTTTGGGGATGGTAAGCTGTACTTAGACTTAGCTCAGTCCCTAAAGCATTCTGCAGTCCCTCCCAGAACCTACTAGTGAATATCGGGTCTCGGTCACTTACAATACTATGAGGAATCCCATGGAGTCTCACAATCTCCTTCACATAAAAACTCGCCAGACTCGTAGCAGTCCTAGTCAGCTTAACTAGAATGAAATGGGCACTCTTGGTTAGTCGATCAACTATAACCCAAATGCCATCATTACCTCTTCTTGACTTAGGAAGCCCATCAATAAAGTCCATAGAGATCTGCTCCCACTTCCACTTTGGGATCTCAAGTGGTTGAAGCAATCCAGCTGTCTTCTGTTGGTCACTCTTAATCTGCTGGCAGTTTGCACAACGACTCACAAAGATTGAAATATCTCGTTTCATCCCCTTCCACCAGAATACCCTCTTCATGTCTTTGAACATCTTGGTCACTCCTGGATGAAAAGATAACTTTGAATGGTGGCATTCGGCTAACACTTCTTGCCTAAGTCCATCAAAGTCTGGAACACAAATACGCCCATTCATTTTCAATATGCCCCGGGGGTCAATCCCAAAGCTAGAAACAACACCTTCTTCAACATCCTTCTTAAGTCGAGCCAATATAGGATCTGCCTCTTGACTGGATGCAATTCTCTCTAATAATACTGGCTTAACTTCTAGGTTTGCAACCATTGCTACATTCCTACTCAGTGCATCAGCAACGGCATTTGCTTTTCCAGGGGTATAAAGAACCTCTAGATCATAAGAAGCGAGAAACTCCAGCCATCTCTGCTGCCTTAAATTCAAATCTTTTTGGGTAAAAAGGTATTTTAAGGATTTGTGGTCCGTGTATAACTCGAACCTTTCACCCAAAAGATAATGTCTCCACATCTTTAGTGCGAAGACAACAGCTAAAAGCTCCAAATCGTGTGTAGCATAATTTTTCTCATGCGGCTTTAGCTGTCGACTCGCATAGGCAATAACTTTCCCATGCTGCATCAGAACTGCTCCTAATCCGGTTCCACAAGCATCTGTATACACGGTTAAACCTTCGCTCCCATTTGGAATGGTTAATACAGGAGCACTGGTCAACTTCTCTTTCAATCCGTTGAATGCTTGATCACACTTAGAAGTCCAAACAAACTTAACATCTTTCTTTGTTAACTTCGTCAGATGAGAAGCAATCTTCGAGAAGTCCTTGATAAACCTACGGTAGAAACCAGCCAATCCCAAGAAACTTCTAACTTCCGTCGCACTTTCGGGCTTCTTCCAGTCTTGAACCGCCACAACTTTAGCTAGGTCCACCGATATGCCTTCTCCCGAAATAACATGCCCTAGAAACCTAACTTTGGATTTCCAAAAATGGCACTTGGAAAACTTAGCCTTCAACACATGGCTTCTTAAGGTATCGAGTACGACACGGAGATGATATTTATGTTCCTCCTCTGTCTTGGAATAGATAAGAATGTCATCAATAAAGACAAGAACAAATTTATTAAGAATATCTCGAAATACTCGATTCATTAAGTCCACAAAATAAGCGGGTGCGTTAGTCAATCCAAACGGCATAACTAACCACTCGTAGAAATTTTCAGGAGTTCGAAAAGCTGTTAAGGGAACACTCTCCTCTGCCACTCTTAATTGGTGGAAACCGGTGGCAAGATCTAATTGAGAAAATATCCGAGCACCGTGGAGTTGGTCAAACATATCGTCGATCCTTGGCAAAGGATATTTATTCTTAATAGTCCTTTTGTTCAACTCTCGATAGTCTACGCATAACCTTAGAGAACCGTCCGCCTTTGTAACAAAGACGACTGGCGATCCCCAACTCGAGGTACTATGTCGGATCAAGCCCTTCTGCAATAAATCATATGTCTGCCTTTCTAACTCCCTCTTCTCTTTTGGAGCCATCCTTCGTAAGGGTTGTACAATAGGTCTAGTTCCCGGAACCAAATCAATACGGAACTCGACTTCACGGTGAGGAGGTAAACCTTGCACCTCGTCAAAAATATCTGTGAAATCTCGAACAACCGGCACATCTCCTAGCTCCGCTTTAGCTACTTCGAGTGAATAGAGAAAACTTCTCATCAACTTCTTAGGCTCTTCACAACTAATATCAACACCAACATCTCCTGCATCACTAACTCTAACGAGCCTTCTACCACAATCTAAGATAGCTTTAAACTTAGATAACCAATCCATTCCTAGCAACACTCCAAAACCCATAAACCCAAGAACAAACAAGTCAAAAGGAAAGTGATGATTTCGATAAGAAATAGGTACATTTAGACACACAGTGTCAAGATTTGTCGGACCTCCAATTGGGTTTGACACACAAAGAGAATTACTTATGATAACATATTTAAGGTTTAGTTTGTCCATTAGATCATAAGAAATAAAACTATGGGAAGCTCCTGTATCAAATAGCACCCTTACAGGAATATCATAGATGGATAATGTACCTTGTAACACTTGCTTCCCTTTTTGATCTGAAGAAGTGGATGGTATCTCTTCAATGGTAAAAGTTTGTCCTTGAGATCCCTTTTTAGGAAAAGGGCACTCATTCTTCATATGTCCCGGCTGGCCGCAATTAAAACATGTGGCAATTGGGCAATGATTTGCAAAATGGCCCATCTTATTGCACTTGAAACAAAGAATGTTGGCCAAGTTGGTCTGCTTCTTCTGTGCTGGAGCGCCATCTTTGGGTTTCTTCCCTACACTCTGCTTCTTTCCCTTAAACTTACGCTTGAAGTTTGGCTTTCCTTCAACTGGTATAACTGATAAAGGCTTGGCACTTATTGCTGGTACTACACCCTTCTGGACTCCTTCCTTAATATCAAGAGCCTCAAACCTCAAAGCCATGCTAATAATGTTAGTGAATGTACCCATAAGATGATTGGTCATTTCACGATGGAACTCAGGTCGCATTCCATTCACAAACATTTCATTTTTCTTGAGTGGTGTGTCTATCAATCCAAGTCCAAAACGGGACAGAGCATTGAACTTATGCTCATACTGCGACACAGTCATATCACCCTGCTTTAAGTCAATGAAATTTCTAAATAACTGAGTTTTTCCAGCTTCTGGAATAAACTGTGCTTCAAAAACTTCCTTGAATTGGGCCCAAGAAAACTCCCCCTCTGGAGTACTAGCTGTTTCTGAATCCCACCAATCCATCGCCGACTTTTGAAGTTGTCGCGATGCCAACAGCCGTTTCTCCGCATCCTCCAACCGAAGGTCTCCAAATATTCTTTCACAAGTTCGAAGCCACATCTGCACTCCAAGAATATCTTCAGTCCCATAGAATGGTTTCCCACCCAAAGTGGTAAAATTCTTACACAAAGCTGCAAAGTTCATAGGGGTTTGAACTTGCGCTACCATTTCCTCTACCGGATCTACAGCTGACATAGTAGCATTTCTAGGTACCCTGCCATTGGTAGCCGTGCTAGTTCCAGATCCTCTCCTTCCTCCTCTTCTTGTATTCATTTTCTATTATCTGAACAAATAACAGGTATCTTTAGAATACAAAATAGGATTAAAATGGTTCAAGGAAATAACACCAAAGGATCTAAAACTAGACTTTAGAGGATAAATATTACTATTATAAAAATTACAAATACGCTCTCTCAAGATTAACTCATTCTAGGGCATCACTTACCCTATCTCTAATGAGTTGTACCCCAATCAGGCTAAGGTGTTCGCTCAACCAAAGCTCTGATACCAACTGTGACGACCCACCTTTCTGACCCTTGAGAACGACACTTAATACATCCATGGTATTCATGTGCCGTTGCCCAAGTATCTGAAAGACGAGTTGTCATGGGGTAAAATATAAGAAAGGAACAATAATCTCACAATGGAACGGTTAAATATAACATAAAAATAAGACAGTACATATGGATACTCCTAACATGGAGTTATCAGAGTTACAACAAAAGTACTACCATCAGTCTAGGTAGTTATAACAACCTGTATTTAAATATACATACATAGAGCTAACATCTCATAACAGCGGAAATAAATAACTAGATATATAAGGAGCCTCCTTCTCGTCCACCATCTTCAAAAGAGCCCAAAGAAACCTGTCATTTTCGGACTACTCAAATATAAATGAGTACCCGAGAGTTTAGGGAAAACAAACAATTCGGGTCAGA
Organism: Allium fistulosum; assembly: GCA_030737815.1. NCBI lineage: Eukaryota > Viridiplantae > Streptophyta > Magnoliopsida > Asparagales > Amaryllidaceae > Allium > Allium fistulosum. The sequence goes on from JASFAW010000015.1 coordinate 6,621,410, forward strand.
CAATAAGTCCGGTATGAGTAAACTCCAAATAAAAAAAATAAAACACACAAAATAACCGGTGAGACCACGTCGCAAAAATGCAGAACGGGTTTCCCCTCACAAGGACAACATCCAAGCATGAAAGAATGGATGCAGATAATTAAACATCGCGAAGAGCGCAAGACGCTTCCCGATGCAATTAAGAAAGAATCAACCCAAAGATTTGAATCGAAAATAAGGAAAAGGAATTTTTCCAACAATGACTAGGAGGGTGCGCCCCCCTTACCGAAAGTATACCTCTAGAAAATATACTTGAGAACTACGATGGCTCTCGGAAACCTCCAAGCCAGACCCCGCCAACCTTACCGAGTATCCGAGTATTTCACATCTCCGTGCGCATACAACCGAAACCAATCTAGAGTGGATGTGAAAATACCCTAATGGGAGCAACCCCACATAGCTTGGCCCCCACTCGCTCTTTATTTAGTCATTTCCGATAAAGGATATCAATACTCTAAATGAGCAACAAATCGTCTTAGATTGACGAAACAAAAACAAAAGGAAGAAGGGTATCGAAATTGATAGTCAAGATATCAACTATCGGGGATAACAAAATGACCGTATATGGAAATTAAATCTTATACTTTTTCAATGCTTGGAAAATATTCATATACTTATCCCATCGGTATGTATATTCACAAAACATTTGGATGGATTTCATATTTCAAAAGCATACTTGGATGGGTCAAAAACAATTATCTATAAGAAATGCGAATGTTTTCCATAATAATTATAAAGATCATTTATGGAAATCAAATCTCCTACACTTGTCACGTTTCCGATATTCTCGACTTACTCTACCCCTCGCCTAGAAACAAAGCCAGGTAAGTCAGGGCACTGGTTGCTCCTAGCCTTGCCTAGACACTTCGGTTCCAGGTCTCACAGATAGAGGATCAATCTACTCATCGGCTTTTAGTGCCAAGTATAGGTATACTTACTTTCCATAAATAACCTATTTAAATCATTATATAAATTTTGAAGCTCCTTTAAAATACTTTAAACAAAGATTTAAAACTTCCATTCAAATCATAACTTAAACCCATCATCTTTAAAGGAGAATACGACCAAGAGGGGTGAAGCTCCCTCTTAATCAAATGAGATAGCAAAAAGGGGTGTTATTTCCTTTTAACCAAAAAGTCACTAAATGTCAATCCTAAGTTAAAAGGTGGTGTAAGTTCCCTTTAACTAAACATTAAAGTTATTGCTTATAAACTGGCCGAGCACAAATCAAACAACCAAACAAGAATAATAACAGACTCATTATTATTAACAATTTACAATCAATAGTTAACACAACATTTATTAAAATGTGAATGAGTCAAAGGAAAGAGATTAAGATTACACTCACTGTAAAATAATTGAATTATACTCACAGAATAAGTTATACCCACTAAACTATGAAAACAAGGAATATACTTACAGAATAAGTTATACTCACCAAACTATGAAAATAAGGAATATACTCACAGAATAAGTTATACTCGTTAAATTATGAAAGCAAGGAATATACTCACCTCCTATTTTCTTTGATGAAGACTTGAAATACTTCACCTTTGATAATGAATTTTAGTTCTTTTCTTTTAGTTTGTGAATGAATTAAAATGAGATATGGACATGGCTATTTATAGGTGAAGAGAAGGGTACTTTAGTAATTTCCTATAGCCTAACCTGATTCGACCAGATTTTGGTCCAATAGAAACTAGCCATATGGCCTAATTTGATTCGACCACATTTTGGTCCAATAGAACACATCCTTGTGGCTTAATTTGATTCGACCACATTTTGGTCCAATAGGAATTCTCCTTATCAACTATGGCCTAACCTGATTCGACCAGATTTTGGTCCAATGGAAACCATCCACATGGCATAACCTGATTCGACCAGATTTTGGTCCAATGGCAACCATCTGCATGGCATAACCTGATTCGACCAGATTTTGGTCCAATGGCAACCATCCATATGGAATATAATAATCATTATGCTATTTTGTTTTGTTAGGCAAGGTTAATAATTCTTTCTTGTTTTATTAGACAAGTAATTATACTATTCTGTTTTATTAGGCAAGGTTAATAATTCTCTCTTGTTTTATTAGGCAGGGTTAATACTTTTAGATATAAAATCCATTATTTAATCATTTAAAAACATATTAACTATTCATGTTCAAAGTGATTAAATTATGGGTCGTTACAACACACATGCATAAACATACATATACATACACATATATTTAAATACAATTAGTTAAATCAAAGATATAGAAAATATCTAAGATATTTTTCACCAAAAAGCAAACATCATATCCACCCATTAATGCATGTCGTTCCATGCTTAAGATATTTTTTCAATATGTCTTATCACATTACATTTCATTAATGCATGCACTTGATTATGTTGGCAAGGATTTGATGTTCAGGTGATGTGGTGTAAGTAATATTTTGATAATATCTAAGGATAGTTTAGTAATTTGCTACATTTTCTTAAGGCAATAAATAAGACCCTAAGGCATCACAGTTTAACACATCTCATTCCTTCTTCTTTTTCTTAACCTCTACTTTAATGGCTTCCATCACCTCTATCCTCTCATCCATAGGCCGAGCTCCCCTTGGCATTAAATTGGAAGAAGAAGTGTTATGGTGATAGAAAGGGATGGCTTTAAGATAAGAAAAGTTTTACTCTTTTATTTAATATTTCGTGGTGCTATGATATGCTTTTATGCTTGTTTATTTATGTGTTATCATGATGTTAAATATGTTTTGATGGTTAATTAAGTAATTTAAATGTTAATTAAGAAGTTAAATATTTAATGGGGTATGCAGAAACTACTAGTACACGTGTTTCGTCTATGAGATCCAAGGAGACTTGGGCGAGGTACGGAACATGTCAAAGAGAAAGCCCGGATGCTCCAAAATAAATACCAATAATATTTGAGTTAATCAAATAACTTGACTGCCTTATGGGTGACAAAATGGTAGTCTTTAGGCTGGTGTTTGGGAAACCAGTTACTTCCTCCCCTAGCTATTTGGCCTAGCCTGACGGAGGGAAAAGTTAATTTGATTTACTCAAACCATTTTAAACCAAGGTAAAATAGAAAGTGTTATAAATGTTTGATAGAATGAAGTATTAATTGTCATTTTTTGTTATGTTTAAATTCATTAATTGATTGTTGGAATTAAGCTCAGCCATTTTATGAGCAATAACCCTTTTTATATGCATGGGCTGGGTAGACAATAAATTGAGGATGATTTAATGCGGACACCTTGTGATTAGAATTTCACAGTTTGACTATTTGGTGTTCGATGAGATTATTGGTTAAGTAGATATTATAATTAAAGATGCTTATTATAATTTTGGAAATAAAAGATATTTTATCTTTTGAATTGAAATGATATCTTTTGGAAAGTAATAGAAATATTTTAAGAATAAATATTTTGAAGGGATTATATATAAAGTGATTTCCATAAAGGAGGGGATTTCGAGGACTAAAAACCCAGTGTTTGAAAATGATTTCAAACAGTTTTGGGAAATAAAAATACTGTGGTTGAAAGTAATTGTGAATATTAGTGAAAATGATTTATCACTTTGGAATGTAAAATGATTTATTATGTTACTGATGATTCGGGTAACCCATAACTATGGGAAAGGGAGGTGCAGATGCTCTATAGTCTCGGTATAGTCTGCTCGACGAATAGAGGGATAGACATATCTATTTTTTTCGGAAGGCTGGGACCCAGTTGCCTTGTTATGGCTAGAGACCTCCCGATCCAGTTGCACATATTTTTATATGCTTTTATATAGAGTATTTGATGCCATTTTCAAAAGTGATTTGTTTTAAAATCCTGAAGTAAGTATAATTTGATGCAAAAGATGTATATATCATTCCAAAGGTTTTGAAATAAAAATCGGGAGTTTGGTCCAAAGAAATTAGTTTCAAAAATGATTATATTTTGAAAATAATAAAGTTAATTGGATTTGAAAAATCTAAATGTAAGAGTTAAGCTGAGTGGGAAGAATTGAAACCTACATGCAGGATATATGCTATTAGTTTGGGATTTGCATATTTGTTTGTGCATCGTAGGCTTCCATGGAGTCTTATTTGTGGTAGGAGAACTTGTTGGCTTGATCCTGTATCTAATTGAGTACCCAATTAGACAGGGGTACGTAGGTAGTCACAAGTGGTAGTGATGCAGTCCCAATAACAATATAATATTTTTCCTGTTTGTTGTTTGCTATATTTCATGTATTAAAGTACACCCAGTAGAATAAATAATTAAACTTTGAAAAGTTAGTGACGCATGTATCCTATTCATTTAGGACAATGTGATATATTTATCAGATTATAATATGTTAAAATGGTAGTTTTCATTTTGTGATTTTAGAATTGATGGATTTTTCGGCGTTTTGACTGTACCGAAAATCCGGATCGTTACAATAGCTTGGACCAGTAGACCAATAATGACAACGTTAAAAGTCCATCTTGGGGATAGGTCTTAAATGATGGAGTCTACCTCGATTGAGGTCTTAAACGGCAAAGTCTACTTATTTCTCTTTTAAAAATACTATGTGGAGATAGTAGAACCCCACTTCATATTTAGAATTATCAAGTGGAAAATATTAGGTTAGGAAGTATTGGGTAGTTGATAAGGCTTCATCGGTATTTTATACCTTGGGAATGGGTAGGTACTTAATCGTGTGTGCAATGCAAGGTTAAATTAGAATTGCTAGCCTTAATGACATAACAATTAAATAGAAATCAATCAGTATAAATTTATGTTATGGACAGTTTATAGATCTTCGAGTCACCAGAATGTTGTTCTGACCCCCTTCTCATTACAACCCACATGATAGATTTAGAGGAACATATCATTGAAGCTGGACGTGTTTAGTTGTTGGAGAAGTCTTCTTTCCTCTCATGCTCGATGCTAATGTGACAATACGATATCTAAGGAATTCCCTTGATTCCAAGGTAGTAGTCATAGTCAGTATTTATCTTATTATTGTTTCCATATTGAGTTTAGGTTTCTATCAATCTCTGATAATGCTCATGCTTATTTGTAGGTACCAAATCCAACGATCTGTGCTTTAGTGGACTTGGGTTTTGATTTTTGTTGAAATTTAGGCCTATTAAGGTACGGGTTGTTATAATAAGTATGCAATCCCTTGATGCTCCAATGATCATAGGTAAATCATCGTCCATCTTATAGAGAACATTACATACACTAGGCTCAATAGTTGTATCAATATCTCACTCTAGTTGTTTCTTGACTAAGAACATTAAGGAGAAGTATTTATTTATATGGTCTAACAATCATGGTTATAAATATATTTATAACTGCTATCGGCTTAACAATTTGTCCTAGGGATTTTCAACTTGCATATATTTAATGTAATGTTAATATACTTATATCACTATATAACAATATGTATAGTAGAAAATAATATAAAAAGCTTACTTTATTTCGAACAAGATTCACTATAATAGTTAAGTTACATAATCAAAATACAAAATTGCTCCTGCGGCATACCCTTTACTATATCAATAAATAGATTCCAAAGCTCTCGGTCTCTTTAAACTTTTTCTTCTCTCCAAAATAAATTAAACCTTGGGGATAACTACCGACTGATTATCAAGTAAGTAATATTTTCATGTTCAGTGATATTATTTGGTGTTTGTACATGATTAATTCTAGTTATTAAAAGAATAAAAAAAATTATTTGAAATTATTTGAAAACTATATGCATTATTTTTTGGATTAAAATAATTAAATTTAAGTGTTACAAATTGTAATTAACGTTTATAGTTAGTTTTTAAATTATTTAATTGGGCTTTAAATAATACTTAATATAATTTTATTTTGGTTTTTTTTCAATTTATGTTATATATTAAATTTATTAAGACATGTTATAGAATATAATTTAAGTTTTAAAATATAATTTATTTTAATAAATTCAATATTAGATAACAAATTACAATATATCTACACATTGTACAACTTTATTTATTATTATTAAATAATAAAAATTTATGAAATGATAAAATGGAAATCCTTTCTTTTTTAGTTTTAAGGGTGATAACATAATTGATAATATTTATTTTTAAATTTAATATTTACTTTTAAATTTTAGACCAAATAGATGATCCTAAATTTTGGAAATTTAGTTTAAAACCAAAATCTTTATCATTTTATTTACCGACTATATTTGTAAACAAATGATTTAGTTAAAAATTATATTATTATAATTATTAAGAAGGGTTGAAATTACTACGTATGCGTGTGAATATATATTAATATGTATCTATATAAAAAATCATATATACAAACATATAATTTTTGTTTACAACATATGTGTGTGTATTATGGTCATAAATCCTAATGGTCTATATATATAATATGTGTATGTATTATGCATGTGTATCATCTTTTCTATATAATGCAAAATACCTTATCATTTACTAGAACATGTGATAATCTATTTAGCACATAATAAAATCCACATTATAAATTAATCAAATTTATATGTTATCGAATTTCTTCGTTAACTCCAAAAAGTGTAAGGAGAGTGAAACATGGTGATGGAAAGTCTAAGGCAATCCTAGGCTAGTTAGCTAGGAAGGCACATGCTCCATGTCAAATCCATATAAATCTTGAAATCATGAGGTGCTTAGGAATTCAAAACAAGTTATGATCAAAATCACAAGTGCTTAAGAATTTGAAGCAATTCATGACTCAAGAAATCTTCATTGGCATGTTGTGAAATTGTTGAATTTTCAAGGCCTTATTTGCTAAGGAAGTCAAAAAAACATGCCTCTTTATTCAATATGTTATGCGATTGTACATGTACAAGCCCTTATTTGCAAAAAGGGTTGCAAGATTACAATTGACACTAGAAATCCCCAAATTGATTTAAGGTTACAAAGGTTTAAAAGTAAGAAATGAGAGACGAATTAGACGCCCCTTCCTTCATTCCCTTAGGTCTGTATTTATAGGGGTTGAGAGGTGTGGCATGACTACCACGTGTCATTTCCAACATACTTAGCTTTTGGCATTATCAACCATATTAATGATGTTCGACATCAGGTATTAATTTAATGATCTTCGACATTCCTTTATATGGTGATGAGTTATGGCATCATTGGAGGCTGGTGAGCTTCGACATTCACCTTGTGTTGATCATTCGTCATCAATTCTACGGCATCCCTTAATGAATTGGTGACATGCAACATTCTTTTGTGTACTATTAGTAGGCAGCAACATCATATATAGGTTTTCGAAGGCTCAAAACTCCTTATCCGGCATTAGTTACAGACATTCTGTGGCATCAAAGAGATACAGTATTGATGATACATGATGCTTTTATCTCATCGATGGCCTACAACGGCTTACGACACGCTATCGTGTTTATTACCTTGGTTAATGAAACACAATATCAATCAGATGTGGCATTGGTGGCAGGCGACATTGTAAAGAGATGGTACTGATGAGTAGCGGCATCCTCTTGATGATTTACAACATCACATGACATCTGATATCATTTTTCCATTTGATGGCATGCGACACACCTCTGTGCACTATTGACATGCGGCAATTTCCTTTATTGATAAAGAGAGATATCGATGTCATCCTCAATTACACTAATGACCTATGATATGCTTACTTTTGACATCATCACTTTCCTAATGATATGCAGAATAGATGGTATGCAACATCGTTGTAGGCTTACGTACTGATGAAGTGTGGCATTCCATATCGCATTGATGATGTGCGATATTCTTTAAGGCGCATTTTGGATGCGACGTTCTTTGTTGTAAGCTTTGCTTTACCTTCAAAACCGACTATATCCTCTTGTATGCTTTCTTGTGACATCATTATTGTCGACATGCTTGATTTTGATATTCTCCCATATCTTCGGTATCAATGTTTGCAGTAACATTTGTCCTCCTAATGTGAAGGAAACATGTGGCTTTTCAAGTCATTGCCTTAATATTGGAGCTTGCTGCCCATTGGTATTCCCTTCTAGACTTAGCCATTCATTTAAATCTAATCCAATGATGACTTTACTTCTTCTTCTTTCATATAAATATTAGAGCTTCTTCATCATTTCCTCTTTTACTTGTAACTCAAAGCTCAAGCAAGTATTTGAAGATCTTAAAGAATGCTAAAAAATCTTCATCTTTCAGCATTCAAATTCAAATCGAGGTATAATTTCCATTTTAATTAACTAAGTCGGCCAGCTAAATTAGAAGAATTTACATTCACATTGCTGTTAGGGTTTTGTTTGGGGTATTTCGATTACAAATCGATGCCTGTAGTTTATCAGTTAGATTTTTTGTTAATCTTTGAATTATTAATTTAATCGTAATTTTTTTTCGCTTATGAATAGGTTTTAACTTTGAATTTCCATGTCGCTGGGGGAACTTAATGTGCTAATTGAGGATAAGTGATATGACTTAGAAATCTAGGGGCTTCTAGTTTAATTTCAAAATGAATAGTTTATGATGAACCCAAAACCCATTATTAGCTTGTTGGATTTTGAAGTTAATGCCCTATGAAATCGGTCTGAGGCTTAACATCAAATAATTTTACCTTCTTTTTATTTATTTATTATTGTCTCAATAATCAGCTCAAACTCTAGAAGTTATTATAATGTGAAATCCCTACCATGTCGGCATACACCCAAGGGTGTAACAACCATTAACGTGTTCGATATCAATTTAAATGCCTTTCGTATAAATTCGTTATCCTTACTTTGTGTTATTATTCCTTTTTCTCAACAACTATTTTTAATGATCTTGTTTAAGTTATATGGGATATCACTAACTTATGTTGTAGTTATTATATGGAAAACTCATTAACTTGTTATATATATTTGATATTTTATAAGAATATTTTTAGACCATTTCAACAGCATTCATTGATTTCAAATATTTCTCATTTCGATATCGGATCACTATCATGACATCATACTATAATTTTTTATGGCGACCTTTAATACGACATCAGTTCAAGGATTTCAACATTCTACTCAAGATGCATTTAGGATAATTTTTCAATCAAGTTTCTTTTATATAAATATAAATTTACTTTCCCACATGGATAGACTTTTTTTGTAAATTTCAAAATGTTTTACAAATTTGACATGGATTACTCAATGTTTAAGGACTTGTCACAAATGCAATGGTTAAGCATCAACTTTAACACTTTAGTGTCATGACTTAGGCAATTTATAATTAATTTGCTATTTTTCTTTTAGCATATAATTGCCTACTTTATATCATAAGAATTCTAAATTTCATAAAATATTAATACTTCCATGGCCTTGTGTAATTTCACCAAGCAGGCAAACGGAAGGCAAGAAAGCTAGTAAGAAGAAAAGTATGAGCCCTAAGTCATCCCCTTTAGCCGAGAAAGGAGATTATCACCTCAACCAATCATACATTACTACTCAGGAAGAAGTGGATACCATCCTTCGGCAATTCAGGATTAAGGACATAGAAGCCAGGCTTGCTGGTCCCTTTAGCAGTATAGAAAACCCTCCAGACAGGTTCTTTGCCTTCACACCAATTCACATCTGGCACTCAGGGTATCCCAATTTCTTTTGCGATTCCTGGAGCACTTAAGTATTGCTCTGATCCAATTGACTTCCAACTCATATACATACTTGAGCTGCTTAGAAGTTCTTGCTCGAGAAGCTAAACTCTCCTTTTTGGGTGCTAAAATTCTCCATACCTTGGCCACTCCTATAAGGATAAGAGAGCATTTGGATAGTCCATTGTATCGCCTACGTTCATCTCCAAGAAGCTTAATCATCCATCCTATTAATAAGATGAAGGAGTGGGAGAACCAATTCTTCTACATTAGATGTTATTCCCCTAAGATCAGGGGAACTTTCTCTGTTTTCAGTTAGTTTTCATTTTATATTATTCATGTTATATCTATTACTTTCTTATGGTGAGTCTTTTCTCTCAGATCCCACTTCTGAGCAACCAAGCTCTATTGTCGGCAATACTATCAAATCCATTACTCTAGCATCGAAGAGCATGGATAATCGACTCACTTTTGATGGAAGTGAATCTCCATCAATATTCCCTGATTTTGAACAACCGCACAATACTTGGAGTACATTCGATGATAAAGGGGAATGAAAAAGGGAAACGATCATTGTTTATCAGTAATCAAAATGCTTTCTCTGTTTCCTCTTCAGTTCAACTTGAATCTTCTGGTATGTTTTTTTATTACAGCTTGTATAGAATCTTTGAGGTTATTACCTTGGAAATTTCTGTCTTTGATTTAGGATCATCTTCTCTTATTACTGCTTCCCAAGAGAAATAGGCCAAAGATAATGCTCTCATCTTAGCCGAATCGAGTAAACCTGCTCTTATTGAAGATTCTGTTATGGAGACGCATAAAAGGAAAGAAAGCATTGGCGCTTTTGCTGATATTCCACCTCCTCCCTCGAGGAAAAATCCTAATCTTGTAGGTGATTATATTCCTTTTGTTGTCGCTAAGGAGGCACATGTGAATATTGATTCAAGCCCTGATATTGCAAATTTGGACTCTCCTGGGCATAAGGTTCAAAAGTCAACTAAGGTGGCTCACTCTTCGGATCCCCTTCCAACATTTCTCTTCCTGATTCTCCAATGCCTCTTTGCTGTGTATATGATGAGCTTGGACTATTTCCTTCTCCAAATGAATCTCTTCCTTCTGAGGATCAAGATCAGACTCCTATGGCAAGTTTTGATGATCTTCATCGATTGGCTGTCTAATCTCCTTCTTTGACTTCTCTCAGGCCACAGCAGCCTTTGATTTATTCTAAGGATCATCTTTTTATTATTATCAAACAGCTCTTATCAGTATGCATTTCCTTTCGTTTTGTTAATTTAAGCTTTTAGATCTGTATTTCTTGTTCTGACTTAGGCTTGTTATCCACTTCAGGTGACCAAGCATATGTTCTTCCTCCAAGAGGCTTCTCATGGACCCTCTAATGAAGTGGATGAACTTAAGGGACGGATATCTTTACTTGGCAACAGTATAATCGATATTACTATAGTAAGGGATAAAGCTATTTGTGAAAAGGATAAACTCACTTCCTCTCTTAATGAGGAAGAGAAAACTAAACAATTATTAGAGTAAGAAGTGAAAGCACTTAAAGCAGATCTCGAGAAGGCCAACAAAGAGAAGGTCAAGCTAGCTAATGAGAATAAATCTTTAGAGGACAAGTTAAAAAGGAAAAGTGATATCTTGACTTACTCAAACAACATTATCAAGGATGCCAAGAAGAAAGTCGCCTTTTTCCTGGATAACTCTTTTACCACCATTACTGAGAATTGTTACAAGAATGCTTTGTTCATGAAATATGGTGAAAACATTCAAAAATGTCCAGATTTAGATTATCCTTCCCTCTTGGATTAAAATGAATTAAGATTCAAAAGAAAGTTTAGCCTCATGATGGGAAGAGCTCAGGGATCACTTCAAAAAGAGTTCCTATTGAAGAAAGGGTTGATGCTAGAAAGCTATTATCTTTTATTGACCCTTTCCTTACTTGAAGAGGAGATAGATTCCGATGAAGAAGAAGATGACAATAATGATAATGATGATAGCCATAATGATGGTGATGGTGATGACAAGGGTCCCAAAGAACCAAAAGACGGGGAAGATGGATCAGGTGGTCTTAATTTAGATCCGACCGACCATGATGCAAGCTTTACTGAACTTCCTAATCCTCTGGATGCTACAACAAAGGATACTTCCCCAAAAGATAGCGCTTCCCTATTCGTCATAAAAAAGAAAAGACTCAAACTCAAACTTCTCAAGTTCCGGCTTCTCGGGTATGGAGTTCTTTATTTAAATGCTTGTTACCAAGCAAGTTTTAGTTAAAAAGCTTATTACTTTAGTTAAGGAAAAAAGAAGAAATACTATTATGAAACTTTATACAAAAAGATTCAGAGGGAGGTATGTCAATCGCATGGAGAAGTTGATAGATTATTTGACGAGCTTAATAAAGTATTCGACAAATACAAGTGCCTCTTTGCTAGTGCTGCACGGTTAAAGTTTTTAAGGAAAAGCAGGCTGCCCCTCGCTTGAAAAGAGCATGCCTTTGTCGGGCATAATTATGAGAGATAATGCAGAATTAATGACCCTCTTCTGGATGCTTATTGACAATAGGGAAGCCCTAGTAGAGTTTCTCTATAAAATTTATTCTAGCAATCTCCTCGCCGACTTTTCTTTCCTAGGGAAAAGAAGTGGGAGCTTGATTAGATATCTCTATAAAAGATACTTAGATGATTTTAAATGTGACCCTCATCCTGGGGCTTGTTGGAATCTTCCTAGGGTTGCTACCATTCCCCTCTCCTAATACCCTTCCTCCCGAGAAGATTAAGTATAGTAAGGAGAGATTTATTTCTGAATTTATAATGGATCAATATTGTACGGACCTAGTTGATTATATGATTGTAATGTGTAATTCAAGCAGTTTATAAACTTTATCACTTTTGTTTCTTTGATCTTAGTTTATTTTCATACATTATACTGATTAAGGAATACTCAAGTAGTCCTGTTCCTATGGAACTCTTGAGTAAATTTATGAGGTTAAAGAGGGATTTTAAAGAGAAGTCCTTAATTCTCAAAACATCTCAGTTAGAAAAACATTGCTTTCTTATAGATCTATAGGAATTTTATGCACGATTTCCTCACTGGGTGATGAAAAAGATAAATTGCTTAATGAAATTTGAATTAATCACGCTAAATTGCTATGTGGTCAAACCAGCCCTTCAGCCAAAAAGTGGGATTATCATCAATTCCCTCCACTTAACACTTTGGAAAGGATCAAAAGCTTCTTTTGACACTACCCTTACCTTATCTGTCAGGTTACTTAAAAAGGCTCAAACAGCTATCTCAAAATTCTAAGAATTTGATGTATAAAATTCATAAGGTTGATGTGATTTTGAATTTTCTTAAGTTGTAAACCTTTATCACTTAATAAAGAAAATACTTTTAGTGATGTTGATTTTCTTTCCTATTTATTTGTTAGGAAAAAGGAAGTGACCCTTATACCTAGTGGCACAGATATTCTTGCTCGACTTGATTTTATTAAAGATAGACTTAGGACATAACTTAAGAAGAAACTCTCTTCTCAAGGCACTCTGGCTTTATGATTTTCGAATAATCCAGATGCGCAAAAATGACATGATAAATACTACAAATTAAGATCTATATTTAATATTGCAAAAGTGACGAGTTTTGATTTAGAGAAGAAAATTTAAGAGAAGGATGGATGGATTCAGGAGCTAAAAGAAAAGATAGATGCAATTAGCCAATCCGGACCTTTTGTCCAAAGCATTGAAACCGATGCAGAAATTGCACGATTGCACCAAAAGGTGATGAATCTTGAGGTAGAACTGTTGAACATCCAAGTGAATTGTCAATTTTTGGAACTTATTACGAGTGGAGGTGATTCCAGCATCCTACTCCTATTCCTTTGGGTAAGAATGATTTTCTATCATATTAAACCCTCCAAAAATTTAGATAATGGTGAAACCGCCAGATAGTGCCAAAAAGTTAGATTTGAATGTATTCAAATTTTGAATAAGCATTGGAGTGATAATGTTTCTACTCATCTTAACACTTGTGAAACTAAGGTTGAGAGACGAGCGTGAAAAACACACTTTCACATAGGAGATTGAGAAATAAAAGAGCAAGATTTAGCTTCTAAAAGGAGCCAATAAAACACTTGATTCTGCATTAGAAATTCAAGTTGATTCGATAGACGATGCATATGCCATTGGAAAGAAAGAGAAGAAACTTAAACAACTTCTAGATGTGACAATTCGTCATATTATCGATTATTCTTCGATTTCTGAAGATTTAAATAGGATGGCTCAAGAATTTGATTCTTAGTAAAGAGTTATTTGTAAACTTTTAAATTGGATTATCTTGTTATCCAATCTTTTGCTCCTGCAATTCCTGTACATAATGTATTAAATGGTAAATAAACTTGTACCTGAATGATCGATATTCTATTCTTTGCTTTTGTCTGAGATTTGTAATTAGCTTCCCAGATTCAGTTTGATGCTTTGTAGTTGTTATTTTGAGCATAATCTGCCTTTCTGCATTTTAAGCCTTTAACATATAGGCTAGAAGCCTTGCTGATTAAGCATTCAAAATCTTAATTGGTATGAAGACAATAAATTTTGATCTTAATGTAAGAATCTACCTCTTCATTAATAGATATCCATTATCTTTTTTAGCAATGGAGATTCCCATTACATTAATATATAAAAAGTTGAATTCCAATCCAAATTTAAAAGACTGAGAATCGATTTAATGAAGCCTATTATTGAATATCAGAAACCCTTCTTTAGTAATTATTGTTGATCATTGAACGAAAAACCAAAGAGCCATCTATCGTAATAATATCTTTTAGAAGACTAAGAATTATTAGGAAATCAAATGAATAAAGGACGAGGAAACCGTCCAACAATAATAATTTCTAAATAGAAGACTAGAAAATCATTTAGTAATAATATGAGTAGAAGACCAAAAGCCCATTTTGGCAATAATAACGGAATAGAAGACCAGAAAACCATTCTGGCAACAATGATCTGAAATGAATACTAGAAAACCATTATGGCAACAATGATCTGAATAGAATATCAGAAAATTATCTAGTAATTATCTGAGTGGAAGACCAAAAAACCAATTTTGGAAACAATAATCTGAATAGAGGACTAGAAAATCATTTGTTATTAATAGAAATCCCTGCTTTTTAATAATTCTAATTCCACCCAAGGAATCAACGATTGAGAAATAATTCAATATTTCAAGGAATGAAACTTCTGAGTCTATATTAAAATTTTCTTCCCTAGGCAATAGACAACTCTTGATCCTTCCTCTGATGGTATCTCTTAGTTTTAACTTGATGCATAGCTGAATATATTGGATTATTCTTCTCCCACAAGATTGCTTTTAATCCATTCCTTAGGATAAAGTTAGATTTGCTTTTGAATTTAATTGGCCTTCCTCTAAAAGACTATCTCGATCTCTCTTCTGGTTCGAGCCTGATTAGCTCAATTGATTTCTTTGTGACCATCTTAGGTGATGATTTTGATTGGATCTCTGATTATAACAATAGAAAAAGGATCTCGATTAGCATTTTATTACCACAATAGGTAATAATTTTGATTGAATATCCGATTACCACAATAGGTAACAGATTTCATTTGATTTCTTTGGTGCCATCTTAGGTGATGATCTCAACTTGGATCAAACCCCTTATCACCATCTTAGGTGATGATTTAGGTCTTTAATCCCATGTGTTTGGTTAGCTATCTCAAGAAGAGCCAAAGACTTAACCGACCTCCCTCTAGGAGGCATTTCAATTGGGCCTTATAGATGGTACTGAAGGTTGGTTCGGTGCTTTGGCCAGGCCATCGTAGGCAGGACCAAAGGCTTAATCCATCCTCCCTCTAGAAGGTGCTTCGACCAGGCCACGTAGGCAGGGCCGAAGGCTTGCAGATGCTTTGGCCAGGCCATTTCTGGCAGGACCAAAGGCTTATTATGATCTCTCTCCGAGGTGCTTTGAATAGGCCCTTGTGGCAGGATCAAAGGCTTTATTTGCCCCTTATTACCTTATAGGTGATGATTTAGGCTTTTCCTTTATTTTAGGAGGTTCTTACTCATTTATATGATTGATCCAGTAGACACACTTGTTTCAAAGAATCTTCCTTTATTGTTGACTTGTTTAGTATCTCTTTACAAACTCTTTAAGTTTTACTTTCCCAGGAATTATTGATCATCTCTTCTAAGCTTCGATATTGATTAGTTTTGTGGCCATTTGAATGGTGACAATGATAGTATTGTCCTTCAAGATTTTGTTCATTCTTTGGTTGTTTCTTTTGAGAGGGCTAATATTTTAGCCTTTCCCCAGTTAGGAGGTAAATATCCTCATAAGAAGCGGTAAGTGAATAGTTCTTAGAAAGTTGTGAACTTTTGGAAGATGATTTCTTTGATTTCCACTTAGTTCTTTTGTTGGATGTGACGGGCTCTTTAGCCTCCATATCAAATTTTCTCTTTAAAAAGCTTTAGGCCTTGTTCAATCTACGGGAACGATTAAGCACATTCTTCCACTTTTGAATGAATCGGTCAAAGTCCTTTGTTATTTCTCTTTCAAAAACGGTTCCCCTTGCTTGGAGTTAAATTCTCTTTTTCATTTCTATGGAGATGTTATCTTTCTTATCCTTCTTTCCTAAAGCAAAGATTGATGCGGGCCCTATGTGAAATGGGTTTAAGCTAGATTTATCTGGATCATAAGGAGTAACTTGCCTTTACTTATTTCCCATGATTTGTAGCGCTTTGAACCTTAATACGTGCTCCTTATGAAGTCAAGAATCGCTAGTGATTTGGTGAGTTAGCCTGGCTATTTGAGGCTCGTAAGATCCTTGTTCAAAGATAATCATTATCCAAGTGAGGTTAGCTAGGGTTTGGAATGGTAGGGATAAATCTTTTAATCTCTATATGCAGGTCAAAAGAGGTTTCACTTGTGGGTTAAGCAGAGACAAGGGTTTAAGCCCTCCTTCTAGCATCAAAATGTTAACGAATTACTTCGTTGACACCAAAATGTGCAAGGAGAGTGAAACTTGGTGACGGAAAGTCTAAGGCAATCCTAGACTAGTTAACTAAGAGGGCACATGCTCTATGTCGAATCCACATAAATCTTGTAATCATGAGTGCTTAGGAATTCAAATCAAGTCATGATCGAAATCACAAGTACTTGAGAATTCGAAACAAGTCATGACTCTAGAAATCTTCATTGATATGCTATGAAATTGTTGAAGTTCAAGGCCTTATTTGCTAAGGAAGTCAAAAAGCATGCCTCTTTATTCAATATGCTATGTGATTGTACATGTGCAAGCCCTTATTTGCAAAAAGGGTTGCAAGATTATAATTGGCACATACATCTAAGAGTATAGATAAATTAAATAAGATTTAAAATGTTAAAATAAAAGAAAATAAAAACCCAAATAGATATTAGGGATGTATATATGTAATGTAATAGCATTATATAATGTAATGTAATGGGATTCAATGTCATTAAGTATTCTGAATACCCATCATCCCTTACTATCGATATCACTCATTTAATATTTAAAATTATGAATTCATAAATATAATTGCTCTCTATCATTTACATTCAACGGTGGAGTTCTAGGACATATATGTGATTGTTTAGCATCCTAAATCCATATATCAAGTATTAGTGATGCTTTGGATGTATAGAGATTAGTGAAACAATCTATATACTTTTATTGAGCACCCTCAAGGGTTGTATACTTGTTATTATGCAATTGTGAAATGGTAGGTCATTGATGTATAATGTACTTTGTGATTTACTAATCATATTTACTATTACAATAATGTTTATGGGAAAGGTACAATCATAATATAGTTAGGAGTTATATATGAGATCAAACCAATAAATAATTATTCACCATTTATGAGGACTATAAATCGTTGAGCATCCTCAATGTTGTGGCAACATGATAAATGTGTCTACCTACTATAGGAAAATTTTGAAATTCTTGTATCACCTTTCAAGTTTTATGAGATATGTAAAATCTTGTCGGATACTTATTAGGAAAATATGATTAGCCATTCCAATAAGTATAAGAATATTTTAAATAATATTGTAAAGTTACTCTAATAAATTTACGATTAACTGTTTCTTGAAAAAAACATAATAAATGAAATGAAGTATAAATTTTGAGACTAAGAAATATGACAGTAATGCTCATATATAAATTTTTTATCTTTGTAATGTTTTCACTTCAAAGACCATGAAAGAACTAAATTGTACAACCATCAATTCTAAGTAAAGCTTTCGAGTCGTAATCACTCGATTGTGGACTTACCCAATGCTACATATTGTCTACTATGAGATAAAATGAGAATATGAATATTCATTTCATATTTGATTACCTACAAAAGTTGTATGGTGGATTGTCTCGTTCCATAAGGTACGAGCTTTAGAATAGATTGTTTCATTCAAAAATAGGTAAGGGAAAAGAAATACGACATCATGTGCTCAATATGACTGAGTACATGGAGAAACTTACTAAGTTGGAAACAACTATATATTAAGAACTATATATAGATCTCATTCTTGGATTGTGATGCCTTTAGTTTTGTCCATTAATATTGAACTACAATATAAACTCGCTCAAGTGCAATGTAATTAATTTCATTAGTATGTTAAGGACAATTAAATGACACTTTTATAAAGGAATTCGATATTGCTTGTAATAAAGGATTCCTTTTTTCTAAAGGTAAGACCTCAATGAAAAGGAAGCAAAAGTTTAAGGGTGGGAAAGAAGAGAAGAGTGAATGTCATCATTTCTCGAAGAAGGGAATCCGAAAATGAAAATGTCCACGTAATTTGAGGTGTTTTTAGGAGAAGAAGGAACTAGATTGCTCCTCTTCTTATTGAAGATTGTCCGTATCTAATTTTCTTCCTAGAACATAGATACTAGATCGAGAACTCACATTTGTAATTGTTTACTGAAGCTCAGAAGTAAAGGGTCCTTGGAAATATGTTCGGTGTAACTTCACAGTGGAAATAGAGCTATTTTAGCTACCGAAACAGTGGGGAAGCACTATAAAACTCTATCTAATGGACAATCTTAATTTTGAAAAACTACTATAATGGACCAAAGTTTATTTTCGAAACAATATCCATTTTGCATTCGATCAAAAGTGGATGTATTGTTATTTTAATAAAGATGTTATGAATACTCGTTATGTTAATATAAATATTTTTGACAGAGTTAAGGTTGTATCCAAGGAAAAATTATGCAATTTATTATATAACTTAACTTACGTATATAAATCTTGTTTGAAATAAAGTACACTTTCAGTTTTTGTTTTCTATTGTACATATTGTTATATTATTATATAAATAATGCTTTCAAAACATTAACAATACATAAGTAAATAATCTTTTGAAAAAGTATTTAACGAATTGCAGTCGTGAATGTGTTCGTAACCACAAGTATTAAACCATGTAATCAGAATACTTTTCCTTAATGTTCATAGTTGAGATGCTTCAAGAAAAGATTATATATACATCTGTTGGGACTAGTGTATGTACGCTCTCCATATTATAGACGATGAATTACTAATGACCATTAGGGACACCAAGGGATTACGTATTTATGGTTGTTTGGAACAATCATACAAACATTAATAAACTATATATGTTTTCTATTTGAATCGGTAATAGAACTACATTATTAATTGAAACTTACATTTCAGTCATTCTTTAATTTAAACAGCAAATTTAAAACAATAACAAAATAGATGGGACAAATCAAGGGTGCGCGCACACAGAGTGGGGTGTATGTGTGTTGCAAAGGTTTAAGATCTATATTATATAGACAATATGGACAACTATTCAGATGTGAAACATATAATGTCGATCTAATGATGAAAAGATGAATAGTAAGCAATCAAAGTATATCTTAAAATGAATCCAAATCAAAATAACAATGACTCAAACGAGAGTTTAATATGTTAAATACAACTAAGTCAAAATAGAGGATTTCACGTAACGATGTACAGTAATCTTCAATTTTGAGAGTAATGTAGATTTTAAGTGTCTAGACTATACTATGGTCAATCACGTGACATGATGCTCATGTAATAGCCATAGTTTGGTATGCATCGAACCACTTGAAGAGAAATGCTACTCAAGAGAGGATGACCTCATTTGTTGTAGAAGGTTAGTATCACTGTAATTGGTAGTCAATTTAACGTCAAAATCTCAGACCAATGCAAAATAATTAATCGATAAATGTTATCGAATTGGACAAGTTGTACTTTCCAGTTAACTGAAGATATTATTGGAGTTGTTGACCATTAACCAAACTCTAGATATCTCAGTGATACGGTGATGACAAAAAGAAATCATGCATAATATATAATTACTCAAGGTGTAACTTTAACAGATAAGTAATATGATTTCACCTAAATGATATATGAGTAACTGTAACACCACGTAATTTGACATTATGTACTTAATTAGTTAGTTAATTAATTAGGCTCCAAAAGTAGCATTTGTGCAAATGATGGAATTTGACCACGAAACTTGCACTATTGCGAAATTCTGAGTAACTTACATATTTGGAGTTTTGCGATTGGAGTCCAGACGAAGAAGTTACGGACAAACAATGAATTCCGAATGAAAATAATTCGTTTAAGAAATTAATATTTCTAATTAATTGAATGGGGTCCACAGGTCGACCCGCTTAATGTAACGGTCAACCTGGGGTGGTTGACCCCTACGAGGGAGGCGGTTGACCGCTCTTAAGGCGGTGGCTAGGGTTATCCCTGGCCCAATGGCCCGGATCTATTATATTTTGATCTAGCGGTTTTGGTTGATTCTAGTGCCTATAAATACAGGCCTAACCCTTCCTTATCTTCTCGTATTTTTCTGAATAGAGCAATGAATTCTGCCATTTCTTCTTCTCCACTTTCTTTCTAAATTATAAAAATAAAATATTTGTATTATGTTCATACAAATTAGAGAAGAATAGAAATATAATAAAATGGAGAAGAGAAAAGAATCAACTATACGCGTATTTGAGGTAATTTATATATTTGTATCTATTTTCTTTTCCAATCCCAAATCTCTTCTCAGATCTGTAATTCTAGTGTATGTATTTATCATTTTTTTTACATATTTCTTGGATTAAAAAGGATTTGGAGATGAATTTAAGGTTCTACGTCAGATCTGGAGATTTGGATTTCTTTTTAAAAGGTGGATAGAAACTTTTATATATTGTTTACGATTTTAAATCTATTTCGTTGGCATACATTTGATTTTTATGCCTAAATCAATTTTATTAGTGAATAGTATACTTAAATTAGTATAGAAAACTATTGCCTACATATTCTTATCTTAGATCTGTCTTAGAAATATGTTTACACCTAAATCTGGATATCAGTCCTAAAGATTTTAGAATTTGAATGTTGTATATTTTTATTCTAGATCTTTACTTAGGTGTAAAATAGGATTTTTGGATTATTGCGCAGTTTGAGCTATGTTGTAGATTTTCCATAGTTTAATTTGTAGGAAGAACATCCATTTGATTTTTATAATTTGTTTACTTTTCCAATTTTCATTTAAAATGGTGACGTTTGATTTAACAAGGAATATCCACAAACAAAAAGGGTAGAGATGTGTAAAGTACAGATTCTTCGTAGTGTATAATGTCTATTCCAATTAAAAAGAAATCCAGTTCTTGAAATTTCAAACGGAGTCAATCTTTCCTATTTGTGTTAAATCAATTTATGGAAATCGTAGTGGAAAATCTTCCTAAGGAATTTAATTCCAGCAAACTAAATATGAAAAGCATATTCTAGTTACATATTTATGACTAGAATATATGTGGTTACGAATACGTAGTTTTATTAGGCAGTTTATATGTATTTATTACGTTAACAAAGAAGAACGATATTTATTTGTGCGTTATTTATGCGTAGCGTTCGTTAGTTATTATTATATTTAGGAAAGAGAATAGTTAAAATTAGAAAAGGTAGTAATCCGTATTAATGGGAAATAAATTAGGAATTCCTATTAGCTAATTAATAAGAAATGAAAGATTGTAACCTAAATTAATGGGAAATCGATGAGAAATAATGGGTAGTATTAAATTAAGGGTTACAATTAATAGAAACGAATGGATTTATGAGACTGATAAAAATGAATAGATGTAAAAAGGTTACTACTTTGAAATTTGTAATTATACATAAATGTCTTAAGAGATGTCCATTAGGATTTTTTGAACAAATTGACATTTATGAGCATTAAAAGGGGATTTATGAGTGGATAAGTAGTTAAGGTAAATTTTATTGCCTTAAATAAAAAGGAAATTAGTAAGTTAAGTCTAGTGTCAACCTAAGATAGTATAAGTAAAGACTTAGGATGGTTAATTGGACTTAGTAGGTTAGTAGTGCGAGATCAGTAAGTCACTTGACGGAAGACTTCCATTCACTTTGAGGCTACTAGTAGTCAGATGCACTTACTACTGATGTGAGATATCACTAATCCTAGGATTTGTGACGACATGAGAGATTAGACTTGCTTTCTTAATTGGAAAGTATTAAATGGTCCAAATTTAGAATTAGGAGCGGTGAGGGATATCTCTAAAAAGGTTAACTTCAGTGTTGAGTTATTAAGTGACTATCTTAGGGCCCGCCTCCCCACTGAAAGAGGTAATGTAATGAGATTCCATATTTATAAGAGTGATATTGGATATCTCGGGAGAGGTTCGCTTTAGGTTTGAAGTATTAAACGGCTGTAAGGTCCGCCACTTTCCTATACAAGAAGTATTAAGTAGCCCAATAAGATTTCCAAGCAATGTCAGCTAGATAGTACCAATGAGGAGTCTGCCTTGGTATTAGGTATTAAATGGAAAAGGCCTACCTATAAACAGGTGTTAAATTATCAGAGGCCCACCTAGTCCTTATTAATGAGGTAATAAGTGGCTTGGGTATAGTCTCTCACATTGCTAAGAGTTAAATAACAATAGATAGGCTAGTGGTATGCCTATTTTAAATTATAAGGCCATATATAGTGGTTAAAGATCTCTGTAGTTAGGACCAATAGACCAATAATGACGGCGCAAGAATTCCACCTTGGGAATAGGTCTTAAATGACAGAATCTACCTCGATTGAGGTCTTAAATGGAAAATTCTGCCTATTTCTCTTTTAAAAGTATTATGTGACGATAGTAGAAGCCCGCTTTATATTTAGAAGTATTAAGTGGCAAATGGGTATGGAAGTATTGGATGGTTGATAAGGCTTCGTCGGTATTTTGTACCTTGGGAATGGGTAGGTAAGTAATCGTGTGTGTAATGCAAGGTTAGCTTCGAATTACTAACCTTAATAGACATAAAAATTAAATGGAAACCAATTGGTATAAATTTATGTTATGGACAGTTTATAGATTTTCCAATCACCAGAACGTTGTTCTGACCCACTTCTAATTACAACCCACGGGATAGATTTAAAGGAACAGGTCATTGGAGATGGATGTGTTTAGTTGTTGGAGAAGTGTTATTTTCTCTTATGCTCAATGCTGATGTGACAATCTGCTATTCAAGGAATACCATTAATTCCAAGGTAGTAGTCATAATCAGTATTCTTATCCTATTATTGTTTTCGCTGTGAGTTTAGATTTCTATCAATCTCTGATGATGCCCGTGCTTATTTATAGGTACCAAATCTAACGATCTGTGCTTTTATGTACTTGGATTTCGATTTTTGGAAAAATTTAGCCCCATTAAGGTGCGGGTTGTTACAGTAACCAAACTATTACCCACTACCGTGCTTTAGCAAAGCCATGCATACTTCAATATTTAAATTGTTTGAATATTACCGGGGGCTAAGTCCGAACCAACGAGTCACACAATAATATTTGTTAACATAGTTCTAAATTTAACTTAATCAAACTGATTTACAAATGCTACGAAAATTAATAAATATTATACTATTTTTTTATGGTTTTGATTTATCTATTCAAGGCCTTAAAATTTATAGAAATAATATATAAGTAGTATATATTAATTAAATTAAATATGGGCCAAAATACATATCTAAATAATTAATAATGGTTATTAATTAGGCCCAAGATTTACATATACATAGTACATGGTATGGCCGACCATATAAAGAAAGAAAAGGGGTTTTGTTCATTTGAAAAAGTGTTTGATATTAAGGAGTAAACTAAGCTGAAAAGGTGTAAATATATTAGATATTTTACAACCATTTCAATGCTATAAACACAACCCTATCCCCTCTTTCTTTTCATACCATTTCTAACCAAACCCTAGTTTCCACTAGAGAAAAATTTGAATCCTATAGCTCAATCTTGCGAGCCAACTTAGTAAGAGAAAGGAGAAAGATGCTGAAGAGAAAATATCTGGAAAAACAAAGTGTAATCAACTGGTTTGATCAAAGTTAAACTATTTATTATTTAATATTATTTACATCAAAATTTCAAAATGATTAATTACATATGTGTATGTGTGTGTTTATATTATTTTGTCCTATTGGTATATATGCTGCAATATATGTTTATGTGTACAAAAAAATTCATATTTCGACCAAGAATTAATAAATAGGTAAAATGGCTTTGTTTAACTTTAATATTGATAAATAAATAAATTAAAATATATTAATATGTTAATATATAAATAATACATACATACATATATTAAATATAGGTGCTAATTTTGCTTGACATATTGATTTTTCGACATAACATTTTTAGGTGCTAAAATCAACTTTTTTTAAAGCTGAGATCCCATCTACATATATGTACACATACACACACAAACACATAAACACACACACACACATACACATAAACACACTAAGATACATACACATATATATAAATTAAAATTATTCTTGCTTAGGATTTAACAAATATGTTATTTTATAAAACTAGTAATGGGCCAAGCCCGACAGTTTATTTTTTTAATTGAAATACTAAAGTTATATATATTTAGTATATATACATATATTACTTAAAATTAAAATTGCATTATGGAAAAATATACGTATGTATATTTAAACATTGTTTATATGAAGTGCCTTATATGTTAATGGATTTCTTCGTTAAACCAAAAAAGTGCACGGAAGGGAACCTTGGCAAATGAAGGAATTTGGAGAGCCTAGATTTAACCCCAATGAGTGTTGGCAAAAGGCGACACTTTGTTGAGTTAAAGCTTAAGAGGAGTGAACAAGCAGGCTTAGGTCCATGTAGGAGTCATATGCATAGTCATTGAAGTCATATATAATTGAAGTTGATCCATGTAGACAATAGTATGCAAAAATAGAAATAAAAAATACGAGTACTTTTGGAATTCAAAGCAAACTTTGATAAAGAAATCACAAGTGCTTTGGAATTCGAAAGTAAGCCATAATTCAAGAAATCTTATTCTTATTCCATGTAATGTTGAACGTACAAAGTCCTATGTGCAATAGCCATCTTGGCGCTAAAATCCCCAAATCAATTTAGGGTTATGAAGTTTAAAATGTAAACGAATGAGAAAAGAATTGTTCGCCCCTTATTTCATGCCTCTAGATCCGTATTTATAGGGGTATAGGGTTTGGCACAACTGCTCATCACCATAGGCATGCTCCATCTTCGGCATGCATAACCCTTGGCAACCTCAATGGCGTCAGGCTTCATTCCTTACTTTAGATGACCTTTGGCACTCTTCATTGACAATAAATAGCAACAACATAAAGCGGAGTCAGTGTGAGGAAGCATAGTGAAGAGTGGCATTGAGATAGAGCCACATCGAGGAGCGGCATGACAATTTCCATGGATATTGCTGGCTTTCGACATCAATACCACGTTCACAAATGTGCAGCGTCCTCTAAAGATTAATGAAATGCACCATCGACAAGATGTGACATTGATTATCGATGGTATCAACAATAGGCATCATTGATTCAGTACTAGTTAAGTAGCATCGGCAGTAAGACGGCTTCGATAGCAATGGCATGTGGCAATAATGTATAGTGGCCTTGATAATAGATGTCATCAATGATGAGCGATATTGATAAAATGCGGTATTGTTGAGTTGTGCCGTCCATTTTATCTCCATAGGTGAATGGCGGTGTCGATAGGATACGACATCGATAGGATACAATGTTGATAAGATATGACGTTGATAAGGTATGATATCAATAGGATACGATGTCGACTGGATACGACATTGTTGGCTTACGATATTGATCATGTTAGACATCACTGCTTCCTTGATGAAATTCGCTATTGATTCCATTCGACATTACCCTGCGACATATAACCATCCTACCTTATAGATGATATGCAGCATCATTGGTGTCCAGTATCCTTAGATTTACTAATGACATGCGACATTTCATATGATCTTTTATTGATGAGATGTGGCATCCCAATCTTTCATACTATCGGCGTTGGTTCACTCTCATTCCTTCGGCATTGGTTAATAGTGCGGCATCACAGCTATATTGCATGCCACATATCTTCAAGAATAACAATAGTTGTAACATATAAAATTTTCAATTTTTACAATTTTAAATAGATATAAAGGTTATGTTCATATTAATTTAGAAGGGTTTAGGATTTATTTAATTAAGATACACATATTAATATATGTGTGTGTGTGTGTGTGCGCGCGCGCATGTGCATAAATTAATAAATTATAAATGTTATAACAAATTAAAATTAAATATGTCTATGTATATATATCACATATGTATATAGAGGGGTTAAGTAAAATAACACCATAGGTACTTAAAAGGAGTATACATTGGTTGTAGAGACATATGATGTCATAAGATAGTATACTTATCTCTCGTAGAATGTCGAAAGTACTAAAAACTATTATTTTAAGATTTTGAATATTAAGATAATATTATTCTCTATCATTTACAATAGAATAAAGTACTGTACATACATATGTTTTTATTGGCACCTCAAGTTATAAAGTATGTATAAGGGTGTTTGAGATATCCTTAGACGGATAAGGAAATTTTGAGCACCATCAAGGACATAAATGATAGGTCATGAGTATCTAATGTACTTTATGATTTTTTTAGCACCGTTAAGGTCGTAAAGAGGATTAGAAGCAAAGAATAAACATGGCTATGAATTATATATGATATATAATTAATAACATGTCATTTACGTTTTTTGGGACTATAATTTGTTGAGAACCCTCAAGATTTTAGTAACATGATAAATTGAGCCTAAAACTCACTAGGGTAATTTAAGAAATTCTTGCTTCTCTTTTAGGGTTTTAAGAGACGTAAAATCTAGTGGGAGCCTTATTAGATAAATATAGTAAACTAATCAAATAATTTTAAAATCATATGTGATGCTACCTAATTTATTATTAATAATTTGTGTAGATGAAATGGCAATTATAAGGCTATTCTTATAGAAATACATATCGAACGACATAAATTACAAACACCGATTAAGAAATGTTAAAATCACACTCACATATGAAAAACTTTGGCATATGGTTGCTAACGAACCCATAGATAAACCTAATGATAAGACTACCCATCAAGAAAAAATCAATTTAGAAATCATGGTCATTGGACTGTGAACTTTTGGAGGAGTAATCAGTTGAAATAAGGTGCTTGTGCTTCAAAGACTAAGAAACTCTAGGAGAAAGCATGATAAGTATAAGCAGGGAAGAAGCCAATAGTCTAGAAATGGAAATGGGTTATGATGAAGGGGGAAGGGCGACTCCTGGTTCAAGCTTGACCTAAACCATTCCTAACTATGCACAGCGAGAGATGTTTCCATAGAGGGATCTTCTCTAGAAGTGTGTGCAATGAAAACACCCTCCTCCTTATCTAAAGAAGAACTAGGCTTGTCACTCTCCTTGAGCACTTTAATCTATTCACCATTCAGACTTAGATTGAACCAAACCAATGAGGTAGCAACTATGAAGGTATAAGTTATGACCGTCGACATGGTAGTGATGGATTCAGTCGAAGAACCTAAAGCATATACGATAGCAAAAATTTCCATAATTACAGTTTGACATTAAATAAATAATACGTGACGATAAAGGCCAACTATAACATCAAGGGATATTTGAAGCCGCTCAAGGACCGAAGGTTTGAAGAAATACCTTCGGTCAAAGGAATAGGAGGAGTAGAGCCTAAAGTCATGAGCTCATCTTCGACTATTTGAGATAGTGCAGGATGGAAGGGGGTATAAATGGATATTAATTGGAACTCCAGATCAAACTCTTTGGTGTAAGTGCCAGTAGTAGGGGTTAAGGTTGTAGATGTAAGGGAAATGAAAACCTCAGAGTCAGTCATCATGATAGATGGAATCACTACCAAGGACTCCTAAATGACTGGAGCGTAAGAAGTCTAAATGAATCCTCAAGAGGAGTTCAACAGGAGCCTCAACCAGTGTCTATGTGGCCTCTTCAGCGATGCATTGAGCCTGGCCAGCCTCAAGGGCTATCAAATCATCATCATCGAAAAGATCGTTTAGGATCTTGGCCTCATCGAACATGACTCCTTCATTCTTATCCCTTTCTCTCTCTTCTTTAATCATTTCATCATGAACATCAGCCAGAATGCATGAGTAAGTCTCACCAAGCCACTTTAGATGTTTGGATTTGAACATTGACATAAAAATGAAAATTTTCTTTTCAACTCGGTATTCGTTAGCATATTTCTCCTTGATTGCTTTGGCAAGCTTATGCTCTAAATTAGCTAATGCGGATTTGAGCTTTTCATTTTTCCCTGATATCAACATTTTCCTCTTCCTTAGCTTGAAATCCCTCTATCTTTGTTTCAAGTGGGCGATTTTGATGGTTGCAATCATAAGCTAAAGAATGATGGAATAGATGTTGGCCTCGAGTACTTCGATATGTTTGGCCAAGTCCCCGTTCCTAATATATGCTTACTTGAGTTGCTCATTCTTTATGTCTATTTTTTTCCTTGAGCGGTTGGATCATAGCCTTATGCTATTCTCTTTTCATTTTAAAGGCTTCCTCCTTTTCTTCCATATCCATCTCAATTATTTCTAGCTCCTTGGTTAGGTTATCAATGACTCTTTTATCATTTTCAACATTTAACACTACCTATTAAAGGAGAAGGCAGTTTTTTTAATGTCAACTAGATTTTTGGTCACTTCCTCCATTTAATGTATCTCTCTACTAAGGTCTCATAGATGGTCCGACCCTTTTGGATATTTTCATTGGAGATGTCATTAAGATTATACTGGAACTATACCCTATTGCGATCCAAGCTTGGGTACTTCTGTTGAAAGGATAATGGAGTCAACATTGAGGAATGAAAAGCAGGAGCATTGGAGATAGCGATAATGGTCTCTTTGTCCAGTGTTTGGATATACCTAGGCAAAGAAGTAGCCATAAAGGAAAGAGACTTCATATGCATATATATATATAGAGGGCCACGAGCAGGAAATAGAGTACACTTGCCATTAGAGGTAGGAACAAGTGTTGTGGAAGTTGCTGAGATGGAGCTCGAAACTAGAGCCCTAGTAGAGACCAAAGGCCAAGGAGTTTTTCTTGTAGGGCATCAGCTTTAGTAAGAATTAGAACCCTTTGAGTGGTTAGAAGAAGATGGATGCTTGGTGTGGCAGGAGTTGGAGCCTTTAGGCGAGTACTGGCACTCTCGATCATTTCTTTCGCAATCACAACGCTCGATCTCATATTGTTGCTTTATTTTTCTCTCTTCTTTCTCTCCTCTCTAGCCCTCCTCTCATCTCTCTCATGCCAGGACTCATTTGAAGAGCGATGACCTCAATGTTTATCAATCTTGGCAACGGGCATACACTAGGTTGATTTTTTTTCCAAGGTCGTTATAGTAGACATATCTTCCCATTGTACCTAAAATGAAAAGAATTAGATTTAATACTGGCATTGGAGCACCGAAAACATGCAAAGTGCATGTGGATGTGATCCTAAGTAGTGTTAGTGTAGTGCAATCTTATCTATCCTATGGACCACGGGGGACAAGGGAGCGGCTACATCCTTGTATGGAAAGGTGGTAGCATTGTCCAACTTGTTCATCACGATAATAAATTATAAATTGTTGGAATGTGACCCTTGAAGATTATTGGGTTCCAGGTTAAATAACCGACAAAGAGTTCATCGTCAATTTGTGTTGGAGTTGATTCCCTAGTTTGGCTACTTGGACAAGGAATAATCTCGGGAAACCCCTTCTTAAGCATCTAAACCAAGGAGTAGGTGTGGAGGTGCCTTTGTGCCCAGCATTCTCCTCGGTAAACTCTTCTTCCTCTTCTTCTTCATTATCTTCATCTTCCTCCTCCTCATAATCTCACTCTTCTTGTTCATCCTCCTCTTTGTCAGACGTTACAGTAATTAATTCACCTTCTTCCTTCTCACTTATGACTCTACGGTGGGTTGGGGCTGCAAGAGGAATCTTGGCTCAAGGAGCGGCCTATGGAGCATTGGGAGGAGCTGGCTCAAAGTGCATTATGTGGCCATTGTAGAGGTGGTAATGTTGGTAAGAACGAAGGTCGGTCAATGAATAGGTCATTCTGTAGTTATCCTTTAGGATGGCTTGTAGTTACATGACCATTCCTCTCGAGTCATTGTCCTAAACTCTTAAGGGGATAAGTGCATGGTAAAAGAAGAAGGATTAGCCACTCGAATGAAGTAAATTCAAGTGAGGTGATAGCTGGATTAAGGGATGTAGGACTTATATCTAAACAACCACATCTGAGCGAAGCCAGTCGGACATTGGAAGAAGAAATAGTTTTCCTTGAAGTAGTTTTTCTTGCTGTAGAGAGCGATAACATATCTACAATCTTTGAATGATTTGAAGAAGGCAAGAGAAGGAGTGGTGGAGCATTGCTTGAAATTGTATAAGTAACAGATCTCATCCAAGGATGACTCCCTCTTGAGATGTCTAGAGAAGATCGTGTATAGGTTGAGGAGTATGACATATGCATTAGGAAGCAATTAAGAAGGATTGAGCCTCATTGATTGAAGAATGTGTCTAAGGAAAGGGCTAAAAGGAAGCACCACCCCCAAATAGGTACATCTATCATTTACGAGTGGCGTAATAGAAAGAAGGGTCATGTGCATGATGATGCGACAACCAAAGCATTACTTTGTCCATTATAATTTCATGCCTTATTCATATCCATTGAGGTTCTATAAAAGTCAGTATGAAGCTAGGGAGTTGAATGAATTATCAGGAACCATGACTCCGTCTACAGTGACATCAAGAGCAACCTCACTACAAGGCTCCTCGATGAACATTAACAGAGCTACATCAGGTTGAAGCCCATGAAGGCAGTGAGGAAGACTGCATTTGGAAGATTTGATAGTCGTTGGAGTAGTAGCCAGTTTTGTATTGGATGTCATCGCCAATGGAGTAGAAGTAGAAGCAATAGCTATTACTGCAAAGATCCGTGGAGAGCGTTTGTGGGATTCCATTTATAGACCGAAAGCTTGGATGATAAGCATGGTCAGGTAATTTTAAATTTCTACATATACTTAAATGAATTGTTATCTATTCCCCATGTGTAATTGATCTATATCGTAAAATGAATGTCAAAATGTGTTCAGCCATCAGATTATATACACCAACCGGCACAGGGTTATGTCCTATGCAATGTGTGTATTATGTGTCCTTGGCACGGCATATGAAAGAACTCATTTTAGAAAGCCTTCTCATGTTGAAAAATGAGCTCCGGCACATGATGGAACTATGTGTTAGATATTACCCTTTAATATAGGAGTTACATTAATGGAATCAAATGGAACTCAATGTGGTACATAACTCTATCCTTTGATGAGGGGAGGGGATAGTGGGGGTCCCAAAGACACAATGCTAGCTTCACAGGATGAATGGACTTTAATGGACAAATTCAAGTGTTGGTGGGATTCTTATCCTGGGATTTATCGATGATTGAATTTACCAAAGAACGGGACATAATTTTTTGGGGCAATTTGACAAATTATCCTAGAAATCGATCATGATTGAACCATCGCCATAGCCATAATCTCACATCATCTCCATCATCCTCACCACTATCTTACCAAACCCTTATAGTCATGGTCCCATTCTTGAATTGTTAGCATCGATCAATAGTAGCTAGATCAGCATGGGTCAGTAACGCGTTTAGGTAGAGCAATAATGGATGGCGACAACTAAATGGTGGAATGGCAATGTTCGTACGGATTTGACATCGACGATGACGATTTATACTTAACCTTAGATCGAGAAGAAAATTTGGATCGAAGGAAGTTCTTTGTATGGAGTGTTTAGTCGAGATTGCTTGAATTTGAGCATGGTGGAGTAAAGCTTGGATTATAGATCGAAGTTGAAGACAAAATCAGTAGAAGGTGATTTGTCTGTAGGTTTGGAAGCAAAAGAGGAAAAAGTATTGAAAGACAAGGTGAGCTAAGGTGTTGGGAAAATTCTAAATACATAATGGATCAACAACTATAGATCGATATCGATCCAACAAGTTGCTATATTTTAAAAAAAATATGAAAAATAGAGAAAGAGGGAAGATCTATCTAACCAAGGATTGGAGTGACTTTTAGAAATTTCTTAGTGATGAGCGAAGTCTTTAGATAATATACTTTGATATTTATATCACAAAAGAAGACGTGACTCGATAATTGTTTGGAAACGAAGTGTTGAAATTCTCAATGAAGGTGCAATGTTCCGCGGAAATGTGTCAAGTAACAGAAATGGCTATGTGGTTCTGAATCTGGTCATTTGTCTCAGTTCAAAGCATGCTTTATGTTCACAAAAGCATATTTTGACGGAAAGTATTATCCATATTTCACCTAAGCATCATTTTGATGGAATTAGACTATGAAATGATGAAGGAATAGACTTTATACTTGATGGTGACTGACTAAAAGGATTAAAAGAAGAAAAGAGAGAAAATTTCCCCTTAATCTTTCATACTTATGGATCTATATTCTATTTTGAATAAAAAGACAAGTTTGGGTATTTGGGAATGGACCGGTACCAATCCATCATAAATATTGTTTTTCCCCTGAAAACTAAGGCATGAAGAATAAAGTAGTACAAAGGAAAACTTTAGCTTTTGGACCAATTCCATGAATGGGTACCGATCCATGGATGGATCGGTACTAATCCATCAAAGCTTGGGATTTGGTTCAAAACAACTTGTCCTTCCTCGTATCTTCTTGGATTTGGTTGACCGATAAATTCAAACTGGATCTGGCAACTTTGAGCGACGAACTCAGCTACAAATAACAATCTTCTTCAACTAGAAAAGGATTTTTGGTAATTATTATTGACCTTTGGAATATTTTATAGACTTTTTTAAGGAGACACTCTCAATTTTGAGATCTAATCGTTGTATTTTCGAAATTCCGTTGTAAATTGGTTGTTCTAGCAAGCGATAATCAATTGACACTAAATAACGAATATGGTCCGAAGATTTGCTGAACCACTTTAAAACTTCTGCGTTCTTTTTCTCTTTTATCTTCCATTCATTCATTTTTAACTTTTTTTTATCGGTTGGGAGTGTTAGTCCAAAAATAAGGCTAACGGAGTCCAAATTAATATAACATCGTCCACGTTATCTACTTTATATTTTCCATTGCATTATCTATTGATTGCCCTGCATATATGTGTGTGCGTTTGTGTTTTTCTGTGTGTATCGACCATATTCGATCTCGTCATTGGGACTTTACGATAGTGTATGAGCAGTGTGTTCTACATATTATAACACCATCTTAGAATAAAGGCAGTCGGGAGATACAGTAAAAGCAAAAGCAAAAGCTGCAATAAAGCTAAACATATGTACAATATGGCTACTCACAACAATTAGGTACCATTAAATTATGATGATTTAGTTAAAATGAATGTCAAAATGTTTAGGAAGTTCAAAGAAACTAAAATGGATCTTAAGGATGCGGTCGCTAAAGTTGATGATTATGAGATTGAAATTAATAGTTAAAAGAAGAAAAACGAGTTTTAAAAGTAGCAATTTCAAAAAAATGGTTTCCTTAAAATATTTTAGTATGGATATAGAAAATAAAATTTCTAGAATAAATGATTTAAAGAAGCAAAAGATTTCATTAGAAGTTGAAATAAAGGGCTTTCGAATAAACGATAACAATGATTTAGAAATTTCTGAAAAAACACTCTTATATTTTGTCTTTTGAAAAGGAGAATAAAGCTTTAAAATAAGAGAAATTGGAAATAGTTAAAGAAATTAATGTTTCAAAAATAAGAACGAAATCTTGGATAATAAAATTTGTGATTAAAAATTTAATCAAAAAATCACAAATTTTAACAAAAGTAAAGGTACTTTATCGTTTATCATATCAATTCTAGAGCTCAATGGATAAAAGTGAATTAGGTTATATAAATGCAAAGTTAAAAATAGTGTTAGATATGCATTTTTATTTGATAAAAATATTAGAGTAGATACTAAAAATCTGGATAATTTGAAAACCATTTATAGTCATAGTAATACTTAGTATAGAAATAATAGAAAATATTTTACAAGTACAAAAATCATGACAAGGAATATTAAATTATAGGTTCCTCCTAATATGAGTGAAAATGACAAACAATTATATATTAAAATTATTTTGACAATATAGTCAATAATAAAAACTATATTTTTTATAGGAACAACCACACTCTTATGGGCATATTTTTCTAAAACTTAGGAAATATACAAAAAATAAGGTATCATTGTGCTTAAATGTTAATTATATAATATATCATTAGTATATAATAGTCAAGTTATATTTTTATTATATATTTTTAAGGGATTAATCGCACCTACCTAGGTATGGTTCATACCCTCTAACCAACCCCCTGAACCTTACGTAGGAGGTGGGTACATTATAAATTATTATTCTTTATAGGTACTCAGTAATATGAAAGGGTATGGGATAGCAGAAGTTCTGGATCAAAATAGAATATCATACTTGGGAACATCGGTAATGGTATACTTAAATGATTTACTATACTTAAATCCTCCAAAATAAAATTTATGTTCAAAATTTGGTTTTTTTTAAGATAGAAGTTTAAATGAAAACAAATTTTTAGAAAATTTAATAAATATTGAGAGAAAATTATTTTGGTACAATTGAAGCTTTAAATGATTAAAAAAATTGTAAAGGTAATTATATTAAATTGAGGGGAGAATTGGGAATTTGAGCTTTAAATGGCTTAAACTAAATTTTTTACATATATTAATTGCAAATATAATATTACAAAGACAGAGAAGTAGTTTACCAAGTATCTATGTATATTTCCTTGAATTTTGCCTCTTTTTGTTGATGACAAAGTGAGAGAAAGATGCAGAAAACTCAAGCATATCGGCAGTGGGTGTGATAATTCAAGGGGAGTTTGTTTAATTTTATATAAGTCGAATGGTTGTCTTCATCAAAAAAGGAAAATGTTAGAAACACGATTCTAGTGTTTTGATGATAACAACCATGTGAAAATGCTACTAATGAATTTACTGATTATTTCAGATATAGTAGCACCAGTATAAAAACTATGATATGATGGCGATTGATGGAAGTTCAATGGTGTTGAATATAGGAAAAAAGTATTAAAATAAGTAAAATCAAGATAATAGACATAAGCATTGAAATACATCTAGTGGAGTTAAAAAATTTACTACAACGCAACGACATTGAAGAAATAATCGAAGAAGGACAAATGGGCGCAAAAGTCAAGTATGTTGTTTATCAAGTCATGTTAGTCTAGATTTGTTAAAAACCAACATATGGTCTCCAAATCACTCTAGATTTTGAAATATCCTTCTAGATACCCAAAGTATTTTTGATAATTTTGTGATATTTTCCAAGATAGTAAACATGCCAAAAATAATGGAACAAATAGGCAGAACCGTCGATTTTTGCTGTATGACCACATGTTGACTCAACACGT
Organism: Allium fistulosum; assembly: GCA_030737815.1. NCBI lineage: Eukaryota > Viridiplantae > Streptophyta > Magnoliopsida > Asparagales > Amaryllidaceae > Allium > Allium fistulosum. The sequence continues at coordinate 6,656,936 of JASFAW010000015.1, forward strand.
CGACTATATATACCATAATCCGACATGTTGTATTACCAGAGGTTAACCCAAGGTACAGTACAGATCGACATATGAGTTTACTAAGGTTGGCCTATGGTTGAAAATGGCCATGAATGTAAATTTAATCCCTATGTCTTTTTGTTCGCATTCTTCGCTTCAATCTTCTTCCTCTTCACACTTCAGTCACTTCAATTGTCTTCAATTCTAAAAGAAAACAACTCCTCAAATGCATCCCTACGCCACCAATAAGAGCCATTTCACTCTCCTAAATCTAATGAATTGTTCTATTCTTTGATTATATGATTTACTACTGCAACAACTCCTATTTTAAAATGCCTAGAGATTTAAAAATTAATTCAATTATTTATTAATTTAAATCCAACATCCAGAGAGCTAATTTTTGAAGATAAATGAATTAGGACTCAAAACCTCTTCCATTGAGTTCAAAATATTCATTTGAGGGACTTTTGAATATAAACATTGATAGATTTGATGTTATGTTATTTACGAGATTTATTTACAATTATGCATAATGTATGGAAATACGTGCACAATTGGACTTGATGCAATCCTAGCTAATAGTTCATGCTTCCCAAAAAAGGAAAAACAATACGTATTATGCAGTTGAAGAATTTCTAGAATCAGACAATTTGATGGCTAGTACGAGTTCGAAACGCGTGAAGATAGCTTCCTAGGTTTCTATCATAAATGGTGTCATACTATATCATAGCGAAGAGAAAAGTGAGATGAACTACGATGTCGAAGAATCAATGTGATATGACACTCCTATAAGTCATATGAGCATGAAACGTGAACCGAATTATTTAAATAAATTTAATAATAAAATAAGAAGATATTCAAACCCAACCCTTTCTAAATAATAAAAAAAGAAAGCTTTTATATGCCGACCCTAGTTTTTGCTCAACCAACTTTGAAGGGACAACTATGGTGCCACAGGCCAAACTGGGCAGCAATGCTAGCTACATCGATTTTCTATGACGAAGACACATGTGGGGGGAACAGTTTGGAGGCGTGTGGTCACCGTTAGGGGATCACAACATCGACCTGGGTAGGAAAAGGTGGAGTTGTCATGATTTTCAGGGAGGGGCTGGACGTGGAGTGGGTGGCATCATTCGGTTATTCTCACGAAGAGGTAGAGGTGGGTAGTGTTCATAGGGTCTCCAGTGGTCTAAGGCATTGGCGATGGTGGTAGGGAGTTTGGCTACGAATGGGTCGACTAGGAATATGGAGCAGGAAAACTGAAATTTAGCGAAGAAAGTAATTTTATTGAAAATCGTCTGGCCTTAGTTTATTTAGAGTAGTGGTATAAAACTCCATATTTATATATTATATAGTTGTGATAAGCCTCTAATCATTATATACCTTATATCTTTTGCATACAAGTTCCAATTTGAACTTAGTTTCTTGCATTGCGTTTGCATCAAGATTTTCCTCAGATTGGTGTAGCTTCGGTCAATGTTTGGATTATTGAAAGATACTGATAAGGTGAGTGAGTATACTTCTTTGTATTTTACATGTGTTTAAAAATCCCCATATTCACATATATTGTATTATAAGACCATAATCATACAAATATATATAGTACATATATATTGTTTGGATTTGTGTGGGTCAATTCAAAATAGGCTAGTTGTTTTGTATCCTAGGTATATGTTGAATACATAATTTGGACATATGTGCTTATTCCCCTGTTGACAATTGGTTGAATTGTTTCTATGATTGTATGTGTGAATTATTGTTGATGTTGGGATGATGGATTTTTTACTTTGGTTGTTGATTATCTACGAGTATGTATATGTGCACGATACATGTATGTATATGTGCATGATACATTCATGTTGGTTCCATATGGTTAGAACTTGGATTAGTTATTACACACATACATATACACACATGTGTATGGTTTATGTGATTTATGAGTATATTTATTTATACGTGGTTTATGCATTTATATATAGCTTGGTATGCTTGACTTAGGTCTACCGGAAGTTGCATAAAACATATATTATATTTTTTATCGAAACGCGGTTTAAGCAATTATATATAGTTTTGGTATGCTCAACTTGGGGCTACCAAAAGGTACATGACAATATTATATATTTATGGATATGCAGTTTAAGTGATTTATATATAATTTTGATGCATGGAATATATTATATAGATTTATAATACATAGTTTAAACTATTCACATATATAGTTAATGATATGCAGTATACACACACAAACACACACACACCCACACACACTTATATATATAGTTTCAGTATGCCAAATTTAGGGCTACCAATTAGTGCGAGAAACTTCAAGAAGCAAATCGATGATCCTTACGGGAAAAACAATACTTCGATGTTGTGTATACAGGTCGGTAAGTGTGTATGCGAATATGGGTGGTTATATGGTGTCGATTTATCTAATAGAGGAAACCAAAGAAATAAGACGGTAGTAAAATTAAATTACTGTACCATGGGTGAAGGCAAGACTGGCAGACGTGGTTCTGGAGTAGGGGCGAAGTTGAACGCCATTCCAAAGTAGGTCATATTTTGTCTATAGCACAATTAGGTATTGCAACTGAACCTTCAAGTCCACATCCTTGGGTGTTGACAGGATGTTGACTTGGAGTCATGAGCTATTTATAGCCCTAGATATTCTCTCTTGGTAGCTAATAAAAATTCAGCACACTATATTAAATCCATGCGCTTTCTCTTTTTACATTAATCCAAATTGAGTTACAAGTAAAAGAGCTTTTCCCCAAATTGATTTAGGGTTACAAAGATTTGATTTTCTTAGAAGTAGAAGTAGAAAGAACTTAGGATTTCCAAAATTCCATCCTCAAAATCGGACCCCTAGGGTCATATTTATATATGCAGGTCGAATCCACTTCGCGCCCATCCCTTCTTTTCTGAATGAGATCTAAGGCAGTTTCCTTCAAAAAAAAATTTCTTTTTTGATGTATTCGATATTCCTCTATAGGATGGGACCTCTACTTCGACAAGAAGCATGGGCTCATATCCGTAGGTTAGCAAAAAAGGGTACATCCAGTTGGAGATCTGGTCGAAGTTCGGTAGGCCCATAGTACTAAAGATAGATCTTCTACCCACTTTACTTTAACTTTATGTAGCCATTTTCTTAAGTAGCTTCTTGATGGTTTTGTTTGCAGCTTCAACCTGACCATTTTCTTTTAGGTGAGCGACTAAAGAAAAACTCTTAATTATGCCATTCTTCTCATAAAGCTTAGTAAACTCTTTACTTTCGAAATGGGTTCCATTGCTGGAAATGGTCTTGTGGGTAATCCCATATCTAGTGATTATGTTCCACACCATAAAAGTGACTATCTTCTTCGCAGTGATCGTGGCCAATGGTTCTTCCTCTACCCACTTAGTAAAGTATTCTATTGTTATTATGGTATATTTAGCTCCTCCCTTAGACATTGGAAGTGGTCCTATCAGATCTATACCCCATATATTGAGTGGTCATGGGATTGCAAGTAGATAAGCTCATGAGATGGTTGTCTGGTATACATGCAAATCATTGACATCGGTCATACCTCCTTACAAAACTCTTTTGCATCTTGAAGCACCGTAGGCCAGTAGTAACCGTGCCTTAATACATTCTTTGCTAATTTGTTTCCCCTTAATCTCCGCATTAGCCCTTATGTGCTTATCTCATAACCCGTGCCCCTCCTCTTTGGAAACACACCTAAAAGGAGTTACAGATGGTAGTGAATAGGAAGATGCAGCCGTGTCAAAGAGCTCAGGATGGAGGCATGTTTAAATTCGCAAAGGCTAAAAACGAATGTGCTGGAAAAGTCGAAATACTAAATTTATATGAGTTTGGATAATCATGTCGGTACGGATATGATCGTGTCAGTACCAGAATGTTTTATTCCATGTTTTTTTTCAAGAAAAAAAGAAGGGAGTAGGGATCTACTTGATCAGGAAAAAGCGTAGCTTCCTGAGAATCGAAAGCTCTACTCTTCTGCAAAGAAAAGTGATTTGACAACTATATGAAGTAATGAACCGATATTCTTGAAATATTTGCGATGCTTCAAGTCAACAATTGAGTCAATTGACGGCTTCTTTGTAGATTTGGATCGGGTTTTGGTCACTATGAAAAAAATTCAAAGAAGCAAGTCAACCAAACATGTCGGTACCGAAATGATCATGTCTATGCCGAGTTGTTTTGAGTACCGAGTTTTACTCGTTTTTCATGCCTGAAAGCATGGATCTGACTTTTTACCCATTCTTTCATGAGCTAGCAACTTTGAAGGGTGAATTTGGTTATAAATATCCATCATTAAGCAATGAAAAGTGGACTTTGAGGGATTCCTTATCTCGTTTTTGCCACAAAGTGCAGATGAACTCGGATTTCAATAGATTTCTAGATCTACAAATTTTGTATCTCGATTATACATAACCAAAAACATTGAAATAAAGTGAAATTGGATATAAGCAATCGAATTAAGGTCGAACCACTTTAAAAATACCATTGCTCCTTGTTTTTCATTTCATGTTTGACTGATCTATCTCGTTTTCATCCAAATTAGGATGTTTTCGCACAACAAAACCTTTCGGTCGAATAAAGAAAAATATTTTTTAATATGTGTATGTATGTATTTGCTTTAATAATATTAATTATAAATAAATATATTTTTTATAAAATTAAACATAAGTGTGTGCGTATCGTATAAAAAATAAATTTCAATATATATACATGCATTTATTATATAATTTAATTTTAATTTATAAACATATATTTTATTTAAAAACCTAGGTCTAATTTTAAATCAACACAAGATATGAAGATATTAATTCATAATATTTTGAATTAGTCAAAATCAATTTTAATTAAAAATATGCAATTATTATTTTATATACATACATACATACATACATACATATACATACATATGTACATACATACATACATATATAAATTTCAAAATCAGATTATAAACAACAAAAGGAATATATAAATGGTGAATGTGTCCGTTGCGGTGCAAATCGCAACACTTATAAACATACACATTAACTTTCTACGCCAATTATAGGTTGCATATGCACAATACAAATGAGTATATTTAGATATACTCGAATCTAAAATTCAAATTTAAATTCAAATCAAAATCATTATTCAATTAAATCAACAAATTCAAGTAAAATGAACTTTTATTTAAAACAATTTTAAATTGGATCTAAAATCAATCAGACTTCATAAGTCCAACAAAGATCGGAAAAAAGGACAAAAAATGAAATTCACCCATTTAATCTATTGTGACCCGACCTAGTTCCTTCAATATCATCTTGGGACTCTATCACGAATAGTGTTATATTATATTCCATCATGAAGAGAAATATGAGACAAAGCACAATGTCAAAGAATCATTGTGATATGACACTCCTACAAGTGTACGAGCACGAAACGTAGATCGAATTATTTAAATAAATTAAATAATAAAATAAGAAGGTATTAAAAGCCACCCCTTTCTAAATAATAAAAAAAAGCAAGCTTCTCTATGCAGATCCTAGTTTTTGCTCGATCGACTTTGAAGGTACAACTACGGTGCTATAGCCCAAACTAGGTAGTAATGGTGGCAACATCTATCTTCTATGACGAAGATGCATGTGGGGAAATGGTTCAGAGGTGGTGTGGTCACCATTAGGGTGTCACGACGTCGACGTGGGCAGGAAAAGATGGAGTCATAGCGATTTTCAAGGAGGGGCCAAACAAAGAGTGGTTGGCATCATTTGGTTTAGCTCACGAAGAGGTGATGATGGATGGTGTTCAAAGAGGTTTTGATGGTCCAAGGCATTGATAGCGGCGGAAGAGAGTTCGGTTGTGAATGGTGGGACTATAAAGATGGAACCTAGTGCATGAGGCTCCCGCACGATAGCGGGCTCTGGGTAGGTCGATAATGTACGCAGCCTTTCCCTCGCATTCCGAAGAGGCTGTTTCCAGACTATGAAGCGGGAAAACCAAAATTGAGGGAAGAAGGATATTTTATTGAAAACCCCAGACCTTGGTTTATTTAAAAAAGAGATCTAAAACTTTTTATTTATATATTATATAGTTACGAATAAACCCCTAATTCTTAAATGCCTTATGACTTTTGCATACTAGATCTGATTTGAATGTAGTTTCTTGCATTACATTCGTATCAAGATTTTCTACGGATTCGTGTAGCTTCAGTCAGTGTTTGGATTACTAAAAATACTGATAAGGTTAATGGGAATAATTCTTCGTATTTTACATATGTGTATAAATTCTCGTATTCATCTATATTATATTTAAGGCCGTAATGATATAAATTGTATATATAGTACATATATTTGCTTAGGTTTAGTATGGATCAATTCAGAAGGTTAGTTGTTTGGGATCCTAAGTAGACGTCAAATACATAATTTAGACATATGTACTTATTCCCTATTGATAATTGGTTTAATTTTTTTTATGATTGCATATATGGATTGTTGTTGATATTCAGATGATGGATTTGTTACTTTGGTTGTTGATTACCTACGCGTATGTATATGTATTGGTTCCATATATTTGGATGGGTTATTACACACACACGTATACAGTTTATGTGATTTATATTTATTTATTTATATGTAGTTTAAGCATTTACGTATAGTTTTGGTATGCCCGACTTGGGGCTACCGGAAGGTGCACGAAATATATATTTGTTGAAATGTGGTTTAAGAATTTATATATAGTTCAGTATGCTCGACTTGGGGTTGTTGGATGGTATATGAGAAATATTATATATTTTTTGATACGCGAATTAAGCAATTTATATATAGTTCTGATATGTCTGACTTGGGGCTACCGATTGGTGCACGGAATATATCATACAAATTTATAAATACCCGATTTATATATATAGTTTTGGTATGTCTAACTTGGGGCTACCGATTAGTACATGACACTTCAACAAACAAATTGATAATCCACATGGAAATGATAAAACTTCGGTGTTGTGTATGTGCATCGGAAAATGTGTACGTAGATATGAGCAGTTACATATGGTGTCGATTTTTATGATGGAGACAATCGGAGAAATAAGACGCTAGTATAATGAACCTATTGTACCATGAGTGACGGTAGGACCTACGAACATGATATCGAAGCAGGGCAGACAAAGATTAGGATGACATTCTAAAGTAGATCATATACAATCCATAACACAATTAGGTGTTGCGTGGGGTCTCATAGTCAACATCCTTGGGTGTTGACCCTGAGTCATAGGCTATTTGTGGATTTAGATATGTCTCTCTTGGTAGCTAATGGGAACTCAGCATATAGATATTGGTTATGGATATTCGAACAACACTAGCATAAGATATTACTCTTATACGATTCTTACGTGGGTTTTGGGTATAGAGATGCTTGAATACATAACATTGTTATATCATTGTATTTGCTTTTTTCATTTTGGGTTTGATCGGAATGAAAGCTCTATGACATAGTATGCATTGTTTTAATAATAGAACCATTATTATGTATTATCCTGACTTGTTAGTGTAGGAATATAGAAGGACGATGTATGATTAGTATTACACATAGATCCTTACCCATGTATCTTAGAGGTACATAAGTTATATATATATACTGCAATTAGAGATGGTCCTCTCACCGGACTTCTATATGACCCTCGTTTCTCTATTTTTTCCTTTGAACAATTTTTGGTTACTCTCACGAGTAAGCCTAAAGTTAGGTATTTGGGGACATGTTAGCTGGTTGTCAATGAGTACTCGAAAAATCGAAGCCGTCCGTATCCGTATCCGTATCTGAAATATGAAAAAATTATCCGATATATGAAAATCGTATAGGATGCGGATATGACCATATCTATATCCGATAATTATCCGTCCAGTTTTTATCAAGATTATAGTTATTTTTTTGTGTATTTAGTATATAAAATAATTGTTTTTACTATTTTATCTAGGGAAAAAATTAATATGTATATAAAAATCAATATTTGCTGCTTAAATTATTATTTTTTATACTTAAATAGATTTATAATAAATCAAAATTTTGTATTTATTTGTTTAGATTTATTGGTTGTGAACTGTTCGAAAAATATCCGATAAATATCTGATATCCATCTGCATCCGGATGGATACGGATATTTGATATTCGAAAAAGATTTCAAATACGAATACGGATATGGCAGTGTCCGTATCCAAAAGTATCCATTCACAAGTCTATGTTAGCAGGATAGTTGAATCTTTGTGAGCATGAAGACCATGATCTTCAAGACATTGATCTTTGGTTATTTGTTTATTGTTTTATGCACTTCAAACATTATTTCACGATGAGGCCATGTATTATATTTGATGTATTATTCAGTACTCACTTGGTTTTGAGATGATGTATTCTTATTATATTGTTATATCATTTTTATTCTTATGTCATGCCTTATGTAGAATATCTTTCATATTTTATATGCATATGTATATGTCGGTATAATGTATATTACTATCTGCTATGAGATTATATCGATATATCATGACAGTTAGTTTTGTTTAAATTTACCCAGATGGTCCGTCGCTTATAATGTTCGAAATCGTAGGTGGTTGTTTAGCACCGATTCGAGGTACCATAAATGGTAAGTCATTACAACTACTCTCATATTCTATGATTATATTCATTACTCTTTCGGTTCCATATTTTTTTATAATCAGTTTGCCTACTATACCACTTTCAATTCATCTCAGAAATATAATGTGTGGGGTATAGGAATTTTGTAATACAATATTGACATATCATTATATTTAGACAGAATGAAGTCAAACCAATTATATTATTCTTATTGTTGAAGTCTAAGAAGTCGGCAGTGTTGAAATCATTGTTTAGTGTCCTCAAGTGATCATTGTTCAGTGTCCTCAAGTGATCATGTAAACATGGTATGTTGGCATATTGGTTGTGAAGAATAAAGTTAGTTTGTTTGTTTCATATGTATGCACTCTTTTACTCTCACATAACATATTTTTTTCCTCTGTTATTCTGCTTTTGATGATGCCAAAGGGGAAGAAAATATTGGGCATATTGATAGGAGAGTAAAAAGTTTGAATTTGCGCGTGCGCGTGCGCACACACACACAGATATATATATATATATATATTCCTTTTCTAAATATATAGTTGTCGTCGTCAAAAAGGGAGAGATTATTACATCTTGACTTTTTGAGTTTTGATGAGACAACAATATATATCTCTATGCATTTGTATAAGTTGATTAATTAAAGGAATTTTCAACAATGGAGACTAAGGAAAATGACTACAACTGAGCTCGATCAATGAATACCAACTACTAGAAGAGTTGTTGTTTATTATAAGTCTAGAAAAACTTGTACAATATCCTTTAATGATACACACACAAACATATTTTAAAAAGAATTTTGGACTTAGTGGTTTTCTAAAACAAAATTTTCAAAATAGTCAGGAGTTGGATGTTTGACCCAAAAATTCAAACATTTGACTATAGCCAAATCTTAACTAGAAAGTTTCAGGATCAAACCCTATAAAAAGTCAGACGTTTGTCTTTTCTATACAGACATTTAAGGAAGAAAATTTTAATTTTTTTAACCATTGGATGTTTGATTGGTTTGATCAGCTATCAGAATAGGGCATCAATCGTCTGATCAAACAATCCAAACATTTGAATCAAGCTCAAAAATAACTATTTATTTTTTGGAAACTGATCAGACCTCTAAGGCATATAATCAAACATCTATATAATTTTTAACAAGGTTTTTTATGTATAAGAACAGATGTCTTAATCATTAAACTAGACTTTGAATCTGGGTAAAAATGAACATGTTCTTTTCTAGAATGTATTCAGACGTCTGAAACGTATAACCGGATGTCTAAGATGTTTTTAAACTATTTTTTTAATAAACAGATGTCTGAAGTTGCCTAGTCAAACGTCTGAGAAATTATAAACGGCTGTATATTGAATGAACACTTTTAATGTTGAAAGGTTATCACTGTTTATTATTAAGGGATGCAACATTTTTATTGGTCAGTTATATGTAGATATTAAATTCATACTTTTGATTTAAAACTCTTGGTCTCTAATTTCTAATCTCTAAAGTTCTCTGTGAAATCAAAAGCTTTCAAAAAGTATCTCCTGTTTCCTAAATCTGCAAGTTCAAATCAGTATCATCAAAGGATATCATAGGAAATGTGTGTTATCTTGACAAAATCAATGTACCAGAGACAAAAATTGTCGAAGCATCAATCTCTTTTACTAAAGAGTAGAAGTCTTGTTTTAGGAAAAATCAGGCACCGGTGTAAACCCATTCCTCTAGGTTAAGAGAAGGCTTTTGGTTAGTAAAATACTAAAGGGGAGCTTCTGTAATGACTCGTATTTTATGTATCGGAGGATCGTAAAATGTTATTTTTAAATTCATATGAGGCCGTATGACCGTATAACTTTGGAATATGCCTACTAGTGGTATTTTATATATTTAGGATTTTTCCAGACCATTTTACCCTGAAAACTTATAACGGCCATAACCTTGGATAGAAGTCGAATTAGTATCCTGGACCATTTCCATTGGAAAAATATGATGGTTTCCCTTTTCGTAGAATGGCCACAATAGTAATTTGGACTTTTTTGGCTAGGAGATATGGCTATTTAAAGATTAATAGTTTTTAGAGCAGCTTAGTGGGTAATTAGTGAGTTTAGGGACAATCTCACTGGTCCATTACGGGTTTGGAGACTATATTTGGCTTAACTATCATCCCCAAGTCACTTTTACACCTTCTCAAATAGTCTAAGCCACTATTAACCTATTCTTCACCCAAAACCTTCTCTTTTCTCCTCTAAATCAAGTCTAAATCATATATTAAGGGTAGATTGGCAAGGGGATTCATTAGAGGTCTTCAAAGCTACATTTTTTAGAAGAGAAAATCTCATCTTTGCTGTTAATTTTCGGATTTGCCTCGATTTGCATGCAAAACTTGAATTTTGAAGGTTTTGGTGATTGATTTATCATCTCTTATCTTACTATATATGTATATATTTGTTTTGATATGTTTCAAACTCATTTTTAAAGTCAAATTAATGTTTTGGAACCGTTTCCTAAGTCAAACCGGAAGTAAAATGAATTTTGAAATGTTTAGTGCACTTTAATCATGTTATTTTGGAGTATAGTTACTTTTATATGTGATAGGTTATATTATGGATTATTACATGATTGAATTACAATGGCTTAATGTATGTTCGGCTGTTTGGACGTTGTGTATGTGTGACACCCCACCCCGAGACCCACATTAACAAAGAGCATTACGGAGTAATATTGTCTGTTAGTGTAGAGAATAGGGCTGGTTAGGAGCGACCATCCGTAAGTTTTATCTTAAACAAGCATTGGATACGTCGATTGGGTGCTCTAAATTTTTTTCTTTTACCTTTCTCTAGTGGATTGACATACTCAATAAATGTTTAACACAAAAATATGGAGGCTAACGGATCTATAAGAACAAAATATAACAATAACAAATACTATAGATCACAGAACAACAGTCACACATATATATACATATATACAGATACACCATAGTACACTACATAGTGATACACCAGTGGTGGTACACAGACAACAATATATACATCGAGTCAAAAAGAATATGTACATATCAGAGTTTACAAAATAACTACAAGGCTACACAAAAGATGACTAGCATCCAAAAGAAAATAAGAAAATCCATAGTGGAAGCAGCATAGCAGAAATCTACAGCATGTGACTAACCTGAAACAACTCGGTCTGACCCAAGTATATAAAATACACGGGTCAGTCTAACTTAAATAAACTGATTAGTATATGATAGATGAAGTATAGGGATAAATGATAATATTTCTTCTCAAAAGAGAAGAAGCAACACTAAACATACATATCGACTACCAAAATATCATATGTGGGTTTCTCGAAAGAGGCAAGTTCAGCTACAACGTCAATTAGTCGCAAATATTTGCCTTATATCATCGGCATTAATAACAACCAATATAATGGCGTCCATCAACGCCATAACTCCTAAATAGGAAATCAAAAATCTCAAATAAACGACAAAGGATGGAAACCACAAATAATTCCTAAATAGGAAATCACAAATCTCAAAAATACGCCAAAGGATGGCAACCACAAATCCCCATATGTAGAACTCGATTAAGAGTTCAAAACTCCAAAATGTAATCACCATATAATAAATCCTCAAACGGCTCAATGGCCCAATAATCTCGAAATGGCGAAAACATTCGGAAATCACAAATAAATCAAAAAATATCACAAAAGAAGGATCCATATCACAAAAGATGCACGTGCTCAACAAAATGACCGAAGCCCGCCAAGTACTGTATCAAAAATATAGCGCCTAAAACATCCCAAAGAAAAAACATCCCGAAGGACAAACATCCCGAAGGACAAGCAGCTAAAAAGCCCAAATGACCCGAAGGTCCAGTACTGGCAATCAACCCGAAAGTCCAATATAAAGTGTCACCAACTTCCAGATAGTAACTAAATCAGTGACAATAGTGTGTCCCTTACCACACGTTCTCACTTAACTGTTTACTATAAGGTAGTTAATTTCACTCTTGTGTATGACCTCAATCGAACAAGTCCAGAATTAACCGAAAAAGTAAAGGCATGTGTCCCATACCACATGTTTTACTAAATCGTTTAAATCTCTTCCTCATTCACTCGAAGAGTACAAAAATGTGTATTTTATATAGAAAATACTTTTCTTTAAAAATAGAGAATATATATTTTTAATAGTTTAAAAATAATTAAAAATATTGTAAAATATTTATTTCGAAAGTTATTTTATCGTAAAAATCATTTCAAAATCGTTTTAGAAAACACGTGCTCGAAAACAGCAGAAATCACCGAAAATGCCATAAAATCGCATATGAAATTGTTTTAAAAACACGTCAATCCTGAGTACGGATCAACAATAATGTTAGCTCACCTATTGATAGGTTAAAGCCCTTCAAAATACTCTAAAATATCACAAGAATTTGTCACAAGAATCACTGGAATAAGCAAATTAATCAAAACAGTGCACAGAACACAAAAGAAAACAACTGGACGAACAAAACAACATGGGTCGACCCAGAAAAGGCTAAGGTCAACCTTGGTGTCGACCCATATATGCCTTAGGTCGACCCTAGGGTTGACCCCCAATGTTTCTGGGTCGACCTGAAGGTTGAAAATTCTACAGGCTTCCTACATGTTCCACATGCAACTTTGAGCATTGATTTTAGGTGCTTCCACAGTGATTCAAGCTACGAAATTTGACATGCACATATAACTAAACATAGACAATGATCCGGAAAAGATTTCACTCAATTTCGGTATGAAATCAAAGAGATACAGGTTCACAAAGTTGAACCCATACAAGTTCTTTACTATAAACTAGAAATCTCACGTTTACAGTAAATCAAAACACAACAAAAACTGAACAAATTTCTTACAGGCAATTAGATTTAAGCTAGAAATGTGAGTTACTACTCACCTTGATATGTTTTTAAGAAACTTGAATAGTAAGCTGATGACTTTTTGGCCTTGAGAAGCTTTAGGAGCTTGTAAAAAGAGAATACACGGACATGCAGCAAGAAAAGGAGGAAGTTACAAACAACCCGAACTTCCCAAAATCAGAAATGGATGAGATAATTTGTGGTTTTGATATTGATTACCTGCTAGGAATTTGATTTACAAATTTTACTTGAATTTCTCTTTTGATTTTTTTCAATTTGGAGCTTTGTTTGATTAGTTAAGAGGAGGTTGCCATTTTTCTTTTTCTGGTTTGTTTTAGGAAGGAGAAGCAAAATGAGGAATGTATGTACAGGCATTTCCTTCCTCCAAATTACTCCAGAAATGGGTTTTGGGCTTAACCCGTTACCCTAAAATCCTAAATATTAACACTTAGTTAAATTTAGCTATGTTTCGTCTTCTTTTTTTTCTTCATATTTTACCATATTTACACATATTTTGACTAAATAAATTCATACAACATATTTCTATGTTTACAAAAATGTTTTCCAACATACAAAAATTAATTTTAGCCGTTTAAAAATATTTTCCATCATTAAATTCTTATTTTTATTTAAATGCTTCAATTTACGCTATTATTTCACAAATCAATATTTTTAACGACAAAATTACATAAAATTATTTCTCTTGTTTATATTATTCTAACAAACCATGTTAAAAATATTTTTACATCCAAATATTGATTTTAACCAATATTCCACATTTTATTTTCAATATTATCCATACCTAATTTTAATACTTCATTAAAATTAATTGAAATCAATATTTTATCACTTTTTCCATAATTATTATATTTTATCAAAATAAAATCATCCAATGCTTATTTTTATCCTAAATTCTCGTAACAAAGTTTCTAAAAATTTATTTCCAACAGTATTTATTTATTTACAGCAAATGATATTGAATTAAATTCTTTTACTTCACTTATTTAATTAATTTACCACCATAACACCATATTTCCATAAATCTCAATTTATTACCAACCAAACCAACCCAATACCATTTTATTTTACCAAAATCCATTGTTTATTTAAAATAAACCATTTCAACTAATTTTTCATCTCTAATTTATTTTATTCCTCCATTATTAAATTATAACCACCGTTATAATTTAATTTCACAGGTAATCACCAAAACCAGGGTTGTTACAGACTCACCCCTTATAAAAATTGAGTCCCTGCAATTCCTAGAGAAGAGTTGTATTCAACACGATTTATTTCATCTAGCAAAGAAATATAAATAAGCTTGGGTTAGAGTTCTCACCCTGTAACGCCCCACTCCTAGACCCTCATCAGCAAAGAGTATTACGGAGGTAATACCGTCTGCTAATGCGGAGAATAGAGTATAATGGAAGCGACCAAGTGTAATCATGCTATAACTATCTACTAAATACGTCGAAGGGTGGTATCTATTTTTTTTCCAGATCCAGTGGTTCGACATATTTAATAAATACTTATAACGAAACTAAAAATGGCTAGTGATCTATCAGAACAAGCATAATAACATAGATGAATAACATTACAGAACAGCATCAGATATCATAACAAAGTCATAGCACAATACATCATCAAGTACATGTCCAAATAAAACATAATAAGTGGCTACACAACCACCGCTCACACATGTGAGTCAAAAATATGTACATCAGATAGTCTCAATAACAAAGTGACATAAAGACGGACTATGTAAAAGAAGCTATCTATCTATAGTGGATATGTCCAAAGCGGAAGCACAAGAGCAAGCTAAGTCCAGCGACCTAACCTGAAACAACTCGGTCTGACCCGAGCATAAAATACTCGGGTCAGGCTAGCTAAACAAATCAATTAGATAAACTGAGAGATAATAATGCGGTAACAGATAATGGTATAATACTTTTCCAAAGAAAAGAGCAATAAATAACCACATTACTAAAATGAACGATAGCATAACCACTACACAAAGTGAACTCTCCCAAAGAGAGGTATAATATCATAATGTCAAATAACATTGCCTCATCTCATCGGCATAATCAATAAGTAACAAAAGTGGTTTACGGAATATAGCTCCTACATAGAAGAAATCCGGAAACTGTGCCCAAAGGCAATAACAAAATAATATGGATCACTATCCATAATCAATGCCACAGCAAAAGAGTAGCTCCACCGAGCAATAATAAATATCTCAAAAATCAATGCAACAGAGCAAGGCAAATAGCGTCCATTGACACTATAACTCCATAGGATAGTCGCACTTACATCGTGTGGTTCCATAAAACCATCGTCGAACGACGCTACTCAAGTGAAGTATAAATCCACAGGAAAATATGCACGTGCTCCGACACTCAGTTCTTGTTGCCAAGTACTGTAAAAGATAGCGTACGCCCTGGAGCGATATGCTAGTAGGCGGTATTCCCATTGGAGTAGATGTCACTCAGACTAACGCCTAAAATCCTGCTCACGCAAGAGAAAGTGTCACACAGGGAGGTGCCACTCAGGCTATGACCACTCAAGGTCCAGTACTGGCTTTCACTTAGGAGATGTGTCACCAACATCCGGAGAGGAAGCCGAAAAGAGTTAACGTAATGTCCCATAACCACCGGTTCACACTGAACGGTTTCTTAACCTTCTATCAATTTCACAACAAAAGCAGTATAAAAGTCTATCTCATCTAATCGATAAACTAAGCCAAAGGCCAAAACGATCAATCGAAATGGTCGGGGGTTAAGCGGAAAGGAAAACGTACGGGTTCATAGGCCGTGTTTTTCCCCAACCGTTTAATCATCTCTCCACTTCTCTCGAAGTGCAAAAGAGTGTGTGTGGAGTTTTATTCTAGAAAATAATTGCGGAAAACGGATTTTTAATTGTTTAAAATCACTTTTAGAAATAGCCTTTGAAATTCTCCTATTATGGAGTAAATAATTTAATAATTAAAAATAATTCTAAATAATAGTATCAAAAAGCCATTTGAGTAAAAAAATCACTTTAAAACTCGTGCACGAATCTTGAGAACAATCTCGAAGAAATCGATAAAACTCCAGAAAAATTCAAAAAATATTCTAAGTGTTGGAAATCACTCAAAATGTGCTGTGAATCAAAGTTCAATAATTTATTTGGACCCGCAACTTGAAACCAAAAGGTCTAAAAGTTTTCAGGCATGTAGTCTAACACCCCTGCTCCATAACGCAAAAATAATTGTCCGAATCCGACTAGAAACGAAGTCACGGCGACGTCTCAAAGTTAGACCAAAACAGAGAATAAACACTGTTTAAACACAGTTTCTGGATGCTACTTTGGCCATAAAATTGAAATATCAAACGCACCCAGAATTGAATCAAATTTTGCTAAGTTGAGGATCTCGACCTCATCTTTCCAACGAGATCAAAATCGATGAAATCCGACATTGGACCTGCTCGCAGCGAGGTCACGAAGTTGGGTGTTTGCACTGAAATATAACCACTGTTTTTACACAGTTTCTGGGTGCTACTTCGGCGATACAAACGGAGTATCAAATACACGCAGATCTGAACCAAATTTTGCAGAGTTGAATATCTCGACCTCATCTTTCCAACGAGACTGAAATCGACGAAATCCGACATCGGACCTGCTCGAAGCGAGGTCACGAAGTTGGGTGTTTGCACTGAAATATAACCACTGTTTTTACACAGTTTCTGGGTGCTACTTCGGCGATACAAACGGAGTAACAAACGCACCCAGATCAGAACCAAATTTTGCAGAGTTGAAGATCTCAATCTCATCTTTACAACGAGACCAAAATCAATGAAATCCAACATAGGACCTGCTCGCAGCGAGGTCACGAAATTGGGTGTTTGCACTGAAATATAACCACTGTTTTTACAAAGTTTCTGGGTGCTACTTCGGCGATACAAACGGAGTATCAAACTCACCCAGATCTGAACCAAATTTTGCAAAGTTGAAGATCTCGATCTCATCTTTCCAACGAGACTGAAATCGATGAAATCTGACATCGGACCAACTCGCAGCGAGGTCGCGAAGTTGGATGTATGACTGGAATATAGGGTGAACACACTAATACTTTGCCGAATTTAACTAGCAATGTTACCTCTTTCCCAAGCAATAGAATAACCAAACACAAGAGTATGAAATCCCCAAGCAATGAGAAGAAGATCAAAGAGCTTCAACAATCAAAATGCACAAAAAACAAGGATTACAAAATAATTTCAGAAATTAAACAATGGATTAAAGGTGGGTTTTGTGATTGCTATTACCTTCCAGTGATTAGATTAAAACCCCTTTGACTTTGTTGAAGATTAATGAAGCTTTGCTTTAGGTTTGGAGGCCATTATTTAGTGTTTTGCTCATGGAATGAGATGTTGGCTAAAATAAATGGGTAGAAGATGGTTTATAGGCTAATGGAAGTGGGTTAGTGGGCCTAATACCCATTAGGACTTGGAATATGTTCTATATTTCAAGTTAGCTAATTTCTCTAAGTACAAACTACACATTATTAACCCATAAAATTTTAAAATATGTTACCAAAATAATTTTGCTATAGTTATAAAATTTTACATCACAATATTTGCCAACTTATAATTTAACCCCTAATTATCCCAAAACACCTTTTAGTTAAAATTGCCCAAAAATCACCGTTTTGCAATTAAATTGTAAATTAAATTTCCAATTCAAATATTGCACTATTTTACACATATAAAATTTTGCAATATTATAAATTTCCATTTACCCTAATTAATTTCCATTAAATTCTTCATTTTACACATAAGCCCAAAAATATTAATTTATTCAAAATAACTAACTTTTGAACAAATTAGCCACATTAAAATAATTCATTAATAGCTGCAATTAAATTAAAATCCCTGTAACAACCCGAGTTTTTCTAACACGAAAAACCGGACCATTTGTTAAGAAGAAGAGGTAGAAGAAGAAGAAAATAGAAAACAACAGCAGAATCTCACATACGCAGCGGAATAAAATATAATATATATCAACAGATCTTTACACAAATCAAACTATATCTGTTTTATACAATATATCATCAGAGTATACATCAACATCCATAACATACAACTGAATACACAACGGAAATATAATAGCAAGTACGGGTGTACGTATCGTCATCCAGCTCATCTCCTGAGCTCCACAGCATCATATCCTGAACCTGTTTATCTCGGTCTGACCCGAGCATCATATAAAACAATACCCGAGTCAGTCTGGAAAACCAGCGTGAGAAAATCACACTCAAATTGATTATTAAAGTTTCAAAATCCTTTGAAAACAAAAGTATCTCATAAGACCACGCCACAAATAAACATGTCGGGTTTTTACCTTACGATAGCTAAAACACTTTATATCAAAATCCTCTGATATTATAATAGTGTCTACAGAAAGTAAAATATAATCTAGCTGAAATGCTTGCATCTCACATTTCAACAATAGTTGGGCACAATCAAAACCGTACAAGGCACGTAGGAAGAATGGATTTCCAACGAATGACTAGGCACTGGGGTACCACCTGTCACAGTACGTGGCCTAGATCACAGTACCGAGGAGTACGCCCGCTCCCCTGCAACACAAGGCCGGAACCATCCCTTACTGGATGATCCCGAATAAAATCACCCCACGGTTGGGATCAGCAACCGCACCACTAAGCCGAAATAAAAAGGGACATCTAGACAGGGATGACCTTACCCTCCAGTGGGAGCTACCCACGAAGCCTTGCTGCATAACCCCTGATTTTCAGTCATTCCCGGTTGATGAGGTTCGAGGCTAAACGATACCTTTTAGAGAACATATCCCTTAGAATGCCCATCGTCCGTTGACGATGTTTCGCAAGCATTCGTCCATACCAGTCCGTCCTGGGTTTGAACGGAACCGAAGGCACTATTCCTACTACATCCATTTTGGAAATATCCTCAGGATTAGTAGCGACTAGCCCTTGCACTTCACAGCTCCATCTTCGACTCCGAAATCGTTACACGAAACGTACAAACCGAATCGAAGTGGTATTCGAGTCTCCAGACCTAGAATCCCGGTATACGGAAACTCGATCCCGGTCTCTTCGAAACGATCAGCGCATTTGGCCAATATTGATAGTCGGTTATTTAACTATCAATTAACATCCACAAGCAACCATCACACAATAAATAATTTCCCACATTATTTATTTGCCCAAATATCTTTCCAAGATATATTTCCAAATTTTCAAAACTCATTTGAAAACAATTTCAAAACAGTTTCCGTTTACGGAATACATTTCCAAATATTTATTTTCTCTGAAACACCAAGTACAAAACACTTAGATTTTAAAATAATCTTAAAACACTTTACTATAAATATACTTAATAATATTGAAATTAAAAAAAACTACTTTAATACCTTAACAAAATATATACTTAAGAAATATTTAAAATGAAACCACTTTACAAATATAAACTAAATTTCTCTTTTTAAAACAGAATAGCAAATCACTTTTATATAATTACTACAATAATAGATTTTTAAAAATACCTACTTTGAAAATTAACATTTAGAAATAATCAATTTTCTAAACATGCTTTTTAAAACATACTTAAAACTTTTAACTTATTTTTAAAATTGCTTTGAAAACGTACTTGGCTATCCAGAGAAATACACTTCTCATTTCCATCTTTTAAAAATAAATCAACATTTATTTTTAAACCAAACCATATCTTTTTATAAATCCCCACCTTGAATTTATATTCAAATATCCACTGATATTTTATTTTACTTTATAAACCCAGTTTATATCTCCAAAATCTCACTTCTCTTTTAAAATTTCAATTTTAAACAACTAAATCAATTTCCAATTGATTTTCCAATTTACTTTACTTTACTTTGAAATAAATTTCCTTTACTACTTCATTTATTTCAAAATACATTAACTTTTAGATTTATTCCTTTATTTGAGTTAAAACCCTTTTTAACTGAAAATACCAATTTTAAACTTCCAAAATTCCTTCTTTAGCCTTTAATTAAATTTAATCCTTACATTCAAAATAAATCCTTTATTCTTTAAATTTAATATCACTTTAGTTTAAAATTAATATTTCCCTTGTTATTTCGAAATTCCCTTATTCCAATTCACTTGAATTATTTACTTAAAATTTACTCTTTTATTTCTTTCAAAATCCAATTCAATATATTTTGATAACTCCTTTTATTGAAATATTCAATCCAACCATATCATCCAATATTTCAATCATCAATAAAATCATCACAGGATATCAATATTCATAGAACAGAATATCAAATAATCTAAATAATTTTGAGGAATCCAGTTGGATCCCTCCAACCTGTTTCCCTGCATCCAAAGACGTTAGCACAATACCAATTCCACTTCGAGGTGGAATATCGCGGTATATGGGTTTTATAAAATATCATCCGCTATTATGCGGCGCATAGGGTCTCATCCGCTATATAATGCGGGAATATCAACAACTCCAATATATACATATGCCAATATATATATTGGTATATACTACTATATATAGTATAGCATATTCAATCAATGCAACCATTCAATCAATTATTTAAATTTAACTATTTAAATTTAAATCTAACTGAGTGAGATTAACTCACCTTCGGTTTTGTTGCACAACCCACTTCTTCCTCAACTTGATTCCTTGTGATTATTGACCTTGTATAAATATTATATGGTTTGTTAATATTCGATCAATTTTGACAAGTCAATTTCTATCTAAAATTTTAAATGAATTTTCCTATGATAACCAATTTCCTTAACATCTAATAACTTGGTAAATTAAAATTGTAAATACGCATATTTATTTCTGCCTTTGAAATTACATCTATATATATTGTTTTTGCTTTCTTTATTATACATGATTACCTAATAGTATACACTTTATTCAACAAAACTTCTCAAACCAGGAAAAGTTTCAACTTTAACTACATATAATTTTTCTTTATGAACCAAAACTGATTTTGCTTTACTGTTCTTAACTTTATATATTTTTATCCAAATTTTGTATATCTACACAATTATACATAAATCCCTAAATTGAATAGAATAAACAGTAAGTATACCTCACTGCTTCGACGAACTCGCCTACGAACAACCCCCCGATCTCCGGAAATCGCGAGTGCTTGCAGCAACCACCACACGGCTCACTAAAACCCTAGCTTCACGTCGACGAACACCCACAGCTGGCCGTGCTCTAGTTCTCTATCGCAACCTCCGCTACCACCCAAGCGACACCCAACCTTAAATCGCGACATCACTACCCAGCTTTGCCGAAGACCACATCGAAACAACCCAGCCCTTCGAACGAGATCGACTGCTCACGTCTTCTTCCTCAATCCAAGCAGTAGCGCCACCGCTTCCAGGCGTCTCGCCAACTTCCCATCGCAGTTGCAGCCCACGCTCGCTTCCTCCCATCCCCCATCTGACAGTCGCGAATCCCTCAATGTCGATCGACTTGGTCGCATACCCTAGAACGACTTCGAAACAGCAGCAGAAAATATCGCGTAGGGCAAGGATGAGTCGACAATGGCTGATGGAATAGCCGAGTTCGCAGCAATGAGATTTCGAAGGCGTTGATTTTTGAAACTCGTTATTTTCTTTTTGGGTTCCAGCATCGCAACCATGGAGATTGTTATTGAGCTGTAACTTCGAAGTAAACAGATGTTTAAAAAGGGGAAAGGGATGGAACGAATTTTAACTCTGATTTCTTGAGAGAGGACGCGTGTTATTCCAGGGAGAACACGTGTTATGAACTGCCTTGCGTGTCTGCATAGGCTTGCTATAGGTGTTGAGAAATGAAAGCAAAAAGCACTGATGGGAGATATATTGACCAGTTATAATATTAAATTTCCGATTTAATTTCAGCGCGTTTACATTCCGTACGATCACACGACAACTCCAAATACTACGAAAATTGAAATCCAATAATAATACAATATTACGGATCCAATGGAACTGGTTTCACTGAATTCCGAGACTGTGCCTCGGACGGCTATTTTTAAATATCGATTCAAACGATATAATTTCAAAACTGAATAAAACAGTTTGAAATTACATTCTGAAGCTTCTATTACCTTTAGTATTATCATTACGAATTTTACGAGCTTTCAAAATATTTTTAATTAACTTAGAATGCCAGATTTACTATTTTATCCAACTTCAAATAAATTTAATTTGATTATTAAATTACTCGATAAACAATGATATTTGAAATTTAAGTTTATAATTAACCTCTGAATATTTAAAATTAATTAAATATTCCAATTTCAAATGCTCAAAAATTCCGGGTCGTCACATTCCTCCCCCCTTAAAAGAATTTCGTCCCCGAAATTACTAGTTAGGAAGAATGATTCAATCCCCGTTAACTATTTCCTCAATTCCAAATAGTTTCAAACAATTTTAACAATACCCAAACAATTTTTTTATTAATGATACACTAATCATCTTTTAATTTCCCAAACTTATCCATAAGTTCAACCCATACCACCTGCTTATCCATTCAAATTTAAATTTGAATTCAAATTTTAATTTATCAAAATTTTCCAAAATTTTTCTAACTCCCTAAATTTCCGAAAAATTTCGCCAGCGTCTCCTTTGCACGGCTAGCTCGGTACTACTACAAAATGGCTCTACGGCCTCCCAATCTCAAAAAGAAAACAAAAAGCCAAGTGGCTGGATCAAAAACCCAATCAAATTTCATATAGAATTTCAAATACATACCTTTTTGTCGGGCCATTAAATTTTATCTTCTAAAATCAAAAATCCCAATTTATCCATTGCTTTTATATACCTGTATATCCTATTAAGCAATAATATCCATTCACAATTCCAAAGTCATTTTATCGACTTCTTTACAAATTTCCAATATTTGTTTTACTTAAGCCCGTACGATGCACATATATCATCCGTACGCAATATCACATTTGATCGCTCAATCGATCACACAATTTCACTTCCGAACTAGTATCGTCCACCCGACTTCCTAGTGCGGACTCAGATCTGGTTCCTTGATCAGAAACCGTCATTCTCCTTGCATAGCCACAAACTATGATAGAGAATATCCAGAATCAATCAACAATCCATATCCAGGCTCGCCATCGAAAATCGAGTGAAAAATTCCAACTCGGATCGATATATCTATCTCGAAATTCTGTGTTCGACATCTGGACCAAAAAGCTATGCGAATAAAATAATATACGTACACCTTACGTAATTAGCCCAATTGATTATTAGTTATATCAATTCTCCTTTATTCACATTCCTTTTTGATTGTTATCCCTTTATTCATAACTATCTCATTTCACAACTTCAATTTTAGTCTTCATTCAACTATTTACTTAGTATATTTATTTTATTTTATTTTATTTTCTATTCCAAAATTACTAAGTATACCTCCAATACAAATTTTCTTAAGAATTTCATTCTTCAATTCTTAAGTTCATATAAATTTTCTTATACTTATTTACTACTTCATTTCCAAATTTTTTCCTTAAATTCAATTCATCTCCAACTTCCAAAAATGAATTTTATTTAGCTCGAAAACAATCCAAGTTAATTCATTAAATAACTATTTCTCAACTTATTTAAACCACTCCTCTGTTGAGTTCAGTTTCCATTCAACATTTACTTAAGTCAATAACTTAAGTTTATTTTTCCATTTAACCAACCCTTTAAAGTTTTATTTCCATCTTTCATTTGATTCTTATTTAATCAAATTCCATCCATTTATTTATTTAATATAAGTGGTTTATTCACTCAATCGTTATGAATTTTATTTTCCAAACTCAATTCATCTGGAATTATTTTATTAATAACCAGGTCATTTCCAATTTACTTTCACTTATTTGGATTTCATTCGCAATTCAAACCATCACTACTTTAATCCAATTTCATTAACTCACAGTTCAATTTCATTAACTAATTTATTATCTAATTAGTTCCTCCGCCGGTTAAAATTAAATACTTGCTTTTTAAATCCCAAATATCACTTCACTTAATCATCTTAAATTCAATTTATTTTATAATTCAAGTTTGGATTTATTTAAAAATTAAGATTGCTCATCTTAGTCGTTTCCATTTGATAATTACAATTTCAAATTATAACTCTTAATGGTTCAAAGAAATGAATTCCCATTTATGACTTACAATTTCATTTCTATTCATAAGTTTTAACTTACTTACTTAAGACCTGGGACTATTCATTTAAGTCCATTTCATCTTTATAATCAAATTTCAAATTATTACACTTAAGAACTTAAGAATATGAATTTCTTTCCACAATTATAAGCATTTTACATTACCTTTATATCGAATTCAATTCGACTTCAACTTACTTACATTTAATTCAATTCCAATTCTCAATTTTATTTAACTTATCCTAAGTTAAATTCAAATATATTTTATTCACCTTCATATACTCGAATTAAATTTTAATTCTAGGATACAATTTTATACAAGTTTTACAATTCATTCACCTTCAAGTTCTCTAACTCTTTTATCTACCAGCTTATATTACTCATTGAGTTAATTTCATCTCATAATTATAATCCCAGAATTTAACTTTCATTCCTTTCTTATTTCAATCAACTTCATTCTATACTTTATATTGTTGATTCATTTAAATTTCCACATTTATATTTTAAATAGAATTCCCAGAATCCAATTGCCCGGTTTTATTTCAAAACCATTTTGAATCCATAAATAACTCATACACATCTGGTATATCACATCAAACCCCAATTTCCAAAATAATCTGCTTTTACCAAACAATTTTCCCTTTGAATTTCAAAACCAACCCAGTTCACAATCATTTCCAATTTAAAACAGTTTGGTAGCAATTTCTCTTTGGAAACTCGAAAATAGACATCGATGATGCTGCAGTCATCACCGAAATTATTTCCCAGCGACCAAAAGAGAATTTAATGCTTTTATCACTTTAAAACTTTTCAAACAATTTTAAATCCCAAATCCCACCAGATTTCAATTCAATTTCAAAAATATTCATGAAATAATATCACTATTATTTTCCCGAAACCTTCAAAAACTATTTTTAAATCCAAAGGAATTTAAACCTTTCCCAAAACTTCAAATTCAAAATCCATTAAATTTTATATCCAAACATTACTCTGGAATTCTATCACATTTTATTTCAAGTTATAAGTCACTTTTACCATTTACATTTACAAATTTCATTTGTTTATGAATTAATCTCATTTGATTATAAATCACATTTGTAATTTACATTTGTATATAAAGTTTATTTCAATTTATAAATTTCATTTATAGTCTATATTCTCAAATTCCATTTGTTATATAAATTTATTCTTTAACTTAGGTTATAAGTTTCAATTTCTACCCAATAATGAGACTAACTCATTATTGTCATTTTCTAACAACCAAGCATCCAAATATATAACTATAATAATTTCAAATAATTATTTCTTTTATATACAAAATAATTTGGGCAAAATTATTTCATTCACCCTATTTAAAACAATATTGTGTCGAACTATTCTATTCAAGTGTTTAGAAACCCCTTCGATACAGTTGTACAGACTGTGCCGACGAAGGTTCATATGCCACTCAATAAACCAACCAACACAATATAAAACCATTTTATATTCACTAACAAATACGCGCTCATATCTATTAATACTCTCAAAATTCCCACCAGAGCCAAGGTTATCGCCAACCTCGCTCTGATACCAAGTGTAACGTCCTAGGCTTTTCAACCTTCAGCAACGGTTCACGACCGGTAGGCTTTTCAACCATCCCAGCCCCGCTGTGGCTCACAGTGATACCTCGGGTTTGCTTTTACGGCCACCCTCTCGAGTCGCAACCAACCCCAAAAGGCCTTATACTACCCCCGGGGACATGTAGGGGTAAGAGTCTCCCGTTCGCCACCTAACGCAAAGCGAGAACCCCCTATCACGCTGTAATGTAGCAAACCCGATCCCGGTCTCTTCGAAACGATCAGCGCATTTGGCCAATATTGATAGTCGGTTATTTAACTATCAATTAACATCCACAAGCAACCATCACACAATAAATAATTTCCCACATTATTTATTTGCCCAAATATCTTTCCAAGATATATTTCCAAATTTTCAACACTCATTTGAAAACAATTTCAAAACAGTTTTCGTTTATGGAATACATTTCCAAATATTTATTTTCTCTGAAACACCAAGTACAAAACACTTAGATTTTAAAATAATCTTAAAACACTTTACTATAAATATACTTAATAATATTGAAATTAAAAAAAACTACTTTAATACCTTAACAAAATATATACTTAAGAAATATTTAAAATGAAACCACTTTACAAATATAAACTAAATTTCTCTTTTTAAAACAGAATAGCAAATCACTTTTATATAATTACTACAATAATAGATTTTTAAAAATACCTACTTTGAAAATTAACATTTAGAAATAATCAATTTTCTAAACATGCTTTTTAAAACATACTTAAAACTTTTAACTTATTTTTAAAATTGCTTTGAAAACGTACTTGGCTATCCAGAGAAATACACTTCTCATTTCCATCTTTTAAAAATAAATCAACATTTATTTTTAAACCAAACCATATCTTTTTATAAATCCCCACCTTGAATTTATATTCAAATATCCACTGATATTTTATTTTACTTTATAAACCCAGTTTATATCTCCAAAATCTCACTTCTCTTTTAAAATTTCAATTTTAAACAACTAAATCAATTTCCAATTGATTTTCCAATTTACTTTACTTTACTTTGAAATAAATTTCCTTTACTACTTCATTTATTTCAAAATACATTAACTTTTAGATTTATTCCTTTATTTGAGTTAAAACCCTTTTTAACTGAAAATACCAATTTTAAACTTCCAAAATTCCTTCTTTAGCCTTTAATTAAATTTAATCCTTACATTCAAAATAAATCCTTTATTCTTTAAATTTAATATCACTTTAGTTTAAAATTAATATTTCCCTTGTTATTTCGAAATTCCCTTATTCCAATTCACTTGAATTATTTACTTAAAATTTACTCTTTTATTTCTTTCAAAATCCAATTCAATATATTTTGATAACTCCTTTTATTGAAATATTCAATCCAACCATATCATCCAATATTTCAATCATCAATAAAATCATCACAGGATATCAATATTCATAGAACAGAATATCAAATAATCTAAATAATTTTGAGGAATCCAGTTGGATCCCTCCAACCTGTTTCCCTGCATCCAAAGACGTTAGCACAATACCAATTCCACTTCGAGGTGGAATATCGCGGTATATGGGTTTTATAAAATATCATCCGCTATTATGCGGCGCATAGGGTCTCATCCGCTATATAATGCGGGAATATCAACAACTCCAATATATACATATGCCAATATATATATTGGTATATACTACTATATATAGTATAGCATATTCAATCAATGCAACCATTCAATCAATTATTTAAATTTAACTATTTAAATTTAAATCTAACTGAGTGAGATTAACTCACCTTCGGTTTTGTTGCACAACCCACTTCTTCCTCAACTTGATTCCTTGTGATTATTGACCTTGTATAAATATTATATGGTTTGTTAATATTCGATCAATTTTGACAAGTCAATTTCTATCTAAAATTTTAAATGAATTTTCCTATGATAACCAATTTCCTTAACATCTAATAACTTGGTAAATTAAAATTGTAAATACGCATATTTATTTCTGCCTTTGAAATTACATCTATATATATTGTTTTTGCTTTCTTTATTATACATGATTACCTAATAGTATACACTTTATTCAACAAAACTTCTCAAACCAGGAAAAGTTTCAACTTTAACTACATATAATTTTTCTTTATGAACCAAAACTGATTTTGCTTTACTGTTCTTAACTTTATATATTTTTATCCAAATTTTGTATATCTACACAATTATACATAAATCCCTAAATCGAATAGAATAAACAGTAAGTATACCTCACTGCTTCGACGAACTCGCCTACGAACAACCCCCCGATCTCCGGAAATCGCGAGTGCTTGCAGCAACCACCACACGGCTCACTAAAACCCTAGCTTCACGTCGACGAACACCCACAACTGGCCGTGCTCTAGTTCTCTATCGCAACCTCCGCTACCACCCAAGCGACACCCAACCTTAAATCGCGACATCGCTACCCAGCTTTGCCGAAGACCACATCGAAACAACCCAGCCCTTCGAACGAGATCGACTGCTCACGTCTTCTTCCTCAATCCAAGCAGTAGCGCCACCGCTTCCAGGCGTCTCGCCAACTTCCCATCGCAGTTGCAGCCCACGCTCGCTTTCTCCCATCCCCCATCTGACAGTCGCGAATCCCTCAATGTCGATCGACTTGGTCGCATACCCTAGAACGACTTCGAAACAGCAGCAGAAAATATCGCGTAGGGCAAGGATGAGTCGACAATGGCTGATGGAATAGCCGAGTTCGCAGCAATGAGATTTCGAAGGCGTTGATTTTTGAAACTCGTTATTTTCTTTTTGGGTTCCAGCATCGCAACCATGGAGATTGTTATTGAGCTGTAACTTCGAAGTAAACAGATGTTTAAAAAGGGGAAAGGGATGGAACGAATTTTAACTCTGATTTCTTGAGAGAGGACGCGTGTTATTCCAGGGAGAACACGTGTTATGAACTGCCTTGCGTGTCTGCATAGGCTTGCTATAGGTGTTGAGAAATGAAAGCAAAAAGCACTGATGGGAGATATATTGACCAGTTATAATATTAAATTTCCGATTTAATTTCAGCGCGTTTACATTCCGTACGATCACACGACAACTCCAAATACTACGAAAATTGAAATCCAATAATAATACAATATTACGGATCCAATGGAACTGGTTTCACTGAATTCCGAGACTGTGCCTCGGACGGCTATTTTTAAATATCGATTCAAACGATATAATTTCAAAACTGAATAAAACAGTTTGAAATTACATTCTGAAGCTTCTATTACCTTTAGTATTATCATTACGAATTTTACGAGCTTTCAAAATATTTTTAATTAACTTAGAATGCCAGATTTACTATTTTATCCAACTTCAAATAAATTTAATTTGATTATTAAATTACTCGATAAACAATGATATTTGAAATTTAAGTTTATAATTAACCTCTGAATATTTAAAATTAATTAAATATTCCAATTTCAAATGCTCAAAAATTCCGGGTCGTCACAATCCCAATTTTAATTTATTATTTTGTAATCGCAATCATGGGTTGTTACACACCCTAAACACGAGAAGATAGAAAACCAGGAAAAGATCGCTCGATAAATTCTCTGGTTTCCCATGTACAGTCATTGGGATTTGTGGACCATTAAATTTTAACGAGTGGAACATCTTTGTTTCGAAGGCGTTTAATCTCCGAAGCAAGTACACGAAAAGGATTTTGCATAATTGATAAGTTTGGTGAGATCTCAAGCTCTTGCAAAACATAAGAGTCATCAGCATAACCTAAATCTCGAAGACATTTAAGGAGTTGAGATTCATGAAATACGTCGTGAATACCAGTAAACTAAGCAGGAAGTGATTCACGATGAGCAATTGGGCCAATACGTTCAGTAGTTGGGAATGGTCCTATATCAAGGAGCCAAATTCCCTGGACCGACTAAGACACATTACCCTTTTCAATTGAAAAACTCGAAGGAACACAAGGTCACCAACAGAGAATTCTAGAGGCTTCCTACGGTTGCCCGCATAGGATTTATGTCTGCTCCGTGCCTATATCATTCTTTGACAAATGAGATCGATCTTTCAGAAGCTTCACTAGTAGAGTCAGAACTTAGCACAACTTTGTCCGGACTCCAACCAACAAGATAGTGACCGACATGACCTTCTGTATAAAGCTACGAAAGTAGCCATACTGATATTAGATTAACAACGACTGTGGTAAGAAAACTCAACAAGAGGTAGGTGATCTCCCCAAATACCACCAAAATCATACGACTGCATAAATGCAAGTCACTAAATAATTGCACTAAGGCAAGTCAAACACAAGGAATGGATTTTATAATTTCTTTTGCTAATCAAATGTTCTTAGAGTTTTCAAATCCATTATCTTCATAAACAAACTTCAAATTTCAACACTTGAAAACTTAAATTTTAATTTAATCTCATTACTCCTTATTTAAAGTAAATAAAATTTGAGTTGTTTCATCCTCTAATTCTACTATAAATATACTACAGTTTGTAACATATTTTTCCACACTAATAATCAATCTCAAAACAATTTCATGCAATGCTTGAAAAGCACAATTATTATTATTAGACCCTTCATCGATGGCTAATTACACATAGCTATCTCCCTCGCCCATTTGCTACTATTATGGACTTTGAGTCTTACATAACTCATTTAGGGGATACTAAAACTACTCAAAACCCATGGAAATTTTTGTTTTCAATTTTATTTCTCAAAATTTTCTATGTGTCAAAAATTTCCGGAAAAAAATCAGTAGAGTCTCCTTTGTACGGAGGGTCTTTTACAATATTACAAAAATGATTTATATAATATACATCGACCATTAGGTCAGAAACACAATATATATCAATCTTTAAGTACACTTCAAAATTTAATCCGAAAACATACCTTTCTTTTTAGCATTTTGAAACCGAGTTAGCTTAATCTTATATAT
This sequence comes from Allium fistulosum, assembly GCA_030737815.1. Taxonomy (NCBI): domain Eukaryota; kingdom Viridiplantae; phylum Streptophyta; class Magnoliopsida; order Asparagales; family Amaryllidaceae; genus Allium; species Allium fistulosum. Next base: position 6,688,143 of record JASFAW010000015.1, read on the forward strand.
GAGCCTTTTGCTCAAAATAAAGTCCAACTATCCACTTTCACATGTACTTAACTAAAATAAATCATATTAGGCTACATTCATAAAGTATGAAGCACTAATTTGACTATTAAGGGAAATAAATCATTTTATTCTACTTCAGACCTGCTGTAAAGAACTTAGGTTTTGACATAGCAAACTTCAAAATCTGAGAAGAATTATAAAATGAAAGTTGTTCTACTAAGTCTAAGATTTTCAGAAATATAAATATCATCAAAATCAGACTCACGGTTTGAAAGTTATGCTAAATTTACTTTCAGCTTAAATCTTAGAATTTTTTATAATAGGACAAAGATGTCCATCCATTTTCAAACCCATTTTAGACTGAATAAAATGCAAAATCTTCCAAAGTGGTAAAGTGAATATTTATAGCTTACTAAAAGAACTTTCGTTTACAAGAGGATTGAGCTCATTTGGAGTTATAAATCTCAAGTTATCGCTGTTTTAGTACAGCACTTTTCCAAATGAAATTTCAGCTTTTAAAATCAATTTAAAATTTGAAATTCCCAAACAATTCTAATTCCAAACAATATTTTCTAAACAAGCTTTTTATGCTAAATCCTTTATTACATGGTCCTCTTTTCCGAAAAGCTAAGACATTCAAAATTATAATTAACTTCATGTAATCTTCTTTTAAAAGAAACAATTCACTAATTGGAAACACTTTTATCACTTTACACAATCAAGTTTTTCAAACAATTAACTTTGAAGACTCGTTTTGAATGATATAACTAATCTCTTCCATTATCAAGAGATAATTATCCATTCAAATAAATTTTGGAGTTACATATTAATTTTTTTATATTGTTCTCGTAATTTAAAATGATTGCATCTCATGCCTTATTCATTTATTATACCTTGAACTTCTTAAAATAGCATTTTATAATCATTGAACCATTCAAATTCATATTTCCTCTTATCACAAAATTAAATTTCCATTTTATTATCAACATAAAACTAGCTAAGGTTGATAATTAACTCAAACTTGTTTTCAAAAGAATTTTACAAATTCATACCAACAAATTTTTAATACTATCAAAATTTAAAAACAAAAGCTTGCTCACAAATTCATGCTAAAAGTCTAAAATTAGAATTTCTTCATTTTCTTTAAGATAAAGTTTTATACCTTACCATCTATTATTATTCAAACAACTAAGTGTCAAAATAAATTTTCATAGTCATCATTTATAACTTTGTACTAAAATATCCTTTCAATTGATATTTTAATTTTCTAACCAATGTATTTTCTTAGCTTGAATACATCATTTTATTAATCAATGCATCACATAATATTTTCTTCCAGTTAAGATATCTCCATATTTAGAATTATTTACTCTACTTACTAAGATTACCATATGATATCATTTTTTAGATTCCTATAGGTTATACTTACATAACCAATTAAAAGCATAACCATATTCAATTTCACATATACCAAATAATATAATGGCATTGCCTCGCCATTTATTTATAGTGAATGACTTTATTAACTGGCTGCAGAGTTGACCAAATGGTCAAAACTGCCTCGCCATGGATCTCAACAATCACTAAGGTTCGATGGCTGCATTTGTCATCTAAAATAAAAATTAAAACTCAATCTCGTATTATTTCATTTTCAAACTTTTATTTATTACAACTCGATTTACTATGTCTGACTGTCTCATCATAGTGTTTAGGAAATTCCTATCGATAATGTTGATATAGTGCATCGACTAGAATTCTTAAAACACTCAATGGACAATACAACACAAAAATCATTTTCTATATGATAAACATGCCTCTTATATAATTTTACAAAATATCTTTTATTTGCCTCAATAAACAAAATTCAATTATACATATAAGTATATCTTCTATTAGAAATATTTGCAATTTAAATTGTTGCTTTCAGTCATCATCATTTTTTCTCAAAAGCTCTTTTAATAATCCCAATTCTTACAAACAATCACTTTTATAATACATCCATACAATTCTCAAAACATTATATATATATATCCAATTTAACCCTTGGTTTAATTTCACTTATGAATTAAATTTCATTTTCTCAATTTAAACTCTTTAATACTCCTTGTGGTAGCCACACTTTGGTGATACTGCAAATTCTTATTGAGTAGATTTCTAATTCCCTATTATAATGCCTACTCAATATGAAATTATTATTTTATTAAACATCTATGTAACTATAAACCAAACAAACATTATTTAAAACATCTACTAAAGGTGCTCAGTGAAAACAGTACCATCGTTTCCGCTGCGCAACACTGATCACTCCAAAATCAAGACACACAATTTAAATCTAAGCAATCTGAGGTCTAATTTCTACTATTTTATAAATATCAATTTTTAGCAAAAGTGACATTTAAAATCTTATAATATTTTAAAAACTTATTATCTAACCCCAAGGACACAAAAAGGTTAAAGGCACGATTAAGGATAACGACGATTAGGGACTATGTTAACACTTGTATTATACTTCGATGTACTATAATATATGTTCTGTTCTGTGTTTATCATATTTTGTTCTGAACGCTGCTCTGATACAAAGTTGTGACGCCCCACCCCGAGACCCAGATTAACAAAGAGCATTACGGAGTAATATTGTCTGTTAATGTAGAGTAGGGCTGGTTTGGAGCGACCATCCGTAAGCTTTGTCTTAAACAAGTATTGAATACATCATTGGGTGCTCTAAAAAAAATTCTTTTACCTTTCTCAAGTGGATCGACATACTCAATAAATGTTTTAACATAAAACTATGGAGGCTAACGGCTCTATTAGAACAAAATATAACAACAACGGATACTATAGATCACCGAACAACAGTCACACATATATATACAGATACATCATAGTACACTACATAGTGATACACCAGTGGTGGTACATAGAACACAATATATACATCGAGTCAAAAAGAATATGTACATATCAGAGTTCACAAAATAACTACAAGGCTACACAAAAGATGACTAGCATCCAAAAGAAAATAAGAAAATCCATAGCGGAAGTAGCATAGAAGAAATCTACAGCAGGTGACTAACCTGAAAAAATCGGTCTGACCCGAGTATATAAAATACACGGGTCAGTCTAGCTTAAATAAACTGATTAGTATATGATAGATGAAGTATAGGGATAAATGATAATATTTCTTCTCAAAAGAGAAGGAGCAACACTAAAGATACAGATTGACTACCAAAATATCATATGAGGGTTTATCGAAAGAGGCAAGTTCAACTACAACGTCAATTAGTCACAAATATTCGCCTCATATCATCGACATTAATAACAACCAATATAATGGCGTCCATCAACACCATAACTCCTAATTAGGAAATCAAAAATATCAAATAAATGCCAAAGGATGGCAACCACAAATAATTCCTAAATAGAAAATCAAAAATCTCAAAAATACTCCAAAGGATGGCAACCACAAATCCCAATATGTAGAACTCGGTTAAGAGTTCAAAACTCCAAAATGTAATCACCATATAATAAATCCTCAAACGGCTCAATGGCCCAATAATCTCAAAATAGCAAAAACATTAGGAAATCACAAATAAATCAATAAATATCACAATAGATGGATTCATATCACAAAAGATGCACGTTCTCAACAAAATGGCCGAAGCCCGCCAAGTACTGTATCACAAATATGGCACCTAATATGACCCGAAGGTCAAACATCCCGAAGGACAAGCAGCTAAAAAGCCAAATGACCTGAAGGTCCAGTATTGGCAATCAACCCGAAGGTCCAATATAAAGTGTCACCAACTTCCAGATAGTAACCAAATCAGTGACAACAGTGTGTCCCATACCACACGTTTTCACTTAACCGTGTACTATAAGGTAGTTAATTTCACTCTTGTGTATGACCTCAATCGAACAAGTCTAGAATTAACCGAAAAAGTAAACGCATTTGTCCCATACCACATGTTTTAATAAATCGTTTAAATCTCTTCCTCATTCGCTCAAAGAGTACAAAAATGTGCATTTTATATAGAAAATACTTTGCTTCGAGAAAACTAGTTTTTAAAATAATTTTTGGAATCGTTTGGAAAACAAACCTTTGAAATTCTCTTTATTATAAAGAATATATATTTTTAATTGCTTTAAAAATAATTATAAATATTGTAAAATATTTATTTCAAAAGCTATTTTATCATAAAAATCATTTCAAAATCGTTTTAGAAAACACGTGCTCGAAAACAGCATAAATCACGGAAAACGCCAAAAAATCAACATATGAAATCGTCTCAAAAACATGTCAATCCGGAGTACGGATCAACAATAATGTTGGCTTACCTATTGATAGGTTAAAGCCCTTTAAAACACTCTAAAATATCACAAGAATTTGTCACAAGAATCACTGGAATAAGCAAATTAATCAAAACAGTGCACAGAACACAAAAGAAAACAACTGGACGAACAAAACATCATGGGTCGACCCAGAAAAGGCTAAGGTCGACCTTGGGGTCGACCCATATATGCCTTAGGTCGACCCTAGGGTCGACCCCCAATGTTTCTGGGTCGACCTGAAGGTCAGAAATTCTACAGGCTTTCTGCTTGTTCAATATGCAACTTTGAGCACGGATTTCAGGTGCTTCCACAGTGATTCAAGCTACGAAATTTGACATGCACATACGACTAAACATAGACAATGATCCGGAAAAGATTTCACTCAATTCCGGTATGGCTACAGGCTTTTTTCCTGTTCCACATGCAACTTTGAGCACTGATTTCAGGTGCTTCCACAGTGTTTCAAGTTACGAAATTTGACATACACATACAACTAAACTTAGACAATGGTCTGAAAATGATTTCACTCAATTTCGGTATGAAACCAAAGAGATATGGGTTCGAAAAGTTGAACCCAGACAAGTTCTTTACTATAAACTAGAAATCTCACGTTTATAATTTACAGTAAATCAAAACACAATAGAAACTGAACAAATTTCTTACAGGCAATTATATTTAAGCTAGAAATATGAGTTACTACTCACCTTGATATGTTTTAAGCAACTTGAAAAGCAAGCTGGTGACTTTTTGGCCTTGAGAAGCTTTAGGAGCCTATAAAAAGAGAATACACAAACATGCAACATGAAAAAGAGAAGTTACAGACAACCCAAACTTCTCAAAAAACAAAAAATGGATGAGATAATTTATGGTTTTGATATTGATTACCTGCTAGGAATTTGATTTACAAATTTTACTTCAATTTCTCTTTTGATTTTGTTCAATTTGGAGCTTGGTTTGATTAGTTAAGAGAAGGTTGCCATTTTTCTTTTTTTGGTTTGTTTTAGGAAGGAGAAGCAAAATGAGGAATGTACATACAGGCATTTCCTTCCTCCAGATTACTCCAGAAATGGGTTTTGGGCTTAACCCATTACCCTAAAATCCTAAATATTAACACTTAGTTAAATTTAGCTATGTTTCATCTTTTTTTTCTTCATATTTTACCATATTTACACATATTTTGACTAAATAAATTCATACAACATATTTCTATGTTTATAAAATTGTTTTCCAACATACAAAAATTAATTTTAGCCATTTAAAATTATTTTCCATCATTAAATTCTTATTTTTATTTAAATGCTTCAATTTACATTATTATTTTCACAAATCGATATTTTTAACAACAAAATTACATAAAATTATTTCTCTTATTTATATTACCCTAACAAACCATGTTAAAAATATTTTAACATCCAAATATTGATTTTAACTAATATTCCATATTTTATTTACAATATTATCCATACTTAATTTTAATACTTCATTAAAATTAATAGAAATCAATATTTTATCACTATTTCCACAATTATTATATTTTATCAAAATAAAATCATCCAATGCTTATTTTTATCACAAATTCTCATAAAAAAGTTTCTTAAACTTTATTTCCAACATTATTTATTTATTTACAACAAATGATATTGAATTAAATTCTTTTACTGCACTTATTTAATTAATTTACCACCGAAACACCATATTTCCATAAATTTCAATTTATTACTAACCAAACCAACCCAATACCATTTTATTTTACCAAAATACATTGTTTATTTAAAATAAACCATTTCAACTAATTTTTCATCTCCAATTTATTTTATTCCTCCATTATTATATTATAACCACCGTTATAATTTAATTTCACAGGTAATCACCAAAACTAGGGTTGTTACAGTATGTGTATATTCTTGCATGATTAAAACTCTTATCGTAGCGACTTAGCATTAGGAGTCGTAAAGCTGAGCTTCGACAGATTGACTCATTGTTGAGAGTTGTATTGTTGAATGTGAAATGCACAAGGGTCGAAGAACAGGGTGTAGCGGTGAAATCAACATGAAACTTGAACTCGGAGATGCTACAAGAAATTAGTTCGGTGGTGAGGCGGTTTGGTTCTGGCTGTCAAAGTTGGCTTGGTGGTAAAGTTGACATGGGGGCCCGAACAAGAAAACGGGTTCGGTGGAGTGGTTGGATCGGTGGCTGAGTAGGGAATTTGGTTCGGTGGGGTGGCGGTCCGGGTCTTAATGGTGGAACTGGTTCGGTGAGGGGTCAGTTCGAGGGGGCCGAGCATGAAACTCGGTTTGGTGGGGCTCGGGTTTGGTCCTAGCTTGTGAAGTTGGTTCGAGTCATGGGTGCTTTGGTTTGGCTATGGGTTAAGGGGTCTTGCTTCACGGTCATAGGATGGACCCGAACAAGGCATGGAGATGAGAGAACTTCATCGTAACATGGTGATACTTTGGCAACTTCTTTAGGACGTGTTCCGGAGTTCTCGGGGGCAATGAGGAGTGGAATAGACAACTCCAAGCAACTTAGGATGACCTTGGATTCTATGCGATAACAGAGGAAGCAATGGAGTGACACTTTGATGTGATGAGTTTGGGACCATAGTATGATGGCTTTACGACTTACGATGAGTGTTTAAAGGCATTCCAAAGATGACGTCTTAACGAAGGGAGTCGTGGCGGTGATTCACAAGGACGTTCAATGATGAGGGCTTGCGAGTGGGATTTGCGACTATGTCCTACTGTAGAGATAGCCATGATGAAATAATGATTGAATTCCATTATGGAGACGCTTGTAAAGGGATTGCTAATAACTCGAAGGCTTTTAGTGGGCTCGTACAGAATGGGTATGTGAGGCCGCCCAACTAGATTTGTGATTATGTTCGAATCTTGTGATAGTAGATTATGTTGGGCTTTGCGATTGTTGGCCTGGCTCCTAGCCTTTCATAGTGGCATGGATTCGAGCACCAATGAAACCGGGATTTCGATTGGGTCCCTGGTTTGCTGTTATGTCATATGAATTATCATATATCCAATGCACATGAGTGATGGTAAGGATTGTTTGATGTATGTTATGTTTTCCATGGTTGTTTATCACTCTAGGGTGTCATAGGTACTTTCGACCGTATAAATAGGCACTGGACATTATACTTCGAGTGTAGTACATTTATATGGTTCTGATAGTAGATTAGCATATAGCGACTGTTATGTGCTAGCCCTTTGGATGTAAGGACGGGTCGTGTATGGTTCTCATACCCTATGCTCCTGTTTACTATATACAGTTTTTATAGTATTTTTAAGATGATGTATCGCTCATACCAGACTGTTGTCTGACCCGAGGTTTTATACTTTGCTTCTTATTATCTCGGGTACTCTTGAATGAGTAGATTATGGTTAACAGGTTTGGATAGCGCATGGAGCTGTATGGAGTACAAGTAGGAGGTTATGATTTCATATATCTATACTTTGGAGCTTACTATCGCTTATATTCCGTTATGCAATACTATGGAGCTGTGTCAGTACTTGTATTTTTGAGAGACAGTTATAAGTTTATTTTGGAGATTTGGATGTATATACACTTTATTTCAGTATTTATATAGTCTATGAAACTAATGCACTTTGATGTTCTTATTTATTATTCATTTGATTATACTACTATCTCACCTATTTTACATCTATGTTATTATATTATATTTTGTCTATGCACTATGAGATGTTCTACAGGGTCCATGCTTGGATTTTTATTACTTTACACCTTTGTCTACCGTCCGGCATCAGTCGAGTACCTCCACAGTGCTCTATACAGGTATATTAGGTGTTGGAGGTATATGGCAATCGTCGCATTTGATATTAGAGCTTAGGTTGCATAGACGACCTAAGTTGATACTCAGATCCATTAGAGATAAGGAAGGAGTTATTGCCTTAGAATGGATCGAGCGATATACATAGCATACTTGTTATAATTTGGTTATCGAAACTATATATATTATATGTAAGTCATATTGCATTCACGGACACCACTTATTCCTTTTAGAGATTAATCATTCTTATTATAGCTTGTTAGAATGAGCCAACTAATAAGAAACACTGTTAGGAACTCCATTTCTGGAGTTGCGGAGAGGGAAGGATCATGGGCTGCTAACCTCGACATGCAAAACATGTTCGCTGAGATGATGTGCAACATCGTTCTGAACACCCAAGTTGCACATACAATGGCTATTACTGGTGGTGCTCCAGTGAAAGTGTCGAGGGCTGACTTTGTCAAATTGAACAAGATTATTCTACTTTGGGAGGCAAACCGTTTCTTGGAACAGAATCAGGCATCGAAGTGCTGGATTAGTTAGACACCTACAAATGCATCTTTGAGGATATGGAGTTAGAGGATGAAATGAAGAGGAATCTGGCCTCTATACAGCTTCAGGAAAGAGTTATGGGGTGTTGGAACGCTATCAAGGTTACTACTCCCGGGGACTAGATTACTTAGGAGTAGTTTAAGGTGAGTTTTGTAGAGAAGTATATATCGGTCGCTCAAAAGTCAGCTTTTTCGAAAGTTTGCTGACTTGAGACAAGGAGACATGTCTGTGTTGGAGTACGTGGCTGAGTTTGGCACACTGTCGAAGTACGACCTATCTTTTATCGATACTTCACTTAAGAAGAATGAGAAGTTCATCATGGGCTTGGATGATTATCTTGAAGAAAAGCTGGTGAGTCATATCAGTGAGACCTTTCAGAGGCTAGTAGAGAAGGCTCTTTATCATGAGAGTCTGTATCCTAAGCCTAAGTCGGTTGTTGGTCCCATGGATGAGCCAAAGCTGCAGCTGGTGGGAGAGGCAAGAGGAAGTGGGGGCAACAATAAGAAGAAGTAGTTTCAGAAGAGTGGTCAGGAGAAGGGCAAGTGAGAGCCTACTTGTTATAATTGTGGAAAGAAGGGCCATCTTGTCAAAGACTGCAAGGCGGAGGGTAAGAAGTGCTACAACTGCAACAAGTGAGGGCATATTAAGAAGGATTGTCCAGAACCACCGAGGAACAAACAAGTTTTGTCTGCTTATGCTTTGAACGTTGTCCCAGCTTCGTTGAGTGCTCCACCGACGAAGGAGAAGGGGAAGAACATCGTTATACAAGGCATGCTTTCTATTTCTGATACATCAGTACGCGTTTTACTCGATATCGAGGCTTCACATTCCTTCATATCCAATGATTTGATGGATAGATTAGATTGAATCCATGATTATTGACTGACCCATGATTGCGACAAACCTAGTTTGAGGCTCTACTAGCCTTTGCATGGTTTGTCGAGACTTGGTCTTATCGAGTCATGGATATTTGTTTGCTTGTGGTTGCCTTGTTTTGGGTTTTGTGGGGTTCGATATTATTCTAGAATGGACTGGCTGCAGAGGTGTACGGTAGTGGTGGATTGTGAGAGGCCATTGGTGACAATAAGGATGGATGATGAGCATAGGTTGAAGATAGGTTGCCTACCTAACGATGAGGTGATGGTTACCTTCTGTACTCGCTTGAGATCCCATACGATGAGTTGTCGTCTGTGCCTATAGCAAGGGAGTATTAGGACATATTCGAGGAAGTGACCGGATTACCACCACATAGGGAGATAAAGTTACGTATAGATTTGGTAAAGAATGCTACGCCGATAGTTATGCCTTTGAGGGGCACCCAAGAAGAAGTAGGAGTTGGAGGTGCAAGTGGATGACCTATTGAGGCAAGGGTTCATTCGTAGGAGCATATCTAAGTGGGGCGCACCTATAGTATTCGTGGTCAAGGCTGATGGCTCTCTGAGGTTGTGTGTAGATTACCGTAAGCTGAATAAGGTGACAAAGAAAAACAAGTATCCACTTTTACATATTGATGACTTGTTCGATCAGCTCCATAGTGCTTGGATGTTTTCACAATTGGATCTTGCGATAGGGTTTCGTCAACTGAATGTGGCGAAAGAGTGTGTGCCGATTACAGCGTTTTGTAAGCCATTTGGATTCTGTAAGTGGTTGGTTATGTCATTCGGAGCTATCCAACGCATTGGCATACTTTTTTGATCTTGTGAACCGTGTCTTCAGGGATTAGCTAAATAAGTTTGTACTTGCATTCGTAGATGTTATCCTTGTTTACTCGAGAATGGAGGAAGAACACATGGAGCATTTGAGGATTGTGCTCGAGGTGTTAAGGAAGCACCAACTGAAGGCAAAGTTTCAAAGTATCACTTCTGAAGGAGGGAAATGTGTGTCACATTGTTTTTGGGCAGGGTATTGCTGTAGATCCTACGGAGGTGGTAGCAGTACAAAACTAGGATCGACCCAAGACCGCTACAGACATGATGAGTTTCCTTGGACTGGTAGGACATTATAGGCGTTTTATCAAGGATTTCTCTAAGGTAGCAGTGCTCATAACTGACTTGATGAAGAAGAATCAAACTTTTATTTGGGATACGAGGTGTGAGCATGCGTTCGTGAGTTTGAAGGAGAGGTTGACGATCGCATCGTTGTTAGTCATTCCGAGCGGGAATGAGGAGTTAATATTATATACAGATGCCTGTAGTACCGGACCAGGTGCGATGTTGATGCAAAGGGGAAAGGTTTTCACATACGCTAGTCGATGGCTGAAACTGCATGAGAGGAAGTATTTGACTCACGATTTGGAGTCGTTGAAGTATGTATTCTCTCAGAAGGACCTTAACCTTCATCGGCAGTAATGGTTAGAGTTCCTAGCCTTTTTTGACTTCGACTTCCTATACGCCCGGCAAGGGAAATACAATTGCTTATGCATTAAGCTAGAGACATGCTAGCTTGGAAGCGATGTTCCTAGATTCGAAGTAGTTGGAGTTTATCATTGGCTATGATTTTAGACCTCAACGCGAGCTCGAGTCGAAAAGGTTGGCTAGCCTGACTATCGGAACTACCCTGATTAAGTGGATCAGTACTAATCAGAGGCGAGAAGCTAGACTAGCGAAGATCATGGCGAAGATAGAAGAAAGAGTAAAGTTCGAGGAGATGAAGCAGTACGGGATCAATCGTGATGCAATGGCTCCAAAAGGATTTGTTCCTGATGCCATTGGTCTAAGAGATGAGGTGCAACAACAGTGCCATCATTCGAGATTGACTATACATTCTAGCATCAATAAAATGTACCGTGATATAAGGTAGAAATTTTATTAGCAAGAGATGAAGAAGGATGTCAGGGATTATCTCAAAGTGCATCAACTGTCAGTTGGTAAAGGCAGAGTAGAGGAAGCCGAGTGGTTTACTGCAACTGCTTGAGATTTCCAAGTGGAAATGGGAACAAGTTTCGATGGATTTCATTGATGGATTGTCGAGGACTAGAGGAGGGCACGATAACATTTAGGTCATAATTGATAGTTAGACAAAGAGTGCTCGATTCATACCCGTCAAGTCAAGTTGAACAACATCCAAATTGGTCGAGTTGAATGTGAAATAGATTGTGCGATTCCACGGTGCCGAAGAGCATTGTAAGCGGTCGGGACCCTTTGTTCACTAATGGGTTTTGGAAGAGCTTACAAGAGGCATTGGGAATGGAGCTGCATCTTAGTATGGCTTATCACCCACAAATTAATGCACAGACCAAGTGGGTGAATCAATCTTGGAGGATCACATGCAGGCTTGTATTCTTGATTTCAATGGCACGTCGGACGATCATCTACACTTAACAGGTTTGCATACAACAATAACTATCAATCAGCCATTAGTATGGCACCATTTGAGGCATTATATGGCTATCCGTGCAATGCTCCTTCATGTTGGTGGGAAACTGGGCGATAAATTGATACTTGGGCTAGATATGATTAGAGAGACATCAGTGAAGATTGAGATCATTCTCCAATGAATGAAAGCTACTCGGGATAGACAAAAGCAATGCTGATAGGAGGAGACGTGATTTAGAGGTCTCCATCGGCGATATGGTATTTGTCAAGGTATCTCCGTTGAAGAATGTTGTTTGATAGGGTACTAAGGGAAGTTGGGGCTGAGGTTCATTGGTTCTTTTTCGATACTTATGGGGATTGGGAACCTGGCTTACAGAGTTGACTTGTCTCAGAAGATGACGGGCGTGCACAGTGTGTTCCACGTTTCTCACATGTAGAAGTTTGTACGTGGCTCAAGCGTGATAGTTGGACCGATTTAGCTTGATGATGTCGAGATTGAACCAGAAGCATCGAGACCTTATAGGTCTATTCGTATTGTTAGACGTGGTACAATGCAGCTTAGGAGGATGACAATAGAGCTGGTGAAGCTTCAGTGGGGTGAGAGCAAAGGCGATTTTACTTGGGAGATCGAGGAGAGCATGAGTACGACTTATCCAAAGTTCTGTACTTGGTGAGACTTCTGTTATCGCATTTACTTCCACTTTCAGTATCATATAGGGTAGTTTAGTACCCTACATGCTAAGGTAGGCATAGATATCATTTTTGCTTTTGTGTGCATGGTTGATGTTTGATATGGTTGCTCATGGATGTTAGACATATGGGGTAGCTATGTTTCATTTTACCTTGGTTGTGTTGGAGATTTTGGCGGCAAAATTCCTAAGAGGGAAGAGTTTAACGATCCGTATTTTACATATCAAAGGATCATAAAATATTATTCTCTAATTCATATGAGGTCGTATGACTCATTAACTTTGAGAAATGCCCACTAGTGATATTTCCTATAATTAGGATTTTTTTGGACAATTTTATCCTTGAAAACTTGTAATGGTTATAACTTTTGATAGAAGCCAAATTAGCATTGGGGATCACTTCCATTGGAAAGATACGATAGTTTCTATTTCTATAGAATGGTAAAAATAGCAATTTGGCCTTTCTAGCTAGGAGATATGGTTGTTTGAAGATTGCCAGTTTTTGGAGCAACTTAGTGGGTAATTAGTGAGTTTAGGGGCAAGTCCACTAACCTATTTCTGGTTTGGAGACTATATTAGCAGAACCATCATCCCCAAATCACTTTTACATCTTCTCAAGTAGATCTAAGCCTCCATTAACTCATTCTTTATCCAAAACCTTCTCTTTTCTCCTCTAAATCAAGTCTAAATTGTAGATTAAGGGTATGGTAGCAAGAGGATTTATTAGAGATTTTCAAATCTACATTTTTGGGAAGAGAAAATCTCATCTTTGCTGCTTATTTTTGGATTTTCCTCGATTTGTGTGCAAAACTTGGATTTTGAAGGTTTTGGTGAGTGATTTATCATCTCTCACCTTACTATATATGTACCTATAGGTTTTGACATGTTTTAAACCCATTTGTAAAGTCAAATCAATATTTTGAAATGTTTTCTAAATCAAACCTGAAATGAAATGAATTTTGAATTGTTTAGAGCGCTTTGATCATGTTATCTTGGAGTATAGTTACCTTTGTATGTGATATGTTATATTATGGATGTATTACGTGACTGAATTATTATTGTTTGATGTGTGTTTGGATGTTGTGTATCTGTTGTGCTTATGTATATCCTTGTATGATCGAAATGCTCATCGGAGCAACTTAAGTTTAGGAGCCGTGAAACAGAGCTTCACGGATTGACTCATTGTTGAGAGTTATATCACTGCATATGGAATGCATAAGGGTCGAATAATGGGGCTTAGCACTGAAATCAATGTGAAACTTGGACTCTGAGACACTATAGGAAATTGGTTCAGTAGTGAGGCGGTTCGATTCTGGCCATCAAAGCTGGTGAAGCTGGTTCAGGTCATTGATGCTTCGGTTTGGCTCAGGATAATTATTTAATGATTAAAGATTGATTGATTAATTAATGATTAAAGGTTAATTAATAGATGATAATGGATAATAAATTAAAATGGGTTGTAATTAATTAACCAGGATTAGTAATTTATTCATAAGAAATTTATCTGATTTGGAGTAATCAGACAATTAACTGACCTTACCTATGGATATTGGATTATATTGAATGATTTGATTTGTTTGATATCCCTGATATATGATGCTTTGTGATACATCCTGATTTATGTTGTGATCTGTAATTTACTTATCTGTGATATATATCTGTGATATGTGAATGAAAGATAAGCGTTATAGTTTATATCGCTTATCAACTATATTTCAGGGTCATCGCATTTGGTATAGGTTTGGGAGTCTTACTTTAGCGGTCGTAGATTGGACCCGAACAAGGCATGTAGATGAGAGAACTTCGTCCTACCGTGGTAATACTTCAGCAACTTCTTCATGATGCATTTTAGAGTTCTCGGGGGCAATATGGAGTGGAGTAGACAACTCCAAATGACTCGGGATGACGTTGGATTGTGCGATAACAGATGAAGCGATATTGTGACGCTTTGATGTGATGACTTCAAGACCACAGTACGATGTCTCTATGACTTAGGATGGGTGTCTAGAGGCATTCCGAAGATGACAACTTAACGATGGGAGCCATGGCGGTGATCCATAAGGGCGAGTTCAATGATGAGGGCTTGCAAGTAGGATTTACGACTATGTCCTATTGTGGAGATAACCATAAGGGAATAATGATTGAGTTCCATTAAGGAGACGCATGAAGAGGGATCATTGATAACTCGGAGGCTTCTAGCATACTCGTAAAGAAGTGGTATGTGGGGACGCCTACCTGGATTTGTAATTGTGTCCGGATCTTGCGATAGTAAATTACCCAGGGCTTTGTGATGGTGGGCCCGATTCCTGGCCTTTCGGAGTGGTACGGATTAGAGCACCAATAGAGCCGAGATTTCGATTAAGTCCCTAGTTTGCAATTGTTCCATATGGGTTATCGTATATCCAATGCACACGAGTGATAGTGAGGAGTATTTGATGGATGATATGTTTTTTATGGTTGTTTATCACTCTAGGGTGTCACACGATATAGGGATTTTCGACCGTATACCTAGGCACTGGACATTGTACTTCGATTGTAGCACACATATGGTTATGATAGTAGATTAGCATATATCGACTATTATGTTCCAACTCTTTAGATCTAGGGACAGGCCAGGTATGGTTCTCATATCATGTGCCCCTATTAACTATATACGGTCTTTAGTACTTTTAAGATAAGGTATCGTTGAGACCAGAGTATTGTCTGGCCTAAGGTTTTATGCTTTGCTTCTTATTATCTCCGCTACTCTTAAATGAGTAGATTATGAACGAAATGTCTAAATAGCACATGGAACAATACGAAGTACGAGTAGGAGGCTATGCTTTCATATATCTATACTTTGGAGCTTACTATCGCTTATATTCCGTTGTGCAGCACTGTGAAGATATGTCAAAACTTGTATTCCTAAGAGATAGTTATAGAGTTTATTTTGAGGATTTGGATGTATAAACTCTTTATATTAGTTTTTGTATAGTCGGCGAACCTGATGCACTCTGATGTTCTTATT
Organism: Allium fistulosum; assembly: GCA_030737815.1. Classification (NCBI taxonomy): domain Eukaryota; kingdom Viridiplantae; phylum Streptophyta; class Magnoliopsida; order Asparagales; family Amaryllidaceae; genus Allium; species Allium fistulosum. The sequence continues at coordinate 6,703,830 of JASFAW010000015.1, forward strand.
TATGGTTCATTTGATTATATTACTGTCTCACCCGTTTTACATCTATGTTATTATATTATATTTTTTCTATGCACTATGAGATATTCTACTTCTTCTATGCTTGGATTTTTATTACTTTACACATTTGGTTATCATCTTGCATCGGTTGGCTACCCCCACAACGCTCTATAGACGTATATTGGGTAATTGAGGTATAAGGCGGTCATCACAGCTTCCGACTGGACGTAGGATGGAAGATCTGAAATAGTATAAAAACACTAGTGTGATTGCTTTTATCTTAGTTTTACACTGTTAATTAGCAATTATCGATCCATAAAGTTATTTCATAATCAAAGTACAATATCATACATGTGGAAATTAGCCACAAGGGCCTCTCTAGCAAGTGCAATTAGTTTCTAGGACACACAGCTGAAATAATTACTTTTAAGGACAAAATGCAAAATAATTAGTTTCTAAGGCCAAAAAACCTATGAAATTATGTCCTTGAAAGTAATTGGATTGCTGACTTTGTCCTTAAAAGTAATTATTTTGCTGACTTTGACCTTGAAATTAATTTATGTGGATGTGTATCCTAGAAACAAATTGGACTGCAAAGTTTGTCCTTCTGGTGAAATGCCCCATCATACATATAATGTCCACAATATTCTCAAGTCAAAAGACTGCCGCAAATCTTCATAAGCGATCTTTTATTTGACTTAGATATATATATATATATATATATACTATATAAAATTCTATGTGAGTTGTTTAGTTAATTATTTCAAATGACTATAAGTGTAACACCCCGTAATTTGGCGTTAGTGATCTAATTAGTTAGTTAGTTAGTTAATTGGGCTCTAAAAATGGAGTTTGTGCAAACAATGGAATTTAACCATGAAATTTGCATCATTGCATTCGTGGTGAAATTTTGAGCAACTTTCATATTTGGAGTTTTGCGATCAAAGTCCAAACGAAGAAGTTGCGGACGAAAAAAGAATTCGGAACGAAAATAATTTGATTAGATAAATTAACGTTTTATATTAATGGTTCAGGCCAACAAGCCGACCCGTTATTGAGGCCGGTCGACTCCCAATGGTCAACCAGTAACCCTAGGCGATCGACCGGTGGTGACCTGGCGGCTACAATAAACCTAGGCCGCAACGGCCTTGATTAATATTTTAAATCGAATGGTTGTGGTTGATTCTAGTGTCTATAAATTCAGGCCTAACCCTCTCTTCTCTTCTCATATTTTTTTGAAAGCGGCAACAAAGCTCTGCCATTTTCTCTTCTCCACTATTTTCTAAATTATAGAATAAATATTTATATCTGTATATACAATGGGAGAAGAATAGAAATCAAATAAGATAAGAAGAAGAGCGAATCAATGCTACGCGATAACGAGGTAATACACACACGCACACACATATATGTGTGTGTGTGTATATATATTTGTAATTGTATATTTATGTTTCCCTTCAATCCTAAATCTCTTCTCATATTTTTAATTCTATTGTATGTATATACCCTTTTATACATATTCCTTGGATTAAAAAGGATTTGGAGATGAATTTAAGGTTCTGCTTCAAATCTGGAGATATGGATCGCTTTTAAAGTGAGTAGGAAATTTTTATATGTAGTTTATGATTTTAGATCTATTCCGTTGGCATACGTTTGATTTTTATGCCTAAACCAATTTTATTTGTGAATTGCAGGCTTAAACTAATGTAGAAAACTATTGCCTACATATTCTTGTTTTAGATCTAATTTGAAATATGTTTACACGTAGATCTGGAAATCAGTCGCAAAATTTTAGAGTTTGAATGTTGTACACTTTTATTCTAGATATGTACTTGGGTGTGAAACATGATTCTTGGGTTATTGCCCAAATTTGTGCTAAGTTGTAGATTTTCCATAGTTTAATTGACGGGAAGAACATCCGTTTGATTTTTATTTGTTTATTATTTCCACTTTTGACTTAAAAGGGTGACGTTTGATTTAACAAGGAATACCTACAAAGAAAAAGGGAAGAGATGTGTAAAGTACATATTTATCCTCTGTAGTTTACACTATCTATTCTAATCAAAAAGAAATTATTCATTCTTTGTAATTTCAAACAGAGTCAATATTTCTAATTTATGGAAATCATAGAAGAAAATCTCCCTAAGGAATCTAATTTCAGCAAATTAAAATGGAAAACATATTCTAGTTAAATATTTATGACTAGAATATATTTGAATAAGAATAGATAGCTTTATTAGGTAGCATATACGTACTTATTGCGTTAGTAAAGAAGACTAGCGTTTATTCGTGCATTATTTATGTGTAACGTTCGTTAGTTATTATTATATCTAGGGAAGCGAATAGGTAAAATTATGAAATATAGTAATTTATATTAATGAAAAATAAATTAGGAATATCTATTAATTAATTAATAGGAAATGTAAGATTGTAACCTAAATTAATGGGCAATGAATGAGAAATAATGGATAGTATTATATTAAGGGTTATAAGTAATAGAGACAAATGGATTGATGGGACTGATAAAAATGAAATAGATATAAAATGTTACTAATTTTAAATTAGTAATCATACATAAATGTCCATTAGGATTTTATGGACAAATTGGCATTTATGAGCATAAAATAAGGGATTTATAGGTAGGTAAGTAACTAAGGTAAATCTTATTGCGTTAAATAAAAAGGGAATTAGTAAGATAAGTCCAATATCTACCTAAGATATTATAATTAAAAGCTTAGGATAGTTAATTGAACTTACTGGGTTGGTGATGCGAGGTCAGTAGAGTCACTGGACGGACGACTACCTTTTACTTTGAGGCTACCAACAGTCGGGTGCACTTACTACTAATGTAAGATATCACTAATCCTAGGACCCATGACGGCGTGAGAGGTTGGGCATGCTTTCTTAACTAAAAAATATTAAATGGTTCAAATTTGAAATTAGGTGCGGTGAGGGATATCTCCATAGGGGTTCGCTTCAGGTTTGAGTTATTAAGGAGTTATAGTGCCCCCCTCTCTCCTAAAAAGAAGTAATAAGTAACCTAGTGAGGTTCCAAATAAATAAGGATATCTCTAAAAAGGTTTACTTCAGTGTTGAGGTATTAAGTGGTTTTTGTATGGCCCGCCTCCTTACCAAAAGGAGTAACCTAATGAGATTTCATATTTATAATTAAGAGTGATGATAGATATCTCGAGAAAGAGGTCGCCTTAGGTTTGAGGTATTAAGTGGCTGTAGTATCCGCCTCTTTGCTATGAAAGAAGTATTAAGTAGCTCAATGAGATTTCCACGCAATGTAAGCTAGATAATACTAGTGAGGAGTTCGCCTTGGGGTTAGGTATTAAATAGTAAAGGCATGCATATAAATTGGTGTTGAATGGTCCGAGGCCTGCCTAGTCTTTGTTAATGGGGCTAATAAGTGGCTTGGGTATAGTCTCTCATATTGCTAAGACTTTAATAACGATAGATACATTAATAGTATGGCTATTATAAATTATAAGGCCATAGATAGTGGTCAAAGGTCCTTATAGCTGTAACGACCAGTAATTTTATCACTTAATAGGAAAAATATTTAATTAAAATTTAAATACTCAAATATAGGATTATTTTAAATAAATAATCATGTTTTGTATGATAAATAATAATGGTGAACTAATTCCTGAAATTTGTTAACAAAAATGGATATTTTGAATTATATTGAAAAAAGTGACGAAAATCGGTTTTCGATAAAAATAGTTTTTTCAGAGTATTTGTCAGTACCTTAGGTATTGGTTTTGATGATAAAAACTATATGAAATTATATAAAATATAGATACTAATGTTATATCAAGTTATATATAGTATATAGTGCAAGATACTAGGCAGATGTTGATTAAGATGACTGTACAATCTCTACTACTAATAATAAGAATTCATTGCACTATTTCCAACCATGTCTTTTGGGAGTTCCTAAAATACCCTTTTACCTGGTCTCCTACCCATTTGTGTTTCATTCCTTCTCGCATCTCACCTCTCCAATCTCCGCATAGAAAAATTGAACAACCAAAACATTAACGTCGCCATCATCGACAACCCATTGTCCACGCCGAGCATCCACCGTCTCTTGATCACCGATGCTATCAACTGCTGGAAATTTCTGCTACTGCACTGCATCGCAGTTTCCAAAGAAACAAGCATCGTAGTTTGCAATTGACTGATTTTGTATATTAGGGTTAACAGAATAGGCACTGATTCCTCTACTCAACTTACTTATTCTGCTCTGATTTGTCAACCGCTACTCCTTAGGTACCAAGCTTCGACCACTTTTAGGTATTTTATAATCTTTTGCAATTTTTCTGTAGTTTATATTCTATTGTAGATTGATTTTTAAACTATTCGAAATGAGCCGTATTGATATGTATGTTTTGCTACTCATACATTTTCACTCGATAGATTGTTGTTGATTATCTCATAGAATATGTGATGCCTAAATTACTTTGGTGCTTGCTGTTGATATTACTATTTTAGTGTACGTGTGCAAGATAGAGCAAATGATAGACCCGATATGCATTCTGTTGTTCTCATGTTACCAAGCAATAATTATACACTTGCAATAGGAAAATACACCATTGTTTACTATGGAGAAGAGTCCTGTTTAATCTCCATTGTTCTATGACAGGGATGAAGTCAAAATTGCTGATAACATAAAGATATATTTGGCAAAGCTGTAGACCATAATAAATTACCATTTGGGTATATTCAGCGCCAGACAAGTTACATATTTATCAGTTAATGAAGGTATGCAATTGTTGTGTGTAATGAATTTGATCTCACTGGTTTTTTGAAACTACATTTTCCATCACCTCCTATAAGGATTAATTGCACTAATAATATGATGTCTTTTGTCCCTCTTTGATGTAATTTTATGGGTTTCGATGCTCTGCTTTATGCTCCTATCCTATGTTCACTTTTCGAGCTAATGAGATGCAAATGATTTAGCTACATCCTATTATACTTTTCGGTAAATTGATTTGATGAGTATGATATTGACATGAGCAATAGTTAAAATATTTGTTAACTGACACTGATTTGGTTTATGCGAGCACCAATCAATATGACCGATTGATCTTAATCTTCTGAATGTTATTTATGAAGTTGATTTCAGTTTTAACATAAGAATGAACTCATATTTCTTGGTATTCCTGATATGATATATAACATTATTTAAACATGTTTTAATAAAGTATTAAGTCAGTAACTGTTCAATTAAATTCCTTATTCCTTTTACTTTACATGAAGAAAATGTGACTAGTTTAAATCCTTATTACAGTATCATTTTTGCTCGTCATTTCCATTAACCACTCTGATTAATATGATTCTTACTTGAGCACTATTCAATGTAATTTATTTGATCTTAATTTTTATGATTGAGTATTATAGTGTTGATTTCACTTTTAACATCTCATTCTTTTTAGTATTTTGAAAATTTACAACATTATTTCCAGATATAGTTAATGTGTTCATCATTTAAACAAGAGTTTGATTCAGTTTTAGCATCTCATATTTTTTTATTCCTGAGATTATTTATAATGTTATTTTTCAAATGTAGTTCACAAATTAAACATCTTTTAGTAAATTTTTAGCATCTCATTATTTAAACATGTTTTAGCAAATTATTAAAACATTAAATGTGAAATAAACTCCTTATTGAATTTAATATAATAAATCAAAATATGAGCAATTTGAATACTTATGATATAGTGTTACTTAAGTATGATTAATTTACATCATTATGTTTAATGTATTCGATCTAAATGAACTGTCAAAATAGATGAGACTCTCCCGACAAAATTACTTCAAAACCCATTATGGAGTCAAAAGCACTAAATGAATAGTCTACCTTATGTGTCTTACATATTATGTACTATGATGAATATTATAAAGAATTTTGACATGGTGATTAGTTGTTTGCTAGCACATATAAAGTACCTACATTCTTCATTGTCCATTTTTTCATAGTATGAAAAAACATTGGAATTTACCAGGAAACACCCAGGTAAAGTTGGGACATTTTACTCTGTCATTTATTAAAAATGACTCAGGTTTCAAATTTTTGTTTGCTTATTGTAAGGATTCGCATTTCCTGTTTTCATTCTTGATTGGGGGACCAATGGTCATATATGTACAAGTCCGGGACGCATAGCCTTTCACTCTGCATTGTATGGTTACTGTAATTACATATTGTTCTTCATTTAAATTGATGATATATTTTGGCATAGGGTGATTGACATTTTTGACAATTGTGAGACGGGGGACATGATGTTGGATCTATCACTTAGCAACAACTGAATGTTGTCATAATTACTACCTACAGTCATAGAAATCGGCTTGGTGACTTGAATAACATGATGACAAAGCATATAAATGGTTAAGATGGGATATGGATGAATAGTCATATTCAGTTATGTAATTTAATCTATTAGAGGAACTTCATTAGTGTGAATTCTAGCATTTTTTCTTTGTTTTTTTTCTTTCTATTTTTGGTTAGGAGACTCATTTTTATATCATTATGATTATATATGTTGCTTTTCATGTGGTATGCATATTTGTCGTTGAATTAATTCTATTGCTGAATTTATGATTTTGAATATGACTTGGAATGAGCTATATTTGATTTAATGTACTTTAATTATATGATTTCCCACTGGGTATCACTCAACAACTGTTGAATGATGTCCCTTTTAATATCAATCACCAACAATTGAATGATGTGAATATCATCTTTTGAAAGAGCTATAATTAATTTCATTGTTGTATTAGCTTTTCATGCTATTATTAATTTGAATATCATATGACAAATTTAAATCATTCAGAGTCTCTTTTTAGTCATGATAAATTTTATATTTGGGTGAAACTATAAGAATACGACAGGAAGTTGACCAATTACATTTCTATGGACCCTTTTTGTTTTTGGGACTTGAACAATTGCTTTATTAGCCTAAGTAATTAACTAACCCAGCATGTTTATGTGTTGAACACAATTTTTTCCACTACAAACGTGTTTTCTTTTATCCATATGTATAATTTGTCTTAAGAGCATTTGATACAAAGTATTTATTCTCTCCCTTTCTATTTTTTTCATACTTAAGCATTTCATGCTTCTTGAACATCTACTTCCATAATGAGTTAATCCTCTCAGTGATGCCATTTAGGCATGTAATTAAGATGTGTGATAAGTTATGCAAAATCGTGGCATGGTGAAATCAAAATAATCATCTGTTCATGGAATAAGAATGAAAAATAAGCATTAAGAGTACACATATTGATTTTTTACACGCATTCATTGAATAAGTATAGGAGCAAGAAATTAATTCATGAATATATGAAAATTGTTGATGTATAGTTCTACACATTCTTCGTGGAAGAAGTGAATTATAGGGATTGAGCAAGAACTTGCATCCATTCTGCAGAGAACAGAACTAAGAAAGCATTAAAAGATTAACTGAAATAATGAAGCATTAAAAGATTAACTGAAATAATGAAGTACTAAGACATAAAAGGAAAAAAAATTAACATTTGGATAAACATCAATAAATATAATAATAGTGCAATAGTTTTATCCAAAAGGAAGAAAAAACATGTTAGTTGAAAAAGATAGTATGGATACCATAACATACATAGTTCAAGTATCGAAGTAACTAGATGCAGGTCTAACTAAACGTGCATATATACTCATATCAATAGTAGATTCAAAATGCTGATATAGAGTTTCAAGAATTGGAGAATGAAGACTCATAAGTTTTGAAGAGTTCAAGTTTTCAAGATATTGCTGATAAGTTATAGAGTCGTCGAATTTATGTTAAAACCTTGATAGCACTTTCGTGATCTCTCTCTCATTCTCTAATTTTGTTTTAAATTGTTTTTCAAATATCCTGGTTTTAAAATAATCTTTTCAAAATATTTCTCAAAATGATTATCAATCTTTTATATGTATAAAGATATTATTTTAGTGTTTTTAATTTTATACATATATTGAATTTTTTTTATACTTTAATTAGTTATAATTATATTGATTATATATATATATTATTTACATTATGTTAAAATTTTACGAATTATTATATAAAGTTTTATTATGATTAAAATATGCATAAACTATGCTTAAATTGTTTTACAAAGTATCAAACTATTTTACACAACAACGAGTTTTCAAAATAATGTTTTATAGTATTTTCAATATTTAGAGAGTATGTGGACATACTCTATGTATGTATGTCAACAAAGTGGCCGATTTTTCAAAATTTAAATTTCAAAAGAAGTGTCTTTTCGTCGTTTCTCTTCACGAATGGATATGACCGTTGTTCCTCTATAAATACCAGACCTCCAAACGAATTTTTAATCATCATTTTCTTATTCATCTCTCCTCCTTCCACGCTCTAATTTTCTAAATCAAAATATACCCAAACCCTGCCGAAATTCAACCAGAATCAAATTCAATCATCACTAGTTCTATTCTCCTTCATCTATTCTCTGATTTCTCTCATCTCTCTCACTCAAACCAAGGTCAAATTGTTATTCAAGAGTTATAGGATTAATTGTAATCAAGATCGAAGATCTAAGTCTGTAAAACTCTATCAAATCATACTACTATACTTATGGGTGTGATTGTAGCCTGTAAAATAAATTTGGTATGCTTAATATCCCATAAATCTAGTGGGTATGCTTGTAGCCCAAAATCAAGTGACTCTACCAAGAGGTCAGGATTCTGGAGGGTGTGTCTCATAGCCTTGAAATCGAGATAGTATTTGCATTTACTTGTTGAAAATAAATCCATACAAAGAATTGTGCGGGACTGGATGTAGGGTAACTTCAAAACCAATATAAAATCCTAGTGTGTTCTTTCCTTTTTTTACTTTTACAACATTTACTTTTATATGCACTTTGATTCTGTGATTGTTAATTACATCATTCCATGTAGAATCTTAAAGAATTTAAAAATATTCATATAATCCATTAAACACTATTGAACCCCTCTCCCCCAGTGTTAATAGAGCTTTAAGATCCTTATTCCACTGATTCACATTTGGTATCAGAGCATTAGCTTTCAAAGTATTCACCATATGACTTTTGAAAAAGTTTAAATGGCTACCAAACTGGTAATAATACTGTAATGACATTGTTAATACACTTGTTAGTAACTCATTTGTTGAAGCACAATGTACTGCTAGACCTCCACTTTTTAGTGACAGTAATTACACATATTGGTCATGTAGAATAAAAATTTATTTACAGTCAATTGGTTTAGACACTTGGAATATCACACAAACTGAGTACACTGAACCCAAGACTAATTTTGCATAGTGGACTGCTGCAGTTGCACAAAGTAACTCTAAGGCTATGAATATTTTATAATTTGTTCACTAGATAGAAATGAATTTAATATAGTATATATATATAAGTCTACATTTGAAATTTGAAGAACTTTACAAGTTACACATGAAGGCACAAGTAAGGTTAAACAGACCAAAATTTCCATGTTAAAAAACTAGTTTCAATTATTCAGAATGAGTCCATATATGATATGAATAGTAGATTCCAAGATATAGTACACTCAATTATTGCATTGGATAAAAGTTTTTCTTAGGAGGTTCAAGTTAGAAAAATCCTCAATTCACTTACTCCTGAATGAGATCAAAAGAATCTTGCAATCGAAGAGGCTAATGATGTTGGCACTCTAAAAATCGAAGAGTTAATTGGCAATTTAATGCTTTTGAAGCACAAACGCAAGGCAGAAGAGAAAGCAAAGCAATAGAGAAGAAATCTAAAGCTTTTAATACAATGATGGATAATCTGGATTCAGATACCAAAGACGATAAAGAAATTGCTTTCATGAAAAGGAATTTCAGAAAATTTATAAAATATAGGAAGATGAAAAATTTCAAAAGAAATGACAAAAAAAATGGAAGCGGAAATGGCATTAAATGTTATAACTGCGATGAATCAGGCCATTTAAAATGAGACTATCCACATCCCGATAAACTGAAATCTACACCAAACACTGATTCATCCAGAAAATGGAGAAGAGCCTACGCTGCAATATTAGACGATTCAGACACATCCTCAAGTGATAATGAATCATATACAGAAATTTCTAACATGTGCTTCACAACAATACATAATTCAGAACAAAATGGTGAAATGGATCAAAAAAATGTACGCTTTTAATGTATCAAAAGTTTTAATTTCTTGAATGAATTTTTTTGGTTGCTTTATTAGTTATTAGGAATATCCTATAGATTAATATTAATTTGGTTGAATATTGTCTGATTATATTTTTAAATCTAAATATTTCATATATTTAAATAATATAATAATTATATAAAATATATTTAAAATTGTTTTTCAAATTATTTTTCTGTAAATAGAATAACTATAAATAGATATATATAATAAAATAAGATATAGTTAAACAAAAATCATTTTTGAAAACTTCGACATGTATGTCAACATACATCCCTAGCATACGTCGACATACTTAGGTTCAAATTCAAATTTTGAATTTCCCTCCACCTTTTCACCTACCCTTATGTTCTTAAAAGGTGTCCCTTGACCAGAGAACATGTCATTTGGTTCTCTATTTATTACCTTTATCTCTATCCATTCATTTCACTTTTAAATTTCAAAATTTCGTTAACTTTCTTATCTCCTCAAAACTCTTCATCAATGGCTTCCTCAGGCACTCCTTCACCTGTGAGACTTTTCATAAAAGTCAAGAATTTTCTCTCAATGATCAAGAGGCTATGAAAGCCTATATTATTTATATGAATTTTGGAAAGATTTCTACGCGAAGATTTGCAATTTTCAATGGTTTTTCTACTTATAAACTTGGTTCTCTTTGTTTACAAAATGGAATTCTTGGTTTAATTAATACTTCTCAAAATGATTGTGTTTGCTATCCACAGTTGGCCAAAATGTTTTATGCAAACTTGATAGGAAAATTTCATGAGGGTAATGAAGGAGAAGTGTGTAGTAGTGTAAAAGGAACTTTAATAGTTCTAAATTATGAACTTTTGGGTACCATTATTGGATATAAATCTACCAGAATGGACCTTGCATCTTTTAAAATTGATAATCAAAATTGTGAAGTATTTCACAACATTTTTGAAGGTGACAATGATTTCGAAATTCAAAAACCGAAACTTTTGTCCAAAAGCAAGTCCTTTAACAGGAAATTTCAACAATCCACTCTAAAAGTGTGCATAACTCTTTTCACCATTTATGGTCAATATGGCATAAATTAGGCTCAAGTTATTTTAGATGAATTTTATCCCAAAAATCTTTCTAATCATGAAAACACACTATTTCATGGTGGGTATCTTACTCGAATCTTCAATTACTTTAGTGTTGACTTTAAAGGAGAGGAATTTGTCTCTTGTAAAGTCTTTAATCAAGTTAACATCACTCTTAGGAAAATTCTACCCTTTTTCAAGCCATATGAAATTCTTGCCGAGAAAGCGGAAAGGTTATATGAAGAGGAGGAAGAAATTAGAGAAGAGGAGGAAGAGGAAGAAGGAGAAGATATGGATATTGAAGAAGAAGAGGAGGAGGAGGAAACCTCCTTAGAAAGCATTAATTTTGCTCTTCGACTAACCAACAAAGACCTTCTCAACAATCAAAAGAAGCTCGTTGAAAACCAAAAGATTCTCAAGCGTTCTGTTAGTAAGTAATTAACTACTATTTCCAACAAAATGGACAAATTCTTTGGAAAGGTGAAAAGCAAGCTTGGGATATCTTCATCATCTTCTTCATCTACATCTTTCTAGTTTACCATCTATCTAATTGCATATGAATGTGTTGTATTTGGTCATTTTAGTTTGAATTTGATTTGATCTTATGTGTCCTTTCATTATTTTAGTGTACGAGCTATGTAATCATCATCTAATATTAATGAAAAATATGTTTCCTTGTTGTTATACATTGCTTATCATCTTTGGAAAGCATATAAGTATAAACGTAAAAGCTAAATACATTAGAATATCAAAACAAAATTGTTTTGAAATTTTTTATATATGTCGACATACCTTGGGTATATATGTCGACATACAGTGGTAATTTTTCAAATCTTTTAATTTTGAAATTTAAATAGACAGCAAGTGTCTATTCACTTCCAACGAATTTTCATCTATTTAAATACCTATTAGGATCAGAGAATCATTTGTTTCAAGTCTCTTTCTTCTTCCTTTTAATCCTAAACTCTAATACAAATTAGTGGCTACTCCTATCCAAAAACCTCGAACAAACTCTTGAATCATTTAAGAACATTTTTCTTTCATCTTAAGAAACCGGAGGTACTTAGAACTGAGTCAAATGCAGATGATCAAGGAGCAAGAAAAGCATTTCGACGCGATTCGGTGGATGATTTCTGCCTTGAAAAAAGAAGAACCAACCACTAATCCGGAGTGTACCATCAACAAAAATGATGAAGATTGAGATGCTATCAAAGCAGATCCAATCTTTAGCGCTGATGGATGGGTTGAAGTTCCTTGAAATGTCTAGTTTAAATAGGTTTGATTGTATATAAATAATAATACTTGATTTGTTTTGGATTTGATTGGTTGATTTGTGTGGATTTGTTTGAATGATGTGTGACATTAACTTTGTTGGATTGGAATAACACTTAGATTGATTATGATTATTTCATGATTATCAAATTTTACATACCACTTGTTGTTTTTATACAATCATTCTCATCATCATTATACATAATTCTTATATATACCAATTAGTATTTTATCTAAGGGGGGTTAGAGTTAGAATTAGAGTAAAGGTTAGTGTTAGAGTTATAATTTTTGGTGGTTATTTTTGTTAATGACAAAGGGGGAGAAATATATATAATCTAGGCATAGATTAAGGGGGAGTCTTGTAACCCAGGGAAGTTATATTATATTTTATATACCGAATTGTCATCATTAAAAAGGGGGATAATGTTAGTACCTTAAGTGTTGGTTTTGATGATAACAACTATAGGATATTATATAAAATATATATACTAATGTTTTATCAAGTTATATATAGTATATTGTGCAGGATATTAGACAGGTGTTGATTAAGAAGACCGTACGGTATTAAGAGTAGATTCAAGATGCCGATATAGTGTTTCAAGAATTGGAGAATGAAGACTCATGAGTATTGAGAGTTCAAGATTTCAAGATATTTTAGATAAGTTATAGAGTCGTAGAATTTATGTTAAAACTTTGATAGCACTTTCCTAATCTCTCTCGTCTTCTCTAATTTTGTTTTAAATTGTTTTTCAAATATTCTGGTTTTAAAATAATCTTTTCAAGATACTTCTCAAATGATTTTCAATGTCTTATACTTATAAAGATATTATTTTAGCGTTTTTAAGTTTATATATGTATTGAATTTTTGTTTATACTTCGATAAGTTATAATTTATTGATTATATATATACGTATATTATTTACATTATATTAAAATTTCAAAATTATTATATAAAGTTTTATTATGATTAAAATATGTATAAACTATGCTTAAATGATTTACAGAGTATCAAACTATTTTACAAAACAACGAGTTTTCAAAATAATCTTTTAAAGTATTTTTAATTTTTAAAAAGAGTATGTTGACATACTCTATGTATGTATGTCGACATAGTAGCCAATTTTTTCAAAATTTAACTTTCAAAAGAAGTGTCTTTTAGTCGTATCTCTTTACGAATGGATATGACCATTGTTCCTTTATAAATACCAGACTTCCAAACAAATTTTTAATCATCATTTTCTTTCATTTTCTTTCTTTTTCTTATTCATCTCTCCTCCTTTCACTCTCTCATTTTCTAAATCAAAATATACCCAAACTCTACCGAAATTCAACCAAAATCAAATTCAATCATCATTAGTTTGATTTTCCTTCATCTACTCTCTGATTGTTTTCATCTCTCCCACTCAAACCAAGATCAAAGTGTTATTCAAGAGTTATAGGATCAATTGTAATCAAGATTGAAGATCTGAGTCTGTAAAACTCTATCAAATTATACTGCTATACTTGTGTGGGTGATTGTAGCCTATAAAATCAACTGGGTTTGCTTAGTAGCCCGTAAATCAAGTAGGTGTGCTTGTAGCCCGAAAATCAGGTGACTTTACCCAGAGGTCGGAATTTTGGAGGGTGTGTCTCGTAGCCTTGAAATCGAGATTGTATTTGCATTTACTAGTTAAAAAGAAATCCATAAAAGGAATTATGTGGAATTGGATGTAGAGTAACTCCGAACTAGTATAAAAATTCTGGTGTGTTGTTTCCTTTTTACTTTTACTGCATTTACTTTTATCTGCACTTTGATTCTATGATTATTTCTGTGATTGTTAATTACATCATTCCAAGTAGAATCTTAAAGAATTTGAAAAATATTCATATAATCCATTAAACACTATTCACCTCCCTCCTCTAGTGTTAATTTAGCCTTAAGATCCATATTCCGCAGATTCATAGTATTCATGTGAATAACTTTTCTGCATTACTTATTTAGTAATTAAAAGAAAAATAAGTAATAAAAATATTGTTCCATTTTTGGAAATAAAAATAACTATGATGTCATCATTTTCAAAAATGAGCATTTAAAGATGATAAAAAAATTATTTTCAAGTTTCATTTACATAATTAAATATTTTGATTAAAAACTGAAAAATACCAGAATTCGAATCCCGAAATTTCAACGGTTTGACGAATAGAAATTGTTTTAAGTTGTTGCAGCATTGTTTTTACTGCACACACATGCATAAACATACATATACATACACATATATTTAAATACAATTAGTTAAATCAAAGATATAGAAAATATCTAAGATATTTTTCACCAAAAAGCAAACATCATATCCACCCATTAATGCATGTCGTTCCATGCTTAAGATATTTTTTCAATATGTCTTATCACATTACATTTCATTAATGCATGCACTTGATTATGTTGGCAAGGATTTGATGTTGAGGTGATGTGGTGTAAGAAATATTTTGATAATATCTAAGGATAGTTTAGTAATTTGCTACATTTTCCTAAGGCAATAAATAAGACCCTAAGGCATCACAGTTTAACACATCTCATTCCTTCTTCTTTTTCTTAACCTCTACTTTAATGGCTTCCATCACCTCTATCCTCTCATCCATAGGCCGAGCTCCGCTTGGCATTAAATTGGAAGAAGAAGTGTTATAGTGATAGAAAGGGATGGCTTTAAGATAAGAAAAGTTTTACTCTTTTATTTAATATTTCGTGGTGCTATGATATGCTTTTATGCTTGTTTATTTATGTGTTATCATGATGTTAAATATGTTTTGATGGTTAATTAAGTAATTTAAATGTTAATTAAGAAGTTAAATATTTAATGGGGTATGCAGAAACTACTAGTACATGTGTTTCGTCTATGAGATCCAAGGAGACTTGGGCGAGGTACGGAACATGTCGAAGAGAAAGCCCGGATGCTCCAAAATAAATACCAATAATATTTGAGTTAATCAAATAACTTGACTGCCTTATGGGTGACAAAATGGTAGTCTTTAGGCTGGTGTTTGGGAAACCAGTTACTTCCTCCCCTAGCTATTTGGCCTAGCCTGACGGAGGGAAAAGTTAATTTGATTTACTCAAACCATTTTAACCCAAGGTAAAATAGAAAGTGTTATAAATGTTTGATAGAATGAAGTATTAATTGTCATTTTTTGTTATGTTTAAATTCATTAATTGATTGTTGGAATTAAGCTCAGCCATTTTATGAGCAATAACCCTTTTTATATGCATGGGCTGGGTAGACAATAAATTGAGGATGATTTAATGCGGACACCTTGTGATTAGAATTTCACAGTTTGACTATTTGGTGTTCGATGAGATTATTGGTTAAGTAGATATTATAATTAAAGATGCTTATTATAATTTTGGAAATAAAAGATATTTTATCTTTTGAATTGAAATGATATCTTTTGGAAAGTAATAGAAATATTTTAAGAATAAATATTTTAAAGGGATTATATATAAAGTGATTTCCATAAAGGAGGGGATTTCGAGGACTAAAAACCCAGTGTTTGAAAATGATTTCAAACAGTTTTAGGAAATGAAAATACTGTGGTTGAAAGTAATTGTGAATATTAGTGAAAATGATTTATCACTTTGGAATGTAAAATGATTTATTATGTTACTGATGATTCGGGTAACCCATAACTATGGGAAAGGGAGGTGCAGATGCTCTATAGTCTTGGTATAGTCTGCTCGACGAATAGAGGGATAGACATATCTATTTTTTTCGGAAGGCTGGGACCCAGTTGCCTTGTTATGGCTAGAGACCTCCCGATCCAGTTGCACATATTTTTATATGCTTTTATATAGAGTATTTGATGCCATTTTCAAAAGTGATTTGTTTTAAAATCCTAAAGTAAGTATAATTTGATGCAAAAGATGTATATATCATTCCAAAGGTTTTGAAATAAAAATCGGGAGTTTTTCCAAAGAAATTAGTTTCAAAAATGATTATATTTTGAAAATAATAAAGTTAATTGGATTTGAAAAATCTAAATGTGAGAGTTAAGCTGAGTGGGAAGAATTGAAACCTACATGCAGGATATATGCTATTAGTTTGGGATTTGCATATTTGTTTGTGCATCGTAGGCTTCCATGGAGTCTTATTTGTGGTAGGAGAACTTGTTGGTTTGATCCTGTATCTAATTGAGTACCCAATTAGACAGGGGTACGTAGGTAGTCACAAGTGGTAGTGATGCAGTCCCAATAACAATATAATATTTTTCCTGTTTGTTGTTTGCTATATTTCATGTATTAAAGTACACCCAGTAGAATAAATAATTAAACTTTGAAAAGTTAGTGACGCATGTATCCTATTCATTTAGGACAATGTGATATATTTATCAGATTATAATATGTTAAAATGGTAGTTTTCATTTTGTGATTTTAGAATTGATGGATTTTTCGGCGTTTTGACTGTACCGAAAATCCGGATCGTTACAATAGCTAGGACCAGTAGACCAATAATGACAACGCTAAAAGTCCATCTTGGGGATAGGTCTTAAATGATGGAGTCTACCTCGATTGAGGTCTTAAACGGCAAAGTCTACTTATTTCTCTTTTAAAAATACTATGTGGAGATAGTAGAACCCCACTTCATATTTAGAATTATCAAGTGGAAAATATTAGGTTAGGAAGTATTGGGTAGTTGATAAGGCTTCATCGGTATTTTTATACCTTGGGAATGGGTAGGTACTTAATCGTGTGTGCAATGCAAGGTTAAATTAGAATTGCTAGCCTTAATGACATAACAATTAAATAGAAATCAATCAGTATAAATTTATGTTATGGACAGTTTATAGATCTTCGAGTCACCAGAATGTTGTTCTGACCCCCTTCTCATTACAACCCACATGATAGATTTAGAGGAACATATCATTGAAGCTGGACGTGTTTAGTTGTTGGAGAAGTATTCTTTCCTCTCATGCTCGATGCTAATGTGACAATACGATATCTAAGGAATTCCCTTGATTCCAAGGTAGTAGTCATAATCAGTATTTATCTTATTATTGTTTCCATATTGAGTTTAGGTTTCTATCAATCTCTGATAATGCTCATGCTTATTTGTAGGTACCAAATCCAACGATCTGTGCTTTAGTGGACTTGGGTTTTGATTTTTGTTGAAATTTAGGCCTATTAAGGTACGGGTTGTTATAATAAGTATGCAATCCCTTGATGCTCCAATGATCATAGGTAAATCATCGTCCATCTTATAGAGAACATTACATACACTAGGCTCAATAGTTGTATCAATATCTCACTCTAGTTGTTTCTTGACTAAGAACATTAAGGAGAAGTATTTATTTATATGGTCTAACAATCATGGTTATAAATATATTCATAACTGCTATCGGCTTAACAATTTGTCCTAGGGATTTTCAACTTGCATATATTTAATGTAATGTTAATATACTTATATCACTATATAACAATATGTATAGTAGAAAATAATATAAAAAGCTTACTTTATTTCGAACAAGATTCACTATAATAGTTAAGTTACATAATCAAAATACAAAATTGCTCCTGCGGCATACCCTTTACTATATCAATAAATAGATTCCAAAGCTCTCGGTCTCTTTAAACTTTTTCTTCTCTCCAAAATAAATTAAACCTTGGGGATAACTACCGACTGATTATCAAGTAAGTAATATTTTCATGTTCAGTGATATTATTTGGTGTTTGTACATGATTAATTCTAGTTATTAAAAGAATAAAAAAAATTATTTGAAATTATTTGAAAACTATATGCATTATTTTTTGGATTAAAATAATTAAATATAAGTGTTACAAATTGTAATTAACGTTTATAGTTAGTTTTTAAATTATTTAATTGGGCTTTAAATAATACTTAATATAATTTTATTTTGGTTTTTTTTTCAATTTATGTTATATATTAAATTTATTAAGACATGTTATAGAATATAATTTATGTTTTAAAATATAATTTATTTTAATAAATTCAATATTAGATAACAAATTACAATATATCTACACATTGTACAACTTTATTTATTATTATTAAATAATAAAAATTTATGAAATGATAAAATGGAAATCCTTTCTTTTTTAGTTTTAAGGGTGATAACATAATTGATAATATTTATTTTTAAATTTAATATTTACTTTTAAATTTTAGACCAAATAGATGATCCTAAATTTTGGAAATTTAGTTTAAAACCAAAATCTTTATCATTTTATTTACCGACTATATTTGTAAACAAATGATTTAGTTAAAAATTATATTATTATAATTATTAAGAAGGGTTGAAATTACTACGTATGCGTGTGAATATATATTAATATGTATCTATATAAAAAATCATATATACAAACATATAATTTTTGTTTACAACATATGTGTGTGTATTATGGTCATAAATCCTAATGGTCTATATATATAATATGTGTATGTATTATGCATGTGTATCATCTTTTCTATATAATGCAAAATACCTTATCATTTACTAGAACATGTGATAATCTATTTAGCACATAATAAAATCCACATTATAAATTAATCAAATTTATATGTTATCGAATTTCTTCGTCCAAAAAGTGTAAGGAGAGTGAAACATGGTGATGGAAAGTCTAAGGCAATCCTAGGCTAGTTAGCTAGGAAGGCACATGCTCCATGTCGAATCCATATAAATCTTGAAATCATGAGGTGCTTAGGAATTCAAAACAAGTTATGATCAAAATCACAAGTGCTTAAGAATTTGAAGCAATTCATGACTCAAGAAATCTTTATTGGCATGTTGTGAAATTGTTGAATTTTCAAGGCCTTATTTGCTAAGGAAGTCAAAAAAACATGCCTCTTTATTCAATATGTTATGCGATTGTACATGTACAAGCCCTTATTTGCAAAAAGGGTTGCAAGATTACAATTGACACTAGAAATCCCCAAATTGATTTAAGGTTACAAAGGTTTAAAAGTAAGAAATGAGAGACGAATTAGACGCCCCTTCCTTCATTCCCTTAGGTCTGTATTTATAGGGGTTGAGAGGTGTGGCATGACTACCACGTGTCATTTCCAACATACTTAGCTTTTGGCATTATCAACCATATTAATGATGTTCGACATCAGGTATTAATTTAATGATCTTCGACATTCCTTTATATGGTGATGAGTTATGGCATCATTGGAGGCTGGTGAGCTTCGACATTCACCTTGTGTTGATCATTCGTCATCAATTCTACGGCATCCCTTAATGAATTGGTGACATGCAACATTCTTTTGTGTACTATTAGTAGGCAGCAACATCATATATAGGTTTTCGAAGGCTCAAAACTCCTTATCCGGCATTAGTTACAGACATTCTATGGCATCAAAGAGATACAGTATTGATGATACATGATGCTTTTATCTCATCGATGGCCTACAACGGCTTACGACACGCTATCGTGTGTATTACCTTGGTTAATGAAACACAATATCAATCAGATGTGGCATTGGTGGCAGGCGACATTGTAAAGAGATGGTACTGATGAGTAGCGGCATCCTCTTGATGATTTACAACATCACATGACATCTGATATCATTTTTCCATTTGATGGCATGCGACACGCCTCTGTGCACTATTGACATGCGGCAATTTCCTTTATTGATAAAGAGAGATATCGATGTCATCCTCAATTACACTAATGACCTATGATATGCTTTCTTTTGACATCATCACTTTCCTAATGATATGCAGAATAGATGGTATGCAACATCATTGTAGGCTTACGTACTGATGAAGTGTGGCATTCCATATCGCATTGATGATGTGCGATATTCTTTAAGGCGCATTTTGGATGCGACGTTCTTTGTTGTAAGCTTTGCTTTACCTTCAACACCGACTATATCCTCTTGTATGCTTTCTTGTGACATCATTATTGTCGACATGCTTGATTTTGATATTCTCCCATATCTTCGGTATCAATGTTTGCAGTAACATTTGTCCTCCTAATGTGAAGGAAACATGTGGCTTTTCAAGTCATTGCCTTAATATTGGAGCTTGCTGCCCATTGGTATTCCCTTCTAGACTTAGCCATTCATTTAAATCTAATCCAATGATGACTTTACTTCTTCTTCTTTCATATAAATATTAGAGCTTCTTCATCATTTCCTCTTTTACTTGTAACTCAAAGCTCAAGCAAGTATTTGAAGATCTTAAAGAATGCTAAAAAATCTTCATCTTTCAGCATTCAAATTCAAATCGAGGTATAATTTCCATTTTAATTAACTAAGTCGGCCAGCTAAATTAGAAGAATTTACATTCACATTGTTGTTAGGGTTTTGTTTGGGGTATTTCGATTACAAATCGATGCTTGTAGTTTATCAGTCAGATTTTTTGTTAATCTTTGAATTATTAATTTAATCGTAATTTTTTTCGCTTATGAATAGGTTTTAACTTTGAATTGCCATGTCGCTGGGGGAACTTAATGTGCTAATTAAGGATAAGTGATATGACTTAGAAATCTAGGGGCTTCTAGTTTAATTTCAAAATGAATAGTTTATGATGAACCCAAAACCCATTATTAGCTTGTTGGATTTTGAAGTTAATGCCCTATGAAATCGGTCTGAGGCTTAACATCAAATAATTTTACCTTCTTTTTATTTATTTATTATTGTCTCAATAATCAGCTCAAACTCTAGAAGTTATTATAATGTGAAATCCCTACCATGTTGGCATACACCCAAGGGTGTAACAACCATTAACGTGTTCGATATCAATTTAAATGCCTTTCGTATAAATTCGTTATCCTTACTTTGTGTTATTATTCCTTTTTCTCAACAACTATTTTTAATGATCTTGTTTAAGTTATATGGGATATCACTAACTTATGTTGTAGTTATTATATGGAAAATTCATTAACTTGTTATATATATTTGATATTTTATAAGAATATTTTTAGACCATTTCAACAGCATTCATTGATTTCAAATATTTCTCATTTCGATATCGGATCACTATCATGACATCATACTATAATTTTTTATGGCGACCTTTAATACGACATCAGTTCAAGGATTTCAACATTCTACTCAAGATGCATTTAGGATAATTTTTCAATCAAGTTTCTTTTATATAAATATAAATTTACTTTCCCACATGGATAGACTTTTTTTGTAAATTTCAAAATGTTTTACAAATTTGACATGGATTACTCAATGTTTAAGGACTTGTCACAAATGCAATGGTTAAGCATCAACTTTAACACTTTAGTGTCATGACTTAGGCAATTTATAATTAATTTGCTATTTTTCTTTTAGCATATAATTGCCTACTTTATATCATAAGAATTCTAAATTTCATAAAATATTAATACTTCCATGGCCTTGTGTAATTTCACCAAGCAGGCAAACGGAAGGCAAGAAAGCTAGTAAGAAGAAAAGTATGAGCCCCAAGTCATCCCCTTTAGCCGAGAAAGGAGATTATCACCTCAACCAATCATACATTACTACTCAGGAAGAAGTGGACACCATCCTTCGGCGATTCGGGATTAAGGACATAGAAGCCAGGCTTGCTGGTCCCTTTAGCAGTATAGAAAACCCTCCAGACAGGTTCTTTGCCTTCACACCAATTCACATCTGGCACTCAGGGTATCCCAATTTCTTTTGCGATTCCTGGAGCACTTAAGTATTGCTCTGATCCAATTGACTTCCAACTCATATACATACTTGAGCTGCTTAGAAGTTCTTGCTCGAGAAGCTAAACTCTCCTTTTTGGGTGCTAAAATTCTCCATACCTTGGCCACTCCTATAAGGATAAGAGAGCATTTGGATAGTCCATTGTATCGCCTACGTTCATCTCCAAGAAGCTTAATCATCCATCCTATTAATAAGATGAAGGAGTGGGAGAACCAATTCTTCTACATTAGATGTTATTCCCCTAAGATCAGGGGAAATTTCTCTGTTTTCAGTTAGTTTTCATTTTATATTATTCATGTTATATCTATTACTTTCTTATGGTGAGTCTTTTCTCTCAGATCCCACTTCTGAGCAACCAAGCTCTATTGTCGGCAATACTATCAAATCCATTACTCTAGCATCGAAGAGCATGGACAATCGACTCACTTTTGATGGAAGTGAATCTCCATCAATATTCCCTGATTTTGAACAACCGCACAATACTTGGAGTACATTCGATGATAAAGGGGAATGAAAAAGGGAAACGATCATTGTTTATCAGTAATCAGAATGCTTTCTCTGTTTCCTCTTCAGTTCAACTTGAATCTTCTGGTATGTTTTTTTATTACAGCTTGTATAGAATCTTTGAGGTTATTACCTTGGAAATTTTTGTCTTTGATTTAGGATCATCTTCTCTTATTACTGCTTCCCAAGAGAAATAGGCCAAAGATGATGCTCTCATCTTAGCCGAATCGAGTAAACCTGCTCTTATTGAAGATTCTGTTATGAAGACGCAAAAAAGGAAAGAAAGCATTGGCGCTTTTGCTGATATTCCACCTCCTCCCTCGAGGAAAAATCCTAATCTTGTAGGTGATTATATTCCTTTTGTTGTCGCTAAGGAGGCACATGTGAATATTGATTCAAGCCCTGATATTGCAAATTTGGACTCTCCTGGGCATAAGGTTCAAAAGTCAACTAAGGTGGCTCACTCTTCGGATCCCCTTCCAACATTTCTCTTCATGATTCTCCAATGCCTCTTTGCTGTGTATATGATGAGCTTGGACTATTTCCTTCTCCAAATGAATCTCTTCCTTCTGAGGATCAAGATCAGACTCTTATGGCAAGTTTTGATGATCTTCATCGATTGGCTGTCTAATCTCCTTCTTTGACTTCTCTCAGGCCACAACAGCCTTTGATTTATTCTAAGGATCATCTTTTTATTATTATCAAACAGCTCTTATCAGTATGCATTTCCTTTCGTTTTGTTAATTTAAGCTTTTAGATCTGTATTTCTTGTTCTGACTTAGGCTTGTTATCCACTTCAGGTGACCAAGCATATGTTCTTCCTCCAAGAGGCTTCTCATGGACCCTCTAATGAAGTGGATGAACTTAAGGGACGGATATCTTTACTTGGCAACAGTATAATCGATATTACTATAGTAAGGGATAAAGCTATTTGTGAAAAGGATAAACTCACTTCCTCTCTTAATGAGGAAGAGAAAACTAAACAATTATTAGAGTAAGAAGTGAAAGCACTTAAAGCAGATCTCGAGAAGGCCAACAAAGAGAAGGTCAAGCTAGCTAATGAGAATAAATCTTTAGAGGACAAGTTAAAAAGGAAAAGTGATATCTTGACTTACTCAAACAACATTATCAAGGATGCCAAGAAGAAAGTCGCCTTTTTCCTGGATAACGCTTTTACCACCATTACTGAGAATTGTTACAAGAATGCTTTGTTCATGAAATATGGTGAAAACATTCAAAAATGTCCAGATTTAGATTATCCTTCCCTCTCGGATTAAAATGAATTAAGATTCAAAAGAAAGTTTAGCCTCATGATGGGAAGAGCTCAGGGATCACTTCAAAAAGAGTTCCTATTGAAGAAAGGGTTGATGCTAGAAAGCTATTATCTTTTATTGACCCTTTCCTTACTTGAAGAGGAGATAGATTCCGATGAAGAAGAAGATGACAATAATGATAATGATGATAGCCATAATGATGGTGATGGTGATGACAAGGGTCCCGAAGAACCAAAAGACGGGGAAGATGGATCAGGTGGTCTTAATTTAGATCCGACCGACCATGATGCAAGCTTTACTGAACTTCCTAATCCTCTGGATGCTACAACAAAGGATACTTCCCCAAAAGATAGTGCTTCCCTATTCGTCATAAAAAAGAAAAGACTCAAACTCAAACTTCTCAAGTTCCGGCTTCTCGGGTATGGAGTTCTTTATTTAAATGCTTGTTACCAAGCAAGTTTTAGTTAAAAAGCTTATTACTTTAGTTAAGGAAAAAAGAAGAAATACTATTATGAAACTTTATACAAAAAGATTCAGAGGGAGGTATGTCGATCGCATGGAGAAGTTGATAGATTAGTTGACGAGCTTAATAAAGTATTCGACAAATACAAGTGCCTCTTTGCTAGTGCTGCACGGTTAAAGTTTTTAAGGAAAAGCAGGCTGCCCCTCGCTTGAAAAGAGCTTGCCTTTGTCGGGCATAATTATGAGAGATAATGCAGAATTAATGACCCTCTTCTGGATGCTTATTGACGATAGGGAAGCCCTAGTAGAGTTTCTCTATAAAATTTATTCTAGCAATCTCCTCGCCGACTTTTCTTTCCTAGGGAAAAGAAGTGGGAGCTTGATTAGATATCTCTATAAAAGATACTTAGATGATTTTAAATGTGACCCTCATCCTGGGGCTTGTTGGAATCTTCCTAGGGTTGCTACCATTCCCCTCTCCTAATACCCTTCCTCCCGAGAAGATTAAGTATAGTAAGGAGAGATTTATTTCTGAATTTATAAGGGATCAATATTGTATGGACCTAGTTGATTATATGATTGTAATGTGTAATTCAAGCAGTTTATAAACTTTATCACTTTTGTTTCTTTGATCTTAGTTTATTTTCATACATTATACTGATTAAGGAATACTCAAGTAGTCCTGTTCCTATGGAACTCTTGAGTAAATTTATGAGGTTAAAGAGGGATTTTAAAGAGAAGTCCTTAATTCTCAAAACATCTCAGTTAGAAAAACATTGCTTTCTTATAGATCTATAGGAATTTTATGCACGATTTCCTCACTGGGTGATGAAAAAGATAAATTGCTTAATGAATTTTGAATTAATCACGCTAAATTGCTATGTGGTCAAACCAGCCCTTCAGCCCAAAAGTGGGATTATCTTCAATTCCCTCCACTTAACACTTTGGAAAGGATCAAAAGCTTCTTTTGACACTACCCTTAACTTATCTGTCAGGTTACTTAAAAAGGCTCAAACAGCTATCTCAAAATTCTAAGAATTTGATGTATAAAATTCATAAGGTTGATGTGATTTTGAATTTTCTTAAGTTGTAAACCTTTATCACTTAATAAAGAAAATACTTTTAGTGATGTTGATTTTCTTTCCTATTTATTTGTTAGGAAAAAGGAAGTGACCCTTATACCTAGTGGCACAGATATTCTTGCTCGACTTGATTTTATTAAAGATAGACTTAGGACAGAACTTAAGAAGAAACTCTCTTCTCAAGGCACTCTGGCTTTATGATTTTCGAATAATCCAGATGCGCAAAAATGACATGATAAATACTACAAATTAAGATCTATATTTAATATTGCAAAAGTGACGAGTTTTGATTTAGAGAAGAAAATTTAAGAGAAGGATGGATGGATTCAGGAGCTAAAAGAAAAGATAGATGCAATTAGCCAATCCGGACCTTTTGTTCAAAGCATTGAAACCGATGCAGAAATTGCACGATTGCACCAAAAGGTGATGAATCTTGAGGTAGAACTGTTGAAAAGCCAAGTGAATTGTCAATTTTTGGAACTTATTACGAGTGGAGGTGATTCCAGCATCCTACTCCTATTCCTTTGGGTAAGAATGATTTTCTATCATATTAAACCCTCCAAAAATTTAGATAATGGTGAAACCGCCAGATAGTGCCAAAAAGTTAGATTTGAATGTATTCAAATTTTGAATAAGCATTGGAGTGATAATGTTTCTACTCATCTTAACACTTGTGAAACTAAGGTTGAGAGACGAGCGTGAAAAACACACTTTCACATAGGAGATTGAGAAATTAAAGAGCAAGATTTAGCTTCTAAAAGGAGCCAATAAAACACTTGATGCTGCATTAGAAATTCAAGTTGATTCGATAGACGATGCATATGCCATTGGAAAGAAAGAGAAGAAACTTAAACAACTTCTAGATGTGACAATTCGTCATATTATCGATTATTCTTCGATTTCTGAAGATTTAAATAGGATGGCTCAAGAATTTGATTCTTAGTAAAGAGTTATTTGTAAACTTTTAAATTGGATTATCTTGTTATCCAATCTTTTGCTCCTGCAATTCCTGTACATAATGTATTAAATGGTAAATAAATTTGTACCTGAATGATCGATATTCTATTCTTTGCTTTTGTCTGAGATTTGTAATTAGCTTCCCAGATTCAGTTTGATGCTTTGTAGTTGTTATTTTGAGCATAATCTGCCTTTCTGCATTTTAAGCCTTTAACATATAGGCTAGAAGCCTTGCTGATTAAGCATTCAAAATCTTAATTGGTATGAAGACAATAAATTTTGATCTTAATGTAAGAATCTACCTCTTCATTAATAGATATCCATTATCTTTTTTAGCAATGGAGATTCCCATTACATTAATATATAAAAAGTTGAATTCCAATCCAACTTTAAAAGACCGAGAATCGATTTAATGAAGCCTATTATTGAATATCAGAAACCCTTCTTTAGTAATTATTGTTGATCATTGAACGAAAAACCAAAGAGCCATCTATCGTAATAATATCTTTTAGAAGACTAAGAATTATTAGGAAATCAAATGAATAAAGGACGAGGAAACCGTCCAACAATAATAATTTCTAAATAGAAGACTAGAAAATCATTTAGTAATAATATGAGTAGAAGACCAAAAACCCATTTTGGCAATAATAACGGAATAGAAGACCAGAAAACCATTCTGGCAACAATGATCTGAAATGAATACTAGAAAACCATTATGGCAACAATGATCTGAATAGAATATCAGAAAATTATCTAGTAATTATCTGAGTGGAAGACCAAAAAACCAATTTTGGAAACAATAATCTGAATAGAGGACTAGAAAATCATTTGTTATTAATAGAAATCCCTGCTTTTTAATAATTCTAATTCCACCCAAGGAATCAACGATTGAGAAATAATTCAATATTTCAAGGAATGAAACTTCTGAGTCTATATTAAAATTTTCTTCCCTAGGCAATAGACAACTCTTGATCCTTCCTCTGATGGTATCTCTTAGTTTTAACTTGATGCATAGCTGAATATATTGGATTATTCTTCTCCCACAAGATTGCTTTTAATCCATTCCTTAGGATAAAGTTAGATTTGCTTTTGAATTTAATTGGCCTTCCTCTAAAAGACTATCTCGATCTCTCTTCTGGTTCGAGCCTGATTAGCTCAATTGATTTCTTTGTGACCATCTTAGGTGATGATTTTGATTGGATCTCTGATTATAACAATAGAAAAAGGATCTCGATTAGCATTTTATTACCACAATAGGTAATAATTTTGATTGAATATCCGATTACCACAATAGGTAACAGATTTCATTTGATTTCTTTGGTGCCATCTTAGGTGATGATCTCAACTTGGATCAAACCCCTTATCACCATCTTAGGTGATGATTTAGGTCTTTAATCCCATGTGTTTGGTTAGCTATCTCAAGAAGAGCCAAAGACTTAACCGACCTCCCTCTAGGAGGCATTTCAATTGGGCCTTATAGATGGTACTGAAGGTTGGTTCGGTGCTTTGGCCAGGCCATCGTAGGCAGGACCAAAGGCTTAATCCATCCTCCCTCTAGAAGGTGCTTCGACCAGGCCACGTAGGCAGGGCCGAAGGCTTGCAGATGCTTTGGCCAGGCCATTTCTGGCAGGACCAAAGGCTTATTATGATCTCTCTCCGAGGTGCTTTGAATAGGCCCTTGTGGCAGGATCAAAGGCTTTATTTGCCCCTTATTACCTTATAGGTGATGATTTAGGCTTTTCCTTTATTTTAGGAGGTTCTTACTCATTTATATGATTGATCCAGTAGACACACTTGTTTCAAAGAATCTTCCTTTATTGTTGACTTGTTTAGTATCTCTTTACAAACTCTTTAAGTTTTACTTTCCCAGGAATTATTGATCATCTCTTCTAAGCTTCGATATTGATTAGTTTTGTGGCCATTTGAATGGTGACAATGATAGTATTGTCCTTCAAGATTTTGTTCATTCTTTGGTTGTTTCTTTTGAGAGGGCTAATATTTTAGCCTTTCCCCAGTTAGGAGGTAAATATCCTCATAAGAAGCGGTAAGTGAATAGTTCTTAGAAAGTTGTGAACTTTTGGAAGATGATTTCTTTGATTTCCACTTAGTTCTTTTGTTGGATGTGACGGGCTCTTTAGCCTCCATATCAAATTTTCTCTTTAAAAAGCTTTAGGCCTTGTTCAATCTACGGGAACGATTAAGCACATTCTTCCACTTTTGAATGAATCGGTCAAAGTCCTTTGTTATTTCTCTTTCAAAAACGGTTCCCCTTGCTTGGAGTTAAATTCTCTTTTTCATTTCTATGGAGATGTTATCTTTCTTATCCTTCTTTCCTAAAGCAAAGATTGATGCGGGCCCTATGTGAAATGGGTTTAAGCTAGATTTATCTGGATCATAAGGAGTAACTTGCCTTTACTTATTTCCCATGATTTGTAGCGCTTTGAACCTTAATACGTGCTCCTTATGAAGTCAAGGATCGCTAGTGATTTGGTGAGTTAGCCTGGCTATTTGAGGCTCGTAAGATCCTTGTTCAAAGATAATCATTATCCAAGTGAGGTTAGCTAGGGTTTGGAATGGTAGGGATAAATCTTTTAATCTCTATATGCAGGTCAAAAGAGGTTTCACTTGTGGGTTAAGCAGAGACAAGGGTTTAAGCCCTCCTTCTAGCATCAAAATGTTAACGAATTACTTCGTTGACACCAAAAAGTGCAAGGAGAGTGAAACTTGGTGACGGAAAGTCTAAGGCAATCCTAGACTAGTTAACTAAGAGGGCACATGCTCTATGTCGAATCCACATAAATCTTGAAATCATGAGTGCTTAGGAATTCAAATCAAGTCATGATCGAAATCACAAGTACTTGAGAATTCGAAACAAGTCATGACTCTAGAAATCTTCATTGATATGCTATGAAATTGTTGAAGTTCAAGGCCTTATTTGCTAAGGAAGTCAAAAAACATGCCTCTTTATTCAATATGCTATGTGATTGTACATGTACAAGCCCTTATTTGCAAAAAGGGTTGCAAGATTATAATTGGCACATACATCTAAGAGTATAGATAAATTAAATAAGATTTAAAATGTTAAAATAAAAGAAAATAAAAACCCAAATAGATATTAGGGATGTATATATGTAATGTAATAGCATTATATAATGTAATGTAATGGGATTCAATGTCATTAAGTATTCTGAATACCCATCATCCCTTACTATCGATATCACTCATTTAATATTTAAAATTATGAATTCATAAATATAATTGCTCTCTATCATTTACATTCAACGGTGGAGTTCTAGGACATATATGTGATTGTTTAGCATCCTAAAGCCATATATCAAGTATTAGTGATGCTTTGGATGTATAGAGATTAGTGAAACAATCTATATACTTTTATTGAGCACCCTCAAGGGTTGTATACTTGTTATTATGCAATTGTGAAATGGTAGGTCATTGATGTCTAATGTACTTTGTGATTTACTAATCATATTTACTATTACAATAATGTTTATGGGAAAGGTACAATCATAATATAGTTAGGAGTTATATATGAGATCAAACCAATAAATAATTATTCACCATTTATGAGGACTATAAATCGTTGAGCATCCTCAATGTTGTGGCAACATGATAAATGTGTCTACTTACTATAGGAAAATTTTGAAATTCTTGTATCACCTTTCAAGTTTTATGAGATATGTAAAATCTTGTCGGATACTTATTAGGAAAATATGATTAGCCATTCCAATAAGTATAAGAATATTTTAAATAATACTGTAAAGTTACTCTAATAAATTTACGATTAACTGTTTCTTGAAAAAAACATAATAAATGAAATGAAGTATAAATTTTGAGACTAAGAAATATGACAGTAATGCTCATATATAAATTTTTTATCTTTGTAATGTTTTCACTTCAAAGACCATGAAAGAACTAAATTGTACAACCATCAATTCTAAGTAAAGCTTTCGAGTCTTAATCACTCGATTGTGGACTTACCCAATGCTACATATTGTCTACTATGAGATAAAATGAGAATATGAATATTCATTTCATATTTGATTACCTACAAAAGTTGTATGGTGGATTGTCTCGTTCCATAAGGTACGAGCTTTAGAATAGATTGTTTCATTCAAAAATAGGTAAGGGAAAAGAAATACGACATCATGTGCTCAATATGACTGAGTACATGGAGAAACTTACTAAGTTGGAAACAACTATATATTAAGAACTATATATAGATCTCATTCTTGGATTGTGATGCCTTTAGTTTTGTCCATTAATATTGAACTACAATATAAACTCGCTCAAGTGCAATGTAATTAATTTCATTAGTATGTTAAGGACAATTAAATGACACTTTTATAAAGGAATTCGATATTGCTTGTAATAAAGGATTCCTTTTTTCTAAAGGTAAGACCTCAATGAAAAGGAAGCAAAAGTTTAAGGGTGGGAAAGAAGAGAAGAGTGAATGTCATCATTTCTCGAAGAAGGGAATCCGAAAATGAAAATATCCACATAATTTGAGGTGTCTTTAGGAGAAGAAGGAACTAGATTGCTCCTCTTCTTATTGAAGATTGTCTGTATCTAATTTTCTTCCTAGAACATAGATACTAGATCGAGAACTCACATTTGTAATTGTTTACTGAAGCTCAGAAGTAAAGGGTCCTTGGAAAAATGTTCGGTGTAACTTCACAGTGGAAATAGAGCTATTTTAGCTACCGAAACAGTGGGGAAGCACTATAAAACTCTATCTAATGGACAATCTTAATTTTGAAAAACTACTATAATGGACCAAAGTTTATTTTCGAAACAATATCCATTTTGCATTCGATCAAAAGTGGATGTATTGTTATTTTAATAAAGATGTTATGAATACTCGTTATGTTAATATAAATATTTTTGACAGAGTTAAGGTTGTATCCAAGGAAAAATTATGCAATTTATTATATAACTTAACTTACGTATATAAATCTTGTTCGAAATAAAGTACACTTTCAGTTTTTGTTTTCTATTGTACATATTGTTATATTATTATATAAATAATGCTTTCAAAACATTAACAATACATAAGTAAATAATCTTTTGAAAAAGTATTTAACGAATTGCAGTCGTGAATGTGTTCGTAACCACAAGTATTAAACCATGTAATCAGAATACTTTTCCTTAATGTTCGTAGTTGAGATGCTTCAAGAAAAGATTATATATACATCTGTTGGGACTAGTGTATGTACGCTCTCCATATTATAGACGATGAATTACTAATGACCATTAGGGACACCAAGGGATTACGTATTTATGGTTGTTTGGAACAATCATACAAACATTAATAAACTATATATGTTTTCTATTTGAATCGGTAATAGAACTATATTATTAATTGAAACTTACATTTCAGTCATTTTTTAATTTAAACAGCAAATTTAAAACAATAACAAAATAGATGGGACAAATCAAGGGTGCGCGCACACAGAGTGGGGTGTATGTGTGTTGCAAAGGTTTAAGATCTATATTATATAGACAATATGGACAACTATTCAGATGTGAAACATATGATGTCGATCTAATGATGAAAAGATGAATAGTAAGCAATCAAAGTATATCTTAAAATGAATCCAAATCAAAATAACAATGACTCAAACGAGAGTTTAATATGTTAAATACAACTAAGTCAAAATAGAGGATTTCACGTAACGATGTACAGTAATCTTCAATTTTGAGAGTAATGTAGATTTTAAGTGTCTAGACTATAATATGGTCAATCACGTGACATGATGCTCATGTAATAGCCATAGTTTGGTATGCATCGAACCACTTGAAGAGAAATGCTACTCAAGAGAGGATGACCTCATTTGTTGTAGAAGGTTAGTATCACTGTAATTGGTAGTCAATTTAATGTCAAAATCTCAGACCAATGCAAAATAATTAATCGATAAATGTTATCGAATTGGACAAGTTGTACTTTCCAGTTAACTGAAGATATTATTGGAGTTGTTGACCATTAACCAAACTCTAGACATCTCAGTGATACGGTGATGACAAAAAGAAATCATGCATAATATATAATTACTCAAGGTGTAACTTTAACAGATAAGTAATATGATTTCACCTAAATGATATATGAGTAACTGTAACACCACGTAATTTGACATTATGTGCTTAATTAGTTAGTTAATTAATTAGGCTCCAAAAGTAGCATTTGTGCAAATGATGGAATTTGACCACGAAACTTGCACTATTGCGAAATTTTGAGTAACTTACATATTTGGAGTTTTGCGATTGGAGTCCAGACGAAGAAGTTACAGACAAAAAATGAATTCCGAATGAAAATAATTCGTTTAAGAAATTAATATTTCTAATTAATTGAATGGGGTCCACAGGTCGACCCGCTTAATGTAACGGTCAACCTGGGGTGGTTGACCCCTACGAGGGAGGCGGTTGACCGCTCTTAAGGCGGTGGCTAGGGTTATCCCTGGCCCAATGGCCCGGATCTATTATATTTTGATCTAGCGGTTTTGGTTGATTCTAGTGCCTATAAATACAGGCCTAACCCTTCCTTATCTTCTCGTATTTATCTGAATAGAGCAATGAATTCTGCCATTTCTTCTTCTCCACTTTCTTTCTAAATTATAAAAATAAAATATTTGTATTATGTTCATACAAATTGGAGAAGAATAGAAATATAATAAAATGGAGAAGAGAAAAGAATCAACTATACGCGTATTTGAGGTAATTTATATATTTGTTTCTATTTTCTTTTCCAATCCCAAATCTCTTCTCAGATCTGTAATTCTAGTGTATGTATTTATCAATTTTTTTTACATATTTCTTGGATTAAAAAGGATTTGGAGATGAATTTAAGGTTCTACGTCAGATCTGGAGATTTGGATTGCTTTTTAAAAGGTGGATAGAAACTTTTATATATTGTTTACGATTTTAAATCTATTCCGTTGGCATACATTTGATTTTTATGCCTAAATCAATTTTATTAGTGAATAGTATACTTAAATTAGTGTAGAAAACTATTGCCTACATATTCTTATCTTAGATCTGTCTTAGAAATATGTTTACACCTAAATCTGGATATCAGTCCTAATGATTTTAGAATTTGAATGTTGTATATTTTTATTCTAGATCTTTACTTAGGTGTAAAATAGGATTTTTGGATTATTGCGCAGTTTGAGCTATGTTGTAGATTTTCCATAGTTTAATTTGTAGGAAGAACATCCATTTGATTTTTATAATTTGTTTACTTTTCCAATTTTCATTTAAAATGGTGACGTTTGATTTAACAAGGAATATCCACAAACAAAAAGGGTAGAGATGTGTAAAGTACAGATTCTTCGTAGTGTATAATGTCTATTCCAATTAAAAAGAAATCCATTTCTTGAAATTTCAAACGGAGTCAATCTTTCCTATTTGTGTTAAATCAATTTATGGAAATCGTAGTGGAAAATCTTCCTAAGGAATTTAATTCCAGCAAACTAAATATGAAAAGCATATTCTAGTTACATATTTATGACTAGAATATATGTGGTTATGAATACGTAGTTTTATTAGGCAGTTTATATGTATTTATTACGTTAACAAAGAAGAATGATATTTATTCGTGCGTTATTTATGCGTAGCGTTCGTTAGTTATTATTATATTTAGGAAAGAGAATAGTTAAAATTAGAAAAGGTAGTAATCCGTATTAATGGAAAATAAATTAGGAATTCCTATTAGCTAATTAATAAGAAATGAAAGATTGTAACCTAAATTAATGGGAAATCGATGAGAAATAATGGGTAGTATTAAATTAAGGGTTACAATTAATAGAAACGAATGGATTTATGAGACTGATAAAAATGAATAGATGTAAAAAGGTTACTACTTTGAAATTTGTAATTATACATAAATGTCTTAAGAGATGTCCATTAGGATTTTTTGAACAAATTGACATTTATGAGCATTAAAAGGGGATTTATGAGTGGATAAGTAGTTAAGGTAAATTTTATTACCTTAAATAAAAAGGAAATTAGTAAGTTAAGTCTAGTGTCAACCTAAGATAGTATAAGTAAAGACATAGGATGGTTAATTGGACTTAGTAGGTTAGTAGTGCGAGATCAGTAAAGTCACTTGACGGAAGACTTCCATTCACTTTGAGGCTACTAGTAGTCGGATGCACTTACTACTGATGTGAGATATCACTAATCCTAGGATTTGTGACGACATGAGAGATTAGACTTGCTTTCTTAATTGGAAAGTATTAAATGGTCCAAATTTAGAATTAGGAGCGGTGAGGGATATCTCTAAAAAGGTTAACTTCAGTGTTGAGTTATTAAGTGACTATCTTAGGGCCCGCCTCCCCACTGAAAGAGGTAATGTAATGAGATTCCATATTTATAAGAGTGATATTGGATATCTCGGGAGAGGTTCGCTTTAGGTTTGAAGTATTAAACGGCTGTAAGGTCCGCCACTTTTCTATACAAGAAGTATTAAGTAGCCCAATAAGATTTCCAAGCAATGTCAGCTAGATAGTACCAATGAGGAGTCTGCCTTGGTATTAGGTATTAAATGGCAAAGGCCTACCTATAAACAGGTGTTAAATTATCAGAGGCCCACCTAGTCCTTATTAATGAGGTAATAAGTGGCTTGGGTATAGTCTCTCACATTGCTAAGAGTTTAATAACAATAGATAGGCTAGTGGTATGTCTATTTTAAATTATAAGGCCATATATAGTGGTTAAAGATATCTGTAGTTAGGACCAATAGACCAATAATGACGGCGCAAGAATTCCACCTTGGGAATAGGTCTTAAATGACAGAATCTACCTCGATTGAGGTCTTAAATGGAAAATTCTGCCTATTTCTCTTTTAAAAGTATTATGTGACGATAGTGAAGCCCGCTTTATATTTAGAAGTATTAAGTGGCAAATGGGTATGGAAGTATTGGATGGTTGATAAGGCTTCGTCGGTATTTTGTACCTTGGGAATGGGTAGGTAAGTAATCGTGTGTGTAATGCAAGGTTAGCTTCGAATTACTAACCTTAATAGACATAACAATTAAATGGAAACCAATTGGTATAAATTTATGTTATGGACAGTTTATAGATTTTCCAATCACCAGAACATTGTTCTGACCCACTTCTAATTACAACCCACGGGATAGATTTAAAGGAACAGGTCATTGGAGATGGATGTGTTTAGTTGTTGGAGAAGTGTTATTTTCTCTTATGCTCAATGCTGATGTGACAATCTGCTATTCAAGGAATACCATTAATTCCAAGGTAGTAGTCATAATCAGTATTCTTATCCTATTATTGTTTCCGCTGTGAGTTTAGATTTCTATCAATCTCTGATGATGCTCGTGCTTATTTATAGGTACCAAATCTAACGATCTGTGCTTTTATGTACTTGGATTTCGATTTTTGGAAAAATTTAGCCCCATTAAGGTGCGGGTTGTTACAGTAACCAAACTATTACCCACTACCGTGCTTTAGCAAAGCCATGCATACTTCAATATTTAAATTGTTTGAATATTACCGGGGGCTAAGTCCGAACCAACGAGTCACACAATAATATTTGTTAACATAGTTCTAAATTTAACTTAATCAAACTGATTTACAAATGCTACAAAAATTAATAAATATTATACTATTTTTTTATGGTTTTGATTTATCTATTCAAAGCCTTAAAATTTATAGAAATAATATATAAGTAGTATATATTAATTAAATTAAATATGGGCCAAAATACATATCTAAATAATTAATAATGGTTATTAATTAGGCCCAAGATTTACATATACATAGTACATGGTATGGCCGACCATAGAAAGAAAGAAAAGGGGTTTTGTTCATTTGAAAAAGTGTTTGATATTAAGGAGTAAACTAAGCTGAAAAGGTGTAAATATATTAGATATTTTACAACCATTTCAATGCTATAAACACAACCCTATCCCCTCTTTCTTTTCATACCATTTCTAACCAAACCCTAGTTTCCACTAGAGAAAAATTTGAATCCTATAGCTCAATCTTGCGAGCCAACTTAGTAAGAGAAAGGAGAAAGATGCTGAAGAGAAAATATCTGGAAAAACAAAGTGTAATCAACTGGTTTGATCAAAGTTAAACTATTTATTATTTAATATTATTTACATCAAAATTTCAAAATAATTAATTACATATGTGTATGTGTGTGTTTATATTATTTTGTCCTATTGGTATATATGCTGCAATATATGTTTATGTGTACAAAAAAATTCATATTTCGACCAAGAATTAATAAATAGGTAAAATGGCTTTGTTTAACTTTAATATTGATAAATAAATAAATTAAAATATATTAATATGTTAATATATAAATAATACATACATACATACATATATTAAATATAGGTGCTAATTTTGCTTGACATATTGATTTTTCGACATAACATTTTTAGGTGCTAAAATCAACTTTTTTTAAAGCTGAGATCCCATCTACATATATGTACACATACACACACAAACACATAAACACACACACACACATACACATAAACACACTGAGATACATACACATATATATAAATTAAAATTATTCTTGCTTAGGATTTAACAAATATGTTATTTTATAAAACTAGTAATGGGCCAAGCCCGACAGTTTATTTTTTTAATTAAAATACTAAAGTTATATATATTTAGTATATATACATATATTACTTAAAATTAAAATTGCATTATGGAAAATATACGTATGTATATTTAAACATGGTTTATATGAAGTGCCTTATATATATATATATACATATATGTATGTATGTATATGTATGTATCTATGTATGTATGTATATTTTATCTCCATAGGTGAAAGGCGGAGTCGATAGGATAGGGTATGGCATCGATGGATACAATATCGATAGGATACGGTGTCGATAGGATATGGCATCGATAGGATACGGTGTTGATAGGATACGAAATTGATGGCTTACGATATCGATCACATTAGACATCACTGCTTCCTTGATGAATTTCGCCATTGATTCCATCGGCATTGCCAACGACATAAAAAGTTTTGGTATTAACCATCCCACCTTATTGATGATATGCGAAATCATTGGCGTATAGTATCCTTAGCTTTACTAATGACATGCGACGTTGCCTATGACCTTCTGTTGATGAGATGCGGCATCGAAGTCTTTTATACTGTCGGTGTTGGTTCGCTCTCATTCCTTCGGCATTAGTTATTGGTGCTGCGTCATACCGATATTGTATGCCACATATATTCGAGAATAATAGTAGTAGTAACATTTACCCCCATTGTATAGAGGAAGCATTGACTTTTCATGTCAATAATCTCGGCAATAAACTTTGCCGCCATTTGGTATTCCATGCAAGTCCAGCCGTCAATTCAAAATGAATCGATGGTGCTTGTTTATCCTCTTTATCTTTTATAAATAGACAAACTTCTCTTTCGTTCCTCCTTTACCTGCAACTGAAAGCTCAAGCAAGAAATCAAAATTCAAAAAGAAATTCAAAACATTTAACTTTCAGGCATTTGAATTAATATTAAGGTACGATTTCCGCTTTATATTGATTAAATTAGTGAATTGAATTAGGTGATTTAGTATAGAAATCGCTGTTAGGGTTTGGTTTGGGTTCCCTCGATTTTAGGTTGACATGTGGGCTTGATTATAGGGCCTCGATGCTTGTATTATTAACTAGGTTTATAATGGATTGTGATTTGAGGTTAGATTAGCATTGAATTTCTATGTCGTACAAATGGATTTTAAGTTAATCGATGTTGGTACAAAAACTGGTGTGTTCTTAGATTAACGATGAAAAAGATGATTTATTAGACCCTATACCCGACGTTGTTTTGCATCATATCGATATTGATGCCATATGACATTATTATAATGTTCGATATTAATTCATTTTTTATGCTGAAATTGATACTTTTCGATATAGATGTGATATTTGGCATTACCTCAGTTTTCCTTCTGTTCCATTATTCTGACAGTCGACATCGAGTTTTAGTAACTATGGCATGAGACTTTCATATCATTAATTACTAAGTTGATATGCGGTAATCCACCCACTATTATAAGGAAATTTATCCCAGTTAGATGCAGCATTACTTAGTCCGATATGAATGATGTCATTTATTTTCGATATTGGCTTATGGGTATGGTTTGGTACCAACAGCCTTACTCTTTAATATTATAAATTGAGCCTCATTCGATATTGTTACTTGCGGCACTTCTATTTCAGAACCTTGTAAGTTACTTAAACGATCAATACACCATTGATCTATGTTGTCATTATTTATTAGTGTCAACAACCTTATCACTCCGACATTGGTTATAACTACTGCATTCACTATTGTTTGATAGTATAACCTATGCGACGTTCGGCATTGATGTATCCATTCAATATAGGTCTATTGATGTTGCATTATTCCTAGGATATTTTGAGTTAGCTTTTATTCAAATTTCATGCGATTTCCTTTAACTTACTTTGCTATCACAAATTTAATAGTTATTTGCATCTTTGATTTGAATTTCGACATTTGATGACTCAATTAGCACCTCGCTAGACTTTATATTTTTAATATTCCAATGTTATAGCCTAGAGAGTAGGTAAATCACTTGGGTGCCTTTTAATAATAATAAATTTAACGAGCATTAACATTTCTTAGAATTGGAATAATATTACCCGGTAGGCAGATGAAAGGTGAGAAGAAAACCAAGAAGTCCATCAAAAAGACCAGCATAGGCTCCAAGGCTTCACCTTCCACTAGTAAGAAGGGAGACCACTTTCAAAATTTATCATACATTACTACTCAAGCTAAAGTTGACTCCATCTTGGAGCAATTTGGAATCACTGGCATTGTAGTTATTCGAACTGGTCCTTCGGACAACATTTATAATCCACCACAAGGGTATTTTGCTTTTACCCCGATACATATATGGGACATGAATTATCTTCCTTTTTTTGGATTTTCTTATAAGATACTTAGAGTGCTTAAACATTGCCCCAGTCCAGTTCTCCCCAAATTCATATACATAGTTTACTTGTATAGAAGTCTTGGCCCAGGAGATAGGACTTCCTTCTTTAAATGCTGAGATTCTCCATTCAATAGTTAGTCCTGCTAAGATTGGTAAGCAGCAAGATCACCCTTTGTATCAGATTCGTCCTCTCCCAAAAAGCTTAATTTCTAAAGGTGTTAATAAGACAAGAGGATGGGA
The DNA here is from genome assembly GCA_030737815.1 of Allium fistulosum. Classification (NCBI taxonomy): domain Eukaryota; kingdom Viridiplantae; phylum Streptophyta; class Magnoliopsida; order Asparagales; family Amaryllidaceae; genus Allium; species Allium fistulosum. The sequence goes on from JASFAW010000015.1 coordinate 6,743,503, forward strand.
GACACGGTTCTTTTACGTCAAATCCTACTCACACATTAGAGAGACATTCTCTACTGCTAGTAAGTTCTTATCTCTAGTTATTCGTATTCATTCATTATTCTTCACTAATAAGTGTTTTCTTTCAGAGCCTGCTTCCAAAAAGCTAATCCCCACTAACCAAGAAACTGTGCAGTCCCTAACTCGAGCAGTAGATAATTTGGAGAACATGCTTAAACTGTGTACTCCACAAAGCTTTTTTAGTACTCTATTATTCTAGATCACCATAAGATCTTGGGGGAGCCTCCAATAGTCAAAGGCAACGCTCAAGGAAAATAATCGTTAGTAATGGGAAAGTCGAAATCTTTTACTTCTAATTCTCCGGTTCAACCTGATTCCTTAGGTAAAATATCATTGCTTTTTATATGAATATTCTTGTAATGTTCTCTTATAAGGTTTTCTTTCTGATTCACGCTCATCTTCCCTAGTCACTATCTCTAAAAAGAAGGAGATCGCAAGTGATGTTTCCAAAGAAAAGGAGAGTAAAGATAGTACTTCTTCCTTGACTCAAGCCTCTAAATTTCAATCTTTCAAGGACATCATTGTTGGCTCGTTCAAGTCCTCAAAAAGAAAACCAAGCAATTGTTCCACTGCTGCCACAACTCCTGGCGCCCAAGGTAGAGGAAGTACACACCCTTGTTGTTGTGGATGAAGAACCATTTGTGAATATTGATCCAAGCCGTGAGGTCTTACATCTTGACTCCTTTGGGTAAAAAGTTCAAAAACCAACTGAGGCAGGGTATTCTCAAGGTTCACTCCTTCGCATTTCTCTTCCAGATTCTCCTGGGGCTCTGAATCGCTTATGCGAGGAGCTTTGTCTGTGTCTTACTTTAGAGGACCCATTCCCCTCTAAATTGCAGTCTCCAACCCCTTTAGCAATTTTGATGACCTTCTCCAATTGGTCATCTAGTCTCCCTCTTTTGTTGCTCCTCTTTTGTTGCTCTTAAGGCACCATAGTCCTTGTCTTATTTTCAAGACCATCGATTACTATCCTTAAGCAGTTCCTGTCAGTATGTACTTTTTTTAATTTTTTTTGTTTTTCTATTTCAGGCTCTTAATATTTTACATAATATTCAGACTCATACCTATTACTCATTAGGCTGCTAAACATATGTTTCTTCTTCAAGAGGATGATATAGGATCCTCTAGTGAATTGTCTAAACTTAAAGAGCAAGTTTCTTCACTTAATGATCGTATAATCAATATCTCAACAATGAAGGATGAGGCTGTAAAAGAGAAAGAAAAACTTGTCACCACCCTCAATTCAGAAAGAACCTCTCTTAATGAGCAAAGAAGTGCCAAACAGGCTTTAGAAGATAAAGTGTAAACTTTAGAGGTAAGGCTTGGGAAGGCTGGTATGAGGGAGACCTAGCTTGTAGAGGAGAATGAGTTTCTAAAGGAGAAACTGAGAAGGAAAAGGACTCTCCTAGACAAATCCATTGGCTTAATCAGAGATGCAAAGAAAAAGGTGTCTCATTTTCTTGACATAACTCTCGATACTATTATCGAGAAATCTTATGAGAAGGCGCTCTATATAGCATATGCTAACAACATCTAGCAATGCCCAGATCTGGACTTCCTCTCTCTCCATCCAGTTTGGAATGAAAAGTTTAAGAAGAAATTCAAAGCTATGCTAGAGAAAGCCTAAGCATTTAGAGAAAAATCTTTCGAGGAGGAGGAGATTGATGCCAAGAAACCATAACTTTTGACGACCCTCCAACAGATAAAGAAACAGAAACTGACGATGGGGGGAAGGATGATGATGAGCACAAAGGTAGTGATAATCATAATAATGATGATAATGACGATAGTGGTGATGGTGATGGAAAGGATCCTTCTGGACCGTCAGAGGAGTAGGAAGGACTGGGGGACGCTAACCTGGACTTAGCGGCCCAAGGTATGAATGTCACTGAAATTCCTGATTCCTCACCTAAAGATTTTCCTCAACAAGACAGTGCTCCTCAAAGCTACAAACCCAAAGGGAAAGAGAAAATTCCTTCATCTTTAATTCCTCTCTCTCTTAAGTATGGATCCCCTTACTTGAATGTCTTAAGCTATCAAGTAGTTCTTAGTTAATTCGTAAATTATTTTAGTCAAGGAGAAAATCGAAATATCATTATGAAGTTTGCTCGAAAAGAGACAAATGGAAATAGATCGATTTAATAGAGAAATAGGTAAATAATTGAAGGAGTATAATGAATTATCTACAAAATATAAGAGTCTTGCTGCTAGTGCATCAAAACTAAGATTTTTTTTAAAGAAAGGAAAGTTGCTTTACGAATGAAGAAATCACGCCTTTATCAGGAGAGACTCTTGACAGAGAATGCAGAGCTAATGACCATTTTTTAGATGCTAATTGATAACAAGAATGCCTTGGAGGAGTTCCTTTATATAGTTTACTCTAAGGGTAAATTCTTCGACTTCTTCTATTTAGGCAATAACTGTGGGGGTTTGCTTAGGCGCTTCCATCGTAGATACTTAGATGAAAATGGGTCAGATCCTCATCCCAAGGTATGTTGGAATCTCCTAAGAGTTGCTTCTATTCCTCTTTCTTCTCACTCTCTTCCCCCCGAAAAACTCAAATACAATAGGAGGAGATTTATTTCTAAACTATATATGAAATTGATTTTGTATGAACCCGAATGATTGTATAATTGTACTATGTAACTCAAGTAGCTCATGAACTTTTTCATTTCTATTTCTCCTGTGCTTAGTCTAATTTTCCATTTAGTCCTATTCCTATGGAATTATAAAATAAATTTGTCAAGCTAAAGCTTTAATTCTTAGAACTTCTCGGTTAGCAAAACATTATTTTCTTAGAGAATTACAGGAGGTTTACATGTGATTTCCTCAGCTTCGTTTCGACTTCTTGGGCAATGAGAAAGATAAATTTCTTAGTGAAATTCGGACTTATCACACCAACTTGTTATGTGGTCACGCTAGCCCTCCGGTCGGGAAATGAAACTATCATTGATTCCACTTTTACCTTATCGGTTGGGCAATTTGAAAAGGTCAAAATTGCTGTTTCAAAACTTTAAGAGTTAACTGAATGTTTGAAAATAGAACTGTGATGTAATTTGAATTTTCTTATAGTTTGTAAATTTTGTCGTGGTTAATCAAAGAATACATTTTTCATGTATTAACCGTTCTTTCATTAACTTTGATAAGGAAAACCAACTAGCACTTATGTTTGATCCTTTAGATGTTTTCTCTTGAGTGATCGAGATTAAAGATAGATTAATAATTGATGTTGAAAAGAGGCGATCTTCCCAAGACGCTTCAGCTTTATGGTTTCCGAATAATCTGGAAGCATAAGAATGACACATGAAATATTTTCAATTGAGATCGATCTTTAGAGGTCTAAAGGAACAAAGTTCTAGCTTAAAAGAAGATTATAGAGAAGGACAAACAATTAAAGAGTTAAAAGAAAAGATAGACTCTTTCTCAGAGTTTAGACCTCCGTTGAGGTTGATGCCGAAATGGCTAAATTATTCCAACGAATAAATGATCTCAAAGTGGAGTTAACGAAGAGTCAAGTATCCTGCCAATCCCTAGAACTCATTGAAAGTGAAGGCGACTCCAGCCTTCCCACTCCTACTTTTGGTAAAATAACTAGATCTCTATCTTTAGCTAATCAAGAATATCCTACTTTGTTAAACCCACCTCTGGATCTATGTAACGAAGAAATCTCCAAATGGAGTAGACAAGTTAAATTTGAGTGCATGCAAATTTTCAGAAAGAAATGGAATGAGAAAGTATCTCCACGTCTCAATGACTACGAAAACCATGTTGAAAAACTTGGGCGTAAGAAGTATATCCTTAAGCAGGAGATTAAAGAACTAAAGAGCATGGTTCAAACTTTAAAAGGAGATAATATGACTCTCTAGCATGCTTTGAAAATTCAAATTGATTCAGTTGATGATTCTGATACTATTCAAAGAAAGGAAAAGAAATCTTGGCCATTCACCATATTACTGATCCTTTAATTGCTAAGGATTTGGACAAAATAGCACAGAGGCTTGAGCTTTAGCAAAGAATTGCTTTAAACATATTCTTCTTTTGTCTAATTTTTATACCTGCAACTTTGTACATAATGTATTATATTGTAAATAAATTTGTGTTTGAACGTATGTTACCTCAAATGTATTATATGTACTTTTCCTTTCGAATTTGCTGAATGAGATGTATAATCTGCTTTCTAGTGTTTTGAGTCTTTAACATTCAAGCCAATGAATTGCTTGATAAAAGAGTTGAAAATCTGGTTGATTAAGTGTCCAACATTCCTATAGACCATGAATTTTTATCTTGATGCAAGAGTCTGCCTTTTCATTACTAGATATTCCACAACTTGTTTTGCAATAGCGATTCTCATTTAATAAAAAGTTGAATCTGAATTTAAAAAGATTGAGAGCTAATTGAATGAAGCTCTACCATTACAAAATCCTTCTCATAATAATTTAAATAGAAGTTCAGAGAACCATTCTGGCCATAATGTGGATAGAGGACCAGAAAACCATCTGGCGGTAGAAGATCAGAAAACTCATCTGTCAATAATAAAGGAAGACTTGAAAACCCTTCTGGTAACTAATAAGAAAGACCGGAAAATCCATCTAGTAATAACAGAAGACTAGAAAATCCTTTTGGAAATAATAGAAGACCGGAAAATCCATTTAACAATAATAATCTGAATAGAAGACCAAAAAACCTTTTGGCAATAATAAAAGACCAGAAAATCCATCTGGAAAAAATAGAAGACCAGAAATCCATATGGCAATAATAGAAGACCAGAAAATTCATCCGGTAATAAATCTAAATAGAAGATCAGAAAACCTTCTGGCAATAACAGAAGACCAGGAAATTCATCTGGAAAAACTAGAAGATTAGAAATCAACCTGGCAAAAATAGAAGGCCAGAAAATCCATTAAGCAATAATAATCCAAATAGAATACCAAAAAACCTATTGGCAATAATAGAAGACCAGAACATCTTTCTGGCACGGATGGTAGATCTTCGTTTCCTTTGGAGATGATTTTGTCCATATTTTGTCATTCTTGCTATAGAAGATTGCTTTAATCCATTCTTTAAGATAAGGTTTAACTGACTTAATTGATTTCCTCGTCACTATCTTTAGGTGATGATCTCAACTTGGATCAAACCCCTTATCACTATCTTAGGTGATGGTTTTGGTCTTGTTGTGCGTTTAGTTAGCTATATCAAGCAGACCCGTAGACTTACCCATCCTCCCTCTAGGAGGCGCTTTAGTGAGGCCTTTAATGACAACACTAAAGACTAGTCTTGCGCTCTAGGTGCTAGCAAAACTAGAGACTTACTCGATCTCCCTCTAGGAGATGCTTCAGTAAGGCCTTTGATGATGGCACCGAAGGCTGGTTCGATGCTCTGGGTAGCTATCTTTAGCAGAACTGAAACTTATCCGACCTCCCTCTAGGAGGCGCTTTAATACCTCCCTCTAGGAGGCGCTTTAGTACCTCCTTTGATGATGGCACTAAAGGCTAGTCCAGTGCTCTAGGTAGCTATCTTAAGAAGAACCAGAGACTTACCAGATCTCCCTCTAGGAGACGCTTCAGTGAGGCCTTTGATGATGGCACTGAAGGCTGGCAGACGCTTTAGTTAGGCCCTTTCGGACGGAACCAAAGACTTACTCCGACCTCCCTCTAGGAGGTGCTTTGACAAGGCCATCTTGGCGGAGTCAAAGACTTTTTCCTTTATTTTAGGAGTTTTTTTTTCTCCTTAACTATGTAGATACACTTATTTTGTGGATAAAATTTCCTTTTATTGATAACTTGCTTAACACCTTCTTGAAAATTCATTGAGCTTTCCTTGCCCTAGGAAATTGTTGATCTAGCACTCTAAACTTTGACATTGATTTTTGTCATGCCTATTAGAGCGATGATAATGGCAGTATAATACTCTCAGGTTCTATTCATTCTTTGGTCGCTTCTTTTGAGAAGGCCAATAGTTAAGTTTGTCCTTGGTCAAGAGATAGATATTCTCGTAGCAAGTAGTAATGAAATAATTCTTGGAAAGCCTTAATCTTTTGGAAGACGATTCTTGCTTAGTTTTTTTGTTATATGTGATGGGCTCCTTAACTTCTATAGCAAACTTTCTCTTCAAAGAGCTTTGAGCTTCATTCAATTTATAGGAATGACTGAGCACATTCTCCCATCTCTTAGTGAATAAATCAAAGTCTTTTGTTACCTCTCTTTAAAATATCGTTCCGCTTGCTTGGAGCTAGATTTCTTCTCTCTCTCCATGAAAATGCTATCCTTTTTATACCGCCTCCCTAGCATGAAGATTGGTGTTGGCCCCATATGAAATGAATTCAAGCACCATTTTCCTAGATCATAAGGAGCTATTTGTCTTTTCTTTTCTTCCATAATTTATAGTGCCATAAGCCTTAATATTTGCTCTTCACAAAGCTGGGGATCATTAGTAATTTGGTAAGTTGCCCTAATCATTTGACGCTCGAAGGATCCTTGTTCCTAAGCAAGTTAAGTTGATGCGATTAAATGGTGTTAATAAAATCAATGGTAGGCTAGTTTGGAATGGGATATGCTTGGTAGGAACAAGTCCTTTAAGCCCTATATATGCTAGTTAGGGTTGTTCCAATGAGGGTTTTAATGGAGATGGAGGTACAAGCCCTCCTTCTAGCACCAAAATGTTAATGGATTTCTTCGTTAAACCAAAAAAGTGCACGGAAGGGAACCTTGGCTAATGAAGGAATTTGGAGAGCCTAGATTTAACCCCAATGAGTGTTGGCAAAAGGCGACACTTTGTTGAGTTAAAGCTTAAGAGGAGTGAACAAGAAGGCTTAGGTCCATGTAGGAGTCATATGCATAGTCATTGAAGTCATATATAATTGAAGTTGATCCATGTAGACAATAGTATGCAAAAATAGAAATAAAAAATACGAGTACTTTTGGAATTCGAAGCAAACTATGATTAAGAAATCACAAGTGCTTTGGAATTCGAAAGTAAGCCATAATTCAAGAAATCTTATTCTTATTCCATGTAATGTTGAACGTACAAAGTCCTATGTGCAATAGCCATCTTGGCGCTAAAATCCCCAAATCAATTTAGGGTTATGAAGTTTAAAATGTAAACGAATGAGAAAAGAATTGTTCGCCCCTTATTTCATGCCTCTAGATCCGTATTTATAGGGGTATAGGGTTTGGCACAACTGCTCAGCACCATAGGCATGCTCCATCTTCGGCATGCATAACCCTCGGCAACCTCAATGGCGTCAGGCTTCATTCCTTACTTTAGATGACCTTTGGCACTCTTCATTGACAATAAATAGCAACAACATAAAGCGGAGTCAGTGTGAGGAAGCATAGTGAAGAGTGGCATTGAGATAGAGCCACATCGAGAAGGAGCGACATGACAATTTCCATGGATATTGATGGCCTTCGACATCAATACCACGTTCACAAATGTGCAGCGTCCTCTAAAGATTAATGAAATGCACCATCGACAAGATGTGACATTGATTATCGATGGTATCAACAATAGGCATCATTGATTCAGTACTAGTTAAGTAGCATCGGCAGTAAGACGGCTTCGATAGCAATGGCATGTGGCAATAATGTATAGCGGCCTTGATAATAGATGTCATCAATGATGAGCGATATTGATAAAATGCGGTATTGTTGAGTTGTGCCGTCCATTTTATCTCCATAGGTGAATGGCGGTGTCGATAGGATACGACATCGATGGGATACAATGTTGATAAGATATGACGTTGATAAGGTACGATATCAATAGGATACGATGTCAACTGGATACGACATTGTTGGCTTACGATATTGATCATGTTAGACATCACTGCTTCCTTGATGAAATTCGCTATTGATTCCATTCGACATTACCCTGCGACATATAACCATCCCACCTTATAGATGATATGCAGCATCATTGGTGTCCAGTATCCTTAGCTTTACTAATGACATGCGACATTGCATATGATCTTTTATTGATGAGATGTGGCATCCCAATCTTTCATACTATCGGCGTTGGTTCACTCTCATTCCTTCGGCATTGGTTAATAGTGCGGCATCACAGCTATATTGCATGCCACATATCTTCAAGAATAACAATAGTGGTAACATATAAAATTTTCAATTTTTACAATTTTAAATAGATATAAAGGTTATGTTCATATTAATTTAGAAGGGTTTAGGATTTATTTAATTAAGATACACATATTAATATATGTGTGTGTGTGTGCGCGTGCGCGCATGTGCATAAATTAATAAATTATAAATGTTATAACAAATTAAAATTAAATATGTCTATGTATATATATCACATATGTATATAGAGGGGTTAAGTAAAATAACACCATAGGTACTTAAAAGGAGTATACATTGGCTGTAGAGACATATGATGTCATAAAATAGTATACTTATCTCTCGTAGAATGTCGAAAGTACTAAAAACTATTATTTTAAGATTTTGAATATTATGATAATATTATTCTCTATCATTTACAATAGAATAAAGTACTGTACATACATATGTTTTTATAGGCACCTCAAGTTATAAAGTATGTATAAGGATGTTTGAGATATCCTTAGACGGATAAGGAAATTTTGAGCACCATCAAGGACATAAATGATAGGTCATGAGTATCTAATGTACTTTATGATTTTTTAGCACCGTTAAGGTCGTAAAGAGGATTAGAAGCAAAGAATAAACATGGCTATGAATTATATATGATATATAATTAATAACATGTCATTTACGTTTTTTTTGGGACTATAATTTGTTGAGAACCCTCAAGATTTTAGTAACATGATAAATTGAGCCTAAAACTCACTAGGGTAATTTAAGAAATTCTTGCTTCACTTTTAGGGTTTTAAGAGACGTAAAATCTAGTGGGAGCCTTATTAGATAAATATAGTAAACTAATCAAATAATTTTAAAATCATATGTGATGCTACCTAATTTATTATTAATAATTTGTGTAGATGAAATGGCAATTATAAGGCTATTCTTATAGAAATGCATATCGAACGACATAAATTACAAACACCGATTAAGAAATGTTAAAATCACACTCACATATGAAAAACTTTGGCATATGGTTGCTAACGAACCCATAGATAAACCTAGTGATAAGACTACCCATCAAGAAAAAATCAATTTAGAAATCATGGTCGTTGGACTTGAACTTTTGGAGGAGTAATCAGTTGAAATAAGGTGCTTGTGCTTCAAAGACTAAGAAACTCTAGGAGCAAGCATGATAAGTATAAGCAGGGAAGAAGCCAATAGTCTAGAAATGGAAATGGGTTATGATGAAGGGGGAAGGGCGACTCCTGGTTCAAGCTTGACCTAAACCATTCCTAACTATGCACAGTGAGAGATGTTTCCATAGAGGGATCTTCTCTAGAAGTGTGTGCAATGAAAACACCCTCCTCCTTATCTAAAGAAGAACTAGGCTTGTCACTCTCCTTGAGCACTTTAATCTATTCACCATTCAGACTTAGATTGATCCAAACCAATGAGGTAGCAACTATGAAGGTATAAGTTATGACCGTCGACATGGTAGTGATGGATTCAGTCAAAGAACCTAAAGCATATACGATAGCAAAAATTTCCATAATTACAGTTTGACATTAAATAAATAATACGTGACGATAAAGGCCAACTATAACATCAAGGGATATTTGAAGCCGCTCAAGGACCGAAGGTTTGAAGAAATACCTTCGGTCAAAGGAATAGGAGGAGTGGAGCCTAAAGTCATGAGCTCATCTTCGACTATTTGAGATAGTGCAGGATGGAAGGGGGTATAAATGGATATTAATTGGAACTCCAGATCAAACTCTTTGGTGTAAGTGCCAGTAGTAGGGGTTAAGGTTATAGATGTAAGGGCAATGAAAACCTCAGAGTCAGTCATCATGATAGATGGAATCACTACCAAGGACTCCTGAATGACTGGAGCGTAAGAAGTCTAAATGAATCCTCAAGAGGAGTTCAACAGGAGCCTCAACCAGTGTCTATGTGGCCTCTTCAGCAATGCATTGAGCCTGGCCAGCCTCAAGGGCTATCAAATCATCATCATCGAAAAGATCGTTTAGGATCTTGGCCTCATCGAACATGACTCCTTCATTCTTATCCCTTTCTCTCTCTTCTTTAATCATTTCATCATGAACATCAGCCAGAATGCATGAGTAAGTCTCACCAAGCCACTTTAGATGTTTGGATTTGAACATTGACATAAAAATGAAAATTTTCTTTTCAACTCGGTATTCGTTAGCATATTTCTCCTTGATTGCTTTGGCAAGCTTATGCTCTAAATTAGCTAATGCGGATTTGAGCTTTTCATTTTTCCCTGATATCAACATTTTCCTCTTCCTTAGCTTGAAATCCCTCTATCTTTGTTTCAAGTGGGCGATTTCGATGGTTGCAATCATAAGCTAAAGAATGATGGAATAGATGTTGGCCTCGAATACTTCGATATGTTTGGCCAAGTCCCCGTTCCTAATATATGCTTACTTGAGTTGCTCATTCTTTATGTCTATTTTTTTCCTTGAGCGGTTGGATCATAGCCTTATGCTATTCTCTTTTCTTTTTAAAGGCTTGCTCCTTTTCTTCCATATCCATCTCAATTATTTCTAGCTCCTTGGTTAGGTTATCAATGACTCTTTTATCATTTTCAACATTTAACACTACCTATTAAAGGAGAAGGCAGTTTTTTTAATGTCAACTAGATTTTTGGTCACTTCCTCCATTTAATGTATCTCTCTACTAAGGTCTCATAGATGGTCCGACCCTTTTGGATATTTTCATTGGAGATGTCATTAAGATTATACTGGAAGTATACCCTATTGCGATCCAAGCTTGGGTACTTCTGTTGAAAGGATAATGGAGTCAACATTGAGGAATGAAAAGCAGGAGCATTGGAGATAGCGATAGTGGTCTCTTTGTCCAGTGTTTGGATATACCTAGGCAAAGAAGTAGCCATAAAGGAAAGAGACTTCATATGCATATATATATATAGGGCCACGAGCAGGAAATAGAGTACACTTGCCATTAGAGGTAGGAACAAGTGTTGTGGAAGTTGCTGAGATGGAGCTCGAAACTAGAGCCCTAGTAGAGACCAAAGGCCAAGGAGTTTTTCTTGTAGGGAATCAGCTTTAGTAAGAATTAGAACCCTTTGAGTGGTTAGAAGAAGATGGATGCTTGGTGTGGCAGGAGTTGGAGCCTTTAGGCGAGTACTGGCACTCTCGATCATTTCTTTCGCAATCACAACGCTCGATCTCATATTGTTGCTTTATTTTTCTCTCTTCTTTCTCTCCTCTCTAGCCCTCCTCTCATCTCTCTCATGCCAGGACTCATTTGAAGAGCGGTGACCTCAATGTTTATCAATCTTGGCAACGGGCATACACTAGGTTGATTTTTTTTCCAAGGTCGTTATAGTAGACATATCTTCCCATTGTACCTAAAATGAAAAGAATTAGAGTTAATACTGGCATTGGAGCACCGAAAACATGCAAAGTGCATGTGGATGTGATCCTAAGTAGTGTTAGTGTAGTGCAATCTTATCTATCCTATGGACCACGGGGGACAAGGGAGCGGCTACATCCTTGTATGGAAAGGTGGTAGCATTGTCCAACTTGTTCATCACGATAATAAATTATAAATTGTTGGAATGTGACCCTTGAAGATTATTAGGTTCCAGGTTAAATAACCGACAAAGAGTTCATCGTCAATTTGTGTTGGAGTTGATTCCCTAGTTTGGCTACTTGGACAAGGAATAATCTCGGGAAATCCCTTCTTAAGCATCTAAACCAAGGAGTAGGTGTGGAGGTGCCTTTGTGCCCAGCATTCTCCTCGGTAAACTCTTCTTCCTCTTCTTCTTCATTATCTTCATCTTCCTCCTCCTCATAATCTCACTCTTCTTGTTCATCCTCCTCTTTGTCAGACGTTACAGTAATGAATTCACCTTCTTCCTTCTCACTTATGACTCTACGGTGGGTTGGGGCTGCAAGAGGAATCTTGGCTCAAGGAGCGGCCTATGGAGCATTGGGAGGAGCTGGCTCAAAGTGCATTATGTGGCCATTGTAGAGGTGGTAATGTTGGTAAGAACGAAGGTCGGTCAATGAATAGGTCATTCTGTAGTTATCCTTTAGGATGGCTTGTAGTTACATGACCATTCCTCTCGAGTCATTGTCCTAAACTCTTAAGGGGATAAGTGCATGGTAAAAGAAGAAGGATTAGCCACTCGAATGAAGTAAATTCAAGTGAGGTGATAGCTGGATTAAGGGATGTAGGACTTATATCTAAACAACCACATCTGAGCGAAGCCAGTCGGACATTGGAAGAAGAAATAGTTTTCCTTGAAGTAGTTTTTCTTGCTGTAGAGAGCGATAACATATCTACAATCTTTGAATGATTTGAAGAAGGCAAGAGAAGGAGTGGTGGAGCATTGCTTGAAATTGTATAAGTAACAGATCTCATCCAAGGATGACTCCCTCTTGAGATGTCTAGAGAAGATCGTGTATAGGTTGAGGAGTATGACATATGCATTAGGAAGCAATTAAGAAGGATTGAGCCTCATTGATTGAAGAATGTGTCTAAGGAAAGGGCTAAAAGGAAGCACCACCCCCAAATAGGTACATCTATCATTTACGAGTGGCGTAATAGAAAGAAGGGTCATGTGCATGATGATGCGACAACCAAAGCATTACTTTGTCCATTATAATTTCATGCCTTATTCATATCCATTGAGGTTCTATAAAAGTCAGTATGAAGCTAGGGAGTTGAATGAATTATCAGGAACCATGACTCCGTCTACAGTGACATCAAGAGCAACCTCACTACAAGGCTCCTCGATGAACATTAACAGAGCTACATCAGGTTGAAGCCCATGAAGGCAGTGAGGAAGACTGCATTTGGAAGATTTGATAGTCGTTGGAGTAGTAGCCAGTGTTGTATTGGATGTCATCGCCAATGGAGTAGAAGTAGAAGCAATAGCTATTGCTGCAAAGATCCGTGGAGAGCGTTTGTGGGATTCCATTTATAGACCGAAAGCTTGGATGATAAGCATGGTCAGGTAATTTTAAATTTCTACATATACTTAAATGAATTGTTATCTATTCCCCATGTGTAATTGATCTATATCGTAAATTGAATGTCAAAATGTGTTCAGCCATCAGATTATATACACCAACCGGCATAGGGTTATGTCCTATGCAATGTGTGTATTATGTGTCCTTGGCACGGCATATGAAAGAACTCATTTTAGAAAGCCTTCTCATGTTGAAAAATGAGCTCCGGCACATGATGGAACTATGTGTTAGATATTACCCTTTAATATAGGAGTTACATTAATGGAATCAAATGGAACTCAATGTGGTACATAACTCTATCCTTTGATGGGGGGAGGGGATAGTGGGGGTCCCAAAGACACAATGCTAGCTTCACAGGATGAATGGACTTTAATGGACAAATTCAAGTGTTGGTGGGATTCTTATCCTGGGATTTATCGATGATTGAATTTACCAAAGAACGGGACATAATTTTTTGGGGTAATTTGACAAATTATCCTAGAAATCGATCATGATTGAACCATCGCCATAGCCATAATCTCACATCATCTCCATCATCCTCACCACTATCTTACCAAACCCTTATAGTCATGGTCCCATTCTTGAATTGTTAGCATCGATCAATAGTAGCTAGATCAGCATGGGTCAGTAACGCGTTTAGGTAGAGCAATAATGGATGGCGACAACTAAATGGTGGAATGGCAATGTTCGTACGGATTTGACATCGGTGATGACGATTTATACTTAACCTTAGATCGAGAAGAAAATTTGGATCGAAGGAAGTTCTTGGTATGGAGTGTTTAGTCGAGATTGCTTGAATTTGAGCATGGTGGAGTAAAGCTTGGATTATAGATCGAAGTTGAAGACAAAATCAGTAGAAGGTGATTTGTCTGTAGGTTTGGAAGCAAAAGAGGAAAAAGTATTGAAAGACAAGGTGAGCTAAGGTGCTGGGAAAATTCTAAATACATAATGGATCAACAACTATAGATCGATATCGATCCAACAAGTTGCTATATTTTAAAAAAAATATGAAAAATAGAGAAAGAGGGAAGATCTATCTAACCAAGGATTGGAGTGACTTTTAGAAATTTCTTAGTGATGAGCGAAGTCTTTAGATAATATACTTTGATATTTATATCACAAAAGAAGACGTGACTCGATAATTGTTTGGAAACGAAGTGTTGAAATTCTCAATGAAGGTGCAATGTTCCGCGGAAACGTGTCAAGTAACAGAAATGGCTATGTGGTTCTGAATCTGGTCATTTGTCTCAGTTCAAAGCATGCTTTATGTTCACAAAAGCATATTTTGACGGAAAGTATTATCCATATTTCACCTAAGCATCATTTTGATGGAATTAGACTATGAAATGATGAAGGAATAGACTTTATACTTGATGGTGATTGACTAAAAGGATTAAAAGAAGAAAAGAGAGGAAATTTCCCCTTAATCTTTCATACTTATGGATCTATATTCTATTTTGAATAAAAATACAAGTTTGGGTATTTGGGAATGGACCGGTACCAATCCATCATAAATATTATTTTTTCCCTGAAAACTAAGGCATGAAGAATAAAGTAGTACAAAGGAAAACTTTAGCTTTTGGACCAATTCCATGAATGGGTACCGATCCATGGATGGATCGGTACTAATCCATCAAAGCTTGGGATTTGGTTCAAAACAACTTGTCCTTCCTCGTATCTTCTTGGATTTGGTTGACCGATAAATTCAAATTGGATCTGGCAACTTTGAGCGACGAACTCAGCTACAAATAACAATCTTCTTCAACTAGAAAAGGATTTTTGGTAATTATTATTGACCTTTGGAATATTTTATAGACTTTTTTAAGGGAGACACTCTCAATTTTGAGATCTAATCGGTGTATTTTTGAAATTCCGTTGTAAATTGGTTGTTCTAGCAAGCGATAATCAATTGAAACTAAATAGCGAATATGGTCCGAAGATTTGCTGAACCACTTTAAAACTTCTGCGTTCTTTTTCTCTTTTATCTTCCATTCATTCATTTTTAACTTTTTTTTATCGGTTGGGAGTGTTAGTCCAAAAATAAGGCTAACGGAGTCCAAATTAATATAACATCATCCACGTTATCTACTTTATATTTTCCATTGCATTATCTATTGATTGCCCTGCATATATGTGTGTGCGTTTGTGTTTTTCTGTGTGTATCGACCATATTCGATCTCATCATTGGGACTTTACGATAGTGTATGAGCAGTGTGTTCTACATATTATAACACCATCTTAGAATAAAGGCGGTCGGGAGATACAGTAAAAGCAAAAGCAAAAGCTGCAATAAAGCTAAACATATGTACAATATGGCTACTCACAACAATTAGGTACCATTAAATTATGATGATTTAGTTAAAATGAATGTCGAAATGTTTAGGAAGTTCAAAGAAACTAAAATGGATCTTAAGGATGCGGTCGCTAAAGTTGATGATTATGAGATTGAAATTAATAGTTAAAAGAAGAAAAACGAGTTTTAAAAGTAGCAATTTCAAAAAAATGGTTTCCTTAAAATATTTTAGTATGGATATAGAAAATAAAATTTCTAGAATAAATGATTTAAAGAAGCAAAAGGTTTCTTTAGAAGTTGAAATAAAGGGCTTTCGAATAAACGATAACAATGATTTAGAAATTTCTGAAAAAACACTCTTATATTTTGTCTTTTGAAAAGGAGAATAAAGCTTTAAAATAAGAGAAATTGGAAATAGTTAAAGAAATTAATGTTTCAAAAATAAGAACGAAATCTTGGATAATAAAATTTGTGATTAAAAATTTAATCAAAAAATCACAAATTTTAACAAAAGTAAAGGTACTTTATCGTTTATCATATCAATTCTAGAGCTCAATGGATAAAAGTGAATTAGGTTATATAAATGCAAAGTTAAAAATAGTGTTAGATATGCATTTTTATTTGATAAAAATATTAGAGTAGATACTGAAAATCTGGATAATTCGAAAACCATTTATAGTCATAGTAATACTTAGTATAGAAATAATAGAAAATATTTTACAAGTACAAAAATCATGACAAGGAATATTAAATTATAGGTTCCTCCTAATATGAGTGAAAATGACAAACAATTATATATTAAAATTATTTTGACAATATAGTCAATAATAAAAACTATATTTTTTATAGGAACAACCACACTCTTATG
Source organism: Allium fistulosum (assembly GCA_030737815.1). Classification (NCBI taxonomy): domain Eukaryota; kingdom Viridiplantae; phylum Streptophyta; class Magnoliopsida; order Asparagales; family Amaryllidaceae; genus Allium; species Allium fistulosum. The sequence continues at coordinate 6,759,790 of JASFAW010000015.1, forward strand.
GGCATATTTTTCTAAAACTTAGGAAATATACAAAAAATAAGGTATCATTGTGCTTAAATGTTAATTATATAATATATCATTAGTATATAATAGTCAAGTTATATTTTTATTATATATTTTTAAGGGATTAATCGCACCTACCTAGGTATGGTTCATACCCTCTAACCAACCCCCTGAACCTTACGTAGGAGGTGGGTACATTATAAATTATTATTCTTTATAGGTACTCAGTAATATGAAAGGGTATGGGATAGCAGAAGTTCTGGATCAAAATAGAATATCATACTTGGGAACATCGGTAATGGTATACTTAAATGATTTACTATACTTAAATCCTCCAAAATAAAATTTATGTTCAAAAATTGGTTTTTTTTAAGATAGAAGTTTAAATGAAAACAAATTTTTAGAAAATTTAATAAATATTGAGAGCAAATTATTTTGGTACAATTGAAGCTTTAAATGATTAAAAAAATTGTAAAGGTAATTATATTAAATTAAGGGGAGAATTGGGAATTTGTGCTTTAAATGGCTTAAACTAAAAATTTTACATATATTAATTGCAAATATAATATTACAAAGACAGAGAAGTAGTTTACCAAGTATCTATGTATATTTCCTTGAATTTTGCCTCTTTTTGTTGATGACAAAGTGAGAGAAAGATGCAGAAAACTCAAGCATATCGGCAGTGGGTGTGATAATTCAAGGGGAGTTTGTTTAATTTTATATAAGTCGAATGGTTGTCTTCATCAAAAAAGGAAAATGTTAGAAACATGGTTCTAGTGTTTTGATGATAACAACCATGTGAAAATGCTACTAATGAATTTACTGATTATTTCAGATATAGTAGCACCAGTATAAAAACTATGATATGATGGCGATTGATGGAAGTTCAATGGTGTTGAATATAGGAAAAAAGTATTAAAATAGGTAAAATCAAGATAATAGACATAAGCATTGAAATACATCTAGTGGAGTTAAAAATTTTACTACAACGCAACGACATTGAAGAAATAATCGAAGAAGGACAAATGGGCGCAAAAGTCAAGTATGTTGTTTATCAAGTCATGTTAGTCTAGATTTGTTAAAAACCAACATATGGTCTCCAAATCACTCTAGATTTTGAAATATCCTTCTAGATACCCACAGTATTTTTGATAATTTTGTGATATTTTCCAAGATAGTAAACATGCCAAAAATAATGGAACAAATAGGCAGAACCGTCGATTTTTGCTGTATGACCACATGTTGACTCAACACGTCGACTATATATACCATAGTCCGACATGTTGTATTACCAGAGGTTAACCCAGGGTACAGTATAGATCGACATATGAGTTTACTAAGGTTGGCCTATGGTTGAAAATGGCCATGAATGTAAATTTAATCCCTATGTCTTTTTGTTCGCACTCTTCGCTTCAATCTTCTTCCTCTTCACACTTCAGTCACTTCAATTGTCTTCAATTCTAAAAGCAAACAACTCCTCAAATGCATCCCTACGCCACCAATAAGAGCCATTTCACTCTCCTAAATCTAATGAATTGTTCTATTCTTTGCTTATATGATTTACTACTGCAACAAATCCTATTTTAAAATGCCTAGAGATTTAAAAATTAATTCAATTATTTATTAATTTAAATCCAACATCCAGAGAGCTAATTTTTGAAGATAAATGAATTAGGACTCAAAACCTCTTCCATTGAGTTCAAAATATTCATTTGAGGGACTTTTGAATATAAACATTGATAGATTTGATGTTATGTTATTTACGATATTTATTTACAATTATGCATATTGTATGGAAATACGTGCACAATTGGACTTGATGCAATCCTAGCTAATAGTTCATGCTTCCCAAAAAAGGAAAAACAATACGTATTATGCAGTTGAAGAATTTCTAGAATCAGACAATTTGATGGCTAGTACGAGTTCGAAACGCGTGAAGATAGCTTCCTAGGTTTCTATCATAAATGGTGTCATACTATATCATAGCGAAGAGAAAAGTGAGATGAACTACGATGTCGAAGAATCATTGCGATATGACACTCCTATAAGTCATATGAGCATGAAACGTGAACCGAATTATTTAAATAAATTTAATAATAAAATAAGAAGATATTCAAACCCAACCCTGTCTAAATAATAAAAAAAGAAAGCTTTTATATGCCGACCCTAGTTTTTGCTCAACCAACTTTGAAGGGACAACTATGGTGCTACAGGCCAAACTGGGCAGCAATGCTAGCTACATCGATTTTCTATGACGAAGACACATGTGGGGGGAACAGTTTGGAGGCGTGTGGTCACCGTTAGGGGATCACAACATCGACCTGGGTAGGAAAAGGTGGAGTTGTCATGATTTTCAGGGAGGGGCTGGACGTGGAGTGGGTGGCATCATTCGGTTATTCTCACAAAGAGGTAGAGGTGGGTAGTGTTCATAGGGGCTCCAGTGGTCTAAGGCATTGGCGATGGTGGTAGGGAGTTTGGCTACGAATGGGTCGACTAGGAATATGGAGCAGGAAAACTGAAATTTAGCGAAGAAAGTAATTTTATTGAAAATCGTCTGGCCTTAGTTTATTTAGAGTAGTGGTATAAAACTCCATATTTATATATTATATAGTTGTGATAAGCCTCTAATCATTATATACCTTATATCTTTTGCATACAAGTTCCAATTTGAACTTAGTTTCTTGCATTGCGTTTGCATCAAGATTTTCCTCAGATTGGTGTAGCTTCGGTCAATGTTTGGATTATTGAAAGATACTGATAAGGTGAGTGAGTATACTTCTTTGTATTTTACATGTGTTTAAAAATCCCCATATTCACATATATTGTATTATATGACCATAATCATACAAATATATATATATAGTACATATATATTTGTTTGGATTTGTGTGGGTCAATTCAAAATAGGCTAGTTGTTTTGTATCCTAGGTATATGTTGAATACATAATTTGGACATATGTGCTTATTCCCCTGTTGACAATTGGATATGCAGTTTAAGTGATTTATATATAGTTTTGATATGCTCGACTTGAGGCTACAAATTGGTGCATGGAATATATTATATAGATTTATAATACATAGTTTAAGCTATTCACATATATAGTTAATGATATGCAGTATACACACACAAACACACACACACCTACACACACTTATATATATAGTTTCAGTATGCCAAATTTAGGGCTACCAATTAGTGCGAGAAACTTCAAGAAGAAAATCGATGATCCTTACGGGAAAAACAATACTTCGATGTTGTGTATACAGGTCGGTAAGTGTGTATGCGAATATGGGTGGTTATATGGTGTCGATTTATCTGATAGAGGAAACCAAAGAAATAAGACGGTAGTAAAATTAAATTACCGTACCATGGGTGAAGGCAAGACTGGCAGACGTGGTTCTGGAGTAGGGGCGAAGTTGAACACCATTCCAAAGTAGGTCATATTTTGTCTATAGCACAATTAGGTATTGCAACTGAACCTTCCAGTCCACATCCTTGGGTGTTGACAGGATGTTGACTTGGAGTCATGAGCTATTTATAGCCCTAGATATTCTCTCTTGGTAGCTAATAAAAATTCAGCACACTATATTAAATCCATGCGCTTTCTCTTTTTACATTAATCCAAATTGAGTTACAAGTAAAAGAGCTTTTCCCCAAATTGATTTAGGGTTACAAAGATTTGATTTTCTTAGAAGTAGAAGTAGAAAGAACTTAGGATTTCCAAAATTCCATCCTCAAAATCGGACCCCTAGGGTCATATTTATAGATGCAGGTCGAATCCACTTCGCGCCCATCCCTTCTTTTCTGAATGAGATCTAAGGCAGTTTCCTTCAAAAAAAAATTTCTTTTTTGATGTATTCGATATTCCTCTATAGGATGGGACCTCTACTTCGACAAGAAGCATGGGCTCATATCCGTAGGTTAGCAAAAAAGGGTACGTCCAGTTGGAGATCTGGTCGAAGTTCGGTAGGCCCATAGTACTAAAGATAGATCTTCTACCCACTTTACTTTAACTTTATGTGGCCATTTTCTTAAGTAGCTTCTTGATGGTTTTGTTTGCAGCTTCTACCCGACCATTTTCTTTTAGGTGAGCGACTAAAGAAAAACTCTTAATTATGCCATTCTTCTCATAAAGCTTAGTAAACTCTTTACTTTCGAAATGGGTTCCATTGCTGGAAATGGTCTTGTGGGTAATCCCATATCTAGTGATTATGTTCCACACCATAAAAGTGACTATCTTCTTCGCAGTGATCGTGGCCAATGGTTCTTCCTCTACCCACTTAGTAAAGTATTCTATTGTTATTATGGTATATTTAGCTCCTCCCTTTGACATTGGAAGTGGTCCTATCAGATCTATACCCCATATATTGAGTGGCCATGGGATTGCAAGTAGATAAGCTCATGAGATGGTTGTCTGGTATACATGCAAATCATTGACATCGGTCATACCTCCTTACAAAACTCTTTTGCATCTTGAAGCACCGTAGGCCAGTAGTAACCGTGCCTTAATACATTCTTTGCTAATTTGTTTCCCCTTAATCTCCGCATTAGCCCTTATGTGCTTATCTCATAACCCGTGCCCCTCCTCTTTGGAAACACACCTAAAAGGAGTTACAGATGGTAGTGAATAGGAAGATGCAGCCGTGTCAAAGAGCTCAGGATGGAGGCATGTTTAAATTCGCAAAGGCTAAAAACGAATGTGTTGGAAAAGTCGAAATACTAAATTTATATGAGTTTGGATAATCATGTCGGTACGGATATGATCGTGTCAGTACCAGAATGTTTTATTCCATGTTTTTTTTCAAGAAAAAAAGAAGGGAGTAGGGATCTACTTGATCAGGAAAAAGCGTAGCTTCCTGAGAATCAAAAGCTCTACTCTTCTGCAAAGAAAAGTGATTTGACAACTATATGAAGTAATGAACCGATATTCTTGAAATATTTGCGATGCTTCAAGTCAACAATTGAGTCAATTGACGGCTTCTTTGTAGATTTGGATCGGGTTTTGGTCACTATGAAAAAAATTCAAAGAAGCAAGTCAACCAAACATGTCGGTACCGAAATGATCATGTCTATGCCGAGTTGTTTTGAGTACCGAGTTTTACTCGTTTTTCATGCCTGAAAGCATGGATCTGACTTTTTACCCATTCTTTCATGAGCTAGCAACTTTGAAGGGTGAATTTGGTTATAAATATCCATCATTAAGCAATGAAAAGTGGACTTTGAGGGATTCCTTATCTCGTTTTTGCCACAAAGTGCAGATGAACTCGGATTTCAATAGATTTCTAGATCTACAAATTTTGTATCTCGATTATACATAACCAAAAACATTGAAATAAAGTGAAAGTGGATATAAGAAATCGAATTAAGGTCGAACCACTTTAAAAATACCATTGCTCCTTGTTTTTCATTTCATGTTTGACTGATCTATCTCGTTTTCATCCAAATTAGGATGTTTTCGCACAACAAAACCTTTCGGTCGAATAAAGAAAAATATTTTTTAATATGTGTATGTATGTATTTGCTTTAATAATATTAATTATAAATAAATATAATTTTTATAAAATTAAACATAAGTGTGTGCGTATCGTATAAAAAATAAATTTCAATATATATACATGCATTTATTATATAATTTAATTTTAATTTATAAACATATATTTTATTTAAAAACCTAGGTCTAATTTTAAATCAACACAAGATATGAAGATATTAATTCATAATATTTTGAATTAGTCAAAATCAATTTTAATTAAAAATATGCAATTATTATTTTATATACATACATACATACATACATATACATACATATGTACATACATACATACATACATATATAAATTTCAAAATCAGATTATAAACAACAAAAGGAATATATAAATGGTGAATGTGTCCGTTGCGGTGCAAATCGCAACACTTATAAACATACACATTAACTTTCTACGCCAATTATAGGTTGCATATGCACAATACAAATGAGTATATTTAGATATACTCGAATCTAAAATTCAAATTTAAATTCAAATCAAAATCATTATTCAATTAAATCAACAAATTCAAGTAAAATGAACTTTTATTTAAAACAATTTTAAATTGGATCTAAAATCAATCAGACTTCATAAGTCCAACAAAGATCGGAAAAAAGGACGAAAAATGAAATTCACCCATTTAATCTATTGTGACTTGACCTAGTTCCTTCAATATCATCTTGGGACTCTATCACGAATAGTGTTATATTATATTCCATCATGAAGAGAAATATGAGACAAAGCACAATGTCAAAGAATCATTGTGATACGACACTCCTACAAGTGTACGAGCACGAAACGCAGATCGAATTATTTAAATAAATTAAATAATAAAATAAGAAGGTATTAAAACCCATCCCTTTCTAAATAATAATAAAAAGCAAGCTTCTCTATGCAGATCCTAGTTTTTGCTCGATCGACTTTGAAGGTACAACTACGGTGCTATAGCCCAAACTAGGTAGTAATGGTGGCAACATCTATCTTCTATGACGAAGATGCATGTGGGGAAATGGTTCAGAGGTGGTGTGGTCACCATTAGGGTGTCACGACGTCGACGTAGGCAGGAAAAGATGGAGTCATAGCGATTTTCAAGGAGGGGCCAAACAAAGAGTGGTTGGCATCATTTGGTTTAGCTCACGAAGAGGTGATGATGGATGGTGTTCAAAGAGGTTTTGATGGTCCAAGGCATTGATAGCGGCGGAAGAGAGTTCGGTTGTGAATGGTGGGACTATAAAGATGGAACCTAGTGCACGAGGCTCCCGCACGATAGCGGGCTCTGGGTAGGTCGATAATGTACGCAGCCTTTCCCTCGCATTCCGAAGAGGCTGTTTCCAGACTATGAAGCGGGAAAACCGAAATTGAGGGAAGAAGGATATTTTATTGAAAACCCCAGACCTTGGTTTATTTAAAAAAGAGATATAAAACTTTTTATTTATATATTATATAGTTACGAATAAACCCCTAATTCTTAAATGCCTTATGACTTTTGCATACTAGATCTGATTTGAATGTAGTTTCTTGCATTACATTCGTATCAAGATTTTCTACGGATTCGTGTAGCTTCAGTCAGTGTTTGGATTACTAAAAATACTGATAAGGTTAATGGGAATAATTCTTCGTATTTTACATATGTGTATAAATTCTCGTATTCATCTATATTATATTTAAGGCCGTAATGATATAAATTGTATATATAGTACATATATTTGCTTAGGTTTAGTATGGATCAATTCAGAAGGTTAGTTGTTTGGGATCCTAAGTAGACGTCAAATACATAATTTAGACATATGTACTTATTCCCTATTGATAATTGGTTTAATTTTTTTTATGATTGCATATATGGATTGTTGTTGATATTCAGATGATGGATTTGTTACTTTGGTTGTTGATTACCTACGCGTATGTATATGTATTGGTTCCATATATTTGGATGGGTTATTACACACACACGTATACAGTTTATGTGATTTATATTTATTTATTTATATGTAGTTTAAGCATTTACGTATAGTTTTGGTATGCCCGACTTGGGGCTACCGGAAGGTGCACGAAATATATATTATATATATTTGTTGAAATGTGGTTTAAGAATTTATATATAGTTCAGTATGCTTGACTTGGGGTTGTTGGATGGTATATGAGAAATATTATATATTTTTTGATACGCGAATTAAGCAATTTATATATAGTTCTGATATGTCTGACTTGGAGCTACCGATTGGTGCACGGAATATATCATACAAATTTATAAATACCCGATTTATATATATAGTTTTGGTATGTCTAACTTGGGGCTACCGATTAGTACATGACACTTCAACAAACGAATTGATAATCCACATGGAAATGATAAAACTTCGGTGTTGTGTATGTGCATCGGAAAATGTTTTCGTAGATATGAGCAGTTACATATGGTGTCGATTTTTATGATGGAGACAATCGGAGAAATAAGACGCTAGTATAATGAACCTATTGTACCATGAGTGACGGTAGGACCTACGAACATGATACCGGAGCAGGGCAGACAAAGATTAGGATGACATTCTAAAGTAGATCATATACAATCCATAACACAATTAGGTGTTGCGTGGGGTCTCATAGTCAACATCCTTGGGTGTTGACCCTGAGTCATAGGCTATTTGTGGATTTAGATATGTCTCTCTTGGTAGCTAATGGGAACTCAGCATATAGATATTGGTTATGGATATTCGAACAACACTAGCATAAGATATTACTCTTATACGATTCTTACGTGGGTTTTGGGTATAGAGATGCTTGAATACATAACATTGTTATATCATTGTATTTGCTTTTTTCATTTTGGGTTTGATCGGAATGAAAGCTCTATGACATAGTATGCATTGTTTTAATAATAGAACCATTATTATGTATTATCCTGACTTGTTAGTGTAGGAATATAGAAGGACGATGTATGATTAGTATTACACATAGATCCTTACCCATGTATCTTAGAGGTACATAAGTTATATATATACTGCAATTAGAGATGGTCCTCTCACCGGACTTCTATATGACCCTCGTTTCTCTATTTTTTCCTTTGAACAATTTTTGGTTACTCTCACGAGTAAGCCTAAAGTTAGGTATTTGGGGACATGTTAGCTGGTTGTCAATGAGTACTCGAAAAATCGAAGCCGTCCGTATTCGTATCTGAAATATGAAAAAATTATCCGATATATGAAAATCGTATAGGATGCGGATATGACCATATCTATATCCGATAATTATCCGTCCAGTTTTTATCAAGATTATAGTTATTTTTTTGTGTATTTAGTATATAAAATAATTGTTTTTACTATTTTATCTAGGGAAAAAATTAATATGTATATAAAAATCAATATTTGCTGCTTAAATTATTATTTTTTATACTTAAATAGATTTATAATAAATCAAAATTTTGTATTTATTTGTTTAGATTTATTGGTTGTGAACTGTTCGAAAAATATCCGATAAATATCTGATATCCATCTGCATCCGGATGGATACGGATATTTGATATTCGAAAAAGATTTCAAATACGAATACGGATATGGCAGTGTCCGTATCCAAAAGTATCCATTCACAAGTCTATGTTAGCAGGATAGTTGAATCTTTGTGAGCATGGAGACCATGATCTTCAAGACATTGATCTTTGGTTATTTGTTTATTGTTTTATGCACTTCAAACATTATTTCACGATGAGGCCATGTATTATATTTGATGTATTATTCAGTACTCACTTGGTTTTGAGATGATGTATTCTTATTATATTGTTATATCATTTTTATTCTTATGTCATGCCTTATGTAGAATATCTTTCATATTTTATATGCATATGTATATGTCGGTATAATGTATATTACTATCTGCTATGAGATTATATCGATATATCATGACAGTTAGTTTTGTTTAAATTTACCCAGATGGTCCGTCGCTTATAATGTTCGAAATCGTAGGTGGTTGTTTAGCATCGATTCGAGGTACCATAAATGGTAAGTCATTACAACTACTCTCATATTCTATGATTATATTCATTACTCTTTCGGTTCCATATTTTTTTATAATCAGTTTGCCTACTATACCACTTTCAATTCATCTCAGAAATATAATGTGTGGGGTATAAGAATTTTGTAATACAATATTAACATATCACTATATTTAGACAGAATGAAGTCAAACCAATTATATTATTCTTATTGTTGAAGTCTAAGAAGTCGGCAGAGTTGAAATCATTGTTCAGTGTCCTCAAGTGATCATGTAGAAGTCTAGTTCGGTTTTTCTGGCAGTTGTAGAAACATGGTCCTATGGGTGAAGTAAAGATTGACTAGTGAGTTCCAAAGGGAGTTTTGGAAACGGACGTAAGGCAGGAAGTTTGAATCGGTATAAAATCAGATGTGAGATCTACTTCGTATTTTCCACTGCATTAACTATTGATTACCATGTTTATATATATCATATTCGATCTTGGTATCATGACTTTACCACATGAATAGGAATAAAGTGGGTTGGAAAATCAATTTAAAATAGGTTAAATGGATTGGGTAATAGATTGAGCTGAATTTTGATAGGCCTAGGTGCAACGAGAGACATTGGTGAATAGGGTTGGTCACGGCTTGACCATGGATGGTGTTTAAAAGAAGATATGCAACATGTGGACTAAGAATACGTAAAATTCTGTTTAAAAAAAAAATATTTTGTGTTATATTTAAAATTTTATACTCTATAAGAGATGCAAACGATACATTATGAATCAAAAGTGATATGCCAACATGGTTGACCTGATTGACTGATGATTCAAAATGTGAAACCCAAAATCATGAGTTCGAGTTCCAAAACTGACATCTACGGATATTAATTAACCATGTTAAAAATAACAGTTAGTATGAATCTTAAAAGGCCTACAATTAGTAGTTTTCCCAATTGGCATTATTTACACTGCACTATCATTTACCCAGTCAAAAACAAATGAAATGAAAGAATTTAAGCACTTCTTTTTACCCAGTTCAATACGTCGCCTTTTACTTACTTCTGCATTGAGGATTGTGTTATCGTTTTATTATTGCATTGTATTATCATTTGATCACTGCATCGATTTTAGACGTATGATCCATGTTTTGTTCGACTTGGATCAATTGGTTTGATCAACAATTTAATACCAAATATAGTATTGGATAACAAAGTGATATAAGATAACATATAATGGATAATATGAAGACTTTGTAAAAGAAAATGCATAACATGGTGCAAATAATATGAGTACTCTCACATCCTCTTAATGGATTTTGCCATATCCGCCGAAGGGCCTTTATGTTTTATTTCCCTATTATTTAAGGTGTTGCTATGTATACATGCCAAAAGTATCGATAACGCCACTTGAGAAGTTATTAAATTAATACATCAAAAACTCACGCTGAATAATTTTTAAAAATAAAGTAGAAAGATACCCACTTAGTTAGGCATAATCGAACGAAACTTAATAAATAAATAAAATCCTAGTTGTCATACATAATTACCTCTTCTCGTATCATGAATGGAAGATGAAAATGAGGTAATCAACATAAGTAAAAGATATTGTTCGTTACTGTTGATTGATGTACTCACGTTAATTATTGTTTTTGTTGTCTCATTATTTTCAAGGAAATATTTATAGTAGTAGCTAGTGATGCTTCCGGATAATTCAGATGATTCGAACTCCATATGTTTTCTAAGAACAAAGAAACGATGACAAAAGAAACAGTATAAATTTTCATTTTATTGAACCCTTGCAAGTCGCATAGATGATATATTCACTTAATCTCCACCGTCCACCCTTTCTTGTCTTCCACAAGGCCCATCTGAATGTCTGTAAGCGACTTGTATAAAAATTGAGACAGAGTTTCAGCTCCAGTTTTATACCTGAACCTGAACACAATTAATTTGGTCGGTGATGCTATCTTGTATAATCTTAACATTTAACATATGAACGAAACTGTAAATTTTCATAATACTGAATGTTACTAAATCTAGCATGTATATCTTCATGTTTACTTGTCTGGTGATGGTTTCTGTTTGGAATTTGTAGGCATGTTCTACGTATGTTACCAGAAATAAATGTTATTGAAGCAGTGAATAGACAAGAAAAGTAGAAGCATAAAGCATAATAACTACCTTTGCCCATGAAAAGTAATACTGGCGACGGGTGCAACAATTACAGCAGTTCCGGTGCAAAATACTTCGTCCGCATCCATTAAATCCTCAATGGAAACCAGCCTTTCCTCAACCTAATCATCAAATATCATATATATTTTTAGTAGTATTAGCATTATGTATACAGAACCATGAGTTCTGCCAATATAATAAAGCTCTCAGATTTCATCTGCAAAATGCTCATATTCTGTCAACATTATATGATTAGCGGGCTTATGCTGGTGTATGTATATATGTTTGTTTGTTTATATAATCAACTTTTCGGTTGGAGGAATTATTTGAGTGGAGGGATGATCTGTTTGTTAGGAAATAGGCTAATTCTAGGTAGCCCCACAAAAATGAAAGACCCATGAGTATACCCGTATTATTATACTCGTATCATTGATAACTTTTTCCCTATATACCCTTCAGTCCAATAAAAAAGTATTTGAGTAAAAAGTCAACTGCAACCTACCACGTAGTTACAATGCGTGGTATCCAAGCTAATCATGCACCTCTTGTGCATGGTCTATAAATTACGCACTGCAAATGCACGATTTTCCAATCAATCACTCGGCTGAACTTCTGCGAACTATGCACTTTTAAATTTTAAAAAAAAAATCAAAACACGATAAAATTCAAGTTTTACCTTTTTTTGATTTTTAATAGATTTGTGTTATCATCATTGCAATCCGTCAATTCAAACAAAAGATTTAAGAATTTACTTAAATTTTGATTGTCATGGTTTAATGGCTATGAGCAACCGAAGAAGGAAAAAAGAATGAACTTACTAAATGTAAATCACATAAAGGGCATTTTTGTTCTATATTTTTTATAAAATCTAAGGGTCTACTCAGCAATATCATGTCTTTAAATAGAGTTAGCCCAAGAAATAATCTCATATTCTTTAATAATCAAGAATTATCAAAGTCATAAAGATATATTCCTAAATATATCTAAATGATATTATTCATCCATCACAACTATAAATGGATGTACAAGGATTGCCATCGATAAGTAATTTGATTAGGGTTTTGATAAATTTACTGAGATAATTCGTAAAGAAATTTATTAAGAAAAGGAAAGAGTTATAAAAATATTGCATGTTATCTATTACTTATTTAAAGTGTTGTTATATACACCAATTTGTATTTCATACCCCCCTTTTAAAATCTCATTTAAATATTTCATATACTCCTCCAAAAACCATTCCACCTCTGTTATACAAGAGAATCTGAAAATTTAAATAGTTAGGACACAATTGAATAAGGAAAAACGGATGAAAACAATAAAATGTATAAGAAAAGATTAATTAGAAGTAGGTTTATTATTCCTGTTTTCCAACTGAATGAGTTCGGTCACATGAAATTAAACGCAGGGTTATTTTGAGTTAAATAAAGTGGAAATTTGTGAGAAGGACATACTAATATACAATTATCAAATTTAGGCTTCTTTTATTTTATATAAAAATAGGGCATGTTTTTCAAATTTAGATCCTACGTTGATAAAAAAACTCATTTTTTAATTTGTAAATAAATTTATCCCCTTCGCATAAATATTTTATCAAATCTAATTCAATTTGAATCAAATCAACATCATTAATTAGGAAGTTTCTTTGGAACTTTTTTAAAATATTTTCATTGAAAAGTGACTAATATATTGTTACTTTATCATGTATAAATTAATTAGATTATTTTATCCTCAAAATTATATGTTTTTCATTATACGATTTTACTAAATATAAAAAAATCTTAGTTTCTTATTTGAATACAAGATCATGCTCTTTTGTAGACTTCTGATACAGAAATTCAAATTTTTATTTATGATACATGCATAAATATTTATATTACTTGTAATTAATGCATGCATAAAACAATTCTGTTTTGAATATAAGACTTTGCTCAGGTTTAAAAATGGCATCTGATACATTAAACCAAAATTTCATTTATTATACTTATAATTATCAACATATATATATATATGTGTGTGTGTGTGTGTGTGTATGTGTGTGTGTATATTGATCTAAATCATGTATATAGAAGTTTTCACCTGATTACAAGACCGTGGTCAGCTTTAAAATAACATCCTATATGTTAAACTAAAATTTTATGTATGATAATAATATTTATCAGTTTTGATACATACATACATATAATATATATATAACAATTTTGAGACATGTAATAAATAATTTTGATTTGAATATAAAAAAACTACATGCTCATTCTTAAAATGTCATCTAATACAACAAACTAAATTTTTGTTTATGATACATGCTCATAATATATATATATATAGTTTATTACATGTATATAGCATATATAAATTGAATATTAAATTATGCTCATCTTTATAGCAGTTTTGATACATTAAACCAAAATTTCGTTTATGATACCAACATTTATTAGCTTTGATGTGTGTGTGTTTATGTACGTATATATATCATTCTCATACACACACATATATACATGGAGTATTACTAATTTGAATATAAAACTATGTCTGGCTATAAAATAAATTATGATACATTAAATCAAAATTTCGTTTATTATATTGATCAGTTTGTTACATGTATATAGCATATCTAACTTGAATATTAAATTATGCTCATCACTATAGTAGTTTTGATACATTAAACCAAAATTTCGTTTATGATACCAACATTTATTAGCTTTGATGTGTGTGTGTTTATGTACGTATATATATATCATTCTCATACACACACATATATACATGGAGTATTTCTAATTTGAATATAAAACTATTGTTAGAATTCTCAAAAATAGTGAATGAGATATATCCCACATCGTCAAAAATAAGTCAATTTTCTTGTTTATATAGTGTACTCTCAATCCCTATATTGGCTCTTAGGGTCAGGTAATTTTGTACGAGGGGGAGGACCTATATGGCCATGGACTAACACACGCGCGCCGCCGCCCGATCGAGGCGGGTGCGGGTCCAATAAGATTGAGTTGTGTCATATATTTTTGCTACCTAAAAAATAAACTGGTTTTAAAACAAAAGTGTGTTTAAATAGATACGGATTTTCCAACGGTTGTGACCGTTGCAAACTGATTAAGAGACACGATTTCAGATGACCGTTACAACGAACAACAACAGTTCTGAACCGTTGCAAACGAACGGACACGGCTGTTGCAAACAGCAACAGTTCTGAACCGTTGCAAACGAACGGACGCGGCTGTTGCAAACAACAGTTTTTGGCGTTGCAAATGAAAGGAAGTGCATGTTGCGAACAGTAACACTTTTTGGCGTTGCAAATAAAGAGATGCTACTTTTCTAAACGGGTGTAGCCATTGGAAATTCGGCTATAAATAAGGAGGAAACCTGATCACTTTCTTCACTCAATTTTAAAACCGAATTATCTCTTCTTTATCTTCATTTCTTAAAATCATAATCAGTCTTATCACACAGAAGATCATACACATCACGATCTCGAGCAGCTTACGTCTGTTGTATCTAAGGAGACTTTGAATAAAGTCTTAAGGAAATTGTTACGACAAGCCTCAAACGAAATTTCCTTCTTCAACCGGTTAGATTTCTAGTTGATTTTTATATATATATATCATTTTCGTTTCTACGTTGTACTATTTCTTTAAATAGTATAACGTTTGATTTATCGCTATAGTTATTATTACTATAGTTGTTAATTTGTTGTTGTAATTAATTACAACATATTTATTGTTAAAAATAGCTAATACAGAATTCCAAAATAGTGGAAATCTGATTTGTAAACTTGTGAGACAAGTTTATTATTGATTAATCTCTATTTTGATATACTAGACGTATAACAACTATGTCCGGCTATAAAATAAATTATGATACATTAAATCAAAATTTCGTTTATTATATTGATCAGCTTTGATACATAAGTCTATGTACGTATGCATGCATGCATAAATACATACATACACATACATACATACATCTGTGCAGTTAAAGCGTCCTACCGCTTCATAGCGTTTGAGGTGCGAAAAGTTATAGCGGAGATATATCGAGGATATATCAGGATATAGCGGACGACTTTAAAAAGTGGAACAAGTATAACTTATTATTTCTCACCAAGCAAAACAAGTTATAATAAAGTAAAGATAAACAAAGTTGACACTTAAAAAGTTAGAACTAGTTATAATAACCAACAGCGTATATCATTGTTACATCAACTTTGAAGTTACCATAAAATTTAAAAGCAAGACATTAAGAAAAATACTTATTTATAGGAAAGAGGGATATAGCGGGGCAACAAAATCAGGGATATAGCAGATTATTGCCACAATATCGAGAATAATAGCGGATCCGCTATATTGGGCCGCTTTATAGGAATATCGTTGCCCCAAAAGTCCGCTACGGGATATATTGGAGATATATCGGGGCAATATCGAGGAATTGTCTACACATACATACATACATATACATAGTTTGGATACATGCATGTGTATAGCAATTTTGATTTGAATATAAAGTTATATTCAACTTTAAAATGACTTTTTATACATTAAACCAATTTTATATATATATATATATATATATATATATATATGCGTATGTGTTTGTTTAATGCACATATCTAGCTTTCTAACTTGAATATTAGGTTATACTTAGTTACACAATAACTTTTGTTACATTGAACTTAAATTTTGTTTATATGATACTGATATTTATCAACTGAGATGAATGTATGCATATATATCAGTTCTGACACAGACATGCACACATATATAAACTTTGATGTATGTAAGCAATTCTGATTTGAATATAAAACTATGCTCAACTTTAAAATGACTTCTGACATATTAAACCAAATTCTCATTCATAAACATGCATATATGTGTGTGTGGACACGTGCATGTACATGTATGTATATTAGTTTTAATACATGTATATGACGGTTCTTATGTATGTACATAGCTATTATGATGCATATGTTTATTAGTTTTGATATATAATTAATGAAAATCAAAGTTGATTTTTTTATAGAATATGATGACGGATTTTATTTTATTTTTGAAATATAAAAATATCTTCTTAACATACTAAGTGGATGTATTTCAGATTAAGTATTGTCGCAATCATCAAATTATCAAAAGGGTACTAAGGTACTTTTATTAAATGTGAGGTCTCAATTTATAAGTTTATTATGACAGAGCCTAAAAAATAAGTAGATTATAGAATAGGCCCCTTCGACCAAAAGACAAATAAATGTATCCATTATCCCTAAACTTATATTCATTTCCAAACCTTATTTCCTTCTCACTCCTCCATAAATCAGTCATCCTTTTCTTCAACATCCATCGAATTAATTTGTTGTGACTTTTGATAGTTCATCTTGCTCTCTCTTCCACTCCCTCTCCATCCAGTTTATACATCATAAACCTTTTTATTTTGGTCAAACTACAACCCTCTTAATTTCTAATTTCCTAAACTCTGGTTTGGTATTGTTGGTGATTTGAGATGAATTGTCATTTATCATCTTCCAACTTTTAGTGATGTTTTCTTGACATTAAAATTGAAATTATAAAAGTAAACGAAATATGGTTTTGAAATTGAAAAGATCAAGAGAAAAATGACAAGACAAAGAGAAGATTACATAGATGAGAAGGAGAAGGAGAAGAGAATAAAAATTGGACAAGGATAATTGTGTGCTACTTTTATAAGGGGGAATAAAAAATTTGATTCTTCCTTTAACTGAAAAATTAATTGATAACTTCTAAAATAAATCACTGCCTTATCAATGTTGTTTCTCCCTTAATTAAGAGCATGTTTGACAACTCTTTATAAGTAATCAAAACTACTTACAAGTAATTTGTTTCAATATTGATATTTGATAACTTCTTATAAGTAGCTTATAAAAGCAGTTAAAAAGTAGAAAATGGAGAAACAACCATTTGTTGCTTATGATTTATGAAGCAATTTCATAAGTCGTTTTGATCAAATATATATACTTAGAAGTTAAACCATCCAAACACTTCTACCTGTAAATTACTATTTGAAACTACTTAGAATTTACTATTCAAAATTCATTTTAAGTAGTTTCAAAATAAGTTGTTACCAAATGGGCTCTTACTCCAATATATGACTTTCAAATTCACAAAAATCCGATCAAGCCCTAGTTCTTTCTCTTATTTCAAAAATTTCTATGTTCCTCCCCTAAATTATTCATTCTACAATTCACAGACCTGGATCATTTAATTCGTAAGCCTAATCTTCGTTTGCAAACCCTAATTTGTTCCTCAAAAAAATTATGGCCTAATTTTATTAATCGTGTAAAAATTTGATGCGCATTGAATAACTCTCAATTATTTAACCGAGTTTGATAAGAAAAGATGTGATGTTGTTGGAAAATTGAAGGGTATAAACAATAAAGAGAAAGGGATGGAAATTGTATCATAGATGATATCACTGTCTTGAAAGCGAAATTTGACACGACTATGATACAATCGATAATTGTCGTCCGCTCTCCAAGGTTAACACATCGGCTCTTCAAACCTGTGTACTAAAGGTTGAAGAATTTAAAGATTTGTATAAGTCGCTGCTTAGGAGTTTTAAGTATATTTGAAAGATAATTTAATTTCAAAGAAAATTGTAGAGAGAGGAGATGAAAAAGATAATTTTTGTTTAGTGTAGATTTTTGTACTTCAAAGAAGAAAGAAAATAAAAGAGAACAAAAGTAAACGTAAAATTGTTCTCCTCTCTATTGAGCCTACCAATCCTAATAGTAAGCATTTCATAAATAAAAATGTTCTCTCATTAATAGAGAATGCAAAAGGGCAAGCAATGGAAAAACTTCGATTTTATTATAATTATCCAACTGACCTATAATTAGTATCCCTTTTGGTTTATCTTTTCCTAGTAGAGGTGTGTAGTGGTCCCAGGAAACTTAACAATTAGTGTTAAAGCCTCCTATAAACTTGCATACACACGCACATATTACTATTATAGAACTAAAAACGCAATCGGTCATAAACATGACAAAACTAAATGGAAGAAATTCAAGACCTAGGAGATATGATAGAAGATTGATTAGTTTTAATTGATTGTATAAGCTATTAGAGGAAAAGGGAAGCTCAAAGGGATGGATGATGAAAAGTGGTCTACCATGAATAGAAACTTAAATGGCTTGTTGAATAAGATTTGGATAATTCGGTTTTCATCTTGTGCCATATGACAAACCAGCTTATTTGCCATGAAAGAAATCAAAGGAGACTACACAAAAAATATTAGCAATGAAAAAGGTGATTTTAGTGCAAAAATTGATGAACTTGTAGCTAGAAAAGATGGGTTCACCGGTGAGCATCGACATATATTTAAAAGTATGATTGCATGACGAATCATATTCAATGGATTTACACAGTAGTCGATCTAATTCATTTATAATTGGATTAATTTTTGATGCGCAACTGATCCACTTGACCTATAAATTCAATTCGATCTAGCATTTCTTGAATTGGATTTCTTGAATTGGACTGGATTAGATACTGATTATTGCTTGTATACATGTGGACCGTTTGTATGAATCATTAATCATATGTCAAGTCTTATTTTTATCAAATACACGATATAATATATACTTTAGAAAGTTTGTTTTTACTATATAATTTATAATGTTTAATTTTCATTGTCTAATTCAGTTTTTCTGTGGATGTATAACATTGTTACAAAGAGTTGTTTGTATCAAAAGTTGAAGTTGTAAACTAGATGATGTCTGCTAGAGATAAATTATCTTCTTGCTGATAATCAAATAAAATTGAAATTAAGCATAGAATGTAATGTAGCATAAAATTATCTTTCTACTTTCTAATTAAATTAAACAAGATAGAAAAATTTTAACAAATTTTATTTTATCAACATTTAACTTCATAAAATTAGATTGACTCGTGTATGTAGAAAAACAAACAACCCCTTGGTAGCATTATAAGAACAAAAAATGATATATTAAAATATTGAAATAATAATTATTTAAGTAAAATAAAATATGTATTATTTAAACACTTAATTTTCATACATATTAATTAGTTAATCATAAAAGTACGAAGACACAAAAAGAACGAGTTTAAAAGTTCAAATTAAAGCATAAGAAAAGTACAAATCAAAACTAAGTGAGAACTAAAAACCATATATGAAAGAAAATTGTATCACAATCAATCAAATTCATTAATTTTAAAATCAAAGTTTAACATTTATTTTTTGATAATTTAAAATAAGTTGGATATGTTATCCAATTGGTTTTGACCATAAAGATCAATCAATCGATCTGACATAAATAATTTGAATCTGATCTGATCTGATTTTTAAATTGGATTGGTTTCGATCTAATTTTTTTGGATTGGATTCAATCCGTTGGATAATCGATCCACGTGCACCCCAATTAAACGTAACTTTAATCAGTTGTTAGATGCTAAATATAGAACTGATGACAAGACACAAGCTTTGACAAGTTCCTTGTCGTAGAATTGATTAATATTTACACTGTCATTTATTTTACACTATAACATGTATCAGTGGGTGGATTTATTTCACTATTTGGTGATAAATAGCCTAATGAATGAAAAGATTAGAATGGTGAATGAAAAAGGAAAGTTGAAACCATATTAAAGAGCATAATTTTGCTAAAAAATTGAAATACTAGAGTCAAGAGAATGAATAATGGAAGATTAGGATCAATCTCGAAACAAAGAAGATGGTCGCCAAATGAGAGAGGCAGCAATAGAGGACTTCACATAGTACTAGTGCCAGAATCTGAATCACATGCAACACTTCTGCAAACAATTAAATGGCAAGGTCTTCAAAATGAGATTTAAATCATAAATCATAAAATCAAATATTGAATCAAAATAGGATTTAAATCATAAATCTTCGATTTAAAATATCCATATTTTTAAGTTTTGTACACATTTTGAAGATTTTGATGTTTGAACTTCTATATCTAAACTTAAAACTCAGTTTTCTCTCTTATTCATTTTTATTTTGTTTTGAAAACGCTGGAATTAGAACTGTGGATCCAAATAAGTATATTGAATATGTTAGTATAAGTTGAATGTTTTTCTAAATTGATGTCTTAATTAGGTTTGAATCTGACTATAAATCGAATCGTAGATGGAAAGACTTGATTTGAAATAGAATTTAAATCGGAAGATTTTAAAATTTCTGACAACAATGCTAAAAAGGACGAAGGATTTCCGAAGGTGTTAAGAGGTAAGAGAAGAGGAACATTGTGATACTAGCAATGAAGAAACAATCATAGGGTAAGAAGAAAGACTCTATTAACAGTCCGAGAAGATACAAATAAGGAATCGTTCTTTGACACGGGGTGTGTTATCATATATGTGGAAGGAAAGACAATTTCGTTGGCTAGGAGATGAATACCGATTAATGGTTGCAAGATGGATGTTAAATGTGTCAACTCAATAAGGTGCTTGATAAAAAGAGTCAGAGTTAGCACTTACGAGAGGTAGACACATTCCACATATCATGAGAATATTATTTTGCTTGGGCAGATTGACTTCAAAAAAACTTATTACAGCTTGAATAAAGGAGTATAAATTACTTGCGCTAGAGGAGGGAGGTATAGCTTATACAATGTGATTGGAGACACAATTGAAGCAATGAGTAGGAGATAGAGAATTTCAAGACTTATATTCAATGTGAAGTCAACTCCCTTCAATCAAAGATCGAGCAAGAAAGGAAAGCAAAGGAGACGCGCAAAACCTGCCTTTATGGTATTGCAAGCACTTCTGTAAGATTGGAATAAATGTTTGGCTAGTGAGCATGCATATGAATGTGATTTAGATTGGTTGAAGGCGGAAAAAAGTACTAGACGTATTCATACCAATACCAAGACGAATCTATACAATGAAACAAAGAGAAGTATAACGTGCATAAAGAAGCTACCCTCAACAAAACCATGAGTTTTGTCGACATAATAAGGGTGCATTCGTAGAGAGCAATTTGCCTAGTTCAAACATTCGACGCATCAAACGCTTTGGACACGTCAAATTTTCTAAATTGGGCAAAGCCCATTTTGATCAGTTGATGGAGCGCAAGAAAATTGAATGGTTTGTTGTCGACGCGTCCACAACTATCCAATTTTCTCCAATAACTATTTTTTCAAATTTTTCTATAAATTCATAACTCCGTATCTTCTTCCACATCAATCTCGATTTCTACATGACTTCAAACTTTCAAAAAAAATGCAGAAGTCCAAAAATATAGTCTATTGTTGCTACTTCACACTTTCTAGGATACACAACAGATGCATATGATACCGTCAAAACTAACAAAAAAGGGTGCACAAAAAATTACAATAGTCTCAATAAAGTTCTATGGAAGTGTCCTAAAGAACCAGAGGTGGTCGACAAGCATGTTCAACACAAATATAAAGTACTAAACAAACAGTTGATGTTTTGGTTAAGCTTGTGCAATAAAATTTTGTTGGGATGAGATTCTGGAAGGAATCGTATCCGATACCGGAGAATGGGTTGATCATGTCAAGAGTTTTTACTTCTATTTTGAAATATAAAAGAGAGCTTTAGAGAGTGGCGAATTTTTATAAATAATATTTCAAGAATCAAACGCCACTGAGTCGCTGCATTCTTGCCAAATGAAGAAGCACATCAATCTCCCATGCATTCATATATTACCCAATCTTCTATCGATCAAATCTGGACATTTGATACAATGTACAATAATCAAGAAGATGTTCAAGTACAACCTATCCTGTTTTTTCCCTATGTATCTTCTACACCTAGGGTGGATCTTAGATCATCTTCTGGTACCAAAAATCATTCTGGAGAAGACCGAAGGCGTCGATATGATACCCAAGAAAAGATGGATAATCTTATAGATGTGATATAAGAACACCAAATGAAGAAATCTTGGTTGAAAACAGAAACCGCAAGCACAACTACATGCCTAAATCCAATGGTCAATACAAACAGTACGTATTCTACAAGATCGTCTTCATCGTATATTGCTCTTGCTAATTATGTGAAAACGATTGGACAAATTGATGTTGACGAAGCATTAACAGTTCTGAAGGAAATGAGAAAAGAGACTTTTTCACTGTTTTAGACAATGAAACTGCACGAAGCTGGTGAAGTTGAAAAAGAACATATGAGGCACAACATTCAGTAATAGCAATATTTGATCAACAAATTCGCAATTAATCTGTAGAATGTGTGTTCATGTTCGTGTATTCCTTTTATGTTTGTTGTTTTTTGTCAATCTAGGTGTCTCGCTTTTCTTTTAAGTGTATCTGCTTTTAAATTTAGCATTTTTCGTATTAATTTATAATTTAATATCAACTATTAATATTTACTTAAAAATAATTAAAACAATTTTAAAAGATCAATTATACAATTTCATACAAACAATCATTCCTCTTTCGCTGTCCCGTTCGCAGCACGAAAACGCATTTCCCTTTCGCTTAACTTTCCTTGTTCGTGCCTCATACAGAATGTCCCTTTCAGCTGCCTTGTTCGCTTCACAAATAACACACCCTAAAGCTATCATGATGATTCAAAGAAAGCATTATGTCGACAAAATATGATTGGCATGCATACATTTAACTGTTTTCAACTTCAAAAATATTTTTTGGAAAAGGATAAATTTTTGTCACGGAATAACATCTTAGTATATATTTCTAATTAACAGCCAAAATTTGTTAAAGGTATCTGTTAATGTATGAAATGTTATTACTGATGGATAACAATTATACATTAATGCATATGATTACCCATCTTTAATGGAACTGGAATTAGGGTTTCAATAACATAGTTTGATTATTTTACAAGGAAAATTTATTGGAAATTAATAAAGAAAAGGGATCAAATTATGGGGGAATTGATTTAAAGGACAAAAATTTGTATATTTTTAGCCTCAAGGACACGACCTCAATATTTTATTTACAAGGACAAACATTCTTCTAAAAATTATTCATAAGGACAAACATTCTTTTAAAATTATTCATAAGAACAAACATTTTTTCAAAACTGCTACCGAACTAAAAACTGATACCTAAAAACTGTCACCGATAACTACAAACTGATACCTAAAAACTTAAAAACTGATACCTAAAGAAAGTTGTCCTTCAGGCTAAAATACTGAAGGTCTGTCCTTGAGGCTAAAATGCTGAAATTTTTTGTCCTTCACGATAATTTCCTGCAAAGAATATTGTGTTGTTTTTCTGTAGTTTTTATTTCTTCTTAAATTCAGGCTTTATTTGTTTAAAATGCTTAAAATTTAATGCCAAACAATGATTGTTGAATGCTAGATATTGGTTGTTTTCTGAATACTAAATTATGAAAATTTGTTTATATTTTGAAAAGTTCTGATTAGTATTTAAGTATATTGTTATTTTGAACTTGCTACCCTCGATATTAATTGGTTTTACATAACTATTAAAATTAGGAAAATTGAACAACGATAATTTTAAATTATTAAAAAGCTTAAATTTTGAAATTCCGGATTTCAGAAGTATTTGAATTATGGAAAAAGTTGATATTACGAAAAAAGTTGAAGTTTTTTAGTTTCAATAGACTTAAATTTCAAATTGTCATATTTCAAGATTTTAGTTTTCAAATATTTATTTCAAAAAAATAGTTATAAAAAAACTACGGTCTGTTTGGCTAAAAATTCTAGTTTTGTGTTTTGCGTTTACAATATATATTTCGAAAGAAGTGGGAGGGGAAGAAGAGGTGGTAAATCCTAGTTACTACAATAAAGAAGAGAACAGAAAAAGGGAAAGTAGTTTTCGATATTTTCCAAATGCTGGAAAACAAGAAAAAATAAAACATTCTTCAATTTTATATGTCAAAATCGTTTTTTGCATTTACCACTTTTCACCCCCTCCTCCACTCCTCTTCGATGCCTTTGAAATACACACTGAAAACACAAAACTCAAAATTCAAACCAAATGGTCTTAAATTTCGTAAAGTTTGTACTTTAGAACTTTGATTATCAATACTTAATGTTACAAAAACTGATTTTTTTTAAAGTAAATGAATTTAGAATTTGGATTTTCAAAAAATTGGATTTAAAATTTGGATTTCCAAAATATATGAACTTTAATCAATTTTGATTTTCAGAAAATGGAATTTCAGACAAAATGGTTTTTTAATGTATCGCCTTTTTTTAATTAAGTTCTGTTTTTAGTTTACAATATAATCTCATAATTGTAATTAAGGGTACAAATAGAAGAATTTTTTTTATTAAGCATTCACAAGTAGAAAAGGTTATGTCAAAACGTTGAACTCTTTTCATTAATTGTTAGAGACAAACACAAGAAGGGTCAGTTAGGTGAACACTCGTTGCAAACAAACACTACCTATTTAATCTAAGTGTGTAGTTACTACTGAGCCTAGGAAACCTAACATATAGATCACCTGATAGCCATGATCATGAGCAACTTCAATGATGCTTCTACGCGTCACGCCATTAAGAATAGTCCCTCGTGTGATTGGAGTTGCAATAACATTTTTCTGTACACATAGAAGCAGAATACACTTCAAGTTCAATATTCCATTTTTATAGTTATAGATAGTCATTCAACAAATAAACGTTACCTTGATGATAAAAATATTGCAGGCAGAGCCCTCCTCTAAGTATTGATTGTTTACAGAATCAACATACAACACATCTGCAAATCCCTCGTTCTTTGCTTTAATTTGTGCTTTCAAAACCTGTAACACATAGTGAGGAGTTCACAATGTTTTAATTTGTTATCTCAGGAATATTAATGAAGTGTATTGATAATACCGGTGCATAATTAGAGATTGCTTTAATACCGCCAGTGCCACCAGGACATGAACGATGAAATTCGTCTTGTAACAGTAAATTTATCGGTGACAGACCCTCCTTTGCAAAAATGTAACATTATTCAGTTAAAACTTAAAACAGTTTGCCAATTTATTAACTTGAAATAACAAGAACAAATACAGAAAAAAACTTGCCTTGAAGTACAATCCAACTGGGGAAGCATAAACTAAAAATGTATATTCAGGTGCAGGAGCCAAACCAAGAACCGGTCCACTTCCTATAAGCAGCGGCCTCATGTAGAGAGAGCCCTTTGCTTGAGGCGGAACCTATTTCAGGGACAGACATTTATTGGTCAAATTTTAAATTTAAGCTTAGGTCTCCCGTATAAAAAGAAACAAAAAAAAATATGTTCTTGCATAATCTACCATTCACTGGAACTTTTAATTAATAATTAATAGAAAGGGGTTTTTGGGTTCAAGAAAAAAGTTGAAAAAAAATTTAGTTTCAGGAACAACAAGTTTGCTTTTTAATCTGAATGATACTTTCTAGTGCAAATCACAGAATGATAGTTGTAACTATCATTTTCTAAATGTCCTTCAGACTAAAAAGCAAACTTGTTGTCTCTGAAACTAAATTTTATAGCAACTTCTTCCCTGTACTCATTTTCCTGTAATTAGAAACTTGGCGCATAATATACATTCTGCATGTACATTAACATCACTCTACCTGATTCAGCTATGTTGCTTGGAATGATGTTTGTTACATGATTTCATCTCTACTAACCAAAGATAATGTTGTAAAATGGTGTAGATCATGGTTCAAAATTCCGGCGGAATTCCGGTTATTCCGGTGTTTCCGTTCCGGTTCCGCTCATAACCGGAACGGAATCCGGTCCAAATTCCGGTTCCGGTCCAAATTCCGGATTTACTTTCCAAATATTGAAAAAAAAATTATAAAAAATTAAAAAAATACAATAAACATATAGTAATTAAAAAAGGAAAACAAATTAAATATGACAATAAATAATGGGCAAAAAATCACGTTTATGGACAAATAAGTAGTTATATTTTTGTTAATTTACATCGAATCATAATAAAAATTTCAAAAATTAACCAAAATTTTAAAATCTCAAATAAACAATATAGAATCTTAAACAATAGTTTTTTAATTAAAGTGTATTTTATATGCAATATAAAAAATGTACTATAAATTTATCATAGTATTGGATATTTATTAGTGTAAATAGCAAATTAAAGCAAAAAAGGTACCGGAATTGGAAAATCAAAATTAAAACGGAATTTTCGAAATTTCCGAAACGGTACCGGAAATTTTATAATTACTAATGACCGGAACGGAAACGGAAAACGGAATTTCGAACCTTGGTATAGATATATCATTCCAACACACGGTTGAATCGCTCTCGCTTAAGAATGTTTTCTCACATCTCGGATCACATAGGTTATTGTGTATAAGGATGAGGTTTCTGGTGGTGATAACTATTGAAACGAAGTTGGTGATAACTGTTGAAACAAACACACACATTTTTGTCCCAACGGTCGACGGCCATCGACGGGGATGTTATCCTAGGCTCCTAGCACCTCATCTAGGGGGTTGTCGTTCGTGGGCCCTCCGTGATGTCAATCAATTTAGATAATTTTATAAAAAAACTTACAACAGATAGCATGCGAAACATTCACACTAAAAATCAGTTTATTTATTCTTGAATTTATATAATTGCGGTGTGAATAGTTTAGAGAGCATACCCAGCGCTTATTTGCCTTTACTGTTTGCTTAACTGCATTGACAAACTGTTCAATGGTTGGTGATGGCATGCACATTCTCTCAGCGCCTAACTGCATTCTAAAGGCATTTTCTTGGGGTCTAAAAAGCAAATAGCCTTCACCATCCTTTTTCCTATATGCTTTTAATCCCTCGTATAGACCCTGAAAACAAAATTTGCTTATCTCAGTTCTCACAAAATAAGAGTACGTTTCTGCACAAAAAATTAGCAAAAAGTGACGAATATAAATCCATGAAAAAGAAATCATGAACAACTTGCCTGTCCATAGTTTAAGACTCCAGCAGATGGTCTCAGCTCGAGATTGCTGTATCGATTGAGTTCACCATGTTGGAAATATTCGCCAAAGGAACATTTCATGACATACATATAATCGGTTTCTACTACACCAAATCCTAGCTTGTCCCAATCCAAATCAGCTATGGCATTGCAACTCCTATGTTCAGAAATTTATATTGAATATTGGTTCTTAATGTATATTTAGTGGATCGAACTAAAAACCTCTAGCAACAACTCAAGTTGGAAACCTTACCACTAAAGTGGTCATTGGCAATTTAGTCTTATTGTTTATGTAAAACTAAAAGATCATTTAAAAATTCAAATTAATAATTGACATCCACAAACAACACAGATATTAAACATTATATCTTATCACTTCATGGAGAGTTAGACTTAAATGGTTAGACTTCCATTGTTATGTTCATGTTAATATTTAAACTTTTCCTTCAGGGGATTTTAAAGATAATCAATTCGGTGATTTCTTGCCTTCTTGGTAATCATATACAATAGTTTCTGGGATAAAATCTTCATTCACATTCGCATTATCATCTCTTATAAGATAACCATCCATCAGAGGCATTAACCGGTAAAGATAATTTCTATCTGATTCGACACAAGATCATTAAAGTCTCCGTTGTAAAGCGATAAATTGTGCAGCTGAACTAAGAGCAGACAAGATAGTTGTAGATGAAGCAAGAGGTATTTCGAAACTGTTCATGCCAATGGACAAACTCAATAGGGTTTGTTACCGATCAGTAAAAAATGTTTTTCATATATATATCAGATAATGAGACTTAGACCGCATGGTCAAATGTCCCAATAGAAAATGAGATTAATGTGGGAGGACTATTAGCCACTTATCTAGGCTAACACCCAAATTGATTGAATCACGAATTATAAACAAAAAATTTAAGAAATCAAAGAGAAATAGAAGAAAAACGCAATATTTTTATAGTAATTCGGCAAGAACAGCGGTCTACGTTCACTTAGTTGTTTTTATTGATTAATCATCTCCGGAAGATTCAATTTACAATGGGATTTCCAGTTACAATGGTTAGATCTTGGATTTTGTCCAAGTCAAATGAGGAATGAGAAGAAGATCCCGAATGTCCCCTTCTTGTTGAAGAAGACTTACTATTATAGGTGAATTCTCTCATCAGAGTTGTCAAAACGAATTTGAACGAGTAAACACTCAGATCCAGAGTTCTAGCCACGAAGATCGAGTCAAAGTGAACGTTTTCTATCGTCGATATCATTCGATATTGATCGGCATCGGTCCATACTTGTGACATCACATCTTGTATTTTCATATAGCTGAAGTTTACGAGTCTTTTTTGCACATAAATCAAGAACATCAGATCGATCGATGCCAAACAATATCGTTCGGCACCAATCAATTTCTCTTCACAATCTTTTGCATCTTCCTTCACACCTTCAAGCACACGATAAAGTGAAGTGGGTCCCACCTCACTCTTTGTAATGGTTGGTACCGATCTATACTTGGCGATTTTGAGTGTTCAACGCTTAATGAAATTTCTTTGTTCTTCAGTCTCGGTAGTTGTCAAGCTTCCTGGTCCATTTCTTCATGTTTTAGTAGTTCAGTTTCTCTGATCTAAGTCTATATCAAGACTGTGGTAAATTTACCAGAAACAATTGTCTCTTAAAGCATGTTTTTGTTGATACAAAGCGTGCTTTGATCCATACAAAACGTGCTTTGATCAAAAACACGTATCAAGACTGGCAAATGGTCATCGGTTGTGCTTTCTGACTGTCAACTGCACCAATCATGGTGAATCATCTTGTTCTCTCAAATTCACCTACGAATCAAAGGTCGTTGTGAACCCATCATGGCTAAGAACTTGAATCCTTGTCTAAACGTCAGTCAAGAATAATCATCATCTCGCGTTCTTTCGGGATTTATATATCATACTTAAATCATATATCTTACTATCATGCAATATAAATCATGGTGGTATATTGTTCTATTGGAGCATCACTTATAAATCGTCTAGTATCTCCTAGCATTTCATTATAAGTAAGTCCAACCAGATCAAAAAAATAATATTCGTCAATCATTCAGTAATCATAATCAAATCATTCAGAATTGAAAGGTGCTCAAACCTACGGTTTAAATTTTAACATCTTCGGGTTAGATACGTGTAAGTTTATATTGGACTCATCCGCTCGCTCTCTGGCGAGGGGCTCAAAGTTCAAAGTGAGTTCGTCCACTTACTCTCTGGTGAGGCTCAAAGTTCAAAGCGAATCTATCCACTCACTCTCCAACGAGCGGACTTGCTATCTTATATAGACTCATCCACCCACTTTTCGATGAGCTGACATATATTCTACAATTCGTCAACCCGTCTCTCTAGTCGGGGGAACCATAATCTATCAGTTTATCTATGAAACATAAGGGATAACCGAGTCGATTGGTGTCTTATAACAATATCAAATCAAATATGTCCAATCAATATCTATCATCAGATCATTCAAGTATCCTTATTCAAATTAAGGTGCACCAAATGAAAATCAAAATATTTATTACAATCAAGGAATACCTTCAAGCTCGAACTAAGAGCATGCCTATAGGACCGATCAAGATCGCAAGCATGTGTAAGTGGCCTAAAGATAAACCTTTATAGTTTATTCAAAGCAAAAGAAAATTGCAAAATAAACGTAATTCCAATCCATGTTGATTATGAGATAACCATACCCGATCCAGATTCTCGTCTACGACTAGGGATATCCACCACAGTTGATGGTCGCTTCTGCTGCACCACTGCGGTTCGCACAACCATTATCTGATTCATCATGTACTGTTGTAATCGGTTACTTCGAATATGTTCTTCTATCAGATCTCTTAAGTGCATGCACTCGTTTATTGTATGTCCATCCAACTCATGGAATACATAATATTTTTTAGATTTTCTTTCTCATTCTATGGGTTCTCTCTTAGGAGGTTTCTTGTATAGAGTATGCCCTCTAGTTTCAAGGTAAATCCTCTCCAGGATCTCATTTAAGTCAGCGTAAGAGAAGAACTTTGGTTTCCTCTTTAGTTGCTTAGAAACTCCAAAGGTATCATCAGTTTTTCCTATTCCTTTATCATTTCCAAATCTTGTCTTAGATAGTCCTTCATCCTCCACAGCATTCGCTTCACCATTCTCAGTTTCCACATCTTCTTAACGTAAATATCTATCAACTTGAAAGTAAAAAATCTGCAAGATCCATTGGCGGATGCCTTTCCAAAGTCTTCTTAAATTCTATTTTATTTGCAACTCCGGCAACCACTG
The DNA here is from genome assembly GCA_030737815.1 of Allium fistulosum. NCBI lineage: Eukaryota > Viridiplantae > Streptophyta > Magnoliopsida > Asparagales > Amaryllidaceae > Allium > Allium fistulosum. Next base: position 6,790,618 of record JASFAW010000015.1, read on the forward strand.
TCATAAGAACGATCGACGGGTCTGGTTTCTGAACAACAGTTGTTGCTGTGTCAAATCTGGTCAAGTAACTTTGCAAAGTCTCATTCTCCTTTTGCTTCACATTCGAAAGCGTCATCACATTACTCGATCGAACTATATGAATTCTAAACTGGCTCATAAATTTTTCTACTAATTTGTTCCACGTGCCGATAGATCCATTATCCAGTTGGCGAAATCACATGGAAGCCAAGTCAATCAAAAACAACGAGAAGCATCGTCTCATCATTTCCTTCGAAGCTCTCAACACTCTCATGTGTTGGATGTATCTCATCAAATGGACTATATGATTAATCCTTCCATCATACATTCATAAGTTAAGTAGTTTAAAATCTGATGGATTTTTAGCGTCTCGGATGTTTGGGATGAAAGGGTTCTGATTCACGTCCTCTAAACTTCAATCTGGAGCTCCACCTCGAAGCACCTGTCATATCATCTCAGCTATACGATATTCTTGATTCAGCTGAAATCTCCGAGGCTTCACATGCCTTTGGTTCAAAACTTCCTCTTGCTCTCTTTTCCCGTGGGGACTTTCAGGCTCTTTTCCATGCTATTGTAAGTTCGCATTTTGATCCTGGTTCGCATGCTCGAAATAATCTCTCAGAGGCGCTCTTCCTTGCTCAACGTCCAAAACAGCTATGCCCTCTGGTCAGATCGGTTGGTACCGACCGGTCTGGATCGGTAGGTACCGACCGGTTGGGAAATATGGGGTCGAGCCTATTTTGTTCTATCTTATTTTCTTGTGCACCTACTCCATTCTAGGCTTTTTTTGGTCTTGATTTCTAGCTAGCCTGACTGCTCTTTGTTGTTCCATCCGTTAGAAAAAATCATTCACCATCTCCTCTTATCGAGCTAACAATCTTATTTTGAAATAAAGGATGTATGGTTCGAGAATCATACTGGCATACTAAATATATTATTATAATAATGATAATAATGATAATAATAATAATAACAATAATAATAAAGACAAAGGTCCCGGACTCCTGGCCGCACAGCAATAAAACTGCCAACACGCCTGACTAATAATTGTATATAAATGCCAAAAAAACTAAAATACCTTAAAAGAACCGACAGAGGCTCGCAAGTTAGAAGACTAGATCTCGATGCATCTACGGAACCATCCAATAATCTCAAGGCAGTAACCAAGTGAATAACAAGAGAAAATAAATTTTTGGTCCCAATCCTTTGCAGCCAAAATCTCCTCGTTGTTAGCGTCGTATTCATCATCATTGCAGAGGATGGGCTCATCATCCAAAAGCCTACAGTTGAGTTCTTGTTCATCGTTTTTGTCATCCAAAATCCAGTTGGAAAAGACCTTCCATAAATAGTGATAACACAAACCACTGGTCGGGTGGGTCCTAGTCCCGGGCTTCTTACACCAAACAAGTGGAATTCACTTTGAAAGTTTATCAGCTAACTCCTGAGCAATATGCTCAGCACTATCGAGGTCATATTATCATTCCCTCTATCTCCTTCATAGTCACATAGATAGAAGGTGGATTTGAACTAGAGGACACCTCCTAGCTGCCTCTCTGCTCTTGCTGACTTCCTCCGACAATGACTCTCTTGGTAGTAGGCCTCTTCATTATCTACAAATCGAATCTCAAGCTGTTCTCAGTGAAAGCACAAAATATGTTAGCCTTTTTTCTGGGCTAACACCTCAAATTGATTGAATCGTGAATTATAAATAAAAAAATTAATAAATCAAAGAGAAATAGAAGAAATCGCACAATACTTTTATAGTGGTTTGGCAGAAACAACAACCTATGTCCACTTAGTTGTTTTTATTGATTAATTCTCTTCAGAATATTCAATTTCAATGGGATTTCGAGTTTCAATGGCTGGATCTTGGATTTTGTTCAAGTCTAATGAGGAAGGAGAAAAAGATCACAAACATCTTCTTCCAGTTGAAGAAGGCTTGCTATTTATAGGTAAATCCTCTCTTTAGAGTTGGCAAAATGAATTTGAACGAGTAAACACGCAGATCCGAAGAACCAGCCACAAAGGTCGAGTCAAAGTAAACGTTTTCTATCATCAATATCATTCGGTACCAATCGATGTTGGTCGGTACCAACTGAAGCCTTGTCATATCAAATCTTGTTTTTTTTATAACTGAAGTTTCTGAATCTCGTCATCATTCGGCACCGACTGATTTTTCTTCACAATATTTTGCATCTTCCTTCACGCCTTTAAGCATACAATAAAGTGAAGTGGGTCCCGCCTCACTTTTTGTATCGGTCGGTACCAACCGATAACGATCGACACCGAGTGATTTTGAGTCTTCAAAACTTGGTGAAATTTTTTTATTTTTCAGTCGCGGCATCTTCCAAACTTCATAATCCATTCCGTCATAGTTTTATAGTCCAGTTTCTCCGATCTGAGTTTATTCCAAGACTGTGGTAAATTTTGCCGAAAACTAAGGACAACAGCGAAAATGAAATTGAAACATGGATAAGAGGCAATAAAAGTATAATACCAAAAGTCATGATTGCAGATCATTAAAATTAGAAGAAATAAAGCAGTATTTGGTTTGAAAATTAGTTGTGAGTTTTGCGTCTTCAACGTGTAGTGTAAAATGTACGAAAGATGAAGAAGGGTGGAAAATGATCAATTTACAAAATGGTTTTACCATATACATTAAAATAAAATTATTGTTTTCCTCTTTTTGGAAAATATAAAAAACTACCTTCTCTCTTCACATTCTCCTCTTTATTGGAATGACTTCCAACTCCCTATTCTCTCGCACGACACGCATATAAAAAACGCAGGACACAAAACTCATTTTCAAGTCAAACAATACCTTAGACTCCCAAGAAGGGAGAGAGAAGATTGTAAAACATTAGCATGCTAAATGAAAAGTCTGATGGTGTACATATAAAATATGTCGGCTATGACGTCTAACATTAAGCAAAGTATTTTCTAAGCATTGACGAGAAAATAAAAGAGCACAACCTCTAGCAATCATACTTGATGCACAACCGAGAGGTATTTCTTCCACTTAGCACCCCAAACTCCTCGTACTTAATGCACAACCTCTAACAATCGTCATAAAGTACATTCATATAATATAAAAGCAGTTCTAAGGATTGACGAAAAAAACAAAGAAAGCAGTATAAGACAAGCGGTATCAAAGCAACCGTCAGAGGCAATTCGAACTGCATGGAAAAGAGCTTAGGATATCAAGAAGCAAGAGATAGGAGGACAAAACAAGGAAGAAAGAAAGGTTCGCACCCAACGAAACCACTCGGTACCGAGAGGTTTTTATTGGGGTTTAGGCCAGCGTGCACTCTCCTCAACCTGCGGGCTTTTATATGTACCATATACAACATGAGCCTTTGGATCTACAGAGCTGGTTCCTCTATAAATATCAACCCTGTGGAAACTAAAGAAGGATCTTCTTCTCACTTTTGGCACTTCTCCTTCTTTATCATGTATCTCTCTTTCACAATAGTCACCAAGGTAGATATTATTGGTAGTTCTAGGCTTAAGGATCTGTCAATTCCTTGTACTTGTGATCTAAATCTCTCTCAAACTCGTAATCAATAAAAATATAAAGTGGACGTAGGTCGGATATTGTCGAACCACTATAAAAATTCTTGTACGTTCTTTACTTTCTTGTTATTTTTTGTTAGATCTCTATATTTCAATAAATTTTTGGGTAGTGTAATTTTTGACGTTTTGGTGCTTTCATTGAGAAATAGCTAGATTTCACAAGCTAAAGCTTGGATATGAAATTTAGAGAAAATAAAGAGGCCTAACTCCAAATCTAGAATTGGAGGGAGTCAACCAGAGCGAGGGAGCAACCAGACGGTGTTCTCAAATTTTAATCATTACATATATGTGACCATAGAGAAGATGAAGAGAATGATGAAAGAAATGCAAGATGTAATAATGATTCGATAACAGGAGATGCTAGATGGATTTTACCAAAGGTTAGGACAGCAAGAAGTAGTTGGAGCAGCTGGAATTTAGAACCAACGACCATGACCTAATGCAGGAGCACCAGGAGTTGGAGTAGAGTAAACTGGAACGATGCCCCCACGATAAGGACCATTCGGTATCGACCTCAATCCACTTGGTACCAAGAGGAATTTGCTTGAGGGCATTGTCAGTTCAGGCTTGGACGAGCTGGAACGTCGAAAGCAAACGTAACTGGGGCTAGAAACACAAATCAGAACGTGAGTGCATAACAACCGAAGGAGTATGTGTCAGAGCTTCTCCATAGGAATAGAGGGCAGAATGAAGCCAGAGGTGCGGATCAAAATGCAAGCCCGCAACCAGAGAAGTATGTGCCGGAGTTCCCCCTCAGAAGTGGGGGGCAAAATGCAACTATTGATCAAAGATCTTTATTAGACGGCAACAATCGAATAACTGAGTTGGTCAGAAGGATGGTAAAAGGTGGGCCACTAGACCAGAGTTTGGAGGACGTTATCAGAAATCCATTTACCCCTAACATTCGGAATGCGAGAAATCCTCTAGATTTCAAACTTCTGACGTTAGAAACGTACGATGGAAAGACAGATCCAATGGTTCATCTAATGAGATACATCTGACATATGGAGGTGTTGCATGCATCTGAAGAGGTAATCGTGCGGCGCTTCCTGCTATATCTAATAGTTTTACCAACGATGTGGTTAAGGCAGTTGGAGTCCATAAGGACGTAGACTAACTTAGTGTATAGGTTCTTGAGATAGTTTGAAGTTCATATTTCTCGACCAAAGAATGTGATGACGCTATCAAGCGTAAAGCAAAGGCCCGTAGAGACCTTGAGAAGTTATCTGACGAGATTCAATGCGAAAGCCGCCGTAGTAGATAAGTTGGACTCATCGGTAATCATAATAGCGGCAGTATTTGGAGTCGCAATTAAGACCGACTTCACAATTGCATTGGAAAGGGATCCACCGATGGATCTCGCGGAGTTTACCATGAAGTTGAGAGATATCTATGTCAAGAGGATGCTAAAGCTGATAATGCTAATATTAACGTTGTGGATGACGGAGGACTGACAAGGGGAAGAGAAAAGCTAATAATGATTTCGAATGACCGAAATGACAGAGGAGGGAAATGAATTTCTCTTCTTACACTAACCTAACTGAAACCCCATAAAGGATATACCTAGATATTATGTGACAGATCCCTATCGGAGGCCAGCTAAGAGGGAAACCACAGATCGGGAGAGAATGTCTGGAAAGTTTTGTCTGCTCCACAAGCTAGACGGACATAAAACGAATGAGTGTAGACACCCTCACAATTTGATAGAAGAATTTGTTCGGAGTAACCAGCTACAACAGTACGTAAGGAATCAAACTGCGATAATACAGCCGGAGCAACCATCATCTGCAGCAAATGCATCAAGACACGACCAGGAACCTGGGTCGAGATTGGAAATCCCATAATCGGGATGGACAAGAGACGTATTCGTTTTCCATGGTTTGCTTTCTGTTTTGAATAGTTAAGACGATAATAACCTTAGACCGCATACATGTATACGGGACCTCGATTGGTCTCTAGGCACACTCTGAGTCGGATATCTGAGATAAATATTTAGGATGTTTGCTTGCTTGCTCTGATTTGAATATTTGGTTTTTGAAATTCATTTCAACGTGATGACTGATGCTGATCTTTGTAGTCCTGTCCGAAGAGACGGGGCAGTGACCTTAGGAAGTAAGTCCCCTTCACGGAGAGCAGGTGGATGACTTGCTTGTCATTGAGTCCCCTCGTCGAAGAGCGAGTATATTGGATTCGGTAAGGATCCGCAGAGACCAAAAGTAAGGCCATTTACCGAAGAGCGAGCGGATGGACTTGTTTGTCATTGAGTCCTCTCGTCGGAGAGCGAGCGGATTAGGCTCAGCAAAGATACGAAAAGATCGAATCCTATATTGGATGTTAAATGATTCAAAGAGATCGAACCCTAAATTGGATTATTGAATGGTTCGAAGAGAACGAACCCTAGATTGGATGATTGAACGGTCCGAAGAGATCGAACCCCAGATTGAATTGTTGAACAGTCTGGAGAGATCGAACCTTAGATTGGATGATTATATGGTCCGGAGAAATCGAACTCGGATTGGATGATTAGACGGTCCGGAGAGATCAAATCCTACTTTGGATGATAAATGATCCTGTGAAATCAAACCGTGGAACGGATATTAACCTAAGATAAGGATTTGAACACCCTACAATCAAAGTAAAATAGGTAAATCCCGGACAAACATAGGACTGTTTCGATATACAATATGATACCTCCGGATAAAGACATGTTGATCATGATTCATGGTTGGCACTAAAGCAAGGGCTGGAGTCTTTAGCTACCGGCCTTTGGTTCGTAGGAGAATCCGAAGGAATCGGATGATTCACCATAACTTGGATCGATAGGTAGTTGGAAAGTTTGACCGTCAGAAGTCGACTACTGCTGAAACTTATTCTTGAGCTAAGCACACCTTACATTCATAAGACGTACTTTGGGTGGGCAAATGTTAACCGGCTTCTTGACCAAACGGATTTTCAACTAAAATCGGAACATCAAGATGAAAGAAAAACAACCCATGAACTTGGAAAAACACTCAGAAGGGGATGAAAACGGCACTCAACATGTTTCAAGCAAAACAGGGCTAAGTGGACCTCTTAGTACCGAGAGGTATTTCTTCCACTTAGCACCCCCTAAACTCCTCGTACTTGATGCATAACCTCTAACAATCATCGTAAAGTACTTTCTTCAGAGAATAGAAGAGCAATTTTAAGGATTGACGAGAAAAAAACAAAGAAAGCAGTGCAAAACAAGAAGTATCAAAGAAATCGTCAGAGGCAATTCGAACTGCATGGAAAAGAGCTTAGGATTTCATGAAGCAAGAGATAGGAGGATGAAGCAAGGAAGAAAGAAAGGTTTGCACCCAATGAAACCACTCGGTACCGAGAGAAACCTATCGGTACCAAGAGAAACCTATCGATACCGAGATGTTTTTCTTAGGGTTTGGGCCGGCGTGCTCTCTTCTCAACCTGTGGGCTTTCATCTGAACTATATACAACATGAGCCTATGGATCTGCAGAGTTGGTTCCTCTATAAATATCAACCATATGGCAACTAAAGAAGGATCTTATTCTCTTACTTTTGGCACTTCTCCTTCTTTATCCCCTGTCTCTCTTCACAATAGTTAGCAAGACGGATAGGTGGTTCTAGGCTTAAGGACCTGTCAATTTCTTGTACTTGTGATCTAAATTTCTCTCAAACTCATAATCAATAAAAATATAAAGTTGACGTAGATCGGAGATTGCCGAACCATTATAAAAATTCTTGTGTGTTCTTTACATTCTTGTTATTTTCCGTTAGATCTCTATATTTCAATAGGTATTTAAGTGTTGTGCCATTTTTGGCGCCAATAACAAGTAATTCAGTAGAAGATCAAGAAAATCAACTTTTAGAAATCTCATAGAGAATCGAAGATATGAAGCATGAGAGAGAAGAAATCATGGCAATTGACTATCAAAACGAAAAAAGTGCATTAATTGATGAAAGTATATATAACAAAACACGAAGGTTCTTGCATATAAAAAAAGAACTATTTGGCATCGCGAGAAAAGTTCATGGTAAATCCTTGAAAGAACAAGCAGGGTTATAGTTCTTGAATTTTAACCAATTCAAATAAGACAAGATGAGCATTTTATAAAACCCACCATATAAACTTAAAAACCAAAAAGGATTTCTACAGCAATTTTTTTTTAAGATATTGATACCTATATGTATTCTCCTCCAAGTCGCTTCATTGATGGTGGATGAAGCAAAAGGTACTCTATAAGCTAATATTATGGCATAAACCCTACCATCTTTTCCAGTTCGTTTAAAATGCTGAATGTTGAATGTTTAATATTGATGAATACTGATTGCTGAATACTTAAAATATTGTTTGTTTACATTGTGATTAGAAATTTGTTTTGTGAACATAAATTACTACTTTGACAATATTACTCTTCAAAGTTAAAATTAATTATTCTACGGTTTAACTGTCATACAAAACACACTTAATCATCTTATTTTATGTCTTATATTTATACATAAACAAAAAAACAACAAACGTCCATGTGTGCAAGTATTACAAAATCTATAAAACACGTCAAAAATAGAAAATTTGATGACGTAAATATATTTTATAGGAGTTTGGTCGAGAAGAAAATATTTCATTATAATAAAATTGAAGCTTTTGTTGTGTTTGGATTATCAATTAATGATTTTAGCATTATTAATATATGTGTGTGTATACATATACATACATACATATATATATACATATATATATACATATACATATATATATATATATTCAATGTGTTAAAAAAAGTAATTATAAAAATATCAGACGATTTTGTCCAACTTTTTATAATTATGTAATATGTTGATTTTCTGTGTATGTATTGCAGATTTTGTTTAAGTTTTCATTTACCTTAAATAAAGCAGTATTGTTTGACTTGTCAAAATTATTTATTTATAACTTTTTCACATCTGCATTACATAGTACTATTTATTTATTTATTTTCATTTTCATTATTATTGACCAATTTATAAAATATCATATTTTAACTTCAAACTGCATGCAAACGTCACGGTATGTTGACATTAAAAAAAATTTGTTAACTTTTTAGTATATTCATTTCTAGTGATTGAAACTATACTATAAAATTAAAATCAAAACAAAACAAAAAATACACCAATTGAAAACAAAACTGATTTCTAATTGTTTGATATAATTAACAAAAATTATAAAACAATTACATATAATGTTGCATATGGGTATAATTATTGAAATATATGGTATAATAAGTAATTAGTACTTACAATAAACATCAAAATTTTGCTTATTCAAGTAAGTGAAAATAATAACTTAATGAAAACACTTATTTGAAAACAAACAAGCCAACAACAACATATCACTTGTTTAATTAAGTATCCAGTCCATTTTTATTTAAAACAAACGCAGCTAAAAGAAAAACAAAAACAAATGTCTATCTGTCTAAACTATTACCTAAAATAAAATACTTCTCCTTTTTCGATGTGAAACGTGCGTCCCAAATTAAATAAAATAACGTATCAACCACTGTATTACGCCTTCATATAAATCGTCCTTCTTCTGTACAACTAGAATTATGACCACTGTTTGAGATAGAAACTCGCCTTCTAAAAAGCTTATATGGCACAGTGCTACTAAAAATGATACGTTCCGAACGGGAGCGCAACTCATTCAGAAAGTCTTAAATGTCATCGAAGTTTGCAAGTAAGAAAGTAGAACAGCTATCGCCCAAACACCAGAGTATCGGTACACTATAAGCATGTATTAAAGATTGAAATAGACTAAGTTCTCTCAACAAAAGTGGACCCTTAATATCATGATCGGATTGTAGTTGGTGTGGCTTGTTTAGAACAAAGACCTCTTAGTAGCACCAACTTAAAAATGGCAAAACATTTGTATTATAAGCTATGCATTATATAGATTGATCTCAAAACAGAATTCATACTTAAATACAATCCGACTTAAAGGTAAATTACCTATCAGAATCACTTGCAATTTGTAGCGAGTAAGGAGAATATGACGAAAAACATGAGCATCTTCTAATCTGCAGCATAATAACATTTAACATATATGTATACAAAATGTATATCAATTTACCAGTACAGAATATATAAATTCACTAATCTGTGAAACAAACCCTGAATTCACAACTGCCTGCAACTTTTGCATACACCTTGATCAAACTTGTGCTTTTTATTGACATGATGCTAAGTGCAAAATAAAAAAAAATTATGCCTGAATCTGAGAATAGTGTAAATGTAAAAGGTAATCAGAAAATCAAAACCTCAAGAAGAGGGATAGATAATAGGATAACGGAGAGAAATGAAGAAATAGACAGAGAGTTGTGCTTTGTCAGCTAAAAGACAAATGACACGTTTGCATCATAAGTACTTACTGTAGTTTGTCCGCTTGGGAGTTAACTGCAGTTCTGAAATTAAAATGGATACATAGCCAAAATTGAAAGGTTGGCTAGATTTGCTTATAATGTTATAATAGTCATTCCAGAAGTGCCAATGCTTATGTTCGTAACAGTAGCATGGTACAAGGATATTTCATCTACCTTGATCATCGTAGCCTCACAATTTTTGATTGCAAAATTAATGAGGATAATAACATAAAAGACAGTCTAAAACATCGATGAATATGCATTTCATAGTAAGAAGTGGATGCATCAAGAAAATTAGCTTATTGCCACCTAGTAGTAATGTATATTGAATCATTATAGAAGCGGTACAGATGTTAATACTCTGAACAAAATGACAGAAATGTCGTACTGAAATTTGTATTCATCACCCAAGTAAACCACATCTCTTAAAATCAAATTTGGATGTTTGCATAACAGTCTTGTTTCTTTTGCAAGCCTCTGTGTTAAATGCACTCTACCAACTCATTCAAAGTAATAACAGTAATTCTAGTTAAACAACTCTAGTAAGTATTAAACTCGGTCTAGTATTTTGAAAGAGAGCATTCGATAGGCAAGCGACCATGAAACCTCATAGGATCATGGCAGTAATCATAAATAAGATGATGCATTCTAACCCATCTATGAAGTCTTCTTTGCATGTAAGTCAAGCTACTGAACCTAGGCTTGTTCCACCAATTCGTAGAGCTTGCCGCTCTACAAAACCTTGGGTTGCCTTTCCAAATACAAGCGTCGATCTTATAATTCCTAAAAGAAGCTATGAATGGGCCTTTCGACCAGTCAACCTTGTCATGGCCCCCACGTGTCGCCCAGCTGTCGCCATTCCATAAGCTTGCTTTGAGAGACATGGGTTGCCATCTAGGAAATGAGGCACCCTTGTCTGCATGGTTTCTGAAAACGCGGATTGGTACCCAGTCTACCATGAACCTGTAAAAAAAAAACAGATCAGGATGATGAAAATTTTCATCTGCATACATTAACAGCTTTGATGTGAAGCAAATATAATGGATAACCTATATGAATATGCTTACTAGCACCAAGTCCTTGTAGTAAATGTTCATCCAAAAAAGATGCCTAATAGCATCCCAACGGGGTAGCAACATTAGTGGAGTAACTTCATTCTTATAAGAGTGTGAGACCCACTTTTATCCAATAATATGCATGTATGTATATTATAAAATCCATGTTTACTACGTTGCTATGTATGTAAACAAATGGATATGAGCTTGGATCTCTTATCCCTAAATTTACGTGTCTCCGTGTATCATGGTGATCTCGGCAATTTATTGTAGTTCTATTTAATATCCATAATGATATTGCATAATAATTGGATGGTAAATATATGAATGGGTATATAACTACATTCAAGAGAAGATTTGTAAAATTCCCTCTTTAAGTTTCAAAATACACAGTCATCCCCTTTCAAAAACATGCTATAAAGAAACCTTTATTTACAAGTTTCGGAATATTTGTGGAGAAATCTGCAAATATGTTTGCATTTTTAGGAAAAAAAGTAATTCAAAAATGATCATGAAAACATGTGATTATCATTCAGATTTAATTTCCGATAATAAAAAATTAAAAGGAAATTAAAAATATGAATGTAATTTAAAGCATGTTTTTGAAAAGAGATTTCACATATCAATTCTGAATATAAGGAGCAGAATCAAATTTCCATTACGTTCAATCTGGGTATAGATGAATCTGTGGGTGGGAATGAGCATGAAGGATTAGTATATGTATTTTGTTAACATAAGGTTTGCGATGTTCTAACTAATTGATTGTTCATGCAGCCAATTTTAGTGAGATGAGGCAAGTGTAAATACACGATTGTTGGACTAGTTTGTTCATGGATATTGTTCCTTCTAAAGCGTCTAATAAATTAAAACAGAGTGATAATCCACCAAAAATGCTGACAGACAATCTAACATGAATATGCTTGTTGATTAAATGCAACTTTATTAGCTCTATTATAAGCAGATAGACTTGTGTTCTTACACAACTTGATGAAGGTTCCAAAGAATAGAATAAGTGTGGAAGTCCTCAGTTGGATCAAACCATAGATATATTCTTTCTTCTCTGTTATCAAAACCATCGACATATATATTTGTTTGGAGTATGTATGGTTGTCCCGTCGCATTGCCAAGGAATTCAAAATCTATTTCATCTCTGTTTGGCTGATCAGAGGTCAGCTACATCAAATTTATCTTAATATAAGTAATCATTAATTTTTGTAAAGAACAATACGAGTTTATTTAAGATAATGTTGAATAACTCACATAGAATGCAACCACAGTGCCTGCAGAGTGACCAGGAATTAACTTGATCTGCATATCTATCTCCCCAAACAAGAAGAAATCATTTGAAGCAAACGATGAACCTGAAAGAATAGGAAACACATAAACAGATTAAAAAATGCTACCCATTGCCAATACTCTTTCCTCAAGAGTTAAATGCACATATACTCCAAAGTCCAAATGAGACTTTTTTTTTTTTCACTTGTGACTTGTGAGTTTCATTCCAAGAATGTGCATGAATAATCTACTGATATACTGAAATTTCATCTCTAGAAATATTTCTTGTTTAAAGTAGAACGCACTATGGTGTTCGCAGTAGATAGAACATATTATCATACTTTAAGTGTAAAACATTTCCACAGTAAAACAATTCATTTATATTATTATTATTATTAAAAAAAGAAAAACAGTTCCACGGTAATTCATTTATATTAGTAGATAAAAATACCTGATGATTGATCTAGCTTCAGGGTTCTATAATGCCCATCTGCTGAAGTGTATACATTGTTAGGAGACCATGTGATGAAAAAATCATTATTAAAATCCCCTGTTGATACTATCGAACCATATACAATTCCATAAATATTTGCAAGCAAAAATAGAATCACAATTGTTTCACTTCTTATCATGGCTATAATATCCTAGTATTTAATTGAGATTTCTACGAGAAAACGTAAGATAATGGATATGTAAGTTGTGAAGATATCATTAATATATAAGATGAATGCATCATATTATGGTTTTATTCTGAAGTAAGGATGCCTTAATTTATAAGCAAAGGAATATTAAGATAGTAAAAGCCCAGATAACTTGATTTTCATTAGAACGAGGAGAAAGCTAGAATTTGGGAAGGATGAAAAGTAGGCAACTGACCAGGAACATTGCCTTTTCTATGTCCTTTCCAGTTCTGGTAGAGAATATCTCAACTCTACTTCACCCTAGCATCTTGTAAAAGGTTTGAAATTTGCAATTATATTATTTATTAAGAGCTAAAAGTGATTGTTTTCTTATTATACTAATTCCAACTTCAATACATTCATCAAGTTATCAAGTGCTGGCTTGAGTAGCTTCTGTAATGTGGTTGAATATAGATGTAAATTTAAAGGTAACAAAAACAAACCATAATCTTTATCCAGAATCTCTTAAAATCGTGTAAAAGGTATACGAGGAATAAGCAGTGGATATTTTTAGCATCATGTAATTAAGTGCAGTTGATTACTTACCATGGATGCGCCAAATTGATAGCATCCCCTATGTAAGGTAGAATCTACACATACTTGATTATCAAGGAACTGTAAATACAAATTCATATTCGGATGCTAATCATTTAAGATTGTAGTACAGATATGAGAAAAGGCTCGATATATTCCTAACAACCCTATCTAAATAAGTATTGCGGTGTATTATAATACATATTTATGCTTTGGAATATCTAATACTTAATGATACCATATAAAGCTAAAAAGGCCTGCAGATTAATGTGTGTAACAAATTAACAAGGAGATTAGAAAATGATAATGATGTATGTGTACCTAACTACATTTTATAAACAGTTATGTTTAAACTGTAAGCAAAGTATACATATACATATCTGCAGTTTTGAGTGGTACCTGGCAAATCTGAAGAGGATGATATTTTATTTAATCTTTTCCTTCCATAGCAACAGAAAATTTGGGACATAACAAGCATCAAACCAACTTTGCAAAACTCCATACACCAACATTTAGCAATTGTAAGAAGTAGGCGTTGAAGGCCCCTTTTATTATTATTATTAAATTGTCTGGTTGAATCATTTCAAACTCATCTTTTCATGAATATCGTGCTCAAGGTCTTTTGCGGGTATCGCCACTCAACACCACAACTCAACCCAAACCACTTCCTTCTATAGAATAAGAGAGCAACAACCTCTTCACTCTATCATGTAATCGAGGGACCCATATTCTTTTACTAAAATATGTATCTAAGTCTCCTTTTAAACAATTTAATCCACCCTCTCAAATCCACCTCAACTCAAATAAGAACAAAAATACTCATTTTTACTGTAAAAATCTATAAACAACTCAACGTTTTAAGCCGAGTAAAAATCTATAGACATATCAATGTTTTACCAATCAAAAGTTAACATTTACGCTATATCCTGTGATAGACTGAACCCCTATTCTTAGTAAAAACAATGTATGAGGCTCTTTCTCTCTCTTCCTTATCCAACAAACCAATCCAATCCAACATCTCAAATCCGCTTCAACACAAATAAGTACAGAAAAAGGGAGAAAAAAAAAAAAGTTGAAGAGAACTTAGATAAGTATCAAAATATTTCCACTGAAATTCTTTAAACAATCCAATGTTTTAAACCGGGATTTTTTTTCATTTTGGTCTCGTTTTTAAACTTATTATCACAAATAGCCCAGTTTTAAAACTAATATCAAATATAGCCTGTTTTGAAAAATGCACGGGCTACTTTTCAAAAGTCGCCAGAGAAAAAAAAATTAGAAAAAAACACTGACGACTTTTTAAAAGTCACCAGTGAAAAAAAATTAGAAGAAAATACTGACAACTTTTCAAAAGTCGTCAGAAAAGAAAATTACACTGACGACTTTTAAAAAGTAGCCAGTGCATTTTTCAAAACTGATATTAGTTTTAAAACGAGGCTATTTGCAATAATAAGTTTAAAAACGAAGCCAAATCGAAAAAAAATCCTTTAAACCAAGTAAAAATATATAAACATTTCAATGTTCTAAACACGGTGAAAACAAAACAAAACAAAGAAACTACAGGAATAAGATGCAGCATGAAACAGCTATCATAAGAGCGACTACAGGAAAAAGATATACCACGAAACAGCTATCTTAAGAGCGTAACTATGAGACCCATGATGCATCATGGAACAACATCAATAGGAGTATGATATATCATGAAATCACAGGAATCTGATATAGATATAATGAAATAGTTAAAGAGGAACCAAAAGAATTTTTACTTACGAGCGTAATCATGAAACAACTACGTTAATGTATAGGAGAACAAAGTTGGATACACACACTGATTAACGTGCACAAGTACATATCAAATATTTCTGTTCATCATATGATATATATAACTTCTGTTACAGGACAATCATAAGTTTACGGTTAACACGAGAGGGCCTTCTCCTTTGTCAACAACAAAAGTTTGATATGATTTCTTTCGATGAGTAGTTATCTCAAGATTATATGTTCCTTGATACCCTCTGAATCTAAATTCACCACGCTCATTAACATCTCCATCCTCGTTTGTTAACCACTCTTGCTTTAGAGCAAGAAAACGTTTACCTGCTTCATTGATCTCACCTTCAGCATCAACCAGATGAGAATCTTCTCTGCACATAAACAATTCCCAGAATCCCCATAATACAATTCCCTCAACAGAAGGATGTGCATATGCTTCTCTTAACATAACTTCTAAATCGTCCGCTCTGACATGTTCATTTGACGCCATAACATCAAGTTCAGTAAACCAAATAGGCAAACCCAATATCTCAAGTTTATCCAATGCAGTACAAATGATCGAACCTACTGGATGAGTAATATGGCCTTGTACACCAATTCCTCCTACTTTTGAACCCTGTTCTTGCAAATCAAGAATTTGCTGTATGTACATCTCCGGAGTAGATTTAGAATCACAGCCATCTTCTACGTTATAATCGTTTACAAAAAGAGTTGCAGAAGGATCAAGACGGTGTGCTTCTTTGAACATGTAAGCTCTTATATCTTTTCCGAGCCTGTCTTGATAAAATGAACCATGAAGCATTTCATTGTTCACATCGTAGTGCTTAAACTTGCCTTTGTATCTTAATAATAGGCTTGTGAGACGACTTTTTATCGCTAACATTAAATCATTTTGGTTTAGTGATTTGACCCATGGCTGAACGGCATCTTCAACTTCCCAAAAGATGCAGTGGCCTCTACACATTATATTGTTTTTCAAACAAAAGTTCAGCATCTCATCTGCGTCTTTATAGTTCAGTTTACCTTGTTCAGGCTCAGTTGCATACCATTTCAGCTCATTCCCAAATACTGCCCAATTGAAATTTTGGAGAAAGAAATCAACAAATTCTTCGTTATCAATGTTCGATCTGTTTATGCATGATCCAATTGGAAAGCTATTTTTAGCTTGTCTAACTGTGATAGGTGCACCAGAAATATTGCCACATCCCATCCCTTGAAATTTCAGGATAATATCACGCTTTCTGACCTGCAATAAAGTAGAAATAAGAATTTTATCACTAAGTGGGTCACCAAAGTTGTGATCCAGTATGCAGTTTTACCTCCGTGCAACAATTAATTAATTTATAGGAGTGGATGTAGCTACTGAAAACAATATACTGGAATACTGTCCTCTGAAATAACTTAATCACTTCAAGAAGCCTTATTTTTGGTGTTCTAGTTTAAGGTTTAAAATGAGAAATAGCTGGAAATGAGGATACTAAACCAATGAATTTATTAATTTGGAGGTCTATTGTGTAAGAGCAAGCGCACTGCTTAATATTCATGTAGGACGTAAAAGAGAGACAATTCAATACCCAATGCTCTGTGCTCATCTATTTTTCTGCGACTCAAATAATTGCAACCCCTAAAAACTTGGAGAACATAATAGAATAAATTGCTAGAGTTTCTAATAATTTTACCTGTTTGGGTATAAGAAAAAAATGGGTTCAATTTATCAATTTATAAATAAACCTCCTAAAAAAAGTATTTACAAATATACACATGCGCATTTATAGAATGTGCACGTCTAAGTTTGGATTTATACATGTGCATTTATGGAATGCGCATATACAAATTCAAAAAAAGCACATGCGCATTCCATAAATGCGCATGTACTGGATTAGAAGGAGACCTATTTTGTAATAAGTTTCAACTGAGGCATTTATCTGCAATATATTTTTTAAGCAAGTCCACATTTGTAATCAACTCAAAAAAAAAGTTCGATGAAGGCAAATCAACAGATCAAAAGTACCTTATCAGTTTTCTCCTTAAGAAGTTCAAAGCGTCCCTCCCTATCAACAGCAAATATATGTAGACCAGCAACCATCAAATTGACACCTTTTGAAGGACCTTGAACATAAACCAAAACTTTTTTTGGTTGCTTCTCAATTCTAAATGATCCACCTACTTCATGCCACTTGTCATCGGTAGCTTCGACTTGTCCTCCATTAACCCATTGGTCATCAACACCAAGTGCAATATTGATATGTTGAGGACCACTTGCACCATAACCTACGCGTACCCATGCAGCAATTTGGTATGTCACATGCAACTTGAGCCTGTCTGTAATTGTTTGAGAAGGACCCATCCACGTTTCGGTACGATTAGCTGCAAGAATATAATGACCACTAAGTGGTTCATGATGCATTAAGGAGGCTATAGCAACTTTAGGGAGCACATAAGGTGAGCCAGTGCATATTTTTAGAGTGCATGAACCAAGTGGGGCCCACCCCTTCAAGCCTGTGTTTAGATTGCTGTTTTCAATTATATTGACCCCGTATAGTCCACTCTGCAAAAGGCAAATATTTTTTGTAAGCAAATGGATTTACTAAGTTTAAATATTACAGATTAACATGTAGGCCACGTTGAAGGTCCATGCTATCATATTAAGAGAGTACGGTTGGCTAAACATGCAAAATGATACTGGAATGTACTGTTGAAAAGGACAAATCTCATAATAAGTTCATCAGACTGCTTTCAAATATCAGGATCACAGCAAATTACGCAAATACAATCCATAATGATCTACATGTGATGAATCTCGCTTGTATAAACAGAAGTCATGTGATTAGGAGCTCATATACACTATCTAATTATTATTTTCGACAAGCTGAAAGCCATAACAAAATTAGCCGATTACAAGACTATTTTACATATCTAAAAATTCTGTGTTCATACTTTATAAAGTTCCATAACATTAGGACAAAGTGTAACTCAGGTGCTTCCTATAGTTTGAGCTGTGGAGGACGACTTCACTAGCTGATTTGAGGTAGGCCGATCAGTGGATTCAGATGGATATGAACAGTGCTACATATGCATGTGCATCTTCATATTATTATTATTTTAATATTTTATATCCATATACATGGGTATTGATGAATATCGGATTTATGGATAATCCTTTGACTATTGATGCTGGTTACATTTAAAATAAGATAGAGAACTTTGATACAACATAGAAATGTTTTGATATCAATCCTTAACAAAATACAAATAAAAAGCATGATAACAAAAACAATGTTTGACAATAATCTTTGCTTCTAAAAGGTAATAAAACAATAAATCACCATCGTTCGTTACAGTACAGTACACATAATATACCTTATAATATTGATAATAAAACTGATGGGTATATCTCTGCCATCATATCCACATCCATGCCAATTTTCTTGATTTTGGATATTTTTTCTCTTTTGAGATGGGGAGACGGATGAATTTTTGATTTTGCCAGTATTCATTGACATCCTAAATTTTAGGCCTTGGCTTACCCACACAGGATATGATTCATGTGTATGTTTGTATAATTTATGAGCAACTATGTATGTATTTTCTTTATACATGCATGTGTGTGACATCAAATTAATCTCATCGAATGTCTGCCTAAGATACTAGTTAATTCTATCAACTACAGTAAGCTCAATCACTACTAAGATAGATAAAGTAAAGCTCAAAGAAATTCACATACTGAACAATGCATAGAGCTGGAGAAAGATATTTTGACAGAATCTATAAGCAAATCTTGGCCAGGAGAAGGCCCTTCGATAAAGAACACCACACGCCTTGGCATGATATCCAATGAAAATATGCCTTCTAACTTCTCCCATCGCTCTTTCAACCCCAATACTCTACATAATGCCAGAAAAGAAACACTGTTAAAGAAAAAAATGAGAAAAACTAACAGATGAAAATCAAAATTCTACTACCTCGCAACAAAAATATAGCTCGGTTGAGAATCTTCATGCTCCAATTTTAACGTTGCTATTACTAGACCAGATTCCAATTGACCACCCCAAACCCTTACATATGCCGACATGTAATACTTGTGACCAGCTGATACTTTACTTGTGATGTCCTGTTCTAAACCTTGCCATGTTTCAGTTCTATTTGTCACTATAGCATAATTTAAACCAGTCAACGCAGTAACCCCCTTCAATAGACTGGATTCTCCTGATACAACATATCCATCACATGAATTGAGTGACCATGAGACCAGTCCCTTTGAAAAATCATGATTTTGAATGATGTTATAATTGGGAATACCAAGTGCACGAACCTTCTCATCTCTGAATATCTAAGGAAATAGCATCCGATTAGTATTATGATGGTAAACCAAGTACTTGTTGGCATCATAAATATATGGTCTTTATAAAGTTAGGAATATGAGCAAATGTAGGGTTATCAATGAGTACCCGAAAAATTCAAAATCTGTATCCGGAATATGAAAATTTATCTGATATCCGAAAAACGGATACCGGTGTGGATAAGGCCATATCTGTATCCGATAATTATCCGTCTAGTTTTTATCAAGATTATAGTTTTTTTTTTGTATTTTAGTACATACAATGATTGTCTTTACTATTTTATCTAGGTAAAAAAAATTAATATGTATATAAAAATCAGTATATGCTGCTTAAAATTATTTTTCTTAGCTTATTTATTATTTTTATATTCTTAGTATGGAAATGGATTTATAATTAAAATTTTGTATTTGTTTAGATTTACTGGTTGTGAATTGGTCGAAGAATATCCGATATATATCTGATATCCGTCCGCATCCACAGATACGGATATCCAATATCCGAAAATGATTTCGGATACTGATACGGATATGACACTATCTGAATCCGTATCCGACCGTTTACAGGCCTAAGCAAATGAATAAAAATAGCAATCAAGAAAAAATTGTTAGATATGATGAATGATCATGAAGAAAGATTTTAAACTTTGGGCTAGGTTCATAATAATTTTCTGATTCTGCATTCTTCTAACTAGCTGAAAGTAGTTCATCCATGATAACCTCAAGAAAGTTATAGTGCATCACAGATGATGACTTTCTTCAGCGGAAAATCATAACAGTCGTGTGACTTTGTTCAAAACAAAATTAATCAACAATCTAGGTCTACCAAAGAATTACTAGTAACCGACGATTCTTAAAAATAACAAATATCGTGGATCCTATATTTATGATTGGTTGATATACATTAAGTTACCTCAAGATCAGGTGGGGGTGAAGATGAAAGTTTCTTCTTTGCATGTTTCACTACCAAACTATTGACAAGGATATCAGTACCCATAGGTGGGCCTTCAAGATATATCACAACTTTTGAAGCAGCGCTGTTTAATAAAAACCTACCATGTAACTTGGCCCACTCTTTATTGGATGCCTGCAAACTATTTGTAGAAAAAAATAAATATGATGCTGATTCAGGAAATTAAAAACCATAACTAACTCGATAAATTTTCAAAACGGAAGTCTTCTAACTGCATAGAATAAAATTCTTATATTATAAATGACCATGAGTCAAACAAGGAGGGTTTGTATTTATCAATGGATTGGCACTGTCACACACAGGGGGATTTTTCAAACATCCATAAGAATTCATGATAACGGTGATGATCGTCGTCGTCGTTATCATCATCATCATCATCATCATCATCATGATAACAACAACACCACCACCTTGCAACTAAATCAATGTGCACGTGTAACTTATGCAAACATGTGTCAACAACAACACACCTGGCAATGCTTATATACTGCTCATGGCCATTTGGAGCTTGTACCCACAAACTTGCTCTTACAACAGCGCTAACATTTCCACGTATCCGAACTACAGCATTAACTTCATATGCAAACTTTCTATGCACTTTATCACTAATGTCCTGCTGAATACCATTCCAGCTATGACTTCGTTCGGTGGCAGAAGCAAAATAATTTCCATGTAGTGGAGTTACATTCCCATCTAATATTCTGTTATGAAGAATAATCTTGCACCCTCTACCAGACCAGTTATTTAAGCCATCTTCAAAGCAAAAGTTATCTATGATGTTTCCTTCTACTGTGGTAGCCGGTGTTTCCTTTATGTGTTTAACAGCAAAACATCCATTAATTTATAATCCAATAAGAAAATATTGGTAATGTAGAGAGGAAATGATGCAAATCATGTTTGCATATTTTAGAAGTAATCAGATGAGTAGATAAGTAATAACAACAATAAAGTAAATGTAGGGATGGAAAGATTGGTAATGTAGAGAGGAACGTCCTAAAGCAGCAGCAGCAGCAGCAGCAAGAACAGCAAAAAACAAGTCGAGCATTATGGGCAAATCAGTTCTCGTGAACTATATATGTGGCAAAGCCAAAATACCAAGACATGGATTCAATGAAATAACAAAGGTCATATATCAGTATATATTTAATGACGCATCAATACTGGGAGCACATGGAGCATAGGAGAAATGCTAATTAGTGCTTGTAGATTACAGATTTTTTTTTTAAAAGAATTTGGGTACTTAGGTGGTAGTACATAGTAGTACTTCAAGTCATATGCAGTATATAGCATACTACAAATCAACATATATCGCGTGGTTCGAATCACGCTATACAGGATTCAAACCTATGACCTCATGGACCAAACCCTGAGAGCCTAACCACTGAACTTCATCATTTATTATGGTTGCATCCGTTCAACTGGTGACAGTTGTCAAAAACAATCAAGCCTGCTCAAACTAGCTTACAAATGTGAGGTATCGGATTTAAATTTTAGGAAACTTTTGTAAAACACCCTCTTTAAGTTTCAAAATACACGGCTGCCCTTCCTTAAAAATAAATTTTAAAATACACACATGCTTTTAGTTTCAGCCAAACACCGCAAATATTTGTACTTTTTTGAAAGAAATTTAGAAGAAGAAAAATGCTCGTAGAAACATGCGATTAAGATTGGATTTAATTTTCGAAAAAAGGATACCAAAAATAAAAATAAGGATGTAATTTAAAACATGTTTTTGATGAGGGTTTTTCGCGTATGAAACTTGAAAACAAAGGATGGACCCTAATTTCCACTAAATTTTATTGTGTGCGATGTTCAATGGTTAAATATAATGCCGTGTCATGTCAATAACTTGCATTGATGTTATGTTAATAATATATGCTTTGCTAAATAATATTTATAAATCACATTTGCATGTGGCTACTATATGAAATTTAAAATATAGTCGTTTTATACTTGATATTTTAAATGAAACCTGCATCTGTTAGTGATAAATGTCGTCACCAAAAGTTTTAAAGTTAACTTGTGAGCTATTGACGGAAGACAATTGGACACTTTCATTACTCTTTTTTCCAATTGGCAGCTATACTTTCATACTCTCTGGACGAGTTATCGAATGCTAGCATGGCATTTGGACACTAGAATGATTTGAGAAGTTTCATATGAACACTAAGATATACAAAGGCAAAAGAAATAATTATAAAATTTGAAAGGATGTGATTACCTACTTTAATATGCTTAGAGATCGAAGAAGAAATGATCACGGAATTTACAAGTAGAATCACACCTGGAGGAGGTCCTTCCAAATAAAACACCGCTCTCTTTAAAGAGTTTTCCAAAGAAAATGAACCTTCTAATTTTGTCCAACTATCAGCAGTAACAGGGATTCTGCAAATGGGACCTCTTAATAGAAAACAGGAAAAAACATGTACGTGCAAAACCTCCATTCAGAAAAATCTAACAAAGTATACCTTCCCACAAATATATATTTAATGTCGGAATCAGAATATTCAGCTCTAACAGTTGCTTGTACTTCTGTATTTTCGCGAAGTTTTCCACAAACTCTGACATATGATGAAACCATATACACGGTTCCCAGTACTACTTTCGCAGTGATATCCTGTTCCAAACCTTGCCAAGATTGAGTTCTTCTTGTCACAACAGCGTAGCTTTTGCCATATTGTGGTTTAATTTCATGGAGATAACCAGAATCATTTGAAGCTACATATGCCTGACAGGACTTAGGATTCCAAAACTGCAGGCCATTAGAGAAATCATGATTCTCAATGATATTATTTGTGGTACTAGCATGCAGTTCCATCTCTGGTGAACACTGTGTATAAATTCATTAAACATCATAAGATGGTTGGATGAAATTCTCTTGGGAAAAGCTCAGCCATACTAACAAGTAACAAGACTCGCAGTAATCAACTATTACTAGCATCCCTCAGATTCACTATTCTACGTAAATGTGCAATATTGAAACAAATCATTTGACAGTTTGTGCATGCATTTTAAGTCAACATCCTAACTATCTGGTTTTGAAAGTTGAAAAAATATTTATAATTGAATCATAAACCATGTCCTCGGAAAAGTTGCCTACACTAAAGATATACACTGCACAAGTGTACTAGAGAAAAATGTAAACAAGAAACGATTAAGCGGCCACTAGTGGAAAACTCAACAAGTCACTTACTAGTTACATTACTTTTTGCTTTGTGCTACCTGTCAAGTAACTTTTCCCATTTCATTGTTTACCCAAAGTCTTCAAATTAAAGTGGTATTAATTAGCTCGTGATGGAATTTGGATCAGTCCTATCGCTCTTTACGAGAAAAGATTTGTATGCTTGGCTAGCGTTTGTGATGTTGACTTTAGCAGTAGATTGTTCACTTAGTTGGCAACCAGTTGCAAATGTGTGACGTGTGATTTTCCTCTCTTGTTCAATATTCCCAGACTTGAAGTTCAGAGCATAAGAGGTTGAACCATCACAAAGGATACTGAATTTCAGGAACTGAGTTAGACCACCCCCCGCCCCCCCCCCCCCCCAAAAAAAACACAAATACCAATTGGGTGTTTGTATGACATCAATTAGATAGAAGCATCAATCATTGATACTTTGAAGGTCTTTGCAATAAAATTTCATAACATGAAGATATAACTAGTGTGTGTATCACAAATTGCAAAATTGGCCGCAAATGATACTGAATCTTTTGACAAAGATAAGCTCGCATCTTGGATCGGCTAATGTTGTAGAAATGGTCAAAGTTGGGTAATACTACCATATGTTACATTACATATAAATTAGGCGTTTAATTAAGGGGGGATGTACTCATCAATCAGCTGAGGCAAATGCCTCACACCTCAGTTTTTTATTTCTTTTTGTGGAAGATGACATTTTCCAGTTTGGCCCTATCTAAAAAATTATATTAGCCGAAATAAGCCCAGCTCAATCAAACCGTCCATGTTCCTCTTTCCCTTCTACTTTAAACATTGCAACAATCCCAGAGCTCATCGTGTAACATTTTAGAGCTCCTCCTGTTCAAATTTCTATATCCTAATTTTCATAACGAAAAAACAATTCAGAAAAATCTCCGCACCACCAATCCAAAATTCACAGTTTCTAGTTTAATAGCATTTGAAGGTTAGTACCGTACCTCTAAAACTTTACTGAATTGTTCATTTTCTTTCATTTGATATTGAGCAACTTCCATAAATATTCGTGTGTCTAATATTTGATCGCTTGTGCAATACTTGTGGGTAATTTTGTACAATATTTGATCAATTGTGCATATTCGTGCGTATCTTTTGGTTCAAGTTCTGAAACAGTGTGTGACCTTTTGCAAGATTGATTTATTTTTCAATCAAACAACATGTATACAGTGTGTACAACCTTTAGATTCAATTTTACGCAGTTGCATTTCTAGCGATAATTTGCAAGTTCTACATTTGAACTTTTTTATACTGAAAATGCAGCCCCGTCGGAACTTACAAGCTCGCTCTGCCACTGCGTTTTGTGAGCTTAGGGCATGTATTAGTGATGTCACTGATGTGGTCTAGATGTCATGTCTGGATGCATATACAAATTCATAAAATATATTAAAAAACATGGGTTCATTCATGGTTGCCTTGTTAAAAATAGTGCTAGAGGTGTAGCTTGTGTAAATGGTACATATGGTGACAAACCATACGCTTGAAGAGTGGACCAGTTGGTTGCCAATTCCACTACAATAATCCTTGGGTCATAAAATGAATGGTCTAAAGCTATTTTGACTACTTAATATTACTCGCATGTTGGTGATATATAAAACCTTTCCTTTCTCGACTTCATTTATATAGCATTGGTATTTCGGCACAAGAAATGCATGTGATTGTAAAAATAAATCTTTGGGAAATCATGGTGAACTGAAATAATCAAACCATCAAGTATAATTTCACACAATGGCCACTTTTTATTTTGTAATGTAGTGATCTAGAAAGAAATATTTAACTTCAAATGACTTTAAAAAAAGTGGAAATGTAGCTCGCACTATTATTTTTTGATTTCATCAAACTTTGTATCCCCCCCCCATCAACTCCATGGCTATTTTCAAAATACCTTTTTTCCGGAGTTGTCATTCTTGTCATGTACGACCTGCTTCTTCAATACGTGAACCCCAATTTCAATGATTTATCAAATTGTTCAACTTCATTCAATTTTTTATTTTTATTGTTTTAGTCTTCTAATGGCCTTTTTACTCTCGGTTGTGATTTATTTAAACATCAATTTTCTTTTCTTTGAAAAAAAGTTTTTATGCAATGATTTCTCAATTTTTGATAAAAGTGCATACATATTTCACAATATTTTCAACTCTATTTTAACATATTCGTATATCAATTCATTTTGCAGATATTTGCAGACTATGCATTCATTTTGCAAATATTTGTAAAATTGTGCATTCGTTTTGTCAATATTTGCCAAATGAATGCATAGTTTTGCAAATATTTTAGAAAACATCTTTGTTGTTTCAGGAAATCTTCACATAAATATTTTTGCAAATATTTACAAAATAATGTTATTTATTTTCATTCATTTTGCAAATATTCGCAAAGTATGCTTCTTCTTTTTTGCAAATATTTGCATAATCATGCATTCATTTTGCACATATTTACAAAAACATCTTATTGTTTCAAAAATATTTGCATAATATTGCTGTTTTTTTTCATTTATTTTGCAAATATCTGCAAAGTATGCTTCTTCTTTTTTGCAAATATTACTTTGCAAATATTTGCATAATCATGCATTCATGTTGCACATATTTACAAAAACATCTTATTGTTTCAAAAATATTTGCATAATATTGCTGTTTATTTTCATTTATTTTGCAAATATCTGCAAGATTATGCACTATATTTGCAAATACATGCAACATCCTTATTGTTTCAAAAATAAAATTTACACCCAATCATTTCACAAATATTATAGAAACGTGCATATTTTCTTTCAAAATAATATTGTACACACTTTTCGTACCTTAGTGCACGTAAAAGATCTGTGCTCTTTATATTTTTGTATCTCACTTTGGTTTCAATCTAATCATTTTGTGATTCCTTTGATTTTCTTCCTTTGATGATTGTTTTTTTATTTTAGTTGGATTTAGTTGTTAGTTGTGTGAAGATCGAACAAAAGTTGAGATAAAATGATGCCGCGTAAGAAAATACAGTAATTTAGGGATTTGAAGGTGATTTGGTAATTTGGTTCCGGTAATTTCAAAAACAGTTGCAACTTTGAATAGTCTGATTGGGAGAAGTGTTTTGTGATTTTTAAACCTTAATAAGGATGGTTGCCAAACATTCCATAAATTAAAATCATCTTAAATATACAAATATAATTATTATTATTAAAAGAAATTACACCAAAATAATAGTAACATCAAGCCTCTAGCATGACAATAAAAGTAAGAGCATCATATATCGAAGATGAAATATTATTCTTTATGTAAACAAAAAAATAATTTTTGTAATACAACTAACATAAGAGTGTTTTAGGACATATTAAAAGAAATACACAAACTAAATTGTTACATCAAGCTCAAGCACCTAATGCAACACCAAAACTAACATCACTATATATTAGAGATTTTTGGGTTTGCTAAACATAAGAATACGTTCACAAATGCGATTGATGCCGGCACATCACATGTGAACAACTAAAATACATTCTGAAGTTTAATCGTGGTATAAATTAGACATTGAGAATTGTAAGAGGTTACTAAAATTTGACACAATCTTGTAACAAAGTATGAAAACAATGATTAATATGAAAGCTTCACATTAATCTACAGGCTATACATTAATCTACAGGCTATAACTTCATAGCTCAACATCCGAATAACATGCAACAAAAGTAACGAACTGATGTCATTCCCCACCTACATAAACAGACTGTAATAGATGGTTTTGTGAATGCTTACTATAAATATTTTGAATTCCAGACTTAGATTCAGCTTTTCTTCATAATATGTGGTAGTTTAAAATGATGTAATAAATAGAAGAAACATACATCCTAATCCCATGGGATCCCTTTTGACAAACAACCTTGCAGCTAACATTCTACTTTTTTCCTCTTTAGAAAAACAACATCAAATAATAAATTTTGGATCAATCTAGTAGAGTTGGCAGGACTAGAATGTATGTTGGAAGTTTTTCAAAATGCTATGGACGAGGGTCCGGGTGTGGCAACCCCTAGGTTGGGGTGCAGCGCAGACAACAATCGACCTGACTGGTCAGGTCAGGGATGTCTATGGGACAGCATCCCATCCTAGAAAGATATATGTCATGGTTGCTGTAACAGTTACATAACCATTACATCAATAACAACATCCACTCTATTTAAACTCCAACCATCACTCCAACTGTTACCTATTCAATCACCTAGTTAAACACGTTTCCCTTGTAGAATAGCATCCCATCCCAGAAAGATATATGTCATTGTTGCTGTAACAGTAGCATGACCATTTCATCAATAGCAACATCCAACCTATTGAAACTCCAACCATCACTCCAGCAGTCACCTATTCAATCAGCTAGTCGAACACGATTCCCCTTCTATAAATAAACATAGTTTTCATGACAGCAAATCACCTTCTTCATACTTAAATCTTCTTTAACATGCATCATAAAAAAATTACAAAGTCCTCATTTAGTTTGATTTAAACCGTCACAAACTTAATCGAACACCCTACATATAAACTGTTCAGATTCATTTCTATTGTGACAAAAGGAAGGAAATGTCTCTCAAAAGAAAGCGTTAATAATTGTGGCTTGGAATTACATGACAGAAGTCAAAAACCATGTTCCAACTATATATTCCCAATAAAAAAATTGATAAATGTACAACTTTGAATGAACATTGTACCTCATTATCAGTATTAAGTCTGGTACTTTGAGAATCGGTCATTGCAATGATCTCTTTACCTTCCTATAAAAATAGCACAGTAAGCATAGCACAATAAACGCAATCTTTGAAGTAAACAAAATTCCGGTAACAAACGATCAAAGGAATTTAGAATTAACGGCTACCTCTGGATCGGGATCGGAATACGTTGGCTGTGATTTTTTGGGGGTTTTCAGGCAGAGTTTTGAAAGCCACTTCTTCATGCAACAGCACAAAAATTTCAGCTTCGGTTATTTGGGGTTTTATTTTGAAAAATAATGCATTAAGAAGTAGTATGGTTTTAGGAACAATTTAAGATGAAATAGGAGAAAGAATTATTTGTTTCTTTGGACAGAGGGTTTGCTTTAGGGTTGGTGAGTTTTATTTTTTTGTTGGAAAGTCTTTTCTGCAGGAATTTCAATGGACAGACGCTAAATGCACGCCAAGTGTAATAGCTGTTCATCATTGTTTGAAAAAAAAGGACTTTGCTAGGGACCCGAAAAATGGACTTCGGAAAAGTGTAAAATATAATCATACCGTTGGAATTCACGCACTCGTTCGGACCTGCTTATGTTCAGGCCTTTCAGCAAATTCGAAAAAATGTTTGGACAGATAATTAAAATTATGATAAAACTTAGTAGTAAAATTTAAAATAAGTCATAAACAATTAGTTGTTACTTATGACTTATGACTTATCTGTTTCTTTTAAGTCAAAAAACTTAAGTTGTTGTCCAACATTTCAAATTGTAAAAGTAATTTATTAGCTATTTACTACTTATAAATCATTGTCAAGCAGCCTCTTAAACCTTGGTCATCTTTATCAATTGTTTACAAGTGTACTCATTTTTTTTATAAATACCTAATATGCTACTCTTTTTTGAAAATGTTGCCATTGCCCCCGGGGTTGCCCAAACTCGGAGGTTTGATGGAGTTTCCCTAGACCGACCTTGATTATATACATTTTCATTAATGAATAATAATCGTGTTTTTAACTTTTTTACGACTTAGTTTTGTCTGTTTATAAAATAAACCACGCAAACATATGTTATTAGTACATAAAAATCACTTATCATTAGCGTACAAGTTATTTCTCTAACATATATCAATGAATTGGATGAGTTATTGTCAAGCCCGGCTCCAGAGCAAGGCTAGTAAGATGGCCTTCTAGGGCAACCAATCTGACAGGGGCAATGGCCAGGTGGTGTGAATGAGTTTAGTGTTTTATTGAAGATGATAACGTTTTACATAAAAGTATAATTTAATGTCTATGTGGTGTAGTGGAAGTACCATGTCAATGGAGTGGGACAACCTAAGTTCGATTCTTGTCAAAGGTGCATTATTTTTGCTCAATTGCTAGAACATTGGGCTAGGGCAACCCCTGGTTATTGTGAAATGCAATATAAAGAAAATCGTGCATGGTTGATAAGATTTATCGTGGTTGTCAAAATATTTGACAGGTAATGTAACCATTATCATTGTAGATTGTAAATGTATGGATGTTGGCGTACGGTTGAATAGTTGAGGGTCAACCGCAACTACCTTACGAGGTGTTACTTCATTTTACTCGAATTCAAAAGGATGAGAAATAATGGCGTTGAACTTCATGTTACTCGATTTGAACGGAAATATATTATTAATCGACGACATACAACTGATCAGCAATAAATTACTGAATGGAAATATAAGAAAACAATGATTACATGATGACAAATTTGATTAGGAATATGGTGTCGAATGGTAAAAGTTGCCAGTTTTTTTGACTACGTGATCAAATTATTATGGGTAAAATGAAACAAGTAACAAAATTGATACGGAGAAAACGATGATTGGGTAAAAGTAAGGAGAAATTGTGATGCGTTTAGCACCACACTTTTTTTGGTTTGAAACTCTTTATAAAAAAATTAGAAGAACGTGACCTGACATTCATTTTTACAGAAAAATATTATTTGAAGCATCTTGCATCCCACTCATATTTTATGCTTTGAAACTAAAATTGGAGTCAAGCGTTTCCTTTTAAATCAAGATCATCGTTCCTTTCTAACTACTGATTTCCACTTCCACGGTCACTTACAATCGCTCCAACTAATACCATTTGATTCCTCATCAGAACCTGTAATGTCAAGAACTAACTCGAACGGATCCGCATTCCAATGTTTTGCATTCCTAATGCTTCCCCAATGCATGTTTAAACCATTTTGGAAATTAAATAAATTTTTCTAGACTTACTTAACATTAGCTTTACTTTTACACAAAGTTAGATTATTTTCAATATGTCTGTAACGACCCCATCGCTACGTCCGGTTTAGTAAAAAACGTGTAATGTCGTCTGCTAATCCGGAGAATACGGCTGGTTAAGGATGATCTGTGAATATATCTTTATACTAACACTGACACGTCTTATTTACCTTTTTGAGGATCTGAAATGAAAATTTGACGTGTGTAGTATTAATACAAGGTAATAAACACATCGATTAAAAATATTTAAAATAGTATATAATATGGATAAATCATAATCAGAATCACATATTGCAGCGGACTAATATACAACATATTTCATAATAAGATGTGATTCTACAAAATGTCAATACTGGACTCACTCTAATACACATCATATCTTCTAGTATTTTACACTTTCACCAAATATTGCTTGCTTAAAATAACATAATCAATGTTATTCATATATATGTATATATATATATATATATGTATGTATGTATATATATATATGTATGTATGTATATATATATATCCTTTATCACAAAATTTGATCCAATTTAATGTTTGCTTTTATACAAGTTCTTTTAATTCATCTCAAAATTTAAATAAAATAATTCTTAAAAAATTTCAATTCCACTATGCATCTTGGTATTTAATCGATTGTACCAATAATTACAATTTTATTTTATATAAAACAAAGTTTTTAATTTCTTTTGCGGTAACCACACTAATGAAGATACCGTAGTGTTTAATAATTAATATCGAGCAGGTTATAAATTTCAGATCAAAATTCCTACTCTATACCAGGCTTTTAAATCTCCCCGAGATGGCCGAGATGAAAAATCCGAGATATCAGCCAAAATCCGAGATTTGGCAGCCTATTTAGTTATAAGTGTTTTAAATATCGCCCGAGATAGCCGAGATATTTTCCCGAGATATTGGTCAAAATCCGAGATTTAAAACACTGCTCTATACTAATTCAACAATTATTTAGAATTTTCGAAACAATCAAACATCCATTAACCAATCAAACATATTTAATTATAACTTCTTAAAATGCTCAGCGGAAAAACAGTCCATCTGTTCCCACTGTGCAACTCTAATCACTAACAGATCAGGACAATACATGTGTGTGTGCGCATTTGGGTGTGCACACACATCTATTCTATATAATAAAAGGATTGGACTTAACGGAATAGATAAAAGATGGTCAAGTTTTAATACGAGTAAAGATATTTGATGCCTATGACAGATCCACGATGGTAAAATATTAACGCCGTTTAAAATTGGTCTCTTTGTTAATTAACATACAAACTCCTTCTATTCCATCTGCCCCAAGTCTCTTCTAAATGGTTCTTCTAAAACTCCATCTTCTGTTTTCCTTCTAAAATTAACTGATCTATTTCATTTATTCATTTGCCAGTCCTATACAAAAATCATTTCCTTACTCTGACGTTTGCTTCGTAGATCTGCCTTTTCTCCAACTTTAATTTGGATCTATCGAAACAATTATAGCAAAGAAGGTGGTGTCCTTTTCTATTGGACCCTTCCCTAATTTGTAAGAGTATTTTATTTTACCAAAATGCTTTTTGATGAACTATTTACAAAAGGCTTATAATATTATTTCTGTACAGATTGTGAGGTGAAGAAAATTAAAATTTATAATTGGTATTGAATCATTTCTTGGACAAAGTGAAAGTGGAATTGTCTAGACCCCACGGATAATGTTTTATAATGTTTTGACTTTTCTCTTCCTTTGGGTTTTAATATGTAATCAAAAACGAGATCCACTTTGGGAAATACAAATCATATATGTGTCTATTATGTCTTTAGATATGATCCATAAGTTACTTATTATAATGGATTTTTTTTTTCACTCTAGCCCTCCTTTTAAAACTAATTATCGCAAACAGCCCATTTTGCGGACGACATACCAGCAGACGCCGCAGAGATTCGGATTCAGCAACGAGCTAGAGCCGTTATATTGTATATTATTTGCTCGAGGTTGATATGCGATCATTCGAAGACACTGATATGGCTTAGATGACTTCCATTTTTAGAAAACTTTGATGATTTTGTCTCCATCATTGATGTTATGTTAATAATATCAAATTTGTTAAAAGGCCCGAAAGAAAGGGGGCCCGAATGGGTGCGGGAATGATCTGGGTCGCAGGAACAAAACTCCCCCCTGAATTCCAGCCGTGCGATTACATTTCCCACAATCCCGCACTCAATTTTTCTGGCCCTGTAGCACAGGTCTAATAATATATGCTTTGCTAAATAATATTTATAAATCAGATTTGCATGTGGCTACTATATGAAATTTAAAATATAGTAGTTTTATACTTGATATTTTAAATGAAACCTGCATCTGTTAGTGATAAATGTCAATGAATCTAAGATGTTACCAAAAGTTTTAAAGTTAACTTGTGAGCTATTGACTGAAGACAATTGGACACTTTCATACTCTTTTTTCCAATTGGCGGCTATACTTTCATACTCTCTGGACGAGTTATCGAATACTAGCATGGCATTTGGACACTAAAATGATTTGAGAAGTTTCATATGAACACTAAGATATACAAAAGCAAAAGAAATAATTATAAAATTTGAAAGGATGTGATTACCTACTTCAATATGCTTAGAGGTCGAAGAAGAAATGATCACGGAATTTACAAGTAGAATCACACCTGGAGGAGGTCCTTCCAAATAAAACACTGCTCTCTTTAAAGAGTTTTCCAAAGAAAATGAACCTTCTAATTTTGTCCAACTATCAGCAGTAACAGGGATTCTGCAAATGGGACCTCTTAATAGAAAAAAAAGGAAAAAACATGTACGTGCAAAACCTCCATTCAGAAAATTCTAACAAAGTATACCTTCCCACAAATATATAATTAACGTCAGAATCAGAATATTCAGCTCTAACAGTTGCTTGTACTTCTGTATTTTCATGAAGTTTTCCACAAACTCTGACATATGATGAAACCATATACATGGTTCCCAGTACTACTTTCGCAGTGATATCCTGTTCCAAACCTTGCCAAGATTGAGTTCTTCTTGTCAAAATAGCGTAGCTTTTGCCATATTGTGGCTTAATTTCATGGAGATAACCAGAATCATTTGAAGCTACATATGCCTGACAGGAGTTAGGATTCCAAAACTGCAGGCCATTAGAGAAATCATGATTCTCAATGATATTATTTGCAGTACTAGCGTGCAGTTCCATTGCTGGTGAACACTGTGTATAAATTCATTAAACATCATAAGATGGTTGGATGAAATTCTCTTGGGAAAAGCTCAACTATATTAACAAGTAACAAGACTCGCAGTAATCAACTATTACTAGCATCCCTCAGATTCACTGTTCTACGTAAATGTGCAATACTGAAACAAATCATTTGACAGTTTGTGCATGCATTTTAAGTCAACATCCTAACTATCTGGTTTTGAAAGTTGAAAAATTATTTATAATTGAATCAAAAACCATGTCATCGGAAAAGTTGCCTGCACTAAAGATATGCACTGCACAAGTGTACTAGAGAAAAATGTAAACAAGAAACAGTTAAGCGGCCACTAATGGAAAACTCAACAAGTCACTTACCAGTTACATTACTTACTTTTTGCTTTGTGCTACCTGTCAAGTAACTTTTCCCATTTCATTGTTTACCCAAAGTCTTCAAATTAAAGTGGTATTAATTAGCTCATGATGAAATTTGGATCAGTCCTATCGCTCTTTACGAGAAAAGATTTGTATGTTTGGCTAGCGTTTGTGATGTTGACTCTAGCGGTAGCCTATTCACTTAGTTGGCAACCAGTTGCAAACGTGTGACGTGTGATTTTCCTCTCTTATTCAATATTCCCACTGACTTGAAGTTCAGAGCATAAGAGCTTGAACCATCACAAGGGATACTGAATTTCAGGAACAGAACAGAGTTCAAACCACCCCCCCCCCCCCCTACCAATTGGGCGTTTGTATGACATCAATTAGATAGAAGCATCAATCATTCATACTTTGAAGCTCTTTGCAATAAAATTTCATAAGTGTGTATCGCAAATTGCAAAATTGGGCACAAATGATGCTGAATCTTTTGACAAAGATAAGCTCGCATCTTGGGTCGGCTAATGTTGTAGAAATGGTCAAAGTTGGGTAATACTGCCATATGTTACATTACATATAAATTAGGCGTTTAATTAAGGGTGGATGTACTCATCAATCAGCTGAGCCAAATGCCTCACACCTCAGTTTTTTATATCTTTTTGTGAAAGATGACATTTTCCAGTTTGGCCCTATCTAAAAAATTATATTAGCAGAAATAAGCCCCGCTTAATCAAACTGTCCATGTTCCTCTTTCCCTTCTACTTTAAACATTGCAACAACCCCAGAGCTCATCGTGTAACATTTTAGAGCTCCTCCTGTTCAAATTTCTATATCCTAATGTCCATAACAAAAAAACAATTCAGAAAAATCTCCGCATCACCAATCCAAAATTCACAGTTTCTAGTTTAATAACAATTGAAGGTTAGTACCATACCTCTAAAACTTTACTGAATTGTTCATTTTTTTACATTTGATATTGAGCAACTTCCATAAATATTTGTGTGTCAAATATTTGATCGCTTGTGCAATACTTGTGGGTAATTTTGTGCAATACTTGTGGGTAATTTTGTACAATATTTGATCAATTGTGCATATTCGTGCGTATCTTTTGGTTCAAGTTCTGAAACAGTGTGCGACCTTTTGCAAGATTGATTTATATTTCAATCAAACAACATGCATACAGTGTGTACAACCTTTAGATTCAATTCTACGCAGTTGCATTTCTAGCGATAATTTGCAAGTTCTACATTTGAACTTTTTTATACTGAAAATGCAGCCCCGTCGGAACTTACAGGCTCGCTCTGCCACTGCGTTTAGTGAGCTTAGGGTTCATTCATGGTTGCCTTGTTAAAAATAGTGTTAGAGGTGTAGCTTGTGTAAATGGTACATATGGTGACAAACATACGCTTGAAGAGTGCGTCGGAACTCTGAATGCATATACACATTCATAAAATATATTAAAAAACATGGGTTCATTCATGGTTGCCTTGTTAAAAATAGTGTTAGAGGTGTAGCTTGTGTAAATGGTACATATGGTGACAAACCATAACGCTTGAAGAGTGGACCAGTTGGTTGCCAAATCCACTACAATAATCCTTGGGTCATAAAATGAATGGTCTAAAGCTATTTTGACTACTTAATATTACTCGCATGTTGGTGATATATAAAACCTTTCCTTTCTCGACTTCATTTATATAGCATTGGTATTTCGGCACAAGAAATGCATGTGATTGTAAAAATAATCTTTGGAAAATCATGGTGAACTGAAATAATCAAACTATCATGTATAATTTCACACAATGACCGCTTTTTATTTTGTAATGTAGTGATCTAGAAAGAAATATTTAACTTCAAATGACTTTAAATAAAGTGGAAATTTAGCTCACACTATTATTTTTTGATTTCATCTTTACAAAACTCCTCCCAATCAAACTTTGTATCCCCCCCCCCCCAAACCACAACTCCATGGCTATTTTCAAAATACCCTTTTTCCGGTTTTGTCATTCTTGTCATGTATGACCTGCTTCTTCAATACGTGAACCCCAATTTCAATGATTTATCAAATTGTTCAACTTCATTCAATTTTTTATTTTTATTGTTTTAGTCTTCTAATGGCCTCTTTTACTCTCGGTTGTGATTTATTTAAACATCAAATTTCTTTTCTTTGAAAAAAAGTTTTTATGCAATGATTTCTCAATTTTTGATAAAAGTGCATACATATTTCACAATATTTTCAACTCTATTTTAACATATTCGTATATCAATTCATTTTGCAGATATTTGCTGACTATGCAATCATTTTGCAAATTTTGTAAAATTGTGCATTCGTTTTGTAAATATTTGCCAAATGAATGCATAGTTTTGCAAATATTTTAGAAAACGTCTTTGTTGTTTTAGGAAATCTTCACATAAATATTTTTGCAAATATTTACAAAATAATGTTTTTATTTTCATTCATTTTGCAAATATTTGCAAAGTATGCTACTTCTTTTTTTGCAAATATTTGCATAATCATGCATTCATTTTGCACATATTTACAAAAACATCTTATTGTTTCAAAAATATTTGCAAAATATTGCTGTTTATTTTCATTTATTTTGCAAATATCTGCATGATTATGCACTATATTTGCAAATATATGCAACATCCTTATTATTTCAAAAATAAATTTACACCCAATCATTTCACAAATATTATAGAAACGTGCATATTTTTTTTCAAAATAATATTGTACACACTTTTCGTACCTTAGTGCAAGTAAAAGATCTGTACTCTTTATATTTGTGTATCTCACTTTGGTTTCAATCTAATCATTTTGTGATTCCTTTGATTTTCTTCCTTTGATGACTGTTTTTTATTTTAGTTGGATTTATTTGTTAGTTGTGTGAAGATCGAACAAAAGTTGAGATAAAATGATGCCGCATAAGAAATACAGTAATTTAGGGTTTTGAAGGTGATTTGGTAATTTGGTTCCGGTAATTTCAAAAACAGTTGCAACTTTGAATAGTCTGATTGGGAGAAGTGTTTTGTGATTTTTAAACCTTAATAAGGATGGTTGCCAAACATTCCATAAATTAAAATCATCTTAAATATACAAATATAATTATTATTATTAAAAGAAATTACACCAAAATAATAGTAACATCAAGCCTCTAGCATGACAATAAAAGTAAGAGCATCATATATCGAAGATGAAATATTATTCTTTATGTAAACAAAAAAATAATTTTTGTAATACAACTAACATAAGAGTGTTTTAGGACATATTAAAAGAAATACACAAACTAAATTGTTACATCAAGCTCAAGCACCTAATGCAACACCAAAACTAACATCACTATATATTAGAGATTTTTGGGTTTGCTAAACATAAGAATACGTTCACAAATGCGATTGATGCCGGCACATCACATGTGAACAACTAAAATACATTCTGAAGTTTAATCGTGGTATAAATTAGACATTGAGAATTGTAAGAGGTTACTAAAATTTGACACAATCTTGTAACAAAGTATGAAAACAATGATTAATATGAAAGCTTCACATTAATCTACAGGCTATACATTAATCTACAGGCTATAACTTCATAGTTCAACATCCGAATAACATGCAACAAAAGTAACGAACTGATGTCATTCCCCACCTACATAAACAGACTGTAATAGATGGTTTTGTGAATGCTTACTATAAATATTTTGAATTCCAGACTTAGATTCAGCTTTTCTTCATAATATGTGGTAGTTTAAAATGATGTAATAAATAGAAGAAACATACATCCTGATCCCATGGGATCCCTTTTGACAAAGCAACTTGCAGCTAACATTCTACTTTTTTCCTCTTTACAAAAACAACATCAAATAATAAATTTTGGATCAATCTAGTAGAGTTGGTAGGATTAGAATGTATGTTGGAAGTTTTTCAAAATGCTATGGACGAGGGTCCGGGTGTGGCAACCCCTAGGTTGGGGTGCGGCGCAGACAACAATCGACCTGACTGGTCAGGTCAGGGATGTCTATGGGACAGCATCCCATCCCAGAAAGATATATGTCATGGTTGCTGTAACAGTAACATAACCATTAGATCAATAACAACATACACTCTATTTAAACTCCAATCATCACTCCAACTGTTACCTATTCAATCACCTAGTTAAACACGTTTCCCCTGTAGGACAGCATCCCATCCCAGAAAGATATATGTCATGGTTGCTGTAACAGTAGCATGACCATTTCATCAATAGCAACATCCACTCTATTGAAACTCCAACCATCACTCCAGCAGTCACCTATTCAATCAGCTAGTCGAACACGATTCCCTCTTCTATAAATAAATATAGTTTTCATGACAGCAAATCACCTTCTTCATAATTAAATCTTCTTTTAACATGCATCATAAAAAAATTACAAAGTCTTCATTTAGTTTGATTTAAACCGTCACAAACTTAATCGAACGCCCTACATATAAACTGTTCAGATTCATTTCTATTGTGACAAAAGGAAGGAAATGTCTCTCAAAAGAAAGCGTTAATAATTGTGGCTTGGAATTACATGACAGAAGTCAAAAACCATGTTCCAACTATATATTCCCAATAAAAAATTGATAGATGTACAACTTTGAATGAACATTGTACCTCATTATCAGTATTAAGTCTGGTACTCTGAGAATCGGTCATTGCAATGATCTCTTTACCTTCCTATAAAAATAGCACAGTAAGCATAGCACAATAAACGCAATCTCTGAAGTAAACAAAATTTCGGTAACAAACGATCAAAGGAATTTAGAATTAACGGCTACCTCTGGATCGGGATCGGAATACGTTGGCTGTGATTTTTTGGGGGTTTTCAGGCAGCGTTTTGAAAGCCACTTCTTCATGCAGCAGCACAAAAATTTCAGCTTCGGTTATTTGGGGTTTTATTTTGAAAAATAATGCATTAAGAAGTAGCATAGGGGTGGGCGTGTCGGTTTGGTGCGGTTCGGAGTCCAAACCGCTTCTGCACCGCATTAAACGGTTAATCAAAAATACGAACCATTATACTAATCTTTTAAACGGTTCGGTTTCGGTTCGGTTTGAATGTAATATTGTTCGGTTTTGGTCCGATCCGGCTTGAATCCATATTAAATATGAAATAAGAGAATTACTTTCATCAATAATCAATTTACGAAGGCAACTGTGTGGAACTTTTACACTTAAAGGTTAAACACAATGCTATACTGAAATGAAAGATTAGTTCTTAATTGTATGAATATTTCAATTTGATATTTACTTACAAGTGAAATTTTTTTGGTAGATTAACTAAACATCAACATTAATCAATGCATAATCATTAAAGAAAATAACTAGGATTATAATTAGCATTTATACAAAAAAAATAAGATGAAAAACATTATACCAAAACTATAGCTTCTTCCTTTATGACAGCGATTATTATTAATATAACAACAACATACGCTAAAAATGGAATGTACATCGTTAGAATCTAAAATAAGATAAGAGTTGCTTATATTTTTATCATAAGATTACTAATGTTAATTTTCGGTCCGGTTTAATATGGTTGGTTCAATATTCCAAACCGCAACCGAACCGTATCGATGCGGGTCGGTCCGGTTTGGGGTATTTGCTTCGGTTAGAAGATTCGGTGTGGGTTTCTGCACCGTTTTTGTGGTCCGGTGCGGGCGGTTTCTGTATGGCGGTGCGGTTTATGTCCACCCCTAAGTAGTATGGTTTTAGGAACAATTTAAGATGAAATAGGAGAAAAAATTATTTGTTTCTTTGGACAGAGGGTTTGCTTTAGGGTTGGTGAGTTTTATTTTGTGGAAATTATGTTGAAGGGCTTCTATTTTAAGGGTAATAAGTTTTAAGGACAACACTTCTAAATAATTAGTTTTAAGGACAATTTACAGGATAATGATAAATTCATTTATCTTTTTAAGTTATACAGGAAAATGATAAATCTTTTTATCGTTATTTCTGTATAACTGAAAATGATAAATTCTTTTATCTTTTTTCTGCAAAATGTCCTTAAAACTAATTTTTTAGAAATAGCGTTCTTAAAACTTATTACCTACACAAATAAGCCCTTGAAGTGAAAATCCCCTTTTATTTTTTTGTTGGAAAGTCTTTTCTGCTGGAATTTCAATGGACAGACTAAATGCACGCCAAGTGTAATAGCTGTTCATTATTGTTTGAAAAAAAAAGGACTTTGCTAGGGACCCGAAAAATGGACTTCGGAAAAGTGCAAAATATAATCATACCGTTGGAATTCACGCATTCGTTCGGACCTGCTTATGTTCAGGCCTTTCAGCAAATTCGAAAAAATGTTTGGACAGATAATTAAAATTATGATAAAACTTAGTAGTAATGAGACGACCCGACCTTCTACGCCCAGAAAGTCGTATCATCTTTAAGAAAGAAAAGGGTGAGAAATAGAAAAGATAGAGAAGAAGGAAGAAAACAACATCAGAATCTCAACAGCGGAAAGAATGAAATATAATATATCATATAAGAGATTACATAATATCATATACATCAGAGTTACACAAATAATACATCACATACTAGACAGTTATAAACACCTGTCTAATTAATACAACTCGATACATCTCAATACAATATAGAGATACCACACAGCGGAAATACAGATAAACACTAACACAGCGGAACCACTATATATCTATACGCTGAAGCCTCCTGCTCCATTGCTCCTCCAGAATTCGTCAAAGCTAACCTGAATCTCTTGGCTACTCGTAAAAATTTGAGTACCCGAGAGTTTAAGAAAAAAAGAAATAAACTCCGGGTCAGACATGGGTATGGTATGAGTAACAGGTTAAAGTTGCTTAACTTTGAAAATCTTTTGAAAACAAAAGGTATCACGTAAGACTTCCCACACATAAACATGGGTAAGTTTTTACCTTACGCTAACCAAACATTTGATAGGAAATCCAGTTATATTATAATAGGGTCTAGGGTTTTCAAGTAAAATACAGAAATAGCTAGAATGGTTACATCTCACGTTCCAACATAGTTGGGCACAACTAATACGTACGACACTTATTGGAGATTGGATTTCATACAATGGCAGGGCTACTGGGGTACCGCCCGTCACAGTACCTGGCCTAGATCAGCGTACCGAGGAGTACGCCCGCTCCCCTACAACACAAAGCCGGAACCATCCCTTACTGGACAGTCCCAAACGAAACAACCCCGTAGTTGGTGCGCAATTCCAATTACCACTAAGCCGAATAAAAAGGGACCTCTAGACAGGGGTATATCTCGCTCTCAGTGGGTGCTACCCACGAAGCCTTGCTGCACCTCCCCTGTTTTAGCCATTCCCGGTTGATGAGGCTTGAGGCTACGATTACCTTTAGAGAACACATCTCTTAGAATGCTCATCGCCCACCTGACGATGTTCTGAAAGCATTCAATCCATACAAGTTCGTTCCGGGTTCGAACGAAACCGAAGGCATTATCTCGTTACACTCGTTTGGAATCATCCTCAGAGTTAACGATAATAACCCTTGCACTTTGAATCTTCATCTTCACTTGAGATTCACGACCTAACGTTAAATTGGATCGATGTGCTTTTCGGACCCCCAAATATGGAAAGATCCGATCCCGGTCTCATCGAAATCCAAAACGCCATCTTTTAGGTCCAAGTTGTTTTAAGGTTTAAAACAATTCCAATTTATTATCTATATCAACACAGATAGATAATTCATAATATTACAGATAGATAATTCACATATCAGCATAAATGGATAATCTATATTATCATCACACTTCAACCAAAGCATCCATATCACACAGCATTATTTATCTCATATCTGAGATTTCAAACCATTCAAGGAAATCCATATCATCCATCATATATAAACAAGGATTAATAATCACACCATTTATAATTAATTTAAAATGAATTAAATTAATTACCTTATCTTTAATTAATTTAAAGTAAATTAAATTAATTACTTCATCATTATTAAACTTGCTTATATTACTATTAATTAATTATCAATCAATTAATTAATCATCATCCAATTATTCATTTTTAATTAATCATCCCTGACTAATTATCTTTAATTACATTTAAGTAATTATCCTTAAATTATTTTTACAAATTAATTATCTTTAACCAAATATAGAAATTAACCTTTACATTACTTCATTTATTACTTAACCAAAATTAATTACATTACTTTATTAATTACATTAATAAATCTCTTCATTTATTAATTATTTCCAAATAAATCCATTCTAAATTTTCAGCATTAATTATAATAATTAATGATCTCTAATTACATTTACTATTAATTTAATTACATCAAGTAATTAATCTCTAATTAGTTATCTTATCAATTAATTTATTTAAGAAAAACTAATCTTCAAATCATATATATTAATCACCTTGATTAATAACATACAGTAATTAACTGTCCTTAATTACTTCATTAAATAGATTAATTACTCCATAATTAATTATCTCTAATTAATCCCTGGATTAATTATACAAAGTAATTATACTCAAATTACTTTATTAACAAAACATCATCCAATTAATTACATCTAGTAATTATTCATCCATTACTTTCCTAAGTAATTATACCTCCAAATCATCAAGTGATTAATCCAAATTAATTAAACTAAATCAATTAACTCAAATTAATCAAATAACTTAATTAATTAAAATGAGTAATCAATTCCTTAATTACTTCCCATTAATTAATTACACTTAACAATTACAATGTTGATTATTAACTTAATTAATCTAATTAACTATTAAAATTCAATTACATTAATTAATTATAAAATAATCTAGTTAATGACCTTCATTAACATTTATTTAATTACTTTTCTAAAATAATTAACTTACATTAATCATTATTAATTATAAGTTCAATTAACCATTCATTAATTAGTCAAAGTCTAATCTATGATTCTTACTTACATATTAATTACTTAATTCATTATTTAAACTTTAATTAATACATTTAAACTTATAATTACAAATTTAATCAATACAAATTATCAATTATCATTCTAATTATCTTAATAGTTAATGAATTTAAATTCTTAATCTTTATTACTTAAAGAAAACTCATTTCTCATTATTGATTTAATTTCACTCCAATATGTTTGAAAACATCTATTTCACTTTAATATGTTTGAAAACATTTATTTCACTTTTCCTTTGAAATTTCATTTTAAATTCCAAGCTTAAAACGAATACCAATTGAACTTTAAATCTCTTTATAAAACTAACCTTTAAAACCCTTAAATTACAAATTAAAGCAATTCCTTGTTATGAAGGAATTTTAAATCAAATTCCCTTAAATTCAAAATATTTAAACTTATTTAAAGTATTTAAATTTATAAACTTCTTCACTTCAAAAATCTGGAATTTAAACATTTCTTTAGCCTCAGTTTAACCTGATTTCAAATTAGAAAACCAACATTTTTAAACTGAGTACAGGTTTGACTCTGAAACAAAACTACCCGAGTTCACCCAAATCACTCCGAGTAAAACATCACGAGGCCTCGAGCAAAACAGGAATTTACTCGAGTAAATCCCGAGTGTTCTCTTCCTACCCAAACCCAAACTCAACAGGAAACAAAA
This sequence comes from Allium fistulosum, assembly GCA_030737815.1. Taxonomy (NCBI): domain Eukaryota; kingdom Viridiplantae; phylum Streptophyta; class Magnoliopsida; order Asparagales; family Amaryllidaceae; genus Allium; species Allium fistulosum. The sequence goes on from JASFAW010000015.1 coordinate 6,834,564, forward strand.
TTCACGGTGCACGTGCACACCGTTGATGATCAACTCCGATCATCATCGCGTCGCCGAGCAAGTCGACCACGCCACCCCTACCCACTCTAGATCGTCAACACCACTTCCTCCCCTTGCAATCGAAAACGAGCTCGATCACGAAACCTGGAACGTAAACCAGGAAACACCACCATCCCTGGCAACTTCGCCGTCCTCGCTGCCTCATCCACCGAAACCCATGAAATTCCGGCCACCGCTACGTCTACAACCCCTCTACCAAACCCTAGCAGCGTTTGATACTCGATCGAACAATGGCCTCGTACAAACGAAATTTCACAGCACCAAAAAAACTAGGTTTACGAAAATGAAATCGACGCCGTCGCCTCCACGTTCACCTGACCACCACTTCACCATTTTTCAGAACTTCCCCGATCACTCCTCCGCCTCCAGACAAACACTCGACATCTCCAGTCGACTTGATCATCCACGGCAACCCAAAAAGTCTAAAACAGTCGAACCCTGACTGCTCTCTACCACTAACACTAAAAATTATAAATCTTGTCTTAAAAATCATGTTTTTGTATGTAGTTTCACTTTATACACCTGAATCCTTGAATCAAGAAATTTGTTTTAAACTGATTTGAAGTTGTACTTAGCTTCTTGATTTACCAGAGACAATTTCAGGTTGATTCAACTTTAATACATTTTTAACACCTAGATTATAACCAAACGAACAACTTTTGTTTACATCCTACGTTCAAACAATTTTTAGATCAAGAGATAAAGGTTTGTTTACATATCTACATAAAAAAATAAGCAACATGCAACAGACTAACAGAGTAACAAGTGTACATATATACACAAATTTGCACAACCACATATATACAATATACATGTTATCACAGAGAAAATCATGCCCCATATTAACTTAAGATATATATTTTTTTAAATAAAATGTTACTCACCTGAATTTTGAAAGAACAGAGCCTTTTGTTTGAGAAATTTGAAAACTTTTAAAACTGGCCTTGCATTAGCTTTTTAAAACTTGAGTTGCCTCTTTGAAATGCTGAAGAAATAGCTGAGATAATTTAAGGACTTTGAATGCATGCAGATTATTGAAAGAATGCAGGCAGTCCTTTCTTTCTTTGAAAATTGTTGTTTAAACTGAGATTTTGTTGGAGTTTTTAAAATGGAGTATGCCTCAGATTTTGCTCGAGACAGATATGAAAGTTGATATGTGAAAGAGCTTACAGGTTGATGTTTATAAAATAGGTTACAGGGTATATCATTTCTTATGCAAAACAGTGTACAAGTTGTACAATTATCAGAGATAGTTTCATAGCTTGGTGGCCGAGATTACATGCTTATGTACTAGAAAAGATATTTGTCTTACTAGCATTAAATGCCATGTCCTTAATATGCTCATTTTCCTTACAGCCTACATTTTTTTTTTGATTTTGTTGTCCTTAAGTCTGCATGCCTATACTCGAACCATTGTTTACATACTTTCCTATGCTTACTTTCTAACAAGTTATTTTTTTTTTGACTATGCAGATTTATTTTGAAGGCTGGCAATCTTCTTATGTGCTATACAAACATATGTTACTAGTTTGATAATGGAATGCAAATGAATGTTGTTTAGATATTTAGTGTATTTGTTTTATAATTTACAAAACTATAAAATTTAACTTATGTATATTTGTTTTATCTCTATGTCTATCTTACCACTTAAAATCTTGTATTCCTATATGTACATTTTTATTTATTAATATTATTTAAAATAAATTACACATTATCAATTTGAAATGATTTATAAAAGAAGTTATCTTTTTACTATAACTCCTTACTTTATAATATATACTAAAGTATCATTTGACAAAATTGAATTTAAAACTTATATATACCTTAAACCATATTTATCAAGCTATACTTAAAAATAAAACAAATCTTTTTGTTAATAAATTTAAATCTAAACTAAAGCTAGAATAAGTTTTAAACAATTTAAACATTTATCTTAAGTATTTAACCCATATATTTATTTAGGGGGAATTAATTTAAAGAATAAAGATTTGTATATTTTTTGCCTCAAGGACACAACCTCAATATTTTTACCATAAGGACATACATTCTTCAAAAAATTATTCATAAGGACAAACATTTTCCAAAATTATTCATAAGGACAACAAAACTGCTACCAAGCTAAAAACTGATACCTAAAAACTGATACCGATAACTACAAACTGATACCTAAAAACTGTTATCAATGACTAAAAACTGATACCTAAAGAAAGTTGTCCTTCAGGATAAAATATTGAAGGTCTGTCCTTGAGGCAAAAACGCTGAGAAATTTTGTCCTTAACAATAATTTCCTATATTTATTTATTACATAGCTTTGAAAAGCTTATTTTAAATAAATGATAATTCCCAAATCACTAAAATGTATATTAGAAGTTTGAAAACATAATTTATTAGTTGAATTTAAAACAAAGCTTTCCTATATACAATATATACAAATATATATATATATATATATATATATATCCATTATAAATAGAAAATAATTTATTAGTTTTAAAAGATAAAATTCACCAATTAGATATTTATTAAAAGAAAAGTGTTAATTCAAATCTTATAAATCAAAGATATATCAAATCAATTAAATATTTTATATAAATTATTAAATTGATATTGCTAAAAATTCCGGGTCGTCACATTCCTCCCCCCTTAAAAGAATTTCGTCCCCGAAATTTAAAACAAAGGTAATTTAATAATCTATTAAAGATTTTAATTTTAAAAAACACAAGCATATATTAATCATATGCTAACAATCATATCAACCAAATTTTCTAATCAAACAAATCTAACCATCCAGACAAAATTCTAGATTGGATTTCCTCGAGTCCCCCAAGTATAAGTACCGGGATACTCGCTCGACAGAACCCAAACAGTCAATACGACTAAGCTACAGAGCTCCTACTAATCTAGATCTACAAAACTAAACAGATATCAGACTATAGACGAGTCTGACTCACAACAAAAACTTCCCAAACTGCTGGTTCTAAAACCAGAAATAGAATCTTACACGTACTCCCTCAGAGATATGTGAAACCCAACGAATCCCAGCTATCCAAACTGGCAATTCACTCCAGAAGACCAAACACTTAACCTCTCCAGAACACAGAGAAAATCCAGAACACCTCAGAGCTAATTTTCCCAGACTAACCAAATTATAGAGCTCCTTTGAATTAGAGAAAATTAATCCAAAATCAAATCTCCGACTCTGAAATCCAAATTCCTCCGTCTCTTATCCACCAAACTCTTCGGACGATCCAGAACTGCCTTCATCCCTACTGATCAGCTAAATCTCCGCTGATGCCTTTCAGAACAATCTGAATCCAAAAACAATCCAGTAGAATGATCTTCTCAAGATCAACCAAAATCAAGAACACAATCCTTACTATCATCCGTAGAAAACAACTTTCCAGAAAAGAAAAGCAGATGCACTCCCAACTGCTTCCGCTGCACAACTCTGATCTGGGAAGATGAAAATGCTGATGACGAACACAAGCAAAGACTAGACAACACATTCCAAAAATATGGTTCAACAGATCCAAAATAAAACTTAGAAGTTCCTCCAAAACCTGAGCTGCTTCACAAAAAATTTCCCCCAAAAACCATCCTACTACTAAGCTGAACCATCGGTACCACTTCTGGAATCCAGTCGATACCAAACTCAATCTCCAAATGCTAACAAAATTCTGACTTCCTGAAGACATCCAGAAAAAAAATCTCTGAAACACAAGAGAATGCTCAAACTATCGCAAGTCACTTTTGCGATTAATCCAGCCTAATTCCAAAGAAAAACTGTTCTCTCTTTACCAAACAGAACAGCTTAAGCTTAACTAGCCAATCCAACGAAGAAATGGAACCATTATGCTGCTTCTGAACTCTACTGCTAAGCTAGAAATCTTCCTTGCCAACTCACAGAACACTCCGAACTGCACTGCTGACACCAATGCCAAGGAATTCCTAATCCAAAGCTCTTCGAGAAACTCGGACCTCAAACCTACCAGAAACATCCTACTAAACACAGCCACAACACCGAAGCAGACTCACTTCCTTAACTTGTTCCAAAGAAACATCTTCGGAGACATCCATAGTCATTGTGTCTCATCACACAGCTACTACATCTTGAGGGATCAAGATATCATAACTCGCTTCTGTCCAACAGACAGGTCTAAACTCTACTCATCCAAACCTGCACTTCAAAAATGATCTCCAAATCTTAACAGATTTCCTTCAGAGACTTGGTGAAATCCTTACACCGCAAATTCACTCGAGACGGTATTAGGCCTACAGTCTCGTCAGATACACTTCCGACCTCAACAAATTCAACCATTGGTAGTCGTGTTACACATACCACTACCCCATCTATCTTTATAACTTATATTGGAAAACCCGAACAGGTAACCCAACCGATAGGTAGAAATATATAAATATATATATCAAAAATACAAATACGCTCTCTCAAGAAAGAAATCACTTAAAAGCCTAGGTATTCACTCAACTTAGCGCTCTGATACCAACTGAGACGACCCGACCTTCTACGCCCAGAAAGTCGTATCATCTTTAAGAAAGAAAAGGGTGAGAAATAGAAAAGATAGAGAAGAAGGAAGAAAACAACATCAGAATCTCAACAGCGGAACGAATGAAATATAATATATCATATAAGAGATTACATAATATCATATACATCATAGTTACACAAATAATACATCACATACTAGACAGTTATAAACACCTGTCTAATTAATACAACTCGATACATCTCAAAACAATACAGAGATACCACAAAGCGGAAATACAGATAAACACTAACACAGCGGAACCACTATATATTTATACGCTGAAGCCTCCTGCTCCATTGCTCCTCCAGAATTCATCAAAGCTAACCTGAATCCCTTGGCTACTCGTAAAAATTTGAGTACCCGAGAGTTTAAGAAAAACAGAAATAAACTCCGGGTCAAACATGGGTCTGGTATGAGTAACAGGTTAAAGTTGCTTAACTTTGAAAATCTTTTGAAATCAAAAGGTATCACGTAAGACTTCCCACACATAAACATGGGTAAGATTTTACCTTATGCTAACCAAACATTTGATAGGAAATCCAGTTATATTATAATAGGGTTTAGGGTTTTCAAGTAAAATACAGAAATAGCTGGAATGCTTACATCTCACGTTCCAACATAGTTGGGCACAACTAATACGTACGACACTTATTGGAGATTGGATTCCATACAATGGCAGGGCTACTGGGGTACCGCCCGTCACAGTACCTGGCCTAGATCAGCGTACCGAGGAGTACGCCCGCTCCCCTACAACACAAAGCCGGAACCATCCCTTACTGGACAGTCCCAAACGAAACAACCCCGCAGTCGGTGCACAATTCCAACCGCCACTAAGCCGAATAAAAAGGGACCTCTAGACAGGGGTATATCTCACTCTCAATGGGTGCTACCCACGAAGCCTTGCTGCACCTCCCCTGTTTTAGCCATTCCCAGTTGATGAGGCTTGAGGCTACGATTACCTTTAGAGGACACATCTCTTAGAATGCTCATCGCCCACCTGACGATGTTCTGAAAGCATTCAATCCATACAAGTTCGTTCCGGGTTCGAACGAAAGCGAAGGCATTATCTCGTTACACTCATTTGGAATCATCCTCAGAGTTAACGACAATAACCCTTGCACTCTGAATCTTCATCTTCACTTGAGATTCACGACCTAACGTTAAATTGGATCGATGTGCTTTTCGGACCCCCAAATATGGAAAGATCCGATCCCGGTCTCATCGAAATCCAAAACGCCATCTTTTAGGTCCAAGTTGTTTTAAGGTTTAAAACAATTCCAATTTATTATCTATATCAACACAGATAGATAATTCATAATATTACAGATAGATAATTCACATATCAGCATAAATGGATAATCTATATTATCATCACACTTCAACCAAAGCATCCATATCACACAGCATTATTTATCTCATATCTGAAATTTCAAACCATTCAAGGAAATCCATATCATCCATCATATATAAACAAGGATTAATAATCACACCATTTATAATTAATTTAAAATGAAGTAAATTAATTACCTTATCTTTAATTAATTTAAAGTAAATTAAATTAATTACTTCATCATTATTAAACTTGCTTATATTACTATTAATTAATTATCAATCAATTAATTAATCATCATCCAATTATTCATTTTCAATTAATCATCCCTGACTAATTATCTTTAATTACATTTAAGTAATTATCCTTAAATTATTTTTACAAATTAATTATCTTTAACCAAATATAGAAATTAACCTTTACATTACTTCATTTATTAGCTAACCAAAATTAATTACATTACTTTATTAATTACATTAATAAATATCTTCATTTATTAATTATTTCCAAATAAATCCATTCTAAATTTTCAGCATTAATTATAATAATTAATGATCTCTAATTACATTTACTATTAATTTAATTACATCAAGTAATTAATCTCTAATTAGTTATCTGATCAATTAATTTATTTAAGAAAAACTAATCTTCAAATCATATATATTAATCACCTTGATTAATAACATACAGTAATTAACTATCCTTAATTACTTCATTAAATAAATAAATTACTCCATAATTAATTATCTCTAATTAATCCCTGGATTAATTATACAAAGTAATTATACTCAAATTACTTTATTAACAAAACATCATCCAATTAATTACATCCAGTAATTATTCATCCATTACTTTCTTAAGTAATTATACCTCCAAATCATCAAGTGATTAATCCAAATTAATTAAACTAAACTAATTAACTCAAATTAATCAAATTACTTAATTAATTAAAATGAGTAATCAATTCCTTAATTACTTCCCATTAATTAATTACACTTAACAATTACAATGTTGATTATTAACTTAATTAATCTAATTAACTATTAAAATTCAATTACATTAATTAATTATAAAATAATCTAGTTAATGACCTTCATTAACATTTATTTAATTACTTTTCTAAAATAATTAACTTACATTAATCATTATTAATTATAAGTTCAATTAACCATTCATTAATTAATCAAAGTCTAATCTATGATTCTTACTTACATATTAATTACTTAATTCATTATTTAAACTTTAATTAATACATTTAAACTTATAATTACAAATTTAATCAATACAAATTATCAATTATCATTCTAATTATCTTAATAGTTAATGAATTTAAATTCTTAATCTTTATTACTTAAAGAAAACTCATTTCTCATTATTGATTTAATTTCACTCCAATATGTTTGAAAACATCTATTTCACTTTAATATGTTTGAAAACATTTATTTCACTTTAATATGTTTGAAAACATTTATTTCACTTTTCCTTTGAAATTTCATTTTAAATTCCAAGCTTAAAACGAATACCAATTGAACTTTAAATCTCTTTATAAAACTAACCTTTAAAACCCTTAAATTACAAATTAAAGCAATTCCTTGTTATGAAGGAATTTTAAATCAAATTCCCTTAAATTACAAATTAAAGCAATTCCTTGTTATGAAGGAATTTTAAATCAAATTCCCTTAAATTCAAAATATTTAAACTTATTTAAAGTATTTAAATTTATAAACTTCTTCACTTCAAAAATCTGGAATTTAAACATTTCTTTAGCCTCAGTTTAACCTGATTTCAAATTAGAAAACCAACATTTTTAAACTGAGTACAGGTTTGACTCTGAAACAAAACCACCCGAGTTCACCCAAATCACTCCGAGTAAAACATCACGAGGCCTCGAGCAAAACAGGAATTTACTCGAGTAAATCCCGAGTGTTCTCTTCCTACCCAAACCCAAACTCAACAGGAAACAAAATTCACGGTGCACGTGCACACCGTTGATGATCAACTCCGATCATCATCGTGTCGCCGAGCAAGTCGACCACGCCGCCCCTACCCACTCTAGATCGTCAACACCACTTCCTCCCCTTGCAATCGAAAACGAGCTCGATCACGAAACCTGGAACGTAAACCAGGAAACACCACCATCCCTGGAAACTTCGCCGTCCTCGCTGCCTCGTCCACCGGAACCCATGAAATTCCGGCCACCGCTACGTCTACAACCCCTCTACCAAACCTTAGCAGCGTTTGATACTCGATCGAACGATGGCCTCGTACGAACGAAATTTCACAGCACCAAAAAGACTAGGTTTACGAAAATGAAATCGACGCCGTCGCCTCCACGTTCACCTAACCACCACTCCACCATTTTTTAGAGCTTCCCCGATCACTCCTCCACCTCCAGACAAACACTCGACATCTCCAGTCGACTTGATCATCCACGGCAACCCAAAAAGTCTAAAAAAGTCGAACCCTGACTGCTCTCTACCACTAACACTAAAAATTATAAATCTTGTCTTAAAAATCATGTTTTTGTATGTAGTTTCACTTTATACACCTGAATCCTTGAATCAAGAAATTTGTTTTAAACTGATTTGAAGTTGTACTTAGCTTCTTGATTTACCAGAGACAATTTCAAGTTGATTCAACTTTAATACATTTTTAACACCTAGATTATGACCAAACGAACAACTTTTGTTTACATCCTACGTTCAAACAATTTTTAGATCAAGAGATAAAGGTTTGTTTACATATCTACATAAAAAAATAAGCAACATGCAACAGACTAACAGAGTAACAAGTGTACATATATACACAAATTTGCACAACCACATATATACAATATACATGTTATCACAGAGAAAATCATGCCCCATATTAACTTAAGATATATATTTTTTTAAATAAAATGTTACTCACCTGAATTTTGAAAGAACAGAGCCTTTTGTTTGAGAAATTTGAAAACTTTTAAAACTGGCCTTGCATTAGCTTTTTAAAACTTGAGTTGCCTCTTTGAAATGCTGAAGAAATAGCTGAGATAATTTGAAGACTTTGAATGCATGCAGATTATTGAAAGAATACAGGCAGGCCTTTCTTTCTTTGAAAATTGTTGTTTAAACTGAGATTTTGTTGGAGTTTTTAAAATGGAGTATGCCTCAGATTTTGCTCGAGACAGATATGAAAGTTGATATGTGAAAGAGCTTACAGGTTGATGTTTATAAAACAGGTTACAGGGTATATCATTTCTTATGCAAAACAGTGTACAAGTTGTACAATTACCAGAGATAGTTTCATAGCTTGGTGGCCGAGATTACATGCTTATGTACTAGAAAAGATATTTGCCTTACTAGCATTAAATGCCATGTCCTTAATATGCTCATTTTCCTTACAGCCTACATTTTTTTTTTGATTTTGTTGTCCTTAAGTCTGCATGCCTATACTCGAACCATTGTTTACATACTTATCCTATGCTTACTTTCTAACAAGTTATTTTTTTGACTATGTAGATTTATTTTGAAGGCTGGCAATCTTCTTATGTGCTATACAAACATATGTTACTGGTTTGATAATGGAATGCAAATGAATGTTGTTTAGATATTTAGTGTATTTGTTTTATAATTTACAAAACTATAAAATTTAACTTATGTATATTTGTTTTATCTCTATGTCTATCTTACCACTTAAAATCTTGTATTCCTATATATACATTTTTATTTATTAATATTATTTAAAATAAATTACACATTATCAATTTGAAATGATTTATAAAAGAAGTTATCTTTTTACTATAACTCCTTACTTTATAATATATACTAAAGTATCATTTGACAAAATTGAATTTAAAACTTATATATACCTTAAACCATATTTATCAAGCTATACTTAAAAATAAAACAAATCTTTTTGTTAATAAATTTAAATCTAAACTATAGCTAGAATAAGTTTTAAACAATTTAAACATTTATCTTAAGTATTTAACCCATATATTTATTTATTACATAGCTTTAAAAAGCTTATTTTAAATAAATGATAATTCCCAAATCACTAAAATGTATATTAGAAGTTTGAAAACATAATTTATTAGTTGAATTTAAAACAAAGCTTTCCTATATACAATATATACAAATATATATATATATATATATCCATTATAAATAGAAAATAATTTATTAGTTTTAAAAGATAAAATTCACCAATTAGATATTTATTAAAAGAAAAGTGTTAATTCAAATCTTATAAATCAAAGATATATCAAATCAATTAAATATTATATATAAATTATTAAATTGATATTGCTAAAAATTCCGGGTCGTCACAAGTAAAATTTAAAATAAGTCATAAACAATTAGTTGTTACTTATGACTTATCAACTTATCTGTTTCTTTTAAGTCAAAAAACTTAAGTTGTTGTCCAACATTTCAAATTGTAAAAGTAATTTATTAGCTATTTTTACTACTTATAAATCATTGTCAAGCATCCTCTTAAACCTTGGTCATCTTTATCAATTGTTTACAAGTGTACTCATTTTTTTATAAATACCTAATATGCTATACTCTTTTTTGAAAATGTTGCCATTGCCCCCGGGGTTGCCCAAACTCGGAGGTTTGATGGGGTTTCCCTAGACCGACCTTGATTATATACATTTTCATTAATGAATAATAATCGTGTTTTTAACTTTTTTACGACTTAGTTTTGTTTGTTTATAAAATAAACCACGCAAACATATGTTATTAGTGCATAAAAATCACTTATCAAAAGCGTACAAGTTATTTCTTTAAGCTATATCAATGAATTGGATGAGTTATTGTCAAGCCCGGCTCCAGGGCAAGGCTGGTAAGATGGCCTCCTAGGGCAACCAATCCGACATGGGCAATGGCCAGGTGTGTGGATGAGTTTAGTGTTTTATTGAAGATGATAACGTTTTACATAAAAGTATAATTTAATGTCTATGTGGTGTAGTGGAAGTACCATTGTCAATGGAGTGGGGCAACCTAAGTTCGATTCTTGTCAAAGGTGCATTATTTTTGCTCAATTGCTAGAACATTGGGCTAGGGCAACCAAAATGCTTGGGTCGCCCCTGGTTATTGTGAAATGCAATATAAAAGAAATCGTGCATGGTTGATAAGATTTATCGTGGTTGTCAAAATATTTGACAGGTAATGTAATCATTATCATTGTAGATTGTAACTGTACGGTTGAATAGTTGAGGTTCAACCGCAACTACCTTACCAGGTGTTACTTCATTTTACTCGAATTCAAAAGGATGGGGAATAATGGCGTTGAACTTCATGTTACTTGATTTGAACGGAAATATATTATTGATCGACGACATACAACCGATCAGCAATAAATTACTGAATGGAAATATAAGAAAACAATGATTACATGATGACGAATTTGATTAGGAATATGGTGTCGAATGGTAAAAGTTGCCGGTTTTTTTGACTACGTGATTAAATTATTATGGGCAAAATGAAACAAGTAACAAAATTAATACGAAGAAAATGATGATTGGGTAAAAGTAAGGAGAAATTGTGATGCGTTTAGCACCACACTTTTTTTTGGTTTGAACTTCTTTATAAAAAAAATTAGAAGAACAACGTGACTTGACATTCATTTTTACAGAAAAATATTATTTGAAGCATCTTGCATCCCACTCATATTTTATGCTTTGAAACTAAAGTTGGAGTCAAAGCGTTTCCTTTTAAATCAAGATCATCGTTCCTTTCTAACTACTGATTTCCACTTCCATGGTCACTTACAATCACTCCAACTAATACCATTTGATTCCTCATCAAAACCTGTAATGACAAGAACTAACTCGAACGAATCCGCATTCCAATGTTTTGCATTCCTAATGCTTCCCCAATGCATGTTTAAACCATTTTGGAAATTAAATAAATTTTTCTAGACTTTCTTAACATTAGCTTCACTTTTACACAAAGTTAGATTATTTTCAATATGTCTGTAACGACCCCACCGCTATGTCCGGTTTAGTAAAGAACATTACAAGTAATGTCGTCTGCTAATCCGGAGAATACGGCTTGTTAAGGACGATCGAATGTGAATATATCTTTATACTAACACTGACACGTCTTATTTACCTTTTTGAGGATCTGAACTGAAAATTTGACGTGTGTAGTATTAATACAAAGTAATAAACACACCGATTAAAAATATTTAAAATAGTATATAATATGGATATATCAGAATTAGAATCACAGATTGCAACGGACTAATATACGACATATTTCATAATAAGATGTGAGTCTACAAAATGTCAATACTAGACTCACTACAAGAAAAACAGTCTTTTATAGCGGCATATAGCCGCTATTAATCACAACCATAGCGGTTTGGTAAGCGCTGTATATCGACATGTTATAAAAAACTGTTGAATATTTATAACACAAAATATGCCGCTATGGTTTAGCTTAGTTTTATAACGCAAATTCGCCGCTATGGTACGTTAATTCAATAGCTCATTATAGCCGCTATAATACAGCTAAATCTCAACGGAACTGGAAATCTTTATAACACCATTTTGCCGCTATAAAATATTTATTCAATAGCTCATTATAGCCGCTATAATACAGCTGAATCTCAACGGAATTGGAAATCTTTATTGACAAATCATACATCTGCTTACATTTTCAGAGGAAACATCAATTCAGATAAATGTTGATCAAAATCACAATCTCAAATATGATGAACATGACAATACATTATCCAAAAAATTCATTAACATAATAAGGTTATAAAAGGTCGTCACAAATGTCCAACCATTAAAAGAATAAGGTCAAGAATAAACCATCTTTTTAATATTTTACAAGAGCTTATGTAACCCCCTGCAAACAAGGAATAGTGAGCATCTGCAAAAATTTTATTGCTTTCATCTGAAGCACCATCTCTGAGTTGCTGAAGTAGCAGAATTCAAGAAAAGGGCATATTCGACCTATCTTGTTCCACACGCTCTGATGATAACCGTCAGTTGGTGGTACATGGTACATGGTACATAATAAAACAGGCCAGTTAGTTACACACATAAAAAGAGCCCGAGATTTATCCTTAGCATATATATCAAGCGGCTCTTGATTCTCCACTTCATCCCAGTTTACAGCATATGTTTCATGATCCTTCCCACTGCTGCTACTGATAAAATAACGTAACTAACCCATCCCACATTGTAAACCATTATAATTAATGTGTTTCTCTTTCCCACTCTAACGTTTTCTCATATTTAACTCATACTCATAACACATGCTCATATCTCAATTTTGATGCTTGTTAAATGCCAGCCAATTCGCAGATTCCAAAAGAATTGCTTCCACATTTTTAAATGACACTGCCAATCTCAACTCATGGATTCTGAGCATTCTGCAAAATACTGCCTATCATATAACTTCTTTGCAAATATAAAAGAATGCTAGTTTTGAACGGCAAGTGTTCAGTGTGGCTTCTCTTGTTTACAATTGGCTCGCCATAATATTATATATACATTTATATATTGGCAAAGGCAGGCTTTAAAACTTACTGCAGAGTTAACATGTGAATAAAAATAGTATGTCTCACTACATTTTCTGGTTATTAATGAGTGTGGTTAAAAGCATATGATCAAAACCTGTATATGGACCTACTCTTTAAAATAATATTAATTGGCCTTCACATGTTACTTTTGATCCATTTTCATAAAATGGATGAAAATCAGTAGTAGTCTATTTTGATGTTCACATTGAATATATAATAGAGTTAGATGGAATGTAAAATTTGACATTTCATCAACCTCACAGCAAGGCATAATTTTCTTCAAAAGCTCTACCAACTCTTCTGAGATTTTTACATATGCAGGAAGAAAAGCTACTAAAGTTTCTACTTTAAAATTTTAATCACTTCAATCTCAATGATTGTACCAATAATTGTGATACAATACAGTATACGAATCACCTTTCATTATCACATAAATTATATAAGAATGTCGTTGCTAAGAAGTGATGATGTTACAAGCTACAAAAAGAAACAGTACTTCATACAAAATCAAAACTTTGCTAGATAAATTGATTTCCAGCTTTGCGGTAATAAATAACAGAGTTACTCTGTAACATCTGTTTTGTAAGGTTAACAATTGTTTCTTTCTTATAATTACCGATCTTTATGTGCATCTTCTTCTCAGTGTATATTTCAATACTATTTGAATTTCGGCATGTATTAAATTTCTAATCCGCAAAAGGAGCACTTATCTATTTTTGCCTTTTTTTTAATTTCAGTAGTGAGGGATTTTGTATATTAACTTGTAGTGCTTGGGGAACTTTCTCATTTTATATATTTCTTCATAGTTAAGTATCAAGTATTCGTTATTATATGCCCACAAAAGCTACTAACCAGAATCGACTCTCATGCTATATTACATCAATATGGTTTTAATACTTGCAAGGCAATGCATTAATATTTCAGAACTGATGTTTAATTTAATACCCTAGTGACTAGACAATATCTGTAAACTCCTAGGAGAATATGCATCTAACCTTACAGTGCATACCTCGACCAATTAGCCAAAAAAATTCAAACGGTTTTAGTCCAATAGTTTAGAAAATCAACTTCTAGAACTGATGGTAGTTAAACAATGTTCAAAAAAAGAGCCAGTTCTTTTTTTAATAACATATTGATAGTATAGGCTATGAGGTGTAATAGTATATGTACTCCAAATCTTAACTCAACATTTTCTTCTATCAAATAAGAGAATCGACTCAATATAGGTAGATTGGTTTTGGTCGAACCTGATTGCAATATTGTGATTTTGGAGTATCGATAGAGAAGTTTTTTCTTCTTTGATGAAGTGTTATCGATGGTCAGAACAACTTTGCCTGGTTCACCAATCTTGAAGCTGTTTTTCAAGTAAGCTTCATCGGTGGCAGTAAATTTTCTAGCCTTTTGAATAATAACTGTGTATCCGTTTTCTGCATCTGGAGAAAACTCAGCTCCATAACTCACTTCCCAGCCTAGAACTCTAAGCTCCCATATAAGTACACTTCCCTGTAACTCAACCAAAAAATAATAATAATAAGTTTTTTGAATTCTTTACAAATAGGTATAGAGGATGCAAGAAAGTTAACTATGTAGAAGAAAGTGATTTACCTCTTTAGTTGGAATTTCAACTGTGTGCTTGCTTGTAGGCTTAATAGTGACCTCAGTATCAGGATCGGCAACGGTGAAATCAGGATCATTATCCTTGCTAAGACCTCCATATTGAACAGGAACTTGTTCTGGTGCTATCTATCTGATCGAGCATACAACATAATTTTAGTAAAGTTTGGAATACACTAAAAGAGATGTATTGTTTGATTTTCTTTTTACTAACTTGAAAAGAGTTTCGGTGGATTTGGAAGGACCGGTAAAAAAAAACTTGCTCTTGGTTCTTTGAGTGAAGAATGGACTAATTACTCGGTTGTAAGCAAGATACCACCAAGGAACATTAATGAATATCTGTACAAAAAATGGTACATGTTATTAGCATTTCAATGGAAGTCAACACATCTAGCTTAAACATGAAAATTTAATGCTTGATGAGCATGTCCAAAATGTGAACTGAGATAGTAGAAAAGCTAGATTTTTGCATGCTGCATTACCATAAATTGAATTATCATATTGAAAATAATACCAGATACATATCATCAATTAATTAAATTGAATCATCAAACTGGAAATAAAACCACATTCAAATACGAGTTTATATTACTACAGCTAAATACATTAATTCAAATTTTCCTTATTAATATTGTCAGTATCTTTGTCTGGTTTGGTTGATTCTTATTAGCTTCTTTTAATTCATTCATTATATATACATTGCTAGTTCAAAAATAATAATCATTAATTTTACAATGTAATATAAAGAAGATGCAGTTCTCGGTATATATCTTAATTATAGCTTTCTTATACATTGGTAATAAATTGCAGTAAGAGTTTTAAAACTGATAGGGAGGAAGTTTTACCTAAGAAGCTTTATATATTCAACTTTACCACTTCCGTGCTTAAACATGTTTAATTTCATGTTAGGATAAATGAGTGTGTGAGTAACTCATTGTTAGTAAATACATATAATTAATTTAACATACTGCACTAAATACATAAAAGTAATTTATCATCCACATTTTCAAAAATAAAACTCATCAACTAGAATTCATTACATTAATTACATCATTAATTACCTGAGCATAAATTATATCCATCATAACCAAATAAATATGCATTAATAAGGTAATATTTATTTGGAGTAATTAAGGCTTACAATTGTTATGTTCTGTTTTTATCAGAAAAAAGTAGCTAGTTAGATTTTGAGTATTGGTTCATCTTAACGAGTAAAAACAAATGGAAGGAGAATGAAAAACAATTGGTGTCCAGGAAGGTAAGACCCAGTTATCATGAAATCTCAAGATTCTATGCTTTATTTATGCTTTAGTAAAACACATCATGGTTCTCTATTTTAGTTTGTCTAGCAAGTTTATATTTATTCATAGAAAATATAAAGACAATAAACTACCATTCTTGTAAAATAAGCATGCAGCGTGACCCAAATTGTTGTTCCTATGGTTACCCATGTGTAATTAAATATAATTTAGCTTTTAAACTTTTTAGTTTGCCAAATACCGATGCACTTGACTGAATTGACCATATCCTTCTTCTAAGCTCACTACAGGAAAAACCCAAGGAGCAATTTGAATTTTGAGAGAGGTTACAAAGTTCAAACTATTTTTGATGGAAGCAAACATGGAGTTAAGCCATATAGCGTGCAAATTGGGCCTACTGGAGAGCTATTGATTCTTGACTCGATTAATAGCAATATGCATAAAATTTCATTTCTGTTAAGTAGATGTAAGTACATTCGTACCACGCATTTTAGATAGTATATACATACCACAAACGTCTTGAACAAAAATCTGGTGGTTTTGAAGCTAGTAGGAGTTAACTTGCATCACCGTGGTACAATCACAATTAAATAACTACTCGAACAAACACTAATGCTACATTGTGGCTTCAAGATATTTGATGTACTACATCCAGTATTAGATTTTGGACGATAGTGATAGCTGAAACCAAGAATATATGGGCTGGCAGTCATATCTGTATCCTTAAATAAAGAACAATCTGTCCTTTGTAATGATGCTAGTATGCTTCAGTAGAAACACCAACAGCATACATGTGTTTATAATTATGTGTGTGTATGTTATGCATCCAACAAAGGAGTGAAAATTTGAATTTATAAACTAATTGAATTTTGTATCATATTTCCAATGTGTACAGGAACTTTTGGGAAAAGAAGCAAGCAAGAAAAGTATTTGTTTCTCATTAGTGTTTGCTATTATTGTTGCATTGCTTGGGATCGTCCTTGGCTATGTAGGTAAGTTGAAGTGGCAGATGTTTCTCCATAAAAAGCCAACGTCAAGAGGAATTAACATTAGGTGTAAAGATGCATTTGAAAAATATCACCTGAAGGCTTATCGTGTCCTATACTGTGTTTCTTATTGATTGTATACCAGCCCATAATCGTGTAGTAATGCTAGGTTAGCACCAAACATTAATTCAAGGATCAATTGAAAACAACTAAACTAATAATTATGTAGCAACTCATCTGAATTGGATGACAATTTCAGAGTTGTTTTTATAACGACCCAAAATTTATATTAATTAAAATTCGAATATTTAATTAATTTTAAATATTAATAAGTGAAATTTATAAGCCGAATAATTTATTTATCGAATATTGGATTTAATTGGACAATTAAATTGATAATTTAATAATTGAAATTCCAGAAATAATTGAAAATTGGGTTTAATGCGATTGAAAATGATTTATAAAGTTATATTAAATCATATTGGAGTTATAGTGATGTTTTAGAACTTTTAAAATTGAATTTAGAGTTAATCTGTGAAAATTGAATATTTTAATTTTTAATTATCGATTGAAAAATAGCCAATTTTCTAACTGTCTCAGAATTGGACGAAACTAGTTCCATTGGATCCGTAATAGTTTGTTATTATCGGATTTCAATTTTCGTAGCAATCGGAGTTGTCGTTTGACCGTGGCAGCTCGAAACGCATCGAAATTGTTTTAATATTAATTTGGCGAGTTAAAAATAGTCATTTTTCAAAAAGTCTCGGATTTCGACGAAACCAGTTTCATCGGATCCATAATGTGATATTATTGTATGATTTCAAATTTCGTGTCAATTGGATTTACCGTTTATCCGGGCCAAGCCAAAACGCCTTGGAATCGATTTAAATCGGTTTAATTTAAATTGATCGTTTAATTTCATAACTCGCACAGATGACCGAATTAGCTTTTGAAACCTATTCCATTGTGTCCAGAACGTGGGATAAACCCTAGAAACGCCGGTCACCGCGCGTAAATCGGAGTTTGAAAAATCGGAAATGAATAGTGTTTTTCGATAATTTTCTATAAAAAGAAGCATCACTGTCTCAAACTCGCAAAACCCTAGGTCAAGAGTGCAGCCGCCACTTTCATATTCTATGGCCGAAAATCAATCTTCTTTCCTCCTCAATCTCTTCAAATCTGTTCATCTATTCAAAGAAACTCCAACTGCAATGTTGTAAATCGTAATGAGATCTAACTAATCAACGGTTATGATCGAGTTTTATTGAGTGGATCAGCAGCAATTCGTGTTCAAAGTCATCGCATTCGTGCACGAAAATCGAGGGGTAGGGGCGACCGAGTTCGTCGAGATCACTGACGTTGGTGGCACACGTGTGCACGAGGGTGTGGAACTTTTCTGATCGTCGTCGCGGCGTTTGTTTTGGTCGCGAAAAATCAAAGACGAAGTGGCGGCATGGGTTTTCTCGTGTTCGACTTTCGCCTGGGGGAAGAAAGTAAAGTTTGCGGCCAGATCTGGGAAGAAAGAAAAGCAACGGCCAGATGATAGCTAGGTTAAAAAATTTAAAAAAAGGAGTTGTAAATTATTATCTTTTAAAATTCGTTCGAACTTTAAAACAACGTATCTTTTTGATGCGAGGTCGGAAAATTACGAAACGAACGGCGTTGGCTTTGTTTTGTCGAGCACTACGCTATGAAACTGGATTGGAGTCGATGGGAGATAGTGAAAATTTTGGGTAAAATTAAATGCCCGTTTAATTTTATTCGAAATAAACGCTGAAAACGGAATTAAAATCAAGGTGAGAATTTCTCACTCAATTGAACTGTTTCGATATATATTTTAAATAGTTAAATTTAAAATTGTTGATAGCGATTGATTTTGTGAATTGGATGATATATTGCTATCTGTTTGGTTGATATAGACCTTATACGCCGTTAGTAAGCGGAGGTTATTTATTAAAAACATATACCGTGATAATTTTACATTGAAGTGGAATTGCTATTATTTATGTATAGCAATATATATATATTGGAATATGTATATATTGGAGTTGATTTCCCGCATTGTATAGCGGATGAGACCCTATTGCACCGCATAATAGCGGATAATATTTATTAAACCCATATACCGCGACATTCCGTACTGGAGCGGAATTGGTATTGTGCTAACATCTGTGGATGCAGGGAAACAGGTTGGAGGGATCCAACTGGATTCCTCAACTATATTGATTTATTTACAGATATTTTGATATATTCTGTTATCATATGATGATATGTGATGCTTTGTTGTCATGATTGATTGTTTGGTGCTGTTGCATCATCGGATCCATTTTTGAAGTTCAAAAATAACGATATTGATTTATAAAGGATTTTTAAAGTGATTTTTGAAAATATACGTTTTATTGAATTTTGGAATTGATTCATTTTAAATAAATAAATGTTATAATTTTTATGTTATGAAAATTATGGGATTTGTGAAATATAACCAAAGAGTGATTTTTGAAATAAAAAGTTGATTTATTTATAAAATGGTTTAAATTGAGATTTTTAAAGTATTATAAACGATTTATATAAAAGATTTCTAAGATAAATATTTATAAATTAAAAATATAGGAATTATGAAACAAGTTTTATTAAGTGTTAAAATGAAGTATAAATGGATTTCACAAGTGAATAAAATTTATAGATTTATAAATTGTGAAGTTATAAAATGAATAGACTTTGTAAAATAAAAGATTTATAAATAATTGACTTATAAATCAGATTTTGGTTATAAAGTTGAGTTATAAATTGAATTGATTTATGAAAGGGATTTTATAATTAAAGTTTTTGTAAATAAAAACAGAATTTATAAACGTTGTTTTATAAATCCGAAATCAATTGAATTTGATAAATTAAACATAGAAGTTTATAAAAGGGGATATATTCGCGATTTTGGATAGCGAATTATCAATTATATGATAAGTGTAGTAATGGAGAGTTTGAATGGGAATTTTATTCACGATTTTGGACAGTGGATAATTCTTTAAGTAAAATGCGTAGGAATGTTGAAATGGGTTAATGAAGTTTATTCACGATTTTGGACAGTGAATACATTGTTGAATAAAATGGTTATGTTTTGGGTTAAGTATCGAAAACATAGATTTCAACATTCATTGTTGAAATAAACGTTTTCGAGAAATAAGGAAATGGTGGACTATAACACTGTTGTTATAGTAAATGGTTTCCGGAAGGAAATATTGTAGTATTGGGATTTATATATCTATCTAAATTTCGAATCCCTATACTAGTGATTTTGAGTTGTCGTAACAATGTTTTACGTAACATTCGTTTTGACTCAAATAAAATTTGTGAAAGAGAATGATTTCCTTATAGAATGAAATATATACTTAATTATGATTTAAGTATATCGAATATTTTCCAAGTGTTGAAAATAAATGATTTGTGAATTACTTATTTTTAAATAAGTATGGAAATGCTTTTCCAATATGAAATGAACTGTTTTGAGATTTTATCTTCAAAGATATATTGAAATGTGGAAATTGATTTGAATTGTTTTCAAATGGTTAAGTGTGGAAAATTTTATATCTTGTAAAGATATTTTCTGGAAATTAAATAATTTGGAAAATTATTTGGAATCTGATGATGTTGCGCATCTTTATTGATAGTTAAATAACCGACTATCAATATTTACCTTGAATGGGTATTTGTTGTGAATTGGATGAATTTGAATGCCACACTTATTTTTGAATAAGCGCTCACTATTCGGGTTAGCCGGGAAAGGACCATGAGGTCGTATAACCCATTCTGAATATGTGATACGTCGTTTTGAATTGCATTTGATGACCGGTGTTGAAGACCGGATATTTTTGAAAACGGAAGGATTACCGTCGAGTTACTCTACATCGGCTGATCTCCGATTTAGAGGTTTTATCACCCTTAGCGACGGGAAGTCCAGACGTGATTAGAAATTTATCCGGATGTGCAAGGGCTTCGTGAGAAGTGCCTTCGGTTCTGTTCGATCCCGGAACAGACTTGTATGGTTGTATGTCTGACGTTACAAATTGAGATATAAAGCTGATTTCTTTCAAATACATTTCTGTTGGTGGCGGAGAATTTATTCTTTTAGCTTAACATCCTTCTCTGAGACGTACGAGCTCAGAGGTTATGTAGTTGAAATTTATCAGCGATATATTCCCAATTTGGTAACGTGGCATGCTGAGTGTTGCTGTGAAATGATCATTGTTTGATCATTTGTGATATGATCATTTGTTTGATCATTTATCTTTGTGATCATTTCTTTGATCATTTGTTTGACCCGAAGCATGGCTTTGTGACAAAAGCGTAGCTTTGTGGACGAGACTTCGTCGAGCCTCACACCCCGGAAATGGTCAAAACAGGAAGGATGCAGCAAGGTTCTAGGGAGTAGCGCCCCTTAGTGTATGTCATTCCTTCTGGATAGAGGTGGTATCATGGTATGGAGCCCAGATACTTAACCTATGTTGATACTGCTTATTATGTGGTTGTTGCGAATCGAGGATCCTCGGGAAGATCGGTTATGATCGGGGGATGGCATACGCGTGTTAGTAGTTACCTATTTTTGCAGAGGTAACCCGGCCTTGTGTTGGCAGAGATCTAACCGTAATGTTAGGTTATTTCTCGGGACGTTTTTCCAGAGGCGTTCCTTCGTGGCATAGGAAGTTCCTTAGCCTGACCATTTGTTGGAAATCCAAAGAAACAATACGTGACTTGTACGGTTTTAGTTGTAGAACCTATCATTCACTTATGGTGGCGCCCCACTGTTTGGATGGTAGCTATAGTAGGCATAAGTGCGAAATGCCTATGTTGGCTAAGATTTATATTATACTTTCGAAATGTTTTCTACACTATGCACTGATAATAATATCAAAAATGATTTGATTTTGCGTATCAAGCATCTTTGACTATCATAAGGAGAAATCTCCTCCGATTCTGCGTTTTCATTGTGTGTGTGTGCGGGAGGCCTTATGATAGTCTCATTTTCCAAAAGCATTGCGAATTGACTTTAAAATTATCCTGTTGTTTGTTTTAAAGATAAACTGTTTTAAGTTCTCACACCAGTCACCATGACTGACCTGGAGTTTATTGTTTCCTTCCTAAACTCTGGGTGCCCACCAATTTCCACACGGGCAGTCTAGAGTTAGGTTATCAGGTCATTCTGGATTCGGGATGCTGTGGAGCTTAGTAGCGAGCTGGATGACGAGACGTACCACTTGTATATGATATTATTTATTCCGCTGTGTATTCTGTATGAGGACAAGTTATATAACTGTCCATTGTTGTATTGAGTTGTATATTGACTCTGATTGATGTATGTATAAAATGATCTAGTTCTTTGTTTTAAAAAAAAACTAGTGATTATCTATTATATATTGTTCCGCTGCGATATGTAAGATTCTGATATTGTTTCTGTTTCTGATGTTGTTCTTCTTTTCTTTTTCTTCTATCTTTTCTTCTACCTCTTCTTTTAAAACCCTTAGTATTTGGTTTTCCGGCATTCGTTGGTTCGGCAGTTGATACAGTGGACGTATCGATGTCGATTTTCGAAAGTCGAAGAATCGGGTCCTTACAGTTTTTTGCAACTTTTATATATTTTTATTTGAAAAAAAAGAAGGATCAATAGAGATGTGGGGTATTGATCCCCGTTGCTCGATAAAACGCTAACATGAAGAGGTATTAACATTAGGTGTAAAGATGCATTTGAAATATATCAGGGCTCTCAACCAAAGGCCTATCGAGTCTTATAACATGTTCCTTAACGATCATATACTGGCCCAAGTTAGTATCGTCTAGTATTACTAGTCTAGCACTAGCTGCCAGAGGGAAGCATTGAAGGAAGCAGTCCAAGACACATTAAATGCAAGGAAGGGTCAGATTGAAGAAACATGGTGGAAACTATAAACAGGCGGTATACATGAGAACAAAAAGAAGCAATACGAAATTAATAAACATGGATATAATAAAATCCGTACCTGGTATGAAGGTCAAGTTGAAGCAAAAGCCAGCGGTATGTTAAAATCTTTGGGTCACAAAATAGCATGTCATCACAAATTAGGTCAAATAAGCAAAACCTTATAGATTTAGGGGAAATTTCAGCGAATATAAAAGGGGGAAGTTCAGTGGTAGAAAATTACCTCTAACGAAAACGAAACTCTAGATAATAGATGGGAGAGGTTGATGAAGACAGAGCGCTGCATTATTGGTGTTTTCAAATCGGCTAAACAGAGAGAGCATTGGAAGAAAATGAGCAGTCGGAATGATGGAGAGGGAAAAGTGGAACGAAATGAAAGTGGAAAGATGGAGAGGGAAATAATTGAGAAACCCGCGGCTATGAAATAATTAGGAGATTTCGCGCTTTGTGAAGCGTTACATGTGAAATTGAGTAAAAAAACAAATAATTAAAGGCAAACAATAACGCTTTAGAATAATGCGTTATTAAATGGCGTTATTAATAATATATTTTCTTGTAGTGACTCACTCTAATATACATCATATCTTATAGTATTTTACACTTTGACCAAATATTGCTTGCTTAAAATAACATAATCAATGTTATTCATATATATATATATCCTCTATCACAAAATTTGATCCAGTTTAATGTTTGCTTTTATACAAGTTCTTTTGATCCATCTCAAAATTTAAATAAAAAAATTCTTAAAAAAATTCAATTCCACTATGCATCTTGGTATTTAATCGATTATACCAATAATTACAATTTTATTTTATATAAAACAAAGTTTTCAATTTCCTTTGTGGTAACCACACTAATGAAGATACCGTAGTGTTTAATAATTAATATCAAGCAGGTTATAAATTTTTAGATGAAAATTCCTACTCTATACTAATTCAACAATTATTTAGAATTTTCGAAACAATCAAACATCCATTAACCAATCAAACATATTTAATTATAACTTCTGAAAATGCTCAACGGAAAAGCAGTCCATATGTTCCCACTGTACAACTCTGATCACTAACAGATCAGGACAATACATGTGTATGCGCGCATTTGGGTGTGCACACACATTTATTCTATATAATAAAAAGAATGGACTTAACGGAATAGATAAAAGATGGTCAAGATTTAATACGAGAAAAGATATTTGATGCCTATGACAAATCCACGATGGTAAAATATTAACGCCGTTTAAAATTGGTCTCTCTGTTAATTAACATACAAACTCCTTCTATTCCATCTGCCCCACGTCTCTTCTAAACGGTTCTTCTAAAACTCCATCTTTTGTTTTCCTTCTAAAATTAACTGATCTATTTCATTTATTCATTTGCCGGCCCTATACAAAAATCATTTCCTTACTTTGACGTTTGCTTCGTAGATCTACCTTTTCTCCAACTTTAATTTGGATCTATCGAAACAATTATAGCAAAGAAGGTGGTGTCCTTTTCTATTGGACCCTTCCCTAATTTGTAAGAGTATTTTATTTTACCAAAATCCTTTTTGATGAACTATTTACAAAAGGCTTATAATATTATTTCTGTACAGATTATGAGGTGAAGAAAAGTAAAATTTATAATTGGTATTGAATCATTTCTTGGACAAAGTAAAAGTGGAATCGTCTAGACCTCATGGATAATGCTTTGACTTTTCTCTTCCTTTGGGTTTTAATATGTAATCAAAAACGAGATCCTTTTTGGGAAATACAAATCATATATGTGTCTATTATGTTTTCAGATATGATCAATAAGTTACTTATTATAATGGATTTTTTTTCAATTTAGCCCCCTTTTAAAACTAATTATCGCAAACACCCCACTTTAAAAACTAATATCAACTTTAGCCCTGTTTTGGCTAGCTCAGCCTTGAGCTGACCAAAACGTACTTGCGACTTTTCAAAAATCGCTAGAACAAAATTTTTTTACCAGAAACATGTAGGTGACTTCTCAAAAGTCGCCTACATGTTTTAAAAAACAATTTGGGCGACTTTTGAAAAGTCGCCAGTGGGCGACTTCTCAAAAGTCGCCAGTGGGCGACTTCTCAAAAGTCGCCCAAACGGGATTCTATTACAAAACCAGAACCCCACTTTCTTCCTCCTTCACTTTCTCACTTTCCTCTTCATCTCCAAAACCCCCAAAATGCCCCAAATCTGAAATTTTCGCCCAAATCCTAAAACATTTAGCATTTTGTTCAACAAATTAGAAGATGGCAAGCTCTTCAACGCGAGATGAGCCTGTAGGTATGGATAAATCAAAATTCTTTCAATTTATTGAAGAAAATTGCAAAATATTGGTTTTTAGGATTTGTAAGCAATCATTGATTTATGAGATATCTTAGTATTGATGAAATCATTGTTAAATTGTTGAAAAACAATGCCTAAATTCCTAGTGTTGATGTTGGAAAATAAATTTGAAAATCTTGTTAACTTGTATATGTGTAGATTACTCTGAGATGCTATCCAGACCTATCTATGGATCTGTCCTATATTTGCAACAACGACATCGACCGAATAATCCGGAATTCGTCGCGGTAAAATTCTTAGTTTTCGAAATGTCCAAATATTGAATGATATTGTATGTTACATGTTGATAATAATTTGTGATATTTTGACAGAGCAATACTGCAGACGGAACCATAGATCATTCGTCTAAAATGAATAGAGTAACATCTGCTCATCCATGTGTTATACAGTTGATAAACCAAGCCGGATTTGGACTGGTTTTTAGGGTGGGGCACATCCAGTTGGATCATCATCTTATCACTGATGGTGGATAGATGGAGGCCATGTGCTGGGGAGATGACTATCACATTGGGTGATATTGCGTGCTTACTTGGCATACCCATATACGGTGCTCTGTTGACCAACCCCGATCCAGTTGATTACCTTAGTTTATGCCAAGAGCTCCTAGGTTTAACTCCTCCAGCAGAGGAGTGGTGGGGAAACGAAATGATACAGACAAGATGGTTTAGGCAACAATTTGCGGACGACATACCAGCAGACGCCACGGAGATTCGGATTCAGCAACGAGCCAGAGCCGTTATATTGCATATTATTTGCTCGAGGTTGATATGCGATCATTCGAAGACACGGATATGGCTTAGATGACTTCCATTTATAGAAAACTTTGATGTTTGTCGCCAGTATTCTTGGGGCAGTGCAGTTCTAGCGTATACGTACTGCGAGTTGACGAGGCTTGCTTTGCAAAAGAGTGCAAGCATTGGTGGTTGTGTGAGTCTAGTACAGGTATTTCCATTATTTTCTTTCGCCAACGGTTATTTCATATTCTCTTATCCAACTGAAATCATGTGTCTAATATTATTTGCAGCTTTGGTGTTGGACTTATCTACATGTAGGTAGGATAACCATGAGGAGGAGGAGGGCGATTGATTTATCATTGTCATATGGTGTCAGGTATAATTAATTCTGTAGTATAGTACGTATAGTTGTTCGGATTTGATAAGTTACAATTTTATATTTCTACAGGTGGGTAGGACCTAAAAGCACCGTTTCATCGCCGAGGCGTCATGTTGCCTTCTATCGTAATGAGTTTGATGTGTTAGACTATCATTCTATGACTTGGACCCCATACGCAGATGTGCTTGGAGATCTGCCAAACTTATGTACCACTTCCATTCAGCTATGGACTGCTCGTGTTCCCCTCATTTGCTTTAATGATGTTGCCTATCATCTTCCCGACCGAGTGATGAGGCAGTGGTATGGCCCAACATTTACCGGAACAACCACCGCATTACAGGATTGATCCTCTCATTTGCTTTAATGATGTCGCCTATCATCTTCCCGACCGAGTGATGAGGCAGTTTGGTATGGCCCAACATTTACCGAAACAACCACCGCATTACAGGATTGATCCTCTTTATTTGCTTTAATGATGTCGCCTATCATCTTCCCAACCGAGTGATGAGGCAGTTTGGTATGGCCCAACATTTACCAGAACAACCACCGCATTACAGAATTGATATTGAAGCTGGGGAGTATGCTATGGCGATTGAGACATGGACCGAGCACTACATGCACATGCAACAGGAACTCGAGTTCACATTGTCCAAAGAAGAATATCTGTCTTGGTATTGGAACATCACGCATCGATATGTTCTTCGTGGCATCAAGTCACCTACAGCGCCTCCCGTTATTGCAGACCCTTACACTCCCAGAGCACCCCTCGAAAGGAATGCGGTACATAGTACGTACAATCTTTATTCAAATATTTGAAATTTATACTTTTCCTTGTACTTTATGTTATAGAAGGCGGACGGCATTTACTGTGCAATCAAGATTGTAGACGAGCTTGCACAAGAGGTTCCTAAAAGGTCGCAGGGGAAATGCTTTAGTGTAAAACGCATATTAGAATCTATTTTAGGGAGGAACAAATTAACAAGACCAAGACCGCCTCCTCCACCTCCACCAAGGCGCTCATCGAACATGCCATAGAAGCCCACGACATTCCTCCTACTACTCGTACATATCAGTGACGGAGACATTGAAAAGGCGCTTCTTCATCTCAAGAAACACAGTTTGAAGTTGCTCCCAGCCCTTCACAGCCTATAGATCCTACGCAAGCAAGTGAAGAGGAGGATTCGCCGGATGAAATTCCACTGTCTATGAGGAAACCAAGACGAACTCCACTAGAAATTTGTAGGTTGAAGTAGTGAGGATGGTATAAGTTGTTGATATGCTTTGTCCAGTTTTGTTTTGTTTAATGAATTGTTGAAATATTGGGATTAGTTGTTCTGTTGAATTGTTGGATGTCGGAATTGGAACGCAATTCTTGAATTGTAGGATGTTGGATTTTGAATTCAATTTTTGAATTGGTGGATGTTGTAATTTGAGTTGTTGGATGTTTGAATTTGATTGAAATGTTGAATTTTGATTATAGTGAAGTTTAGTGTATTGTTGAAAATGGTGATGTAGGGTTTCTGTTTTGAAACCCTGTACACACTTCTGGGGCGACTTTTCAAAAGCCACCGGATGGCGACTTCAGGGTTTCAAAATAGAAACTCTGCACACAACTTAGGCGACTTTTGAAAAGTCGCCCTAGTTGTGTGTGCAGGGTTTTAAAACAGAAACCCTGCCCTTCAACCTTCCTCATATTTCACTTTACCAAATACCAAAGAAAGAACCCAAAACCTAAGCCACATCTCTCTTCCACAATTTCAATATTTCCCGACGAAAACGAATATCTTTTAGAGATTTGGAGACACAACAAGAAGGTAAGTTAAGCACTATTAAATTTGTTTAATCTTTTGCAATTAAAGCTAATTCCAACATTGATATTTTCAAGAAAAAGGTTGTTGAAAATGGACAATTAGGAGCTTGACGATGAGATGATGATGAAATGTATGACGAATTTGAACAACAACGAGGCTTTGCGCCGGTTAATGAAGAAAATGTTGAGGTTTATTTCGTCCCTGAGACACAGGTTGAAAACTTGCCCCCCTCTAGGGGTGGCGGTACATCAACCTTTGTCGTGGTTAGCGGTGAATCTATATAACAATCACTTCATGGAAAATTAATGGATGTGCTAGCTCGTCTAAGCCTAACAATGCTAGTTCAAGCCGGACACCGCCTCGGGTACTTTGTTATTGCGGAATGAATGTGAAGTGGTTGTGTATCGGAATGAAAGGAATGCGGGCTGTCACTTTTACCGTTGTGAATCGTACAACGATAATAAGTTACGGTCTAACGATGTTAAATGTTGTAACTTTTTTAAATGGAAAGATCCGAAAATGTGTCCGAGGGGAGTTGCATATGCCCTTGAGATGCAAGCAGAAAATGCCCGTTTGGAGAAGTTGAACCTACAATATCGCAACACACTATTGAATAAGGGCGTACCATTCGATAAGTTGAGTCCTCGTAGATTGTGGGAGGAGAAGTAAATAGAAATTTGGGTGTTCATTTTTATGTAATTGAACTATGTATCGTTGAGCATGTATTATGACGATTTATGTATCACTAGCTTAAATTTGCATCTGTTTACGTATCACTTAGCAGTTATTATTTCTCAACTTACTTTCGGTGGAGTAATCCAATTCCAACACATAACAGTCATCCTCTCAAACAAACATAGCACATGAAATAAAAACACAAACTGTTCTTACATAAACAACATACGGCTTACAAACATCAAACCAACAATAACACGTATACGAAAACTAAGTAATTGAATTACAACGACTCCTTTTATGACCGTGCATACCACATTTACTGCATCTATTTGGACTTGGAGGCTGCATCTCGTCCATAGTGCCTTTAATTCTAGTAGACTTAGGCCTTCCTGGAGCTCGCCTTGTGGGGGGTGGAAGTACCATTTGACCTTCGTGTGGAGACCAATACCTTTTATCGCGTACGGGATGAAATTCTACAGAATATGCCGCTAGGTAATTCTGAATGGAGTACCAATTTGATGTAAAACCATAATGAGCTCTATTTGCACCATTGGCCACTGACAAACAAGCAGTCATCACATGGGAACATGGGAGATGCTGCAGTAATGGAATGTTGCATGTACATGAACAAGTGTTACCATCGATTACAGCTTTGTATTCATCTCCAAAGTAATGAATCACTTGTCATTCAATTTGACTGAAACGGACAATCCGACAACGTCTTGCATCGCTTGCTCTCTTTGCTATTTTTGCTTCCAATTTTGGCGTGATACAAAGTGTGGAATTCTTAGCTAACTCTCTTCTTTGGCAAAAGTAATCAACAGATCGATAGAAGGTACATGCAACAAGTGCTCTAATAGGAAAAGATCTTGCACCCCTAAGTACACCATTAAAACTTTTTGACGCATTAGTCGTTATAACATGAAAACGACCACCATCATCTTTACATAATGCCCAATTTTCCTCCTTTCCACCCAAACTTCTCTCTATCCAGTTGTGTGCTCTTATACTGGTGGTTTTAATTTCTTCATGAATCTTTAAATACTCAATCTCCTCCGAGGCACATGCAGCAGCGTAGAATAAACCGGTCAATCGTTTGTCTCTGAAACCCGCTGCTTGAAAATTAGCTTTCAAATGTCTGGCACGGTATCTATGTTTATGTGGGATAAACCATTTTCTCTCCAACGCTGTAGGTATTCCTTTCATTCTATCAGAAATGAAAGTGATATGACGATTGTTCACGCTGTGAATGAACCTTTGCATGCATGCAAAAAACCAACCCCAACTATCAATGGACTCGGACTCAACAATGGCAAATGCCAAGGGATATAGCTGATCATTTGCATCAACGGCGGTTGCAACAAGTAAGGTACCTTTGTATTTACCATATAGATGTGTACCATCTCTTCAAAGCAAAGGTCGACAATGGACAAATCCCTCGATACATGGCCCAAATGACCAAAATGCACGATCAAAAACTCCGTACTCATCAGTAGTCACATGTCCTACGCTTCCAGGATTTGTTTTGCATATTTTACTGAAGTATTGTCGTAGGTTGGAATATGACTCTGCCCAATCACTGTATATTCGTTCAATTGCCTTGCTCAATGCTCTCCATGCTTTCAAATAGCTAATTTTGATAAATAATCGTTCCTCCATTAGAACCTGCACCGTTCCAGCCATAATGTTCAAATCGGGTTTCATGAAAGGCATGATCTTCGATACCATAAAAGATGATGTAGCTTGCCTATGATTTGAGTTCACTGTACGGTTAATGCATGTATGATCACTAGGATATTTTTTAATAACCCACCATCTGGCCTGTATCTTTTTTGAGTCAATAGCATGTATTCTCCAAGGAGAACTGTCATCGACGTTGCAAATGGCGGTGTATTTTGCTTTGTTCGATCTTATTGGCTTAAAGGACACCGCATGTAAGATTGACCATTCTGATAGTTGTTGCAGAAATTTAGCTTTACTCTTAAACACCATGCCAACTTTGAAACCGGTTTGTACGCTGGAAGATGAAAATAATTCGTTGTTGAAGTTTACATTTGCTACAATCGACCTAGCCATAATTTGTGTACTGCACAAATCATTATCCAACGGTATCTCCATTTCTGGTTCATCATTGTCTACACAATCTGGTTTTGCACCTCCAAAATCGTAGTCTAATGGATCATTGTTTACTTGCATATTTTCCATCCAGGCTGTATCAACCTCTGGTATTGACACAACAGACATACTATCAAGTGCAGGAACATCTTCAGCTTGTACATCTTCTTAATCATCTACATCTATATCATCGTTGTAGATAGTTTGACCCGCTAGTTCATTCGATGGTTGGACGTATGACTGTGTAGCAGTGTTGTTTGCTGCGAAAGCAGTAAATAAATACATCAATTTTAGTTTATTTCTACATACCAACGATTTTGCAACATATTGCAATATTTAACTTACTTTTGGCTTAAATGGTAAAATTCGGACGAAGTTGGCTGCTTTCGTTCAGTTGTATGGCTACTCGATGCTCTAGCACTTCTTTGAATGGAATTCTGAACTGGAATAAAACTACACGGGAATACAAATTTAGTATAATAATTAAATCAATTCAATATACCAGATCTGTATGTTATCACGGCTAAATGATACCTTTGACTCATTCGTGGATAGCTGTCCAACGTCAAACAGGGATAGGTAAATTGGACATTTGACTGCAAACTCATGAATGGATGAAAACCATAATACATTTGTTGTTGCCCGTATTACGATATGTGCTGAGTCGGATGACTAAAACTAGGTGATGGAATTCCTTGCCCAGTACTCATGTTCCCCACCATTCTAGAATATTCTTCAACGCCAAAATTTGTTACGGGTGCTGGTGTTGGTTGTTCTGCAACCGATCTTCTATTTTTCCCAACAAACAACTCAATAGATTTAGTCGCAGCAGCAAACATTGATTCAATATCGTCGTTGTCAACAATTTTGATTGCTTTGGATCCAGAATCTATTGGCCAATTGCAAACTATATCAATATCGTACTCTTGCGGTTTTATCTTTGTTGCTTTGTAAACCGACTCTTTCAACCGCTCAAAAGTAGAACCTCTTCGAACTTTAGCCGGTTTGTAAGATCCACTAAGATATTTCCCACATGTTAAATCGTCAATAACCAATCCACCATCATAATAGCATATGTTTGGAATAAAACTAGGAGCCATTCTACATCAACCACAAAAAAAAGTTTGCAAACTAATTTGAAAACTTAGGATTTCTACTACATACCTAGATTGGATTCAAGTGGATGACGGTTTGCTATGCTTGAGGTAGATCTTCGAAATCTAATTCTTTTAAGGAGATTAAATGCAATTTAATCAGGTTTAAAAAAAATTGAGGTAGAGGGTTTTGGGTTTTTTGGAGATAAAGAGGAAAGTGAGAAAGTGAAGGAGGAAGAAAGTGGGGTTCTGATTTTGTAACAGAACCCCGTTTGGGTGACTTTTGAGAAGTCGCCCACTAGTGACTTTTCAAAAGTCGCCCAAATTGTTTTTTTTAAACATGTAGGCGACTTTTGTGAAGTCGCCGGTGGGCGACTTCTCAAAAGTCGCCTACATGTTTTTGGCAAAAAAAATTTGTACTAGCGACTTTTGAAAAGTCGCCAGTACGTTTTGGCTAGCTCAAGGCTGAGCTGCCCAAAACAGGGCTAAAGTTGATATTAGTTTTTAAAGTGGGCTGTTTGCGATAATTAGTTTTAAAAGGGGGCTAAATTGAAAAAAAATCCTATTATAATATTTTTTTATGAACTTAATATAAAATATTGTATATGGAATAAGTTCTCTTCATTTATGTGTCTATTATGTTTCAAATATGATCCTTTTCTAATTTTAATAAGTAATTATTATAATAGTTTTTTATGAACATAATATAAAATGTTGTATATAGAATCAGTTCTCTTCATTTATGTGTGCATACCAACACAATGCTAGACATGGTTGCGGGAAACATGTGCTTTGACTTGTTATAAAAGTTAAAGGCATTGTGAAATTAAGAAGTTTTCTAACTCTTTTGCCTTTTACAAAATGCAATAGTAGGTAGAAAGATAAAAGTGATCGGTTAATATTTTTTTAGTTCATGTTGTATACAGTTGGTCAAAGCTCCAAATTGGTTGAGTAAAATATTTGAATAGGAGTAATTAAGTTAGGGAAGCTAGTAAATTACCACAAAGAACTTGAGCGATGGGATAAGGAAGGAGAAGGAAGTGGTGGTCACACTTAATTTTGAAACTATCCAAAGTAAAATGATTCGAACCTTGATTTTTGAGGTAAGGCAACATGTGTTTATCCTTGGTTTTGTTTACTTATGATATTAATTGTGTTTAATCTATGTTATGCCAATTTTCATGATAGGAATATATTGATTTAACTTCTCCAATAATTGCATTTCTTCCTTACGTCACTTTTTTCCTTCCCCAAAATTCAACCCTATGTGAAGTCAATGAATGCAGTTTGCTTTCAATTCATTTTGTTGTTTTAGGACTCGCACAAATCATATAAAATTATATCTAATAGTTTATGACAAACTACACAACATCAACTAGTTTTTTTTTTGAAATGGTACTTTATATACAACATATCACATGTCAATAAACATTCAAATCACGCTACGCAAGTTTCGAACTTGCGACCTCTCGCACCAATGTCGAATCTCTTAACTACCGGGACAATGGTGCTTATCAACATCAACTAGTTTTTAGGTTCAAAATTTATACTTTACATATAATTTGTTCATGTTCCCTAATTTGTAACCTTATTATCAAAAGTTTGATTTATCAACTCATTATATACAACCTAACACTAGATTTTGTTATAACATCTTCCTAGGTTAATGAGCTCAATCGATATATAATGGTAATGACAAATTTTTAATTTCAGTTTAAAACAATACCATACCATAAAACCGAGCTATACAAGTTTGAAATTTGATAATTTAATTCCTATTGATGTAAATTTCAAAAAATATAATGCTAAATAATTGCAGATACAATATTAACATCGGCTATATTAGTTTTTGATAAATCAGGCAGTGTAATAAATAAGATGTGTTAACATTAATCCTCGATTTGAAGGAGTGAAGTCATTCGAAAAGAGCTCTGTTTTCCATCCCTTTTCATAGATAGACGAATTGGTTAACTAGTAATTAATTGCTATTTTTGTTTTTTTCTACATTATTTTCAATACCTATGTTAACCAAGAGAAATACCAAGAAAACTAACAAAGAATATTAATAGCTAATTTGTAATATATATTTCAGTTAAGGATCATATGATATAATTGGAATCTATAAATTTAGCATGATATAAATCAAATTTGATAGTAAATAATCAATTTTTATGTATCATCGTTCGTTAAGTAATTAAATAACCTCATTATAAAACATTTGGTGTATTTACCTATTCTACACAACCTAATGCTATACTTTTTTTACTATATCTCCCTAGGTTCATGAGACCAATTAATATATGACTTTATCTATTAATTCCAACTTCAAATTATATATTCAAATACCATATATGCTGATATTATTCTATATATAATATTTGTACTATAGCCAACCAAATGATGTGGCACTATAGTATTAGGTAACCAATTAAGCAATACATTCACTTTTGATGTGTTTCCACACACGCGCGCGCATATATACATATGTATATGTATGCATATATATACATATATATGTATGCGCGCGTGCACACACACACACACACACATATATGTATATATCCAAGTATGACAAAACAAGCTTTCTTAATCTTTAAGAAGTTAAGGAAAAATGATAACAATAATAGCAGTGTGCCGGCAGCAGCAACAACAATGATCGTGGTAGTAGTAGTGGCATCAGTGGAAGTGTTAAGGACACGAGAGAATGTAATGATGTGGATGTTATTTTGAGGTTCTTGGTCTAGCATATTGAATTGTTGGTTTGAAGAAGATTTTGCATAATTTAGATGTAAATACGATTTTTGCTTTGTTAAGCGTATCAGTACTTCCTATCTTCAATGGATAGATGGCATATTTGGATTACATAGACTCAATCCATGGTTTATATTTCTAGAGGATGAAATTTTAGTAGAATCAAACCAAATACAACTTAATGAACCAATTACCAAAATTTCGTAAGAACTTTGGTAGCAACATCTATTTCCCTCAAAGCTTGTTTTGTTTTATTGAAACTTCATACACCAATATTTCAATAAAATGTTATTGACCTTGCCATAGATGCCTGCAAACACTTCATTTATTCATGTCGAAACCTGCCTAGATAGAAAATATTTTAAGAGATTGGGACGATTTGACGTAAAAACTAGATAGTGAAGTAGATTACTAAATTACCTTACTGAGATTTAGATACGCTAAAAAGTTGGCAGATGATTTCAAATGTTAAGGGCCGATCAAACACGTATAGATTCGTTACAATTACAGCAACCCTATAATTATGCTTTCCAATGGGTGATGGAGGTATTTTGGCGTGAATGGTTGTCACCTATGTTGATACCGCATATATTGATTTTGATGACAACAACCATATAAATATAGGTACCAATGTTTTCTCAAGTTGAATAGAATATTTTGCAGGATATTATACAGGTTTACACAATTACAAGATAATCAAGTTTGAAGACTGATCAGTAAAAAAACTAGAGACCAAGATTCAGAGATGATTAAGAAAACTGAAGGCTCGTGATTTAAAGAGAAAGACATGAAGAGTTCAAGACTATAGTTTATAGTTAATAGACGTTAGATTAACTTGTTTAAGTCCTTGAATATCAACTTTTTTTTTGAATACTCTCTTATCAAAATATTTATTTTATTTTCAAAATATATTTCTAAAAATATTTTATAAGAGTTTTATATATAAAATCTTTAAAAAGTATGTTTAAATAATTTTATAAAATCTTAGAATTTTGAAATACCTTGAAAGTGTTTCTGGTTTTCAAAATAAATAAGGGTATGGCGACATACCCTACCTATGTATGTCAACATATAAATTGTTGAAGAGGTGCCTTTTGAATTTTGAATAGTTGTGATTTTTGACCGCATCTCTTCATGAATAGACAGATCCCTTCAAACACTATGTAAAGGGGACTGGAAAATGAATTTTTATAACTACTTTCTCCATATTCTTCTTACTCCAAATTCTCATTATATATTTCACAAAATCCACTTTCTATGCTCTTCAAATTCATTCAAAATTCAATCTCCACTTCAATACACTCATTCTCTACAATCTACTCACAGATTTGAAAGTATTCTCGCATCAATTCAAAGATTAAAGTGCTATCAAAGGGCTATAGGATATTTTGTATTCAAAGTACAACTATTTGTATTTGGAATTAACCACTCTCTACTACTATTTGTGTGGATGTGCTTGTTGCCCATTCAAATCAAGTGGGTGTGCTTGTTGCCCGTTCGAATCTAGTAGGTGTGCTTGTTGCCCATTTAAATCAAGTATGTGATATTGTTGCCCGGTTAAATCATGAGAGTCTACCCTAAGCTCGGAAAGTTGGGAGGGTATATCTTGTTGTCTTGAAACCAAGATTGTATTCTGGTTTGTTTGCTACTTGATTAAAGTAGGCATTTGAAAGAAAATATGTACATATACTGTACATGACTGAACATAGGATTGTTTATTATGAACCAGTATAAAACTCTTGGTGTCGTCTCTCTTACTTTTACTTTATTTTACTGCATTTGTATACATCTGTGACTACCTGTTAATATATATATATATATATATATATGTGTGTGTGTGTGTGTGTTGATTTATTTGTGTTTTGATTTAGATTTTAAAACTATTTAGAAAAGATCTATATATGTTATAAGCACTATTCACCCCCACTAGTGTTAAGATATCCTTAATACCCATTTACACTACTATAATTTGTACTACACCATTTCCCACATTTGGTATCAGAACCTTAGGTTTTCAAAAACTTGTTATTTGATTTTTGAAAAGTATAAATGGCTAGCAACACTGGTAGTACACTTTGGTAAAAGGACAATCAAATATTAGACCCCTACTATTTAATAGTAGTAATTATGCTTACTGGTCATGTAGAATGAAAATCTATTTGCAATCCAGTGGTTTAGATATTTGAAACGTTACACAAAGTGAATATACTGAACCCCAAACTGAATATTCACAATGGACACCTAATCAAAAGACACAAGCACTAAATAACTCAAAAGCCATGAATATTTTATTTTGGTCCTTAAATAAAAATGAATTTAATCAAGTTTCAATTTGTAAGTATGCCTATGAAATTTGAAGAACATTGCAAGTCACACATGTGGGCATTAGTAAAGTAAAATAAACTAAGTATTCCTTGCTAACCAACTAGTTCCAACTTTTTAAAATGAAACTAAATTAGTCTATTTCTGACATGTATTCTAGATTTCCGGATATAGATCATTCATTAGTTTCATTGGGGAAAAATTGATCAGAAGGGGATCAAGTTCAAAAAATCCTTAATTCACTCTCTTCTAAGTGGGATCAAAAGACAGTAGCAATATAGGAAGCCAATGATATTAGTATATTAAAAATTAAAGAATTAATTTGTAATCTAATGTCCTACGAAGCATAGTTGCAGGGTAGAAAGGAAAGTAAGGCGACCGAAATGAAATCAATTGCATCAATGCAACAACTGATGATCAAGGTTCATAAAATTGAAAACAAAAATTCTGAAAACGGAAATGTTTTTAAGTGTTATGATTGTGGTGAATCTGGCAATCTATAAAGGGACTGTCCACATTAGAAAAAACCAAAGAATTCACCAAACATTTATTCATTTAAAAAGAGAAAAATGCTTACAACACAACTTTGAATGATTCTGATGCAACGTCCAGTGACAACGAACCAGACACTGAAAATGTCAACATGTGCTTCATGGTAATGGAAGATTAATTAGATCAAACAAACAAAATAGCAAAATCAATACGTTTTGCATTTCAAATATTTTTTTTCTTCTAGAAATTGCCTAATGTAGGAAAAAATATATAATAATAATAAGTATATATGAATATATATATATATATAATATGATAAGTATATAAATACATATATATAATATAAATATATTTCTTTAATTTTTATATTTTGAAAAAACTTTGGCATATATGTCAATATATCTCACGTAGGTATGTTAACATATCAGGTAGAATTTGAGGAATCATTTCAAAATTAAAACTTTTGAAATTCCCTCCCTTTTGCGTTAATTTCAAATTTGGAAAAGACGGCTTTTTACTTGTCACATGACAATTCAAACTCTATTTATTCACTCCTTCTTACCTCATTGTCTACACACACACTTTATTTCAAAAATCAAATATATTCTTCACTCTCTTTCCACCAAAACAAACCAATAATGTCTTCCTCAAACCAATGATTAAGAGTCCATTGAAACATATATTGAGTATGCAATTTATGGTAAAGTCTTTTCGGGAAGATTTGCTAATTTTAATGAATTTTATTCCTATGGTTTACAAGATTTTGCTTTGGAAAATGGTATTTTTGATTTAACCAATTTATCTCAAAATGATTTTGATTACTATCTCGATTTGGCTAAATTGTTTTATGCTAATTTAAATGAAAAGTTTTATCAAGAAGAAGAAGTTCAAATTTGGATTAGTGTAAAAGTTACTACTATTGTTTTAGATTGTGAAACTCTTGGTCAAATTCTTGGTTGTAAAAGTAATGAAAATAACATCTCCACTTTTGAAATTGATTATGAAAATAGAGAAGTTATGCATGATTTGTTTTCAAATGATGAAGAATATGGTTTTAAAGGAAAAAATCTTAGGCCAAAAGAAAGGTTAATAAGTCTTATTTTATATAAAGTATTACACCAAGAACGGGAATTACAATATCCCCACTTCAAAGCTCCTTTTGCTATTTTCGGAAAATATGATATAAATTGGGCTCAAGTGATTTCGGATGACTTTATTCAAAAGAAATTTTCTAGACATGAAAACACACTTTATCATGGTGTGTGCCTCACTAGAATTTTCAACTATTTTGGTATTGATTTAAGAGGTGAACACATTTTACCTCATAAAAGTTTCGACCAAACAAACCTCTCTCTCATGCATATTTATTTTAAATTTGAACCCTATAAGTCTCTTACCGAAAAAAAAAGATTAGCAAGAGAAGAAGAGCAAAAGATTCTTCAAGAAGAAGAAAGTGATGATATTGAAATAGAAGAGAAGGAAGAAAGAGAAGAGGAAAAGGAGGAAATGGATACATCACTTGACAGCTATGACAAACTATCTCGCTATCCAAACAAAGAGATACTTGGGAATCAAGAGAAGTTTCTTAATAATTAAATAAATCTTAAGTGCCCTTTTAGTAAGAAGTTCACTAGCCTCTCAAATAAAGGGGACAAATATTTTAGGAAGATAATAAGAAAGCTCGATGGAAATTCTTCTTCATCATCATCATTCTAGATTTGTTTAGCTATCTTTATGTTTTCTAGTTTTTACTGATGTTATTTTTATGTATTTTTCCTTATATTTATGTACCTCTCTATTTTATTAATGAAATTTGCTTAGTGACTTCATTGTCGTGGTTAAATATGTTCTTTTATTCTCTGGAATAATGAACCAAAATAATATAAAATTAAAACAAAAGCAAGAACATGAAAATTACTGCATGTATGTCGAAATAGGTCACCTATGTATGTCGACATACTTTAGTTTTTCGAGAATTTGAAATTTAAATAAATTAGTTATTTTTTGGAGGGATTAGTTATTAATCCGAATTTTCACTTTTATAAAACCATATTTCTTCCAAGAAACTTAGAAATCAATTCATCCTCTTATTTTA
This sequence comes from Allium fistulosum, assembly GCA_030737815.1. Taxonomy (NCBI): domain Eukaryota; kingdom Viridiplantae; phylum Streptophyta; class Magnoliopsida; order Asparagales; family Amaryllidaceae; genus Allium; species Allium fistulosum. Next base: position 6,874,643 of record JASFAW010000015.1, read on the forward strand.
TTCCTCTCTACATATCTCTTTTTATAAAAATGAATTCAAACATCAATTTTTCAAAACAAAAACTTAGTGACAACCTAGAAGAAACCGTTCAATCATTCAAGAATGCTCTTTGCTTCGTACTTCGCAATCACGATGCTTGGAGTTGAGTCAAATGCAAATAATCAAAGAACAAGAAATATAATTTGATTCTCTTCGATTTTTGATTTCTAGTTTCACCAAAGAGTTCAAAGCAACGCATTAGAATGCTCGAACTCTAAAGCGAAAGTGCAACATGAAGATTGGAAAGTTATCAACACCGATCCAATCTTTAGATCTGAAGGATGGGTTGAAGTTCAGAAGAAAATCTAGTTTTAAATTGTATTTATTATTTGTACGTTTTTAGTCTGTATAATTAACTCTAGTTATATTTGTACTTTTTATGTAATTAATTGTATAGTTGTGTATAGATTGTGATGTGTGGTTGAAACAAATGTAATTATGATTGTGTATATATATAGTTATCTCTCAAAAATATTATTTCACAATTAATATTGATTTTGATTCCATATACAACATCATCACATTTCATAGTATTTAATATATGTCACATTTAGAGGGAGTCTATGACAACCTGCACCTCAGTGGGCCCGAATTTTCGCTAAATCGAAAACCCAAGTCCACCAAAGTACGAATCGTTGGTATTGGTATCTTGTAAATAAACAAAAGTCTATAAGATCGTTGTCGATAAAACACTTAATGGAATAGTAAAGTATAATAAATTATATGATTACTTACCAATGTTGACACCTTCGATCTCTAGTGCCCTTGTTAGTATCGAGCTTGCATAAGCAAATCTGTCATTCCACCGTTCCCGCCTTGTACTGGTACATGTTCCTCTAAAGCTATCCTATGGGTTGTAATGAGGAGGGGGGGTCAAAACAACATTCTGGTGACTGTAAATTACACACTTTATACATAACACTAGTTTTCCCGATGAACTTCCATTACATGTTATGTTTACTGTCTTACTTAGTCGTCTTGACTTCACGTATGCATACGATATGCCACATCTACTCGATGTGGACAATAACTACATACATATATGTATGCATGTATGTGTAAGTACCATATTCACCGCCAGTATCCGCAACTCTGCACCTCGTTAGGATCCATCGTCAATGCTGTATCATGTCCTCGCCGCCGTGCATACTAAGGAACTCCCGTAGTGCCTAATAACGACATTACAACTATTTGGCCGTGTTCTATCGTTTTGGAAAGACCTCCATTTAAAAGGTTATCTGGCCTTTCCTCCTAAATAATAAACAAACTAACAAACAACTATAAGGCGGTGCATGTCCTAAATATGATCTCACTAGTAGGAGGTGTAGTTCATTTAGGCGTAACCTCTATCTTTCCGCTGACTGCTCAGGACCAATGACGACCTCTACCTATGTAAATAGCTCCTACTCCTCATATATATGGTACCAATCTCACTGTCATAGCGTCAGGTATACACTCACCGTCCCATTTATATTGCCTAATGCAGTCAAGGAACCATTTGGTTACTTAAAACGTACCCCCTAAAAGGTTGAAGTTGACACTAATTGCCCTTTGACACTTCGATCGAGGCGAACTCTCCTACTTTAGTATATTCCCTTCACCTATACGCGAATGTATAATTCCACGAGTAATGCAGTTGGTGATGTCTCACATCAGTACAATGTATACATAACTGTCGATGGCCCCTTTCGATGAGCAAACTTCTATTGTCTAACATTACTGACCTCGCATCCCAACCCACACTAATGACAATGTCATTCTTAATTAATCTAAGTTATTGACTAGATTCAATAATTCATACCCGTCATAAACGCATACTTGAGGCTATATAAATTTATTTAATTACTACGCCTCTTATGTTCAATTATTGTATTTTGTTATTTTTACACAACCTACTTCCTATTCGTTAATGCCATTTTAATGTCATTTACCGCTTACTTCTGATCTAATTGATTAATCACCTTTTACTACTTAACTTCTACTTGATATTTTTAAGTATATTATACAGTTCATTTTTAACTGTTACTATCTTTCTTTGATTACTATAATCTTCTTAATTACTCACTTTGGTGTTTTACATATACTTTATCGCCTATTGTTGATTTTCAAACCTATCTCGTATGTAGACTTATAATTGAATTATTTTTATTATCTCTAGTTACAGTACTTTGGTTATACTTAGGGATTTCTACCTTTTAATGTGTTGGAATTACATCCTCCAAAAGAAAATGTTAACATTGTAAATTTCCATAACTTACCTAAAAGAGGGCTTGTGTTACATTTGAAATTACGAGGAATTATATTTTTGTTATTATTGAAATAGACCTTACAAAATAAGGTAAACATCCCTATTTTGTACATCTCTTTCTTTTAGGCATATTCCTTGTTATTTCAAGCATTACACATTTGTTTATTCATAAAACTGGATAATTTATAGAAATTTACATTGCAACACACTTCATTTCAATGGATTAAAATGCAACTTAAATCCTAGTCCAATTTATAATAACATCCAATTCACATTTACTCACATTATCGTTTAACCAACAAACCTAGAATTACTGCAAAATTTCATTAATTTAGGGACCACTTTTTCTCTTACTTTTTAGATTCATATACATGCAATATTATATAAAAGTCAATCATTCACAGAATATGTAAGTATGATTTATCAATTCATTGCATGTGTATCTTTAAGTCTATAACTCCAAAATTATTTTTAATCATACGGGAATAGATTTACAACGATATAAATCCAATATTATATATAAAAAAATATAATTTTCCACTCACTCTTAAGCTTCCAAATCTCTAGATCTAAACCATGTTATTCCTGTTTGACTCCCTTTTCTTCCTGCCATAATATGTACCGAAAGAATATGCATATTTATTACAAATTTATATCTGGGAAGAGATTTGAATTTAATTTAGATTTGAATTTGTGATTTTACATTGGCTTTGGCGATTCGATTCGATCCTATTATTCTTCTCTATTATTCTCCACTAATCTCCACTTGTATATACGTATATAGATTATAGTTTTATTTAGATTTAAAAATTTATGGAGAAAGGAAAATGGCAGAGTTTCGCCGTGCTTTAGAAAATATGAGAAGGAAAGTTAGGGGTTAGACCTTTATTTATAGGAACACGAATCAATTCCATCTGTTGGATTTAAATTTATTAAATCCGGACCGTTTGGCCTAGGTTCAATTTCACCGCCACTACAGCCACCAAGTCGACCACTATACCCCCATCGTTCGATCAGCCGGTCCCAATTAGGGGGTCGATCGGTCGTTGTATATATGTTAAGTTTATTTTTCTCCTTTTATTTGCTTTTGCAACCAACTTTATTCGATCGGAGATTAACGTTAACGTTAGTTTTAATGTTACTTAGGGATGAAGTCTTAGTTTACCGTTAATTACAATTTTCATTTTCTTTTGCGTTTAATTTATTTATTTTCTTCCATGCTTGCTTAATTAGATATATTTAATTGAACGCTATTAATTTACGTTTATATTTAACAGTTGCTTAAACGCTAAGCTAATAGTATACTGCCTCCATTTTTTTAAACTTGAATATTCATTACCTTCACCCCCATAAATTCTTATTTAATTCCTTTTCAATGCTGATTTAATTAGATTTATTGCATCCATTTCCTTTAATGTTAACATTTGTATTTAATGCCCATTTTAATGTTATATTATTAACATTTACTTTCTTCGTTCGTTTTGAACTATTTCCGATCTAAAAACTTCAAACGTTAATAACCTTTTCGTTTAAACTTCGATCGTAAAACTTTATATATTAAAATTAATCAGAAAATCGCTACGAACGCAAAGGTGCAAGTTTCATAGCCAAATTTTGATGTTTCTAAAAATTCCATTTTGAGCTTTAATAATTATTTAATAATTTCTTTTGAATTCATCATCGTTCAATTTACGGGGTGTTACAGAGTTTATTTTTCTTTACCCATTTTTGTTGATGATAAAAAGGTATAACGAATGGCTTTTTGACCCCCCAAATATCGGTACTAATACATTCATGGTATTCATGTGCCGAATGCCTAAGTTTCGGAAAGACAAAACGTTAGGGTAAAGATAAAGAAGAAAAGAAAAGGAACAAGAAAGAGGAGAACAAAAAAATCAGAATCTCACAACAGAATGGTAACATATAATATCAAAAGATAATACACAGAGCTACTCTAATATATACAACATTTCATAGTACTATCATTAGTGTGAACAGTTGTAACAACCTGTCCTTACAATTACTGATATATATACATAAAGTGATGCACTGGAAATAAAAATGCTATGGTAGGTAAACATCCATCTCCTCTCCATGATCTTAATGAACATCAACGAAAACCTGCCTTCCTCAGACTACTCGAAAAAACATCCATGGAAACAAGTAAAAAATAAAACCATGGGTCAAACATAAATCTGGTGTGAGAAACTCAAGAAATATGCATGATATATAACATCACCTTTTGAGATCGTCGTAACAGTTACCCCCTCAAAAAAGCCAACCATCTACTAAGTACATATTGCGATATAATAGATAATGTCGAGGGTGAAGAATATAAATTAGAAAACAATTGTGCCCCTTGATATAACGACACAACAATATTGAAGTAAAGTCAAAACCGCTAATGCGCATTCGCATATGGAATTTCCGCGGAGATGCCTCCAACTTAAAAACTAAAGCGGATCTCTGTGACAAGGATCATAAAATAACTTTCGAGCATCATATATCTCTAGATATAATATACCATAAGGTAAACACAACAGGCCCACGCCTGAACGTGTGAACTTGAACCACATGGAACAAAGTATCATCAATCCCTCCGGGCCCCGCATATCAAAAGCATATCTAGATATGGAGTTGATGTACCCCTTTGGGCTACCTAAACCCCTGGATTATGCATCTTACTCTATCTTTAGTCATATACCGATGGTGAAGTCATGTTCAACATCTCAACACACGATCCATCATCACTCGAACAGATCATGAATCCCTAAATGGATTCTAACATCTCAAATAGATCATGAACCTCTGGGTTCAAGCATCTCAAACAGATCTCGAATCTCCACATAGATTCCAACATCTCAAACAAATCCACTTCCAAGAGATTGAACATGTATCTTAGTCTTGAAGTGGTTTTTGATAAGTAAAACAGTTACTGATCCCAGTCACTTCAAGACTGAATCGACGAATTTCCAGTTAACTTAACTATGGTTCTTTTAGAATTAAACATACAACGATAAAGGTGGAGATCATCTCCTATCCCGATGGATTTCCTTATCTATTGTCCTAGAAGAGCTAGACGAGTTTATACATAGGTTACATCACCCCGAGTGAATAACTGTATCGTATAATTCCCATGTTTCTTCTAGATATTTACCAAGTTAATTGGTCAAATTCAACAACAATGAAATGATCAAAAATGGAAACCTAGTCTCATATACTTATCATGTTTCCAACCTTTTCATCTTCTACTATCCCTCGGTCAGGAATGAAGCCCGGTAAGTTAGCGTACTATTGCTTCTATGCCCTACTCGAATCATCATTCTTAACTCTCCCAGATAGAATCAAGTCAACTTCATCGGCTTTTAATGCTAAGCACACAACTAAATATTTTCCATAGACAAGTAATCTCATAAAGCACGATTAACTCACATAAAGCACGATCAAGTCACATAAACGACTTTTAATCCCCTTTTTATTTAATTAATCCTTTATTAATTCAAACCTCTTTTATTAGTAAAACTCCTTTACCTAATAAAACTTCTTTATTTAATTAAAACTTCATTCTTTAATTAACACTCCTTTATTAAGTAAACTCCTTTATTAATTAAACTTCCATTATTAATTAAACTTCCTTTATTAACTAATCTTTCTTTACTAATCAAACTCCTTTATTAATTAAAACTTCACTTATTATAATTAAAATTCCTTGTTAATACTTGTATATAGATTTAATTTCCCTTTTTGAAAAGATATATACTTGTATTTTACTATTAACGTATTTTACCATTCACTTATACTCTTTTCAATACTTCATAAACATTCATATACTTATCACAAATGGTATAAGTATATTCATATAATCAAAGAGGTTAAAAACAAATGTTACTAAAACATTGTTTACTATAAACCTCCTCCGTTTTATAAGTTAGACTTCTACTTTTTCTAACTTTTTCCCAAAAGATTCCATACTTGTTATTATCTTTAAAATATCCATTATTAAAGATCTAAGTATATTCTTAATGGTCAAAGAAAAGTGTTAGTTAAACATTCTCACAACAAACTCAAACCATTTCACACTTAACCATTTTCTTTAAAACTTGCTTTTAAAGATTTAATTGCACTTACAAGATTTAATTGCACTTAAAAGTATAATTAATAAGGGTTAAAAATACACGTTACTAAAATATTATTTACTATAGCCTAAAACCATTTACTTATAGAAATGTTTAAAATATTCGTTATTAAATATCTAATTATATTCCTAAGTATAATTAATAATACGGGTTACAAACAAATGTTACTTAAACATCGTTTAGTACAATCCAAAACCAATTTTATACTTAGCATTAACTTTAAGACATTCATTTTAAAGATCAAAGTACATCCATACTTATTAATTAAAGTAATACACCTTTTAATTTAACTTCTCAAAACCATTTATTTTAACTTAAGTGTTAAAAACCCAAAACTTCCTTTACTACTTTTATTAAACTTAACTTACTTTTTAAAACTTATACACACACACACAAAAAATATTTTAAAATGCTTATAATTATGTTAAAAAAAATTTAGGCTACTTAAAATTATATTATAATTACCTATATAGAATATTATGTAAAAATAACAATTTTGAAAAAAAACAATATAAACATGTTTTATTTTATAAGCCTCTTGCTTTAAAAATTCATAATTAATCACTAAAAAATATATTTAAACTTGAAACTAATTTTGAAACACTCTAATATAAGTTAGAAAACTATCTTAAAAATATTATAAAAAAATACTTAACTTAAATATCATTTTTAACCAATTTAATGTCTCAACAACATACTACAACATTTACAGAAATGCCGTCTAAAGTTCTGTTTGACCTTAAAACCATTTAAAGTTCCTAACAACAAACAATAGAATTTACAGAATTGCTGTCTAAAGTTATGTTACACTTAGAACCCTTTGAAGTTCACATAGAAAAATGTGTTTCATAAGCAAAGAGAGCATTTCATAAATGATATCTAAAGTTCTGGGCCAGTTTTTAACACGATTTTGCCATAACTTTGAGGCTAGTTTTCGATGGTTAAACGATTGGTTTTCGATCTGATTTTTTTACAGTAATTAGTATAATTAGGGTACTTAAAACTATGAAGATAAAACTCCAAGAATAACTTTTAATTATTTTATAAAAATTTCTGAAAATATGATTTTTTTTCCGTAGTGCTCATGTAACGACTGTTTTGCTATAACTTTTGCACTTTGTCAACTAGTTTAAAACCTTTTTAAAACTTGATATTTTAACAAAAGTAATTTATTATATTATTATTATTAAAATCATAAAGAAAACCCTAAGGATGTCTTTCGAAGTTAACATAGAAATCGCCAAACACAAAGCGATTTCAAAGTGCATCTATAACGATTATTTCGCTTCAAACTTTTACAACTTTGTTCCATTATTTCCACAACTTTCCAAACCAATTACTTACTATCCAAAACATTACCAGAAGTATAGAGAACAACAAAATTATATTATCCAATAATACTCACATATAATACCATTTTAAAGCAAGTTAAAATACAAGCGATTTAAAGTGCTTTCATAGCGACTTTCTCGCTTCAACATTCACATACACACTTTTACATCACATATAACATTATCAAACATGTATACACAAGGTAAGTGCCACGTTACAAGTCAAGAAGGTTTATAAGAGATTTTTTAATACACGTATGTTGTCATTTGCTTTCAAAAGCAAGAGGGGTCCAAAAATTATAACTTGCATTGGTTTTCATTTAAACATTTATATTCAACAATCAAACAATTATATACACATTATATACTTGCAAAATGGTGAGATAACTCACATTAAAGCTAAGCTAACAGCTATCATAAGCCATTAGAATCAAGGCAACACTTCTTACCATCACCCAAAGCTCAAAGTAACCACCTTTGCCTTCAAAAAATTAAGACCAAGCCTTCCCTTATCCAATATTGCTCACGGACTGGAATGAAAGTCCTTATTTTCCCATATTTTCTTCACTTCTTGGATGCTAAACCATGTTCTAATGATGTTCTAAGACCTTTATGAAAGTTTGGAGGAGATAGGAGGTGAATTGAATTTGTTTTGAAGAACTGAAGAGAGATAGAAGAGTTTGAATTCTTTTTCTTTTTTGCAACTTTTCGAATTATGAAATTATGAAACTAAGGAGATGGAAGAGAACACTTTAGCAACACAAAAATGACCCTTCATGACCCTCTCTTGGCCGGCCACAAAGGCTCCCCTACCATCCATGCAAGCCCATGCCTTCTTACACACTATATCTTCCCTAAATCACTCCTTGATTCAAGGGTCTTTGTCTCCTTCTAGAAGCACTTAATTTCTAATTGCTTTGTTTATGAAAAAAGTTAATTTAATACTTATAAATGTCTTAATATGTTAACAACACAAATACAAAAGAGTTCGAACAACTTTTATTGAATAAAAAGTCGTTTATCGATAAAACAATTTTTGGTCACATTATCGATATTTTCTTTGAACTATTTATTTTTATAAAAAATTTCAAAAACAAATTTCTTATCATTAGCTACTATTTAAAAGGGAATAATAATATTATTAAATCAATTTAATCACATTAAATCCAAAATTGAAATATTTAAATAATTCAGATATTTAAATACGAAGTGTTCAAAATTCCGGGTCATTACAAAGGGGGAGAAAAATATAAAATATAATATATGCATATACTAAGAGGAAGTTAACCGATTTAGGGGGAGTTACATTATATTTTATAATAAATATATTGACATGGTTGTTATCATCAAAAGGGGGAGATTGTTAATACCATAGATATTGATTTTGATGACAACAACCATATAATTATAGGTACTAATGTTTTCCCAAGTTGTATTGAATATTATGTAGGATATTATACGAGTTTGTATAAGTATTGAATAATCGAGTTTGAAGACTAATTAGTAAAAATACTAGAGATCAAGATAATTAAAGACTCGTGAGTTTAAAGACAAAGACATAAAGAGTTCAAGACAATAGCTTATAGTTAATAGACGTTAGATTAATTTGTTAAAGTCCTTGAACAATAACTTTATTTTCTTTGAATATTCTCTTATCAAAATATTTATTTTATTTTCAAAACATATTTTGAAAAATATTTTATAAGAGTTATATATATGTTGAAATATCGAAAATCTATGTTTAAATATTTTTACAAAATTCTAGAATTTTGAAACACCTTAAAAGTGTTTTTAGTTTTCAAAATTGATAAGGGTATGTCGACATACCCTACCTATGTATGTCAACATATCTACCGTTAAAGAGGTGCCTTCTGAATTTTGAATAATTGTGATTTTTGACTAAATCTCTTCACGAATAGACATGTCCCTTCAAACACTATATAAACGGGACTGGAAAATGAATTTTTATAACTACTTTCTCCATATTCTTCTTACTCAAAGTTCTCATTATATATATCATAAAATCCACTTTCTATACTCTTTTAATTCATTCAAAATTCAATCTCTACTTTAGTACATTCATTCTCTACAATCTACTCACTGATTTGAGAGTATTCTCTCATCAATTCAAAGATCAAAGTGCTATCAAGGGGCTATAGGATATTCTGTATTCAAAGTACAACTATTTGTATTTGGAATAAACAACTCTCAACTACTATTTGTGTGGGTGCACTTGTTGTCGTTCAAATCAAGTGGATGTGCTTGTTGCCCATTCAAACCTAGTGTATGTGCTTGTTGCACGTTTATATCAAATGGGTGATCTTATTGCTTGATTAAATCAAGAGAGTCTACCCCCAAGCTCGGGAAGTCAAGAGGGTATATCTTGTTGCCTTGAAATCAAGATTGTAATGGTTTGCTTGCCACCTGATCAAAGTAGGCATTTAAAAGGAAATATGTATATATACCATACATGACTAAACGTAGGATTGGCTAAGTATGAACTAGTATAAAACTCATGGTGTTATCTCTCTTACTTTTACTTTATTTTACTGTATATATATATGTATATGTGTGTGTGCGACTGCCTATTAATATATATATATATATATCTATATTGATTTATCTATGTTTTATATTAGATTTTAAAACTATTTAGAAAAGTTCTATGTAAGTTATAAGCACTATTCACCCCCTCTAGTATTAAAGTAGCCTTGATCCATTCACCCTAGTATAATTTATACTACACTGTTTCCCATAACCTATTCATTTTTAGGTACTTGATTATGTGAATGTTTGCAGTGACTATAACTGGATGATAATAGTATTTTGTGTTTTCTGTATGGATAACGATTGAGGGTGGATTTTGTAAAATTGTACTGACACGTCAAATGGAGCAACAGAAAGATATTTTGATTATGTAGCTAAATTCGTATTTAAAGAAAAGGAACAACTGGCCAAATTTTAAAATACATTGATTTACTAGAATTACATGTTACTTTGTTTGACAGACAAAAGATGGTATTCATACTAAATTAGTTATTGCTAACTCTCTAGATAATACATTTTAGTTTTGTGCTAAAAGCATCTTAATTTCCTCTTACCAATACATTCAAATTTAATCACAATCTATTAAATTTTTACTCTTTCTAATACCATAACCATATTTTTTATTTAACAATTAATTACAAATAATTAGATATGAATGTGGAAATTTAATCCACCAATTAATTTTTGCTAAACATAAAAACATCACGATGTGGTTCAATATCTTTTGGTATAAAAAGGTTATTGCTCAATAATTTCCACCTCTTTTTTTCTTTTTCTTTTACTGAAAAGAATTGAGAAATGAATTCTATATAAATATTCATTAAGATTGCAATTTTTAAAATATTATTTTAATTTTTAGAATTTTGGAATCTTTTTGGGAAAAAGGTATTTTTTTACAAAAACACATATGATTCAAGATATTTTTTGAAGCACTTTATTCATGATTGTTCTAGCATTAACTTGATTAACTTATTAGCAATTGAGTAAATCGACTTTATTATTAACAAATTTGATGTATTTTATTGAAATTTTATTATTTTTTGTTAAAATTTTCAAAGTATGGTAGCCGCTCAACTACTAATAGTAATACGATGGTTAAAAAATTTACTGAATTTTTTTAAATGGTAGTATTAAGAGGAAATCAATGTGTTCTTAGCAGCATACTGCATTTTATGTAAGGGTAAGCGTTCGGTCGGTTCATTCGATTTTAAGTTAAGTTCAAACCATAAGAATAGAAAGTCAAATCGAACCAAACTAAATTAATTTCGATTAATTCAATTGCTAATCCATTTAACCAAATTAGGAATGGTAATAAAAGAAAACAATGTTATGATTAAAACCTTTAATTCAATCAAAAATTAGTGCAAATTTATTATTAGAAGAGTTTGTATTTTTCGTAACAATTTTTTTACTTCTATATCCAAACGCTAGTTTGATTACTAAACCATTAACAATGCTAACACAACACTATTGACATTTAGTTAACCTAATAAAAATATAGTTGATTTGGTTTAATCGATAAGCGAATAAACTTATTTAAGGTCTCGATTAAAATCCATTCGACTTCAGAACCGAACCAATTGAAATGAATAGTTCAGTCGGTTATTTCAATTCTAATTGGGTATTGCTCCACCCTATTCAAATGTTTTGATGATCGTACCTTTCTAACATTCGTTTACTTGAGCTTAATTTCCTTTTTATGTTTTTATTTGCATACAAGGGGCACAAATGAGTTTATTTGTATTACCGAGATAAAACAAAATAATATCATGTGTTGCTAAACAAAAAAATTTCACATAAATTAATTTTAATTTTCTCCACAAGTGTACTGATCAATTTTTCTACAAAAACATAAACAATTAAAGATTGAATATGCCTCTTCACCTTTTATTAGATTATCACACAATATTATATTGATATCATGCAAAATATTATATTAAATAATATATATAGCTTGAAACAAGAGAGTAAAGAGCAATCTCTTCAAATATTTGACAAAGGTATAAAAATGTGTGAATGGATAGTGTAGCTGGCAGACTTCCACAAGTGATTTCAATAGTTTGGGAGGTTTATACGAAGCCATGTACAAAGCCACGTTGCTAATTAAAATCACTTAGCATATTAAACTTTTTCATATATTATGCACAACGCGTTTAATACAGATCAAATTTTGCATTCATCTAACAACCATTGTCATAAATTATACATAAGATAAAAATCGCACATGTGCCATCGGCACGGGTTTCATACAAGTGTACACGCACACATATATGTATATGTACATGTATATGTATGTGTGTGTATGTATAGAGAGATAGGATAAGTCTGAGGTTAGCACGTGGAAGAATGAAAAAATATGCTGATCTGAGGAGATCAGAGAGGAAGTTTGAAGTAGGAGATTGGGTATTCCATAAACTCCAACCTTATAAATAGTTGACAACAAGAAATTAGAGGACCTGCAAGCTCTCACCCAAGTGTTATGGGCCATATGAAGTAATTGAAAGAATAGGAGAAGTAGCCTACAAGCTTCAGTTACCACCCACTGCAAAAATACATCCTGTTTTTCATGTGTCTCAGTTGAAGGAAAAGGTTGGAAACTCTGTTATTGTGCAAGATGATGTTCCTAGTTTTGTAGAGGAAATAGTAGAGCAGCCAGAGTGCATACTTGATAGGAGAATGATACCTAGAAATAATGAAGCCGTGGTGCAAATTTTAATTAAGTGGAAGGTGAAACCCATATAAGAGGCTACCTGGGAAGATTATTGGTCGATGATAAGGAAATTTCCTACCTTGGACCTTGGGACAAGGTCCCTTCTTGAAGTGGAAGGGAGATGTAACAGCAAGGGGATGTTAGCCATGGTTTTAGAGAAAGGAAACTGTCAGCAGTTTGTAGAAAATGCCAAAATGGAGAAGGAAATACCAAGTTCACCATTGTTGATCACTGCTTCGTCGGAGAAGTTGCTGGAAGGTGCCAGAAGGGTGTCAGAGTTGGGTACTATTATGACTGAAGCCGGAGCAGTGTGATAAATGGGTGTATCAGTTTGTGCATGTCTAAGCATGTGTGCACATGCACAACTGATACACTCAGGATTTCGATTGTGTTGAGTTGTATATGTGTGCAATAGCAGTGATATGTAAATATGATCTGATGTATATGATGCTATGTGTTGTAATGGGCCATTTATGGTGTTTGGGCTTGTATGGGTTGTGTAGACATGGTGTTTGTGATAATGTCTTGATATGTATATATATAGTGGTGGATTAGTGTTGTAAGGTGTGAAGAAAGAAATCTGAAATAAAATTGCAATATTGTTCTCTGTTAATTCTCTTGTTATGTTGCAGATAGTAATTCATCTTCATTCTTTATCCAGTTCAACTCTCTTATCATTTTTGATGCTTTAATATTGATCTTGCAATATCCTGTTAGTATACTTCTGTTCTTAGTTGTTCCAGATATCTGTGCATTTATTTCATTAGGCAATTATATGATCACTGTTACTCATTTACAACTTAATTCTTGTTCTTGAATTTGATACTTAATATTTCTTTTGTTCTATAATTTCTTGTTTTGGTTATCTTCACTTATCAATATTTCTTTGTTCTCATATATTTTCCAGTTGCCTATCTTGATATATTTCAGTAGCTTATAATCTTTCATGTGTTGAAAAAAACTGAAGTTTGTGATCTCTGTTATAAATCAATTCATCATTTTCTTGTTATATTGAGTAACTGTTACACTTTTTGATGATATTGTTATTTGTATAAGCATTTTTCTTTCATTCAAACTGGGTATTTGCGAACAGTCATTATCGTATTTCTTTACCTTTTGTTTGTGAAGTTTCTGCAAATTCAATCACAAATTCTTGATTTAGATTAATACATCATTCATTTTCTCTTGCAAATACAAACCCAAATTGTCATTTCTTGATTCAATATCTCATCTGAAATACAATTCACATTTAAGTCACCAATTTTTGCTGTGTACATGAGAATTGTGCACATTTTCTTGTATTAGTGTGAATGTCTGGTGTCAGTTCTTCCTCTTTCTCCTAAAAATATCACATAACTTCATTCTTTTGTCAATAAATCTCATCACTTCAGTGCCCTGCAAACCAAAGAACCATTCTATCTTCATCTTCTTTATCGAAATCATTCATCAACCCATCAAGAAGTGCAACCCGAGATCATGAATAAAAGTGCTGACCAACCCACCTCTTCCATTGTAATAACTAATTTGAGTGCTTATGATTTGGCTGTCAAACAGTTGGGGAACTCGGGTGGCTTCTCGACGTTGCGGTCCAGCAAGTTGAAACATGAAGCATGTTCTCTTGTTCTATTGCGTAGATGAGTGTCAAACCAAAATTGTATAGTCGGGCCCTTATTAATTTGAGTGCATGTTGAACTAACTAACCCTTCTGTTCATTGCTTAGGAACCTCGACCTATAATGGTATCAAGAATAATGTAAAAGAAATATGGATAGTATAATTGAACCTTACCAGAGGAATGTTATGTGGTGGCATTATAGCAACAACAATAAGCATATTTTTCATAAATAGCCCCCAAACCCCTACTTAGCCACGACTGGGTGGTAAGCCCCTTTTACTCCATCGTTTTTCATATATTTTCATCATCCGCATCTATGAAATTAGTATGCCTGGGTTTCAGTTGTCCGTTTTTTACCATGCTCATGATGCATTCACATATGTCTTGTTCTGTTTTATGCTTGGATGCTCTGAAAATTCTTTCATTACGTTCCTTCCAAATACACCATAAACACACAGAGAAAACAAATTTAGCGATGTCCCGACTTCTACATTTAGTACTGAATTATTGCTATAATATGATAATTTCTGTGTTGATTGTTAATGACTCACTATGATTTGACGGCCAATTAATTTTAATTCTTCGCGCCTTTCAGATGTACGCAGAAAACTAGCAAGTGAAAAACAAGTGATCGACCTTTTCCTCTTCACTATGGCAAAAAACTCATTTAGGATCAATCGAGACTAGTCATTGGATTAGTCTATCTTTGGTAGGCAGTAGGTTTGTAACCGCTTTATAGCTACACAGTGTGGTTTTGGGGTAGTTTATGTTGCACTAAATCCACTTTCACCAATTTGTCAGCTCATGTCTCATCCTTATAGCTTCAATAACATTTTTCAAAATGAATTTGCATTTATTATCCCCATACACATCCAAAAATCTGCATTTTCATCCTCAATGATATTGATACTTTCAATTTCATTGTGTATTCTACCCAAGAAACTAACCCCGTCGGTCCTCCAAGTTCCCTTTGACAAAATATCTTCCACAAGAATTTTCTCCCCTCTCACTAACATCTATATATCTAATCTCAATTAGTCAATCAAGCTTCCATCTTTGATCCATGCGTCATACCATAATTTAGTGCTTTTTCCATCCACTATTTATCTCCTAATACATTTCAATGCTTCAGTTCTAACACACGGTATAAATTTCTAGACCCCTGAATCCTCGTTTTGCACCTTGCATTTCCATAATCATTACTTTTGACATATATGGCATTAATGAATTTGGCCCATGGGTCTTCTATGTTCACCACTTTCCGAACCCTTTTAATTCCATCCCAACATGCTGCTCATCCATATTTCGAAGTCCCAGTCCCCCTTCTTGCTTATTCTTGCACACTATCAGCCAATGGATCTTGCTTGATTTAGCTTTCATAGAAAATTAGAACACATTTGGGTAATCGAATGCAAGGTGACTTTTGGAAGCTTGAAACACTACATCCACTATTGGATAATAGGATATACCATCGATCTTGTTAATTCAGTTCGTCCAACCAAGCTAAGCATTTACCCTTCCCATCCTTACATCTTATTTTTTATTTTTTTGATCATCGATTGAAAATCTGAACTTCGTAAGTTGATATTCGATAGTGGAATCCCGAGGTATCCAATATGGAGATTGCCTTCTCATATGCCTAGTATATTGCAAATTTCATCCTTATTTTCACATCCTCCTCCAAAAAAGCAGTAGATTTCATCTCATTGATTTGTAGACCCATGGCCTTATGAAATTCATTGAAAACATCTCTAATGGCGAATGATCCTTCAACTTTAGCCTTGATGAATATTAGTATATCGACCACGTATATTAGATGTGTCACTTTGGGCTCCAAATTATTAATTGCTTTCAGTCTACCTTCATGCATCATGATATCCATTAATAAATGAGATGTTCCTACGCTATAAACATCACGTCCAAAAAAATGAGATCATTTCAAAACTTGTAATATGTTTAAAATGTTAAGTTAATATTAACCTTTAAAACAATTATTTTATTCATCGATTTCAAATATTATGTTGAATATGTTAAGATTATTCAAATTAATCATAATTTTATAGAGATGATTTTAAGGTACATAAGAACATATCAAAAATAATATCATTCGATTTCGAATTGCGTAGCTAGAAAAATTTTAGGACTCTAGATATGGTGCGGTAGAGAGGGATGTAATAAAATCACACACACATGTATGTGTTGGTGTGTGAGCGTGCATGTGCGTGTGTGCGCGCGCGCCAAGGATCATTAATATTGTACCAAGACTCTTTCAACATATTATGCTAAGACTCTTCTAACATCTTATATACCTATTCAATTAGAGAGAATTTACCATCTGAAAACATAGAGGATTGACTGTTAACCTTTGTATATATTTATTGTTCCTAATCTATTGAGCTAGCACTAACACATTATTGGGTTGCATGTGGTCAATATCATTTATAATTTTACCATTGTTCCTAATCTATTTAAAAAGATTTTTTGTAAATAGCATAAAAATGTACATCAATTTTAATTTCTAAGTGAGAGAGATTATCATTTTGTTCATCCACTTTATTTTGAGAGAACGTAAGAAGAAAGAAAAGTTTATAAATCCTCTATATTTAATGCTCCAAAACTCAAATTCCACCAAGAAAAAACTTATCATTCCACTTGAAATTATGCACTACTCCATAAATTATATTTGAATTTTAAACTTAAATAGTTTATTTGAGTATGATATTTGGTCTATAATTTTATGTTTTGTTTCTAGTGGTGTTTGAGGAAGAGTTCATGACGCAAAGAGGAATTAAAAGAAGAAGAAAGGTTTTTAGGAAGATTTTCAATATAATTTTTTACTCTTTCTTTATAGAATGGGTGACATGCAGATATAAAGTGATTTATAGACTGCTTAGAGTGAATCCACGACGCATAAGTGTGAAACTAGATTTGTGAATGATTGATTTGAAAATAAAGCTGAATTTAGAAAAGAACGATACAATTTTTGAATTTTTGGGGTTATGGTGGTGCATGGTATATATGCACTATCGCACAACGGAAATAAACTTAAATAGTAACTTGCCTCCAACACGTCTCTTGAAGCTTATTAGTCAAAAACCTGAAATATCCTACTTTTAGCCTATCCAATTCCAAATTAAGTCCGCGAGAGTTTAGGGGGAAACCAAAAACTTCGAGTTAGACAAAAAGTCCGGTATGAATAATATTAGTATATCTTAAACCAAAATATGGGTACTTAGTGAGACCTCACTGCTCAGCAGAACGTGTTTCCCCTCACTAATACCCTATCAAGCAGTATGTCATCCATAACATGTCCTACAACCAAAATGATTAGAACATAATCATAACATCAATAACATACCATGCATGTATGGATTAAAATGAATAGTCTATCATTCGCAAGGGTCAAAGGGTTACACATTCCTATATTACCTAATTCTATAAAATGGTCCATTTAACGACATACTTTTTCCAAGGTCGCTATGAACCTATATTGGTTTTCTCATGCTAACTAAAAACCTATCAGGCTGACTCAGCCCAAGATATATCAAATGATTCAATGGTTTTCTAGTCTATTTAGAAGAAAATAATAATGTTATACAAAGTTTGGTGGGAGAAAATATGCAAAGTCTTCTGAAAACGGTAGGGGAAATATCAACGGTCTTCTAAGAACGGTAAGAGAAAAACATAGGTGGGCAAACTGCTATAAGTTCCTTCGGATGCATAATTCCCATTTTAGCCTTAATATTGGAAAATCTCTGCGCAATGGAATCACAAAACCTGACCAACCGGGGGCTTAACGATTGGAGGATAGAGCACGACTCTACCCCAGTCTCTACCCAAAATTTGGTTTTAACATATCCCGTGAGTCGTGTCTCTTGATCAGTCCAGGGCATTCTAACACAATTTGATCTCCTCGATCTTCTGGATGCAATTCTACTCACTCAAAAGTTTAAATCTAACCATATCCACTACTAGAACAACCCTAACTGGTCATCAGTTCCCAAATCCCCAAGGTTAAAGTGTTAGGTGATAACATTCAATACATAAGTGAGCATGTCAACAATTCAATAAAAGCAATAATAACCGATCAAGGTACACCAATGATTATATAACACATCATCAACAAATACAAATGTATGTTCATGTGATAACCAATTTATACATAAATTGCTTATAATAGACTAGTACTTTTCTTTACAAAAACTCTTTTAGAAATAGGCTAATACATTTTTCCTTTCCTTTGAAATCTTATAAAATACTTAGCAAAATCATTTTTTTGTTTAAGTAAAACTTAGCCCAACATAGAGTGAAAAATCTTCCAAGTGTTATAAAAATAGCTATCTTTCCTTTAGAAATCATGTGCCATTGTGCCTTGAAAAAGTCTCATGCCATCGCATGTTAAAAACATTGGCCATCGCATGTTAAAAATAAAAGTTGTCGCATATTGGCATATATATGTGTAGCTATCGCATACCAACCAATATAAACCATCATATATTGACAGAACATACTTAGTTATTGCATGTTGACTAAGTATAAGGCTATCACATATAAAAAATATAGCTTTCGAAAGTTGACTAAAATATAGTTATCAAGCCTTAATAAAAATAGAGTCATCATGCCTTGATAAAAATATTGCCATCGAGCCTTGATAAAAATATAGCCATTGAAAGTTGGTTAAAATAGATGTCGCACCTTGACAAATTACATCAGTCGCATGTTGATAAAACTAAGCTTTCGAAGACTGATAAAACAGTAGCCATCAGATGTTGAAAATACATGTTGTTGCAAGTTGAAAATAGATAGCTATCGAGTGATGAAAAATGATGGCTATCAAAGGTTCTCAATGGCATTTCGGCAATTCTTTACAATATTGATTCTTTGCCTTTAAAAGTATGAACTTTTTACTAAATCAACATTATTTGTCAAAACCTCATTGGCCAAAAACATCATTTTAGAATTCTTGTAGAATTTCATAGTGGAAATTTCTCTTTAACTTCCTAAACCAAAAATTTCCTCAAATTATTCTATTTATCGCATTTTGCAACCAAGCCCTTTTTAAACAAAACAATTTATATTAAATTGTAAATACTTGCAAAAATTCCACAAAAAATCCCCAAAATCAATATCTACTTTCTTAACATCATATTAAAATTTCAGACCAAAATAATCATTTCTCGTATTTTAAATAATTATATTCTTGAATCGTACATTTTCTCACTTGGAAAATTCCTAAAAACCCCAAAAATTAAAAAATTTAAAAATCATATTCAAAATAATATTTCAGACATCATATAAAAAATTTAGAACATTTGAAGATCAAAAACTCATATTTTTCACATTAAACCCTTTAGGAAAATTTCTTAAATTCCTAAATAATATCCATAAACCCATATACATGATTATTAAATCCATACGTATAATATTTAATACTCAAAGTTTGAATCTACTATAGAATCTAAAATAAACTCAAAACTACCATAAAGTGATGGAAATATATTCACCTTCGATCTTGTTGAAACGTTGAGATTTGCTTTAAACTTCTTTTTCCCTAGCTTCCTCTCTTCTTATTTGAATATTGGATAATGATGGCTGACCTCTTCCTTATGTTTTTAGTTTGTGAATGTAAAATGAAATGAACAAAGGAAAGGGTAGTGTAATATTTTCCCTTCCACTTTTACCCTCCTTTACTTTTGTTTATATCATACTTTCTTAAGGCCAAAATTAATTAAGTAGCAAATCCCATATTTCCAACTTCCTATTTAATTATTCCATAGTTAAATATTTAAACGACGTGCAATAAAAATTTACAGGGTTTACAGGCTCCCTTCCTTAAAGAATTTCGTTATCGAAATTGCGGTAAGGAAAACAACAGCAATAAGCACATAAAATCAACAATACTAGCATAACTGCTGGTCAAAAGTCTATAAAACAATATAGATCATACAATCAAAATAGATCAGGATACGCCTCCCTAATTTTATTCGTAATACAGTCTCGTTCGTTGTTACTCCATCGAACCTTTACCAATTTGATTGTCTTATTCCTTAACTCCTTCGTATCTCTATCAACTGTACGAATAGTTTGCCTAATGATAGTCATATAAAACTCCACTACTAAATCTTCTAAAACAGTTGGCTCTATAGTAGTTTCTGGATCGTACACGTACTTCCTTAGATGAGATACATGAAAAACATTATGGACTCATATCAAGTTGTTCGGTAAGTCAATACGATAAGCGAGTTTCCAAATTCTCTCTATATGATAAAAACAGACCAACATATATAGGTGCCAATTTTCCCATCATTCCAAATCCTATAACACCCTTCATCGGTGGTACTTCCACAAAAACATAATTTCTAACTGAGAATTCCAAGTCCTTACGCCTTATTTCTATGTAACTTTTTTGCCTTGATTGAGCTTCTTTCATCCTTGCTCGGATTAACTCAATCTTTTCCATGAATTTCTTTACCAACTCTGGACCAAGTATTAGACTATCACCTGTCTCCAACCAACATGCATGCGATTTGCATGACCTTTGTTAAAGTGCTTCAAAAGGTGCCACTCCTATACTAGTATGATAACTATCATTATAAGAAAACTGGACTAAGTGTATATGGTCTTACCATGATCCTCAAAAGTCTAGTACACAAGCTCTCAATAAATATTCGAGTACCTTGTTAACCCTTTCCGTTTGCCCATCAATTTGCGGATGGTTAGCGTTACTCATCTTTAACTTGGTATTCAATTCATTCTGTAAGCTCTTCCAGATCTCACTAGTGAACAAAGGATCTCTAACACTTACTATGCCACTTGGTATTCCATGAAGTTTCACAACATTCTTCATGAATATCTTCGCCAAACTAGGTGCCGTCCTTGTCGACGTAACAGGGATAAAGTGGGCACTCTTGGTCAGTCTATCAATCATGACCTAAATGCTTTCATTTTCCTTATTTGACCTTGGCAACTTGCCGATAAAATCTATAGATATAGAATCTCATTTCCACAGTGGCACTTCCAAAAGCTGAAATAATCAACTTGGCTTTTAATGTTAGGCTTTTACTTGTTGGCAGTTCATACACTGCTTCACCCATAAGCCTACATCTCTCTTCATACCTTCCCAGAAGAAACTCCTCTTCATATCCTGATACATCTTTGTACCTCCGGGGTGGATAGTAAACTTTGATCGATGACATTCTCTAAGAACTTCATGTCTCAAATTATCCACATCAGAACACATAATCGTCCCTTCTTTCTCAACCATCCTCTTTGGTCAAGTACAAATTCTGTCAAATCATCAATCTCACTTCCAACTTCTAGTCTCTTAATTCAATCGATTGGTATTGGATAAACTTTTTGCATTGCTACAATTCTTTCGATCAATGCCAGTTGAAATTCTAGACAAGAAATCATCGGGATACTTGACTAGAACTGGTCGTCGACCTCATTCTAACCCCGCACGAAGCCAATGCCTCTAAATCGTCCATTCAAACAACATCGCCAACACTACATTCTGATGTTTTCTTCGGTGCATCCACAACTATATTTCCTTTCCTCGGCGTATACTCAACCCCAAAGTCATATGCTGCTAAAAACTACAACCAACTCTACTACCTTATATTCAACTTCTTCTTAGAGAATAGATACTTTAAGGATTTATAATCCACAAACAACTCGAATCATTCCCCCAACAAGTAGTGTCTCTACACCTTAAGTGCAAAGATTACTACTGTTAACTCCAAGTAATGAGTAGGATATCAAACTTCATATGGTCAAAGCTATCGAGAAGCAAAAGTGATAACTTTACCTCTTTGCATCAATATAGCTCCTAACCTAGATCCACATGCATCGGTATACACCACCAAATCCCAATTCTCATCTGGAACAACCAATATCGACGTATTGTTTAATAAATGCTTTAGCTTTTGAAAGGCTTCTTAACATTTATCGATCCAAACAAACTTCATGTCCTTCCTTGTTAGCTTAGTCATTGGTGTTGCTATACGAGAGAAATCTTTAATAAATCTCCAGTAGTAGCCAGCGAACACATGAAACTCCCAATCTCAGTCATGGTCTTGGGTCTCTTCCAATTATTGATAGCATTGATCTTCGATGGATCTGTCGATAACCCATTCTTTGAAACTACATGCCCTAGGAACTTCACTTCTCTTTCCTAGAAATGAAATTTTGAAACTTCACCTTTAGTTGATGTTGCCTCAGTGTATCTAACACTATTCTGAGATGAACTTCATGCTCTTGTTCATTCTTAGGATATATCAAAATGTCATCAATAAACACCAACACGAATCTGTCCAAATGCTCTTGGAAGATTTGGTTAATAAAATCTACCAAGAAAGTAGGCGCGTTGGTCAGCCCGAAGGGCATGACTAACCATTCATATGAAACACATCTTGTTCGTAACGTCGTTAACTGTATACTTTCCTCCGCCACTCTTAATTGATGGAAACCCATTTCCAAGTTCAATTGTGAAAACACCTTGGCTCCACTCAATTGATTAAAAAAATCATCTATTCTAGGCAAAGGATACCGATTCTTTATCGTCTTCTCGTTCAACTTTCTACAGTTGATACACAACCTCAATGAACCATCCGGCTTCCTTACGAAAACCGCCGTAGCTCCATAAAGAAAACTGCTTGGTCTAATAAATTCTTCTCTTCTAAGTCCACTACTTGAACCTTTATCTCCTTCATCTTGGTAGGTGTCATCCTACTAGGCAGTCTACTTAGATCTATTCGAAACTCTATAACATGTTTCGGTGGTAGCCCCATAACAAGCTCAAAAATATCAACATACTCCCTTACTAAGAAAACCAGATTAATTTCATCTTCCATTCCTTCCATTGCACCTAACATAGCATGGACATCGAAACTTGATTCTTTTAACGAGTATATAATTCAATCACGACAATCATGAGCTTTATGGACATTACTCTATCTCGATAAAATATCCTAGCGTCATATCGACTTAGCCAATCCATACACAGAATTATCCTAAAACCCATAAAATCAAACGTACAAAAATCACAGGGAAACTTATGACCTAACAAATCGAACTCTATATGGTCATATCTCATTCCAAAAGTTGCATAGCCGCCTATCGGATTTGCAACCCTCATAGAAGTAATAAGGTATGCCGGTTCAAGGTTTAACTTATCTACCAAACTTCTAGAGATAAAAGAATGTGTTAATCTAGTATCGAACAACACACTAAAATGAATTCTACGAATAAGAAGTGTACCTCCTAACACAGCCTTTCCCTTCTCTTCTGTAGTCAGTCCATAAGTTATAGGTTTTAAAGTGAAAACCTTTCCCTACCGAGCTTTGACTGGTTCATGACACTTGTTCTTGAAATGCCCCATCATTTTGCAATTATAACACCTCACACCTTTCTTATTAGCAACCTTCTGGCCCTCACTAGAACAATACTCATTGGCAAAGTGCTTCTTCTTATCACGTTTGTAGCAAGTCACTTCAGTTTTTCCCTTTTAATTAGCCACGCTCTTTTGAGCTCTTTTCTTACCAAAAAACTTTCTCTTCTTGCCTTAGAAATCCATGGTCTCCACAGACTTGTTCTTCCCAGAGATGCAAGTAAATCTTCATTCCTCATATCCATATCCACCACAACATTAAATGGATCTCTAAGGTGTGGCATTGCCGCCGTAGCAATCCCTGACTTCAACCCTCTAATGAAATTCTTGTTCTTCTTAGGCAGAGTGTTAATGATGGCCTGCCCATGCCTGGATAGCTCATCAAACTTCATAACATACTCTTGAACAGTCATATCACCTTCTTCCAGCTTCGAAAACTTCATAAACAAAGTTGACTTAACTGCTTCTGATAGAAACTTATCCTAAATCCACTCTCCGAAGTCGGCCAATGTAAGCTTCTCCTCCATAAGTCCCATGGTAACATTATTTCAGTAGCAAAGAGCATCTCCTTGCTACTGCCTCGATGTCAATCTCCTTTTCAATCATCGTTGAACCCCATATCAACAAAAGCTCTTTTGCACTGAAGAAGCCAATCCACTACTTCAGTGGCATTCTTCGTTCCTAAGAATGGTTTTTCTTTCAAGCTTGTATATTCCCGACTTAACGTGGCATAATTATTACGGGTAAACACTTCTAGTGCGACGGCTCTTGCATTACCAATGTTACATCTAGTCAGTCCGGTCGTCACTTTGACTTGAATCATAAAAACAATGAACTGATACATCGTCCCCATATCAACTAGTGCGGCTCCAGCATCCATGTTAGCATTAGTGTTTGTATTAGCATTGGCAGTTTGGATAGCGTTCCTGGTATTAGTCCAAAAATTTCCATTAGTTGTGGTTTCCACCTTCCAAGTTTAATCTTCCACTCCTGGTATCTGTTTCTCTTAATCTGCATACGAGTCTTTATAAGATATAGAAGAATGGTCTAAGACGGAAGGGAGAGTATAGATAGATATACATACTTATATATAGCAAATAACAAGTATGTTAATATAGTGCTATCCTATGCCCCAATTTATTCTTCTTATTTCATTTGTGTTGTACTTTTCAGTAATCTTATTAAGTTTTAATTAAACATGCGCTCTAATACCAAGTTGTAACAACCCCCATTTTGAGGCTTGAAAATACATGCTAGTGATGTTGTAGTCATTCTTATGATTATTTCCCAATGGCAAAATGAGATCAATTATTATGTAATTAACATCGAGAGCACAAGAATTTTCAAATTTTCACATAACAATTTAATTCATCACATTTTAATATCATAACCCCTACGATTACATCGTTTAGATAAAATATAACAATTACAAATATAATCCCAAGTGCAACATATGAAGATGTCCATTTGGATGATTAGAGTCTTAACTACTTAGATGGTTATAATACCGTCATTACATACATCCAACAACAATAAGAAGCAATATAAGTATTATACTTGGAAATAAACTTTAAATAGTAGCTTACCTCCAACACGTCTTCAGAAGCTTATTTCAAATTGAGTACCAGAGATTTTAGGCGGAAATCAAAAACTTTAGGTCAGAAAAAATCTAGTACGAATAATATTACTCCATCTCTAACCAAAATATGGATATTTAGTGAGACCGCGTCGTTAAGCAGAATGAGTTTCCCCTCACTAATACCTTATCAAATGGTATGTCCTGCGACCAAAGTGATTAGAACATAATCATAACATCAATAACATATCATGCATGTATGGGTTAAAATGAATAGTCCATCATTCACAGGGGGTCGAAGGGTTACACATTCCCGTAATTACCCAATCCCATAAAATGGTCCATTTAATGGCATATTTTTTCTGAATCACTATTAACCTATATTAATTTTATCACGCCAAATATAAACATATCACGCTGATTCGGGCCGAGATATATCAAATGGTTCGACAGTCTTCAAGTCCACTTTGAAGAAAATAATAACGATCTCCTAAGATCGACATGAGAAATTATGCACAGTCCCTTAAAAACGGCAAAAGAAAAATATCAATGGTCTACTAAGAACGGTAGGAGAAAAACATAGGTAAGAAAACTGTTATGAGTTCCTTCAGATGTACAATTCCCATTTTAGCTTTAAAATTGGCAAAGCCCTATGCATTAGAATCGCAGACCTGACCAACTAAGGGCTTAGCCATTGGAGAATAAGGCAAGACCCTACCCAGTCTCTACCTAAAATATGGTTTTAAAATATCATGTGAGTCCTGTCTCTTAATTAGTCTAGGGCTTTCTAACACAATTTGATCTTCTCGATCTCCTAGATGCAGTTCTACTCACTCAAGAGTTTAAGTCTGACCAACCATAACTGGTCACCAGTTCCCGAATCCCCAAGATCAAAGTGTTAGGTAATGGCATTCAATACATAAGTGAGCATGTCAACAATTTAATATAAATCCAACAATAAATGATCAAGATACAAAAACTTTGTGTGTGTGTGTGTATAACACCATCAACTAATATAAATGTATGTTCATGTGATAGCTAATTTATACACAATATTACTTGTAGTAAAGTAATACTTTCCTTCACAAAAACTCTTTTAAAAATGGGCTAATACATTTTTCCTTGCTTTGAAATCTTATAAAACACTTAACAAAATCATCTTCTTGTTTAAGTAAAACTTAGCGCAACATAGATTGAAAAATCTTCCTAGTGTTACAAAAATAGCTATCTTCCCTTTCAAAATCATGTGCCATTGCACCATGAAAAGTCTCATGCCATTGCATGTCAAAAACATAGGCTCGCATGCCATAAATAATAGCTGTTGTAATGACCCGAAATTTTGAACATTTTGTATTTAAATATTCGAATTATTTAAATATTTGAACCTTGGATTTAATATAATTAAATTGATTTAATAACATTTTTAACCCTATTTTAATTAATTACTGCAATCTCGGCTTTTGGCAAGGCCATGATATCATCGACTTGGCTAAGAACGGATGGTTATCAACCTTGGGAATCGATTATATACAATACTATGGACAATTGTCGAGCAGATTCGGAATGGTGGGCCCCTGTGGCCCTAGAGAGCCATTTGCCGAGATCTTTGCGAAATATCTCATCATCTCTCCCTATAAATACATGCCTTTTGGTTCATATGGGGGTTTTTTACGCTGCTTGTTACTCTAGGCTCTATTGTAGTCAAGTGTTTGCTATTCCTTACTACTGTAATCAGATTTATAAGTGATCAATAAAGGATGATCTTCAAAGTGGACGTAGGCATACCATGCCAAACCACTATAAATCCCCGTGCCTCTGATTATTGCTCTTTATCTGTTATTAGTTTCATCATTCCCTTAGTTTAATTTTGTTTTTCTTCATTTACTTCTCTATAAAAATCTATTCTTGGGTGTTTGGGACCAATTTAGTTGGAAACATTTTTGTGCTTTCATTGAAAAACTTGATTCTCGGTTTATTATGATCCCTTTGTTGTTGCTGGATTGGATAAATCTCCCAAAGGAGTTCTGTAGTTATCTTCGAAAAATTGCTCGCACTACTCAGATTTGTAGAAATCTAAGCAAGGCTATCGGTAATGGTGAGACATACTAGATCTACTTCTCAGAACATGGAAGGAAACGAGAAAACCAGCATTCAGCAAGAAGACCAAGCAATCAACTAACAAATGTGAATGTTACTCCAATTGAAGTTCATAATCCCACTAATGCTATTACAGGAGCTGAATTTCATAATTTAATGAGAGAGCTAAGGGGGAGCCGTCAACATCTAAGTCAACAAATTCAGACCGATATCAACTTGATGAACCAAATCAATCAGCACCAACGGGGGAAGGCTAGGAGGGATCCCACTCCTTACTCGGCATCGAAGAGCTCTAGTTCGTCAGGCGGGTATCATAGACATAGGCGCCACAGAACTGACGGATATCATGTAGAAACTTTAGGGCTTCAACATGCATACCACCATGGTCCTCTAGTAATGATCAATGATGATCCCTCCGCTAGAGAAAGAAACTTACTTGTATATGTTGGGATTCAAACCGGAGCTGCTATGGTTGGTTTGGATGATGGAGTCCGATTGAATGCTGCCAAGTTCTTCCCTAGAATGATGATGAAGTGAATTTACAAGATACACATTGGGAAGATGGTGAAACAAGAAGGCGTGAAATGACCCGTAGACATTGACCAGACCATTCACGTGAGGTGGAGCGCGACCACCGCTTGACACCAACCATCCAAACGTCGGACTTATCGCCAAAGGTCAGACAGTTAGTAAGGGAGAGCCAAGGCTTAGCCGACTATGACTGGGGAATCTCATGAAGTCATACTTCATTCACTGATTGTGTGTTACATGCATGGTATCTTAGGAAGTTCAGCACGCCGTCGATGCCTGCCTATGAGGGAAAAACCGACCCCGGGCAGCACATCATGAGATATGAATGGCGGATGGATTCCGCGCGAGCAGATGATGCAACCAAGTGTAGATGTTTTCCCATAACTCTCTCTGGAATAGCAACGGTGTGGTTCACAAGGCTATCCCCACGATCAATTTCTAGATTCGATGATTTGGCAACCAAGTTTGTGGAGCAGTTCTGAATGCACGCGACTCGTCCCAAAGATGTGATGTCCCTTTCCAGTGTGATTCAGGCTCCAGAAGAGTCGTTGAAAGATTATTTTGGAAGATTTCATACAGCTATTACGGAGGTCAGTAATCCGAATGATCATGCGATAGTCATGGCCGTGACGAAAGGGATTGATCTAGAGTCTGAGTTTGGCAATTGGTTAGCCGGTAAGCCACCCGCAATGTTGGAGCGCTTTTATGCAAATGCAGCTTGGTATTTGAGAAAGGAGGAAGCCAGGTCCTCCAGAAAAAAGAATGTTGCGGGGCCAAGTGGAGAGGGAGTACAAAGTAACATTGCAATAAAACAGTCTGATGTCAGTTTTGGAAAAGTCCAAGTGAATGTCCAGAATAAACCAAATCAGCAAAAGGGAGGCGAAGATAAGAACCGTAAACGAAAGAGGGATTCTGGACGAGAGAAGCTTAGGACTTTGATGTATAATACTTACATGCCATTGAATACATCATTGGAGAATATTTATTTGTCTACTTGCAATACCATGCAATATAGGAAGCCTCCTCCAAAGTAATCAATAGAGAAGCAGAAACCCCCTGGAAATATTATTGGTTTCACGAGTGCTATGGGCACAATACAAATGAATGCAGGCATCTCCAGGATGTTATAGAAAAGCTGATTCGAGCAAGGAAATTAAAGCAGTTTGTGAAAGCCCCACAGGATGGCGGGCAGGGGACATCTGACCTGAACCGAGGACAAACGCCGCGTAGGGCTGAGGAGCCTGCACGGACTAGTGGAAGATTGGTGATAAATACGATAGTCAGAGGACTGCATCCAGCAGATAAGAGTTGGCAAGAAATGGAGTGCTATGCAAGCGTAATTAGACATGTGGATTTAAATGCTGCTCAAATACGAAAGGTGGAGCTTCGGTAAAACAGCAACACACGATGGCAGATGATATTGTATTTAGGAAAAGAGATGCAGATAAGGTCGAGGCTCCGATAATCGACCCAATGGTCATTTCAGCCATAATTGGCCCCGCTTTGGTGAGAAGGATATTTATTGATTGTGAAAGTTCAGTAAACATAACCTTCAAAAAAGATTATGATCAGATGAGGATGGAAGCCAAAGACTTAAAACCGTTTAAGGCTCGTATACATGGTTTTAACGGCATTGCAACTGAAGCTGTTGGTTATGTGGAATTACTTGTAGAGTTGAGAGAACGTGAACGAATGAGAGTCCAGATCTTGCTGTTTGTTGTTTTGGATGTTGACTCTCCATACAACGTTTTTCTAGGTCGACCGGCCCTAGCTGAATTCCAGGCAGCTCTTGCCCCATGGTGTTTGACTTTGAAGTTTCCGACAGATAATGGTGTTGGAGTTGTTCATGGTGATCAGGCGACTGGACGTGCCTGTTATGTAGCTGAGTTGAGGGATGCTCAGCGCAAAGAAAAAGGTAAGGGTGTAGACAAGACTGTTCGCATCCAATCTACCGAAGATTGACAACTAGCGCCTAAGCCTTGGCTCGGGCGCCACAGTCGGTTCTATAGAGATATAGATCCGAGCGACGATGAAGAGGAGCCCAAAGAGACCAAGGCTGCACTGGTTGGGCTGACAATTGATATCACGGTCAGCTGTGACGACCCATCACGGGTCCTAAAGATTGGACACAACTCAGCACCCCGATGATAAAAGAACTTGCTGGTTTTCTCTAAGCGAATCTAGACATGTTCGCTTGGACTCACACTGACATGTGTGGAATCTCGCTTGCCATTGTGAGCCATGCATTGAATATTGACCCGAGGCATGTCCCGGCGAAGCAAAAAATACGCGGTATGGATCTGGAGAGATCAACCGCTCTCAAAGAGGAGGTAGATAGACTAAAAGACAATGGGTTTATCCGCGATGCCCTCTACCCTAATTGGGTATCTAATCCTGTACTTATGAAAAAATTGAATGGGAAGTGGAGAACATGCATTGATTATTCAGATTTGAACAAGGCATGTCCAAAAGACAGTTTTCCCCTTCCAAGGATCGACCAGCTGAATTATTCAACCGCGGGACACGAATTGCTATCTTTCATGGATGCGTACTCAGGATATAAACAAATCCCGATGCATATTCCCGATCAGGAGCACACCAGTTTCATTATCGATGTTGGATTGTACCGCTCTGTAGTAATGCCCTTGGATTAAAGAATGCGGGAGCGACTTATCAGCGCTTAGTCAACAAGATTTTTTAAAGATCAAATTGGAAAAACGATGGAAGTGTATGTGGATGATATGCTCGTGAAGTCACGACGATCAAGCGACCATATAGAGACTTGGCAGAAATATTTGACATCCTCTGATATTACAAGATGAAAATTAATCCTTTGACGTGTTCTTTTGGTGTTGTGTTAGAGAAATTCTTGGGTTTTATTGTTCATGCCCATGGAATTGAAGCTAATCCCGAGAAGATTCAGGCTAATCAGAGAAAGTCTTAATGGAAAGTTGCTGCCTTAAGCCAATTTATCTCCAGAGCTACCGACAAATGCATTCCTTTCTTTGATTTGATTTGGAAAGGAAAAAGAAACTTAGAATGGACGTAGGATTATAAAGACGCGTTTCAAACTTTGGTGGATCATTTGGACAGACCTCCTATCTTGTCAAAGCCGGTGTATCATGAAGATTTGTACATTTATTTGGCTGTACCTACACACGCTATAAGTGCCGCATTGCTTCGTGAGGAGGATCGAATCCAGATGCCGTTGTATTACATCAGCAAATGATTGACGGGAGCTAAAAGGAACTATCCGAAAATAGAGAAACTGGCATATTGCTTATTGATTGCATCACGAAAGTTTCATCCATACTTCCAAGACACATGTGTTACTTAATTGTTTAATTCTCTTTCTAATACATTCGAAGAGTGCAAAATAGTGTATTTTATTTATAAAATAATTTGCTTGAGAAACTGCATTTTTAAAACAATTTTCAAAGAATTTTTTTCTAAATGATTTCGAAAATTATTTTAAAAATCCAGTTTCTCAAGAAAATTATTTTATAAATAAAATACACTATTTTGCACTATCACTCGATCAATGTTTACACCGACCAACCGTTACGACATGTCCAATAGGAACCTAGGATGTCTGGAAGGTTACTCAAGTGGAATATCGAGCTCAGTCAATTCGATATTTCTTATCTCCCACAGAGGGCTATCCATGGTCAGGCACTGACATATTTTATAACAGAGTTTACCACGCAGGATGATTCTCCGGAAGGCAGCGAAATCTCTACCATACGGTGGAAATTTTATAATAATGGGGCGTCTAATGATCATTGTTCTAGAGCTGGAGTTGTGCCTGTAACTCTTGAGGATCGGTCAATTTGTTATGCTTTAAAGCTTGATTTCCCAGCGACAAACAACAAAGCTGAGTATGAAGCTCTGATTGCTGGACTTAAACTCGCTTGAGAACTTAGAATAAAATCTATTGAAATCTTTTGCGATTCGCAATTGGTTGTATACCAAGTCAGGAGAGATTATCAGGCCAAGGGACAATGGCTTGCCCCATACCTTACCCAAGTCCAAGAGTTGTAGGTAGAATTTGAGTACTATGACATTTCGCATATTCCCCGAGATCGAAACAGAGAGGCCGATTCATTGGCAAAATTTGCTAGCACCGGCGACGCACAGCAGATGGGCTTAGTTTCGGTCGAAGTATTAAACGCCCCAAGTATAAACATGATGGAAATTGACTAGACACTGGAAGTGGAGCCTGAGAGGGAATCGTGGATGATTTCGATCAAAGACTATTTGCTACAGAGAATTCTTCCCGAACGATGGAATGAAAAGTGACAAGTCCTTCGCAAAGCTTCACGGTATATTATGTAAGAAGGAATTATGTACAGGAAAGGTTTCTCTGTTCCTCTACTTCGGTGTATCGCTCATAATGAGATAAAGCGTGTTCTAAAAGAAGTTCATAATGGGGAATGTGGCGATCACACTGGGGAGCAAACTCTGGTAAAGAAAATACTCAATTACGGGTATTATTGGCCGACCGTAAACCGAAACGCCGCTGATTATGTAAAATGATTTGATAAGTGTCAGATATATGCAAAAGTTCCAAGAGCTCCGCCAACGGAAGTCATGCAAATGGTCAGACCATGGCCGTTTGCAATGTGGGGTATAGACATTATCAGCTCATTACCGATCTCTAAAGGTGGCGCAAAGTATGCTATCGTTGCAATTGATTACTTCACCAAATGGGCCGAAGCAGAACCTTTAGCCATGATCACAACCAAGAAAGTAATCAACTTTGTTGTCCGGAACATCATATGTCGATTCGGTCTACCATGAACTATTGTAACAGATAATGGGACTCAATTCGACAATGTTGAATTCAAATACTTCTGTCAGAGGTATCGTATTGAAATAAGATTTGCAGCAGTCGCTCGCCCTTTGGCAAATGGACAGGTTGAAGCTGTAAATAAAATCATAAAGTCCATTCTGAAGAAGCAATTGGAAAAGGCCAGTGGCAGATGGGTAGATGAACTCCCTACAGCATTGTGGCTAACAGGACCACCCACAAGTCCGCGACTGGCCATACTCCATTCGCCCTTGCTTATGGTTTCGAAGCCATCATTCCTATCGAGCTCAAAGTTCCATCTCATCAAGTGACTTACTACGATCCCAAAACAAATAAAGATCTCCCTTTGGAATCTCTTGGCTTTACAGATGAGAAGCGTGAAGAAGCCGATCTGAGGGAAGCTGCGCACCGACATCGAATCGCTCGATATTATTACATTAAAGTCTGACCTAGAACCTTTGAAATCGGTGATCTCGTTCCGAAACGGGCTTTTCCTACCCCATTGCACATGAATCCAACTGGGAATGACCATATGTCATTGAATAGAGGCTTGGAGAGGGAACTTTCAAGCTAGCGACTGTCGATGGCATCACACTTCCAAGGGCGTGGAATAATGAGCATTTATGGCGCTATTTCACTTAGTTTATTTATTTTCCATTTCAGCTGTATTTGCTTTGGCATTTGGGTTTCCAGATAAGTAATAAGACTGATTACGTCATTCTTTTCCATTTAGCAAATGAATCCTTTGGACTGCTTTGTATTTATGTTTGTTGTAGCATTGTGTATCAGTTACATGACGACACTGAAATAAAATAACAGCGATCGTGACACGATAGATCGCTCGCTAAAATAAACCCCTGACTCCTGGGGGAAAATCAATCAATTACAGAGAATATGATTCGACTGCTCTTCAAGATAAATCTAAGTCCCTAGAGTGCGGATTGGAGTATAAACTTAAATCGGGTGTGAATCATCCACCCACAAATAACTCTAAGTCCCCGGAGTGCGGATTGGAGTATAAACATAAATTTGGTATGAATCGTTCGCCCGCGAAATAACTCTAAGTCCCTAAAGTGCAGATTGGAGTATAAATCGGGTATGTTTCGTCCACCCGCGAAATAACTCTAAGTCCCCAGAGTGCTGATTGGGGTATAAACAGAAATCGGGTATGAATCGTCCACTCGCGAAATAACTCAAAATCCCCAATGTGTAGATTGGAGTATAAACATAAATCGGGTGTGAATCGTCCACACGCGAAATAAGTTTAAGTCCCCAGAGTGCGGATTGGAGTATAAACATAAATCTGGTGTGAATCACCTACCCGTGAAATAACTCCCATCCCTGGAGTGTGGATACGAGTATAAAAAAATAGATGAGTGTGATTCGACCACTCACTATTCCATAACCTCTGGACTGAAGTCGACGGGAGGAGTGTAAGAACGCTAAAAATGGAGTTCAACCATCCACTACCTAACTCCACTAACCCAGGACTGGGGACAAGAGTACAGTTACCAAACCGCTGAGTTCGATAAGCGTAACATTAAGGCTTGAGCCTAGTGCTTGATACGACTCGAGGCCACGACTTGAAGGAGGCCCTGGGATGGATAAATCGGATCGATATCCGACCCGACGAACGATGAATCACGAATACATAAAATGAAAAACGTGATAGCTTGATCATCGAAACAAGTGTATACAAGAATTATACACAAAAAATAAAATAATTCTTATTAACACTAACCTTATTGCACATAATACAAGTTTATCCAAAATGAGAAATAGGAGTGGGGGTCGTACCCATACAAACAACACCGACAAAAAGAAAAAGTAGCCATCTATGCTATTTACATCCAACCCAAAGATTATTTCTTAGATTTCCTATCTTTCCTTTGCTTCTTTGGAGTGGCTCCTTCCAAACTGCTACTCGACCCTCTCTTTGACCCTTTTCCACCTCGGCTTCTCTTTGAAGAAGTATCTTCAGTTGTATGAATCTAGGCGGTATCATCATTAGAAGCAGGAGGGATGGAGGCACTCTCAGCACAAGAAGTGGGGGGATATCATCCTGGGGAATTGTCCCGCCAGAAGGGATCATCTTGAGTGGGATATGAATCGGTTCATTGAAGCCCGAATCAATAGGCTCAGCTTTTACCTCCTTTTTCAACAGTTCTTCCCTCTTAACGCGCTCTTTCATGACGAGCTCACCAGTAGGGTCGGAAGAACCTGTTCTCACAACATCTTCATCAATGGGAATTTCATGGTGTGGGTCGCTTCCTTCCTTGAATAATGCCTCAATGAATTGGTCACCAATAACAAAGGCTTCTTCTCGAGCACCTTGAGCAGCGGTCTAAGTTGTAACTTTTATGGATTCTGTTGCAGCCGCTTGTGACTCCCACTGAGGCTCTTGTGAGGGGATAGGAGTGACACCTGATAGATTCAGAGCTGAGAAATAATAGGCAAAAAGATTAGAAATATCAACTGATAACGCCCCAATTTTATGAAGGACGGAAAATGTTGACAGGTACCTTCCTCGGTGTGGCTCCCAGGTTGAGCCGAAACATCCTCAGAACTGCATTCAGGAATTGGAGAAAGCTGTGGCTTGTCTGGATCATACCTGGGAATGGTTGAAGAGCCTGCTATGAAGCAAGGGATGACTTGGGGTACCGAGAGGGAAATTCAGTTGTAATATCGGTTGTGCCGACCCGAATCCTTCACCCACTTCTTGTGAAGAAACAATGGTAGACTCTTTCTGGAGTGAAAGATGGATATCGTGCAATATTTTGGGTTCGTTGCCCAATAGCATTTCACTTTCAAGCCTAGGCAGGTTGATATCCTCCTAATTAAGAAGTTTCTTCTCTTCTGCAACGAGAAATTCCCACGTGCACCAGAGTTGGTAGGGATAATCGTCATCAAGCCATGTCAAATTTTTATGCTTGAGAATGTTAGCGTTGTAAAGAACAAGAAGTGGGTCAAGCTCATTCATTATCTCCTCCCTAGCCTTGTTCTTGGTAGCTTCTGCTTCATGCTGAATAAGTGCATCGAAATTTTTAGCCCTTTCAACAGTCGTGTCACTCTCAAGTATGACATTTACCAGCTTATCACAAGCATCTTGAGTGATCTTCTGGGCATCATCTTTTTCCTTATTTGCATACTCGAGCTTAGCCTTGAGATCCTCTATCTCCTTCAAGGCTGCAGATTCATTATTTTGAGCTATATCCCGCTCAAGCGTTATCTCTTGATTTCGATGATGTAACACTTGAACCATATCAAGATGGCTGGATTTTATCTACTCCATGGATTTCACAGCAGCATTAGCTTTTCCTTTGGCTTCTGCTAAGGAGGTCCTAGAGACCTCCAGCTCATTTGTCAAAGTGTCAATGATTATTTTATCTTGAACTTCCTGGTGTTTTAGCTTTTCAATCTTCGCTGCGAGTTCAAAAGAAACTTTCGACATTTTCTCTACCGCCTTCATCCATTCATGGTACTGCATATGTATGTCAGTGACACAGTCAATAGTCATTTTCTGAACATAGTCCGAAACCCTCTTCAAGTTGGGAGGAAAATAGAACCCTTCAAAACATAAGTTCGGAAATTCTTCGCGAAGTTGTGCCATACGAGCAATTGAATTGATCGTAGGATCTTCAGTAGCAGCTTCAACTTAAGTACTTTCCTTGCCGGGCCTGTGGGCAGCAGCATGTTCACTATGGTGACGACGATCGCTCGGCCGCTGAGAATGAGAGGAAACCAAAGGCTGTTGAGGCACATGAGTGGGAGGAGGACCGCGAAAGAGATCGATAAGTTGGTCCCTACATTCAGTTGGCTTCTCGGGACCCTTTGAAGAAGGGGATCTCGATCTTGATCGATGTTTGTCTTAGGGTGGCTTATCCCTATCACTTCTGCCTTGATGACCCCGATCCCAGCCGGGGTGATAAATGGAATCATAATACTCTCGACTACCACGGTAAGAGTCAAAGCGTGAACCAGAGGATTGGTGGTGTATATCCTGGAGGGAATCAAACATGTTCCTCTTCTTCACCATCGTTTATGCAAAGGAAAACAGAAATTAATCAACTTTAAGCATTAAAAAGCACAAGTCAAGCATAATGCAATGTTGAGGGGTGCAAGTGTGTGCAAGTGTCCTTGTGTAACCCCCGACAAACCAGGTGCAGGAGCCTTGCTCATTGGTGTAACTTCTCCTCCAGAAGTAGGAACCTTAGTGCCAATCCTAGTAGGAGATTCTGACCCCTCGATACTTACATCAATAAAATGAAAAGAATCAAGATCATGCAGAATTGGTAGACCAGACAAAGAACCAAGTGGTAAACTTGAATGCTTTGACGATTGGGAGGAAGATTCATCTTGAACAATCTTAGGAGCCATCGACAACTTGGAGTGATCAGAGAGGCTACTTTTTGGAAATTTATGTACAATTAATTTTTCCTTTCTCCTATTAGGAACGGAGGGTTGTGAGGCCTGCAAGGATCCAACATCAACCCCAAGACCAGATTCGTCACCATTGTGACCGGGCACATCACCTCTATGTCCTCCGACATCAATACCAGCGAATTCCTGAGCACTCGTGACTGGGGGCACCACGGGATCGGCTCGATTGTCCCTTTGACTGACTACAGCCCTTGGTCTTATCCCTGTAGTTTGGGAGGCTATGGTTAGCCCCACACTGAGGCCCTCTTCTATCAAACAAAAAGTAACAAGGTGTTCATCCATAAGCAGATATTCGATGTTCCTATCCTCGGGAAGTGCATTTTTCAGAGTAGTGACCGTCTCTTCATAAATATTGCCGCTAGGCCGGGTGATGATACATGTGAAGGAATAACGTAGTCAGGAATACGACCTGAATATCGTTGTTTCGTGCTAATATAAAAGTAGTAGATAACACTTACGTATTTCCATCCATTGTCGAGTGAAATTGGGCGGACAACGAATGAATAACCACTCATTTTTAAAGGCGCTTAATTTGTTCCATGCGCCAATTAGAATCTGGCACCTCTTCGCCGACTCAAAAAAGGTAAATGAAAGGCTCCCTGTCTGTCGCTTGAAAGTGAATATGAATCAGATGTCCGCAATGGTTGGAGGATGATACAGAAACTCCATTAATACCATATATGTACAGTTGAGAAGAGCGTAGCCATTTGGATGGAGCTACGCTGGAGCTATCCCTAAATAATGAAGAATTTCCCGAATGTATGAATTAAATGGCGGGATGCATCCGGCCCAACACATGAACTGGTTGCACACCATATATCCTTATAGGGGTCTATGAGCCCTTTCATCCCGCGACGGAACCAACACATGGTCGAAAGGAATTCCATGCCTTACACATATTCGACAAAGAGCATCTTCCTTAATTTTAGAGTCTACTGAATCAGTAGGGTTCTCCAGAATAACTGCGTCCTCTAGAGTGTCGGGAGCAGGATCGATAACCTTTGGTGGAAGGATGGGAATAGGATCAGAAAGGTCAAATTAAGGGTCCGGGCTTTCCGGTTGTTCTGAATGATGAATAGAG
Organism: Allium fistulosum; assembly: GCA_030737815.1. Lineage (NCBI taxonomy): Eukaryota > Viridiplantae > Streptophyta > Magnoliopsida > Asparagales > Amaryllidaceae > Allium > Allium fistulosum. The sequence continues at coordinate 6,913,191 of JASFAW010000015.1, forward strand.
GATGGATTATCGGATTCGATTGCAGAATTTGATTCTACGTCAGGGTTATCCTATTGGGAAGATGATCCAGCTGGCATAGCTACAAGACGCCCAGAACGTCTAGAACCCATAGCTATTAAACTTAGTAAAAATCATGGGTAGATAAAGTTACCTGTACCCCCAGTGTATAGTGAATGCTAGTGCGGTGCGGTAAAGTGCTATACAATACAGTAATAAGTTGTGCGAAACTGAAGACGGAAAAGGCGAAGAGACTTCAAGGTTCAACCGAAGAGATCGTCATTCCTGACCGTCTCAACCGCTTCTCTGTGTCATCGGGAAACGATGCAGTTTGAGTTTCATGATCGATCGTCAACAAGAAAAAGTTCCATTTTTATCTAAGTCACTGATGAGCTTCAAGAGAATAGTCAAAGGCATTGGTTTGTGTCGTAGTTCTAAGGTCATCTATTACCGAATATGCAGTTCAAATAGAATGCAAGGTATATGCAAGTTCAAATGTCCGTTCATGTATTCAACGGTGAAGCCCATCATTTAGTTCAAGTTCACTTATTTAAGTTCCATTTTTTAAAGTTCATTTTCTAACAACCGATTGTTCCCCAAACAAGGCTGATCGTTCATAAAGTCACTCTCACCGATCGTTTCCCTAGATAGCATCTACCGATCGTTCTCCTTGGTCTTCAATGCCGATCATTTTCTCCATGCCATCAACCGATCGTCCCACTTTTCTTTGTCCACCTCAAAAGCTTCCAACTCTAAAACATTGTCGATCGTTTGTAGACGATCGTTAAACATTCAAGCCTCAACGTCCTAAAGTATTATCGATTGTCCAAGAACGGTCGTGATGGGCCGATCTAACAACTTCCACAACTCCACTGCTCCATCCTTCTCAACAAGCAATTGGTTAAGGTCACAATCTCCTCCAATTTCCGTCATCTCCAATCTCCAACTAATCGTTCATCTCAACCATCCCACACGACCATTCTTTTCACTTCACCCTTTTTTTATCGACCGTTCGCTCCATTGCTTCATCCAATAATTCAAGAACGATCATCCTACATCAAGACAGCTACTCCATCTTCTCCAAAAACAATCGACCGAAGCTTCCATCTCCTCCAACTACTATTCGATCCATGGATCGAATCGAATGTCACAAAATTAATGAAGCCCAAAGTCTCGTTCTCGACTCATAAAGCAAGTTCGAATCAAATTACCTCGGTTTGGAATCTAAAAAGGGAAGTGTTTATTCGAAATCGAGACGAGGTAAGATCTGGAGGAGCACTTAAATGGTGATTAATTTGAAGATATGTGGTTTACTTTTTGGGAAAGTGGATCGCTTCTTTGATCGGTCAAGGGAGGAGTTGGAACGGTTCGTTCTTTCTTCTCAACTGGAAATGATACAAAATGAAGGATGAAGGGAAAATGGCTAAGTGTAGGTGCTTATATAGGTATGCTGTATGCTATCATTTCAAGATAATGATCTTATGCCGATCGTTTTAAGGGAAGGGTTTTACGCTGACCGTTCCGTGATTAGGAACGATCCGAAAATTCTTCCTATGAAGGAAACGACCGTTTTTTTAATATATATATGTGTGTGTGGATGGGGGAAATAACGATCGGTAGTGAATATTTGTTAAGGTATATATGTAAATAAGAATAACAATCGGTAGAGATTATTTGTAAAAATTTCAAAACTTGACAGACCCATGAACGTGTAACCATGATCGGGAGTCAGGTATGAACATGTATACGTGCTAGTATACGTTTCAAAATCTAATTTTTTGAAATTGACAAAAATTCAATGACCACCTGAGATCGACCAGAGAAAAATTAAAACCAAGTTGCTGAAGCTTAGAAATTTCCATAAACAAAGCATGATGATCGCTAACAAGTTATGATCCCACATTTATACTATTGGAAATCGACCAATCATCACGATGAATAAGGAAAATACGACCCTCGATAAGAAAACAACTCAATGGAAAGATAATGACTATTCGATGAACTGGATGAATTGTTTTCTGACGATTCTAGTTTGCGACGATTCAAAGCACATCATATTCAAAACAAGATGTACTTTGGAAGGCAAATGTTATCCTACCTTTTGGCAAGGCCATGATATCATCGACTTGGCTAAGAAAGGATGGTTATCAACCTTGGGAAATCGATTATATACAATACTATGGACAATGGTCGAGCAGATTCAGACCGGGTCCCAATCGTGTTGCAATTGGCATGAAGTGAATGGCATAGCCCTACGAAGTTACATTTCAAATTTCGAGTCGATCGGAGTTCTTATGATCGAGGTATGGAAAAAGAAAGGATTTATATGGATCGATCGGGAACGATACATAAAACAGCTCAAATCAGCGGAGATCGATCGATATCTCGAAACCCACAAGGTTAATTCACTTGAAACTTTCAAAGCCTTGGTATTTTGAAGAGTGGAGCTTACAAAAACGATCGTGCATTAAGATCTTGAGATATAAAGATAGCTGATCGTTTTTGGCCCATCGTTATCGGTCCTTTATAACGATCGGTGAACATTCCAAGTGTAGCAAAGGTTGATGTATATCTCATAATCTACAACTCAGATTGACTTCATATTTTATAGGCAAGTTCAAGAGGCATGTGTGACCCCCCAAAAACGATCGCACGTGAATTGGAAGCAAGAATATCGATCGGTGAAACTTTAGCCGATTGTTCCAAATTGTCAATTTAAGACCACTGATCGTTATGGTGGGCCCTTGTGGACCTAAAGAGCCTTCTGCCGAGATCTTAGCAAAATATCTCATCATCTCTCTCCATAAACACATGCCTCTTTGTTCATTTGAGGAATTTTAATGCTGTTTATTACTCTAGGCTCTATTGTAATCAAGTGTTTGCTACTCCTTACTACTGTAATCAGATTTATAATTGATCAATAAAGGATAATATTCAAAGTGGACGTAGGCATAATGCCGAACCACTATAAATCCCTGTGTCTTTGATTATTGCTCTTTATCTGGTATTAGTTTCATCATTCCCTTAGTTTAATTTTGTTTTTCTTCATTTACTTCTCTACATAAATCTACTCTTGGGTGTTTGTGACCAATTTAGTTGCAAACAATCACCGATGGAAAATTTGTCTTTGAAAAATGTGTACAAAAATAAATAGTTTGAAGAAATATCGATAATATGGCCAAAAATTGCTTTTAAATGGTTGTTTTCTTGATATGAGTTGTACGAACTTGTTTTGATTTCCTAATATATTAATGTGTAAGTAATTAGAAACTAAAAATATTTTATATGATATGGCTGAATAAATGTGAATAGTAAAAAGATATTAGTAAATTTACTAAGGAAGAAGATGTTTTGGTGAATAGTGTTTTAGATATTTGTTTTAGGAAATGAGGCATAAAGGTGGCATGTGAGGGGGAGGCTCCTTCATGATCTTGCATGAAGGGTAGAAGGTGAGGATAACCTCTTGTATAAGCTTACAAATACACCCCTTAGGAAAATACTAGTCACTTTTTAAAAAAAATATAGAAACTAATTAGTGCTAATCCATTTCTATCTCCACTAATCTTTCTCCAGTCAAAGCAAATCAACTCCAAACTTCACTAAACTTTGATTAGAGATCTAAATCAACATAGGAAGTAAGAATACCATGTTTAGAACGGAAGAAAGGAGGCACAAATGGGGCACTTGTGTTTGCCCGTGAGCAACATGGAGGCGAGGGGAGTGTTGTCTTGGCTTGTGAAGGCTAAAGCTTGGATCTTTAAAGGTAATTAGGTGATGGTAGGAAGTTGTACTTAGGTTCTTATGGTTTGTGTTGGTTGCTATCTTGGTTATAGTGTGAGTTATCTCACCATTGAACAAGTATATATTGTGTTATATATGTTCTGTGTTTGAATATAAAGTTTAAAGTAAAGTTAACTAATTAAAGATATAAACTTTGGACACCGTTGCTTTTGAAAGCAAATGACACCTCTGTATTATGTAACATCACTTCTATGACCTTCTATAACTTGTGATGTGGCTTTGACATTATTCTTTAATGGTTAGTTGTCTTTTATGTTGAATTGATGTGAATATGAAAGTGTTTGGATAGTGGTAGTCGCTATAAGTATACTTTGAATCCCCTTGTGTTTAAACTTGTTCGATGTGGTTATTGGTGAATATATTGTGACATGATGTGTTTTGGTTGTTCTCTACACATACTTTGGTGTATGAAACAATAAGGAATTGGTTTGAAAAGTTGTAGAACTTGTGAAATAAAGTTGTAAAAGTTAGAAGAAAATTAGTCGTTATGGATGCACTTTGAAATCGCCTTGTGTTCGGTGATTTTTATGTTAACTTTGGAAGACATCCTTATGGATTTCTTTACTTTTTTAACAAGTAAAATATGTTTAATTATTAATGTAAAATAATTAGAGTTTAAAATATTTAAAAACTGGTCAAACAAAGTAGAGAAAGTTGGGAGTAAAAAGGTCACTATAAATGCACTTTGAAAAATAGCTTGTTTTCGGGAATTTTTATAATTAATTTGGAAGATATACTTAGGAGTTTCTTTTAATGGTTCTTAAGTAGCTAAGAAAAATAATTACTGTAAAAATAATTGGACCAAAAATCATTTGTTTAAGTGGTTAGAACATGCCACAAAGATCGTGCATTTTCATGTTGTCCTCTATCCAAAACTTTAGATGGCATTTAAAAATGCTGTCTTTGATCTACTGTATCACTTCTGGGCTTGTTGCATTGTTTTGTTTTAATGCAACATTTTGACTAGTTTTTCATATTTTAAATGGTTTATAATTTACTTTCTTTATAGAATATTTATAGGGAAGTCTAATACCATGGATTTGAGTATGAAAAAAGGTTAGAAGTTTACATATATTTTAATATAAATATTAATTTTAAAGAAAAATGATTTCCTTTTAGCATTTAAATAAAAGGTTTTTAGTAAATTATAAATTAGTTATTTTTGTATAACATTTTACATAGATATTTAAAACATATTTATAAGTATTTTTAAAGAGTGTGTGTGTGTGTACATTATAACACTATGTTATAATAAATGGTTTTGGAAGGTTACTGAAAAGCACATTACTTTGTTAAATAGGTGTAAATGAAATTAGATCTTTAAAATGAATGTTTTTAAAGATAATGATAAGAATAAAATGGTTTTGGGTTTATAATAACAATGTTTTAATAACATTTATTTTTAACCCATTTGATTATGCTTTTGGAAATGCGAAATCCTATTTAAGATTTGTGAATATTCTTACACCATTTGGGAAAAGAACATGAGTATATCTCTAAGAATTAAAAGAGTAGAGATGAATAGTAAATGAGTGGATGAATAGTGGAATGTAGTATACATGTATATATATCTATTGTACAGATATTTTAATTATATATACAAGTATTTAAAAATAAGTTTTAATTAATAAAAGAATCGATTAAATAAAAAGGGGATTAGAAGTCGCTTATGTGATTTAATCGTGCTTTGTATGACTTAATCCTATTTTGTGCGACTTAAGCGTACTTTGTGTGTTTAATTATTTATGGAAAGTATTTAATCTTATACTTAGCACTGAAAGCCGATAAAGAGGATTTATTCTATCTGTGAGAGTTAAGGATGATTTTCGAGTAGGGTTTAGAAGCAAACAGTGCTCTAATCTAACAGCTGTACTCTTGATCGAGGGATAGTATAAGTCGAGAATGTGCTAAGTATATAAGGCTTGGTTTCCACATGCGATCGATTCGATTTTGTACTAGGTAGTCGATCGGTCGACTATCGAGTTTGGCTGAATTAACTTTGAAAGATATGTAAGCATCACGTATTGATACGGTTTGAGATTCCATGGGGAGGACTCATTCGTATGAATCGTCTCTTGCTTTAAGAAATTATATTTATGAGATCCACCGGAAAGGACTCCTTTATATCGTTCCTTTACTTCTTAACGAACCATAATTGAGTTAACCGAAAATTCATCGATTTAGTTTTGAAGAATCTGAGATTGGATAAGTGTATTACTTACCGAAAACCACTTCAGAATTAATATACGAGTTCTTTGTTTAGGAAGCGGTTATGGAGTGAAATGTTATAGAGTTGAACTATCTATCCTAAGGCTATGTCCAAGGGAGAGGTCGGCGTTAACATTTCAAATGATGCTATCGTGTTATACATCTTGAGGTTGATTCCAAGGGAGGATAGGGTTAGCATTCGTCAGATGACTTGTGCTAGAATACATGGAGAGATTCATGATCTGTTCGAGATGTTGGAATCCAGTGAGAGATTCGAGATTTGTTTGAGTGATGAAGACTCATGTGTTGAGATGTTGAACGTGACTATACGATCAGTAATGATAGAAAATAAAGTAGGGGCATACCATGGTATTTTTACTAACCTATAGGGTATGTCAACTCCAAATATCTAGAGATGCTTTCGATTAAGGCGCGGTAGATGTTGGTATTCAGTATCACTTGTTCGGGCGTGGACAAGCTATATTTTCTTTTGTGACATATTTTATCTAGAGATATGCATAGTTTTGGAAGGTAGTTTCCGACCCTCGTCTGGAGGTCCGCTTTAGTTTGCTGGGGGCTCCTCCAATGGAAATCCATGTGCGAACATACCTTAGGAACTTTAGTTGTATTTCTAATATTGTTGTGTTGTGAGATGCATGTCGCACAACTATTCTTTGATTTGTATTCTACACCCTAGACACTATCTATTATAGCACCTTATGTACTTATTAGATGATATTGTTCTTTTGAGTACATAACCATAACGTGACTCGAACGGTTTGAAAAGTACTGTTATACGTTGATCACATATTTCTTGAGCTTTTCATACCATACTTATGTCTAACTCATGGTTTTATCTTTCCCTTAATTCCATGTATGCTCTTTCGAATAGTTTGAGAAAAGCAGGTTTTCATTGATACTCTTTGGAGCTCGAGGAGACGAGTTGGACACTTTCACCTACCGTAGTATTCTTATTTCCACTGTAGTACTATTATGCGTATATCAACATTTATGAGGACGGGCTATTATAATTATCTATGTTGATGATAGTACTTAGGATTGCAACTCTGGAATGTTGTGTATCTTAGAGTGACATTTTGTACCATCTATTAATATTATATGTTATCGTTCCGATGTGAGATGCTAATGTTGTGTTCTCTTCTTTCTTATTCTTTCCTTTTTCTTTTTCTTTTTACCGTAACTATTTGTATTTCCCGCACATAAGTGCTCGACATGTGAATACCGTGGATGTATTACTATCGACATTTAGGGGTCGAAAAGGTGAATCATTACAGTTGTAACATATTGACATATGTGTATGTATGTGTGTGTGAGTAGCTTTCGCGTACTGACCAATACAACCCATCGTATATTGACAGAACATACTTAACTATCACATATTGACTAAGAATAAGGCTATCACATGTAAAAAATATAGCTTTCGAAAGTTAACTGAAATACAGCCATCGAGCCTTGATAAAAATACAGCCATCGAACCATGATAAAAAGATAAAAATATAACCATCAAGCTTGATAAAAATATAGCTATCGAAAGTTGAAAAAACAAACTATAGTCATCCCATGTTGAGAAAACAAAGCTTTCGAAGATTGATAAAATAGTAGCTACCGTGGGTTGAAAACATATGCTGTTGCATGTTAAAAATAGACAACTATCGAGTGACGAAAAATAGTGGATATCAAAGGTTGTCAATGACATTTATATAATTCTCTACAAAATTAATTCTTTTCCTTTAAAGGTATAACCTTTTTATCAAATCAACATTATTTGTCAAAACCTCATTGGCTAACAAAAATCATTTTAGAATTCTTACAGAATTTCATAGTGGAATTTTTTTTCCTATTTTCCCAAAACAAAATTTTCCTTAAATTATTCTATTTATCGCAATTTGCAACTAAGCCATTTTTAAACAAAACAATTTATATTAAATTATAAATACTTGGGAAATCCACAAAAAATTCCCAAAATAATTATTTCTCATATAAATAACTAAATTCTGAAATCGTCTATTCTCTCACTCGGAAAATCCACAATAATCCCAAAAATTATGAAATTAAAACCCATCTCCAAAATATTTCAAACATCGTATCAAAATTTTAGAATGTTTGGAGATCAAAAATTTAGCTTTTTACATCAAATTTAGGAAAAAAAATTTAAATTCTTAAATAATATCCATAAAAGCACTATATGATTATTCAATCCATATGCATGATATTTAACAACCAAAGTTTGAATCCACTCTAGAATCCGAACGAAGCACAAAACAACCATAAAGAGATAGAAATATTATTCACCTTTGATCTTGTTGAAATATTGAGATTTGCTTTAAACTTATTTTTCCTTAGCTTTCTCTTCTTCTTAGTTGAATATTGAATAATGGTGGCCAGCTCTTCCTTAGGTTTTAAGTTAGTGAATGTAAAATGAAATGAACAAAGGAAAGGGGGAGGGAGTGTAATATTTTCCCTCACACTTTTACCCTTCTTTACTTATGTTTATATCATAATTTCTTGAGGCCAAAATTAATTAACATAGTAAATCCCACATTTTTAACTTCTCATTTAATTATCTCATAATTAAATATTTAAATAATGTGCAATAAAATTTTTGTGGTGTTATATACGAGATACATTTAAAATCACTCATGAAGGTATAACAAAAGTAAAAAAGACTAAAATATCAATACTGAAAACTAATTACAAAAGTTTAGAATGAAAAATGGAGAGAGTATGCTGAAATGTATTGAGGTTTTCAAGAATTACAACACTCGTTAATACAACCAGGAGAAAAATTCACTGATTTCTAACTAGTTTCAAAATTTTTGAATTCATTAATTAAAGAGTGGGCGAGGAAGGTTCTAGCTATAGAAAAAGCAAATGATCTTTTCCAACTCAAAATTGATGAACTTATAAGAAATCTAATATCTTAGAAGCTAATTTGTTGGTCAGGAAGGAACAAACATAATAAAAGAGTATTATTGCTTTTCAATTTGATGCTCACAAAGACATAGATGAATATGATATAGCATTCATTGGAACTGTAAAGCCTTCATAAAATTCAAAAGTAGCCAAAAGTACAAAATGGAAATAGTTCAACTCTCAAATGTTTTGAGTGTGATAAAACTGGTCATATGAATAAGGACTATCCTAGATTAAACAAGGATTCCCAAGGCTTCAAGTACGAAAAGAGTCATAAGAAAAGGAAGATGGAGAAATCAGCATTTCAAATCACCTAGAATGACATAGATACATCATCTGATAGTGAGAACGATGTAGACTAGACCAACATCTGTTTCATAGCCCTTAGTAGTGAGGTAAAATATGCTCTAACTTATGAAGATTTATTTGAGATAAATTCTGAATTAGATGATAAGTTTAAACCTACCAGGAAATAATATAAAGAATTAAAAGCTAAAATTAATACATTTGAGCTAGAAGTAGATATACTTAAAGATGAAAAAGTAGTTCTTGAAGAAGAATTGCTAAAATCTCAAAACTCTTTTTAAAGTATAAAATCTCAAACCAATGTCATGAATGATGAAATTCAAGCATATAGGGATGAGAACGTTAAACTTACAAAGGAAAATTGCGATTCAAAAACTGCTTTAGACATATCAAAAAATAAGATTAAAGATCTAGAAATTAAATTAGAAAAATTAAATAATAATGTATCTAAGTTGAACAAAGGCAAAGAAAAATTATCAAAATATTTCTAACCTAACTAATGGCAAAGGCTTTAGGGTTTAATAAAACTAGTAAAACTCGTCCTAGAAAATATGCTTCACTATATACAAAATTACAAAAACCTAAAATAGTCAAGAAAAATAAAACTATTAAGATTTGGATTCCAAGAACTAATAATAGTCTAATCAGGAAAATCTATATAGATAAAAAATATTAATGTTTATTTTAACAATTTTTTTTCTTTTAAAGGTCTCAAACCCACTTGGGTATGGCTACCTTCCACCTAATCCCCAGACCTTAACGTCGGAAGTGGGTACTAGAATTTTATTTATCTTTTGCATGTACCCAAAGGAGAAGTGGTTAGAAAAAGATATAATGGTAAAAAAAACTAAATAATATATTGCAATATTACTATTTCAAAATTTTATAAAAAAATTCTAACTTCTATAGTTGATTGGAAACGGTTCTAACCGGTCGACTGATAACTAAGATCAATTGACTAAGTATAAAAAAATAGTTTATTCTAAAAAAATACCTTTAAAATAATTTAAAAAAGGGAATTTGAAATCACATATATACACTTAAAATAATTTTGGAATTTTTTAAATTTATTTCAAAATGGGAAAACTAAATATATATTGAAACATGCCTTTAAATTTGTAAACCCTTTTTGAAATTAGTTGGCTTGTAAAGTTAAAATATATAGTTTTAAAAAGTAAAATAGTTAAAAATAACTAGAATAATAAATATGGGAGAAGGTAGCATCAAACTCAGGTGATAGGGGATGAGGAAGTATACGCAACACTGCACCATATCATTGGGCACGATTGGCAATCGAGAAAGGAAGAGATAAGCTTCATTTTAAAGCATCATAATACACTTTTAAAATAACAACCGATCCATTGATTATAGGTCAACTGGTTAACCTCTCGAATAAAAGATATGAGCTATTCAATTTTTTGAACCATTGCCACATGTATATACTCAAGCTCAACTCATTTTTACTTCATTCCCAGTCCCTCCCAAATCAAAATTCAAACCTTATATTCAAATTTTAAACTGTAGAAATTAAAATTAATGGCTCCAAAATCAAGGAAAAGTGCAATTGAGGAATCCAACCAAATTTCTCTACACTCTCCTCAAGTAAAGGCATGGCTCAACAATAACAAAGATGCTATTAAGGAATACAAAAATGTTGTTAATTTTACCTTTTTAACTGGTAGATCCATTGGGCATAATGATTTTGCTTCTTATGGGGTTGAGGCATTATTTTAAACGTTAGAATCATCCATTATTGAGCTAGATAATTTTACACACAAGATACGCTCTAGATGCATCTCACTATTTATAACTTATGCTGAAGTCGGTGACCTTGAAAATTATACTTTAACTAGCAAAGTAAAAGGAGTTAAATAAGACTTACGGATAAAGTGTTAGGAAACCTTATCCATTGCCTCAAATGTAATGGATATAGATGAAGTTGTCATGAGTATTAAAAGCACCTTATACCGCATATTTAGTCAAGGAGAAGGAATCTGGAAAATGTCTAACTAAGGGTCAATGCAAAGCTGATTGTGTGTATTATTCAGCACAACATGGTCCCTAGGACACACAACTATGATCATATTTACCCTTGGGTTAAGAAGCTACATATGCAATCATGAGAGGATTACAATTAAATTAATCTGATGCTACTTTGAGAAACTTGATGGACAATAGAGTAAGGTATGGAAAGGCCTGAAGTTATGTTCCTTACTACAACCTTCTGGCTTGTATCTTTTGACATTTCAGAGTTAAATTGTTGGATGAACATGTAACTTAGAAAGCCATGGACAACATTGAATAAGGGTAGCTATAAGAAAATAAACATTGCAACCACATTTGTCCCATATCCATACTATATTAAGTGAGAGATGGTGATTCCACCACAGTTTGACCGTGTTGAAGAAGTGGAGTTTGATGACCATGGAGAAGATGAGGACTATGGAGAGCCACCTAAAGAGAGGTACTCGATACCAAGGTTTTAAACCTCGGATTTTGGTTACATCTCATCTTGAAGAATTTAGAGAGCTTATCTCATATCGGGTGAGATCCCGAATGAGATGAGTGCATCTCGGACATCCATCCTGGATTTACATCTCGGTTCCTTCAATACATTTCAGAGCTATATCGAGGTATATGTCATGTCGAAAACTAGTTTTCATACACCTAAATTTATAATACTAGTCACTACCTTAATGAAAACATTATGCACTTACCTTGAATATATCACACACTTTTCATTATTAATTTAGTATTGAAAAACACTCATATCATGTAATGGAAATAAATAACTAGGATTCAAGAATTAAGTTCAATATAATATCATATGAGATAAAGTAGACATGAAATAATCCATTACTTTCTCTTTCATTTGTTTGATCGTTCACTTGACTTTCCTACACAATATAATATCTCTTTTATACCTTTGATGATTCATAGTGTTGTAAGGGAAATCATAATTTTTAACTTCAAATACGAAGTCTACAACTATATGTAGAATATTCTACATATGATTATAGTATTGAATTATTAGCAAACAAAAGCACATTAAGAAACTAATAGCGTAGAAATTTCAAACTAGCAAAAAAACTAGCATACATAGTACTAATAATTTTCAAACATGAAGTAACATTGAAAGAAAAGCAAAAATGATGTACCAATGAACATGAAATCAGCAAATGAAATTAATAGATGAAAGAGAAGTCCTCTATTGGTTGAAAAAAGCCCGTAGGACAAAACCCTATAGCAGCAAAAACTAAATGAAATCAGAGCGGGAATCTATTTGATACAAAAAGTTAAATCAGTCAAACCCAAAAAACATAGTCATAGAAAAATATGGTTAGGAAAGAAATATAGAGAAAGTATCAAAAAGGCCAAATGAAATTAGATACGAAATCAATTTGAATTCGAAACATAAATGAAAATCAAAAGGTGAAATACTTACCAGAATTGATGTAGATTTTGTTATCTTCTTACACTTGTCACTACCGCAAAATAAGATAGGAAGAGTAAATGATGTTTATATATGAAGTAAGGGATAAAACAATATAATTAAAAAGGCTTAAATTTAGGTAAGGGATATGCCAGCCCAATATGAAAAAAGAGTTGATTTTATTCAAAATAACAACTCAGTCGATATCTCGCTTTTAAATCTCGTTCGAGATGTTTGGCGAGATACCATAATATCGTCCGAGATTTGAGTTAGATGAGATTCCAGTGGAATAACTTGTTTCGAATCACCCTGTCTTTAAAATGAGATCCCGACTCAATCACAGAACTTAGTTTTGGATAAACAAGAACAAATCATGAATAATCGTAAGGAAACTATGGAAGAATTAAAGAATTGGAAGAAATGATAGGGACTTATCGAGCACCTTTTGCGGATCTATATGTAAGAGAGTGATGTTGGACTGAGTAGAGAATGCAAATCCAGCTCCTGTTTTGGTATCATATGACATAGTGCATATGCATGTGCCTAATAGATGGAATCTAGCACCTACTACTTACACCAGCATGATGAGATCTTCGAGAGATCTTAGAGGACCGAGAGGAGCAGCTTGCATTACTTTTGATATGGATTCTACCACCCCATCTAATTGTTGACTCACTCCATCTCCTCGCGACGAGATTATACATAGGGATTTATTTTACTTATCATTTCATATGTTTTGTGGCTGACTTTGTGATAACTTTTGCATCTTAGCCATTTGCATTATGACATTTGTGGTATGTTGACATTTGCATCATTTATTATGTATTATGACATTTTGAGATGTTTTGACATTCTGTGATTTTCATTAGTATCCATGATTGCATTTTTTGTTGTGATATATCAAAAATTATTCTATACTAGTAAATATCACCTGTTTGATTTATCATATGCTTATATTCTTGTCTCTATTTGTTGATGACAAAGGCGGAGAGTAATTACAACATATTGACAGGGAGAGTATTATATATAAGGGAGATTCATATTATTTTAATATTGTTTATAAGATGTTGTTATGGGATAAGTGAGATACTTATGTGGAATGAAACTTAAAGCTATTATAACACTAGTGGAGTGAATATTGTACTTCAGCTATTTAAAAATTAACTTGTGAAATTAAAGTTTATCCACTCAGATCAATAATTAAATCACAAACAAAATAGATAAATAAAGAGTAAATATAAAGTAAGTAAAAGCAGTAAAGTGAATGACACCAGGAATTTTTATACTGCTTCGGATTTCCAATCTTACATCCAGTCATGTACTTCCCATATAGAATGTCCACTATAACAACAAAATTTCTACTGTAACAAATTGATTTCCATGGATGATAAGTACACCTTTACAAACTTGACTTTCCTTGGGTGGCAAGACACACCCTTCCTCTTGACTTTCCTCGGTTTGCAAGAACACCTTTCTCTTTACAATCAATAATAGAGTATGGCAAGTAATTGTATCCTCAATATAGATTCTTGTAGAATCAGTACAATGATTCTATAGACCTTCAATAGCAATATATCTTTAAAATTATAACGCCTCTTAAATTAAATGATAATTAATTAAAAAAATTAATTAATAATTAGTAATGCCGATAATGGAATTTTAAGAAATGTCAGGATTTGGCTACGAGACTTGCACCGTTGCGTTCGTGGCGATTTTCTGATCAATTTTCATATATAAAGTTTTACGATTGGAGTTCAAACAAAATTGTTATTACTGTTTGAATATTTCAAATCGAAAATAATTATATATGTAATTAGGGAAATAAATGTAATTAATTAAAGGAATTGAATGAATGCATAACAAAACTGGACAACCGATAGATCCCTAACTGGGACCGGTCGACCGGTGGGATAACAGTCGACCACTATTTAACTAGCGGCTATGAATGAACCTAGACCAAACGGTTTGGATTTAATATAATCAAACGGCTAACATCGATTCAAACCCCTATAAATACAGATCAAACCCCTCACTATTCTCTTCATATTTTCTGAAGCAACGACGAAGCTCTACCATTTCGTCTTCTTCTCAAATTCTAAAATCTATAAAAACTATAATATATAATATAAAGGGGAATTTCACCAGAAGGACAAACTTTGCAGTCCAATTAGTTTCTAGGACACACATTCAAAGAAATTACTTTCAAGGCCAAAATCAGCAGAATAATTACTTTCAAGGACAAAGTCAGCAGTCCAATTACTTTCAAGGACATAATTTCATAGGTTTTTAGGCCCTAGAAACTAATTATTTTACGTTTTGTCCTTGAAAGTAATAATTTCAGTTGTGTGTCCTAGAAACTAATTCCACTTGCTAAAGAGGCCCTTGTGGCTAATTTCCACTAATATAAATATATATAAGCAGAGAATAGCGGAAGGTAATAGAGAAGTAGAAGAGTAAGATCAAATCGAATCGCCAAAGCCAAGGTAAATTATAAATCCAAATCTGAATTAAATTCAAATCTCTTTTCGAATCTAAATTTCTAATAGATATGTATATTCTTGCGGTAGATATTCCGATAGGAAGAAAAATAGAGTCAAACGGTAATAATAAGGTTAGATCTGGAGATTTGAAAGCTTAAAGGTGTGTGGAAAATTATATATTTTTATATAATATTGGATTTATGTCATTGTAAATATCTTCTTTGTTTGCCTAAGTATAATCATTTTGGAGTTGTAGGCTTAAACATAAACATGGAATGAATTTGAAAACCAGTCCTATATATTCTGTGAATTGTTAATTTGAATTAAATATTGCATGTACTTGAATCTGGAAAGTAAGGGTGAAAGTAGTCTCTAAGTTAGTGAATTATATAGTATTTCCAGATTCGTTGGTTAAATGATATATGTTAGTGAATATGAATTGGAAGTTATTATAAATTGGATTGGAATTTAAGTAGTATTTTAATTCATTGGAATAAAGTGTGTTACAATAAAAATTTCTATAAATTACCCGGTTTTATAAATAAGAATAAAAGTGTATCATTTGAAAAAACAAGGAATATCTAAAAAAAGATATGTATAAAATATGAATTTTTGCCGTATTTTGTACTGTCTATTTCAATAATAACAGAAAAGATAATTTCTTGTAATTCCAAACTTAACACAAGTCCCCTTTTAGATAAGTTATGGAAATCTACTGCATTAACATTTCCTTTTGGAGGATGTAATTCCAATGCATTAAATATAGAAATCCTGAAGTATAATCTAAAATATTGCAAGTAGAGATAACAACAATAATTCAATTATAAATCTAGCATATGCGATAAGTTAGAAAATAAACAATTAGCAAAGAAGTATATGTAAAGCAATGAAATGAGTAAGTAAGAAGATTATAATAATCAAATGAAGATATTAATAGTTGAAAAGGAACAGTAGAATACACTTAATAGTATCAAGTAGAAGTTAAGTGGTAAAGGGTATTTAATCTAGTAAAGTAGAATTAAGCGGTAAATGACATTAAAGTTGCATACATGAAAAATGAAGCAAGTTGGGTAAAAAAAACTAAATACCAACAGTTTAACATATGTAACGACCTGCCTTTTTGGACGGTTTTAAATCGACGATAAACCACACACGTCAGACTCAAACCATTCAAAGGGGCAAATTTTTATGGGGTAAATAAGAAAAAGGAGAAAGAAATAAAACAAATACAGAATCTCGCAGCAGAATGACAAAATATAATAATCAAATAACAGTTCATGAAGCTGTTTTATAAATACATTTGATTATTCTTTTACAACACAAAATCAGAGTTACATAAAACAGGAATAAATAAATAAATGCAGTGGAACAACATGATGCAGTGGAATACATATAATAAGTAATAATAGTACAAATTCATCGTCTTCATCCTCCAGAAAGCAGCCTTCGATAACTGAAAAGCTCAGACTGACCCGAGCGAATTGAAAAGACAAATCTCTCGAGTCAGAACTAAAAGATCTTATGTAAGTTAAATCAACAGTAAATAAATATGAATGTAATGGCGTCAGAGATGTTTTCGGGGTTTGATATTTCCTATCCAGTGTCTAACGTGAGTGCAATAACTTAAGAGATGTTCAGGATTTACATCTCCCAAGGATCCGTTAAACTATGTACTATGTAGTACAATACGCTATTATAATATGTCTACAGCAAAGTAAAGTATTAAAATGGCGTCAAGGCGTTACCCATATCCCCCTTAACACATTTTATATAATGTCGTAGTTTATACAGATACTGTAAACTCCACCCGCAGGTGGGCTATCTAGGAGCACTCCATAGGCACGACACAAAACAAACTCGTAGAAGGCGTGATAAGGCATGCGACAAGGCACTCGAGGCAATGCCCAGGGTAAATATACCAATTACGGATCCGGACTAGTGGTAACGCATAGCAGCTACTACCGCCCACCTCGGAACACACTCCCAAATCAAAATCAAGGGGTGGCCACCAAATCAATCATAAAGTAATAGAATGGTATCGAAGAAATGTGCCCAATAGGAGGAATGACCTCACTTGGCCAGCGTAGCTCCTGTTTTTCCACATCAAGCTGACTCACGGGAGTCAAGGTCACGTAAATACCTCATATAGAATCGTTCGCCAAACTATCCTAATTCATTTCTGGAATCTCTACCACGTACATAGTTGTTAAAGTGGTTTTTGGTATTGGCAGAGAGTATGACAATATCTGATCCCGGTCTCTTTAATAACTAAACGCTTATTTCACACCGGATGGTTCTCTTACATTTCAAAAAGTCAATTCACAATTTATATCAAAATATCATATTTGATTTCAAACCATATCACTTTCGAAATCATATTCACTTTCAAACCCATATTCACTTTCAAAATCGTCTTCACTTTCAAAATCATAATTACTTCAATATGCCATTTCACAAAAAGGTATCAATTCCAAATTCCAATTTAAGTTGTATCATCATCAAGGATTTAAATATAAATACTTCAACTTTACACAGTTTGCAATTTTATAAAATAGTTTAGATAGTCATAAATAGTTTAATAGTTTCAAAATAAATTAAAATAGTTTAAATAGTAAAATATATTAAGTAGATTTAAATTTGATTTAACTAGATTTAAATTGATTTAAATAGATTAAATATATTTAATTAGGTTAATTTTTTTAAGAGGAAATTAGTTTAAAGGAAAAAGTTTAATAAAATTTAATTTTAACGGACGTTAAAATTAAACTTTGGTCTGAAGGACAAGCGCCAAAAATTGTATTTCTTTTGTACTTCTGTAGTTTCATTTCTTCTGCAAACAAAATTTCTTCTTCATCAAACAATGGCAACCCAAACCGAAATCAATTTTCTTCCTCAAACTGATTTAAAAGCACAATCGACTTCAGAATCTAAGTCGATGGACGTAAATCAAAATATTTCAATAAATCCTGAACAAATAAATGATGAACCTACGATTTCAAAAAGTAGGGTTTCCAATGCTATGCGTACAGCAGTAAAGAGAAGGCGAAAAACTACTTCATCAACGGCTGTTGATTCAGATGAGATTGACGAAGATACAAAGAGGACGAAAAAACCTAGGGCATGTAAAACTATGAATGAAGACGAAAGGAAGAAACAACAGCTTACTGATGAAAACGTCAACAGAAAAAGAAAAACAAAGGTAAAACAACTGATTATTTTTTAAAATAAAAGATAATTTTACAATGATAGTTCAACTATCATTTGATTTGTTATTGAATGATAGATCAATGTATCATTTGATTTGTTGCATGTATAATATTGATGGTAAAAAATAATTAGATGGATACTTATTTAATTATAGTTCAATATATCATTTGATTTGCATGTGTAATATTGAAATATGAAATGATGGATGAACATAGCATTCAGTCTTTGACAGATGATAGACAATGATAAGATGAATATTTATAGATAGATAGAAATATATAGCATTGAAAAAAATGTTGGACAAACATATCATGATAGAATGATAGTTGAATATATCATTTTATTTACAGTATTTGCTAGTATAGTATGATAAATGATAGTTCAATTTATCATTTGATTTACTGTTTTGATGGTTATAGAATGATAGTTCAATATATCATTTGATTTACTATTTTGATGGTTATAGAATGATAGTTCAATATATCATTAGATTTACTGTTTTGATGGTTATAGAATGATAGTTCAATATATCATTTGATTTGTATGCATCATATTAAAATATAATATGATAGATGAACATATGATAGATGAACATATGATAGACAAACATAGCATTCAATATTTCGACTTTAGAAGCATACATTGAAAAAAAGAAATGATAAATTTTAGTTTCATTTTATATGAAATGATGGATGAACATAGCATTCAGTCTTTGATAGATGATAGACAATGATAAGATGAATATTTATAGAATGATAGAAATATATAGCATTGAAAAAAATGTTGGAGAAACATATCATGATAGAATGATAGTTGAATATATCATTTTATTTACAGTATTTGCTAGTATGGTATGATATATGATAGTTATAGAATGATAGTTCAATATATCATTTGATTTACTGTTTTGATGGTTATAGAATGATAGTTCAATATATCATTTGATTTACTGTTTTGATGGTTATAGAATGATAGTTCAATATATCATTTGATTTGTATGCATCATATTAAAATATAATATGATAGATGAACATACGATAGACAAACATAGCATTCAATATTTCGACTTTAGAAGCATACAGTGAAAAAAAGAAATGATAGACAAATATAGCATTTGAAAAAAGAATGATAGATGTATATATCACTAGTAAATTATGCTTTCATAGTTGTAAAAATTGATAGATAAAAATAAGAAAGCATTTAAAAAATGAGACAAAAATAATATTATAGTTTGTTAAATACCGAATTATTCATTCACAGTTTTTTGTACAGGGATCAAAAGGTAAAACATTGAAGAAAGCAAAAACAACTGAAGGAAAAAAACCAAAGAGAGTATCTCAGAAAAAAATTCAGTATAGATGTAGCTTACTGCCAATGATAAAAAATTTCAAGAAAATTAAGAAAAAAGGAGGTTATCTTATAGATCAATTAAATTATTTAAAACAAACACCTTTTGAAAAATTCATGCTAGTGTTTTTCAAAGAAATTTTATCCATAGCTGCTTTTACAAAGTCATCAATAACCTTAGATGATGTAATAGAAACATTTTCTATCAATGATGAAGCTTTTAAAGTAGGGAATATTTTTTAAAAAATCAAACCTGAAGATGTTTCAATTATTTTTAGCTTACCTTTGTCTGGAGTAAATATTTTTCCAGTACCGAAAATGAGTTTACAAATCCTTCCAGACAATTGCAAAGATTTTGTACTGAGAAACTTTGGAACAATAGAGCACATTACAAAGGATCTTACAATTTCAAAGATAAATAATGTGCTAGAAACACAACAATTTCAACATGAAAATGATTTTCCAAAATTGCTTATAATTCTTGCAATGATAACCTTCTTCTTTCCTGATAACCAAAGATACTTGTCATGGGGATATATTCCCTATATCCTAGATCAAAACAAAATGAATTCAGTATCTTGGCCAGTTTCAATTCATCATTCATTGATTAGAGCTTTGACAACTTTCAAAACAAAGCCAAGAAACATGCCAGGTTGTTCCATGCTCCCTATTGTAAGTACAGCAATCTAACTTTATGTTCATGCATCTATCTGTATAAATTAAATTATACACATTATATGTTTTAACAAGTAATATTTTATTTGTAGTTTTTCCTATGTGAGCATGTGAATTTGATACCTCCATTAGCAACATACTGTTCAAACTTACCTAGATTTGGGAGGTGGAATATTGCAAGCTTGAAAAAGGTGATCTCAAGAGAAGCATTGATGAACATGGACAATAGAAAGGTATTATTTATCACACTAGTATAACAAATATATAATGATAGATAAATATATCATAACATAGTGTATATCAACAGTTGTCATTTTGTTATTATATCATAACACTAGTATAACTAAAGAATGATAGTCAGATATAGCATCACATGAAAAATGACAACTATATATATAATTAGTTCATCCTTATATGTTACCTGATTCATTACTATTTATGTTATTACATAGATTTTTGTTGAAATAAGAAATCTGACTGAAGATGAAAAAGCACTTCTTCAACAAAATAGCCAACAAAAATTTGTCCAGCTGGATAATAATGAGAATATTGGGATGCACAAAATAGAAAATGTGGAAGAGACATCAAAAGACCAAGTTGAGACAATGCAGCAGTACATCATACAGTTGGAAAATAAATTGAAGAAAAGTGAAAAAGAATTAGAAAAGGAAAAACAGAAAAGAATACAAGCAGAAGGCACTGTCATACAATTGAAAAAAGAAATCAAGATTTTAAGATCAAAAGAAAAAGTAGAAATAGAACCACCATCATTTGATCTCAAAATAACTCAGGAGATTGTAAAGATGCGGAAAGAGAAAGAACAACAGGATCAAAACAAACCTTCAGAGGCAACAGAAAAATCACCAGCAGTGCATGAAAAAACGCAGAAGAAACCAAGCTCTTTAGTTTTGAGGGTTAAAAAGCGCCAACGAAGGAGTAAAATTGATTCTGATTGCCAATATGAAATTGTGTGCTGAAAAACAAAGAAAAATGTTGACAACGAAAACCAAAAGCAACAATTTGAAACCAAGGAAGGTCAGAAAGAAAATACAAATGAACAGAAACAAGAGGAACAAAATGAAGAATCAGATTATGAACATGAATCTGAAACTGAAACAGATGAACAAGTCACAACAACTGAAAATGAAGAAATTATTGATGTTGATGGATACTCGCAATCAAGTAAAACCTACAAGAGTAAGGATATCACAAAAGCAGTATTCTATGATTATTGAATGAAGAACAGCAAAACAAAATTCTTACTTTCTTCAAATTTAACAAAAATGAGAAGTAAGAATTATAATATTTTTTCTTTCATTATATTTGTAATTAAATAAAATTGAAGGAAAATATAGTTATCAATTATTAATTTTCAATTACAGCACTGTAGCATATGAAAAAGATGAAGGACACAAAGGAGGAATCACAATAGTTAAATCTATGCTGGAAGCTGTTCTGTTCGAGGGGGTTACAGATGGACAGGTATGCATCAAATTAAAATTATGATAACTGTCTAGGGTGGGAGAATGAGTAATAAAACTAGCATTCATTGTTCTTTAAGTGCATATAAGTGTATAGAATGAGAGAATGATAGTTAAAACTAGCATTCAAAGTTTCAAACTGCATATAAATGTATTGAATGAAAGAATAGGAGTTAAAAATAACATTGATATTTGTAAACCACATATAAATATATAGAATGTCCAAGATGACTGATTAAATGATCATTTTCATTTTTCAACGCATACAATGTACTAAACATATAAATGAAAATGAATACTAGCATTAATATTCATGATCCAAAATAAATTAATTATCCCATGAAACTTACAACCTTTGTTGTTTGGTTTAACAGATTATTGATTGGTTTTATTACAATCAAGAGATGTATGAACACAGTTACTACTTCACCACAATGATGACGGTAAGTATAAGCTTTTTAATATAAATGTTAAAAATTAATATAAAGTATTCTAATACATATAAATGTGCAGAATGTTTTAACACATGACCAGCAAACTGTGATCAAAGACATAGTTATACCAACAGTAGATGTCATTGTCAAAGATGAATTTACAGAGAAAATTTTCTTCTTTCTACATTACGCAAACCATTGGAGCTTGTTGATGCTAAATTATGAAACAATGCAGTGGAGTCATTATGATTCAACAAAACCAAAAAATAGAAAAACAAGGACTTCAAACCCCAGCTATAACCAAGCCTTCGTTCTTGTAAGAAAAGTATATTTTTGAAATCACTCTAACATTAATATACAACACTAATTTTACTTCTTGCAGAAAGACAAAATTGAATTGATATTCAAGACAAAATGGGTAGAATTAGGAATACTGAACAAAGAATTTCACAAACCTAAAATGCTGCAGCCAAAAAGCCCACCACAGGATTCAGATTCGTAAGTAAATAATTTCATTTCTTATCTTGTTTAAACTATCATTTCTATTTTTAAATTGCAGAAGAATGCATGAAATATGCAAAATGATAATTAAAACTAGCATTGCTAATTAACAGTTCATTGATCTGCACTTATTGAACAAAAAGATAATGTATAAGCATGCACATTCCACACAAAGCAATGTTGTCTCTATGAATGCATTGATTAATATTGTGATCGAAATATAAAGCTATGTTTTAGAATTCTGGAGTAAAAATTGCAATATTATTTTAGAATTAGGTTTTACTGTAATATGAACTAACATTTGTATATTTGAAACAGACTTGATTGTGCGTTCTTTGTCATGGTAAACATGAAAAAACCGGACAAGGATGAGATACCAGAAAAATATCCAAAGGAAATGCTTAGAAACCTAAGAGCTGTAGTGGTGTATAGCATACTCAATGATCCACAATACAGTTGGTCACTGGAGAAACTCTGCAAAGATTCTACATAAAAAAAGCTGTTGCATTGTAACTTCGAAAAACTTTGGATATATTTGAACTGAACCATTTGTGCTAATTAAACTGATATGGAGTCTGAGATGGAGTCTGAGATGGAGTCTGAGATGAAGTTTTATATGTTTTCCAATAATTGAATTTTGTTCTCAGTGTATAAACTGTGTAGATGAATTTGAACTTCTTGATTTGAATTTGATTTGATAATAGTTGTCTAATTTCAATGCATGAACTACAATGTATAAACTATCAATATACTCAAGTGTCATTTTTATTTGTTTTTTAATGCTTTTATTGTATTTCTGATGTACCAAATAATGTTTTATACTGAAATGCTAGATAGAACTAGCATTATGCGAAAATACATTTCTCAGTGATTGAACAGTGATCAATAATGTGTGAATTTATCCATATCGAATTTTTATATGATTTCCAATGTTTCAACTCCATTTCAAATATGTTGACTATTGTTTACACTGTAATGCTACTTATAACTAGCATTAAACTGAAATGATAAACAGATATAGGCAATTATGGATATGGTAAGTGCTGGGGTAGAAACATGGAGATAGTGGTTTTATTGTAATGAAGATATCTCATTTACAAATAACAGAAGATATCTCATTTACAAACTGAAATGATAAACAGATATAGGCAATTATGGATATGTTATTTTCTGAAACAGAGAGATGCAGTTTGCATAATGAAGATATCTCATTTACAAATTACTATTAATTATTTTTTCCAACTGCTATTTTTAACAATAACAGAAGATATTCAGATGAAGTGTAGAAGAAATATGGGAACAGATGTTCCACAATATCATATAAACAATACATCATCATACTGAAAAATCATTACAAAACCACTTAAATAATCTAAACAAGTAATCATATAAACAATATATCATCATCATCAAATCCTTCATTCTTGCTCAAAAGCTTACTCAGTTGTATACAATGACAGATGATTGATTTCAATGACAGAACACTGAATACTAATTATAATTAAATGCTAGTTACAACTGGCATTCAATTGAAATGATAAGTACATATAACATTGAATACAAATATCAATACCAAAATGCAGAGGAACAGCAGATATCACAAATTTAAAAAAAATAACCAAAACATATCACATTTTATTTTCTAATGATTTCACAATGTCTAACTGCATTTTTCTATAAGCTTTAGCAGCTGTAAACTTAAAAAACTTCTCAATTGCAGTAACAAAACACATAAATTTTCTTAAATTTTTGAAGAACCAAGACAATTCCTTTTGTTGTGGCCAACTTTATTACACTGACTACATCTGTTTATTTTACTTTGAGAATATCCAAATCCACCACGCCTCTTTGTAGATGGTCTTCCAGCACCACGAATTTCTTTAGGAGGCCTAATCAAAACATTATTTTCAGCAACAATTGGCTTATCAAAATCTGGAATTGGATTGATAGCATTAGCATATGAAGATCTGAAAGCATTAATAGTGAAATAGTCCTCCACAAAATCATAAACTGATAATCTACACTTGTTAATGCACTTAATTGCATGAGCACATGGAAAACTAGTAACTCTCCATTGATTACAAGAGCATAAACGATTTTTAAGATCAACAACCTATGACTTAGGAGATTTAACTTCAAACACAAATTCCGAAGACTTAAAAACTTCCCAACCAAAGCCATCTTCTACTAACTTTGACAAACGTTCCTCCATAATAGGACAAAGATATGTTGTCCATAGACAACATTCCTCTCTTCGTCTCGCTATTTGCTCCATAACTTTCACACGAATACCATCCAAACAAGAAGTTATAGGCATAACTCTATTTTCCAAAATCCATGAGTTGAAACTTTCTGCAACATTAGAAGAATACTCACCATAACGCTTTCCTTGAAAAAACAAATCTGCCCAATGGTCAAACGGTTTATCTCTTAAAAAAATTTCTGCAGATATACCCCCAATATCTTTAAATTTGGAAAGATATCGCTCAAAATCATACACATTAGAAGCTCTAGCACAAAGCTTGAACAACTCCACAATAGATGAATCACCTTTACCCGCCTTGACAACAGTACCAATATTCTGTTCCATGTGAAGTAAACAATAGCTATGATATGAAGAAGGAAATATTTTGGGAACACCTAAAACAAGACCCCATTGACGATCAGACATAAAAACTAAAGACCGATCTTCATTAAGCATTCCTTTCAGATGGGATAAAAACCAAGACCAATTAGATTCATTTTTGTGCGAAACAATACCCATAGCAAGAGGAAAGAAACCTACAAAATAAATAATTAAGGACAGCTCAGTAATGAGAAACATGAATTATATTAAACATCAAAACCATTATTAAAGGTTAATAATTTCTGTTATACACAGTTAAAGTAAATTCAAAATGATATATGAATATAGCATACGTTATTTAAAAGTCTTTTAGGTACTGCTGCATAAAATTTTATTTCATGTTTTTGTAAACATTTCTACCATAAACATTTGTACTATAACCAGGTCAATCATTTAATAAAATAAAGCCAACAATTCTTGTGTAAACATGGCTGCATTATAATTATGAACAACTTTGAACAATGATAGTTTAATATATCATCACTAGAAAAACAAATGAGTAAATAAAAAAAACTAAAATGAAACTCATACCTTGATTACCATTTTTAGAAGTAGCAGCTAACAAAACACCCGGTCTTCCCTTCAAAGCAGCTGCGTCTAAAAATATTAATGGCCGACAATGTTTAAATCCAAGTAGACAAGCACCAAAACCAATACAAACTCTCTCAAACTAATCAGTTGAACCATTAACTTCCAGGGCCACATAACTACCAGGATTATACTTTTGCAACGCTTCTAAATACCAATGTAAATCATTATATGACATAGCATCATCACCATATATTTCTTTCAAAGCCAATTGTTTTCCGCTATAAGCATAATAATATGAAAGAGTAAAATTGTAATCTCTTCTAAATTCCTTCATTATATCTATTGGCTTCTTCATAGGAGCATCTCGAATTTGATCAACAATCAAAGATTTAACAAATCTACTTGAAATATTAACTTTAGTAACATCTCTAAGACCGCCTCCACACGAATGAGCAAAATTGTAAGTTCTAATAAAAAACTGAGAGAGTAGACCGGGATCCGAAGAAGCATTAAGATAAAACTTACAACCATCCTTCAACCAAGAGCAATTAACCGATATTCTATCTGGAGAATTTCTTATAAAAATCAAGTCATAACCATTTTTTATTTGATATGCCATTAAAAACTCCCGAAAATCCTCAGCTCCATTAAAACAAAAACCAAGAAAATCCACAATAGTTTTTTGACAACCTTTCTTCAACATATCTTTCAAATAATAAGAAGAATCAGCATGTGAATCACTATTTGAACCAGAAGTACTACCGATTGAAGAGCTTTGAACACTTGCATTGCCTAAACCACAGCAAGCAATATCAGCTTCCTTAACACAAACATTTTCCTTAACAGTAAACTTAAAATATTGACTCTTCTTGAAAATTAAAAAACACACAATACTGATCAAATCTGAATCAGTATCAATGATTATATTCTTATTCTCAAGAACATAAGATATCTCAATAGAAAATGGACTTAGATGTGGCCAAACTTCACAGATTTCAGTCTTAACACCAAACAAAGAGGAGCCCGTCGTGAGATGACAAGAATAGCAATTCCCGTTATGTTCAAAAATAACTAACAAACTTTTTGATTCATCATCATAGATATCAGTACTGCAAAAGAAATTAAAAAAACAGTTAACAAACTTACTTAATATTATGACAGAGCAACAACAGAAAATGTTAAATTAACATAGCATAACAAATCAAAATGATAATTAAGACATAAATAAAAGAAATATAAATCAATTAAAAAGCAGATGATAAATGAACAGAGCACAATCAAATTACAACAAAATATGAATACAACAGCAAAAAATGCTATATAAATATAGCATAACGAAAAAAACCACATATGAAATTCACTCGTAAGATAGATGAACAGTAAAATTGTAAAACCTTAAACTATACTGAAGAAACAGAATAATACACAATAAAATCTTACCTTGCCATTGAAACAAATCCAAAATAGGAACTGAAATCTGGAAGAAGACAATCTATACAACCTACAAAAACAAAAAATATAATTACTAATCGAACGATATTTTATCAGAGAAAGATAAAAAGAATATCGAAACAAATAAAAGTAATATACCTGAATGTAACGAAATTGTAAAGATCCAGAGCACGATGAAGATCGACGATGAAAAAAAACGACGAAGATGGATGACAATCGAGAAGATCGAATACAAAACGCGTCCTTGAATCGAGAAGATCGACGAACAAAGATCAGTAATATCAAAAAGAAGGTGGAGAAGAAACAAAGAGGAAATTTTAAATTTTATAGAAGTTTGTCCTTAGAAAGAAAAAAGTAAGCCCGCGTCCTTTAGACGAAAAAAAAACATGCGCGTCCGTAGGCCCAAAAACAGAAATAAAAACTTCCTTCAGCCCATTTTCCTGTTTTTTTAAATAGATTAATTATAGATTTAAGTTATATTAAGCAGATTTTTAAATAGATTAAGTAAATTTTAATTAGTTTAAAATAGGTAAAAATAGATTAAATTGGATTAAATAGGTTATAATAGATTTAATAAATTAAAATAGTTTTAAATTGATTAATATAGTTAAATTAATTTAAAATAGAT
Organism: Allium fistulosum; assembly: GCA_030737815.1. NCBI lineage: Eukaryota > Viridiplantae > Streptophyta > Magnoliopsida > Asparagales > Amaryllidaceae > Allium > Allium fistulosum. The sequence continues at coordinate 6,941,232 of JASFAW010000015.1, forward strand.
TTCAAAGTTATATCCAAACATTTCCAATAACTCAATTTCCGATAAATTCATTTATATTTGACACTTCAACTTTGAAATTCCAAGTTAAATCCTTTGAACAATCCATTAAATCAATTCCAATTTCAACATTTACGCTTGGACTTTCGAAATATAAGTCAGTTTATATAAATCAAATTTCTATTTCAAAATACCAGTTAACTGAAATTCAAAATTTAAAGATTTAAAAATCACTTAATTTAACCAATCCGGTGTCCGTATATAATTTTCTACCATAGGGTCAAGTGATACAGATATTTATCATTTCAATCCGCAATTTAAAAATTTACGGTTATATATCATTTCAAACCGCAATCCCAAATTAAATAAAATCCTTAAAATCGCTCGAGTCTATCATTTCAACCCGTAACGATTTTTCCTTAATCTATAGATCATTCGGGTATGTATCATTTCAACCCATAGGGAATTTGCAGTGTTATAACAATATAAAATACAAGATCCAGTCATCCAATATCAACAATCAAACATCCATCACAATCATCATCCAAATCAATCAATAAACATCAATAGATTACTGATAATCAATAACAGGTGTTAAATTGACAATTTAAATTCAATATTAAATTAAACAACGATTGAATGCAATAAAAGTCAAATTTAACTAAGATGACAATTTAAACATACCAAACATCAATCGATTAATTTCTAATCACATCATAAATTTACTTTAACTAACATAAGATAATTTAGTAGTTGTGAGTGGGTTAAAACACTCACCTTAGAATTTCAAATCGGTTTGAAATTCAAATAAAGGCCCAAATTTCAACAGTCACGGAATTTGCCCAAACCAATGTCAAAATGTCCGGAATTTCGATACGATCCCAGTGGAACAAACCGCGCGTGAATCGGAGCTCGTACGTAAAAGTTATGATAGTTATAACATTTGAAATCAAAATTTAAATAAAAAAACGTACACGTCATTCGTCCTCGTTCCTCACGCGTGAACTCCCCGCCGCCTCCAGATTGTCCAAACGCAAAAACACTCACGGCCGCCCTACTTTGACAAGGAAATTCGAGCGCCTTCGACCACTATAGCCATCGCCGTCACCACCAACGGCCTCGTCTCCCTCCGTCGCACCCATCCATGCCACTAACGTAACCCCCAGTTGCCTGAATTCGCCGCACCCCCACAATAACCCAAACCATTATCCAATTTTTCCCGATGATCTAGCTGTTGATACGAAGACCAACCTACACCGATGAACTCCACTCGGGAATCTCCACCACCCAGTACCTTCGGTTCGACGATCAGACAAAGTTGATCAAGACACGACGAACGATCGAGACTTAATCACCCAATTCTGGACACACCAAAACCCAAATCGAAATACAGACTGTAGATTTGGCTTGCGATCGTCGAGAGCTTCAAATCGATATATAATAGGATAGGGTTTGGAGGAGTTTGATTTTGAAATTGAATTTTGGTTTGCAATTGAATTTGGAATTGGTTTTGGTTTGTCTGCCATTGGAAAGAGAGAAGCAGATAGAATTGTACGTACAGACAAATGGAATAAGAAATAGTTAGGGTTTATAACATGCTATTTATAGGCAGATCAGAAATAGAAATGAATGGGCTAGATCGAGTTGAAAGTTGAACGATAAACGATCCGAAAAGCTTGTTTCGTTCCCGAAATGAAAATAGGCAATCCCATATATCAAAATAGATGTTTTGGATAGTTTTAAACTCAATGGAATAGGTTTCAAGTCCTAATTCCATCGTATGTCGAAGTTAGCTTAAAATTAGCTTATTTCAAATTGATTTTAATTGAATTTGATTTCTAGCCGTTTCGAGTCCGTATGATCGAACGACAAGTCTGATCGCTACGAAACTTGAAACCTTACAATAATTCACCGTTACGGATTCGATGAAACTGGTTTCGTCGAAATCCGAGACCAAAATGGCTATTTTCACCTTAATTAAATAAATTACTATTAAATTAATTAAATCACTTTTTTATATTCAAATTAATAAACTAACCATTTTTTTTATCATTTTTGATTACATAGACATTTATAATAATTTAAAACAAGTTTAGATATAATTTCAGTGTTAGTTATTACACCAGTTACGGTGTTCAATTTCAACTGTAATTAAATCCAATTTATTATAATTTAATTCCAATAAATTGATCTAATTTGGTTTCAATCTTTTTATTTAATCAATCATTATTCTATAGACATGGTTAACATTGTTTTATATTTTATTACATTAATATTCTCCAATTTTCACCTTTTATTTGTGTTAGTTACTATATTTCCATTATATTGAATTTTTGTCAATTTTACACACCAATTATAATTTAAAATCCCAATTAATTTATTTATCTTGATTTCACTCTTTCATTAAATTATTTATTGCCTTGTGAATACAATTAACATTTCTATACATTTTATTGCATTTACCTTTACAGTTATCGTCTTAACTCATATCAAAGTAACATTAAATTACATTTAATTGCAATTGATTAAATATATTGGTAACAACCAACTATTGTCACCATTACTACATTTGTAAGTTTATTATTTACAAACAAATGTGATAACAACTTACACTATACTAATTCTATCCAATTACAATTTATTACACATTATTTCATTAATTAATCAACATTTGAATCATCAATTACTCTTTTAATCCAATTATCAATTAATACATACATTATTATAATTTATTTACAATCTATCACAATTATAACTCTTTAATCTTTTAATTAATTGGAATTACATTTAAAGCAGTAATTAATTACCTTAAATCAATACTATTCCATTTATTTCCAGTTATATTATTATTAAATCACACATTTTTATTTCTTCCAACATTGAGTCACAAAATCTCATTAAATTAACAATTTTTAAATACTGAAAATTACGGGTCGTTACAGTCTCCCCCACTCAAAACTTTTCATCCTCGAAAAGGAAAAGAAGGGAAATGAAGGAATTAAGTAATCAATATATCTTATTCAAAATATTAAGTTTATAAACAATTAATTTACATAATTAAATAATTTAAATAAAATATATCAATTTATAACAATTAAATCCTTGATATTCAAGTTAACAAAAGTTTGGAAAACATTTCACAAAATTTTCTAAGTCCAAAATTCATGGAAAATTTCGGCAGAGTCTCCTTTGTACGGAGAGGTCTGGGAGGAATAATATTATCAATAATAACAATATAGACCATATATTTCAAAATAAAATATCCCAAACCATGGGAAAACAATATAATATCGCTAGAAAACCGTAATCCGAAAACGTACCTATTTGTCAGGTAAACAACGCTTATTTTATGAAACCAAAAGCAGTAGCAATTGCTTCCATAACCTGTATTTCACCTATATAATCCAAAAGAGTTAATAATTATATAAAAGAGAAATTTTTTAAGTTGTTTCAACTAATAACAAAACAAATCAATACAGCATAACAACAATCACTTGTAAACAAACCGTACAAACATCACTTCACAAAGAAAATGATCATCCATCCATTTCAACCAAAACAAATGGTTTGTTCGGGTTCATAAACCTTTAATCGTATAAAATGATAAATAAACTACTAAGTAAATCATACACTCAATAGTCTTAGATAAAACTCAATAGATTACTTATACATTCTACACAATAGTAGTATCCCTTCCCACCCAATCCATGAGTCAAACAAACAACAATTTCAAATAATATTTATGTTTTATTCTTATTACTCTTCCTTTTCTCATTATTCACTATTCATTTTCATTTGTTCATACAATGCTTGTTTAATTTCTTTATAGTTATCACTTACAGAATTCATTTTCCATTCATTTATACAATACCAATTTTTTCTTATCATTACTTTACATTCATTGCTTACATAAGTTATTTCCATTTCAATTATTAGATTATTCATTATTACGTAAGTCTCTTTATAATTTAATTCACCATTAATAGATTATTTCTTTTTCACATTCATTCTTCCATATATGGTATTATCGAACATTAAATCCATTTTTAAATTATTCCAATGTTCTTTGAAGTTATAACCATTCAATTAATATAGTACTCATTTTAATTTTTAAATGGCTTCTACATTAATTTAAGTTTATAATTATTTACTTACAGTGTTCACCTTTTACTATTCAAATCTGATTATAAATAGCTTAAAATGTTATCTTAAGTTTATAATCGTTTTTCTTACATTATTCACTTTTCTATTACATTTGATTAGTAACCCTTCAAACTATTAACCTAAGTTTATAACAATTTATAATATCAAAATTCTTATTTATATAAGTAATTCCATTGAACACTTTAATTTACTAAAGTTACTTGCACAATATTCTATTACATATCCTATTTAACATTACAACTTTTTACACTTTGGTAAGTTATATATATATGTCTTAAGAATGCAATTGAATATTACCCAAGTTTCTCTTATTTATTTAGTTAACAAAATGTTCAATAGTTACCATTTCTTATTTTTGTTTCCATTTTATTTACAATTTACAAATTTCCAATTTCTTATATTTTCATTAATCTCTTTACATCTAATTTCTTATTTCACATCTTAGCAGCTTCCATACATTAAAATAGTTAAGATTTCATTTTATTTCATTAACTGAAACTTACTAATTATCAGAAGGCTCAAGAACTACTTTCGGATTATATTTCCAAATCATTTTAAAATTATATATATATATATATCATTTATAGATCAAATCATATTTAGGAATTCAAGATTAAGATTCAATTATCAAAACAAGGTGTAGTAAAACTACTACAACCGTCTACCCCCTTTGAAACTCGAAATTAACGTCGATGATGCATGCACTCATCATCGAAATTATTTTCCAGCGACAGAGATGGGAGTACATAACTTATTTCCTTTAAAATTTCCCTTAAAACGTTTCTTTCAAGTCACCTTGAAATATTTATATAAAAAAAATACTTCTAAATACTATTAATATTATATTCCAAAATCTTTTTGAAAGAAATTCCAAAATCTCGGACTTCGGTTCTAAACTTCCAATTTATATTTACTTTATTTGTAAATCAAAATTTTCCATCAATATTTATAAAAATTTCTCTACCTAACAAACAACATATTACATCCAACTATATCATTTATAAAATTTATACTATTTTATATACAAAATATATAATAGGAAAAATTATTTCATTTACCTATATTTCAAAACAAATATTGTGTCGGTCTGCCCTATTAAGTGTTTAGAAATCCCTATCGATGTCATAGCGTCCTATGCACTGACCAAAATTTATAAACACAACACGGAACAAATTAACACAATACAAAAAAAACCTTTTACAACACTAACAAATACGCCCTCTCATATATACACTCAGTGACTCTTTCTAGGGTATTACTACCCTATTTTTAAAGAGTCAGACCCCACAAAGCTAAGGTTATCGCTAAACCAAAGCTTTGATAACAACTGTAATGACCTGCCTTTTTGGACGGTTTTAAATCGACGATAAACCACACACGTCAGACTCAAACCATTCAAACGGGCAGATTGTTATGGGGTAAATAAGAAAAAGGAAAAAAAATAAAACAAATATAGAATCTCACAACGGAATGACAAAATATAATAATCAAATAACAGTTCATGAAGCTGTTTTATAAATACATTTGATTATTCTTTTACAACACAAAATCAGAGTTACATAAAATAGGAATAAATAAATAAATGCAGCGAAACAACATGATGTAGTGGAATACATATAATGAGTAATAATAGTACAAATTCTTCGTCTTCATCCTCCAGAAAGCAGCCTTCGATAACTAAAAAGCTCAGACTGGCCCGAGCGAATTGAAAAGACAAAGCACTCGAGTCAGAACTAAAAGATCTTATGTAAGTTAAATCAATAGTAAATAAATATGAGTGTAATGGAGTCAGAGATGTTTTCGGGGTTTGATATCTCCTATCCAGTGTCTAACATGAGTGCAATAACTTAAGAGATGTTCGGGATTTACATCTCCTAAGGATCCGTTAAACTATCTACTATGTAGTACAATACGCTATTATAATATGTCTACAGTAAAGTACAGTATTAAAATGGCGTCAAGGCGTTACCCATATCCCCCTTAACACATTTTATATAATGCCGTAGTCTATACAGATACTGTTAACTCCACCCGCAGGTGGGCTATCTAGGAGCACTCCATAGGTACGACACAAAACAAACTCGTAGAAGGCGCGATAAGGTATGCGACAAGGCACTCGAGGCAATGCCCAGGGTAAATATACAAATTGCGGATCCGGACTGGTGGTAACGCATAGCAGCTACTACTGCCCACCTCGAAACACACTCCCAAATCAAAATCAAGGGGTGGCCACCAAATCATTCACAAAGTAATATAATGATATCGAAGAAATGTGCCTGATAGGAGGAATGACCTCACTTGGCCCGACGTAGCTCTTGTTTTGCCACATCAAGCTGACTCACGGGAGTCAAGGTCACAAAAATACCTCCTACAGAATTGTTCGCTAAACCATCCTACTTCATTTCTGGAATCTCCACCATGTACACAGTTGTTAAAGTGGTTTTCGGTATTGGCAAAGAGTATGACAATATCCGATCCCGGTCTCTTTAATAACCAAACGCTTACTTCACACCAGATGGTTCTTTTACATTTCACAAAGTCAATTCACAATTTATATCAAAATATCATATTCGATTTCAAACCATATCACTTTCGAAATCCTATTCACTTTCAAACCCATATTCACTTTCAAAATCGTCTTCACTTTCAAAATCATAATTACTTAAATATGCCATTTCACAAAAAGGTATCAATTCCAAATTCCAATTTAAGTTGTATCATCATTAAGGATTTAAATATAAATACTTCAACTTTACACAGTTTGCAATTTTAGAAAATAGTTTAGATAGTCATAAATAGTTTAATAGTTTCAAAATAAATTAAAATAGTTTAAATAGTAAAATAGTTTAAGTAGATTTAAATTTGATTTAACTAGATTTAAATTGACTTAAATAGATTAAATATATTTAATTAGGTTCAAAAATGTTTTAAATAAATTAATTATAAATTTAAGTTATATTAAGTAGATTTTTAAATAGATTAAGTAAATTTTAATTAGTTTAAAATAGGTAAAAATGGATTAAATTGGATTAAATAGGTTATAATAGATTTAATAAATCAAAATAGTTTTAAATTGATTAAAATAGTTAAATTAATTTAAAATAGATTTCAAAGTTATATCCAAACATTTCCAATAATTCAATTTTCGATAAATTCATTTATATTTGACACTTCAACTTTGAAATTCCAATTTAAATCCTTTGAACAATCCATTAAATCAATTCCAATTTCAACATTTACGCTTGGACTTTCGAAATATAAGTCAGTTTATATAAATCAAATTTCTATTTCAAAATACCAGTTAGTTGAAATTCAAAATTTAAAGATTCAAAAATCACTTAATTTAACCTATCCGGTGTCCGTATATAATTTTCTACCCTAGGGTCAAGTGATACAGATATTTATCATTTCAATCCGCAATTTAAAATTTTACGATTATATATCATTTCAAACCGCAATCCTGAATTAAATAAAATCCATAAAATCGCTCGAGTCTATCATTTCAACCCATAACGATTTTTCCCTAATCTATAGATCATTCGGGTATGTATCATTTCAACCCATAGGGAACTTGCAGTGTTAACAACATCCAGTCTTCCAATATCAACAATCAAACATCCATCACAATCATCATCCAAATCAATCAATAAACATCAATAGATAACTGATAATCAATAACAGGTATTAAATTGACAATTCAAATTCAATATTAAATTAAACAATGATTAAATGTTATAAAAGTCAAATTTAACTAAGATGACAATTTAAACATACCAAACATCAATCGATTAATTTCTAATCACATCATAAATTTACTTTAACTAACATAAGATAATTTAGTAGTTGTGAGTGGGTTAAAACACTCACCTTAGAATTTCAAATCGGTTTGAAATTCAAATAAAGGCCCAAATTTCAACAGTCACGGAATTTGCCCAAACCAATGTCAAAATGTCCGGAATTTTGATACGATCCCAGTGGAACAAACCGCGCGTGAATCGGACCTCGTACGTAAAAGTTATGATAGTTATAACATTTGAAATCAAAATTTAAATAAATAATAAAAAAAAACGTACACGTCATTCATCTTCGTTCCTCACGCGTGAACTTCCCCCCATCTCCAGATCGTTCGAACGCAAAAAAACTCACGGCCGCCCTACTTAGACCACAAAATTCGAGCGCCTCCGACCACTATAGCCAACGCCATCGCCACCAACGGCCTCGTCTCCCTCCGCCGCACCTATCCATGCCACTAACGTCACCCCCGGTCGCCTGAATTCGTCGTGCCGCCGCAATACACAAAACCCTAATCCAATTTTTCCCGATGATCTAGCCGTTGATACGACGACCAACCTACACCGATGAACTCCCCTCGCGGATCTCCACCACCCAGTACCTTCGGTTCGACGATCAGACAAAGTTGATCAAGACACGAAGAACGACCGAGACTTAATCACCCAATTTTGGACACACCGAAACCCAAATCGAAATACAGACTGCAGATTTGACTTACGCTCGTCGAGAGCTTCAAATCGATATATAATATGATAGGGTTTGGAGGAGTTTGATTTTGAAATTGAATTTTGGTTTGCAATTGAATTTCGAATTGGTTTTGGTTTGTCTGCCATTGGAAAGAGAGAAGCAGATAGAATTGTACGTACATACAAATGGAATAAGAAATAGTTAGGGTTTATAACAGGCTATTTATAGGCAGATCAGAAATAGAAATGAATGGGCTAGATCGAGTTGAAAGTTGAATGGTAAACGACCCGAAAAGCTCGTTTCGTTTCCAAAACAAAAATGGACAATCCCATATATCAAAATAGATGTTTTGGATAGTTTTAAACTCAATGGAATAGGTTTCAAGTCCTAATTCCATCGTATAAAAAAGTTAGCTTAAAATTAGCTTATTTCAAATTGATTTAAATTGAATTTGATTTCTAGGCGTTTCGAGTCCGTATGATCGAACGACAAGTCTGATCGCTACGAAACTTGAAACCTTACAATAATTCACCGTTTTTGAACTGATGAAACTTGTTTCGTCGAAATCCGAGACAGTGGCCAAAATGGCTATTTTCACCTTAATTAAATAAATTACTATTAAATTAATTAAATCATTTTTTATATTCAAATTAATTAACTAACCATTTTTTTAATCATTTTTGATTACATAGACATTTATAATAATTTAAAACAAGTTTACATATAATTTCAGTGTTAGTTATTACCCCAGTTACGGTGTTCGATTTCAAATGTAATTAAATCCAATTTATTATAATTTAATTCCGATAAATTGATCTAATTTGGTTTCAATTTTTTTATTTAATCAATCATTATTCTATAGACATAATTAACATTGTTTTATATTTATTACATTAATATTCTCCAATTTCCACCTTTTATTTGTGTTAGTTACTATATTTCCATTATATTGAATTTTTGTCAATTTTACACACCAATTATAATTTAAAATCCCAATTAATTTATTTATCTTGATTTCACTCTTTCATTAAATTATTTATTGCCTTGTGAATACAATTAACATTTCTATACATTTTATTGCATTTACCTTTACAATTATCGTCTTAACTCATATCAAAGTAACATTAAATTACATTTAATTGCAATTGATTAAATATATTGGTAACAACCAACAATTGTCACCATTACTACATTTGTAAGTTTATTATTTACAAACAAATGTGATAACAACTTACACTATACTAATTCTATCCAATTACAATTTATTACACATTATTTCATTAATTAATCAACATTTGAATCATTAATTACTCTTTTAATCCAATTATCAATTAATACATACATTATTATAATTTATTTACAATCTATCACAATTATAACTCTTTAATCTTTTAATTAATTGGAATTACATTTAAAGCAGTAATCAATTACCTTAAATCAATACTATTCCATTTATTTCCATTATTTCCAGTTATATTCTTATTATTAAATCACACATTTTTATTAATTCCAACATTGAGTCATAAAATCTCATTAAATTAACAATTTTGAAATACCAAAAATTACAGGTCGTTACAACATAGGAGGCATAGTAACTAATAAATTTATGTTTCCTTAAGTATGCATTTATGATGAGTGTGAATTATTGAATTTATCCAAAAGCTTTGAGTAATTAAAAATGAAATAGTCATTAATATGGGTTGGAATATGAGGTCAGTAGTGTTACACAACAAAAGTCTACCCATCGCAAGAGGCTACCAGTAGTTGTGTATAAATTATACTGATGTGGGACATATCAAGCTATAGGACCTATGGAGTTATACATTCGCATATAGGAGAAGGGAATATACCAAAGTAGAATGGTTCACCTAGGTCGAAGTGTTAAAGGGCAAGTAGACTCTGCTTCAACTTTTTGGGGTATGGGTTTAGTAACCAAATGGCATTTCCTTGATTGTGTTAGGAAATCTAAATGGGAAGGTGAGCGTAGGCTTGGCGCTATGACAGTGAGGCTAGTACTATGTATGAGGAGTAGGAGTTGTTTACATAGGTCGAGGTCTTCATCGTTCCAGAGCGGTCGGCGGAAAGATAGATGTTACGCCTAAACGGGTTACATTTCCTACTAGTGTAGGCCACGTTTAGGATATGCACCGCCTCATAGTTGTTTGTTAATTTGTTTGTTGTTAGGAAGCAAGGCTAGATAAACATTTAATGGAGGTCTTCCAAATGAATAGAATAGTCTGTGGAGTTGGGTCCATGATGTAAAGCAAGACGAATAGAATATGGCTAAATAGTTGCCATGTCGTTATTAGGCACTACAGGAGTTCCTTGGTATGCACGACAATGAGGACGTAATACTGCATTGATGATGGATCCCGATTAGGGATACTAGCAGAGAAAGTATCACAGTCCAAAGGGGAACTATGGTACTTAGACACACACACACACACACACACACACACACATATATATATATATATATGTATACACACAGACATACACACATGTATGTAATTATATTCTAACTCGAGTAGATAGGGCATATCGTACGCGTACGTGAAGTCAAGGCGACTAAATAAAACAAAAGACATAACATGTAGAAGGCAATCACCATAAACTAGTGTGATGTATAAAGTGTGTAATTTACCAGTTACCTGAACGTTGTTCTGATCCCCTCCTCATTACAACCCATATGATAGCTTTAAAGAGACAGGTATTGGTACAAGACGTGAATGGTGAAAGGATAGATTTTCGTATGCATGCTCGAAACAGATAAGGGCATTAGAGATCAAAGGTGTTAACCTTGGTCAGTAATCATATGGTTTTTAATACTTTACTATTCCGCTGTGAGCTTTATGTATAGTGCTCTGATATACTTTTGTTTATTTACAGGATACTAACACCAGCAATTCATACTTTGGTGGACTTGGGTTTTCGATTTAGCAAAATTTTGGGCCCACTGAAGTGCGGGTTGTTACACTTGGTATCCGAGCTTAGGTAAGTCGATCTTAAGAATTAGAATACGTTGAGTGAACGTATTTGTATTTACCTATAATGATATATATATATATATATATATATATTATGCCAAACTCTATAAATTCCGACTATAGGAGTGTTTGCAACCATATTATGAAAGGTTGGACAATGCAATTATGAGTTGGAATAATAGATGAAGTTGAAGATATACATATATCCCGATTACACCATGGAAAGTAGGTCATATTTGAATGCGTTGACTTAAGAAGAGCATGAGTGCAACATATAGAAGGATCCCTGAAGCTGGATGGTACTTGACTCCCTTGTTTGGCCTAGATTTCCCAATGGTTGTAGATCCTCGTTGGATTACCGATTGATGATGTACATTATATCCAGATAAGTGGAAAGTAAGAATCTATATATTGCAGATATTTGGAAGTAAGAATTAACTAAGTTTCCAAAAGAAGGTGTGTAGTAATCAGTCCACCATGTTAGCCAAATTTTAATATTCTAAAGCAAATAAGTCAGAAAGTAAAAGTCCAAAAGAAGGGACAATCAAAAATCCACTCTGGGTCCAACCCCATATGAAAGAATTTAAAATAAAACGGATTTATTTAAAAAGAAGTGAACCCTATTTTTTTTAAGAGTAAATAAATATTAAATTTCTAGAGAAATAAAATATCATTATTTTATTTAAATAAAAAGTTCAAGTAGAAATTAAATTTAGTTAGATCAAAAAATCTTAGTTAAAATGGGTTTTAATAAAGGGGTATTTATTTTAAAAAATATAAAGCGTATGTATAGCTCGTTGATTTTTCTTATTTGAAAATTTTAAGTTGTTAAATTCTTTTTAGGGGTGGACAATAGGAAGTGACAAAAGTTTTAAATGGGGTAGGTAGAACGGGTAAAAAGATCAGAACTCGAAAGTTGCGCGGTAGGCATGTGCACCGCTATGGATAGATAGGAATTTTCAGGACAATCAGAACGGAGATGAAGAAGGTGGATGCAGAACGAAATAACATTAGTATAGTAATAATAAATAGTTAATGTTTGACCCGACCTGAATAGGGTCCAGGTTCAACCTAGACTAAAAAGGCAAGGAGCGATCGACCCCTTGGGGCCAAACGGTCGACCGATAGTGGTCCACTGCCCCAAATTAGCCATCAACCAGTTTCGGGTATCACGTGTGAACCGAACCTCGAACGCGATATAAAGTCACATCCAAGTTTGAGCCGCCACTTCATTTCCTAGAACCCTCTCCTCTTTCAACACCGACTCCTCTCTCCTCCTAAAAAATCGAGCAACCCATCACCACCAACCCCCACACCGACGGCGACGACGGCAACAGCAACCCATGACCCCAAAAAGCAGCGGCGATCCACTCCTTTAAGCCCCAAGATCTAGATCCCAAAACCATGCCAAACCAAATCATGGCCCCTCCGCATAGCAGTCTCTCCTCTCGCCACCCGGGTCTTACCCTATGAGAAATTACGTGGCTACAAAACGATGAAAGAAGGGTGAAAAGCTATGAAGAAGAGGCAAACTTTGAATTTCTATAGGAACAACCGATGAAGTTTTGTAACACCCTTAATCTTTGTTTAACATTATTCAGGGAATTTAATTAAATAAATTAAATAGAATAATATAAGGTGACAAGGAGAATGAGATTTGTTAACTAATTTGGGTCAGGCCTTAATTAATCAATTAATAAGATTGTTTTAAACATAGAATATAAAGGGATTAATAAGAGGGGTATAATGGGAATAACTCCTTATTTCATTTCCTAAACCCATCCTCACTTATTCATTCTCATTTCATTTTCTAAACCAAAACAAAACATAAGAAGAGGCCAACCATTACCTAATGGAAAAGAAGTGCTAATCTGAGAAATTCAAAAAAGAAAGCTTAGGGTAATTAATCTACATCAAACCTCAATCTCTCTTATCAAATCTAAAGTGAATAATAATTAACCATCTCATTTGTTTATGTTTTTTTCGTATTTATGATTGATTTCCGAATTGGTTGATATATGTTCATGCTTGGATTGATAATAATCATTATTAGATTGAATGATGGTTTTTTTTGGAATTTTTTGGAATTGCTTTAATAGGTTTTAAAGGCAAAACCTAAGTTTTTGATCTCCTATTGACTTGAAAGTGAATATGTTGTATAAAACATTATTTTAGAGATGAGTTTTCGATTTCATAATTTTCCAATTTTATATGAATATTTTATGAATTTCCTAAGAGGAAAATGTGTATATTTCGGGTTTTTAATTATTAAAAATAATTAGATTAATATTTTAGCCCGAAATTTTATATAAGGAAGAAGAAGGAAATTCAGTTTTTTACTGATTTTTGGAGATTTTTCCCTAATTGTTATTATTTTCTATGAATTTACTATTCTATAAAATGTTTATAATTAATATAAGTTAATGATATTAATTATATTGTTTTGCAAAGTTAATTGAGAAGGTAAAACGTGATCTAGCAGAATTTCTGCAAAGAAAATGAAAAGTATTTTATTATCCAATGAAAATAAGACATATGCAAGAGTTAGTGGAAAATTTCAACTTTAAAAGGAAATAAACCAGTTTTAAGTTATTTATAGAAATGCCATCGACATTATAACTTAGAGTCTCGATTCCCTTATATTTATAGAAGTTCGATATCTGTAAGGGCTGATGCATGCGATAGCTACTTGATAGCTATGTGATGCATCCGCTTCCTTGAGGACCTGACACCTAATAAATTGTAAAGGTTCGGTACCCAAAGTTTTGTAAAGGGTCGATACTCTATGTTTATAAAGGTTCGAGATCCAATATTTTGTAAAATTTGATGCTTAATGTTTTGTAAGGTTTCGATACCCAAATGTTTTGTAGAGGTTCGATACCCAATGTTTTGTTGAGGTTCGACAACCCCTAGAGACTCGTTAACTTCTTTTTAAAGTTTGACGCCCTATGTGTTTTAGAGGCTTGGCACCTCATGATTTTAAGAACTCGACACCCTTATCTTATAGTGTCTCGATAGCTTCCTTGTAGCTATTCGATAACTGTATTTTAGCGGCATGACTATTGTATGTTTTACAAACCTAATAGCTATGTTTTCATCGCTCGATAGCCCTTGTTTTCTCAAGGCTCGACAACCTTGTTTGCTATTAAGTGCTTTAAAAGCTATATAAAGATTATATATATATATATATATTAGTGGCTCGCTAGCCAACGTTTCGGAGATACTCAACATCTATAATTTAGCGTCTATACGGCCGTATGTTTTATAAACTTAAAAGCTATGTTTTAGAGGCTCGATAGCTAATGTTTTATAGATGCTTGACATCTTTGTTTAGAAGGCAAAAGTTTTATATGCTATGTAAAGATGATAGTACTTTGACACAAGATTTTGGCTAATCATTTGGGCTAAGTTTTCCTTGTTTTAAGAATGATTTCAAAGGGCATATCGATTCTAACGGCAAATGTTTTCAAGGAAATAAAATGGTGTTTTAGCCCACCTTTATATGAATTTTGCCAAAGGAGAATATTATTTAAACTTAAGTAATTTTGTTATGTGTATGACTATTGATTGAACATATTCGATGGATAATGTTATATATCCTTGTTATCATTTGATCGGTTAAATTTGCATATTTTATCATTTTTCATACTCATGTTTTCATTACCCACCTTTGCACCTTGGGATTTAGGAGTAGAATTATGAATTAGGTTGTTCCAGTAGTGAATATGGTCAGACTAAACTTCTGAGTGAGTAGAATTTCGTCCAGGAGATCAGATAGATCAATTGTGTTAGGATGCCTTGAACTGATAACAAAGATATGACTTATGAATTTAAAACCAGATAAGATTTTGGTGGGACTGGTGTAGGATTGTGCCCTATGCTTCAGCCGTTAGACCCTGGTTGGTAAAGGCCCACGATTCCAATGTGTAGGGCTTTTTCAGTAGTGAGACTAAAAGATGTGTACGCACAGAAAGTAACTCAGAGCTCTATATGCTTACTGTATTGTTTATTTGGATTCCTCCTAACCGTATTTGGAGATTTTTTAGACATCTGGTTATGTTCTGGCCCGAGTCAGCCTGATAGGTTATTAATTAGGCCTGTGAAAACTAATAGGTTCACAGTGACTAGGAAAATTATGATTTGAGACAGATAATCAATTAGGGGTAAACCTTGGGAATGCATAACCCCTTTAACGACAGACCGGTCATATTTACCCATATTGCATGCATATGATCATTTCATGTTGTTTTAACATTGTGGATGCCGGTGCATGATTTATGTTCAAATTGACATATTTGGATAAGATACTAGTGAAGGGAAAGCCCGTTCCATTCTACAGCGTGGTCTCAATAGATATTTATTTTTGGTTCGAGATGGTATATTATTATTCACCCTGGACTTTTTGTCTGACCCGAAGTTTTTGTTATTCCCCTTAAACTCTCGGTTACTCATTTGAGTAGTTCGGGAGTAGGGTTTTTAGGTTAAACGAATAATCTTTCGGAGACATGTAGGAGGCAAGCTAATATTAGGAGTTTATTTTTGCTGTGTTGTTTGAAGTTTAAGCTTGTTTAGATGGATGTAATGACAGAAATTATAACTGTCAAGTAGTTAGTCTCTGATCATCCAAGGGGCATCTTCATATGTCGCTCTTGGAATATACTTGTAATTATTATATTTTCTTTGAACGTAGAATTGATGAGATTATGTAACAAATGTGAAATTTATTAACGAAATATGTTTTGAAAATTTTCATATTCATGTGCTCCTGATGTTACAGATTCAATTAACTGATCTTATTTTTGTCACCAGAGATGATGCTATGGATGACTGTAGCATTCGTAGCGCTTAGTTTCGGGCCTCGAAATGAGGGATGTTACAACTTGGTTAAAGAGCATAGGTTTATGTAAAACTTAAAAAAATGAAATATAATCCAAATAAATCAGAGAATAAGATCGGGGTATGGGATAATGCTATAGTAGCATACCTGTTATTTGTTATATATAAGTATATATTCTATCTTTATTCTCCCTTCTCTCTTAGACTATTCTTTTGTATCTTACGAAGACTCGTATGTGGATTATGAGAAAGCAAGATTTGGAAGCAGGAAATGGAAGAGTGAATCTAGGTGGATGAAGCATAACAACTAATGACAATGTTCGATCCAATACTAGATGGAATCCGGGTCAACAAGCAAATGCTAACCCAAATTCAAATGATAATGTGAGTGTTGGAACCCCACCAGTAGATATGTGGGCTATGTACCAGTTCTTCATGAATATGATGCAAGCTTGAGCAGCAGTTGGTTTTTTTTGGAGGAAACGCTGATAATGCGGGAAGTGTTCATCCCGAGGTACTTGCTCGTAATAATTATGCTAAGTTGGACCGTGATTATACCAGTCTTAGAGGAAAGCCTTTTCTTTAACTGAAAGTGTTATTAAAGTTGAGAATTAGCTGCTGCAATGTGAAAGAATTTTTGCTAACTTAGGCTTTAATGATGAGTAGCAGAGGAGGTTGGAATTTAGACAGTTGCAAGGAGCTGCTTTGTATTTGGTGGAATGTTGTGACTGTAGGAATACCAATGGAGAATTTGACTTGGGCTGAATTTAGAAGGAGATTTGAGAAGAAGTTTTGTCCGAGATAAAGCATCTTTTCTGATTACATTTCAAATCCATATTTCATATTCAGATACATAATCCCAAAACGTTTCCTAGGTTTTGATCAAATATAATTATTATAAATTATGCCAAGAGCGACACATGAAAGATGTCCCCTTAGATGATCAGTGTACTAAATAGACATATCAGCCTTAAATACATCACAACGGAAATAAAACTAATTACTCCTAAATAGCTAACTTTTGCCTCCTGCTCATCTCATGAAACTTATTCGTCCACCTACTAAACCTGTAAAACCTTAACTCTCAATCTACTCAAATTAATTTTGAGCACCCAAGAGTTTAAGGGGAAAAACATAAACTTCGAGTCAGACATAAAGCTTGGTGTGAATAATTCTACCACATCTCGGTTTACTGATATTAAGTGCGACCACGCTGCTTAGTGGAACAGGTTTCCCCTTACTAATATCCCTTTAAAACATATCTTTTTGCAAATCAGAATCTTGCAACCAAACTGATTAAAGTAATAATAGCAAAATATCATATATGCACCTAAATCAGGTAATCAATGGACTATATGTCCAAACAATGTAGTTTTGTTTGGCTAACTACTAACCATTGGCTGACTCGGGCCTAGCAGAAAAAATAAATAATCTAACTTATGTTAGACACACTTCTGGATGGTCTGTCCTTAACTTACTTCTCCCAGGGTCAACTGATCCTAATGGTTTTGCGGGCTCACAAATAACCTATCTTTCTCTGTATATTCCTTTCTGTGTGTAACATTATTTTAGTCTTACCTGTGACAAAGCCCTACACACTGGAATTTTGGACTTATATTAGCTAGGGGCTATTAGCTAAGGTATAGGGTACGGCCCTATACCAGTCCCATCTGGTATTCTAATATCTGAGTCATTTACTTAGGTTAACTACCCCATCAAATTTTCCTTGAAAACATTTCTTTCAAATTGATTTAACCCTTTAAGTCATACTTAAACAAGGAAAATATACTCTTTGCTTTACTTAAATATCTTTGCCATGATATACGCTTTACAAAAAATAATGTTGATGAAAACCTAAATCAATAGGGTTATCCATCCCTTTAAAACAAGTTAAAGCCCTTCTTAACTTAGAAAACATTAGGTTTTAAATCCAAGATATCACCTTCGAAACCCTTGTTTAAAAATTTAAACAGTCCCTTTCAAATCCATTGAAAGTACCCCTTCCAAAATAAGCTAACTACTTTACCTTGAAACACTAGGCCGAAAGGCCAAAACATACCTTTTGAAACCTTTAAAAATAGACCTTTCGAAATCATTGAAAGTGTCCCTTTGAAAGCTTTATAAAACCTTAGACATCCTCTTTTAAAAACACTTTAAACTTACCTTTCGAAAGCATTGGAAACTTTCCATTAAATTCTAAAAGCAAACCTTTCGAAAACATTAAGGAATGTCCCCTTCGAAACCTTCATTTTATACCTTTTGAAAGCATTAAAGTCCTTTATTTAAAACAAACCTTTCAAAAGCATTGGGTTCAAGTAAAAGTTTGTGGAACATAGCTTCAAAACCATTAAAAACCATTCCTTTCAAAACCTTTGGGTTTAACCTTTAATATATCTAAGGGTCTTAAAAAAGCTGGGGTGAAAGCATCACTTTCGAAAGCATTATTCCTAAGTAAAAGAAAGTGGATGGTTTTGAAACCAACCCTTTCGAAAGCATGGAGAATCGGCTCCAAAGTTTAAAGGAAAAAGTACCCTTTCGAAAGCATTGATTCGAAGGGTCAAATGCGGCAGCAGGGGTTTCGGCCCCTTTGAAAGCTTGTTTTAAAAACAAAAGAAGGCAACCCATTCGAAAGCCCTTTCTTTATATAAACAGAAGCAAGTTGGTTAAGTCGAAAGCTTTAACCCCTTCGAAAGCCTTATCTATAACCAAAATAGTTCCAAGTTTACAAGAGCTACTTCTACCCTTTCATAAGCATGTTTCGACTCTATACCTTCCGCCTGTCTCCATTCCACTACGTACCAAGGCATTGATACCATGAGTATTAGTTGGCCTGTTAAAACTAATAGGTTTATAGTGACCCTAGGAAAACTATGATTTGAGACAGACATTCAATTTTACGAGGCGGGTAAACCTTGGGAATGCATAACCCTTTAATGACAGACTAGTCATATGTACCCATATTGCATGCATATTGTCATATCTTGTTTAATTTTAACCATTATGGATGCCGGTGCATGATTTATGTTCAGATTGACATATTTTGATAAGATTCTAGTGAGGGGAAAACCCATTCCGTTCTGCAGCGTGGTCTCACCAGATATCAGTTTTTGGTTCGAGACGATATGTTATTATTCCGACCACACTTTTTGTCTGACCCGAAGTTTTTGTTTTTCCCCTTAAACTCTCGGGTACTCATTTGAGTAGTCCGAGAGTCGGGTTTTCGGGTTAAATGAATATGCTTCCGAAGACATGCAAGAGGTAGCTAATATTACAAGTTTATTTCTGATGTGTTGTTTGAAGTTTAAGCTTTGTTTGAATGGATGTAATGATAGAAATTATAACTGTCAAGTAGGTAGACTCTGATCATCCAAAAGAGCATCTCATATGTCGCCCTTGGAATATAGTAGTAATTATTATATTTTATCTGAATGTGGAATCGATGGGATTGTGTAATGAATGTGAAAGTTATTAGCAAAATATTTTTGAAAATTTTCATATTCGTTTGCTTCTGATGTTATTGATATAATTAACTGATCTTATTTTGTCATCGGGAATTAATACTATGGATGACTGCAGCATCCGTAACGCTTAGTTTTAGGCCTTAAAATGGGGGATGTTACAAGTTTGGGGACTTTACTACATATAATTTAAAGGGTCTATTTGAGGCTACAGGGTTATGTCGATCCTTAGTCATGATATGTTCGAGCTGGAATGCTACTCGCGCTGCTTGTGTCTGTTTGATGCTAATTTGGAGTATTTGCTCGATGAAGACGATGAGAATAGCTTTACATCCAAAGTAAAACAAGTGGGTATTTGGATGATAGACCACCAGTTTGGAGGGATTCTGCTTAACTCCGTAGTAGGAGAGGATCCGAAGGGCCTAGAGAACTCCAATCCAGCTATCTTCCACAGATCTTCCATAGGGGTGTAGGGGTCTGACGAACAGATAACATGCGGGACCAAGCCCGTCTGGTCACCCGCATTGTTCAGCACAACATCGTTCCCAAGATGGGGAGTTTCGACCAGATCTACCCCTTCGTCTAGAAGGCCACCTATGCCATCATAGGTGATATTCAGGTTAATTGGGCTAAGGCCATCATGTATCATCATGTGGACCCAGGAGTTGGGACGTAGAGGAACTATCTTCCATACTGTCTTTTTTCACTCTTTTTTTCGACAGTATGGATTTAGCCTCCGAGGAGAGCTGGTGCAGAAGAAGGCACTTGTGCCATTGGATGGGTCCTCCATTAAAAGGATGAGGATATGAGAGGCGCCTATAGTGTATTGAATGCAGCAAGAGGCAAGACAGACGCATATGGATTAGGCTCCATGGCTGGATCAAGAGGCTGCCCAGCCACAGCCAAATGCTCCCGAGTATGGAGCAATCCAAGAATCCCAGATCTGGATCGAGTCCGAGCTACAAGAGATAAGGGCACAGCAGCAGGAGATATGGGCATAGCAGCAGCGCTAGGTCACAAACTTGGACGCATATCAGTCATGCTCCGATCATTTGTTTGCGGCCCTGGTTCGAGCTCTCTTGGAGGAGCAGGGCCATCTCTTAGCCCATAGGTTGTATATTATTAGTGGTAGTAGTTATTTTCTTCCCATATTTGTTTTTCTTTTAGTCCTAGCCCATGGGTCACTATCCCTATATCTTAAAAGCTGAAATTTTTAAATGAACTTGTATGATGGTTGTTATTTTAAAATAAAAGAAAACGTTTTTACAATTTGAAAATTTACCGTGTAATAGGATAGAGTCGATTATGGACGTTAAACCATTGACTAAATCCGGACTGTGCATGGTGTGGCTTAATTTGTTTTGAAAAAATAAAAACAAATACTTTTGAGAATTTTTGTTCAAAATTCTTTGATTTTAAAAATAAAATACTTTTATGAAAAGTTTTGAAAAATGGATTTTAAAATATTTTTTCCAAATATTTCAAAATTTTAATGGAAAACGATTTTGAACGAAAAAGGTTTTATTTATTTATTTTTGAAGTGCCATTTGTTTAGCATAGGGAAAAGTTAATGGGTTAGCAAATATGAATTTTACTGTGCAGCAGAAGTGACAGTAAATAAAATATAGTTAGTGACGAGGGAAAAAGCTGTTTTAGCGTGAGAATTTCTTTTTCGATACCTTGTCAATAAGTTAACAAAATTTATTTTAAAATAATTCTGTTTTAAAAATTTAAAGACATAAAACATAAATTTGCTTATGTGGGCTGTACTTGGAAAAGTTGGAAAAACAATTTGGGCAGAAAAAGAAGGTTCCAAAGTGTAGCGGAATGGGTACAGGAGATAAGGATTAACTTTGGAATTCTCCATCTAAACCCCATTTTCGGCATAAGAATATAGGTTTAGAAAACTAGATTTTCAAAATTTTGGATGTTAGCAAATTGTGTGTTAGGTATTGGATGATAGGGATTGGATGCAAAATTGGTTGAACAATACTTCTATTTGTAGAAGAGTGGGAAAAATTGGATGTGAAAACAAAGATTTTGATTTTCAAAATTTGCATGCATATAGAACTGCCAGTATATATGGGTTGTTTGCACTAAATTTTCAAAATTGTTTTGAAGAATGCATACATATAGGAGGCGCCGATTTAGTATTATTCTACATACATATCATATATGTTGTGATACACCCTACACTTGTACACTATTAGTTGCAAAAAAATTAGTTGTACACTAATTGGTTGAATAAATCAGATTGGTTGCGTGCTATGTTACGTGATTCCGTCCTTAAGGAATTTGGGGAACAAAATTCTTTTACAGAAAATTATTGTCAAGGACAAAATTTCTCAGCGTTTTAGCCTCAAGGACAGACCTTCAGTATTTTAGCCTGAAGGACCACTTTCTTTAGGTATCAGTTTTTAGTTATTGATAGTAGTTTTTAGGTATCAGTTTGTAGTTATCGGTAGCAGTTTTTAGTTCGGTAGTAGTTTTGAAAGAATGTTTGTCCTTATGAATAATTTTAAAAGAATGTTTGTCCTTTTGATTAATTTTTAGGAGAATGTTTATCCTTGTGGTTAAAATATTGAGGTCGTGTCCTTGAGGCTAAAAATATACAAATTTTTGTCCTTTAAATTAATTCCTCCATTCTTTTAAGCAGGGAGAATGTAACACCTCATAAATTGAACAATAATTAATTAATAATTAGTAATGCCGAAAATGGAATTTTTAAAAATGTTAGAATTTGGCTATATAACTTGCACCGTTGCGTTCGTGGTAATTTTCTGATCAATTTTCATATATAAAGTTTTATGATTGGGGTTCAAATGAAAAAGTTATTAACGTTTGAATATTTCAGATCAGAAATAATTATATATATAATTAAGGAAATAAATGTAATTAATTAATGTTAACAGTTATTTAACGTCTAAGAATAATAAATGTTAAATTAGATCGGTTAAAAATATACAAATAACGTATAAAGGGAATTGAATGAACGCACAACAAAATTAGACAACCAGTCGACCCCTAATTGGGAAAATCGACCGCTAATGGTCGACCAGTAGTGGGATAGCGATCGACCGCTATTTGACTGGCGGTTATGAATTCAACCTAGGCCGAACAGCCTGGATATGATATAATATAATCTAAAGGCTGGCACTCGATTCAAACCCCTATAAATACAAGCCTAACCCCCTACTGTTCTCCTCATATTTTATTAAGCAATTGAAAAGATCTACCATTTTCTCTTATCCTCAAATTCTAAAGTCTATATAAACTATAATCTATAAATATATATAAATGGAGAATAACGGAAGATAATAGAGAAGAAGAATAGGATCGAATCCAATCACCAAAGCCAAGGTAAATTATAAATCTAAATTAAATTAAATTCAAATCTCTTCTCAGATCTAAATTTCGAATAGATATGTATATTCTTGCGTTACATATACCGATAGGGAGAAAAAGGGAGTCAAACGGGAATAACAAGGTCTAGATCTGGAGATTTGGAAGCTTAAAGGTGAGTGAGAAATTATATATTTTTATATAATATTGGATTTATATCATTGTAAATCTGTCTCTTATATGCCTAAATATAATCATTTTGGAGTTGTACTCTTAAAAAATACATGAAATGTATTTGAAAACCATGCCTACATGTTCTGTGAATTGCTAACTTGAATTAAATATTGCATGTACTTGAATTTGAAAAGTAAGGGTGAAAGTAGTCCCTAAGTTAATGAATTGTATAGTAACTCCATATTTGTTGGTTAAACGATGTATGTTAGTAAATATGAATAGGAAGTTATTTTAAATTGGATTGAGATCTAAGTAGAATTTTAATTCATTAGAATGAAGTATGTTGCAACGTAAATTTCTATAGAATATCCGGGCTTATAAATATGAACAAAATATTTGTCGTTTGACATAACAAGGAATATCTAAAAGAAAGAGATGTATAAAATATGGATGTTTACTATATTTTGTACCGTCTATTTCAATAATAATAGAAAAGATAATTCTTATAATTCCAAACATAACACAAGTCCACTTTTAGATAAGTTATGGAAATTTATAGTGTTAACATTTTCTTTTGAAGGATGTAATTCTAATACATTAAAATACAGAAATCCCTAAGTATAAACCAAAATATTGCAAGTGGATATAATAACAATAATTTAATTATAAATCTAGCATATGCGATAAGTTAGAAAATAAACAATAAGCGAAGAAGTATATGTAAAGCAATGAAAGGACTAAGTAATAAGATTACAATAACCAAAGAAAGATACTAATAGTTGGAAAAGAATAGTTGAATACACTTAATAGTATCAAGTAGAAGTTAATTAGTAAAGGGTATTTAACCTACTAAAGTAGAATTAAGTTGTAAATGACATTAAATTTGCGTAGATGAAATAAGAAGCGAGTTGGGTAAAATAACCAAATATCAAAAGTTGAACATAGAAGGCATAGTAATTAAATAAATTTATGTAGCCACAAGTATGCATTTACGGCGGACTTGAATTAATTAATTTAGTCGATAACTTAGAGTAGTTAAAATTGACATATTCATCGATATAAGTTGGAACGTGAGATCCGTAGTGTTACACAATAGAAGTCTTCCCACCGCAAGGGGATACCAACGACTATGTATATATTATATTATTGTGGGATATGTCCAACTGTAGGACTCGTGGAGTTATACGTTCGCGTATAGGAGAAGAGAATATACCAAGTAGGAGGGTTCACCCATGTTGAAATGTCAAAGGACAAGTAGAGTCTGCTTCAGCCTTTTAGGTGTTACATGTTAAGTAACCAAATAGGCATTTCCTTGATTGCTTTAGGCAATCTAAATAGGATGGTGAGCATAGGCTCGGCGCTTTGACAATGAGGTTGGTACCATATATGAGGAGTAGGAGCTGTTTACATAAGTCGAGATCGTCTTCTGTCCCGAGCAATCAGCAGAAAGCTAGGGGTTACGCCTAAACGAGCTACATCTCTTACTAATGTAGACCACATTTAGGATATGCATCGCCTCATAGTTGTTTGTTGTTAGGAGGTAAGGCATGATAACCTTCTAATGGAGGTCTTTCAAACGAATAGAATAGTCTGAGGAGCTGAGTCCATAATGTAAAGCAAGACAAATAGAATACAACTAAATAGTTATCATGCTATTATTAGGCACTATGGGAGTTCCTTGGTATGTACGATGATGAGATACCGCGTTGACGATGGCAACTTATGAGGTGCTGAGTTAGGGGTACTAGTGGGAAAGTATCCTGATCCAAAGGGAGACTGTGATGTGTGTGTGTGTGTGTGTATGTGCGTGTGTTTTTATATATATATATGTATGTATATGTATGTATGTATATAGACACACACACAAGTAGTTATTTTCTACCTCGAGTAAATGAGGCATATCATATGCATACGTGAAGTCAAGACAAGTAAATAAAACAAAAGACATAACATGTAACGAAAGGCAATCGACATAAACTAGTGTTATGTATAAAGTGTATAATTTACTAGTCACCAGAACGTTGTTCTGGCTCCCTCCTCATTACAATCCATGGGATAGAATTAGAGGGACAAGTACTAGTATAAGGTGGGAACAATGGTAGGACAGATTTCTTTATGCATACTCGAAACTGACAAGGGCGCTAGAGATCAAATGTGTCAACCTTGGTCGGTAATCATATGTTTTATCATACTTTACTGTTCCACTGTGAGTTTTATCGATGGTGCTTTGATATACTTTTATTTATTTACATGATGCAAATACCAATGATTTGTACTATGGTGGAATTGGATTCTTGATTTGGCGAAAATTCAGACCCACTGAGTTGTAGGTTGTTACAAAAATATTTGAGGAATAGGATGAGATCAGAGAGTAAATGATTGAGAATTAAGTACAGACTCTCTAATCTTGTGTGGTTTGCAAATTCTTAAAGAATAGAAGTGAAAGAATATGGATTTACAAAGAGAGAGTGGATGAATATTAATACATCTTTCTCAAAAAAGTATAGAAATGAAAGAGTAAGAGAAAAAGAGAGAATCATATGTTCAAATTCATTTTCAAAGCCTTTATATAGAGAATGAAGAGACATGACTTTTGGTGAGAGGATGAAGGGAAGTGCCCGCTCATTTAAATTTGAAAAAAAATCATCAACAGTAAATATGTCAACATATACTTCATGGATAAGTCGACATATCCATGTCGATTTTGAAAAATTCCCAACAGTAACAATTTATGTCGACATATGGTCCATAGGTATGCCGACATACCCATGTTGATTTTGAAAAACACTTTATAAAGTATTTTCGATCTTTATAACTTTAAAAACCAATACTGTACTTTCATAAAAAATACTAGAGATGAAAATAGAGTTTAGTAAAAGAGAAATATCAAAGATATTTGCTACTAGGTCTTAAACAAAAATTTAAGACTCAGACAAACTGACTAAACGATTCAAATATCATTATCGTTAAAGCACTTGTGTTCCATTCGTCTTGAGTCAGTTTTGCTCTTCCATTTGCTTCCACTAATATATATATATATATTATTTGCTTCCATTGAGTTTTTGTTTATCTCAATAAAATGTCTCCATAATATATCTGAAAATGCTGCACAACTCAGAGAGATGTTAGTAGTAATATTTATATGGTTGTTACCATAAAAATCACTACTTAGGGTATTAACAATCTCTCACTTTTTTATGATCATACCCACATAAATATTTGGGAGATAAAATATTTTTATATCTGACTTCCCTTGGTTCTATGCACTCCCTATATCATTTTTATTAGTAGTATCTATACATTTCTCCCCCTTTATCATAAATGAAAATGGGCAAAAAAAAATTGTTTAGGAACAGCTGTACAATATGTGAAGAGTTTGTATATAGAGTGTATATAAAATATGTAAATGAAACTTATGGAGGGAATCAAAATCAATATTTTAAAACATTATAAATAAAAAGGAGTTTTAGAATTAACGGCGTTGTTGACGCCAATAACATATCCTTTTGAATTATTTCTAAAGTTCATGGTTCCACCATCTTTGTACATAATATCGCTCAATGCCCATCGATTTCCCATCATATGCTTTAAACATTTAATGTCTAGTATCCATTTCTCCTTCTTTATATTTGTTTGCAACAAAATAGGTCACAAACATCTAAGAATTTTTTTTTTGTAGAGAAGCAAGTGAAGAAAAACAAAATTAAACTTAGTAGATGGATTAATAAGTAACGAAGAATTAACTATAATTAGAGACAACGAAATTTATAGTGGTTCGGCTTGTATGCCTACGTCCACTTTGAAGATTATCCCTTATTAATCACTTATAAATCTGATTCAACGGTAGAAAAAAGCAAATACTTGATTATAATAAAGTCTAGAGTAACAAACACCATAAAGATCCCTAGATTGACCCATCATGCCAGTATTTATAGGTGAAGACGACCATGTATCTCTCTGAAATTTCAACAGAAGGACCTTCTAATCCACATGGGCCCACTAGTGGGATCGCTAGGCCCAATTCCCAATGTGGAGGGATCGGTACCGATCCCTTTTATTGTCGAATTTTTGAGAGCTATCCCTACAGTGGCTTCATCATGCTAAAATATATTTAACCTCCAATTTTCATGCCATTTGGATCACTAGAACTCAAGTTATTGCTTGATCTTTGATTCAACATTACTTGTGCACTTCTCTCCGCCAATGCCTTCCAAGGGATACATGCCGATCCCTCCAACATTGCCCTTTTGATGTGCGATCCCTAGGATAGGTTCCCTACGGTCCATATACCTTGCTCTCCAAATTTCATATGCTTTGGACTTGTAGATCTTGAGATATTGATTGTATTTTGTAACAATGCTCTTGTATTTCTATGTATGCCGACCCCTCCTTCATGAAGTATGTCGATCCCTCTTAATGAGCCAATCTATGTCGATCCCTTCCATCCATTGAGCCATATTCCATACTTTGAGCATCCTACGTTGTACATCCATCAAATCCATTCACTCATGACTTTCTATGATCATTTGTACTTGACTTCTGGATCCCACAATCATCACTCCGGAGTCATCGGCCTTGATGGCAATCGAATCTAACTCGTGCAATCAGTTCGATATAGCCGGGCTAGAATGCCGGATAACACTTTTCCCCCAAAGTATGTCTTGTGATGAACATGACGTGCTTTGAATCAAAACAAATTAGAGTCGTCGATAAGGAATTCATCTAGCCTTCTGAATAGCTTCTATCCATCTGCTGAACTATTTCTCCAAGGCGTTATTTTTCTCATTGACTACCATGACGCTTGGTCGATTTTCAATAGTATAAATCCAAGGCTATACTATATTAGTTAATATTCATAAGTTTGGTTCCACAAGACTAATAAGTTTTGGTTGTTTGTTCCGGCCTCGAATTTGAAGGCTTCAGATTTGATTTCAATTTCTATCGATTTCAAAAAATTGAACCTTTGGATCACACACGTGCATGTTCATATACACGTTCTTGTTGCTGGCTCCCGGACATGCTCGCATGTTCATGGGTCATTGCCAACTTTTCTGCATTTTATACGTACATGCTTATAGGCAAACCCTCATAATCATCATGTTTTTTTTGTAGGGATCGGCATGTGTTTAGCTGATCCCTCTCTTCTCTTCTCCCTTTTTTAGTTTACAGGGATCGGCACTTTCTATGTCGATCCCTCTTTCTCCTTCTTTTTTCTTATTTACATGCTTATAGGGATCGGTAAGCCTTCATGCCGATCCCTCTTTCCATGCTTCATGCCAAAGATTTGGGCCGATCCCTCAGTCCATATATATATATAAAGTAGTTTCCCACTTCCTTTACTATCACTTACTTCATTTCCATCCAAAGCACCGAACCCTCTTGCTCCTCCATTCAAAACAAACCTTCCTTCTTTTCTCCTCCCGTCAATTTCTAAACAAAATCTTTTCGTGATTCAATTCGCGTTTACAAACCATCTTCCCCATACTTTCCATCTCGATCGCCTTCGAACTTCTCCTCAATTCCCTTAACATTTCCTCACATAGGTGAGCCTTCTAGACTTCATCTTTTGGTTTAATGGTGAGATAAGGGATTCCGTGTCATTAATGATTTTGATGGCGCTCGAGGCCTTGATGATACAGTGATCGAAGCGGCTTGGAGAAGATGAATCATTGGTGGATAGGGCTTGGAAAAATAAATAAGAAGAAGGAAGAAGAGAGGATGGAGGAGGAAGAAGATAGAGTGGAGGAGGGATCGGTGTTGGATGTTTGGATCTATACTGATCTCTCGGTGTTGGATGTTTGGATCTATACTGATCTCTCGGTGTAGAGGCCCGATGAGTAGAGGGTGAAGTAGAGGGGCCGGTATGTTTAGGGTTCGACAACGTTTGTTGTGAGAGAAGGATTGGTGGGCTTATGTAGAAGTGAAGGGATCGGTGGGTTTGAGGTTGAAGAGAGGGATCGATTGAGTAGCTTTAGGATAGGGATCAGTATGAAGGGTTTGGTACATAAGGATCAGCATATGGGGTTCTTTAAACTTAAAACCTAATCCAACCTTACTTGTTTGAACAATTACCTCCAATTCACCTCAACAAATTTGGACATGTGATGACGATGAACAATAAAACTTGCATATTCACTATTAAACATGAGATTGAATAATCAAATCCTTGGAACTTTCAACATAGACTAAAACTTGCATATGGACTTGAATGACAAACTTTACACTTCAATATGCCGATAGTTGACCCCAAAGCTTTTACAACCGATCAATCTCTTTGCCAGTTGAGACGGTCAGTGATGGCGATCACTCTGGTTGGAATCCAAAGTCTCATCATTTAACTTCATTTTCTGATTTAAAGTTGTTTATTCTGCTATACACTTCACTACACTACACTAGTTCACACTTAACACGGGGGAACATGTAAACTTTTCTAACCTCGATTATCTACTGAGTATAGCTAACATGGACTCCAAACTCTCAGAGCATTTAGCTGATATGTCTTCTGAACCGGCCATGCAGCATATCGATCCTGAAGCAAAATCAAGCTCTGAGACCATATTCGGCAAACTTTCTCCTAGTCATCAAGCCGAACAGATAGAAGTTTCCGGTCCATCAATAAACCTTTTTTCAGATGTTCCGGTCCTTCTAATGGAGGATATTAGCACTGCTCCCGATGCAGTAGAAGGTGCCATTCTCCTAGATAACCAGATAGATTCTCAAGCCTCCCAAATTGGTGAGGCTGCCCTTCGCAGATAGTGTTCCATACATGGAATTCCATTTGTAGACGTCCTGGTTCCTTCGATAAACGATAGACTTCACTTGCCCCTAGAGGGGTACACGGCGTGTAACAAATTTATGTGCTAGGCCGGTTGCGTACTACCCTTTAATTCATTTATTCGAGAGATGTTGAGATATCTTGGAATAGCTCCCACTCAACTCCATCCGAACAGCTACGCCTTCCTACATGGAACGTTTCTGCTGTTTATCAGCGTCCTATTTCACCCACCAACTCCTGAGGATATAAGGTTCATTATAATTATAAACGGTGGTCAGGAAGTCCTTCCTACGTTTTTCTTGAACCTTCACCCAACTACTAAGTCTTAACGGATGCTTGGAATAAACTCTCTATGTTCAAACACGAGTGGTTCTATGTTCGTTGTCCACCTGGCTTTGCAAGGCGATGGTTGGAAGGCGTAAGTGTTATTTTCATTTCATTCTTAAGTTCATTAATCCAAGTCATATTTTTGAATCTACTAACATCCGGAATTCCTACAGGTGTCCGCCCATGTCCTGAAGGCATTAGTTTTTCAAGAGCGGTCTCCGCTATTCGCGCTACCCCTGTCGAAGACAGGGACATTACACTTCTTGTAACCGATGAGTTATTATCTTTATTCGGCTGTTGGAAGAGGGTCGTAGCATTTAGCTCCCTAAAAGTGCAGCATTGCCGAGAAACGTCATAGAGGAAGAAAGGGATGCCAACAATCCTATCGTGCCCCCAATCGAGGGGACTCGGGACAACATTGAAGAGGGCGAAATTAGGGGTGCCCAGATCGATGAGCCTGGTAACACTAGTGTATGCCCGAGTAAAGCACCCGTGGTCGAATTGTCACGAGACGCACAACCCCAAACTCCAACTTAGAAAAGGAAGAGATTGTCATACAAACTTCGTAGAAGAAAAACCGTTAAAGACCTGGAATTTGTTATTACTTATATTGACGAAGAATCATCTTCCCAACACTTGGAAAGTTCACTGAAAGGATTCTCAAATCTCTAAATTCCCGACGATATTATGACCTAGGACTTTCCAAACATCAATATCGGATGGCTCAATTCTCCTACTAGGAGTGGTGAAGGCATCCTTCCTACCGATAGAGGAGAGAAAACACCCATAAGCAAGGCTACATCTACTGGTCTGTCGGGGGGAACACTAGGACACTCACAACCATATGTACTTCACAACACGCTCTTCATCAATCCTTTGCAAAATAGTTACTTACATGTTCTCATTTTCTCTTTGCAGGTGTAATGACTAAACCTCGGGCTTTTGATCCCCTAAGGGGCTCTTCAATGCATTACGGATCTACCCGCAGCTCAGAATTTGGCATGCGTAAGGAAAAAGAGGACAGACGGGAGAAAAGCTATCATTCAAGGGAATCTTCTTCTTCTAAGCATAAGTCCCAGTCTTAGTCATCTCGTCAGGGAGACCTATCCAATCTTCATGTTTACAGTGGAGACCAGCCTTCCTTCCACAGCCCTCAAATTGCCATATCACGTAAGCAAAACTCTGGTTCTTCTAGCTCTAGGAAATCTTGCGACTGTAGATCGAGCAAGCATCTAGTTGCCACTTCCGATCCATCCTTGCTGACCACTGCTCCCGACACTTCTACAGTGGAGAAATTGGCCAAACTTTATGCCACTTCCTGAAAATCTGTTTCGACGGGCTTAAATTTCTTCCCACGGTACATATGATCCCGAGGCACGCCAAAGCAAGCTCTCTCACATGTGCTAATGATGTGTTTGTGCAGCATGAATCATTGCAACTCTTAGCGGGAAAAATCTCTGCAGTATCAATCAAGAGACAATATGAAATAGATCGTCTCAAACTAGAGGCGATACACAATAAGTACATACTCAAAGACCAAGATAATGAACTATCAGAGTTGACAACTAAACTTGTTGAGGTAGAAAAGAGTGTCAACGAAACGTCGGAGGCAGCGAGTCATTTAGAAGCTTCCTATATGAAAGAACTCGACGCTGCCCTTAATTGCAGCGGGGCACTTGCTTTGGAAAAGGATTCCTTGCAAAATGAAAAAGATGTCTTGGTCCACCGCGTCGAGGTACTTGAGGAGCTTCTCAAGAAAGAAAGGGAAGAGAAGATTGAGGCTAAGGAAGAATCACAGAGGTACTGCAAAGATGCCGTTGAAGCTAGGGGCCTGAAAATCAAACTTGATGAGCAATTTGCCAAAATAGAAGCCATTAAAGAAGAGGCACGAGAGGAAGGCCGCAAGGAGATGATGGAACAAATCGAAACCCGAGTAGAAGATGCTAAGGAGTCCGGTCGGAATGAAATCAAGGACTTGTTTGATCTACTAATCATCGAATATAATGCCAAAGTCCTCATCCATCACGACTTGAGTTTTCTTGGCGAAGGTTACCTTGAGTCACTCGCTGAAGCCTGAGAGCATGTCATTGAGATGAAAAAAATGTAGCTGGGGGGAGCTGAGTTAGATGGAGAGAAAATGGTGCGGGAGACCCTCCGTTGAAATGAAACCTTAGATCTTGCCGCCACAAGACTCCAATATTTTGACGCTTCAGCACCTTCTAACAAAGGGAAACATATTGTCGGATCCTCGAAGGTCGATCCTAAGGGCCCCTTTCTTTCCAAGCAGTTGGAGCATCGGTTTCCTTTGGCCTGGAGCAGGACTTGAGCTATGATCCAAATAAGCCCGGTTCTCAATCCAAAGTGCTGACCCTTATTCTTGAAGGGTGCACTACAGCAACAACCGAGAGCCAGCCGGATACGGGTATTCCACTTTACTCTCCACTCCACGAGAGGTTTTGTTCTTCGCGACCAATGGTTTTAGGCTTATCTCCTTGTTTTAACAAATTCGCAGGACTTCCGAGTCCTGGTCAAACTCCTAAAAGCTTTGTTGCTGTGGAGCAACAAAAGAAACTAATAGAGATTTCAGTGGCCACTGATGTACCGGGGCCAAATGCTCAAGTCATCGGAGTACTCGACGGTGACAAGGCTAAAGATCCGCTGTCGGTGGATGAATCCGACGATGTTGTGATTACCGGCACCTCCGAACGCGCCGATGAGATCAGCCTAAAGGAGCGTATTGAGAAAGAGGAGTTGCTAAAGAAAAAGGCCAAAGCTGAGCCCACCGAGGTGGACATTGACGATCCATACCTTATCACACTACAAGTCATTCCACCTAGTGGGTCGATTCCCAGAGAACTCCCTCCTACTTTTGAAAGTTCTCTTGCAAAAGGCAGTAAGGGATCAAGCAAGAGAACTAGCGGAAGTTCAGACAGCACCACTCCCGAAAAATCCAAAGGGAGAGAGGATCGAAGACATAGCCGTCGTTTCGGCTTAGTGTGTATATAGTCTGCATAGCTGTTTGTTCATTGTTTTCTTTTATTAGTTGTGGTTGTACAGGTACGACTCCCAGTTTTTTGAAATAACTTGTACCACCATTTTGAAACTTGTCATGCAAATAAAACTTTTTGTTTTCTGTTGAGCTCTCTGTGAACTGTTATTTAAGTAGTTGAACTATTACTTTCCATTCAATGTACTTGTAATTCGTTGTTCATTAGTTCTGGTAACAATCCACTAGCTCTATCCCAAGGCTTCCATGTGGTCGTGACCTTGAGTCATATCAAACGCTAGGCTCAAGCCTTAGCATTACGCCGTTGAATTCAACGGTTTTGAGTAACTATACTCCTGCCCCCAGTCTTAGGTTAGTGGTTAGACGTTGGATTGTCGAGCTCCATCCTTAGTGGGTTTATACTCTTCCTGTCGATTTCAGGCCGGAGCTCATGGAATAGTGAATGGTCGACCTTACTCATCTATCTATTTATACTCATATCCGCACTCTGAGGATAAGAATTAGTTGATGGGTGGTGGAATCGCACCTAATTTATGTTTATACTCTAGTCCGCACTCTAGGGACTCAGAGTTATTTCGCGGGTGGCCAAATCACACCCGATATATGTTTATACTCCAGTCCGCACTATGGGGACTTAGAGTTATTTTGGAGAGCAGTTGGATCGTACTCTCCATAATTTATTGATTTGCCCCCGAGGGTCAAGGGTTTAATTTAGCGAGCGATCGGTCGTGTCATGATTGCTATTATTTTATTACAGTTCCATCGTTCGGCAGGGTTTATCCGATCATCAGTTGGTCGAGTCACATCTATTCCTCATTGTATATCCTGTCCGTTGGATTGTGAATGGGAATTATCAAATGCACAAGCGGACCAAGCTCCTCTTGTTTAGTCCTATTAGGAAACTTGCATAATTGATTAATTCCAAACTCTGGGAAACCTGTTCGGACATATCGACATCAATCAGTTTCATCATGTAATTAATTAATACATAATTCTACAACAAACATAAATATAAAGGAAGTCCGAAACTTTATTTGCTAAATGGAAAGGAATAACATAATTTGCCTTATTACATGTCTGGAAATCAAATGCTAAAGCAAATTCTAAAAGCGAATACAACTGAATGAAAAAGAAATAAACTAAGTGAAATAGCGTCGTAAATGCTCGCTATTCCACGCCCTTGGGAGTGTGATGCCATCAACAGTCACTAACTTGAAAGTTCCCTCTCTAAGCCTCTATTTAATGACATATGGTCCTTCCCAAAATTGGATTCATGTGCGATAGGGTAGGAAAAACCCGTTTCAGGACGAGTTCGCCAATTTCAAAGGTTCACGGTTAGACTTTAATGTTGAAATATCGGGCGATTCATTGTCGATGTGCAGCCGCCCTCGGATCAGCTTCCTCGCATGTAACATCCCCTATCTAGAGACCCAAAACTAAGCGCTACAAATGTTGTAGTCATCTATAGTATTTGCTTCCGGTGACTAAATACGGCTATGTTAATGGTATCATTAATATCAGAAGCACTTGAATATGAAACAAAACACAGATTTACATTTCAAAACCAATTGTTTCACATTCACAACACATAATCCCAAATCTTTCCCAGGCACAGATCAAATATAATTATTACAAAATACACCAAGAGCGGTATATGAAGATACCCCCTTAGTTGATCAGAGTCATATGGTCATAATAGACCTAATACAAACAACACAGCGGAAAATCCATCAAAACATAACAAGAACTACAACTCCTAAATAGCTATCCGTTTGCCTCCCACATGCCTCCGGTAGCTTATTCGTCATCCTACTAAAACCAAAAAAAGACCTTAATCCCTCAGCCTACTCAAATTAATTTTGAGCACCCGAGAGTTTAAGGGGAAAACATAAACTTCGAGTCAGACATAAAGCCTGGTGTGAATAATACTATACATCCCGGAATAATTATGTTAAGTGAGACCACGCCGCTTAGCGGAACGGGTTTCCCCTCACCTATATCCTTTTAAAACATATCTTTGCAAAACCTTTCATAAAACCATATATTGTGCTCTTGCATCCAAAATGGCTAAATACTGTATAGAAATCATTATGTAAACATGCATAAATATCAGGTAATAATGAATTATCTGTTCAAACGCATAAGTTTTGTTTGGATAACTTTTAACCTTTGGCTGACTCAGGCCTACCAGACAATATAATCAAAATTAACCTAACACCTATTAGATATTCTCCTTCTAGATTATCTATCCTTAACTATCTGTTAAACATTTCCCATCTAGACGGTCCGTCCTTAACTATCTGTTAAATACTCCACTTTTGGACGGTTTGTCCCTAACTTAATCATCTCCCAGGTCTTCCCGATCCTAAAGGTTTTTCATGCTCACCAATAACCGATATGTATACAAACATATATTCCTTTCGGTGTGTAATCATAATTTTAGTCTACCTGTGACAAAGTCCTACACACTGGAATTTTGGACAAACAATTAGCTGGGGCTATTAGCTAATGTATAGGGCGTGACCCTATACTAGTCTCATCTGGTTTTCTAATATCCGAGTCATTTTCACTTAAGGAACCCCTCCCATAATTTTCCTTAAAAACATTTTCAAAATGATTTAAAACCTTTAAATTAAACTTAAAATAGGAAAAGTATATAATTTTTATACTTTACTCAAAATCATATCACCATGTTATATATATATTCTTTACTCAAACTTTAGTTAATGAAAACATTTAACAATTTGAAAGAACCTCTTTCTATACTTTTGAAATCATATATTTCAAATTCAAACATCAAACCTTTCGAAATCAAAACTTTTGAAAACAATATAACTTTAGACATCCTTCTTTAAAATCTCTTTAAAACATTGCCTTAGAAAAACCTTGGAAAGCCTTTCATCTCAAACCTTTCGAAAACAATCACTTGAACCTTTCAAAGTCAATCATCAAACCTTTCGAAATCAATCTCTTAAAGCTTTCAAAATCATTCACTTAAACCTTTCGAAATCATTCACTTAAACCTTTCGAAATCATTAATCAAACCTTTCGAAATCAGTCAACTAAAACCTTTCGAAACCATTGTATTAAACCTTTCAAAATCAGTCACCTAAAACCTTTTGAAACCATTGTATTAAACCTTTCAAAATCAACCTTCAAACCTTTCAAAACTATTCAACTAAAACCTTTCAATGTCATGTACTAAAACCTTTCGAAACTATTAAACTAAACCTTTCGAAGACTTACTGGTTTCAATTTAAACAAGTGGAAAACCTTCTTTTAAAACCTTTCGAAGTCATTAGAAGCAACCTTTCACCTAAGTTGAAAGCTCTACTTCGAAAGCTTGGCTATACTTCAATTAAAACAAGGGTAAATCGCCTAAGTTGAAAGCTTCCTTTCAAAAGCATGGAGAAGCGGTTAGTTTTTAAAACAGGTAAACCTTTCGCCTTTGTCGAAAGGTTCAAAATAAAACATTTATAAAGCGGCAGCAACCTTTTGACTATGTCGGAAGGTTTCAAAACAGAATAGTGTTAAAACAGCAGTAACCTTTCGATTGTGTAGGAAGGTTTAAAACCTTTATATTTGACCCGGTCGAAAGCAACCAAGTCGAAAGCTCTTATTCGAAAGCAAAGCAGGTGAAAGGTTTTGGTTTATAAAACAAACATACCCCTACCGCTTTGGCCATCAACCTTTCGACTTAGAACCCATCAACTCTGTCCAATTCATTACGTACTAAGTAGCTTGATACCATGTGCATTGGTTTGACCTAGTCGAAAGCTTAGAACCTCTCGACCTTGTCGGAAGGTCTGGGTTGGAAGGTTTGTTGCCGCAAAGGCTCAAACATGCTAAAAGTATGTTTTCTTTGTTTTTAACTTAAAAAAGACAACTTTTCAACTGACCTGCCTTTATTTATCAAATTCTCATTGGTTAACAATTACTTTTCAGAAATATGCTACGACTATTTTTAAAATTAAATAATCATTTTATTTTACAAAATGCCCCTTCTCCTTAATTAAATATATAAAACATTTAAGTCGCATACCTTAAATAATTTTATACATTCATCAAATAACTTAGGAAAAATCTGGAAAATTTCTAAAGAATCTATTTTAATATGTTACATAACATATAAAAATTTCAACCCCAAATAATTATCAGTTTAGCCGAAAATAATTTATAACCCAATAAATAATTTACTTCACTAGAAAATTAATATAAAATCCATATTAATTCAAAAAATTATGAAAATCAAAACCCATCTCTAAAATATCATTTCTGACCTATATTTAAATTTTCAAGGCATTTGGATGTCATTTAATAAGGTTTTCATGTCAAACATATCATAAAAACTAACATGAACAATATAATCCATCAACAACATATATATATATATATATATATATATATATCTTTAATCATCAAAACGTGGTATATACTTGCAAAATCATTTCAGGTCTAATCTTAAAACCGAAAACTAAAATAAATTGGGATGTAGTAATTATTCACTTTAGCTTTGAGATTATAGATATGAGATTTGATGTTGATTTAGTTGATTTTCTTCCTTCTTTTGAATCCTAGGTTTAATCTTCTTCTTGAGAATGATAATGGTGGTCGGCCTTAGGAAATTTTAGTTTGAATGAAATGAAAGTGAACGTGAGTTCCATTCCTAAGGGTTTAGGGTATAAACCTTACCTATTTCCCATATTGCCCTTCTCATATCCTAACACATTAACTTAAGTTATTTCATTTTAGTTAACATACTAACATGGCACGACTACCCTTTGTTGATCAAATCTCAATCTTTTAATCTTCACATTATTTATTTAATTTACCCAATTAATTATCCTAAATAATGTTATAAAAATATGGGATGTTACAGACTCCCCACCTTAAAGAATTTCGTCCTCGAAATTACGATAAGATACACAATCAAAACAACCAAAGGTAAAACATACCATCAAACAAATCAGGGTAAGAGTCTCTAATCCTATTCTCCGTTTCCCAAGTACAGTCTCTAGCATCGTCACTCCACTGAACCTTTACTAACTTGACTGTCTTGTTCCTCAACTTCTTCTCATCTCTAGCCACAATCTGAATCGGCTTTCTAACTATGGTCAAATCCGGTTCTACTACTAAATCCTTTGACACTATAGGTGCTATGGTAGTCTCCGGGTCTCTAACACATTTCCTAAAATGAGAAACATGGAAAACATCATGAACTCCAGCCATACTACTCGGTAACTCTACTCCATAACCGAGTTTTCCGATCCTCTCAATAATACAGAAATGTCCAACGAATCTAGGTGCTAACTTTCCTGACTTTCCATATCTAATCACACCCTTCATCGGTGAAACCTTAATGAACACATAGTTTCCAGTAGAAAATTCTAAATCTTTCCTTCTTCTATCAACATAACTTTTCTGCCTAGATTGAGTTTCCTTCATCCTAACCCGGATCAACTCAATATTCTCCGCAGCTTCCTTCACCAAATCTAGACGAAGAACCAATCTATCCCTGGTCTCTAACCAACATACAGGAAACTTACATGGTTTTCCATACAAAGCTTCAAACGGTGCCATCCCAATACTAGTCTGATAACTATTGTTATACGAGAACTCGACTAGATGGTCCTCCCATGATCCCTCGAAATCCAATACACAAGCTCTTAACAAATCCTCCAAGATTTTGTTAACTGTTTCCATTGGCCCATCAGTCTGTGGATGGTAAGCGGTACTCATGTTGAGCTTGGTTCCTAATGCTTCCTGTAGACTTTTCCAGAACTCAATAGTAAACAAAGAATCTCTATCATTGGCATTACTAGTAGGAATCCCGTGCAGTCTAACTACATTCTTCATAAATATTTTCGCCAAAACAGGTGCCATCCTGGTTGACTTTACTAGAATAAAATAGGCACTCTTAGTCAATCTATCTACTATGACCCATATGCTTTCATTTCCTCTTCTGGACCTTGGCAACCCATCAATAAAATCCATAGAGATGGAATCCCATTTCACAACGGAACTTCTAACGGTTGAAGCAATCTACTAGGCTTCTAGTGTTCAGCCTTTGCCTGTTGGCAATTCAAGCACTGTTTAACACACAAACCAATGTCCCATTTCATACCTTCCCAAAAGAAACTTCTCTTCATATCTTTATACATCTTCGTTCCTCCTGGATGGATAGTGAACTTCGAACAATGGCACTCATCCAAAACTTCCTTTCTCATGTCTCCTACATTCGAAACACACAACCTTCCTTTCTTCCTCAACCACCTATTTTGGTCAAGACTGAAATCCTTTAGGTCATCGCTCTCCGTTCCTTTCCTCAACCTTCCGATCCATTCAGCCAAAACCAGATCCTCCTTCTGTTTAGAAGCTATCTTCTCAATAATTACTGGTCTAACTTCTAAACAAGACAACATAGCACTTCCTGCACTTGAACCTACCTTGGATCTAAACTGCACACTACAAGCTGATAATGCTTCCAAATCTTTCCACTCAGCAATCATAGCCAATATTGCATTCTGATGTTTCCAGCGGAGTGCATCCGCCACCTTGTTTCCTTTTTCGGGTGTGTACTCAATTCCAAAATCATAAGCATCGATAAACTCCAACCATCTCCGCTGTCTCATGTTCAACTTCTTCTGAGAGAATAAGTACTTCAATGACTTATGATCAGCATAAAGCTCAAATCGCTCTCCCAAAAGATAATGCCTCCACACCTTCAAAGCAAATATAATGGCAACTAACTCCAAATCATACGTAGGATACCTAACTTCATGTGGTCTGAACTATCTAGAAGCATAAGCAATCACTTTACCTCTTTGCATCAACACAGCTCCCAATTCAGTTCCACATGCATCAATATAAACAACTAAATCTTGATTCCCCTCCGGAACCACTAACACCGGTGCATGGGTCAATAAGTGTTTCAAGTTCTGAAATGCTTCCTCACACTTATCAGTCCATACGAACTTCACATCCTTTCGCGTAAGCTTAGTCGTTGGTGCAACTATCCATAAAAATCCTTTATAAACCTTCGATAATACCCAGCCAACCCAAGAAAGCTCTTAATCTCGGTCACCGTCTCGGGTCTCTTCCAATTATTCACTGCCTCAATCTTAGTCGGATCTACAGACAACCCTTTCTCTGAGACGACATGACCAAGGAACTTCACTTCCTTCTTATAAAAATGACACTTCAAAAACTTAGCCTTCAACTAATGCTCTCTCAACGTTTCGAGCACAACTCTAAGATGAACTTCATGCTCCTTCTCATCCTTAAAGTATATCAAAATGTCATCTATGAAGACCAACACAAATCTATCCAAGTGCTCTCGGAAAATTATATTCATCAGATCCACAAAGAATGCCGGCGCATTAGTTAGCCCGAATGGCATAACTAATCATTTGTACGATCCATATCTTGTCCTAAACACCGTCAAAGGAATGCTATCCTCTGCCACTCTAAGATGATGAAATCTCGTCACTAAATCTAGCTGCAAGAATACCTTAGCTCTAATTAACTGATCGAACAAATCGTTAATTCTTAGCAATGGATATCGATTCTTTATCGTCTTCTCATTCAACTTACGATAATCGATACACAACCTTAACGATCCGTCTGGCTTCTTGAAAACACTTCGACAGCCCCCCTTAGTGAACTACTTGGTCGGATAAAACTCTTGCCATCCAAATCCACCAACTGCACCTTCAACTCTCTCATCTCAGTAGGTGTCATCCTGCTCGGCGGCCTACTCATCGGCTCCGCCCAAGCACTAAATCAATTCGAAACTCTATGGCTCGTTCGGTGGAAGTCCAACTAACGGCTCAAATACATCAGCAAATTCTCTAACTATAAAGACTCGTTGCAACTCATCCTCCTACACCATAATACCCAATAAAGCATTCACTTTACAACTAGGGTTCTCTATGGTATAAACTATCCAATCACTACAATTCGGGTGACTAAGTGATATTTTTCTACCATGGCAAAATATCCTAGCATCATATTTACATAACCATTCTGTCCCAAGGATAATCCCAAAACCCAGAAAGTTAAACACATGCAAACAGCAATCAAAAGTATGGCCTAGCAAATCAAACTTCAAATGGTCATACCTCATCCCAAGTGTTGCATACCCTCCTATCGGATTTGAAACCCTTAAAGAAGTAACTAAGTATGAGGGTTGTAGGTTAAGCCTATCTACCAAACATCGAGAAATAAAAGAATGAGATGCTCCAGTATCAAATAGAATACTAACAGACATACCGTGAATCTGCAGCGAGCCTCCTAGAATAGCCTTCCCTTTGTCCTGAACAACCGGCCTTGAGGTTGTGGGCTCCAAAGCATAAACTTGCCCCCTTCCTTCTCTTGCAGGCTCTGGGCACTTGTTCTGATAATGACCGATCTGATCACAATTAAAACATCTAACATTCTTCTTTCCAATAGCTTCTTTCCCTTTTCCTTTTCCATTTCCGGTACGACACTCCTTAGCATAATGTCCCTTCTTATCGCATTTGTAGCAAACCACTTCAGCCTTTCCTTTCTTCTGTGCTCCCCCTTTATGAGCATTCTTTTTCTGGAAAAACTTCATTTTCTGGCCCTTTCCCATCCGGGCCTCCTTCATCTTCTTCCTCAAGCAAGCCAACGCCTCTTCTTGCCTTAATGCCATTTCAACCACTACATCACTGGGGTCTCTCAAATGCGGCAAAGTGGAACTTATCAACTCTGGCCTCAAGCCCATTATAAACTTTTCATTCCTCCTGATCATGGTATCTACCAAAGCATACCCATATCGGGCCAATTCCTCAAACTTCCTCGCATACTCCAAGATGGACATATCTCCTTGTTCCAACTCTGCAAACTTCCTCATCAATGCCAACCGCGCCATTACAGACATAAATCTTTCTGAAAACCTTCTCCTGAACTCCTCCCAAGTTATGGTTTCCTCATCAACTCCAGCAGTAACAGTATTCCACCAGAATAGAGCAACTTCTTGCAGCTGCGTCGAAGCCAATCTCCTCTTCTGAGCATCATTCAATCCTAAGTCAGCAAAATTCTCTCACAATGCAGTAGCCAATTTTCCACCTCGATCGCATCTTCAGTACCAATAAACGTCTTTCGTCCAAGCCTGATGTAATCCCTACTCAAGTTGGTATACTGATTGACCATCAGAACTTCCTAAGCTCCACCTCTAGCAACATAACCTCCGACAACTCCGGCTGCTATTCCATCTTGCATCATGTTTACAAAGAACCGATACATTGCTCCCATGTCCATCTGGGGAACTCCTGCACCAATAATTTCAGCTTGAGCCTGACTGGGACCTCTCCTAGTATTTGGTCAGGCATTTCCATTTCTGGTGGTGCT
Source organism: Allium fistulosum (assembly GCA_030737815.1). Lineage (NCBI taxonomy): Eukaryota > Viridiplantae > Streptophyta > Magnoliopsida > Asparagales > Amaryllidaceae > Allium > Allium fistulosum. Next base: position 6,984,150 of record JASFAW010000015.1, read on the forward strand.
ATCTCCTCCGAGATTTACTCTGCCTCTTCTTCCTTCCATATCTGTATTCAAAGCTCGTGAGATAAAGATGAATAGCCTAATTAAGATAGGAGTCTAGAGATATAGCGGATACATGTACATTACTATAGCGTTATTCCACACCTTGATCTTAACTCTAATTTCTAAGGATTATGTTTTCAAAAATCAATTTTAGTTAAAGTATTTCATAAACCATGCTCTGATACCAAGCTATAACATCCCCTATTTGGAGGCCCAAAACTAAGCGCTACAGATGCTGCAGTCATCTATAGTATTAGCTTTCGATGACTAAATACAGTTATGTTAATGGTATCATTAATATCAGAAGCACTTGAATATGAAACAAAGCACAGATTTCAAAAACAACTTTTACTTTATTACATTTCAAAACCAATTGTTTCACATTCACAACACATAATCCCAAATCGTTCTCAAGCATATATCAAATATAATTATTACAAAATACGCCAAGAGCGGTATATGAAGATACCCCCTTAGTTGATCAGAGTCATATGGTCATAATAGACCTAATACAAACAACACAGTGGAAAATCCATCAAAACATAACAAGAACTACAACTCCTAAATAGCTATCCGTTTGCCTCCTGCATACCTCCGGTAGCTTATTCGTCATCCTACTAAACCCAAAAAAGACCTTAATCCCTCAGCCTACTCAAATTAATTTTGAGCACCCGAGAGTTTAAGGGGAAAACATAAACTTCGATTCAGACATAAAGCCTGGTGTGAATAATACTATACATCCCGGAATAATTATGTTAAGTGAGACCACGCCGCTTAGCGGAACGGGTTTCCCCTCACTAATATCCTTTTAAAACATATCTTTGCAAAACCTTTCATAAAACCATATACTGTGCTCCTGCATCCACAATAGCTAAATACTGTATAGCAATCATTATGTAAACATACATAAATATCAGGTAATAATGAATTATCTGTTCAAACACATAAGTTTTGTTTGGATAACTTTTAACCTTTGGCTGACTCGGGCCTACCAGACAATATAATCAAAATTAACCTAACATCTATTAGATATTCTCATTTCATATTATCTATCCTTAACTATATGTTAAACATTTCCCATCTAGACGGTCTGTCCTTAACTATCTGTTAAATACTCTGCTTTTGGACGGTCTGTTCCTAACTTAATTATCTCCCAGGTCTTCCCGATCCTAATGGTTTTTCATGCTCACCAATAACCTATATGTATACAAACATATATTCCTTACTGTATGTAATCATAATTTTAGTCTACCCGTGACAAAGTCCTACACACTGGAATTTTGGGCAAACAATTAGCTGGGGCTATTTGCTAGCGTATAGGGCGCGACCCCATACTAGTCCCATCTGGTTTTCTAATATCCGAGTCATTTTCACTTAAGGATCCCCTCCCATAATTTTCCTTGAAAACATTTTCAAAATGATTTAAAACCTTTAAATCAAACTTAAACAAGGAAAAGTATATAATCTTTATACTTTACTCAAAATCATATCACCGTGTTACATATATATATATTCTTTACTCAAACTTTAGTTGCTGAAAACATTTAACCATTTGAAAGAACCTCTTTCTATACTTTTGAAATCATCTTTTTCAAATTCAAACATCAAACCTTTCGATATCTATAAAACTAGACATCCTTCTTTAAAATCTCTTTGAAACATTGCCTTATAAAAACCTTGGAAAACCTTCCATCTCAAACCTTTCAAAAACAATCACTTGAACCTTTCGAAATCATTCACTTAAACCTTTCGAAATCATTCAATTAAACCTTTCGAAATCATTCATCAAACCTTTCGAAATCAGTCAATTAAAACCTTTTGAAACCATTGTATTAAACCTTTCGAAATCAACCTTCAAACCTTTTGAAACCATTCAACTAAAACCTTTCGAAGTCATTCACTAAAACCTTTCAAAATTATTGAACTAAACCTTTCGAAGACTTACTGGTTTCAATTTAAAACGAGTGGAAAACCTTCTTTTAAAACCTTTCGAAGTCATTGGAAGCAACCTTTCATCTATGTCAAAATCTCTGCTTCGAAAGCTTGGTTATACTTTAATTAAAACAAGGGTAAATCGCCTAAGTCGAAAGCTTCCTTTCGAAAGCATGGAGAAGCGGTTAGTTTTTAAAACAAGTAAACCTTTCTCCTTTGTCAAAATGTTCAAAACAAAACATTTATAAAGCGGCACTAACCTTTCGACTATGTCAGAAGGTTTCAAAACAGAATAATATTAATACAGCAGTAACCTTTCGACTCTGTTGGAATGTTTAAAACCTTTATATTTGACCTGGTCGAAAGCAACCAAGTCGAAAGCTCCTATTCGAAAGCAAAGCTGGTGAAAGCTTTTGGTTTATAAAACAAACATACCCTAACCTCTTTGGGCATTAACCTTTCAACTTAGAACCCTTCGACTCTGTCCAATTTATTACGTACCAAGTAGCTTGATACCATATGCATTGGTTTGACCTAGTCGAAATCTTAGCACCTCTCGACATTATTGGAAGGTCTGGGTCAGAAAGTTTGTTGCCGCAAAGGATAAAACATGCTAAAAGTATGTTTTCTTTGTTTTTAACTTAAAAATAGATAACTTTTCAACTAACCTGCCTTTGTTTGTCAAATTCTCATTGGTTAACAATTACTTTTCAGAAATATGGTGCCACTATTTTTAAAATTAAATAATCATTTTAGTTTACAAAATGCCCTTTCTCCTTAATTTAATATAAAAACATTTAAGTCCCAGACCTTAAATAATTTTATATATTCATCAAGGAAAAATTGGAAAAAATCCAGAAAGTCTATTTTAATATGTTGCCTAACATGTAAATATTTCAACCCCAAATAATTATTATTGTAGCCGAAAATAATTTATAACCCAATAAACAATTTCCTTCACTAGAAAATTAATATAAAATCTATATTATTTCAGAAAATTATGAAAATCAAAACCTGTCTCTGAAATATCATTTCTGACCTATATTTAAATTTTCAAGGCATGTAGATGTCATTTAATAAGGTATTCATGTCAAACATATCATAAAAACTAACATGAACATATATAATCCATCAACAACATATATATATATATATATATATATAAAACTTTGATCATCAATACATGTTATATACTTGCAAAATCATTTCGGGTTTAATCTTAAAACCGAAAACTAAAAGAACTTGGGATGTAATAATTATTCACCTTAGCTTTAAGATTATAGATATGAGATTTGATGTTGATTTAGTTGATTTTCTTCCTTCTTTTGAATCCTAGCTTTAATCTTCTTCTTGAGAATGATAATGGTGGCCGACCTTAGGAAATTTTAGTTTGAATGAAATGAACATGAGCATGAGTTCCATTCCTAAGGATTTGGGTATAAACCTTACCTATTTCCCATATTGCCCTTCTCATATCCTAACACATGATTTAGGGTATAAACATAAAGTATGGGCGAAGCTTCCATGATGCAATCAGCAAGAAGTATGCCAGTTTTTCTATTTTCAGATATTTCCTTTCATCTCCCATCAATCGTTTGCTATCATAATACACCGACCTTTGGATTCGATCCTCCTCGCGAAGCAATGCGGCACTTATAGCATGTGCCGATATGGCTAGATAAATGTACAAACCTTCATGATCCACCGGCTTAAACAAGATAGGGGGTCTCTCCAAATGATTCACCAAAGATTGAAATGCGTCTTTACAATCCTATATCCATTCGAAGTTTCTTTTCCCTTTCCTAATCAAGTCAAAGAAAGGAATGCATTTGTCGGTAGCCCTGGAAATAAATCGGCTTAAGGCAGCAACTTTCTCATTCAGACTCTGTACTTATTTAATAGTCCTTGGTGCTTGGATATCGCGGATAGCCTGAATCTTCTCGGGATTAGCTTATATTCCACGGGCATTAACAATAAAGCCCAAGAATTTCCCTGATGCAACACCGCAGAACACTTCAAAGGATTAATTTTCATCTTGTAATGTCGGAGGATGTTGAACATTTCTGCCAAGTCTTTTATGTGGTCGCTTGATTGCTGTGACTTCACGATCATATCGTCCACATATACTTTCATCATTTTTTCCAGTCTGATCTTTAAACATTCAGTTGACTAGGCACTGGTAAGTAGCTCCTGCATTCTTTAGCCTAAATGGCACATAGCAATATAAACCAACATCGGTAATGAAACTGTGTGCTCTTGATTGGGGATGTGCATCGGAATTTGATTATATCATGAGTACGCATCCATGAAAGATAGCAATTCATATCCCGCGGTCGAATTTACTAGCCGGTCAATCTTTGGAAGGAGAAAACTGTCTTTTGGGCATGCCTTGTTCAAGTTTGAGTAATCAACGCATGTTCTCCACTTCCCATTAGCCTTTTTTACAAGTACAGGATTAGATACCTACTTAGGGAAGAGGGCATCACTAATAAACCCGTTGTCTTTAAGTCTATCTACCTCCTCTTTAAGAGGGCAGATCTCTCCGGATCCATGCCACGTCATTTTTGTTTCATTGGGACATGCCTCGGGTCGATATTCAATGCATGGCTCGTAATGGCAGGCGAGATCTCACACATATCAAAATGAATCCAAGCGAACACATCGAGATTCGATCGAAGAAATCCAACAAGTTCTTTCATCATCGGGGGGCTGAGCTGTGATCCAATCTTTAGGACCCGTGATGGGTCATCGTGGCTAACTGTGATATCAATCGTCGGCTCAGCCGGTGCAACCTTGGTCTCTTTGAGCTCCTATTCATTATCCTTCGGATCATATCTCTATAGAACCTATTGTGGCACCCAAGTCAAGGCTTAGGCACTAGTTGTAAATCTTCAGCAGCTTGGACGCGGATTAACTTGTCCACACCCTTACCTTTCTCCTTGCGTTGAGCATCCCTCAACTCAGCTACATAACAGGCACGTCCAGTCGCCTGATCACCATGAACAACCCCAACACCATTATCTGTCGAGAACTTCAGAGTCAAACACCATTGGGCATGAGCTGAATGGAACTCAGCTTAGGCCGGTCGGCCTGGAAAAACGTTGTATGGAGAGTCAACATCCAAAACAAAAAATGGTAAGATCCGCACTCTCCTACGGTCATCTTCTCCAACTCCACGGGTAGTTCAATAAAACTAATGGCTTCAGTTGCAATGCCGTTAAAACCGTGTATGCGGGCTTTAGACGAGTTTAGATCCTTAGCTTCCATTTTCATATGATCATAAGCTTTTTTGAAAATTATATTTACTAAACTTCCACAATCAACCAATATCCTTCTCACCAAAGTGGGGCCGATCATAGCCGAAATGACTATTATCAATCGTCAGAGCTTCTACCTTGTTTGCATCTCTATTCCTAAACACAATATCATCCGCCATCGTACGTTGCTATTTTTTCGGAGCTCCATCTTCCATATTCAAACAGCATTCAAAATCTACATGCTTAATCACACTAGCGTAGCATTCCATCTTATGCCAACTTTTATCAGTCGGATGTGGACCTCCGACTATTGTATTAATTACCAATCTTCCACCAATCCGCATAGGCTCCTCAACCCTACGCGGTGCTTGTCCTCGGTTGGGGTCAGATGTCCCCTACCCACCATCCTACGGGGATTTCACAAACTGCTATAGTTTCCTTTCCCGAATTAGTTTTTCTATAACATCCTGGAGATGCCTGCATTCATTTGCGTTATGCCCATAACACTTGTGAAACCGATAATATTTCCCGGTCTGTTTCTACTTCTCCATTGATTCTTTTGGAGGCGGCTTCCTATACTACATGGTATTGCAAGTAGACAGATAGATATTCTCCAGGGACGTATTCAACGTCATGTAAGTATCATACATGGGATCCTAGGCTTCCCTCTTCCAGAATCCCTCTTTCATTCTCGGCCCCTGTCTCCACCTTTCTTTTGCTAATTCGGCTTGTTTTGGACATTCACTTGAACTTTCCAAAACTATCATCAGCCTGCTTTATTCCAATGTTACTCGGTACTCCCTCTCCCCTTGGCCCTGAACATTCTTCTTTCGGGAGGATCTGGCTTCCTCCTTTCTTAAATACTGAGCCGCCTTTGCGTAAAAGTCTTCCAACATTGTGGGTGGCTTTCCGGCTAACCAATCACCAAAATTAGACTCTGGATCAATCCCGCTTGTCACAACCATCAATATAGCATGGTCATTCGAATTACTAATTTCTGTAACGGCTGTATGAAATCTCTCCAAATAATCTTTCAACGATCTCCCTGGAGCCTGAATCACGTTGGATAGAGGCATCACATCTTTGGGACGAGTTGCGTGCATCTGGAACTGCTCCACAAACTTGATTGCCAAATCATCGAATCTAGAAATTGATCGTGGGGGTAATCTTATAAACCACATCGTTTCAATTCCAGAGAGAGTTATGGGAAAACATCTACACTTGGTTGCATCATCTACTTGCGTGGAATCCATCAGCCATTCATATCTCATGATGTGCTGCCTGGGGTCGGTTTTTCCTTCGTAGGCAGGCATCGATGGCATATTGAACCTCCTTGGATACCGTGCATGTAATACACTATCAGTGAACGAAGTATGACTTCTTGAGATCCCCCGGTCATTTTTTGTTAAGCCTTGGCTCTCCCTCACTAACTATCTGACCATAGCCAATAAATCTGGTGTTTGGATAGTCGATGCCAAGCAGTGGTTGTGCGACACCTCACGTGATTGGTCTGGTTGATGTCTACGGGCCGTTCCACGCCTTCTTGGTTTGCCATTTCCCTGATGCATATCTTGTACATTCATTTCATCATCATTTCAAGGAAGCACTTGGTCATCATTCAATCGAAATCCATCATCCAAACTAACAGAAGCAGCTCCCTCTCGATTCCAAAGGTGTATGGGAGGATTTCCTTCTCTGGAGGAGGGGTCGGTATCGATCCCTACGAAGGGATCGGCACCGATCGGTCCTGGCAGACCATGATGGTCTACCAGTTGATGCTTCGAAGTTTCTATGCGATGTTCTTCTACCTTGCGACACCTATGCCTGTGATATTCGTTCGATGAGCTAGAACTCTCCAATGCCGAGTAAGGAGTGGGGTCTCTCCTAGCTTTCCCTTGCTGCTACTGATTGAGTTGGTTCATCAAGTTGATATTAGTCTGAATTTGCTAATTTAATTGTCAATGGATCTCCATCAGCTCTCTCATTAAATTATAAAATTCAACTCTTGTAATAGAGTCAGTGGGATTCTGAACTTCAACCGGTTCAACATTCACATTGGTTGGTTAATTGTTTGGGTCTCCTTGTTGGATGCTAGTATTCTCATTCCCTTCCACGTTCTATGAAGTAGATCTAGTATTTGTCACCATTATCTATAGCTTTGCATAGATTTCTACCAATGTGAGTAGTATAAGCAACTTCTTGAAGATAACTCCAGATCTCCTTTGAGGTATTTATCCAATCCAGTAGCAACAAAGGGATCCTAATGATCTGAGAATCAAGTTTCTCTGTGAAATCACCAAAATGTTTGCAACTAAATTGCTCACAAACACCCAGGAATATTTCTTTGTAGAAAAGTAAGTGAAGAAAAGAAAAATTAAACTGAGTAGATGGATTAACAAGTAACAAAGAATTAACTATAATCAAAGACACATAAATTTATAGTGGTTCGGTCTTGTATGCCTATGTCCACTTTGAAGATTATCCTTTATAATCACTTATAAATCTAATTACAACAGTAGAAAAAAGCAAATACTTGATTACAATAGAGTCTAGAATAACAAGCAGCGTAAAGATCCCCAGAATGATCCATCAAGCCAGTATTTATAGGTGAAGACGACCATGTATATCTCTGAAATTTTGGTTGAAGGACCTTCTAATCCACATGGGCCTACTAGAGGGATCGCTATGCCCAATTCCCAATGTGGAGGGATCAGTACCGATCCCTTTTTTGTTAAATTTTAAGGAGTAATCCCTATAGTGGTTTCATCATGCTAAAATATATTTAACCTCCAATTTTCATGTAATTTGGATCACTAGAACTCGAGCTATTGCTATCTTTGATTCAACATTACTTGTGCACTTCTCTTTGGCGATCCCTTCCAAGGGATACATGTCGATCCCTCCAACATTGTCCTTTTGATGTGCGATCCTTAAGGTAGGTTCCCTAGGGTCCATATACCTTGCTCTCCAAATTTCATATTGTTTGGACTTGTAGATCTCGAGATATTGATTGTTATTTGTAACAATGCTCTTGTATTTCTATGTATGTCGACCCCTCCTTCATAAAGTACGTCGATCCCTCATAATGAGCTAATCTATGCCGATCTCTTTCATCCATTGAGCCATATTCCATACTTTGAGCATCCTACATTGTACATCCGTCAAATTCGTTCACTCCTGACATTATATGATCATTTGTTCTTAACTTCTGGGTCCTACAATCATCACTTCGGAGTGATCGGCCTTGATGGCAGTCGATTCTAACTTTTACAATCAATTCGATATAGCCGGGCTAAAATGCTGGATAACAATATTTATTGCATTGTTTGGTACTAGAAAAATATAAAATATGCGTACTAGCACCCTATTTTATTTTAGTTTTGTGGGGTTAAGTTTTGGAAAGCCAAATCCATGTAGAGTTTGAATACCCTTTAAAAATATAATAATTTGTGAATTTTACCAATAAAATCATCAATATGTTTCTCCATATTACTATTATCTAACCTTCTAGGAACCCTTAAATTAATGTTTCTATTTGGAGGATTTAATTTTAATTTTCTTGGTTTTGGTTTGAACTTGGAAGTATTAACAAATTTAGTACTTAAGTACTATTTTTCTTTGATTTGGGTTAGGGGCGTATCTAAGTCTATGTTTATCATTTAATGGATCAGATGCAGATAAGAAAAATTTTAAATTATTTTTTACCTTTGTTAAATTTATCTACATCAGTTTTCATCTTATTGATATCCTTCTTACATTCACCGACATCATTAAAAGATTCTCCGTTTTAAGGATTTATTTTCACTTTCCAGTTTTTCAAAAGTTTCCATTTTCAAATCCTTTTCATCATTAAGCCCGTCGAGTCTTTCAATTTCATCTTCAAGACATTGTTTTTCTTTAGTTGACATTTCATTAAACATTTATAATCTTTCTATTTCTACTAAACTGTTCTTGTAACATTTTCCAAGCAATTTAGATCCTTTATACATATTATTTAAAACATTCATAATCTCTTCGTTATAATACCATACCTAGTCATCATTTGTCATGAAGCAAGTGTTGTCATTTTATGTTTTTGAATCATTATCACTTGATGATGTATTTGAAACATCCCATGTCACATTGTAAGCTAACTTCCTCTTCTTGTTGAATGTGTCAATATTTGAAGAGTACTTCGATTTCTTCAATTTTGAACGACAATCCCTTTTCAAATGATTAGTTTTATCACATACGAAACAGTTAAAAAAATTTCCATTTCCAAAACTTTCTGTATAGTTGTTAATTTTTCAAAGTTTGTCCATTTTCCTACATCAAGAATTTCTTGGTCATGAAACTGATTTCATCATCATCATATGATCCATGATTGTCATTTGTAGCGTTAAATGTTAATAGTTTCTCCTCATTTGCTTAATTTTCTTTTCCAACCGGCGATCGAACTTCATGAGACATCATATTACTAATTAATTTTCTATTTTCATAGTACGAACATCGTTGGCTTCTTTGATTGCCAAAGTCTTCTGACCTAGTTCACTAGAAAGTGAATTCAAGATCTTTCTGACTTGGTCCTCTTCAGTAACATTCTTACCTAATGATACTAATGCATGTAATATATCCTGAAATCTAGAATACATGTCAAATATGGATTCATTTTCTTTCATTTTAAAAGTTAAAATTAGTTTATCAACATAGAAATTCTGGTTTGTTTAACTTTGCTAGTTCCTTCATATATGGCTAGTAGAGTCCTCCAAATTTCATACGCACTTTTACACACAGTTACAGAAACTATTGAACTCATTTTTATCCAAGGCACAGAATATGATATTCAAAGCCTTTGAATAATTGAATGCTTGTGTCTTTTGGTCGTTAGTCCATTGTGCATAATCTGTTTGGGCTTAGTGTACTCAGTTTGTGTAATATTCTAAATATCTGTAATGACTCTAATTTTGACTAACATTACTTAGAACATTTAATTAGATAAATAAAGTAAAATAATGTAAAGGGTTCGAAGAATTGAGATTTGAATATTTAAGAGGTCGTGCCTTAATGAATAAGTTAAGAATAAAGATTTGAAACATAAATAAGATGGAATAAATTATGATAAGGGTAAAATGGGAAGAGAGTGCACCCTCTTCTTATAAACCCTTATTCTCCTATTCCCTTTCATTCCATTCATAATACACGAAATTAAATACAATAACAGGGCCTGTGACGACCGCCCATGACCCCTACTCTGAACCTAGAGAAAGTGCGCTGCAAAGTGTGCCAGACGACCATGGACGATTGTCAGGGTAAATTAATACAGCAGAATCTATCATATTACTCACAGGGCATGGACAAAATATAATAGAATATATATAGTGAAGCTTTACAGAATAGAATATCATCATATAAAACTTCATAATAGTTGAATACAAACATCTGAATAGTCAATACATCAAGCCTCACTACATATCACTCAGAGAATTATACAAAGCAGCGGAACATCCAGTACATATAATAAGAAGATAATATGCAAGCCTCCAGCTCGTCTTCGACATCAGCATCGTGGAAAGCAAGAACAGCGCCTGTCACCTGCTACCTAGTCTGCCCGTCCCAAAATGGACGAACAGCCCAAGGCAATAAGAGTTAAACATAAAGCCTTGAGTCAGACAACAGTCTTAGTGAGCAGTAAATTAACTAACAACATACCAAAAGAGCATAAAGGAAAAGGAATAGGAATACAACCCTCCCACTCCACCTCTTTCTACAGTGATAGCCCCCGGACACATACTAAGCAGAAGCAAACATAACAGAGCATATAATTTAAAGTAAAGCAATTATCACTCAAGTCAAGGGCGATGTTTTCCAAGTACAAACCCCCAAGGCCTAAACCAAGATCAGATAAGCACCCAGAAAATACCGCTCTTGAGACCGAATGACGATACAACCAAACATCCATGACTCTGGCTATCACTGTTATCATTGCTTCGATATCATCGTTAATTGAATGACCGACACATTCTTTCAGCTGTCCGTCAAGGGCTAATGGAAACCCCGGTTCTAGACATTACTCCCGCACGTCGTCGTGACCCGTGCCAAGGACTATCGAATCTGCCCAGAGTACTTGACTACCAATCAGTAGCCTTCAGGGACTATCGAATCTGCCCAACGTACTCTTACTTTGAGCATGCTAGAACCTTCAACAACGATGAGATCTCAGCCTTCTAGTCATCCTCCTCGACGACTATTTCCATACTAGCTCAAGCGCATCTCGAGCAAACCATTATCCTCAACTCGAACATTTCACCGAGTTATCAATCTGCTTGGAATGATCCCGTCTGGATTAGACCAAGACTATCTCATATCATGCTTCGCTTCATCACATCCTCCCAAAGCCTCATCTCCACACCATCATCAAATCTATGCATAAGAGCTTCATCATCCGCTACATATGCCACGAGCAGCTTTCCCAATTCAAGAGCCTTTCTCTTAGCCTTTGAATTATCTTCGGTCTAAATCAAATCATCAATCATCTAATTCATAGCAATCAATCAAGTCAAACATTAATCCAAGTAAAACAAGCATTCAAATATGATCTAAATAGACAATTATAACAACAATGGCAATTTCGTAATTAAAGAGTCGAAAGTCTAACAAGCATGAAAACATGAGCAATGTCTCTATAATCTTGATGAATGAACTTTCATAGGTTAACATGTAGTAAAATGGATGTCAAATCATCATGAGCAATGGATCTATATGGATCTACACATATGATTAGGAAAATGCATGGAAATCTCTACTTTAACATCAAATCAAGCCAACGATCCGATATACTCCTTTGGATCCGTGTGAGAGATAATCACCACTCACCAAATCAACTCAAAAGCAACACACTTCAGATCTAGACAGCGAAGGATCTAACACGATCTATCACGAATCCGCTTAAAATGATGAAATCACTCTTCGAAGAATGTAGATCTTCAATCTAAGCTCTTCGATCTTCGATTTGATCTTCGATATGGATGGAAGGAATCACTAGATTAGAGTGGAGAAAAGAAGTGAAGAAGTGTAGAAGTCGAGCTCTCAAAATGGCAGCACTTCGTCGCTTCGAAATCCGGATCCCAAAAAGTGAGGAAATGGAAGAGTATTTATAGCTGAAATCCTCCTTAAGTCGTTCACTCGGAATTAGGTCGTCCACGACCTATAGAGCATCACGACCTACGACCTAACGAAACCCCTCAATCTACGACCTAACAACTTAGCAACTCAACACATCCTACGAATTAACAGCTTTGCCGACCTAAAAACCCACACGACTTAACAGGGTCTCCGACCTAACGCAGGCGCGACCTAACCCATGCGCGACTTAACACAGGCCGAGTTAACTCGGAATATCTCTATAACTCCTAGGTCGCTCACGACTCAGCGACCTAACTCCTTAAACCTTCAGGCGACCTAAACAATGCGCATCCACGACCTAACTATACCCAGTACTATCATAGGTCGTCTACGACCTACTACTCCTGCTACAGTGACTCAACGACTCAAATGTCTCCGACTTAAGACTTAATAGATCTTACGACCTAACCCTGACACGCTCCTAAGTCGCTCACGACTTACCCTCTTAGGTCGCTAACTCGCTTATCCTCTAAGGTCGCAAATCCTTAGGTCGTCTAATTCTATAGGTCGCTCCTATCTCTTAGGTCGTCTACGACCTAACCTATTCTATGACCTAAGCTATCACACGACCCAACTCCTATACGACTTATCCCCAAAATCCTTAGGTCGCCAGTTTCTATGAGTCGCCTATTTCCTTAGTCGTCTACGACCCATCCTCCTTCACAACCTAAGCCTCAACATACGACTTATCTATCATACGACCTAACTGCTTAGGTCGTTCCAACCTCTTAAGTCGCTCCACTTCTTAGGTCGTCTACTACGACCTAACCACCATATGACCTAAGACTTAAACTCTGAACGACTTATCAAAAATGCGACCAATTGTCAACTGTTTTACGATGTTTCGATCCGTAAAAATACGGGTCGTTACATTCTCTCCCCCTTAGGAATTTCGCCCCCGAAATTCCAAACAAACAGAAGCAATCAAAGACTATTCTACATGCCTACCATCCATAGCAATCAACAAACCATGCATCCAATTCTAGCTTAGCATGCAGAATTCTAAAACGTAGAACAAGTTACAATGTCGTTAGATGACACGACACCTTAGGGCCATACCTTGAAGAGTTCGGGATGAGCTGCTTTCATCCTCTCTTCCACCTCCCATGTACAGTCGTTATCATCATCACTCCATTGTATCTTGAGCAACTTAACTACCTTCCTCCTAAGCTGTTTCGTGTTAGTTTCCACAACACGAAGCGGCTTACGAGGTCTCCTTTCGACTGGATCAACTTCGAAATCTTCATAGCTATCAGCAGAAACCACTGTATTTGAGTCGTGCACATACTTCCATAGATACGATATGTGAAAAACATTGTGCACACCCGACATCTTCTCTGGTAACTCCAATCTATAGGCGAGCTTTCCAATTCGCTCGATGATTGGGAATGGTCCAACAAATCTCAGAGTCAATTTCCCTTTCTTCCCGAATCGAATAACATTCTTTAGTGGAGAAATCTTCACAAAAACCATATCACCAACGTCGAATTCCAAATCCTTACGACGCTTATCGGCATAACTCTTCTGACGGTCTTGGGCTGCGTTCATTCGCTGCCGAATGATCTCTATACAATCCGAAGTATGTTGAATCATCTCTGGCCCAAGTATCAGCTTTTCTCCGGTCTCTAACCAACATGTCGGAGAGTTACACGTTCTTCCATACAATGCCTCATACGGTGCCATACCAATGCTTGACTGGTAACTGTTGTTATATGAAAATTCCACCAAATGAAGGTGATCTTCCCATGATCCACCGAAATCCAAAACACAAGCTCTGAGGAGATCTTCCAAAACTCGGTTGATTCTCTCGGTCTGACCATCTATTTGAGGGTGATAAGCTGTACTCAAACACAACTCGGTTCCCAAAACTTCCTGGAAGCTCTTCCAAAATCCACTAGTGAACAATAGATCTCGATCGCTCACTATACTCTTCGGAATACCATGGAATCGAACAATCCACTTAACATACAACTCAGCCAACTTTGATGCAGTCCTAGTCGATCGAACAGGAATGAATCTTGCACTCTTAGTCAGACGATCTACGATGACCCAAATCCCTTCATTTCCCGTTCTTGTTCTAGGTAGTCCATCAATAAAATCCATCGATATTTGCTCCCACTTCCATGTAGGAACTTCTAATGGCTGAAGCAATCCACTTGGCTTCTTCTGTTCGGTTTTTACCAACTGGCAGTTCATGCATTTGGAAATAAAATTCCCAACATCCTTCTTCATACCTTTCCAGTAGTAGGTTCTCTTCATATCCCGATACATCTTATTTCCACCTGGATGAATTGTCAACTTCGAGTGATGACTTTCCCTCAGAACTTCATTCCTCAATTCATCGATATCGGGAACAACTAGTCGTCCTTGCTTTCGAAGCCAACCCTCTCGATCGACCTCGAATCCTTTATCCTTTTCTGGGTCCAATCCAGATTCCAAATCATGGATAATCTTGACAAGCTTATCGTCTCGCTTTTGGCTCTCGCCAATCCTTTCCACAAGAGTCGGTCTTATCGATAAGTTTGCCAACATCTCAGGTTCCAATTCACATCTAGGCCTGAAGTCAAATCCAGCTAAATACTCGAGATTTTTCCATTCTGAAAACATGGCTCCCAACCCTGCATGTCTTCGACTTAACGCATCTGCCACTGCGTTACCCTTTCCTGGAGTATAAGCTATACCAAAATCATATGATGCTAAAAACTCTAGCCAACGTTGCTGCCGAAGATTCAAATCCTTTTGGGAGAAAAGATACTTCAACGACTTATGATCCGTAAACAACTCGAATCGAACCCCCAATAGATAATGTCTCCACATCTTCAGAGCAAAAACAATCGCCGCTAACTCCAAATCATGAGTCGGATAATTCCTTTCATGCGGCTTCAGTTGTCGACTTGCATAAGCAACAACTTTATCCCTTTGCATCAGCACTGCTCCAAGTCCAGTACCACATGCGTCGGTGTAAACCACCATCTCATCATTCCCACTTGGAATAGTCAAAATAGGAGCACTCGTCAGTCGCTCTTTCAGAATTCTGAAAGCTTGCTCACACTTATCTTCCCATCATCTGAACACCTGGTTCTTCTTCGTCAATCCTGTTAATGGTGCAGCCACCTTGGAGAAGTCTTTGATAAACCGTCGATAATATCCTGCTAATCCAAACTTCTCACATCAGATGCATTCTTAGGTCTACCCCAATCCTGGATTGCTGCCACCTTGGCGGGATCAACCGCTATTCCATTTCCAGAGATAACATGGCCTAAGAACCTCACTTCACTCTTCTAGAAGTGACACTTCGAAAACTTAGCCTTCAGCTGATGTTTCCGCAAGATTTCCAAAACAATACGCAAGTGTGTCTTGTGCTCTTCTTCAGTTCTGGAATAAATCAGAATATCATCCACGAACACTAGCACGAACTTGCTCAACTGATCTCTGAACACTCTATTCATAAGATCCACAAAATATGCTGGCGCATTAGTCAATCCAAACGGCATTACCAGCCACTCAAAGAAACCGGATGGTGTCCTAAAAGCAGTCTTCGGCACACTATCCTTAGCCACTCTCAACTGGTGAAATCCCGTTGCCAAATCCATCTGAGAAAACACCTTAGCTTCGTGAAGCTGATCAAACAAGTCATCTATTCTCGGCAATGGATACTTGTTCTTCTTAGTCACTTTATTCAACTCACGATAATCCACACACAACCGCAACGACCCATCCGCTTTGGTTGCGAATACAACTGGTGCACCCCATTCGGACACACTACGCCGAATGAATCCTTTCTGTAAAAGGTCATCAACCTGCACCTTCAACTCTTGCTGTTCCCTAGGCGCCATCCGCCTAAGAGGCATCACAACAGGTCTGGCTCCTTCAACTAGATCTATACGAAACTCGATCTCTCTATGCGGCGGTAACCCTTTGACCTCGTCAAAGACATCCTCAAATCCATTAGCGATTGGCATAGATGACAGTCCATCCCGTGGAACAACCAGCGAATACATGAAGCTCATGAAGACGCCTTCTTCATGCTTACATCGTATCACAATCTTTCACCCCTCCACATTCCCGACTGTCACCTCCAACCTTTCACAATCAACCTTTGCCGCATACTTCCTAAGCCAGTCCATACCCAAAATAATTCCGAACCCCGCAAAGTTCAGAACAAAACAATCACAAACAAAAGAGCAATCATGACTCGATACAATCAGACCACGGCATAACATACAAAAACAAGACGAACCCCCAACTGGATTAGTCACAACCAATGGCCTATCAACAATATCCGGTTCCAAACCTAACCGGCCTACAAGTTCATTACAAACAAACGAATGCGACGCCCCGGTATCAAACAACACTCTAACTGGAACACCACATATGGAAAGAGTACCTTGAACCACCACACTCTTTCCTTTTTCTTCAGCGGTAGGAGCTTTTGAAGATGATGGAACAACTCCCAAAGCATAAGCCTGCACAATCTGCTTGTCCCTTTGCGGTTCTGGACAATTCTTCCTGACATGCCCCGGCTTGTCACAGTTGTGACACTTCATCGGTACCTTCTGATTCTTACAATCCCTAGAGAAATGACCTTCTGCTGACAATTATAGCAGGTCACTTCGCTCTTTGGCTTCTTCTGGCCATCCTTACCCTTTTGCTGTTGCTGCTTCCTCTTCTTGTTTCCACCCTGCTGTGGTTTAGACTCTTCCCTGGTCATAGCAACAACAGATCCTTCCTTAGGAAACAGATTCTCATGCCTGAGAGCTTTCTCCACAAGCTTCTCAAATGGATCGTCTAGATGATCTACCAACTGTCTCCCAAGATAACTGTCCAAGCCTGTCACAAACTTCTCATTCTTCTGGTATGCAGATTCAATATACGACCGGGCATACTTGGACAAAGCTACGAACTCAGAGACATACTCAAGAACTGGTCTTCCACCTTGCTTGAGCTCCACAAACTTCTTGAACAAAACAGACTTCTGAGCTGTAGAAATGAACTTAGCTTCAAATCTGACTTGGAATTGCTCCCAAGTAATCTCTTCCTCCGGAGTATCAATGGTGATAGAGTTCCACCAATCAGAAGCTCTCCCTTGAAGCTGTCTTGATGCTAACTTCCTCTTAGTTGCATCCTCAATTCCTAAATCACCAAAAATCCTTCTACAAGCATCTATCCACCTCTGGACTTCAATGGTTGATTCTGTTCCCAAGAAAACCTTTCCTCCAAGAGCAGTATAATCCTTACACAACTTAGCAAAGTCCACCGGTTTTGGAGTTTGAACTTGAACTCCAACATCCACCGATGGGCCCGGAGCTGGCATCCTTCTCATGATCAAAGTCATCATTGCTTCGAACATAGCAGCGTAATCAACAGCCCCCTCAGTAGCACGGCCTTCCCTAGCAGCTGGTCTCCCTCTTCGACTCATTCTCAATATCTATAAAAAGGAATGGTCAGAACATCTTGAGAAACAACTGCTTAAAGGACTCAAACTCTTCTAATCTACTATATTATATATAGTAATCATCCATCAAAATACAATTACGCCTCTCATACGTAGTTACGTCAGCGAGCGTTGGGTAAAATCGATTAACCAAAGCTCTGATACCAAATGTGACGACCGCCCATGACCCCTGCACTGAACCTAGAGAAAGTGCGCTGCAAAGTGTGCCAGGCGACCATGGACGATTGTCAGGGTAAATTAATACAGCAGAATCTATCGTATTACTCACAGCGCATGGACAAAATACAATAGAATATATATAGTGAAGCTTTACAGAATAGAATATCATCATATAAAACTTCATAATAGTTGAATACAAACATCTGAATAGTCAATACATCAAGCCTCACTACATATCACTCAGAGAATTATACAAAGCAGCGGAACATCCAGTACATATAATAAGAAGATAATATGCAAGCCTCCAGCTCGTCTTCGACATCAGCATCGTGGAAAGCAAGAACAGCACCTGTCACCTGCTACCTAGTCTGCCCGTCCCAAAATGGAAGAACAGCCCAAGGCAATAAGAGTTAAACATAAATCCTTGAGTCAGACAACAGTCTTAGTGAGTAGTAAATTAACTAACAACATACCAAAAGAGCATAAAGAAAAAGGAATAGGAATACAACCCTCCCACTCCACCTCTTTCTACAGTGATAGCCCCCGGACACATACTAAGCAGAAGCAAACATAGCAAAGCATATAATTTAAAGTAAATCAATTATCACTCGAGTCAAGGGCGATGTTTTCCAAGTACAAACCCCCAAGGCATAAACCAAGATCAAATAAGCACCCAGAAAATACCGCTCTTGAGACCGAATGACGATACAACCAAACATCCATGACTCTGGCTATCACTGTTATCATTGCTTCGATATCATCGTTAATTGAATGACCGGCACATTCTTTCAGCCATCCGTCAAGGGCTAATGGAAACCCCGGTTCTAGACATTACTCCCGCACGTCGTCGTGACCCGTGCCTAGGACTATCGAATCTGCCCAGAGTACTTGACTACCAATCAGTAGCCTTCAGGGACTATCGAATCTGCCCAACGTACTCTTGCTTTGAGCATGCTAGAACCTTCAACAACGATGAGATCTCAGCCTTCTAGTCATCCTCCTCGACGACTATTTCCATACTAGCTCAAGCGCATCTCGAGCAAACCATTATCCTCAACTCGAACATTTCACCGAGTTATCAATCTGCTTGGAATGATCCCGTCTGGATTAGACCAAGACTATCTCATATCATGCTTCGCTTCATCACATCCTCCCAAAGCCTCATCTCCACATCATCATCAAATCTATGCATAAGAGCTTCATCATCCGCTACATATGCCACGAGCAGCTTTCCCAATTCAAGAGCCTTTCTCTTAGCCTTTGAATTATCTTCAGTCTAAATCAAATCATCAATCATCTAATTCATAGCAATCAATCAAGTCAAACATTAATCCAAGTAAAACAAGCATTCAAATATGATATAAATAGACAATTATAACAACAATGGCAATTTCGTAATTAAAGAGTCGAAAGTCTAACAAGCATGAAAACATGAGCAATGTCTCTATAATCTTGATGAATGAACTTGCATAGGTTAACATGTAGTAAAATGGATGTCAAATCATCATGAGCAATGGATCTATATGGATCTACACATATAATTAGGAAAATGCATGGAAATCTCTACTTTAACATCAAATCAAGCCAACGATCCGATATACTCCTTTGGATCCGTGTGAGAGATAATCACCACTCACCAAATCACCAAATCAACTCAAAAGCAACACACTTCAGATCTGGACAGCGAAGGATCTAACACGATCTATCACGAATCCGCTTAAACGATGAAATCACTCTTTGAAGAATGTAGATCTTCAATCTAAGCTCTTCGATCTTCGATTTGATCTTCGATATGTATGGAAGGAATCACTAGATTAGAGTGGAGAAAAGAAGTGAAGAAGTGTAGAAGTCGAGCTCTCAAAATGGCAGCACTTCGTCGCTTCGAAATCCGGATCCCAAAAAGTGAGGAAATGGACGAGTATTTATAGCTGAAATCCTCCTTAAGTCGTTCACTCGGAATTAGGTCGTCCACGACCTATAGAGCATCACGACCTACGACCTAACGAAACCCCTCAATCTACGACCTAACGACTTAGCAACTCAACACATCCTACGACTTAACAGCTTTGCCGACCTAAAAACCCACACGACTTAACAGGGTCTCCGACCTAACGCAGGCGCGACCTAACCCATGCGCGACTTAACACATGCCGAGTTAACTCGGAATATCTCTATAACTCCTAGGTCGCTTACGACTCAGCGACCTAACTCCTTAAACCTTCACGCGACCTAAACAATGCGCATCCATGACCTAACTATACCCAGTACTATCATAGGTCGTCTACGACGTACTACTCCTGCTATAGTGACTCAACGACTCAAATGTCTCCGACTTAAGACTTAATAGATCTTATGACCTAACCTTGACACGCTCCTAAGTCGCTCACGACTTATCACGCTCCTAAGTCGCTCACGACTTACCCTCTTAGGTCGCTAACTCACTTATCCTCTAAGGTCGCAAATCCTTAGGTCGTCTAATTCTATAGGTCGCTCCTATCTCTTAGGTCGTCTACGACCTAACCTATTCTACGACCTAAGCTATCACACGACCCAACTCCTATACGACCTATCCCCAAAATCCTTAGGTCACTAGTTTCTATGAGTCGCCTATTTCCTTAAGTCGTCTACGACCCATCCTCCTTCACGACCTAAGCCTCAACATACGACTTATCTATCATACGACTTAAGTGCTTAGGTCGTTCCAACCTCTTAAGTCGCCCCACTTCTTAGGTCGTCTACTACGACCTAACCACCATATGACCTAAGACTTAAACTCTGAACGACTTATCAAAAATGCGACCAATTGTCAACTGTTTTACGATGTTTTGATCCGTAAAAATACGGGTCGTTACAGGGCCGACCATTGTACTAAAGCTAGAGAATCAAGGAAAGCTTAGGGGAAAGTAAATCAAGATTCAAATCTCAACTTTCTTAATCAATATAAGGTAAATAATATAAATACATCTCATGTTTTGAATTGTGTTTCGGTTTTAATGGGAAATCCGAATCTAATATTGCTATTATTCTATGTTTTAGAACCTTGAATGATTATATGCTTGTTGGTGATTTTCTAGAATTTATATTTGAAATTTAGTGATATGTTTGAGTTGGAAAACATATCATATGTTACCTAAATTAGTTGTGATTTTGATATGATGTTAGAAATATCGTTTTAGAAGTGGTTTTTAATTTCATAATTTTCCAAGCAAGTATGAATTTTATATGAATTTTCTAAGTGAATAAATTGGTGAATTTTGTATTTTAATTATTAAAAATAATTAAAATAAGTTTTTGGCCCTGAAATTTTTATAAAGCATATTGAACTTCGAGTTTCATCAATAATGTTTTATAAAGCATATATCATGGCATAAGTATTCTGAGTAAAGTAAAGGATAATTGTTTCCTTGTTTTAAACATGATTTTAAGAGTTAAATCATTATAACGATTTTGTTTTCAAGGAAACATGGATAGGGTAGTTAACCCAGAATTTTACTAAAGAATGACTCAGAGATTAGAAAACCAGATGGGACTGGTATGGGGTCGTGCCCTATACTTTAGCCACCAGCCCCTAGCTAATATTAGTCCAAGATTCCTGTATGTAGTGTAGTGTCTTGGGTAAGAGTAAAAGAAGGTTACATACAGAAAGGAATACACAGAATAGAGATAGGTTATTGGTGAGCCTGCAAAACCTTTAGGATCAGTTGACCCTAAAAGTAGTAAGTTACGGACAGACCGTCCAGTTTTTCTCTAATAGAAGTTAGAACATTTATTATCTCTAGTAGGTCCGAGTCAACCATAAGTTTATAGTCAGTACGATAAAACTATGATGTTGGGACAAATAGTCCACTGGTTATCTATTTTGCATGCATACATGTTATTGTTATATTATTTGTTATAACCAGTTTGGTTGTAGGATTTTGATTGCAAAAGATACACTTTTTAAAAATATTAGTGAGGGGAAAACCCATTCCACTAGGTGGCATGGTCTTACTTAATATCTATAAGTCGTGATGTTATATTATTATTATTATTCACACTAGGCTTTTTGTCTGACTCGAAGTATATGTTTTCCCCTAAAACTCTCAGGTGCTCAAAATTTAATTTGAGTAGGTTGAGATTTAAGGTTTTCAGGTTAGTAGATATTGGAAAATAAATCTTTCAAAGATGTGCATGAGGCAAAGAATAGCTATGTAGGAGATTATCTATTGTATGTAAAGGCAGATGTTATAGTTGTCTATTTAGTAACTCTGATTATCCAACGGGACATCTTCATATGTCGCTCACGGCATGATTTGTAATAATTATATTTATCTGAACTTGGGAAACGTTATGGTAATAAATACTAAATATGAAATGCTGGTTTGAAATATAATGAGAAAAGTTATTTTGAAATTGTGTTTGAAATATTTCATATTCTTGTGCTTCTGATATTATGGATACCATTAACATTATCGCATTTTGTCATCAAAAATTAATACTATAGACAATTCCAACATCTGTAATAGTTAGTTTCAGACCTTAAAAGGGGGATGTAACAACATGGTATCAGAGCATAGGTTAATGTAAAACTTAAAAGAAATTTAAACCTTAAAATATTTTTAAAACATAATCCTAATGAATTGGAGAATAAGATTGGGGTATGGGATAACGCTCCAGTAATGTACTTGTATTTGCTATATATAAGTATACGCTTTATTTCTATTCTCCCATCTCTCTTAGACAGTTCTTCCGTGTCTTACTAAAGTTCGAATGTAGATTTAAAGGAAAGTAAGATATGGAGGCAGGAAACATAAGAGGGTACCTCGGTAGAGGAAGCACCACAACAAATGGAAATGCCAGACCCAATACTAGAAGGAATCTGGGTCGGGCACAAGCTGCTAATGTTGGTGCTGGAACACCACAGGTTGATATGGGAGCTATGTATCAGTTCTTCGTCAACATGATGCAAGTGTGAGCTGCTGCTGGACTTGTAGGTGGAAATGCTAGAGGAGTGAATCAGGGAGCTCCTGGTATCAACAACTATGCTGTGCTGAGCAGAGACTATGCATGGCTCGTAGGAAAGCCATTTATTAGAATTGAGGATGCAACTGAAGTAGAGAATTTGTTGCTTCATTGCGAGAGGATCTTCGCTGATCTTGAACTAAATGATTTGCAAAAGAGGAGGTTACTGTCAAGGCAACCGTAAGGTGTTGCATTGTACTGGTGGAACAGTGTTACTGTTGGAGTAGCAGAGGAAACCTTGACTTGGGTAGAATTCAGGAGAAGGTTTGAAGAGAGATTTATGTCGAAGATCGCTAAGTGAACCAGTTGAGGAAGTTTGCTGAGTTGGTGCAGGGAGACATGACGGTGCTAGATTATGCTACAAGATTTGAGTAGTTGTCCCGGTATGGTTATGCTATCGTGGATACAGTAATTAAGAGGAATGAGAAGTTCATTCGTGGACTAAGACCTAAGCTTGCTAGGGCAACTTTGCCATATCTCAGGGATCCATGTGATGTAGTGGTAGAGATGGTTTTAAGGAATGAAGAGATGCTTGCTTTATTTGGTAGTAACAAAGCAGTGGAGGCTTAAGGTGGGCAGAATCAAAAGAGGAAGTTCTTTTATAAGAAAGGAGCTCAGAAGAGTGGAGCTGCCAAGAAAGGAAAATCTGAGATTACCTGCTATAAGTGTGATAAGAAAGGGCATTTCGCAAATGAGTGTCATTCTGGAGATGGAAAGAAGGTGATTGGAAGGAAGAATATCAAGTGATTCAACTATGATCAGATCTGTCATTATAAAAACTAGTGCAAGGAACCAGATAAAGCCGAGAGGGGCAAGGTGTTTGCATTAGAACCGGCTATCTCAAGACCAACAGCTGAGGAGAAGGGAAATTTTGTGATGGGAGGTACTCTTTTGATTCATGGTATGACTATTAGAGTTCTATTTGATACTGGTGCATCACAATCTTTCATATCTCATTTTTTGGTAGATAAGCTTAACCAAGAAGCCTTATACCTAGTTACTTCCTTAATGTTTTCGAATTTGATAGGAGGGTATGCAATTCTTGGCATGAGATGTGATCAGTTAGAGTTTGAATTGTTAGGTCATATATTTGCTTGCATTTTGCATATGTTTGATCTCGTAGGCTTCAGAATTATTTTGGGTATGGATTGGTTAAGTAAGTATGATGCTAGGATATTTTGCCACAATAGGAAAATATCACTAAGACACCCTAGTAATAGTGACCAGATTATATATTATGTCGAAAACTCGAGTTTTGATGTTTGTGCTTTATTGGGTGTAATCAAGGAGGAAGACGAGTTGAACCGAGTTTTTGTTGTGAGAGAATTCGTAGTCATTTTTGACCCAGTAATAGGATTACCACCGAAATGAGCTATTGAATTTCGGATTGATCTTGTACCAGGAGCTGAGCCTATTAGTAGACCGCCAAATAGGATGACTCCTACCGAGATGAAGGAGTTAAAGGTGCAACTGGTGGATTTAGAAGGGAAAAGTTTTATTAAACCAAGTAGTTCGCCTTGGGGAGCAGCCGTAGTGTTTGTTAAGAAACCAGACGGATCGTTAAGGTTGTGTATCGATTATCGTAAGTTAAATGAAAGGACAATAAAGAATGATATCCATTCTGGAGGATTGACGACTTGTTTGATCAGTTGAGTGGAGCTAAAGTATTTTCTCAATTGGATTTGGCAACAGGGTTCCATCAACTAAGAGTGGCAGAGGATAGTATTCCTTTGACGGCATTTAGGATAAGATATGGGTCATACGAATGGTTAGTAATGCCATTCAGATTAACTAATGTGCCAGTCTTCTTTGTAGACATAATGAATCGAATCTTTTGAGAGCATTTGGATAGATTCGTGTTGGTGTTTATAGATGACATCTTGATATATTCCAAAGATGAAAGAGACCATGAAGTTCATCTTAGGATAGTGCTTGAGACATTGAGATAGCATCAATTAAAAGCAAAGTTTTCAAGGTGTCATTTTTGGAAGTAGAAGGTGAAGTTTCTTGGTCATGTAGTCTCAAAGGAAGGATTGTTGGTAAATCCAGCTAAGATCGAGGCAATTAATAATTGGAAGAGACCCGAGACAGTGACTGAGATAAAGAGTTTTCTTGGACTAGTTGGCTATTTCTAGAGATTTATCAAGGATTTCTCACAGATAGCAACATCGATGACTAAGCTAACAAGGAAAGAAGTAAAGTATGTTTGGACCGATAAGTGTGAAGAGGCATTCCAAAAGCTAAAACACTTATTGACCAATGCGCCAGTGTTAGTTGTTTCAAATGAGAATCAAGATTTAGTAGTGTGTACAGATATATGTGGAACAGGACTGGGTGCTGTGTTAATTCAGAGAGGGAAAGTGATTGCTTATGCTTCTCGACAGCTCATACCGCATGAAGTTAGATATCTGATGCATGACTTAGAGTTAGCTAAAGTAATTTTTGCATTGAAGGTGTGGAGACATTACCTTTTGGGAGAGATATTCGAGTTGTTCGCAGATCACAAGTCATTATGGTACTTATTCTTTTACAAGGAATTAAATATGAGACAACATAGATGATTAGAACTTATTGCAGCCTATGACTTTGGAATTGTGTACACACCGGGGAAAGGAAATGAGGTTGCAGATGCACCCAACAGAAGACATCAGAAAGCAATATTGGCAATGATAGGTGAGTGGAAAGATTTAGAAACATTGACTACATGTGGTGTGTGGTTAAGATCTACGGCAAGTTCGAGTTGTGTTTGGAAGTTCGATCGGTGATTATCGAAAGTATTGCTTCTAAGCAAGGAGATGATCTATTACTAGCTGAACGGATCAGAAGGTTAAAAAGTGAAACTGAGATTGATGATTTAAAAGATTTCAGTCTTGACCAAAATGGGTGGTTGAGGAAGAAAGGAAGGTTATGTGTTCTGAGTATTGGAAACATAAGGAAGGATGTTCTTAAGGAGCATCTGGGAGGGACTAAGATGTATCAGGATATGAAAAGAAGCTTCTTCTAGGAAGGTATGAAGAAGGATATAGGCTTATGGGTAAAGCAGTGTTTGAACTGTTAGCAAGTAAAAGCCGAGCATCAGAAACCGAGTGGGTTACTTGAGCCTTTACATATTCCAGTTTGGAAGTGGGATTCTATATTTATGGATTTCATAGACGGGTTGCCAAGGTCAAATAGAGGAAATGAAAGTATTTGGGTTATAGTGGACGGATTGACTAAGAGTGCACACTTTATACCCGTTAAGTCGACTAGAAGGCACCAGTCTGAGCTAAGTTATTCGTGAAGAATATAATTAGACTGCATGGGATTCCTAGTAGTATAGTAAGCAACAAAGATTCAATTTTCACTAGTGAGTTATGGAAGAGTCTACAGGAAGTTTTAGGTATGAAGCTCAAGATGAGTACCGCCTACCAACCATAGACCGATGGGCAAACGAAAAGAGTTAACAAAATCTTGGAATATTTGTTAAGAGCTCGTATGCTAGATTTTGAAGGATCATGGGAAGACCATCTATACCTAGTCAAGTTTTCATATAACAACCATTATCAAACTAGTATAAGGATGGCACTGTTCGAAGCTTTATACGAAAGATCATGTAAATCTCTCGTGTGTTGGTTAAAGACTGGAGACATATTAGTTCTTGGTCCAGATATGGTAAGAGAAGTCGTAGAAAAGGTTGAGTTAATTCGGACTAGAATGAAGAAAACTCAGTCAAGGCAGAAAAGTTATGCAGATAAGAGACGAAAAGAATTAGAGTTCTCAGTCGGAGATCATGTTTTCATAAAGGTATTACCGATGAAAGGTGTAGTGAGATTTGGGAAGTCAGGGAAATTAACACCTAGATTTGTTAGACCATTTCTATAGTAGAAAGGATCGGAAAACTTGCCTATTGGATAGTGTACCGAATAGTTTGGCAGGAGTCCACAATGTTTTCCATATTTCTCATCTAAGAAAGTATGTTCGAGATCCAGAAACTACTATCACTCCAATTGCATTAGAAGACTTAGTAGTGGAACTAGATATGACTATAGTTAGATAGGCAGTTCGCATAGTGGCTAAGGATGAGAAGAAGCTAATGAACAAGACAGTCAGATTAGTAAAGGTCCAATGGAGTGACGACGAGAGAGACTGTACTTGGGAAACGAAGAGTAGAATTAGGGGAACTTATCCTGACTTGTTTGATGGTATGTTTTACATTTATGTTTGATCGATGTGTGTATCTTATCGTAATTTAGAGGACGAAATTATTTAAGAAGGGGACTCTGTAATGACCCTAATTTTGACTAACATTATTTAGAACATTTAATTAGATACATTAAATAAAATAATGTAAAGGGTTAAGAGAATTGAGATTTGAATAATTAAGAGGTCATGCCTTAATGAACAAGTTAAGAATAAAGTTAAGAACAAGTTAATGAACAATTTTAAAACATAAATAAGAAGGAATAAATTATGATAATGGTAAAATGAGAAGAGTGCATCCTCTTATCATAAACTCGTATTCTCCTATTCCCTTTCATTCCATTCGTAATACACGAAATTAAATACAACAAGAGGGCCAACCATTGCTAGGGTTTCGAGAGGAAACAAAAGTTATATAATCAAGGAAAAGCTTACAGGAAAGTAAATCAAGATTCAAATCTCAACTGTCTTAATCAATACAAGGTGAATAATACATATACATCTCATGTTTTGAATTGCGTTTCGGTTTTATTGGGAAATCCAAATTTAACATTGTTATTATGCCATGTTTTAGAAGTTTGAATGATAATATGCTTGTTGGTGATTTTCTAGAATTTATATATGAAATTTAGTGATATGTTTGAGTTGGAAAACCTATCACACGATACACAAATGAGTTGTGATTTTGATATTATGTTAGAAATATCATTTTAGAAGTGCGTTTTTAATTCATAAATTTCCAAGCAACTATGAATTTTATATGAATTTTCTAAGTGAATAAATTGGTGAATTTCGAGTTTTAATTATTAAAAATAATTAAAATAAGTTTCTGGTCGCGAAATTTTTATATGTCGAAGAGTATGATTAACTTGATTTATTTTGATTTTTAGGCATTTTTCCCAAGTGTTTAGGAATGATAAATAAATTATTTAAGTCTAAAGGGCTTATTTGTTTAAGTAAAATGTTTATAGTAAGGGTTAAATTGTTAAAATATTTTTCATTTAAAATTATGGCATGTGGCAGTTTTCCTCGGTAAAGAATTTGATAGAGTTTTGATAGCTAATAAGATTTTGACAAATTATAGAGGTTTAGTGAAAAGAAAACACTTTTTATAGTAATTTTGCAGTTTTCCAGATATTTACAACTTTGCCATGTCGATATTGGCTATGTCGAGCCCATCTCACCGCATCCTAGTGTCATTGACATGGAACAAAGCAATGTCACATGATGTCAACGAGTTGGCATAAAGCGGATTGGTTTGTAACCTCGTCGAGGTTGAAAAGGCGGAGATGGGTCTTCGATATGGGTATGTCGAGGCGTATGCATGCCGCATTTTTACTAAGAAGCATGATGTCGCATACACTTCTTAATTTTTTTGCCTCGTCGACCCAGATGGTCATCGAGCCTACTCTATGCCGCATTTAACTTGTCATCGAGCCTAACGCTTGCCACTTTTAAACTAGTCATCGAGCTGAACCCAAAATGCTTTTAGCTACGTCAATGTCATTGATATCGACGCCGCACCTATTCCAATTTATTCATACCCTCGACGAGGCATTGATGCCAATATTTTTGAGAGTCGCCGAAGTTAAATATTTATAGTTTTAACACTATGACTTATGAAGTAGTAACTTCGATTTCATCCCCATATATTTTAAATAAAAGACTTCGACACGCTTTAGAATGGGCAAAAATATCTAATGGAGATGACGTCACCAAGTTTTATAGTTGTAAAGGTTTTACCTAGTTTTGGCCTTGTAGCCTAGGTTTTAAGAGGGTCGAAGACCCTAATGACTTCGATTTTCATCAACAATGTATTATAAAGCATATATCATGGCATAAGTATTTTGAGTAATGTAAAGGATAATTGTTTCCTTGTTTTAAACATGATTTTAAGATTTAAATCATTTACAAAGATTTTTTTTCAAGGAAATGTGGATAGGGTAGTTAACCCAGAATTGCACTAAAGAATGACTCAGAGGTAGAAAACCAGATGGGACTGGTGTGGGGTCGCGCCTTATACTTTATCTAGTAGCCCCTAGCGAATATAAGTCCAAGATTCCCTTATGTAGGGCAGTGTCATGGGTAAGACTAAAATAAGGTTACACACAGAAAGGAATACATAGAGTAGAGATAGGTTATTGGTGAACCTGCAAAACCATTAGGATCTGTTGACCCTAGAAGTAGTAAGTTACGGATAGACCGTCCATTTTTTCTTAAACAAAAGTAAGAACATTTATTATGTCTGATAGGCCCGAGTCAGCTAGTCAGCTTGATAAAACTATGATGTTGGGACATATGGTCCACTGATTACCTATTTTGTATGCATACATGTTATTGTTATATTGGTTGTTATAACCATTTTGGTTGCAGGAATTTGATTACAAAAGATACGCTTTTAAAAGATATTAGTGAGGGAAAAACCCGTTCGCTAGGCTGCGTGGTCTCACTTAATATCAATAAATCGAGATGTCATATTATCATTCACACCAGGCTTTTTGTCCGACTCGAAGTTTATGTTTTACCCTTAAACTCTGGGGTGCCCAAAATTTAATTTGAGTAGGTTGAGAGTAAAGGTTTTCAGATTTAGTAGGTTTTGGCGAATAAAGCTTCCGAAGACGTGATTAGCTAAGTAGGAGATTACCTATTTATCCATTCCACTGTGATTGAATGTTGTATGTAAAGGCAGATGTTATGGTTGTCTATTTAGTAACTTTGATCATCCAAGATGGCATCTTCATATGTCGCTCTTGGTGTATTTTGTAATAATTATATTTATCTGAACCTGGAAAATGTTATGGGATTATATACTGAATATGAAATGTGATTTGAAATGTAATGAGAAAAGATCTTTTGAAATTGTGTTTGTAATATTTCATTTTCTTGTGCTTCTGATATTATGGATAACATTAACATTACCTCATTTCGTCATCGAAAATTAATACTATAGATGACCGTAGCATATGTAGCGGTTAGTTTCGGGCCTTAAAATAGGGGATGTAACAACTTGGTATTAGGATAGGTTTATGTAAAACTTAAAAGAAATTTAAACTTAAAAAGATTTTTAAAACATAATCCTGATGAATCAGAGAATTAGATTGGGGTATGGGATAACACTATAGTAACGTACTTGTAATTGGTATATATAAGTATACGCTTTATCTCTATTCTCCCATCTCTCTTAGACCGTTCTTCCGTGTTTTACTAAAGTTCGAACGTAGATTTAAAGGAAAGTTAGATATGGAGAAAGAAAATGGAAGAGGGTATGTCGGTAGAGGAAGCACCACAACAAATGGAATGCCAGACCCAATACTAGAAGGAATCCGGGTCGGGCACAGGCTGCTAATGTAGGCGCTGGAACACTGCAGGTTGATGTGGGAGCTTAGTATTAGTTCTTCGTCAACATGATAAAAGCTGGAGCTGCTACTGGACTTGTAGGTGGAAATGCTGGAAGGGTGAATCAACAAGCTCTGAGTGTCAACAACTATGTTATGCTGAGCAGAGACTATGCAAGGCTTGGAGGAAAGCCATTCATTGGAATTGAGGATTTAATTGAAGTAGAGAATTGGTTGCTTCATTGCGAGAGGATCTTTGTTGATCTTAGACTGAATGATGAGCAAAAGAGGAGGTTAGCGTCCAGGCAACTGCAAGGAGCTGCATTGTACCGGTGGAACAGTGTTACTGTTGGAGTAGCAGAGGAAACCCTGACTTGGGCAGAATTCAAGTGAAGGTTTGAAGAGAGATCTATGTTGGAGATCGCTAGGTCTATCCTGTGGAGGAAGTTTGCCGAGTTGGTATAGGGAAACATGATGGTGCTGGAGTATGCTACAAGATTTAAGAAGTTGCCCTGGTATGGGTATGCTACTGTAGATATAGTAATTAAGAGGAACAAGAAGTTCTTTAATGGACCGAGACCTGAGCTTGCTAGGGCAACTTTGCCACATCTCAAGGACCCATGTGATGTAGTGGTAGAGATGGCTTTAAGGAATGAAGAGATGTTTGCTTTCTTTTTTAGTAACAAAGCAGTGAGGGCTCAAGGTAGGCAGAATCAAAAGAGGAATTTCTTTCACAAGAAGGGAGCTCAGAAGAGTGGAACTTCCAAGAAAGGAAGATCTGAGATTATATGCTACAAGTGTGATAAGAAAGGGCATTTCGTAAATGAATGTTGTTCTGGAGATGGAAAGAAGGTGATTGGAAGGAAGAATATCAAGTGCTTCAACTGTGATCAGATCCGTCATTATAAAAACCAGTGCAAGGAACCAACTAAAGCCGAGAGGGGCAACGTGTTTGCATTAGAACCAACTACCTCAAGACCAACAGATGGGGATAAGGGAAATGCTGTGATGGGAGGTATGCTTTTGATTCATGGTATACCCGTTAGAGTTCTATTTGATACTGGCGCATCACATTCTTTCATATCTCATTGTTTGGTAGATAAGCTTAACCTAGAACCCTCATACCTAGTTACTTCCTTAAGGGTTGCGAATCTGATAGGAGGGTATGCAACTATTGGGATGAGATGTGACCAATTAGAGTTTGAATTGTTAGGTCATATATTTGATTATAGTTTGCATGTGTTTGATTTCGTAGGCTTCAGAATTATTTTGCGTATAGATTGGTTAAGTAAGTATGATGCTAGGATATTTTGCCACGATAGGAAAATATCGCTAAGACACCCTAGTAATAGTGAACGAATTATATATTCTGTAGAAAACCCAAGTTTTGATGTTTGTGCTTTGTTGGATGTAATGGAGGAGGAAGACGAGTTGAACCGCATTTTTGTTGTGAGTGAATTCATGATGCCTTTGAACCGGTGACAGGACTGCCGCCGAAACGAGCTTTTGTCCTTCAACAATATCCAAACCATTTTACTGTAAGTAAATTTTCATCCTACAAGACCAAAATACATAATTACTACCATTAAATAGTAGTGGTCTGGTAATGGATTTTCCTTATTCAAAAGTTTTAAAGAGCGTGTTACTAGTGTTATTAGCCATTTAATTTTTGATAATAAGATAACGAAGTTTTGAAAACCATGCGCTTAGATACCAAATGTGAGATATCTTAATATATATGTAGAATGAATCTTAATGATATTATTAGTATACTTTAACTATTTAAAAGTTAACTTGTGAAATTAAAGTTTATATGCTCTCAGTAACCAAATCACAATCATAGCAGATAACCAGAGAGTAATTATAAAGTAAGTAATATCAATAAAGTATATGACATTAGGAACTTTTATACTGATCCGAATTCCCAATCCTACATCCAACATGTACGCCTCGCATAGTATTTCCACTATAACAACTTGCTTTCCATGGATGGCGAGTATACCTTTACAATATTGACTTTCCTTGGGTGGCAAGATACACCTTTCCTTTTGAATTCCTTGGGTGGCAAGAACACCTTTCTCTTTACAATCAACCATAGGGCATGGCAAGTAGTGTGTCTTTAATATAAATTCTTGTAGAGTCAGTATAATGATCCTATAGGCTCCAACAGTAATATATCTCTAAAATATTTGAGGAATAGACTGAAATCAAAGTAAGAATGATTGAGAATTAAGTACAAACTCTTTGATCTTGATGGTTTGCAAATCCTAAAGAATACAAGTGAAAGAATATGAATTTGCAAAGAGAGTGAAATAATATTAATAGATATTTCCCAAAAAATATAGAAATGAAAAGGTAAGAGAAAATGATTTAATTATAAGTTAAAATTCGTTTTGTAGAGCCTTCATATAAAGAATGAAGAGACATGACTTCTAGTGAAAGAATGCAGGGAAGTGTGCATTCATTAAAATTTAAAAAACTAACCAACGGTCAATATGTGGAGATATGCTTCATTTCTATGTCGACATACCATGTTGATTTTGAAAACCTTCTCAACGATAACCATCTATGTCGACATATGGTCCATGGGTATGTCGACATATCCATGTTGATTTTGAAAAACACTTTATAAAAATAGTTTCGGTCTTTATAACTTTAAAAGCTAATATTGTATTTTTGTGAAAAGATATTAAAGATGAAAATAAAGTTTAGTAAAAGAGAAATCACAAAGATATCTGCTATGGGGTATTTAGCAAAAAGCTAAGACTCAGACAGACTTACTAAACATTTCATATATCATTATTGCTAAAGCACTTATGTTTCATTCGTCCTGAGTCAGTTTTGCACTTCCAATTACTTAGATTAATTCACATATCTATAATTCATTTGCTTCCATTGAGTTATTGTTTATCTCTATAAAATGTCTCTATAATATATCTAAAAATACTACACAACTCGAAGAAATGTTAGTAGTAATACTTGTATGGTTGTTGTCATCATAATCAATACTCAGGGTATTAAAAGTTGTCATTGTCAAAATGGGGGTGGAATGTTAGAACCCGTGTTTTGATGATAACAAACGAATATATATATATATATATATATATATATATATATATATATATATATATCAAGGCACTAGAACAAAGAATGAGCACCAAAGTGAAGAACAAAGTATCTAGAAGCATGTTGTGGAGTTAACAAGATGATTAGAGCAGGAATGAACACTCGAAGACAAAGTTAAAAGAATATGTTTTATTTTGTGTCAAATTAAAGTCCTTTTGGAATAATCTTGTTAAAACCCCACGTACGATCTCTGAATCACTTCAAATCTCAACGCTATCTCTTGAATTCGTAATACATTTTTTTCAAGATTTTTTTTCATAATTTTGGAGAAGGTTTTAAAGGGAATAAAAGGACAAAAAGTATAAACACTACACTTTACAAAACCCACAATCAGACAACCGATTGTGTATAACAGGTCAACCGGTTATGCCAGAACTGGCAGACCGGTTCTTTGGTACTAAACCGTTATGTTTTTACCATCATGCTCCTTCTTCCCTGCATCTCCTTGTCCAAATAATCACTACTCTTCGACCAACATTTCTCTGAATAGTTGCACATCTCCAAACGCTATTGTAACTCATCTATATAAACCCTATGGTTGTACATATCAAAAATAACTTCTTTTTCAGATCTCTTGTTCTATAATTCTATTACTTGCTACTTTATGTTGCTCTCTTTATGCAATCATTTCTCTTTCAACTAAATATCACTTTTGTGATTCTATTTATTCCTATAATTTTTCGTGCTTTCATTCGGTGACCAAATCAATGCGGGTTATAAGAAATTATACAAGTGTGACAATATTTGTGTGAAGAAGACACGAGTCTGTCAAAATAATGTTTTCTACAAATAGTTAGTGATGTCCAATTATGGAGTCTTCGGACGGAGTTTAAGTCCTGTCAAGGGATTTTCAGGCAGCATTGTAACACCTATTCCTCTGGATTAAGTGGGGAGAATTTAGTGAAAATCCAGAAGGTGTCCAGGACTGGAGGTAGGAGTCTCAACCAAGATAAAAAGTACCGATGTGTTCTTCTACTTTACCTATTTTATAATTTTTTCATCTAGATTACACCTTCATGCTTAGTCATATTATAAATAGCAGGAAATCCACATATACATTATTGAACTTTCATTATTTCTGCATTGCGAAGCGTTTTTTGAGGCAAGTTAAAAGTGAAGTATTGAAAAACATTTGATTGATTTGTAGGCAATATAAACATCCATACTTGAATATAAATATGAAATGACTTTTTCCCTTATGATGATGCAAATATATTGTTTGGTACAATTTCATTAAACCAATTTAAAAAAAACTCACTACATAGTTGAGAACTTCAAATTATGTCTTTTATGCTTGATCTGGTGCATTGGCAGTGGGGTAAAATGGGAAAATTGAAAAAACCATTAACTAATTTTGCACTAGATCTTTATTTTATGTTTACATGAATAATTCGTTTGCACTAATTCATATTTTTTGTATATTAAATAAAAGTATAATTTATTATTTGAATTTAATTTTGCAGTATTTTTATTAATATTCTATTTATTAATATATATATATATATAAACTTATATTTTTGGTTTATGTTAATTTAATTTTAATCTATAATTTAATTTGTTTTATTTCATTCAATGGAGATTCACATTCAGAATATGAATATAACCATATGATATAAACTAATTCAGGACATTTATGGAACTAACAACAAAGAGCATATATATGACCATTGGGATATATGGTCATATTGTATAAAAATGATCATACAATATCAATATTTAATATAATATCTCATTAATATATTTGTGCATGCTTATAGAAACATATATATAAGTTTATTTTTGGTCATATGTAAATAATATAAAAGTAGGATATATGAAAAAAAAAGTTAACTAGAACTTTCGAATTTTTTTTGGAAATATATAATTTCTTAAATAGTATTATACATATATACAATTTTAATATATAAGTTTACACTGTTTTATTTTACTCGTGAAAAATATTTTTATTTTATTTGGGTATATTTGCATCAATATGTGTTCTAAAATTTAAAATTAATCCAATAATATATATATATATATATATATATATATATTAGTAAAAAAAGTTTTTTCTTAATCGAACGCCGAGCGGAAATTCATTTTCAAAAGTTAGAGCATTATATATACACATGTATTTTAAGATTCCATACATGTATATAATAAATTATATATATATATATAATTGTAATCTTTGGCCAAAAAGAAGAAGGAAAATAATAATTATTTATCAATATAACAAAGTATATATATATATATATGCATATTTATGTTTATATATATATATATATATTAGTAATATATGTGTATATATATATTTTAAAACTAATTTAGTTTTTGATGTTTTTTATAATGGCCAAAATAAAATTATGTATACATACAAAAATTATTTTAGAATAAACATTACGTCATATCTATCGGTTGTCGACATTTATGTTATTCGTTGTTCCTCCTCGGGCTATATTTCCTTCCTCTTAGCTTGGTGAGAAAATCTCAACTATAAGCTTTATCTAGATTTAATGGAGGTTAGGATTTTATTTTTTTGTATTTAGAATGAGAAAAGGCGGAGCTATTTAGAACAACTAGATATCACAAATATCTCCACATTTCCCTCCTTTTTTAAATCAAGATCCGATCTAGGTCAAAAAGACTCATTTAGACCCCTATCCTTCCCATGTGTGGCCGCTTATTGGAGATTTAATCCCATGATATTGAGCCTAATTAACATCATATAATAATTAATTAAATATTTTTCAGCTATGTATTTAATTAAATTACTATATAACAATTACATACTATTTTAATTAATTTTTATGTCCTAGATAAATAACTAAAAGTCATAAAAATTAATACAACAATTGTATTAATTTTTACTATTAATTTATAGCATTTATAATTTAATTGAAACAAGTTGAATTCGGAAAATTACTAATAACACTGTTGTGTTGACTCCCTGGTGTGTACTCGTCCCTCGGTAATATTTTAATAAGTTAAATATAAAAGCATGTATGCACTTTGCCAAAGTACAATATTGAGCACACTTTTATGTTCTTGTATATCCTTTATGCGAAATCCAATTTCTAATCTTTATTAAGCTACACCCTCAGTAATGATATTTTATGCACTTTTCTTTTCGTCATCACTATCTCACTAAGATATTAAGAGTTGCTAAATGGTCAGTAACTTCAATAATATCCGTAGTTTATTGTGTAGTGCCACTTTAAAGCCCTTGGTTCAATCCGATAACATTTATCGTTTAGTCGATTTATTCTGGCCAGAGACTTCGACTTTAAAATTGACTACCAATTATAGTGATGCTAACCTTTTACAACAAAGAAGATGAATCGTCTCTTGAGTAGTTTTTTCACTTAAAGTTGTTCAGTGTATACCCAACTATGGTCGTAACATGATGTGATGTCATGTGATTGACCATAGTTAAACTACAGTTTAGATACTTAAGATCAACAGTACTCTCCTAAGGTCCAAAGACCACTACACATCATTACATGAGATCTTCCATTTTCACTTAGTGGTTTTAACTTATAAAAGACCATCACTATGTCATTCTACGATTGTTCCAAGCAACCATAAGTACACAATCCCTTAGTGGTCTCAACGGTCATGGGTAATTCACCATCCAACGTAAAAATATACACTAGTCTCAATGGGTATATCGATATCTTATTTTCGATATATCTTGAGTAGGAACAATTTAAGTATAGGTATTTTAAATGTTTGGTTCAAAAATCATGGTTACAAATTAATTCGTAGCTGCAATCGGTTAAATAATTTTCCTAAGTATTTTCTATTTATATATGTTTAATTTATTCAGATCATTACTTATATCATAATATAACAATACATATTATAGAAAACAAAACTAAAAGCATAATTAATTTCAAATAACATTCTTATAATAAAATACAATATTGCCCATACGATACACATTTAACTCTATCAGTCTTCCACTTTCACTTGGGGCCAATTATGGAGCTTCATACCTTT
Organism: Allium fistulosum; assembly: GCA_030737815.1. Lineage (NCBI taxonomy): Eukaryota > Viridiplantae > Streptophyta > Magnoliopsida > Asparagales > Amaryllidaceae > Allium > Allium fistulosum. Next base: position 7,021,775 of record JASFAW010000015.1, read on the forward strand.
ACCTTCGAGCAACCTACTTAGATTTGATTAAGAAAGGGCCTTAGTGAATGGATCTACGGTGTTATATTTATTATCTTCCCCCTCGATTATAATCTCTCCATCACTGATAAACTGTCTTATTATGTAGAACTTACAGAGAATGTGTCTCGACTTCTTGTAAGTTGTGGTTCCTTAGCAATCTATATTGTCGCATTATTGTTGCAATACATGAGCATTAGACCTTCAATGCTTTGAATCACACTTGGCTCTTGAATGAAATTGCAGATCCACACTTCTTCTTTTGTGGTATAGTTTAAGGCGATGCGCTCAGCCTCTATGATCGAATCCACTGCAACTTTTTGTTTGGAACTTTTCCAACTTACGGCCCCTTGAGGGGAAATACGAATCTCGAGATTGATTTACTATCATCAACATCACTTTGAAAACTCAAGTTCGAGGATCCCTTCAAGGAGTTCATCGTTTTAATATATTAAAAACAACTTAGTATTTCTCAGATACTTCATGATAACCTTAATTGTTATCTAATGATTTTTGCCCAGATTTGATTGATATCGACTAACTATACCTAATGCAGTACCAACATCATGCCTAGTACATAACATAGCGTACATTATGGATCCTATTGCCGAAGGTTAATAAATCCTACTCATATGATTTCTCTACTCATCTGCTAATAGGGAGTCTTTCTCAGAAAGAACAATTCCAAACTAGAACATTTCTATTCTTGGAGTTTTCAATACTAAACCTTTTAATATGGTATCTATGTACATTGATTGGAGCAATCCCAATAACATTCTAGATTTATATCTATAGTTCATTATACCTAGTATAAAGGATGCCTCTACCAAATCTTTCATCATAAAATTATTGGACAACTAAACTTTCATTGATTCTAATATTGGTATAATCATTACCAATCAATAGTAAATCATCAATTTATAAAATTAAAAATGTTACATCACTATTTTTTATCTTTCCTACACATAAACACTTCCTCTATGTTTTAGCTAAACCAAACTATTTGGTTACTTTACCAAAACATATGTTCCAATTTCTTGATGCTTGGTTAAGATCGTAAATTGATCTTAAGAGTCTACATGCCTTATTGCCGCTCCCACCGACTCAAAATCCTTTGCCTACGACATATAAATAGATTCTTGTAAATCAAAATTTAGTAATGTTGTTTTGTCGTCCAATTCCCATTTCTCATAGTCATAATAAGTAGTGTTTGCTAGTAGAATCCAAATGGATTTAAGCATGGGTAATGGAGAAAATGTTTCTTCATAATCAACACCTTGAATTTGGCGGAAACCTTTTACCACTAACCTAGCCTTATAGGTCTCTACCTTTCCATCTACACTGATCTTTCTCTTATAGATCCATTTGCAGCAAATGGATTTTACCCCTTCGAGTACATTTTTTAAAGTCAAAATATTTTTTCTTGTATATGGAATCTACTTCGAGTTTCGTTGCATCAAGTCACACAGCAAAGTCTTTATTCTCTAAGGTTTATCGGTATGTGAAGGGTTCATCATCATGAATGATGCAAACCTCTTTCTTAGTGTGAATGTGAAAGCCATAATATCTCTCTAGCATGAAGGATTCCCTGTTAGACATTCTAATAGGTTACATGTCTTCTACAGGTGTTGAATTACTATCCAAATATTCAGTTTCTGTGGGATTTTCTTCGATCTCATCCAAGTCTATCTTACTGCCACTAATTTTTTGAGATAAATAATTTCTTTTTCAAAATGGTAGCATGTAATGACTGGACATTCATGATGCCCTTAATCCATTCATGAAAGGCACTCCTTCAGAAGTATAATTGATGATGGTTCATAAGGTAATATGTAAAATAAACAAAGCATATCTATTACAATATTTCTTAACCATCTCACAACGGAATCAATAAATATAGTATCAATATAAACATGTATGAGACTGAACTCATACCATATAAAAGAAATGTAAGATTCAGCATCATAGTACATCATGTTCCAAACAAATGGAGTCTGAATAATTTGTCAAATCAACATATAACATGTCTCATAATACATATACTCTAACATGTCTATAACCCAAAAATACTGTATATATACGATAAAAGTTATAATGACTATAGCTCTAAAATTCACATCCAACTAGGAGAATCTCTCCTTTAAGTCAACCTATCAGTGTAATAGATAACAAAGGAGACAACATATAGAAGGTCTGACATAAAGTATAGTGAAAAGGAAATATCACTATTCTATATGATTAATAATACGCTAGTATATCATGAACAATACCAAATGGTATAATTCGAGGTAATGAAACCATACCTCAACCTACATCTACACATGCATCCAACAATTTAGCAAATTTCTATTATAGTGCTACATAATATGCGATAAGTCAATCAATTGCTGATCATCATGACAATCGAGCGTGACTTAACCGCTACACACTAAGCTAGTGGGCATCTGATCTCCTAGTAAGGCCAAGACACACCACATATGGTCTTCAATGTAGCACCAATACTACGACACTTTATTGCGTCATCCACCACTTATAAGCATACCAACCTCAAACCAATATGCATGTGCCTAACCACTACCGTTTGTTTAAGTAGACTTAGGACAAGTAACTCGAGGCCAATAACCTCGCTACAAAGTAGCCCGAGTTCTATTGCTTCTGCTACCAAGATAGAATTTCTCCTAACTCCAAACCGATGTTACTTAACACACGCTACTGAAATAATGATGCCTCATTCAACAAATGGTAGACAAATATCAAATCATAAGGCCGTAGCCAAGGAATACAAACTTGACCCATACACACAACATCATATGGAATTGTATATCACAATACTGTAGTCGTCTCATCTTGAAGTCACCAAAAGACTTTGTAAAATCACTAAACAAATCGAATCTCATTTCAAACCATCCCCATAGTCTCTGTATATCATAAGATCAATTGCACGTTTTTCGAAACTTAGCGCATCGTTCTCAAACTCGTCATATTACTTCTTGGTCATTTCGGACCTTCCAAGCATCTCTATGTTCCATACAATGAACCCAAACTCCCGAAATCTCAACATTTCAACACTTGGCCTTACTACTCAAACCAACAGCCAACCACATATGCGAACAAGGGATTCAAAAGTCTAGCCTTAATTTCCAATGTCTGCTTCATACTCGACAGAAACCTTTAAGGCGATGAATACCATTTCAAACAATCGTTTGAGTATAATTGATCAACTTCCACACCAACTTTCAAATACACTCAACCATGTCATTATCAAGTGTCCTAACCCATTTTCTACTCATTCTATCATTTCTAAACCAAGCAACAATCAATACAATCAACAACCAACATAACAATATACCTGTTGGTCGGATATTTCATCTCACAAACACTCAAATATTTCTTACGAAGTAATCATGACGCTGAGTGCTTTTGCAATTATGAATCGACAAAACTAAGTGATATTAACTTTGCCTTAAAGAGGAGTAATTATATTACCTTTCTTGTGTATAATTATATAAAGTGCAGAATGCTAAAAATATACAAAATCAGTTAGTTATCTAGGTTCGAGCTGACGGAAAATAACAAAGCTGCAAAATAATGCACTGGAAATAGTAAATAGACATAAAGAATTTACATAGTTCGGATGTTAAGGAATCCTACGTCCATGGAAAAATATCACTTTCTTCCTTTTATATTCTTGGTAGAAACAAATAATGCAAATAGTACAGAGTTTTTGTTTTGTGTGCCTGAAAAATTTAAAGTGAAAGATCCCCTTTTCTTCTACAGTGCCTTTTCTACATATAGTACAGAGAAGCATGTGGATCGCCAATCATCCTTATTTCGCTCTTTTAGTTTCTGTAACGACCTAGCATTTCGAACCATTCGCATCCACACATGTCGGACTTGAATTGTTCGAAAAAATATATTGTTAATTTATATTTGGCAAAACTTAGCATATACAGTAAATAAAATCAATCACAGAATCACAGACATAGAGTAATATAATAATAAGCAGCATAATAGATAAATAGTATTTCATGAAGCTACTACATAAACATCAGAGTCTGAAACAAATACAATAGAAAGTCCCGAATATACAGAAATCCCTAATACAAAAGCAACTGACAAGTCTGAACATTAATAACTAGAAATAACTAAGATAACTACAAAGCTAAATAGATAAGATAGATCTCCAAGCAAAGCTCCAAACTCCAAAGGTGAGTCTCAAATGCTGTGTCACTCAGTCTGACCCGAGCATAAAGCAAAACACAAAACACTCGAGTCAGGATTAACATTCTTATGCAGGTAAATTAACTCAAATGAAATGTCCAAGTGAAATGAAAATAACATAAAGGATGTTGGGATTCCATCCTTTATGGATCCGTTAAACTATCTACATACATAGTACAATACGCTACATATATAATGTCTTCAGTAAAGTAAAATGTTAAAATAGCATTAAGGCGTTACCCATATCCCCCTTTAACACATTTTATATATTCCCATAGTCTATACAGATACTGTAAGCTCCATCAAACCGGTGGTTTACTCAGGGAGCACTCCATAGGTACGGTACAAAACAAATTCATAGTGGGCGCGATAAGGCATGTGACAAGGCACATGAGGCAATGTCAGGATAGGATTCTACCGTTTGCACTCCCGGACTGGTGATAACGCATAGCAGCTACTACCGCCCACCTCGAGACACACTCCCAAATAAAAGGTGCACCCAATCAAATCACAAAGTAATAAAATGGTATCGAAGAAATGTGCCTGATAGGGGGAGCGACTCCACTTAGCCCGGTATAGCTCCTGTTTTAGCCACATTAAGATGACTCGAGGGAGTCATGGCTGCGTTAATACCTTATACAAAATCGTTTGCCAAACCATCCTACTTCATTTTGAAATCTCCACCACGTGCACAGTTGTTAAAGTGGTTTTTGGTAATGGAAGAGAGTATGACAATATCTGATCCCGGTCTCTTTAACAACCAAACGCTTATTTCACACCGTGGTCATTTTATAAAATCACTTTTATAATCATTTCAAACAGTTCATACTTCATATCAAAATATCATATTCATTTCAAAATCATATCACTTTCGAAATCATATCCACTTTCAAAATCGTATTCACTTCCAAAATCATAACCACCAAATAGTTAAACCATCATATCAAAATATTCGCATTTAAATCCATTAAATCTAAATCATAGCAGTTCCAACTTAAATGGTTTAAATATTGAAAATAGTTTATATATATATGAATAGTTATATTAAAATTAGTTTATATTTAAAATATAATATAGATTAAAATAGTTTATATATTAAAAATAGTTTATATATATTAAAAAGAGTTTATATCAAAAATAGTTTCAAATTAGAATTGCTTCTTCCAATTTCACAAATCAATTCAAATCAACATCGGTTCCAATATTCAATTTATATCAATCTTAGTTCAACGATTTCAATTAAAGTGGTTAAAGGTTCAATTCAAATTCTCACTAAAACCATTTCCATCTACATCGATTTCAAATCCAAGTTTGAACTACCACTTCAAATTCAATAGGTTTCAAAGTTTAAATATTCAAACATTTAAAATAACTCAATTTGATAAATTTCATTTATATTTCAAAATTCAACTTTAATTTTTTTAAATTTTAAAATATTCACTTAATCATTTTAATAACCATTTAAATAAAATCCCAGATTACAAATTTAAATCAAAATTAAATATTCAATTTAAATTTTAATAATATTCATTTAATCACCTTTAGTTAAACATTTAAATAAAATCTCAAATTACAAATTTAAAACCAAATTAAAAGTTCAAATTCAATTTTATTTAAATTTAAATATTCATTAAATTCTCTTTAATCAAAATCAAATTATCAAGTTATAGAAACATATCTATAAATTTCAAAATCGATAACTTCCAAATCAATCTTTATATAAATTCAATTATTAACTAATTTAAATTTCAAGTCAACTTTAATTTATCTTTCCAACCTCTATTTATTAAATTTATTACAAAATATATTTAAAAATATTAATATAAATTTTATTAAATACTTAAACATATTATATATATACTAATTAAATTAAAATTTATTAAATTAAATCTTATCATTAAATATATTTTATATTAAATCTTATTTTATATATTTAAAATAATAAAATTATAAGTAAAAATCTTAAAATTTATATTTAAAAAAAATAAATTAAAAATTAAAAATTTCCAAATATTTAGTTTTAAAAATCTAAATAAAATACGCATATTAAAGTTTAAAATCTTTATACTATATTTTTAAAAAATCAATTTTTATTAAAACCATATATTTCCTTTCAAAACCTTAGAAATCATTTTCCAAAAATAGACCAGCGGTGTCCGTATATAATTTTCTATCCTATGATTAAGTGATACGGATATTTATCATTTCAATCCGCAATAATTTAATATTTACGGGTATTTATCATTTCAACCCGCAATCCCAAAATTTTCCATAAAAATCGTTTGGGTTTATCATATCGACCTATAACGGCTTTCTCCTAATCTATAATATCGTTCGGGTATGTATCATGTCAACCCATATGGAATTCCTAACTAATAAGGAACTTGTAGTGTGAGAACAATAAAATAATAATATAAAATGTCATAGCATATCAACGACAATTATGATCATAATTAATAATTTGAATATATTATATATGCAACAGGTTATGGTTATCATATGTCAATTAACATAAGTGAACAATTTAAATAATAATATATCATATTCAACAATTAAATTACTAACAAATTCAAATTTAACAACATATTTCAATTGTCATTCATGTGAAACCAATTTACTAATCATAAGAATAATAATCGTGAGTGATCGCTCACCTTTCGAGGCTAGAGAAATTTAACGGTGAGAATAAGAAGCGACGCCTCCATGAATACAGACACGGATAAGCTAATAACTGGACTACGACAAGCAGGATCTTGAATTCAATGGAAAACAAAGATATATTATATTTTAAAATTCGATATTCAATTTAAAAACACATTCCAAAATAATATATATATATATACATATATTTTAAAATCAATACTAAATTTAAAACACATATTCCTTTCAAAAAAATTCAAATAAATATTTTAAACATAATATATATATTAGAGTTATTTCAAAAATCTAATTTAAAATATTTACATAAACTCAAATAAATACTTTTAACAAAATATATATATTCATACCTTTATAAAAATTAAAGAGGTGAGAAGAACAGAACAGCTGGGTGGATGGGAAGATGGCTGGCGTGGTCAATGGGGTGGAGCACAAGGCGATAAAGGCTGGGTCAGTCGTGTCAGGTGGAGGAATTTGAAGGGGTGTGTGGTCATGGAGGCTTGGAAGGTTATAGTTCAATGGAAAAACAACTTATATACATTTTTTTAAAAAGGGCTTTTGCAGCTAGGCGAGGCAAAAGGGTCATTTGGTGAAGCAATGGAGGCTAAGGTGTTCGGCTTTGGTGGGATGCGAGGCTGCTCAATGGGGTGGTGCTGTTCGAGTAAAGGGGTTGTGATAAGGCACTGGGCTGGAAGGTTCAACTGATAGATGAGGAACGGTGGGTCAGGTGTGGACATGGAGGGGCAGATGGTTCACGTGGGTGATGAGGCGAGAAATGGCTGCAGGCTCGGATGAACGTAGGTGCAAGGATGTGGAACAAGGGCTTGAGGCGAGGTCGAGTGGTTGTTGTGTTGTGCGTTCAAGGTGGAGAGATGGTTGTGGCTATTGGTGGGAGGATCTGTTGCTTGCGGTTGGGAAGGTTTTGTCAGGGGCGGAGGTTGGTCAGGGGACAGGAGGCGAAATTGGAGAGGGGAGAGCACAGGTGCAAAAGGAAGGGGCGGGTTGAGGTTGCAGCGGCCGGAACTATTGGTGATCGACGTTGAAGGGAAGGAGATGGGCGGTTGATAAAAATGAAGGTGGAGCTGGTGAAAGTTTTAATATGGGTACGAAGACCAATAGTATTCCAAATGCAACTTGAAATATATTAATTCTTTCTCGTGAACAGGGTGAACAAAAGAGGAGAGAATGAATGGTCGTGAAAAGATGAACCAGCAAATAATATTGAAAACAAGGAATAAGGGAAAGTCAATAATTAATTTCTAAGAATATAAAAAGGCTAACGTCCATTAGCTTCTGGCTGAACAATTGAAAGGACACAGAACACCAAAAGGCTCAAAAAACGTATCGATACGGTTAACCGTTTCGTAGATTTCGCCGTGTACCGGACATCGAAATTGACAAATGAATATGTTACGGGGATTAGCACGACGAGACGAACAGAATGGTACACAGATATGAGCGATACGATGATCCTATCAAAAGTCGATATCCACTGCCAAAACTGCTGCTAAAACGCCGAAAATAATATAAACGGAGCTATAGCAGTCCAAATTTGGCGAAACGAAATATGACGTCTCACTCAGAAAATGATTTACATTTTTATTATGCGAAAATATTCAGATTACAAAAATATTTTATTTCCATTAAATTTACTGATTTTAAATTTTAAATTTGAAATTTCACAACCAAACAAACATTCATATTTTCCAATGAAAATTTGTCACTTGCTATGCTTAAATGGACGCGTACCAAATATCAAATTTTCATTGTTGTATTTTAATTGTTTATTTTCAAGAAAAATTTAGTTAATTATGTTATTAAAATCGATAAAATTTATGGGTCGTTACACTCTCCCCCACTCAAAAATTTTCGTCCCCGAAAAGGAACGAGATAGGAGAATAGAAATAACAGAAAGGAAAAATAGGTTCGAAATACATAGTACCAGATACAATAATTAATTTAAACCATATATAAATTTCATTTTTTAATTAATTTATATCCATTTATTATTCTTTTATTTCACTTAACAAGTCTTGTAACATAGATTAAGTGCATAAACATTTATTATAAACATTCAATTTTTTATTTATAAATTCCCTTAACAAAATTTCATTTTGGACATCTTATATTTATATTGTATATTATTCAATTACATATTCTCATTACATTCAAACTTTTTCCAGGTAAGTTTTATTAATGTTTCCATATGTAATTGAGCAATATACAAATTTACCTTTTATTTACAACATTTCTATTAAGCAAAAAAAAAATTAGTTTGAACATTTTATCACCTTAGTTTTCTCTTATATAACCTTCAATTACATATTCACATTAACATTTTAACTTTTTGAATATTTCAGGTAAGTTATATATGTTTTAGAACGCAATTGAGTATTATACAAATAAATTTTATCCTAGTTCAACTATTTCAAGCTGTTAATTTCATTTCTCATTTTAGACGCTCTAATTATTCAAATTTTTTGCTTCATTTCAATAATTGAAAACCATCACTTAACATAACTTAAGAGTTAAATTCCCGGTTTCACATCAAACCATTTTGAAATAATATATACATATATATATATATTATACATCAAATCATACTCAAGAAATTCAAATCAAATCCATTTTCCAATACAAATGTGTAGCAAAGCTACTAAGTGGTCTCCTGACTTTGAGACTCGAAAATGAACGTCGATGATGCAACAGTCATCATCGAAATTATTTTCCAGCGACAAAAGAGGAGAGTACCGACTTACTTCTTTTAAAATTCTTTGGAAATAACTTCCATTCGAAAATACTTTCAAGTAATATAATTTTCAAAACTTTGAAAACCAAATTTTGAAAAGTACCGAAAATTTAATTTTCAAATCCTTAATTTAAATTTATTTCATTTTCAAATCAGATTTGTAAACCATGTTTTAAAAAATTTCATCTCTTTATAACATACAACAATAGTTAATGATTTAGTAATGTTGACAAAACAATAAATGATAATCTAGTATTATCATTTCTAACAACCAATTCACTTAACTATCAATTTCAGAAAATTATACCTTTATATATAAAATATAATCATACATAAAATTATTTCATTTACCAATTTTGAAAACAATATTGTGTCAGTTTGCTCTGTTCAAGTGTTTTGGAATTCCTATCGATAGCGTTGGCTAGACGAATCGATCGAAACCCAAAATTCAAACTTAACAACTCAAACAACTCAACATAAAACATTTTTATATTAATTACAAATACGATCTCTCATAGGATGATCCAAGAATGGATTTTAGAACAAGAATAGAGATTCAAATTTAGAGAGACCCTAATCAAGAAAATTCTAACTAAGAAGATAGACTCGAAAGGAAAATAAGATGATTAAATTACAAAAGAGGAAAGATGGATAGACTTATATTAATCGCGGCGACCTTAACCGGGTCAACCGAGACTTAGAAAAACGAGAACGTCATTAACGAAAATGGGGACAAACTTGTTGAGAACATCGTGGAAAACGCAATTCAAGAGATCGACGGAGAAGGCAGGAGCATTGGTTAATCCAAAGGGCATGACTAACCATTCAAAGAACCATTCTCCGTTCGGAAAGCTGTTTTGGGAAAATGCTCTCCTCGGCTACATGAAGCTAGTGAGAACCGGTAGCAAGATTGAACTCCAGGATTAAGATCGATGCGGAATTAAAATTCTCGCCCGGGAGGAAGAAAAGTGACTTCACCGAAAACATCAGGATAATCCCTGACTATCGGGATGGAGTTAAAATCACTAGGCAGAGAATCAAGCGAAAAGATAAAGCTGCTTACATAATACAGAGGCATTCGACATTCAATCACAGGAAAATTACTCTGATCGTAACCCAGGACATATAAGTCTCCGGTGAATCGATGCCTATTGTAAAGGAGTTTCACTCCTTTACAAAATTTTCAAATTCCATAAAAATCGTTTGGGTTTATCATTTCGACCTATAACGATTTTCTCCTAATCTATAATATCGTTCAGGTATGTATCATTTCAACCCATAAGGAATTCCCAACTAACAAGGAACTTGCAGTATGAGAATAATAAAATAATAATATAAAATGACATAGCATATCAACGGCAATTATGATCATAATTTACAATTTAAATATAATATATACACAACAGGTTATGGTTATCATATGTCAATTAACATAAGCGAACAATTTAAATAATAATATATCATATTGAACAATTAAATTACTAACAAATTCAAATTTAACAACATATTTCAATTGTCATTCATGTGAAATCAATTTACTAATCATAAGAACGCTAATCGTGAGTGATCGCTCATCTTTCGAGGCTAGAGAAATTTGATCACGAGAATAAGAAGCGACGCCTCCATGAATACGGACACGGACAAGCTAGATAACTGGACAGCGACAAGCAGGATCTTGAATTCAATGGAAAACAAAGATATATTATATTTTGAAATTTGATATTCAATTTAAAAACTCATTTCAAAATAAAATCTATATATATATACATATATTTTAAAATCAATACTAAATTTGAAACACATATTCCTTTCAAAAAACTTCAAATAAATATTTTAAACATAATATATATATTAAAGTTATTTCAAAAATCTAATTTAAAATATTTACATAAACTCAAATAAATACTTTTAACAGAATATATATATTCATACCTTTATAAAAATAAAAGAGGCGAGAAGAACATAATAGATGGGTGGATGGGAAGATGGCTGACGTGGTCGATGGGGTGGAGCACAAGGCGATAGAGGCGGGGTCTGTCGTGTCAGGTGGAGGAATTTGAAGGGGTGTGTGGTCATGGAGGTTCGGCAGGTTACAATTCAATGGAAAAAAAACTTATATACGTTATTTTTAAGAGAGGCTGTTGCAGCCAGGCGAGGCAGAAGGGTCATTTGGTGAAGCAATGGAGGCTAGGGAGTTCGGCTTTGGTGGGTTGCGAGGGTGCCCAATGGGGTGGTGCTGTTTGAGTGTAGGTGTGCTGATAAGGCAATGGGCTGAAAGGTTCAACTGATGGAGGAGGAATGGCGGGTCAGGTGTGGACGTGGAGGGGCAGATGGTTCACGTGGGTGATGAGGCGAGAAACGCCTGCAGGCTCGGATGAACGTGGGTGCAAGCATGCGGAACAAGGGCTTGAGGCGATGCCGAGTGGTTTTTGTGCTGTGCATTCAAGGCGGAGAGATGGTTGTGGCTGTTGGTGGGTGGATTCGTTGCTTGTGGCTGGGAAGGTTTTGTTAGGGGCGGAGGTTGGTCAGGGGACATGAGGCGAAGTTGGAGAGGAGAGAGCGTAGGTTCAAAAGGAAGGAGCGGGTTGAGGTTGCAGCAGCCGAAACTGGTGGTGATCGGCGTTGAAGGGAAGGAGATGAGCGGTTGATAGAAATGAAGGTGGAGGTAGTGAAAGTTTTAATATGGGCACGAAGACCAATAGTATTCCAAATGCAACTTGAAATATAATAATTCTTTCTCGTGAACAGGGTGAAAAAAAGATGAGAGAATGAATGGTCGTGAATAGATGAACCAACAAATAATATTGAAAACAAGGAATAAGGGAAAGTCAAAAATTAATTTTTGGCAATATGAAAAGGCTAACGTCCATTAGCTTCTGGCTGAACAATTGAAAGGACACAGAACACCAAAAGGCACAAAAACGGTACCGATACGGCTAACCGTTTCATAGATTTCGTCGTGCACCAGACGTCGAAATTGACAAATGAATATACTATGGAGATTAGCATGACGAGACGAAGAGAATGGTACATAGATATGAGCGATACGATCATCCTGTCAAAAGTCGGTATTCGCTGCCAAAACTGCTGCTAAAACGCCGAAAATAATATAAACGGAGCTATAGCAGTCCAAATTTGGCGAAACGAAATATGACGTCTCACTCAGAAAATGATTTACATTTTATTATGTAAAAATATTCAGATTTCAAAAATATTTTATTTCCATCAAATTTACTGATTTTAAATTTAAAATTTCACAACCAAACAAACATTCATATTTTTCAATGAAAATTTGTCACTTGCTATGCTTAAATGGACACATACCAAATATCAAATTTTCATTGCTAAATTTTAATTGTTTATTTTCAAGAAAAATTTAGTTTATTACGTTATTAAAATCGATATAATTTACGGGTCGTTACAGTTTCCACCATTGGATATTGTCATGTGTCATCCATCTATCTCATTTGTTTGATGACCGTGGATTGATGATGGTCCTCGGCGGAGATGATACCAAACGTAACGACCCGAAATTTTCGACCCCGAAAATTCGACACTAATATATCCACTGTAAAAATTCCGAACAATCGATCGCCGGAAATTCCAAATTGTTAGAGTTAGAAGAAAAGAGGTAGAAGAAGAGACAGAAAAACAAATGACAGAATCGTATGGAGTATATTCCGCTGTATATTGGAGTTATATTGTTGTTGTCTGGGACAAGTTGATTATAACTGTCCAGTTTATTGTGTGTTGTTGTAACTCTAATGTATTGAATGTAAATTAGCAGATACAGCTTTCCTTTGTATAAATGCTATTAATTGATATTATATTTTGATCCGTTGCGAATCTCATGTATTTTGATCGGTTGAATTTCTCACATTAGTGGGAAATTTGAAATTGTAGGGGAGTGTTTGAAATTGAGTCGGGAAAATATAATGTTTTAGGTAGCTTTTATGTCTTGGATTCTTCACCGCGCCATGCTTATATTTCTACCTCCATAGGTGGATGGTGTTGTCAAGCAGTGCTGCCCTTCTTTTTGAGGAGAGCTCACACTTAGTACTTTAGGACTCCGCCTTGCTTCGTTGAATGTTGTGATGCCACATTACATTAGTGCTGCACTAATATTTCTGAAGGTGTACTACACCGTCTATTCTATGGTGTTAACATATCAAAATACGGGGATTACTGGAGATAGATTTCATTACTTGGTAGGAGTGATCGAGTTGTCATCTTCAATGGTGGTTTCTTTATGTGATTCAGCTCTAGTCTGCTCCGATCGTTAGAGGACTACGCCCTTGCTTTTGTCTTTGAATCAGGTTTCATGATTTTGGAGATAAGGTTGGATCTTCTCGGTTTTCCTTTGTGTTGTGAGGTTTGCTCCCTAGTGGTGGACCAATATTTTTTCTCTTTCCATCCCTTGTGCTTTTGGGCTTGGGGTCAGAGTTTGCAGGATTGCAGCGCTGTCCTGTCACATCAAGATGGCGGCACTTTCCCATTGTCCTTTGATACCAAGTTGCAGCGTAGACCTTCCACTACTAGTTGTTAGTTCAAGAGTGCGGCGCATCCCCATTAGCGTGTAAATGCTTAGGAGGATGTTCCGTAGTTTTACATTGCTAAATTAGGCTTTTTGGATTAGCGTTCATACCTTACGATAGTTTGCGGTTTTCGATGCAGCATTATAATATCGAATCTATATTTAATGGAGAGCGCAGCTGTGTTTCCATCTTTGGGTCCTGGTCGCAGTATCACCTGGGTTTCGTCATCGCATCCTTTTCATAGCTTGACTTATATTATGGTGCAGTCCCTTTATCTTGCCTCGGTTTTATGTTATCTTGGTTTTGTCCCTATATCCGTTGGTGGTGTAGGAGGCAACCCCTCCTATACTTAACACCCTTCTCTGAGACGTACGAGCTCAGAGGCTATACTTTTGTGGAAATCAATAATGTGTTATTAGAAATGGCAATGTGGCATTCAAAGTGGGTTTTTTCATGTGAAAGGTAAAATGTTACCTCAAGCCTCACACATCGGTAATGGCAAAAACACGGTAGATGCGGCAGGGCTAAGTGGGTCGCACCTATTATGATATGATCGTCACCTTTCTAGATCACCCTCTATATTTTGGGTTTGTTGTGTATGCTTTGGGATCCCACGGATAGGTCGGGAACGACCGGGGTGATGGGATATTCGGTACTATCTATGGTAGAGGTAGGCCGGTTTTGTATTGGTAGAGGTTGGAGCCTCAAGTGCATCCCTCTAGAGATGTACTGTTGGAAGGTAGCCCCTTACCTTTTCATTGTATGGAATTCATTCTCCAATATGAGTCTTTATGGTTTTAGTTGTAAACCGATTATGCTGGAATTTAATATGTAACAATTTCGGCTAAGATTATATATATTTATTTGAAATATTTTTCGAAGAATGTCATTAAAAATAATATCTCTGATTTTGCGTAGAAAATGGTTTGGTTATCATAAGGTAAAAACTCGTTTGTGTTTATGTGCAGCGCGGTCCTATGAGATACCCTTTGTTTTAAAAAAAACCAATGTATTAAGTTTTCTCAAACCAATTCCATGACTAGCCCGGAGTTTATTTTCTTTTCCTCTTAAACTCTGGGTGCCCTATTTTTTCGGCCAGCCAAGTAGTTAGATAACTTGGAGCATTTTGGAAGCAGCATGGAGCATGAAGTTGGAAGGTCCTATGTAAATAGTTTTCTATTTTTATTTTCGTTGTATTGTATATAAGTATCTACCAGCACCTGTAAGGATAGGTAGTTATAATTATCCCTAGCTGGGTTAGTACTTGCCATAACTATGATATCTCATTTTGAGAGTGATTGTACATACAATCTATATGTATAATTACAAGTTGTTAAATGTGATGTGAGAATCTATTTTGTTCTTTCTTCTATCTTTATTTTCTTTTATCCCTGATTATCTGCCTCTCCGGCACTTGAATTTGCGACACGTGAATACCGAAGATGTATTAATGTCGATCTTTAAGGGTCGAAAAGGAGGGTCATCACAGTTGGTATCGGTGCTTAGGTTGAGAGAACACCTAAGCCTTGATGGGGTCAACTCATTAGAGATAAGGTTAGTAATGCCCTAGAATGAGTTTCTTTAGTGAGAGCGCGTATTTAATTTTTTTATCCAAATAAGTATATTCAAGTATTATGCCCTTTTCCTAAGATAGTCTCGTCTATATTCTAAATTGTCTCGTTACTATATCCAGATAGTAAGAAATGAGTAACCAAAGAGGACGTAGAAGGGGAGGTAGCAGCACAACGACTAGCAATGGTCGAACTCCAAATGCTGTGGTAATTGAAGAAGTAATGGTTCATGTGCAACCTCAAGTTAACTTTACCGCTCCTTGCAAAGATTATACCAGCTTGGGAGGAAAGCCATTCAAGGGCACAGAGTCTGTTATTGAAGTTCAAGCTTGGCTCCATGAAAGTGACTGTAGGATCGGTAATATGAATATTGTCTAAACTACTAGTGCGGAATATAAAATAAGTAAATATAGCAGTAAAATAAAATTACACCAGAGATTTTTATACTAGTGCGAACTCCCAGTCCCAAACTCCTTCTGGATTTAAACTAGCAACCCTCACTTAACCTTGAGGAATAGGTTTACACCGCCTGAACAACCGAATAGGACTTTGACCACCTAAGCAACTGAACAGGATTTCCCGCCCGAGCAACCGAATAGGACTTTGATACAAATGAAATGTTTTCTTGACTTTGCGTGTTCTTGTTACAACACAGATTTTTTAAAATGAAGTACACCCTTCCTATAATATTTTCCTCAAGTATGATATGTAAATTTGTGTGCTTGTGAAGATAAAGGAAGTATAAATTTATTTGGAGAATGAGAATTATAAACTTATTTTCAAATTCGAAACAACTGAATATTCAAGAGAGTAGAGAGTAGAAAGTTGAGTGTTTTGATCTTGAATGAAACGTATATCTATAGTGGATGAAGAGTTACAACGGTTGACAAAGAGTTCCGATGAACGGAAAAGGTTGCAACTCTTCTTGGAAGAGATTCCTCTTCAAGCAGAAGAAGTGTCTCTTCAGAAAATTTGAAAATATGGCAGTTTGAACATGTTTAGTCGACTGAATATAATCATTTAATCGACTAAGTTGAAACAGAAAATTAATAGTTCGAAAATGGCAGTATTTAGTCGACTAACTATGGCATTTAGTCGACTAAGTCATGTAGATTTTTAAAAAAAAATTAAAACACAATTTAGTCGACTAAATATAGTGGTTTAGTCGACCAAGTCTGTTTGTTTTTCAAAATATGCAGGTTTCAACTTGAGGAAAGATTTTTAAAATGAATATTAAAACTATACCAAACTAAAACTCTATTTTGTCGAAGATTTGATAATCTACTTTCTGTCTTGAGCTCCTTGTCATGAATCAAAATCTTGAAATCCAAAATTCTCCCCCTTTTTGATTGATGAAAACTTCATATGAGATAACTTTCGACAAAAAATCTATAGATTATAACTCCCTCTGAATTTGTGCCGGTATCGTGTAACCCTGCAAAAATCTTTTAGTGTATTGCGATACTTCTTCTCCCCCTTTGTCATCGACAAAAGGGGAGAGATATATAGGAACATATACACACACATATGGTAACTTATAATCTCAACAAAGAAAATCCATACAACACATAAACAATTACAAACATATAATGTAAACAATAACAACACATAATAAACAACAAAAAATAACAACACAATGAAGTACTTAACAACACAATGAAGTACTTAACAACACAATAAAGTAGTACAGACAATAACACAAAGTAGAACAACCAACTGAAAAGAACATGCTTTAATACAAAGACCCCATTAGTTAATGTTAAAAGAGATAGAGAATAGCTTACTCTTCCCTATCACCACTTGAGGTTTTTTCTTCTTCCTTATCATCACCTCCTGATTCTTCTTCTTCATCGCCTTCTTCTTCTTCTCCGGAGGATGACCATGTGAAACATGGTTGTGGTCGTTTCCCCGGATATGTAGGAACATGAACTGAAGTGGAGGAGGATGGACCACAAGTCAATACATCTGATATGTTGTTCAAGAAACCTTTAGTACGATCGAGTTTGGACTCCATCTTGGTAATGGTACTTTCAACTTGAGATAGTCGCCTATCTAGAATCTTTTGGTTTCTAGAGATAATAGTATAAGCTTGTTGTGCTTGTGTATCCAATGCAATTTCTTCAATCTCACTTACTTGTCGAGGAGCTTGAGAAGAAGAGCTAGTTCCGGTAGTAGTGTGTTTTTGGGAGTATGATTGAGGATGTCCCACGACTTCAAATTCTTTCCAATGTTCAAAAGTTATGATGGTATGACTTTGGTAGCTTTTGGGAAGACCCATGAGACTTAAGGTCCTTGTGTTGAAATAGCCAACCGCCGTGAAATCCGAGTCGGGGAGAGGAATTTCAAAATGAAGAATGAGCCTCATTATATAAGCTTCATAGTGAATGGTCTTCATTCAGCCTTGGTTGAAGGTTTGAAATTCGTCGAGAAGAACTTTCGCCCAATTCACAGGTCGTTGACCCCCTATAACATATAGCAATTGAAAGTCTTGCTTATAAATTTTCTCGTAACTTCCGGTACAAGGATTAATGGAGTGTGTAAAGACACGATGCATAAGTCTTGCTTTTGGGCGGAGGCCTATTGCCTTGAGTTCTTTTATATCATCAAAAAGAAAAAGATGACTTACTCTATCACGATGATCCATGTCGACTTCATTCTCGTCTAAATTTTTGCCTTTCGAAGGACATTGTAGAATTCTTCCAATTCGAGAGATGGGCAACAGCATTTTGACACCACATACAAGTGTCCATACACAATCATCGGGATTAAGTGGATTTCTAGTTCTGACATTTGAATTAATTTCTCCAATAACATTTTCTACTAGGCGATCTCGTAAAATCCTAGGAGAAGATCTTAATGCATTTTCATTATGAACAAAGTTTTCATCTTCTTTAAAATTATGAACAATGTTTTCATCTTCTTCAAAATTATTTTGAGTAACCGTATTTGTGATTGTTTTAGTCATTATCTCATCACCTCAAGACTCATATTAAATTTAAAATTCTCATCGAAGGAGATATGAAGTGTTTTTTCGATTGTTTTAGTTCTTTTATTAAAGATTCGATAAGATTTACTTCTTTCCGAATATCCTATGAAAATTCCTTCATCAGAATTTGGATCGAATTTTCCAAGCTGATCTTTTGTATTTAAAATAAAACATTTTGAACTAAAAACTTTAAAATATGAAATATTTGGTTTTCTTTCTTGAAAAAGTTCATATGGAGTGTGTTTTGTTAGTGGTCGGATGGAGACACGATTTAAAATATAACAGGCAGTTGCTACACCTTCTACCCAAAATTTTTTTGGTAAAGTGCTTCCATTTAATAAAGTTCTTGCACATTCTTATAAAGTTCTATTTTTCCTCTCCACGACTCCATTTTGTTGTAGTGTTCTAGGAAAAGAAAAATTATGGTAAATTCCCTTTTTATTACAAAAATTCTCAAAAGCTTCATTTTCAAATTCACCTCCATGATCACATCTAATGTTTTTAATCTTTAAAATTCTGAGATTTTGAATTCTTTTAACAAAAACTTTGAAGTTTTCGAAAGTATCACTTTTATTTTTTATAAAAATAGTCCATGTATATCTTGAAAAGTCATCTACTATTACAAACAAATATTTGCTATGGTTTATAGATTGAACTTGAGTTGGGCCAAAAAGATCCAAATGCAATAGTTCAGGTGGTTGTAATGTAGAAATATTTTTCTTTGATTTAAAGGATGATTTTGATAATTTACCAAATTGACAAGCATCACAAATATTGTTTACTTTAAAATTCATTTTTGGTAAACCTTTTACTAATTCATTCTTAGATAATTTGTTAATAGCTTTGAAATTTATATGATAAAACCTTTTGTGCCATAACCAAGGATCATTTTCTTTGGCTATTAGACACATATTTGTTTTGTAATTTATATTCATATTTAACACATATATATTTTTATCACTAATACCTTCAAAAATAAGTTTTTTATTTTGATAAAAAATGCTACACTTATCTTCAGAAAAAGATATATTGAATCCTTTTTCACACAGTTGGCTGATGCTAAGTAAATTGCGTTTAAATTCTTAACTAGTAAAACATTTTTAATAAGAGGTAAATTAGATGTACAATTATTGCTCACATCACCTTTGCCGATGATGTATGCTTTGGAATTGTCTCCAAAAGTGAAAGAACCTCCATCTGGGTAAATAATGTTTGTTAACATGTTTTTGTTTCCTGTCATGTGTTTTGAGCAACCATTGTCCAATATCCATTTTCCTCTCTTTTTAAGTGGTACCTACAAAAAATATAGAATTAACATTAGTACCCACCTTTTGTTAGGGTCCTAAGAGTTAGGTCTTTGGAAACCAAACCCAAGAGGGTTCAAAGTTCCTTTTGAAAATAAAATATTTATTTTTGTGAACATTTTTTTTAAATGATTCTATGTATTTCTTTCTAATCAAAGAATTGTTGGTTTTAGGAACCCAAATCTTAATTGATTTAGAATAATTTGGAACTTTTGAAATTGATTTTACAATAATATCATTGTTCCTTTTAAAATTATTATATAAAGAATTCCTTTTCTTTGGAATACTATTTGAAACTTGTTTATATCCTAGTCCCCTTTTATTTGAAACTGCCTGAGAATTTTCTATAATTTTAGAAAG
The DNA here is from genome assembly GCA_030737815.1 of Allium fistulosum. Lineage (NCBI taxonomy): Eukaryota > Viridiplantae > Streptophyta > Magnoliopsida > Asparagales > Amaryllidaceae > Allium > Allium fistulosum. The sequence continues at coordinate 7,042,177 of JASFAW010000015.1, forward strand.
ATTCTCTCTTCCTTTATTAAAATTAGAGACATTTTTAGTAATACCATCTATTTTGTTTTAAGACTAGAAATATCTAATTCCAATATTTTAATATTAGCTTTCAAATCATGATTTTCAACTAAAAGAGCATTATTCTTTTCTTTTTGAGTTTCAATTTCTTGACTTAACATAGACAGTTGAGAAGTTGTATTAGAACAAGATTCTTGAGAAGTTGCAAGTTCTTCTTCTAAAATATCTTTCTCATTTCTTAACATATCTACCTCAATTTTAGTCCTATTCAAATTTTCAAGCGTGTCCTTATATTTTCTTTTGATGCTTCTTAGCTTATCAAGTAATTCTGAATTTATATCAACTAAATCATCAAAAGATAAATCACTCACCTCGTCATTTGTGGCCATAAAACAGACGTTGGCTTATTCAGAATCGTTGTCTGTGTCATTGTCTGATGATGAAGATGATTTTGAATCATCCCATGTAATAGAGAAGGCTTTCTTTTTGAATCTGTCTTTCTTATTCTTAACTTTTTCTTTCTTTCAATCAGGACAGTCTTTCTTGATGTGCCCTTTCTTGTGACATTCATAACATTCAAGAGCAGAAGACAATGGCTTGTTGTTGTTATTATTACTTCTGAAGTCATTCTTGTTGTTTCTGAATTTGTTGCTCCGTTTGAATTTCAAAAACTTTTTGAAATTCTTAGCAATAAATGCCATATCTTCCTTATCTGAATCTAATTCATCTTTTTATGTTTGGAATGCTATATTCTTCTTATCTTGCGCCTGTACTCGTTTTTCCTGGAGATTAACTTCATAAGACATTAGATTTCCTATCAACTCTTTTGGTTTAATAGTTGAAATGTCGTTAGCTTCTTCGATTGCTAAGACTTTTCGTTCCCACTCATTCGTTAAAGAGTTGAGGATTTTTGAAACAATATCAAAGTCTGAATATTTTTCTCCTAATGCTAAGAGAGAATGATATATGTCTTGAAATCTAGAGTACATTTCATTTATTATTTCATCTTGCTTCATTTTGAAATTCTAGAACTGATTCTTAAGCATAGAAACCTTACTTTGTTTTACTTTGTTAGTACCTTCATGTGTTGTATGCCAAATTTCTTAAGCAATAGTACACTTGCTAACTCTATTAAACTCATTATTATCTAATGCACAAAATAATATATTCATAGCTTTGGCATTTGTAGTAGCATCTAGTTTTTGTGTGTTAGACCATTGTGAATATTCAGTAGTAGGTATGTTATATTCTGCTTGAGCCAGGTTTCAAAACCATTGGCTTGCATATAAATTCTCATTTTAGTAGACCAATAGTTATAGTTCAACCCGTTAAATAGTGGTGGTCGTGTAGTAGATTGACCTTCAATAAAACTTGTGCCAGTGTTGTTTTCCATATTACTAAAATATCAGATAACTGTGTTAAGGTTATAAGATGACCTTGCTCCGATACCAAATGAAAGTGACTATAGGATCGTGTAATATGAATATTATCTAAACTACTAGTGCGGAATATAAAGTAAGTAAATTAGAAGTAAAATAAAATGACACTAGAGATTTTTATACTGGTTCAAACTCCCATTCTACGTCCAGTCCCAGACTCCTTCTGGATTTAAACTAGCACCCTCACTTAACTCGGAGGAATAGGTTTACACCGCCTGAACAACCGAATAGGACTTTGACCACCTGAGCAACCGAACAGGACTTTGACCACCTGAGCAACTGAACAGGATTTCCCGCCTGAGCAACCGAAAAGGACTTTGATACAAATAAAATATTTTCTTGACTTTGCGTGTTCTTGTTACAACAAAGGTTTGTCAAAATGAAGTATACCTTTCCTATAATATTTTCCTCAAGTATGATATGTAAATTTATGTACTTGTGAAGATAAAGGAAGTATAAATTTCTTTAGAGAATGAGAATTATAAACTTGTTTTCAAATTCTAAACAACTGAATATTAAAGAGAGTAGAGAGTAGAAAGTTGAGTGTTTTGACCTTGAATGAAACGTATATTTATAGTGGATGAAGAGTTACAACAGTTGACAAAGAGTTTTGATGAACGGAAAAGGTTGCAACTCTTCTTGGAAGAGATTCCTCTTCAAGAAGAAGAAGTGTCTCTTCAGAAAATTTGAAAATATGACAGTTTGAACATGTTTAGTCGACTAAGTTGAAACAGAAAATTAATAGTTCGAAAATGGCAGTATTTAGTCGACTAACTATGGCATTTAGTCGACTAACTATGGCATTTAGTCAACTAAGTCATGTAGATTTTTTTTTTAAAAATAAAGCACAGTTTAGTCGACTAAATATAGTGGTTTAGTCGACTAAGTCTGTTTGTTTTACAAAATATGCAGGTTTCAACTTGAGGAAAGATTTTAACAATGAATATTAAAACTATACCAAACTGAAACTCTATTTTGTCGAATATTTGATAATCCATTTTCTGTCTTGAGCTCCTTGTCATGAATCAAAATCTTGAAATCCAACACTCCAATCCTATGAGAAAATCTTTAAAGGATTAGAAATCGATGATAATCGAAAGAGGTTCTTGGCCTCTTAACAATTGAAGAATGGGGCTCTACCTTGGTAGGAGTCCATTACTCTTAATGAGTTGGAAGATAATTTCTCTTGGGTAAGGTTTAAAGAAGTTTTTGAAAAACAATACATGCCCATCACTGGGAAATCCCACCTCTATAGAAGTTTCATGAATATGAAATAAGAAGAAATGTCCATGAAAGAATATTTGCACAAATTCAATGAATTATCTCGCTTTGAGCCTGAACTAATAGACATGCCTCTAAAGAAAAATGCGATGTTCATTTCTAGGATGAAGGAGTAGTATCAGGATAGGATGACCGCTCATGTAAAAGGAACCTCTGTGGATTTAATAGATATGGGTTTCTGTTATGAAGCTTTGGATAAAAAGAATCTAGTCACAACACAAAGCAACAACAATAAGAGGAAGTTCAATAACAATGGAAAGAAGCCATGGCAAGGCAAGCCCGGAGGAGGATCTCAGGAAAACCATTTTAAAGATGTTGAATGTTTTAACCATGGAAAGAAAGGCCATTATTCAAAGTACCGCAAGAGTCCCAAGGTTCAAAGGCAGCAGCAAGGAACCGTCTCTCCTATGGTTCAAAATAGTCTTTGCCACAACTGCCATCAACCTAGACACTGGTAAAACAAATGCCCGTTAATAAAGAAAGGAGAGCAGGTTAAGGTCTATGCTATCAAGGATGAGCCTTCAACCTCTACTCATGTAAAGGGAAATGGAATTTTTGAAGGTAATATCTATGTCAATGATGATTTATTTAGAGTATTATTTAATACAGGGGCTTTCCATAGTTTAATTTCAAAAGGATCAGTAGATAAATTAAAACTAATCACAAAAATCATAGATACCCCTATCTGCTTGTCTAATCCCATAGGCGGTACAACTAATCTTTGTATGATTTGGGAAGATGTCCGAATTACTTACCTTTCCCATAATTTTTTATGCGACCTACTTGTAACAACCCGTATATTTGGACCATTTAAATTGACAATAATCCACACATGTCAACTTAAATAGTACAAAACACGAATCATTAATGGAGTATATATATATAAATGAGAATCATCACAGAATCACAGAAAATATAACATAACAGAATAGTGTAGCGGAATTACAACATAGTCATAGAGTAGTTCATGAAGCTACCCATAAATACAACAATGTCTCAAATAAAATGAAATAGGACAACATAGATATCCAATAGTGTCCAAATAGAAAGAACAATACTGATAAGATAAATATAATGATAGTCTTCGGTCTTCAGCTCCAAATAGAACAGCAACAGCAATCCTCAGTTTGATCCGAGCATAAGCACAAACAAACACTCGAATCAGGACATATATTCTTATACAGATAATATGATTTAGAATTTGAAATAACAATAACTCAAAGATGAATGGAATAAACATCTTTCAGGATCCGTTAAACTATTTATACATAGTAGTGTACGATAAGTATATAATGTCTAACAGTAAAGTAAAATATCAAGGTAGTGTTAAAGCATCACCATTATTCCCCTTAACACATTTTATATAAGCATCATAGTCTATACAACACTATAAACTCCACCGTAAACTAGTGGGCTATCAGGGAGTACTCCATAGGTATAATACGAAACAAATTCGTAGTGGTCGCGTATAGGGATACAAGTATGACAAGGCACATGAGGCAATATCCAAGGTAGTGAAACTACCGTTTGCCTGATCCGGACTGGTGAGAATGCATCGTCGCAACGATCGCAACACCGCGAAACAACACTCCCAAATCAAGGGTGCGCACCAATCAATCACAAAGTAATGAGTAGTTTATGAAGAAGTGTGTTCGCTCGAGGTAGCTAACCCCATTTGGCCCGGCACGGCTCCTGTTTCAGTCATTTCCAATTTGACACAAGTGTCAAGGTCATCCATTATCGTTCTCTTTCTTCAATCATCAACGTACATCATTTCAACCACTTTATTCTGGATCACTCTCCGCGTATAGTTATTAAAGTGGTATTCGGTTTAGACAGTGAGTATGTCCCTAACCGATTCCGGTCTCTTTAATAACCTTCGTAATTATTTCACCGATTGGTCGTTTAATAAATTTCAAAACCAAATCAATTCAATTTCAATTTAAATTTGTAAATCAACATTTCATTTGTCTTTCCAAACAACTTCCAAAATTTTACGTTTCATAACTTCAAAATTTCCATTTCAAAACTCTATAATTCAATTTCAAAATTTGTTTTAAAGCAATTCAAATATTTATTTGAATTCGAATACAAGTTTAAATTTAAACTCATTTATCAATTACGTTCAATGCTCGTTAAGTTAATTTATCTTCTAAAACAATTTCCATTTGACCTCTAATTCATTAAATCAATTACTTACGTTCAACTTATTATATCAAAGCTTACAAATTCAATTAAGTTAAATTTGTCAAATCAAATTCTTTTAAGTTACAAGTCTTACATTTGTTTTCAACAAAACGCAATTTTTTATTTCTTGTTAAAGAAATTCAATTCCACTTATTCATTTACTTAATTACAAATTTCAAAAACTCAATTAATAAAGGAACTTAATTCCACTTATTCAAGAAGTTCAATTTCACTTATTAAAGAATTCAATTTAGTTTAGTTTATTAAATAATTCAATCTTATCCACTTACCAAGTAATTCCAAAACTTAATTATTATCAATCCCAAATTTAATTATTAATAATTCCAAATTTAATTATTAATTTATAAATTTTTCTTTTTTTTTCTTCACAACGTTCTTTCATCAAAATTTAAATTCCAGTTTATTTCCAAACTTTATTTTCATTCAGATAAAATCCTTATTTTATTTCAAATCAAATTATTGACCAATCGGGTTTTAGTAAATTTCTATCCAAAGTCAAGTTTATTTGGGTATTTATCATTTCAACCCGATTCCATTTCAATTCAAAAATCAAAGCATAGCAAAGGGAACTTGCAGTGTGATAGCTGGGATGGTGTCAAAGTAAATAAGCAAGCAATAGCAACCATACATAACAATTCAACAATTTATTTAAATAATCCTGAAATAATCGTATTAATTTACATTTGTTATTTATGCAAATTAATATAATTATTCCTAGAATCTACACTATCATTTCATGTAGATTAAAGATTGTTATATTACGGTTTTTCACTTGTCGTTCAATTTCAATTTTTTATACTACAACAATTAATCCAATATACGTTCAAAGGTTCAAAGTGTAGTTTATCAAATTCCACAAGCCAATTAACCGAACAACTAAAAGGGGTCATATTTAACTAATCAATATTCATTATATAAAGGGGTCAAGTTTAGCAAACAAAATTCGACATATATAATCCATTTTAAGTTGTTGACTATCCTATACCAACTTCAACTTGCATATTATTTATCACTTAACAATAACAATTAACATCAAATTTTATCATCACATAGCAAACATTCATCAACCAAACTTGTATAAGAATATAGTCGCGAAAATTAATTCACCTTCCGTGGATAAAGAAATTTGACGGCGAAGCACAAAGAAGCACGAATAGAGTAGGTACAATACGAACAACGGACACTGCAAATATCGACAAAAAGAAAGACGATATTAATTCAATGAACGTTCATATATAATTTATAAAATTATATAGATGTACTTACCGACGATGTAGAAAGAACGAAAGCTGAAAATCGATGCTGCAGCAAATGGAGCTCAAACGGTTGCTGTAACAACAGAGGAAAGAAAGATGGGTTACTACTATTCAGCAACAAATATATACTCCGTACATATTTCTTGGTAACAAATTGAAAGCTACAACACACTTCCATCTTTCCATAAAGCAACACTGTTCATTTTGTTTTTAAACAAAGTTTGATTTTTATTTTTATTTTTAAAAAAAGAGACTCAATTTCTTTTTCACTGTTGAACGCAAGGCTACCACGGGCCGAGGGCGGAGTACGTGGCCGGAACGAACGACTGGCAGGGTTTTTGGCGGGGCTGCACGGAAGGTGGCTGGGGCGACGGAGTGTGACGTGGGAGGGTGTCGGGTTCGATGGAGTCGGTTTGCAGGGAGGCGGGCGTTGTATCAGGTTGCGGCGAAGTGGCTGGGGTGGGCGGTGTTGAGCTGGAGGAGGTGGAGTTGAGCTGGAGGAGCCGGAGTTCGTGCGGGCAGGAGTCAGGCGGCGTGACTGGGTGAGGTGGTGGGGCTGGGGAAGTGTGCGCGCGTTTCGGTGGTGAGAGGCGAACGGAGGCTGGGAGGTTATGGGAACGGTCGGGGAGGAAGGAGTGGTGACAGGCCGTGAGAGAGAAGGATGGAGTGGTCAGAGCGGCTGTCGCTTGGGCGGAGGAGGAGAGCGGAGAGGAAGAGAGGCGTAGACGTGGGCGAGAGGAGGGGAAGGCGGGATGATGAGGCCATGAGTTGGCTCGAGGTCGGAGGATTGTCGGCATGTGGATGAGCGTGCTGCGGTGACGGGCGTTGCGGTGGGAGGAAGTGGACGAAAAAAAACGGAGGAGAGACATTGACGAGGCAGCTGGGAAGGTGGTGATGCCGACGTGGGTTGCGCGAGTGGAAGAGGTGCGGTGGAGACGCAGCTCGGTGGTGGATCGGCTAGGGTAGAGTTTCACGTTGAGGGGAGAGACACGGTCTGGAGGAGGTTGATGATAATTTGGCCATTGAAAATTTAGAATGCAAAGTGACAGAGGGAGGAGCCGAAACACATTCTACTTTTTTTTTTGGGAAAACTTTGTCTGAGGGAAAATGTGAGGGAGGGAGAGAAAAATGAAAGATGAATGAGAAGAGAAGAGTTCGTACCTGACAGTGAATGGAATTGAACAGGTGTTTAATTTCTTATTTAAATTTTTGCCACAATCAATTCTCTCCGAATTTCCAAACGTCACGTACATTCCCAAGCCAACTACTAGCTTCCAACTACCCTCTTTATTACACCAGCTAAGATTTTATTTTTCAAATTTCAAATGGATACGGGTTTAAGATTTGGGCTGAGAATCGTTTAACCGGTCCATCCGTAACGGTTAAATTAACGTGACGATTTCCGTCGGACTCCGATTCGCACGAATAAATATACCATTTTGATCAGCGCGACGAGGCGCTTCCAACGGTACACAGATAATTGTGGTACGATTGAATTACAAAATTTCGAATTTTATATTAGCGGGAAAATGCAGGAAAACGCCGAAAAATAAGATCGACGGAGCTAAAGAAGTCCGAATTTTGGAAAACCAAAAATGGCGCCTTGCTCAGAAGATGAATTAGAATTTTTCTATGTAAAAATATTCAGGTTCGGAAGATAAAATTTTTGGCACTTTAAAATGAACTGATATACAATAAAACGCGAACGAAATTTACTGCGATATTTTATGATAAAACTTTACCCATATCTATAACTAACTAGGCACATTTTATAAACAAAGTTTGGATGTTAATTGAGATCGTATGTAAATTTCACATTTTATAATAAAATAATGGATTTAAATTTTTTTAAATTGGGTCGGAAATTCAGGGTCGTTACACTCTCCCCCACTCAAAACTTTTCGTCCTCGAAAAGGAACGAGACGGGTGAAGTAAGAACGAAGTAAGCAGAAAACTCAAGATAGATTTTAAGAAAATTGAATTATACCTGAAATTAGTAATTCGGGGTTTGAATCCCGAATACTATCCTCAGTTTCCCATGTGCAATCTCGGTCATCTGCACTCCACTGGTCTTTGACCAGATTGACCAACTTCCTTCTAAGTTGCTTTGTCTCTCGATCGACTATCCGAAGTGGCTTTCGCTCAATAGTCAAGTCAGGCTCAATAACTATCTCTTCCAGCTGTGTGGTGGGAATGGTCATGGATGGATCGCGCACAACTTTGCGGAGATGTGAGACGTGGAACACATTGTGCACACCGGCAAACTTTTCTGGCAATGCAATTCTATAGGCCAAAGTTCCAACCCTTTCCGTAATCTCAAACGGGCCAACAAATCTAGGAGCAAGCTTTCCCTTTCTTCCAAATCGAATAACATTCTTCAAAGGCAACACTTTCAAAAATACTTCGTCTCCTATACTGAATTCGAGATCTCTCCTCCTTCTATCAGCGTAGCACTTCTATCTATCCTGTGCCGTCTTTATCTTCTTCCTGATTTCTTCAACTTTCTCGGAAGCTTCCATAATCATTTCTGGACCAAGCACCAATCGGTCTCCAGACTCAATCCAACAAGCTGGCGATTTGCATGGCCGTCCATATAAGGCTTCGAACGGTGCCATACCAATGCTTGCCTGATTAATTAAGATAATTAATTCCAATTCAAATATACTTATTCAAATTTGAAATTCGATTTCTTTACCTGATAACTATTATTATAAGTGAATTCAACCAAATGGAGATGGTCTTCCCAAGATCCACCAAAGTCTATAATACAAACTCGGAGTAGGTCTTCCAAAATCTGATTCACCCTCTCAGTTTGACCATCTGTCTGAGGATGATAAGCTGTGCTCAGATTCAGTTTGGTGCCCAAAGTATCCTGAAATGCTTTCCAGAATTTACTAGTGAAAATAGGATCTCTATCGCATACGATACTGGATGGTACACCATGAACTTTAACTACTTCTCTCATGTATATCTCGGCCAAACTCGAAGCAGTACGAGTGGTCTTGACTGGAATAAAGTGGGCGGATTTCGTCAGTCTATCGACAATCACCCAAATGCTTTCGTTACCTTTCCTAGTCCTTGGTAGCCCATCAATAAAGTCCATAGAAATCTGCTCCCACTTCCAACCTGGAATCTCTAGTGGTTGAAGCAAACCTGCTGTCCTTTTGTGATCAGCTTTAACTTGTTGGCAAGTTGTGCACCTGCTAACATAGGTAGAAATATCGCGCTTCATCGCACTCCACCAATATAGCTTCTTCATATTTTGATACATCTTTGTGACACCAGGATGAAATGAAAGCGAAGATTGATGGTTTTCTCTCAGCACTTCCTATCTTAGACCATCAACATTAGGAACACAAATACGATTGTCAATCCTCAACACTCCATTACTATCGACTTGTGCACCCAATTTATCATCAGCATTTCCAACTCTTCCGAGAACTATTTCTTTGATGCGATAAAGCAAAGTGTCCTCGTATTGCTTGGCTATAATACGATCCATAAGAGCTGGGGAGACGGAAAGTTGGAATAACATTCCTTCAACCAAATTACAACATGTCATTGCTTGGTTTCTGCTCAAAGCATCGACTACGGCATTTGCTTTCCCCGGAGTGTAGTTAATATCAAGATCATATGCAGTTAGAAATTCGAGCCATCAGACTTGTCTTTGGTTCAAATCCTTTTGCGAGAAGATATATCTCAATGACTTATGGTCAGTGAATAACTCAAATTTTGTTCCCAATAGATAGTGCCTCCATAGCTTAAGAGAAAATACAACCGCAAGAAGCTCTAAATTGTGTGTTGCATAATTTGCTTCATGGGTCTTTAATTGGCGACCAGCATAAGAAATGACTTTTCCATTCTGCATTAAAACTGCTCCTAACCCATCCCGATAGGCATCAGTATAAACGGTCAATCCTTCGCTACCGTCAATAACCGTGAGAACTGGGGCGGAGGTCAACTTCCGCTTCATCTCATTGAAAGCTGCTTCGCACTTTTCACTCCAAGTAAATTTTACATTCTTTCTGGTCAGTGCGATAAGTGGTGCGGCAATTCGGGCAAAATTTTCTATAAATCTGCGATAATAGCCGGCCAAGCCCAAGAAACTGCGAATATCTGTGGGAGTTTTGGGAGTCTCCCAATCCTGCAAATTCAAAGGATTCGAATTTAGATAGTGATGAGATGTTTAGGTAGAATTGGAAAGTAAGGATAGACTTACATTGATTACAGCGATCTTAGCTGGATCGACTGAAATCTAGTTCTCCAAGACAATATGGCCAAGGAACTGAACTTCATCTTTCCAAAAGTGGCATTTCGAAAACTTGGCTTTTAGCTGATGACTGCGAAGAGTTTCAAGAACAAAAGCCAAATGTGACCTATGCTCTTTCTCATCCTTAGAGAAGACTAGAATATCATCGATGAAAACAAGAACGAACTTGTTAAGAACATCCCGGAAAACTCTATTCATTAAGTCGACGAAATAGGCTGGAGCATTAGTAAGACCGAACGGCATAACCAGCCATTCAAAGAAACCATTTTCAGTGCGGAATGCTGTTTTAGGAATACTCTCCTCAGAAATTCTGAGTTGGTGAAAACCGGTAGCCAGATCGAGTTGGGAGAAAACTTTAGCTCCATGGAGCTGGTCGAATAGATCGTTGATGCGGGGCATTAGATATATATTCTTGTGTGTGAGCTTGTTCAGCTCTCTATAGTCTACACACATTCTGAGAGAGCCATCTGACTTGGTGACAAATACAACTGCAGCTCCCCATTCTGAATGACTTCACCGTATCAAGCCTTTAGCAAATAAATCTTCAATTTGAGCATTAAGTTCTGCCTTCTCCTTAGGAGCCATTCTTCTGGAAGGGAGAACTACTGGTCGGGCACCAGGAATAAGATCAATGCAGAATTCGATTTCCCGTGGAGGTGGTAGAGAATTTACTTCTCCAAACACATCAGAAAAGAATTGAACAACTGGAGTAGAGCTTAGTTCATTTGGATGAGAGTCAAGAGAGAATATAAAACTCCCAGCACATTCTTGAGGTGATTTACCTTTAATAACTAAAGGTATACTCTTGTCGTCAATTAGAGAGACGGTTCGAGCTTTGCAAGAGATAACGGCTTCGAAATTTTGTAGCCAGTCAACTCCTAATAGGATATCGAATGCCTCGAATCCAAGGACATAAAAATCCCAAGTGAAATGGTGCATGCCATACATAAGCGTGACATATTTGCATACCCTTTTGAGGTTAGCGGGTCCTCCAATGGGATTCGATACACATAAGAAAGTAGATGCAAGGATGGGTTCCAATCCAAGTTTATTGCACAAATCAATAGATATGAAACTATGTGTTGCTCCGGTATCAAATAGAACTTTAACGGATAAAGTATGCAACATAAAAGTACTCTGTAATGTACCTTGGTTATCACTTGGAGCAGGTGGGGTAGGAGGATCACGGGTGGAAGAAGTCATAGAAAATACTCCAGATGTCTTGCCCTTTTGATACAAGGGACAATCCTTCTTGAAATGGCCCGGCTGTAAACAGACGTGGTAGAGGTTGTTCCTGGTAACCTGAGGCGGTGGAATGGCGGCACTGGCAGGAGTTGGACAACTGTTGGCATAGTGACACTTCTGGTCGCACTTGAAACAAGTGATGGAGGATAAGTCAATGGGCTTTTTCTGAGAATAGCCAAGCCTGGTTGTCTTCTGCCAGTTCTTCTTCTATTGCTCAAAGTTTGGCTTCCTCTTCCCAGTCTGACTAGAAGATGGCTGAGTAACTGGAGCCTTGGTGGCTGATGTTCCCTTCGGCTTCCCTTCATACCTAAGAGCAAAATCCATCAACTCGGTGAAAGTGCCATGGACATGAGCTGTGAGGAGATCGTAATACTCTGAACGTGCTCCATGGATGAATTTCTCATTCTTCAGCAGTGGTGTATCAATCAAGCCAGGTCCGAACTTGGAGAGTTCGTTAAACTTTCTTTCATACTCGGAGAAAGTCACGTTGCCCTGCTTGAGGTCCATAAATGATCGATAAAGCTGGGCCTTTCCAGCAGCTGACATCCACTGAGCCATAAAGGAATCCCTATTTACAAGCGATATAAGATGAGTCAAAATTTGACGAGATAGAAGGAGTAAATTTGGCTGTAATTCAGATAGATTTCTACCTAAACCGAGCCCAAGTGATAGTTTCCTCGTCAGTATGGGAGGTGACTGACTCCCACCAATCCTGTGCCGCATCCTGAAGTTTCCAAGCGGCCAATTGATGCTTCTGCGCGTCAGTAATCTCAAGACTAGTGAAGATCCTTTCCAGGCTCTTCAGCCATTGTTGTGCTCCTATGATGCTCTCGGAACCAGAGAATTTGATGCCGCCAAGCTGGGTGTATTCCTTGCTAAGAGTAGAAAACTTGACTGCGGGAGCTGGGGCACGTGGTTCGGGAGCATTTCCTCTACCCCCACCTCTAGTGTTCCTTCTGGTACTCATCCTGGAATACCAAAAGTGATTTAGAATCAAAGATAGCAATTTATAGAACTTAAGGCAATTCTAATCAAACGAATTCAATAAGAAGGATGGAATCAAAGGATATGGATTCTGCAGTGATTCTCCTCATTCTAGGGTTTGGTTACCCTATCTCTAATGAGCTTTAAAACTCCACAGACTAAGGTTTTCGGGAACCAAAGCTCCGATACCAACTGTAACAACCCGTATATTTGGACCATTTAAATTGACAATAATCCACACATGTCAACTTAAATAGTACAAAACATGAATTATTAATGGAGTATATATATATAAATGAGAATCATCGCAGAATCACAGAAAATATAACATAACAGAATAGTGCAGCGGAATTACAACATAGTCATAGAGTAGTTCATGAAGCTACCCATAAATACAACAATGTCTCAAATAAAATGAAATAGGACAACGTAGATGTCCAATAGTGTCCAAATAGAAAGAACAATATTGATAAGATAAATATGATGATAGTCTTCGGTCTTCAGCTCCAAATAGAACAGGAACACCAATCCTCAGTCTGGTCCGAGCATAAGCACAAACAAACACTCGAATCAGGACATATATTCTTATACAGATAATATGATTCAGAATTTGAAATAACAATAACTCAAAGATGAGTGGAATAAACATCTTTCAGGATCCGTTAAACTATTTATACATAGTAGTGTACGATAAGTATATAATGTCTAACAATAAAGTAAATTATCAAGGTAGTGTTAAAGCGTCACCATTATTCCCCTTAACACATTTTATATAAGCATCATAGTCTATACAACACTGTAAACTCCACCGTAAACTAGTGGGCTATCAGGGAGTACTCCATAGGTATAATACGAAACAAATTCGTAGTGGTCGCGTATAGGGATACAAGTATGACAAGGCACATGAGGCAATACCCAAGGTAGTGAAACTACCGTTTGCCTGATCCGGACTGGTGAGAATGCATCGTCGCAACGATCGCAACACCGCGAAACAACACTCCCAAATCAAGGGTGCGCACCAATCAATCACAAAGTAATGAGTAGTTTATGAAGAAGTGTGTTCGCTCGAGGTAGCTAACCCCATTTGGCCCGGCACGGCTCCTGTTTCAGTCATTTCCAATTTGACACAAGTGTCAAGGTCATCCATTATCGTTCTCTTTCTTCAATCATCAACGTACATCATTCCAACCACTTTATTCTGGATCACTCTCCGCATATAGTTATTTTGAAAAGCAATGGGCTAAGGGAGCCCAGCCCTTTTATTAACATTCACCAAAAAGTACATAGAGAATACATGCAAAAATTCTGATCAACAAAGTAACATAACATAGCACACTGGCTTTACAAAACCTTGCAACAGTACAAAACAAAAAATAGCACACTACACCATAGACAATTTCAATTACACAAAAAATCATCTCAGCCTTGCAACCCTTTTCCGAATTCTCTTATGTATCTTACTGAATAACACATCTTCATTCTCTAATTTCTGTTCAAAAATCCTGCTATTTCTTTCTCTCCAAATTTCATAAACAAATGTCTTTAGAACCATCAACAGAATTTCAGATTTTGCACACTTCCATCTTGTTGCCTTAAAGATATTATACCATTCTATTCTTGAATCTTTTATTGGTCTATAAAAGTTTCCATTGGCAAGTAATCTACTCCACACCTTAAAAGTAAAATTACACTCAAAAAATAAGTGTGTATTTGATTCAGAGAAGGACTGACAGAAAACACATTCATCATTATTGAGTAAACCAAGTTTCAATAGCTTCTGTTTTGAGTTGACTGCATTAGCCATTATTTCTTTCTCTCCGCGTATAGTTATTAAAGTGGTATTCGGTTTAGACGGTGAGTATGTCCCTAACCGATTTCGGTCTCTTTAATAACCTTCGTAATTATTTCACCGATTGGTCGTTTAATAAATTTCAAAACCAAATCAATTCAATTTCAATTTGTAAATCAACATTTCATTTGTCTTTCCAAACAACTTCCAAAATTTTACGTTTCATAACTTCAAAATTTCCATTTCAAAACTCTATAATTCAATTTCAAAATTTGTTTTAAAGCAATTCAAATATTTATTTGAATTCGAATACAAGTTTAAATTTAAACTCATTTATCAATTACGTTCAATGCTCGTTAAGTTAATTTATCTTCTAAAACAATTTCCATTTGACCTCTAATTCATTAAATCAATTACTTACGTTCAACTTATTATATCAAAGCTTATAAATTCAATTAAGTTAAATTTGTCAAATCAAATTCTTTTAAGTTACAAGTCTTACATTTGTTTTCAACAAAACGCAATTTTTTATTTCTTGTTAAAGAAATTCAATTCCACTTATTCATTTACTTAATTACAAATTTCAAAAACTCAATTAATAAAGGAACTTAATTCCACTTATTCAAGAAGTTCAATTTCACTTATTAAAGAATTCAATTTAGTTTAATTTATTAAATAATTCAATTTTATCCACTTCCCAAGTAATTCCAAAACTTAATTATTAAAAATTTCAAAACTTAATTATTATCAATCCCAAATTTAATTATTAATAATTCCAAATTTAATTATTAATTTATAAATTTTTCTTTTTTTTTTCTTCACAACGATCTTTCATCAAAATTTCAATTCCAGTTTATTTCAAAACTTTATTTTCATTCAAATAAAATCCTTATTTTATTTCAAATCAAATTATTGACCAATCGGGTTTTAGTAAATTTCTATCCAAAGTCAAGTTTATTTGGGTATTTATCATTTCAACCCGATTCCATTTCAATTCAAAAATCAAAGCATAGCAAAGGGAACTTGCAGTGTGATAGTTGGGATGGTGTCAAAGTAAATAAACAAGCAATAGCAACCATACATAACAATTCAACAATTTATTTAAATAATCCTGAAATAATCATATTAATTTACATTTTTTATTTATGCAAATTAATATAATTATTCCTAGAATCTACACTATCATTTCATGTAGATTAAAGATTGTTATATTACGGTTTTTCACTTGTCGTTCAATTTCAATTTTTTATACTACAACAATTAATCCAATATACGTTCAAAGGTTCAAAGTGTAGTTTATCAAATTCCACGTGCCAATTAACCGAACAACTAAAAGGGGTCATATTTAACTAATCAATATTCATTATATAAAGGGGTCAAGTTTAGCAAACAAAATTCGACATATATAATCCATTTTAAGTTGTTGACTATCCTATACCAACTTCAACTTGCATATTATTTATCACTTAACAATAACAATTAACATCAAATTTTATCATCACATAGCAATCATTCATCAACCAAACTTGTATAAGAATATAGTCGTGAAAATTAAATCACCTTCCGTGGATAAAGAAATTTGACGGCGAAGCACGAAGAAGCACGAATAGAGTCGATACAATACGAACAACTGACACTGCAAATATCGACAAAAAGAAAGACGATATTAATTCAATGAACGTTCATATTTAATTTATAAAATTATATAGATGCACTTACCGACGATGTAGAAAGAACGAAAGCTGAAAATCGATGCTGCAGCAAATGGAGCTCAAACGGTTGCTGTAACAACAGAGGAAAGAAAGATGGGTTACTACTATTCAGCAACAAATATATACTCCGTACATATTTCTTGGTAACAAATTGAAAGCTACAACACACTTCCATCTTTCCATAAAGCAACACTGTTCATTTTTTTTAAACAAAGTTTGATTTTTATTTTTATTTTTAAAAAAAGAGACTCATTTTCTTTTTCACTGTTGAACGCAAGGCTACCACGGGCCGAGGGCGGAGGACGTCGCCGGAACGAACGGCAGGCAAAGTTTTTGGCGGGGCTGCATGGAAGGCGGCTGGGGCGGCGAAGTGTGACGTGGGAGGGTGTCGGGTTCGATGGAGGCGGTTTGCAGGGAGGCGGGCGCTGTATCAGGCGGCGGCGAAGTGGCTGGGGTGGGCGGTGTTGAGCTGGAGGAGGCGGAGTTTGTGCAGACGGGAGTCAGGCGACGTGACTGGGTGAGGTGGTCGGGCTGGGGAAGTGTGCGCGCGTTTCGGTGGTGGGAGGCGAACGGAGGCTGGGAGGTGATGGCAACGGTCGGGGAGGAAGGAGTGGTGATAGGCCGTGAGAGAGAAGGATGGAGTGGTCGGAGCGGCTGTCGCTTGGGCGGAGGGGAGAGTGGAGAGGAAGAGAGGCGTAGACGCGGGCGAGAGGAGGGGAAGGTGGGATGCTGAGGCCATGAGTTGGCTCGAGGTCGGAGGATTGTCGGCAAGTGGATGAGCGTGCTGCGGTGACGGGCTTTGCGGTGGGAGGAAGTGGACGAAAAAAAAACGGAGGAGAGACATTGACGAGGCAGCCGAGAAGGTGGTGATGCCGACGTGGGTTGCACGAGTGGAAGAGGTGCGGTGGAGAAGCAGCTCGGTGGTGGATCGGCTAGGGTAGAGTTTCACGTTGAGGGGAGAGACACGGTCTGGAGGAGGTTGATGATAACTTTGGCCACTGAAAATTTAGAATGCAAAGTGACAGAGGGAGGAGCCGAAACACATTCTACTTTTTTTTTTGGGAAAACTTTGTCTGAGGGAAAATGTAAGGGAGGGAGAGAAAAATAAAAGATGAATGAGAAGAGAAGAGTTCGTACCTGACAGTGAATGGAATTGAACATGTGTTTAATTTCTTATTTAAATTTTTTCCACAATCAATTCTCTCTGAATTTTCAAACGTCACGTACATTCCCAAGCCAACTACTAGCTTCCAACTACCCCCTTTATTACACCAGCTAAGATTTTATTTTTCAAATTTCAAATGGATACGAATTTAAGATTTGGGCTGAGAATCGTTTAACCGGTCCATCCGGAACGGTTAAATTAACGTGACGATTTCCGTCGGACTCCGATTCGCACGAATAAATATACCATTTTGATCAGCGCGATGAGGCGCTTCCAACGGTACACAAATAATTGTGGTATGATTGAATTACAAAATTTCGAATTTTATATTAGCGGGAAAATGCAGGAAAAACGCCGAAAAATAAGATCGACGGAGCTAAAGAAGTCCGAATTTTGGAAAATGAAAAATGGTGTCTTGCTCAGAAGATGATTTAGAATTTTTCTATGTAAAAATATTCAGGTTCGGAAGATAAAAATTTTCGCACTTTAAAATGAACTGATATACAATAAAACGCGAACGAAATTTACTGTGATATTTTATGACGAAACTTTACCCATATTTATAACTAACTAGGCACATTTTATAAACAAAGTTTGGATATTAATTGAGATCGTATGTAAATTTCATATTTTATAATAAAATAATGGATTTAAAATTTTTAAATTGGGTCAGAAAATCAGGATCGTTACACTACTTATCCTTGACTTTATTGGGTTTGAAGTTTTACTCTGTATGAATTGGTTATCTGAGTATAAAGCTATTCTTGATTGTGTTAAGAGGACGGTAACTGTATGAACCAACTTCGGGAGGTTTATTGAAATATTGTGTGAAGAACCGAGTCTTGTAATCGATAGTTTAATGTATGCGCCAGATTCATCCAAAAATGTTTTAGAGACGATGCCGATTTTTAAGGAGTTTCAGGATGTTTTTAAAGAGGTAAAAAGTTTGCCCCACATCGGGATATTGAGTTTCGCATTGACTTGATTCCTGGTGCAAGGCCTGTTATAGACCCCATTCGAAGGATGACTCTAAAAGAGAAGGATGATTTGAGGAATCAAACCGATGAGTTGTTAATGAAAGGGTTGATTAGACCTAGTCGCTTAAGTTGGGGTGTAGCGGTAGTTTTCGTTGCAAAGTCTGATGGCTCCTTAAGGCTTTGTGTAGATTATCGAGACCTGAACAAGCGACGATTAAGAACAAGTACCCTCTTCCCCGAATAGATGACTTGTTCGATCAACTTCATGGTGCTCAAGTACTCGCAAATGCATCTAGCTACAGGATTCCACCAACTAAGCTTAGAAGAAGATTGCATTCCATTAATTGCATTCAGAGGTCCGGATTGTTTCTAAGAATGGTTGGTTATGCCTTTTGGGCTGACCAGTGCACGTGCTTAGTTTGTGGATCTCATGAATAGAGTGTTGAGAAATGTCCACAACAAATTCGTGTTGGTTTTTATTGACGATATTCTTATCTATTCAAAGACCGAGGAGGAACACGAAAGACGCCTGGAGATTGTGTCGAGGATATTAAGGTGATATGTGCTTAAAGCCAAATTCTCAAAATGTCACTTCTGGGAGAAAGAAGTAAGATTCCTTGGACATGTAGTGTCAAGGGATGGAATTTCGGTAGATCCAGGAAAGATTTCGGCTATACAAGATTGGAAGGAACCACAGACTCCGATGGATGTCCGCGACTTCTTAGGATTGGCAGGATATTACAGGAGGTTTATTCAAGACTTCTCAAAGATTTCCTCCCATTTAACAAAGTTGACTATGAAGACTGTTAAGTTTAACTGGACACCGAAATGCGAGGAAGAATTTAATGAGTTGAAGAAAAGATTAACCAATGCTCCAGTCCTAACTATTGCTGATGAAAGTGGCAGTTTAACTTTATATACCGATGCCTGTGGAGAAGGAGTAGGTGCAGTTCTGATGCAACATGGAAAAGGTATCGCTTATGCGAGCAGACAACTGAAGACTCATGAAAGGAATTATGCAACACACGACTTAGAATTATTAGCCGTTTTGTTCGCATTAAAAATATGGAGGCCTTATTTACTGGGTGAAAAGTTTGATCTCTTCACAAATCACAAATCTTTGAAGTATCTTTTCACTCAGAAGGCTTAAATATGAGACAACAACATTGGTTAGAATTTCTCGCGTCATATGATCTTGACATTTTATATACGCCTGAGAAAGCCAATCTGGTAGCGGAGTCGCTAAGCAGAAGGCATGCCGTTATAGCTTATTTAGTGGTATGTCCAATCTTGATTAATTGTATAAAGGAGAACCAGCTTAAGGATCCATTGATTGCAAGGATAGCCAAGGAAGTTAAGGAGAACATGATACCGGGAAGATGGACGAGATTCAATGTGGATGAGGAAGGAATTTTAAGAATACATGGCAGAATTTGTGTTTCGAATATTGATGGGATTAGGCAGGAAGTTCTAGCATAATGTCATAATTCTCGACTTACAATACATCCAGGAGTTACCAAGATGTATTGAGACATAAAGAGGACATTTAGGTGGGAAGGTATAAAGAGGGACATTTCCATCCATGTTAGTAGATATGCAAATTGTCAGCAAATCTAAAGCGATTAGCAAAAGACTGTTGGACTAATTAAACCTCTTGAGATTCCAACTTGGAAGTGGGACCAGATATCAATGGATTTCATTGACGGCTTACCACGAACAAGGAAGTGAAATGAAGGCGTTTGGGTTATCATAGATCGATTGACCAAAAGCGCACACTTTATTCCAGCAAAGCCAACAAGGACAACCTCGAGCTTAGCTAAAATATACATAAGAGAGGTTGTTCGATTACATGGAGTTCCGAACAACATAGTGAGTGATCGGGGTCCAATTTTTACCAGTCAGTTCTGGGAGGTATTACAGACAGCTTTGAGAATGAAGCTCGATTTAAGCACCGCATACCATCCCATAATTGATGGACAAAATGGAAGGGTAAATCGAGTATTAGAAGATCTTCCGAGAGCTTGTATTTTAGATTTTGGAGGTTCATGGGAAAATCATCTTCATATTGTGGAATTCTCCTACAACAACAACTACCAGGCAAGTATTGATATGGCACCTTATAAAGCTGTATATGGTCATCCATGTAGATCTTCAGCATGTTGGATTGAAACTGGAGATCAGTTAGTACTTAGTCTGATATGTTCGAGAAGCCTCAGAGAAAATAGATATGATTAGGAAAAAGCTGAAGTAAACTCAAAGTAGGCAAAAGAGTTACACCGATCAGAGATGTAGGAACTTAGAATTCTCAATTGGAGATTTTGTATTTTTGAAGATCTCTCCGATGAGGGGAATAGTGAGATTTAGGAGGACTGGGAAGTTAGCACCTCAATATATTGGACTTTTCCCATTCTTGAGCGGATTGGCCCACTAGCCTATCGAGTAGAATTCCAAGAAAGGTTATTGGGTGTACATAATGTTTTTCTCGTATCTCATCCGCGAAAGTATGTGTATGACCTAGAACAAATTATAGAGACAGCTGCCCAAGAAGATTTCGAAGTAGAACCAAACTTAACTATTATCAGACAACCTAATCGAATCATTGATCATGATGAGAAATATTAAGGAGAAAGGTTGTAAGATTAGTTAAAGTTCAGTGGAGTGGTGATGCTGAAGACTGCACTTAGGAAACTAAGGATAGATTAAGAAAATCTTATCCTAAGTTTAGAATTGATACATAGTTTTCATATTGTATCGATGCAGTGTACTCACTGCCTGTGGTGTAGTCACTTATCAAATCTTTGTATTCCATCGTGTCTAATATATTTCTTTATGAGTTATCTTCTTCTTGTCATAAATTTCGAGGATGAAATTCTTTTAAGGAGGAAAGTCTGTAACAACCCGTGAATTTATCACTTTGGAAAATAATATTTAATTTAAAAATATTCAAATATAAGGCTTTGTAACACAAATTATAATATTTTAAACAACGATTAATAATGATAATCTTATTTTGAATAAGTAATTACAAAAATATACTCTTTCGAAAAATATCGATAAAGTGATCGAAAATCGTTATATCGATAAACTGATTTTTAACCATCAGAAATTGCACATGAGTCTGGATACATACATTATTTATCCATATAAGTAAGAATATGTAATAAAGTAATTTATTTTATTTTTGGAAATAAAATGTTTTTATGACATCATCAATGATATCATCATTTGCAAATAATCAAATTTTGAATTTAAATTAAGTTTAAATGATTTAATAATTATCTTAAAATAAAATGAGGCCCTTTGGATTATTCAATAATAATAGAAATATTATTTTCAAACTGTGTTTACCAATATATATAGTTTAACTAAGAAGTGAAAATATGACCGAAAATCGAAATTGGAATACGTGAGATTTCACGTAAAGAAGTTATGCAACATTGTTGATTATATATGACATATATATATATACACACACACACACACACACATCCATGAACATATGAAAACACTTAAGAATTACCAATTACATTTCATATTTACTAATGGTAAAATAATATAAATATTATGATATTTATTTACAAATATCATGATATTTCCTAAACCAAAACAAACAAAACTCTCCATCACTTGTACACACATAGGTAACACATGGTATGGCACATGAGGGGGGTATGTTTGGGCCATGTGGATGAGGTAGTAGGGTGATGCAATGGTGATGTGCAGCAAAAGAAATATCATGATATTATTTCTCACATTCTTTCCTATAAATACAAGCCATCCATCCTCACTTTCATTCACACTCTCTTCTCTAATTTTCTAAGTTTTCTTCATCTTCTTCCTCCTCTACATTAATAGCTTCCATGGCCTCTTATGAAATTCAAAAATAGTGTCGAAGTTCTGTCGAAATAAGTCATAAAATACAGAGAAATATACCACTTCGAGTTCGAGATCGAGTTAGTGATCTTCTCCTTCTTCTCCTACCATGGGTGTACCCATCTAAGTATCCCACCACCCTTGCAAGCCCAAGGCCGAACCTCTAGGAGTCTTAGTGCAAGATTCGTAAGCGGTTCCAGAATAGCGGAGCTATAGTCGATTGAAAGTTAGATCAAAAGGATATCAAGTGAGAAACTCTACTTATTTTTATTATAAATTATATGATGATAGGATATGTTTGCTATGATTGTTTTCTATGGTTGATAATCATGTTTGGATGTGATAATATGTTTGTTTGGTTGTGGAATAACTCACGTTAAATACACGTAGAATTTACACAAAGGAAATCACTTTCCTATATGAATTAGAAAAGTGTTACAGAATGGTTAAAACACTTTAAAATGATTTAAAAAGGTTTATAAATGTTTTATAAACATTAAAATTCAATTCGGAAAAGTTTTGACAAGATATGAAATTGGAATCAAAAATAGGCGCGCCGCATAACGGTAGTTCGTGATTTTACGTCATAAAAGTTAAAACAACGTGCAAAGTGGAATATAGCTCGGAATAATTTGAAATAAGAATTTTTCGATCTCTTATAACTATGGTTTTAAAATAAAGATTTCATTAAGTAAAATTTTAGATGTGTCCAAACCAATTTTTCAAAACATCGCGCTTTGGCAGTTCGGAAACCAAAATGGCAAAATCTTTAAAATGGATATTTTTAAATCGTTTAAAACATGAAAAAAAATTCCATAAATATATTAAAATGTTTTAAAAGGGATTTGAGTTATAAAAATGGACATATGTGGAATGAAGTTAATGTTTTGATCAAAGAAGCTTTTAAAAACACTATTCCTAACATAATTTTTTCAGCAGTTTTTGTTAACTTTTGAAATCAAGATTTAAACTTGGGATTTTCTTCCCAAATATTTTTCAAATGTTTTTCAAATAATAAATCAAGTATTTTAAAAGAATTTAGAGTTGATCAAATAACTTGACCACCTTATGGGTGATAGAGAGATAGTCTTTAGACCCGAGCTTGGACAACTAGTGTCTGGGTTCCGCTCTAGCTATTCGGACTGGCCCAACGGAGGGGATAACAAATTCAATTTACTACCACATTTCCTAGATAAAAGGAGATTTGGAGATTTACAAAAGTTAAACAAGATTTTGGTGATATATGAAATGTATTGGTTAAACTCTGTATTAAATTCCGAGGAGGGAACTCGTACTATCCGTGTGAATTTAAAAGGTGATTTCACCATTATTCGACGAATAGTACAGGTTGAATATGGAAATTAATATTGAAGTATAATTAGTATTATTTCCATCGATCCTTTTATTCAATACTAACTGGTTTGGATGTACAGTAAATGATGTCTTAAATAACATTGTTTTTGACCCATTAAAGATATGTTTTGGAAATGTAAAATCTTTCTTAAGATTTGAATTATATTTCCTTAAGTAATTAAAGATGAAATGTTTTTGTATTTCCAAAGTTAAAAAGGGGTTTTAATTAACCAAAGGATTTGATAAAAGAGGTTTAATTATCCGGTATATACTGAAACATGATATGATTTAAAGATGTAAATCTCTAACGAGATATTTTACTTGGATTAAAGATATTGATTAATTGAATAATAATCACCTATATGCTTGACATCTTTTATCGATAATTGGTTCGGAGAAACCATGATTAGATTTGGATGATTCCTATCTGAAAACCACTTCAAACCAATATACATCCGAAAGTAAAGACATACCGAAGACAATGATTTTGAAGATGGATATCTTCATAATGTAGGGTTGCTTGCCATTAACCTCGTGATTCCCATATTATATACATATGTTGGAGTAGTACCTTCGGTTTGTCCTGTTCCTGGATAACTTGTATGGAAGAATGTCTGACATTGCATTTCTAAGACCACGTACATTGATCTTTACAAATGTACATCTGTTGGTGGTGTAGGAGGCAACCCCTCCTATGCTTAACACCCTTGTCTAAGACGTACGAGCTTAGAGGTTGTACTTTTGTGGAAACAATAATGTGTTATTAGAATTGGAAGGTTTGTTGAGATACGTCAAAAGTGCATATAGGGTAGTATACACAAACTAGGTTAAGGCTCTGGAATGCAACATTGTGGAGTCAAATGTGCAAGTTGCTAGGCAAATTAGTATTGGAGATGTCCTTAATGTGGTTCTTACCCTAGTTGTAGTTTCAAGACCCGGTGCCGCTCTTGCACTCACATCGAGGGCAGATCTTGATGTTGTTCTTTAGTGGAAGAATGATTTGAAAGACTATTATGAGGCTAAGTTTATTGAGTTGAAGAATTATTATAGGAAAGGCTCAAAAACTACTGGGACTACTAAGAAAACAAAGGATCAGCTCTTGAATGAGATTGAACGGGTTAGGAGAGTAGCTATGGAGTGCGTGAATGCTCTTGAGAACAAAATTTCTACCTTAGAGTCACAACCCACTTTTGATACTGCTACCACTTTTCTAAGTAATTTGGATAGGGCTTCCTTAATGGAGCAACTACATAACGAGAAGGTAAAAATGGTTATGGCAGATACTGCTGTGAAGCGCGCAATTGATGTCTTCACTCGCTTCTGGTCTGGAATTGATTTGACCTTTTTATACAATCGTGCGGACTATGAGTTTGATCCACAAAACTATGGTGATTTTTAGGCCGGCGCTAATTATGACCCACATATTGCTTTTGGCAGCATTTCTCCCAGTAGCTCATTGGTTGTTATTACTGAGTTAGATGTCTCGTCTCCTACTCTCCAACTTAGGGACAGTCCTTCCCAGCGTCTGTTGTCAGATGCTTATTGTTGGCGGCAAAAGTGGCCACTAACACCCAAATAATGTGAAAGCACCACCAATCCAATAACAATACCAATCAAAGAATAATATAAGTTCGCAGATCATAGATTCAGTGCAGAAAAGTAAATGAACACACAAATTTTATAGTGGTTCGGCAAACTCTGGCCTACGTCCACTCCAATAATCTTATTATTTATACTGTAATATTACAAGTACAGTTATTCTTTCCTCAGAAAATTAGTGAATGAAGAGAAAAGAGTGATGAAGAACGGTCAGCCAAAAGATCCCCCAAAATGAACAATGAACGTTGTATTTATAGATGTAGATGACCAAATATCTCCCTGAAATTTCGACAGTAGAATCTCAAGATGTCGACGAGGCGACGCAGAAAATTACAAGGCCCAATTCACAAGGAATAGGAGTTGGCCCCAACCCCACTTAGAGGCTATAAGGCATGTTGCAAACCTCTGTTGGGGAACCCTGGTTGTTAGCTCCATGTTCCCAAAGTTACATGTATAGTTGACTTCTGGATTTTGTGATATCGATCGATTTCCATTGAGTTGTACCTCTAAGCTTATGCGATCCAATCCCTTGCATAGAGGGAGGGATCCAGCAATGAATGCCAAGCCGGCTGTATTCATAAGAGAAGACGTGCAAATATCTCACTCAAAATTCGGATCTGGAATCTCCAAGCCAAGACAACCCGACCCATAAAAATTCAGGTCAATCGCTCACTCCTAAGTGGAGTCA
This sequence comes from Allium fistulosum, assembly GCA_030737815.1. NCBI lineage: Eukaryota > Viridiplantae > Streptophyta > Magnoliopsida > Asparagales > Amaryllidaceae > Allium > Allium fistulosum. The sequence goes on from JASFAW010000015.1 coordinate 7,068,025, forward strand.
GTGCCGACCCCTTGTGTAGTTCCTCCTACTCCTCCACTTCATGTTTCCAAAGTCATTTCCCAAGTTGATGCATCATTTGTTGAGTTATTAAGTGATCATCGTTGGGTTGCGCTACCAATCCGAACGATCCATAGCCATATTAATCTGATCTTATCCCTTGCCTAGGGAAAGTGCCAATTTCATACTTAGACAATTCCAAGGTATCATCCATTTGAATCCGCTTGACCATCTTCTATAGCCTTGTTTATAATCGATCTCCAAGCCTGATAATCATCTCTCCAAGCTTTTTGCCTTGATGATCACGAAATCAATTTGGCCAAATCCGTTGGTATCCTACCTGGCCAAAAGGCGGTATAACATTTGCCCCACAAAACAAGCCTTATGGTAGGAAGGCATGTTTTGAATCACTATAATTCTGAAGTCTATAATCCATTGATTGTCGTATTTTCCAATCCAGAATCTAATCCATTGCCAAACCAAATTACCATAAGCCGTTCCGTGTTCGCTCGGGGGTTTGTTATTGAAACCCACAACTGCTCCGAGTCGATAGCCAATTCCAAATCCATTCCAAATCCGTAACTAAGTCCATGTCCATCCAAAGCCGATAACCAAGTCCATGGTCTCACCGGATCATTTTCCAAATCCGAAAACTCGATCTCTCTGGATCAATAGCCAAATCCAAGGTCTCGCCAGACCAATAGCCTGGTTCGTAGTCTCTCCAGAACGATCACAACCTTTTCGAGCTCTTACTAGACCCCGTCTTGTCACTCTCCGGCAAAGAGGGAACAACGACAAGTAAGCCATCCTGTCGCTCTCTGGTGAAGCGGCATCACTTCCTCCACTCCGGTTCAGTGTACCCTAAACATAACGCAATGTCATGGCCTGCCTAGGTCGATCGTGGTCTCTCCGGACCCTTACTAGACCCTATCCAGTCGCTCTCCGATAAAAGGGGGGATAACGACCAATAAGTATGAATAATGGCTTCTTCAGGCTGACGATGGTCTCTCCAGACCCTTGCTGGACCCCACTCACTCTTGGCGAGAAGGGCACAATGATAAGTTGGTCGATCCTATCGCTCTTCGACGAAGCAACATACTTCTTTCTTCTCTGGTCCTGTCTCTCCGCTCAGGACAACACGATTATTGGAGTACCCTTCTCCGGTCTTGATCCCCAGTCGAGGACTTAATCCATGTACGAGTCCATCCTATCACTCTCTGGGGAAGGGACTCACACCTTGCGGTTATTGTCCCGTCGCTTTGGTCGGGACAACCGTGACCTGTGGAGTATTATTCTCCAGCCTCGGTCCCCCAATCGAGGACTTAATCCATGTACGAGTCCATCATGCCGCTCTCCGGCGGAGGGACTCGCACCTTGCGGTTATTGCCCCATCTCTCTGGTCGAGACAACCTCGACCTGTTTTGTTCATCGCATTAATATGGATTTAAGTGTTTTAAGATCCGTTTATTATGGCGGTTCATTATCATCACAGAGCATGCCTAGGGACCGACCTCGATCCCATACATGTGTAAGTGAATTAGCCATTTTATCGTTATTATTTACTTAGTTCATGCCATCTCTATAAAGAGATGATGATCTGTGCACTTGAGCTGGGTTTTCTCCAATTTGTTGCGGATGATGGCTGCTCCTATTCCATCATCGATGTCCAATTCCTTTCAAATTCAACTAGAACCGTGCCCCCGATTCCTTGGCCGGGGTCTGCTCCTATTTTCTCTAATCCATGTTCAAGCCTACTAGTTTCTACTCCAAGTCCTGGATTCCAACTTTCGGCTGTTCCAGCATCCATACCAACCTACCCCCCGACTCCGCAAAGGTATTCCGGAACATACTCCTCTGGACGAGCATCCAAATTCTGATTTGTAACAAACTCTACAGCATTGACTGCAGGCCCACCAGCATCCTGACCGACCAAACCCGGGGGCATGCCTCCGAGCCCTTAGGGGTCAGAGCTGACACCTTTGGAGGGATCGTTGCCGACCCCTCCCAGTTGGCTGGGGACTGCCCCGGCTGCTCCACTCCCTTCTCCTGCCTATTTTCTCCATTTACATGATCCCAGTTCTAATTTTCCACAGATCCTGCTGCTCCAACTCCTTGATCCAAATCTCCTTTATCTCCAAATCCTTGGTTTTGCACTCCAACGGTTCCTATTGCTCCAGCCAGTCCAACCTGCCTGGGGAAATTCTGCATCATCTCCTCTTGCCTCTTCATCATCCGCTCATGCATAGTATTCACCATCGTTTTCATCTCCTCCCAAGTAATGTAGGCGGAGGTCTTATTAGCTCCAGCTCCTGAGGATTCCTCTTGACTTCCTCCATGGTGACTCCTTTCTACTAGAGCTCTCTTTGAAGATTGCCTAACCATTGTTCCAAATCCAAGTTCCAAATCTTTTCCAAATCAGCGGATGCAAGTATTCTCGGTGAAAGCACCAAAATTTTGGCAGAAAAATTGGTCACTAAAACCAAGTAATGTGAAAGCACCACCAATCCAATAACAATACCAATCAAAGAATAATATAAGTTCATAGATCACAGATTCAGTGTAGAAAAGTAAATGAATACGTGAATTTTATTGTGGTTCGGCATACTCTGGTTTACGTCCACTCCAATAATCTTATTATTTATACTGTAAGATTACAAGTACAGTTGTTCTTTCCTTAGAAAACTAATGAATGAAGAGAAAAGATCGATGAAGAATAGCCAGCCAAAATATCCCCCAAAATGAACAATGAAGCCTATATTTATAGGTGTAGACGACCAGATATCTTCCTGAAATTTCAGTAGTATAATCTCGAGAATTAGACGAGGCGACCTAGAAAATTCCAAAGCCCAATTCCCAAGGAATAGGGGTCGGCCCCAACCCTTCTTAGAGGCCACCTGGCATGTTGTGAACCCTCTGTTGGGTCCTCCTAGTTGTTAGCTCCATGTTCCCAAAGTTTCTTTTATAGTCGACTTCTGGATTTTAAGATATCAATCAATTTCCATTGAGTTGTACCATTACGCTGATGCGATCCAATCACTTACATAGAGGGAGGGATCCCTCAATGAATGCCAAGCCTGCTGTATTAATAAGAGAGATGTGCAAATATCTTGCTTGAAATTCGGATCTTGAATCTCCAAGCCAAAACGACCTGACCTACAAAAATTCAGGAAATCATCGCTCACCCCTACGAGGGGTCGGTGTCGGCCCCTCTTCCACACATTGTGGGGCCCAGCGATAACTTGTGTGGGTCCCTCTACTCCTCCACTTAATGTTCCAAAGTTGTTTCCTAAGTTGTTGCGTCGTTCATTGAGTTATTGAGCGATCGTCATTGGGTTATGCTGCCAATCCGAGCAATCCATAGCCATATTAATCCGATATGATCCCTTGCCTAGGGGAAGTGTCAATTCCATACTTACCCAATTCCAGGGTGTCATCCGTCTGAATCCACTCGACCATCGTCCATAGCCTTGTTTATAACAGATCTCCGAGCCTGAAAATCATCTCTCCGGGATTCCTGGCTTGATGATCACGAAATCCGTTGGTATACTTCCTGGCCAAAAGGCGGTATAACATTTGCCCCCAAAACAAGCCTTGCGGTAGGAAGGCATGTTTTGAATCACCATAAGTCCGAAGTCTAGAATCCATTGATAGCCGTATTTTCCAATCCAGAATCCAATCCCATTGCTAAGCCAAATTGCCATAAGCCATTCTGTGTTCGCCTGGGAGTTTGTTAATGAAACCCATGATTGCTGCGAATCGATAGCCAATTCCGAATCCATTCCGAATCCATTCCAAATCCATAACCATGTCCAGCCAAAGCCGATAACCAAGTCTATGATCTCAGGGGACCATTTGCCAAATCTAAAACCTCGATCTCTCCGGATCGTTAGCCAAATCCAAGGTCTCACCGAACCAATAGCTTGGTTCGTAGTCTTTTCAGACCGATTACAGCCTTTTTGGGCTCTTGCTGGACCCCATCTTGTCACTCTTAAGGAAAGGGGGAACAACGATAAGTAAGTCGATCTTGTCGCACTTCAATGAAGCGACATCACTTTCTACACTCCGATTCAGTGGCCCCTAACATAATGCGATGTCATGGCCTACCTAGGTCGATAATGGTCTCTCCGGACCCTTGCTGGACCCCATACATTCGCTCTCCAGCGAAAGGGGGAACACCGACCAATAAGTATGAATCGTGGCCTCTTCGGGCTAACCACTGTCTCTCCAGACCCTCGCTGGACACTACTCACTCTCCGGCGAGAAGGGGGCAACGATAAGTAGGCCGATCCTGTCGCTCTTTGGAGAAGCGACCTACTTCTTGCTTCTCCGGTCCCGTCTCTCCGCTCGGGACATAGCGCAATTTTTGGGGTATCCTTCTTCGGCCTCGATCCCCATTCGAGGACTTAATCCATGTATGAGTCCATCCTATCACTCTCCGAGGAAGGGACTCGCACCTTGCGGTTATTGCCCCGTCGCTCCGGCCGGGACAACCATAACCTGTGGGGTATTATTCTTCATCCTCGATCCCCCAATCGAGGACTTAATCCATGTATAAGTCCATCATGTCACTCTCCGACGAAGGGACTCGCACCTTGCGGTTATTGCCCTGTTTCTCCGGTCAGGACAACTGCAACCTATTTTGTTCATCACATTAATGTGGATTTAAGTGTTTTAAGATCCATTTATTATGGCGGTTCATCATCATATCAGAGCATGCCTAGGGACTGACCTCGATCCCATATATGTGTAAGTGACTTAACCATTTTATTGTTACTATTTACTTAGTTTATGCCATCCCAATCAAGAGATGACGATCTGTGCCCTTCAGCCGGGCTTGCTCCAATTTGTTGCAGATGATGGTTGCTCCTATTCCATTACCGCTGTTTGATTACTTGCAAATTCAACCAGGGTCGTGCCCCCAGTTCCTTGGCTGAGGTTTGCCGTCGGTCGCTCCAATCCACATTCAAGCCTGCTAGTTTCCGCTCCAAGTCCTAGATTCCAACTTTCGGCTGTTCCAACATCAATACTAACTTTACCTTGACTCCATAAAGGTATTCCAAAACATACTCTTTCGGATAAGCATCCAAATTCCGATTCACACCAAACTCCACAGGATTGACTGCAGGCCCACCAGCATCCTGACTGACCAGACCCTGGGTTATGCCCCCGAGCCCTTGGGGGTCGGTGCCGACCCCTCCGGAGGGATCGGCTCTGACCCCTACCTGTTGGTCGAGGAATGACCCCAGCTGCTCCATTCTGTTCTCCTACCTATTTGCTCCATTTACGCGATCCCGGTTCTGATTTTCCATAGCTCCTGCTGCTCCAACTCCTTGATCCCAATTCCATTAGCTCTAAATCCTTGGTTTTGCACTCCAGCAGCTCCTACTGCTCCAACCTGTCTAACCTGCCTGGGGAAATTCAACATATCTCCTCTTTCCTCTTCATCATCCGCTCCTGCATAGCATTTACCATTGTTTCCATCTCCTCCCTAGTGATGTAGGCGGAGGTCTGATTAGCTCTAGCTCCTAAGGATGCCTCCTGACTCCGTCCATGTTGATTCCTTTCTACTAGCGCTCTCTTTGAAGATTACCTAATTATTATTCCAAATCCAAGCTCCAAATCTTTTCCAAATCAGCAGGTGCAAGTATTCTCGGTGAAAGCACCAAAATGTTGGCGGAAAAATGGCAACAACACCCAACAAATATGAACGCACCACCAATCCAATGACAATACCAATCAGAGAATAATATAAGTTCACAAGTCACAGATTCAGTGCAGAAAAGTAAATGAACATGCGAATTTTATAGTGGTTCGGCAAACTCTGGCCTGCGTCCACTCCAATAATCTTATTATTTATACTGTAAGATTACATGTACAGTTTTTCTTGCCATAGAAAATTAATGAAGAAAGAGAAAAGAGTGATGAAGAATAGCCAGCCAAAAGATCCCCCAAAATGAACAATGATCCTGTATTTACAGGTGTAGACGACCAAATACCTCCCTGAAATTTCGACAGTAGTCACGAGATGTAGACGAGGCGACCCAGTAAATTCCAAGGTCTAATTCCCAAGGAATAAGGGTCGGCCCCGGCCCCACTTGGAGGCCATGTGGCATGCTGCAAACCCTCTATTGGGCCCTCCTGGTTGTTAGCTCCATGTTCCCAAAGTTTCATGTATAGTTGATTTCTGGATTTTGAGATATCGACCGATTTCCATTGAGTTGTACCACTAAGCTAATGCGATCCGATCCCTTGCATAGAGGGAGGGACCCCTTAATGAATGCCAAGCCTTTTATATTTATAGGAGTAGAAGTGCAAATATCTTGCTCAAAATTTGGATATGCAATCTCCAAGCCAAGACGACCCGACCCACAAAAATTCAGGCCGATCGCTCACCCCTAAGAGCGGTCAGTATCGACCCCTCTTTCATACATGGCAGGACCCAGCGATCCCTTGTGTGGTTCCCCCTACTCCTCCACTTCACGTTTCTAATCGTTTCCCAACTTGATGCGTCGTTCGTGAGTTATTGAACGATCATCGTTGGGTTGCGCTGCCAATCCGAGCGATCCATATCCATATTAATCCGATCCAGTCCTTTGCCTAGGGGAAGCGCTATTTCCAGGGTATCATCCGTCCTAATCCGCTCGACCATCGTCCATAGCCTTGTTTATAACCGATCTTCGAGCCAGGCAATTATCTCTCTGGCTTCCTGCCTTAATGATCACGAAATTCGTTTGGCCAAATCCATTGGTATACTACCTGGATAAAAGGCGATGTAACACTTGTAGACCTTCTCGTCGACGAAGAATCATAGCTAACACTTCTCCAGAGTTCGAATCAGACTTGTGTGTCGCTTTGTTTTATTATAAATTGTACAATTTTCTTTCAAACTATTAAAGTGCTTACATATGTATGGGTTGTATAAATATGCACGAATTTCAATGAGTGTTACTAAAACTGTGTAAATATGAGGAGATCCTTGTTTTCGATGTTTACCTAGCAAGCTCTAAGTAGTTTTTGGAATTCTACCTAATCTATTGGTTGTTTTGTATTTCATGTATCGTCTCTTCTTGCCCTTTTTGCTTAGTTCCTTACACGATTCATGTTTCCCAAACCAACCTCTTTGACATGTATGTTCTGCTACATGCTTGGTATGACCTGCCCCACTGTTCAAGGAAAGTTTCATGTTCATGCGCTTGGCACGGTCCGTCCCGCTATTTGGGGTTGGACTGTATTTTGACCGTAAAGTCAGGTCATGTGTTTATGACCTTCTTAATTCATGCGCATGATTTTTTGTACTAGTTTAGGCCGTCTAATATCCTTACGTCCAATGTAAGTGTTAACTGTGTTAGATAAATTAACATAGAGAGATTTTCATAATGCTTTGAGCCATCCAATATCCTTACATCCAGTTCATTGTTAACTATGTTAGATAAATTAACAAAGGGAGGTTTTTATACTAGTTCGGGCCGTCTAATATCCCTACGTCCAGTTCATTGTATTACAACTTTTCATAATAATTACAATGTTTGTTACACAAGTAACATAGATCATTACAAAATAAGGCCCGAGGTGCTCCGAGTTCCATATTCTTAGATCAAGTTTTTCATCAGGTTTTGATAGCCGGTATGCCCCGTTATTTAAAACTTCTTCTATAACCAGCAACTCCTACTGTCGAGTCTTTTGTGTTGGCAATTACCCTTCGCAGTACCAAATCTCCCTTGCAGAAGTTCCTCTCCCTGAGCCTAACATTGTAGTTTTTCGTCATCCTTTGCCGGTACGCGAGGGATACGACTGCTGCCTTATCACTTTTTTCTTAAATGAGATCGTAGGCAGCTTCCTTTAGCTTTCCGTTCTTCTCGGTAGTGTATGATATTCTTCTATGTGATGGGACTTCTACTTTGATGGGATCATGGCTTCTTATCCATAGGTTAAGGAAAAGGGGTTGACTGGTTTGGGATCTAGTTGAGGTCCTATAGGCTCATAGTACCAAAGACAATTCCTCCACCTACTTCCCCTTTGCTTTCTGCAGTCTTTTCTTGAGTAACTTCTTGATAGTTTTGTTTACTGCTGTGACTTGCCCATTTTCTTGTAGGTGCACGATGTAGGAGAAACTTTGACCGTGACGTTCCTTTTGCAGAGCTCTATAAATTACTTGCTTTCAAACTGGGTTCCATTATCGGTAATTATTTTGTAGGGGATCCTGAACCTAGTGATTGTGCTTTTCACCATAGAAGTAACTATCTTCTTCGCGGTGATCGTAGCTAAGGGATCCGCCTCTACCCATTTGGTGAAGTAGTCTACTACCACAATAACGTACTTCGCTCCCTCCTTCGACATAGGAAGCGGACCAATTAGATCTATGCCCATATGTCAAATGGCCATGGGCTTGCTAGTGGGATGAGCTCATGGGATAGTTGACTAGGGATACTTGCAAATCTTTGACATTTGTCCCATCTTCTTACAAATTCCGCCGCGTCCTGAAATGTTGTGGGCCAGTAGTAACCATGGCTCAGTACCTTCTTTGCTAACTTGGCTTCCCTACAGTGATCCCCGCACTGCCCTTCATTTACTTCTCTCATGACTCACATTCCTTCTTCTTTGGAAACGCATCTAAAATAAGGGGTTGAATACCTTCTCTTGTATAATATACCATCAAAGAAGGAGTAGTATGGAGCCTGATATTTTACTTTTCAGGTTTCGTTTCTGTTTTGGGGTAGGGTTTTGTTTAATAGGAACTGCTTTATGAGGGTTATCCAAGTGTTTTCTGCAGTTTGTTGAAGCGTGGGTTTGATTGAGGACTGCCCCTTAATTTCCTCTGTTTCTTGATCGTGAGCTTCTTGGACCACTGCTCGTTGGGCCTGGGTTAGTACTGGTATTTGGTTTACTTCTATGATGCTCGGCCCTGGCTAATGTCCTATTGGAATAACTTTCATTTCATTACCCACTTTGGTGCTTGCAAGTTTAGTTAATGAATCAGTAGAAGAGTTGTTCTGATATAGAATCTGCTCTATGCCAAACTATTCGAACTGTTCTACTAATTACTTTTCAGAAAGTTCCACGTATTTGGTTAAAGTTGTCTCCTTCGCTTGGTAATTGCCTTGCACTTAATTTACAACTAATTGGGAATCGCTGTGAATTTTAACATGGGTTACCTTCATTACCTAAGCCATTCTCAAGCCTACAAGGAGAGCCTTATATTCTGCACGTTATTTGTTTCCTTGAACCCAAGCTGCGTTGCCCCATACATTTTTTGTTTATTTAGAGTATTTAGTAGATATCCAATTCCTATCTTCTGTTCATTCGAAGCTCCATCCATAAATAGTTGCCAAAACTGCGGGGTAGGCACTTCTTCCTCTGGTTGGGGCTCAGTTGGCAGTGTGTATTCCACAATGAAGTCTGCTAGATCTTGACTGCTTTTCTCGGATAGTAGGTGATATCATATTAGTTGAGATCCATCACCTATTTCAGCAAGCAGGCAGATGCATGCAGCTTCTGTAGTATTTGCCTTAGTTGTATGTTTGTGAGGACTTTGATGGGATATGCTTGGAAATAGGGCCACAGCTTTCTTGCTGTGAGGAGCAGGCTGTAGGCTAGCATTTCAATGACTGGGTAATTTAATTTTTCTCCCAACAAATGCTTGCTTGTGAAGTAAATGGGTCTCTGGGTTCCTTCATCCCCTCGAATCACTATAGCACTAACAGCTTTATCAGTTATGGCACAAAGTCCTCATCTGTTACTGGTTTAGATAGTATGGGAATTTTGACCAGATGGTCCTTTAGGTTTTTGAATGTTTCTTTGCACTCCTCGGTCCACTTGAAATTCCATCCCTTCTTTACTTAATCGAAGAACAGTATGTGTTCATCGATTTCTTTGGAGATGAACTTGTTTAACGTAGCTACCCTGCTGTTTTGGCTTATGAGGTCTTTTGGCTTCGTTGGGATCCCCATTCCCCTTCTGGCTTTAATCTTTTCTAGGTTTGCTTCTATGTTGCATGTGCTGACTATGTACCCTAGGAATTTCCCTAATCAGATGGCAAAGGTGCACTTCAGGGGATTCATCTTCATATTATACTACCTTAAGGTCATGAATGTCTCCTTCGGATCTTGTACTGGGCTTAATGCTGCTTTTGATTTGACTAACATGCCATCTACATATACTTCAACATTTTTTCCAATTTGCTTTAAGAACATCATATTAACTAATCTTTGGTAGGTCGCTCCAGCAATTTTGAGTTCGAACGACATCACTTTATAGAAGTACAAGCCTTTATCTGTTACGAAACTGGTATGCTCCAGGTCCGGTTTAAATATTGCTATCGATTATATCCTGAATATGCATTAATGGACGAGAGTAGTTCATGTCCACTAGTTGCATCCACCAACTGATCAATTCTAGGGAAGGGGAACCTGTCTTTAGGGCAGGCCTTATTGAGTTGGTACAGTCTATGCAGGTCCTCTATTTTCCATTGGGTTTCTTCACAAGTACTGGATTGGCAATCCATTTCGAGTAGTACACTTCCCTGATGAATCCATTTGCTTTCAACTTCTTGACTTCTTCATGCAGAGCATTATACCTTTCTTGATGCAGGATTATGCACTTTTGTCTAACCGGATGAGCATCAGGATCGATTTTGAGTGAATGGCAGATGATGGTTGGATCTATTCCCACCATGTCTGAATGCGTCCAAGCAAATGCATCTGCTGATCTCTTTAAGATGTCTATTATTTCAATTCAAGCTTTTGCATTAAGATTCTTCCCAATCTAGGGAACCATTGTGGGGTCTTTTGGATTAATTTGTACATCTTCAAGATCATCCATTGTGTCTAACTCTTTCTTTGTTTCCCCTAATTTTGGGTCTATTCATCTTCTCCTTCCTCTTTGTACCGCGAGGTGACTCTAAGTGACTATTTCTGAGCTTCTTTAGAGAAGTACTATGTATAGACTGAGTTATATTCATCGGTGCCGATCATGTGCATGTATTTTCTTTTCTCTTTTTTTACTGACGTTATGGTCACAAGACGACTTGTTTCGTCAGTAGTCGTGGTACTTCGTGTCGGTTCAGTTTTTAAAACTAGCACAACCTTTTTTCATTATCATTATTCTTATTGCATATATTAGAAGAAATAGCAGAGTATGGAACAATTTGATTGCTAGAGTTAATGTTTACATTGTATAATGTCCTGGCTAGCAATTGCTCTTCTCTAATTGACCCTATTCCAGCGGTGGTGTGAAATTTCATGAGCAGATCCTTCTAAGAGATAACCACCCCCAAGTTAATCAATGTAGGTCTTCCTAAGAATGCATTATACGTGATGGCTGGTTGATGACTTGGAAGCTCGCATAGAAACATTTGTGAAGGGGTGTAGTTCCGACAGTGAGTAGTAAGTGGGCTGACCCGATGGGAGTGGTTGTAGAGTTGTTGAAGCCATAGATCGGCTCGGGGCTGGGCTTTAATAATTTTGCTGGAAGCTTTATCTGATCGTATGTAGACTTGAAAATGACATTTAAAGAACCCCTAGAATCCATGAAGATCCTTTTCATGGTGCAGTTCGAGATCTATAATGTAATGACAAGCGGATCCTGATGTGGGAAAACGACTCCAGCGACATCAGCAATAGTGAAAATTATGTCATCCGTGGGTCTCTATCTTATATTGAATGGGGTTCTTTGTTCCACTCTTGCTTCCTACACATACCGCTCTTGCACCTTCTTGCTCTTCTCGGCGAAATGTGGCCAGCATAGATTGAGGCTATGAGATTGGATGGGTTTCCTGCTTGGTTTTCATTCGAATTTGGGGTAAGGTTCTTGGTCCTTTCTTTGTTATTCTCTTTCTGGAAGCTTCCTAAGTACCCTTTCTGAATCAACCTTTCTATCTCATTTTTCAGGTGTCTACAGTTGTATGTGTGATAGCCGCTTACTCTATGGAAGCGGCAGTATGCTCCACCTTGGTTCTGTTATACCTTTTCCCCCTTATTTGGTACATTATAAGCAAGCTCGGTCTTGGTCATTTCATCTATCTTCCCAGGGGTATGAGTGAGGGGAGTTTTTGTTGTGAAGTTGAGCTCCTTCTATCGTTTTCCAGGTGAATGATATCCTTCTGCACTCTTTTCTTGTCATAGCTAGGAGCAGAAGTTTATTGAGATTGCGCTACAGATCCAGCCTCTTCCATTATAATATAGTTGCTTTCCCTTTCATAGAAAGTCTTCATGCTGTGACATGGCTTTCTGCTATTTTTGTCCCACATAGCAGTACCTCTTCTGATCTTGGCCTGAGCCACCATTAGTAGTTCTTCTTCACCAGTCACCCCAATCAGAAGTGCCTCAGCTTTGAAGCATTTAATGAAGTTGCGTAAGCTTTCACTCTCACCTTGCTTTATACATGACATGGTATTTACATCTGGGGAAGCTTCTCTCCTCCAATTGAATTGCCATAGAAAATATATGGATAATTGTTGCCAAGAGCGGACCTCTCCTGGTTCATACCTCCTGAACCATCTAGACGCTGCATCGACTAAATACATTGGAAAGAGTTTACATCGAGCCATCCTTCCTACTTTCAAAATGTCCATAATATACTCGAAGGTGAAGATGTGGTCATCAAGGTTGGTGGTTCCATCAAATTTTTCAATCAATGAGGCTTTAAAATGGTCAAGCAAATCTGCTTCTATGATAGTCTCACTGAATGGGGAAGAACCCTCTTCCCTTACTTTTTCCCTGGTGCTTTGCTGACACAACTTTGCTAGCTGCTCTACACGAGCTTTCAACTGACGGATCTGGTAACATCCCCTATGTAGAGACCCAAAGCTAAATGCTACAGATGCTGCAGTCATCCATTATATTAACTTTCGGTGACTAAATACGACTATGATAATGGTATCCATAATATCAGAAGCATTTGAATATGAAACAAAATTAAAGATTTCAAAAACATCTTTTCACATTACATTTCCAAAACACATGTTTCACATTCAAATTACATAATCCCATAGTCGTTTCCCAGGTTCAAATAAAATATAATTATTACATAAATACGTCAAGAGCGACATATGATGATGCCCCCTTGGTTGACCAGAGTACTATATAGACATAATTGTCTTAAATACAACACAACGGAACAAAAAAACAAAACAACAACTCCTAAATAGTTATCCGTCAGCCACCTGCTCATCTTTGGAAGCTTTATTCGTTAACTTACTAAAACCTCAACCCTCAGCCTACTCAAATCAATTTTGAGCACCCGAAAGTTTAAAGGGGAAAAACCTAAACTTCGAGTCGGACTTAAAGCCTGGTGTGAACAATACTATACATCTCAGATATATGATATTAAGTGAGACCACGCCGCTTAGCGGAACGGGTTTCCCCTCAATAATATCCTTTTAAAACATATCTTTTACAAATCATAATCTTGCAACCAAAACTGGTTAAAATTGTAAAGAATTTTATGTAAACTTACATATCAGGTATAAAATGGACTATCTGTTCGAACACTATAGTTTTGTTTGGCTAACTACTAACCTTTGGCTGACTCGGGCCTACCAGACAATATAACAAAATAATCTAACATCTGTTAGACATGCCTCTTCTGGATGGTCTGTCCTTAACTATCTGTTAAATATTTCTCTTCTGGACGGTCTGTCCCTAACTTAACATCTTCCAGGGTCACATGATCCTAATGGTTTTGCGGGCTCACCAATAACCTATCCGTATACAAATATATTCCCTTTCATGTGTAATCATAATTTTATGCTTACCTATGACAAAGCCCTACACACTGTAATTTAGGACTTAATTAGCTAGGCTAATAGCGAATGTATAGGGCGCGACCCTATATCAATCCCATTTTGTATTCTAATATCTGAGCCATTTTACCTAGGGAAACCTTCCTAAAATTTTCCTTGAAAACCTTTTCAAACTGATTTAAAACCTTGAAATCTAACTCACACAAGGAAAATACATATACTCTATGTTTTACTCAAAATCACCTTGCCATTTATATATACTTTACCTAAATCTTAGTTGATGAAAAAATATAAACCTTTGAAAGTACCTCTTTCGAATCTATTGAAAGTACCCCTTTTGAAACCAAGTAAAACCTTTTATTCAACCTAGGCCAAAAGGACAAAACGTTCCATTCGAAACCATTTATAGAAACCTTTCGAAACCATTGAAAAACCTTCATTTCAAAAGCTTTAAAACCTTAGGCATATTTCTTTTAATACACTTTAAAACTGCTTTTCGAAAACATTGGAAAACCTTTCCTCTTAGACCTTTCGAAACCGTTGCAAAACATTCCTTCAAAGCCTTTCGAAATCATTAGGGAACCACCCATTCGAAACCTTCATTTAAAACCCTTTTGAAAGCAATAAAACATTAAACCTTTCAAAAGCCTTTGGGTTCAATTAAAACATGTAGAAACCTTTCGAAACCATTCAAAATTTACCCCTTCGAAACCTTTGAAAGCCGTTTCGATCGAAACCGTTTGGATTATGCCTTCAAGTAGAGCAAAAGGATCTGAAACCCATTAAAGTTGAAAGCATTCCTTTCGAAAGCTATTCTTAAGTAAAGAAGTGATGGTGTCGAAACCAACCTTCCGAAAGCATGGGAGAGTGGCCAAGTTTCTAAAACAAAGTATACCTTCCGAAACCATTGACTTCGAAAGGTAAGAAAAGCAACAGCTAGGGGTTTCGACCACTTCGAAAGCATTACTTAAGACAAAAGAGCGCAACCCATTTGAAACCATTTCTTTAAAACAATTTGACTAAGTTGAAAGCTAACCAAGTCGAAAGCTAACCAAGTCGAAAGCAGAGCAGGCGCACCTTCATTTTAAAACAAAGGCATGCTTCAACCCTATCGGAACCATACGTTTCGACCCTTTACTTTCCGCCTTCATCCAATTTGCTACGTTCCAAGTATATTGATACCATGCGCATTGGTTTTGAAAGCAATGATGGCAAAACGTATAGGTCAGAACTCCTGGTGCCGAAAGTGGCGAAACAGGCTAAAAACAAGTAAATTTTGTCTTTAACTTAAAAGAGAAATACTTTTTGACTAACCTGCTATGTTTGTCAAATTTTCATTGATTACTAAATTTCTTTTTTTCAAAAGTGCTGCTAAGATTTCAGAAATAAACAATAATTTTATTTTATAAAATACCCATTCTCCTTTTATAAATATATAAAACATTTAAGTCCCATACGTCAAATAATTTTATATATTCATTAAAACAGTAAGGAAAATTCTACAAAAATTACAGAAAATCATTTTCAATATGATTTCTATCACATATAAATTTCAGACCCAAATAAATAATTATTTAGCCGTAAATAATTTATAACCCAAATAATTATTTACACACTAGAAAACTTATACAAAATCCACAATAATTCAGAAAATTATGAAAATTGAAACCCATCTCTAAAATATCATTTATGATCTAAATCTAAAGTCACAAGGAATTTGGATGTCATTTAATAGGGATTTTTATCAAAACATATCATAAAATCTATATAAACAAGCTTAAATCATCAACAAGCATATATACACATTTAATCATTTATAAACATGGCATAAACTTGCAAAACACTTCAAATTTTAACTTAAAACCGAAAACATTTAAGAGAATGAGATGTAATCATTATTCACCTTAGCTTGAGATTAAGGATTTGAGATTTGAATAGCTTTTGATTTGGTTAACCTTCTTCCTTAGCTTTTTCTTCCTCTAGTTCTCCAAATGGTGGTCAGCCTCTATTTTTAATTTACAAATGAGAATGAACAAGAGAATACACGACTAAGTGGTTTAAGGTTTAGGGTATAAGGATTTTCCTTGTTCCCATTTTTCCCCTGCCTACTTCCTAACCCTTTATCTATTTTATTTCATGTTATCTCATTTTGATTTACTCATTAACATGGCATGGCTACCCCTATTAATCACAAATCTCAATCCATTAATCACCTTACATTATTTTATTTTATTTAGCTAATTAAATATCCAAAATAATGTTACTAAAAATATGGGTTGTTACAGATCTCATCTTCCTTAGGATATTTTTGGGATGAAACGTCCTTGTAAAGCGAAGTGACATCATCATCAGCCATAGTAGATTGGGCATGCTTCTTTAGTAGTAGCGAGTTAATGTTAGCATGTTTTTATTTTAAATGGGGGTTAGCCTGGATCTTGTCTTTGAGTTTAGCATTGGTTTTTAATCCAACTTCACCGTTCTCATTTATGAGAGTGTCATTATTACCCACACACTGCATAGCCAGTGCAGTTGTGAGTGAAGGCGATGAGTTGTGGATGGTCAAGGATGGGTTGGCCTAAGGGTAGTATGTTGGTCCATAGTTTTTTCTAACCCCTCCATGCGTTGGTTTATTTGGTTAGTGAAGGCCTGGAACACGGCTGAAATGGGATTAGAGGGAATCTCCGTTGAAGCTTCCACCTCAACTAGGACTTTTTAGGTTATGAGTGGCTTCTTTGAGATTTTTGAGGCCAAGTGTAATTGTTCTTGTGCAAGGGGTAGTGGAATCCATGGTATTTGAAGAAAATGTGGGTAAAATTTGCCGAAGAGGGAAATCAGCCCTCCTTCTCGCATCAAAAATGTTGGTGAGATTTTTTGTCTCACAAACACTCAAATATTTCTTATGAAGTAATCACGACGCCAAGTTCTTTTGTGATTACGAATCAACAAAATTTAGTGATATTAACTTTGCCTTAAAATTGAGTAATTATATTACCTTTCCTGCGTATAATATTATAAAGTGCAAATTGCTAAAAAAATATACAAAATAAGTTAGTTTTCTAGGTATTTGAGCCGACGGAAAAAAATAAAGCTGCAAAATAATGTAACGAAAATGGTAAATGGACACAAAGAATTTACGTCGTTCAGATGTTAAGGGATCCTACGTTCACGGATAAAATATTACTTTCTTCCTTTTATATTCTTAGTATAAACAAATAATGGCAGAGAGCACAGAGTTTTTTGTTTGATGTGCCCAAAAAGGTAATGAGAAAGATCCCCATTTTCTACTACACTGCCTTTTCTACTCATAGTACAGAGATGCACGTGGATTGTCAATCATCCTTCTTCCGCTCTTTTAGTTTCCACTTTTGGATCGTGCCACGTGTCATCCATCTATCTCATTTGTTTGATGTGTGTGGATTGCGGATGTGTCCTCAATGGGAATTGTATTTTTAGCGGTTGAATTTCTGACTTTAGGCGGGAAACTTGAAATCGTAGCAGGAGTGTTTGAAATTGAGGTAGGAAAATCTATTGTTTTGGTAGCTTGTATGTCTTGGATACTGCACTGCACCATGCTTATATTTCTGCCTCTATAAGTGGATGGAGTTGTCATGAGGTGCTGCCCTTCTTTTTAGGGAGAGCTCACACCTTCATTAGTATTTAGGACTCCACCTTGCTTTGTTGAATGTTGTGATGCCACATTGCATTAGTGCTGTACTGACATTTTTTGAAGGTGTACTGTACCGTCTATTCTGTGATGTTAACATATCACGACGTGGGGATAGCTGGAGTTGGGCTTCATTGCTTGGTAGGAGAGATCAAGATGTCATCTTCATAGGTGGTTGCCTTATGTGATTCTGCTCTAATCTGATCTCGATCGTTAGAGGACTGCTCCCTCGCTTTTGTCTTTGAATCAGGTCCCATGATTTTGGAGATGAGATTGGGTCTTCTCGGTTTGCCTTTGTGGCGTGAGGTTTGGTCCCTGGTAGTGGAGTAGTCCTTTTTCTCATTTTATCCCTTGTGCTTTTGGGTTTGGGGTCAGAGTTTGCAGGATTACGGTGTTGTCCGGTCACATCAAGATGGTGGCGCTTCCATGTTGTCTTTTGATACCAAATTGTGGTTCAGACCAACCATCGCTAGTTGTTAGTTCAAGTGTGCAAAATATCCCCAGTAACATGTAAATGCTTAAGAGGACGTGCCGTGATTTTACATTGCTAGGTTAGGCTTTTTGGATTAGCCTTCATACCTTATGGGAGTTTGCAGTTTTGGTGCAGCATTATAATGTCGAATCTATATTTAATAGAGAGCGCAGCTGTATTTTCATCTTTGTGGCCTGGGCGAAGTATCACCAAGGTTTTGTCATCGCATCTGTTACATCCCTAATTTTAAATAGCATTATTCAGGAGATTTAATTAGATAAATTAAATAGAATATAGTAGAGACTAGAGTGATACGGAAGGAGATTTAAAAACTAATTAAGGTTGTGCCTTAACTAAATTAATTAATGAGAAAGATTATGACTTAGAAACCTAAGGGAATAAGGAAATGGTAAAATGGGTACAACCGAACCCCATAACCCCTAAAACCCCTTACCACATTCTCATTTTCATTTACATTCTTACAAAACGAAAACATAAACAAAAGAAAAACAAGGTCGGCCATAACCGTAGGAGAAGAGGAGCTCAAAAAGTCAATTAAATGCTAAGATTCAAGCTAAGAAGATTAAAGTGTAGAACAAATCTCAAGTTCCTTATCCAAACAAGGTGAATAATGATTTAAACCATCTCATATAAGTCAACTTGAATGTTTTAATTCGAGTTTGAGGTTTGAAACTGTATGATTGGATGAATGATGATATGTTTTGATTTAAATGTCATGTTATAATTTAAACAAGGATTTAAGGGAATTATATAGTTCAGTTTTAAGGCTAAAATCAAGCAAAATAATTTCCAAATGCCATGAGTTTTAAACATGTTATGTAAAACATTATTTTGGAGATGAGTTTAAATTTTCATAATATTCCAAGCTATGGATAATTTATTATGAAGTTTCGAGTGAAAGAAATGGATATTTCAGGTTTTAATTAATTTAAGGAATTAATTATTTATTTTTGGGCTGAAAATTTTATATGATATATGTGAAATTTTGAGATTTTTTTAAGAGATTTGGGTGAGTTTTGGATTTAATTAGAAAGATTAGTATTTAATGATTAATTAAATACAAGAGGTTAGTTAATAATTTTTGATTAAATATTGGATCAATAGGAATTACATGCAGCAGCAAACTCTGAAAAGAATTTTACAAAGGTTTTTGTTATCCAATAGAAAATTTACAACATAAGGGGTTATGTAAAAAGAAATTGCTTTACTTAGTTAAAAATTGATTTTTTTTGATAATTATAGCAACGCCACTTGCCTTCAAAAGCATTGATGCCTTCGAAAGCATTGATACCTTCGAAAGCATACAATGCCGCTTTTCTTTGAACACTACGGGAATAGGGTGCCACTGTAGTTAATATAGCCTTGTCTAGGATGAAGGCAGAAGGGTCCTTCTGTACTAATCAATAGCGTCGAAGGGGTCCCTCTGCATACATACACTTTAACAAGTGGCAGTGCCACATTAATTGATCCAACTATGATGGGAAGGACCTTCCGCACTAGTAGGTGTGTCGAAGAGGTTCGTTCTGCTCTTATATGCTCTACAAGTATGCTAGTCAATGAGGACGGAAGGGGTGTGCCGCACTAATCAATTGTGTTGACAGCATACCTTCCGTGCCTTTATACTTGAGTAAGTCCAATCATTATGGAAGGTACCTTCTTCACTAGTTAATAGTGCCAAAAGGGTCCTTCTACATGCATGTTTAACCATTGAGGTGGAATGGTTGTGCCGCACCGAATCATTGGTGTCGACAGGGTCCTCCCGCATGGTTTCAAAGAAGTAGTGGAAGGGACCTTCCGCATTGCTTAAGCAATGATTTCGAAAGGTCCTTTTGCTAGAGTAGAGTAGTGAAAGGGGTACAGCCGCTTGTTTCAAACCCATTAGTTAAATGGAAGGGGATAGAGTGCTTGTTTGCTCCATGATCTCGAAAGGGAGAGTGACGAAGGGTAACTCATGATGTCATAATGATCCGAAGGATATAGTAGAAAGCCTTAGTTTTCAAATTCGAGAACCCAATCTCTTTTTTAAAGTTAACACATGGCAATGTAAAAGAGTTTTGAAATGGCATTTAGCTTTGAAATTTTAGAGGAAGCTTTCCTTGCTAAATATAGTAGGTTAAAGGTATTAACCATATTTCATTAGAAAATGATTACAAGGAATTAAACCATGGATGTTTATATTGTTATGTTATTTGATCAGTTATCATGTATGCTTGTGTAATCATATTCACTTCATTTATAACCCATAATTGCATTTTTGGGTGTTAAAGGGCAGAATAACAGGCTAGGTTAACCCAATAGTAAATATATGTTGAATTAGCTCATGTGTGAGTAGAATTGCATCCAGGAGGTCAAATAGACCAGAATATAGGATGCCCAAGACTGATCAAAAGATTATTGGTTTAGACAGGTTCTTAGTAAGCCCATAAAAACTATGTTATGAATTTTTTATTGGCAGAGGCCAATAGGTTTTTAGTGATCCCATGAAAACAATGTACGAAACAGGTTGTTGATAGAGATCAATAGGTTCATAGTCAGCCCATAAAAACTATGACATGAGATATGTTATTAGAGAATGCAATAGGGTCATAGTGATCCCATGAAAACTATGATTGGATGATGTTATTGGTAGACAACAATAGGTTCTTAGTGATCTCATGAAAACTATGAAACTGGACAGACAGTTCGTAAGCTTGGAACAGATTATTAGTCAGCCCATGAAAACTAATAGGTTAATGGTGACCTTAGAAACTATGACTTGAGACAGATGGTTAGGTGAATGGGGATGGGAAATTCCGAGCATATTGCATGTTTACATATCATTATAATACATTTTATTATGTTATGTCTTAACCATTGTGGATGCATGTGCATAGTATATGGTTATTATAAATTGAGTTATGATACTAGTGAAGGGAAAAGTCATTCCGCAAAGCGGCGTGGTCTCACTAAATATCTATATGCTTCGAGATGGTAGGTTATTATTCACACCAGACCTTTTGTCTGACTCGAAGTTTATGTTTTCCCTTAAACTCTCGGGTGCTTAATTAATTTTGAGTAGTTTGAGAGTTAAGGTTTTCAGGTTCCCCTTTCAGACGGATAAGCTTCCCGATACGTGCAGGAGGCAAGCGAGCTATTAGGAGTTATTTCTGTTTGATTTCGATATGTAAATTGGATGAAATGGCAAATTTATTTGGTGCCTATATTTAGACTCTGATCAACCAAATGGGCATCTTCATATGTCGCTCTTAGCGTAATTTGTAATAATTATATTTCTCTGAATGTGGTTTACAAATTGGGGTTATGTAATGAATCTGAAATGCGATTTGAAATGGAATGAAAAATTTGTTTAAAAATTGAGTTTAAATTTTTTCATATCCATGTGTTTCTGGTATATCAATGTATCTAACATTAACGCATTTGTTCATCGAAAAATAATAACTATAGATGACTGCAGCATCTGCAGCTGTTAGTTTTGGGCCTCCAAATGGGGGATGTTACAAGTTGGTATCCGAGCATAGGTTTATGTATATTTTAAAAAAAAATGGCCCTAAAAGATTTTCTAAACATAACCCAATGAATCATAGAATGAGACTAGGTTTTGGATTAACGATATAGTAACATACTAGCATTTGTTATATATATATAAGTACATATTTCCCTTTTCTCTTAGACTATTCTTATGTATCTTACTAAGGCTCGTATCAGATAAACGAGAAAGGAAGTTATGGAGGCAGGAAATGGAAGAGGAAATCTAGGTGGAGGAAGTACCACAACTAATGGAAATGCTCGACCCAATACAAGGAGGAATCAGGGTCGACAGGAAAATGCTAATCCAAATGCAAATGCCAATGTAGGTGTTGAAACCCCGCTAGTAAATGTAGGGATGATGTATCAGTTCTTGATCAATCTGATGCAAGCTAGAGCAGTTGTAGGAGTAGCTGAGGGTAATGCTATGAATGCTTGGGGAGCAAATCATATGGCCCCAGGCAATAACTATGCCAAGCAGAGCAAGGATTACACCAGTCTTAGTGGGAAGCCGTTTTTGGGAACAGAGGATGCTGTTGAAGTAGAAAACTGGTTATTGCACTGTAAAAGAATTTTTGCTAAATTGGGAGTAGATGATGAGTAGAAGAGGAGACTTGCTTCTAGACAGTTGCAGGGAGAAACACTTTATTGGTGGAATGGTACTACCATGAGAGTTCCCAAGGAAGAGTTGACTTGGGTGGAGTTTCGAAGGAGATTCAAAGAGAGGTTCTTGCCCGAAGTTGCCAAGTCAGTATTGCTAAGAAAGTTCATAGGCTTAGTGCAAGGTGAGATGTCGGTGATTGAGTATGCTATGAAGTTTGATGAGTTGTCCAGATACGGATATGCTAACATTGACACCATCATAAAAAGGAACGAGAAGTTTATTCGAGGGTTAAGACCCGAGATTACTAGGGCGACTAGCCACATCTCCGCGATCCAAGTACAGTTGTGGTAAAGATGGCAATCAGGAATGAAGAGATGCTTTCTACTTATGGGAAAGAGAAACAGCTTAAAACCCAAGATTCTCAGGGCAAGAAGAGGAAATTCTTTAAGAAGAAAGGAGCTCAGAAGGGAGGAGCTGCCAAGAAGAAAAAGCTGTTCTGGTTTGCTTTAAGTGTAATAAGAAGAGACATTTTGCTTATGAGTGTCGGACAGGCAAAGCAAAGAAGGCTGCTGACAAGAAAGGAGTGAAATGCTTCAACTGTGATCAGATGGGGCAGTACAAGAATCAATGTCCAAAACCAGTTAGAGAAGACAAGGGAAAGGTTTTTGCCTTGGAACCACCATCTTCTAGACCAACCGCTGATGAGAAGGGAAAGACTGTAATGGAAGGTACGGTTTTGATTCATAGTATACCAGTCAGGGTACTATTTGATACCAGTGCATCACATTCATTTATATCTCAGTGTTTGGTAGATAAATTATGTTTAGAACCCTCATAACTTGTTACTTCCTTAAGGGTTGCGAATCCGATAGGAGGGTATACAACTTTGGGGATGAGATGTGACCGGTTAGAACTTGATTTGGTTGGTTATAAGTTTGCATGCAGTTTGTATGTTTTTGATTTCGTAGGCTTCAGGATCATTTTGGGTATGGATTAGTTAGATAGATATGATGCTAGGATATTTTTCCAAGATAGGGAAATATTGCTAAAACACCCTAATAGTCATAACTGAATTATATACTCGGTGGAAAATTCAGATCTGAGTGCTTGTGCATTGGGGTGCTATGGAAGTAGTAGAAGAGTTGAATCAGGTTTTTCTAGAAAAAGAGTTTGCAGATGTTTTTGAGCCAGTCACAGGACTACTACCGAAGCGAGCCATTGAGTTTCAGATAGATCTTGTGCCAGAAGCAGAACTTGTAAGTTAACCACCTAGCAGGATGACAACTACCGAGATGAAGGAATTGAAGGTGTAGCTAGTGGATTTAGAAGGAAAGAATTTCATTAGACCAAGCAGTTCGCCTGGGGAGCGGCCGTAGTGATCGTGAAAAAACCGAATGGGTCGTTAAGGATGTGTATCGACTATCATACGTTGAACGAGAAGATGATCAAGAATGGGTATCCTTTGCCGAGAATCGATGATTTATTTGATCAGTTGAGTGGAGCCAGAGTATTTTCCCAATTGGATTTAGCGACAGTTTCCGTCAGCTAAGAGTGGTAGAGTACAATATCCTGTTGGCGGCATTTCGGACTAGGTATGGTTCGTACAAGTGGTTAGTGATGCCATTCGGGTTAATGAATGCGCCAGCTTTCTTCGTGGATTTGATGAACCAGGTTTTCTGAGAGCACTTGGATAGGTTCGTATTGGTATTCATAGATGACATCTTAATATACTCTAAGGATGAAAGAGAGCATGAAGTTTATCTTAAAGTGGTGCTTGAGACGCTGAGGCAGCATCAACTGAAAGCGAAGTTTTTCAAAGTGACATTTCTGAAAGAAAGAAGTTAAGTTTCTTGGTCACGTGGTTTCAGAAAAGGGTTTGTCGGTTGATCGGGATAAGATCGAAGCTGCTAATAACTGGAAGAGACCAGAGATGGTGACTGAGATTAGAAGTTTCCCTAGGCTTGCTGGGTACTACCGGCGGCTTATTAAGGATTTCTCGCGGATAGCAGTGCCTTTGACTAAGCTAACCAGGAAGGATGTGAAATTTATTTGGCCTGACAAATGTGAGGAAGCATTCCTTAAATTAAAGCACTTATTGACCAATACACCTGCTTTAGTAGTTCCAGACGGGAATCATGGATTAGTGTGTATATAGATGCATGTGGAACTGGATTAGGGGCTGCATTGATGCAGAAAGGTAAGGTTATTGCCTACGTTTCATGATAGCTTAGATCGCATGAAGTGAGATATCCTACTCATGATCTAGAGTTAGCAGCGGTGATCTTCGCATTGAAAGTATGGAGACATTATCCCTTAGGGGAGAGATTTGAGTTATAAACAGATCATAAGTACTTAAGGTACTTATTCTCTTAGAAGGAGTTGAATATGAGACAACAGAGGTGGCTGGAGTTTTTGGCAGCTTATGATTTTGGTATAGAGTATACACCTGGAAAAGGAAACAAAGTAGCAGATGCTCTTAGCAGAAAACATCAGAATGTGGTGTTAGCGGAGTGGAAGGACCTAGAGGCTTTGACTACTTGTAGTGTGTAGTTAAGATCGTCTACTAGTTCTAGTCAGAGCACTGCCATGTTATCCTGCTTAGAAATATGACCAGTTCTGATTGAAAGGATTGCTTCTAAGCAGAAAGAGGATCCATTGTTGGCCGAGAAGATTAGAAGACTTGAGGTTGGATCGGAGATTGGTGATCTAAAAGATTTTATTCTTGACCAGAGGGGATGATTGAGAATGAAGGGACGGTTGTGTGTCCCGAATGTTGGGGATCTAAGGAGAGAAGTCCTTAGGGAATGTCATCGATCAAAGTTTACGATTCAACCTAGGGGAACCAAGATGTATCAGGATATGAAGAAGAGTTTCTACTAGGAAGGTATGAAGAGGGATGTAGGCTTGTGGGTAAAGAAGTGTGTGAACTGCCAATAAGTGAAGGCCGAACATCAAAAGCTGAGTGGGTTGCTTCAACCTTTGGAGATACCAATTTGGAAATAGGATTCGATATCCATGGATTTTATAGACGGTTGGTATCATCAAGGAAATGAAAGTATATGGGTCATAGTGGACAGGTTGACTAAGAGTGCCTATTTCATTCCAGTTAAGTCAACCAGGACGACACCTGTTTTAGCTAATTGTTTATGAAGAACATAGTTAGACTGCATGGAATACCTAGTAGTATCGTCAGTGACATAGATACTTTGTTTACTAGCAAGTTTTGGAAGAGTCTACATGATGTGTTAGGTACTTAGCTCAAGATGAGTATTGCTTATCACCTTCAGACGGATGGGTAGACAAAGAGAGTCAACAAGGTACTCGAGGATTTGTTGAGAGCTTGTGTACTAGATTTTGGTGGATTATGGGAAGATCACCTACACTTAGTTGAGTTTTCCTATAATAACAGTTATCAGACTAGTGTAGCAATGACGTCTTTCGAAGCTTTGTATGGAAGGCCATGCAAGTCACCGGTATGTTGGTTAGAAACCGAAGACAGATTACTCTTAGGTCTAGATCTGGGAAGAGAGGCAACATAGAAGATTGAGTTGATCCAAGGTAGGATGAAGGAAGCTCAGTCTAGACAAAAGAGTTATACAGATAAGAGGCGTAAGGATCTAGAGTTCTCACACTATGCCATAAATGACCTTCTGCAACATTTTTGCAAGGTGTTGCCAGCTAAAATGTTGCGATAGCTATAGAATTTTGGTCCTACTGCAACGTTGTATTTTTGGTGTTACCTTAGCCATAGAAATGTGTTGCTCTAGCTAAACAAGTGTAACACGATGCAACATTTTTATATAGTGTTGCCATAGATGTTTTCAGATTAAAAAATTAAAAAAAAATTACACCTCAGCGATCCACACCACCATTTAAAACAAAATCTCAACCGTCGATTCACACCATCGATCCACACCTTACCAATTTCCATTTCCCGCTTTACTTTTCACTCATCCGCTTTCGTTTCTCACCCCCAATTTTCCAATCCCTAATTTTTATTCCGCTCCTCCTTGTTTCTTCGATCTGGAGAATAACTGGCTTTGCTTTTATCCCTTGTCGGCCATATCAATTTCCATTATTTTCTTTCGCCTCGCGTCAGTTTTCCTCACTACTTCCGGATTTGCGATTTTGTTCAGGTTTCTGGCGATTCTGGTGATTCTGGTGATTCGAGGTAAGGTTTTGGGATTGCGATGGTTCAGGGAGTTGCTGATTTGGTCGCAATTTCGTGGTTGGGGCCTGATGTCAGAGTGGCAGGGGGTAGTCGAATTGGTTTCGGTGAAAACTAGGGCACGCGATTCTAATTGCTTTGATGCTTTGATTGATCGAATCTAGTGTGAGAAACGTTCCTGGTAGCTTGCTCCTTCGTTCTCCTTGATTGATTGATCGAATTGCTTTGACTTCGTCGTCGGGTGCGATGTGATATTATTTGGTATGTTTTCTGCCTTCAGGTTTACTTGAATATTCTTGATATTGGTTACACTCGCACGCTTTTGCCGATGATGAATTAGGATTTATTTATAGGCTTTATTTCCTATAATCTCGAGTTTAATCTTTCTGTTGGACTTTGAGAAATCTGGTATGTTGGATTGCAATGATGAATACAAACATATGTGTGTTGAGCTTTGTTGGTTTTGCTTGGTCTGGACTGAACTGGTACCATGCTAACCTTGTTCTTTAACATGAACTGATGCTCCAAGTCCTCTGTATATCATGTTACTACCTAGGTTTCTCTTGTACATGCCTGATGCATTCACTGTTTTTGCTTGATGGGCTGCCTATGTGTACTGTTGTGTTTCTTGCAATGGCTTGTCTATATTTTGCTGAACCTGGTTCTTGTTTGTTTTGTTGGTTGCTTGGCCCTGAGTTGAATCCAGTCGATGACTCGGGTTTGACCTTGTGCCGTGTCCGTTTTTTTGGCTTGTCTACATATCTGGCTGCACTTGAGTATGAACTTGCACTTGAGTAGTTGCACTTGAGTAGTTTCTTGTACCAAGCCTTATGATGCATGTATGTTCATCCATGTACATGCATTTCTTGGTCATGTTATGTTGCTTGCTGTGTTGAGTACTACTTTGTGCACTTGGCTTCTCCTTTGTGCATTTTTGCCTGAACTGTTGCTTGCTGTCTTCCATACTGCCTTGTATCCATGTGTTGCATTCATGTTTGGCTTATGCACTTATGAAAAGAAACAACCCAAATACCTGAGGCAAATAATATAACAAAAACATTTTCATTTTCTGTTCGAGTTAAATATTATTTTTCAGATTACTGCTTTTGAATTATATGTGACAGGTATTGAAGACTGGACAGCTGGATATAAGCTTGAAGACAGAGTCAAATCAAATGTGCATGAGCTTGAAGACAGGTTTCAAAGAAGGATCGATCTTTCAAAATCGGATGAATCGGATTCAAGCAGATTTAGGCGAGGAGATGGAGGATAGGAATTAAGCTCAGTCTTCATTTGTGCATCATTTTACGTCATTTCAAAGAAGGCTCGATCCCCGCCGGGACTGCGGTGCCCCGGACCCCCGCCGGCGCTGCGCCCGGACCCGCTTCTCGGCTCGCCTTCGGCTCGGCACTCGGCTCGCCTTCGGCTCAGCATATATTTGTCAGTGTCGGTGTCTGTATAAATTGAAACTGCATATGTAATGAGTGAACTGAGTGATGTAGTGAGGAATATCTGTATATGTGAATATCAGTGTTATATATCATTGAATTGTAAAATAGTGGAGTCTGGAATTTGTACTATTTCAAATGTTGAAATAAAATATTTATTTAAATAAATTACTGTTTAAATATCAAATTCTGTGCAATAGCATTTTATTAAAAAATCAAATATGCTCTACATTATGGGCCCCACAAATTCAAAAAGTTCATATCTATAGCAACATTTTGGAATGTTGCTATAGATACCTATGGGTGTTGCCATAGACCCAAATAGGGTTCTATTGCAACAATATTACTTATGTTGCCTTAGATAGTCAAAATGTTGCCTTTGAGGTCTAAGGCAACGGCAAAAATTGCATCACCCTAAAAGTGTTGCCATAGACCTATGGCAACATTTTTCGGGCCTGAGCCAACATTTTTTTTGTGTTGCAGTAGGCCATTTATGGCGTAGTGTCAGTTGGAGATAAGGTTTTCATTAAGGTATCACCGATGAAGGGTGTGGTACGATTCGAAAAGTTAGGGAAACTGGCACCGAGATACGTTGGACCGTTCTCAGTTATAGAGAGGATCGAAAAGCTCGCATACAGAGTAGAGTTGCCGAGCAGTTTGGCAGGTGTCCATAATGTGTTTCATGTGTCTCTTCTTCGTAAGTATATGCATGATCCAGAGACTACTATCCCTTCGACTGCATTGGAAGACTTAATAGTAGAACCAGATATAACTTTTGTTAGGCAATTAGTTCGGGTTATAGCAAGAGATGAAAGAGGTTATGAAACAAGATAGTCAAGTTGGTGAAAGTTCTGTGGAACGACAACGAGAAGGACTGTACTTGGGAAACCAAAGACAGGATTAGGGATACTTATCCTGATCTGCTTTAAGGGTATGATATTTTCTTTATATAGACTGTTTTCTAATGAGGTATGCTAGTATGGTAGTTAGGAAATGTTACAGATGATTTTATAGATATATACTTATTATATAGTCCTTGCTGAATTTCGAGGACGAAATTATTTAAGAAGGGGAGCCTGTAACATCCCTAATTTTAAATAGCATTATTCAGTAGATTATAATAATGTAGAGACTAGAGTGATAAAGGAATTGGGAATTGGAAACTAATTAAGGTCGTGTCTTAACTAAATTAAATAATGAGAAAGGGTTATGACTTAGAAACCTAAGAGATTAAGGCAATGGTAAAATGGGTATAGCTGAACCCCATAACCCCTAATACCCCTTACCACATTCTCATTTTCATTTACATTCTTACAAAAAACATAAACAAAAGAAATACAAGGCCGGCCATAACCCTAGGAGAAGAGGAGCTCAAAAAATCAATTAAATGCTAAGGTTCAAGCTAGGAAAATCAAAGTGTAGAACAAATCTCAAGTTCCTTATCCAAACAAGGCGAATAATGATCTAAACCATCTCATATAATTCATCTTGAATGTTTTAATTCGGGTTTGAGGTTTGAAACCCTATGATTGGATGAATGATGATATGTTTTGTTTTAAATGCCTTGTTATAGTTTAAACAAGGATTCGGAGGAATAACATAATTCGGTTTTAAGGCTAAAATCATGCAAAATGATTTCCAAATGCCATGATTTTTAAATATTATGTAAAACATTATTTTGGAGATGGGTTTAAATTTTCATATTATTCAAGCTATGGATGGTTTATTATGAATTTTTGAGTGAAAGAAATGGATATTTCGAGTTTTAATTAATTTAAGGAATTAATTAACTATTCTTGGGCTAAATTTTTTATATGATAAAGATATTATCATTTTGGAATTTATGTGAATTTCTAAGATTTTTCTCAAGAGATTTGGGTGAGTTTTGGATTTAATTAGAAAGATTAGTATTTAATTATTAACTAAATCCATGGGCTTAGTTAATAATTTTTAATTAAATATTGCAGCATTGGGAATTACATGCGGCAGCAAATTCTGAAAAGAATATTATAAAGTTTTTGTTATCCAATAGAAAATTTACAACATAAGGCGTTAGGTAGAAATAAATTGCTTTACTTGGTTAAAAATCGGTTTTTATGATAATTACAGCAATGTCACTTGCCTTCGAAAGTATTGATGCCTTCGAAAGCTTTGATACCTACAAAAGCATACAATGCCGCTTTTCTTTGAAACTTAAGGGGATAGGGGTGTCGCTGTAGTTAATATAGCCTTGTCTAGGATGATGGCAGAAGGGTAATTCCGCACTAATCAATAGTGTCGAAGGGGTGCCTCCACATACATATACTTTAACAAGTGGGCAGCGCTGCACTAATTGATCCAACTATCACGGAAAGAACCTTCTGCATCAGTAGATAGTGTTGAAGGTGTTCCTTCCGCTCTTATATGCTCCGCAAGTATGTTTGTCAATGAGGACGGAAGGGGTGTGCCGCACTAATCAATTGTGTTGATAGCATACCTTCCGCGCCATTATACTTGAGTATATCCAATCATTACGAAAGGTACCTTCTACACTAGTCAATATTGTCGAAAGGGTCCTTCTACATGCATGTTTTACTATAGAGGTGGAAGGGTTGTGCCGCACCCAATCAATGGTGTCGACAGGGTCCTTCCGCATGGTTTCAAAGAAGTAGTGGAAGGGACCTTCCGCGTTGCTTAAGCAATGATTTCGAAAGGTCCTGCCGCTAGAGCATAGTGACGAAAGAGGTATAGCTGCTTGTTTCGAACACATTAGTTAAATGGAAGGGGCCGGATGGCTTGTTTGCTCCATGATGTCGAAAGGGAGAGCGATGGAGGGTAACTCATGATGTCACAATGATCCGAAGGATATAGTCGAAAATCTTAGTGTTTAAATTAGAAAACCCAATCTCATTTTTAAAGTAAACACATGGCAATGTAAAAGAGTTTTTAAATGACATTTAACTTTGAAATTTTAGAAGAAGCTTTCCTTGCTAAAGATAGTGGGTTAAGGGTATTAACCATATTTCATTAGAAAATGATTACAAGGAATTAAACCATGGATGTTAATATTGTTGTGTTATTTGATCAGTTATAATGTATGCTTGTGTAATCATATTCACTTCATTTATAACCCATAACTGCATTTTAGAGTGTTAAGGGCAGAATAACAGGCTAGGTTGACCCAGCAGTGAATATACATTGAATTAACTCCTGTGTGAGTAGAATTGCATCTAGGATGTCAGACAGACCAAAATATAGGTTGCCCACGTTTGATCAAAAGATTATTGGTTTAGACAGGTTCTTAGTAAGCCCATAAAAACTATGTTATGGAAATTGTTATTGATAGGGGCCAATAGGTCCTTAGTGATCCCAAGAAAACTATGTCTGGAATAGGTTGTTGATAGATATCAATAGGTTCATAGTCAGCCCATGAAAATTATGACATGAAAGATGTTATTAGAGAATCCAATAGGTTCATAGTGACCCATTGAAAACTATTATTGGATGATATTATTGGTAGACACCAATAGGTTCTTAGTGATCCCATGTAAATTATGAAATCGGACAGACAGTACGTAAGCTTGGAACAGGTTATTAGTCAGTCCATGAAAACTAATAGGTTAATAGTGACCCTAGAAACTATGACTTGAGACAGATAGTCAAGTGAATGGAGATGGAAAATCCAGAGCATATTGCATGTTTACATATCATCATGATACATTTTATTATGTTATGTCTTAACCATTGTGGATGCAGGTGCACAGTATATGCTTATTATAAACTGGGTTAAGATACTAGTGAGGGGAAAACTCATTCCACTAGGCGGTGTAGTCTCACTAGATATCTATATGGTTCAAGATGATAGGTTATTATTCACACTAGACTTTTTGTCTAACTTGAAGTTTATGTTTTCCTATTAAACTCTCGGATGCTCAATTGATTTTGAGTAGTTTGAGAGTTAAGGTTTTCAGGTTCGCCTTTTTGAATAATAAGCTTTCGGACACGTGCAGGAGGCAGGCTAGCTAATAGGAGTTCTTTCTGTTCGATTTCGCTGTGTAATTGAATGAAATGGCAAAGTTATTTAGTGACTATATTTAGACTCTGATCAACCAAGGAGGCATCTTCATATGTCGCGCTTGGCGTAATTTGTAATAATTACATTTCTCTGAACGTGGTTTACGTATGAGGGTTATGTAATGAATCTGAAATGCGATTTGAAACGGAATGAGAAATTTGTTTAAAAATTGAGTTTAATTTTTTAATATCCATGTGTTTCTGGTATATCAATGTATCTACTGCATTTGGTCACCGAAAAATAATAACTATAGATGACTGCAGCATCTGTAGCGGTTAGTTTTGGGCCTCCAAATGGGGGATGTTACAACATCCTTTTCATGGGCTAACTTATATTATAGGTGTAATCCCTTTATCTTGCCTTAGCTTCACGTTATCTTGGTGCGGCACCATCTGGTCTTGGTTGTTGTCTATTTTCTTCATTTCGACTCTTGTTGCAGTTCTTCCAGCTTGGTAGCTGCATCAAGCTTTCTTTGACATCGTTTGGGAAATATAGGTGTAACAATACCCTATTCAACAATGTCATACTTAAGTGTTTTAACATATTCATTTAATGAGTAAATATATATAAATACTCATTCAATATGATTCTCATCTCCAACACTATAAGAAAATGTGGCTTTAGTTGCATTTATTAGCTGCGTTTCAACTATAAATGAAACTATTGTTATTTTACAATTTTTTATGCACTAAAAAAATTTACAGCCCTTCCCCGCCTAAACTATTTCACTTGTTATGTTTTATGTCTCATTCCCATCTCTTCTCTTCTTTCCTCTTTACTTAGTAAAAATGCGACCCGCCCTATCTTTCCTTCATCATTTTGCTGTTCCTCTCCAAATTTGTCGATCCACTCCTCCATCAATCTTCTCCCCTTTCTACACAAACCCTATATTCGATCCACTCCTCCTACAATCTTGCCCCGCGTTTTCACGCAAACCCTAGGTCGTTATTAAAAGAAAATCAAGGCTCGTAAAAATCGCATTTAGCTGAGGTATTTAATTTTTGTATAATTTTTTCTTTTATTTTATAAATTTTAGTAAATGTTGCCTCTACTTTATTAGATAATTAATTGTGAATGATTTCTTTTGTTGGTTCTATTACATTTTTCCTGCTTTGCTTGTAGGGTCAGAGAAGGCTTTAGTGGTATATTTCCTGTACTTTGAGCTGAATATGATCTTATTTTATACTTATATTCATCATTAAATTCATCAGTTTTAATAGATAGCAGTGCTTGGATGAGATAATAAATAGGGAGCTATGTACGGATGAGGGAAAATGGGATATCACAGGTCTGACAATTATAAAGCATAATATCCCTTTTCATTATAGTAGATAACCTGCCCTTTTTTTACTATTATTATTAAAAAAAAATTAATTCATCATTGCTTCTTTTGAGTATCTTTGGATTTAGTGGTTCAATATATCAAAAAATAATTCACTAAAGTTTTGTAAGATGGTTCATGTAACATTTTGCTTTTGTTGCTATTCTACATTTTTTAGATTTTATTTTTTGGCTTAAACCCGTGTGTAGATTTGAAACTAAATTCCTAAACTCATAATATTCAACCTGTTTCTTTTGCTAGTCATTTTGGGTAGATGCTCACGCAAGTAATGAAGATAGAGTACTCATATAGGTTACACAGTTGATTGTCCTATTTCTATCTGTTAGCAGTATTAAAATTGACTTATGTTATATTTTCGTTTTTCGTCTTTGTACTATTCTGCATATCTGTATATTATAGTTTATTGATTCAATTTGATGTGGTAGGGCAAGTTGGACAAGCGCTGCATACATTTGAAAAGTAAATCATTGAAATAGACATTCAATATCTTTTTTGATGAAGAAAAGGAAGGAAGAACCAGTGCACCGGAGCACCTTCCAAGTGCTAACTTTCGGTAACCACCTTTCATTACATCTGTTTGATGTTCATTAATACATCTATTAGGTTAGAGCTGATACATGTAGCCATTTAAAACAAAATTTCACAAAGTACGCATTGTCTGTTGATATTAGAACATATGGTACTGCCACTAGTCATAAAATTTGCAATTAAATTTTATGGATGAATTATTTTCTTATATTATTAGCATCCCGGCAAGAATATGACATTATGTTATACTAATCTCATCATACTGTAATGTTTAAATATTGAATAGAAAAGTACTAAAAAACACGATGAACCTCTATTAATTATTTGCAAGTTTCATATGACCATGATAACATCATATGCATCTACGGACTTTGGGAGGATATGTAATTGATATATTGATATTTAGACTTGTGATTATTAGAAATGATCGATTTTTTAATATGGTTAATTGATTATAGTGGAATTCAATCCGAATATTTCTAGATAGCCACTGTCCTATAGAGATACTAAAAATGGTCAATTATATACTCAAGGCTAGCTCTTTGTCAATTTTATTCCAAAGAAAAATTCAACAGCCTAACATTTTATATATGTTGATGCTGTGGAAGAATTTGATTTAAGAAAAATAAATTACAATTTATTAAAATGGTAACAAGATGTTTAATATGTAGTATATTATATAAATTACAATATACTCATGGAAATCTTCCATAACTTCTGATTTTCAGCATGTAATATATTATATAAAGATGTATAGTTACAAATTATAACTCGGTAATTGGAGGTTTTCAGATGCTTGCAGCAAGGAACAACAGAACAATAACATAGTTTGCTTCTTTCCGAAATTCAAATCCACATTGATAAATCTGTTTTCTTATTGTGGATGATAAGGATAAATAACAAATATACATACACCGAAAATCTTCCTAGAAGTTATGTGTTCTTAGGGTCAGATATTTGACAATATACTAAACATTTACAAATTTTTAGTCAAGTTACCTATGTTATTTTTCAAATTAACTATCACTACAAAAATTAATAGAGGTTCAATGTGTTTTTCACAAGTTCACAACCATAATTACCATTGGAATATTTTTTGTTGGACTCCAAAAAAGTCCTAAGTTGTTGTCATAAACATACTGTAAGACTTCTAATATGAGCCCCTGAGTGAATTATTTGCGTCGAATTATATGTTGTATTGCTCTAGCAAACTTCCATCTTTAATCATGTTATTTTAATTTTGATTTTAACTTTTTGAAACTCTTAATATGTGGCATGTTACTGAGATCAATGCTTTTTTATTGACATTCATTATTAAAATATATGCATGCACTTTAGTTTTTTGGTTTAATTAAGTGCAAAATTGAAATGCTCTAAAAATTAGAAGTTTGAACACTAAAAACACTACATCATACACCCTATTATTTTAGCCGGCTATAAACTTCAATTCAATTGTAGGAATTTGTTTAAATGCCTTCAAAATTTGATTAAAATCCATTTAACAGTATTATGATGGTGTCGAGGTTAGGACCATACACCCCTTTATTCATTTGCTTGTCTTGTTGCCCTTTTAAAATTAAAGCATTTTTCTCAAAGCATACTTATATGTCAAAATCAGTATAGTTGCAGCACCCTAATACTACTGAAGCAAAATCAGTTATGGAGTTTAATTTTGAGCATCGGTAGTGCTCCTTTTGCTTAATGAGGCTTTTTGGTGTGATCATAGCCACTTTATTAGTGTTCAGTGGTGTTGATGGAGAGTGTATTAGCTCATATAGAGATAAACATCCAGTTCTTGCTATAGTGTTTATTACTCAATTCAAAATTAACTCTTTAAACATATATTTATATTATCTTTCCAAATACGAATATCTGACTGTAAAATAATTACAGAGTGAAGATGAAGATATTACTAATTGCGTTGACATTTGCAAACAACCTTCCTTTGATCACCCATCACTCAAAAATCATAGCGTAAAAGTATGGTATTTTATTTGATTTATATTTCAACTATACCCATTTTACATTTATAGGAATATAATCCTTTAACCTTTGTTATTTATAACACTTTGATTTACCATGATACAACTCATGAATTACCTAAATACCTATAAATCCCTCTAATTCAACTAAAATCACTAAGTATAGAAGTAATTTCTTGTGTCATAACACAGGTAAAACTCTTATTGGACAACTGGCAAATGTGCATGATTTTTGTTGTAAAGTATGATTTAATAAAATATTGCCAAATGTGCATGATTGTATAATATACCATTGTGGTTCTCAACTACGTGGGGATTAGGATTACTTTAATATCTAGAAAATTTTAACTGTAGCTGCTTGGATTAAGATTCTGTTTGCTGACTAAATTTAAATCTTATGTTTATTTGTCTTTATCGATGTTTATAATTAGGCTGGACTAATTAAGATCCTATCATTTTCTTTTACCGGTCAAGTTGTACTAGTGTATAGGGCCCATTCGGATTTCACAAGGTTGCATCCGATATGCTAAAAAAATGAAATGTCATAAGGTCATTTGATTATTGAAAATTATAGTGTTAGATTAAGCTTCATTAAAGTAAATTTAGGATGGTTGGATGGTTAAGAATAAGTTGTATAAGTAAATACAAAGTTTGAACTATATTGGTAGCCTAAAACATGGTCTTTGCAATTATCTTTTTACAAAAAATTAGTTTTATATTCCATCTTAACTATTTAATTTTCTTTATAACATCTCCAATCTCCACTCATTTTCATGTAAATTGAAACCATTTGCATTAGAAGTCGAACTACCTTTATAATGATGAATTTACCCTTTTTTCTGTTGCACTCATTTCTTATTATCAATTGTGGATTGTCCACTAATTTTATCAATTCAATTTAGTTGTTGACAACTAGCAAGCACTGATGATATGCAATTGATTATCAATATAATTATGTCAACTTAATTTTTACTACAAAATTATGGAAGTTAAACTAATAAAATGGAATTAAAATAAAATAAAATATGTGTTAAGCACAGTGGAACCCACGGATTGCTATAGCATTTAAGGTGCAAATTTTGACAACTCAAATAATATATTGGCCAGTTGTCACATAAGGTTCATCTATTGCACTGTCAATTTTACATGGGTGGATCACCAATTACTTTCCAAGTTGAACTGCTTTTGTAATGATTTCATGAGTATGATTTCTCTAACTCAATCATTAAACTGCAGCGAGCTTTGTTCAGATTAACTCTCACTAACGGAAAGAAAAATGGTGTAGCCTACTGTGGTTTCACTGACTGAGGATCTCGACGACAGTTAACGAAGGCATCAAAGCATGGTCAGATGTTATCTGAATTTGATGGCTACTGCCCCTAGCAAGATGAACGGAATTTGAATAGATATGCTGGTATTAATTGATGTTTGATGATTGATCGTATTTTCTTCTGCTTGTATGTGGCTTCAGGGTGGAGCTTTTTTCTTGAAGGAGAGTTGTGGTTCTATTGATGCCATTAATCCTTTTTTGATATCTAATCTAAAGTGGAGTTTGCTTGTTTTTTGAGAAATGTTTTGTTTGGGATGTCTCTTATGTAGTTTATCTCTTGGGATTCAAGACTATAACATCTTAGAACCCAATGATGCAAATCATCATGAATGAGTCAAATCACTACCTCCAATATTACAATCTCATTCAAATTTATATAGCATTTACGTAGTGAAGTCATATGAGTTTTTTCGATTGGAATAGAAATTGAGAAATAACCTGATGGTTAGAGATTAGCAAATGGTATGCAGTGAAGTCAAATACCTTAAAAATAAGCATTGATAACTTGATGATGATGCTATGTTTCTTTTATTGTATCTAAAGTTCTGAACGTTTATTTTCTGCCCTGAACATGCAAAACTAATGTCTAACATGTATAGTTTGTATACTAAAAATATCATGATATAGAAATTATGCTGGTTTATTCAGGTTGTTCGCTTCAAAGGGTAAGGAAAAGGCTAATGCTTGAGTCATGGAACTTCTTCCATTCTACATTTAATTTACCTGATATGGTGTGTCTTATATTAAGGAGTGGGAGAACAAAGTATGACTTTTGACATCTGAATCGCTTTGCTCTTTTAATGTCACAGTGAACACGGTTATCGGGTAAGTTTATACTTTGGAGAATTACTATACATTTGTCATTGATTGTGTAAGGACCCGATTCTTCGACTTCCGAATATCGACATCGATACGTCCACTGTATCAACTTCCGAGCAAACGAATGCCGGAAAACCGAATTCTTAGGGTTTAAAAGAAGAGGTAGAAGAAAAGATAGAAGAAAAAGAAAGAAGAACAACAACAGAAAACACAGAACAGAAACAATATCAGAATCTCACATTCGCAACGGAACAATATATAATAGATAATCACTAGTCTTTTAAAACAAAGAACTATATCAGTTTATACATACATCAATCAGAGTCAATATACAACTCAATACAACAATGGAAAGTTATATAAACTTGTCCTCATACAGAATACACAGCGGAATAATACAAAGTATAGGTGATACGTTTCGCCATCCAGCTTGCTTCCATAGCTCCAGAATATCCAGAATATCTTGATAACATAACTCTAGGCTGCCCGTGTGGAAAATGGTGGGCACCCAGAGTTTAGAAGGGAAACAATAAACTCCGAGTCAGTCATGGTGACTGGTGTGAGATCGTAAAAACAGTTATTTTTCACAAAGAAAATAAAATAGATTCGCAATGCTTTTGGAAAATGAAACTACCATAAGGCCTCCCGCCACACACACAATGCAAACGCAGAATTTGGAGGAGATTTCTCCTTATGATAGTCAAAGATGCTTACTACGCAAAACAAATCATTTTGGGATATTATTATTAGTGCATAGTGAAGAAAAAATTTCGAAAGTATAATATAAATCTTAGCCAGCATAGGTACCATTATAGTATGCCTACTATAGCTACCATATTAAATGGCAGGTTCTACAACTAAAACCGTACAGGGCTCGTATTGTTTCTTTGGATTTCCAACAAATGGTCAGGCCAAGGAACTTCCCATTGCCACATGGAAACGCCTATGGAAAGACGTCCCGAGAAATAACCTAACATTACGGTTAGATCTCTGCCAACACAAGGCCACGTTACCTCTGCAAAAATAGGTAACTACTAACACGCGTATGCCATCCCCCGATCGTAACCGATCTTCCCGAGGATCCTCGATTTCCAACAACCACATAAGAATAATAATGCAGCAACAACATAGGTTAAGTATCTGGGCTCCATACCATGATACCACCTCTATCCAGAAGGAATGACATACACTAAGGGGCGCTACTCCCTAGAACCTTGCTGCATCCTTCCTGTTTTGACCATTTCCGGGGTGTGAGGTCCGACGAAGTCTCGTCCACAAAGCTACGCTTTGGTACAAAGCCATGCTTCGGGTCAAACAAATGATCAAAGTAATGATCACAAAGATAAATGATCAAACAAATGATCATATCACAAATGATCAAACAATGATCATTTCACAGCAACACTCAACATGCCACGTTACCAAATTGGGAGTATATTGCTGATAACCTTCAACTACATAACCTCTAAGCTCGTACGTCTCAGAGAAGGGTGTTAAGCTAAGAGAATAAATTATCCGCCACCAACAGAAATGTATTTGAAAGAAATCAGCTTTATATCTCAATTTGTAACGTCAGACACACAACCATACAAGTCTGTTCTGGGATCGAACAGAACCGAAGGCACTTCTTATGAAGCCCTTGCAAATCCGGATAATTTTCTAATCACGTCCGGACTTCCCATCACTAAGGGTGATAAAACCTCTATATCGGAGATCAGCCGATGTAGAGTAACTCGACGGTAATCCTTCCGTTTTCAAAAATATCCGGTCTTCAACACCGGTCATCAAATGCGATCCATAACGACGTATCACATATTCAGAATGGGTTATACGACCCCAAGGTCCTTTCCCGGCTAACCCGAATAGTGAGCGATAATTCAAAAATAAGTGTGGCATTCAAATTCAAGCAAATCACAACAAATACCCATTCAAGGTAAATATTGATAGTCGGTTATTTAACTATCAATAGGTCTGCACAGCATCATCAGATTCCAAATAATTTTCCAAATTATTTATTTTCCAAAAATATCTTTACAAGATATAAAATTTCCACACTTAACCATTTGAAACAAATTTCAAATATTCACTTTTCAATTAATCTTTAAAAGATAAAATTTCAAACCTTTCATTTCATATTGGAAAAGCATTTCCATACTTATTTAATAATAAGTAATTCACAAATCATTTATTTTCAACACTTGGAAAATATTCAATATACTTAAATCAAAATTAAGTATATATTTCATTCTTTAAGGAAATCATTCTCTTTTACAAATTTTATTTGAGTCAAAACGAATGTTGCGTAAAACATCGTTACGACGACCCAAAATCACTAGTATAGGGATTCGAAATTTAGATAGATATATAAATCCCAATACTACACAAAATATTTCCTTTCGGAAACCATTTACTATAACAACAGTGTTATAGTCCACCATTTCCTTATTTCTCGAAAGCGTCTATTTCAGCAATAAATGTTGAAATCTATGGTTTCGATAGTTAATACATTTTACAACATCTTTTAAAATAATTAACTTCATTTCGTAATATCGCTTTCCCAAAACATAACCATTTTATTGAATAATGTATTCACTGTCCAAAATCGTGAATATACTTCATTAACCAATTTCAACATTTCTACGCATTTTACTTAAAGAATTATCCACTGTCCAAAATCGTGAATAAAGTTCCCTTTTATAAACTTCTATGTTTAATTTATCAAATTCTATTGATTTCGGATTTTATAAAACAACGTTTATAAATTCGATTTCTATTTATAAAAACTTCAACTTATAAATCTCATTATTAACAAATTCCATTCATATCTCATTTAAATGCCAAAATCCGATTTATAAGATAATTACTTATAAATATTTTATTTTTACAAAATCTATTCATTTAATAACTTCATGACGCAGCAGCGGATAACAAAAATGATGATTCGGTGAAAGTAGCAATCGATGGAATGAA
This sequence comes from Allium fistulosum, assembly GCA_030737815.1. Lineage (NCBI taxonomy): Eukaryota > Viridiplantae > Streptophyta > Magnoliopsida > Asparagales > Amaryllidaceae > Allium > Allium fistulosum. The sequence continues at coordinate 7,108,687 of JASFAW010000015.1, forward strand.
AAATACGGAATGGCCCAAATTCGTTGATCCGAAGATACCGAATTCTAGCTATCTTCGTCACGTTGATCGCGCACGATACCGTGAAAGAAGATCTGCAATTCTTCAGACGTTGATCAAGCGCACTTGATAGCGTGAATTGGCTTCTACGATCGTTGATCCGAGCGCACTCGAATGCCGAAAGAGGAGATAGGAGATTACACTCAACTACCGATTTAAGAAGAGGCACAAAGCTCTCAAACAAAAGTTTTATTCAAAATCAACCATCCTTTACAAATGACTCAACTTGCCTATTTATAGGCTTACAACACAAACACCAAAATTCAACACAACACATAGGTCATGAACGACCTAGCAGATTACAACACACGCGACCTAACAGACGCGACCTACGACTTATCACTTTACGTTACACGACCTAAGAACAATACAAGTTACAACAAACGACATAAGAAACATACACCATATGACTTAAAAAGGTACAAGTACAAACGACTTACGACCTAAACATCATACGACTTAGGACACACAGCATCAGCGACTTAAAATACTTGGCAGCAGCGACCTAAGAGCAAGGTGTCTAGAAATCTTCACGCGACCTAGTACTTGAGCGACTTATGAAACCCTCCTCCAGCGACTTAAAAATCTTGCGACCTAATTTTGAGCGACCTAAGGTCTCGCGACCTAAGGTCTCGCGACCTAAGGTCTCGCGACCTAAGGATTAGCTCGTTAGGTCATTGGTTTTCGCTTGAGCGACCTAATTCTTCCAGCGACATAAGATCGAGCGACCTATCTCCCCGCGACCTAATTTAGGTCGTGACTCGAAACAGCCCACATTCGAAAGGTCATAGCGACCTACTGTTGGTTCGCTTATCTCGCTTATCTGCTTGCATGGCTTAACACTGAGTCTGTTAGCTCGGAAGCGACCTTCACTAGGTCGTGAACGACCTAAAACTTCACTAGGTTGTGAACGACCTAAAATTTTACTAGCTCGTGAGCGACCTAGAACTTCTGTACGACTCAATTCTGAAAAGTCAGCAGATCGCGCTGCATCATCCTCCCCCTGTTGACAAGAATTCGTCCTCGAATTTGCACCTTCCTCTTCCTCAACAAACTCATCCCCATGATACAGAATCAAATATTTGACATTGAAAACATCAGAAGTATGAACATTATCTGGCAATCTTAACTGATATGCATTCTCATTGATTTTCTTCAAAATTTTCACTGGACCGATTTTTCGAGCTTTCAACTTATTGTGCGTTCCTACTGAAAAATGATCTTTTGTCAACACGGCGTAAACCAAATCATCTTCTCTGAAATTCACACATCTTCACTTTTTATCTGCCAGTTGTTTATACTTCTCATTTGATGCAAGCAATCGTTCATGAACAGTTTTGTGGCATTCCTGCAATTCAGTCACAAAATCATAAGCACGCTTAACAACTCCCTTCTGATACGGCACTGTCGTCAGATCCAATGGACCCTTTGGACTTGCTGAGTATACAACTTGAAACGGACTGAAACCCGTACTACGGTTAACAGCGTGATTATGTGCAAACTCTGCCTGACATAATTTCATATCCCATCTCTTCAGACTGTCTTTCACAAGACATCTCAACAAATTTCCCAATGATCTATTAACCACTTTCGTTTGCCCATCTGTTTGCGGATGATAGGCGCTACTAAAATTCAACTTCGTTTCGACCATCTTCCACAAACTTAACCAAAAATGGCTTAGAAATCTGGTATCCTGATCTGAAACAATAGATTCAGGTAGCCCATGTAATCGATACACCTCTTTAAAGAATAACTGAGCAACACGGACGGCATCAGCTGTTTTCTTACAAGCGATAAAATGTGCCATCTTGGAAAATCTGTCTACCACAACAAATAGAATCATTTCCTCGCTGAGTTCTAGGAAAACCCAAAACAAAATCCATGCTGATATCAACCCACGGTCTAATAGGCACATGTAATGGCATATACAATCCCGCATTCGTCGCTGTCCCTTTGGAAACTTGACAAATATGACACCTCTCCACGAACCTTTCTACTTCTCTTCTAATAGTAGGCCAAAAATATGATTGCGAAATCAACTGTAATGTACGGTCTCTCCCCACATGGCCTTCCTCATGTAACTCTTTCACAATCTTCATTCGTAAACTGCCCTCTGGTATACATAACTTGCTACCCTTGAATAGAAAACCATCCACTAACACATACTCATCAGTCTTTCCTTCATTGACTTCATCCATGATCTTAGCAAAGTAAGGATCATCAACAAACAAATCTGGCAACACGTCAAACCCTGTCACCTCTACCTTCATTGTAGTCAACACATGATTCCTTCGACTTAATGCATCTGCCACTCTATTCGTAATTCCCGATTTATGCTTCACCACAAATGTAAATTGTTGTAAGTACGCAATCCACGAAGCATGCCTTGCTGCAATCTTGTCCTGTCCCTGCATATGCTTCAATGCCTCATGATCAGTATATAAAACAAATTCTTTATGAAACAAATAATGCCTCCAATGCTTCACAGCTTGCACGATAGCATAAAATTCTACATCATATGTATTATATCTCATCTTTGCTCCCGATAGCTTTTCACTGAAATATGCAATAGGACGTCCTTTCTGACTCAACACCCCTCCAATTCCAACCTTCGATGCATCAGTATGTAACTCAAACAACAACTGAAAATCCAGCAACACTAGAATTGGTGCTGTCGTCAAAAGTTCTTTGATTCTCTCAAAAGCAAATCCCGCTTCTTCCGACCATGAAAATTGCTTCCCTTTCATACAATCAGTAACTGGAGCCATCACGCTACTGAAGTGTGGAATAAACCTTCGGTAGAATGACGCTAAACCATGAAAACTTCTAACTTCGGTTATCGTCCTGGGTTGTGGCCAATTTCTGATTGCTTCAACTTTATTCTGATCCACCTGTATACCTCCATCCGAAATAACATACCCCAAAAATAAAACACTATGTGTCATGAACACGCATTTCTTCGTTGCAGCATAAAATTGTTCCTGGCGCAGTACCATCAACACTTCTCTCAGATGTTGCAAGTGTTCTTTTGGATTCCCACTGTATATCAGTATATCATCAAAATACACCACCACAAACTTCCCGATAAATGGTCTAAAGATTTGGTTCATCACCCGCATAAATGTACTCGGTGCATTCGAAAGACCAAACGGCATAACCAGCCATTCGTACAACCCCTCACGTGTCTTGAATGCTGTTTTCCATTCATCCCCTGGTCTGATTCGAATTTGATGATAACCGCTTTTCAAATCAATCTTCGAAAAGATAGTAGCTCCACTAAGCTGATCCAACAAGTCATCCAATCTAGGCATAGGAAATCTATATCTCACAGTAATCTTGTTCAGTGCCCGACTATCAGTACACATCCTCCACGTTCCATCCTTCTTCGGTACTAACAAAGCTGGCACCGCACAAGGACTTAACTTTCCTGTACACGCCCCTGTTCAAGCAATTCTTCCACTTGCCTTCTCAACTCCTCATGTTCTTTTGGACTCATTCTGTAGTGTGGTCTATGAGGTAACACAGCTCCTGGAACAAGATCAATTTGATGTTGAATGTCTCTCAACGGTGGTAACTCCGTTGGTAGCTCCTCAGGAAATACATCGTCAAACTCTCCCAGCACTGGTTTCACTTCTTCAGGGATCTCAACCACTTCATGACTCTCACGTCCAATCAACAAGAATACTTCAGGCTCCTCTTCTACCTCCTTAACAAACTCCTTTAATGATAATAAAGTTTTCAGCTCTTCAATCTCCTCCAACTTGCTTTATTCGTGTTGTCGCTTCTTAGGAATTAAAGTGATTTTAGTACCCTCAAACATGAAACTGTAACTGTTAGTACGACCATCATGTTGCACATCCCTATCATATTGCCACGGTCTCCCCAACAACAGATGACATACGTCCATGTCCACAACATCACACCAAATTTCATCTTTGTATTTCTTTCCAATTGAAAATTAACACAAGCCCTTCTTCCAACTTTCACCTCCCCACCTTTCCTCAACCAAGCTAACTTGTAAGGTTTCAGATGCTTCTCTGTCTTCAATGATAACTTCTTCACAGCTTCTGTAGAGATAATATTATCACAACTTCCCGCATCGATGACAAACTTGCAAACCCTTCCCAAGATAGTGCATGTTGATTGAAAGATGTTACTCCTCAACCAGCTAGTTTCCTCCTCCTGTTTTGGTGTTAAGCAATTTCTCCTCATCATCAATGAATACCCTTCATCTCCCGACACATTTTCTTCCTCCTCATCATGTAATGAATTAGAACATTCAGCCTCTGCATCCTCATCTTCCACTTCAGCAATCATAGTCCTCTTCTTTGGTTTTGGACATTCGCTGCTCTTGTGACCCACTTCTTGACAATTATAGCATTTGAAATTGGTGTTGACTTTTGGTTTAGCCACTTCATGAACAACTGGCTTACTCGATGCTTTAGGAATATTAGAACTACTACTCGCTCCTTTGTTTAGCCCCGTAAAACTTGGAAACACACCTCCCCCACGTCTACCTTGTTTCTCCCAAGCCAACGCCTTTTGATGTGCTTCTTCCACAGATCTAGGGTCGAACATGTTCACCATATCCTGGATCTGTGCTCTAAGTCCACCAACAAACCTAGCGGTCAATTGTTCTTTTGTCTCCATAATGTCATTTCGAGCAATCAACTGGTAGAACTCATCTGCATAATCAGTAACAGCCTTCGTCCCTTGCCTCAGGTTTTGTAGTCTCTGATACATTAGTGATTGGTAATTGTAGGGTAAGAAAGTAGCCTTCATCAATTTCTTCATCTTTTCCCAAGCAACAATCCTTGACTTCCCCATCCGTTCCCTAGTAATTTTGGTTTGCTGCCACCATGCCATAGCTCTCCCCCTCAACCTAGTAGCAACCAACTTCACTTTACGATCCTCCGGAACCTCCTTGAAGTCAAATATTTCCTCAACATAAGCTAACCAATCAAGAAATTCCTCGGCCTGCATACCTCCCTTGAATTCCGGTATTTCAGTTTTCATCCCAGACTCCCACTTGTGATCATACTCCGACTGATTCCTTCCTTGTCCTCGTCCTCGTCCATGAACACTACCACCATCAAACTCCTCCTCGAAATCTGATGTATATCGATGTCGATCCTGACCACCAACATCTCTACTACCATCGCGTCTTCCACCAACATCCCTTCTATCTACATTCCTCCGATCGCGATCATTCACATTCCTATCACGACTTCGATCATTAACATTTCTATGACAATCTCGACTTATACTTCTATGATCACTTTCAACACTTCTCTCTCGATTGGAATGTGGTGAAACTCTACTTCCCCCATGGTTAGATTCAGGTGAAACCCTTCTCCGATTTTGATTCATCTCCAACATCATCTTCTCTAATCGACCAATCCCTTCATTAAGCTTCTCACTAAAGTTTTCATTAATTCTTTGCTCCATCTCATCAACTTCTTCTCTTCTATACAAAGCTTCCACATTCTGATGGCGATTAGCTCTTCTTGGCGGCATTGTCCAATGAAACAAACTTCAACTCTCGGCTTGAATAACAAATATGATGCACGGCCTTCAACTTCAAATGAACAAACTATGCACGGCTCAAATACTTCACTTAGCTCGGCTTCGCTTGATGTAGCTCAACTTCACTAACTCCTCAAATAAAATTGGCTCCAAGACTCGGCTTAGCTATGATTGGCTAAGTCTAGCTCTGATACCAAATGACGCAGCAGCGGATAACAAAAATGATGATTCGGTGAAAGTAGCAATCGATGGAATGAAAAATACTGAATGGCCCAAATTCGTTGATCCGAAGATACCGAATTCTAGCTATCTTCGTCACGTTGATCGCGCACGATACCGTGAAAGAAGATCTGCAATTCTTCAGACATTGATCAAGCGCACTTGATACCGTGAATTGGCTTCTACGATCGTTGATCCGAGCGCACTCGAATGCCGAAAGAGGAGATAGGAGATTACACTCAACTACCGATTTAAGAAGAGGCACAAAGCTCTCAAACAAAAGTTTTATTCAAAATCAACCATCCTTTACAAATGACTCAACTTGCCTATTTATAGGCTTACAACACAACCACCAAAATTCAACACAACACATAGGTCGTGAACGACCTAGCAGATTACAACACACGCGACCTAACAAACGCGACCTACGACTTATCACTTTACGTTACACAACCTAAGAACAATACAAGTTACAACAAACGACATAAGAAACATACACCATACGACTTAAAAAGGTACAAGTACAAACGACTTACGACCTAAACATCATACGACTTAGGACACACAGCATCAGCGACTTAAAATACTTGGCATCAGCGACCTAAGAGCAAGGTGTCTGGAAATCTTCACGCGACCTAGTACTTGAGCGACTTATGAAACCCTCCTCCAACGACTTAAAAATCTTGTGACCTAATTTTGAGCGACCTAAGGTCTCGCGACCTAAGGATTAGCTCGTTAGGTCATTGGTTTTCGCTTGAGCGACCTAATTCTTCCAGCAACATAAGATCGAGCGACCTATCTCCCCGCGACCGAACTTAGGTCGTGACTCGAAACAGCCCACATTCGAAAGGTCGGAGCGACCTACTGTTGGTTCGCTTATCTCGCTTATCTGCTTGCATGGCTTAACACTGAGTCCGTTAGCTCGGAAGCGACCTTCACTAGGTCGTGAACGACCTAAAACTTCACTAGGTCGTGAACGACCTAAAATTTTACTAGGTCATGAGTGACCTAGAACTTCTGTACGACTCAATTTTGAAAAGTCAGCAGATCGCACTGCATCACTTCACAATTTATAATTCTATAAATTCCGTTCACTTATGAAATCCATTTTTATTTCATTTTTAACACTCATAAAAACTCATTTTAACATTCCAATATTTCCAATTTATAAATACCAACTTTATAAATCTTTTATATAAATCATTTATAACAATCCAAAAATCCTGATTTAAGCCATTTTACAAATTAATCAACTTTTTATTTCAAAAATCACCTTTCGATTATATTTCACCAAAAATCATAATTTTTATAACTTTAAAATTTAAACGTTTATTTATTTAAGATGAATCAATTCAAAAATTAAATAAAACGTATACCTTCAAAAATCACTTTTAAAATCTCTTTTAAAATCAACATCGTCATTTTTAAATTTCAAAAATGGATCCGATGATGCAACACACCAATTAGTCAATCACAACATCCAACATCATATATCGATATGATAATCAACAAATATCACAATATATGTAATCAAATAAATACTGGTGAGGAATCCAGTTGGATCCCTCCAACCTGTTTCCCTGCATCCACAGACGTTAGCACAATACCCATTCCACTTCGAGGTGGAATATCGCGGTATATGGGATTATAAAAATATCAATCCGCTATTATGCGGCGCAATAGGGTCTCATCCGCTATATAATGCGGGAAATCAACAACTGCAATATATACATATGCCAATATATATATATTGCTATATATAGATATATCCTACTATATCTAATATCACAAATCCAAACAGCAATCAATCAATAACTACAAAAAAATCAAATTTCCAATTTGAGTGAGAAGATCTGACCTTAAATTTTAAATTTGCAGTCCATTCCATTCCATTCTTGACTCGATTTTTCTTGATTTATACCTTGTACAATTATTTACACAATTCATTAATATTTGAATCAACTGATCAATAAATTTCCGTTTAATAGTTTTTGATTAGCTGATAATTCTTTTTAAACCAATTTTTCTCCTTTAATAAATTTATCAACTAAAATAATTTAATAAGTTAATTGGAATGAGTTAATCACCATTATATCCTATTTTTATAAGATAATCTATATAAACCGAAATTCCTGTTTCAACCCTATATAGTTTCCAGTAAATAAATTTTCTGGTCTTAACTTACACATTAAATTCAAAATAGAAAAATTCTTTTAACCCAATCTCTTTTAATAATTTTATTTAACTAAAATTTAAATTAAACAATTTAAATTTCCTTTTCTTAAATATCTTTTGTTTACTGTAATTTCTTTTAACAAAACATTTTCTTCGAAATAGATTAAGTTCTTTTAACTAATAATTCTCTTTTTTAACTTGTATATGTATATTCTTTTTCTGTCTTCACTGTAAAAATACATATATTTATTCAGTTAAAATAAAAAAATAAAAAGATAATCACCTTTGCCTGGCACCAGAGACTCGCCATTGGCCAGAACTACGGCCATCACCACGTACGCGCCATTACGACCTCATCGCGACCCTCCGCCATCGATCACGAGCTCCAGCACGTCGCCTCCTCCCCACGCGATTGCGTTTCGATCGCGAGTCGCCGCGAGTGTTTCCCCAATTTTTTTGTTTTCGAGTACACGGCCTCGATCGATTGAACTACACGACCATCCACCTACGAGTTCGAGCCGAGCGATGCCCTAGCACCCAATATCGTGGCGACCCAGAATCGCGCGCGCCACCAGAATCTCGAGATCCAACTCGCGCTCGCGAAAATAGTCGCGACACATCCCCTCACAACTCGTCGCCACCCTCCCTCTACAATCGCGAGCCAATCGCGAGTGCCGTATATTTTTTTTCGAGGATTGAAAGAGGAAAGGAGATTTGATTTAAGACGAGGGCGGCCATTATTTTTTTCTTCGATTTTGAGCATCGGCCATTTATGTTTTTCTTTGAACTGGGTAGGGAGATGAATATTTAAAATTGAATGAAGTATGGTCTGCACGATCTATTTCGTGATATTTGGCGTAATTCTAGGCGTGATTAAAGGAGGAAAAATAGCTGATTGTTGACCAAATTTAAATTTAAATTCAAATCGAATTCGACACAAATTCCAACGCGTTTATGTGTCATACGCTCACATAACAACTCCAAAAAATACGAAATTTGAAATCCGACAATAATTCAATATTACGAACCCAATGGAACAGGTTTCGTCGAATTCCAAGACTGTGCCTCGGAACGCTATTTTTAAATATCGATTCAACGATTAATTTTCAAAACTGAACAAAACAGTTTGAAATTAAATTCTAAAGCTTCTATTATCTTCAGTGTTATCAATATGAATTTTACAATCTTTTGAAATATTTTTAATCAACTTAAAATTGAAGATTCAAATTTTTATTCAACTTTCAATAGATTAAATTTTAAAATTTAATCGCCAATTTATTCTGATAATTTGAAATTCAAGTCAAACCATCATTCAAATATTTAAAATTAATTAAATATTTTCAATTTAAATTATTAAAAATTCAGGGTCGTTACAGATTGGCTTCTATATATACTTTTAAAAAAATGATTTGACAATTTTTGTTGTTGAAGGTAAAGTGATGTTGAACATAGTTCATCTAAAAAGTTTCATTTTGAGATTCAGATTTTCTTTTACATTTATTTTAGTACCGATTCACACATATTGAGGTTGAGATTTGTGGTTTTATATGAAATAAAGGTTGAGATTTATTTTTTTAATTATATTCATTTGACAAAATTTCAGATTTGAGGTTGAGATTTGTGGATAAATCTTTTGATGTTTTGTCCAAGAAATGATCAAGTCAAATAGCTGTAGATGTTGGAAGGAAAATACTAGTTTTGTACGTATCTAAAAGCGGTGTTTTAATTGTAGTAGATGAGCAGACTTTGCATACGTGATTGGGTAATTACTTTTATGACAATATATATAATTAAGGTCTATATTCTATAAAGCTTTTTGGCATCCTTCAGTGTTTGCAGATTCAAGTGAAAATTTGGGCTAATATTGTCAACAAATACTGAAGTTAATAGCGTTTTATCACATGATGTTTGAATATATTTTTTGTTTTATGTTTCTTTAGATGTGTGTCTTGCATGCTCTTTTGTCCATGATCATCTAATTAAATATTTGTGTTACTTCAAAAACACTTGTACAGTGTTGGTGGAGGAGGAGTCTGTCTTCTTCTTCTTCTTGAAACATTAATTCAATGCTCCTACATTCTTATTCCATAAAATGTCCCTTTTATGAATGTTTCTATATGGTTACAATTTACATTTCCGAACATTTCAGTTGAGTTTGTTTGTCGACTTTACGATGATATGGCATCTTAGATGACAAGATGTTTTTAAGTTGAACAACACTACATTCTTATTAGCAAATGAAAGCTTTGTAACTTGCAATTGTTCTCTAGCTGTTAACAACACTCAATGCCATATTACTAGCTTGTAATGTTGAACCATTATCTGTTTATGGTTTTACTTATTTTTTATTTATGATTCCACAACTTTTTATTTGTTGTAGGTCTATAAAAGTAGATAACCATTCTGGAACTTTGCCACCAGATTGCTAGGCTTAAATATCTTTGACAGGTGTATGTAATTTTAGTTTTAATTTATTGTTTCTGCTCAACTTATGAAGCTTTGTAATGTAATGATAACATTTATGGAACATAACTGTCTATCTTTAAAGTGCCTTAAGGACGCAATATATCAGTAATCAATCATGTGTACATTCTCCTCCCACCAGATCCCAATTCTCTCTTGCAGTTGAAGTAAACTGCAGTAACAGGCGACCCAAGATTGTAATTTTCTACAAATTCTCGAGTATTAAAGTTTTGACACCAGTTCGGCGCATATACAGTTTGGCTCCCAAGCTGTTGGAACAAGATAAAAACATAACGGTGGATACTAGCTGTTGGTCTCGGGGTTTCATAGCATACAGTTTCTTGTCCTGCAGGTATCCTTTTGTAGATAAGCTTTTTTGAAGAAATGATTTCTTGCAGCAACGAATAGGTACTTGCTTTTAATCATTATTTATATTATAACATTTTGTTAGCACTAGTTGTGTAAGCTTCTCTATGTACAGTTATGGATTTTACACTAACTTGGTTGTATTGAAATTAGCTAAGTTTGATAAAGAGAGAATTAGGGTAAAGGACAAACTTTAAAAAAAAGTAGGACATGACGTTTTATTTTTAGGCTGAATGACAAATGCTAGTTATATTTAGCATTATATTCAATTTTTACACTATACAAAATGCTAGTTATAACTAGCATTATATTCAGTTTTACACTATACAAAATGCTAATTATAATTAGCATTGTCCTTTAGTCAAAAAAAATAAACTTGCTGTCCTTCAGCCTAATTTTTTTTCTAAGTTTGTCCTTGTGCCTATTTTCCTGTTAAACAAATTCACTAAGTTTTATAAAAATTAACAAGTTTATAATAATAGTAGTAGTAGTAGTAGTAATAATAATAAACTAAGTTTGATAAAAAATTAAATAAGTTTATAATAATAATAAACAATAGTTTGAATAAATTAACTAAGTTATAAAAATTAAATATATTTATAAAAATTAACTAAGTATTATAAAAATTAACAAGTTTATAATATTAATAGGAATAAACTAAGTTTGGTAAAAAATTAACTAAGTTTATAATAATAATAACAAACTATAGTGTGATAAAAAACTATAGTTTGATAAAAATTAACCAAGTTTATTATAATAATAATAATAAATTAATAAAGTAACTAAGTTTTATAATTAATAATAATACTAATAACAACAACAATAATAACTAAAACTAAGTTTATAAAAATTAACTAAGTTAACTAAGTTTTATATAAAAAATAAGTTAATTAATTAAGTTTATAATAATAATAATAATAAATTAACTAAGTTTACACTAATAATAATAAATTAACTAAGTTTATGAAAAATTTATAAGTTTGAGATCATTTATAAAAATTAACCATGGTAATAAAGTTTAAGTTTGGGATAATTTATAAGTTTAAGTTAATTAAACTATAAGTCATGACATTTAAGTTTTAGCAATTGAGATAATTTATAAGTTTGAGTTAATATAAATATTAAATTTCTATAAAAATTAACCAAAATTTTAAAAATTAACCAAGTTTTATATAATTTAACTATGTTTTATAAAAATTAATTAAGTTTTATTAAAATTTAACTAAGTTAATAAGTTTTTGAAAATTAAATAAGTTTATTACAAAAATTACCAAGTTTTATAAAAATTTAACTAAGTTAACTAAGCTTTATAAAAATTATTTAAATTTAATGAATGTTTAACTAAGGATGTTTGATATACTTTAAATATGCAAAACAGTTTCATAATCATCCATTGATTGTTAAACTTGTCTACAGGTAATTAGCTTTTTAGGAGTAAAAACCAGATGCAGCGTAGAATTGTGGGAAGTAATGAACATGGCTTTAATTGTTATATATACTATAACATTTTTTTAGTACTTGTTGTGTAAACTTGTTTATGAATGGTTATGGATTTTATGTGAATTTGCTCAGTTTGTCAAAAAACTATTATCGAAATGGTTATGGATATTATATTTGATTACGTGATTAACGTGTTTTTTTAACTGTTTGAATATGATGATTATGTGATTGATTGATTGATTGATTATTGGTTTGAATATGATGATTATGTGATTGATTGCTAGTTGTAATAAGGCTATTATTTGAGCGATGGTTGGAAATGGTAAAAGCCATTAACAGGAAATGGTAGCATGTACAATATGCTACAAAACAGTTAATAACTTTTAGAGCGTTTTAAAAACGCTACGGAAATAAATGTAAATAGCTTTGATATGACTTTCATAGTGTTGAAAAAACGCAACCAAAACTTTTAGGAGCGTTTCAGTAAACACTACGATACGACATTGTGCTTATTTATACAAACACAAATTAAAGATCTTGTGCAAATTAATAAAGGATTTTTTTTGAAATTCACCCTTTTAACCTCACTGTTAGTGCACCTAATACAAAAATGGTATTAGAGCCCACATTGTGCTTATTGAAATAAAGTAACAAACACCAAAAGCAGAGCCTTAAGAAAAAGTCAAAGTTGATGGGTGTCTAGGAAATAGTACTTAAACTAAGGAGAATGTTACTCTAATTAAGGACCACTATTGTGGACAACCTCCCGATCTCCTGGCCTTTACCCGACTCGTCGAAATGGTAAGCCCTTATGGAAGACAAATATTATTTGAGTCTTAGGTTAATTCAAATGTCTTATTTGAATACTATAAAATAATTTAAAATTATTTTAAATTTAATAACTAATTTTATAATTTTATAAAAGTTATAAAATGAAAATTTAAAATTGTTTTACATTAAATAAATAATTAATTAATTTTGTAAAGGGTTATAAAAAATTTATAAAAATTTAACAAATAAATATAAATATTATATTTATAAATTAATTAAATTGTTTAATTAATAAAAGAAATACGTATTATTGTATATATATATATATCTAAATAAATTATAAATGTTATAATTAAAAGTATATGTATGAATAAAATGGGAGGTTAAAATAAATAAAACCCATGAGATTTAAGAGAGTATACGTTGGATGAATATAAAAGATATTCGATATCACGAGTTATAATTATTATATGCTCATCTCCCTCAAATAGTCGATAATACTATACAAAATTATTTTAAATTATGAATTTAATAATAATACAGCTCTCCATCATTTATAGTATAAACGGAGTACCATGCATAATTATGCTTGTTGAGCAAACTTAATGACGTCGAATGGGAAAGAATCTGTTTATAATCCTAAAGATATTTTCCATATAGAAAATTGTTTATCTATATGTACTCCTAGTTGGATTTTAGGTACTGGATCTTGTACTTATATATATAATTCTTTACAGGGACTTGGGAGTAAAAAGTCCATCGTTATAGGGAGCATCGAATTCCAAGTTGCAAATGGAGCTAGCATAGTTGTAGAAAAAATGAGAGAATATCATTTAAAACTAGCCATTGTACATGATTTAATATTAAAAACTGTTATTATGTACCCAATTTTATTTTTGGAATAATATCCATATCTTGTTTGATGGATGATGGATGTAGTTTTATTTGTAAAGACAATATTAAGAATATTTGTGTTGAGAACAAAACAGTTGGATTTGTAAAGAGGAAACTCAGTGTCATTCATAATTGATCGAACCATGTCCAACAGGTTCATATGAGTTTGTGCCTAGTACATCATATGAGTTATGGACCAGAAAGAAACTCCACCTTAATCACATTTAGGTTTGGAGTCGTCCGGCTTACATTAGGAACATAAATCCCAGTAAGTTAGATGGAAGACCGATCTTGTGTAAGTATATAGGGTATCCAAAAAAAATTCTTGGATACATAGTCAATCACACCGAGGTACAAAATGTTTTTGTTTCTGATGTGCCACCTTTCTTAAAAAGGAATTTCTCTCACGAGAAATTAGCAACAGTATGATAAACTTGGATGAGAACCAAGAAACTTCTATGAAAACCGAGTATATAGAGAGGACTTCGACTCCTAATGAAAATATGCAACCTATTAGAAGGTCTAATAGGGAGTCTTGCGTGCTAGAGAGATACTACAGGTTTCGCCTTGATGACGAGAATGCAAATTGTGTGATTCATGATGACGATCCCCTTACTTATCGACATGCCTTGGAGAGTAAATAATTTGCCTTATGATTTGATGCTATGAACTCTGAGATGGATTCCATGTACATTAACAAAGTTTGGACTTTGGAAAATGTGCCTGAATGAGAGATTTAGGGGTATGCCTTAGGACATTATTTAATTTATTACATATATCTAACTCTATAACCTATCTTGCTCGTAATGAAGGTGTTTAATTTTTATTATATACTTTGTTATATTATGATATAATTGGTTTCAAGTATATTAGTTAGAAAATCCTTAAATAATATGTTATATGATAATAATCTCAAATAGTTGTAATCATGAGAAAATTATCACAATATATAATGACATATTGTTTAAAAAATACCTTGTTAAGATGTTTTGAGAAATGATATCAATACATCATTTGAGACCAGAGTACATAACGCTCTCCAAATATTGGATAGTGTATTACTCATGATTGCTATGGGCACCAAGAGGTTACATACTCGTACTTATTGGATAACTATATAATGACTCTTTCGAGAGTTTTCTATTAGTTAATAACAACTAGGTCAAATGAGAAATCTCAGAGTGACGATGTTACACAGTTTCTGTTACACAGTTTCTCGTCTTGAGAATAATGTGGAACATTAATGTGGATACTCTAATTTGATTATAGCCAAAACATGATATGATGACCATCGACCGACTATAGTTGGGTTTGAGTTAAAGCATTGGAAGTGAAACACTATTCGATAGAAAATTCATCTTCTCAATTGTATGAGGTTAGTATCACGGTCAACTATAGTCAACTCAAAGTCAAAATCTATGGCCAAAATAGAACGGTTAATAATAAATGTTATTATTAAACTACGGATTTTATTTATGGACTAATCAAGTTAAATGTGGATAATATCAGGTTTTGAGCAATACCTAACTTCATATATCCTAAAGTGATTTTGTGTTGACGAAGAGAACATATGTAAATTATCGTTACTAAAAAGTACCGCTATAGAAAATGTAAAATTGGATTTTACCACTAAAGATTTGTAAGCGGTAAATTTGGCCAAACCATCACGTCACTAGCTAAGGTGACGTGTGAACATTAATATTTGAATTTTTCAATACTAATCGCTGATTGAATTCACAACCATCAGTCGCACGACTAAATTTATCTAATCTCCAAAATACTGCCTGATTTAATTAGTTTATAACAGTCATTAATTAATTAAATTAATCAATATTTAAAGAAATGTTAATTATGAGTATATTTAGTATTTAGGGTTTATTTATTAAATGAGGTAGCTACTAGTTTCAGGGTGCTATTTGTAATTATTTTTCTGCTTATACAAATGTCATATATATGCGTATATCGATATATGATATCGATATATATCTAAACAAATTTTATATATAATTAATTATTAAACGGGTTTGGAGATTCATTGGCCCACATGAGGTCCATTCATGGACAGTCATAAGAGGGGTAGGAAGAGTTTGAATTTAGATTTAGATCTAAATTCATCTGGTTAGAGAGAATGAGTAAAAGATGCGAGATATTTTCTCTTTTTTCTCTCCATAAATACCGAACAAAACTCATTTTTTTTCTCCTTGTCAACAAAACCTAGCCACCTAGATCTCAACCACAAGGTGGTTATGCGTTGAATGTTGCAACTTCGAGTAGCGATTTCAAAGATCTTGGAGAGTGCATAGATCGAGCTGTGTCAAAAAGGCTTCATCTTCATCCAAGTATCATTATAATTTATATAAAATTGTTGTTAGCTCATTATCACCATTTTTATAGATAATACAGCCTTGTTATAACTTAAAATTAATCCTAACAATTTAATAATTAATTAAATGTTTTAAATTCAATATATACAATGTTTTAAATTATAAAAAAATAGTTTTAGTAAACATATTTTATTATGAATAAAATATTTTTCTGTAAGTAAACTATTTTTTTAAATAATTTAATTAACCTTTACTAATTATAATCGTTTTAAAGAGTAAAGTATATTAATATATATATATATTAAATCTAAAATTATTTTCAGCCTGCTTGGTT
This sequence comes from Allium fistulosum, assembly GCA_030737815.1. Taxonomy (NCBI): domain Eukaryota; kingdom Viridiplantae; phylum Streptophyta; class Magnoliopsida; order Asparagales; family Amaryllidaceae; genus Allium; species Allium fistulosum. The sequence goes on from JASFAW010000015.1 coordinate 7,125,256, forward strand.
TCTAATAAAACATAATTTAGGCCAATATATATATATATATATATATATAATAAATACAATAATTCAAATTTAAATTAATATATATATATATATATTTATTAACATATGTTATTCTTGACCACTTTAAATTAAAAAAATGGCCAAAAGATTTTATAATACATATCTGTATATATTATATAATATATTGAATATGTTTTAAGTTTAATATATCATTTTAAAACTAATATATATATATATATCTTTGGATATATATATATATATATATAAATTTATAAAATTGATACTTAGTCAATTTTAAAGATATTTTATAAAATTGAATTTTCATACCGACGTACATCAAAAATTTAAATTTAAATATATTCACGTGGACAAATTAAGTTTTTTAAATTAATTTAAATTTAAAACTTATACTTAATCAAATTACATAAAATATTTTACAAAGTCAAATTTAATATTTTAGTAAATATTAATTTTGAAATTATAATAGTGTATATATGTATGTATGTATGCTCGCTATATACATAGTGGATATAACTCGCAATATCCATACATGTGTATATTAAACCATGACTGTATCTGTTTTATTTTTAAGTTATATTATATTTAAAGGGGATATATATATATATGTCTATATGTCTATATATATATATATAATCTTATACCATGGTGGCCAAATAGTGAGTGATCAGGGTTTACCTAATCCGCAATCGCAATCTTCTCTTCTTCATCGTCTAATCTTGTGTGCGTTAGATCCCAGTCTCCCCTTACCGTTGATGGCCAAGAACAAGTCTAAAATTAGATATAAGCTAACTTCTGATTTATGTGATTACTTCATTCAACCAACGACATTTAAGGCAAGCACCGATGACGGTGTTGGATTGCCTACATCCCAAACGGAAGCAAGATGTTGGCTCAGGTGAAGGGTCGTCCATCGCTACTTCCCAGATGATTGAAGCATGCCATGTTCTAAAGTTGATTTGGATGCTGCCAAAGTAGGTGGTTGTGCTACTGTGTCGAGGGACATGAACCGGAAGAAATCCCTAGTTGGAGCATTCAAAATCCCAAATCAGGTGAAAAATCCACATTAAAATTCATTGCTCCATGAGATTTTATTGATGAATCACGGGCTTATGTTAGTGAAGTTATATTGCAAAATCCTATTGTAATATGGGGGAATTTGATTGTTTTATATGTCTTGAAATCTATAAAAAAATTATGTTTTTAGCTTCAATAAGCAAAAGTTTGAGATTAAATTTTATAGTTTTACACAGAAGTCCATTTTATGAATTTAAGCTAAAATAACATGCATGCATGCATACATACGTACATATATATATATATATATATATATATATGTATGTATGTATATATATGTTTCCATATATAAATAGTTGCAACTAATGTTTTAAATTTAAAAACAACTTATGTATTTTGTAATTTGTTATATTTGCATACACACACACTCACACGTTCAAGTTTAAAGTTACCATTTAAATCGAATTTTTAATAAAGGAAGAAAACAAAAGATTTAGGATTTTACACAAAAGTCCACTTATCAATTTTATATTGAAAAATCTTTACCCTTATGTAAACAGTATCCAAAAAGAATTGTATTCAAAACATCAACCATATAACATAAGAAATCAATTTTTAAGAAAAGTTTAAATAATCAACGTATATGTTTTATTTTTGTTTGTGTATGCAAATGTTATAAAATTATAAAATAGTTTTTCTATCAAAATTAATTTCTTTTTTCACAATAGTTTCCAAAATAATAAAAAGGAATCAGACAACTTAGGCACATTTAAATTCGTTGTAAAAGTATTCAGATCTAAATCATATAAAGAATATCAACAAATAATCAAATGGGATAAAGAATCTAAAGTATATCAATTGTAACGACCTAGAATTTCGGTCATTCGAAATTCAGATATTTAATTGATTTTAAATATTCACAAGTTAATTTTATAAGTTATTTTTATAAGTTGAATAACTTATATTTGAAATATAATAATTTATTTGGATAATTAAATTGTTAATTTAATATTTGAAATTGCAGAAATAATTGAATTTTGAATTTAACGTGAATTAAAATGATTTATAAAGTTGAATTAAATTCTATTGAATTAGAATGATGTTAGTAAACTTTTGAAATTGAATTAAAAGTTAATTTCTAGAAATTGGAAATTTTAATATTTAATTAACGTGTGAAAATAGTCATTTTTGACACGGTCTCAGATTTTGACGAAACTAGTTTCATTGAATCCGTAATGTTATATTATTGTAGGATTTCAAATTTCGTGTCAATCGGACTTGGTCGTGGGAAGCTAAAACGCGTAGAAATTTATTTAAGTAAATTTTAATTAAAATAATTCTATTCGAAAACCTATCTTCCAAATATGATGGAATTGGCTTCCGATATATATTCCATTGTATTCGGAATAGGGGTAAAAAATTATAAACGCCAGGCGGCATGCTTCGATTGGAGTTTGAAAATTTTTCGGATGAATAGTGCGCGAAAATTTTCTATAAAAGGACATCACTTTCTGAAAATTACACACAAACCCTAGGGTTCACTCAGCCGCCACATACCATTTCAATGGCTAAAAACTTGTCTCTTTCTTCCTTGTTTTTCTTCCATTCCGTCCACAATTAGCAAAAACCCCCAACTACGAACTTGTAGAGCTAGGTGAGATCTACCATTCCAACAGTTGAGACGAGAATGGTGGAGCACATCAACGACAATTTACTTCCATTCATCGTCGTTGTTTTTGGGTTGCATGGCCGATAGGGATAACCGAGTGCCTCGTGCTTATGGCCGTTGGTGGAGCTGCGAAGGTCTTTGTGGTGGCAGTCCCTGATCAGCGTCTCGACGAACGTAGGTGGTGCGACATCGAAGGGAACGAGCGTGAGTTGGTTTCGTGATTGCCTGGAGGTTATCGCGTTGAGGAAGAAAAAGACAAGCACGGCCTGATTTGAAGTTTTCAAAACGAACAGCCATGATGAGATGAGGTTTAAAAATAAATAAAAATTGTAAATTTAATTATATAAATTTGTATAAACTTTAAAATAGCGTATCTTCTTTATACAAGGTCGAAAATTGACGAAACAAATTGTGTCGGGTTTGTTTTGACGAACGCTACGTGATGGAGCTGGATTGGAGTTGATTGGAGCTAGCGAAAATTTTGGGTAAAATTAAACGCTCGTTTAATTTTATTCGGAATAAAACGCTGCAACGGCTATTGGAATCAAAGTGAGTACAACTCACTCTTTCTGACTCGCTTATATTTTTATACAAGTGAGAATAAATTTATTTTATGCTGATTGATGATTGTTTGGATGGTATATGATATTATATATATATATATATTAATTGGTTTGGACATATTCCTACCTAATGGAGCAGATGAGACCCTATACGTTCCCGTGTATGAGCGGATGACGTTTTGTACACGCGTCTGCCTCGAAGCGGACATTGTACATATTTTCTCATACGTATATTTATTGTAGGTGACAGGTTGGAGGGATCCAACTGGATTCCTCACCAGTGTGATTTTTATTTATAGATATTGTGCTATATGCTGTTATCATATGATATATGATGATTTGGATGCCATGATGGATATGATTGTTGTGAATCACCTTATTTAGCATTTTTGTAGCATTGGGCCTTATTCGGAGATTTAAAATATTAAATTGATGATTTCAATTTAAAAAGGATTTCAAAGTGATTTTGAAAATATATGATTTTTGAATTGTTAAAGAAATGGATTTATTTTAAATAAATAAAAGTTATAATTTTTATGTTATAAAAATTATGTCTTTGTGAAATATAAGCAAAATATGATTTTCGAGATATGGATTTAACTATTTTGTAAAATAAGTTAAATTGGGATTTTGGACTTATTAAAAATGGGTTATATATATAAGATTTATAAAATTGATATTTTATAAATAAAAATGATGGAATTATAGAGGAGTTTTATAAGTGTTAAAATGAAGTTGTAAATGGATCTTATAAGTGAATAAGATTTATAATTGATGAAGTTATAAAAAGAATGAATTTGTAAATAAGAGAATTATAAGTAAATTAACTTATAATTGGATTTTGGCATATAAATGAGATAAATGGAATTTGTTAGTAAAGGAAATTTATAAATTGAAGTTTTTATAAAATAGAAATGTGAATTATAATTTTTTTTAATAAATGTGGAATCAACTTATTTTGATAAGTTAAATATGAAAGTTTATTAAAGGGATTTTATTCACGATTTTGGACAGTGGATAATCCTTTTAAATAAATGTGTAGAAGTAATGAATTTGGTAAAGTAATTTCATTCACGATTTTGGACAGTGAATAATCTTTTAAATTAAATGAATGTTTTGAAAAGTGATCTTTTAAATGGTGTTAAATGGTTTGAAGATGTTTTAAAAGGTGTTAAGTATCGAATACATAGATTTCAACATTCATTGTTGAAATAGACGTTTCAAGAAGTAAGGAAAGCATGGACTATAACACTGTTGTTATAGTAAATGATTTTCAAAAGTAGATGCTTTTTATAGTATATAGGATTTATATATCTATCTAATTATCGAATCCCTATACTAATGGTTTTGGGTTGTCATAACAATGTTTTACGCAACATTCGTTTTGACCCAAATAAATATGTTTAAGAGAATGTTTTCCTTAAAGAATAAAATATGTACTTAATCATGATTTAAGTATATGTAATATTTTCTAAGTGTTGAAAATAAAGAGAATTGTGAATTACTTATTATTAAATAAATATATGGAAATGTTTTCCAAATAGTGAAATATTGAAATGGTTTTGAGAATATATCTTTGTAAAGATAATTTGAAGTGAATATTTGGAAAGTGATTTAATTAATAAAAGATTAATTAAAAAGGCCTGTTGATTGCTTATGGTGCTAAATATTTGTTTGTTGCTTTGATAGTTAAATAACCGACTATCAAATTTGGCCATTTTTAGTTCCTCGACTTGATGTGGGAACTATTTAGTCGTACACTTAGTATGTAGCCATCTGTGTAGGTTTGATTATCGTTTGTGTTAAGGATGTTGATTCGTGTAGTGCGGAATATTACTCCAATCTATCGAGCTTCCTTATTGGACGAAGGATAGCAAGTTGAAAGTTAGAGACGTGATAAGTCTATGAGACTTAGTTTTTGTGTAAGGTTGAGAAACGCTTTTGCGTTGTTGGTACGAAGAGACCGGGATCAGATTTATCTAAAAACCACTTCAGACCAACATTTATACGACAATTGTGCAGGTTGGCCGATGATATTAACGTTTGGGATTTTCATAGTGAAGGACTACTTGTTGATCATTTGTGGTTAAAATCCCAATATACATATAGTATCAGTAGTCTCTTCGTTATGGAATATCCCACGCAAGGACTATTTGCTACTAATCCTTGGGATTTCCCGACAGGATGTGGTAGGAGAGTACCTTCGGTTTGTCCTGTTCCTGGACAACTTGTATGGATGAATGTCTGACATTGCATTTTCTGAGATTACGTAGATTGGTTTTTACAAACGTACATCTATTTGGTGGCGGAGAAGGCAACTTCTCTTAGCTTAACACCCTTCCTTGAGATGTACGAGATCAAAGGTTGTATTTTTGTGAAAGGCAATTAGTAGTCAATGGAAATGGCAAATGTGGCATTCAAAAGTGATGTGATATGTGATACGTGAAAGGTAATCATTACCTCAAGCTTCATCAACCGGAAAATGACCGAAACAGGGTTAGATGCAGCAAGGCTAAGTGGGTCATTCCCAATTAGGATATGATCATCCCCTTCTAGATATATTTCTTTCCGCTATGATCTTCGGGATGTAAATTATTGTGGTTTGTATGCAATGAGGGCCCTCGGAAAAGGTCGGTAACGACCGGGGGATGATATATTCGGTACTACCTAGTTATAGAGGTAGGTCGGTCTTGTGTTGGTAGAGGTTCCTTTGTGATGTTCCTCGGTACATTCCTCTAGAGATGTACTGCCGGAAGGTAGTCCCTTCACTTGGTCATCTGTATGGAAATCCAAGCTCCACTACGAGCTTGCGGTTTTGTTTTTATTGGCGAAATGAATAGCCTCGAAATGCTATATGGGTAACCATTTCGGCTATGATTAATATTATTTGTATGCTAGACACTAGTATAATATGAGATGATTTGATATGAATGGTTGTAGTTATCGTAAGGTAAATACATGTCCGTGTTTATGTATGGGCATGTCTTACGAGATACTTTTATTTTGAAAGGAAAAGTTTTGGTAATTTAATAAATTTAGTTGAGTGTGTTTCTCACGCTGGTTTACCAGACTGATCCGGGCGTTCTTCCCTTTCAATGCTCGGGTCAGACCGAGTATATTTACAGGTTCATATTTGGTGCTTTTGGAGCTTCAGCGGGAGAGCTGGAGATCTTCATTTTTGTATACACATATCTGTTTAATTTCCGTTGCTTTGTTATTTATATTATTAGCAATTGTAAAGATAGGTTATTATAACTGTCCAGGCTGATGATTAGTGATTGATTGGTGATTAATTGTTGAACTCTGATTGATGTATGTATATACAGTTTCTGTTTTGTAAAGATTATTGATATGATATTATATGTTTTCCGCTGAGATGTGAGATTCTGTATTGTTCTGTTTGGTTCTCTCTTCTCTCTTTCTTCTCTTTTATTCTTCTCTCTTCTTTTCTTTCTAATGACTTTCCATCAGTCCGTGCTTTTTAGGTCGGACATGTGTGGTTTATTGTCGATTCAAAGGGTACGGATTTGCGGGTCATCACATCAATCATGATGAAAATAGAGTAAATCGAAATACTGAAAAAAAGGGAATCTGAATTAAACCAACATGATGAACGTATAATTAATTAAGGTGGACAAAAAAGGATCTCAATTGTAAATTGTATGATGAAAAAATAAATAGATGAGATGAAGAATGTAGAATCTAAACCATGTTAACAAGAGAAACGCATAATTAAATCAAATCAGAATGGTACCTTAGGAAGTAGCCAAAATGTAGCACCTTGAATGATGAACGAAGCTCATAGATTCAATTGAATCAACCTCTAGATTTTGCTAGAATCAAGAGACAATAACCATCTTTATATTTTGATTTTGGAATTTTTAAGCCAAGGAAGCCGTGGAAATTCTACTAGAAAAGATGGAGGAAGAGAGCAAATGACTGGTCAATGAAATCTTTTAAGGAGGCAATAAAAGGTAATTACAGGCTAGAGATGATTCACCTTCTTTTAATTATTCTTTAGCCTTTTTCAATTCAAATTGAAAACTCGTCCTTTCCCAACTTTGGTCGGCCATAGCATGAGATAAAATGAGCCTTAAAATTTTCCAAACTCACTTAATATTTATTCCATTTAAATCCAATTTAAATATTCTACCGATATCATATATCGATATGCATATGCATAACTTTCATATATGCAATTCATTAAAAAATAATGGTATTCAAACATCAAATTAAATTTAGTAATTAATATTTTATAAATATTAATTAATTTAAGTAATTTACATTGATTATAAATAATTTAAATCGTGTTGTTCATTTGGAGTATTTTGCGGTTGTGCGACTCAAAGATATAAATTTAGTCAACGATTAATATTAAACAATTTGAATATTAATGTTCGCACGTTACCTTAGCAAGTGGTATGATATTTTGGCTAAATTTATCATTTACACATATTTTCGGTAAAATCTAGTTTTACTTATTATAAGCCCTGGTAGAAATGATTATTTACAATAATTCTCTTCGTCGACACTATATCACGTTAGGGCTAACGGAATTTGGTTTTGGTCAAAATTCCAACATCGTCCACATTCAACTTTATCTGTCCAAACACAAAGTCATTTGTTTAATAATAACAATTATTATTAACTGTACTACTCTGACCAGAGACTTTGACTTTTAGTTGACTATTGTTGATCGTGATGCTAACCTCATAAAACCGAGGGGACGAGTTCTCTACTGAACAGTGTTTCACTTCCAATACTTCAACTTATACCTAACTATAGTCATTCAATGGACGTCATGTCATGATTTAACTATATTTAAAGTCGTGTCCACATTGAAGTTTAATAGTATTCTCAAGTGGAGAGAATTGTGTAATATTATTAATTCGAGATTCTCAGTTTGACTTTAGTTATAATAACTACCAGAAAACTCTCGAGTGATTCATTCCACAGTTATCATATAACTATTAGTATGTATCCCTTGGTGCCCCAGTAGCCATGAGTGATACACGGCCCAACATTTGTGGAGCGTTACATACTCTAGACTCAATGGATGTATCAATATCACATCTCAAAACATCTTGACTAGGAATATTTAAAATAAAATGTTACTTTAATGTGATAATTTTTTCATGATTATAACACATTGTAATTACTATCACATAACATATTATTTAATGATTTTCTATTTAATATACTTTTTTTTTGAGAAAAATGTGTGATCCTCTATAAATAGAGGAGAGCACACATGCAACTGTATATATCACAATAATAAGGCGCTGCCAACATGCCTGGTAGGTAACAAAACTAAATAGAAGTATTAAAGAAGCTCAGGTACTCCTAAGATGAGTTCCGGCAAGGCCACCACCCATCACACCCCGATATCGAGTCCCGGCATGGCCACCGCCCCATATTAAGGTGTTAGAAGTACCTAAAAACTAAAGAAAAGCCCAAAAAAGAAACTAGATGTCGTCACAGACTAAGAAGGAAGCTCCGTGCATCTGGATCTAGAGGACTGGATAAGCAACTACTCTGAAGTGGAACTGAATGTGATGCTGAATGGAAGATCCGCTCTGAAGACTTTGTATAAAAGGAAGAAGTGCCAAGCAGAAAAGTAGATCCTCCTGAAAATAGTACGCCACAATAGAGATGAAAGTGTCCAGTCTCTGTGGTGGAACTGCTAGTGATCCTGAGAGGAAGACTCTGCTCTGATGACCTCTCTACAATCCGAAATCCTACAATCTGAAGACATGAGAACCTGCAAAGTGAACCTGACACCCTGTCACCCATACCTGTGTCTGAAGGATGACTAAGAAAAAAGTTAGAATGATACATATATATGTATATTTATATAATTTATATACATATATATGTATTAAGGAGGTAGGAAATAAAAACCTAAATAAGACTAACTGAACCAATACTAAAGAATTAAATTACTTGTAAACTAATACCAACAATGAAAAGTACACTAATTGAAACAAATCTTTAAAAATTCTTATGAACCTTTGATCATAAGTAAGTTATGATTAACAATGCAATCATCATATAAATTTGAAAAAATATTAATACTACTATTGTGAATGTTAAATATATTATTATTGTGTATAAAAAAGTTAATATTATAACTAACCTTATTAAGATACCCTTTAAATTGATTATTTTTAGCTAATTTATATTTGGGATTAGAAATCTAATTAAAACAAAATGAAGAAATTGTAAAAATCAATTTGTTAAAATGACTACTATTATTATTAAAAATTCTTTGATTTCTTTCAAACCAAATATACCAACAAATAATAATGAATAAAGTGATAAGTAAGAATCTAATATTCTTTTTGAACCTAAATCTAAAATTATTCCAGTAGAAGTCGCAATCCGAAATTTTAGTTATTATATTAAAGTTAAAAATTTTAAGGGTATTATTTAGAATGTAATAAGAATCCATGCAATCATAGCATATATGTTTAATATCTTCAAGATGCAAACTGCAATAATAACATTTATTATCATTTTGAATGTTTTTTCTCTTTAAAAATTCTATTGTATTAAGTTTACCATGCAGTATTAACCACATGTGAATTTTAGATTTAGGAGGAGCATTAGATTTCCGAATAAATTTAAAGGAGTTGTTTATTGTACCCGAAAAATTAATAAATATGTAAAAAGAATTAGAAGTATATTTCTTACTCTTATCCCATTCCCAACTAATAATATCATTATCATTATCAATATTATAAAGATTTAATCTAGCATAAAGCAAAAAAAGTTGCCTAAGGGTAGAACCTACTAAAATTCTGTTAAAACTAAAATTCCAAGGAGGGTCGTTTTCAGGAGAATAAACTTCATTAATTAAAGCAAACTTAAAATTACAGATTTCATAAAGCTCTTTAAATTCCAACTTAAGAGGTAAGACCGAAATCCAACGGTCGTGCTAGAAAGAAGTACAATTACCAGAATAAACTATTGTATTTATTCCTAAGTTAAAAATCTCATGACATTTTAAAATAATTTTCCAAAAATTAGATATATTTTGAGTGACTGGAGAAGCAATTTGATATAAATTGCTATTTCCATTATAGTAATATTTAGAAATGATCTCTTTCCAAATAGCGTTATCATTTATATCCTTAAACTTCCATAACCATTTACCTAGTAAGGACAAATTCATATTACTCAAATTAATAACTCCTAAGCCACCTTCCTTTTTGGCTTTACAAACTGTTTCCCAATTTACTAAACATTTTAAACTATTATTAGGATTTTCTCCACTCCACAAGAAATCTCTTCTAATTTTATCGATTTTATCAATAACTCAATCTAGAAATAGATGCATGGACATCCAATAAATCAGAAGGGCTGATAAAACCGAATTTATTAAGACTAGTCTACCTACTCTAGATAAAAATCTCAAATTCCAGTTAGAGATCTTATTTTTGATTTTATCAATGATTATGAGCCAATCATCATGTTTGAGTTTGGTAGGTCTAATCACGAATCCTAGATAGTCAAAAGGAAAGTTCATAGTTTTGCAATTTAGAGTATTAGCAACTAAGTTTTCAACTTTTTCTAAATCATTTAAAACTAAAACAGAACTTTTGTTAAAATTTATTTTTAAACCGGATAGAATTTCAAAACTGTATAAGATAAACTTAAGGGTAATAATGTGTCTAGGTAAATGGGAAGAAAAATGCAAGGTATCATCGGCAAACTGGAGAACCGATATACCGTTACGCGAAATGTCATTGCCTACACATCCTAGAGACCCATTATCCACTGCTCTTTTAATAATCTTAGCAAAAACATCAGCAACTAAGTTAAATAATAAAGGCAATAAAGGATCCCCTTGCCTTAAACCTCTCTTAGATTGAATTTTATTACCTAATATATCGTTAACCATAATACTAGAGTTACCAGTTCTAAGCAAATTCTTAATCCAACTGATCCATTTATGACCAAAACCTCTAGCATGAAAGATATCTACAAGAAAATCCCAATCTACCGAATCAAAAGCTTTTGCAAAATCTAGTTTTAAAATCGCACAAGTTATGTTATTCTTACAACAGTGATTGATATATTCTTGAACAACTGCCACTCCATCTGTGATATTTCTCCTTTAATAAAATCCGATTATGAACAATCAATTAAATCATTCATTCTTGTACTAAGTCTATTCGCTTGAACTTTGGAAATGATTTTAACTGAACAGTTAATCAAAGATATAGGTCTAAAATCTTTTAAGTTTTTAGCTACTACTTTTTTATGTAACAAAATAACATTTGCATAATTAAATCTCCCTAATTGGAAATTACAATTATAAAATTCATTAAACATATTGACTAAATCAAGTTTTAGAACGTCCCAAAAAGTTTTATAAAATAAAATTGGAAACCCATCAGGACACGGGAATTTATCACCTGGCAAGTCATTAATAACTTTTCTAATTTCCTCTACAGTAAAAGGATTATCTAGCTCAGATAAATCAACAATAGAATCAGAGGGATACAGATCTTTCCATCTAACATTGATTCTATGTTTGATTTTAGTGCCAAAGATATCCTAATAATAGTCTGTAAAAGCCTTGTTAAGATCTCTTTGATCAACTAACTCTTCATTATTAACAATAATAGAGTTAATTGTATTACTACATTTTCTACCATTAGCTATATTATGAAAAGATTTAGTATTATTATCTCCTTCGTTGATCCATTGAATTATGGATCTCTGCTTCCACATAACCTCCTCGTTTTCTAGTATAGAATTTAATTCATCTTTTAAATTGGCGAGAACATTACGTTCGCCTAAATTTAGTTGTCTAGATTCTTCTATCTTATTAATTTTAAGCATCTCATTAAGAATATTATCTTTTTTGATTTTTATATTGCCAAAAACATTTTTGTTCCAAATTTTAAGAAAAAATTAAGATCCCTAAGTTTTGAAACAAAAGATTTTGCAAAATTTTCCTTATTTCTAATATTATGGTAACTCAAAGAAATCCATTTACTATTAATTAATTTCATAAAGTTAGATTCCAAAAGCCACATCTTTTCAAATTTAAAATTGTTTATAATAACTCTATGATGCTCGTAGGTGAGGATAATAGGACAATGATAAGAGTACGTGTAAGGTAAACCAGTGACTCTACAGATTGGAAATTCATCTTCAATTTCATCACTAACAAAAAATCTATCAAGAAGAGCCATGGATGGAGACTCTCTTGCATTACTCCATGTAAACTCTCTATTTGAAAGGGGAATTTCAATCAAATTAGAATTAATAATAAATTGATGGAATTCCTCCATAGCAGAGTAATCCCCTTCCCTAGGAGAACGCTCACCTATGAAGCGCGTAACATTAAAATTACCCCCCAAGATCCAAGAACCCGGGGCTAAGGATCTAAATTCTAGGCATTCTTTCCATAAAATTCTCCGATTAATTTTTGAATTAGGCCCATAGACATTAGAAATATTTAAAAAAGAGTTATCAGAAAGATTAATAAGAATAATATGAAGAGAACGCTGCTTAATAATACATTGAAGCATCTTAAAATAATTATCATGCCACCCTATCATTAATCCCCCTGAAGAGTCCACAAAAGGTAAAAATACCCATTTTCTAAAACAATATCCGCCTAACCTTCTAAAAATACGAATGTCAGGACAGTTAATTTTAGTTTCTTGAAGTAAAGCAATATCAATAGAATAGTCTTTAAAGAACGCTCTAACCTTATCACACTTATTCAAATCATTCAAACCTCTAATGTTCCAACTAATGATCCTCATAAACTAACTGTATTAGCCCTCTCTAATTCCTTACATCTAATATACTCCCTATCAATCTTAGCATCAGAAAACATAAAAGAAGTATCACAAGCTAGCTGACTAAAATAAACAGATGATAGATTGCCTAATGCGTAAGTAGAGTATGTACTACCCAAAAAAGAACTCATACTTGAGCCTGAGTTCATAGCGCCACACGTGGCACTCGAACCAGGTAACTCACCCATAGACTGTGGCTGACAGTTGCGAATCCTAGCACTTCGACGAACAGGTCCACTAGAAGCTACTGTTTTCTTGCACTTTTCTATCTTCAACGATGAGGAACTAGGAACTGTACTATTGCCACTCTCCATCCTTTTTGACTCCAAAACCTTAACTGTATTTGTCCCTATCACTGTACAAGTGCTCAAAGAAATACCACTATCTTCTAGTGCAATTTCTGAAGCAACTTCTACCAACCTATCTGATGAAATGCCTAAAGACAACTGACTAATATTTGCTCTCCTCGATGAAGAAAGGCATGAGGCTGGAATAATTCCTAATTCTCTGTCACTAGCTTTATTCACATACGAACACTTAGTAAGCAGACGCTGATTATATTTGTCAATATCTACCATAGACGCACGAAAACAAGTTTGCATGTCCACTGTGCATGTGTACATGCTAGTTGAGAGCTTAGATGCTAATAACCTCTTGTCATCCCTTACCTCCAGCAAGTTGTCTAAATAAACGAAAGCCTCATCCTCAAAAAAATCTTCAACTACTTCAGATCCAATATTCCATTCTAGAATATCATCTTTGACCGAATAGATTGCTGAATAAGGTTTTGATTCACTTGAATATCTGCTGTTACTAACATTGTCCAAGTCTGAGAAATTAACAGATAATATATCTTCTTGAAAAATCTTTGATTTATTTACCAATTCTGATGATTGTATCACACAAGAACTTAATGAATCCAACACTTTATCAAAACAATTTTTCTCATCATACTTCGAATTTGCTACAAAACTCTTTATGCCATAGAACATTAGATCCCCAGAGCTGTTACTACCTAACACCATTGAATCATGTTCCAATAATTCAAAATCCACAACTCCTAGAACATCAAACCAATCCACCCTAACAACACTCAAAAAAATGCTATCAAATGAATTTACACCTTCCCTGTTATCAGATATTGTTATACTATCATTCGAAACATTCGATTGTTCAGCAACAAGATGCTTAGAGATAACCAATAGACCAACATCACCATCCAGACTATCAAGATTTAAGTCAGTATCTGATCTCGAAGAAAGACAATCAAATTTGTTAGAAATAGTTATCTCAAAATTATCATGTACACGGTATTTGGCTTTGCGATTTTTGTTACGAAAAGAAGTGAAACATTGCTCTGGTCTACAACTTTTTCACATCCATTCAAAGATAATATTAAACTAGACGGTTCATTGCATAAAGAAATAGCTGGATCTAAAAGAATGGGATCAAAACCCAGATTAACTTCTTTAGCAGCAGGTAAGTTAGGGATGATCGGATCTAGTATAAAAACCTCTAAAGAATTGGACTTTTTTTATCAAGTCACCAGATTTAGCAACGAACTTAACAGGACTACCAAATCTTTCGATGAACCCTTTGACAATATTCGGCTCATTAATGATGTCGAAGTGATAGAACAGATCATCAAGATAGTTGATTTCTACATCTTTCCTGTACCAGAGATGATCAATCAAAATTCCCCTCAACATCAAATATTTCAAAGTAAATTGAAAGCCATGATTAACCAATTTTGGGAAAGAGTTCCCCTATTCTCGATAATTGGATTTGTTGGGTTCAATATGCTCCTTAACTTCTCCAACTTCTGGTTTGCCGAAGTATTCTTCTGAATTACCAAATCTTTCAATGTATCCTTTACCTATGTACAGCTCATTAATAATATCGAAATGATACAATAACTCATAAAGATATTTAATTCCTTCGTCTTTCTTATACCAGTGATGATCAAGCAAAACTCCTTTCAGCATTAAGAATTTCAAAAGAAATTGGAAACCATGGTTAATCGAATTAGAATTAGTATCAGAAGAAGCCGATTTCATCACACAGACCTTGCTTTTATGCCCAAAAAAACCACAAGCGAAACATCTGACTGGGTTGCGACATTGATTTGCGAAGTGATTGAAATCCCCACATCTGAAACAATAATTCTTTCCCTTCCTAGAATCAACCCATTTCGTTTTAAATTTACGAATATTCGGTCCTTGAGATTGAGATGAGAACTGATTCTTGACTGCTTGAGCATATGTATAAGGAAAGAAATTATGATTGAGGAAAAAAGAATTCCTAGAAGACGGTGAAGATTGCAGACGAAAATCTTGAGAGGATGCTATTAATTATGATTTGAAATTGTTTTATTTTATTTTATTCAAAATATCTCGCTTAGCATATCACGAAATCTCGAACGCCTATCGAGGCATGCCCCCTGGAGTTTCTAATGTTATACCTCTATTCCGGACCTAATGGAACTAGTCTCGAGGCCTAATTCGATGATAATCTATTTAATATACTTAAATTATGTAATTAATTAATATATCACAATATGATAAGTAAATAATAGAAAGACAAACATATTTTATTTCAAACGATATTTTATTACAAAGTTAATAATTTACAATAAATTACAGAATTGCCCCTAGGACATACTTCTAACTCTATCAGCTATGTCCACCCAAGTGCTTTCATTTGGCCTGTATAGAAACCAATAGGGAAGTCCGAGTTATTCTCGAGGAAAAATGGGTTCTTTTTTATGAAATTTGAGAGATTCAGTGATTGTGAAATGGTGTTAAATGGTTGTTCGTATCTTTTCAAAGATTGATTATCATCCAAAAATGGGCTTCGGAGATTCAATGTGTTAAGCAGTCATTAGTAACTTTGCCGATTTGGGTGCTATTTGATCTCAAAATTAAAGGTCCCGTTTGGTTTGTCATTTCTAGTTTTGTGTTTTCGTTCAGAAAACGTATACATGACGCAAGTATTTTTGAAAACAACCAATTTGAAAAATGAAGCTAGCATATAAAATTGAAAACAAATTTATTTTGTTTTTCGGTTTGAGAAACAACAAAAGAATGGAAAACAGTCCATCCTCTCCAGCATCCCTTCATCCCCTCCGCCGTCCCTCCATCGTCATAACAACCTAAACTTTTAAGTTTCTTTTCCGTTATCCACATATTTTGTTATGAATATTGAAAACGCCAAACGCAAAACACAAAACACAAAATAAAACCAAACGAACCCGAATATTGGGAAAATGATATCATTAACGCTATTGCTAGTGTTTTGGGAACTCCGATTGAAATGGATTCTCCTACTGAAAGTGTTGTAAGGTTGGGTTACGCTCAAGGTTTATAAGAATGCATTCTTCGGATAAGTTTCGGAAAGTGGTCAAAGTTGATCTATTTAATAGTCCAACGTATTCTGCGTTGGTTTTTAATGAGTATTTACCACCTAGCTATGGGGTGTGCAATATGTTTAATCATGCCCAAAGTCATAAATGTGTGTCTCCAACTCATAGTTGGTCCCTAAAGCTCCCTGAATTGTTTCACCTTCGTCTCGTGAGCATGCTCTGCGCGCTCCTAAAGCATATATATATGTAAGTGCTTCTAATCCAGTTCTTTCTATTTCGATTGATGTCGCTTCTACCATTTAGCCACTCTCGTCAGAAAATCAAGCTCCTACTGCTCTCCTTCACACTAATGCCATGAGCTTTAATGCCGCTTCAGCTGCTCCCAATGCCCATTCCCATGTATTTTCTTGAACTCCCCATGCTTGCCCCAGAGATAATGATATCCCCCATGCGTCCTCCGTCTCTTATGAGGCATATACTTCTGGGTTTCAAGCAACTGCTGTTGCTTTACATCCCAAAGCACAAGCTCAAATAGTTGATCAAGCGCAGTCTTATGCTCTAGCTCATTCTTGCTGGAAGAAACTCGATACTAATATAGCCTCCTCAATGCAGCTTGCCCGAGTTCGTCCCTAAGTTTTCACTTCAATAACCCATGCTTTGCCAAATGAACAAGTGTGTGCTTCTCTTTCTCAATCCCCTTTGCATGCCTCTGCTAAATTTTATGTTCCGATGCTTACTGGTCAACCTGTTGTTGTTGTCTCTGCAGGTCCTTATGAGTAGCTAGACCATTTAACTACTCCAATTCCTTATGCACTGCCTGTGCATTTTACCTATGCATATAAGTCTGCATATTGTTCTTCACTTTATAAGCTGCTACATCAACTCAACATGCAGTATCTTACTATGCTACTACCTTATCACATGTTTACTCTCAACCTCATGCTAGCAATTCATGTGCTTTCCCTAAAGAGCATGCTTCTCCTCTTCAAGCCATTCAACCACAGTCTCCAGAATGACAACAACAACATATTGATGCCACGAGTCTCATTAAAACTCAATGTTATCATGACCATATACTAAGTATCTCACATCTTCTCCCTCATCAAGTGATTGACAATGCTTACGGTGGTGGTGGGATCGAATGGTACACTAAATTTGTGCCGTCAGGCGAGTGATATAAAGACAATATACTTCAAAAAATTTATGATGCTCTACACTTCAAGTACGGCTCTATAGCCCGCGACTATAGTAAGGAGCAAAAATTGAATCGAGAGCGGGATCTTAAAACTGCCATCGATGTTATCGATAAAGAAGCTAGGTGATTTGAGCTCCTCATCGCTAACCAGCCGGCATAGTGGAAAGAAGAGCGGGTGCGTTGTCCACCAAGTTACACCAGCTTGGTTTCAAATCCAGTTAGTGTGGGGATTTAATCTCTTGATGAGATCACTTAGCGTGTAGGTCATGCAATATTATGTATATATTTTTTTCTTGGACCTATCTCTTGCTTTACTTTTCTCTTCTGTACTACTACCATGTGCCAGACAGCTCATTTTTAAGTCGCAATTTATCTTTCTTTTCTTAAAAATTCTATATTTATAATTTGTATGTAATCACATTTATATTTGAATATATTAAATATATTCAAACTATACATCAAATATATTTAATTAATAAAGATTAAATAACTAAAATGTAAACATTCAAAAATAAAATATGATTTTATTAAATAACTAGATTGAGTATAATGTTAGCTAATAGATCTCATAAGTCCATTAAGATTCAATTAGATATTATTTATATTTACCCATTTCACCCGCTGCCAAGCAGGCCAGTTCCAACAACCGTATCAGAGTCCAAATGGTCAATGTGGTCTAGTTAGACAATAGTTACTAATTAAACTTATCTATCTGATGGGTGTCTAGAATAATAGTATCTAGGCTTGGGGATGGATAATAAATATTCTCCCCTCTTGGTTACTAGTATGGCCCAATGCATGGAGTAAATCCAAAAGGTTGGCCTAGATGTAAGGCCTAGAGTTATTTAGGCATTAGGATAATTTTCAAATTAAGATTTGAAAATTTTAAATATATGTTAATTTAAATGTTAAGTTTAAAATATAAAAGGAAATTTTATAAATGTTATAAAATAAATTTAAATTTTACAAATTTGTTTTGAGAAATTAATTTAATAATTTTTTAAATATTTAATTGATATGTTAGATTTAATAAATAGTTAATTAAAGTTAATTAATTAAAACATATGTATATGTTGATATATATATATAACTATAAAGGTTATAGTTAAATATTTATCTTAAAATTGTTTAGGGTAAATTAAATGTAAAAAGTTTGAAATTTATTAAAGTATTTAATTATATGTTTAATTAAATAAATAATTTATTGAACAAATAAATAATTACTATATATATTGATATATATTTAAATAAAAACTATAAAGGTTATAGTTATATAATTTAAAATATTTTAATTCTCTCAATATTGTTTTGAGAAATAAAATTATATAAATTTTCAAATTTTAATAAATATTTAATTAAAATGTTTAATTTAATAATTAATTAATTAATGTATATATATATAACTGTAAAAGTTATAGTTAATTTTTCATCTTAAATAGTTTAGAATGAATAAAATAAAATTTCTAAAATTTCATACAAAATTTAATTAAATTAGTTAATTAAATTAAGAATTAAAATTAATTGAATTTGATTTAATTAATAAGATACATATAAAGATCATATAAGTTAATTAAATTATAATAGTTAGAAATAAATTAAACTTATGTAATTATATATATGTATAAATATAATATAAGTGGACTGTAAGAAACCTAAATAGATTTTTGAAATAAATACATACGAATGGTACGCATACGGTGATTTCAGATGTGTTTGACACTTGAATCATGAGGGTGTTTCATAAGAAAAACATTATTCCTTAAATGATATCACTCAAAATATGTTAAAGATTAAGAATATTTAATACAGTTGCCCTCTATCATTTATATGTTGACAGATTACTTGCATATGCACAAGTTGTTGAGCAAACTCAAGCTAGAGCTGTTATGTGAAGTGCTATTAATATATTACCTTGACAAGGTAAGATACAAGCATGCATTTGGTGAGCCAACTCAAGGTGCATGCATTATACTTAGGCCGTCGTGAAATGATAGGTAAGACTCAATAACCACTCTTGATTTGCTGAGTAAACTCAAAGTAAAGATCGATATTAAGGCAAAGACCATGGTTATGAGTTTTATATAATACAACCGACAAAGAGTTATCCATTGCATGGGGCCTTTGATTTGTTGAGTAAACTCAAGGACAGAATCCTAAGGCAAGAAGTCCTAACGCTCACTAGAGAAATCAAAAGGTTTATATAATTCTCTTAGGCCTTATAAAAAAATGAAATGAAATGAATACGTTCAACCATTCTAATAGTTTAAGAACACATGGCATATAAAGTTAAATAATCTATATCAATAAATTTGCGCAACTAATATGATTGATAAAATGTTTATTAGTTAAAATATACAAATGAACTGAATTAAGATTGACATAGAAATATAAAGTATACTCACCAATAAACCTGTTAGCATGTCGTCAGTTCAAGATCCATGCAAGAACCAAATTATACAACTACTAAAAACATTCGTACCTTGGTCACTTAGGTGTTTATTTGCTTGAGATTGTGTATTATCTTTTACGAGTCTTGAAATCTAAAGCAATACAAGAATGTGGATATTTGATACATACTCGGTCACATACAAAAGTTGTATTGTGAATAGTCTCATTCGTAATATACGAAATCTCGATGAAATCAATTCATTCAAAATGAACAGTTAACCATAGTTCAAGATCAAATGTTTAATACGACTAAATACAATGAGGATCTTAATTTGTTAGAAGCAATACAGACAAAGAACTACAAGACATACCTAGGAATTCGATTGCTGAAATGCCATTTTAATCGGTTTACATAAGGTGCAACATATTCAATATCCTTAAATGTTAAGGATGTCCGAGTGCACTTTTGTAAAGAGTTCGACGTAGTCTTGTAGTAAGGGTTTCCTTGTGTATGGTTCGACCATTTGGAAAGAAAAGCGAATGTTTGAAAGTGGATGTTACATATGCACAATTGGGGTGAAGAAAGTGAGTGGTTACCTTTGCTTCATGAAGAGACATCGGAAATGAGAAATGTATAAAACATTAGTAGACACATAATAAGGAATAAAAACTGCGATTTTGTAACATCCCCTATCAAGAGGCCCAAAGCTAAGCACTACAGATGCTGCAGTCATCCATAGTATTAACTTCCGACGACTAAATACGGTTATGTTAATGGTATCCATAATATCAGAAGCACTTGAATATGAAACAAAAGCACAGATTTTCAAAAACAACATTTTTCTAATTACATTTCAAAACACATGTTTCACATTCAAATTACGTAACCCCATAATCATTTGCCAAGTTCAGATAAAATAAAATTATTACATGATTATGCTAAGAGCGACATATGATGATGCCCCTTGGTTGACCAGAGTTCTACATAGCTTTGATACAACATAGCAAAAAATAAAACAAAACAGCAACTCCTAAATAGCTATCCGTCAGCCACATGCTCATCCCCGAAAGCTTTATTCATCAACTTACTAAAACCTATAAAACCTCAACCCTCGGCTTACTCAAATCTATTTTGAGCACCCAAGAGTTTAAGGGGAAAAACATAAACTTCGAGTCAGACATAAAGCCTGGTGTGAATAATACTATGCATCTCGGTTATTTAATGTTAAGTAAGACCATGCCGCTTAGCGAAACGGGTTTCCTCTCACTAACATCCTTTTAAAACATATCTTTTGCAAATCATAATCCTGTAACCAAAACTGGTTAAAACTATAAAGCATTATTATGTATACATACATATCAGGTAACAAATGGACAATATGTCTGAACACTATAGTTTTGTTTGGCTTACTATTGACCATTGGCTGACTTGGGCCTACCAGACAAAATAACAAAATAATCTAACATCTGTTAGACACACCTCTTCAAGACGGTCTATCCTTAACTATCTGTTAAATACTTCTCTTCTAGACGATCTGTCCTTAACTTAACATCCCCAGGGTCACCTGATCCTAAGGTTTTACAGGCTCACCAATAACCTATCTGTATACAAACATATATTCCTTTCTGTGTGTAATCATAATTTTAGTCTTACCTCTGACAAAGCCCTACACACTGCAATTTTGGACTAAATTAGCTGGGGCCAATAGCTAATGTATAGGGTGCGACCCTATACCAGACTCATATGGTATTCTAATATCTGAGTCATTTTACTTAGGGATACCTTCCCATAATTTTTCTTGAAAACCTTTTCATCTGAAATTGATATAAAACCTTTTAAACCAAAATTAAACAAGGAAAACATTTATACCCTATGCTTTACTCAAAATCACCTTGCTATGTTATATATATATACTTTACTTAAACCTTTGTTGATGAAAACATTTAACTTTTGAAAGTACCCTTTTCAAATCCATTGAAAGCACCTCTTTCGAAACCAAGTAAAACCCTTCATTCAACCTAGGCCGAAAGGCCAAAACCTTCCTTTCGAAACCATTCATAGAAACCTTTCGAAATCATTAAAAACCTTCCTTTCGAAAGATTTAAAACCTTGGACATCTTTCTTGTAAAACACTTTAAAACTGCCTTTCAAAAACATTGGATAAACCTTTCCTCTTAGACCTTTCGAAAGCATCAAAGTCTTAAGCCTTTCAAAAGCATTTGGGTTCAATTTTAAAACATGTGGAAATACCTTTCAAAACCATTCAAAATCTTATCTTCGAAACCTTTGGATTAATCTTTAAAAATCTCTAAGGGTCACAACAACATGGTCGAAAGCAACTCTTTCAAAAGCCAAAAACAAAACAAAAAAGTGATGGTGTCGAAACCATCCTTCCGAAAGCATTGGAGAAGCGGCAGTGTTTCATAAAAGCAAGTATACCCTTTCGAAGGCATTGCTTCGAAAATTAAGAAGCGGCGGCTATGGTTTCAACCTAGTCGAAAGACTATACTTAAAAACAAAGGTGAAACCTCTTTAAAACCATTCTATTTAAACCATTTCTTTAAAACATTTAACTGTGTCAAAAGCCATATAGTCGAAAGCAAAGCAGGCGCAATATTCATTTAAAACAAAGTAGCGCTTCAACCCCTTCGGAACCCTTAGTTTCGACCTTGTACCTTCCGCCGCTTATCCAATTCGCTACATGCCAATGAATTGATACCAGGCGCATTGGTTTCAACGGTGACAAAGGTGGAACCACTAAGTCGAAAGCCATTAAAGTCGAAGGCAGGGTGTCGAAGTGGCGAAACATGTTTTTGGCATGAAAATCTGATTTTTAAACTTTTTAAGTAATCTTTTTAACTAACCTCCCTTCTTTGTCAAAATCTTATTGGTTGCTAATTTTTCTTTTCTAAAAGCACTGCCATAATTTCAGAAATAACATTTTAATTTATTTACAAAATACCTCTTCTACTTTTATAAATATATAAAACATTTAAGTCTCATACCTTAAATAATTTTAAATATTCATCAAAACACTTTGGAAAATTCAACAAAAATTCCAGAAAATTCTTTTTAATATGTTTTCTAACATATAAATCTCAGACCCAAATTAATTATAATTTAACCGTAAATTATTTGTAACCCAATAAATCATTTTCTTCACTAAAAAATTAATATAAAATCCACATTAATTCAGAAAATTATGAAAATTGAAACCCACCTCTAAAATATCATTTTCGATCTATATCTAAAATCACAAGGCATTTAGACGTCAATAAATAGGGTTTTCGCATCAAAACATATCATAAAATCTATTGAATAAGCATAAATCATCAACAAGCATATATAACCATTTAATCATTCAAAAACATGGCATAATCATGCAAATAATTCGGATTTTACCTTAAAACCGAAAATCATTAAGAAAATGAGACGTAGTCATTATTCACCTTAGCTTTGTGAATAAGGATGTGAGATTTGATCCTGATTAATTGATTTGATTCTTCTTATAAATCATAGCTTTATCTTCTCTTGAGATTGCTAATGGTGGACGGCCTTAGAAGTGTTTTTGTTTGAGAAAATATGAAATGAACGTGTGTTTTGGTTTCCTATGGGTTTAAGGAATAAGTTTAATCATTTTCCTATTTTGCCATCCCTTATTTCCTAACACCTTAATTCTTTGATTCATTGTTTACTCATTAACATGGCACGGCTACCTCTTAATTAACTCACAAATCTCAATCCATTTATCAACCCACATTATTTAATTTAATTTAACTAAATAAATTTCCTAAATAATGTCACTAAAAATATGGAGTGTTACAATCTCCCCTCCTTAAAGAATTTCGTACTCGAAATTAGGATAGGGTACACATCAAAACAATCAAAGGTAAAACATACCTCAAACAAATCAGGATAAGCTTCTCTAATCCTGCTCTCGGTCTCCCAAGTACAGTCCTTATCATCGTCACTCCACTGGACCTTTACTAATCTGACTGTCTTGTTCCTCAACTTCTTCTCATCTCTCGCAACTATCCGGATATGCTTCCTAACTATAGTCATGTCTGGTTCCACTACTAAATCTTCTAACGCAGTCGGTGCTAGAGTAGTGTCTGGATCCCTAACACACTTCCTTAGATGAGATACATGGAAAACATTGTGGACTCCTGCCAAACTACTCGGTAACTCTACTCTATATGCGAGTTTCCCGATCCTCTCTAAAATAGGAAATGGTCCTACGAATCTCGGTGCTAACTTCCCTGTCTTCCTAAACCTGATAACACCTTTCATCGGCGATACTTTGATAACAACATGACCTCCAACAGAGAACTCTAAATCTTTCCGTCTTCTATCTACATAGCTCTTCTTCCTTGACTGAGCTTCCTTCATTCTTGTCCTTATCAGCTCAATCTTTTCTGCTGCTTCTCTTACCAAATTGGGACCAAGGACCAATCTGTCTCTGGTCTCTAACCAACATGCAGGGGATTTGCATGGTATCCCATACAAAGCTTCAAATGGTGCCATCCCTATACTAGTCTAATAACTATTGTTATACAAGAACTCGACTAGGTATATGTGGTCTTCCCACGATCCCCCGAAGTCTAATACACAAGCTCGTAATAAGTCTTCCAAGATCTTGTTAACTCTTTCCTTTTGCCCATTGGTCTACGGATGGTAAGCGGTACTCGTCTTGAGCTTGGTTCCTAAGCTTTCCTATAGACTCTTCTAGAATTCGCTTGTGAATAAAGAATCTCTATCACTAACAATACTACTAGGAATTCCATGAAGTCTAACCACATTCTTCATAAATAACTTCACTAAAACAGGTGCCATCCAAGTTGACTTAACGGGAATGAAATAGGCACTCTTGGTCAATCTGTCCACTATGACCCATATACTTTCATTTCCTCTGCTAGATCTTGGTAACCCATCTATGAAATCCATAGAAATAGAATCCCACTTCCATACCAAAATATCCAATGGATGAAGCAACCCACTTGACTTCTGATGCTCGGCTTTTACCTGTTAACAGTTCAAACACTGTTCACCCATAAGCCAACATCCCTCTTCATTCCTTCCCAGAAGAAGCTTCTCTTCATATCTTGATACATCTTTGTTTCTCCTGGATGAATAGTGAACTTTGAATGATGACATTCCTCCAAAACTTCCTTCCTTTTGTCTCCCACATCCGGAACTCATAATCTACCCTTCTTTCTTAACCATCCACTTTGGTCAAGACTGAAATCCTTCAAGTCATCGCTCAATACCGGTTCTGATCCTTTCAACTAACACTGGATCCTCTTCCTGTTTAGAAGCAATCTTCTCAATCAATACCGGTCGGACTTCTAAACAAGACAATATAACAGATCCTCCACTAGACCCAGCCTCGGATCTCTACTGCACTATGCAAGCTGACAATGCTTCCAAGTCTTTCCATTCTACTATCATAGCTAACACTACATTCTGATGCTTCCTACTAAGCGCATCTGCAACCTTGTTGCCTTTCCCTGATGTGTACTCTATTCCAAAATCATAAGCGGCTAAAAACTCTAACCACCTCTACTATCTCATTTTCAGCTCCTTTTGAGAGGACAAGTACTTCAACGACTTATGATCGGTATAAAGCTCGAACCTCTCTCCCAAAAGGTAATGCCTCTACACCTTCAGTGCAAATATAACTACAACTAACTCCAAGTCATGCGTTGGATATCTAACCTCATGGTCTAAGCTGTCTAGAAGCGTAGGCAATCACTTTACCTCTTTGCATTAGTACAGCTCCTAATCCAGTTCTGCATGCATCTGTATAAACTATCAAGTCTCGATTCCCCTTTGGAACCACTAACACAGGTGCATTGGTCATCGGCGCTGCTATTCGCGATTTTTTTATAAACTCTGAAAATATCCAACCAATCCAAGGAAACTTCATATCTCAGTTACTGTTTCTAGCCTTTTCCAATTATTAACAACTTCGATCTTATCAGGATCGTCTGACAACCCTTTCTATGAAACCACGTGTGTAACGACCCACTATTTTGGACCATTCAAATCGACAATAAAACCACACATGTCAGACTTGAATAATACAAAATAATAGATTGTAATAAATTTGGAGCAAATAAAACCAATCACAGAATCACAGACATAGAATATCAGAATAACTCGCAGCGGAAAAAAAAGAAATAGTGGTTCATGAAGCCACTACAATACATAGTCTCGAAACAGATTCAAAATACATAGTCTGAAAACAGATACAACAGAAGTCCGAATACATATGTCTCTAATACAAAGCTGACATAGAAATACTGAATGGAAATAGATAGCAACTAAACAAAAGATGATCTCCAGCAGTCCTAGCTCCAGAAGGTGAAATCCAAAGCTGATACTCAAGCTGACCCGAGCGTAAATAAAACACAAACACTCGAGTCAGGACATACATACTTATACAATGTAAACCAACTCAAGTGAACTGTAAATAAATGCACAAGTAACTTAAAGAATGCTTGGGATCGCCCATTCTTTAAGGATCCGTTAAACTATCTACTATGTAGTAATATTCGCTATTATAATAATGTCTAATTATAAAATAAACTTACTTTTAAATAGCGTTAAGGGGTTACCCATATAGCCCTTAACACATAATAGTGCCAATAGTCTATACAGTACCTGCATACCTCGAGAGGCTATGAGAAGATACTCCATAGGTACGACACAAATAGAAACTCGTAGTAAAGCTCGATATGGTAGGTGAAACGGCACAACTAGGCAATGCCAGGGTAGATATACCAATTATGCATTTGGGCTGGTGGAAACGCATAGCAGCCACTACCGCCCACCTTGGAACACACTCCCAAATCAAAAATCGAAGGGTGGCCACCAAATCAATCACAAAGTAATAGAATGGTATCGAAGAAATGTGTCCGATCAGAGGTGCTACCTCATTGGCCCGTCAATCGCTCCTGTTTTAGCCACCTTATGCCAACTCACGGGAGTCGGGTCCATGTTCATACCATAATAGGATCGTCGCCACCATCCTACTTCATTCTGGAATCTCCACCGCGTACACAGTTGTTAAAGTGGTTTTCGGTATTGACAAAGAGTATGTCCATATCCAATGCTGGTCTCTTTAACAACCAATCGTTATTATAACCCGTGGTTATAAATTTCAAAAACAGTTTATATTTCAAAACAAAATACTTCATTTAAACCATTTAAAAGTGAAGTCATTATACCGTTAAATCAAATACTCAATTCTCAAAAATTTAGCCTTTTCTGAGCTCATTTATTCACTTAAATACTATAAACATTTAAAATTTCAGCTTTCACAGCGTTTAGAAAAATGTTGTGGTAAGTTATATTTAAAACAATTCATTTCAGCAAGACAGCATTTAAAACTGCTGTAGTAGTTCAGTTACATTTGAAAACAATTTCTCAGCCAACTGCAGCACTTATCAAGTGCTACTGTAGCCCTTTTATTAGTTTCAGATTTTAGATTTTCTTTCTACAACCACAGCACTTACCATGTGTTGCAGTAGCCTTTAGTTAATTAGACTTTAGTTCATTTGCATCAACCACAGCACTTACAAAGTGCTGCAGTATCTTTTACTTCAGATTTTTAGTTAATTTCAGAAATGATAGCATTTCTGAAGTGCTACTAATAAAATTTCAAAAACAAATAAACTTCGATTTTAACCATTTTAATTTATAAAAATCATATTTTTCCACTCAAAATGTTCATTTGAAAACCCTTTACTTATGATTTTTATAAAGTAAAATTTTCATAATTAAATCCAAATTTTTCAATAATTTATTTATTAAATCCAAGTGTACAAATTTCCTATTCTTTGCATTTTTATCAATTTACTTAACACTTAAATTTTTATTTCCATTTCATAAATAAAAATTAATTTCCATTTTATTCTTCTTTACTTAAACTTTCATTTTAAACCAAATCACAAGTTTCCAAATTAAGTTATATTTCAAATTACAATTTAATCATTCATTTATTTAACATTTTAATACATAGGAAAAATCATTATCACTTTATTAAATCATTTTAAATCCAAATTTAACTCAAAATATCAAATTTTACATTTTAAATATACTTAATTTTTTTTCAAGAAACTATATAAAATAACCACGGGTCTGTATAATATTTTCTAACCTAGGTCAAGTGATACGGATAATATATCATTTCAATCCGTAATTTACAAAGGAAAATCCGGGTTCTATCATTTCAAACCCGCAATCCGAAGTTAAATAAAAATAAATAAAAATCACTCAGGCCTATCATTTAAGCCCATAACGATTTCTCCTTATTCTAAAGTCCATTCGGGTATGTATCATTTCAACCCATAGTGATTCTATTCTACAGGGAACTTGTAGTGTGAGAAACAAAATAAAATAAACAATATAACAAAATATAACATAGCAGATGATGTGACAGGTTTATAATAGGGTTTAACATCATATAATACATATCACAGGCAGGTATAACATGATATAACAGTTCTACACATTCACTTGTTATCGTTTCACAATTCTATAAGTATGAATGTCAAGCGTGAATCACTCACCTCTTTAAGCTGGAGTTCGCAAATCAAAACACACAAATAAATCCAGAAAGCACGATATAGCACGACTTTGGATTCAAGTAGAGAGAGAGAGCCAAGATATTAATCTTGTATACACAAATAAAACAAAGCAAATATAAATATAAATATAATACAAAGATTAAATTGAAACAAAATGGAAATAGAATTAACAAAAGACATCACCAAGCTTTTATATCAAAATTGCTTGATCATGACTCAACATGGGCTCGGCCATCCTCTACTATGCTTGGCCATGATGTTTTCTTTGAGGTAAGGCTCGGATATGGGTACAATTAGTCACAGCTACCATAGGAATTTGAAGAGTTTGGAGTTACAAGGCATGAATGCTAAAGGTCAAAGCAAGAAAGATGAGTTTTGGTTCAACATAGGCTCGGCCTATGTCAAGTTTGGGCTCGGCCAGGGTTATGTACAGGTCAGGTCAGATGTGAGGTGATGGCCATAGGTGATGCACGTGCTGGTGGTGGTGGCTAAGGGTTATGGCCGAAGCTAACATGAAGGGGATGGTGGAATAAAAGCTCGGCGATGCAATATTGAAAAGGTTTTGCAAGTTTTTGTGGTGGTTGCTCCATAGGGTGGTCACGGCCATGACTAGAAAAAGAGGTAGGAGGTGGTTGCTGCCATGGATGATGAGGGGAAGGTGATGGTGGTGGTCGGTGGAGAAGTGGAGGGTTATGGCCGAGCAAAGCTAGAGAAGAGCAAGGCAAAAATCAAAGAAAATGAAGAGAAAAAAATAGGAAAAAGGAGAAGCCATTAACTTACAATTTTTTTCTAGAAATGAGAATAGCCGTGAATGGTGAAGTGATGAGAAAGTTTTCACGTGAAAAGCAAATGAAATGCATGGCTAAACCCAAGAGTTATGAACGGCTAAGCAATGAAGAGACAAGAAAAGGAAAAGTCATAAGCAAATGAAAAGACTTTATCTCTTTGAATTTCCACTTTCTTTTATTTCAATATAAACAAATAAAAAATCAAGTAAATAAAATAAAAGACAAACAAAATAAAGTAGAAATGAAAATATATAAATAGTCCAAGGAAAATAAAAAATAAATAAAGAAAATAGTTTATTATATTGAAACTAGAATTAAAAATTGTAAACAAAATACAACTAATATTGGAAAATTACAACTACACTTTTAAAATGTTTTTAAAAATAAAATTTTTAAATAAAATCTACTTTTAAAATATTTGCAAAAATCTTGGGTTATTACACTCTCCCCCACTCAAACCTTTTCGTCCTCGAAAAGAACGAAACAAGGAAAATAAGGAAAATGTAAGATAGAAAAGCAAATAGTACCTGAAACGAACAATTCCGGATTCGAAGCACGAATGCTCTCCTCCGTCTCCCAGGTACAGTCTCGATCATCAGTACTCCACTGTACTTTGACCAGACTAACAGATTTCCTTCTTAGCTGCTTCGTACCTCTGTCGACAATACAAAGTGGCTTCCTTTCGACAGTCAGATTAGGCTCTATATCCAAACTATCGAGAGCAGAAGGCTGAACAATAAGAGATGGGTCATGCAGATAGCGATGAAAATGCGAAACGTGGAATACATTATGCACTCCAAAGAACTTCTCAGGCAAATCTAGGCGATAAGCTAAAGAACCAATCCTCTCTAAGATGCGGAAAGGACCAATGAACCTAGGAGCAAACTTCCCTCTACGACCAAATCTAATAACATTCCTTAAGGGAGAGACCTTAAGGAAAACCAAATCACCAACAGAAAACTCCAAACTCCTCCTACGATGATCAGCATACTTCTTCTGCCTATCCTGAGCAACCCTTATCTTCCTCCTAACCTCCTCAACTCTCTCAGAAGCCTCTAAAATCACATCAGCACCAAGAACCAAACGATTACCGGATTCAATCCAACAAGATGGAGATCTACAAGATTGTCCGTAAAGAGCAGCAAACGTCGACATTTTAATGCTAGCCTGAATTCGAAGATAGAATGAGATAGATAAAGGATTAAGATAAGCTTAAACAGAAGATTATATTATACCTGATAACTATTATTGTAGGTGAATTCGACAAGATGGAGATGATCTTCCCAAGCTCCTCCATAATCAAGCACACAAGCATGAAGAAGATCCTCTAGAATCTGATTAACTCTTTTCGTTTGACCGTCGGTCTGTGGATGGTAAGCAGTGCTCAGATTCAGATGAGTACCCAAAGATTTCTGAAAAGCTTTCCAAAACTGACTAGTAAAGATAGGTTCACGATCACAAACAATACTGAGAGGGACACCATGGAGACGAACAATCTCTCTCATGTAGATCTCAGACAATCTAGAAGCAGAACGGGTAGACTTGACTGGAATGAAATGAGCTGACTTGGTCAGTCTATCCACAATAACCCAGATACTCTCATTACCCCCTCCTAGTCCTAGGTAATCCATCAATAAAATCCATAGAAACTTGTTCCCATTTCCAATTGGGAATCTCAAAGGGCTGCAATAAACCAAGGGTCTTCTGATGATCGACCTTGACTTGTTGACAAGTCGCACACCAACTAACAAAAATGGAGATATCCCTCTTCATACCCTTCCACCAATACAACTTCTTCATATCCGGATACATCTTGGTCAGTCCCGGATGAATAGAAAGTCTGGACCGATGATTCTCC
Source organism: Allium fistulosum (assembly GCA_030737815.1). Classification (NCBI taxonomy): domain Eukaryota; kingdom Viridiplantae; phylum Streptophyta; class Magnoliopsida; order Asparagales; family Amaryllidaceae; genus Allium; species Allium fistulosum. The sequence continues at coordinate 7,156,526 of JASFAW010000015.1, forward strand.
CGAAGTAACTCCTGTCTCAATCCATCAACATTCGGGACACAAATCTGACTATTAATCCTCAAAATACCTCTATCATCGATCTGAGCTCCACTGCCATCAAGACTACTACTACCAACTATGCTACGAACACTCTCCTTCATCAATCGAAGCATCTCATCCGCATCCTGCTTAGCCATGATACGATCCAAAAGAGGAGAAGAAACAACCAGCTGACACAACATAGCCTTCTTCCGGCTCAAAGCATCTGCCACAACATTAGCCTTCCCAGGGGTATAGTTGATGTCGAGGTCATAAGAAGCAAGGAACTCTAACCACCTAACTTGTCTCTGATTCAAATCCTTCTGAGTGAAAATATACCTCAAAGACTGATGATCAGTGAAAAGCTCAAATTTATTTCCCAAAAGATGATGCCTCCAAAGCTTCAAAGCAAAAACCACAGCAAGCAATTCCAAATCATGAGCAGCATAATTGGCTTCATGGGTCTTCAACTGACGACTGGCATAAGCAATGACCTTCTCATCTTGCATCAGAACAGCTCCCAAACCTTCACGACAAGCATCAGTGTATACCGCTAATCCCTTATTTCCATTTGGAACGGTAAGAACTGGTGCGGAAGTAAGCTTGCTCTTTAACTCATTGAATGCAGATTTACACTCATCACTCCAGATAAACTTAGCATTCTTTCGAGTCAAAGCGGTGAGAGGTGCAACAATCCGAGCAAAATTCTCAATGAATCTCCGGTAATAACCGGCAAGGCCCAGAAAACTACGAATATCAGTTGGAGTCCTAGGAGTTCCTCAATCCTGTAACAGAATAGGGAAAAAAATAAGAACCACAGAAGAGATAGAATAATTAAATGAAACAAGGAAAGAGAAGGAAAGAAAGACTTACATTGCTCGCAGCGATCTTAACTGGATCAACAGAAACTCCATTACCAGAAACAATATGTCCAAGGAATCGGACTTCATCCTTCCAGAAATGGCATTTCGAAAATTTAGCCTTCAACTGATGATTTCTAAGAGTCTTCAGAATAGATTTCAAATGTGACTCATGCTCTTTCTTGAACTTAGAGAAGACAAGGATATCATCAACAAAGACTAGAACAAATTTATTAAGCACATTACGAAAAACACGATTCATCAAATCAACAAAGAAAGCAGGAGCATTAGTCAAACCAAAAGGCATGACTAACCATTCAAAAAAACCATTCTCAGTACGGAAAGCAGTCTTGGGAATACTTTCCTCAACAACTCTGAGTTGGTGAAAACCTGTGGCAAGATCAAGCTGAGAGAAAACAGTGGCACCATAAAGCTGATCAAACGTATCATTGATGCGAGGCATAGGATATCTTTTTTTCATAGTGAGCTTGTTCAGCTCCCTATAATCAACACACATCCTCAAAGAACCATCGGACTTAGTGACGAAAACCACAGTTGCTCCCCATTCTGAATGGCTAGGTCTGATCAAACCCTTGGAGAACAAGTCCTCAATTTGCTTTCCCAACTCAACCTTCTCGCGGGGTGCCATTCTTCTAGGAGGAAGAACTACAGGTCGAGCTCCAGGAATAAGATCAATACGGAAATCGATTTCCCGCTTAGGGGGTAAAGCAGTGACTTCACCAAATACATCAGGATAAAGTTTGACCATACGAGTCGATTGAAGATCAACAGGAGAAGAATCCAGAGAATAAATAAAGCTGCCAGCATAATCATGAGGCATACGACACTGAATAACCAAAGGATTTCCCCGATCATCCTCAAGAGAAACAATTCGAGATTTACAAGAGATATGAGCATCATGCCTCTTAAGCCAATCACCTCCAAGCAACAAATCAAAAGCATCGAAACCAAGAACATAGAAATCGCCAGAAAATTTATGGCCAGAATAGAAGAGTCTCACTTTCTTACAAATCCTATTAAGGTTCGCGGGACCACCAATAGGATTTTTAACACACAAAGATTCAACAGCATACATAGGAGAAAGAAGATGCTCAAACGTATCACAAAGATCCACAGAAATAAAACTATGCGAAGCTCCAGTATCAAATAAAACACGAACAGGATGATTAAATAAAGAAAAGGTGCCTTGGAGAGTACCTTGGTTATCACTAGGAGCAGGAGCAGGAGCAGGTGCAGGTGAAGCAGGTGAAGAAGCGGAGGTAACAGCAAAAATACCAGATGGCTTGCCCTTCTGATACAAAGGACAATCATTCTTGAAATGACCAGGCTGAAGATAGACATGACAGAGATTGTTCCTGGTACTCTGAGGTGGAGAAACAGCAGCACCTACTAAAGTAGGGCAACTATTAGCATAGTGTCCCTTCTGATCACACTTGAAAAAGGTAATGGTAGGTAGGTCGATAGGGTGCCTCTGAGAAGGAGAAGATGAAGATCCCATACCCGAATTCTTGAGCCAATTCTTCTTCTGCTGATGGAAATTTGGCTTTCTCTTCTTAGAGCTAGCAGAGGAAGACTGAGATGAAGGAGCACTAGCAACAGCAGGACCCTTGGAAGTAGGGTTCTCATAATGAATAGCCATATCCATAAGCTCGGTGAAAGTTCCATGAACATGAGAAATGAGACGATCATAGAACTCTGGGCGAGCTCCATCTATGAACTTTTCATTCTTCTTAAGTTGGGTGTCAATAAGGCCAGGACCAAACTTGGAAAGTTTGTTGAACTTCTGCTCATACTCAGAAAATGACATGGTACCCTGCTTGAGATCCATAAACTCACGATAAAGTTGAGATTTCCCGGCTTCGGGCATCCATTTTGCCTCAAAAGCCTCCCTGGAAAGAAGATACAGAAACAAAACTTAAGACATATTCAAAAGAAAGGAAATGGGAACAAAATTCAAGATAACACAAAGGATACCTAAACTGCTCCCACGAAATATCACCCTCGTTAGTGTGAGCTATAACAGACTCCTACCAATCCAAGGCTGACTCTTGCAGCTGCCAAGCTGCTAACTGACGCTTCTGGGCATCAGAAATCTCGAGACCGGTAAAGATCCTCTCTAAACTCCGTAACCATTGCTGGGCTTCAATAATGCTCTCTAAACCGGTAAACTTGGTACCACCAAGTTGAGAGAATTCCTTACAGAGAACAGTAAACCTAACAGGTGCAGCAGGTTGAGGAGCTGGGGCAATACCATGACCCATACCTCTGGCATTTCCATGATTGATCCTAAAAAATCAAGATGAATTTTAGGACAAAGGTAACGAGAAGACAAAGATAAGATGAGATAAGACAAGATAAATTCACTTGGATGAATATCCTAATTAAAGAAATTTCTAACAAGGTAGATAGGAAAAGAAGGAAGTTTAGAAAATTTGCTTTTAAACAAGAAAACTTTATATCAAAATAATCTTTGAGAAATCCTTTGAAAAATCATTTTATACTTTTGAAAATACGTTCTCTCACAAAGAAATGATTCTGAGGTTGATTTCATTCATTCTAGGGTATTCCTACCCTATCTCTAATGAGCTTTTTCTCCTTAGGCTAAGGTTTGCCTAAAAACCTGGCTATGATAACAAATGTAACGACCCACTATTTTGGACCATTCAAATCGGCAATTAAACCACACATGTCGGACTTGAATAATACAAAACAATAGATTGTAATAAATTTGGAGCAAATAAAACCAATCATAGAATCACAGACACAGAATATCAAAATAACTCGCAGCGGAAAATAAAAGAAATAGTGGTTCATGAAGCCACTACAATACATAGTCTCAAAACAGATTCAAAATACATAGTCTGAAAACAGATACAACAGAAGTCTAAATACATATGTCTTTAATACAAAGCTAACATAGAAATACTGAATGGAAATAGATAGCAACTAAATAAAATATGATATCCAGCAGTCCTAGCTCCAGAAGGTGAAATCCAAAGTTGATACTCAGGCTGACCCGAGCGTAAATAAAACACAAACACTCGAGTCAGGAGATACATACTTATACAATGTAAACCAACTCAAGTGAACTGTAAATAAATGCATAAGTAACTTAAAGAATGCTTGGGATCGCCCATTCTTTAAGGATCCGTTAAACTATCTACTATGTAGTAATATTCGCTATTATAATAATGTCTAATTATAAAATAAACTTACTTTTAAATAGCGTTAAGGAGTTACCCATATAGCCCTTAACACATAATAGTGCCAATAGTCTATACAGTACCTACATACCTCGAGAGGCTATGAGAAGATAATCCATAGGTACGACACAAATAGAAACTCGTAGTAAAGCTCGATATGGTAGGCGACACGGCACAACTAGGCAATGCCAGGGTAGATATACCAATTACGCATCCGGGCTGGTGGAAACACATAGCAGCCACTACCGCCCACCTCGAAACACACTCCCAAATCAAAAATCGAAGTGTGGCCACCAAATCAATCACCAAGTAATAGAATGGTATCGAAGAAATGTGTCCGATCAGAGGTGCTACCTCATTGGCCCGTCAATCGCTTCTGTTTTAGCCACCTTATGCCAACTCACGGGAGTCGGGTCCACGTTCATACCACAATAGGATCGTCGCCACCATCCTACTTCATTCTGGAATCTCCACCGCGTACACAGTTGTTAAAGTGGTTTTCGGTATCGACAGAGAGTATGTCCATATCTGATCCTGGTCTCTTTAACAACCAATCGTTATTATAACCCGTGGTTATAAATTTCAAAAACAGTTTATATTTCAAAACAAAATACTTCATTTAAACCATTTAAAAGTGAAGTCATTATACCTTTAAATCAAATACTCAATTCTAAAAAATTTAGCCTTTTCTGAGCTCATTTATTCACTTAAATACTATAAACATTTAAAATTTCAGCTTTCACAGCGTTTAGAAAAATGCTGCTTTAAGTTATATTTAAAACAATTCATTTCAGCAAAGACAGCATTTAAAACTGCTATAGTAGTTCAGCTACAATTGAAAACAATTTCTCAGCCAACTGCAGCACTTATCAAGTGCTACTGTAGCCCTTTTATTAGTTTCAGATTTTAGATTTTCTTTCTGCAACCACAGCACTTACCACAGTAGCCTTTAGTTCATTTGCATCTACCATGGCACTTATAAAGTGCTGCAGTATCTTTTACTTCAGATTTTTAGTTAATTTCAGAAATGATAGCATTTCTGAAGTGCTACTAATAAAATTTCCAAATTTATAATAAAATTTCAGAAACAAATAAACTTCGATTTTAACCATTTTAATTTATAAAAATCATATTTTTTCACTCAAAATGTTCATTTGAAAACCCTTTACTTATGATTTTTATAAAGTAAATTTTCATAATTAAATCCAAATTTTTCAATAATTTATTTATTAAATCCATGTGTACAAATTTCCTATTCTTTGCATTTTTTATCAATTTACTTAACACTTAAATTTTTATTTCCATTTCATAAATAAAACTTAATTTCCATTTTATTCTTCTTTACTTAAACTTTCATTTTAAACCAAATCACAAGTTTCCAAATTAAGTTATATTTCAAATTACAATTTAATCATTCATTTATTTAACATTTTAATACATAGGAAAAATCATTATCACTTTATTAAATCATTTTAAATCCAAATTTAACTCAAAATATCAAATTTTAGATTTTAAATATACTTAAATTTTTTCCAAGAAACTATATAAAATAACCACGGGTCTGTATAATATTTTCTAACCTAGGTCAAGTGATACGGATAATATATCATTTCAATCCGTAATTTACAAAGGAAAATCCGAGTTCTATCATTTCAAACCCGTAATCCCAAGTTAAATAAAAATCACTCAGGCCTATCATTTCAGCCCATAACGATTTCTCCTTATTCTAAAGTCCGTTCGGGTATGTATCATTTCAACCCATAGTGATTCTATTCTACAGGGAACTTGCAGTGTGAGAAACAAAATAAAATAAACAATATAACAAAATATAACATAGCAGATGATGTGATAGGTTTATAATAGGGTTTAACATCATATAATACATATCACAGGCAGGTATAACATGATATAACAGTTCTACACATTCACTTGTTATCGTTTCACAATTCTATAAGTATGAATGTCAAGCGTGAATCACTCACCTTTTTATGCTGGAGTTCGCAAATCAAAACACACAAATAAATCCAGAAAGCACGATATAGCACGACTTTGGATTCAAGTAGAGAGAGAGAGCCAAGATATTAATCTTGTATACACAAATAAAACAAAGCAAATATAAATATAAATATAATACAAAGATTAAATTGAAACAAAATGGAAATAGAATTAACAAAAGACATCACCAAGCTTTTATATCAAAATTGCTTGATCATGACTCAACATGGGCTCGGCCATCCTCTACTATGCTTGGCCATGATGGTTTCTTTGAGGTATGGCTCGGATATGGGTACAATTAGTCATAGCTACCATAGGAATTTGAAGAGTTTGGAGTTACAAGGCATGAATGCTAAAGGTCAAAGCAAGAAAGAGGAGTTTTGGTTCAACATAGGCTCGGCCTATGTCAAGTTTGGGCTCGGCCATGGTCATGTACAGGTCAGGTCAGATGTGAGGTGATGGTCAGAGGTGATGCACGTGCTGGTGGTGGTGGCTAAGGGTGATGGCCAAAGCTAACATGAAGGGGATGGTGGAATAAAGGCTCGGCTATGCAATATTGAAAAGGTTTTGCAAGTTTTTGTGGTGGTTGCTCCATAGGGTGGTCATGGCCATGATTGGACAGAGGGGTAGGAGGTAGTTGCTGCCGTGGATGATGAGGGGAAGGTGATGGTGGTGGTCGGTGGAGAAGTGGAGGGTTATGGCCGAGCAGAGCTAAAGAAGAGCAAGGCAAAAATCAAAGAAAATGAAAAGAAAAAAATAGGAAAAAGGAGAAGCCATTAACTTACATTTTTTTTTCTTCAGAAATGAGATTAGCCATGAATGGTGAAGAGATGAGAAAGTTTTCACGTGCAAAGCAAATGAAATGCATGGCTAAACCCAAGAGTTATGAACGGCTTAGCAATGAAGAGACAAGAAAAGGAAAAGTCACAAGCAAATGAAAAGACTTTGTCTCTTTGAATTTCCAGTTTCTTTTATTTCAATATAAACAAATAAAAAATCAAGTAAATAAAATAAAAGATAAAAAAATAAAGTAGAAAATAAAATAAATAAATAGTCTTAGGAAAATAAAAAAATAAATAAAGAAAGTAGTTTATTATATTGAAACTAGAATTAAAAATTGTAAACAAAATACAACTAATATTGGAAAATTACAACTACACTTTTAAAATGTTTTTAAAAATAAAAATTTTAAATAAAATCTACTTTTAAAATATTTGCAAAAATCTTGGGTTGTTACAACGTGACCAAGAAACTTCACTTCCTTCTTCCAAAAATGGCACTTCGAAAATTTAGCCTTTAGCTTATGCTGCCTCAGCGTCTCAAGAACAACTCTAAGATGAACTTCATGCCCCTTCTCATCCTTAGAGTTTATCAGAATATCATCTATAAAAACTGACATGAACCTATCTAAGTGTTCTTGGAAAAATCCGGTTCATCAAATCCACAAAGAATGCCGTCGCATTAGTGAGTCCGAACGGCATAACTAACCATTCATTTGACCCATACCTTGTTCTAAACGCCGTTAAAGTATCCTCTACCACTCTAAGCTGATGGAAACCCGTGGCTAAGTCTAACTGAGAAAATACCTTGGCTCCACTTAGTTGATCGAACAAATCGTCAATTCTAGGCAATAGATATCGATTCTTTATCATCTTCTCATTCAACTTACGATGATCGATACATAGCCTTAACGATCCGTCTAGCTTCTTAGCAAATACTGCGACTGCTCCCCAAGGTGAACTACTCGTTCTGATAAAACTCTTGCCTTCCAAATCCACCAATTGAGCTTTCAACTCCCTCATCTCTGTAGGATCCTGCTTAGTGGTCTAATCACCGGTTCTACTCCAGGCACCAAATCTATCCGAAACTCAATGGCTCATTTCGGTGGCAATCCAACTACCAGCTCGAAAACATCTGCGAATTCTCCAACCACGAAAACGCGATTCAACTCACCTTTTAACTCCATAACACCCAACAAAGCATTCACCTCACAACTAGGGTTTTCTACGGTATAAACTATCTGATCAGTACAGTCAGGGTGTCTAAGTGATCTTTTCCTGTCCTGGCAAAGTATCCTAGCATCATACTCACTTAACCAATCCATGCCCAATATAATTCTGAACCCTACAAAGTCAAATACATGCAAACTGCAAACAAAGGTGTTACTTAGAAAGTCAAACTCTAAGTGATCACACTTCATCCCAAGTGTCGCATACCCTTCTATCGGATTTGCAATTCTTAAGGATGTAACTAAATATGTAGGTTCTAGGTTAAGCTTATCAACCAAACATCGAGATATAAAAAAATGCGATGCACCAGTATCAAATAAAACCCTAACAGACATATCATGGATCTGAAGCGTACCTTCCAATATTGCCATTCCTTTCTCCTACACTGTCGGCTTTGAAGTAGTAGGCTCCAATGCAGATACTTGGCCTTTATCTCCTTTAGCTGGCTCTTTGCACTGGTTCTTGCAGTGCCCAACTTGATCACGGTTGAAACATCTAACTGCCTTTCTTCTCTGCATCCTTCTTTCTTTTGCCTGTCCGACACTCATGAGCATAATGGCCTTTCTTATCACACTTGTAACAAACCACTTCAGACTTCCCCTTCTTTGCTGCTCCACCTTTCTGAGCACCTTTCTTGTGGAAGAACTTCCTCTGTTGAGTCTGTCCCACCTGGACTTCCTTAGTCTTATTCTTTTCCTAACAAGCAAACATCTCTTCATGTCTCAAGGCTATCTCCACAACCACATCACAAGGGTCCCTATATGAGGTAAGGTAGCTATGGCCAATTCAGACTTCAAACATCTGATAAACTTCTCATTCCTTTTAATCACTGTATCAACAGTCGCATAGCCATATCTAGCCAACTCTTAGAACCTACCAGCATACTCCAGAACTGACATTTCTCCTTGCTCTAACTCAGCAAACTTCCTGATCAGAATAGACTGCGCCATCACCGACATAAATCTCTCATAAAACCTCCTTTTAAACTCTGCCCACGTCATCGTCTCTTCATCCACACCTACAGTCACACGGTTCCACCAAAATAAGGATGCTCCTTGAAGCTGTCTTGAAGCAAGCCTCCTCTTCCGCTCGTCATTGAGCCCTAAGTCAGCAAATATCCTTTCATAGTGCAACAACCAGTTTTCTACTTCTATAGCATCTTCGGTTTCGATAAACGGCTTTCCTCCAAGCCTAGCATAGTCTCTACTCAAGTTAGCATAATGGTTGGCAACCAGAGCCTCCTGAACTCCTCCTGCAGCATTTCCTCCAACAACCCCAGCAGCGATCCCAGCTTACATCATGTTTACGAAAAACTGATACATAGCCCCCATATCTACTTGTGGGACTCCAACACCTACATTCTCAGCTTGAGCCTGACCTTGAGCCTTCCTTGTATTTGGTCAGGCATTTCCATTGGTAGTGGTGTTGTCCCCTCCTAGGTTAACTCTGCCTCTTCTAGCGCCCATATCTGCATTCAAGCCTCGTGAGATATAGAAAAATAGCTTAATAGAGATAGGAGAACAGAGATATAGCATATACTTATATATAGCAAATACACGTATGTTGTTATAGCATAATCCCATACCTCGATCTTAAATCTAATTCCTAAGGATTATGTTTTTCAAAAACCATTTTTAGTTAAAGCATTTCATAAACCTATGCTTTGGTACCAAGTTGTAACATCCCCTATCTAGAGGCCCAAAGCTAAGCGCTACAAATGCTGCAGTCATCCACAGTATTAACTTTCGGCGACTAAATACGATTATGTTAATGGTATCCATAATATCAGAAGCACCTAAATATGAAACAAAAGCACAGATTTTCAAAAACAACATTTTTCTGATTACATTTCAAAACACATGTTTCACATTAAATCACTTGCCATGTTATATATATACTTTACTCAAACCTTTGTTGATGGAAACCTTTAACTTTTGAAAGTACCCTTTTCGAATCCATTGAAAGCAGCTCTTTCGAAACCAAGTAAAACCCTTTATTCAACCTAGGCCGAAAGGCCAAAACCTTCCTTTCGAAACCATTCATAGAAACCTTTCGAGACCATTAAAAACCTTCCTTTCGAAAGCTTTAAAACCTTAGACATCTTTCTTTTAAAACACTTTAAAAATGCGTTTCGAAAACATTGGAAAAACCTTTCCTCTTAGACCTTTCGAAACCATTGGAAAACCATACTTCAAAACCTTCCGAAAGCATCAAAGTCTTAAGCCTTTTAAAATCATTTGGGTTCAATTTTAAAACATGTGGAAATACCTTTCGAAACCATTCAAAACCTTATCTTCGAAACCTTTGGGTTAATCTTTAAAAATCTCTAAGGGTCACAACAACAGGGTCGAAAGCAACTCTTTCGAAAGCCAAAAAAAAGCAAAGAAGTGATGGTGTTGAAACCATCCTTCCAAAAGCATTGGAGAGGCGGTAGGGTTTCATAAAAGTAAGTGTAACCTTTCGAAGGCATTGCTTCGAAAGGTAAAAAGCGGCAGCTAAGGTTTCGACCTAGTCGAAATAAAAACAAAGGCGCAACCTCTTTAAAACCATTCTATTTAAACCATTTCTTTAAAACCTTTAACTTTGTCGAAAGTTATACAGTCGAAAGCAAAGCATGCACAATTTTCATTTAAAACAAAGTAGCGCTTCAACCCCTTCTCCTTTTATAAATATATAAAACATTTAAGTCACATACTTTAAATAATTTTATATATTCATCAAAACACTTTGGAAAATTCTACAAAAATTACAGAAAATCCTTTTTAATATATTTTCTAACATATATAAATCTCAGACCCAAATTAATTATAATTTAACCATAAATTATTTGTAACCCAATAAATCATTTTCTTCACTAGAAAATTAATACACTACAAGAAAAAGAGCCATCCATAGCGGCATATAACCGCTATAAAAGAAAACCATAGCGGTTCGATAAACACTATATATTGACATGTTATAAAAAACCAGTGGCGTATTTATATCACCAAAAATGCCGCTATAAAAAATTAAGTTTTCATAGCGCATATATGCCGCTATAATATTTTTTTCCATAGCGTCATCTGTCCGCTATTTACATATTACTACAACTTGTATATGCCGCTATAAAAAAAATTTCCATAGCGTCATCTGTCCACTATTTACATATTACTACAACTTGTATATGCCGCTATAAAATGCATAGATATAATAACGCTTTTATTCTGCTATCCTTTAACTGTAAGCAGCTGCATTATAATACCAACCGTGATGCCCCACCTCTATGCTCACAATAACAAAGAGTATTAAAAGAAATACTGTATGTTATTACGAAGAATAAGGCTGGATAGGAGCGGCCATCCGTAATTGGCCTTACACTGGTATTGGTTACCTCGATAGGAGTGGTATATATTTTTCATTTTACATCTCTTATTTATTCACTCCCATCGACATACCCAATTCCAGTATAAAACGAACTACGATGGTTCATAATAGTTTAGGACAATATATATAATAATAACACAGATAATAAAATGCGGAACACAGATAACAAAAGTCTCATATATATATATAACTGATGTCAGTTACAATACATTTGACACAATACATATGATACAACTACAACTGTCGACTCTGGAAGTTATATATACAAGTACATTATCGACTAATATACATGAATACATATCAACCTATACTATGACACGACTACTCCAAAAGATATGAAAAGTCTTCATAGCTCAAATAGCAACCCAAAGCAAGATATCTACAACCTGAAATAACTCGGGTCTGACCCGAGTGTTAAATTCAAAAGAAAATAATACACGGGTCAGTCTAATTCAAACTCAGTTATTAATGCACAGAAGCAATAATAATCAAATATCAAATAGACGACAGTCATAGAAATCTCGTGTATCCAACTCCTCGATAAGAGAATCGGATAACGGCAGATATAACACTGAACAGTGTTAAACAAAAAATCAGCAAATCCAAATCAAATTTCGGTGTGGCTGCAGTACACGCACGCGTGCACTGCCTCGCCACTACCGCGATGAAATACACGAAAGCTCAATGAAAATCACAAACAAATGGCACCATCTCGAGATCAAGTTCGAGTTGTACGACTCAAACTCAACTGGACAGTGCTATCACAAAAACATAAATGCAGCAAACAAGAGTATAGCCTCAATGATGAGGAGAAAGTGAAGATTCAAAAATCAATACCACTGCCTCAATAGTTATAATGCAACTGGTCTGGGAAGCAAGTACGCCCCAAACCAAATAAGAGCAAAACTTCAACAAAGTCAACACTACTACAAGCAACTCAGAGGATCAAGTACAGAGAAACCAGAATGCAAGCGGTATCACTGCAACTTGAACCGGACTTCGAATTATACAATGATGTGAAGATAACTAGTGCACGACAGCCAATATATACAATAAGCACATATAGCTGTGAAGTACACAAACAAATCCAAATGCCAAATGAAGACAACAACATCAGGTGTACCGGATCAGGTGACAAACATGCACAGGCAAAGACTGCCCACATGATGCAGTAAAATAATAAATACAACCTGAACAAAAGTGAAACAGAGGTGGCAACAAGGAACTACAGAACAACCAGGCTAATGATGCAAACTGACTCGGAGCAATATACAGCGACAACATGTTACAGTGAAGATTAACATGAAATAAAGTTTGTGTGCCACAAAGTTCAGAGGCAATGCAACAGTGACTCAAAGCATAAACAGGAATGCAACAGTAATTGCACATAATAGCAGTGGTAGTTGTTTGATGAAAGAGAAAGTAATGGACTTGAAGTTATTTAAACAACTTCAAGTGAACATTACTAGTGACTTCAATAAGTTAATATGCAACAAAATATGCAGTGACAATGTACATGTACCCAAAACTGTCGAGCTATATCAATGAACTAACACCGTGGATGTTCAAACTCAGTAGACACAAGTGATACATGTATTCGAACTCCAGACAGTACAACCCAAAATGCAAACATTCATGAACACACATATATGACTTATATAAACATTCTACCAGAAAGAGTAATGCATACACAAAGATAATGCACTCAAGTACAATGCAGACGCAAATGACAATGGCACTGCCTCAACTATCTTACATAAGCATAGTGCACCAAAGGAATAGCAACAATGCACAAAGGCTACAGCAATCAAAGTTAATGCAAACAGTTCAAAGTTTAAGTGAAGACTACAAGATGAACCAGACCAACTAGCATACTTGAATCAACAGCATACTAACTTAACAAATGAACACTACAGGTACACCATATGCAGCAGTAACCTAAATCAAGCAAAAACCAAAACTTCAAATATAACAAATGTAGCCTCTATATGAAGATTCGAAACAAATGGAACCAGAGGCAACTGGCGACAATTACTACAATAACTCAGGTGAAACTACTTGAGCTCCAAAAGATACCACATAATGATCCAGTGAACAACTAATTGAAACTGGACAGTGCCAACACAAAAGAAATAAAGGTACATACACAGTGCAGCAGTTTAAGGCATCGACATGAACTAGGCTCGAACTCGAGTCAGTGCACAACACCCAAATTCAAATGACAATACCGAACCAAATGAGTGACAACCCCAAGTACACATGTACAACAACAATGAAATCAATATCGAACCAATTCGAATGCCAAAGTGAAGCCACCAGAATTTCAAATCAAACAAGACAGAGGCTCAATATCAAAAACCACATTCGATAAACAGAAGCATTCAGTTCAAATTGAAATGATCAGAAGCACTATCAAAGCAATGGTGATGGCTGACGATAATACAAAGTCATGAAATTTCATTCAAAAAATCAAGTGACAGAAGTTAGTGGTGGTCACGAGATAAAGCAATGCCATGATAACTAGAAAACAAGAAAACAGCAACATCAAAACGAAATTACCAAGAATAACGAACAGTTCAAATTCAACGTCAAACCCAAATCGAACTGTCGAAGCATACTACTAAAGTCGAATTAGAAGATGTGAGTGAAAAATCACTCACCTTGATTACGAGCTTGGCCAATTTCAAAGAGCCGTGAGCACGTGCGATCGACTAAGGAAACGACGTAGATCCTTCATTCGATCGAGCGATTAAAGGTCGGCATCTTCGAAACTATCGAACGAGCGCAGAAAATTTGAAGCCGCCATTCTCTAAGAAATCGAAGTCGGCGACTCCATTTCAAAAGCCCTGATTCAAAAAGAAGAACGAGATTGAACGAAGCCAGAGCTGCCATTTATACTTCTTCGATTATTTTGTTTTAGGGTTGTCTAATGAGAAAATGATAATGGGGAACGGGTCTTAACAACATCTTGGCACCAAGCAAAAGAAAGTGGACCATACTTCCTCTTAAAGCCCACACAAAATTTAATCAAATTATTAAAGAATCACAACCCAATTTAAATACTCCAAATAGCTATTAACAACCACTTTTCTTCAAAAATTTCAACCGATAAAATCCCAACAGAATTTAACCATCAATTTAATCGTCGTTGGACGATAATTAATTGTTCTAAACTCCGGGTTGTTACAATTATAGTGCATTTTATAGCGCTTATATTATATAATTATAACGCTTCTTAAGCATTATGGTTTATTTTTTTGTCTGTTGATGCATCCTGCTATATATTGCAGTTTAATAATCGCATATTAAAAATGAATCTATTTTTTGAAAAATGTAAGAGTCGAAAAATATAATAATAAAAAATGTAACGCGTTATATCAAATATACCAAATATCTAGAGACATTGTATTAAACATGCTCAAACATACACATAATATCCTTTACATATGTTTTTAGCACATACTAAAAAGTAACAGCAAATGTTTTAAGTGCACCCCAAGAAGATTTTACATTGCCAGTTTAGCGAACACGCAAATGGAGCATCTTTCATTTACAAAAGTTTCCTATCACAAAAGGAGGAAAAAACATGATTAGTGGCCCTTTGAAGTAGTTACTACTTGGTAAGAAGAAGAAAAAAAGCCCCTGACCTTTGCTAGAAAGGTAGTGATCACAAAACAGTTCATCTTATTATGGAGAATGAATACAGAAGTGGAATCCACATTACAAATGCTATATACCTACACTATACCGCATGAATCATTCATTAACACACAATTACCTTTAGGTTAACTGTACAGTTGAAATACTTGCTAATTAAATGATATATTCAGTGCATGCCTGAGTGCACCATGAAATGACAAAAATAACCCAAACTCTAGAGTAAAAAAAAGATAATTAAGTTTGAAAAAATTCCTCTCAAACTATCATGTGTTCAAAGATGACAAATCAACATCGAATCTTTCCATTTTCCTTTCTTTCCTAAACACCTTGCTAGAAAATATCAGCAACAATTAAGAAGAAAGCTCTTGACAAAAAAAGATACTAAAAATCTATAATCTGTAGAATAGAAAAAAAGAATGTAAAAAATATACCCTCTTGCTTTCATCCAAAACAGCCTTGTTTCCAACCAAAATCTTGTTGACATTGTCAGAGGCATGTTGTTCAATGTTTGAAATCCAGTTCCTTATGTCTGCATATTTTTAAGGATAAGTGAAATAAATTTGCTAGAAATACAAGGAAAATTGTATACATTGCACTAAAATCCTGCTAATTCACTACTACGAACAAAAGCTGAATAACACACACCAAAACTAAAAAAATAGAAGATTTTACAAGCTGCAAAACATTCATAGGAAAAATTTCATCCAAACCCTCATCAAACAGCCTCTTTGCAATAATCACATTGGCAGCATCTGAAGGATGGTACGGGTCCCAGAACACATACTTGGACAAATCAACACAGACCCTCGAAGTCGGTCCATATGATATCAGCCCATCAAACCTCCCAGACACGTAGCAACATGCAGAGTCTGCAACCTCAAAACCATAGTTACCATAATTCCTTATTATATTTGATACAATGCTGTAAACATCAGCGTACACAATCATAGAACCATTCAGATTGGAACTTGGTTCAAACACAAGGCTCTTCAGCTTATCATTGAATCTCCTTACTAATTCATTTAGAAGTTCTACACAGTTTCCTCCTAATTGTGGGTTTATATCTGATACAGTGCTTGTGGGATAATTTCGTAAAAGCTTGTTTCCTATGATTTGTAATGTTGTTTTTAGAATGTTTTTGTGATCGTTATTCTAAACTTAGTTAATTGTTATGAACTTGGTTAATTTTTATAAACATGGTCTGTTTATTATTATTGTTACTATTATGATTTTCGTCGTTATCCTTGTTGTTATTAGTATTATATTATTATAAACCTAAATTAATTTTAGTAAACTAAGTAAATTTATTATTATTATTTTTTGAAACCAGGGAAACCTGTTCAATCACTACCGACAAAGCGATTCTTGAACAGTAAACCTAGGGAATAGACGGCTGGCCCGCCATAACCGCTATTTCAGGCTAGCCAGACCTTTTGGTTAACATGGTGCAAGAGGTGGGAATCGAACCTCAAACCTCCCATGAGGGAGGCGTATCGTCCCACCACCCAACCAAGCCCGTGGAAAATTTAGTTATTTTTTATAAAACTTAGTTAATATTTTATAATTTATTATGAGTATTATTATTTTAAACATTGTTCATTTTTATAAAACTAAGTTAATTTATTTTTATTGTTACTATTATAATTGTTGTTGTTGTTAGTATTATTATTATAAACATTATTTTTACAAAAATTAGTTGAATTATTAGTATTGTTAGTTATTAACTTATTTAATTTTTATAAGCTTATTTAATTTTTATATAACTTAACAAAAGGAGATAATTTTTATAATTTTAGTTAATTTATTGTTGTTATTGTTATTATACAAATTTAGTTAATTTTTGTAAAACTTAGTTAGCTTGGTTAATATTTTATAATTTATTATTATTATTCAAAATTTAGTTAATTGTTACCAAACTTAGTTAAATTTTATAACTTAGTTAACTTAGTTAATTTTATTAATTTATACAAACGAAGTTTTATAAAGTTACTTAATTTGTTATTGTTGTTATTGTTATATATATATATAGTTAACTTTTATAAAATTTAGTTAACTCGGTTAATATTTTATGTTTTACTATTAATATTAGATTATCGTATAAAATTAGTTAATGTTTATAAAACTTAGTTAATTTGGTTAATATTTTATAGTTATTATTATTAACTTAGTTAATTTTTATAAAACTTATAGTTTATTTATTATTATTATTATTATTATTATAAACTTAGTTAATTTTTTTAAAATTTAGTTAACTTGGTTAATAGGTTATAATTTATTATTCTAAACTTAGTTAATTGTTATGATACTTAGTTAATTTTTTAAACATAGTTAGTTTATTGTTATTATTACTATTATAATTGCCTTTGTCATTGTTGTTGTTATTAGTATTATTATTATAAACTTAATTAATTTTAATAAACTAAGTTAATTTGTTATCATCATCATCATCATCGTTATGTAAATTTAGTTATTTTTTATAAAACTTAGTTAATTTGGTTAATATTTTATAATTCATCACTTTATTATTATTATTATTATTATTATTATTATTATTATTATTATTATTACAAACTTAGTTAATTTTCATAAACTTAGTTTACTGGCAGAGTTAATTTTCATAAAAGTATGTTTGTACATGCATGTATACATCATACTATATGTATATGTATTTGTACATAAATCATTTGAGGCTTAGGAATCAAACCCAAAAACCTCAGGCTATTCATCTAGATTTCAGGCCATTGGTGTAATAATTGAATATACCTTTAATTCATCAGATTCCGATATATTTTTTCGCTGGATATCCTCGTAACCAGTTGATTTAATATATGTTGGATTCTCCTCATCAATATCCAGAGCTGTGGTCCCAAGTCTAGCTAGAAACTCATTTACCTATCAATTATTTATAGAACCAATATTGAGCTATAGCTAAATTATCGAACAGAGAACACTAGGAAATGTTGCGTAAAAATAGGAGAATGGTAGGAACTAATAGTAAAGGATTATAGATTGAAATAGAGGTCCATCTTAATTTCCCATGTTTAAATAATGTTTAAGTACATGATTTCTTAGCAACCACTAAATTGTATCGCTTATCATTCCAATTACAAATGCGAAAATTACAATTTTGAAAATTTAGCAAGGGAAGCCGAGTTGACATATGTTTACTTGATTATCTCAGTACAATTCATATTTTTCTTGAAGTTATTTATATAATAAACTTGCACTTCAGCATGTCCAGTACATGTGCAAATATGAACTTTTATTTTTCAAAATAAAATAGAGAAGTTATTGCCAAAAATTGAACTATGATTATTTGTACATTTTAGTTTTCAGTGACATTAAATCTAATTTTAGATGAGAGGGATGTATATTTGGTAGAAAAAATTTAGGAAGTTAAAATTTAATAATATTTCGAATATGTATTGGTTTAATTTTCCCAAGCAATTCATGCAAAGTGCAATTTTGGTAGCATTAGGAAAAATCTTGAACAAATTGAAATATTTCCTTTATATAACAGATTTTTCAATTTTTGTATTAGATTTCTCTCATATTACATTAACGATATCAAATCTCAATCAATCAATAACATAATGATAATTTTCTGAAATCCAAAAAAGATAAATATATTACAGTGATAATGTTTTCTATTTAACAGAAGATATACCTTAAATAAAATAGTAAAATTGCATGGAAATCAACCAAAATTTCCTTTCAGATGGTAATTTATGAAAGAATCAATTAGGATGGAATCATATAACAAAATTCCTATTATAATGATTCTAGATAAATACAGTATTTACTAATATGCTAAATACACTATTCATAGTACAAATAGAGTGATTATGTTGGAGGATATTCAAGTGATTGTATGTAAAGACATTTTAAAATCATGTATATATGCAAATCATACAATATAGAATATTACCTTTGTGTCCATTCGAAAAGCAGCGAAACCATTCCCACCACCAATAACCTACAATTAATTGTTCATATTTTTTCTAAATTATCATCAAGTTTTCCAGATAATGTATCTTTTTATTATTAACTTTGGTCTGAGAAGGAAGAGAACCTAATATTGACAAATTCAACTTTTAACCATAAATAACATATCGCCTGATGCATCTTCTGAACTAGCTATATTTGAAAGAATGAGTGGGGTCTCATCTCCGCCGAATTATTTTGTATCCAAAACCATGTCCAGCATCTAAAATATCCAAGAAACCACCATAGATAGATATCATGTGGCCAAATAATTATATCGAGTCTTCGAAGAGTGGACGAATGTGTAAAGGAGTCTTAATGTGAATGTCCATACAAATATGAACGTCCATGCCTAAACTAATTTTATTTGATAAGTGTGTTTCAAACAAGAATTGGTAACTCGGTCCATATTTCAAAGTAATGAATGTATACAGATCATGAGCAATTATGAGACTTTCTTTTAATGAATTCACAAACTATAAACAAAGGATTTCATACGTATCATATATCATGTCGGATAAATTATTAAAAAGGACAAAACTGACCTAATATAATTTAGGTAATGTTACACAAATGAAATTCTTAAGCTCGGGGATTATGCATACCAGCAAAAAACTAAGGTGAAGACTTCAATTTTTTCATAAGGAAAAATAAGCAAATAATAAGTACAACTTCAATACACTTTAAAACTTTCTTATGGCTTCAAAATGCTACATTATGCAAAATACACTTAAAAGCAAATATTGAGCTTTTAATTCACCCAAAATATGTAAAGACATAAGTAAATGAGTGTAACTTGATGTTATGGTAATAGAATTATTGTATTTTCTTACCTTATCAAAGGAGAACTGAAATATAATAATAAAAGATAGATTAATAGTATAGATTGATTGTAGTTTATGACTGTGTGTAGAAAGCTACAAAAATAGTCTCTGCAATTTTTTGGTTTTATAGGTAAACTGACGGTTCTACTAAAGGTAAAACAAACCAAAAGGAAACTAGATGGCAAAGAATAAATAACAAAACATGTAAGCATGCACAACATACCTCTTTCGCTTTCAACTCAATTCTTCAGTGTGTTTCCAATATATGTATGATAGAAACACAAAACATTGCAAAGTCAATGTGGCAAAATGATTGTCTTAGTCAATAGTTTTCAACGAACCTAAACATCCACAGACTGAAATTTATGTAAACAAAAACAATTTCATGTCTATTGCAAAAGATATTCTCAGTAAGAAAAACATAGTCCATTTACTAAAGAAAATAATAACATAAACAGTATTCAGCAAATTTCTTCAAATTACAAAAGTAAACAATGACAAAGAATTCCAATATGTCAAATTGCTGATCTTATAGTTGTTACCTAAACAATATTCACTCACATTAATTTTTAAAGCGCATGTTTAGGTTAACCTCTTATTTTACAATAGGAGTTCAACTTAAACACAAAATCTATCAATATGAAAAATATATACCACGTGAGAGTTGCGATTGTACTTAATTCTTCAAAAGTAAAATTGTATAAATTACAATGTATAAACATCACATTTCTACTAGACATATATATTTACCCAACTATTATAGTATTGGTCTTTGGTAAAGAGAAAAAAAGTTGATAAAATGTCAACCAATAAAATGAGAGTACGAAAAAGTAGAGACAAAATGCCAAGTTTCCTCACATTAAGCACAACCTACTAAGCCAAACAATTTATTCATCCAGCACATTTATATTCGAAAATCCTTATAAATAACTCAAAAAAATTAACATATTCATAAATAAATCACTGATATAAAAAACAATTAAATAGAGCTTTTGTTCAATACAGTAAGAATGGGTAAAGCATGCTCAAACATCAAGAATGGTAAGCAGTGTCATTAACTTAACTTTTGATTACTTTTATTCTCCTTGTTATACACAAAAATGTAATTCACCATGTCAGATCTGTTATCTCCTATAGCAAATGAATCGGTTTGGTTCTGGTTGTGCTTTAGACTAGCCGTGGATGAAAGGCATTTTAAGGAGGAGGAAATGCAGTTAGCTTAATGACTTCTTGGACTTGTTAGTATTTTCTACTCTCATGAGTTTACCAATTGAAAAAAGCTTGAAAAACCTGAACTGATACTTATGTTGGAGCATCGTTCGTTCATTTTAGGTGGCCAGATTCAGTGATTCAAAAGAAATCAATACCTCAATATGCTCTTGACTCCAGGTAGCTGTGAGATTCCAAGTCACGTTTAGCACCATGGAAGTCGCCGTGAGATTCCAGGGCACGTTCAGCACCATCGAAGTCGCCACAAGATCCCAGGTCGAAGGTAACATGGTTGAGAAAAGCCTCGGGGTGGCAGTGCCATGCTATGAAAATAATTAGGCGTGATGATTGGGGGATTTGGAATTTGGGAATTTGTAGTTCTTGGTTTGAGAGAGAGAGAAAAAAGAATGAAAGGAAGAGAGAAGAGCAAAATAATTTGAGAAATTGGTGACCGTAGAAATAATTGATTAAGATTGCCCGCTCTTAGCATTACCCAGTGAATTCTTATTTTAAATAAAACAAATTAAGAAAACAATAACATTACCGAATAAGGTGTTATCTATTGGCGTTACAAAATTTTCTTTTTCTTGTAGTGATATAAAATCCACATTAATTCAGAAAATTATGAAAATTGAAACCCACTTCTAAAATATCATTGTAATGGCACAAATAGTAGGAGCATACCATATAACACTTATTAGTAGATGCATCAAGTTATGAAAGGTTGTCTTCGTATATATACCAAGTATTATTTATGAAATAATAACTGTTTTCGGTACCGATTGAAAATGAATATATTTTTATTTTAATACGAATATTATGAATATTCATTATAAAATAAATCTATACATGGTATTTGTTTTCATAACGAAAGTGGTGCATTATCTACTGAAAATACATAAGTATCTAATTTTTTATAATAATTTTAAATTATGGACTGAGCCATATCTTTTACAAATAATTCTTTAGTCATATGACTATGAGTTGCATGGTACTACTGAATTGTATCTCAAAAGATGAAGGGAAAATCACTCATTCTATGAGATTACTAAAACAATCAATGAACTCTTCGGATTGACACACACACACACATACATACATATATACACACACACACACATGTATCTATATATATATCTATATGTATGTATGTATGTATGTATAGTATGTATATGTAGGCTAAATTCTAATGATACCAAAACGGATCAACTTACTTTGTTAAATCTACCGATGAATTATCAAAGACATGAACGTGTGTCTTTGATACACAAGTAGTATATCTATGATAAGTTCATAAAATATAAAAACAAAAGTAGAAAAAATAATGTGCAAAGGAAATAAAACAACTCAATTCGATCAAATAGGTAAATATATTGGAGAAGAATTCCAAATGTACCTAAAAATGAATAAGATTCAATCTCAAAATTCATTCTTCCTTGTGATACATATTGATGCATCAATAAGGAGTAATCAAACTTTGTTGGACAAAGTATGATTGATGATGAGTGAAGATCAGTTAATTTCTTTCTGTAAGGATGTGTACTTAGAGTAAATACATATATTAAAGGGGCATTTCACCAAAAGGACAAACTTTGCAGTCCAATTAATTTCTAGGACACACATCTGAAATAATTGCTTTCAAGGCCAAAGTCGGTAGAATAATTACTTTCAAGGACAAAGTCAACTGTCCAATTACTTTCAAGGACATAATTTCATAGGTTTTTAGGCCCAAGAAACTAATTATTTTACGTATTGTCCTTAAAAGTAATTATTTTAGTTGTGTGTCCTAGAAATTAATTTCACTTGCTAAAGAGGCCCTTGTGGCTAATTCCCGCTATATTAAATTTAATTTTATCTAAAGCATAGTTTATGGTATCATATTCATATAAGATATAAATCGAAATGAAACTCCAATCTTAAAAGGTTTAAGATGTGTGGTTGTCTAATTTATGTTATAAACGTAAATTTCGTAGACTTAAAACTAAATAAGTTTTATGAAAGTATAAAGGTAGTTCATAAAATGTTTCTGAATGCTAATTTTGTTGTACTAGGAAACAATTATGGTTTCAAGAAATGCCACCTTCATGACGAAGAAATTTCTTTTAGAAATTAGTAGTAGTATATTGGACTTGGATACGATCCAAAGAGTTAAACATAGAAATTGATTATGTGAGACGAAATAAAATTAACCAAGCCTAAAATAGACATAATACATTAGAATGTCCCATAAGAATTCTCACTCATCAAAGAGAAACTATAAGTTCCTTATTAAGGCCGCGAAAGAGAATTGTTAGTAACAACAATTTCCTCAACTGTCAATATGCCATGAGAGTATAGACTCTACCATATGGCATGATAATTTTAGTTTGAAATGAATGCTGACTACATTATCAAAATACAATTTTGATAATTTTACCTAATGGGATATGATCCATCGACAACAAGTGTATCTTCAAGAAGTTCAATGCAGTTGGAATTATACAAAGTTGTGTCGTAGGAAATAATTTCATCGAATTTAAATGTTGAAATTTGTAAAGTAATTTTGATAGTCAATGTGCTTAAGTCCATTTGGATTCTTAATGCAATTATCGCATGATTTGATTTTGAGTTTTGGCACATTGATATTGAAACAAAATTTCTAAATAATGATTTAGATGAGACTCTTTACACATAACAACCAAAATGTGTCGAAGTCAATGAGAGCGATAACATGATTTCTATGTTTTTTATATGATCCAAAAGCGGATACAACATTGGCATTCGATAAGAATCAAAGTTGAATAAGTATTTTAACAGAAATATCAAATAATATGATCTTAAATCAAAATGCAGAGGAATCATGTATTTATAAGAAAGAATATTAAAGGGTACTAAAATATTTCTAAAACTATAAGTAAACAACATACTACTGGTCATTAACAATGTTGGAACTAGGCCAGTCTACAGCGGTAGTGGTGGGTGTATTTCAAAAAAAATTCAATCCTATTGGATCTTTATTGGGCCTATGAAGTCTAATTCATTTAGAACAATTCTAAATTTGTTTTAAATAAAATCATGTATTATTCAAATTTAAGTATTTTGTAATGTAAAGTTAATTTGAATGATTTAATTTATATATATATATGTACATTTATCATATACATATGTGTGTGCATATGTAACATAGTAATCCGTGAAGGGTATAACATGCCCGTATATAAATGTTGGGATTTACATCGCAACAGACACATTAGCTCATTTTGTATGTATTGTATGTTGTCTAAATATGTGCATAAATCTATAATGCAAAGTATATTTATATAAATATGTATACATATATTTAAAATATATTTTATAACTAAAAGTCTCAAAATTATATATATATATATTAAAAAAAAATTAAAACATTTGTATAAATATGTATACATAATTAAACATATAAAATTATACACATGTATATATATAATAATTAAAATTATATATATATATAATAAAATGTATATACATGAATAATTAATTACATTCAAATACTTAAAATATAAATATATATATTTTAAAATTATTTCCAGATCGAAATTAGCATAACAAACATAAATTAATAATTTTATCATTATTATACATATATAATAAATAGTTTTGATCATAATAATTAAAAATATTAGTAATAAATATTAAAAAATAAAATTTTAAAATTTATAAAAATTTAGGATCATAAAATACAGGTTCAAATATTTTTTCATGATTTTTAGAAATAAAATATTATTTTTAATAAATAAATGAAATTTTCAACCGAAGTAATTTAATTATTAAAAATATTAAATATTAACAAAAATTCTGAATTTTTTTCCGTTGGTTACTACATAGATTTAGTAATTTTATAAAATATAAAATTGAATTTTTAGTGCAATAATTATTTTAGATATAATAAACAATTCAAATAATCAATAAAAGATTATTTAAAATTATTTATATATATAAAAAATTTATTTTCGAATTTGATAATTCATATTATATATAAATAGGTGTAAGGAAAAATTCTAAGCTGTCTATACAATATAAATATACATATATGTAATTATATGTTTAAAATATACATTAGTCTACATTTAAATTAGTATATAAATATACATAAAATAATTAATAATGACAAAATTTAAATTTTTAAAGCAAATTAGATTCTTTTATACATAAATTATAATACATAATAATATAACCATGCACATAACCAAACTAATTTGTGACAACTACATATACCTACGAAAATCTCACCTAACTAGATATACAGCATTAATATATATATATACAGATTTGGGATTAATCAATATTAAATCATAAAATATGATATGATTACTGTAATATATAAATAAAGTACCAATTGATGATGCCTTTGAGTCCACTTGAATCAATGAATTTCCTTCTCTAGTTATGCTCGATCCGTCAGATTGCAAGTCTGGAATCGTCGACCTTTTCTATCAAATAGTGCTTTTACTTAACTTGAATTGATTTGAGATTCTTAGAACTAATATGAGGATTAATTTCGGCCAGCAAACTTGATAATTATGGCAGCCAAAAGTTGTTTTTGATTAAGGGTTTAGAGATCCATATATATAGCGTTGTACAAGAGAGATATTATGACAATCCCATTTCCTATTCTCTCTTAATCTTAGCTATCCATCTCTAGGTCTAATCCTAAGTTTTAGCCGCCTCCAATAACTTGTCAAAACCGAAATTTGCAGCCCTAATGATGGGCTTTAAACCCATTTAAGCCAAGCCAAAACACTATGCAATTAAATCTAATTTAATCGCTTGTCGATATTGTATATCGACTGATATATTTATAACTATTATAAATATATATAACATTATTTATTTCTAAAATCAGATTCAAATTTTATAATTAATATTTCATAAATATTAATTAATTTAATTAATTTATAACAATTATAAACTAATTAAATTGTTCGGTCTTAAGCGAAATCATCATTTCAGCTGTGTAACTCTTGGGCGTAAATTTGGTCAACGATTAACATCGAACTATTCTAATGGTAACGTTCACACGTCACTTAGCAGGTGGTGTGACATTATGGCCAAATTTATCGCTTACTCATTTTCGGTAAAAATCCAATTTTAGTTTAATAAGTGTTACCCGGTTGTGACATTTGTTTACACCAATTCCCTTCGTCAAAATTATATCACTTTGGACTTATGGAATTTGGTAATGGTCAAAATTCCAACCTCATCCACATTCAACTTTATAGTTCAAATACAAAGTCCTTGGTTCAATAATAACAATTATTATTAACTGAAATGCTCTGGCCAGATACTTTGACTTTGAGTTGACTGTGATACTAACCGCATATAACCGAGGAGATGAATCCTCTCTTGAATAGTGCTTCACTTCCAATACTTCCACTCGACCCAACTATAGTCACTCGATGGACTCCATGCCATGATTTGGCTATAATCAAAGCGGAGCTTTCATATTGAAGATCCACAGTATTCTCAAGTCGAGAAAACTGTGTAAATCAGTCACATCGATATTTTCCGTTTGACCTTAGTTATATTAACCAACATAAAACTATCGAGTGAGTCGTTCCATGGTTATCCAATAACTATTAGTACGTAACCCCTAGCTGCCCCCAGTAGTCATGAGTAATACACTGCCCAATATTTTCAAAGGGTTAAGTACTCCAGTCTCAACGGATACATCGATATCTAGTCTCGATACATCTTACTAGGAACGTTTAAAATGGTATATTTGTTTCGTTGTGATAAATTACGCACGGTTACAACACTTTGTAACTACTATCACAAAATATACCATTTATGGATTATTCTATTAAATATACTTTTAATTAAGTTAATTAATTAATATAATCACATTATATCAAGTATATAATAGGAAGAAAATACCTTTTATTTCGAACAAGATTGGTCAACGAGTTAGATATATGTAACAAATTACATAATTGCCCCTAGGGCATACCCCTAACTCTATCAATCTCCCACTTGCATTTGGGGTCAATTATGGAATCTAATTCCAACTTCTCCAATCATTTTTCTCAAAACCAATTAGATCATTCCCTTAGTGAATGGGTATGCTATTTTGTTTTAGTTATCTACTTTGTCGATTAACTCTTTAACACTGATAAGCTGCCTTTATCATGTGGAACGATTCGAAGTATGTCTTTCGACTTCTAGTGTGCTTTAAGTTCTATCATGATCAATTTCATGACATTGTTATCTTATAACAATATTATGGGATTCTCAACATTTGGAATTGCCTTTGGCTCAATTATAAATTTGTGCATTTATATATACATTGGTTTATTGTAACGCTATTCAAGTTAATGTTCTCAACATTTCATTGAATCGACCACAATCACTTTTATTTTGAAAAAATTTCAAATTAAAGATTTAACTTGAATTTATCATTGACATGTTATACTCAATATCACTTATAAAAGTTTATGTCCAAACGTTCCATCATAACGAGTTCGTTGTTTCTATAAATAGTATTTCATAAGTACACGAGAACACCTCAAACAACCATTAGTGATATAAATTTGGATTTTATATTTGCTCCATGTATCAAATACATAAACAAAACACAATATCATATACAACATTATCTGTATGATAATTCCTATTGCTAATGCATAAGGAATTCAACTTACATGTTCTTTTTTTAATAGGGTGCTCTTGTATATCATTTTGGGACAATCCCTATCCTATATCTTTTATACTCACCATAAAAGAAATCATATACAATCCAAAATTGAGTATTAAAACAACTAAAGTTGATTTTAATACAAGCATATTGTTAAAATCAACGTGTTGTTTACTTATAGTTTAGAAATATCAATGTACCTTTTAACGTTCTTTCTTCTGAACACACACTTCCTCTGCACTTTGATTGAAAATCAAACTATTTAATATTTCTATCAAAATACGTATTCAATCTTGATGCTTATAAAATGATACATTCGTATCATTTCTTAGATCATATCCAAAGACTCACAAACCCAACATCGCTCCCACTGACTTCGAGGCATTTTGGTTAATATGTGTAAATAACTTACTCTAAATCATTATTTAGAATTTTCTGTTTCAATACATAAGCACCAAACACTAAGTATTATCGAGCGATAATTTTGTGAGTAAATTTGAATTAACTTGAGCATGATGAATACCGAATATGTTATGCTAATTTCAGCAATTGAAATTTGTGATATTATTCTTATCTACATTGCTCATTTAATTCCAACCACATTAGTCTTTCCAATAAAGACACAATCTCGGCCAACGGATTACATCTCTTTGGTTACGACCACCAAAATCATATTTTGATAGCGTACTTGGAATTCTTTCAGGTTTGCGCAGCATGCCATATAGAGTCAACAATCTTAATGGTTTAATTGAACAACCGAGGGTAATGTATATTTTCGACATTAATAAGAAACTCATAGTTTCTCTTCGATGTACGAGAATACTTATTAGACATTCTAATGCTATGTGTTCATTTAGGTTAGTTAATTTCACTTCATCTCATATAATCAGTTTTATTTATGGATCGGATCCAATTCCATTTAACTACCAAAAATTTCTCAAAGAAATTCCTTCACAATGAAATTGATATATCTTAAAACAACAATTGTTTCTTAGTGCAAATAGAATAGGGATTCATAAATGCTTTATGAACCTTTTTATTTATAAAACTGATTTTAGTTTACAAAAATTATGTTCAAAACATAAATATGTCATTTGATGATAAACCTTTCCAAAAACTTTTTGGAGATTGATACAAGATCCCTCACAAACAATTATTATGTGCAATCTTTCGACTCGCACAACTTGCCAACTCCTTGGCCTAGGATATGTTGGGATTTCTTACGAACCCTTATCTTGTATGATTTTGTAAACTGTTGTTTAGATGAAATAATATCAACCTTGTGTACTACTCTTAAGTACATGACCTTATAGAAAGAAACTAACTCAACTTCACCCACAATTAATCGTAAATTGTCCAACGGTGTCTGATTACTCCTTATCGATGCATCATTATGTATCACATGGAGGAGTGACTTTTGAGATTGAATCTATATTCATTTGGAACTCTTTCCAATATACTCACTTATTCGACCAATACAAATCATTTTATTCTATTGCATGTTATTTTATTTACTTTTCTTTTATATTCTATGATTTTATCATAAACTTACTACATATGTATATAGTACACATGTTTATGTTGGTAATAAATCATCGATGGATATAACAAAGTATGTGAACCCTTTTGGTATGAATGGACTTGTGATTGCATACATCAATATGCATTAATTCAAAGAGTTCATCAACTCTTATGATGCTCCCACTGAATGGGTGCATAGCCATTAATTGTTTGAGATTTAATTAACTTGTATCATATGATTCATAATCGTATAGTAAAATTATTTCTCAAAACTACGGCTTAGTCTATAATTCCAAAACAACTGTAAATAATATTAGACACATATGTATTTTTGTTGTGTCACTTTTACTACGAAAAAAAATTCCATAATATAGTTCTATTTCATAATGAATATTCATAATACTCATATTGAAATATAGTTATATCTATTTTTCAATCAATACCAAAAATAAACATTATTTAACAAATAATGTTCGGTACATTTTATGAAAACAATTTTGTAATTTGATGCGATCATTAGGTGCTACATGGAATGCTCCCACAATTTCCGCCATTACTATAATAGCGTACTAAATTTAGAAGTCCACCATTCGCTTAATATTGTTAATATTGTTTACTTATTTCATATGCTGCAACTAGTTTACAGTGGAGAGTTCTTTGATCAAATATCTTAAACTCAAAGAAATAAATGTTAAAGAAAACAATTTTCTATATGAAAATACATTTCGGAATAAAAATCATATTTCATATTCCAATATTAAGTATCAATTAGTATTACAATTCTTGTTTTCAATGTTTCTCTATGAAGCAAAAGTGACTATTCATTCTCTTCGTTCCAACTTTACCTTAAATTACATCTATTCTTATACATTCGTTTTTCTTTCAAATGGTCAAACTATTCAAAAGAAAACCTTACTACAATATCATAACAAACTTTTTTACAAAAGCATATTCAATTATTCTTAACATTTAAGACATCAAATATGTTGCACTTTATGTAAATCGATCAAGATGACATTTCAACGATCGAGTTCTTAGATGTATATCATAGTTTATGGTCTTGTGTTATATTAACACAACATGATCCTTTTGAAATCATTCAAGTTGAATACATGATCTTAAAATACTGTTTATTGGCTTACTTCGAATGAACTAACTTCATCAAAATATTGTACCACACAAACTATGATTGTTCACCATATAACATTTATATGTGAAAGTACATGGATCAAATATCCATAGTCTCCATAGTCTTGAATTGCATTTAGAGTTCAAAAACTCATAAAATGCAATACACGGTCTAAACCAAATAAACATATAAGTGACTAACTTACGAATGTATTAAGTAGTTGAAATTAGGCACTTGCATGGGTATAGAAACATTATATAGCATGCAATTAGAATTATTAGTAAGTATATATTATATTTCTGTTTGTCAACTTTCAATTCAGTTTGTTTATTTATGTTAATTGACAAACGTTTTCATATTAAATGCACAAATTTATCATTGTAGATAATTATAACATTATATAGCATATGTACTTATAATATTAGAAAGGTTAAATATTACCATTTCATTTTTCTAACAAGGCTCCCACTAGTCTTTTATGTTTCTCCAAACCCTAAGATGAAACATAGAAGTCTTACAACTTCACTAGTGGGTGTTAGGATTCGTTTATTTTGGTATCTGACCTTGAGTTTGCTCAACAAATCATAGCCCCACAAATGATGGATAACTCCTTATCGGTTGTATCACGTACAATTCCTAACCCATTTTTCCTTGTTATAATCTCATTTCGACCTTGAGTTTTCTCAACAAATCGAAAGAGATTATTCACTCATACGTATCATATCGTGATGGCCTAAGTATAGTATATGTACCTTGAGTTTGCTCAACAAATACATATAGTTATCTTACCTCGTCGGTTCAATATATTAATAATACTACGCATAACATACCTAGCTTGAGTTTGCTCAACTACTAAGGAGTATGTAAATAATTTATTAATATATATATGGTAGAGAGCAACATTATATTGAAGATTCATAATCTTCAATATATATTGAGTGATATCGACTTATAGAATAATATTTTTCTTATGAAATACCCCAACGATTCTAGTGTCAGACACATCAGAAATCACGGTACATGTACATTTACATATGTATTTATTTCTCAAGTCTATTTGGGTTTATTTAATGTTTCACATTTAGTTTATACACATATCATATAAGTTTTATTGTTATATAACTTTTATATTTCATATCACTTATATGATAGTCTTACATATAATATATCATTAATTAAATCTTATCTAATTAATTTTAATCAATTAACTCTTTAATTAATTTTAAATTAGTATTCTAATATAACTTTTATATTGGACATATCTACTATAACATTTATAGTGTATACTATAACCTTTATAGTGTAACACACATATATCATATATATGTGTATTTTATTTAATTAATTAACCTTTAATTAATTTATTCAATTAAACAATTTTTATTAAAATTTATTAATTTCAAAATTGATCTTGTATACATATATATATACTTATGTTATCCTAAACATTTTAAAATAACATGACATATATCAACATATATAATACATGCATATAAGCATTAATTAATTAACATATTTAATTAATTTATTTTATTAATCTTATTAATAAATTTGAAATTTGAAATTATTATATAAATATTTTCAAACAATTTGAAAATATCATTATCCTTTCAAACATTTTGAAAACTTAAGTAGTATTATAATTTTTTTAATAAACATGTTTTATTTTAAATTTAATTATTAAATTTAAAACCTTTAACACTAATTTTCAAAACGATTTTGAAAATTAGCCCAAGGCTCAAATTAAGTTGGGCCTTTTCTATTAGGAGCAACCTTTGGGCTCACTTCACCTTTCGGGCCAGGCCGGTAACCAGGTAAGACATGGTACTTGATTACCCAATTTCAATCCTAGACATTACCTTTCTAGACACCGTATTAAGTGGGCAAGCTTAATAAGTTAGCCCTAACATGACTAATTTAGACCGCATAAGCTATTGGGCTCCAATACCATTGTTGGAACTAGGCCAGCCCACAGCAGTAGTGGTGGGCGTATTTCAAAATTTTTTCATCCTATTAGATCCTTATTGGGCCTATGAAGTCTAATTCATTTAGAACAATTCTAAATTTATTTTAAATAAAATCATGTATTTTATTTAAATTTAAGTATTTTGTAATGTAAAGCTAATTTGAATGATTAAATTTATATATATACATACATGTATCATATACATATACATATGTGTGTGCATGTGTAACATAATAATCCGTGAAGGGTATAACATGCCCGTATATAGATGTTGGGATTTACATCGCAACGAACACATTAGCTCATTTCGTATATATTGTATGTTGTATAAATATGTGCATAAATCTATAATGCAAAGTATATTTATATAAATACGTAAACGTATATTTAAAATATATTTTATAACTAAAAATCTCAAAAAATATATATATATATATATATATGTAATTTAAAACATTTGTATAAATATATATACATTTTAAACATATAAAATTATACATACATACATATATATATAATACGGGAAATTATTGTCACGGACAAAATTTCTCAGAATTTTAGCCTCAAGGACAGACCTTCAGTAATTTCCTGAAGGACAACTTTCTTTAGGTATCAGTTTTTAGGTATCGGTAGCAGTTTTTAGGTATCAGTTTTTAGTACGGTAGCAGTTTTGGAAAAATGTTTGTCCTTATGAATAATTTTGAAAGAATGTTTGCCCTTATGGATAATTTTTAGAAGAATGTTTGTCCTTGTGGATAAAATATTGAGGTCGTGTCCTTGAGGCTAAAAATATATAAATTTTTGTCCTTTAAATTAATTCCCCCTATATAATAATTAAAATTATATATATAAGGTTAAATAAAATGTATATATATGAATAATTAATTACATTCAAATACTTAAAAATAAAAATATATATATTTTAAAATTATTTCCAGATCGAAATTAGCATAACAAACATAAATAATAATTTTATAATTTTATCATTATTATATATATATAATAAATAGCTTTGATCATAATAATTAAAAATATTAGTAATAGATAATAAAAAATCAAATTTTAAAATTTACAAAAATTTAGGATCATAAAATACAGGTTCGATTAATTTTTGAAATTAAATATTATTTTTTAATAAATAAATAAAATGTTCAACCGAAGTAATTTAATTATTAAAAATATTAAATATTAACAAAAAATTCTGAAATTTTTTTCGTGGATTACTACATAGATGTAGTAATTTAAAAAATAAAATCGAATTTTTAGTGCAATAATTATTTTAGATATAATAAACAATTCAAATAATCAATAAAAGATAATTTAAAATTATTTATATATATAAAAAAATTATTTTCGAATTTGATAATTCATATTATGTATAAATAGGTGCAAGGAAAAATTCTAAGTTGTTTATACATTACGAGTGTTACGGCACGCGCTTCGCGCGTGAATTGTTTTCCTTATAAATTGTATATGTTTAAATCAGTCAAAAAAATGATTTTTTTTATTTTCAAGCGATATTAAGATTTGTATATTTGTAAAGAATTATTTTGAATTTGTAAAAGAAATTTAATTTTATATTCTATTTTTAGAAGCGTTTTGAATTTGTAAAGCATGTTTAATTGTTAAATCCTACTTTTAGGGGCGTTTGAATTTGTAAAAGAAGTTTAATATTAAATTATGATTTTAAGTGATTAAGATTTGATAATATATAGAGGGGCGTTTTTGATAGTTCACGTTGATACCAAAAAAGTGTGACACCAAAGCTATTACAACTATTATTAAAGATAAATATACATATATGTAATTATATGTTTAAAATATACATTAGTCTATATTTAAATTAATATATAAATATACGTAAAATAATTAATAATGACAAAGTTTAATTTTTTTTATAGCAAATTAGATTTGTTTGTACATAAATTATAACACATAATAATATAAATATGCACATAACCAAATTAATTTGTGACAACTACATATACCTATGAAAATCTCACCTAACTAGATATACAACATTAATATATATATACAGATTTGGGATTAATCAATATTAAATCATAAAATATGATATGATTACTGTAATATATAAATAAAATACCAATTGATGATGCCTTTGAGTCCAATTGAATCAATTAATTCCCTTCTCTAGTTATGCTCGATCCGTCAGATTGCAAGTCTGGAATCGTCGACCTTTTCTATCAAATAGTGCTTTTACTTAACTTGAATTGATTTGAGATTCTTAGAACTGGTATGGGGATTAATTTCGGCCAGCAAACTTGATAATTATGGCAGTCAAAAGTTGTTTTTGATTAAGGGTTTAGAGATCCATATATAGCCTTGTACAAGAGAGATATTAGGACAATCTCATTACATATTCTCTCTTAATCTTAGTCATCCATCTCTAGGTCTAATCCTAAGTTTTAGCCGCCTCTAATAACTTGTCAAAACCGAAATTTGCAGCCCTAAAGATGGGCTTTAAACCCATTTAAGCCCAAGCCAAAATACTATGCAATTAAATCTAATTTAATCGCTTGTCGATATTGTATATCGATCGATATATTTATAACTGTTATAAATATATATAACATTATTTATTTCTCAAATCATATTCAAATTTTATACTTAATATTTCATAAATATTAATTAATTTAATTAATTTATAACAATTATAAACAAATTAAATCGTTCGGTCTTAAGGGAATTCATTATTTCGGCTGTGTAACTCTTGGGTGTAAATTTGGTCAGCGATTAACATCAAACTATTCTAATGTTAACGTTCATACGTTACTTAGCAGGTGGTGTGACATTATGACCAAATTTATCGCTTACTCATATTTAGTAAAAATCCAATTTTAGTTTAATAGGCGTTACCCGGTTGTGACATTTGTTTACACCAATTCTTTTCGTCAAAACTATATCACTTTAGACTTATGGAATTTGTTAGTGGTCAAAATTCCAACCTCATCCACATTCAGCTTTATAGTTCAAATACAAAGTCCTTGGTTCAATAATAACAATTATTATTAATCGAAATGCTCTAGCCAGTGACTTTGACTTTGAGTTGACTTGAGTTGACTATGATATTAACCGCATATAACTGAGGAGACGAATCCTCTCTTGAATAGTGCTTCACTTCCAATACTTCCTCTCATGAATGGTTATCCAATAACTATTAGTATGTAACCCCTAGGTGCCCCCCAGCAGTCATGAGTAATACACTGCCCAACATTTGGAGAGCGTTACGTACTTCAGTCTCAACGGATACATCGATATCCAGTCTCGATGCATCTTGACTAGTCATTTAAAATGGTATATTTGTTTCGTTGTAATAAATTACTCACGATTACAACACTTTGTAACTACTATCACAAAATATACCATTTATGGATTTTTCTATTAAATATACTTTTAATTAAGTTAATTAATTAATATAAGCACATTATATCAAGTATATAATAGGAATAAAATGCCTTTTATTTCGAATAAGATTGGTCAACGAGTTAGATATATGTAAAAAATTACATAATTGCCCCTAGGCATACCCCTAACTCTATCAAACAATGTATCCATGTTAAAGTTAGTTTTAGTTTGATTGCTTAATTCTTGATATAGGACTTGAAAATGACACTCTTTATAATCAGTATAAAAGGATGTTGGGATTATCCCAAATGATATACATAAACACCATATTAAAATGTTTAATTTAGAGCATATGAGATGGATTTTTCATGTATTAGCAATAGGAATTATCATATACGTCTACTATATCATATTTCGCTTCTATACTTGGTACATTGAGAAAATATCAAATCCGAATTAAGATCGCTAAATGACAGTTAAGAGTATTCTGGAGTATTCACGAAATACAAGAATTTTTTTAATAGAAACAACAAACTCCTTACGGAGGAATGATCAGACTTGAACTTCAAATGATGTTAAATATAACATGTCAATCCTAAATTCATGTTCAACCTTAGTTAAGGAGTTTTAAATCGTAAATGTTCTAAACAAAAAGTAGTGGTTGATTCAATCGAAAGGCTAAGAACATCGACTTGAATAGCGCCGCAATAAAAGAAAGTATGCATAAATCCACAAGTTTAAAACAGAGCTAGGAGTGATCCTAAATGTTAAGAATCCCACGGTATTATTTTATGAAAACAATATATTGATGTAGATCATGAAAGAACCTAAGGCCCATAAGTAGTCAAGACACGTACTCCGAAAGTTCCATATGATATAGTCAGTTCATCGACGATAGAGAGGTGTTGTTTAACAAAGTTGATAGTTAAGACAATATAGCATATTCGTACACTAAGGGACTAGCTCGATTAGTTCTGAGAAAATTAATTAGATGAATGGGATTAAGGTTCCATAAATGATCTTAAGTGCAAGTGGGAGATTGAGAGAGTTAGGAATACGCTATAGGGGCAATTATGTAATTTGTTATATATATCTACCTACAACTACTATTGTCCATAATAAAGGTGTTTAATTTCCGTTATATACTTTATTATATTACGATATAATTAATTAAGTAATTAATTTAAAGTATATTAATTAGAAAATCCTTAAATAATATGTTATGTGATAATAATTACAAATAGTCATAATCATGAGAAATTATCATAATATACAATTTTTTTTAAATATTCTTGGTCAAGATGCTTCGAGAATGGATATATACATTCGTTGAGACCACAGTACATAACGCTCCCCAAATATTGGGTAGTGTATTTGTAATAACCCTGTTTTTTATGCCATAAATTAAATTAAATTTAAAAATAAAAATTATTCGAATTCGATAATTTATATTTTTAAAATAAATTTTGTTAATTCAATTCTATTTAATAAAAGATTCTATTTTAATAAATTATATTAAATTAGTAAATTATTTTGAGAAAATAAATTGAAACTTAATAGGATGTTTTAAATCAATACAAAATATTTTTTAAATGTAAGTAATTATTATGTAAGTAAAATAACGAAAATAAACAAGTATTTAAACGAATGAAGTTGGGTAATTATAGAAATATAATTTGTAGAATAAAGTGTAAAATAATTTATACTAAATTGAAATCTATTTGCAAATAAATTAAGAGTTATAAAAAAAGTAACAAACAAAATAATCAAGCCTATCCCATTTAGCATACATCTTGAAATCGCTTCATCATTCACAAGGCAAGCTGAACCCTCTTCATTCGTCTCTCAGCCCTATCTTCCCAAGAAAAGAAAAGGAAAAAAGGAAATATAGAAATCGTGACTTCATGAATATAAGTAAAATAAAACAAATAAATGACGCGAGTGGCGGCCTGGCGATCGTCGCCTAGGGAGGCGACTTGCGATCAACATCGCGGCTAGGAGGCGCGACACCTGGGTAGTCACGACCTGTATGGCGGTGATTGTAGTTTGGTCTTAATGCTAAGGAAAGACGGCCGCGACTTAGGGTGCGACATCGTGGTACATGACTAGCAGCGTCACGATGGAGGAGCTCGATCTGGGGAATGGCGGCACGATGGCAAGCATTTCGGCCTGCGATTTGAGGGTTTTCTTTGTTGCGATGACAACTGAAAGTGGAGTAAGGGTTCACGGTAGTGTGCTTTAAGTTCATGTTGGGCACTCAACATGATATTGAAGATAGAGCAGTGAGGCGTGTGTGCACTGGGTTCAATGGTCGATGGTTCATGTTGCTATGTTGTAATTCGCACTCAATTGCATCGTTTTGGTCAATTTGTCTCTCGCTCACAACTATACCTAATCTGTTGCCTGCTATAGATATATTATCCCGATAATTGAGTAAATTGCTTAGTTGAATTGACTGGGAATACCGATTGAATTGTATTGTGAATTGTTTGTTCGGATATTTGATTGATCATGTGATATTAGATTGAATGGAGAGATTTTGTGTACGTTGGATTGTTCAAAATGAAAAGGTGATGCTATCCGTCTGCATTTTGATTTGTGTAGTTTAATTAAATTAAGAGCGCGTTGTTTGGATGGCCCGAACTCGATGTAGATCGACTCGGGCTATGCGATATAGTTAATACAAATATATATATATATTTGTAAATTAAAATCCACATAAATTTATACATACACACACACACACACATATATATATATATATATTAAAAGATAAAATAAATTAAAATAAATATACTTATATAATATATATATGAATGTAAAATAAACTAAATAAATATACATAATAAATATACCTATATATTATATATGATTGTAGGTATAAGT
Source organism: Allium fistulosum (assembly GCA_030737815.1). Taxonomy (NCBI): domain Eukaryota; kingdom Viridiplantae; phylum Streptophyta; class Magnoliopsida; order Asparagales; family Amaryllidaceae; genus Allium; species Allium fistulosum. Next base: position 7,195,189 of record JASFAW010000015.1, read on the forward strand.
TCAATAAATTAATAAAGTGAAATTAATTATATTATTTAAATGGTTTTTAATTATCATCTTATAAAAGAGTAATATATATATATATATATATATGAGTTTTGGAAATGTATTTATTTGATTATGAATAAAAATTAAATTAATTTGGATGTTTGGAATTATTTAAAATGGTATTTAGTCATAATAAATTATGGAATAATTCATTTATGATATACATATATAGTTCTACATACTAGTTTGTGAATTTAAACTGAACAAACTAAGTGTCAAATGTTATTAGAGAAAGTTAAATGATTGATTATTTATATAAATGATTGAGAAACTATTTATTTATTGTTTATTTCTAAGAAATTATTTTCTTATAAAAGATATTTATGCCAGTATAAATTTGATAAATTGATTTAGATGATTAAAAATTATTTATAAATAATATATGATTATTGTGATTATGCAATATTCAATATTTGCAATGTTTGAGTTTCATAATCTATTTTATGATATTAAATGAAAGAAAAGGGTATTGTTTTAATAACATAATCAATTATGAATTTATTATTATGCTTATAAAAATGTTTATAAATGATTTCTGAATATTCCAATTTTTTGTCTTTTCGACATTGATTGATATTATGAGTGATTCATCGTTGAGATGGATTTGATTTATGATTTTTGATATGATACGGCGATGACATCCTTTTACGTGATTTTGTGATGATTTCTATTCTGTGTAATGAGGAATCTGAATAAACGGAGTTATAATACTGTTGGGATGAGGCATTGGGTAATATTTCTCCAGTTATTCTTTGGACTCGTTATATAGAATATTGAAGGAGAGAGTGTGATATGTGAGCACTGAATAAACGAATTAGTAACACGCGGTGGTATGGGACGCCGTTGTGTTATTTATTCGGTTATTCTTTGCTCATGGATGACACTCATACGGGTGTATGTAGTACATGGGTGACTCACTGTGGCGAGCAAGAATGAAGGCTACTTGTTAGCCACATAGTTTGTGTACATTATATGTCTGTCCACCTTTGTCCAACTCCCTTTATGTTTCAGGAGTGAACCAGATTGGCCAGTACCCACACTAGTGGCCTGATCGTGGGGTCGTACCCCAGATCCATGACACCATTGTTGTTTATGGTATTTGATGTACATATTGATAGTTATTTTCCCCTTGTGTTGCATAGGCCATCAGTAAGTTACCATAGGGGCACATGTCGATAGTCGTGGCCGAAGAGGGTACACGTTGTCAAGCCTATGGTGGATCATTGTCACGATACCGAGAATGTAACGACCCCGAATTTTATATAAATTTAAATTAATAATTAAATGAATTTTTGAATTAAAATAGTAAAATAAAACGGTAAATAGATTGCAAGTTTTCCCGGATTCAAATATATTCTGTATAAATCATTTAAATTAAAAATATTGTATATTGTGTATATATGTGTACATATGAATGTATATGTAATATATGAGTAAATTTGTAAATGTATATATATATATATATATACATTGAATTTGAATTTGAAATCTTGAATATAAATGGTTTAAAATATAAATAATAAAATGTTGTGTAATAAAACTTTAAAAGGAATTCAAAATAAGTGTTGATGTTAAACGAGTATTTCGACTAAATCTATGGTTATATCAGATATGAAATGAACTTATAAACTTCTAGAGATAAATATTTAAGTTGAAATAAAAGTAACGAAGATAGGAATAAAATAAAAATACGTTCAAGTAGATTTAAGTGTGAGTAAATATATATATATATCTATCTATGTACACTTAAACAACACAATGATAACTAATGCCATATCATTATCATCTCAGCCGAGACTTGCAAATGAAACCAAACAATATAAAGGTCTATATACAAGCAAATAAAAGTAGACAGTCAAATACAAAGAGATATGGCTTATGAAAGAAGAAACAAAACATGTACAAGAGAATAGCTTATAAACAAAACAACATAGATATGTGTATTCATGTACAAAAATATAATAAGAAAAGCAAAGAAGCTACATCACACTATCTCAAACATATTGTACAGCCGAAAATATAAGCAAGAAACAAATATAATAGGACTCATGTACACTGCAAACTGAAATGCTAAAAAAGACAAAGTAATAAATGCTTTCATCTGCCCAATACAACAAAGCTGCAGCCACCAAAAATATATTGTCTCGGCCAACAAAGAAGAAAATCAAAGAAAAGTAAAATATAAATACATTTGTATCTAGTATCTGCTGGTAGCTTGATATTGAAGCCAGGCAAGTGAAAATATGAGATAAGTATGAATAAACAAAACATAAAGTACACAACATTAAATGCCTTCAATCCTTGCAGCCAACAAATCTGTTCGAATTGGCATAAATTTCTTTTCAGCCTCCAAAATTTTAAAATATCTCTGACCTTAGAAATGAAATAAGAAAACATATAGACAAACACTGTAGGCTGTTTTATACATAGCCTGGAAAACAACCTTTTCCTTATCACTTTTTACTTCCAGTTCGAGTTAAGCAAATACAAAATGAAACTCCATTTTAAAATCTTAAACAAGCTTCGACAAAACAATACGAAGCAGAGGATTAAAGATCAAGAAAGCTTCAACTTGTAATTTCTCAGGCTGTTTCAAATATTGGAGCAGGCTCTGTTCATCAAAATGAAAGGTGAGCAAACTCTCTGTTTTCAATTTTCCAAGTGAGTAAACTTTTTAACTAAAACCTAAATACCCTGAGAATTTCTGTGATGATGTTTGTTTATATGTATGTATGTGCAATGCTTGTGAATGTATATAAGTGTGCATATCTGTGGTTTTAAAACATCTCATATCTTAGTTTCAAGTCCCTGCTTTAAACTGTAAACATAAGATACCTTTAGTTTTTGATGGATATGACTTATGTTTAAGTAGACTTGTGATGTATGTATGTAAATAGGTTTGTATGATTGTTTTAAGACCCTGGAAACATGTGTGTATGTTTTGATAAACTACTGTGATCATCTCTGTTTTAAAGTTCCAGAGATTTAAACTCAGTTTCAAACTTCAAATTCTTTTTTTCTCTAATCTTCTTTAGGCTTAAGTTGTTAAACCAAAGATTGTTGTTTTAAACTTAACTAGGCTTTAAAAATATTTGCAATAATTTAAAATTGGAAACATTGTCTGGTAGAAGAAAACACAGAGCAACTTGAAATATGTCAAAAATAAAATCTTGTAATTTGTTGATATGATTATATATCTGAAATCGTATATAAAAGATATGATTTTTAAAATTTAATTTACAAATTTTAATGTAAGATTGAATGGGTTATTTGGGTTTGTCTGGAAATCATGTTTTCGAGCTTTTCCGGTGATCACGTGGTCGAGGGTGGTCGGGGTTGTGTGAGGGGGTGGAGGAGTCTATGAGGGTGATTGGAAAAATGGTGGTTGATGACCACGGCCACGGTGGCGACAGCGGTTAGTGTTTAAAATTTTTAACCCTAATTTTACTAAGCTAAGAATAAACGATCACTGTGGCCAGGAGAGTCGATCGAGTTCGACGAGTCTTTGGGTAATGGTAGTTGTCGCGAAGAGAAAGGCGACGCTGGAGTTTCGGAGGCAACGATGGTCGGAGCTTCAAAGGGGAGGCGTTGACAGGTTTTGAAGGTGGGCCGTGTTCGTGTTCCAAGGGGGTACGAATGTTAAAATTCGATTTTTAAGGGAGTTCGAAGTTTCGATGGTCGGAGTATGACGTGGGGAGGGTTTCCGACTTGCCTCGATGATCGGCAGGAGACTGGAGGCGAAGGCGGCACGGTGCACGTGCACGTGCATATTGGGGAAGAGGCTGTCTTTTTAGGGGAGTGCTGTTTTTCTTGTCTCGGGTTTTACTCGGGGTTTGTGAGTGGTTTACTCGAAGTCATGCAAGGGGAGACTCAAAGCAAAAAGATAAGGGTAGAAGAAGAAGTTTGCGTGAAGACCAGTGGAGGGTCTCGGGTAAATACGTGGAGAACTCGAAGTACCACTCGAGTTTGTATAAGGGAAGGCACGAGTTTCAGCTGAAATGTTTTTATTTCAAATAAAGTTAAGTAAAACAAATTTTCTTTAAAACTTGAGCACTGTAGGTTTTAAATGGTTGGCAGTTAAGTTTAAACTAATTCTCTTTAAACTATTTTAAGATAAGTGATAATTAAATGTTTGACTAAGTTGAGAAAGTATTTTAAGTTTTATTAATTAAGTTAATCCTTATGTTATTTTTGATCTTAATTAAATCATGAAATTAAATCGTAAATTAATTAAGATAAGTGTTTCAATTATTAATTTAATTTAAAGTTTTAAGTTAATCAATAGTTCATGATTTATTTGATTTTTAGATTTAATAATTAAAGATCAATTAATTCATTTAATTAAGAATAATTAGTTAATGATTAAGGGTTAACTAATAAATTTGAAAGAAAGATTTTCAAATAATTTGTAATTAAATTATGATAATTAACCTGGATTAATAAATTGATACATCTGCTTAAAATTAAACAGTTGATTAATAAATTCACTTGTGAATGTTTAGATTTTATTGAATGTTGAATTGTTTGATATTTCCTGATATGTGATGCTTTGTGATACATCCTGATTTGTATTGTGATCTGTAGTTTACTTATCTGTGACCTTTATATATCTATGATCTGTGAATGAACGATAAGCGTTGTTCTTATACCGCTTATCGAATTATATTTCTGTATTCTGATATGTGATGATTTATGATGTTGCACTATTGTGTGTGAAACCCCGGACTACACTTTTACACACACAAATATGGATTTCACGTGGAAATCGGTTAAGTCACAGATGATTTAAATTTGATATTTTTGAAATTGGGATTTTAATTTCAATTGAAATTGAAATTGGAAATTTGGGTTTAAAGTGAAAAACTTTTGAAATGGAATTTCAAAGATAAAAGTTATTTTGAATAACTTAACCGAGTCTTGAAAAATTTAAATAGTTAGATTTAAAATTTGGATTCAAGTTTGAAATTGAATCCTATGATTTGAAACTAGGGATTGAAAATGTTATAAATGTGTTTGTATGAATCTAAACCATTTAAAAGTATAACTTTGAGAATTTAGATTTAACCCAAAGATTTCAACTTGTATGAATGAATCAGATTTCCAAAATAAAACTGTTTGTTTTAACAGAATAAAAGCTTTCATATAGATAAGAAATGAAATTCCAATTTAATTAAAGGAATTTCAAGACTGAATTGAAAAATGGTTTTCCAAGTTATGAATGAATTCTTTTTGAAAGCTATGAATTGAATCTGTTTATTTTTAACAGATTTAAAAATAATGATTTGTTTAAACCATTTGAAATGGGATTGTTTTGAAAGATATAAGTTAAATCTTGATTTAAAGATTTAACGAGTTAATCAAATTGAAATGGAAATTAATTTGGAAAATCTGTGAATGAATCTTTTGTTTAAAAGATTAAAGTGTGGAAACTGTTTAAACCGTAAAGGTTGAATCTTTTTGTTTAAAGATTTAAAATGGTAATTTGTTAAACCATTTGGAAAGAAAAGTTTTGGGTAATAAGTTGTGACTTAATTGAAATCTCATATCCATATGTTTTTAAATATCACGCTCACTATTCGGTTTAGCCGGGAGAGGACCTTTGGGTCGTATAACCCATTCCGAATATGTGATACGTCGTTATGGATCGCATTTGCTATATTACAGCATGATAGGGGGTTCTCGCTTCGCGGTTTGGTGGCGAACGGGGGACTCTTACCCCTACATATCCCTGAGTGGGATGGGTTGGTTGTGACAGTCGAGAGGCTGGCCGTAAAAGCAACTGCGAGGTGCCAGTGTGAGCCACGGTGGGGCCGGGATGGTTGCAAAGCCTACCGGTCGCTGCTGCCGGAAATGCCGAGTCGTCACATGTGGTATTAGAGCTAAGGTTGAACTTTAGCTCAGGAGTATAACACGTTAAGTAACTCATTAGAGATAGAGTGAAGTAAACTCTAGAATGAGTAATTCTCAGATATCTGTCCGTAAGTCTCAGTAAATTCTCTTACTATCCACTGATAGTGAGTATGAGTGCAAGAAGAGGATGAGATAGGGGACAGGGGAATACGACTATAAATGGTCGATACTCTGTAACAATAGTGGAAACAAATTTTCTCTATCAATCTCTTTTGTTCAGCATCTCTTCTCTATTCTTCGATAGTTTCTGGTAGATCCAGAAAGAAGATTCGATATATTAATATGGGACATAAACTCCAGATAGGCCAGACTTGTTTGTTTGGATGTATTGGTTGCCTTAGTTGCTTTGATTGCTATGGTTGATAGGTATACTTTAGTTTTAAAACTAAAAATTTTGAAATTGTATCCATATATCTGTCTATTCTTTGGGTCCCAATATATTCTACGAATGGTTAGTTATCCATTTGAACTAACCGATGCCACTGCATACTTCGTAGATCTGGTTAACTCGAGTATTTTGTGAAGTGTTAAACAAATTCGTTCTTGTATCTGTTATTAATGTTCTGATTTGGTAAGCCAAATGCAGAACAGATGTTCAGTTGATTTGATAAATCATGTTTCGTCTATCTTTTTGTCTCCTTGGAAATTTCGAGGACGAAATTCTTTTAAGGGGGGAAGTCTGTAACGACCCCGAATTTTATATAAATTTAAATTAATAATTAAATGAATTTTTGAATTAAAATAGTAAAATAAAACGGTAAATAGATTGCGAGTTTTCCCGGATTCAAATATATTCTGTATAAATCATTTAAATTAAAAATATTGTATATTGTGTATATATGTGTACATATGAATGTATATGTAATATATGAGTAAATTTGTAAATGTATATATATATATACATTGAATTTGAATTTGAAATCTTGAATATAAATGGTTTAAAATATAAATAATAAAATGTTGTGTAATAAAACTTTAAAAGGAATTCAAAATAAGTGTTGATGTTAAACGAGTATTTCGACTAAATCTATGGTTATATCAGATATGAAATGAACTTATAAACTTCTAGAGATAAATATTTAAGTTGAAATAAAAGTAACGAAGATAGGAATAAAATAAAAATACGTTCAAGTAGATTTAAGTGTGAGTAAATATATATATATCTATCTATGTACACTTAAACAACACAATGATAACTAATGCCATATCATTATCATCTCAGCCGAGACTTGCAAATGAAACCAAACAATATAAAGGTCTATATACAAGCAAATAAAAGTAGACAGTCAAATACAAAGAGATATGGCTTATGAAAGAAGAAACAAAACATGTACAAGAGAATAGCTTATAAATAAAACAGCATAGATATGTGTATTCATGTACAAAAATATAATAAGAAAAGCAAAGAAGCTACATCACACTATCTCAAACATATTGTACAGCCGAAAATATAAGCAAGAAACAAATATAATAGGACTCATGTACACTGCAAACTGAAATGCTAAAAAAGACAAAGTAATAAATGCTTTCATCTGCCCAATACAACAAAGCTGCAGCCACCAAAAATATATTGTCTCGGCCAACAAAGAAGAAAATCAAAGAAAAGTAAAATATAAATACATTTGTATCTAGTATCTGCTGGTAGCTTGATATTGAAGCCAGGCAAGTGAAAATATGAGATAAGTATGAATAAACAAAACATAAAGTACACAACATTAAATGCCTTCAATCCTTGCAGCCAACAAATCTGTTCGAATTGGCATAAATTTCTTTTCAGCCTCCAAAATTTTAAAATATCTCTGACCTTAGAAATGAAATAAGAAAACATATAGACAAACACTGTAGGCTGTTTTATACATAGCCTGGAAAACAACCTTTTCCTTATCACTTTTTACTTCCAGTTCGAGTTAAGCAAATACAAAATGAAACTCCATTTTAAAATCTTAAACAAGCTTCGACAAAACAATACGAAGCAGAGGATTAAAGATCAAGAAAGCTTCAACTTGTAATTTCTCAGGCTGTTTCAAATATTGGAGCAGGCTTTGTTCATCAAAATGAAAGGTGAGCAAACTCTCTGTTTTCAATTTTCCAAGTGAGTAAACTTTTTAACTAAAACCTAAATACCCTGAGAATTTCTGTGATGATGTTTGTTTATATGTATGTATGTGCAATGCTTGTGAATGTATATAAGTGTGCATATCTGTGGTTTTAAAACATCTCATATCTTAGTTTCAAGTCCCTGCTTTAAACTGTAAACATAAGATACCTTTAGTTTTTGATGGATATGACTTATGTTTAAGTAGACTTGTGATGTATGTATGTAAATAGGTTTGTATGATTGTTTTAAGACCCTGGAAACATGTGTGTATGTTTTGATAAACTACTGTGATCATCTCTGTTTTAAAGTTCCAGAGATTTAAACTCAGTTTCAAACTTCAAATTCTTTTTTTCTCTAATCTTCTTTAGGCTTAAGTTGTTAAACCAAAGATTGTTGTTTTAAACTTAACTAGGCTTTAAAAATATTTGCAATAATTTAAAATTGGAAACATTGTCTGGTAGAAGAAAACACAGAGCAACTTGAAATATGTCAAAAATAAAATCTTGTAATTTGTTGATATGAATATATATCTGAAATCGTATATAAAAGATATGATTTTTAAAATTTAATTTACAAATTTTAATGTAAGATTGAATGGGTTATTTGGGTTTGTCTGGAAATCATGTTTTCGAGCTTTTCCGGTGATCACGTGGTCGAGGGTGGTCGGGGTTGTGTGAGGGGGTGGAGGAGTCTATGAGGGTGATTGGAAAAATGGTGGTTGATGACCACGGCCACGGTGGCGACAGCGGTTAGTGTTTAAAATTTTTAACCCTAATTTTACTAAGCTAAGAATAAACGATCACTGTGGCCAGGAGAGTCGATCGAGTTCGACGAGTCTTTGGGTAATGGTAGTTGTCGCGAAGAGAAAGGCGACGCTGGAGTTTCGGAGGCAACGATGGTCGGAGCTTCAAAGGGGAGGCGTTGACAGGTTTTGAAGGTGGGCCGTGTTCGTGTTCCAGGGGGGTACGAATGTTAAAATTCGATTTTTAAGGGAGTTCGAAGTTTCGATGGTCGGAGTATGACGTGGGGAGGGTTTCCGACTTGCCTCGATGATCGGCAGGAGACCGGAGGCGAAGGCGGCACGGTGCACGTGCACGTGCATATTGGGGAAGAGGCTGTCTTTTTAGGGGAGTGCTGTTTTTCTTGTCTCGGGTTTTACTCGGGGTTTGTGAGTGGTTTACTCGAAGTCATGCAAGGGGAGACTCAAAGCAAAAAGATAAGGGTAGAAGAAGAAGTTTGCGTGAAGACCAGTGGAGGGTCTCGGGTAAATACGTGGAGAACTCGAAGTACCACTCGAGTTTGTATAAGGGAAGGCACGAGTTTCAGCTGAAATGTTTTTATTTCAAATAAAGTTAAGTAAAACAAATTTTCTTTAAAACTTGAGCACTGTAGGTTTTAAATGGTTGGCAGTTAAGTTTAAACTAATTCTCTTTAAACTATTTTAAGATAAGTGATAATTAAATGTTTGACTAAGTTGAGAAAGTATTTTAAGTTTTATTAATTAAGTTAATCCTTATGTTATTTTTGATCTTAATTAAATCATGAAATTAAATCGTAAATTAATTAAGATAAGTGTTTCAATTATTAATTTAATTTAAAGTTTTAAGTTAATCAATAGTTCATGATTTATTTGATTTTTAGATTTAATAATTAAAGATCAATTAATTCATTTAATTAAGAATAATTAGTTAATGATTAAGGGTTAACTAATAAATTTGAAAGAAAGATTTTCAAATAATTTGTAATTAAATTATGATAATTAACCTGGATTAATAAATTGATACATCTGCTTAAAATTAAACAGTTGATTAATAAATTCACTTGTGAATGTTTAGATTTTATTGAATGTTGAATTGTTTGATATTTCCTGATATGTGATGCTTTGTGATACATCCTGATTTGTATTGTGATCTGTAGTTTACTTATCTGTGACCTTTATATATCTATGATCTGTGAATGAACGATAAGCGTTGTTCTTATACCGCTTATCGAATTATATTTCTGTATTCTGATATGTGATGATTTATGATGTTGCACTATTGTGTGTGAAACCCCGGACTACACTTTTACACACACAAATATGGATTTCACGTGGAAATCGGTTAAGTCACAGATGATTTAAATTTGATATTTTTGAAATTGGGATTTTAATTTCAATTGAAATTGAAATTGGAAATTTGGGTTTAAAGTGAAAAACTTTTGAAATGGAATTTCAAAGATAAAAGTTATTTTGAATAACTTAACCGAGTCTTGAAAAATTTAAATAGTTAGATTTAAAATTTGGATTCAAGTTTGAAATTGAATCCTATGATTTGAAACTAGGGATTGAAAATGTTATAAATGTGTTTGTATGAATCTAAACCATTTAAAAGTATAACTTTGAGAATTTAGATTTAACCCAAAGATTTCAACTTGTATGAATGAATCAGATTTCCAAAATAAAACTGTTTGTTTTAACAGAATAAAAGCTTTCATATAGATAAGAAATGAAATTCCAATTTAATTAAAGGAATTTCAAGACTGAATTGAAAAATGGTTTTCCAAGTTATGAATGAATTCTTTTTGAAAGCTATGAATTGAATCTGTTTATTTTTAACAGATTTATAAATAATGATTTGTTTAAACCATTTGAAATGGGATTGTTTTGAAAGCTATAAGTTAAATCTTGATTTAAAGATTTAACGAGTTAATCAAATTGAAATGGAAATTAATTTGGAAAATCTATGAATGAATCTTTTGTTTAAAAGATTAAAGTGTGGAAACTGTTTAAACCGTAAAGGTTGAATCTTTTTGTTTTTTGATTTAAAATGGTAATTTGTTAAACCATTTGGAAAGAAAAGTTTCGGGTAATAAGTTGTGACTTAATTGAAATCTCATATCCATATGTTTTTAAATATCACGCTCACTATTCGGTTTAGCCGGGAGAGGACCTTTGGGTCGTATAACCCATTCCGAATATGTGATACGTCGTTATGGATGGCATTTGATGACCGGTGTTGAAGACCGGATATTTTTGAAGACGGAAGGATTACCGTCGAGTTACTCTGCATCGGCTGATCCCCGATATAGAGGTTTTATCATCCTTAGTGACGGGAAGTCCGGACGTGATTGGAAATTATCCGGATTTGCAAGGGCTTCGTGAGAAGTGCCTTCGGTTCTGTTCGATCCCGGAACAGACTTGTATGGATTGTATGTCTGACATTACACTTTGAGATATAAAGCTGATTTCTTTCAAATACATTTCTGTTGGTGGCGGAGAATTTATTCTCTTAGCTTAACACCCTTCTCTGAGACGTACGAGCTCAGAGGTTATGTAGTTGAAATTTATCAGCGATATATTCCCAATTTGGTAATGTGGCATGCTGAGTGTAGCTGTGTGATGATCATCGTTTGATCATTTGTGATATGATCATTTGTTTGATCATTTATCTTTGTGATCATAGGTTGATCATCTGTTGACCCAAAGCATGGCTTTGTGACAAAGCGTAGCTTTATGGACGAGACTTCGTCAGGGCCTCACAACCCGGAAATGGTCGAAACAGGAATGTTGCAGCAAGGTTATGAGGGTCGCGCCCTTTAGGGTATGTCATTTCCTTCTGGAAAAGGGTGGTGTCATAGTATGGAGCCCAGATACTTACTCATGTGGACACACTTTATTTATTATGTGTGATGTTGGTTATCGAGGCCTCGGATAAAGGTCCCAAAGGACCGGGGGGTGGCATATTCGTGAGTTACCTGTTACAGGGGTAACCCGGCCTTGTTTGGCAGAGAGCAGTTTGTCCCTCGGGGCGTCCCGCCAGAGGCGTTCCCATGCGGCGGAAGGAAGTTTCTTAGCCTGACCATTTGTTGGAAATCCATTTCTCCAATACGGAACTTGTACGGTTTTATTTGTAGAACCTGCCATTTACGTACGGTGGTCACCACTGTTTAGATGGTAGCTATAGTAGGCATACGATACTGGTCGTATGTTGGCTAAGATTAATATTATACTTTCGAAATGTTTTCTTCACTATGCACTAGTAATAATATCCAATGATTTTACGTAGTAAGCATCTTTGACTATCATAAGAAGAAATCTCCTCCAATTCTGCGTTTGCATTGTGTGTGTGGCGGGAGGTCTTATGGTAGTTTCATTTTCTAAAAAGCATTGCGGATTTCAACGTTTAAAATTCTTTTGCTGTTGTTTAAAGTTAAATTGTTTTTGTTGCTCACACCAGTCCCATGACTGATCCGGAGTTTATTGTTCCATTCCTAAACTCTGGGTGCTCATAATTTTCCACACGAGCAGTCTAGAGTTGGGTTTATTTTCAGATATTCAGGTTTAGCAGATTATCTGGAGCTAGTTCATTCATCGGAGTTGCTTATCTTGGAGTTGTGGATTCATTCTTGTCTGAAGATCATTTTGGAGTTATCACTTCTATTGATATTGTTCCGCTGCTGTTGTTATCTTTTCTTTTCCGCTGCTATTTCTTGTATCATATCTCTGATGTATATTAATATTCATTGTATCACTCTGTTGTATCAGATATTATATATCAATGTACTATTCTTTTCTTCCGCTGTGTTATTTACTTAATTGTGTTATAGCTCCGGCGAATCGGATTTGAACGGTCGAATCTGCGGCATTCTAGTACAATGTGAAGTACGGATGTTGATTTTCGAGCGGGCAAAACCCGAGTCGTCACAGAGAAGGTAGAGGTAATGATAACCGATGACTGTAGGAGTCATATTATATGGACCACGTGTGGCTCCTGGAGCAAGCAAACATGTTGTCAGTCTCTCATCTGGTTTCGGTGATGTGGATGTATGTGGGTAGTAGATAGACATATACTATGTATAGATGAGATTATACCTTATGCCATGCCCAGAGTATGGTCAACCCCATATCCTTCTAAGGTAGACGACCTACTTATTATTGATTTGTTGTTTCTATCTCTTTGAACCTTTCAGTCGAGAGTTTCACCTCTCCAAGGACTATGGGTCGAGATATATGATTTATACATTGTGTATTGTTCTAAGCTGGCTCAAATCTTTCTTATTGATTTTATTATTGATAATGGTACTTTATAATATGAGATTGAGAGATATTCCAGGCAGTGCTTCGTCGTTGCCTGACTTCACTTGAGGATATCTCAATATTGGTTATTTCCAGATTTGATAGTGATTTCAAGGTATGGATGATGCACCCATTCGATTTTGTTTTTATGTGAATTCTGATTTGATGTGTTTTATATGGGTGATGACCCTTTCCTGTTTGAGTTTGCTGTGAATGTCGTTTGATATGAGAGTGTAATCATTAACTTTCTTATATTATTACTGTATGTTATATTACATACACCATTGTAGATATAGTCTGACCCATTTGTTATTTTATATAATACTCAGGTCAGTATGAGACATTTAAGGTACATGGACGACTTGACCAGCTTGTTTTAGTGGGCTTAGAGGAGACATATATTTGGATGATTATATGATATTTAGATGACATTGGTTCATTGTATATTTTGATACTTTGATGTATATTAATTATTTCTTGTAATGCATTGAGATAGTTGACATTTGTGATGAACTGTATCCTTATTGTATTATTGTATAATATATATTATATATGTTATCGCTGCGATTGACTCTATAATTCACTTTATATTATGTATTATTCTATCCTGGAGGTACACGTGTTTATTACTTTATACTGATACTGTGACGCCCCACCTCGAGACCCACATTAACAAAGAGTATTATTGGGTAATACTGTTTGTTAATGCAGAGAATAGGGCCGGTTAGGAGCGACCATCCATAGCTTTGTCTTAAACATGTATTGAATATGTCGATTGGGTGCTCTAATTTTTTTTCCTTCTCAAGTGGATCGACATACCCAATATATGCTTAATACAAAACTACAGTGGCTAATGGATCTTAGAACAAAATATAACAACATATACAAAAGATCATAGAACAATAAACAAACATATATATACATATACACAGATACATCACAGTACACTACATAGTGATATAAAAGTGGTGGTACAAGGACCATAATATATACATCAAGCAAAACAAATTGATACATATTAAAGTTTACAAAACACTGCAAAACTAAACAAAAAGTGACTAATAGAAAGTCCAAAGTGGAAGCAGCATTGCAGATATCTACAACATGTGTCTAACCTGAAACAACTCGATCTGACCCGAGTATATAAAAATACACGGGTCAGTCTAGCTTAAATAAATTGATTAGTATGTGATAGATGAAGTATAAGGGTAAAGGATAATGTTTCTTCTCGAATGAGAAGAATTAACAATAATGTATGTTAACACTTCATGTGAGATAATATCACAACAATTTATCAACTACTAAGTATCATAAGAGGATATCTAGAAAGAGGCAAGATCGACAATAATATCAATTTAACACATTTAATCGCCTCATATCATCGGCATATTCAAAAGACAATATAATGGTTTTCATAAACCATAACTCCTAAATAGGAGATCACAAAACTTAAAATTCACCAAAGAATGGCAATCACAAATAAATCCTAAAATAGGAAATCCCAAATCTCGAAAATACGCCAAAAGATGGCAATCATAAATAGCTCCCTAAAAGGAGATTATAAATCTCAAATTAAAGGCCAAAAGATGGCAATCACAAATCATAATATGTAGAACTCGATTAAGAGTTCACACTCCAAAATGTAATCGCCACATAATAATGTCTCAAACGGCTCAAAAGGCCAAATAATCTCGAAATGGCGATACATTTGAAAAATCATAAATAAATCATGAAAACATCACAAAAGATAGCACATGCTTAATAAAAATGGCTGAAGCCCGTCAAGTACTGTATCTCAAAATAAGGCGCCAAATACGTCCCGAAGGACAAACATCTCGAAGGACAACATCTCGAAGGACAAAACATCCCGAAGGAAAAAACATCTCGAAGGACAAATATCCCGAAGGACCAAATGACCCGAAGGTCCAGTACTGGCGATCAACCTGAAGGTCCATGAAAATAGCTTTAAACGGACAAGTCCGGAATTAACCGAAAAAGTAAACGCATATGTCCCATACCACATGTTTTACTAAATCGTTTAATTCTCTTTTTCATACGCTCGAAGAGTGTGCAAAATTAGCTTCAAACATACAAGTCCGGAATTAACCAAGAATTAACCAAAAAAGTAAACGCATGTGTCCCATACCACACGTTGTCCCATACCACACGTTTTACTAGATCATTTAATTCACTTTCTCATACGCTCGAAGAGTGCAAAAACATGTATTTTATATAGAAAATAATTTTTTTGAGAAAACTAATTTTTAAAACAATTTTTGAAATCTCTTGGGAAAACCAACCTTTGAAACTCTCTTTATATTAGAGAATATATCGTTTTAATAGCTTTACAATAATTTATAAATATTTTAAAATATTTATTTCAAAAGCCATTTTATTTTAAAAATCATTTCGAAATTGTTTTAGAAAACCCGTGCTCGAAACAAAGGAAATCATCGAAAATGCCAATAATTGGCTTAAGAAATCATGTCAATCCGAAATACAAAATGACACAAATATTGGCTTACCTATTGATAGGTTCCGAATACCACATCGATCCAAATTAACGATAGGTCGTGAATCTCAAGTGAAGATGAAGATTCAAAGTGCAAGGGTTATTGTCGTTAACTCTGAGGGTGATTCCAAAACGAGTGTAACGAGATAATGCCTTCGGTTTCGTTCGAACCCGGAACGAACTTGTATGGATTGAATGCTTTCAGCACATCGTCAGGCGGACGATGAGCATTCTAAGTGATATGTTCTGATTAAAGGTAATCGTAACCTCAAGCCTCATCAACCGGGAATGGCTAAAACAGGGGAGGTGCAGCAAGGCTTCGTGGGTAGCACCCACTGAGAGTAAGGTCATCCCTGTCTAGAGAGTTCCTCCTTTTATTTCGGCTTAGTGGTGCAGTTGGCGACGGCCATCTGTGGGGTGATTTTATTCGGGATTATCCAGTAAGGGATGGTTCCGGCTTTGTGTTGCAGGGGATTGGGAGTGATCCTCGGTACGGTGATCTAGGCCACATACTGTGACGGGCGGTACCCCAGTAGCCCTGCCATTGTATGGAAATCCAAATTCCAATAAGTGATAACGGACTTGATTGTATACCTATGTATGCTGGAATTTAATGAATGTAACAATTTCGGCTATTTCATATTTATTTGAAAACCCTAGACCTATTATAATATAATCGGATTTCCTATCAAACGTTTTAGTTAGCGTAAGGTAAAAACTTACCCATGTTTATTTGTGGGGAGTCTTACGTGATACTTTTGTTTCCAAAGGTTTTCAAAGTTAAGCAATTTAAACCGTTTACTCACACCAGACCCATGTCTGACCCAAGTGTTTATTTTCTGTTTTATTAAACTCTTGGGTACTCAAATTTGTATGAGTAGTCAATGGGATTCAGGTTAGTCTTGACGAATACTGGAGGAGCTGTGGAGCAGGAGGCTTCAGCGTATAGATATATAGAGTTTCCGCTGTGTTTGTATTAGTCGGTATTGTATTGATGTATGATAGATATACTTGTGTTGTATAATAGACAGAAGTTTATAACTGTCTATTCTGTGATGTATAAATTGTGTACTCTGATGTATATGATACTATGTAATATCTTATGTGATATAATATATTTTTCGTTCCGCTGTGAGATTTCTGATGTGTTGTTGTTCTTTCTTCTTTTCTTTTCTTCTTCTATCCCTTTCTTTCTTCATAATGATGCGTCTTCCTGGGCATAGGAAGGCGGGTCGTTACATTAATGTGACGACCCGCCCTTCTATACACAGAAGGTCGCATCGACAGTAAGAAAGAAAGGGGTGAGAAGTAGAAAAGAAAAGAAAGAGAAAGAAACAACAACAGATACTCACAGCGGAAACGGAACAAAATATAATATATCACATAACTATTACATAGTATCATATACATCATCTATCAGAGTTACACAGATTACACATCTCATACTAGACAGTTATAAACATCTGTCTAGTTATTACAACTCAATACAAAACATAGATCAATACAAAGATCAACACAGCGGAACTACTATTTATATCTATAACGCTGAAGCCTCCTGCTCCATTGCTCCTCCAGATAACTCGTCAAAGCTAACCTGAATCCCTTGGCTACTCGTAAAAATTTGAGTACCCAAGAGTTTATAAAACAGAAATAAACAACTTGGGTCAGACATGGGTCTGGTGTGAGTAACAGGTTTAACTTGCTTAACTTCAAAATCTTTTGAAAGAAAAGGTATCACGTAAGACTCCCCACAAATAAACATGGGTAAGTTTTTACCTTACGCTAACCAAAACATTTGATAGGAAATTCGATTGTATTATAATAGGTCTAGGGTTTTCAAATAAGTATTCACATAGCCGAAATTGTTACATTCATTAAATTCCAGCATACATAGGTATACAATCAAGTCCGATAGCACTTATTGGATTTTGGATTCCATACAATGGCAGGGCTACCGGGGTACCGCCCGTCACAGTACGTGGCCTAGATCAACGTACCGAGGATCACGCCCAATCCCCTGCAACACAAGGTCGGAACATCCCTTACTGGATAATTCCCGCACAAGATACCCCACGGTTGTCATGATTCAACCGCACACACTAAGCCGAAATAAGAAGGGACATCTAGACAGAGGTAATCTTGTCCTACTTGGGTGCTACCCACTAACCTTGCTGCACCTCCCCTGTTTTAGCCATTCTCGGTTGATGGGGCTTGAGGCTACGATTACCTTTAAATAGAACACATCTATCTTAGAATGCTCATCGTCCACCTGACGATGTGCTGAAAGCATTCAATCCATACAAGTTCGTTCCGGGTTCGAACGAAACCGAAGGCATTATCTCGTTACACTCATTTTGGAATCACCCTCAGAGTTAACGACAATAACCCTTGCACTCTGAATCTTCATCTTCACTTGATTCACGACCTATCGTTAATTTGGATCGATGTGGTATTCGGATATCCAAATCTGGAAACCCGATCCCGGTCTCATCGAAATCCAAAACCTATCTTTTAAGGCCAAGTTGTTTTAAAGGTTAAAACAATTCAATTCATTATCTTTATACACATAGAAAGATAATTCACAATAGATAATCAACATTATCAGATAATCCATATTATCATCACAATTCAACTAAACATCCATATCACACAGCATATATCTCATCAGAGATATCAAACAATGCAAAGCATTCAGTATTATCATCCATCCATAAGTAATGATTTATATCCTTTCTAATTAATTTAAAGTGAATTAAATTAATTACTTTATTTAATAAATCCTGCTTACTTAACCATTAATTAATTTCAAATCAATTAATCATCCCTTAATTACCTTTAATTGTATTTAGGTAATTATCCTTTAATTAATTACTTAAATTAATTATCCTTAACCACTTATAGTAATTAACCTTTAATTACTTCATTAATTAATTAACTATAATTAATTAAATTAATCAACTATAATTGATTACATTAATCATTCATTAATTACATTAATCCTTAATTAATTACATTAATTAATCACTTCATTTATTAATTATTACTTAATTAATCAATCTTAATTACATCATTAATTATATTAATTAATGATCCTTAATTACATTTTAATTATTAATTACTTTAATTAAATTAATTACATTAAGTAATTAACCTTTAATTAAACCATATTTATTAATCACTCTTGATTAATCTCATTCAGTAATTAACTTCCCTTAATTACTTTTATTAACTAAATTAATTACTCCTTAATTAATACCTTTTAATTAATCCCTTGATTAATTCACCAGTAATTAAACTCAAATTACATCACCCTTCAATTAATTACTTCTAGTAATTATATATTATTTACTTCCCTAAATAATCATACCTTATTAATTACATTAAGTAATTATTTATCAATCATCCATTGATTATTCTAAATTAATTAAACTTAATTAATTAACTTAACTAATCAAATTAACTTAATTAATTACAATGAGTAATTAATTTCTTAATTGCTTCCATTAAGTAATTCATTTAAACAAATTCTATAATTGATTATCTTTAAATTAATTAATCTAATTAATTATTAAAATTAATCACATTAATTAATTATTTAATAATCCATAGTTAATTACCTTCATTAACTATTATTTAATTACTTTTCTTAAGTAATTAACTTAGATTAATTATTATTAATTTCAAATTGATAAATCTTAATAACTAATTAATTAAACTTTAATTACTTAATAAATTAAGTGTTAACCCTACTTAATTAATCTTTAATTACTTTATTAATTAATTCTTAATCATTAATTAATACTCTAATTATAATCCTTAATTATAAATTAATTATTCCTAATTAATTAATCTTAAACCTTATTTAAATTAATTTAAGTCCTTAATTATAAATTAATTAATCCAAATCATTAATTAATTGAATTAATTAATTATCCATTTTTATTTACCTTATTAACTTAATTTATTACAAATCATTAAGTCTTTGTAAAAACATTTCCTTATTAATGATAATTATCATTCAAAACATATTTGAAAACATTTAACTTTCAAATTTACTTTTAAATTCCATTTTAAATATGAGATTTAAAATGAATAAAAATTTAACTTTAACAAAGCTTAAAATCCATTTACATCTCTTATCATCATATGGTGAAGAAATACTAATCTTATAGAAGAACTTAAGAATTTAAATCAATTTACTTTTAAATTCTACCCATTTAATATCCACATTTACAATTAAAGTTATTTAAACAATTTTAATTTAAAAACTTTCTTTTATTTCAAATCTGAGATATAGATTTAACATTTGATTCCAGATTAACTCAGATTTAAACTTACTTACAATTTAAAAACTTCATTCTTAAATTCAACTATCTAAACATTTTAAGGTTGCTAAAATATTTTAAATATTTTAAAAACTTATTTTATTTTTGAACTGAGATTCAAATTTAAACTTGAATCAGATTTAAACTTAGATTTAAGACTTGTTTAAATTTCACTTAACCATTTAACATTCAGTTTTAAAATTTTAAAACAGATCAGTTTTAAAATCTGGAACCCAGAATTTACCCGAGACCCTACAAAATTGCTTCGAGTCGAAACTCTACCTACTTCGAGTCTTTTACGCAAGAAACTCGAGAAGCTCGAGACCTCTTCATTCCCAATCTACTGACACCAGACAAAATTGTGCACATGCACCATCGATCGCCAGAACTCCGGCTTCCACTTCCATCGTCGACAAGTCCCCTTCGACCAACTCCAGCCATCTGACCACCCAGAAACACCACTACAACTCGAAAACGAAATCGAGACTTAAAGCCAAAACTGGAACCACTTCGAAAACCTGACATCATCACGTATTCGAGACTCCGACCATCAGAGAAGCTAATTTTCTGGCCATGCCTTCGCTCATCTCCAATTTTCCACTTCCCAAAGTATAGAAGCACTCGGTTCACCAGAGACGTAACCCCGACCATAAATTTCCAACCTATTCAAACTAGGTTTAAAATCTTAAATCCTAAGTCATATCCTCCTCGATGCTTTAATTCAAATTCTAATAATTTTCCTTGAATCTTCGATCATCCCACTATCCTTACTGAAGATTTCAACATATCAAACCATCTAGATCAAACGAATTACCCAAAACTTCATATTTAGTTTAAACCAGAACTGCTCCTTTAATACTAAACTAAAAACTATGATTTTAATACTAAAAATCATGTTATCATTTATGTTTTCAATTTATAAATCTGAATTTATAAATTACAAAGTTCGAATTTTTACTTTTATATAACATGCACTGTTATTTTGGTTACAGAGGCACTCAGACTAAAAGTTTGACTTAATTAAACTTTTTAACATTAGTATATGATAAATCAAACATATTTTGTCTAAATATTAAATCCAAATCAACTCTAGATCATGGGATAATGATTTTATATCAAAAACAGGAGCCTGGAATTACAAGAAAACAGAGACACACTGATACAAAACAACATGCACACCTATATTCATTCATGTATATGCAGAATCATCTATAAACATTCACACCACAACACAATTATCATAGAATTAAGCATGCAAACATAATTATACTTAAGTTATTTTAAGTAAGAATGTTACTCACCAAACATGCAGATGAACAGAGGTTTATATTTTGAAAATCTTTTGAAACTGAGAAACTTGAATGCCTCTTGCTTTTGCTTATTTGATTTAAAACTTGAATTTGCTGGGCTTTACTGATTTAATTTAGAACTGCATGCATGCTTTCCTCCAGGTTGAAGAAATGAAGGCAGACAGTTTTGAATTGCTTCCAGAGTTGAAAAGAATTGCAGACAGGCTGAAGACTTGCTTCAGATTTGAAAATGGTTTCAGGGTATTAAATTTTCTGGTTGAAGAAGACTTTTGATTTTTGAAAACTTCTGGTTTGAAGAGTTGATTCCAGATTGAAAAGAAAATGTTGCAGGCCTTTGTTTTTGATTTGAAAATTTTGTTACAGATCTTTGATTGGGTTTGAGGAAAATGTGTTTACTGATTTCAGATTTTAATTTAGAGAATTTACATTTGAGTTTTCCTTGTTTTGAAAAGGAGAATAGAAAAAATGAAGTAAAGGGATGCAATATGTATATATAAGTGAATTTATGATTTTATAAAAATAAAAGAAAAATGAAAAATAAAGACACTTGTCATTTGAGTTCATCATTTAATTACACTTGTTAAAACAAGGCTTTAGATAAAGACACATGTCTTTTAAGTAATTATTCATATATTTTTATTTATTTTAAAAGTAAATAAATGCCTTTTTCTTTATTTATAAAACACTTATATATATATATATAAATTACTTTTTTAAAGAAACAACTAATTATATTTTATAAATATAGGTTTATACAAATATTCTAAAATCCAAAACAATTTAAATATTTATTCTTTTGAATTTCAAAACTTAAATTCAAATTCAAATTAAATTAAATCCTAAGATTCAATTTAAAAGTTAAGTTATATATATACAATTATTTATTCAATTTAAAAATAACAATTCCATAGTCTTTTAAAATCATTCATATTTATAAAAATAATACATTATACTTATTATTTGAAAATAACATATTTGATAATTTAAATAATTTATATAAAAGATTATATTCTCAAGTAATATTTAAAAAAAAAAAAAAACAAGCCTTTACATGTCAAATCCTATTTATTTAAGCTTAAAAATATATCTTAAACAATTAAAACATTTACCTAAAGTATTTTAAAACCATAATGTTATTTATTTAAATAACTTTGAAAAGTTCATATTAAATTTAAATCTAAATTTTCCAATTTACCAAAGCTTCTATTTACAATATATACAAATAAATATATATATTCAAATAGAAAATATCTTATTAACTTTTAAAAGATAAAATTCACCAATTAAATACTTATTTAATCAGATTATTAAATTAAATTCAAATTTTATCATCAAAGATTATCAATATCAATTTAATTATTTAACAGATTATTAAATTGATATTGCTCAAATTTCTGGGATATTACAAAAGCCCTTCAAAAACATCTCAAAAATGTCACAAAAACTAGTCAGGAAAGTCACTGGAAAATGTAAACTAGACAGAACAAAGCACATGAGAGCAAAGGAATCGAACTGGGCAAATGCAAGTGCCCAGTTCGACATGTAGGTCGACCTTCATGTTTCATAGGTCGACCCTAAGGTCGAACTATGGAGAGCCTGGGACGACCCTAAGGTCGACCCATATGGTAATTTAGGTCGACCACTTGGTCCCGTTTCCTACAGTATTTTCTTCCTACTTCGACTTAATCTTTGAGCAATTGTTTCAGATACTTCTAGGTTGATTCAGATGATGAAATTTGACATGCATAAAAAACAAAACACAGACAATGATCCAGAAAAGATCTCTCTCAAATCCAGTATGAAATCAAAGAGTTATGGGTTTTTAAAGTTGAACCCAGACACAAATTTCACTATAAACTACAAACTAAAATATATAGTTTACAGTAAATCAAAATAAGAACGTAAATTGCATCCAGATTTTTACCAGCAGCTTATTTTTGCTAGAGGTGTGAGTTTTTACTCACCTTATATGTTTTTCAGCAAATTTGACTTGCAAGCTAGGATCTTTTTGGCTTGGAGAAGCTTCACTGACCTGAAGAAGCTGAAAGACGAACATGCAGACAACAACATAGAAGTTACAAACAATAACTTTCTCAAACAGAAAATAGATTAGAAGATTTTGTGATTTTGGTATTGATTACCTGTTATTCACTTTGATTTGCTAATTTTCCTTTTGATTTCCCTATGATTTTGCTTAGTTTTGATGTTGGATTTGAAAATTTACAAGAAGCAGCCATGGTTTTCTTTTTCAGTAAAGGGAAGAGAAATGAGTACTCTACGTACCCATTTTCTCACAACCAGAAAGAAAAAATCTTGTTATTGGGTTTGGGCTCAAAACCACCCAATAACACATATGTAAATACTTAGTTCAAAATATACTAAGTTATTTTATGTAAACACTTTTATTCACCATATTTTCACATATTTAAACCAAATAAATTTTATTCAACAATTGTTTATGTTTACCAAAAATGTTTCAACAACATAAATAAAAATTATTTTAGCCATAAAAATCAATTTCTATTATTAAAACTCCATTTTAATTAAATACTTTAATCTACACTATTAATTACATTAAACACTATTTTTAACATCAAAATTTACACAAAAATCATTTTCTTATCCAATTAAATACAACAAACCTTATTAAAAAAATTTACATCCAAAAATTATTTTAGAAAAAAATTCCACCATTTTATTTTTACAATATATCATAATAAATTCAAATACTTCATTTAAAATTAATAAAAATCACATTTGGCAATAATTTGCAAAATTATTGCATTTTCTCAAATTAAAACCATAAAGTGTTCATTTTTATCACGGACTAACATAATAAAGTTTTAAAACTTTATTTCCAACATTTTATATTTATTTCAACCAATTGAAGTTGAATTAAATTCTTTTATCTCACTTAATTCAATTAATTAACCACCAAATTAACATATTTCTATTATTCATAATTTATTACCAACCCAACATCTTAATTCCACTTTATTTATTCGAAATCCATTGTTTATTTACAATAAATAATTTTAACAAATTTTCCATCCCAAATTTATTTTATTTCTCTTTCAAATATAAAAATTTGAAACTCAATTTATTCCCAACATTTTATTTTACTTCAAATTCAACCCAACTCATAGGTTAAATCTTATTTCCTCAAGTTTTCTCCAAAATAAAGGTATTTTCTCCAAAACTCCATATTTAAATCATTTTCATTAATTTAACATCCCTTATCTCAAATTTTCCCCAAGTAAATTCCAAAACCTAAATTTTAGATTTTACTTAGATAATTCATTTAAATTATCTATCCCAAATTATATTTATTTCTTGATTAATAAATTATAATCTCATCATAATTTATTATTATTGTTATTAACAGGTAATCACCAAAACCAGGGTTGTTACAGATACTGTGTACGTCTAGATGTATTATTTATTGGATGTTTTAATACGTACCAGTGTTAGTCCGAGAGAATATTCACGTGTGTACCCTATATAGCCTCATTCTTCGTATTATCTGATAGTACTACTTTGTAATACTCTTGGATATAATGTATATAGAGGTGGGGGTGTTACAGTATTACTTATGCATGTTGGGGGCATGAAGGAGTTACGTACTCGTAGTTATTGTATAACTACAGAATGGCTCGTTCAAGAGTTTCCTGTGGTTACTAACAACTAGTCAAACTGGAAATCTCAAGTGAAGATGTTACACAGTTCTCTCAACTTGGGAATACTGTGGAATTTCAAAGTGGATACTCCACTATGATTATAGTATAATCACGACATGATGACCATCGAGCGACTATAGTTGGGTCTGAGTTGGAGCATTGAAAGTAAAACACTATTCAATAGAGAATTCGTCTCCTCGGTTGTATGAGGTTAGCATCACGATCAACTGTAGTCAACTCATTGTCAAAATCTATGGCTAGTATAGAACGATTAATGATAAATGTTATTATCGAACTAAAGACTTTTTTATGGACTAATCGAGTTGAAAATGGATAATATTGGAGTTTTGACCAATACTAAACAACATATATCATAAAATGATATGGCATTGATGAAGTGAATGTGTGTAAACTATCGTTACTAAATGATATCGCTTTAGAAAATGTAAAATTGGATTTTACCGATAAAAATATGCAAGCGATGAATTCGGTCAAACTACCACACCACTAAGGTGATGTGTAAACATTAAAATTTTCAATATTAATCGCTGACTTAATTTGCACCCACGAGTCTCCCAACTGAACCTATTTAGTTTATGAAATACCGCTCGATTTAATTAGTGTATAATAGATAAATTAATTAATATTTAGAGAGATATTATTTATGAGTATACTTAGCGGTTGGGGTGTATTTAGTAAATGTAGTAGCTCCTAGAAATTTTTTGGGTGCTATTAGTAATTATTTGGTTGCATATGTAAAAGCTATATATGTTCGTACTGGTATACAATATCGATATATATTTAAATAGGTTTTAATTGCTAAATGGGTTCTGAGATTTATTGGTCCAAAATGGGGTCCCTTCATGGCCAGCCATAATAAGAGGTAGAAGGAGTTTGAATTTAGATCTTGATCTAAGTTGATTTGATAAGAGAGAATGAGTGAAAGGTATGAGATATTTTCTCCCTTTTCTCTCTATAAATACTAAACCAAACTTATTCTTTTTTTCTTCTCTTTTTCGAAACACCCTAGAGGCCCATATCTTAAACCCATAGTTGAGCTCCCCCTTTCATCATCCAAAATACCATTCATTCAAATCCATGGTGGTTATACATCGAAGGTTGCAATCTCAGATAGCGATTTCGAAGATCCAGGAGACTGCATAGATTGAGGAGTGCCAAACAAGCTTCATCCTAATCCAGGTATCATTATGGTTTATATAAAATTGTTATTATCTCATTATCACCATTTTTTTATATTATTGCATTTTAATAATTTAAAATTAATTTAATAATTTGATAATTAATTAAATATTTTAAATTCAATAAATAAAATGTATTAAATTTTATAAAAAAAATTGGTTTCAGCCAAACATAATTTTATTGTAAGTAAAATATTTCTTTGTAAATAAAATATTTTTTTACATAATATAATTAATAATATATTAATTATAATCATTTTAAATAGTAAAGTACATTAAAATTCAATAATATATATATATATATATATGTAGTCTAAAATTATTTTCGACCAATTTAGTTTCTAATATAAAAAATTAGGTCGAATGATTTATATATATATTTTTTATAATAATAAAATATATTAATTTAAATTTAAAATTAATATATATATATATATTGTTATTAACATATATTATTCTCAACCACTTACTTTCAAAAAAATTAGGTCGTAATATATATATATATATATATATATATATCTTTGGCTATATATATATGTGTGTGTGTGTGTGTGTATAATTAATACTTAGTCAATTTTGAAGATACTTTATAAATTTGAATTTACATATCGACTTAGATCTAAAATTTAAATTTGAATATATTCATCTAGTCAAATTAGGATATTTTATCTATATATAATTGGAATACCTACATATGAAGCTTCTGAAGTTACGAAGATACCCTTATAGAATTTTATAACAGTCCATGGATAATTTGGTCAATTCTCAACCCATGTTCTCCATTAGCTCAAACCACTTTCTTTTAACTTTCCTACTGCAGGTCGTTTTCATTTTTTATTTTGTTTTCGAATATTTTTTTTAGTGAATCTTCAATCTACTCCTATTCTTCAATCTCTCAATTTCCATACTAATCTCCATGATCGTTTTGTAAACTTATGAAAGAAAATAGTCAACATCGATCGGCTTGGAGTAAGATGTTGATTTACAAAGCACTTATAGATTTGTTTGTTTTCACGACCCGATTTTATACAATCAAGGGTAAGAAGTCAAAATGCTAAAACGGTTGCTTTGGAAGAACCAGCATGGATGATGCTTGATGGTTCATGCTGAAAACTCCTTGATTTTCATGATGGCGACCAACTTCTTCCTGCATGATTTCATTGAATCTTTGGACAACTGAGGGTGTTCATATCCTGGGTGGTCGCGTCTGAATCCAAGGCCGGGACTGTGCTGGTTTCTTGCAAGAGGTATAGTTTCATCAACATCATTTCATTTTAGTTTAGTATTAAATATATTTTTACCAAGGGTTGTTTGTTTACAATTTCCACATTTATACAGTTTATACTTGCATTGAAAGTGAGGTTGTAAGTCCTTATCCGCTTTATTTGTGCTTGAATTTCTCAGCTATAAAGGGGACTATATGGCACTGACTCATTTTCTACTAATATATATATATCTGTATACAAATTGACATCCTTGATTTGAGTAGTTTCTCGGCTCTATATTGAATAAATTTGAACAGTTTCTTAACTCCACTAAGGTTTATAGCCAGGTTTCCATGCATATATTTGTTGTAGGTATATTAATGCTTGGTAAATTTCATATGAATTAGTTTTTATGACAAATTTGCAAAAGTGAAAGCAATTATCACAAATTCTTACTGACAACTCAATCAATAAGTTGAATACTTGGTGTACAAAAGCAATAAATAACGATAGCTTAATTTATTTCAATAAAGCTTGCAAAGCATTAAATTATATAATGTTTTATTTATTCAGTCGGATATGAATCCATATATTAAGCTGACATTATAAAATGCTCATTCCAAATCAAATCAACATATAAACATGCGGGACTATTGCACATGAAAACCAGGCAACTTTGCATGCAATAATTTGGGTACGAAACCATAAAAATGCCAGCACATCTTGAATTTTGATTCATTTTTATAAGTTTTGGAAACTGAGAAAGAAAAACAATAGTAGGTACCTATACCTTGATTGTAGTATTGATTTTACTATCAATCTTTAACCCATGATCTGCATGTATGGTTAATGAATTAAACGTGTAAGTTCAATTTTCACTCATTGAGTGTATATATTCACTCAGGCTCATACTCGTAGTCGTTACAAACACACATGCATTCCCAATTATACACGCACGCATACATGGAATACACTCACTCACTTAACCTTGCACACCGGCACACATATATGAATACACACATGTACACAACAGAGCACCCAAACCTGTTTAGTTGTTTCAGTATTTGAGATATATATATTTTTTATATAATAGGAATACCTTGAAATGAAGCTTTTGAATTTACTAAAAAACCCTCGAGGGTACGCACTATCAAACGGTTGTACTTAAAACATCTGTCGGCAACGATTAATCTGCTTAGAAATTACTAAACAGTGAACACAATTAAATCATTTCAACCACGATTGTTTCATCCTTCCACGCAGAAATATTAGTTTTCCTCCACTTCTTCCATAACCACTTAAAAACCTTTAGAATCCCCAATATTGCTAGCTTTTCCCTCTTCCTTTCCTCGCTGTCTTCAACAGCTTCTCCTTTACTTATCTCAAATCCGATTAGAACTTCAATACCCCATCCATACGTGTATTCCAACCTTAGCACTAATATTCCAACCTTAACACCACTTTTTATTCATGATTTCCATTTTTACATTATTTTTTATGTGATCTTAAAAAGAGTGATGTTGCAGGTCAAATCAGATTGGGTTGAGACAAAGAACTGGGTCATATGGGCCAGATTCATCGGATCGTGACTTCAACCATATCCAATGCGATATTGATAGGGATGGGTTTTTCTGAACACTTGCTTGGTTGTGTTAAAACAACATTATGTCTTTTGTAACTTGGAGAAGCAAGCCATTGGAATGACGAACATGATAATGAAATCGATGATGACCATGAGACCGATTTATTTTGGAGGTAATTATAAAATCTTATATTAATATGTTAAAATGCTATTTTATAATTTATGTTATACAAATGTAAATGCCACACTCTTTCTAAGTTTACGATTTTTATGTTTATGTTTTTTTCTTGATGTCATGCTACCTATCAGAATTTGATGTTTATGCTCTATGTTTGTCTTCAAATTTAGGCACATAAACTATTTGTAGAAATCGAAGAACTAATACTTCACTAACCATGTTTCAAATGTTTTTCATTTACTATCCTTACCTAAAAAAATAGCAACTTGTTTTTTCATAGATGAATGTTGTATTTTTGTACCATTTGATGCCTAATTGATTGTTCTTAATATGTATTATTCACTGTTGTCGGTACATCATTAATAACTTCAGTTTGTAAAAGCCGCTGATACTATAGTTGGATATACTAAAGATACTAACCTTGCTTTAGGTAAAGCAATGAAGACATAATTCAGTTTCTTTTGATCTTTAGGCAAGGGAAGATATGAACAGTTTATGCATACAAAAATATAGTGGACTTTATAGTTTTCTGTTATTTTTAAGTATAGTACATGTATATATCGTATTATCTCAATAGGAACAAAATCACTAAGTAATGCACAATTTCACCTTTTTTTCATTACATGTACCCATTAACAAATATGAATTCACCATTGTTCTATATTTTTCAAATATACAAAATATCGTAAAAAAAACCATTCATCTTATACACACACTCTCACACTGACAAGCTTGCAAGAAATAAAATAAGCTGAAGAAAGGAAGGAGATTTTTGTAAATACTACCTATTTTGCAATAAATTCATCACTACGTCTTTGAAATTATTGAACTAATCCAACAAACATGTTACTAAACCAAGGACTATTCTGGCAACTTATTCCCATCGCTTTATTACGTTCTCCAAAACTCATCAGCCATTATTCAAAGATGTTACGCATCGATAACTTCCATCTTTTTTTTACTCTTCTTTCTTCATATGATCTCAAGCCATGAATTACATTAAGTTTCAGGTACTTTTGCAGTTCACTATTTTTGAAGAATTAATGCTTTTGTCCTACCTAATTTTTTCTACTCAAAATCCTAATTTTGACACACATATGAAATTCAATCACCATCGTCAATCTGAAAACTAACAACCGAAAAGAAGAATTACTAGGAGAATCTTCAAACTTTAATTCAGTTCCACAAAATACAAAGATCTGATCTACCCTTAATTTAATGGATAATGGACTATCCAATATGAAACAGAGAAATAAAGTAATAAAGAAAATGATATGATCTTAAAGTTGAAAGCTTTGGCAAAAGGAAAGAGTTAAATGAATTGATGTAATCTTCTTTAGGTATGCTCGTCTTAAATAGAAGTCGCCCATTTTCTCTTTGTTTATTATCGTAAAATCTCCCTTGATCAATTTCTTTACATATTTATAATTCTGCTATGTTATGTTGATTTACTATTTTCTTAATGTTTTACTGTTTTTTATAGCACTTTTTACATTTATGTATTGTAGGATATCTGTTTGATGAAATGTGCTTGCCAAATTCAGACTGATCATTTCTAACTGATCACTGATGAGCACTTCAAAAATATAAAAGATGCTATAAATTCATAGTTGGTTCGTAGCATGGACACAAGTGTTGATAGTACTAAATTAAAGATGCAATTTTATACTAAATGAGTTTTTCTAGAATTCAAGTTTGATACAATTTCTTATACTTACCATGTTCTGAAATCTTTTAAGGTAAGTGTAGCTGGAAATGTCATGTTCAAAGTATCATTTCGAGCGGGAATTCAAAACATGTAAGTTTCATGATCTCAATGACAGTCGATTTCAGGTCTCGCTTTTATGTATGCAATATGTGGTTTGTGTTAGTTGGTGTGAATTTATATATGATTCATAGTGCCTTTTTATATAAAATTACTATATAAAATGTGTTTTCATTCAAATCAAAGCATGGTTTCGTTCTCCATGGCTGCCAATAAAAAGTAGCATTGTCCTGTTTTCTCACCAAAAATGGTAACGTTTCATGTAAGCAATGCTGAAGTAATTTGCATGCTTAAAGAGCATTGTTGGAAAGCCCTATTGGAACTATCAATATATGGCATGAAAAAAATCATGTAAATGAGAACAAGCTGCTACGATAGCGATAACTAAGGAAAGAAGAGCTTCCTATTGCTGCATGCTATGAACGATCGGTTCTAAATACGTCAAGTTTCAATTATAACTACAACATGTTGGGGTATGAAATCATATTTTTTGCCCAAATATGATTGCTTTCTAGAAAAGAATAAAGTTTTCATCTCCATATTTCATGCAAATTGAATTTGCTTTAGCCAGATAATAATTAGTTTCTGCTAGCATTGAAACCAGATTAATCGCGTGTAATTTTATTATATCAATCTGTTTTAGTCATGTTTTCTAATGATGCACATATTTAACATAGCTACATATCTAGAAGCAATTTTTAAGAGCTTCATGGCTTCATATAATTCTATAATCACAGTTACTCATGAAAACTTTTTAACCAACCAAGAATTTGCTAACTATTTTTATGCACCCGATGTGCCTTTGTATTTTATTATATAAACAAATACCTTATTTTTGAAGTATCATTTTCTAAATCCCCACTACAATCTAATATTTGTTGAACATGCATAGTTAGTACAATTTTTGTTGTCCATGTGGTTTTACATGAATTCTTACTACTAATTAATGATATAAGGGTTGAATATTTTGGTTCAATGCAATTTTATGTATACTCTACGGGGACTAAAATGGAGAAGAGTATTATTTGAGTTATTTACACACTGATTACATATGTTATTCTGTTGATGGTAATGATCGAAGATAAGAATAAAAGTTGATTGATGCTTTTGGAAAGGAAGTATAATTATCCATCTTAACCAACAAACTTTCAAAGATGCTAGCCGTAGAGCAAGTAATTTGACATACCTATTATTTCTACGTCGTTGGGTAAAATGTAGGCATAACCGAATAAGTATGATTTTCTAAATTTCTTGGTGGTTGATGCACCAAAACAAAAAATAATTTCAGTTTTTACGTGTTTATTATTATTTTCAATGTAGAAAGAAGTTAGGTCAAGTATTTCTTTGCACTAAAAAAATTTATTGCACTTATTTCTTTGCATACGTCCAACGGACGTGCCATACCTACTAGTATATATAGCAAGAATACCTCCATTTGAAGCTTTTTCAATTACTAAAATGTCCATTTCACTTTATACTATATGGCAAGGATATTGTTGTCATTAGGCTGTCAATGTTCTCCATTACAATTGAAACATTTCTTCTACTGCATATGATAAAAGAACCATCGATTTCTTCCTTAGATCCGATTCCTAAATCGCTTAGATCTCATTTGCATAGAGTTACTCTTCCCTCGGGCACTTTATTTCCACTTTCCACCGTGGATAAAAATCCTACCGCTTTTAATCTCTCTAACTTTTACGTTTTTGATCCACTAAATTTCAAAACTGAGCATGGATCGGTACATCTGTTTTCAGCAAAAGTGGTAGTGGCGGAGGAAGCAGAAGTTAAAATAAATATGCTAGAAGATTCCTTAACGCACAGTCAGAACAGATTTAATCGAAGGTTATCCGACGTTAAATTAAGGTACTCTCTGGATGTAGGTATGTATTCTTCTGCGGATCCTTGGTACTCTTTTTCAACGACCCATAGGCTTCACAGAATGGCTATTTTAGAGGACACAATCAATTCATTGAATGATTTTTTTCTGAAAATTTTGAGTTTGCCTATTTAAAAGTTTGCAATCATAATACGCCTGAGAAGAAATCTGAAAAGTGGAAATATCGAGTTTGCCTATTTAAAAGTTTACAATCATAATAAGCTTAAGAAGAAACCTACGAAGTGCACTGGGAGTATATGGTATGTGTACACATGCGTAAACAAAGTCTTTGCTTCTTATGTATGAAAACCTATCACTAAAGCTCAGAAGTCCATATGTAACGTGTGTTTTAGTTATTTATGCATAGAATGGAAATTGGAAAGATAAGGGTCTGTTTGGTTTCCCATTTTCGGATGATTTTTAGTTTTGAATTTCAAAAAATAACGAAAACTTGTTTGCTTTGCCCTTTTGTAAAATTCAATTTTGAAATCAACCATTTTTCAGGATAGGCTTAACATAGAAAATTGAAAACAGGTTTTTTTTGTTTTCCAAGTTTTAAGCCCAATTAAAAAAGCCTGATATCTCAAAACTCAAATACAAAACAAACGTGACAATAACCCAATTTCTTTTCTACGGCCGCAAAAATGTGAAATTATATAGTGAGTCAAATCGTCTTCTTCTTTAGATTTTCTCCTAAAATCATCGAACTTAGGTAAATTCAATTCTTATTTATTACTTATCTCGTTTGCTACAGTCTAATAATAGTTAGGGTTAAATATTCGAATGATTTGATGATCTGGTTTGATTTATTTTTTGTGAATTAGGGTTTAGCTTCTTGGGTTAATTTATATACTCGATGGTAGGTGCTTGCAATTTATTTAGGTTATGGTAGGCTTGTCATGCTATTCAAGATGATTAAGAACATCATATTATACTCAATCATTTAGCAAGTTCATGGTTGTTCCATTATTTATAGAAATGAATAACTTTACACTCTCAAAATGTAGTTCATGGTTTCTATATCTGTTCTGGCCAAAATGGTACATAAATACACCAAAATTTGAATTCAGCGTAAGTTTCTAATGGTACCTTTTAGTGACAACAATTTATGTTATGCATTTATATATAGCTCTAGTATACTTAATTTGGTTGTTACAATGATATTAATATACTTTGACTGTTTACATTTATAGGTTTAGTGTGATAAGTATTTTGTGGTTGAATTCAACTTTATGTTATGCATGACAATAGTTAGTGCATGACACGATGCCAACATTTGTGACTTTTTTTTCTATTTCCTGGATTTATGCTCTTAAAGCAGTATGCAAAGTTGTGTACAAAATTTGGTTGGTGAACAAGTAAAAAGGACTGGGTAATGGTAACAAAGGTTATTACTGCAAAAAGTTAAAGAGGTTGCTTGATTATGAAAATAGACTTACATACTAAACATTCTCGATGATAAGTTTAGTGGATGTTAATCAAAATACATTATGCATGGTGGGCTGCATATAAAAGATATATCATTAGTGCAATATGTTTGCTTTGATTGTATCCAATCTATGTTTATGTTTGATAAATTTTCAATAAATAATATATAGGATCATATACCTATTATTTGCTAAATGATATTTCAAATTTAGCTGATTAGAAGACAGTCCAGTTTTTTTTCCATTGCCTATGAAAAGGGTTATTTCGCCATATGGTTATGTTGCTACTAAAGGAATTCTCCGTTTCATACATATTTTTAAAGAATCTACTGTTCAGGATTGTATTGTGTTCTCTATCGTGTTAACCTTGAAAGTGATAGACGAACATGTCCCATTACTCTTGCTCAATTAATTAAAACTTTTTACAAGCATATGTTGAAATATGTTAAACTTAAAAGAGGATTCGATTATGAGTGCAATGGCAGAAATAGTTTATCAAAGGGAACTGCATTTGGAAGATAGTGCGCAGGTGGAGCAGAGCAACAACATATTGGTGCTTCAAGTGCACAAGAGGTCAACCATTAGGCACACAACCAGTCGATTGCTATGGTTACATGTATATATAGAAAAGTAACTGATTGATTAAATGAATGATTGATAACCTTTGACAGATTGACCTTTTAGGCCTTAAATTTTCCATTTCATGTAAACAATAGATCGCTTGATTCCTACTGGTCGACCGTTTAAAGTTTGTATCTGTTACTTTGGGCTTGTCTTTATTTCGACTCATCTTCTATGATTGTTAACTTACATTGCTCTTACAAGAAAATGGCACCTAACGTGAGTATGGATAACT
This sequence comes from Allium fistulosum, assembly GCA_030737815.1. NCBI lineage: Eukaryota > Viridiplantae > Streptophyta > Magnoliopsida > Asparagales > Amaryllidaceae > Allium > Allium fistulosum. The sequence goes on from JASFAW010000015.1 coordinate 7,230,216, forward strand.
TGAGTATGATTGTTTTCTAGTTTACAAAATAATGTGCATGATTATTTGTTGCTCAGAAATGGATGTGGCCTTCTGTATCTCCATGCAAGTGGGTTCTTTGTTGCTCAGGTCTGACTGCTATGGAGAAGGTAAGAATGCACATCTGTGTATATATACAATATATGCAACCATTCATCCAATAACCACTTGTAATTGCTCTTATATGATACAGATACATGCGCATATAAATTTATGCTTATCCTTATGCACCAATTCATGCACTCATACATAATATTTTCTTTAAGGATGTCATGTCCGAATTTACAAAGTTGGCTGGCATACCAATTGTGCAGGTCATTTTGTTTTGATACTTGGTTTCAGTCAAAACACATTTGCTTGTAATCATCTTCTTGTTTCTTTTTCATAAAAGTTGGCAATTAACTGTTATAAGCTGTAGAGTTTTTTGTGTATACAATCATCTAATTTTGTTTAATACCTTTATAAAAAGTTACTTTTATGCAGAGTAATGTGTTATGAATCTAATGATGACTCTAGTTTGACGATGATTTTATATTTACGGATTATTGTGATGAATTGCTCGGTGATATGTTAATGATTAGTTAATTTAATTATATACTGTCAGTAGATATTGGTACTTTCATTATTTAGATGTAGAGCTGAAGTAGGTACATAAAATGTTAAAACATCTATAATTTTATTGCATGTAAGGGAAGGATTATATCTTCTGTATAGATTAGTCATGCATGTATATACATATATATATAATGTTTATATAATTAAGATTAATTAATTAAAAGATAGTCTTGGACATAGTCGATACACTACAAAGCAGCACGTAGAAGCCAAATATAGAGTTTATTTTCTTACGTTCATTCAAAGTTTGATTCCCCTTTGTCAACTAACACCAAAGAAAGAAAGAGTGCCTGAAGTTAGCAAGACATACTTTATAAATTTGTGATCCTTCTTACAAAATATTGATTCACTTTCTCGTAGTATTTTCAAATAGACAAGTTCAAATATTGATAATCTAAGGAGAAGTCCCAATATTGCTAATCTCTTTCTCTTTCTGACTTGTATGAGCAGGTGGAAGTATCCAAAATTTCAGGAAAAATTTGCTTTTATTCAACAATGATGATAAATTGATGCAACTGTGATGACATTATGCTGAAAGGTCTTCTTATCCCATCCCACAAGCAAGGAGTTCTTATTGCTATTGTCTGAAATAACAAAAGCATAGAGATGACTAATTTAATAAATTATGAGAGTGATTAGAATACTTGCATAGAAATGACTAATTTTAATGAATTATGAGAGTGATTAGAATACTTTTGTTGATGAATGATGCATTGTATTGATTACTAAATTCATCATTTTACAGTAGAACAACAATGTTGTATGAATGAGTTTTGCATAGTTATATGTTCATGTAATATTATATGCAATCAAATCAAACATCATGAATTTCCATTCAATGTTGTAGTTTAATGTAGATTTCAAAAAAGCCATTTTCGTTTTGGGCTTCTTGTTCAAAAACAATTTTTCAAAATAGTCAAACCAAATGCAATTTCCAAAACGCTAAAAACATTCAGAAGGGAAAATTGAAAATGAGCTTCAAAAACTCAAAACTAAAAGATGAAAATGAAAACAAACAGGGCCTAAGTTATTGAATGTATTCGGGTCTATGAAGTTCCATTGAATATTTTTGAATGATATTGTTTTTTTTTGGATAATGCCCATTAAGTCGTATATTTTGCTACAGTAAATAAATAAGTTATTCACCAGAGTTGATGCATGCATGTTCAGACGAATGATATAAATATCAGGAACCCCTATTTTCAATTAAAATAAATGTGTGTGCACTTGCATTATTTCCAGATAATAAACTAAAAGTAGGGTATTCATGTTATTATTCTACAATTTTGCCATCAAATGAATTTAATCATCTTCTAGTGGAACCTACAGGAACTAATTAAAAGCACTGTTAGAGTTATGATAGCTAAAACCTATATTTTAACATGTACCTGCTTATAGGGAATGCTGACTGTTAATTATAAATAACTATAGAGATTACTTAATTATTAAGGATGTATATGTATAGTTTTGATTGACAGAAAATGAGATATATCATTAATAAAGCATGATCTAAATCCCATAACATGTTCAAAATCAAATACTCGCAGTCATGTTAGTGATGTAGCAGTCTTCATGAGGTTAGTAGGGGAAAATTTTAACTAAATTATGTTGTGATGCGCACAGAGAAGAAAATTATTTTCTACTTTATATAGTACGTTTCTGATATATGAGCAGTAATGCTTTTGATTTCTAGATTTAGTTATTTGTACACACATATTCAACCACATTAATTATTTGACAGCATTCATTGCCTTTTAGCTTACAACATTATTGGAACTTAAGGTATGTCTTATCAATTAAATTTTGGTTAATTTAATTTACCATTTACAGTGTGGATTTTTCCATAAGCATTCCAATAAAATGACATTTGAGTATATTAATTTTTACAAGAAATTATTGTCAAGGACAAAAAATTTCAGCATTTTTGCTTCAAGGACATGCCTTCAATATTTTATCCTGAAGGACAACTTTCTTTAGGTATCAGTTTTTAGTCATTGATAGCAGTTTTTAGGTATCAGTTTGTAGTTATTGGTAGCAGTTTTTAGGTATCAGTTTTAGCTTGGTAGCAGTTTTGTTGTCCTTATGAATAATTTTGGAAAATATTTGTCATTATGAATAATTTTTAGAAGAATGTTTGTCCTTATGGTAAAAATATTGAGGTTGTGTCCTTGAGGCAAAAAATATACAAATCTTTGTCCTTTAAATTAATTCCCCCTTAATTTTATATGTATTGTGTAATATAGGAACATTTAACTTTTCCATTTCCTTTATTCCTTACCATGTATGATATGTTTGTTTTTTCCTTGAATTAAATTTGTATTTTAAAATACTAAATTATTTGTTAATCAAGATGTCATTTTTCATTTGTTCTTACAGTTGGATAGCTTAGCATCTTCTATTTGCAACTCTTAAAATGTATGATACAATGAATTTTTAGTGGTGGCTCTATATTTGAGGTCTGCACAAATGATTAATTGGGGCAATAGATTGATACAAATAATTGGGCCATTGCCTCGAAATTGAACATTTTTTGGGTTCATTTACAGCTTTTGATTTCATGTCCACAATCTTCATATTTAAATTCACATAAATTTTGGTAAATTAATGTACCCTTCACTGTGTCATTTAAATATAATGAAAAAAATAAAATAGAAGAATCAAATAATTCTATGATTTCTCCCATTTTAGTTTTATCCCATACTACAATATATGAACTGAACACGGTGGTATTTTACTGGAAAATACACATTATCATATTCCCACTATATTGATCATTAATAGTTACTATAATTAATACATAAATTATGCTTTGTTATCATCATCGCCATTAATAAGTGTGCTTTGTACAAGTAAAATATAATTATTAAGGAATATAAAGTTTATAGATTGATATGTTTACCACCTTAGTTCTTATAGAATATGCATATGAAAAATTACTTAATAAACGTTTGGTAGGTCCAAAGCTTTTGAATGATGCTATATTAGCTTAATAAAATATGATAATTCGTTCTCAATTAGGCATGAGACATTTAGTTATGCATGTGGATTCTATTTACATAGGATAAACTGCTTAATGTGTTAGTATATTGAATTAGCAATATTATGGAGACTTATGTTCTTATACCATGATATTATATGTTCAGCTTTTATCGTTTTGAATTTTTCACTTCGCATATATGTGCTTTACGTGTGAATTTGTATATATTTTCTTTTGTAATACTTCTTAAGTCTAAGATGCAAATCTACATGAATAATGGTTAAACCATGCAATTTGGTTTCATGTTACCATATATCAATCATTAAAGAATTTGTCTATCATAATTGTGCCAAAATTTATTTTTCTATCTTTTTAATAAGGAAGACACACTAAAATTTCAGTAATAGTAGGAAAACATAAATTGTCCATGCTAATTTGTTCAGCGCATGCTATAATAATGCCTGCAAAATATCTTCAATACCCATTAAGGTTTAGCTAAAAGTTAGCCCAGTTTTGCAGTATATGCAATCGTTTTTTATCAGTATGCAGTAATTGATCGCCAATACCTTATCTTATGCAATGAATAATCAAGAAGCAGCACATGTTGTGGTTCAGACCATTTTTTGGTAAGGTAAAATCATAATTTAATGATTATATTTGATAATCCATTAGTGTGTGCACATGATTCATTATTTATTAGCTGGCAACATGACTTTTTACAGTAATTTGATTGTGTCGAGTTTATTTTAAATGTGGAGTTTATGATGGATTGATCCTAGGTTCGACCACTTCTAAAAAATTCTTCAATCCATGAATATATTATTGATAGTTTATGAAATCGCAACTCAAACAAATTGTAATAACCATGTTATACAATAGATCATTTGATATATCATATTCTTATGTAGATATCGTGTATCTAAACATAAACCAATGCCAAATATAAGAGGTGTAATTAAAAAAGGAAAATTTGAATATGTATAGACTATTAGCTCTAAAATGATGTTTGTACCATCTTACTTCATGGGATTTTACTTCTTAATGTCAAACCAGAACTCCAACTTAGCTTCCATAGTGAAAGACATTGAAATGTTAGAACTCCTAAAAAAGTTTGTATATATTATTACTAGCAATTCATGTTAAATCTTCAGTAACATGAGTCCTTGATAACATTTACTTAATGAGCTTTATGGCGTAATCCTCAATTCTTAAATATTAATATTACTTATATTTCTTCTTTTCAACATATATATTAATTAATGGTTATAATTTGAAACACAGCTTTATGTCGAATATAGCGAACAATAGTTTTAAAGTTTAACTATCACATTAACACTATGGTTTATGTCAAAATATCCCTTAAATAATATTTTTAACTCTTCCATTTATATCCTTTTAGTTATTTACGTTTGTCTCAAACTCGGCAAAAGGAGGAAAGAAAATGATTAATAAAGAAATGGTATATTACTTGCCATTTATACTTTCATATTAGTTTATTAGACGTTCATGTTTCTCATAACCATCTTTAGAGATACTTCAAGTATTAAATTTGTTCACAATATATATTTTCTCTTCGATATCTGCACAATAAAAAAGTTTATGCATATACGAATACATCAAGTTTTGTGTGCATTTGTACATGCTATTTCGCACTGAAAAAAAATTAACATATGTTTCTCTTTGCGCACGTCCAACGGACGTGCCATACGTACTAGTTTATTTAAATTTAAAACTTAGACTTAGTCAAATTACGTAAGATATTGTACAAAGTTAAATTTAATATTTATTAAATATTACTTTTGAAATTATAATTATAATAGTGTCTGTGTGTGTGTTAATATTAAATAATTAAATAAGGCTATATATATATGCCCAAGATATACATAATAGATATAAATCGCAATATCCACACATTTATACATTAAATCTTGCTTGTATCTGTTATATTGTTAAGTTATATTGTATTTATCATTTGCATGTCATCAAATTTATATTTAAATGTATCACATATATTTAAATTATACATCAAATATATTTAATTAATAAAGATTAATTAAATAAAATGTAAAACATTCAAAATAAAATATGATTTTATTAAATAACTAGATTGGATCTAAGGTTAAGTAATAGGTCCATTAAGATCCAATTAGAGATTTTTTTGAAATTTACCCATTTCGCTTGTTGCCAAACGGGCCAGTTCCAACACCGGAGGTATAAAACCCATCAGCTGCAAGTGGATCTTTAAGAAGAAGATTGATATAGATGGAAATGTTGAGACAAACAAAGTAAGGTTGGTTACGAAAGGTCTCCGTCAAATTCAAGGTGTTGATTATGACAAAACGTTTTCGCTAGTCATCATGCTTAAATCCATTAAGATTCTACTCCCAGTCGCCGCATACTATGACTATGCAATTTGGAAAATGGACGTCAAAACAAATTTTCTAAATGGTGATTTAGAAGAGAAAGTTTATATGTCGTAGCCATACGGTTTTGAGGCTAGCGGGAGCGATGATAAGGCATGTAGACTCTTAAGATCTATTTACGGTCTTAAGCAAACATATTGAAGATGGAACAAATGTTTTGATAAGGTAATAAAATAGTTTGGTTTCTATTAGAACACAGTGGAAGTGTGCATATAACAGAATAACAAACATGGTGATATAACATTCTTAGTTCTATACGTCGAGAATTAGCTACCGATTGGTGACGATGTACCAATGTTAAAATCAGCGAATGCGTGGTTGTCCAATAACTTCTCGACAAAGAAATTAGGTGAAGCATCCTACATACTAGGAATTAAGATCTATAGAGATAGATCGAAAAGGATATTTGATTGTCCCAATCTATGTAAATAGATATCATACTAAATCAATTAAGAATTGAGAATTCCAAAAGCGGAAATGTTCCAATGTAACATTGAATTGTCCTTTCTAAGAAGGACTCCCCATCCATGAATGAGGAAAGGAAACGCATGAGTTGGATTCATTATGCTTCGGAAATAGGATCGATCATGTATTCTGTGTTGTGTAATAGGCTAGATATCTCTTTTGGACTAGGTGCAGTAAGCCGATATCTGTCTAATCCGAGAGAAAACCATTGGATGGCTGTCAAAGTCATCCTTAAGTATTTGAGAAATACAAAGGATTTGTTTCTGATTTACGAAGGCGGAGAACTCCTTATGAAGGGGTATTCGAACGTTAGTTTTTAAAGTGATATCGGTAATAACAAGTCATTCTAAAGGTTTGTCTTTACTTTCAATGAAGGGGCCGTTAGTTGGAAGTGTTCCAAATAGTAAGTTGTGGTAGACCATGGAGGCTGAGTACATCTCCTTGAATGATGCTACAAAAGAAGTAGTATGGACGCACAAATTGTAACAACTCGCACTTCCCGATACACCGATCCAAAGCTCAGTGTAGCTTTCGGCCTTGTGTCGTGCCGAGAATTACGAGCATTGGGATTTTAAAACATTATAGAGCATAATTATAAGGGTAAGTTCTAAGACATTCTACACTTTTAGATCTCACGGTAGAATGAATTAAATATATGTACACAAAAATAGACTTCTCAGAAAACAGTCTCCAAAATACTTGTTTTACATATACTTTGTTTTCAAAGTACAATATAAGTTTTACAGACATTTAATATAGTAAGTGACTTTAAGAGGAACAATGAATAATATGAGAACTCTAACGTGAAGCTCATTTCTCCACGTATAATGCCCAATCAATTGCTAACCTGTCATTCTATGGTGGGGAAAAGTGGAAAGGAGGGAGTGGGTCAGACAAAAGTCTGGTGAATGAGTACAGGTTTAATATGTGATGATCATGTGCAGTTAACTTCAAGACTGTTCTAAACGACATAGGGTGTACTACCACCGGTGTCTATGAATTCCTAAGGTCCATTACCTAAGGGTTCTTGTTTAATACATATCTACACTATTGCTTATGTAGACTACTACAAGGATTGAACTACGGATCAAACCTTACACTAACGATCGGATAACGCTCTTAGAGATACCTAATAAGAAATCACCACCAGTAGGCTACTGTGGAAACCCCCTTTTCCACTAATAATAATGTGGAACTGCTCTCTCATTAATACCTATATCCATCACTTCGCCTGGAGAGGAAGAACCCCGAAATGCAAACTCACTATGTGACTCATCGTATGCACCCACCGTTCACCTCTCGATTGTAGTGAAAAAATGCCCCTTATCGTATTGCACCGCCGTCCACTTGTACCATATCGTGCTAAAACCGTGCGTAGAAGAACTCCCGCTAGAACCGACCTCCTTTCTTCTCTATAGTCTCTTATCGTATTGCGCCGGGCCTGACTGTCCTTTAGAATCCTTCGTTATCACCGGGCTCACTCACCTGGTGTCTCCATCAGTGCTGCGCGTCCACTACGAAACACCCCCTGAGTGTCTGCGAAATACATCGCCATAATCAACTCTTAGCTCTTATTTGGATATATAACTGTTACCCAAACCACGATGACCTATTGTCCTTTGCTAGGGAACCAGCTTTCCAACTATTTCTAGCATGTGTATGTGACGCCCCACCTCTATACTCACGCTAGCCAAGGATACTACGGGGTAATGCCGTCGACTAGCACGAAGAATAAGGCTGTTGAGGAGCGACCATCTGTGTAATTGCTTTGTGCGAGCACCGATATGTCGGATAATATAACTTACATTTCATTTCAAGAGGAAATACGACATATCAAATACAAACTCAAAGCTACCACACAGTGGCTAGGTGGACCTCAGAAACAAATATAGAAATAAACATAACACAAATCAGTCACAGATATTCATATCACAAAGGCGGAAACAGATATGAATACAACACATAGAAGTGTACATCAAAGTAGTGGTCAAACTAGATCCACTACATCACAAAGAATATATACAAGTGCTAGACAAAAGAATAAATATACATCAAGGAGTCTCTAACTTGAATGTATACTAACAAAACTACTATGCTAAAGCAGTTAGCCAAAAGTCAGGTGAAGGACCCTGATAAGAAGTCAAGCAGAAGCACCTAAAACATCTCGGTCTGACCCGAGTATTATTTAATAAGAAAATAATAAACAGATCAGTATAGCTATAAATATCAGATAAAATAAGATACGATAAGAGATATGACCAAAAAGTATAATAACAAAAAAATGCCATACTATGTCAAGTATACATCAAATAATAATCAAAAATCATATAATATCTCAAATCATCTCAAAACACCAAAAAGAATCACATTCTTTAAATTATTCACCAAAACACAAATATTGATAGAGCTTATCAATTCAATCCACAAAAATTAGTGAAACACAAATTCTAGAAATCACAACGAGAAATCCAGAAATCATAAAAGGGGGGAGGCCTATCACAAACGGGAGCATGAAAACTCACCAACACGTGTATCACAAATGAGCCGGAGCTCCTCCAAACAGGGTATAGTCCCCCATTGCGGACTTTGAGTCGAAACTCCTCCAAATGAGCCGAAGATCCTCCAAACAGGGTATAGTCCCCCATTGCGAACTTTGAGCCGAAGCTCCTCCAAATGAGCCGAAGCTCCACGAACGGTCCAAAGACCATGAGTCGCTAACCCATAAAAATGAGACGAAGCTCAAAAGAACGGGGTATAGTCCCCCACGTGGACAAAGAGACATCGCACATTGCTAGTCTAAACCATAAAATGATCATCATCGATCATCAAGAAGTGTCGATTACACTAAGCTAGTAAATATAAGAGTTTAGCTTCATGTCCCATAACCACTTGCTTAACTCAAATATTTACGAACAGATTGTAGATTTCCACTCGAAAATTATCACAAGAGTTTCAATCGAACAAGTCAAAAAATTAACCGACGAAGTAAACGCAAACGTTTCATACCACTTGTTTTTCCAAGCCGTTTAATTAGATTTTCTCATACGAATGAGGTAAATGTTTGTATATACTAATAGATTAGAAAACGGTTTTATAAACGATCTTTGTATTAAAAATAGAGTTGAAATCATCTTTGTAAAAGAGTTGAATATTTACTACTAGTATAAAAACCTTTGTATTTTTTAGTGACAAATCACAGAAATGATTGTAGAAACAATCAATCATCAAAAATTCACTTACAAGGACGTGAACCAAATCCATATGAATCGATACCGAAGCCATCAAAATGGATATTCCCAAAAATCCCGAAATGGAGTCATCAAAGTCGATAAAAAATGATAACAACATATCGGATAATCACGAATCGATAAAAATTGGAATCCCACACAAAATAGGCAAATTGGGCTGAGACAAGCAGATTCAGACGTCTGACTTGTATATTTTAGACGTCTGAACCTGGGGTTCAAGCAATACTTTGCCTAGGCCAATGATGGCCAAATCATATCGGAAGCGATCGGATGAGTGACGATGGCTAGGGGTTTACGCCAAATGACTACCCAACCTTAAAGACTCACCAATACACTCCGACCAACATGTCCAAACATCCATATAATGATTTTTCATAGATTTTGACTTCAAACACCAAAAATTGGAATATTCATCAAACCAATTCAATTCAAAAGCAAATAGACAAGGAATAGATGTTAGGAATTGCTACCTAATGTAATCTATATCTTGCAAATAATATAAACCCTAAGATCTAGAATTACATGATTATCACATAAGTAATGAATTAATAAAACATACCTCCAGACATCTTGTATACGAATCAGCAATGGTTGTTGTCGAAGGCTGTATCAATGGATAAAGGAGAATAGTTTCTCTCTCTTTTCCTATATTTTCTTTATGTGTTTTCTTATCTCCTTTGTGATGGGCAAAGGTTAATATTTATAGGCAGAGAGAGGACCAAATTTCCAGATTTGTAGACTTAATATTGATCGTCCATCAAGATCAAGATGAGAGAAATTAACGCTCTAGATTATAACTGTTTTATTTATTAGCATATTAATAGGAAAACCCTTTAGATTCTATTGACCACATAATGAGGAAGGAAACGTTTGAGGAAGGAAACGGTTCATTAATGTACCACATAATGAAGAAGGAAACATTTCGCATTAATTTCCTTACAAAACGGTCAAATTTCCTTAAAGTCTCCCACTTGGTCAATAGTAAAATCCATTAATGTTTTCATATTAAGGTCATAAGGCGCGCATGATATGCTAAACTTTTCTTTAGTCAGTTATCATAAGTGTCTTGGCTAATCTAGTGGTCAATGGAAGTCATGATGTGTACACGTTATTTTGCAACATGCTTACTTCCATGTACTATGACATTGACGACTTTCATAACTAGATCGTAAATGAGCATAACTTAATGGTCACATAATGTCTTGAAGCAAAAGACTGTTTCTGTTATCATTTATCTAAATGTAAATGTGTACACATTATAAAACAGAAATAAAAGATGTCTAAATTATTAAGAGCTCAATAATTGTTATGTCTAGATAAGTACAAAATAAATGGCATAATAAGAAGATAATTAGGAACTATCTGCAAGACCCATGCTATCAGTATGTCTCTGAAAGGTCTTTAGAGGTAGTCCTTTCGTGAATATGTCTGCCACTTGTAAGTCTGTACTTATCGATTCAACAATAATTTTCTTTAGTTTAACATCTTGCTTCAGTAGTAGGTATTTAAGGTCCATGTGTTTGGAACCTTTGGTTATCCTATCATGCTTGGAGAAAATGGTTGCAGCTTCATTGTCGCAGTAGACAGTTAGTGGCTTAGAGATAAAACTTAAAGTGCCAAATTGTGAGACAAAATTACGTAGCCATGTTCCCTGAATTGAAGCCTCATAACATGCTACGTATTCAGCCATCATGGTGGATCCGAAAAGCATCTCAGATTTCTGGCTTTTCCATGATATTGCACCTCCACATAAGAGGTACACATCACTACACCACAGATAGGATTTTGGCGCAACCTTAGGCGGCACATTTGATACAGCTATAAGCCGTATCAAATTTTAATACGGCTATAAGCCGTATCAAATTTTAATACGGCTTAAAGCCGTATCTATATTATTTAATACGGCTGTAAGCCATATTAAAATTTGATACGGCTTATAGCCGTATCAAAATCTGTGCCTCTTTTCGTGGGAAAATTTTCCCCAAAACGCACACCCTCCCTCCTTTTTTTTTATTTTCAGCTTTATTTTTTCCCCGTGCTTATTTAGGGTTGACGATCTTCTCGAATTCTATCACTGCTCTCAGGTAACCTCGATCGATCGAACGTTCCGCGTCTTCTCGAATTCGATCACTGCTCTCAGGTAACCTCGCTTTGTATTTGTTAGTGCCTCTTTAACAACACCGTACCTAATTCTATTACCTTGCTGCATTCTAGTATCAAACAAAATCATGATTCATTTTGCTGCATGTTATATATATCGCTAGTAAGATTGTTTAAGTTTTGTCTTTTGTTTCTAGTGACCAAATCATGTGGACAATCTTCTAGTGATCTAAATGATTGTGAAATCGAATATTGATTTTAGGACGGGAATAAATGCATTTGATAGTGATTTTAGACTGTAACCAAGAAAGTCTGACATTTTAAGATTTCCGAACCTTTCATCTCTAGGAACAAAAATGTCAAGGCCTGTTAATAGTAACCTCCAAGGTGTATCTAATTAGCATCCAATCCTTTCCCTTCATAGCTATTCTAGTTAACTTTCCAATCCTTTCCCTTCATCGAATTTCTAAACTTGTATCATATTTGAGAATTTTGATGTTGGCGTTTGATATTTTAACCTAGATTTGAAAGAAGCTGAAGAACTCAGTAGAAAATAGAATGAAGAAAACAATGTAGAAAGGCAACTCTGTCATTTTTTAAGGTTAAACTCAGCAAATTGAAATATAATTTACTATGTGTGTTTTATCATTTATGAACTAGATATGCTAATATATGTCATGAAATTCTTGGGTAAAAATTGTATATGGACGATCAACATAATTTATGTGTCACTTCGTCATTATTCTTTTCATAGAATCTGGTTGGTTTAATTTACTTTTGAATACATGTCAGGTTCAAGAGCAAATTTGCAAATTTGCCAAGAAAGGACTAACTCCATCTGTATGTATGTATGTGTGTTCATAATTCATAGTAAGACTCAACTAATTACTAACGTATGATGCTATGCATGACTTGCACCTGAGATTCCCGAGGATCTATACCATTTGATTAAAAAAGCAATTGCTATCAGAAAGCATTTGGACAAGAACAGGAAGGACAAGGATTCTAAGTTCAGACTCATCCTTGTTGAGAGCAGGATCCATCGTCTTGCACAATACTGCAAGAGGACCAAGAAGCTTCCACCTTTCTGGAAGTAGTAAGTGTTTTCAACTTTTTTTGCTAATGAACCAGGAACTATATGACACTGTCTTTACTCTGGCTACTAAACTGGTTTGATTTGTCTGCATCATTTTTTTTATCTAGTTTAAAACTCGTGTCCTCTAATTAGTTGAGTTTGCTATCATTTGATTGCTAAAGCCCTTGCCTTTGTTTTTAATATGTTTTAGCTTTAGGCTGTTACCATTTAAAATATGGGGTACCCTTTTTGGCAGTAAGCTGACATAACATATCATACTGTTAACATTACCGGTACCGATTTGTCACTGTACTAAGGTTAGTATAGTGAAAATTATTAACTGTTAAGTAATGACTGGTAACTTTTTTGTGTGAAAAAAAATCAAAAGTTTGTTATATTTTTTACATTGTAGTAGTATAGTTTATGCTTTATCCTTTTAACTGGTTTTGAATGATTACGTATCAGGTGTATCAGGTGTTGTCGTAACCCAAATTAATATAGTGGCACTTTTACTTTCATTAATATGTGCATGGTTAAAAATTAATCCTTTCCCTTCATAGCTATTCTAGTTAATTCTAGTTAAAAATTAAATGTCGACTATTTGAACAGGAGCAGGTCTGCAATTATAAATCGACTCCAATACAGCAAGAATCCAAATTAAAATGATAAAAGTCGAATTCAAGTAGTCAAAAATAAGCAACCATCATTATGTAATTATGATGCGTTGTGGATAAATTTTGATATGATTTTGGTCATATGCTGCATCGACTAATTAATGTTGCAAGTATACCATGTCTAATACAATAGTCAATCTTATGCTATTTTGTATTATTTTGATCTCCTTGCATAATTTATAGCTTGGTGCTAGTGTTGTATATGGTTCTGACATTGTATATGGTTTTGACATTGTTGTATAAGTGGATAAAATTATTGTTAATGGCAAGGATAAAATTTTTTGTTTGGAATTGCATCGACTAATAATTTACAGCTTGGTGCTAATGTTGTTTGGAATTTTAATTTTTTTAATTCAATTTATATATACATTTTGATATGTGTTTTTCGTAGGAGGTATAACTCCTATGTGAAAAGTACTAGATTTCAACCTAGAGGCAGGGCTACCACCATGGAAGTAGTTCAAAGTTTTAATCTATGGTTACGTAATGAGATGTTAAAGACCATCGATGTTGATCCAACTCTGTGGCGGTTAGTGCATGGGCCGAAGTTCATAACACGTAGTTATATGAAGTACAAAGTGAATGGATTTTCATTTTCCACGAAAAAGTACGAAGACCGTATGGTAACACAAAATAGCGGTGTATGCATGAGAGCAATTACAAAATTTAGAGCGAGTGGCAAGGATAAAAATTATATGGAAGTAGAAACAACGTATTACGGAGTCATTCAACAGATACTTGAGTTGGATTACACTGACTTCAAACAAACAGTTTTTTATTGTGATTGGGTAAAAGTCGAGGATAAGGTCAATGGTTGCAAAATAGATCCCATTTCAAACCTCATCATGGTAAATTTAGAGAAATTGAAGAACAAAAATAACGTGAATGACGAGCCATTTATTCTTGCATCAGAAGCGAGTCAAGTTTTCTACTCAAAAGATTTAAAAAATAACGGATGGTATGTGGTCTTGCATACACCAAAACGGTTGACTACAAATGTGGATGACATTGAGTTCCCTACCGTCTATCAATCAGCTTTTGAAGACAATGAAAAATTAGAAGACCTTACCAAATCCATATGTTAACTTATTAGTATTCGTACATCACATGATTGTGTGTCTGTATATTTTTAATTGCACGATTGTGTGTATGTATGTTTTGAATATTTTATCCATTCCAATGCAATTCCAGGTGTTGTCACTTAATAATTTTGTATGTGCAAGTGTGTTATATTATGGAGTGTTGACATTGATACATCTATAATTATTATCGTGACTTATTAAAATAATTAGTAATATTATATTTTGCAGAAAACTATGTCAGAAAATCCACCATCTTCACATTCGTCATGTTCAGAGGCGAAGAAAGTTGATCAAAACTTACTTGGTATTCCGGTCTCAGATAACGCTGGAAAAATCGCTACTATGCTCGGTAAACTAGTAAGAGCTCATGTGCCGATATCATATATAAGTTGGAATAAAGTACCTGCAATATACAAGGACAACGTTTGGAACGAATTGGTGATAAGTATCCTTATCTGTTTGACAACAACTATTTCATTCAATAGCCTTATGGTTTCAACTCTTTGCACAACATTTGATTTAATATATTTTTTGCAGAAAATTTATGAGCTCGATCTGCTTTCAAAGGAATTTTTTTTAAGGAGAATGGCCGAGGCTTTTAGGAGATACAAGAAAAACTTGAGCGTAGTTTATTATGACCCTTTCAACAATGACGAAGAACGGTTGAAAAATTGCCCACCTACAGTTGCTCAAGAAGATTGGGCAGAGTTCGTAAAAAATGAAGCAACGCCTGAAGCGAGCGGAAGAAGGGAGGTAGGCAAAAAGAACAGAGCATTGCTCAGTTATGCTCATCATGCAGGACGTAAAAGTTACGCTAAAATAGAACAAGAAATGGTAATTTATATTCATTTTCATTCAAATGATTTACACATTGTGATTGGATATTCATGTCGTTGCATCAACTTGTATTGCATATCGTTGCTAGTCTATCAACAAATATCAGTCGTCGTCAAGTGTAACGACCCGTAAATTTTAACTGTTTTAATATCGTAATTAGTTGAAATTTTGTGAAATTTTAAACGATAAAATTTTGAAATATAAATTTGATATTTGAAATGCGTCTAGTTAAACATAGCAACTGGTAAATTTTCGTCCGAAAATATGAAAGTTTATTTCGCGCGTAAATTTACTTCAATTTAATCAGTTAAAAAGCAATGAAAATAAAATATTTTCGGAACCTAAATATTTTATATAGAAAAATTCTAAACCATCTTCTGAGCAAACGTCATTTTTCGTTTTTCCAAATTCGGACTTCTTTGGCTCCGTCGATCTTATTTTTCTACGTTTTTCTTGCATTTTCCGCCAGTAGAAAAATTCGAATTTTTATAATTCAATCGTACCACTGATATCTATATACTGTTTTGATCGTCTCGTCGCGCTGGTCTCTGCGGTATATTTACTTTTGTATTTCGGAGCCCGATGTGTGGTGCGATCTGGGAAACGCCCAGCGTACCAGTTCCGCAACCGAGTCCTTTTGATTTCCTACCCTTCCACTATCCACTGTGTCATCCAGCAAGATTTGTTAAAACTATTCATTGTTGTCTTGCCTTCATACGTTTAATGGCATTCATATTCCTTGAGAATCTCAATAGTCTGATATCATTAATTCCTTGTGCCTATTGAAACTGCACCCTTCTCTTTCTTTCCTGTTCGAAAATAAAAGTAAAAAGTTTTATATCAGTAGCCACTATTGAAAGCCCACCTTCATTTTCGTTTACCTGTTCCTCCTTCACCACCCATGGCCTTCCATTTGGCCAGACCCCGCCCATCCACGCCTTCAGCTCTCAACCGCCTATACCCATCTCGACCTTAGCACCTCCACCTTGATTTGCCAAGCTCGACTAACCCATGCGTGCCTGCTAGCTTTCGACAGCAGTCTCCTTTCCCCTGACGTGCCAAAGCCCACCCTCCTTTGTTTCCACCCACTACTTCGCCTCCTCAGGCCATCCGACCATGGGAGCCACCTCAGCAAGTCCGGACACACGACCCCACCACTTCGTTTCTCCAACCACAGCCGAGCAGAGCATGCTCCCTTCCACATCGCTCACTGCCTCATCCCCTTGCAGATCACCACCGCACCATCATTCACCGAAGCCAAGGCCTAGTCCATCACCTTCTTTTCATTCTCGGGCTCTGCTTTATTTTGTTCTGCCGTACGAATGGCAATACAAAGCAGCTCGCACCTTCCTCCGCTCCTTCTTAGCCTCGGCCATACCACTGCCGACCATCTTCCACCAGCCAAGCTCGAACCGGCTCATCACCATACCGATCTGATTAACATTGTGTAAGTATATTCTAGTTTCAATATATATAGGGGATATGGGTTAACAGTATATATATTTACATATACTCGAAAATTTTATGTATATGTATTGTAGTATTGCAGCCCAAATATATTTGCCTGTAAAAATTTTCTTTTATACAAAACCTGTTGTTATAAGGTTTTGAAAGTTGTTTGGGTTATTAAATTATAAGTTTATATAATTGTTTATATATATACCCTACAGTTTACCTTGTATGTTGCACACGTGTTTCATTTAAACCCGGTTGCTATTATATTAGAGTTATAAGCTTAAGATATATAAGTTACATTAGTTCTTATTTGTTTACAGTATATACATATTAAGTATATTCATGTTAGTTATAGATAGATATAGATGTGTATTTTCTTTGTTAGTCATGTAGTCTACATTTATACTGTTATACAACATGCGCATGTATTGTTGCTCTGTGTAAATGGATTTAAAAGTTGAATCTTATATGACAGTGTACATATATATATATATATTACTATACATACGTCTATTGGGTTTTAAGAAATGATTTAAGTGACTTGTTGGATTATTTATATATTGTAATTTTAGTAAGCCTGATATGTATTATGTATAGATATAAGTCAAGCCATATACATATGTATACGTAAACTTTTACATAATGACTTTATTTTTGACATTCCAGATCTAGGCATATTTGTCTTTATCTACCTGCTTATTGATATGCAATGTTACACCGGTTTTTTTTAAAAAGTATATACCAATATTTGGAAGTTGTATATATATTACTATATTTTACATGTATATTGTTTTATATAAGTTAAATATATCTGTTGAACATATATATATATATATATATAACCGTAGTTCGCCTATAACATATGCTTATATTGTTGTTTTATATACATACGTATGGCTTTGGGTTCCAATATAAAATTAAGGGTCTCATTTTAATTTTTAATTTGTATTTAAGATGCAATGATTTGAATTATATATACGGATTTATATAAAAATATGTTTTGGTTAACAATTTGGTATATGTATATTATATATAGTATGCTATGTTTACATTTATATTAATATTTTGGAAAAGCGTGCGTATGTGTATATATATATATGTGTTTATTCATGATTACTTTTAATGTTTAAAATGTACATGGAGAAGTTTAAATTGACTTTTATAAATACCGATTTCTGAAATGTAAATACAATGGTTCCATTTGAAAAATTGGTTTTAAAATACACATATAGTTATATATAGATTTTAAATATGTATTTTAATTGAATATTGGTTTTAAGGAAAATAATAATATAATATACATTTTGTTTTATTTATATCAAGCTGATTTGTGGTTCTTGATTTCAATTTATCAGCTTTGTTAGTCGAACTCGTGCCCATCTTGCTTTGCTTTGAAATTTGTGATTGGATTCGAAAACTCATTCCATCCTGTTTATCTCTCTAGCCTCGAAAGGTGAGCAACCACTCACGATTAATGTTCTTTATTTATTAAATTTGATTTCAATTGAAACGACAAATTGAAATATGCTGCTGTAGTTAGTTACACTGTTATATATGCTATTACCTGTATCAGTTCACCTGTGACATCTGACACCATTATCTGTTATTTATGAAATGATGATCCAGTTGGTTGATAAATGATTGATTGTTTGATGTTGTCATTGGATGTTAAATTGTTAATGTTGTAAGTGACAAATAATTTGAAATTAAAATTGACATAGGATAATTAGATTTGATGTATGTTAATTTTGATTAGATGACATTTGCATAATATGACCCTCTAAATGTTGAATTAACTGACACGTAGAAATTGGTAAAATACACCTCGAACCATTTAAATGTTTGTTGTTTAAATTGATGTTGTACGAAATTGAATAATAGATATCCAGTAAAGAACCGCATTAATATTAGTGTAATAATCTTTAATCTTCATGAAATGATAGTGTAGATTCTAGAAATAATTATATTAATTTGCACAAATAACAATGTGAATTAATACGATTATTTTGGGATTATTTGAATTGATTATTGGATTGTTATTGATGTCTACTATTGCTTGTTTATTTACTTTGACACCATCCCAGTTATCACACTGCAAGTTCCCTTTGTATGCTTTGATTTTTGAATTGAAATGGAATCGGGTTGAAATGATAAATACCCAAATAAACCTTGACTTAGGATAGAGAATTAAATAAAAACCGATTGGTCAATACTTTGATTTAAAAATAAAAATGAAGATTTTATTTGAATAAATAATATGGTTTTGAAATGAAGTTGGAATTTGAAATTTAATGTAAGGAAATGTTAATACTTAATAATCTGAATCAAAATATTAACATAGTAGTTGATGGAAGAATGTTGTTTTAAATTTGAAATTATTTAATAATTAAGTTGAAATTATTTGATAATTAAGTTTTGAAATTATTTAATAATTAAGTTTTGAAATTATTTAATAATTAAATAAAATTGAATTCTTTGATAAGAAAAATTGAACTTCTTGAATAAGTGAAATTAAGTTTCTTTATTAATTGAGTTTTGAAATTTGTAACTAAGTAAATGAATAAGTGAAATTGAATTTCTTTAACAAGAAATAGAATATGATTTATTGAAATTAATGTAAGACTTGTAATTGAAAGAATTTATTTGATGAATTTAATTTAATTTAATTTGTAAGTTTTGATATAATGAAGTTGAATTTAAATAATGGATTTAATGAATTGGAAATTTAATAGAAATTATTTTGAATGGTAAATTTACTTAACGAATATTGAATGAAATCGATAAATGAATTTAAATTGATTTGAATGCTAAATTAAATTAATTTAAATGATTTCAGAATGAAACTTATATACGAACTTGAATCAATATTTGAATTATTTTAAATAGAAATTGAAATTGAATTATAAGATTTTGAAATTATGAATGTGGAAGTTTTGAAACGTAAATTATGGATAATGATTTAGAAAGAAAAATGAGATGTTGGATTTCAAATTCTATTTGAAATTGAATTTGATTTGGTTTGAAATATATTAAACGACCAATCAGTATAATAATTACGAAAGTTATTAAAGAGACCGGAATCGGTTAGGGACATACTCATTGTCTAAATCGAAAACCACTTTAATAACTATACGCGGAGTGTGATCCAGAATGAAATGGTTGGAATGATGTACGTGATGACTGAAGAAAGAGAACGATAATGGATAGCCTTGACACTTGTGTCAAATTGGAAATGACTAAAACAGGAGCCGTGCCGGGCCAAATGGGGGTTAGCTACCTCGAGCGAACACATTTCTTCGAAAACTACTCATTACTTTTGTCGATTGGTGCATCCTTGATTTTGGGAGTGTTGTTTCGCGGTGTTGCGATCGCTGCGGTGATGCGTTCTCACCAGTCCGGATCAGGCAAACGGTAGTTTCACTACCTTGGGTATTGCCTCATGTGCCTTGTCATACTTGTATCCCTATATACGCGACCACTACGATTTGTTTTGTGTTATACCTATGGAGTACTCCCTGATATCCCACTAGTTTACGGTGGAGTTTACAGTGCTGTATAGACTATAACGCTTATATAAAGTGTGTTAAGGGGGATAATGGTAACGCCTTAACACTATTTTGATATTTTATATTACTGATAGGCATTATCTACTTATCGTACACTACTACATAGTAGATAGTTTAACGGATCCTTAAAGGATGGTTATTCCAAACATCCTTTGAGTTACTTGTATTTCGCTTGTTATTTCACTTGAGTTGGATTTATTGATATAAGAATGTTAATCCTGACTCGAGCGTTTTGTGTTTTGCTTTACGCTCGGGTCAGACTGAGTGCATCAGTATTCGAGACTCACCTTTGGAGTTGGAGCTTCGCTTGGAGATCCAGCTATCTATCTAGCTTTCAGATTATCCAGTTGATTCCGGTGATTGTATTCGGATTCTTGTATTTGACTATTGTATTCGAGACATCTGTTGTACCTTATGTAACTCTGATATGTATATAGTAGCTTCATGAACTACTATCTTTTGTTTCCGCTGCATTTATTACTCTGTGTCTGTGATCTATGATTATTTTATTTACTGTATATGTTCAGTTTTACCAAATTTAAATTAACAATTCGGTATTTTGAATTATTCAAGTCCGACATGTGCGGATGCGAATGGTCCAAAATACTGGGTCGTTACAGTTGGTATCAGAGCTTTGGTAGCTCTAGGCAAAACTCAGCATATAGGGTAAATGTATTTATAGAATCACTTTCATTCGGGGTTGAATCCTTTTCTTTTTGACTCGATTCCCTTGAATTTTGGACATTCCCTGCGGTTCCAAAATTCATTCGTGTCCCTCACTATTCGTCTTCTTTCAATTCTGGAGTATCCCATAACTCCACTTCAAATAACCCTTATAATGAATCGGCGGTCTCACTAAACTTCGATTGATTTTTAAAAAAGGGTGAAACTCCTTTACAATAGGCATTGATTTACCGGAGATTTCTGTATCCTCGGTTTACGATGCTATCTATATCCTACTATACCTGAATTCTATTTCTTGAGATCGAATGTAGATTTGCCTTGAAATTCTGCATCGATCTTATTCTTGAAGTCACGGTCGACTCGGTTAAGGTCGCCCGTGTTTTATATAAACTTATCCATCTTCCTATTTCGTTATTTAATCTTCTTATCTTTGTTTGAACCTATCTTCGAATCAAAATTTCTTTGATTTGAGTCCATAAATTTTAATCTATGTCCCTACTTTGTAATCTATTCTTGGATCGTCAAGCGAGGAAGTGTATTTGTAAATTAATATAAAAAATGTTTTATATATTGTGTTGTTTGAGTTGTTGATGCTGATTTGGGTTTCCGATCGATTCGTCTGATCAACGCTATCGATAGGATTTTCAAAACACTTGAGCAGAGCAAACTGACACAATATTGTTTTCAAATTTGGTAAATAAAATAATTTTGTATGATTATATTATAAATATATATAAGTAAAATTTTCTGAAAAAAAAGAAGAGGTAAATTAATTTGTTGTTTGAAATGATAATATTTGATTTTCATCTATTGTTCGATAAATGAATTTATAAACTTGGTTTATAAACTGATTTAAAATTTGAAATGAAATTAAATTAAGAATTTGAGAATTTAATTTCCAATGATTTCGAACTATGGTTTTAAAGGTTTAAAATGCACATTATTTAAAGGTATTTTGACTATAATTTGTTTCCAAAGAATTTTAATGTATATTATTTAAAGTATTTTCAAATAGGAACCGTTTTCAAAGAATTTTAAAATGTTGAAATCAGTGCTCTTCTCTTTGTCGCTGGAAAATAACTTCGGTGATGGCGGCCGCATCATCGACATTCATTTTCGAGTTTCGAAGTGGAGAAACCATTCTGTAGCTTTGCTACGGTTTTTTTGGAAAAATATTTTAAATAGAATTTCTTAAGTATGACTCGATTTATATATATATATAGGTATATTATTTGAAATTAAATTTGATTTAATATATATAGTATATACATAATTATCTCTAAAGGGTTTGAAATTAAACGGAAATTTAATTCTTAAAATTATGTTAAAGGATGTTTTCAATTATAAGTAAAGCTAAATTTTGGATAAATATTTAAACTTGAAATTATTGAATTTGAAAATTTTATTTGTATAGCACTAAATTACATTTCAATATAACTTACCTAAATTATTCAGAAGTTAAAATGTAATTGGATAATATACAATATAAAATAATTTTATAAATAAAATTTGAGTGTTTATAATAAATGTTATGCACTTAGATTTTAATTATAAAAAAATGCCAATAAAGATGATAGAATAATAAGTTAATTGAATGAGATAAATAAAGTAAATTTTGTTCTGAAAGAATTAACAAATTGAATTGAATCAGCTTAATGAAATACCTTGAATTAAGATCAATTATTGAATACTAATTGATTTATATGATTAGAATTAACAGTTGAACTAACAAATTTAAATCGAATGACTATTTATTGATTTAATAAATTGATTTAACCAAATTGAAAAAAATATAAATTAATTTAAATTGAAATTTATATGGTTTAAATTAATTGTTTTACTTGTATTCCAATCTATCTTCTTTCTGGTGGTTTCTATCCTCCTACCTCCTTCCTTTTCGGGGACGAAAAGTTTTGAGTGGAGGAGAGTGTAACGACCCATAAATTTTAACTGTTTTAATATCGTAATTAGTTGAAATTTTGTGAAATTTTAAACGATAAAATTTTGAAATATAAATTTGATATTTGAAATGCGTCTAGTTAAACATAGCAACTGCTAAATTTTCGTCCGAAAATATGAAAGTTTATTTCACGCGTAAATTTACTTCAATTTAATCAGTTAAAAAGCAATGAAAATAAAATATTTTCGGAACCTAAATATTTTTACATAGAAAAATTCTAAACCATCTTCTGAGCAAACATCATTTTTCGTTTTTCCAAATTCGGACTTCTTTGGCTCCGTCGATCTTATTTTTCTACGTTTTTCTTGCATTTTCCGCCAGTAGAAAAATTCGAATTTTTATAATTCAATCATACCACTGATATCTGTATACTGTTTTGATCGTCTCGTCATGCTGGTCTCTGCGGTATATTTACTTTTGTATTTCGGAGCCCGATGTGTGGTGCGATCTGCGAAATGCCCAACGTACCAGTTCCGCAACCGAGTCCTTTTGATTTCCTACCCTTCCACTATCCACTGTGTCATCCAGCAAGCTTTGTTAAAACTATTCATTGTTGTCTTGCCTTCATACGTTTAATGGCATTCATATTCCTTGAGAATCTCAATAGTCCGATATCATTAATTCCTTATGCCTATTGAAATTGCACCCTTCTCTTTCTTTCCTGTTCGAAAATAAAAGTAAAAAGTTTTATATCTGTAGCCACTATTGAAAGCCCACCTTCATTTTCGTTTACCTGTTCCTCCTTCACCACCCATGGCCTTCCATTCGGCCAGACCTCGCCCCTCTACGTCAAGCATCTCCACGCCTTCAGCTCTCAACCGCCTACACTCATCTCGGCCTTAGCACCTCCACATTGATTTGCCAAGCTCGACTAACCCATGCGTGCCTGCTAGCCTTCGACAGCAGTCTCCTTTCCCCTGACGTGCCAAAGCCCACCCTCCTTTGTTTCCACCCACTGCTTCGCCTCCTCAGGCCATCCGACCATGGGAGCCACCTCAGCAAGTCCGCACACACGACCCCACCACTTCGTTTCTCCAACCACAGCCGAGCGGAGCATGCTCCCTTCCACATCGCTCACTGCCTCATCCCCTTGCAGATCACCACCTCACCATCATTCGCCGAAGCCAAGGCCTAGTCCATCACCTTCTTTTCATTCTCGGGCTCTGCTTCATTTTGTTCTGCCGTACGAATGGCAATACAAAGCAGCTCGCACCTTCCTCCGCTCCTTCTTAGCCTCGGCCATACCACTGTCGACCATCTTCCACCAGCCAAGCTCGAATCGGCTCATCACCATACCAATCTGATTAACATTGTGTAAGTATATTCTAGTTTCAATATATATAGGGGATATGGGTTAACAGTATATATATTTACATATACTCGAAAATTTTATGTATATGTATTGTAGTATTGCAGCCCAAATATATTTTCCTGTAAAAATTTTCTTTTATATAAAACCTGTTGTTATAAGGTTTTGAAAGTTGTTTGGGTTATTAAATTATAAGTTTATATAATTGTTTATATATATACCCTACAGTTTACATTGTATGTTGCACACGTGTTTCATTTAAACCTGGTTGATATCATATTAGAGTTATAAGCTTAAGATATATAAGTTACATTAGTTCTTATTTGTTTACAGTATATACATATTAAGTATATTCATGTTAGTTATAGATAGATATAGATGTGTATTTTCTTTGTTAGTCATGTAGTCTGCATTTATACTGTTATACAGCATGCGCATGTATTGTTGCTCTGTGTAAATGGATTTAAAAGTTGAATCTTATATGACAGTGTACATATATATTACTATACATACGTCTATTGGGTTTTAAGAAATGATTTAAGTGACTTGTTGGATTATTTATATATTGTAATTTTAGTAAGCCTGATATGTATTATGTATAGATATAAGTCAAGCCGTATACATATGTATACGTAAACTTTTACATAATGACTTTATTTTTGACATTCCAGATCTAGGCATATTTGTCTTTGTCTACCTGCTTATTGATATGCAATGTTACACTGGTTTTTTTAAAAAAAATATATATACCAATATTTGGAAGTTGTATATATATTACTGTATTTTATATGTATATTGTTTTATATCAGTTAAATATATCTGTTGAACATTTATATATATATAACCGTAGTTCGCCTATAACATATGCTTATATTGTTGTTTTATATACATACGTACGGCTTTGGGTTCCAATATAAAATTAAGGGAATCATTTTAATTTTTAATTTGTATTTAAGATGCAATGGTTTGAATTATATATACGGATTTATATAAAAATATGTTTTGGTTAACAATTTGGTATATGTATATTATATATAGTATGTTATGTTTACATTTATATTAATATTTTGGAAAAGAGTGCGTATGTGTGTGTGTGTATATATATATATGTTTATTCATGATTACTTTTAATGTTTAAAATGTATATGGAGAAGTTTAAATTGACTTTTATAAATACCGATTTCTGAAATGTAAATACAATGGTTCCATTTGAAAAATTGGTTTTAAAATACACATATAGGTATATATAGATTTTAAATATGTATTTTAATTAAATATTGGTTTTAAGGAAAATAATAATATAATATACATTTCGTTTTATTTATATCAAGCTGATTTGTGGTTCTTGATTTCAATTTATCAGCTTTGTTCGTCGAACTCGTGCCCATCTTGCTTTGCTTTGAAATTTGTGATTGGATTTGAAAACTCATTCCATCATGTTCATCTCTCTAGCCTCGAAAGGTGAGCAACCACTCACGATTAATGTTCTTTATTTATTAAATTTGATTTCAATTGAAACGACAAATTGAAATATGCTGCTGTAGTTAGTTACACTGTTATATATGCTATTACCTGTATCAGTTCACCTGTGACATCTGACACCATTATCTGTTATTTATGAAATGATGATCCAGTTGGTTGATAAATGATTGATTGTTTGATGTTGTCATTGGATGTTAAATTGTTAATGTTGTAAGTGACAAATAATTTGAAATTAAAATTGACATAGGATAATTAGATTTGATGTATGTTAATTTTGATTAGATGACATTTGCATAATATGACCCTCTAAATGTTGAATTAACTGACACGTAGAAATTGGTAAAATACACCTCGAACCATTTAAATGTTTGTTGTTTAAATTGATGTTGTACGAAATTGAATAATAGATATCCAGTAAAGAACCGCATTAATATTAGTGTAATAATCTTTAATCTTCATGAAATGATAGTGTAGATTCTAGAAATAATTATATTAATTTGCATAAATAACAATGTGAATTAATACGATTATTTTGGGATTATTTGAATTGATTATTGGATTGTTATTGATGTCTGTTATTGCTTGTTTATTTACTTTGACACCATCCCAGTTATCACACTGCAAGTTCCCTTTGTATGCTTTGATTTTTGAATTGAAATGGAATCGGGTTGAAATGATAAATACCCAAATAAACCTTGACTTAGGATAGAGAATTAAATAAAAACCGATTGGTCAATACTTTGATTTAAAAATAAAAATGAAAATTTTTTTTGAATAAATAATATGGTTTTGAAACGAAGTTGGAATTTGAAATTTAATGAAAGGAAATGTTAATACTTAATAATCTGAATCAAAATATTAACATAGTAGTTGATGAAAGAATGTTGTTTTAAATTTGAAATTATTTAATAATTAAGTTGAAATTATTTGATAATTAAGTTTTGAAATTATTTAATAATTAAGTTTTGAAATTATTTAATAATTAAATAAAATTGAATTCTTTGATAAGAAAAATTGAACTTCTTGAATAAGTGAAATTAAGTTTCTTTATTAATTGAGTTTTGAAATTTGTAACTAAGTAAATGAATAAGTGAAATTGAATTTCTTTAACAAGAAATAGAATATGATTTATTGAAATTAATGTAAGACTTATAATTGAAAGAATTTATTTGATGAATTTAATTTAATTCAATTTGTAAGTTTTGATATAATGAAGTTGAATTTAAATAATGGATTTAATGAATTGGAAATTTAATAGAAATTATTTTGAATGGAAAATTTAATTAACGAATATTGAATGAAATCGATAAATGAATTTAAATTGATTTGAATGCTAAATTAAATTAATTTAAATGATTTCGGAATGAAACTTATATACGAACTTGAATCAATATTTGAATTGTTTTAAATAGAAATTGAAATTGAATTATAAGATTTTGAAATTATGAAGGTGGAAGTTTTGAAACGTAAATTATGGATAATGATTTAGAAAGAAAAATGAGATGTTGGTTTTCAAATTCTATTTGAAATTGAATTTGGTTTGGTTTGAAATATATTAAACGACCAATCAGTATAATAATTACGAAAGTTATTAAAGAGACCGGAATCGGTTAGGGACATACTCACTGTCTAAACCGAAAACCACTTTAATAACTATACACGGAGTGTGATCCAGAATGAAGTGGTTGGAATGATGTACGTGATGACTGAAGAAAGAGAACGATAATGGATAGCCTTGACACTTGTGTCAAATTGGAAATGACTAAAACAGGAGCCGTGCCGGGCCAAATGGGGGTTAGCTACCTCGAGCGAACACATTTCTTCGAAAACTACTCATTACTTTTGTCGATTGGTGCATCCTTGATTTTGGGAGTGTTGTTTCGCGGTGTTGCGATCGCTGCGGTGATGCGTTCTCACCAGTCCGGATCAGGCAAACGGTAGTTTCACTACCTTGGGTATTGCCTCATGTGCCTTGTCATACTTGTATCCCTATATACGCGACCACTACGATTTGTTTTGTGTTATACCTATGGAGTACTCCCTGATATCCCACTAGTTTACGGTGGAGTTTACAGTGCTGTATAGACTATAACGCTTATATAAAGTGTGTTAAGGGGGATAATGGTAACGCCTTAACACTATTTTGATATTTTATATTACTGATAGGCATTGTCTACTTATCGTACACTACTACATAGTAGATAGTTTAACGGATCCTTAAAGGATGGTTATTCCAAACATCCTTTGAGTTACTTGTATTTCGCTTGTTATTTCACTTGAGTTGGATTTATTGATATAAGAATGTTAATCCTGACTCGAGCGTTTTGTGTTTTGCTTTACGCTCGGGTCAGACTGAGTGCATCAGTATTCGAGACTCACCTTTGGAGTTGGAGCTTTGCTTGGAGATCCAGCTATCTATCCAGCTTTCAGATTATCCAGTTGATTCCGGTGATTGTATTCTGATTCTTCTATTTGACTATTGTATTCGAGACATCTGTTGTACCTTATTTAACTCTGATATGTATATAGTAGCTTCATGAACTACTATCTTTTGTTTCCGCTGCATTTATTACTCTGTGTCTGTGATCTATGGTTATTTTATTTACTGTATATGTTCAGTTTTGCCAAATTTAAATTAACAATTCGGTATTTTGAATTATTCAAGTCCGACATGTTCGGATGCGAATGGTCCAAAATACCGGGTCGTTACATCAAGTATGGGAGAAGACACACAGGACAAAAGATGGTAGCATATCAGATGCCACTTCTCCATACTTTGTAAGTTAAACAAATATTAACTTGCATATTCTTTAAAATTCCTTATTCATGTAAGTATTATCATATTAAAGGATCAAATTGCGAAAGCGAAGGAAAAGATCACTGATAGTGATGAAGAAAAATTGACAGTGGATGAAGACATCTTATCACAAGTGCTTGGTAAGGATGCAAGGGGTAGGAGCCGCGGTGTTGGGATCGTTATACCAAAGACTAAAGTTAAGGCTTGTGCCATTGCACAGAAACGACTCCGACATGTTTATGGCGAGCAGGATGAGTTGAAAATGAGGGTAGGAAGTTTGGAGAGTACGATGGGAAATTTGTCTGGGAAAATGAAGGTTTTGATCAACATGGTGGGAAATATTGAACAGGGAATTCGTGCACCGGTCAATTCTTCTGATGGAGGACGCGCCCTACAATTCAATGCTCCTGAATTCATTGCTTCGCAGTTCCAGGATTCGACCAATGTTACGAACAATCAAAAATGTGAAATCCTCAACTCTGATTTAGAATTAATAGGAACAGGTATTTTTAACATTTAAACATTTATGACATAATAAGTAGAAAACTTAAATAATAATAAAAATTCCCTTTTATTGCAACAGGTACTATATGCCGAGATTCTACATTGTCCAACATCCATGGGAAATCTGTACCATCCACACATGAAAAAGTGGCGTTGGACAGTATACTGCTACCAGATGAGAGAACCAGCAAAATGAATCATCAATTTGCAGAGACCTTTGCTGATGTTGGAGTGGGTGGATATGTGTGCCATCCGAAGTGTCTTATTCGATATCTCTAGATGATGGAGCAGGTATATTTGGCAGGAGAAATAAAAAATGGTTCATGAATCATATGGCAGGAGTAAATTAGAGAAAATAAGAAATGGTTCACGAACACCGAAACTTCACTTATCACATATATCATAATATCAATTTGTTCTTAACCTTAGGATTTGCTTATAACAGTCCAATTTATTCTTCATCTTACACATATGTATATAGATAGTTCTTGATCACATAATGCAAGTACATGTGAAGAAATGGATGGTCAAATATGACATTGTTAGAAGGATCCTCTGTAATAGGCTTGTCAGTCCCTTCCATTGGTGAATATGACATTTTTTGTCCACCCATTGGTGAATCTAAAAGGGATATTAGTTGTTTTTCTTTCAACACTTTTCAAATTTAGTAAAATAAGAATACCCCTAGTATTTTGCTCTATTGTTGTGCATGAAAAATTAATGAATTTATTCATAAAGTTTGCATCGAAAAGCACTCTATATATCCAATTTAATTGTATATTTCTACATTCACCTGATCTCCAAGTGAATTTATTACCTTCTAATAAAGGCTCTATAAGATCAATTTCAAAAAGAAAATTTTCTATTTTCTCTAATTTCTTAGAAGGTATTGGATTACCTCCACTTTTTTCTTTAAAGTTCATTACAGTATTAAAGTCGCCTAGTAAAACTCACGGAATATTACAATTTTTTACCAATCTCTATAAGTTTAATCCAAAGGTTATCCCTTTCAGATTCAAAAATACAGGCATAAATACAAGTTATTTGAACAATTAATCCACCAAAATTTTGAATAGTATAGTTTATATACCGAAAGTCATGAGTTATATCATTTACATTCCAAATGTTTGTGTTCTAACATAATCCTACCGTTACCCCTAGTGATATTAATATTATTACCACTTCAATTAATTTGCATTCTTTGACTAAATTGCTCATAGCTACTATTATTTAGCTTATTTTCTACCATTATAGCAACTGTGATTTTATACTTACTAATAATATTAAGAACTTCAGTTTGTTTTGCTGGGCATTCATACTCCTAATATTCCATGCTATAATCAACATTATATGGTAAGCTATATACACTTTAGGTAGAGAAGATTTTATTATTTTTTGAGGAAAGAAATTTATAAGATTGATAATGGAGGTAAAGAAGAAGAATATGAGGAAGGAAAATTCTATTTATACACCAAAAATTACTTAACAAATGCCGTTATTTTTTCAAAAAATATATTACTGAAATATCCTTTTTTCTTAACTAGAACTAATATATATCACCCATGCACTGCCTTTTGGGCCTACGTAAGAGAAGGACAAAGCTCGGCGGGTGTGTACACCATCTCTAGATGAACTAGCAATGTTGGTTACCATTTGGTTTATTTATAATTATTATCACTAGTTTCATTTAAGAGAGAGAGAGAGAGAGAGTAATTTAAAATCATCTTAGCGCCTTTTAATTACAAAGAGTTGAAAATTGTTAGTGCACTTATGTAACGACCCAGAATTTTGAACAAATTAAATTGAGAATATTTAATTTATTTTAAATATTTGAACGATGATTTAATTTGAATCCCGAATATAACTTGGAATTTGGAGATTAAACTTTAAAATTTAATCTAGTGAATGCTGAATAAAAATTTGTATCTTCGATTTTAAGCCGAAGAAAAATATTTCGAAAGCTTTTAAAATTCGTATTGATAACACTGAAGATAATAGAAGCTTCAGAATTGAAGTTTACAGTTATTTGTTCAGTTTAGAAAATTTATATCGTTCAGCCGATATTTAAAAATAGCCGTCCGAGGCGCAGTCTCGGAATTTGACGAAACCAGTTCCATTGGGTCCGTAATATCGAATTATTATCGGATTCCAAATTTCGTATTTTTCGGTGTTGATACGTGAGCACACGACAGGAAAACGCATTGAATTTTAAACGAAATTCAAATTTAAATTAATATTTTAATTGGTCAACTACAGCACGTTGTCTCCTCTGAACACGTAGGGAATCACGAAGAAAAGATCGTGCAACCCATCACGTAAACCATACTGTCTTCAATTTTTAAACATCCCTCTGTTCGTTCAAAATAAAACAAGCCAAGCCTAAGATCAAAACAATGGCGACAGAAAAACAAATCGAAACAAATTTCTTTTCCCATTCGTTCTAAAATCAAAACAAAGGAAAAGAGAAATGCAAGACCGCCCCTTTTCTCGTTCTCATCCCCAATTTCATTTATTCGAATCAAGAAAAAAAATATGGCAGCTCATTTTCGAAAGAAATCAAAAATCGCGATTCGAGTCAACCGGCTGGAGGGGGATTCGCGAAACAGTTTATCGTGAGTTCGTCTATCGCGAGTTAGAGGGCGTGACGTGGGGGTACTGGCGATGCTCTGGGCGATGTTGGTGGCAGCTGCTCGCGGTGGCGCGCGCATTGAAGGGGAAGCACGAGGTCGAAGGTGCTCGTATTGGTGGCGAACGGTGAAGTAGTGCTCGCGATTGGATTTTGGGTTTCGAGGTTGATCAGTGTCCGCGACTGACGAGTCGAGCATGGGCTTGGAGTTCGTATTGATGGCGTGGTCAACATCGACTTTGAGGACCTGGAAGTGGGAAGTTAGCGATCGCTTAAAGAGGAGGCGACGATGGTCTCGACTGTGATGGTGGCGTGGAGACGGGGGACAGGTCATCTCGAGTGGGGTTCGCTGGTTCTTTGTAAGGTATATGCTATTGTTCGACTTAAATGAAAATTTGAAGATAAATTTAAATGAGTACATAGCCTGTCTTTGAAATAAAAAAAAATGATGACAGAAAAGAAAATATAGTCACAGTAAAGAAATTATCATTTCGATTTTACAGGAAATATATAGTTAGAGTTTCTGTTAAAAAAATAAATATAAGTATATATGAAGTTTTGAGAAAATAAAAATAACCCATCTTAGATCTGCTTGTTATTTTAAATAAGGAATTAGGGTAATTAATTTGATTAATTATTTTAGTTACTGAATGATTTTATTTATAAAAGGAAAATTAATTAAAAATAAAATTTTTGGTTAAGAAAATATATTTAACGGTAATCGATTATTCGATTTATTTCGAATATTAATAAATTTTATAAATTATTTATACAAGGTTTGAAACCGTGCAGAAATGGTCAAAATGGAAAACGGATTGCAAAACAAAAAAAAGCTAAGGTGAGATTTTTCTCACTCAAATGAAATTTGGTATTACAGTTATTGATTTGATTTGATTGATTGCTATTGGATGTGATATTAGATATAGTAGGATATATCTATATATATATAGCAATATATACATATTGGCATATGTATATATTGGATTGATTGATTTCCCGCCTCGTATAGCGGATGAGACCCTATTGCGCCGTTAGTAAGCGGATTTTTATAAAACCCATATACCGCGATAATTCCGTACTGGAGTGGAATTGGTATTGTGCTAACATCTTTGGATGCAGGGAAACAGGTTGGAGGGATCCAACTGGACCCCTCACATTGATTGAATTTATTTATACTGGGGTATGAATCTGTGAATGATTATATTGATGTTATTGATCATATTGATGTCTGGAAATTGTTTGAATGCTAAAATTTAGCTGAATGGATGTTTGATATCATTGGATTCCAAAAATAAATGAAATTGAATTTTTGAAATCAAAATAGAAATTTCTAAGTGAATTAATTTTTGAAATTGAATAAATTTTCTTAAAAAGGAATTTATTTAAAAGGAGATAAGTTGGAAATCCAATTAGAAATTTAATTGGTAAATTGAAATGATTTGGGAAATCAATGTAAAATGAGTTCAATTTAAAGAATCCATTTAAAAACAGAATATTGAATGATTTGAAGGAAAATAAGGAATTTATTTTAGTAGGGATAAATAAAATTAGAAATCAATCTGTAATTGATTAAATATTTGGAAAAGAACTTTTGAAAAATCAGTATGGAATCTTTTATTTAAAGTTGAAAATAAATTTAGAAATCAATATTGAAATTGAATTGATATTGAAGTTTTTATAAATAGAATTGAAATTTGTAAAAGTTGTTTATAAATCCAAAATCACTTATCTGGATGAGTTAAATATAGAAGTTAATAAAAGAAGATTTATAAGTCGAAGTTGTTATTAAAATGGAAATAGAATTTATAAACGTTGTTTTATAAATTCGAAATCAATTGGATTTGATAAATTAAATATAGAAGGTTGTTAAGGGAGATATATTCGCGATTTTGGATAGCGAACTATTATTGAAATAAAATGTGTAGATATGATTGAAATTTGGTTAAGTGAATTATATTCACGATTTTGGACAGTGAATATATTATTAAATAAAAATGGATTTATTTTTGAAGAAGTGATATTAAAAATGAAGTTAAGTTTTTTAAACGATGTTTTAAAATATATTGAATATCGAAATCATAGATTTCAACATTTATTGTTGAAATAGACGTTTTCGAGAAATAGAAGGAAATGATGGACTATAACACTGTTGTTATAGTAAATGATTTCCGAAAGGAAATGTTTTATGTAGTATTGGGATTTATATATCTATCTTAAAATCCGAATCCCTATACTAGTGATTTTTTGGGTCGTCGTAACGATGTTTTATGTAACATTCGTTTTGACTCAAATAAATGTGTTAAAAGAATATTTTCCTTATAGAATGAATATATACTTAATTTTTGATTTAAGTATATCGAGTATTTTCAAACGTTGAAAATAAATAGATTTGTGAAATACTTATTATTAAGTATGGAAATGCTTTTCCAAAATGAAATGAAACGTTTGAGAATTTATCCTTGTAAAGATAAATTGAAATTGAATATTGAAGACGATTTGAAAATCGAATATCAGATATTCGAAAGTATAAATTCGATACGGAATTTATAAAAGGAAGCGAAGTTGTTTAAAAATAAATATTGATTTATTTTTGAAGTGTAGAAATTGATTTGAAATTGTTTCAAATGGTTAAGTGTGGAAAATAATATATCTAGTAAAGATATTTTGGAAATTAAATAATTTGGAAAATTATTTGGAATCTGATGATGTTGCGCATCTTTATTGATAGTTAAATAACCGACTATCAATAATTACCTTGAATGGTATTTGTTGTGAATTGGATGAATTTGAATGCCACACTTATTTTTGAATAATCGCTCACTATTCGGGGTAGCCGGGAAAGGACCATGGGGTCGTATAACCCATTCCGAATATGTGATACGTCGTTATGAATTGCATTCGAAGACCGGTGTTGAAGACCGGATATTTTTGAAAACGGAAGGATTACCGTCGAGTTACTCTACATCGGCTGATCTCCGGTTTAGAGATTTTATCACCCTTAGTGACGGGAAGTCCGGACGTGATTAGAAATTTATCCGGATATGCAAGGGCTTCGTGAGAAGTGCCTTCGGTTCTGTTCGATCCCGGAACAGACTTGTATGGATTGTGTGTCTGACGTTACAATTTGAGATATAAAGCTGATTTCTTTCAAATACATATCTGTTGGTGGCGGAGAATTTATTCTCTTAGCTTAACACCCTTCTCTGAGACGTACGAGCTCAGAGGTTATGTAGTTGAAATTTATCAGCGATATATTCCCAATTTGGTAACGTGGCATACTGAGTGTTGCTGTGAAGTGATCAGTGTTTGATCATTTGTGATATGATCATTTGTTTGATCTTATATCTTTGTGATCATAGGTTGATCATTTTGTTTGACCCGAAGCAGGGCTTTGTAGAAAGCGTAGCTTTGTGGACGAGACTTCATCGAGCCTCACACCCCGGAAATGGTCGAAACAGGAAGGATGCGGCAAGGTTCTAGGGAGTAGCGCCCCTTAGTGTATGTCATTCCTTCTGGATAGAGGTGGTATCATGGTATGGAGCCCAGATACTTAACCTATGTGGTTGCTGCATTATTATCTATGTGGTTTGTTGGAAATCGGGGATCCTCGGGAAGATCGGTGACGATCGGGGGATGGCATACGCGTGTCAGTAGTTACCTATTTTTGCAGAGGTAACCCGGCCTTGTGTTGGTAGAGATCCGGTTAGGTTCTCGGGTCGTCTATTCCAGGGACGTACCCATCGTGGAAAAGGAAGTTCCTTAGCCTGACCATTTGTTGGAAATCCAAAGAAACAATACGCGACGTGTACGGTTTTAGTTGTATTACCTGCTATGGAATGTGGCGGTAACCTGCTATTGAACATAGTAGCTATAGTAGGCATAAGTGCGGAATGCCTATGCTGGCTAAGATTAATATTATACTTTCGAAATGTTTTCTACACTATACACTAATAATAATATCAAAAATGATTTGATTTTGCGTAGTAAGCATCTTTGACTATCATAAGAAGAAATCTCCTCCAATTCTGCGTTTGCATTGTGTGTGTGGTGGGAGGTCTTATGGTAGTTTCATTTTCCAAAGGCATTGCGAAATTGACTTTAAAATCTTCCTGTTGTTTATTTTAAAGAATAACTGTTTTACGATCTCACACCAGTCTTGCTATATTACAGCATGATAGGGGATTCTCGCTTCGCAGTTTGGTGGCGAACGGGAGACTCTTACCCCTACATGTCCCTGAGAGGGATGGGTTGGTTAGGCAGAGGCCGTGACAGTCGAGAGGCTGGCCGTAAAAGCAAGTTTGGGATATCACTGTCAGCCACGGTGGGGCTGGGATGGTTGAAAAGCCTACCGGTTGTGACCGCTTACTTCGGTACGTGACAGCGTGGTATCAGAGCATATGGTTAAGCGACAACCCTGCTCTGTTGGGTGTTACTCATTAGAGATAGAGTCAGTAGTACTCTAGAATGAGTGTGAGTGTAATAATAGATATGAGCGCGTATTTGTTATTGAATATGAAATTGTTTTGTATTGTGTTGACTTATCGGTTGATTGTTTATGGATTCTGGTCGGTGCAGTCTAGCTAACTGTAATCGATAGGGGTTTCTAAACTCTAAACAAGATAAACCGACACAGTATTGTTTTAAAATAGGGTGAATGAAATAATTTTGCCCAAAACTATTTTTGTATAGAAAAGAAATCATTTTCTATAAATTATTATAGTATATGGATGCTTGTTTGTTAGGAAGTGATAATGTTGAAATGTTATCATTATTGTATGAAATGGAATAAGAAATTCAAATCGTAACTCCAAAGTTAAGAAATAAATTCACATATAAATGAAATTTGAGAATATAAATTATAATTGTGACTTATAATTTAAAACGGAATTCCAGAGAAGTTTTGGAAATGTTTTGAAAAGAATTTGAAAATTTTGGAGATTTGGAAGGTTTAAATCCTTTTTGGTTTGAAAGTGATTTTCAAAGGTTTTGAAAAGTATTTTGAAGGATGAAAAGCTCTAAACTCTTTTCGGTCGCTGGGAAATAACTTCGGTAATGACTGCAGCATTATCGGTGTTCATTTTCGGGTTTCCAAAAGAGGAATTGCTGCCAAATTGTTTTAAATAGAAAGTGTTTGGAAATTTTGGGTTTTTGTTTTGGAAATAAAAAAAATGATATAAGAAGTAAGTATTGAAATTTTGTAATGGAATTTGCAAAATGGTTTGAATGTGTAACTAGATATTATGGCTAGTAGGACATACAGGTGTTATAAAAGGAATTGGAATTTTGATTTCGAAGATAATTTGAATCGCTCGAAAAAGGTATGTATTTAAATTTGAATATGAGATTTGATGACTTATTTCTCTAGCCGCTTGGCTTTTTCTTTTTCTTTTTGAAATCTGAGAGTCCGTAGGGACGTTTTGTAGTCGTACCGTATTAGCCGCGCAAAGGAGACGCTGGCGAAATTTTTCGAAAATTTCGAGTGTTAGAAAATTTTTGAGAAAATTTGAAAGTTTAAAGTTTAAAATTTAGATTTTAAATTTGAATTGGAAGTAAACAATGATGTTTGAAAACTATAGAAGGTTTAGAAATTTAGTTGAATGATAACGAATCTTTAGTAGAAAGATTTGTTTTGATAATTTGATAAAACTATTGGATTGTGAAAAATAGTAGACGAGTTAAGGACCTTTTTCCCTAACTTGTAATTTCGAGGACGAAATTCTTTTAAGGGGGGAAGTCTGTAACGACCCAGAATTTTGAACAAATTAAATTGAGAATATTTAATTTATTTTAAATATTTGAACGATGATTTAATTTGAATCCCGAATATAACTTGGAATTTGGAGATTAAACTTTAAAATTTAATCTAGTGAATGCTGAATAAAAATTTGTATCTTCGATTTAAGCCGAAGAAAAATATTTCGAAAGCTTTTAAAATTCATATTGATAACACTGAAGATAATAGAAGCTTCAGAATTGAAGTTTACAGTTATTTGTTCAGTTTAGAAAATTTATATCATTCAGCCGATATTTAAAAATAGCCGTCCGAGGCGCAGTCTCGGAATTCGACGAAACCAGTTCCATTGGGTCCGTAATATCGAATTATTATCGGATTCCAAATTTCGTATTTTTCGGTGTTGATACGTGAGCACACGACAGGAAAACGCATTGAATTTTTAACGAAATTCAAATTTAAATTAATATTTTAATTGGTCAACTACAGCACGTTGTCTCGTCTGAACACGTAGGGAATCACGAAGAAAAGATCGTGCAACCCATCACGTAAACCATACTGTCTTCAATTTTTAAACATCCCTCTGTTCGTTCAAAATAAAACAAGCCAAGCCTAAGATCAAAACAATGGCGACAGAAAAACAAATCGAAACAAATTTCTTTTCCCATTCGTTCTAAAATCAAAACAAAGGAAAAGAGAAATGCAAGACCGCCCCTTTTCTCGTTCTCATCCCCAATTTCATTTATTCGAATCAAGAAAAAAAATATGGCAGCTCATTTTCGAAAGAAATCAAAAATCGCGATTCGAGTCAACCGGCTGGAGGGGGATTCGCGAAACAGTTTATCGTGAGTTCGTCTATCGCGAGTTAGAGGGCGTGACGTGGGGGTACTGGCGATGCTCTGGGCGATGTTGGTGGCAGCTGCTCGCGGTGGCGCGCGCATTGAAGGGGAAGCACGAGGTCGAAGGTGCTCGTATTGGTGGCGAACGGTGAAGTAGTGCTCGCGATTGGATTTTGGGTTTCGAGGTTGATCAGTGTCCGCGACTGACGAGTCGAGCATGGGCTTGGAGTTCGTATTGATGGCGTGGTCAACATCGACTTCGAGGACCTGGAAGTGGGAAGTTAGCGATCGCTTAAGGAGGAGGCGACGATGGTCTCGACTGTGATGGTGGCGTGGAGACGGGGGACAGGTCATCTCGAGTGGGGTTCGCTGGTTCTTTGTAAGGTATATGCTATTGTTCGACTTAAATGAAAATTTGAAGATAAATTTAAATGAGTACATAGCCTGTCTTTGAAAAAAAAAATGATGACAGAAAAGAAAATATAGTCACAGTAAAGAAATTATCATTTCGATTTTACAGGAAATATATAGTTAGAGTTTCTGTTAAAAAAATAAATATAAGTATATATGAAGTTTTGAGAAAATAAAAATAACCCATCTTAGATCTGCTTGTTATTTTAAATAAGGTATTAGGGTAATTAATTTGATTAATTATTTTAGTTACTGAAAGATTTTATTTATAAAAGGAAAATTAATTAAAAATAAAATTTTTGGTTAAGAAAATATATTTAACGGTAATCGATTATTCGATTTATTTCGAATATTAATAAATTTTATAAATTATTTATACAAGGTTTGAAACCGTGCAGAAATGGTCAAAATGGAAAACGGATTGCAAAACAAAAAAAAGCTAAGGTGAGATTTTTCTCACTCAAATGAAATTTGGTATTACAGTTATTGATTTGATTTGATTGATTGCTATTGGATGTGATATTAGATATAGTAGGATATATCTATATATATATAGCAATATATACATATTGGCATATGTATATATTGGATTGATTGATTTCCCGCCTCGTATAGCGGATGAGACCCTATTGCGCCATTAGTAAGCGGATTTTTATAAAACCCATATACCGCGATAATTCCGTACTGGAGCGGAATTGGTATTGTG
Source organism: Allium fistulosum (assembly GCA_030737815.1). Taxonomy (NCBI): domain Eukaryota; kingdom Viridiplantae; phylum Streptophyta; class Magnoliopsida; order Asparagales; family Amaryllidaceae; genus Allium; species Allium fistulosum. The sequence continues at coordinate 7,269,800 of JASFAW010000015.1, forward strand.
CTAACATCTTTGGATGCAGGGAAACAGGTTGGAGGGATCCAACTGGACCCCTCACATTGATTGAATTTATTTATACTGGGGTATGAATCTGTGAATGATTATATTGATGTTATTGATCATATTGATGTCTGGAAATTGTTTGAATGCTAAAATTTAGCTGAATGGATGTTTGATATCATTGGATTCCAAAAATAAATGAAATTGAATTTTTGAAATCAAAATAGAAATTTCTAAGTGAATTAATTTTTGAAATTGAATAAATTTTCTTAAAAAGGAATTTATTTAAAAGGAGATAAGTTGGAAATCCAATTAGAAATTTAATTGGTAAATTGAAATGATTTGGGAAATCAATGTAAAATGAGTTCAATTTAAAGAATCCATTTAAAAACAGAATATTGAATGATTTGAAGGAAAATAAGGAATTTATTTTAGTAGGGATAAATAAAATTAGAAATCAATCTGTAATTGATTAAATATTTGGAAAAGAACTTTTGAAAAATCAGTATGGAATCTTTTATTTAAAGTTGAAAATAAATTTAGAAATCAATATTGAAATTGAATTGATATTGAAGTTTTTATAAATAGAATTGAAATTTGTAAAAGTTGTTTATAAATCCGAAATCACTTATCTGGATGAGTTAAATATAGAAGTTAATAAAAGAAGATTTATAAGTCGAAGTTGTTATTAAAATGGAAATAGAATTTATAAACGTTGTTTTATAAATTCGAAATCAATTGGATTTGATAAATTAAATATAGAAGGTTGTTAAGGGAGATATATTCGCGATTTTGGATAGCGAACTATTATTGAAATAAAATGTGTAGATATGATTGAAATTTGGTTAAGTGAATTATATTCACGATTTTGGACAGTGAATATATTATTAAATAAAAATGGATTTATTTTTGAAGAAGTGATATTAAAAATGAAGTTAAGTTTTTTAAACGATGTTTTAAAATATATTGAATATCGAAATCATAGATTTCAACATTTATTGTTGAAATAGACGTTTTCGAGAAATAGAAGGAAATGATGGACTATAACACTGTTGTTATAGTAAATGATTTCCGAAAGGAAATGTTTTATGTAGTATTGGGATTTATATATCTATCTTAAAATCCGAATCCCTATACTAGTGATTTTTTGGGTCGTCGTAACGATGTTTTACGTAACATTCGTTTTGACTCAAATAAATGTGTTAAAAGAATATTTTCCTTATAGAATGAATATATACTTAATTTTTGATTTAAGTATATCGAGTATTTTCAAACGTTGAAAATAAATAGATTTGTGAAATACTTATTATTAAGTATGGAAATGCTTTTCCAAAATGAAATGAAACATTTGAGAATTTATCCTTGTAAAGATAAATTGAAATTGAATATTGAAGACGATTTGAAAATCGAATATCAGTAGATATTCGAAAGTATAAATTCGATACGGAATTTATAAAAGGAAGCGAAGTTGTTTAAAAATAAATATTGATTTATTTTTTAAGTGTAGAAATTGATTTGAAATTGTTTCAAATGGTTAAGTGTGGAAAATAATATATCTAGTAAAGATATTTTGGAAATTAAATAATTTGGAAAATTATTTGGAATCTGATGATGTTGCGCATCTTTATTGATAGTTAAATAACCGACTATCAATAATTACCTTGAATGGTATTTGTTGTGAATTGGATGAATTTGAATGCCACACTTATTTTTGAATAATCGCTCACTATTCGGGGTAGCCGGGAAAGGACCATGGGGTCGTATAACCCATTCCGAATATGTGATACATCGTTATGAATTGCATTCGAAGACCGGTGTTGAAGACCGGATATTTTTGAAAACGGAAGGATTACCGTCGAGTTACTCTACATCGGCTGATCTCCGGTTTAGAGATTTTATCACCCTTAGTGACGGGAAGTCCGGACGTGATTAGAAATTTATCCGGATATGCAAGGGCTTCGTGAGAAGTGCCTTCGGTTCTGTTCGATCCCGGAACAGACTTGTATGGATTGTGTGTCTGACGTTACAATTTGAGATATAAAGCTGATTTCTTTCAAATACATATCTGTTGGTGGCGGAGAATTTATTCTCTTAGCTTAACACCCTTCTCTGAGACGTACGAGCTCAGAGGTTATGTAGTTGAAATTTATCAGCGATATATTCCCAATTTGGTAACGTGGCATACTGAGTGTTGCTGTGAAGTGATCAGTGTTTGATCATTTGTTATATGATCATTTGTTTGATCTTATATCTTTGTGATCATAGGTTGATCATTTTGTTTGACCCGAAGCAGGGCTTTGTAGAAAGCGTAGCTTTGTGGACGAGACTTCATCGAGCCTCACACCCCGGAAATGGTCGAAACAGGAAGGATGCGGCAAGGTTCTAGGGAGTAGCGCCCCTTAGTGTATGTCATTCCTTCTGGATAGAGGTGGTATCATGGTATGGAGCCCAGATACTTAACCTATGTGGTTGCTGCATTATTATCTATGTGGTTTGTTGGAAATCGGGGATCCTCGGGAAGATCGGTGACGATCGGGGGATGGCATACGCGTGTCAGTAGTTACCTATTTTTGCAGAGGTAACCCGGCCTTGTGTTGGCAGAGATCCGGTTAGGTTCTCGGGTCGTCTATTCCAGGGACGTACCCATCGTGGAAAAGGAAGTTCCTTAGCCTGACCATTTGTTGGAAATCCAAAGAAACAATACGCGACGTGTACGGTTTTAGTTGTATTACCTGCTATGGAATGTGGCGGTAACCTGCTATTGAACATAGTAGCTATAGTAGGCATAAGTGCGGAATGCCTATGCTGGCTAAGATTAATATTATACTTTCGAAATGTTTTCTACACTATACACTAATAATAATATCAAAAATGATTTGATTTTGCGTAGTAAGCATCTTTGACTATCATAAGAAGAAATCTCCTCCAATTCTGCGTTTGCATTGTGTGTGTGGTGGGAGGTCTTATGGTAGTTTCATTTTCCAAAGGCATTGCGAAATTGACTTTAAAATCTTCCTGTTGTTTATTTTAAAGAATAACTGTTTTACGATCTCACACCAGTCACCATGACTGACTCGGAGTTTATTGTTTCCTTCTAAACTCTGGGTGCCCACAAATTTTCCACACGGGCAGCCTAGAGTTATGTTATCAGGATAGTCTGGATATTCTGGTGCTTTGGAGATAAGCTAGATGGCGAGACGTAGTATTTGTATCTGATAGTATTTATTCCACTGTGTATTCTGTATGAGGACAAGTTTATATAACTGTCCATTTGTTGTATATTAACTCTGATGATTGATGTATGTATAAAATGATATAGTTCTTTGATTTAAAGATTATTCAATTATCTATTATATATTGTTCCGCTGCGATATGTGAGATTCTGATATTGTTTCTGTTTCTATTGTTGTTCTGTTGTTCTTCTTCTTCTCTTCTTCTGCTTCTTTCTTCTTCTATCTTTTCTTCTATTTCTTTTTCTTAAACCCTCACTATTGGAGTTTCCGGCACTCGATGGCTCGGCAGTCGATAAAGTGAGTATCGATGTCGAATTTTCGAAAGTCGAAAATTTCGGTATGTGACAACTTACTTTAAACTTACCTCTTTGAAACGATGAAAACAAATTTCAACAAGCTTCATAATCGTCGCCTATGAATCAACATATATACCTACTTCACTATATTATCGCTTGTAATTTAAACTTTCCATTTTATTCCTTTTGAAGCTAGCGATTCACAAAAATTTCTTTCGATCAACTAACACAGTGCACCTACTTTGTCATGCCTGTTCAAAATAAATCGGTTTCAACTAATTTAAAAATAAATAGTAAAACTGCTATATCTTAAATGCATACGCCTACAATAAATGTGAATATATGTGAAAAATAAATGCAGCATTAAAAAATAAATGCAAATAAAAAAATTGCGAAATTTTGCAAAATAACCGTGCAAATTTCATTAAAAAATAAATGCATCATGAGTCTCCCCCCACCTTAAATTTGACAGTGTCCTCAATATTCAAAATGTTTTCTAAATTTAAAGGAAAGTACCCACAAATGGACGCAATGTAAAATGACAATACAAAATGCAGTTTTATAAAATGCTGAAATGGATTATATATGAAGTAAAATATGTTTTTATGATGAATGCGATGTAGAGAATCCTCGATCCTTTTCTTCCATGTATGGTTTTAATTTTATATTTTCCCCCGACATCGTGCTCTGATATGTTAATGTACTAAACACTATATGGCAATATACAGAAAATGAAAAGTAACAAAGAAAAAAATAAGCAGCAAGTAATCAACAGAAAGTAACACGTAGAATTGAAAGATTATTATGCAAAGAAAGAACATACTTCTCAAACATCAGCAAATATACTTCTCAAACTGTCATTAGCGTTTATTTTTTTGGTACGACACATACTTCTCAAACTGTCTTTTGTACTACTATAATTTATACCCATTTTTATGTTTGCAGGTTGAATCAGGAATGATCTTTATGCAATCTTTGGTGCTACCTAATTTTATTTGGTTTAGCAAAAAGTGTAGCAAGAGACTTGGAGTAATTCATTTGCAAAAGGTTAAGCCAGAGACACTGTTGTACTCTGGGTTCTATTGAACATCTTAAGGTCTTGTATTGATATTGTGACTTGTGTAGCTCTTGTTTTGAGCTTAACTTCATATTTGTACTAAATGCTAGTATGTACTATTTTTCGTGTTATGTAATGATATTGTTAAGTTATTATGCACTGCAATGCGGATTATTGAATCATTTGAATGTGCACTGTTTATAATATTATTTGTTTTCTAATATCATTTGAGTGTGGAATATTATATATGTATGTGTAATTGACTACTTCGATACGGCTTCTGGCTGCCTCTAATGTGTCAATTTGGTACATTAGATACGGCTACTAGCCGTCTCTAATGAGACAATTAGATACGGCCTTTGGCCGTATCTAACTGGCTCATTAGATACGGCTATTAGCCGTATCTAATGTACCAATTAGATACGGCTTCAGGCCGTATCTAATTGTCTCATTAGAGACGGCTAATAGCCGTATCAAATTTATAAGCTCGCCCAATTTTGATACGGCTAAAAGCCGTATCTAAACTTATTAGATACGGCTTTTAGCCGTATCAAAATATCTTTTATGGTGTAGTGCATAGCCAAGAGTGCAGATCCTAGTGTCAGGACATCCAGCAAGGTCTAAATCAGAATAACCAGTTACCTGTAGGTAACTTGATTTTCTATAGGTGAGCATGTAATTCCTTGTTCCCTTTAGGTATCTCAGTACCTTCTTTGCAGCTTTCCAATGAGCGATTCCTGGGTTACTTTGAAATCTACCCAGCATACCAACTGCATGACTGATATCAGGTCTTGTACAGACCTGTGAATACATCAAGCTCCCTACAAGAGATGCATAAGGATATTTGGTCATTTCTTCTCGTTCCATAGGAGTCTTTGGGCACTGCTTAAGAACAAGTTTGTCTACTTTCTGCAGTGGGACAGGACTAGAGGAACAATTCGTCATGCCAAATCTCTCAAGAATTTTATCAATATATGCTTTTTGAGACAATCCTAGAATTCTTTGTGATCTATCATGGAATATTTCTATTCCTATCACATAGGAAGCCTCACCCATATCTTTCATTTCAAAGTTCGTTGAGAGATAATCCTTAGTTTCATGTAATAAACCAAGGTCGCTGCTAGGTAATAATATGTCATCAACATACAGAATCAAAATTATAAACTTGCTCCCACTGAACTTGAGGTATATACAAGGGTCAACTATGTTTTCTGTGAAATCGAAAGTAGTAATGATTTCATGAAACTTTAGATACCATTGTCTAGAAGCTTGTTTCAGTCCATATATTGATTTCTTAAGTTTGCAGACCATGTCTTCCTGTCCTTCAATTATGAAGCCTTCAGGTTGACGCATGTAGACTTCCTCTTCCAAGTCTCCGTTTAGAAAGGCTGTTTTCACATCCATTCGATGTAACTCGAGATCATAATGAGCTACTAATGCCATGATAATTCTAAGAGAATCTTTCCTGGAAACAGGAGCAAAAGTTTCATTATAGTCAATGCCTTCTTTCTGATTAAAACCTTTGAAAACAAGTCTAGCTTTATATCGTTCAATTTTACCATTGCAGTCACGTTTGGTCTTGAAGACCCACTTACAACCGACTACTTTATGTCCTTGCGGCAATTGAACGATTTCCCAAACTTGATTATTATCCATAGATTTGAGTTCATCTTTCATGGCATCAATCCATTTAATAGAATTAACATCTTTAATGGCTTGTAAATAAGAAATTGGGTCCGTAGTTCCTTCAGATTCTATTAGATGAAGCATATAATCATCAGGAATAGCTGATCTTCTTTGTCTTTGAGATCTTCCTAATGCTAGTTCTTGTGGTACTTCATCAACATTATGATTGGTGATAATTTCATTATGGATTTGTTGATCATTTATTGGGTTTTCCTCATTGTGAACAGGTTCAACAATGGGATGATTCCCAAATCTTTCGAAATAGAGGGTAAGATAATGGGTACCCTTATTTCAAGAATGACCACTTCTTGTTGTTTTGTACTCCCACTGATTTCACCATTCTCATAGAATTTGGCATTGTCGATTTCAACAATTCTTGTACTATGGTTAGGACAATAAAATCTATATCCTTTAGATTTTTCTGGGTAACCTATAAAGTAACCACTGACTGTCTTAAAATCCAATTTCTTTTCATTTGGATTGTACAGTCTAGCTTCAGCTGGGCAACCCCAAATTTGGAGATGTCTTAAACTAGGTTTCCATCCTTTCCAAAGTTCAAAAGGAGTCTTTGGAACGGTCTTACTTGGAACTCTATTTAAGATGTAGACAGCTGTTCGTAATGCATCCATCCATAATGATACAGGTAAATTTGCATGACTCATCATGGATCTAACCATTTCCATGTATGTACGATTTCGCCTTTCAGCTACACCATTCTGCCATGGAGATCCAGGCGTTGTGTATTGTGCAACAATTCCAAGTTTTTGAAGAAGTCTAGCAAAAGGTCCAGATGTTGTCCCGTTTCATCATACCTTCCATAGAATTCACCACCCCTGTCTGACCTAATGATTTTCACTTTTCTTTCTAATTGCCTTTCGACTTCAGTAATGAACACTTGTACAGCATCCACTGACTGAGATTTTTCATGCAACAGATAAAGATAACAATAATGTGAAAAATCATCGATAAAAGTGATGAAGTATTTCTCTCCTCCAAAAGTTGGAACATCAAAAGGTCCACAAATATCTGTATGTATTATTTCAAGAAGTTGTGTACTTCTTGTGGCTCCTTTCTTTGTGTTTTTTGTTGTTTTTACTTTAATACAATCAACACATGTTGTAATGTTAGCGAAGTCTAGGTCCGGCAGGACACCATCTTTCACTAACCTCTTGATTCTTTCACTGGATATATGACCCAGTTTTTTATGCCACAAGAAGTAAGAGTCATTCTTGGATAACTTTCTTTTAGTTTCTTTTCCATGCAGGGTGAGTTGGATTTCAGCATTTTGTTTAAGATGAAGTTTATAAAGTCCATCAATTAATATTCCAGAACCAATAAGACTAGAATTTTTTAGTAAACTAAAATTTCCATTTCCAACTTCAAAAGAATATCCAAATTTATCAAGTACACTTACAGAAATCAAATTACGGGAAATAGACGGAACATAAAGAGTTTGACATAAATCTAACTGATAACCGCTATCTAAAATAAGACGAAAAGTTCCAATAGCTTCAACTGCAGCTTTATCTTTATTCCCCATGAAAATGAAATTCTCACTTGGGTTCGTGGTTTGGATCGTAATGAATCCCTACATAGAATTCGAAACATGAACGTTAGCAGCAGTATCAATCCACCAAGTAGAAGAAGGTACATTAGTATGATTTGATTCGAAATGACTTACGAAACCCATTGGGTTACCTTTCTTTTCGAACCATGCTTTGCGCTTAATGCAATCTGCCTGGAAGTGTCCAGGTTTCTTGCAGAATTTGCAGACGTCATCCTTCTTTTTCTTCTTGGATGGTTGAGTGGCGTCATCAGATTTGGGTGGTGCTCTTTTATGCTGTGAGTTATTCTATTTGCCAGCTTGTTTTCCAACCCCTTGAGTGAAATAAGAACCTTTAATGCCTTGCGAGCCTTGCGAGCCTTGCCTAGACTCCTCTTGAACCAGTTTGTTAGTCAATTCATTTAGACTCCACTTTTCCGTAATAGTGTTGTAATGAATTTTGAATGGTTCATACTGAGGAGGTAAGCTAGTGAGAATGAATTGGACGAGAAAAGCATCGTCCATAACCAATCCCAAGTTCTTAAGTTTGGCAGCAAGGTTAATCATTTCAATGACATGAGCGCTCATTGAGCGAGAACCATCAAACTTCATGGTTACAAGATCTGCCATAAGTTTCCCAGCAAGGGATTTGTCTGCAGTCTTGAATCGATTTTCAATGGATTGCAAATATTCTTTTGTGCTTTCAGTTTTCGATAGAGAGGTTTTGATGTTGGTATCAATCACCATTCGCATAAACATCATGCTGAGCCTATTAGATCGTCCCCAATCATCATGGAGTTTGTTTTCCTCAGGCGTACTTGTGTCAGTAAGTGGGGCTGGCTTTTCCTTAAGGAGAGCCATGTCCAGTTCAAGTACGCCTAAAGAAAACTCAACTTGCTCTTTCCATTCAGAGTAGTTGGTTCCATTGAGTTTGACGATAGACGTAGCGTACGAATTAAGGTTTGAGGGCATTGCAACTGCACATATAAAAGAAATGTAGGCTTCTTTATTAGAATAAAACACAACATGTCATAATAAGAGGTTAGGTTTAGCGCCTCCTATGGGTAGGCAGTAGAACCATACTCATGAAAGAATAATAAACATTAATGTTTCATGCGTTATTATGCAAGCAGCAGCCGCCTGTGGACGAGACTGCATGCATCAGACCAGAGGAAACAAGGAAATTAAGTGCGGAAGCGAAAACTAAAACAAAGGAGAAAAGAGATAAACATTAATGTGTTTTTTTTTGCATAAACTTTTGTCATTCTTTCAAGTAATCCACAGCAAGGATAATAAATGTCTAGTAACTCCAAGTAAATTCCATATATGAATTTAACATATAAATAATTATTTTGCAAATCATATGTAGACAATTATCTTGCAAGTTCCATGTCATGAATTTAATGTCAAACTAAAAAACAATTGTTTTCAATATGTATACTTTCTGAAAAGTATTCGCATACAATAAGTTGTTCCATATTATACAGTAGGTCAAATATTAAAGTAGAAAATTAACTTTTGCCGAAATATGAACTTTCCGGATCCAGATCTAAGAATACAGTAAATAGAACAATATTGATAATCATGATTGCCGTAGGAACTTAAATAATATGAATATTAAACTTGAATCATATTAATATTAATAATCATTATCATTATCATAGTAAAATTACAAACATCATATCATAGATCTATGGTAGTTTCGTTTTATATATTGATGGATAATCATGAATTCTAAAATAGGCTCTAATACCACATGTAATCTATATCTTGCGAATAATATAAACCCTAAGATCTAGAATTACATGATTATTACATATGTACTGAATTAATAAAACATACCTCCAGACATCTTGTATACGAATCAGCAATGGTTGTTGTCGAAGGCTGTATCAATGGATAAAGGAGAATAGTTTCTCTCTCTTTTCCTATATTTTCTTTATGTGTTTTCTTATCTCCTTTTTGATGGGCAAATGTTAATATTTATAGGCAGAGAGAGGACCAAATTTCCAGATTTGTAGACTTAATCTTGATCGTCCATCAAGATCAAGATGAGAGAAATTAACGCTCTAGATTATAACCATTTTATTTATTAGCATATTAATAGGAAAACCCTTTAGATTCTATTGACCACATAATGAGGAAGGAAACATTTGAGGAAGGAAACGGTCCATTAATGTACCACATAATGAAGAAGGAAACGTTTCGTATTAATTTCCTTACAAAACGGTCAAATTTCCTTACACCTAACACTATCAAAGATTTTGACGTAGATGTGAGTTCAAAAACTCATCTTTAAACCCAAAAACTCAAGAGAGAAGCTATAAAGCAAGGCAAGAACAATCTATCTTCAATTATAACCCAAGGAGCTTCAATCTAAGCTCAAGAACAAATATTTCCTAAGTTAGGGTTTAGGAAATTTCAGAAATCGAAGAGGAATTGAGATGGAGAAGAAGAAGAGGATGCTTATCTAAGCTTCTCTTGGATTTTGAACTTGAATTAGAGTTTGCAAGAGGAACTAGGGCTTGGAATTTCTAATTCCTTTTCTCTTCCTCCATTTTCAGTTGAGCTTGAGTTTAAAGAAATGAAATGAGAATGAATGGATGAAGAGAGGGGCTGAGTTAGGGTATATGATGACTTAGGTGAAACCCAAGCCCAAAGCCCAATTAGAAAATAGCCAAGTTCAACCGACTCCAAACATATTGATACTTATACTCAAAAAAGTCGCAAACATCGTTTTGAACTCAATGGAAGTGGTCTCAAGTTCACATTGTTGATTCTCAACTTCATCCTTGATTCAGACGTCTGAAATTTCCAAACCAGACGACTGAATCTGGAAAAATATGAGTTCTCTAGAATAATATTCAAATGTCTGAATTGTCCATTTCAGACGTCTGAAAATGGCAATTTTGGCATATTTCCTTTCTGGTTTGATTCGAAAAATTTCAGACGTCTGAATGCTTCATTTCAGATGTCTGAATCCCTATGAGACAGTTTTTATCTATTTTTTCAAATAGACACCTCTGTATCACGATCTACAAAGACTTTTTACAAATTCGACTGTTCTTTGAAAAATAGTGACTTTTTCGGACTTAAATCCGACTAACGATGTTATATTTAAATTAAACATTTAAATATACGAATCGTAAAATATGCGGGTTGTTACAGTGTACTTCACCCAAAATAGGCTCAAACAATCAATTTTCCATTTATATAAAAAAATTACGAAATTATATAATTTTCATTCTTTAACTTAGGACATAAGCCAAGGTTCAATTTGGCAATTTTCTTTAGGAACGATTGACCACTATTCCTCTACGGTCGACCGCTACCATTGATCGCTCAGGGTCCAGGGTCTACCATTCGCGAACAAAAATTTGGGCTTCTGCGATTTTTAATTGTCGATTGTTTATATCGTTAATTCAGGTCGTTAATAGTATTTAATTAATTCTAATTACTAGGTGGACAGTCTATATATCAATTTGTAATTAAATTTAGGAATTTTTAATTTAGGGTTCGCAAGTTTAACGGTAAAAGAGGTTTATACATCAATTTTAAGTTTTACAATTTACAATGCTTCAATTCTAGTCAAGTTTGCATATTCCAATTTAGGGTTTCATATAGTTCAATTAGATATCTAACACCCTAAATCAATTAAAATAATTTGAATCTAAGTGTAATAATTATCTTATTGAAATTGTTCCCACTCACCTTAAGCCTAAGATCTTCCTACTTGTTTTGCCTGAGAACCGGCCCTTCGAATGCTAGCTTTCCTTGCACCATCTAGATCCAATTGTTTGTGTTCTTCTAGGTTAATTTTATTTTGATTTTTGAAGAATTTCACAGTTTGGAGAGGAGGAAATTTTTTGATAGAGTTTAGTTACTGTATAGATTTATGTGAGAATTAGGGTTTAAGTTAGGTGTATATTTATAGGAGATTTGCCTTAATTCAACCGTTGATTAACCCTAGACGAATCTTTGTTTTCATCTTATACGCTAATTAATTTCTTCATCCCCAAGTAAAAATATCTGGTTAAATCTAGGCTGTTGGATTAACATATTGAATACGAATGGTTATTTAGTTAATGATTTCTTAACTATTAAGTTTACATATATAAACCTTCTTAACGTTACGTAATCTATGTACGTTCTCTTAACCGTTAACATCAAATATTTTTTATTTATTTCCTTTGACTCCTTTCCTTTTACTGTGCTAAATAAAAAAGTTCATTATCCTAATTTATGTCATTCCAATGAATTTATTGATTTATGTATACATATATTATTAACCATTGTAGGAAATCTTAAGCATAAATACACACGCACGTATGTATACATCTTGACAGTGATTAAGAAATTTACTTTTCTTTTTCAATACTTAACTAATGTTTATCTTTCCATATCCATGTTATTAGATTTCCCCTTTTTAATGTCATTGATAGCCGTCTATTCAAATTAGTCAATGCTATTCATTCACTTTTATTATTATTATTGATTATGGCAGAGAATCATGTATTTGTCTTCAAAAGTACACCTGTATGTATACATACGAATATTTGTTTGCCTTTTACTTACAGATGGAATTTAAGTGAAAATCCATTCCTTCATTCATGTTCTCTTACTATACACACATATGTAAACTCTTTCCCTTTTCCCTTGTTAATGAACGGTAATATCACCTTAATTAATGCTACAAATTATAATTTAAGCCAGTTAACCAAAAATTATAATCCTAATAAATATCCTTAATTGATATTCTATACACACACACATTATTAACCTTTGTAGGGAGCCCTGGATTTCTATTCACATGTGTAAATATGTGTATTAATTAAATACCTTATCCTTTACAAACAAAGAAATAACATATTATTTCTTTCTTTTTAAATAACGATTTATTCTCATATTTTGTTACCTTTGTTTCTATAACATTGCATACAATCTTATTCTTCGTATCATTTGCACCTCCCTTCTAACCTAAGCTACCTATGTTTAGTAATAAATCCCATTATCAATTAATATCTTTATCTATACATTTCCCTTAAGATAATCTTTTACTTATATATATATATATATATATATATATATATATCTTTCCAACATACAAATTTAGACATACTATTTTCCTTTTAAAATATATAACTTTTATTAAATGCCTTCTTTTTTTATAGATATTTTATTACGCCATCTTTTTTAAAAATAATCCTTTACTTTTATGCATACATTGTTATTCTTGCTTTTCAAACATATAAAAGTAAATATATTCTTTTTCTTTTTAAAGTATTTTGCTATACTCTCTTTTTAACGCGTATAATAACTTACAGTAATAAATTCCATAAAAGGGTAATTAATGCCCTCTCTCTTTATGTTAAATATCTTCTTCTTATTTATTAATGTTCATTGATAAAATTGCACTCCTTTAAAATATATTGATATACACTTTCTCTTTTCTTTACTTTTCTTAGACTAATTCATAAATATTCAACTTATCTCTTATCAAATAAGTATTTTTTATTTTTACATTAATTCTTAAGCTTTAATTTCAAAATAGGCGCAAAACAAAAAATGCATGCTACGTTAAATATTTTGTATCTTCTTCATACGGTATCTATTTTTAGTAACTTATATACGAATTTGGGCTAGAAAAATCTACTTGATACAATGAAAAACTCAGATTTTCCAAATTCCTTCATTTATAGAAATGTATTATTTTGTTCTTTTATGTGAAATTATGTTTTTACCCTTATTAATATTTTATTTTATTATTAAAATTTCCAGGATGTTACACTAATTCATTAAGGAGATATCTGTTATTCAAAGCATAGAAGGTCCAATGCTTATGCATTATAATAATGATGCGCAACTCAAATTGCACAGGAACCGTGAGCTCACAGGAGATCAAGAAACATCCTCCGTAAGTTCCACATGACAAGGCAGTTTATCAGTGATATGAGATTGTGATCAAAATAGTAGATACAAAAGATTACAATGTAGATTCATTCACTAAGGCGCCCTCTCAATCTTTTTAGGAAGACTAATCGAAGGCATGGGATGAAGCTCCATAATTGATCCCAAGTTCAAGTGGGAGATTGATAGAATTAAGGTATTCCCCAGGGAAAATTATGTAATTTGTTATGTAATCCTAATTCTACAAACAATCTTGTTTGAAATAAAATATGTTTTTTATTTTTATTTTATATTATATTTGTTTGTTATATTCTGCTATAAATAATGAATAATTAACATCGAAGATATATAAGTAGAAAACTCTTAGGGGTAATATTTTATCGATTGTAGTTAAGAATGAGTTTACAACCGTGAGTATTGAATTGATATTAACAAAAACACCAACTCCTTAAATGTTCCTAGCTGAGAGGTATCGAGAAAAGGATATCGATACATCTATTGAGACTAGTGTACATAATGCTCTCCATAGACATGTGGTGATTTACTCATGACCATTGCGGACTCCAAGGGGTTATGTACTTGTGGTTGTTTGGAACAATCACAAAATGACTCAGCAAGAGTCTTCTATAAGTTATATAACTTAGTCAAAATAGAAGATCTAAGGGTAATGTTGTACAATAGTCTTCTGATTTAAGAGTACTATCAAACTTGAGTATGTAGACTGTACTTTGATTATGGATATCTATATGGCATAGCGACCATGTTACAGGCATAGTTGGGTACACGTTGAAATATGTAACGACCCGTAATTTTCGATAATTAAAATTAGTTAATTTAATAAGGTTTGATGATTTAATGTTGGAATAAATGAAAATTTGCTATTTAATAATAAGAATATAATTGGATTGCAATGTAATAGTATTAATTTAAGATCATTGATAACTACTTTAATTGTAATTCCAATTGATTAAAACAGTTAAAGAGTTATAATTGGTATAGATTGTAAATAAATTATAGTAATGTATGTAGTAATGGATAATTGGATTTAAAGAGCAGTTGATAATTTAATGTTGATTAATTAATGAAATAATGTGTAATAAATTGTAATTGGACAGAATTAGTATTGTATAAGGTGTTATAACATTTGTTTGTAAATAATAAACTTACAAATGTTATTAAATGTAGAAATGGTGACAATTGTTATTTGTTACCAATTTAATTAATCAATTACAAATAAATGTAAATAAATGTTACATTAATATGAGTTAATACAAGAACTGCAAATTAGGAATGTAATAAAATGTACAGAAATGTCAATTACACTCATAAGGCAATAAATTGATTGAATACTAAAAATGAAACCAAGGTAAATGAAGTTATAGGATTTTAAATTATAATCAATGTCAAAATCAACAAAGGTTCAATATTATTGGAATATTGCAACTAATATGGTAAAAGATGATAATTGTAGAATATTTGTGTAATAAGATATAAACAAATGTTAACTATGTCTATAGAGTAATAATTAATTGAAAAAAAGATTTAAACCAAATTAGATAAATTTATTGGAATTAAATTTTAAGTAATTGGATTTAATTACAGTTGAAATTAAACATTGTAATTAGAAAAATAATTTACATTGAATTGATATGTAAATTTGTTTTAAATTATTGTAAATGTCCAAGTAATAAAAAATGATGAAAATTGTTAGTTATTAAATTTGAAAAAAAAAGTGATTTAATTAATTTAATATTTATTTATTTAATTAATGTGAAAATAGCCGTTTTGGCCACTGTCTTGGATTTCGACGAAACATGTTTTATCGGATCCATAATGGTGAATTATTGTAGGATTTCAAGTTTCGTAGCAATCGGACTTGTCGTTCGATCATACGGACTCGAAACGCCTAGGAATCAATTTAATCGAAATCAATTTGAAATAAGCTGATTTTAAGATAAATTCTGTATACAATGGAATTAGGATTTGAAACTAGTTCCATTAAGTTTAAAAATATCAAAAACCTATAATTCGATATATTGGACGACCCATTTTCGTTTCGGGAACGAAACGGGCTTTTCGGGTCGTTGTTATCGTTTCGATCCAACCCTGCCTATATATAGGCTGTTATAAACCCTCGCTGTTTCTCACTTCATTATTTTTATACGTACATCCCCTTCCTTCTTCTCAAGGGACAGAATATCAAACCTAATCCACAAATTCCAAAACCTAATTTCAATTTCCAAAAAAAAAATGCGGATCTACAGCGACTTCGGGTCGCGCTTCGGGTTCCAAAGGAAAACACTCTGCAGTAACTTCAGGTTAGGAAGAAAATGACTCGGATCTCAGGTCGTTTTGGCAAAAACTCAGAGCAAGCACCGGGGATTTGAGGCGGCGGACCGAAGTTGAACCCGAAGTCGACCCAGGGACAGAATTTTTCAATCTTCTAATTTTCATAACTTTTTCATACGAGCTCGGATTCACGCACGGTTTGTATTGTTCGGATCGTATCGAAATTCCGAACATTTTAACGCTGGTTTGGATGAATTCTGAGACTGATGAATTGGGCCTTATTTTGAATTTCAAATCGATTTGAAATCAAAGGGAGTGTTTTAACCCACTCACAATTACTAAACTATCTTATGTTAGTTAAATTAAATGTATGATGTGACTAGAAATAAATTGATTGATGTTTGGTATGTTAAAATTGTCATTATAGTTAAATTTGACTTTTATTGCATTTAATCATCGTTTAATTTAATATTGAATTTAATTTTCAATTTAATACCGGTTAATGACAATCAGTTATCTATTGATGTTTATTGGTTGATTTGGATGATGATTGTGATGGATGTTTGATTGTTGATATTGTATGGCTGGATGTTGTATTTTTATATTTTATAACACACTGCAAGTTCCCTATGGGTTGAAATGATACATACCCGAACGATCTGTAGATTAGAGAAAAATCGTTAGGGGTTGAAACGATAGACTCGAACGATTTTATGGATGTTATCGAATTTGGGATTACGGTTTGAAATGATATATAACCAAAAAATTTAAAATTGCGGATTGAAATGATAAATATCTGTATCACTTGACCATAGGATAGAAAATTATATACGGACACCGGATCAGTTAAATTAAATGATTTTTAATTCTTTAAATTTGGAATTCAGTTAATTGGCATTTTGAAATAAAAATTGATTTATATAAACTGAGTTATTTTTGATAATCCAAGCGTTAATGCTGAAATTGGAATTGATTTAATGAATTGTTCAAAGGATTTAAATTGGAATTTCAAAGTTGAATTGTCAAAAATAAATGGATTTTATCGAAATTGAGTTATTGAAATGTTTAATATAACTTTAAAATCTATTTAAACTAATTTAAACCATTTTAATCAATGTAAACTATTTTAATTTATTTTAATCTATTATAACCTATTTAATCCAATATAATCCTTTTTACCTATTTCAAAATAATTAAATGTATTTATTCTATTTTTAAATCTATTTAATATAATTTAAATATATTTATTCTATTTTAAAAATATTTAATCTATTTAACATAATTTAAATCTATCTAATATAATTTAAATTTATTTTAATATATTTCAAATTCATTTAAAGTATTTTAATTCATTTTAGTCTATTTTAAATCTATTTAAAGTATTTTAATCTATTTCAAATCTATTTAAAGTATGTTAACCTATTTTAAACTATATTAATCTGTTTTAATCTATTTTAAATTATCTTAAACTATTTTTGAAACTAATTTAAACTATCTAAACTAATTTCTGAATTTCAGACTATGTAATTGTGAAGACCCAAATTATTGAGATTAGAATAATTAAAAAAAAAGAAAACTTTCAAAACCATATATATATATATATGTAGTCTGAAGATAAATATTGAGAATGAGTTAAAAGTAATAATAGCTAAATTGAGTAAGTCTTATATTCACATGTATATATATATATATATCTTGAATATAAATAGTAATAAGAAATGGTATTTCAGAGGGAAGAGGATATATATAACTGAGTGTGTATATGGACATATATTACCACATGTTGTATTTATATATATATATATATACCCAGAAAGAATAAACATAATGTAAATAAGGAAAGAACACCAGGGTAATTAAGAATATGAATACATTTACTTATCAAGAGAAAACAGATGGTTTGAAATATTAACCAGAGGTTAAATTGATAAAGAGGATATACATATATATATTACAGATTAACATAAAGAAAATAAAAATAATTCTGTAAAGAGAAAATTGTTTTCAACAATTAAGTAAGGAGAAAATGATATATTCTTTGATGAATTAAAATGCTTTAAAAAACCAGTTTTATATTAGTTATACATAAGTAAAATTTTGAAAGAAGTCAAGAGTAAACAAATAGGCTGAGGTAATAGCTAGGAATGGAAAATAACTCGGGCATAATAAAAGGTATTAAAAAAAAAGATAAGCCATATGAAAATAATATACAAGTGAAACATGCAAATTGCATGTACACAGGGAAAAGCAGTGGATAACTGCTTTTACCAGAAATAGAAACCAGGGGAAAATGGCACATTTAGCCATAACAGCACACACATAATTCTTTGAGTGATGTGAGGATAAAAGGGGTTTTTCCCTTCAGTAAAACCCTAGTAAAAATGATTTAAATCAAGAAAAGAAGCAGAGGTTTCTCTCTGAGGGAAAACAGAAACATATTGAAAAAAAAGAACATACACTGTTTGCAAGCTTAGGCAATCTCGGGAAAAAGAAGGGAAAGGTGAGTGATTAATCAATCTCATGAGGCTAAGGCATTAAGACCCAAGTTAAGGGCAGCCATTTTATTTTCTTTTGTGCTTGATCATCTTGTTTTTCTTTCTCTGAATTAATGAATGCTGAGCATGGTTGGTGTATTGATAAATCTTTGGTTGATGCTTTGATATGTTTCATTTGATTGTTTGATAACAGTAATGCCATGATCTCTGAGATGGATCCAGTACCATGAACCATCAGTTTGTATTTATGATAGTAAGATAAATACAATTTTATTATGAAGTAGGGTAAAAATTAAAAGATAAGCTAGGTAGTGTGAACAAAGGAGGTTCATGCTTATGTCTAGTTTGTTTTAAATTAGAGGTGAACAATGCAATAAATTATTTATGTGCTGATTTGTTCAGATCTAAGGCTAAAAATGTTTTGGGGGTTTTTCTCTAAAAACCTTACCCTATGTTCACAATAGAATTAAGCATAAAAGTTTTTAATGGAACTCTACTGGATTTGTTAAGAGATCATGACATTCTGGAATACAGAAGTATACAAGTGATAAAACAAATTTTGAATGAGACAACTGGAAAGAAAAATGAAATGAAAACATGATTTTCATGAATGAATGTAGGGTCAGTTGAAATCCCTGAGTAAGATTAACTCTCTCTCTCTGATTCATAGAAAAAGAAAGAAAGTAAAAGCAATCCAAGAGTTAATAAATCTTTCTGAAATAAGAAATGAGACTGGTCACTAGATTATAAAACTAATCTAGGAGAAAAGCCTTGATCTATTCATCATAAGGAGTATGATGGGTATGTGCATGACTTGTTTAAGTCCTATAGGCCTTTGTGCAGGGGTTAACAGAATTGAGTCCCTTGCAATGCACACATGGTGTTCAATGGCAAAGAGACATGACCAAATTAAATTGATAAATCAAGTTTTGAAGTTGAACCATGGAAATTAAAATGAGTTAATTCCATAAGAGTGTGTGTACATGTATACTGTATTGAATGATTGAATGGTTGCTTGTGTGCATGACTGTGGTAGGAGCTTAGATACATACATATATATACCCAGTTGCAACATGAATCCAAATTGCCTCAAGCATATTGATACTCTGCACTACAATTTAAAAATGACAAGATATTACATTTTGATTTCACTCATACCAGAATTATATTCTGACCCTATTTGTTGCTTTGTAACATCTGGGGTGTCTCAATTTTATGGAGGCAGCTCTAGATATTGCTGCAGGAAAGGAGGCATAGGGAACTTGTATGCATGGACAATTGAAGACTTACTAGCATTTAGAATGTTTAAGAAGTTTGGCAGATTTGTTGTAATAATTAGGCCGAGCCAAAAATATCATTATGGTTTAAGTATTTTCTGGCTTGTTATGTGTTTGTTTTTCTGAGAAGAGAACTTGTAGGAATTTTTAAGTATTATATATATGCATATGTGGGTTTCTGTTTTAAGAATTTGATCTTCATAGTCTCTGGTGAAGTAAGATATAGGAGATCATGTCATGTAATTTGATATGTGCTCATGTCTCCTTTAGTAAGATCAGATGAACTTTTAAAATGGTAGAGTTGAAACAATCATAGGGAGAAAGGAATATAGCATTATCAATGAATCTTGTAAAGGTTGAGTTGAACCTAAATTGGCTAACCAGTAAGGCTTAACCATGACTTATAATTGATATAAGCCTATGCTAAGGCTGGAAGGCATAGTCTGTAATCTGGTTAGAGCATTTGATTTTCCTAGTGAAAACTTGTATTGCTTGGTGTAATAAGCTCATATGCATGCTTAGTACTTGTAGACTTCACTGCAATCATACTTAACTAATTCCTATTATCTAGAAACTTAATTCAAATCTGGTAGTATGGGGCCATGATCAAAACCTGTGGTAAATGGTAGATGCATAAGGTCTTGTTTGTAATGAGAAATTCCATCATTCAATAGAATTGTGTCTACTATCATTGTTCTCTTTCATAGAAAACATCAGATGTCTTCATCATAAGTTCACCTGGAAGTCTTGCATTTTGACTGATCCTTTTTGTTTACTTTGCCTTAAGCATATTGACTGCACACATGACCTTAGCCTCTGTTTAGCATTGTAGTTTGAGTTAGCACTTTGATCTGACTGAATTGTTTTCCTCTGCTTAGCCTATAAATTAGTTTATCGTTTCAACATTCACATGATTATTGCGACTTTATAAATCAAAGCATGGATAGTTCACCTGATATAAAAGTTGTTCGAAATTAAAATGAGTAACACAAGCCAAACTAATAAGCATGAGTTAGGTTGAACACCTTTTACTTAATATAGAACAATATGTATCAGATTACAAAATCCAAGGATTAGAAGGTATGGCTTGTAAATTCAGGAGTCAATAAATTTGTGAGGTAGAACAAGAAATATGTATATGATAAATAGAAATGGCTATGTGACACCAAAATCTCTAATATGAGAAATAAGGTGGGAATGAGTTGCTTTGCTGTCTTAATCACTCTGATAAGCAAAGAACCATTTATATATCTTCATATATATAAATGATAGAATTTATTTAAATACTGATATATTTATATTAGTAAAAATTTAGGATCTTGGGAAATAAAATTAAGAGAAGTGATCCATTGAAAAGTATATATATATATATACATTGTAAAAAAAAAATCTAACAGAAAATTCACTGTAAATAAATGAATAGAGAAGTGGGTCACTTTAGTTGGTATCAGATCTATGTTGTTAAAACATAGCATAAATATATTATCCAATTTTCTTGAAGGGATAAAATTCTAAAATAAAAACAAATATATATATACAATAATGATGGAAATAAATATCCACAGTAGAAATGAATTGCATGAAATAATTAAATTAGAAAAATGACTAACTAGCTATGCAATTGAATAGTGAATCATGGTAGGAAGACCACCAAGTCATGGAGCAGGACCCTCCAATACAACACCAATGGTCAATTTGCAAGATTTGGTGAGGGCATTTAGAGAGGGAGCAGTGCATAGGGAAGAGAATCCTCATGAGGAGCTAGCCAAACTGTTGAAGACATTTTCAAATTTAGGAGGCAAGGATTTTGAAGGCACTGAGGGAGTTAGGGGAGTGCAGACATGGCTGAGAACTTTGGAAAGGATATTTGCAGATATGCAAATTAATGACCAAAGGAAGAGGCATATAGCTTCAAGGAGACTTAAAGGAGCAGCTTTAGATTGGTGGGAGGTGATCATCACAGGAAGGCCAGAAAATGAGATAACATGGGATCAATTCAAGGAGATGCTTGAAGCAAGGTTCGTTCCAGCAACAACTAAGGCAACACTGCTTGAGGAATTTATAAGGCTAAGGCAGGGACCAATGAGTGTGACCGAATACACTCAAAAATTTGAGAGTTTATCCAAGTATGGAACTATGCTTATAGGAGATGAAGAATCAAAGAATTCAAGATTTATCCAAGGGCTAAATGAAGGTCTGGGTAGAGCAATGTTGCTATACAAGGATAAAACATTTGA
Organism: Allium fistulosum; assembly: GCA_030737815.1. Classification (NCBI taxonomy): domain Eukaryota; kingdom Viridiplantae; phylum Streptophyta; class Magnoliopsida; order Asparagales; family Amaryllidaceae; genus Allium; species Allium fistulosum. The sequence goes on from JASFAW010000015.1 coordinate 7,291,817, forward strand.
TCAAGTCATAGACCTTGCTCTTTCCTTTGAACAACATGACAATGCAAGGGAAAAATTTAGGAGCATGAGGGCTAACAATCAAAAGAAAGGGGAAAATAGGACACATCCCTATGACAAAAAGAATGTGGATAAGAAAATGGAAGGAACAACCACTGGGGAAGCTAAGAAGAAGGTCACTTGTTACAATTGTGGCAAAGAAGGACACATGAGTAATAAGTGTCAAGCAGCCAAGAAGGCACCGTTCAGCTGCTATAACTGTGGGAAGGAAGGCCATATTAAAAGGAACTGCCCAGAATTCAAAAGGGGAGCAAAGGTAGGAGCACTTGAGGGCAAAGCAAAAGCAACTGCAGTGGGAAGTTCTAGACAATTGGAAGGTATACTTCTAATTAAAGATCACCCCATCTCAGTTATATATGACACTGGAGCAACACATTCATTAATATCCCAAGACATAGTGAATAAATTGACTCTCACATGCTATTTAGTTGATAATCCCTTGTTTATTCAAAGCCCACTGGGTAGCTCTTGTTTGCTAGGATTAAAATGTCTGGGGGTAGAATTAAACATAGGAGGAAATGTGTTTAAATCTGATTTGTTTGTATTGAAATACCCTGGAATAGGAATTATTTTAGGGGTAGATTGGTTGAGCAAATTCAAAGCAATTTTGAATTTGGAAAATTTCACTATTTCTCTGAAAACAGAAAATGGTAAGAATATAATAATCATGAGTGAAATTGCTAAAATCAATTACCTTAACCAAATATTTAGCATGACTGAGAAAGAATTAACACTGGAAGACATAAAAATTATAAATGAATACCCAGATGTCTTTGGTGAAGTCATGGGTGTTCCAGAAAATAGGCAAGTAGAATTTCAAATAAGACTAATCCCAGGAGCAAGTCCAATCATCAAGAAACCTACTAGGATGGGTCCTAAAGAACTAGTGGAGTTGAAACATCAGTTGGAAGAACTGGAGCAGAAAGGCTTCATAAGGCCTAGTAGTTCAAACTAGGGTTCTCCAGTTGTATTTGTGAAGAAGCAAGATGGTACTTTGAGGATGTGCATTGATTATAGGGAATTAAACAAAGTCACCATTAAAAACAAATACCCACTTCCTAGAATTGATGATCTATTCGATCAATTAAATGGAGCAAAGGTCTTTTCAAGGCTAGATTTAGCCTCTGGGTTTCATCAGATGAAGGTGGAGGAAGAAAGTATTTAGTATACTGCCTTCAACACAAGGTATGGATTATATGAATTTTTGGTGATGCCTTTTGGATTGACAAATGCACCATCATATTTTGTAGATTTAATGAATAGAACATTTAGAGATTTTCTAGACAAATTTGTGGTTGTCTTTATTGATGACATATTAGTGTATTCAAAATCAGAAGGAGAACATACAAAACACTTGCATCTGGTTTTATCTAGACTGAGGGCACATGATTTAAAAGCCAAATTCTCTAAATGTACATTTTGGCAGAGGGAAGTAAATTTTTTGGGGCATATTGTATCACAACAAGGGGTTAGTGTAGACCCAAATAAGGTGATGGCAGTGCAATCTTGGAGTAGACCCAAATCAGTGACTGAGGTGAGGTCATTTTTGGGAATGGCAGGCTATTATAGGAGATTTATAAAAGATTTTGCAAGGATAGCTATCCCATTGACCAAGTTAACTAAAAAGGAGCAACCCTATGTATGGACAGAGAAGTGTGAACAAGCTTTCATATCACTAAAGAAGGCACTGGTAGAAGCTCTAGTTTTACAAGTGCCAGAGGGTAATGAAGAATTAGTAGTTTACACAGATGCTAGTGGATCTGGATTGGGGGCAGTGCTTATGCAACATGGTAGAGTCATAGCTTATGCATCAAGGCAACTCAAGCCAAATGAAACTAGGTATGCTACACATGATTTAGAACTAGCTGCTGTGGTTTATGCATTAAAACTATGGAGACATTATTTATTAGGTGCTAAGTTTGAATTGTTTACTGATCACAAGTCACTTAAATATTTGTTTTCCCAAAAAGACTTGAACATGAGGCAACATAGGTGGGTAGAATTTCTAGCTGCCTATGATCTTGATATATTGTATACCCCTGGAAAAGCCAATAAAGTAGCAGATGCATTAAGTAGACATCAAGCTAAATTGGCAAGCTTAATGATGGCAGAGTTCAAGGATTTGACAATTCTTAGTGAGGTAGAAGTGAAAGAAGAAACTAGTGTATCAGATAAGACACACAGTAAGATGATTGAATATGGTAAATTAAGCCTCATATCTTTAAAATCAACACTGGTTGATAAAATAGGACAAATGCAGAATCAAGATATAAATTTGAAGGAGAAAAAGAACATGATATCCCAAGGCATGACAGTGGAAAACTATGAGGTAGATGATAAAGAATACTTAAGGAAAAAGGGGAAACTCTGCATACCAAATGTAGAGGAACTAAAGCAAGAAGTTATGGATGAGCATCACAAAACAAAATATACTATCCATCGAGGTGGTACAAAAATGTACCATGATCTCAAGAGAAATTACTGGTGGCCAGGAATGAAAGGAGCAGTAGCAAAATATGTGGCAAATTGCTTGACATGCCAACAAGTAAAGGCAGACTATCAAATACCCTCAGGCCTATTGCAACCTTTGGAAGTGCCTACTTGGAAATGGGAGAGTATATCAATGGATTTTGTGGATGGTTTGCCAAGAACAAGGAGGGGCAATGATAGTATTTGGGTAGTGGTTGATACACTACAAGATAAAACGGCTATTCCAACGGTTCCTAGCCGTTGGCGGCCGTTGGAAACCGTTGGAATAGCCGTTGGAATAAATCCCACGCCTTGCAATGCTTTCCAACGGATCCAACGAACCATTTCCAACGGAATTTCCAACGGCCGCTAACGGCTTGGAACCGTTAGAACCCGTTACAACAAACTGACCAATAAGCCGTTGGAAACCGTTGGAAGCCGTTGGAAATACTGGGTCTATTTTGCTGTATAACAGCAGGCCTATTAACGGCTTATTTCCAATGGATTCCAACGGTTTCCAACGGCTACGTAAAAAATTAACGGACCGTTGGAAACCGTTGGAATAGCCGTTGGCGGCCGTTGGAAATGAGGCGTTGGAATTTACTGTTTTCCTAGTAGTGATAGACTCACAAAAACAGCACACTTCATCCTAATAAGTTCAAACAGAAATGCTCACAAGCTAGCTCAATTGTTTGTGAAGGAGATAGTGAGATTACATGGCATCCCCAAGACTATCATTAGTGATAGAGATACTTTGTTTACTTCAAGGTTTTGGAGTAGCTTTCAAGAAGCTATGGGGACAGAACTAAGCCTAAGCACATCCTACCACCCACAAACAGATGGGAAAACTGAGATTGTTAATAAAGTTTTAGAGGATTTGCTGAGAGCATGCATACTTGATTTTGGAGGCAACTGGGAGGATCATATTTATTTAGCTGAGTTTGCTTATAATAATAGCTACCAGTCCACTATAGGAATGGCTCCATTTGAGGCTTTGTATGGGAAGCCTTGTTTATCTCCTGCATGTTGGATGGAGGCTGGTGAAAGGGTGTTGCTTGGACCAGACCATGTAAAAGAAACTTCTGCAAGAATTGAATTAGTGAGACAAAGAATGAGAGTAGCTCAAGAGAGACAGAAAGCCTATGCAGATAAAAAGAGAAGGCCAGTAGAATTTGAGGTGGGAGACTATGTGTTTCTCAAAGTTTCACCAATGAGGAAAATATTGAGATTTGGCAAAGCAGGGAAACTATCACCAAGGTATATAGGACCATATGAAATTGTTCAAAGAATAGGGACTTTAGCTTATAGGTTGAAGTTGCCAGAGGAATTGAGCAAAATACATGATGTATTTCATGTATCCCAATTGAGAAAATGGGTGCATGATAAGGAGTCTATTCTTGAATCTCCTACACATGTTGAAATTCAAGAAAATCTGGTTTATAAAAAGGAACCAGTGGGCATTGTGGCTAGAGAAGAAAAGAAACTGAGAAATAAAATAATTAAACTAGTAAAAATCCAATGGAGTTTGGATGGGAATGATTGCACTTGGGAGGCTGAAGAGAGGATAAAGGATAAATATCCTAAGCTGTTTTCTACTTGAGGTATGTTTAAAAAAAAATTATTATGAGACCTTAAAATTATTTATGTATGTTTGATTGATTGAGAATGAATGAGTTCCTGAAATTTCATTTAAAATAGAAATTAAGCTTTGTATACATTTGGATGGAAATGTATAAGAGAATAATTGTGGGACACAATTCCTTTTAGGAGGAGAGTATGTGAAGACCCAAATTATTGAGATTAGAATAATTAAAAAAAAAAACTTTCAAAACCAAATATATATATATATATATGTAGTCTGAAGATAAATATTGAGAATGAGTTAAAAGTAATAATAGCTAAATTGAGTAAGTCTTATATTCACATGTATATATATATATATATATATCTTGAATATAAATAGTAATAAGAAATGGTATTTCAGAGGGAAGAGGATATATATAACTGAGTGTGTATATGGACATATATTACCACATGTTGTATTTATATATATACCCAGAAAGAATAAACATAAGGTAAATAAGGAAAGAAGACCAGGGTAATTAAGAATATGAATACATTTACTTATCAAGAGAAAACATATGGTTTGAAATATTAACCAGAGGTTAAATTGATAAAGAGGATATACATATATATATTACAAATTAACATAAAGAAAATAAAAATAATTCTGTAAAGAGAAAATTGTTTTCAACAATTAAGTAAGGAGAAAATGATATATTCTTTGATGAATTAAAATGCTTTAAAAAACCAGTTTTATATTAGTTATACATAAGTAAAATTTTGAAAGAAGTCAAGAGTAAACAAATAGGCTGAGGTAATAGCTAGGAATGGAAAATAACTCGGGCATAATAAAAGGTATTAAAAAAAAGATAAGCCATATGAAAATAATATACAAGTGAAACATGCAAATTGCATGTACACAGGGAAAAGCAGTGGATAACTGCTTTTACCAGAAATAGAAACCAGGGGAAAATGGCACATTTAGCCATAACAGCACACACATAATTCTTTGAGTGATGTGAGGATAAAAAGGGTTTTTCCCTTCAGTAAAACCCTAGTAAAAATGATTTAAATCAAGAAAAGAAGCAGAGGTTTCTCTCTGAGGGAAAACAGAAACATATTGAAAAAAGAAGAAGAACATACACTGTTTGCAAGCTTAGGCAATCTCGGGAAAAAGAAGGGAAAGGTGAGTGATTAATCAATCTCATGAGGCTAAGGCATTAAGACCCAAGTTAAGGGCAGCCATTTTATTTTCTTTTGTGCTTGATCATCTTGTTTTTCTTTCTCTGAATTAATGAATGCTGAGCATGGTTGGTGTATTGATAAATCTTTGGTTGATGCTTTGATATGTTTCATTTGATTGTTTGATAACAGTAATGCCATGATCTCTGAGATGGATCCAGTACCATGAACCATCAGTTTGTATTTATGATAGTAAGATAAATACAATTTTATTATGAAGTAGGGTAAAAATTGAAAGATAAGCTAGGTAGTGTGAACAAAGGAGGTTCATGCTTATGTCTAGTTTGTTTTAAATTAGAGGTGAACAATGCAATAAATTATTTATGTGCTGATTTGTTCAGATCTAAGGCTAAAAATGTTTTGGGGGTTTTTCTCTAAAAACCTTACCCTATGTTCACAATAGAATTAAGCATAAAAGTTTTTAATGGAACTCTACTGGATTTGTTAAGAGATCATGACATTCTGGAATACAGAAGTATACAAGTGATAAAACAAATTTTGAATGAGACAACTGGAAAGAAAAATGAAATGAAAACATGATTTTCATGAATGAATGTAGGGTCAGTTGAAATCCCTGAGTAAGATTAACTCTCTCTCTCTGATTCATAGAAAAAGAAAGAAAGTAAAAGCAATCCAAGAGTTAATAAATCTTTCTGAAATAAGAAATGAGACTGGTCACTAGATTATAAAACTAATCTAGGAGAAAAGCCTTGATCTATTCATCATAAGGAGTATGATGGGTATGTGCATGACTTGTTTAAGTCCTATAGGCCTTTGTGCAGGGGTTAACAGAATTGAGTCCCTTGCAATGCACACATGGTGTTCAATGGCAAAGAGACATGACCAAATTAAATTGATAAATCAAGTTTTGAAGTTGAACCATGGAAATTAAAATGAGTTAATTCCATAAGAGTGTGTGTACATGTATACTGTATTGAATGATTGAATGGTTGCTTGTGTGCATGACTGTGGTAGGAGCTTAGATACATACATATATATACCCAGTTGCAACATGAATCCAAATTGCCTCAAGCATATTGATACTCTGCACTACAATTTAAAAATGACAAGATATTACATTTTGATTTCACTCATACCAGAATTATATTCTGACCCTATTTGTTGCTTTGTAACATCTGGGGTGTCTCAATTTTATGGAGGCAGCTCTAGATATTGCTGCAGGAAAGGAGGCATAGGGAACTTGTATGCATGGACAATTGAAGACTTACTAGCATTTAGAATGTTTAAGGAGTTTGGCAGATTTGTTGTAATAATTAGGCCGAGCCAAAAATATCATTATGGTTTAAGTATTTTCTGGCTTGTTATGTGTTTGTTTTTCTGAGAAGAGAACTTGTAGGAATTTTTAAGTATTATATATATGCATATGTGGGTTTCTGTTTTAAGAATTTGATCTTCATAGTCTCTGGTGAAGTAAGATATAGGAGATCATGTCATGTAATTTGATATGTGCTCATGTCTCCTTTAGTAAGATCAGATGAACTTTTAAAATGGTAGAGTTGAAACAATCATAGGGAGAAAGGAATATAGCATTATCAATGAATCTTGTAAAGGTTGAGTTGAACCTAAATTGGCTAACCAGTAAGGCTTAACCATGACTTATAATTGATATAAGCCTATGCTAAGGCTGGAAGGCATAGTCTGTAATCTGGTTAGAGCATTTGATTTTCCTAGTGAAAACTTGTATTGCTTGGTGTAATAAGCTCATATGCATGCTTAGTACTTGTAGACTTCACTGCAATCATACTTAACTAATTCCTATTATCTAGAAACTTAATTCAAATCTGGTAGTATGGGGCCATGATCAAAACCTGTGGTAAATGGTAGATGCATAAGGTCTTGTTTGTAATGAGAAATTCCATCATTCAATAGAATTGTGTCTACTATCATTGTTCTCTTTCATAGAAAACATCAGATGTCTTCATCATAAGTTCACCTGGAAGTCTTGCATTTTGACTGATCCTTTTTGTTTACTTTGCCTTAAGCATATTGACTGCACACATGACCTTAGCCTCTGTTTAGCATTGTAGTTTGAGTTAGCACTTTGATCTGACTGAATTGTTTTCCTCTGCTTAGCCTATAAATTAGTTTATCGTTTCAACATTCACATGATTATTGCGACTTTATAAATCAAAGCATGGATAGTTCACCTGATATAAAAGTTGTTCGAAATTAAAATGAGTAACACAAGCCAAACTAATAAGCATGAGTTAGGTTGAACACCTTTTACTTAATATAGAACAATATGTATCAGATTACAAAATCCAAGGATTAGAAGGTATGGCTTGTAAATTCAGGAGTCAATAAATTTGTGAGGTAGAACAAGAAATATGTATATGATAAATAGAAATGGCTATGTGACACCAAAATCTCTAATATGAGAAATAAGGTGGGAATGAGTTGCTTTGCTGTCTTAATCACTCTGATAAGCAAAGAACCATTTATATATCTTCATATATATAAATGATAGAATTTATTTAAATACTGATATATTTATATTAGTAAAAATTTAGGATCTTGGGAAATAAAATTAAGAGAAGTGATCCATTGAAAAGTATATATATATATATACATTGTAAAAAAAAAAATCTAACAGAAAATTCACTGTAAATAAATGAATAGAGAAGTGGGTCACTTTAGTTGGTATCAGATCTATGTTGTTAAAACATAGCATAAATATATTATCCAATTTTCTTGAAGGGATAAAATTCTAAAATAAAAACAAATATATATATACAATAATGATGGAAATAAATATCCACAGTAGAAATGAATTGCATGAAATAATTAAATTAGAAAAATGACTAACTAGCTATGCAATTGAATAGTGAATCATGGTAGGAAGACCACCAAGTCATGGAGCAGGACCCTCCAATACAACACCAATGGTCAATTTGCAAGATTTGGTGAGGGCATTTAGAGAGGGAGCAGTGCATAGGGAAGAGAATCCTCATGAGGAGCTAGCCAAACTGTTGAAGACATTTTCAAATTTAGGAGGCAAGGATTTTGAAGGCACTGAGGGAGTTAGGGGAGTGCAGACATGGCTGAGAACTTTGGAAAGGATATTTGCAGATATGCAAATTAATGACCAAAGGAAGAGGCATATAGCTTCAAGGAGACTTAAAGGAGCAGCTTTAGATTGGTGGGAGGTGATCATCACAGGAAGGCCAGAAAATGAGATAACATGGGATCAATTCAAGGAGATGCTTGAAGCAAGGTTCGTTCCAGCAACAACTAAGGCAACACTGCTTGAGGAATTTATAAGGCTAAGGCAGGGACCAATGAGTGTGACCGAATACACTCAAAAATTTGAGAGTTTATCCAAGTATGGAACTATGCTTATAGGAGATGAAGAATCAAAGAATTCAAGATTTATCCAAGGGCTAAATGAAGGTCTGGGTAGAGCAATGTTGCTATACAAGGATAAAACATTTGATCAAGTCATAGACCTTGCTCTTTCCTTTGAACAACATGACAATGCAAGGGAAAAATTTAGGAGCATGAGGGCTAACAATCAAAAGAAAGGGGAAAATAGGACACATCCCTATGACAAAAAGAATGTGGATAAGAAAATGGAAGGAACAACCACTGGGGAAGCTAAGAAGAAGGTCACTTGTTACAATTGTGGCAAAGAAGGACACATGAGTAATAAGTGTCAAGCAGCCAAGAAGGCACCGTTCAGCTGCTATAACTGTGGGAAGGAAGGCCATATTAAAAGGAACTGCCCAGAATTCAAAAGGGGAGCAAAGGTAGGAGCACTTGAGGGCAAAGCAAAAGCAACTGCAGTGGGAAGTTCTAGACAATTGGAAGGTATACTTCTAATTAAAGATCACCCCATCTCAGTTATATATGACACTGGAGCAACACATTCATTAATATCCCAAGACATAGTGAATAAATTGACTCTCACATGCTATTTAGTTGATAATCCCTTGTTTATTCAAAGCCCACTGGGTAGCTCTTGTTTGCTAGGATTAAAATGTCTGGGGGTAGAATTAAACATAGGAGGAAATGTGTTTAAATCTGATTTGTTTGTATTGAAATACCCTGGAATAGGAATTATTTTAGGGGTAGATTGGTTGAGCAAATTCAAAGCAATTTTGAATTTGGAAAATTTCACTATTTCTCTGAAAACAGAAAATGGTAAGAATATAATAATCATGAGTGAAATTGCTAAAATCAATTACCTTAACCAAATATTTAGCATGACTGAGAAAGAATTAACACTGGAAGACATAAAAATTATAAATGAATACCCAGATGTCTTTGGTGAAGTCATGGGTGTTCCAGAAAATAGGCAAGTAGAATTTCAAATAAGACTAATCCCAGGAGCAAGTCCAATCATCAAGAAACCTACTAGGATGGGTCCTAAAGAACTAGTGGAGTTGAAACATCAGTTGGAAGAACTGGAGCAGAAAGGCTTCATAAGGCCTAGTAGTTCAAACTAGGGTTCTCCAGTTGTATTTGTGAAGAAGCAAGATGGTACTTTGAGGATGTGCATTGATTATAGGGAATTAAACAAAGTCACCATTAAAAACAAATACCCACTTCCTAGAATTGATGATCTATTCGATCAATTAAATGGAGCAAAGGTCTTTTCAAGGCTAGATTTAGCCTCTGGGTTTCATCAGATGAAGGTGGAGGAAGAAAGTATTTAGTATACTGCCTTCAACACAAGGTATGGATTATATGAATTTTTGGTGATGCCTTTTGGATTGACAAATGCACCATCATATTTTGTAGATTTAATGAATAGAACATTTAGAGATTTTCTAGACAAATTTGTGGTTGTCTTTATTGATGACATATTAGTGTATTCAAAATCAGAAGGAGAACATACAAAACACTTGCATCTGGTTTTATCTAGACTGAGGGCACATGATTTAAAAGCCAAATTCTCTAAATGTACATTTTGGCAGAGGGAAGTAAATTTTTTGGGGCATATTGTATCACAACAAGGGGTTAGTGTAGACCCAAATAAGGTGATGGCAGTGCAATCTTGGAGTAGACCCAAATCAGTGACTGAGGTGAGGTCATTTTTGGGAATGGCAGGCTATTATAGGAGATTTATAAAAGATTTTGCAAGGATAGCTATCCCATTGACCAAGTTAACTAAAAAGGAGCAACCCTATGTATGGACAGAGAAGTGTGAACAAGCTTTCATATCACTAAAGAAGGCACTGGTAGAAGCTCTAGTTTTACAAGTGCCAGAGGGTAATGAAGAATTAGTAGTTTACACAGATGCTAGTGGATCTGGATTGGGGGCAGTGCTTATGCAACATGGTAGAGTCATAGCTTATGCATCAAGGCAACTCAAGCCAAATGAAACTAGGTATGCTACACATGATTTAGAACTAGCTGCTGTGGTTTATGCATTAAAACTATGGAGACATTATTTATTAGGTGCTAAGTTTGAATTGTTTACTGATCACAAGTCACTTAAATATTTGTTTTCCCAAAAAGACTTGAACATGAGGCAACATAGGTGGGTAGAATTTCTAGCTGCCTATGATCTTGATATATTGTATACCCCTGGAAAAGCCAATAAAGTAGCAGATGCATTAAGTAGACATCAAGCTAAATTGGCAAGCTTAATGATGGCAGAGTTCAAGGATTTGACAATTCTTAGTGAGGTAGAAGTGAAAGAAGAAACTAGTGTATCAGATAAGACACACAGTAAGATGATTGAATATGGTAAATTAAGCCTCATATCTTTAAAATCAACACTGGTTGATAAAATAGGACAAATGCAGAATCAAGATATAAATTTGAAGGAGAAAAAGAACATGATATCCCAAGGCATGACAGTGGAAAACTATGAGGTAGATGATAAAGAATACTTAAGGAAAAAGGGGAAACTCTGCATACCAAATGTAGAGGAACTAAAGCAAGAAGTTATGGATGAGCATCACAAAACAAAATATACTATCCATCGAGGTGGTACAAAAATGTACCATGATCTCAAGAGAAATTACTGGTGGCCAGGAATGAAAGGAGCAGTAGCAAAATATGTGGCAAATTGCTTGACATGCCAACAAGTAAAGGCAGACTATCAAATACCCTCAGGCCTATTGCAACCTTTGGAAGTGCCTACTTGGAAATGGGAGAGTATATCAATGGATTTTGTGGATGGTTTGCCAAGAACAAGGAGGGGCAATGATAGTATTTGGGTAGTGGTTGATACACTACAAGATAAAACGGCTATTCCAACGGTTCCTAGCCGTTGGCGGCCGTTGGAAACCGTTGGAATAGCCGTTGGAATAAATCCCACGCCTTGCAATGCTTTCCAACGGATCCAACGAACCATTTCCAACGGAATTTCCAACGGCCGCTAACGGCTTGGAACCGTTGGAAACCGTTAGAACCCGTTACAACAAACTGACCAATAAGCCGTTGGAAACCGTTGGAAGCCGTTGGAAATACTGGGTCTATTTTGCTGTATAACAGCAGGCCTATTAACGGCTTATTTCCAATGGATTCCAACGGTTTCCAACGGCTACGTAAAAAATTAACGGACCGTTGGAAACCGTTGGAATAGCCGTTGGCGGCCGTTGGAAATGAGGCGTTGGAATTTACTGTTTTCCTAGTAGTGATAGACTCACAAAAACAGCACACTTCATCCTAATAAGTTCAAACAGAAATGCTCACAAGCTAGCTCAATTGTTTGTGAAGGAGATAGTGAGATTACATGGCATCCCCAAGACTATCATTAGTGATAGAGATACTTTGTTTACTTCAAGGTTTTGGAGTAGCTTTCAAGAAGCTATGGGGACAGAACTAAGCCTAAGCACATCCTACCACCCACAAACAGATGGGAAAACTGAGATTGTTAATAAAGTTTTAGAGGATTTGCTGAGAGCATGCATACTTGATTTTGGAGGCAACTGGGAGGATCATATTTATTTAGCTGAGTTTGCTTATAATAATAGCTACCAGTCCACTATAGGAATGGCTCCATTTGAGGCTTTGTATGGGAAGCCTTGTTTATCTCCTGCATGTTGGATGGAGGCTGGTGAAAGGGTGTTGCTTGGACCAGACCATGTAAAAGAAACTTCTGCAAGAATTGAATTAGTGAGACAAAGAATGAGAGTAGCTCAAGAGAGACAGAAAGCCTATGCAGATAAAAAGAGAAGGCCAGTAGAATTTGAGGTGGGAGACTATGTGTTTCTCAAAGTTTCACCAATGAGGAAAATATTGAGATTTGGCAAAGCAGGGAAACTATCACCAAGGTATATAGGACCATATGAAATTGTTCAAAGAATAGGGACTTTAGCTTATAGGTTGAAGTTGCCAGAGGAATTGAGCAAAATACATGATGTATTTCATGTATCCCAATTGAGAAAATGGGTGCATGATAAGGAGTCTATTCTTGAATCTCCTACACATGTTGAAATTCAAGAAAATCTGGTTTATAAAAAGGAACCAGTGGGCATTGTGGCTAGAGAAGAAAAGAAACTGAGAAATAAAATAATTAAACTAGTAAAAATCCAATGGAGTTTGGATGGGAATGATTGCACTTGGGAGGCTGAAGAGAGGATAAAGGATAAATATCCTAAGCTGTTTTCTACTTGAGGTATGTTTAAAAAAAAATTATTATGAGACCTTAAAATTATTTATGTATGTTTGATTGATTGAGAATGAATGAGTTCCTGAAATTTCATTTAAAATAGAAATTAAGCTTTGTATACATTTGGATGGAAATGTATAAGAGAATAATTGTGGGACACAATTCCTTTTAGGAGGAGAGTATGTGAAGACCCAAATTATTGAGATTAGAATAATTAAAAAAAAAAACTTTCAAAACCAAATATATATATATATATGTAGTCTGAAGATAAATATTGAGAATGAGTTAAAAGTAATAATAGCTAAATTGAGTAAGTCTTATATTCACATGTATATATATATATATATCTTGAATATAAATAGTAATAAGAAATGGTATTTCAGAGGGAAGAGGATATATATAACTGAGTGTGTATATGGACATATATTACCACATGTTGTATTTATATATATACCCAGAAAGAATAAACATAAGGTAAATAAGGAAAGAAGACCAGGGTAATTAAGAATATGAATACATTTACTTATCAAGAGAAAACATATGGTTTGAAATATTAACCAGAGGTTAAATTGATAAAGAGGATATACATATATATATTACAAATTAACATAAAGAAAATAAAAATAATTCTGTAAAGAGAAAATTGTTTTCAACAATTAAGTAAGGAGAAAATGATATATTCTTTGATGAATTAAAATGCTTTAAAAAACCAGTTTTATATTAGTTATACATAAGTAAAATTTTGAAAGAAGTCAAGAGTAAACAAATAGGCTGAGGTAATAGCTAGGAATGGAAAATAACTCGGGCATAATAAAAGGTATTAAAAAAAAGATAAGCCATATGAAAATAATATACAAGTGAAACATGCAAATTGCATGTACACAGGGAAAAGCAGTGGATAACTGCTTTTACCAGAAATAGAAACCAGGGGAAAATGGCACATTTAGCCATAACAGCACACACATAATTCTTTGAGTGATGTGAGGATAAAAAGGGTTTTTCCCTTCAGTAAAACCCTAGTAAAAATGATTTAAATCAAGAAAAGAAGCAGAGGTTTCTCTCTGAGGGAAAACAGAAACATATTGAAAAAAGAAGAAGAACATACACTGTTTGCAAGCTTAGGCAATCTCGGGAAAAAGAAGGGAAAGGTGAGTGATTAATCAATCTCATGAGGCTAAGGCATTAAGACCCAAGTTAAGGGCAGCCATTTTATTTTCTTTTGTGCTTGATCATCTTGTTTTTCTTTCTCTGAATTAATGAATGCTGAGCATGGTTGGTGTATTGATAAATCTTTGGTTGATGCTTTGATATGTTTCATTTGATTGTTTGATAACAGTAATGCCATGATCTCTGAGATGGATCCAGTACAATGAACCATCAGTTTGTATTTATGATAGTAAGATAAATACAATTTTATTATGAAGTAGGGTAAAAATTGAAAGATAAGCTAGGCAGTGTGAACAAAGGAGGTTCATGCTTATGTCTAGTTTGTTTTAAATTAGAGGTGAACAATGCAATAAATTATTTATGTGCTGATTTGTTCAGATCTAAGGCTAAAAATGTTTTGGGGGTTTTTCTCTAAAAACCTTACCCTATGTTCACAATAGAATTAAGCATAAAAGTTTTTAATGGAACTCTACTGGATTTGTTAAGAGATCATGACATTCTGGAATACAGAAGTATAAAAGTGATAAAACAAATTTTGAATGAGACAACTGGAAAGAAAAATGAAATGAAAACATGATTTTCATGAATGAATGTAGGGTCAGTTGAAATCCCTGAGTAAGATTAACTCTCTCTCTGATTCATAGAAAAAGAAAGAAAGTAAAAGCAATCCAAGAGTTAATAAATCTTTCTGAAATAAGAAATGAGACTGGTCACTAGATTATAAAACTAATCTAGGAGAAAAGCCTTGATCTATTCATCATAAGGAGTATGATGGGTATGTGCATGACTTGTTTAAGTCCTATAGGCCTTTGTGCAGGGGTTAACAGAATTGAGTCCCTTGCAATGCACACATGGTGTTCAATGGCAAAGAGACATGACCAAATTAAATTGATAAATCAAGTTTTGAAGTTGAACCATGGAAATTAAAATGAGTTAATTCCATAAGAGTGTGTGTACATGTATACTGTATTGAATGATTGAATGGTTGCTTGTGTGCATGACTGTGGTAGGAGCTTAGATACATACATATATATACCCAGTTGCAACATGAATCCAAATTGCCTCAAGCATATTGATACTCTGCACTACAATTTAAAAATGACAAGATATTACATTTTGATTTCTCTCATACCAGAATTATATTCTGACCCTATTTGTTGCTTTGTAACATCTGGGGTGTCTCATTTTTATGGAGGCAGCTCTAGATATTGCTGCAGGAAAGGAGGCATAGGGAACTTGTATGCATGGACAATTGAAGACTTACTAGCATTTAGAATGTTTAAGGAGTTTGGCAGATTTGTTGTAATAATTAGGCCGAGCCAAAAATATCATTATGGTTTAAGTATTTTCTGGATTGTTATGTGTTTGTTTTTCTGAGAAGAGAACTTGTAGGAATTTTTAAGTATTATATATATGCATATGTGGGTTTCTGTTTTAAGAATTTGATCTTCATAGTCTCTGGTGAAGTAAGATATAGGAGATCATGTCATGTAATTTGATATGTGCTCATGTCTCCTTTAGTAAGGTCAGATGAACATTTAAAATGGTAGCGTAAAACAATCATAGGGAGAAAGGAATATAGCATTATCAATGAATCTTGTAACGGTTGAGTTGAACCTAAATTGGCTAACCAGTAAGGCTTAACCATGACTTATAATTGATATAAGCCTATGCTAAGGCTGGAAGGCATAGTCTGTAATCTGGTTAGAGCATTTGATTTTCCCAGTGAAAACTTGTATTGCTTGGTGTAATAAGCTCATATGCATGCTTAGTACTTGTAGACTTCACTGCAATCATACTTAACTAATTCCTATTATCTAGAAACTTAATTCAAATCTGGTAGTATGGGGCCATGATCAAAACCTGTGGTAAATGGTAGATGCATAAGGTCTTGTTTGTAATGAGCAATTCCATCATTCAATAGAATTGTGTCTACTATCATTGTTCTCTTTCATAGAAAACATCAGATGTCTTCATCATAAGTTCACCTGGAAGTCTTGCATTTTGACTGATCCTTTTTGTTTACTTTGCCTTAAGCATATTGACTGCACACATGATCTTAGCCTCTGTTTAGCATTGTAGTTTGAGTTAGCACTTTGATCTGACTGAATTGTTTTCCTCTGCTTAGCCTATAAATTAGTTTATCGTTTCAACATTCACATGATTATTGCAACTTTATAAATCAAAGCATGGATAGTTCACCTGATATAAAAGTTGTTCGAAATTAAAATGAGTAACACAAGCCAAACTAATAAGCATGAGTTAGGTTGAACACCTTTTACTTAATATAGAACAATATGTATCAGATTACAAAATCCCAGGATTAGAAGGTATGGCTTGTAAATTCAGGAGTCAATAAATTTGTGAGGTAGAACAAGAAATATGTATATGATAAATAGAAATGGCTATGTGACACCAAAATCTCTAATATGAGAAATAAGGTGGGAATGAGTTGCTTTGCTGTCTTAATCACTCTGATAAGCAAAGAACCATTTATATATCTTCATATATATAAATGATAGAATTTATTTAAATACTGATATATTTATATTAGTAAAAATTTAGGATCTTGGGAAATAAAATTAAGAGAAGTGATCCATTGAAAAGTATATATATATATATATACATTGTAAAAAAAATCTAACAGAAAATTCACTGTAAATAAATGAATAGAGAAGTGGGTCACTTCAGTAATGTTGAAGTATTTATATTTAAAATCCTTGATGATGATACAATCTAAGTTGAAATTTGAAATTGATACCTTTTTGTGAAATGACATATTTGAGTAAATATGATGATTTTGGAACTAGGATTTAATTAACCTATCTTATCGATAAATTCAAAATTGAATATGATTTGAAGGTGAATATGATTTTGAAAGTGAATATAGTTTTGAAAGTGAATATGATTTCGAAAGAGATATGATTTGAAATCGAATATGATATTTTGATGACAATTGTGAATTGACTTTTTGAAATGTAAAAGAACCATCCAGTGTGAAATAAGCGTTTGGTTGTTAAAGAGACCGGGATCGGATATTGTCATACTCTCTGCCAATACCGAAAACCACTTTAACAACTGTGTACGTGGTGGAGATTCTAGAAATGAAGTGGGATGGTTTGGCAAACGATTCTGTATGAGGTATTAACATGACCCTGATTCCCGTGAGTCAGCTTAGATGTGACTACAACATGGGCCACGCCGGGCCAAGTGAGGTCGCACCTCCGATCAGACACATTTCTTCGATACCATATTATGACTTTGTGATGATTTGGTGGCCACCCCTTGATTTTGATTATGGGAGTGTGTTCCGAGATGGGCGGTAGTAGTTGTTATGCATTACCATCAGTCCGGATCCGCAATTGGTATATCTACCCTGGCATTGCCTCGAGTGCCGTGTTCACATGCCCTAGCGCGCCTTCTACGAGTTTGGTTTGTACCATACCTATGGAGTGCGCTCTGATAGCCCTCTAGTTTACGGAGGAATTACGGTACTATATAGACTATGGGAATATATAAAAATGTGTTAAGGGGGATATGAGTAACGTCTTAATGCTATTTTAATACTTTACTTTCTTGTAGACACTATTATATTACTACATAGTAGATAGTTTAATGGATCCTTAAGAGATGATAATCCCTAACATCTTTTAAGTTATTGCACTCACGTTAGACACTAGATAGGAGATGTCAAACCCCGTAAACATCTCCGATGCCGTTACACTCATATTTATTTAATGTTGATTTAAATTACATAAGATCTTTTAGTTCTGACTCGAGTGTTTTGTCTTTTCAATTCGCTCGGGTCAGTTTGAGATTTTCAGTTTTATCGAAGGCTGCTTTCTGGAGGACGAGGACAGAGATTTAATGCTATTATTATTTATTATATTTATTCCACTGCATCATATTGTTCCGTTGCATTATTTATTTATTCATGTTGTATGTAACTCTGATCTGTATTGTAAAAGTGTAACTAAATGTTATTTGTAAACTGCTTCATGAACTGTTTATTTGATTATTATATTTTGTCATTCTGCTGCGAGATTCTGTATTGGTTTTTATTTTCTTTCTTTCTCTGCTTTTTCTTATTTACCCCATAACAATCTGCCCTTTTGAATGGTTTGAGTCTGACGTGTGTGTCTGCTTAAAACATCCAAAAAGGCAGGTTGTTGCAATTGGTATCAGAGCTTTGGTTTAGCGATAACCTTAGCTTTGTGGGGTCTGACTCTTTCGAAATAGGGTAGTAATACCCTAGAATGAGTCGCTGAGTGTATATATGAAAGAGCGTATTTGTTAGTGTTATAATGGATTTTTGTATTGTGTTAATTTGTTCCGTTTTGTGTTTATAAATTCTGGTCGGTGCATAGGACGCTATGACATCGATAGGGATTTCTAAACACTTAACAGGACAGACCGACACAATACTTGTTTTGAAATATAGGTAAATGATATAATTTTGCCTATTATATATTTTGTATATAAAATAATAAAATTTTATAAATGATATAGTTGGATTTAATATGTTGTTTGTTAGGTAGAGGAATTTTATAAATATTGATTGGAAAATAGGATTTACAAATAAAGTAAATATAAATTGGAAGCTTAGAACTGAAGTTCTAGGATATTTGAAATTTTCTTTCGAAAGATTTTGGAATATAATATTAGTAGTATTCAGAAGTATTTTCGGATATGAATATTTCAATATGATTTGAAACAAATGTTTTGAAAAGAAATTTTCGAAGGAAATAAGTTCTGTACTCCCCTCCGGTCGTAGGAAAATAATTTCGATGATGAGTGCACGCATCATCGACGTTTATTTTCGAGTTTCAAAGTGGGAAGACTGTTGTAGTAGTTTACTACACATTTGTTTTGATAAATAATTTTAATTTACAAATATGATTTGATATATGTAAAGGATATGAGTATATATATATTATTTTAAAATAATTGAAAGGGAACCTGGTATTTAGTTCTCAAGTTTTCTACAAATTGGAAATTTCAATTATTATAATGAAATGAAATCTTGACTATTTTAATAATTGGAAACTTTTAATATGTGTAATTAGAAACTAGAGGCTAAATAATAAATGAAATAGATAAGAAATTGAAATTTTGTAAACTGTAAAATAAAAGGAAATAAAGATAAGAAAATGTAACTATTGAACATTTTGTCAATTAAAATAAATAGGATAACTTATGTAACTTTCTATTGCATTCTAAAAGACATTTATATATATATATAACATACCAAAATATCATAAGTTGAAATGTTAAATAGGACATTTAATAGAATATTGTACAAGTAAGCTTTAGTAAATGAAAGTGTTCAATGGAATTACTTTATAAATAAGAATTATGATATTATAAATTGTTATAGACTTAGGTTAATAATTTGTTATTAATCAAATGTAATAGAAAAGTGAATAATGTAAGTAAAAGGATTATAAACTTAAGTTAACTTTTTAAGCTATTTATGATCAGATTGAATAGTAAAAGGTGAATGTTGTAAATAAATAATTATAAACTTAATGTAATGTTGAAGCCATTTATAATTAAAATGAGTACTATATTAATTGAATGGTTATAACTCTAGAAAACATTGAAATGATTTAGAAATGGATTTAATATTCAATAATACTTTATACGGAAGAATGAATGTGAAAGAGAAATAATCTATAAATGGTGAATTGAATTGTAAAGAAACTTACCTAATAATGTATAATCCAATAATTGAAATAAAAATAACTTATGTAAGCAATGAATGTAAAGTAATGAAAAAAAATGGTACTGTATAAATGAATGGAAAATGAGTTTAGTAAGTGATAAATGTAAAGTAATTAAACAAGCATTGTATGAACAAATGAAAATGAACAGTAAATAATGTGAAAAAGAAGGAGTAATAAGAATAAAACTTAAATATTATTTGAAATTATTGTTTGTTTTAGTTATGGATTGGTTGGGAAAGGATACTTCTATTGTGTAGGATGTATAAATGATCTATTGAGTTTTATCTAAGACTGTTGAGTGTATGGTATACTTAGTAGTTTATTTATCATTTTATACAATTAAAAAGTTTCTGAACCCGAACAAACCATTTGTTTTGGTTGTAATGGATGGATGATTGTTTTTTTGTTGAAATGATGTTTGTACTGTATGTTTGCAAGTGATCGTTGTTATGTTGTATTGATTTGTTTTGTTATTTGTTGAAAACAACTTAAAATATTTATCTTTTACATAATTATTAACTTCTTTGGATTATATAAGTGAAATACAGGTATGGAAGCAATTGCTACTGCTTTTGGTTTCATAAATTAGCGTTTGTTTGCCCGACAAATAGGTACATTCTCGGATTACGGTTTTCTAGCGATATTATATTGTTTTTCCCGTGGTTTGGGATATTTTCTTTTGAAATATATGATATATATTGTTATTATTGATATTATTATATCTCCCAGACCTCTCCGTACAAAGGAGAATCTACCGAAATTTTCCGTGAATTTTGGACTTAGAAAATTTTGCGAAATGTTTTCCAAACTTTTGTTAACTTGAATATAAAAGGATATAATTGTTATAAATTGATATATTTTATTTAAATTTTTTAAATGAATTGTGTATAAATTTAATATTTTGAATAAGATATATAGATTGCTTAATTCCTTCTTTTCCCTTCTTTTTCATTTTCGAGGACGAAAAGTTTTGAGTGGGGGAGAGTGTAACGACCCATAATTTTTGATAATTAAAATTAGTAAATTTAATAAGGTTTGGTGATTTAATGTTGAAAGAAATGAAAATTTTCAATTTAATAATAAGAATATAATTGGATTGCAATGAAATAGTATTAATTTAAGGTCATTGATAACTACTTTAAATGTAATTCCAATTGATTAAAAGGGTTAAAGAGTTATTATTGGTATAGACTGTAAATAAATTATAGTAATGTATGTATTAATGGATAATTGGATTTAAAGAGCAATTGATAATTTAATGTTGATTAATTAATGAAATAATGTGTAATAAATTGTAATTGGACAGAATTTGTATAGTGTAAGTTGTTATAACGTTTGTTTGTAATTAATAAACATACAAATGTTATTAAATGTAGAAATGGTGACAATTGTTATTTGTTACCAATTTAATTAATCAATTACAAATAAATGTAAATGTTACATTAATGTGAGTTAATACAACAACTGCAAATTAGGAATATAATAAAATGTACAGAAATGTCAATTACACTCATAAGGCAATAAATTGATTGAATAATAAAAATGAAACCAAGATAAATGAAGTTGTGAGATTTTAAATTATAATTAATGTCAAAATCAACAAAGGTTCAATATTATTGAAATATTGCAACTAATATGGTAAAAGATTATAATTGTAGAATATTTGTGTAATAAGATATAAACAAATGTTAACTATGTCTATAGAGTAATAATTAATTGAATAAAAAGATTTAAACCAAATTAGATAAATTTATTGGAATTAAATTTTAAGTAATTGGATTTAATTACAGTTGAAATTAAACAGTGTAATTAGTAAAATAATTGACATTGAATTGATATGTAAATTTGTTTTAAATTATTGTAAATGTCCAAGTAATCAAAAATGATGAAAATTGTTAGTTATTAAATTTGAAAAAAAAAGTGATTTAATTAATTTAATATTTATTTATTTAATTAATGTGAAAATAGCCATTTTGGCTACTGTCTCGGATTTCGACGAAACTAGTTTCATCGGATCCGTAACGGTGAATTATTGTAGGATTTAAGTTTTGTAGCAATCGAACTTGTCGTTCGATCATACAGACTCGAAACGCATAGGAATCAATTTAATCGAAATCAATTTAAAATAAGCTGATTTTAAGCTAAATTATGTATACAATGGAATTAGGATTTGAAACTAGTTCCATTGAGTTTAAAAATATCGAAACCTATATTTTGATATATTGGATGACCCATTTTCGTTTCGGGAACGAAACGGGCTTTTCGGGTCGTTGTTATCGTTTCGATCCAACCCTGCCTATATATAGGTTGTTATAAACCCTAGTTGTTTCTCACTTCATTATTTTTATACGTACATCCCCTTTTTCCTTCTCAAGCGACAGAACATCAAACCTAATTCCCAAATTCCAAAACCTAATTTCAATTCCCAAAAAAAATGCGGATCTACAGCGACTTCGGGTCTCGGGTCATTTTGGCAAAAACCCAGAGCAAGTACCGGGGATTTGAGGCGGCGGACCGAAGTTGAACCCGAAGTCGACCTAGGACCAGAATTTTTCAATCTTCTAATTTTCATAACTTTTTCATACGATCTCGGATTCACGCACGGTTTGTTTCGTTAGGATCGTATCGAAATTCCAAACATTTTGACGCTAGTTTGGATGAATTCTGAGACTGCTGAATTTTGGACCTTATTTTGAATTTCAAATCGATTTGAAATCAAAGGGAGTGTTTTAACCCACTCACAATTACTAAACTATCTTATGTTAGTTAAATTAAACTTATGATGTGATTAGAAATAAATAGATTGACGTTTGGTATGTTAAAATTTTCGTTATAGTTAAATTTGACTTTTATTGCATTTAATCATTTTTTTAATTTAATATTGAATTTAATTGTCAATTTAATACCGGTTAATGATAATCAATTATCTATTGATGTTTATTGGTTGATTTGAATTATGATTGTGATGGATGTTTGATTGTTGATATTGTATGACTGGATGTTGTATTTTTATATTGTTATAACACACTGCAAGTTCCCTATGGGTTAAAATGATACATACCCGAACAATCCGTAGATTAGGGAAAAATCGTTATGGGTTGAAATAATAGACTCGAGCGATTTTATGGATGTTACTGAATTTGGGATTGCGGTTTGAAATGATATATAACCGTAAAATTTTAAATTGTGGATTGAAATGATAAATATCTGTATCACTTGACCATAGGATAGAAAATTATATACGGACACCGGATCGGTTAAATTAAATGATTTTTAATTCTTTAAATTTGGAATCCAGTTAACTGGCATTTTGAAATAAAAATTGATTTATATAAACTGAGTTATTTTTGATAATCCAAGCGTTAATGCTGAAATTGGAATTGATTTAATGAATTGTTCAAAGGATTTAAATTAGAATTTCAAAGTTGAATTGTCAAAAATAAATGGATTTTATCGAAATTGAGTTATTGAAATGTTTAAAATAACTTTAAAACCGATTTAAACTAATTTAAACTATTTTAATCAATGTAAACTATTTTAATTTATTTTAATCCAATATAATCCATTTTACCTATTTCAAAATAATTAAATGTATTTATTCTATTTTTAAATCTATTTAATATAATTTAAATATATTTATTCTATTTTAAAAATATTTAATCTATTTTAAATCTATTTGATATGATTTAAATCTATCTAATCTATTTTAAATTCATTTAAAGTATTTTAATTCATTTAAATCTATTTAAAGTATTTTAATCTATTTCAAATCTATTTAAAGTATGTTAACCTATTTTAAACTAAATTAATCTATTTTAAACTATCTTAAACTATTTTTTAAACTAATTTAAACTATCTAAACTAATTTCTGAATTTCAGACTGTGTAAAGTTGAAGTATTTATATTTAAAATCCTTGATGATGATACAATCTAAGTTGGAATTTGAAATTGATACCTTTTTTTGAAATGACATATTTGAGTAAATATGATGATTTTGGAACTAGGATTTAATTAACCTATCTTATCGATGAATTCAAAAGTGAATATGATTTGAAGGTGAATATGATTTTGAAAGTGAATATAGTTTTGAAAGTGAAATGATTTCAAAAAAGATATGATTTGAAATTGAATATGATATTTTGATATCAATTGTGAATTTACTTTCTGAAATGTAAAAGAACCATCTGGTGTGAAATAAGCGTTTGGTTGTTAAAGAGACCGGGATCGGATATTGTCATACTCTCTGCCAATACCGAAAACCACTTTAACAATTGTGTACGTGGTGGAGATTCTAGAAATGAAGTAGGATGGTTTGGCGAACGATTCTGTATGGGATATTAACATGATCCTGACTCCCGTGAGTCAGCTTAGATATGACTAAAACAGGAGCCACGCGGGGCCAAGTGAGGTCGCACTTCCGATCGAACACATTTCTTTGATACCATATTATGACTTTGTGATGATTTGGTGGCCATCCCTTGATTTTGATTATGGGAGTGTGTTCCGAGGTAGGTGGTAGTAGCTGCTATGCGTTACCACCAGTCCGGATCCGCAATTGGTATATCTACCCTGGCATTGCCTCGAGTGCCGTGTTCACATGCCCTAGCGCGCCTTCTACGAGTTTGGTTTGTACCATACCTATGGAGTGCCCTTTGATAGCCCTCCAGTTTATGGAGGAATTACGGTACTGTATAGACTATGGAATATATAAAAATGTGTTAAGGGAGATATGGGTAACGCCTTAATGCTATTTTTATACTTTACTTTACTGTAGACACTATTATAATACTACATAGTAGATAGTTTAACGGATCCTTAAGAGATGGTAATCCCTAACATCTTTTAAGTTATTGCACTCACGTTAGACACTGGATAGGAGATGTCAAACCCCGTAAACATCTCCGACGCCGTTACACTCATATTTATTTACTGTTGATTTAAATTACATAAGATCTTTTAGTTCTGACTCGAGTGTTTTGTCTTTTCAATTCGCTCGGGTCAGTCCGAGCTTTTCAGTTTTATCGAAGACTACTTTCTGGAGGACGAAGATGGAGATTTAATGCTATTATTATTTATTATATTTATTCCACTACATCATATTGTTCTACTGCATTATTCATTTATTCCTGTTGTATGTAACTCTGATCTGTATTGTAAAAGTGTAATCAAATGTTATTTGTAAACAGCTTCATGAACTGTTTATTTGATTATTATATTTTGTCATTCCGCTGCGAGATTCTGTATTTGTTTTTATTTTCTTTCTTTCTCTGCTTTTTCTTATTTACCCCATAACAATCTACCCTTTTGAATGGTTTGAGTCTGACGTGTGTGTCTGCTTAAAAGGTCCAAAAAGGCAGATCGTTACTGTTAACCCGCCTTTTGGCAAGGCCGCGGACAGACGGATTTAACTTAAACAACTTCACAACTATCGAGACTAAAGTATGATGGGATGGTTCGGCATTAGAAGGAGTGTTCGGCATAAATCTTGTTCGGCACTGGGCGAGCGTTCGGCATAGAGGGTTCGTCGTTCGGCATTAGATGGAGCGCTCGGCATTAACCAACGTTCGACATCTGGAGATGTTCGACATTGGATGGAGCGCTCGGCATTAACCAACGTTCGGCATCTGGAGACGTTCGGCATTGGATGGATCGTCGGCATCAAGGAGACGTTCGGCATTGGATGGATCGTTCGGCATCAAGGAGCGTTCAGCATTGGATGGATCGTTCGGCATAGAGGGTTCGTCGTTCGGCATTAGATGGAGCGCTCGGCATTAACCAACGTTCGGCATCTGGAGACGTTCGACATTGGATGGAGCGCTCGGCATTAACCAACGTTCGGCATCTGGAGACGTTTGGCATTGGATGGATCGTTCGGCATCAAGGAGACGTTCGGCATTGGATGGATCGTTCGGCATCAAGGAGCGTTCAGCATTGGATGGATCGTTCGGCATCAAGGAGCGTTCGGCATTGGATGGGTCGTTCGGCATACCTCACCTCGCTCGACATTGCACCTCGCACCTCCATATCTCGCACCTCCATACTCCGCACCTCCATACCTCGCACCTCCATATCTTGCACCTCCATACCTCGCACCTCCATACCTCGCACCTCCATATCTCGCACCTCCATACTCCGCACCTCCATACCTCGGTACCTCGCACCTCCCAACGTTCGACATGAGGAGATCGTTCGGCATTCACACATTGTTCGGCATTCAGCGTTCGGCATCTATGGTTCGGCATATGGAGACCACTCTATTTGGGCTGAGGTACTCGGCTACCAGGCCCACCAGGGAAGTCCAACCCATCTTTGTCTATAAATAGAGAGGCAGTGGCACAGTAAAAAGGGATCTTCTTTCTGCTCTCTTACTTTCTCTTTTCTAAGGCTAAGGCAACTCTGCCATTTTGTAACTGTAATCGATTATTACAGCAATAAAAAGCAAACTTCTGGAGTGGACGTAGGCCGGAGTTAGCCGAACCACTATAAAATCTGTTGTTCTTTACCGCTTTCATTTCAGTTTTAACTGTTCTTCACATTATTACTCTCTACATATATTCTATCTCTGAGCTGTGATTGGTATTTGGTGCTTTCATCTGGATTTTGGGGTTAGTGACCAATTTTGGCACTAACAGTTACAAAATACTTAAAGTGGAGCACTACTCAAGAGAGGATTCAGTATCACCATAATTGGTAAGTCAAATTAAATTAAAAGTCTCTGACCATAGCAAAATGATTAATTGATAAAAGGTATCGTACTAAACCAAGGACTTTAAAATTGACCTACGCAATTAATATGGATATTAATAGAGTTTTTGATCTTAGGCAAAACTCTAGATATTTAAATGATACCGTGATGACAAAAAGATACATGTACAAACTGTCATACGATTTCTCATAACTGATCTCTAAGCATTGAACTTGACCACTGTGCAGTCCAATGCCCCATAAAATCCTCGCTATAGCACGTAGCGCTCTTCGACCGCTACTCTTTTTCACTATAACATTATTAAACAGTATATCTGCTTTATGCCTCGCTATTTTCTGCTACATCCGCTAAATCAAGGCATTTTAGCACCCACTTTAGAAATATTAACATAAAAAGTTGATTTGACTAGTTCTTTTTTGAACCAAATTAACAAAGTTAGTGTAAAGACCTAATTTTAAGGCATAGGCGCTTAATATAAGTTAGAAATCTATTGTAGTTTTCAAATCTGGACTGATATTCTTTGATTTTTTTATATAAGATTAGACAATATTTCTTTTTCCTACACAAATGATGTGAGAATTGTTGAATATGCAAGTATATGATTTTTGTTTGATGATAATAAACATATATATATTCATTTAAATGTATTTGTTAATGTACTATTTTATTTTTCACATAATTAAATAAATATTTGCTGAATAAAATAAATAACACAGAACTTAAATTCAAACGGATATTTTATTCAACCAAATATTTATTACAATTTTAAATAGTACAAATTTGAGCTCTCGCTATATATACACAATTTCAATACAAATTTGATTACATCACAATTTATTATTTACATAGCACCTCACTACATATCACTCATTCACTCGTATTTATCTTCAACTTCATTCCAGATTGAATCCAGCATCTGAGTGATCCGCAAAATAAACACTAAAGCACTAAAATTGAAAAAGAAATATTTTGTAGTGTAGAATAAAATATGTATTTTTGAAAATATTATTTGCCTCGGTTATTTGGGTTGTTCGTCATCATTTAATTTTGAATTCATCATACACGAACAGCTTGTGACATGCACAGTGTATCACTGTACATGCCATAAGACCGTGCACACCGATATACACTTGATAAAGTTACAGGGACAGGTGAGCACAAGGTCAAACCCAATTAAAAGTCGGGTTTAACTCAAGTGAAATACAAATAAAGTCATGATATTAGCACAAGGTCAAACCCAAGCTATAAGCTGGATTCAACTCAGGTGCAATTCAAAATGCAAATGATTCTCGAGTGAACCAAGGGCAGAGGTGACATCAATATACATGTCGACCAGACAGCAAACAAGAGTGAAAACTGCAGTGTAACTCGAAGCACAAAAACAAAGTACACTTGAAGAATCAGACCGCAACAAGATAGCAGTGACTCATGGAAATGCAAACACATATGCACATGTATACCAGACCAGGGATGAAACTCACAAAGCTCCAAACTCAAAACAGCATGTCACAAAGACACAAACCAACAAACAAAGCAACCAAACTCAAGTCTGGTCACAACAAACTGCAACAGAAGTGTAGTTATATGAAGACTCCAAACAGACCACACATGAAAAGGCAATGTCGAAGACAAAGCAATGCAAAACTTCCAGTGAAACTACACATGACTCAAACCAGACTAAAATGGCACAATGGAAACAAGTTTCAACATGAACTCATGTAGAAGTGACACAAAATACAACAGAGAATAACCAGACAATATGCAAACAAAGTATGCAGTGACAACACAAGTGTAGCTTCAACAATGAAGACCAAATGAAGACTCAAATATCAATGGCACTTCCTCAATAGTCAAAGCATCATATATACAAATGTGCTCGAGACAACCAGGCTATATGCAATCAAGGATTGCACGCACTGATACATGTCCAGACACAACACAATACAACACAGCAGTATGGAAGTGAAGACTACAAGTGCAAAACAAAGTAAAGCAACACGACATAAATATATAAAGGCATTTTTCCTGAAGTGATGAATCAACATACTATGCAACATAAAGATGGAGGCAGTGAATATATACATACATGAACATATATGTGCAGTGAAACCAGAGCAAACTGCAAGGCTATAACTTCAATCATGAATACAGTAAACAACATGTATTGATATACAGTGATATGTATAAAACAAGTCAAAGACAGCAACACTACGGCAACTACAAGTGATCAAGCATCAGGTCGAAAACACTACAGAACAGTTGTTATGAACCAGTCAGTGTCGAAGTAAATATCATCACAGTTTCAACTGGCCGAATTCAATCAGAATTTGTCAAGTCAAAGTCCAGCAAATCATGAAAGGCAGAAAAATCAATACTTCCAAATGATCACAATTTTTAATACCGTGGTGGCCAAGGAATCGAACGAGTAAAACTCAAAGCCGTGATGACCAAGGAGCAAGCCGTGATAATCAAGCAACGAAAAAAATGAATTGAACTGGTCTAACAAAATCGTATACATTCAAGCAAAATCGAACGGCCAAGCATATAATTATCGGACGAATTCATATGAAATATATGAACGGAATTATAGGAATTCATATCCTATTTAAACCCGGTAACATCATAGGTCAAGATCATTCGAGTTCGACCAAAACAGAAAACAATAAATCAACAACTCGAATCGAGATTGAATCAAGGTAAAACAACAGTGCATTTAAACAACATAATTTACATACCAGATTCATTGATTCGAACTCAATACTGGGAGCAGCCGCAAGCGCAAAAGAACTAAGAAAATCATTGCCATCAATTCATTAGACGAAGGAACCAGAGGGAAATTGAATTCGAACATCAATTTCAAGCGGTGCCTCAGTTATCACTGAAACCCTAAACCTTTTAAAGAGGAACGAAGGAAAAAAGGAAGCAAACATTATTCACAAAGAAGTCGGGCCGAAGGAATAAAAGAAAAAGGGGAAATTGTTTCATCATTTGTTTTTGGGCTGGCTTTAAATTGTCATTGGGCTTCTATTTTTAAAATTAGGGCTTTTGTTTTTAAATTGTTTTTATTTTGTATTTTAACTTTTAAAAGTTTGTAATTTCTAGTCGTGTGACTAGGGGACGAACTACGGTGGTGTAGTTCGAGAATGCGCAACTCAGTGGCTGAGTTGTGGCAGGGTTTTGAGCATAAAGTTAGGTTAGTCGATAGCGGGTGTCGCGAGTTTACGTGTGTAAGCGTCTGACTACTTAATTTCTAGTAGAAACATTGGGGGCAGCACGTAGGCAAGGTTTTGCTGAAGCTGGGTAAATCTGGGTGTTCTATTTTCTGTTTTTATTATTCTACTTTATCTGTGTTGAAATTATTTTATATACTTCCGCAATAAATTTTTATAATTAATAGTATCACCCTATTCACCCCCCCTCTAGGGTGAAATCGATCCTACAAGAATGAGAGTAAATTAACTTTAAATATTTAGTATTATATTCAATGAAGATTTTTGCACCTCCGCTATTTTCTGCTATATCCCCGCTATAGTTTTATGAAAATCCACCACTATGCAACTGTTAAGTGCTTTAACTGCATAGCTTGCCCATAAACTATACTTCAGCGAAGTCCGTGCAGACTTCGATATTTAAAATCTTAAAATATCGATCGTGGATCGAGTTCACACCAAAGAGTCAATACAACCGCGTTATCAGTTATTCTGAGTTCGAACAAGGATAAAATAAATTTATAGATATTACAAATTAACAATAAATTAATACAAACACTAAACCATATGGATAAATTTGCAATCCTTCATGTGGAAAATTCGCAATTGTTCTGAGCCATTGCAATATTGCAACGTCTTTGGCCATTGTTAACAATTCAACAACGACTTTGGTCCGTTGCAATATTACACCCGTACACCAAGCAAGATATGCCCAAAATCATACACCCATACGCTCCCATTTTTTAGCCTCCTTCTCCTTTCTACTTTTTTTTAGATGCCGACAAGGTAATTCCCCTAATTCCAAACTCTACCTCCACGTTCATCCCGCTCCTTTTCTTCGCTACCTCCCTCATCCCCCAATCCCAAATCGTAGGTGTTGGAAACAAAATCATGGTCGTATGATTAGGTTTAATTTTACTGATTGTATGGTTATTTGTTGTTTATCAAGGTCGAATCCTTCTCTTTGAGATTACCAAAATCTAGTGCTATCAGAGTAATATACACACACATATACACACACTCTTTTCCGCATCCCTCTTATTAATGTCACATCTTAATGTTTTTGTGATGAATAAAAATCAACTCAAATGCTCATGCTATTATCAAGATCTGGATGGAGCTATCCGTGTGACATTTGGAGTGTTTGTTGCATAATTGCAGAACTTCGTATTGTATGCCATTTTGGTTTGTTCCTCCTTCTTTGATTGAGTTGATATTTATGAAGAATTTATGAGAATAGAGGGAGGCATTGTTTCAAAGCCATGAAGATTTAGAACACTTGGCTATGATGGAGAGAACATCAGGTCCTTTACCCCAGCATATGCTTCGAAAGGCTGAGTACGTGTTATATTTTGTTTAGCAAATTAATTTATTGTTGTTTAGGGCAACAGTTAGCAATTCATTGGATTTATTTATGGTTTTTTCAGTCGAGATGTTGAAAAATATATTAGGAGAGGTCCGTTAAACTGGCCAAAGGGTGCCTCTTCAAGGGATAGTATAAAATCTGTATTTATATTGCTTCGCCTTGAGGTGTATATCTTGTGTCATGATTTCATTGTGTGGTAATGCTGTTTGGTTTCAGTTTTCGATGATATATTTATTTTGAATATGATCGGACCCAAGTATTGCAACACGTTAATCACTCAACCAGTAACCTTATGCTTACGCCTAGGTTATGGGTTGCACTGACGAAGATAGTACACGTAGATTCAGATGATCATCTGAGGTTAATAACCCTGTCTATAGATAGAGTTCAAATTATTATTTTATTACTAGACTAACTTGAATACATGTTCTGGGTATGGTATTGATAGACAAACCGACCCTCAATAATACAAGAATGAGCATATATAAATGTTAATATTACATGTCGGTTCATTTTGTTACTAAAATACACTACTAAAAAAATGCTAAATTCCGACGGAGGGAGGCGACGGCTTCCGACGGTCTATTTCCGACGGCTTCCGACGGGCCGTCGGGGGCCGTCGGAAGCCGTCGGAAATATGCGATTATAGCTCCAGCCGAGAGCTTTCTTCCTCCTCCTCTCCATACGAAAATTCCACCAAAAAACCCCCAAATTCAACCTCCAAGCTTCCAATCCCTAATTTCTAGCTTCCGGATCTTCCAAGGCTCCCTAATCAAACTCCATTACTCTTAATCTCATGTATAATCTCTTATTTTTGTGAAAAAATCAGTTTTTATCCTAATTCTAGATTTGCATAAATTGATAAATTAGGGCGAATTAGTGATTGCAATTGTTTCCAATAGCGTAATAACGGTTTATAGCATCACATTGTATACCGATTTCATCTTTTATCGTGAAATTGTGAAAAACATGTATAATTTGTGGTTGTTCATGTATATGTAAATTGTTGTGTATGCCTTGATTCTACGATTGTATACGTTATTTGGAATAAGATAAATTGATTGAATGAACTAGGAGTATTATATTGTGCGCGTATTTACTTATGAAACAAAAAAAATGCATTACTCTAAATTATAATTGTGTGTATTGAAAAATGACAAAAATGTTAAAACACCCTTAAGTTGATGTAATACGTTGAATAAATGTGTTAAATTAGTATATATTTTTGTAAATGTGAACAGTGAGTAAAACTGTATTTTTCTGTAAAATGCGCGCATGTAACTAACAAATGTCCCTTAGAGAGTTTTTGGCCCCGTCTGACGAGTGTTGTACATGATCGTTGTATAAATAGTCGTTTTTTCGAAAAACGACCATTTATATTCAGCTGGTACAATGTTTGTCGGATTTTTGTCCCTGTATTGGACAAGTTATGAACACAATAATCATTTACATTTTGTATACTACTTCGTCTCAAACGGTTCATAAAATTTCGGCCTAACTTTTCTTTTTTGTTTCCTACGTACACGCATTTGTGTACAATGCAGGGAACAAAAGGGAAATGCTGCCAAAATTTTGTTGAATCGTTTGAGACGAAGTAATATACGAAATGTAAATGCTTACTGTGTTTGTAATGGAAAGTAGGATGCATGACCAATGAAAAAAAAATTATATATATTTTTAAATCGTTACGTTAAAAAATAAAATGTGCCCTATTTGAAAATATTTTTAAATTTGTGAAGTTGTTCTTTAAATTCAATATATTATACGACCATGAAAATAATCCTTTTCGAATTTGTATTCTTCAAAATAAATATTAAAATTTGAACTTCTCATTTTGTCAAATAGGAAAAATGATTGATTATTTTGTTGATTGGAGGAGATGGATGTACCAAAGAAAAGGACTGAGGGGCTCAATAAAAGAAGATTTTTATAATGGTATAAACGTGTTTGTTGAATTCGCTTTAAGTAATAATGGAAACGATACAGAAATTCGTTGTCCGTGTAGTAGGTGTAGACATTTGAAGTATTTGTTACCAGATATTGTGAAAGTTCATTTGTGCAAACACGGTTTCGCATCCGAATATTATGTTTGGGATCGGCATGGAGAAGTTGTAGCAAATACTTCTATATAGTCTGAAAGTGTCGTTAACGAAATAGTTTCAACGACCCGTATAGAAAATATGGTCGAAGATGCAGCACGATCAATGTTTCCTATGGTTGAAGTTGACGACGATGATGGAAATGTTGAAGAACCAAATATTGAAGCTAAAAAAATTTATGATTTACTAGATGCAGCTAAGAAACCTATTTGGAATGGTTGTAAAAGCGGCACTCAGCTGTCAGTAATCACAGAATACATTGCGATGAAGTCAAAATACAACATCACTGAAGCTGGATTTACGGCTGTTGTACAAGCTGCAAAAAGACATATGCCACCCGATAATCTAATGTGTGAAAATCACTACGAAGTTAAAAAACTTATGTCGGCTTTTGGTTTACCGTATCAGAAAATAGATACATATTTAAAAAGATGCATGTTGTTTTGGAAAGAAGACGCAAACCTTAGAAATTGTAAAGTTTATAACCAGGAGAGATACAAACCAAGAAAAAAGAAGGGGAAGGAAGTCGTTTCAATAGTATCGGCAGGAGTTGGTAAATTTACTGAATAATAAATGTAAATAGTTTATACTATATGATTTTAAATGTATAATAATTGTATGTAACAATCAACTTCAGGAAGCCGAGTCACATGGTCCTGTCAGCTATATGGACGTGTTCACCCGTACGCATGCTGTCGAGCATGTTAATCCAGACGGGACTGTTTCGTACAAATGGCAGGACGATAAATCCAGCAAAAGTCATGTAAGCGTATTTCATTTTATTCAGTATTAGTAATTGTTAAACTATGATGAATAAGATATGATACAATTAATTTGTTAATGTAGGAGAAGTTTATGGAACAGCGGCAGAAACTCCTTGCTGACATGGGTCGAGATCAGCTGACGACTAATGAGGAGGACGTTATTTTTGAGTCCGTCATGGATCCAGCAGAGCATGGTCGACGATACGGATTTGGCTATTTAGCGGTAAATAATTTACTTTTTCTTAAAATACTTAAAATATGATATTTTGACCTTTTCAAAACAATAAACTTGGATTTTATTTATTTTTTAATTATTGCAGTCCAGTAGTTAGAGTAGGGGACGGCGGAGTAGACCTCAGAGCGATCTAGCAAATATAGAAGATTTGCGGACTAGAGTTTCCCAATTGGAGGAGCAGAACCGCCAACAGGCCATGCAGACCGCACAGTTGTTAGAGTACATGCAGCAGTTTGGTGGTCGCTTTCCTTCCTCGGCTGGCTCTGGATCTGGAGGAGATTGATTCATTGCTTCCTTGCTTGCTTGTTCGTTCAGGTATGTTTTGTTTTACTTTACAATGATTTGGTAGACGACGTAGGCAATTGTTGATTTATGTATAATTATGTTTGATACACTTGATTCTATGGTTGTATGATGATGTGTATGAGAATATTGATGAATTTGTGTATTAACAACATGGTAGAACAGTTATTGTTTGAATTATTGTTAATGTTGGAATAGTTATGTATATTTTGATGTAATTTTATTTATTTGTGTGTTTATTGAATATTTTGTAGTTTGGGTTTGGATATTTGGTTGGATTATAGTATATTGGATTGTGCAGTATTGATATTATAGTGTTTGGAAGAGAAATGTGGTTGGAAGGCTCTATTTGCACCAAATTTAAAAAAAAACAGCAGATTTCCGACGGCTTCCGACGACTTATAGATCAAAATTTCCGACGGCTTACGACGAATACCGGCGGCCTGTAACTTAACATTTTCGACGGCTTCCGACAGTTACCGACGTCCGTCGGAATCCGTCGGAAAACGTCGGAAGTCATCGGGATCCGTCGGAATCGTTTACGACAGCTTCCGTTGGAATCGTTTACGACAGCTTCCGTCGAAAGCCGTCGGAATTACTGCTTCCCGACATAGGCATTTCCGACGGCTTTTTCCGACGGCGGCCGACGGCTTCTAGCCGTCGGAAAACGTGCTTCCCCTTGTAGTGATAGTATAATATAATTTGACTAGTTAAATTGATCATATCTAACATAAATAAAGATCACTAGTTAAACTAATGTATGAGTGTGGTAGATGGTAGCAACTTTATGGATTTTATGACAACACTTAGCTAGTGAAATTCAGATAATTCATTGTTGATGCTTTAAAATTTTCAAATTCATCCATATAAAAGAAAGACAGAACGTAAGTTGCATGTCTCACCTGTTAATTTCTGTCCTATATGTAGGAACTTAATTTCTGTCCTATATGTAGGAACTTACTAGTTTTTACTTTGTAACGGTAATTTAATAACAAATCTTTACACTATTAAAATAAAACCTATGGATGCTCTTAAGCAGTAAGAGTAGTAATTTTCATGAGAGATAGTATCAGCATGCATGTGTACTGTTGGCTGACACACATCATTGTATTGCAGGTGTTTATGTAGAATTAGTATGCATGCAATGGTGGTATATGTTAACATTGGGTTATCAAAATTCCTGCCGGAATTTTTTTAGGGCAAATTGTATTTCACCACAGATAATTACTTGGTAGGCCCCCTAAAATAAATAAAATTTTAAAAGACCAAAATACCCCTAGAAAGCTGCGTACTTTTTTCTTCCCAATTCCATTATTTTCTTACGTCAGTTTCTTACTGTCTAAACTATCGCTTTTTCAAAACCCTAGTTTCTAAATCAGTGAACAAAAAATTTAATTTTTCACTACAAGCTGATGGATTTTGAAGAGGAGAATGAATTGTTAACGCAATCACAGTAGGTAATTCAAAAAAAAAGTTTTTAATTTTTTTGCAAATACAATCGTAGGTTGTCGACACTACTAGAAAAGGCCTTAAAACCGACAGCCAGGGCCGACGACTTCCGACGGCCAATTTCCGACGGCTTTCGACGGGCCGTCGGCGGCCGTCGGAAGCCGTCGGAAATCTGCGATTATAACTCCAGCCGAGAGCTTTCTTCCTCCTCTCCATACGAAAATTCCACCAAAAAACCCCCAAATTCAACCTCCAAGCTTCCAATCCCTAATTTCTAGCTTCCGGATCTTCCAAGGCTCCCTAATCAAACTCCATTACTCTTAATCTCAGTTATAATCTCTTATTTTTGTGAAAAATTCAGTTTTTACCCTAATTCTAGATTTGCATAAATTGATAAATTAGGGCGAATTAGTGATTGCAATTGTTTTCAATAGCGTAATAACGGTTTATAGCATCACATGGTATACCGATTTCATCTTTTATCGTGAAATGTGAAAAACACGTATAATTTTTGGTTGTTCATATATATGTAAATTGTTGTGTATGCCTTGATTCGACGATTGTATACGTTATTTGGAATAAGATAAATTGATTGAATGAACTAGGAGTACTATATTGTGCGCGTATTTACTTATGAAACAAAAAAATGCATTACTCTAAATTATAATTGTGTGTATTGAAAAATGAAAAAAATGTTAAAACAGCCTTAATTTTTTTTA
This sequence comes from Allium fistulosum, assembly GCA_030737815.1. Taxonomy (NCBI): domain Eukaryota; kingdom Viridiplantae; phylum Streptophyta; class Magnoliopsida; order Asparagales; family Amaryllidaceae; genus Allium; species Allium fistulosum. Next base: position 7,328,476 of record JASFAW010000015.1, read on the forward strand.
TTTTTTTTTAAACAAATAATATATAAACCAAAAAAAAGGAGAATAATCGCCATTCTCCGGTGGCTTACAGAAAAAGGCGAAACATATGAAGGGCATATGCCTCCCAAAGACGAAAAAGCAGAGATACAAAAAAGAAAAGCCAGAAGGACAATGACACAGCTCCACCAAAACCTACACAAAAACAGAAAAAAGAAAAAGAAAACCACCAGCAACCGCCAACCCGCCTTTACCAGAAAGTATAGGCCAGACCACCAAGCCAAACCACAACACCACCACACCGAGATACAGCAATGACTGCGAAACCAGTGAAAGCAGACTCCTAGGGAAGGAGGAAAATCCTTCCGGAATGAGAAGCCAGGACGGAAGAACCACGAGGGGACGCACAAAAGCTGCAAAAAATAGTACGGTAAATCTGGAAAAGTCTAGAAAATACCGCCGCTGCTTGGAAAACCTTCTAGATTACCGGCAATGCCACCGACCAATGAAGATGGCTACGGTACCTCGGACAGAGCACAGAGATGGAGGAAACAGCCTAAGGTCTACCATCGAAATCCACCACAAGTACACAAGGAGAGGAGCGACAGCGGAACAAGACGAAATAATGCCCGATCAAACAGCCCTGGGAAACACCAGAAATAAACCACCAAACCAGCCCAAACGTAAGCCAAGCGAAGAAAAGACCGAAAACTCCTGAAGAGAAGACTAGCAAACACATTAAAAATAAAAAAAAGGGGGGAAGGGGAAAAGTGGTGTGTGAAGGACACCACCTCATAATGATGACTCAACCAACTCCTAGTCTAGCGGCTGTTAGAGCGCAGGAGATCGATAGGAGTCCCACTAGCCGCCGGGACCGGTGGTTCATGGGTCCCCTGAAGGGTCTTCCCCAATAGGCCAGGAAGACATCATTCCTCACACGCTGGATAATGGACTGCGGATCCATAGGAATGGTGTCGAAGATGGTCTTATTCCTCGCGCACCAGACGTGCCAGCATATGAGACACGGGATTAATCTAAACACGCTAGACCGAAGAGATTTTCCCGAGTTCCCAGACCACCAAGAAAAAAGAGGAATAGAAGGGGATCTTGCATTACTCCGAACACCAACCAGATTCCCGAAGTAATTCCAGCAAGCTCTGGCAGTGAAGCCACCAAAAAACAAATGGTTCGAAGATTCCGTTTCCCCGTTGCCACAGCAACGACAACGGGAGACGAAAGGGATGCCGATCTTTTGGAGATTCTCGTCGAGTGGCAACCCATCGTGCAGGATTCGCCACATCAGAAGAGATACCTTGGGAGGAATACGAGAATCCCATATGAACGAAAATTCCGGACGATTAGGGGACAGAGTTCTGATAGAGGACCAGGCTTTCAGGATGGAGAACGAATCGCCATCCCAGCCTGTCAAGCCGCCGTGGGAGTCAGATAAAGCCTTAACCGACTGCATATGCTTCCAGGTCTCACTATCATAAGATGGAGAGCCCGAGAAATTAGAGCCCGCTAGTCTATGGTATTTAGCTCGGAGGAACGATGCCCAAAGGGAGTCGTTAACCCCAAACCGGTACCACAACTGTAAAGACCCGCAAATCCGTCTTCCGAAGACCCGACACTGCTATGTCCACTGTAGCAATTGTCGAACAATCAGATGGCGGAAACGCGAACTTTAACGTTTAAAAGAAGAGGCAGAAGAAAAGACAGAAGAAAAAGAAAGAAGAAAAGAGAAGAAGAAGATAGCAGAAGAAGAAAGAAGAACAACAGAACACACAGAACAGAAACAGAACAATAACATAATCTCACATATCGCAGCGGAACAATATACAATAGATAATTACTAGTCTTTTAAAACAAAGAACTATATCAGTTTATACATACATCAATCAGAGTCAATATACAACAATGGACAGTTATATAACTTGTCCTCATACAGAATACACAGCGGAATAAAATAATATCAGATACAAATACTACATCTCGTCCTCCAGCTTATCTCCAAAGCTCCAGAATATCCAGAATATCCTGATAACATAACTCTAGGCTGCCCGTGTGGAAATTGGTGGGCACCCAGAGTTTAGAAGGGAACAATAAACTCCGAGTCAGTCATGGTGACTGGTGTGAGATCGTAAAACAGTTATTTATTTTTAAAATAAACAACAGAAATTTTTTTTAAAGTAAGTTCGCAATGCTTTTGAAAAATGAAACTACCATAAGACCTCCCACCACACACACAATGCAAACGCAGACTTGTAGGAGATTTCTTCTTATGATAGTCAAAAATGCTTACTACGCAAAATCAAATTCTTTTGATATTATTATTAGTGCATAGTGTAGAAAATTTTTCGAAAGTATAATATAAATCTTAGCCAGCATAGGCATTCCGCACTTATGCCTACTATAGCTACTATGTTCAATAGCAGGTTACCGCCACATTCCATAGCAGGTAATACAACTAAAACCGTACAAGTCGCGTATTGTTTCTTTGGATTTCCAATAAATGGTCAGGCTAAGGAACTTCCTTTTCCACGATGGGTACGTCCCTGGAATAGACGACCCGAGAAATAACCTAACATTACGGTTAGATCTCTGCCAACACAAGGCCGGGTTACCTCTGCAAAAGTAGGTAACTACTGACACGCGTATGTCATCCCCCGATCGTAACCGATCTTCCCGAGGATCCCCGATTTCCAACAAACCACATAGTAAAAATGCAGCAACCACATAGGTTAAGTATCTGGGCTCCATACCATGATACCACCTCTATCCAGAAGGAATGACATACACTAAGGGGCGCTACTCCCTAGAACCTTGCCGCATCCTTCCTGTTTTGACCATTTCCGGGGTGTGAGGCTCGATGAAGTCTCGTCCACAAAGCTACGCTTTCTACAAAGCCATGCTTCGGGTCAAACAAAATGATCAACCTATGATCACCAAGATATAAGATCAAACAAATGATCATATCACAAATAATCAAACACTGATCATTTCACAGCAACACTCAGTATGCCACGTTACCAAATTGGGAATATATTGCTGATAAATTTCAACTACATAACCTCTGAGCTCGTACGTCTCAGAGAAGGGTGTTAAGCTAAGAGAATAAATTCTCCGCCACCAACAGAAATATATTTGAAAGAAATCAGCTTTATATCTCAATTTGTAACGTCAGACATACAATCCATACAAGTCTGTTCCGGGATCGAACAGAACCGAAGGCACTTCTCACGAAGCCCTTGCAATTCCGGATAATTTCCAATCACGTCAGGACTTCCCGTCACTAAGGGTGATAAAACCTCTAAACTGGAGATCAGCCGATGTAGAGTAACTCGACGGTAATCCTTCCGTTTTCAAAAATATCCGGTCTTCAACACCGGTCTTCAAATGCAATTCATAACGACGTATCACATATTCGGAATGGGTTATACGACCCTATGGTCCTTTCCCGGCTAACCCGAATAGTGAGCGATTATTCAAAAATAAGTGTGGCATTCAAATTCATCCAATTCACAACAAATACCATTCAAGGTAATTATTGATAGTCGGTTATTTAACTATCAATAAAGATGCGCGACATCATCAGATTCCAAATAATTTTCCAAATTATTTCATCTTCAAAAATATCTTTACTAGATATATAATTTCCACACTTCAAAAATAAATCAACGTTTATTTTTAAACAACTTCCCTTTCTTTTATAAATTCCATAGTGAATTTATATTTCAAAAATATCTACTGATATACGATTTTCAAATCGATTTCAATATTCAATTTCAATTTATCTTTACAAGGATAAATTCTCAAAACGTTCATTTCATATTGGAAAAACAATTCCATACTTATTTAAAAATAAGTGTTTCACAAATCTATTTATTTTCAACATTTGAAAATATTCGATATACTTAAATAAATGTTAAGTATATTTTTCGTTCTTTAAGGAAACCATTTACTATAACAACATTTATTTGAGTCAAAACGAATGTTACGTAAAACATCGTTACGACGACTCAAAATCAATAGTATAGGGATTCGGATTTTTTAGATAGATATATATAAATCCCAATACTATATAAAAAAAATTCTTTCGAAATTATTTACTATAACAACAGTGTTATAGTCCATCATTTCCTTATTTCTCGAAAACGTCTATTTCAACAATAAATGTTGAAATCTATGTATTCGATACTTCACACGTTTTAAAACATCCTTTAAAACAATTAACTTCATTTATAATATCGCTTTCCCAAATATAACTATTTTTTTCAATAATATATTCACTGTCCAAAATCGTGAATATAATTCACTTAACCAAATTTCAATCATCTCTACACATTTTATCTTACTAATAATTCGCTATCCAAAATCGCGAATATATCTCCTTTAATAATCTTCTATATTTGATTTATCAAATCCAATTGATTTCGAATTTATAAAACAATGTTTATAAATTCTATTTCTATTTTCTAACAACTTCAATTTATAAATCTTCTTTATTTACCAATTCAATTCACAATTCAATTTTTCATACCACAATCCATATTATAAGTTAAATACTTATAATTTCATTTATTCTACAAAATCATTTTCCATTTATAAGTTCACAATTTATAAATCTCATTCACTTATAAATTCTTTAAAAATTCATTTTAACACTTATAAAAACTCGTTTTATAATCCCAATCTTTTAAAGTTATAAATATCAATTTTGTACATCTTTTACCTACATTGTTTTTAATAATTCAAAAATTCCAATTAAAACCATTTTATAAATTACTTAACTCTTTATTTCAAAATCACCTTTCAGTTATATTTCACAATTTAAAATTTTCATAACTTTAAATTTATAGCATTTATTTATTTAAGATAAATAAATTCAAAAATTTAATAAATCGTATACTTTCCAAAAAATCACTTCAAAATCCCTTTTTAAAGTAAAAATCGTTTATTTTTTTAAACTTTAAAATTGAACCCGATGATGCAACGCACCAATTAGTCCATCACAACATTCAATATCATATATCAATATGATAACAGCATATACAACAAATATCTGCAAATAATAATAATATTGGTGAGGAATCCAGTTGGATCCCTCCAACCTGTTTCCCTGCATCCAAAGACGTTAGCACAATACCAATTCCACTTCGAGGTGGAACATCGCGGTATATGGGTTTTATAAAATAATCCGCTTACTAACGGCGCAATAGGGTCTCATCCGCTATACGAGGCGGGAAATCAATCAATCCAATATATACATATGCCAATATGTATATATTGCTATATATATATATAGATATATCCTACTATATCTAATATCACATCCAATAGCAATCAATCAAATCAATAATAACTACAATTAAATTTTGAGTGAGAAAAATCTCACCTTTAATTTGCAATCCATTTATCCCATTCCGGCTTGATTCTCGATCTTTTTAGACCTTGTATAAATATTTTACGATTTGTTAATACTTTGAACTAAGTTGAACAATTTAATTTCATTTAACCAATTTAAATCAACCAGTGATTTTATTTCAAACTAATACCTTAAAATTTTAAACTAATTCCTTTTAATAAATTAAATTAATTAGTAATTCAATTTAAACAAATCTCCCTGTAAAAATTTCCAAAATAATTAACAAGTTAATTACTATTATTCATTATACTAAAAATTAAACTAGTGGGATAAAAATATGTATATTTATTTTCAACTTCATATATAAAAACTATACTTTATAAAAATCCAATCTTTATATAACCTTATATATATTTTTTCTTTTATCTGCCTATCTATCTTACATAAAATCAAATAATAAATTATTATTCATTTATTTTATTTTTTCTTTCGAACAAATAAATTTCCATATAGATAAATTTAACTAACTACAAATTTGATATTAACAAATTCATATTACCTTACTGTATATTTTTTTCTTCTTCTTTATTTTCTGTATAGATATAAACATTTATTCAATTTAAATTAATAAAAGAAGACGATCACCTTACTACTTCCAGACTCGTGAGTCGAACGCAACCTCACCCAAGCCCTACTCGCCACCGCATTCACCTGCTCGAGCCCAGTTCGAGACATAGCGCTGCCATCACTCCTGCATTGCGACAGCGCTCGAGCTACCAGCGCCTTGAAACGCGCGACTTGCCCACATGGTGCTGTGCCCGGCTTCGCACGCGACCCCCAGATACTCGACGCCATCGCCAACGAGAAATCGCTCATTTCCAAGTTTGATGCCCCACCTACGAACAACTCGCGAGGCGAAACTCGCGGTTGAAACTCCAAATCCCCAAATCTGCAGCTTCGATCGAAGCTATTTGCTCGCGGCAAACTTCGACGCTACCAGCGATCGTGAATCCTTCTCCTTCGACCATCGCACTCCGATTTGCCGCGCCACCCTAATTCGTCTCCCTCTGATTTGCTTTGAACTGCTCGAATTGACTTGAAAATGAAGGGGCGGCTATGATTTCTTTTGTAAATTAATTATGTTCGAACTGTCAATAGAGGAGAAGGAAAAACATTACAAACTTCTTCAGCTCGATTTTGATTTGGTCACGAAGGATGGAAGGGAATGAATTGTAGCTAAATTTTAAAACGAGGCAGCCGCTTATTTTATTTAGTTTCGTTCAAACAGAATTGAAGAACGCCATTTTTATTTCGTTTATCTTGAACGAGAAGGGATATTTAAAACTGAAGGAAGCATGCTCTCCACGATCTAGTATCGTGATTTTAGGCAAGATTTACGGAAGAGAATGTGCTGACATTGACCAAATTTAAAATTTAAATTGAATTCAATTTAATTTCGACGCGTTTATCTATCGTGTGCTCACATAACAACTCCGAAAAATACGAAATTTGAAATCCGGTAATAATTCAACATTCCGGACCCAGTGGAACTGGTTTCGTCAAATTCCGAGACTGTGCCTCGGATAGCTATTTTTTAAATATCAATTCGAACGATTTAATTTCAAACTGAACAATTTACTCCTAAATTCAATTCTGAAGCTTCTGTTATCTTCAGTAATATCAATACGAATTTTAAAAGCTTTCGAAATATTTTTCTTCAACTGTAAATTGAAGATTTAAATTCTTATTCAACTTTCAATCAATTAAATTTTAAAGTTTAATCGCAAATTTCAAAATTATATCGGGAATTCAAATTAAATTATCGTTCAAATATTTAAAATTAATTAAATATTCTCAATTTAATTCGTTCAAAATTCTGGGTCGTTACAACAACTTACACGCAAAGGCCTTGCAAAGGTCAGATGGGTTTCGCAGGCCTAAACCGCCTTCAGATTTTGGGCGACAAACCACGTCCTACGACACCCAGTGGTGGCGGCGGCCGTTTACCTTGTTTCCCCAGAAGAACGAAGATGCCAACGACCGGTAAGACCGGAAGAAGGAAGAAGTAGGGATCATAGCCGCGAAAATATGAGTTCCCATCGAATCCAAAACTGACTTGATAAGAACAAGCCTGCCGGCCTGGGAGAGAAGAGACGCATTCCAGCGTAATATCTTACCCCTCACTTTGTCGGTCAAGGGATCGAAAAGAGCATTAAGCTTCCTGCCCCGATAAAGGACAATACCAAGGTAAGGATGTGGAAGGGAAGTTTCCTTGAAACCGGAGATAGTCTCGATCCAGGAAGCGCTAGATTGAGACAAGTCCTTCGAATGAACGAAGCAACATTTGGAGGGGTTAACGAGTTGACCCGAAGATCTCTCGTATTGATGGATAAAGCTAAGGAGCCTCCGAACAGAGCAACGGCTGCCATTAGAGAAAATGACAATGTCATCTGCGAAGGATAAGGAGGAGATAAGGGGACAACCCCGCGGGATACCGAATCGTTGGATTTGACCATAAATGGTTAAGGATTGTAGACCGCGAATAAAAGCCTCAGCCGCAATCACAAACAAAGAAGGCGAGAGCGGATCTCCTTGACGCAATCCCCTCCCAGCTTTGAAGTACCCATGGGCTGAGCCGTTAATGAGGATAGAGAACCAAACATTGGAGATAAGCCTCCACACCATGTCAATCAACGCCTCCGGAAACCCGAATGTCCTTAAGACCTTGATGACGAAAAACCAGGACATGCGATCGTAGGCTTTAGCCATGTCCAGTTTAAAATCTACATTAGAACCCCTAACTTTCCGATCAATTTGAGAGATCGGATCCTGGGAAACAGCCTTAAGTTGATGTAATACGTTGAATAAATGTGTTAAATTAATATATATTTTTGTAAATGTGAACAGTGAGTAAAACTGTATTTTTTCGAAAATGCGCGCATGTAACTAACAAATGTCCCTTAGAGAGTTTTTGGCCCCGTCTGACGAGTGTTGTACACGATCATTGTATAAATAGTCGTTCTTTTCGAAAAACGACCATTTATATTCATCTGGTACAATGTTTGTCGGATTTGTCCCTGTATTGGACAAGTTATGAACACAGTAAGCATTTACATTTTGTATACTACTTCGTCTTAAACGGTTCATAAAATTTCGGCCTAACTTTTCTTTTTTGTTTCCTGCGTACACGCATTTGTGTACAATGCTGGGAACAAAAGGGAAATGCTGCCGAAATTTTGTTGAATCGTTTGAGGCGAAGTAATATACGAAATGTAAATGCTTATGGTGTTTGTAATGGGAAGTAGGATGCCTGACCAATGAAAAAAAAATTATATATATTTTTAAATCGTTACGTTAAAAAATAAAATGTGCCCTATTTGAAAATATTTTTAAATTTGTGAAGTTTTTCTTTAAATTCAAAATATTATACGACCATGAAAATAATCCTTTTCGAATTTGTATTCTACAAAATAAATATTAAATTTTGAACTTCTCATTTTGCCAAATAGGAAAAATGACTGATTATTTTGTTGATCGGAGGAGATGGATGTACCAAAGAAAAGGACTGAGGGGCTCAATAAAAGAAGATTTTTATAATGGTATAAACGTGTTTGTTGAATTCGCTTTAAGTAATAACGGAAACGATCCAGAAATTCGTTGTCCGTGTAGTAGGTGTAGACATTTGAAGTATTTGTTACCAGATATTGTGAAAGTTCATTTGTGCCAACACGGTTTCACACCCGAATATTGTGTTTGGGATCAGCATGGAGAAGTTGTAGCAAATACTTCTGTAGAGTCTGAAAGTGTCGTTAACGAAATAGTTTCAACGACCCGTATAGAAAATATGGTCGAAGATGCAGCACGATCAATGTTTCCTATGGTTGAAGTTGACGACGATGATGGAAATGTTGAAGAACCAAATATTGAAGCTAAAAAAATTTATGATTTACTAGATGCAGCTAAGAAACCTATTTGGAATGGTTGTAAAAGCGGCACTCAGCTGTCAGTAATCACAGAATACATTGCGATGAAGTCAAAATACAACATCACTGAAGCTGGGTTTACGGCTGTTGTACAAGCTGCAAAAAGACATATGCCACCCGATAATCTAATGTGTGAAAATCACTACGAAGTTAAAAAACTTATGTCGGCTTTTGGTTTACCGTATCAGAAAATGGATACATATTTAAAAAGATGCATGTTGTTTTGGAAAGAAGACGCAAACCTTAGAAATTGTAAAGTTTATAACCAGGAGAGATACAAACCAAGAAAAAAGAAGGGGAAGGAAGTTCCGTACAAGCGTATGCACTACTTACCCATAACTCCAAGACTTCAAAGATTATATGCATCTTCTGTAACTTCGTCTAAAATGAGGGGGCATAGCGTGAGAATGGAGGAAGAGGGTACGTTGACACATCCGGTCGATGGAGAAGCATAGAAGCATTTCGATAAAACGTATCCAAATTTTGCAGCGGAGAGTCGAAATGTTAGATTAGGATTATGTACGGACGGTTTTTCTCCATTTTCTCAATTTGGTTCTAAATATTCATCCTGGCCCATTATCGTCACACCGTATAATTTACCTCCATGGATGCGTATGAAAACGCAATATATGTTTTTTTACTGTTGTCGTTCCTGGTCCCGACGATCCGACACAAGGAATCGATGTATATTTACAACCGTTGATTGAGGAGTTAAAAATACTGTGGAACGAAGGAGTAGAAACATACGATGTGTCCAAGAAGAAAAATTTCCGTATGTTTGTTTCTTTGTTGTGGACTATAAGTGATTTTCCTGCCTATGCAATGCTTTCGGGATGGAGTACTGCCGATCGTCTAGCATGTCCATATTGCATGGATGAAACACGAGCGTTTTCTTTACCTCATGGTAAGAAAATTTCATGGTTTGACTGTCGTCGATATTTTCTCCATGTAAATCATCCCTTCAGAGGAGACAAAAAAAACTTTTTAGCTAATAGAGTAAAAACCAGACAACCACCGACGATATGGTCAAGCGAAGACATATATGAACTTGTTATTTCCATTTGTCATTTATTTAGCAATTTTTATTGAAAATGCAATGAACTCTGCTTATCGTTGGAAGAGTACACCCATTATGAATTAGGTATAACACACTTCCATTTCTATTTCCATTTCAGTCATTAATTAAGCAATTTATACCGTTGATGTCATTTTCATATGAAATATATTAATTATCATGTTTTTATTCTCTTATATAATGATGTGTATATGTCCCAGGTTTATCAATATGTCATATAGAGGTAGGAGCTCTTCCCGATCGTTAGGAGGCGATGGCAGTGGCCCATCGCAAGAGCCACAGCGTGCAGTTGTATCGTTAGTCCCTAGAGCAGATGGGTAAGAATTAAATTTTATTCAGCATCTTATTTTTTCTATGATATACGTACATACTTATCTATATCGTACTTAAAAATAGGGGGTTCGACCTACTTCCCCCTAAGGTTGTGCTGGACGTCCCTAGAGCTTCTTATCGCAGTAGGATGAGTGTTTGCTGGCCGAAGTGGGATAACATCCCTCCTCACATCATAGAGTGCATATGGCAAGATGTCCTAGTATGCATATTTTTCTGTTTTCTATTTTTAATTCGTTTTTGTCGTTTTTCTACTGTTTATATCGTTTAAAGTGTAATCTTTTTTTTAACACAGGCTGAGATAGACATCCAGACAGACGATATGATGCTGGCACGAGCATACTGGATGAAGAAGATGCGCAAGAACTATAGGGATACGATATCTGAGATTAAGAAATCTGGTAAGAAACCACGGTGGATGGGAGAGAGCGTGTGGCAAGCTTGGTTGAGATACTGGGAGACGGACGAGGCGAAGGCAAGTATACTAATTTTTTTGAATTATTAATTTGACGTGATCGAAAAATAATATATCAAATTTTGAATGTACAGGCAGAGTCAGATAAAAACTCTGCAAATAGAAATAAGAATCCCGTCACTCATCGCGGAGGATCGAAGTCGTTTCAGTAGTATCGGCAGGAGTTGGTAAATTTACTGAATAATAAATGTAAATAGTTAATATTATATGATTTTAAATGTATAATAATTGTATGTAACAATCAACTTCAGGAAGCCGAGTCACATGGTCCTGTCAGCTATATGGACGTGTTCACCCGTACGCATGCTGTCGAGCATGTTAATCCAGACGGGACTGTTTCGTACACATGGCAGGACGATAAATCCAGCAAAAGCCATGTAAGCATATTTCATTTTATTCAGTATTAGTAATTGTTTTAATTGTTAAACTATGATGAATAAGATATGATATTATTAATTTGTTAATGCAGGAGAAGTTTATGGAGCAGCGGCAGAAACTCCTTGCTGACATGGGTCGAGATCAGCTGACGACTAATGAGGAGGACGTTATTTTTGAGTCCGTTATGGATCCAGCAGAGCATGGTCGACGATACGGATTTGGCAATTTAGCGGTAAATAATTTACTTTTTCTTAAAATACTTAAAATATGATATTTTGACCTTTTCAAAACAATAAACTTGAATTTTATTTATTTTTCAATTATTGTAGTCCAGTAGTCAGAGTAGGGGATGGCGGAGTAGACCTCAGAATGATCTAGCAGATATAGAAGAATTGCGGACTAGAGTTTTCCAATTGGAGGAGCAGAACCGCCAACAGGCCATGCAGACCGCACAGTTGTTAGAGTACATGCAGCAGTTTGGTGGTCGCTTTCCTTTCACGGTTGGCTCTGGATCTAGAGGAGATTGATTCATTACTTGCTTGTTCGTTCGTTCATGTATGTTTTGTTTTACTTTAGAATGATTTGGTAGACGACGTAGGTAATTGTTGATTTATGTATAATTATGTTTGATACACTTGGTTCTATGGTTGTATGAGGACGTGTATGAGAATATTGATGAATTTGTGTATTAACAACATGGTAGAACAGTTATTGTTAGGATTATTGTTAATGTTGGAATGATTATGTATATTTTGTATTTTATTTTAGGGGTGGGCATAAACCGCACCACCAAACGGAAACCGCCCGCCCCAAACCGATAAAAAGGTGCGGAAAACCGGGCCGTATTATCTCTCTAAACCGAATATTAAAAACCGACCCGGCCCGTTTCATTTCGGTTCGGTTGCGGTTTGAAGGGTGAAACCGACCGTATTAAACCGGACCGGATTGCTTTACATATAAAATTATATGCAATATTTTTATACAATGTTTATTCAAAAAGGGGCTTTGTTTTTTACCAATTTTATTTAAAAAAAATGCTCTGTCTACAGCCCAACCCATTTATTTTTGAAAAGGATACGTTCATTTCGCTGGTTTTTATATTCTTGAACAGGAACTACTTAGTTATATTCTTTTGATTTTTATTCATACCTGGGGCTGGCTACAAAGTACAAACAATAGTATCTCAATTCTCAAAGCCTCAAAGTCAAAGTCTCAAAGGCTCAAAGTTCAAACAGTGAAATCCCACTTTCGTTTATTTTAATTTTGGTATTTTACAGTAGCCGCCGCGACATCCATTTCCCCCTTTTTCAGTTTTTCACTTTTTCTCTCTAATAACCTAAGAAAGAGTCAAAGACGATCGCTGCAGTGCTTTATGCCAATTCTTTCTTTCCTTTGCTAATTTGCTGATCGTGAATTTCATCCTCTTTTTCAAGTACAAACGAGGTAAATTTAAGTTAATATCTTGTTTAATAATTCTAATTTCTACAACTTATTATGCATTTTGTGTCGATCTAGCTGCGTGAATCTGGTTATTTCGTGAATCTGGTAGTAGTAGTTGATTTTGATGTAATTAACTATTTCGTGAATTTGGTTATTTCGTGAGTGTGGTTAACTTAAATTTTAACTTATTTAAAACCTTATTTTTCTTAATTAAGCAGTAAGTTTACTTATTTAATACCTTATACAGTAATTAACTATTTCGTGAATCTGTAGCAGTAAGTTTAAATAAGTAAACTTATTGATAATTAAGCAGTAAGTTTGATGTTTTGATGTATAACATTTCATCAGCAAAAAAATAATAATTGTTTTCTGCCACATGATACCAGCCTATGGTGTATCATGCCTTGATGAAATTCTGAATTAATTCATGTTGATTGATCGCAACACTTTCTTGAATAAGATCGATCTTATTTTGAAGAATTATTATGTGCTCAAGTCGCATGATTTCAACAGCAGCAAGATGCTCAGAAGTTTGAGGTTGGGGACAACTTTCGTTGCCAGCTATTAACAACAGAGCTCCATCCATGATAGCAGCTCCGTTAAGCATTGTAGCCATGAGAATATCATGTCCCTGAAGACAAACTGTTAGAAACATAGTATAATTTTAAGGAGTAACACAATTCAAAACCCAAAATAGTGGATAAATCGCTTACCGGATATAGCATCAAGAAATGTAAAAGAAAAAAGAAAATTTGAGACTAATTGAGTATTACTCTGTTTGAATTTCACTTAGAAAATTTGAGTGAAGAGAACAAAATGGAAGAAGCTTAGTACAGATATTATTACCAGGTATGAATTGTTAATATAAAACATGGTATCATGATAGCCATAAGCAGTAATTGTTTTCTGCCACATGATGCTAATTGTTTTCTGCCACTTGATAGCCATAAGCAGTAATTGTTTTCTGCCACATGATGATGATACCATATTACCATGTATGAATTGTTAATATTCAATGGGATAGTTAATAAAAAAACATACTTATGAGTTATGACAGCACATGCCACACATGATACCATGTATGAATTGGTTTCTGTATGGATAATTAATAAAATTCTATTTGTTTTCTGTATGGATAGTTAATATAACATACTTATGACAACACAAGATCTCTAATCATGTACGAATTGTTTTCTGTAGAGTATGGAAGGAGTACACGATTCACTGATCGAAATTGCTTCTATTACAAATACATCACCTCCGGAGATACCATTACAAGACTCGATTGCTATTGAAGTTCAATCTACCACTGCAGCTCAACTTCCACCTGACAGTGATAGAAGGAATAGATCAGAAGTCTGGAACCACTTTAAAAAGATCAAAAATTCAGATGGCATAGAAATTTCTCCCACTCAAGCAAAATGCAACTATTGCCCAAAGGTTTATCAGTCTAATGCAAAGATCGGGACATCTTCCATGAGAGCGCACATGTTATATCAATGTAAGAAGTGTCCTATTTATTTGCCTAATAAACGACAAAAAATTCTATCATTTGATTCACTAGAAAATGGTGCAAAACTTGTGTGTGTTGAGTATAATAAGGATGTTAGCAGACTTTATTACGTTAGAATGATAATTCGAGATGAGCTTCCTTTTAGTTTTATTGAGGGACAAGGATACATTGAGTTCATGAGAATAACACAGCCCAAGTTTAATATACCATCCCGCAGGACAATTGCAAGAGGGGTCTGGTAATTATATTTGGAGGAGAAAAATAATCTTAAATGTGCTTTGCTAAATAACTCACAACGTGTTTCTTTAACCACCGACACTTGGACATCAATACAAAATGTCAATTATATGGTTCTTACTGCTCACTTTATTGATGATAATTGGACCCTACACAAAAGAATCCTTAACTTTCTTGTCATTGCAAATCATAAGGGTAAAACCATTGGGAAGTTAATGGAAAATTGTTTGATTGAATGGGGAATTGAAAAAGTTTTTACAATCGTAGTTGACAATGCCAGTGCAAACCAAGTGGCTGTTGATTATATACGAGACAAGATTGGAAATTGGAAAACTTTAGTGTTGAATGGTTCCTTTTTACATATGAGATGTTGTTGTCATATTCTTAATTTGATTGTAAAAGATGGTATGGATGAGCTTGATAATGCTATAGATGGAATTCGTAATTGTGTAAAATACACAAGGTCATCCCCTTCTAGGTTAGCCAAATTTAGAAGTTGTGTGGCTGAAGAGAAGATTGAGCATAAAGGTGGAATAGTTCCATTAGATGTTTGCACTAGGTGGAACTCAACATACTTCATGTTAGATATTGCTTTGAAGTATAGATACGCATTTTCAAGGTTAGAAGATGAAGATAGTCAATTTGAGGGATATTTTCAAGAAAAAATCGGTGGTAAAAAACGAGAGGGGCCTCCGAAAAATGATGATTGGGATAAGGCAGCTCGTTTAGTAAAGTTTCTAAAAATCTTCTATGATGCAACGTTGAAATTTAGTGGTACCAAATTCGTTACTGCAAATGAGCCACTGCTTTGGATGTCCACTATCATGAGCGAACTAGATAAATGTGTACAAAGTGATGATTTGTTGTTAATGAGCATTGGAAATTCGATGAAAAAGAAATTCGATAAATATTGGTTGAAGCTTCATGATATGAACAAAATTCTTGTTATTGCTGTGGTTCTTGATCCACGATATAAGATGCTTTATCTTGAATATTTTTTTCCATGCATTGAAACTAATCCTATAATGGTGAAGTTGATGGTTGATGAAATCAAGTCAATGTTTCTTGACTTGTATTATGAGTACTGTGACCTAGATCCCATGGGTAGGCAAGCATCATTAGATGCCACAATGCCAAAGATAGATCATATTGTTGTAGTAAATTGTGAAGAAGATAGTCATGCAGCTAACATGCAGAAATTCATGAGACTAAGACAAGAAAGAGATGTAGTTGTGATAAAGAATGAGGTTGATAAGTACTTGGTTGATGCTTCTGAAGATCCTTCGAATAAAAATTTTGAGCTACTCAAGTGGTGGAAAGAAAATACTCATAGGTTTGTCTACAACACTAATGAATGAAATGATATTGTACTTTGTTATTCATGCAATCATACTTATTTACAACACTAATGAATGAAACTGATTCAATTAAATCAGGTATCCAATTCTGTCAAAGATAGCTAAAGATGTATTTGCTGTTCCTGCTTCAACAGTTGCATCTGAAACAGCTTTCACTCTTGGTGCTCGAGTTGTTGATCCATTCAGAGCATCATTAACCCCAAAAATGGTTGAAGCTTTAGTGTGTGCGAATGATTGGTTGAAAGCAGATGGATTTTCATTTTATAAGGATCCTGCAAAAGATGAGATTGAGCTCTATGAGGAATTAGAGAATGTGGAAAAAGGTAATTTTATGATATTTAGTTTCTAGCATTTTATACATATTACTACTGGATTTTCTTTAAAATTGAAACCAAGGCTGGCCCTTAAGGCTTCCTATAGTTCTTGCCTTCCTATAGTCCTTGTTACTTTTCAATTCTAGTCAAAAAATAACTTTAAAATGAAAATGTGGGTAAAATATTTCAAACTCATTTGCTGAAACATTCCCTGTAGTTGAAATGTTGGATGCTACTTATGTGAACATGTATACTTTTTCCACTAAAAGTTTAATTTGCTGAAACATATTATATATTATTTTGATATTTTCCGAATCTCTGATGTTACTTGCTTACAGTATTTGTTATTTTATTGTGGCCCAAATAAAGAATTTGTCCAGGGCCCAAAATAAGCTTAGACCGGCCCTGATTGAAACTGCTAATTGTTAACTGTTATTTGCTACATTATCAATGGTTCATATTTATACAACTGCACATGTTTGCACATGTTGGAACTAGTGCAACTCTAGAACTGAACTGTAATATGTATAAAATCAAAAATCCCAATTAGGCAATTACATAGAAATAGTATAGACATATGTTTGCAGTAATACTATAGAAATGATATATATTTGCACAGACATATGTTGGAACTGCAGCTCTATAACTGCATAGACATAAGAAAACTATTATTATTCAAAAATCAAAATGATTTATTTACTTTCTTTCATATTCAATATATATTAATATGTGTCTTCTGAATGCACGTACAGGGGTGTAAAAATGACACTGCAACTCTGAATTTTTTGTTACTTCTTGCCGAGCGAGCATATCTATACGAAGACTTTTATGCAATGTTTTGAAGTTCGCTGCAGTTGGTGGTATTTTGGTTTGGTACACTCGTGCTGGAAGTAAAATATGAAGTTTTAATATTTGAAGTTTATGTAATTATGTAGTGCAGCAGTCAGATATGAATGAATTGTATGCATGAAGAAGTTTATGATGTAATTAAGTAATGAAGTATTATGTAGATACGTGCGCATATTACATATATATATATATATATTTTTTTTTGAAAAAGCAATGCATGTGATGTTTGCACTAGGTGAAACTCAGCATAAAGTCAAATAACGTTGCATGTTTGGTAAACCTGAATGTGCAAACTGCAAAGATATAAAAGCAAACCGGACCGGACCGAAACCGTACCATATGCGTTTTTAACCGAACCGAAACCGGACCGTAGTGAAATATAACATTACGGTCTTTATTTTTAGCTAACCGTTTGTTACGGTCCGGAAACGGTTTGAGCTTCAAACCGGACCACACCGACCCGTGCCCACCCCTATTTTATTTTGATGTAATTTTATTTATTTATGTGTTTATTGAATATTTTGTAGTTTGGGTTTGGATATTTGGTTGGACTATTGTATATTGGATTGTGCAGTATTGATATTATAGTGTTTGGAAGAGAAATGTGGTTGGAAGGCTATATTTGCAGCAAATTTAAAAAAAAAATAGCAGATTTCCGACGGCTTCCGACGACTTATAAGTCAAAATTTCTGACGGCTTACGACGAATACCAACGGCATGTACCTTAACATTTCCGACGGTTACCGACGTCCGTCGGAATCCGTCGGAAACCGTCGGAAGTCGTCGAGATCCGTCGGAATCCGTCGGAAGTCGTCGAGATCCGTCGGAATCCGTCGGAAGTCGTCGAGATCCGTCGGAACCGTGTACGACAGTGTCCGTCGGAAGCCGTCGGAAATACTGCTTTCCGACACAGTCATTTCCGACGGCTTTTTCCGACGGCGGCCGGCGGCTTCCGACGGTTTCTGGCCGTCGGAAAACGTGCTTCACCTTGTAGTGCGATTACGGAGATTGATGATAATTCACGTAGGAGGTATAGTAGGTTTCTGGCTTAATCTCGCAAATAATTGCATGAATTTTTACACATCCACGCAGAAAGCCTACGTGGTATTGACACGAACCACAGAGTCGCCTTGCGTGGTAGTTCATTTTGTTTATTTTTTCTGTTTGAACTTTTCAACGTGATGCAAAAGGTAGTTTTGAAAATGGTAGGGGCTGCTAAGTTTTTTTTTAGTTTACAGACTTTATTAATTTTTGGGGACTACTAAGTAAATACTCGGGTTGAAATAGAATTTGCATTTTGTTAGAATGGTTCTTCAATTTAGTTTAGGAGTTCTGGTATGTGCTTTCTACATATATTAATACACGGTTTATCATGACAATATACTTTTACCTTTTCTATGGTATAGTTTACAGACAAGATTTGTTATGCAGGGTGTTTGGGGTGGAATAATTGGTGGAACAACAATTCAGACTTTGATATTAGCTTTTCTTACTGTTTGATGCGATTGGACAAGGAGGTAAAATTGTTTCTTCTTTTATTACAATGCTTTTTCCGTGTTCAACTTAAGCTTAAAAATGTATAGAAAAGGCACAATTATAAATGTATACACAATGAATTTTGAACTTTGACGTAGTCTGCTATATATACGAGTTTGACATGATGTCTGATAATGCTCGTAGTATGTTACATGAGGTTCGTGTTCACTAGAGTTGTGTGTTTTTAATTAAGAGTAGTTAATCAACTGTACTGTTATTCCTAGGTTATGGAACAACAAACTGTATCAATTGCAAAAGCTGGTATGATTGCTTCTCTGAATGCCCTTTTATTTTAGACTATGCAAATCCAATTGGGTCTCATCATAAACCCCATAATATTATTTGGGATCGAAAAAAATCACCTTCCTCCAACTTTACAATCTAAGTGGTTGGCAATGTTCATCATTTTCTACAATTCTCAAGTACTTAAATCCTAAAATTTCATCTTTTACGTTAATGTCAGATTTGATTTAATCTACTTATTCTTATGATTTGATTTTGTATAGCCACCAAGTGGGATGCAATAACATAAGATGTGGAGATAGTCTTCAAACCATTGAACGGTCGCTAAATAATATGTTTTAACCTTTGTTTAACAAGTTAAACTTCAGTTTGGTAACTCTATATGTTGCCTTTAATTTACTACCATATTCGAATGCATTTTATAATCTTCATGGTGGTTCTAGATTTGAATGATCTCATTGCAGTTTCATTTGATTGGTACCAAGATGTTGCTCCTAAGTTTAAATTTGAAGGGTCTCGAGCTATTGGATTTAGTGTGATAATTTTGTTATCATGGCTATTCACATTAATGGAGACAAGTATGGTGGCACGTCCACAAAGAAGAAAGTGAGCATATTTTGTCTTTATTACAATTATGATAGAAAAATGTATTCGAAACTGAAAATGAGTGTTTGATTGGACCACGGTTGCCTTATCATTGATATGTTGTTTCAGCGGCTAAGCATTTCACGGATGATATACAAACTATTTGTGTCAGGTAAAAAACCCCAGTATGCGACATTTGATTCGTACATATGTATATGGTTTGACAACAAAGCA
Organism: Allium fistulosum; assembly: GCA_030737815.1. NCBI lineage: Eukaryota > Viridiplantae > Streptophyta > Magnoliopsida > Asparagales > Amaryllidaceae > Allium > Allium fistulosum. The sequence goes on from JASFAW010000015.1 coordinate 7,348,367, forward strand.
AAATATAGATTCACCACATGTATATTGGTTTAACGGTACTGCAAAACACTGTTCATGTAACTCAAACGGACATAAAGAGAACACCAAATAACTTGGTTTGAGCTTACTTAAAATTTTCATTAATTTAATTGTAGAACTCTAAAAGGTTTAATAATACAACTACAAACAAAAACTGTGATAATTCTTCCTATATCTCATCTTACAACGTTTATGAATAATATAACAACATAATATAATATTTTTTGCATTAACATGATAGGGAAGGAATACAAAATTAAAAAGCTTGTAGGATCATGTACACCCATTAAAATAACATCTATAACATTTCTGTACTTAACAATGTAATAATTCACTTACAGACCCTACTTTATCCTGACGTGTTAGACTTTATTTCTCAAACAAACTTCATTCATTTTATTTCTTCACGTAACATTGCAGCACCATAGGGATTCGGTTTGAGTTATTTAATACTATGTCATTTTGTATTTACTAAAAGACATAACAGTGATGCCAAACTTACCCCTGCATCAAAAATAATATTCTTAGTTAACATTGATGTTGAAAATTCCATTAACAAAATAGGCTTGATGACCATAATAGAGCTAACAACTGCATAACTATTAACATGTTGCAAATCAAGCTGAACAATAACAATAATATATTAGAACTATCCAAAAGTCAAAAGAAATGAGATATCAACAAAACTTAATAGGTTATGAGTGCATAACAAATTAAATTCCAATAGCATAAATTTGTTCCTCGACCACTTTAGGGTACAAAAATATGAAATAACTTCTAAAATCTAAATATAGAACAATAAACTACAACAGTAAATGTTTTACTGAAATCATGAGGTAAATATCAAGTCGTGCATGAAAAAATGTTATTTGGACTCTAAAAGTGGTTTCCAATTCCAATGCTAATACTTTTGTCGTTGCCTATTCCAATGCCCAACGTCAAGATGCGGTCAATCATTTCAGTTCTGAGGTTGTAATGTCTGAGTCTGTGCAGCCTCATTTTGTCTCTGCTGATCTGATATGTGCAGCGCATGCACATACTCCTGAATCCTGATGTGCTTAGTGAGCTACCTACTCATGCAAATGCCTCCCATGCTAATAATTACCAATCGTTAGTGTAATCAAACAGTGAAACCAACACAATCAAAACCAACAATTAAATGAAATCAGATCTTAAACTAATGAAGCATTAGTAAATATTAAAGTACAGTTGGAGACATAACAAACAACTTGTATGCATTGTGAATTGCTACATCATAGGGTTTCATCCTACTGTCCAGAATCGTAATTTATGAACAAACAAAACATGGAAAAATTAAAAAAGAGTTAAAATCAATAGCAAAAGAAAAAAGAACAAATTTTTATATGAACTTGAAGTCAAAATCGTTAATTAGAGAACAATTACCTCCGTCAATGTATGGAACAATTTGGTATTTAAGAAATATACGTTTTTGGTAAAAAAATCCATATTTTTTGAATACATCAACCACTTGTGAACATCAGGTTCTTTGGTTCAAAAACATAAAAACATGAGAAGAATGCAATCATAAACTACTAATCTAAAAGTGTAGTGTTATATTTTGATAATGAACATCATGGTGGACAAAAGAATCACTTTTATATAATTAAAGGAAGATTTAGAACTCTTAAAGTAAATTCAACCACATTGTATTCATATTTTACGATAGAGGTGAGCATTTATTGGTCAAAACCAAATAAACCATCAAAAGTAAATAAGTTCAATTGATTCAGTTTGCTTTTGTTCACTAATTGGTTGGGTTTGGTTTTAATTTTCATATTTAGCCTATCTGTTTTGTTTGGTTTTCGATGTTTAAAAACCAAACCAATCAATTAAACTAAATATAAAACATAAATCAACTAAAAAAACACAATTATCAATGTCAAACTTATTTTTTATATCATTATGTTAACTATATTGTTTTCCTTTCAGTTCATATTAATGCTTTTTGAGGAGGAGTTTGTTTCTAAAATTTAAGCATCGTTGAACCTTTGTGGAACCAATCAACTGTTTCAGTCTCGTATTAGGTTAACAACGATCCAGCTCTATTAATGACAAACTGACTAAACAACCAAAATCAATTATTCCATCCCGATTGAACCGGTTTCAATTTTGAGAAATATTCACTTTGGTGTGATTCAGTTTTTTGTTTTACGAAACCAAACTGTTTGAACCAAACTAATTAAACCAAATCATACCATTTGCCCACGGTTATTTTACTATGAAGTGGTAAAACAATTATCATTGCTTATGCACTGAAAACTTTGCCAATATTGGGTTCTAACAGCAATCAACAAAACAAACATATTTGAACCAAACAATACACAACAGTGGAATGAACCATCTGAGACTGAAAAAAAAACAATTTAGTACAGAAAATAATCCGACAAAATAGATCAAAAATAGATTTAATTAAAGCATTGTACGCGATTGAGCAAATCAAGCTATGCAAAAAATTCACGAACAAGAAAATCCTAGGGTAATCATTGAGTGACCGAAGTTAAAATTTTGACTGTTTGATCATTTTTGAAATAGCAATTATCAATCAAATGGAAGAGAAGTAAACATCTTGAGAATGAAAGCTTACCATTCATATTCATGGCAAAGATAATTTATTTCTATTAACATAAACCAAAGTTGGAAGATGACACATCTCCTTCTAAAGTAAACACAGCTTTTGTTCTTCCCAAAAGTGTCAATTTCCAACATTGTTTATTCTGTAATAGGGCATCTTAAAATCGATATTCTATTGTGTGTATATTCAACATTTTCTTCTTCATTCTATAAACTATAAAGGACATCATTTTTGCATAAATTTCTAATGTAACCACAAACACGGAACTTTGAACTAAAGTAATAAGGAAAAAAATACTGTAGTAACCAAATAAGTGGATAACTGAAGCATAAACATGAAGAAAAAACATCTACACATTGTAAATGGTGATAAAAAAAGTACGCTCGCTGTGCTTTTTTAACGTATTTACCTCAAATGGAAATATATAATCTATGAAAATTATTCTTCTGACTAAAACTTGGTTAAACGTTGACAATCAGAGTTATAGAGTCAATTAACAAACTTAACTCCTGAAGCTCTTTTTGAATGATCCTAAACTATAACGGTTGGATAAATAAACCGCAATAAGTTGAGTTAATTCTTGGTTTAAACACATATCTAGATTTATATGAATTCTAAATTGCTTCCGCGATAACTTGCTTGACCTCTAAACCGGAAATAATTTACAAATTATATATTAAACTAACAAATTCAGTGAATGGAAACAAAACTAAACCTTTGAAAAATCAATCTCAGTTTTTTTAATTATTGTTTGCTAACCAATAATTAACCTAACAATACAATAATTATTTACAAAATGCAGAGTATAGTAAAATTTAGGTCTTATTGAATTAGAAAACAATGAACGATTGTTTGATTACAAAGTTAAGAATTCAATAAAATTGAAAGGAAAAAGTGTACCTTTATGAAGATAAAGAGAAAAAATAATTTGACAAATTTGAATGCAGCATATCCCCGACGTCCTCCGGTTTGGTCTAACTTATATCCACTAAAACCAAAAGTAGGTCAAATTAGAGTTTATAGATTTCCAAATCGCGTAGAAATTATACAGAACTGTCAAATAATTCATTCTACTGTATATCTAAATGAAAGAGAATGGGAAAATGCATACTTAACTTAGTTGGAAAAGATATACCAAAAGCAAAAAAATCTTTGGGACTAAAGATATATTTGAAATATCATATGAGAAGTTAATATCCAATACAAAAGGAGTGATGGCAAAGCAATGGTTCTAAAGTAGAAATCTAGTAGCCACGTAAGATCCTTAATAAATCTATAAATCTGCAAAATAATAACATGAATACATGGAGATTGCTGAAAATATAAGATTGGAAATGGCAAAGAAAGGACGAAACTTACTTTTTCTATGGCAACATCATTAGGAATAACGAAATGACATTTACAGCCATAAGCGGTGCGACTGTAGCAAGACTGATAGCAGTGCTCCCTACACTTCCTTTTGTTACTACACCACCTTTAATTAAGTCACCAGAATTTAAAGCCTACAAAAAAGAAATTCATACATAAATTGCAGCTGCAAGATTTTAAAAAATAACATTGGGATGAAATCTAATATATGTTTTCTCCAATACCAAGCAATTCCTCTTCTTTTGGTAAGCTTCTAGGAATGATTTTACTCTAATCAAGTAATTATAATCATAATCAACTCTAACAATTCATACAAAAGCAGCTACCCTCATCCCCTCTGCTATGAATAATGGACCAAACAGCTAATATAATAAACAAAACCCAAAAGCTTTATGACAGCCGAATATCGTACTTTAATCAGATCAAACCATTTCTGATTAACTGAGTTGGGCAAAATTCATGGGTTTACATTAGCCCTCCATTGATGAACTGCTCAATCCAGTAAAGTTAGGTCAAAATCAAATTTAAATCACGTATAAGGGAATCAATAAATACAGAACACTGGAGCAGCTTGTTAACAAAAGAAGAAGAATCTGAAGGAAAATAATTCAGGTACTTTGAATAAAATTAGGTTTAATTAGACATTACTTGAACGGTAACAAAATCAAGCAATTCATAAAAGTAAAGCAATCTAGCTGAAAAGCGAAAACAGTATATAAACATAATCCAAGTTCCGTACAACCCAATGTTCTTTTTTCGGAAAGCAGTAAAATAAATGACGATAACTTATATTGGGAGGACATGATGGAAAATAAGAGGAACAAAATCAGTTGGGTAATGAATTAAATGGAAAGTGAATAAAATAGCAGTCACAAAACCCTCTACTACAGTACTGACCAATCGTAAATCCAAGCGATGTGCATATCAAAGTGTCATAAAAATTGAAAAACATACAGTAATAACAGCGTTAACTTTAAGGTAAAAAACATTTGTAGCGAAAATACGCATATTAGTTGTCAGTGGAAGAAGATGAAGTATACCTCAAATTCACAGAGATGACAGCATGGTAGAAATAATTCGCAGATTATCGTATTAATCCAATTTGGTGTGGAGGAAATGAATCTGGGAAATTGAGCTCCGGTAGGGTGAAGAATTGGAGAAGGCAAAGGGGAATTTTTTTCACGGGGAAGAAAAGTGAGGAGGGGGAATAAAAGATGTGGAAAGGAATAAGGAAAAGAAGAGGGGAGGAAGGTAGGAAGACGTGGGATGATTTCGTTGTTGGGACGTGGGATGAGTCAGTGGCGAAAATACAGATGTGCCCTCGCAGCATTTTGTAGTTGGACTGGGGAATATGGGCAAGATGGGAAGGGCCAAAAAGGCTTCACTTTGACCGGTTTGACCAGGTATTTGCATTATAGTATAGATATAAGCTACCCAACTCTCTCAGTGCTTGGGAGTTCATCATATCAACTTGGCATGAAGGCATATTAGATAGGTAGGTCGTTCCTGAGTTCAATGAGGTCTATAGAGATAATAGGTCGGAAACTATAATGACTAACAGTGGGTAAGGGAGGAGTGATTACCAAGGTTGCAGAAGAAGAGAAAGAAGGGGACAAGTGGCACAGAATAGAGGGGAAGTGTCATTAGTGTAAGTTATAATTGATTGATTATGAGAGTAGAGGTGATTGATTTAGGATTGTCTTAATAGTCGATACAATAGTAGGAAGAAAAGCATAGATACCTTGCATTGCATGTTGCTTCGTTTTGCCTTTTGGGGTCTGGGGTTATTTTCAAGCAAGCAACATCAATAATGACTAGTATATGTTTGCAAGTCTATATGCTTACTAATCATAAATGATTAGGAATCAGTATTATAATTTGATTTTAACTTGCTTGTTGTGACATTAATGTAAGAATTCAACATTTTTGCAGGTCTAGTATGGGAACTTTGCTTTTACTATACTCCACTCTGTCCATGTGAAAATTTTCCATTGGCAATGCCCAGACTTAGCCTGCATGCTATTGTTTAAAAAGAAAAAAAGAAATTATAGTAAAAAATGATTGATTTGTACTTCTCATTGATTGTTATCTTATATGTACATGTGTGTAGATAAGAAAAGCTATGAGTTGGAGGATATACGAACAGAAATAAAGTTGACAGATAATAAAATTTGGACGTATTTTATACATTAGTATAGTATCCATACATATGAAAGCATATATATTCCAGTAATTTTAGATAAGATAATGGATAAATTAGGAACAGAACTTTTCAAGTCATCTGTAATTGATGTTTCTTTCTTATTGATAGATATTGTTAGAGGTAAGCAATAACAAGAATTATTTAGAAAAATTGAACAATATTTAGCGGTGGCTTAAAGTCTTTGCTAAATTATATTTAGCAACGGTTTTGAGCCAGTGCGAAATATAGATTAGCACGACCCAAAGCCGTTGCGAAGTGTAAATTAGCCACGTCTTTAAGCCGTTGTTGAATTTCAGTTTGCAAAAGCCCTGAGCCGTTGCCAATTATCAGCCACTCCCCATTTTGCAACGGCATAGTGGCGTTGCGAAATGATTTAGCAACGGCTCAAAACCGTTGCGAAATAGCTTTTTGGTGTAGTGAAATATTGGATTGATATTTATGGCTAGTTTTAATTATTTCCTCCTAAAAACCAGATAAAACAATGTATAAAAATTATACGACGGTTGGATCGATTTTGGAGTCAGAATTTTTTTAATGAAATGTTGACTTAAATTGAAGTCAACTAAAGGCTTGACCGTATCAGGACTTAGAAGAGTCGACCATAATATGGGGCAAAGAGTAGACCAAACTCGATCTTTAGATCTAGAAATAAAATGGGAGAAATAGGTGCAGATTGATGGCTATAAATAGCCTAGCCACCACACAGATTTAGACATACTCTTTTAATCTCTTCTCCTTTTATCTCGAGGCCAACCCCCTCCTTGGTGCTGCCATCTTTTTGAAGTTGCAAATCAAAGAGAATGAGAAGATCTTAGTGCTCCAAAAGGGAGAACTACTCAAACAACGTATCGATTCTCGGTTAGTTCACTTTAAAGTGAGGTATATTTTTAATCTAATTTAATATCATGTATATATATATATATATGCTCATATATGTCACTTAGTCACAATTGATTTATTTACATGTATATATGTTTAATTGATTTTTCATGTATATATGTTTAATTTATAAATTGATTTCATAAATATATTTAAAACATATAAATAAACACACACACACACACATCAAGTTAAGTTTCCAAAAGAAAAATAAATTGTTATTATTGGTTACCATTAATATATATATATATATATATATATATATTAAACCGGATATAATTTATGTTACATTTAAAACAAAATATATATTTTACCAAATCTATTTTGATTTAAAAATATTATTTTTTTACATATTATTCTTACTATTTTTGAAATTATATATATATATATAATAAAAAAAATATTTTTATTCGGTTTATAATAAGATTAAAAGGTTAATTTTAAATTGGTTTATTTAGTCAAAAGATTTAAATTTGAAAATTTGGAAATAATTAATTTCAGCCGAAATTATTTTAAAAAAAAAATTACGCACATATGTTGGCGATTGGAACATACAAAACAATCAAAAATATATTTTGAAATTTTTAAAAAATATGTAGTTTGAATTTTAAGTTTAAATTTAGATATAAATAGCCAAAAATTTAAAAATGATTATATATGTAATTGTAATTTATTTAAATATTCAGCAAATAAAAATTATTTAATTATTTCATATATATTTCTTTTTTTTGGCAAAGTTGACGGGGTTGGATGGTCCCCTACCATTTTATTGATCCACTTGGGAAAAAACACAGAGCAAATACAAAAGACACAAAACAAAAACAAAGGAGGAAAAGTGGATCAAGGATAAGAAGGAACTAAAGTAAAAAAAGAAAAAGAACACATAGGAGCTCAAATAACAGAAAAGCGGCTCAAACAAAACATCTAAACTACAGGTCCAGGTTCAAAGGGGAAATTAGCATCAAAAATGCCTCTTCGAACTTCAGAAACGATAGAATCTTTCATATACTTACTTGTCTTCCTCTTCAAATCATTGAAAACTCTGGTGTTTCTCTCCAACCAAACCAGACGTACAAACTTTTTGAATAATATATAGTATTTCCTGGAAAAATTATCTTTTTTTTACTTACTCTGTGCAATATCTCCCATTCATCTAAATCGGACATACCAACAGTATGTATTTCAAAAACATGCTTAACTTTATGCCTAAGCCCATAGATAGTATGACAGTCGAAAAAAGATGTTCTAACGTTTCTGGAAGGTCACCACAGTAGCAGCAACTTATATTCATGTTCATACCTCTAAATACAAGTTTCACCTTTGTAAAGAGAGCATTATTAATCACCCTCCATACCAATAGATTATCAGCAGTAGTACTTTCCTTTCTCTATACTACAGTGTGCCGTTTGTAGCGCACGTGAGTGTGTAGACCTGACATTAGATTGTAGGCAGTCATAGTGTTGAACTTCTTCTTCGATGCACCCTAGGTTATATTATCACAGATAGACGAATCAAAAACCATCTCCTGAAGTGAGTTCCAGACAGTTTTTATGTTTTGGTTAGAGTTTCTAGGGAGGGTTAATCTACCATTGATGATGTATGAGTTAACTGTAGCATTCTCCCTAACTCCAGCTTGATTTAACTCATGATGATTAAACTGTCTACTAAGAATGCATCCTTGCCTACACCAGGGGTCTTCCCAGAAACTAACCTTTTGTGAGGAGAAATGACGTATTGTATATGAGGAAGAACATCCTCCCGAAGCTTGAAAATATTGCGCCAAGTCCAACTAATGTTTTTAGGTAGCTTCATCTTACATATGTTCCTACCTTTAGTGACATATTTAAGAGACCACTTAACCCACAGATTATCCTTCTTGTTAATGAAGTCATCAAAGTACTTGGATATAGCTGTTTTGTTCCACTGAGAGATATTAATAATGTCCAGATCTCCATTCCTCAGGGATTTTTCAATCTGTGTAGATGATATAGATGCCATGTATTGTCCTTGTGTACTTCCCTTCTAGAAGAAATGCATAACTGCAGTTTTAACCATTTTAATAAGCATTTGTGGCATAACAAAAGTCCTAGCCCAATAAACAGTCATAGAAAAGAGAACTGCTTTAATTAATGTAAGTCTGCCAGCTTGACTGAGCTTTCTATTGGACCAACACTCCATGTCTGTAATTCTCTCATACAAAGGTAGGCACTGATTTGTAGTGATTCGAGAGGTAGCTAGAGGTACACCAAGGTAGGAGACAGTTTCTTCACTTGACTGCAAGCCAGTGAAGTTGTAAATAATATCTTTTTGAAACTGATCAAGGCCTGCCAACATGATGGCAGATTTTTGCATGTTCACCTTTAGGCCAGTTATCTTATTTAAGAGGTTAAGTCCTTCAAGAACAGCAGAGATGGTTTGAAGGGTAGGTTTGCAGAAGATAACTAGATCGTCTACAAACATAAGTGAGGTGATAAGTGGTTCCTTGCACCTAGGGTGGAGTTCAAATAACTTTTTTCAACGAGGTCTTCAAGGATTTTTGTGAGCAGTTCCATGATAGTGATAAAGATGTATGCCAAAATTGGATCTCCTTGTCTAGTGCCACGTTTGCTGCTCAAGTAACCAACATTTGAACCATTTAACTTGATAGAAAAGGTCACGGTAGAAATACATGCATGAATCCAGGTAATGAAGTGCTTGGGGAAGTTTATGTATCCCATTATCCTAACTATGGCATCCTAGTGTAGTGTGTCAAAAGCTTTTCGTATATCGATTTTCAGAAGACCTCTAGGAGAGACAGTTGTTGTGTTATAACCATGAAGAAGTTCATGGGAGACAAGCACATTATGGAGAATGCTTCTTTCAGGCATGAAGGCAGCCTGATTATGAGATATTATATTAGGCAGCACAGTTTTCATCCTAGTTGCTATGACTTTAGTAATGCATTTATATATCGTGTTGCAGTAAGAAATGGGGCGAAAACTTGCACATTGTCAGCACTTCTCGACTTTGGAATTAGGGAAATGTAAGTAGTATTGAAAGAATTCTGCATTTTACCTCTTTTGAAGAAATGAGTTATAGCTTTAAGTACATCATCCTGAACTATATGCCAGTAGGTAGTGAAGAAAAATGCATTAAAACTGTCCAGACCACCACTCGAGTCTTTATTAAGTGAAAACATAGCATGCTTGATCTCTACGTCAGTTACTAGAGAACTAAGAAACTGAACATCTTCTTGGCTTAGTCTAGGGAGTAGCATTGGGTTAACTGCGTCAGTGTTAGGAAAACTGTTCTCAGCATTTCCAAAAAGATTGGAGTAGTAGTTAATGAATGTCGTTGCGATCTTCTTGGGGTCCTGATGGAGCTTACCATTTTCATCACTAATACTACAAATGTTTTCATGTGTTTGCTTAGCTTTCAATGCTGCATGGAAGTAAGATGTGTTTCGATCACCTTCAACCTTCCATCTTAGTCTGGTCTTCTGTTTTATCATTTCGTTTTCCTTGAGTAGGGCTTCAGTATACTGCTTTGAGACTTCACATTCAAGTCTAGCCATTGAGTCATCATCCACATTATTCTGCATGCTTTCTTATATGGAAATTAGGCGTGCCTTTAGAGTGTCTGTAAGTTTCATACTAGTTCCAAACTTTGTAGAAGACCACAGTTTGAGCATCTCCATAGTCTCCTTCAGTTTTTTCTGCAATACAAACATAGGGTTGCCATAGTTAATTTTTTTCCAAACATCCTCAATCAATCCTATAAATTCAGGTTCATTAACCCATGTATTAAAAAATTTAAAACTTGTTTTTCTATTCGTGACAGAGGCATCCAAATGAAGGATTTGAGGGGAATGGTCGGATAACAAAGGTGAAGGAAGGTGATTGAACATGGTTGGCCAGGTGGATAGAGAAGTTTGGTTGCAAAAAACATAGTCAATTTTAGAGAAGGTTCTACGGCCTGATCTTCTTTTATTATTCCAAGAAAATCTTGCTCCAGAGGATTTATTTCGATAAGGTTGGAGAGTTGAGTAGCTTCATTAAATGGTTTAACTTCTTTCAAGGAGAGAGGGTTGCCTCCAACTCTATCAGACAGCTTCAAGAAGCAGTTGAAATCGCCACCAACAATCCAGGGGTGGGTTTCTTTCAATCCTATAAATTCGGGTTCATTAACCCATGTATTAAAAAAATTAAAACTTGTTTTTCTATTCGTGATAAAGGAATCCAAATGAAGGATTTGAGGGGAATGGTCGGATAACAAAGGTGAAGGAAGGTGATTGAACATGGTTGGCCAGGTGGATAGAGAGGTTTGGTTGCAAAAAACATCGTCAATTTTAGAGAAGGTTCTACAACCTGATCTTCTTTTATTATTCCAAGAAAATCTTGCTCTAGAGATTTAATTTCGATAAGGTTGGAGAGTTGAGTAGCTTCATTCAATGGTTTAACTTCTTTCAAGGAGAGAGGGTTACCTCCAACTCTATCAGACAGCTTCAAGGAGCAGTTGAAATCACCACCAATAATCCAGGGGTGGGTTTCTTGACGTAGGAATGGTATATAGTTCAGGAGGACAGATCTGGAGTTGACTGAGTTTTGTGCATAGACAAAGGTTAGATATATGGAGGTGGAGGATTTGTTTAGGAGAGCTTTGCAATGGATCATCTGATTTGAGGAGTCAATGAGAGAGAGGTCAACGATGGCAAGGTTGTAAAGGACCAAAATTCTACCATACATTGCATGTTCATGATTATGAATCAACTTCCAGGTTGGTTTAATGTACTTGGCAGCTTGAATGGAGAGCTCCAAGCTTAATTTGGTTTCTAGTAAAGCTATTAAGCATAGATTATACTGATGAATTATTTCTTTGTAGTGGTCCCACTTAATTTGACTATGAGCCCCTCTAATATTCCAACACCCGATGTTGTGTGTCATTGGTTATACTTTGTGGGGTTAAGCAGGTCCTCTTTCATACCCCTAGTCAAGGTGTTGGGTAACTCAATATAACTAGGTACAATAGTGCTCAGAGGAGAGTCAGAGAAGAGAGAGTCAGAAATGTTGATACTGCACTATTTGAGAGGAGTGGTGGTATTGGGATGATAGCTTGCAACTTTGGGAGGGGCCTCAGAACAAGGGGAAGAAGAGGTAATAGAAAGATGATGTTTAGACAGGGTAGAGGGGGATAAGTTGTTTGAAGTAGCTGACACAAGGCATCGGGGGTTTCCAAGCTAAAGGGGGTTCAAGAAGAGCATAAGATAGGTTAGGGTCTCTAAGAGAGAGGTTAGATGACAATTGTCGGGGTAGGAGAGCAATGGTGGAGATAGGATGGGTCGGGAGGGCTTACTGAAGATCAGAAGATTGAAGTTCACTGTTCGGAGACTTGGAAAACTCATTTTTGGGTGAAAGAAGAATTAGAGTAGGAGGTAAAGGGTTGAGAGAAGTATAGGATCCAGAGGGGTTGGGAGGAGTGCACTTATTTACGTGCATGTGCATGTCTGCATCATCAGTTGGAACTTTGCCGGTATCCTTTTCTGGGTCTAAAGAGTGAGCAACTGGATGAATGGAATTATGCGAGTCATTATTTTGCAAATTAGAAGGAGAAATGCATTTGTCTTTATCTTTTCTTCTTTTCCTGTTTTGAAGCAAGGTTGGGCTAACCTGTTTCATATGCAATCCTTCTCTTCGAGTCGTATACCAGTTTTTTCGTATGTTTCTTGGAGAGTGCTTTGAGTTTCAGTTGTCTTTTGTATTGCATGGTGCATGTCAGTTTCAATTGTAGGTCTGTGTAGAATACCATGCTTGTTTTTTTCTTCGAGACTTACCAAGGCCATCTCTAATGTTTCTTCGAGTACGCTTGGAGTTGCACATGTGTCTAACTCAGAAAGATGTTCAGCAGACACAGTACCATCTACTTTATTCATGTCATATATATTTCAATATTATACAATAATATATTTAAATATATATATATATTAAATTTAAATATAAATGTTTTATAAAATAATTTTAATGATCGATTTTTTTATCATTACGCATTCCTTGTTCACTCATGATACATTATGTTATATATATATATATATCCGTGTGTGTAGTTTTGATGTCCATATTGTGAATATGGATATCGTGACATATTAAATAAATTAATGAATTAATTATAAACTAAATTGTAAATAAATTTATATAAACTTTAATAACTAATAAATATTTAAATTAATAAAATTAAATTATATTAAAAACCTCTTTTATTAATCAGAATACTAAATTGGATTTAGTATAAACAAATATTTCTTTACACAAACCCAAACTAAAGATCTCATGCAAATTAATAAAAGGAATTTTTTTGAAATTCACCCTTTCAACCCTATTGCCAGTGTACCTGATCTAACAGAGACATCCTCATTCTTTTAGCTAAACCCAACTTTCTCCAAAGCCTCACTGATCATATCTAGTCCAAGTATTACCATATCCATCATTTCCCACCCACATGTAGGTGATTTACAAGGTCGGCCACACAGTGCTTCAAATGGTGTTATGCCTATACTAGCTTAATAGTTATTGTTGTATGCAAACTAAACAAGAGGTAAGTAATATTCCCATGATACCCCAGAATCAAGCATTCAAATTCTCAACAAATCCTCAAGTGCTCGATTCACTCATTCAGTTTTTCCATCCATTAAGGGACGATAGATCATGCTCAAGTTCAATTCTATACCTAATGCTTGTTGCCAGCTCTTCCAAAATTCACTCGAAAAGACTGGGTCTCGATCACTCACTATACTAGAGGGTACAACGTGTAACCACGCTACTTCATGTACATACAACATAGCTAATGATAGAGGGGGCCCAGAAATCTTCATTGGAATGAAATAAGCTCTTTTCGTCAAGCAGTCTACAAAAACCCAAATGCTTGCATTTCCTCTGCAACTCCATGGTAAACAATCTATAAAATCCATGAGGATATGTTCACACTTCCAATGAAGAACCTCCGAAGGTAATAAAAACCACCAGGTATCTTTTGTTCGGCTTTGACTCTTTGACAAGTCATGCAATTTTATATGAACTCCAAAACATGTCATTTTCATACACTTCCAATAATAGGTGCATTAAACATCATTTTACATCTTATTAGCACCGTGATGAGTGGTCATCCTAAATGATGGCACTCTTGAAGTACTTCACCATTCAAATATTCTACTTTGGAACACCTAACCCTCATCTTTACAAATCAAACCCTTTGCATCTATAGAATAATAGTCCATGTGACTAGACGTTTGTCCCTTCCCAAGCCAATTTGTGATCTCTATCAAATTTGCTTCATGTCCTTGGCAAGATCCAATCTGATCGATAAGCGCTAGCCTAACCTCCAATGTTTCCAATAAACCGGGTAACACATCATACGAAGGTTGGAAATCAAACTTTACAATATATTCCAAACACTTCCACTCGACAAATATAGAGCCCAACATCACACGCCTCCTACTCAATGCACCTACTATAAGATTCCCCATTCTAGGGGTATAGGAAGTACCAAAGTCGTATGACGTTAGGATTCCATCCACCGTTGTCGTTTAAGTGTAAAGACCCACGCTTTTATACACCGGTAGTTAAAAAGATATTATTTACGTAACTAAACAACTTTAAAGTGAGAGCCATAACTTTGGATAATATTGTAATTTGAAAATTTTGAACTTTAAGAAAAAAAATTGAACTTTAGAGAGAAAATGTGTACATTTTTAGGATAGAAAAATTGTAATGGCTATAACTTTTTATTGGAGCGGAATTTGGACTCGATTCTCATTTCATATAGAAGATTTGATAATTTCCATTTTCGCAGAGTGGTTATAATTATAATTTGGACCAACCGTTTAAGAGATATGTTTATTTTATGCTTCGCTCCGAATTACACAGATTTTCAACTAGGCCCAAATGTTCATATTTTTGGCCTATTAGGTTAATTTCAGGGTTTATAATGTAATTAGGGTAAGAGCACCCACCCTTTCATTTCATTTCAGATGCAAATTCATTCCTAAACCACCATTAATCGTTTTTCAACCAAAATCAAATCAAAACCTTTTGGGCACTAATCAAGAGATTAAGGAGCTAAGCTTTGGAACATCATTTGGGACCAAAATATCATCATGTTTTATTATATATATATATGTATGTATGTATATGTATATGTATATATGTATGTATGTGTGTACGTATGTATATTCGACCATCTATATTTGAATAAAAAATTTATTTTAATCCGTATACATATTGATATATAAAAATTATTTCTCTAAATCTTTTAAATGCGTATATATATATATATATATGTACATATATATATATATACATACACACACACACACATATATATATATATAAACCAAATTTTATTTTCGACATCAAAAAATATATTAATTTTTTGAAAATCGAAAACAATTTGTTAATATATACACTATATTTAAAAATCTAATTATATAAAATTTGATTTTTGGTTTAATAAAAAGAAATATTTTTCTCTTACTATTTCCAAACCTAAAGAACTTCTATATTATTGTTTTAGGGTATATACACACACATACACTACATACATACATATTATATATATGTGTGTGTATCTATGTATGTATGTATGTATATGTATCCACATCGATACAAATCCTTTTGAATTATTCAAATATTTCAACCGAAATTGATTAATAAAAGTGAACATTTATTTGCTGGTGAGTGTAGAACTTTTAATTTTTTATATTTATTTCGAACAAGTCAAAATTGTAAAATGAATTTTTTATAGCCAAAATAAAAATGATTATATATATATATATTAATTCTTTTATAGTAAATAAATTTATTTTATAATTATATATATACATAAATCTCTACTACTAATAATGAGAATTCCACGAATAGAAATTCAACCGCGTCTTTTTGAAATACTAGAAATACCCTTCGTATAAACTAAAATTTTGCTAAGACAGCTCCTATAGGATGTACGGGGATGGCTCATAAATGCACCGCGATAACACGCAAATGAAACTATTCAAATGACGACAACTCACATATGACACAATTAAAATGGGCACTGACAGCTCATACACGAACTAAAGAAATTCATTACATCAGCTCACAATTTATGTATACACTATTGTGATACATAATTCATCACAACATCACGAACTAAAGAAATTGTTATACACTGTCAGCTCATATATTCCAAATGCTGTGATGTTGTGATACATAAATTATTATACACTGTCAACTCATATATGGACAGTAAAGCAAATTTGCTGTCAGTGAAAGATATTAGCACAATAAAGCAATTTTTTTTTGTAATATTGCTAATGTTATACATAAATTGTGATACATAATTCATCACAACATCATGAACTAAATGGACTACATTGGAAGATTCCGACTTCAACTTCTTTTTAATCTCCTAGACTCATCACCGTGACATTATTATTTCATGTAATCCATTGTATCATATGGAAGATAATGGTTTATTGATAAATAGTTGAAATCAAGTATGACAAAAAACAGATAATTTGAGGATAGAGGATTTAACATTACACGCGACAAGCCAACATCATGCAAATGAATTACCGACGATATATATTATATACACTTATAGTATTAATAAAGAGAATTCAATCAACATGATTTACACTGTGACTTTTTGAAATTTCAAAATTATCCTCATTCGTTAATGGAATCTCACCACCCTTTCACTTACCCACCAACGGAATTTACTATTAATTTGTCATCGATATCACCAACAAAACAACTTGAAATATGTTGTGACTACAAAAACATTTGCACTTAAAACACACATCCATCCAAAGTAAACATCTTTGGATATTAGATGCATGTACGTGCGTTGTATACTAGTATATTGAATGTAAACACTTTTATAAAGCGAGAGAATTAGGGGTTATGCCCTGGAGGAAATTTTGTAATTTATTGTAAATTATTAACTTTGTAATGAAATCTCATTCAAAATAAAATGCATTTGTTTTCTATTACATACTTGTTATAGTATAATATAGTAATTAAGTAATTGATCTAAGTATATAAAACAGAAAATCCTTAAATGTTATGTTATGTGATTATAATGACAATGAGTTGTAATCATGAGAAAATTACCATAATATAAATGACATAATATTTTAAATATTTCTGGTCAAGATGTTTCGAGGTAGGATATCATTTTCACTATCAAACTCCTTTTCTTTCAAAATAACAAGTGCTTTCTCAATTTTATTATGACTGGTATCTTTCATCTAAATACCAAAAAATAAAAAAATTAGGAAAGAAATAACATAAATGTTGTATGGTAAAAAATTACAACTCAATAACTTATATTGAGATTTTCAATTACATCATCAAACTTTATATCCTCCAAATTTGTGTTAACCACAAGATCATTAAACTCATCCAAAAATAAGAATCTAAAAACCTTAAACAACAAATTTTGGATTGATATATACAAGAAATAAAAACTTTAAGAAATAAAAAGTAAACAAAACTCTATGTGTTCACTAAATTTAGGATCATCCATTAAATCTCCACTTGGCTTCATCTAGTAGACAAAAAGAGAGATGTTTTATTTTTGACTTTAGGGTTTGAAAATTTTGTTATTTGGTGATGTTTAAGATAGTGTGTGTAAGACTTTCTGAGTGAGATAAGGAGGCTAAGATTGTTTTGGGTTGAATGAGAAAATAAAATTGGTGGCCATAAGCATATGAAAAAAATGATAGGTAATAAAAATTTAGTGGTAGGCAGAAGCACTTTTGTAACACTCCAAATTTTTATTGCACATTAGTTAAAGTTGTAAATATGAGATTTCCTAAGTTAATTAATTTTGAGTGGCCTTAGTAAATATATATATATATATATATAATAAAGAGAATAATTTAAAGGAATAAGGTTTAATAAACATAAATATAAAAGGGTAGAAGAGGAATAGCAAATATTATTCTACATTTGTAACAACCCATACCTTAATGGGCCTAAATTTCAACAAAAATCGAAATCCAAGTCCATCAAAGAACATATCGTTTGATTTGGTACCTGCAATAAGCATAAGCATTATCAGAGATTTATTGAAATCTAAACTCACAGTGGAAATAATAATAGGATAAGAATACTGACTATAACTACCACCTTGGAATAAATAGTATTCCTTGGATAACAGGTTGTCATATCAGCATCGAGCATGAGAGAAAAGAAGGTTTCTCCAACTAAACACATCCAGCTCCAGTGACATGTTCCTCTAAGATCTATCCTATGGGTTGTGATGAGGAGGGGGTTAGAACAACGTTCTGGTGATTGAAAAATCTATATACTATCCATAACATAAATATATGCCGATTGGCTTCCATTTAATTGTTATGTCTATTATGGTTAGCAATTCTAATCTAACCTCGCATTGCACACACGATTACTTACCTCCCCTTCCCAAGGTATAAAAAACCGACGAAGCCTAATCAACCACCCAATACTTCCAAACTCATTTTCCACTTAATAAAATGAAGCAGACTTCTATACTCACCACAAAATACTTTTAAAAGAGAAATAGGTAGACTTTGCCATTTAAGACCTCAATCAACATAGACCCAGTCATTTAAGACATATTGCCAAGATGGTTTTCTAATAATGTTGGCAATGGTCGGTGGGTCCTAGCTACAAAGACCTCTAACCACTATTAAAGGCTTTCAACATTTAATGTCCAACTATTACCGTGTCAATCGCCAATAAAATCTTAGCTATGTAAGAGACATTACCCAAGCCACTTAATACCTTTAAAAGGACTAGGTGGACTTCTAACAATTTAATATATATATATTCTAGGCAGGTCTTACGTCGCTTAATACCTATCCTCACATGGACTCCTCGTTGGTACTATCGTTATTACGGCTGTAGCAATGTGGGAGACTGTACCCAAGCCACTTAATACCTCATTAATAACGACTAGGCAGACCCCTGACCATTTAACACCTATTTATAGGTAGGACTTTGTCATTTAATACCTAACCCGGAGGTGGACTTCTCACTAGTACTATCTAGCTGACATCGCTTGGAATCTCACTAGGTTACTTAATACTTTTTTTTAGAAGAGAGGCAAAGTGACGCAGCGGATAATTCAAAACGATCTTCAATCGATGAAAATAGCAACCTGTGTATTGATGGATACTGAAACGCCCGAATTCGTTGATCCGAAGATACCGAACTCTAGCTATCTCTGACTCGTTGATCCGAAGATACCGGGAAAGAGATCTACGATTCTTCGACGTTGATCTTGCGCACAAGATACCGTGAATCGGCTTCAACAAACGATGATCCGAGCGCACTCGAATGACGTTAGTGGAGATAGGAGATACACTCGACTACCAATTGAAATTGAAAGCAACAAGCTAACAAAAGAGAATTTTATTAAATTTTCCACTACTTTACAAATGAAAACACTCGCCTATTTATAGACTACAACACGCAAGTAGAAAACAATATAACTCCTAAGTCGGCAACCGACTTAACAATGCCTCCGATTTAACATAAGTCGTACACGACTTAAGCCAAACAGTTACAAACACAAAAGCTTCAAAGAAAAAATACAAGTGCTTAACTCGGCTCCGACTTATCAACGTCTGCTTCGCGACTTAAAGGATAGCTCGGCATCTTCTTTTCGCGACTTAAGATTGCAGAGAATTCCGTTACCTCAACAACGACCTATGGATCCTATCTCGGCAACCGACTCAGGAGAAGTATCTCGGTTCCAACTTATGGAGTTTGATCGGAGAAAGGTTTAGGTCTGGATATCTCGTCTTCGACTTAGGGGGTTTGATCGGAGAAAGTTTTAGGTCGGAGATTCGATAACTCGTTCGCGAGTTAGGGCAAGGTCGGAAATGGAGGAAGGTCGGCAATTTGGGGAATAGGTCGTCACTTGGAGTTAGGTCGGCAATTGGAGTGGAGCTTAGCTCGGCAATGGGAGTGGGAGTTAGGTCGGAGGAGTTTATCTCGGCAATGGGAGTGGGAGTTAGGTCGGAGGAGTTTATCTCGGCAATGGGAGTGGGAGTTAGGTCGGAGGAGTTTAGGTATGCTGCTTCATCATCCTCCCCTTGTTGACAAAAATTCGACCTCGAATTTGTATTTCTCTCGTTTTCAACAAGCTCATCTCCATGGTACGGAATCAAATGTTTAACGTTGAAAACGTCAGCAGTGTGAATGTGATCTGGCAACTTTAACTGATAAGCATTGTCATTGATTTTCTTCAAGATTTCTACTGGTCCAATCTTTCGAGCTTTCAACTTGTTGTAAGTCCCAACTGGAAAACGATCTTTCGTCAATACCGCGTAAACAAAATCACCTTCTTTGAAGACTACACTCCTTCGTTTCTTATCCGCCATTTGTTTGTACTTCTCATTTGTCTTTTCCAATCGTTCCTGAACGATTCTATGGCACTCCGTCAACCCTTCAACAAAATCAGCAGCTTTCTTAACTGTCTTCTTTGATTGTGGTATTATCGTTAAATCCAACGGGCCCTTCGGTAAGCTCGAATAAACAATCTGGAATGGACTGAACCCAGTACTTCGATTCACAGCATGATTATGGGCAAATTCTGCCTGACATAACTTTACATCCCAACTCTTTAGATTATCTTGAACAAGACACCTCAACAAGTTTCCCAACGATCGATTAACCACCTCCGTCTGTCCATCAGTTTGCGGATGATAAGCACTACTAAACTTCAGCTTTGTTCCCACCATTTTCCACAAACTCAACCAAAAGTGACTCAGAAATCGAGTATCTCTATCTGACACAATAGATTCTGGCAATCCATGAAGTCGATAGATCTCCTTGAAAAACAACTGAGCAACATGAACAGCATCTGCCGTTTTCTTACAAGCAATAAAGTGTGCCATTTTCGAGAATCTGTCAACCACCACATAAATGGAATCGTTACCACGCTGTGTCCTCGGTAATCCCAACACGAAGTCCATACTCACATCAACCCATGGTTTAATTGGTACAGGTGATGGCATATATAAACCAGCATTAGTCGCAGTTCCTTTCGAAACCTGACAAATATGACATCTCTCAACAAATCTTTCCACCTCTTTCCTCATTGACGGCCAAAAATAAGATTGAGAAATTAACTGTAAGGTACGGTCTCTCCCAACATGTCCTTCTTCGTGTAACTCTTTGATAATCTTCATTCTCAGACTACCCTCCGGTATGCACAATCTATTTCCCTTGAAAAGAAAACCATCAATCATCATAAACTCATCAGTCTTCCCTTCATTGTCCCTTTCAACAAATTTCTTAAAATAAGAGTCTTCTGCAGTCTGCTCCGGCAATAATTCAAAACCAGTCACCTCAACTTTCATTGTTGTCAACAAATGACTCCTTCTACTTAAAGCATCAGCCACACGATTTGTCACCCCTGACTTATGTTTAACAACAAAAGTAAACTGTTGCAGATATGCAATCCACGATGCATGTCTTGCTGAAATCTTGTCTTGCCCTTGCAAATGCTTTAATGCTTCATGATCAGTATACAGAACGAACTCCTTCTGAAATAGATAGTGTCTCCAGTGTTTAATAGATTGTACAACAGCATAAAATTCCACATCATATGTACTGTATCGCATCTTTGCTCCTGACAACTTCTCACTGAAATAGGCAATTGGACGCCCCTTCTGACTCAACACCCCTCCAATCCCAACCTTGGATGCATCAGTATGTAGTTCAAACACCAACTGAAAATCTGGTAGCACTAGAATTGGTGCAGAGGTCAAAAGATCTTTGATTCGTTCAAAAGCAACCTCGGCTTCCTCCGTCCATGCAAACTGTTTACCTTTCATGCAATCTGTAACAGGCGCCATCACACTACTAAAGTGTGGAATAAACCTTCGATAAAATGAAGCCAACCCATGAAAACTACGAACTTCCGTTATCGTCTTGGGCTGCGGCCAATTTCTGATCGCCTCAACTTTACTTTGGTCAACCTGTATTCCTTTCTCTGAAACAACATACCCCAGAAATAAAACACTATGCGTCATGAACACGCATTTCTTTGTTGCAGCATAGAATTGTTCTTGTCGCAATACCATCAGCACTTCTCTAAGATGATTCAAATGTTCCTCTGGACTCCCACTGTAAATAAGAATATCATCGAAATACACCACCACGAATTTCCCAATGAACGGTCGAAAAATCTGATTCATCACCCTCATGAACGTACTTGGTGCATTTGATAAACCAAACGGCATAACCAACCACTCGTATAGACCCTCTCTGGTTTTAAAAGCAGTTTTCCACTCATCTCCTGGTCTGATACGAATTTGATGATATCCACTCTTCAAATCAATCTTCGAAAAGATAGTAGCTCCACTTATTTGATCCAACAAGTCATCCAACCTCGGCATTGGAAATCTATATCTCACGGTAATCTTATTCAATGCTCGACTGTCAGTGCACATTCTCCATGTCCCATCCTTCTTGGGTACCAATAAAGCTGGTACAGCACAAGGACTCAGACTCTCCTGCACACGCCCCTGTTCAAGCAATTCCTCTACCTGCCTCCGCAATTCTTCATGTTCCTTCGGACTCATTCGATAATGTGGTCTGTGTGGCAATACAGCACCGGGAACAAGATCTATCTGATGTTGTATATCCCTCAACGGTGGCAACTCCGTTGGTAACTCATCTGGAAATACATCGTCAAATTCTTTCAGAACTGGTTTAACTTCTTCTGGAATTTCAACCTCTTCACTGCTTTCTCGTCCAATCAACAAGAATACTTCCGGCTCTTCTTCAACTTCTTTAACAAACTCCTTCAAAGTCAATAAAGTTTTCAGCTCTTCGATTTCCTCCACTTTGTTTTCTTCCTGTTGGCGTTTCTTCGGAACCAGAGTAATCTTTGTACCTTCGAACATGAAACTGTAACTGTTGGTCCGTCCATCATGTTGTACTGCTCTATCAAACTGCCACGGTCTTCCCAGCAACAAATGACAAACGTCCATATCTACGACGTCACACCAGATTTCATCTTTGTATTTCTGCCCAATTGAAAACTTCACACAAGCTCTACGTCCAACTTTCACTTCACCACCCTTCCTCAACCAAGCTAACTTGTATGGTTTAGGATGTTTCTCAGTTTTCAACTCCAACTTCTTCACTGCTTCTGTAGAGATAATATTATCGCAACTCCCAGCATCAATAACAAATTTACAAACTCTTCCCAGAATAGTGCATGTAGATTGAAAGATATTGTTTCTCAACCAACTACTTTCCTCCTCTAGCTTCGGTGTTAAACAACTTCTCCTCATCATCAATGCATACCCGTCATCTCCCGACAGTAAGTCTTCCTCCTCAACTGGCAAAGAATTAGAACATTCAGCTTCTTCATCCTCATCCTCAACCTCAGCAATCATTGCTCTCTTCTTTGGCTTTGGACACTCATTGCTTTTATGACCCAACTCCTGACAGTTGTAACATTTGAAACCGTTGTTAACCTTTGCCTTCTCAACCTCCTTCACCACTGGTTTACTGATAGGTTTAGACACATTAGAACTTCCACCAACACCCTTCACTTGATTATTGGAATTCGTAAACACACCACCTCCTCGTCGTCCCTGCTTCTCCCAAGCCAACGCTTTCTGATGTGCTTCCGCCACAGATCTTGGATCGAACATATTAACCATATCCTGAATCTGCATTCTCAATCCCCCAATGAATCTAGATGTCAGCTGCTCTTCCGTTTCCATAATGTCATTCCTCGCAATAAGCTGGTAAAACTCATCCGCGTAATCATTAACAGTCTTTGTGCCCTGCCTCAAGTTCTGCAAACGTTGATACATCAGAGATTGATAATTGTAAGGTAAGAACGTTGCTTTCATCAATTTCTTCATCTTCTCCCAAGATTCAACTTTTGACTTCCCCATTCGTTCTCGTGTAAGTTTAGTTTGCTGCCACCATGCCAAAGCTCTACCCCTCAACCTTGTAGCAACCAACTTCACTCTACGACGTTCTGGAACTTCTTTGAAATCAAAAATTTCTTCAACATTAGCCATCCAATCCAAAAACTCTTCGGCTTGCATACCACCTTTGAATTCTGGAATTTCTGTCTTCATCCCAGATTCCCACTTGTGATCGTACTCCGACTGATTCCTTCCTCGTCCACGTCCTCGTCCATGAACACTACCACCATCATACTCTTCTTCACCATCCGATGTATATCGATGTCGATCCTGACCACCAACATCTCTACCACCATCACGTCTTCCACCAACATTCCTACGATCCACATTCCTCCGATCTCGATCAGTCACATTTCTATCACGATCTTGATCATTAACATTTCTATCACAATCTCGATCCACGCTTCTATGATCACTATCGACACTTCTCTCTCGATTTGAATGTGGTGAAATCCTGCTTCTTCCATGGCTCGATTCAGGTGATACTCTTCTCTGATTTTGACTCATTTCCAACATCATCCTCTCTAATCGACCAATCCCTTCCGTAAGCTTCTCATTGAAATTCTCGTTGATTCGTTGCTCCATTTCATCGGCCTCTTCTCTTCCGTATAAAGCATTAATATTGCGATGACGTTGAACTCGTCTTGGCGGCATGATTGAATCCTTCACAAACACTTCAACAAATTCACACTTCAAGTTTCAAACACCTTTCGAACTTTGATCCAAAATGAAATGGATCGAAACTCCAACTTTGTTGCAAAAATATGATGAACACGATGAACACAACTTCGACACTTCAAATTCTCGGCTCCAAGACTCGATTTAGCTATGATTGGCTAAAACAAGCTTTGATACCAAAACTGACGCAGCGGATAATTCAAAACGATCTTCAATCGATGAAAATAGCAACCTGTGTATTGATGGATACTGAAACGCCCGAATTCGTTGATCCGAAGATACCGAACTCTAGCTATCTCTGACTCGTTGATCCGAAGATACCGGGAAAGAGATCTACGATTCTTCGACGTTGATCTTGCGCACAAGATACCGTGAATCGGCTTCAACAAACGATGATCCGAGCGCACTCGAATGACGTTAGTGGAGATAGGAGATACACTCGACTACCAATTGAAATTGAAAGCAATAAGCTAACAAAAGAGAATTTTATTAAATTTTCCACTACTTTACAAATGAAAACACTCGCCTATTTATAGACTACAACACGCAAGTAGAAAACAATATAACTCCTAAGTCGGCAACCGACTTAACAATGCCTCCGATTTAACATAAGTCGTACACGACTTAAGCCAAACAGTTACAAACACAAAAGCTTCAAAGAAAAAATACAAGTGCTTAACTCGGCTCCGACTTATCAACGTCTGCTTCACGACTTAAAGGATAGCTCGGCATCTTCTTTTCGCGACTTAAGATTGCAGAGAATTCCGTTACCTCAACAACGACCTATGGATCCTATCTCGGCAACCGACTCAGGAGAAGTATCTCGGTTCCAACTTATGGAGTTTGATCGGAGAAAGGTTTAGGTCTGGATATCTCGTCTTCGACTTAGGGGGTTTGATCGGAGAAAGTTTTAGGTCGGAGATTCGATAACTCGTTCGCGAGTTAGGGCAAGGTCGGAAATGGAGGAAGGTCGGCAATTTGGGGAATAGGTCGTCACTTGGAGTTAGGTCGGCAATTGGAGTGGAGCTTAGCTCGGCAATGGGAGTGGGAGTTAGGTCGGAGGAGTTTATCTCGGCAATGGGAGTGGGAGTTAGGTCGGAGGAGTTTATCTCGGCAATGGGAGTGGGAGTTAGGTCGAAGGAGTTTAGGTATGCTGCTTCATCACAAAGCCTTAGATCAGTCACTTAATACCTCAAACCCAAAGCGAGCCCTTTCCGAGATATCCATAAATATGGAATCTCATTAGGTTGCTTCTTTTGGTAGGGAGGCAGACCCTAAAATAGCCGCTTAATACCTCAACGCTAAAGTAAACCCTTTTAGCGACATCCTTATTTATTTGAAATCTCACTAGGTGTCTTAATACTTCTTTTTAGAAGAGAGGCAGACCCTATAGCCACTTAATACCTCAGACCAGAAGTAAATCCCTATGGAGATATCACTCATCGCTCCTAATTCCAAATTTGGACCATTTAATACCTTTCAATTAAGAAACAGGCCTATTCTCTCATGCCGTCACAGATTCAAGGATCGGTGATATCTCACATTAGTAATAAGTGCACCCAACTACCGGCAGCCTCAAAGTAAAGGGTAATCTTCCGAGTGACTCTACTGACCTCGCATCACTAACCTACTAAGTCTAATTAACCATTCTACCTCTTTATTTATATTATCTTAGGTAGACATTGGACTTAGCTTACTAATTCCCTTTTTATTTAAGGCAATAAGATTTACCTTAAATGCTTATCCATCCATAAATCCTCTTTTAATGCTCATAGATGCCAATCTGTCCATAAAATCCTAACGGACATTTCCTAAGACATCTATGTCTGATTACTAATTTCAAATTAGTAACCTTTATAACTATTCTATGGTTATTAATTCAATTTCTTTATTTATCAGTCCCAGTAATCCATTTACCCTATCAAATTATTGCAACTCTCATATTTATTACCATTTATTTCTCATTTATTGGAGTTACAACCTTTTAAATTACTTTCCTATTAATTAATTATCCTAAACGCGAATATTACGTGTAAGCGTCGTTATTAGCTAAGTTTTATTTAATTATTATAAGCATAGTAAATTACGTATAAATATCTACTTTTATCAAATATTCTAGTTATATATCTTCACTAAAATATTCTTTTCCATATTAAATTGTTGGAACCATACCTAAAAAGATTATCCGCTATAATTTCCATAAATTAGTCCAAAAAAACATTAAACTTTAAATATAAAAGATTACATCGTTTGAAATTACAAGGAATAATCTATTTTTATTACTAAAATAGACAGTATAAACTGTTACAAGGAATAATCATTTCTTTTTATTACTAAAATAGATAGTATAAACTACAATGAATTCATACTTTAAACAACTCTTTCTCTCTCTTTTATATTTGCATCCATTCCTTGCTAGATCAAACGCTGTATTTTTTTCCAAAAAGGAAAAGAAATCAGACTAATTTACAAATATTAAACAGATCTAAATTCCAACAATCCAAACATAGACAAGTTTACATTCCAACAAGATTAAGGTAATAATCCAAATTCATAACATCATTATACAACTTATTTCAGATCTAGAATAAATTTCATTCCAATCAATATTCTAAATTCATACTTTTGGGACTGATTTCTAGATTAGGTTGTAAACAATTCTTAATAAATTCATAAACAAGAATATGTAGGCGATATTTATTATATTCAGGTTATATTTAATTTATTGCCCACAACTCATGTACAATTATCCAACTAGGCATAATAATCAAATAAACACCAGCAGGATAATCTATAAAAATTTCCACTCACCTTTTAAAAGCAATTCAAATCTCCAGATCTGAAGTAGAACCTTTGATTCATCTCTGAATCCTTTTTAATCCAAGAAATATGTGTAAAAAGGGCATATACATATATTAGAATTACAGATCTGAGAAGAGATTTGGGATTGAAAAAGAAAATGGATACAAATATATAAATTACCTCAAATACGCGTATAGTTGATTCTCTTCTCTTCTCCTTTTTATTAGATTTCTATTCTTCTTCAATTTGTATGAATATAGATATAAATATATTATTTTTATAATTAAAAAGAAAGTGGAGAAGAAGAAATGGCAGAGCTTCGCTACTGCCTCCAGAAAAATATGAGAAGAGAAGAATGGGTTAGGCCTGAATTTATAGACGTAAGAATCAACCTCAATCTTTAGATCAAATTATATTAAATCCGGGCCGTTAGGCCTAGGCTAAACCTAGCCGCCAAATAGGGAATGATCGACCACACCCTACCTAGGGGTCGACTGCCTCTAGTCGACTGCCCATGATGGCGGTTCGGGCCGGGCTCGGGCCGTAACCCGTACCTTTGACAGGCCTACATTTAAGATCTCAATCGAGGTAGACTAGATCATTTAAGACCAATTCCCAAGGTGAACTTCTAGTGTCGTCATTATTAGTATATCAGTCCTAATTACAGAGACCTTTGACCGCTATATGTGGCTTTATAATTTATAGTAGTCATACTACTAGCGCATCTATCGTTATTAAAGTCTTAGCAATGTGAGAGATTGTACCCAAGCCACTTAATACCTCATTAATAAGGACTAGATAGACCTTTGACCATTTAACACATATTTATAGGTAGGCCTTTTCCATCTAATACCTAACCCCAAGGCGGACTCCTCACTGGTACTATCAAGCTGACATTACTTGGAAATCTCATTGGGCTACTTAATACTTCTTTTATAGGAAAGAGGCGGACCTTATAGCCACTTAATACCTCAAACCTAAAGCGAACCTGTTACGAACCGCCTTTCTTACTCCAAAAGATGAGTCATTAAGGGTATAAGAATAGAAAGATAAGAAGAAACTACACAATCACAGAATATCACCACAAATCAGAACAACATCTAACAGATAACATAGGATATTACAAAACCATTTCCATAATAATAATACATCAGAGTCGCTACATTACAACCTTCAACTGGACAGTTATAACTACCTACCCATACAAAATACATAGATCATACATACATACACAACGGGAATAGAATAATTAGTTAACGGTGAAACTACCTGCTCCAGCTCCTCCAAAATGCAATCGTAAGAAACCTGGATCACTTGGATACTCATAAAAATTTGAGTACCCAAGAGTTTTAGGAAAAGAAAATAAAACTCTGGGTTAGACATGGGTCTGATATGAGTAAACTTTAACAACTGAATTATTACTTTTAAAACTCTTTGCAATTCAAAAGTACCTCGTAAGACCACGCCGCACATAAACACGGATGAGTTTTTAGCTTATGATGACCAAAACACTTTATATAGAATCCAGTTATATTATCATAATGTCTAGGGATTTCAAGTAAATAATTAACATAACTGAAATTGTTACATTAATTAAATTCCAGCATAATAAGTATACAACTAAGACCGAAGGCACTTATTGGAAAATGGATTTCATACAATGACTGGGCTACTGGGTACCACCCATCATGGTGCATCTCTAGATAAAATAACACCGAGGATCTCGTCGGGACCCCCTACCAACACAAAATCGGCCTACCCCTTGTTGGATAGTACCGAATAAGATCACCCCTCGGTTGGGATCAGCAACCGTACCGAAGCATACATGAGTTGATAGTAGGGACTCTAGATAGGAGTGACCTTACCTTAATGGGAGCGACCCACTTAGCCTTGCTGCATCTCCCATGTTTTAGTGATTCTTGGTTGATGAGGCTTGAGGCTACGTTTACCTTTACTATAGCACTGCCACTTGCAATGCTAACATTGCCTTCCAGATGTTGACACGACGCCAGCATTCATCCATACAAGTCGTTCAGGAGATGAACGAACTGAAGGCACTACTTCCACTACACACCCATTTAGGAATCACCCTTAGGGTTAGTAGCAAATAGCCCTTGCACTTCAAAGTCTTCATCTTGGACCTTGCCTTCATTATTTCCAATTTGAACGCCTACATTGGTTCGAAGTGGTTTTCGGATAACACTGCTATCCGATCCCAGTCTCTCCAAACCAACATTCGATAATTTTAAAAGGTTAAGTTGTTTATAGTGGACCATTCCACTATCAGCATGTAAGATTTACATATGAACATACGTTCCATATGCTTAGATTATCAAGGCC
Source organism: Allium fistulosum (assembly GCA_030737815.1). Classification (NCBI taxonomy): domain Eukaryota; kingdom Viridiplantae; phylum Streptophyta; class Magnoliopsida; order Asparagales; family Amaryllidaceae; genus Allium; species Allium fistulosum. Next base: position 7,378,205 of record JASFAW010000015.1, read on the forward strand.
CGCTTATCGAAATTGACTCCCTTATATTCATCACGTTCCCAAAGTGTGTTATTTATGATAAGTACAAGTCGACTTACTTTCAATAAAACAGGTCAACATTTTATTACAACTACTTTAATTCATTTGGCTACTTAATAGCATAGACAAGAGATCCTTTGGTTTTAAAATAATTTACTTAAGCAAAAAAGTTAGTTAAAAATAAATAACCAATAGAGTTTTGAAAGAAACTTAAAATAAATAAACCTTAATTAAATCATAAGTTTAAAATTTTGTTAAACTTTAATTAATCTTAATTAATCAAATTTAAATCATAAATAACCCTAATTTACCTTAGTTAGGCCTTAATTTATCCAACTAATAATTAAACCGATTGAGCTTGGTTAAGTCAAAATTAAACCTTAATTAAATAAAAATTAAATAAAAATTAATTAAAAATAAAATTTTAATTGACTTTAATTAAATAACATTCATTTATAATTGAACTCTAATTAAGTAATAATTAAGTAGATAATTATCCCTTTTTATTTAATAATAATTTAATAAATAATTAACTCTAATTAATAATAATTTATAAATAATTAATTTTAAATTAATTAATTAAATAACTAAACTTGCTTAAGTAAAAATTAATTACTTTTTATCATAATTAATCTGTATTAAAACTTCCTTAGTTAAAAATAATTAACCTAGTAAATTGATTCTTAAACTCTAATTACTTAACCTAATTACTTAATTACTTAAATAATAATTACCCTAATAAATAAATTAAATATTAAGTTATTAAATAATAAAATCTTGACCTTTTCGCTTAGTTCATTAATTTGAAATGAGTTTAAAAAACAATCCAAAAGAAAACACTTTAAAACTTAAAGTCGTGAAATTTTTCGGACTGCATCCATAACTGCTATCGCTATGAGCGCAGTTCGCTAGAATTGATTTCTAGATGAAAACCTCACTTTAACTCTAGCTACTACATATTTGAAACACAAATGGAAGAGTTTTGAAAACTTAAACAGAAGGTGAAAACTTGAAAATCATTTACTAAATCCAAATTAAAAACAAGCCTTTTATTTCAAATCGGATCACGAGTCCTTAGCGACCTTTCAAGGTGGTAGCTTCATAACATTACATCACATACACTTGGTTTTGTTTCATAAATACACTACCATCATACCATAACCAACCATTCACATATCCATATCCATATCCAAACATATAATTTAACATCCAAATCACAAATCCAAGCTCAACCATAAACTTATAATCATATGCCATCAAAACAACATGATATTTCAACACAACAAACATTATATTTTCATAACATATAGTTCATCAAAATCAAATTGTTTACTTTTTCAAAAAAAAGAGTTTTACTCACCGAAACTTTAATAATTCAAGACGAACTTTTGCTAAAACTTGAAAACAACTCAGGATCTCGCAAAATTTAGAACTTTGGATGCTTGAACACCCTAAATGGGCTCATCCAGGGGCTAGTTAGGCTCGGCCATGTAGTCAAGTGGAGTTTGGGTGCTTATATGTTGGACGAGGAGGGTTGTAGAGCTTGTAGAAGTGTTTTTAGTAAGAAGTGAAAGTGAGTTAAGTGGAAGAAGTAATTTTTCTCAATTTAGAAAATATGAAGAGAAGCCATGGATATGTTTTTCTCAAGCTCTTAGGAAATTAAAGTGGAGATGGAGATTGAAAAAATGAGAAACATGAAAGAGTAGTGGTATTTATAGTATTAGGAAATTTATTTAAAAATATATAAGTGCTTGAATATAATATGTATACATGCATGCACTCCCTCTCCATCCTCATGATTTCCGCCCATTCCATGCCCTCCCTTACCATTCTAACTATTCATGCCATGATCCATGTACTATGTGTTGAAAAGGATATTTTTATATGTAAATATATATATACACACTTTTTTTTAAATAAACTCTCCTTTCATCTTATATGTTTATATGCTTAAATGAGAAAATATGTACATGCATATATACATGTACACACCATGTTAAAATAGTTTGTAATGTGTATATGTGTGTTTAAAATAGTGTTATGACATTTTAGATAACTTTTAACCGATGAAAAATCAATATTTTGGAAAATAATTTCCGGTCATATTTTCTATTTCTCTATGAACTATATATATTTGTAAAAAAATTGAAAATGAGTTTATCATCCTTAGTTATTATTTAAAATAGTTTTATTTGTTAATAAAAATCCATTTATTTATTATTTAAAATATATTTAAATATTCATTTATTTAGTGATTATATTTTCGAGTCGTTACAAAACCTCTCCCAAAATATCCAGTATCACTATTATAAATATGGAATCTTATTAGATTATTTCTTTCGGTAGGGAGACGAGCCCTAAGATAGCCACTTGATACCTCAATACTGAAGTAAACCTTTTTAGAGATATCACTCACTGCTCCTAATTCCTAATTTGGACCATTTAATGCTTTCCAATTAAGAAAGCAAGTCCAATCTCTTACGTCGTCATGGGTCCTAGGATTAGTGATATATCACATCAGTTGTAAGTGCACCCGACTGCTGGTAGCCTCAAAGTGATGGGCATCGAGTGACTCTACTGACCTCGCATCACTAACCTACTAAGTCCAATTAGTCATCCTAAGTCTTTGCTTATACTATCTTAGGTTGACATTGGACTTAGCTTACTAATTCTCTTATTATTTAAGGCAATAAGATTTAACTTAAATACTTATCTATCCATAAATCCCCTTAAATGCTCATAAATGTCAAATTGTCCATAAATTCCTAACGGATATTTCCTAAGACATTTATGTCTGCTTACTAACTTCAAATTAGTAACCTTTTTATATCTATTCCGTTTTTATCAGTCTCATTAATACATTTGTCTCTATTAATTGTAACCCGTAATTTAATACTATTCATTATTTCTCATTAATTGCCCACTAATTTAGGTTACAATATTTCATTTCCTATTAATTAATTAATAGGAATTCCTAATAATTAATTAATAGTAATTCCTAATTTATTTTCTATTAATACGAAATACTACCTTTTCTAATTCTAACTATTCGCTTTCCTAAATATAATAATAACTAACGAATGTTACGCATAAATAATGCACGAATAAACGTTCTTCTTCTTTATTAAAGCAATAAATACCTATAAAATGTCTAATAAAACCACCTATTTGTAACCAAATATATTCTATTCATAAATATGTAACTAGAATATGCTTTCCATATTTAATTTTCTGGAATAAAATTCCTTAGGAAGATTTTCCGTTATAATTTCCATAAATTGGTTTAACACAAAAAGGGAATATTGACTCCGTTTGAAATTATAAGGAATGGATAATTTCTTATTCCTTGTTAAATCAAACTTTGCCCTTTTGAATGAAAAGTGGGAAACAAGTAAACAAATTTATAAAAATCAAACGGATGTTCTTCTCACAAATTAAACTATGGAAAATCTACAACATAACACAAATTTGGAAATAATCCAAAAATCCTATTTTACACCCAAGTAAAGATTTGGAATAAAAATATACAGCATTCAAAATCTAAAATATTTGGGACTGATTTTCAGATCTCGGTGTAAACATATTTCAGATTAGATCTAAAACAATAATATATAGGCAAAAATTTTCTACACTAATTTAAGCTACAAATCATAAATAAAATTGACTTAGGCATAAAAATCAAACGTACGCCAATGGAATAGGTTTAAAATCATAAACAATGAATAAAATTTCTCACTCACCTTTTAAAAGCGATCCAAATCTCCATATCTGAAGTAGAACCTTAAATTCATCTCCAAATCCTTTTTAATCAAAGAAACATGTATAAAAAAAGGCATATACATATATTAGAATTACAGATCCGAGAAGAGATTTGGGATTGGGAGAGAAAATAGATACAAATACATAAATATATAAATTACCTCAAATAAGTGTATAGTTGATTCTCTTCTCCTTTTCATATGATTTCTATTCTTCTCCAATTTGTATGGATATAAATACAAATATCTTATTTTTATAATTTAGAAAGAAAGTGGAGAAGAAGAAATGGCAGAGCTTCATTGCCTTATTCAGAAAAATATGAGAAGAGAAGGAAGGGATATGTCTGAATTTATAGGCGCTAGAATCAAGTAGAACTGCATGATTTAAAATCCGGGCCGTATATGGTCTAGGGTTACTATAGCCACCACATAAAGGTGGGTCGACCGTCCCTTACCTAAGGGTCGACCGCTTATACATGGCGACCGACCTGTGGGCCCTGGCAATTTTAGTTACTTTTCTTATTTTAATATTTTCGTTCTGAATTCAATTTTCATATGTAACTTCTTCGTTTGGAGTCCAATCGCAAAACTCTAAATATGAAAGTTGCTTGAAATTTTGCCACGAACGCAATGATGCAAGTTTCATGGTCAAATTCCATCATTTGCACAAATTCCATTTTTGGAGTTAAATTAGTTAATTAACTAACTTATTAAATAAATTACGGGGTGTTACATATATTGTGCATGTTGAATGAATATTCATGTGTATAATTGAATGGTCATGATTTAGAGTTTTGGAAATTTTCCTAAAGGGTTTTAGGTATTAAAAACCTATGTTTTTTAATCTCCAAATGTTCTAAAATTTTGATATAATGTTTAAAATATTATTTTGAAGATGGGTTTTTAATTTCATAATTTTTGTAATTATTTTGAAATTTCGAAGGAATAAAATGCTTTTTTTGAAAATTAATTATTTAAAATATGAGGAATAATTATTTTGGTACAAAATTTTAATATGTTGTTAAAAAAACATATATTGATTTTTGGGGTTTTTTTTGGATTTTTCCCATGTTTTTACAGTTTAATATAGATTGTTTTGTGCAAATGAGCTTGTTTGCAAAATGTATTAATAAAATAATTTTGAGGAAAAATTATATTTTGGGAAAAAAAGGTTAATTGTTCACTTTGGATTCCTTGAATAATTTTTGGAAAGAAGTTTATTGCTCAATGAACTTTTGACAAATAATATGGGTTTGGTGAAAAGTGTGTACTTTTGAAGGTAAAGAATCAGTGTTGAAAAGAATTACAAAAATACCATTTATAACCTGCGAGAGCCATCATTTTAACCTATGATAGCTATGTTTTCCAGCTTTCAAAAGCTATGTTTTCTAGCCTTTAAAAGCTATGTTTTGATAACCCATAAAAGCTTTGTTTTGTTTACCCACGAAAGATCTATTTTACTAGCCTTCAAAAACTTGTTTTTGTTCACGACATCTATATTTACCGGTCTTTGAAAATATATTTTTTACTCACAAAAGCTATATTTTAATAAGCTCATGGTAGTCTTATTTATTAGACCACGAAGGCTGTATTATCATCTACTCACGAAATCTATACTTGCATTTACTCACGAAGGCTATTATTTTCATTATATGATGACTATATTTATTTGACCCACAAAAGCTATTTTTATTTTAACTTACAAAGGTTTTAGGTTTATCATTTTTGATAACTCATGGTAGCTACATATCGTGCTATGTCAGGGTGACTATGTTATATTGAGATGGAAAGCTATGTTTATTTAGTTACGATGACTATATCTTTATCGATGAAGGCTATGTTTTTAATACGGCACGATGGCCATATTTTTAAGGCACGACGGCTACATTTTATTAACCTGTGATGACTAAGGTTTTTCAAGGGCCAACGACATTTTAACTTATATTTGAAAGATGAATTTTAAGGCACAATGGCGTATATTTTTAACCCACGAGAGCATCAAATTTAATAAGGCATGACAACCTATGATTTGAAAAGGATGGTAGCTGTTTTTACATTTTGAATATAGTTAAATCTATGTTGGGCTCAATTTTATTTAATAAAAAAGGATGACTTTTTGGGATTTTCAAAGGAAAGAAGAGATGCTTTAGCCTATTTTAAAAAAGTTATTTGTGTAGGAAGCTATTACTATAAAAACATAATTTTGTTTGTAAATTAGCTGTCATATTGAACATATATTTGAATGATTATTGATGTCTTATATGTTCATTTAGCATGTTGATTAGTATTTATATTGCATATGATAAATTGTTGACATACTCACATATTTGGTGAATGTAGTAAGCCAATATTTTGATCTCAGGATTTAGGAACTGATGACCAGTTAAGGTTGTTTCATTAGTAGGCGTGGTCGAACTTAATCTCTTGTGTGAGTAGAATTGCATTCAGGAGATCGGGAAGATCAAATTATGTTAGGATGCCTTGGACTGACCAATTGACTCAATTCTTTTAATACCTTTTGAAAATCGGACTTTGGGTGAAGACTGGGGTAAGGTCTCGCCCTATCCTATGACCGTTAAGCCCACGGTTGGTCAAGTCGTGATTCCAATGCATAAGGCATTGTCTCTAAAGGTTAAATTTTAGAGTTACGCATCCGACGGAACTCGTAGCAATTTTTTCACCTTTGTTTCTCCTACCATTCCTAGGAGACCATTAATTTTTCTCCTACTATTTTTAGGAGACCAATGTTACTTCTCTTACCGATCCAAGGTGACCATTAGTATTTCTTCTGAATGAACTAGAAGACCATTGGATTACCTGGTATGTTTTGACCCGAGTCAGCCAATAGGTTTTTAGATGGCCTAAGAAAGCAAAAATATGTTCATGGTAAACTTGGAAAAACTATGCCATCAAATGAACCATTCATGAGATTGGATAATTTTGGGAATGTGTAACCCTCGACCCTTGTGAATGGCGGACTATTCATTTTATCCCATTCAGCATGGTATGATATTAGTGTTATGATTATGTATTAATCTTTTTGGATGCAAAATATGCCATGGATGACGTATTGTTTGCTATGGTATTAGTAAGGGGAAACTCATTCCACTCGGCGGCTCGGTTTCACTAAGTACCTATATTTTGGTTTGTGATGGACTGATATCATGCACATTTGACTTTTTGTCAGACCCAAATTTTTTGATTTCCCCCTAAACTCTCATGTACTCAATTTGGTATTGGATAGGTTGAGAGTAAGCATATTTTAGGTTAGACGAATAAGCTTACGGAGATATGCAGGAGGCAAGCTAATATCTAGGAGTATTTATATTTCTGCTATGTAGTTGCTTAAGTACATTTTATTTTGGTTCAATGTATGCAATTTCGAGTACTGTAACCGTCTATGTAGTTAAGACTTTGATAATCTAAAGGGGCATCTTCATATAACGCTATTGGAATCATAATTGTAATTATTATATTTTGTCAAAACAATGAATTCATGAGGTTATGTAATTAAATGTAATGGGATGTAATGAATTTGCTAGTTAATTAATTGAAATGTTTTGTTTAAAATTTATGAATTCTTATGCTATCAACGTTAATGATAAATTAACTGATCTCATTTATCGTTGGAAAATAATGCAAAGGATGACTGTAGTATCATAGTATCTATTTTCAAGCCTCAAAATGGAGGATGCTACAACTTGGTATTAGAGTATAGGATTACATAAAACTTAATAAGATTTTGAAATTTTTAACCCAAATGAAATAAGAAAGAACGAAAATTTAGGGTATGGGATAGTGATATAATAACGTACTTACTGTTTGTTATATATAAGTACGTATATCTATCTATATTTTCCCCTCTATCTTAGACCATTCTTCTATATCTTATGAAGACTCGTATGCAGATTATGAGAAATGGATGCAAGAAGTGGAAGACCAAACTTGGGAGGCAGAAGCACCATAACTAATGGAAATGTTTGGGCCAATGCTAGGAGCGCTAACCGAAATACCAATACGAATGTGAACGCAAGCGCTAACATGAGTGCTAGAACCCTACTAATTGATATGGGGACTATGTATCAGTTCTTTGTTAATATAATGTAAGCTGGAGTAGTAGTTGGATTGACTAGAGGTAATGATGGAGCTATTGTACTAGAAGTAGCTGCCCGTAATAACTAGATGCATTAAGCCGAGATTATACTAGCTTAGCAGGAAAGTCATTCTTGAGGGCAGAAAATGCCATCAAGGTGGAGGATTGACTTCTTCAGCGTGAGAGGATCTTTGCTGATCTGGGATTGAGTGATAATTAGAAAAGGAGATTGGCTTCAAGGTAGTTGCAAGGAGCTGCTTTGTATTCGTGGAATAATGTTACTATGGAAGTTCCATAGGAGGAGCTTAATTGGACTGGCTTTAAATAGAGGTTTGAAGAGAAGTTTCTGTCTAAAGCATCTTAATCGACTTTGTTTAGGAAGTTTTTAGAGCTGGAACAAAGTGAAATGACTGTGTTGGGGTATGTTACGAAGTTTGATGACATGTCTATGTGCGCAGGCTATCATTAACACCCTGCTTAAGAAGAACACGAGAAGTTCATTAGAGGATTAAAGCTGAAGGTTGCAAAGGAAACTATGCCACATCTTAGAAATCAATTTACTATCATGGTGGACATGGCTCTGAAAATGAAGATTTACTCACATCGTTGCAAAAGAACAAGTCTGGAGAGACCGTGGGTTTCCAAGCAAGAAACAAAAGTTCTTTGGCGAGAAGGGAGCTTATAAGAGCGAGGCTCCAAAGAAAGGAAAAACTGAGCTGACTTGCTATAAATGTGATAAGAAGGGGCATTTTGCTAATGAGTGTCATTTTGGCGAGGGCAAGCAACCTATTGATAAGATAAGTGTAAACACCCCCACCTCTATACCCGTACTATCCAAGAGTATAATTAAGTAATATTATCAGATAACATAGAGAATGAGGCAATATGAGGTACACATGTGAATATTTCCTCGGGCTAACACCGGTACGTATTTAAACATCGAATATAACTCACCTGAAGTTTACATAGTATCGGTACAAATCAATAAACACGTGTGCCTCCATGATAGAACAATACATAATATATAGTAAATAACATAGAACATAGAGTCAATATCGCAACAATGATATATAATATAAAACATATAAGCCAGTGTAGACACGGAACAACTCAAATGTCAACCATCTCAATATAATACAATGTGTATAAGGTAAATACATCACGATGACATGTATGCAACTTAACTACTACATACAAATAATATACAACAATCCTATATCACTCTCCACTATGCCCACATAACACTAGCTAGTCATAATGTCCATGTACCTGAAATGTCTTAGACTGACCCGGGTATTCGTAAATAACACATGGGTCAGGCTATGTCTAAATCAAGAATCTATAAATATAGGTGACACAATATATACTAAAAATAATAGCATGATAAAACTATTAGAGTACTTAAGACAATGATCACGATAACAATGTATACATATGTAGAAACAAATGCATGATATATAATTATAATAACATTTATAATTATCTAAACACTACATCTCACAAATATTACACAACCTGCAATATGATGTCATTGCCCATATGAAAACACATTAATCAGAAATCATAGAATCCACATTAATTGGGTGAATCTTCCGTATCCAAGAATTATCGTCAAAATCCAGAAAACATCTATAAGTGAGATATCACCAAGTATAATCAGGCTAGCACATAGTAGTGCCTGAATATAACTCTCAATCTCCATAAATAAAACAATATCAGCAATATATATAGGATAAGCTGCCTATCAGTGTAACAAAAGATATAAAAATCCATTATACTCTAGACATCATCACAGGCATAATATCGTCTCCTCATATATAAACTATCAAAATATATCGTAAAAGGAAATGACTGTACGACATACATGAAGTTCCAAGTAGATCCATATATACACACATCAATATGTGGGTTACCTAACCCATATCTATACTAAAGTGAGGTGTATCAATAGTATATGTCAATTTATCAATCTGTTAGTACCAGAAGGAAGACTGATAGCACAAAGCAAGCTCCAAAGTCACGAAGTCTCTACAATCTTTAGTTACCCTCATAGTATCGTGACACATATCCACCGGTGTGCTCGTCAACGCGAGGACTCAAATTCACGACCTATCTCTAGCCTCTATAGGCAACAGACTGCTGGCCTAGGTGACATAGTGGGAATGCACGAAAGTAAAGTATAAAGCTATATAAGTATAGGGTGTAATAAATCTGGGACACTGCACAATGATTGGGCCATGCGGGTGGATTATAGCCATCTGGTCCTCTCCAATGTCAATAAAAAGAGTACATCATGATAGTGGAACATAGAACAAATATATATAGACACAAAATCATGCTCATCATTAGGAACGTAGCTTTACTCGCTGAATATAGGACGAAGCATACTCGTCACTACGTGTATCACCTCACACTCATATCATTATTCTCGTCACATGAGTATCATCTACTTACAATAATTACTTTAATAAATATCACAACAACGTCTCATACACTGTATGATACTTAAACGTTTGCTTACTGCTTATAAACTACACTCAAACTCCATAGCATTCTATATAACAAGTACAAAGAATAAACAGGGAAATATTATCTAATGCCCCCATCCCAAACGGTATTATAACTCTGTTTATTAAGATTTCTTGCAACACGGAATGGAAATATCACAAAATCAAACAAAAGGATGCCATCACCGTATCATATCAAAATCATCAATCAAATCTATATCAACGATAAATCATTCATATCATTCAAATTAATATTGAAATGATGAAAAATCCCAAAAATATGGAAATAAATCTTAGTAATCATGACATATCCTTATTTAAATTCATAAACCAAATATATTACTCTAAAATTGTTTAAAACATCAATTATAAATTACTCTATATTATAACTGAAATGGATTCACATTTAATAAATTAATTAAACTTTAAATATAACAAAATATTTAATTTTGAATAAATCTTTACTTCATAAACTCACTTTTATTTATATAAATTATTAGCTAATAAATCATCCACAACATTTGAACTCCTAATTATAAAGATGAGAACATCAAAAAGAATAATAATCATAATAATCTATCTAGAATTAAATTGGATATTTAAATAAGTATTAAATTATTAAAAATATGTTTTCTTTAATTAAGTTTATATAAATATTATTTTCTAATTCTTAATTAAACCTATTTGATTTCGGATATATTTGAAATACTTAAAATAATAAGTAGAACATTCCTCCTTATTTTCTTGAATTTATATAAACCATTAAATAACTATTTAAATAAAATATGGATTTCCTTTTAATAAATTAATAGCTTTATATATATATATATTAAATAATAATTTTTAATAAAACTTTTCTTCATAAAATTATATATTTACTTTATACAATGTCTCATATATATCTTCAATGCAAATATAATTTCTATTAAAATATATACTTATAAAATAGGATGACGTAGAACTCGTACCCAAGTAGGCTGGTTGAAGGCACAAGCCTTTGCCACTAAGCCACTCTTGTTTTTGTACAAGCTGTTGCACCACTGGTCAACATGTAGCGACGACCAGTTAAAGCTTAGGGGTTTGACCACTTAACCCACCTCTTGTCATACATTCGAGTCAATCGTTTGATCAATTCTGACTGCTAGCCACTATTAACTCCTCTAGATCGATGCACAAGACACATATATTTATTTATTTTTATATTTTTATTATTATTAGTTTATTTTATTTTTATTTTATATAATTTTTTTGTTAACTGGATAGGCCACTGGTCGACCTATTGGTCGACCGCTAGCGGTCGACCTAGCAGCCGACCGGTAAACCTACCAGTTACGTGAATTTTGAAGAAAACTTTGATTGTTTGCTCCTTCTTCGATCAGTTTCAAGCATTGTACATCACCTACAACTTTTCTATTCCATCATAACTCATTACACATAAAGTTTATCATCCAAACATCGATCATTCCAGTACAAGCATATACGTAGAATTATATGATTAGGCATAGATTATGTGAGTGAAACACTCACTTGTGCACATGCTTATCCTTCCTCCCGGTTGCTCTCTACTAAAGACTGATCGAACATTGATTTCTTTATTACTGATTATATTGAAAAGCAATTTATGATTTTTCATGAATTTATGATTTTTTATATTACAATTTGATTTCTAGAATGGAGGAGGGAGATGGTTTTCTGAAGACTCAAGAGGTATGCATGCTTGAGAATAAGGAGTAAATGAAAGAGACAATAAATGTGAATTAATTAACTTTAATTAATTATTACTCAAAACTAGGCTGTTACAGATTTCCTCACTTGAGAAAATTGCGTCCTCGCAATTTCCCTTAGGGAAAAATCTATAACCAAGCTAATAAATCTTAAATTATCTACTACATCTATAATTCAATTTTAAATGCAAAGTATCAACCATCAAACAAATTCACAATACTCTATCTCTACTATCTCGAGTCAGCACATATAGTGATATGCGTTGACTCATCAACCAATAAATAAAGCAATATACAAAACAATGATTAGATCCTTTTAACGGTGGTTTATCAAAAGAATATAAATTTATCATTAAAGTATTAAAATACTTAATTCGTAAACCACTTTTCAAAGAATGTCAATTTACAATAGTTTGCAACTGTCATTTACTTCATATATAAACATTATCAAAAGTGAAATTACTCTTCATGATTACAAAATACTTCATTTTAAATAATCCATTACCAAATATTTTCCCCTAGGTTCTCATTTTATAATAATTCAGACATTGTTTCATAATCTAAATTTCTTAAACTTTGAATTATTTTAACAAAACAAAAAACCTTATCAGTAGGATTTCCACTAAAGTCGCACTATTTAGTAATACCTTTCAATACACTCCTTGATTTCGAAACATTTTGTAATAAACAATATTTTTTGAAATTACTATTTTGCAAAACTCTTTTTACATATCTTATATAAATACTTCTCTTCATGTAATTTTCAATAATTCATTAAACTAAAACCTCACCAATTCATTACTTCTAAATTACTTTATTAATACATCATCGTCACCAAATATATTTTCTAAACTTACCAATATCTATTTATAAAATCCACTTCTTTTCAAACGGTTTATATTTATAATTTTGAAAACTGGTCTAAAAAAATTCTTTATATGTATGTATTCATAAAACATATACCTTTTCAATTAATATATTAACATTTCAAAATATACAAATATTTTTCTTCTTGATAAAACTCTTTGAATAGATATATGGAGAAGTTTTAAACATATTCTCAAAATTTAACATTTCAAAACTAAATTTATATTTCTTATCAAAAATATTCTCAAATAAATAACTCCATTGAATATCATAAATTATATAATTTCCAAAATATTTTATTACTATAAATTTCTTTCTAGATCAACCTTAATATTACAACTATATTACTCTCATTTATAATACACAAGTATATTTATTTATTCTTCATACCTTGACAATTCCATAACATCTTTTAAAATAATACCCTTTTATTCCAATAATTTATCAAAACTTTATATAAAATTCCAATTCTATCTCATAATCACAATATCCAAATATTTAAGTTGTTTAATTTTTAAAACATACTTTTAATATTACCTTTTAAAACTTTCTTTAAAATTCACAATCTATTTTACAAATTTAACTATATTTCTTTCAAATAACTACTACTAATAATTTGAAACTAATTCACCTAAACTAACACCATTTTACATTTGAAAGTAATAAATCTTCGAACTATATACAACCTCACAATTCAACATCCTAAAGTTTTCTAACATTTAAATATTTATATTTATATCAAAATTCATTAAATATACATATTTATATTCACTAATTTTCAAACACTATAAAATATAACGATGTTGCGTCGCCATTTAATATAGTGATTTACTAATCAAGGAATCGCTGTCAAGTCCCTGAAATTGAAAGATGATGTAAGAAAAGTCCCTCCCGAATAAGTTATAAAAATTAGGTCCCTATTTTTAGATTTTGGCTAATTTATACCGCTTTTGCCCCTGAAAAGAATGCTAAGTCGATTTTCTAAAAGAGGATAGTTTGGTAAAAAATAACAAAATAGGGACCTAATTTACATGTGTTTATGAGCAGGGACTTTTTGTGCATGAGCTTTGAAAATAGGGACCTTTGGTCCAAAACCCCTTTACTAATATCAATTGGTTGCAATATTGATCACATAATCAATGCTGCCTCGCCAGTTACCTTAGCTCTCCGCTAATGTCCAATGGTTGCAAACATCGCTTAAAACATATACAAACATATAAAATGTATTTTACATCACTTTTCTATAACAATATAATGGATATAAATTCTTATTTCCAAAACCACTACAAATATTGATTTCAAACATCACTATTCCAAAATAACTAACTTTTCTTAAAATATTATTTAAAATATTTAATCTTAACGAAATACTTATTTTTAAAAAATATTCATATATTTTCAAAATATTATGCCCAAATGTTTCATTCTAATGTTTAGGAATCCTTATCGAATGCATATGCACCCGCATCGATCATAATTCTTAACTCACTCAACGGACAAAATAGCATCGATTCATTATAAATCAAATACCATATTTTATCATATGTACCTTTATCAAATCCTTTAATATACTTACCTTTATCAAATAATAATTTGCTTATGTTAAACTTAATAAAATACCTTATGTTATCATAGTATTTCTAATTAAAACATTTTCTAACATGCTATGTACATATAAATAAAAATCTTTTTTATAACAAATACTCATCAACCCCAAAACATCCACATCACAATAAGCAATCATCAAACATATAATGTGTACTTTTAAAGAGATTTCCAATTAAAACATTTGCTTGGTTTCCAAAGACATATAACAAAAGTCTTTATTTCTAACAAATACATAGTAATATCCAAACATTTCCAAACACCTTTTGAAAATATATATTAAAACAATAAACCATTTCAATAAATGTTATACTATACCAAACAAATTCCATACCAATTTTTTAAAATAGATAAATATCAAAAATCAGATCCATTCCTCTTCCTTAGAAATGTACATAATAATGCAAATATACATAAAAAATAATAAACCATGCAATCAACGAAAAACTATCTATTAATTCCCCCCGCGTAGTTTGATCATTATCAAATCAAGGTATATCAATTCAATATTAAGCCACTAAAGATCTAATATGAAATAACAATACAAATATTACTGGTTGGACTAATTCCTTTCGTCCTAGCTACTCCAACCATTTACATCACATACTCAAATGAAATAAATAAAAGGAAATTATATAGATATAAAATATCAACTACGTCCCCAGATGATTACCCTAGTGATCACCACATAATAAATGTATATATAAATTTATATGCCTACTATTCCTTATGATAGGGAAATTGCCCAACACACCTAATGGGACATGGACTCTAAATCTCATTTAAGGTCTTGGCTTGTGTCTCTAATGTACAATGTATTATTCTAACCTACTCCGATATCAACTGTAAACACCCTACCTCTATACCCATAATATTTAAGAGTATTACTGAGTAATACTATCAAAAAATACGGAGAATAAGGCGATATAGGGTACACATATGAATATTCTCCTAGGCTTACACTGGTACATATTTAAACTTTGAATATAACTCACATAACATATATACAGTATCGGCACAAAGCAATAAACATATGTGCCTCCACGATAGAACAACATATAATATATAGTGAATAACTTAGAACTTAGAGTCAATATTGCAGCGATAATATATTATATAAAACATACAAGCCCGTTTAGATACAGAACAACTCAAATGTCAATTGTCTCAATATAATACAATGTGTATAAGATAAATACATCATGATGACACGTATACAATTTAACTACTACATATAAGTAATATACAACAATCCTATATCAAGTGTCCACTATGCCCATGTAACAATAGCTAGTCATAATGTCCCTGTACCTGAAATGTTTTGGACTGACCCGAGTATTACGTAAATAACACATGGGTTAGACTATGTCTAAATCAAGGATCTACAAATATAGGTGACATGGTATATACTAGAAATAATAACATGATAACACTATTAGAGTACTTAAGACAACCCTCATGATAACAATATATAAATATGTAGAAACAAATGCATGATATATAATTATAATAACAAAGATAATCATCGAAACATCACTTCTCACAAATATTACACAACCATGCAATAAGATGTCATCACCCATATGAAAATACATTAAACAGAAATCATAGAATCAACATCGATTGGGTGAATCATCCATATCCAAGAATTATTGTCAAAATCCAAAAAACATCCATAAGTAAGGTATCACTAAGTATAATCAAGCCAACACATGGCAGTGCCTGAATATATCTCTCAATCTCCATAAATAAAACAGTACCATCAATATATTTGTGATAGGCTGCCTATTAGTGTAATAAAAGATACGAGAATCCATTATATTCTAGACATCATCACAAGTATAATTTCATCTCCTTATATATAAACTATCAAAATATATCGTGATGGGAAATGACTATACAACGGACATGAAGTTCCAAGTAGAGCCATATATACACACACCGATATATGGGTCACCTAACCCATATCTATACTAAAGTGAGGTTTATCAATAGTATATATCATTTTTTCACTCTGTTAGTACTAGAAGGAAGACTGATAGCACAAAGAAAGCTCCAGAGTCACGAAATCTCTATGGTCTTTAATTAGCCTCACAATATAGTGACACGTATCCACCGGTGCGCTCGTCAATGCATAGACTCAAAATTCATGACCCGTCTCTAGCCACTATAGGTAACAGATTACTAGCCTAGGTGACATAAGGGCGAATGCATGAAATGAAAGCACGAAGCTATATAAATATAGGGTGTCATAAATCTAGGGCGTGACCCCGTGATCAGACCACCAGGGTGGATTCTAGCCACCTGGTCCTCTTCAAAGTTAATAAAAGGAGTATATCATTATAGAGGCACATAGACTTAATAAATATAGACACGAAGTCATGCTCATTGTTAGACACGTAGCCTTATTTGCTTAATATAGACATGAAGCCATACTCATCACTACGTGTATCACCTCACACTCATATCACTATTCCCATCATGTGAGTGTCATATACTTACAATGGATAATCAGATAAATATCACAACAGTGACCCATACCACTATATGATACTCAAATGTTTACTCACTGCTTATAAACTACACTCAAACTCCACAGTATTCTATATAATGAGTACAAAGAATAACCAAAGAAATATTACCGAATGTCCCATCCCAAATGGTATTTTATCTCCGTTTATTCAGATTCCTCATCACACAGAATGGAAATATCACAAAATCAAACAGAAGGATGTCATCATGGTATCATATCAAAATCATCTATCAAATCTATATTAACGGTGAATCATTAATATCATTCAAATTAATATAGGAATGATGAAAAATCCTAAATATATGGAAATAAATCTTATTAATCATATCTATAGGAAATATTCTTATTTAAATTCATAAATCAAATATATTACTCTAAAATCATTTAAAACATTAATTAAAAATTTACTTAATGTTATAATTGAAATAGATTCACCTTTAATAAATTAAACTTTAAATATAACAAAATACTTAATTTTGAATAAAACTTTACTTCATAAACTCACGTTTATTTATGTGAATTATTAGCTAATAAATCATCCACAACATCCAAACTCTTAATTATAAAGATGAGAACATCAAAAAGAACAATAATAAAAATCATTCTAGAATTAGATTGGATATTTAAATAATTATTACATTATTAAATATACATTTTCTTTAATCAATTTTATATCAATTCTTTTATAATTCTTAATTAAACCTATTTGATTTAGAATATACTTTGAAACACTTAAAATAATAATTAGAACATTCCTCCTTATTTCCTTGACTTTATATAAACCATTAAATAACTATTTAAATATTGATTCCATTTTAATAAATTAATAGCTATATATATATTAGATAATATATTTTCTATAAAACTTTTCTTCATAAAATTATATATTTACTTTATAAAATTATATATTTACTTTATAAATTTCTCATATTTATCTTCAATGCAAATATAATTTAGTTACTATTAAAATATATACTTTCAAAATAGGATAATGCGAGACTCGAACCCAAATGGGCTAGCTGTAAGTCACAAGCCTTTACCACCAAGCCACACTTGTTTCTATACAAATGTTTGCATTACCAATCAACAGTAGTGGTCGACCAGTTGAAGCTTATGGTAACTCACCCCATGTCGTACATTCGAGTTAATTGCTCGATCGATTCTGACCACCACCATTATTAACTCCTTCAGATCAATGCACAAGACACATATATCTATTTATTTGTATTTTATTTTTAATTATTATTTATGTATTTATTTTATTTTTATGTTATATAATTTTCTATTAACTGGATAGGCCACTGGTCGACCACCACTCGACTGCTAGCCGTCGACTTGTAAACCTACTGATTATGCGAATTCTGAATCAAACTTTGATTGTTTTCTCTTTCTCAAATCAGATTCAGGAACCGTACATCACCTACAACTCATCTATTCCACTGCAACTCATTACACTTAAAGCTTATCATCCAAAAATCATTCTAGTACAAGCATATACATTGAATTATATAATCAAGCAAAGATTACATGAGTGAAACACTCTCCTGTGCGCATGTTGCTCCTTCCTCCTGCTTGCTCTCCACTGAAGACTGATCGAACATTGATTTCTTTATTACCGATTATATTAAAGCAGTTTATGAATTTATAAAAAAATTATTACAATTTGATTTCTAGAATGGAGAAGGGAGATGGTTTCCTGAAGGCCCATGAAGTATGCGTGCTTGACAATAAGGAGTAAATAAAAGAGAAATATAGAATTTGGACGTTTGCTTAAGTTTGGTCTTGGGCCTAAATTAATTTACAATTATTATTATTATTTTCATTTATAAAACTCTTTTCTTTTTAATCTAAATAATTTCAAATTTCTATTTCAAAACCATTTCCTTTCCAAACCAATATTATTTATCATTATATAACTTTTACAAAATAATATTTTTCACGTTTTGAACTTAAGTTAATTTAACTATTCCATATTTACAACTTAAATCCATTTATTAAATCTATTACAAAATTATTCCCTTTTTAATATTTAAAAATCTAATTTAATCAATTAAATTACCATTAATAACTTTAATTAATTATTACTCAAAACCGGGTTGCTACAAAAAAATGTGAGGTGTTATAATGGAACAAGATAGGGCATTTCAAGAATGCGTGTTAAAAGCTTAAAAGGGAAAGGTTTTCACTTTAGAACCCAAAGCTTCTGGACTGACTACAGAGGAGAAGAGAAAGGCTGTGTTATGTTGTAAACTTCTTATTCACAGCGTTCTTGTTGGTGTGGTGTGTGATACTGATGCATCATATTCTTTTGTCTCTAGATGTTCAGCAAATATGTTAAACCTTGATTCGACATACCTTATTACTTCTCTGAGGGTTACGAATCTGATAGGCGGCTATGAAACTCTTAGATGAGATGTGACCATGTAGAGTTTGATTTTTTAGGTCATTTGTTTGCCTACAATTTGTATGTGTTTGAATTTGTTGGTTTTGGAATAATTCTGAGTATGGATGGTTAAGCCGATATGATGCTAAGATATTTTGTCTGGATAAAGTAATATCCTTAAAACACCTTGATTGTCAGATCGAATTATAGACTCATTTAAAGAGCCAAGTTTTAAGGCTTATGCAATGTTGAGTATCATGAAAGGAGTGGAGGATGAAAGCAATCGAGTTCTCGTAAAAATGGAGTATGCCGATATTTTTGAGCATATCACGAGACTATCACCTAAACAAGCTATAGAGTTTCAAATAGATATTGTGCCTGGAGTTGATCCTGTAAGCAAACCATCTAGCATAATGACACCTAGCAAGATGAAGGAGTTAAAGGTGCAGACAGTGGGTCTAGAAGGCAAGGATTTTATTAGACCAAGCATTTTTTCTGGCTGCAACGGTGTTCGTGAAGAAACCGAATGGATGGTTGAGAATGTGTATGATTGTAGAAAACTGAATGAGAAGATGATAAAGAATCGGTATCCTTTGCCTAGAATGGATGATTTTTTCGACCAATTGAGTGGACCCAAGGCATTTCACAACTAGATTTAGCAATGGGTTTCCACCAATTGAGAGCGGTGGAGGACAGTATCCCATTAACGGCATTTCGAATAAGATACGGTCATATGAATATTTGGTCATGCCTTTCGGACTGACCAACGCGCCTGCTTTCTTTGTAGACTTGATGAACCAGGTCTTCCGAGAGCATTTAGGTAGATTCATGTTGGTGTTTATTGACGACGTTTTGATATATTCTAAGAATAAACAATAATATGAAGTTCATCTCAGAATAGTGCTAGATATGCAAAGGCAACATCAGCTAAAGACGAATTTTTCAAAATGTCATTTTTGCAAAAGAGAAGCGAAGTTTCTTGGGCATGTAGTTTCGGAGAATGGATTATCATTAGACCCATCGAAGATCAAAGCTATTAATAATTGGAAAAGACCCAAGAGCATGACTGAGGCTAGAAGTTTCTTGGGGTTCGCTAACTACTACATGAGATTTATTAAAAATTTCTCTTGTATAGCAGCATCGATGACTAAAATAATAAGGAATGACGTAAAGTTTATTTGGATCAATAAGTGTAAAGAAGCATTTAGCTAAAGCATGTATTGACCAGTGCACCAATGTTAGTTGTTCTATATGGGAATCAAGATTTGGTGGTGTATACCGATGCGTATGGTTCTGGGTTAGAAGGTTTATTGATGTAGAGAGTTAAAGTTATTATCTTTACTTCTCGGGCACATCAACCGCATGAAATTAGATATCTTGGCTAGGGTGATCTTTGCACTGAATATGTAGAGACACTATGTGTTGATAGAAGAATTCGAGATATTCATGGATCATAAGTCCTTGAAGTATTTATTCTCTCAAAAGGAGTTGAATATAAGGCAGGAAAGATGGCTAGAGTTTTTAGCAGCGTTTGACTTTGGGATTGAGTATACGCCAAGGAAAGGAATTAAAGTGGCGGATGCACTTAGTAGTAAACATTGGAATGCGATGTTAGCGGTGTTGTTTGAATGAAAAAATTTAAAGGCGTTGGATTTGCATGGAGTTAGAATAAGGTTGATGGCTAGTTTCAGTTAGGGTGCCATAATGATTTCTTGTCTAGAAGTTCGACCGGTATTAATCAAAAAAATAATTCTACAAGGCAAAATGATGATCCAATATTAACTGATCGGGTAAAGAGACTAAAAGCAAGAAGCAAGATTGATGATTTAAAAGGTTCTGTACTTGACCAAAGAGGCCGGTAGAGAAAGAATGGACAATTATGTGTTTCAGATATGTATAATCTAAGAAAGAAAGTTCATAAAGAATGTTAACGAAGTTTACTATTCATCCCAGTGGTATGAAGATGTACCTAGATATGAAGAGGAGTTTCTTTTGGATGGGTATGAAAAGAGATATAGGCTTATGTGGGAAGCAATATACAAATTGCCAAATAGTAATAGCGGAGCATCAAATGCTAAGTGAATTACTTCAACCTTTGGAAGTACTACTATGGAAATGGGATTCTATATCTATGGATTTTATAGATGCGTTGCCAAGTTCGAATGGGGTAAACGAAAGCATTTAGGTCATGGTTGAAAGACTGACCAAAAGCGCACACTTTAACCCTGTTAAGTCAGCAAGGATGGCACCTAGTTTGTGAAGTTATTCATGAAGAATATTGTGAAACTTCATGAAGTACCAAGTATTATTATAAGTTATAGAGATCCTTTGTTTATTAGTGATTTATAAAAGAGCTTACATAAAGAATTAGGTACGTAGCTAAAGATAAGTACCACTTCTCATCTGCAAATTGATGGGAAAATGGAAAGGGTTAATAAGGTACTTGAAGATTTATTGAGAGTTGTGTACTGGACTTTAAAGGGTAATGGGAAGACCATTTGCACTTAGTCAAGTTTTACTACAATAATAGTTATTGACTAGCATAGGAACGACACCTTTCGAAGCACTTCACGACGTGCAAATCACCCATATATTGGGTGGAGACAATGATAGACCAATACTTGGTCCTAATATGGTAAAAGAAGAGACTGAAACAATTGAGTTAATCCAAGTAATGATGATGGAAGCTCAATCAAGGTTGAAAAGCTACGCAGATAAAAGGCATAAGGGCTTAGAATTCTCAGTTGGAGACTTTGTTTTCGTTAATGTATCATCAATAAAGGGTGTTGTACAATTTGGGAAGACGGAAAAATTAGCACCAAATATGTTGGTCTGTTTCCTATCATAGAGAGAATTGGGAAACTCGCTTACCGTATCGATTTATCGAGTAGTTTGGTGGGATTCCATAACGTTTTTCATGTATCTCATTTGAGGAAGTACGTTCATGATCTAGAGACTACTATAGAGCCAACAGTTTCGGAGGATTTAGTAGTCGAGCCTGATATGACTATCATAAGGCGATGTATTCATATAATTGATAGAGATATGAAGGAATCTAAGAATAAGACAGTTAAGTTAGTAAAGGTCCGATGGGGTGAGAGTCAAAGAGACTGTACTTCGGAGATAGAGGATAAATTAGGGAGGTGTATCCTGATCTATTTTGATTGTATGATCTATTGGTATATAGGCTTTGACTAGCAGTTATGACCAGTATTGTTGCTTTTATGTGCTTGTGACACATGTTTGTATGATTGATGTGCTTGTTGTTGTTTTCCTTATCGCAATTTTAATGATGAAAATCTTTAAGGAGGGGAGCCTGAAACATTCCTAATTTTTATTGCACATTATTTAAAGTTGTAAATGTTGGATTTGCTAAGTTAATTAATTTTGAGTGGTCTTAGTAAATATATAATAAAGAGAAGAGTTTAAAGGAACAAATTTTAATAAACATAAACATAGAAGGGTAGAAGAGGAAGAGCAATTATTATACTATACTCCCCCTCTCCCTCATTCATTTCCATTTCATCCTAAAAAAAACACAACTAAAATAAGGCTAGCCATCATTAAGATGAAAGGAAATGCAAGAGGAAAAGAAGATAAGCTAAAGCAACCTACAACATTCCAATAAGAATTAAAGTGAATAATATTACCATCTCATTTGTTTGATGTGTTTGATTTGGGTCTATGTGTAAACCCGTATTTTTATTAAATATGTATCATGCATGTTGAATGAATATTTTTATATGATTAAATGGTTATTATTTGGTATTTTGGAAATTATCAAAAAGGGTTTTAGGTATGACAAAACTATGTTCTTGATCTCCAAATGTTCTAAAATTTTGATATAATATTTAAAATACTATTATGGAGATGCTTTTTTAATTCCATTGTCTTTGGAATTATTCTGAATTTTCTAAAGAAGAAAATAATTGTTTTTGGAAATTAATTATTTAAATTATGAGGAATAATTATTTTGGTCCAAAATTTTATTATCTGTTAAAAAACATATATTGATTTTTGGGAATTATTTTTGGATTTTTCCCAAGTGTTTACAATTTAATATAAATTATTTTTTTGCAAAATGGGCTTGTTCGGAAAATGTATTAATCATATAATT
Organism: Allium fistulosum; assembly: GCA_030737815.1. Taxonomy (NCBI): domain Eukaryota; kingdom Viridiplantae; phylum Streptophyta; class Magnoliopsida; order Asparagales; family Amaryllidaceae; genus Allium; species Allium fistulosum. The sequence continues at coordinate 7,401,810 of JASFAW010000015.1, forward strand.
TTGAGGAAAAATGATATTTTGGGGAAAATAAAAAGTTAATTTTCCACTTTGGATTCCTAGAAAAATTTCTAAAATGAAGTTTTTTGCCCAATGAACTTCCGACACATAATATGGGTTTGATGAAAAGTATGTACTTTTAAAAGCAAAGAATCGGTTTTGAAATGAATTACAAAAAAACCGTTTGTAACCTACGAGAACCATCATTTTAACCCATGGTAGCTATTATCCACGGTAGCTTTGTATTTTAGCCTTCAAAAGCTATGTTTTGATAACCCATGAAAGCTTTGTTTTGTTTACCCATGACAGCTTTATTTAACTAGCCTTCAAAAGCTTGTTTTTGTTCACGACAACTATGTTTCATTGGTCTTTGAATGTTTTTCTTTTACTCACGGAAGATCTATTTTAGTAAGCTCATGGAAGCCTTATTTACTAGCCCACGAAGGCCATATTATCTTCTACTCATAAAAGCTGTACTTTTGTTCACTCATGAAGGCTGTTGGATTCATTACGTGATGACTATATTTATTTAACTAACGAATGACTATATTTATTTTAACTTACAAAGGTTTTGGATTTCTCATTTTCGATAACTCACGATAGCTACCTATCATGTTATGTTATGATGACCATGTTTTATTAAGATGGAAAGTTGTGTTTTATTTAGTAACGATGACTAATTTTAACGATGGAGGCTAATCTTTTAATATGGCACGATGGCTATATGTTTAAGGCACGATGACTATGTTTTATTAATCCATGTCGACGAATGTTTGTCAAGGCCAACAACATTTTAACTCGTTTTTGAAAGCTGGATTTAAAGGCACGAGAGCCTAAATTTTTAACCCACGAGAGCATCAAATTTAATAAGGCACGACAGCCTATGATTTGAAAAGGAAGATAGTTGTTTTAATATCACTTGGAATATACTTAAATCTATGTTGGGCTAAATTTTATTTAATAAAAAAGATGACTTTTGGGGTTTTCAAAGGAAAGAAATGATGCTTTAGCCTATTTTTAAAGAGTTATTTGTAGAGGAAGCTGCTAATTTGAAAAAGTAATTTGTTTATAAATTGGCTATCATATTAAACATATATTTGATGGATTATTGATGTGTCATATGTTCATTTAGTATGTTGATCATTCATTATTGCATATGATAAATTTTTGACATACTCACTTATTTGATGAATGCTATGACCCAAAATTTTGACCTTGGGATTTGGGAACTGAAGTTAGGGTAGTTCCATTAGTGGGTATGGTCAGACTTAAACTCCTACGTGAGTAGAATTGCATCTAGGAGATTGAGAAGATCAAATTATGTTAGGATTCCTTGGACTGATCAATTGAATTGACTCTTTGAATATCTTTTGAAAACCAGACTTTGGGTGAAGACTTGGGTAGAGTCGCGCCCCAACCTTCGACCATTAGGCCTGTGTTTGGTCAAGTCCACAATTCCGATACGTAAGCTTTGCTTATAAAGGTTAATATTTAAAGTTACACATCTGAAGGAACTCGTAGCAGTTTGCTTACCTTTATTTCTCCTACTGTTCGTAGGAGACCGTTTATATTTTCTCTTATTATTTTAGGAAAGCAATGTTAATTCTCCTACCTATCTTAAGAGACCATTTGTGTTTCTTCTGAATGAACTAGAAGACCGTTGGATTACCTGGTGTGTTTTGACCCAGGTCAGACAATAGGTTTTTAGTTGGCTTGAGAAAACTAAAATAGGTTCATAGTGACCGTGGGAAAACTGTGTTGTTAGATGGACCATTTATGGGATTAGGTAGTTTTGGGAATGTGTAACTCTTGACCCTTGTGAATGATGGACTATTCATTTTAACCATGCATGCATAATATGATATTGATGTTATGATTATGTGCTAATCATTTTGGATACATGATATGCCATGGATGACATATTGTTTGTCATGGTATTGGTGAAGGGAAACTCGTTCCGCTCAGCGGCATGGTCTCGCTAAGTACCTACATTTTGTTTTGAGATGGATTGATATTATTCACACCAGACTTTTTGTCTGACCCAAAGTTTTCAATTTCCCCCTAAACTCTAGGATACTCAATTTTGTATTGGGTAGACCAAATATGGATATTTCAAGTTAGACGAATAAGCTTCTGGAGATGTGCAGGATGCAAGCTAATATCTAGGAGTATTGATATTTTCGTTGTGCATTTTGTATCTGCTTTTTATTTTGGTTGAATATATTTAATAATGGGTATTGTAACCGTCTACGTAGTTAAGGCTCTAATCATCTAAGGAGACATCTTCATATGTTGCTCTTGGAATTATAATTATAATTATTATATTTTGTTGGAACAATGATTTCGTAGAGTTATTTAATTAAATGTAATGAATTTGCAAGTTAATTAACAGAATTTTTTTTGTTTAAAATTTGTGAATATTTGTGCTCTCGATGTTAATGATAAATTAATAATCTTATTTGGTCATTGGAAAATAATGCTAAGGACGACTGCAGCATTGATAGTATCTATTTTCGAGCCTCAGAATGGGGGATGCTACAATTTTCCTAGGTGCCAATAATAGCACACTAAATATAAATGCGACGTGGTTCATCCTTCTCCTACAAAGTTGGGTGAAGATTCAAGGATTAAGGAGGGATTTCCAAATTAAAGCGTCAGTTATTAGCTATATCCGAAAGGTATATTATAGATTTAATTTGATTTCTTAGATGTATTATATTTCTCACAATTTTATATGTATATATCATTACCTCACCTTGATCTAGAATTAGTAATATAATTTATACAACTTGTTAAATGATTTGATTTGTTTTAATTTGATAAATTAAAACTAGAATTTATATATGCATAAAAAATGTTTTAGGTTATGAATTTATGTTTTTAGATTACCTATAATAATATTCTAAATGTCAAGAACCTCTAGCTCAAGTGGTTAGGGTGTGACGCTTTAGACAGCGGTTCTAAAAGGTCATGGGTTCGAGCCCTTGAGACATCAATAAAGAGTGCTCTGCTCTTAAATAAAGTATCACTCATGTTATCAAAAAAAATATTCTAAACATATTATACAATTTAATGATTTAAATGCTTCTTTTTGAATATTTTATCAATCCTAAAACATGGAGATTTTTTATATCTTATTTGATTTGATGTATGCAACTTTGATATTATTATATTTTGATTGTTTAAAAAAATAAAGTTTTATTTTTAAGAAGAATTTTTTTTATATTTATATATTTATAAATATATGTATATATATGCGGGTATGCATGTGTGTGTGTGTGTATTGCAAATGCCTTAGAAAGGTTTATGTAACATGGGTGTTTGTTTAAAGTCAATTGAAATTCATTTTAGCTTAATATATATATATGTATGTATGTATGTATGTATGTATGTATGCATGTATGTATGTATGAATGTGTATATATTACAAATGTTTTAGAAAGGTTTAATGTAACATGGGTGTTTGTTTAAAGTCAATTGAAATTCATTTTAGCTTAATCATTATACATACATACATATCTGTATGTGTGTGTGTAAGTATTTATATTTTAGTTTGTTAAGATTTGTATTTTAGAATCCATTTTCTTTTTATTTATAAATTAATTTTTCATTGAGCAATTAAAAATTAAGACAATAATATATGCATATAAATAGCCAATATGTACATTGTAAATATAAATCCCAATATTTACACATATATATATTGACCATAATTTTGTTTGTCGCTTTTGCCATTTTAATCATATTGTTGTAATATATCATCCCTTTTAAATTGAGTGGATGTCATATCAATTAAATGTTTGCAAAAGAGGAAATGTGGAATCAATCAATGATGCTCATTTATCTCTTTCCTTTTAGATTTTGATGTGATTATATCTAGATCTAATTTTATGTTTGTTCCCATTCTTAAAAAACAATCAATTAGACTCACTCACTATATGTGTCGTAGCTTTTAAAGTTTGAATATATTTGATATGTTCATACCCTTTTCAAATTTCACATGTAATTAACTTGGATTTATCTAATAAGAATAAGACAATATTAATAAAATATGATTTTACTAAAAATAACAAGGTTTAATCTAGTGAAACCCATTATACTTCATAGGCCCATTATGATCCAAATAGTGAAATCTGCCCATTTCACCCGCTGCTGATAAGGGTAGTTCCTTCTTAAAGTATTTTAATAGTCGAATAAAAAGTTATTATTTGCTTCATGTACACCTCGCGTAATTTATATTAAATATTATACATACATACAGACATACATACATACACACTTATAAACATACATACATACATATATATCATGTTTAAACATCTTATTGACTGTAGGATAAAGCGGTCCATTTTCATATGAACACTTAGAATATGTTATATGGATATATTGTTGTGATGTTCATATTGTGAACATGAATATCGTAACTTATTCAACTATAACATTAAAATAAATTATTAATATTTTATTTTAAACTTTAACAATAAATGAATATTTTAATCAAATTAAAATATTTTAAATCTCTTTTATTAATAAAATGCTAATTTTGATTCAGTTTAAATAAAATATTATTTACACAAATACAAAATAAAGATCTTATGCAGTTTAATAAAAGGCTAAATTTTTGAAATTTACTCTTTTAGCCCTACTGCCAGTGCACTCGATCCAACAAAGTCAAAGTATAGTTTAGGCACTTAAAATCCATAGTATTCGCAAGTCAAAAGACTACTACATGTTGTCATGCGAGATCTTCTATTTGAGTTTAGATGCGGTTAACTTGTAGAAAACTCTAGTGAGCATTTCGTAATTGTTCCAAACAACCACTAGCATGCAACTCCTGTAGGATCAGTTTCATCCTAGAGGGGGGTGAATAGGGTGATACTAAAATTAATGTGGAAATAATAAAAATAATATCAAACGAGATCACACACAAATTTACCCAGCTTCGGCAAAACCCTGCCTACGTGCTGCCTCCAAGGTTTCTACTAGAAATTAAGTAGTCAGACGCTTGCACACATAAACTTGCGACACCCGCTAACTTGACTAACCTAACTCTAAGCTCAAAACCCTGCCACTGAGTTGTGAATTCTCAAACCACGCCCCGTAGTTTGTACCTAGTTACACAACTAGAAAGTTATACAATTTTAAAAGGAAAGTTACAAATGAAAAATAAATAAACTAAACAACACCGTATTTTAAATTTGAAGCCCAATAATTAATAAAAGACCAACCCAAATAAAAATTATAATGAAGACGGTTTCTTTTTCTTTGTTATGCGGCCGCCTCTTATTCTCTTTGTTCTAGAATTTAGGGTTTCTCTAAATTGAAATCACCGCTTGATAATCAATCGATTGACGTGATGATTTTTCCTCGAATTGCTTTGTCAATCAACTCTCTGGCTTTGATAGGCTTGTGGCTGCTCCAATGTGTCGAGCTCGAATGATAAAAGTGGTATGTGATTTTTCCCCTTTTTCTGATTTTGATTATGCTCGACTTGATTCGAGTTCTGGATTAGTTCGTGATTTATTTCGATGTTTGCTCTCTGATTTTGCTTGAACTCGAATCAGAATGCCGATGATGATTTGGGTTTAATTTATAGGGATCGATAACCCTGTACTTTCGTTCGTATATATTGTTTTGAATTCTTCAATTGATTTGCTCGGCCATTCGATTTTTTCTTGAACGATTATGATGAATTCTTGACTTTTTCATCTTCTATACATTTGAATTTGCTCCATTCTTTTCTGCTATGACTTTGGCTTCGTTCGCTGACTTTTTGGCATTTGACTTTGAGATGGACTTGATGAAGTTCGACTTGTTAATCATGTTACTTTGAACAATTTTCTGAATTTTTGATTGAACACTTCAAGACTATTTTGTTTGACCATTTCTCTTTGAACAATGACCCACGGTTTTGATGGTATAACCCACTGTGACTTTATTCAAACTCTGGCTACTGATAATTTTCACATGCCTTGACTGGTTCATAATCCATGGCTTTGATTTTGCTATATCATTTGTGTGTCACCCCATGTATATACATACATACATATATATATATATATATATGTGTGTGTGTGTGTGTGTGTGTGTGTGTGTGTTGTGATGCCTTTGGTGTCAACTCTGATTGTTTAGACTTGATGTTATTTTGTTGTATTCACCTCTGGTTCACTCGAGTCTGGTTTGGTTTGCATTTCAGTGTACTGGTTGTATGTTGACTGGTTGTATACTCATGTTGCCTTGCACTTGAACATATTTATCTCTTTGTTGTTGCACTGGTAATTTCTTTTGCCTGTGTGCTTGTTGTCTCCTCTGTTGCATATGATCTATTGTCTGCATTTGCTTGGACATTCATGTTATTGTAGTCATGCTGCTTTGCACCTGTCCATGCCATTGAACTTGTATTCTCTAAAGTCTGGTTCGTATGAACATACTGCTTTGTTCACCTGAATCCTGTGCACCTGTTCACTTGTTTGGTTCTTTGTACATTTGGTGGTCAGACTTGTTTTCATTATGCTTGAGTTTGATCTGATGTCACATGTATATACATACATACATGTATGTATGTATGAGTGTGATTTGTGTTGCTATGCTCTCTGTTCATCCCTGTTGTGTTCTTTGCATTCAAGTCTGGTCTCATGTTGAATGAAGTTGAACCTGAGCATGTGTGAAATGTTGTATGTTGTTTCTTTGCATTCATGATAACTCATTTGGACCTGCACTTGATCACTGTCACTGTTTTGTTAGACTTGCTGTGTCTGGTTGTTCATGCCTGCACTTTGATTCTGTGTTCATGTCTGGTTCTTGCTTCTTGGTTAATTTTGCGCTACATTCACACTTGTCAGGTTGCTTCAAGTTAAACTTGTGCACTTCATGTTGACTTGTCATTCAAGTGGTTTACTGTTGCATTGTAACTTGCATTTGTTTTGTTCGAGTCATTTGTACATCTGCAGTCTAGTTGATTCTTCATGTGTACTCGAGTCTGCACATGTTGGTTGAACTTGAGTCTTTTGAAGTGATATGTGTATTTGAACATGTTCACTTGTTTGCTGGTCACCTCTGTTTCATATGTATGCATACATGTCTAGTGGTCTTGATATCTTGCTTCGAGTTAAATGATAGTTTCTTCGAGTCATTTCATTTCCTGGTTTGGTTCAATATGTTTTCATATGTGTTCGAGTTTGTATTGCATAGTTGTTATATGTTGAAGTCTGATGTCTATCCTCAATTCTGGCTTGTACATTTGGTCTATTTTCTGGTCTGGTCTGTGTGTTGTTTTGATTTGAAGTGAGTTAAAAAAACTGCATTGCTTCGAGTCAAATCATAGACCTGGTTTGAACATGATGTTTTGCACATTGAGTTAAATCCAGTTTTTGCTTGGGTTTGACCTTGTGCCCACTTGTCCCTGCGATTTTAACAAGCAAGTGTATATCGATGTGCACGGTCTTATGGCATGTACAGTGATACACTGTGCATGTCACAAGTTGTTCGTGTATGATGAATTAAAAGAAAAAATGATGACGAACAACCCAAATAAACGAGGCAAATAATATTTTCAAAACACACACTTTATTGTACACTGCAAAATATTTCTTTTTCAATTTTACTACGTCGGTGTTTATTTTGCAGATAGTTCAGATGCTGGATACAGGCTGGAACAAAGTTGAAGATCAAAATACGAGTGAAGAGTGAATATGTAGTGAGGTGAAAATTGTAAATTGAAAATTGTATTGAAATTGTATTGTAATTGAAAATGTGTAAATGTAGTGAGAGCTCAAATTTGTACTATTTGAATTTGTAATAAAATATTTGTTTGAATACGAATTCTGAGTTATTTATTTTATTCAACAAATATTTATTTAATTATGTGAAAAATAAAATAGTACAAGAACTAATACATTTAAACGAATATATATATATATATGTTTATTATCATCAAACAAAAATCATAGGCTATTGTATTCTACAACTCCTTGATGCCCCCAACAGTTATGAGTAATTCCCTGTCTGTTGTATGGAAAGCATTATGTGCATTAGTCTCAACGGATGTATTGATATATGATTCTCGAAACATCTTGAATAAGAATATTTATGGTCAATTATTTATTAATATGATTCAGTACTCATGGTTCAATCAATTAAATGCACTTAGGAAGAAAGTCTTAAGTGGCATGAATCCCTATTATCTAGTGTAGATGATAAAGTAGTTCTAGATATATAGCTTGGTTTTTGTATGCAGCCCAAGTAATATTTTGTAAACGGTTTATTTTTTATATTAATAGAAAGAGGCAAGGGTCCTCTATAAACTCCACTAAAACTGCAAAAAAAATTCAATTAAATGCACTCCCTAAGGATTTTCTATTTGTATATATTTAACATATTCAAAATATAACTTATATCAGAATATAACAATACATACAATAGAAACCAAAACCAAAAGAATGCATGACAAGATTCATTACAAGAGTTAAGTTAGATAATAAATTACATAATTGCCTATATGGTACACCGTTAACTCTATCAACCCTAACTTCCTTCACCGCTACCACTCAATCCCTCGCTATCTACGGTACACGTCGGTCATATTTTACTCAAATCTCCCATAAAAACTCCTACACAAATCTAGAACATGATTGAAATCTGTATCCATGAAATATCTAAATCCTCACACTCCCTACGCCAACCATACGAAAAGACGTATTCCCCATAAGAATTGCTCCTCCATCACGCTCCAGATTCATAACAAAACACTACCTATCTGCCATTATATGGTATGAAACACCAAATCAATCATCCATCTAGTACAATCAAACGAACTAGCATTGGCTGAAAACACTAATATATTAGTATCACCATCACTATCCAAATTATTTGCAATCGCTATTAACATTTTTGATTTCTTCTTCCCATCTCTCTTCTTCCTAAGTAAAAAACAATCACAGTTATAATGTGCCCCTTCTCATGATAATAATAACAAGCACACCTTCTAGGGCCTCTGGACTGAGACTAGACTTACTTATAACATCGCCTTTTTAATCGACAAAGTCTTCGAACCCCTATCCACACTCTCACAACCAACGAACCAATCCCTCAACACCCATTATACAATCCTGCCTTAACATCACACGGGCTTAAGGAATCTCTTACATGAATTATGGAGTTAACAAATACTCCATGCTTAAAAGGAAAAGAACATAACAAAATAACTACCTGTGCCTCATCGGTAATTTTCACATTTAATGCCTTCAAATTCAAAATTAATGTATTAAGAGTATTTAGACGCTCAAAAGTGTGGTAACTGGTTTCATAGTAAATGTGTAAATTAGTTGTTGAGGAACAATGAGGTTGCTAAGAGACTTAAACCTGATATGCATTATGCATCCCATATTTTTGTGCCCCTTGATATGAGAAAACTATTTAAGGACCTCATCATATTTATCTTTTCCAAATTAGATGGGCCAAAATCTTTCAACTTATTAGATCATAAACTACCTTAAAAGTCCTATCTTCCTTCAACACCGTCTCTATCTTCAATCTCAATGTCTTCAAATCTCCTTTCCCTTGTTTAATCTATAGTTAGACATACTAATCTCCAATGATTCTCTTGTTTTGATACTAAGTAAGCATTTTTGGGATACCTTGAATATCTAGTTTGTATAGAATAAATAAACATCTAAGTTTTAGAATTACCGATTAGAAGACCAATAAATCTGACACAATGAACTTTCTTTTATTATTTAATTTAAGGATCAATTAGATAGAGATTTCTTAAAGAAGGAGAAATACAAATCTCCATTCTGTACCTTGAATTACAAGAGAAATCAATTAGATATCGAGATTCTAATTTTGTAAATTGATTGAATGCGTTTATGCAATTCACAGAAGATGATTGCTTAAGGATGAGGTAATAACAAATATTACATATTTAATTGATAAAATAGTTTTTCTTTTTTCTTCTCCCTTCGACCATGTTTGAGTCCTAACAATTTTAACACTTGTTTGAGTATACATAGCTAGGCTATTTGTCCATGAGGTGGCAAAGTTACAGAATTATCGAGTACACACTCATTTATTGACACCAATAAGATTTGTTGAATTCTAATATTATGTGTTCAAAAAGTAATTAGATGAACGTTCAAGCAAAGAAAAAATCGTATCACATCTTATTATATCTATATTATACTATTAGTACCGAATAGGGCTTTCTTAGCTCTGAAGCCCCATACAGTTTCTCATTAAAATTTAATTTAGTTTTTTGACACATGTATTGGTAATTTCAAACATCATTTCTATTTCTGCAAAAGAAATTCTAAGCATGCTTCTCCTCCCCTTCTGCAGCTTTTGCTGCCTCGCCCAATTCGAAATAAATTTACTGGCTACCATTTTCTCCTTTCCCTTTCATTTGCATAAAAATATAAGTTGTCGACTATGTATTTTGGGTGTTACTATTTATAGTCACATAAACACTTACTAATGCCACTTAAACATTAATTAAATTAAATCATGAAATTTCCTTCAAAAACCCACCTTAATTATAAAATGAGTTGGAAATAAACGATAATTGGACAACATATAAATAATAAAATATAATACTTGAACATAATTTCAATCATATTAATCATTAATGACAAAAGAAAATAAGATGAAAAATGTAAATGAATTTTGTTTTATGAATTCAGACTAGAAGTTGATTAGTTAAGACATTTAATTCTATCTTGAATATGAATGTAAATCAATATTTTTGAAAACCTGTTAATTTTCTAATGAATGGATTATCATAATTAAATATATTTGACTTGCATCATATTATTTTCTAATACAATTGGTTTCATTTTTTTTGCTTTTTTGTTCAACCAACAACAAAAATAATAATGATCGGTATTTTTGATCGAAGCAATAATGAATGTTCTTTGCTATGTTATACAGTAACATCTAATTTGATCCGCAAATAATTCTTTACTATGTTAATCTTAGTTAGGGGTACATGGTTAAAAAATGAAAATTCTACTTATAATTTAGCAACAACTTAACTGTAACAAAATTAGTTGGATTATGCATACCAATGAAGCATTAAACTAAAAAAATTGACTATGGAGAAATTGGAGGGAGAAATTTTGATTTTGGTGTTTAAAGAAAGATTGAGATGAGAAATTGAATTACGGTTTTGAGAAAATAAAAGTTATGAAAAGATGAATGTAGATGGAAGAGTGAAGATGATAAGTGGCTGAGAGGACAGGTGGATGAGAGAAAAGTTTAGGTGGATGTAAACAGTGATAGCCGTTTATTCTAAAAAATCCATTTTATTTCATTTCACTTCACCCCTATGCCTGTCTCTTCCCCTAGATCAATTTTTTGCCCAATAATTCAATGATCGGTTCTGTTCCTATTGATACATCTGTCACCTACCTGGAATTTTCATATTTGAGTCTCCAATAAATTGCTTATTCTTAGCTCGCGCTCATCATGTGTGCTTGGACCTCCTATTTTCTCCACCCTGTATGAAAAAAGTTATCGTTATTTCAGTCTAATTTGGGGATATTTTCTTCTTGCAAAAATGGATTTTGATGTCTAAATTCCAGGATTGTTCAGTTCATAATGATAAAAATGCTCCAGGTTATCTTCTCTTTGTCATGAATTTTTTTTGACAAGGTTACAGAAAAACCGAATGGTTTTGATATAGATATAAGAATGGTTCCATGTTACCTTTGTCCTACTTTGCAAATAATGTTCCTAATGTTTTAATAATTATAAACTGATAGGAATTTTCTGGTTAAGGAAATTGAGTTTGAGTGTTTGCCTTTCTTCACAGGTTTAATTGAGCACTAAGGTGGATTATATGTGTTGCATCTAACTTGAATTTTTATGTGTTTTCTACAATTCATGTGTGTTCAAGTTGTTGAAATAACTACTTATATATGTGTTCTTTCATTTCCCATCTTTGAGTTGTTGTAGAATAGTTACCCCAAGCTCTGCCCAAGTTATTGATGTTGCCACTGTGAGCTATCTACATTGTTATGTGTGTTTCTCCATACATTCTTCATGCCATTACTTTCTCAAGAACACTGTTTTGTTATGTGTTGAACTGGAATTCACAATACATCACCTTCTGTATTGTTCTCTAAAGGTATCATTTCAAGTTTGTAAAAATATTTTAACTTAACCTTTGTATTTATATTACTTTTGTACGTATTGTTTGTGTTTATTTATTCATGAATTTGATCGAATATGTATTTGAATTTTGGTCATTTTCTTTTTGATCAAATCGTCAACATTTAAACGAAAATATTTTATTCATTTTACCAAGTATTTTTAGTAAATTTACTCCAAGTTTAGAACACCTTTTTTTTGAGTTAATGGTGTTAAAATTACATAAAGTTGTTCGTCATAAGTAATCTTAATTTAATGGTTTCTCTTTCATATAATTATGGATGTTTCGTATCTATATTTCCTTATTTACTCTTTAATATACCATTGGAAAACTCAAATTTTCAATTGTCATTTTCATGATGTTCCACGGTTTCGAACAAAATATTTAGTTGATTGTTTGTATAATTGTCGGTTCACTCTGTGTTTTTTTGGTTGAATTAGCAGAAACTTCTTATAGTTACTTATCATATATGTAATGCTGAGTATTTAATAGAATATGGATAATGCCCTATATGTGTAGTAGCGTTAATCAAGTTAATCTTCTACCCGGTGTTTGACTCAATAAAATTGGCCGATGTTTAACCCCCCACGCCATCGTCTATTAGATTTCCTACCGTTCTTCCTTACTCCATCGTCAGTTATTATAGTGATTTTTCATCTGTAGCCGTATGGATTGGGGCATTGCATTGAACCTTTCACCTCAGTGTTAGGATAACCTCATATGCTAGTTTTCCCTCTTCTCCATTTTGGTTCCTTTTTTGGCAGAATATTATAATCCCTTGATTTCCAAAATTGTTTTTATATGCTAAGAAGCTTCATGGTTGTCTTATTGTTTACAATGGAAAATTTGTGAGTTTATGTTACTGTGTCGTATACAGTATGGTCCTGTATGATGGCAGTAAAAGTTCTTATTGGGGTTTCAAATAATACAAATCTAATGATGGAATCAACAACTGTTAGTTTGACATGCAGCTGTGCATATTGCATCGATGCTTTAAATTTTTTAATTTTAAAACAACACTCTGATGGTGAAAAGAGTAACACAATGCATATGCCATATGCATGAAAGTATTGATGATAGTAAATTATTTAAAGCATGTACACTAATTTGAAAACTCAATGAGAAATTATTTGATGATAACAAAATTATTTAAAGAATGAAAAGGTAAGAATAGCGAATTATTTTCCTATCAGGTTAACCTCATAGAAATATAGCCACTACAAATATATAAAAGAAACTCATAATCACGATTTAGTTGAAAAGGGTTCAAATATGTATACTTATCTAAAAGCTATAATACTGTAAAGAAATGATTTGATATAGCTTTGTGATGAAGTTAAGTGGTTATATGTTGTAAAGTAAGAACATGCGGTCAGAATTTAGAATCTATGCTAGAACAGACAATACAACAAGCTGCATTCCTGTTATGCAAGCTGAGAGTGAAGGCATCACTTGCAAGGTTGTACCACAAGCTTTATTGCATCAACTAAACTTCATGTGAATATATTTTTGAATTATATCTTTTTATATGTATATCATCATGAAATTACTTATGAGTTGGTAACCACAACAAGCAACAGAGGAAAACATGGTTTCCATGGCATGGAAAATTGAAATGCTGCTTGCTAATTCGCCAAAAGAGTGAAAGGAGAACATGGAGCAAGGTAAGATAGTCACACACAACTTTCTTCCATTTCAGTAATACATACTCCTATTTCCTTGGTAACATCCTCTATAATACATAAACAAATGTTGCCATAAAGTCTAGACATACGCTTGGTTATTTTCACTTTCTTTAGCAAAAAGTTGATGCTTCCTGATGTTGTTTACAGGACCAAGATGTTACGTTCCAACTCCACTTTCGATTGTATACAATTTTGAATTCAACAGTTGAGACCAAGATACAGTTATGTATATGCATTATGTAGAAATCTCTATTCTATTTCACACATTATTTTTTTGAATTCGATGGTTGTATGTGTGTGTCTGTGGATGTATACATCACTTCTGAGTAAAATGCAAATATGCATGGCTAGGTGATTGAATGTTATACATTAGTTTACCTCCATAATAAGTTATTATATTTTAAATTTTGTTGCACTGCATTCTAAAGTTTTCTTCATTTCTTTTACAGTATAGATTTTCTCTAATGCTTCAGCAATTTTTGTATAGTTTGAATTAATTCATAAAGATACGACTTTGCAAAATTTGGTGAAATTACTGTTGATGGCTTTCTTATTTTGATAGGTTTCAGAATTGATCCGAATGTCATCATTCTCATTAGATACTAAATTAATCGAAGCCCCTCATCGCTAAACTAATCAAAGTCCTTAATCACGGTTTTAAATTAAGTAATATCTTAAGGGATTTTTAAAATATCAGAACTTCAAATTTTTATTAAAATACGCATCTTTAAATTTATCATCTTTAAATAAGTGTTGGTTATTATGTTTAAATTTTTATTCTCCTAAAAACATGATTACTTTTGTGGTATCAATTAATTCTAAGCCTGAATGTTTACATATTTACTTAAAACAAAAGCAGATACTATTCAAAGTATCTTTAGCTATTCTGTTCAACATGGTCTTCAAGTTTATGTACTCATAATTTTTTTAGCTTTTGTTTAATATTTCTTACACATGCCTTTAGACTTATATTTAAATTGCTAGCATTAATGTGTAGATCCTGAGTGGATATTTTCCTTTTGGCAATATTTTCATGCTATCAGAGCAGTCGATCATCTCATAAAGAATTTTTTAACCCTTAGCTTGATGTAATATGTGTAGGCTCCGATTTTGGATGAAAATAGATTAGATTGAAGGATTTTTTTTTGGAAATCACATGCAGAGAAGTGGACATTAATAGTTCATACGATGATAAATTATTCACATTATTTGGATGTTAGATGCTTATTATGGTATGTGCTTCTTATCTCATTGACTTTGATGACTGTAAATCTTGGTTTTGTTGTACTGGCATTCTAGATTGATATGGAGCTTCATTGCTATATACTTGAGTTGTATTATATCTAGATTCTAAGGTTTTATGTGCATGACTTTGTTCTCTATACTTGATTCAAAATTTATCAATGATAACGTAATGAAAATGGTGGAAGCATCCAACTATGAAAGGTCAAAGTGCAAAATAATAGTTCAGTATCTTGAGCGTTATATAAAATTGAATAACTAGCCATTAGTGTTCTTGCCTCTAATTTAATCCGACTCTGAATATTACTTCTTAATTTGAGGTCAATTTTTCTTTTTAACCCTTTAAATGTTTTATTATTCATGAAACATAAGTAACAGTAACCTTTAAATATTTTTGTTAATTCACTTTAAGCCATGCAAAAGGTTCCACCATTTCTTTGAATCAAAATAGTGAAACTCTAAAAAAATTAATCATTAATTCAGATCAATAGCACTTCCATTTTCATGCTTTCGGATTCTGATTCAATTCAAATTGATGCCTTTCATCCTGCTTGAGTTCATATAATCTTTGTCTTCCTCTAAGTCAAACCTATAGTTCTCCATTTTGAAAGTTCGGCTATGTTTGGTTTACCGTTTTTAGTTTTGAGTTTTCGTCCATACAAAAATACGAACAACGCATGTATGTTTTGAAAAATGATCATTTTAGAAAACGAATTTAACACACAAAATAGAAAACAACTTTTTTTCATTTTTCGTGTTTTGAAAAAAACGAAAGTACGAGCAACAATCCATCCTTCCGTTGTTCCTCCATCCACTTCGTGGTCCCCTCCAATCTTCCGTTCATCCCTTTCGATCTCCCTTCATTCTTCTCATATTTTGTAATTAACGTTGAAAACTCAAAACATAAAATATAAAATAAACCAAACGACCACTTAGTTTTTCGAGATACCAGTCTCTCTCTCCCTAAACGTTGATAATTTACACAAAGTGAGTGATGTTCTCATGTTTAGCGCAATTGTAGTTTATGCCCATTTTTAGTTGTTCAGCCCACAAGTGTAAGTCAGGCTTATGGATTTTAAGTTGGCTTGTTTAAGTTAGGGATTTTTCTTTTAATTTGATCAAAGTAATTCATCTTCTATTGGTTTGGCTCCTGCATCTGATCAGGTTTTCAACATTTTTATTCTTTCTACACTTGAAAGTAAAATTCGTCTCTTTTTTATACTGAGAGTTGAGAAAAGCTTTTATTTTGTTTCTTAACAAAAAAACATCACAATTATTATACTGGGTTGCTTGAATAGCTTATGCAATGAAATACACGGGATTTTATTTTTAACTATTTAATATGTACTATTTGGAATTTTCTAGAAGTAGCGTTTCGAACAAGATTGTTATGAGCATGACAGAACTTGGGTTTTGACTCTGGTGTTTCGGGAATTTTTAATTCGAAAGCTTTTGATAATGATTTCGTTCTATTCATCAATATGATTATTATTAAGATTTGATATCCATTAATTATGCAGATTGAGGAAACAAAACTATCAGATGCTGCCTTTTTGGTAACCTCGATATGCAAGGTATATACTTACCGGTTTCTATTATTTTATTTCAAGCTCATTCAACATACACACACATAAACACACATTTGACCTTTGCATTAACCCATTACATCACTTCCCTGAATACCAAAATGAAAAATGATGTATAGCTCGGTTTTATGGATCAAGATCACTTATTTTCTGCATATACGTGAGTTTGTCTAATGCATATTAGCTTTGGGACTCTTTGATGTAATTGTCAAATCTACAGGATTCCAAAAAAATAGTAAATTAGGGACTCTTTCCTCTGTTGGAAGTCAGAACACGATATCTTCATTAATTAGTGTAAAAAGTACAGAGAACGAAAATAATTATATCTGAACTTTGTTAATTCCTTTCAACCTTTTAATATTGCTTTGTCAAGCATAGGCAAGTTCAAATTATTATTATTTTTGTATATTGTTTTGCGAAAGGCAAATTCTTTTTGATAGTGGATCTCCGGAGGCTAATTGGTGGTACTTGATTGTGCAGGTGTATTCTTTTTTGTGGTTAATATTATTGAAGTGATCAAGTTAGTAAAACTATTTCAAGGTAAAAAAAAACTATTTCAAGGTAAAAAAAAACTATTTCAAGGTAACTCCTTTTCCCTTAATAACTTTAGATTAAATAAAAAAATCATTTTGAAATTAACATCAATATCAACATATTTAATTTCAAAGCATTTCTCGAAATTAATTATTATTCGACCGTCATGCTGAGCTATCTAGAATGCAAGGACGGTTTATGTATAAATTAGTAAAATTACCTTTTAGGATGAAAATATCAATTATCTAGCATGAATTATTTTAATCCATGTGCTTATAAATCATAGAACGGTAATTTTCATTTGTGAAAGTCCCTTTAACTGTTATATTGATAAGCATCTTTGTTTGAAAATGTGACGTGGAAACTACTTTAAAGGTTTATGTTATTTTAGCTCTTAGAAAGAAGAGGTCATGTCCGTGAATAATATCATACAATGTGTATTTACAATATATGTTTAGATTATTTTATATACAAAATGAATAGTTATATAGCAATAAAATGTTTTTTTTTACCTGTCCATGTTGTATTTTCAGATTCCATACCTCTGATAAATATATTGTGTATGCAGCTACACCCTTTTTGGGTCAGAAAACAACTGGCAGGCCAAAGCGTCAAACTTCCAAGAGGATAAGTTGAATTCTTATTCTTTATATATGTTTTTATACGTATATTCATTGTTACACTATTTTTACAAAGTTATGATCAGGCATAAGTTGTCCAATGCATAGGTTATGTGCAATGCTACAGTCATGTTTAAGATAGATGAAACACGATGCCTGGATATAATTTTTTTTTAATGAAAAAGCATTTTAAGTTGCTGCAATAATCTTCTTAGACTTTGTAAACATAAAATTTAACACACGCGCACACAGATATATATATACAATAATAAAAAAATAAAGTAGCTATAAGGTTATACCACCTCATAAGCGCCTTCTGGATTCCATATGTTAAATTTATGTAATTTAAATATTTTCCAAAGAAAAAAGAAAAATAAATTGATTCACAATCAATTAACTATGCTATATTAGAAAGAAAGGGAAGGAAATATAGAGTGAACAATTTCAGTTGGAAGCAAATAAATTGATTGGTAATCAATTAAGTAGTCAATGTCGTTGTGACAAATTGGATTGAGTGGAAGCGATTTATGATCAGGATCTAGTATTGCCTATTTGTATACCAATGGAACTCAAATTCAATTATGCAATCACACAAATAAACTAACAGGAATAAGAGACAGAAGATAACGTAGTTCAGATATAAGTATCCTACGTCCATGAAGATCCAACAACCACTTTATTCAATCACCAGAGATTACAAGCCAATTCTATGATTAGACAGTTACAAGATATGGGTACTCTCTCTAATCATACAATCAACCGAAGAGATTGCAAAATAGAGCACTCGAAATAGAAAACCCCAATTTGATTTAGCTAGGATTTTTATTGATTACAATTATTGGAAATCTGATTGGTTCTCTAATCTCTTGATTAGGAAGATGATTATGAGGCTATTTATAGATGCACTAGTCACTCTAGGCCATCCAATCACGTCAAAAAGAATCCGTACCGTCAATGAAGAAGAACCAAGCACTGAAAGTCCAAAACCCTGCAAAACCGAATAATTCCGTCTTAGATATCTAACTCCACCCTTCAACAAACGTATCAGTCAAAACCCTACAACAACACCAACAACAACTAAGCCATTATTCCCAAACAAGTTGGGGTCGGCTAGAGATGGAACCCAATACTAAATGAAAAAATCAATTTAAAAGTTATAATAATAACAATAGCAATAACAATAATAAAATAAAGTCAAATAAGTATATTAATAATAATAACTAAGTAAAGTAAAATAAAATAAAAAAATATATGTATGTATATATAAGAGGAATGATAATAATAATACTAATAGCGATAATGATACTAATAGTAATATTGGTCAAAGACCAAACCTACGTCTTAGGCTCATGTTTCCTAGTCCTATAATCTAAAACTTATAAAACTCAACGCTCATGGTTCCGGTACATGAATCGCTAACTTCGACTCGCTCCGATCTGTCACCAGCTCTTCGGATATACCACAATCCTTCAAATCCCTTTTTACTACTTCCTCCCATGTCAACCTTGGTCGACCTCTACCTCTCTTTGAGCATTCAACACGGCTTATAATTCCAACACACACAGGTGTCTCGGGCGGCCTTCATTGAAGATGTCCAAACCATTTTAAGCGATGTTGAATTAGCTTCTTCTCAATTGGTGCTACTCCAAGTTTATCACGTATATCATCATTTCTAATTCGGTCTCTTCTTGTATGACCGTAGCTCCATCGTAGCGTACGCATCTCTGCTACGCTTATCTTTTGGACATGTTGGCTTTTAGTAGGCCAACATTCTGCACCATACAACATCGCAGGCCTGATTGCCGTTTTGTAGAACTTTCCTTTAAGCTTTTGTGGGACCTTCCTGTCACAGAGAATCCCAGACGCTTGTCGCCATTTCACCCATCCCGCTCGAATTCTAAAACTAACATCTTCATCAATCTCACCATCATACTGCAACATTGATCCTAGATATCGAAATGATTCCTTCTTGGGAACTATTTGTCCAGCCAGAGTGACATCTTCATCTTCTGACCTGACACCGCTGAACCCACACTTCATATACTCTGTTTTAGTTCTGCTAAACCTAAAACCCTTTAATTCTAAAGTCTGTCTCCACAGCTCCAGTTGTCTATCAACCCCAATCCTACTTTCATCAATTAGCACAACATCATCAACAAATAACATACACCAAGGAATCTCACCTTGTATACCCTTCGTAACCTCATCCATCACTAGAGCAAAAATGTAGGGGCTCAAAGCTGACCCTTGATGTAATCCTATGTTAATGGGAAAGTCACCGGTTTCACCATCGCATGCTCTGACACTAGTCACAACATCATCGTGCATATCCTTGATAAGTGTAATGTACTTTGTTGAGACTCTCTTCTTTTCCAGGGCCCACCACATCACCTTTCGCGGTACCTTGTCATAAGCTTTTTCCAAATCGATAAATACCATGTGTAGATCCTTCTTTTGCTCCCTAAACATCTCGATAAGTTGTCTTATCAAGAAAATCGCCTCTGTGGTCGACCTTCCAGGCATGAAGCTAAATTGGTTTTTTGAAACACTTGTCATTCTTCTTAGTCTATGCTCAATGACTCTCTCCCAAAGCTTCATTGTATGACTCATAAGCTTAATTCTTCTGTAGTTTGTGCAACTTTGGATATCTCCTTTATTTTTAAAAATTGAAACTAGTATGTTTTTCCTTCACTCATCTGGCATCTTGTTTGGTTTGAAAATATCATTGAACAACTTAGTTAACCATGCTATCTCTGCATCTCCAAGGAATCTCCATACCTTAATGGGGATGTCATCAGGCCCCAATGCCTTGCCTGCTTTCATCCGCTTTAGTGCCTCCTTTACCTCAGATTCTTGAATTCTCTGAACAAAATGTCTGCAAGTGTCATCAGAAGCGTCGTCTATCTCGATCGTAGTGCTATCACCTTCTTCATTAAATAGTTTGTCGAAATAATCTCTCCATCTATTTTTTATCTTCTCGTCCTTCACCAAAAGTGTATTATTGTCATCTTTGATGCATTTAACTTGGTTGAAGTCTCTTGTCTTCCTCTCGCGAAGCTTAGCTATCCTATAGACGTTTTTTTCACCCTCTTTCGTACTTAGGTTATGATATAGATCTTCATACGCCCGACCTCTTGCTTCACTCACCGCTCTCTTTGCGTCCTTCTTTACCACTTTGTACTTTTGCATGTTGTCCTCGCTCCTGTTATGATGTAAGCACTTATAGCATTCCTTCTTCTCTTTGATAGCCTATTGCACATCACTGTTCCACCACCAAGAATCTTTAGGTTCACGTTTATTTCCTTTCGCTATCCCAAACACCTCGGTAGCCACTTTTCGAATGCGTCTTGCCATCTCATCCCACATGTGATTTGCTTCTCCTTCCATATTCCATGCCCCTTCTACCATCACTCTATCCTTAAACACCCGTGAGGCGTCTTCTTTGAGCTTCCACCATTTCGTCCGACTAGTCTTGGCTCCTTTACCCTGTTGAACATGTATTCGGAGACGAAACTCGGATATCAAAAGCTGATGCTGTGAGACGACACATTCTCCAGGTATGACTTTGCAATCTACACAAGCTCGTTTGTCGTCTCTTCTAGTAAGTACAAAATCAATCTGGCTAAAGTGTTGGCCACTACTAAAAGTAATTAAGTGTGACTGTCTCTTCCTAAAAAAGGTATTAGCTCGTTTGTTGTCTTTTCTAGTAAGTACAAAATCAATCTGGCTAAAGTGTTGGCCACTGCAAACCAGAATAATTTCATCTCAACGTCCGACCAATGGGGTCAAACATTTGGCGCATTTCTCGGGAAAACTTCTGAGAAGGCTCAGACGTCTGACACCAGTGGTCAGATGTTTGGCAAAGATTTCGGGATGTTTCCCTAAACCTTGTCAGATGTTTGACAGGTGATGTCAAACGTCTGACCTCCTGTAGGTAGCACACTCCTTCTCCACATCGACTTCTTTTGATCTCTACTTCCTCCAATCGACTGCCGACTTCTCCAATACAAAGTTCTACACTATATCTTCAATTTGAGTACTCTTCAGCACATACTTGAATCGCGTAAAAACAACACTCTACCTCGATTCAAAATATATAGGTCTCATCATCAATCAACATAGGGGTTACTGGGTCTAGCGTCTCATGGCGCTCAAGCAACTGAAATAAAATGGATCAAATTTGAACAATGGTCAAACTTGTCCTTAGGAAGTGACTTCGTCATCATATCTAAGGGGTTATCCAAAGTACCCACCTTCACCATCTTGATCTTACTTCGTTCTTCCTCAAGCATAAGAAAGAATTCTCTGACATCAATGTGCTTCGTCCGAGAACTATAGGCCTGATTCTCTACTAGACGAATCGCACTCTGACTATCTGAAAATAGCTCTATTGTACGCTGCACCACTAAAAGATCATCCAACAACTCAAGTAAATACAATCTCTCCTTAGTCGCTTCACAATCGATATCAACTCATACTTGGTAGTCGACAAAGCTACTACAGATTGCAGCTTTAATCTTCATGAAATCGAGCCTATGCAAGTGTAAAAACATAGCCTGACATAGACTTCCGTGTGTCTCTATCCTCAACATAATCTGAATCACTGTAGCCTCTAAGAGAGATGTCTCCATCCACTATACCATATAACAAGCCAACCGAAGAAGTGCCACGAAGATATATAAGAATCCATTTCACTGCTTCCCAATACTCCTATCTAGGTAGCATATGTCGACTCACCACACCCACTGCATTGGCCAAATCTGGTCCCTGCGCACCATTGCATACATAAGACTACCAACAACACCAGAATAAGGTATATCAGCCATATACCTTTTATCTTCATTCAATGAAGGAGATAAGTCTTTCAACAACTAAAAATGAGAGCCTAATGGAGTGTCAACCGGTTTAGCTTTCTCTATACCAAATCGAGCGAGGAACTTCTCGGTGTATTGCGCCTAAGTGAGTCTCAACTCTCTCCACTTTCTATCTATGTATATCTCAATTCCCAAAATTCTTTATGTTTTCCCAAATCCTTCATATCAAGCTCCTTGTTGAGCTCAGCTTTCAAATTCCTAATTTTGACCATACTTCGAGATGTAATCAACATAATATCAACTATAACAAAAGATATATCATATCACCATCACACCTCCTGAAGTAAACACACTGGTCTTTGAAGCTTCTAGAGTATCCCTATGAAAGCATAAACTTATCAAATCTCTTATACCGTAGTCTAGGAGACTGCTTTAGCCCATATAGAAATTTGTTAAGTTTAGAAACATGATCTGCCCTGCTACTATCAATGAACCCCCCGGCTGCTTCAAATAAATCTTTTCGTCCAGATCACTATGCAAGAATGAAGTTTTGACATCTAGTTGCTCAAGTTCCATGTCATAATGAGCAACTAATCCAAACGAATATGAATGGATGTATGCCTTACAACTGGAGCAAAAATATCATGATACTCTACCCCTTTCTTATGAACATACCTCTTTGCTACTAACATTGCTTTGTATCTGAAATCACTATTGCCGCCGTCTTTCACTCTATAGATCCACTTACATCCAATAGCTCACTTGTCGGTAGAAAGAGGCACCAAATCCCAAGTATGATTTTTCTCAAAGATTCAATTTCCTCCTTCACCGCAACTAACCAACTGAAACTGTTAACTGATGCAATAGCTTCTCTATAATCACTGGGCTCATCATGGACAACATTCAATGCATATGTTGCCATTTCATCGAAGTCAATGTCTTCGATATTCAATCCAACAAACTCATCAAGCCACTTAGGCTTCCTTCTCTGTCTGACAGGTCTAGTCTCTGAATGAACTCCATCTTGAGTCTGATTCTCTGTACTAACTGTATTATCCTCATCAACCACGATGCCATCGTGAACACCATCTGAACCTCTATGGAAAGAATCTAAAGATGACATATCTTGTGTTTAGTATTCTACATCTGTCCTCACACTGTCATCGCATGAGGAAGGCTCCAGCTTCAACATAGCATTCTCATCAAAAGTCACATGCCTGTTGATAATGATCTTCTTGCTAATATGACACCACAACTTATATCCCTTCACTCCTCTTCTATAACTTAGAAAAATACACTTGTGAGCTCTAGGTTCCAGCTTTCCTCTACTCTCATGTACATAAGCTGGGCAACCATACACTCTAAGAAATGAATAGCTAACAGGCTCTCCTTTGCATACTTCCTCAGAGATTTTCATATCTATGGTAGTAGAAGGTGTGCGGTTGATGATGAAAGCCGCCATAGATAAAGTTTCAGCTCAAAATCTCTTCTTCGACTTAACAATCAATATGAGGCAACGAGTTCTCTTCAATAATGCCTGATTCATTCTTCCAGCAACTCCATTGGATTGAGGGTCGCCTGGTGTGGTGTAATGCCTCTGAATGCCTTCGGACTCACAATAATCGATGAATTTCAGTGATACAAATTCAACATCATTATCTGAATGGAGAACTTTTAACTTCTTCCTTGACTGCTTCTTGACCATAGATTTCCACTTTCGAAACATGCCTAAGGTTTCGCTCTTTGACTTAGGAAGTATACCCATACTTTATGAGAGAAATCATCTATAAATAAAACGAAATATCTAGCTTCACCCAATAATGGATAAGGGGAGGGACCCTACACATCAGTGTGAACATACTTCAAAAAACTTTTGCTTTATGCTCTCCTGTACCAAAAGAAATCTTTGTCTGCTTTCCAAGAACACATTTTTCACAAAAGTCAAGCTTTGAATGATGAACTCCATCAATCAAACTTCACTTTCTCAACTCATCCAAACTGTGTTCGCCGATGTGACCCATCCGCAAGTGCCACAATATGGAAGAATCTAAATCAGCAGAAGCAGCAGAAGCTTATTCACCAACTATAATAGTGCCCTTTAATAGATAAAGATTTCCAACCCTCGCACCTTTCATAACAATCATGGAACCCTTCGATATCTTCGTTTTCTCCCCCGCAACTACAATCTTCAATCCAAGCCTACTCAAAGCCCCAACAGAAATCAGGCTCCTTCTCAAATCAGGTACATGCCTAATATCGGTAATAGTACGAACAACACCATCAAACATCCCGACCTTCACACTACCAGCACCAACCATATGGCAAGAAGCATCATTTCTCACCAGAACTCCTCCATCAATCTCATGGTAAGTGTAAAAGCAGTTCCTATCAGGTATCATATGATAGCATGCGCCAGAATCAATCAGTCATAAGTTGCTCTTCCCTGAATAACCAAAAGCTGTAAATACATAGGTATCACTCTCTATATCTGATTTCTCTACAGTAGATGTTGAAGCTTGTTTTGGGTCTTTTCTTCTTCCTACGAGCATGGCACATTGAGCTATAAAGTGCTCTGGTTTCTTACAATAATGGCAAGTCAATCGCTTAGGCCCCCTAGATCGAGACCTTGAATTACTTCGACATCCATCATTCTTTGACTTGCTTTGGTTTCACCTCTCTGAACAAATAAGCCCTCTGTATCACTATCCAAACTAGTGCTCGCCAATCTACCTCTCAACACTTCATTATGAAGACTAGCTTTTACATCTGATAGGCGAATCTTACTGTGACCATATATCATGAAATTAACAAAAGCAGTATATTCTTTAGGCAAAGAACATAAGAGGATCACTGGTTGAGCCCCATTAGTAATATCAACATCCGCTGCCTTCAGGTTCATAATCGAAGTGGTCAAAGCGTGACGACCCGGATTTTCTGACTAATTAAAACTTGCCAAAAATCCGTCCGTCCAAAACTACTAGTGAAAACTACCAATTTACTACAAAATATTATTTGATAAAACTCAATATTACTAAGTGCATAGTTCACACTTACAATTAATACCACTTATCAGAGTATTTATTTACATATATACATGACGTGCTTTAATATATACCAAAATCATAACTATAAACTTTACCGTTGTGCAACACTAATATGAGAGACAACAATAGTCATTTCTGCAAACTCAATAAACATGTCAATGCATAATAAAATGAAAAGCAGGAAAGATACATCAACACAAGATAATTATAGCAAACAATAAACATGAAAAATGTTATATTATTATTGAGGCTGCATCACTACCATTTGTAACTGCCTACGCACCTCTATCTAATTAGGAAGCTAATTAGATACAGGATCAAGTCAACGTAGTTCTCCTTAAAACATTCAGAATCAACATTTATTTTCAAAACATCTTTTATATAAAGATATGGGTGAAACAGTTTTATAATATTCATTTCAAAAGATATCTATGTAGCTCTTGAAAAACATTTCATTAGAAAGATAAATACCTTTTATTTTTAGGTACTAATAAAATCCATCTGTTATACTCACTTTCTTAATCCATATCGTATCTGAACTTCGTACAGTTATATAATTATAAGATGTTCGTTCCCAATTCATATGCAATTATCATCTATCATAGTTAAATATTGTAGTTAAACATCATATAGTGAAATTGTGAACTTCTAATCACAAGAGGTTGGTTGTTAAATACTCGCAAAAATCATTATTCTTACCCAACCCAAGTCATGTAAAAGGATTTCCTATAAATGCCCGAGCACTTGTCCAACAATACCCATAAAATATACATAATCGCAAGTGATGATTAACACTTCATTCTATCAACATTTGCAAATACTCTTCTGACTTCACATACAGTTCTATACAAGCATTCATGTACCAAATATATGCCATGTATTTTGTTTTAAAAAGCATACAAGTGATAGTAATCACTTAGAGCTAGTTATTTACTTTTAAAAAAAACCATAGATTTCTAACTTAACTTTTTAATGTATTAAGTTTAATATACTTGCATTAATCTTGCACATACGACATTATATAATCCAAGTAAATTGTAAAGATCTCACCAACATCTATTAAAGACCTGAATCTCATGTCTAGAGTCCTCCTAGACCAAAGCAAGATGCCTTAGAGCCTTTCTACCAACATCAGAAGCAAAGCATCCAAGTCAAGCTCCACCTTTTCCTCTCATGCTCACGACCGTACTCATTTTTGCCCCCTTTTCTATAAATTATTCCAAATAAGTGCTATGCCACTTTCTTGAACGTGGATAGTGGATTAAATAGGGATGGTTTTGGTGAAAATTTGAGATCAATTGGATCTTTTTCCAATTTGTTATGATTTTTGGAAGTTGACATATAAAATCTGCCTTTAAAAACTTGGACCAGAAAATGATCTGTCTTTCACTCCTAATTCGATCATGATACTCATGAATTAGAGAAAGTGATACAAACGAAAATGGTTGCCTTTTGAGTCAGCTTTCCAACAAAAAAAGAATCACTCCATTTGGACTAACGGTTTGAGAGATATGGCTAAAATAAGAAGGTGGATTTTTCTTGAGATCCTTTCCAACTAAAAAAATTGTTTTTATAAAAAGACCAAGCTTCCTTTGAAAGCTTCTTTATTTTAATATATTTGGAGGCTTATATTAGAAGCCTCTTTTATTTATTTATATTCATTATCTTGGGGTGGAAGCTCTCTTTTATTTATTATATGTATTAGCTTATCTTGGAAGCTTTCTTTTCTTTAATATATATATATATATATAAACTATTTTTTTAATAATAAGATCTATCTTATTTATACATATGCATACTTAAGTGTACATACATGTACATATATGCACTTCCATGCCAAAATATTTATAAATATATGTATACACCAAAGTGCTATGACATACCCGACAACTTTTAGTCGACGAAACATCGAAAATTCGAAAAACGAATTTCGGTCACATTTTCAATTTTACATTGAACTAAATATTTTTGTAAACTGAATTTAAAAACTATTTCATCATCACTCATTATTATTTAAAAGAGTTATTTTAGTTACAAACTCATCGTTTTGATATTTAAAATTAATTAAATATCCACAAATTCAAGCAGTAAATTTTCGGGTTGTTACACAAAGCATCTACATGCTCTATAAGATCGGCTCCAGGCTTCATCTAATATGAGTAGAGTTGTTGTTGAAGAATAATCTGATTGGTGGGAGACTTGTCTTGGTATACATCTGATAATGCATCCCTTAATTCCTTTGCATCTTCTTCTGAGAGAACTCTCGAAGAACTTCATCTTAAAGACTCAATTGGAGAGTTGTAAGGGCTTCATTTTCCATCTCCAAAACATCCGCTTCAGTGTCAATTCAATTTCTCAGGCACAGAAACAACCTTAAAAGTCTTCTCCTTCTTCAATACTGTCTCTATCTTCATCTTCCAAGTATTAAAATCTCATTTTTCATCAAAACGTAAAACATCATAATTGACACCAGTTCTACCAGTAGGCTTTTCAGAAGTAACGATTAATACCCAAGCGGAACAATAACACTAGCTCCAATATCAAATTGTTCAAAATCGGATTGAGCAGAAGCGATTTATGATCCGGATCTAGTATTGCCTATTTGGATACCAATGGAACTCAAATTCAATTATGCAATAACACAAACAAAATAATGAAAATAAGAGACACAGAAGATAACGTGGTTCGGATATAAGTATCATACGTCCACGGAGATCCAACAACTCATTTATTCAATCACCAGAGATAATAAGCCAATTCTATTATTAGAGAATTACAAGATGTGGAGACTCTCTCTACTCATACACTAAATTGAAGAGATTACAAAATGGAGCACTCGAAATAGAAAACCCCAATTTGATTTAGCTAGGGTTTCTATTGATTACAATTATTGAAAATCTGATTGATTCTCTAATCTCTTGATTAGGAAGATAATTAGGAGGCTATTTATAGATGCACTAATCACCCTAGGCCATCTGATCACTTCAAAAGAATCCATACCGTCAATGAAGAAGAACCAAGTACTGCAAGTCCAAAACTACCCCTTCAACGAACGTATCAGTCAAAACCCTGCAAAGCAGAATAATTTCGTCTCAAACGTCTGACCAATGGGGTCAGACGTCTAACTCATTTCTCGGGAAAAACTTTTGAGAAGATTCAGACGTCTGACACCAATGGTCAGACGTCTGGCAAAGATTTCGATATGTTTTCCTGAACCTTGTCAGACGTGTGACAGGTGACCTCCTATAAGCAGCACACTCCTTCTCCACTCCGACTTGTTTTGATCTCCACTTCCTCCAATCGACTCCCGACTTCTCCAATACAAAGCTCTACACCATATCTTCAATTCGAACACTCTTCAGCACATATTTGAGTCACATAAAAACAACAAACGCATATATAAACGAGGAATGAAGCCTATTTATGAACATTGTTTTTGCAATATGTAGAAAGAAAAGATTAGACGTGGAGATTCAATCAATTAAGGAAAATTTTGAAAACCAACATCACAATTATCTATTTACATTGAAAAGGTTTCAAGATAATTTGGGAATTAAATTACTTAGTCTCCAAGTAACGCCTTCATCCTTAAGTCTTTGTATAAATGAAGACAATTCATCTTCGTACCTATGTGAAAGAATCCTCTATTATCCTCATATACAATAAACCTTAATTTTCACAGTCAAATCAAATTAGAGATTGCAAGTGCAAATAAGTCTTTGAATAAATTGATTATTCAGTTAATGATTATAGATTAGTCTCTCCACATTTCTACACGTATTTTTTGTAATCTCTCTCTTTTACTCTCTTTCACCAATAAAATGAAGAATAGTTGTTGGATCTGTAGACGTAGGCAATTTGACCGTACCATGTCAAATCTGTGTTTTATGTTTTTTTCATTTTTCTTTGTTTGGTGATTATTGTTCATTGATGTGTGTTTATTTTTTGGAGCAGGTTATCTAAAATCAAAGTAAACCTTAGTATATGTTGCGAGTAAGAGAAGCTGAGTTTGTTGCAGATGGTTAGTTGAACATTATGTATACATACTGTATTGCTTTTATCTGAGAAATTATGAGTTATGCATAATGTGTTATATTTACCAAAACATGTTTATGGATTGTTGTTAATATTATACTAACCAAACTTTGATGAGCTATTCATAGAAGTGGCCGGTTCTAGCTTATCCAATTTAAAGCGAATGTTTGATGTTTTACTACATCATCTGCATGTGGTTTTTTGATGACTTTATTTTCTTTCATTTTTCAATAACAAGCACTTTTTGTTCAAGTGAAGCCTAAGTTGTTATCTGAGTGGAAAAGTAATTTTATTACTATTATTTTGTGAACTTGATAACTGTTATTATAATATGTTCGAGATTATCTTAAAAACTTACATTAGTATGCTATCACTTTATCATTTTTGGTAGACTATTAAGACTGTTAGATGTTACTTCAATTCGAAATGGTAATGTTGCTAAACTTTGTAGTATTTGAATTTTAATTGATTTTCAAAGAAAGCATACAAGTTGCGTGGAAAGTAAAAAAGAGCTTAAGGTTTAGTCGTTTTCAAATAAGTAAAAATGTAAATGATGCAACAACTTAGAGAGTCTAACTTTTAAGACGAAACTCGTACGTGTAGCACGAGTTCACACTGGTTGTATCAAGTAGCAAGGTTTATAACTAAAAAGCTAGGAATAAAAGGCCTCGCAATTGTGATGAAAACCGTGAAAAAACTAGTGTAATATTTTAATGATTACGTGATCATTTTTTTAACCTGTTTTCTGCCAAATGAAACACTAAAAAGAATTAGTTCACACAATATTCGTCATGTTAGATACATGAGTGTTTTTGATGAGCAATGTGCTTTCTTCCTATAGTTAGAAGGACAGCATAGTGCAATTTCTCGTTCATCCACCTAATCCATGATGTATTCTTTTTGTGTTTACTTTATCTAACCCACTGCCGGGAGAAGTCTAATGAATGGCCAGGGATTATTAAACAGGGATAGTTGGTAAATATAATATATATTAGCATCTAACAACGTAAACAGTAAATGGAGATTTTTTTTACTTGCTGTACAATGCAGGTGAACCTATGATCAGTTTAGCTAAAAGACCTGTTATGGCTAGTTCTTTTGCAGAGGATAACATGGTTAAAGTTTGTATTACCCGTATGACCAAGTTTAGCTTTCTAGTATTCTGTTTTTATAATTATTAGTTACTCTTAATTAGATGTGCAGAACCCTAAATTATCTCAAAGCCATTGCAATGTTTTCTGCTTAGCACACATTTTGCAAATGAAACTGTGAAAGAAGTTAATATTAGTTGCTACCCAGCTCAGGGATTGGTAAAGACAGTCAGTTTACACAAACAAGATAGTGCATTATATTTAAAATTATAAGGTTGTATAAATTTATGCATCTTTGTCATATAGGGAATTCATATCATTAAGGATCTGGACAAAGTTGGTAAGTTAGGTACCGCAAAAGGTGATGGTAAATGTACAAAGACTACACAATTGATGTCTACCTTGAGGTTTGGATAAAAACAATGAAATCATCTGAAGTAATGTATGACAACGAAGAACGTGGCTTACCCAAATTTACAACTACAAACAAAATGCTAAATATTTGATGTTTCAAAAATCAACTTCACAACTGCTAGTATTCTTCAGTATTGCCAAAGTAGCAGGAAACTAGCAAAAGCTCGTATTTTGGTCTGAGTAAAAAATCCTATGGTGAATGTATATATATGATCAAATAAGTATATGCTTATTGTATGAAATATTATTTGCATTAGGTTTAGATATGTGGTTGAATTGAAATAAGTATATATAGCATCAACTATCCAGATCTCTAATATGTTCTGACATAATTGAAATGAATTCTTTTGGCTTGATAGCAGCTACAACAATACAGCATTTAAAACCGCGTAAAAAAATTGCAAATATTTATAATCTTTTTATGCTGCTGTTTGGAACGTCATTTTTGTCATGTTGTTCATACCGTATTATAAACAGTTGCAATTTGGTATGGAAGCCAACGTAAATTCTTTACGTACAATATCCTGGTTTTTTGTGATATATACATGTGGTTTTTGAGATATGCATAACTGTCTCATTTAATTTTTGTCACATGACATTGCTTGAGCCAGTTGCCAAAACTCAAAACAACACAGGTACAAACGTAAACAATAGTAAATGTTATTATTTTTCAGGTGCAAAATATTCAGAACAATATATTATTTTTCTTTGCGGGATTCAGGTACGTTAGCGTGTGAGTAGAAAGAAAAATATGACACAAGTAAAGTTAAACAAACAGCTCATCAGCAATTAAGGTAAGGGAAATGCTCACAGCTGTGAATATCAGTTTTCTCATTTTGGCAATGTATGAAATTTTGGTTTTTGCTGTTTTAAGTCTTGGGTATCCAAACTTTATGCCATCTTTTCAAGTGATAAATGCTTTTGTTGCATATGATTGTGTATATTCACACCTTTATTGAAAAAATGAAATGCTGTTGAAATATTTGTGGGCAGCTTTGTTGAAATTTTGGTCCCATCCATTTGTTTTTACTGTAATGTGATATCTCTGCATCCAACTGTTGTGTCCTTTTTTGATTTTCTCTCTATCTGATTGCAGGGAGCCATCAGAACTCTCAACTTACCTTCCACTGCAGTCATTATTATTGCTGCATTTAATTCCTGATTTTCTCTTTTTCTTTATATATTTCTAACTTTGGCCTTTTCATCCCTCCCTTTAATCCTTATATCCATAACATTCAGTCAGTTGCCTTTTCATAATGGCTCGGCTTTTTTTCTTCTTAGTGTTGCTGCTTTTAAGCTCTTCTCTATTGAAGTATTCTGCTGAAGGTAAAGTTTAAAATGTTCTGTAAAGTTTATATGAGAAATACAACATATTTGGTCTGTTGTCTAAACTTTGTTCTGTTTACTTCAGGTAGTAGACAATTATTGGCTAAGTCTTCAAAACTTTTCAAGGTAATTTCTTTTGTTATTGTTTACTTTTTTTACCTGCTTTTTTCTTCTTCTTTATGCTCTTAACTTCAGTAACATGCAAATGCTTTTACTTGGCCACAATGTAATAATATTTTCCAAGAAAACCTTTATGTACTTAAATGCTGCCTACTTCTTTGCACTAAGTTCAGCATCAATATGATAATTCTGCTACAGGAAAATATATTTTGACTTTGAATTTGGAAAAGCTGACATGCATTATTTTGCATATATGATTAGAAAGCAGAAACTGCAGAAATGGTAATGGAAGGAGCAATGATCGGATCGAGGCCACCTCGGTGTGAAGAAATGTGCAGTTCATGTGGACATTGCGAGGCGATTCAGGTGCCATTATCACCACAGAAGAAAGAGCAAACAACGGCTGGAAAATCAAGAACAACTATCAACTCTAAAGCGGATGAGTATGGTTCAAACTATAAGCCCATGGACTGGAAATGCAAGTGCGGTGGCATGATTCTCAATCCTTAAGCAAAAGATGAAGAACTAAGTATTTGATTGTTCATAGATATAATCTGGATATACCACTTTATTATTTTATTAAGATACTAAAATCTTTAGCAAATTGTTGGCATCTGTTTGCTACTAGTATCGGCTGTGGAGTTTGATTATTTTTTTCTCTTAAGACTCCACTTGTTTTTGCTCGTTATCTTTGTTTTGCCACTGAATTGTTCTCATAACTTTTCTGTTCAGAACTATTTTATGAACTTGGATTTGTTTTTTGGATCAAAGTCATGTTTTTGTCAGAGTTCAAAAGGGTTGATGCATATTTGATTTGATTTGTTTGAATATATTAAATTTTGTTTTCATAGGTATTTTTTTATGATTTTTATGTCTTTATTGTGAATGAATGATTAATAGTGTACCATAGTACTTGTAAATTTTCAATCAGCTGTTCACAGGGAAAAAATCTCTTCCTTGTGTCATATGTAGAGTGGGCACATCCTTTAACTTTCTTAGCTGGAAAGTAAGACAATTTAATATACTTTTCTTTCAAGTTGGATAATTTTTCTATTTATTCTTTTAGAGCATTCCGGCAAGAGGACAATTTGGACGTAAAATATATTTTTTTTACTTTTTTTAATTTATTAGAAAAAAGACAATAAAACATTAAATGGGTTTTTAAAATATGTTTAAAGCTA
The DNA here is from genome assembly GCA_030737815.1 of Allium fistulosum. Taxonomy (NCBI): domain Eukaryota; kingdom Viridiplantae; phylum Streptophyta; class Magnoliopsida; order Asparagales; family Amaryllidaceae; genus Allium; species Allium fistulosum. The sequence goes on from JASFAW010000015.1 coordinate 7,435,644, forward strand.
AAAAGGGTTTCAGAAGCTATATAATTTATTTTTTTAAGTATGATGGTTAAAATATTGTAAAACTATAAAAACGAGGTTCTAAAAATCGTTCAGGGTTAAATTTCAGAACCTCCCCGTACTAAGAAGAAAAAAGGAGAAATTCTCGCTTTCTTTATTTCACCACGCTCACTTCCATTGCTAGAATTTGAGGGGAAAAAAGGAATTGCTACCATTCTTAGCTTTCTTCGAGTTGCTACCATTCTTGGCTTTCTTCGAGTTGCTACAGATGCTCTTAGAATGAAAGTTGATCAAAATTAATTGTGCCGTATTGTACTTCTTATCAACAATTTATATATATACACACCATGTTGTACAATAAGTCTAACACAAGAACTAAGATAAGAATAAAATGAAGTAAACTGAAGTAGTGTTTGTATTTTTTAAAACATAGCAAGAAGTCAATAAGTAAATGCTCTGCTTGAGAGTTTGGTATCGATTACGAGGGATTTTAAGACTTTTAATTTTGATTGTTGATGATCGTAGAAGTTTGATTGGTTTATACAAAGTATTGTCATTATCGCTAAGCATGATTGGTTTATACAAATTGTTGTCATAATCGAGCGGCACATGCTTTATATTTTAATATATGTACATTGATTTTAAAAATTCTTAACAGAAGTATTATTACATATATATATCGTTATATTTATTCTCTAATTAAATTTTAGTTTAGTAACTAATTTTTTCAATATGATTATTAGAAGTATAATTGAAGGAAAAAAATAAAACTCTCTTAAAGCGTACTTTTTTTATGGTTGTTAATTATCATTAAAATTATACTAAATTGGTTTCCATCGGTTTATAGTTGATAATAATCGACGAGAACAAAAATTACGAGTAAAGACTAAGACAACGCTAGAAATTCAAAGTCGTCAAAACTAGTCATGACCGGTAGAAAAAAGAACCTCTCAAGCGGAGCTTAAAGAACAACAACTCATGGTTTGAGCCAACAGGGTTGGCGTAGTTGATTGATTGCTCAGACTACGAGGCCAAAGATTACGAGTTCGAACCATGAAGCTGACAATCCTGTAATAAGTACCCGACGTATGAGTTTGGCAGGCGCATACTTTTCTAGAGTTTACAAACGAACTTTGGTTCTTTCACTACAAGAAACAACAGTATTTCTGACGGCTCTTAAACAACGGTTGTCGTCCGAAAAACAACGATATGACGGAGCCGTCAACGGCCAGCAGAAGGTTCCGTCAGAATTTCGGTTGTTCCTTGTAGTGTCTTGGTAATCCACAAAAAAAAACAACTCATGGTTTAATAAATGTCATACTGATAATTATCCCATTAGAAACCGGTTAGTAAAACCCATTAAGATAATGCAACGATCCGTAATTTCGAACATTTCGTCTTTGAATATTGAAACTTTTAAAATATGGTTAGGTATTATAAATGTTATTTTATAACATTATTAAACATCTTTTAATTAATGGTTAATGATAAGAAATTTATTTTTGGAATTGGTTTACAAAAATAAATACTTTGAAGAAATACTGTTAATGTGACCGTAAATCATTTTGGTATAGTTTTTCTATCGTGTAGAAAGAAATTTTTCGCTCTATCATTTCTTAAAAGGTTGATAAACTTGGCGGATATGTGAAAGAGATTAATTTTTTTCCTTTATTTGGGCATATATAAAAAAAATATTGTGCCATTTCATTTCGTATAGCATTTTCAAACCTATCATTTTTTAAATATCTCAATGGGCGATTCCATCGTTTATAATCGAAAAGAAAAGTTACAATAGGTTTTTCAAACCAAAAATAAGTTTTCTCTTCTTTAAGTTTTCCCAATTCCCAATTATCTTGATGGATATCAAGATAAGAATCTTCGTAAACCGGGCTATCTTTGTCTTCTTTAATGGATCCCTCTTGTTCCTGTTTCGTCTTCTTCGTTTCGTAAGTTGTTTCTACATCGCTTTCTTCCCTTTCTGAGGTTTCTTTCAGTTTCTTAGTACCAATAGGCGATGACATTCTGCTTAAATAGTAGACACAGGTGATAAATAAGAGAATACTAAATATTCTAGCCATAGAATTTCTCAATTCTGACACAAGGTACTTATTAGATCGAATCAAATGATTTTGCCGTATCCAGAATAAAAAACGATTAACAGTTTTTTATTCAAAACAAGTTATCGAACTTTGTGCACATGTCTAAATATATTAGAAAATCATTAATAGGAAATAAAAATATTTTGCACTAGATTACTTTAGAGAACCTTATAGAAGCTTCTAGAAGAAAGTGGATATTTGTGAGTGGAAGGAGATATTTGTTTTAACTTTTGAGATGGAAAGTAGAGCACATGCAAGCACATGGAGGGGGTAATGGGTTTGGCCGGCTAGGAAGGTGAGAGGAGAGGGTTAGCATACCCTTTGTTGCCTATATAAAGCCATCCATAGTTCATTGAATCACTTTTACATTTTAGCAAATTAAAATAAAAGCTCTTCATCCCCTTCTCTCTTCATAGATTCCTAAAAACATATCTACTCAAATTACTTTGACTCTTCACCAAACTCTTGCTAGAAGCCTACAACATCATAGAAACTACTTTCACCAACTCAAAGCTTGAAGATTTTGAGCACAACCTCCGCTATATCAATAGGTCATGAGCATTGGAGGGCATTTTCTTGCCTAGGTCGTAAGCTTTGGTTGAGGTTGGAAGGATTTTGGGTGCTTTCAAGGTTATAGTAGGAAGTGGAAGCTTGTACTTGAGTGTTTTCTTATTGAAGCGCGAGCTAACTCACCATTTGAATGAATTTGAAGTGTATATAATGTTGTTTAAATTATAGTATATGTGTTTGAATTTATATTGTGATATGTGTTGTTTATTCTTGCTTCGAAAAGAAAATGACATATTTAAATAATGGATATGGATTTGTATAACTTTCTATGCCTTGTTGCATAGCCTTGAAACAAAGCACATAGGATTTGGTTGAACATAGGTTGAATCGGACTTGAGTTTGGAGGTGGTTTTATAAAGATAGTCGCTAAAGAAGCACTTCAGAAATGTCTTATGTTTGACATTTTTTATGAATTTTTGTAGAGAGATCCTTAGGGGTTTCTTTCTATGGTTGTGATGTATTTTGTGTATATTGGGTACTTTAAAAGATTGGATGCTAAAAATTTCGTTTGCATATCGAAAATCGATCAAACTTTCAAGATATCAAAACTAGCTCAATTCATAGCCTTTTTTAATAGTCAACCATAGCACTTTAAAAATGTTGTAGTACCTCTGAACCACTTTTTACAGCATTCTGTAAATGCTTAGTTTATGTTTCAGACTAAATGACTTTAAACTTAAGTATTTCTCTTTAATCTTTTTAGTAGTTTTTTCTAGCACGTATTAAAGTATTTTAAAAGTGGATTGGAATTTTTATGTATTTTTAATAATTTATCGTGAATTATTAAAGTAAGATGTTTATTTTTAAATAAAGGAAAACATGTTATTTTTGAAGTTTTAACTAAACTATAAAATAGATCTTTGAAGTAGTATTTTAAATAAATGTTTTAAATCATATTATAAGTATTTTAAATTATATTTTATTTATATATAGCTTTTTGAAAATTAGTTAATGATTTTATTAAAGTAATATAAATCATTTATAATATAATATTGTTTGAATTGTTTTTAAATATCTTAACTTATAACTATATTATTATACATTCATCTTCATCATTTTTAAGAGAGCTTTAAATTATAAACAAATGTTTTGTAAAAGAGGTTTAAGAGATGCTTAAGTGGCTTAACCGTGTTTGATTTGTTTACTTGTTTATGGAATGTGGTTAACTATACTTAACATTAAAAGCCGACGAAGTGGACTCGTCTGTCTGTGAGAGTTAAGAAGAATGTTCGAGTAGGGTTTAGAAACATTAGTGCTTTGACCTACTGACTTCACTCTTGATCGAGGGATAGTCAGTTGAGACGATCGAAAATGTGTTAAGTATACAAAACTAGATTTTCATAAGCAATCGTTCTTGGAACTAGATAGTCGATTAGTTGACTAATCGAACTTGACCGTTAAACTTGGGGATTATATGAAAACTTCATTGCTTCATACGGGTTGAGATCCCCTAGGGAAGAATCATTGGTATGAAACGTCTCTAGCTTTAAGTATTATATGTATACGAGATCCCAGGGGAGGACTCCTTTATATATTGTTCGCTTACTCTCTAAAAGAACCGAAGTTGAGCTTATCGGAAATTTACCAATATAGTTTTGAAGAGTTTGAGATCGGTAAGTGTTTTATTTATCGAGTACCACTTCAAAACTAGTATACGAGTCTATGTTTTGGAAGCGGTTATGAAGTGGAATGCCATAGAGTTGAAATTTCTATCCTATGGTTAAGTCCAAGGGAGAGGTCAACGTTGGACTTTCGAACTAATGTCATAAAGTTGAACTGTCTATCCTAAGTTTAGGTCCAAGAGAGAGGTCGGTGTTAGCATTTGTTGGTCTACTTGTGCTGGAATCCATGAAAAGGATTTCTATTCTATTCGAGTGATAAAGACTCATGTGAGAGATGCCTACGTGACTTTGACATCGAAAATGAAAGAAAATAGAGTAAGATCCAAAACCTGGGGTTTAGCCAACCCGCGATAGGATATATCAACTTCATATCTAGAGCATGCTTATCGATGTTGGTAGCGGGAGTTGATGATACTTGTTCTACATGTTTGGGTGTGGGTTAGTTGTGTTTACCTTAATGATATATTTTATTTAGAGATATACGACGCTCGAAAGGTACTTTCTGACCTATATCAGGAGGTTGGGCTTAGTTTTTCTGGAGATGTCTTCAACGGAAAATACATATGCGAACGTACCTTAGCGGTTTTAGATGTGCTTCTAATATTGTTGTGTTGTGAGATGCAAGCAACACGGTTATTTTTTGATTTATACTCTACACTCTAGACATTCTCTATTATACCACTATATTAACTTAATAAATGACTTGGTTTCTTTCGAGGGGAAAACTATTATGATGATTTGTACGGTCTCAAAAGTTACTGTTATATGGATACATGTATCATGAGTTTTCTCGTACTAGACTTATGTCTGATATATGGATTTTGTTATCCCTAAATTCCCCATGTACTCTTTCGAGAAGGCTGAGTAAAGAAGGTTTTGCTTAGGACGCTTTAGAGTTCAGTAGACGAGCTGGAGGCTTCCATTTATCTATAAATTTCTATTTCTGGTGCACTACTATATTGTATGCATCAGCATTGTGATGACAGACAGTTATAGTTGTTCAAGCTGATGATAGTACTTAAGTTTTGCAACTATAAAATTACTCTGCATTTTGGAGTAACCCTTTGTACTCTCTTTTTGGATATTGTATATACCGTTTCACTGTGACATTCTGATATCATGTTCTTTCTTTCTTGTTCTATTTCTTTTTCTTTTTTTAGTTTACCATAACTATCTGTCTTCTGACACTTAGGTGTTCAGCACACGAATACCGTTGATGTATTAGTGTTGACATTCGAGAGTTAAAAAGTCGGGTCGTTACATTTGGTATCAGATTCGGGTTTAGCGAATGCCTTTTTAACACCCAGTAAAAATAAACAGAAATTAATTAGAACGAGAACTAAATAATATATATATATATGTATGTATGTATGTATGTATGTATGTTTGTATGTATATATGTATGCATGTATGGTAAAAATAGTATACCTTGTTAAAATAACCAAAAATTTAATAAAAGAAATCAAATTAATTATAATAAGGGTAAAAATGGAATTTTCACAAACTTTTGAATTTGGCTACGAAACTTGCACCATTACGTTCGTAGTCATTTTCTGGACAATTTTCATATATAGAGTTTTGTAATGGGAGCTCGTATGAAAAGTTATTAAAGTTTAAAATTTTGGAATCAGAAATAATTAAAATATATAAAAATAGAAAGCAATAATTTAAAAAAGGAAAGTTCTACCGGCCGACACCTTTGTTTGGACCGGTCGACCCTAGTGGCCGACCGCCCAAGAATAAGCAATCGACCGGTCAAGTGTTATTGCCTAAGGTTTGCCGGCCAAAATGGCCCGGATTTTATAAAATTTGATCTAACAGCTGACATCAATTTGTACCCCTATAAATAGAACGTTAATCTCATATAAGAAACCCTTGTCTGATTCTTAGCATACCAAAACTCTGTCTTTTCCAAAACTCAACTATTTACTTCTCTCCAAATCAATTTCTACTTGAAAAATAAAAGTTTAAAAATTTAAAATTAAAGATTACAAAGAAGAGAAAGATAATATAAATGGCAAACAGGAAGGAGACAGATCAACGAAGTGAAGCAGAGGCGATTTCAGGCGGATATAAGGGGGAATGGCTTATTTGAGGTGAGTGAGTTTGTTACTAATATGCTGATTTATACGAATTAGGTTTGTCTATACCCTATTAGATCTAGAATTTAAGCAGAAATACTGTTTATCTAGCAATTTAAATAAATTGGGAATTTGATTGAAATTTAAACTATATGAATATATCATCCCGGTCTGATCCAAATTTGATTAAAGTAAAATTTGAATATAAATTGATTTATATGAACACACTCTCTTTATTAAATTGAATATTAACCGACATATTGATACCCAGTTGATTCTAAACTTAAGTTAACTTGATTTGATGACCTATACACTTATGAAATTATGAACTTGTAGAAATTGAAATTAAGAATTTTGGATATAAAAAATAGGGTTTACTATTAAAATCATACAGGAAGAAAAAGACTAATTAATTAACAAACGAACGGTTGAAAATAAAATTAATGATAATTAGCATCGATATATCAATAGGTTTACTCGGTCGATCGCTCCAATAACAGGCGGTCGACTGGTCATCGACTTTCAAGCGTAGTTTGAACCTCGGCCTAAGGCAATTCAATTAGTTGATAAATTTAAGTATGGATGTTAGTTTATTATAAGGGAAATTATTTCCATGATCCTCGACTTTCGGACATTACGAAACTTGTGAGGTAGTGTACGCAGACAATTTGGTTGGCCTAGAACATATCCATTCAACAAAGGCAATTCAATTGCCGAAATCACTCACCGAAGGTTCCTCGGTAGATGTGCAACACTATTGGTTGATTCCTGGAGAAGCGTGTAGCCCAACATTAACTAGAGGTTCCCCGACGTGGTGCAATAAGTTGGGTGATGTTACCATTGAGCTTGGACATGGATGAGGCGACCTTGTGACGTCTTTGGCAGGAGTCGGCATTGCGGGCTCCTCTCAATGCGTAAAGTATGATATATGCAGTCATAGTTTGGAAAATGTAGTCCCAAGGGCGATATTGTCTGCAATCTTATGTTAGGAGTAGTCCAAAAGGCTATTAGTCCGATCCATAGATGATTTGAGATTCAACTAGTTGTTCGACCCTAAGTGTAAACCTTCACAAGATATTGAGTATAGGTAGATTGAGAGCTATATTCCTTAGGAAAATATGACCGACACTAGTAAGTAATACACAACTCTATATTTGATTTCTTTTATTAGAAAGAGTTCTGTAGCTTGAGTTTGCTCAACAACTAAGGAGTATGCAAGTAATTTATTAATATATATATATGGTAGAGAATAATATTATATAGAAGATTCATAATCTGAGTGATATCGACTTATGGAGTAATGTAATTCTTGTGAATTACTCTTGTAATTCAAGTGTCAGATGCATCGAAAATCATAGTATACGTACATTTACATATGTATTTATTCCTTAAGTCTAGTTAGGGTTTCTTAATGTTCCACCTTTAATTATACATTCATATTATGTGAGTTTTATTATTATATAACTTTTATATTTTATATTACTTATATAATAGCCTTATGTATAACATTATATTAATTAAATCTTATTTAATTAATTTTAATTGATTAACATTTTAATTAGTTTTATGTTAACTTAATATAACATTTATATTTAATATTTATTATATATTATAACCTTTATAGTAAACACATATATCATATACATGAATATATTATTTAATTAATTAACCATGTAATTAATTTATTTTATTAAACAATTTTTAATTAAATTATATTAATTTCAAAATTCATTTTATATACATACATGTATACTTATGTTATTTTAACATTTTAAAAACAACATAATGCATATTATAATATATATGTAATATGTATACATTTATTAATTAATTAACTTATTTAATTAACTTATTTTATTAATCTTATTATATTTCAAAATTAATTTATGTTATTTTTCAAACATTTTGAAAAATCTTGTTATATCATAACTTTTATAATATATGTAAATTAATTTAAATTTAACTTTTAAATCTTATATTTTAAATTTTAATTTTTTTTTGAAAATTAGTCTAAGGCCCACTTCAAATTGGATCTTTTCTATCAGAGAAAATCTTTTGGATTCACTTCACCTTTCAAGCTAGGCTAGAGCCAGATAGGACAGGGTACTTGATTACCCAATTTCAATCATAGACATTACCTTTCTAGACACCGTGCTAAGTGGCTGTGGGCTTAATTAATTAATCCAAATTTGACTAGTTTAGACCTTCGATACCATTGATGGATCTGGGTTAGCACGCAGCAGAAGTTATGAGTGAATTTCAATTTTTTTACCATTTTTGATCATTATTGGGCCTGTGAAGTCTAATTTATTTAGAACATTTCTAAATTTATTTTAAATAAAATATGTATTTTATTTAGATTTATAAAATGATATAATATCATTTAATTTATGATATATTATATATATACAAGTATTGTATACACCTATGTATGTGTGTGCATGAGTAACATATCAATCCGTAGAAGGTATAACATGTCCATGTATAGATGCTGTGATTTACATCGCAATGGACACGTTAGCTCATCCAATATACCAATATATCGTTCAAATGTATGTTTATATACTTTTACTTATATATATACATATATATAATATTATAAATATACATGTGTATGTGAGTATGTGTATTTAGGTATGTATGTATACTATAATTTTATTTAAAATTTTTGTATGGATGTCTGTGCAGTCAATTCCTCGCTTTTGTCCCGCTATACCCCCGATATATCCCGTAGCGGACTTTTGGGGCTACGATTTTTCAATATAGCGGTCCAATTTAGCGGATCCGATATTATCGGATATATTGAGGCAATAATCCGCTATATTATCAATTTTTTTGCGCCGCTATTTTTTTTTATACTTTTGACAATTGAATTTTTTTTACTTTTCCAAAGCAGAGCCAAAATTTTCTTTCACTATTTTACATTCACTTCATTAGCTAAGCCCTAAATCAAAATTTTCAAATTCCAAAATAATGGCTTTCTCAAATTTTCATCGTTCTCTTATCGCTGCCACTCTCTTGTCGTCGTGCTAATTCCATCTTCAAGCATCTACTTTTGCCTCTTTCTTCTATCACCTACTTTGTTCGATTATTTGTTGCAAGCCTACAGCCCATCGACTACAATTTCGCCTCTAATCCACTGTCAGGTAATAGAAATTTAGGGTTAGTTCTTCAATTTTTAATTTTTAATTATATAGCAGCTATGCTTTGATTATGAGGTTGTTGTTACTTGTTGTTCTCAACTCCTATTGCTGTGATTTCTATACGTTTAGTTTTTTAAATTTCAGTCACATATTCTTTTATTTCAGAAACTTATAGTGCAAAAATATACATGAAGTTCACAAAAATAATTTTGAGAAAAAGTCGATCATCATGTCTGAAGAGAACTTTGGCAATGATGGGGAATCTATTAATAACAACTATGGGAAATCAGAAGGTAGAAACATGGGGATTTGGCACAAAGCTATACAGATAGTTAACAAAATAGATTTGGAAGCAATAGATCGCTATAGAAATCACAAATGTTGGTGGTCTTAATTCTATGGGCACATATGTATATGCAAATAATTGAGCCTCAATTAGAAACAAACCGTGAGATAAGCTAGTTCATATATCGAAACAAACAGTCAAAGAATGGATGGTGTTAGGATATTTCAATGTAGTCTTGCTTACATAGGAGAAAAAAGTGGGCTTACATTGAAGTTGTCCCAGGTGGTCGGATTCAACAACTGTGTCATAGATGTTGGGTTACTGGAAGCGGCCGTTCTAGCCTAAAATACACTTTGTGAAGTGGTGAGTCAAAAAATTGCTTGCAGATTGTATAAAGTGCCAGTGAATGTAGAAATGATGACCACAATCCCTAAACTTAAAGTAGCAGTTTTACCTAGCTCTACCAATGACCCCATCCATTGCATATTCAAATTATTGACACCGAAGACCAAAACAAAAGCAAACGTTTCAAGTATGCAAACTACTGGTATTTGTTTGATAATTATTACAATGTCATTAAGATTCAAAATATAGAACACACTGATGGCACTTGTTGATAAACATTTGTCATTTTCATTAAGGAAATTAAAAACTTGTCAAAAAAATTGGGCAAGTTAAATGAAATGATAAATAGACCAATCATATTATAAGCGATTTATTGCAATACTAATAGTTTATGTTATGTTGTTAATTGAAATATGTATATTTATTTTTTCCATTCAGATATGTCTTTAGTCAATTTGAATAATCCACCTGGTGCGGCATCCAATATTTTAATGATAAACTCTTCTGATCCAGCATGGGAATGGGGCGAGTGTCGAGATCCAAACAAAAGACAAAATGTTTGGTGCAAGTTATGTAATAAAGTGATGTCAGGAGGAATTTCACGTTTGAAAGCACATCTTCTTGGCATCAAAGGAAATTGTACTCCATGTCCATCGACAACTATTGAAATTAAAAAAAAATACAAGTCTCGATAGATGAAAATAGAAAGAAAAAAGCTACAAAGGCTAGAATTCGTAGTATTCTTGAAGAGCAAGATGAAGATGAAGATACTGTTGAAGAACAAGAAACTTTTCATGCAAATAATGCAAATGTTGGTACAAATAAGAGAAATAAACATACAAATGTTAGAGGTCCTCTTGATTTTGTCATGGAGCAAACAAAACAATCATCTCTTGATAAAACCAATCCTCATAAGCAAGCATTAAAGAAAATTGCATGGAAAATTTTTGCTAAATGGGGATACGATGTGGGTTTACCTTTCAATGCTGTGCGTACATCAAGCTTTGATGATATGATTCATGCAATTGGTGATTATGGAAGAGGTATTATTATTATTAATATAGTAATTATATTCAACTTATGTTACTTTCCTTAGCAAATGTTCACCAACAATTTAACGTCCGTCTATAATTCATAGTAAATTGTAAATATTCCATAAAATTCTAAAGTTTTAGTATGTTGTTCCTAACTAATATGCACATCTATTTTGAGAATTTCATACAAAAATATTATGTTTTGATAGGGTAAACAAAAATAGTACAGCAGGTGTTTCTGGATTGACTTTAAAGTAAAAATCTGCTGTTAAACACTTCTGTAAACGATTATTTTCACGCATCAAAATAAATTATTTTTCAACGAAATTTTTATAGAATATGTGCGTATGAGTTAAAAACAACATATAAAAATTTCAGAACTTTATCAATTATTTTCGAATTGATATGAATTTTGTACCAAAAGTCACTGCTGTTGTAAAATCTGGGCAAATATATCTTAATAAACAACCGATTTCATCCACCAAATCACAATATTTTTCAGTGAAATTTTTGTAGAGTATGCACCTTTATGTGAAGAACAACATATCCAAAATTTAGCAATTTAGGATTTTTCCACAATTTCTTATGATTTTCAGATTTGTTTGTTGTTTAATGGTTGTAATATTTTTTAGGAATGTCCCCACCAAGTTATCATCATTATCGCGCGACCTTATTGAAGGAAGTATTGGATGAAACAAAGGAATTTGCCGAATCTTTTAGAAAATATTGGGAAATTTATGGATGTTCTATAATGTCTGATTTTTGGACGGATACCAAAAACCGATGTTTGATCAATTTTTTGGTTAATTGTCCGAAAGGAACAATTTTCTTAAAATCGATAGATGCAACCAATCATGTTAAAGATGCTAACCTGATAGTAGGAATGATAAATGATGTGATTTCATTTGTCGGAGAAGAGAATATAGTTTCAGTAAGTTTCTTTACCTTTTTCACTTGTTTTTTAATACAGTGAATAACATAATTCTTTCATATTTGTTAACAGTTTCAAACTGACAATGGATCTAACTATAAGCTTGATGGATATTAGAACAACAGCATCCAAATTTATTTTGGTTGCCATGTGCGGCACATTGCATTAATTTAATGCTTAAAGATATTGGAGAACAAATGGAGAAGATAAAATCCACACTAGCTAAAGCAAAAATTGTGGTTGGATTTATTTATAATCGAGCAAGAGTGCTAGGATGGTTTAGAAAGTTGAGCAATGGGAGAGATTTGCATAAGTCTTGTGTAACTAAATTTGCTTCTTCATTTTATACAGTACAAAGCATGATGGAGAATAGAGTACAAGTGCAAGTGTTATTTGTCTCTGAAAGATGGAGAAAAAGTTCTTTCTCGTCAATTGAAGATGGTAAAAGGGTCGAAAGAATTGTAGGGAGAAAATTATTTTGGGACAATGCTTTGTATACTTGTCAAATAATGAGTCCCTTTGTTGATGTATTAAGGTTAGTTGATAGAGAAGAGAAGCCATGTATGGGATATATATACGAGACCATGAGTAGAGCTAAAGATATTATAAAGAAAAACTTGGGCAATGATCATAGAACATAGAACATGCACACGAGTTTGGAATATCATTGATAATAGATGGAGTGATCAGTTTCATCGACCACTTCATGCAGGTATGTGAATGACATTATTTATTTTATTTCAAGCAAAAATTTATATTACTTAATTACTAATATATCTTATATTATGAAGCTGGATATTATCTAAATCCTGGCGTTTATTACAAACAAGCTCAAACTCAAATTGAAACCAATAGCGTTATCAAAGCAGGTCTATTTAAATCAATGGAGAGGCTTATTTCGGAATCTGAAGTTGATATGGCTATGGATCAGTTGCGAAACTATAGAGATACTATAGGTACATTCGGAATGAAAAGCGCCATAAGTCGTAGAGATAAAATGCAACCATGTAAGTTATGAAATTTATATTTAAAGTCAAGTGATTTGGAACATTTGCACACTATTTTATATTTACTTAAAATGTAGACGAATGGTGGATGCAATATGGAAGCGACACACCAAGCCTAACGAAGTTTGCAATCAGAGTTTTGTCACAAACATGTAGTGCTTCGCCATGTGAACGTAACTGGAGTGTGTTTGATCATGTAAGTGCTTGCTTATGGCTGTTTTATTCATTGCATATGCTTTTTTTTCATTACATATGCGTTTTTTTCATTGGATATGTTGTTTCTTTCCCCATTGCATACGCTTTTATTTTTCATTGCATATGCTATTTTTTTCATTGTATATGCTGTTTTTTTCATTGCAGTTGCTTTTTTTTGCATTGCAGATGCTTTTTTCATTCAATACTACGTTTTTCCAGTGCAAACGCTTTTTTTTTCATTGTATACGCTATTTTTTTCCATTGTATATGCTATTTTTTTCATTGCAGATGTTTTTTTTGCATTGCATATGCTTTTATTTTCCAGTGCAAACGCTTTTTTTTCATTGTTTATGCTATTTGTTTTCATTGCATATGTTGTTTTTTTTTCATTCATTTGTTAGCCATTGCATATGCCAGGCATTTTCAAGCAATGCCTTCATTTACTATGCAATGCCAGGTGCATTAGCTCAAATATCAAATGGTAGGCTAAAAATTAGTTCAAAAACCAACAGTTTTGAGTCATTCCATTACCAATATATTACTGTGCTCAAATGTTTTTCTTAATTTTTTTTAGCATGTTTAATTAGTTCTTGGTATTTGCATATGCTAGGCATTTGCATATGCTAGGCATTTGCAATGCAATGCCAAGCATTTGCAAATGCCTTGCTGGCATGGCACTGCAAATGCCTTGCCTGGCATGGCATTTGCAATGCCCAATGCTTGGCAAATGCCAGGCATGGCATTGCCAATGCTTTGCAAATGCCTGGCATTTTCCAGGCATGGCATTGCAATGCCAAGCACTTGCAATGCAATGCCAGGCACTTGCAAATGCAATGCCAAGCATTTGCAAATGCCTTGCTGGCATGGCACTGCAAATGCCTGGCATGGCATTTGCAATGCTTGGCAAATGCCAGGCGTGGCATTGCCAATGCTTTGCAAATGCCTGGCATTTGCCAGGCATGGCATTGCAATGCCTTGCAAATGCCTGACATGGCATTGCAATGCCTTGCAAATGCCTGCCAGGCATGGCATTGCAATGCCTGGCAAATGCCAGGCACTTGCAATGCCAGCATTTGCATTAGCATATGTAATGCAAGGCATATTCAATGTCTGCATATGCTAAATGTGCAAATGGATATTTCATTTCTTGTTTTTTTTAAATTAATGTGAAACTAACATCTATGTCTTTATGTTCTCTTATTTCAAAATTACAGTTGCATTCCAAGAAGAGGAATTGTCTACATCAAGAAAAACTGAACCATCTTGTTTACATTCAGTACAACCAAAAGTTGGAGAGAAGATTCAAAGAAAGACTTGCCGATGGTAGTAGTGATCCAATTCTTCTAAAAGAAATTGATGAATGTGATGAATGGATTATTCCAAGTGAGGAAGAACTTTAAGATTCCATAGCGGAAGGCGATGATCTCACATTGGAGCAAGCTCATGTGATAAGGAGTGGAGATGAAAATGAAGGTCCGAATACTAGAAGCCATGCAAGGAGAACATTGTTTGCCAATGATCATAGCAAAGAAGATCGAGATGTCGAGTTGGAACTTGGAGAATTAGATGGACAAGATCTAGGGGAAGGGGAAGACGATGAAAATGAATTTATTGACATTGACATATAAGTTTGTAGTACACCTTAAATTATTGTGTTTTGGAGGATGTACATCTTTAGATGAAAACTAATCTATGTGGATTTTGGCATCTAATGTTTTTGCATTTTGCTTGATGCCTTGCTTTTAAGTTTTATTATAACTTCAAAATTGATGTAACAATGAGATATACTATTGATTACTATAACTAGTTCTAACTTTTAAGTCTCAATTTTGTTTACTTGTTCTTTTCTCATTGAGGTTACTTAAAGGAATGTATCTATTTATGTTTTTTTTCTAATCTTAACTAGAATCATTTGATAGGCTTATGTATGTGGAAAACATAATAATAACGGACTGACAAAAAATTAGTAGTAAAATTGCTAGTTTATTAACGCTTTATCATCTTTTATAATATATTCGTATATATTCTTTAAGATTAACAATAAATTAAATTTATGTAGGTGAAATGTTAATGATACACTTGGTTAATGCAACTATATGTTAAAACTCATTTGAAATAGAAATTCTTACGTTATTAAAAGTCGTCTGCTATATCCCGCTATATCCTCGATATATCTCCGCTACAACTTTTCACCCTTCAACCGCTATGGAGCCGCAGAGCGCTTTAACTGCACAGATGGATATATATATATATGTATGTATGTATGTATGTATAGAATAATAACATTATAGATATATATTTATATGAATATAATTAAATCATTTATAAAGCCAAAAGCAATATATGCAAATATATTTTTTAACTTATATATATCGAATATATATATATATATCTGTATGTATAATATATATATATATATATATATATATATATATATATTTAAAACACACAAAATATATTTTGATAAATATATATAACCAGGTCTTGCGCACAACTCTGAATTTCTTTTTTATTTTTTTTTAAAATATGTCTTATTTAAATATCCATATGGAAGATTTAAAATATTAATAAAAAATCAATTTCGCAACTTCATTTTGAATTTTTAATTTTCAATAAATCCTAAATGACATTTTTTAAGGTTTGAATATTTATTGTATAATTTTATAATGTAAAATAATTTTAAAAACTGATTTTTTTTAATTCACGGCTTTTATTTAAAAATATTTTAAAAGAAAAAATTATTATTTTATTTTTCCACCAGGAGTGTATTTTATGCTAATATAATTATATAAAACATGATTTTCATACTATATTTATATTAATATAATTAATTCATGTAATTAATTGACTTAAATAATATTAAATAATAATAATACATATATATATATATAATATTTTATCACTATCGAAAATATTATATCCTGAATACTTAGCATATAAAAATATATGACCATATTTGATCAATATATGATGTTGTAATTAAATTATAAACTATATATGTACCTATTTAAATATTATATATTAAATCGTTAAAAATAAAAAATTGGTTTTTAATTATAGATTCGTACTAATTTGATACATACCTAATTTTTTTTAAATATCCAAGTATATGCAAACATACGACCAATCTAATTGTGACGATAATTTTGTATATCGAGATCGTCACCTAATTAACAATATATAACATATATATAAACAATTATATGTAAATATAAATGATTATAAACAAATTAGATCGATACTTTATAACCAAAGCCTGAAAGCACATCTTGAAATGATGATATAAGCTCCTTGAAATGATTTCCAATCCAAAAGATTGCTCGTTCCTAAACTATTGACCACCGGCTATCGATTAGCACTGAATATGATTTGATTTGAACTATATACGAAAGATGGATGGACAGTTTCAGGTTGGCTAGAAATGGAGATGATATGGAGGCTTTAAAAGTCCTTCAGAAGATAAGGGTTGAGATCTTTATATAGGGGAAATGAATGAGAGAAGTTTGGATCTTTACTCATCCTCCGTTCTTCTTAGCCATCCATTTTAAAGCTCTCTAACCCCTCATTAGGCCGCACCTATTGCCCTCTCTTTGAGCCAATCCTATCAGCCCCCTTCATGGGTTCTAAACTCATTTAGAGCTCGAATAAAATATTATGCAATTAAATCCAATTTAACACTTATCGATATTGTATATCGATTAATATATTTATAAGTATTATAAATATATTAATACTATTTGTTCATCAAATCAAAATCAAATTTTATAATTAATATTTCATAAATATTAATTAATTTAATTATTTTATAACAAATACAAATTAATTAAATCATTTGGTCAAAGGAATATTCACGTTTCGGTTGTGTGACATGCTAGGTGTAAATTTAGTCAGCGATTAATATCGAACTATTCGAATATTAACGTTCACACATCACTTAGCAGGTGGTGTGATATTTTTGTTAAATTTATCGTTTACTTGGTTTCAGTTAAATTCAATTTTACTTTATTAAGCATTACACGGTTGTGACATTTATTTACACCAATTCTCTTTGTCAAAACTATATCAATTTGAACTTATAGAATTTGGTAATGGTCAAAATTCCAATATCGTTCATATTCAACTCTATAGTCCAAACACAAAGTCCTTGGTTTGACAATTATTATTAACCGAACTACTTTGGTCAAAGATTTTGACTTTGAGTTGACCGTGATACTAACCGCATATAAATAAGGAGACGATTTCTCTCTTGAATAGTGTTTCACTTCCAATACTTTCACTCGACTGAACTATAGTCACTCGTTGGACGTCATGCCGTAATTTAACTATAATCAAAGCATAGTTTCATATTGAAGATCTATAATATTCTCAAGTCAAGAGAACTGTGTAAATCAGTCACATCGATATTTTCTTTTTGACCTTAGTTATATGAGTGGCTCGTGCTACGCACACGGGCAGTTGTCAAGTTTATATGACCATGTGGGTGTTAGTTTTGTTCAGTGGTGTGCTATTGTTGAATTATATTTTATTTATTTTTCAATTTACAATGCATACTAGGTACATCTGTGTTTGATATTCTTTGCTATAACTATTTTTTTCTACTACTTAAAAAGAATGAGCCCGGGAAGATTTTGAAATAGTTTCAATAAATGATGAATTTAAGCATTTAGATGCACGTAAAATGAAAACCGGGTTCAAAGTAAAATGGCTTGGAAATATTTGGAATGACATCGGTAAACATAATTTTGTCTACTGTTTTAGGATTGTGTAGAACATGAATAAAACTTTCTAATATTTCTCCTCTTTCAAGTATAAGACATATGAGAATTATTAGAAATATAAAGCGAGGGGAGTACCTCTTGGTCAATATTCCAAAATCAATCGTGCAATATATGAGAGTATGGAGAAATTATCAAACTTGGTCTCAATACTACAGATAATGCATCGTCAAAAATCCATCACAGATAATAGAAATTTAACTTGTTTGACTTTATTAGTGAATACCCACAACTTTAATTCAAATTTACCTTCCCTGCATCTCTTGCTCACTAAGCTTGTTACACAACATATGTAGTGATTTTTTTTGTTCACACGATAATGTTCTATACACTATACAAAGTGAATGTAAAATGGTCTTACAACTGCAGCTAGCTTTTGAGCTTTTTGTGCTCCAATTTTGCACAGCTTCGATTCTTTCTTCTCTTTTTGTGCTTATCTTGTTTCTTGTTTCATAGCAGCCTATGCATGATACATCATAATAATATTTATTAGAATTCTGTAAGTGATGTATATGCATATGCATATAAAACTCTAGATAATACACCAAAAATAGCTACAAAATTTAAACAAAAAGGACTATATAATGGTTATAAAACTCAAATTTGTTATTGTCTGACTTAATGATCCTAAATTCAATGCATTATCTTCTTTTAAAGTTATAATAATCATAATACAGTTTAAAAATGTAAGTATCAGAAATGTATGTGTTGGCCTAATGCCTTTGGATATTATTTATTCTCTTTCTATGCCTCTTTGATTGAGAGTTTTGTTTCCTACGTTTCAGTATTCAAGTTGCATTCTACTGCTTCCACTTCTGCAATAGACTTTTCAATGTTCCAATTATTACCGAAATTAATAGAGTACTTTGGTCCATGTAATCGACATTAGATGCACGAGAGTAACGGATGCGGTGGTAACCGTATGAGAAACGGAAAGCAAGGACATTTTTGGAATTTCAAAAGGACACCGAGTAAATTAGTTCAACGAATTTTATTTATTAGTAGTAGAGATTAACAAACAAAAAACTATCGATTGAATCTTCCATAGTTATCCAATAAATATCAGTACATAACCCTTAGGTTCCCCCAGTAGTCATGAGTAATACACGACCCAACATTTGAAGAGCGTTACGCATTCTAATCTTAACGGATACATCGACATCCAATCTCGATGTATCTTAACTAGGAATATTTAAAATGATGTGTTTTATGATATTGTGATATAATACTCATGATTAATACTATTTGTAATTACCGTCACAAACACGTCATTTATGAATTTCTTGTTAAATATATCTTAATTAAATATTTAATTATTTATAACACATTATAACAAATATATAACAGAAAGAAAAACAACTTTATTACGAGTGAGAATTCATTACAAAGTTAACTAATTTACAATAAATTACAGAATTGCCCTAGAGCATACCCCTAACTCTATCAAACAAATCAAAAGATCGACTTATAATCAAACGTCTTTTAACAAGAAATGGATGAACTTAGTTAAAATTAGCCAAGCTTTATTTAAATTACAATCTACTATTAGGTTTACTAACATAATAGCGAAATTTTTATTTTTAATAAAAAGGACATGCAACGCTGGGTAGCACTACCGTACTAAATAAATAGATATAGTAGAAATATCCTGCTAACAAGCCTAGCCGGTGACCAAATTAGCAGTACCAAAGTCTGAAGATACACCCAAACTATAAACATAATTCCATCATCAGAGCATAGAGCACCAAATACACAGCAACTACTAGAGTTCTAGCATAAATATGTACATACATAACCATAGTAATATGACAATACAAAAAGACTACCATAGCCATAAGATCCAGCTAAGCAATCGACGCATATTGTTACTCCCCTCAGATTCCACATGATTGTTACCATTCAGCAAGAATTGCAAAGGCCATATTCCATTACCTTGAAGAGGGTGACCAGCAGATCTGGAAAGATGATGACAACTTCTGCAAACTAAAGCAGGTTGCGAACGACTCGCAGGAACATCAGGTGGTGTAGCTTCCAACTAGAGAGTAGGATAAGGCGGAGCCAAGCCAAGGCTCATTACAAAATCAAGGTCCATATCCTGCTCCAAGAGCTGCTTCTTTTCTTCGGAAGCCATAGAAAAATCTGGCTGGATAGGTGACCACCAAGAAGGTCCGAGAAATGCAGAAGGCTAAACCACCTTATTTGACACAATTGTGACCACTTTTTTTCCCTAACTGATCTCTTCCCTTCTTTGCTGAATGAGAGCTTCCTTTGACATAACATCGTCAGGAAAGCTAAGATGTGGGGTAGGAATGTCAGACTAGGCCTTAACCCCTTCATCACCGAACATGAAAACTTGCTTCTCGGCCCAGTACCTACATAAGTAAGCCTCACCTAAAATGATGTCAGAAGGCGCAATTGGGGGATGCTGGTGAACCCAATGGTCGAATCCAATTTTGAAATTATGCCCAAACACCGCTATCACCAGAGACCTAGGCACTTCAGCACTCATGTCCAATCTAATCTTCACAAAAGTGTGTCTGCGATCGAATGAAGCCCGGTTGCAGTGATCAGTTGCCAAGACCTCCCTAGTTGGGTAAATGGTTGATTTGAGCTCCACATCATCAAAGAGAAAGGGGAAGACCGGATGCACGGATCCAAGAAGGGTCAAAAAATTGATGGCGGTAACATTGACGGTCGAGAGACCACTGGCAGGAAAAAACTGTGCTGCCGTCCTTGTGAAAAAAGCCCTTTTTTCACTGCCACAGTTAGCAATTGAGGATCAGGGAAGCAAACTATGAAAGAGCGAAGACATACGAGTTTTATTGTCCTCGACCGAGATTTATCTTCCTGTGAAAGGAAGCGACAACAGGAACCACGATATTTGATGAGTCGTGGGACACGGCGGTCGCGAAATTAGGGGAGAGTTAACAGGTGACGTGTGAGATGAGGAGGCGGCGAAATTGATAGGAAGGATTTCTGAAAATGAGATACGAAAATGAATTAGGTTTGCTGAAAATTGAAAATGAAATGAAAGAGGGATGGGCACAGTAAAGATAGAGAGGAACACGACTGTGAAAACAAATGGTATCCTGCTCTAAATTCTATGATTACGCGGTGGTTCAGTTTTTATTATTTTACCGTATAAAAGTGAAATTGTACCCAGAATAGCACTTTGCATTAAAATGCTACGATTAAGGCTTATCGAAGGTCATTTTTTTATAGTGTTTAAAATGAAGTAAAATGGAAGTTTACAAAAGGGAAAATGTTGTGTTTGACACATTCGGGTTGTATTAGAAGTAACTAATACGTCCTTACTAACTGCTTCATATTGTAGAACTGAAACAGTCCCGATAAATATAATGACGTAAAATTTATGTTGGACGCAAGTCCAATATCTTAAATTTAATTTTTACGAAATGTGTTTTGAATCGTGGAAACTATGTCCGTGAACAACGTCGTGGAGTTTTAAAACTAGACTTTGATGTGGGGGGACGTTTTCAGACAAGACTTTAGTTGGAAGTTAAAGTGAATGTAATTCTTGTGTATTTGATTAATTTTGTTATTATTAATTAAATTAATTTGTAAAAATTAACAATATAAAATTAATAATTAGCAATTAACAATAATTTCAAGGAACCATTGCGATTATTTGAAGTAATAAATAATTATTGACAATGAATAAAAATTTTAATAACAAAATGGAAATTTTGTTACGATAATAATTTTTCATTCATGAAAACAAAAGGATAATGCATAAAACTTTGGAATAATATTTTAGTCCTTGTGCTTCTCATGGTTCTGAGAAATAAGTGCGCGAACAAAATTTGATAGCAAGCCGGTGGTGTTAACAACTATCATTGATGTTACATTGTTTAGATTATCAACCTTCGACAAAATCTTTGCCTGCTAGTCCCATCATATTTCTTGGTTTCCACCCATTGTTGGGAGTTTAAAATCGTATGGATAGCAGTAGGAACATGAGCATGAGTAGAAAAAGACCAACGACAGTGTGATGCTTAAGTTTTTAGTCATGACGGCGATGGTGGAGCGGGAGTGAACAACATTTGCAAAGTCTCTAGTTTCATGATATCCACGAATTCATCAACATTTGCCTGATCAAGTACAATGATGTCATGGCTCGGCATTCTCCTAAATGGAAGCGGTATCTTCAAAAAGATTAGCCACCCTTTGTCCTTGCATCCGAGATAGATGGAAGCGTGGAATGAATTTGACCGCCGAATGGACACGTTCCCTATGTAAGTGTTCCTACAGGAGATAATCAATAAACTGCCATACTATAATGAGTTTACTCTTAAAGGTTTTCAAAAACCTTGTGTCTTCTGTTTTTTCCTTCTCTCAAAACCCTCAGCACCAGTACAGCTTTTCTAATAGTATCTCATCCAATCCTCTAAGAATAGAAAGAGTTAGATCAATTAGCTGAATAAACTGATGATTCTAACATGTTTATATAGATTATAAAAAGGTGCAATTGTTCATGAATAGTTATCATGAAAGTATATGGTCATACCTATTGATTAAAAGTCGTATCTCTTTATGGAAGAGAAATGTCTGTTCAGAAATATAGCCGTTATAGGAATTCAGACGTCTGAAAAATAGAATTCAGACTTCTGAAATCGTTCACGTGCAAATCAGAAAGCAAATAGGTCATTTTTGACCTGATTCAGACGTATGAATATTTTCATTCAGACGTCTGAATATTGTGAAACAATATTCAGGTTTCAGCATTCAAACGTCTGAATTTAGCCTGTAACAAAAAATTATCATAGCTCAAATGGTTATAGCACTTGCCTTTTGAACTAGTGACCTGGGTTCGAGTCCCGCTCCATGAAATTTTTGAAAACTTGATTTTTCATTTAAAATATGAATGTATATGTGTGTGTATCATTTTGAGAAGATTTTAACATTTGTAAACTCTATACACGACACTCTATGACTAATAATACTTTGTTTGTCACCTTCGTCTTGTCTCTATCGTATATATCGCTTCTTGTATCTCCATATACATTCTTTCATCCTTTTGTACTGTGTATCTTCATTTTGAACGTATTTGATTATCTCTTTTTGATGCTCATGTACCTGCAAATTAGCTTAGAGATTCTTTGACATAATTGTATAGTTGTTGTCATTAAAATCCAACAATTGAGGTTCTAACATTCTCCCCCTTTTTGATGATGACAACTATACAATTTTGAAAAATATTCATTCTATATAAAAAATAATATTAATATGTTTATAGCTCCCCCTAAGTATAACATCTCCCCCTAAGTAAAATATCTCTCTCTATTAATATGCATATGAATTTCTCCCCCTTTGTCATTATAAAAAAGAATGAGGGAATATAATAAATTATATAAAATATCTTGTAAATAACGAGATAAACTAATTATTAATTATGAAGAAAAAATAAAATAGATTTTACCATATTTGCTGAAGCCCATATTTCATTGTAAGCACGTAATTCTATTAAACGTTTGGAACATTCTTTAAAATTCCAAAATCTATCCTTTTCCTTTTGTTTCTCCGAGTACCTGCAAAAAATAATCATTTTCGGTACCCACTTATTATGTTAGGGTCCAGGGGGTTAGGTCTTAGGAAACCATGCCCATTTGGGTGTGGTTGAACCTTTATAAATATAATTTCCATTATTAACTACTATATCAAAATAATCATCAATGTATTTTTCTCTATTTTTCCAATTAATAGGAGCCCAAATACTTAGGTAATTTTTATTCATTTTTCCTGTCAATGATTTTGTACTTCTAAAGAAATTATAAACATTATCGATCATAGCAATATTTGAATTTTGATTCCTTTTTGGTTGAACTATGGTAGACTTGGATTAAAAATATTTCTCCTATTTTGTTTATTTTTGGGTGGAGCTACTGATTTCTTAGAATAACCTAGTCCTTTCTTATTTAAAACAGATTGGGAATTCTCAATAATCTTAGATAGGTTCTATCTGCCTTTATTGAAGTTAGTCACATTTTTAGTAATGCTTTCTAACTTTGTTTTGAAGCTAGTATTGTCTAGTTCAATCATTTTGATCTTGGTTTTTAGCTCATGATTTTCACAGATAAGAGCATCGTTCTTTTTCTTTTGAGTTTCAATTTCTTGACTCAATAAGGTAAGTTGAGAGTTATCATTAGAAAAAGTATCTTGAAGTTTTCCAAGTTCTTCTTCTAATATCTTCTTTTCGTCATTAAGCATATCTCTCTCGAATTCTGCTTTTCTCTGATTTTCTAGAGCCTCTTTATATTTTCTTTTGAGTCTTTTTAAAGTATCTAATAATTTAGAGTTTATTTCAATCATGTCATCAAAAGTAAGATCATTTACCTCATTCTCTGTAGCCATGAAACAAACATTTGCTTGTTCATTTTCACTGCCACTACTGCTATCTGAAGAAGAAGAATCCGAGTCATCCCATGTTACTGAAAATGCTTTTCTTTTAAAGTTGTCCTTTCAGTTCTTATTATGATTCTTCTGTTCTGGACAATCTTTTTGTATGTGCCCCTTTTTGTGGCAGTTAAAGCATTCTAGTATTGATGAAGATGCCTTATTTGAATTGTTGTGGAAGTTTCTTTTCCCGTTGTTTCGATTTCCTTTTCTGTACTTCAAAAACTTTTTAAAGTTTTTAGCAATGAATGCTAAGTCTTCTCCATCCGAATCTGATTCTTCTTTTTCTGCATGAAATGCCATATTCTTTTTGTCTTGCGCTTGTACTCTTTTAGCCTGCAAATTCACTTCGTAGGACATTAGATTTCGTATTAACTCTTCTGGCTTCATAGTAGAAAGATCATTTGCTTCTTCAATGGCTAAGACATTTCTTTCCCATTCATCCATTAAATAATTTAGGATTTTTGATACAACATCAAAATCAGTAAATTTTTCTCCTAGTCCTAATAGAGAGTGATAAATATCTTGAAATCTAGAGTACATATCATTAATAGACTCATCCTGGTTCATTCTAAAATTTTGAAATTGACTTTTCAACATAGAAATTTTTCTTTGTTTAACCTTGTTAGTACCTTCATGTGTAACTTTTAGTGTTCTCCATATTTGATAAGCAGTTGTACACATACTAACTCGATTAAATTCATTCTTGTCTAAGGCACAAAATAACATATTCATAGCTTTGGCATTTGCAATAGCATCTAATTTTTGTGTGTTTGACCATGGAGAGTATTCAGTTGTAGGAATGTTATACTCAGTTTGAGTGATATTTCATGAATCAAAACCACTTGCTTGCATATAAATACGCATTTGAGTTGCCCAATAGTTGTAATTCATGCCATTGAATAGTGGAGGTCGTCCAGTAGATTGACCTTCTACAAAACTGGTGTTAGTGACAGTGCTGGTGATGTTTTCCATATTAACAAAATATCAAATAACTTTGTAACGGTTATTAGATGCCTTGCTCTGATACCAAATGAAAAGACGGTGTGGATCGTGCTATATGGAATTATACTATACTAGTGCGGAAATAAACTAAGATACTATAGCAATATGAATAAGTAAAATAAAACAAGCACACCGGGAATTTTTATACTGGTTCGAACTTCCCATTCTACGTCCAGTCCCAGACTCCTTCTGGAATTTCACTAAAACAACAACCCTCACTTAACCTGGAGGAACAGGTCTATACAACCCCTGAGCAGCCGAACAGGGACATGAGCAATAGAACGGGATTTCGCCTCAACAGTCGAAGAGGGCTTCACACGCCTGAGCAGCAGAACTGGACTTCAACTTATACATAGAGTATTTGACACAGTGTGTTCTTGATAACACAGATTTGTCTCTTGATAGTACAACATTCCTATAATCTTCTCCTTTTGATATATATATGTGTGTATGTGAAGAATATGGAAGCAAATGAATGATTTTGTATGAACTTGAATACACAAGAGTGTGTTAGAATCAAAGTAGATTAAGAATAGAAAGAGTTAGATCAATTAGCTGAATAAAACTGATGATTCTAACATGTTTATATAGATTATAAAAAGGTGCAATTGTTCATAAATAGTTATCATGAAAGTATATGGTTATACCTGTTGATTAAAAGTCGTATCTCTTTATGGAAGAGAAATGTCTATTCAGAAATATAGTCGTTATAGGAATTCAGACGTCTGAAAAATAGAATTCAGACTTCTGAAATCGTTCACGTGCAAATCAGAAAGCAAATAGGTCATTTTTGACCTGATTCAGACGTCTGAATATTTTCATTCAGACGTCTGAATATTGTGAAACAATATTCAGGTTTTAGCATTCAAACGTCTGAATTTAGCCTGTAACAAAAAATTATCATAGCTCAAATGGTTAGAGCACTTGCCTTCTGAACTAGTAACCTGGGTTCGAGTCCCGCTCCATGCAATTTTTGAAAACTTG
Source organism: Allium fistulosum (assembly GCA_030737815.1). NCBI lineage: Eukaryota > Viridiplantae > Streptophyta > Magnoliopsida > Asparagales > Amaryllidaceae > Allium > Allium fistulosum. The sequence continues at coordinate 7,462,132 of JASFAW010000015.1, forward strand.
ATTTTTCATTTAAAATATGAATGTATATGTGTGAATATCATTTTGAGAAGATTTTAACATTTGTAAACTCTAGACTCGACACTCTATGACTAATAATACTTTGTTTGTCACCTTCGTCTTGTCTCTATCGTATATATCTCTTCTTGTATCTCCATATACATTCTTTCATCCTTTTGTACTGTGTATCTTCATTTTGAACGTATTTGATTATCTCTTTTGGATGCTCATGTACCTACAAATTAGCTTAGAGATTCTTTGACATAATTGTATAGTTGTTGTCATTAAAATCCAACAATTGAGGTTCTAACAATGTTTCTCCATTTTTCATCCTCTTTCCACCAACCTTTTCTTTCTCATTTCGAACTCAAATGGAGTTTTTTTTGTGAAACCGTGTGAATTTTAATGGCTATAACATTCTAGTTGACCATTTTTTCAAATTTCTATCATATCAAAATATCCAATCTTTGCAAAGCAATTTTTCATCTAGAATTTCAAGTCTGAAAATTACCCTTCTTCTTTTGATCATAACTTCTTCAAAACAAATCGAAAATAAGTGATTCTTTTTCAGAAATGATAGAGAAAAGAAATTCCAATAACTTTCTTTTTGAGTCCAATTGAAATTCCGTGAGTAGATAGCCCAAAAATCAGTTGCAAAATGACCTATTTTCGGGTTTATTATTGAGAATTCGATGTTTATCCGAAGTCGCTGCACCTTATCAAATCAAGTCTCGCTTCCTCTTCCCTTCAAGGCCAAGACTATCTAGTGCATTCAGGATTCAAGACTCCATCTTGTTGCTTAGGAATGGAAATGCTATGTCATACTCTAATTTAGTGAAAGTTTGGATTAGGGCTGCACAAAGTATGGGTTGGGTCGGGTTTGACCAAATACTTCACCCGACTCGTATAGGTATGGGATAAAGGTAGTTCAACCCATATCCGACCCTATATAAGGTTGGATATGGGTTGAGTTAAAGTATGGGTTGGGTCGGGTTTAGTAGGGTTGGGTTACATTAATCCAATACAAAAATGAAAATATAAAGAAAAAATTAAAATATAATATTAAAATATTCAGCTTAAAATATCAAATTTTAGCTAGCATAAATTAAATATAACTGATTCACTACAACACATATTTATTAGAATTTCATTATAAAATACATCATACGAAATTAATTCACTACATATTAGAGTAAGAATTTAATTTCAAAATACATTAAATGCTCTTCGAGATCTCTTAGTCAATCCTATGTATTTTGGACTGACATCAAATATGCTTTTTGGTATATTTATTCGAGAATACATAAATTTTATTCTAGATTTTGACTGTTCTAATTTTACATTGGCTGATATTAAATTAGTTTTTTATATAGGGTTGGGTTGGGTTAAAATGGGGTTGGATTGAACAAAATATTTCACCCGACACGTATATAGTATGGGTTACAAATTGTAACCCATATCCGACCCGAGTTAAGATGGGTTGGGTCGGGTTGGTGGGTTGGGTCGGGTTGAGTATGGGTTGTGTGCACCCCTAGTTTGGATAACTTTCGGTGAGTTAATTCATAATCTTTTGGAAAGAACTTTCATTTATATATTGTGTTGATCCTTAGCTATATGTATGTTATATATATGTTGGATCTTGGCATGATTGAAATGTGATGATAAGTGTTAATGTATGGGTTAATGTTAGCACTCGAATGGATGTGTTATTTCAAAGTTAGTAATTGTATATATATTGTTATATGTATACAATTTGTTGTATGAATGTGATGTGTGAATATAAAGGGTTGATGATGAGCTTGACTATAGTCATGATGGGTTGAAAACAAAGTTGAAACTTTGTGTGTAGTAGCGACAGATTTGAGGTCGGATTTGAAATCAAACTCGTTTCAAGAGTTTAAAGTTCAGATTTTGGTTAAAGTTTGCGTAATTTGTTTTAAAGTGCGAAAATTTACTAAGGTATGTTTCAATCATGAAATAGTATAGTTTTAGTAAAGTGACTTCGCTTAAAGGTGGTTTAGAGAAAACTGTAGTCATAGTGACAATCGCTATGGATGTAGGTCGGCAAAGATTTGAATTTCTATTTCAAATTTATTTATTTTTAAATTAGTTTACAAAGTTTTTCAAACTTAATTAGTAATTTTGAAAGTAATTAAGTGGTAATATAATTAATTAATTAATTAAAAGGTAATTAGCACTAAATTGATAATTAAGAAGGTGATTAAATGTTAATCATCACTTAAGTTAAGTTAATGACTATTAATTAATTAATAAAGTTTTAGTTAATGTTTTATATGGTTAAGAAGTAATTAAGTGATTAATAATTATTTAATTAAGATTAATGGATTATTTAATTAATATTTAATTAATTAGGGTTTAACTCTTAAACAATTTGGTTTAACCTTAACCGAGTTGCATTAGGAAGTTAATTAGTACTTAATCAAGTCCGTTAAGCCTAATTAGAGTTTAATTATGATTTAATCTTTATTTAAATTGGATTAATTAAGGTTTAGTTAGGCTTTAAGCTAATTAAATATACTTTTAACTTTTCAAAGGTGATTTTAAATTTAACAAAATGTGTTTTAATCAATTTCCTTTTTCAAAGTAAATCGATTCCATATCAAAGGATCTCTTGTCCGGACCCTTAAGTAACCCATATGATTAGGAGAATTAAATGACATCTTTTAGCAGAACAAAACACCATTCTGCTATAGTGTAAGTGATTTGATTGTGCGTACATGTGTTAAGCGGAATAAATCTCCGTTGTACTATAAATTGATTGAATTGTTTGGACATCTATTTAGCATTATAAATCACCATCTTGTTGTTATGTTATTTGAACTTGTATATGCCAATTAGTTATATTGACGTGTTATTCCCTGATTGGATATGAACTGTATTTACATATATTGTTTATGTAAATAATTGTTATGTGATTTGGGAATCGAATTGAAATTAAATGGTAACTTAAATTAGTATCATTGGAACTGCTAAGAGTCATTTGGAATTTACAAAGTATGGTTTGAATTTACTTTAATTCTTTAAATAATTTGAGGCTAAGGTTTTATAATTGGTTTTTCAAGTTATATAATTCTTATAAAGGTATTTATAAAGGATAACTTGCTTATAGAAAGAGGTTTTTCTAATGAAAAGGGCTATTAAGGTGTTTTACAAATGATTTTTGTAAATGATATTTATAAAGGATATTTTATAAAGGAGTACAGATAGGTTTATTTAAAGAGTTTTAAAAATAGGAAAAAGGTTTATAAATCATTTCAGAGATTTGGAAAGAGGTTTATAAATTAACTTAAGGGTTTATAAAAGTGGATTATAACTTTATTTTGAAAGTTATAAGTTAATTGAAATATGAGATGACCTTTTAAAAAGGGAATTTTTGATAAAGGATATGTGGAATGTTTTATTTAGAAGAAATATTTGGTTATTTAATATGGGATTTGGAAAGAAGAAAACTTTAAAAAGTTTGTAAATATACTTATATTGATAAGATAAGTATATGATTTTGTTTCAAGGTATGAAAAGTAAAATGTTTTGGTAATATACTTATACCGTTGATTAAGAGTTTATGATCAGATTTGGGAATAGTGTTTTAAAAAGATCTTGTGATCAGATTTTATAAAGTGGTTTTATTAATCAAATACAATTAATAAAGGCTTAGTGGATCATATATGGAAATTAAATCATGATTGTACGTTTGTTTATTTGGTAGTTAAATTACCGACTATCAAAGTTGGACCCAAAACGTAATTTTAAAAATATCTAGGAGAAACATGAGAATTATATGGTACAATTACCGTCGAAGGTGCTATACTGTACGTATAAACTCGTTTGTTCTTCTAGGACGAATGATAGGAAAATCCGTCCACAAACAGTTAGGAGGTGAACTCCGCACTTGTCATTTGTGTGATTATTTCCTAAAGAACCGGGTTGAGTTTACTGGAAAATATTGAAAGTTGTTTCGAAGAGACTGGGATCAGATATGTTATTCGGAAACCACTTCGTTCCAACTCAAGCGTTACGAAATGAAGACATCTTGAAGCATGGGATCGAAGACGGAGCCGTTGAAGTATAAGGGCTGCTTGCTACTATTCCTAAAGGTGATTCCAAAATGGATGTAGTAGAAGTAGTGCTTCGGTTTGTCCCTATCATGGACAACTTGTATGGATGAATGTTGGCACTGCATTACTACTTGGAGGGCGGTGTTAGCATTACAAGCGGGACTGCTATTCAGAAAGGTAAAACGTAGCCTCAAATTCCATCAGACGGGAATGACTAAAACATGGGATATGCAGCAGGGTTATGTGGGTCACACTCATTAGGGTATATCATCACCCTTCTAGATATATACACAATCATTAATGAATTCATGTACGTGGGAGCGTTCGGTTAAAGGTTTCAAAACAACCGAGGTGATGATATATTCGATACTATTCAGCAAGGGGCAGACCGGTTCTGTGTTGGCAGGGGTCGTTAGGTATGACCTCGGTACATTTTTCTAGAGGTGTACTGTGGCGGGCGGTACCCCAGTAGCCCAGTCATTAATTGGAATTCATTCTCCAATATGTGCCTTATGGTTTCGATTGTACAGCCTAGTATGTTTGAATGTGAGATGCAAGCATTCACTACGCCATAGATGACCTATCGCAACAAAAATACAAGGTGTTGCTAACTACAATGTAACGATAGGTATGCTGATTATTGTCTATTACAACACACGCTTCAAGGTGTTAGCATAGGTATCAACAAGATGTTGCAGTAGCTATAGTTGTATTCAAATTAAAAAATTAATAAAATTAGCAATCCACGTGAATACGATCCAACGGTCTACATTTAATCCAATTGTTAAAATGGATCACCGATCCAAAGGTCTATTGCAACATTAGCTTCAGGATGTTAGTATAGATATCAACATATGTTGCAGTAGCTATAGACTTATAAAAATATTATAAAAAATGAGCGGGCTGAAAAAAGAACGCGGGAAGCAGGAAGAAAGCGGCAAAACTTAACAAAAAATATCAAGGGTTTCAGTTAAACACTTAACAAAATAACACTCCGCCGCTCAACCTCTCAAACACTCAGCCTCACAAACGCTCAAACACTCTCAATCGCTGTTTCAATTAGGGCTAAAAGTTCAAGTTTGCAAGCTTAATCGGGGTTCGATTAGGGCAAGTTCGAGTTCAAGTTCAATTAGGGCTTTGGTGTTTCAATTAGGTCTTCAATTAGGGTTCGTTTGGGATTCGAATTTCAGTTAGGGCTTTGATTTAATCTTCTGCTTAAGGTATCACTCTATATATATTTCAAGTTTTTCCTGATTTGATTGTTGTGTTGCCTAATTTACTGATTTACTTGTGAGTTAAGGTGTAATCATATTCCTGATTTTATTATAGTGTCTATATTTGTATGTTATTTGTGTCTAAATTACTAATGAATGACGAGGAAAAAATATGGGCAGAACTTCCTAAGTTTAGTGAAGGATATATCAGTGGAGTGAAGCGTTTTATTCAAAATACTTTTTCTAGATTCGCGGTAGGTGATGAAATTGCATGCCCTTGCAAAAAGTGTCATAATCGCAAGTGGTATCGTCAAGAGGTAGTCTACGACCATCTGATTTGGAATGGTCCATCTGAATTGTACGTGAAATGGATTTGTGAGGTTTCCTGTGTAGATCCTGAAAGGAGCGATAAGTATATGGATGGTGAAGCGGGAATAAATTTTGGAGATAATCTCGATGAGATGTTGCATCATACTTATGGAAATATGCAGAACAATGAAAGTGGATCTTCTGATGGAGCAAATGGAGTAGATGCCAATGCTAGAAAATTTCATCATCATGTTGAAGAGGGAAAGCAGCCATTATATCCCGGGTGTACTAAATTTTCGCGATTAGTTTCATCATCAGGCTTTATTCTTTAAAATGCCTACATGGAATCACCGAGTCTGCATTTACCGATTTATTAGAGTTGCTAAAAGAAGCTTTTCCACAAGCCCACATCCCTTTTTCTTTCAATGCTACCAAAAATATCATTAAAGATTTAGGCCTCGATTACCAAAGAATACATGCATGTCCAAATGACTGCATGCTATATTGGGCAGAAAATGAAAAGGAAAATAACTGCAAAACTTGTGGTGTTTCAAGGTGGGTTATAAAGGAAAAGAAAGCGGCTGTTGACAATGATCCGGAGAAGCGGATTCACAAAGTACCAGCAAAAGTGATGCGTTATTTTCCACTAAAACCAAGGCTGCAAAGGATGTTCATGTCCAAGGAGTATGCAGAACTTATGATATGGCATGCAGTGGGACGAAAAAATGATGGCAGACTTCAACATCCAGCTGATGGCGAGGTTTGGAAGGCGATGGATGCCAAATATCCTCATTTTTCATCTGAAAACAGAAATATCAGGTTAGGAGTAGCCGCTGATGGATTCAGTCCTTTTCGTACAATGACTACTGCTCACAGCACATGGCCAATCATATTGGTAAATTATAACCTTCCACCTTGGTTATGCATGAAGCCAGAAAATTTGATACTTTCAACCCTTATCCCTGGTCCAGAGTCTCCTAAGAATAGCATTGATGTCTACATGCAGCCTCTTATCGCAGAATTGAAAGAATTATGGGGTCTTGGCATACAAACTTATGATGCCTTAACTGGTGCTAATTTCACGTTACGTGCAAGCGTGTTATGGACGATCAGCGACTTTCCGGGCTATACAATGTTATCCGGCTGGAGCACAAAGGGTTATTTAGCTTGTCCCGTATGCCATTTCGAGACTTCTTCAACTTACTTGAAACATAGTAGAAAAATGTGCTACATGAATCATAGGAAATTTTTAGATCCGGAACACAAGTGGAGGTTTGATAAGAAAAGGTTCAATGGTGAAATTGAAATGGGGACATCTCCGGAAATTTTATCCGGGACAGACATTGAAGAATTGTTGGCTGGTTATAAAAATATTTTTGGGCAGAAAGAGGTCAACAAGCATAAAAATGAATCCCCTTTTAAAAAGAAGTCAATATTTTTTAATTTACCATATTGGAGTCACAATGTATGTCGACATAACCTTGATGTTATGCACATAGAGAAAAACATTTGTGATAACATACTTGGTACTTTACTAAATATTGATGGGAAGTCGAAAGACCATTTAAGTGCTCGGTATGATTTACAAGAGATAGGCATTAGGGATGTCCTTCATCCAGTTCTATCAGCTGATGGGAATTACATTCAGATCAGGGCTGCCATATTTGAAATGACGAACAAGGAGAAAGAAATATTTTGCTCGGTGTTGGAGAATGCTAAACTGCCTTATGGTTGTGCAGCTAATATCAGCCGGTATGTAAACAAGAAAGAGAGGAAAATTGCAGGGTATAAGAGCCACGATGCTCATTTTCTTCTCCACTACTTGCTGCAATTTTCTGTGAAGAAATCTGTAAAACCTGAAGTTGCACTACCTATGATAAGATTAGGTGCATTTCTAAGAAGTCTTTGGAGTAAAATTATCAATTTGGCTGATCTCAAGAGGCTACAAAAGGAAATTGTGGAAATTCTTTGTCAATTTGAGATGATATTCCCAAATGCTTTCTTCGATATAATGGTGCACTTGCTAGTTCATTTATGCAAGGAAATTGAATATGGTGGACCTGCACATCTTCGTTGTATGTTTCCTATTGAGCGTTATCTTTGTAAACTGAAATCATATGTTCGCAACAAAAATAAACCTGAGGCGTCCATTGCTGAAGGTTATCTTGCAGAAGAATGTTTGATATTCTGTTCAAGGTTCTTAGGTGGCGATGGAGCAGGAAAAATGAAATTTGAAACCTGTCCACAGAATCTGGAATATCCTATTGGCACAAGAAGAAACAAAGATGGAAAAGGTATTCATCTAAAAGATTCTCAATGGACGGCATGTCACCGTTACGTTCTATTCAATTGTGGTAACAAGGAAATAGAGAGTTTACTTGAGTAAGTTTTTAAGTTTTATTTTTATTTTAGTAATTATTGAAGAATTAGAAATTTTGTGTCCATCTTTTATTAACCAGGTCTTTATTCTAGGAAACATCGAGCTTTAGTTGATGGTCATGCATTATCAAAAAAATATAAAAGAGAGAGAGAACACAGTCAAGAATTTTGGAAGTGGTTAAAGGAAGAGGTTGGGAAAAAGGAGGACATTTCAAAAGAAGTACAACTGCTTGCAATGGACCCTCTTACAACAGCTAAGAGATTTACTGGATATGTTATTAATGGATACAGATTTTATACAAAGTTCAGAGATGCCAAATGTACAACACAAAACAGTGGTGTATTTTTGACAGCCTTGACTACTAGCTTTGCAAGTTCGAAAGATCAAAATCCATTGGTTGGTGAAGTTAATTACTATGGATCAATTGAGGAAATATTAGAACTAGATTATTGGGGAGAATTTAGTGTGGTTTTATTTAAGTGTTGTTGGTACCAAGAAGAGAAAGATTTATATGGGCTGACTCGTGTCAATTTTAATCGATTGTGCCAGAAATCTGATCCTTATGTTATGGCTTCACAAGTACAACAGGTGTTTTATATAGAAGATCCAATTGATAAGATGTGCCACAATGTTATCAAGAAATTGCCGAGAGACTGGTGTGAAATCGAAAGCGAAGATGCAAATGAAGATTTGAATGATATCCAGCCTGCTTATGAAATGCGAAATCAAGATTTTGATGTTCGCTGGTGTAGAGATGATGTCCCAATAAGACAAATCCGCCTTCCACCTAGCAAAGTGAAAGAAAATGCTTCTTAATTTCTATGTATCACAATCATATTTAATTAAGTAACCAAATTTAAGTTAGAAAATGTTGTTTCTGCCTTGATTAAATGTTGTAACTGATGTGTCATATTTGTGGCTTTTTTTGGTCTCTTTTTTAGTGTTTCTGCCTTTATTACATTTTAGTGAAGTGACTGTTTTATTTTATAATGCAGTTGGTTTATTTTAATTTGTAATTATGTCATTCTAATGTTAATTCCTTCATTTTGTGTAGGATGGAGGAAAATCTTATATTCCATCACAAGGGAAAATTTGAGAAGAATGGATATGTTGGTGGAGAAGAGAGTTTTGTCAAGGGCGTTGATCTGGATATGTTTTCTTACACAGTACTGATGGAGTATGTCAAGGAAGAGCTAAAGTACACTGAAATTGGAGGAGTATATTCATGGAAAGGTACAATGAGTGGGTGGAAATTGGTGAGCAATGATGCAGATCTGTGGGAGTTCATGCAAATAAAAAATAATGGTGATCACATTGATTTCTAGGTCGACACCATGGTCGATGATAAAATTGAGCCAATGAAACAAATGCAGCCACATGTCATTGTACGCCCAAGGAAGAATCTGTTGTGTCCAGGTATAAAAATATCTTCTCATTTGTACTATTTTGATGAATTTGGTCATAAGAAAACTAACGATGAAACAACCTATTTATGATTACTTTCAAATGAATTTAAACCAAGATCCAATTTTGAGCATCCGACTCGAAAATTCATAAATAATAAAGGAGCTGGAATATTAATATACACGGTCAAGTCTTAATTTCTTTAATTAAGTTTAAATAATTATGTTTATGACATGATAAACTTGCCTTTTATGTCGTTGTATGTTTGCACCTGCGAAACCACAGAAACGGCAATTTGTCACCACTCACCGTCTGTAACAGGCAACAAAAAACAAGAAGCAGACTGAAGTCTTTACTCCTAGAAAGTCAGACCGGCTAAACAATCAACAGCCAGCAAAAACCTACGAGACGCAGACTGATCAAGTCCTTACTCCTAGAAAGTCGACACGGCTAAACAATCAACAAGTGAGCGAAGCTGCTGTGAGTCCACGCATGAACAGGAAAAAGGTGATCAGCAAGAAGTCACCAGAGAAGAAAAAGGTGATCAGTAATTCTACAAAGACACTAGAGAAGAAAAATCCAACTGAAGTCAGCGATGCAACTTTGAATATCAACTCAGCAAGTGTCAGGAGTAAATTGGATTTCTATAATCCTCCCGTTGAAGAGGAAAATACGGATGAAAATGAGATTCAAGTAAGAAGACTACAATCTGATCTTCTAATATGATGTTCTACATATTTTGATAATATTTACAATAATGTCTTGTTAAATTACTTTCAGGATGATGATCTACCACCTCCACCACCTCCATCGATTACAGAATACGAAAAGGAGAGAGCTAAACATGTGTCGCAGAAGAATAGTGTTTTTGAAGCTCTTGGGATGCCTAAATTAGTTACTGGACTGATAAATGAATTTGAAAAAAATATAGGAAAATCAAAAATGCTAGCTGGAAGTGAAGATTATGCTCCAGAAGAAGAGGAACCTAGTGAAAATGATACTTCAAAAAATTCAGTAAAGGTTCGTTATAGGTGAAGATTTAATTTTATGTTGGTAATTATAGATTTGCTTCCTTATTTTTTTATTTTATTGTTTTTGTGTGCGTATTTTAGAGAACCAAAACGATTACGATTACAAAGCCTCAGTCTGGACCAACAACTCGTTCACGAGCCAATGTTCAATCTGCAACCGATAAGAATGCAACTCCGAATGCAGGGGAAATTCCAGTTCCTACACAAACTGTTGATCCACCATGTAGCATTGAGTTACCACACAATGAAGGAATAGGAACAATGGCTGCTTATTTGGCTATGCGAGAACGCCAGAAGAATAACAGTAGTGGAAGTGGAAGTGGAAGGAAGAAGGCTGTCGTCGGAAATGTGTCGACAAATATTGAAAACGAAGAAGATGAAGATGAAGAAGCTAAAGGTATTATCTAATTGAGTTCTGATTTTAATGGTTTAAGTTCTCATTTAAGTTATGTCTAGCCTTCTCATTACTAATGTATGTACTTTGTAACATTAGTGGGAGCTCCCGGAAGGCTCAGAGGAAAAACAAAGATGGATAAAGTTCATTCAAGGTCATATGACAAAAGAGTTCTAATCCAAATGAATCATCGGGGCCAACCTGTTTCAGACGATGACAAAGTATTGTCTGAACTGAGTTATTTTTTAGGAACACTGAAGAGGAGTGTTCCACTTACTTACAAGTCTTGGTTTGATGTTCCTGCAAGTTTGAAAGGCACGCTGTGGAACTATGTTAAGGTAATTTGCAAACTTAGCTGAATTTTAATTAAATATATGTAACTTGTCACAAAAGTAGCATGACTGTTCTTTTTAATGTTTGATTTGTATTTAAGCAACGGTATATTATTCCGGATGAATGTGAATATTGGGTTTTGAAGTCAATTCGTGACTCTTGGAGGGGGTACAAGAGTCGTATTAAAAAGGCACATTATATGGCCTATGAAACTGATGAAGAGAGGCTTGAAAATAGGCCGGACGAAATTCCACTTGCGGATTTCCAAGTACTCTTAATGTATTGGGGAGATGAAAAAATTCAGGTATAATTTTAAATTTTATCACAGAATTTATTTCCCTTTCTATTCATTCAAATCAGGCAGATAAACATCTTTATTTTATGTTTTTATAGAACAAGGCCCTTACAAATTGTGCAAGTCGGAAATTGTATACAGACACACACACTGCTGGTCCAAAACTTTTTTCTCAAATTCGGCATAAGATGGTACGTATTTTGCTTATTTTTATGGTTGGCTGGGTATGCATTTTCACATTAATTTACGACTCAATAGCTATTATTACCATTTGCTAAAAAAATACATAAAATCTATAAAAATATAAATGAGCCTTTCTTTGCCCTTGTTTGGGATAGAAAACTCAGTTCTTTTCCAAACCAGTGTCCGTCATGCTCATGCATTTGTACACATTTGGTCAATATATGTCAGCAAGTTAGATGCATATTAAACATTAAATATGAGTCCAATCCGTCTCTGTGGAAATTATTAATACAGTGTTTAAGGTATTTGGCAAATTTAGTGATGATTAAGGTATTGCACCCATCTTAGGGTACTGCAAACTCGAATGCAGTATCCTTGTTTGTATAATTTCTGAAACTTAGTGATGGGTTGGTTTGGGACAGTCGAGAAAATGTTTGGGACAGCAAAAGTATCCTTGTTTGGGACAGTCGAGAAAATGTTAGTGATATTGTTGCTACATATGTTGTGATTTTATACTTGCCGTTTCTTTATTTTTGCACTTGTAAGCTGCTGTTGCTCCATTTTTGCATCTGTGAGTTGCTGTCTAACCTTTTAAATAAAATTAACAACAGCAGCTTTCATTGGTGCATCTGTGAACAGTTTCATCTGTGAGTTGCTGTTTCAAAATGTGACATTAAATAAAATTAACAAATATAACATCTGAATTGAATAGTGATATATGTTCTGGAAAAATTGGTTTGATATTCTTTTGTTGTCTAACTTTTTTCATTTAATTTGTATCAGTCCAACGAATCAGATGGAGAGCTTTTTGTTAGAACTCGCAAGCGGAAAGAAGGAAAGGTGTACAAGACCGATACTTCAGTAATGAAGTATAGAGTTGTAAGAATTTTAATTTCTCTTCATTCAGATGTCAAAAAAATGCTTCATTTTGCGCATCAACATTTTGAAACTGCTTCAGATGTTATATTTGTTAATTTTATTTAATGTCACATTTTGAAACTGCTTTATTTTGCAGGATAAAATTCAAAAAGCAATAGGTGAAGGAGGAAGTGATGAAGTTGTTCAAGAACTGATTTCTGATGGAAAGCGGCACGGTCCAACTTGGCTTATAGGACGGCACACAAAGTCCGTAGAAGTTTCAAAAGATGCCCCAACAACAAGCACATACATACAGGAGCTGGCAGCGAAGATAAAGGAAAATATAGTTGAAGAAGTCGAAGCAAAGGTGAACAAGAGGGTCAAAGATGAATTTGATGCAACGGTGAACCGAAAAGTTCAGGAGAACTTGTCATGGGTGCTTAAGAAATTAGGCGAAGCTAACCCTGACATGCAAATTGATGTTGTGGGTCTTTGTGCGACCGTCTGTAGTGATGAAACTGGCACTGGAGCCACTAGAGGCACTGATGGTACTGGTGGCTCGGAAGCATGAAATTTGGAGGCTCGCAAAGATGAATTCACGTGTAGTATGTAGAATTTAATTAGTATGTACTGGCTGTTAATATGAATGCACTGGCTATGTTTGTTATTTTGTACTTGACTAAAACTTGTGTTGATGGCTGTTATGTTTTAAGTATGTTTGTTATTTTGTACTTGACTAAAACTTGTGTTGCTGGCTGTTATGAAACGACTTGTTGTTTGGCTGTTATGAAATGAATAGCTCTTTGGCTACTATGAAATGCAGTGTAATGTTGCAGTAGTATAATGTTGCAGTACATTTCCCATTTAAATTGCAAAAAGTGTTGCCGTAGATATGATATAATGTTGCAGTATGTGATGTTAAATGTGGTAATAAACTAGAAAAGTGTTGCCATTTTATTGGTAAAAGTGTTACCATAGATTAATGAATGTGGGCCCCACAAAACGGTTCCGTTAAGTTGGTTAACAGAATTAGTGGGCCCCACATGTTGGGGTCCAGATTGTGGGACCCACTTTTTAGTAAATTTAGTACCTGTGGCAACAACAGAACCGATGTTGCCTTAGGGTCACAAAGATGTTGCATTTGAGTCTGCGGCAACGCGGCAAAATGCAACACCAAGAAAGTGTTGCCTTAGCTCGTTTTTGGCCTCCAGCAACATTATTTGGCACTTTCTGCATCACTTCTTGTGTGTTGCAGTATGCAATCTATGGCGTAGTGATTTCAGCTATTTTATCTATTCACTTTAAACCTAGACACTATGATAATATCACTGTATTTTGATATAAAATGTTTTGGTTATCGTAAGGTAAAACCCATCCGTTTTTATGTGCGGTGTGGTCTTACAAAATACCTTTTGTTTGAAAGGTTTTCAAATGTAGAAATCAGTTTGGTTGTTACTTGTTATCGAGTTTTACTCACGCTGGTTTACTAAACTGACCCGAGCGTTATTTCATGTAATGTTCGGGTTAACCCAAGCATGTTTGTCAGGTTAGCTTTAGATGTTTTGGAGCTATGGAGTCGAGTTGGAGGCCCAGGACGTACTCTCATATATTGAATATCTTCCGTTTGTGTATGTGTTATGTGTAGTTTGTCTGCTGTTGTAAGCACAGGTGTTATAACCGTCCAACTCTGATACGTATATGTAAAAAAAAAGGTCTCAGATTTTGTAAAGACTCGATTACATTATATATTATTCCTTTGCGTTGTGAAATTCGGTGTTTATTCATAATTCTTCCATCTTCTATCTCATTTCTTTCCTCAAACAATCTGTCTTTTCGGCATGTTAATACCGTGAATTTATTAGTGTTAACTTCTGGGGTTCGAAAAGATAGGCCGTTACAATTCTTTGATTAGTTAATTGTTGCAGTAGTAGAAGTTGAAGAAGCTAACGATATTTCAGTGCTTAAGTGATGAAGTTGGTTGATTTAAAATGAAATCGTATAGGGGTACAAAAATTATTATAAACGCATTGAGGTTAGAACATATCTGATACATCCTATTCCTACCTGACAGTTTCATTTTGAAGATATGCTCACGTAGGGCACGTAGGAATTACTTTCAGCGTAATACCTCTGGACCTTAGAAGGGCAAACCTATGCCTGCATGCTAAGGGACTCAATACTAGTTGGATAGCCTTTTCTATAATTAAATCTTTAACCCGCAAGATTAGAGAATTGGTAAACTAAATAGTATGTACTTCAGAAAAGTTAAGAAAGAAATCATTTGAGAGGTCATGTCCAAGATATCTTGTTTACTATCCTCTTAATATTTTTACAGAATGCAACGCAGCTTGTGACGCAAATAAACGACGTGTGAGATAATGATGGCAGTCAAATCTAGGGTTTTTTAGCCAGCAGATAAACATAGATGCTGCCCAATATAGGAAAATGTGTCTCTTTCGCTACTTGATCTTCTTCATTTATTTAATTCAATGCGTTGATTGGACTTCTCATCATGATTTATTGCAAGTAAGTTTGCAAGGATCATCCAATTCTCTGCTCAGCAGAAGATATCGCTTTTTCACTTGTGCCTTTTGAAAATTTACGTGAAACATAAAACCATATCACTTGTTAGATGGTTGAGACTTGTCGATACGATGATAAATGATAATAAAGACGTAGAAGAATTTTAATCATACCAGAAATATGACTTTTTTCCTACTACGTTATTTATAAAACCAAGCTTATGTACTCTAACACCTGACGGGCCTCACTTGCCTTGATAAAGTAGTCATGTCATGGAATATTTTGCGCTTTATTTTGCAACTGTTCCTGTCTTGGGCTGCATCAAAATGTCAGTCAGTTGGTTCCTTTGTTTTTCTTTTTGTTACTTACACACACTGTGTGTGTGTAAAATTCAAATAAATCACAACAATATGCGGTTGGCGAGAAACTATCAGGCCCGGCCCTAGGCTTAGATCACCTAGGCAGTGGCCTGGGGCCACCGATTGATAGGGAGTCTCAAACTTTCGATTATTTTATTAATGTACTACTAAACTTTTACACATTTGAAAGTGAATTTAGTTTAGTGGTACGTGATGATGTTATCTATAGCTGCAACTTGGGTTCAAGTCCTGGCTTTCGCCTTAGGCCCCTACCTGTAAAGGACCGGCCCTGGAAAGAATTATAATTGCTTCTTTGAAGTAAGTATTTGCTAAAAAATAGGCACAAGCTATTTGTTGTAAAACCAGTGTATACGGGGTGTATAAAACAACTATTATATGAATTATGATAGATTTCAAAGAGTGGGCAATGGGTATGTTACGTAGAAAGTAAATAACAATAAACTAAATAACACAAAGATTTACGGTGATTCGGTTGGAATGTGTATCCACCATTCATTTTCATTATCATTCTTATAGATCTGTGATACAATGTTTGGAAAACAAAATATAATGATATGTAGCTAAATAGAAAGTAAGATACAGCCCAAAAAATCCTAGGTTAAGTCTGTTCGGTAGGTTTTTGCCTCTCTAGATTGTCCGGCATTACTGTTCACATCTTGGTAATTTACAGGAGTAACGGTATTGGAAGGCCAGACCCAAAAAATAGGCAATTTCCTCAATTAACTCGTTCGATTCGGTATTTTCGTATATACAAGATTCGGTCGGCAAATTTTCATACACGAAAGTTTCAGTCCGGAATTTCCTTACCTAGCTAGTTCGGCATCCTCAATTCGGCACCCTTGGGTTCAGTGGCACCATTGCTCGATTCGTTCGATGGTGCTCTGTTCGTTCGGTGATGCTCCTTGGCTTGATGGTGTCCTAGTTCACCAATGCCCAGATTGGCAGTGCCTTGGTTTAGTAGTACACTACCGAACAAGAATTTATGTTCAGCAGTCAACTACCAAATGAGATGCTTGGTTCGGCTTTATCGAACCAAATGCTTAGCCTCAAAAAAATTTGTTTCTTCCTTCTAGTTTTTCGTATCCTATCTTTTGATCCTTTTGCCTTCCTATCCTAGCATTTAAACTAAGTGATGGTGTTCTAATTCATAATTGAGAGTGTTAGTGTATGCCTCAGAGGCAATTATGTAATTTGTTATATATATAACTCTATAACTAAGTTCGTTCATAATAAAGATGTTTACCTTTCTATTATATACTTGTTATTTTATGATACATTAGTTAAGTAATTAATTTAAATATAATAATATAGGAAATCCTTAAATGATATGTAACGTGATAATACTTACAAGGAGTTATAACCATGAGAAAATTATCACAATATAAAATAACTTATTATTTTAAATATTTCTGATCAAGATATTTGAAGAAAAAATATTAATACATCCATTAGGAGCAAAGTATGTGATGCCCTCTAAATGTCGGACAATGTATTATTCATGGCAGATGGAGGCACCAAGAGGTTACGTACTCGTAGTTATTGGATAACTATGGAATAAATTGTCTGGGAGTTTCCGGATGGTTAATAACAACTAAGCCAAATAGGAAATCTCAAGATGACGATGTTACATAATTCTCTCGTCTTGAGAAAACCGTGGAACTTCAATGTAAATACTCAACTTTGATTATAGTTAAATCATGACATGACGATTCATTGAGCGGCTATACTTGGCTTGAATTGAAGCATTGGAAGAAAATATTATTATAGAGAATTTGTCTACTCGGTTGTATTAAGCTAGTATCACGGTCAACTACAGTCAACTCAAAGTCAAAATCTTTGACCAGAGTAGCACGGTTAATAATAAATATTATTATTGAACCATGAAATTTTTTTATGTACTAACTGAGTTGAATACGGATGATATTGAAATTTTGACCACAACCAAATTGCATAAATTTTAAAGTGATATAGTATTGACGAAGAGGATGCGTGTATATAATCTTTGCTAAAATGCACCGCTAAAGAAAATATGAAATTGAGTTTTACCGAAAACATATATAAGCGACGAGTTCAATCAAACTGTCATACCACCTGCTAAGGTGACATGCGAACATTAATATTTGAATTGTTCAATATTAATCACTGACTGAATTCACACATTTAAGTCTCACCATCGGATTTGTGACAAAATTTTCTCATCCATTTCTTCATTCAATTTTCTTTTCTCCTTTCTCCTTTCTCCCTTCATCCTTAGCCAAAAATTCCTTGTCCTATTTTTGGAAACTATCAACTCCAAAAAAAATAAAAAACATCATATAAATAAAGAGCTACGTGATTCATCATTCTCCTGCAAATTGGTTGTAGATTCAAGAACCTAATAAGGGATTTTCAAATCAAAGTGTAACTTATTGACTAGATCTGAGAGGTATATTCTAATTTTAATTGTTTTATTAGATGTAATATGTTTATCAAAATTCTTTTTGTACGTATTATTGCCTCACCATGATTTAAAATTAGTTTTGCAATTTAAATAGTTTGTCAAATGATTTGACTTGTTTTAATATGATAAATCAAACCAAAAATTTATATATGATTAAAAAATGTTATGGCTACAATCTATGTTTTAAAACTACTTATATCAATATTCCTAACATGTTATACAGTTAAAATTTTAAATGTCTCTATTTGAATGTTTTAAAAGATTGTTGATATCTTGTTTGATTTGTTGTGTGCAATTTTGATTTTATACTTTTCCCGTTTATAATAGTAATAATAAATTAAAATTTTATTTTTGGCTGGAACTTTATTTATATGTATATATGTTTTTTGTAAATTATTTAAGAACACGTATATTTCTAAATACATTAGAAAATTTTAACATAATGTGAATGTTTGTTTTTTAATCAATTGGAATGTTTTGGATTAATCATTATATATGTATGTATGTATGTATGTATTATACTATAAAGCAAAACCCTTGGTCCAAGGGTCAAAGAGTCAAACTGAAGCCTTTTTTAGACTTCCAAAAATACCCCAATTAATGTCATATGGTATATACGTCCCTTGCTGCTCTTTTTTTTTATCATTTTCTCCCACTCACTTTTTACATTGGAATAACTTATGCTTTTCCACAATCATTCATCTCTTACTAATTTTTTGTATTTAACGTCTCTTAGCAATTCCTCTCTTATTCCTTCTCAAATAGGGAGGAAAACAAGGTAAAGACTATAGAGTGGTTGTCTCAAGGCCCATATCTGAAGGAGTAGGTGAACAACTCCAAAGCTACGTAGAAAAGAACAAGTACTAGACGAAGCCAAAACTTTCGGCATTGAAAGGTTTACCCAAACCGAAAAATGTTCGAAGCTCAAAGACTTGGTGATGTGAGATGAAGTGAAAGAAAAGCCGAGGAAATGCACAAGGCAAAACCACTCGGTACCCACATGATTCATGTCTGTACCGACATATTTTCTACCATAGGAAGACTTCGTCTAACTCCTATTCTTATGGATCTAGATCCTTACCTTGTCTTCCATGATCTAGCGGCTATGGTGGGCATTTCTCCTATAAATACCGAGCCTGGAACAACTATAAGGAGGTCTTTTAGACTTTTTAGCCTCCATCTTCTTCATACTCTATCTCTACTCGGACCTTGTTACCTAGAGGTTTACCCTTACATTTCTAGACTTGAAAACAAATTGTAAAGTCTTTATACTCATGACAAAACAATCTATAATGAGATTAAAATGGACGTAGGCCATAAAGTTTGTTGAACCACCATATAGATTCGTGTATTTTTATTGTTTTTGTTGATACCACAACTTAGATCTACTCTCTTCTATTCGATTGGGATGTTACATCACTTATTTGTCCAACATTTTTGGTGCTTTCAGTGAGAATAGAGCTTCTTACGAGTAGATCTTTCTTTTATTATGGATTAGAACATCCAGAAGTTAGATCTAGAGCTTCTTATTGCTGTAAATCTGAAGTCATTGTGATCTTAGAAGAAATCGATGTTAAATCTAATATAACGGCCCTTAGTAAATACGGTAGATCTGGAGTTTATGTATGTGAAAGAGATGATGCCTCCCACCATAATAGAGAAATTAGTCAATTGTTGAATGCTGCACCAGGACATTCAGCTCCGTAGGAGATGGTGTTGAGAGTTGAGTTTGATAGATGATGGCGGTGCTGAACCAAAAATTAGCGGATAGCCAGAAGGCGCTTATCAAAAAAATGGATGCTAACATTTCCTTATTAGCTCATCAATCTTAGAGGCAAAGAAAGAGACACAAGGACGCATTATCAGCAGGTTCCGAAGAAGAGAGTTCCTCTTCCTCTAATCAAAACAAGAGATACAGAAAGCAAAAGATGAAGGAACAGACTGTGGGAACATCAAGAAGGGCACTTGGAAAAGATGACCACAGTTGACTTGGAAGATAATGAGGATGATTTGCTTGACACTAACAATGACGTTGGACCGAAAGCTAAAGCGCATGATGTTGGTGCTCACACGATCACCATAGAGGCAATTAAAAATAAGAGAATATCCGAAGGAGTGGCTCTCCCAGAGATAGAAGAGCCTAAACGTTGTCGAGCGAATCAAGACTATTTGCAAAGTTAAATACTCGAGGCTGCTCCTGGTAGTCATTTTTCGGATCACCAAGTCAGTGAGGAATATATATGTGTTATGGTGTGGTGGGTGAAAACTTATGGAGGAAGTATGAAGAGTGGAGTTCTGCGCCTACATGGGCTCCATTTACGGAGAATGTGTTTAAAGAGGAGTATTCCAGAAAGTTTGTAAATCCCACGATGTCGTCAAACAATAGGATGACTGATCCCATACAGCATTTATTCATGTGTAAACAAGCACATGGATGGTGCCAGGGTAACAGATGTAGTCCAATGTAATTGTTTTCCCATCGTCTTAGGTGGAGTTGCGTTGATGTGGTTTACTAGGCTCGTGCCAAAATCCATTTCAACATTCGATGAGTTGGTTAATTTTTTTTTGGAATAGTTCAAGCTTCATGCTGCTCGGCCTAACGATGTGATGTCCTTATTGGGCATTTATCAAAAACATGAAGAGTCGTTAAAATGGATTTTGAACAAGTTTAATACCACTGTAAAAGAGGTGAATAATTTAAAGGAGGATTTAGTGTTGATGGCTCTGATCTAGGGAATACATCCGGATACACTTTTTGGAAGATGGATGAGGATGAAACAGCCGACCACCATGGAGGAATTCCACCAATAGGCTAATCAGTTCTGCAGCTTAGAAGAGACATACCTAGCTTCTGGGAAGGTTGATGGTGGGTAGCCAAGAGAAGTCGTTCAAAGTAATGTGGCATTAAGGAAAGCCAGTGAGAGCGTTGGTAATGTTCCTATGAATGTGGGTAATACTAATAACCAAAGAAAGAGGAATAAGAGCGCTAGAGGTAGGTGGAATGATGTCAAAAAGCATCTAAGGAATATGTGGCTAGAGGAATACACTCCTCCAAATGATACGATTGAAAATATATACCTCGCCCATAAGGGATATAGAAATATAGAAAGCTACCACGAAGGGAGGGAATGGAAGCTAAAAAGCACTCATGGAAGTATTGTCGCTTCCGTGAGACCCATGGGCATAATACCAACGGGTATCATCATTTAAAGGATATAATTGAGGAATTAATCTAAAAGAAAAAATTGCAACAATATGTCATGGACCTGCAGGATGGTAGGCAGAATGTTGGACCCCAAGGATCGAATGCTCAAGGAAATTAGGGTGGACTTAACGGAGAGGGGCTTGGATGACCCGATCGAAGGATTATGGTAAATACCATAACTGGAGGACCTCAACCAATGGAAAAGAACTGGAATGAGATGGAGCGGTATGCGAATTCCTTGAAATATGCACAATAGAAAGCTATTTTGCCATCGACGATGGAGCTACGACTAAGCTATAGAGAATAATGACTGATGATATAGTTTTCTGTAGCATGGATTTTGATGGGATTGAAGCGCCAATGTTTGATTACATGGTGATAATGGCAGTTGTAGCGACCCATAAATTCGAACACTTCATCTTTGAATATCAAAACATTTTGAAATACAGTTTAGTGTTATAAATGTGATTTTATAAACTTGTTAAACATCTTTTAAATAATGAATAATGGTAAGAAATATGCTTGGAAATTTATTTACAAAAATAAATGCTTCGAAGAAAAATCAATAATGTGATTAAAAATCGGTTTATCGATAAACAACTTTTAATCGATATAAGTTGTTTGAACTCTTTTGTACTAAGCTAATGAACATATCAGGAACTAATTAGCACACTTTTCTTCATGGAGTGATTAGAACATTCTAGAATATTATAATGGATAAGACTTATTTGTGTGTAAGGGTAGTTTAGTCATTTGCTAAAGGTAAGAGGTGTAAAGGAAAAGTGATGGCATGTGGAGGGGTGAGCCTTACGTGGCATAATGAGGGGAGGGGGGGGTGAAGGAAAGGGTATGAAACACCAACATGAAGCCTATATAAGTGGGTGCACACCTCTTTGAAACACTTTTGCTAAGTTACAAAAGAAATCAAACTCTCTTCGTATCTTTCTCTACTAAATTTCCTAAAAGAAAATAATTTTAAAACAACTCTAAATTAACTCAAACTTCAACTAGAGCCATAGGACAACATCATAACACCTTCCATCAAGTTATATCTTAAAGAACCAAAGAAAATCTCCCCTAATCCTAGAGACCGTGAGCAAAAGGAGGCTTAAACTAACCTAGAACAAGTGAAAAGCTAAGGAGAAGGTAGGAAGTTAGTGTTTGCAAGGAAGAGATATGAAGTGGTTTCTTGAACTTGCTTGTTTACTCACTTAAAGGTGAGCTAACTCACCACATTGAATGAAAATATATTGTGTATATGTGCTTGTGATTGTGATGGATTATTTCTTTTTGATTGAATGGATATTGATATATGTTGTAATATTGATATATGGTTGTAATATCGGTTCGATTCTTGCTTTAAAAGCAAATGGCATGTGTAATCCATATGTATGGACTTGAATGAACTTGTATGACTTATAGCATAGGCTTGGAACAAGGCATATGGATTGTAGTTGAACATAGGTTTGAATTGGACTTGGATTTGGAAGTATTCTTATAGAGATAGTAGCTATGGCTGCACTTAGGAATTGCCTTGTGTTCAGAAATTTCTACAGAACTTTATAGAGATATCCTTAGGTGTTTCTCTCCATATTTGTGATGTTTATTATGTATTCTTACTGCCATAAAAATTTTGGATGTTAAAATGTCAAGTAACATATCGAAAAGTGGTCAAACTTACACGTGTGCAAAATTGCCTCGTTTTAGCCATTGTTTTGAACTTTAAAGGTTTAAAAAGATATTTAAATTTAAGTATTTTATTTCTTTCTTTTTATAAGTGTTTTCTAAATCTTATTAGAATATTTTAAAAGTAGTTTGAGGTTTTTATAATATTTTAAGAATTAGTTATGAATTATAAAGAAGAGGGTTTATTTTTAAATACATAGAAAACATGATTTTTTCCAAGCTTTTAAATATTTTATAAACTTGTTATCTTAAAGTAATTTTTTGAAAAAATGTTTTAAAACCTATTATAAGTATTTTAAAATCCTTTTAAGTATATATAGTTTTTAGAAAAGTAGTTAAATATTTTATAA
The DNA here is from genome assembly GCA_030737815.1 of Allium fistulosum. Lineage (NCBI taxonomy): Eukaryota > Viridiplantae > Streptophyta > Magnoliopsida > Asparagales > Amaryllidaceae > Allium > Allium fistulosum. The sequence goes on from JASFAW010000015.1 coordinate 7,485,190, forward strand.
ATATTTTACGAAAATATCTTATCTTTTAAATTATTTTATTAAATATCTAGTTTTATAAATAAATTACTATATATATCATTTCTAAAAGGATTTTTAAAGTGTAAACAATGATTTCAAAAGGGGTTAGGAATTGCTTAGTGGATAAATCATGTTTTATTTACTTACTTGTTTGAAAAGTAATTAACTATGCTTAATACTAAAGCCGAGCGAGGTAGACTTCTCTATTTGTGAGAGTTAAGATTTATGTTCAGGTAGAGATAAAAGAAATAGTGCTCTAACCTACCAACTTCCCTCTTAACCGAGGAATAGTTAAGTTGGAATGTCGAAAATGTGTTAATTGTGTCGATTACTTTCTCGTTTATGGAATGTTATTAATACTATACTTAACACAAAAAGCCGACAAGGTACACTTATCCATTTATGAGAGTCAAGAATGAAGTGTCTATGCAAGGCTTTGATATGCGACCCGTGTTCTAACTTACCTGGCTTTACTCTTGACCGAGGGATTGTATAAGTTGGAATGTCGGAAACGAGTTAAGTATACGAGCCTTGATTTCTATAAAAGGTCATTTTTAGCTGGATAGTCGATTAATCGACTATCGAACGTGAGCAAATATTAACTTAGGAAGTTTCTGAAAGCTTCATGCACTTTGAGATCCCATAGGGAGGAGCATTCATATAAAATGCCTCTAGGTTTAAGAACTTGTATATGCGAGATCCCTTAGGGAGGACTCCTCTTTATATAGTTCCTAAAAGAATCAGAACCGAGTTTACCAGAAATTCATCAAATTAGTTTTGAAGAGACCGGGATTGGTAAATGTTTTAATTACCGAATACCACTTCAAAACTAGTATACGAGTCTATATTTTGGAAGTAGTTATGAAGTGGAATGCTATAGAGTTGAAGTGTCTATCCTAAGGTTAAGTCAAAGGGAAAGGTTAGCACTAACATTTGTTAAACAGACTTATGCGAGAATCCATAGAGTGATTCGTATTCTGTTTGAGTGATGAAGACCCGTGCGAAAGATCCTGAATGTAACCTTGACATCGGAAATGACTAAAACAGAGTAGGCCTCGTAGCCTGGGGTTTAGCTAACCCATGACAGGATATATCAACTCCAGATCTAAAGTAAGCTTATTGATGTTGGTATCGGGAGTTGAAGATATGTGGGATCACGTGTTCAGGCGTGGACTAGCCATGTTTACCTATATGTTTATTTTATCTAGAGATACACGACATTCAAAGGTAGTTTTTGACCCTTGTGTAAGAGATTGGATTTGGCTAGACCAAAGAGATCTCTATGGAAAAATCCATATGCATGTGTACCTTAGTGGTTTTGATTATATCCTCAATATTGTTATGATGTGATCAATGTAAGTATCACAACAATTTGATATGATTTATATTATACACCTTGGACACTATCTATTATGACACTATATTAAACTTAATGAATGATTGGTTTTTATTGAGAGGAAAACCGTTATAGGAAGCCGTATGGTCTCAATAGTTACTGTTATATATTGCATGTATCTTGAGTTTTGTCATACTAAATTTATTTCTAACACGTGGTTTTTTCCCTAAATTCCTCGTATACTCTTTCGAGTAGGTTGAGTAAAGCAGGTTTTAATTTGGACGCTGCAGAGTTCAGGAGAAGAGTTGGAGGCTTCCGTTATCTATCTATTTCTATTTCTGTTGCATTGTGTTATGTATATATATATATATATATATATATCAGCATTGTGAGGATAGGTAGTTATATAATTTAAGCCGATGGTAGTACATAGATTTTGTAACTCTAAAATTTCTATATTCGGAGTAACCCTTTGTACTGTTCTTTTGATATTATATGCATGTTATCATTCCACTGTGAGATTCTAATGTTGTGTTCTTTCTTTCTTGTTCTATTCTTTTTATTTATTTTACCCTAACTATCTATCTTTCCAACACTTGGGTGCTCGACACATGAATATCGCGGATGTACTTATTATCGACATTCGAAGGTCGAAAAGTCGGGTCATTACAACCATTGTGGGCTCGACTACCGTGCATAGAGTTTTAGTGGATTGTTGAAGATCAGTGAATATTCCATTAAAAATGACCTTTAACAATATGAAAATTAGTTCCAATGACATCAAGACTTGCAAATCCAAGATTTAAAATTTATCAGAGAGGCGAAGATGCCCTCCGTCGAGCTAGGAGAAGGAGATTGCAAGATAGTGCAGGTTAGAGGTTTGTGATTGTAGGTGAATTATCGGCTTATAATACATTTTTAGGCCAACCAGTCCTTGCTAGTTTTAGAATAGCACTAGTTCCTTGGTGCTTGATGATGAAGTTCCCAATGGAGAATGGGGTAGGATTATTTGAGGTGACTAGAGTGCTGAACGAGAATGTTACTTTGCTAAGCTCAGAGAGGCAAAGTGATGGGAGAAAGGAAAGGATGCAAAGAAAGCCCCCTGCATAAAAAAAGTGGATGCATAGCAACAACTGCCCAAGCCCCGGCTTAGGCACTGTAGCAAGTTCTTCAAGTCTATGGATCCCAAGAATCAGTCAGAGGAAGTGCGGGCGACATCAGTTGAGATGACGATTAACATCCTACTCAACATGGATGATCCTACCCGAGCCCTTAAATTTTGATCATAGCGCAACATCAAAATAATAAAGGAGTTGGTTGGTTTTCTCTAGTCAAATTGGATGTTTTTGCTTGGACGCATTTGGATATGTGCGGGATATTGCCGGAGATAGTGTGCCGCGTACTGAATGTGTACCCAAAAATACCCTCATGTAAAGCAGAAAAGACACAATCTGAGTCCGGGACGATCTGCTGCATTGAAAAAGGAAGTGGATAAGATGAATGCAAATGACTTTATCTGCGATGCACTATAACTTCAATGGATATCAACCCCATGCTAGTCAAAAAGCTGAATGGGAAGTGGCGGACTTGCATTGATTATTAATATTTGAATAAAGCATGCCCGAAGGACAGCTTTCCACAGCCCAGAATTGACCAGTTGGTAGACGAGACCGTCGAACATGAGCTATTTTCTTTTATGGGCGCTTACTACATCTATAACCATATAACAATGCACGTTCCAAACCTAGAGCACATAATTTTTATAATGCATCAGGAGCTTTAATGCTATCGACTGATGTTGTTCGGTTTAAAGAATGTTGGAGCTACCTACCAGATATTGGCGGACATCACGTTCAAGGACTAGATCAGAAGGACAATGTAGGTATATGCAGACGATATGCTGATGAAATCACGACTATAAAACGAACCATACGTAAGATCTCTTGGAGATGTTCGATGTGCTGCGAAGGTATGAGATGAAATTAAATCCAACAAAGTGTTCCTTCAGAGTTGCATCAGGCAAATTCTTGGGATTTATCATGAATTCAAGGGGAATTAAGGCTAATCTAGAGTAGATTAATGCCTTAAAGTACGTTACTGCCCCAAGGACAAGGAGGAAAATGTAGAGCTTGAATGGTGAGGTTATCGCATAGAGTAGGTTCATCTATAGGCAATTGATAAATGCATACTATTCTTAGATGCAGCAACAACCCGGTATTGAGCAGTAATTAATTAATAATAATTATGGTGATTTAACTAATTAAAATGAATTTTTAAATATTAAATGAGAAATTATTTGGTAAATACTGGAATTTGGATAAGAAAAACATTTTGATGGAATCTAAATTGTTTTGGGAAGAATTGTTAAACAGCTTTTATAATAAAGTATTTTGGGAAGTTAAAAAGTTTGAAGATTTTGAATTATTAATAAAACAAGGAGTTGAAATTTTTAATGGAATATGATTATACTTTTGAATTTAAAATAATTATATATATGATAAAAGTAATTGGATAATTTTGTAAAGCCTAATATTATTAGTAAATGAGATTAGCAATATATTTTAAAGAAAAAGAAGTTTTATTTTTGTTTAAATAAAGAGTTTTTGAATTTATTTAGTAAAGGCATTTTAAATGTAATTAAGGAATGATTTAAAGTAAATAAATTAAAATATGAGATTAATATTTTATAAATTTATATAATGTTTGGGAAATGAAATTTGTGATAATAATAATTTTTAAGTAAAGATTTGAATTAATTTTTGGTTGATAAAAAGATTTTACTAAGTGGGTTAAAGATGGTAGTTTTGATTAAATTAATTAATATAAAGAAATTTATGGAAAATAAATTCTATAAAAATTTCATAATGTTGAGTGAACATTTTAATGATATTAATATGATTTTTAATTGAATTTTTAAAATGTTTTGTGTTGAAAAGAAAATGTTTTTAAAAGTAAAAAGAAACGAAAAGAAATGGAATGGGTTGGATTATGTGTAAGGTAAGGCCTAAACCCAAATATATCATTCATGAGATTTGTGTCTAGAGAATTCTTTTTCTAGAGTTGTCTTCATTTTTCCTTTTGAAACAACTTATCTTCATTTCAGGAAAACCAATTCACGTTTCTTTCTCCATCTTCATTTTCTACTTTTGTTTCAACAAGCTAAAATTTAAAATAAACCCTTATCTTCATTCTAAAATCAAAATAAAATATAAATAAATTCTCAAAAATTTCTAAATTCAAGTATATCAACTCAACACCATGCTACACCATATACTATAAAGAAGTTCACATTTATTAAAGCTTTGGAGTACGAAGATTTTCAAGAAAGAGGCAATGAATGGGTATAAAGAAAATTGTATTAGTTATGGCCAAGGTGAGTGTTTCTTCACTCACAACTATGTTTATATACTTGGATTTCATTTTATATATGTTGACATGTATGGATTTCGTATATGCCCTCCTCTCATAGAACTTATGTTGGTTTGTCTTTATTGATTTGGGATGACATTGAAGTATATTGGAATTTGAATTGATTGTATATGGGCATTTTTTAGATTTCTAGAAATTCAGTTGACTGGGAGAAGATTTCAATCAACTAAACCTTTGTCAATCATATTGTCGAGAAGAAAACCAACAAATCAGAAGACTGAAGTAGTTTCTCAGTCGACTAGTTCAATCGATTGAATCTGGTTTTAGTCGACTGAAGCTGGGTATTTTTTACTTTCTGAAATAATTTTATTATTTTCTTGGATTTTAATTTCTATTTTTATTGGACTTAAAAGCATGATTATAAATGTTAATTTAATATTGTATATTGTATTAAGAATTTTCTAAAAGATATTTATAATGATTGGAAATATATTTAATGTATATAGAATGTTATTATGATCTAATATGTATCATTTATTTTAGAAATTTATTTAACTTAATGTATATTTATTTGAAATTTGATTATATTTATGATTAAATTATGAAATGACTTTCAAATGTTATTAAATGGTTTTATTATATATTAATTAATGATTTTTAAATATCTATACATAAAGGTTTAAATTATATTAATGGATTGAAATTCAAAAGAAGTACTTTAAAGGTTATTTAATTTATTTTAAAGTGGTATTTGATTATTGATAATTTGGAAACGACTTGTATAACTATATGTAACTTATAAGTGATCTAGAAGTTCGAATATATATATTTGGAAATGAATTTTGGTATTTAAATCCTATTTGTGATTATATAAATTAATTTATGTGATTATCCAATAATTAAGAGTATAAGATATTTATTTTACACATATGATTAGATATTATTTCCCTTCATTTTTATGGTTACTTATTTCTTCTACCATATTGATCTGTTGTTATGAATGATTCACCGATATATATTGATTTGATTGTGCCCTTTGATGTGATTTCATATGGTGATGTCATCCTTCTAAATGATTTTATGATATTTTATTCTGTGTAACGAAGAATTTAAATAAACGGATTAGTAATACCATTTGGGATAGGGCATTCGGTAATACTTTCTTGGTTATTTTTTGGACTTGTTATATAAAGTATTGAAGGAGCGAGTGTGGTGTGTGAGCACTGAATAAATTGACTAGTAACACGCGATGGTATGGGACATTGTTGTGTTATTTATTCGGTTATTCTTTGCTCATGGATGACACTCATACCGAGGTATATTATGTGTGACTCGCTGCAGTGAACATATGTGTAGGCTGCTTGTTAGCCGTAGATTACATGTATATACTATGTGTCTGTCTACCTTTTTGTCCAACTCTCCTTTTGCTTTGGGAGTGAACTAAGAAGCCTGGTCGCGGTGGTTGCATCCCGGATCCATGATGCCCTTGTATTATTTATTTGTAAGCAGCTGTGGAGTGTTTGCCCCTGTGTCACATGGGCCAATAGTCAGTTACCACAGGGGCTCATGTCGTGTCATGATCGAAGAGGCTATGCATAGTCGAGCCATAGGCGGATCATTGTCACAATTCCGAGGGGTGTGGTAATGGTAACTGATGACTATAGGAGTCATGTCAGACATACACTTGTGTGGCTCCTAGAGCAAGTAGACGTGCTCTTAGTCTTCCATCTGGTTCTGGTGTGATTATGTGTCTGGTAGATAGGCATATACTATGATGAGATGTGATTATACCTATGACAGTGTCTAAAGTATGGTCAATCCTGTATCCTTTTTAGGCAAACGTCCTATTCTTTTCAGGAAGAGGACCTATTCTTTTCAGCCAGACGACATACTTATTATTGATTATACTTTGGCATTGTTATGAGCTGGCTCAAATCTTTCTTATTGATTTTGGTTATTTGCTTATGATGTGACATCGAGAGGCTTATTTGGGCGTTGCTTTATTCTTACTTGACTTTACTTGAGGATATTTCATTATTGATGAATTCTGAATTTTAATAATGATTTCTGAATATGGATGATTCACCCATTTGATATCGATTCCATGATTTAGTGATTGGTGTGACTTTACATGGGTGATAACACTTTTCTATATGGGTTTGTAGTGGATATTGTTTTGAGATATTTTGAGACTATTATACCATCCTTATTATACTTTTCATATTACCTTGTTTTGCTATTTTAACATCTATCATTGTAGGCATAGTCTAATCCATGTGGTATTTATAATACTCAGATCAGTCCGAGACATTTCAGGTTCAGGGACAAGATAACCATTTTTTGGATGTTGGGCATAAATGGAGGATAGGATATCGTTACATATACAGTCACTGTATTTTATTGAGATATATTTATATTCATTTTATCGGATGTTTTAATGGCAGTGTATATTTGATGTATATCAGATTTATATATACTTTACTATTATATATTATCGCTACGTTTTTTATTCTATGTTCTCTCTGTTATTTATTATATATTGTGTACTGTTCTGTCCTGGAGGCACACGTGTCTATTTATTTGTACCGAGATCATGTACATCCATGATAAGTTATATATGATATGAGATACGTACCAGTGTTAGTCCAAGAGAATATTCACGTGTGTATCCGATATCGCCTCATTTTCCATATTACTCGACATTATTACTTTTTAATACTCTTGGGATGTATGGGTATAGAAGTGGGGGTGTAACATTTTGGTATCAGAGTAGGTACAATACAATACATCATATATACGAGACATAAGTCATTGACCTAGATGAGACTTAGGGTCCCTGTCCTTGGATGTGTTGGGATAGTTAGTCCATAATAGATGTATATATATAAATATTATACGATGATTACCAGGATAATCATCTGAGGGCATATTTGTATTTTGTATATAAATATAATACTTTCACATTACTTATTAAGTATTAAATATAAAATGATTAACCTCCGGTGGCTTAGTACAAATTATTATGTCCTGATCCGTTAGTGTTTAGAGTGCACAACAGAAATGTATGGATTACTTTTCGCTAAGCACGTTGATGTTTATTTATATATAAATTTGATTGATTGATGATTATTTGTATTATTAATATTAAGATTATGCGGTGCTTTTAATGGTGAAGCTACTGCTAGGAATTTTGAAAATTTTATTTTTATAACTTGTTATTTATGTATATACATCATTAAAAATATTTAGTAAAGTAGTTTTAAAATTTAATGCTTGCTTGATATTCTTTGAATTGTTGGAAATGATTTATTATTGAAAAAGAGTTTCTGCAAATACTTAAATGAAAGCAAGTATGGTTTTAACTTACAAATATAAAGAGTAAGAAGAATATTTTATGAAAGTAAGAAATGGCTTCATTAGAAAATCTTTTGATATAATATATGCTTATGTAAGTATACTTCCCAATGGAAGTTATATGTTGACGGAGCTTCCAACAAACACAGCTCTAGGGCAAGAGTGGTACTCATAACACTAGAAGGAAAAATGATTTGCTACCCATTGAAGCTAGAGTTCCTCACAATGAACAACGAGGGTGAGTATAAGCATATATAGCGCGGCTCAAGATAATGAAACAAATGGGGTAAGGACGTTGCATGTATTCAGTGACTCACAGCTGTTGGTTTGCTAAGTAAAAAAGGAATTCCAAGCTAAAGGAGCAAGCCTCGCCCTTCCTTGATGAAGACACTGGAATTGTTGAATGATATAAAACATTACACATTACATACATCCATAAGGAGGAGAATACAAAAGCCGATTCATTTGCCAAATTGGCTAGCTCTAGGGATGCACAATTATTGGGATTAGTGCTAATGGAGGTTTTATCAGCTCATAGCATCCACTAGATTAATGTCGACTTGATCTTAGGGGCCTAGGAGGAGAAGGAGTCATGGATGACTCCGATCAAGAATTATATGCTAAAGGGAACTCTTTCGAAAGGAAGAAACAAACGACGGAAACTCCTTTATAGAGATCCGTGATTCATAATGCAAGAAGTGTTGTACATGAGAGGTTTTCCAACCACCCTACTTTGATGTGTAATCGAGGATGAAGCTAGGAAAATCATCATGGAGATACATGAGGGTAGTAGTGGCGATCATACCGGGGGGCAAACCTTAGTGAAGAAAAACTTCGGCATGGATACTTCTGGCAAACGATAAACCGTGATGCTGCTGGTTACACCAAATGGAGTGAAAGGTGCTAGAGGTTTGCAATGATTCTGAGATCCCCATCCTTTGAGCATACATAAATGGTTAGCCCATGGCCATTTGTGGTTAGGGAATTGATATAATCGGTGTGTTGCCGATGTTGAAAGGAGAAGCTAAGTACGCTATTGTTGTAGTGGATTACTTCACCGAGTGGGCTGAAGTAGAATCGCTTGCAATGATCATAATAAGAAAGGTGACTAGCTTTGTGATAAATAATATTATACTTAGGTTTGGAGTTCTCCAGAATATTATATGTAGCTTTTCAGCTTTAGCACAGCTGCTCGCGAATGGACAAATGGAGGCGGTGAATAAAATCATCAAGTACATCTTAAAGAAATGATTAATTAATGACAAGGGCAGCATGGTCGTTGAGCTTCCACTTGCACTGTGGGCTTATAAGATGACCCATAAGTTTGTGATTGGGCATACTCCATTCGCCATGGCTTATGGAGACGAGGCCATAATTCCGATAGAACTAGAAGTCCCTTCTCACCGGAAAAAGCACTATCACTCCTCAACGTGAATGTGGATATCTTTCTTAAGTACCTCGAACTGGTTAATGAAATGCGAGAAGAGGCATAATTGAAGGTAGTTACTCATTATAAAAGAATAGCATGACACTTTAACACCAAGGTCCGAAGCCATACCTTTGAAGTGGGGACCTCCTTTTGAAATGGATTGTTCCTGGTATAGGGGAACTTGGTCTGAATTAGTCACGACTGAACAGAAGTTTAGAGATGGAATGTAACAACCCCTATTTGGAGGCCCAAAACTAACTACTACGGATGTTGTAGTCATTCATAGTTATTAATTCTGGGTGACTAAATGCGGTAATGTTAGATACATTGATATAATAGAAACACGTGCATATGAAAATTTTGAAAATCATAAAATAAATTTCTCATTCCACATCAAGTCACATTTCAAATTCATTACATAATCCTAATTCGTAAACCATGTTCAGAGAAATATAATTATTACAAAATACGCCAAGAGCGACATATGAAAATGCCACCTTGGTTGATCAGAGTCTAAATATAGGCGATTAGTCAACTTTGCCATTACATCCAAAACACAGCGGAATCAAACAGAAAGAACTCCTACTAGCTAGCTTGCCTCCTGCACATCTCCGGAAGCTTATTCGTCTAAAGGAGAACCCGAAAACCTTAATTCTCAAACTACTCAAAATCAATTAAGCACCCAAGAGTTTAAGGGGGAAACATAAATTTCGAGTCAGACAAAAAGTCTGGTATAAATAATAACCTACTATCTCGAACCACATAGATATCTAGTGAGACCAAGCCGCTTAGCGGAACGAGTTTTCCCCTCACTAGTATCTTAACCCAATATATAGTAACCATATACTGTGCATCAACATCCATAATGGTTAAGACATAACATGATAATATGTATCATGATGATATGCAAACATGCAATATGTTCTGGATTTCCCATCCCCATTTACCCGACTATCTGTCTCAAGTTATAGTTTCTAGGGTCACTATTAACCTATTAGTTTTTATGGGCTGACTAATAACCTATTAATTCTTTATAGAAATTCCATCCACTTTCATATTTTTCATGGGATCACTATGAACCTATTGGTTCCTACCAATACTATCATCCAATCATAGTTTTCATGGGATCTCTATGAACCTATTGGTATCTACCAATAACTTTCTTCAATCATAATTTTCATGGGCTTACTATGAACCTATTGGATTCTCCAATAACACCTCTCATGTCATAGTTTTCATGGGTTGACTATGAACCTATTGATCTGTTTCAATAACTTATTCCGAACATAGTTTTCATGGGATCACTAAGAACCTATTAGCTCCTGCCAATAACAATTTCCATACATAATTTGTATGGGCTTACTAAGAACCTGTTTAAACCAATAATTCTTTGATCAGTCTTTGGGTATCCTATATTCTGGTCAGTCTGACCTCCTGGATCCAATTCTACTCACAAAGAAGTTAACTCAATGTATATTCACTACTGAGTCAACCTAGCTAGTTATTCTACCTTTAACACTCCAAAGTGCAGTTATGGGTTAATCATGAAGTCTATATGTTTACAAAAGCATACATGAAACTAATCAAAACATAATAATCTAAACCTATATGATTTAATTCCATGTAATCATTTTTCTAATGAAACATGGTTTATACCGTTAACCCACTTTCTTTAGCAAGGAAAACTTCTTCAAAAATTCCAAAGTAAAATGTCATTTCAAAACTCTTTTATATTGCCATGGTTTACCTTTAAAATTGAGACTTGGTTTCTTATTTGAAAACTGAGGCTTTCGACTGTATCCTTTGTATCATTACTTAAAACCTTAGGCCTTCACTTTCGAAACCATTAAAACATACCTTTCAAAACAATTAAACCTTATCTTTTGAAACCTTTAAAGATATACTATGCGAAACACTTAAAGCTTATCTTTCAAAACCATTAAAGATATACCTTTTGAAACACTTAAATCTTATCTTTCGAAAGCACTTAGTTCAAGTAGAATTTATAGAAGCATAGCTTCGAAACTATTTGAAAGTATCTCTTTCGAAATCATTGGGTTTAACATTAAATACAACTTCTGGGTCAAAGAGAACAAAAGAGAAAGTAACCCTTTCGAAAGTACTGATCTTCAAATAAAAAAATTGGGGAAAATGATAGCTTTGAAACCAACCTTTCGAAACCATTGATAAAAGCGGCTACAAGGACCCTTTCAAAAGCATTGGGAAGGTGGTTTCAATGTTAATATAACAAAAGCCTTAATTTCAAACCCATTGTTATAATGCTATAAAGAAAAGCGGCCTTTAACCAATTCGAAACGTACGAAGGCGGCGGCTAGGTAACGAATAGGATCAAAATGCGGTAACTCATTCAAAAGCTTCTTTGAAAATAAAGTAAGCGACAACTTGTTCGAAAGCCTCTTTTTTTTGAAAAAAAGGTAAAGATTCAAAAGCTTCAACCCTTTTGAAAGCATGTTTTAAAAAACAAAGGCAAGTAATGTATTCGAAAGCTTATAAGAATGACTTCAACCCCTTCAAAAGCATGCCTTCGACATAGTCACTTCCGCCTTTCTCCAATCCACTATGTATTAATAGCTTGATACCATGTGCATTGGTTTCAGATGGGTTCATTAGCGGAAGTATGGTGACGAAAGCTAGCAAATGGAAGTGATGAAGTGTTAAATCAAAACAAAACTAATTTTATTACCTTTCAAAGAAATTCTTTTTTACCTAACTTACCTAATTTATCAAAATATGATTGGTTGTCAAACCTTTATCAAAATCCTTTTCTAAAAAGGCTACCGAATTCAATAATTAATAATTGAAATCGTTTTAACAAATAAGTCATTCCCTTTAACAAAAAATTTATGTCCTTCAACTTAAATAATTTAACAACCATATTAAAACACTTAGAAAAAATTCCAAAAATCACAATTATCCACTTTTAATATGGTTTCTAACACATATAAATTTCTGACCCAAAAACTTTACTTATTTTCCTTAAATAATTTAAACCCAAATTATTTATTTCTTCCATTCAAAATTCATAATAAATTATCCATAGCTTGAAATATTATGAAAATTTAAACCATCTCCAAAATAATGTTTTACATAACATATTCAAACGTCATGGCATTCGAAACCAATTTACCTGATTTTAACCTAAAAATCGAATTATATCATTACCCAAAAATCCTTGTTTAAATCAAAAATGGCATAAAATCAAAGCATATCATCATTCATCCATCCAAATGGTTTTAAACCTTAAACCCAAAATAAAAAAATAAAAAAAGACTTATATGAGATGGTTTAGATCATTATTCATCTTGTTTGGATAAAGGACTTGGGATTTGTTCTTGATTTAATCTTCCTAGCTTGAATCTGAGCCTCTAATTGATTTTAAGCTTCTCTTCTCCTAGGGTAATAGCCGGCCTTATTTCTCCTTTGTTTATGTTTTTGTTTTGTGAAAAAACGTGAATGAGAATGAGGTAAGGATTTAGGGGTTATGGGGTTATGGTATACAGCTATTCCCATATTACCCTTGCCTTATTCTCTTAGGTATTTAACTTACAAACCATTTTTATAAATCCATTTGGTTGAGGCACGACCCTAAATAGTTTTAAAATCTCAATCCCCTTATCAGTCTAATCTCTACATTATTCTATTTAATTTATCTAATTAAATCTCCTGAATAATGTTATTTAAAATTAGGGGTGTTACATGGAACTTTCAAACTAGTGACTGTTGATGGGATTTCAATCCCACATGCATGGATATATTTGGTTCTTTACTTTAGAAAATAAATCATCATGATTGACGGGATGAAATGTAATAAGGCAGTATTTGTCATTTTTTCGTATATAACTAATGTTTGCTTTTGAACCAATGGAACTGTGTTCTATACAGTCAGACTTTGTGCCATACAATTAGCGGTATAAACAGACATTCTATATTGTGAAAAATTAGATGTCTAGGTACCGGAAGATAGATACCATTGGACTCTATCGATCCATGATCGGATTGAAGGAGTATAATCATACTTGGGACAATCAAACGATCCGCCCTACATGTATAATCTTTGACCAATACGCAGAGACAAGTAAGGTCAAAGACTGATGCCCAGAGATAGGCATGTAGAACATCGGAGCCCAAAGTAGGAAGTGGTGTATAATCAAATTTCTATAGGAACGACTACAGTTGTAACCTGGCGACACATGCCTAGTCGAGGATAAGTGAGGACGGTCAATGACTACATCGATCGAAGCCCAAAGACAGGCAAGATCAACAAAAGACATCCTGAGATTGACCTATAAACTACTATTTCCTAGAGATTGGAAATGTTACGAAGCTAAACGCTTCCCCACACGTAACCTTTTTTATGGTCTGATGGAACTCGACCACGATTAAACAAAACCAGTCACGAAGTTAACCATGTAGATAACAAGCTTTGTTTTTCCAAAAGAGGAGTAAATTGGAAATGGTAAACAAAACTATAAAATGGAATATATATATATATATATATATATATGTATATAAGCAACTGTAGAAATTTACTTAGTGTAACGAGCTATAGTAAGTAATGGCATTACATAGATGTAGACATGTATAATATAAGTAAATCACATTACATGCAGTTATACTATATATGCAGCCGGTTGTATGTAGGCAAGTAAAATAAAAGTGCACGAATGTAAGTACGACAAAAGTTGTACAAAAACAACAATCTTTATATACAGTCACTTTTTATAAAAATTTAGCGGGGGTCGGTCCTGCACATACTAGGCCTATATGCAAAAAAAGAAAAAAATACATCAAAATAAGACCAAAAGAAACCGTCTTCACTGGAATCAAGCCATGCATCTTCTTCTTCTTCCTCAAGTGCTTCCCACCTATGGAACGAGATCCATCACAGAGTCTTTTTGGACCCATCTTTCTTTGGGATGTTCCCTTCTTGGGAGTGTTGCCTTTTGAATGTGCGGTCTTCCCTTCTGTTGTGATGATAATAGGATCTTTGGGTTTATCAATAGGAGCGTCAAAAGACTTCGAGGATCCACCAACACCACTACTTTTCAAAGTTTTGATCATGATTAGCAGAATTTTAGGAGTAAGGCTTGTTTTATCTAAGCTAGCATCTCAGTTCCTAGCTCCATTTTAATATTAACCTTACTAAGATTGATCTTCAACATCTCCACCATTGAAATTGGTTCAGTTGGGAGGGTAGCACTGGTGATAGTAATGTCTTCCTCTTAGGATTGAAAGGTGCCTTCCAATCCTTCCAAAGCCTCTATTTTCCATGAATCAGGCCCAGGGCCGGAACTGGAAAGAGGAATTGAAGCGATTAGTCCCGAGGCAACATAGGTCGATGTAGTGAAAATGGCGCTTGAGACCAAACCTTAAGTAGTTGGGGGAGGAGAAAGAAGCATTGGATGACCTGTAAGTTAACAAATAGTAAAATAGAGGTTAGTGGCGATCTCTGTTGAGAACTGAAGCTTCTTAAATATATGGGAGATGAGGAAAATACCTTCACTGGTTGGAGTTTATTTGGTATGAGATTTTTTGATTTCACCTTCTTATATTGGTGACTGCATTGGCTGGATGACGAAACGTGGAATATAAGGCTCGATAGAGGATGTAGTGATGTAAGCAGGAGTCATAGTAAGGGTGGCCTCAGAGCTGGCTACCACAGAAATTGGAGTCTCAGTCCCAGGCTCTTTTAATTGAGGAGTTGACAATTCTGGTCGATCCGATTCATTGGGATCGTCGTGAACCTCAACGGGCGACTTGCCTACAACTGAGTCCCGTTCAACGAGAATTGCTTTGCCTTCCTTTAGGGCTATGATGTCATATACGTCTAATTTTTTTGCTTTCAACTAATCTTCCACCAGACACAGTCGAACGACGCATAACTTCTTCCCAACCATTCACCAAAGGGGTAACTTTTCAAACCACTTTATGTTCTTATCTTTAATAACTTTTGCAAAGAACTACTGAAAAGTTGTGTTCATTTCCTCCTCCTCCTTCATCACTTGATCTTTGAGTTCATTTAATTTAGTTAAAGTCTTATGAAGGTTAACTGCTTTAATTTTTGCAACGATTTCGGCTTTAGGCTAGCCTGGAGTCGCTCAACTTTAGCTTGAAGCATCTAATTTTCAATATCCTTAGCTTGAAGTGTTATGTCCTTGGCCTAAAGCGCTATATATTTGTCTTAAATTGCCTTGTCCTTGGCCTTGACCCAAGCTATGAGTCCATCATTGTCTTGATGGGCTTTTTTAAGTTGGTCGTTTACGACTATAAGGGCCCGAGTATAACCTTTGAACATCTCGTCGACTAAACTCTTAAAGCCCCAAGCCAATTTCTGAGCTTCATCTCTTTACTTTGTAACTTTAGTTATCTTAGATTTATAGCCAACTACTGCTCTTTCATGAGTCTTCCTCTCCGATTCAAATGACTCGATATGTGTTTGATTGATTTTATTGACATCGAAGAGGACAAAAGCAAGCTTCCTCCATCCATAGAGCTTATCAACAAACTTATTAACTCCTCCAACCCTACGGTTGGCCTCCTCTCGAGGGATATCTCTGATTTTATAGTTGAACTTCACCCTTGTAGGGTAAAGGGTAGGAAACGCGACCTGCATTTTAGTTATCATGGCTGTGGATGAGCCTGAAGTAGGGTGGCGGCGATGGAATATGATGAGTTGAAACCTCATGGGATCTTTGTGAGGTCGATATAATAGCGACTGGAGGTCATGTCTCCAGAAGATAATAAGGTTGAGGTTGGGAGCGTAGTTGGGAAGAGCCAGAGGTAGGCCCTTGGTTGTCATGTAGAGTCTCTTCCTTTGATAATGATATTCCCTTTCCTCAACTTGACATTTATTTCTTTCTTTATCCTCAAGATATTCTTTCTCTTTTCTTTGTTGTCATTCCACTTTAGTTTCTCGATGCGAAGTAGAATAGTGAGGATAAGGTTCTAGGGGTGATTCCCAAGTGCTTGACGACGCTTGAGCGAAGGTAGTGAAAGCGGTCTCTTACCATTATTCCTAAAACGAAGAAAAAATTCCCAAATGGAAAGATGAACTCCCCAGGGATTTCTTTGACAATGTCATCAATCTGGATGTCCAAATAATATAATGAGCCAAAGATGTTTTTTGAGGATCACGAATGAGGAGTTACCTCCACAGCTAGCTTTGGATTGGGAGGTTATTGATAGGATTTAAGTACTAATCTCTTTAGGCACGAGGAAGTGGGAATTTCTGTTCCCTCGGGGGAGGTCTCCCCATATGACTTGTCTATATCAAAATCTTTGTCATCATCATTACCTTTACTTTCTTCTTCGTCTTCTTCTTCTTCTCCCTCTTCTTCCACTTTATACATTCCCCTTCCTTCTTCGTCTTTCTCCTCATGTTCTTCCTTGATGATGTTTTCTTCCATCGCTCTATCTTGACCCTTTTCAACGTTTGTTTCACCCTTAGGAACGACATCACCCTATTGGTTATCATTGCCAGAGTCATGATTTGGGGTAGAGGTTGAAGCTGTAATCGTTGCTCTTTTTGGTGGAGTCTCGAGGGGAACGGCGAAGCGCTCAGGATATAGAAGGCCATACCGGTAGAGCCTCTCATTCATAAGGAGATAGAGGGTGGTACGATGTCGAATGTCTACACTCTTCAGCGTTCCCAAGGTCTGGGAATGTACATCAGTAGCATCCCACTTGGGAAGATCTGTAGAGAGAGTGGAAGAGAAATTTAACGTATTTGTAAAAAGAATCAAAGTGCAAATAGGGATGTTAATGAAGAATCATTACATCCGGACAACAAAAGCCGATTGAAGCTGAAGGGGTAACGGAAGAAAATGTACTCGTTTTTGAAATAGGTGCGCTTGTTATGGAGTGCATTGATAACTTTACTATAGCACCAGGCTTCGATGATTAGAAGAGAAGGTGGACTCTCTCCTTGAAGTTTAAAAGGTGCTTCAATCTACAAAGGTTGATGGTGTTGAAATTGCATCATAAATAAGACGTACATAGAATTAAGGAGAGCAAATCCACTGGGATGCTCTTAAGTTGGAGCCTTCCCGATTTCATAAAGGATATATCTAAGAAATTCATTAAAACGTAGAATAGCTCCACCCAAGCACATGTAGCCGCTGTAGGTGTTGCACCCTTGAGGAGGATTGTGAGCGCGTTGATAAAAAATTAGAAGGAGTATGTCAATTTTCAAGTTTTCGTGATGGATGCAAATTGTCCGAAGTTGTTTTACAGTTAGTTAGATGGTGTTTGGTCTGGAGGGTCATCCAAACCCCTCAGTTCAGGTTGTTCATTTAGTGGAGGAGGCTAGTTTCGAAGAGGTGTTATTAGAACTAGTTTTCCCCCAAGTTCAGCTATAATTGGACGTTTGGCTCCGGATGGAGTAGACATAGAAGCCTGAGTAGTAGAGGAGCCAACTT
Source organism: Allium fistulosum (assembly GCA_030737815.1). NCBI lineage: Eukaryota > Viridiplantae > Streptophyta > Magnoliopsida > Asparagales > Amaryllidaceae > Allium > Allium fistulosum. Next base: position 7,503,134 of record JASFAW010000015.1, read on the forward strand.
CAGGAAAAGTTGAAGGTTCAAAAGTAATTTCGAAGCATGGCAATTGACGATTAATTCTGGACTGGAAAGCTTGACAGTGAACACGGTCATGTATGTTTTATTTTGAAACTTTACTTTAATAAAAATGTAACAACCCGTACCTTAATGACCCTAATTTCAACTAAATCAAAACCCATGTCCATTAGCGCATGGATCGTTAGTTTTTGTTAACCTATAATAAACAGAAGTATATCAGAGTGCGATCAATATAAACCCACAGCAGAATTGAAAAATATAATGTAACATATGTATTGACTAAGGCTACTACCTTATAGTATCATTCCTTGGATATTTAATTGCATTTATGAGTGCCGAGCATGAATACGCAGACTTCACCATCTACCATTCCCATCTTGCTCCAGTATCTAATCCTTCAAAATCTAACCTATGGTTTATTATGAGGAGAGGGTTAGAACAACATTCTGGTGATTGGAAAATTACATACTTTACCTATCCCATTAATTGATGCTGATTGATTTCCGTTTAAATGTTATATCCATTATTTACGGTTAATCCATTAATTTTTATGTGTGCGTACGATATGCCTAACATAACCTTCTATAAGGTATTATTGTGTATATATATACTTATTCATATTTGTCTAAACATTGTACTACCCAAAACCCCCGCCATGCAATACTTCTTAAATAGGGAGGAGGCAGACCCATCGGCCATTTACTACCTCAAGTCCCTAAAGCAAGCCCTTCGCAACCTCAACGCTAGTCAATTGGTTCTAGCTACAAAGACTGATGAACTCTACATACGACTTTGTGATATCATATATAATTTAATTGTCATACTACTAACGCAACTCAGACTCATCTAAGGATTAACAAACCCACCTCCACTAAACTAATTTTTCGTCTAAACATCTACTTTGAGGTCTTTGCCTCTTTCATACAGATTCTACACTAGTAGGAAGTGAAATCCGCCAGGTCATAACCTGAGTCTTTGCTATCGCTCGATCGGAATTGTCAGGCGTCCAAGCCTATATGCCAGACCTACTATTAAATATCGATATCATCTGACCCTCCAAAGCTGACATCCCGTTTAGAATAACCCGAGTAAGTCAAGGAAAATTCCCCTTTCGGTTAGTTACTACCTCTTATTGGATACGAAGCAGATCCCATTTTTCAAATGGTACCGGGTCATTTAATAATTCACATTCAAGTCGAACCTTCGGGATATTTTCTCCTACCTATCCAAAACGTATATCCCTTCCCCACAGGTCCTATGGTTGGAGATATCCCACATCAGTAGTAAGTATACACAACTGTTGGTAGCTTCTAGGTGAAGGGTAGGCTTCTGTTGTATAATTCTACTGACCTCGCATCCTAACCTACTATACCAAACCCACCACCCAAAGCCTAAGTGTTGGGCTAGGACCACTAATCCATGTTTGTCCTAGACGTATAATTTAAGCTATATATTTTCCTACTATGAAAATTATATTGCTTGCTACATATAATTAATGGTATTAATACTTACTTATCGCTATGTTATTATTCCTAATTTATACACTTAGGCTTTGGTTTCCTTGTAATGTTTAATAAATGTCTGTTACCTGTTATAATTAGCCATTAATGCCAAAATTGGACAATCTATGATTAATCCTCATTTAATTCCTTTAATATATATACCCATTTCAAAATCTACCTACCATGGCTACTCATTTTCCCATAATTGCCATATTAAATTTTTTAATGACATTTATTTGCTAGTTTCAAAATCAACTTATTATGCCTATTCATTGTCCCATAAATGCCATATTAATTTCCCTAATTAGTCCCCATTTAATTTGCTTTTAACTCTCTATTAATTACAAATTTATTGCCCGTTAAATTTATAATTAATGTCCATAAATCCTAGTCTATTAATTGTTACATTGTTAGTAACTAATACATGTATAGTCATAAATTACGCTATTTATATATTTCTATTTTTGAATTTTAAGCTTGGTTATACGTTTATATATATATATATATATATATATATATATATTTCTAATAATTAATTTCTAAACTAGAATAATCCTTTCAACATTTTAATTTATCGGAGCTATCCTTCTAAAAAGGACCACCGTTATAATTTTCGATAAATTAACCAAAAGTGAGGTCTTTGCTTCGTCTGAAATTACAAGGAATTGTTTCTTTTCTTTTATTGAAATATACAGTGTAAACTATGGAAAATAATATTTATATCTTGCACGTCTCCTTTGCTTTTTGGTAGGCTAAACCATTGGGTAAGCTTGGGTAGGTTTAAAGGAGAGGTTAGTATTCCTTGTCAATTTAAATGACGAGCTTTTATACATATTTTAGAATTGGATAACTTATGGAAATTACACGGAACACGCTCTAAATAAGTCAAACATAAAATTTTACATTCCAAGGGCAACCTAATTTTCAACCTTATTATAGATCTGGAATAAATTTACAACTTTACTAACCTTTTACAAATGAATTTTTGGAAATGATTTCAAATTTCAAGATCATGTTGTACATACTATTCCTATTCCAATTGCCTATGTTATTAAATGGGTAGGTGTTAATCCTATACATTTGTTTTACACTACAATTCATCAGATCTTATTTAGGTATAATAATTAAATAAGAATTCAACGAGATAAATTCCAATGTTATAAATAAATTACATAATTTCCCACTAACCTTACTAAGCTTTCCAATTCTCCAGATCTAAATCCAATCCTTTACTTGACTCCCTTTTCTATTCTAATCCAAAAGAATATGTATAACAAGGTATATACATGTTATTAGAATTACTGATCTGAGAATAGATTAGAGGTTAAGGGGAATATAGATTGAAATTTACCCTTTTCTATAGAATTGATTCGCTTCTTCTCTTCTTCACTTTTATTTTTGGCCCTTCTACGATTTGTATATACATATATTACTTTAAAATTTTTAGAAATAGTGAAGAAGGGAAATTGAGAGAGCTTTGCTACTTGGAGAAGAGAGGGGTTAGGCCTTTATTTATAGGCGTACGAATCAATCGTAACCGTTAGATTAAAATAATTAAATCTGGACCGATGACCAAGGTTCAAACCCTAGCCACCACTATAAGACCGATCGACGCTCCCTATAGATGGTCGACTGCTAGCGGCAGACCAGCCCAAGGAGAGGGTCGATAGGTGGGTCCCGCATTTACTATAATTTATTTCCCTTTTCGAATTTAATTATTTTTGCTTCCAAAACTTTAAATGCTAATAACTTTTTCGTTTGAGCTCCGATCGTGAAACTCCAAATATGAAAATTACTCATAAAATAATCACGAATGCAATGGTATAAGTTTCATGACCAAATTTTAGTGTTTTCTAAAATTCCATTTTGGAGCCTTATTAATTATTTATTAATTATCGTTAATTTTACTGGATGTTACAAAAAATCTATATGGCCGACGTCTAGAGTCCAACGAATGTTGGCATGTGCTGACCAATTAGATTTTGAACATCAATCAAGGTAGTGTGAAATGTTAATTTATACGGTGTGCATCCTTTTTTTTAGAGCTCGGTGTATGGAACACTCTAGGTAGATATCCCGCTCGTGCTGGCAAACGAGCTCAGTCGCAAAATGTAACTGGGTGTCGGATCTTATCCATTATCATGGAGTGAACTATAACGAAACCACTTTCCGAAGTGATGCAGAGCACTCTTTATAGGAGCACTGGATTGTGCAGTGACTTAGAATGCTCTATGGTACGACTATTTGAGCATTGGAGTGCATTCGACGGGACGATTCTGAAATCAACCTTGACTCAATCAATCCCTTCGTAATGCTTTGTAAGTGATAGGATTCAATTCCTTGGCGTGATCAAGGTAGACCACTGGACGACCTAAAGAATAGAATGAGACAGACCCAAGACTAACCCCAAGTGAATATCAAGCCAAGGTAAACCCAAGATTGTCTTAGAGTCAACTTTGAGTTCAGCTCGAGATTTTCCTAGGTGGATTGGGCTTCGAATTTACAAGAGCATAGGAAGTGATCAGCTATGATCCAAAGTGATGATCTCCCCTCTTGGCCGTAGTCAATGGCAACAAGGATGAGGTAATGACGACGATAGCCTCACCACTCCAACCATGGTGGTGCCGCTCTTCAAAAACCCACCTTGCTTTGGATCTAGAGATTGAAAACCCTAGGAGGGTAGGGCCTAATTTTTTGAGATGGTGACGGAGATCACCAAAAACGACGGCGGCTATTGAGACAAAGCAATGGAGGAGACCTTGTGTAATCGAGATGGATGACGACAGTTAAGGGCTTGAAGTTGCGAAAGTAAAGAAGTCAAGGCTGAGTAGAAAGTAAAAAAGTGAGGGTAAATTTTTTTAAGTCCACAACCATATAGTGTTGAAGTGAAGTGGGAATTCTTGTCGGTACCAATAGATACCTCTCGATGCCGACATGATTTATTAAAAAAGAGAAAGGGAAAGAGAAGGAAGTCTCACTGAACAAGGCATGAAAACACCTTCAAAGTGAAATAGATCCAAACCTTGGTGTGGAAAGAGGTTCATTAACTCTATAAAATGATTGGATTGATGCTCTTGGAATAGAGATGACTCTTTAAACCGATTCCTGAATAGCCAAGGACTCATCCAGACCATTATATACTGCATGTCTTGATTAAAAGGACACTTTATCTTCAATAGAAGTGTACTATAGAGGGCAAGTGTTATCCACCATTTTAACTAAGCAGCCTTCCATTGAATTTGGACATCGGGATGAAGATGATATGGTTTAAGAAGCGGGGGCAATCTTCAAACGGCCTTGGAAGGAAACTCCAAAAGGTTGAAGTCCTAAAATGATAGAGTAAAGCCCTTAGTACCGAGTGGTCATGAAAGGACTCGGCACTAACCGATTTATCTAATGTTGTTTTTGGCAATTGTATTATGGTCAAGTGATAAGAGTATAAGGTGGTTGTCCTAGGGCCCATATCTGAAGGAGTAGGTGAAAAACTCCAAAAATATGCAAAAAATGATAAGTACTGAATGAAGACAAACCTTTCAACATCGAAAGATTTTCCCAAGCCAAAAAGTTCTGGAAGCTCGAAGACTTGATGATGTGTGATGAAGTGAAAGAAAAGTTGAGGAATTGCACAAGGCAAAATCTCCCAGTACCGACAGGATTCATGTCGGCACCGACATGTGTTTTGCCACGGGAAGACTTCATCTTCCTCCCTACTCTCATGGATATAGATCCTTATTTTGTCTTCCATGATCTTGTGACTCTGGTTGACGATTCTTCTATAAATATCGAGCCTAAAGCAATTATGAGGAGGACTTTTGGGCTTTTGGGCCTCTATCTTCTTCATACTCTATCTCTATTCGGATCTTGTTGCATTGAGGCTTACTCTTACTTTTTTAGACTTGAAAAAGAATAGTAAAACCTTTGTACTCACGACAAAACAATTTATAATAAGATTAAAGTGGAAGTCGGCTATAGAATTTGCTGAACCACTATAAAAATTCATGCCTTTTACTGTTTTTGTTGTTATTACTACTTAGATCTATTCTATTTTATTCAATTGGGGTGTTGTGCCACTTTTTAGCCTAATAGTTGGTCTCTTTGTTTTTCTTTTTATTGTTTACATAGGGGGTGGGGGGAGGGGGTGTATTTATAGCATAATCACTTAACCAAGAACACAAAATTAAATTAAATCACAATGATACGTAGCTAGCAAGAAACTCTCACTATTTTGAGTGAGATTTTGGATATGTGATGAATTGTAATCCCTTGTTTAAAGTAAGTAATAGGGACCAATAATAAGATGGTACACATAGAGTTGCTCGTTAAAATTATAAGAAGCCTTTTCAGCAACGCTTTTCCTTGTTTTTAACCACTAGTTTTTAGGTTCGTAGAATTAAATTGTTATTATTTCTCACCTACATAGCTAAAACTAATGGTTGAAAACAAGGGGCTGGGAGAGGGGTTAAATTGAAGAGACTATAAATATCTACTCATATATATATATATAATTTGCATCAATTTTTGGCTCGAACACCCAATTATTTTGCTATATGAATTTTGGGTAAATTTAATGAAATAAAACTAGGGTTTTTATAATAATTCGAATAATATTAGAATTATAAACGAAAATAAACGACCAACAAATAAGAAAAAACACGTCGGAGAACATTGGAAAAGCAAATGGAAATCAAAAAGGAAAGGAGAAAAAATTACATTGGTTTTCAATGATTTTGGCCACCGTCTACTATTATCTTCAATACTTTCTTACATTATATCTCTTAATTCAAAGTGTTTGGAGATCCAAGATATTTTCTCTAGTGGAGATAATTGTATTTTTATGGTGGAGAATAGAAAATGTTAAAGCTTTAGCATTGTTATTTTTGGAGAATGACAAGTTGATTTCTTCATTCTTTGGCTTATTATTTATATTTGAGATTTGGCTGAATCATTTCCATAAACTATAATAGGAAATTTCCAGGAAGCTTCCTTCAGGATAAGTTTCCATTTTGACTAACTTTGGGTCTAATTTGAAATAGAATTAATGTGGCATTGATTTGGGTCAAGTTTCAGTGGTCACGTGCATGCTTCGACGGCTACTTCCGAGTTAGGCTCGAGCAAACCATCATTTCGAGTGCTCCAGGTCAAACAGGGAAGGTGTTTGAGCACTTGGGGTCTGGGCTTAAACCGCTTCAGGGTGAAAGTGTATATGGATCGAAAATATGACTAATAGTGCTAAACGTACTAAAGTATGCTATAATATAGTAAAGAGAAAAGTCCAAATAAATAAAGATCGAACTGGGGTTTTATACTTGTTCAGCCTCCTGTCTTATGCCCAGTCCCAAAGCTCCTCTACAAAATTTCACTAACCAAAACCTTCACTTGTCCTAGATGAATATGTATTACAACAACTACCTGATTCTACCTAAAATAGGACTTTAAACTTTGTTTTTTGAAACTGAGATTTGATAGACAGTAAGTTCTAAAAAAATGATTGGTCAAAGTTACACCCTTCCTATAATCTCCTTGAAGTGGTAAATGAAAGTACAATGATTACGAAATTGACTAAAGAATGTATTTGAAACTGAATTATTTTGAATTTTGATCGCTTGAATGCTTAGAAAGTATTAGAGAGATTGAATTTAGATTAGGCAATCAAAAATATTATACAGATTTCTATTTATGATTCTAAAGAGTTTTAATCAAGGGACGCACCTTTCTGAAAATGAAAAGCTCTTCCTTCTAAAATAAAGAGTTTGTCTCAAGGAGGAAGAAAAAAACTAAAAAATAACTATGAAAATCTTAGTTATTGCAACATTTTCGATGTTGGAATAATATTTCAAACATCTAAATCTTTTACTGTGGATCGCATAGTAAAACAGTTCAAAATTCAATTATTTAAGACATTTGAAAACAATAACCAAACATCTGAATTTGCAGTAAGACATCTGGATGTTTTATTCAGAAGTCTGAAAATGCAGCTAGATGTCTGATTATTTAACTTACACGTTCGACTTGTTATGTTTCAGACATTCATAAAATCTACCTTTTTCAATTGTGTACATGTTAAAATAAAACATCTTTGAAAAACTTATTTGCATATGTTTATGTGTATTCATTCTACCACTTTTAAGAGATTGTCCATGATAATACCTCTAAGAAACAAACTAAGTAAAAATACTCTTACAATTGGATTCATCACTTAAGCCTATCGAGTTGTCATTGAAGCTCTTACTCGTTGTTGTAGAGTAATTATTCATGTAAATAATTTTAAAGTACTATTGTATAATTTTTGCTACCAAAACACTCAAAATAGGGTTCTAACAATCTCCTCCTTCTTGGTAATGAGAATTATACATATATCAGATATATAAAAAAAACAACATGACATGCACATATTACTCCCCATAACTATATATACACCCCATATTAATATGCTTAGAACCTCCCCTTGTCATCAGCAAAAAGATATAGTCGCAGCTTATAAGGTAAGAGCATACAGTAAGATTATTGCACAAATGTGGATCATGAACACATAATATTTCCTCAAGTCATAATCACACAAACATATGCACAAAGTCAAAAACACAGTTAAAGTTACAATCATATTCTCATAAACACATCCCACATAGTTTCAAATGATATAATCACGATAGCCATAACATCACACAAAATTCAACTATAACACAAACACTTTTACAAGCTTTTTAACCGAATATGACTTAAAACACATAAAAATCAAAACATTCTTGAACATGCAATCACAACACAATTTTCAAAGAAATAATGACTTATTATTGCTAGGTATCCCATTCCAAGCATGAGTTGTTAATATTTCTCATTGATTTTGATGTCTTTATGAGAGAGTTAGGAGTATACCCTAGGGGTAAATATGTAATTTGTTACATATATCTAATTCTATAATCAATCTTGTTCATAATAAAGTAGTTTAACTTTTGATTATATACATGTTATATTATGATATATTAATTAAGTAATTAATTTAATTATATTAAAATTGAAAGTACTTAAATGATATGTTATGTGACAATACTAGTATGAAGCCCGTGCCGATGGCACGGACGCAAATCTTACGTTATATAAAATTTTTGATGATGTATATTCGACTGTTAACTAATATCCGAAAATTTAAGTTCTTCGACATTCGTATCAAAGATGAATAAATACCCGAATTCACAAAAATGGGCAATATGATTGTATACATATCCAAAAATCATCCATTTAATTTAAAAAATAATAATATTTATATTATGTGTATTAATACATTCTTTTCATGTTTTAAACGTGAAATTATACATTATTTTCAAAATTTCATGTACTTCACGTATCAAACATGGTGGGGAATAGTTAGTAACATTTAGTTACAAATTAATTCTGACTTATATCTTAGGAAATTCAAACAATTGTATTCAAGGAAATCCAACTGTATTAGGGAAATCTATGCAGGAGTATGTAATATATTAATTGACAACTGATAATATGCAATTCAGTTATTCATTGGATGAAAGAGTTAATGAGAAAAACTCTGACCATATTAAGAAAAGGCAATGTAATAAAAGAACCACCTTCTTTTATGCATTACATAATTTGATCATAGCAATATCTTAAAGAAATCTAGCCTAGTTAATGAAATATAATTTTAGCAAATGTTTGTATTTAAATCAATTACACATAGGCTTACTTATTGTGAAAGAGAGAAGGGAAAGAAATGACAAACTAACAAATTTTAGCATTTAATTTAGGCTTTTCCAAAATCATAGTCTATTTCTCCAAATCCGATCATCGTTTTCATAAAATGCCTACTAATATATATTCTACATAAATTATGTTGTGTACCCAATGTTGTCATGAATAATTTTTTAAATCAGAAGAGTAATATATTACGAGTAAAGTGCAAATTTTAGTTTAGGTTTTTTCCTGGTATTGAACCAAAACAACATGTGCATTAAGGTGACAGTAATGTTCAAGTAGGAAAAGATGCAAACTTTTATTTTGACATTCTAGCATTTTTGACATGCGATTAGCTAATAGCCCAAAACCATGTAAAAATAGTTGTACATATTTTTATTTTCTTCTCCATTTTATATATTTTATTATGGAAGGGAAATGATAATTTTATTTTCAATGCCTTATTTTCAAGCTGTTACAAATATAGGATAAATAAAGCATGCGTCTAAGAATTATAATTATAATTTTTCCATGCATACAGTAATGACAATTTGGGAGCAAAAGAGAAAGTTAGTTTATCAGATTCCATGTAAGGAATAAAAAATAAATGAGTTATTGGAGGTGGAGTACGTTATACACCTAGTGCACAACCAATGTAGTTATACTGTTATAGGGTTGGGTAGTTGGTAATTGGCTGAGTGGCTTTGCATTTTATTGTTTATTAAGGAGAGCAGGGTTTACGTACTGTTTTTGACATAATTTGATTCTAAAAGTGGAAGTACAATAATTGTACTATAGTGTGATGAACGTAATTATGCTTATATTTTTTTTGCATAGCCAAACATACATTTTTCCTTTATTAATTTTCCTCATTTTATAATTTGCATCTTTATATTATGGAAGTAAAATTTGTATTTTTATTGTTTATGGTATATTTTATACAAAAAGTGAAGATGATATGGGAAAATTTCAACTATTTTCCTGATTGTACTATATACTACAACATGATTAGTGAATGAATGGTTAACATATTTGAGGTAATATGGTAAATACCAAGGGCATGCATGCATAAATGCAGTATTAATAGTGACATAAAATTAGGGGACTATGAGTAATTGTGTTTATGTATGTATTTTTTTGTGTTTGGAATTTATTTTTCTAACAGTTTTCAAGTTGTAGCATATACTGAACAATTAGTGAAGCAAGCAAGTAACCATGGGTAAGGAAGCAATAATGAAGAGGAAGATAAAAGGCAAGTTTTCCACGTTCTAAGATTACACGATATTGCAATAATTGACATGAATATACTAATGCTAACAGAAAGAAAAGGGGAATCATAACTCCATCACATTTCAAACTGAACTGATGATAACTTACGTGGGAAAGGACAATCTTTCACATTATTTACCTTATTCTTAAAACTTACAGTGGGATTAGAGAACATAAACTTACTGTGGGCAAGAATTGTGTGCATGGTTTTTAGTATGACAGCGAGGGACACAGAGGATGACGTAAAATCATATTTCCATGTAAGCAAACTAAGCATTTAAACAAAGTGTGCATAAAAGTAAACTTCTTCAATATTTTTTGTGAAAAGTGAAAATTTTATGTAGTGGGTATATTTGAGTTACTAGTTATCTCTGGTTTAACCTTTTTCCACTCACACGAACTTTTGTCAAAGAATTGTGGTAAAGGTAAGCAAGCAGTTGCCAACTATAATTCACAATATAGATAATATCTTTAGGTTCACCATCTATGTCATAACATATTCAAATAACATAGAATGGACTGCAGAATACAAATAATGCAAGCACATTTTCACACAAAATGCAATTAAAAATAAAGGATTTAAATCCATTGGAAAACAAAGGATTTGGAATAACAACAAACAACACACTATAGTTTGACCATGTGCATAACTGACACAACCAAAAATACAAAGAAATAAGAATACTAAAATTGGTTGAAATTAGGAGAGGAAAAAGGTGCATGAACTGGGAATGGAAAACAAAGAAATTATTGAGCTAGTATACTACATATTATTGGCACATGTTTTTGCTCCACCCACTCAATCTACATATTGAAACCAAATGAATTAGTTAACAATGGAACATACATCATAGTGGTTATATACCAACACTTGTATGCAAATGCAGCCATAAATTCATCATCTAAATCATCAAGAACACACAGTGATGAACGATTTTCCTGATTTTCAGTTATCTCAATTTTTACACCATTGGTCAACTTTACCGATGTGGGATGATCAACCACTCCAAGTTCGGAAATCTCTGTGAGAACCACTGGTCTTGCCTCCATAGAATTAACTACCTCATTAATTCTCATTCTTGCAGTCTTGTAGCTTTTCATTTCGATTGTTGGTATCTTATCCACTTCAGCTTTAAATACAATAGTGGATGCATGGTTTTTGTTCTTCGACTTTCCCTTCTTTTGAACCATTGTTCTACTTTGCTATTTTGTAATTATAGAACTGAATGAAAATAATGCGCCTGTTTTAGAAGCAGAAGTGAGGATAAATGACTAAGCATGTTTTAGATATATTAAAGAGCAAATGAATATGTGCTTCATCTAGCGACGTCTCTTGGAATTGTGGAGAAATTTAAGAAACAAAGGCAAACATAGTTATTAAGATATTATTTTCATATAAATTAAATGCAGCAAAGGGAGAGTTAAGTGTAACAATTGGAGGGAGAAAGCGAAATGCAAAAAAGGTGTAAAAAAGGATAAAGAAGAAACAAAGGCAAACATAGTTATTAAGATATTATTTGCGTATAAATCAAATGCAGGAAATGGGAGAGTTAACTGTAACAATTAGAGGGAGAAAGCGAAATGAAAAAAGGTGTAAAAAAGGATGAAGAAGAAACAAAGGCAAACATAGTTATTAAGATATTATTTGCATATAAATCAAATGCAACAAATGGGAGAGTTAACTGTAACAATTGGAGTGAGAAAGTGAATGCAAAAAAGATGTAAAAAGGATGAAGAATGGAGAATTACCTGATGGATGAAATTGTAGTTGTTGAAGGAGACAGTGAGTAGTTATTAAGATATTATTTGCATATAAATCAAATGCAACAAATGGGAGAGTTAACTGTAACAATTGGAGTGAGAAAGTGAAATGCAAAAAAGGTGTAAAAAAGGATGAAGAAGGGAGAATTACCTAACTGATGAAATTGCAGTTGTTGAAGGAGACAGTGAAAGGTAAGTAAGTGGATGATTAGCAAGTGCTGTAGGAGCATGCGAAAATGAGGGGGAAGCAGTTTCATTATTAGCATTCGTATGTCGGCTGGTTCAACAAACACACATCATAACAAAGCTTAGTCTCAAGACTTTTAGCCACACGATCGCTTCTCATCCTACGGCTCTTACTCTCGCTTTTCTTTACTTCGGATTGCTAGGTTGCTATTGGGCTGTTATTGTTTTAAGCCCAACTTATTGTTTATTATATATTCAGACCGCTTTTGTAATTACAAAGTGATTGTATCATTGTTACAATTTCTATACAAATCAATAAAACAAAGTTCACATTATTTTTTCATTTCTCTCTTTTAATTCAAACTCTAATATGGTATCAGAGCCAAAATCAAAGGCTTAACAGCCATTCAATCGATCTCTCAATTCTTTTTTTTTCCTTCTTGAAGCCAACTGTATTCAAGAAACACCATCCACGTTTTTGCTGTATCATTTGGTGTTCTTTTTCCCATCATATTATGTTTCATCATTTGGGTTTCATTAAGTCTCAATCAAGAAATCAAGTGCCATCCGAAAAGAACAAATTCCTGGTTGCACCAAAGATTTCTTAAAAGAAACTATTGTATGGAAATCATTCATCTAGTACAAGCATTCTCTTCTCCTCTCAAGAAATCAGAAATTTGTCAGTGCCATCCTTAAACTTTAAAGAGATCATCTTTAAAATTGGTTGCATCTGACCTACACCCTTACTGGTGGTTCATCACATTTCTTGAAAAGAGAAGTCTCATACCTGCAGGCGCAAACACTTTCCACTGCTTCATCTCCCAACTTTCTTCATCAACTCATCATGACTGACGACAACAATTCTGAAGTTGGCAATACTGGTAACACTGCTCCTCCAGATTTAATAGCAGAAGCAAACAACCTGATCAAGACTATCATCAGCCCTCAAAGCCAGTTGATTACAGTTCAGCTAGATGAAGACAATTATCTTCTTTGGCGAGTGCAAGTTGAGACAGCCATAGAAGGCTATGGTTTGGAGGGTCATATTCTTGGTACATTAACCATCCCTCCTAAATTTGTCACTGATGCACAAAACAAGGTAGTCAACAACAATGAATACACAAAATATCATAGGCAAGATAGGTTGATAAGTTCTTGGCTCATGGCATCTATCACTCCCAAGCTTCTACCTCAAGTAATGAGTTGCAAAACTGCAAATGAAATTTGGCTTACTACTGAAAGAGTATTCAACACACAATCAAGTGCAAAACTAATGCATTACAAAAGAGAGCTTCAAAGCATTAGAAAACAAGAAGAGCCTATGAGAGATTATATAGCCAAAATTAAAAAGCTATATAATCTTCTTGAAGCTGCAGGACGTAAAGTACCTGAAGATGAACAAGTCTAGACTATCTTAAATGGATTAAGTACAGACTATGAATCTGTCATAGCAGTTCTCACGACTCAAAGAACTATTCCTGATATGCAATTTGTTGAGTCTACTCTTCTTGCACATGAGGCAAGGATTGATCACAAAAGAGCAACTGATTCTGAAATATCAATAAACTACACTACAAAAAATAAGAATTTCAATCAAAACAAGGGTGATCAACACAATCAGAGAGGAGGCTTTGCTAACAGATCTGGAGGCAGGGGGAGATGGAATAATAACACCAGACCCAAGTGTCAAATTTGTGAAAGAGTGGGTCATACTGCTGCAAAATGCTACTTCAGATTTAATCAAAATTACATGCCTGGACAGAATTCTAACAATCAAAGGAATAACAACAATGGCAGTGCTAATCTTGTTCAAGCTCAAGGTGATTCTGACTCAAATAATATCAAAAGCTGCCAATTAAGTGAAGGCACCAAGCCAGATCAGGTCCAAGATGATGCATGGTACCCAGATACTGGTGCCACTAATCACATAACCAGCAGCTTGGAAAATCTTAATGCATGCAACAGGGAGTATAAAGGTAATCAATTAATTTCTTTGGGTAATGGTGACTGTATAAATATTACACATATAGGGGATGCTCACATTAAAGGAAAAAGAATGATGTACTTAAATAATCTTCTAAGAGTACCCAAAATAAAAAAGAATCTCATTAGTGTGTCTCAATTTGCTAGAGACAACAATGTGTTCTTTGAATTTTATCCCAAATATTACTTAATCAAAGATATGCTAACTAGAGAAATTATATTGCAGGGTGAAGCTGATAAAGGCTTATACAAGTTTAATTCTGTAAACTGTAAAAGGCCTGTAGCCAAAAATTCTTGTAATGTTACAATGTTGAGCAAAACTGATGAACAGATTGATGTAAAATCTTGGCAAAATAAATCAGCCTTTGAAGTTAAAGTGTGCAATAATTCTATGATATCTGAAAATAGCACAAACACATTTGAGTTGTGGCACAACAAATTAGGACACCCTAATGAGAAGATAGTTAGGAAAATACTCTTAGAAAATAAAATTTCCTTTAATGAGTGTGCATCACCTTTTGTGTGTACTTATTGTAAACTTGGCAAAAGTCATAAGCTGCCATTTGCAAACTCTGAAACTGAGTATAAGCAACCTCTTGATCTGATTGCTTCAGATTTGTAGGGACCAGCACCCTATAACTCTGACTATGGGTACAAATACTATATTTCCTTTGTTGATTCTTACTCTAGGCACACATGGATTTATTTTCTTAAAGCTAAGTCTGATACATATAATGCTGTTGTACAATTCATAACTATGGCTGAAAAGCAAACAAATTGTCAGCTGAAAACTTTTCAGACTGATGGTGGTAGTGAATATAAACCACTTGATGATTTCTTTAAAAGAAAAGGTATAATTCATAGAACTACTTGTCCATATACTTCAGAACAAAATGGGTTAGCAGAAAGAAAATACAGACACATTGTAGAGTCTGGTTTATCACTACTTGCACATGCTTCAATACCACTTAAGTTCTGGCCTGAAGCATTTAGTACAGCTATTTATCTAATTAACAGACTTCCAACTAAAGTATTGAATAACATGTGTCCTATAGAAAAATTATTCAAAACTAAACCAGACTATAAAATGTTAAAAACCTTTGGTTGTTTATGCTTCCCATGTCTTAGACCTTACAATGGGAACAAATTAAACTTCTAATCAAAATCTTGTACCTTTCTTGGATATTGTACAAGCCAAAAAGGGTACAAGTGCCTGGATGAAAGTGGAAGAATTATCACAAGTAGACATGTGGTGTTTAATGAATTTGTGTTTCCTTTTAGTAAGTCAGATATAAAGACTACTGCAAAGGTCTATAATCCAAGTAGATCAATCCCAAATTTACCTCTGTATACTGACATCCAAAAGGATGTTGATCATAATGCCAACAAGGATGCTTCAGATCCACAACTCACTATACCACCTAGGTCAGGTTGTGAACTGCAAAGCCCTCCAAGTCAGCACAACCCTGCAACAACATTCAACAACCACAGTCAGAATAAGGATCAAGACTTAGCTGAAGAAATTAGCAGTTATGACAACAACATACAACAAAGTAATCAAGCTGAATCACCACCTATGAGGAGTCAACCCATTGAAGGTCACCCCATGATTACAAGAGCCAAAAGTGGCATCTTCAAGCCAAAGGCTTACACTATAACATCCTCTTTTGACAAAGAACCTGAAAACTTCATTCAAGCTGCTAGTGACAAAAATTGGAAAGCAGCCATGGATGAAGAGTTCAATGCTCTTGTTAAAAACAATACTTGGAATTTGGTCACACCTCCAGGTAATAAAAATATTATTAACTGCAAGTGGACCTACAGATTAAAGAAAAATCCTAATGGTACAATAAGCAAGCACAAGGCTAGGCTTGTAGCAAAGGGGTATACACAGGAGTATGGCTTTGATTTTGGTGAAACTTTTTCACCTGTGGTAAAACCCTCTACCATTAGACTTGTACTTACTATTGCTTTGTATAAAAATTGGCACTTGAGACAATTATATGTGAACAATGCATTTTTAAATTGTGTCTTGCAAGAAGACATCTATATGCAGCAGCCACAAGGTTATATACAAGATAAAAATCTTGTATGTAAACTTAACAAGGCCATATATGGTCTCAAGCAAGCACCTAGAGTGTGGTTTGACAAACTAAAAACCACACTAACAAATAAGGGGTTTCAATTCACAAAATCTGATAACTCACTTTTCATCAAAGTTACAAATGAATCATCTATATATATATACTAATATATGTAGATGATCTGATTATAATAGGTGATAACATTGATGAAATAAATGAGTTAGTCAAATATCTTCATAAACAATTCTCTATCAAAGATTTAGGTGAACTAAATTACTTCTTAGGTATTGAGGTTTTAAAATTGTCCTCTGCAGATATATTTCTCAGTCAAAAGAAATATATCTTAGACATTCTAAACAAAACCAAAATGGACAATGCAAAATCTCAACCAACACCTATGATCAGTAACCAAAGATACTCCAAAAATCAAGGTGAACCTATTTTAAATGCCAAACAATATAGGAGTATCATTGGTGCACTGCAATATGTTACTATAACCAGGCCTGATATTGCCTTTAGTATTAACAAATTGTCTCAGTTTATGCAGAATCCTCTGGACAACCATTGGAAAGGGATTAAGAGGGTACTCAGATATCTTAAAGGCACTATCAATTTTGGTCTTCATATTAAAAGGGGCAATGATCTAAACTTAGTGGGTTATAGTGATGCAGACTGGGCTGGAGATCTAGATGATAGAAAGTCTACTACTGGTTACTATATATATCTCGGTGGCAATTTAATTTCATGGAGCTCAAAGAAACAATCCATCATTTCAAAATCCAGCAGTGAAGCAGAATATAGAAGTGTAGCAAGTGCTACAGCTGAAATTATGTGGCTTCAATCACTGTTATCCGAACTAAGGATCAGAAATAACGGCAAAGCAACCTTATGGTGTGATAATCAAAGTACAATCTACATGTTAGTTAATCCAATTCAGCATTCTCGAACTAAACACATAGAAATTGATCTACATTTTGTTCGGGAACAAGTAGCTAAAGGAAAGCTACAAGTGTGTCATGTTCCTACATATTATCAAAAAGCAGATATCCTTACCAAAGCTTTATCAAGTTCAAGTTTTCACAGGCTAAGAGAGGATTTAAAGGTCAAAGAAATCAAACCAGAGAAGATACAAAAGTCATAGCTGAATTCAGATCTGCCTTGCTGAATTCTGATATGCATTTTTCAAGCAAAATACCAAGCTCTTCCTCAAATCCAACTCTTCTACTTCCCAATCTTTAGTCTATGATGTTCTGAAGTTCAAATCCAAAGAAGATTTCAGCTTGTTGCAGAATCGCACTTATCGCCATGACTTGAGACCTAACCCTAGTTTGAATTGAGGGGAAGTATTAGCATTCGTATGTCGACTGGTTCAACAAACACACATCATAACAAAGCTTAGTCTCAAGACTTTTAGCCACACGATCGCTTCTCATCCTACGGCTCTTACTCTCGCTTTTCTTTACTTCGGATTGCTAGGTTGCTATTGGGTTGTTATTGTTTTATGCCCAACTTACTGTTTATTATATATTCAGACTGCTTTTGTAATTACAAAGTGATTGTATCATTATTACAATTTCTGTACAAATCAATAAAACAAAGTTCACATTATTTTTTCATTTCTCTCTTTCAATTCAAACTCTAATATTCATGAGTAATGTAAGGACGTGAGATAAGGGGAAAGTGGGTTAGTAGACGAAATAGTAAGTTGTTTAACGGTGTTAAGTTTAAAAGATGTGTCCATTTTAGATCACTTGATATCTTTATGATATTATATCAGAACTGTTCTTTATGTGTTGTTTGTCTTCCGTTAACCTATTCCGCTAAGTCCGATCTATTTTGTTATATAGATAATAATCAGAAGGAACTTTAATCATTAGAAAATTATCACGATATAAAACAACGTATTATTTTAAATAATCTTGGTCAAGATATTT
This sequence comes from Allium fistulosum, assembly GCA_030737815.1. Taxonomy (NCBI): domain Eukaryota; kingdom Viridiplantae; phylum Streptophyta; class Magnoliopsida; order Asparagales; family Amaryllidaceae; genus Allium; species Allium fistulosum. The sequence goes on from JASFAW010000015.1 coordinate 7,521,551, forward strand.
TGAGAAAGGATATCGATACATCCATCGAGACCGAAGTACGTAACGCTCTCCAAATGGTGGGTAGTTACTCATGGCTGTTGGGGTCACCAAGGGATTATGTATTGATAATTATTGGATAACTTGTAACGGTTCATCCGGGAGTTTCCTGTTGGTTAATAATAATTATGTCAAATAGGATATCTTAGCGTGAAGATGTTATAGAGTTCCCTCGATTTTAGAATACCGTGGAACTTAAATGTGAATAATTAGATTATAGTAAAATCATGACATGACGATCAGTCGAGCAACTATAGTTTGGTCTGAACTGAAGCATTGGAAGTAAATCACTATTCAATAGATAATTTGCCTCCTCAGTTATACGGGGTTAGTGTCACAGTCTACTGTATTCAACTCAAAGTCGAAATCTTTGGCTAAAGCGGAATGGTTAATAATAAATGTTATTAGTAAACCAAGGATTTTGTTTTTGGACTGTTTACATGTTAAATGTGGATAATATTAGAGTTTTGACCAATACCCGACTCCATCATCTTAATTTGATAGTGACAAAGAGAATGTGTGTAAATTACTGTCTCCATTAGTACCGCTTAAGATAATATAAAAATGATTTTACTAAAAAGGTCTGTAAATAATGAATTCGACAAAATAATCATACCAAGGTGACGTGTGAACGTTAATATTTGAATTATTCGATATTAATTGCTAACTGAATTTACGCCTTTGAGTCGCAGAACTGTATTTGTGAATTCTTCGAAAAACCACATGATTTAATAAATTTTAAAAAAATTGTAAATTAATTGAATTAATTAATATTTTTGAGAATATTGATTATTATTTAATTTATTTGATATCTGGGAGTTGTTTGAAATTATTTGAATGTATATACAAAAATTATATTTGCGCACATCGATATACGAAATTAGTGTAACTTTAAATGGGTTTAAATAAAAGGTAATTATATATAAGGTGTAACACCCCGTATTTTTAGTAACATTATCTTGGACATTTAGTTAGTTAAATAAAATAAAATAATGTAAGTTTATTAATGGACTGAGAATTGTGATTAAATAAGGGGTAGCCGTGCCATGTTAATAATGAACTAAAAAATAAAAATAAAGTGTTAGGTTAAATAGATAAGGGGAAATATAGGAAAAACTGTATTCTTATACCCTAAACCCTTAGGCCATACAATTCAAACATTCATTCATACATTCACAAACAAAAATATAAGCTAAGGCCGGTCACCATTAGCAAGCTCAAGAGAAGATAAAAGCTCGGATTTCAAGAGGAAGAATCAAATCACTTAATCAAGACCAAATCTCACATCTTTAATCCCAAAGCTAAGGTGAATAATGACTACATCTCATTTTTCTAATTGTTTTTGATTTTAAGATGAATTCGAAGTATTTTGCATGGTTATGCCATGTTTTTGAAGGATTAAATGTTTATATATGCTTGTTGATGATTTATTCTTGTTCATATAGATTTTATGCTATGTTTTAATGTGAAAACCCTATTTAATGACATCCAAATGCCTTGCGATTTTAGATATAGATCAGAAATGATATTTTAGAGACGGGTTTCAATTTTCATAATTTTTTGAATTAATGTGGATTTTATATTAATTTTCTAGTAAAGGAAATGATTAATTGGGTTTAAAATTATTTACGGTTAAATAATATATGATTTGGATCTGAAATTAATATCTGTTAGATAACATATTAAAAATGATTTTCTGGAATTTTTGTAGAATGTTCCTAAGTGTTTTAATCGATATATAAAATTATTTAAGGTATGGGAGTTAAATGTTTTATATATTTATAAAAGAAGAAGGGGTATTTTGTAAATAAATTAAATTTTTTATTTCAGAAATATTGGCAGCACTTTTAGAAAAGAAAACTAGCGACCAATTAGATTTTGACAAATAAGGAAGGTTAGTTGAAAAGATTACTTTAAAAGGCTAAAAATCAGTTTAAACATATTTTTTTTCATGTTTCACTACTTTTGGCACCAGGGGTTCCGACCTAGTAGTTCCGCCTCCATTGCTATCGAAACCAATGCACACAGTATCAATAACTTGGTACATAGTTGAATTGGACTAAGGCAATAGGTACTGGATTGAGACCATAGGTTCCGAAGGGGTGGAAGCGCTACTTTGCTTTCAAATGAAAACGCGCCTGCTTTGCTTTCAAAGGGTTTGCTTTCAACTTGGTTGGCTTTCGGCTGAGTCAAATGTTTTATGGGAAAGGTTCCGAATGGTTGCACCTTTTGTTTTAAGTAAATGCTTTCGTATAGGGTCGAAACCCCTAGTTGCCGCTTTTCTACCTTTCGAAGTCAATGGTTTCGTAAGGTATACTTTGTTTCTAAAACTTGGACACTTATCCAATGCTTTCAGAAGGTTGGTTTCGACACCATCAATTCTTTACTTAGGAATAGCTTTCGAAAGAGTGCTTTCGACTTAAATGTTTTAACGACCCTTTTGCTCAGTTGAAGGTAGAACCCAAAGGTTTCAAAGGAGTTAATTTTAAATGGTTTCAAAAGGTGTTTCCACATGTTTTAAATCGAACCCAAATGCTTTCGAAAGATTTGTTGTTTACAAAGGTTTTGATGCTTTCCAAAGGTTTTTAATGAAGGTTTCGAAGGGGTGGTTCCCCAATGGTTTCGAAATGTTTTAAAGGAAAGATTTCCCAATATTTTCGAAAGGCAATGTTAAGTGTTTTACGATAGGATGTCTAAGGGTTTTAAAGCTTTCGAAGGGAATGTTTTTTAATGGTTTCGAAAGGAAGACTGAATGGTTTTAAAAGGAGTGTTTTGGCTTTCAGCCTAGGTTATAAAGAAGGGTTTTACTTGGTTTCAAAAGGGGTACTTTCAAAGGTTTAAATGTTTTCATCAACAAAGATTTGAGTAAAGTATATATAACATGGTAAGGTGATTTTGAGTAAAGCATAGAGTTTATGTGTTTTCCTTGTTTATGTTTGGTTTAAAGGTTTTAAATCAATTTGAGATGAAAAGGTTTTCAAGCAAAATTTTGGAAAGACTACCCTAAGTAAAATGACTCAGATATTAGAATACCAGATGGGACTGGTATAGGATCGCGCCCTATACATTAGCTATTAGCCCGAGCTAATTTAGTCCAAAATTCCAGCGTGTAGGGCTTTGTAACAGGTAAGACTAAAATGTTGATTACACATAGAAGGTAATATATATTTGTATACATATAGGTTATTGGTGAGCCTGCAAAACCATTATGATCAGGTGACCCTGGGAGAAGATAAGTTAGGGACAGACCATCCAGAAGAGGAGTATTTAACAAATAAATTAGGGACATACCATCTAGAAGAGGAGTATTTAAAGATAAGTTAGGGACAGACCGTCCAGAAGAGGAGTATCTAACTGGTGTTAGATTATTTTGTTTATATTGTCTAGTAGGCCCAAGTTAGCCAAAGGTTTGTAGTTAGCCAAACAAAACTATAGTGTTCGAACAGATAGTTCATTTCTTACCTGATATGTATGTTTACATAATAATGCTTTGCAGTTTTAACAAATTTTGGTTGCAGTATAAAGGTTTGCAAAAGATACATTTTAAAAGGATATTAGTGAGGGGAAACCCGTTCCGCTAAGCGGCGTGGACTCACTCAATACCAAATAACCGAGATGTATAGTATTATTCATACCGGGATTTATGTCTGACTCGAAGTTTATGTTTTCCCTCTTAAACTCTCGGGTGCTCAAAATTGATTTGAGTAGGCTGAGGCTTGAGGTTTTACAAGTTTTAGTAGGTTGGCGAATAACGCTTTCGGAGACGAGCAGGTGGCTGACGGATAGCTATTTAGGGGTTGTTGTTTTATTTTTGTTTGATTCCGCTGTGTTGTATTAAGTCAGTTATGGCTATATAGTAATCTGGTCAACCAAGGGGGTATCTTGATATGTCGTTCTTGGCGTATTTATGTAATAATTATATTTTATTTGAACCTGGGAAAAAAATATGGAATTATGTAATTTGAATGTGAAACATGTATTTTGAAATGTAATTAGTAAAATGTTGTTTTTGAAATTTGTGATTTTGTTTCATATTCAAGTGCTTCTGATATTATAGATATCATTAACATAGTCGTATTTAGTCGTCGAAAGTTAATACTATGGATGACTACAGCATCTGTAGCGCTTAGCTTTGGGCCTCTCGATAGGGAATGTAACAACTTGGTATCATAGCATAGGTTTATGAAAAACTTTAAACTAAAAATGATTTTTTGAAAACATAATCCTAATAAATTAGAGATAAGATCGGGATATGGGATAACGTATAGTAACGTACTTGTATTTGCTATATATAAATATATGTTATATCTCTAGTTTCATATCTCTCTTAGGCTATTCTTCTGTATCTCGTGAGGCTTGAATACAGATATGGACGCTAGATGTGGAAGAGTAAATCTTGGAGGACGCACCACCACAATTGGAAATGCCAGACCGAATATTAGAAGGAACCAGGTCAGGCACAAGCGGGGAATGTTGGTGCTGGAGTCCCACAAGTGGATATCGGAGCTATGTATCCGTTTTTCATGAATATGATGCAAGTTGGAATTGCTGCTGGTGTAGTTGGAGGAAATGCTGGAGTAGGAGGTGTTCAGGAAGCTCCGGTGGTCAGCAATTATGCTATTCCGAGTAGAGACTATGCTAGGCTTAGAGGAAAGCCATTTATTTGAACTGAAGACGCTATAGAAGTGGAGAACTAGTTGCTGCATTATGAGCGAGTCTTTGCAGACTTGGAGCCCAATGATGAGCAGAAGAGGAGGCTAGCTTTGAGACAGCTTCAAAGAGCAGCTATATTTGGTGGAATAGTGTGACGGTTGGAGTGGATGAGGAAACGATGACATGAGCTGAGTTTAAGAGGAGGTTCCATGAGAGGTTCATGTTTGTGCTGACACAGTCTGCTTTGCTCAGAAAGTTTGCTGAGTTGGAGCAGTGGGAGATGACTGTGTTGGAGTATGCTAGAAGGTTCGAGGAGTTGGCAAGGTATGGGTATGCTACAGTGGATGCTGTGATGAAAAGGAATGAGAATTTTATCAGGGGGTTGAAGCTTGAGTTAGCAACGGCTATATTATCTCATATCAGAGATCTTTGGGATGTCGTAGTTGAATTGGCTTTAAGACATGAGGAGGTGTTTGCTTCTATGGAAAAGAATAAGGCGAAGGAGGTCCAGGTTGGGCAGGGTCAAAAGAGAAAGTTCTTTCACAAGAAGGGTGCTCAGAAAGGTGGAGCCGCAAAGAAAGGAAAGTCTGAGGTTGTTTGCTTCAAGTGCGATAAGAAGGGGCATTTTGCTAATGAGTGTCGTACTGGAAAGGCGAAGGAAGTGATCGGGAAGAAGATCAGATGTTTCAACTACGATAGATTGGTCATTATAAGAATCAATCCAAAGAGCCGGCTGAGGATGGAAGAGGAAAGGTATTTGCACTGGAGCCAGCTACATCAGGACCAACGGTGCAGGAGAAAGGAAAGGCAGTGTTGGGAGGTACGCTTCAGATCCATGGTATGTCTGTTAGCGTTCTGTTTGACACCGGTGCATTGTATTCTTTTATATCTCCTTGTTTGGTAGATAAGCTTAACCTAGAACCCACATACTTAGTTACTTCTTTAAGAGCTGCAAATCCAATAGGAGGGTATGCGACAGTTGGGATGGAATGTGACCACTTAGAGTTTGATTTGTTAGGTTATACCTTTGTTTGACGTTTGCATGTGTTTGACTTTGTAGGTTTCAGAATTATTTTGGGTATGGACTGGTTAAGTAAGTATGATGCTAGGATATTTTGCCATGATAGGAAAATATTGCTTAGACACCCTAACTGTGGTGATCGGATTGTATATACCTTAGAAAACCCTAGTTGTGAGTTGAATGCTTTGTTAGGTGTTGTGGAGTTAGAAGACGAGTTGAACAGAGTTTTCGTGGTTAGAGAATTCGCAGTTGTTTTTGAGCCTGTAGTAGGATTGCCACCAAAATGCACTATTGAGTTTCAGATAGATTTGGTGCCTGGACCAGAACCAGTGAGTATGCCGCCAAGTAGGATGACACCTACCGAGATGAGAGAGTTGAAGGTGCATTTGGTGGATCTGGAAGGCAAGAATTTTATCATACCTAGTAGTTCACCTTAGGGAGCAGCCGTGGTGTTTGCTAAGAAGCCGGACAGATCGTTAAGGTTATGTATCGATTATCATAAGTTGAATGAGAAGACGATAAAGAATCGATATTAGTTACCTAGAATTGATGATTTGTATGATTAGTTGAGTGGAGCCAAGGTATTTTCCCAGTTGGATTTGGCAACAGGTTTCCATCAGCTTATAGTAGCAGAGGATAGTATTCCTTTGACGGCGTTTAGGACAAGATACAAATCGTACAAACGGTTAGTTATGCCGTTCGGACTAACTAATGTGCCAGCGTTCTTTGTGGACTTGATGAACCGAATTTTCCGAGAGCACTTGGATAGGTTCGTGTTGGTTTTCATAGATGATATTTTGATATACTCTAGGGATGAGAAGGAGTATGAAGTTCATCTTAGAGTTGTGCTTGAGATGCTGAGGCAGAATCAGTTGAAGGCGAAGTTTTCAAAGTGTCATTTCTGGAAGAAGGAAGTGAAGTTTCTTGGTCTTGTAGTCTCAGAGAAAGGATTGTCTGTAGATCCAACTAAGATTGAAGCGGTGAATAATTGGAAGAGACCCGAGACAGTGACTTAGATAAAGAGTTTTCTTGGATTGGCTAGATATTATCGGAGATTCATAAAGGATTTTTCGCGGATAGCAGCACCAATGACCAAGCTAACGTGAAACAATGTGAAGTTTGTGTGGACCGATAAGTGTGAGGAAGCATTTCAAAGCTTGAAACACTTATTGACCCATGCACCTGTTTTGGTTGTTTCAAAAGGAAATCAGGATTTGGTAGTTCATACAGATGCGTGTGGAACTGGATTAGGAGCTGTGTTAATGCAGAGAGGTAAATTGATTGCCAATGCTTCTTGACAGCTTAGACCGCATGAAGTTAGATATTCTATGCATGATTTGGAATTGGCTATGGTGATTTTTGCATTGAAGGTGTGAAGACATTACCTTCTGGGAGAGATGTTTGAGCTTTATACGGATCATATGTCGTTGAAGTATTTGTTCTCTCAGAAGGAGTTAAACATGAGACAGCAAAGATGGTTAGTGTTTATTGCTGCTTATGATTTTAGAATTGAGTATACACCAAGGAAAGGCAACAAGGTTACAGATGCGCTTGGTAAGAAGCATCATAATGCGGTGTTAGCTATGATAGCAAACTGGATGAATTTGGAAGCATTGATGACATATAGAGTTCAGTGGAGATCTGAGGCTGGATCTAGTGAAGGAACTGTTGTGTTGTCTTGTTTAGAAGTTCAACCAGTTATGATTGAAAGGATTGCTTCTAAACAGAAGGAGGATCCAGTATTGGTTGAACGGATCAAGAAGTTAAGAGATGGAACGGAGAGCGATGACTTAAAGGATTTCAGTCTTGACCAGAATGGATGGTTGAGAAAGAAAGGGAGGTTGTGTGTTCCAGATGTGGGAGACATTAGGAAGGAAGTTTTGGAGGAATGCCATCATTCGAAGTTCACTATTCATCCAAGAAGAACTAGGATGTATTAGGATATGAAGAGAAGTTTCTTCTGGGAAGGTATGAAGAGGGATGTAGGCTTATGGGTAAAGCAATGTTTGAACTATCAACATGTAAAGGCCGAACATCAGAAGCCAAGTGGGTTGCTATAGCCATTGGATATTCCGGTATGGAAATGGGATTCTATTTTTATGGATTTCATAGACGGGTTGCCAAGATCTAGTAGTGGAAATGAAAGTATACGGGTCGTAGTGGATAGGTTGACCAAGAGTGCCCATTTCATTCTAGTTAAGTCAACTAGGACGACACCGGTTTTGGCTGTTATTTATGAAGAATGTGGTTAAACTGCATGGAATTCCGAGTAGTATAGTAAGTGATAGAGATTACTTTTTCACTAGTGAGTTCTGGAAGAGTCTATAAGGGATTTTAGGAACCAAATTCAAGATGAGTACCACTTACCATCCACAGATTGATGGGCAAACGGAAAGAGTTAATAAAGTCTTGGAGAATTTGTTAAGAGCTTGTGTGTTAGATTTTAGGGAATCAGGGGAAGATCATCTACACTTAGTCGAGTTTTCGTATAACAATAGTTATTAGACTAGTATAGGGATGGCGCCATTTGAAGCTTTGTATGGAAGGCCATGCAAATCTCCCATTTGTTGGCTAGAGACAGGGGATAGGTTGGTTCTTGGTCCAGATTTAATGAGAAAAGCTGCAAAGAAGATTGAGTTGATTCAAGTTAAGATGAAGGATGCTCAGTCTAAGCAGAAGAGTCTTGCAGATAGAAGAAGGAAATACTTGGAGTTCTCTATTGGTGATCATGTGTTTATTAAGGTGTCACCAATGAAGGGTATAATTAGATTCGGGAAATCATGGAAGTTGGCACCGAGATTCGTAGGACCATTTCCTATTATAGAGAGGATTGGGAAACCCGCATATAGAGTAGAGTTACCAAGCAGTTTGGCAGGAGTCCACGATGTTTTCCATGTTTCTCATCTAAGGAAGTGTGTTAGAGATCCAGAGTCTACTATAGCACCGACAGTGTTAGATGACTTAGTAATAGAGACAGACTTGACTATAGTTGAAAGATGATTCGTATAGTCGAAAGAGATGAGAAGAGGTTAAGGAACAAGACAGTCAGAAGTCCAGTGGAGCGACGATGAGAGAGACTGTACTTGGGAGACCGAGAGCAGGATTAGAGATGCTTGTCCTAATTTGTTTGATGGTATTATTTTACCTTTGATTGATTATTGCGTACCTTATTGTAATTTCGAGGACGAAATTCTTTAAGGAGGGGAGTCTGTAACACCCCATATTTTTAGTAATATTATTTAGGATATTTAGTTAAATAAAATAAAATAATGTAAGTTGATTAATGGACTGATATTTGTGATTAAATAAGGGGTAGACGTGCCATGTTAACAATGAACTAAAGAATAAAAATGAAGTGTTAGGGTAAATAGATAAGGGGAAATATAGGAAAAACTGTATTCTTATACCCTAAACCCTTAGGCCATACAATTCACACATTCATCCATACATTCACAAACAAAAATATAAGCTAAGGCTGGTCACCATTAGCAAGCTCAAGAGAAGATAAAAGCTAGGATTTCAAGAGGAAGAATCAAATCACTTAATCAAGACCAAATCTCACATCTTTAATCCCAAAGCTAAGGTGAATAATGACTACATCTCATTTTTCTAATTGTTTTGGATTTTAAGATGAATTCGAAGTATTTTGCATGATTATGCCATGTTTTTGAAGGATTAAATGTTTATATATGCTTGTTGATGATTTATTCTTGTTCATATAGATTTTATGCTATGTTTTAATGTGAAAACCCTATTAATGACATCCAAATGCCTTGTAATTTTAGATATAGATCAGAAATGATATTTTCGAGATGGGTTTCAATTTTCATAATTTTTTGAATTAATGTGGATTTTATATTAATTTTCTAGTAAAGGAAATGATTAATTGGGTTTAAAATTATTTACGGTTAAATATATATGATTTGGGTCTGAAATTAATATATGTTAGATAACATATTAAAAATGATTTTCTGGTATTTTTGTAGAATTCTCCTAAGTGTTTTAATCGATATATAAAATTATTTAAGGTATGGGAGTTAAATGTTTTATATATTTATAAAAGGAGAAGGGGTATTTTGTAAATAAATTAAATTTTTTATTTCAGAAATATTGGCAGCACTTTTAGAAAAGAAAATTAGCAACCAATTAGATTTTGAAAAATAAGGAAGGTTAGTTGAAAAGATTACTTTAAAAGGCTAAAAATCAGTTTAAAAATGTTTTTTTTCATGTTTCACTACTTTTGGCACCAGGGGTTCCGACCTAGTAGTTCCGCCTCCATTGCTATCGAAACCAATGCACATAGTATCAATAACTTGGTACATAGTTGAATTGGACTAAGGCGATAGGTACTGGGTTGAGACCATAGGTTCCGAAGGGGTGGAAGCGCTACTTTGCTTTCAAATGAAAACGCGCCTACTTTGCTTTCAAAGGGTTTGCTTTCAACTTGGTTGGCTTTCGGCTGAGTCAAATGTTTTATGGGAAAGGTTCCGAATGGTTGCACCTTTTGTTTTAAGTAAATGCTTTCGTATAGGGTCGAAACCCCTAGTTGCCACTTTTCTACCTTTCGAAGTCAATGGTTTCGTAAGGTATACTTTGTTTCTAAAACTTGGACACTTCTCCAATGCTTTCAGAAGGTTGGTTTCGACACCATCACTTCTTTACTTAGGAATAGCTTTCGAAAGAGTGCTTTCGACTTAAATGTTTTAACGACCCTTTTGCTCAGTTGAAGGTAGAACCCAAAGGTTTCAAAGGAGTTAATTTTAAATGGTTTCAAAAGGTGTTTCCACATGTTTTAAATCGAACCCAAATGCTTTCGAAAGATTTGTTGTTTACAAAGGTTTTGATGCTTTCCAAAGGTTTTTAATGAAGGTTTCGAAGGGGTGGTTCCCCAATGGTTTCGAAATTAAAGGAAAGATTTCCCAATATTTTCGAAAGGCAATGTTAAGTGTTTTAAAGATAGGATGTCTAAGGGTTTTAAAGCTTTCGAAGGGAATGTTTTTTAATGGTTTCGAAAGGAAGACTGAATGGTTTCGAAAGGAGTGTTTTGGCTTTCGGCCTAGGTTATAAAGAAGGGTTTTACTTGGTTTCGAAAGGGGTACTTTCAAAGGTTTAAATGTTTTCATCAACAAAGATTTGAGTAAAGTATATATAACATGGTAAGGTGATTTTGAGTAAAGCATAGAGTTTATGTGTTTTCCTTGTTTAAGTTTGGTTTAAAGGTTTTAAATCAATTTGAGATGAAAAGGTTTTCAAGCAAAATTTTGGAAAGACTACCCTAAGTAAAATGACTCAGATATTAGAATACCAGATGGGACTGGTATAGGATCGCGCCCTATACATTAGCTATTAGCCCCAGCTAATTTAGTCCAAATTCCAGCGTGTAGGGCTTTGTAAAAGGTAAGACTAAAATGTTGATTACACATAGAAGGTAATATATATTTGTATACATATAGGTTATTGGTGAGCCTGCAAAACCATTATGATCAGGTGACCCTGGGAGAAGATAAGTTAGGGACAGACCATCCAGAAGAGGAGTATTTAACAAATAAATTAGGGACATACCATCTAGAAGAGGAGTATTTAAAGATAAGTTAGGGACAGACCGTCCAGAAGAGGAGTATCTAACATGTGTTAGATTATTTTGTTTATACTGTATGGTAGGCCCAAGTCAGCCAAAGGTTTGTAGTTAGCCAAACAAAACTATAGTGTTCGAACAGATAGTTCATTTCTTACCTGATATGTATGTTTACATAATAATGCTTTGCAGTTTTAACCAATTTTGGTTGCAGTATAAAGGTTTGCAAAAGATACGTTTTAAAAGGATATTAGTGAGGGGAAACCCGTTCCGCTAAGCGGCGTGGACTCACTCAATACCAAATAACCGAGATGTATAGTATTATTCATACCGGGATTTATGTCTGACTCGAAGTTTATGTTTTCCCCCTTAAACTCTCGGGTGCTCAAAATTGATTTGAGTAGGCTGAGGCTTGAGGTTTTACAAGTTTTAGTAGGTTGGCGAATAATGCTTCCGGAGACGAGCAGGTGGCTGACGGATAGCTATTTAGGGGTTGCTGTTTTATTATTGTTTGATTCTGTTGTGTTGTATTAAGTCAGTTATGGCTATATAGTAATCTGGTCAACCAAGGGGGTATCTTGATATGTCGTTCTTGGCGTATTTATGTAATAATTTTATTTTATCTGAACCTGGGAAAAAATTATGGAATTATGTAATTTGAATGTGAAACATGTGTTTTGAAATTTAATTAGTAAAATGTTGTTTTTGAAATTTGTGATTTTGTTTCATATTCAAGTGCTTCTGATATTATGGATATCATTAACATAGTCGTATTTAGTCGCCGGAAGTTAATACTATGGATGACTACAGCATCTGTAGCGCTTAGCTTTGGGCCTCTGGATAGGGGATGTTACAACTTGGTATCAGAGCATAGGTTTATGAAAAACTTTAAACTAAAAATGATTTTTTGAAAACATAATCCTAATAAATTAGAGATAAGATCGGGATATAGGATAACGTATAGTAACGTACTTGTATTTGCTATATATAAATATATGTTATATCTCTAGATTCATATCTCTCTTAGGCTATTCTTCTGTATCTCATGAGGCTTGAATACAGATATGGACGCTAGATGTGGAAGAGTAAATCTTGGAGGAAGCACCACCACAATTGGAAATGCCAGACCGAATATTAGAAGGAACCAGGTCAGGCACAAGCGGGGAATGTTGGTGTTGGAGTCCCACAAGTGGATATCGGAGCTATGTATCCGTTTTCATGAATATGATGCAAGTTGGAATTGCTGCTGGTGTGGTTGGAGGAAATGCTGGAGTAGGAGGTGTTCAGGAAGCTCTGGTGGTCAGCAATTATGCTATTCCGAGTAGAGACTATGCTAGGCTTAGAGGAAAGCCATTTATTGGAACTGAAGACGCTATAGAAGTGGAGAACTAGTTGCTGCATTATGAGCGAGTCTTTGCAGACTTGGGGCCCAATGATGAGCAGAGGAGGAGGCTAGCTTTGAGACAGCTTCAAAGAGCAGCTATATTTGGTGGAATAGTGTGACGGTTGGAGTGGATGAGGAAACAATGACATGAGCTGAGTTTAAGAGGAGGTTCCATGAGAGGTTCATGTTTGTGCTGACACAGTCCGCTTTGCTCAGAAAGTTTGCTGAGTTGGAGAAGTGGGAGATGACTGTGTTGGAGTATGCTAGAAGGTTCGAGGAGTTGGCAAGGTATGGGTATGCTACAGTGGATGCTGTGATGAAAAGGAATGAGAATTTTATCAGGGGGTTGAAGCTTGAGTTTGCAAGGGCTATATTATCTCATATCAGAGATCTTTGGGATGTCGTAGTTGAATTGGCTTTAAGACATGAGGAGGTGTTTGCTTCTATGGAAAAGAATAAGGCGAAGGAGGTCCAGGTTGGGCAGGGTCAAAAGAGAAAGTTCTTTCACAAGAAGGGTGCTCAGAAAGGTGGAGCCGCAAAGAAAGGAAAGTCTGAGGTTGTTTGCTTCAAGTGCGATAAGAAGGGGCATTTTGCTAATGAGTGTCGTACTGGAAAGGCGAAGGAAGTGATCGGGAAGAAGATCAGATGTTTCAACTACAATAGATTGGTCATTATAAGAATCAATCCAAAGAGCCTGCTGAGGATGGAAGAGGAAAGGTATTTGCATTGGAGCCAGCTACATCAGGACCAACGGTGCAGGAGAAAGGAAAGGTAGTGTTGGGAGGTACGCTTCAGATCCATGGTATGTCTGTTAGCGTTCTGTTTGACACCGGTGCATTGTATTCTTTTATATCTCCTTGTTTGGTAGATAAGCTTAACCTAGAACCCACATACTTAGTTACTTCTTTAAGAGCTGCAAATCCAATAGGAGGGTATGCGACAGTTGGGATGGAATGTGACCACTTAGAGTTTGATCTGTTAGGTTATACCTTTGTTTGACGTTTGCATGTGTTTGACTTTGTAGGTTTCAGAATTATTTTGGGTATGGACTGGTTAAGTAAGTATGATGCTAGGATATTTTGCCATGATAGGAAATTATCGCTTAGACACCCTAACTGTGGTGATCGGATTGTATATACCGTAGAAAACCCTAGTTGTGAGTTGAATGCTTTGTTGGGTGTTGTGGAGTTAGAAGACGAGTTGAACAGAGTTTTCGTGGTTAGAGAATTCGCAGATGTTTTTGAGCCTGTAGTAGGATTGCCACCAAAATGTACTATTGAGTTTCAGATAGATTTGGTGCCTGGAGCAGAACCAGTGAGTATGCCGCCGAGTAGGATGACACCTACCGAGATGAGAGAGTTGAAGGTGCATTTGGTGGATCTGGAAGGCAAGAATTTTATCAAACCTAGTAGTTCACCTTTGGGAGCAGCCGTGGTGTTTGCTAAGAAGCCGGACAGATCGTTAAGGTTATGTATCGATTATCGTAAGTTGAATGAGAAGAGGATAAAGAATCAATATTAGTTACCTAGAATTGATGATTTGTATGATTAGTTGAGTGGAGCCAAGGTATTTTCCCAGTTGGATTTGGCAACAGGTTTCCATCAGCTTATAGTAGCAGAGGATAGTATTCTTTTGACGGCATTTAGGACAAGATACAAATCGTACAAACGGTTAGTTATGTCGTTCGGACTAACTAATGTGCCAGCGTTCTTTGTGGACTTGATGAACCGAATTTTATGAGAGCACTTGGATAGGTTCGTGTTGGTTTTCATAGATGATATTTTGATATACTCTAGGGATGAGAAGGAGTATGAAGTTCATCTTAGAGTTGTGCTTGAGACGCTGAGGCAGAATCAGTTGAAGACGAAGTTTTCAAAGTGTCATTTCTGGAAGAAGGAAGTGAAGTTTCTTGGTCATGTAGTCTCAGAGAAAGGATTGTATGTAGATCCAACTAAGATTGAAGCGGTGAATAATTGGAAGAGACCCGAGACAGTGACTGAGATAAAGAGTTTTCTTGGATTGGCTAGATATTATCGGAGATTCATAAAGGATTTTTCGCGGATAGCAGCACCAATGACCAAGCTAACGTGAAAGGATGTGAAGTTTGTGTGGACCGATAAGTGTGAGGAAGCATTTCAAAGCTTGAAACACTTATTGACCCATGCACCTATGTTGGTTGTTCCGAAAGGAAATCAGGATTTGGTAGTTCATACAGATGCGTGTGGAACTGGATTAGGAGCTGTGTTAATGCAGAGAGGTAAATTGATTGCCAATGCCTCTTGACAGCTTAGACCGCATGAAGTTAGATATTCTACGCATGATTTGGAATTGGCTACGGTGATTTTTGCATTGAAGGTGTGGAGACATTACCTTTTAGGAAAGATGTTTGAGCTTTATACGAATCATATGTCGTTGAAGTATTTGTTCTCTCAGAAGGAGTTAAACATGAGACAGCAAAGATGGTTAGAGTTTATTGCTGCTTATGATTTTAGAATTGAGTATACACCAGGGAAAGGCAACAAGGTTACAGATGCGCTTGGTAGGAAGCATCATAATGCGGTGTTAGCTATGATAGCAGAGTGGATGAATTTAGAAGCATTGATGACATATAGAGTTCAGTGGAGATCTGAGGCTGGATCTAGTGAAGGAACTATTGTGTTGTCTTGTTTAGAAGTTCAACTAGTTATGATTGAAAGGATTGCTTCTAAACAGGAGGAGGATCCAGTATTGGTTGAACGGATCAAGAAGTTAAGAGATGGAACAGAGAGCGATGACTTAAAGGATTTCAGTCTTGACCAGAATGGATGGTTGAGAAAGAAAGGGAGGTTGTGTGTTCCGGATGTGGGAGACATTAGGAAGGAAGTTTTAGAGGAATGTCATCATTCGAAGTTCACTATTCATCCAGGAGGAACTAGGATGTATTAGGATATGAAGAGAAGTTTCTTCTGGGAAGGTATGAAGAGGGATGTAGGCTTATGGGTAAAGCAATGTTTGAACTATCAACATGTAAAGGCCGAACATCAGAAGCCAAGTGGGTTGCTACAGCCATTGGATATTCCGGTATGGAAATGGGATTCTATTTTCATGGATTTCATAGACGGGTTGCCAAGATCTAGTAGTGGAAATGAAAGTATACGGGTCGTAGTGGATAGGTTGACCAAGAGTGCCCATTTCATTCCAGTTAAGTCAACTAGGACGACACCGGTTTTGGCTGTATTTATGAAGAATGTGGTTAGACTGAATGGAATTCCAAGTAGTATAGTAAGTGATAGAGATTACTTTTTCACTAGTGAGTTCTGGAAGAGTCTATAAGGTATTTTAGAAACCAAGCTCAAGATGAGTACCACTTACCATCCACAGATTGATGGGCAAACGGAAAGAGTTAATAAAGTCTTGGAGGATTTGTTAAGAGCTTGTGTGTTAGATTTTAGGGGATCAGGGGAAGATCATCTACACTTAGTCGAGTTTTCGTATAACAATAGTTATTAGACTAGTATAGGGATGGCGCCATTTGAATATTTGTATGGAAGTCCATGCAATTCTCCCGTTTGTTGGCTAGAGACAGGGGATAGGTTGGTTCTTGGTCCAAATTTAGTGAGAAAAGCTGCAAAGAAGATTGAGTTGATTCAAGTTAAGATGAAGGAGGCTCAGTCTAGGCAGAAGAGTCATGCAGATAGAAGAAGGAAAGACTTGGAGTTCTCTATTGGTGATCATGTGTTTATTAAGGTGTCACCAATGAAGGGTATAATTAGATTCGGGAAATCAGGGAAGTTGGCACCGAGATTCGTAGGACCATTTCCTATTATAGGGAGGATCGGGAAACCCGCATATAGAGTAGAGTTACCAAGCAGTTTGGCAGGAGTCCATGATGTTTTTCATGTTTCTCATCTAAGGAAGTGTGTTAGAGATCCAGAGTCTACTATAGCACCGACAGTGTTAGATGACTTTGTAATAGAGACGGACTTGACTATAGTTGAAAGCTGATTCGTATAGTCGCAAGAGATGAAAAGAGGTTAAGGAACAAGACAGTCAGAAGTCCAGTGGAGCGACGATGAGAGAGACTGTACTTGGGAGACCGAGAGCAGGATTAGAGATGCTTATCCTGATTTGTTTGATGGTATTATTTTAACTTTGATTGATTGTTGTGTACCTTATTGTAATTTCGAGGACGAAATTCTTTAAGGAGGGGAGTCTGTAACACCCCATATTTTTAGTAACATTATTTAGGACATTTAGTTAAATAAAATAAAATAATGTAAGTTGATTAATGGACTGATATTTGTGATTAAATAAGGGGTAGACGTGCCATGTTAACAATGAACTAAAGAATAAAAATGAAGTGTTAGGGTAAATAGATAAGGGGAAATATAGGAAAAACTGTATTCTTATACCCTAAACCCTTAGGCCATACAATTCACACATTCATTCATACATTCACAAACAAAAATATAAGCTAAGGCCGGTCACCATTAGCAAGCTCAAGAGAAGATAAAAGCTAGGATTTCAAGAGGAAGAATCAAATCACTTAATCAAGACCAAATCTCACATCTTTAATCCCAAAGCTAAGGTGAATAATGACTACATCTCATTTTTCTAATTGTTTTTGATTTTAAGATGAATTCGAAGTATTTTGCATGATTATGCCATGTTTTTGAAGGATTAAATGTTTATATATGCTTGTTGATGATTTATTCTTGTTCATATAGATTTTATGCTATGTTTTAATATGAGAACCCAATTAATGACATCCAAATGCCTTGCGATTTTAGATATAGATCAGAAATGATATTTTAGAGATGGGTTTCAATTTTCATATTTTTTTGAATTAATGTGGATTTTATATTAATTTTCTAATAAAGGAAATTAGTAATTGGGTTTAAAATTATTTACGGTTAAATAATATATGATTTGGGTCTGAAATTAATATATGTTAGATAACATATTAAAAATGATTTTCTGGAATTTTTGTAGAATTCTCCTAAGTGTTTTAATCGATATATAAAATTATTTAAGGTATGGGAGTTAAATGTTTTATATATTTATAAAAGGAGAAGGGGTATTTTGTAAATAAATTAAATTTTTTATTTCAGAAATATTGGCAGCAATTTTAGAAAAGAAAATTAGCAACCAATTAGATTTTGAAAAATAAGGAAGGTTAGTTGAAAAGATTACTTTAAAAGGCTAAAAATCAGTTTAAACATGTTTTTTTTTCATGTTTCGCTACTTTTGGCACCAGGGGTTCCGACCTAGTAGTTCCGCCTCCATTGCTATCGAAACCAATGCACATAGTATCAATAACTTGGTACATAGTTGAATTGGACTAAGGCGATAGGTACTGGTTTGAGACCATAGGTTCCGAAGGGGTGGAAGCGCTACTTTGCTTTCAAATGAAAACGTGCCTGCTTTGCTTTCAAAGGGTTTGCTTTCAACTTGGTTGGCTTTCGGCTGAGTCAAATGTTTTATGGGAAAGGTTCCGAATGGTTGCGCCTTTTGTTTTAAGTAAATGCTTTCGTATAGGGTCGAAACCCCTAGTTGCCACTTTTCTACCTTTCGAAGTCAATGGTTTCGTAAGGTATACTTTGTTTCTAAAACTTGGACACTTCTCCAATGCTTTCAGAAGGTTGGTTTCGACACCATCACTTCTTTACTTAGGAATAGCTTTCGAAAGAGTGCTTTCGACTTAAATGTTTTAACGACCCTTTTGCTCAGTTGAAGGTAGAACCCAAAGGTTTCAAAGGAGTTAATTTTAAATGGTTTCAAAAGGTGTTTCCACATGTTTTAAATCGAACCCAAATGCTTTCGAAAGATTTGTTGTTTACAAAGGTTTTGTTGCTTTCCAAAGGTTTTTAATGAAGGTTTCGAAGGGGTGGTTCCCCAATGGTTTCGAAATGTTTTAAAGGAAAGATTTCCCAATATTTTCGAAAGGCAATGTTAAGTGTTTTAAAGATAGGATGTCTGAGGGTTTTAAAGCTTTCGAAGGGAATGTTTTTAATGGTTTCGAAAGGAAGACTGAATGGTTTCTAAAGGAGTGTTTTGGCTTTCGGCCTAGGTTATAAAGAAGGGTTTTACTTGGTTTCGAAAGGGGTACTTTCAAAGGTTTAAATGTTTTCATCAACAAAGATTTGAGTAAAGTATATATAACATGGTAAGGGGATTTTGAGTAAAGCATAGAGTTTATGTGTTTTCCTTGTTTAAGTTTGGTTTAAAGGTTTTAAATCAATTTGAGATGAAAAGGTTTTCAAGCAAAATTTTAGAAAGACTACCCTAAGTAAAATGACTCAGATATTAGAATACCAGATGGGACTGGTATAGAATCGCGCCCTATACATTAGCTATTAGCCCCAGGTAATTTAGTCCAAAATTCCAGCGTGTAGGGCTTTGTAACAGGTAAGACTAAAATGTTGATTACACATAGAAGGTAATATATATTTGTATACATATAGGTTATTGGTGAGCCTGCAAAACCATTATGATCAGGTGACCCTGGGAGAAGATAAGTTAGGGACAGACCATCCAGAAGAGGAGTATTTAACAAATAAATTAGGGACATACCATCTAGAAGAGGAGTATTTAAAGATAAGTTAGGGACAGACCGTCCAGAAGAGGAGTATCTAACAGGTGTTAGATTATTTTGTTTATATTGTATGGTAGGCCCAAGTCAGCCAAAGGTTTGTAGTTAGCCAAACAAAACTATAGTGTTCGAACAGATAGTTCATTTCTTACCTGATATGTATGTTTACATAATAATTCTTTGCAGTTTTAACCAGTTTTGGTTGTAGTATAAAGGTTTGCAAAAGATACGTTTTAAAAGGATATTAGTGAGGGGAAACCCGTTCCGCTAAGCGGCGTGGACTCACTCAATACCAAATAACCGAGATGTATAGTATTATTCATACCGGGATTTATGTCTGACTCGAAGTTTATGTTTTCCCCCTTAAACTCTCGGGTGCTCAAAATTGATTTGAGCAGGCTGAGGCTAGAGGTTTTACAAGTTTTAGTAGGTTAGCGAATAACGCTTCCGGAGACGAGCAGGTGGCTGACGGATAGCTATTTAGGGGTTGCTGTTTTATTTTTGTTTGATTCCGCTGTGTTGTATTAAGTCAGTTATGGCTATATAGTAATCTGGTCAACCAAGGGGGTATCTTGATATGTCGTTCTTGGCGTATTTATGTAATAATTATATTTTATCTGAACCTGGGAAAAAATTATGGAATTATGTAATTTGAATGTGAAACATGTGTTTTGAAATGTAATTAGTAAAATGTTGTTTTTGAAATTTGTGATTTTGTTTCATATTCAAGTGCTTCTGATATTATGGATATCATTAACATAGTCGTATTTAGTCGCCGGAATTTAATACTATGGATGACTACAACATTTGTAGCGCTTAGCTTTGGGCCTCTGGATAGGGGATGTTACAACTTGGTATCAGAGCATAGGTTTATGAAAAACTTTAAAATAAAAATGATTTTTTGAAAACATAATCCTAATAAATTAGATATAAGATCGGTATATGGGATAACGTATAGTAACGTACTTGTATTTGCTATATATAAATATATGTTATATCTCTAGTTTCATATCTCTCTTAGGCTATTCTTCTGTATCTCATGAGGCTTGAATACAGATATGGACGCTAGATGTGGAAGAGTAAATCTTGGAGGAAGCACCACCACAATTGGAAATGCCAGACCGAATATTAGAAGGAACCAGGTCAGGCACAAGCGGGGAATGTTGGTGCTGGAGTCCCACAAGTGGATATCGGAGCTATGTATCAGTTTTTCAGGAATATGATGCAAGTTGGAATTGCTGCTTGTGTGGTTGGAGGAAATGCTGGAGTAGGAGGTGTTCAGGAAGCTCCGGTGGTCAGCAATTATGCTATTCCGAGTAGAGACTATGCTAGGCTTAGAGGAAAGCCATTTATTGGAACTGAAGACGCTATAGAAGTGGAGAACTAGTTGATGCATTATGAGCGAGTCTTTGCAGACTTGGGGCCCAATGATGAGCAGAAGAGGAGGCTAGCTTTGAGACAGCTTCAAAGAGCAGTTATATTTGGTGGAATAGTGTGACAGTTGGAGTGGATGAGGAAACGATGACATGAGCTGAGTTTAAGAGGAGGTTCCATGAGAGGTTCATGTCTTTGCTGACACAGTCTGCTTTGCTCAGAAAGTTTGTTGAGTTGGAGCAGTGGGAGATGACTGTGTTGGAGTATGCTAGAAGGTTCGAGGAGTTGGCAAGGTATGGGTATGCTACAGTGGATGCTGTGATGAAAAGGAATGAGAATTTTATCAGGGGGTTGAAGCTTGAGTTGGCAAGGGCTATATTATCTCATATCAGAGATCTTTGGGATGTCGTAGTTGAATTGGCTTTAAGACATGAGGAGGTGTTTGCTTCTATGGAAAAGAATAAGGCGAAGGAGGTCCAGGTTGGGCAGGGTCAAAAGAGAAAGTTCTTTCACAAGAAGGGTGCTCAGAAAGGAGGAGCCGCAAAGAAAGGAAAGTCTGAGGTTGTTTGCTTCAAGTGCGATAAGAAGGGGCATTTTGCTAATGAGTGTCGTACTGGAAAGGCGAAGGAAGTGATCGGGAAGAAGATCAGATGTTTCAACTACGATAGATTGGTCATTATAAGAATCAATCCAAAGAGCCTGCTAAGGATGGAAGAGGAAAGGTATTTGCATTGGAGCCAGCTACATCAGGACCAACGGTGCAGGAGAAAGGAAAGGCAGTGTTGGGAGGTACGCTTCAGATCCATGGTATGTCTGTTAGCGTTCTGTTTGACACCGGTGCATTGTATTCTTTTATATCTCCTTGTTTGGTAGATAAGCTTAACCTAGAACCCACATACTTAGTTACTTCTTTAAGAGTTGCAAATCCAATAGGAGGGTATGCGATAGTTGGGATGGAATGTGACCACTTAGAGTTTGATTTGTTAGGTTATACCTTTGTTTGACGTTTGCATGTGTTTGACTTTGTAGGTTTCAGAATTATTTTGGGTATGGACTGGTTAAGTAAGTATGATGCTAGGATATTTTGCCATGATAGGAAATTATCGCTTAGACACCCTAACCGTGGTGATCGGATTGTATATACCGTAGAAAACCCTAGTTGTGAGTTGAATGCTTTGTTGGGTGTTGTGGAGTTAGAAGACGAGTTGAACAGAGTTTTCGTGGTTAGAGAATTCGCAGATGTTTTTGAGCCTGTAGTAGGATTGCCACCAAAATGCGCTATTGTGTTTCAGATAGATTTGGTGTCTGGAGCAGAACCAGTGAGTAGGCCGCCAAGTAGGATGACACCTGCATTTGGTGGATATGGAAGGCAAGAATTTTATCAGACCTAGTAGTTCAACTTAGGGAGCAGCCGTGGTGTTTGCTAAGAAGCCGGACAAATCGTTAAGGTTATGTATCGATTATCGTAAGTTGAATGAGAAGACGATAAAGAATTGATATTATTTACCTAGAATTGATGATTTGTATGATTAGTTGAGTGGAGCCAAGGTATTTTCCCAGTTGGATTTGGCAACAGGTTTCCATCAGCTTATAGTAGCAGAGGATAGTATTCTTTTGACGGCGTTTAGGACAAGATACAAATCGTACAAACGGTTAGTTATGTCGTTCGGACTAACTAATGTGCCAGCGTTCTTTGTGGACTTGATGAACCGAATTTTTCGAGAGCACTTGGATAGGTTCGTGTTGGTTTTCATAGATGATATTTTGATATACTCTAGGGATGAGAAGGAGTATGAAGTTCATCTTAGAGTTGTGCTTAAGACGCTGAGGCAGAATCAGTTGAAGGCGAAGTTTTCAAAGTGTCATTTCTGGAAGAAGGAAGTGAAGTTTCTTGGTCATGTAGTCTCAGAGAAAGGATTGTCTGTAGATCCAACTAAGATTGAAGCGGTGAATAATTGGAAGAGACCCGAGACAGTGACTGAGATAAAGAGTTTTCTTGGATTGGCTAGATATTATCGGAGATTCATAAAGGATTTTTCACGGCTAGCAGCACCAATGACCAAGCTAACATGAAAGGATGTGAAGTTTGTGTGGACCGATAAGTGTGAGGAAGCATTTCAAAGCTTGAAACACTTATTGACCTATGCACCTATGTTGGTTGTTCCGAAAGGAAATCAGGATTTGGTAGTTCATACAGATGCGTGTGGAACTGGATTAGGAGCTGTGTTAATGCAGAGAGGTAAATTGATTGCCAATGCCTCTTGACAGCTTAGACCGCATGAAGTTAGATATTCTACGCATGATTTGGAATTGGCTACGGTGATTTTTGCATTGAAGGTGTGGAGACATTACCTTTTGGGAGAGATGTTTGAGCTTTATACGAATCATATGTCGTTGAAGTATTTGTTCTCTCAGAAGGAGTTAAACATGAGACAACAAAGATGGTTAGAGTTTATTGCTGCTTATGATTTTAGAATTGAGTATACACCAAGGAAAGGCAACATGGTTACAGATGCGCTTGGTAGGAAGCATCATAATGCGGTGTTAGCTATGATAGCAGAGTGGATGAATTTGGAAGCATTGATGACATATAGAGTTCAGTGGAGATCTGAGGTTGGATCTAGTGAAGGAACTATTGTGTTGTCTTGTTTAGAAGTTCAACCAGTTATGATTGAAAGGATTGCTTCTAAACAGGAAGAGGATCCAGTATTGGTTGAACGGATCAAGAAGTTAAGAGATGGAACGGAGAGCGATGACTTAAAGGATTTCAGTCTTGACCAGAATGGATGGTTGAGAAAGAAAGGGAGGTTGTGTGTTCCGGATGTGGGAGACATTAGGAAGGAAGTTTTGGAGGAATGCCAATATTCAAAGTTCACTATTCATCCAGGAGGAACTAGGATGTATTAGGATATGAAGAGAAGTTTCTTCTGGGAAGGTATGAAGAGGGATGTAGGCTTATGGGTAAAGCAATGTTTGAACTATCAACATGTAAAGGCCGAACATCAGAAGCCAAGTGGGTTGCTACAGCCATTGGATATTCCGGTATGGAAATGGGATTCTATTTTTATGGATTTCATAGACGGGTTGCCAAGATCTAGTTGTGGAAATGAAAGTATACGGGTCGTAGTGGATAGGTTGACCAAGAGTGCCCATTTCATTCCAGTTAAGTCAACTAGGACGACACCGGTTTTGGCTGTATTTATGAAGAATGTGGTTAGACTGAATGGAATTCCAAGTAGTATAGTAAGTGATAGAGATTACTTTTTCACTAGTGAGTTCTGGAAGAGTCTATAAGGGATTTTAGGAACCAAGCTCAAGATGAGTACCACTTACCATCCACAGATTGATGGGCAAACGGAAAGAGTTAATAAAGTCTTGGAGGATTTGTTAAGAGCTTGTGTGTTAGATTTTAGGGGATCAGGGGAAGATCATCTACACTTAGTCGAGTTTTCGTATAACAATAGTTATTAGACTAGTATAGGGATGGCGCCATTTGAAGCTTTGTATGGAAGGCCATGCAAATCTCCCGTTTGTTGGCTAGAGACAGGGGATAGGTTGGTTCTTGGTCCAGATTTAGTGAGAAAAGCTGCAAAGAAGATTGAGTTGATTCAAGTTAAGATGAAGGAGGCTCAGTCTAGGCAGAAGAGTCATGCAGATAGAAGAAGGAAAGACTTGGAGTTCTCTATTGGTGATCATGTGTTTATTAAGGTGTCACCAATGAAGGGTATAATTAGATTCGGGAAATTAGGGAAGTTGGCACCGAGATTCGTAGGACCATTTCCTATTATAGAAAGGATCGGAAAACCCGCATATAGAGTAGAGTTACCAAGCAGTTTGGCAGGAGTCCACGATGTTTTCCATGTTTCTCATCTAAGGAAGTGTGTTAGAGATCCAGAGTCTACTATAGCACCGACTGTGTTAGATGACTTAGTAATAGAGATGGACTTGACTATAGTTGAAAGCTGATTCGTATAGTCGCAAGAGATGAGAAGAGGTTAAGGAACAAGACAGTCAGAAGTCCAGTGGAGCGACGATGAGAGAGACTGTACTTGGGAGACCGAGAGCAGGATTAGAGACGCTTATCCTGATTTGTTTGATGGTATTATTTTACCTTAGATCGAATTGTTGTGTACCTTATTGTAATTTCGAGGACGAAATTCTTTAAGGAGGGGAGTCTGTAACACCCCATATTTTTAGTAACATTATTTAGGACATTTAGTTAAATAAAATAAAATAATGTAAGTTGATTAATGGACTGATATTTGTGATTAAATAAGGGGCATACGTGCCATGTTAACAATGAACTAAAGAATAAAAATGAAGTGTTAGGGTAAATAGATAAGGGGCAATATAGGAAAAACATTATTCTTATATCCTAAACCCTTAGGCCATACAATTCACATGTTCATTCATACATTCACAAACAAAAATATAAGCTAAGGTCGGCCACCATTAGCAAGCTCAAGAGAAGATAAAAGCTAGGATTTCAAGAGGAAGAATCAAATCACTTAATCAAGAACAAATCTCACATCTTTAATCACAAAACTAAGGTGAATAATGACTACATCTCATTTTTCTAATTTTTTCGATTTTAAGATGAATCCGAAGTATTTTGCATGATTATGCCATGTTTTTGAAGGATTAAATGTTTAAATATGCTTGTTGATGATTTATGTTTGTTCATATAAATTTTATGATATGTTTTAATGTGAAAACCCTTTTTAATGACATGCAAATGCCTTGCGATTTTAGATATAGATCAGAAATGATATTTTAGAAATGGGTTTCAATTTTCATAATTTTTTGAATTAATGTGGATTTTATATTAAATTTCTAGTATAGGAAATGATTAATTGGGTTTAAAATTATTTACGGTTAAATAATACATGATTTGGGTCTGAAATTAATATTTGTTAGAAAACATATTAAAAATGATTTTCTGGAATTTTTGTAGAATTCTCCTAAGTGTTTTAATTGATATATAAAATTATTTAAGGTATGTGACTTAAATGTTTTATAAATTTATAAAAGGAGAAGGGGTATTTTGTAAATAAATTAAATTGTTTATTTCTGAAATATTGGTAGCACATTTAGAAACGAAAATTAGCAACCATTTAGATTTTGAAAAATAAGGTAGGTTAGTTCAAAAGATTATTTTAAAAGGCGAAAAATCAGTTTAAACATGTTTTTTTCATGTTTCACTACTTTCAGCTCCAGGGGTTCCGACCTAGTAATTCCGCCTCCATTGCCATCAAAACCAATGCACACAGTATTAATAACTTGGTACATAGTGAATTGGGCTAAGGCGAAAGGTACAGGGTCGAGACCATAGGTTCCAAAGGGGTGGTAGCGCTACATTGCTTTCAAATGAAAACGTGCTTCCTTTGCTTTTGAAAGGCTTGCTTTCGACTTGGTTGGCTTTCAGCTAAGTCAAATGTCTTAAAGGAAAGGTTCCAAATGGTTGCACCTTTTATTTTAAGTAAATGCTTTCGAATGGGGTCAAAACCCCTAGCTGTCGCTTTTCTACTTTTCGAAGTCAATGGTTCAGAAGGTATACTATGTTTTTAAAACTTGGCCACTTCTCCAATGCTTCGGAAGGTTGGTTTCGACACCATCACTTCTTTACTTAGGAATTGCTTTCAAAAGAGTGCTTTTTACTTAAATGTTTAACCGAACCTTTTGCTTTATTGAAGGTAGAACCCAAAGGTATCGAAGGAGTTAATTTTAAATGGTTTCGAAAGGTGTTTCCATATGTTTTAAATTGAATCCAAATGCTTTCGAAAGGTTTGTTGTTTACAAAGGTTTTGATGCTTTCGAAAGGTTTGAAATGAAGGTTTCGAAGAGGTGGTTCCCCAATGGTTTCGAAGGGTTTTAAAGGAAAGGTTTCCCAATATTTTCGAAAGGCAATGTTAAGTGTTTTAAAGATAGGATGTCTGAGGTTTTTAAAGTTTTCGAAGGGAATGTTTTTCAATGGTTTCGAAAGGAAGACTGAATGGTTTCGAAAGGAGTGTTTTGGCTTTCGGCTTAGGTTATAAAGAAGGGTTTTACTTGGTTTCGAAAGGGGTACTTTCAATGGATTCGAAAGGGGTTCTTTCAAAGGTTTAAATGTTTTCATCAACAAAGATTTGAGTAAAGTATATATAACATGGAAAGGTGATTTTGAGTAAAGCATAAAGTATACGTGTTTTCCTTGTTTAAGTTTGGTTTCAAGGTTTTATATCAATTTGAGATGAAAAGGTTTTCAAGGAAAATTTTGAGAAGACTCCCCTAGGTAAAATGACTCAGATACTAGAATACCACATGGGACTGGTATAGGGTCGCGCCCTATACATTAGCTATTAGCCCCAGCTAATTTAGTCCAAAATTCCAGTGTGTAGGGCTTTGTCATAGGTAAGACTAAATCATGATTACACATAGAAGGGAATATATATTTGTATACAAATAGGTTATTGGTGAGCCCGCAAAACCATTAGGATCAGGTTACCCTAGGAGAAGATAAGTTAGGGATAGACCGTATACAGATAGGTTATTGGTGAGACCACAAAACCTTTAGGATCAGGTGACCCTGGGGGAAGATAAGTTAGGGATAGACCGTCCAGAAGAGGAGTATTTAACAGATAAGTTAGGGACAGACCGTCCAAAAGAGGAGTATCTAACATGTGTTAGACTATTTTGTTTATATTGTCTGGTAGGCCCGTGTCAGCCAAAAGTTAGTAGTTAGCTAAACAAAACTATAGGGTTTGGATAGATAGTTCATTTGTTACCTGATATGTATGTTTACATAATAATGCTTTACAGTTTTAACCAGTTGTGGTTGCAAGATAAAGGTTTGCAAAAGATATGTTTTAAAAGGATATTAGTGAGGGGAAACCCGTTTCGCTAAACGGCGTGGACTCACTTAATATCAAATAATCAAGATGCATAGTATTATTCATACCGGGCTTTATGTCTGACTCGAATTTCATGTTTTTCCCCTTAAACTCTCGGGTGCTCAAAATTGATTTGAGTAGGCCGAGGGTTGAGGATTTATTGGTTTTATTAGGTAGGTTAATAAAGCTTCCAGAGACGAGCATGTGGCTGACAGATAGCTATTTAGGAGTTGCTGTTTTATTTTTGTTTGATTCTGCCGTATTGTATTAAGTCAATTATGGCTATATAGTACTCTGGTCAACCAAGGGGACATCTTTATATGTCGCTTTTGGCGTATTTATGTAATAATTATATTTTATTTGAACCTGAGAAACGATTATGGGATTATGTAATTTGAATGTGAAACATGTTTTTTGAAATGTAATTAGTAAAATGTTGTTTTTGAAATTTGTGATTTTGTTTCATATTCAAGTGATTCTGATATTATTGATACCATTAACATAGCCGTATTTAGTTGGCGGAAGTTAATACTATGGATGACTGCAGCAATGTAGCGCTTAGCTTTGGGCATCTAGATAGGGGATGCTACAAAGGGACTTATGTAAATTTTGTGCCATTCGATGGTGTCTAAGGCATGATACAACTTGAGAAGAGAGAGGGGTGGAGTGAGAGAAAATTAAGAGATTAATTAAGGAAGTTTTATTTAAAAGAAAGTGAAATGTTCCATTCTTTCAAGCAAAAAAAATCCACTAATTTTATTCTCATTAATGCTTTCATTCATTTCATTTTTCCATCCCCCTCTCCGATGCCATGGTTGAAAAATAAATCATCCCTTCCAAAAAATCAACTCAAAAACATTAAATAAGATAAAAGCTAGGTGGACCATCGTTCCCTTGCAAAGTTGAGTGCATATATACTTAGCGATCTAAAGAGAAATCTCAAATCAAGATGTAACAAAGGCAATACCGTTTAGGTTCAATTATTATATTTATTTTACTTATTCATTATGTTTAACCCTGACCAAATTCACATATATATGTATATAGATTGCTAGTTATTAAATATAATCTAAAATCACTTGTGTGTAATTATTTTATGATAAATCAATCCCGTGTTTGATTAATTTTGTGTATTCTAATAGGTTGTTGTATCATAAATTATTAGTTAATATAAATTTGATTTGCTATAAATTTTACATTTGTTATCACAATTTAATTATTATTTGATTAAAATTAGTTGTATATTTGATTCATTTTATGTATTGATATGTTTATTGGATTTGAAACAACTGGCAATGCAGATCTGAATTGTTGTAATAAAATTTACATTTGTTTTCATTTAGTTATATTTATGGATATAATATAATTAATTGAATTGTGTATGGATATGTTCATATGCCTCATCTTCATGTTATCAAAAATTGCATACTAACATTAAGTTAAATTTTGGTATAGTTAATGTTGGTTTTATAATTATATATATATATATATATTCAATGATTTATTGTTAAGTTAAATATGTGTATTTGAATTAAAAATTATAGTATACACATAGTGTATATGTATATATGGACCGTTCTAAAATTAATCATGATTAGTGAAGTTTATATATATATATTGAACTATGATAATAATATTTTACAATTTGTCTACATGTTAAATGTGTATTTTCAGATTTATAATTTTAAAGTATGGATATTTTGTCATAATTAAGCATGAAAATTTTCATACAGTATTGAATCTATTATTAGTTATTGTTAGTAAAAGGGAAAGTTTAAAATATTACCTTATTCCATTTCCTTTTTTAGTTCTGATTTGATTACATCTAATGTAAAATTTTATTTTCTTCTTCACTTTTAATCAAACATTCTCTTGTTTTAAAATATTTAATTTTATTACATAGATTTGTTCACATGATATTATATATGTATATATATATTAAATATATATAAGTGGCAACAAAATGTCACATATATGTATGTGTGTGCGTGTGTGTTTGAACTATATATATGGTATCATAAATATCTATATGCAAACCATATACACATATATATTACAGCATATTCAAACATATGTATGAACTTTGGCATTTATATTCTCGATATTCATATGAAATTGACATATTTATGTGCAAGTACACTATATTGTATATATAATATATAAATCCTAATATCTATATGTATGTATATAGTTATACATGTTTATATTTCATTATGGTATGTTATTATATCATTGAATGTATACATGACACATTCAAATAAAACTTTAGTTAGACTAATTAATGTGATTAACTAATAAATATAAAATAATGTTAGATAATATTCAATAACTAGATTGGATCTAGTGAACCCATTAGACTTCATAGGTCCACTACGATCGAAATAGGATTTTTTTAATCAACAACCCATTTCACACGTAGTAGACTACTTAGTTATGATTTTTTTAAATCAACAACATTTAGTTATGATTTTTTTTAAACCAACGACCTATTATACTACTTAGACTAATCAACAAAATTTAGTTATGATTTTTTAAAAATCAACAACCGAGTTCCTTCAATGGTATCGAGCCCTAATGGTCTATGTGGTCTAATTAGCAACTTTAGGGTCAACTACTTAATCATACATATCCGATGGGTGTCTAGAAAAGTAATGTCTAGGCTTGAGGTTGAGTATTCAAGTATTATCCTTTCCTTGGCTATCGGCTTAGCACAATGGGTGGAGTAAATCCAAAATGCTGGCCGAATAGTAAGCCCAAATTGATTTGAGCCTTGAGCTAATTTTCAAACTAAGATTTGAAAATGTAAAAGATGTTTTAAATTTAAATGTTAAATCTAAAATATAAAAGATAATTTATAAAAGTTATAAAATAGATCTAAAAATTACAAAAATATTTTAAGAAATTAATTTAATATTTTTCAAAATTATATAAATATTTAATTAATTTTATTAATTATTTAATTAAAAGTTAATTAATTAAAATATACATATATGTAGCGATTTATGCATATGTAACTATAAAGATTATAGATAAAATTTACCGTAAACCGTTGAAGGTAAATTAAATCTAAATTTTGAAATTTACTAAATTATTTATTTATTTAATTAAATAAATGATTGTTTGATAAATAAGTAAATAAATATTTATTAATTAAATTATATATGTTGATATATATATATATAACTATAAAGTTTACAGTATAATAACTGAAAATGTTTTTATTTTCTCAAAATTGTTATAAGAAATTAAAGTAAATAATTTTTGAAATTTATTAAATATTTAATTAAATGGTTAATTAAGTAATCAATTCATTGGATAGCTAATTAATGAACATATATATATATATAGGATATATGTGTGTGTGTATATGTGTATATATGTGAAACTATAATGCTTATAGTTGAATATTATTCTTACATGGTTTAAGATGAATAAATTAAATAAAATTAATTAAAGTTAATCAAATTAAAGAACCAGAATTAATTAAAATATGATTTAATTAGTAAGGGTTAAATTAACTAAATATTGTTTAATTAATAAGATACATACATCCATACATATATATTATATAAGTTAAATAAATAGTAAAAATTATAAATAAATTAAAACTTATATATCTATGTATATATAAACCTATGTGTAACTGAAGTAAATCCAAAATGGATTTTTGAAATATGCACATACGTAAAGTATGTATAACGTGATTCAGATGTGTCCGACACTTGAATCATAATGGTGTTTTCATTAGAAAGACATTATTCATTAAATTGATATCACTCAATATATATATACATACACACATATTAAAGATTATGAATCCTTAATATATAAGTTATTCTACCATTTATACATTAATAGGTTACCTACTCTTGTTTGTTGAGCAAACTCAAACCTAAGATGTTATGTGTAGTACTTATTGAGAAAACTCGAGGTACATGCATTAAACTTAGGATGTTGCGGAATGGCAGATATGAGTAAATAATCTCTTCCAATTTGTTGAGCAAACTTAAGGTCGAGATTGAGATTTGGAAAAAGGACATGGGTTAGGAGTTGTATGTGATACAACTAGTAAGGAGTTATCTGTCGCTTACAAGCCTATAATTTGCTATGCAAACTCAAGATCAGAATCCGAAGGCAAGCGAGTCCTAACACTCACAAGAGGAATCGAAAGATTTCTATATTTTCTCTACCAATTTTGAGGAATATAAAAATCTTCGTGGGACATTATTAGAGAAATGAAATGAATACAATTAACCTTTCTAATAATGTGAGAACATTTGCTATATAAAGTTAAAATAATCCATATCAATAAATTTGTGCGACTAATATAAATTGATAAAATGTTTATCATTTAAAATATACAAATGAACTGTATTAAGATTGACATAGAAATATAAAATATACTTACCAATAAATCTTTTGATATGTTGTCACGTCAATACCCATGCAAGAGCCAAATTATATACGTACTAAATACATTAATACCTTGGTTACTTGTGTCTTTATTTGCCAAAGATTGTGTATTGTCTTCCATGAGCCTTAAACTCTTAAGCAATGCAAGAATATTTCATTCGAAACGAGCAAGCAAACCATAGTGCACGATGACATGTTCATTACGTTTGAATACAATGAGCATTATGACAACCCACAATCCTAAACACCACCTATCCAAAGTCTAGTGCGACTTTCAGACTCGCATCAGTGCCAAGAAATACAAACTATTGGGTTTTTATAACATTACATTGACTAATGATGAACAGATATAAACAGATATTGTAACAACCCTGTATTTTGTGATTATTTTAATTATTTATTTTGGTTATTTTAATTGATTTTCTGATTTAAAAACTTTATTTTATTTATTAAAATGAATAAATTTTGTTATTTTAAATATAAATTTTGATTTTGATGTGAATTAGAATTCCAAACATGATTAAAAAGGATATTTTCCAGAAAAGTGAATTTTGGTCAATATGGTCAAACTTTGACTTTTAATTTAGAAATTTTAAAGTTTGAAAATTTGAATTTTATCTTTTATTATGAAAGTAAATAAAATTTTAAGAATAATGCTTTTCGTTTTGTTAAAATCTGATTTATAATGTGAAAGTTATACCCTTTTAAATATTGTGTGTAATTTGTTGTATTTAACAAAATTATTTATTTTAAATTATAAAAAAATAATATTTTATTTGGTCATGTAATATTATAATTTATATTTATATGGGTAAAATAACATGTTATGTATATACTTTGGTTTTAAAACATTTTAAAGATATAATTGGCATTTTCCAGTGTTAGCTGTATTTTGTTTAAAATTCTAATTTCCAGTTTCAATTAATTAAAGTAATTCTTTATTTTTTTTTTCTATTTTTTTCTTAAAATCTTATTTTATTCTCATTCCCACTTTATTTTGTTCCTCATTTATTTTATTTATTTGACCTTTTATTTGTTTAAAGTGAAATAGAAATTTTATAAGGCTAGTGATATTTATTTGTAATTTTCATGTCTTATTTCCAATTTTTAAACATTTTTCTTTAGTTTTTTTTTCATTTTTTTCTAAATTAAATTATTTATTTCACTTTGAAAATACTTTAGAAATTATTTTATTTCAAATTTTTCTTTAGAATATTTTTAAAATGAAGTAGATAATTTTCCAAAGACAATCGTGATTTATTTGTAATTTCTGGACCCTGTTTTCAATTTTTAAGCAATTTCTTATATTCTTTTTCCATTTTCTTTAAAATTAATTAATTATTTTTATTTTATATTACTTTGTTTCGGTTTTAAAGTCAATTTACTGATTTTATTTTTGTTTTATTTGAATTTAAAGAAAAAGAAATATGAAGAGTTTTAAAAGCTTATTTACCTTAAGTCCTTTCATCTCCTTTGTCCTTTCATTTGCCATAACTCCTCAATTACTATCTTGGCTGTGCATTTTTGGTTTGTAGCCGTGATTTTTCAGCCTCCATTAACCCAAAAACATTTTACCTTCTCATTCATTCATGGCTTCAAGAAAATCTATGGGTAATGGCTACTTTTTTACACTTTTCTTCTCATTTTTCATGTATTTTGCCTTGTTTTCTTTGCTTCTTTGAATGGCCTCCACTCCATATCCACGGCCACCACCCCCTACATCTCTTCCCTACCATCACCACCGGCTACTCCTCTAGTCTTGACTAAGGCCGAGCCACCATGATGCCAAAACTCCACAAAAATTGCAACACAAGCCATAAAAACATGTTGTTTGACCACTATTTGTTCACCACTTCATTTTCCACCACCACCACCACCTTAGGCCGCCTCCACCACCTCTGGCCAGACCACCACACACCTTTCCTTCCACTGACCTGATCCATACCTCTCTGACCTGACCACACAAGCTCATGGCCAAGCCATTTTTGTGAACAAAACCCACCAATTTTGCCTTAAACTCTTCATATTCCTTTGTATAAACTTTCTCCTCATATTCTACTACCTAGGCATGCATACACATGACCAAACCTGAGCCAAACTTGTTCAAACCAGAGCCAAAAACATCCCTAGGCCATGACAAAAGAATAGAGAAAGCAAGGCAAAAGATTTGGCATTCGTATCTCTTTTTATTTAAAAGTTATGTCATTTCTAGTGTATTGAAATTTATGGTTTGCTTTGATTTTTGTTTGGGTTGTAACACAAGATCTATATCATTGGATTTGCTCTCCACACTCAAATTGTATTAGAGTTGTCGTGCCTTCATAATCTTTGTGTTGTGAGCTTTGTTGGCAAATCTCCAGCTTAACAGGTGAGTTATTCTCACCAGACAATATGTACATATATAACTAGTGAATTGACCCCTTTTGAATCTGTAAAATGCATTATCATGTTACACTTGCTATGTTATGATTTATGATGTTCACCAATGCTTAAACACCTATTATATTATATGTTACTGTTATATTATGCTGTTCTATTATTTTTATCAGTTTATCACACTGCAAGTTCCCTTTAGATTAGAATCACTATGGGTTGAAATGATACATACCCGAACGGACTTTAGAATAGGAGAAAATCATTATGGGCTGAAATGATAGGCCTGAATGATTTTCAATTATTTTTCATTTCCTTGGGATTGCGGGTTTGAAATGATCAAACCCGGGTTTTCTTTGTAAATTACGGGTTGAAATGATATATTACCCGTATCACTTTACTTAGACTAGAAATGAAATACAGACCCGTTGTTAAAATATGTTTTTATAAAAATCTTACAAATATTTTTGAAATGTAAATATTATAATATTTGATTTAAACTAAATAAAAAAAATGATTTATGTAAGCATTATTGATTTTTTGAAAATTTATAAGTGAAATAAATTATTGGTAAAACTAGAAAATTTGAAATGTAAGTTATTTTGGGAAATTTTAATTGGGTGATAATTGGAATTTAAATTAAATATGAAATGTGATAAATTCATGATAATTTGGATTAAAGTGAATTTAAATGATTTTTATATTATATTAATGATTTTGAATAAAGTTAAAATGTGAAATGAATGAATATTTAAGTTGAAATTTTGAAATATAACTAAAATTAGAAATTTGTGATTTTGGCTTAAAAGTGAATTTTAAGTTAAGTAAATAAAAAATGGAATTAAGTTATATTTGAAAATTTAAACTTAAGTGTTAAGTTAATTTAATTTAATGAATTTATAATTTAATATTGGAATTTAATAAGTGAATTATTATTAAATTTTGATTTTTGAATGGAGGTTTAACTTTATAAAATCATGAATATAAGGGTATTTGAATGATTGTTTTAAAAGTGAAATTATATGATTTTTTAAGTTAAAAATGATTTATATAAAAATATAATTGTTTGTGAAATTATACTGAATATTTGAAGTTAATTAACTGCATTTCTGAAATGCTATTAATTCTAATGTAAATGATAATACAACATTTGTAAATGCTGTAGTTGATAATAATGAACAAAATGGCTAAATTTAATTAAAGGCTATTATAGCATTTTTGTAAATGTTATAATGGTTGAATTTAACTAAGTTTATTTGAAACTAATGTAACCCTATTACAGCATTTTAAATGTTGTCTTTTGTTAAATTGAACTGTTTTAAATGTGACTTTCCGTAGCATTTTTTAAATGCTGCGAAAGTTGAATTTTCATTATTTTAATTACTTTAAGTGAACGAATGAACTTTGAAAGATTAAAATTTTGGAAATTTAATAATTTAATTATTAAATATAATAACTTCATTTTTATGATTTAAAATAAAGTAATTTGTTTCGAAATATAAACTATTTTGAAATATGATATTTTGATATTTTGAAATGGATATTTGAAGGATATTGAATTTTGAAATGATATTTGATTTCGAAGTATAAAATACCATTTTGAAATTTTAACCACGGGATGTATTTAATTTATAGTTTAACTGATCCTTAAAGGATGGACGATCCCAAGCATCCTTTGAGTTATTATGCATTTCTACTACAGTTCACTTGAGTTGGTTTACATTATATAAGTATATATTGTCCTGACTCGAGTGTTTTGTATTTTACTTTACGCTCGGGTCAGCCTGAGTATTTACAGCTTAGCTTTGGATTTCTTTCTGGAGCTAGGAATCGCTGGAGATTCTGCTTGTCTAGTTATCTGTTCCTTTCAGTTCAGTTGTTCTATTTCAGTTCTGGTATTCATAAACTTATATTTATTTGAGATTTTTATTGTATATGTTTTCAAACAAATATTATGTATTTTGTTTTGAGAGTTTGTTATAGTAGCTTCATGAACTACTATGGTATTTTTAATTTCCGCTGCGAGTTATTCTGATATGTTCTGTGTCTGTGATTCTGTGTATTTGATTTCATTTGCTCCAAATTTATTTACAATCTGTTATTTTGAATTATTCAAGTCAGACATGTGTGGATTATTGTTGATTTGAATGGTCTAAAATAGTGGGTCGTTACAGTTGGTATCAGAGCTTTGGTTTTAGGCAAACCTTAGCCTGCGGAGCAAAAACTCATTAGAGATAGGGTAGAAATACCCTAGAATAAGTGAAATCAATCTCAGAATCATTTCTTTGTGAGAGAACGTATTTTCGAAGTATAAAATGAATTTCAAATGATTTTTAAAGAATTTTCAAAGATTATTTTGATATAAATTTCCTTGCTTTAAAAGTAAAATATTTCTTAAACTTCATTCCTTTCGTATCCACCTTGTTAGTAATTTCTTTGATTAGGATCCTCTAAAATTTTGAACTTCTCTCTTGATTGATCTAGATCCTTTGTTGATAGGAATCTATTTTGGGTATGGCAAAATCAGTAGTTTGTTAGGATGCTTTGAGTAAACTCTGTTGTATCTTTTGCTTAGCTAAAGTTGTCCAACTAAAGATATTTAAGCTTCTGTTTTCGTATGTTATGAATTCTAGTCTTTCCAAATTTTGAATGGGAATTTTTCTGTATCGATATAGGTTATATATCTCTAATCTTCGTTCGGATTCTTATCGAATAGGATTCCTTTGAATTTTGGAACGCTCCCACTTGTTCTGAAATCCATTCCTGTCTCCCATAATTGTATTCTTTTGATTTTGGAGCATTGCATCACTCCACTTTGTATGACCTTTATAGGGTGGCGATTCTTCCAATCTTTGAATGATTATAATTGGCATTCATTCATCGGATATTTCTGTATCCTCGGTTTACGATGTTTTCTATCTTCTACTATATTTAGATTCTATCTCTGGCAATCGAAGGTCGATTTGCCTTAGATTTTCGCATCGATTATATTCCTGAAGTCACGGTTGACCGGTTAAGGTCGCCCGCGATTCATATAGGCTTATCCATCTTCTATTGGTAATTTAATTATCTTATCTTCGTTGGAGCCTATCTTTGAATTAGAATTCTATTTGATTAGAGTCCTTCTAAATTTGAATCTCTGTTTTGCTTTGAAATCCATCCTTGAATCGTCCCTTGGAAAGTTTGTGGTTGATTGTCTTTTGAAAATTGTGTATTCATCGTAGTTTTTATTTTGATAAGGATGACCATATTTTTATATAAAGATGAAATGTTTTTGATAAGGATTATATACCTTTTAAAAAAATGAGAATTTGAAGTTTTGAAAGGATTTGAAATTGTGAAAATTTTATAAGAAATGGTTTCATATAAAATGATTTATAACTGAAGGTTTTGAATCTGAATTTAAGTGATTGAACTCCGGCATTTTGGAACTGGTTTTAGGATTTTGAAATAATAAATAATATGATTTGAAATTATTTTTCCGAATAAGTAATGTTTCAATGATTTTAATGGGTTTTAATGATTTCGAAGGAATTTCAAAGAAGTTTTCAAAGTAAATGGAAGTCCAGAACTCACTTGTGTCGCTGGAAAATAATTTCGGTGATGAGTGCACGCATCATCGACATTGATTTTCGAGTTTCTGAGTGAGGGAGAGGCCACTTTAATAGCTTTGCTATGCGAGTGATTTTGTGAAACCATTTTTGATTTCAAATTCCGAAGTATGATTTGATATTCGAAAGATATATGTAAATATATTTGAAACGATTTGAAATGAACCGGTGTTCAGTCCTCGAGTTTTGGATTTGATATAACCCTATCTATTAAAATTGATTTACTGATTTGTTGCTAATTTCCAACTCTTGAATTTGAAAATGATTTCTTCAACTATTTCGAAGTTCGAGTACTTCCAAATCAAGGTTAACTTTTCAAAGCTAAGAAATTTGAAAAGTATTTTGATAAAGTATATAAGTTTGTTTTGAATGTTTAAGTATGAAGTAATCTGATTTAAATAAGTTGAAACTGTTTTGTTAAGTAAATGAATAAGGCAATTTAAATTTTTTTCTAATATGAAATTTAGATTTGAAATGTTTTGAAAAGAAATTGTTCTTCAAAATATTTTGAATAAATTTTAAGTGTTTTAACTTAGTAACATCTTTATGAAACTATATAGGTAACAAGTTGGAATAAATATATAAGTTGTACGTATGCTGTTTTATTCGCATAATTAATTTGATCCAAGTTTGAGTACACAAGTTCGAGGTGAATTACACCATTTCGTGTTAGGATTTTTCATTCGATTCTTGATGACGAATATTTGATATGAATTTTGGGCTCGATTCTAGAATTCTCTATCATAGTATGTGGCTATGCAAGGAGACTGATGGCTTCTAGTCAAGAAACCATATCGAAATCCGCATTAGGGAAGTGAATGGACAATACTAGTTCGAAAGCGAACTTGTGTGATCGAGCGAGCGATCGAATGTGACTTTGCGAAATGATGACATATGTACATCTTATATTCTAATATCTTTGATATATTTTGACGCTGAAATTGAAAGCCGTCGAGTTAGAATATCTTTGCTTACTAAAAGAAAATTTCCAATTTAAATTACAAAGATATATAACCCATAAAAGCAAAGATATTCAATCCCATATGGCTCTTCATACAGCGAAATTATTTTGAAAATTTAATCCTTATGTAAGATAGACCTTACGTAAGTATAAGATGATTTTGAAAACATTTGATTTTGGAAATGAATTGGTTGACTTAAATTATATTGATTTGGAAATTTGGATTTATTTTCTAAATCTATTATTTTGGAAACTTTGAAACTAAAGATAATTAATTTGAGAAGAAATAATTTGGTGAAATTGTATATGATTTTGAAATTGAACTGATATTGAAACAAATTGAAATTTGAGAACCTTATGTTACTAAACACTTGATTTGGGAGTTATCGAACTTATATAAAATTGATTTGTATGAGTATGAAATTGATTCGAAAACTATAGATTTGAAAAGGTACTCAATTTGAAAGTGAAATCTTATATAATTGAAGTCTATATAAGTATGATTTGATATACTATTGATTTTGGAAAGTATTCGATTTGAAAATTAAATCTTATATATAATGGATTTTATATAAGTACGATATTTGAAAGTGATTTGAAAAGGTACTATATGATACATATTTTCGAAGTAAAGATATGGAAAGTGCCTTCTGCTTGATATCCGATTTGTGGCCACATCTTGGATTCATTCTATCGATATTATTCTCTCTGATTTTTGGTTTTCCGGATATGATACTCGAGTGTCCTTCGAATTCCATGGCGTTACCCATGGTCTTATTGTTCTCTCGTGACTGCATAGCGCAACTGCCTGGCTGAGTCTTGCCTAGGGGTACGGATTGTTTCCTGGGGGATCCAGGCGTAATCATTGTGTATCCTGCAATCTGTGTAGGTCGCGAATAGTAGCGCAAATGCTTGGCTGAGTCTTGCCTGGGGGTACAGATTGTTTCCTGGGGGATCCAGGCGTAACCATTGTGTATCCTGCATTCTACTAGTCATCATGGCGTAACTCGCAGGGCTGAGAAAGCTTACGGATATGGATTGTTTCCTGGGGGATCCAGGCGTAACCATTGTGTATCTGCGAACCATGGTTAGACAAAGGTTTTGTTTGTTTTTGTTTGGATTGTACTTTCCATATCTGTTTTAAAAGTTTTTCCAGTATTTTCACTGGGTGTTGAAACTAGTCTACTAAGTACCTGGAGAATTCTAGTTTTGCGCCTGATCAACGCACTACCAGAGTCTATAGGAACAAGGATAAACTTGTTAAGACATCGAGTTATAAAAGTATTTTGATAAAATATTATATAAATGATACTTTGATTAGTTATTTCCTTTTTAAACGATTTTAAAGTGTTTTAAATATTTTACCTCTTCAACCAACAATTTTAAATTAATGGCTCATCCTTGTCTTTCGTCCTATTTTCCCTTCTAGCTATTCCTATTCTCCACCTTATTAAACTTACCCATAACAATAGTTATCAGGTATAATTTTAATCTTCTTATCATCTTGTCTTAATCCTATTCCATTTTATCTTTTCTGTGTTTTTCGTACCTCATTACTTTTCGAGGACGAAAAGATTTGAGTGGGGGAGAGTGTAACAACCCTGTATTTTGTGATTATTTTAATTATTTATTTTGGTTATTTTAATTGATTTTCTGATTTAAAAACTTTATTTTATTTATTAAAATGAATAAATTTTGTTATTTTAAATATAAATTTTGATTTTGATGTGAATTAGAATTCCAAACATGACTAAAAAGGATATTTTCCAAAAAAGTGAATTTTGGTCAATATGGTCAAACTTTGACTTTTAATTTAGAAATTTTAAAGTTTGAAAATTTGAATTTTATCTTTTATTATGAAAGTAAATAAAATTTTAAGAATAATGCTTTTCGTTTTGTTAAAATCTGATTTATAATGTGAAAGTTATACCCTTTTAAATATTGTGTGTAATTTGTTGTATTTAACAAAATTATTTATTTTAAATTATAAAAAAATAATATTTTATTTGGTCATGTAATATTATAATTTATATTTATATGGGTAAAATAACATGTTATGTATATACTTTGGTTTTAAAACATTTTAAAGATATAATTGGCATTTTCCAGTGTTAGCTGTATTTTGTTTAAAATTCTAATTTCCAGTTTCAATTAATTAAAGTAATTCTTTATTTGTTTTTCTATTTTTTTCTTAAAATCTTATTTTATTCTCATTCCCACTTTATTTTGTTCCTCATTTATTTTATTTATTTGACCTTTTATTTGTTTAAAGTGAAATAGAAATTTTATAAGGCTAGTGATATTTATTTGTAATTTTCATGTCTTATTTCCAATTTTTAAACATTTTTCTTTAGTTTTTTTTCATTTTTTTCTAAATTAAATTATTTATTTCACTTTGAAAATACTTTAGAAATTATTTTATTTCAAATTTTTCTTTAGAATATTTTTAAAATGAAGTAGATAATTTTCCAAAGACAATCGTGATTTATTTGTAATTTCTGGACCCTGTTTTCAATTTTTAAGCAATTTCTTATATTCTTTTTCCATTTTCTTTAAAATTAATTAATTATTTTTATTTTATATTACTTTGTTTCGGTTTTAAAGTCAATTTACTGATTTTATTTTTGTTTTATTTGAATTTAAAGAAAAAGAAATATGAAGAGTTTTAAAAGCTTATTTACCTTAAGTCCTTTCATCTCCTTTGTCCTTTCATTTGCCATAACTCCTCAATTACTATCTTGGCTGTGCATTTTTGGTTTGTAGCCGTGATTTTTCAGCCTCCATTAACCCAAAAACATTTTACCTTCTCATTCATTCATGGCTTCAAGAAAATCTATGGGTAATGGCTACTTTTTTACACTTTTCTTCTCATTTTTCATGTATTTTGCCTTGTTTTCTTTGCTTCTTTGAATGGCCTCCACTCCATATCCACGGCCACCACCCCCTACATCTCTTCCCTACCATCACCACCGGCTACTCCTCTAGTCTTGACTAAGGCCGAGCCACCATGATGCCAAAACTCCACAAAAATTGCAACACAAGCCATAAAAACATGTTGTTTGACCACTATTTGTTCACCACTTCATTTTCCACCACCACCACCACCTTAGGCCGCCTCCACCACCTCTGGCCAGACCACCACACACCTTTCCTTCCACTGACCTGATCCATACCTCTCTGACCTGACCACACAAGCTCATGGCCAAGCCATTTTTGTGAACAAAACCCACCAATTTTGCCTTAAACTCTTCATATTCCTTTGTATAAACTTTCTCCTCATATTCTACTACCTAGGCATGCATACACATGACCAAACCTGAGCCAAACTTGTTCAAACCAGAGCCAAAAACATCCCTAGGCCATGACAAAAGAATAGAGAAAGCAAGGCAAAAGATTTGGCATTCGTATCTCTTTTTATTTAAAAGTTATGTCATTTCTAGTGTATTGAAATTTATGGTTTGCTTTGATTTTTGTTTGGGTTGTAACACAAGATCTATATCATTGGATTTGCTCTCCACACTCAAATTGTATTAGAGTTGTCGTGCCTTCATAATCTTTGTGTTGTGAGCTTTGTTGGCAAATCTCCAGCTTAACAGGTGAGTTATTCTCACCAGACAATATGTACATATATAACTAGTGAATTGACCCCTTTTGAATCTGTAAAATGCATTATCATGTTACACTTGCTATGTTATGATTTATGATGTTCACCAATGCTTAAACACCTATTATATTATATGTTACTGTTATATTATGCTGTTCTATTATTTTTATCAGTTTATCACACTGCAAGTTCCCTTTAGATTAGAATCACTATGGGTTGAAATGATACATACCCGAACGGACTTTAGAATAGGAGAAAATCATTATGGGCTGAAATGATAGGCCTGAATGATTTTCAATTATTTTTCATTTCCTTGGGATTGCGGGTTTGAAATGATCAAACCCGGGTTTTCTTTGTAAATTACGGGTTGAAATGATATATTACCCGTATCACTTTACTTAGACTAGAAATGAAATACAGACCCGTTGTTAAAATATGTTTTTATAAAAATCTTACAAATATTTTTGAAATGTAAATATTATAATATTTGATTTAAACTAAATAAAAAAAATGATTTATGTAAGCATTATTGATTTTTTGAAAATTTATAAGTGAAATAAATTATTGGTAAAACTAGAAAATTTGAAATGTAAGTTATTTTGGGAAATTTTAATTGGGTGATAATTGGAATTTAAATTAAATATGAAATGTGATAAATTCATGATAATTTGGATTAAAGTGAATTTAAATGATTTTTATATTATATTAATGATTTCGAATAAAGTTAAAATGTGAAATGAATGAATATTTAAGTTGAAATTTTGAAATATAACTAAAATTGGAAATTTGTGATTTTGGCTTAAAAGTGAATTTTAAGTTAAGTAAATAAAAAATGGAATTAAGTTATATTTGAAAATTTAAACTTAAGTGTTAAGTTAATTTAATTTAATGAATTTATAATTTAATATTGGAATTTAATAAGTGAATTATTATTAAATTTTGATTTTTGAATGGAGGTTTAACTTTATAAAATCATGAATATAAGGGTATTTGAATGATTGTTTTAAAAGTGAAATTATATGATTTTTTAAGTTAAAAATGATTTATATAAAAATATAATTGTTTGTGAAATTATACTGAATATTTGAAGTTAATTAACTGCATTTCTGAAATGCTATTAATTCTAATGTAAATGATAATACAACATTTGTAAATGCTGTAGTTGATAATAATGAACAAAATGGCTAAATTTAATTAAAGGCTATTATAGCATTTTTGTAAATGTTATAATGGTTGAATTTAACTAAGTTTATTTGAAACTAATGTAACCCTATTACAGCATTTTAAATGTTGTCTTTTGTTAAATTGAACTGTTTTAAATGTGACTTTCCGTAGCATTTTTTAAATGCTGCGAAAGTTGAATTTTCATTATTTTAATTACTTTAAGTGAACGAATGAACTTTGAAAGATTAAAATTTTGGAAATTTAATAATTTAATTATTAAATATAATAACTTCATTTTTATGATTTAAAATAAAGTAATTTGTTTCGAAATATAAACTATTTTGAAATATGATATTTTGATATTTTGAAATGGATATTTGAAGGATATTGAATTTTGAAATGATATTTGATTTCGAAGTATAAAATACCATTTTGAAATTTTAACCACGGGATGTATTTAATTTATAGTTTAACTGATCCTTAAAGGATGGGCGATCCCAAGCATCCTTTGAGTTATTATGCATTTCTACTACAGTTCACTTGAGTTGGTTTACATTATATAAGTATATATTGTCCTAACTCGAGTGTTTTGTATTTTACTTTACGCTCGGGTCAGCCTGAGTATTTACAGCTTAGCTTTGGATTTCTTTCTGGAGCTAGGAATCGCTGGAGATTCTGTTTGTCTAGTTATCTGTTCCTTTCAGTTCAGTTGTTCTATTTCAGTTCTGGTATTCATAAACTTCTATTTATTT
Organism: Allium fistulosum; assembly: GCA_030737815.1. Lineage (NCBI taxonomy): Eukaryota > Viridiplantae > Streptophyta > Magnoliopsida > Asparagales > Amaryllidaceae > Allium > Allium fistulosum. The sequence continues at coordinate 7,565,912 of JASFAW010000015.1, forward strand.
GAGATTTCTATTGTATATGTTTTCAAACAAATATTATGTATTTTGTTTTGAGAGTTTGTTATAGTAGCTTCATGAACTACTATGGTATTTTTAATTTCCGCTGCGAGTTATTCTTATATGTTCTGTGTCTGTGATTCTGTGTATTTGATTTCATTTGCTCCAAATTTATTTACAATCTGTTATTTTGAATTATTCAAGTCAGACATGTGTGGATTATTGTCGATTTGAATGGTCTAAAATAGTGGGTCGTTATAGATATGATCTAAGATATACTACACTTTCAGAACCCATAGTAGAGGGAACAAAAATATAAATACCGAAAATATCCATCTCAGAAAATATTCAAAAACACAGTCTCAAAAAACAGTATGTATTCAAATACAAATTACATAGAAATACTACTCAAAGTTTGATAAAAGAAATACTAAGTACTGATAAGATAAACAGTTACATAAAGAGTAAATAAAGGATAAGCAACTCATGTGATGAGCTCGCCTCTCCACGTACTGAAATCGAACCAAATCAACAGCTTCCCTGTCCTCCTATGGTGGGAAAAGAAAGGAAAAAGGTGGGTCAGACAAAAATCTGGTGAATTAGTACAGATTTAATATGTGGTGATCATGTGCAGTTAACTTTAATTCTACTCTAGATGTCCTAGGGTGAAGTGTATGTGTATTCCTAGGGTCCAATACACACCTACACTACAACTTGTGCAGGCTACTACAAGGATCGAACTACAGATCGAACCTCAATAACTTACAATCGACCACTACTCCTTGAGGTACTCAATATGGAAACATCACAACTAGGCTACCAAATATGGAAACACCGCCACAATGCTACTAGATATGTGTAACGACCCTAATTTTGATTAACATTAATTGGGACATTTAATTAGTTAAATTAAATGACATAATGTAAATGGTTAAGGGAATTGAGATTTGAATAATAGAAAGGTAGTCGTGCCTAGTTTAACAATGAACTAAATGGAATTAAAATGAAATAGAAAGGCTAATGGATAAGGGCAAAGTAGGAATAAATTATATTCTTATACCCTAAACCTCATGCACTTTGATTTTACACGTTCATAAGCAAAACTAAATTAAAGAAGAGGCCGACCACCATTAGAAGAAGTAAGAAGAAGTGAAGCTAAAATCAAGAGGAAGGAAGCTTAATCAATCCAACTCAAGAAGCAAATCTCAAACTCCTTAATCACAAGCTAAAGGTGAATAATAGGTTACACCTCATTTTATTGTTTTCAGTTTTAGTTAATATCCGAATTTATTTTACAAATGATTTGCCATGTTTTGATTGTTAAATAGATATATATGCCCGTTGATGAATTTTATGATAAGAACTAATTTGAAAAACCTATCAAATGACATCCAAATGCCTTGCGATTTTAATATAAGGTCAGAAATTATATTTTAGAGATGGGTTTCAAGTTTCATAATTTTCTGAATTAATGTGGATTTATTATGAATTTTCTAGTGAAGAAAATAGTTAAATTAGGTTTAAAAAAATTAATTACGGCTATTATATATTAGCTTTTGGTCAGAAATTTAAATATGTTGGAAAACATATTAAAGATGATTTATCGGAATTTTCAGAGAATTTTCCTAAGTGTTTTAATAAGTATATAAAATTATTTAAGGTTTGAGACTTAAATGTTTTATATGTTTATAAAAGGAGAAGGGGCAATTTGAAAATGTTTTAAATTATTAATCTCTGAAATTCGGCAGCACTTTAGAAAATATTTTGGAAAAGAAACTGGCAACAAATTATATGATGACAAATAAGCAAGTTAGTTGGAAAGAAATTGCTTTTTAAAGTTAAAAATCAGTTTTAAAACGTTTCATTGTTTCGCCACTTTCGGCAGCTACCTTTTGACTACATACTTCTGCCTCCAACCAGTTCAAAACCAATACACATGGTATCAAAGACTTGGTACGTAGTGGATTGGAGATATGCGAAAGGTATAGAGTCCAAACACGGCTTTCGAAGGGGTCGAGACCTTGTTTTGCTTTCAAAAAGAAATGTCGCTTGCTTTTCTTTCGAAAAGAATGCTTTTGAATGAGATGCTTTCGACTTGGTCAAGTGTTTTAAAAGAAAAGAGCTTTTGAAAGTGGTTGTCGTCTTTGTTTTAAGAAAATGCTTTTGAAGGGGTTGAAACCCCTGCTGCCGCATTCTACCTTTCGAAGCAATGCCTTCGAAATGGTTCTTTCGCTTTAAACCCTGAGTCGCCTCTCTAATGCTTTCGAAGGAGTGGTTTCAACACCATCCACTTCTTTTATTTAGGAAATGCTCTCAAAAGATATGCTTTCAACCCTGTTCTTTTAAGACCCTTTTGATATTTTGAAAGTTAAACCCAAAGGTTTCGAAAGGAATGGTTTTAAATGGTTTCGTGAGGTTGTTCCACATGTTTTCACTTGAACCTAATGCTTACAAAAGGTTTGATTTATGTAAAGGACTTAATGCTTTCGAAAGGTATATGATAAAGGTTTCGAAGGGGTAGTTCCCCAATGTTTTCGAAAGGTTTACCTTTAGTGCAAAATGGAAGGTTTCCAATGTTTTCGAAAGTCATGTTTAAAGTGTTCTAAAAAGAGGATGTCTTAGGTTTTATAAAGCTTTTGGAAGGATACTTTCAATGTTTTTGAAGGGTCTATTATAAATAGTTCCGAAAGGTATGTTTTGGTCTTTCGGCCTAAGGTTTTAAAGTAAATTAATTAACTTTTTTCGAAAGAGGTGCTTTCAATGGTTTCGAAAGTGGTACTTTTAATAGTTTCGAAAGGGGTACTTTCAATGGTTTCAAGAGGGGTACTTTCAAAGGTTTCGAAAGGGGTTGTTCAAAGCTTTTAAACAAAGGTTTCGAATGTTTTCATCAACAATGTTTTGTGTAAAGTATATATAACATGACAAAGAGATTTGAGTAAAGCAAAGAGTATATTTTCCTTGTTTAAGTATGATTTATTGGGTTAAATCAATTTGAAAGGAATGTTTTCAAGGAAAATTTGATGGGGTAGTTGACCCTAAGTAAATGACTCAGATATTAGAATACCAGATGGGTCTGGTATGGGATTGCACCCTATACTTTAGCTAGTATCCCCTAGCTAATATAAGTCCAAAATTCCAGTATGTAGGGCTTTGTCACGGGTAAGAACAAAATGATGTTACACACAGAAAGGAATATACAGAGTAAAGATAGGTTATTGGTGATCCTGAAAAATCATTAGGATCAGTTGACCCTGGGAGAAGTAAGTTAGGGACAGACCATCTTGAAGAGTATGTAACGGAAGTTAGATTATTTTTTTATTTTGTCTGGTAGGCCTGAGTCAGCCAAAGGATAGTAGTTATCTAAACAAAACTATAGTTTTTGGACAGATAGTCCATTGATTACCTGATTTGTATGCATACATGATATTGCTATAATTGCTTTAACCAGTTTGATTTTAGGATTTTAATTTGCAAAAGATATGTTTTAAAAAGGGATATTATTGAGGGAAACCCGTTCCGCTAAGCGGTGCGGTCTCACTTAATATCAATAAACCGAGATGTATAGTATTATTCACACCAGGCTTTATGTCTGACCCAAAGTTTATGTTTTCCCCTTAAACTCTCGGGTGCTGAAAATATGATGTGAGTAGGTTGAGAGTTGAGGATTTACAGGTTTTAGTAGGTGGATGAATAAAGCTTCCGAAGACGTGCATGAGGCATGGATAGCTATTTAGGGGTTATTATTTTATTTCTATTTCCGCTGTGATGTATTGAGACAGTTTTTGTCTATTTAGTACTCTGATCGTCCAAGGGGGCATCTTCATATGTCGCTCTTGGCGAATTTTGTAATAATTATATTTGATCAAAACCTGGGATAGTTTTGGGATTGTGTAATGGAATATCAAACATGTTTTGAAATGTAATCAGTAAATTATGTTGTTTTAGGAATCTGTGTTTTTGTTTCATATTCATGTGCTTCTGATATTAGATACCATTAACATTACCGTATTTTGTCACCGGAAGTCAATACTATAGATGATTGCAGCGTTTGTACTGCTTAGCTTCGGGCCTCAAGATAGAGGATGTTACAACTAACTATAGTGTTCAGACAGATAGTCCATTGATTAGCTTATTTGTATGCATACATGATATTGCTATAATTGTCCGTTTGGTTGCAGGATTTTGATTTGCAAAAGATATGTTTTTAAAGGGATATAAGTGAGGGGAAACCTATTCCACTAAGTGGCATGGTCTCACTTAATATCGGTAAACCGAGATGTATAATATTATTCACACCAGGCTTTATGTCTGACCTGAAGTTTATGTTTATCCCTTAAACTCTCGGGTGCTCAAAATATGATTTGAGTAGGTTGAGAGTTGCGGATTTATAGGTTTTAGTAGGTGGATGAATAAAGCTTCCGAAGATGTGCAAGAGGCATGGATAACTATTTAGGGGTTGTTATTTTTATTTCTATTTCCACTGTGATGTATTAAGACAGTTTTTGTTTGTTTAGTACTCTGATCATCCATGGGGGCACCTTCATATATCGCTCTTGGTGTATTTTGTAATAATTATATTTTACCAAAACCTGGGATACGTTTTGGGATTGTGTAATGGAATATGAAACATATTTTGAAATGTAATCAGTAAAGTATGCTGTTTTTGGAATCTGTGATTTTGTTTCATATTCATGTGCTTCTGATATTATGGATGTCGTTAACATAACCGTATTTTGTCACCGGAAGTTAATACTATAGATGACCGTAGCATCTGTAGCGCTTAGCTTCGGGCCTCAAGATAGGGGATGTTACAATATGGAAACACCTCCGTTAGGCTACTAAATAGGGAAACACCGCCACTAGGGCTACATAGGAATAAATTTCCCATAACTATGACTACACAACCCAACTACGTATCCAAGGGGAGCCTGTAATGCCGACTCGTCGGAGTGTCTCATCATTTGCATCCACGTCCACCTCTCGACCGTAGCATACGTCACGTATTGCATGCGCCAAGATCTATCAACAATCCAGTATCACACCTCGTTAGAATCGTGAAAACCTAGGAGTCCTATTGTTTCAGGCCTAAACACTTCATCAGGCATCAATCAGCGCTGCACATCCACTGTAGAACCTTCTGTAAGTCCCTTTTCGATAGAACCGCATCCAGTCGAATAATCGACTCCCATCGGGGAAAGTGCATTTACCTAATTCTGCAACGTCCTAGCATCATTTCATTAGGAACTAGCTTCCCTACTGGCCCTAACATACACATATATGTATAAAATACACTTATATAAACAATTAATAATTTTAATAATTTTTATCAACAACCTAGGCCGTAGGTCGAGGTTTGGATTCTGTATTTCAAGCCTCAACTGATCGACTGCTACACCCTATTGGTCGACCATTTACAGTCGACCACTTATGGTGAATGGACGATTGGTCGCATAGTAAAATTTAAGGTTTTTGATTTTTGATTATTCGATTGTAATTTTAAATTAATTTCTCAAATTCTTCATTACATAGGGAACCCTAAATAGTGACCAGTCTATATTTCCGGTTCACAGATTTATATGAATTTAATTACATTTGGTTAATCCATGTTTAGCAATTTTAAAGTTCAGATTCAATAACTGAGGGGTTTAAATTAGGTTAAAATCTAATTTATTAATTCGCACTAATTTCCCTTTCTAATTTAGATTTCAGGTTTTACAATTTAAGGTTTACGGTTGACAGTGTAATTTCTAACATTCTAGATTAACTTAATTGTAAATAATCAACTTATTAAACATGTTCCCACTCGCCTCGGATCCAAGCCCTAATAACATGCTCCTTCGAAGAATCGCCACCCGTTGGCTTGCCCTTTCCAGGATTCAATTTTTAGCATGCTGGTGCTTTGATTTTAATTTTTTTTGAAGAAAGTTTATAAGTGGAGAGAAGGAGTTTTGATAGAGTTTCGGTATGCTATAGATTTCTAATGAAATTAGGGTTAGTCTGTGTGTTAATTTATAGGAGTTAAATGATTTGGAGCATTGGATTTTCCCTAGAGAATCTTTTCTTTCATCTCGAATGCACATCAGAAACTTGGCAACGAAGGAAAATATTTTGGTCGATCATAGTCGTTTAATCGATGCGACGCTCCAAAATCTCGATTTTATGTGTCAACTGGTCGACCATCCATGGCTAACTGTCGACCGCTACCGATCGACCACCGAACCCTGAGGGTCTACCGCTTATGGTTTAAATTTTGGTAAGTTTTTATTTTTAATTTTTTTATTTTCAAATTTTCAAACGTCTATAGCTTCTCCATATTAGCTCTAATTTCAAAGTGTTATATATTAAAATTGTCCAGAAAATTTCTACGAACGCAATGGTGTAAGTTTCATAGCCAAATTCGAACGTCCGTGAAAATTTCATTTTAGCATTTGTTTTATTTAAATTTAATTTTCTTATTATGTTTTTCTACTAAATTTTCCTGGTGTTACATTCCCCCTAAAATGGATTTTGGCCCCAAAATATCCAAGGATGGAAAAATGAAACTTGTACACATAATAAGCGATAGCTACAACCATTTACCCATCTATCATCCATAGGCAATCATTTTCCTTGTAATTTTTCTAATGAAGTATGTATTTCTGTATGTGTTTATATATATATATATATATGCAGGTGTCAAATGCATGTGAACCTTTACTGATGCAAAGAGCAGGCAGTCTCTTGATATAGTCGACCACCTATCATGCAAGTGCTCATGCCGTAAATCCAAAATGTATGCAACATCCTAAGTATACTTGCAATTCTACATGTATGTGCAACCATTCAATCCATATGCAACATCCATATACGTAGTGCTCAATAAGATAAACAATAATTAAGAATCCATATGCATAATATCCAATAAGCTAAACAATAAACATGACATAATGTGAGTGTGTGCGCGTGTACTATCTAAAAGATATATTGTCCTAAACGTCAAAAAGGAACAATCCAAACAATACATCCATTAGCGCCCATCATCCATAACACATCCTATTGACACATTTACAACCATTCCTACCATCCAACGATCTCTATCTAAAGGGTATACCAAGCTAAGTCCTAATGTATAAGTAACATATACTAATTTAAATTGGAAAAGTACAAGAAAAGAGTTGTGGGTGGGTAGCTCAAATCTTTTGCTCAGGATCCCATGTACTCTCTACTGGCTCATCTCCACATTGGACCTTAACAAGTTTGATTTCTTTGTTGCCGAGTTGCTTTGTAGCATGCTCAAGAATACAAGTGGGTGCACGATGAACAAGTGACTCCCTCTCCACCTCCACCTCCTCCATCTGACTCGGCTCGACTATGGTAGCTAAATCATGTAAACATTTTTGCAAATGCGACACATGGAAAACATCAGGTACTCCCACCAACTTCTCAGAAAACTCTATTCTATATGCCAACTTCACAATCCTCTCCATAATAGGAAAAGGTCCCATGAACCTCGGTGCTAGCTTTGCCAAACTACCAAACCACATAACGTGCCTAAGCAGTTATATCTTCACAAACACCATGTCGCCTACTGCGTACGTTTCCTATCAACATTAGACTTCTGTCTATCTTGAGTGGATTTCATCATTCTACAGATAAAGTCTACTTTCTCTGATGTCTCACTTACCATATCCAGTCTAAGAATAATCCTATCCATAGTGTCTCATGAACACGATGGTGATCTACAAGGTCTACCATATAATGCCTCAAATAGTGTCATCCCAATGCTCGTCCGATAGCTGTTATTATAGGTAAACTTCACCAATGGCAATGATCCTTCCAAGAGCCTCCAAAATCCAGGATACACAACCGAAGAAACTCCTCTAAAATCTGATTCACTCTTTCCGTTTATCTATCCTTCTACAAATAATAAGTGGTACTTAAGCTCAATTTGGTGCCCAAAGCCTCCTATAGGCTCATCCAAAACTCGCTGTGAAAAGCAGATCTCGATCGCTAACTATGATAGTAGGGACTCCATGTAACCTAATGACCTCCCTCATGTATAAAGTCGCTAAAGATGTCGATGTCCTCGTAATCCTAACCTGCATAAAATGAGTGCATTTGGTAAACCAATCGACTATGACCCAAATACTCTCATTCACTCTCCTACACCTCAGTAATCCATTGATAAAGTCCATAGTGATACTCTCCCACTTCCATTGAGGAATATCCAACGGCTGTAACAACCCTCTGGCTTCTTCTGATCTGCCATTACCCTCTGACAAGTGATACACCGAGCCACATACTCCGCTGCATGCTTCTTCATACACGGCCAATAAAAGACTCTCTTCATATCACGGTACATCTTATCTCCATCTGGATGAATGGTCATCCTTGAACGATGAGACTCCACTAACACTGGGTCAATCATACTAATACTAGGTCAATCAACTCCATAATGAGAGGAATACACAACCTACCATCTCTCCGTGCCATCCCTTTGAGTCAATGGCATAATGCCTCAAATTAATTAACTGCTCTTCCCTATCAAGCTTCTCAAAAATATCTACTGGTCTCTTATCTTGCTTCTGACTGGATCCAATATGCTCCATAAGTGTCGGCTGTACATCCAAAGCTGCTAACAATCCTGGGGTAATATCTGATGATGGTCGGAAATCAAAAGTAGAAACGAACCCCAAATGCCTCCACTCATAGGGACAAAGGACTCAATATTTCATGTTGTCCACTCAAGGTATCAGCGACTACATTGCCCTTGCCTTGATTATATGAGATATCAAAATCATATGATGCCAAAAAATCCATCCACCTTTGCTGCCTTAAACTCAAGTCCTTTTGGAAGAATAAATACTTTATAGACTTGTGATCCATATATAGCTCAAACCGCTCTCCTAGAAGATAATGCTTCCATGACTTGAGTGCAAAGACAAAGGCTGCTAACTCAAGATCATAGGTAGGGTAGTTTCTCTTGTGGACCTTCAACTGTTGACTAACGTAGCTCACCACCCTTCCTTCTTGCATCAAGACTACACCCAACCCCATACAACATGCGTTAGTATATACTTTAAATGTCTTTGTACCATCGGGCAATACCAAAACAGGTGCACTAGTCAACACCTCCTTTAACTTAATAAAAGCATCCTCACATTTCGTGTTCCATGAGAAAACTAGATTCTTCTTGGTGAGGCAGACCAAAGGGGCAGAGATCTTCGTAAAGTCCTTAATGAACTTCCGATAGCAGCCCACCAAACCAAGGAAACTTCTTTCTTCCATGGCATTCTTCGGCACATGCCAATCCTAAACTATTGCAACTTTAATGGGATCAACCACCAGCCCTCTTTCTGAGACAGCGTGCCCCAAAAAGCGTACTTCCTCTCACTAAAGGGGGAACCTCGAAAACTTTGCCTTCATCTTATGCTCACAGAGTGTATTGAGCACTTCTCCTAAATGCAATGTGTGCTCCTCCTCGCTCTTCGAATAGACCAAAATATCATCAACAAATACCATGATGAACTTGTTAAGCAACCCTCTAAATATTTGGCTCATCGGATCAACAAAGTAGGCAGGTGCATTGGTCAATTCGAAGGGCATGACTGACCACTCTTAAAGTCTGTTGGGTGTACAAAAAGCAGTGTTTTGGATACTATCCTCAGCTACACGCAATTGGTGAAATCCAGTAACCAAATCAAGCCGTGAGAGCACCCTCGCTCCAACCAATCGATCAAAGAGATCGTTTATATAGGGCAGTGGATATCGATTTTTCTTTGTTAGTTTATTCAACTCTCTATAGTCAACGCAAAGTCTCAAAGATCCATCTTAGTGGCAAAGACGACCGGTGCTCTCCACTTTGAAATGCTCCTCATAATGAAACCCTTCTAACAAGATAAATAAGGAACTCGATATCTCTCGGGGGTGAGAGACCGATAACCTCGAAAAAGTCATCTGGGTATTCTCTAACTACATGTACTAAATCTAGCTCATCATGTGATAGGTCTAAAGAATATAAGTAGCTAAACATAACTAATCCTCGGGGATCGCAATAAACCTCCAAGCTATGTTCAGTACACGTACTCAATCTAACAGCTTTCCTATCACATTCTAATATAGCCCCATACATCGTCATGCAATCCATACCAATATCAATCCAAACCCAAAAAATCTTAAGACAAAAGCATCACAATCAAACTCGACCCTAAAATGAATAATTTCAAAAATCTGCATACCATAGACAAATAGGCCGATCCTCCAACATGGTTTGACACAACTACAGGGTCTGTAACTATTGTGTCTTGGTGTAACTCATCCATAAGTCTACTAGATATAAAAGAGTGTGCTGCCCTCATGTCAAATAAAGTGCGAATAGATAAACTAGATAAAGTCAACACACCTTCCATCACGATCTTCTTTCCCTTGTCAGCAACTCGTAGTGCACTCGAGCTAGGCACTACATCCAGTGCATAAGGTGTAACTATTTGGGTAGAGGCCTCCCTATTCATATGCCTACAATGATTGCAATTATAACACTTGACCTTTAAACCCTTTGATCTGCACTCCTTTGTGAAATTTCCCCTCTTGCCACACCTCCTACAATTCATATCATGTTTCTGAAGCTTTCCCTTGGGTCCAAATCATCCTTTGTGTTGATTCTGCTGTTACGCTTTTCCTCTAGTCGTTTTGGGTTCTTCCTTCACTTCCTCCTTAGATATGGTATTCAGCAATGCCAACTCTACTAAACCATCATATGTAGCACCCATGTGAATATTACTCAAAGCTAAACCTTGAAGAGGTTGGTTCAACCCCCTAGCAAACTTTAAAGCCTTCTTATGTTGGGTAGCGATCAGTCCTATCTCAAATCTAGCTAGCATTTTGAATTGGTTGACATACTCCTTTACTGACATGTCTCCTTACTTCAAGTGAATAAAAATCTCTAACTATACTCCTTACTCAGCTCTCGAAAGAAACTTCATCTCAAAGCACCTTTGAAACTCTCCTTAAGTGATCTCTCTTCCCTCGGCCTCTACCTCAACCAACTCCCACCAACTAAGAGCCTCACCTTGTAAATGCTAGGTAGCTAACTATCTTCTCATCTCATCAGCAAGACCCATCAACTCGAAGATCCTCTCACAAGTACGAATCCAAGCCCTCGAATCGATATATGACTCATTCCCCATATACGGCTTCCCTTCAAGACTAGCGAAATCCCTACACAACCTAACAAAATCTACGGTGGGCGGGCGGGCGGGCAGGAACCGCACCTCTCGCTCCCTCTGTGGGTCCTCTAGTGGGATTCAGCTTGGCTTGTCCCCTCGCCTGAAGATACAAATGGAACCAAAATTGGACGTTCACGTCCAGAATCTCGGTGTCGCCGCTTGAGCTTAAACCTACGGGATCGCTCATCTTCTATCTGTGATTTTTAAGAATTTTATTAGCAACTTTTCACAGATAGTATAGGGAAGAATAAGGGATAGCATAAGCATGAGTAAGAGAGAGATTATTATATATAAAGCTTTTAGAAAAACTTTTTAAAAACCTTTATTTGTAATATAAAATTTGAAAATTCATTTTGAAAACTTTTTGGAAAAACATTCAGAAAACCTTTCGAAAAATCATTCTTCCAAAAAAAATTCAAGTACATTCTCTCAATATGGCCCTAAACCCTAAGGAACTTTGAACCGTATTCTGATACCAAATGCGATAACCCTCACTCCTTGACACCACTGATCCAAATTCTAGTGTGACTTTCGGACTCACGTCGATGCCAAGAAATACGAACTATCTGGTTTTTATAACATTACAAAGACAAACAATGAATATATATAAACATATATAATCTAAAATATACTAAAATTTTAGAACTCACAGTGGAAGGTACAAAATATAAATAATGAAAATATCCATCTCAGAAAATATCCTAAAGCACAGTCTTAGAAAAACAGTACGTAGTCAAATACATAGTACATAGAAATACTACTTAAGTCTGAAAAAAGAAACACTAAGTACTGATAGGATAAGCAGTTACATGGAGAGTACATAAAGAATAAGCAACTCCTGTGATGCGATCGCCTCTCCATGTACTAAAATTAGGCTAAACCAACCGCCACTCTTTCCTCCCGTGGTGGGGAAAGAAAGGAAAAAGAAGGGTCAGACAAAAGTATAGTGAATGAGTACAGGTTTAATATGTGATGATAATGTGCAGTTAACTTTAATTATACTCTAGGTGTCCCAAGGTGTCTTACAAGTGTCCGTGTATTCCTAGGGTGCGTTTCTTAAGGGTTTTTATACAACATACACTTACACTACAACTTATGCATGCTACTACAAGGATCAAACTACGGATCGAACCTCAATAACTAACGATCGGCCACCGCTCCTAGAGCTACTAAATATGGAAACATCACCACTAGGATATTAAATATGGAAACACCACCACTAAGCTACTAGATATGGAAACACCGCCACTAGACTACTAGATATGGAAGCACCGCCACTAGACTACTAAATATGGAAACACCGCCACTAGACTACTAAATATGGAAACACCACCACTAGGGCTACATAAGAATAAATTTCCCATAACTATGACTACTCGTAACTCAACTACACATCGAGGAGGAGCCAGCAATGCCGACTCACTGGAATGTTTTATCGTCTACATCTGTATACACCTTTCGACTGTAGTATCCACCACTTATTACACGCGCCGAGATCCATCAACAACACAGTATCGCATCACGTCACAATCGTTAATACCAAGGAGTTCCGTCATATCGGTCTTACATACTTCATCAGAAATCAGTCAATGTGTGCGTCCACCATAGAACCTCTTGTGAGTGCCATTTGCGATAGAATCGCCCCTAATCAAATAATTGACCCCCTTATTAGGTAAAGTACATTTATCCAATTCCGCAACGTCCTAACGTCATTTCATTGGGAACTAGCTTCTCTACTGGCTCTAACAACCACACATATTTATACAACGCACTTATATATACAATTAATAATTTTTATTAGCAACCTGGGCCTTAGGTCGAGGTCAGATTCTACATTTTGGGCCTCAACCGATTGACCAATACACCTTATCGGTCGACCACTTACGATCAATTGCTCAGGGTGAACAGTCGACTGGTCGCGTAGTAAAATTTAGGGCTTTCGATTTTTGATTATTCAATTGTAATTTTTGATTAATTTCTCAAATTCTGCATTATATGGTGAACCCTAAACAAAGACCGCTACCTTTTTAGTTCATCGATTTATGCGAATTTAATTACACTTGTTTAATCAAGGTTTAGCAAATTTAGAATTTAGATTCAATAATATAGGGATTTAACTTAGGTTAAAATTAGATTTACCAATTTGCACTAATTTCCATTTCTAATTTAGATTTTAGGTTTTGCACGTTAAGGTTTACAGTGTAATTTCTAACATCCTAGATCATATAGAACGAGTTAACTGTAAATAATCAACTTATTAAACTTGTTCCTACTCATCTTAAATCCAAGCTTTAACAACATGATCCTTCGGAGAATCGCCACTGGTTAGCTTGCCCCCTCTAGATCCAACTTCTAGCATGCTCTAGCTTTGATTTTAATTTATTTTTGAAGAAAGTTTATAAGTGGGGAGATGGAATTTTGGCAAAGTTTTGATATGCTGTTGATTTTTAATGAAATTAGGGTTAGCCTATGTGTTAATTTATAGGGTTAAAGACTGATTTGGAGCATCGGATTTGCCATGGAGAATATTTGCTTTCATCTCAAACGCAAATTAGAAACTTGGAAACGAAGGAAAACATTTCGGTCGATCATATCAATCGACGCTCCAGAATTTTGATTTTACGTGTCAACTGATCGACCATCCATGGCTAGTGGTCGACCGCTACTGATTGACTACCGAACCCTGAAGTCGACCCCTTATAGTGTAAATTTTGGTAAGGTTTTATTTTTAAATTTCTTATGTTTCCAAATTTTCAAACGTATATAATTTCTCCGTGTTATCTTAGATTTTCAAAGTGTTATATATGAAAATTGTCCAGATAATCGCTACGAACGCAGTAGTGCAAGTTTCGTAGCCAAATTCACACATCTTTGAAAAAATTATTTTCACCCTTGTTTTATTTAAATTTAATTTTCTTATTATGTTTTTATGCTTAATTTTTGAGGTGCTACAAGTATCTTGCTGTGTCGAAGCAATATGGACCATGAACTATTATACGGACCTAGGAATTCGATCAATGATATGTCATCTTGATCAGTTTACGCAAAGTGAAACTTATTAAATATCCTTAAATGTTAAGGATGGCCAAAAGGACTTTTGTAAAGACTTCGGTGTGATTTTGTATTTGGGATTTCCTTTAAATCATTCGACCATTTGGAAAGAAAAGTGATTGTATGAGAGTGAATGTAACTTAGGCACAATTGGGATAAAGAGAGTGAATGTCACCTATGCTTCATGAAGAGACATTGAAAAGGAGAATTGTATAAAATAGTAGTAGATACTTAATATGGAATAAGAAATATGATTTCTATGTCAAATTTTATTTTATGTAGTAAATTATTTTCTATAGGAGTTATTTCTACTAGTTCAAGGTACTTGATCTGAAACTCTCAACTGTAAACTAGCTATAGTGGATGAAATAAAATCTCATAATAAGTGATTGAATGAAGCATTGTATTTCATGGGCTATTATTGTCATGCAAAAATAGTGGGAGCATACCATATGATACTTATTAGTGAATGTATCAAATTACAAAAGATTGTCTTTGTATTTATATACCAACTATTATTTATAAAATAATATCGGTTTTTCAAAAAATGACTAAAAGTAGATATAATTTTACTTTATTATGAATATTGTTTATATGATAAATCTATGGTATTTGTTTTCATAACAAAAGCAATGCAACAACTATAGAAAATAAAAAACTATATAAAACATTATATAGTTATTTTAGAATTATAGACTAAGCCATATCTTTGAGAAATAATTCTTTAATTATGAATTATATGGTGTTGTCGTATGGTGTTGGTTAATTGTATCTCGATAGATTAAGGTCAAAGCACACATTTAGTGGGAGCGATAAAAGAGGGTGTGTACTCTTTAGATTGATACATATTGATGTATGCAGTCAAAGGTCTAATAATACACCAAAGTGTATCCACTTACTTCGTTAAAATTCACTAATGAATTATCGTAGAAATAAACATGTGTATTTGATATACAAGTCGTGTATCTATGGTAAGTTCATAAAATATAAAACGAAAGTAGAAATCATTACGTGCAAATGAAATAAATTAATTCAATTTGATCGAATAAGTGAGTATATTGGAAAAGAGTTCTAAATGTACCTAAAAATGAATACGATCCAATCTAAAAAGTCACTCCTCCCTATGATACATAATGATGCATCTCTAAGGAGTAATCTAACATTATTGAATAAAGTACAATTAGTGATGAGTGAAGTTGAGTTAACTTCTTTCTATAAGGATGGGTACTTAAGAGTAAGTACATAGGTTAAATTTAATTTCATCTGAAGTATAATTTACAAGATCATATTCATATAAGATATGAATTGATAAGAAACCCCAATCTTAAATAATTTTAGACATATTACAAACATAAGTTTCGTAAACCTAAAATTAATTTATACACATATAAAAGGTGATTCACAAAATATTTCTGAATGCTTATTCCATCATACTGAGAAACAATTATTGTTTCAAGAAACACGACCTTCATGATCAGAGGAATCTCTTTTGAAAATTAGTGGTAGTACAATGAACTTGGAAATGATCCAAAGACTCAAATATAGAAACTGATTACATAAAATGAAATAAAATTAACTAATCCTAAAATGGATTCACAACACATTAAAATGTCTAATAATAATTCTCGTACATTAAAGAGAAATTATGAGTTTCTCAATAATGTCGAGAAAAAGAAATGTTAGCAGTAACAACTTCCTCAGTTGACAATAAGCGATAAATAGTATAGACTCTGCAATATGACATAATGCTTCTAAATCCAATATGGATTCCAAGTACATCGTTAAAATATGATTTTGAAGTTGTGTAAGAAGGGATATGATCCATTGGGTGCATGTATATCCTCAAAAAGATTAATACAGTTGAAATTATATAAAGCAGTGTTAATAGAAAATCACTTCATCGATTTCAGATGTTTGAATTAGCGATGTAATTTTGCTAGTCAACATGCTCTAACCATTCAGATTCTACATGCAATTATAACGCAATTTGGTGTTTAGTTTTAACACTTTAATGGTTAAACATAACTTCTAAATAATGATTTAAAAGATACTATTTGCACATAACAACCAAAATGGCTCAAATTCGGTAAGAGCGATAACATGATTTTTATGTTTGGATATGATCCAAAGTGGATACAACAATGGCGTGCGATAAGCATTAGAATTGAACAAGTATTTTGATAGACAAATCAAATCATTTGGTTTTCAGTCAAAATATAGTAGAAGCATGTGTCCAAAAGAAAGAGCATTAAAGTTACTAAAATATTCATTAACGTATAAGTAAGCAACAAACATATAATTGTTAAAGATGTATCTATGTTAAAATCATTTTAGTTTTTTTAATCTTCGATATTGAATTTGAAAATGAGATCTTTTATAACCGTTATAAAGGAATGTTGAGACGCTATAGTACAATATACATAAACACACATTAAAATGTTTAATGTGAACAATATAAGATGGACTCCTTATGCGTTGGCAATAGGAATTATCACATATGATATGTCGTCTATTGTATCATGCTTTGCTTATGTACTTGGTACATTAAGCAAATATCAAATCTAATTTATGATAACTAAATAGTAGTTAGAGTATTCTCGAGTATTTACAAAACACCAGATTCGCTCTAGTTTTCGGCGAACATCCGTTGATAAAAAAATTCCATCAGTCAAGTATGCTCAGTTAGATAATTTTTGGATTTTAATAGCTGATAATTTCATTCAAAATATTTGTTCGGGAGACAAAATAGAAATTGTGGCTAGGACGAAGTGGAGAGAAACAATTGTTTAAGCTGATGAAAAAAATCAAAGTGACTTTTTCTCTAGCTTGTAAATATTCAAATGTTTTGCACAATCTATTGTGAGGTTGTATATATTCGAATTTGTTTGAAGAGGTTTTTTCTTTCTTTTTTCATAAACTCCTTAAATGGGTTAAGTATTGTTTTTATGAGCATATAATGACAAACTTTGTTTGATGTTTAATACTTTAATAGCCCTTTTGGTTTGTTACATAATTGTCATTATTAACCATTAAGACTCTGCTTGAGAGTTTTGTTACATTGTTTATGAAGGATTTTAAGCATACCCATTTTGAACATTAAAGAGAGTTTCAAATTTGAGAGGATTTTACAATCAGTTTTGTACGATATAGAACCTTACTTGGAAGTCATATTTTCATGGGTTATAAAAAGCATTCTAAAATTATGAAATTCGTATATATTTGAATAAAAATAAATGTTACACTAAAATAATAATTAAAAAATATAAGTTTTCAAAATTAAAATGGTTAGATTTTGAAAATTGTATCATAAATCTGTAGTAAATTATATCTTAAAAAAGCAAGCAAGAATAATGCTAATTTCAACAAAAAATTAAAATATAAAAATTAAGAAACTAGAATAAGAAATGTTGAAAAATATAAAATTAATATATTTTTAAAAGTTTTTAAGGTAGAAACTATGAAATTATAATTATATTTAAAGCTTTTATAGTAAAAACGAAAAAAAATAGCATTAACATTGGCGTTCTTCAACAAATGCTCAAACCCTAGATCGGTAAACCTCTGCCGTTATCCCTTTTCTTCTCTCTCTCTCTCTATAAAAAACCATCCTCCAAATTTGCTCTGCAGCCCCAATTCATCTTTAGATGAGCTACTCGAATTCTCTTTCCCCTAACCGCCTCTCTAGAGCACCCTCGATGGCACCGCTAAATCGCATACCCAAAACATACACGGAAATAGTTAAAATTCCGTCGATTCAATCACCTAAAGAAACACAATTGTCCTTCAAATAGTTCATCCCTTGGATTCATCAATAAAACTCTCTAACACTATGCTTTCGCTGTGGGGTAACAATCATTCTATGGAAGCACCAAAGGGCTCCGCAGTGGAAGCACCAAAGAAGATTCAATTGTCTATACCTAATATTGTATCATCTTCATTGGTGGTCAGGTTCGATGAACTCTTCAATACATTCTTGTCAATTGCAACTCATAATATAGAGAAGATAAAGGGATGTAGTGCTAAATAGAAAGGATCGGGTAGGGTAACACTCCTATTAAATCTATCTCCATTATAGGTGAAATAATTACTCCTTCTAGATCAACATCGATGACAAGATAGACCGAAGAGGATCTGCTTGTACAGTTATGTCATATGGAAAACCTTCTATTTAGGCTGAGAATGACAATCTCTAATTGGACCTTGGCGCTTGGTTTTGCTTGGTACAATAGATGGAAAAATTAATTTAGTTTGATAAATGATCGTGTCGAGCAAAAACTTGATGCACCTAATCAGGCGATACTTAATCAGCATTAGCTTTGCCCTAATGTCTCAGTTGGTACTACAATGGAAGTGGGTTATTCATAAATCGAATAGAAGTTGATGTTTGTTTCACCTACCACTCCATACATCTCTTTAAAGGACACATTTTTACAAAATATGGCGTTGGGCAGTAGCAATGACATTATATGCAAAAGTGGAAGACTGACTAACTCAGGTGTTCCTTCACATGCATTTGAGCTAGAGTTAGATTCAAATAATGTAGGTGCGTATGTTCTCTTAGGAAGTACTAATACCTGATTATTTTAAATAATTATCTAGAAAAGAAGCTTATTGTATTGTAAAAAGAACAGGATCCTAGGGATAGCAATAGGGAGGGTGTAGGGTCTAAACCTGATAGACCCATTATTGTTTTGACCTCCAGGACCCACTCCATTAGGTCATCGGGGTGGGTATACTCATGACCCATTCTTAAGAGCTTTGGGTCTGGGGTCGAATCGGTTCTTGGCTGACCCGCGCCAGCCCGATCCGCACTACTGAGATCTCATAAAATTGATTTATTACTATAATGATGATATGTTAATCCTTTAATATATTAGTGGTTATAACATCGGTATTCTAATATTCCATTCAATAAGTTATATGAGTTTTATGGTATTAAATTGCATCACTAATAATTATATAATAGCATATGCATGTTGTTCTTGAACCGTTATCATACACCTCGTTTTTATTACCTTACTTATCATCGTAAACACATTGATATCCATATTTATTGTATCATTTAGTGACAACCCCTCTTACAAATAAAATAGATAAATATTTGTACATTAATATATAATTTTATATAAATATGTAAAGCCTCATTGAGTCTTGGGGCAGGATGGGTCTACCTTGACTCGTACCGGTTCCGGGTAAGGGGCGAAAATCCAAACCCGCATCGAGTCTACGGGACGGGTCCAGAGCGGGGTTTAAAAAACCCGGGGTGGGCTTCGGGCATAAAAAACCTGCCCCAATCCACCCTATTGCCATTCCTACAGGATTAGTTTATAATTCAATCAACTTAGATTTCGAATATATTAAATCAAAAGAACTAGAAAGGGCTAACTCTAGTACAATACGAAAATATTGAGTTGGAATGTTAGAGGTCTAGACACACCAAAATAATGTGTTAGAATTAAAAGATTTATCATTGACTGTAAGGTAGATATAATATTATTACAAAAAACTGAAATTGAAAACCCAAGTACCAACTTTTATAGATAGATCAGGGGAAATATATTCTCTACATGGACATGTGTTCATGCAGTTGGTAATTTATGAAGTATTTTGACTTTTTGGCATAAAGATAAATTTAAGTTACTTTAATCCATTCTAAACATTCATTACATACTATCTTATATGATTTACAAGAAAACACCATTATTAATATCCTAACATGTATACACCAAATGATAAAAAATTTAGGCGCATCTTATGGAATGATTGTATTGAGTTTAAACATTTCTCCATTGGTCCTTGGACCATTGAAGGATATTTCAATGTAGTTAGAATTATTGGGAAAAGATCCCCATAGGAGGTGACTCTAATGATATAGAGGAATTTAACGATTTTATCAACCTTAATGATTTATTAGATATACCACTCTTAAGTAGGAAATTCACCTGGACAAAAGGCATACCGGCCCCCTCTATGGCACTCTTAGATAGATTCTTTGTTATTGAAGATTAGGAGGATACATTTTCCTTAACCAAGTCATATGGACTAGCTTGCATCATATGCGATCACTGTCCCATTTTACTAAATTCGCTGACCAAATCATTAAATAGAATTCGTTCAAATTTGAAAGATTGTGGTTGAAAGAAGACCAGTTTGAATGTTTAGTTGCATCTAAATGGAACTCAACAAATAACATTAACTCTAACTGTGCAGTGAAAAAATTTGTTTTCGAACTTTGGGAATTAAGAAAATGTTTAAAAAACTGGAATATAAGTGTGCTTAGTAATATCAGAATTAAAGAAATATAATTCTTTTAATGAGATCTTAGATTGGAATAAAATATATGGGAGTATACCACTATACCTATAGGAAAATAGCCACCTAGCCAATATACAAAAAGAATTATACAAGTTTTGAACCAAGAAAAAAGTGTGTGGAAACAACGATCTAGAACTCAATGGCTTAAAGAATGTGATAACGAAATTAAATTTTCCATAGAATTACTAAGGCTAGACACAAACATGACACAATTAAATCAAATAAAGTTAACAATATAAAATACCAAGAATAACACGACCTTAACAATCTATTTACTAACTATTGTAAAGAAACATATGGAAACAAATGTAAACATAGAATATCAACCACCTAGAATATATTAAACCCGTACTTTTCCTTCCCTTCCTTAATTGGATCACCCGTTCTCGGAGGAAGAAGTTTGGACAACAGTTAGGAGTTTCTCTGGTAATAAATTTCCTTGTTTTGATGGTTTTTCTATGATTTTCAATCTAAAATTTGACAGAGTTAAGGGTGTGCCTATGGGCATTATATAATTTGATTATATAACTTAACTATTACGGTGAATTTAAAGCGAATCTTATTCAAAATAAACTAAGCTTTTGGCTTTATTTTCTATTACATATATATTGTCATTTAGGGTATGACTAATGTTTTAAATACATTAAATATATACATGTAGAAAATTTCGAGGAAAAATATTTAATCGATTGCAATTTTGAATGTGTTTGTAATCATGAGTATTGGATCGATAAAATAATTATTTGTTCATAATGGTTCCTAGTAAAGATGTATCAAGAAAAGGGATAATGATATATCTGTTGAGACTACTATACGTAAAGCCTTCATATGATGGACAACGAATTACTCACGACTATCGTGGACACCTAGAGGTTACAAACGTGTAGTTATAACTACAGAATGACTCACTAAGTGTATTCTGTAAGTTAAATGTCAAATAGAAGCACTAAGTGTATTCTATAAGTTAAATGTCAAATAGAAGATCTCACACGACAATGTGCAGTAGTTTTTTGACTTGAGAATACTGTGAATCTTAAGTGTCTAAACTATTCATTGGTTATGGTCGACCATACAACCACGTTGATCGGGTCAAGACCATAGTTGGGTATAAGTCGAACCTCTTGAAGTGAAAAACTATTCAAGAGAGGATTCGTCTCCTTCGAATAGAAGGTTAGGATCGCTGTAATGGGTAGTCAATGTAAAGTCAAAGTCTTTGGCCAAAGCAAATTGCTTAATCGATAATCGTTACCAGAATGAATCATGGACTTTAGTGTTGGACTTTACAATTGACTATAGATATCAATAGAGTTCTAACCATTGAACGAACTTTAGATATCTTTTTGATATAATAACGATGAAGAATTTTTTTGCACAATATATATTTACTTAAGGGTGTCGCTTTAATTGATAAAAATTGGATTTCACCTAGATAATCTATAAGCAACTGAACTCGTGTTAAATTACTGTGCTTTAACAAAGTCCATACAGCCTCTAATATTTGAATTGTTTAAATATTACTAATAGCTAAATTAACACATGGGATGTCACAAACACTCAAATTTGGACCGAAAATAATTTACTGAATTTTTTATAAAAGTTATAAATTATCATTATTGAGAAATTAATATAATAGTTATATTATTTATTGTTATTAGAAGGCCTAAACTAATTAAAAAAATGTGCAATTGTTATATAATTATTTAATTATTCTTTTGGGCCAATATAATAATATTAGTATAATTACATTATACCACTGAAAAATGGGGTCAAGGAAAAACATCTTAACTTTTTTGGGTTGAAGGGCGTGGCTTTTAAAATTTAGTCTAAAGGACAACAAAATGATAAATTAAACCAGCATTAGATAAAATAGATTGTTAAATTAAACTAGCATCATATGAATGTAATGCTAAATTAAATCAATTACTATAAATAGTGTGAAAATGAATGTTATTTTAGTTCATCTAGTGCTAGTTCATCCGATGCTAGTTTAAATGAATATTTCGTTCATCTGATGCTAGTTTATTTAGCATTCTGTCTTATCTGATACTAGTTTAATTTAGCATTCTATTTTCATTCATATTAAATTTTAAAACATGTGTTCTTGAGACAAAAATCTGTTTTAGGTTTTCCATTTTAACTAATATATATATATATATTTATATATTAGCCGAAAATTTTAAAATTGATTCAAAATAAGATGGCTCAAAATATATGCATGTATGAATAATTAAATGGGTCTAATTAATTAAGTGTGATAAGAACTCATTTATAATTGGACATATCCTGAATGGTGAATCTGGGTAAGATATTTATTTTATTTTAACTACAATCGACTTTAAAATTAATTTTTTAAATCAGTTTGAAATTCATAAATTTTGTTCTTTAAAAATAAGTCTTTGGCATTATACGTACATACACACTGGTGCACGTTCATCATCATGCATGACTAATTTATGGAGCATCATCATTGAATATATCGAGATAATCAAGGGGATGCGAATTGAACAACTAACCATGATGAGTAAACCAAGCACGAAAATTTCTCCTCCAGTGACCCTAAACATTCCATGTCGATCTCATCCAAATTAGGGTTTCCATCGAGAACATCAGACCTTGATCTAAATGCATCGAGATGTTTGTTTCGGTGAGAGAATCATCTTAGTGGTAGTCTAGACTTCAATGATGACATCACAGGTGGTGAAAACTGTTGAAATTATGCTCCAGGCAACAGCTAGGTTTGGGGAGGAAGAAAGGTATCTTTCATAAATGTCCTTATATACCTTGTTATTACATTAATGTATTTTATTTGCAAAATAACCCCAACCTTATAAACATCATATCTCTCACATACGGATGGCATTTTGCATGCAACTTGCGTATTTGAGTTTGTAATTAAATTCTAAACACATTGACATTTTTTGAAAATAAATTACATATTTAGTTCTAAAACTATAAATTAAACATTATAACATTAATATTGTCATTAAATATTTACATATCAACATGATTAATCGAAACCAATATATTGAGACATTATTCGTTTGATTCGAATATGTGATACTTTAAGTAAGACGAATCATAATCATTTAAATTTAGAACAGTAATATATGAAATATTGAATTTGAATATGTGTTATTTAAATTTATATTAAAATTATTTAACTATTTAAATATTAAATATTCATTATTAAAATTATATGCATATAAATATATATTTATGTATTTTATTATTTAAAATTTATCAATGAGTTAAGCTTATTTAATTTGATAATAAATTATCCCATTCAATGTTTTAAACAAATAATAACTTTGCAAATTAAATTAATATTGTCAATATAGTGATAATATGAATTAAATTAAATTTCTTATCAATATCATCAAATAAAATACTAAATATGATTTAATGTTATTGATAATAATCATGATAACAATAAAGATCGGGTGCATATTGAATTAAAAAGATATTTTTTAAAATTTACCCCTTTTATCCCATTGCATGATGTACCTATTCAACAATGGTATCAAAGCATGTACCATGTAATTGTGAATAATATATAAATTTTGAATTTAATTTTTGTTTAAATATAAATTTAAATCTATATAGGTTATGAATAAATTTAATTTTTTTAAATTTGTATTCATTTAGTTTGTAAAAAAATTAATTTATAATTTTTTAAATTAAAAATAAAATTTATATGACATGCTGATAAAATTTCAAAGTTTTTTAAATTTATTTTCATAAAAGTTATAAATGAACAAATTTAAAATTGTTTAAATTTAAAAGGTTATAATATACAAATATAAAATCGCTTAAATTTAAATCTTTTAAAATTATAAATAAATAAATTTGAAATCGTTTTTCAATTCAAAATTATAAAAGTTATAAATGAATAAATTCTAAACAATTTTAAATTATAATATGAATTGTAAATGTTATGGTTTGTAAAAGATTATACTAATGTTTTAATATTAATAAGTTGTTAACAAATAATAGTACATACATAAATATAAGATTTAATATTAAATTATAGATTTTATAATTAAATAAGAGAATTTTATGTATTGTATATAAAATAAAATAACACTATTTTAAAATTTTAAAATAAAAATAAAACCAATAATTGTTATAAGAAATAAATATGTATGTATATAATTGTGTGTGTATATAATGGCAAAAGATGTCATTAGGCATGCGAATACATTTTATTCCTTATGGACGATAATACTCTTATTAATATTATTTTTAGATTATGAATCTAAAATAACGTGGTTCTCTATCATTTACAATATATATAGTATTGTACATATTTATGGTTATAGAGCACCCTTAAGCCATATAATATGTATGGTTATGTTTATATTGTCTTTACATTGGTAAGAATATTTTGTAACATCTTTTTAACACCCTCAAGTGTTACAAAAATTTCCTTAGGCAATCACGAAGTGATGGGTTATGAGTATCTAATGTACTTAATGATTTATTGAGCACGCTAGGAGTAGGAGAAAAGAATGTAGGTTAGGAGTTACATATGAGATATAAATAATAACGTGTTATTTACCACTTATGAGGACGACAATTTGTTGAGCACCCTTAAGGTTGTAGTAATCTGACAAATGAATCCTAACACTCACTAGAGGAATTTATGAAATTCCCACATCTCATTTAGGGTTTTTGAGAGATATAAAATTAATCAGAGCCTTATTAGAAAAATATTAGAAACCATTCCAGTAAGTATAAGAACATATGTAATATTATAATAAGCTACTATAATAAATTTGCACAACTAATGTAATTGATAAAATTATTTATCGATTAAAATATACTGAATAAATTAAATTAATAGTTGACAACAAAATGTAATAAATAACTTACCAATAAATTAATCTTTTGGCATGTTGTTGCTTTAATACCCATGCAAGAGCCAAATAATACAGCTATTAAAATAAACAAGTCTTGGTCACTTATGTGTGAATTTTCCCAAGGTTGTGTATTATCTTCCATGAGTTTTAAACTCTAAAACAATAAAGGAGTATGGATATTCAATCCATATTCGATCACATACAAAAGTGGTTTGGTGAATAGCAGCGTTCGTAATATATGGAATTTCAATTAAATTTTTTCATTTGAAACGAGAAAGTAAACCATAGTGTGAGATCATGTGTTCAATACAATTGAATATAATAAGAATCTTGTTGTGTTGGCGACAACACTAGACTAAGGACTATAAATGGATCAAGGAATTCTATCACTGAAATGTTAGGTTTTATCTTATTACCCAAGTGCAACATATTTGATCTCCTTAACGTGTTAAAGATGATCAAATGCACATTTTTGTAAAGAAATTCAATGAAGTCTTGTAATAAAGGGTTTCTCCTTTGAACGGTTTGACCATTTAAAAGAGGAAGCGAAAGTTTGAGAGTGGAAGTAACATTTGCATGGTTGGGATGAAGTGAGTGAATGGTCATCTCTACTTCATGAAGACACATAAAAAATGGAGCTTCTTATAAGAAATTATTCTTTGTAAGATCTATTTATTGAGTTCGGGATACCTATCCAAAACTCTTAATTGTTGATTAACCATGGTAGAAGAAATAAATAACCTATAGTAATTGATTAAATGGAGCTTCGTACTTCAAATGTTATTATTGTAAAAACAGAAATAGTAGGAGCGTACCACGTAACGATTGCTAATGAATGCATCTAGTTTTAAAAATTACTTTCGTGCGTACCAAATATTATTTATGAAAAAATAATTGTTTTTTATTTTAATCGAAAGTAGATGTTGTTTTGTTCTAATATGAATATTGTGAATATTCGTTATAAATTAAATATGTTTGGGCATATCGATGATGGTGTTTGTTTTCACGGCAATAGTGATGCATTAGTTATAAAAATACAAAAGTATCTAATATTTAACAAATATTTTTGGAATTATGGACTGAGCTGTATCTCTGGGATATTTTTCATGAGTTATATGATTGTGAATCATATGATACATGAAACATATCTCAAATGATTAATGAAAAAGTACCATTTCAGTAGGGTTAACCAAAGAGTTAATGAAATCTTTGGATTGATACATAAAAATGTTGCAGTCTAAGGTCTAATGATGTCGAAAGCGGACCCACTTACTTCGTTAAATTTAGTAATGAATTTTCATAGATGTGAACATATGTATATGATACATAAGTTGGATATCTATGATAATTTCATAAAATATAAAATGTAAGCAAAAAAATGCATTGTGAAAATAAGTAAAATAATTCGATTTGATCTAATATGTAAGTATCCTAGATTAGAGTTCTAAGAGTACATAAAAGAGAATATGATTCACTATTAAAATCACTCCACCATATGCTACATAATGATGCATCGATAAAGTGTAATCAGATTATGTTGGACAAAGTACGATTAATAATGAGTGAGGTTGGGTTACTGCTTATTATAGGGATATGTACTTAAGAGTAAGCACATTTGTTGAATTTGGTTTCATTTAAAGCTAAGATTACGATCCCATATATGGTATGGATTGGGAAGAAACCTCATGTAAAATAGTTTAAGAAGTATGGTGGTTCGATCTACATTATGAACGTAAGTTTCATGGACTCAAGACTAAGTCTATTTTATGTAAGTTTGTGGGTAGTTCTAAAATATTTTGAATGTCTATTCCATCGTAATGAGAAACAAATTGATGTTTCAAGACACACCACCCTTGCTGAAGTAATTTCTTTCTAGAAAAATTAGTGGTAGTGCGACGAACTTGGATATTATCCAAGATTATAACATAGAAACTAATTATGTATATGATACAAATTTAACCAAGCCAAAAAGGACACAACTCATTAGAATGTATTATAAGAATTCTTGCACATTGAAGAGAAACTATAAGTTTCTTATTGATATCGAGAAAATAGATTGTTAGTAATAACGATCTCCATAGCTGTCAACAAGCCATGGAAATTATATATTTTGCTACGTGGCATCATGCTTTAAAATGTAAAATAGATTCCAAGTATGCTGACAAACTTTACTTTTGAAAATTGTACATGAAAGGATATGATCCATTGGCTGCACGTGAGTCTTCAAGAAGAAGATCAATGCAGTTGGGAAGGTACAAAGTAAGGCAAATGGGAAATGTAACTTAATCGGTTTCAAATGTTGATATTAGTGAAGTAGTTTCACTAGTCAATGTGCTTAAGTCCATTGGAATTCTACTCACAACTTATCACATAATATAACTATGAGTTTGGCATATTGACATTGAAACAGAACTTCTAAATAATGATTTCGATGAAACTGTTTCACACTATAGCCAAAATGTTCCGAAGTCAGTGGGAGCGAGCGATAACAAAGCTTGTGTACTTTTGAGACATGATCTTAAACAAGCATTTAAAGGTTGAGCAAGTATTATGACAAAGAAATCAATTAGTTTGAATTCAATCAAAATGCAGAGGAAGAGTGTGTCTATAAGAAAGAAAATCGAAGGTATTAAGACATTCCTAATACTATATGTAAACCATATGTTACTAGTTGGTAAAGATGTACTCATGTTAAAATCAGTTAAAGTTCAGTTGTTTAAATCTAGAAGAAGGATTTAAAAGAGGATCGGTATAAGAGGAAGTTGGGATTGTCGCAATTGATGTACATAAACACTATATTTAAATGTTTAATATGGAACATAGAAGATAGATCCCTTATGCATCGGCAATACAAACCATTATATTTCCAATACAAAGCAAGGTTTTTATAGTAACCCGTCCACTTTTATATATTAAGTTGAAATAGGTGTGAGACTAGGAACCTAAGCAACTTTGGCACATGCGTCTAAAGAGCGCATACACTCATACAAAGTTGCCTGAAGCAATCTCTCATACAATCACTCAAAAAACTCACAAGATAACTAGCACACTCTCAGAACAAGGTAAGATAACTATTACTCAGTGGAGCACTTTGGTTGGTCTAGCTCGTGGGCAAGTTCATTTCATTCTAGCATGGGTTTATCTCTCCAACATTCCTTCGCTCTTTCAGCCTTTGGAAGGTATTAACAGGTTTGAAAATTATATTGGTGAGCTGATATATTTTGATATTTCTACTGTGCTTTGCTAACGCCTTGACTATGCTAAACCTTTGATTGAGGTCGCTCCTACCAAATAGCTCCCTTCTTGCATTTCCTTCTCCACTTCTACTAATAGAATTGCTTATATTGATATACATATTAGTGGAAGCCAGCTATATGTGATACTTGTCACTCCTTTGGCCATTTATCTTCTGCTTATCAACACTCTCATACCTTACTTGCTGATTTGCCTCTGAAGACTCCTCTCCCTAAGCCTCATGTTTCCTAGTGGAGGGTTCACGTAATATCAAAAGTAGCAACTGCTAAGAAATCTATTGAGATTGTATCTAAAATAGTAATTTTGGTTGTTTCCCCATTTGTGATTGATGTAACTCCTCCTATTGTGTTCCCCCTTGTGATCGATCACTTTCCATGTGACTTGCCCCATCTAGGATTGAGCCCAAGGAACTTTACATTCATCAAAAAACTCCCTTATGAGATATTCCCCTTTTGGCAAGTATTACTAGAAGTTCGTCTCTAATGAAGTAAGTGAGAACATATATCTGAGATATGTACCTAGTGGTGACTCTCTCATTATAGCTATAGATGGAAGGCCAATGATACATAATCAGAAAGTTCTTTCAGACGACTGTTGGGATAGGTCCTTTTTATCATGCTTAGATTCCTTGGATTTCATTCCAGATTTCGCTAGATATTACTTACGCCATGTTGACATGTCATACCCCCTACAGGATGTTTAGCTTTTTATTTCTACTGTAGTAATTGAAATATTTTCTTTCTCTCTTGTTCTAAACTGCGTCTTTGTAGTTGTTGAGGTATTTATGCTTTACACCTATTTCTATATATTTAAAGTGGATGATCCACTATAAAACTTACTTGCCTAGGCAAAATATGGACCATTATATAACTATGTTATATACTAGATCAGAATTCACTTCAATACTTGGTGTGATGAATGAATATCAAATCCAAGTTAAAATTAGTGAATGGTAGTTAAAAGTACTCTCGAGTGTTTACGAAGTACTACAAAATTATTTATGAAAAAACGAACTCCTTATAAGGAGTGGTTAGACTCAAACTTCATAAGTCGCATCAAGTAGCAAGTCAATCGTAAATTCAAGTTTACCTATAATAAAGGGGCTTTAAGTTGGAAAACTTCCAAATGAGTGGTTTTGGTGGATTCAATTATAAGGCTAAGTATGTCACCTTGAATAACACTGTAATGAAAGTAGTATATGTGCGCAAATTTATAAGAAAGCTAGGGATGGTTCCCATCAATGAAATTTAATAACGTATTGTGATAGAAATGATGCAATATAAATTGCAAAAGGAGTCGATAGCTTGATAAGACTAGAGATACGTTCTTTGTAATTAATATATGATAGAAGAGTTTAACAGTAACAGAGAAGTATAATTGAAAAGTGGATATGAAATAATAATATTACAGATCTACCCACGAAGGTGCTTTCTCAGCTTTGTTTATGAAGTTGATCGAGAGTATGGTCATGAGACACCATAATTAGCTCCAAGTGTAAGTGTGAGACTAATAAAGTTAAGGGTATGCTTTATGGGAAATTATGTAATTTAATTATATAATCTAACTCTTATAGCGAATCTTGTTTGAAATAACATTAGCTTTTGGCTTTGTTTTCTACTATATATATTGTTATATTTGGATATCAATATTGTTTTAAATACATTAAATATATACAAGTAGTAAATCCTTAGAAAAAGTATTTAATCGATTGTTACGAATTTGCTCGTTACTATGAGTATTGATAATAAATACTTGTCCTTAAAAGTTCCTAATCAAGATGTATCAAGAACGGGATATCGATATATCTGTTAAGAAGTCTGCATTTAACGCTCTCCATATGATTGACGATGAATTACTCATGATCATTGGAGACAACAAGGGGTTCTGTACATTTAGTTGTTTGGAACAATTACAAAACGACTTACAAGAGTCTTTTATAGTTTGAAAGTCAAATAGAACATCTCACATGATGATATATAGTAGTCTTTTGACTTAAGAATACCGTGAGTATTCTTAGTTGTCTAAACTATACTTTGATTATGGTCAATCATACGACAAGATTGATTATATTAAGGCCATATTTAGGTATAATTTGAACTACTTGAAGTGAAATACTATTCAGGTGAGGATTCGTCTCCTTCGAATAGAAAGTTAGTATCACTATAATTGGTAGTTAATGCAAATTCAAAGTCTTTGGCTAAGATATTAGTTAATCAATAATTGTTATCGGATTGAACCATGGACTTTAGTGCCAGACTTTGTAATTAACTACAAACATTAATAGAGTTTTGACCACTGAAGGACCTCTAGATATCTAAGTGATATAGTGATGATAAAGAGAAAACATGCATAATATATCATTGCATAAGGATGTTGCTTTAATAGATAAGAAATTGGCTTTCACATATATATTTGTTAGCAACCGAATTCATGTGATATCATTGTGCTTTAGCAAAGTCCATACGAGCTTAAATATGTTAGATATTAATGAAGTCTGAGTTCACACATGGGAGTCACACAAACGCAACCCTCAGTTCTCAACCGAAAATAAGTTATTGATATAATTTATAAAAGTTATAAATTTTCATTACGGCGAAATTGTTATAATGGTTATATTAATTTATTATTATTATTAGTAGGGAGCCTAAAACTAATTAATAATATGTATAATTGTTATATATTTAATTAATTATTTTTTGGGTAGTATAATAATTGAAATATAATAAATATTATATATGTATGTTATATATATATATATATATATATATATTTGTGTGTGTTTGTGTCTGGTAGCCAATTTTTTTAAAATTGTTTAGTAATAGGGTGAGCCAAAGTATATGTGGGTATGAATTAGTTAAATGAGTCTAACTAATTGAGTGAGATAAAATCTCATTATAATGGGCATACCCTGAATGGTGAGTCTAGGTAAGATATTTACACAGCCCTTTAGCTTTGCTATAAATAGACCTAGACATCACATTTATAGACAAAGAAATTCATTCTCTCTTCATAAAATAAATTGCATCTTAATGACGGACCTTGCAACTCCACCATTGAGTTATAGATGAGATTTCTCATAGGCGAAGCTGACGGTTCAAAGTGTGTTCGACCAGTAGGGGTAACGAGGAATTTTTATTCATTTTATTTTAACTAATATTGATTTAAAAATTATTATTTTTAAATTAATTTGTATTTCTAGATTTTTGTTTTAGAAAATGTATTTTTAGCACCGTACCTACATGCACAATGGTCTACGTTCATCATCGTGCATTGCTGAGTTGTGGACCATCATCATCGGACATATCGAAATGATCAAGGGGAAACAAACTAAACAACCAATCAAGACGAGTAGACCAAGAATAGAAATTTCTTCTTTGGTGGCTCCATATGTTTCGCGTTGATCTCGTCCAAACTAGGGTTTCCATCGAGAACATCAGACCTAGTTCTAAATGCATCGAGGTGTTTGTCTTGACGAGAGAATCATCTTGGTGGTGGTCTTAGCTTCAATGATGATGTTGGACGATGGTAAAAATGGTGGAATTTCTACTCTAGGCTCTGGCTAAGGGTTAGGAGGAAGAAAGGTAGTTTTCATAAAAGTCCATATTAACTCAATTATTACATCAATATTTCTAATAGCAAAATAAGCTATATATTATAAACATCATAACTCTCACATACGAACTCTTTTTTGCAAGCAACTTATTTGTAATTAAATTAGAACACATTGACATTATGTGACCATAAATTACACAATTATCTAAAATTGTAAATTAACCATTATAAAATCAATACTATCATTAAATATTTATTTATCGATACCATTAATCGAAACCAATATATTGAGGCATTATTTGTCAGATTCGAATATGTGATATTTGAACTAAAAGAAATCGTAGTTATTTAAATTTATAACATCAATGTATTCAATATTAAATTTTAATTTGTGTTATCTAGATATGTACTAAACTTATTTTATTATTTAGATATTAAATATTCGCTATTAAAATTCTACATATCTATATTTTGTTATTTAAAATTTATCAATGAGTTATGGTTATTTAACTGGATAATAAGTTATCTCATTCAACATTATAGACAAATAATAACATCGTAGATTGAATCAATATTATTAATATAATATAATATAATATGATTTAACTTAAAATTCATATCAAAATCATCAAATAAAACATTAAATATGATTTAATGTTATTGGCATTCTTCATAATAACACTATAAAAGATCTAGTGCGTAATAAATTAATTTTTTTTTAATTTGCTCCTTTTAACTAGTTGCTTGATGCACATGATCCAACAAAATTAAAGAAGATAATTAAATAAGATATAATGAACATTTTCAATGGTTATTATGATGCTTACCTTCAATTAGGCAGCCCTAACTCTACTAATGCGATTCTTATTACTGAAAAGAAAAACTGCAGGAACTAGCAGATTATAGACCCATCTCACTTATTAACTGCTCGTTCAAAATTATCACTAAAGCATTAACTAATAGATTGAAAAGCAAAATGGACATGCTTATTGATGATTCGTAAAAAACATTTATTTAAGGTAGAAAAATTATGGAAAGTATTGTTATCACACAAGAGTTCATTAATTACTATTAGAAGCTAAAATCACTTGTACATTCCTTAAGCTAGACTTTTCTACTGTCCTTGACTCGATAGATTGGTATTTTCTTCTTAGCACTTTAAGGACTAGGGTATTTGGCGAAAGGTGGATTTCATTGTTACCTTAAAATCTTATGTCTTATCTATCATTGTTAGTGTGGTTTAAGGTAAAGAAATTCAATCTAAATGTGGACTTGGACAAGGAGACATTCTTTCTCCTCTGCTATTTAATATAGCAACTGACATCTTTTCCAAAATCATTAAACTTGCAACTAATAATAATATTCTACATAGACTGTGAGATGACATCACTACTAATGGGGTTTCCACCTTACAATATGTCTATAGAACTATCTTATTTTTCTCATATCTTCCCTATACTTCTCTAATATCGGTTTTATATAATTTTGAACTTTTATCAAGTTTGAGTATAGTTTTCATAAAAGTTCAATTCTAATTATAAATGATAATACGAGCGTGGCAAGTGTAGTTGCAAACACTTTAAATTGCAACACTATGCAATTCCCTAAAGCTATCGATGTATCCCTGTTACACCATATAACCAAAAGAAAAACTATTGGTAAGGTATAACAGATACGGTTAATAAAAAATCATCGCATTGGGAAGGGAACTTCCTTTCCAAAACAGGAAGAAAAATATTAATAAATTTGGTATTATTCTCCATTCCTATTTATTGCCTTTCCTTTTACCATTTCCCTTATTGGATGTTAGAAAAAATAGAAAATATTAAAATAAACTTCTTATGGAAGGGGGAAGAGAGAACTCAAATTTGAGCTACCTAACCGATAGAGTTAAGGGTATGCTCTAGGGGTACATTTGTAATTTGATAATATAACTTAACTCTTATCGAGAATCTTGTTCGAAATAAAGTATGCTTTTGGTTTTAGTTTCTTTTTTACGTGTTGTTATACAGAGATATAAGCAATGATATTAATAACATTAAACATATATAAGTAGAAAATCCTTGTGAAAAGTATTTTGTCGATTGTAGTTGGAAAAGTGTTCGTAACTATGAGTAATAACCCATAATTTTTTAATACAATTAATTGTAATTTACTGTTTAAATGAAAATTAGGCAAACTGAAGACTTAAAATAATAATTTTTAAAGTTGAGCACTCAAGACCTATTCCGTTCAGTTCGTACTATCATTTACATATGAAATACATATTATGTTTGTTAAAATCGGATGAAGTTTGAAATAACCCTATATCATTTTGGCTAGTACCTCTATATCATTTTTGAAATAACCGTCTTCTCTTCATTCTCTTCATTACTTCTTCATCCTCTTTTCAAAACAAAAGGAAGTTTGTTTTCTCAACCATCAAATCGTCATAACTCTTGCAAATCTCAACCAAAAATTCCAAATAAAATTTCAAAATTAATGTTAGGAGATTCTCTACAAATTCATATAACCAAATCTACATTTTGAAGAATATTAAGGTCAGATTTTAGAAATCAAAGTAAAGCTCCGAATTGTGTTTCTTTGAGCTTCGATTTCATGACGATTTGGTGAGTGGAATCTTTTTTTCTAGGCTATATGATAATTTGATTTGTTAAAATCGTGGTTTAATGCTAATGTGTATTAGGGCTTGAGTAATGAACTTGACTGGTTAGTTAAGAGTAGAGAATCTTGTTAAATGAATGTTTTAAAGTATAAATAATGTAGTTTAAAGTGTTAGGAATGGAAGAAATTAAATGATGATTGATAAGAATGTGTCGATTAAGTGTTGGTTGATTTGTTGATAGGAATAAATTGAATGATATGTTGTGGGGTTGAAATGGTTGGTGGAATGATTAAGCTCGTATAGTGTGCAAAAGCATTTAAGTTTCAAAACAATTCGTCGAATTACCATTTAGTGGTATTTGTCCACATCAAAGACGTGGACTCGAGTGTAAGGTGTAGTAGACAATGCAAAGTCGCCATACTATGAAGCTCGACATTTGGGCGAGAAGCGGTGAGGCGATGGTCGAACGTAGTGGAGTGGTCGGATGAAGTTTCTTAGAGGATTTCTCTCCATCGAGTTTAGGTTATCCCCTATAAGTGGTCAATCAATTGAACATAAGCAAGGAGTTAACTAATCGAGGGAAGCATGCAGGCTTTTCTAACCCAAAAGGAAATATACCAATTCTAGCCTAGAAGAGTCGATCGATCCATTGTAAGGAGTCCACTCTTCCATGAAGAAGCTGACAAGTTACCGTGTAAGAGTCAACCATTTACTTGTTTCTAAAATTGGCTAGAGCGAAGGAGTCGATTGATCTATTGTAAGGAGTCGACTGATTGGTTGTAGATGAAGAATTTCATGATATCATCAAGGTATTTCGGCCAACTCCAAAATATGGTAACTTTCTCATACGAACTCAGATTGAGGTGTGATTGGGATCAGTGTTCATCTTTCTTCAAGGGTTACAATCTATGAAGTCTTGGTAGAATCGGAGTACATTTATGTTGTGGTCCTTGGGGGACCAACTATGACATGTATTCCAAACCATAGAATTTGAAATAGACCATCGGGTGTATTGGAGAAGTAAGATGAGGTTGAGGTCATAATTGATGGTTGATGATACGTTGGATCTATATGGTAACTTTTATAGAGCTATGCAGTGGTTTTGAGACGTGACAACTTAAATATTGTGATCGATTCATATGATATTGCATATATGGAGTAAGGGCATTTCCCTTGGCTTCGGCTTTGGGATTTGATAGTTATATACCATTTGTAGCATGAGTGATTATCATGTTGGGTGTGCACCGTGGGGTGGATATACGCTATTGATAGAAGGTGTTCTATCTCGATACCATGGCTGTAAACCTCGAGCTACATTGTAGCAAGGTTATGTGCTCGGATGTACTTGTCATTAGTTTTGATGATAAAAAATGTTAGAGGCTATGCACATTTATATTGATTCGGGTTCGATATGATTCTTAGTTGGTGTAAAATGCGTTGAAAGCATCATAAATATTAGTCTTTTATTAGTGTATATACTTTGTTTTTTTGGCCTTACTGGGAGATACATGGCCT
The DNA here is from genome assembly GCA_030737815.1 of Allium fistulosum. Lineage (NCBI taxonomy): Eukaryota > Viridiplantae > Streptophyta > Magnoliopsida > Asparagales > Amaryllidaceae > Allium > Allium fistulosum. Next base: position 7,602,262 of record JASFAW010000015.1, read on the forward strand.
ACTAGCCTAGTGCACGAAGTTTGATAGATTACAACATATAGCATAATACGATAATAGAAATGTGCTAACTAGTTGTGTGCGGACGAAGATGTTGGTTGAGGTATGGTTATATTACCTAGTGTGGTACTATTTGGTATTATTCATGATATATTAGTATATTGGTAATCATGCATATCGGTGGTAGTTCATTTTCACAAAATATTATGTTTGACCCCCTCTTTGTTGTTTTCTTTGTTGTCTATTCTTTAAGTAGGTTGACATAGAGATGAGGATTCTGCTAGCTGGCAGCGATTTATAAAGCCATAACTAGATTACCACTATGATTATATTTATCCAGTTTTTTTATTTACATGTAGACTTATGTATTATTTTGATACATGTATTCTTATGGGATTTGATGTATCGTCTACTATTCTATTATGATATTGTATTTTATTCTCTTTATATGATATGCATTTATTCATCTACATGTTATGTTGATACTATATTTTATTTCCTTCCACTGTGAGAATTAAATATGTAGTGATAAATATGCTCTGTGATATTTTCTAACGTTTACATATCTTACCCTAAACGGATCGTCCATGATATCGTTGGTGAATCCAATTACTTGGGTGTGTGTATTCTGGGTGTTTCGGGAGGCAGGGTTTTACATTTAGTATTAGAGCCTAGGTTACTCGTTCACCATAAATTATGATAAGTTAGGAGAGCATATTTGTATTTTTATATATTTATGCATATAGCATTTTCACTCATTTTTGTTTCTAGTGCTCTATACTAACTTTTAGAAAAATTGGTGATAATTCCCATTTATTGACAATTACTATGAGTCGTACCAACTGATTTCAAACTACTAGAGGTAATGCAGAGGCTTCATATCTAAACATGTAAGCATCATTTTGGAGGTACTTATAGGCAACAACATTGGGCACTGGACCTCTAGCGGGAGCCCACCTACATCGACATCAATTAAAGTGATATCTATCCTTCCGCCTCTTGTTCTTGACTCTTGAAGAATTGGTGAGGATCTTGCTCTTAGTCAGATTCTGATAGGCACCGTTTACATTGGTCTTGGTGAAATAGCATTGTCATATTCTATGACTAGGGACTTCCTATAGGGGGAGATGCCAAAAGCGATACCTAGTTCCAAGGTAATGAAAAGGGAGAATGTCCAAATAATGATCAAAGTCAAGCTATGAAGTTGGGAGTGATTTACAATAGGTGTCGTTTGAATGGGCATCAACTAGATATTGCATGGTCATCCCTCAAGGGCAGAGATGCTACTATTATAATCAATCAGGACATCTCAAGAAGAATTGTTCATCTCTTCCAAAGGGTAGGCAAGTGGTCAAAACTTATTTTATCCAAGCAACTCCTAGTAAAAGTGCTCTACCAAAGCTCGACAAAAGGAAGAACATCATCGTGGAAGGTGTCTTTCTATTTATAACTTTCCTATTTTTATTTTATTTGACATGGGAGCTTCACATTCTTTTATTTCTAGCCATCTTGTTGATAGTTTATGCCTAGTGCCCATATCATCGACAACTCTCTTATTGTATTGAATCCCATTAGGGGGTTCTTGCATCATTTTATGATACACAGTGACATTAAATTATCTCAAAGTTGATCCAGGTTTTCTTATGATCTTTCTGTGCTTGGTTTTTCAGGTTATGGACTTATACTAGGGATGGATTAGGTAGCGAGACATAGTATTGTTATAGATTATGATAGCCATGTGGTTTGTATGAAGGATAGTGGTGGAAGGGGGCTTAATATGTATTGTGAGCCCGATATTTCTATGATGTTGAGTTACTTATACTCCTTGGATCTTTCTTATGCTAAATTGGTGCAAGTTACGATTATTGAGAATTTTGCAGATGTGTTTGAAGAGGTTTCGGGTTTACCTCCATATTGAGAAATTGAATTCTATATTGACTTAAAGCGAGATGCAAGGCTGGTTGTCCTACTTACTAGGCGAATGGCTCAGGAAGAAAGAAGAGAACTAGAAACTTAAATTTTTGAGCTTTCGAAGAAGGGTCTTATTTTGAGAGGCACATAGGAGTAGGAAGCACACACCACGTTTGTCACTAAATTGATTGGATCCTTATGATTGTGTGTCAACAATAGAAAATTGAACAAGTTGACAAGGAAGACCAAATATCCTCTTCCTCATATCGATGATTTGTTCGACCAACTTGGAGGAGCAAAGTCTTCGCTCAACTCGATCTTGCTACGGGGTTTCATCAACTTATGGTGGCTAAATATAGCATTTCAAAAACCTTTTTTAGAGCTCTCGATGCATATTATGAATTGTTGGTAACATTGTTCGACCTTATAAATGCATCAGCATATTTTGTTAATCTTATGAGTCATGTCTTTCAGGACTAAATCAATAAATTTGTAGTGGTGTTTGTAGATGGTATTTTGATATTCTCTAATAGTGAAGAAGATAAAAAATCACAGTTAAAGGAAGTGCTGGAGGCTGAGGCAAAATTACTTGAAGGCAAAGTTTTCTAAATGTCACTTTTGAAGAAGGGAAGTTAGATATTTAGGTCATGTTCTATCTAAACATGGGATTTCGGTTGATCAAAACAAGGTTGCCACGATGCAAGATTGGAAGGTACCGAGCAGTGCAACCGAGGTACGTAGTTTCCTGAGATTGACGGGATATTATAGAAAGTTAATTAAGGACTTTGCAAAGTTTGCTACACCTTTATACCAATGATTAGTGCTATGGTTCCTGGGATTGACGGGATATTAAGACGAAGCGATGATTGATTAGTGCTATGGTTCTTGTTGCCGCGGAGGTTGCTAAACCATTCACCATTTATACCAATGCTTATTGCACTAGACTCGGTGCTCTCCTTATGTAAGAAGATAAAGTAGTTGCATATGCGAGTATAAAATTTAAGACCAATGAGAAGGATTATCTATCTCAAGATTTGCAGTTGGCGGCCATTGTCTTTTCTTTGATGACTTGGAGGCATTATTTGTCAGGTGTGAAGTTTGAGCTAGCCACTGATCATAAGTCTTTGAAGTACTTCTTCTACCAAAAATATTTTAATCTTAGGCAACAATGATGGATGGAATTCCTAACATTGTATGATTTTGGAATTTCATGTACTCCCGAAAAAAGGGAATGTTGTGGCAGATGCATTTATTAGGAGGCATGCTATGTTGGGTTCTCTGTTTTTAAAATGGAAGAGTTTGGAGTTTATCGATTAGTTTTATTTTTGACCTTCCTAAGATGTGTTGCCCGATTGTGGCAACATTAGAAGTTAGACCCACACTTATTGATTGGATCTGTTCTAGCCACAAACTTAATGAAAATATTATAGAGATATTGGATCGAATTAAAAAAAGAGATGAAATATTGGCTTCGTAGGGATGAAAGGTTGTGTGTTCCCGAAGTTGAGAGTTTGATTGATGAGGTGCTTCAAGAGTGTCATCATTCTAGGATGACTATTCATCCCGATGGTAACAAATTGTGCAATGATGTAAATTGCACTTATCACTGGAAGCGAATGAAAAAGCATGTGTCAAAGTTTGATGAGAAGTGTTTGACTTGTAAATGAGTCAAGGTCGAACAAAAGAAGCCCGGTGGTTTTTTATTGCCTTTGGAAGCTTTGCATTGGGAATAGGAGAATATTTTAATGGATTTCATTAATGGTTTGACTTGGATTTGGAGATAGAATGAGGGCATATGGGTCGTTGTGGAACGTTCGATGAAGAACACTCATTTTATTCTGATGATGGTTTCGAGAACTGCTCCATATCTAGCTACGTTGTACGTGTAGTGAGGCTACATGGTGTACCCTCTAGTATTGTAAGTGATCAAATCCACTCTTCACGAGTGAGAAAATCTTACAAAAAACATTGGAAAAGGAATTAAATTAGAGTACGACCTATCATTCTCAAATTAATGGTTGAACCGAAAGAGTGAACTATGCACTTGAAGACTTGTTGAGAGCTTGTATTCTTAATTTCGGGGGTCTTTAGGAAGGTCACTTGCCTATTATTGAATTTGCTTATAACAATAGATTTCAAGCTAATTTCAACATGGCATCATTTGAAGCATTATACAGAAAACCTTATAATCACCTACAAGTTGGTGGGAGATGGTCGACAGGGTAATACCCAAACAGGATATGATCGAAGAGATTTTGGAGAAAGTTGAGTTGATTCGAAAAGGAATGAAAGCATCTTAAGATCGGTAAAAGTCTTATGCTGATAAGAGACGTACTGATTTGAGTTTGAAGTAGGTGATGTGATCTTTGCAAAAACATCGCCATTCAAGAGAGTAGTAAGATTTGGCAACTCCAGGAAGCTTGCTCATTGGTTTGTTGGACCATTGCCTATTGTAGAACAAAATCGGAAAACATGCTTGTCGGGTTGATCTTCCCAAAAAGATGTATGGAGTATACAATGTATTTCGTGTTTCACACTTGCGAAAGTGTGTGCATGACATAAGTTTAATGGTTAAGCCAAGTCAATTAGAGGAAGTGGATGTGGAACTGGAAGTTTCTATGATATGGAACCTATTCGGATTATCGAGAGTAGTGTCAAGAGTCATTAAAACAAGGTTGTAAAGCTAGTTCGAGTCCAGTGGGGCAAAGATTTTAGAAATAGTACTTGAAAGCCGGAAGAGAAGATGTATGCTTCCTATCTAGAACTTTTTACCAGTACCACACCATTTACACCAAGTATTTTATTTTCATTTAGTTTATTAAAATTGCATGCTAGCATAAGACTTGCTTTGTATTACTAATACTGTTTTGCTAGTTTAGGTTATTTTGGTGTTAGGTATGTATGATAGGGACATGTGAGTGTTTTTGCAATACATTTTTCCACCCTCGATGATATCGAGGGCAAAATCCTTTTAAAGAGGAGAGAATGTGACTACCTATAATTTTTTATCAACAATTAATTAAAATTAGATGGGCTAATGACATAAAAGAATAATGTTTAAAGATGAATGAATTAGAACTTGAGATCTATTCCATTGAATTCGTGATGCCATTTACATATGAAATACATATAAGGTTTGTAAAATCAGATGAAGTTTGAAAAATGACAGGAAAAGAGAAAGGATGGGCAAAATGGTCTTTTGGCTAGCACCCCTATATCATTTCCGAAATACTTCCCCCATTCTCTTCACTTCTTCTTTATCCACAATTCAAAAGAAAGAGAAATTTGTTTTCTTATTCTTTAAATCATCATAACTCTTTCAAATCTCAACCAAAAATTCCAAATAAAATATCAAAATTCAAGTTAGGAGATTCTCAACCAACAAGTTTGCACTTTAGAGAAGATTAAGGCCAAATTTTAGAAATTAAAGTAAAGCTCTGGATTGGGTTTCTTTAATCTTGGATTTAATGAAGATTTGATGAGTGGGATCTTTCCTTTAAGCTATATGACCATTCGATATGTTAAAACCATGGTTTAATGCTAATGTTGGTTAGGGCTTGAGTAATGAACTTGATTAGGGATTTTAGGAATAGGGTTATTGATAAATAATGTTTTAAGTATAAATTATATATTTTGAAATGTCGAGAATTATAGAAATCGAACGATGATTGACACGAATATGTAGATTTACTGTTGATTGAACTGCTGAAAGGATTGTATGAATGATATGTTGTGACGTTGAAATGATTGGTAGAGTGGTTAAACTCATATAGAGTGCAAAACATTTGATTTCCTGAACGATTCATCGAATTACCGTTTAGTGGTATTCATCCCATGGCAGATCGTCGAAGATGTGGACTTGAGCATGAGGTGTAGTAGACAATGCAAAGTCGCCATACTACTAAGCATGATATCAGGGTAAGAAGGAGCGAGGCGATGGTCGAACGTAGTAGAGTGGTTAGATGAATTCCCTTGTGAGACTTCATCCCATCGACATTTGGGTTGTCCCTATATAAGCGGTCAGTCAACTAACCGTAAACAAGGAGTCGACCGATCAAGGGAAGCATGAAGGGGGTTTTCAACCCGAAAGGAAATGTGCCTATTCTGGCCTAAAAGAGTTGACTGAACCATTGTAGGAGTCGACTCTTCCATAAAGGAGTCGACTGACTGTAGTCAATGAGTCGACCGTTTAGTTGTAGCTAAAATTGGATAAAGCGAAGGAGTCAACCAATCTATTGTGAGGAGGTGATCGATTAGCTGCAGATGGAGAATTTCAAGATTTCATCCAGGCATTTCTATGTACTTCAAAATGTGATAACTTTCGCATACGAACTCTGATTGAAGTGTAGTTCAGACTAGTGTTCATAATCTTTCAAAGGCTATAATATGTAAAGTTTTGGAAGATTTTGGAGCAATTTGGTTTTGGAGTCCATGTAGGACCCACTTTGACACATATTCTAAAACCGTAGATTTTGAAATAGACTAGGGAGTGTATCAAAGAAGTAAGATGACGTTGAGGTCATAGTTGATGATTGATGATACATTGGATTTGTATAGCCAACTGGTAGTTTTGAGTCATGATGATAAGAATATTATGATATGTGATTCCATAAGGTATTATGTATATGAAGTAAGTCTGTTTCTCTCGACTTTGGCTCTGAGATTTGATAGTCATACACTATTTGTAGCATGATAAGTTATCGTGTTGGGTGTGCACCTTCAAGTTGACCGACATTGTTGATAGAAGACGTTCTATCTTAGTATTGCGGCTATAGACCTTGGGCTATGTTGCAGAAGGAGTTATGTTCTCGGATGTACTTGTAATTTGTTCTCATGGTAAACGATTGGTAGTGATTATGCATGTTTATATCGATATGGTTTCGATATGATTCTTACATGGTCGACGGTGAATAGAGAGCGTCGTAAGTATTGGTCTTATGTTAGTGGCTATACTTTGCGTGTTTTGGCCTTATCGGGAGACCCATGGCCTACCAGCCTACTGTGTGACGGTTGAGTCACGATCGGTGCCATATTGCTTTATATATATGATAGATTGCATCATATAGCATAACACGATAGTACAAATGTGCTAACTTGTTGGATGCAGGTGAAGATGTGGGTTGAGGTATGGTTATATTACCTTAGATAGTACCATTTAGTATTATTCATGATATATTAGCATATTAATGATCATGTAGATTAATGATAGTTCCTTTTCACTAGACTTTATGTTTAATCCTCTCTTTGTTGTTTTCTTTGTTATCTATTCTTTGAGTATGTTGACATAAAGATGGGGATCTCTGCCTGTTAGAGGTGATTCATAGAGCCATAGCTATATTATCATTATGTATCTATCTAATTTTTGGTGTATTGACATGTGGACATATGTATTATTCTAAGACACGTATTCTTTTTTGATTTCATATATCATATACTATTTTATTATAATGTCAGATCTTATGTCTTTTTGTATGATATGCATTTCGTCATCTTGATGTTATGTTGATATTATATTTTATATCCTTCCATTGTGAGAATTAAATGTGTAGTGATATATATGCTCTATGATATTTTTTTGACGTTTACATATCTTACCCGTAATGGAACATCGCCCACGATATCGTTGCGGAATCCTATTGCGTGGGTGCGTGCATTTTGATTGTTACGGGAGACGGGTCGTTATACTATGAGTATTGACTCGATATTTAATTATTTATCCTTATATATTCCTAGTAAGGTTATATCGAGAAAAAGATATTGATACATCTATTGAGACTAGTATACATACGTAACGGTCTCCATACGATGGATGATGAATTACTCATGACTGTTAGGGACACCAAGGGGTTACAAACTTATAGTTTTTTGGAACAATCATAGAATGAATAAACGAGAGTCTTCTATTGGTTAACATAACAAGTCAAAATAGAAGACCTCATTGTAATGATGTGTAATAGTCTTCGGACTTGAGAGTATTATCGATCATAAGTAGCTGGGCTATACTTTGACTGTGGTCAATCACATGGCATAGCAATCATATTATGACCATAGTTGGATACACGTTGAACTATTTGAAGTGAAACACTACTCAAGAAAGGATTTGTCTCCTTTATTATAGAAGGTTAGTATAACTGTAATTGTTAATCAGCTTAAAGTCAAATATTCAACCAAAGTAAATCGATTAATTGATAAGTATTATCGAATTGAACTAAGGACATTAATGTAGTCTACGTAATTAACTACTGATATTAATAGAGTTTGGCAATTAACCAAACACTAGATATCTAAGTGATACAGTGATTGTTAGAGCATAATTTCTCAGTTTTGATGACAACTCCATACTATAGTTTATAACACACTAGTCGAAATATCATTAAAGCTTCAAAAGATAGAGAAGGAATTATGCTAAAGCTTTAGAAGATCATCTATTAGAGGAAAATTTGAAGATTGTGTATTAGCGAGCCGTTATGTCTTAGATATATGTTGTCAAACCTCACAAGAACCACACATCACTATCCCATACTCTCAAAGACCATAAAAATTAATTTATAATTTTTATATTTTTTTAAAGCTTTAAAAAGCTTTTGAGTTTTAAAGTTAGTATTTCCACCGATGGACTGGTAGAAGGCCACTGGTACACAAATTAATTTCAAAATTCCGTGTTGGATTTTTTATTTCTTTACCTCTGAATAGTCGTGTTTCTTCTTTCTTTTTCAGATGCGACCTTCTGCAAAGGTAAATGATCATATTCCTTTATCAAACCCATTCAAATCTATAAATAGCTTTGATTTCAAAAAGTTTAATCACTTGCTTGCTCTAAAATTTTCTAATCAATTATCCGAAACCATATTTTATTTTATATTCTCAAATCAGTGATCATTCATTTACAATAATCAATATTTGATTTTCCTACTTCCCAAACTCCGACACATTCGTCTACAAACCAATTCTTGTGAGTTATAGGAGATTTTACTATATTGGGCATATATGTGTACTTATGACATGACTTCTGCCAAAGTTTATATTTTATCAGGTTAGTGTGAAAGATCTGTTCAATGGCTCAGGCAAGTGTATAAGTATGGGATCAGGAGGAAGGGATCGACTATGACGAGATCTTTGCTCCTATTGCACGACTTGAAGCAAATAGAATGCTCCTTGGTTTTGTTTGTCATCACAATTTTAAATTATATAAATGGATGTTAAAAGTACTTTCTTAAATAGATTTATAAAGGAAAATGTCTGTTTTGAACCACCACCCCTATTTAAACATGAAAAATATCCAGATCATATTTATAAACTTAAAGGGGCTTTATATGGTCTTAAACAAGCACCGTGTGCTTGATATGACAGACCAAAAGGCTATATAAGAAATTATGGTTTTGAAATTGGAAAATTTGACTCAACACTTTTTACAAAACATAAAAATAATGATTTATTAGTTGTTCAATTATATGCTGATGACATTATCTTTGGTTCTCCTAATGACAAAATTGTACCTATTTTTCTAAAATAACAAGAAAAGAAATTGATTTGTCCTATATGGGAGAATTAAATTATTTTCTTAGGTTATAAATTAAACAACTAGAAAATGGAATTTTTATTTCACATGAAAAATATTGTAAAGATCTAATTAAAAGATTTGGTGTTGATAATATGAGCAGTAAGCCAATGCTAATAAGTATAACTATTCACCTAGATAATGATGAAAATGGTAAGGATGTTGATCAGAAACTTTATAGAAGTATGATTGGTTCATTACTTTATCTAACAACGAGTCTCCTTGCTATAATAATAAGTTTGTCTTTGCACTCATTTCAAACTAATTTGGAAGAGTCAAACCAACGAGCCGTCAAAAGAATTATACAATATGTAATTGAAACTAAGGATTATGGTCTTTTCTTTTCAAAAGGATGTCCATTCTTATTAGTATCTTACAGCAATGCTGCTTTTAGTGGATGTCGTACTGACAGAAAAAGTATTAGTGGTAGATGTCACTTTATTGGTCAATCATTAGTTTCATGGTTTAGTAAGAAACAAAACTGTGTATCCTTATTTACGTATGAAGCAGAATATATATCAACTACTTTAGCTTATGCTCAGATAATTTATATGTATTAGACACTAAAGTATTTTTGTGTAAATTTAACTAAATCACCCATTTACTATGACAACATCAGTGCAATTAATTTGGCGAAAAATCCTGTAAATCACTCTAGGACTAAGCACATTGGTATAAAACACCACTTTTTAAGAGATCATTTTAAAAACGAAAATATTACTTTATAATTTATAAAAACCGAAAATCAAATTACAGATATATTTACTAAACCATTAAATGAAAATATGTATATTAGATTACGTCGAGAACTGGGAATTTGTTCAATAAATGATCTAATTTAAAAATATTCAAATTTTTTAGTATTTTATATATACGTAAAATTTTACTTAATAATTAACGAAAACAAATTTTTAATATATGTATATATGCTAAATGATGAATAAAATTTGTTTTAAAGTAAAGTTAGATATACTAATAAAATTTAGTTTTTAACAAGAATTTATCAAAATTTATAAGGAAAGCTATAAAATGTAAAAACTATAAAAATATTTAAAAAGGTCATCTCAAAAAAATTATCTAATAAAATAATTAACTACCAAAATTAATTATAAAATTCATTAAAAAGTTTTTCAAACATAAATATTTCATTATATATTATTATTAAATTTTTTATAGCAAATCTAAAACAAAAGGGCCACCGGTGCATCGGTGATTGGTTTTGTTTTCAGACCCGAATGCTATTTTAAACTTCCTACTCGTCACTTTTTTCATTATTTCAAACTCAAATTCGATTTCAAAACCCTAGCCCTCCTTTTCCAGCCTCCACTCTTCCAAATTCCATCAAATTTTCAAATAAAAATCAAATCTTTAATAATGGCAAGAGTAAAGAGAAGCATCTCATCAACCTTTGGCTCAATCAATGAATTGCTAACCGATGAAGTTATAAATTGGTTGAAGAATAAAAGAGAAAACATTGGGAAATTCAAAGCTCTAATGTGAATGAACATCTCTTTGGACAACCGGTAAATTCGCTAAACTTATATGACATTCACAATTTATTCACCCTGCTGAATTAGTGAACATTATAAACTTGAATGGCATAAAATCGATATATATCCTCGATGTATAGCACTCTTTTACTCTAATCTAGAGTTGGAAATGACGATAATGGATTAGTCTTATATATTAGCATAAAAGATGTTGGCAGTGCTTTCAATGAAAGTGAGTTAGGAGAGATATTTGGAATTTCGACCCATTAGATGAGATAATTTTTGATGAAGAACCTATTTTGCACCAAATACTTTGCAATGCTAATGCTAATTGAACAACTTCTAACTTGAATCACTTAGCTCCTATTATTATCCGAATTCTTCAACACAACTTGATTCCAAAAAAGTACAGTTTATATGAGATTTATCCTAGTCCGTAAAGCCATATATGCTATTTTAGGGAATATTTGGGAAATTGGGTTTAATGATAAAATGAACAACATGATGGAAAATTGATCGAGAGGTAATGACGATATAATCCATATGGGAGTTTGGTTACAATAATTCTTTGTTATTTTGGAGTTGCGTTGGATGATGAGACTCCGATTAGGCATTCATACTCTAGTATTTTTTAGTGATAAAGATCTAAAGGCGATGAAGATACTAGCAACTCTAGATGAGATTACTATTGAGACTCCAATACATAAGTCGGCACAGGAAGACATATCTGGTCCATCTTCTTTGCGTCATACTTCTCCCATGCGACCTCGCCATTATCTAAAGTACGTATTATTGAAATTCTTAAGAGGCAAGAAAAATTAATTCGAACTATTTGTGAGGAACAACTGGAATAGAAGAGGGAGCTGGGAATTATTTGGTCACTTCCTACTCGACTATGCGGATCTGTTTAGACTAAAGAGACTGGGGTTGGTACTAGTAGTAAGGGTAGTGCAACACTTCAGCCCCCACTAGTCTCTCAGCTTTCTATTCACAACTTTCATATAGGACTTCATGGCTTTAGAGCAGCTGGACCTTCAGTTCGAACACCTACACATACCAGGATGGGATCTAGAGGGAGAGGACCTAGACCTCACGCCACTTTCACTCATGCTTAAGGATCTCCACTACATCCTCTAACGGTAGCCAGACGGTACATAGGATTGTTGGAATCAGATCCTCGGGATATATGACTTTCCCTGATTTGCAACCTCTTCGATATGGTACCACTTTATGATTCATCATCTGTGTTTTTGTGTGTTAGTATGGTTTCTTAGTATTGCGTTTTGTTTCGGTTAATATTGACTTTAGCTTTGTCTTGTATGTTGTTTCATTCGTCTTGTGGCATTGACATTTGTTTAGACTTTTATGTTGTTGTGACATCTCTATTGTTATGTGAAATGTTCTACGTTTATCATCTATGTTGTATTCTATGTTTGTGATACGCTTTATGATGTTCATTCAATGATATTAATATACTACACATCATTGTTCTTCGTTTTGAAGTGACAAAGGGGAAAAAATAACTGATTATATGCATACATTTAGGTGGTGTAATAAAATTATAAAACATTTGGTGCATATAATTAGGGGGAGTATTGCATTCGTAACATCTAATGGCCTATGAAGTAAATTTGTAGGCTCGAAAAATTAAAAACCAGGAGAAAAGGACCACAACATTCTTGGTTAAGGAGGACTCTGAACTAGATGAAAACATGCACAAAATATCATTACAAAGTGTAGCTTAATAAAGATTAAAAATTGGAGTTCTCTTAATTGATCTATAAGCAATATATCTTGTGTCCAATATTATACTTCAGAAAAGTCCATACAGTCTTAGTATTTAAATTGTATAAATATTTACTAAGGATCGAGTTCACATCAAAGAGTCTACACAACTGCGTTGTCAGTTAATTACTGAGTTCGAAAAATTTAAAATTAATTTTTAAATGTTGTAAATTAATGATATAATTAGTACAAATGTTGTATTAAACTCTTATGGCATTTAAACTATTTATTTGAAACCTAAAAATTAATTAAAATGATGTATAATAGTTATTTATTGATTTAACTAAGATATGAGATTAAATTAATTAACTAAACAATTGATTTAATTGTTAAATCAATCAGGCCTGAAGCCTGGATAGCCTAAACTAGGAGATCAGCCTAATATGAAGAGAAGGGTGCAAGATATTTTTTTGATGGTTAGCTATAAATAGCAACACGCTTCATACTCTTCATATAATTGCAAACCATATCTTCCACTGTAAATAATTGGTGATGCCTTGTAGACAGAGTTACATCCCTTGGTTGAGGACATAAAACATAAAGTGCATAGAAGGAGATCACTAAACACCAAGGGGATGACAATCGGCAAGATCTAAAATGGTAAAATTATATTTTAAAATCTAATTCATAATATATGTTCATATGCTTGTTATCACCTTTTTATATATTCAGCCATATATATATATATAATTCAAAGAATATTATACATACATACATACATATGTATGTATAAACAATTAAATATATACATATATTTAGTATAAATATACATGATATATTAATTTGGCTTTATATAAAATTTGTTTTTTAAATATACTTTAGCTCACGACTGAAATTATAAAATAATTATATATAAAATAATTATTTTTTAATAAAATTAAAATAAGAAAAAAGCATTAGTTTTCGATTTAAAAATTTTTCCGAATTGGTTTTCTTGTTTTTTTTTCTAAAGTAACAGTTTTTTAGATCTAAAATATACATACATATTATACATACAAACATACATACATACATATATATATATATATATATATATTGGTTCATTAGAGTGTATGTGTGTGTATTACCACTACAAGAAAAGTTATTTTTGATAACGCCAATTGATAACGCTTTTTTCTGTAGTGTTATTGTTTATGCTAAATTGTTTTATTCAAAGCAGGGAATTAACATGTAACGCTTTCAGAAAACTAAACCCTTCAATTATTTTGATGGCCGCCAATTCTTTCAATTATTTCACTCTTTTATCGTTCCCTTTCTTCCCCCTCTCTCTCTATCAAACCAGAAGAAACTGTTCTCTCTACCTTACAATCCCTAAATCACTCATTCCTAAACCCTTATTATCGGATCTAGTTCAAAGAGGAGCTTGGAGCACCTGGATCGATCGATTAAACAAATTGTAAAGCTAGGGGTGTACAGGAGCAGTACGTACGAAATTCATAAAGCGAGGAGATCGGTGAGCGTATGGGAGCGAAGCATGGAGGATTTTCTTCTAATAAAGGGACAAAGTAAGTAACATAAACATAGTTTTTAATCTGAATCGAAAATGATAGATGAATCCATTTAATTTGTTGCTCGAGCTCTCCTTGTCGTTTCGATCCCAGCAAGCCTTATGATGATTTGTGATATTGTTTAGAAGGGGTATCGCTCTGAAGGCTCTTTTTCTTCCATTACCTTTTCTTTTTCCAATTACTTTTGTGAAGGGAAAGTTTTGGCTTGTAATTTGCATCAGTTTGGAGTTATCTCTATACATTCTAAGGTTTATTTTGTGTGTGACCCTGTGAGTTGTTCTCTCTTCTATTCGAAGCATGCATTTTCTTTCTATTTCAACAACATGCTTGGATTGCTTTTATTCTTTAACTTTTTATTGAGAGGATGCAGTTATGTGTACAAGCAAATCCAAATTTCTGATATATTTCATGAATTTGCGCTGTTTTCAATACTTTCCCACTAAAATCAGAATAACTTTGTGAAAATTGATTTGCCTTAGCAAATCCTTACCAAATAGTAACTCAAGTAGTAGACCCAGTAAGTAATTGCCTCTGGTTTGTTCTATTTTTGTAGTTTACACATTATGTTAGCTCTAGTATGCAATAAAATGCTTTTCTTATCACATTATGTTAGCTATAGCCTATAGGATGCTGTGAAATGCTTTTCTACTCCCTATTTATTGTTTAAGCATTCTAAATTCAGTGGAACCACAATTTTATTTTTTATAATTTTTTTTAAAATCTTTTGATTACTGTACATGCTAAAAGTATAATATTTTATTTGGTTTCTCAAGTTATTGGCAAATAATCAACTAATTTCATCGGTTCAGATTGCACAGTGAATAATTATGCGCAATGTATTACCTTATATTTGTTTGACAATGAAGGTCCTCAAAAATGAATCGAAATCACTAAATATATACTTGGGTTTGTTAACCACTACGCTTGCTTATTTATTTCATTTCTAGGTTGCACAGATAACCTTTTGATTGATGGAACAAAATTCAGTTTCAAGTTTAGCTGGATTTGTTGACAATCAAACTTGAGCAAAACGTGGATCACGTTTGGCAGTTATGTTTATTGTGGTGTTATAAACATACATGTGTATATGATGATTTGTCAATCAGTGTTTTTTTGGATGAAAGCTTTATTTGCTATTTCACTACTAGGATTTGCGATTGAACTCTATATTGCAGTTATAGTCTGAATGGAATTGAATTCAAGACTGCAGATAGAGTTAAGGCCAGTTCAATTCGACTTTATCCTTTTAGATTGATTTCAATTTGTAATTACGTTTATTGATTAGTAAATGGTTGCATCATTAATTAATAAGGTAAAAACTTTGAAGTATTAATCATGCTCTTCTACTCTTCCAGTACATCACTCATACTTATGTCGTAAAATTGACATTTTATATGGAATCACTATGTTATTCTTAATTTTTTTTCCATATATAAGTGTTTCTGCAAATTCACAACAATTACTTTACATGGGCAATAAAACTTACCGCTCTCTTTTTACAATTTATGTTAATGATGAACTGTGAGTATCATGCATAAACCATGTTTGATTAAAATTGTCTAACTAGAACTGTAGCCCGTCTTATCCTGTTCAAAACCATTTACTAACTACCTTGATTGCTTGAACTGTCATATTTACTTCCTGTAAATTTTCACATAGCCAACTGCCATTGTCGACTAGTGTTCAAATCAAAATGTTGTTATGAAATTTGTTTTAGAATTTACGAAATTTATGATAGTTCTGAAATTTGTTGAAAGCTAGAGTTGAGTTTCTATGAAAGGTATTTACCTTTTCAGTTACAATGGCATCGGTGCATGCAGGATGAAATAATTTAAGGTATCAAAACTAGTTCGTTAAATTGAAATTAGATCATCGGTGCATGCAGGATCAAACCCAAATCAGCATATGGCAGGTGGGAGATGTGCTTGCTATTTCTCACGTATTTTGTGATAAACTCTTGAAGCAATATGTTGTTGTTGAGCCTGAAAGTAAGGTATTTTCTTCATCATGTTATATTCTAGTTGTGCCCATTTTTGCAATTGAAGTGCATATACTGCTTATTACTGATTAATTTCTTTGAGTTATACTGATTGCCGTAAATCCATTTCAAAGATTACCTCATCTCGATGATCTTCATTTGATGGAAAAATACAACGGGGCTGCATTTGGTGAATGTAATCCACATCCTTTTCGGTTGCTGATGTGGCCTATAGGTACTCCTTAATTTGATTCTGCAAATTGTAGTTCCAAAGTGTAAAAATATGTATAAAACTTCTTTTTATTATTACAGAATAATGAGAAATGAGGGTGTAAGCCAGTCTATTCTAGTAAGTGGAGAAAGTGGTGCAGGTAAAACAGAATGCACCAGGATGCTTATGTGTTATCTTGCCTATTGGAGGAACAATAGTTCCTGAAGGTCGCACTGTTGAGCAACAAGTCCTGTAGGTAAACTAGTTTACTAATATCCTCTTTGGTATAATAACCGTACTGTATTGATCAATAAGCATATCATAATTTTTTATTAAAATCTTTTCAAGTCCAACCCTGTTCTTGAAGCATTTGGAAATGCAAAGACGATCAGAAACAATAACTCAAGGTAAGCAGTATAACATTATTTCAAATTAATTTTCAACAAGTAATGTCATTGGGAAAGTTATAAAAACCATGTTGTAAGGGATGCAGGCATCTTAAAGAAATTAATAATGGTTAGGTAATCTAACTAACTTAACTTCACATGTCGAATAATTGATTCTCCATTCAATACATTTGTTTCCAAAATCTTATGATAATATGCATTGACGATAATATACTATAAATATTGATCCAAAACCAATTGCAGATGGATTGATTTATGAGGTTGTAGATATTGTTTGCTTCATCTAATTTAATAAATTGTCATTTTTCATAAAATATCTGAATTCTTATTTCAATAGTAGCAAAAATGTTTGATTTTGTCAATCATCGCTTACTATTTGATCTGCATAGCTGAATTCATACAAGCTTTAGATTATCTCATACACAAACATAGGATTAATAAATATTGTCAGTACCATGCCATATTAGTACCAATTAATCGAATGTCTTGTACTCCTTTGTCAATTTTTAACAGTAGAAGCACATTATATTATACTATCATTGTTGTATAATTGATCTTAGTTCTACATTATGAAATTTGATTATAATATGTTGCAACTTGAAAACCAAAAATTGTACAAACCATGAATAAGCAGCAATAAAATACAAATCATTAAATGTAAAAATAGGGGAAAAGACAAAACAATGGTGAAATGAGAAAACTAAAAGGATAAACGAAGGAATATTTAAAGCTCGAATTTGTTTGTGGAAGTAGAGGATGGATGAAAGCTATACTGATCGATTTTATAAAGACTTTATGCTTCACAGTCCAGTAATTTTATAAACTATTCACACTTCACGGCTGAGTAAATATATTTGTTACATGTAGGTTTTTGATTTGAATATAAAGCACAACTTAATTTATGTCCGTGATTGTTTTTGTATCAATGCTTGCTTGTTATTTACGAAAAAAGAAAGGATAAGTATCAACACAAATGTTAATATCAGTTTTAGGATAATAATGTCTAGATACTTCAGATATTTTGTAATTTCGACCCATTTCGTTATTGGAGATTGTTCCAAGTTGAATATGGTTTTTTGTATCGGTGGAAATTCAGAAGCTCTTGTTGAAAATGGAAAAAATGAGAATAAATGAAAGGTGTGTTTGCAGTTTGCACTCACGTAGCTTCAGTTACCCGTACCACAGATGATACAGATGTATGGGCATGTGCCAGATTTTAAAGCTGAAAAGCTGATAGAGGATTTTTTTCTAAGTTCAGTTCTGCTACATTATGGTATATTGTAATGGTACATAATTTTGACAGGGACATATATGATCAAAGTAATGGACTAAACTCCTCTTCTAATAGAATTCTCACTCCTGTGGAGCGAGCAGAGTTGCTTCAAGCAGAATTGATGAAGTCTGATAAGTCCTCATTCACAAAGATCATGTTTCCCTCAAATGTATCCAGCTGCTTCAAACTTGTAAGTTGACAAAATATATTCATGCACATACACATACATGCATACATATACACGTATACATCAATGCATTCTGAAATTTTGAATTAGACCAACTGTGAATGTTGATTCCACTAGGGTATTCCAGTGCAATTCTGCAAAGCAAATCTACCAGCTTATAACCACATTGATGTTACATTAAAAGCGGAGAGTGGTTCACAATTTGAAACTAGATATAACGGATATAAATTCTGCTTTACCAGTGGATGGAGGCAATTTTCTGAGGCACATAAACTAAAAGTTGGCGATGTATTAGTTTTTGAATTAACCAAGCCAGCAGAATTTAAGGTTTGTTCAGTTTTTTTTCTTCGTAGTATTGCATTTGTCAATATAAAATTCGTGTAAACATTTATAATGCTATAATGCTTGTTTTGTTCTTCTTTTGGCTTAAAATGATTGTGCCTTCATTTACATATGTTTATGTCATAAGATTGGAACAGGAATCCAACAAGAATCCTGCAAGTGCAAACAGAACCGAATGAAAGTTCTGTTTTGGGAGAATATTACTTGATTTATGTCATACAATGCCACAATGATACAAATATTACTTGATTCAAAGATAAAATGATACAATGATTCACAGATGCATTCATCGTCAATATATTACTCAATTATTCTTACAACCTTATCCTAATTATTACGTCAAATGTTATTTAAACTAAGTTGGTTCTGTAGTAATGCTATCTCATGGTTCATTTCCATAATGTACCCAACGGCATTTTAAGGTGGAGGTTTGTTGATCCAGTTGTTAATCCGCATCTAAAGTCAGAACATCCGAAGTAACCACAGCCAACATCAATTATCATATATCATGACAAATCTCCAAGTTACAGAACCACTTGTACTCGAAATCAGAGTAGAGTCAACCTCTTTTCCTCCTTGTTCTTGTTCATTTGAGCTTACTGTAGTGGATGAGTCTATTATCGTTGGGGTAAGTAAGTTGAACTAAGATGGTTCCATAAGAGCATTCTCAACGGGGGTTCGGTTGGGGCCTTCTGGATTGCTTTGGCAACCCGAAAGGTTGCCAAAGCAACCTGGAACGTTGCTTCTTAGCCGACTAAATTTATATATTTTCTTAGCAGGCCAAACCGAGGGAATATGTAAATTTAGTCAGTTTATATGATATACCACGAAAATGAAACTATTTTAACTTTGACGTCCTGAAAGAAATAAGTTAGAATTTGTGATGTATTGCTTTATTCATTTTATGTCTTTATACATGCCTATTCAGGCCTTTATATAACAGAGAAACAGAGAAAATACGAAAATGGGCTTGGGCCTGGGCCTGATAACAATGAGAGCCTGCGACAGTCTTGAGATAGTATAACCGGGTTAACATACCCGTGTACTTCATTTCTCCCCCTCAAACCAATATTAGGGTTAGGGTTCCTTCAGGTCTTCTATGGCGACGCCGAAAAGCGATTCCTTCTTCTCTTGATTCTCACAGCCATTAGTTCTTATTGAAGTTGCTGCATGTTCTTCTAATAGTCTAGAATTCGCAGCAGCTTCGATCCTCCTTTCAGAGTTTGATACATGTTCTTCAGATCTGGTTTTAGAGTGATCTTCGAGCAACTTGCTTGCTGTAGCTATGGCTTTGTGAGATGTATCTTTCTCTTTGCTGGAGACTATCTTCCCGAGGTCTGTCTTGCTCTCAACTTTCAGATCTGCTCGAAACCTTAAGAAATTTCTTGCAGACAGTGCCTTGGTAAGTGTGTCTGCTCGTTGGTAAGCTGAAGGTATGTGATTGATTTGTAGATTTCCTCTTTGAACTTGCTCACGAACAAAATATAAATTGATTTCGATATGTTTTGTTCGTGCGTGCAAGATTGGGTTCGCCGTCATATATACAGTGCTTTGGTTGTCACACCATA
Source organism: Allium fistulosum (assembly GCA_030737815.1). Taxonomy (NCBI): domain Eukaryota; kingdom Viridiplantae; phylum Streptophyta; class Magnoliopsida; order Asparagales; family Amaryllidaceae; genus Allium; species Allium fistulosum. The sequence continues at coordinate 7,622,477 of JASFAW010000015.1, forward strand.
ATATTGGTTTGGCTGTTGTGTTGATTTGTAGTTCCTTTAGTAGTGATTGTAGCCAGATTATCTCTGCTGTAGCACTTGCAACACTTCTGTACTCTGCTTCCGTGCTAGATCGCGAAATAGTGGTCTGCTTTTTCGAACACCACGACACTGGGTTGTCCCCAATATATATATATATAGTATCATGTTATAGATTTTCTATCGTCGGTGTCAGTGGCCCAGTCTGCATCTGTATAGGCTGTGATGTTTAGATTATTGCAAGCTCTTAACTTTAAACCAAAATTTGCTGTTCCTTTAAGGTATCTGAGAATCCTTTTTACTGCTTTCCAGTGTTCATCACGTGGTTCCTGCATAAATTGGGAAACCTTGTTAACACTGAATGATATGTCTGGCCTAGTAATAGTAGTGTATTGTAGTGCTCCTACAATACTTCTGTATTGTTTGACATTTAATATGGATTCTCCCCTGTTTTTGGATAATTGCTGATTGCTGACCATAGGAGTAGGTTGAGATTTTGCTTCATGCATCTTTGACTTGATCAGTATCTCTTTAATATAGTTTGTCTGACTTAGCAGCATCTCTGTATCTGTTTTCCTGTTAACTTCAATGCCTAGAAAGTAGTTAAGCTTGCCGAGATCCTTGATAGAGAATTGTTTGTTAAGATATTGTATGATGCTTGTAATTTCAGCTGTGTCATCACCTGTTATAATCATGTCATCAACATATATTAGAACATATGTAATATGATTATTATGACTTTTCACAAATAGTGAGTTATCTGATTTGGTAGATTGATAACCCAGAGAAGTTAGAGTGCTTTTTACTCTCTCGAACCATACTCTTGGTGCCTGTTTCAAGTCATATATAGCCTTGTTTAACTTGCAGACTTGGTGATTATTCTGTTTATATCCTTGTGGTTGCTCCATGTAAATTTCTTCTTGTAGAATGCCATTTAAGAATGCATTGTTGACATCTAGTTGTCTTATGTCCCAATTTTTGCTTAGGGCGATAGTGAGTACCACCCTAATAGTTGTTGGCTTAACCACTGGTGAGAATGTCTCACTGAAGTCAAATCCATACTGTTGAGTATATCCCTTGGCAACTAGCCTTGCCTTGTATTTGGACACTGTTCCATCAGGTTTCTTTTTTAGTTTGTATGTCCATTTGCATCCTATTATATTTTTGTTTGCTGGAGGTTGCACAAGACTCCATGTTTTGTTCTTCATTAATGCTTGATATTCTTCATTCATTGCCATCTTCCAGTTTTCATCCCTGTATGCTTGTTCAAAGGACTCTGGTTCTTCATCATTTATTGTTGCTGCATAGACTTTTGGTTTGAATATTCCTCTTTTGGATCTTGTAATCATGTGATGACTTGGTCTGATTGATACCTCAGTGTCAGTTGATGCTGAGCTATCAATCTCACCAGTGTTGTCCTGAATTTGATCTTGAGGTTTGTCATTACTGATTCCTTGTCTCTGATTGCTTGATGTAGTGGGAGATTGTACAGGTATATCAGGCTGCTCTTCTGTTTCATGACCTGGTTCTGGTAACACAGTGTGTTGTGGATCAGAATCACCTGCTTCCTGGAGATTCCATGTCTCAGAATATACAGGTATATTTGAGATAGATGTTCCAGGATTATATATTTTCTGGGTAGTCTTTATATTAGCTGAAGCAAAAGGAAATATCCTTTCATTGAACATTACATGTCTGCTAATAAATATCTTTCCTGAGCTATCTAAACATTTGTAACCCTTTTGTTTAGTTGCATAACCCAGAAATGTACATGGATGAGATCTGAAATCCAATTTGTATCTGTTATATGGTCTTAGGTAGGGAAAACATAGACACCCAAAAGTTTTTAGACTATCATAATTGGGTTTAATTCCCATAAGTTTTTCAACCGGGCTTACTCCATTTAGTACTTTAGTAGGGAGTCTGTTAATCAGATATACTAAAGTACTAAATGAGTCAGGCCAGAACTTTAGAGATAGAGATGCCTGAGCGAGTAAAGTTATCCCTGTTTCTACTATGTGTCTATGTTTTCTCTCAACTAGACCATCTTGTTCAGAAGTGTATGGACAAGTGATTCTGTGTATTATACCTCTATTTAGGAAGAATTTGTCAAGTGACTTGTATTCACTACCACCATCACTCTGAACTGTTTTAACTTTATGACTAGTTTGTCTTTCAGCTTGGTTAATAAAGTGTATAACAGCATTGTAAGTTTCTCCCTTAGTTTTTAGAAAATATATCCATGTATATCTAGTGAAAGCATCAACAAAGGAAATATAATATTTATAGCCATAGTCAGAACTGATGGGTGCAGGCCCCCAAAGATCAGTTGTAACTAATTCTAGTGGCATTTTGTACTCAGTAGCTGAGTTAGCAAAAGGTAACTTATGGCTTTTGCCCATTTGACAGTAAGTACAAACATATGGTAAGATAGGATCACTAAAAGACACTTTAATTTCTTTCAAAACCTGCTTTACAACATTTGCATTAGCATGTCCCAACTTATAATGCCACTGATCAAATATACTGTTATTATTTTCAACAGATGATACTTCACAATTATTGCTATGCTTTGTTTTCTCAACAATGCTTCTGCAGTTATCTGCAGTGAACCTGTACAACCCATTCACTGCATCACCCTGCAAGAGTTTTTCACCTGTTAGTATGTCTTTGATTAAACAGTATTTAGGGTAAAATTCAAAATACACATTATTATCATGTGCAAATTGAGAAACACTCATAAGATTTTTCTTGATTCTTGGTACTCTTAGTAAATTGTTAAGATATAATTGCCTTTCACCTTTGATGTAGGCATTACCAATATGAGTGATCCCAATAGGTTTGCCATCCCCCATAAATATTAACTGTTTACCTCTGTATTCTTTGTTGCCAAGATTTAAGTTGTCGAGATTATTTGTCAAATGGTTGGTTGCACCTGAGTCTGGATACCATGCTTCATCTTGTATGTGTTCAGATCTTGCAGTTTCATCTTGATGTTGATTCATGTTGCCACCACTTTGTTTGTTTGTTTCTTGTTGGGCTTGTGCCATATTTGCAGTACCATTACCATTTCTTTGATTGTTTGAGTTTTGTCCTGGTACAAAGTTGGCATTGAACCTGAAATAACACTTGGGTGCAGTGTGACCAATTCTCTCACAAATCTGACATTTAGGTTTGTTGTTGTTGTTGCTCCATCTTCCTCTGCCTCTTCCTCTTACAGCAGTGTTGCCCCTCTGATATTGCTGATTATTGTGATTTTGATTTCTGTTTTTATTATTTCCTGAGGCAAAGTTGATAGACATTTCATTGTCTGTTGGTTTCTTGAAATCTAATCTTCCTTCATGTGCAAGGAGGATAGAGCTGACATACTGGAGGGATGGTAAGGTTTCTTGAGAGGATATTACAGCAACCACTGACTCGTATTCATCACTTAAGCCTGTTAGAATAGTCAAAACTTGCTCAGTGTTGGACATTTTGTGTCCTGCAGCTTCGAGCATATCACATATGTTCTTGACCTTAGCCAGATAATCTCTCGTTGCTTGATTTTCCTTTCTGACATTCTGCAACTGTCTTTTGTAATGCATTACCCTTGCTGCAGATTGAGTGTTGAAAATTCTTTCTACTGCTAGCCAAATTTCATTAGCAGTTCTGCAGTCAATTACTTGAGGCAGTAATTTGACATTTATTGATGAAAGTAACCAAGAACATATAAGACTGTCTTGTCTTTGATACTTTACATGTTCTCCATTACTTACAGTTTTGTTTTTTGAATCAGTAATAAATTTGGGAGGAACAGCGGTGGTACCAAGAATGAATCCTTCCAAACCATATCCTCTTGCTGCAGTTTCGACTTGGACCTTCCAAAGAAGATAATTATCTTCTTCAAGTTGAGCAGTGATGAGTTGTATCTGAGGACTGATTGTGGCTTTCAGAAGATTTTCTGCTGCGACAGTGGATTGTTGTGGTGGGTTGGATGAATTATCAGAGGTTTCTGAGTTGTCATCAGCCATGATGAAGCTTCTTGAATAAGAAATGCTCAAGAAAAACTAAGATCAGAAAAAGTGATCAAGATCTTGCTTCTGCAGAATCCAGGTATGTTGCAACCGGGTTTAGGTGATGATGCTTTATCTGATAGACCAGTGGTTTGGCACTTGCCTCTTTTCTGTTTTGATGAGTTTCTTGACTTCTTGACTGATTTCTGAATTCTTTCTTCGAACAAGATTTGATCAGTGAGAGAGAACAGTGCAGCCAGAGTTTTCTAGGCGAGGCACTGTTCTTTGGAGACAAATCTTTATGTTATCTAGATGATGATGATGAATCTGATAGGTAACTAATCTCCAGATGATGAGATTTCTCTGATGGAGATCAGTATCTTCTTCTTCTTCTCCTTTATTTGAAAATTTTGATGTAAATTTGCTTTTGCAAACTGGCTCTGATACCAAGTTAGAATTTGTGATGTATTAAGAAAAGAGATTGAAGAGGAAAAGATAAATTGCTTTATTCATTTTATGTCTTTATACATGCCTATTCAGGCCTTTATATAACAGAGAAACAGAGAAAATACGAAAATGGGCTTGGGCCTGGGCCTGATAACAATGAGAGCCAGCGACAGTCTTGAGATAGTATAACCGGGTTAACATACCCGTGTACTTCATTTAAATACCCTTTTTCTTTTCCTTTTTTCTTATTTTTGTTCATCTGACCGCTAAATGACAAATTCTGGACAATAAATTTGAATTTAAATATAAACATCCTTCTTCATGCTTTTTGCGTTTGCAGAAGAACTAATCAAAAATGTACAAAGTTCTATCATGTACTTCTTGATTGATAACACTGCTAATTTATAAATATAATTTAATAATAGTTTCTGTTTTGGGAGAACCTTTCAGTAGAGTTTAGCTGTGCCTGTAGCAAAGATGATAATAATATTATACCCAAAAAACAAAAACAAAAAATCAATAGTTTCATGGTGTTTTGATTTTCTTCCAATAAGATGTTTCCAAGGTTTTGATTCCAACAAGTTTATTGTAGAAACATCTAGAAAATAATTAAGGACATTTTCTATTAACTACCGCAAATATACCCAAAATATGTCAAAATCCACTTTCCAAACCATTAACTATTGCATAAAAAATATGCAATTTAAACTAAACAATCAGAATTTCAAATAATTGCATACAGTTCTGCATATATTTACTGTACAAAAACATACAGCTATAAGCACGTATATTTGCATTTCTAGCTGTATATATTTATTATCCTTTTAGTTTTGTTATCAAATAGGATAATACAGAGTAGACCTCGTTTTCAGTTGCACGCTTTAAACATGCACGTGTACCTTAATTGAAATAATTTTTTTGTGGAAGTCTATTTTTAAAATTCGTTCTTTTTGAACTAACATGGACACACCTTAATATGCACTAATACCGTTGATCATGCTTGTAGGAGTTGCACTTCCAGCACCAGTGGCTAATTTATGGTGGGCAGGCTTTTCTAAAGATGTGACAAAAGCTGCTTAGGACCGACAATTTGAAGCCAAATCAAATTGAGAGACCGCCTCTAGGAAAATGGTTATTGGCGCAGCTTTTAGCATATTTAGTATAAAGAAAATTAATCTTGATTACTGTATATATAATTCGATGGTTGGAACAGGCAAACTACCAAAATGGACAGATGAAGAGCCTGAAGAGACTGCAGAGGCAGTTGGTTATGGTGCTATCAAGTAAGCTAGTTTTTTAGTACTATCAAATATTTATACTAGTATTGTGTATTTGCATGTTTGTTTGAAAAGATTATTTGCAATTTGCCTGTCTTTTATTAACTCATATTTCATTATTTTTGCAAGGGAGATGAAGTTATTTTTTTTTCAAATGTGACCTCAGCCAAATTCTCTCTATTTTTAATGAGAAAGCCAATCTCTACTTTTGGATTTCTAAGTTTTATGGGATATTAACCATTGGAAAACAAGGATGGAATTTCCATTCAAGCATATGATTTGTTTATCTATTCTTATTGCCTAGACTAACTTAGGGTATGCAATTAAAAGTTCATTAGATCATTAATCAGGCTGAAACTACGAAGAACATTAAAAGGAGCACAATTGAACTGAGTTATTATAATTAATAGTAGATGTGAACATTGTTGAATAAAATTATTGCATTTAGATAATGAATTAGCAGAGAGAACTGAGTTAATTTTGAAATTTTCATCAACCAAAATGAAACTACGATGAATATTGAAAAAGGAGGAGCATAATTGAACTGAATCGCTACAATTTATGGTAGACGTGAACAGTATTGAATGGTGAAGTATTTTCTTTATCTTCTACTAATGGGAAGTCTAATACACAATGACATTTTAATTTTTTATCTTCTGGTGTTCTATTCAAAATGTACACTTAAAAAAAATTCATGCTTATTAAGTTTTTGTGAAGGCATTTCAAGTACATAATAACATTTGTGATTATAGTCTGATGAAAATTTCATTTAATAGGTATGCCAATCTGAAGAACAATAGAACAACAAACTATACATTTAGTTTTGAACAGATGTTGAAAGACAAGGTATGCATTTTCCATTAAATCTTTCTCGGTCTTTAATTGATTTCTACATTTGGTTATGATAACAAGCAGGACATCATTTAGTGTTAAACACTTAACTAATACCCAAGCTTGCGTTTCTGTTTTCAAAGCAACAGGAGTTTCCCCAAACGTAGAAGTATGTGCGTGCGTTATCTCCGGGACTATCATGTGGAATTAAAAAGGGTGCATGGGGATAAGCTTTGGGACCATTAGCACCCTGTTGTGCAAGAACGTGCATAGGCTGTGTATGGGGAGCAGCTGAAGTACTACCAATGACCGAAGACATGCATGAAGAAAGGCATTGAGCAGTTCAAGTTCTTGGTGATGCATTTGGTACTTGTAGACATTAACTTTGAACTATGTTGTCTTTTGTTATCATGAATATGTATTGAATTTGGTAACTCATGTATTGAACTTATTTTTTGTTAGTTGATACTTTATTTTGTTATCATGTACATGCGTAACATTTGCTGATTATTATATTTTTTTCGTTCATAAATTGTTCAAATTGTTATCTATTTAAAGAAGATTAATTTTTATTGTTATTATTAAAATGTAATAGTGGGGTGCATCAAATATATAGTAAAATAAAGCATAGCTCCTAAAAAGCTTTATAACTATATGACATAATTGCTAGAAAATGGTGTTATAACTATATTTTATAGCGGCAAAATGGTGTTATAAAGATTTCCAATTCCGTTGAGATTTAGCTGTATTATAGCAGCTATAATGAGCTATTGAATAAATATTTTATAGAGGCAAAATGGTGTTATAAAGATTTCCAGTTCCGTTGAGATTTAGCTGTATTATAGCGGCTATAATGAGCTATTGAATTAACGTACCATAGCGGCGAATTTGCGTTATAAAACTAAGCTCAACCATAGTGGCATATTTTGTGTTATAAATATTCAACAGTTTTTTATAACATGTCGATATACAGCGCTTATCAAACCGCTATGGTTGTGATTAATAGCGGCTATATGCCGCTATAAAAGACACTTTTTGTTGTAGTGTACATACATACATATTATATAAATTTTATGTACGATCTAAATTTTTCTATCATTTTTTGACTGCTTTATTTCTTTAAAAACATTTTTTAATATATTTGAGTATATCAAATATATAGATATTTTTTTAATAGTAATGGTGGTATTTATTCAAGTAGATCACTCATTTTGATGTCGCCGGGGTTCGAACTCATGACCACCAGCACCTAAGGCTAGAGTGACATACCACTAACTAGATGAGCTAGTGATCCTTGACAATATATAGATATTTAATTAATAAAACAGATATTTAATAGCTGAATCATATTTATATATATATACTTTGGCTTGAAAAAAATTAAAACCGATTATAAATTTTAATATATATATACATATTATTTAATAAATCTAAATTTATATATACACACATTAAATTAAAAAACAGTCAAAAAATTAATTTTTAAATATATAAATTATACATACATACATACACACACAAATACATACATACACACAAAAACATACATTCATACATACATACATATATGCTTATTCTTTATATAAAATGCTCACTATAAGTTATCATTACGTTTGACGGTATACTATATTACCTATAAATCTCAATGGATAATTATACACCCATGTCATTTACTCATTATTTATACCCTAATCTAATATCCCATGTTTATTATAGTTGTAATGCTTACATTGTGAATGCGAGCATATTATAAACTAAAATACAAAATTAAATCGAAAATAAAACAAAATATGTATTAAATCATAACATACAAACTTATACATAACACTACAAATTAATTAAATTAAATTTATTATTCATTTAAACATAAAATATGATAGAGTGCAAGTTAATAAAAGGAATTTTTCCAGAAATTCCCCTTTTTACCCTGCTAGCAATGCCCCTGACCCAACAATTGTATTAGAGACCGTATTTTGTTTGCATGAACAAATAACCAACATGTAGGGTAGTCACTTGAAATAACAAATTAGATGAACGTCTAAGAAAAGAATGTTTAACTAAGGAGAATGTTACTCTAATTAAGGACCTTTCCTATGAACAAAAAACTTCAGGTCTCCTAGCCCTTAATTGGCTTGTTGAAGTGTTTGGTTTTAAAGGGTATGCTCTAATGGAAGGCTCATGTGACGCCCCACCTCTATCTCACACTAACCAAGGACACTACTGGGTAATGCCGTCAATTAGTACGAAGAATAAGGCTGTTGAGGAGCGACAAATTGTGTAATTGTTTTCTGCGAGTACCGATATGTCAGATAGTATGTCATGCCTTTCATTTCAATAGGAAATCTGACATATCAAATACAAACTCAAAGCAACTACACAGTGGCTACATGGCCTTCGGAAACAAATATAAAATAAGCATAACACAAATCAGTCACAGATATTCATATCACTAAGGCGGAAACAGATATGAATATAACATATAAAATTGAACATCAAAGTAGTGGTCGTACAAGATCCACTACATCACAAAAGAATAGGTACAAGTGCTAGACAAAAGAATATGTACACATCAAGGAGTCTCTATCTCGAATTTATAAAAACAAAAACTACTAAGTTAAAGTAGTTAGCCAAAAGTCAGAAGCTAGTCTCTGCTAAGAAGTCAAGTGGAAGCACCTGAAACACCTCGGTCTGACCCGAGTATTATTTAAGAAGAAAAATAATAAACGGATCAGTCTAGCTATAAATATCATATAAGATGAGATAGGATAAGAGATATGATAAAAATATATGATAACAATAATGTCATACTTTGACAAGTATATATTTGATAACAATGAAAATCATATAATATCTCGAATCTCCTCAAATATCCAAAAAGAATATCATATTCTTTATTTTATTCACCAAGTCACAAATATTAATAAAGCTTATATAAGCAAATCACAAATATTGGTGAAACACAAATTCCAAAAATCATCAATTAGAAATCCAGAAATCACAAAAAGGGAGGAGAGGCCTATCACAAACGGGAGCATGAAAACTCACCAACACGTGTATCACAAACAAGATGCTATCCCCTGGGTCGCTAACCCATATAGCCGGTGCAATGACGTAGTACAGCGATACGCCCGAGAAACCTGAAACTCAAACAAGCCAGAACAACGACGTAGTACAGCGATACGCCTGATGAACCTAAAACTCAAATAAGCTGGAACAACGATGTAGTACAGCGATAAGCCCGATGAACCTAAAACTGAAATAAGCCGAAACAACGACGTAGTACAGCGATACGCCCGATGAACCTAAAACTCCATAAAACGGTTAAAAGACCATGGGTCGTGAGCCCATAAATGAGACGAAGCTCTATAAATGATCATCATTGATCAATAAGTATAAATTACACTAAGCTGGTAAATAAATGAGTTTAGCTTCATGTCCCATAACCACTGGCTTAACTTAAATATTTACGAACAAATTGTAGATTTCCACTCGAAAATTGTCACAAGATTTCAATCGAACAAGTCTAAAAATTAACCGATGAAGTAAACGCAAGCGTTTCATATCACTTGTTTTGCTAAGTCGTTTAATTGGATTTCTCATACGAATGAGGTAAAGGTTTGTATATACTAGTAGATTGGAAAACGGTTTTTAAAATGAGCTTTGTATTAAAAGTAATGTTGAAATCATTTTTGTGAAAGAGTTTGTGTATTTACTACTAGTATAGAAACTTTTTTATTTTAAAGCGACAAATCATAGAAACAATTGTAAAAATAATCTATCACCAAAAATTCACATTCGACGACGTGAATTAAAACCATGAAAATCGACATCAAATCCATCAAATGGATATTCCCAAAAATCTAGAAAGAAGTCATCAAAGTCGATAATTAATGACAACAACCAATCGGATCAACAAAAATCGACCAAAATGGAAACCCACATAAAAACAGGTAAATTGGCTGAATTTAACAACACCAGACGTTTGGTGGTTTTCCCAGACGTTTGAGCTGAAGATCTGGAAATTTCTTCCAGATTGCTCAGATGTCTGGGAATAACTTCAGACGTCTGAGCTGAAGGTCTGGTATTTTTATTCCTATGACTCAGACGTCTGAGCTGAAGCTCAGAGCAAAATTTGCCTATACCATTGATGGCCAATTCAACTCGGTAGCGATCGAACGAGCGACAGTGCCTAGGGATTTATGCCAAGCGACAACCCAGCCCTCTAGGCTCTTCAATACACTCCAAACAACATGTCCAAACATCCATAGTAGGATTTTCATAGATTTTGACTTCAAAATACCAAAAATTGGAAAATTCACCAAACCAATTCAAATCAAAAGCAAATGAACATGGAATAGATGTTTGGAATTCATATCTAAGAACAATGAAAGCTATAGACATAGATGTGAGTCTAAGAACTCACATTTAAACTCAAAAACAAGGAATGAGAAGCTCTAAAACAAAACAAGATCAATCTCTCTTCAACTTCACTTCAAGAACCTTCAATCTATGATCAAATGCAAAGTTTTTCCTAAGTTAGGTTATAGGAAAAATCAAGATTTGAAGAGGAATTGAGATGGAGAAGATGAAGAGCATGCTTACCTAAGCTTCTCCTTGATTTTGGAACTTGGATTTGAATTTCCTAATAATCTAGGGTTTAGGAATTTTAATTTCCTATCTTTTCCCCTATTTTTCCCTTTAGCCTGAGAGTATTAGGAAATTATGAAAGGAATGAATGAAGAGGAGTGGAGTTAGGGTATTTGGTAGAGGAGTTTGGGTTATCTTGTTGGTTGATGGGCTAGAACCAAACCCAAAGCCCAAATGAAAATACCAAAATCCTAATCAACTCCAAACATATCGATGTTTATACTCAAACAAGTTGTAAATGTCGTTTTAAATCAATGGAAGTGGTCTCGAGTCCAAATTCGATCGTATACAAAAAGTCACATTTTGGACTTTAAATTCAACTAACGATGCTATATTTAAATAAAACATTTAAATATATAATCCTAAAATATGTGGGTTGTTACAGCTCAAAAGTATTTTACACCTTAGGTTGAGTCAAATAAGTGTATTTGAATATAATAAATTTTGATAAAGATTATAAAATAGGAATTTAAATTTTGGTTCAGATTCAAATTTAAATTACTAAAGGTTATAAATTATTTAATTTAAAATTGTTTTGAATTAAAATTAAAATTTATAAAGGTTATGAATATATTTTTAAAACTTATATTCATATTAGTTATAAATAAGTAAATTAATTTTTTTTAAATTTACATTAATATAAACATTATATTTAAATTAATTAAAATGTTTGATTAATAAAAGGACACATAAGAACACGCACACACATAAGAATATATATATATATATACACAACATAATGAATTATATATGTTATAATAAATTTATATATGTGTGCATATATATATATATACATATATATATTATGTGAAAGTAAAATGGAGGTTAAAGAATTTATAATTAGGGCTATTGAAAAAGAAAACAAAAATGTCTGCCTCCTCCTCTCGAATTAACCTTTATCCCTAATCGAAATCACCACCCCCTATGTCACTTTCTACTCCCCCCCAAATCGCCTTTTTCGCCCAATGTCCTACTCCCTCCTTACTAGTCCCTCACCTCTCGCCTTTTCGCCTCCGGTCTTACCTTAATTTCATGTTTTTTGGTTTTTGCGCTCAGTTCAGTAGTTTCGATGGGGCGCCGCAAGTTTCAGTCATACCCTAGATTTCATGAGCTGCCCTATGTCACTCATTCTGGTAGTTCGTTTGGCCAAGCTCTAACCACTTATTTGCTAGTTCCACTTAATCTGAGCTCTACTAAGAATTTCCTTACCTACCAGCTTCATTTCCACCTACTGTAGTTTGCTCTGGTATCAAGTGTCCTCCCACCTTGCCTACTGTAGGTAGCCTTTGTTCTAATAAATTAAACTTGGGTTGTAACTCACAGAGCAACACTGAAGTGCCTTTGCTAGCTATACCTAATCTATCTACACCTCCTTGTGATGTTTTGTCTTCCATTTCTAACACTACAGCTTGTTTCTCACCTCCTAGCATTGATGCTAAGAAGCCTTGGCTCTTCTCTATTATCTAATAAGCCATGCAATGTGGGTGTTTACTCACCTAGGAAACTTGATATAAATTGTGTTGACGGTACGCTTATTGCTCCTTGGAAGTTATTGAGGACGGTTCCTTATTTTAGAAGGACCACCTTATCGGTTTCTTTTTCGATAAAGATCCTCCATTTGGTTTAGTAAAATCTATTTTTATGCGAAGATGGAAACTGAAAGGGAAAATCACTATGAGGTATGACAAGGCTTTGTTCTTTTTGAGTTCTCATGCCCTGATGAATCGTTAAAATATTCTTGAGGCCAAGCTATTCATCATTTACAATAAGCTATTCATTATTATGAAATAGTCTCTTACTGTTGCTGTGTTAGAGAACAGGTACTCTCTATTCCCGTTTGGGTCCAATTCATGAAAATACTATCAACGCTCCAATCTTTGGTTTGGTATTAATTGGTTAGCAAATATGATTGTGATTTGGTTTGTTTTGATGTTGCCACTATTAGTAGGGAGAGACTAGTATATATTAAGGCATTGATTGAGGTGAAGCCATATAGATTATTGTTGTTCGTTCTATCTTGGAACTTGTCCTTGGTAATGCGGCGATCATTGATGTTAATTACTTATAGAAGTCTCCAGTCTATTCCTGCTGCAAGTCCATTGGACAATTGGTTGAAGGTTGTTCATTATCCTCTCATTATTTACCCAAGAAAGTCCTTTTTCCTAGTCCTTCAAAGAGATCATGGTAACCGAAGACTTCAAGTACTCCACCGGTTTATGACACCATCTATAACGACCTATAATTTTATCACTAGAATTTGGAATATTTAATTAATTGTAAATATTCAAATATAGGTTTATTAAACATAAATAATCATGTTTTATGTGATAAATAATAATGGTGATTTCGTTTTTAAATAAATGTTTATAAAAATATATTTTTTGAAAAAATATCGATAATATGACCAACAATCGTTTTATCGATAAACAGCTTTTTAACCATTAAAAATCGCGCACGGTTTTTTTTACATACACTTATTTGACTATTTAAACAAAAGTAAGGAATAAAAATATTTTTCCATTTTTGAAAATAAAATAATTGTGATGTCATCGATGATGTCATCATTTTCATAAATGAGCACATAAGGAAAGTTTTGGTATTTTGGGTATTTAAATATTCAAATAATTATTTTAAATGATAAATAATTCATTTTAATTATTATATAACTATTATAAGTGATTTATAATAGTTTATAAATGTATAAACTTATTTTATAAAGATATGCAAATTTCATCACTCCTTGGCGGTTTAATGGTAGGATTTTGCAACATTTGTTTAAATATTGGTTTATATGGTTTCAAATGAGCACATTTTTATTATTCTAAGATAATAAGAAATATATTTTCAAGGTTTGTTTACATATATATAGTTTAACTGAAAAGTAAAAATATGACCGGAATTCGAATTCCGGATTTGAGACGGTTTATCAACCAGAAGTTATAATCGAATGTTGCTCCATGGTTTGTCAAATGTGACATATATGTACATATCTATGCACATAACATGTACAAACATATAAGAAGTTACCATGTGCACTTACACAATACATCAAGTAAAAAAAAATATCAAGATATTTTCAAAACAGGATCAAACCAAATCATGATATATCTTAAAGCACGTGCCAAGATGTGATGGTGGTGATGTAAGGGGGGAAGCACGACTTTGAGTGATGGGAGAGGTTGTGATGATGATGTTGGAGATATTTTACATTTTACTTAATTGTTAAGCTTTCAAAATGCTATAAATAACACCCTACCCCCTGACTTATTCTCACCCCAATTCTCTTCTTCTCTTTCCTCTTCTTGAAGATCTTTAGTGGCTTCCCAAAATCATGGGAAAGTTGTGCAAAAATAATGCAAAGTTATGGCAAAAAATAAAAATAAAAGAAAGTTATATACATATGCATACAAAGTTCTTTCACCTCAAAGCTACGACCAAAACACTCCTTTACCCTCCTCAAAATCACGGCCATGGCCACCATTCACCCCTTGCCGAGTTAACACCCTCAGGAGGGTAATGACCGAGCATTTAAGAAGAAGGAAGGAAGATTCGGGAAGCTCTGGAGTGAAGATAGTGGAGAGAAATGCTACCGTAATATCACCAGAATAATTTCAAGGAGCTACCGGGAGGAGTGGATATGATAGTGAGTACTTGATATTTATAATTGTTAAATAATTTCTATAATTATTTCAAGTATGTTAACATGACCATTATTTGTTTTGATGATAAATATAGATGTCAAATGGATGATTATTTGTTGATTAAATTGGTTGATAACCTGGTTGTGAATTACTATTACTAATGATGTGACAATAAGATTCATCAAGATAGTGATGGCTAATTAATTAGCCATACATATTTCATCAAGATAATTTATCACATTTTAATGTGTGTATGGAAGCACTAATCCTTTTTTATGGTTTTGAATCAAGAAAGAAAGATTATTTAAAAGGTTTAAAGTAGAAAAGATGTAACTTTGGAATTTATTTAAAAAGAGGAGTTTTGATTTATTTTGGAAAAATAAATTACAATGTTTGATTTGGAAAATGAGAATTAGAAAAGTTGAAATTCCATATAAGATATCATATGAGAATTTTAAAAATGGATGTTTAAATAAAAAGATAGTAAATTAAATATTATAATAATATAATATTATAATATGGAATAAAAGTGGATATGAGTTTTAATATAAAAAATATTATCCAAAAATAGTTTAAAACGATTTATTATGATCAAAGTAGTTTAAAAGTGTTTTGGACAAGTTTCATAGAATTTGACTAAAGTGGTAAAAATAAGCCACCGCGTTTCTGCAGTTCCCGATTTCACGACCCGAAAAGTTAAGCGGATGTGTGGGTGGATTATAAGTCGGAATTATTTGAAATAAGAATTTTTCGAACTCTTGGAGTTATAATTTTTATATGAAAAATTAAATTTGAGATTTCATTTAGTAGAGTTTGAGATATGTCCAAATCAAGTTTTCAAAAACGTTGCGTTTTGGCAGTCCGCGAACCAAAGTGGTAAATTCTTTAAAAATGGATATTTTAATCTTTAAAAATATGAAATAAATTCCATAAATATGTTAATATGTTTTAAAAGGGATTTAAGTTATAAAAATAAACTTATATGAAATGGAAAAAGTGATTTGATCAAAGAAGCTTTAAAAATACTATTCATAGTGGTTTTTGCGACGGTTTTGATAACTTTTGAAAATCAGGGTTTTAGCTTAATTATTCTTCCTTAATATTTTTAATAACCTTTTCAAATGAATAATTAAGTATTTTGAAGGTGATTTGAAAGTTATACAATTATTTTGAAGGAGTTTAAAATAAATAGTTAAAAGGAAATTGTTTATAAAACTTGGGTTTTTCATCCCAATTCTTTTGTGAATGTTTTTCAAATAATTAATACGTATTCTAAAGGAAATTAAGAAGTTTGAAAAATATTAAGGTTAGAGTCGCTCAAATAACTTGACCGCCTTATGGGTGACGGAGAGATAGTCTCTAGGCTTGAGTTTGGAAAACCAGTATCCTGCTCTCCCTAGCTATCCGGATTGGCCCGATGAGGGGATAGCTAATTTTATTTACTCAGACCGCATCTTCCTAAGATAAGAGAAAAAGAGATTTGGATTTCTCTAAAGGATTAACAATATTTTAAAATGATAAATATTTTGGAAGCACATAAAACATTATAGTTAAACTTGGTGTTAAATTCGGAGGAGGGAACTCGTACTACCCGTGTGAATTTAAAAGGTGATTTCATCGTTATTTGATAAATAGTATAAGTTGAATATGGAAATTAGTATTGGGTATAATTAGTCTAAATTCTATGGATCTCTTTTCACTAAATGGTATGGGTTTACAGTAAACGATGTCTTAAATAATATTGTTTTTGACTCATTAAAAATATGTTTTTGAAATGTGAAATCCTCACTAAGATTTGAATTATACTAATAATAGAATATGGAAATATTTTTCTATGTAATTAAAGAGAAATGATTTGGTATTTCCAAAGATGAAAAGTGGCTTTAATTTATCAAAGGATTTGATAAAAGAGACTTAATGATTCCATATACACTTGGAAAGATAAAGGAATAATTTAAAAGAATACATCTCTAAAAGATATTTGATTTGGTAAAAAGATAAATTAATTAGATGTTATTTGATAATCCTTTATATACCTGACATCGTTTTATTATTGATTGGTTTGAAGAGACCGGGATTAGATTTGGATGATTCCTATCTGAAAACCACTTCGAACCAACATATGCATTCGAAAGTGAAGACATGTTGAAGACGATGATTTTTGAGATCTTCATAATGTAGGGCTGCTTGTCGCTAACCTCTAGGGTAATTCCCATATTGCATATATGGTGGCAGTAGTGCCTTTGTTCTGAAAATCGTCGATTTGCAAGGACTGCTTGCTACTAATCCTAGAGGTGATTCCCAAAAAGGATTGAGTAGAAGGAGCGCCTTCAGTTTGTCCTTCACCTGGACAACCTCTATATGGATGAATGTTTGACACTGCATTTCTAAGACCATGTACATTGGTTTTTACAAACGTACATCTGTTCAGTGGTGTAGGAGGTAACCCCTTTTATACTTAACACCCTTCCTTGAGGCGTATGAACTCAGAGGTTGTACATTTGTGGAAATCAATAGTGTGGTGTTAGAAATGGCAATGTGGATTTCTAACTGGAATTTGCTTTGTGAAAAGCAAAGTGTGGCTTTGTATGGAAAGCAAAGCGTGGCTTTGTGGAAAATAGAGCGTAGCCTCATGGGCATCACATCTTGAAGATGATACGGGTAATTATGTGGTCTGCATGACATATTTTGTGATATCAATTTTATTGTGGATAGAGGAGTCCAGTGTCTGGACCCTCAACGGTTTAAATGGGTAGGTATTGGAGGCTCGATTGAGACAGAGCAAAGCCACTGAAATACGTTGTTCTATAGTAATGTAACAGTGTAGTACGAAGGCTTGCTTGAGACAAGTGAATAGTCACCGGGCAATAGGATTGTTATGTGTGGATTTCGCATCGGAAGAAAAGGTCACTAGTTCCCTATCATTTTGGAAATCCAATTACAATACGAGCTTTACGCTTTTAGTTATATTCCCAAAATAGTTGTAATGCTTTGTAAACATTTCAACTACCCCTTTGGTATCATATACACTGTTTGACATCATCTAGGTACTGATACTTGCTTTGTATATATATTTATTTGAAAAGTGCTTTCAAACCAATGTCATTAATAATAATATCGAATTGTTTAAGTATAAGTATTTTGGTTATCGTAAGGTAAAAACCCGTCCGTATTTATGTGTGGCGTGGTCTTACGAGATACCATTTCTTTTCAAAAAGGTTTTGTTTGGCATCGATCCAGTCTATGTTCAAGTTTCTCATGCTAGTTTACCAAGCCTGATCCGGGTATTTTTAATACTTGGGTCAAATCCGAGTAGTTTTAGGTTTAGCTGAAGACGCTTAGAGTTTCCAGAGGAGAGCTGGAGATCATCAACGTATGGACGTAGATTATATTCCCGCTGCAATTTGTTTTGGTTTTTCAGCAATTGTAAGGACGGGCATTTATAACTGTCCACGCCGAGCTTAGGTTAGACTTTGATATATGTATTTTCAAATTTTCAGCTGTTAAGATTATTGTATTATACATTATTTCATTCGTGTGAGATTATTTTCTGTCTTTATTTTCTGTCTTTATTTTCTTTTTACCTTTAACAATCGACTTTTTCAGCAGTTGAATACTCGGCATGCAATATCCTGGATGTATTAGTGTTGATTTTCGAGGGTCGAAAATCCCATTCGTTACACAATCTCCCTTGAGTAACAATCGATTTTGGTTGATTTGGTTACTATCGATGTGGAAGTCGATGTTGCTCCTCACTTAATCCTTTTCCTTGTTTCTAAGGCTCCTCGGTGTGATGTTAAGTGGCTAACAGGTGAGGCTATATTGACTCATCACCCTAGTATGTGCTACGAGCTACTAAAGAAGAGAATGTTAAAATTCATCTCAAATGACAATCAGGACCTACGATGTTTGTACTATATTCTAGTTGAGGAAGTGATAATTCTTGCGGTTATAGGAGAGTTGGGTGAGCACAACAAAGGGCTTTCATTTGATGATAGTTGCAACAAGGATGGGACTTACATATTAGGCTCTATTGTCTCCTTATGAGATATCATCAGACCATTACTAGAAGCCGCTGGAGTGACTCAATCGGATGGGTCAGTTGCCTGTTCGACCGAAGGATCAGATGATTAGCACTTCCCTTATGGCCCTTGTCTAGCGATGTTATTGTTGTATTTTCTTATTGTTATACGTTATAGTAGTTAGTGTAGTCAACGCCGCTCTTGTTCTTATATCTTTGTAGATGTAGTGGTGATTTCAAACCCACACCAGTTTTTCAGTATTTAAAAAAAGTTGTACAACCACTATAAAACCAACTTGTATAGGCAAAAATTGGAGGTTTAAATGAATTAAAACCCATACATATACTTAAAGAGGTATACATTGGATGTAGAGACATATGATGTCATGAGTTTATACTCATATCCCCTTAAAATGTCGATAACTTCCAGATAATATTATTTTATGTTATGAATTTAAAATAAAACCATTCTCCATCATTTACAATATGAATAGAGTACTATACAACCTATGGTTGTTGAAAACGCTCAAGCCGTAGAATATCTATAGTGATATTTATATTATCCCTAGATTAGTAAGAATATCATATAAGTTTGTTGAGCATCCTTAAGGGTTACATAATTACCCTTAGGCTATCGCGAAATGATGGGTCTAGAGGACCTAATATACTTTATGATTTGTTGTACACCGTTAAAGTAATTAAGATGATTAGGAGAAAGTATGGGATGAGTTATATATGAGATATAATTAGTTAAGAGATACTTAATGGGATTACAATTTGTTGAGCACCCGCAAGATTGTAGTAACATGATAAATAGATCCTAACACCCAAATAAGGAATTTTTGAAATTTTCATTTATTTTTTAGTATTTTTGAGGGATGCAGAGTTCAGCATGAGCTTTATTGGAAAATATAATAAAGCATTCTAATAAGTATAAGAACGTATGTGATATTATAATAAACTACTATAATAAACTTTCTCAGGTAAGGTAATTGATAAAATTGTTTATCAATTAAAATATACTAATATGACCAAATTAAAAATTGACTTAGAAATGTAGAAATTTACTTACCGAAAAATCTTTTGACTTGTTGCCATTTTAATACTCATGCAAGAGCCGAATAATGCAACCATTAAAACAGTCATGTCTTGGTCACTTAGGTAACAATTTGCTCAAGACTATGTATTGTCCTCTATGAGTTTAGCACCCTAAAGAAATACAAGAGTATGGATATACAATCCATATTCAGACACATACAAACTTGTACGATGAACATTTGCATTCGTAATACACAAAATCTCAATGAAAATGTTTCATTTAAAAAAAGCAAGTAAACCATAGTGCATGATTATGTGTTCAATCTGATTGAATACAATAACGATTTTGTTGTATGGGAAACAACACTAGACCAAGAACTATACACACCCAGGGTTTTGATTATCAATTTTGATATGTTTACTTAAGTACAATTAAGGATGAATGAATGCATTTTTGTTAAAAAATCCAGTGCAGTCTTGAAGTAAAGAGTTTCTTTTTTGAATGGTCCAATTTTTAAAAGAGAAATCAAAAGACTGAGAATGGTAATAATGTTGGCAGAGTTGGGATGAAGATAGCATATAGTTACCTCTGCTTTACAAAGAGACATCGAAAACATAATTGTTTAAAATATTTATAGACGCTTAATTGGGATATTTTATAATTTGTTACATAACTTAACTTTTATATAAAGAAACTTGATCGAAATAAAGTATGCTTTTGTTTTTATTTTCTTTTATATATGTTTATATGGAGATATAACTAATGATATTAGAACGTTAAACACGTATAAGTAAAAAATACTTAGGAGAAATACTTTATCGATTGTAGTTATGAATGTGGTCCTAACCATGAGTGTCGAATCGATATTTAAATAATTATCCCTTGAATATTCCTAATCGAGATGTATTATGAAAAGGATATCGATATTTTCATTAAGACTAGTGTATGTAATGCTCTCTATACAGTGGACAGTGAATTACTCATGACCATTGGGGACACCAAGGGGTTATGTACTTGTTGTTGTTAGAATAATCACATAAACTCAATAGGAGTCTTCTACAGATTAACACAATTAAGTCAACATAGAAGATGTATTGTAACGACATGCAGTAGTCCTCAGACTTGAGAGTACTATCGATCTTAAGTAGCTTGGCTATACTTTAATTATGTTCAATCATATGACTTAAGGATCATGTTACGACCATAATTGGGTACGAGTTGGACTACATAAAGTGAAACACTACTCAAGGAAGGATTTATCTCTTCATTGTAGAAGGTTAATATCACCGTAATTGGTAGTCAAGTTAAAGTCAAAGTCTCTGGCTAAAGTAAATCAGTTAATCGACAAATGTTATCCAATTGAATCAAGGACATTATTTAACTATAAATATAAATAGAGTTTTTGACCATTTACTACACTTTAGATATCTTAGTGATATAGTGATAACAAAAAGAAAATGTGCACAATTATCATTACAATGTGCAGCTTAATAAAGATTAGAAATTGAATATTGCCTAAATGATCTATAAGCAATTAAACTTGCGCTCGATACTATACTTCAACAAAATCTATATAGGCTTCAATATTTAAATTGTTTAAATATTGAGTGAGGACCTAATTTACACACCAAAGAGTCGCTTCAATATTTAAATTGTTTAAATATTGAGTGAGGACCTAATTTACACACTAAAGAGTCAACACAAATATTTTGTTAGTTAATTGGCAAGTTCGACCAATTTAAAATTGATTTATAAATGTTTTAAACTAATAATAAAATTAATAAAAATGTTTTATTAAATTTTTATGGCATTTAAATAATTTATTTAAAGCCTAAAAATTAATTAAAATGATGTTATTAGTTATATATTGATTTAATTAAGATATGGGGTTAAATTAATTAACTAAATAATTGATTTAATTGTTAAATCCATTAGACCCAAAGTCTGGAGAGCCCATACTAGGGGGCTAGCCATTGCAATGAGAAGAGGGAGCTAGGGACTTGATCTTTTAATCTAGAGAAAATGGTGCAAGATATTTGTCTTTTGATTCGCTATAAATGACGACATCCTTCATACCATCCATATACTAGCAAACCCTAGCATCTGCTGCAAATAATTGGTGACACCTTGTAGATGGAGTTGCATCTCATGGTCGAGGCCATAAAAGCTTGAGTTCGAAGAAGGAGATCTCTAACAGCCAAGGTGATGACAGTCAGCAGGATGTAATCCCTTGATAATAAGAGTAATACTTAATTTTAAGTAGAGCACTCATTTTAGTATCTTGTGGGATAGAATCCAAGATCTCTAGAACATAATTTAAAAATCTTACCACTTGAGCTAGTAGTTCTATACTATTGCCATCCATTGTATATATTCAACAAAAAATAAAAAATGTTCAGAATATATTATATATAAATATAAATTAAACAGTTAAATATATACATATATTTAATATAAACATTCAAAGAATTGGGTCCATAAGACAACTTCTATTCCTTCACCCAGGCCACTGTCTCTTATGGGTAGCCCATATAGCCTAGCACCTGATGTAGATGTGATCTTTCCTTCACATGAAGTGACCAACGATTTTATTACTTGGGTATCTGAAGAGCAAGCTTGGATCCATAAGGCTTCAAAAATGAGATACTCTCATATATGTGACACTTATCATAAGTATGTTGGTGAAAATGAAGGTGTGAGCAGTGTTTATATTATCATATTTCGATGCAAGGTCTGACCCTCTATCTTGAAGGTGAACTTAGTGACTTGAATGGGATTATTTTTACGGATGACCCTTAGAATAGGAAATTCTTATACAGTAGTGACTCTTCGGATTATGTTCATAACATTGCATCGCTATTTCTTGGATTAGTTCATGTCCTTGGACTTGATACATCAGATGATGGTAGTAGAACCTCTTCTTCTTGGGGGGCCTAGTATAGCTCTATTAGTAGTTTAGGACTGTTGCCCAACTCCTGTGTTGTAGCTAGAATGTTGTTGTATTTAGTCGATGAGGTGTTTGGTGCCTCACACCTGTAATAATTTCTGTAACAGTGGTACGGCTGCTATAAAACCGGCTTGCTTATGCAAAATAATAATATTTTGTTTTATCTGCAAAATATATATAATATTATAATTCGGCTTTAAATAAAAATAATATTTTTATACATATACTTTAGCTCACGGCTAAAATAAAAAAAGCTTTTACATTATAATAATTTCTTAATATAACTAAAATAAAAAGGTACAATTTTCAGTTTAAATAAAATAATAATTTCTGTATTCGGTCATCTTATTTTAAAAAAAACTTTTTTACATTTAAATTATATATATTGGTTTATACACACACACACACACACACACACATATATATATATATATATAGACACACACATAAATGTGTGTATGTATATACAATTATATGCACAGTTTTAATCTTTTTATCATTTGCTGATGGCTTTATTTCTTTAAAAACAGTTTTTTATATATTTGAATAAGTCAAATACATTAGATATTTAATTAATCAAATATATTTAAAATTAAAATTATGTTTATATATATATGAACTCTTCGGCTTTAAAAATAATAATTGTAAACCGTACATAGTTTTTAATATATATGTATATGCATGTATATATATAATCTAATAAACATATAATTATATATATATATATATATCAAATTAAATGGTGGTCGAAAAAAATATTAAATTAATAAATTTTATGTTTTCACACACACACATATACATACATACATACATACATATGTGTGTGTTCATTATATAATATTCTCATGGTAAATTATCATTACCTTTGACACTATACCGTATTAACCATAAATCACAATGGTTAATTATATACCTGTGTCATTTACTCATTATTTTTACCCTAGGCTAGTATCCCATGTTTATTATAGTTGTAATGTAATTATGAATGCGAACATATTATAAAATAAAATGTAAAATAAAATTAAGTTAATATAAAATTAAACAAAGCATATATTATAATTAGATCATAACATATATAATTATAAGTAACATCAAAAATTAATTAAATTAAAACTAAAATCTCAAACTCTTTTATTAATTACTACTAAATATGATTTAGTACAAAATTATTATTTATGTAAACACAAAATGTGATCTAGTGCAAATTAACAAAAATAATTTTTTATAGAAATTTCTACACATTTTATCCCCGTCAATGCATCTGATCCAAGACTAATTAATTGGGAACAAGTATGTAAAACTAAAAGTTAAGATGGATTAAGAATTATTAGCTTAAAAAACTTGAACAAAACTTTTTCATGTAACTGGTTATGGAAATTTTTAGATGGTAAATAAACAATATATAAGGAATCGCAAGAAACATTTTTTTTACTATAATGGCACTTATAAAATCTACAAATCTCACAACCATTGTATATTCTTTCTTTGGAAAGACTTAATTAATCTATTTGATATATTCAAACTTGGTCTCGAATATGAATTACACCGAGGAGATAGAACTGCTTTATAGGTTGATCCATGGATAACCTAATTGCCATAAAACATGAAACAATAGATATATTCCTAGTATTTGACAATGAATGCTCTGATTGAATAAAGTATCACTCTTGTTAGAAAAAAATGATCTCGTTGTTGAACAATTTAGATTGTTATAAGAATTTAAGTGTGATCTTACCTTTAACAATGATCTCATAGGAGAATCCTTCAGACAGTTTCAGATACTAATCTTAAAAATAGAAAATATAAATGTGAACCAACATCATGACCCTTTAACCTATTTGGTTATTCATCAATTCAATGTATAATTTTCTAGATTTTACTGGAATAAAATTGACTTACTTTAATAATAGTCTATGAAAAGCACACGCACGCCCAAAAACCAAAATTCACGTGGATCATGGTACATGATAAGCTGAACACGATTGAGCTTCTAAAATCTAAAATTCTGAACAATAATCTTTATTAATAGTTGTAATACATTTGGTGTCACACTTTTTTGGTATCAACGTAAATTATCAAAAATGCCCTTTTATAAATAATTATTAAATATTAAGATCGCTTAAAAATAGGATCTAATAAATAAATTTCCTTTACCAATTCAAAACGCACATCTATAAATATTATTGAAATCTCAATACCACTTAAAAATGAAATCTAACAAATAAACTTTCTTTTCAAAGTCGTTCTTTCTTAATTAATAATAGAAATAAAAATTCAAATTAATAAAAAATTAAATTTATTTTTTGCTAATTAACAATAAAAATGAAAATTCAAACTAACAAAAAATTAGATGTTTCAATTTAGAAAAAAATTAAAACTAACTGCATATTATTTTAACACAAAAAATGGCTAAATATTTATGCAAATCATATTTTTTCGAACGAGTTAAACATATACAATTTGTAAAAAACACAATTCACGCGCGAAGTGTGCATCATCATCACGTGCGAAGCACGTGCTGTAATGCTCGTATCAACAATTTATGTTGCTTTTGTAATTCTTCCCCAAAAACATCAAAAACGCCTGTGCT
The DNA here is from genome assembly GCA_030737815.1 of Allium fistulosum. Taxonomy (NCBI): domain Eukaryota; kingdom Viridiplantae; phylum Streptophyta; class Magnoliopsida; order Asparagales; family Amaryllidaceae; genus Allium; species Allium fistulosum. Next base: position 7,647,924 of record JASFAW010000015.1, read on the forward strand.
ATGGATACCACTACACACAAAACGTCATTAATATATTAATTAATCTATTTGGTTTCCAGTTAACTTCATTCCCTCACTTCTTTAATAATAGTTGTAATACATTTGATGTCATACTTTTTTGGTATCAACGTGAACTACCAAAAATGCTCCTCTACAAATATTATTAAATATTAATATTACTTAAAAATAGGATCTAACAGTTAATTTTTTTTATCAATTCAAAACACACTTATCTTAATATCACTTAAAAATAGGATCTGACGAATAAAAAATTTTCAAAGTCGTTTTTTTGCTAATTAATAACAAAAATAAAAATTTAAACGAATAAAAAATTAAATTCATTCTTTAGTAATTAATAATAGAAATAAAAATCCAAACTAACAAAAAATTAGATGGTACAATTTAGAAAGAAAAATTAAAACTAACTGCATATTATTTCAATGCAAAAATATGATTAAATATTTGTACAAATTTTATTTCTTTCGAACGAGTTAAACATGTACAATTTATAAAAAAATAATTCGATCTATCATCACGCGCGAAGCGCGTGGCGTAATGCTCGTAACAATTATTGGACTAATTTTAGATTTAACTATCCCCAAGGTCGAAAAAGCATTCTGGACATAATATACACTGTCGCTATCGGCTGTTTATACATGGATCGAAAAAATCAATGTATTTTTAATAGGGTAATTCTATTCCAACCCACAATTTTGCTTTGTAGCCCCCCCATTTTTCAATTTTTTCCGCATACCCCTTAGTTTGATTAGTATCCCCCGTATTTTCCAATTCTACCCCTTCACAAAACGTACGCACATTTTCCTTCTTCCTCTCGCACAGTTTTTCTTCCTCCCGAAGTCGCGACCCACAAATCGACTCCTCTGCAGCTAAGGTACGCCGCTACTCCACCTCCTTCTCAATTAGGGTTTGAATGTTTGTTGTATACTCTGCCTCAACATCCTATAGCTCCACAACAGTTCGAGTTAGGCTCATACTATGCGTCAATGTTGTTGTATAGTGGTTTGAATTTGAGTTAGGATGAATTAGGCTCCGCGTTAATTTGAGTTAGGCAACATCGCAAACTTAACATGAATTATACTCTGCGTTAATTTTTTGTAATCGCGATTTTTTTTTTTTGCTGTAAACAGTTTACCACGCAGGCCACATGCGTGGTAAAAATGCGAACCACGCATGGACACTGCGTGGTAAAAATGAATACCACGCGAAAACTATACGTGGTATTCATTTCTACCACGCACTGGCCTTGCGTGAATGGCATTTTTACCACGCATTTTGCCTGCGTGGTAAACTGTGTGCAGCAAAAAAAAAATTTCTAGACAACCTCTAATATTTACTGGTTACGAATATGGTCGTGCTAATTGGTTTTTCTAAACTTGATTACAGATGGATAGAGCACGAATGACCGCTTCAGAGCGAAAACGGAGAATGATGCAAAGGGCCGGAGGTACTAGTGCAGACATGAAAACTGATAAGTCCGCCGTAGTTGAAGCTGGAGATGATACGGGAGAGGAGCAGCAAGAGACAGATGCAACCGATTATGAAATTGTTGGCCGGGAGCGGAGTGATCAAGGAGATGAGGGAGATGAGAGAGGTGATCAAGGAGAAGAGGGAGATCAGGGAGGTGAAGAAGGAGATGACACAGGGGATGATTCACATACTAGTACTGACAACGAGACAGATGACGAGTCTGAGAATGAGGAGTCCAACAATGAAGGCGAGGAAGATGTAAACGAGAAAGGTGGACCGAGAATTGATGATGTGATTAGAGAGTTTGATACTCACGTTGCTTCAATGATATGGATTGGTCAGGTATGTACCAAATATTTATTCTACAACAGTCATATGGATAGTATGTGTTTGCTAATTCTACTGTTTATTCATGTAGGAACGATCACCGCTCACTTGTGTTAACCATGCACAAAAGGTGTTCGAGTGGAAGATTCCAGATAATGCTACAAGATTCAAAGCAATCATTGACGCGTCTGGCTTGTTTTCTATTGTTAGCACTTGCTACAAGAGTGTTAACAAGAATTTAGTATCAGCTTTTGTAGAACGTTGGTATCCTGAGACAAATACCTTCCATTTACCATTCGGTGAGATGACTATAACTCTCGATGATGTTGCTTCTTTATTGCATATACCAGTGGAAGGTAAGCCCGTACAGAGCATGGGGTATGAAATGGAACAAGCAGTCAATATTGTTTCGAAGTATCTCGGCATTACCAAAGCAGAAGCTAGATTGGAAATGAATGAGAGGGTTGGGTATAAAATAAGTTTGTCTAAATTATACGATATTTTTGAAGATGTTAATGATGATTGGACAGATCGAGCAGTTAGGCGTGCTGCTCGTGCTTATCTTCTATTCCTTCTCGGTAACACGTTGTTTGCAGATAAAAGCAAGTCTCATGTGCATATTTCACTGTTGGATCCACTAAAACATTTGGATGTAGTCAATACTTATTCTTGGGGATCAGCAGCACTCGCATTTCTATACAGGCAGCTTGGGTTAGCGACTCGTATGGGTGTGAAACAGATTGCAGGCTTCCTTTGCTTACTAGAGTCATGGATATTTGAGCACTTTCCATGCTTTCATCCGTCCACTAATCTGTACTATGAGACTTTACCCCGTGCAGCTCGGTGGAATCCATCTACAGACTGTGGTGCGTCAGTCATTGATTATCGCATATTCCTGGATACTATTCAGATTGAGCAGGTAATTATATCTATTTTTTACGATGTATTTGGACTATAATGATGATGATGTTAACTATTTCTTTGAACAGGTTATTTTTGATCCTTATATATTCGCACGACAATATCATCCATTTCATCCTATAGCTTGGTATAGTGGCTGCGTACTCTGCCTCAATGTTGTGGAGCCTTATCATCCCGATAGAGTACTTAGACAGTTTGGCAGAGTTCAGAACATTCCAATGCCTCCTATTCCTCCAGTAGCAACAAATGCACGTCGAGGTTCAACTTCAACCACATACACTCGAGTGCGTTATCAATTTCTAGAAAGTATATGGGAGAATTGGTACAATCATGTGATTGCAGAGGCCCGTAGATCCATACCACTTCAAAATTCTTTCATGAGTTGCACTGAAGACTTTATGGAGTGGTATCGGGAGCATAGTGTTTTGCGTGTTCAAAATCCAGCAAGATTACCTGCCGATGTACAGATTGGAGCTCCACATTTTCAGCCGACCTATGACCAACTCTACGCGGTATGAATCGTTTCATTTACAATTATGACACTTAGTTTACAATAGTTTATTTTAAATTTAATTTTTTTTCGCAGACCCTACATGATGTGCACGGTCTTTTGGATGGAGCTAACCCTCAAGTTGATAGTGCCAGAGTCGCCGCATCACGCTACATTCGTCGTCAAGTTTAGTTACTTCTGAAATTGTTGTATGGTTTAGTGAAATTTTTTGGATTGTATGGTTAATTGACTTTTTGGAATAGGCTATGTATTGTAACAAATTTCTGTTTGAACTGGTGGTCGAATTGTTGTATGAAACTGTGTACCAAAATGGGGTATGAAATGTATGTTGTTTGCATTATGAAATGTATGTTGTTTGCATTCTGAAACTGTATGTTTGCGATTAAAAAATTTGCCAAACTATATTTTTTTCAGTCTCTGTGTGTACCACGCACTGCAAGAACGTGGAACGAAGAGAAACCACGCGTTGAGTCTACGGGGAATATGAAGAACGACGTAGGAACTCTGCGTGGTTAAGGACGAACCACGTTGTGAACAAACGAGGATAAAGCACATACCACGTTCATGTTTCCCGTACTGGAACCATATTCACGTGTGGTTGGTACGTGGTTACTTCATATAGGGGAAAAATATAATCTGTGCAGAACAGTGAACCATAATCTATCCACACCATAAAATATAAGTCAATTTCATTCATTCAATGCAGTTATACAACCGTTCAACATATTCATATCAAATGTCAATAACATTAAAGTAAAAAACAACTACATCCATTCGGCATATTCATTTCTTTCATCCCACGCTTGTCTTCGGTCGGTGAGCACGTACTCCCATTTACTTGCATCCACATCACGAGCTGTGAACCATTTCGAATAAATTGGTGGAACCGGGTGTTTGGGCTCCAGTTTCACCTACAAGTTAGAGTATACAATTTCAGTTCAAGTTTAAGTTAAAATGACGAATGGCAGAGTTAGTTTGTATGTTACATACCTGCACAAAATGATCTTGGTTTACAAAAGCTATTCCGATTTCAGTGCGTTGTATCGGCGGGGGCACTTTACCTTTCAACGGTGGTATTGTCAGCATGAGTCTTTCACTAATATTGAATACTACAACGTTGTATCTAGTTGCAATGAGACAACCAACATCGGGCATTGACATCCACTTTTCTATCGGCGCAAACCCTTCACCTTCATGTTTAATGCTATTGAGAAGTGTAGTAGTTCTGTCATGCTCAACGAAAACACGAGCGTATAAACTCTGATTTTCGTATAATTCTTCGTACAAATCCCGTCTAATTTGGTCCCAGCTAGATTCACCCATACCAAGCAAAGCCGCGACGCACCTATATCCACAGTTACCATCTGATCGGACGTCAATAATATCAGTAACAAATGCCTTCATCGCCAACGGTATTTGGGGCAAATACGTTTTCATGCCAGCGGTTAGTTCTTCTACCTGGGAAATAAGGTGACAAGTAAAGTGAATACTATACTAATATATGTATGCAAATAACATGCAAGTTTTTTACGTACCTTCTTTGGTTTTCGAATAGGAAGTTTATCGACACGAGCTTTTTTTGAAGTACACGAACTTTGACTGTAGACACTTTGCACAAGCTCAAATGATGAAGGCATTCTTTTAGTTGAATTATTAGCACTTTTTTTGCTTTCTCTTCCACGTGTTTTTATTTTGCTTTTTGGTGATGCGAGGGACGAAGTCTGGGGTTCAACAACTTCCAACATCTTCTTATAAATTTGCATTTGGTATGGGGTATCCATCTTTTTAACATCATTTAAAAGAATCTCCATTTTTTCTACAACACCAACATCTTTCTTTCCACTAATTTCAACAAGATGAAGTCTTGTCCAATGAACATCAATCATTTCAAGGGATATGACGGCACCAGGCCCAAGATGTGCTAACTCATGCGCACAAGGCAATCCATGTGTTCTACGAACAACACATCCACATAGCAATTTGTCCTCGCCAACATCTTTTACTCTCTGTATTTCTGAATGAATCAAATCCAGTGCCTTGATAGAAATAAAACCTCTTAAATTTTTGAATTCCCGTATATGAAATATGTGCTTTACTTTTGTTAAACTTTGCTCGAATGACGCTTTAAGTTCAGTAAACGAGAGTTCCAATAATGAATGCATCTTCATCCAAGCTTGTTCGAAATTACATTGACAACTAGCTAAATGTTTCTTCAATTTTGAATGAGCGGATTCGGCCCTGCATATGCCACAACAATATTATTATAAAAAAATATGACTATTTGAAATAGATATTAATAATAGTATGAAAGATAAGTACCGATTAGAAGTATAATTTCCAAAATGCTTGTAATCATCCATCCATGCTTGAACAAATCGGTCTTTGTATGGATCCAACCAACTATCGTGAATATACTTCAGAAGTGAACTATGCTTCGTGTACTTTTCATGTAACAGTTGCAAATTTTCATTGTACACAACTATATTTTTTGAACAAACAAGTTCATTCCAATCAAATAAAAATGACTTCTTCTCCTCAACTTCCATATCTTTCACTTTTTTTTGCATAAACGTTAGAACATTGTTTTTAATGTGCCACGTGCATAACATATGAGCGGAGGTTGGAAAAACAACTCCAATAGCATTAACTAGCGCTGATTCCCTATCAGAAATGAATACCGATGGCAATTCCACTTCACAATCAAGCAAAATAGATTTCAATCGTTCTAGGGTCCATACATAATTTTCTTCAGTTTCAGCAACTAAGTACGCAATCGCGATACAGAATGTAAGATCGGTGCAAGTAACACCAACAACCTCAAGTAACGGCATTCTGTACCGATTGGTCTTATATGTGCAGTCTAATATGATAACTCGGGGAAAGGTGCGTAGAAAATCCAAGCTAGTTGGATGAGCCCAAAAAACGTCTTTAATAATATCTGTTCCGTCAAGTGTTTTACGGTGCCATTCAAAATAACCAAACTCTTTCAATTTACTAAGCAAATATTGAACTTGAGATCGCCCTGCTCGTTCAATAGCATTTTGAGCTCGGATAACATTGTATATGGTTTTGATTGTCGTACAATTTGCAGGATCATTTCTTTTGATGGTGTGTAAAATTTCTTTTGCTTTTACCATGTTCCTATGCATCTCAATAACTAACTTGGTCTCATGTTCACTTAGTCGACCAATATACGAATGTCCTTCGTTGTTCTTTAATTCCGAATGATTATGAACACCATTAACAACATGCAATCGCCAATCATCTAAAGTAGGAAGTTTCTCACCTCTGAGTCTAAAAGGGCAATTGCATTTTTTCGTCCCGGTCTTTCGGAGATTCTTCGGGCTTTTGTCTTTTCTCTTCTTGTACAGACCGCTTCGTTCACAAGCAAACATAATTCTTGGCTTTTTGGTTGATGCACCAGTATCTGATTTTAGAATAATGATAACAAAACCAAGACGTTTTCCCGTATCACGAACCCAATCAACTAATTTGTTCCTTGAAGGAAATATCTGAAATACAAATGTAAAATGAAGTGTAAGTAATATACAAGGAAAAGTATGACGATTAATTTATACAAAAAATGTTTCACATTACTCTTACATCATATGTCGTAAACTCATTAGAATAATCCAACACCATTTCGTCGCAAGTTTCTTCATCACTTGAAAATGGTACGATCTGCAAACAGAAGTAGCACACAACAAAAATGTAAGAACGACAATAAAATTAGACAACAAATAAGTCAATTTGCAAAACTGATTCTGACAACCACATCCTCCATTGCGTGGTTGTTCATCTAATCACGTAGAGAGTATACGTGGTTGTGTAGATTACCACGTTGTGGCTCTGCGTGGTTGTGTATGTTTCCTCACTTTTTCATTACGAGGTTACTACCTTATCCTAGTAGCATTCTAACGGGAATTAATAGCATTCCCATCTAATTCGCATCAGCGACTCTGGGAAAGAAAAACTGAAAAAAATTGATAAAAACATGATTTTCTGACAAACCTGCTGTGATTGGGATATAGTTTCGTCATTCTCTTCAAAATCCATCAATTATTTGTTTGAAAATCAAACTTTTCTAAAGAATTTTGTAAATTAGGGTTTTTGGCTCTGTTAGTGGAATGCTGAAAGCAAGTTACGTTTGCAAAAAGTTCCTTAAGGGTAATTTAGTCATAATAATTTTATTTATTATCGGGGGGCTACAAAGCAAAATTGTGGGTTGGAATAGAATTACCCTTTTTAATAACATGACTAAAGATATCGCTTCTGTCATCCTTTTTACTGCTTGACACGTTTCTATATGGACAGGATCTAGAAGGAAGAATCCAAAATGGAGGAATCAAGAACAGTTTAGGACTAGCTTGTAAGCAGTAAAGGACTCGCTTAACCATCCAAAACTGTGGACCTATGTGTTGCCTTCTAGACTGATGTGAATCGGCATAGATCCAGATCAGACTGCCATGCACAAAATTATTACACCCGCAAGGAGCACAGCCACTATATACATCATCCAAAACTGTTCAGTTGCTGCATTGGCCGGCTGGATTTTGTGCGCGTGACATTATATATCTGATCGTGTTATGCCTGTTCAGGATCACATCAACTACAGCAAAACGTTTGTTCTCACTGTTAGCTTTTCATTCCATGATAGGCAAGCTCTTTCTGCCCTGTCTTTCAATGCGTTGTTATTTCCTCACCTCAGTCCATCTCACCGTAGGAGTTCAGTCCGATTAACCATCCAAATTCAACTTCTAACCACATCAGATTGGCTTCAGTTTAGGCCAACATGCTTCAGCTCATCGCAGTACACTTCAGTCTCGAACCAGCTAGCCTACTTTGTATCTTCTTAGTTTATACATGTTTGGGTCAAGTTTATCTTGCTTTGTTAGCTTGTTTGCATCTGCTCTTGTTAGGTTGGATATGCCTGCAACTTTAGCCATGCTTGATTCATGACTACAACTTTGGTTTTTCAGCTTCACTCAGGCATAATTGAGTCTGCATGCTACTGACTATATGCATGTGCACCCTTGTTGCAGCTCGTCCCAGGCATAATTGAAGTTCAACCTTCTGCTATCGCATGTTTCTGATACTCACTGACATGTACAGTTTGTGCATGCCTGTGCGACATCTTCAGTTGGCATCACTTTGTCGCATGCACATCAATACATCTCAAGGGAAGGAAAAGGCGCTGCATTTTATTTTCCTATATAGCCAACTCTGGTCACTTGTCACCATGCGTGTACAAGTGAACATCTGAACTGATAACAATCCTTGTCAGTATGAATACATGTTCAATCATTCAATTGCACACATATGCTGATCCTGATCATAACTGAAAACAATAGTTCTTGATTAGACAAATACCATATTGAGTTATGATTCTTGACGTATGTACCAATCCATATTACAAGTGTAGTTGCATGGCCAGTCCTAGGACTTAGGGTCTGTTCAAAAAATATATATGAGCCTTTGGCATTCGTATGGAAAGATATATATATATATATATATATATATATATATATATATATATATATATATATATATACCAAAATTCAAAATATTAGTGGCCACTAAAGATGCCTCGGTTATTTGAAGTAGAGGCACAAAAACAAACTAAAATGCCTATACTAGTATGGGAGGGTAGTTAGTAATGGCCCCAAAAAGTCAAGCCCCTAATTATTATCAAGGGCAAATAGTACACCTGAATCGTCCCTATTGTCTTTAAATATACATAGCTCTAATATAAATAACATTCTTTTAGGATAATAACCAAAAAATAAACACTCGTTTAATTCAAGCAGAACTATATAAAGCAAAACTGAGGTAAATATTGTAGCATATTTAATTTAAGCAGAACTATATAAAAGCAAAATTGGGTCAAATATTATAGGATTCGAAATTTTCAAAGACTTTGATAGTAATAACATTTCACAATAGTAAAATATAAGTATATAACAGTTTACAACAACACATCTATTTTGGTTACAACATATTATAAAAATTGAACATTATTTCTGTCAACTTATGGTTTTCATTTGATTTGGATCACTAGCAACAATCGGTTTAGGGTGAATCTTCTAAAGCATGGAAATAACTTATTGTCTTTCATGGACCTCACTCAATTCAATTAAAGAAAGCATAACATGAGTCTGCAGTTGAGCAACACACACTTTGTTAATACATGAACAGAGTTGATATATAAAAAAAAGGATAAATTTTTAATTTGGCCAGCTTTAAAAACCAATTACAATTTTAGACCTGTTTAATAACTTATTACAAAAATAGACCACTTTGATCACATCAGCGTCACATGTACTGGAGACATCTCAAATGCCGCCAATACAAAAAAAAATAATTCTTTAAAGATAGTTGGCGGCATTTCAAATGCCTCCGGCGTGCGGCATTTGAAATGCCGCCCAAAGTTATTATATTTTTAAAAATAGGTCGCGGCATTTGAAATGCCGCGAACTATTTAAAGAAGAAAAAAAATGAACTGGCGGCATTTGAAATGCCGCCAGTACACGTGGCGCTGATGTGACACAAAGTGGTCTACTTTTGTAATAAGTTATAAAACTGGCTAAATTTGTAATTGGTTTTTAAAAGTGGCCGAAATTAAAATTTTATCCATAAAAAAAAGATAAAACTTATGGTTATTTCATAGTTTTCTCATTGGATTTTAAACACAAATCCCATAAGGGCGAGTATAAACTTTATGTACCCAAAGCTTAGTTGTTACAATATAACAAAAGTGTGCAAATTTTTAATTAAAATGGATTTCTTTCCAGCTCCAAACCGCTAAGATATAAGAGATTGGTATAAACAACCAAGCCAAACAAGGATGTGGACCAGATATGTTTGTATTTTTCTTTTTCATTTCAATGAACTAAGCTTATCACTGACCTTCCCATAATCTTTTTACATGATGGGAATATTTTGATAGTAATGCATAGTATGGTAAAGTGGACATGATGTATAGAGATGTATACTCTATAGAACAGTGATCATAACAACCATTGACAGCTAAAATTATAATTTATTTTCTATAGCAACCGTACCCAAAGTAAGTTCATACACCACAGGTTGAGAACCTATCCAAATCAACATATCTCAATGGTTCGATGTTCACAATTTTGTTTAAAGAGATTAAGTGGTCGCTAATCCACTTTTAAATAAGCATGCTCATTGGAGCGAAAGATCGCGACCATGCCCACTGAGCAACTTTCAAATATACAACCATCTAGTCTCTCTCATTCATAAATGTTCACTATCCAGAAAAACCAAATGATACAAAATTTGCAATCAATAAAACAATATTGTAATAGGCAAACAATGAAGATTAGTAGATGAATAACATATTCATTTTCTTAAACAAATCTTATGCTCCTACTTATGTTGATTAAATGAGCCTTAAATTTTAACAGTCACTGTTAGCTTCAAAATATAATAAAATTTGGTGGTGGTAATGAAAGAATTATATAATAAAATCATTACACATTGGCTGGAAGGATATCAAACTTGCCACCATTTGCTCAAAAGCATCATCAGCTCAGCTCCTTTGTTCATTTAGAACCAATTCATGTGCCTCAGCATGGTCGGGGTTTATCGATAATGTTGTTTTCCCCTTTTTAATGAAAAATATTAAATACTCAGTAAAAAATTGAAAATTAAACTTGGGGAGCAAGAAATAGCACTAGCCACAAACTATATGCATAAGAAAATTGAGATTGAAGAAAATGTTGTTGGAATTCCTAAGTACAAAGTGTAAATGAAATACACTTGTCCCACATCGCCAAATATAAAAACAAAGCCAAGTATATTAATAGCTTCCTGATGAAGGGGTTGGAGTCTAGGGGCACCCAAATGTATGCTTCGTTGCAAGGAGGGAGATCATGCATCACCAGCACACGCGCACCGCCACCGTTCGTCCGGTCGGTTTGGATCTAATATGATCCTAATTTTACTGCAAAACTGGGCCGGGTTTTTTAACAGTTGCAGGCTATACGAACAGACGCGACTGTTTATAAGCGGACGCGGATTAACTGAGGAGGTGCGACTTCTGAAGCGGGCACGAACCGTTAGACGCGAGCGGGTGCGACCTGACTGAAGAAGCGCGGGTGAACAGAAGCGGGCCACACTCGAACAGATACTAGGAGCAGGCGGGTGCGATCCGTTAACGAGCAACAGCGTTCAAAAGACAGCGGGTGCGACCCGTCAAGCGGACGTGACTGTTTGAAGGGATGCAGACGAAATTATAAATAAAAGAGAATCCTGATCACATTCTCATTCCATTCTTGTTCTAATTTCTTCTGTTCTTCTTCTCTAATACTCTATACAATATATCACAGAGTTGACATACTCATTACAATCTCGTGCAGATTACGTCTGTTGTATCTTGGGAAACTTTAAATAAAGTCTTAAGGAAATTGTTACGACAAGCCTCAGACGGAATTTCCTTCTTCAATCGGTTCGATTTATAATTGATTTATATTTCTATCATTGTTTTCTACATTGTGCTGTTTCTGTAAATAGTATTACGTTTGATCTATCGCTATAGTTATTGCTATAGTTGTTAGTTTGTTGTTGTAATTTAATTACGACATAATTATTGCTTAAATTAGCTAATACAGACTTCCAAAGTAGTGGAAATCTGATTGATAAACTTATGAGACGAGTTTATAATTGATTATTCTCTGTTTTGGTATACTAGACTTATAACATCTTAACACTTTCCTGTTTTAACTAAAACAGAGATGGTAATAGTAGAGCTCTCAATAAAGGCTACTACACACAACAGGCCCGATCCTTTCAAAGGAGATGGTGACGACTTTTTAACATGGTAGAATCAGATGTTATTTTACCTCACCACACTCGGTCTGCAACAGTATCTCGAGGAGGAGGAACCGATTCCTGCACCAGGCAAGGAATCAGATGTTGCTACGTGGAAACATTCAGATTTCCTATGCAGAAACTATATTCTGAATTGTCTCGACAAGGTGCTATACAAAGTGTATCAACCTCTAAAGACAGCAAAAGCACTCTGGAATGCACTTGCCACGAAGTACAAGACGTAGAATATCAGTCTTAAGAAATTCATTGTAGACAAATTCATGGACTACAAGATGGTCGACTCCAAACCGGTGACTGCTCAATTGCATGAACTGCAAATCATCATTCATGAACTTGAAGCGGAAGGTCATAAGGTTGGAGAATCGTTTTTGGTTGAAGCCATCACGGGAAAACTGCCGCCGTCATGGAGAGACTACCGCAACTATCTAAAGCATAAAAAGAAAGAGATTTCTTTGCAGTACCTCATCGTACGATTAAAGATTGAGGCAGGTAACCGCGGAATTACCAAACAAAGCGAGGAGGTGGTAACAGAAGGGTCGAAGAACAAGAATAAAGTCCAATTCAACAAAAAGAAGAACTTCTCAAAGAAGAGGAAAGCTCCTGATAACAAACCCAAAGATAATAAAACCAAGAAGTTTAATGGTGAATGTTGGGTTTATGGCAAAATAGGACATGCCGCTAGAGATTGCAGACACAAGAAGGAACGCAACTCAGAGGCAAACATAGTTGACAACATGGAAGTGGACGAGTCCAACTTTTCAGCAGTTATATCTGAATGCAATTTGGTTCAGAATCCTAACCAATGGTGGGTGGACACAGGAGCTACTCGTCATGTCTGCTCTGATAAATCCATGTTTTCAACATATCAAAAATTCGATCAGGAAGAAAAACTCTACATGGGTAATTCTGCTGTTTCCATGATCGAAGGTAGTGGCACGGTAATACTCAAGTTTACTTCTAGAAAAACTGTCAAGTTGAATGACGTGCTCCACGTTCCAGACATACGCAAGAATCTGATCTCTGGTTCAGTACTATCAAAGAAAGGATTCAAAATGGTGTTCGAGTCAGATAAGATGGTTCTGTCCAAAGTTGGAATGTATATCGGAAGGGGATATTTATGTGATGGCCTATTTAAGGCAAATGTAGCCGTTATCGGCAATAAAACTATGTATTCTGATTGTGTTATTAATAAAATTGAAGTTTCTTACTTGCTTGAGCATGAAATTTTACTATGGCATGATAGATTGGGACACGCAAACTTCCGAAAAATGAAAACATTATCAAACTTGGGATTAATTCCGAAATTCCAAGTAGATAAGAACTACAAATGTGAGACATGTGTAGAAGCAAAAATGGTTAAAAAAACCGTTTCAATCTGTTGATAGAAGCACCGAACCACTAGGTTTGGTTCATACATATTTATGTGATTTCAAATCGTTACCTACAAGAGGTGGGAAAAAGTACTTTATCACATTTATTGACGATTGTACGCGATATTGCTATGTATATCTTTTGAATAGTAAAGATGAAGCAATTTCATCATTTATAAAGTACAAGGCTGAGGTAGAAAATCAGTTAAATAAAAAGATCAAGATATTGAGATCTGATCGAGGTGGAGAATATGAATCACCATTTGAACAGTTCTGTGCCGAAAATGGTATAATTCATCAAACAACAGCTCCATATTCACCACAACAAAATGGTGTAGCCGAGAGGAAGAATAAAACGTTGAAAGACATGATTAATGCCATGCTTTTAACATCTGGTCTACCGACGAACTTGTGGGGGGAAGCCTTAAATATGTCTAATCACATATTAAACTAAGTCCCTCATAATAAAACAGGAACAATTCCATATGAGTTATGGAAAGGACACAAACCAAGCTTTAAATACCTCAAAGTGTGGGGGTGCTTGGCAAAAGTTCCAGTTCTGCCTCCCAAGAAAGTCAAACTTAGACAAAAAACGGTAGATTGCTACTATCTAGGGCCAGCCCAAAATAGCAGTGCCTACAGATTTTTGGTATTCAAGTCTGATATAGTTGATGTTCATGTAAATACAATCATGGAATCAAGAGATGCCTCATTCTTTGAAGATGTGTTTCCGCACAAAAGGAATGAAGGGAATAATGTCCCTAAAAGGACAAGAGAAGAATCAAGGAATTCACAAGAAGATGAAACTCGTCATGAGATTGAGGAAGTTGAACCAAGAAGAAGCGTAAGGGCTAGGACTTCCAAGACATTTGGTTCGGATTTTTTCACATATGTGTTAGAACATGAACATCAACGTACAAGGAAGCAATGTCATCTTCTGAATCTTCATGTTGGAAAGAAGCAATCCAAAGTGAGATTGATTCAATTCTAAGTAATAAAACTTGGGAAATTGTTGATATTCCACCTGGAATAAAACCTATTGGCTGCAAATGGATTTTCAAAAAGAAAATGAAAGCAGATGGCTCTATCGACAAGTATAACGCCAGATTAGTAGCCAAAGGATATCGTAAAAAAGAAGGAGTAGACTTCTTTGATACATATTCGTCGGTAACACGAATAACCTCGATAAGAATGCTAATAGCAATTGCATCGATCTATAATCTAGAAATTCATCAAATGAATGTAAAGACAGCGTTCTTAAATGGAGATCTCGATGAGGAGATCTACATGGAGCAACCTGAAGGTTTTGTTTCCAAAAGAAATGAAAACAAAGTCTGTAGATTAGTAAAATCATTATACAGACTAAAACAAGCTCCAAAACAATGGCACGCAAAATTTGATAGTGTCATGATGAGAAATGGTTTTCGTATAAATGAATGTGATAAATGTGTTTATTATAAACAAATTGGACAATCATATGTGATGATTTGTTTATATGTAGACGATATGTTAATATTTGGTCCAAATACTCAGGTAATAGAGACCATAAAGAAGATGTTAATTAGCAATTTCGATATGAAAGACTTAGGAGTTGCAGACGTTATTTTGGGAATCAAAATAATAAGAACACCTAATGGAATTGAATTATCTCAGTCACACTATGTAGACAAAGTGATTGAAAAATTCCAAGACTATGGAATTAAAGGAGTGAGAACACCTTTTAATCCATCAGAAGTACTGCATAAAAACACTAATGAAAGTGTAATGCAACTGGAATACTCTCGTGTAATAGGATGTCTCATGTATCTCATGAATTGCACAAGACCAGATATAGCCTATGCAGTAAGTCGACTGAGCAGGTATACAAGCAATCCAGGAAAGGAACACTGGAAAGCACTAATGAGAGTGCTTGGATATTTAAAAAATACCACAAATTATTCCTTACATTATGGAAAATATCCTGCCGTCTTAGAAGGATATAGTGATGCAAACTGGATTGCTGATTCAGAGGAATCAAAATCAACAAGTGGTTATGTCTTTACCTTAGCAGGGGCAGAAGTGTCATGGAAATCAACTAAACAAACATGCATAGCTCGATCCATTATGGAATCAGAGTTCATCGCTTTAGATAAAGCAGGCGAAGAAGCAGAATGGCTTCGTCATTTTTTAGAAGATATTCCATTTTGGCCTAAACCTGTACCGGCCATATGAATACACTGTGATAACCAAGCTGCGCTAAGCAGAGCGCACAACTTCGTGTATAATGGAAAGTCACGACACATTCGTCGACGCCATAACACAGTTAGGCAGTTACTCTCAAATGGAACTATTTCCATAGATTATGTGAGAACAAATGATAACCTAGCGGATCCATTTACTAAAGGTTTATCAAGAGAGAAAATTGACTGTGCATCGAGGGGAATAGGTTTAAAAGCCTAAACCACCAAGAGTTATCTTATACGGAAACCTATCCTAGCGATTGGAGATCCCAAGGACTAGGATCAATAGGAAAACCAGTTCTGAGTAACTCAAAGACGTAATGCATTTGCTTGGACATAGTCCAACTCCATTCCTATGGTGCACAATATAAATGCATGCCTACAGAAGTATTTAAAGGTTAAAACTATGTTTTTTAATGATGACCATATCTTGGAAATAACAAGTGGGGTATATGTAGGATACTCTTAATGGTTGCGATCACCTATATTAGTGTGAGCTGGGTCGGCTCTATGAGAATATTAAAGGCTTATATTTTCTATAAACACTCGCAGAACCAAAATTGTTCAGGACCAAAATGAACACAACCAAGAGATTGGATGTGAAGGGAAATAATTCTTCGTAAAACTGATTGTTTGGATATACAATAAAGGCCGACGGTTTAAGATGAAATAATTCACCGATTAGCCAAGTAGATCTGATAAGTTTTAACTAGGGAAAGTTCAAAGTGAAATATCTACTTATCCATGATAAAGCATTATTCCATATGTACTCTGTGATATTTCGCTTTGTGTGGGGGAAAAGTATATTATCATTTATGTGGGGGATTGTTGGAATTCCTAAGTACAAAGTGTAAATGAAATACACTTGTCCCACATCGCCAAACATACAAACAAAGCCAAGTATATTAATAGCTTCCTAATGAAGGAGTTGGGGCCTAGGGGCATCCAAATGTATGCTTCGTTGAGAGGAGGGAGATCATGCATCACCACCATACACGCGCGTGCCGCCGCCGTCCGTCCGTCCGAATCGGGCCGGGCCGGGCTCGGGTTTGAGTCTAATATGATCCTAATTTTACTGCAAAACTGGGCCGGGTTTTTTAACAGTTGTAGGCTATATGAACAGACGCGACTGTTCATAAGCGGACGCGGATTAACTGAGGAGGTGCGACTTCTGAAGCGGGCACGAACCGTTAGATGCGAGCGGGTGCGACCTGACTGAAGAAGCACGGGCGAACAAAAGCGGGCCGCACCCGAACAGATACTAGGAGCAGGCGGGTGCGACTCGTTAACGAGCAGAAGCGTTCAAAAGACAGCGAGTGTGACCCGTCAAGCGGACGCGACTATTTGAAGGGATGCAGACGAAATTATAAATAGAAGAGAATCCTGATTACATTCTCATTCCATTCCTGTTCTAATTTCTTCTGTTCTTCTCTCTACTGCTCTATACAATATATCACAGAGTTGACATACTCATTACAATCTCGTGCAGATTACGTCTATTGTATCTTGGGAGACTTTAAATAAAGTCTTAAGGAAATTGTTACGACAAGCCTCAGACGGAATTTCCTTCTTCAATCGGTTAGATTTATAATTAATTTATATTTCTATCATTGTTTTCTACGTTGTGCTGTTTCTATAAATAGTATTACGTTTGATCTATTGCTATAGTTATTGCTATAGTTGTTAGTTTGTTGTTGTAATTTAATTACGACACAATTATTGCTTAAATTAGCTAATACAGACTTCCAAAGTAGTGGAAATCTGATTGATAAACTTATGAGACGAGTTTATAATTGATTATTCTCTGTTTTGGTATACTGGACGTATAACAAATGTTACCCATGAGCATACTAGAATAGACAAATAAACTATTTTGTTATATACCCATGAGCTAATCTGGTTACTTGCACAATATGCAAAAAAATAGCCATTTTATATGTAAATTGAGCTATTTCATCACTCACTTTATCATGGCTCTACCTCATTCAAATAGGAACATGTACCAATAAATTGCCTCTAAAATTGATAGCTTGGTCTGCTTGGTAAGATGATAATATTCAAATATAAAATACTTATTATGTACAAAGTAAAAATGAAGATAAAAACATAAGAAAACCACCTTTAATATCTTAAGTTTGTATTTTAATATAAAATAAATAAAATAAAAACATTGGTGGAAGTTATCTTCAATAGCAAATAGAATTGATTTTAGAAGAAGATAGACAAGAGGTTGGAGAAGAAAAAACGATTTTTTTTCTTATAATGAGAAAACTTTATTAGTAAACTTTATTACAAAAGTTCGTATTTTTTTCTTCTTTTTCTTGCATCTAAAATGAGCGAATCCACCTCTATTTATAGGAGTTCATATGTTATATAAACGGTGAAGATTCACTTAATCTAATGGTTCTACATAAATATCTCCTAAATATTCTATCATATAATTTCAAATATATTATTCCATAAAATATCTCCTAAATATTCTCTCATACAATTTCAAATATATTATTCTATATATTCTAGATTCTAGATATTTCTTATATGAGAAATCTAAATTGCAAAATTAAATTTATTTCCAATACCCCCAAACTTGATTATCCTCAGCTCTTTCATTTTTCTTGTAAGCCAGTAGTAAGGTACCATCTTCTTGACTTCTTTTATAAATGTAATTGGCCTTCTCTTCAACTTTATTGTTGTTAGGAGCTCTACATTCAAAAGCATAATGTCCAATATTTTCACAATTGTACCATTTAATGCATGCCTTGTCATTGACTTTGAATTTCCTCTCCCACGACCTCTTGTTGATCTTTCTCCTCTTTGGTTGTTGTCGTTATTTGGTCTCCAACCTCGTCTTTGTCCATATCCATGATTTCTTGCTCGTTCTTGACCACAACTTCATCTTTGTTGGCTTCGATTGTTTCTTCCTTTTTTGAATCAATTCATGTCTTGAGTACTTGCTCCACAATCTCTTCCTTCTTCCTTTTCTTTTCTTCATAAGCTTGCACTGAACCGAGAAGTTCCTATATTGCTATGACCTCCAAGTTTTTTGTCTCTTCGATGATGGTGACAATATGTTCGAACTTTGAAGCTAATGATCTAAGAATATTCTCCATAATTCTTACATCGTTTAACTTCTCACCGTTTCTTTTTAGGTTATTAGTAACCGTTAAAACTCTTGATAAGTAATCAGAGACAAGTTCTTCTTCTTTCATATGCAAAGTTCCAAACTCTTCTCTTAAAGTTTGAAGACGTACCTTTTTGACTTGATCAGCTCTTTTGTAAGACATTCGAAGCTTCTTACATGCCTTTTTGGTTGACTTTGATCTCGAAACTTCCTCAAAAGTATCATCATCCCATGCTTGATAGGTTAGACAGAGAGCCTTCTTGTCTTTCATACTTTAGTTTCTCAAACTATCCCTTTGAGTTTGAAATAGACTATCTTCATTCTCTTGTTTGGTGTAGTCTTTGTCGACCATCTCATACGTTGTGTGCTCTAAGGAGAGGCATCGTCCTTAAACTCCAATTGTCATAATTGATCTTGGTTAGCATTGGAACTTTTAAAGGAACATCGCTATTCGCCATCTTTTTATGAGGATCTTCAAGCTCTGATACCACTTTGTTAAAAGTTTTCTTCAATAGCAAACCGAATTGATTTTAGAAAAAGATAGATATGAGGTTGGAGAAGAAAAAATGATTTTTTGTTACAAGAAGAAAGACTTTATTATTAAACTTTATTACAAAAGTTCATATTTTCTTCTTTTTTCTTGCATCCAAAATAAGTGAATCCACCTCTATTTATAGGAGTTCACATGTCAAATAAATGTTGAAGATTCACTTAATCCAATGGTTCTCCATAAATATCTCCTAAATATTCTCTCATACAATTTCAAATATATTATTCCATAAATATCTCCTAAATATACTCCCATACAATTTCAAACATATTATTTCATATATTCTAGATTTTAGGTATTTCTTATATGAGAAATCTCGATTGCAAAATTAAATTTATTTCCAACAAACATTTCATGATTAGTTTAAAATATTGGTAAGCTCGACTATTTTTTTAGTTTAAAATAAAATATAAGTAAGCAAGTGTATGTCCATTTGGTCCTTCTATGAATTACCAGCGCTACACATGAACTAGATCTTGCGTGAGGTCTTATCATGATATACACTGTTTTCATCTTTTGATAGATAATCTATCTCATCGTCTTCATTGGAATACTACACAAAAACAAATTATGAAACAAAGTTTTACGATGCATATTTTAAAGTACTAATAGATAGAGATAGAACTTAATACTCATAAGATGTAAATTTTGACATCCACAATTTAACATTTGCATTGAACAAAAATGCATTAGACTTAATCATAAAGTCGTTTCTGACTGGAGCGTATGTATTAATATTAAGATGGACAAGCTCTTAGGAGCCTTTGGGTTACATCCAAAAGAAAAATAATGCACAAATACTTTTCATAATTGCTCAGGTAATAATCTTACAACTACAAAACTAATTGAAGACTTACAGTTTCTTCCATTCCTGATATCTTCAATTCAACTTTATGAATTTCCAGTAATTCTAAAACTTTTGGATCTTGCAATTTGTCATTTGTCAAGACTTGCAATCAACAAATTTATATATGTTGAATATACCGGACGCTTGTTCTTCATACTTATAATTATTTACTTCCTCTGTCTACATATTCCCTTTACCAACAAATATAAATAACAAAACATACCAAAAAAATAAATAGACATATGACAGTACAATAATTCACCATTGAATAATATAATATTTGTAAGTACGTGAATACTTTTACTTGATAATATGAATAAAATTCTACTTTACATGAACACAAGTTTAAGGCTTCTTCTTAACTTAAAGAGAAATGTATAAAGCATTCCATCCAAAACTCCTAAATTGAAAGTTATCCTTTTAAAATTTCCAGATTTCACTCAAGCAATAATTTTAGATGTTAAGATCATCGAACGTGTGTCTATATATGTATGTATATGTGTGTGTATATAGACACACACAGAAACGAAATTTAGTTCATCAGAGATCAAATGAAAGTCATAAATTTAAACAAATGTTTGAAATTCTATACGAAATCCCTAATTTGAAACACCAAATAGAAACCCTAACTGATGAAAGGATAAGATAATTCAATCTTTAACATAAATAAATAAATCGAAAGAAGAGAGGATTAAAACACTTATAGACATTTAGGAGGAAAATCGAACTGTGGTTTGTGGGATTTCTATTTTCTAAGATAGAAAACGAGATAATAAAGCGGCAGATGAACAAATGGGGCGGTAGTTTTCCCTCAACGTCAAAATTCTGGAAAAATAGAATAAAGTCATTTGTTTGGTAGTTGTTTAATATTTTTAGAAGCTATCTTTATTAATATTTGTAATACAAACTCAATGTTTTAGTCCGATCGTGAATTTTCAAAAATACAATTCCATGCAAATAAGAGTTAAGGAGTTTGAATCATATTCCAACAAAAATTAACATCTATCGTCTGATAGAAAATTCGAAACATGAAGAAGATTACAAGTTCAAACCCTATTCCAACAAAAAAAATTATATTTTTCCTTATACTTTTAGTTTATTTTTATCAAACTACATATAAATTTTAATTTTAATAATTTAATAAAGGGCTTTATATGCACCTGCTTTGCAAGTGCCAAAAAATATCGTTTATTAATTTTCCTTTTGGCTATTAGTCGAAACAAATTTTTTAGCTTTCCTCCAATACAAGGTCTCTAATGTTAACAAAACTGGTAGATATCAAAAAGGATCCTTTTGATTTCATAGCAACTGGCGGGGACAAAATAAGTGAGAAGAAAACGCACTTAATCGATTTTGAACCCATGATCCACTACAAATATACCCACTCATGGTTTATAAACCAATTAGACTGAGCATTTAATGAATAAGCACAGATTATGCTACATATTTTGATGTGTGTGCGTGCACGTGCGTTTCTTTTTTCTTTAAAATCAAGGACCTCGCAGGTCATGGGTCTTGTGTTGTTGCACTACCTCAACCATCCCTACGTAGGCTTTGTGTAGTTAAAGTTTAAATGATTCATTATATTGTGTACTTTTTTTCTTTTTTGAACCTGTACCTGGACATGGAGAACTTAGTTCATCGTTCATAATGTGTTTGAAAAGAGTATATAAACCACGACTGTGTTGTTAAGTATTGATATTTGAGGAGATTTCTCCTCTTAACTTGCATAGTGTTACTGATTGGCTGGAACTTGGTCTCATTATATATAAACCATAAATTTTACCATGGAAACATTTTCTATATTGTACTAGATTTGATGCATAAGGCATACACAATGAAGACACAATAACATATATAGACTCGACAAATATTCACAAGGAAGCAAGACCTAAGAGAGTCATCGACATGTTAAGAAGGTTCCTAGAATAAGAGCATTCTATAAAAAATTAGAAGAAGTCATTCATGTAATTAGTTGGGCCAAGAATATAACTAGTTACAAAAATTGTCTTTTATGTGTGAGGTGTCAAATTGTGAGTGGAGTAGTTACAAGATTTGTCTTATTTATAATGTTGAAGAATGGCTATATAATTACAAATTGCTATGTACAAAATATGTGAAATGAAAAATCTTTTTCTTCATCTTCTTTCTTTCTCTTCTTCTTCCTTCATATTATCTTCCTTCCCTTAAAACCTTCACATACCGCAAACTTGTATCAATTGGTGCTTTTTCTTGACCTCACTTCCACTTTCCCTTCCATCATGACCCGACAACTAGATGAAGTCATTCATCAACTTCGAGAAGCCTCAACTTAATACTCCTCCACCATTGAAACTATCAAATTCGACATCGCCACTCAACAAACATCCAGTATCGATTTCCAAACTTCCATGAATAACATAACTCAAATGATCCAAGCCCCCACCCTTAACATAACATTACCCAACCATAAACAACCCTAGCAAATCCAACTTACCAACCCTACTCGGCCACCCCTCCCCTTCTTTATAACACCATTTTTTTCAACCATGTCTCAAAGCCCAATTTCCATCCGAACTCCTAAATGCGAGCTATCCACTTTAATGGATCAAATCAGTTGGATTGAACATTCTAAGCGGAGCGTTTCTTTACTTATCACGTGACACCGAACGAACAACAGGTTGGATTTTTTAGTTTTTACAATGTGGGACAAGCTTTGATATGGTTTCAATGGATGTACCGAAACCAGCTCCTCTCATCATGGCAAGCTCTCACTAAAGCAATGGAACAATGATTTGGCCCCTCCTCCTTCATTAACTCTCAAGTTAACTTGTTCAAGCCCCGCCAAATTGGAACTGTAGAAGAATACCAATCAAACTTTGAAGCTGTTAGTAATTGAATAACCACTCTCCCACTTCCTCAATTGTTTCATTTCCCGCCTAATAATACCATCAAAAATGAACTCCACATCCTTTAATCTGCCACTCTTTCCGAAGCAATTGATCTAGCCAAGTTAGTCGAAGCAAATTACACGACCATCGACCCTTTAGTCCTAAACAACCAAATACCCAAACTTTAACCCCTCCTCTACTATCACTTTCCCTCATACTACCACCAAAACCATTCAGTTCAACAATTACCCAATTAAAAGACCCACCTTCTGTGAAATGCAACAACATGGAACCCAAGGCCTCTACTTCAACTGTGATGAAAAGTACCACCCCAACCACACTTGCCAGAACCGCTGCGCCTTATTGTTGTTGCTCAATGACGCCGTCGACGCCAAACTCGATCCCAAACCACCAGGTGACAGCGAGTAGCAACCAGATCCGATGACCAAAATCCCTCCCGAAGATGCATAACTCCATTTCATCGCTGGAACTAATAATCCATGCACCCTCCTCTTCTCCATCATAATAAATCGCTACCCAATCTCGGCATTGGTTGATATGGGCAACACCCACAACTACTTGCAAACGCGACTTGCCAAATTTTTAGGGTTGGAAATCAACACTTCTAAACATTTTGGAGTTAGTGTAGGGAATGGAGAAAGAATTTAGAGTATGGGGCATTGTAGAAAAGTTAAAAGTGGTAATTGAAAATATTGCTTTTGAAATTGATTTTCATGTGCTTGAATTTAGTGGGGTAGATATTATATTGGGTATCCATTGGCTTGAAACACTAGGCCCAATTACCACTAACCATAAATCACTTATCATGAGTTATTTCCACAACAACAACCTTATCACCGTGACGGGCCCTCAACTTTCATCTAACCCAACTGAAATTTCCCTTCACCAACTCAAATGGCTCACCACTACCTCCTACGTAGCCTATTCCCTCCATCTCCAACTTGACCCTTCTAGTACATTACTTTCACTACCTCCTACCAATCTACACCCTCAAATAAAAAAATTCTCGACAAACACTCTACATTATTCTTATCAACAACCGATCTTCCACCACATTGTTACTCGACCACTACATTAACCTCCCACCAAACACTCCTCCCATCAATGTTGAACCGTACCGCTACCCCCACTTCCAAAAAACCAAAATAGAGTGACAAGTCCGAGAAATGCTTCATACAAAAATCATTCGACTCTCCACTAGCCCATTCTCTTCTCTAGTTCTCCTTGTTAAAAAAAAGATGGAATATGGCGATTTTGCGTTGATTATTGAGGCTTAAACACTATTACCATTAAAGATCGATTTTTGATTCCAACAGTAGAGGAGATTTTGGACGAACTCCACGATGCCTCTTATTTCACTAAATTAGACTTGAGAAGTGGCTACTTCCAAATCTGTGTTCATCCCATCAATATTCTAAAAATAGTGTTTTGTGCCTATAAAGGTCACTATGAATTCATAATTATGCTTTTGGCTTAACCAAACGCATCTTAAGCGACCATGAACATTATTTCCCAACCTCATCTTCGCCACTTCATTTTGGTATTTTTTGATCACATCCTTATTTATAGCTTATCATTTGCTTCCCACATATCTCACTTACAAACCACTCTTCAAATCCTGGCCCAACACAAATTTTTCATCAACCTATCCAAATGTGCATTTGCCCTCATCGAAATTGGGCCACTTAATTTTAGGTCATGGAGTGAAAGTTGACCAAAAGAAAGTCCAAGCAATGATTGAATGGCTCGTTCCAACCAACATTACCGAACTCCGTGGATTTTTATGCCTCACGAGCTACTACTGAAAATTCATACATCATTATGCCGCCATAGCCAATCCTCAATCTAACCTTCTCAAAAAAGATTAATTGTAGCATTCAACCAACTTAAACAAGTCATCACCCAAACGCCAATCACCGCCTTACCCAATTTCACTTTACATTCACTATCCATACCGATGCTTCAAACTCCGCTATTGGTGCCATCCTATCCCAAAATAAGCACTCCATTTCATTTTTTTAGCAAAACACTTCCTCAAATGCTCCAAAAAGCCTCCATTTATAGTCGAGAAATGCAAGTCATCACTTCCACCATCAAACGTTGGCGCCACTACCTCCTAGGCCAACCTTTCACCATCCTAAACGACCATCAAAGCTTGCGTCAAATTATGATGCAAACCATTTGAACCTCGAAATAGCAAAAATGGCTCACCAAATTTGCTAGGCTTTGATTTCACAATTCAATACCGGCTCGGCTCAAGAATTTTGTAGGAGATGCTCTATCAAGGATCCCCAAACCCATATCCGTTCACAACACTAACCCCAACATTACCACCACCACTGCATCGCCTATCTCCCAAACAAATCAATCGACCGTGTCTCCTCCTTCTCAACTGCAACTATCCTCAAATCCCAACCATACTTTGTCGCATCTAGATACCCCTTCCTCTTTTGACTTGATATCAGAATAAGAGCCTCCCAAACTCACCGCCATCTCCTCACTGACCTTCGACCTCCTCTCTATAATCCTCCTCACCCCCACTAAGGATCAAAGCACATCAACTCACCACCGCCTACCAATAGCAGCATGGTCAGCACCACCTTTAGCTCAGAGATGGGTTACTACTTCAAGGGAAACACATTTTTGTGCCTAGCAGCAACGATCTTTGATCTAAAACTATTGTTGCATTCCACAATTGCCATATAAAAGGGCATTCAGGTATCCACTCCATTTTAGTTAGACTGTTCGCAAATTTTTATTGGCCAAAAATTTGTTTAGCTATCAAAAACTTCGTCAATAGTCATTCCACATGTTTACAATACAAACCCGAGAATATTGCTCCAAAAGGTCTACTTCAGCCCCTTTCGATTCCAATACGAACTTGGGAAGAAACTTCTATGGACTTCATCACCCACCTTTCTCATCTTTAGGAAAAACCACCATTTGGGTTATCGTCGACAACCTATCCAAATAAGCCCATTCATCACCTTACCCATATCCTTTTCGGCCTCCCAATTTGCATCATCATTTATCAAAGACTATGTCCATCTTCATGGTTTTCCCTATTCCATCTTCTTCGACCGAGACTGTGTTTTATAAGCCACTTTGGGAAAGAACTTTGTCATCTACACGAAACGGAACTAAGGACGAGTAGTGCACACCATCCACAAAAGGATGGTCAAACTGAAGTAGTGAACTGATGTCTTGAAACATACCTCAGAGCAATGATCGGCAACACCAACCAATAAGTGGAGCAATTTCCAACCTTGGGTCGAATGGTGGTACAACACTAACTGCCATTCCTCCATAGGCATGTCCTCCTTCCAAGCGATATATGGTCGACCACCCCCAATGCTTCTCGATTACACTTCCAACACCACAAACCTCCATGACCTTGATGAATGTCTCATTGATACAAACCTACTACTTCAACACTCAAAGCAAATTTGGTAAAGGCATAAACACAAATGAAAACCATATCAACCAACACTGAACGGACAAACGATTCTCCATAGGAGATTGGGTTTTTGTATGCATCCATGTTCACTGCCAACTTTCCTTAAGCAAAACTTTTCATAAACTCACAAAAATACTTTCTCCCTTACCAAAACATTGAAATAATTGGACCCATTGCCTACAAACTCCAACTTCCACCCGACTCCAAAATCCACCCGGTTTTCCACATCTCTATGCTTAAGTTTTGCCCCAATAATGACACCTCTACAACCACACCATTACCTTCCATAAATCTCGATGGCCAATCATTCTACCAACTGGAAAAAGTACTCGACTCTAGAAAACTAATTCCGACCACCACCCAAATTATCATCCAATGGTGCGGCCTTAGCCCACTCGAAGCAACATGGGAACTTAAGGAGCAACTTAAAAAAAGTTTTCCGCGTTTTGACCTTGAGGATAAGGTCACTCTTGAAGTGGGGGGTAATGATGCACAAGGCTTGCACAATAAAGACACAATGACATATATAGACTCAACAAATATTTATAAGGAAGCAAGACCCAAGAGAGTCATCAACAACCCAAAAGGTTCTAAGAATAAGAGCACTCAAGAACAAAATAGAAGAAGCCATTCATGTAATTAGTTAGGCCAAGAATCTAATTTGTTAAAAAAATTGTCCTTTATGTGTGAGGTGTCTAATTGTGAGTGGAGTAGTTACTAGCTAGATTTGTCTTATTCACTGTTACACCCATATTTTCAAACTATTGAAAATGGGCTAAGCAAGGTGTGAGGCTAGGGGAACTGCTCTCGCAGTAAAGGCTAAGATAAAAAGAGAAGGAGTTGAAACGATCCAATTGATACTACATAAGAAGTTAAGAATTGCAGTGAGCCGCATGAGACTATGCTCAGCTATTTAATCGAAGCTTATTACCGCTACCAAGACTGACTACAAAGTATGACAGCCAGCCTACAGTCGTGACACTTAACCCAACTAAAAGAACTGAAGTCAAAAAGCAAGAAGTCACAACTGATAATAATACTACGCCAATAAGATAGGCCACAGAGATGTCAGATCCGTGCCCAACCCTTAATTTCAATATTATATTATGTTACTGAACTCAAAATTTGACATAGTCATAGGGAGTGGGAAACAATCCATAGTTATAATACACATGACCAAAACAGGCATATATACTGTGCAGCGACGTTAGAAGCTTCTTTGGATATGTTAAAGTACAACACATCCCGATCAAAAAGCTGCACATAAACCAAAATCATGGACAATCGGACTACGCTATCAAAATCCCCAAAACTTATACTTTGTTAACACCATCAAAAGCGAATCTGCAATGCGTATGTTGAGGACTACCTAAGAAGTATTGCATGAAGTCAAAAAGCAATCCAAAGGGTTACACACAAAGCCACTCAAACAACACTCCAATGTAGATCCACACTTATAGGTAAACAACAAAGATATAAATCTCCATTGTCAATAACTCATGCATATCAGTATTAGAGGCAACTAGGATCATAGTCATCTTAGATCACATTCGTATGTGTATCAACTCCCTAAGTTAAGGCAAGGCAGCACCCCAGAACCGAAGAATAACTCTCAATATCATCTTAAGGAAATATAAAAACCCTTCGTTTCTTCAGATCGGAAGTATACGACCCACTCCAATTTTAGATATTCCAACTTCAATTTCGGAAGTTCCCACCTTAATCTCAAACTTCCTTCCAAAGACCATAATTCAACTTCTCAAATCATGGTTTCCCGCCAAAGACACGTCGGCAACCTGGGCACATCAAACAAACGATGCAGATGGATGACAAGTGGTGGGATCCAAAGGCGGAAATTGAAGCAGTATAAAAAGGGTGATTGCGGTAATCCGCATGTATCTTCTACACTATAAGTAGAAGAGACGGGAAGGAAAAAAGCGGGTACTTCTAGAGTCTTTATCTTCTTTGTAAAAATCTAGAAAGTTGTATTATTCTTGTAACTCCTATGAAAAATTTGTATCGGGAAGAATGTATAAGAAAGGATTTGGCTCATGGATGTAGATTTCACAAGATTCTGAGCCACGTAAAAAGTCTATCGTTTTACTTTCATGCACCCTTATTTGTTTATATTGCATTAGATTGTAACTCGTCAAACTAATGCGAATTGGATTTGACATTCTAACAAACAGTTGGAGTGCAATTACTTGACTATGTAAGCATTCAGCAACATAATCGCTACTCAAAGGAAAGCTTAATACAAATTAAGCTTGTTGATTCAAATTTGCAAAAGTACATTAACAATTACATTTATAATCAACTGAGGTGTTGTGGGACGAAAAATCTCACTGACATTTACAATGTCAAAGAACGACTATATAATTACAAAAACCTGGCTATGTTTAGAACATGTGAAATGAAAAATATTTTTCTTCGTCTTCTTCTTCCTTTATGTTATCTTCCTTTCCTTAAACGCTTCACCTACAAAAAACTTGTATCAAGATTCTAGAAATGTTGCTTTTAATATCATCCCTAAGTAGTAAGAACATTTCCATTCTTCTACACTAGGAAGCGAAGTTAGAATTCAACGGAAAATGAGAATAGAGATTTTATTGTATAATACTTTCATAAGATAATGCAATAGTTGATGTTCTATATATATAGCATACAAGTATAACGGTCAAGAATAAGATGGTGGGCTGAATGAGGTGGGTCGGGTCCACAAGCTATGTTGACCTGTTCATTTCTGAATAATATTGCTCTCTCCATCTTATTATACAATTCATTTTATTATGCCCCCTCAATTAGATCTAGGATTTTATTGTATAATACTTTAATAATACAATGCAATAGTTGTTCTATATATATATATATAGCATACAAGCGTAACGGCCAAGAATAAGATAGTGGGATGAATGAGTTGGTTTGGGTCCATAAGCTATGTTGACTTGTTCATTTATGAATAAGATTACTCTCTCTATCTTATTATACAATTCATTTTATTACGCCTCCATAATTAGATCTAAGAGTTCCTCGTCTTTTCCAAATCACCTTTAATGTTTTCAATTTTTAATTTCTATCTCAATCTGATGAGCTCTTAGCTGATAGAGGCTTTGTCAAGATGTCTGCTCTTTAGTAAGTGGTAGGTAAGTGGTTCACACTTAATTTTCCTTTCAGCACTTACTCTCAAACGAAGTATAGATCTAATTCCTTGTGCTTCGTTCTTGAATGTAAAATTGGATTGAATGTTAGAGACACTGCTTAGATTATCGCACCATATTATTGGCTTTCTGGTTGTGTTGACCTTTAGTTCACTCAGTATAGATTCAATCCACATAATTTCTGCTATTGCACTTGCCACGCTTTTAAACTCTGCTTCAGTGGATCTAGATATTGTAGATTTCTTTTTAGAACACTAGGATATTGGATTTTCTTCTAAGTAGATGCGATATCCTGTAGTTGATTTTCTGTCATCTAAATCGGTTGCTCGATTTGCATCAGCATTACCATTTATGTTGATGTCGCTGCTTGCTTTGAGAACTAAACATGATTTAAAGTTCCTCTTAAGTATCTCAGAATTCTCTTAATTGCTTTCCAATGTTCATCAGGTGGGGTTTGCTTGAATTGACATACTTTATTTACACTAAATGTTGTCTCTGTTCTGGTATGGTAACAAATTGTAGTGCTCCAACTATGCTTATGTATTGCTTTTCATTTGTAATTGGTTCTCCTTGATGTTTTGACAAGTTTAGATTGCTGAACATGGGAGTAGGAAGAGGATTGGCTTGATTCATTTTTGCTTTATTGAGAATTTCTGAAATATACTTTTTCTGACATAAATGAATTTTTGTTTTGGTGACTCTTCTAACATCTATCCCCAAGAAATAGTTGAGATCGCCTAGGTCTTTGTTCGAGAATTGCTTGTCAAGTTGACATATAAGGCTGCTGATTTCACTTTCATTGTTACTTGTAACAATAAAATCATCAACGTATACTAGGATATAAATTACATTCCTATTGCTAAATTTAGTAAATAAAGAGTTTTCAGACTTAGTTGGTTGATAATTCAACTCAACTAAAGTTGCTTTGAGTTTGTCAAACCAAACCCTTAATGCCTGCTTTAGACCACATATTGCCTTATTTAATTTGCACAGCATTTCTCTGCTGTTCGGTTGTTTGCATCCACATGGTTGCTCCATATATACTTCTTCTTATAGTTCACCATTCAAAAACGCATTATTTACATATAGTTGTCTGATTTTCCAGTTGTTGTGTGATGCAATGGTTGGTACTACTTCGATTGTGGTTGGCTTGACAACATGTGAAAAGGTTTTAGTAAAATCAAAGCCATTTTGTTGAGTGTAACCCTTTGCCACAAGTCTGGCTTTGCATTTTAAAATTGTCCATCTAAGTTTTTCTTGAGTTTAAAAGTCCACTTGTTGCCTATTATGTTTTTGTGCTTGGGTATGGGAACAAGGCTTCATGTCCTATTTCTCATGAGAGCATTGAATTCTTCTTCAATAACCGTTTTCCACTTTTTACTGCTTGCTCATATGTCTCTAGTTCTTCAAGTTCTAAGTTTGTAGTGTATATCTTTGGTTTGAATATACCACTTTTAGCTCTTGTAACTATGTGATAATAAGTTTTTGAAGGTATTGCTTCATGATTGGAAGTGATTTCAGTAGCTTATTGTTGTTGACTGGATGAATTGAATTCTTCCAGTTCTTGATGAGTGCTCTGAGATTGACTATAACTATGTTGAGAAGTGTGACTTGAGTGTTCATAAGAATTTGAATTCTTATGACTTGGTCTAAAACTAGACACCGTGAGTTGTGGACCTAATTCATTCGGAACTTCTTCAACATGATTATCAGTAACTTTATCCTGATGCAAAGGTATTGTTGGTATTGAAATCGTGGGGTTATAAATCTTTTGAGAAGTTTTCACTACTGCATTTGAGAAGGGAAACACTTGCTTATTAAATACTACATGCCTTGATATAATAATCTTTCCATTGCTGTTTAGGCACTTGTACCCTTTCTGATTTGCAGCATAACCAAGAAAAGTACAGGGGATGATATGAAATCTAGCTTGTGAGAATTGTATGACCTTAAACAGGGGAAGCATAATCAACCAAATGCTTTTAAACTTTGGTAGTCAGGATTTGTGTTGAATAATTCTTCTATTGGACTTTTATTTTCTAATACTTTGGTTGTTAGCCTGTTAATTAAATAAACAGTAGTACTAAATGAATCACGCTATAGTTTGAAAGGGAGTGATGCTTGAGCAAGAAGTGTGACACCGGTTTTTGACTTTTACTTAGTTCCACCATTAGTTTGAATAACTTTGACTTGATTATTTGTTTGTTTCTCTACTTGAGTTATAAAATGCATAACTACATTACAAGTTTTCGACTTTGTTTTGAGAAAATAAATCTAGGTATACCTAGAATGAACATCAACAAAAGATGCATAGTATTTAAAGCTAATAGGAGCTAATGGGGGCTGGACCCCATATATTAGTGGCTGGACCCTATATATTAGTGGCTATCATCTCTAAAGGTTTGTTATATTTAGTTAGAAAATCAAAGAATGTAAGTTTTTGACTTTTACTCATTCAACAACATGCACATATATAGGGTAAATTAGTATTTTCAAAAGAAATTCTATTATCAGTCAAAATTTGCTTTACAATATTTGCATTAGGGTGGCCTAACTTATGATGCCACAAATCAAATTTATTTCTACTTCTTTCACTTTAAGTAATTTCTGAAGGATTACATTAGTTTCCTTTATTTTTAGAGTTTCTTGAATCGACAAGATTGAACTTGTATAGTCCCTTGTATGCTTCACCATGTAAAAGAATTTTTTTAGTCAGTATGTTTTTAACTAAACAGTATTTAGGATGGAATTCAAAATATACATTGTTATCACTTGCAAATTGTGACACACTCATAAGATTTTCCTTAATTTGCAGCACTCTTAATAAGTTATTAAGATAAAGTTGCTTTTCACCTTTAATGCAGGTAATTCCAGTATGAGTTATTCTAACAGAGTCACCATTTCCCATGTGTATGGACTGATTACCTCTATACTCCTTATTGTCGAGATTTAGGTTGTCAAGATTGCTCGTAACATGGTTGATGGCTCCAGAATAAGGGTACTAACTTTCATCTTGAATGTCCTTAGGCTTTGCTATATCATTCAGGTGATGGTTTCTTGTTTTGTCTAGTTTGTTTCTTGATTCTGGTTGCATGCTGACAAGATTTGCAATTTGATTGTAATTTCTTAGGGTATTGGTAGAGGATTGTTGTGTTAGTTCCTGAGATGATGGTTTTGATGACAACAACCTTAGGACTTGTTATAAAATATAAATACTAATATCTTTGTCTAGATATATATATATATATATATATATATATATATATATGCAGGTACTGAGAATGAAGACTGTACAGTATAGAGATTCAAGATTGACGAATTCAAGATTGTAGAAATCAAGACTGAAGACTCATGAGTATCGAGATTAACAAGAGTTTAAGAGTTCAAGATATCAAGATAAATAATAGAGTCTAGATTTATGTTAAAACTTCATAATAGCACTAAAATCTTTATTCTAATTTTAATTGTGAAATGGAATCCACCTTCTCGCTTTAATAGTGGGATGGAACCCACGACCTTCTCTAGTGGAATGGAATCCACGAAATTTTCAAAATCACTTTTTTTTTAGATTTTTTTCAAAACTATCTTTTTAAAATGACATCTCTCTCGGTTTAAATATTTTAGCCTTAATTCAAAAGCTATTTTTAATCATATTAATTTCAAAGTCATTTCTTGTTTTTAAACTATCTCATGGTTTTAATGTTTTAGCTTTAATCTTAAAATATTTATATATTTAGTTTTCATTACCTTTGTATTTCGTAAGATCACTTTCCAAAGGTTTTTATAATCATAAAGTATATTCAAAATATTTTACAAAGTTCTATGATTGTTTCGACAAACTTTAGAAAGAAAGTCTCTATTAAAAAAAACAATTTTCAAAAAATACTAGGGGATGTCGACATGCCTATACCCCCCATGTTGACATGGTAGCCATAGATTTTAAAATTGAAATTTTCAAAAGAAGTGTCTATTCGTCATAACCTTTCACGAATGGACATGACCGTTATTCTCCTATATATACCAGTAGTTTTTAACAAATTTTCACTTAAGATTTATTTATTTTCTCTCCTCTTTCTCTTCCATTCTTATTTTCAAACATTCTTAACAAAACTCTACCGAAATCCTAAGTGAATCAAACTCGATCGTCTCTAGTTTGATTCTCTGCCACTCTCTCTCAAAGATCTAAATGCTATTCAGAGTTATAAGATCATTTGTAATCAAAGATCGAAAGATCGAAGTGTATCGAGTCTCTCTCTATCAAAGAGTGATTGGAAACGGTGTGATTGTGGCCCGTAAATCAATTGGGTGTGATTGTAGCCCGTAAATCAATTAGGTGATCTTGTAGCCTGGTTAAATCAAGAAAGTTTGCCCTAGACTCGGAGACAGGAGAGTGTATCTCGTGGCCTTGAAATCGAGGTTGTAATATCGACATTATACTTGAAAAGAAATCTGCATAAGAAATTGTGTGGAACTGGATGTAGTTAACTCCGAACCAGTATAAAATTCTGGTGTGTTCTTCCTTTACTGCTTTTATTTACTATTTGCATCTGTGTTTGATTCTATGATTGTCTCTGTGTTTGTGAATTGCATCTGTTTGGGTTTAATTTGAAAAGATTTCAAAAAGGTTCATAAAATTAATTAAACACTATTCACCCCCCCCTCTAGTGTTAATTCTGCCTTAAGATCCATAAGTCGCATTTCCTACATTTGGTATCGGAGCATTGGTTTTCAAAGTTATCATAATCTGAATTTTGAAAAAGTTTAAAATGGCAATTTTTGGAGATTCTGTTAACACTAGGTCAAAACTGTCCAAATCATCATTGTCTCATAAGTCTGCATATTGTTATTATAGAAAATCAAGTTATCTACCGAATTGGTGTGTTGTGCAGGAATAGATGTGTTATATGGCTTTTGAAGAATTAACACTCAATGGACAAATGGTGCAAATCAAGAAAAACAAATGAATACTTGATAGTGGATGTTCAAGACACATGACTGGTAATCCGGAGGTACTGAATGAAATAATTTACGAAGATGGAGGACCGATCAACTTTGGAAACAATTCAAAAGGATATTTGATTAGCATCGGCAATGTCGGTAACTCTAAAACTCCTACTATTTCTGATGTTCTGTTAGTTAGGAATCTAAAACACAACTTACTTAGCATAAGTCAACTATGTGACAAGGGCTACAAAATTAAATTTGAAAGGATAAGTGTCACATCGAAGATAATAAATCAAATATTATCTTTGAAGGAATTAGTAAGAAAAATATTTATATTCTCAGTATGAAAATCTCAAATGATAACCTATGTCTTTTGACTAATACAAGTGACCCTTGGATTTGGTATAAAAGATTTGGGCATTTGAATTTCAAACTCTTATCTAGACTTTCAAAACTTGATCTAGTAAGAGGTCTTCCTAAAATGGATTTTAAAGTAGATAGTATATGTGATGCTTGTCAATTAGGAAAACTTAGGAAGAGTTCATTCAAGTTGAAAGATATGATTTCAACTTCAAAACCTCTTGAGTTACTTCATTTAGATCTGTTTGGTCCATCTCAAATTCAGTCAATAAATCACAGTAGATATGTTTTTATAATTATAGATGATTATTCTAGTTTAAATGGACAATTTTTCTAAAACATAAAAGTGATGCTTTTGATTTATTTAAAACTTTTGCAAAAATAATTCAAAATCAACTTTCTTTAAAAATCAAAACTATTTGTAGTGATCACGGTGGAGAATTTAAAAATGAAAATTTTGAGAATTTCTGTAATAAAAAAGGAATAACTCATAATTTTTCTTTTCCAAGAACTCCACAACAAAACGGAGTGGTAGACTGTAAAAAGAGGACGGTTCAAGAGTGTGCAAGAACTATGCTTTCAGATAGTAAATTACCAAGAAATTTTTGGGCTGAAGCAGTCGCTACAGCTTGTTACATTTTGAATAGGATTTTAATTAGACCTTTAACCAATAAAACACTATATGAACTTCTTTTCAATAAGAAACCAAAGGTATCTTATTTTAAAGTTTTTGAAAGTAAATGCTTTATTCTAAATACAAAGGGCAATTTGGATAAATTTGATCCTAAATCTAACAAAGGAATCTTTAACGGTTATTCTAATAGAAGTAAAGCATATAAAGTTTTCAATTTAAAAACTAACACCATTGAAGAAACAATGCATGTATCTTTTGATGAAAATTTCAAAGATTTTGGTCAAATAAATGATGAAGATGATTTTTTTTACTTTAAATAATGAATCAAATGAAACAAATTATGAAACTGTTCATCCTAATAAAAGGATCAGGCTTTTAAAAGATCATCATATAGAAAATATACTAGGAAATATTGAATCTGTTGTTAAAAATAGAAATCAACTAAACAAGATGAGTAATGTAGCTTTTATATCAACTATTGAACCCAAAAATCCAAAGGAAGCATCATCTGATGATTCATGGATTCTTGCTATGCAAGAAGAACTGAATCAATTCACCAGAAATGATGTATGAGAACTTGTTCCTAGACCTGAGGACAAAACTATAATAGGAACTAAATGGGTTTATAAAAATAAAATGAATGAACAAGGTGAGGTCGTTATAAATAAAGCTCGGTTAGCCGTGCAAGGTTATTGTTAAGAAGAAGGAATAGATTTTGATGAAACCTTTGCACCCGTAGCAAGATTAGAAGCCATTAGAATTGTACTTGCCTTCGCAAACCACAACAATTTCAAATTATTTCAAATGAATGTCAAAAGTGCATTTTTAAATGGTTTTGTTAATGAAGATGTTTATGTTGAACAACCTCCACTTTTTGAAGAAGAAAAATTTCCAAATCATGTTTACAAATTTAAGAAATCTTTATATGGTCTGAAACAAGCTCCTAGAGCCTGGTAGGACAGACTAGGATCTTACCTATTACAATCAAATTTTAAAATTGGTAGAGTAGATAATACTCTTTTTATTAAAAGAAACAAAAATTGATATCCAATTAGTATAGATTTATGTAGATGATATCATTTTTGGATCAACAAACAATGAAATGAACAAAGAGTTTTCTGAAATAATGACAAAAGAGTTTGAGATGAGTCATATGGGTGAACTTACATTTTAGAATTGCAAATAAAACAATTAGATAGTGGTATTTTCATTAGTCAAGAAAAGTATGCTAGGGATCTAGTTAGTAAGTTTGGTATGATCACTGCGAGTGGAAACCCACTCCTATGGCAACCAATGAAGTCTTGAATAAAGAAGACATGTCAAAAGATGTTGATCAAAAACTATACAGGGGAATGATTGGATCGCTACTCTATATAACCGCGAGTAGGCCTAATATCATGCATAGTGTTTGTCTCTATGCAAGATACCAATCTCAACCAAAGAAACCCATTTAAAAGCTGTTAAATGTATCCTAAGATATGTTAAACACACTTTAGACTATGACCTATTTTACCCTAAAAATGATTCATTTGATCTAATCTCATATTGTGATGCTGACTATGCTGGTTGTAAATCAGACCGAAAAAGTACAAGTGGTACTTGTCACTTTTTAAGACATTCTCTGATTTCTTGGTTTAGTAAAAAGCAAAATACTGTCTCACTATCAACAACTGAAGCATAATATATCTCTATTGCTTTGGCTTGTTTCCAAGTTATCTATATGCAACAAACCTAAAGGATTTTGGATTAAATATTTCAAAATCACCAATTTATTGTGACAATACAAGTACAATAAATTTATCCAAAAATCCTACTCATCATGCCAGAACCAAACATATTGATATCATACATCATTTTCTCAGAGATAATATAAGTAAAGAGATTATTTCTTTTGAATTTATCAACACTAAGAATCAAATAACTGATATTCTGACCAAACCCTTGAATCAATCAACCTTTACTAAATTAAGAAGAGAACTAGATATTTGTTCTATAACTGAGAAAAAGAAAATAGCCAAAATTTTCAAAGGGATGTCGACTGCCCCTACCCCCATGTTGACATATAACAGTCAGATTTGAAAATTTGATTTTCCCTCTAAAATCAGTTTGGTGGTTATATAACCATAATATTTCGAATTCATCTGTCTTCTCACTTCATTTTCTATGTAATAAACTTCTGAAAATACAAAGTAATGGTCTCCTCTTCTAAATCAGACCAAAATTTAACCATTTCCTCCCCTTCTCCTAATTCTGGTCCATTCCAACGTACTACGTTGGCTCGAGTAATGAAGATCGAGGAAATTATGAAGGATTCTCTACAAATGCTGATTGAATTACAAGTCATGCAAATAAGGATGACAAAGGAACAAGAGAAACAAGGCAAGATTCTTAGAAATTTGCAAAAATTTCTAATGGATAATCATGCAGACCCTATTGTGATTGAAGATGATTCTTCTAAAATACGCATTCATAATCCATTAGAGGACAATGAAGAAGAGGAAGAAGCGCAAATGGACGGGGACGATAATGTTGTTTGCGTTGGAGAAGTCTGTTTTGACAAAAATGGTAATTTGGTCAAATAACATGGAAACTTTTGTCTCCATTACCCTAATTGTTCGATTCAAAAGTCACCAATTGTCAAGGAATATCGTTAAATTGTAATTATATTAATGTTTTTATATTTTGTGTACTTGTATATATTTGTGTCTATGTTTCATATATATGTGTAATGTAACATCATATATAATAAAATTAGATTTATGTTTCGCTTATTATACTTCGTTATTAGCATTTAGTTTCATAGTATTAGTTTAAGGGGGAGTTATGTAGTTTAGGCTTAGTTTTTGTTGATGACAAAGGGGGAGAATTATAAAATAGGATAGTAAGACTTAGATTAAGGGGGAGTTAGTAGATTAAGGGGAAGTTGTTGGAATAAGGGGAGTCAGAGTAGAATCAGAGTTTGGTGGAGTATATTTTATAAACATAAGTTGTCATCATCAAAAAGGGGAAGATTGTTAGTTCCTGAGATGATGGTTTTGATGACAACAAGCTTAGGACTTGTTATAAAATATAAATACTAATATCTTTGTCTATATATATATATATATGCGAGTACTGAGAATGAAGACTGTACAATATAGAGATTCAAGACTGACGAATTCAAGATTGTAGAAATCAAGACTGAAGACTCAGGAGTATTAAGATTACCAAGAGTTCGAGATATCAAGATAAGTAATAGAATCTAGATTTATGTTAAAACTTCATAATAGCACTAAAATCTTTATTCGGATTTTAATTGTGGAATGGAATCCACCTTCTCGCTTTAATAGTAGGATGGAACCTACGACCTTTTTTGTGGGATGAAACTCACGACCTTCTCCAATGGAATGGAATCCACGAAATTTTCAAAATGACTTATTTTTAGATTTTTTTTCAAAACTATCTTTTTAAAAAGACATCTCTCTCTCTCTCGGTTTAAATATTTTAGCCTTAATTCAAAAGCTATTTTTAATCATATTAATTTCAAAATCATTTCTTGTTTTTAAACTATCTCCTGGTTTTAATGTTTTAGCTTTAATCTCAAAATATTTATATATTTAGTTTTTATTGCATTTATATTTCGTAAGATCACTTTCCAAAGGTTTTTATAATCATAAAGTATATTCAAAATAGTTTACAAAGTTCTAAGATTGTTTCGACAAACTTTAGAAAGAATATCTCTTTTAAAAAAAAAATCAATTTTCAAAAAATACCAGGGGATGTCAACATGTCTATATCCCCCATGTCGACATCGTAGCTGCAGATTTTAAAATTCAAATTTTCAAAAGAAGTGTCTATTCGTCATAACCTTTCACGAATGGACATGACCATTATTCTCCTATATATACCAGTAGTTTTCAACAAATTTTCACTTAAGATTTCTTTTTTTTCTCTCCTCTTTCTCTTCCATTCTTATTTTCAAACATTCTTAACAGAACTCTGTCGAAATCCTAAGTGAATCAAACTCGATCGTCTCTAGTTTGATTCTCTGCCACTCTCTCTCAAAGATCTCAGTGCTATTCAGAGTTATAAGATCATTTGTAATCAAAGATCGAAAGATCGAAGTGTATCGAGTCTCTCTCTATCAAAGAGTGATTGGAAACGGTGTGATTGTGGCCCGTAAATCAATTGGGTGTGATTGTAGCCAGTAAATCAATTAGGTGATCTTGTAGCCTGGTTAAATCAAGAGAGTTTGCCTTGGACTCGGAGAAAGGAGGGTGTATCTTGTGGCCTTAAAATCGAGGTTGTAATATCGACATTATATTTGAAAAGAAATTTGCACAAGAAATTGTGTGAGAATAGATTTAGGGTAACTCCGAACCAGTATAAAATTCCGGTGTGTTCTTTCCTTTACTGCTTTTATTTACTATTTGCATCTGCGTCTTGTTTTGTGATTGTCTCTGTGTTTGTGAATTGCATATGTTTGGGTTTAATTTAAAAATATTTCAAAAAGATTGATAAAATTAATTAAACACTATTCATCCTAATCTAGTGTTAATTCTGCCTTAAGATCCGTAATATGCATTTCCTACATGTTGATTTGGTGTGCAGTTAACATCAAATCTAAAATAGCATTTGTTTGCAATATGACCATATTTTTCACATATTTGACAACTTAATCTACTGCCACTGTTGTTCCACCTGCCCCCTCTACCTCCTGCCCTGAAGTTTTGACCACATCTTTGATGATTATTACTTTTATTTCCTCCGTCTTGACTTATGATTTTTGATTGAGATGCAAGGTTGATTGTCATATCAAAGCTCTAAGGTTTCTTTTGTTCAATTCTACCTTCATGTGCAAGAAGAGTAGAATGTATATATTGAAGTATTGGGGTGGTTTATCTTGATGAGATGACTGCAACAACTGCTTCATATTCCTCATTCAAACCATTCATATTCCTTATTCCAGCGGCTTCAAGAAGATCACAGTAAGTTTTCATTTTGATAAGATATTCTCTTATAGGCATGTTTTCTTTTCTTAAATTTTCAGTGCTTCACTTTTGTTGCTGATTGAGAGTTGAAAATTTGCTCTACAGTTGTCCAAATTTCGAACGTTGTTTTACATCCAACAATTTGTGGTAACATATCTGAGTTTATTGATGATAATAGCCAAGAACTGAGTAGACTCTCTTTTCTTGAATATTTTATGAAATCTTTGTTGTTGACCGTCTTTCCTTCACTATTCTTAGTGAATCTTGCTGGAGTTAATGATGTTCAATGAATGAATTCCTCCGGTCCATAACCCATGACTACAGTTTCAATTTGAAATTTTCATAGCAAATAATTGCTTTCATCTAACTGAATTGTGATGAGTTGACTTTGTGGGCTTATTATGACTTTTGGCCTATCATCAATGGTTGATTGCTGCTGGTTTGAAGGTCTTGGAGGATCTAAGGATGCACAATTGTGTTATCATCTCCTTCTGCCATTCTGAAACAAAGGTTCTTGATCAAGAAAAGGGTTAGAATCAATCATGAGAAAATTGATAGAGATGTTTCTCTGATGATAATTAGAAATTGCAGCCAGAGACTGCT
This sequence comes from Allium fistulosum, assembly GCA_030737815.1. Lineage (NCBI taxonomy): Eukaryota > Viridiplantae > Streptophyta > Magnoliopsida > Asparagales > Amaryllidaceae > Allium > Allium fistulosum. Next base: position 7,689,148 of record JASFAW010000015.1, read on the forward strand.
GAATGATGATAATTCCAACAGTGTGCTCTGACGAGGCAGTTTCTAGATAAGCACTGATAGGTTCTTGATTTGGGGAAATGGCTTCCTCAAGCGATGAGTGCAAACTGATTGTAAAACTGATGAGCCACTGTGCAGCCAAAGAATCAAGTGATGATACTTAATTCTGTTGATCTTTAGGCCAGATGTACTGCTGTTAGTATTGGTTCTGATATCAAGTTAGAATTTAACGGAAAATGAGAATGGAGATTTTATTGTATAACACTTTCATAATACAATGCAATAGTTGATGTTCTATATATAGCATACAAGTGTAACGGTCAAGAATAAGATGGTGGGCTGAATGAGGTGGTTCGGGTCCATAAGCTATGTTGACCTGTTCATTTCCGAATAATATTACATTTTCCATACATCCTTAATAACTTTCATAATTCACCAAACATCCCTTAGATACAAAACATAAAAATTTCATCTCTATTTTTAAAGACAGCCTTTTCTTTTCCCAAACTACCCTAAAAAATCATCGTAAAACCCTGAACCCACGCTTTTTTTATCATAACCTTTGATACAATTGAAATCACAGTTTCTTCAACAAAATCCGAAAACTCTATAAAATCGAACAACTGAACAACCAAAATCAAGTCGAAAATCTCACACGAGGCAAAATGGGAAGATCGAAGGTGATGTATCTCAATTTCATAAGTAGTCGATTTATATTCCACTGTTTTAAATCAATAGATCTTAGGGTTTTTGCAAGGATTTTAGAGATTTTCGAGTTAGCCATGCATGTAATCGAGCTTTTTTACGGTAATACAAAGAAAATTGAGAATGCAGATGATATACTAAAAAACATTCTGTAATTACTGCAATTTTTGAAAAATATTGTTCAAAAAACTATTTCCTCTCTTCAAATTTTAAGCAGATTCATATTTGTATTAAAGGTGCAATTATTTCAAATATTCGCAGATAATTCAGCAAATTTTAAACGTTTTTGATTTTTTTGAAAATTTACAAAATTTGCAAATAATTGCAGATATTTCTACAACTATACCATATAGTTGCAGAAATGTCTGCAACTATGTGCAATAGTTGAAGAAGTTTATGCAACTATTGCATATAGTTGCAGAAATGCAACTATTTGCAAATAGTTGCAGAAATGTCTGCAACTATTGCGTATAGTTGCAGATATATCTGCAACTATTGCTTATAGTTGCAGATATATCTGCAACTATGTGCATTAGTCGCAGATATTTCTGCAACTATTGCTAATAGTTGCAGTAATATCTGCAACTATTTGCAAATAGTTGCAGAAATGTCTGCAACTATTGCGTATAGTTGCAGATATATCTGCAACTATTGCGTATAGTTGCAGATATATCTGCAACTATGTGCATTAGTCGCAGATATTTTTGCAACTATTGCTAATAGTTGCAGTAATATCTGCAACTATTGCACATAGTTGCAAACATTTCTGCAACTATTGCATATAGTTGCATTTCTGCAACTTTATGCAATAGTTGCAGAAATGTCTGCAACTATGTGCAATAGATGCTGAAATTTATGCAACTATTCTGTATAGTTGCAGAAATATCTGCAACTATTGCACATAGTTGCAAACATTTCTGCAACTATGTGCAATAGTTGCTGAAATTTATGCAACTATTCGGTATAGTTGCAGAAATATCTTAATACTATATATCATCAAATTGAGCCTTAATTCAGTTACATATTCATTATAACTGCAAGTATTTAACATTACCTATCATATTATTAGATTGTTCTTAGTTATTTCATAATATTTAATTTACATTTACAGAAGAACACAAAAGAAGATATAAAAGAAGGGAAAAAAGTGTCCTTGCATATCATTTAGGACATTCCCAATATCTTTTGTACTAACTATAAAAGATATCATCTACACATTCAACGTTAAGTATTAAAACAACAAAAACTAATTTTAACACAAGCACATCGTTAACAATCAGTAATTTGTTATTCACTTATGATTTAGAAATATCCATGTACTTTTTAACGTTCTTTCTTATGAACATATGCTCTCTCTGCCTTTTGACTGATTAATCAAACTATTTGATAAGTCTATTAATACACTTGTTCTGATGCTTTTCGTAATGATACTTTCGTATCCATTTTCGGATCGTATCCAAAAAACCCACAAACTCAATATCGCTCCAACTGACTTTAAGACATTTTGGTTGTTATATGCAAACAGTTTAGTCTAAATCTATATTTTGAACTTTTTGTTTCCACACATATATACCAAATTATAAAGTCACACTAGGTGATAATTTTGTGAGTAAAATATGAAACAATTTGGGCATTTCGAATAGTGAATTTGATACGTTAATTTCAACAAATGAAATTCACGGTAATTTCTTATCAGTATGGCTCACTATATTCCGATTGCATTTGTCTTTCTCATAAAGACATATTTGCGGCCAATGGATCATGTTCTTATGCTATCAAAATCATATTTTGATAATGTAATTGGAATTTATTTTAGATCTACGCATCGTACCATATCATAAAGTCAATACTTCTAAAGGTTTAATTAAACAGTTGAAGATCATTTATTCTTGATATTAACAGGAAACTCACAGTTTCCCTTTAATGTATAAGAATACTTGTTAGACATTCTGGTGTATTGTGTTCATTTGGTTCAGTCAATTTCATTTTATCCCTTGTAATCAGTTTTATCATTGGATCGTATCCAAATTCATTTTATACCAATAATTTCTTTAAAAATTCTTTTGCTACGAAGTTGGTATTTTTTGAAACAACAATGGTTTCTCAATGCAACGAAATGGGCATTCATAAACGTTTTATGAATTGCCTTATATTAAAACTGATTTTACATTAGTCCATAATATATTCATTTTCACGACATAAATTATTCATCTAATGACGATCATTCCTAAAATTCTCTTGGGAAAATTCATAGAAGATCCCTTACGTACAGTTATTACTTGTAGTCTTTCGCACAACCTGGTAACTCATTGGCCTAAGATATGTAGAGGTTATTATAAACCCTTATCTCATATGGTTTTGTAAACTATTCTTTGATGATATTAATTTTAACCTTGTGTACTATTCTTAAGTACACATCTTATAGAAAAAATTTAACACAAGTTCGCTCATCATTATGTATTATAGGAAGGAATGACTTTTGAGATTGATTCTTTTATTCATTATTAGGTACACTTGGAACTCTTTTCAATATACTCGTCGATTCGGTCAAATCAAATCATTTCTATCGCATATTATTTTATTTAATTCCATTTAATATTTTATGAGTTTATCATAGACTTATACATACGTATCAAATAAACATGTTTACGTCTGTGATAACTCATCGGTGAATATGATGAAGTTATGGAACCGTTTTGTATTAACAGACTTACGATTGCATATATCTATATGTATCAATCCAAAGAGTTCACTAACTCTTATGACGCTCCCACTAAATGAGTGCATAGCCCTTAATTGCTTGAGATATAATTAACCGGTATCATATGATTCATAATCATATAATAAAATTATTTCTCAAAACTACGGCTTAATCTATAATCCTAAAATAATTGTAAATAATTTTAGATACTTTAGCATTTTCCAATGCATCACTTTTGTTGTGAAAACAAATACCATATTGTAGTTTTATATCATAACGAATATTCATAATATTCACATTGAAATATAACAGTCTATTTTCCAGTCGACATTATTTCATTAATGTTGGGTATGTTTTACGAAAATAATTTTCATAACTTGATGCAATCAATAAGTGCTATATGATATTCTTCCACTATTTTCGCCATTATTATAATAGTGTACCGAATTCGGAGGTCCATCATTCACTTAGTATAAATTATTTATTTCATATACTAGAACTAGATTACAGCGGAGTGTTCTTTGATCCAATATCTTGAACTAAATTAAATAAATCTCATAGAAACAATTTTCGATATGAAAATATATTTTGGAATAGAAATCATGTTTCTTATTCCAATATACAGTACCAATTATTATTTTATAATTCTCATTTCTAATGTTTCTTTATGAAGCAGAAGTAACCATTCACACTCTTCAACCCAACTGTACCTTACATCACATCTACTCTTGTACATCCATTATTCTTTCTAAATGGTCGAACCATTCAAAAGAATATTGTTATCCACAATATATTATCAAGAATGAAAGTATGAAAGAAGGAGCAAAAGCATTTATGAGGATCAAAAGACATTAGAAGTATTCTCTGCAAACATTAAATAAAGCTTTCGATAAGAAGTCGATAGCGCCAGCAACATCTTTCGAAGAGGTCAAAAGGATGCTTCAACGGTGTTTTGGATAAGCAAAGAGCTTTCGACAAAGTCAAAAGGTACCTTTCGAGAGCAATGAACAGCACGCTTTCTGCATTTACGCCAAACCATTTGAGACGATTGGTTGCGCTTTCATTCACCTCCATTGGAAAAATGTTCAGCAAACTCAACCTTTTCGAAAGCATATATTAACCTTTCGAATTGGTTAAAGCCATCCTCACTAACGAAGGAAGAAATGTATGAGTTCAGCGTAACGTCCTCAAGTATATTAAAGCATAAGGTTCCACATCAGTCAGATATGGCGTTTTCGAATGGTGTCACTTGCAGCTAGTTTCTTAACAGTGTTTCGACTCATTCGAAACCCACAAAGTATATGTTTCGACAGCATCAGAGGCTAATTCCCATGCTAACTTACATAGCACATAAACAGCTAAGAGAGGAGTGCATCTACACACCTTTCGACGAAGTCGCAAGTAATCAAGCAATATCTTTTGATGAAGTCAGAAGTGATCGAACAATATACTTTCCGACAAAGTTGAAAGGAATGAAGCAAGATAGAAGAAAGCCCAGTCTTTAGCTGTAGCGGAAGGTCAGCCACATAGCCCTTTCGACTAAGTCAAAAGCTGTGATTCAAGTGAGGCGCACAAAAGAGGGGAAGCAAACCTTCCGACTGTGTCAAAAGCTAGGGGTCGAAAGGTGCTGACCCACACTTATAAATAAGACCCTAGGGGTCTATTTTAAGGGAGCCAATTTCTTTGACTTCTCACTTGTATTATCTAAAAGTTGGTAAACCGTAATTTCAAAATCGAATTGGGAATTTGACCAGTTTGTACAACTTTGTTCCATAAAAGAGAGATTATAATAATCTTGATTATACAGCTATTTTGGGATTTTATTTACACACCATTATGAACATCTGAATTTGACCTGAACGAAACGACCCCTTTCGATTAAGTCGAAGCCCCAAAAATTCACGTATCCTTTGAGTTTTCACTCAAAACAGCAAGATAGTTAGAGCTTATCCTTTCGACCAAGCCGAAATCCGTTCCATTCAACCAGTTTTCACAAAACTGTTAGATCTTAGCCTTAAGCCACCTTGATCACTTTAAAAGGTAGTTTTGATGGAGTCCAAAACCATTTGAATAAGCTCGAAAGGCATTATAAAAGAGAGTTGAACGTTTCAATCACGTCGAAAGGTCAAAAAGAAGAAGTTTCGTCTATTACATCATATTCGAAAGGAAAACCTAAAAGAGTCAACAAGCATCGGCTTTTTTTTCCTCTATCTGTTCGAAAGGAGGTTTCGAAGGAATCACTTATACTTCAAACTCCACATTGAGGTGTTGACAAGTTTTCTTGTTAACATTTTTGGGGCTAGATGGATAGCTCGAACCTCCACTCCCCAATCACTTTCATCACAAGGTTAATTGCATAAAGTTCCTCATTCAAGAGAAGAAAATGGTAAGAGCAAGGTATAATAATGACAATTCAAATGAAGAAGCTGCGTCACAATCAACCTTGGAAGATAACATAGTCCCAAACTTCAACTTAGAGACTATGGAAATTGGGCAACCTTCAACCCTTAATGAGATTAGAAAACAATGAGATTTGAAGTCCAAAATCTACAACAATAAATGATAGCAATGCAAGAACTTCTTGAAAGAGCTCCATCTCAAGAATCATTAAGGATTATGGAAGGAGAAGATGAAGCGCAATCTCCAAATGAAGAAAAAGATGAAGAGTTAAACCAAGAAAGTCAAGCTAAAGGGTTCCCCGAGCAATCAAATAGTCCAACCCAAAGAAATAGTAAAGGCTGCCACGAAAACGAAGCCAACCGAGAAGACATCTTAGACCAAATGGATATGCATAAGGAAAAAGGAATTCTTGATCTAGAGAAATATGTTATCCTATAAAAGACTCCTTTTTCGGAAGAAATAATGGCAGTTAGTCTCCTACCTCCTATTCAAATTCCTCCACTAAAATATGATGGAACTACCGATCCAGATGATCACCTTGCAGCTTTTGAAACCTGGATGAACTTATATAATGCTCCTGGGCCAATTCGCTGCAAACTTTTCCCAACTACTTTTCAAGGAGCAGCTATCAAATGGTACAAGAATCACCAAGTGGAAATCGTCTGTTCTTGGGAATAGTTTTGTTATGATTTTGTGACACAATTCTCTATATTTAGAGACTCAACCATGGACTTTAGCTTGTTGGCTACAATCAAACAAAAACTAGGAGAATTTCTTAGCGAATACTTGAATAGATTCGGTACAGAGGCATTAAAGGCAGAAAGTACAACCGATAGAGAAAATCTTATGGTAGTTCGATCAGGATTGATCGAACAAACCCCTTTTTGGAAAGACCTTTATGTTAATGGATGCAAAGATTTACAACATTTCTATCTCCGAGCTGAAAAGTTTATACAAATGGATGAAATGCATCATGCTATGAGAAAATTTCATCGAGAATGTAGAGAAGAAAAATCCGACTTTAAGCATCTCGACAAGAGACCAAGGAAGAGTGGAAACCAGAAGGGGAGTCAAAAAGAGATTTCCGAATCCAATTATGTAGTTCTAAACAAGCCCCTCTCTCACATATTCACCATGGTAAAGGACAATGAAAATTTTCCTATTCCTTATAAGATCCGGAACTTTCCTGAACCAAATAAAGTAGGTAGTTACTGCGATTACCATAAAGCAAACGGACATGAAACCGATAAATGCCGCATTTTAGCAGAAGCAATTCAAGGCATGATTAGGTCAGGACTCCTAAAAGAGTTCATCAAAGAAACTTCTTGTTCAAGAAGGAAGCAGCTTAGCAACCTCAAAATGTGGACCTGTATCAAATCATGAAGCCTCACAGCATTAGTTTAACTATGAACACTCTCCTTTCATAACTTTTTAATCTAACTTGTCTTTCGTTTTGTACTTTGATATGCACTGGAAATTAATCGTGTACTGATTCAAAATTTTAGTGTCATTACAGGTAAAACAAAACCAGTCCATAGCATTCAACATACTCTTGGATCATAACAAATTTCTAGCTACCTGGGAAAGACAGCTCAAATGCCTGATACAAGATGACTATCAATATTTCAATCAACGCGATACAAAGGCTCGATTCCATGAAATCTCGGGCAGCTATTAATCCTTCACCAATGTATGAGAAAAAACATATACACCAACTCTATTTTTGGCAAATTGTTTTAAAAGAAATTTCCCAAACATATTTTCATAGAAAGACTATTATCAATTATCCCCCAACAAGGAGAAGACAAATGTTTGTATATTTCAAGAACTAATTTGTGCAATCTTCCAAAGAGACTATATAGCATTAGTGAATGCACACAAAGAACTTTTAACTAAGCGATCAAGATATTTCAAAGTTTTCTAAAACCTTTGGCGACGAGAAGCCTATTCATACTTTTTCAAGAAAAGTTTTAAAGGTATCAAAAGTTTATTAACAAAAACTCAGATTAGAGAATCCTATTCTCAACTAAAAGACTATTGGTTCATGAATCATGAACTTCCAGTCTCCAATTTGAGATCTATCTCTCTATTATGAGAATAACAAGAGAACCCTTACAAAAAGCAACATTAAGAAAAGATTCTTTTATCAGAAAGATTCATATATCCAAACTCTTTTTCAAAAAGTAACCCCTCGATATATTAGAAGGGTTCGATTACAAAACTTCTTTCTCTCAAAAGAGACTGACGTTCAAAAAGATGTTTGCAAACATTTTAATTAGCAAAAAAATGATTTTCATATATAAATACAAAAGCCTACAATGTTCTTCTATAGCACCTCCTAGAGGGAGGAACAAAAGCCTACGACGTTCTTCCGTAGCACCTCCTAGAGGGAGGGACAAAAGCCTATGACGTTCTTCCCTAGCACCTCCTAGAAGGAGGGACGAAAGCATACAACCAATCCTTAGCACCTCCTAGAGGGACTGTTAGAACCTCTAACGTCCAGTTCACCTCTTAGAGGAAGGGTCAAGTTAAGCACCCAGTAACAACCTTTTTAAGAAGAAGGTCAACATAGCCGACACTACACCACTTAGAATCAAGGGAAGCCCAGAAGAGGCACCAAATAGATAAAGAAGGACAAAGATGTCTACAACTCAAAACGAAAGTCAAAACCCACAAGAACAAAGGTTTAAAGAAAGAAATCTACACATCGTTTAAAACAAAGATGAAACCCAAAAAAAGGTACAGACAAAGGCAAAAGGATGAAGATGTCCAACGCTATAATCAGAAACAGACAAGGAATCCAAGACCATAATCATAAAGACAAAGTATCTGCTAGCAACCTTCAAAACATATGATGCCAAAAAATGGCTTCCACAATGAAGAATTAAGAAGCTTGCATCCTAAAATGAAACACGAGACAAGAAAATGGATAGAGAGATCCATAACATGGGATGGAAAACAAAGATTTATACAAAAGCTAAAGGAATGTGATAGATAGCAAATTTTTACTACAAAGATAAAAGCGACTTCATTCGAGGAATAGATTAAGTAAACCACTCCTGAATCCATAGAAATATGGTGACCCTTTAGGATAGAAGAGTCTATATATTATATAAATAATAATAAGTTATTTGGACTATTGCACTGTTGAAAGGCCAGCAATAGTACAAAAATTGCACTGCTGAACGATCGACTAGTCAAATGGAGCTTGCATTGCTAAATGGCCAGTCAACCGGACGGAACTACTTGCCAAACAGAACTACTTGCTGAACGATTGCATGGCTTTACAGTACTCGGCTCCAACATAACAATAACACTACTAACTTATAGGCACTTTAAGAAATGCACATCTATTAATAGGATACTTTCGTTTGAATAACAAGAATCCTCGTCTCTATTCAAGGCATAAATTTTAAATAAATTCTGGCATAGTATTCTAGGAATAACTTTAGAATTACAGCCAGACAGGCTCAGGGATCTTTTGTCTAAACCTAGCAAATCTACCATTACTAGACGGTTCTCTGACACTGTACTTATATTAAATGAAATTTTGTATAGTCCATCCGTCAGATGAGATCCTGACAAGATTTTGGTTGAAATCTTTATTTTGTGAATTTTCATTTTTCTTGTTTCTTTTCATAAAGATTTCGTATTGGGTTTTGTGAATTCTAAGTTTCCTTACTGAATTTTATGATAATTTGTGGATTGCGTATTCTTGGTTTCCTTATTGAATTTTTGATGATCTCTTATTGGGTTTCTAATTTTGTGAATTCTATATTTCCTTATTGATTTTTATGATGATTTGTGGATTTCGTATTTTTGATTTCTTTATGGAATTTTTGATGATCTCTTATTGGACTTCTAATTTCATGAATTCTAAATTCCCTTGTCGATTTTCATGATGATTTGAAAGCTATGATTCAAGTGAGGCGCACAAAAGAGGGGAAGCAAACCTTCCAATCTTGTCGAAAGCTCGAGGTCGAAAGGTGTTAACCCGCACCTATAAATAAGACCCTATAGGTCTGTTTTAAGGGATCTGATTTCTTTGACTTCTCACTTGTATTATCTAAAAGTTGGTAACCCTAATTTCAAAATCGAATTGGGAATTTGACCAGTTTGTACAACTTTGTTCCATAAAAGAGAGATTATAATAATCTTGATTATACAACTACTTTGGGATTTTATTTACACACCATTATGAACATCTGAGTTTGACCTGAACGAAAGGACCCCTTTCGATTAAGTTGAAGCCCTAAAAATTCACGTATCCTTTGAGTTTTCACTCAAAACAGCATGATAGTCAGAGCTTATCCTTTCGACCAAGCCGAAATCCGTTCCATTCAACCAGTTTTCACAATACATTTAGATCTCAGCCTTAAGCCACCTTGATCACTTTGAAAGGTAGTTTTGATGGAGTCCAAAACCATTTGAATAAGCTCGAAAGGCATTATAAAAGAGAGTTGAACGTTTCGATCATGTCGAAAGGTCAAAAAGAAGAAGTTTCGTCTATTACATCATATTCGAAAGGAAAACCTAAAAGAGTCAACAAGCATCGGCTTATTTTTTTCCTCTATTTGTTCGAAAGGAGGATTCGAAGGAATCACTTATACTTCAAACTCCACATTGAGGTGTTGACAAGTTTCCTTATTAACAAATATCATTACTACAACATCATAACGAACTCTTTACAAAAGTGCACTCGAACATTCTTAATATTTAAGGACATTAAATATGTTGCACTTTGCACAAATTGATCAAACTAACATATCAGCAATCGAGTCCTCGGATCTATATTGTAGTTTTGGTCTTGTGTTATATTTGACACAATGTGATCTTTATCGTAATCAATCAAATTAAATACTCAATCTCGCACTATGGTTTATTTGGTTTTTCGTATAAACTAATTTCATCAAAATATTATACATTACAAACTATGACCATTAACCATGTAACTTTTATATGCGATTGTATATGGATCAAATATCCATAGTATTGTATTTATTTTGAGTTCGGATCTCATAGAATCCAATACATGGTTTCAACCAAATAAACACATAAGCAACCAAATTACGATTGTATTACGTTGTGACGACCGCCCATGACCCCTGCACCGAACCTAGACATAGTGCGCTGTAAAGCGTGCCAGGCAGCCTTGGACGATTGCCAGGGTAAATTAAAACAACAGAATCTATCGTATTACTCACAGCGCATGGACAAAATACAATAGAATATATATATAGTGAAGCTTCACAGAATAGAATCTCATCAATAAAACTTCATAATAGTTGAATACAAACATCTGAATAGTCAATACAACAAGCCTTACTACATAACACTCAGAGAATATACAAGCAGCAGAACATCCAGTACATATAGTAAGAAGATAATATGCAAGCCTCCAGCTCGTCTTCAACATCAGCACCGTGGAAAGCAAGAACAGCACCTGTCACCTGCTACCTAGTCTGCCCGTCCCAAAATGGACGAACAGCCCAAGGCAATAAGAGTTAAACATAAAGCCTTGAGTCAGACAACAGTCTTAGTGAGCAGTAAATTCACTAACAACATACCAAAAGAGCATAAAGGAAAAAGGAATAGGAATCCAACCCTCCCACTCCACCTCTTTCTACAGTGATAGCCCCAGACACACACTAAGCAGAAGCAAACATAGCAAAGCATACAATTTAAAGTAAAGCAATTATCACTCGGGTCAAGGGCGATGTTTTCCAAGTACAAACCCCCAAGGCCTAAACCAAGATCAGATAAGCACCCAGAAAATACCGCTCTTGAGACCGAATGACGATACAACCAAACATCCATGACTCTGGCTATCACTGTTATCATTGCTTCGATATCATCATTAATTGAATGACCGGCTCATTCTTTCATCCGTCCGTCAAGGGCTAATGGAAACCCCGGTTCTAGACATAACTCCGCACGTCATCGTGACCCGTGCCTAGGACTATCGAATCTGCCCAGAGTACTCGACTACCAATCAGTAGCCTTCGGGGACTATCGAATCTGCCCAACGTACTCTTACTTTGAGCATGCTAGAACCTTCAACAACGATGATATCTCAGCCTTCTAGTCATCCTCCTCGACGACTATTTCCATACTAGCTCAAGCGCCTCTCGAGCAACCATTATCCTCTAACTCGAACCATTTCACCGAGTTACCAACATGCTTGGAATGATCCTGTCTGGATTAGACCAAGACTATCTCATACTATGCTTCACCTCATCTCATCATAGCAAAGCCTCTTCTCAACATCATCATCAAATCTATCCATATGAGCTTCATCATCCGCTACATATGCCACAAGCAGCTTTTCCAATTCAAGAGCCTTTCCCTTAGCTTTTGAATCATCTTCGACCATCTTGTCTAAATCAAATCATCAATCATCTAATTCATAGCAATCAATCAAGTCAAACATTAATCCAAGTAATCAAGCATTCAAATATGATCTAATGAACAATTATAACAATAATGGCAATTTCGTAAATAAAGAGTCTAAAGTCTAACAAGCATGAAAACATGAGCAATATCTCTATAATCTTGATGAATGAACTTGCATAGGTTAACATGTAATAAAATGGATGTCACGTCATCATGAACAATGGATCTACACTTAGGTTTATAAAAATGCATGAAAATCACTACTTTACACAAAAATCAAGCCAACGATCCGATATACTCCTTTGGATCCGTGTGAGAGATAATCACCACTCACCAAAACACCTAAATACCCCAAAAGCAACACACTTCAGATCTGGACAGCGAAGGATCTAACTCGATCTATCACAAATCCACTTCAAACGATGAAATCTCTCTTCGAAGGATGAAGATCTTCAATCTAAGCTCTTGGATCTTTGATTTGATCTTCGATTTTGATGGAAGGAATCACAAGATTAGAGTGGAGAAAAGAAGTGAAGAAGTGTAGAACTCGAGCTCTCAGAATGGCAGCACTTCGTCGCTTCGAAATCCAGATCCAAAAAGTGAAGAAAAACCCACCTATTTATAGGCAGTTTTCCCTTAGGTCGTCCACGACTTAAGAAACCCTACGACCTAAAAATCTTCGACTTAACAGCCCCAAGCCTCTACGACCTACGACCTAACATATGCGCACTCCCACGACCTAACCAGATGCGCTTCTACGACCTAACGACTTAGCGCATCAGCGCACCCAAGCGACCTACGACCTAACCCAGATGCGCTTCCTCGCGACCTAACGAATGCACATCCATACGACCTAACAGATCCAACGACCTACGCGCATCCGTGACCTACGACTCACGCGACTTAGCTAGGTTACAACCTAACAAAGATGCGACTTAGCGACCTAACAAAGTCGCGACCTAACTATACTCAATACCTATGCGACTTAACTAGGTTACGACCTAACACCTCGCGACCTAATACTTCACGACCTAACTCCTAAGCCGTTTACGACTTAACTTCCTTAGGTCACCCACTGCTACCACCAGCTCCTTAGGTCATTGCCGACCTAACTTCCTTAAGTCGCTAACCTGCTTATCTCCTATACGACCTAAGTCCTTACCTCGTCCAGTCTACTAGGTCGCTAACTGCTATAAGTCGCCAACTTCTATAAGTCGTCCCATTTCTTAGGTCGCCCAATACCTTAAGTCGTTCCACGACCTATACTTCTTCACGACCTAAGCTTCGAACGACTTAAACCCTAGATGACTTAGACTATGGATGACTTATCAATAATGGGACCAAACGACAACTGGTTTACGATGTTTCGATCCGTAAAAATATGGGTCGTTACATACGTAGTTATAAAATTAGGTACTTTCATGGGTATAGAAAACATTAACATGCAAGAAGTATTTAATAGTAAATATATATTACATTTCTATATATCAAAATTAATTCAGTTCATTTGTATATTTTAATTGATAAACATTTATTAATCATATTAAATGCATAAATTTATTAATGTATATTATTTTAACATTGTATTAAATATGTTATTATAATATTAAAAAGGTTAAATATTGTCATTTCATTTTTCTAATAAGGCCCTCATTAGTCTTTTATGTTTCACCAAATCCCAGGTCAAAACATAGAAGTGTTTCGACATCATTAGTGAGTGTTATGACTCGCTCGTCTTGGAACTCTGACCTTGAGTTTGCTCAATAAGTCATAACTCCAAGAACGATGGATAACTCTTTGTCGGTTGTATCACATACAACCCCTAACCCTTGGTATCTTGTCCTGATTTCACTTCAACCTTGAGTTTGCTCAACAAATAGAAATGAAATTATTCACTCTTACCTACCATATCGCAATGGCCTAAGTATAATATATGTAACTTGAGTTTGCTCAACAAATACATATAGTTATCTTACCTCGTCTATTCAGTATATTAATAATACTACACATAACATCCCTAGTTTGAGTTTGCTCAACAACTAAGGAGTATGTAAGTAATTTATTAATATATATGTATGTTAGAGGACAACATTATATTGAAGATTCATAATCTTCAATATATTATACTGAGTGACATCGACTTATGGAGTAATGTATTTCTTATGATGTACCCTCGTGATTCGAGTGTCGGACACATCGAAAATCATGATGTACGTACAATATGTGTGTATTTATCCCTTAAATCTATTTGGGATTTCTTAATGTTCCACTTTTAATTTATACATTCATATCACATACATTTTATTATTATATAACTTCTATATTCCATACTGCTTATATAATAGCCTTATATATAATATTATATTAATTAAATCTTATGTAGTTAATTTTAATTAATTAACATTTCAATTAAGTTTATATTATCTTAACATAACATTTATATAAAATATTTATTATATACTATAACCTTTATAGTATAACACATATATCATATATATGCGTGTCCTTTAATTAATTAACATTTAATTAAAACAATTTTGATTAAATTACACTAATTTCGAAATTTATTTTACAAACATACATGTATGCTTATATTATTTTAACATTTTAAAACAACATAACTTATATCACAATATATAATACATGTATATATTTATTAAGTCATTCATTCATTTAATTAATATATTTTATTAATCTTATTAACAAATTTAAAACTTTGAAACTAATTTATATTATTTTTCAAACATTTTGAATTTTTTTATTATATTTTAACTTTTATATGTACATCTTATTTTAAATTTAACTTTTAAATTTAAAAACCTTATATTTTAATTTTGAAAACAATTTGAAAATCTATATTATAACTTTTATATTATATTCTTATTTTAAATTTAAATTTTAAATTCAAAACTTTTACTTTTAATTTCAAAACAATTTCGAAATTAGCCTAAGGCTCAATTCAAATTGGGTCTTTTCTATTAGGGATAACATATTGGGCTTACCTCGTCATTTCGGGCTAGGCTAGTAGCCAAGTAAAGCAGAGTACTTGATTACCCAAACCTAACCTTAGACATTACTTTTCTAGACAACCTACTATATGGGTAAGCTTTAATTAGTTAACCCTAACTTGACTAATTTAGACCACATATGCTACTGAGCTTTGATACCATTGCTGGAACTGGGCAAGCCTATAGTTGAAGTTATGGGTGAATTTCAAAAAAAAATTCCCTTACTGGATATTTATTGGGCCTATGAAGTCCAATTCAGAACATTTCTAAATAATATTTAAATAAAATATTTTATTTATTTAAATTTATAAATTATGTAGTTTTATTTAATTTATATATTGATACACACACACATACAAGTATATTATATACACAATATATGTGTGTGTATGTGTAACATATCAACCCCATTCAAGGTATAACATACCCGTGTAGAGATGTTGAGATTTACATCGCAACAAATACATTAGTTCATCTGATTATTCAAATATATGTATGTATATGATATATCACTTGTACTATATCGATTGATATTTACTGCCAAAATTTTACCCACCATGATGGTTCTAAAACCCATTTAAGCCCAAGGAAAATATTATTTAACTAAACTAATTTAATCGCTTATTGATATCGTATATCGATTGATATATTTATAACTATTATAAATATATTTAATAATATTTATTTCTTAAACCATAATCAAAATTTTATAATTAATATTTCGTAAATATTAATTAATTCAATTAATTTATAATAATTATAAACTAATTAAATCGTTTGGCAAAGGAGAGTTTATCTTTTCAGTTGCGTGACTCGTCAGGTGTAAGTTTGGTCAACGATTAATACTGAACTATTCAAATATTAACGTTCACACATCACTTAGCAGGTGTTGTGACATTTTAGCTAAATTTATCACTTACTTGATTTAGGTAAAATCCAATTTCACATTGTTAAGCATTACTCGGTTGTGACTTTTATTTACACCAATTCTTTTCGTTAAAACTATATCACTTTGGGCTTATGGAATTTGGTAATGGTCGAAATTCCAATATCATCCATAGTCAACTCTATAGTCCAAACACAAAGTCATTAGTTCAATAATAACAATTATTATTCATCGAACTGCTCTAGCCAGGGACTTTGACTTTGAGTTGACTTGAGTTGACCATTATACTAAGCCCATATATCTAAGGAGATGAATCTTCACTTAAATGGTGCCTCACTTCCAATACTTCCACTCGACCCAACTATAGTCACTCGGTGGACACCATGCCATGACTTGACTATAATCAAAGTGGAGCATTCATACTAAACGTCGATAGTATTATCAAGTTGAGAGAACTGTGTAAATCAGTTACATCGATATATTTTTTGCCCTAGTTATATTAAGCAAAAGAAAACTATCAAGTGAGTCATTCCATGGTTATCTAATAACTACCAGTACGTAACCCTTAGGTTCCCCAGTAGTCATGGGTACTGCCCAACATTTGGAGAGCATTACATACACTAGTCTTAACGAATACATCGATATCCAATCTCAATGCATCTTGGCTAGGAACATTTAAAATGATATATTTATTTTCATTGTGATAAATTACTCATGGTTACAACACTTTGTAACTACTATCACAAAACATACCATTTTTGGATTTTTTGTTAAATATACTTCTAATTAAATTAATTAATTAATATAACACATTATATCAAATATATAATAGAAAGAAAACACTTTTTATTTTGAACAAGATTGGTTATTGAGTTAGATATATGGAATAAATTACATAATTTCCCACTAGGGCATACCCCTAAATCTATCAAACTTCACAGAAGCCGGATTTACAGTAGTTATACAAGCTGCAAAATAACATATGCCAACAGATAATCTGATGTGTGAAAATCATTATGAAGTGAAAAAGTTTATGTCTGCTTTTGGTTTGCCATACCAAAAGATAGATACATGTTTGAATGGTTGCATGTTGTTTTGGAAAGAGGACATCAATCTTAGGAAGTGTAGAATATGTAATGAGGAAAGATACAAAGCAAGAAAAAAGAAAGGAAAGGAAGTTCCATACAAGAGAATTATTTACTTACCCATCACTCCTAGACTTCAAAGGTTATATGCATCTTTTGTTACAGCACCTCATATGACATGACACCATGTGAGAACGTACGAAGAAGGTACCTTAATACATCTAGTTGATGGAGAAGCATGAAATTTTTTGATAAGACTTATCCCGCTTTACTATAGAGAGTCATAATGTTAGACTTGGTTTGTGTACGGATGGATTCTCACCATTCTCTCTATTTGGTTCTAAATATTCATTTTAGCATATCATCATTACACCTTATAATTTTTCTCCACGGATGTGCATGAAAACTCCATATATGTTTCTCACTATTGTCGTCCTCGGTCTTGATAATCTGAAACAAGGAATCAATGTTTATTACAACCATTGATTGAAGAGTTGAAAACACTATGGTATGAAGCAGTTGAAACATACGATGTTTTGGCAAAAAAAGAATTTTAGTGTGTTCGCTTCTTTATTATGGACTATTAGTGATTTTTCTGCTTATGCAATGCTTTTAGGTTGGAATACGACTGGTTGTCTAGCTTGCCTTACCGCATGGATGAAACACAAGCATTTTCTTTAGCGCATGGGAAGAAAATTACATGGTTTGATTGTCATTGGTGTTTTCTCCATGTTAATCATACTTTTAGAAGAGATAAAAAAATTCTAGCTGATAGAGTAGAGACTAGACAACCACCAATGATTTTGTCAAGTGAAGAAATATATAACCTTGTAAAAGAATATCCAAAGATACATAAAACTAGAGTACAAATTGGATTTCCAGGTAAATCGATGTTTCATAATTGGTGCAAGCAAAATATATTTTGGGAGCCACCTTACTGGAAAGATCTCTTACTTGGTCATAATATTGACGTGATGCTCAATGAAAAAAATGCGTTTGATAATGTGTTCAATACAATTTTGAATGTTAAGCGGAAGACTCAGGATGTTGTGAAATTAAGACATGATATAGAAGAATCATGTAAACGTCCCGAGCTTTATATCAAGATAGATGACACTAAAAAATCTAAAGCATGCTATGAGTTAGACAATAACCAAGTAAGACTTATGTTAAAATGGGTGGAAGGATTAAGGTTCCCTAATGGGATTTCTTCTAATCTTTTTAAATGTGTCGACTTTAAAAACAATAAACTGAGTGCGGTGAAATGTCACAATTGCCATGTAACATGGAAAATTTGTTACTCGAATTTTTCAAAGAACTATCACCTGTAAAAGTTTGGAGAGTTATAATGGAACTTAGTTTGTTTTATAAAGAGTTAGCAAGTAAAGCGAGTGGGTAAATATCTTATTGCAACATCATAAATATTTGTATGATATATCATTAATGATTTATTAAATGTCTATATCATAATTAATACAGAGGTTTTGAACTGGAGGCCTTAAATATAATGCTTAATACTTCTAAGACTACCTATAAGGGCGGAATGACTACTTGCTGGCCTAAGTTGGAGAATATCACACCCACATTGTAAAAAGTATTTGGTAGGATTTTTACGTAAGTATAAATATGTATTCATTTTATATATAACCACTGTGCAATTTTTTGACTAAGTATAAATGTATAATTAATTTTAATTTCAATATGCGAGGGCAGTAGATTTATAGGAAGCAGACTTGTCCCTTTGCAAAAATTATTAGACCAAAAAAATACAAAAAAATTACAATATAATGTCAAGCATTAAAAAAGTGAATAAAAATCTTGACTGAATGAGTGAAATCATTTAGGAAGCTTTAAATGCTTATTGGAAAAGTTCGGATGTGACTGTAAGTTTACTAGTCTCGTATATTTATTAAAAATTTAGTAGAAGTTATATAATAACTGCATCAATCTACAAATGTGAAATGAAATGTTTATGTTAAATTTACAGGTAGAATCTAAGTGGAACTCTGAAAATAGGAATGCAAATTTTGTCACACATCACGAGAGTTCAAAGTCATTCCAGCATTACCATCAAGAACTGTTAAATTTATAAATTGTGATTATAAATACTTATAACGTCGTATAATCTTATATATATAATAATAATACACAATAATAATTTTAGGAATGAGAGTGTGGTCATCATGTCTCCTACTTGGAAGTTTTTACTTGTAACCATGCCATCGAGCATGCCAATGAAGATGGCTCAAAGACATACATATGACATGACATAAAATCAGAAGAGTCCATGGTAATCATATTTTAAATTATAAGTTATTAATAATCACTTTAAATTATAAGTTATAAATAATTAAAATAATGTATTATGAATTTTAATTGTAATTCTATTTTTATTCGTAGGATAAATTCTTTAAAGAAAGGGACTAACTACTCGAGGGTATAGGTAGAGACGAGCTGTAATAACCCGCATTTTAAATAATAATTAATTAAAATTTATAATAGTAATTCGGTTGATTAAAATAGAATTTGGAGATTTATTTAACAAATTGGTTTAGAAATTATTTAATAAAAGGATTTGGATTGTGAAAAATAAGACATTTAAATTGAAATAAGTTAGAAATGTGAAAATAATATTTTATAAAAGTGACGTAATTGAAATATAATATTGGTTTGGAAAAGAAGAAGTGGTTTTGAAATGGGAATTTGTATTTATTCAAATAAAATAGGATATAGTTGTATAAATAAAAGAAAATTGTAAAGACCGGGGTTTTCGACCCTCGATAATCCATACATACATCCTCGTGCCACAAATCCAAGTGTCGAAAATCCTAATTGTTAGGGGAAAAAGAAAATAAAGATAGAACAGAATCTCACACAAATGGAATAACATATATTATTTCAATAATAAACTTACATCGAATTTTTTTGAATACAATATCAGAGTCTTACCTGGATTTGGCCTGGACGGTTATAAACCCTCTGTACTTATAAATGAAAAAATAAATGCAATTGATTCAACGAATAATAGAATATGTCCATTCATAGATGAAGATCTCCAGATATACTCTAGAAAATCCAAGCATCTTCAACTAAACCTGAAACTACTCGGATCTGACCTGAGTATTTAAAAATACCCGGATCGCGCTTGATAAACCAGCGTAAGATACTCGAAATTTTAAATGCTAATGCCAATCAAAACCTTTGAAAAGAAGAGTATCTCATAAGACCACGCCCACACATAAATACGGACTGGTTTTTACCTTATGTTAACCAAAATACTTTGTACAGAAAAACCACTTTGATATAATTATTAATGACATTCTTTTGAAAACACTTTTCAAGTAATATATCAAAAGAAAGTATCAATACCCGGACTAAGTCTACGGTAATATATCCAGACTAGGTCAATGGAATATACCGAACGGAATATATGATACCAAAGAGGTAGCTGAAATGTTTACAAAGCACTACAACTATTTTGGGACTACAATCAAAACCGTAAAGCTCGTATTGGGATTAGATTTCCATCATGACAAGGAAATTGAGGCCTGATGCGGTGTTTTGGTTGCAACAAACATATATCCAATGGCTACACATCCAAGGACTCAGACGCCACTATAGTGCTGTCAACAATCGATGGGAATCAATATCAATGTACTTATCCAAAGACTTAGGCGCCACTTATTCTACCAATGGAAAGCTGTAGCCTTTTCCGCATTTTATCCGATAGCCCATAATTGTGTCTTGCAGACCACATAATATCCCGTATCATTACTAGGTTGTGAGGCTAGGAAGGCTACGTTCTTACTTTCCATAAAGCCATACTTTGATTTTCACAAAGCCACGCTTTGCCTTTCTCATAACAGGTTCCACTTTGAATGCCACGTTGCGATTTCATAATCACACAACTGATTTCTACAAACGTATAAATCCTAAGTCCATCCATCTCAGGAAAGAGTGTTAAGCTAAAAGAAGTTGCTTTCTCCACCACCAAGCAGATAATACGTTGATAGAGATCAATTAATATGATCAGAAATGCACTGTCAGACATTCGTCCATACAAGTTTGTTCTGGGACTGAAAGAAACCAAAGGCACTCCTTCTATTACCATCAGTAGCAAGTAGTTCTTGCAATCCGAAGATTTAAAAACACGATAGGACCACTGCTATAATAAAATGTCTCTATATTGGGAGCTACCCAGAGAATGCCAATAAGCAGTCCTTCCGCTATGAAGATCTCCGGTCTTCAAAAATCATCATCTTCAACATGTCTTCACTTCCGAATGTATACATTGGTTCGAAGTGGTTTTCGGGTAGGAGTTACCCAAATCCGACCTCGGTTTCTTCGCACCAATCATCGATTAAAAAGATGTTAAGTTCATATATGATTATCAATCATCAATCAATTAAATTCATCTTTCATTCATAAATATCTCAGAGAGACATATTATTTTAAATTATTCCATGTATCTTCTTAAAAGCATATGTAATCATTAAGCCTCATTTATCAAATCCTTTTGGTTAATCAAAACCCCTTTTAAGTCTTGAAATAATTCTAAACCGTTTCACTTTTTTACTTAAGAAAACATTTCCAAATTACATAAATCTCATATTGGAAAACATTATTTTAGAGCATCCGGGCTTTCTCTTCGATCTATTCCACCTCTCATCTAAAAGAGAAAGCAAAGGCCAGGTAAGTTCAGGGACTGGTTGCTCCATTCCTAACCTTAGTTACACACCTTGTTTTACCGTTTAGATCTTACAAGCGGGACAAATGTACTAGTCGCTTTCGCATACTCCTTTCATTTTCAGAAATGATTTATAAAACTTCAAAATCATTATTTAAAACACGTATTCATTTATTTGAAAACATTTATAAAAGATTTGGGAAAGAATACTTAAGTTTAAAGTCATATTTTAAAAGTTATTAAAAACTGCCGCGAATAGCGCTTTAAAGGCTTATTTAATAAAAACGACTTTTCTATTATTTACAAATTCATTTATATAACTCAAATCTCTTTTAAAACATTTATAAAATTTATTTCATATTTTTAAAGATTTAAAAAATATTCATTTTAAATCAATTTGGAATTCGGGTTTTAAACTACAAAACTGCAATTTTTCTTAAAACTAGTTTTACTCATATTTAAAAATTTACAAGATGAAATCTTGATTATCTTTCTTTGTTTAAAAACTAGATACAATAGTCCAGAAAATTCTTATCTCAAAGAATTTCGAGCTATATTCCATTTCGTATACTCATTTGAATTCTTCGGTGCGAAATCGCGAGCTACTGTTATGCGACGCGCCTAGTTTTGACTTGTTTTTCAATTTCTTTTCAAACTTCATGGAAACACTTTTAAATGTTTATAAAACATTTTTAAATCATTTTAAACTCATTTAAACAAATACTTTTCATATTTCAAACTCATTTTCCATTTCATTTCATATTATAATATTATATTATTATAATATTCATTTTAAACCTTTTTAGATATTTAAAATCATTAAGAGGCTAAACAATTTCATCCACATATTATTTATGGATTAAATTTCCATTTAATTAAATATGGTTAATTACTAACCATTTCTCTTATCATTTATCAAACCAAGTTATCAACCATATCACAATCATAAAACCAATCATAATATCAACCAAGTTATCATCCAATATCAACTAATATTCAACATATTAATGTCAAATTTAACATGTATATTATCACTATAAGTTTTTTTAAATAAAACTAAGATTGAGTACTTACCTTTGTCTCTATCTAATTCTTCCTGCCAACATTCTTTCAATCCAACACTTCACCAAACCATTGTCAACTTCAATTAATCATCATCTACTCCATTCCTCTTTTCCAAGCTCCAGAAAATCCGGCAGAGCTTCTGTAGTACTTCAAACTTTCTCCTATTTCCTTGGAATGAAACCGACGACACTTCCCTCTCTTTTTCTTGCACCGGAGCTTTCCAAACTTGCTCCTTCCTCCTAAATAGGTTCCGCCGCATCATGCTCTACCCTTTCCTCCATCATTCTTCAACTTTTTAGATGCTAAACCATGTTCTAATGGTATTGTAAGGTCTTTGGCAAAGTTTGGTGGAGTTTGGAGTTGGTTTGATATGATTTTAAGAAAGTTAGTAAGGAAGAAAAAGAGAAGAAGAAGTCATTAAAATAGCTTAAAGGAAGAAGAAGAAGAGATGGATTTGTGTGTGACAAAATGAGAGGAAAACTTATATATTTATAGGAAAAGAAAAAAGTGGTTAGTTACCAAATTAACCCCTTATCAAATTACCAAAATACTTTACCATAACTTTAAAGTAAACTTACTTTTTTGAACACTTACCATCGTCCATCACTTCATTACATTATGTCATTTTCACTTAATGCTTTAAGGAATGTATTTGAATGAAAAAGTGGATTAAAGTGAAGATTTGCCTTAGTTTTGGTGAGATTTGATTTGATGTTTGCTTTTATACCTTTTTAATTACCTTGCTTACTTTTTTTTTTGAAAGGCAAGCGGGTTTAACTGGTCCCCTACCAGAGTTTATTGATTAAAGAAAAAGAAAGGAAAATGTGACAAAAACAAGCTTTTATCACCAAACATACAAAACCGAGGAAAAAATATCATGCACGAGAATACACCTAAATGTACCATATTGAAGAGAAAAACAGCTACCAATGCAGCAACAAAATGATAGACATGAAACATCAACATGCACAGAGGGATGCACATGAAGAAGCATGAATCAAAAATATCCATAAGCAAAGACAAGTCAATTCCAAAACCCACTACTGTGTGGAGAGAAACCATGGCAAGAGAATCTTATCCCTGATTTAATTTTTGACATAATTATGTACCAGAGCTGAGAAATATCCATAAGCAACAGCAACAAGTTTAAAGCACTGAGAATTTCGTTCAATCCAAACAGTTCTGAAGTAAATTTTAAGAACAAAGAAAGTTATATCTCTATTGCCATGCCTATTCCTCGTAGCAATCTTCATATCATTCCATTTTGTTTCAGAGTCTCCATCATATCTAACTAAACCAATTTTGTTAAACAATGTGCTGATCATATTGGATAAGAAGCCACACTCGAAGAATAGGTGATCAATAGATTCATGAAACATATTACAGAAGAGGCATTGCTGATCGATGACCATTCCAGCAGACAACAACTTGTCTCTGGTTTGTATAGCCTTGTGAATGACTCGCCAAAACATCAAATTTTCATTAGCCGTAGAAATAGAAGTCCAACACACCCTAGCCCAAATTGAGATAGGAAAAGTTTCAGTGTGAAGAAGAAGATCATAAACCCGACCAATGCTATGTGATCTTTCCTTCCAAAGTAAAGCAGAATCAAGTCTGATAGGGACCACATGCTCACGCAAACTCCCCCATAATGCATTGACTTCTTGATTACTGGTAGAGGGAGTGTAGAGCTTCCCATTAACAATGTACCTAACTGCACAAGCATTCCCTCCTATTAGAGATTGCATTCATTCCTGAACACTCAGTTTAGTTTCTAACACCAAGCCATCATCCATCCACGGATCCTTCCAAAATTTAACAGTGCATCCAGGGGAAATTGAGTACTTAGCATAAGGAAGAAGAGTACTTCTGATACTAAGTATTTTCCACCATATCCAACTCGTATTTTGAGATACTGTCATAGTCCAGAAATTCCCAGTCTTAATTCAATATTTCCAAACCCATTGCACCCAAAAGCTTTCCTTCTTATTCAACAAAGCATCCACATGGGTACTGACCGCTGTCTTGTTCCATATTGAGATATTGATGATTCCAAGGCCACCATAATATAGTGGCTTTTCTAAACTACTGTATGACAGAGGTATAAACTTCCTATTGTGAATTGATCCAGTCCAGAGGAATCTTAACATAGCAGTTCGTATCATAGAGAGAAGTTGAGTGGGTAATATGAAAGTTCTTGCCTAATACACAGTCATGGAAAAACAAACTGACTTAACAAGCACTAATCTACCAGCCATGGACAGCAACCTGGTAGTCCATGAGTTAAGTTTAGAAGTGATTTTATTGTACAGCGAAATGCAGTGTGCCTTGGTTACTCTGGATGTACATAGAGGAAGGCCTAGATATGTCATCATATTTTCCATAGGTTGCAAACCAGAATGAGTCAAGGGCCTAGCTTTTTCAGTCATGCTAATGCTAGAGATTAGTATATGAGATTTTGAATGATTGATTTTAAGACCAGTAGCAAGATAAAAGGAATGAAGACACTGAAGGATACCAGCTATGGAATGATTATTAGGCTTTGTAAAGATCACTATATCATCAGCAAAAATAAGGGAGGATATTTGCTGGTGTTTACACTTAGGATGGTAAGAGATAGTATTATCTTCAAATTTCATTGCTAGCATACAGTTCAGCGCTTCCATTACAATAATAAAAATGAACGAGGAAATCAGATCCCCTTGACGAACGCCTTGTTTCCCTTTAAAGTATCCTATCATTTTCCCATTGTAGCAAAGAGAGAAGGACGGAGTTGATATACAGACATAAAGCCAAGCTACAAAGACTTTAGGAAATCCCATTAGAGCCATAACTCGAACAATAGAGGACCATTGCAGACAATCATAAGCTTTAGAGATATCAAGCTTAAGCATAGTTCTTGGTGAGACCTGACATCTACCATAACCATTAATTAGTTCATGAGCCATCATAATGTTGTCAAGTATGCTCTTAGTAGGAAGGAAGGCAGACTGATTGGATGATATAATTGCTAGGAGCACAGATACAAGCCTAGTGGCTAGAATCTTGGATATGCACTTATAAACTACATTACAACATGATATTGGTCGAAACGAGGAAGCATTTTCAAAGGGCCTGACTTTAGGAATTAGGACAAGATTGGTTGCATTAATCTCACCAAGCAGTTTGAAGTTATTAAAGAAATTAAGAATTGCAGCGATAAAGTCAGCTCTTATAATTTCCCAACTTGCTTTGAAGAAGACTACATTAAATCCATCAGGCCCACCACACGATGAGGGATTCATTGCAAACAGAGGTTCTTTAATTTCCTTCTCAGTAACCATTGTC
Organism: Allium fistulosum; assembly: GCA_030737815.1. NCBI lineage: Eukaryota > Viridiplantae > Streptophyta > Magnoliopsida > Asparagales > Amaryllidaceae > Allium > Allium fistulosum. Next base: position 7,715,402 of record JASFAW010000015.1, read on the forward strand.
ACAAGCATGTTGTTCATAGCTGAGCTTATCATGGGAAGAGGAAGATTGTTAAGAATATCGAGTTTGGGAACAAAATTATCATAGTTACCTAAAAGCTTGGAGAAATGTTGAACCATATATTGATCAATCTCTTCTACAATTGTAAGATGATTACCCTCATCGTCCCACAGAGAATGGATGTGGTCTCTTGTTTGTTTGTTCTTTATAGATGCATGGAAGAATGCAGTGTTTCTATCTCCTTCTCTAACCCACTTTTGATGCGCCTTTTGCTTCATCATGCTGGCTTCAGACTCTAAGGCTTCATTTAGCTGATGAAAGAGGATGGATTCATTCTGGGCAAGGTTAGGATTGGATGGATCCCTGTCAAGTAAATATTGTGCCTTCTTAAGCAAGTCCTTAAGTGAGTTAGAAGCAAGGGTGCCATTTCCAAATTTGCATGATGCCCAATGGCTTAATGCATTCTTAGCTGCCTTCAATTTCCTGCACAAGATAAACATAGGATTGCCATAATAAGAGTTAGTCCAAGCTGTAGATATAATTGTTAAGTATTCGGGGTCGTTGACCCACACATTGAAGAATTTAAAAGCCTTTTTTCCTCTGCTAGGCATAGGGGAGGGAGATAGGATAATCAGAGAGTGGTTAGATAAGATAGGGTGAGGAAGATGAGCAGTGATGGCTGGCCATAAAGATAAGGCTGAGTCATTACAAAAAGATAAGTCAATGTTGGTATATGTACGAAGCCCAGACCGGCTTTTGTTATTCCACGAGAAAGGCACACCAGTTCGAACAATGGGAAGAAGATCAGAGTCTGAAATGGAGATATTAAGGGGGGCAATATCCCTTGGCATAACGGTTGCCCACCAACTTTGTCATATAAGTTGTAACAACAGTTGAAATCACCAACAACAAGCCAAGGATGAGAGTTCTGCCTTAATGATGGGAGAAGATTTAGGAGAGATTGTCTAGAAGCTTTAGCATTATAGCATAAACAATGGTCAAGTAGAATGAAATATTGAGAGGAAGGAAAATGGCTTGAAAGTGGATAAGCTGGGAAGTTAATAGAATGGGGGTGAGAGTGTAGAAGAGGGGATCATTGACAGTAAGGATCCTTCCATAAGAAGCATTGCCCAGATTATGATGGACATGCCAAGCAGGGTTGATGTAGGAGGCTGCTTTTTGCGTTAAAGATAGAGATAGTTTGGTTTTTAGGATTGCGAAAATCTTAATATTGTGGACATTGATCAAAGACTTAACATGATCAAGCTTGATTGGATTATGAGCTCCTCTGATATTCCAAGATGCTATATTATTCATTAAAAAAACTATGATTAAAAGTGGAGCACACTTGCCTTACTCCTAGTTGTGGGAGGGTTAGACCTTACAGATTTTAATTTAGCTGCTAATTAGGAAGACCTTATTGCACTGGGACTTTGTTGATTTAGATTAGGAGGAGGAGAAACCCACCCAGGAATGGTACCATGAAATGTATAGGGTGAGGGAATATGAATGGGTGAATTAGACCGAGGCAAGGAGGTTGAGGGAAAATTAGATAGAGGTGATGGTTTGAATAGATCAAAAACGAAGTTCTCAATTTGATTTAAGAAAGCTTGCTCAATCGTTGTTGAATGCAGGAGGTTAGCGACCACCTTTGCATGGGAGTTTAGAGTACTTGGATTTGATTGGCTAGAGGCAAGTGTGCTTGAATTTACTGCTACAGTAGACAAACAAGATTTTTGAATATCAGCTTCAGTTACAAAAGAAGATGGAGTTTCCACTACTTGCATAGGATTTGAAGGAGCTTTGGAAGAATTAGCAAAGCAGACCTCACCTTCCTTAATAGAGTTTGTTATTAAATCATTATCAGTAGTCTCAGTTGAATCTTGCATAAGAACAGAAAAGGGGTTTGCATTCAACTCTGCTTCAGGAAACAATCGAACTTCTTGCATGTCAACGTTGGGATAAGGAGGATCTTCTTGCATATGCACTTCAGAATTACCTCCTACTGTTTTTAAACCATCATCAGTATTGTTATGCACAGGAACATGCACAACTGTCCTTCCTTTAGTATAAACTTCAGGGTTCAGAAGCAATTCCAAAGACTTGTCTTTGTATTGTTTTATTACATTATTAGATTGTTTTGATACATTGTCACTATTCATTTTCTTATACTTGTGATCCGTGCCTTTCCTTATTGGGACTTTCTTCCACCCTCCTTTAGTACTTACATTTCTTTGTTCACCATTACCATTGGTTTATTATCTTTACCTTCTGGTGAAGAGTTCATGTCAGTATTGGCAGCTGGAGCTTCCACAACTTTATAGGCAATTGAGTTTTTCAACACTTGGCAACAAGAAGTCTGATGCCCAAAAATTTTACATTCACCACAAATTAGTGGTTTCCACAAATAATCAACTCTGACTTGCTGCTCAGAGCCATCCAGAAGCTTAACCATGAAAGAATCAGGCAACTCAGTGCACGCAGTAACTTCAACCAAACATTTAGCAAAGCCAATCCTTTCCAACTTTTCAGTATTATCATCCATACAAAGGAATTTTCCTAGTCGGGATGCTAACCAATTTATTCCAATATGTGACCAACAGTGCAGGGGAATGTTCGATAGCTTCAACCAAATAGGTACTGACTTAATAATGCTTACACTATTACCAATTGATGGATCCCATTCCTTAACAATGAACAACTTGTTCCTCATCACAATTGGGTCAGACTGGATTATCTTTCTTCTGTCTTCGTCTGAAGACAGATTGAAGAGGAACAAGCGACCATCTGACTTTACTTCAATCGATCCTTTAAGTTGCCAAACTCGCTTAAGATGCCGCAAAACGACTGTGTACGGAAGGGGATATCAAGAAAAAATCCTACAAGACAATGACCCCAAACAGCATTACCGGCATTGATGTCTTCAACCGGAGGAACAAGAGCACCTTCATCAAAGATCAACGAGAAAGAGAGGTTCGAAACGACCAGCATTGCGAGGCTTGGCTTTGAATAAGGAATTCCAAAGAGGCTGAGAAGGAGGAGGAGGAAGAGCAGCATTACCTTGGTTACTTTTATTAATGACATTCTATAATTTTCTAATGATACTTAGTAAAAGTAAACTTGATTATTTGCAAAATGTATATATATGTTTGTTAAAACATGTTAACAAAAATGAAACAATGTTGCGGTAACTTATATTGAACAAAACATTGATTTTCGACAAAATGTTTTACGGTCACATTTTGACGTTTTTGTTAAACTATTTATTTATGTAAACAAAACTTGAAAATTGATTTGTTATCCTCCTTAAATAATTAAAACAAGTGTATTTGACTTATAAAACCATATTTAATAATATTAAAATTCAATTGTTAAAATATGACGTCGATTTGTCAACGTGCGATGAAATTTGTCAATCATTATAATACAAGTATTTGTATATTTGTAAAACTTTATTAATCAATTACTATCATTATATAACAAATTTTAAAAAGAATTATTTATCATTTAAAACAAAAATTGAACGTATCCAATTTTATCGAAAACTGGCTTTTGTCACTTTTCGATGAAAATCCAAACTTCTTGATTTTGTAATCAAATCTTAAAAATAAGTTTATCATTCTTATTTATTACATAAAACGTAATTATTTATGTTTGAAAATTCTATATTTGAATATTTAAAGTATATTAAATATTCCATTTAAAAGTGATAAAATTACGAGTCATTACAAAATGAAAACTAATTTATTTAACCCCAAGCCCAAGTGTTCTAACCCAAATTCATTTTCCAGAAATCTCTAATTTCAGACTTTTCTTCCTTCGGCAAAGACATTTACATATACTTCATAATCTTCCTTTTATCTTCCTTATGAAAATTGACTTCATCTGTAATAATCCTCCCTGAGATGGACTTGAATTTCGGCACAGAAAAGACCCATTGAAACTTAGAACCATCTCCAAGCTGCCTATTGGTTGGTAAAAAGAACAATACAGAGCTATTTATCTACACATTGAGAATCTCACAGCGGAAGGATAAAATATAATAACAACAACAGTACTCATTTCATTCAAATTCCAAAAAACCATTCACAACCATAGTAAAATATCCATAATGTCAAAGTCCAACAATAACCGTACATATCCGCAATATTCAAAATTACAACATTGTTTTTATTTCATGGGTACATCAAAAAAATTGCATAAAATAACAAGTAAATAATAGTTTGATGCCATAAGCATCATCAACATCTCCGCCTTCAGCATCGTCCTTCCTAACCTGTGTTGTAATGAGGAGGGAGTCAGAACAACATATGTCTAGTGAATAAAAGATCTCGAGCCTTACTACGTTAGTACTTGGACAGTATAATTTAAATAAGAATATGTCTTACGTTTCTATCTACAACATAAGTCTTTCCAAATATAAGCCCAAAGGCTTTTCCCAAAAATAATAGGCTTTCCAAATATAAGCATATAGCTAACTTGCTACCATCCCAATAACCCATATCTATCGTCAATAATGTCCTATCAATTTAAGAGATAGTAATCAAGTCACTCAATACCTTTTACTGGGAATTAGGCAGATCCCAACCATTTAATACCTTATTTAAGGTAGGTCCACGTCATTTACTACCTATAATCCCGAGGAGAACTCCTCATTAGTAACTATCCAGCTGACATTGCATGGAATCTCTTCAGCCACTTAATACTTTCTATTGAAGTGGGCCTTTTTCGAGACATCTCTACCATGCCTAACCATAACCCTGACTATTTACTACTTCCTACATAGAGAAAAGGTGGGCCCTCACACAACCACTTAATACCTTCAATCTTTGAAACAGGTCCTTCGTATTATGACTTGTACTCTACGGTGACATCTCACATTAGCCTGACTATTCGTAGATACAAGTAACTAGATTAGCTGGTCAGATTTACCCAATAGAATTTAGAACTAACCTCGCGTCATCATAGTTACTTATTATAGGCAATATCTCACATCGGCCCCAAAGTCACACTGCTGGTAGCCAGATTAGCTGGACATACTTCCTTATGCTTTTGACCGACCTCGCCTCCCTATAACTTAGTCATAATTTACATCACACTCTACATATATTATCACACATCTCACCGTTTCCATAATCAAGGCCTTATAAAAAATCTTTTGTATTTCGCCTTTAAAATTAATTACTTCCTAAGGGGGATTTAATAAAATTAACAACCTATTTAACTATGCAATTATACGTTATAATTATACATTAATTACGCTAATACACACACACAGAGAGATATATACACACACACACATACATACATATACATATACATATACATTTACATTTACATATACATATACATATACATATATATGCAACTAGTAATTTCTAAGCATGTGGAATATACGCCCTAAACTAGCGTTTAAATGTCAACTCTTTAAACAATTATACAAGTCCCATTCCATATTATCAACAAAACCAAAATTTCAATATTCATATCTAGAAATTCCAACCAATAGACTTATATACAGTTAAAATTTAAACTTATCATATCAAAATAATGGAATATATTGCTGATAGAAACTTACAATTTTGATTTTTATGCTCATTTCAACTCTATTTTCAAATAAAAATAAATGAACGAATTTCTATTTAATTCGAGGGAATCAGCAGTGCAAACTACGAATAAAATTCATAGTTTACACACTACTCCATAATCAAAGTCCTTTAATCAAATTTAAAGAAAAATATTAAGGAGTGGAATAGAAGGTAAAATTATAAAACTACAAATCTACACAATTTCCATTATTTTGATATAAACAAATTGAGATTTCAACCTAGAACTGATATTTTGCATTGAATGAGTTTTGAGGGTTTATAATATGTTATTTTCGCAAACCAAAACTCCCCAAGGCATATTCAAACCCAAATTACACTAATCAATTACCAAAATAGAAAAGCTAAGATTTCGACTCACTATATAGCCTTAAATTTGCCTTCTTTGAATTTGACATACCTTTTGATGGTTTCTATCAGATCTCCTCTTTTTAATACATATATACAACAAGGGATTTGTATATACGTTAGATTCAGAAAACTAAAGATTTGTAGGAGGAGAAGTTAAGAAAATAAATAATAAATAAAGATAGATCTAAAGGATTTCTTGCTAGAAACCATAATGGAGTTTTTTTGAATCTTGAGAGACGGACTAACAGAACTTCGCTAACGTTCCAAAAATATTATGTGAATCAAAGTGATGGGTCTAGGGTCTTATTTATAGTGGTGAGAAAGCACAAGAATCATCAGTTTTAAGTAATTAAACTCGTAGCGTCCAAAATAAAAACCCTAGCCGCCACCTGATATGAAACGGTCTACGGCCCTTATGCCATCGGTCGACCGCTAGCGGTCGACCGATAAAGGTAAGGGGGTCGACCTCTATGTCTATTTTGAGATGGAATTATGTCGTTGTTTTATATATTTATTTTCTTCCTTAATTACACTTTAACATTAACGCTAATTCTAATGTTTACTTAACCCTCAAGTCTGTCTACTGTTAAATTTTGAATTTCAAATTTGAGAATTAATTATTTATTTGAATTTGGATTCTATATTTCAATTATTTTGAACTCGAAAAATTCAAGCGTTCGTAGCTTTTCTGTTTGAGTTCCATTTTCAACATATTATATATGGAAATTGATCAGTATTTCCCCACGAACGCAAAAAAATAACTTTTGTGGTCAAATTCCAACTTTTACAAAATTTGCATTTTTTCCCTTATCTTATTTAATTTAATTTATCTAATTTATCTGTGATTGATTTTATGGGATGCTACATTCTTCCCTCCTTAAAGAGGATTTCATTCCCGAAATCTTTTTTAAGAGGTGAACAACATAACGCGCGCTAAACATCCATATTATATAACCAAGTTATCTACACATGCATCTACTCATCCACAAGTGCAATGTGATTATGTATTGTAGACATACTATAAATGAGCTCAATTCTAGCATGAGTGTGTGACTGTGACATATAAGTATGTGTGCAAATCACCCTAAACATGCATGATATTTCTACGTGAGCGCAAAGCGATGGTGAAAAGTGTAGCAACCATCTCCTACCATCCAATATAGCAACCACAATGCAATCAAAATCTAATTTTGGAGCAAAAATGTTACCAGTGGAAAGCTCGGGGGTGAGAGATCCTTATCTTTTTTTCGGGGTACCATGTGTTTTATGATGGGTTATCTTTCCATTGTACTCAAACCAATCTAATTTCTTTGTTGTGGAGCTTTCTAGTTCCATGCTTCACAATGCATGTGGTGGCACGAGATGCTATCGATTCCGTCTCAATATCCCCCAATTGATCAGGCTCCACCACAATAGTTGTGTCATAAAGGCATTTCCTCAAGTGCAAAACATGAAAAACATCATGGACTCCTGCTAATATGTAGGGTAACTTTACGCGATAAGCCAGTCTTCCTATTCTATCCACCACTCGTAAAGGTCCAACAAATCTTGGTGTCAACTTTTGAGATTTTCTGAATCTCACGACCTTCCTAAGAGGGGAGACATTGATGAACACCATGTCTTCAACCTCGAACTCCAATTCTTTCCTTCTCTTATCCACGTATGATTTCTAGCAAGCTTGTGATGTCTTCATTCACTGCCTAATCAACTCTATATTCATCGAAGTTTCACGAATCAAATCTGGTCCGAGTAAAATTTGGTCGGTGGTTTCCCACCAACAATTTGGCGATCCACATAGCCTCCTATAAGGCGCTTCAAAAGGTGTCATACCAATTGTCGATTGATAACTATTATTATAAGCGAATTCCACTAAAGGTAGGTGCTGCTTCCGATGTCCTCCGTAGTCCATGATGCATGATCTCAGCAAGTCCTCCAAGATCTTATTTACTCTTTCTGGTTGTCCATCTGTTTGTGGGTGGTAAGTCGTACTAACATTCAACGATGCTCCTTAAGCTATCTGCAAGCTCCCTTAAAACTCGATAGTAAATAAGGAGTCTCCATCATTAATGATGTTGATCGAAATTCCATGAACGCAAACCACATCCTTAAGATAAATTTGTACTAAAGATGTTGCGGTCCTATTTCTCCTAACGGGAATAAAATGGGTACTTTTAGTGAGTCTATCAACTATTACCCAAATTGCTTCATTACCTCTTTGACTTCTAGGCAACCCTTCTACGAAATCCATTGATATGTGCTCCCATTTCCAAATCGGAATTTCTAATGGTAATAACAATCCTCCAGGCTTCTCTTCCTCAGTTTTAATATTTTGACACGTCAAGCACCTAGAAACAAATTCAGCCACTTTCTTCTTCTTCCATGGCCAATAGAAAAGCTGTTTCATATGCTTATACATTTTATCTCCTCTAGGGTGAATAGTCATTCGTGAATGGTGACATTTAGTAAGCACTTCCTCTAATATACTATCAATCCTTGGGATGTAGAGGCATCCATCTCTCCTCAAACATCCCTTCTCTTCAACTGCATATCTACCATCGCGGGGAAAATTTTCTCCTCACCTTAGCTTATCCAAGATATCTACTATCTCTTCATCCTTGCTTTGTTCAAGTCCAATATGGTCTATCGACACGTTCTAACCTACACTACCACTAAATAGTTTTGATTGGGTTCCATTGGCAGTTGGAAGTTAAAATTTGAGAGGAACTCCAACTGCCTCCACTCAAATATAGCACCCAAGGTAGCCTACCTCGGGCTAAGGGCGTCAGCAACGACATTCCCTTTCCCAGGGGTATACTTTTATACCAAAGCCATAGGAATTTATAAACTACATCCATCTTTGGTGCCTAAGATTTAAGTCTTTATGGAAAAATAGATATTTGAGTGATTTATGGTCGCTAAACAACTCAAACCTTTCTCCCAAAAGATAGTGCCTCCACATCTTCAAGGCGAAAACAATGGCTGCTAGCTCCAAGTCATGCACTGGGTATCTCTTCTCATGGTACTTTATGTACCGGCTAGCATAAGCTATCACTCTTCCTTCTTGTATAAGAATTTCTCCCAGTCCGGTTTCACATGCATTTATATAAACCATAAAAGGCTTTATTCCATTGGGATAGACAAGTACAGGTGCACTTGTCAATAGTTCCTTTAGCTTCCCGAATGCTTCCATGCATTTCTCATACTAAGTGAAGACTAAATTCTTTTTGGTCAAATGGTTTAGAGGAATGACTATCTTTGCAAAATCCTTTATGAATTTCCTACAATAATCTGCTAACCCATGAAAACTTCTAACCTCCGTGGCATTCTTTAGGGTCTTCCAATTTTGAATAGCTTCCACTTTTGTAGGGTCCATTGCTAATCCACGTTTTGAAACAATATGCCCAAGAAATCTCACTTTCTTCTTCCAAAACTGGCATTTTGAGAATTTGGCCTTAAGTTGTTGCCTTCTTAAGGTTCCTAATATCTCGCTTAAGCGACCTTCATGCTCATTTCCACTTTTGGAAAATACCAAGATGTCATCAACAAAAACTATAAAAAATTTGTTTAACTGTCCCCTAAATACTCTACTCATCAAATCTACAAAGTATACGAGGGTATTTGTCAATCCAAAAGGCATCACTTCCCATTCATAGAGTCCATCCAGTGTGCGAAATGCAGTCTTAGGTTTACTATCATCTGCGATCCTTAGCTGATGATATCCAGTTGCTAAGTCTAATTGGGAGAAGACTTTAGCTCCCACAAGTTTATCGAACAAATCATCTATCCTAGGTAAGGGATACCTATTCTTCTTTGTCAACTTTTTAATCTCCCTATAATCACCTTAATGGGATATCTGCCTTAGTTGTAAAGACAATAGGGGCTCCCCATTCTGAGGTACTTCATCGAAGGAGTCCTTTCTACAGTAGCTCCGAGACCTTATTCGATTCTCGCCTTTCCTTAGGAGCCATGTGTCTTAATGGCAGAGCAACCGGTCTACCGCCCTTCTCTAGATCAATTCTAAACTCAATCTCTCTTCAGGGTGGAAGCCCATAAACTTCTTTAAAGACATCAGATAATTCTCAAACTACAGGTATGGATGAATGTTCATTTTGCGATAGGTCCAGCTAGTATAGATACTTAACTTGACTGAGTTTTAGGGTGTACAACGAATGTCTAGGTCACGCCCTTTACAACTCTTAAGCTATACTACCCTCTTATCGCAATCCAAGACTGCCCCATAGTGCGACAAACAATCCATACCCAGAATAAGTACATACCCCTCGAAATTTATAACGTATGCATCGCATATGAAATCAACGTCACATATGTCTAACACTAGGTCTTTACAAATTGAGAAAAGATGCACCGTCCCCTCAATAGGATTTGAAACTACTATTGGATGGGTGATAGTTTGGGGTTGAAAGTTTAAGGAGTTAATCACATTTCTAGTTATCAATGAATGTTTAACTTTAGAATCAAATAGAGTATGAATTTTGTTTCCTAAAATGAGAGTTATACCTTCCATAGCGACTTTTCTTGGTCTCTAGAGGGTGGTCAACTCAAAATAAGGGAAGCCACAATGGCGTAGGCTTGCCCACTCAACCCTTCCGCCCTTCCTTCACCATCTTCAGACACTAATTTTTGACATGCCCTTCCTCATAACTGTGGTAACACTTCCCCTTAAAAACTTCCTTTAACAGATTCGCTCTACAATCCTTTATGTGGTGTCCTTTCTTTTGGCATCTATTACACACTTTACCTTCTTTTTTAAATTTCCCCCTTGACTTCTTATTCGCCCATAAATTTCCTTTCTTGGCCCTTCCCTAATTCTATGTAGGTCCTGCCTCCTCCTCCTCCTTCTCCTTATCTATCTCTTTCTCCTCAGCATTCGTTATCTATAGTAAATCCATCTCAACAAGAATCTTATAGGTAGCTCCAATGGGTATTTGAGTCAACAACCATTCCTTAAGTGAGGAGTTCAAACCCTTGACAAACTTCATGGCAATCAGGCATATTCTGAATTAGCTAACTCTGTAAACTTACTAATGTACTCTTTTATAGTGGAGTCTCCCTGTCTAAGCTGAATGAATTTCTTTAGTTGCAAGCTCACTTCTGCTCTTGACGTAAACCTTATCTCAAATCGGTTCTTGAACTCATCCTAAGCGACAATCCTACCAATGTTCTCTCTAACCACCAAATTCCACCAATCCAAGGCTTCTCCTTTAAAGTACCAAGCCGCCATTCTCTACTTAACTTGATCCTCCCAACCAATTTCCTAAAATATCCTCTCGCAGTCATCAATCCATGCCTTAGTCTCCAAGAATATTTCCTTTCCATAATATATTGTTCCTCTCATCCTCATAAAATCCTTACTCATTTTGGGAAAAACGATAAGACGAGGTGCTGCCTCGGCAGGCGGGACAATGGGTGCCTCCGGTGTAGTCTGCTGGGGAATAGGGACATGTCCTGTATGCCTGAGGTATTGTTTAATCCATTCGAGCATCCCTCGAATGGTGGGCATTCCTTTGGCGAGGTTCCTCGTCTTAGAAGAAGAAGGATTTTCAGCCATAGTCTACTATCTATAAGTTAAACGTTTAGTTATAATTTCCTAATATAGTATTATACCTGAAAGGAAGATCTACCTACTGTGTATGTCTATGTTCATAACAAAGTGTATATATAATAGAGGTTTTTGGAACAATCTTTTTAAAAATAACAAGGACGTCTCTCATACATATACTTTTCCCCGTTGATCGGGTAACCTAGGCCTTGATACCAAGTGTAATAACCCTCCTTGAGATGGGCCCAAATTCCGATCAAGAAAAGACCCATCGAAACATAGATACATCTTAAAGCTAGTTGTTGGTTGGTAAAAAGAACAATATAGAGCTATTTATCTACACATTCAGAAGCTCACAATGGAAGAATAAAATATAATAATAACAACAATACCCATTTCATTCAAATTTCAAAGTATAATTCAAAACCATAGTAAAATATTCATAATGCCAAACCCCAACAAGTACTCTACATATCCGCAATATTCAAAATTACAACATTGTTTTTATTTCTTAGGTACATCAAAAAATTGCATAAAAATAACAAGTAAATAACAGTCTACTACCACAAGCATCATTAACATCTCTGACTTCTGCATCGCCCTTCCTAACCAATGTTGTAATGAGGAGGGAGTCAGAACAACATATGTCCGATGAATAAAAATCTTGAGCCTTACTACATTAGTACTTGGGCAATATAATTTAAATAAGAATATGTTTTACATTTTTGACTACAACATAAGTCTTTCCAAACATAAGCCCAAAAGCTTTTCCCAAAAATAAAAGGCTTTCTAAATATAAGCCCATAGCTAACTTACAATCACCCTAATAACACATCTAGCATCAATAATATCATATACTACCATTTAATACCTTATTTAAGGTAGATCCACGTCATATACTGCCTATAATTCCAATACAGATTCCTCACTAGTAACTATCTAGCTAACATTGCAAGGAATCTCTTCGGCCACTTAATACTTCTTACTAAAGTGCCCTTTTTCAAGATATCCTCAACAATGCCTAACCCATAACCCTGATAATTTACTACTTCCTACGATAGAAGAGGCGGGCCCCCACACAACCTCTTAATACCTTCAATCTCTGAAGCAGGTCCTTCGTATTATGATTTGCACCCCACGGTTCTCACATTAGTCCGATTATTCGTATGTACTGGTAGCCAGATTAGTTCGACAAATTTACTACAGAATTAGGGACTAATCTCGTGCCATTGTAGTTACTTATTATATGCGATGTCTCACATCAGCCCCAAAGTCACACTGTTGGCAACCAAATTAGCTGGACAGATATCTATGTGCTTTTGACTAACCTCGCATCCCTATAACTTAGTCATAATTTATAACACACTCTACATATAATATCAGATATCTCACTGTTTCCATAATCAAGGCCTTACAAGAAATATTTCTTATTTCACCTTTAACATTAATTACCTTCCTAAGGAGGATTAATAGAATTAATAACCTATTTAACTATGTAATTATATGTTATAATTATATGTTAATTACGCTAATATATATACACACAGACACGCGCGCGCCTAGTAATTTATAAGCGCGTGAAATATACGCCCTAAACTAGCTTTTAAATGTCAACTCGCTAAACAGTCATACAAGTGTCATTCCATATTATCAACAATACCTAATTTCGATGTTCATATCCAAAAATTCCATTCAATAGGCTTGTATATAATTAAAATTTAAACTCAACCGAAGTCAACTTAAAGTCAATTGAAGTCAACTCAAAGTCAACTAAAGTCAACTCAAAGTCAAAGTCTCTGGCCAAAACAGTTCGGTAACCAAGGACTTTGTGTTTGGATTATAAGTTGAATGAGGACGATATTGGAATTCTGACTATTACCAAATTTCATAAGTCCTAATGTTATATAGTTTTGACGAAGAGAATTGGTGTAAATAATATCACTATCGGGTACTACTTATAATAAGTAAAATTGGATTTTACCAAAAGATGTGTAAATGATAAATTTATCCAAAATGTCACACCACTTGCTAAGTGACACGTGAACGTTAATATTCGAATAGTTTGATATTACGCTGACTGAATTTACACCTTTGGGTCCCACAACCGTAAGGATGAATTCTCTAAACTACATGATTTAATTAATTTATAAAATGTTGTAAATTCATTAAACTAATTGATATTTAAGAAATATTATTTATTTATTTAATGTGTGGAAGTTGTTTGTAATTATTTTAATGCATTTATAAAAGTTATATTTGCATATATTGATGTACGATATCGATGTAATTTAAAGAGAATTGCATAAAATGAATTATGAAAATTTTATGTCATTTGATGACATGATTTGGGGAAATTTTATGTCATTCGATTAAATATCATATGAAAAGAAAGGATTAGATAGAGAAAAAAATCAAGAGAATTAATTAGGGAAGTTTTAATTAAAAAATGGGAAAGGTTTCATCCTTTCAAATAAAAAATATTCTCTAATTCATTATGTGCGTTTAATTCATCCCTTCTCATTCATTCTTTTTCTTTCTCTCTTCCTAACTTTTCATGTTAGAAAAAAAAATCAAATTTCCAAATTCTTTCAACTCCAAATAAAAACATCAAATAAAACAAAAGTGGTTCATCCATCTCTTGCAAAGAATAGGATGCGAATCTTGAAGATTCGAGGAGATATCATCATTCAAGGTGTGATTTCTAGGCACCATCCTAAGGTGATCCTCTTATTTATTTATTTATTTACATGTTTTATCCTTCATATGTTTGGATATGAATGGTTCATTGCGTGCTTAATAGATTAATTTTAAACATGTGAATCAAAACTCTTTTTATCTCAATTAATAACTTGTTTATTATTTGATTCAACTCAGATCTACACATGTTTTTCATCCTTTGTTTATTTATGTTAATTATTGTTAATACTATTTATGATTTAATTCCCTTTTTATCACATCTTCTTTAATAATATATATATATATATATATTTATAATATCAATTGATTTACATCTATTTTGTGTTATTCCATTTTTGATTGCATTTCTATATTCTTAGTATTCGAGTTGTGAAATATTACATCTTATTTAATTTGTTGTTCATGTTGTTCTTATAGTTCAAATCTAAAATTTTACTGTGAATTTATATATGTCTAAGTTGTCCCCTTTATTCTTGTTTGAAACCATTTATTTATATGATTTATTTTATTTCAACTTATATAAATTACATATGTTGTCTATTTTAAATCATCTGAGAATTGAATATGATTTTATTTGATTTTTTTCCGTTATTGTATTCTTTTGTTAAAAAAAACATAATCGGGCTTTTTTGTAAATTTGTTAACTTCTAATTTTAACACATACTAAATCTAGAACTTCACATATGCATTCATTATTTTAAATTTTAAACTAGCTTGCAATTAATTACATATATGTGTGAATGTGTTGTTTTAATTCAAGGTTTAAAATTTTACTTTTATATACAATCACAATTTAATCTTAAAATTCTTTCAAAATTGAAGATTGATTATATTTGTTAATTCTAAATTTCAAATTACGATAATAGTTAAAACTTATTTTATATGCATATATATTTTAGAGTTTAATTACTAATTTGAATTGACATTGATTGAATGAGTAAAGGAAGAAGGAAAGCGCTCTATCTTTCCTTTTTCATAATTGTTTACCTTAATTCCTTAACTGTCCTTTTGTTAATATAAGTTAACATTTGTCTATTGGTAAAATATTTTTCAATAAATTATGCATTAGTGTAAATTGAACTTACACATACACATTTTGCTATCACTTGCATGTTTTAAAATAAAATTTAGACAACAAATGCATGTATTAATTCTGTAGTAAATGTCATTAATTTTTCACTTAACTTAATTAAAGAGGGAGATAAATGAAAGATTTCCTCTCTACATTTATGGTCCATCTTTCCCTAATTAATTATTTGTGTTAAGAGAAAGAAATAAAATATTCCTTTCTCTAACCTTTACATGTTTTTTACATACTTTTATATGAAGCTCATATGTAGTCCTTATCATTCAAACACATGAATGTATTTGATACATTCGCCATATCACATATTTATTTGAATTGAATTTAAATCTCCTTTAATTATCAAATTAAATAAAATATTGATTTTATTTAAAAGAGAATATAGATAAGATCTAAATGTATTTAGACTTCATAGGCTCATTATTGATCTGAAATGGTAATTTTTTTGAAATTCATCCATTTCTTCCATTGCGGGCTAGCCAGTTCCAGTAGATTTTGCTAGGTGTTAACATTATCCCTAAACCCAACCTCTCTGATAAATCAAATTAAATTCAAACATAAATATATAAATTCCCAAATTCAACTATGTGCTTCTCAACACCAAAATACACTCGCACATTAAAGAGAATCAGGTTTCGTTGATGCATTGGAAGACTGTATGCATGCGTTTGAAGGGAGAGAGGAAGAAAAGCAGAGTACATGTAAGTATTTTCACCCACGAACCTATGTTTAATCATATAATTTATAATATATATGTTGTTTTGGATTGATGATTGGATAATATACTTGGTGTGCATCGAACTGATGTTAACGATGCATGAATGAGAAGTAAAGAGGTTGGAAGTTTATCATATAGATCAATTTCTGGCTTAAGGTGCAGTTAACCGGCTAGGTATACCTGTCGACCGTTGGATGATAAAGGTCGACTGGTGGCCGAACTTAAAAAAAAAGGAATAAAATAAATAAAAATATACTATATTATATTCAATTAAAATATAATCAAAATAAATATATAAAATGGATTTGTAGAGGTTATATGAAAATTTATAAATGTGATATAATTTAATTTTAAGAAATTGATTGATTAAAGAATAAATTAAATTTTGATTTTAATAATCTTATAGAAGTTCAAGATAAATTCTAAAAAATAAGAAATATTATTTAATTAACATTTTAAGTATTTTAAAGTAAAATTTTAGAATAATAAAATTAAATTAGAGCTTAGTTTACACTATTATGTATTTAATAATTTAAAATTACCCAGACATTCAATTTAACTCTAAAATGATTATTATTCATTTCTGATGTTTTTTGTGCTATTAAGTATTGGATGTTGAGAATGCGTCATTATTAGATAGTTTGTATGATTCAGATATGTAAGTTTATGAAGTGATATTTTATTCTAAATTTGGAAATAAAATTTATTATATTTAAAAAGTTATTAACTTATCTAAAGCTAATATTATGGTTTAAAGTGTTTCTTCCAAAGTTATATATATATATATATAATATTTGGTACATAAGTAGTTATTATGAATTAAGGTATCGCTAATTTAAAGCATTATGTAAATCTAATAAACTTAGATAAGAATATTTTCTATTGATATAAATTTGGTTGATTAGATTTTACATAACATTTCTAATTTCTCATCTCATACTGGTTTAGACGACACGGGTGATTCACCGTTGATATAGATTTGATTGGTGATTTTAATATAATAAAGTGATGACATCCTTCTACAAGATTTTGTGATATTTAATTCTATGTGACGAGAAATATGAATAAACAGAGTTATAATGCCGTATGGTATGGACTTTCGATAATGTTACTTCGATTATTCTTTGGACTCGTTATATAGAATATTAAGGAGATTAAGTGTAGTTTACAAGTAGTGAATAAACAGTTGAGTATCACGCAGTGGTATGGGACGCTATTATGATATTTACTTGGTTATTCATTGTAAGTGTATGACACTCACATGACAGGAATAGTGAAATGAGTGTGAGGTGATACACGTAGTGATGTGTATAGCTTCATGCTCATATTCAGTGAGTAAGGCAATATGCCTTATGATGGGCATGACTTCGTGTCCATTATTACTAGTTCTATATACCACTATTATGATATACTCCTTCTATTAGCGTTGGACATAACCAATGTGACAACCCACCTCCTCGACCCTCAGAAATTAACACTAATACATCCTCGGTATTCACGTGCCGTAAATCCAAGTGTTGGAGAGGAAGAGTATCATGGGTTTTAAAAGAAATAAAGATAGAAGACAAAACTGTTAACCCGCCTTTTGGCGAGGCTGTAGGCAGAAGGATTTAACTAAATCGACTACTCGTTTGTCAAGACTGGAATACGACAGGTTTAAGTCGACTGGATGGATAGATGATGTAGTGCGCTTGGAAGATGGATAATGGATTGGATGAAGTGGATCTGCATAGGCTAGTGGCTTGATGTTGGAGTCTCGAGGGAGTCGGGATGTTGGAGTCTCAAGGGAGTCTCGAGGGAGTCGGGATGTTGGAGTCTCGAGGGAGTCGGGATGTTGGAGTCTCGAGGAAGTCGCTCGGCACAGGAAGTCGCTCGGCACAGGAAGTCGTTCGGCATTGGAAGTCGTTCGGCATAGGAAGTCACTCGGCACAGGAAGTCGCTCGGCACAAGAAGTCGTTCGGCATTGGAAGTCGCTCGGCATTAGAAGGCGTTCAGCATCGAACCTCGCTCGGCATTGGACATCGCTCGGCATCGAACCTCGCTCGGCATTGTGGCGAGGTTGGTGTGGTTCAGCATTGTGGAGGTATGTGTGGCCCGGCACTGTGGAGAGGCCGATGTGGCTTGGGATTGTGGAGGTATGTGGCTCGGTGGAAGACCTTGATGGGCCCGGATCATTCAGAAAGCTCAACAACTCAGGATTTGCCTATAAATACAGCATGTGAGGGTTCAGAAAAAGGATCTTCTTTCTGCTCTCTTACTTTCTATTTTCTAAGGCTGAGGCTACTCAGCCATTTTGTAACTGTAATTGATTCGAATATCAATAAAAAGGAAACTTCTGGAATGGACGTAGGCCGGAGTTAGCCGAACCACTATAAAATCTGTTGTTCTTTACTGCTTTCATTTTAATTTTTACTGTTCTTCACTTCATCACTCTCTACACACATTCTGTTGGTGAGCTGTGACTGGTATTTGTTGCTTTCAACTAGATTTGGGTGTCAGTGACCAATTTTGGTGCTAACACTTTGGTGCTTTCACTGAGAATGCAAGCACTCAGGAATTTTGGAGTTAGGAACTTGGATCCTAGAAAGCAATGGCTAGACCACCAACAAAGAAGCAAGCAGCGGAAAGAAGCAATCAGGAAGGGAGTCAAGCGGCCTCTTCTGGAGCTGGAGAGGATCATGCATCCATCTATATAACTCGAGACGAGATGCAGGTGATGATGAATTCTATGCAGGAGCAGATGATGAAACGGCAAGAGGAGATGATGTAGGCTCTTCTTAGACAATTTGGACAACCATGAACTGCAGGTGCTCAAGTTCTTGGAACTGGTCCAAGGGAACTCAACCAACGGACAGATGGAGTGATTCAGCAGGGGGCAGCTCCCAATCAACAAACAACTAACAATCTAGACGGACCTAGACTCGGGGGCACACCACCAGGTGATCCTGGACCAGTTCATGGAGGGATACCGGATGATGCTACGCGGCCTGACGTCGATAGGAATACAGGAGTACGCGATGAAGAATATGTGCCAGAATTTCCTCAGGGACTTAGGGGGCAGTCTAGATTGGTTGGAAACACTGAATTGGCTGACATTATCAGGCGGACTATTCACGGAGGTCTGACAAATAGGGATTCAGAAGGAGTTACAAAAGTCCATTTACCCGGAACATCAGGACAGCTAGGAATCCGCCCGATTTCAAACTACCCACTCTAGAAGTATACAACGGGAAGACGGATCCCACCGACCACTTGATGAGGTACACTAGGCATATGGAAGTGCTGGGGGCAACGGAGGAGGTTATGGCCCGATGTTTCCCCTGTACTAGACTGATATTGCTGCTATGTGTTTCAGATAGCTGAAGGATGGATCCATTGGAACATGGACAGAACTGGTGGACAAGTTCTTAAGTCAGTTTCGAGTTCACATAAAAAGGCCAAAGAATGTGATGACACTAACGTCAGTCAAACAGGGGGCAGATGAATCGCACAGGACATTCTTAACTCGATTTAATGCAGCAGTTGCTTCGGTGGATCGACCAGATCCATCAATGGTTCTGATGGCTGTGGTATCAGGAGTCAGAGATAATTCGGATTTCAAAGTATCGTTGGTACGGGACCCACCGTTGGATCATAGGGAATTCTTTCATGAAGCTGAAAGATTTCTTCGACAAGAGGATGCATGTTTGGACATGAGGTCAAAGGAAGTAAACATGACTAAGGATGGAGGACTAACCGGCGAAAGCTTGGGTGGGGGCAAGGATAAAGGGAAAACGAAGCACTGGGGAGAACCAAAGTTCTCCACTTACACAGGATTGAACGCAACATTGGAGCGGATTCTCTTGAATACTCGGGATCGCCTTCCCTATCGAAGGCCAGCAAGGAGGGAACCTACAAAACGTGAAAGGGCATCAGGAAAGCACTGTCTCTTTCAAGACCTGGACGGGCATGATACTAACAGCTGCCGACATCTAAAGGATATAATCGAGGAGCATGTAAGGAATGGTCAGTTGCGGCAATATGTCAAAACTCGTAATGCGACGGTGGAACAGGAGCAGCCACCGCCTACCTTGAGCGACGATGGCCCGAGGCTCAAGAATGGTGGCCGGTTGGTCATCAACTAATCGTGATGGTTTGGAATAAGTAGCAAACTTCGAGTAAACGGCTAAATCACTTACTCATGTATGGGGTCGGAGATAACCCTTAGGCATGCTCTGAGATGATGGTTTGCCGAGATGCTCTAGTTTGTGAAATCTATTTTTTCCTTTTGGATTGGACATTTGCTTTTTCTGCTTTGGTTTTGGAGTTTGATTTAAACTCCCGGTTTTGTTGGTTTCTCTGGTTTGGATGTTTGATTTTTGATTTGGATTTTGATTAGGATTTTTTTATATGGATCTCTGGTTTTCTGGATGGATTTGGATTTTGGATTGGATTTTGATTTGATTTTCCTCTGGATTTTGGCTAAAAGGTCGTCGAGCATGGACTATGCTCGGCAAGGGTCCGGAGTGACTAGGATTCGGCTTAGGACTTAAGCCATGGCATTACTCAACGTTCAGGGACACTGAACCAGTAACACCATGGCATTACTTGACATAGGTCGTCAGGTGCAAGTTGCGCTTGGCAAGAACCCGGAGAGGTTACGGATTTGGATATTAGCTATGAATAGCTAAGGATTGGGACAAGGACACGGAGCAGTCCCGGATTTGGATATCGACCCAGAGAGGTCACGGATATGGTTATAGGTTATTGGATATGGATGGATTGGAACTCGATAGTCGGGTTCAGATGGATGTGGAATTGGATAAGTACTTGGTTACTGGATAGGAATCAGATGTCGACTCGAAACAGTCGTGGATTTGGATATGCATGCGGCAGCGGCACTTGGACAGAATGGATTGGATAATGGATCGGATGGTACGGCTATGGATGACATATGGACTTCGGATATCGGGTTTGAGGCTATTCAAAACACACCTTCCAATAACAAGGCATGTTTTGGGGGGCAAAGTGTTAACCCGCCTTTTGGCGAGGCTGTAGGCAGGCAGATTTAACTAAATCGACTACTCGTTTGTCGAGACTGGAATACGACAAGTTTAAGTCGACTGGACGGATATATGATGTAGTGCGCTTCGAAGATGGATATTGGATTGGATGAAGTGGATCTGCATAGGCTAGTGGCTCGATGTTGGAGTCTCGAGGGAGTCGGGATGTTGGAGTCTCGAGGGAGTCGGGATGTTGGAGTCTCGAGGGAGTCTCGAGGGAGTCGGGATGTTGGAGTCTCGAGGGAGTCTCGAGGGAGTCGGGATCTTGGAGTCTCGAGGAAGTCGTTCGGCACAGGAAGTCGCTCGGCACAGGAAGTCGCTCGGCACAGGAAGTCGCTCGGCATAGGAAGTCGCTCGGCACAGGAAGTCGCTCGGCACAGGAAGTCGTTCGGCATTGGAAGTCGCTCGGCACAGGAAGTCGTTCGGCACAGGAAGTCGCTCGGCACAGGAAGTCGTTCGGCATTGGAAGTCACTCGGCATTGTACCTCGCTCGGCATTATACCTCGCTCGGCATTGGAAGGCGTTCGGCACATCGAACCTCGCTCGGCATTGGACATCGCTCGGCATCGAACCTCACTCGGCATTGTGGCGAGGTTGGTGTGGTTCGGCATTGTGGAGGTATGTGTGGCCCGGCACTGTGGAGAGGCCGATGTGGCTCGGCATTATGGAGATATGTGGCTCGGTGGAAGATCTTGATGGGCCCGGATTATTCAGAAAGCCCAACAACTCAGGATTTGCCTATAAATACAACATGTGAGGGTTCAGAAAAAGGATCTTCTTTCTGCTCTCTTACTTTCTATTTTCTAAGGCTGATGCTACTCTGCCATTTTGTAACTGTAATTGATTCGAATATCAATAAAAAGGAAACTTCTGGAGTGGACGTAGGCCGGAGTTAGCCGAACCACTATAAAATCTGTTGTTCTTTACTGCTTTCATTTTAATTTTTACTGTTCTTCACTTCATCACTCTCTACACACATTCTATTTGTGAGCTGTGACTGGTATTTGGTGCTTTCAACTGGATTTGGGTGTTAGTGACCAATTTTGGCGCTAACAAAAACAAAACAGAATCTCACATCGTATTTAAAACAACTTATAGTTATACATATAGATAGTACATACAATCACTCTCAAAATGAGATATCAGAGTCATAACAAGTGCTAACCCAGCTAGGAACAATTATAATTGCATATCTCTATAGGTGCTGGTAGATACTTATACATAATACAGCGGAAATAGATAACTATCTACATAGGACCCTCCAGCTTCATACTCCTCCCAAAATGCTCCAAGCTACCTAACTACTTAGCTGCCCAAAAATAGGGCACCTAAAGTTTAAGGGGAAAAGAAAATAAATTTCGGGTCAGTCATGGGACTGGTGTGAGAAAAATCAAAAGAATGGATACTTTTGAAATCAAAGGGTATCTCATAAGACCACGCTGCACATAAACATAGACATGTGTTACCTTATGATAAACAAAACATTTGCTACGTAAAATCAGGGATATTATTTTTAATGACATTCTTTGAAAACTATTTCAAATAAATATATAAAATCTTAGCCGAAATTGTTATATTAATTAAATTCCAGCATACTAGGTCTACAACTAAAACCGTAAAGGCTCGTATTGGAGAATGGTTCCATATACTGAAAAGGTAAGGGACTACCTTCCGACAGTGCATCTCTAGAGGGATGCGCTTGAGGCTCCAACCTCTACCAACACAGAACCGGCCTTTACCTTGATCCCAAAGCATACACAACATACCCAAAATAAAGAGGGTAATCTAGAAAGGTGATGACCATATCCTAAGGGGTGCGACCTACATAGCCTTGCCGCATCTACCTTGTTTTTGTCATTCTCGGGTGCGAGGCTTAAGGTCACGTTTTACCTTGCATAGAATCATCAATCCTACTTAGAATGCCACATTGCAATTTCTACCACACACTATTGATTTCCACAAATGTACAACCTCTGAGCTTGTACATCTCGGAGAAGGTGTTAATTGTAAGAGAGGTTACCTCCTACACCACCAAACAGATGTACATTTGTACATATCAATGTACGTATATTTTAGAAATGCAATGTCAGATATTCGTCCATACAAGTTATTTAGGAACAAGAAAAACTGAAGGCACTATCCTACTACATCATGTTTTGGGAATCACCCCTAGGATTAGTAGCGAGAAGTCCTTGCATCGTAGATTTTCAAAATTAAGTACTACTGCCACCATATGTATATAATATGGAAATCGAAGGGCTAGTGGCAAGTAGCCTTTCATTGTGAAGATCTCCATCTTTAAAATCCTTTCCTTTATCTTGTTTTCACTTTCGAACGTACATTGGTTCGAAGTGGCTTTCAGATAGAAGTCACCCAACTTCGATCCCGGTCTCTCCGAACCAATTATCGATAAAACATCTTTTAGAGATATATCATTTCTTTTTCAGTATATACAAGATTATTAAACCTCTTTTAATTTTGGAAAACACCAAATCATTTCTCATAAATCATGTTGGAAAACATTATTGAGTAAAAAGGATTCATAGAAATTATACTAATTTTACTCAATATTAATTTCCGTATTCAACGGGTAATATTCAGCGAATAATGCTGAGATCACCTTTTAAATTCACATGAATAGTGTGAGTTCCCTCCTCGGAATTTAATACCAAGTATAAGAAGATTATTTCTATACAACCCAAGTTAAGGAATTAGTTATGGAAAGTAAATCTTTTATACTTGTCTCATTTCCGACATTTCGATCTTATCTATTCCTCGCCTCGGAAGAGGCCAGGTAAGCCAGGGCACTGGTTGCTCCCAAATATCTCCTTAGTTTAAGCACCCTACATCCAGATCTCACTAATAAAAGAATCAGGTCTAGTAATTTTCTTTTAGAGCCAAGATTTAATCATTTATTTAGCTTTTCTTTTAATCGTTTATTTAAACTCTTTTTAAAATAATTATAAAACTTTCAAATTATCTTTAAAACACTTATTTATTTATTTTAAAATGTTTATAAAAGGTTCGGGAAAGATTAGTTAAGTTAAACCCGTAATTTGTATAAGTTATTAAAACTGCTACAAAAATTGCTGCAAATAGTGTTTTCAAAGCTTATTTGATCAAAACAACCTTTCTATCATTTGAAGTCTATTTTTATAACTCAAATCCTTTTTAAAACATTTTAGTATATTTATAGAATTTATTCCATATTTTTAAAGATTTGAAAATAGCATTTCAAAGAAATTTCCTTTTGGATTCCAAACTGCCAAACCACGACTATTTTGAAAATTTGTTTTGTTCATATTTCAAAATCTACTAAATGAAATCTTAATCATTTTCTTTTGTTCGAAAACTACGATTATAAGAGTTCAGAAATTCTTAGTTCAAAGAATTCTGACTCTGATTCCATCTTATAAAGGGATTTAAACTATTACGACGTGAAATCATGAACTGCTGTTACGCGACACGCCTATTTTTAACTTCAATTTCAATTCTTTACAAAAATTCATCAAATTGAGTTTTAGTAATTATAAAACATTTATAAACCAATTTAAAGAGGTTTAATCATCTCATAACACTTTTATAATTCATTTCGAAAAGTGATTTCCGTTGTGTAATTTCGACGTGTATTAAATGTGAATTGTTTACACATCCAAATAACCATATTTTTCACACCCAAAACATGATGATCAAAACATAATAAGCAATCATTCCAAACATGTCATATCATCATCCATATCATAATATAAATAGAGTTTTCTCAACTTGAATTTGATCGTTCTAATTTTAAAACGACTATAGCTTCGCTATCTCAAAATTGAAGCTCATAAAGTTTGCACAAATGCCTCCTAGGAGGCTGATGAAGCAGCGGAATTACAAAATGATGATTCTGTGAAAGTAGCAATCGATGGAATGAAGAATACTGAATGGCCCAAATTCGTTGATTCGAAGATACCGAATTCTAGCTATCTCCGTCACGTTGATCGCGCACGATATCGTGAAAGAAGATCTGCAATTCTTCAGACGTTGATTAAGCGCACTTGATACCGTGAATTGGCTTCTACGATTGTTGATCCGAGCGCACTCGAATGCCGAAAGAGGAGATAGGAGATTACACTCAACTACCAATTTAATGAAAGCACACAGCTAACAAAATAAAAGTTTTTATTCAAATCAACTGAACTTTTACAAATGACACTACCCCGCTATTTATAGAGATTACAACTCAACACGACTCAAAATATTACAACACTTAGGTCGTTACCGACCTAACACACATAGCGACCTACGACTTAAAACAGTCGACCCAAAAAAAAAACAAATGACTTACTATAGGTCGTTAACGACCTAACAGACCATCATTACAACACAACAACAACACAAAAACTTTACGACTTAACACTTGACCGACCTAAACAAGGCAGCGACCTAACTCCTCAGCACATAAGGTCGAGCGACCTAAAATGGATGCGGCTTAAGTTTCAACGACCTAAGAAGTTAGCTTCAGGAATTCTTCATACGACCTAATTCTCCCCGCAACCTAACTTAGGTCGTAACTCGTTCTCGCGACCTAACTTAGGTCGTAGCTCGAGACAGTCTTCACTTGAAATATCGGAGCGACCTATCGTGAGCGACCTGTCTTCCCATATCTTTCCGCGACCTAGCATAGGTCAAATCATATCTCCGCGACCTAAAGTAGGTCGTAATTCAATCCCGCGACCTAACTTAGGTCGTAACTTGTTAGCTCGTTCGCCTGCCTTCGCGCTGAATCAATTAACTCGCGTGCCACCTTTACTAGGTCGTGAGCGACCTAAAATTTCGTTAGGTCGTGAGCGACCTAAGTCTTCAACTTCCAACGACTTATCCCCAGGTTTTAGTTTGTTAGGTCGTCTGCGACCTAGGGTTTCTTCAGGCTGGGCTGCATCATCCTCCCCAGGTTGAGAAAAATTCGTCCTCGAATTTGCGCCCTCCTCTTCCATAACAAATTCATTCCCATGATACGGTATAAGATGTTTAACATTAAACACGTCAGAAGTGTACACATCCTCCGGCAGCTTTAACCTATAAGCGTTTTCATTGATCCGTTTCACAATCGTTACAGGACCAATATTTCGAGCTTTAAGTTTATTGTATGCTCCTACTGGAAAACGATCTTTTGTTAACACAGCATATACTAAATCTCCTTCATTAAATTCGACGCTTCTTCGCTTCAAATCTGCAGATCGTTTATACTTTTCATTCGCTTTCTCCAATCGTTCCTGAACGATTTTATGACATTTTGCCAATCCATCAACAAAATCAACAGCCCGTTTAACAGTCCCCTTTGGTTGTGGTACTATTGTCAAATCCAACGGCCCTTTTGGTAAACTTGAATAAACAATCTGGAATGGACCGAACCCTGTACTACGGTTTATAGCATGATTATGAGCGAATTCCGCTTGACATAACTTCACATCCCAACTCTTCAGATTATCCTTCACCAGGCACCGCAACAAATTTCCCAAAGATCTGTTAACAACTTCAGTCTGACCATCGGACTGCGGATGATAAGCACTACTGAAATTTAGCTTTGTTCCCACCATCTTCCACAAACTCAGCCAAAAATGACTTAGAAATCTAGTATCCCGATCGGAAACAATGGATTCTGGTAAACCATGTAAGCGATACACTTCTTTAAAGAATAACTCGGCAACACGGACGGCATCAGTTGTCTTCTTACAAGCGATAAAATGTGCCATCTTCGAAAACCTGTCCACTACAACATATATTGAATCATTTCCCCTCTAAGTTCTCGGTAATCCCAAAACAAAATCCATACTGATATCAACCCATGGTTTAATCGGCACGGGTAACGGCATATACAATCCCGCATTCGTCGCTGTTCCCTTGGAAACTTGGCAAATATGACATCACTCCACAAACTTTCCAACTTCCCGCTTCATCGAAGGCCAATAATAAGATTGAGAAATTAATTGCAAAGTACGATCTCGGCCCACATGACCTTCCTCATGCAACTCCTTTACCATCTTCATACGTAAGCTGCACTCAGGTATGCACAATCGATTTCCTTTAAAAAGAAAACCATCCACTATCACAAACTCATCCGACTTCCCCTCCTTGACTTCATCTACATACTTTGCAAAGTAAGGATCATCAACAAACAGTTCTGGTAACACATCAAACCCCGTTACTTCAACCTTCATTGTAGTCAGCAAATGATTCCTTCGACTCAATGCATCTGCCACTCTATTCGTGATTCCCGATTTATGCTTCACCACAAATGTAAATTGTTGTAAGTATGCAATCCACGAAGCATGCCTTGCCGCAATCTTGTCCTGTCCCTGCATATGCTTCAACGCCTCATGATCAGTATATAAAACAAATTCTTTATGAAACAAATAATGTCTCCAATGTTTGATAGCTTGCACGATAGCATAAAATTCCACATCATATGTATTATATCTCATCTTTGCTCCCGATAGCTTCTCACTGAAATATGCAATAGGATGACCTTTCTGACTCAACACCCCTCCAATTCCAACCTTTGATGCATCAGTATGTAACTCAAACAACAACTGAAAATTTGGCAACACTAGAATTGGTGCTGTCGTCAAAAGTTCTTTGATTCGCTCAAAAGCAACCCCTGCTTCCTCTGACCATAAAAATTGCTTCCCCTTCATACAATCAGTAACTGGTGCCATCACGCTAGTGAAGTGTGGAATGAACCTTCGGTAGAATGACGCCAAACCATGAAAACTTCTAACTTCGGTTATCGTACTGGGTTGTGGCCAATTTCTGATTGCTTCAACTTTATTCTGATCCACCTGTATTCCTCTTCCCGATATAACATACCCTAAAAATAAAACACTATGCATCATGAACACGCATTTCTTCGTTGCAGCATAAAACTGTTCTTGTCGTAGTACCATCAACACTTCTCTCAGATGTTGCAAGTGTTCTTCTGGACTTCCACTATATATCAGTATATCATCAAAATAAACCACCACAAACTTCCCAATGAATGGTCTAAAAATCTGATTCATCACTCGCATAAATGTACTTGATGCATTTGACAACCCGAACGGCATGACTAGCCATTCATACAATCCTTCACGTGTCTTAAATGGGGTCTTCCATTCGTCCCCCGGTCTGATTCGAATTTGATGGTAACCGCTCTTCAAATCAATCTTCGAAAATATAGTAGCTCCACTAAGCTGATCCAACAAGTCATCCAGTCTAGGCATCGGAAATCTGTATCTCACTGTAATCTTATTCAACGCCCGACTATCAGTGCACATCCTCCACGTTCCATCCTTCTTCGGTACTAACAATGCTGGCACAGCACATGGACTTAAACTTTCTTGCACATGCCCCTATTCAAGTAATTCTTCCACTTGCCTTCTCAACTCCTCATGTTCTTTTGGACTCATTCTGTAGTGCGGTCTATGTGGCAACACAGCACCTGGAACAAGATCAATTTGATGTTGAATATCTCTCAACGGCGGTAACTCCGTTGGTAGCTCCTTAGGAAATACATCGTCAAACTCTCCCAGCACTGGTTTCACTTCTTCAGGAATCTCAACCACTTCATGACTCTCATGTCCAATCAACAAGAATACTTCAGGCTCCTCTTCTACCTCCTTAACAAACTCCTTCAATGATAACAAAGTTTTCAACTCTTCAATCTCCTCTGACTTGCTTTCCTCTTGTTGTCGCTTCTTGGGAACTAGAGTAATCTTGGTGCCTTCAAACATGAAACTGTAGTTGTTTGTACGTCCATCATGTTGTATAGCTCTATCATACTGCCACGGTCTCCCCAACAACAGATGACATACGACCATATCCACAACATTACACCAAATTCCATCCTTGTATTTCTTCCCAATTGAAAAATTAACACAAGCTCTTCGTCCAACTTTCACCTCCCCACCTTTCCTCAACCAAGCTAACTTGTAAGGTTTCGGATGCTTCTCTGTCTTCAATGACAACTTCTTCACAGCTTCTGTAGAGATAATATTATCACAGCTTCCCGCATCAATGACAAACTTGCAAACCCTTCCCAAGATAGTACATGTTGATTGAAAGTTGTGACTCCTCAACCAGCTAGTCTCTTCCTCTTGCTTTGGTGTTAAACAATTCCTCCTCATCATCAATGTATATCCATCATCTCCCGACAACAACTCTTCCTCCTCAACCGGTAATGAATTAGAACATTCAGCCTCCTCATCCTCAACCTCAGCTATCATTGCTCGCTTCTTGGGCTTTGGACATTCATTGCTCTTGTGACCAATCTCCTGACAATTGAAACATTTGATACCACTATTGATTCTGGTCTTCACAACTTCATTAACGACTGGTTTTGCAATAGCCTTTGAAACATTCTCATTGCTACTAGCCCCTTTCGTTGGATTGTTAGAATTTGTAAACACACCACCACCTCTTCTTCCTTGCTTCTCCCAAGCTAGAGCTTTCTAATGTGCTTTAGCGACAGATCTGGGATCAAACATATTCACCATATCTTGTATCTGCATTCTCAACCCTCCAACAAATCTAGCTGTTAGCTGCTCCTCCGTTTCCATAATATCATTCCTGGCAATAAGTTGATAAAATTCATCTGCATAATCATTAACAGTCTTTGTTCCTTGCCTCAAGTTCTGCAAACGTTGATACATGAGAGACTGATAATTGTAAGGTAAGAATGTAGCTTTCATCAACTTCTTCATCTTTTCCCAAGATTCAATCTTTGACTTCCCCATCCGTTCATGTGTAAGTTTTTTTTGCTGCCACCACGCCAAAGCTCTACCCCTCAACCTTGTAGCAACCAACTTCACTCTACGATGTTCTAGAACCTCCTTGAAGTCAAAAATCTCCTCCACATTAGACAACCAATCCAAAAACTCCTCAGCTTGCATACCACCTTTGAACTCTGGAATTTCAGTCTTCATCCCTGATTCCCATCGACGATCATCCTCAACATCCCTATATGCATTTCGTCCTTGGTCTCGATCTCGATAATGAATATTGCTTCTATCACTCTCTTCATCATAATCACATGAATTTCGATATCGATCTCGACCATTAACATCTCTTCGATCACGCATGTCTCTTCTACTATGTCGTTCTTCATCATGATATGGTTCATACTCAAACTCACGTTGAGTTCTTCTTTCTTCATCCCGATACTCACGGTGATCTCTTCTCATTGAAACTGATGATTCTCTTCTTCCTCGATCAGATTGTGGCGATATCCTTCTCGCTTCCGTAACCGATGGCGAAACTCGGTTTCCTCCGTGGTTCGAGATTGGCGACCTCCTTCTTTGTCCTTGATTCAAATCATTCATCAATTTCTCTAACCTTCCAATACCTTCATCTAACTTCTCATTGAATTTGTTACTTATGCGTTGTTCCATTTGCTCGGCATCTTCCCTCTTGTACAAATCTTCAATATTTTGATGTCGATTAGCTCTTCTTGGCGGCATGATTCGAAATTTCACAAACACTTCAATATATCAAATGATGCACGACCTTCTACTCCAATCTTTGGCGTGCAAAGATTCTACTCAAACTTCAAACACCTTTCAAACTCTCGGCCTTGATTAACAAAGTGATACACAACTTGAATTCTTCGATACAATTTTTGGCCCCAAGACTCGGCTTAGCTATGATTGGCTAACCTGGCTCTGATACCAAATGATGAAGCAGCGGAATTACAAAATGATGATTCTGTGAAAGTAGCAATCGATGGAATGAAGAATACTGAATGGCCCAAATTCGTTGATCCGAAGATACCAAATTCTAGATATCTCCGTCACGTTGATCGCGCACGATACCGTGAAAGAAGATCTGCAATTCTTCAGACATTGATCAAGCGCACTTGATACCGTGAATTGGCTTCTACGATCGTTGATCCGAGCGCACTCGAATGCCGAAAGAGGAGATAGGAGATTACACTCAACTACCAATTTAATGAAAGCACAAAGCTAACAAAACAAAAGTTTTTATTCAAATCAACTGAACTTTTACAAATGACACTACCCCGCTATTTATAGAGATTACAACTCAACACGACTCAAAATATTACAACACTTAGGTCGTCACCGACCTAACACACATAGCGACCTACGACTTAAAACAGTCGACCTAAAAAAAACAAACGACTTACTATAGGTCGTTAACGACCTAACAGACCATCATTACAACACAACAACAACACAAAAACTTCACGACTTAACACTTGACCGACCTAAACAAGGCAGCGACCTAACTCCTTAGCACATAAGGTCGAGCGACCTAAAATGGATGCGGCTTAAGTTTCAGCGACCTAAGAAGTTAGCTTCAGGAATTCTTTACACGACCTAATTCTCCCCGCGACCTAACTTAGGTCGTAACTCGTTCTCTCGACCTAACTTAGGTCGTAGCTCGAGACAGTCTTCACTTGAAATATCGGAGCGACCTATCGTGAGCGACCTGTCTTCCCATATCTTTCCGCGACCTAGCTTAGGTCGAATCATATCTCCGTGACCTAAAGTAGGTCGTAATTCAATCTCGTGACCTAACTTAGGTCGTAACTTGTTAGCTCGTTCGTCTGCCTTCACGCTGAATCCATTAACTCGCGTGCCACCTTTACTAGGTCGTGAGCGACCTAAAATTTCGTTAGGTCGTGAGCGACCTAAGTCTTCAACTTCCAACGACTTATCCCCAGGTTTTAGTTTGTTAGGTCGTCTGCGACCTAGGGTTTCTTCAGGCTGGGCTGCATCAGAGGCTCGGCATTGGCTTGCAAAGGGGTGGATGGCTCGACGGTGGATGGTGGGGTGTGTGCTCGTGGGTTTACAAGGACGAAAGGAGGATTTTTGCTTTGGTTTTGAGTTATTTGGGTAATATATATTTAATATATAAATTTAACTACTTTTTGCAATATTTTTCTCTGTAAATTTCCTAAGGTAAGAAGCCATTAATGAGGAGTATAAAGAGGTGAAGAAGCTTAGGAAAATGAAGGAGGAAATGTGAATGGAAGTGAAGATGGATGGTGGGTGTTTATAGGAAAATGGAAGTGATAAAAAATCATGATATTTAAGTGCAAACACATAATTATTTCATCACCACCACACCCTCCTCCTCCATCACCATTTTGGTCAAAGTACCCCCCCCATGTGGCAACTCTATGTGCGTGTACTTGTGTGTAAAAGGTTGGCTTTGGTTTAAAGAAATATCATGATATTTATAAATAATATCATGACATTTTCTTTTGTCCTTTATTTTTAATTTAGTGTATATATATATATATTCATGTGCATGTGCATGTGTATGTGTTCATATATAGGTACATGCATATGTGCATTTGTATGTCACAAACGATCCACAATGTTTCACAGCTTCTCTACGTTGAACCGTTAAGGATTCTGATTTCGATTTCCGGTCATATTTTCACTTCTTAATCAATATACATATATTAGTAAACAAAATTTGAAAATAATATTTCTATCATTATATAATAATTAAAAGCATGATATTTAAAATAATTATTAAGTCATTTAAACTCTATTTAAATTCAAAAGTTAATTATTCAAAAATAGTGAGATCGTTAATGATGTCATAAAGACATTTTATTTCCAAAAATAAAATAATTTTTTTATTTCATATTCTTGTTTAAATTGATAAATAACTATATGTATCCAGTTCTGTGTGCGTTAATATTGAGAAAATCTCAATTTTTTCTCGAAAACCGATTTTCATCAATTTTCTAATGAAAATCCCACATATCTATATTTGTTAATATATTTCTAAAACAAGTTTACCATCATTATTTATGGTTCAAAACGTTATAATTTGTGTTATATATTTTGTATTTAAATATTTTAAATATAGATATAATTTATCAAAGTGATAAATTTGCGGTCGTTACAACCAGACGGCTAGAATCCATCCTAGCGACCTGATCATGAGGTAGCACCCCAGATCTGTGACACTCTATATTTACATTGCTTCGTGCTTTTGCTTCATGCGTTCATCCATGTGTCACCTAGGCCCACAATCTATTACCTATATAGGCTAGAGTCGGGTCGTGGATTTTGTTACCTCAGTAGACGAGCACACTGGTGGATACGTGTCATGATACCGCGAAGGTAACTAAGACTTTAGAGACTTCATGTCTCTAGAGCATGTTTCATGCTATAAATCTTCCTTCCGGTACTAGCAAAGTGATAGATTGGCATATATTATTGATACACCTCACTTTAGTATAGATATGGGTTAGGCAACGTGTATATTGATACGTATGTATATATATGGCTCTACATGAGACTTCATGTCTATTGTACAGTCATTTTCCATCATGATATATTTAGATAGTTCATATATGAGGAGATGAGATTATATCTGTGATAGATGTCCATATTACATTGGATTCTCATATCTTTTATTATATCGATAGGCAGCCTATCATATACTACATATATTGATGATTATGTTCTATTTATTGAGATTGAGAGATATATTCGGTAATGCTACGTGCTACCTGATTGCACTTGGTGATATCACACTTATCGATGTTTTCTAAATTTAGATAATAATTTCTGGATATGTGTGATTCACCCATTTGTATTGATTCTGTAATTTCTGATGTAATGTGCTTTTATATGGGTAATGACATCTTTATGCATGGTTTTAAGAGTATTCATGTAATGTGATGTTTTGATGATTATCCATGGTCTTATATTTATATTCCATGCATTCGTTTCCATATATATATATATATGTATATGTATATGTAGATGTATATATATGTATATTGTTGACTTGAGTTTCTCTAGCAGAGTTATCATATTATTATCCCTAAAATATACGGTGTCACCTATATTCATAGATCTTATATTTAGACATAGTCTGACCCGTGTGTTATTTGTATAATACTCGGGCCAGTCCGAGACATTTCAGGTAAAGGGACGATGAGACCAACTTGTATTATTTGGGCTTAGAGGAGTATATTAGGATTGTTGTATGATATTTTCATGACTTTGATTCACTGTATACATATGATACTGTGTTGAAAATTGATTATTCACTGCATTTCATTTAAGATTATCCGTATCCTTATAGTATTTAATATTAAATATTATATGTTATTGCTATGATTTTGACTCTATGTTCTCTGTTATTTATTGTATATTGTGTACTGCTCTTTTCCTAGAGATGCATGTGTTTATTACTTTGTGCCAATACAATATACGTTTAGTTGAGTTATGTAACGACCCAGTTTTTCGGGTCATCTGAATTTAGAATATTTAATTGATTTTAAATATTAAAAAATATAATTTGTTAGTTAAATTAATTTAATTTCAAATATAATTGATATTTGAATAATTAGACTGTGTAAATAATTGAATCCGGGGTTTAATAAGAATGAAAATGATTTCCAATGTTAATTTAAATTCTATTTGGATTATAATATAGATAGTAAACTTTTAAAGTTGAATTAAAAGTTAATAAACATAAATTGGAAATTTTATTATCTAATTAGACGTGGAAAAATAGTCATTTTTGATACTGTTTCGGATTTCGACGAAACCAGTTTCATTGGATCTGTAATAGTGAATTATTATAGGAATTTAAATTTCATGTCGATTGGACTTACGGTTTGGTCGTGCGAGTTCGAAATGCACAGAAATTAATTAAAGGATTTTAATTAAAATAATTCGATTTCGAAAATCTATCTTCCAAATACAATGGAATTGGCCTCTGATACCTATTCCATTGTGTTCGGAATAGGGGTAAAACATTATGAACGCCAGGCGGCATGCTTCGTTTGGAGTTCGGACATTTTTTGGGTGAATAATGTTTTGTAGTTGTCTATATAATGGACTCAACTCTCTTCCATTTGCTCCAAAACCTAATTAACTAGGGCCAACCGCCACGTAAAATTGATGGCCGAGATGATCCCTCGTTCTCTGTAACATCCCCAATCTAGAGGCCCAAAACTAAGCGCTACAGATGCTGCATCCATCTATAGTATTAGCTTCCAGCAACTAAATACGGCTATGTTAATGGTATCGATAATATCAGAAGCACTTGAATATGAAACAAAACACATATTTCAAAAACAACTTTACTTTATTACATTTCAAAACCAATTGTTTCACATTCACAACACATAATCCCAAATCGTTTCCAGGCACAGATAAAATATAATTATTACAAAATACGCCAAGAGCGGTATATGAAGATACCCCCTTGGATGATCAGAGTCATATGGTCATAATAGACTTAATACAAACACAACAGAAATATAACAAAGCATATAGCTGCAACTCCTAAATAGCTATCTGTTTGCCTCCTGCATGCCTCCGGTAGCCTTATTCGTCATCCTACTAAAACCTGAAAATTCCTTAACCTCTCAGCCTACTCAAACCAATTTTGAGCACATGAGAATTTAAGGGGAAAACATAAACTTCGAGTCAGACATAAAGCCTGGTGTGAATAATACTATACATCCCGATTAAATATGTTATGTGAGACCATGCCGCTTAGCAGAACGGGTTTCCCCTCACTAACATTCTTTTAAAACATATCATTGTTAAATCTTTTCCTGCAACCAAAACTAGTTAAATACTGTAAAGCATCATTATGTAAACATACATAAATATCAGTTAATAAATGAACTATCTGTTCAAACACAAAAGTTTTGTTTTGGTTAACTCTTAACCTTTGGCTGACTCGGGCCTACTAGATAACATCTCAAAACATCTAACATATGCTAGACACACCTCTTCTGGACTATTTGTCCTTAATTATCTGTTGAATACTTCGCTTCTGGATGGTCTGTCCCTATCTTAATCATCTCCCAGGTCTTCCTGATCCTAATGGCTTTGCAGGCTGACCAATAACCTATCTGTATACAAATATATATTCCTTTTTGTGTGTAATCATAATTTTTAGTCTATCTGACCAAGCCCTACACATTGGAATTTTGGACAACAATTAACTGGGGCTAGTAACTAATGTATAGGGCATGATCCTATACCAGTCCCATCTGGTATTCTAATATCTGAGTCATTTTTACTTAGGGATTCCCTTCCATAATTTTCCTTGAAAACCTTTTCAATATGATTTAAAACCTTTAAATCAAACTTATATAAGGAAGATATAAAATCTTTATGTTTTACTCAAAATCGCCTTGCCACATTGTATATATATATATACTTTACTCAAACTTTAGTTGGTGAAAACATTTAACCATTTGAAAGTACCCCTTTCGATTCCATAGAAAGTACCCCTTTCTAAATCTTTTGAAAGCATCTCTTTCGAAACCAAGTAAAACCCTTTAATTATCTAGGCCTTGAGGCCAAAACCTTTACTTTCGAAACCATACTTCAACCTTTCGAAACCATCAGAATCTTTCCTTTCGAAACCAATAAAACATTAGACATCCTACTTTAAAACACTTTAAATCATTGCCTTAGGAAACCTTTGGAAAACCTTCCAGTTTAAACCTTTCGAAATCATCAGAAAATAGGACCTTTCGACCTTGTCGAAAGCTACCTTTCGACCCTTTCGAAAGCTACCTTTCGACTCTATTGAAAGCTTGGCTTTCGACACCTTCAAAAGCTTTGCTTTCGATCCCATTGAAACCATTTAGCAATTAAAATTTTTCGAAAGCATTCAACTCTTAAAACTTAAACCTTTCAAAAGCTCTTTGGGTTTAATTTAAAACCTGTGGAAAATATTCTTTCAAAACCTTTCAACTTCGTCGAGAGCAACCTTTCATCTTTGTCAAAAGCTTTAAAACATATCATTCAAAACAATAGCCCTCTGCCTTTAAAACAACTCCTTCGAAAGCTTTGGGTTATACTTCAATTATAAAACAAGGGTAAATCATCTAAGTCGAAAGCTTTGATACCTTTCGAAAGCATGAAGAAGCGGCTAGTTTTAAAACAAGTAAACCATTCGAATTTGTCACCTTTTTAAAGCTGGAGATAACAATTCAAGACACACACCCAAACTTTGAAAAGCACGACAAAGCACGAATTTCGAAGTAAAGCACGATGGAGACGAGTTCGATGGACAAAGCTGATAAATAGGAGTTGACGCAATCAATTCAAAATTGGGCCGATGAAGACAATTGGTATAAGTAAATATATATAACTATATATATAAAATCATATTCTAAATACAAACACATTTTAAATTCAAATATATGTGTGTGTATATATATATTTCAGATTCGTTGTTCTGAGTTAAACACATATATTGAAAATAAACATATCTACATGGTATACACTTATCAAAAATGCAAACTACTTACCTATATTATGTATGTTCAGTTGAAATTATCTATAAATATTCCCAAAATCAATTTAAACATATACCAATAAAAACCCAACTCATGTATGTTAATATAAATTCATGTAAACAGATAATATAAAATACTAATATACATATCATATATACGCAGACAAGTGCATATTCATACTACCAAAATATATGCAGACTCTAAACAAATATGCAGCTATACTTATACCCAAAAATATGAAATCCAACTATACTATCTTATATGCAGAACAATGTATATGTATATAAATCAGACCGTTTCTCCCTATATGCAGACTGATATGTTAACATATTTTATACTTAAAAATCTCATCCCACTTTATATATGCGAGCCAAAATATATTCAGATATATATATTCCTATATTATATCAAAGCATGGTACAACTTATAAACATATATCCGACATCAATATATATATATATACTTTAAATTAACTCATATATAACTGACGTATTATACAGTACATGCCTTAATATATATATATATATATATATATACAATTTATAAACTAACATGTACATTAATCAACATGATACAACTAATATATATATATGCGCATATACCTCTGTTAACATATATACAGATGTTATCTAAACTCCTATATATGCAGACCCCTTATACAACAAATTATACTCTTATATATATAAAACTTACTTATACACAGAAGAGAAGAGGGGAAGAGAAGCTGCGTCGGAGCAGCTTGCACAGGCGAGTGCGGGCCAGACTTGGCTAGAGGAAAAAGTGGGCGAGTTGGTTGCTGTGACTTCCGTGCGCTGTTGCTCAGGCCAGATCTGGATGAGGCAGGGCTGAGCGTGGCGCAGGCGGCAGGCAAAGTTATGTGAGGGCGGGTGAGGTTTGCTCGGCGATGAGAAGACAGGGAAGGAGGAGAGGTCGAGTCTAGAAATGAAGGCGGTAGAGAGAAAATGAACAGTTTGGAGAAGGAAGATAGGCAAGTGCTTATGAAGGCAATACTGGACTTACGTAAACAATAAGAAACTGAACGAATAAAGAGGTAGTGAAACGGACCACTAGTAATGAAACGTATAAATTAAATATGAGCAGTTTTAGTGGAAAGAAAATGAATGGCTTGAGTGACCAAGCGTCGTGAAGATTTTTAATACATCCATAACATATAGATTTATTTTTAAAGCATGAACGAAACAGTGAAAAGAAAGTAGAAATATAAGGTCAGGAAAAGTAGAGTGAGGATATATGTTAGAAAAGTACCAATTTTAGTAGCAACGGTCGTCCACTGATTTAGCTGAGCAATTAATAGCTTGATTGGACATCACGTTTCAAATTTGAACGTAGAGGAAAAGGTTAAGTCACAGTTAAGGGTACCATTACAACGAACAGTTTATTGTTTCCGTCGCGTACCGGACCTCAAAATACAGAAATAAACATACTGCGAAGATCAGCACGACGAGACGATCAAAACGGTGTACATATACCAGTGGTACGATCATCCGATCAAAAGTCGATAATCGGTACCGAAAATGTTGCTATTTTGCAGAAAATAAGATAAACGGAGCAATAGAAGTCCAAATTTGGAGAAACGAAATATGACGTCTCACTCAGAAGATGATTTACAAATTTTCTATCGAAAAATATTCAGATTTGAAAATCATATTATCATCATCAAATATTAACTGCTTCAAACTGAAATAAAATTACACAATAAAATGAACTTCCATATTATCTGATGAAAATTTACCCTTTGCTATGTTTAATTTGACGTATTCCAAATATAAAATTTTTACTTCAAAAATTTTTATTGTTTAAAATTTCACAAAATTTCAATGAATTAAATAAATAAACCACTGAAATTTATGGGTCGTTACACTCTCCCCCACTCAAAACCTTTCGTCCCCGAAAAGGAAGAAGGTAGGAGAATAGAAACAACCTGAAAGAAAACTAACTTGAAATTCAAAATAGAATCAAACAGAGAAAACAAGATAGAATGAGATAGGATTAAGTCAAGATGAAAAGGGAAGATTGGAATTATACCTTATAACTGTGGTTATACGTAAGTTCAACAAGCAGGAGATGACCTTCCCAAGATTCCTATAACCAAAACACAAGCACGAAGAAGATCCTCTAGTGCCTGATTCACTCTTTCCGTTTGATCGTTGGTCAGTGGATGGTAAGCAGTGTTCAAATTCAGATGACTTCCAAAGGTTTTTGAAAAGTTCCAAAACCGATAGGTAAAGATAAGTTCTTCTGGGAGGAAGAACTACAGGTCGAACTTCAGGAATAAGATCAATTTGATTTCCCGCTTAGGAAGCAGGGGAATAGGAGCAATCCGAAAGAAGAATAGATTAGAAAACAAAATAAGATAATTTTTTTTTGAAAGCATGAAAATTTTCAACTTAAATGAATAATTGGTTTCATCCATTTGGGTTCACCTAAGTTAAATAAATCTTAACTATTTCTAATTTAATTATCTTATCATCCAATTAACAATTCTAAAATCATGAATTTTGAAAAATCATATACTCATAATTTATTCAATAAATTTTCATTCTTCTTTATTCCAGATTATTATTAAATTTATTCCACTTAATATATCTAATCATATATATTAAGTATATTCACACTTATTATAACTACTCAAATTTGTTTATAATTCCTTTAACACCATTTTATATTGTAAATTATTCAATTAACCTTTTTATTCTATTTATCTCTATTAATCTTCTATAACTAATATTTAAGTGTATAACATTTATTATGACCACTCAAATTTTATTTATAAAATCCTTTTATATTGTACATTATCTAATTACATAGTTAACTTCTGAGTGATTAAGGTAAGTTATATTGGAATGCAATTGAGTATTATACAAATAAAACTTTCTAATTCAATTTTTCAGCTTAAATATTTATTCAAAATTTTGGGCTTCATTTTATAATTGAAATTACTCTTTAAGATAAAATTTAAGAATTAAATTTTCCGATTAACTTCAAACAATGTTTAGAGATAACTAAATATATATACAATATATGTATCAAATCAAATTTGAAATCATATACCAATATATATTATAAATCAAGTCATATTTTCGAAATTCAAATCAATTTAATTTTCCAAAACAAAACTGTAGCAAGGCTATAGAATGGTCTCTTCGCTTCGAAACTCGAAAATGAATGTCGATGATGCTGCAGTCATCATCGGAATTATTTTCCAGTGACAAAGAGAAGAGCACTGATTTAAAACTTTAAAATTCTTTGGAAACAATTTCTATTCGAAAATACTTTAAATAATATATCTTTTAAAACTTTGAAACCAAAGTTCAAAATCATCGAAAATTAAATTCTCAAATTCTTGATTCAAATTCATTTAAATTTCCAAATTAATTTATAATCATATTTTATAGTTCAATTATTTATATATGAAACAAAAGCCAATGATTATAAGATATATACAAAGTCAAATATTATTTCTTAACATCCAATTTAATCAACTATCAAAATTTCAAAAATTTAGACATATATAAAATATAATCATACAAAATTTATCCATTTACCAAGTTTGAAAACAATACGGTGATCAGTTTGCTCTGTTTAAGTGTTTTGGAAATCCTATCGATAGCGTTGATCAGACGAATCGATCGGAAACCCAAATCAACATCAACAACTCAAACAACACCATATATATTAAACATTTAAATGTTAGTTTACAAATATACTTCAAGGGTGATTTGAAGATAAGTTGGAAACAAAAGACAAGATGATTAAATAATAGAATAAGGGAATGAATAAGCTTATATAAATCGCGGGCAACCTTAACTGGGTCAACCGTGACTTAAAGAATAAGATCGATGTGGGGTTCTGGGGTAAATCTACATCAGATCTCAAGAGATAGATAGCATTGTAAACCGAGGATGCAAAAATTTTTGGTGAATCAATGCTTCTTGTAAAGGAGTTTCACCCCTTTACAATCATTCGAAGATTGGTGAGATCGCCTATTCATTATAAAGATCATTCGAAGTGGAGTTATAGGATACTCCAGAATCAAAAGAAGACAAATAGGGAGAGACAAGAATGGATTTAGAACCGCAGGGAACGTTCCAAAATTCAAAAGAAGTCGAGTCAAAAAGGAAGAGATTCAAGCTCGAACGAAAGTGAATCTGTAAATAAATTCACCATATATGCTAAGTTTTGCCTAGAGCCAAAGCTCTGATACCAACTGTAACGACCTACTATTTTGGACCATTCAAATCGACAATAAATCCACACATGCCGGACTTGAATAATTCAAAACAATGGATTGTAAATAAAAATTTGCTAAAACTCAGAATATACAGTAAATAAATCACAGATCACAGACAGAGAGTAATATAACAATACAGCGGAAGCAGAGAAATAGTAGTTCATGAAGCTACTATATATGTATACATTAGAGTTAACAAGATACAAAAGAAATCACGAATACAAAGATGTCTCAATACAGTAATCAAATACAAGATCTGAATACATCACTGGAATTAACTGAATTGACCGAAAGCGGAATCAATGGATGGATCCAAGTGAAGCTCCAACTCCAAAGGTGAGTCTCGAATGCTGTATCACTCAGTCTGACCCGAGCGTAAAGCAAAACACAAAACACTCGAGTCAGGACATACATACTTATACAATGTAAACCAACTCAAGTGAAATGTAATAAAATGCACAAGTAACTTAAAGAATGCTTGGGATTGCCCATTCTTTAAGGATCCGTTAAACTATCTACTATGTAGTAATATTCGCTATTATAATAATGTCTATAATAAAATAATCTTACTTTTAAATAGCGTTAAGGCTTTACATTTTCCACCTTAACACATAATATTCCCAGTAGTCTATCCAGTATTAGCATACCCCAGATCGAGAGCTACCCTCAATACTCCATGGGCTACGGCACAAATCCAAACTCGTAGTAAAGCTCGATATGGTAGGTGACACGGCACTACTAGGCAATGCCAGGGTAGATATACCAATTACGCATCCGAGCTGGTGGAAATGCATAGCAGCCACTACCGCCCACCTCGGAACACACTACCAAATAAAAAATCGAAGGGTGGCCACCAAATAAATCACAAAGTAATAGAATAGTATCGAAGAAATGTGTCCGATCAAAGGTGCTACCTCATTGGCCCATCAATCGCTCCTGTTTTAGCCACCTTATGCCAACTCACGGGAGTCGGGTCCACGTTCATACCTCAATAGGATCGTCGCAACCATCCTACTTCATTTTGGAATCTCCACCGCGTACACGGTTGTCAAAGTGGTTTTCGGTATCGACAAAGAGTATGCCCATATCCGATCCCGGTCTCTTTGCCAACCAATCGTTATTATAACCCATTATTTATACTTTAAAATCCAAAATATCATATCCATTTCAAAATTAAATACTATATTATTTCATTTCAAAAGCCAAATCAACATATCATTTAAATAAAACCCAAATTTCCAAATCACTGAATACTTCCTTAAATTTATTAAACTTGAAATATTCCTTTAAATCATCTTAAACCAAAACACTTTATAAAGTCACATTCTTAAATCTTCAATTTCAATAAGTTCCAAGTTAATATATTCTAAGACAATTCTTAATTAAATACAATTTCACACAATTTCATTTTTCAAAACCATAGTACTTTTCAAAGTTATAACAACTCTGAAACCCAACACTTTGAAACCATAATATTTTGAAATCATAATAATTTAGAAATGTTATTCTTTGAAAATCATAATACTTAGAAAACCATAACACCCTTAAAATAATATTCATTTAAACCATTGAAATTCATTGTCAAATAATATTCATTTCAAAGTTGTAGCATTTCTACGTTCATTCATTAAATTATAAAATTTCCAAAACATTGTATTTTCAGCTAACAACAGCACTTAGTATTTTTAGGCAGGAAAATAGGCATAAGGACAAACTTAGAAAATTTTTTAGGCTGAAGGACATCAAGTTTATTTTTTTGGCTGAAAGACAATGCTAGTTATAACTAGCATTTTATATAG
This sequence comes from Allium fistulosum, assembly GCA_030737815.1. Taxonomy (NCBI): domain Eukaryota; kingdom Viridiplantae; phylum Streptophyta; class Magnoliopsida; order Asparagales; family Amaryllidaceae; genus Allium; species Allium fistulosum. Next base: position 7,758,793 of record JASFAW010000015.1, read on the forward strand.
TGTAAAAGTTGAATATAATGCTAAATATAATTAGCATTTTCCTTCAGCCTAAGAATAAAACTAAACGTCCTTCAGCCTATTTTTTTTCAAAGTTTGTCATTTTCTCTAATTCTCTCTATTTTTGGGTTGTCGTAACGATGTTTTACACAACATTCGTTTTGACCCAAATAACATATGTTTTGAAGAATGTTTTCCTTAAATATTTGCATATATACTTAATCATTGAAGTAAGTATATAAAATATATTCTAAGTGTTGAAATGAAATGATTTGTAAATTTACTTATTATTAAAATAAGTAATGAAAATGTTTTCCAAATATCCAATAGGTGAAATGGTTTTGAATATTATATTTTTAAAGACATTTTGAAATGAATAATTGGAAAATGATTTGATTTACAAATGATTAATAAAATCAGGCCCAGTGACTACTTACGTGCTAGATTTTGTTTGTTGCTTTGATAGTTAAATATCTGACTAACAAATTTGGCCATTTTAGTTTCTCAACTTAATGTAGAAACAAATTAGTCATACACTTAGTACGTAACTGACTGTGTAGGCTTGATTATCGTTTGTGTTGAGAATGTTGATTCGTGTAGTGCAGAGTGATTACTCCAATCTATTGTGCTTCCTTCTAGGCCGAAGGATGGCAAGTTGAAAGTTGGAGACGTGATAAGTCTATGAGACTTGGTTTTTGTGTGAGGTTGAGAAACGCTTTTGCGTTGTTGGTGCGAAGAGATTGGGATTAGATTTATCTGAAAATAACTTCGGACCAACGCATATGCGACTATTGTGCAGGTTGGTCGATGATATTGATATTTAGGATTTTCATAGTGAAGGACTGCTTGTTGATCATTTGGGGTTAAAATCCCAATATACATATAGTAGCAGTAGTCTCTTCGTTATGAAATTTCCATTGCAAGGGCTGTCGCTACTAATCCTATAGGATGTGGTAGGAGCGTACCTTTGGTTTGTTCTATTCCTAGACATCTCATATGGATGAGTGTCTGACATTGCATTTCTAAGATTACGTACATTTGTTTTTATAAACGTACATTATGTGGTGGCGGAGAAGGCAACTTCTTTTAGCTTAACACCCTCCTTGAGACATATGAGCTCAAGGGTTGTATTTTTGTGGAGGTAATTAGTAATCAACGGGAATGGCAATATGGCATTCAAAGATGATGATGATGATGATATGTGATATGCGAAAGGTAATCGATACCTCTTTTGGCCTCACTCCCCGGAAAATGACCGAAACAGGGATAGAAGCAGTAAGGCTAAGTGGGTAGCTCCTAATTAGGAGATGTCATCACTCTTCTAGATGTATCTTTACACGCTATGACGTTGTGTATCTGATTATTGTTGATGTATTCTTGTGGCCACGGATTTAGGTCGATAACGACCGAAGTGATGACATATTCGGTACTATCCAACGAGGGGTAGGCCGGTATTGTGTTAGTTTAGGCGCCCAGTATCTGGACCGTAGGTACATCCCTCTAGAGGTGTACCGAGTTTCAGAAAGGTAGTCCCTTCACCTAGTCATTTGTATGGAAATAAAAAATCCACTGTTTGCCAGCCATTTTGTTTATAGAGCCTAGTATTGCTGGAATTTAATAATGTAACAATTTCAGCTATGTTGATTATTATTTGTATAATAGACACTATTATAATATAACATGATTTGATATGAAAAGGTTTTGGTTATCGTAAGGGAAAAACTCGTCTCTGTTTATGTATGGACGTGGTCTTACGAGATACCTTTTGTTTTGGATAAAAGGAAAAGTTTTGGTAACTTTATAAATTCAGTTGAGATGTGTTTTTCTCACGTTGGTTTACCAGACTGATCCGGGCGTTCGTCCCTTTCAATGCTCGAGTTAGACCAAGTATATTTACAGGTTCAGATTTGGTGCTTTTGAAGCTTCAGCTGGTGAGCTGGAGATCTTCATGTCGTATACACGTTTCTTTTTATTTTTCCGCTGCATTGCATTGTTGTTGTTGTCAATTATCAGCATTTGTGAGGACATGTTATTATAACTGTCCAAGCTGATGATTACTTATTGTGTACTCTGATATTGATTTATGTATATTATAGTTTCTCTTTGTAAAGATTATTGATCTATATTATATGTTATTCCACTGCGATGTGAGATTATGTATTGTTTAGGTTCCGCTTCTCACTTCTTCTTCTCTTCTCTTCTCTTTTCCTTTCTTCCCTTTTTCTTCTCACCCTCTCTTTTCTTTCTCATGATCATCTGCAATCGGTGTGCTCTGGGTCGTACACGCATGGTTTGGTGTTAGGTTCAAAGGGTACGGATTTGCGGGTTGTCACAGGTGGTAGCAGAGCTTAGGTTTAGTATATTCCTAGGCTTTGATGTGTACTCATTATAGATATGGTTAGTAATACCATAAAATGAGTTGAGTGTATGTATATATATATATATATGAGGGCGTATTTTTAGTTATATAAAAATGTTTTGTATTGTGTTGATGTATTTGTTGAGTGTTTTATAAATTCTGGTCGGTATGTGAGACACCACTGTATCGATAGAGATTTCTAAACTCTTAAACAAGGTAAACCGACATAGAATTGTTTTTAAAATGGGTTAAATGAAATAATTTTACCTAAATTATATTTTATATATAAAGGGATAATTTTTCAGAAATTATTATAGTGTATATACATTGATTGTTTGGTTGTTTGAAAATGAAAATATATATAAGTTAATAAAGGCTGTTTGAATAATCTAAGTAAAGACAACAATTGTAAAAGAATAAATTATATAAGCAAGTGAATTATAAAATATGGAATTATAATTAAAATGATTTACAATTGTGAAATAATCTTGTATATAAGAAAACTTATATAAAAAGTTGTTGTTATTATAAATCTAAATAAGATAAATAAATTTGGAATGAATCTTATATAAGTGAAGTAAAATAGTGAAATTATATAAGTAAAAATTTATAAATGTGATTTATAAATAAAAGAATTTAAAAGAAATAAAAAGCACTGATTTCAGTACCATTGCTGGAAAATAATAAGGGTGATGACTGCAACATCATCGGTATCATTTTTGAGTTTCTGGGTGATGGATTTGCTACCATTAGTAAATTGAAAATTGATGTTTTGTGTGATAAACAAGTTTTAATTTAAAATCCAAGTTGAATTTGATAATATAAGTGAAATGAGTTTTGGACTTATAATATGAAATTAAAATTTTAACTTAAGTAAAAGGTAAATAAATTTTAGTTAGTGTAATAAAATATATGATTTGGAATTTAACTAAAGGAAAGTTAAATAAAGTTGAATTGGATTTAAAACTAAAATATATAAGTTATTGAAAAGAATATACACTTAAGATTGTAAAGTGATTATATAACCATGAATTTAATTTATAGAAGGTGAATAAACTTAAGTATATATTCATGAAAACTTAAGTAAATAAGTTTATAGCTTATAATTTGAGAGATAGTAAGTAAAGCAAATTTTTATCTGTTATATATGAAGGTTAAGAAATGAAATCTGAATTGGATTTATAAGTTGATTGAATAGAAATTCAATAAATGTTAATGAAATTGAATTAATGAACTTGAAAGCTAAATAATTGAATTCAAATTGGAAGTAAAGTGAATCTAAATAGAATTGAATTTGATTTAAATTGGAAGTGAACCAGTTAAATGAAAATCAAACGAATGTAAATAACACATGTGTAAATAGCATGATTGTGAATAAAATTGAAATCAAACAAATGTAAAGTGAATGTTAATAAATGAATTGGAATGAATGTAAATTTGTAGAATGTAAACTAATTGAATATTAGTAAACAAATTGAAGTGATGAATGTAAGCGAATGCAAATCAATTAAAAGGTAATAAGAAATGAAAGTGAATTAAACTAATTTGATGAGAATCAAATGAAAGAAAAATGAGAATGAATGTAATAAAATGATCGTTAGTTAACTTGAATGTGAATTAGTTGGATGAAAACTAAACAGTAAACAAATGAATTTTTGTTAGATGTTAGTTGGATGTTAGTTGTTTGATGGTTTCTTTGTTTGCACGTGTTTCCTTTTCATATATTGTTGTATAGTTGTGTTATATATTGATATTATATGTTATATACATGTTTCTCATTTGGTTGTTGAGTGTTTAGTAGGTGCGGATGGCGTATGCTTCGCATTTGAAGCTCGCTTTCGCACTATATTAGCCGTATATGCTCGCTAATAATATATAAGGTACATATCTCAGATTACATATCATACTTTTACACTTTTTTCCCTATGGGATGCCTCATCATTGAGATGAGATGTATATTTGTGATATATATATATATATATATTGTGATTTTACTACGATCAAACCGCGCAAAGGAGACCGGAATTTTTTTTTGAAAATTTAAGGCGTTAGAAAATTTTTGGGGAAATTTTGGAAATTTTTTTTATAACTAGAAGTTTTGATTTTTGAGTTATAAATTGAAATGATATTAGTTGATTTTTGAAATGGCATTAATTAATAACTATGAATGAATTTAAAGACTTAGAAAGGTTTCTATAAAATTTGCAACTAATTGATTTGGAAAAGTTAAACACTTAAAAGAATTTGATAATCTATTTCAACTAATTGGTTTTACAAGTTAATGGAGTTGTAGCATCTTTCTTACTTAGTAATTTCGGGGAGGAAATTCTTTCAAGGGGGAAGTATGTAATGACCCAGTTTTTCGGTCATCTGAATTTAGAATATTTAATTGATTTGAAATATTGAAAAATATAATTTGTTAGTTAAATTAATTTAATTTCAAATGTAATTGATATTTGAATAATTAGATTGTGTAAATAATTGAATCTGGGGTTTAATAAGAATGAAAATGATTTCTAATGTTAATTTAAATTCTATTTGGATTATAATACAGATAGTAAACTTTTAAAGTTGAATTAAAAGTTAATAAACAGAAATTGGAAATTTTATTATTTAATTAGACGTGTAAAAATAGTCATTTTTTAAACTATCTTGGATTTCAACGAAATTAGTTTCATTGGATCCGTAATAGTGAGTTATTATAGGATTTCAAATTTCGTGTCGATCGGACTTACGGTTTGGTCGTGCGAGTTCGAAATGCACAGAAATTATTAAAGGATTTTAATTAAAATAATTCGATTTCGAAAACCTATCTTTCAAATACGATGGAATTGGCCTCCGATACATATTCCATTGCGTTCGGAATAGGGGTAAAACGATATGGATGCAAGGCAGCACACTTCGTTTGGAGTTCGAAATTTTTTTGGATGAATAGTGTTTTGTAGTTGTCTATATAAAGGACTCAACTCTAGGGCTATCAATGGGTACCCGAAAAATCCGATATCCGTCCGAATCTATATCCGAAAATATGAAAAATATCCGTTATTCGAAAAGCGGATACAGATATCCGATATCCGAAAAGCTTTCCGGATACGGATATGGTTATTGTGGTATCCGTATCTGAAAAATATCCATCCGATTAACTGATGCATATATATATTTAATTAATATATGATTTTCTAACTATTTTCTAACCGTTGGATGTTATTATGATATGATTTTTTGCTCATTTTTAGTGAAAACAGACAGTTTTAGTGTTTAATTTTTGAATATTTTTAGATACGCATACGGATATTAGTATAAAACAATGTTTTATCATCACATTTTTATTCCTTGGTTTTTTATGAACATTAGTACAAAAACTGTTTTATGTTAATCCAAACCTTTTTATTTATACTTTTAAATTTATTGATTATGGACGGAGCGGATAAATATCCGATATCCGTCCACATCCGTTAATTAAGCGGATACAGATACTCGATATCCGAAAATTAAGCAGATACGGATATCCGATATCCGAAAATGATTTCGGATACGGATACGGATATAAAAACTATCTATATCCGAAAGTATCCGTAGACAACCCTACTCAACTCTCTTCCATTTGCTCCAAAACCATAATTAACTAGGGCTAGCCTCCACCTAAAATTGATGGCCGAGAAGCTCCCTCGTTCTCCCTTAATTATCTCGAAATCCACGCACCTATATCAAAAACTTCCAACTACAAATTTGTAGAGCTCGACGAGAGCTACAAATCCAACGGTCGTGATGAACTACGGCGAGGAGAGATGACCGAAATTTCTCTTCAAAGGCGTGGCATTCGAGCATAAATTTCGAGGCCATGGAGGCGTCGAGCTTCATGTGGTCGTGGGTGATGGTGCGTGGTGCTGTGGCGCATGTAGGGATTGTCTTCGATCGCCATCTCGATTGACGAGGCGGCTGCGGCAAGCAAATGAGAAAGGCGACGTATGGGTTTCACGAACGAGAGGAAGGGGAAGAAAAGAAGCAGCGGCCAGATTTGGATCCAAGAAAATGAACGGCCCAGATAATTCAAGGTTAAATAAATAATAAATAAGTGTGTAAATTATATTTCAAAATCCCGTAATCTTATAAAATTCATAACTTGTTCATACGAGGTCGAAATTAGAAGAAACGAGTTATGTTGTGCTCGTTACTGAATATACTATGCGTTGGAGTTGGATTGGATCGATTTGGAGCTAGCAAGAATTTTGGGTAAAATTAAACGTCAGTTTAATTTTATTCTAAATAAAACGCTGCAACGACGACTAGAATCAATAAAACTCACTCTCTTCGGCCCGCTTATATTTTTACATAAGTGGGAATAAATTTTTTTATGCTATGTGATGATTGTTTGGATGTTATACTATATTATTAGTAGTTGGATATATTCCTGCCTATTGGAGCAGACGAGACCCTATATGTTCCCGTGTTTGAGCAGATGACCCTTTGTACACGCGTCTGCCTTGAAACAGACATTGTACATATTTTCTCATATGTATATTTGTTGTAGGTGACAGGTTGGAGGGATCTAATATGATTCCTCACTATGGCTGATGTTTATTTACACATATAGTTATATATGTTGTATTATGTGATATTTGATGTGATGGATGCCATGATTGCTATTATTGATGTGAATCCCCTTATTTAGTACTTTTGCGGCATTGGGCCATATTTTTGGAATTTTAAAATATTAAAATGATGACTTCAATTTAAAAAGGATTTCAAAGTGATTTTGAAAATATATATGTTTTAATAATTTTTGAATTGTTAAAGAAATTGATTTATTTTAAATAAATAAAAAGTTATAATTTTTATGTTATAAAAATTATGTTTTAATGAAATATACTTAAATATGATTTTTGAAATATGAAGTTAACTATTTTGTAAAATAAATTAAATCGAGAATTTTGAACTTATTATAAATGGTTTATATATAAGATTTATAAAATTGATATTTTATAAATAAAAGTAATGGGATTATAAACGAGTTTTATAATTGTTAAAATGAAGTTATAAATAAAACCTTATAAGTAAATGAGATTTATAAAGTAAGGAAGCTATAAAAGGAATGTTATTAATAAAAAGATTTAATGAAATAGCTTTTAAATGGTGTTTTATAAATTTATATAAATGGATTTGCAATTGAAATATGATTAATAGTTTTATAATTGGATTTGAAACCAATATCTTATATTGGATTTGAAGTCAATGTTTTATAAATGGATTTTTATAAACAAATTAGACTTTTGTGAAAAGAGTTTATAATTGTATTTTTATAACAAATGAGATTTAGAAAAGAATGGATTTATAAAATAGAATTTTAGAAATATAAGTGTTGTACAAAATAGAAGTTTTATAAAATAGAAACAAGATATATAACATTGTTTTATAAAGGTGAAATCGACTTATTTGATAAGTTAAATATGAAAGTTTATTAAGGAATTATTTTCATGTTTTTAAAGTGAATAATCAATTAACAAAAATGGTTTGAAAGTGATATTTATAAATGGAGTTTAAATGGATTTGAAAAGCAATTTAAAATGTGTTAAATATCGAAAACATAGATTTCAACATTTATAGTTGAAATAGACGTTTTCGTGAAAAGTAAGGAAGGCGTGGACTGTAACATTTTTGTTATAGTAAATGATTTTCGAAAGGAAATATTAAATATAGGTAGTTGAATCCCTATACTAGTAATTTTGGGTTGTCGTAACGATGTTTTATGCAACATTCGTTTTGACCCAAATAACATATGTTTTGAAGAATGTTTTCCTTAAAGATTTGCATATATACTTAATCATTGAATTAAGTATATAAAATAAATTCTAAGTGTTGAAATGAAATGATTTGTAAATTTACTTATTATTAAAATAAGTAATGAAAATGTTTTCCAAATATCTAATAAGTGAAATGGTTTTGAATATTATCTTTTTAAAGATATTTTGAAGTGGATAATTGGAAAGTGATTTGATTTATAAACGATTAATAAAATCAGCCCCAGTGACTACTTACGTGCTAGATTTTTTTGTTGCTTTGATAGTTAAATAACCGACTAACAAATTTGGCCATTTTAGTTTCTCAACTTGATGTAGAAACTAATTAGTCATACACTTAGTGCGTAACTGACTGTGTAGGCTTGATTATCGTTTGTGTTGAGAATGTTGATTCATATAGTGCGAGTAATTACTCCAATCTATCGAGCTTCTTTCTTGGCTGAAGGATAGCAAGTTGAAAGTTGGAGACATGATAAGTCTATGAGACTTGGTTTCTGTGTGAGGTTGAGAAACGCTTTGGCGTTGTTGGTGCAAAGAGACCGGGATTAGATTTATTTGAAAACCACTTCGGACCAACGTATATGCGACGATTGTGCAGGTTGGTTGATGATATTGATATTTAGGATTTTCATAGTGAAGGACTAGTTGTTGATCATTTGGGGTTAAAATCCCAATATACATATAGTAGCAGTAGTCTCTTCCTTATGAAATTCCATTACAAGGCCTGTCACTACTAATCCTATAGGATGTGGTAGGAGAGTACCTTCGGTTTGTCCTGTTCCTGGACAACTTGTATTGATGAGTGTCTGACATTGCATTTCTAAGATTACATACATTGGTTTTTACAAACGTACATCATGTGGTGGCAGAGAAGGCAACTTCTTTTAGCTTTACGCCCTCTTTGAGACATACGAGCTCAAGGGTTGTATTTTTGTAGAAGGCAATTAGTAGTCAACGGGAATGGCAATGTGACATTCAAAGATGATGATGATATGTGATATGTGAAAGGTAATCGATACCTCTTTTGGCCTTACTCCCCGGAAAATGACTGAAACAGGGATAGAAGTAGCAAGGCTAAGTGGGTCGCTCCTAATTAGGAGATGTCATCACTCTTCTAGATGTATCTTTACACGCTCTGACATCGTGTATCTGGTTATTGTTGATGTATGTTTGTGGCCACGAATTTAGGTCGGTAACGACCGAAGTGATGACATATTCGGTACTATCCAGCGAGGGGTAGCCGGTCTTGTATTGGTTTAGGCGCCCAGTATCTGAACCCTAGGTACATCCCTCTAGAGGTGTACCGAGCTTCGTAAAGGTAGTCCCTTCACCTAGTCATTTGTATGAAAATCTTAAATCCACTACATGTCTGCCATTTTGTTTGTAGAGCCTAATATTGCTGGAATCTAATAATGTAATAATTTCAGCTATGTTGATTATTATTTGTATAATAGAAACTATTATAATATAACATGATTTGATATGAAAAGGTTTTGGTTATCGTAAGGGAAAAACCCATCTGTGTTTATGTGTGGACGTGGTCTTACGAGGTACCTTTTGTTTTGATAAAATGAAAAGTTTTGATAACTTTATAAATTCAGTTGAGATGTGTTTTTCTCATGCTGGTTTACCAGACCGATCCGGGCGTTCTTCCCTTTCAATGCTCGGGTCAGACTGAGTATATTTACAAGTTCAAATTTGGTGCTTTTGGAGCTTTAGCAGGTGAGATGGAGATCTTTATGTCATATACATGTATCTGTTTATTTTTTCAATGCATTGCATTGTTGTTGTTGTCAATTATCAGCATTTGTGAGGACAGGTTATTAAAACTGTCCAAGCTGATGATTACTTATTGTGTACTCTGATATTGATTTATTGTATACTACAGTTTCTACTTGTAAAGATTATTGATCTATATTATATGTTATTCCGCTACAATATGAGATTCTGTATTGTTTTGGTTCCGCTTCTCTCTTCTTCTCTTCTCTTCTTCTTTCTTCCCTCTTCCTTCTCACCCTCTCTTTTCTTTCTCATGATCATCTACAATCGGTGCGCTCTTGGTCGGACACACGTGGTTTGATGTTTGGTTCAGAGGGTACGGATTTGCGGGTTATCACAAGTTATTCATTCGATGTTTTAATATGTACCAGTGTTAGCCCAATGGAATATTCACGTGTGTACTCCATATAACATAATTCTCTATATTATCTGACAGTATTACTTAGTAATTCTCTTAGATTGTATGGATATAGAGGTGGGATGTATACATTTTGTATTAGAGCAGGTATAGAACAATACATTATATATAAGAGACACAAGCCAAGACCTTAGATGAGACTTATAGTCCCTGACCCCTTGGGCGTGTTGGGTATTTCCTCTATAATAAAGGATAATAAATATATATAGGATGGTTTTTGGGGTAATCATCAAGGGGCATATTTGATATTTCAAAATTATATAATCACTTTTCATTTATTTATTTTGTGTATGTAATATTAAGGGTTGGAGTAGCAAGAACGAAAGGAGTAAGTCTAACCAGTAGTATTTACATTTATGTTAAATATTATATCTTAGGTGTTTTAGTATTGTATTATTATGTATTGGATTAACATTATGTTATTGTGTTTTGATTGACTTTAATCAGAGTATGCAGCAGAAAATCTATTTTCAGTTTTCCATTGAGTGCTTTGTTTATGGTCTCTTATGTTTGTCTAGTTTTCGAAAATTGTTATTATTGAATTTAAATTTGAATATTTGTATGAATTATCAAAGCTGTGAAATGACTTCAATTATTGAAGTATACTTATTAAATAAATATAAATGGTGTTTTTTGGATATTATAAAATACATATTGAAATGGTTTATTAATTAGTATATCTATATTTATGTGATTGTTTGAAGGCTGTTTGAAAATGTTTTGTAGTTACTAAGTTTTTGATAGAAATAAAGACTCTTAATATATACAAATATAGTTTATTATTATTAAATGATTTTGGAAGCTAAGCGAATTTTTTAATTAGAAATCTTGAAAGGTATACATCATGAGTATAGTATTAAGATAAGATTTAAAATAAATCAATAAGAGTTCTAATGAAATATGTATATTTAATAATTTGTGAAAATAATACTTAAAGAAATTTTTGAAATAATTTAGTCTTTATATGTTCATTGAGTGGTTTAAGAATTTTGGTCGATGCATCTGGCTAACGTTATCGATAAGGATTCCTAAAACAATAGAACGAGACATCTAGACATGGTGTTTTGAAAAGATATAAATATTTTGAGAAAATTAAAGTATATTAAAATGTTGAATAATTTAAATAATATTTGAAGGAAGGCTAGTTATTTCGGATTAATATTTGTGGTGGTATTAAAAAATAAAAGATAATGTTTATTATTTTAGGAAATATGCCATAAAAGATATTTTATACGTTTGGATATATTTTTAGTGATGGATGCAGCCATTGGACATTTGAACTGCCGAGATCATTGATGAGGCAGTATTGATTGTATAGTTAATATTGCAGCCAATTGATAATAGTAAATCACAACAATAAATGGAGAGGCGGCATCATTATATTTTATAGTGGTTGAGAATTTGTGAATATAAATATGTCTACTTGATGACTTTTTGATATAATTATACATGTTTAAATGTGATAGTATTTTGGAATTCTAAGATGTAAGAATGTATATAATTTAAAGAGTTGTTACATTGAAATTTAGAATTATATTAATTTATAAATGAATGAAAAGAAATATTATGGGTTTTATTTTGGAATTTAGATATAATAAATAGTTTAATTTTGTAAATACAAGATAATATAGAAATTATATATATTTTTATAGTTCTGATAAATTATTTGAATAGAAAATGGTGTTCTTTTGAAGAATATTATAGTAAACGTTAAGAGACGAAGAATGAATACATATTATTATAATGAATTGAGAGTTGGAACGAGTCATGTGTTATTTTGGAATAACTGAATGAGATTTGGATAATTTTTTTGTAAATATTAAAATATAAGGCAATAAAGTGATCTATGTATTGTAAACGAGTGTAATGAAGTTGCAATATTAAAATAGATTTGGGAAGTTAATATGGAAAGTATAAAAATTTATGAAATTTAATGGAGTTATTTATCTGAGAACTATTTTGATAAGAAATATAGAATTGGTTTTGAAATGTTAATTTTAGTAATATGTTTAAAACTTCCTTATATATATAAAGATTTACCAAGAGGAAAACTATTTGTATAAAATTTATAAAAAGATTTCGCAAAATAGTATTTGAAAATAATTCTGTTTATAATAAGGTGTTTTGAAACTAAAAAATATATTGAAAGATATTTTATTAAATAGATAAATGGGTTTTTTATAGAAATTTTGTCAATAAGATTTTGGCTTTTATTAAAATATTTTAAAATCTATTTAATGATATAAATTTGAATTTAAATCATGCATGATATTGTATAAAATGAAATCTTGGAAAAATATATATAATTTTTGAAAGATAATTATCTAAATGAAGTATTCTGGAAAGTAATTTATGCTTTTAGTAAGTGTTAGTATTAAAAAATAAAATTGGAAATGATATGATTAAATTTAGTATAATTAATTTGTTATAGAATTTTCCTTACGGGGAATTATGAGGACCCAATTTTCTTAAGGGGGAAATCTGTAACTACTCGATTTAAATAATAATGAATTAAAATTAATAATAGTAATTTGCTTCATTAAAATAGAATTTGGAGATTTGTTTAATAAATTGGTTCAGAAATTATTTAATAAAAGGATTTGGATTGTGAAAAATAAGACATTTAAATTAAAATAAGTTAGAAATGTGAAAACAATATTTTATAAAAGTGAAGTAATTGAAATATAATATTTATTTGGAAAAAGGTGATTTTGAAATGGGAATTTGTATTTATACAAATTAAATAGAATTTAGTTTTATATATAGAAGAAAATGAAAACTAATTTACTTAAGCCTAAGCCCAAGTTTTCATAACCCAAATTCATTTTCCAGAAATATCTATTTCTAGACTTTTCTTTCTTTAACAAAGGCATTTACGTATACTACTCCATCTTATTTTTATTTTCCTTAAGACAATCGACTTCATCCCTAAACTCTACCTCATTAACAAATCAAATTAAATTCAAATATAAATCTATAAATTCCCAAATTCAACTATATGCTTCTCAACACCAAAATATACTCACGCATGAAAGAGAATTGGATTTCGTTGATGTATTGGAAAACTACGTGCATTATTCAAATGGGGAGTGGAAGAAAAACACAGTACAGGCGAGTGTCTTCACTCACGAACCTATGTTTAATCACATAATTCATAATATATATGTTGTTTCAGATTGATGCTTGGATAATATACTTGGTGTGCATCGAACTGATGTTAATGGTGCATAAATGAAAAGGAAAGAGGTAGGAAGCTGATCGTGTAGGTCAATTTTTGGCTTTAGGATGGTTGACCAGCTAGGTTTACTGGTCGACAGTGACCGGTTGATCGTTGGAAGATGAAGGTCGACCGGTGGCCGAACTTAAAAAAATAAGAATAAAATGAATAAAAATATACTATATTATATTTAATCAAAGTATAATAAAAATAAATATATAAAATGGATTTGTAGAGGTTATATGGAAATTTATAAATGTGATATTGCTTAATTTTAAGAAATTTATTAATTAAAGAATAAATTAAATTTTAATTTTAATAAAGTTATATATGTTTAAGATAAATTCTAAAAAATAAGAAATATATCTAATTAATATTTTGAGTATTTTAAATTGAATACTTAGATTAATAAAATTTTAATTAGAGCTTAGTTTACATTTTCATAAATTTAATAATTTAAAATTACATAGACATTCATTTAAATCTAAAATGATTATTATTCCTTTCTGATGTTATCTCTGTGTTATTAAGTATTGGATGTTGAGAATGAATCATTATCATATGGTTTTTAGAATTCAAATGTGTATGTTTATGAGGTGATATTTTATTCTAAATTTGGAAATATAAGTTATTATATTCAAAAAGTTTTTATTAACTTATTTAAAGCGAATATCATGGGTTTAAATTGTTTATTCCAAAGTTATATATATATATATATATGTATATATAATATTTGGAAAATAAGTAGTTATTATGAACTAAGGTATTATTATTTTAAAGCATTATGTAAATCTAATAAACTTAGATAAGATATTTTCTATTAATATATATATATATATTTGGTTGATAAGATATTTCATAACATTTTTGATTTCTCATCACCTACCGATTTAGATGACATGAGTGATTCACCGTTGATATAGATTTGATTGGTGATTTTGATATGACACTACAAGAAAACATCCTTTCTACAACGGGCAATGCCCGTTGTAATATGTCTTTCGCAACGGGCATGCGCCCGTCGTATTAGGCCTCGTTGTAATAGGTCCACTGTATTTTACAACGGGCAATAAACGTTGTAAAAATCTCTTATAACAACATGCTTTGACCGTTGTAAAAAGGTTGTATAACAACATGCTCTGACCGTTGCAAAATAAATGCAAATTTAAAAAAAAACAACAGCAGCATCCATGCAGTATATCCATACCAATAATGAATAATTTAACGAGTACTAAATATTATCATAAAACAACACATTTTCCTTCAAAACAAATATTATTCACTTCACTACTCTTTGTTTACAATTTTCTTTATTTTTCACTTTTCTCATACATTACAATCAAGCTTAACAAAATACAAGTTCGCTTATGATACACAGTTCAATTACACTACAATCAAAGACTAAGATGATTTAAGACTACTTATTTCAATTTTCAACCTCCGAATTATAGCTTCAAGTCTACGTTTTTCAATTTGCATCTCCAACGCATACTCGCTTCCTCTTTGGCAAAGTGGTGGATCTATCCACTCCAAAAGCCCACAACAATTTGATATATTTGCACAAGAAAAAAATTGACGTCCGACAAAACATATATTCTCAGCGGCTTTGGTCACTGCATTGACTCCACAAAAACACACCACTTGTTTGCATGCTTGGGGTTGTGGCGGTTCGGAAATCGACAAGGTATCCAAGGACAGGATTTCATGATGTTGTGGTGGTTCTACGTTCTTCAGAACTCGAACTAGCTGTATCCGTCCATTCAATTTCGTACCCACCCATCTTTTTAGTTAATACTAAAAAAAGAATGAGGTTAAAATTGTATATAATATACTTCTATTTTCAAAATACTTCCTCCTAGAAGTAAACACTATATACTAGTAAAATATCCATAGACGGTAATCCTCCTGATTTATACTTGATGTTTGCATAAAAACTGCTGTATGTTTAGGACTTATCAAGAATGCTACCAATTAAAATCAATTTATGCAAACTTACTTCAATCCAAAGTGTACGGCAATCTACTATTAGACAAGCTTTATATACCCGGATCAATTAAACAGTGACAACAGTTTCTAAAATATGTACTAATAAATAGAAGAAGGTATCAAACTAAACCTAGACTCCCAAAGCGTATAAACATCACAACAAGTTCCAATTTGACGCTAATCCATTAGTTTAAGCAGGAAAATAGAAGAACTAATCAGTTCATACAAGCAAAAAATTAACGAAATCCTAAAATTTACAGATTTACTCCACAAGGATAATAGCTAGTTCATATCCAAGAAAATAGCTAAGTTTATAAAATAAGAGACAAATCTACAAGTCAAAACAGAGAAAGTAGTACCATTTGAATCGAACATTCGATTATTATTGTTTCAGATTGAAAAAGAACATAAACTAGATCGGAGCAAAGTGTTGAACTGCGATTCATTTCAGATGGTGAATGGAATGTTACCTCTTCTTGTTTGCCTTCAATGTGTCAACAAACTAAGACTATCAAGCTGGGGTCATGTTAAGTACGAATACTAGAACCAGATAACAAGGGATTATTTAGCCACAAATTTGCATGGTACAATGTAAGAAACAAGCATATTATTCGAAATGTGTGATCGCATATGGGATAGCTAATATGCACCAAAAACGTCCATGTGTACTATTTTAGCCATAAAAGATCAATTGAACACAAAAGAAAGAGTCAATGTGGTAAACTGAAAGACAGTGCATGTTGTGCGACAAGGACTCAGAAAGCCATGATCATCTTTTCTTACAGCATGAATATTCTAAACAACTATGGGACTTGATTAGTAACAAATTACAATTGCAGTGTGGTGGTAAAAAAACAACAGAGATAATACAACAACTTCCTACTATCACAAACCAATAGAGTAATTTCATCAAACATATAGGTAACATTGTTATTACCACTTTAACCTGGCATGTTAGCAGCGAGAGAAATAATAGAACTTTTAAAGGTATGCAAATGCCATACTACAATAGAACACCATTAATCCAATGAGAGTGTAAGCTACTTGTTCAACAACTCAAGATTAATGAAAGAGAGTATGAAAAACAGAAGCTTATCTTGCAATCTTTTGACATTCATGCTCCATGACATAATTAGTGTTTTTTTCAAAATACTTCCTCCTAGAAGTAAACACTATATACTAGTAAAATATCCATAGACGACAATCCTCCTGATTTATACTTGATGTTTGCATAAAAACTGCTGTATGTTTAGGACTTATCAAGAATGCTACCAATTAAAATCAATTTCTGCAAACTTACTTCAATCCAAAGTGTACGGCAATCTACTATTAGACAAGCTTTATATACCCAGATCAATTAAACAGTGACAGCAGTTTCTAAAATATGTACTAATAAATAGAAGAAGGTATCAAACTAAACCTAGACTCCCAAAGCGTATAAACATCACAACAAGTTCCAATTTGATGCTAATCCATTAGTTTAAGCAGGAAAATAGAAGAACCAATCAGTTCATACAAGCAAAAAATTAACGAAATCCTAAAATTTACAGATTTACTCCACAAGGATAATAGCTAGTTCATATCCAAGAAAACAGCTAAGTTTATAAAATAAGAGACAGATCTACAAGTCAAAACAGGGAAAGTAGTACCATTTGAATCGAACATTCGATTATTATTGTTTCAGATTGAGAAAGAACATAAACTGGATCGGAGCAAAGTGTTGAACTGCGATTCATTTCCCCCTTCTGTTCAGTAATAAATGTCGATTTCTATGAAAAAGGAATAATCATTCGACTCGAATCAGGATCGAGTTCAACATATCAACCAGTAAAGCAAAAAGAATAATTCACATAGCATGGTAGACGAACTCGATCCAAATTGGAGAAGCCATGTGCTAAAAGAAGAGAGCATCGATCGACAAAGGAAGCACGTAAATCATCATTCGATCGAGCAATTGAAGACGGCAGCTTCAATTTTTCCCAAAGCCCTAATTTCGAGCAAAGAAGAACGAGCAAAGGAACAAGGCCAACATTTTTACAGAGCAAAGTAGAGGAACGAAATAAAAGGGCCGGCCTTGTTTTTTTTAATAAAGGCTTTGTGACCGTTGTAATTTGTGACTAGGGTAATTTGTGACCGTTGTAATTTGACACCTCTTACAACGGGCAATTTGTGACCGTTGTAAAGTTGGCATCTATTACAACGGGCCTGAATGGACAATTATAATAGCCTTCTATTACAACGGGCAACCAATTCCCGTTGTAAAAAGGACGTTGTATATAGCATCTTTTACAACGGGCCTGAATGGACCGTTGTAATAGCCTTCTATTACAACGGGCAACCAATGCCCGTTGTAAAAAGGGCGTTGTAATAGGGTATTTTTGTTGTAGTGTGATATAGTGATGATATCCTTTTGTATAATTTCATGATATTTAATTCTGCATAACGAGAAATCTAAATAAATAGAGTTATAATACCGCTTAGTATGGGACTTTCGATAATATGTCTTTGATAAATTTTTGAACTCGTTATATAGAATATTGAGGAGATTGAGTGTAATTTATAAGCATTGAATAAACGGTTGAATATCATACAGTGGTATGGGACGTTGTTGTGATATTTATTCGGTTATTCATTGTAAGTAGATAACACTCACATGACGGGAATAGTGATATGAGTGTGAGATGATACAAATAGCGATGAGTAAAGCTTCGTTCTTATATTCAGTGAGTAAGGCAATGTCCCTTATGATGAGCATGGCCTCATGTCTATTAGTATTAGTTCTATATGCCACTATTATGATGTACTCATTTTATTAGCTTTAGAGAGAACCGGATTGCTAGAATCCACCCTAGCAACCTGATCGTAGGGCCGCCTCCCATATTTGTGACGCCCTATATTTATATAGCTTCATACTTTTGCTTCGTGCGTTCGCCCCTATGTCACCTAGGCTAGCAGGCTATTACCTATAAGGGCTAGAGTCGGGTTGTGACTTTTAAGTCCTTGCGTAGACAAGCACATAGGTGGATACGTGTCACGATACCGTGAAGGTAACTAAGACTGTAAAGACTTCATGTCTCTGGTGCTTGCTTTGTATTATCAGTCTTCCTTTTGGTACCAACGAAATGATAGATTGGCATATACTATTGATACACCTCACCTTAGTATAGATATGGGTTAGGCAACCTGCATATTGATGTGTGTATATATACGGCTCTACATGAGACTTCGTGTCCGTCGTACAGTCATTTCCCATCACGATATATGTAGATAGTTCATATATGAGGAGATGAGATTATATTTGTGACAGATGTCCAGAGTATAGCGGATTCTCGTATCTTTTATTATACCGATAGGCGGGTTATCCTATACTGCATATATTGATGATGAAGTTCTATTTATTGAGATTGAGAGGTATATTTGAGCAATGTTACATGCTAGTCTGATTATACTTGTTGATATCTCACTTATCGATGTTTTCTAGATTTAAATGATAATTTCTGGATATGTATTGTTAGCACCAAAATTGGTCACTAACCTCGTAGAAGAAGATTGTGAAGAGATATAAGTGATGAACTCAAATTAAACAGAGAAGACAGTGCTAATCTAAATACAGAAAGTAAGAACACCAAATTTATAGTGGTTCAGCGTAATTGCCTACGTCCACTTTGAGGTTAAACTTTATTGATCTTCTTTATAGTTGATTACAAATACAATTCGTGAATCAAATGCTTGAATGAAGTTGTTAAGTAGAGAAGATGAGTCTTGAAAATGGCAGAGTCTCCCCGGTGTTTTCTCTCCAAAAAAGGATCCCTTTCACTGTGACCCTGCCCCTCTATTTATAGGCAAATATGGGCTGGACTTCCCAAATGGGCTGGATGGCCGAACACTCTAGCCCCAGTACAGTGGTCGCTGCATGCCGATCTTGGTATGCCGAACGCTCTAATGCCGAGCAGCCCTTCCCATGCCGGACGATGCTTTCCATGCCGAACGGTCCTTGTGAAGTTGTGCATACTGAATGCCGAGCGCTCTCGTTGCCGAGTTATCCTATCACCGAGTTCTACTAACGCCGAGTACCTTGGGATGCCGAGTACTCCCGTTGCCGAGTACTACGCCGAGTACCTTTGGATGCCGAGTGCCATGGGATGCCGAATGCTCTTGTAGCCGAGTGCCAGTTGATGCCGAACACTACTTGACGCCGAGTACCTTGGGATGCCGAGTACTCCTGTAGCCGAGTGCTAGTCGATGCCGAACACTACTTGACGCCAAATGCTTCGCCGAACACTCCTAGATGTCGGACACTCTCTGATGCCGAGCAGTCTTGATGCCGAGCAGTCTTGTATGTCGAGCATTGGTTGACGTTGAGTGCCGGTTGACGCCGAACACTGCTGAATACTTCGCCGAACACTCCTGGATGGCAAGTGCTTCGCCGAACACTCCTAGATGCCGGACACTATGGATGCCGAGTACTACGCCGAGTACTCATGGATGTCAGTTGCTTCGCCGAACAGTCCTGGATGCCGGATACTCTCTGATGCCGAGCACTTATTGCCGAGTACTAGTTGCCTGGTCAAATCCCCAGGAAACACTTGCCCCCCAAAGTGTATTGCGTGGCCGAACGTGATGCGCTTTGAATCTGGTACAATCTATCTCGGAGGTACCTTCTCGAGAATGCTAGCGAAGGTGGTGCAAGACAAACGAGGTTGGGATGCCGAACGATACGTTCGAAGCCGAACGTACCTAGCGTGCCGAACGTCTCTCCGCCACGATGTCGAACACTCCGGTATTGACCGGCTCTACCGGGTATAGCCTCTTCGACTTCTACCTCCCTCTATATAACCGGGTCCTTCCCGTCCCTTTTCCTTTACTTTTTCGTTTTCGCCATTCTTCCAAGATTTCTAACTTTCTCCAGTCGAACAGATTTGCAACTTGAACACTCCTTCTTAGACTCCTAACTGCAATCTAGGTACCACTCCTCGTATAACTTGAATACGTTTCAAATGAGTCAAGTGTGTTCTGTAGAAAGCTTTCGAGTAGGTTGTTCCCCTTGCCGAACGATAATGTGAGGCGAGGAGGAAGGATTTGAGGTGTTTGCAAATATGTGGCTATTGTATTTAGCTCCATCGCGTCGAACCACAGTCAAAAACGAAGGAACAAGGGAAACGTTGGAGGTGGTAAGGGTGTTGGATGGCATAGTTATGGTTCGGCGTACGTTGTCGTGCGCCGAACGATAGCGAGTAGTATCTCGTCTTAATGAGGCTGAATACTCGTTAGAGCGCCGAACAACAACTTAGCCGAAGGGACTAAAGACGAACACTTACAAAAATGTCGAACGATAACTCAGCCGAACAACCACTTAGCCGAACGATAACTCAGCCGAACAACAACTTAGCCGAACGAACTAAAGACGAACACTTACAAAAATGCCGAACGATAACTCAGCCAAACAATACTATTGCCGAACAGAACCTAGACCGAACAATTCTAATGCCGGACAACATTCAAATGCCGAACAATCACATACATGTCGAACGGAACTTAGGTTGAACAAGGTCAATGCCGAACAACATTCAAATGCCGAACAAACACATACATGTCGAACAACATAAACGTCAAACTACACTTAGGCCGGTCACTTTATAAATCATATGCTTTCTGAATCCGGAACTGTAATCACCTCAAGGCGAGCTTTTTAAGACGGTCAGCGATGACGGTCTTCGAAGGCGATGATTCGAGGCTAATTATTATATCTTTAAAACCTTTAGATTCTTATTGCCTGCACACAATTGCTTGCACTAGTTCACACACCACACGGGGGAAAAAAATCGTGTTGCTAATTCTAACGTTCAACGTTTTTTAAGTATAGCTCTCTCAAGCATTTAGCCAGGTTCATTATTTATTCGGGATGTCGAGAAAATCTAGTTCTGCCACCATATCTGACAGGCCTGGGCCGTCAGCAAGGCAAGGAGCCGCTGATTCTTCTAACCCGTCAATTTCTCCCGCTCATAACTTGGCGCCTGACGCTCTGGAAGCAACCATCTTACTAGACAATCCAATCGATTCTCAAGCTTCGAAGATCAACGAAGCTGCTCTGAGGCGGATATGCTCTATTCACGGGATTCCTTTCGCCGACGTGTTAGTCCCTTCGAGACACGATCGCCCTCATCTGCCCCCAGTCGGGTACACTACCTGCAACAAGTTCATGTGTTGGATGGGCAGCATGCCTCCCTTCAACTTATTTCTCCGGGACATTCTGCAGTACATAGACATGGCTCCATCGCAACTGCACCCAAACGGTCATGCGTTTCTATATGGGACTTATTTACTTTTCATGGCCGTCTTCTCCAGACCTCCAACCCCCGGTGATATCCGATACATTTATATGTTCAAGAGACGGAAAGATAGCCCTTCCTTTATGTTCCTCGAGCCATACCACAAGTGCCAGATCTTGACAGGGGCCTGTAGCAAATTCGCCATGTACAAACAGGAATGGTTCTATGTGCGCTGCCCGTCCGGTTTCGCTAGGAGATGGGTTGAAGGCAGTAAGTCTCTCTGCTGAATCGCTATTCGTATTTAACTGGAGTCATGCTTTTCCTAACTCTTCATTTCATCTTTTCAGGCATCAACCCGCGTCCGGAAGGCCGAGGATATTCTGAGGCCGTTGAAGCCATTAGAGCTCTCCCTGCTGAGGATCGAGACATCCGGACTATCATTTCAAATGAATCGCTGTCGGGGTTTGGCCTGCTAGCCCCTGGTCGTCGGATCAGCCTTCCAGAAGGTGTCACTATTCCCAAGCCTTCGTCTGGTAAAGGGAAAAAGCAGGCCGGACCGTCGTCGCGCCGCACTCCCGATACGCACGGAGAAAGCGAGCGTAGAGAGGATGCTGTTCCCGAGACTCAGGACGAGAACGTGGGTCCCGCTTGGAATCCGGCAATCGAAGTTCAGGATATTGAGACATCATCCTCCCCTTCGAAGGGAAAAAAGAAGCTGAAATATACGGTTCAAAAGGAGAAAGTTGGTGGCACCTCAAAATCTATGCCTATCCCTCTTGAGAAAGAGGCTTCTTCGCAGCATCTGGAAAGTTCTCTGAGGGGTCTGTCCAACTTGTCCATCCCCAATGATTTACTTAATTACGGATTCGATGATCCTGAAGCTCTCAAGTTCTCTTCGCCCGCTAGAGGCAATGTAGGAGTTCAACTCCCGGCTCAAGGAGACAATACTCCGATTAGCAAAGATAAACGAACGGGTCCGTCGGGGGGAACACTAGGACACACACGCACATGCGCATTCCATAATATACTTCAAGTCTTTTTAATTCGTGAATTCTCCTTAACTCGTTGTTATCTCCATTCTTTGCAGGTGATATGGGCCGCTCACACGGACTTGATCGCCTTCAGGGGTCTTCTATATTCCATCACTTCGGACGGGATTCCGGTTCAGGCAGACGTAGGGACCGAGGTGATTATGAAGATAGGGACAATCGTCCTCGCGAGTCGTCTCACCGCAAGAAAGCACACTCTCAATCTTCCCAGTCCCGCGATCTTCCTCCTCCAACTGAGCCGGATAAAGAGAAGTCTTTGCAGAAGGGTTATCAGTCTGATGCTGCTCGAGAACAACATTCCAGTTCATCGAGTACGAGGCAAGTTCGAGAGCAACGTAAAAGAACGGAATTCTCTAAGCCTCCTCCTCCTATTCCTGCCGTGGACCCAACTGTTGCGGAAAAGATGGTCGACCTTAAGGCCAAGTTTTCGAAAATCTGTTTTGATGGCTTGAAATTCCTCCCAGCCATCCATCACATTCCTGGGCACGTGAAGCAAAGTGCCATTGCCTGCAACAATGACGTCTATGTTCAACATGACGCATTCGTGCACTTGGTGGAGAAGATCTCGGAAGTATCCGTCGAGCGTCAACACGAGATTGACCGTCTGAATCTGGAGGCTGACAGCGATAAGAAAATCATCAAACTCCAAGACGAAGAGCTCGCTTCGTATAAGTCAAAGCTAGAAGCCGCTGAACAAGGTGCGAAAGATACTGCTGAGGCAGTTACTCGCTTAGAGGTGGCTCACAAAAAGGAGCTTGACGAAGCAGTTCAGCGCAGCGGCTCCCTTGCCCTAGAAAAAGACTCTGTCCAAAAAGAAAGGGACGCGCTCGCTACTCAAGTCAAAGAGCTGAAAGAACAACTCTCCAAGGAGAAAGAAGACAAAATAGCTGCTCAGGAAGAATCACAGCGATATTGTGATGAGATTGTTGCTACCCGACTCCTGAAGACAAAGCTCGACAACGAACTTGCCGGGGTCGAGAAAATGAAGGATGAGGCCCGTGAGGAGGGCAAAAGAATGGCTGTGGAGGAGCTTGATTCTCGCCTTGAGGCGGCCGCAGAGGCCGGCAGGGAAGAGGTCAAAAGTATGTTTGACCCGTTGATCGCCGAGTACGGAGCCCGCGTCCTTATGCACCGTGACTTAACATTCTTGGGCGACGGCTACCTCGAATCCCTGGCTGAGGCATGGGAAACTCTGATAAAGATCAGGAAAGTCGAGTCGGGCCCCGAAGAGGTCGACGAGGATGCATTGGTGAAGGAGTTCTTGAGGGGGAATGAGCCGTCGGACTTATCCACAGCATTGGCTCTTTATGGCAAAGGCTCTTCCCCTTCGAAAGAGAAGAACGACGAGGCCGGCCCGTCAGAGGCCGACGCTACTACTCCTCACATCGCCGCTCCTTATGCTGCTCAATCGGCCGGTCGGTCGACGCTTGATCCATCGAGCAGCATGCCAGTTATGATCCCGAAGATCCCGGGCTCGGCGTTCATGTGCTGTCACCTATCCTGGAGGGTGAAACCCCGCACGCCACCGATAGCCAACCGGATCCTGGTAGGAAATTCTTCTTTCTCTAGAAGTCGAAGAGATCCCGTCATTTTTCAGCAATGGTTATTCGTTCTAATGCCCATTTCTTATATTTTCGTGCAGGTTGTTCTGACGCCGAGCCAACTCCGAGGAGCGATGACGCCAAGGAGGAAGCAGGGAAAACAAGCGACGTTGCTCACGCAGGGGTAACTACCGGTCCCGACGCCCAAGTGATCGGGGCGCTTGATGATGACAAACTTGATACTTCGTCTCCTGTCGAAGGAAGCGATGAAATTAAAATCACTGGCGCCTCTGAGCATACTTCAGAGATGAGCATGAAGGACCGTCTTGCCGACGAGGAGAAGAGAAAAGTCAAAGTCAAAGTCGAGTCTGAAATACTGGAACTCACTGACCCGCGGAACAGACCTTTGAAAATCATTCTCCCGGGCAGGTCCAAACCACTAGATGTTCCGTCTCCTACTCCTGACTCCGTTTCTCTAGCAAGCAAAAAGTCCAAGAAAAAACGTGAGGGAGAGGAGTCGTCGGAAACATCAAAGGAAGACAAAAAGAAGAAGTCGAAGAAATAATCGATACACTCGTTCAACGAGTTTTTTGCTTAAGTCTTGTAATTGCTTTTATCTTTCACAACTTGCAGTTTGTATAGAGAGGTCTGAATTTTGTAGGAGTGATCATGTATCCCCATTTTGGACCTATCGAATAAAATTTTAGTTTCTTTATTGCTTGAATGATTCTCTTGTCTTTCTTTGGTTTGTTGACTAATTGTAGCCATAACTCAAGTTCTTATGAGTTGCATTATCTCCCGGTCCATTCTTGTGCTGTTCAAACATTTTTGGACATGGCGTGCCTCCCGTCCCACATCTTTTGAGTACTTGGACTTCTTGCTGACTTTGTGCCCCGGGGACTTGGAGGCTTGAAATAGTTTCTACTCTAGTCCGCGCCCTGGGGACTTAGAGTACCCCGATCCGCGCTCTGGGGATTCGGAGATTTGGAATCGTTTATACTCTAGTCCGCGCTCTGGGGACTTAGAGTACTCCGATCCGCGCTCTGGGGATTCGGAGTTTTGGAATCGTTTATACTCTAGTCCGCGCCCTGGGGACTTAGAGTACCCCGATCCGCGCTTTGGGGATTCGGAGTTTTGGAATCGTTTATACTCTAGTCCGCGCTCTGGGGACTTAGAGTACTCCGATCTGCGCTTTGGGATTCGGAGATTTGGAATCGTTTATACTCTAGTCCGCGCTCTGGGGACTTAGAGTACTCCGATCCGCGCTCTGGGGATTCGGAGATTTGGAATCGTTTATACTCTAGTCCGCGCTCTGGGGACTTAGAGTACTCCGATCCACGCTCTAGGGATTCAGAGATTTGGAATCGTTTATACTCTAGTCCGCGCTCTGGGGACTTAGAGTACTCCGATCCGCGCTCTGGGGATTCGGAGATTTGGAATCGTTTATACTCTAGTCCGCGCTCTGGGGACTTAGAGTACTCCGATCCGCGCTCTGGGGATTCAGAGATTGGGAATCGTTTATACTCTAGTCCGCGCTCTGGGGACTTAGAGTACTCCGATCCGCGCTCTGGGGATTCAGAGTTTTGGAATCGTTTATACTCTAGTCCGCGCTCTGGGGACTTAGAGTACTCCGATCCGAGCTCTGGGGATTCGGAGATTTGGAATCGTTTATACTCTAGTCCGCGCTCTGGGGACTTAGAGTACTCCGATCCGCGCTCTGGGGATTCGGAGTTTTGGAATCGTTCGTACGAGTCTGTATGTCGTGCAGGATAATGTAATTTATCATCCAATTAAGAGATATAGAAACTTCATAGAAAATGTGGCTTCAAGCCTTTATTAATGAAAATCAACTAAATTGCTTGATTACAACTTTAAAAGGAAACTAAGTCATTATTGAATGGGAACATGCAGGAAATAACAGTGCCAACAACAAGAAAGGAAAACATGCTAAATGTAATAGTGCCGCAAATGTTCACTGTTCCATGCTCGGGGGAGTGTCGCGCCATCAACGGTCGCTAGCTTGAATGTTCCTTCTCCAAGCTTCCGTTCAATGGCGTATGGACCTTCCCAGCTGGGATTCATGCGTGATGGTACCGGGAAGACTCGTTTCAGAACGAGATCACCCACATCAAAGATTCTTGGGCGGACTCTGCCGTCGTAGTAACGCTTGACTCGATGTCTGTGCGCCGCCGCCCTTAATTCAGCTTCTTCACGCTTTTCGTCGATGCAGTCCAGTGATTCCAGCAAGAGGTTTTGGTTCGTCTTGGGATCATAGTATGTCACTCGGTGCGATGAAACTTCAAGCTCCACGGGTATAACGGCTTCAGAGCCGTATGCCAAGGCGAACGGAGTGTGGCTGGTCGCGGACTTGTGGGTAGTTCTATACGCCCATAATGCTGTCGGGAGCTCATCTACCCACTTGCCTCCAACCTTCTCCAGACGCTTCTTCAATATGGACTTGATTATTTTGTTAACGGCCTCGACTTGTCCGTTAGCTTTTGGGTGCGCAACGGCGGCGAACTTTTTCTCGATGTCGTACTTCAAACAGAACTCTTTGAACTCTCTACTTTCAAATTGCGTTCCGTTGTCCGTAATGATGGTGCGTGGAAGGCCAAAGCGGCATATAATGTTTCGTACAACGAAGTTAATGACCTTCTTAGAGGTGATAGTGGCCAAAGGTTCTGCCTCAGCCCATTTCGTGAAATAGTCGACTGCAACTATTGCATATTTCGCACCACCTTTGGATAAAGGCAAAGAGCCGATTATGTCGATTCCCCAGATCGCAAATGGCCAGGGACTGATCATTTGTGTGAGTTCCGTTGATGGAGCCCTCGGGATTTTTGCATATCTTTGACATTTGTCGCATTTTCTTCCGTAGTCCGCGGCATCCCGGTTTACGGTGGGCCAGTAATATCCATAGCGGAGGATCTTCTTTGCTAGCGTTTGCCCCCCAGTATGGTCGCCGCATTCCCCTTCGTGAACTTCCCTCAAGACTCGCTTTGTTTCATCATGAGCGATGCACCGTAATAATGGGACTGAGAATCCTTTTCGATACATGGATCCACCCTGCATTACGTACCGCGCAGTCTTTCGAAGGACCTGTCGTCTTTCGCTTCTTTTTTTTGGTAAAGCCCCGGTTGTCAGGTACAGTTTGAATGGGGTTATCCACGACTCCTTCTCGATTTCTGTTCCCAACACGCGATCGACTTTCATTTCGTCTATGCTCGGGGCATGCAAGACCTCGACGGGATACAATCCCATTTGTTGCGCATCGTCGGTGCTTGCGAATTTAGCCAATAAGTCGGCTTCTTTGTTCTGTTCGCGCGGGATATGTGAGATGTCATAACGCTCAAGATTTGATAGTAGTTCTTGGACCTGAATGAGGTACGGAGCTAACCTTCGTCCCTTTGCTTGGTAGTCTCCCCGTACTTGGTAAACCACCAACTGCGAGTCACAAAAGATTTCGACTGATTCGATCCCGAGTTCCCTGATGAGCTTCAAGCCAGCGATTAGTGCTTCATATTCAGCTTCGTTATTTGTAGCCGGGAAATCGAGCTTCAGGGCATAACAGATCGATCGGTTTTCCAGAGTTACAAGAACTACGCCCGCGTCGGAGCAACGGTCGTTAGATGCACCGTCAGTGTATAATTTCCATCGAACGGGGGGAATGATGTCGTGATCATCCGGTTTGGTGGGTATGGTAAATTCAGCGATGAAGTCTGCTAACGCTTGCCCTCGGATGGCTCTCCGTGGTAAGTATGCGATATCGAATTGGCTCAACTCGATGTTCCATTTTAGCAATCTTCCAGAAGTTTCCGGTCGTTGGAGTACCTGCCTCAGGGGTTGATCGGTATAAACACCGATTGAATGCGCTTGAAAGTATGGGCGCAGCTTGCGTGATGCAATCACCAAGCAGTAAGCCAATTTCTCGATTTTAGGGTAATTCTTTTCTGCCCCCGTTAAACGCTTGCTAACATAATATACCGGCTTCTGGACTCGATCCTCCTCACGAACCAAAGCTGTGCTTATCGCATGAGGGGATATAGCCAAGTAAACGTACAACATCTCATGGTCAACCGGTTTTGATAGCATTGGTGGGCTTTCCAGATGCCTTACCAGATTCCGGAACGCTTCCTCACAGCTAGACGTCCATTCAAAATTTCTCTTTCCTTTCTTTATTATGTCAAAGAACGGGATGCACTTGTCGGTTGCCTTGGATATAAATCGACTCAGCGCAGCTACTTTTCCGCTCAAGCTCTGTACCTGCTTTATAGTCCTGGGCGCTTGTACATCTCGAATAGCTTGGATCTTTTCTGGGTTGGCTTCGATTCCCCTAGCATTGACGATGAATCCCAAAAACTTCCCTGATGCAACGCCGAATGAACACTTCAACGGGTTGATCTTCATGCCGTAAAACCTGAGTATGTCGAACATTTCAGCCAAGTCTTGAATGTGGTCATTTGACCATCGTGACTTCACGAGCATGTCATCCACATAGACTTCCATGGTTCTACCCAGTTGGTCCTTGAACATTCGATTCACCAGACGTTGGTAAGTTGCTCCAGCATTCTTCAATCCAAAGGGCATCACTACATAGCAATACAGCCCGACATTTGTAACGAAGCTGGTGTGTTCTTGGTCCGGAATATGCATTGGGATTTGGTTGTATCCTGAGTATGCATCCATGAATGACAGTAACTCGTGTCCTACGGTGGAATCGACCAACTGATCGACTCTAGGCAACGGGAAACTGTCCTTAGGGCATGCTTTTTCAAGTCGGAATAATCTACGCAAGTCCTCCATTTCCCATTCGCCTTCTTCACTAGCACGGGGTTGGAGACCCATTCCGGGTAGAGGGCGTCGCGGACGAACCCATTTGCTTTGAGTTTGTCCACCTCCTCTCCAAGAGCGGTGGATCTCTCCGGATCCATTCCTCTCCTTTTTTGCTTGACTGGGACGTATTTCGGGTCTATGTTCAACATATGACTCGTGATGGCGGGAGAAATCCCACACATATCAGAATGCGTCCAGGCGAAAACATCAAGGTTTGCCCGGAGGAAGTCGCTAAGGTCTTCAGTCATTGCGGGGCCTAGCTGTGATCCGATCTTCAGTATTCGCAAAGGGTCGTCACGGCTAACTGAAATGTCAACTGTTAATTCAGCCGGTGCCGCCTTCTCTTCCCTGGGTTTCTCATCATCGTCTCTCGGATCTATATCTCCGTAGATCCGAGAACTATGCCCGAGCCAGGGCTCGGGCATTACTTGTCAATTATCCGCATTGAGGATGCGGACGGGATTGTCCGCAACCTTTCCTTTCTCCCTCCGGTGGGCATCTCGGAGCTCGGCCACATAACAGGAACGACCAGCTGCTTGATCGCCGTGAACAACGCCTACTCCTTTGTCAGTCGGGAACTTCGAAGTTAAACACCACGGGGCTAACGCTGCCCTAAACTCCGCCAGGGCCGGCCGGCCCAAGAAAACGTTATACGGAGAGTCCACATCCAAAACTACAAAGGGTAGAATTCGCACTCTCCGACGCTCGCCTTGTCCCAGTTCAACTGGTAACTCGACATATCCAACTGCATCAGTTGAAGCGCCGTTAAAGTCGTGGATACGAGCTTTGGATGGTTTCAAGTCTTTTGTTTCTAGCTTCATCTGATCGTAGGCCTTCTTGAAGATGATGTTAACTGAACTCCCAGAATCAATCAGAATTCTTTTTACGTATGCTGGTCCGATCGTTGCAGATATGACCATGGGGTCGATGGTCGGAGCCTCTACCTGATCAGCGTCTCTGCTTCTGAACACAATATCGTCTGTCATTACGCGCTGCTGCTTAGCAGGGGCTCCGTCCTCCATGTTCGAACAACACTCAAAATCTGCATGCTTCAAGGAACTTGCATATCGCTCCATCTCCTGCCAATTCTTATCCGCGGGGTGAGGCCCGCCGATAATTGTATTTATGACCAATCTACCAACGGTCCGGGCAGGCTCCTCGGGATGACGTGGAGCTGGTGCACGACCTGGGTTGGACGTTCCCTGTCCTCCTTCTTGTGGATCCTTCACAAATTCCTGCAATTTCTTCTGCCTGATCAACTTCTCGATAGCGTCGTGCAAGTGTCTACATTCTTCTGTATTGTGTCCATAAGTCTCATGGAAGCGACAATATTTCCCGGTCCGCTTCTGTTCTTCAGTTGATTCTCTTGGACGTGGTTTTCTGTACTGAAAAGTATTGCAGGTGGATAGGTAAATGTTTTCAAGTGGGGCGTTTAGCGGAGTGTACTCGCTGTAGCTTGGAATTCTCGACTTCCACTTTCCTACTTCTTTCCTTTTCCCTTGGCTTCTTCCTCCGGACTCCTTGGGTTGCCCAGGCTTGTTTTGGACATTGACTTGGACCTTTCCCGAGCTGTCTCCGGATTGCTTCACAGCAATGTTGCTCTTTATTGACTCTTGGACAGGTCCTGGCGCCTTATCTCGTCGTACCCACCTAGCTTCCTCTCTTCTTATGAACTGGTGTGCCTTAGAGTAGAAACGCTCTAGCGTAGCTGGAGGTTTTCCTGCCAGCCAGTCTCCAAACTCAGAGTCTGGATCCACACCTCTCATCACAGCCATCAGAATTGCATGGTCATTTGGGTTACTGACTTCAGTTGCTGCTACGTGGAATCTTTGCAAATATTCCTTCAACGATTCCCCAGGGTTCTGGATTACACTTGACAGAGACATCACGTCTTTTGGGCGCGTAGTGTGTATCCTGAACTGCTCAATAAACTTCTTTGCCAACTCCTCGAAATTTGATATGGATCGCGGAGGAAGTCGGGTGAACCACATAGTAGCGATCCCAGATAGAGTAATCGGAAAACACCTACACTTGGTGGCATCATTCGATCTGGCTGAATCCATCATCCATTCGTACCTCATGACATGTTGTCTAGGGTCAGTCTTTCCTTCATATGCAGGAATAGTAGGCATACTAAACTTCCTGGGGTACGCCGCCTGCAACACAACATCCGTGAACGGAGTATGACTTCTTGACACTCCCCAGTCATCATTTGATAAGCCCTGGTTCTCTTTCATCAATTGCCTGATCATGGCTGTCAGATCGGGTGTCTGTATGGAAGGCGGAAGGTTGGAGTCTGTTCTACGCGCCTGTCCATGCTGATGCCTCCTCTCTTGGCGGTCTGCCAATCGTGCATCTTGAGGTTCGACATCGTTAGCATTTTGATGATCTGGGCCTCTATCTTCCATCTGTACCCCGGTCCTGAAGCTTCTAGCTCTTGCTTGGTCGCGGTCTCCAGCTGTTCGAACAGCAGCATCTGCTCGCGCAGCATCAGTCTTACGTCGTCTGCGCCTGGGAGGTTCATCAGAGGAAGTTGAGCTGTTAGATGAGGAGTAAGCAGCGGGATTGCCCCCAGCATTCTGTTGCTGCTGTTGAGTGAGTTGTGCCATCAGGTTGGCATTGGCTTGCATCTGTTCTCCTAGTTGTCTCCTGCTTTCCCTAAGTTCTCTCATCAAGTCATTGAACTCTACTCTGGTGACAACTGGAGTCTGTTCTTCAGCGGCAATCCCTACACTCGGGATCGTTGGTTGATTGCTAGGTCCTGCTTGTTGCACGCTAGCAGTCTCGCGGGCATCCGCATTATGAGAAGCTGACCTGGTACGTGGTCTTGCCATTGTAGAGTTATTGGTATGAACTCTGAGTAGAATCAACGGATGTCCTATCAGTGAGTCGGATCTTCTTCGGGGGATTTGTTCAATCCAGTAGCTTCAAAGCAGATCCTTGAGGTCTGAGAATTCGATTCTCAGTGAAAGCACCAAAGTGTTAGCACCAAAATTGGTCACTAACCTCGTAGAAGAAGATTGTGAAGAGATATAAGTGATGAAATCAAATTAAACAGAGAAGACAGTGCTAATCTAAATACAGAAAGTAAGAACACCAAATTTATAGTGGTTCAGCGTAATTGCCTACGTCCACTTTGAGGTTAAACTTTATTGATCTTCTTTATAGTTGATTACAAATACAATTCGTGAATCAAATGCTTGAATGAAGTTGTTAAGTAGAGAAGATGAGTCTTGAAAATGGTAGAGTCTCCCCGGTGTTTTCTCTCCAAAAAAGGATCCCTTTCACTGTGACCCTGCCCCTCTATTTATAGGCAAATATGGGCTGGACTTCCCAAATGGGCTGGATGGCCGAACACTCTAGCCCCAGTACAGTGGTCGCTGCATGCCGAGCCTGGTATGCCGAACGCTCTGATGCCGAGCAGCCCTTCCCATGCCGGACGATGCTTTCCATGCCGAACGGTCCTTGTGAAGTTGTGCATACTGAATGCCTTCTGAATGCCGAGCGCTCTCGTTGCCGAGTTATCCTATCGCCGAGTTCTACTGACGCCGAGTACCTTGGGATGCCGAGTACTCCCGTTGCCGAGTACTACGCCGAGTACCTTTGGAT
Organism: Allium fistulosum; assembly: GCA_030737815.1. Classification (NCBI taxonomy): domain Eukaryota; kingdom Viridiplantae; phylum Streptophyta; class Magnoliopsida; order Asparagales; family Amaryllidaceae; genus Allium; species Allium fistulosum. The sequence continues at coordinate 7,791,648 of JASFAW010000015.1, forward strand.
GCCGAGTGCCATGGGATGCCGAACGCTCTTGTAGCCGAGTGCCAGTTGATGCCGAACACTACTTGACGCCGAGTACCTTGGGATGCCGAGTACTCCTGTAGCCGAGTGCTAGTCGATGCCGAACACTACTTGACGCCAAATGCTTCGCCGAACACTCCTGGATGTCGGACACTCTCTGATGCCGAGCAGTCTTGATGCCGAGCAGTCTTGTATGCCGAGCATTGGTTGACGTTGAGTGCCGGTTGACGCCGAACACTGCTGAATACTTCGCCGAACAATCCTGGATGGCAAGTGCTTCGCCGAACACTCCTAGATGCCGGACACTATGGATGCCGAGTACTACGCCGAGTACTCATGGATGTCAGTTGCTTCGCCGAACACTCCTGGATGCCGGACACTCTCTGATGCCGAGCACTTATTGCCGAGTACTAGTTGCCTGGTCAAATCCCCAGGAAACATGTATGATTCACCCATTTGTATTGATTTTGTGGTTTCCGATTTGACATGCTTTTATATAGATGATGACATCTTTATGCATGTTTTTGAGTTATTCGTGTGATGTGATCCTTTGATGATTATCCATGGTCTTATATTTATATTCCATGCATATGTTTCATTATATATATGTGTGTGTGTGTGTTTTGATCGTTGACTTGAGTTTCTCTAGTAGAGTTATCATATTATTATTCCTAAATTATACCGTATCACCTATATTCATAGATATTTGATTTAGACATAGTATGAACCGTGTGTTATTTATGTAATACTCGGGTCAGTTTAAGACATTTTAGATATACGGACGATGAGACCAGCTTGTGATATCTGGGTTTAGAGGAGACTTATATTAGGATTGTTGTATGATATTTGCATGACTTTGATTCACTGTATATATGATACCGTTTTGTATATTGATTATTCATTGCATTTTTTGAGATGATTTGTATCCTTACAATATCATATATCATATATTATATGTTATTACTGCGATCCTGACTTGTGTTCTCGGTTATTCATTGTATATTGTGTATTTTTCTATCTTGAAGACACATGTGTTTATTGTTTTGTGCAAATACTGTGTATGTTTAGGTGAGTTATTCATTCTATGTTTTAATATGTACCAGTGTTAGCCCAATGGAATATTCACGCGTGTACCCCATATAACCTTATTTTTCATATTACCTTACAGTATTACTCAGTAATACTCTTGGATAATATGTATATAGAGGTATGGTGTTTACATGAGCTAACCGCTGATGAGGAGGACATGATTTTTGACGCCATCATGGAACCGCCAATGCTGAATAGGTGCTATGGTTTTGGAAATCAAAGGTAATGTTTATGTATAATATATAAATGAATAACATATAACACATTGATTTTATTAATCACACTATATGAAACTCATACAATTTGGTAAAAAAATTTACAGGTTAGACGAAGGCAAGCCAACTATAGAAGAGCTTAGGATGATCAGAAGATTACAGAGTTGAGAGCTCGGATTGCTGACCTCGAGGATCGATATAGGACTGAAATGCACTAGGTTCCACCTTTTTTTGCTTCTATTGGTATTAGCAACATATTAGTAATTTTATATTTTTTAGTAAATAACAATTTATTTTTGTATGAATTTAGTTGTTGTATAATTACTTCTCTTTATCATATAACATGAATATGATTTTCAGCAGTCCCATTATTAGTTTCTAGGCTGTGTAACATGTACTAATTTTTGTATTGGATTAATTAATTACCATATTAATTTGGACTGAGATTTACATTACACGTGAGTCATTAAGTGCCAGCTTTCGATTACATGCATGTCTTGTCATTTATTGCATCACAGGTACAACTCAAAGTACTTACTCGCTTTGTATTTGCAAAGCAAAGTTTTATGTTTAAGAATAATGTTAACAAACTAGGGTGTTCTATTTTGTACAGCTACTCAGTAACAACAACGAATATTTGTAGTTTATTTGTTATCTCTTTTGTGCTTGTGGAAAAAGTTAATTCTCTGTTAAATAGTTATCCATTATAATTAGCCTACTCTTTGATTATGAGGCAAAAGATTTATTGGTAATTTGGTATCTTTTTCAAATTTTGTTTTAGAAATTTAAAGTGCTTTACTTGTGTAATTGATATTACAGAAAAATACATTTCTACATGTAACATAATATAGGAAATTAAAGCGATTCTATATTAGCGTACAGTTCTAAGATATGTACATTGTATTATCGATATCAAAAAGTAAATTTAATCATATCCTCATTACTTATTTAATATAACACCATAGCAAAGTATATTATTGTAGAATATATATGATTTTTGTTTCATGATAATAAACATATACATATTCGTTTAAATGTATTTGTTATTGTACTATTTTATTTTTTCACATAATTAAATTAATATTTGTTGAACAAAATAAATAACTCGGAATTCATATTTAAACAAATATTTTATTCAAACAAATATTTTATTACAAATTCGAATAGTACAAATTTAAGCTCTCACTATACAAGTTTCAATTACAACATAATTTTCACTGTACAATTTTACATACATATTTCACCTCACTACATAATTCACTCATCACTCGTATTTTGATCTTCAAATCTGTTCCAGCCTGTATCCAGCATCTGAACTATATGCAAAATAAACACTGACGCAGTAAAATTGAAAAAGAAATATTTTGTAGTGCACAACGAAGTGTGTGTTTGAAAATATTATTTGCCTCAGTTATTTGGGTTGTTCGTCATCATTTTTTTAATTCATCTTACGCGAACAACTTGTGACATGCACAGTGTATCACTGTACATGCCACAAGGTCGTGCACACCGATTTACACTTGCTTGTTAAAATTGCAGGGACATGTGAGCATAAGGTCAAACCCAAGCCTAGATTGGATTCAACTCAAGTGCAATGCAAAATAACATGAACCAGACCAGACTACAGTAACAAAGGCACAAGAATAACATTCGAGTTTAGTTTTAGTCAACACGAAGTGCACAAGTTTAACTCGAAGCAAACCAACATGCAAACAGACTTGGATCAGGTGAACATGGCAACTCAACAAGCCAGTGAAACAAAACCACCAGACCACACATGAAGATCCACATGAAACATGACTCGAACAGATTCAATAACAAAGGTAACAAATTGAACCAGATTCAATACCAAAGTGCACCAAACCAGACTCCAAATAAACTCAACAAACCAATGGAACAAGACTTCAAAGGCACAAACAGACCAGACCTCAATGAGACTAGAACACACACTAGACTACAAGAACAACCAACATGACATCAGCTTAACCATATGTACAAACATGCAAATAACTCAACACAACAATGGTAGGTCAAAACAATCAAGTAAGAGCCTGCATATACATATGTGTACCTGTACACTTGTGTCTCGAGACTCATAGTGCAGACCAGTGTGGATGGGCAGTGCAAAACAACAATGCTTACAACAACAGTAAGATTTACAAGCACAATGAAAACAAGTCTGACCACCAAATGTACAAAGATCCAAACGACATCCAACCAGACTTCAAATGGGTCAAGACAACATTCAGGCATGACTACAATAACATGAAACAAAGCAATCAAACACATTGGAGCATGCAGCAAATGCACACATGAAATAAGATAAATATGGAACTAGACTTCAATGGAACCAGTCAACATTAACATGATTGCAAAACAACACCACAACAATGAGAAATGGACATATGCAAGTTCAACTTCAACATGTACAAAGTGGTGCATCAGACAGTGACATGTATATACATATGCAACAGAGGAGGCATCAATGCATTGGAACTGGGCATGGAACTCGAAGCAACCAGATAGTGATATGTATATGTTTGCACAAAAAATGGACAAACACCTCAAAGTTGTATGATTTAATAGAAATTATGTTGTTCTTAGCGATTTTGGAGGTTTATGCAAATATATGAAAAGCAGGGACTAAACTGTAAAAAGACACGCAAGTTTATAGTGGTTCAGCCAGAATGTGCCTACGTCCACTTTATATGTTATTTCACTTCTCTAGTTTTGATTACAAGTACAAAGCTTTGATACGAATAAAAGAAAGTTGTTTGAAGAGTTCCTTCCGTGCTTGAGCTCTCAAAACTTGTCCCCATTGTCGTACCCCTGCCCCTCTATTTATAGAGTGAGGCTGAGGGTAGGGGTCTAGGATGTGTACAACTGCTGATGGGCCTGGGCTGACGTGATCTGGCCTGGTATGACTTGGTTCGGCATCAAGGTGGTAGGTTGGTTCGGTATCAAGGTGGTAGGTTGGTTCGGTATCAAGGTGGTAGGTTGGTTCGGTATCAAGGTGGTAGGTTGGTTCGGTATCAAGGTGGTAGGTTGGTTCGGTATCAAGGTGGTAGGTTGGTTCGGTATCAAGGTGGTAGGCTGGTTCGGTATCAAGGTGGTAGGCTGGTTCGGTGGGGGTGACGCCGAATGGGTTTGTTCGGTGAGATGTTGGAAGAGGCAGTTGATTCGGCAGCCTGTGGAAAGAAGGTGATTCGGTATTGGGATGGAGTGGTTATGAATGCTATTCGGTTAGGTGTTGATAATTTGCCCAACATTTGCCCCCCAAAGTGGGGCATGTGTGTTGCATGTGCCGCACTTTGTTTTTTTTTTCTTTGATTGGGTATAGTTCCAGTCGGTTTCGGGTGCTGATTCGTTCGGTCCGGCTATATTGTGCACTTCTATAAATAGAGGCTATAACCGCTTCGTTGTCCCTTACCGAATCAGAGAGAGCCGAATCAGTTTGAGCGCCGAATCAGACGAGGACCGAATCAACTTCGCACCGAACCAGACAAGGACCGAATCAAACAAGCACCGAACCAGGTACGTTTTCCTTCGCCGAACGAAGGCGACGAGGTTGGGTGTTGAGCGCCGAATGAGATACGTGGTGTACCACCGAATGACCTCAGAAGCTTTCAACACCGAATGAAATTTAAACTTTTAATGCCGAATGGACTTTGAATCTTGAACAACATCCTATGCTTATATATACTTGCTCGGTTATATTTCTGTATTTCTTGTTCTAACAATCATATCTTTCGCTTTCGTGCGCGCAGATAATGTCCCGAAGAGTCGAAACCCGGTCAGATAAGAAGAAGTCTGGGGGCGAAGGAGAGTCCTCGGCCGTGCCCCCAGCTCAATCAGGATCGGAGCGTCATGGGCCCACCCCAAGGTCATTAGTGGATGGACATGGTCCCCAGGAGCTGCTGGATTCCCCGCCTGACTGCTTTCCTAGCTCTCTCAAAGAGGAGCAGCTCGATGTTATATCTCGTTCCTTTGGGATCGATAGAGCCCTCATGCTGTTGCCGGGCCCAGGAGTCATGCCATACAATCCTCCCGAAGGGTACTTTGCTTATAGTAGGTACCATTGTATGTGTGGTGCTATCCCGCCTCTCAATGCTTGGGTAGTCAGCTTCCTCACGTATCTAAAGGTGGCCCCATTCCAACTTCAGCCCAACTCTTATGCCATATTGGCGAGCCTTTTCGTCATCTTTCAGAGGAAGTACGGGCGCCCTCCTTCCAACCGGGAGATCCGGTATTTATATAATTTGAGAGGCTACAAGAAAGGATCCCCATACATTAGCTTGGAGTCAGCCGTGACCTTCAAACCGGTCTTGGATCTGTACTCTAAATTCAGCATGTTCAAGAAGGAGTGGTTCTTTGTTAGGGACGACTCTGTTTCAATTCGGCGCTTTACCTCTGGATGTAAGTTGATGCTTTTACTTATAATTTCTATTCTGATTGCGATGCTTCTTCTCACACTTTCTCATTTTTGCTAGCGACAGGTGGCTTTCCGGTTGTGGAGACTGACCGCCTGGTTCAGACGGCGGCTGAGATAGAAGCCATTCTTGGGAAATATAGATCATCTGCCTTCTTGATTAGAAATGCGATTCTTCTGGAATATAACTTAATCCTTCCGCAGCAGTCTGTAGTTAAGTTGAGGGAAACGGCGGAAGAGAGGGCGGCTGCTCAGGCTAAGGGAGGCGTTGCGGCAGAGGGTGGAAAGAGAAAACCATTCACGAAACCTCCAGCCGTCGGAGGTAAGAAACTTAAGAGGTCGGACGGTCCTTCTCCCAGCAGTTGTCCACTTACTCAGGGGGAGATAGATGCGGAGGAAGAAAGAGGTGAGGCTGAGGGCGGAAGTGACGTTGAGCGTCTTGGTGATGATGGTGGCGATGGACAGGGTGGTGATGGTTCCAGGGCTCTGTCTTCTGGGCAAGTAGGCGAAATGCAAGAGTGGACGGATGATGCTTTCCGCCAAGCTTTTGAGGGGTTGGATGATGATCCGGCTTTGGTAGAGAAGACCGGGAAGGCGGACAAAGCCGGGACTGGTGCAAGTGAGTCTTCTCCGACCATTCCGGCCAAGGTGGCTCTGACGACTCAAGGTGAACTCTTGACCCCTGCATGCTTCACTAATGATAGGGACTTAGGAATATTTTATGACCCGCTCCCGTCCTGGAATGAAATCCAGGACTTATTGCAGTATCCCACTCCTCCCCAGGGTTTGTACAATCACAACTGTGTTTCTTTTCCCTTTTTTTTTTAACTTGTAATTTACCGCGTTTCTCGAATCGTATAGTGATGTAAGATTGTGACATTTGTTCTTTATATTAGGAGCAGGCAAGACGTCCAAAGCTTCAGACCTTCGACACAGGCTTGAGCAATATAAACTTTCCAAAATTTCTGCTAAGCCGAAGCCCTCAACCCAACGCTCCGGGGATGTAGTCGGATACCGTCCTCTTCTTGGGGTCATCGAAGAGGGTATTCAACAGAGGAAGAGGAGTCATCCTTTATCCGAAACTTCGCCCGGTCCTCAGCCTCCGGCTCAGCCTATTCATGACATTACTGAGGAGGGTAGCGAGTTTGCACCTTCTCCGCACCCGTTCGGAAACCCTTCTGTTATTCATATCGACCGTCCCGACTTGGCCCGTAATCCATTTGCGGGTCATCCTGATCTGGATCCCAGTTCTCATGATATTACTTTTGACGAAGTCACTGGTGAACATCTTCTCCCCCGTAACCCCATGGTACGAGCACTTGACGAAGCCAAGGCCTTAGATCTCGATCTACTCACTACTCGTATAGTCACTATGGGAGACGAGGCCAAGGCTAATATTGATCGGGTGGCAGAGGAGACCAAGAAGCTGATGGGGCATCATGCTCGGCTGGTTAAGGCCGGAGAGGAGATTGGGAGCGCCAATATCCGACTTCGATTGGTGGTTTCGGATCAGGCCAAACAACTTGCGGATCAGGCTATCCAGATCTCTCAGCATGAGGCTGCTACTGGGCGACTAAGGAAAACCATGGAAGAGGCCAGTCGGCTGAACTGCGGAAAATGGAAGCTGCTTGCAAAGAGCGGATTGACATGGCTATTGCCACGGTGGATGAGGTTCGGAGAGCGGATCTCGAGCAGGTGGAGGAATTGTCCGAGAAACTTGAGGCTGCAGAGCTTGCTCAAGCTAAGTTGAGGGAAGAGATGGAGGTGATGCGGAGGTCCCTTCAGGCCGATTGCTCGAGATACAGATTGGAGAGAGATGCTGCCGTCGAAAGGTTGTCGGCTTCCGATGCCCGGATGAGGGAGTTTGAGGAGAATGAGGGAATGATGGATGACATGCTCCAGGACATGTATTTCCGAACTTGGAAGCAGGGCAATCTCTCTTGGATGGATGATTATCCCAGGGTCATGGCCAAGATCTATCTTCGGGCTTTGGAGGAGGCTAAGGCTGATGCAGATAAAGAGGGTGGAACGGTCTTCAGTATGGATGTGGTCACTGCCCAGTTCACCAAGGAGGAGAAAGCGGCGGTAAAGGAGGGTATGCGGCTGCTTGCTGCTGAAGAGGCAGGTGTGCAGGTAGAGGATGACGACCAGGACGGTCAAGAAGCAGGTGCTGGTAAGTCTTCCTTTCTAGTCTTTCCGTTAACTTGGTTACTTATCACTAATGAATCCTTTTTATGACCGGACAGGCGGGCAAAAGAGCAAGGACAAGACTTTGACGTAACCGGCTCCCTGATTAGACCTGGAAAATTCTTTTTATAGGTTTGGCATTGTTGTATCTGTTAGTCTTAAGACAGTAGAGTAACTTCTAAGTTGTAATTCTTGCTACTTGTAATAATCAACATTATTCTTGACGTGTAACTTTTTAACTTAAGCTGATTTTGTCGTTTCTTGAATGTTTGTTGCTGTTTTAACATGTCGTATGAGAAATATAGCCGTGTATATTCTCGTAATTAAGTTGTGTTTGATGTCAGATTCTGGTTTTAGAACATAATCTCATGACTTGCAATGTTAGCGTGTGGTGTGAAAAAATTAAATTACAGTCATGCATCTGCACATAAAGGAAGAAAATACCGCCTTTCATGTTCTGTTTGTAAATGGCAGCTTCGAATATCTTGTATGACCAAGCATGGAAAGCGGTTGAATGCCCTACCATCTGATTGTGAATCTCTGCATCCATTGGCGGGTATCTCTTACCCTGCATCCTGTACTTTATGGTTTGTTATAGAGGATAGGAGGAAAGTTTTTTAAGTAAAATTGAAATATGTGAAATAGTAAAACTTCCAGTCACGGAAGGCCTTCGATGTGCTTAAGTTCGTGGCAAACGGGTTTTGTAGTCACTTTCCCTAGCTGTGGGTCTTGGAGACATTTGTCACCCATCTTACGCCTCCGCGGGGAGTTAATTCTTTTTTACCACAGCCGCACTTAAGACACACCGGAGCCGAGATCGCGCACAGTAACTACCCGGGCCATTATGGCCCGTACTCATGGGTATTATTCGACTTACTGTGGCCGGCTAGCGTGGGTGCCGATCGTCAACTGTAAACTGCCCCTGGCTGGCCACACCTTATGTTGGGGCTTATAATCGGTTCACAGTTGCCGGCGAGCCTAACGCCGTAATGAGCTGCCTCGGCTATAGTCGGCCTTCTCGGTGGCTTATAATCGGCTCATTACAGTTGGCTTTAAGGGTCGTCGCGAGCAATGAGTTAACCCGCAGCAGAGGGATGCTGGAGCAAAAGTGTCTCATTGGCGAGGGCATAGATTCGCATAGTACCTGTTGGGTCTTGTCCACGTGAAGTTGCATTGTGGATTGCTTTGAATAGAAATGCTATATGCTCAGGATTTTGTTCAACAGAAAAGGATAAAGTTAACAAGCAGCCAAGATACAAAGGAACAAGTTAAAAAAGAGACAAGGCTTTTTTAAAGTGGTTCGGCACGAAAAAATGCCTACGTCCACTGATTCTCTTTGTTAATTCACTTCATATGGGCAATACAAGTTAAGAAAAGTATCGACGGAGGTGTTGGATGTTCCATGCCCTCTGGAACACCTCTCCGTCCACTGTTGACAAAATATAGGCTCCGTTGTGGAGATCTTTATGAATTACATATGGTCCATCCCAGATTGGGTCTAGTGCTCCGGGGCGAGGGAAGATTCGCTTGAGGACAAGATCCCCTTCTCGTAAGGTACGATGCTTGACTTTGGAGTTGTATTGTGCTGCCACCTTTTGCTTGTGGGCTATTGTTTTTAGGACTGCATCATTCCTTCTCTCCTCGACTAGATCCAAAGACATGTTGAGGAGCTCTTCGTTCTCTTCTGGGTTATAGTGGATCCTACGGTGGGAAGGCACAATGGTTTCAACTGGGAGCATAGCCTCCGATCCGTATGCCAAAGAGAAAGGAGTGTGCCCTGTTGATGTTCTGAAAGATGTGCGGTAGGCCCATAGTGCCGTAGGGAGTTCATCCACCCAAGCGCCCTTTGACTTTTCGAGCTTCTTTTTTATCAGAGTTTTCAGAATTTTGTTGACTGCTTCGACTTGTCCGTTTGCTTGGGGATATGCTACGGATGAGAAGCTTTTGTGAATTCCGTGTTCTTGGCACCAGTTGGCGAATTCCTCGCTGTCAAACTGAAGTCCATTGTCTGATATGATTTTTAGTGGGACTCCGTACCTGCACAGAACATTTTTGATTAAGAAGTTGATAACTTTCGCTGAAGATACTTTATTTAGAGGTTCTGCTTCCACCCATTTGGTGAAATAGTCGACTGCTACTATAGCATATTTGGCGCCGCCTCGACCCATTGGCAGTTCACCGATTAAGTCAATTCCCCATACTGCAAAGGGCCAAGGGCTGGTCATCTGAGTAATCTCGGTTTTTGGTAGCCGAGGGATCTTAGCAAATTTTTGGCATCTGTCACACTTCTTGACGAAATCTAAGGCGTCCTTGCTTAAGGTGGGCCAGAAATATCCGTATCGGAGTATCTTTTTTGCTAACGTTTGCCCTCCGGTGTGATCTCCGCAGCTTCCTTGATGAATGTTGGATAAGATTTCCTTGGCTTCCCTTCCGGCGACACACCTTAACAATGGGTTAGAGAACCCGCGCCGATAGAGGATGTCTCCTTGTATTGTGTAGCGGGACGCTTTCCTCAAGATTTTCTTGACTTCGTTACGCCCGCCGGGTAGTGTGCCATTTTGTAGGTAGTCTCGGATGGGAGTCATCCAAGTTGCTTCTTCGGTTGCAGCTATCAGATTCACTTGCTCAAAACTTGGGATCGTTTGCTTTGAGACAGTTACTGCCCCGAAGATGGCGACGTCTCTCATACTTGCTTGCTTTGCCAATTCGTCGGCCTCTTGGTTCTCTTCCCGAGGGATGTGTTTGACTAAGTAGTGGTCCAATCGGCTGAGAAGTAACTTGGTCTTCTTTAGATATGCTATGAGTCGTTCTTCTCGAGCTTGGAATTCCCCTAGTATTTGATTAACAATAAGCTGAGAATCGCTGTGAAGACACAAAGAATTGGCTCCGATCTCGATAGCAATTTCTAATCCGGCTATTACTGCTTCATATTCTGCATCGTTGTTGGTGGCAGCGAACTCCAACCTTATAGCATAGTGCAGTTTATTTCCCCTGGGAGTGATTATTACCACACCTGCCCCCGAGCCTTGTTCGTTAGATGCACCGTCCACAAAGAGATTCCACTTGATATCTTCTGTTATTTCCAGTTGCTCCTTATCCTCGTTGGTAGTGAATTCTGCAATGAAATCAGCCATGGCTTGTCCCTTGATGGCGGTGCGAGGGTGATAGGTGATATCATATTGACTCAGCTCAATACACCATTTAAGTAGTCGCCCGGAAGTGTCGGGACGATGGAGTACCTGCCTCAGTGGTTGATCGGTCAGAACTTTGATGGAATGGGATTGGAAGTAGTGACGTAGCTTTCGTGAAGTGATTAGTAAACAGTATGCTAACTTTTCAAGCTTAGGATATCTGACTTCTGCCCCAGTAAACCTTTTACTGACGAAGTAAACTGGTCGTTGCGTGCGGTTGTCTTCCCTTACCAAGGCAGCGCTTAGAGCGTGAGATGACACAGCAAGGTATAGGTATAATTCTTCGCCTTCGCTTGGGGTCGAGAGTACCGGTGGTTTCTGGAGGTGTTCGATTAGGTTAAGGAAAGCGGTTAAGCATTCGTCCGTCCATTCGAACTTTCCTTTATCTTTCTTTAGAGCTTCGAAAAAGGGGACGCACCTGTCCGTTGCTTTGGAGATGAATCGGCTTAGGGCAGCCACTTTTCCATTTAGGCTTTGCATTTCCTTTCGGGTGGAAGGTATCTTGATGTCCCTTAATGCTCGGACTTGTTCAGGGTTTGCTTCTATCCCTCGGGCATGGACGATGAATCCTAAGAATTTTCCCGATGACACTCCGAAGGAGCACTTTAGTGGATTCAACTTCATTCCATACTGTCGAAGTACCTGAAACATTTCGCCTAGGTGGCTTACGTGATCTTTGGCTTTCCGTGATTTTACCATCATGTCGTCTACATATACTTCCATTGTTCGTCCTATTAGCCCTGCAAACATCTTGTTGACGAGGCGCTGGTAGGTGGCTCCTGCATTTTTAAGTCCGAAGGGCATCACTTTGTAGCAGTATAAACCCCGGTCGGTGAAGAAACTAGTGTGGTCTTGGTCGGGAGCATGCATAGGAATTTGGTTATATCCTGAGTATGCATCCATAAAAGACAGGAGTTCGTGCCCGGCTGTGCTGTCTACAAGTTGATCGATTCTGGGAAGCGGGAAGCAATCCTTTGGGCAGGCGTCGTTTAGGTTGGAGAAGTCAATGCAGGTCCGCCACTTCCCATTAGCCTTCTTTACTAGTACCGGGTTGGCGATCCATTCTGGGTAAATAGATTCTCGTATGAAGTCATTGGCGAGTAGATTCTTTACTTCTTCATCGAGGGCTGCTGATCGCTCTGCCCCCATACTTCTCTTTTTTTGTTTTACAGGCGCCTTGGTAGGGTCAATTTTTAATACGTGGCACGCTATGTCGGGGGAGATTCCGGTCATGTCAGCGTGTGACCAAGCGAATACATCCAAGTTGTGGCGGAGAAAATCAATGAGTTGTTCCTTCAATTCAGCTTTCAGCTGGGACCCAATTTTAAGTAGCCTACTTGAGTCGTGCTTGTCTACAGATATAAATTCCATAGCCTCTGCAGGCTCGGCGGTGGCCTCCTCCTCTTTGTCCCTAGGGTCTAATTCATTGAAAGGGTCGCTGGTGTATCGAAGAGGAGGGGCTTTCTTTAGTTGCTATGCTTCAAGGCTTTTTGTGCAGAGGGCAATCTCTACACCTTTCCCTTTATCTCTCCTGTGGTTGTTGCGAAGTTCGGTTACATAGCAGTCTCGTGCAATATCTTGGTCTCCTTCCACTTCCCCTACCCCATTGTCTGTTGGAAATTTCATTTTCAGGCACCATGGGGCTAGGACAATCTGGAAGTCAGACAAGGCTGGTCTTCCTAAGAAGGCGTTGTAGGCCGAATGGTTCTCTACCAGCACAAACGTCTGTTTCCTTACAACGGAGCGGGGATGACTTCCAATCTCAACAAAGAGGTCCAGCTGCCCGAGGGGCATCTTCGCATCTCCAGTGAAACCGTGTAGTGGTTTATCGCAGGGAGATACATCCTTTACTGATAGCTTCATTTTGTCGAATGCGTGTTTGAACAGGATATTTACAGAGCTTCCAGTGTCTACCAGGATTCGGTAAACTTTGGCGGGACCGAGTCGGGCAGAGATAACCATGGGATCCATGTGAGGGTACTGTCTTCCTTCCAGATCGCGTTTACTGAATGTGATGTCATCACTTTCTTTCCGCTTTGGGTGGCGCTCTTCTATAACCGTATTGACATAGTCTTTATTGTCTCTAAGCGACTTCCCATATCTTTCCATCTCTCTCCAACTTCTGTCTGCGACGTGTGGACCTCCTGAGATGGTATGGACCACTATCTTCTCTTGACTAGAGCTGCTAGCGTTGTGGTTTCCTCTGTCGGTCCCTGGTGAGGGTAGCCTTGGGTTTTCATTGGCAGGAGCTGGAGTCCTGTCTTGACTTTTTACATAGCGTTCCAGTTTCTTCCTTCTGATGTGTTCCTCAATCAGATCTCGGAGATGATGGCATTCGTTGGTATCATGTCCGTGAGATTCGTGGAAGCGGCAGAATTTTCCAGACTTCTGTGCGTTATCTGATTCCTTCTTGTATGGTGGGCGTTTGTATCTAACTTCGCCTTGGGTGGCAAGGAAGATATTTTCGACGGTCTCGTTCAAAGGGGTGTAAGAGTCGAATCTTGGTCCTGGCCGATATAGGCGTTTTTCTACCTTCTTGCCCCCAGCATTGTCTCTGGAGTCATTTCTTTGAATGTCCCTCGCCACAGCAGGGGCGTTGCCATGGGTCGTCTTACTTTGCTGTCCTGACTGCCCCTCAATGGCAGCATCCTCAAGCCTCATGTATTTCCCGGCCTCATGGAAGAAATCGGGTAAAGTAGCTGGTTTTTCTTTTGTCAATCTTCTAGCAAATTTAGTGTCCGGATGCACCCCACTGCAGAGGGCCATCAGGATAAGCTTCTCATCGGTGTCTTGAACTGCGGCTGCTGCGGCGTTGAATCTGGTTAGGTATTGCTGCAGCTTTTCTCCAGGTTTCTGTTTGACGCTGGATAAGGAATAAGCGTCCTTAGGTTGCTCCACATGAATGCGGAACTGACTGATAAATTTTTCTTTCAACATTTCCCATGAGATGATGGATCCCTGGGGTAGATGACAGAACCAGGAGGTAGCAAGATCTGCTAAGAAGAGCGGAAAGCATTTGCACAGTACTCCCTCTGTTGCTCCACTCATGAGCATATGTTGCGTGTACCTCTGTAAGTGTACAACGGGATCAGAGGTTCCTTTGTAGGGTTCCATTGTCGGCATCTTCCATTCTCGGGGGGTGATAGTGATTTCGATATTGCGGGCGAAAGGGCTGGTTACCCTAGCGCCTATCCCTCGATCTCTTTGCTCCCGTTGGACACACTCTCTGAATAAGCGTGCCATCCTTTCATCGGAACTTGGAGCAGATAGAAATGAGTTTGGTTCTGTTCTGTGGGATTGATTCCATCCAGATAACCTGTAGGGATGGTATCGTCTATCATTCCTCATATTTTCCAGTGGCTGCCTTTGATCTTCTGGGAGCATGCTTGGGTCAGCTACAGTTGGCCCTTGCCTTGATCTCCCCCTGTTGGGTTCTGATCTAAGCAATTCCTCGGGTCCAACTTCGGGCTGAACTCTAGCTCGGCCCCGTTCACTGGTGTTTCTGTGGTTAGGCAGCATGACAGGCTCAGCTACAGTTGACCTTCGTCCGGTACCTTCCCTGTTGGGTTCGGTACCAAACGTTTCCTCAGGCCTAACTTCGGGCTGTGCTCGGTCTCGGCTCCTACCACGGCTACTTCTGCCGTTAGCTCCTTCGAAGAAGGAAGATCTTTGCTGTCTCTGAGATCCTCCAGACTGGGACTCGCCCCATGATTCAGTGTTGCGGTTGGATTCTTCAGCGTCCCTCAAGCGTGACATGAGATGGTCCACCAAGGCTTCCTGCTGGGACGTGAAGCGGTTAGTTACTTCAACAACAACTCTGTCCAAATCTGCCCTAGTAATTGCTGCAGGCTGTTCTGTGGTAGGAGTGGTTGGGTTAGCCTGTCCCTCATTTGTTACCGTTGCTGGAGGAGGACGATTTACTTGATTCGCGGCAGCTGGATCAGGAAGACTGCTGGATGCGATGTTTTTTCCTTTGTTAACATCTTTTCTCTGTTTGGGAGGCATGTTTTCCAAGTGGCGAATGATGCTGTCAGGAAAACTTGTTAAGCGGATGAAGCTGAAGCTTCGAGCCTTATTCTCAGTGAAAGCACCAAAAATGTTTGCACAAAAAATGGACAAACACCTCAAAGTTGTATGATTTAATAGAAATTATGTTGTTCTTAGCGATTTTGGAGGTTTATGCAAATATATGAAAAGCAGGGACTAAACTGTAAAAAGACACGCAAGTTTATAGTGGTTCAGCCAGAATGTGCCTACGTCCACTTTATATGTTATTTCACTTCTCTAGTTTTGATTACAAGTACAAAGCTTTGATACGAATAAAAGAAAGTTGTTTGAAGAGTTCCTTCCGTGCTTGAGCTCTCAAAACTTGTCCCCATTGTCGTACCCCTGCCCCTCTATTTATAGAGTGAGGCTGAGGGTAGGGGTCTAGGATGTGTACAGCTGCTGATGGGCCTGGGCTGACGTGATCTGGCCTGGTATGACTTGGTTTGGCATCAAGGTGGTAGGTTGGTTCGGTATCAAGGTGGTAGGTTGGTTCGGTATCAAGGTGGTAGGTTGGTTCGGTATCAAGGTGGTAGGTTGGTTCAGTATCAAGGTGGTAGGCTGGTTCGGTATCAAGGTGGTAGGCTGGTTCGGTGGGGGTGACGCCGAATGGGTTTGTTCGGTGAGATGTTGGAAGAGGCAGTTGATTCGGCAGCCTGTGGAAAGAAGGTGATTCGGTATTGGGATGGAGTGGTTATGAATGCTATTCGGTTAGGTGTTGATAATTTGCCCAACAGTATATACATATGCAACGGAGGAGACAACAAGAATTTATGGCCAGAGAATCACATACACATGAACACATATGAAAGCAAGCACTCGAAGTAATAGAGCATTCAACAGTTTGAACAAAGTCAAATGAATTCAATCAGAGGTCATATGGAAACGTACTTCAGCAAATGGAACATCAAATCATGGTGAACAAGTCAGCGAACGAATGGTATATTGACCAAGTTGTTGGCAGTAAAGAGAGGAACACATTCAAATATATTTAAACAGATTATATCAGAAATACAATCGAAGGATGATCAAGTCAACCAATGAACAAGTCAGAATTCATCACAACCATTCAATCGAAAATCGAATGGCCGTGCAAAGTAATTGAAGAATTCAAACCAAAATATACGAACGAAATTATAGGGTTTCAATCCCTATAAATTAACCTAATTCATCATCGGCAAAGATTATTGAGTTCGAGTTCAAGCAAATCAACAGAGAAAATCAAGTAAAAATCACATACCGATTTTATACCACTCGAACTCGACCTTGAAGCAGCCGTAAGAAAATCGAAGAACATAGCAGTAATCAAATTGAGGAACGAAAGGATCAAGGCAATCAATTTGAACTTCCAATTCCAAGTGGCGGCTTCAAGCAAATCAAAACCCTAATTTTTGAAGAGCAACAAGAGGAACGGCCGAAGACATTTCACAAAAAAAGGGGAAGACAATCTATACTTCTATTTTTTTTTGGGCTGGTTGTGTTAATGAGTATTGGGCCTCATTTTTAAATATAAAGTTTTAATTTTTTTTATTTTATTTTAACTTTATCTTTTAAAATTTTGTAAACTTCTAGTTATGTAACTAAGTACAAACTACGGGGCGTACTTTGAGAATTCGCAACTCAGTGGTTGAGTTGTGGCAGAGTTTTGAGCTTAGAGTTAGGTTAATCAAGTTTGCAGGTGTTAGCACCAAAATTGGTCACTAACACCCTTGAGTAGAATTGTGTAGAGAGATTAATGAAGATAGTAAATTAAAACAGAGGAATGTATGCAAAATTAACTGCAGAAACAAGAACACCAGAATTATAGTGGTTCGGCGTAACTGCCTACGTCCACTGTTAAATTAATCTTTATTGCTTTCCTCCAAGACTTGAATACAGATACAATCTGTAAACAAATGACTCGAGTACAAGTTTGAACTGATGGAAGCAAGTACCAAAAATGGCAGAGTATCCCTGGAGTTCTCCAAAAAAAAGGTCCCCTCGACTATACCCCTGCCCCTCTATTTATAGACGAAGATAGGCTAGATGCTCTATGCAGGCCCAAGACCAAGGCAACCGGCCCATGGATGGTAATCTCGTGTCGGTCGGTCTAAGCATCTCAAACGACTATCGGCCGATCGAGGAATACCGAACCATCATGGCCGACCGGTGGTCATTTAGCAAATGACTCGAAGTAAGACCTCAAAGGACTCGGAGCAACTCGTAATGGATCTCGAAGTGAAGCAATGCCGACCTCCTTACCTCGATGTTGACTTCCATGAATAAGCTAACTCCTTCATCTTGCACCGAACCAGATAGGCCGAACACTCATGCCGAACCACCCCCAATCGAGCGATAATGGCTTCCCAACTGCAACTGAACGATGTCTGCTAACTCGCCTAGGCCGAACGACATCTGCTGGACCTTTCAGACCGAACTGCTTTGTCTCTCTATGCTGGCCGATCCACTCTGAACAAAACACTTCGAGGCTGACCGATAAATGCCGAGCCAAATGAAACAATTCCACTGGGGTCGGTCCATCAAGTGCCGAGCCACCCTTGCCGAGCGACCTCCCCTTGGACGTCTCGGCCGAGTCATCTCGCTCTCTCTTCATTGACCGAACGACTTGGGATGTGTTTCTATAGCCTTCTTTCTTTAGCCGAGCGACGCAAGCCATCTTTTTCTCGGCCGAACCATATACACAAGCCGAACCGTGTATACAGGTCGAACGATATATATATGCCGAACTAATCAAATCGGGTCAATCTTTTATATTTCCAACCTCTCACCGACTCGAGTTTCATCTTGATTCAATCAAAATCTCTGTAATTATCACCATGTAGCCGGGCCAAGCAGCCGGGTAACATTTGCCCCCAAAGTGTGTCATGTGAAACAACACGACACGCTTTGAATCGGTGATCAGTCCCTGCTTTCAAAAGTCGAACGTATACAATCTCACGAAGGCAGAAGCATGACGGATCTTCCTAGAATGTTGTACATTTTTTATTTTATTTATTTATTATTATTATTTTTAAGCGAGTGGACCGGTGGGAGAGAGACCGAACCACTCGCTCGGTATTCCCGATACCAAGCGGCTCAGCTTGCCATCACCGACCCACTCTACCTGCCTGATCTATGACTTACTCCCCACGACACACCCAAAGTGCATGGACCGGTTTTAAAGGCACCAGCCTGTTCGCCTTCCCTTCGCTGCACATATAAAAGCTCTCTCTT
The DNA here is from genome assembly GCA_030737815.1 of Allium fistulosum. Lineage (NCBI taxonomy): Eukaryota > Viridiplantae > Streptophyta > Magnoliopsida > Asparagales > Amaryllidaceae > Allium > Allium fistulosum. Next base: position 7,810,034 of record JASFAW010000015.1, read on the forward strand.
CTTCCCTTCACTTTTACTTTATCTTTACAAGACCTTCTAATTTACCTCCCCTCGAACCTCGGCTACTACTTCAGCTTTCCTTTCTCATCCCAAATCCAGTACGTTTGCTCCGCAACTCCCTCCGTTAACAAACCTAAACGAACTTCGGCCCTAAATCTAACGGCTCCCTAGACTTCGATTCATTCCTATAGGTATGAATCTCTCTTTCGATCCACTTTCCCAAATTAGGGATTTTGCACAAAGCTCGAGTTCATGAGTTTTCTTCAGATTACGGACAGTAGGAGTCGTTGTAGATGAGGAAGATGAATCGGAGATAGGAACTCGCCTTAAGGTTGGAACTCAGTATGGTTTTAACTAATTTCAAGGCCGGTGAGGTGGAGAGGAGAAAAGAAAAGGATATCGGTGATCTCTAGGATGTAGGTTCCTGTTGGGTCACCGAGCGAGGGAGTGTGGTTGTTAGGTTATTGAAGTAGGGCTGAATTGGTGATCTGGTACGAAGTCGTTCGGCGATTAGGAACGAGGGAGAAAGGAGTATGAGTGGGTCGGTAGGAGTTTATAAGTTTAGAAGGCATATGTTGAGTGACAACACCAGGTCAGTATCTTGGGTGGAAGTCTGCTAGGTTGTAAGTCTCTTGTGGGAGTAGTGCCAGAGTGAGAGCGTCGTTCGGCCTAGAATAAGAGAGTGGACCGGCCAACATGTGTTTAGGAATGTGGCCACTCGGTTTTTAGGGAGTGAGTGTGGCGTTACGGCCCGGTGAGAGTCCACAAGGAGGGTTCGGTATACCGAGCAAGTGTGGTTCGGTGTAATTCCCGTAGGCCGTTTGGTGACGAGAGAGCGTTGGTGAGGAGAGTGAGTGGGTCGGTGTCATTAGTCTAGGGGGTCGTTCGGTAGCTTGTAGATAGGTGGTTCGGTATGTAGGTTCAAAAAGACGACCGGCCTTGGGATCGGCATTGACAAACAAAATCATCTCCACATAAGCATATCATATGCCAAGATCACACACTTCCACCCCTGACCATAGAACAATGAACAATGACAAAAACTTAGGCACATGAGCATATGGAACTGGTTTGGACTGATAACTCCCTAGTTCTGACAACTATAAATGCGAGTTCAACTTAACAAAAGCAAATAACAGCCTTCAACATATAATGCCAATGTCTGATTTTAAGACCCCCACTACCGAACATAGGACAAGCGCTCGGGGACGGTCGGCGATGACGGTCTTCGAAGATGACAGCTTACCATTCAATCACATTTCATCGGTCTTTAAATCTTTAATTCTTTTTTATTCATACTTAAATGATTGCATTAGTTCACACACCGCACGGGGGGAATATTATCATTGTTATATCTGATATCGATTGTCTTTCAAGTATAGCTTAAATAGGTATCTACTCATATCCATCGCTCTTTAAAGATGTCCAGAAAATCGAGCTTTGCTACAGTTCCGATAAGCCTGATCCAGGTTCTCAGCCGGAGGTAGTAGGAACTTCGAACCCATCCACAACCTCCACACAAAGTATCTCGGATCCATCTGCTATAGTTATTGGCCCGACTCCTGATGTTATAGACGGAGCAGTCATCCTGGACAATCCTATTGATTCACAAGCTCCAAAAATTGATGAAATTGCTCTTCGTCGGTTGTGTACAATTCATGGGATCCCTTTCGACGACGTTTTAGTTCCATCAGGGCAAGATCAGCCTCACCTGCCCCCAGCTGGATATACAACGTGCAATGAATTCATGTGCTAGGTTGGAAGCGTGCCACCTTTCAACTCCTTTCTCCATGAAGTGTTACAGTATATCGGGATCGCCCCGGCACAGCTACATCCTAATAGTCATGTGTTCATCTATGGCACTTGTATTCTCTTCATGAGCATCTTATTCAGGCTCCCCACTCTAGACGATATCCGCTACATTTTTCGCTTCAAATGACGATCTGATAGTCCATCTTTCATATTCCTTGAGCCACACTCCAAGTGTCAGATCTTGACGGGGGCGTGGAGTAAATTCTCCCAATATAAGCAGGAATGTTTTTACGTACGTTGCCCCCCTGGCTTTGCGAGAAGATGGCTGGAAGGGAGTAAGTTCCATTTCTGGACCAATATTTGTTTAAGGCACGAAGTGCATTATTTCTAAACTTCTTTCGACTTTTACAGGTATCGGCCCACGTCCCGAAGGCACCGAGTATTCTGAGGCCGTCGAGGCCATTCGAGCTGTTCTCGTGGGAGACCAGGAGATCAAATCCATTATTACCAATGAATCGATTTTAAAGTTTGGATTGTTGGCGGAAGGTCGTTGAACAAGCCTCCCAACTGGCGCCGCTACAACCGAATCTGCCATGGAAAAAGGCAAAGGGCAAGCTGGCCTTCGATGCCCTCTGTAGGACGAACCCCCGATATATCCGAGGAAGGCGAAATAAAGGAGGTCGAGGTTCCAAAAACGATCGACGAGAACTTAGGCTCCGATATTGCTCCAATAACGGATGCGCCTGGCATCGCCAAGTCACTTTCCCCTTCGAAGAGGCAAAAAAGCTTAGCCTATAAATTGAAAAAGAAAACAGTAGGCGGAACTTCTAAAGTTACAATCACTCCGGTTGAGAAAAATTCATCTCCCCAACATCTAGAGGGTTCATTGAAAGGTCTTTCAGACCTGACCATCCCTGAAGACCTACTGAATTACGGTTTCAACGACCCAGGGGATATGGGACTTAATTCGCCCATGAGAGGCGATGGAGGCGATCAAATCCATCATCAAGGAGAAAAAACTCCAATAAGTAAAGAAAAAGATACTGGTCTATCGGGGAGAAACACTAGGACACACACGAACACTTACACTTCACCCTGCACTTAAATTTTTAAGCATCATGTTATTCTTACTAACTCGCCCTCACTTGATTTTTGTGCAGGCGATATGGGGTGCACTCATGGATTTGACCGCCTTCGCGGGTCCTCTATCTTCCACCCCTCCAGTCGGGATTCGGGGTCAGGTAGACGTTGAGAAAAAGACAAAAGCGGCGATAGGGACTACCGTCCCAGAGATTCGTCGTCTTCACGAAGAAAGACATACAGCCATTCTTCATACTCCAACGACCCTCCCCCTCACTCAGAGCGTTATGAGGAAAAATCCACTCAGAAAGGATCTCAATCTGAAGCTCCCTGTGACCAACACTCTGGCCCATCCAGCACAAAGCAATCTCGTGAGCCTCATAAAAAGTCTGTGGCTCCGGCCAGGCATACTCCTCCAACTTCTGCACATGATCCGTCAATTGCCGAAAGATTAGCCGAGCTTAAAGCCACATTTCAGAAGATATGCTTCGACGGACTGAAATTTCTTCCTGCGATTCACCCAATTCCAGGGAATGTCAAACAAAGCGCCATCGCCTACAATAATGATGTCTATGTCCAATACGATGCGTTTGTTCATTTGGCAGAAAAAGTTTCAGAAGTTTCTATGGAACGTCAGCATGAAATCGATCGCCTGAAACTTGAAGCCATTCATGATAAAGATATTATTAAAGTCCATGATGAAGAGCTTTCCTCGTACAAATCTCAACTTGAGGCCGCTCAGCAAAACGCCAAAGATACAGCTGAGGTAGTCAGCCGTTTGGAAGCCACTCACAAAAAGGAACTTGATGAGGCAGTTTAATGTAGCGGTGCTCTAGCCTTAGAAAAGACTCCATCCAGAAAGAAAAGGATGTCCTCGCTCGACGAGTTAAAGAATTGGAGGAGCTGCTACTTAAAGAAAAAGAAGAGAAAACCGCTGCATAGGAAGAGTCGCAACGATACTGCGAGGAAATCATCGCAACACGACTCTTAAAGACGAAGCTCGACGAGGAACTTTCTAAAGTCGAAGCATTAAAGGACGCAGCCCGTGAAGAGGGCAAAAGAATGGCATTGACAGAAATTGATTCTCGCCTTGAGGTAGCTGTTGAAGCCGGGAGAGAAGAAATTAAATGCTTATTTGATCCGCTTATTGCTGAATACAATGCTCGAGTTCTCATGCATCGAGATCTATCTTTTCTGGGCGAGGGTTACCTCGAATCATTAGCCGAAGCATGGGATACTCTAATAAGAATTAAGCGAGTGGAGCTGGGCACCAAAGAGATTGATGAGGATTCTCTTGTGAACGAAGTGCTTCGAGGAAACGAGCCTTCCGACTTATCCGTGGCCAAAACCCTCTCAGAAGAGATTCCTCCTCATCAAAAGGGAAGGACGACGTTGCTGACCCATCCGGAACTGAGTCTCCAGTTCCTCTTACCGCCCAGCCGACTGGTTGCTCATCATTCGATCCTTTCGAGCAGCATGTTGGTTATGACCCAGAGAAATCCGGGCTTGATATTCACGTTCTTTCCCCTATTCCAGAGGGTGAGACTCCCAAAACAGCTGGGAGTCATCCAGAGGCTGGTACTTAACTTTTCTTTCTAGAGCTCAAATAATCATCGCTTCTTGGCGAGTAATAGACGTATTCTAACATTTGTCTTTTATGACTTCATGTTGGTCATTATGATCTGAAACCAACTCTAAGGAGCGATGCCGCCACGGAGAAGGAAGAGAAATTGGGAGAGGCATCTCACACTGGGAATGCTCCCGGACCCGACGCTCAAATGATCGGGGCGCTCAATGAGGACAAACCCGAGAACCCCTCACCTATAGAAGAACATGATGAAGTTGAAATCACGGGCGCCCCCGAATACACTTCGAAACTGAGCATGGAGGAACAAATCATGGAAGAGGGGAAGAAGAAAGCTGAAATTAAGGCTGAGCCTCAAGTGGTGGAACTAGATGATCTCCTGAACAGGCCCCTGAAAATCATTCTCCCCGGTGGGACCACGCCACTGGAAGTTCCTCCTCCATCCCCGGGCACCATCTCACTAGGAAGTAAGGTATCCAAGAGAAAATGCTTAGGGGAGGAGCCTTCGGAGAAGCCGAGGAAGGAGAAAAAAATCAAAAAAGTAGCTATCCGGTCGTGTCTCATTCAACCCAAATAAGTCTGAATTATGCAGTTATTTCTATTTATTTTCATAGTCGTTGTAAATAGACTAGTTGCTCCGAGTTCAGGAGAAGTTGTAATGAAACTGAATCTCTAATTAGTAAATAAAATTTTGTTTCTTTGTTTTTGATGATTTTCGCTGTTTAGCTTACTGTCTAACTTGTAGTTGAAATTCGAAATCTTGTGAGTTACACAAGCTCTGGTCCACTTCCACATGATTTGGAAATTTTTTGAATCGTAAATCCTCTAGTCCACGCTCTTGGGACTTAGATTACTTTACTCCGTGCTCCAGGGACTTAGAGATTTTTTAAGTCGTTTATACTCTAGTCCGCACTCTGGGGAATCAGAGTACTCTAGTCCGCACTCTGGGGACTTAGAGATTTTTTAAGTCATTTATACTCTAGTCCGCACTCTGGGGACTTAGAGATTTTTTTAAGTGGAAATTGGTACGAAGGGCCTAATTATATGGCCCATTTTTTTTCCAGGACACGGGTTTGAAACTATTATTTTCGAGGACAATTATGTGCGGCGTGCGTCTTCATCTTCTCAAACATCTAAATATCTTCTGAAATCGATCGTGGAAATTAGGCGCGTTCGTCTTCATCTTCTCAAACAACTACGTATATTCTGAAATCTGCCGATCTTGGAAATTGGGCGCGTGCGACTTCATCTTCTCAAACAAGTACGTATCTTCTGAAATCTACCGATCGTGAAAATTAGGCACGTGCGTCTTCATCTTCTCAAAGAACTACGTACCTTCTGAAATCTACCGATCTTGCAAATTAGGCGGTCGTGAAAATTAGACGTATCTTGTTCAATCAAAGCGGTCGTTTCTTGTGCAATTGAAGCGGTCGTGAGGAAGGTTTTATTTGATGTAGTTGGAATAATGGCTTCTGAATGGTATTGTTTTATTCTTATAACACAATCACTGTGTATTTAGCTTCGTTTGTTCTTTAGTTTGCAATTAAACTCTGATTGTTTAGATGTTTAAGAATGGTGTATCAAAATTCCAGTCTGGCTCTAGTAATAATTTGGCAGCCATTGAATGTGATTATGTGTTTTAAAGACCATATTGATCTTAGTGTGTGTTTGTTATGATAATTTTTTAGCTCTTCTTTTTCACCATTAAGTATATTTTTGCAGATCATCTTTTTCACCTATGATTTTTCAATAATGTAAACTTGAATAGGTACAATCACAATGAATGTTTTTCTTCCACGTGTTCCACTGTTGTAATCAGGTTATCCCAAAGAGTGATAGTGATCTGTAAAAGATAAATTGTTTTATCTTTTTTCAAAAAGTGGTATATAAAATGATTTAAATGGTTTTATGCTATTAGTTTTTATTTAAGATCAGTTTTACATAGTTATATTTTCCACTGTTGCAATCAGGTTATCCCAAAGAGTGATAGTGATCTCTAAAAGATAAATTGTTTTATCTTTTTCAAAAAGTGGTATAAAAAATGATTTAAATAGTCTTATGCTATTAGTTTTTATTTAAGATCAGTTTCACATAGTTATATTTTTTATTTATTTTTTTTACATTTTTTTTGCAGGTGTGATTCATCTGTTATAGTTGTGTTTGATTTCAATAACAATTGTTTTAGTGCTCGTTTTGGATTGGATGCTTCTATTTCTTATGTTAGGAATAGGATTTGGGAGCAGTGGAATAATTTTACTCCATTATGCTTTGATATTTTTTATATTCGAGAATCAAAGACTACCTTTATTGAAACGGATAGTGATCTTCAAGCTATATTGTGTTTGTCTTGGTTTAAAAAGGAAGAATTTTTGGTCTTTTTTCTACGGCTGAAGAATGATTCAATGGATAATTTTGTTGGTGAAAGTAGCAAGTTTGGTTCAGTTGTTGGTGTTGAGTCAAGTAATAATATGTTAGGTTATGATGATGATTTAGATTCTGGTTTTACTCAACAAAAGGATTTACATGAGTTGTTGAAAAAGAATTCAAATATGGAATTTTTTACTGGCGTTGGTCAACAGTTTGATTCTGCTATTGGATTCCGTAGAACAGTTAGTGCTTATTGTTTGAAGAATGGATTTAAAGTACAGTATATTAAGAATTGTAAAGAACGATTGACAGTTCGATGTGCTGTAGCTAGCTGTCCTTTTAGGATTCATGCTTCTTGCAAACTGAAGCAATTGGACCAACTATTTGTTAAAAACATTAACTTGATTCATACTTGTGGTGGTGGATTTCGTTCCCTTAGTAGTCCAACCATTAATAGTGATCTTGTGAAAAGTTTAATCGTCAATCAAATTCGTGATGAGCCAAAAAGAAAAACCAAGGATATCATTAAAAGTTTTAGAAGAGATTATGATGTGGAGCTAAGCTATTACTTTGCTTATAAGGGTAAGAAATTGGCTATGAATGATATTTTTGGTGATGAAAAGAAATCTTACAATGAATTAGTTTGGTATTTGAAGGCATTGGAAAGAAATAACCCAAATAGTTATTCAAGTATGGATGTGGATTCTGAAACAAATCAATTTGAGAGAGTTTTTGTATGTTATGAGGCATGTATATTTGGATTTAACTATTGTCGTCCTATGGTGTTTTTGGATGCTACCTTTTTGAAAGGGCGAAGTGGTATTTTGATGGCTGCCACTGCGAAAAATGGGAATCAAGGTACTGAATTTTTTTTTTGCTGTTGTATTTATGTTACATAGTACTGTTTCTTTAAGTTATTGTTCTACTGAATTTTATTGTGTACATACTGCATTTTGTTCAAGTGATTAGTCTACTGTTATATAGTACTGTTTCAAATATAGTGCATTTGGTTGTTTCAAAAATGAATTCAAACTGACAATTTAATTCAACTGAAAATTAATGATGATTAATGTTGGTTGTTTTTTTTATTTTTATTTTGATAGATACATAATCTAGATGTTTTATTTTTTTCAGTTTATCATGATACCTACTGCTTATGCTGGATTTACCAGAATCTGTCATATTTCAAACAATAAATGCATATATGTTTTTATCTCTAACATCTTCAATCTAGTTGCACTAGTTACAAAGTAGGTACAATTGTTCAATGGACAGTCATGCTCTTCTTATTGTAAATTTGATCCAAAACAAATACTGTAAAAGATATAATGTTCTTTAATTTGATATACAAAATGTTACTGTATACAGGAGTTAAAAAGGATAAATGCATTTATCTTTTAATATAAAGAATTAAATAACATATTAAGCCGTCATTATATATCATAGATACTACTACATGTTGAACATATTTATCATTTTTCTCTTTATTTGAAGTTCTTACATAAGGTATACAAATGATTTAAACAGTATATAGAAAAGATAAAAGCATATATGTTTTAGATGTTTGAATATTATTCTTTGTATTGTATGCATGAATTATGTATCATATCTTTGCAATTTCTACCCTTTCTGCGTAGATTACACATGTGATTGTCTACTATTAGATAATACTGTTTCAAATATAAATTTTTTTTTACACAAAAAGTGAATTAATTTTTTGTTGTTTCAAATGTAATACATAAACAGTGAATTATTTTTTTTTTGTTTTTTTTCCAGGTTTTTTCCCATTAGCAATGGCTCTTGTTCCCAAAGAAAATGAAGAGTGTTGGAGTTGGTTTTTAAAACACCTAAAGAATGCTCTCAGTTGTGATAGAATATTAACTTTTTTAAGTGATAGACACTGGGGTTTATTGTTAAGTATTCCAAAATTTTTTCCAAATAGTCATCATTCTTATTGTTTGCATCATATGCAAAATAATATTGCTAGCATTGTGAAAAGTGGAAGGGGTGTTTAGGTAGCTCATTTACTTGAGCGTTGTGCTATAGCTTCTAATCATCATGAGTTTGAAAAAGCCATGTCCAAGTATAAAGAAATTGGAGGTGCCAAAGCTATACAGTACTTGAATGATAAACCATATGATCATTGGGCTGATTTGTTTTTTCCGGGGAAGCGATATGGCGAAAATAAGTCCAATGTAGCTGAGAGTTTTAATTCTTGGATTTTGGATGAAAGAAGTTTGCCTGTTACTACTTGTCTTGATGGAATTAGGGTAAAACTGATGATGCAAATGTCTAATCGTAGAGAAGAGGCATCAAAGTGGACTAGTGTGCTATGTCCAAAAATGGAAGCTCGTTTGTTGAAATTGAAGGAAGAAGGATTTGGGTGGAGTGTTTCTAAATCATCTAGGTATTTATTTCTATATTTTTACATGATGTTCATAGTTTCTGAAAAAAATGATAAATGCATTTATCTTTTTTCAACTTGCTATGTAGCCTGTGTTATGATTTCATTTTGTTGGTATCTATAAATTTTAAACCCCTTTGGATCTTTTGAATCTTGACAGTCGCGGCATTGTAATTAACACTGTATGTAATTCTTAGCTCTTTCATTATTTTTGTCTGGATGAGTCTGTACATTTTACTTATGGTATATTAGTTCTTGACTTGGACAATCCTGTTGATATTTTTGGAAAAGTCAAATCTGGTGCATCAAGGGAATTTTTTAGTCAATTCCACTTAATCAGTGGATGCCTTACCCATTGAAATCACTGTCAAGGTTTACTGGTTTTAATTCTTACTATAACCTTTATGCTTTCTTTTTCTAGATTGGTTATCATTTTTTTTAAAAAGAAAGTCAAAATCAAAATTTACATAAGATATACTTTCTCTAAAGAATATGAACAGTATGCCTGTTGTTATTTGTTTTGGTTTATGAGTCTTATTTTTCACTATTAGTTCTATGCACATGAATTGGGTCTTATTTATTAGATAGATTAGAGAGAATATATATAGTGCTAATAATCATTTTTTGGAAATGCAATCTGTGTACATATTTTACTGTTTTTAATTTTACATTTTGTAGGTATATTTTTGAAGTTCATTCTCCAACATCTCAAAAGGTTGATCTTAAAAATCGCATTTGCAGTTGCAATAAATGGAAAGTGACAGGTTTTCCTTATGCGCATGCTTTGAAGTGTATTTCTTTAACCAGAAATTCTGTTTATGAATATATTGAGAATTACTTTACTGCTGAGTATTATCGAGCTTCATATTCACATTTGATCAATCCTATTCCAACTTTTGATAAGGAAGCAATTGAAGCTGAAGAATCATCTATTGTTCTTCCTCCTAAGCCTGTTCGTGGAGCTGGTAGGCCTAGGATGAATAGGATTGAAGGGGTTGACTTTCATGCTAAGCAAAACAGATGTGGAAAGTGTAAAAAACAAGGACATAATAGAAGAGGATGTTCTTTGAATATTTGAGTTGATTGTTTTAGTCCAATGTATTTGATTGGTTGTTCTATAAATACTCTGACTTGAATAATTGAGTTGATTGTATTAGTCCAGTGTATTTGATTGATTGGTTGTTCTATGAATACTTTGACTTGAATAATTGAGTTGATTGTATTAGTGCAGTGTATGTGATTGATTGGTTGTTCTATGAATACTTTGACTTGAATATTTGGATTATTGCATATGTTGAATTGGATATAATCTGATTTTGATTACTTTTGGTTGTATGCAATTGTTTATGAGTTTCTGCTTTTCTGGTAGGTACTGTGATGGTTGTCGGTAGGTAGTCAGTGTGGAATTGGTAAGATGATGGTTAGTGAAGAAGAATTGTGGGTTGTGGCTTCTCTGACAGTGTTGAGTGTGGAATGTTGCTGCAGTTTGTATTGAATGAAACAGTGGTGTAGTAGTATTTGCTTGTATGGTTAGAGAACTGTGAAGTTTATAGGTTGTGAATGGTTTGGGATGGAAGTATGGTTAGTAAGTGAAGTATGACAGAGTGGTATTTGGACTTTTGTAAAGGAGGAGGTGTTGTAGTTAAGAAGTGAGGCAGTGGAGGTTGGCAGTGAAGTAAGTAGTAGTCAGAGGCACTTGAAGTTGTGAATGATTAAGGTGGTATTTACTCTTCTAACAGGAAATGGAAAGTATGGAAGAACTATTGTTTGCAATTGTTCTGTTTAAAAAGATAAATTGATATATCATTGGCCTCAAACAAGCTTAGGACTAAGTATATTTGCGGTCATTGATTTAAATTTTCTTTGTGCAGAAATATTTGTTCAATTTTGTTTGTGCAGAAATATTTGTTCAATTTTGTTTGTGCAGAAATATTTGTTGATTTTTCATAACGGTGGAATACCTATCCATCTCCAATAGTTATTTATCTTTTTGTAATAACTTCTTTTTTCAAGAGAGCAGTATTCAACCAGCATTCCTTCTTCCCATTCTCACGCATCATCACTTTCATCATTCATTTCCACTAACATCTACCCTTATGCCTACAACTGACCAACCTTGCACTTGCCACAACCTAAAATAGCTCACAGGACTTCCATCACCTCTCACTGCACTGCAACTCCAATCACTATCTTCAAACTTCTGTCATTTGACATAAAACATCCTCAACACCAACAGAAACGACCTTTATAACCTGAAATTCACAGCAACCATCAACACTAACTACATAACACTTCCATCCACACTATCTTCCTCATCCTAGCAAATTACTTAACATCACAGTAACCTTCACATTACACAACACACTCTGTATTATACGGCCCAATTTTTTTCAAGGACACAACATGAATGTATAGTCAGATTAAAAGGTGACAGTGCAAACAAGTGCACAGCATACACATAAACAAACTCAAGTCTACAACATCTGTAAGTAGGTTTTACAATTCAAATAATATGGCCTAAGTCAACCATTACAAATTCATCAGTCAAATAAAATTTTAACAAATGTATGATAAAAGGACTGTTAGACATCAAAGAATTTGTTGCTATCATTGTCAGTTCACATCTTTTGTTGCTGAAGCTGAACTGCAGAATTTATCAATTGTCCAGCAGTATGGTTCATCAGAGAGAATTTGTGCAGTTATCTGTGCTCTAAATGCGTTTACTTGTTCTAGACTGATTTTTGATGTTGTGTCCATTCCTTGTGCTAACTTTTGGATAAACATCATTACGAAAATTCCACAGTCGAACCTGCATTTTTTAAAATTTTAGTTATTGTGTAACATTCATCGTTGTATAAAAATCTCCAGTATCAGTGATTATGAAAATATAACTAAACATGTACTTATATCCATTACATCAAAAGATAAATGCTTCTATCTTTTGTAATAGTTGAATAAAGTAAGATCTGACACTTAATATTTTATGAAGAACTCTTTAAATAATTTCATTTAACAATAAACCAGCTCCAAAACAACAAACAACTTATATCATTTACATAAAAACATAAATGCTTTTATCTTTTCTATGTAATAACTAATATCATGAGAAAAACATCAAATACCTTGAATGCATTAGATAATGTACCATTTGTATCAGTGATTATGAAAATATAACTGAAAATGTACTTAAATCCTAGATAAACATTTTTAATCAGTGATTATGAAAATTACCCGTTGCTTTGTTGAGCACAGTTAATATTTTTAATCAATGAAGACTTTCCCAGAATTGTTTTCTCGCCTGCGTCCTGTAAGTCTTTATTGATTTTGTTTACCGCTGCTTTCTGCCAAATATATATATATATATATATATTTAATAATAATGATAAATCTATTTATCTTTTTTACTTTCAGTGTATTTTACTTACCACATTAATAGCAAACCTTGAATGTCCACTTCTTAATGTCTTAGATCTTGTGGTCAAGTGTAGAGAATCATAATGGTTCCATGAACATGATTCCACTACTAGCTCTAGCAAGCTCCAATGTCCGTTGCCATGTATAGGAAATAATATATTGCAACATAATGGATTTAGAAGTGCTTGTTTAATAAAAGGATTAAACATATTTTTTTTTGATCTTTTCCAGGTTTCCATCTGTTGCGCTTTTCTGTTAAAAAATAATTTCAAAAAATTTATCTTAGAAACAAATTAAATTTTACATTATAGTACAGTTACTGTCATTGTTGTGTTCACATATATAATGCTAGAACTTTGTTCTAAAAATTTTGTTTTTCTGAACCAATACCAATCAATAACCTACATTTCCAAAAAAATATGGATTAAGAATAGATTTTATAATGAAGCAAAGAAAAGAATTTATAATGACGCAAAGTATAGTTTTTTGTACTTACTTGACCAGAAATATATTCTCCATAGAGAAGTTCTTCTATCATACTTTTTGTGATGGTGATGAAGTTTTCATCGTCACAAGTAAATGCTTCATCACTAAAAAAATAAGATTAGTATGTTCTGTGTTGTAATGCACTTACAGTATAAAAGAAAATTAATTAAGATTGGTATACTGAAAAAGTAAGATTAGTATGTAATGAAATATTTTTTAACAAAAGAAAATAACAATAGTACATACTGTACAGGAATTTTATGAATTGTCATACTGTCATACTGTACAGGAATTTTATGAATTGTACATAAAACAGCTGACAGTACATTAAAAAGATATTTTGTTTTATCTTTTTTTAGTTGTCACTTGGATTATTAACTAAAATACAGTGCATTAAAAAAAGTAAGGTTGCAAATAAAAATACTTGGTGCTGACAATAATAGGTGCTTAAATAACTTTTTTATCTTCATGAACATCAACCAGCAAACTATTCATCACCAAAAATTTCTTTTTTTTCTTTAGATTTTAATAAATTTCAACAGCCTTGGATTGTCGATGATACAACCCAACTACTTGATAGAATGACTCAATTTGGAAATTTTTAAGTTAAACTGAGTCAATCCATCAAGTCGCTGTGTAGTACACCAACAATACAAGGTTGTTTATTGAATGGCACAAGTGACAAATTGTTTATTAACTCTGATTAAACCATAACTTAAAAAGTTTACACATTATCGGATGTTTATTGAATGGCACTACCAAACATGACAATGTTAAAATGTTTGCATATTATGACATGGTTAAAATGGTTGACAAATTTGTGACTTGTACATTAAACATATGACAGTACATACAAAAGATAATCAGTTTTATCTTTTTTTAATTGTCACCTTCAATATTAACTAAAGGATGGTACAGATCTACCATAAGTTAACCAAATATTAATAACAGGTTTAAGAAAAATATATTGTCATACTCTATAGGAATTTTATGAATTGTACATAAAACAGCTGACAGTGCATTAAAAAGATATTTTGTTTTATCTTTTTTTAGTTGTCACTTGGATTATTAACTAAAGTATAGTGCATTAAAAAAAGTAAGGTTGCAAATAAAAATACTTGGTGCTTACAATAATAGGTGCTTAAATAACTTTTTTTTTATCTTCATGAACATCAACCAGCAAACTATTCATCACCAAAAATTTCTTTTTTTTCTTCAGATTTTAATAAATTTCAACAGCCTTGGATTGTCGATAATACAACCCAACTACTTGATAGAATGACTCAATTTGGCAATTTTTAAGTTAAACTGAGTCAATCCATCAAGTCGTTGTGTAGTACACCAACAATACAAGGTTGTTTATTGAATGGCACAAGTGACAAATTGTTTATTAACTCTGATTAAACCATAACTTAAAAAGTTTACACATTATCGGATGTTTATTGAATGGCACTACCAAACATGACAATGTTAAAATGTTTGCATATTATGACATGGTTAAAATGGTTGACAAATTTGTGACTTGTACATTAAACATATGACAGTACATACAAAAGATAATCAGTTTTATCTTTTTTTAATTGTCACCTTCAATATTAACTAAAGGATGGTACAGATCTACCATAAGTTAACCAAATATTAATAACAGGTTTAAGAAAAATATATTGTCATACTCTACAGGAATTTTATGAATTGTACATAAAACAGCTGACAGTACATTAAAAAGAAAAGAGAAATGCTAATGGCCCAGTTTTGTCCTTAAAAATAATTAGTTTCAACTTGAGTCCCAGGTTCCCCAATTGATTGCCCCGCAATAATACCTACATCTTCCCCCAATTCAACCAGATCGCCGTGAGTGGAACTTCTACAATAACATAATTCAATTGAGTCAAAAGTAGTTTAGTTACTTACTTGTTTCATCCAAGAATTTTGAAATTTTTTTTGACAATTTCTTTTTTTTCTTCGGTAAGATATTCGAGCAGTGGACATTTGTCAACATTCTTTGGCTTCTTCTTCTTTTTTGGTTCTTTTAGGACAATATCTTCAACAACAATTGGATTTTCAGAAGCAATTTCTTGAGCAGGCTCTTTCAGACTGTCAGATTTTAAACTATCTTGTGTCTGCTTTTCTAGTATGAAATCTTGAGTTTGCATAATATCAAAAGTTGGAAAATTAGCAGAACTGTTTATGTGAATCATACCAACAATTTTTTTTACCTTTTTGAGCTTCAGTTTTTTTGTTCAAATTATCTTTTTCCTCCACTTCATGCTTTTCTAAATTTTCCAATTTCTGAAGCTTCATTTCAAGAATTTGGATTCTATTTTCAGCTGCTTCTCTTAAACATCTTTCCTCCTTTAATTGTTCTTCAACCTTTTTCATCTCAGAGCACAAAAAATTGACTTTTGATTGTAGCTCCATTATGTTATCAGCAGATTCCTTTTCAGATTTTCTCAAGCTTGTGTCTTCCTGGTACTCATCTTTTATTTTTTTGGAAAGAAGTTCTTTCTCTTCTTTTATTACATCTGCAAATTTTTTTAAAATCTACAATGAATAAATTTAAAGTTAAGCTTTCACATATATTGTCATTGAAGTACTAGACAAGTTAAGCTTGCACATACACTTTCTATACTCATTTGGTTTTCTGTAATAAATTTAAATATGAATAAATCAAGAAAAATGTTTAATATGTATAACTATATATCAAATATAAGTAATGCCTAAGTTGTTATAAAATCATTTACATTAAAAGATAAATGTTTTTATCTTTTATAGCTTTTAAGCATGGTAAAATTAATGAAGAACTTTGGAGTTGGACAGAAACTGAATTGTACTTAAATCATTATGTACTTATGTATTTAAAAGTAGCATACCTTATCATTGTCTATTTCATCAAGGTCCAAATCTTTTAATTTTGACAAGTCCCATTTTCTCATCCTTGGGATTTTGCTTTCCAAATTTTCTTTTTCATCGATGATTTGCGTCCTTTCACAAAACCATTACTGCCAATAAGACCATGCAAATAAGCATTAACATTTAACATTTTTGTAAAAAGCATTGGTATAAATTTATTTATATTTAAATCATACCAGTAAGACCATAGTACATCCAGGTGTGCTTCTTGGATTAGCATAGTATTTTTGAACATTTTTCATGACATTTTCACATATTGCTCTCGGCCAAGAGATTGAGTTAAATTTTTTTAAGTTTAACAGCTTTGATAAGAAGCCCCACTGCATGTAGTTCTGATTGTTAGGAAAGAAAAAAGTAATAATCAACAAGAGCAACAACAATTTGACTAAATCTTCATTCCCGTTTTCTTCCTCTATCATTTTTTTCAACCTTCTTGTGACTGTCTTCTGGCTAATTATGTCATTTTCTTCGAAATTTGTAGTCAGAAACTCTGAAAAACTTTCCATTGCTGTGGCCTTATTTGAAGTTGGTATTGGAAACAAATCCTCTCCAGATAAATTCATTCCAAATATAAGGCTAACTTCTTCAGGTGTGATTTTCAGCAGTTTGTTTCCAATTTTGAAAGCTTTTTCTTTAATACTGAAAGAAGTAATTAGTTGGTCTAAATTTGAAGCACTTTTCCGTATGTTTTGCCGTTCTATGCCATTGGTCAGAAACATATTAAAAAAGTTTTTGAATGGCGTTTTGTTGATATAACTTTTTGCTTCTGAAGATAGAATGTTTTTTCCTTTACCGTCATCATAACTTTGTACACAGCATCTAAATTACATCTGTATGTTCCACTGTACAGATGTTTTTTCTGTCTTTTCAGCCTGTTTTGAATTTCATATTTGCCAACATCATCTGACTCATCTGTTTCAATATTTATTTCTTCAGAATCATAACTTGCTTCATTTAGTTGTTCTGAAATTGTTCCTTCGTCATCTGAGTTTGTTAGATGTTCTTTTTCAGTCATTTGTGAGATTTGTTGTGTTGGTGTAGCTTCATCCTACATTCATTAAAATAATATCATTAATTAGGATCCTAAATTTATTTCTGCATATTCATGAAGATAATATCATTTTGCTCAAGAATCATAATGCACATAAAGTATAATAAACCCTTTTGTTGAGTAACTATGTAGTACCGATGGCTATTTTTTCTTCCAAAGTATAGAAAGATAATCTGTTTTATCTTTTTTAGTTGTTTAAGTAATGGTCATTTAGAAATCTGAAAACTTAAAGAGAATGAAACACAAAATAGCCATCAAAATATTATTTATAAAAAAGATAAATTCTTTTATCTTTTTTAACAAAGCATTAGCAACAAATTATCCATTACAAATTAGTGATCAGTTATTAGAATTTCATCATCACAATAGCCTTGAAGTAACTTAGCCGTTAGATTTTAAAAGGAAACTTGATTTTGACCATTGGAATTTTTTTAAATTTATAAACCAACTAAAAACTGAATTAGAGACTGAAAGTCGGCATTTAAGTAGTCCAGCCTTTTGCAACTGATTTGAGATTGAACTTTAATCACTAATTTCAAAATATAAAAATTGATCTTTTGCGTCATGTGATTAGTGATTAAAAATTGTCAGCATTTAACTTTCGGTCTCTATCTTGATGTGTTATGTTCTTTATTTGAAGTTAGAACACAAGTGAATTTGCATCAAAAAGTAAGTATT
This sequence comes from Allium fistulosum, assembly GCA_030737815.1. Classification (NCBI taxonomy): domain Eukaryota; kingdom Viridiplantae; phylum Streptophyta; class Magnoliopsida; order Asparagales; family Amaryllidaceae; genus Allium; species Allium fistulosum. The sequence goes on from JASFAW010000015.1 coordinate 7,827,761, forward strand.
AACTAAACATCATTTAAACCATAAATACACCAAAACACTGATGCCTTTTAATGTAGTGTTGCCCCACTGATAACACTTACAGCCACAGTAGAAAAGAACAAATGGTAATGAACAAAGATTAAAATATACAAAATAGATATGTTGTTGTATTATAATCTTGATATAAGAATGGAGGGCACTAAAACTTATTCAACTGTTTTAATATCAAATTCGTTCATGTAACAGCCAGTCAGCTGATTAGTGATTACTTGTAGAAAACAACGTGCACTCATCTAGCAACTTGGAATTTAAAAGTAACAATAAAAATAGGTGGTTATTTTTGATGGCGAAAATTTTTGTGCACGAGTGTATTTTGAAATATCATTATCATTAAAGTTAAATTGGTCCAAATAAAAAGGCAGAGCAAAGTTTCTAAAGCTGAGGCAAATTCTACAAAAACGCAAAGACTACATTAATTATTATAATACTTAAGAAGGGGATGCTACACACGAGCGCTAAAATATATTTGATATCATATCCAATGGTTCAAATTGCCCAAATCAAAAGGTGAATTGGCGAACCTCTTCACTAATTTCTACCAAAAAAGGGATCCAAATCAACATCAATGAAAATGAAGTAACCAAACCTGACTGAAGTGTTCGAACATTACATATATACATGTATGAAACATCAAGTGAATTTGCAACATCATACACATTGAAACCAGAGTCCAATGCAGACATGTCAACAAGATGAGAATGCAAGTACAGACAAGCTAGATGATAACTGACTGCAAATAAAGCAACAAGTCAAGTCAATGCACATCAACCCAATACAAAATATATGAAGTGAATGCAGAAACACACACACACACACATGTATACGTAAATGTAGTGACAGAATAGCAGACTAACCAAGGTAAACAATGTAAGCTCAAAAAATTTAGGTATTTTTTTATTTAAAATATGGAATCTAGATTCCAATTTATTACGTATATACAAAATGAAGATTAGAATTAAATATTATGGGAAACATAAGTATGAAAATAATTACCAATGGAGTTGTAAATGGTGATGGTCTTTGGTTGTGTTCATCACAAAATGGACTGGAAATAGGTCTTATATTTATGCATTGGGTTCCACCTTCGTTTATGAATATGCAAGTTGTTTTTCGAATGAATATCTTCGACTTAGAAGACCTTGTATGCATTTTTACGCTGCATAAAAAATGTCATATATAATGAAATGTTAGACAGAGTGAAGAACTATTAATTAATATCATTTAACAATAAACCAGCTCCAAAACAACAAACAACTTAAACCATTTACATAAAAACATAAATGCTTTTATCTTTTTTACCTAGGGTTTAACATATCTGTATATTATATGTAGTAACTAATATCATGAGAAAAAAATCAAATACCTTGCATGCATTAGATAATGTACCATTTGTATCAATGATTATGAACATATAACTCAAAAATGTACGTAAATCCTTTACATCAGAAGATAAATGCTTCTATCTTTTTAAATAGTTGAATAAAGTAAGATCTGACGCTTACTATTTTACGAAGAACTCGTTAATTAATATCATTTAACAATAAACCAGCTCCAAAACATGTACCTAAATCGTTTACATAAAAAAATAGTACATACTTGTAGAGGAATCGATGAAGAAAAATTGATGTTTAACTGAATAATGGCAGAAATCTTCGATCACAAATTGTCTAGTCGTTTAGAAAACTCTACTTTTCGATTTTAGATTTTGATTTTGTTTTACTGGGTTCTGAAAAAGGAAAAGGAACGAGAGAAAAAGTAACGGAATGGAGGGATAAAGTAACAGACGTAACGTGTATTAACTTTGGTCCTAGAAATAATTATTTTAAACTTGTGTCCTAGAAACTTATTGTTTGATGGAAAGAGGCCCTTATGGCAAAATTTCCCTTTTTTTAAGTCGTTTATACTCTAGTCCGCACTCTGGGGACTCAGAGTACTCTAGCCCATGCTCTGGGGACTTAGAGATTTTTTAAGTCGTTTATACTCTAGTTCGCACTCTGGGGACTCAGAGTACTCTAGCTCGCGTTCTGGGAACTTAGAGTTTTTTTTTAAGTCGTTTATACTCTAGTCCGCACTCTGGGGACTCAGAGTACTCTAGCCCGCGCTTTGGGGACTTAAAGATTTTTTTTAAAGTCGTTTATACTCTAGTCCGCACTCTGGGGACTCAGAGTACTCTAGTCCGCACTCTGGGGACTTAGAGATTTTTTAAGTCGTTTATACTCTAGTCCGCACTCTAGGGACTCAGAGTACTCTAGTCTGCACTCTAGGGACTTCGAGATTTTTTTTAGGTCGTTTATACTCTAGTCCGCACTCTGGGGACTCAGAGTACTCTAGCCCGCGCTCTGGGGACTTAGAGATTTTTTAAGTTGTTTATACTCTAGTCAGCACTCTGGGACTTAGAGGTTTTTTTAAGTCGTTTATACTCTAGTCCGGTACTCTAGTCCGCACTCTGGGGACCTAGAGATTTTTAAGTCGTTTATACTCTAGTTTGCACTTTGGGGACTCAGAGTACTCTAGTCCGCACTCTGGGGACTCAGAGATTTTTTAATTTTGTCTGCACGTTCATACGCCGGACAGAATAATGTGATTTAATTTTTGCCATGTAATTATAACACACGGAACATCAACAGTTCATAGAAAAGCGGCTTTAAGCCTTTATTGATCATAACAAATAGGAACAAACTTAATTGTCTTATTACATGCCGAAAACAATGAACAACAAAAGAAAAACATACTGGAAAAAATTACTACTAAAATGCGAAAGAAATGGGCTAAGTGTAATAATAGCGCAAATGCTCGCTATTCCATGCTCGGGGGAGTGTCACGCCTTCGACGGTCGCTAGCTTGAAAGTTCCTTCTCCAAGCTTCCGTTCAATGACGTATGGACCTTCCCATGTGAGATTCATATGTGATGGGATCGAAAAAAATCACTTCAAAACGAGATCGTCCACATCAAAGATTCTCGGTCGAACTTTTTCATTGTAATATCGAGCGACTCGGTGCCTATATGCGGCCGCCCTTAAATCAGCTTCATCATGTTTTTCATCCACAACGTCCAACGATTCCAGTAAAAGATCCTGATTCGTCTTAGGATCATAGTGAGTCATCCGATGAGAAGGAACTTCAAGTTCCACGGGTATAACAGCTTCAGTGTCATATGCCAATGTGAATGGAGTGTGGCCAGTCGCAGACTTGTGGGTGGTTTTGTAAGCCCAAAGTGTTGTCGGAAACTCATCCACCCACTTGCCTCTAGCCTTCTCCAAACGTTTTTTCAATATGGATTTGATTATTTTGTTTACGGCTTCAACTTGTCCATTGGTTTTAGGGTGAGCGACTGCCGCAAACCTTTTCTCAATGCAATATTTTTGGCGGAATTCTTTGAACTCCCTACTCTCAAACTGAGTTCCGTTGTCCGTAACGATAGTTCGTAGGAGGCCAACAAGGCATATGATATTTCGCACAACGAAATTAATGACCTTTTTGGTGGTGATTGTAGCCAAAGGCTCTGTCTCCGCCTACTTGGTAATGTAATCGACCGCAACAATTGCGTATTTTGCACCACCTTTGGAGATTGGCAAGGAGCCGATTATATCGATTCCCCATATTGCAAACGGCCAAGGACTAACCATTTGTGTAAGTTCTGTTAACGGAGCTCTCGGGATTTTCGCATATTTTTGACATTTTTCGCATCTTTGTAGATAGTCCGCAGCGTCCCAATTCATAGTTGGCCAATAGTATCCATAGCGGAGGATCTTTTTGGCTAACGTCTGCCCCCCAATATGGTTGCTACATTCTCCTTCATGAACTTCTTTCAAGACCCGCTTTATCTCATCGTGGGTGATGCACTGAAGTAAAGGAACCGAGAACCCTTTCTGATACATTACTCCATCCTACATTATATATCGTGAGGCTTTGCGAATGACTTGTCGTCTTTCGTTCTTTCTTTCGGGCAAAGCCTCGTGTAGCAGGTATTGCTTGAATGGGGTTATCCATAACTCCCTCTCAATTTTTGTTTCTAACACAGAGTCTACTTCCATCTCGTTTATACTCGGGGAATGTAAGATTTCAGCGGGAACCAAACCCATCTGCTGTGCATCACCAGTACTTGCGAATTTTGCCAATGAATCGGCTTCCCCATTTTGTTCACGCGGGATATGCGAGATATCGTAATATTCAAGGTCTACCAATAGTTCTTGAACCCGAGCAAGATAGGGGGCAAGTCTCTGCCCCTTTGCTTGATAGTCTCCCTGCATTTGGTACACTACCAATTGTGAGTCGCAAAATATTTCAACCGATTTTACTCCGAGTTCCCTGGTAAGTTTTAAGCCAACAATCAATGCTTCATAATCGGCTTTGTTATTCGTAGCTGGGAAATTGAGCTTCAAAGCATAACAAATTGATTGGTTTTCGGGAGTCACAAGAATAACATCAGCCCCAAAAAAATGGTCGTTGGATGCCCCATCGGAGTATGATTTCCATCGAATGGGGGGGGATCACATCATCACTACTCAGCTCATCTGATATGGTGAACTCTGCGATGAAGTCTGCTAGCGCATGTCCTTGTATAGCCCTCCGTGGAAGGTTGGTGATATCGAATTGACTCAACTCAATATTCCATTTCAGCAGCCTTCTAGAAGTTTCTAGTCGTTGGAGTACCTGTCACAGAGGTTGATCAGTATAAATACTAATTGGATGTGCCTGAAAATATGGACGAAGCTTGTGTGAAGCAACCACCAAGCAGTAAGCTAGCTTCTCAATTTTAGAATAATTCCTTTCTGCCTCCGTTAAACGTTTGCTGACATAATACAGTGGCTTTTGAATTCGATCATCCTCGCGAACCAAGGCCGTACTGTTGGCATGCTGAGACATAGCCAAGTATACATATAACACTTCATGGTCTATAGGCTTTGATAGAACTGGGGGACTCTCCAAATATCTTACCAGAGCTTGGAATGCTTCCTCATAGTCGGGCGTCCATTCAAAATTTATCTTCTCTTTCCTTATCACATCGAAGAAAGGAATACACTTATCGGTCGCTCTAGATATGAATCGACTCAATGCGGCGACTTTTCCATTCAGGCTTTATACTTGCTTTATAGTTTTGGGCGCTTGTATGTCTCGAATAGCCTAAATCTTTTCTGGGTTAGCCTCAATTCCCCGTACATTAACAATAAAACCCAAAAACTTTCCCGACGCAACACCAAAGGAACACTTCAGTGGATTGATTTTCATTCCATAGTATCTAAGTATATCAAACATCTCCGCTAAGTCTTGAATGTGGTCGTTTGACTACCGTGACTTCACGAGCATGTCATCCACATAGACTTCCATTGTTCTACCAATTTGGTTTTTAAACATCCGATTTACCCAGCGTTGATAAGTCGCTCCTGCGTTCTTTATCCCAAAAGGCATCACCACATAATAATACAGCCCGACGTCGTGACAAAACTAGTGTGTTCCTGATCTAGAATATGCATTGGGATTTGGTTGTATCCCGAATACGCATCCATGAATGACAACAACTCGTGTCTTGTTGTTAAGTCAACCAGATGGTCAATTCTGGGTAAAGGGAAACTATCCTTAGGGCATGCCTTGTTCAGGTCTGAGTAATCGACACAAGTCCTCAATTTCCCATTCGCTTTTCTTACTAGTACAGGGTTAGAAACCCATTCAGGGTAGAGGGCGTCGCGGACGAACCCATTGGCTTTGAGTTTGTCCACCTCCTCTCTGAGAGCAGCAGACCTCTCCGGGTCCATACCTCTCCTTTTTTGTTTTACAGGTACATATTTTGGGTCAATGTTCAACATATGACTTGCGATGGCGGGAGAGATCCCGCACATATCAGAGTGGGTCCAAGCGAAAACATCTAGGTTCGCTCGGAGGAAATCAGTTAGGTCCTCAGTCATTGAGGAAGTGAGTTGTGATCCAATCTTAAGCACCCGTGATGGGTCATCATGGCTGACTGAAATGTCAATCGTCATTTCAGCCAGTGTAGCTTTAGACTCCTTATGTTCTTCATCATCGTCTCTCGGATCTATGTCTCTGTAGATCCAACCCTGCTGCCCGAGCCAAGGCTCGGGCACTACTTGTCAATTTTGTGCAACCTGGATGCGGACATAGTTGTCCACAATCTTTCCCTTCTCTCTTCGCTGAGCCTCTCTCAGCTCAGCCACATAACATGCTCGACCAGTTGCTTGATCGCCATGCACTACCCTAACTCCTCTATCCGTTGGAAACTTCAAAGTCAAACACCACGGGGCCAAAGCTGCCCGAAACTCCGCCAGGGCCGGTCGGCCCAGAAAAACATTATATGGGGAATCAACATCCAACACAATGAACAGTAGGATCCGTACCCTCCTACGTTCACCTTCTCCTAACTAAACTGGTAATTCAACAAAACATATCGTGTTAGTAGCTGCACCATTAAAGCCATGAATGCGGGCTTTAGATGGTTTTAGATCCTTCGCCTCCATCTTCATTTGGTTGTACGCCTTTTTGAAAATAATATTCATAGAACTCCCGCAATCAATCAATATCCTTCTCACAAACGCCGGCCCAATCGTGGCTGAGATGACCATCGGGTCAATGGTAGGTGCCTCCACCTTATCAGCATCTCTGCTCCTGAATGCAATATCATTCGTCATCATTCGTTGTTATTTCGCTAGGGTCCCATCTTTCGTGTTTGAACAACATTCAAAATTCGCATGCTTTACGAAACTAGCATAACGTTCCATTTCTTGTCAATTCTTGTTTGTCGGATGGGGCCCTCCAACTATCGTGTTTATGACTAATCTACCTCCAGTCCGAACAGGTTCCTCAGGTCGATGTGGAGCCTGCCCGCGATTTGGGTCAGACGTCCCTTGTCCGCCTTCCTGCGGATTCTTAACAAACTACTGTAACTTTTTTTGTCGAATCAACTTTTCTATAGCATCATGGAGGTGTCTACATTCCTTTGTATTGTGCCCGTAAGTCTCATGGAAACGACAATACTTCCCAGTTTTCTTTTGTTCCTCAGTGGATTCTTTTGGGCGCGACTTTCGGTATTGGAAGGTGTTACAAGTTGACAAATAAATATTCTCTAAAGACGTGTTCAGAGGAGTGTATTCGCTGTAGGTCAGGATCCTTGGTTTCCACTTTCCGGCTTCCCTCTTCCTTCCAGAATTTCCTCCTCTGGATCCTTTAGACTGCTCGGGCTTGTTTTGAACATTAACCTGGACCTTTCTAGAATTGTCGCCAGATTGCTTCACCGCAATATTGCTTTGCACTATTTCCTTGCCAGGCCCTGGCGCACTGCCTCGCCTCATCCACCTGGCTTCCTCCCTTTTCATGAATTGGTGTGCCTTTGAATTAAAACGTTCCAGGGTAGCTGGAGGTTTTCCTGCCAGCCAATCACCAAACTCCGAGTCTGGATCTACTCCTCACATTACGGTCATAAGAATAGCATGGTCATTCGGGTTGCTAACTTCGGTGGCTGTAACGTGAAATCTTTGTAAATATTCCTTCAAGGACTCCCCTGGAGCTTGAATTACACTGGATAAAGACATCACATCCTTTGGGCGAGTGGTATGAATTCTGAACCATTCCACAAATTTCGACGCTAACTCATCAAACCTGGAGATCAATTGCGAAGGAAGTCTGGTGAACCACATGGTGGCAATTCTGGATAAGGTTATTGGGAAACACCTACATTTAGTCGCATCATTTGCCCTAGCTGAGTCCATCAACCACTCGTATCTCATTACATGTTGTCGGGGATCAGTCTTCCCCTCATAGGCTGGAATAGTCGGCATGCTAAACTTCCAGGGGTACTCAGCTTGTAGGATAGCATCTGTGAATGGAGTATGACTCCTAGTTGTACCCTAATCATCGTTAGATAAGCCCTGATTTTCTCACATCAGCTGTCTAACCATAGCTGATAGATCTGAGGTCTGAATGGGAGGTGGCAGGTTGGTCTCCGTCCTGCGTGACCGTTCCGACCGGTGCCTCCTAGGTAAGTGATCTCCCAAATGCATGTCCTGGGGACCTGCTTCACTACGACCCTGGCGTGGTGGTGCACCAGATTCCACCTGTGCCCCAGATCTTAAATTTCCAACTCCAGTTTGAGTGCGATTTTCCCGGAGCAAGTGAGGGGCCACGGTTCCAGGTAGAGTGCCTGGACCAATTTTGTTGGATTGTTCTACTGCACCTGTTTGTGCCGCTTCAATCCTACGGCGTCTATGCCTGTGATGCACATCCGACGAAGCAGAGGTGTCAGTTGATGAGTAGGAAACGGGGCTTCCTCCAGCATTCTGATGCTGTTGCCGAGCAATCTGGGTCATGAGATTGGCGTTTGCTTGAATCTGCTCATTAAGTTGTCTCCTGCTTTCCACGAGTTCCCTCATCAGCTCGTTGAACTCTGTTCTAGTGACAACTTTTGTTTGGTTTAGGACGGCGGCGGTCCCTGCGCCTGGATTAGCTTGTTGATTGTTGGGTCCTACTTGTTGGACGCTAGTGGTCTCGTTGACATCCGCATTGTGGGAGGCTGATCTGGTACATGGTCTTCCCATTGTAGAGTTATAGTTCGGAACTCTGAGTAGAATCTATAAACTTCTTATGAATGAACTTGGATCTTCTTTGGGGGATTTCTTCAATCAAGTAGCAACAAAGTAGATCCTAACAGCCTGAGAATGAGGTTCTCAATGAAAGCACCAAAATTGGTCACTAACACCCCTGGAGTAGAATTGTGTAGAGAGATTAATGAAGATAGTAAATTAAAATAGAGGAATGTATGCAAAATTAACTGTAGAAAAAAGAACACCAGAATTATAGTGGTTCGGCGTAACTGCCTACGTCCACTGTTAATGTAATCTTTATTGCTTTCCTCCAAGACTTGAATACAGATACAATCCGTAAACAAATGACTCGAGTACAATTTTGAACTGATGGAAGCAAGTAGCAAAAATGGCAGAGTATCCCTGGAGTTCTCCCAAAAAAGGTCCCTCGACTATACCCCTGCCCCTCTATTTATAAACGAAGATAGGCTAGATGCTCTATGCAGGCCCAAGGCCAAGGCAACTGGCCCATGGATAGTAATCTCGAGTCGGTAGGTCCAAGCATCTCGAACAACTATCGGCTGATCGAGGAATACTGAACCATCATGGCCGACCGGTGGTCATTTAGCAAATGACTCGAAGTAAGACCTCAAAGGACTCGGAGCAACTCGTAATGGATCTCGAAGTGAAGAAATGCCGACCTCCTTACCTCGATGTTGACTTCCATGAATAAGCTAACTCCTTTATCTTGCACCGAAACAGATAGACCGAACACTCATGCCGAACTACCCCCGACCGAGCGATAATGGCTTCCCAACCGCAACTGAACGATGTCTATTAAATCGCCTAGGCCGAATGGCATCTGCTGGACCTTTCAGACCGAACTGCTTTGTCTCTCTATGATGGCCGATCCACTCTGAACAAAACACTTCGAGGCCGACCGATAAATGCCGAGCCAAATGAAACAATTCCACTGGGGCCGGTCCACCGAGTGCTGAGCCACCCTTGCTGAGCGACCTCCCCTTGGACGTCTCGGCCGAGTCATCTCGCTCTCCCTTTGTTGACCGAACGACTTAGGCTGTGTTGCTATAGCCTCCTTTCTTTAGCCGAGCGACACAAGCCATCTTTTTCTCGGCCGAACCATATACACAAGCCGAACCGTGTATACAGGCCGAACGATATATATATGCCGAACTAATCAAATCGGGTCAATCTTTTATATTTCCAACCTCTCACCGACTCGAGTTCCATCTAGATTCAATCAAAATCTCTGTAATTATCACCTTGTAGTCGGGCCAAGCAGCCGGGTAACAGCGGGTATCGCGAGTTTACGTGTTTTGTAAGCGTCAGATTACTTAATTTCTAGTAGAAACCTTGAGAGCAGTACGTAGGCAGGTTTTTGCCGAAGCTGGGTGAAACTGTGTGTGATCTTTACTGCATTACTTTATGTTATTATTTTATTTCCACATTAATTTTTAGTATTACACTATTCACTCCCTCTAGGGTGAAACCGATTATACAATTATAAGACTGAATCATGTACCAACTACGAACATTTGAAGCTGCTTGGGTAAAAACATGTTGGAATAAAAGTTTTTGTTTATTGTGTTTGATTAGGAGTATCTTCAGATTTTAAAGATCTGGCACTAGTGCTGTTATATCTTTAATAGTACCAATATTTATACCATATTCTTTTATGTCTGTTAAGATTATACTTTTTATATTTGTTGTACATTCATTAGCATAATGTCTTTCTTTATTACATTTAAAACATTTACATCCTTTTTAAATTTCTTTTTAATAAATTTCTTTTCTTTCTTTTTATACCATGATTTCCATTTTTTCTTGTTATCCTATATTTTGGTTTCTTTTTTTGTTTAGAATATTTAGGTTTATATTCATTGGATAGCCGTATGAAATATTTTAAAATACTTAAAAGGAATCATAAACTATGGTATTTTGTACTGTGGGAATCTAAATTTAATAGAAGGATACACAAATGCTCGTTGGAACATTAGAATAAATGATAATAATATGTCAACTAGCGGATGAATATTCACTCTTGATGAGGGAGCGATATCCTAAGCCTCAAAGAAACAAACGTGTATTGCTGATTCTACTGTGGTCGTTGAATTTATAGCATTGGCTTCTTGTAGCAAAGAAACGGAATGGTCAAGGAATTTACTACTTGAAATTCAATATGATCAAACCAAAGCGTTCGATATATGTGCATTGTGATAGTCAAGCAACACTATCACGAACATATAAAAAGAATATAATGAAAAATCCAAGCATATTGGCCTAAGGCACAATACGGTAAGTCAAATGCTCACCGATGAGATAATTATCATATATTTCATGAGATCTAGCCAAAACTTGACCAATCCATATACAAAAGGACTTGCAAGGGACTTGGTGTTGAAAAGATTAAGGGGAATGAGTTTAAATCAAATATAAAATAATCGCCTATGATGGAAACTTGAATCAACCGATGAAGTTCATTATCTTGAGTTGGAGAAAGAGTTCAAGAAATGATCTCTTTATACCAACTACAAATTATTGGTGAAAGTCAGTTACTTTTGTTTTTTTAACCAACTTGAAGATACGGTGATTACTAAACTCATTGAAAAGGAATATTTAATTTAAAACAAAAAAAGAAGACCAATGATTTTGGCATGTTTTAATTACATTCCCAAATATAAAGAACATATTCAAAAGGGTTTGGTATATCATGAATTATATGAAAATCAATGGCTGTTTCAAAGCTGTTCAATTAGGGGATCAAAAGGCAGCAAACTTTTGGCTTTCTTAACTTGATACTAAAGAGATGCATGTAATGCTGGAATCTACTTTAGTTCTGCTCCGATGTCCTTGTATAAATGTTCTTTCCGTTCAAAAGGTTCAGTTTCAAGTTCCTCGGTCCGGGATTATACAATATGTTCAAGTCTGAAATTATAATGTCTAATGGCTTCGAATTTTGAGATTGCTATAGTAAAATAAAATTTGGCTTTGCTATAGTGTTTTTTTATCTTCGTAAGGAAAATAAACTATAAGGATTATAAAACTCGATTTAGACATAAACACATTTTTATTTTTCATATTAGAAATTATACAATATCATACATAATACTAGCACACTCTTAATATTTAATACAAACTCTTAAATATAATCTCACACTTATAATATCACACACCAATATAAAAAAATTTATGAATTTTTTTTTTGATTTTTTCTTCAAATGAATCTCCCCTTTTATAGCTGCAGAAGATGTATAATTTGTGCTTTCTAGGATGATGATGTGTTACATAACAGGAACAGGTAGATTGGTGGAGATGCATTTTAGGTTTATGAGCTGCATTCTTTTGATGGAAGATTTCATTGTAGGCATAGATAGGTAATAATTATTTTAGGACGATGAGGTGTAAACTATTAACTATCGAATTTATTATTCTCCAATATCAAGGGCTGCAATTTCATCTTCACTTAGCGAGTTGTTTCCCCCATCTGACATTATATATATTCTTCTCTTTCATCTTCTAACACGAAATGTTCTTCTTGGCATTGTGTTTCTAGAAAATGTTTGATCATTGTTATCTTTTTGGTATAACTTTCATATTGAGAAAGAAAGTCATATAACAATATTGTCTTGTCTTCTTGAATTGAACAACAAATTCCAATCTTAATTACTTTGGTAATAAATTCACCTTCAGCCTGATGTCTTTCCTTTCCCCCCGAAAATTTCATCTTATCAAATATTTCGAATTCGTATTGAGGAAATTCGGTGACTTCGTGAAGTTCCCAAATTTGAACTGATGGATAAATACAGATATATTGTCTTTCTTTCCAAATGCTCCAGATTCTAAATAAAAATATTTGAAATTTGCTTGCATGTTCAAGAACTTTTGATTTGTAGATTTCTGGGATGTAATCTAAAAAGTCTTTAAGATAATTTGTGTTTACACATATTTCATGAATGAACCCTTTTAAATATGTTCTTTATATTTGGAAATGTCATTAAAACATGTCAAAATCCTTGGTCTTTCATTTTTGTTTTTAATTAAATATTCTTTTTCAATGAGCTTAGTAATCTCCGTATATTCAAGTTGGGTAAAAAAAAGTAACCGACTTTCACCAATAATCTGTTGTTGGTATAAAGAGATCATTTCTTGAACTCTTTTTTCAACATTCATCTCTTATGCTTTCTTATTTTCAAGATAACATAATTTAAGTAATTCAAGAAAATCTTGAATCCTTAAATTTAGAAGATCATTTGTATCTATCCGAGACATTATTTTTTTCAGTTCTTTTTCTTCAACAGACGTGCCATTGAATAATTCTGCTTCTTTTGCATCAAGCGCTTCACTTCTTGATATATTGCAAAATTGTAAAAGTTTGGATATCTAGGTTTGTATATCATATATTGTTTTATCCCTATTAGCTCTGTACTGTATTATGTCCCAAAATGATTTCTCAAGTTGAGAAAGCCAAAAGTTTACTGCCTTTTGATCCCCTGATTGAGCAGCTTTGAAACAACCATTGATCTTTTCATATAATTCAGGATCTCCTTCTTTCATTTGCATAATGTACCATTCTTTTAAAATTGTTTTAGCATAAGATTATTGTATTCCTGTTGAAGTAAAAGCATTTTCTTTATTTTGAACCTATTTATTCATTTGCACCAGCTTAGTTTGAAAGTTGGAATTGTATGTTGGATAATTTCCTTTCCTTTTACTGATGTAGATGTTCTGATAGAAGCTTGCTTTTTATTTGATGTTGAAGTTTCTATGGAGACTTGTTTTGTCTTTTTTGGCGATGTAAATTGTTGAAAAACTTGCTGTCTTTTCATTTCTTCCATGATTATGTCAATTTTGTCCATAGTTCATGCCTTAATATTAGTCGAGCCTTAATTAATGAATTAATGAGATTATTTAGAATATTAATAAGAAGGAGGATATATAAGGAGGGAAAAGTAGGAAAAGGGCACATTTCCTTTACATAAACCTTCTCATTCTCATCCTTCCTCACTTCATCCATACAAACGAAATTAAACGAGCAAGGCCGTCCATTAACAAGAGCTTTAGGAGGAAGAAAAGCTAAAGAAACCAAATCTAAAGCTTAGGGGAATCAAATCAACATTCAAATCTCAAGTTCCTTTATCAAATCAACATAAATACTAATTATGCATCTCAAGTTTTATCTACTATTTTTGGTTTTAAGTATGAACTTAAATCTTTTGCTTGTATTATGCCATGTTTTAATTGTTTGGATGATTGTATGCTTGAATAAAAAAATTATAGGGTTTATTATGCAATTATTGAATAGGTTTAAGTGTGAAAATCTAGTTTTTTTATACCAAATCGACTTGAATTTCTGATATGATGTTAAAAACATTATTTTAGAAACGGTTTTCAATTCGTAATTTTCTAAGCAAGTATGAATTTTATTATGAATCTTATAAGTGGAGAAAATGATTTATTTCGTGTTTTAATTGCTAAACATAATTAAATAATGTTTTTGACATCGAAACTTTTATATGTTAAATAATATATAAAATCTGAATTATCGTGATTTTTAGGAAATTTTCCTAGGCTATTATGATTTATTAAGCTAGAAAGGCTTAATAATTATATTAAGAAATTATTATAAAATAATAGGTTTGCAAATGTTTTGGGAGTGATATTTCTAGTTTATGACAGATTTCAGAAAAGTATTTGATAAAAAAATTGTTATCCAATAAGATTTTGACAAATAAAAGGAGTTGATGAAAAGGATTTACTTTTAATAGCAAAATATCAGTTTTTACGTTCATTACGACAGTGCTGTGCCGAAGTCATTGTTGCCGCCTTCCATCTTTCCGCGTTCAAGGTCTTCAACATCAACCAATGATGATACATATGATACTAGTTATAGTTGTTATGGAATGAATCGATCCTGATTGGAGGGCGAAGCAAAGCATCGAAGTCGACACCATGAGCTTCGACATGAGCAATGCCACCTATATCTTTACGCACTTTGACGTTGCATGTTTCCTTGCTGCGTGTCTTTAGTGTCGAAACCAATCCCTTAAGACCTTGACGGCGCTTGTTTTCTTATTAGTTATAATGACTCCGCATTTACCAACTTCGACTCTACCGAGGCCGAGTTTTCTATAAAGGCGACAACGTCACTGTTTTGTATCGGTTATATAGTAAGGCCGCATTTTTTGTAAGACATTAATGCCGATATTCATCAATGCTGCCTTAATTAAGTTTTAATGTTTATCTTGAGTAAACCAACGACGACACCACTTAAAATCGACAACCTATACATGTGAAGTAAACTATTTTGGCTCTATGGCCTTATACACTATTAATTAAGGGTTTAACATGATTTTCGATATTTAAGAGGGGCGATGACCCTTAGTGGCGAAGTTGAAGCCGAATTTTATCAATTTAATAGTTTATTAAATTTGGCTTTATAGCCTATGATTTTAAGGTGCTTCAACCTCTAAGTGACTTCGAACTTCATCAATATTATTTTATAAAAGCATATATCATGGCATAAATATTTTGGACACGGTAAAAGACTATATTTTCCTTGTTTTAAAGTATGATTTCAAGGATTTAATCATTTACATAGGTTATGTTTTCAAGGAAATAAAAAGGGTATTTAGTCCAGAATTTTACCAAAGATTTATTGTTCTTATCACCTTTAGATAAACCGTGATAGGACGGATTGACTCAGAGATTAGAAAACCAGATGAACTTCAACTGTTAGCCTCTAGCTGTATAAAACCGAAATTCCAGTGCATAGGGTTTTGTCACGGGCAAGACTAAAAGTAGGTTTACGCACATAACGAAATACACAAAGATGAGGTAGGTTATTAGTTAGCCCACAAAACCATTAGGATCAGAGTGACCTGAGGAATAGAAAGTTTCGGACAGGCCATCCAGTTTCCTTCTAACAGTAAGTTAGAAAATTTGTCATATCTGGTAGGCCCGAGTCAGTCATTTTCGTTTGGGCATTATTCTGTTTTGTTTTCTAAGATATTTTTATCATTTATGCCACTTTTTATTCTTGGTTATTACACATGGAGTAGGAAATGAATCAATGTTGTGCTTTACTTTTGTAAAGCAAAAAGTATAAGCTAGTGGTTGTAGATTCGAAACTTAACCCTACCAGAAAACTATTGTTTGCGTAAGTGCAATAAGGGGTACCGTGTTCAGGCGTAAATTTTTAAGTCAAAATTAACTAAGAATTAAAAAACTAGTTTTGATAAAGATTATATCCTGAAAACAATTAATGGAATAATGCTCAAGAATTTCAAACATGAGTGGAAATTAAATTATTATTCTAGACGCTCACAAGTGAAATGAATAATATGAGCATATTGTTCATCTTCCTACACAAGAAAATATCAAAAATGGAATTTACAATTATATTATACATCTTTTACAACAAATAAACATTGAAATAAAAAACTAAACAAAGAAGAAAAACAAACGAAATTCACTGGTTTTAATCAAAAAAGTCCAGCAATCCACTGGATGAATAGTATTAAAATGGCCAAATATTCAACTAAAGAAAAAAATAAAATAGATGTTGATGATATTGATCCAATACATTACGGAAATATTCTTTCTCTTCAAGAAAAAGAAATAACAAGAGAAATTGAAAGTACAGAGTTTATTCTTACTATGAAAAATATATTTCAACAATGAATTATTTTGATGGATCAGGAAAAGATTATTATAAAATTAATACTAGTGAAACGGAAAGTGCTTTAGCCTTAAGGAATCCAGATTTTCAATCAACAGTAAATATTCCGCCAATAAATGCACAACCACTTCAAACGGATGTTGAAATGTCTGACCCTGATGAAAGCGTTTATAATAATAATTACGAAGGTGTTCGCAATGATCCTTACGCTGAAATTCTTAGACATAGTACGAAAGCTGATTGGATTAGATATCATTCTTCGTGAAGAAAATTTAAAGATTTATATGAAGGTCATTCCTCTTCAGATTATAATTTAACATTTAATATAAATAGAATCCCACATAGGTAAATTAAAAAATATGTTAATACATGGTTACAACATATGAGAAGAGTAATATATATATTACCACCAATAATGAATACCTTTGAATTTTTACATTATGCAACAAGTTATTGGACATGTGATGTCTTGGTATGACTAAGAAATATTGAAAAAATAAATCCAAAATATTTACAACAAGTAAAAAATGGAGGGTCAAGCAAAAGGCCCTTGCAGGCTTATCAAAATTATTACAGTAGACTTTACTAATGGAATACTAACAGAAGATGATAATTGTGAAAAACAATTATTACAAATATAGTTATGTGATATTTATATGTTAGAAGAATTTACTGCAAAATACATAGGATTAATATACAATTTAACAACTAATGGACAAAAGGTTTTTTGATTAAAAGCATTTTTCACAAAAATCACTTACCCATGGGATAATATTATAAAAGAAAGATACGATATCCTTAGAGGTTCTCAGGTAGATGATAATCATAGTACCGGGTTACTAAAAAAAGCTTGCATGGAAACTATGGAAAAAGTTTGTGAACAGGCAAAAGCTCATAAACAAATGAAGAAAATAAAAAATTCTAAACTTGGATTGTCTTGTTGTTTTAAATATGCAGAAGATATAAATGTTTGATTTGGCTGTCCTCCAGAACACGGTAAGAAATATAAACCTAAATATTCTAAATAAAAAAAGAAACCAGAATATAGGATGACAAGAAAAAAATGGAAACCAGGGTATAGAAAGAAAGAAAATAAATTTTATAAAAGGAAATTTATTAAAAAGAAATTTAAGAAAGGATGTAAATGTTTTAAATGTAATAAAGAAAGACATTATGCTAATGAATGTCCAACAAATATAAAAAGTATAATCTTAACAGATATAGAAAAATATGGTATAAATATTGGTACTATGGAAGATATAACAAGTGAGGATAATTCCTCAATTTATGAAATTGAATTGATTTATTCAGCCATGTCAAATGATTCAGAAGAAAATAATTTGGAAGATGAGAAAATTAACTCATCATTCAAAAATTTTAAGATTAATGTGATAACAATTAATCAAACACATAATCAGATTAAAATCATACCATTAACCAATTATGCAATCCTCCCAAAAAGGAAAAATTAAACCCTACAGGATATACATTATATGAAGGGAAAAATATTAACCTTAAAAGATATCGTACAACGGAGATTTTTTTAGGTTTAATAATAGGAATCCCATTAGGATACTTTGGATTAATTCATAATATTCCTAGGCATACAAGAGAGAATATTTTTATAACACATGGTCTAATAGAATCACTTTCAAAAAATAATGTTTCTATTTTTCTAAAAAAACACTAGTTTAGAAGATAGTGATTACATGATTGGACAAGGAAGTCCAATTAGATTACTTATGATACATAAATACGAAGATCTTCTGATAATAAAAGAAGACCTTTATGACCAAGAAACATGTACTCCATTAGGTACTTCTTTATCTCAAACTTCAAGAAATAAAGAAACATATCATAAATAATGAATTTATATGAACACATTTACATCTAAAGAAATTACAAATCCTAATATTCAAGATAGTACTGGCGAACAATTTATTATTATAGATGAAGATCTAGAAAAATTAAAAGAAGCATTTCCTCATTCAGATAAAAAAGAAATCTACAAACTTATATCTTTTAGATCTAAATTTCTAAATCAACATACATATATATTTGAACGTATACAAGGAAATATAGAATTAAAACGGGAAGAAGATTTCACTTCAATAAGTGTTTTAAATAAAGAAAAAACAAAAAAATTAAAACAAAAATATCCAAGAATGAAATATCTACATATAGGCTTAATACAACTAAAAATAACTGGTCTTTTTAGATCTGGTATTGATACTCCGATAATGATTGTTTGCATGGATGAAAGAATTACAAATAATTCTTTAAATAGTATTATTGGAGGAGCAAAATCTAACCTAGCGAATAAACTGTTTAGGGTAAATGTACATCATATTTTTGTATTAGTCTTGCAGATCAAAATATTGATAAAGCTTGTTCATTATCAGTTAGTCTACAAAATATTGAACTCCTACCGGCTCCAAAGTTTTAGGGATACAATGAGAACAATGTATAACTTTAAATGACACATTCGCATTTAAATCAATAGCACATAAGCAATTTATTAAACTATATGAAGTTGGATTATGAAAAACAATCCAACCAGAATTAGTTGATATAAAACAGCTAAAATTCGACAATGAAATACAAGCTTTTATAAAATCTCTCAAACCAAAAATAAATATGCCGATAGAATATTTTACAACATCGGGAAATTCTATTTCCACAATTACAAAAAATAAAAGAAAATCCTTCTGCGAATATGTTACAATGATCACAATCAGTCCATGAGTTAGCAGATGTAGAACTTGTTAGAACCACTATTCTATGGTTTCGATGACAACAACTATACACATATATATAGCTTATTTACTTGCAGGAAAAATCTTCAGAGGTAAGAAGATATTTCAACAAAGGAGAAGAATCATCAAAGCTAATGATAGTACTATTATTTGTCTAGATATAATTGTAAAATCTCCTTTTAGTAGTATCGTTTTAACTTAAAGCATTTGGACGCACAAAGTTTATAAAATCCTAAAACTGCAAATGTCAGACGTCTGACCTTATATATCAGACGTCTGATTTAGGTCTTTGATTTTTAACCGCACTATACACAGACGTCTGCCCAGTTTTTCCAAACGTCTGAGCATAAGTTCTGTTTAAAAAATTTACAGCAGCTCATACATCTGTGAAAATGCCCCAAACATCTGTGCTGAGTAAAGGGCCTTATTTCGGAACAGGCATCTTCTTCAAACAAAGAGGCATTTTCGCAACTCTTCATCATATCTCTTCTCTATCGACAGATGCAACTTTTTGAATGAATAAACAAACCTAAAAGATACTACTCTTCATTATAACTCTTCATTCTCTATAAATATGCAAAGATTTTTTAGATTAAACTCACCTAACCTTTCTGAATCTTTTGTCTATTTTCCTTTGCATACTATATTTCCAAGAGCTAACAATATTCATCAATTCTACTTCCTAAAATCAAAATCTCAAATACACATATTACCAAAAGGAGATTATAGGAAGATTTGTACAAAGCAGTCAAAATTCATGTTTTCTATAGCACATTCTTGTTATAAAAGAAACTATTGTATCTAGCCTATTCCTCCAGGAAAAGCGAGGATTGTTTATTAGTGAAAGCCGAAGAGGAGCTTCATGACTGGACGTAGGACGGAAGGTCCGAACCAGTATAAAAACTCTGGTGTGATTGTTCTTTACTGTTATACTTTATTTACTATTCATAAGTTTGTATCTTAGTATACTTGCATATTTGATATACATATACGATCCATAGTTTTTATCATTTAATATCAGAGCAAGGTTATTTCAATTCACAGTAACTCGTAATTGAAAACATATTTAATATGGCAAGTACATTTCAAGAAGGACAATCAACTGCACGACCACCACTATTCACAGGTTCAAATTACGCCTACTGGTCTACATGTATGCGTATTTTTATGGAAACAAAGGGCTTAGAAATTTGGCAAGCTACACAAGTTAAATACGTAGAACCAGAACCAAATATAAGCACTTGGACAGATGCCCAAAAGACCACAACAACAAACAATGCTAAGGCTATGAATGTTCTATTTTGTTCACTTGATAAAAACGAATTTTCACGTGTCATGTTGTGCACGACAGCATATGATATATGGCGTACATTACAAATCACTCATGAAGGCACAAACAAAGTTAAGAAAACAAAGATTTCTATTTTACAAAATCAATTTTACTCATTTAAAATGAAAGCAAACGAAACTATTGGTGACATGTATGCTAGATTTCAAACCATTCAACATGATCTTATGGCACTAGGAGTTAAATTTACAGATTTTGATTTAGTTACACGTATCTTAAATTCTAATTTGATGAATGAATGGGAATTAAAAGTACTGGCCAATGAAGAAGCAAATGACTTACCTCAACTAAAAGTTAAAGAATTGATAGGGAATTTAATGTCATACGAATGAAATCTGCATACAAGGAAAGAAAAAAACAATGAAAAGAAAAATAAGCTTTTCAAGCCAATGATAGTAACTCAGACTTAGATGAAGAAGAAATTGTTTTTATTGCCAAAAATTACAACAAATTCAAGAAGATGACAAGATCCCAAAATGGAGGAAATTCAAGTTCGTCCAATCAAACTTCAATCAAATGCTATGTGTGTGACAAGTTTGGACACATGAAGAAATAATGCCCAGAGCTTAAAATGACAAAAAGGAAGACAAGTTTGAAAAATTCAAGAAAAAGAAAAGAGCATTTCAAGTAACATGAGATGATTTCGATTTTTCATCATCTTCAGAAAGTGATAGCGAGAGTGACTCAGAACAAGCAAATGTGTACTTTATGGAAAATATTGAAGATGTACAACCTGAACTTACTTATGATGAATTAATGGAAATTAGTATTGAATTAGATGACACATATAGAGAAACTGAAAAGCAAAATAAAGAATGTGTTGCCAAAATTAATCGTTTAGAACAGGAGATAAGATTATTAAAAGATGAAAAAACAATTTTAGAAGAAGAATTAGAAACTTCACAAGAGAAGTATAAGAATGTATCTATTCAAAATGAGTCTTTATTATGTGATATAGGAAAATTTAAACTAGAAAATGATGAGATTAGAAAAGAAAATGTTGTATTAAAGAATGATGTAGAAACATTAAAATCTAATATTTCTCATCTTTCTGATAAGTTAGACAGGATTACTAACAATGTTTCCAAATTTAATAAAGGAAAGCAAGAGTTGGATAACTTGATCAAAATTTCAAAACCTTTTGGAAATCGAAATGGACTAGGATTTAAGAAATCTTCAATATAGAAAAACTCTAGTTCACTATATAAGAAGTTTAAGAAGTCAGATATTGTAGGAAAGAAACCTAATACTAAAATAATTAAAATATGGATTCCGAAATCCAACAACAAACTAATTAGACAAAAACACATAGATAGTTACCTAAAAAATGTTTATAACAAAAATTATCCTTTTAAGGGTCCCAAACCCATTTGGGTAGGCAACCGTCTCTTTATAACATTTAGGACCCTAACAAAAGGAAGAGGGTACCAACTAAACTGTTTTTATCTTGCAAGTACTCGAAAGAAAATCTAATAGCAAGGAGAAACAGATACTCGACAATGGATGCTCCAAACATATGATTGGAAATGCACATATGTTTTCAAATATAACATACAAAGATGGCGTTACTGTAACGTTTGGCGACAATTCAAAAGGATTTGTCATAAGAATTGGAGATGTCATCAATGTTGGTATGTCTACTATTACTGTTATTACAAATGTTCTCTTAGTTAAAAACTTAAAACATAATCTTTTAAGCATTAGTCAACTTTATGACAAAGGTTTTAAAATTGATTTTGAAAAGGATAAATGCAATAAATATGATCAAGATAACAATCTTATTTTCGAAGGTTTAAGAAAAAGAAATATCTATGTTTTAAATATGAAATTTAATAACTTAAATAATTTATGTCTAGCCACAAATTTTAATGACCCTTGGATTTGGCACAGAAGATTGTGTCACATAAACTTTAAATCCTTAAACAAACTTGCTAAACACAATTTGGTTGGAGGACTTTCTAGAATAAATTATAAAGTTAGAAATTTATGTGATGCATGTCAATATGGAAAATTGAAAAAGAGTTCTTTTAAATCAAAAAAGGAATTTATACCAAACATTATTTAGAATTATTACACCTTGATTTATTTGGACCTACTCAAATAAGATCAATAAATCATAACAAATATGTATTTTTATTGTAGATGATTTTTCACGTTATACATGGACGTTATTTCTAAAACATAAAAGTGACACTTTTGAAATGTTTAAAATTTTTACTAAAAGATTTAAAAATCTAACGAATCTTAAAATAAAGAGTATAAGAAGCGATCATGGAGGTGAATTTGAAATGAAATTTTTGAAAATTTTTGTAACAAAAAGGGAATTTCACATAATTTCTCATTTCCACGAACACCACAACAGAATTGTGTTATCGAAAGAAAAAATCGTACACTATAAGAATGTGCACGAACTATGCTTAACAATAGTAATCTACCAAAGAACTTTTGGGCAAAAGCTGTAGCTACTGCTTGTTATGTATTAAATCGTGTTACTTTACGCCCATTAACTAAAACTACTTGTTATGAAATGTTTTTTGGTAAAAAACCAAAAGTTTCGTATTTTCGAATATTTGGTTCGAAATGTTTTATATTAAATACTAAGGATAATCTTACTAAATTTGATTCAAAAGCTTACGAAGGTATCTTTATTGGATACTCGGACCGAAGCAAAGCTTATAGAATATTTAACAAACGTACCAATACTATTAAAGAAAGTTTACACGTTTCCTTTGATGAAATTTTTTCTACTACTAAAAACAATGACGATGATGAGTTACTACAACCTTCGAAAAATACTTCAAATATACAAAACAATAATGCAAATTTAATTGATAATAATGCACTAAGATCACCACCTCGTATATTGAAAACCATCCAATTAATAATATAATTGGTGATTTAAATACAAGAGTTTCTACAAGACATCAATTAAACCAAATGAGCCACGTTGCCGTTATTTCAAATTTTGAACCTAAAAATTATAAAGAAGCTTCAAAAGACAAATCATGGATTATAGCAATGTAAGAAGAATTAAATCAATTTAAAAGAAATGAAGTATGGGAACTTGTACCAAGACCCACAATCAATCTGTAATAGGAACAAAATGGGTATACAAGAATAAAACTATTGAAGATGGAAACATTATACGTAATAAAGCAAGACTAGTAGCTCAAGAATATAATCAAGAGGAAGGCATTGATTTTGAAGAAACTTTCGCTCCAGTTGCTCGTCTAGAGGCAATACGTACGTTACTTACTTTTGCATGTCATAATAACTTTCAACTTTTTCAAATAGACATAAAAAGTGCTTTTCTAAACGGTTATATAAAAGAACAAGTATATGTTGAACAACCCCCATTGTTTGTACATGAAAAATTCCCTGAACATGTCTATAAACTAAAAAGGCACTATATGGTTTGAAACAAGCACCTCGTGCTTGGTACGATAGACTTAAAACTCATTTAATAAATTCAGGTTTTTAAGTTGGAAAAATAGATACAACTTTATTCATAAAATGGAACCAAAATAATATTTTAGTTGTCCAAATATATGTTGATGACATAATATTTGGATCAACAAACGAAGAACTATGCAATGAGTTTTCAGAAATTATGAAAAATGAATTTGAAATGTCACATATGGGAGAATTAAATTTTTTCTTAGGATTACAAATTAAACAATTAGACAATGGTATTTTTATTAATCAAGAAAAATATTTTCAAAATTTATTAAAACGTTTTGGGATGGATAAAAGAACTAGTAAACCAACTCCCATGAGTACATCTACACATTTAGACAAAGATGAAAAAGGTAAAGATTTTGATCAAAAAATGTTTCGAAGTATAATAGGATCTCTTTTATACTTAACGGCTAGTAGACCCGATATTATGATGAGTGTGTCTATGTGCAAGATTTCAAGCACAACCTAAGGACTCACACTATCGAGCAGTTAAACGTATTCTACGATACTTATCTCGGACTTCAAATTATGGATTTTTCTATCCTAAAGTCAGCTCTTTTGAACTAGTATCCTACAACGATGCGGATTTTGGCGATTGTAGAACTGATAGAAAAGGTACGAGTGGCACCTGTCACTTTATCGATCAGTCACTAGTTTCGTGGTTTAGTAAAAAAACAAAATTATGTCTCTCTTTCAACATGTGAAGCAGAATATATTGTTGCCACTCTAGCTTGTGCGCAAGTAATATATATGCAACAAACTCTTAGAGATTACGGAAAAATTATAAACAAATCTCCAATCTTTTGTGAAAACACTAGTGCTATAAATTTAACAAAAAATCCAGTAAACCATTCAAGAAAAAACATATGGACATTCATTATTTTTTAAGAGATAATGTCGAAAAAAAACAATAACTCTAGAATTCGTTAGCACCGAAAATCAAATTGCCGATATTTTTACAAAACCTCTGAGCGAACAAATATTTATTAAACTCCGTTGTGATCTCGGCATTGTATCCCAACATGATATATAAACTAGTTAATCCTTTCTACATCAAGTCTTTTATGCTAAAAACATTACAGTTATCTTTCTCTCTGGCTAAAAACCATCAAGTTTTATGACCTTTATTTTTTTATCATCCTCTATTTACCACTACTTTCTTAACAAACAAAACAGACTATCTTTTAAAAATAGAAAACCTCAAACGTATATATAGTTGTGAAAACTTCACAACAGAACGCACTCAAAATTTTCTAATATACATATTTTTCCCAACTAAAAGAATTTTTTTTTTCAAAATGTCTTTCGACCACGACTCCAGTTACTCTGCCATTGACTACACTTCACTATCATCAGGAAGTACGTATACTTCCCCTTCCAAAGAAACGCCTGAATCATTTCCCTCCCTCAACATTATTTCATCTCCTACATATCATACTTGCTACTCTCCGAAAGGAAAGAAAGCCAAATATGGAATTAACCTTCAAACATCCTCCCTTTCCGACAAGGCTGACGAGATCCATTATTACTAAAAGGAAATGATGGATGTAAAAAAAGAGATGTATTACGAACAAAGATGCCAAGGAGCTCATCTAAATTTTCTTGAAAAATGAATCCTTACAATTTGTGGACATTCACCTACAAAGGATTGCGTTCATGTACGTTCTCCTCGTATAAAGGAAACTCCTCCACGAGCGCATCGGGTCACTCCATGACAATTATGGGGAGAAGGGACGTCAGAAGCACAACCCAGTCCTGTGCCTCCTTACTGGTCCCCACTTCAACCATTAAACGAGCGTACTAAGGATGAACAAACCTCTTGGGAAAAACCAAACAATTCTTCAAATGAAAGAAGTATGGATCTTATATTTATATCAAATATGCAAGTATACTAAGATACTAACTTATGAACTGTAAATAAAGTATAACAGATAGAACAATCACACCAGAGTTTTTATACTGGTTCGGACCTCCCGTCCTACATCTAGTCTTGAAGCTTCTCTTCGGCTTTCAGTAATAAACAACCCTCGCTTTGCCTGGAGGAATAGGCAAGATACAATAGTTTCTTTTATGACAAGAATGTGCTCTAGAAAACACGAATTTTGACTGCTCCGTACAAATCTTCCTATAATCTCCTTTTGGTAATATGTGTATGTGAGACTTTGATTTTAGGAAGTAGAATTGATGAATATTGTTAGCTCTTGGAAATATAGTATGCAAAGAAAAATAGACAGAAGATTCAGAAAGGTTAGGTGAGTTTAATCTAAAAAATCTTTGCATATTTATAGAGAATGAAGAGTTATAATGAAGAGCAATATCTTTTAAGCTTGTTTATTCATTCAAAAAGTTGCATCTGTCGATAGAGAAGAGATATGATGAAGAGTTGCGAAAATGCCTCTTTGTTTGAAGAAGATGCCAGTTCAGAAATAAGGCCCGTTACTCAGTACATACATCTGGGCATTTCACAGACGTCTGAGCTGCTGTATATTTTTTAAACAGAACTTATTCTCAAACGTCTAGAAAACGGGGCAGACGTCTGTGTATAATGCAGTTAAAAATCAGAGACTTAAATCAGACGTCTGATATATAAGGTCAGACGTCCGACATTTGCAGTTTCAGGATTTTATAAACTTTGTGTGTGCAAATGCTTTAAGTTAAAACGATACTACTAAAATGAGATTTTACAATTATATCTATACAAATAATAGTACTATCATTAGCTTTGATGATTCTTTTCCTTTGTCGAAATATCTTATAATCTCTGAAAGCTTTTCCTGCAAGTAAATAAGTTATATATATGTGTATACTTGTTGTCATCGAAACCTTAGAATAGTGGTTCTAACATTCTCCCCCTTTTTGATGATGACAACTATACATATGTCTCCCTCTGAATCGATTTCTCCCCCTATAAATATGTAAGATGATATTTCTCCCCCTTTGACATTATCAAAAAGAACAGTAAAAAAATCACAGACTTCATAACAGAGAGAGTTTTAATACAACAAATAGTCTAGAAAGAGAAAAAGAGCAATAGATACATAAGTAGAAATGATAATCAATAAAAAAAACAAATTTACTGATACCCATAATATCCGTAGAATCTGAAGGAGTCTTCATTGGTTGAGTCTTGTTGCCACTGAGTTTGATCAATATTCTCGTCATTCTCTTGAATAGCTAGACCCTGAAAAGATGTGTAATAGTCATAGTCTTGAGGATCTTGTGACATATGATGTTCTTCGGAATGATAAGATAAGCCTTCGCTTTCCTCGTTGTTAAGACATATTTGTTCTTTGCTCGGACGATGTTGCGGTACCTCTAAAGGTCCTGCTCCTGTAGAAGGTCCGGCATGAATGACCGGTGCAGTTGGTGGAGCAGGAGAAGGTGAGACGATGACCGAGACGAAGATCCACCCTGAACCTTTCGAAGAACTTTACCAAATGTTGTAACATGTTTTTATAATGTCTTCTCGACCTTTGTCATGCGAGTAGAGAAAGAGCGTTCTAGCCGAGACATTTTCTTGTCAAGCACCTTTTGATTTAAGGAGAGTAGTTGTTGATTTTTAAGTGCAATATCGTGGAAATTCTCTCCAGGACCTGCAGATATCCTAGCTTCTTGTATTTCGGAGACGGAGTAATATTCTATAGCGGTTGAAGCTCTAGTAGGTTGTGAAGGTCGAGTTAGAGGTGCTTGTTGTTGTTGTATTGGTGGAGGTTGATATTGGGTAAAAGGAATAATGGCCGGTGGTACTTCCGGAAGATGCATTAAAGGTAGGAATCGAATTCCACTGTCTTTGACATGTATTTCTTCATATTGTGAAAGATATGAAGGAATTCCTAATATTCGTAAAATTCGCATAATATATGGGGCATAGATAATTCTACGACAAGATGGAGTCAAAAAGCTTTTAATTTGGTCAAAGATATATTAAGCCTAATTGACTTTTATGTGACCAAAAATAGCTTATAATGCCTTATGATCATTGTCGTATACTTGCTCATGACTTCCTAGTCAGAGAATGACAGTATTTATTATCATTCGGTTCAAGAGACGAGCTTGTGGATGGAAATTTGATGGTTTTAATTTTCGTGAGTCACCCTCCCAAATTAGATGAGTAATAGCATCTCAGGGGGCATTACGTTTGTCAGGAATTTCCTGTAAACATGTTCCTTCATGTGGACAATTTAGCATTTGACCAATTATTTCAACATTTAGCTTAATAACATGACCATATACACTTGTCCATATCCAATTTTCATTGTTAGTTGGATTCCAAATAGCAAGTGAACAAAGATTGATGAAAAAGAGAAACACTGCAAGTTGATCGATATTACCCGAGTTGATATCATAATTGATTAAATGAAAAGGACCTGCTTCCGACAGTAGATCATCAGCATCATAGTGAGAAAATCTTCGAAGAGGATAGAATGGACCAATATGAAATGGCTTTTTCTCGAGTTCCTGAAGTCTTTGTCGTCCAGTCGGTTTCTCTAGAATCCATTCTTCAATGTGATGATCAGTGACAAAATTTTGGGTTGGAGGTTGAGAGCTTTGCCATGTAGATGGCTTGCGGCGTTTAGAAACTGGATTTCTTGGTTTAGGAGCCATGCAATGTGAGCAATTGGAGGAAAAAAATATTTGGAGATGTAGGGTTTGGTGTTGAGCTGAAGAATTGACCGGTAGATAAAAAAAGAAAGTGGAAAAGATAATCTATAGAGGAATGGAAAAGTAGGTTTAAAGTACGTCCAGACGTCTGATAGTATGTGAACAGGCGTCTGACAGTATGTGAACAGACGTCTGAAAGATGAGGGTTTAGAAAACAGTGTTGGAGGATAGACGTACGGAAGGTTTCGACAGATGTCTGTCTATATGATCTATGTATTCCAGAGAATGTATACAAACGTCTAGGTACATATGCAGACGTCTGTGCTGAAGCGTTGTGAAAAAATTTAAGAACAGAGGTTTTAACAGACAGTTGAAATTTTGCGTAGACATATGTGCAGAAAGGGTAAAAAAGTCCAGTGATTATTATCAAACGTCTGTTATTTTGGCAGACATCTGTGTTAAAATGAGTAAACAATCGGGGATATACAACAGATGTCTGGTTTACGTGTTAGACGTATGTGCTACATATACAAAGAAAAATTGATTTTGCATAAATATTTCAGGTGTTTGGTATATAAGGGATGGAAGGTATTTTCAACCAGGATCAGACGACTGTTCCAAATTATCAGATGTCTGTTTTGGTAAAAAATATTATTTCTTAAACTTTAACATCTGATAAATATTTTATTGATTGATGCAAGATAATACAAATAATTATAAAACCTAGACAAATTATTATTTAGGGGAGCTTGAAGAATTGCTTGGTTTTTCCCAAGAGTTTTGTTCATCCTTAGTATGCTTGTTTAATGGTCGAAGTGGGGACCAGTAAGGATGCACATGACTGGGTTGCGCTTCTGACGTCCCTTCTTCCCATAATTGTCGTGGAGTGACCCGATGCGCTCGTGGAGGAGTTTCCTTTATATGAGGAGAACGTACATGAACGTAATCCTTTGTAGGGGAATGTCCACAAATTGCAAGGATGCATTTCTCAAGGAAATTTAGGTGAGCTCCTTGACGTCTTTGTTCGTAATACATCTCTTTTTGTACATCCATCATTTCCTTTTGGTAATGATGGATCTCGCCAGCCTTGTCGAAAAGGGAGGCTATTTGAAGGTTAATTCCATATTTGGCTTTCTTTTCTTTCGGAGAGTAGCTGGTATGATATGTAGGAGATGAAATAATGTTGAGGGAGGGAGATGATTTAGGCGTTGCTTTGGAAGGGGAAGTATACGTACTTCCTGATGATGGTGAAGCGTAGTCAATGGCAGAGTAAGTGGAGTCGTGGTCGGAAGACATTTTGAAAAGAAAATTATTCTTTTAGTTGTGAAAAATATGTAGATTAGAAAATTTTGAGTGTGTTCTGTTATGAAGTTTTCATGACTATATATATGTTTGAGGTTTTCTATTTTTAAAAGAAAGTCTGTTTTATTTGTTAAGAAAGTAGTGGTAAACAGAGGATGATAAAAAAATAAAGGTCATAAAACTTAATGATTTTCAGCTAGAGAGAAAGATAACTGTAATGTTTTTAGCATAAAAGACTTGATATAGGAAGGATTAACTAGTTTATATATCATGTTGGGATACAATGTCGAGATCACGATAGTGTTTAATAAATATTTGTTCGCTAAGAGGTTTTGTAAAAATATCGGCAATTTGATTTTTGGTGCTAACGAATTCTATAGTTATTGTTTCTTTTTTGACATTATCTCTAAAAAATGATAACGAATGTCTATATGTTTTGTTCTTGAATGGTTTACTAGATTTTTTGTTAAATTTATAGCACTAGTGTTGTCACAAAAAAATTGGAGATTTGTTTATAATTTTTCCGTAATCTCTAAGAGTTTGTTATATATATATTACTTGCGCACAAGCTAGAGCGGCGGCAATATATTCTGCTTCATAAGTTGAAAGAGAGACACAATTTTGTTTTTTACTAAACCACGAAACTAGTGACTGACCGATAAAGTGACAGGTGCCACTCATACTTTTTTTTATCAGTTCTACAACCGCCAAAATCCGCATCGCTGTAGGATACTAGTTCAAAAGAGCTATCTTTAGGATAGAAAAGTCCATAATTTAAAGTCCCAGATAAGTATCGTAGAATACGTTTAACTGCTCGATAGTGTGATTCCTTAGGTTGTGCTTGAAATCTTGCACATAGACACACACTCATCATAATATCGGGTCTACTAGCCGTTAAGTATAAAAGAGATCCTATTATACTTCGAAACATTTTTTGATCAAAATCTTTACCTTTTTCATCTTTGTCTAAATGTGTAGATGTACTCATGGGAGTTGGTTTACTAGTTTTTATATCCATCCCAAAACGTTTTAATAAATTTTGACAATATTTTTCTTGATTAATAAAAATACCATTGTCTAATTGTTTAATTTGTAATCCTAAGAAAAAATTTAATTCTTCCATATGTGACATTTCAAATTCATTTTTCATAATTTCTGAAAACTCATTACATAGTTCTTCGTTTGTTGATCCAAATATTATTTCATCAACATATATTTGGACAACTAAAATATTATTTGATTCCTTTTATGACTAAGGTTGTATCTATTTTTCCAACTTTAAAACCTGAATTTATTAAATGAGTTTTAAGTCTATCGTACCAAGCACGAGGTGCTTGTTTTAAACCATATAGTGCCTTTTTTAGTTTATAAACATGTTCAGGGAATTTTTCATGTACAAACAATAGGGGTTTTTCATCATATACTTGTTCTTTTATATAACTGTTTAGAAAATCGCTTTTTACGTCCATTTGAAAAGGTCGAAAGTTATTATGACATGCAAAAGCAAGTAACATACGTATTGCCTCTAGACGAGCAATTGGAGCGAAAATTTCTTCAAAATCAATGCCTTCCTCTTGATTATATCCTTGAGCTACAAGTCTTGCTTTATTATGTATAATGTTTCCATATCTATGTGTTTTTGTCTAATTAGTTTGTTGTTGGATTTCAGAATCCATATTTTAATTATTTTAGTATTAGGTTTATTTCCTACAATATCTAACTTCTTAAAATTCTTATATAGTGAACTAGAGTTTTTCTGTATTGAAGACTTCTTAAATCCTAGTCCATTTCGATTTCCAAACGGTTTTGAAATTTTGATCAAGTTATCCAAGTGTTGCTTTCCTTTATTAAATTTAGAAACATTGTTAGTAATCTTGTCTAACTTATCAGAAAGATGAGAAATATTAGATTTTAATGTTTCTATGTCATTCTTTAATACAACATTTTCTTTTCTAGTCTCATCATTTTCTAGTTTAACTTTTCCTATATCACATAATAAAGACTCATTTTGAATAGATACATTCTTATACTTCTCTTGTGAAGTTTCTAATTCTTCTTCTAAAATTGTTTTTTCATCTTTTAATAATCCTATCTCCAATTCTAAATGATTAATTTTGGCAACACATTCTTTATTTTTCTTTTTAGTTTCTCTATATTTTTCATCTAATTCAATACTAATTTCCATTAATTCATCATAATTAAGTTCAGATCGTACCTCTTCAATATTTTCCATAAAGCACACATTTGCTTGTTCTGAGTCACTCTCACTATCACTTTCTAAAGATGATGATGAATCGGAATCATCCATGTTACTTTAAATGCTCTTTTCTTTTTCTTGAATTTTTCAAACTTGCCTTTCTTTTTGTCATTGTTAAGGTTTGGGCATTGTTTCTTCATATGTCCAAACTTGTCACATGCATGACATTTGATTGAAGTTTGATTGGACGAACTTGAATTTCCTCCATTTTGGGATCTTGTCATCTTCTTGAATTTCTTGAATTTGTTGTAATTTTTGGCAATAAAAACAATTTCATTTTCGTCTAAGTCTGAGTTACTATCATTGGCTTGAAAAGCTATATTTTTCTTTTCATTGTTTTATTCTTTCCTTGCCTGCAGATTTGCTTCGTATGACATTAAGTTCTCTATCAATTCTTCAACTTTTAGTTGAGATAAGTCATTTGCTTCTTCAATGGCCAATACTTTTCGTTCCCATTCATTTGTTAAAGAATTTAAGATACATGTAACTAAATCAAAATCTGTAAATTTAACTCCAAGTGCCATGAGATCATGTTGAATGGTTTGAGATCTAGCATACATGTCACTAATAGTTTCGTTTGCTTTCATTTTAAATGAGGAAAATTGATTTTGTAAAATAGAAATATTTGTTTGCTTAACTTTGTTTGTGCCTTCATGAGTGATTTGTAGTGTACGTCATATATCATCTGCTGTAGTGCACAACATGACACATGAAAATTCGTTTTTATCAAGTGAACAAAATAGAACATTCATAGCCTTAGCATTGTTCGTTGTTGTGGTCTTTTGGGCATCTGTCCAAGTGCTTATATTTGTTTCTGGCTCTACATATTTAACTTGTTTAGCAGAATATATTGCTGCAGCTCTAGCTTGTGCTCAAGTAATATATAGGAAACAAACTCTTAGAGATTATGGAAAAATTATAAACTAATCTCCAATCTTTTGTGACAACACTAGTGCTATAAATTTAACAAAAAATCCAGTAAACCATTCAAGAACAAAACATATAGACATTCATCATCATTTTTAAGAGATAATCTCGAAAAAGAAACAATAACTCTAGAATTCGTTAGCACCGAAAATCAAATTGCCGATATTTTTACAAAACCTCTTAGCGAACAAATATTTATTAAACTCCATCCTGATCTCGGCATTGTATCCTAACATGGTATATAAACTAGTTAATCCTTCCTACATCAAGTCTTTTATGCTAAAAACATTACAGTTATCTTTCTCTTTAGATAAAAACCATCAAGTTTTATGACCTTTATTTTTTTATCATCCTCTATTTACCACTACTTTCTTAACTAATAAAACACACTTACTTTTAAAAATAGAAAACCTCAAACATATATATAGTCGTGAAAACTTCATAACTGAACACACTCAAAATTTTCTAATCTACATATTTTTCACAACTAAAAGAATTTTTTTCTACTCAAAATGTCTTTCGACCACGACTCCACTTACTCTGCCATTGACTACGCTTCACCATCATCAGGAAGTACGTATACTTCCCCTTCCAAAGCAACGCCTAAATCATCTCCGCACCTCAACATTATTTCATATCCTACATATCATACCAGCTACTCTTCGAAAGGAAAGAAAGCCAAATATGGAATTAACCTTCAAACAGCCTCCCTTCTCGACAAGGCTGACGAGATCCATCATTACCAAAAGGAAATGATGGATGTACAAAAAGAGATGTATTATGAACAAAGACGCCAAGGAGCTCACCTAAATTTCCTTGAGAAATGCATCCTTGCAATTTGTGGACATTCTCCTACAAAGGATTGCGTTCATGTACGTTCTCCTCGTATAAAGAAAACTCCTCCATGAGCGCATCGGGTCACTCTACGACAATTATGGGAAGAAGGGACGTTAGAAGCGCAACCCAGTCATGTGCCTCCTTACTGGTCCCCACTTCGACCATTAAACGAGCGTACTAAGGATGAACAAAACTCTTGGGAAAAACCAAACAATTCTTCAAGCTCCCCGAAATAAAAATTTGTCTAAGTTTTATAATTATCTGTATTATCTTGCATCAATCAATAAAATATTTATCCGATGTTAAAGTTTAAGAAATAATTTTTTTTACCAAAACAGACGTCTGATAATTTGGAACAGTCGTCTGATCCTGATTGAAAATACCTTCCATCCCTTATATACTAGACGCCTGAAATATTTATGCAAAATCAATTTTTCTTCGTATATGGAGCACAGACGTCTAACACATAAACCAGACGTCTGTTGTATATTTTCGATTGTTTACTCATTTTAACACAGACGTCTGCCAAAATAACAGACGTTTGATAATAATCACTGGACTTTTTTTCCCCTTTCAGCACATATGTCTACGCAAAAATTCAACCGTCTGTTAAAACCTCTGTTCTTAAATTTTTTCACAACGCTTCAGCACAGACATCTGCATATATACCCAGACGTCTGTATACATTCTCTGGAATACATAGATCATACAGACAGACATCTGTCGAAACCTTCCATATGTCTGTCCTCCAACACTGTTTCCTAAACCCTCATCTTTCAGACGTCTGTTCACATACTGTGAGACGTCTAGATGTACTTTAAACCTACTTTTCCATCCCTTTATAAATTATCTTTTCCTCTCTTTTTTTCTACCGGCCATTTCTTCAGCTCAACACCAAACCCTACATCCCTAAATTTTTTTCCCTCTAATTGCTCACATTGCATGGCTCATAAACCAAGAAATCTAGTTTCTAAACACCGCAAGCCATCTACAGGGCAAAGCTCTCAACCTCCAACCCAAAATTTTGTCACTGATCATCACATTGAAGAATGGATTCTAGAGAAACTGACTGGATGGCAAAGGCTTCAGGAACTTGAGAAAAAGCCATTTCATACTGGTCCATTCTATCCTCTTCGAAGATTTTCTCACTATGATGCTGATAAACTACTGTCGAAAGCCGGTCTTTTTCATCTAATCAATTATGATACCAACTCGAGTAATATCGATCAACTTGTAGTGTTTCTCTTTTTCATCAATCTTTGTTCACTTGCTATTTGGAATCCAACTAACGATGAAAATTGGATATGAACAAGTGTATATGTTCATGTTATTAAGCTAAATGTTGAAATAATCGGTCAAATGCTAAATTGTCCACATGAAGGAACATGTTTACGGGAAATTCCTGATAAACGTTATGCCCCCGAGATGCTATTACTCATCTAATTTGGGAAGATGACTCACGGAAATTAAAACCATCAAATTTCCATCCACAAGCTTGTCTCTTGAACCAAATGATAATAAATACTGTCATTCCCAGACAAGGAAGTCATGAGAAGGTATACGACGATGATCATAAGGCATTATACGCTATTTTTGGTCACATAAAAGTCAATTGGGCTCAATATATCTTTGACCAAATTATAAGCTTTTGGACTCCAGCTCGTCGTAGCATTATCTATGCCCCATATATTATGCGAATTCTACGAATATTAGGGATTCCTTCGTACCTTTCACAATATGAAGAAATACCTGTCAAAGACAGTAGAATTCGATTCCTATCTTTAATGCATCTTCCGGAAGTACCACCGACCATTATTCCTTTTGCCCAATATCAACCTCCACCAATAAAACTACAACAACAAGCTCCTCAAACTCGACCTTCACAACCTACTAAAGCTTCAACCACTACGGAATATTACTCCGTCTTCAAAATACAAGAAGCTAGGATATCCGCAAGTCCAGGAGAGAATTTCCGCGATATTGCACTTAAAATCAACAACTACTCTCCTTAAACCAAAAGGTGCTTTACAAGAAAATGTTTTGGCTAGAACGCACTTTCTCTACTTGCACGACAAAGGTCGAGAAGACATTAGAAAAAGTTGTCACAAGTTACAACATTGAGTAAAGTTCTTCGAACGATTCGGGGTCGATCTTCGTCTCGGCCATCATCTTCACCTTCCCCTGCTCCACCATCTGCACCAGTCATTCATGTCGGACCTACTACAGGAGCAGGGCCTTCAGAGGTACCGCAACATCGTCCAGGCAAAGAACAAATATGTCTTGACACCGAGGAAAGCGAAAGCTTATCTTATCATTCCAAAGAACAAATATGTCCACATGAAGGAACGCGTTTACAGGAAATTCCTGCCAAACGTTATACCCCCCGAGATGCTATTACTCATCTAATTTGGGAAGATAACTCACGAAAATTAAAACCATCAAATTTCCGTCCACAAACTCGTCCCTTGAACCGAATGACAATAAATACTGTCATTCCCAGACTAGGAAGTCATGAGCAGGTATACGACGATGATCATAAGGCATTATACGCTATTTTTGGTCATATAAAAGTCAATTGGGCTCAATATATCTTTGACCAAATTAGAAGCTTTTGGACTTCAGCTCGTCGTAGCATTATCTATGCCCCATATATTGTGCAAATTCTACGAATATTAGGGATTCCTTCATACCTTTCACATAATGAAGAAATACCTGTCAAAGACAGTGGAATTCGATTCCTATCTTTAATGCATCTTCCGGAAGTACCACCGGCCATTATTCCTTTTGCCCAATATCAACCTCCACTAATACAACAACAAGCACCTCCAACTCGACCTTCATAACCTACTAGAGCTTCAACCGCAATGGAATATTACTCCATCTCCAAAATACAAGAAGCTAGGATATC
This sequence comes from Allium fistulosum, assembly GCA_030737815.1. Classification (NCBI taxonomy): domain Eukaryota; kingdom Viridiplantae; phylum Streptophyta; class Magnoliopsida; order Asparagales; family Amaryllidaceae; genus Allium; species Allium fistulosum. The sequence goes on from JASFAW010000015.1 coordinate 7,864,423, forward strand.
CGTAGGTCCAGGAGAGAATTTCCGCGATATTGCACTTAAAAATAAACAACTACTCTCCTTAAATCAACAAGTGCTTGACAAGAAAATGTCTCGGCTAGAACGCTCTTTCTCTACTCGCATGACAAAGGTTGAGAAGATATTAGAAAAACTTGTTACAACATTGGGTAAAGTTCTTCGAAAGGTTCGGGTCGATCTTCGTCTCGGCCATCATCTTCACCTTCTCCTGCTCCACCATCTGCACCGGTCATTCTTGCCGGACCTTCTACTGGAGCAGGGCCTTCAGAGGTACTGCAACATCGTCCGGGCAAAGATCAAATATGTCTTGACACTGAGGAAAGCGGAGGCTTATCTTATCATTCCGAAGAACATCATATGTCACAAGATCCTCAAGACTATGACTATTACACATCTTTTAGGGTCTATCTATTCAAGAGGATGACGAGAATATTGATCAAACACTGTGGCAACAAGGCTCAACCAATGAAGACTCCTTCGGATTCTGGGGATATTATGGGTATCAGTAAAAATTCTTTTATTGATTATCATTTCTACTTATGTATCTATTGCTCTTTTTCACTTTCTAGACTATTTGTTGTATTAAAACTCTCTCTATTATGAAGTCTGTGATTTTTTTACTATTTTTTTTATAATGTCAAAGGGGGAAAAATATCATCTTACATATTTATAGGGGGGAGCAGTCGATTCAGGAGGAGACATATGTATAGTTGTTATCATCAAAAAGGGGGAGAATATTAGAACCACGGTTCTATGGTTTCGATGACAACAACTACACACACATATATAGCTTATTTACTTGCAGGAAAAGCCTTCAGAGATTAGAAGATATTTCGAAAAAGGAGAAGAATCATCAAAGCTAATAATAGTACTATTATTTGTCTAGATATAATTATAAAATCTCCTTTTAGTAGTATCATTTTAACTTAAAGCATTTGCACACACAAAGTTTATAAAATCCGGAAACTGCAAATGTCAAATGTCTGACCTTATATATCAAACATCTGATTTAAGTCTCTAATTTTTAACTGCACTATACACAGACGTCTGCCCCATTTTTCCAGATGTCTGAGCATAAGTTTTTTTTAAAAATATACAGCAGCTCAAACGTCTGTGAAAATGCCCAGACGTTTGTACTGAGTAATGGGGCTTATTTTCGAACAGGCATCTTCTTCAAACAAAGAGGCATTTTCGCAACTCTTCATCATATCTCTTCTCTATCGACAGATGCAACTTTTTGAATGAATAAACAAACCTAAAAGATAATACTCTTCATTATAACTCTTCATTCTCTATAAATATGCAAAGATTTTTTTAGATTAAACTCACCTAACCTTTCTGAATCTTCTGCCTATTTTCCTTTGCATACTATATTTCCAAGAGCTAACAATATTCATCAATTCTACTTCCTAAAATCAAAGTCTCACATACACATATTACCAAAAGGATATTATAGGAAGATTTGTATAGAGCAGTCAAAATTCGTGTTTTCTAGAGCACATTCTTGTCATAAAAGAAACTATTGTATCTTGCCTATTCCTCCAGGCAAAGCGAGGGTTGTTTATTACTGAAAGCCGAAGAGGAGCTTTGGGACTGGACGTAGGATGGGAGGTTCGAATCAGTATAAAAACTTTGGTGTGATTGTTCTTTACTGTTATACTTTATTTATTGTTCGTAAGTCAGTATCTTAGTATACTTGCATATTTGATATACATATACGATCCATAAACCAAGAAATCTAGTTTCTAAACGCCGCAAGCCATCTACAGGGCAAAGCTCTCAACCTCCAACCCAAAATTTTGTCACTGATCAACACATTGAAGAATGGATTCTAGAGAAACCGACTGGATTACAACGACTTCAGGAACTCAAAAAGCCATTTCATACTGGTCCATTCTATCCTCTTCGAAGATTTGCTCACTATGATGCTGATGAACTACTGCCGGAAGCAAGTCTTTTTCATCTAATCAATTATTTTACTATAGCAATATCAAAATTCGAAGCCTTTGGACTTCATAATTCCAGACTTGAACATATTGCATAATCCTGGACTGAGGAACTTTAAACTGAAACCGAACCTTTTGAATGGAATTAGAACATTTATACAAGGACATCGGAGCAGAATTAAAGTGAATTCCAGCATTACCTACATCTCTTTGGCATCAGAGCCATTCAGGTATTTTTCAGTATGGTTTTCTTTAATATGGTAGCTTAAATTTTTCTCTTGGGCATAATTCTGTTATGATTTTGAAAGAAATTTTTATCATTTATGTTACTTTTATTCTTGGTTATTACTTATGGAGAAGGAAACGTTGTGCTTTACTTTTTTGAAGCAACAGTATAAAGTAGTAGTTGTAGATTCAAAACTTAACCCCACCAGAAAACCACGGTTTGCGTAAGTGCAATAAGAGGTACCGTGTTCAGCCGTAAATTTTTTGAGTCAAAATTAAATAAGAATTAAAAAGCTAGTTTTGATAAAGATTATATTTTGAAAACAATTAATGGAATTTTGTTCAAGAATTTCAAACATGAGTGAAAATAAAATTATTATTTCAAACACTCACAAATGTCATTTTAATTTAAAAATGATCAATATAAGCATATTGTTCATCTTCCTACACAAGAAAATCTCAAAATGGAATTTACAATTATATCATAGAGCTTTTACGAAAAACAAACCCTTAAATATAGGAAATAAAAAAAACTAAACAAAGAAGAAAAACAAACAAAATCCATTGGTTTTAATCGAAAAAGTCCAGCAATCCATTGGATGAATAGTATTAAAATGGTCAAATATTCAACTGAGGAAAAAAATAAGATAGACGTTGATGATATTGATCCAATACATTATAAAAAAATTCTTACTCTTCAAGAAAATAATAATAATAGGAGAAATTGAAAGTACAAAAGTTTACTCTTACTATGAAAAATATGCTTCAGCAATTAATTATTTTAAGTCAAAGGAATTTGATGAATCGGAAAAAGATAGTTATAAAATTAATACTAATGAAATGGAAAAGGCTTTGGCCTTAACAGATTTTCAATCAACAGTAAATATGCCGCCAATAAATGCACAGCCACTTCAAACAGATGTTGAAATGTCTGACCATGAAGAAAGCGTTTATAATAATAATTATGAAGGTGTTCGTAATGATCCTTAACCTGAATTTTTAGACATGGTACGAGAGCTGATTGGATTAGATATCAAAATTGAAAGATTTTTATGAAGATCATTCCTCTTTAGATCATAATTTAAAATTTAATATAGATAGAATGTCGCATAGGAAAATTAAAAAAATATGTTAATACATGGTTACAACATATGAGAGGAGTAATATATCTATCACCACCAATAATGAATACCGTTGAATTTTACATTATGCAACAAATTATTGGATAGGTGATGCCTTGGTATGACTAAGAAATATTGAAAAAATAAATCCAAAATATTTACAATAAGCAAAAAATGAAGGGTCAAAGCAAGAATCCCTTGCAGGCTTATCAAAATTACTATTAGCAGACTTTATTGATGAAATACTAACATAAGATGATAATTGTGAAAAACAGTTATTAAAAATACAGTTATGTAATACAGGAAAATGAGCTGGAGGAAGTTTTTACTTCTTTTTTTGGGCCTACGAACGCGGACTATTTTTTTTCGTTTGAAGGACGCGGGCTTTATTTTTTCGTTCTAAGGACAAACTTATGGAAAATTTAAATTTGCTTCTTAATTTCTTCTTGATCTTCATTCTAATATTACCGATATTAGTTCATCGATCTTCTCGATTCAAGGACACATGTTTCTTTATTTTTGTATTCGATCTTCTTGATTGTCTATCAATCTTCATCGTGTTTCTTTATCGTTGATCTTCATCGTGCTTTGGATCTTTATCAAACAATTTCCTTACATTCAGGTATATTGCTCTTATTTGTTTTGATCTTCTTCTTATCTTCCTCTGATATAATATCGTTCGATTATTAAGTATATTTTTGTTTTTCTAGGTTGCACAGTTTGTCTTCTTCCAGATTTCAGTACCTATTTTAGATTTGTTTCAATGGAAAAGTAAGATTTTATTATGTACTATTATGTTTCTTCAGCACAGTTTATCGTTTTACAATTTTACTGTTCATCTATCATTCTACTGAATTTTATATGTAGTTTGTTGCGTTATGCTATGATTATATAGCATTCTTTGCTGTTGTATTCATAATTTGTTTTAATTTGATTGTGCTATGTTCATTTATCATCTGCTTTTTAATTAATTTATATTTCTTTCATTTAACACTTAATTTGATTTTCATTTGTTATGCTATGTTAATTTAGCATTTTCTGTTGTTGTTGTTGTATTCATAAGATTAAGAAAGTTTGTTAATTAGTTTTTTAATTTCTTTTGCAGTAGTAGTACTGATATCTACAATGATGAAGCAAATAGTTTGCTAGTTATTTTTGAACATAATGAGAATTGTTATTCTACTCGACTTACCACAGGCTCTTCTTTGTTTGGTGTTAAGACTGAGATCTGTGAAGTTTGGCCACATCTTAGTCCATTTTCTACTAAGATATCTTATGTTCTTGAGAATAAGAATATAATCATTGATACCGATTCAGATTTGATTAGTATTCCATGTTTTCTAATTTTCAAGAAGAGTGAATATTTTAAGTTTACTGGTAAGGAAAATGTTAGTGCTATTGAAGTTGATATTGCTGGCTATGGGTTAGGCTATGCAAGTGTTCAAAGCACTTTAATTAGTAGTAATTCTGGTACAAATAGTGATTCACATGCTGATTCTTCTTATTATTTGAAAGATATGTTGAAGAAAGGTTCTCAAAAAACTATTGTGGATTTTTTTGGTTTTTGTTTTAATGGAGCTGAGGATTTTCGGGAGTTTTTAATGGCATATCAAATAAAAAATGGTTATGATTTGTTTTTTGTAAGAAATTCTCTTGATAGAATTTCGGTTAATTGCTCTTGGTTGAAGGATGGTTGTAAGTTTTATCTTAATGCTTCTTCGAATCCTGGTCTACTCTCTCGTTTTTTATTAGAACCTACAATTTTGATCATTAGTATGGAGCCGGTCTTAGAGATGTTAATAAGGTTAATATTTCAAGTAGATTTGTTAAATCTTTGATTGTTGATCAAATTCGAGATGCTTCTATGAAGAAGCCAAAAGATATTATGAAGGAATTTAGAAGAGAGTACAATTTTAATCTTTCATATTATTATGCTTATAGCGGAAAACAGTTGGCTTTGAAAGAAATATATGGAGATGATGTTATGTCATATAACGATTTAAATTGGTATTTGGAGGCGTTGCAAAAGTATAATCCTGGTAGTTACGTGGCCATGGAAGTTAATGCTTCAACTAATCAGTTTGAGAGAGTTTGTATTAGTTTTGGTGCTTGTCTACTTGGATTTAAATACCGTCGGCCATTAATATTTTTAGATGCAGCTGCTTTGAAGGGAAGACCGGGTGTTTTGTTAGCTGCTACTTCTAAAAATGGTAACCAAGGTATGAGTTTCATTTTAGTTTTGTTTTATTGAGTAAATTATTTTAAAGGAAAAAGTTTAATAAAATGGTAACCAAGGTATTTACTTATTTATTTTTTCTAGTAATGATATATTAAACTATCATTGTTCAAAGTTAAACATAATTTTTAATTCAGCCATGTTTACAGGAGAATTGTTTGCTTTATTTTATTCAATGATCGAGCTGGTTACAGTAGAAATGTTTACAAAAACAAGAACTAAAATTTTATGCAGCAGTAACTAAAAGACTTTAAAATAACATATGCTATATTCATATATCATTTTGAACCTAAATTAATTGTGTATAATAGAAATTATTAACATTTAATATAGGTTTTGATGTTTAATATAATTCATGTTTCTTACTACTGAGCTGTCATTAATTATTTATTTTGTAGGTTTCTTTCCTCTTGCTATGGGTATTGTTTCACATGAAAATGAATCTAATTGGTCTTGGTTTTTATCCCATTTGAAAGAAATGCTTAATGAAGATCAGTCTTTAGTTTTTATGTCTGATCGTCAATGGGGTCTCATTTTAGGTGTCCCAAAAATATTTCCTTCTTCATATCATAGCTATTGTTTACTTCACATGGAACAGAATATTGGTACTGTTGTCAAGGTGGCTAAAGGTGATTCATCTATTGTGGAGTTGTTCAAACTTTGTGCTAGAGCTTCTAATATGTATGATTTTGAGCGATATCTTTCTAAATTTAAGGATATTGGGGGTACGTCCGTAGAAAATTTTCTAAGAGATAAACCTTTTGACCATTGGGCAGATTTGTTTTTTCAAGGAAAGCATTATGGTGAATATTCTTCAAATGTTGCAGAAAGTTTCAACTCATGGATTTTGGAAGATAGAGTTATGCCTATAACTTCTTGTTTGGATGGTATTCGAGTGAAAGTTATGGAGCAAATGGCGAGACGAAGAGAGGAATGTTGTTTGTGGACAACAAATCTTTATCCTGTTATGGAGGAACGTTTGTCTAAGTTAGTAGATGATGGCTTTGGTTGGGATGTTTATAAGTCTTCGGAATTTGTGTTTGAAGTTAAATCTCCTAAGTCACAGGTTGTTGATCTTAAAAATCATTTATGCAGTTGTAATCAATGGAGAGTTACTAGTTTTCCATGTGCCCATGCAATTAAGTGCATTAACAAGTCTAGATTATCAGTTTATGATTTTGTGGAGGACTATTTTACCATTAATGCTTTTAGATCTTCGTATGCTAATGCTATCAATCCAATTCCAGATTTTGATAAGCCAGTTGCTGCTGAAAATGATGTTTTGATTAGGCCTCCTAAAGAAGTTTGTGCTGCAAGAAGACCATCTACAAAGAGGTGTGGTGGATTTGGATATTCTCAAAGTAAAAGAAACAGATGCAGTCAGTGTAATGAAGTTTGCCACAACAAAAGGAATTGTCTTGGTTCTTAAAAAAGTTAAGAAAATTTATGTGTTTTTTAGTGTACTTGAGTAATTTTTTAAGTGTAAAGCTGCTAAAGCTTATAGAAGAATGACGTCAGACTTTGTGAAATCATTAGAAAATAAAATGTGAAATATTTTGGTTATTTTGTTTTAATTTCTAATATCTGTTGTTCGTATATTTTCCTTTGTTGTTGAATTTCTATTTTTATGAATCTATTATTTATTCATATTGCAAAATATTTAATATGAATTAAAGAACTGCATGAGCTCTGCACTTCAGTATTAACATTTCTATTCAATGCTAAATGTACTTATCATTTCACTCGAATGCTATTTGTAACTAGCATTTCATTATAATCAGTATGCATCACACCTGAAATACAATTTCAACATTAAAACCCATAATCTGTCATTGTATAGAATTGAGTAAGCTATTGTGCAAGAACGAAGGATCTGATGATGATGACGATGATATACTGTTTATATGATTAGCTGATGAGATTACATGAGTGGTTTTGTGATGAATTGCCAGTATGATGATGTACTGTTTATATGATATGGGGGAACATCTGCCCCTATATTTCTTCTATATTGCAATGGAACATCTTTCCTTATTGTTAGAAAGAGCAGTTAGAAAAAGGAATCAACACCAATTTGTAAAGTGCAACCTATGGAATATCTTCATTATGCAGACTGCACCTCTTTGTTTCAGAAAATAACAAACAAAGTAGATAAATGGGACTGCAAATACTGGCTACTGACTAATAGTGTAATATATCCTATGGTGCTATATTTGCTACTGATTTATGGTGTAATATATCCTATGGTGTTATACTGGCTACTGATATATCAACTTCCTATTACCACTTTAAAGAAATCAAATAAGATAAACGCAGACTTTCAGTAGGAAGGAAGGAAACATAAAACTTCTTGGGATCACTACACCAAATAGGCCATTTTGTCACACTTTTTTCGTTTCATTTTATCACGGTTATTATTGTTGGAAATTTACAACGGTTATTATTGTTACATTGTATTATCACGGTTATTTCCGTGACAAAATTTGGGCTTTTCGTAAATAACTCAAAAATGTTGGATATAGTCGTCATTTATGTTTCAATTGTTACTTCAGCTGTTTGTCACGCTTCTGGCTTCTATCATTCTTCCCTAAATCAAATTAGGTTTAAGCTGTCGCTACCAGCCTTCCTTCGATCCAACGTGTCGCCCTTCTCTTTCGCCTACCGCCCTTCTATTTCAATGCCTCTGTCCATTTCTTTCGCCAAATCTGCCCATCTCTTTCACCGCCTTCGCCCTTCTTCAAAGTCAGGTAATAATTTTCGTGCTTCTACTTTTCGTGCGTCTAATTTTCTGCGCATCTAATTTTTGCCAAATCTGCCAATCAGGTATACTTATTTAGTAGAATGGCTTTTGTATGTATTACATGGTGTAGTTTAAATGTTTTGTTTTGTGTTGTTTTTTATGCTTAATTCAGGTTGTTTTGATGTTTAGTTTGTGTTCCAATAGGAAGTCAATGTTATGTGTGCGATGTTGCTTAGGAGTGAATATTATGTGTGTTTTTGTTTGGTTACTTGATAGGTTTATCGTAGTTTGTAATACTTTATTGTGATGTCAGCGAGAGTAAATTGTGGAATATGTTAGGAAAAACTGAAATTTTAGTTATGTAGATTGACAGTCGATAGCATGTCAATAGTTTGCGTATATTTGTACAAAATATGGGATTACCTCATAGATGATCAATATATATGATAAATAACAAGAGAGAATAATTTAAAATTATAATTATACATAGCCAAAAAAAGGAGGAAATCTATTGCTAATATAATAAAGCGATAGCAAGATGGAACGACCAGTCAAAAGCACTAATACTTCTGCTACAAGGTGCAAGAGAGTGCTGAAGTTTAGCTGGGTGTTGGAGTGCTGCGTGTAGTGAAATGCTGAAAACATTGCGTTGAAATGGCCAGTTGCGCGAACATGCATGGAAACTTGGAAGGCTTGAGGGCATGTAGACTTGAAGGCTTGTAAACAGTGAAAACAGCGAATGAATATTATAAACAAGTTAAAGCATGTAGACTTGAAGGCATTAAGAAGCTGAAGACAATGAATTGCATTGAAAAGGGCAGTTGCGTGAACAAGCAGGCTGAAGTGAAAATGTGGAATTGCATGAACAAATATGGTCAGGAATAGGCAGTTATTTCACAAACAATCCTCGATTACATAAAATGAACTATTCTTAAAATTCTGGGTGAAATCCTACCTGTAACAAAGACAATATAATAAGCAACTTATAACATTTATATGAAAATTCACACAGTGCATGATAACAGAAGAACAAAATGTTATTCAACTGTGGAAATACATTGGATACATAAGATATGAGATACAAAGATAATAAGTTAGAAATCACATTAGTTGAAGTTTGGTGGGTCTTGCGTGTTAGTTTATTTTGAGTTTTGTGCTATTTTAGTTATTTATCATTTGATCACTGTTTGATGAACTAGACCGTTTGAGATTTTCCACATGATATTTTGCAACAACATATCACATATAAATCTATCTCTACAAACAAGGATATTGTCGTCGTCGGAATGATGAACGAACCTTAATTACATAAAAATTTCGATCAAAATGCATGTGCTCGCTTGAATGTTCTACCAAAAAACTAAAATTTCAAAGTTGGATCGATAGGATACATATATAAGAACAGTATGGTAAGTAGGCTTTAGTGAAATATATCTAAATAAAACATGCATCTATTGAGATTTAGGTTTCAGACATTGGTGGATCCGATACTATGTCAAATTTCACCTATGATAAGTTTTTCATATTCCAAGGTGGTTGATGCATTTGAGCTTCCAAGGCAAGCAAAGTATTGCTCTCTTATATGTCAAATTTCACTTACGATACGTTTTTCATATTCCAAGTGTGGTTGATATATTTAAGCTTCCAAGGCATGCGAAGTATGCTGCCTTGTATATATGTAATCAGTGTTCCCTTGAGCTATTTTGTTTCTATTATTTGCTGAAATTTTTTATAGTAATCGTGTAAACTACAATGAACTTACTCCCTGTTTTGATTAATAGAGTGCATTTTCATAGTGATGGTGTAAACATTAATACCCTCGGTTCTAATTGATAGGGTGCTCCCTAGTCCTTACTAATGGCTAGGCTTTTTTTTCTTCCATTATTAATTTAATGCAAAATTAAACATTAAAATTTGGATAACATTCTAATATAAAGTATCTATTTAGGAAAATTGAAGGAGTTTTACTTCAGAATGCATAATACAACCTAAATGAGCTCATTATATAAATCACCAAGTGCAGAGATTAGATATCCATATTACTGAACATGAAAGTTTGAAACAGAATAAATTTAGAACCAAAACTGCACATAACGAAACACTAATTTAAAACCAGAATCACATGATAAATTACTATGATTTTAAGAGGAAGTGAAAAACAAAGTGCCGACGGAAGAAATAGATAATATGCGCTCTATCTCCACTTATTTTATTTCAGCTATAAGCGTGGTTGAGAAGTTACTTTTAAGGTAAGAAAAAAAGACCACCAAAAATAAAATAAAAATATGGCAACAAAAATAACCCATGCTCAGATGACCATTTCAGGATCAATCTGCACTGACCTTTAGCTTAATATCTTACAGTTTGAAAATTTATCAGCAGGCCCAGATGACATCAAAACATTCTAAAATATTTAATACTTCAGACAATATTTAACTGATAAATTTGCGTTGGAGTTAATGTAATTGATTAGTCCGATAGATTTTATGTAATCGAGGATGATATTTTTTTTAAGAACAGATTTAAAGATTTGAGTTCATTTTACAAAATTGCAGAATATTTCAATCCATATCTTATCTAGTTAAAGGTGTCAAAAATTTACAACTCTATGCTGTGAAAATTTTGTTGGCATTTGTTTTTCGTTGCTCATTTGTAATATTGCTATCGAACACACCCATTATCTCATGTTTGAGACGCTAATTTGAGTGTGTACCTATAACATTTCACCTACCATGACTGGGCTTTTTCAGTATTCAACTATGCATGAAAATCTTGTGTGTATGGTTTTAACTGAGGACCAAATTACCAAACTAAACCCAAATTAATCGCAAAAATAAAAATAAAAATCAGCAATCAAATTCGAACCTCGATCTCCAAACAAGTAACTTTATGTACCTGTCATAGTAACATTGATTTGTTTAGGTAAAAGATGCCAATAAACAAGGATAGCCACTAATTAAATATAGGGAAATCTTTTAATTAAATACAAAATTAATTAGTTCAGCTGAAACAACTTTATTTCACTAGAAGATGCAATTAAATAAGGGTAGCCACTAATTAGAGAATAATGTATGATGCTTGCATAATTAATTAGTTAAGATGTGCACTATATATGTGAAGTTCTGCGTACCTTAATTTACAGCATACGGTATTCATGTTTTGGTGTCTTGTCTTAACTTATCTTCATTAATGCATAGTACTATGTATATCTGTAAACTTTATCATGTTTTACCTAGAGATTATCAAAGTAAAGTTATTTAAATCAAAAGAATGTAGATGTTAGTTTATAAAACTAATTGAATTTACCCTGAGATTATCATGTTTTTAAGCATCAGTTGATTAAATTGTATGTTCAATTCTCAGTAAAACAAGCATGAAGTTTTTGGTTCCATAACTCTTCGGCAATAAAACTAGCGCACACAAGTAGGAAAACCGGAGAGATGCTTCCATGCGCAGTAGTAAAATATGTAAGTAGAAAAATATTCATGCATTGTATTCATAACCGGATATTTGTACTTGGTGTGTGTACTTCCAAATAATGGCCAGTCCTATGATTTAGTGTGTGAATTCATAACCAGTGATTCCCTTTTTTTAGCAGCATCAAAAAATACTTCCAAATAAAATTTAGTGTGTGTACTTTTGATCCTTATGTTTATGCATTTATTAAATTAGTCTCATGCTATAGCCGTTGTATGTAAACTAATGACCAGTCCCATGATAATTAAACTAGCATGGTATTAATCTTGTTGAAAATTAGACTAGGCACGAAAATCTTATTGAAATTTTTTGATTTCATCCCCTGGTAAGCATATGTAAACTAATGGCCAGTCCCATGATTCATGTTCTGTTCCATTTTTCATGTGTTTGAGTATTTATGTGAATGTAGTCTTTATATGAGTGCATATTAGACTAGACTTTTTTTAAATTAAAATGTATGTTTACCTTTCCATTGTATAAATTAAAATAAATAAGCATGGACATTATTACATAAGTTGTAAGTGAAAACCAATTTTCAATGCATGGGTTTACATCTCCTATGTCGCATTTGTTTCCTGTAGTATATTTTTCATTTCATGGATATTTTCTGCAATGAATGATCTGATCTAGCAGTATAATACATCATGTGCACAATCATTTATCAATGGTGCAATTTAAGTTAACAGTATTGTTGAACTTATGTTTAATCATCATAGTTTCTTAAATTAGAAGTTTATGCATACCAGAATGGTTGTACATATCATTCCTCTTACTCATTTAATTTTCCACATAACATTAGATCCTATAAACGTGAACCAAAAGATGTAGTTGTATCCATGAAGGCTAATCCAAAAATAATTGTTATTTTGGCAGTCATGTATGTAATAATCAAAGCAGGAAATGTGATTATTAGTTTAATGTATGCAATATATGTAAACTATAATGAATTGATAACCCTTATCTGTGCATTTTCTGTAGATAGCTTCATGGGAATTTTGTGCTAGAAAGCATGAGGAGCTTATTCCTCGAAGGCTATTGATACCTCGGTACCAACACACCTTTAATCTTAATTTGAAGATTATATATATAAACTTCAGTTGCATATACATTCGTAGTCTGTAGTTATACATAGATGATTAACGTTACATACTTCTTTTAGGTTAAACAACTTGGGGCAGTTGTTCAGAAATATCAAAATTCTGTTCAGAATGGATCTTCTCTGCTATCTTCTCAGGACTTGCAAAGTAACTGCAATGGGTAAGTCAAATTATATTCAAACCAGAATGTCACTCTCCTTAGTTAATATATATTTTTTTGTAACTTGAATGTTATAAAAATTAATGATATATGTTTTTTTTTGTTTCCCTTGGATAACTGGAACATTTGAAATGTTATAAAATGGTGATATGGTGATATGGTAATGTTATAAAATGTTATAACACTCTCCTCAGGTACCAGCAGCCACACCAAAACAAAATTCAAATTCAAATGTCGATTGGGTGAAGGCGATTGGTTCAGGAGATGAATTGTTGCTGATGATTTTGGATTTGGGAACTGAAGTTGTTCGTGTTCCACGTTGGCGGTTTTGAAGTGAGGCCGAAAGAGGGTGGATTGATTTGAGGAGGAATTTGGGGTCGCAGTTGCTAATGTTGGAGTGGTCACGTATTATACTAGCGGCTGTTGGCATTGTTTGTGCGGGGGTTTATTAGGGGAAGATGGAAGCGTTCGGGTTTTGTGATGCTGGTTTCTGGTTGCAGCTGGATGGAGCTGTAAGTTGTAGTCAAGTAAATGATGAGTGTGAGCAGCAGGCTAGTTCGAGTGGCCGAGGGTGGTAGCAGATTGGTGATCAGAAGGATGTGAAGTTACAGGAGGGATGGAGTGCAAATTCAGGCAGGTTGAGGAGCAGGGGATGGGTAGTTGTAGTGTGAAGAGGATGCTAATGGTTTTTGTGCTTGGAGGTGGCAGGGAGAAGTATGAATGGTCTGTGGTTTAGTGAAGCTTTGTTGTGTTGTAGTGGCCTAGTAAGTGTGTGATGGGATCTGTTGAATGTTGCAAATGTGCACAGTTTTGAATGAATGGTGTATGTGACTTGGCCCGAGTATCGTTTTCGTTATCAGTAAGTTGCTAAACACTATGTAGTTATATTCTGAAACTGTGTTTTAAAGTTTGTTATATATACTATGCTTGTATGCTCTAATTTGTGGTGTTGGTATGAAGTATCCTTTGTGGTGTTTGACTGAAAGTCTGAAACATAAATGTTTAGTGTTGTTTAAATTATTGATCGTATGTTTTCTTAATGTTAATACTATATATTTTTTGTATAGATTGTTTGTAGCTGTAGTAAAATATTAGTGCTATATAGTTTGTTTGATACTGTTTTAGTTATCGCAGTTATAAGTGTTAGAAAATAACCTTTCATAATGGTTTTAACTGTGATATAATTTGCATTTGTCACGATTATAAGTGTGAGAAATTACTATTTTGTCATGGTTATAATCGTGAGTAAATACTATTCTGTCACGGTTATAAGTGTGAGAAATTACTATTTTGTCACGGTTATAACCGTGAGTAAATACTATTCTGTCACGGTTATAAGTGTTAGAAATTTCTATTTTGTCATGGTTATAACCGTGAGTAAATACTATTCTGTCACGGTTATAAGCGTGAGAAATTACTATTTTTATCACGGTTATAACCGTGAGCAAAAGTGTGACTGAATTTGCCCACGGTACCTATTTTCACGGTTATAACCGTGACAAATTAGTTTTGTCACGCTTATAACCGTGAGGAAATTGCATTTCTGGTGTTGTGGATAAATTGTGTGTGCCAAAAAAAGAATGGGCTATAGGCCTGAAAAAGTTAGAGGGTCTACGCGATACTTGTGCACTAAACCTACTTTGGCAACTACCATCAAAATAACAATCAACGTGGACTGTGTTACAGTATAACTAGCATTACAGTTGAATGATAGTTGTATTTAGCATTTCAGTTGAATGCTAGTTGTAACTAGCATTACAGTGTAAGCAGTAGTCATCACACTTGAAACAGAGTTCAAACATTGGAAATCATATAAAAATGCTATATGGATAAATTCACACATTATTCACCACAGTCCAATCACTGAGAAATGTATTTTCACATAATGCTAGTTCTATCTAGCATTTTAGTATAAAACATTATTCGCCACTTCAGAAATACAGTAAAAGCATCAAAAACACATAAAAATGACACTTGAATATATCCATAGTTTATACATTGTAGTTTATGCACTGAAAACAGACAACTATAATCGAATTAAATTCAAATCTAGAAGTTCAAATCCATCTGAGCAGTTTATACACTGAGAAAAAAATACAAGCATTGGAAAACATATAAGACTCCATCTCAGACTCCATCTCAGTTTAATTAGCAGAAGTGGTTCAGTTCAAATATGTAACGACCCGCTATTTTGGACCATTCAAATCGACAATAAATCCACACATGTCTGACTTGAATAATTCAAAATATCAGATTGTTAATTTAAATTTGGCAAAACTCAGCATATACAGTAAATAAATCAATCACAGAATCACAGACACAGAGTAATACAATAATACGCAGCGGAATAGATAAAATAGTAGTTCATGAAGCTACTATAAAAACATCAGAGTTAGAAATAAAATACAACAGAATATCTCAAATGCAGTGAAGTCTCCAGTACAACAGATGACTTCTCTGAACAAATCAACTAGAAGAGCTGAAAGCTGAGGCGATAGTTGGATCTCCAAAGGAAGCTCCAAACTCCAAGGGTGAGTCTCAAATGCTGTATCACTCGGTCTGACCCGAGCGTAAAGCAAAATACAAAACACTCGAGTCAGGATTAACATTCTTATACTAATAAATCCAACTCAAGTGAAATATCAACTGAAATACAAGTAACTTAAAGGATGTTTGGGATAACCATCCTCTAAGGATCTTCAGAAATATCTACAAGGTGGAAATATACATTATAACACCGTGGTCATTTCAATTAAATTTATACTTCAAACCCAAATATCATTTCATTTCAAATATACCTATTTTCCAAAATAGTATACATATTTTAATTAATTCATAAAGTAAAGCATTTAATTTTCTCAAGTCTTGCAAATCGATTCAAATCAACTTCAAATTCCAAATTTAAATTTATCCAAGGCTTAATTCATCAATTTAATTCAATTCTAAATATACCGTTTATTTTTCAATATATTTCAAAGCTTTAATATTCAAAGTTTCAAAGTTAAATTTAACAGTTTCATATAGCACTTGATTTAACTTCATTATTATTTAATCAGGGAATATCCACTTAATAGATTCAATATCATTTACTAGCCTTAAATCACATTTTACTAAATATTTCGTTAAATTTATTAAACAAGAAATATTCATTAAATTATTTAAACCAAACTCAAGTTATAAATCATATCTTAAATTCCAATTTCAATAAGCGTTATATCGGTTTAATTAAATAAAATTCTTTATTGAATACAATTTCGACTAAATTCAAATTTTCTTTCTAACCTTAACTTATTCAAATTATTACCAAAATTCTATTTTGAAATATATTTTAAATATTCAACATATTATATGTATTTAAATCAATCATTCCCATTTATATATAATAATTTAAGGCTCAACATTTATTAAAACCATATATTTCTTTCCAAAACCATAGAATTCATTTTTAAAATATTTATATATATGGACCAACGGTGTCTGTATATATATTTATCATATGGTTAAGTGATACGGATATTTATCATTTCAATCCGAAATTTAAATATATACGGGTAGATATCATTTCGACCCGTAATCCCAATTTCAATTCAAATGAAAATCGCTTGGGTTTATCATTTCAACCCATAACGAAATTCTCCTATTCTAAAGTTCGTTCGGGTATGTATCATTTCAACCCATAGTGAATTCTATACTAACAGGGAACTTGCAGAGTGATAACAGATACTAAAAATATATATAACAGCAGGCATATATCATCAGTATAAATAACAGATACGGGTGTCAGATGTCACAGGTGACAGATATAAATAATAGTAATAACAGGCATATAATACTAGATACTGGTGTCAGATGTCACAGGTGAACAGTTATAGATAATAGCATATATAACAATGTAAATAACTACAGCAGCATACTTCAATTGTCGTTTCAATTGAAATCAGATTTAATAAATAAAAGAACGTTAATCGTGAGTGATTGCTCACCTTTCGAGGCCAGATAGATTTGACAAAGCAATGAGCTACGAATTGCAAGCATGACTTCCAAAGTAAAGCTAGATTGGCACGAATTTGACGGTCAAAGCTGATAAGGAGGAATCGATGAGAACAAACCAAATCAGTTTGATATAACGAACAAGATGTACGTATATTATATTATCATTAATATTTTATTAAAGTCAACATTTAATTTTAAACCACTATAAATAAAATAAATATAAATATAAATATATAAATATTATTCTTAAAACATATTTTTTTTTTCAAAGTCCATATTAAATGTAAAACATATACACTATATATATAAACGAAAACATATAAACTTATAGTTTTAGAAATAACACCACATATACAGATGACTTGTATATACTATCAACATTAAAACCTATACTAAAATATGTCCACATATATACATTAACAGACTATAGATAAGCTCGAAAAAAAAAATTTAACTTTATAACTGTGCATACATAACTAAGAAAAATCAATATATTTCACTATGCAGACCATAACAAATATGCGACCCTTTTCAAATGCAAAAAAATAAATATTTGGCTAACAGATGTGCAGATCGACCCATATATGCTTTATATAACTATATACACTGTATAACTTATACATTCTAAAAATGAGTATCATATTCAAAAGTCCAAATCTATGCAAACCTATATAACTGTTCATGTAAACAAATATGCAATATCCAACTAGACAACAGACGTATGTAAATATATACGAAAGTTATGAATCTAATATCTTATATATATAAATATGTAAATACTTTAAACACTTATATACAAAACGAACATGCTTATATCCATATCCTAACACACTAGCAGATTATACCTATATATAAAGCTAACAAATGATGCATATAGACTTATACTTAAATGGTTAATAGAATGACATATAACAGACTATAATATAAATAACTTTTATAACCTTTTATATATAAAAACATGACATATAGAGACTCAACAACCTATAACAAGTTTAAATGACTTTTGTACATCACCAGATCCTTAAATAAATATGAAGAATGCTCACGTGTAAAACATACATACCCTATAATATATTGTATATAAAGCGAAATGTAACATTCATGTATTGTAACTAAATATACAAATATATACAAACAGTTATATATATAGTACCTTAAATATATGCCATGGGAAAACAAAAGAAGAAGAGGGTTGTCTGGTGTTCAAGTGGAGGTGGCCGACCTGATGTGGGCAGTGAGGTGAACGGTGATGGGATCTCGACGATGTGGCGATTGATTTAGGGCTGAGATGGGAGGTACGACGAGCTGTTGCGACAGGGGTGGAAGTCGGTGGGCTGGAAGGTGGTGGGAAGGCCTTCGGTGAGGCTATGCTTGGTCTGTTGTGATTGTTTGGAAAGGCGGAAGGCTAAGGGGCGGAGTGGGGGAGTCACGGTGGTTGCTGGCCGGACGGTGGTGGCTGCTGATGGCGAGGACGGTGGTGGGCAGCGGTGCGGTGAAAAAGGTGGTTGTTGCGAGGTCAGAGGGGAGTTGTGGCTTGCCAGGGAAGGTTGGGCAATAATTTGAAGTGGAAGCTAAAAATACAGAGGGGAAGAAGAGAAGGGCCATGAACGCTTTTTTTTCGGTTGGAATGAACCGTGATTGAATGAGCATTGGGCAAAGTAAAGGCAAGAATGAATAAAGATAAAGTGGAAGTGAACGTGTATATTGAAACGCATGGAATAATTAAATATTGAAACGTACAGGCCTTTCAAATTTCTTCAAACTGATACAAAAAGAATGGCTACGAATAGAAAGGAATAAGAATAGCCCGTGAATAAAATTTGAAATGGCAACGGCCACTCACTTGAATTCATCAATTTAAAAAAAAGAAACGGCTATTTGATTTGAACCAGTGGGTAAGAGAATAGACACAAGAAAGCCAAAAGTTTTAAAACGTGAACCGATATGACAAATCATTTCACAGCTTTCGCTGCGTACCGGAATTTCAAAACACAGATATGAATATACCGTAGAGATCAGCACGACGAGACGATCAAAATGGTATACAGATATTGGTGGTACGATCATCCGATCAAAAGTCGAAAATCGGTACCGAAAATGCTGCTATTTTGCCAGAATTAAGATAAACGGAGCAGTAGAAGTCCAAATTTGGAAAAACGAATTCCGCAGTCTGATTCAGAATGATCAGAATAAATTTTCTCCTGTTGACATATTTTGGTTTCGGAAAACTTTTAAATTCACTGTTATTAACCGGTTTGATTTGAAATAAAATTTCACAGGAAAATAAACTTCAATATTATCAGATGAAAATTTACCAGTTGCTATATTAAAATAGACGTATTCCAAATAGTAGTTTTTTATTTTCAAATTTTATTGTTTAAAATTTCACAAAATTTCAATTAATTTAACAAATAGAAATCACTAAAAGTTTGGGTCGTTACACTCTCCCCCACTCAAAATTTTTCGTCCCCGAAAAGGAAGGAGGTAGGAGCATAGAACAACTAGAAATAAAAGTAGATTGAAAGTCAAGATTAAACAATTAATTTGAACTATATAAATTTTACTTAAGATTTGAAAACTTCATTTGCAATTCAATTGTCTTATATACTTTAAAACTTTTCAAGACCCATTTGCAAAATTTCTTGCTTCCTTTACAATTACCATTTATATGCTTAAATAACAACTTTATAGATATATGAAACTATTTGAAAACAATTATTTACATTATTACTTATATTTACAAAGAAGCTATTTGAAAACATTAAATCCATAATTCATAATTTATTAATTTTTTTTTTTATCTCAAGACACCTTTCAAATATTATTAATAATCAATAATCATTTACTTTAAATATGTTTTATAACCTCAAAATATTTATAACACTAAAATTTTTATTAAACCATGTAGTCTATAATTAAACAATACTTAAAAGAATATAGTCAACAAGGAAAAGAAGGAGGATTTGGAAACAGAATATAGGTGAATAAATAAAGCTGAGCGGATAAGGTAGATTCAAAAGAATAGTATCAGGCATGAATAATAAATTCAAACCATTAGAATTTCAATTTCGAATTATTAATACAAAATTTCTTTGTTGGAAATACTTTTATAATAAAATATTTTTTATAACGAAACAAATTTTATTTCGAAAATACTTTTATAACTCGATGTTTCAACAAGTTTATCCTTGTTCCTGTAAACTCTGGTAGTGCGTTGATCAGGCGCAAAACTAGAATTCTCCAGGTACTTAGTAGACCTGTTTCAACATCCAGTGAAAATACTGGGAAAAACTTTTAAAAACAGATATGGAAAGTACAATCCAATCAAAAACACAAACAAAACCTTTGTCTAACCATGGTTCGCAGATACACAATGGTTACGCCTGGTTCCCCCAGGAAACAATCCATATCCATAGGCTTTCTCAGCCCTGCGAGTTACGCCATGATGACTAGTAGAATGCAGGATACACAATGGTTATGCCTGGATCCCCCAGGAAACAATCCGTACCCCCAGGCAAGACTCAGCCAAGCATTTGCGCTACTATTCGCGACCTACACAGATTGCAGGATACACAATGGTTACGCCTGGATCCCCCAGGAAACAATCCGTACCCCTAGGCAAGACTCAGCCAGGCAGTTGTGCTATGCAGTCACGAGAGAAACATAAGACCATGGGTAACGCCATGGAATTCGAAGGACACTCGAGTATCATATCCGGAAAACCAACAATCAGAGAGAATAATATCGATAGAATGAATCCAAGATGTGGCCACAAATCGGATATCAAGCAGAAGGCACTTTCCATATCTTTACTTCGAAAATATGTATCATATAGTACCTTTTCAAATCACTTTCAAATATCGTACTTATATAAAATCCATTATATATAAGATTTAATTTTCAAATCAAATACTTTCCAAAATCAATAGTATATCAAATCATACTTATATAGACTTCAATTATATAAGATTTCACTTTCAAATTGAGTACCTTTTCAAATCTATAGTTTTCGAATCAATTTCATACTCATACAAATCAAATTTATATAAGTTCGACACTCCCAAATCAAGTGTTTAATAACATAAGGTTCTCAAATTTCAATTTGTTTCAATATCAGTTCAATTTCAAAATCATATACAATTTCACCAAATTATTTCTTCTCAAATTAAATATCTTTAGTTTCAAAGTTTCCAAAATAATAGATTTAGAAAATAAATCCAATTTCCAAATCAATATAATTTAAGTCAACCAATTCATTACCAAAATCAAATGTTTTCAAAATCATCTTATACTTACGTAAGGTCTATCTTATATAAGGATCAAAATTTTCAAAATAAATTTCGCTGTATGAAGAGCCATATGGGATTGAATATCTTTGCTTTTATGGGTTATATATCTTTGTAATTTAAATTGGAAATTTTCTTTTAGTAAGCAAAGATATTCTAACATGACAGCTTTCAATTTCAGCATCAAAATATATCAATGATATTAGAATATAAGATGTACATACGTCATCATTTCGCAGAATCACATTTGATCGCTCGCTCGATCACACAAGTTCGCTTTCGAACTAGTATTGTCCATTCGACTTCCCTAATGCGGATTTCGATATGGTTTCTCGACTAGAAGCCATCAGTCTCCTTGCATAGCCATATACTATGATAGAGAATTCTAGAATCGAGCCCAAAATCCATATCAAATATTCGCCATCAAGAATCGAATGAAAAATCCTAACACGAAATGGTGTAATCCACCTCGAACTTGTGTACTCAAACCTGGATCAAATTAATTTTTTTGCGAATAAAACAGCATACGTACAAATTATATATTTATTCCAACTTGTTAAATATATAGTTTCATAAAGATGTTACTAAATTAAAACATATAACTAAATTTTATTCAAAATATATTGAAGCCCAAATTCTTCAAAACATTTCAAATCTAAATTCCATATTTAGAAAAATTCAAAATAGCCTTATTCATTTACTTAACAAAACAGTTTCAACTTATTTAAATCATATTACTTCATACTTAAACATTCGAAACAAATTTATATACTTTATCAAATAATTCATACTTTTCAAAATTTCTTAGCTTTGAAAAGTTAACCTTGATTTGGAAGTGCTCGAACCTTAAAAATAGTTGAAGAAATCCTTTTCAAATTCAAGAGTTGGAAATCAGCAGCAAATCAGTAAATCAATTTTAATAGATAGGGTTATATCAAATCCAAAACTCGAGGACTGAACACCGGTTCATTTCAAATCATTTCAAATATATATACATATATCTTTCGAATATCAAATATTACTTCGGAATTTGAAAAATCAAAACTGGTTTCACAAAATCACTCGCATAGCGAAGCTATTGAAGTGGCCTCTCCCCCACTCTGAAACTCGAAAATCAATGTCGATGATGCGTGCACTCATCACCGAAATTATTTTCCAGCGACATAAGTGAGTTCTGGACTTCTATTTTCTCAAACTTCTTTTGAAATTTCTTCGAAACTCATTAAAATCATTTGAAACATTTCTTATTTGGAAAATATTTTTAAATCATATTATTATTATATATTTCAAAATCTTAAAACCAATTTCAAAATACCGGAGTTCAATTCTCGAATTTCAAATTTAAAATCCTTCAGTTATAAATCATTTTTAAATAAATCAAATTTTCTTATATAGTTTTTTTCAAAATTACAAATCCTTTCAAAACCTCAAATTCTTATTTTAAAAGGGTTTATAATCTTTATCGAAAACATTTCACTTTTATATATAGAATATAATAATTTCGATATATAAAACAATTTCTAAAATATAAACAAGCCTGATTTTCAAAGGATGTCTTAAGAATGGATTTCAAACAAAGATAGAGATTCAAATTAGAGGGACTCTAATCAATTAGAATTCTAATTCGAAGATAGGTTCGAACGAAAATGAGATAATTAATTACAAAACAGAAGTCGGATACACTTATATAAATCGCGGGCGACCTTAACCGAGTCAACCGTGACTTCAAGAATATAATCGATGTGGAAATCTAAGGCAAATCGACATCCGATCGCCAGAGATAGAATTCGGCATAACAAGAGATGGCAACATCAAAACCGAGGGATATATAAATCTCCGGTGAATTAATGCCAATTGTAAAGGAGTTTCACCCCTCCACAATTCATTCAAAGATTGGTGGGATCGCCTATTCATATAGAGATCATTCAAAGTGGAGTTATGGATACTCCAGAATCAAAAGAATACCAATAGAGAAAGACAAGAATGAATTTTAGAACTGTAGGGAACGTTCCAAAGTTCAAAGGAAATCGAGTCTAAAGGAAGAGATTAAACTCGAACGAAAGTGATTCTGTAATAAATTTACAATATATGCTAAGTTTCGCCTAGAGCCAAAGCTCTGATACCAACTGTAACGACCCGCTATTTTGGACCATTCAAATCGACAATAAATCCACACATGTCTGACTTGAATAATTCAAAATATCAGATTGTTAATTTAAATTTGGCAAAACTCAGCATATACAGTAAATAAATCAATCACAGAATCACAGACACAGAGTAATACAATAATACGCAGCGGAATAGATAAAATAGTAGTTCATGAAGCTACTATAAAAACATCAGAGTTAGAAATAAAATACAACAGAATATCTCAAATGCAGTGAAGTCTCCAGTACAACAGATGACTTCTCTGAACAAATCAACTAGAAGAGCTGAAAGCTGAGGCGATAGTTGGATCTCCAAAGGAAGCTCCAAACTCCAAGGGTGAGTCTCAAATGCTGTATCACTCGGTCTGACCCGAGCGTAAAGCAAAATACAAAACACTCGAGTCAGGATTAACATTCTTATACTAATAAATCCAACTCAAGTGAAATATCAACTGAAATACAAGTAACTTAAAGGATGTTTGGGATAACCATCCTCTAAGGATCTTCAGAAATATCTACAAGGTGGAAATATACATTATAACACCGTGGTCATTTCAATTAAATTTATACTTCAAACCCAAATATCATTTCATTTCAAATATACCTATTTTCCAAAATAGTATACATATTTTAATTAATTCATAAAGTAAAGCATTTAATTTTCTCAAGTCTTGCAAATCGATTCAAATCAACTTCAAATTCCAAATTTAAATTTATCCAAGGCTTAATTCATCAATTTAATTCAGTTCTAAATATACCGTTTATTTTTCAATATATTTCAAAGCTTTAATATTCAAAGTTTCAAAGTTAAATTTAACAGTTTCATATAGCACTTGATTTAACTTCATTATTATTTAATCAGGGAATATCCACTTAATAGATTCAATATCATTTACTAGCCTTAAATCACATTTTACTAAATATTTCCTTAAATTTATTAAACAAGAAATATTCATTAAATTATTTAAACCAAACTCAAGTTATAAATCATATCTTAAATTCCAATTTCAATAAGCGTTATATCGGTTTAATTAAATAAAATTCTTTATTGAATACAATTTCGACTAAATTCAAATTTTCTTTCTAACCTTAACTTATTCAAATTATTACCAAAATTCTATTTTGAAATATATTTTAAATATTCAACATATTATATGTATTTAAATCAATCATTCCCATTTATATATAATAATTTAAGGCTCAACATTTATTAAAACCATATATTTCTTTCCAAAACCATAGAATTCATTTTTAAAATATTTATATATATGGACCAACGGTGTTTGTATATATATTTATCATATGGTTAAGTGATACGGATATTTATCATTTCAATCCGAAATTTAAATATATACGGGTAGATATCATTTCGACCCGTAATCCCAATTTCAATTCAAATGAAAATCGCTTGGGTTTATCATTTCAACCCATAACGAAATTCTCCTATTCTAAAGTTCGTTCGGGTATGTATCATTTCAACCCATAGTGAATTCTATACTAACAGGGAACTTGCAGAGTGATAACAGATACTAAAAAAATATATAACAGCGGGCATATATCATCAGTATAAATAACAGATACGGGTGTCAGATGTCACAGGTGACAGATATAAATAATAGTAATAACAGGCATATAATACTAGATACTGGTGTCAGATGTCACAGGTGAACAGTTATAGATAATAGCATATATAACAATGTAAATAACTACAGCAGCATACTTCAATTGTCGTTTCAATTGAAATCAGATTTAATAAATAAAAGAACGTTAATCGTGAGTGATTGCTCACCTTTCGAGGCCAGATAGATTTGACAAAGCAATGAGCTACGAATTGCAAGCACGACTTCCAAAGTAAAGCTAGATTGGCACGAATTTGACGGTCAAAGCTGATAAGGAGGAATCGATGAGAACAAACCAAATCAGTTTGATATAACGAACAAGATGTACGTATATTATATTATCATTAATATTTTATTAAAGTCAACATTTAATTTTAAACCACTATAAATAAAATAAATATAAATATAAATATATAAATATTATTCTTAAAACATATTTTTTTTTTTCAAAGTCCATATTAAATGTAAAACATATACACTATATATATAAACGAAAACATATAAACTTATAGTTTTAGAAATAACACCACATATACAGATGACTTGTATATACTATCAACATTAAAACCTATACTAAAATATGTCCACATATATACATTAACAGAATATAGATAAGCTCGAAAAAAAAAATTTAACTTTATAACTGTGCATACATAACTAAGAAAAATCAATATATTTCACTATGCAGACCATAACAAATATGCGACCCTTTTCAAATGCAAAAAAATAAATATTTGGCTAACAGATGTGCAGATCGACCCATATATGCTTTATATAACTATATACACTGTATAACTTATACATTCTAAAAATGAGTATCATATTCGAAAGTCCAAATCTATGCAAACCTATATAACTGTTCATGTAAACAAATATGCAATATCCAACTAGACAACAGACGTATGTAAATATATACGAAAGTTATGAATCTAATATCTTATATATATAAATATGTAAATACTTTAAACACTTATATACAAAACGAACATGCTTATATCCATATCCTAACACACTAGCAGATTATACCTATATATAAAGCTAACAAATGATGCATATAGACTTATACTTAAATGGTTAATAGAATGACATATAACAGACTATAATATAAATAACTTTTATAACCTTTTATATATAAAAACATGACATATAGAGACTCAACAACCTATAACAAGTTTAAATGACTTTTGTACATCACCAGATCCTTAAATAAATATGAAGAATGCTCACGTGTAAAACATACATACCCTATAATATATTGTATATAAAGCGAAATGTAACATTCATGTATTGTAACTAAATATACAAATATATACAAACAGTTATATATATAGTACCTTAAATATATGCCATGGGAAAACAAAAGAAGAAGAGGGTTGTCTGGTGTTCAAGTGGAGGTGGCCGACCTGACGTGGGCAGTAAGGTGAACGGTGATGGGATCTCGACGATGTGGCGATTGATTTAGGGCTGAGATGGGAGGTACGGCGAGCTGTTGCGACAGGGGTGGAAGTCGGTGGGCTGGAAGGTGGTGGGAAGGCCTTCGGTGAGGCTATGCTTGGTCTGTTGTGATTGTTTGGAAAGGCGGAAGGCTAAGGGGCGGAGTGGGGGAGTCACGGTGGTTGCTGGCCGGACGGTGGTGGCTGCTGATGGCGAGGACGGTGGTGGGCAGCGGTGCGGTGAAAAAGGTGGTTGTTGCGAGGTCAGAGGGGAGTTGTGGCTTGCCAGGGAAGGTTGGGCAATAATTTGAAGTGGAAGCTAAAAATACAGAGGGGAAGAAGAGAAGGGCCATGAACGCTTTTTTTTCGGTTGGAATGAACCGTGATTGAATGAGCATTGGGCAAAGTAAAGGCAAGAATGAATAAAGATAAAGTGGAAGTGAACGTGTATATTGAAACGCATGGAATAATTAAATATTGAAACGTACAGGCCTTTCAAATTTCTTCAAACTGATACAAAAAGAATGGCTACGAATAGAAAGGAATAAGAATAGCCCGTGAATAAAATTTGAAATGGCAACGGCCACTCACTTGAATTCATCAATTTAAAAAAAAGAAACGGCTATTTGATTTGAACCAGTGGGTAAGAGAATAGACACAAGAAAGCCAAAAGTTTTAAAACGTGAACCGGTATGACAAATCATTTCACAGCTTTCGCTGCGTACCGGAATTTCAAAACACAGATATGAATATACCGTAGAGATCAGCACGACGAGACGATCAAAATGGTATACAGATATTGGTGGTACGATCATCCGATCAAAAGTCGAAAATCGGTACCGAAAATGCTGCTATTTTGCCAGAATTAAGATAAACGGAGCAGTAGAAGTCCAAATTTGGAAAAACGAATTCCGCAGTCTGATTCAGAATGATCAGAATAAATTTTCTCCTGTTGACATATTTTGGTTTCGGAAAACTTTTAAATTCACTGTTATTAACCGGTTTGATTTGAAATAAAATTTCACAGGAAAATAAACTTCAATTTTATCAGATGAAAATTTACCAGTTGCTATATTAAAATAGACGTATTCCAAATAGTAGTTTTTTATTTTCAAATTTTATTGTTTAAAATTTCACAAAATTTCAATTAATTTAACAAATAGAAATCACTAAAAGTTTGGGTCGTTACAAAATAAATTCAAAGTTCTAAGAAGTTAAAATGCAACAGCTATTCTTATGTAGAATCTTTATAGGATTTCTCCACTGACCAACTGTATTATGGATCATTGAGTATGTCATACACCACTGCAGCTCTTAGGTTTCTAAGCATTTCCTTTGGATATTTTTCTGGCATCTCATCCTTGTCCAGTTTTTTCAAGTTTGCCATGACAAAGAATGCACAATCAAGTCTGTTTCAGATATAGAAATATTAGTTAATATTACAGTATAACCTAATGCTAAAATAAGATATCATTCTTTACTCTAGAATTCTAAAATATAGCTTTATATTTTGATCACAATATTAATCAATGCATTCATAGAAACACCATTGCTGCGTGTGGAATTTGCACCTTATACATAATTTTTTTGTTCAATAGATGCACCTTATACACCATTGCTAGCTTTAACTATCATTTTGCATATTTAATGCATTCTAGTGCAATTTAAAAATACAAATGATATTTTGGTTATCAGTTTGCATGTTTAGTCTAGTCCAAAAGACTTTAAAAATATGTATGCTACTGTAAACAATCATTTTGGATATTTGATAAATTTATAAGCACTGAAAAAATATAAATGATAGTTTGAACTGTCGTTTTTTTCATTTTCCCAATTTTATGCACTTTAAAATTTTCAGTTGTAGGTTTAACTATCATTTTGATCATTAGATGTATTCAGCTGTATTTTAAAAAAGAATAACAAAAGTTGGATGAATATACAAACTAAAATGACAAGAGAAGAAATAAAATTAGTTACTTACGAATCAGAATCTTGTGGTAGGCTTTTTGGCTACAGCACTTTCGGTTTGTGAAATTCTTTGTTCAATATTCCTACTTCTGCACATTTCTTCTTGAACATCAATTCAATTTTGTCTTTCTGTAAGAAGAAATATTAGTGCTATATATTAATGTTACCGTGATTTAAAAACTATACTTTTCGTAGAAGAATGAGGGCTTGGTTATAGCTGGGGTTTGAAGTCCTTGTTGATCTAGTTTTTGGTTTGGTTGAATCATAATGACTCCACTGCATTGTTTCATAGTTTAGCATCAACAAGCTCCAATGGTTTGTGTAATGTAGAGGGAAGAAAATTTTCTCTGTAAATTCATCTTTGACAATTTCATCTATTGTTGGTATGACTATGTCTTTAATCACAGTTTGCTGATCATGTACTAAAGCATTCTGCACATTCATATGTATTAGAATACTTTATATTATTTTTTAACATTTATAATGAAAAGCTTATACTTAACATCATCATTGTAGTGAAGTAGTAACTGTGTTCATACATCTCTTGGTTGTAATAAAACCAATCAATAAGCTGTTTAACCAAACAAAGAAGGTTATAAGTTTTATGTGATAATTAAATTTTTTTAATATTTTTGAACCAGTAATATTAATGCTAGTATTCACTATTATTTACATGTTTACTGCATTGTATGCACTGAAAAATTCAAATGATAGTTTAAACAATCATGGACATTCGATATATTTATATGCCCTTTACAAATACCAATGTTATTTTTAACTCCCATTCTCTTATTCAATACATTTATATGCAGTTTGAAACTTTGAATGCTAGTTTCCTATACATTTATATGCACTTAAAAACTATGAATGCTAGTTTTAACAATCATTCTCCCATCCTATACAGTTATCTGCATTTTACAAATACTAATTCTACTTTTAGCTGTCACTCTCTCATTCAATTCATTTATATGCACTTTGAAAAGTTGTGTAACGACCCGATATTTTGGACCATTCGCATCCATTATAAGTGTATAGGTAGACACTCATGCCGGAGTTGAATTGCTCAAAATAACGCGTTGTTAATTTAAATTTGGCAAAACTGAACATATACAGTAAATAAATAATCACAGATCACAGACACAGAGTAATAAGTGCAGCGGAAATAAAAGAGATAGTAGTTCATGAAGCTACTATATGAATATATAAAATACATCAGAGTTTACAACAGAAGAGTAATACGATACATCAGAGTTAAACCAGATACAACGGAAGAGTAACCGATACAAATCAGAATACATCACTGGAATCATCGAATATCTGAAAGCTGGATAGATAGCTGGATCTCCAAACGAAGCTCCAACTCCAAAGGTGAGTCTCGTAAGCTGAACTACTCAGTCTGACCCGAGCGTAAAGTAAAAACACAAAACACTCGAGTCAGGATTAACATTCTTATATTAATAAATCCAACTCAAGTGAAATAGCAATTGAAATACAAGTAACTCAAAGGATGTTTGGAATAATCATCCTTTAAGGATCCGTTAAACTATCTACTATGTAGTGGTGTACGATAAGTAGATGATGTCTATCAGTAATATAAAGATATCAAAATAGCGTTAAGTCATGGCCCATTCCACCCTTAACACATTTTTATTCCCACAAGCATATACAAGACCGTAGTTTCCCCAAAACTGGAAGTCACCAGAGGGCAATCCATATACTCAAGGTACAAAACAAATTCGTAGTGGTCGCGCATAAATGGAATACAAGTATGACAAGGCACATGAGGCTATACCCAAGGTAGTGATACTACCGTTCGCCTGATCCGGACTGGTGAGAACGCAACGCCGCAGCGCCCGCAACACCGTGAAACAACACTCCCAAAATCAAGGGTGCACCAATCGACAACAAGTATAAGTAGTTCGAAGAAGTGTGTCCACTTGAGGTATCAATCCTCCATTGGCCCGGCACAGCTCCTGTTTTAGTCATTTCCAATTTGACACAAGTGTCAAGGCTATCCATTATCGTTCTCTTTCTTCAGTCATCACGTACATCATTCCAACCACTTCATTCTGGATCATCACTCCGCGTATAGTTATTAAAGTGGTTTTCGGTTTAGATAGAGAGTATATCCATAACCGAATTCCGGTCTCTTTAATAACTTTCGTAATTATTACACTGATTGGTCGTTTATTTATTTCAAAACCAAATCAATTTCAATTTCAAATTCAATTCGCAAATCAACATTTCATTTGTCTATCAAAACAGTTTCCATACTTTACGTTTCAAAACTTCCAATTTACCGTTTCCAAATCTTATAGTTCAATTTCAATATCTATTTAAAACCATTCAAATATTGATTCAAGTTCGTACATAAGTTTCATTTCGAAATCAATTAAATAAATTTTATTTAACATTCAAATCAATTTAAACTCATTTATCGGTTTCATTCAATATTCGTTAAGTTACTTTCATTCAAAACAATTTCTATTAAATTTCCAATTCATTAATCAATTTCTTAAGTCTAACTTCATTAAATCAAAACTTTCAAATTTAATTTAAATTAAATTCGTCAAATCAAATTCTTTAAATTTCAAGCCTTACATTAATTTCAATAAATCACATTTTCATTTCTTGTTAAAGAAAATCAATTTCACTTATTTACTTTCTTAAATAAATTTTCCAAAAACTTACTTAATCAAGAAAACTCAATTTCAATTATTTACGAAGTACAAATTCACTTATTCAAAAGTTCAATTTTAAAGAATTCAATTCAATTTAATCATTAAAAAATTCAATCTTATTTAATTATTAAATAATTCAAACTTAATTATTAAATAATTTCA
Source organism: Allium fistulosum (assembly GCA_030737815.1). Lineage (NCBI taxonomy): Eukaryota > Viridiplantae > Streptophyta > Magnoliopsida > Asparagales > Amaryllidaceae > Allium > Allium fistulosum. Next base: position 7,895,729 of record JASFAW010000015.1, read on the forward strand.
AAGTTTAATAATTTCAAACCTAATTATAATTTCAGACTTAATTATTAAATCATTTCAAAATCAATAATTTCAAACTTAATTATGATTTCAACTTAATTATTAAATCATTTCAAAATTAATAATTTCAAACTTAATTTTGATTTCAACTTAATTATTAAATCATTTCAAACTTAATTCAATCATTTCTCAAATTTAACAACATTCTTCCATTAATTACATTGTAAATCTTTTGTTTCATATTATTAAATATTAACAATTTCCTTTCATTGAAAATTCAAATTTCAACTTTATTTCAAAACCATATTATTTATTCAAATAAAATCTTCGCTTATTTTTAAATCAAATTTATTGACCAATCGGGTTTTATTTAATTTCCTATCCTAGGTCAAAGTTCAATTTGGGTATTTATCATTTCAACCCGATTCCAATTCAATTCAAAATCAAAACATAGCAAAGGGAACTTGCAGTGTGATAACTGGGATGGTGTCAAAGTAAATACACAAGCAATAACAACAATCAATATCAATCCAATAATCAATTCAATTAATCCCGAAATAACCGTATTAATTCGCATTGTTATTTGTACGAATTAATATAATTATTTCTAGAATCTACACTATCATTTCATGCAGATTAAAGATTATTACATTACGGGTTTTCACTTGTCATCTATTTACAATTTCATACATCATCAATTTAACAACATACATTCAGTGGTTCAAAGTGTAATTAAACAAATCCTACGTGTCAATAAATTTAACAGTTAAAGGGGTCATATTATACAATGTCAGTTAATCAATTTAACATTTAACTATACTATATCAAGTTCAATTTCATATTATTTCATTTTAACATTAACAATTTAACGTCCAATATAAACATCAACAATCAATCAGTTATCAGCCAACTATATCATCATCGCATAAATAACAGATAATGGTGTCAGATGTCACAGGTTAACTGATACAGGTAATAACAGTATAAATATCTAACAACAGCATATTTCAATTGTCGTTTCAATTGAAATCAAATTTAATAAATAAAAGAACGTTAATCGTGAGTGAGTGCTCACCTTTCGAGGCTAGAGAAGAAAAGACACGAACGAGTATCGAATCCAAGCGCGAAGTGAGCCAGGCACGAATTCAATGACGAAAACAGGTACGACGGACCAAAAGCTGATAAAATGGAAATCGATGAAAATGAATCGAATTAATTTTGATACTACAGAAAATATATACATTATTATGATATTAATTCTCCTAAAACCAATATTTAATTTAAAATGTACATTTAAAATCTATATGTTGTAATTTAAACCTAATTTCTCCAAATAAAACCATTGTATTATATTTCATTGTCAATATTTATTATAAAAATCAATATAACAAATTTATTATAATATATACTAACTTTAAAAGAATAAATACAACCCATGAAAGCAACCCATATATATGTTCATAATAACAATGTATATAAAATTCCAAATGCAAAGCCTATATTCAGTTATCTATATTACTTGAAGTCTGAACACATATATATAACAAACACCTAAACGTATGCATATGGACTGCGAACAAGAATACACACTATAAGTATATTAGCTAGCGTATCAAACTAACATATCTTATAACTTTATAATATATAAACTATATCAGATATATAAATAGTCAAACATTTTATATAAAGCTATTATAACTTTATTCAATTAAACATACATTATACACTTACACCAATAGACCATAACCTGTAAAACTTTACCAATTTTAAACTATAACAATACACCTGCTACATATATAACCCATATAAACCTTTACTTCCTTATAAAACTGTAAAAATATTTGTAAGCTAACCCATCAATATATCACAGACTCACACACAAAACCAATTAACCTTTATGACTTATACATATATAAAAGTGAGATATTACATTGTTAATATTTTAAAATCCACTGGCAGACACATATTATATCCACTATTATATACGTGTATATGCTTACAGATTATAAATATATAAGTAATATATTTCATATAAAACTGTATACAAAACAAAAATTTACTAAATATAGTTTACATATATAAACTAATATCTTATAAACTTATATATACAGATTATTACTTATATAGTTCAACACCAGTACAACATCTAAACTGTCACACGAAACAAAGAAAATCAAAAGAAATGTATGCAACCTACACCTCTATATAATATATATACGTACAAGTTCACTATGTACACATTATACTAATTCCACAGCGAAAGCAAAACAGAAAGGAGAGGGGATGACTGACCGTAACAGGCTGCTGTCGATTGGTTTGAGGCGGTCGAGTAGAGGAAACAAAGTGGGGTGATGGGCTCTATCAGGGACGTAGGGTTGTCGGGGCTGATGACCGGGGTGGCGAACGCGGCTGTGGTGACAGCGGCTGGGCGTTGGGATTGGGAATTTATGGAGGCGGCGGGGTCTGCACGTGGAGGAGGAACGTGGCGGAGAAGGTAAGGCGAGGTGGATGTGTGGATCTCGGCTATCGAGGCCATGGGGTGGTGGCCACGTGTGCAGGGAAGTCTGGGCTTGGTATGGTCGCGCTAGCGGAGATGCGGGGGTTCCAGGCCGTGAGTTGCAGGCATGGGGTGGTGGTCCGATGGTGGGTGGTAGGTCGAAGTCAGGGAGAGGAGGCACGGGAGATTGAAGGGGTGGAGGCGTGGCCTGCTGCTGTGGGGGAAAAGGAGGGGAGATCGGATGACGCGTTGTGGTGGCCGGTTTGCTTGTCGGTGGTGGAAGGACTGCCTAGAGGAATGACAGTTCTGGGTGGTGATGTTGAGGAGTGAGGCTTGGGTTTGGGCTCGTTTTCTTTCTCTGTTTTTTTTTTTTTTTAAGGAAGCTTTAGCCGAAAGTGAGGAAGCTGAAACTACGTTGGAGAGAAATGAGGAGATAGAAATGGGAAAATATGAAATCAGGCAACATAAAGAAGGAAAGCATACAAATATGGTCATCACAAAAGAAAATTTTAAACGTGCCTTTTCAACTAAGATGGCTTCTCATTTTCCAGACTTCAAAACTAATTTCGGGAATATAAAAGGCTGTGTGTATTGGTACAACGCGGTGGATAATGACTGGTCATGAAGAGTAAATTATTCTAGGAATATGAAAGGTAAACAGCTGTTGAGTTATACGATGGAAATTTGGATAGAACAATGAAGTCAAATAGTCATAAATCAAAAGACACAAACCGGTACTGATACGGTTAGCCGTTTCGCCGCGAACCGAATACCGAAACGCAGAAGTGAATATACCCTGGTGAACAACGCGATGAGACGGTCAAAATAGTATACGGATATCAGTGGTATGATCAAATTATAAAAATAAAAAAAATCGAATTTTCAACCAGCGAAAAATGCAAGAAAAACGCTGAAAAATAAGATCGACGGAGCCAAAGATGTCCGAATTTGGAAAAACAACAAACTGGAATCTTGCTCAGAAGATGGTTTAGAATTTTTCTATGTAAAAATATTTAGGTTTCGGAAACATTTTATTTTCATCGCTTTTTAACTGATTAAATTGAAGTGAATTTACGCGCAAAATAAACTTTCATATTTTCGGACGAAAATTTACCAGTCGTTATGTTTAACTAGGCGTATTCCAAATATTAAATTTTTATTTCAAAATTTTATCGTTTAAAATTTCACAAAATTTCAACTAATTACGTAATTAAAACAGTTGAAATTTACGGGTCGTTACAAGTTGAATGCTAGGTTTACCTATCATTCTTCCATTTTATACATTTATATACACTTTTTTACTATCATAATTCTAATTTGATGCATACCTGTCCATCTGTAACCCCCTCAAACAGAACGGCTTCCAACATAGATTTCACTATTGTGATTCCTCCTTTGTTCCCTTCATCCTTTTCATATGCTACAGTGCTGTAATCGAAAATCAATAATTGACAAGTTGGTTTTTTTTCAATTTTATTTAATTACAAATATAATGAAAGAAAAAAGATCAGAAATCTTGCTTCTCATTTTCGTTAAATTTGAAGAAAGTAAGAAATTTGTTTTGCTGTTCTTCATTCAATAATTGTAGAATACTGCTTTTTGTGATATCTTTACTCTTGTAAGCTTTACATGATGGCGAGTACCCATCAACATCAATAATTTCTTCATTTTCAATTGTAGTGACTTGCCCATCTATTTCAGTTTCAGATTCCTCTTCATAATCAGATTCTTCATTTTGTTCTTCTTGTTCCTGTTCACTTGTATTTTCTTTTTGACCTTCCTCAGTTTCAGGTTGTTCCTTTTGGTCTTCATTTTCAACATATTTCTTTGTTTTTCTATGAACAATTTCATACTGGCAATTAGGATCAATTTTATTCCTTCGTTGGCGCTTTTTAACCCTCAAAACTAAAGAGCTTGGTTTCTTCTGTGTTTTTTGATGCACTGTTGGGGATTTTTCTGTTGCCTCTGAAGGTTTCTTTTGATCCTGTTGTTCTTTTTCTTGCTGCATCATTTTAATTTCCTGAGTTATATTGAGATCAAATGATGGTGGTTCTATTTCTTCTTTTCTTTTGATTTCAACATCTTGATTTCTTTTCTCAACTGTATGATAATGCCTTCTGCTTGTATTCTTTTTTGTCTCTCTTTCTCTAATTCTTTTTCACTCTTCTTCAATTTATTTTCCAAATCTTCAATGTACTGCTGCATTGAGTCGACTTGCTTTTTTGATGTCTCTTCCAAGTTTTCTATTTTTTGTATCCCAATATTCTCATTGGTATCTAGCTGAACAAATTTTTGTTGGCTTGTTTGTTGAAGAAGTGCTTTTTCATCTTCAGTCAGGTTTCTTATTTCAACAAAAATCTATGTAATAACATAAATAGTAATGAATGGGCTAACATACAATGAATGAACTAATTTTATATATAATTGTCATTTTTCATGTGATGCTATATCTGACTATCATTCTTCAGTACCAACTACAGAAAATTGTATTTGTGCAGAAATGATATATGTAACTATCATTTAAATTATGACTGTATAATAACAAAATGAAAATTGTTAATATACACTATGTTATGATATATTTATCTATCATTATATATTTCTTGTACTTGTGTGAGAAATAATACCTTTCTATTGTCCATGTTCATCAAAGCTTCTCTTGAAATGACCTTTTTCACGCTTCCAATATTCCACCTCCCAAATCTAGGTAAGGTAGAACAGTATGTTGCTAACGGAGATATCAAATTCACATGCTCACATAGGAAAAACTACAAATAAATATTACTTGTTAAAACATATAAGGTGTATAATTTCAGTTATAGAGATAGATGCGTTAACATAAAGTTAGAATGTTGTACTTACAATTGGGAGCATGGAACAACCCGGCATGTTTCTCAGCTTTGTTTTGAAAGCCGTCAAAGCTCTAATCAATGAATGATGAATTGAAACCGGCCAAGTTACTGAGTTCATTTTGTTTTGATTAAGGATATAAGGAATATATCCCCATGGTAAGTATCTTTGGTTGTCGGGAAAGAAGAAGGTTATCATTGCAAGACTAATAATCAGTTTTGGAAAATCAGTTTCATGTTGAAATTGTTGTGTTTCCAGTACATTATTTATCTTTGAAATTGTAAGATCCTTTGTGATGTGCTCTACTGTTCCAAAATTTCTTAGTACAAAATCTTTACAATTGTTTGGAAGGATTTATAAACTCATTTTAGGTAATGGAAAATTATTAATTCCAGACAAAGGTAAGCTAAAGAGAATTGAAACATCTTCAGGTTTGATTTTTAGAAAAATATTCCCCACTTTAAAAACTTCGTCATTGATAGAAAATGTTTCAATGATATCATCTAAGGTTGTGGATGATTTTGTAAAAGCAGCTATGGATAAAATTTCTTCGAAAAACACTAGCATAAATTTTTCGAAGGGTGTTTGTTTTAAATAATTCAATTGATCTACAAGATAACCTGCATTTTCCTTAATTTTCCGGAAATTTTTTATCATTGGAAGCAAGCTACATCGATACTGAATTTTTTTCTGAGATACTTTCTTTGATTTTTTTTCTTCTGTTGTTTTTTATTTCTTCAATCTTTTACCTTTTGATTCCTGTACAAAAAACTATGAATTAATAATTCAGTAGTTAAATGCATTTTTATTTTTATCTATCAATTTTTTCAACTATGAATGCATAATTTTCTAGTGCTATATTCATCTATCATTATTTTTTCAAATGCTATATTTGTCTATTATTACTCTTTTTCAATGTATGCTTCTACAGTTTAAAGATTGAATGTTATGTTTGTCTATCATATTTTTCAATACTATACTTGTCTATCATTCTGTAACTATTCATCTTATTGTTGTCTATCAACCGTCCAAAACTGAATGCTATGTTCATCTATTATCTCATATTTCAATATGATGCATACAAATCAAATGATATATTGAACTATCATTCAATAACTATCTATCTGATTATCCTTTAGGGTTTATCAAATATTGAAATGCTATTTTCATTTATCATTTATCATTCCATTATAACACATACAGTAAATGAAATGATATATTCAACTATCATTTTATCATGCTATGTTTGTCTATCATTTTTTTCTATGCTATATTTGTCTATCATTCTATAACTATTCATCTTATTGTTGTCTATCATCTGTCAAAGACTGAATGCTATGTTCATCTATCATCTCATATTTCAATATGGTGCATACAAATCAAATGATATATTGAACTATCAACTATCTATCTAATTATTGTCTACCGTCTATCAAATATTGAAATGCTATTTTCATCTATCATTGCATCATTACACATATAGTAAATAAAGTGATATATATTCAACTATCATTCTATCATGCTATGTTTGTCTATCATTTTTTTCAATGCTATATTTGTCTATCATTCTATAACTATTCATCTTATTGTTGTCTATCATCTGTGAAAAACTGAATGCTATGTTCATCCATCATATCATATTTCAATATGATGCATGCAACAAATCAAATGATGTATTGAACTATCATTCAATAACTATCCATCTAATTATCATCCACCGTCTATTAAATATCGAAATGTTATTTTCATCTATCATTGCATCATTATACATACAGTAATTAAAGTGATATATTCAACTATCATTCTTTAATTATCATTCTAATTATCATCTAACATTTATCAAAAACTGGAATGCTATATTCATCTACCATTTCAATATAATGCATGTAACGAATAAAGTGATATATTCAATTACCATTCTAAAACCGTCTATGTGATTTCCAATTCAGCATAAACTTTTATTGTAAAACTATTTACAATTAAAATGATAATTCAACTATCATTGTAAAATTATCTTTTATTTTGAAAAAAAAGCAAATGTTATACCTTTGTCTTTCTTTTTCTACTAACGATTTCATCACAAAGCTGTTGTTTCTTCATGTTGTCTTCATTCACAGTTTTTGCCGCCCTAGGTTTTCTCGTCCTCTTAGTTTCTTCATGAATATCAGTCGAATCAACAGCCGTGGATGAATTAGTTTTTCGTCTTCTCTTTATTTCTGTACGCATAGCATTCACTACTAGAAAAGGCAATTATTCCGACAGCATCAAGCGACGGCTTCCGATGGCCAATTTCCGACGGCTTCCGACGGGCCGTCGGCGGTCGTCGGAAGCCGTCGGAAAATCGCGAATTACAGGGCTCAGCTGAGCCTTCTTCTTCCTCATTTCCATACGAAATTTTTTAACCCAAAATCCCCAAATCTCTTCCCCAAGCTTCCAATCATCAATTTCGAGCTTTCGGATCCTCCCCGGTTGCGTAATCAACGTCTATTGCTCTCTAGCTCAGGTATAATCTCTTATTTTCGCCAAAAATCTAATTTTTACCCTAAATCCATATTTGCATAAGTTGTTAAATTATGGCTAATTGGTGATTGAAATTGTTTCCAATAGTGTTATAATAGTTTCTAGCATTCCATGGTATTCCTATTTCATCTTTTATCGTGAAATTGTGAAAAACATGTATAATTTGTGGTTGTTCGTGTATATGTAAATCGTTGTGTATGCCTTGATTATACGATTGTATATGTGTGTAGCGCTGCTATCATTGTATTGTATTAGTTGGAATAAGATAAAATGAATGCACGAGCTAGGAATATTATATTGTGTTAGTTGGAATAAGATAAAATGAATGCACGAGCTAGGAATATTATATTGTGCATGTATTGACTTATGCAACAAAAAAAGTGTCGAACGAGCCTTAAGTTGATGTAATACGTCGAATAAATGTGTTAAATTAAAATATATTTTTGTAAATGTGAACAGTTAGTAAAACTGTATTTTTTCGTAAAATGCGCACATCTAATTGACAAATGTCCCTTAGAGAGTTTTTGGCCCCGTCTGACGAGTGTTGTACATGATCGTTGTATAAATAGTCATTTTTTTTGAAAAACAACCATTTATATTCATCTGGTACAATGTTTATTGGATATTTCCCTGTATTGGACAAGTTATGAACACAGTAAGCATTTACATTTTATATACTACTTCGTCTCAAACGGTTCATAAAATTTCGGCTTAACTTTTCTTTTTTGTTTCCTGCGTACACGCATTGTGTACAATGGAGGGAACAAAAGGGAAATGCTGCCGAAATTTTGTTGAATTGTTTGAGACGAAGTAATATACGAAATGTAAATGCTTACTATGTTTGTAATGGAAAGTAGGATGCCTGACCATGGGAAAAAATATTTTTGTACAATTTTTTGTATCGATACTTAAAAAATAAAATGTGCCCTATTTGAAAATATTTTTAAATTTGTGAAGTAGTTCTTTAAATTCAAATATTATACGACCATGAAAATAATCTTTTTCGAATTTGTATTCTTGAAAATAAATATTAAATTTTGAACTTCTCATTTTCTCAAATAGGAAAAATGATTGATTATTTTGTTGATCGGAGGAGATGGATGTACCAAAGAAAAGGACCGAGGGGTTCAATAAAAGAAGATTTTTATAATGGTATAAACGTATTTGTTGAATTCGCTTTAAGTAATAATGGAAACGATCAAGAAATTCGTTGTCCGTGTAGTAGGTGTAGACATTTGAAGTATTTGTTACCAGATATTGTGAAACTTCATTTGTGCCAAAACGGTTTCGTACCCGAGTATTATGTTTGGGATCGGCATGGAGAAGTTGTAGCAAATACTTCTGTAGAGTTTGAAAGTGTCGTATAGAAACTCTGCAAGTATACTAAAATTTTTTGAATTATTAATTTGACGTGATCGAAAAATAATGTATCAAATTTTGAATGTACAGGCAGAGTCGGATAGAAACTCTGCAAACGGAAATAAAAATCCCGTCACTCATCGCGGAGGGTCGAAGTCATTTCAGCAGGATCGGCAGGAGTTGGTAAATTTACTGAATGATAATTGTAAATAGTTTATGCTATATAATTTTAAATGTATAATAATTGTATGTAAAAATCAACTTTAGGAAGCTGAGGCGCATGGTCCCGTGGGCTATATGGACGTGTTCACTCATACGCATGCTGTCGAGCATGTAAATCCGGACGGGACTGTTTCATATACATGGCACGACGATAAATCCAGCAAAAGCCATGTAAGCATATTTCATTTTATGCGGTATTAGTAATTGTTCTGCTTGTTAAACTATAATGAAATAAGATATGATGTTATTAATTTGTTAATGCAGGAAAAGTTTATGGAGCAGCGCTAGAAACTCCTTGCAGATACGGGTCGAGATTAGCTGACGACTGATGAGGAAGATGCTATTTTTGAGTCCGTTATGGATCCATCAGAGTATGGTAGACGGTACGGATTTGGCAATCAAGTGGTAAATAATTTATTTTACTACTAATTTGATATTTAAGTCATAATTAATTAAATCGTAGGGATTTATACAAGCATCTTATACCCAAAACCCTACGCCTCTCCCAATAAATGTTTAATTTACTAGTTTTAAGCCATTTGACTTTCATTAGGACAGTTATTCCCGTAATGTCACTATGGCCCATCAATAATCCATATGATTGTGTGTTTAGAATTACAGTTAAAATTCGCAGTTTATATAGTAGAAGCATTTATAAAACACGACATCGAATATTAATACATAAGCTAAATTAGATTTAATAAGTTGCAATAATGGATTTATAAATAAATAAACTTGTATAACATCATAAACATAAGCATATAATGTCAGAAGTCATATTATTCAAGCTAAAGTAAATTTAAATAGGATTTATTTGTTTGATCTAAATTTAAATCTAAAAGCTAATTAAATAATTCAATTCTATGTTGGAATATATAATTTTATCTTAAAATACTTCAAATATGCTATTTGGACCTTTTCAAAACAATAAACTTGAATTTTATTCATTTTCCATTATTTAAAAATATTTGAACCTTGAAAAATCCTCCATATTGAATTTGAATTCAAACCAACCAAATGAATTTATCACACCAGTAAAGCACAAGAAGGCAGAAGATATGAACGTTATGTTACTTACTAGCTTACTGTTAATTTGTACATGAACTCAAAAATCTTAAAAATGAATACCAAATATTTTGGTTATGCAAAATAAATAAGCAAATCAATATGATTTCAGAAGCCTACTACAAATTCATACATGGGTGACAATACTTGGTAAATGAAAACATAGGGTTTATAGAAAATTCAAACGGTTTACACTACACCAAAAGGCTGTTTTTGCCACTCCTTCATCCGCCAAATTAGATACGGCTTAAAGCCGTATCAAATTAGAAATAGCTAATAGCCGCATCTAACAAATTTGACACGGTTACAAGCCGTAGCAAATTTGATACGGCTATAAGCCGTATCTAATTTCGTGCCTATTTCTGGCGCAAACTTTTCCACTTAATACGCACGTCTTCCCTCCAAATAATTCACTTTCCCCCCATTTAGATACGGTTCTTAGCTGTATCAAATTTGATACGTGTTATAGCCGTATCAAATTCGTGCTAATTTTTGGTGCGAACTTTTTACTGCCAAAACGCCCTAGATCTGTTCTTTCGTTTCTTTTTTCCCCAAAACTATTTCATTCCTGCTAGCTAATTCAATTTTCTTTCTTCACAAACGCCAAAACACGCCCCAAATCCTTCACAAACGTCGGCAACTCCAGCGCCGTTCGACAACCCTACAGGCGTCAGCGCTTTGCTCGTTCAGTTCAGTGGTATGTTTAGGGTTTCATTTCCATTGATATTTCCATAATCATTTCATTTTCTTAAAAGTTATTTCTGATTGAATTTCTATAGTTATTTTTGTTTGGATATTTATTTTGTAAACATCTTAATTATGTTATATTTGGATAAGGGTATGTGGATGTTATAGTTTTTTATTGTAGAGTTAGAGTTTTGAATAGTTTTTTATAACATAATTACTATTTTGATCGGGTGGATTATTTTCTATATGTGAACTACCTGTGGTAATATAGCTATACTCTATAATTAGTATAGAGTAGTAAAAATTGGTTTAACGCAGCTTTTCCCTATAAGATCTTAATTTTTTATTTGGGTTCATTTCTTTCTGTTAAATTAGAGATGAGTTTGTTTCTCTAAAAAAACCCACACTGAAAAATAGTAGCAATCACGCATAACGGTAAACCAATTATTCAACGTGAATAAAGATTTACTATGCATTTTGATTGGTTTTGGACTAAACAGTATACAAAATGTTTAATGCGTTCCAGAGATTCAAATATTGCTTTAGGAATAACCAATAAAATATGATGAAGTTAAGAATCTACAAGGATTTATACTATGATGAATTTTTTATGTAAACGCTGAGTACCAGTAAATAGTAGTACGAGTACATATATTATTCATTTATGTCATTTTTTTCATATGTAAGTTATGCATGGAACAATTTATGCATAGTCGTTATGTCGTTTTTCCTCTATTATATTCAGTGCAATTTTAAGTTACTATAAGTTGTATCACATATTGAAGTTGTCATCTCATTGTTTCCAAATACCCCAAGCTCTAATCTTCAAAGTTCATTTTAAGTTTATCCATTGCTAATTTTATGATGTGGTGGGCTTATTAGATCTAATTTTATCTCTTTTAACAGTATATGGGCTCACATCTCTATCATCATACAACTTTATTATAAATTTACTCCTCTTTCATTATAGAGACCTGTCAAAAGTGAATTTGATCGACTCATGTTCATTTCTCTGCACAAAAGTGATCGAATAAATAAACAATGACATAAGTGAGTTAGTAAAGTGATTAAATAAGGCTCCCAAAGTTACTAGAAAACAAGCAAATGTATTAATTACAGTTAATTATGTTAAAAAATACAAACAAAATGTAACTATAATGAATAAAATGACAATGGAATGAATAAAATGATGATGGATTAGAAAGGTTGTATATATATAGGTAGAATTTGAAGAAGAAAAATACATGCAATGGGTTAGCAACTCTCATAGTCAAAATAGAATGATTTTAGTTGTCAATAAAAACGTATAGTCAGCATGTTGCAAATGGAGATGCAAGTTAGAAAATCATGTAAAAAATTCGACTAACAAGTAATTGATTTATTGTTTATTGTAGTAGAAGGCAAACCTTAGATACATGGTTATTTATAATTCGCCTACATATCTTATGTGAATGACATATGTATTAGCGAATAAGCAAATTAGTGTAAATATTTTCAATTGGTCCAATATTTGTGCAGGAGCAGATCTTTTTACATAGCTAGCTTTGAAAAAGGTATTTATCCCAAGCTTATAGTATACATGCCATATTTTTTTTCCTTTGTCACATTGCTTCAAAGATTCGATGATGGATTCTGTTATGTGTGTAGTGAAAAATTGATGATTGATAACAATTCAACACCACGGTGCGCTGCGGAAGCGATTTCAATTCAAGACCTAGTATTGTCTATTTGAATACCAATGCAACTTAAATATCAATTACAGAACACGATCAACAATATGAAAAGTAAAAGACACAGAAGATTTAACGTGGTTCGGATATGAAGATCCTACGTCCACGGAGACCCAATAACCCTTTTATTATTATCACCAGAGATTACAAGCCAATACGATGATTAGAGAGATACAATAAGTGGAGACTCTCTCTAATCAATTACACAGTTGAAGAGATTAATAATAGAGCACTCAAAATAGAAAACCCCCAATTTGATTTCGTTAGGGTTTCTATCAATTACAATTATTGGAAATCTGATTAAAACCTAATCTCTTAATTTGGAAGATGATTAGGAGACAATATATAGGTGACCTAAATGATCTAGATCATCCATCCACGTCAAAAGAATCTGCACCATCAGTTTAGAGAACCAAGCTCCGGAATTTACAAAATTGCCCTTCAGAATTCGGAACTGGAAATAAAACTTTCGTCGCCTCAGACGTCTGACCAGGGGGGTCAGACGTCTGCAGATTGTTTCGGGAAACAATCTACAGCAGGGTCAGACGTCTGACCTGGGTAGGTCAGACGTCTGCAGGATGTTTCGGGAAGCATCTGGGACAAGGTCAGACGTCTGCAGGGTGTTTCAGCATGCAGTCTTCAGCTCTTCTGACATCTCTGCTTCCTCCAACCAACTCCAAAGCTTTCCAATGCATAGCTCTGCTGAATCTTCACATCACACATATATGAATCGCATAAATTCAACACTCCACCTCGATTCAATATATGTATGTCTCATCAACAAATTATCATAGGGGTTATTGGATCTCGCGCCCAATGGCGCCTAAGCAGCTGGAATCAAATGGATCAAGTTTGAGCAATGCTCAAACTTATCCTTGGGAAGTGACTTCGTCATCATATCTGAGGGGTTATCTGAAGTATTCACTTTTAACAATTTGATCTTACTCCGTTCTTCCTCCAGCATAAGAAAGAAACCTCTAACATCAATGTGCTTCGTTCGTGAACTATAAGCCTGATTGTGAATAAGATGAATTGCACTCTGACTGTCTGAAAATAGCTCCACGGTCTTCTGCACCATAAAAAGATCATCCAACAACTGAAATAAATACAAACCCTCCTTAGTTGCTTCAACAATCGATATCAATTCTGCTTCGGTAGTTGACAAAGCTACAATAGATTGCAGCTTTGATCTCCATGAAATCGAGCCTATGCCAAGTGTAAAAACATAGCCCGACACTGACTTCCGTGCATCTCTATCCCCAACATAATCTGAATCATAGTATCCTCTAAGTGAGATGTCGCCATCCACTCCACCATATAACAAGCCAACAGATGAAGTGCCTCTAAGATACTTAAGTATCCACTTTACTACTTGCCAATGTTCCTTGCCTGGGTTAGACATATATCGACTTACAACACCCACAGCATGGGCCAAATCTGGTCTAGTGCATACCATAGCATACATAAGACTACCAATAGCACTGCAATAAGGTATATCAGCCATATACCTTTTATCTTCTTCCGATGTGGGAGATTGGTCTTTTGACAATTTAAAATGAGAGCCTAATGAAGTACCAACCGGTTTGGCTTTCTCCATTCTAAATCGAGTGAGGACCTTCTCGATGTATTGCGCCTGAGTGAGTCTTAACTCTCTCCGCTTTCTATCTCTACAAATCTCCATACCCAAAATTCTTTGTGCTTTTCCCAAATCCTTCATATCAAACTCCTTGCTAAGTTCAGCTTTCAACTCCAAAATTCTTACCATACTCCGAGATGCAATTAACATATCATCAACATATAACAACAGATATATTAAATCATTATCACATCCCTTGAAATAAACGCACTGGTCTTTGAAGCTTCTAGAATATCCTTGTGAAAACATAAACTTATCAAATCTCTTATACCATAGTCTAGGTGACTGTTTTAGTCCATATAGAGATTTGTTAAGTTTACAAACATAGTCAGGCCTGCTACTATCAATGAACCCCTCCGGCTGTCGTAAATAAATTTCTTCATCCAGATCACCATGCAAGAATGTGGTTTTGACATCTAGTTGCTCCAACTCCATATCATAATGAGCCACTAATGCCAATAGAATGCGAATGGAGGTATGCCTAACAACTGGAGCAAAAATGTCATGATACTCAACTCCCTTCTTCTGAACATACCCCTTTGCTAATAACCTTGCTTTATATCTGAAATTTCCATTGTCGCCGTCTTTCACTCTATAGATCCACTTACAACCAATAGCTCTCTTGTTGGTGGGAAGAGGCACCAAATCCCAAGTATGATTTTTCTGCAAAGATTCAACCTCCTCTTCCATAGCAACTAACCAACTGGAACTGTCAACTGAAACAATAGCGTCTCTATAATCTCTGGGTTCGTCATGGACAACATTCAAAGCATATGTTGCCATGTCATCGAAGTTAACGTCTTCGATGCTCAATCCAACAAAATCATTAAGCCAATTAGGCTTCTTCTTCTGTCTAACAGGTCTGATATCTGAACTAGCTCCACCTTGAGTCTGATCCTCTGTACTAATCTCTGTACTTTCCTCATCAACCATGGTGTCATCGGAAACACCTTCAGAACTTCTATGGAAAGGAACAGTAGATGACTTACTTTGTGTTTGGTATTCTTCATTTGTCCTCTCATTGTCATCTGATGAGGAAGGCTCCACCTTCAACATAGCCTTCTCATCAAAAGTCACATGCCTGTTGGTAACAATCTTCCTGCTAATAGGACACCACAATCTATATCCCTTCACTCCTCTTCTATAACCTAGAAAGATACACTTGCGAGCTCTAGGTTCCAGCTTCCCTATGCTCTCATGTACGTAAGCTGGACAACCAAACACTTTGAGGAATGAATAGCTAACAGGCTCTCCTTTCCATACTTCTTCTGGGATCTTCAGGTCTATGGCGGTAGAAGGTGTGCGGTTGATGAGGAAAGCCGCCATAGATAAAGCTTCTGCCCAAAATCCCTTTTTCAACTTTGCAGTCAATCTGAGGCATCGAGTTCTCTCCAATAATGTCCGATTCATTCTTTCAGCAACTCCATTGGACTAAGGGTCGCCAGGTGTGGTGTAATGCCTCTTGATACCTTCGGACTCACAATAATCGATGAATTCCTGTGATACGAATTCACCGCCGTTATCTGAACGGAGAACTTTCAATTTCTTTCCTGACTGCTTCTCAACTGTAGATTTCCACTTTCGAAACCTGTCAAAAGTTTCACTTTTCGACTGTAGAAAATATACCCAAACTTTACGAGAGAAATCATCTATAAATGAAACGAAATACCTGGCTCCACCTAAGGAGGGGCAAGTGGAAGGTCCCCAAACATCTGTGTGAACATACTCTAAGACAGCCTTTGCCTTATGCTCTCCAGTACCAAAAGAAATCTTCGTCTGCTTCCCAAGAACACACTCTTCACAAAAGCCAAGCTTTGAATGATGAACGCCATCAATCAAACCTCGCTTTCTCAACTCATCCATGCTGCGCTCACCAATGTGACCCATCCGTAAATGCCATAATCTGGAAGAGTCTGAATCAACAGAAGTAACAGATGCTGATTCACCAACTACAGTAGTGCCCTTCAAAAGATAAAGATTTCCTGCCCTTACTCCTTTTATAACTATCATAGAACCCTTTGATATTTTTATCTTCTCTCCTTCAACTACAATCTTCAAACCAAGCCTACTCAGAGCCCCAATAGATATCAAACTTCTTCTCAAATCAGGTACATGTCTAACATCTGTAATAGTACGAATAACACCGTCAAACATTCTAACCTTCACACTACTAACACCAATCATACGGCAAGAAGCATCATTGCCCATCAGAACTTCTCCTCCATCAATCTCACGGTAAGTGGAGAAACAGTTCCTATCAGGTGTCATATGATAGGATGCACCAGAATCAATCAGCCATAGGTTGCTCTTCCCAGAAGAGCCAGAAGCTGTAAACACATCGGTATCACTCTTTGTATCTGACTTCTCAGTGGTAGATGCTGAAGCTTGCTTTGGGTCTCTTCTTCTACCTTCAAGCTTGGGACAAGTTGCTACAAAGTGCCCTGGCTTTTTACAATAATTGCAAGTCAATTTATTAGGCCCCCTAGACTGAGACCTTGAATTATTTCGACCTCCACCATATTTTGACTTGCTTTGGCTTCCACCTCTCTGAACAGATAAGCCCTCTGCATCACTGTCTAAACTAGTGCTTGCTAATCTACCCCTCAACACTTCATTATGAAGTCCAGCTTTAACATCAGATAGGCTAATTTTACTACGACCATAAATCATAGAATTAACAAAAGCAGTGTACTCCTTAGGCAAGGAACATAAAACGATTACCGCTTGAGCCTCATCTGTAATTTCAACTTCCGCTGCCTTCAAATTCATTACTAAAGTGGTTAGGGCATCCACATGCCCCATGAGATCAGCTCCAGGCTTCATCTTGTACGAATAGAGTTGTTGTTGCAGAATTATTCTGTTAGTTAGAGACTTGTCCTGATATGCATCAGATAATGCATCCCATAATTCCTTTGCCGTTTTCTTTTGAGAAAATTCTCGAAGAACCTCATCTGAAAGACTTAGTTGGATGGTAGTTAGGGCTTCATCTTCCATCTCTTCTAAAGTTTCACTATCTAACTCTTTCAGCTTCTCAGGCGCAGAAATTATCTTAAAAGTCTTCTCCTTCTTTAATACGGCCTCCATCTTCATCTTCCAAGTTCCAAAGTCTCCCTTTCCATCAAAACGAGTAAGTCCATAATTGACCCCAGATCTACCAATAGATTTACTTGAAGTAGCCATTAATATCCAAACGGAACAATAACACCAGCTCCGATACCAAACTGTAGTGAAAAATTGATGATTGATAACAATTCAACACCACGGTGCGCTGCGAAAGCGATTTCAATTCAAGACCTAGTATTGTCTATTTGAATACCAATGCAACTTAAATATCAATTACAGAACACGATCAACAATATGAAAAGTAAAAGACACAGAAGATTTAACGTGGTTCGGATATGAAGATCCTACGTCCATGGAGACCCAATAACCCTTTTATTATTATCACCAAAGATTACAAGCCAATACGATGATTAGAGAGATACAATAAGTGGAGACTCTCTCTAATCAATTACACAGTTGAAGAGATTAATAATAGAGCACTCAAAATAGAAAACCCCCAATTTGATTTCGTTAGGGTTTCTATTAATTACAATTATTGGAAATCTGATTAAAACCTAATCTCTTAATTTGGAAGATGATTAGGAGACAATATATAGGTGACCTAAATGATCTAGATCATCCATCCACGTCAAAAGAATCTGCACCATCAGTTTAGAGAACCAAGCTCCGGAATTTACAAAATTGCCCTTCAGAATTCGGAACTGGAAATAAAACTTTCGTCGCCTCAGACGTCTGACCAGGGGGGTCAGACGTCTGCAGATTGTTTCGGGAAACAATCTGCAGCAGGGTCAGACGTCTGACCTGGGTAGGTCAGACGTCTGCAGGATGTTTCGGGAAGCATCTGGGACAAGGTCAGACGTCTGACCTGGGTAGGTCAGACGTCTGCAGGGTGTTTCAGCATGTAGTCTTCAGCTCTTCTGACATCTCTGCTTCCTCCAACCAACTCCAAAGCTTTCCAATGCATAGCTCTGCTGAATCTTCACATCACACATATATGAATCGCATAAATTCAACAATGTGCATTTAACCGTTAGATACTCAAATAGTAGAATATTTATATCATTCTTGATCTTGCATTTGTCCTTGTATTCATTAAGTTTAAGTACATAATTATCTTAATCAATGGACTGTGTTTTGTGGTGGAATTAGTTTTTTAAAAGAGGTTGAAAGATGTGAGAACTATTGACATTGGCAGATGGGTCGGTTAAGTTGTGAATTGGTGTTACTCCTTATCTTAGTAATAAACATAAGTGAAATCATGATTGTGCATTAAACACAATTATTTTGCAAGTGAGTGATCTATGTACTTTTCACTTTTATAAGAGTGCTCATGGATATCAATACTCCAACATCAGTGAACTCGGTACTGCAGTCGGAGTATATCTTATTTTTATAAGATATACTCTGTCCGATGTATTCTCAGTACTGCACATTGGCACTGTCCGAAGTATTCTCTGAACTATTGTCCATGTCGTAATAGTAATTGCACTGCAAATGTTTACCACTCTTGTTGGTATCATATTCCCACTCTATATTGACACACTCATTTGGTTTGTTTTGTTTTCGGTACTTATTGGCGTGGCTTATTGGCGTGGCGTGTCACTATGGATTAAGGCTCATTTGGAATTTTAGATTTGGACAATGTGTTTTTTAATCCTTAGACCTTAGTTGTATTTTCATAAGTAGTTGTATTGTCATAAGGCAGATTTGGAATTTCAGTTTGGTTTATTGTCATAAGTAGATATGGGACTTTAGTGATTGTTTGCCAGCAAGTCCTTAGACCTTAGTTGTATTGGTTCCTGCCATAAAACACTGTAAATTCATATTATGCTTATATGTAGTATCCGTATTATGTAATGATATTGTTAAGTTATTACGCATTGCAATGCGGATTATTGAAACATTTGAATCTCTGTCTATAATATTACTTGTTTTGATGTCTTGGAATGATTATATATGTGGTACTGAATATGAACCCATGATCATATAAATTGATGGAATATGTGCAGTACCAAATTAAACAAGTAGGAGCAGGTCATTAGGTACGGCTAAAAGTCGTATCTAACTAACAAGTTAGACACGGCCATCAGCCGTATCTAAATAACCTATAGAATTCGGTTCGAGGTTCAATTAGATACGGTTTTAATCCGTATCTAATTTATCACTTAGGTACGGCCTTAGGCCGTACCTAATTAGGCTATTAGATACGGTTTTAATCCGTATGCGCCTATTAGATACGGCTTAAAGTCGTATCTAACGGGACAATTAGATACGGCTTTGAGCCGTAGCTAAACAATAAAGACGCCATTTTTTGATACGGATTTTCACCGTATTTAATGTGGTTAGATACGGCTTTTAGCTGTTTCTAAATACCATTTATAGTGTAGTGTTATAATTAGTAATTTTGAAAACAAAACTGAAACCTTTTTGTTTATATTTTTCCATAAATTATTAAAATACTTGAGTTTCTTATATTTTTCTAGATATCCAATACATTGTCAGCCTCATTCAGTCTACACTTACATAAACATGCATAAACTAAATTAAATAACATTATCACACAGCTAATCATTCACATACATGCACATACACTTACAGAGATCACACAGCTAAATTAAATATTTATTGCAGGCCAGCAGTCAGAGATGGGGTCGGCAGACTAGAGCTCAGATCGATCCAGCAGAGATCGAAGATTTGCGGGCTAGAGTGGCCCAACTGAAGGAGCAGAACCGCCGACAGGCCATACAGACCACGCAGTTGCTAGACCAGCGTATCGCCGAGTACATGCAACAGTATGGTGACCACTTCCCTTCCTCTGCTGGCTCTGGATCTGGAGGAGAGTTATTGATTGCTTGCTTTTTCAAGTATGTTTTTTTTAGTTTTGTATGATTTGGTAGACGGTGGAGGTAGTTCTTGATTTTTGTATGATTATGTTTGATACACTTGGTTATATGGTTGTATGATGATGTGGATGTTGATGATTTTGTGTTATGTTGTGTATGTATGACATGGTAGAACACTTGTTGTTGGGGTTGTTGTGAATGTTGGAATGACTATGTATATTATGTATTTTATTTTGATGTAATTTGATGTATTTGTGTGTTTGATGAATTTTGTATAGTTTGGGTTTTGATATTTGGTTGGAATATTGTATACTGGATTCTGCAGTATTGGTGTAATAGTGTTTGGATGGGAAATGTGGATGGAAGGCTATATTGCAGCAGGAATAAAAAAAATACAGCAGATTTCCGACGGCTTCCGACGGCTTTCAGGTAATAGTTTTCCAACGGCTTCCGACAGTCTATAGGGCCATTTTTTCCAACGGCTTTCGACAAGTATCGGAATCCATCGGAAGCCGTCGGAGGCCGTCGGAAAAATGTTCGGTGCCCTGTGTGGGAAGCCGTCGGAAACACTACGCCCCGACGCCTTATTTTCCTACGGCATTTTCCGACGGCTTCCAACGGCCTCCGACGGCCGTCGACGGTTTTCTGCTGTTGGAAAATGTCTTTTCCCTTGTAGTGATTGAAAACCCTACTTTTTGAAATCCTAGGTTTATCGTTTATTTGTTCAGGATTTGTTGAAATATGTGGATTTACGTCCATCGACTTAGCTTCCGAAGTCGATTGCGCTTGTAAATCAGTTTGAGGAAGAAAATTGATTTGGGTTTGGATTGCCATTGTTTGATGGAGGAGAAATTTTGTTTACAGAGGAAAAGAGACTAAAAAAACATGAACGATCGTGTAATTTTGGTGCTTGACCTTGAGACGGAAGTTAAATTTTAACGTCCGTTAAAATTAAATTTTATTAAACTTTTTCCTTTAAACCAATTTACTCTATGTAATATTTGTATGTCAGAAGAATTTACTGTAAAATACATAGGATTAATATACAATTTAACAACTAATGAACAAAAGGTTTTTTGATTAAAATCATCTTTTCATAAAAATCGCTTACCCATGGAATAATATTATAAAAGAAAGATAGGATGTCCTTAGAGGTTCTTAGGTAGATGATAACAATGGTACAGATTTGCTAAAAAAAGCTTACATGGTAACCACAGAAAAGTTTGTGAACGGGCAAAAGCTCTTAAACAAATGTAAAAAATAAAAAATTCTAAACTTGGATTTTCTTGTTGTTCTAAATATACAAAGATATAAATGTTCGATTTGGTTGTCCTCTAGAATTCAGTTAAAAATATAAACCTAAATATTCTAAACAAAAAAAGAAACCAAAATATAGGATAACAAGAAAGAAAATGAAAAACAGAGTATATAAAGAAAGAAAATATATTTTATAAAAGGAAATTTATTAAAAAGAAATTTATAAAAGGGTGTAAATGTTTTAAATGTAATAAAGAAGGACGTTATGTTAATGAATGTCCAACAAATATAAAAAGTATATATAATCTTAACATACATAGAAGAATATAGTATAAATATTGGTACTATTGAAGATATAACAAGTAAGGATAATTCCTCAATTTATGAAAAAGAGGTAAGTTCCAATTTTAGTTCAAAGTGAAAGCATTTCATCTAATATGAGCATTGCTATTAACGTCTTGCTGTATGGATCTAATTTGGTTGATTGTATACTTTCGATTTAACTTTAAATTATTTTACTTATTTGATTTTTTTTTCTAATCTATCTAATTTTGAAACCAACGTTTCACGCTTTTAACTAAGATTGTTATTAAAGTTCTTAAATATGTAGCCATATAGGACTGTTATGGTAACGGTAAATTAACCATTACCATACCATTATCAGTCAATCGGTTACCATTTTAAAATAAAGTCGGTATACCAACATAATCGGTACGGTAACGGTAAATTTATTATTTTTTACGGAAAAACATCGGTAATATTTTTTCCAAACCAGCGGTAACAGTAATTTACCAGTCCATTCATAATACATTGATATTCATGTAATATGTTGTATTATGGGCATTTAGAAGTAAGAAAACAGTTAAATTTATTTCAGTAATTCAACTCAAATGATGATAAATACACTTCTATTTATGTCCTTTATTAAGTGACCCAATGAAATATATAATTAATAATCATTCAATGTAAAAATATATCAACTTATTTTTTTTCTAGACAAACGGTAATTTATATTACCAGTGCAACGGTTACCAGTTTATCGGTATACCAGTCATCGGTATACCAGTAAATCGGTAACGGTAAACAATTTTAGTTTAACAGTAAAAATGGTACGGTAACGATATTTACAAAATGGTAACGGTAACCATTAACATAACAGTCTTAGCCATGGTTATCTGCATGTGTGAATATTGAAGTTGGACTGATATTGTCATATATCGCCTTCTTCTAATTAAATGTGTAAACCTATGGGTTTCCTTTTCTATGCTGCTTAGGTCATCGATTAAATGATAAGCAGCAATCATATTAAAATATGTGTTTCTATTTAGTTGTTGATATATTGTTCACTGTAGTGAAATTTATACAAACCAAGTTTTTGCTTATCATATTTTTTTATCCTCGCCAATTTTAACACCAACGCATTAGACATTTTCAGTCTTGCAAATGGTATATATCTGGTTTTTTTTAATTGTTTGTTTATTCTTATCAGTCTGATAATAAATTGAGTTTGTAAGGCTATGTATCATGAAAGTTCACCCATGTTTCAGTTGTTTCATGCAACTTTTATGCTAATCCGTGTTTGTTAACTCCCATAAGCATACAAGAGCAAGCGCAGTATGCAACAGTGCTTACCAAGTAAGAGTAGTTTTCAGGTTAGTTTGGTTTGTTTAGTCGCAAATTTATGCCTTTTGTACTCCTTTTTTGAAATTTTAAACGTAATAATGTTACTAAATGGTATGGTACGTCACATACATTTGCTAAACTTGTCTTTTATGCTTCTTTTTTTACAATGTCAATGACAATACATGTGATCCTTTATTTACATTTCGATGCTGATTTGTCATTTTGGTGCTAACTGTATTTTCATAATCCTACTATTTACGTTCATCTTAGATGGGAACTGATTAATATAGCGTAAATCCTAATCTTCTAAAAGCTGGAAATATCTTGATGGAATAAGCAGCAGTTAAAAAAACGAACAAACTGCATATCTTAGATTAAAAACTGAAAACAATCAATTATATCAGAAGATTAGAATAATTTCAAATAAATAAAATATAAGGTTCAATGATTGCAAAGGATCTAAAACTAAGGCTTTGGTATCATGTGTCTAATGAAATGCATTGGTTGAAAAGATGAACATTTTATGTAATTTAATCCGGTGAGTGATTGAAATGCACTAGTAAATATATTTAAGCTATTTTAAAGGCGTTTTTTTTGCTTCTATTGGTATTAGCAACATATTAGTAATTATATATTTTTTAATAAATAATAGTTTATTTTTGTATGAATTTAGTTGTCTAATAAGTACTTTTCTTTATCATATAACATGAATATGATTTTCAGTAGTCCCATTATTAGTTTCTAGTCCGTGTTAATTACTATATTAATTTGGACTGAGACTTACTTACGCATGAGTCATTGAGTACCAGCTTTCGATTACATGCATGTCTTGTCATTCGTTGCATCACAGGCACAACTCAAAGTACTTACTTGCTTTGTATATGCAAAGCAAAGTTTTATGTTTAAGAATAATGTTAACAAACTAGGGTGTTCTATTTTGTACAGCTACTCAGTAACAACAATGAATATTTGTAGTTTATTTGTTATCCCTTTGGTGCTTGTGGAAAAAGTTAATTCTCTGTTAAATAGTTATCCGTTATAATTAGCCTACTCTTTGATTATGAGGCAAAAGATTTATTGGTAATTTGGTATCTTTTTCAAATTTTGTTTTAGAAATTTAAAGTGCTTTACTTGTGTAATTGATATTACAGAAAAATACATTTCTACATGTAACAAAATATAGGAAATTAAAGCAATGCTATATTAGCGTATCAGTTCTAAGATATGTACATTGTATAATTATCGACATCAAAAAGTAAATTTAATCACATCCTCATTACTTATTTAATATAACACCATAGCAAAGTATATCATAAGACTGAATCATGTACCAACTACGAACATTTGAAACTGCTTGGGTAAAAATATGTTGGAATAAAAGTTTTTGTCTATTGTGCTTGATTAGGAGTATCTTCAGATTTTAAAGATCCGGGAAATTACAGCTTTTAGCAAGGAATATTGTCTGAAACTAGAATTGATAGAACAATACGGTATTATAATATGTCTATAGTATTTGCTCAAATATGTAATGAAAATCAAACTTTTAATAACTATATATTTTACCGTGATAAAAACTATTTTGTTGAATACGATTTCAATTATGTACATTAATCAAAATAGTTTGAATGGAAGTTTTATGAACCAGAGCCACTTTATCCAGAACTTATAATCTCTTAAATAAATTTGTCCAACTAGTTGTTTTTACTTTAATGTGAATTAAGGGGGATATGAGCAGTGTATCATGAATGAAATTCTCATGTATGTATACTAAAACTAAACTACTTGTTGTGATTAATATAGCCATACGTTAAAACAAATGTGAGGAGGATATAACTTTCTTCTTCCTAATCTAACATAAGAGTGCTCATTGTTCTTCAACATCCAAGAGATGGTTTTCTTCCTGGTTAATGAGGCATGTCGCATATTTGATGAGGGAATCACTGCCAACGTAGCGGTATTATGGGTGTGGGATACCCTACTTGCAGGTTGTAGAGCTTACACATGTATTTTAATTATTATATATTTTAATTTTAATAGAAAATATTGTTATGGGATACTTAAATTTAGGTTCTACCTGGACATATTTACTTCAGTTGAGAATGACATTGCTCCAGATTGTTATGAATGTGTTCTGAGAATTTAAATGCTAGAAAAGATGGTAATGGTTTATAACATTGTTGGATATGGTTTTTGAGTTTTTTGATACATTACTATTAACATAATGCAAACTCCATGAATATTTTCTTCAGCTGTATGAACTAGAAGTGTACTTCATGCACATGATTGTTGGTATGCTCTCTGTACTCATGTAACTCTTCTCTCTTTTTAATTATATAACAATTGTTATATCAATGATAGGCTCAATCGTATCATTTACTAACTTTTTAATGCACTATGAGGTTGCTGAACTACCCCTGATCAAAAAAATCATTTAGGGCAATCATTAATCGAGGAGCACTTAAAAGTTGATACCATTGAATAAGCACAAAGGTTTTGATTATTTTTGCTTTCACACATCGTATATTTCATGCAGTGTTTTGTTATGATGCTATAGGTCGATAGTCTAGTACATTTAACGAGGACAAATAGGACGCTGTTGTCTCTTGTTTTAATTTATTTTCCTATCCATTGGTGACATATATAGTAACCCTCTTTTGAGTAGCTAATTTCATTTATGTACTAGAAGTATTACTAACTATGTCTTTTCGGTTATTCATGCTCCTAATGAAAATATGTAGGGTATCCATTTCTTTGGGGAAAAAAAAATGAAATCTTATCTTCTTTGTGTTTAAGTTTGGTTCATATTTTGTTCATATTACATGTGTATCTATTATTAGTCTTGACAACATAACATGTTTACTGTTCTTCATACTTTATAACAAATTATCCAACTTTATTTGCTCGATGCTGATCGTGTTTATTATATTAACTATTCATTGTTTTCTGTACTTGCTTTCACTTAATTTAGGGCTCTTTTGAATCGACTTAACTAAATTACTTTTTGGTTTTTTAGCGTTTTGAAAGTCAAAACAAATTGGTTTTGACTTTAAACAAAATCAAAAAGTAACTTATTTAAGTCTACCAAAACGGATTTTTAAGGACTACAGTGTTGGACTTAATCCGATCTTGCTGAATTTATTGATGCATAATCACTGGGTAGAATTCATAGTTGTTTGAAGTGGTCAGTTTTATTTAATATTCCATTGTTAGTTTATTAGAGTTTTTTTTTTTTTTTGCTATAATTTTTTTTTTAAAAAAAAGAATAAATAAATAACTGGAGAAAAAATGCCTTTCTCCGATGGCTTACAGGAAAATAAGAAACTAAGAAAACAACAGGACTTTACAACATCATAACCGCTACAACCAGCGGACAAGCAAAGCTAAGACCCCAGTAAGAGAAACAAAAGGAGAATAGAACAACACCACCACCATCCACACGAATAAGCATCAGCAGACGGATAAACCAAACCACCACTATCCACAAACCCGCCTTGACCAATAGGACTAGGCCAGACCACCAAGCACAAACCCGCCTAGTCCAAGAGGATAAGGCCAGACCACCAAACCAATCCAAAAAGCGCGCTAACAGCAAGGCGCAATAATAGGAGGACCAAGGAATGCCCACTACAGAATAGAGAGCCAGACGAGGTGTAGACAAAACTCCCAACCAGATGAATCGAATTCCCCTAGCTAGTCAAAGAGCTGGAGAGAGCCACCAAAGAACCAGCAGATAAAGGGACCCGGTCCGTGAAACTAGACTACTATTTCACGACCCCGGCCAAAAGATAGCCAAAGAAACCTGTAACTGGGAAACTAACAAACACATTAAATACCAAAAGGAAAGGGGGGGACAGAGCGACAAGAGCTGGCTACAGTCGGAAACAGAAATCAGCCTATTCCCAACCGAGCCTGAGACAAACCATGCGAGATAGAGAGTAGACCAACAAGACGTTCCGCTCGGGAACTCAGACGGCCCCTGAAAGGTCTACCACGGAAAGCGAGAAAGACGTCGTTCCTCACATGCCGAATAATAGTGGCGGGGTCCATTCGAGTGTTCTCGAAGGTTGCCTTATTCCGCGCGCACTAGAGGTGCCAGCAGATGAGGCAAGGAATCAAGCGAAAAACGATAGCACGAAGAGTCTTACCAGCGTTCCCAGACCACCATGAGTTACGGAGATCTGAGGGCGAGGTGGCCGACCGACTAATGCCAAGAAGGTTACCAAAGTAATTCCAGCAACATCTGGCAGAATAACCACTAAAGAACAAATGGTTCCTGGATTCGGAGTTCCCGTTGCCGCAGCATCTGCAACGAGAAACGAAAGGAATACCGATAGATTGGAGGTTCTCGTCAAGAGGAAGTCCATCATGAAGAATACGCCACATCAAAGTGGAGACTTTAGGTGGAATACGAGAGTCCCAGATGAAGGAAAAGGTAGGGCGAATCGGTTCTTGGGTTCTGATCGAAGACCAAACTTTCAGAATGGAAAAGGAAGAACCATCCCATCCTGAAGATCCACCATGAGAGTCAGAAAACTGTTTCACTGACTGCATGTGTTTCCAGGTCTCACTAGAAAAAGACGGGGAGCCCGAGAAATTTGTGCCCGCAAGACTGCGATATTTCGCACGAAGGAAAGAAGCCCAAAGGGAGTTGTTAGCACCAAATCTGTGCCATAACTTACAGGCAAAAGCTGCGCAAAGGTCCTTTGGGTTGCGCAGACCCAAACCCCCTTCATTTTTGGGTCGACAGACCACGTCCCAAGACACCCAATGGTGTCGACGGACACTGTCCTTGTTGCCCCAGAAAAAGGAAGAAGCCAGCGATCGGTACGAACGAAAGAAAGACGAGGTAGGGGTCATAGCCGCGAAAACATGAGTTCCCATCGAGTCCAATACAGACTTAATAAGAACAAGTCTTCCAGCTTGAGAAATAAGAGAAGCGTTCCAGCGTAAGATTTTTCCCCTTACTTTATCAGTCAAGGGGTCAAAAATAGCATTGATCTTCCTTCCGCGGTACAGCACAACACCCAGGTACGGAAGAGGAAGAGAGGCCTCCTTGAAGCCCGAAACCAACTCGATCCAAGAAGCTCGAGCGGGGGGCAAATCTTTCGCATGAAAAAAGCAGCTTTTGGCGGGGTTGACTAACTGGCCCGATGCCCGCTCATATTGATGAAGAAACATGAGGAGCCGCTGGACAGACGAGACACTGCCATTAGAGAAAATAACAACATCGTCAGCGAAGGATAGGGAAGTGATTAGGGGGCAACCCCTTGGAATCCCGAAGCGCTGAATCTGGCCGTAGATAGTTAAGGAATGGAGACCGCGAATGAAAGCCTCCGCCGCGATCACAAAGAGAGAAGGCGAGAGTGGGTCTCCCTGACGTAAACCCCTACCTGCCTTGAAGTAGCCATTGGCCGAACCATTGATGAGCACAGAAAACCAACAGTTGGAGATGAGCCTCCACACCAAGTCAATAAGTTGTTCGGGGAAGCCGAAAGCTCTTAAGACCTTGATGATGAAAAACCAGGACATACGATCGTAGGCCTTAGCCATATCCAGTTTGAAGACAACATTTGAACCCCTGGTCTTCCGGTCGATCTGGGAAATAAGTTCCTGAGCGAGAAGGACGTTATCAGTAATCAACCGTCCTTTGACAAAACCCGCCTGAGAAGACGAGATGATTCGTTCAAGGAAGGGAGCCAAACGAGAAGCCAGAATTTTAGAAATCACTTTGTTTGAAAAGTTGCAGAGACTGATAGGCCGGAAATCCATACAGGACCTCGGATGCTCGCATTTAGGAATAAGGATGAGGTGGGTAGAATTCCAACCGGAAGGCAGGGACCCTCCAGAAAAAAAGGACTGAACAGCAAGGCAAAAATCCTCCTGAATAATAGACCAGGCACACCTGAAAAAGACACCGTTGAAGCCGTCTGGCCCGTTGGCACTATCCTTGCTTAGGGCGAAGACAGAAGCACGAATCTCCTCAGCGGTAGGGAGTTCTGCGAGAACGTCCCTATCTGGAGAAAGCACTACCCGAGGAATAAAAGCCATCAGAGACGGATCAGAAACCGAGACCGATGGAGAACCCAAGAAGGATTGGAAATGGGACAGAACGGTCTCTTTAACATCTTCAGGCGAAGAGGCCACAGATTGATCCGGACGCAAGATATCACGAATGGTGAGGAGGTTATTCTTCTTACGAATAGTGGAATGGAAGAATTTAGAGTTAGAGTCACCGTCGACAACCCATTTGATTCTAGCCTTCTGACGAAGGTAGTCATTCTCAATACGAAGTTCAGAGGAGTAAATGGTTTGAGCAAGGGCCCAAGCCTCCTTGGTCGCCTCGTTAGGATCCTCGTCATGAAGGGATTCAGCAGAAATAAGAGATTCTTCGGCCGAGCGAACGCGGTCGAAAATATTCTTGAATACCTGAAGATTCCAAACCTTAAGGTAAGCTTTCAACCGCTTTAGCTTACGACTGAAAAGAACACAGGGAGAAGCAGCAAGAGGAGCGCACCAAGACTCAGCCACAACTTGAAGAAAGGTATGGTGAGATCTCCACATGCTCTGGAAACGAAAAGAAGATGGACCCGTTAAAGAACGGGGCGAGCAGCGAACTACCAAAGGAGCATGATCAGAGAACGATCGATGGAGATGCGCTATCGAGAAGGAAAACGGAAGGCGAAGCCACCCTTCCGATCCGAAAACACGATCCAGACGGGAAAGGATACGGTTGGGTCCTTCCTGGTTGTTGGACCAGGTGAAGGCAGACCCAACAAAAGGCAGCTCAGAAAGGCCAGAGCTGACAATGAACGAGTTGAAATCCGCCATCGCAACCCGGTTGATGGCGGCTCCTCCTCGTTTTTCCGCTTGGCAGGTGACGATATTGAAATCGCCACCAATAATAGAGGTCGAAAAACCCAACGAGTCAAGACCGAGAATGTCAGACCAAAGGATTAATCTCTCTATCCGATCACATTTGGCGTAGACCGCCGAGAAAAGAAATGGAGAGCTAAAAGAGGGGGACGAACAGACCAAAGAGAAAAGCTGAGAGGAATCAAAAGCAGCCTGGACCGACAGAGATTTGGACCATAAGATCCAAATCTTCCCCGAAACGTTGGCAGAGCCACCGCCAAATCCAAGAGATAAGACGATACTGGAAATGCCTTCCGGTCCCAGGAAGGGTTCTAGGAGAGCGACCAAGCCAACCGAGTGTTTCTTGACGATGCGTTTTAGCCTAGTTTATTAGAGTTTGTTTGCGTTTGAATAAGTATGTTTGAACTATTCCTATGGCTGAGTAGTAGCTTTCGTTATGTGCATGTATTAATAAATTGTAAGAGACTAGATGTGATTGATAGATGAAAAAATAAAAAAGTTTTTTCTCTCACCACCTTTTGCCTTTCTCCCCTCATTTTTTTTTGCAGTTTTTTTGCTCTGTTTTTCTACATTTGGTATCAGAGCAGGTTGCCAAAATCATGGATGCATCCAAGACGAAGGAGGGACCAGTCACTCTTCACTACCCGATGCTGTCAAAGAACAACTACACCGCATGGGCCATTAAAATGAAGATTTTCATGCAAGCTCAAGGTGTCTGGGACGCCGTTGATCTAGTAGATCCGAATGCTGAAGTTGAAGTCAGGAAAGATAAAATGGCGATGGCGGCCATTTATCAAGGAAATCCTGAGGAGATGTTGTTGTCACTTGCAGAGAAGCAATCGGCGAAAGAGACGTGGGATGCTCTCAAGACGATGTACATGGGCGCAGATCGCGTCAGGAATGCAAAAGTTCAAACTTTGAAGGCTGAGTTTGAAGTCCTAAGAATGAAGGAGACGGAATCGGTTGATGATTTTGCAATCAAAATGAATAACATCGTCAACAACATCCGAGCTTTGGGAGACAAGATTGAAGAGGCTTATGTTGTTAAAAAACTGCTCCGAGCCATGCCAACAAAGTTCTTACAAATTGTATCAACAATTGAGCAATTTGGAGACTTAGACCACATGTCAGTGGAAGAGACCATCGGGCGGCTCAAGGCACACGAAGAGAGACTTCGTGGGCATGGTGACAACAATGACACTCACCTTCTACTCACTCAAGAGGAGTGGCTAGCTAAGACGAAGAAAGGAAATGGTGGCGAGTCGTCCTCCAATCCAAAGGCTCGCGGC
Organism: Allium fistulosum; assembly: GCA_030737815.1. Taxonomy (NCBI): domain Eukaryota; kingdom Viridiplantae; phylum Streptophyta; class Magnoliopsida; order Asparagales; family Amaryllidaceae; genus Allium; species Allium fistulosum. The sequence continues at coordinate 7,927,240 of JASFAW010000015.1, forward strand.
GGTTATAGTGGAGATGGTCGTGGCCATAGTCGTGGAAGGGGACGAGGTAGAGGCCGTGGCGGCACAAGAGGAGGCCGCAACTTCAGCTCATCAAATCAAGAAAGTGAAGACAACCGTGGCTTCAATAGAAGCCGTGACAAGAGCAAAGTAAAATGTTACAACTGTGACATATTCGGACATTATGCATCGGAGTGTCGCAAACCTCGACGTGAGCAAAATCAAGAGGCGAATTTGACTCAAGTTCGAGACGATGAACCAGCTTTATTGCTATCTGTGAGTGCACTAGAAGGGTGTAAAATGGTTTTGCTAAATGAAGAAAAGGTGGTTCCAAAGTTGTTTACAAGCAATGATAATTGTGAAGAGTCCAAGCTGTGGTACTTGGACAATGGTGCAAGTAATCACATGACAGGCCAAAGATCTAAATTCAAGGATTTAGATGCCAGTATCAAGGAACAAGTCAAATTTGGTGATGGGACAACTGTACATATTGAAGGTAAGGGATCTATTTTATTTCAATGCAAAAATGGAGAGCAAAGACTACTTCGTGAGGTCTATTTCATACCAAATTTGTGCAACAACATTATAAGCCTTGGTCAACTTTCTGAAGATGGAAATAAGGTTATTCTTCATGGTGAGTTTCTTTGGGTTTATGATAAACATGGGAAGCTGCTGATGAAGGTGAAAAGGTCACTCAATAGACTCTACAAAATTGAACTCGATGAATGTAAGTCAGCATGCTTAATGGCAAAGACATCCGAGATCGCATGGTTATGGCATGCACGGCTTGGACATGTAAATTTTCAGGCAATAAAATTGATGTTCGCTAAGAAGATGGTGTACGGTCTTCCAAAGATAGAACAACCTGCACAATTGTGTGAGGGGTGTTTAATATCCAAGCAAACAAGAAAATCATTTCCTTCCCAGTCTAGCTACAATGCCGAGAAGGTCTTGGAATTGGTTCATGGTGATCTCTGTGGTCCTATAACACCATCTACACCTGCTGGAAATAGATATTTCTTTTTGTTAGTTGATGATTATAGCAGAATAATGTGGGTGTACATGTTGAAATCTAAGGATGAAGCATTGGATGCATTCAAGAAGTTCCAGGTGCTTGTTGAAGCCCAAACTGAATGCAAGATGAAGGTATTTAGAACAGACCGAGGAGGTGAATTCTGTTCACGCCAGTTTACAAGCTATTGTGAAGATGCTGGAATCCTAAGACACTTCACAGCACCGTACACTCCTCAACAGAACGGTGTTGTAGAGCGAAGGAATCGAACGGTGGTGGCAATGGCACAAAGTCTATTGAAGAGCATGCAAATGCCAGCATACTTATGGGGGGAGGCTGTCAGGCATGCAGTGTACATCCTCAACCGTGTACCAACGAGAGCTCTAACTGGTGTGACCCCATACGAAGCATGGTATGGAAAGAAGCCACATCTAGAGCATTTGAAGGTGTTCGGATGTGTGGCACACATGAAGCTGCAAAGTGCACATACAAGAAAGCTCGATGACCGAAGTAAACCCATGGTGTATCTTGGAATGGAACCTGGAAGCAGGCATATCGACTCTATGATCCTCAACATAGTAAGCTGCACGTTAGTAGAGATGTTGTGTTTAATGAAAACATGAGTTGGCCATGGGAACATGTTGATGCTGAAAAATCAAATTCTTTAGTAACATTCACCATTGAGGGATCTGAACCGGAACTGGAGGAAGAGATGATGTCACCACAACATACTGCAGGTGACATGCATAGTACGTCAGAGGCATTGTCATCGGATGCAGCAGCACCCTCTACACCAATCTCTCAACCAACTGCAATAGTCACTCAAACCTCAATCGAAGAAGCAGACAACGCATCGAGCTCGTCAACCGAAAATGCTTCAAGGACATTTAGATCACTAGAGGATATATATGCTAACAGCGAACAAGTGGAGTTATCGGATGAACTGCTTCTACTTGGTGTTGATGAACCTGTTACTTACATTGAAGCCGCAAAAGAGAAACAATGGGTGGAAGCCATGAAGCATGAAGTGGAGACTATTGAGAAGAATAACACATGGAAACTAACTGACCTGCCACCAGATGTTAAACCCATTGGATTAAAATGGGTTTATAAACTAAAGAAAGACCCTAAAGGAAATGTTGTTAAACACAAAGCTAGACTTGTTGCGAAGGGCTACGTACAACAACAAGGGATCGACTATGAAGAAGTCTTTGCTCTGGTGGCTCGGCTTGAAACAGTTCGGTTGTTGCTTGCACTTTCGGCAAAGGAAGGATGGGAAGTTCATCACCTTGATGTTAAGTCAGCCTTTCTTAATGGGGAGCTTCAGGAGGATGTTTATGTAGCCCAACCACAAGGTTTTGTGAAGAAAAACCAAGAGAACAATGTGTACAAACTGTATAAGGCCTTGTACGGACTTCATCAAGCACCAAGTGCATGGAATGCTCGGCTAGATAAGTGCCTAAAGGGGCTCGGTTTTCATAAGTGTTCATGCGAACAAGCTGTATATATAAGGAGACATGCTGTAGAAATGTTGACTGTTGCTGTTTATGTTGATGACTTGTTAGTCGTAGGTACAAGTACTTCAGAAATACTTAAGTTTAAGATGCAGATGAACAAGGAGTTCGAGATGAGTGACCTCGGCCTTTTATCTTACTATCTCGGGATTGAGGTTGATCAAAGAAAAGGGTGTATTATGCTGAAGCAAGCTGCTTATGCTAAGAAATTATTGGAGAAGGCGAGGATGTCTGATTGCAATCCCATAAAGTATCCGATGGAACCGAAACTATAACTCAGCAAAGATCAAGAGGGACAACAGGTGAACCCAACTGATTACAGGAGCATTGTAGGCAGTCTCAGGTACTTGATTCACACTCGTCCCGATCTTGCCTATGCTGTTGGCATAGTGAGTAGATACATGGAGAAGCCTACAGTTCTACGTAACAAGCCGTGAAGCACATCTTAAGGTATGTAAAGGGTACACTCAATCTTGGTTTGGTGTATGCTAAGGAAGAAGGCAAAGTCAGGGTGACAGGCTACTCGGATAGTGATCTAGCTGGATATGTCGAAGATAGAAGGAGCACAAGTGGTATGGCCTTCTACCTCAATGGTAGCTTGATCACGTGGGCTTCTCAAAAGCAACGGAGTGTTGCTCTTTCATCATGTGAAGCAGAATTCATGGCAGCCACAGTAGCAGCATGCCAAGTAATTTGGTTGCACGGATTAGTAAAAGAACTAATAACTCAAGAGCTTGATCCGGTTACTATATATGTTGATAACAAATCAGCAGTTGCATTGATGAAGAAACCCAGTATTCCATGGAAGGAGCAAGCATATTGACATCCGTTTTCATTTCATACGTGAATGTGTTGAAAGAGGAGATATCACAGTAAAGCATGTGTGCACTGAAGAGCAACGGGCGGACATATTCACTAAGGCTCTAGCCAGAGTTAAGTTTGAAAACATGCGTGAGATATTGGGAGTAAAAAATCTCCTGCAAGCAAGTTCGAATTAAGGGGGAGAATGTTGGACTTAATCCGATCTTGCTGAATTTATTGATGCATAATCACTGGGTAGAATTCATAATTGTTTGAAGTGGTCAGTTTTATTTAATATTCCATTGTTAGTTTATTAGAGTTTGTTTGTGTTTGAATAAGTATGTTTGAACTATTCCTACGGTTGAGTAGTAGCTTTCGTTATGTGCATGTATTAATAAATTGTAAGAGACTAGATGTGATTGATAGATGAAAAACTAGAAAAGTTTTTTCTCTCACCACCTTTTGCCTTTCTCCCCTCATTTTTTTTTTGCAGTTTTTTTGCTCTGTTTTTCTACATACAGTTCTCGAGGGACATGTTGTACCGCGCATCATCTCAGGATAGGCTTACAACTAGTATAAAATAATATCATGTACATTTTTTGTGGAAACCAATCTTTTATAACAAATGGAGTAGGAGAATTTCCATGAATTAAATAGTAGTTGCATTTTTATCTCGCATTCATTCAGTATAATTTGTTGTTGGCAGAAAACTTGTCCATTCTTCCATTTTGGTAGAAAATCTTTAACATATGTGGATGTTATATTATCAACTGAATTAACTCTTTTAATTTGTTTCCATACTCACATTCTAACATATTGATGTGCCATGGGATTTCTTATGGAATCTTTCTTTTATTGAAGTACCTGGGGCATGGCGTTGAATGCTAGGAGCAGCTGCTTTGTCAGCTATTATACAGTTTTCTTTGTGCTACTTATGCCAGAATCTCCGCGCTGGCTATTCCGTAATAACGATAAATCTATTGAATACTTTCAAAAATCTAAGAGTTCCCTTGGTTGAACAAAGGAAATTTGTTGAATTTTTAGTGATCAAAGTGGATGATAGTAAATTGTAATTTGGAACAGAGGATTGTACTCAATATTTTGTAAAAGAATGATAATATGATATTGCATTTATTGTTACAGCTGATAATATAGTATTTATACAATTTTCTTTGTAATGGGCCTTTGGGCCAGAATACAACTTTGCCTCTAATACTAATAGGCTTTTATATGAGCCATCAGATATATGATTAACGGCAGAGAGACTTTGCTTGCACACTTTTATACTTCATCACTTTTCATTCCTGAAGACACAGTCTAATACTCCCCCTCAAATCCTAGAGCGAGTTAGGGTTTGTGGCGATTCAAAACAAACACCACTTGCGAGAAGATTTGCGAGCAATTGAATCAAATCTGAGATTTGGATGAGGTACTAGTTAATTGTCGTCACTTGTGAGAAGATTCGTGAGCAATTGATTAGAGGTTCGACGACAATTTCTCTCAGATTCAACAGATATAGCCTTGCAATAGCATGAGGAAGAGAAAAGTTGAATCTTTCCCAGGTAAATACGTGATTATACTGATGTTGCAGAGGCTTCTACTAGTGAGTTGAGACATGCTTGACAGAAAAGACATGGCAGTTCATATACTTCCGGTGTGTGAATTGTCATCAATGTTTCTGACTTTCAGTCTCTCTCTGAATCGGTTGAAATTGTCTCTTGAAAGAGGCTTTGTTAATATATCAGCAGTCTGGTAAGTGGAAGGTATGTGATTTACGTACAACTTTCCTTTAGCAACTTGTTCCCGAACAAAGTAAATGTCCAATTCTACATGTTTTGTTCTTGAATGTAGTATTGGGTTGGCTGTAAGATGTACTGCACTCTGATTATCACACCAAATGGTTGTCTTATTTTCTGTTTTAACTTGTAACTCTTCTAGAAGTGATTCAATTCACATGATTTCTGCAGTAGCATGTGCTACGCTTCTAAACTCGGCTTATGTACTTGATCTTGATACGGTGGATTGTTTTTTTGAACACCACGATATTGGACAGTTGCCTAGGTATATACAATACCCAGTTGTGGATTTTCTGTCATCTGGGTCATTAGCCCAGTCAGCATCTGCATATCCATTGATACCGATTGGCTTGCTTGCATCTAGGGTTAGCCCATAATTGAGTGTTCCTTTTAGATATCTTAATATCCTCTTAACTGCTTTCCAGTGAATGTCTGTTGGATTCTGCATAAACTGACTTGCTTTATTCACACTATATGCAATACCCGGTCTAGTAATAGTAGCATATTGAAGTGCTCCAACTATACTTCTATATTGTCTGTCATTAAGTAATGCTTCTCCTTTGAACTTTGACAGCTGTAAATTACTGACCATAGGTGTTGAAATAGAGTTAGCCTCATGCATTCTTGCTTTGTGTAGAATTTCTGCTATGTATTTCTTTTGACTTAAGTGGATACTTGCACCAGTGGACCTTTTTATCTCTATCCCCAGAAAGTAAGTTAAATTGCCAAGGTCTTTAATGCTGAACTCTAGATTTAGATGCTTTATTAAATTGTTGATTTCCTACTCACTATTACCTGTAATAATAAAATCATCAACATAAATTAGTACAAATATTGTTATATCCTTACTGAATTTTGTAAATAAGGATTTGTCAGACTTGGTTGAATTATAACCAAGTTTGACCATTGTTTCTTTTAATTTCTCAAACCACACTCTTGGTGCTTGCTTCAAACCATAAATTGCTTTGTGTAATTTACACACATAATTTTCTTGTCCACTCTATTTAAAGCCTTGAGGCTGCTCCATGAACACCTGTTCCTGTAATATACCATTCAAAAAGGCATTATTTACATCTAATTGCCTAATGGTCCAATTTCTATGTAAGGCTATAGTGATAACAATTCTTACAGTAGCTGGTTTCACAATAAGTGAAAATGTTTCAGTGAAATCAAAACCACTCTGTTGTGAGTAACCCTTAGCTACTAACCTTGCCTTGTACTTAGAAATTATACCATCAGCATTTCTTTTTAACATGTAGGTCCATTTACACCCAACTATATTTTTATCCTTTGGCTTAAGAACAAGATCCCATGTCCTGTTCTTCATTAGTGCCTGATATTCTTCATCCATTGCATTTTTCCAATTCTTATTTTGTATGGCTTGATCATATGTAGTTGGCTCCTCAGTATCTACGACAATATGATAAATTTTTGGTTTGAAAATGCCACTCTTAGATCTGGTTATCATATGATGACTTTGTCTGCCAGTATTTTGCTGTTGAGTAACTCTTTCACTTTCAGATTGAATGATTGATTCTATGCTTTGCATACTGCTTTGAGTGTGATGTGAGCTTGATTCCCCAGTAGTTCTTTGTTGAGGATCTTAATCAGGACCATTTGTTGAACTTCTTTGATCATTTAATAAGTCTGGCTCAATGTTTGAATCTATTCTTTGAGAGTCTGAGCATATATCTTCATGATTGACAGTGCCTTGAGTGCATTGAGTTGACTTTGATTCACCCTGAATTATCTCAACAGATGGAATAGATACAGAAGATATAAATTCTTTTGCATTATACACTTTACTATTTACTTTGATGTTTGCTTCCCTAAATGGAAATATTGTTTCATTGAATACTACATGTCTAGATATGAATATTCTTCCATTACTGCTTAGACATTTATAACCCTTTTTATTACTGGCATATCCTATAAAAGTACAAGGAGATGATCTAAAATCTAACTTGTGACTATTATAAGGCCTAGTACATGGAAAACATAAACAGCCAAATACTTTAAGTCTATGATAATCAGGACTGATGTTTGTTAATGTTTCCAAAGGACTTTTTAACTCTAAAACCATTGAGGGTAGTCTATTAATCAAATAGACTGCTGTGGAAAAGGCATCTGGCCAAAATTTCTTTGGCATGGATGCATGTGCAAGAAGGGTAAGACCAGTTTCTACAATCTGTCTATGTCTTCTTTCAACTAGCCCATTTTTCTCTGAAGTGTATGGACATGTTGTTCTATGATTAATCCCTTTTTTTTGAAGTATTCCTTTAATGGTAAATATTCAGTTCCACCATCAGTTTGCATGATTTTTACTCTGCAGTTTGTTTGATTCTCTGCTTGAGCTATAAACTGCATTACTGCATTGTGAGTTTCATCTTTTGATTTCAGAAAATATATCCATGCATATCTAGAGAATGCATCCACAAATGATATATAGTATTTGTATCCATAATCAGTATAAATTGGGGCAGGTCCCCATAAGTCAGTAGCAACTAATTCGAGAGGTTTATTATAACAAGTTTCAGAATCAGAAAAGGGTAATTTATGACTCTTACCCATTTGACAATAAGTACACATGTAGGGTAATGATATGTCATTAAAAGAAATATTATTTTTATTCATTACATGCTTGACAATGTTGGCATTTGGATGCCTAAGTTTACAATGCCATTTGTCAAATATCTCATTCATTTCTTGCTGTTTGAATTCAGAGTTATTACACCACTTTCTTTTAGTGACTGAGTTTCTTGAATTATCCACTTGAAACTTGTACAGACCTTTACAATGTTTACCCTGCAGAAGTACTTCCTTAGTTAGAATATCCCTAACTAAGCAGTTATGTGGATAAAATTCAAAATTTACATTGTTATCTCTTGCAAATTGAGACACACTTAGTAAGTTTCTCTTAATATGTGGGACTCTTAAAAGATTATTCAAGTACAATTGCTTTCTTCCCATGATATATGACTTACCAGTGTGTGTAATTGCAATAGATTTTCCATTACCCATGTAGATTGAATTCATACCTTTGTATTCCTTGCTTCCAAGATTTAAATTGGTCAAGTTATTTGTGATATGATTAGTAGCACCTGAGTTAGGATACCAATCTTCATCTTGAATGTGATCTAACCTTGTGTTTTCAGTTTGAGAATTCTTCATCTCTGATTGGTTTGTTGATTCAGATTGTAGATGAGCCATATTTGCACTGTGGTTTGCATTTCTTTGTGTATTTTGTACTTGTCCTGGAACATAATTGAGATTTAACCTAAAGTAACACTTTGTTGCTGTATGACCAATCTTCTCACATATTTGACATTTTGGTCTGTTGTTATTATTCCATCTGCCTCTACCACTTGATCTATTAGAATAGCCACCTCTGTGAGTGAATTGATCACCTCTATTACTGTTTTGTGTTTTGCCTTTGTGATTGGCTGCAAAATTGATAGAAAAATCTAATTCTTGAGGCTTCTTGATATCAATTCTTGCTTCATGTGATAGTAAAATGGAATGAACATCTTCAATTGATGGCAGATTTCTCTGAGATGTTAGAACTGCTACTACTACTTCATATTCTTCACTAAGTCCGTTAAGTATTGTCATAATTTGTTCAGAATCCGATACTTTTTGATTTGCTGCTTCTAATGCATCACAGACTGATTTGATTTTGAACAGATACTCTCTCATATTATGGCTTTCCTTTTTGATATTGTGAAGTTGTCTTTTGTAGTATAGTACCTTTGCTGCTGATTGAGAGTTGAACACTCTCTCTATTGTAGACCATATCTCATAAGCTGTCTTGCAACCTATTACATGAGTAAGGAGATTTGCATTAATAGATGACAATAACCATGAACATATTAGCCTGTCTTGTCTATGATGATTGACATATTCTTCATTACTGATCATTTTGTTTTGCTGATGAGCAATGAATATTGGAGGTACTGATATGGTTTCTTGGATATATTCATCCAGTCCATATCCCTGTAGAGCAGTTTCAATCTGTAGTTTCCATAGGAGATAGTTATCCTCACTGAGATGAACTGTTACAAGTTGACTTTAAGGGCTGATAGTGGTTTTGACCAGTTTTTCAACATTTGATGCAGTGTGCTGCAAACCACTACCATTAGTGGGTGCTGATGAATTTGCTTCATCAGTCATGATGATCTAAGAGATTTCAGAAACAAGAATTATGAGGGAAGGCAGAATAAGAGACAGAAAATCTTTAAACAGAGATAAAGAATCAAGATATGATCAAGATTCACTTAGGTAAGTTGCAACCAAAAAAATAAATCAAGTGATGATGATAATCTGATGATTTCTTTGTCTTTGGATGGCACTTTCCTTGATTTTGATTGAATGATGGTTTTTCTTAACTTCTTGATTCTGGTTCTTTTCCTGATTTTTTGATTTCTTGTTTCTTTTAAACTCGATGGTGATTCCTTTGCAGCCAGAACTCTGATGAACTGGCACGGCAAATGTAATTCCCTTGAGTTTTCTTCTCAAATGATGATTTATTATCTGATGAGAAGAAAGTGTGGAACTCAGATGATGATTCTGATTGCCTTTCTGATGAGTTTCCCCTTTCCTGTTGGATCTTTCAGTGCTGTTAGGCACAATGCTTTGATACCATGTTGAATTTTTAGTGATCAGAGTGGATGACAGTAAATTGTAATTTGGAACAGAGGATTGTACTCAATATTTTGTAAAAGAATGATAATATGATATTGCATTTATTGTTACAGCTGATAATACAGTATTTATACAATTTTCTTTGTAATGGGCCTTTGGGCCAGAATACAACTTTGCCTCTAATACTAATAGGCTTTTATATGAGCCATCAGATATATGATTAATGGCAGAGAGACTTTGCTTGCACACTTTTATACTTCATCACTTTTCATTCCTGAAGACACAGTCTAATAAAATTGATATTCTCTCGAGTTCTTCAAATCTAAATGTCATGTTAAATGCTAAACCAAGTTACCTTGACATTTTTTAAAACAAGAAGCTTAGGCATAGCTTTTTGTGCTAGTGCTGGTCTGTAGGCATTTCAATAGTTTACTGTGATCAACATAGTAATGTAATACAGCCCAACCATAGTGCAAGTGGCAGGCTTCTCCTCGAACCAACTGGCCTTCCTCCTCTCTCTCTCATAGTGGCCGCCATGAACGTGTGGGCATCTTCTCGATCGACCGCTGCGGCCGTCGCATCCCCGCCCTCACACCATCTTATTTGGCATCCTCTGCTCTTTGCTCCTCCTCGCTTCTGCCTTCTCTTTCCACTATGGTCGGTCCGCCATCTTTGGCTTGGACCTCTACATCGTGTTTTTCTCCCCCGACATGGGCTCTGTCCCCTGGACTGTCAACATTGAAATCTACCCTGAAAGGTACAGATGCATCTGTGGTTGCATGTCCGCCACCGTGAACTGGGTCTCCAACCTTATCGTTCGCTCAGACGTTTTTGTCTATTGTCAACCTCATGGGGACAACTGCAACGTTTTACATCTTTGCGGGGATTTCAGTGCTGGCATTTTTGTTTTTTGCGGTCATGGTACCGGAGACCAAGGGATTGAGCCTTGATGATAGGACTGTCAATGAATATCCGATAAATCTAAAATCCGTCCATATCTGTATTCGAAATATGAATAATTATCAATTATCCGAAAAACGGATATGGATGCGGATATGACCACATCCGTATTCGATAATTATTCGTCCGGTTTTTAATAAGATTATAATTCTTTTTCATGTATTTTAGTAGTTAAAATAATTGTCATTCACTATTTTATCTAGGTAAATTTTTTTAATGTGTATAAAAATCATTATTTGCTGCTTAAAATTATTTTTCTTAGCATTTTTTTATGTTTTTAGTATTGAAACAGATTTATAATGAGTTAAAATTTTCTATTTGTTTGCTTAAATTTATTAATTGTGGACTGATCGAAGTGTATTTGATAAATATCAGATATCTGTCCGCGTTTGCATCCGTAGATACGGATATCCGATATCTGAAAATGATTTCAGATACGGATATAACACTATCTGAATCCATATCCGACCGTTGACAGGCCTATCTGAGGAGGTTGATAAGTTGCGGAGGGACAGGGCATGGGTCCTGCACAGGGTAGTGTCCTGAGGAGGGGTCTATGGTCAGAGGTTGATTGACGGGACGATGCTTAAATTGGTGTGCAGTGTATATGTATTATTGTCTAATGCTGCCTGTTTATTTTTTAAGGGATAGGTGATTTGCATATGAGAGACAGACCGCATACAATTTTAATTTATTATACTAACTATAATGGTGGATAGCAACATGATGGTTATATCATGTTTTAATTGCTGAATTTGAATATTAACAGGTCTTCGCTATCACTATACTTCTGTTTTAATATGATGGTTGTATCACATTGATATTTTTCTATTTGACTATTACACACATCTCTCTCATTTTTGTTATTTCAAATTTCAATACACTTGCAGGACGTGTGGACCAAATGAGGATGCGCTTGGGAAATTCTTCAAAAGCATGTTATTTTAAATATGTCTATTTAACAAATTTGAATTTCTAACTTTTAACAATGATTATTTTAGTGATTTATTCAAATAATGAAGCTTAAAGAAAATGATTAAATATTTTTCAAAAGAATTCATTTTACATCATTTAGAGTTAGATTTTAGATTTAAAAATAAAATTATATATTTTTGAGCTACTTTTATATATGTATATATATGTATATATATGTATGTATGTATGTATGTATGTGTGTATGTGTGTGCATACATACATATGTGTGTGTATGTATATGTATTTAGATTAAATTATCCTTTCTCGATCATTGCCTAGATGCGCGCGCATACATACATACATATACATATACATATATATATATATATATATCGTTCAACTGCACCCCAAATAGTGCAGCACCTCTATAACCCCTTAATATCCATCTCGTATTTCTGTATTATGTTTCTCTCTCTTTCCACTAACTTTCTCTCCAACCGTCCGCGGGTGCGGCGTAGTGGAAAAGAGGCTTGGGTTCTGATAAAAAGACCCAGGTTTGATTCCTACCATGTGCTTCCCTATCCTATATAAATTTACCCGGGGGTATGGAGGCTTGGATCAACGGACGGTTTTACTATATCCTCCTCAGAAGTTTACCGACTCGCCGGGTTCTCCTGGGTTTTCAAAAAAAAACTTTCTCTTTAACCACCCAATTATTTAAATAGAAACTTGTGGTTGAAATTGAGGTGCAACTAGGATGCTCTCAAACAAGGTGCCATGGAGTGCTTATATGTGTGTGTAGTATCTTTGTTATTATTTCTCTTTAGTTCGTTGTAATATATATTACTGTCCATAGTTATTATTTCTTCGTTGTTGAATCTTTTGTATTTTCAGTTAATTCATTTTCTATTGCCTTGGGAACATGCTACATTGTTATGTTAATAGTTGTTTTTTGGTTCATTATTAGAATTATTTTGTGAATTATACAAACGATAAACCACTTGTGTTGTTATTTGTGTTCATTTCAACAAAGAATGATCGGATTTTTAAAATTGTATATTTAATTCTAACATATGATTTAGCAACACATGTTAAAAAAAACTATAAAGTTAAACATGCATTGTTGGTTCTTCTCTAGCGCACATTTCATTTAATATTTTTTATTTCTACTAATGCAAATATTTTTTTGTCGTATATATTATCCTTATATATGTATATGTATTTAAATTTTGTGACACTATATGAAGGATAATTGAAGGGGATGGATGTAGTTTGGTGTCGGAGAAGACGGATTGCGAAATGGAGTCCGGAGGAGCAAACTGGAGTAGTTTCACTGTGCTGGCTGCAGGCAGCCTGTAGCAGCCATACGTCTGCAGGCATGGGCCAGACGTCTGGCCCTACAGGGTGTAGTCTCCCGATTGTTCGGTCAGACGTCTGGAGTCCTGTTCCAGACGTCTGAGTCGGCGAGTTGCAGTTTTTTTTGGGCTGGGTTTTATGTTGTTTCGTTTAGGGGCAAGTTCGTCTTTTGCCAGGGTTTTCTCCACCAGTATATATGCTCTCTTCATCAGAAAGAGATCAATCAAGCAATTATAAAATCAAGGGTTTAGTCCTCCATTAATTAGGGTTTTAGGTAAAATCTCTATTTCTTCAATTCTAATCTCCACAAACATTGATTCTCAAAAGAATAGATCATTGTAATCAATCTCTTGTACTCTTCTTATTTGGTGATAATAAAAGATATCTCTCAAAGTGGATGTACACTAACGCGATGTTAGTGGAACCACTATAAATTGGTGTGTGATTTATTGTTTCGTTATTGCTTATTATCATATATTGCTTGTGGTGTTATTGTGATCGTGCTTTGGTTTGGATATATTGAATTCTAGTGGTGTTTGGTTGTTTTGCACTATCTATCACGATCTAGCTTTTCCGCTGCGTTTGGGGATTTTAATTTGAGTGGTCTCGATTGAAATCCGCCATAACATTTGGTATCAGAGCTTTGGAGTTGGTAGGTGGTTGTTAAAATGCCTGAAACGGATAACTCTGGAATTTCAATGGTTAATCCAAGTGGTATAGCGCCGTATGTGCATGGGTCGTATGTGGCGTCGTGATCGCAATTGGTTATCGACAAGTGGAATGGCGATAATGATTTTGAAAAATGGCAATGGAAGATGAAAGCGGTTCTAAGGAGGAATCGGGTACATCGAGTGGTGTTTGATACACATTTGTTGCCGGCAGACATCTCGGATGTCGAGAGAGAAGAAATGAAAGAGTGGGCATTTACTACACTTCAACTTGCTATGGGAGAGAATGTGATCTCCGAAATTAGTGGTGAGACCACCGCTAAGGGAATTTGGGACAAGTTGGAAGAATTGTATATGAAGAAGTCTCTAACTAATCGTTTGATCTTGTTGCGAACGTTTTTCACCTATAAGATGAAAGAAGGAACTTCGCTAAAGGCACATTTGAATGTGTTTGATGATTTGCTAATGAAGATGAAGGCAGTAGATTTGAAGATTGAGGAAGAGCAAAAGGCGATGATATTGTTATGTTCGTTGCCGGACCGTTATACGGGTTTCTCAAATAGTTTGATCTATAGCCGGGATACATTGACGTTAGATGATGTCAAGACGGGTCTTCTTAGTGAGGAATTGAGAGATCAAATGAAGGAGTTGAGTGTTGGTGGTAGTAGTGCCGGTAATGGTCAAGGTTTGTTTACGGAGAAGGAAAGATATGTGAAGAAGGACAACTGGGGGCGTTCTAAATCAAGGAATCCCGGTTGGAGAGGAAAATCAAAGGAAAGAAAAGGCAAGTGCTATATTTGTAAGAAACACGGTCATTGGAGAAATGAATGTCCGGACAAGGAGAAGGGTAAAAAGGAAGTAGCATCTTCATCTGTAGCGGTGGAGAGAGGTGTTGGTGAGGAAGACGTAGATGTGTTGACGACGGTAGCATCGGATGTTTCCGGTAGTGAGTGGGTGCTCGACTCGGGGGCGTCGTATCATATGACGCCTAATAGGAATTGTTTTTCTTCTCTTGTTGCTAAAGAGAGAAATTCAATTATTATGGGAAATGGTGCTATGTGTATGTCTCAAGGCATTGGTTCCGTGCAAATTCGAATGTTTGACGGAGTGGTTCGTACTCTCACTAATGTACGCTATGTTCCGGGACTTCGGAAGTCTCTTATCTATTTGGGGCAATTAGATTCTCTTGGATGTAAGATCACTATTGAGAGTGATTGTTTACGGGTTTCGAAAGGGGCACTTGTGGTCATGAAAGGTGCTAAGGCTCATGGTGTTTATTTGCTTCGTGGAGAGACCGTAGAAGGTGAAACTTGTGTAGGTGTTGATAGTTCTCGTGGCTTGGATGCGACAAGGTTGTGGCATTTGAGGTTGGGTCATAGCTCGGAGAGGAGTTTGGAGATTCTTCGGAAGAGGGAGATGATCAATGGTGAGAGTTTCAACAAATTGGAGTTTTTCGAAGAGTGTGTCTTGGGGAAGCAAACAAGTATCATTCGGTGAAGGAAAACATGATTCAAGAAATGTCCTTGAGTATGTGCACACGGATGTATGGGGACAGGCACTAGTAGCTTCTTTGGGAGGAGCAAAGTATTATATTTCCTTTATAGATGATTTTTCTCGTAAAGTTTGGATGTATGTAATGAAGGCCAAGTCGGAGGCATTTGCAAAGTTCAAAGCATGGAAGGCTCTTGTTGAGAATGAGAGTGGTAAGTCTTTGAAGGTTCTTAGGTCCGACAATGGCGGGGAGTATGTTTCCGGAGAATTCTTAGAGTTTTGCAAGAATCATGGTATTCGGAGACATTTTACTACACCGGGAGATCCGCAATCAAATGGAGTTGCGGAGAGGATGAATCGTACTCTACTAGAGAAAGCTCAATGCTTGAGATTGACATCGGGTTTGTCTAAAGGATTTTGGGCCAAAGCTTTGTCAACCGTGGTGCATATCATTAATCGAATTCTGTGCTCGGCTATTGATAACAAAATTCCGGAGGAACTGTGGAAGGGAAAGAGTATTGACTTGAGCTATCTTCGTGTCTTTGGAAGTCCGGTTTATGTGCATGATCCGGGTAATGATAAGCTTGAACCAAGAGCTTTCAAGGGGGTCTTGCTTGGCTATACGGATGGAGTGAAAGGCTATCGGATTTGGAATCCGGAAACGAAGAAGGTGACAAACTCTCGTCATGTTACTTTTGATGAGTCGGCATTGTTCAAGGAGAATGAGAGCTCATCGGATATTCTGGTCTTGGTTCGTGATGAATCGAAGGAGAAGGAAATTATTCCACCATTTCGTCCCAGTGGTAGAGAAGGTAGAGTAGTTGAAGATGCTTGTGAGAAAAATGCGGTTGATGTTACATCACAAAGTCCACGTGGTGCCTCTAGTAGTGTTGGTGATGTACACGAGCCTGGAGAAGTTTCGGTTCAAGGTGGAGCCGAACGGAGTTTGGGTGAAAATATTGCTACTCGGGTTGGGCGTCATCCCATAAGACCACCCGAAAGATATGGTGATTGGAACTATCTTAACTTTTGTAATAAGTTGGACTATGTGCTTCATGTAGTCCAAGATGAGCCGATGGACCTTGATGAAGTCATGAAGTCGAGTGATAGCTCGAAGTGGATTTGTGCTATGGAGGAAGAGATGCAATCATTGATGAAGAATCGAACTTGGAGTTTGGTTCCGCTTCCTAAAGGAAACCGTGCTATAGGGTGCAAATGGATTTACAAGGTGAAGGGCGATGGGAGATACAAAGCTAGGCTAGTGGCTAAGGGGTTTGCACAGAGAAAGGGTATGGAGTATGATGAGATATTCGCACCGATCGTGCGCCATACTTCCATACGGATATTACTTGCCATAGTTGCTATTCACGACTTGGAGTTGGAGCAAGTTGACGTGAAGACCGCCTTCTTGCATGGTGACTTGGATGAAGACATTTACATGGAGCAACCGCAAGGTTTTGTTGTAAATGGTAAGTCAAATATGGTGTGCAAGTTGAAGAAATCACTATATGGGTTGAAGCAATCACCTAGACAATAGTACAAGAGATTTGATCATTTTATGCTTGAAAACGAGTTCAATAGAAGCGTCAAGGATGCTTGTGTGTATTTCAAGAAGTTGGGAAATGATTGTTGGGTGTATTTACTCTTGTATGTGGACGACATGCTCATTGCTTCGAAGGACAAGAATGAAATCAACAAGTTGGAATTGCAATTAAAGTCGGAATTCGAAATGAAGGACCTTGGAGAAGCAAAGAGGATATTGGGCATGGAAATAGAAAGGGATCGAAAGCATTTTGAGTTGAAATTGACTCAAAAGGAGTACATTAAGAAAGTGCTTTGCCGGTTTAGCATGGAGAATGCAAAGGCGTCAAATACACCTTTACCTTTGCATGTGAAGCTTTCGAGTAAAGGGTCACCTATCTTGGAGAAAGACAACGCTTATATGGCAAAGGTGCCATATGCAAGTGCGGTTGGAAGCTTGATGTATGCTATGGTGTGTACAAGGCCCGATATAGCAAATGTCGTCGGGGTGGTTAGTCGTTTTATGTCTAATCCGAGAAAATTGCATTGGGAAGCTGTGAAGCTTATATTGAGATACCTTAGGGGTACGTCATCTCATGGTCTTGTTTTTTGCGGTAGTGGGAAAATGAATTGCAACTTGGTTGGTTATTGTGATTCGGACTACGCCGGTGATAAAGATAGAAGAAAGTCAACTTCCGGTTATGTCTTCACACTTGGTAGTACGGCCATAAGTTGGAGATCTAGATTGCAGACCGTAGTAGCTTTATCCACTATGGAGGCGGAGTTGATAGCCGCGGTAGAGGCGGGGAAGGAAGCACTCTATTTGAAGCGATTGTTGTGTGACTTGGGTATTGAACACGATAGCATCGGTGTTCAATTTGATAGCCAAAGTGCTATTCACTTGGCGGAGAATTTGGAGTTTAGCTCACGGACGAAGCATATAGAAGTGAGGGAGTCATTCTTGGTAGCCATGGATGAGGATAAGCAAGTATATCTTCGAAAGGTGCACACAAAGGAAAACGCAGCGGATATGTTCACTAAGGCATTGCCGGTTGGGAAGTTCGAACATTGCTCGGACTTAATTCGCTTGGAGAAGTGCTAGGTGCCACGGGGTGGCACGGTTGAGAGAGATACTTGGTTATAGATGAAGAAGAGTATTGGTACGAGATTGTGGTTCTATCTTCTTGGTGTAGTGCTAGTTTACACTCCTAGTGCTCTTGTCTTTGGTGAGACGGTGTTTGAATGTTTTCAACATTTCGTTGGCGGGTGGGGGCTTTGTGCCTAAACTCGTTGATGGAGTGCAATGGAGGGCGGCTTTGCCTGAACCCGTTGGGGAAACATTCATGTTTGGTTGAAGGTAGAAGTGTTGGTAGTTGGAGCTATCGATTGTTGATGGTATGGTACCATTGGTGTTGGAGATGTATAGTGTCAAGGTGGAGTGTTAAATTTTGTGACACTATATGAAGGAGAATTGAAGGGGATGGATGTAGTTTGGTGTCGGAGAAGACGGATTGCGAAACGGAGTCCGGAGGAGCAAACTGGAGTAGTTTCACTGTGCTGGCTGCAAGCAGCCAGACGTCTGCAGGCATGGGCCAGACGTCTGGCCCTACAGGGTGCAGTCTCCCGATTGTTCGGTCAGACGTCTGGAGTCCTGTTCCAGACGTCTGAGCCGGCGAGTTGCAGTTTTTTTTGTGCTGGGTTTTATGTTGTTTCGTTCAGGGGCAAGTTCGTATTTTGCCAGGGTTTTCTCCACCAGTATATATGCTCTCTTCATTAGAAAGAGATCAATCAAGCAATTATAAAATCAAGGGTTTAGTCCTCCATTAATTAGGGTTTTAGACAAAAACTCTATTTCTTCAATTCTAATCTCCACAAACATTGATTCTCAAAAGAATAGCTCATTGTAATCAATCTCTTGTACTCTTCTTATTTGGTGATAATAAAAGATATCTCTCAAAGTGGATGTACACTAACGCGGCGTTAGTGGAACCACTATAAATCGGTGTGTGATTTATTGTTTCGTTATTGCTTATTATCATATATTGCTTGTGGTGTTATTGTGATCGTGCTTTGGTTTGGATATATTGAATTCTAGTAGTGTTTGGTTGTTTTGCACTATCTATCACGATCTAGCTTTTCCGCTACGTTTGGGGATTTTAATTTGAGTGGTCTCGATTGAAATCCGCCATAACATATGTATATAATGAAAATTGCAAAAATGATTGTTTTTCAAATTACTCAATGAAACGGTCAGTTTTTTTCCACCGTGATAGTCTACCATGGATCGGCTTCTGAGTTTCTGACAGTGAATGAACTTTATTTTCTGTACAATGAAATAAGTTTAGAGTTTTCAGATTTTCCATCCTATTTTTTATATTGTTATACTGCTCCACTGTCATTTGATTGACAGTGACACAATATGGGTACTAATGTTTCTCTCATGAGCCAATTATCATTCCATTCTTTCAATTTATGATGGTTATAGTAAGCCGTTCTTTGTAAAGCTTAAGAGTAAATTATTTCCTGCTTGTAATGGGCCATTGCAAATTATTTGGAACGATTAAATGACCATAATATTATGCTCCGTGTTACATAATATTAAAATTACGAGAACGGTGCTTTTGCGTCCAGAAACTGTCTTGATATCCAGTCGATACAAATATGAATGCAAATTAATTTTATACTTCATATTACTCATCCTGGTCAACAAAAATTTCTATCTACCAAAAGCTTTGTCATTTTGATTAATTTGGAATAAAAATACATGAACTTTTAATTCAAAATTTTAAATTATATTGTCATTCTTTGGGTTTAGACTAAAATTATCATTGCTTCAAATCCAAATTTGAAACCACGCCAATTACCGATTCTCAAACATTTACGTACATACCTATGTATGAATGTATGTATGTTAGAAAGTAGGTTTAATAAAAAAATTGGTATTTTACAGAATGTGTAGTAAGAAGCGAAATATAGGTAGCACCTATAATTAAAGCAGAACTGAATTATGAAAAAAAGGAGATAAAAAATTTCATGGAATAAATTTCACAATGTCAAAATGACTAGTGAAACGTGTTCAGGTTTCAAATGTCAGAATATAAGCCCACTTTTATTATTTTAGATTCTCACGATAATAAACATAAGTGCATTGGCTATTGTATAGGATTATTTATTATTATCCTATATAGGTGTATTTCTTTAGAGAAAAAAAATAAAAAATTATCCTTGTGCTCTCTGTTTATTTAATGGTATTGCTGACCTTTTTGGTGCATATTCTGTTACAGGTCCAGATGGGCTCTTTGAACTCAGGATAGCGCATTGAAATGTCGCCTGTTTGAAACATTGTTTTGCTCCGGGGTTTTACATTGTTGATCGTACGAAATTTTTTTTTTTCTTCATACCAAATTTTGAAAATAATGTTGCTGACTATATACGTATTTCATTTCTTACAATAATAATTTATCAACATGATTGATTTTGTCAAGTGTTTAAAATATAACCTGATCCTTATTTTGTACCCGTTGAAAGATCATTTTGTTTTCTTGGGCCACAGAACTATTAAATACGGATACAGATGCAACTTGTTGTATGATTGCAGAGTTTTCATAGTACAGTTCGTGCAAGCGCTCATAAATAAGGCGGTGCTAATTTAATATGCTTGCTCAAGCAAATCTGCTGAATGTCTGTTATTTTTATTTTTATATTCTTTGAATGTTGTACTTAAAAGAGAGTAATATCCGGATACTCCTTGTCACATAGTCATATGTTTCCCATAGATTCTCTTAGCAACTGTACAATTCATAACTTAAACTATGATGTGGTGCAAGGTTTATTACTGCCCCAAGCATAGAAACTATAGATCATCAAAATCATCAGACTTGAAATTTTTTTATTACTCTATAAATTGAGAGAAATCAAAATGGCTAATGGCCACATACTGATGATCAAATTTGCAATCATTCTACCTGTAACTTACAATAGTCGATTGTTTGTATTTTGCTTATATGGTCTGTTTGCTACTTATAGTTAATGATATAAATAAACTTTGCATATCGAATATTAGATTTTGCCAGTTGATTTATTTTAGAACTGAAGTGTTCAAATCTTAAGTAAAATTTAATGCAAGTGTTTTTATTACTCGGACAGTAAATAATATATAAATAAGGTTATTCAAATAAAATGGCTAATGGACACCTACTAATGATCAATTCTGCAATCCTTCAGCCTGATACTTGTTGTAGACAATTGTATTTCTTTTTTGAACATGGTTGATTTACCACTTAAATCAATTATACAAATAAACTTTACATATCAAAATTTTGGACATTTCCAGTTGAATTCTTTTAGAATTCAAGTGCACAAATCTTAAATAAAATTTAATGCGAGTATTTTAATTTTTGGGATAGTATGAATGTAATGACCTGACTTTTTAAACCTCAAATGTCGACACTAATAGATCCACAGTATTCATGTGTCGAGCATCTAAGTGCCAAAAAGACATATAGTTAGGGTAAAATAAAGAGAAAACGAAACAAGAAAGAAATAACGCAATATTAGAATCTCATATACAATGTCCAAAAGCCAGTACAAAGAGTTATCCCAAAATACAGAGTAATTTCATAGTTACAAAACCTAAGTACTATCATCAGCTTGGACAGTTATAACAGTTTGTCCTCACAACCCTGATACATACATAACAGTAGTGTAACGGAAATAGAAATAGATTGCTATACGGAAGCGCCCATCTCATCTCCTGAACTTTGAAGCGTCCAAATATAAATCTGCTTTATTCAGCTTACTCGAAAGAGTACATGAAGAATTAAGAGAAACAAAAACCATTTGTTAAACATAAATCTGGTATGAGAAACTCAAGATACACATTCTCGTACCGCGCACATCGATCAACTTGCGTTTATTATTCACCACATAATTTGCACTCTTCCATTTTTAAGGCATTTCAAGATAAACCTTAGATTTCTCTTTTAAGGCATTTCAAGAATTCAATAAGCAGGTAACATTTCAAGAATGCCTCATTAATCAGCAAATTCTCACATTTATTAAGACTCAACTGCTAATGTGCAATGGTATAAGATCACGTATGGACCATGTATTAATTAAATTAGAGATGAAGTCAACTCAATCAACCAGTTAGCACATACACAATCACGTTTGATTTAAGAGAATAGGAGGACAAATAATCTCTATTGGAAGGATTAGTGCAAGTATATGTATATATGATGAGATTTTGAATGGTATTCTTGTCATTTTGTCATGATAGTTGATAATAGATAAATCGAACAAGTGAAGTCCGATGACGATATATTACATATGTACTGATGTATGAAATCTACTGTTTTTCACTGTATTCCGAACATGATGTGCGTTCAACTTAAGTTGGTTTAATGGATATTATAACATGTATTTGTTTATGCAAGTTTACTTTTATCTTCATGTTTGAATGTATATTGTGAGATGATGATTCCGATAATCTGGCTTAGAGCTGTACAATCAAATCCCAATCTTTTACTACCTAATAACAATGACAAATGATTCGCATGCCCTGGACTATTAGATCTAATATTATAGCTGAAAAGTCGATCAATATTCGTATGCTGTATTACTGTTAAAGTGAAAATCAAAACACCAAATTTCCATAACTGAATGGGTAATGTAAAGTGTAATGCATGTTTGTATTAGATCAAAAGGAGAATAGAGAAGGAAGCAGAATATATTTGACAAGAATACCCTGACAATAAAAACCCAAACAGATTCTTAATTAACCATAAAAATCAATGAAAAGATATTACAAGTTAATCTAAGAAACACCAACAAGTAACCTTAACATATAAGAATACTATTCGCTTTTCTAAACTACTTTATTCGCCATCTTCTTCGTCACAAGTTGTTTCTTGAGAAGCGCTATCTTCTTCGTCAAAATTTGAAGTTATTTCCCAAAAAGAACTGGACGAGTTTATTCTCCTTATCTTTGCTCTCTTCCTCCCAATTTCTTTGCAAATTTTCACTGGCCGTTCATCTTCGCTGCTATATTCTTCGTCTTCGCTGCTATCTTCTTCGTCTTCACTGATATCTTCACTAATACCGTAGTTGTACTTTGCCTGAAAAGCAGCGATGCCACCAACTGCAGTACCAGAAGGACAAACGCATACTCCTGTAAAAAAAGAAAAATAAAATAAAATAAAAAAGAATGTAACACTTATTTGCGCAGTTATAATTGTCTATATATAAATTTTGATAATTTAAAGTACATACAAAAAGGAGATCCATATGCTTACCAAAGGTGTAAGACAGTTACATGCATACAATGTAATAAAACAAACAAAGAAGATTGAAAAAACTAATGCAGTAACTAGATTTTGTGTGAGTGTGTGTATTCTAAAACAATTTGGTCTTAGTAATACTAAATAATATAGAAAGTGGAAACAAGTTGTACTCTCAACAAGGTGATGTTATCACTTTGGGCATTTATTTCCTACCACAGAAAAGGAAGCTCTGCTAGCTGGTCTTCGATATCAAGATAAGATTCTTTTATGTCGAACAAGCCATAATTAAATAATATAATAGCAAAAGGTAAACCAGCAAAAGGGTAAACAAAATATAGTTCAACAAAAGTATTATGAGTACACACACACTAGTGTCTGACATGCACGATGAGCGCATGTATGCACACATAATATCAAAAGTAAACAAAAACTAATACCTTGATCCACACAGAGGCAAGCCCATTTAATTGTAAGTATGATGTATCCTTCTTCCCCGGTAATGTAGTGTTGTTCATCAACGGCTATACTTCGACGAAGTATCCATGTAACATGCCTGACCAGAAATTACCAGCATTGCCATTTAATGATACATCAGTTATAAAATTCGCAAAGCCACGTGGGATAATTAAAGTGGAATTACGCAGCAAAAGGGCGTCACTTGAAGACATACGCTTTGATTTTTCACGTTTGTTTTCCCCATGAAAAAGAATTATCTCATGCGTCGTTCCTCCAAGAAGCAGTCGTTCCTCCAAGAAGCATACGTACACGTACATGTCCACTGACATTAAGTACTGGATTACCATCAGCATCGTATGGTCTTATTTCCAATTCGACTCTTAAAGCATCAGTAAACAATGAATAATTCACCTCACAATCATCAACTATTACGGACAAACTTTTGATATTATGTGTCCTTGCACTGCTATGTGATAAACAATTATGTCTTGTTTTAAGCTAGATGCATATAGGTTACGGTCTTTATTATGAGACCAGTAGGAAAAATATCTCTTCAGTCCCTTCAAATATCCGTCTATGCATTATTACAACCAGCTTAGTATACCTTCATTTTGATGGTGTGTACTATTTACACAAAACAGTTAATAGTAGTCCGCGGCAGTGGAAAGGCGGCTTGGGTTCTGCTAAAAAGACACAGGTTCAGTTCCTACCATACGCTTTCCTATCCTATATAAATTTACCTGGTGGTATGAGGAGTTGGATCAGCGGACGGCTTTACTATACCATTCTCATGAGTTTACAGTTCCATCGGGTTCTTCTGGATTTTCAAAAAAAAAATTTGTATTTTTTCAAATAAAAAAATTAGTTTTAATAATAAAAACATGTAAGTAAAGTTTCGATTTAATTTCCAAAAACAAATGGAAAAAATATTTTTAACCAAAATAAAAAACAATGGTGTAATTTAAACATGTTTTTAAGAAATGTTATCGCGTACGAAACTTGAAAATAAGGGCATATCCTAATTTTCACTAAATTAGGTCTCTATTTAAAAAAAATAGAATTTCTCAAAGGAAATGCAAGTAAAAATGCAAGTTGATTTGCAGTTTTGAGAAAAAATTAAAATGTAGTTCTAAAAAATTCGATAATGGTCAAAAATTATAATTATTTATTAAAATTATACTTATCAATAATAATTATTATTCATTAGTAAGGAAATTCGATTTTTCAATTTTTGAAAAACATTTTGGATAAGCAAGTTAACTTGTAGTTCTATCATGAAACTGCAAATTAATTTGTAATTTTTGATTTAATAAAATAGGGACTTAACTACATATTCGTTACTATAATGGCTTTCTTGTAACAATATAAAAAAACCTCATATCAACCCCTAATTTATATATTCTTTGTTACAGCAGCTTTATTTACATAAATGATTAGGAAACTATAGCTTTTTTACTAATCATTTAAGTTTATGTAGGGATGTTTGCACATGACCATATGATAGCTAAAACCAACATCCTTGCTCACACGCTTTCCAAACAAGTAGGCCGTCTTTCCAATCTCATGGATTGCCACTATCTCAAAACACACTTAATCTCGTCTACACCCAATGATCAAACAAATAGAAACCCCGATTTATGCTTATACTCCTAAATAATAATCCACTAATCATAATAACATCCAACTTTTTGATATTTGGTTGAGGTGACTTGGGAGTAAGAGAATAGTGAATTTCACTTACCTACCACCATTTTTCATTATCATAAACTCAATGCTTCTCTCATCCACTACAAGTTCTAATATCTCTTCGTGAATTCACAAGCATCCATGGTACTTTTGAAATTAAAAAAAAAGAAAAGGAAAGAAAAAATCTTTTGACTTGTGATTTCTATCTTGCTGAAATTGAAAGTTTAATCTTCTCTAGATTTAAACCAGACTCCAGAGTGCACCAAATGAAGTCCAATCTTTTTGAAACTTAGGCCGCGGTCGGTTTACCATGTTTAGTTTTGCGTTTTCATCCATATAGAAATGCGTATGACACATGTATATTGAAAAAAATGATCAATTTAGAAAACGAAGTTAACATAGTAAATAAAAAACAATTTTTATTTCATTTTTCGTGTTTTAGAAAATAACGGAAGTACGAAAAATAATTCATTCTTCCGACGTTTCTTCGTCCCCTCCGTCATTCCTTCCATCTTCCTTTCATCCCCTTCGTTGTCCCTCCATTCTTTTCATATTTTGTAATTAATATTGAAACACAAAACATAAAATATAAAATAAACCGAACGGGACCTTAATTCTTAAATCCCTTTATTATGAATTATAGTTTCTCCAAAATTAATAGTTCGACTTTTTGTGATAAACTGAACTAAGATTTTAGTTGCACAATGAATGAAAATAGAATAGAATTTGTAATCAATTGAACGGTTAAGCCACTCAATTATATATATCAGAGGGTGGACTTAGTGCATCTTTAACCATTTCACCGTAGACTGAATATTAAATGGTTGGCCCAATGACAGGGCGTCTATTTAATAGGCGCCTGATATTGGGTGCCTATTAAATAAGCACCTAGCAATCATGCACTTATTAAATAAGCCCATATGCTTATTAAATAAGCACCTGATTGTTTGACGTCCAATTTAACAGGCCTTCAAACATCATGCATTTATTTAATAGATATCCAATTTGGTTGTCTATAAATCCTGTCTCCAACCACTTTTCCCTCACATTTTCTTATTAATCATCTACTGTTGTTTATTATATAGACCTAATATATACTCGGTATATTAGTCGATATTATGTTAATCGTATATTAATCATGAAGTGTTGTTTTATTATATAGACCTAGTATATTAGTCAATGTTATGTTAATCGTATATTAATCATGAACTATTGTTTATTATATAGAACTAACATGCCAGTTGTTGAGGTAGTTGGTCGAAGTGTATAATACACTACTACGATATACTCCATCGGGCTCTATTAGGTAGGTTGTATGGCAGTCCTTTTGCTTTTTTCCTATAGATTCGACCTCTCTAGTCATTTGATCGTTTCCTCATAACCGCCCTATTTGAGAAACTGAGAGGTGGTGGCCCACCGTATACACTATTCATTTTTTCAAATTTTGAACTCGGCATTACCCACGTTGATTTTTATATGTTGAATAAGAATGAGATAAAAGGTCCATATAGGAAGCTTTTTCCTTTTGATCATGCATACGAGACTCTTTAGTTATTCATTGTATATCTATCACATTTTGAGGATGGTCATATTTCTTCAAGCGATGTTCCATTGACATACTTATAGGAGTACATTACAGCGCATATGGATGATGTGATGAGTGATGTTGTCTTTAGGGCATTTCTTCTATACTTATTTTTAGATATTCTTTTCGAACCAAAAAGGGACCACTAGATTAGGGCATCTTACAGTGATAGCCAATCTGGATCAGCTCCATACTATAGACCGAGGGACGTCGATATTTGGATGTTCGTACACTGCTCTTGAATATTACGCTTTAGGGGAGGCGAGACAGATGTTTGGCTATTGATTTATTTTTCCGTGCTGGAATTACGAGTACACGACAAACATGCATCCACGTATTGTTATGATAGCTAGCCAAGCAGCAGAGACATATTTTCCATTCATGAGATGTTTGCACAAAAAATGGACAAACACCTCAAAGTCATATGATTTAGTAGATCTTATGTTGTTCTTAGTGATTTGGGTGATTTATGCAAATATATGAAAAGCAGGGGCTAAACTGTAAAAAGACACACAGATTTATAGTGGTTCAGTCAGAATGTGCCTACGTCCACTTTATATGTTATTTCTCTTCTCTTGTTTTGATTACAAGTACAAAGCTTTGATACAAGTAAAAGAAAGTTGTTTGAAAGTTCTCTCCGTGCTTGAGCTCTCAAAAATTCTCCCCATTGTTGTACCCCTGCCCCTCTATTTATAGAGTGAGGTTGGGAGCAGGGGTCTTGAATGTATATAGCTGCTGGTGGGTCTAGGCTGATGTGATCTGGCCTGGCACGTCTTGGTCCGGTAGCATTTGGTCCGGCGATGATTGGTCCGGCATGGAGTTGGTATGGAGTTGGTCCGACATCGAGTTGGTCCAGTATTGATTTGGTATGGAGTTGAGTTGGTCCGGCATCGAGTTGGTATGGAGTTGGTCCGGCATTGGATTGGTCCGGCATTGAGTTGGTATGGAGTTGGTCCGGCATTGAGTTGGTATGGAGTTGGTCCGGCATTGAGTTGGTATGGAGTTGAGTTGGTCCGGCATCGAGTTGGTATGGAGTTGGTCCGGCATTGGGTTGGTCCGGCATTGAGTTGGTATGGAGTTGGTCCGGCATTGGGTTGGTCCGGCATTGAGTTTTTATGGAGTTGGTCCGGCATCGAGTTGGGATAGGTATTGGTCCGGTAGAGGCTGGTTCGTCCCTTACTTCCTTCTGTTGGCTTGGTGCCGAACGGTTCGGTGGCTCCTTTCTCATCTTGACTTGGTGGTGATAGAAACGTACCCAACATTTGCCCCCCAAAGTAGGGCATATGCTAACATATGTCGTGCTTTGTCTCAGGTTATCCAATTTTGACATTCCCATTCGATTTTTAGTACCGAACCGATTGGTCTGAAGGTTTACCTTCGCCTATAAGTACGGAACTAGGGCCTCCGTTACTGCCCACCGAACGAGATTGCCGAATCAAAAAACTTCCTGCCGAATCAATCGTGTTGCCGAATCAGGTGAGTGCCAAATGGCTTCTTTGATTTACTTCGTTTTACCGAATGAACTTAATATAGGATGGTCTTGATGCCGGATGGACTTTATACCGGATGGATTTCATACCGGATGGACTTTATACCGGATGGACTTTATTATGGATGGTCTTGATATAAACTTGCTCGTTTTATATTTCTGCATCCTTTGTTTTAACGGCGTACTTTTTCGTGTTGCAGATAATGTCTCACAGAGTTGAAACCCGTTCTGACAAGAAGAAAACTACGGATAGAAGAGAATCTCCCGTCGTGCCCTCAGTTCAGCTGAATCCAGAACGACATGGGCCCACCCCGAGATTGCTAGTGGACGGGTATGGTCCTCAGGAGCTTCTTAACTTGCCTCCCGATTGCTTCCCTAGCTCACTTAAGGGCGAGCAACTTGATTTTATATCCCGCTCTTTCGGGATCGACCGAGCGCGCATGTTATTGCCGGCTGCGGGAGCGATGCCGTATGATCCTCCCGAAGGATATTTCGCCTACAGCAGATACCATTGCATGTGTGGTGCCATCCCGCCTGTCAATGCCTGGGTAGTCAGCTTTCTCACATATCTAAAGGTAGCTCCATTCCAGCTTCAGCCCAACTCTTATGCCATTCTGGTGAGTCTCTTCGTCATCTTCCAGAGGAGATATGGGTGTCCTCCTTCCAACCGGAAGATCCGGTATTTGTACAACTTGAGAGGCTACAAGAAGGGGTCTCCCTACATCAGCTTGGAATCGGCCGTATCCTTTAAGTCGGTCCTGGATTTATACTCCAAGTATAGCATGTTCAAGAAGGAGTGGTTTTTTGTCAGGGATGATTCCGTTTCCATTCGGCGCTTCACCTCCGGATGTAAGTCAAAGCGTTATTTTTAATTCCCGTTCTGGTCGCAATACTCTCTCTTATGTGTTTTTATTTTTTGCTAGCGACAGGTGGTTTTGCGGTCGTGGAGAATGATCGCCTGGTTCAGACGGCAACATAAATAGAAGCTATTACTGGGAGAGATAGGTCGGCTGCTTACCTGATCAGGAACGCTACATTCTTGGAGTACAACTTGATCCTTCCACAGCAGTCCGTGGTCAAGCAGAGGGACACGACTGAAGAGAAGGCTGCCCAAGCTAAAGAAGGGGCCGAGTTAAAGAGCAGTAAAAGGAGACCCTTTCCGAAACACCCGGTTGCCGGGGGGAAGAAGCTCAAAAAGTCTGACGGTCCCTCTCCCAGCTCATGTCCAGATATCTCGGAGGAGGGAGACGTTGAGGAGGAGCAAGGCGAAGATGGAGGAGAAGGCACTGGAGGAGGCGACGGTGTCGGGGCTTTGTCTTCTGGGCAAGTAGGCGAGATGCAGGAGTGGACGGATGACGCTTTCCGCCAAGCCTTCGAAGGCTTGGAGGGGACGGAGAAATCCAAGAAAGCCGATAACGTTGGGACCGGCGTCGATCTATCTTCCAAGAGCGCCTCTACTGAAGAAACTTCGGCGGTTCATGGTGAATTTCACTTTACTCTTTTAATTCTTAAATGATGGCTCAATACATGTTGGTAACACTTGGTTTTCATATCAGGAGCAGGTATAACGGCCAAGACCTCAGATCTTCGGCACAGGCTTGAACAATACAAGCTCTCCAAAGCTTCCGCCAAGCTGAAGCCTCCGACCCACTGTTCCGGGGATGTAGTCGGCTACCGTCCTCTTCTCGGGGTTATTGAAGAGGATACTCAAAAGAGAAAGAGGAGTCGCTCCCTATCCGAGCCTTCACCTGGTCCTCAGCCCCCAATTCAGCCTCTTCTTGATATCATGGAGGAGGATACTGAGTTCACACCCTCTCCGCACCCGTCTGAAAATCGTACCATTACTCAGATTGATCGTCCTGGCTTGGCTCGTAATCTATTTGCGGGTCATCCTGATCTGGATCCAAGTTCTCATGATATTTCCTTTGACGAGGTTACTAGTGAGCACCTTCTTCCTCGCAACCCTATGGTAAAGGTGCTTGATGAGGCCAAATCCCTGGACCTTGATTTGCTTACTACTCGGGTTGTCGCTATGGGGAACGAAGCTAAAGCAAATATCGACCGGGTTGCTGAGGAGACCAGAAAGTTGATGGGGCATCATGCCCGATTGGTCAAGGCCGGGGAGGAAATTGGGAGTGCCAACATAAGACTGCGGTTAGTGGTTTCCGACCAGGCCAAGCAACTCACTGATCAGGCCATCCAGATCTCTCAGCACAAGGCCACCTCCGGACGTCTAAAGAAAACTATGGAAGAGGCCAGCCGGGCCGAACTGCGGAAAATGGAGGCTACTTGCAAGGAACGGATCGATATGGCCATTGCCACGGTGGACGAGGTTCGGAAAGCGGATCTTGAGCAGATAGAGGAGTTATCTGGGAAGCTTGAGGCTGCAGAGCTTGCTCAAGCCAAGTTGAGGGAGGAGATGGAGGCGATGCGGAAATCCCTTCAGGCTGACTGCTCAAGATACCAATTGGAGAGAGATGCCGTCGTCGTAAGGTTGTCGGATTCCGAGGCCCGGGCGAGGGAGTTTGAAGAGAACGAGGGGCTGATGGAGGGGATGCTCCAGGATATGTACTTCCGTACTTGGAGGCAGGGTAACTTGTCCTGGATGGATGATTACCCTCGGGTTATGGCTAGGATCTATCTCAGGGCTCTAGAGGAGGCCCAGGCTGAGGCAGATAAGGAGGGTGGCGTGGCCTTTAGGATGGATGCTGTTACCGCCCAGTTTACCAAGGAGGAGAAGGTGGCGGTGAAGGAGGGCATGCGGTTGCTTGCAGTTGAGGAGACAGGTGTGCGAGCGGAGGATGATGATCAAGTTGATCAAGGAGCAGATGCTGGTAAGTTTTCCTTTCTAGTCTTTCCGTTAACTTGGTTGCTTATCACTAACGAATTCTTTTTCTGACCGGACAGGTGGGCAACAGGACAAGGATAAGACTCCGACGCAGGCGGCTCCTTGATTAGACCTGGAAAATTCTTTTTGTGGACTTGACATGGTTGTATATGTTAGTCTTAAAGCAGTAAAGTAACTCCTAGGTTGTAATTTTTGCTACTTGTAATAAATAGCTCTATTCTTTACGTGTAATTCTTTAACTTAAGCTGATTTTGTCGTCTTTTGAATGTTTTTTTTTTGCTATTTTGGCATGTTGTATGAGAAATATAGCTATGCCTATTCTTGTAATTAAATTGTGTTTGATGTCAGGTTCTTGTTTAAACATAATTTCATGACTTGCAATGTTAGCGTGAGGTGTGAATAAATTATAGTCACGTATTTACGAAAGAAAGGAAATACTGCCCTTTATATTTCGCTTGTAGATGGCAGCTTTGAATATCCTGTGTGACCGAGTATGGGATGCGGTCCAGTATCTTGTCATGAACATTTGCTCCCATTAGTGAATGTCTCCTGCTCTGTGTCCTGTACTTCAGGGATTGTTACAAAGGATAGGAGAAAAGTTGCTTGAGTAAAATTGAAATATGTGAAAAGGTAAAACTTCCAATCACGGAAGGCCTTCGATGTGCTTAAGTTCGTGGCAAACGGGCTTTGTAGTCACTTTCCCTAGCTGTGGGTCTTGGAGACATTTGTCACCCATCTTACGCCTCCGTGGGGAGTTAATTCTTTTTTACCACAGCCGCACTTAAGACACATCGGAGCCGAGATCGCGCACAATAACTACCCAGGCCATTATGGCCCGTAATCGTGGGTATTATTCGATTTACTGTGGCCGGCTAGCGTGGGTGCCGATCGTCAACCGTGAACTGCCCCTGGCTGGCCACACCTTATGTTGGGGCTTATAGTCGGTTCACAGTTGCCGGCGATCCGAACGCCGTAATGAGCTGCCTCGGCTATAGTCGGCCTTCTCGGTGGCTTATAATCGTCTCATTACAGTTGGCTTTAAGGGCCGTCGCGAGCAATGAGTTAACCCGCAGCAGAGGGATGCCGGAGCAAAAGTGTCTCATCGGCGAGGGCATAGATTCGCATAGTACCTGTCAGGTCTTGTCCAGGTGAAGTTGCGCTGTGGAGTGCTTCGGGTGGAAATGCAATACGCATAGGATTTTGTTCAACATAAAAGGATAAAGTTAACAAGCAGCCAAGATATAAAGGAACAAGTTAAAAAAGAGACAAGGTTTTTTAAAGTGGTTCGGCACGAAAAGGCCTACATCCACTGATTCTCTTTGTTAATTCACTTCATATGGGCAGTACAAGTTAAGAAAAGTATCGATGGAGGTGTTGGATGTTACATGCCCTCTGGAACACCTCTCCGTCCACTGTTGACAAAATATAGGCTCCATTATGGAGATCTTTATGAATTACATATGGCCCATCCCAGATTGGATCTAGTGCTCTGGGACGAGGGAAGATTCGCTTGAGGACAAGATCCCCTTCTTGTAAGGTACGATGCTTGACTTTGGAGTTGTATTGTGCTGCCACTTTTTGCTTGTGGGCTGCCGCTTTAAGGACTGCATCATTTCTTCTCTCCTCAACTAGATCCAAAGACATGTGAAGGAGTTCTTCATTCTCTTCTGGGTTATAGTGGATCCTACGGTGGGAAGGCACAATGGTTTCAACTGGGAGCATAGCCTCTGATCCGTATGCCAAAGAGAAAGGAGTATGCCCCGTTGATGTTCTGAAAGATGTGCGATAGGCCCACAGTGCCGTAGGGAGTTCATCCACCCAAGCGCCCTTTGACTTTTCGAGTTTCTTTTTGATTAGAGTTTTCAGAATTTTGTTGACGGCTTCGACTTGTCCGTTTGCCTGGGGATATGCTACGGATGAGAAGCTTTTGTGAATTCCGTGCTCTCGGCACCAGTTGGCGAATTCCTCGCTGTCAAATTGAAGTCCATTGTCTGATATGATTTTGAATGGGACTCCGTACCTGCACAGAACATTTTTGATCAAGAAGTTAATAATTTTTGCTGAAGATACTTTATTCAGAGGTTCTACTTCCACCCATTTGGTGAAATAGTCGACTGCCACTATAGCATATTTGGCCCCGCCTCGGCCCATTGGTAGCTCGCTGATTAAGTCAATTCCCCATATTGCGAAGGGCCAAGGGCTGGTCATTTGAGTAATCTCAGTTGTTGGTAGCCGCGGAATCTTAGCAAACTTCTGGCATCTGTCACACTTTTTGACGAAATCCAAGGCGTCCTTGCTTAAGGTGGGCCAGAAATATCCATATCGGAGTATCTTTTTTGCTAAAGTTTGTCCTCCGGTGTGATCTCCGCAGCTTCCTTGATGAATGTTGGATAAGATTACCTTGGCTTCCCTCCCAGCGACACACCTTAATAACGGGTTAGAGAATCCACGCCGATAGAGGATGTCTTCTTGTATTGTGTAGCGGGAAGCTTTCCTCAAGATTTTCTTGACTTCGTTACGCCCGTTGGGTAGTGTGCCGCTTTGTAAGTAGTCTCGGATGGGAGTCATCCAATTTGCTTCTTCGGTTGCAGCTATCAGATTCACTTGCTCAAAACTTGGGGTCGGTTGCTTTGAGATGGTTACTGCTCCGAAGATGGCGCTGTCTCTCACACTTGCTTGCTTTGCCAATTCGTCGGCCTCTTGGTTCTCTTCCCGAGGGATGTGTTTGACTAAGTAGTGGTCCAATCGGCTGAGAAGTAACTTGGTCTTCTTTAAATACGCTATGAGTCGTTCTTCTCGGGCTTGGAATTCTCCTAGTATTTGATTAACAATAAGTTGAGAATCGCTATGAAGACACAAAGAATTGGCTCCGGTCTCTAAGGAAAGTTCTAATCCAACTATCACTGCTTCATACTCTGCATCGTTGTTGGTGGCAACAAACTCCAACCTTATAGCATAGTGCAGCTTATTTCCCCTGGGAGTGATTATTACCACACCTGCCCCCGAGCCTTGTTCGTTTGATGCACCATCCATAAAGAGATTCCACTTGATGTTTTCTGCTATTTCCAATTGCTCCTTATCTTCGTTGGTAGTGAATTCTGCAATGAAATCAGCCATGGCTTGTCCCTTGATGGCGGTGCGAGGGTGATAGGTGATATCATACTGACTTAGTTCAATGCACCATTTAAGTAGTCGCCCAGAAGTGTCGGGACGATGGAGTACCTGCCTCAGTGGTTGATCGGTCAGAACTTTGATGGAATGGGACTGGAAGTAGTGACGCAGTTTCCGTGACGTGATTAGTAAACAGTATGCTAGCTTCTCAAGTTTAGGATATCTGACTTCTGCCCCCGTAAACCTCTTACTTACGAAGTAAACTGGCCGCTGCGTGTGGTTGTCTTCCCTTACCAAGGCAGCGCTTAGAGCGTGAGATGACACAGCAAGGTATAGGTATAACTCTTCGCCTTCGCTTGGAGTCGAGAGTACCGGTGGTTTCTGGAGGTGTTCGATTAAGTTAAGGAAAGCGGTTAATCATTCGTCAGTCCGTTCGAACTTTCCTTTGTCTTTCTTTAGAGCTTCGAAAAAGGGGACGCACTTGTCCGTTGCTTTGGAGATGAATCGGCTTAGGGCGGCCACTTTTCCATTCAGGCTTTGCATTTCCTTTCGAGTGGAAGGTATCTTGATATCCCTTAGCGCTCGGACTTGTTCAGGGTTTGCTTCAATCCCTCTGGCATGGACGATGAATCCTAAGAACTTTCCTGATGATACTCCGAAGGAGCATTTTAGAGGATTCAACTTCATTCCATATTGGCGAAGTACTTGAAACATCTCGTCTAGGTGGCTTACGTGATCGTCGGCTTTCCTTGACTTTACCAGCATGTCATCCACGTATACTTCCATAGTTTGCCCTATTAGCCCTGCAAACATCTTGTTGACGAGGCGCTGGTAGGTGGCTCCTGCATTTTTAAGTCCGAAAGGCATTACCTTATAGTAGTATAAACCCCAGTCAGTGATGAAACTAGTGTGGTCTTGATCGGGAGCATGCATAGGAATTTGGTTATATCCTGAGTATGCGTCCATAAAAGATAAGAGCTCGTGCCCGACTGTGCTGTCTACAAGTTGGTCGATCCGGGGAAGTGGGAAGCAATCCTTTGGGCAGGCGTCGTTTAGGTTGGAGAAGTCAATGCATGTTCGCCACTTCCCATTAGCCTTCTTTACCAGCACCGGGTTAGCGATCCATTCCGGGTAGATGGCTTCTCGTATGAAGTCATTGGCGAGTAGATTCTTTACTTCTTCATCGAGGGCTGCTGATCGCTCTGCCCCCATACTTCTCTTTCTTTGTTTTACGGGCACCTTGGTAGGATCAATGTTTACTACGTGGCATGCTACGTCGGGGGAGATTCCGGTCATGTCAACATGTGACCATACGAATACATCCAAGTTGTGGCGGAGAAAGTCGATGAGTTGCTCCTTCAACTCTGCTTTTAGTTGGGACCCAATTTTCAACAGTCTACTCGAGTCGTGCTTGTCTACAGATACAAACTCCATAGCCTCTGCAGGCTCGGCGGCAGCCTCCTCCTCTTTGTCCTTGGGGTCTAATTCATTGAAAGGGTCACTGGTATATCGAAGAGGAGGGTCTTTCTTTAGTTGCTATGCTTCTAGACTTTTCGTGCAGAGGGCAACCTCTACACCCTTCCCTTTATCCTTCCCGTGGTTGTTGCGAAGTTCAGTCACATAGCAGTCTCGAGCAACGTCCTGGTCTCCTTCTACTTCCCCTACTCCATTATCCGTTGGAAATTTTATCTTTAGGCACCATGGGGCTAGGACAATTTGGAAGTCAGACAAGGCTGGCCTTCCTAAGAAGGCGTTGTAGGCCGAGTGGTTTTCTATTAGCACAAACGTCTGTCTCCGTACAATGGAGCGGGGATGGCTTCCAATTTCAACAAAGAGGTCCAGTTGCCCGAGGGGCATCTTCGCATCTCCAGTGAAACCGTGTAGTGGTTTATCGCAGGGAGATACATCCTTTATTGATAGTTTCATTTTGTCGAATGCATGTTTGAACAGGATATTTACTGAGCTTCCAGTGTCTACTAGAATTCGGTAAACTTCGACGGGACCGAGCCGGGCAGAGATAACCATGGGATCCATGTGAGGGTATTGCCTTCCTTCTAGGTCACGCTTACCGAATGTGATGTCATCATTTTCTTTCCGCTTCGGGTGGCGCTCTTCTATAACCGAATTGACACAGTCTTTATTGTCTCTAAGCGACTTTCCATATCTTTCCATCTCTTTCCAGCTTCTGTCTGCGATGTGCGGTCCTCCCGAGATGGTAAGGACCACTATCTTCTCTTGACTAGAGCCGCTAGTGTTGCGGTTTCCTCTGCCGATCTCCGGTGAGGGTAGCCTTGGGTTCTCATTGGCAGGAGCTGGAGTCCTGTCCTGACCTTTTACATAGCGTTCCAGTTTCTTCCTTCTGATGTGTTCCTCAATCAAGTCCCGAAGATGATGACATTCATTGGTATCATGCCCATGAGATTCGTGGAAGCGGCAGAACTTTCCAGACTTCTGCGCGTTATCTGATTCGTTCTTGTATGGTGGGCGTTTATATCTAACTTCGCCTTGGGTGGCAAGGAAGATAATTTCGACGGTCTCGTTCAAAGGAGTGTAAGTGTCGAATCTCGGTCCTGGCCGATATAGGCGCTTTTCTCCCTTCTTGCCCCCAGCATTATCTCTGGAATCATTTCTTCGAACGTCCCTTGCCACAGCAGGGGCGTTGCTGTGAGTTGCCTTATTTTGCTGTCCTGACTGCCCCTCAACGACAGCATCCTCAAGCCTCATATATTTCCCGGCTTCATGGAAGAAATCGGGTAAAGTAGCTGGTTTTTCTTTCGTCAACCTTCTAGCAAATTTAGTGTCCGGATGCACACCACTACAGAGGGTCATTAGGATAAGCTTCTCATCGGCATCTTGGACTGCGGCCGCTGCGGCATTGAATCGGGTTAGGTATTGCTGCAGTTTCTCTCCGGGTTTCTGTTTGATGCTGGACAAGGAATAAGCGTCCTTAGGTTGTTCCACATGAATGCGAAACTGACTGATAAACTTTTCTTTCAACATTTCCCATGAGCTGATGGATCCCTGGGGTAAGTGACAGAACCAGGAGGTAGCGAGATCTGCTAAGAATAGTGGAAAGCATATGCACAGTACTCCCTCTGTTGCTCCACTCATGAGCATATGTTGTGTGTATCTCTGTAAGTGTACAACAGGGTCGGAGGTTCCTTTGTAAGGTTCCATTATTGGCATCTTCCATTCTCAAGGGGTGATAGCAATTTCGATGTTGCGGGCGAAAGGGCTGGTTACTCTAGCGCCTATCCCTCGATCCCTTTGCTCCCGTTGGACGCACTCTCTGAATAAGCGTGCCATCCTTTCATCAGAATTTGGAGCAGATAGAAACGAGTTTGGTTCTGTTCTATAGGATTGGTTCCGTCCAGATGACCTGTAGGGATGGTATCGTCTATCATTCCTCATATTTTCCAGTGGCTGCCTTTGGTGTTCTGGGAGCATGCTAGGGTCAGCTACAGTTGGCCCTTGCCTTGATGTTCCCCTGCTGGGTTCTGATCTAAGCACTTCCTCTGGTCCAACTTCGGGCTGGACTCTAGCTCGGCCCCGTTCATTGGCGTTTCCGTGGTTAGGCAGTATGACAGGCTCAGCTACAGTTGACTTTCGCCCGGTACCTCCCTCGTTGGGTTTGGTTCCAAACGTTTCCTCAGGCCTAACTTCGGGCTGTGCTCGATCTCGGCTCCTACCATGGTTGCTTCTGCCGTTAGCTCCTTCGAAGAAGGAAGATCTTTGTTGTCTTTGAGATCCTCCAGACTGGGACTCGCCCCATGATTCAGTGTTGTGGTTGGACTCTTCAGCATCCCTTAAGCGTGACATGAGATGATCCACCAAGGCTTCCT
Organism: Allium fistulosum; assembly: GCA_030737815.1. Taxonomy (NCBI): domain Eukaryota; kingdom Viridiplantae; phylum Streptophyta; class Magnoliopsida; order Asparagales; family Amaryllidaceae; genus Allium; species Allium fistulosum. Next base: position 7,965,210 of record JASFAW010000015.1, read on the forward strand.
GCTGGGACGTGAAGCGGTTAGTTACTTCAACCACAACCCTGTCTAAATATGCCCTGGTAATTGCTGCGGGCTGTTCTGTGGCAGGAGTGGTAGGATTAGCCTGTCCTTCATTTGGTACTGCTGCTAGAGGGGGACGACTTACTTGATCCGTGACAGCTGGATCTGGAAGACTGCTGGATGCGATGTTTTTTCCTTTGTTAACATCTTTTTTCTGCTTGGGAGGCATGTTTTCCAAGCGGCGAACGATGCTGTTAGGAAAAATGTTAAGTGGATGAAGCTTCGAGCTTCTATCTCTCAATGAAAGCACCAAAAATGTTTGCACAAAAAATGGACAAACACCTCAAAGTCGTATGATTTAGTAGATCTTATGTTGTTCTTAGTGATTTGGGTGATTTATGCAAATATATGAAAAGCAGGGGCTAAACTGTAAAAAGGCACATAGATTTATAGCGGTTCAGCCAGAATGTGCCTACGTCCACTTTATATGTTATTTTTCTTCTCTTGTTTAGATTACAAGTACAAAGCTTTGATACAAGTAAAAGAAGGTTGTTTGAAAGTTCTCTCCGTGCTTGAGCTCTCGAAAATTCTCCCCATTGTTGTACCCCTGCCCCTCTATTTATAGAGTGAGGTTGGGAGCAGGGGTCTTGAATGTATATAGCTGCTGGTGGGCCTGGGCTGATGTGATCAGGCCTGGCACGTCTTGGTCCGATAGCATTTTGTCCGGCGATGATTGGTCCGGCATGGAGTTGGTATGGAGTTGGTCCGACATCGAGTTGGTCCGGCATTGAGTTGGTATGGAGTTGAGTTGGTCCGGCATCGAGTTGGTATGGAGTTGGTCCGGCATTGGGTTGGTCCGGCATTGAGTTGGTATGGAGTTGGTCCGGCATCGAGTTGGTCCAGCATTGAGTTGGTATGGAGTTGAGTTGGTCCGGCATCGAGTTGGTATGGAGTTGGTCCGGCATTGGGTTGGTCCGGCATTGAGTTGGTATGGAGTTGGTCCGACATTGGGTTGGTCCGGCATTGAGTTGGTATGGAGTTGGTCCGGCATTGGGTTGGTCCGGCATTGAGTTTTTATGGAGTTGGTCCGGCATCGAGTTAGGATAGGTATTGGTCCGGTAGAGGCTGGTTCGTCCCTTACTTCCTTTTGTTGGCTTGGTGCCAAACGGTTCGGTAACTCCTTTCTCATCTTGACTTGGTGGTGATAGAAACGTACCCAACATGAGACAATGAAAGGGTAAACATCATGTTTCCCATGCACCTATAGGGGTTAGGCATGATTTGATGGAGGCCCGATCTTAGATTGATTTGAGTTATAGGGCTAATATTCTATGGGCACCATGAGATGGATATTGGATCACATTGACACAGACTAGTCAGATTTGATGGTCATCCTCTTACTATTTCATATAATGCTTATCGATGGAGGATTGTTTTACATACACCGTCATTTCTCCATATTTGATATTTGGAAGTGAGATGTTGGTTTTAGACCAATAGTGAGTTACGTATTCTTGGAGATCCATTATCCTACGATGACATGTTCGGAAGAAGTTAGGCTATTGGATCGCAGTATATATTGGACCTACGATAGGACAAATTGGTAGAAGCTTCAGCGTTCTTCTCAGCTGATGGTGATTTCGACATCTATTGGGTTAGAGTTGCTTACGATGCTACATGTACCTAACTACTCTCGTAGAGTGAACTCCGATCATGTAGGTCCACATCCGTCCTTTGGTAGAGTTCAAGCCCCTTTATTTTCTTTTGATCCTATGTCATCCCAGTACTCTCAGCAGCACATGGATTTTGGTCTAAATACCTATTTTAGAGCATACGATATCAACTGTATTCTTATCGAGCAATCGATAGTTTATCCTTCAAATTGGAATATTGTTGGTATTCCTATAGCTGGATTATACCAGTCTTTTGAGGTAATTAAATAATTAGTAACTCATTGTACAGTATTAGTTAAATAGACGTATACTCATATATTATTTGTAGTTACAGTATGTACGTAGGTTGGATGAGCATAGATGATATATTGCCGCTCTTCAGCATATGACACTCGGTCATACTTAGATGCTCAATCAATAGGGTCAGCTTATGCAAGCACAGATTTATGATTTGTAGGCTCAGTTGGCCACAGTTTAGGTTGGTGATGGTAGTCCTATTCATTTTGATAATGTGTGGAATGTTGATGATGACTTTGATGATGATGATGCTAACGACAACGGTGCGGTACACTTAAAATAAGTGTTACCTTTTTCCGATATTATAGAATCATGTATATTATCGGGATTTTGTTGTTGTATTCACATTCCATGTTACGGTTCAATGTTCCTTATTGTTGATGTATTCGCACTTTATTGTTGTATTGTTGTAGATTCTATTATATGGACATTTGTTTCGTTATTGTGACTATTACATAGTCATTGTTGGTATGATGTACAGTGATATTATTTGTATGACCGTTGTTGGTTCTATTATATATCCAATGTTGGCATGATGTACAGTGATATTGTTTGTATGACCGTTGTTGATTCTATTATATAGCCAGGGTTGGCATGTGTATAGTGTTATGTACATGTTCTTGCTTTCAAAATCCTATAAATAAAACCGATATTGTTCTTTATTTTAAAATCACCTATCAAGTTTATATAAGGAAAAAATAATTACATTTATCATACAATGTCAATGAATATACGGGCAACCACTTATCTACTGCGACCAACTAGGGCAGAGATAACACATCAAAAACAACAGTAATAACATGTTATATCATAACTCGCTAACAATCTGTTGTTTCCATGCTTATGAATCTCTGATGGTTGTTGTGAAATATGGCCTTGACGTTGGACGTCGTTATCTAATATGTAGCTTCAACATATATGGATTTCACAAGTGGATCGATGGACCTCTACCTCAACATGGAGTTGACTACATAATGGAATCACAAAAGGAATTAGCCTTACTACAAAATCAAGTAAGTACAACAATGGTTCAAGAGTGAGAGTTAACTCTTATCGAAGAGATGAAACCCACCTGTTTTATTTTTCAACTGTGGTCTTAAGGCTCATATTGACATTGAGACAATAGTTGATACAAATGTTAGACATTGTTACTTTAGATGTCCCGAAAGTCGGTCTACGGTCCATTATTGGCTCGACCTGCCACTATCTTGAAGAGCCGAATAGTTAGCCTTAAACTTAAGGAATGGGATTACACTGCTTAAAAAGCAACTTACATTGCCTTTTATTCGACATAGTTAATAGTTTGTTTATTTGTGATCCTGCAATGTAACATATATACACATGCCACTTGTTAAAAGTGAGATGACAACACTATGAAATAATTGTCTACCCATATCCAAACTTTATTAAAGCATATTCCACAATGACAAGTCAAATAGGTAAAGGATGAACATATCAATTGTTAAAGTTGAGATGACAACACTCTGAAATAATTGTCAATCCATGGCTTAAACTTTAATAAAGATGATTTTATAATGACAATTCAAATTGGTACAATATTCACATGTCATTTGTTAAATTGAGATGACAAGACTATAAAATAATTGTCTACCTATGTTCAAACTTTACTAAAGTAGATTCTAATTCACTTATATAGATATACCATATTTATATCCAATATCACATTATAAACCTCATCCTTTCTCACACATTAGGAAATTATATACTAAAATGGATGCTTCATCTTTTCTCAAATGTGTAATGGCGTTTGATATTGATTTTGAAGAGGATGGGATTCTATGAGAAGAAGCATAGGAAATGCAAGAAATAGTAGACCTATGCCAAGAAGTTTATGGCTCCACATCCCAAAATAATGATGGATAGGTTATTGGTAGGGAACATATAAATTGTAATTAATTTTGCATTCCTTAAAACTCTTATGCAAGACTATGTTAACGCAAATTGCACATATAGGCCAGATATGTTTCGAAGAAGATACTAGTTGCAAAGAGACCTATTCTTGAGGATTTTGATAGGTATTCAAAGCGACAATAAATACTTTGTTCGTAAGCCGAATGCTTTAAAATTGCAAGGTCTAAGAGGAGAACAAAAAATGACTATGCACTGAGGGTGTTAGCTTATGGCCCTAGATGGTGCATATTAAATTGCAGAGACTGCATTAGAAACCCTTGAAAAACTCTACCAATATATGGTAAACGTTTATGGTACCGAGCACCTCAGATCTCCAAAAGAGGACGTATTATGCGGATTAAATAAATGCACAAAAATAAGGATAGCTTGGAATGCTAGGTAGTCTCGATTGTATGCATTGGGAATGAAAGAACCATCCCAAAGAATGGTAAAGGAAAAAAAATCAATTATTATTTTGAAAGCGGTTACTTCGTACAATTAGTGGGTTTAACATGCTTTCTTTAGAATACTTAGACCTAATAACGACTTAAATGTTATTGAGCGGTCACACTTATTTTATGGTTTAGCACTTGGCAAAGTAACTTCCATGACATTTACTCTTGGCCAAAACGTCTACGAACATGGATATTACCTTGGAGATTGGATTTGTCCAAAATAGAGCACTGTTATGAAGATATGTCTAAATAAAATAATAACAAAGTATGCAAAGTTTTCTCAGATGCATGAGGGACAAAGAAAAGATGTAGAAAGATCTTTCAGCATCCTTCAATCAAGATTTACAGTGATTAGTAATCCTTGTAGATTATGACCTCGGGAAAAGATGTCCATAATCATGTTTATATATAATTCTACATAACATGATCATTGAAGATGAAATAAATATAAATAAGGATCGTTATCAGTAAGGATACGATGGTGCAAAGAAAATGCTAGATATATTTTGAGACAATATTCTTATAGCCAAAGAAGCTTTCAACATTCATGTTAAATGTCAAATTTCATTCCGAGATACACAACTTCGTAATAGACTTCAAAAGATCTTATGAATCATATTTAAAATCACTTTGGAGAATGTTAGTTCACTTGTAAATCTAATCAATCATGTGTATATGCCTATTTCTTTTCTATTCGTACTTTTTTTACACAGCACTCGTATCGTTTTTCCTTAAATAACTATTCATCTCATGTGGTACTTTGTTTACATAAATTCTAAAATAGTAGAACAATAATTGATAGCCACATAAAACAGATTTATAAAAGTACAAAGTATAATGCTAATATTACAAATTGCTACATTTAAAATAAACTACATTTGAGGGAACTAAGCCATAATTAGTTGCCTTTTGCACTCCATTCAATATAGGGTTTGAACTTCATCCATTTCCGTCAACTCCGTATCCGTAACCGATTGTTCCAATTTTTGACATTAATCTTTTGTTGTTTAATCTTTGCAAACTTTCGCATTACGTCAACCTTCTCATGTGGTTGCTTGGTTCTTTCTTGATGTCTTCTTTCATGAATTTCATGGGTGTCGTTCATTTGAAATTCAAGCCGACTTCAGCTTCACTCGTTTTCTTTGTTGCTTTGGACCCCTTTGGTCTATAATCTTAGACAAGTATTTCAATGAGCACATCCACCCTATTTTTCCCTTAGAATGGCATTTCTTTATCCGATGAGTCCCCGGACTAAGGTAATATGATGATTTCTATACCTTTTTTTCTTTTCGTTCTACTTTGTTTGAGCGTCCCCCAAGCTCTTCGCAACATCAGAATTCCACTTCGGTTGACTTTTCAACCACTCATAACTGTTTGCAAATTGGTAATAGTGTGGTTTTTTAACACTGTTTTCTCTTGCAAAAGCTTTAATAATTCCTCATTGGCCATTCTTTTCTGATAAGAAAAGAAAATAATAAAAAATATGATTATACACTAAAGGAAAAATGGAAATCAAGAAACGTACCAAATGGTCTTCGCCTCCCATTCCATCGGAATTCACTTTCTTTATTTTATAAATCTACGATTCGTAAAATTGAGTGTCGATTGATTTTCTAAATCGACCTTGAATCATTGACACTGAACATGTATTGTCTTAATGCTTTATCTTGAAGGTATTTATTATTTTTCATCCAAAACTTATTGTCACTTTGGTCACTACCCCGGATCGAATCTTTAGTATAATGACAGTTCATATTGCATAAGTCATAGTCTTCGTTGCTTCGCCATGGGTTGGATGGTTACTGACTCAAAGGAGTATGTGTTGCTCATTATCATCTTTGAAAACATAATTTTGAGAATTTGAAGTATGTGTGAAATCTACGAATGGCGAAGACATTATGAAGATTGGGTTTGATATAAGATTAACGTTGTTTAGAAGAAGAAATATTAATGAATTTGGTAAAATTTTGAAGATTGAAAGTGAGTTATTTATTGAAGTAGAGGAAATAAGAACCATTGCAGGAGCCACTGGGGTTGTAGTAGCTGTTAGGGCTTGGACGCCTATTAAATCGGCATCCAATATCAGACACCTATTTAATAGGCGCATAAAAATTGGGCTCATATTAAATAGGCGCCCTGAGCCAATTCAGGATGTTGAATTAGCCCCTAAAGATTACATATAATATAACATGTAACCTTCACCATTGGGTCATCGCTTTCGTCCTTTGTTGAATATAAAGTAGATTTTCTGAATTTATTATATTTAACTTTTAAGTACAATCAAAAAAGAATTTTGGTAAGTGTAAATAATAACACTTTCAAAAAAAGGGTGTGCTTATTTGGACATGAAAGGGGCTCAGGGAAAAGGCATGAAAATATAACGATTCACGAAAAGAGAATACGTTCTTGTGTACGGAAGAGGCATTCTGAAAGGGGAATTTGTTATAAACAATTACTTTTGTTATCATTTTATTTTGTTATAATTTTTAATTAATAAAGTTAAATGAATTTATTTTATTTATAAATTATGAAATACAAAAAAATGCAATAAACTTTTTATTACATATTAGTAGTTCGAAATACAAATACAAATCTACATTTCTCTCATAAATCTCGAAGTAGATGGCTAATATGTCCTTAAGCTCGTTAGGATTATTCATCGACACATAGACAGCTGTATAGTGTGACTCACTGTTGGTTAGAATATATGTGATTTTCCATTTAGAAAATGTGTCAGTCTCTTGTCGCACATCCATAATTCTATCAATGGTCTCCCTCATCTCATCCTCAGATGAAGCTCCACTTGGTTAACATCTATAAGAGAAGAAGCAACTAAACGATGTGGATGTGCAGAAGCTCGAGCAGTACGAGTGTTGATCTCTACAATATCACCCATGAGAAAGTCGGTGTACATCTGGGTGTCAAATGAGGCATTAGATGGTAGAGCCTCCGCAATCTAAAACTTATAGGCCGAAGTTCCGATGTAAACTTTAATAACACATTCATCTTCCTAAATTTTGGAGGCGAGCCCACTTTAAATTTCATGTTCTTACTGGCTACCAAGTCCCACCACTCATCAATTCCTCTGATGGTGTCCTTCTCCACATTCCAGAACCTGCCTCTAATTTGCAGCAGCTTGTTTCATAGTTTCCATTCATATACGTTCTTCATCTGATTATCGTTGTAATCGACGTCCATTTGTGTGTTGAAGACAACAACGAGATTGAAGTACCAATAGCTAATCCGACCTTTTCGAGTTGCGATGTGTTCGTAACAAATGTTGATAAATGCCAAGGTCCATTCCTTAGTCCGGTCTACGATATTGTAGGTAAAACTTAAAAAGTTGGTTTGACATTCTGTAAAAAAAATCAAAAGAATTCAAGAAAAATAGAGCAGATAGATAATAATATGATAAATACAAATATGAAAAAATTACCTAAAAAACTTGATGTAGAATTGACAAATAAAAGTTTAATTATCAAACCAGGTTATGGTAGAATGGAAATGTGGATAAGCAGGAATTTATAAGGGAGATAAGCCAACCGTTGAGAAAAGGAGATGGCATTAGACGCGTCATATCCCAACCGTCCATTTCCAACGGTTGGATCAAATGGTTCATTTGTGGGTCCCACTTTATACGCATCATATGCATTTGACCTATCCAAATTGACGCGAATGTCAGCGTGCCAAAAATTGACTATGAACACAGTCTAAGTGTATATCCTATGTACATACATTAGTTGACATAAAACTTATGAAATTAAAATTTATTAAAAGGATTGGTCGTTTTTTTATCAATCACACAAAATAGTTTTATTTTATAGACCAGAAACAAATATCTTTAAAATATTATAGCTAAACCAATTTATCTTTTAGTTAGTACATACAAAACTATTTTTTACGATGTTACTTCTATATCATCAAGTCCTGTATTTCTTTTCATGTTATTGAATTTCTTTCGGCCACAACAAATATTATCTGTTCCATTTTCAAATTTGCATCGTCGTGGCATCGAGAAGAATTTACCAACCCTAATTGCGAAGATGGAAATATAGCATCATAAAAATTCCTCGATGCCAAAAATTGGTTAATTATAAATGTTATACCTAAGCTACAAATTTGCTAACACCATAGTTTAATGATATCACGCGTTCAATGATCTAACACAAAGTTTGAATTGTTTGCTAATGCTGCACATGACACTTTCCTAGCATAATCCCGCCATCATATATTCACGAACACATTCCCTATGCCTTTGTCGCTCATTTTTAAATTGCACAAAATTGAATTTCTAAGGTCGTACCTAAGGCTATCAATCGACACTTGAAAAATACAATCCATATTCATCCGTATACGAAAATTGAAAAAATATCCAAAATCCAAAAAATGAATATGAATTCGGATGTAACATCCCCGTTTTGAGGTCCGAAACTAAGCACTGCAGATGCTGCAGTCATCTATAATATTAATTTCTGGTGACAAAATGCGGTCATGTGTTAATATCTCCATAATATCAGAAGCATAAGAATATGAAATAAAAGCAAACTTCCACATTTCATTTCAGAGTCACAATTTCATATTCGGTACATAATCCCAAATGTTGTCCAGGTTAAGATAAAATATAAATATTACAAAATACTCCAAGTGCGATATATGAAGATGCCCCTTTGGTTGATCGGAGTTACTAAATAGACAGATACATCTACAGTCAATACGTTCATATAACAACTGACATAACACAATGGATAATAGAAATAGATAGGCTCCTACATAACTAGCTTTACCTCTTACATGTCTCCAAAAGCTTTATTCGCCAAAACCTACTTAACCTATAAGGCCCTTACTCCCGACCCACTCAAATCAAATTTTGAGCACCCAAGAGTTTAAGGAAAAACATAAACTTCGAGTCAGACAAAAAGCCTGGTATGAATAATAATATGCCATCTTGGTTTTATAGTTATTAAGTGGGACCACGCCGCTGAGCAGAATGGGTTTTCCCCTCACTAATATCCCTTTTTAAAATATATCTTTTGCAAATAAATTCCTACAACTAAATTGGTTAAAATAAGCAATATAACAATAATGCGCATGCATCATACATAAATAATCATGACTATCTACCAAGTCAGTGGACTGTCTGTCCCAATGTTTAGTTTTTACAGAATAACTACCAACCTACATGGCTAACTCAAGCATACCGGATATACCAAATTTTCTAACTGACTGTTAGAAGAAAATTGCACGGTTGTCCAAATACACTTTATCTAGTGTTTACCTGACTATCTTTATATCTCATAGCTTTGCTATGCTTACTATGAACCTAAAGGTTTTGCAGGCCAACATATAACCTACCTTGTCTTTATGTATTCATTTATATGCGTAAACCTACGTTTTTTCCTACCCTTGACAAAGCCCTACATAGTGGAATTTTGGACTTATATCAACTAGGGGCTAACGGCTGAAGTATAGGGCGCTACCCTACACCAGTCCCATCTGGTTTTCAAATCTCTATGTCAAATTTATCCTATCACAATCTATCCAAAAGTGATAAGAACAATAATTTCTTTAGTAAAATTCTGGGCTAAATACCCTTTTCTATTTCCTTAAAAACACTTTCTTTATAAATGATTCAACCCTTAAAATCATACCTTTAAAACAAGGGAAATTATAGCCCTTTATTTTATCCTAAAATATTTATGCCATGATATATGCTTTAATAAAATAATGTTGATGAATTTTGAAACCAATTGGAAGTTATCTTACTTCGAAACCATAGGCTATAAAGCCAAGACAATATAAAACCTTTATATTGATAAAACACGACAAAGATAAAGTCGACGAGGGTCTTCGCCCCTCAAAACATGGACCAAAACAATAAAACTTTATATATTGATAAAACTCGACGTCATTATCGCCATTGGGGTCATCGTCCTTGTTCAATATAAAATACGTTAAAATCTTTAACTTTTAAAACATAAGGCCATAAAGCCAATTACAGGGACGCTGCACTTCATAAAGTGTCGACGTCATAGGATATAATACATAGTTTGCATATTGATAAGCCTTAAAAGGATAGGGTCGATATAGTTAAATATCGGCGTCATCGCCTTAAGGAAAGTATGCGGCTTCATTAGAGCCAAAGTCATTAGGAGCGGCACCATAGCCAACTTCAAAAACATATGTTTTTGAACAAAGGCGGCATGGTCATCAACGATGTCGACATAGCTAAAAGCGGAATAGTTGTTTATATTGTCAAAGACCCTAAATATAAAACATGCGGCATCATTAATGCTGCTATAAGTCACTTTGGAACCAATGGGGTCAGTGACATTGTAGAAAACATGCGACATAGTACAAAGTTCAACATTAATAGGTTAAAGAAAGTGGCCTACTCCACATTGAAGTTCACCACGTCGTCCCTGATGCTTCCCTTCCTACTTCAACAAAGCCAATGCATTGCATAGCAACCGAAGTTGATACACTATGCATTACTCTTGGTCAACGTCGAAGACCATAGGGGTGGCATAATGAAATGCAGCATTTTGAGCTTTGGTGTGGCGAAGTCATAATTACTTTAAAAACTAATTTCTTACTAATAAAAGTAATTTGTTTTCACCAACCCCTTGTATTTGTCAAAATAATATCGGATACAACCTACTTTCAGAAATCTTTTCCAAGAAAACTACTAAGGAGTAGATTTATCATTTCAAAAAGTACTTAGCAAACCTTGCATTTTATATTAATATTTATATATACTAATTAAGCCTTTCTTGCTCAAATGCTTCATATTAAGTCATAAACACTTGGGAAAAATCCTCAAAAATCATGATAAATCAAATTTATTATCCTTTTTAACATATAAAAATTTAAGGGCCAAAACCTAATTTAATTATTTTTAATACTTAAAAACCGAAATAAACCATTTTCCAACCTTAGAAAATTCACCAAATATTCTAGTTAAATTAAAAAATTATGAAATTAAAAACACACTTCAAAAATAATATTTCTAACATCGTTTCAAAATCTCAAGTCATTTGGGTGTCATATGATATGTTTTCTAACTCAATCTTATCAAATAATTTCATAAGTAAATTAAAAAATTCACCAATACGCATATAATCATTCAAACTATCATAGCATGACATAATATAAGCAAAAGAATCATATTTATGCTTAAAATCAAAAATAATACTTAAAACATGAGATGCATAACTATTATTCACCTTAAATGGTTTAAGAAGGTTGAGATTTGTATTTAATTTGATTCCCCTAAGCTTTGATCTTACTTTCTCTAGTTTTACTTCTCCTAAAATCCTTGTTAATGGCCGGCCTAACTCTTATCTTTTGTTTGTGTAAATGAAGATGAGGGAGAGATGAGAATAGGAAGGTTTAAGTTAAGGAAATATGCTCTTTTCCTATTTTGCACCCCTGCATATCCTCCTTCTTATTAATATTCCAATTAATTCATTAAGTAAGGCTTTACCCATTCTACTTATCAAATCCCAATCTCCTTACCCATTAAAATTATTTCATTATATTTATCCAATTAAATATCCTAAATAATGTTAATTAAAATTAGAGTTATTACAACGGATATGATAGTACTCACCTTCAAAAATTAACCACCCGACTTTTATAAAGATCGTAATTGAGATTATGCATACTTTAGTACATAATCGATTAATATTTACTGTATTATCAATGTAATAATTCATATTATGCATGTTTCAATCAATATATGTTGTACAAAACTACCTTTTATCATTGTGTTTTTATTCTTATATTTATATTAGCATAATTACTAAAATGGATTTATGTTGAACCAAAAAGTTTCATTTATTTGTTTGAGTTATTATGTGCAATCTCTCTGTATTCGTAGATACAGATATTTGTTATCCAAAAATAATTTCAGATACTGATGCAGATATAACACTATCCGCATATGAAGTATCTTTTCATAGGCTTTATCGTGTTGACGTCATGTTGACGCCGACGCGGATATAATTTTGTAAAATTCTACTGGATTTTCCTTCCTCCAACACAAACTATAACGACCTGCCATTTCTGACACCTGTAATCCAAACAAAAATGCACTCGGGTTCATAAGTATCATATATGGTTGTTCATGAGGTAGCATTTAATATAAACAGAGCGTATATATCATAATATATATTAACTATTGTCATAATGGAAGAAATTAACATAATATCAACATAACATGTAAAATATTAAATGCATATCATATAAATGAGACATAAGTTTCAACATCATAATACATCATATTCCCAATGCAAATGGAGTCTAGATAGTACATCAAATCCATAAATATCTTGTCTCGTAATATATAATAGTCTAATATATCAAAAACCCAAAATACTGGATATGTATTATAATAGTGATAATGGCTACAGCTCTAAAAATCGCCTCCAACTAGCAGAATTCCTCTTCTAAGTCAACTTATTCAAGGAATAGATAATAAAAGAGAAAACATAGAGAAGATCAAACATAAAGTTTGGTAAAAAGAAGATACTATTAATCTGCAGTATTGCCAATACATTAATATCATGTACAATACCGAATAGAGAATACAAGGTAATTAAACCATACCTCAACTTGCATCATCACCAGCATCCAACAAGTTACCACATTTATAATATACTACTATGTAATACGTGATCAGTCAAGTAACTACTAACCACCATGGCAACCGAACGTGACTTAACCGTGACACACTAGGCTAGTAGACCCTAGTCTCCTGGTAAGGCCAAGACTTGCTAAGTATGGTCATCAGTGCAACATAACTACAACGACACTTTACCATATTGTCCACCACCTATAGTCGTATCAAACACAAAACGATATACACATGCCTAACCACAACAATTTATTTATCAAGAGGACTTAGGACAAGTAACCCGATGCTAATAACCCATGTTAGAAAGTAGCCCAAGGTCTATCGCCATTGTTACCAAAATAGAATGTTTCCTATATTTGAAAGGCCGACACTGCCTAACACGAGCAATTGAGATAACCATGCCTCATTCTACAAATGGTCTATGAATATCAAATCTCAAAACCATGGCCAATGGATAAAAAATTACTCTATATACACAACATCATATGGAATTGTATATTAAAATATTCTAGTCATCTCATCTTAAAGCCATAGGATGACTCTATAAAACCATTATATGAATCAAATCACATCTTAAACCATCATCGTAGTCTCTATATTGCTTAACATCCATCGTACATTTTCTAAGACTTGGCATACGATCCCCATTACTCATTTTTCACTCCAGACTTTTTGAGCATCAATTAGGTCTAAAAAAACCCAAACTTTTAAAGCCTCTACATTTCAAAACATAAATTAATCATTTAGTTACACGCGGTACATGGTGGTTCAGATGTTTAGACATGTGTTCAGGCGTCTGGCCTTTATTTAGGTGTCTAATTAGGTAATCTAGATGTTTGAACGATCCCATTTTTGTTATGGAATTACGCATGATTTTGTTTCTTGAAATCAGAATTTTTGAATTTGACATTCAAATGTCTGAATGCCTACTATGGCCGAGGCTGGACCTTGATGGAAGAATTTCTCTTAGTGGAAATTCATGCCACCTCTTCCCTTTTTGTTTTTATTTTCTCATCTTTGATATTTTGTTTCATGTCATGGAGACACTTCTCATTAATGTCTCTCCACTTGGATTCACGTCCTTATTATAAGTCGTTCGACATTTAGATGAGTATTAGTTTATACTTAACGAACAATTTTGAGGCAATGAATATTATTTCTACATCTTTTGAGTATATCTACTCTGCTTCCATTCCAACCTTCACATTCATCTTACAACGTCACTCTCAAATATCCTAAACCATTCTCTAGCTATATGTTCATTCCCAAACCAAATCGATGATCCAAACAATCAAAAAAACCATATCAACATACAATATTCATTCTTAAGCTTCACATTTATTGTAGGATTAAATGTAGATAAATGCTCATTCAAATCATGTTTCTCATCCCTATAGTCCTAACTTAGTTACATTTACGAAGCCCTAATCCAACCATTAGCATTTAACAAAAGCATATAGCATATACAGTGAACAAAAAGCATTGAGAACAAATATCACTCACCAAATCCTATGAAATTCAAGCTTGAAATCAACCCACTGCTGAAGTCCTTTTGATTTCATAATTCTAGCTCCAATCCTCATCAATTGTCAACTTAAATAATTAGATTTGTAGAGAATCTTCTAACTTTAATATAGAGATTTATTTTGAATTTTTCGTTAAGAAATGAAGAAGTTTTGAAGGTTAAAAATCAGAAAAATAAAATTCCTCTTTGAAAAAGAAGAAGAGAAAGCATCATTTATGAAATTATAAGGCCACATTCGGATTTATTTACCATTTTTTCCTTGATAGAGTTAAGGGTGTGCCTTAGGGCGATTATGTAATTTATTAGGTAACTGAACTCTTATAAGAGAATCTTGTTTGAAATGATAAGAACCGGGTTTTTTTCTTCTTATATATAGGTTGTTATGTAGAGATATAAATAATGAATTAGAACGTTAAACATATATAAGTAGAAAATCCTTAAGAAAAATGTCTATCGATTGTAGTTACGAATGCATTCATAACCAGGAGTATTGAATCAATACATACATACATACATACATATAAAATACTTACTCCTTAAATATTCCTATTCAAGATGTATCGAGAAAAGAATATCGATATGCCTGTTGGGACTAGTGTACGTAACATTCACTATATGGTGGACGACGATTTTCTAATGACATTGGGGATGATAAGGGGTTATGTACTTAAGGTTGTTTGGAATGATCACATAATCACTCCATGAGAGTCTTCTATAGGTTAATATAACTAATTCAAAATATAAGATCTTAGGATAATGACGTATAGTAGTCCTTAGACTTGAGGGTATCGCTGACCTTAAGTAACTAGCCTATACTTTAATTATAGTTAATACTGGAGGGCATCGTTGACCTTAAGTAATTAGTCTATACTTTGATTATCATTAATTATGGTCAACCATATGGCTGGGCACATATTTGAATAGGGAAGGCTTGACTATGTCTTCAAAGGCTAGAGTAAAATGTGGAGAAAAAGTTGCAAACCCTTGGCTATAAATAGTCTAGCCTCCACACATTTTTAGTACACTTTTTTGCTCTCTCTACTTTTCTATCCCCATTGGTGAAGCCTTCATTTTAGCGTTGCAAACTAAAGTTAAAGAGGAAATCATGAAGCTCCAAGAGAAAGTAGTAAGCAAATAAGGTATTGGACTCTCAGCTAGACAACATTGGTGAACGGTATAGATTCTGAACTATTTTATATATTAGTACATACATACATACATACGAACATATACATATACACATATGTTTGTGTGTGCATGCTCATATGACATTGCCTTGTTCGCCTAAATAAATATTCGACCATAAATTTTATATAAAAAAAATTATTTTTGCATGTGTAATTCGTACTTGTTTTATTAACCTACACACATATACATACATAAATATAGACGTACATATAATCATAAAAATATCAACATATTTATAGAAAAATTAGTTTTTTAAGATTTAAAATTTTCAATATATATTATATATTTATATATAAGTATTTAAAAATAAAATTATTTCATCGAATATGTTTACGGTTTTTAAAATGTACAAAAAATTATTCTTTACTTTCTAAGTCTATAAATATGTGTGTGTGTGTGTGTATACATATATATATATAAGGATAAATGTCCGTACATATATTTAAATGTATAAAAATTGTATCCGGATCTTAGTAATTTTAATAATAATAATTTTTTCAAACTTATTATAAAGTCAAAATAATTTAAAATCATGGTTTTTGAGTTTTTTAACCTTTATCTATTTTTAGCCGAAAATACATATAAATATACACACACACACAGATATATATATATATATATATATGTATGTATACATATATTAGTTTTGAAAAGCTCAAATATCCAAAATTTGAACTTAAAAATATTTTATTTTAAAACCGAAAATAAGTTTAAATACACACACATACATATGTCTGTGTGTTTATATATATTCTTATAATAAATAAATTATAATTTTTAATTATATGTATTGTTATAATTTTATATGTGTATATTTATTTAAATATATCAAAATAAATTTTATATATAAAATTTTCATATATAGCTAAAAAATATATCTTAAATTAATTTATCAATATAAATATAATATTACATGATTTACTTTATGACTATGTTGACATCTTCTCATCACATTTGACATTTTATTTACCGCATGACACAATTGTTAATTATCCTCTTGAACCCTTGGTTAGTTTATATATATATATATATATATATATATATATATATACATACATATACGAGTGTTATGGCACTCGTTTCGTGCATGAATTATTTTCCTTATAAATTGTATACGTTTAAATCAGTCAATAAAAATGATTATTTTTATTTTCAAGTGATATTAAGATTTATATATTTGTAAAGAAGTGTTTTGAATTTGTAAAGGAAGTTAAATTTTAGATCCTATTTTTAGAAGTGTTTTGAATTTGCAAAGCATGTTTAATTGTTAGATCATACTTTTAGATGTATGTATGTTATTATGATGTTCATACTCTGAATATAAATATAAAAAAATATTGAAAAATGAAATTAAAAAATGATAAATTAATTTTAAATTAAATTATTAACAAACTTTATTTTAAACATTAATAATAAATAAATATTTTAATTAAATTAAATATATTAAAATATTATAAAAATGTTTTTATTAATTAAACACTAATTTCCTATAATATAAACAAAATATTATTTACACAAAAACAGATAAGACCTTATGTAATTTAATAAAAGGATTTTTTTTAAACATTATCCTTTATATCCCGCTGTCAGTGCATCTGATCCAATAATAATATCAAAGCCTACATTGTGTTTAATGAATAGTTATCTAATACGTAGAGTACTACTCTTAAAAAAGTCAAAGTAGATGGGTGTTTAAGGAAAAGGAGCTTAAACTAAGGAAGATGTTACTTTAATTAAGGACCACTCTTCAATGGAAAACCTCCCGATCTCTAAGCCTTTACCTGACTCGTCTAAATGATTTGTTTCTAGGGTATGTTCTTATGGAAGACTCGAAAGTGTTTCATTGATACATAATTGTTACCTGAAGGTTTGACCAGGCAACTAGGCACTCGGCACTTGCATACCGTTCGGCATTAAGAGTCGTTCGGTATTGTATATCGTTCGGCATTCTAGAGCGTTCGGCACTCAAAGAGCGTTCGGTATACAGGAACGTTCGGCATACATGGATCGTTCGGCATGGCAGAGTGTTCGGTATACATAGAGCGTTCGGTATTCAGGGACGTTCGGCATTCGAGAGTGTTCGGCATACGTGGATCGTTCGGCATGGCAGAGTGTTCGGCATGCATAAAGCGTCCGGTATTCAGGGACCTTCGGCCTTCGAGAGTGTTCGACATACATGGATCGTTCGACATGGCAGAGTGTTCGGCATACATAGAGCGTTCGGCATACATGGACCATTCGGCATGGCAGAGTCATTCGGCACTCATACTGCTCGGCACCCACACATCATTCGGCATTCAAAGTTGTTCGGCATCTAGTGATGTTTGACATCTAGAGGTGTTCGGCATTCATCCAATCTCGACCGGCTTCGACTATTGCTCGGCCTGCACTCTCCACTCAGCCCACCACTTCGTTCGGCTTGACGACATCGTTCGGCACCACTTCGTTCGGCATGACGACATCGTTCGGCACCACTTCGTTCGGCATGATGACATCGTTCGGCACCACTTCGTTCGGCACCAATGGTTCGGCACACAGAGCTCACTCTTTTTGGGCTGAGGTATTTAGCTGCCAGGCCCACCAGGGAATTCCAACCCATCTTTGTCTATAAATAGAGAGGCAAGGGCACAGTGAAATGGACCTTTTTTCGAGAACACTGGGGAGACTCTACCGCTTTCAAGACTCGTTCTTCTTACTTAGCAATTGTATTCGAGTAGTTGGTGTACGGATCGTATCTGTAATCAATTATCAAGTAAAGCAATAAAAGATTAACCTCAAAGTGGACATAGGCAATTACGCCGAACCACTATAAATCCGGTGTTCTCGTCTTTGCATTCAATTTAGCATATTGTTCTCTGTTTAAATTTACTTTCCTCATTTATCTCTCTACATAATCTTTCTCAACGAGGTTAGTGACCAATTTTGGTGCTAACACTTTGGTGCTTTCACTGAGAATCGAATTCTCAGACCTCAAGGATCTGCTTTGAAGCTATTGGATTGAATAAATCCCCCGAAGAAGATCCGAGTCATTCGTAGGACGTCCATTGATTCTACTTAGAGTTCCTACCAATAACTCTACAATGGGAAGACCATGTACCAGATCAGCCTCTCATAATGCGGACGCCTATGAGACTGCTAGCGTACAATAAGCAGGGCCTAGTAATCAGCAAGCAAATCTAGGTGCAGGGACTACCGCCCAGGACCAAATGCAAGTTGTCACCAGAATAGAGTTCAACGACTTGATGAGAGAGCTTAGGGAAAGCAGGAGACAACTCGGAGAGCAGATGCAAGCTAACGCCAACCTCATGGCACAGCTCACTCAACAACAACATCAGAATGCTCGGGGCAGTCCAGCTCCTTATTCTTCATCTGACAGCTCGACTTCGTCCGATGAACCTCCTAAGCGTAGACGCCGCAAGACTGAAACTATGCAGGCAGGTGCTGCTGTCCAAACAGCTGGGGACCATTTACACCTCGGAGACCGTGACCGAGCAAGAACTTAGGAGCTGGAGTGCAGGTGGAGACTGGACGCCTGGCTCACCAAGACGCCGATGATGCCGAACCTCAAGATGCACGTTTGGCAGATCGCCAGCAGAGGAGGCATCAACCTGATCAATCCCGTAGGACAGACTCCAACCTTCCATCTTCCATACAAACCCCAGATCTAACAGCTATGATCAGACAGTTGATGAAAGAGAATCAAGGCTTGTCGAATGATGATTGGGGGGTATCTAGGAGTCATACTCCGTACACAAACACTGCCCTATGGGCTGAGTACCTAGGAAGTTTAGCATGCCAACTATCCCGGCTTACGAAGGAAAGACTGATCCCCGACAGCATGTGATGAGGTACGAATGGATGATGGATTCAGCTAGAGCAAATGATGCAACCAAGTGCAGGTGCTTTCCAATAACTCTATCTGGGATCGCTACCATGTGGTTCACCCGACTTCCTCCGCGGTCTGTATCCAGTTTCGAGGAGTTGACAAAGAAATTTATAGAATAATTCAGAACACATACTACTCGTCCCAAGGACGTGATGTCACTATCAAGTGTAATCCAAGCTCTTGGGGAGTCGTTGAAGGAATATTTACAGAGATTCCATGTTGCGGCTACTAAAGTTAGTAATCCCATTGATCATGCAATTCTTATGGCTGTGATGCGAGGTGTGGATCCGGATTCAGAGTTTGGAGATTGGTTGGCAGGAAAACCTCCAACTACGCTAGAGCGTTTTTACTCAAAGGCACATAAGTTCATAAGAAGAGAGGAAGCCAGGTGGATAAGGCGAGACAGGGCACCAGGGCCTGTTCAGGAGTCCGTAAAAAGCAACGTTGCTGTGAAGCAGTCTGGACACTACTACAAAACAGGTCATTTGCATCGGTTGTTTACCCCCCTTTTGCATCAGTTCAACAACCGATGCATATGCAACCGATGCAACAGGCTTAACACTTTTGCATCAGTTCTGAAACCGATGCAAAAATATCCTTTTTGCATCGGTTGTTACTAACAACTGATGCAAAATATCATGGTTGATTGCTTGGACACAGCCCCTTGTTGCATCGGTTGTAATGAAAACCGATGCAACAAAGGAACTTGTTGCATCGGTTGTTGTTGAAAACCGATGCAAACTAATCCCTCTATTGCATCAGTTTTTTATAACAACCGATGCAAACTAATCCCCCTATTGCATCAGCTATTTATACCTGATGCAAAAAAGTCATTCTCAGAAACCATTATTACAGTACTCAAATAGACTATATATATATATATTATTGATTATAACAAACAATTATTGCATGGAATATTACAATCATTCAAGATGGCAAATACATAATCGGATTTAATAAATAGCATAAGTGCACGGGTTAATACATAATCAGATTTAATAAATACATTACTTTTAGATTTAATAAGTAGTATATTCAGAACTCTTCTCAAAATGTCTGAAGATGAATACGGGTTAGAAGGATTAAACCGACATGAAAAACTTTCTTCAGTTCTTTATTCCCTGATCAGTGTTCCATGGCTTCTTCATCATTTCATGGATCTGAAAATTGCTACTGCCAGAAATGAATATTTTTCTATGTTATTCAGTTACTCTTCAGATAAATGATTAAACCGACATGAAAAAAAGATAGAAGAATGTAAACAACTTCTGTAAATACAGATATTACCTCAATAGTTTTCCCATTAGAAGCAGTGACTATGTCACCTGGCCTCATTGTTGTACCACTTGTCATATTTCACATGCAACCACGACAAAATGAACCTGAATGCAAGAAATCAACAATCATAATTTCAGCACATCAAGCACTTACAAGAACCTTTTTTTTCTTTTTCTTTCTTAATTTCAATTTTTTAAGCAAGCCATAAGCAATACTTGCCTCAACTCCAGCAGGCTTGATTTGTCCAATTGCTTTTGCAGCCCCAAGTGTTGCTGCAGAGCCACCCATATCGAATTTCATGATATCAATAGATGTTCCTGCACCAACCTTGATGTTGTAACCACCACTGTTATAAACAAGAAGTAAAAATATAATAAAATGAATTTCACTTTATCTGTTACTATTTATCATTAATAAAAACCAAGTTAATCGAGTGGTGGTCAAACATACAGTCCAGCGAAAACATAAATGGCATATTTAAGATCCCTATGTCATTAATCCATATAATTACTGATAAATCATCTTGAATATAAAAAAAATTAAAGTATTTGCAGGAGCTATATTATTAGAATAATGCACCAGAGGAGATCATCTATCAATTTTCAAGTTTATGGTATGTCTGGTAATAGCTTATAAACAGCATAAGTAGCTTACAAATTACTTCTGTAATTTAGATGGTTTGACAGTAATTTAATTTTTCGACTTAAAATCAGCATATAAGTTGACAGGTCAAAAATTTCAAATTTTAGAACAATTCAACTTTTCTATTTAGGCACATTTATTATTTAGTGCTCACTCAAAACTACTTAAAAATTATAATTCAAATTAGAAGATTTAAAATAAGTTTATACCAAACAGGCTCAAAATTACTCTTAACTTACATATCTGATGGTGATGTGCAAATGTAGGAATTTGGGGTTACGATATCATTTTACAGGGCACCATACCTTGTAGACATAGATTCTGAAGAAGGGAGAAGAATACTGAAACTAGATTCAATTTCGAGAAATATTAGCAGTGAGATTAATAAAATTCATCTTTCATTTCATGGTATCAGAGCTAGTATAGCCGAAAGGCAATTATCAATCAGAAAAAAAGGTGATTTTTATCCTTCTCCCCTCAGAGCATTATCATCACAGGGGGGTATACCGATCTCTTGATCATCTTAATATCAAATTCTTACCAATTCTTGCAAACTGTGCCATCCTAGAAGAGGATCAGATTAGAAATCTTCATCTCCTCATCTGGTTGCACTGATCTTGATCACTAGAGTCTACTTTGGCTGCAGTATTATCACTGCCTTGCCAAAAGCATCATCTTCTTGATCAAGATCTTCTCACCTGATTGCTCTGCATCCATAACTATTGGCTGCAAAATTATCATTGCCTCGCCAAGGTGCTGCTTCACTGATCAAGATTTCAGACAATAGGGTTCTTGATAGCCTTTCTCTATAGTGGCTCCATGAAAAATAACTATAGTAAAGTAAGAATCCAAGAGCAAAATTCGATCAGACGCAATTGCAGTCACATCTAAAAGGGCTGGTTCAGGTACTGAATTGAACGAGTATAATATAAGCGAAGGTTGAATCATCACAACAGAGTTAGATACATTTTCTCTATTTAGCATCATTCTATAATATGCAGTCTCATCAGGACTATTATTGAAAACCTGTAATGGGAAGGAGTTAACTTAGCAAATAAAACAAGTATGTATCTTTAGAATATTGTAGCTTTTGGCATCTGGCTATGCTTTTGCCTTTTTCTCAAATGCCAAAAACCTAGTGATACAAACCTCAGTTGGAGGAAAAACTCAAATTTAAAGGTCAATCAACATAAAATTGCCATATCCCAATCATGAGACCTTTATTCCTCAAGTCAGTTTGCTACTATACTGGCAGAATATTGAAGTCTTCAGAGGCTATTGGATGTGATGGAAGTAGAAAATTTGTTATGTGCAAGAAGTTAAGTGAGAATGGGTCTGTAGAAGACAGATTAGGAAGGAAAAAGAGTTGGAAAACATGGCTTAATAGGTCGCTCATCTCTGCTGTTTCTTCTCACTGATATGCTACATAAGTTTTAGAGTCACAGAGTAAATATGGAGTTCATATTTTTGAATTATTTAGATTGTTTTAGGTTTTTTTATTCTTCTTGTGGTACAAACATTGAATTTCCAGAAAAGATGACCAATGCAGAAAAAATGACTGAAGATGGAATACACTTGAAGTAGGCAGTGAAACTATATATCTACAATGCTGTATAGAAAATAGGAGTGATTCATCATTAAATATTGTATAGTATTTTGGAAAATATAGGATTAAATGTGCTACAGTTTATTATTTAATGAATAAATAAAAAGACAAGTAAAGAATCAACGTGTGGAAATTGGTTGAAGGTTTCTGTTTAATTCCTTTGTTTCTTGATTTGTCATAACATGTTGGCAGTTTACTAATCGTTACAGCTAGCTGTCTGCAGGAGTACTGATTTCTTGTGATGGAACTCCTTGTTGGTTGGGGTTGATATGTGTGTGTGTGTGTGTGTGTGTGTGTGTTTGATAATGTTTCTTAGTGATTGGTTCAGCATCATGTAAAAAAGAGAGCATTGTGCTTGTAACAGACTAAGAGGGAAGGGAAGGGAACCTTACAGACGGATGGACTCTTTGCGTTGTTGGTTCACAACGATGTTTAAATGGAACATTTTGAGAAGTCTGTTAACAAAAAAATTAAGTCATTATGTTGTATCAGGTATAGGCCTTTCAAATTCCTTGAACAGTGTGAGTGTGTGTGTCAGTGTCTGTGTATATGTATGAATAAAAGAATGCAATTCCCAACTACATTGCTTGGCTACAGAGCAATGGATAATCAAATAGTCTTTCACTTTGGAAACAACATGATCATCGTTGGTGATTAAACATATAAGTTGACCACTCAAGAATTCACTAATATGTGTTATAATATATTGTACAAAACATTACCTGAGTAGATTCATCTATCAATTTCTCTTGAGCACCAGCAATAGCAGATAGTAAATATAGGTTGTGCTCAAGTTTGGCTTCAAGCCTGCAGTTAGTTGTGTAAAATTTAACTAAATTCTGTAGCTCACAACTTTGTTTTATTTTCATATTATCAGTGCGACCGTAAGTATTGAGGTATGAATATAGAATTTGGTTCATTGACAAATGGGACGATATATACTGGTCATATAAGTTTGGTTTTATACTTACAGTGCACTTTCTTCTTTCCTTCCAGTGTTCTGGTAGGATAGAATGGTCATAATAAACCTCTTGTTTTCATCTAATTTCTGCAAACATAATTCAATTAAGAGTGTCAAAACAACATACAAAATTCACATACACATTCACTATAATAGACAAAACTACGTACCCATCCCAAAGGAAAAAATAATAATTCTATATGTATGATCATCGATCAGAACTCAAATAGTTTATCAACTGAACACTTTTCTTCGATAAAGCAATTGTATTTTAATAACCTAAACTGTAGACTTGCAAAGATATTTTTTTGGATATCCCTAATTTCCCATTTACTTCACCACTTCCATCAAATTTTCCAATAATACTGTCATCCAAACTAATCACCAAACCAAGCTCCTCCTCCATCATCTCACTTCCCCACCGTAGCCTACCACACTTTTTCCACCCTACCTTACTCAAACAACCCAAAATCAGTCAAACTGCCGAATCCATTCAACCCTACCACTAAGTCAAAAACATCCACGGCCTTAACTTCTTCCTCCCCTTACTTCGTTATTCACAACGCCACTCTGACCCTCAAACAACATCACATCAACCACCTCAAACCATGTGCCCCAAATCCACAGACTACTGACAAAGAAAACTGAACAGAAGTGATTACAATGACATCGAGTGAAATTACTCACCTCAATAAATTGTGTGCAATAACGAGGGAGACTATGCTTGAACCACAAAAGGGATATAACATCACCAATGCCATAACCTTGTTCAATTATGGTCGACATTGGCACGCCAGCATAACATGGCTCCTCTCCTATAAATAAATAAAAGAAGGGTTATGCGAGAGTGTATAATGTAAAAAAAGGTTATGCGAGAGTGTATAATGTTCGGATCTACAATACATTGCGCTACACATGATAATGTTCTACAAATAATACCATAAATTTTAATATTAATTTATAGAGATATTAATTTATGTATATGCTAAAATAAATTTATATTTATTATTGTTTGAATAAATGTGCTATAGGTTGAATTACAGAATGTATCACAGACACTACAAAAAAAGTCAGTAAAGTAATAAGAGTGGTAACAAATGAAGAAAGCAAAGAAATAAAAGAAACACTTCAATTTAGCAACAAAAAAGATCAAGATTCAGCGTATTATTACTTATTATTATCAGAACTCACTTACAACTGATGCATCGACATTTTGCAACGACGCTTATTGCTTACATGTTGTGATAACCCAATTAATGGGACAGAACCAACGACAAACAAAAATAGTAAATATCAAATTAAACATGATAACTGGCCTTCCATTGGCTGAGGTCTTTTAATTCAAGTCAGAGTTAGGTGCCAGCATAACCCATCAATTTGATACTCTATTCAAAAAAAAATGTAAACTTCTGAAAATGAGAAATTAATTTCAGAAATTAAAAAATGCAATGCACCGTATGGAAGTTAATTTGGTAGGTGATATGAAAATAATAATGAAATATGTATTTACTGCGTCTGCAACCAACGTTCCCCTGCTATAAATAGACAAAATGATTTAAATTAGTCTTGTATATAACCAAAATTAACCCCCAAAAAAACGGTAAAGTACGTATGAAGCCAATGCGTGAGAAATTCTAGATGCTGCATGTTAAGTTTATTTTGGACTCTTCTAAAAAACCAACGTAATTGGTATATGTGTATTCACTGCACTAATTCTTGAACTTCACATTTCACATGTTGAAATTAGTCTCTATTTCAGTACTTAAACAGACACTTTTATGTTACAAGATTGAAAAAGGACAAAAAAGAAATATAATAATCCAATTTGGCTAATAATTTGATGTATTACAAACTAAAATAACAAAAAAAATATGGTTACAACAAAAAATTTATTAAGCGGTAGCTTATGAAGTGAGGAAAAAACTGAATTGAGTCAAGTGAAGTATAATTACCAAGAAGAATACAGTTTGAAAGACGATAAAGCATTAAACTAGCTGATTTTCAATATATGGTACTGGGTATAAAAATTGTGCATCATGTTCATCAAACTATACCCGTTGATTTGATTGATACCTGTTCTGATCCAAACCTGAATAAAATCCATCAAGATCGTCTTCAAGCAAGTGATTGATATCTATAAATTTTACATGTGCTTCCATTTTTGTAATCCGTATCTGAACAGTATTTTAAACAAGTCAAAAGTGCATCTGGATCAGCCAATGTCCAAAACATATATACTGCATTGAAAATTTGATGTAAGAAAATACAAATGAAGCAATGTACAAAACGAAGTTAAGTAGGAGAAAAAAATTATGGTGCACAGAGACCTGAATGTCTATTCCTAATTATTGTATTAACACTGATAAAACGACAAAATGAGCCAACTATTCTTGCAAAATGCTAGAAGAAATTAAGGTACCTTGTTAAAGATACTTGCGTTGGCGATCTTACGAGAAAAAATTGATATTGTTAAAAATTCTAAAAAATATGTATTTTCTTCCTATATTTTGAATTATCTGTTCATCCATTTATATAGACAGACAATTAAAAATAAAATTAATTTTGCAGTATTTTCGTTATCTTATCGCCGAATTGTAGAGATTACATGCGCAAACAAGTCATTACATGCCTTTGTCCTTGGTTCAATAAGTCATTACATTCCTTTAAAATCAAAATTCTGTATAGTAATAACAATTTATTTCAGTAAGGAATTTATTCAATCTTACTCAAACTCTGACATCATGGTACCAACTAAAATAATACTAGTTAGCCAATATTGCAAGTAACAAGAATATGAACAATCAAATGTTTAACAAAAGAATTAAATTTCATTGTAACAAATAACGAAATTCTTTTACCATTTAAACAATCAAATAAGCTTAACAAGTAAACATACCTTGATTTTGTTTAGATAATCATATCCAATCATGCCAGGCATATAGCAAGTTGTAATCACCATGTTCACCTTAATTTCCTGAAATTATAACCAAATCCCAAATTCAAAAAAAATAGCAAAAAATGGAAAAACAGAAACTGAAATACTATATAAATTTTTTATTTTCAAAGATTTGTGCTTAACAATTTTCGGAGTTGCTTCGGACATGACTATTTTCCTATTAGTATTACGACATAACGACGAGAATAATCATTCTTTGCTAACATCTAGTTTAACAATTCAGATAAAGTAGAAATGATTGTACTAAAAAGTAATAAAAAGTAACAATGGTTACAAATGACGTTGGAACAAAACATCCACGGAAGGAATAATATAAATTGCTTAACTTTAATACATACACAAAAGCCAACTTCAAACTGTTAATAAAATGACAGTCATGAATCAGGTTAAACACATCAAACATATGTAACTATTCAAAAGTAACTCAACAACAATCATCAAAGTCTCGGGTTACTTACTACACAGTGTTGAACCGCCTGATAATTTCCATAGGAGGAACTGAGATAGTACTTCTAGCTATTGAAAAGTGTATACCACACCAACCTCACCTCCATTCCATCCAGATCTTTTAGGAACTGCACTAAGCATAGTTTGGTATCAAGCATTTAATCATAATATGAAAAAGCGTTGCCAGATATGTATTTAATGCCAACATTGGACATTTTCCTATAATTGAAGCTTTAAGATCTGTATAAACTTTCACTAAATGCATAAACTTTCCTGGAGAGGGCGAAGTCGAATCACTTGAATTCGAAGGGGAAATCGAATCGGCAGGGAAAAATCTAAGATTTAAGGAAAAGCTGGCATTAAATTGAAATCAATTGCTAGGGTTTTTTTTCTTTTGGAAGCAGGCGAAATAGGGAAACGAAAATGAAAATAAGCGGCGGCAGAAAAAATTGGGATGGCGGAATTAACGAAAGTGCGTAACAAAAGGGACGCAAGTTAATTTTTGCATCGGTTGACTTTAGAACCGATTCAACTAAAACTATTTGCATCGATGTATTTTCTTCGGTTGTCGGTGATAACTGATGCAAATTTGGTTTTTTATTACCTATTGCTTTTTACGTACCAATTGCATCGGTTATTAAGATAGAACTGATGCAAATAGTTCTATTTGCATCAGTTTTTACTTCAACTGATGCAAATGAGGCGAAGCAATATTCACTTTTTGTACTAGTGGGAGACAACTCGGGGAAAGTTCAGGTCAATGTCCAGAACAAGCCTGGACAATATAACGAATCCGGAGGAAGAAATCAAGGGAAGAAGAGAGAAGCGGGGAAATGGAAGCTGAGAATTCCAACCTACAACGAGTACACCCCACTGAATGCATCTCTTGAGAACATTTACCTATCAACCTGTAATACCTTTCAATAAAGAAAGTCGCACCTAAAGGAGTCAACCGAGGAGCAAAAGCGGACTGGGAAGTACTGCCGCTTCCATGAAACTTATGGGCACAATACTGAAGAGTGCAGACACCTACATGATGCTATAGAAAAGTTGATTAGACAAAAAAAGTACAGGAGTTTGTGAAGAATCCGCAAGAAGGTGGACATGGAACGTCCAATCCCGGTCGTACACCAGCTCCACGTCATCCTGAGGAGCCTGCTCGGACCGTGGGCAAACTAGTCATAAACACAATCATCGGTAGACCTCACCCTGAGGATAAGAACTGGCAAGAGATGGAGCGGTATGCTAATTCCCTGATGCAGACTTCAAGTGTTGTTCCAACATAGAGGATGGGACCCCTGCTAAACAGCTGCGCATGATGACAGACGACATAGTATTCAGGAGCAGAGATGCTGACCAAGTGTAGGCTCCTACCATTGACCCGATGGTCATATCTGCGACAATCGGGCCGGCTTATGTGAAAAGAATTTTGATTGATTGTGGAAGTTCTGTCAATATCATCTTCAAGAAGGCTTATGACCAAATGAAGATGGAGACGAAGGATCTGAAGCCATCTAAAGCTCGTATATATGGCTTTAATGGCGCAGCGACCGATGCAGTGGGATATGTTGAGTTGCCAGTTGAACTGGGACAAGGTGAGCGTAGGAGGGTGCGAATCCTACCTTTCATAGTTTTGGATGTAGATTCTCCGTACAATGTGTTTTTGGGCCGACCGGCCCTGGCTGAGTTTAGGGTAGCATTAGCCCCGTGGTGTTTGACTTTAAAGTTTCCGACTGACAAAGGAGTAGGTGTTGTTCATGGCGACCAGACGACCAGTCGTGCATGTTATGTGGCTGAGCTCCGAGAGGCCCATCGGAGGGAGAAAGGAAAGGTTGCAGACAATCCCGTCCGCATCCAGCATACTGATAATTGACAAGTAATGCCCGAGCCCTGGCTCGGGCATGATTCTCGGATCTTCAGAGACATAGATCCGAGAGACGACGATGAGGAACCCAGGGAGGAGAAAGCAGCACCGGCTGAACTGACGATTGACATTTAAGTCAGTCGAGACGATCCATCGCGAGTACTGAAGATTGGATCACAACTCAGCCCCGCAATGACTAAAGACCTTAGTGATTTCCTCCGAGCGAATATCGATGTTTTCGCTTGGACACATTTTGACATGTGCGGGATCTCTCCCGCTATTACGAGTCATATGTTGAACATAGACCCGAAATATGTCCCAGTTAAGCAAAAGAGGAGAGGAATGGACCCGGAGAGGTCCGCTGCTCTCAGAGAGGAGGTGGACAAACTCAAAGCCAATGGGTTCGTCCGCGACGCCCTCTACCCTGAATGGGTATCAAACCTCGTGCTGGTGAAAAAGGCGAACGGGAAATGGAGAACTTGCGTAGATTATTCCGATTTGAACAAAGCATGCCCCAAGGACAGTTTCCCATTACCTAGGATTGATCAGTTGGTCGACTCCACTGTAGGACACGAGTTGTTGTCATTCATGGATGCATACTCGGGATATAATCAGATCCCGATGAACATTCCGGACTAAGAACACACTAGTTTCGTCACAGACGTTGGGCTATATTGCTATGTAGTAATGCCTTTTGGATTGAAAAACGCGGGAGCAACCTATCAGCGTTTGGTGAATCAAATGTTCAAAGAACAGATTGGTAGAACGATGGAAGTCTATGTGGATGACATGCTCATGAAGTCACGACAGTCAAACGACCACATTCGAGACTTAGCAGAAATGTTCGGTATACTCAGATATTATGGGATGAAGATCAACCCTCTGAAGTGTTCCTTCGGCGTTGCGTCGGGGAAGTTTTTGGGATTCATTGTTAATGCCAAGGGAATTGAAGCTAACCTGGAAAAGATTCAAGCTATTCGAGATGTACAAGTGCCCAGAACTATAAAGCAGGTACAAAGCTTGAATGGAAAGGTGGCTGCGCTGAGTCGATTTATATCTAGAGCCACAGACAAGTGCATTCCCTTCTTCGATATAATAAAGAAAGGAAAGAGGAATTTCGAATGGACATCCAGCTGTGAGGAAGCGTTCCGAGGTCTGGTAAGGCATTTGGAGAGTCCTCCAGTGCTGTCGAAACCAGTAGACCACGAGATGCTATACGTATACTTGGCCGTATCCCTGCATGCTATAAGTGCGGCTTTGGTCCGCGAGGAGGACCGAGTTCAAAAGTCGGTGTATTACGTTAGTAAATGTTTAACAGGAGCAGAGAGGAATTATCCTAAAATTGAGAAATTGGCCTATTGCTTGGTGATTGCATCACACAAGCTGCGTCCATACTTTCAAGCACACTCAGTCAGTGTTTATACCGATCAGCCCTTGCGACAGGTACTCCAACGACCAGAAACTTCTGGAAGGATGTTAAAATGGAATATCGAATTGAGTCAGTTCGATATTACCTACCTGCCGCGAAGATCCATACAAGGGCAAGCATTAGCAGATTTCATCGCTGAGTTTACTGTGCCAGACGAACCAAATGGTCACAGTGTCATTCCTCCCATTCAATGGAAATTGTACACCGATAGGGCATCAAACGACCATTGCTTCGGGGTTGGTGTAGTCCTTGTGACTCCAGAAAATCGATCGATTTGTTACGCTTTGAAGCTCAACTTCCCGGCTACGAATAATGAAGCAGAATATGAAGCGTTGATTGTTGGTTTAAAGCTCGTTGGAGAACTCGGGGTAAAATCAGTTGAAATCTTTTGTGGCTCGCAGTTGGTGGTGTACCAAGTGTGAGGAGACTACCAAGTAAGGGGACAAAAGCTTGCTCCATACCTTGCTCTGGTTCAGGAACTATTGGCGAACTTCGAACATTATGACATTTCGCATGTCCCACGTGAACAGAACAAGGAAGCCGACTCGTTGGCCAAATTCGCAAGCACTGGCGATGCACAGCAAATGGGATTAGTTCCCGTCGAAACCTTACATGCCCCAAGCATAGATGTGATGGAAGTCGATTTTGCATTGGAAACAGAAATCGAGAAGGAGTCGTGGATAACTCCGTTCAAACAATACCTGCTAAACGGGACTCTGCCCGAAAAAAGAAGCGAAAGGCGACATGTCATTTGCAAAGCCGCGCGATATGTGATGCAGGGAGAAGTAATGTATCGGAGGGGGTTCTCGGTTCCCTTACTACGGTGCATCACCCATGATGAAACAAAGCGAGTCTTGGAGGAAGTTCACGAAGGAGAATGTGGCGATCATGCTGGGGGGCAGACACTAGCAAAAAAGATCCTCTGCTACGGATACTATTGGCCAACTGTGAATCGCGATGCTGCAGACTATGTAAGAAAATGTGACAAGTGTCAAATATACGCAAAAATCCCAAGAGCTCCACCGGCGGAACTCACGCAAATGGTTAGTCCATGGCCGTTTGCAATCTGGGGAATCGACATAATCGGTTCTTTGCCTATATCCGAAGGTGGTGCAAAATACGCGATAGTTACGGTTGACTACTTCACGAAATGGGCCGAGGCAGAGCCTTTGGCCACAATCACCTCCAAGAAGGTCACTAATTTCGTTGTACGAAACATTATATGCCGCTTTGGCCTCCTGCGAACCATCATTATAGACAATGGAACTCAGTTTGAAAGTAGAGAATTCAAAGATTTCTCTTTAAAGTACGGCATTGAGAAAAGGTTCGCCGCCGTTGCTCATCCGAAGGCTAACGGACAAGTTGAGGCCGTGAACAAAATAATCAAGTCCATATTGAAGAAGCGTTTGGAAAAGGTTGGAGGCAAGTGGGTAGATGAACTCCCAACAGCGCTATGGGCTTATAGAACTACCCACAAGTCCGCGACTGGCCACACTCCATTCGCATTGGCATACGGCTTGGAAGCTATTATACCCGTGGAGCTTGAAGTTCCATCGCATCGAGTGACATATTATGATCCTAAGACGAATCAGGATCTCTTGTTGGAATCACTGGACTGCATCGACGATAAATGTGAAGAAGCTGAATTAAGGGCGGCAGCATATAGGCACCGAGTCAAGCGATATTACGACGACAAAGTCCACCCAAGAATCTTTGATGTGGGTGATCTCGTTTTGAAACGAGTTTTCCCGGTACTATCACGTATGAATCCCAACTGGGAAGGTCCGTATGTCGTTGAACGGAAACTTGGAGAGGGAACTTTCAAGCTAGCGACCGTTGATGGCGTGGCACTCCTTCGAGCGTGGAACAGTGAACATTTGCGACGTTATTATATTTAGCCTTTTTCTTTCCTGTTTTAGGTGCAATTGTTTCCCGTATGTTTTTATTCCATTGATTCTTAGTTTCCTTTTTAGCATGTAATCAGAAGATTTAGTTTGTTTTCATTAATAAAGGCTTGAAGCCGTCCTTTCTATGAATTATTGATGTTTCTGAACCTTATAGTCCGGTGACAAACAACTGAAGTTGCATTATTCTACCTGACGAACGAACTCGCATAAACGACTCAAATCTTCGAGTCCCCTGAATGCGGACCGGAGTACTCTAAGTCCCCGGAGCGTGGACTACAGTATAAACGACTCGAATCTCCGAGTCCCCTGAATGCGGACCGGAGTACTCTAAGTCCCCGGAGCGCGGACTAGAGTATAAATGACTTGGATCTCTTCTCTGCATGAGGACACGGGAATTGTATTCGGCTATCAGTGGGTCGAACATACACTTGATCTCTTCTCTACCGGCCTCTGTAGCCGCTTCAAGGCGGGAGTCGATCTCTACGGAAGCTATTCTCTTGCCCTCCTCATGGGCTTCATCCTTCATTGTCCCAACCTTAGAAAGCTCATCGTCGAGCTTTGCCTTCAAGAGACGTGTATCGACAATCTCGTTACAGTACCGTTGAGACTCCTCTTGAGCCGCTATCTTCTCTTCCCTCTCCTTAGAGAGTAGCTCCTTCAACTCGTTAACCTGCAGGTCGAGTGCATCCCTTTCTTTTTGAATAGAATCTTTTTCTAAAGCTAGGGCCCCACTGCGTTGGACCGCGACGTCAGTTCCTTCTTATGAGTCGTCTCTAGACAAGTGACGGCCTCCGCAGTCTCCATAGCACTCTGTTCTGCAGCTTCGAATTTGGACTTGTACGAAGCGAGCTCTTCGTCCTGATTTTTGATGATGTCTTTATCAAAGATAGCTTCGAGCTTCAAGTGGTCGATTTCCTGTTGACGCTCAACGGATATTTCCGAGACTTTTTTGACTAAATGAACAAATGCGTCATGTTGAACATAGACGTCGTTGTTGCAAGCGATGGCACTCTTTTTGACATGCCCCAGAATGTGATGAATAGCTGGGAGGAACTTCAGACCGTCAAAGCAGATTTTGGGAAATTTAGCATTAAGCTCGGCCAACTTCTCCGACATCGTTGGGTCTGCCGCAGGAACAGGGAGGAGGTGTTGAAAGTTCTGTTCTCTTACGATGTTCCCGAGATTGTCGTGTGCTTGATGAACCAGAATGTTGATCTCGGGAAACATCGGGTTGAGACCCCTTCTACGAAGATTTTTCTCTATCTGGCTCTGTTTGAGGAGGAAGATCGCGAGAGTATGAAGACTGAGAATGTGAGCTCTTTCGATAAGTCGAATCTCGGGGACGGTTGTCTTGATCTCCATAATCGTCCCTGTCCCGGCGCTTACCGGAGCCCGAATCCCGGCCAGAATGGTGAAATATGGAAGAGCCATGGAGACGATCGAATCCGTGGGAGCATCCCATGTCACCTGCATAGAATGAGAATAACAACAAGTTAGAAAAGATCAGGATGACGGTTAAGATTGAAGTGCAGAGTGAAGTGCGTGTGTCCGTGTGTGTCCTAGTGTTTCCCCTCGACGGACCAGTTTCTTTACTAATTAGAGTTTTATCTCCCTGGACTTGGGCTTGAACTCCCGTACTGCCTCTAGCAGGTGAATGAAGCTTGAGGGCCTTTGGATCGTTGAAACCGTAGTTGAGTAAATCGTCAGGAATGGTAAGGTTCGATATGCCCTTCAGAGAACTTTCTAAGTGCTTCGAGGAAGTTTCTTTTTCCGTTGGAATAAGGGTAACTTTAGAAGTTCCACCCACAGTTTTTTTCCCCAACTTGCACGTCAGTTTCTTCTCTCTCTTCGAAGGGGAAGACGACGTTTATATGTCATGAACTTCAACTGTTGGTCCCCGAGACGGACTAATATTCTCGCCCTGTACTTCGGGCGTCTCAGTCTCCTTAATTTCCCCCTCTTCTAGTGCATCAGGAGCATTGCATGCTGAAGACTCAGCTTGTATTTTCCCTTTACCAGAGGCAGGCCTGGGAATGGTGACGCCTTGAGGAAGGCTTATCCAACGGCCTTCTGCCAACAGTCCAAGCCTTGTAAGTGACTCATTCGAAATGAGAGTTCTAATGTCCCGTTCTTCGGCAGGAAGGGCTCGAATGGCTTCGACGGCATCAGAGTATCCGCGGCCGTCAGGACGTGGACTGATACCTGAAAAGATGGGTAAAATTTAGAAAAGGTACGGCTTCGACTAAACATGAGTAACAGTCCAAGAAAAAGGCTTACTTCCTTCAACCCATCTACTCACAAAGCCGGAAGGACAACGCACATAAAACCATTCCTGTTTATACAAGGCGAACTTGGTCCACGCCCCAGTTAATATTTGACATTTGTTATGCGGCTCGAGAAACGTGAATGATGGACTATCCTTCCGCTTCTTGATGCAATATATGTATCTGATATCGCCCGGAGTTGGAAGCCTAGAGAGGACATTCATGAAGAGGATGCAAGTACCGTAGAGGAATGCATGGCCGTTCGGGTGCAGTTGCGATGGGGCAATGTCAATATATTGCAGCACATCCCGAAGAAACGAGTTGAACGGTGGCACACTGCAAACCCAGCACATGAATTTATTATAGGCTGTGTATCTGACTGGGGGCAAGTGTGGACGATCGTGCCCCGATGGAACTGGCATGTCATCAAAGGGGATTCCGTGGACAGAGCATATCCAACGGAGTGTACTTTCATTAATCTTCGAAGCATGTGAATCGACAGGGTTGTCCAAGAGAATTTCTGCCTCCAGAGCATCGGGAGCTAAGTCATGTGTAGGGGAAGTTGACGGGTTTGCAGTATCTGCGACTTCTCGTCGGGAGGACGGCCCAGGCCTGTTTGAAATCATGGCGAAGCTAGATTTCTTAGACATCTCTGATAAAGATTGAATCTAGCAAAGTACCTGTTCGAACTATAATTGAAAAATAATCGACGTTAGACTTAACAATACGAATATTCCCCCCATGTAGTGTGTGAACTAGTGCGATCATTCAGGTGTTAACGCTGAGAAATTATAAGTCACAGAATTGATGGTATAAAGTTGAGCTTTGAACATTCATCTTCGAAGACCGTCATCGTTGACCGTCTCCGAAAGCCAGCATTGCAATGTTTTCAATTTTGAACTCAGACATTGGCACTGCGTGTTAAAAGCTTTTATCTGTTTTTATCGGTTTAAGTTTAGGCTTGTGATTATTGAAACTAGGAAGTCATCAATCCAGATTAGTTCGATATGCTAGTATGCTTAGGTCCTTGTTTTTGTTATATGATTAGGCAAGGTGAATAGGTGTTCGGCCTTCGTTCTGTTCGGCCTTCGTTCTGTTCGGCTTTCGTTCTGTTCGGCCTCCCTTCTGTTCGTCCTTCAGTTTGTTCGGCCTTCGTTCTGTTCGGCCTCCCTTCTGTTCGGCTTAAATACAGTTGCACGCGGCAAATCGTGCCGAGCCGATTCGCTCGGCCTTCTTCCCTTAACGTCACTTCTCTTCTTTTCCTCCATCTCTTCCGACCGGCATGGCCAAGTCTTTCGGCAAGCTGTGCCAAAACCACGGCCATGCTGATCCACATCACTAGGCCTTATCTCCAATACCGTGCACCCTTATACTCACTCGGCTTTAAAAGATCGTGTCGAGCCACAACAGTTCATCACCTACATGCCTCTTACTCCCTTTAATCTATGGAAGGTTCACGAGTTCGAGTTTTGTGTTATGCTTCCTAATTTGAGAAAACGATCGAAAGGTTCTTACCGAAAAGAACAGCGGGAGCTTGGGGATCTATGAACTTAAGATTGAAAGTTGATTCGAGCTTAATTTGGGAAGGGCTTGTTGGATTCAAATTAGGAAGGGAAGATTGGAAGGGGTGAATAAAACTTAAGGGAGGTGAGTTACGTATTCTTGGAAAGTCACGGAGGTAAAAAGTGAAAAAGAGAAAAAGAAGGAGAATGCCAGCCTTTATAGGAGAGGAGAGGAAGTCGAAGAGGCAATAACCGGTAGAACCGGTCAAAACAACATCGTTCGGCATCGGCTATGTCATTCGGCATCCAGGGTGCTCGGCTTCGGCTATGTCGTTCGGTATTTGCATGTCGTTTGGGACACATCGCCACACTTGGAATTCGAGAGAAGATACTATCGTGAAGACTAAGCCATAGCTTGTAGCAAAGCACGGTGGATTCATGACTCAAAGCACATCACATTTAACCACATGATGCACTTTAGGGGGCAAGTGTTACCTGAAGGTTTGACCAGGCAACTAGGCACTCAGCACTTGCATACCGTTCGGCATTAAGAGTCGTTCGGTATTGTATATTGTTCGGCATTCTAGAGCGTTCGGCACTCAAAGAGCGTTTGGTATACAGGAACGTTCGGCATACATAGATCGTTCGGCATGGCAGAGTGTTCGGCATACATAGAGCGTTCGTTATTCAGGGACGTTTGGCATTCGAGAGTGTTCGGCATACATGGATCGTTCGGCATGGCAGAGTGTTCGGCATGCATAGAGCGTTCGGTATTTAGGGACGTTTGGCATTCGAGAGTGTTCGGCATACATGGATCGTTCGGCCTAGTAGAGTGTTCGGCATACATAGAGCGTTCGGCATTCATGGACCGTTCGGCATGGCAGAGTCATTCGGCACTCCATGCTGCTCGACACCCACACCTCATTCGGCATTCAAAGTTGTTCGACATCTAGTGATGTTTGACATCCAGAGGTGTTCGACATTCATCCAATCTCGACTGGCTTCGACTATTGCTCGGCCCGCACTCTCCACTCAGGCCAACACTTCGTTCGGCATGACGACATCGTTCGGCACCAATTCATTCGGCATGACGACATTGTTCGGCATGACGACATCGTTCGGCACCAATGGTTCGGCACACAGAGCTCACTCTTTCTGGGCCGAGGTATTTAGCTGTCAGGCCCACTAGGGAAGTCCAACCCATCTTTGTCTATAAATAGAGAGGCAGGGGCACAGTGAAAAGGACCTTTTTTCGAGAACACCGGGGAGACTCTACCGCTTTCAAGACTCGTTCTTCTTACTTAGCAATTGTATTCGAGTAGTTGGTGTACGGATCGTATCTGTAATCAATTATCAAGTAAAGCAATAAAAGATTAACCTCAAAGTGGACGTAGGCAATTACGCCGAACCACTATAAATCCGGTGTTCTCGTCTTTGCATTCAATTTAGCATATTGTTCTCTATTTAAATTTACTTTCCTCATTTATCTCTCTACATAATCTTTCTCAATGAGGTTAGTGACCAATTTTGGTGCTAACAATAATGCAATTTTTTTAAATTTAAATAAATAAATATAATTCTATATTTATAACCTAACTAAATGTTTAATTGATAAAAGAATACATATGAATATATATAACTTAATAAGTTATAAATGTTATAATAATTAAATGTGTGCATGTATATATATTATATGTAAAAAGATAAACAAGAGGTTAAAAATAAATAAAACCCATGAGACTAATGAGAGTATATATTGGATTTATATAAAAAATATATGTGATATCATGATGTGTACTAGTTACACTCATCTCCCTTAAATAGTCGATAATACTCTACAAAACTAATTTTAAATTAATAATGGTCTCCATCATTTATAATATAAATAGAGTACCTTACATATCCATGATTGTTGAGCACCCTCAAGCCTTAAAATATCTAAGGTGATGTTTATGTTATTTATAGATAAGTAAGAATGTTTATGTAACACCATTGAACACCTCAAGGGTTACATAACGCTCCATTTAATATCACGAAATGATGGATCTAAAGTATCTTATGTACTTCATGATTTGTTAAGCACCCTCAAGGTCATAAAGATGACTTGGAGAATAGTTAAAAATATATTAGGAGTTATATACAAGACATAACTAGTAAAGTGTTACTTACCATTTATGGGTACTACAATTTGTTGAGCACGTCAAGGCTGTAGTAACATGATAAACATATCCTAACACCTACCAAAGGAATTTTTGAAATTCTCGTATCCCCTTTAGGATTTTTAAGAGATGTAAAATACAGTGAGAGCATTGTTAGATAAATATAATAAGCTAATCTAATGAGTATAAGAACATATGTGATATTGTAAAATATACTTTAATAAATTTGTGCAACTAATATAATTGGTAAAATTGTTTATTGATTAAGATATACTAAATGAACAAAATTAAAGATTGAAGAAGAAATGTATATATACTTACCAATAAATCATTTGACATGTTGTCACTTCAAGGCTCTTACAAGAGTCAAAATTATATAACCATTATATCCAAAATTTCAAAGTTTGAACATGCAATAAAGTTATCGAGTATCAAAGTGGAAGACATTATCGGGTATCATGATGAAATAAGCTATCGAGTGTTAAAAGTGTAAATGAACTTTCACAAATTAAAGATATTAGAGCTATTGAGGTTCAAGATGCAATGAGCCACATCATGCAAAAAAGTGAAGCTACTGAGTATTATATTGGAGGGATATCGAATACTAATTCATAAAAGATATTACATAAACAAAGCTATCGAGTACTGATTCATAAAAGGCTATCGTATGTTAAAGAGCTAAGCTATCAAGTACTAATTCATGTGAAGCCATCTCAAGATAAAGAGCAAAGCTATTGAGTGTTAATTCACGAGAAGCTATTGCATGCTAAAGAGCAAAGCTATCAAGTGGTAATTAATGAAATGATATCACATTCAAAAGATACTAAAGCTATCTAGGTTAAAAGTATAAAGAGTTATCACATGATAACTTTAATGTTATCGAGTGCTAAAAGATATCAAGCTATCGCACACCAGCAATGATGCTATTGAGTCTTTAAAAAGTAGAAGCTATCATGTCTGCAAAAATTATTCAATTGGCCATGTGGGAACTTTTGGTTATGCCATGTCATAATGAAGGAAGGAAAATAAGTTGTGCCAAATGTCTCGATAATGTGCCATATCAGTAAAATCTTAATCGTCCAAGCTTGATTAATGCCATATGTCAAAAGTCCAAAGATGTAAATTCTTTATAGTAAGCATGTATCCCTAACGAAAATGGGGCGAATTATGAATTAATCTTCTTCTCATTTTCATTTTATAACTTTCAAAACTAAAGAGCTTGAATTTGGGACATTCATGGCTGCTTAGGTCAAATTGTAATCGAGACTTTGTAATAAAGGGCTTGGGTATTTGACTATTTTCATATTGATTTTCTTGACAATAAACCAAAAATATGTTTGCCCAAGGAATTTTAACATGCCCAAGCACATTTGAACTTGTCTTCTCACATATGACCTGAACATAAGTTAGGCCCAACTTTGGGACTAAATTTTTTGGGGCTTTCATTGAAAGTTGAACTCAAGGTCGATTCTTTCTTCCTAGGACATTCATATAAGACTATTTCCCAAAAAGGACCTTTTGATCCAAACTTGATTTATACAACTTTTCATTGGAATACCTTGTAATTTAGTGAAGAGCGATTACTGAACCTAAGGAACTTATCCCTTCAAACTTGGCCGAAAAAAGAAAATTTGCCTACTACGATCTGGACACATGGAGCATGAATCCTTTTCACATAGGTAAAAACCTATTTTTCTTTAGTGACAGAACTAAATAAGAAAGGACCAACTCATAACATGGAAAAAATAAGAAGATGATAAGCAATCGTTTCACGCGAATAAGAAGCAATATTCAATCCCAAGCTAGAGGGGCTGTATTTGAAACAGAAACGAACATTGATTTGATCGGTTTTCTCGAAAATGGAGAAGGGCAACTAAGATATCCCTTAAAGAAAAAGAACAATAATCCAAAACTTTAGAAAAGGAAATTGGGAGTGAGTAAAGAGAAAGTCCCATCTCCATGAAAGTGACTTAGGAATCAACAAGAAAATTATGTTTTTGAAAGTCTCAAGGGTAAAATAACTACTACTTGTTGTGTTTTACAAGAAGAAGTTTACTTTCTCACTAAAGAAAAATATGAAGAAGGTAAATATTGTTATTGCCACAAGGCCAATGGCATAAGACTAATGTCTGTAGAGCATTTGCTGGTGTTACTCGAATTTCTGGCAAGCAAAGAGCTGGCTGGCCAGCAACATTGAAATACCCCACGTGACTATAGCAGCACACACCATGGCTCGTCTTTTGATCTATGTATCTCCATGAAACAACACTTTGGCTAGCCCAGCTCAAACAGCAATGGCTCGCCCATGCACCACAAGTGCTCGGTATCTGGCTCGTCCATTTAGCATTGCCCCCTGACTAGCCCAAGCAAATAGGGCTCTCTCAAAGAACATCCCACTCAGCGCCGTTGCAATAATCAGACAAACATTTCCCCTGAGACACCAACGGGGAATGGTGATAAATGAGCGGCTTGGCTTATGAGCACACCTCAATAGTCAACCAAAACATCCATTCAATTAACTGCTGGACAGGTCCATCATCCGTCTTCAACACCACCCGCCTATGTGCACCAGCTTCTTTGGCAACACTCGACCATTGCTACAGGCACCGAACTGCCATTGTCTTAAGAAAGCTCACATGCACTATTCGTCAAAAAAGATTTGACAAAGGAGCCACTATGTAGTAAATACTCCATGTCCTTCGCTGCCACCAAAACACCTCTACAACAACCACTCCCTGATCCCACGTTGCCTCCCTATACTCCAATCATGCTTACAGTACGGTCCACTAGCTATCATTATCTGCACTATATAGGCCATTTTGTGCCATATCGGGCATGCACATCAACCATATACACCTATCAACGACCTAGAATAATTTTTGGGCCTTGACAATACAATCTCAGCCATCAAAGCACCCATTCCAGTGGTCATAAATAGACCAGGGCATACGTTTTATAGGGGATGGAAAAAACACAAGCTCTCAAGTATTTTACTTTCTTATTATTATCTCTTGTGACCTAAGCCATTGTAACAGACGCAAAGTAATAAGAAATTCCTTATAGTGGATGTAGATCAACTTAGATTAAACCACTCGAAATCTTGTCTCTTTACTATTTATGCATTTATTTTCTCATTTTACATTGTAAATCAAAAAAATAATAAGTACCTTTTGCTAATATCACCTCCTAACCAAGATTCTGAGGTGGCTCAATTTTGAGCCAAAATTTTTGCTCTAGAAGGAGGCCCTCCCTTGAAAGCTCTTATTTTTCTTCACTTTACTTCTTGACAAAATCTTTTCACTTTTGCACCATGTTAAATCCTGGTGAAAAAGAAGTTGATAGCTCTAGTGATCACAATATCAACAGAGCAACTGGAGCAAGCGCCGTATGTCTCATCCTTGGGTTAAGCAATGACATGTGGCTTAGCATGATCAACATCTTAAATATCATAGGACATCTTGCTTGTGATGTGAACGACCTTTTGGGCTAGAATGGACATTCAAGCAAGGTACACTAATCATGCAACTCTAAACCTAATCATGCAACTCTAAACCATTATATGGAAACTATCTATCTTGCAACACGTGATCGCATGCCATTTCAATGCTCTGCTCCCTCCTTGTCTTAGCAGAGGGAGGAGCCCAGA
Source organism: Allium fistulosum (assembly GCA_030737815.1). Classification (NCBI taxonomy): domain Eukaryota; kingdom Viridiplantae; phylum Streptophyta; class Magnoliopsida; order Asparagales; family Amaryllidaceae; genus Allium; species Allium fistulosum. The sequence continues at coordinate 8,007,438 of JASFAW010000015.1, forward strand.
GGCAATGGAAAGTACTGTGAATTTCACTAATTCATTGGCCACTCTATTAAGGAGGCCAACGTCTTAAGGATGAGATTGAGCGACTGAACCGCAAGGGCGCACTAGTTTAGTGTGTGAGACAACAAGTAGATTAATGAAATGCCCATCAAGATCCACTTACCCCACCCTAGATGGAAGATGACAATAACATGGATGCAATCGACATAGAGATTCTATCAATTTATGGTGAAATGCACCTAGCTAGGAGCAGTGAAGGGCTCAAGCCCTCGGAGAGAACTCGTGTAACGACCCGTATTTTCAATGATCGGATATTTAAGTAGTTTATATAAATATTTAATCGTTAATTAAATGAAGGCCCAAAAATGTGATTTTTCGCATACGATTGAATCAGGACTCAAGACCAATTCCATTGAGTTCAAATTTATGTTGTGAATTAAAATAAGTATAAGGATCGCTATATTTCGAGATCGGAAGATTCGATGCTCGAAACGAGCTCGAAATATGCGAAATTAGCCTTCCAGGGTGTTGTCTCAGATGGAGAAGCGGTTAGTGCCATTGGATCTGGAAAAATGAGGTGATGTACGCAGACGAGTTTCGTGGCGATCGGACACGCCGTGTGATCGTACAGACTCGAAATGCATAGCCATTTATTTGAGAAATTAAATAATTAGATAATAAAATAATATTATAAGGCCCAAATCCATCTCTCCCTCCAATTCATATTCCCCTCTTACTGTTCATGCCTGGAAGTTAGAAAATCATGGCCGAAACCCATTATTCCACATTCAAAAATTAATTTCTCCTAAAATACTCAACTAAAAATCATGCCATTTGATTCATTGAGATTGTATCGACGAGAGCTATGTAATGACCATGGTAGAATTTCAATTTAGCATCATTGGCCCAGATCGATGGATCTAGGGTTTAAGATCATTGGAGATATGGGCGATGATAGGTAGATCAGAGGATGGCGTTGCGAATCTTGCATGAAGGGGAGTGTGCGGCCTTGATTTGGCAGAGAATGGAGCACCAATGCAAAACGTGTCATTTGCCATGACGCAAGCACGTCAGTGCACAGTCATGACTTTGTTCGACCGTGCAGTCGATATTTGGGGAGGGGGTTGCAGATCGAAGAGATCGAGAGTAGAAGCGATTTGGCAAAGACGGATCTCGATTTCATCAACCATCAACCAAGAAATTGATCGCGGAAGGTTTAGGAATGCACGACCATTGATATGCACAATTTTGTGCTTGTACAGGCAATAGAGGAAGAAGATGGATTAAGGTAGTTTTCTTATTAATTAATTATTTTAATATATCACTAATGACGATTCTTATTTTGGCTACATCTTTTGCATACGAGGTCTGTTTTGGATGCCGTTTCTTGCGTTGTGATCGTATTGGCGAGATCTACACTTTGGCACTAGTTTGAAAAGATATGGCTGAGGTGAGTGATATTGTCTCTCACTTTACTATGATTGATTGTTTATTGTTATATCGACGCTCGGGAATGATTTTTGGCTTTCAAACGTTATAATATTTTATATATATACACACAGCAGCTATATTTTTATAAAAGAATATATAACAATTTTAAATGATTTATAAAGAATAGCACATATTTTCCATAGTCGTGCCATAACTAGGGAATTATTAAATTAGATCTATAATTGATGTTATTTCCTATATTGATTGAATTATCTATGTCGTATGTATGACGTTTTGGATGGATATATAGTTGTTTGGATGTTTGGATGTATGTTTGATTGTTTGGATTGTCTACTATTTTGCTTGTTTTGTTGAAAACGCCGATTGGCGGTGATTTGATTTTAGGTAGCATCTTGTACGTTGGGGCTCCGCATACGCGGGAATCTAATGAACAAGATGAGCTTTCGAAGAGGGTTTAGGATACGTGCCGACGGATTTGGATTTTAGAGTGGATGATGTCGGACATTTCATTTTGGTATGTACTTAACTGTTCAGTTAAGTACAAGACCAAGGTGGATGGTATTGACCATAGTAAAGTGGTCAATGTCCATCACTATTGTCGATTGGCGATTTGGCCGATATGTGGCTTGGACGTCGATGATATATCATGGTGCACGACGTGATGGTTTGTTTGTCTGATCGGTTTGGAGATTGGATGTTATTTCCCTACGGCGAGTGGTATTGATGGTGAGGCAGGGATGTGGTGCTTCGATCTAGTGACTTTGATGGTGAGGTAGGTAGTTGGTGCTTCGACTTGGTAGTCTAATACTGCGGATAGTGACTCGATGATGCATGGAGTAGGCTCCGGGATGATTGTATCAGGACTATATGGATCATGCTAGGTCTCGGGCTTTGGATGGCATTATAGTAAGGTTCTTTGATCGGGAGCTCAGGTAGAGAGCATGATTATGGATGGTAAATCGGATTGGAGCGAGGCTGTGGATAATGGATTGGGTTGAGTGTTGGGGCTCGTGCCCAGAAACTGTAGCGAGCCAGTAAGGTACGAATCTGTATCGAGTGAGTAAGGCTCGATGGATGTGTTTATGTCTAGGGATCGTTGATGACTCAGAGTGTTCTGGTGTTGTGTTCAAAGCAGAGGTACTATATGCATGTGATACCCGAGGGATGGTAGCGATGGTCGTGTTCCCTGGATCGCTCCGAGAGGGTCTAGGTCAGGTGGTACAGAGGTATCACATGAGACAACCGTGTGGGGTTTCGAACCTGAAAGTAGGGTGGAACACAATCGAGAACCAGGATTTCCACTATTCCTTGATAGTTGGTCATACGGGTCATCATATATCTGGCACATTGGGTGACAGTTAGTATTGTTTGATGGTTCTATGTTTGTTATAGTTGATCACTAGTCACCTGTCACCCCAGGAATGTTGCACTAGGTAGGTATTGTGGTAGGGATACCTAGATACCCTGACTTAACTTAGTGTGGAGTAGGTATGGATGAGATACCTAGATACCTAAAGTTTACTTAGTATGGAGTAGGGACTATAGGTGGAGATACCTAGGTACCCTAACAGATACTGAGTATGGTATACCCTTTTTACGATGTTATAGAGTGGCATATTACTTAAGTTTATGTGCTCTGTGGTTGCATTGGACAGGTCAAGTATTTCATATATACCCTCCGTTCCATATATTACCGAGTTTTATAGTACTTTGAGATTTGATATCGCTCACACCGGACTGTTGTCTGATCCGAGGTTTTATGCTTTGCTTACTATTATCTCGAGTACTCATAAATGAGTAGATTGAGAGCAGGTGGATGATTATGAAGTCCTACATGTGGACCGACTGGAGGTGACAGTTATTTATACTTACTTGTGCATTTGTTATTATACTTCCGCTGTGTGACACTGTAGAGCCTTGATAGTGTTGATTTACTATTATGAGAAAGTGTGCCAGTTGAGTTTATTTTACTGTTGTATAAACTCTTATATGTTGTTGTATAACTTTGTGGATCTTTATTCAGATGATTATTTCACATTGTTATTACTGTCTCTCTCGTTTTATACCCGAGGTTATTATTATACTTACTCTGATACGATGTGAGATATGCGACGGGTAATTTGGTTATTTGATGCTTCCTTTTTCTTCTTTTCCATTATTTTCTCTTCTATTTCTTCATCTTATTTATTTTTATTTTCTTTAACTATTGTTCTGCACCATAGGTGTAGGGCGGTCGTTATAACTCGCCACCAACAAACAAGTATATTCGATAGATCTTCGGGCCCCAAAGGTCCCATAGGTTAAAGGAGATGTAACCGATATTTCTTTTACAGCAGTAGATACGAGAGGAGTTGGTTTCCACATTATGACCCTATGGTCATCTTAGTTAGTGTGGTCAGCATCAAGGTCCATTAGGTCTTCATCGATGGAGGCGGCTCTGTTAATGTGATGTTCAAAGAAGTTTTTTTACAAGATGAAGCTTCCCGCCTCACTCCTTGTGCACCACCCATCTACGAATTTGTGGATGTTAGCATAGTACACCAGTCACATAGTCAATTTCAGCCAAGAACCTCTAGTGGTCAAAAGTTTTGTACAGTTCCATTGAATGCCACTCACGTGGTCACTTTCAGCCAAAAACCTCTTATGGTAAAATTCTAGTGCAATTTGTCATGGACGACCGATCATCCGCATATAACATCTTAATATATAGACCGGCTTTGGTAGACATGGATGCAATCATGTTCACCAACAGCTAATATTGAAATTCTCAACCAAGGGAGGAATAGGGTGCATCCGCGGCAACCAGCAAGCCGCTAGAGATTACTATAGCAACTCATTGCAACAAGGCAAAAGGGAGTACTCGTGCTGCAATAAGAACTAGCAACGCTCAATGGTGACACGCTTGAGAGAACTTGCAAGCCCCTCAACACTCGCACTGGGTCACCAAAAACCTTAAAGACAAAGCATCCATAATGACCACCACCCTTGAGAACTTACGAGCCACACAATACTCTCGTTCGTACAAGGGGCCTAAACAACACAGTTGATAGGGATAATTTTTTCCTGGCAAAACCAATCAAGATAATAGAACTTATAACAATATGGAATGAGCAATTTCACCCACGTTGTTATGCAGGAGTAGAAGATACTACCACTCCTTCCCTCTCAATGATAGCAGACTCATCTATGAAAGCCAGGGGTTGCCATAGCCTTTCGATTTGTGCACCAACGTCCATCCCAACCAAGGATGTTATTGGGCGCATGATATATGCATTGGACTAGTGCAACCTAGAAGATATCATGGAGGGTAATGATGACAATCCTCTCGATCCCCGTATAAGAGATTCAAATCCTAACGATGGGACAACAACTCTGCTTGAGGCAATATCAATTGATAGCGATGATCCCAGCAAGGTCGTTCAAATAGGCACAGAGCTAAGTCGAAAGTAAGGGATGAGATAATTTGTTTCCTAAGAAAAAGTAAAGATGTGTTTGCTTGGAAGAACGTCGACATGACCAGATCCCTTAATTTTATGCCATGCCTAAACATTGACCCAATGCTCATCCGTTCCGACAAAAAAGATAGCCTTTCAATCCTAAATGGTACCTGACACTCAAAGAGAAAGTAGAGACACTACTGGCATATGGATTTCTACATGAATCCACATACCCGGTTTGGGTAGCCAACCTAGTGTTGATTCGAAAGCCCATTGGGGCCTGGAGAACTTTTATCAATTTCTCAGATAAAGATAGTTTCCCACTACTCTACATCGATCAACTTATGGACGCGACCAACGGACATGAGCTACTCACATTCATGGATGCCTACTCCGCGTATAATTAAATTTCCATGCACATCCCAAATCATGAACACACCTCCTTCATCACCAACAACGAGCTATACTACTACAAAGCCATGCCAATTGGCCTTCGTAATACAGGCGCCACATATCAATGGCTTGTCAACGAGATGTCCACTCAACAAATCGATCATTCCATGGAGGTCTATGTGGATGACATGCTAGTGAAGTATGAAAAGTGAGGCATGCAGAGAACCTAACCGAAACTTTCAGCATTCTCCATAGATACAATATAAAGCCTAGCCCCAAGAAGTTTTCCTTTATTGCTCGATCTAGAAATTCCTTGGTTTTGTAGTAAGCACCAAGGGCATCAAAGCCAGTCTTAATAAGATTCAGGCAATTCAAGAAATGCAGATACCCAGCACAGTCAAGCAAGTGCAGATTCTAAATGGGATGACCGTGACACTTAACCGCTTTGTGTCAAAAGCCATAGACCGTTGCGTACCCTTCTTCGAAAGAAGGGCAAGTCGTTGTATGGAATAAAGAGTGCACCAAAGCCTTTAAAGACTTAGAAAGGCATCCGGCCACACCACCATTTTTTCCAAGCGACTGATGGGGAAGACTTTTACTGATACCTCGTAGTTACTTACCACGTGATTAGTGCTGCCTTGATTCGCAAAGAATAAGTCTATTGGCTAATCTACTATGTAAGCAAAAGGTTGACTAACCCAAAAACAAGATGCTCCAAGTATGAAAAGCTTGCTGGTGGCTCGGGATCTACTATCGTATTTCCAAGCTCACCCCGTCAAAGTTCTCACAAACCATCCATTGAAGAAAGTGCTAAGCTGAACTGATACATCAGGTCAACTCCTAAAGTGGTCCGTAGAGCTTGGGCAGCATCACAACACATTCCATCCTTGCACCACGGTCAAAGGCAAGTTGTGGTTATTTCATTGGAGGATGTTCAAGCCCAAATGGCGATGATGAAGAGACGGCAGCCGATGTGCAAGCATGGCAAATTTAGATTGGCACTGCATCTAATGAGAAAGACATAGGGGCCGACATAGTCCTAATCATGCCTGAAGGGAAAAGTTTGTGCTTTGCCATTTGCCTAAGCTCCAAGGCCATAAATAACAAAGTCAAGTATAAAAAGTTCTAATCGGTCTTAGGATGGCTAGAGGCCACTGATAGAATTTTTGCATATGTTTAGTGACTCTTCACTATTTATCAACTAGATTGTAGAACGCTTCTAGGCTAAGGGCAAAACATTGGCCTTTTATGTCATAGAAGTTGAGAAATTCGTCAACATCTTAACAAACTTCAAGGCAGAGCAAATACCCCATGAGAAAATGCCAAGGCTGACTAGTTGGCCAAGGTGGTAAGAGCACTTGAAGAAAGCATCCCTTGGGTCTCAATGGAGGTGTGGGTTTCCCCTGCTTTGAATCGGTAGTGACCACCTTGGAAACTGATGAAGCCCAAACTAATGCCTGGAAAACACCGTTGTTGAAATACCTCACGAGCAGCAAACTACCTAGTAAGTGGAAAATGGCCAAAAAAAATTTGTATTAGGGGCGCCATTATACCATCGTGGACAAAAAGCTCTATCAGTGGGGATACTCAATTTTTTTTAGCAGTGTTTGACAAGCGAGGAAGATGACCACATATTGGAGAAATTGCATGAAGGTGAGGAAAAGCCTAGTAAAGAAGGATGTCTACCAAAGCTATTGTTAGCCCACTATGATCAAAGACACATTGAAATACATTAAGTAGTGCAACCAGTGTCAATAGTTTTCCAAGATCCTGAGAGCTTCCTAAGTCTCCTAACTCCAATGATGTCCCCCTATCCATTTGACACTTAGGGGATTGATCCAATCGGCAAGCTCACAAATTGTAACATCCCGTATCTGGAGGCCAAAAGCTAAGCGTTGCAGATGTTGCAGTCATCCATAGTATTAACTTCTGTGACAAATTACCGCAATGATAATGGTATCCAAAATATCAAAAGCACTTGAATATGAATAAAATCACAGATTTCAAAAACAGCATTTTACTGATTACATTTCAAAACAAATTCATATCCAAATTACATAATCCCATATCGTTTCTCACGTAAAGATTAATAATAATAATTACAAAATACGCCAAGAGTGACATATGATGATGCCTCCTTGGTTGATCAAAGCAATATAGTCATATCTGACCTAATACACAGCGGAAATAAACAAAACAATCAGAACTCCTAATTAGCTATCCGTCAATCACCTGCTCATCTCCGGAATTTTTATTCGCCAAAAAGACTAAAACCTGAAAACCCTAACCCTCAGCCTACTCAAATCAATTTTAGTACCTGAGAGTTTAAGGGGAAACAAAAACTTTGAGTCAGACATAAAGCCTGGTGTGAATAATTCTGTTACATCTCGGTTTACTAATATTAAGTGAGACCATGCCGCTTAGTGGAACGGGTTTCCCCTCACTAATATCCTCTTTAAAACATATATTTTGCAAATCCTTTCCTGCAACCAAACTGGTTAATCAAACTGATTATATCAAAATAGCAATATCCTTTATGCTAATAATTGGACTATTTGTCCATAAAACATGTAATAAGTAGACTATCTATCCACAACATAATAGCAAAGTCCGTTATTCTAACAAATGGACTATCTATCCATAAAATTGGGCTGACTGCCCGCAAACTTGACTAACTGTCCGGATCAAAATAGACTAACTGTCCGAATCATTTTCTTAGGGTTAACTACCCTTCATTTTTTTCCTTGAAAACCTTTTCAAAATGATTTAACCATTTAAATCATATTTATACAAGGAAAATATATTCTTAGCTTTAATCTAAGCAATTTTGCCATGATATATGTATACTTTACTCGAAATAATGTTGATGAGATTTAATAAGGATTAACTATCCTTCCAAAACAAGTCAAAACCCTTTTTAATTTGGAAATACTTAGGCTACATTGCCTATTTAATACATTCGAAACTTTTGTTTAAAACCTTTAAACAACCCTTTCAAAACCATAGGTAACCCCTTCGAAACCATTGAAGGTAACCCTTTCGAAACCATTGAAAGAACCTTTCGGAATTAGTAAATATTACCTTTCGAAAACATTGGAAAAACCTTTCCTTTCTTTTCTCTGAAAGCTTCAAAATATCAGACATCCTCCTTTAAAACCTTTTAACTATTGCCTTTCGAAAACATAAAAAAAAACCTTCCTTTCAACCCTTTTGAAACCCTGGGGAACCACTCCTTTCGAAACCATTCATTAAAAACCTTTCGAAACAGTCAAAACTCAATCCTTTCGAAAGCACTTTGGGTTCAATTTAAAACATGTGGAAACCTTTCAAAACCATTCAAAAATTTACCCCTTCGAAACCTTTGAAAAAGTCTCGATCGAAACCATTTAGATTCTGCCTTCAAGTAGAGCAAAAGGATCATAAACCCATTAAAGTCGAAAGCATCTGTTTCGAAACCATTTAAAACTATCTCTTTCGAAACCATTTGGGTTTTACTTCAATTATAGAAAAAGGGTCTTTAAAACATTTAAGTCGAAAGCATCTGCTTCGAATCCATTTCCTAAGTAATGAAGTGATGGTGTCGAAACCATCTCTTCGAAAGCATAGGAGAAGTGGCTAGAATTTTAGAAAAAAAAACAACCCTTTCGAAACCATCTGGGTCGAAAGGTAAAAAGGCGGCAGCAAAAAGGTTTCGACTAAGTCGAAAGCAATTATTTAAAAATAGTGGCGCAACCCAATCGAAACCATTCCTTTTAAAACCATTTGACCTAGTTGAAAGCTAACCAAGTCGAACACGTCTTAGTCGAAAGCAAGCAGGCTAATTTTCCTTTAAAAATCAAATCAAAGCCTTAAACCCTTCGAAACTCCTGGTTTCGACTCCCTACCTTCCACCTTCATCCAATTCACTATGTACCAGTTCCCTAATACCTTGTGCATTGGTTTCGACTGTGTCGAAAGCGAAGATGAGGAGGCGGAACCTGGTGCCGGCGGTCGAAATAATGAAACACATGTACCAAATAGTTCTTTTCACCTAACCTGCTTCACGTGTATAATTTTGATTCGTTGCCTCTTTCTTTACCAATAAAAAGTACTACAATTTTTCAAAAGTGCTACAAACTTTTCAGATTTAACAATTTAAATTATTTTACAAAAAGCTCCTTCTCCTCTCTTAATTATATAAAACAGTTAAGTCTCATACCTTAAATAATTTTATTTAACCATTAAAACACTAAGGAAAAATCTATAAAAATTCCAAAAAAATTATTTTAATATGTTTTTCAACATATAAAAATTTTAGACCCAAATCTTCTATTATTTAACCGAAAATAATTATTAACCCAAATTAACATTTTTTTGCTATAAAATTCGTATAAATTCCATAATTTCAAAAAATTCTAAAAATTGAAACCCATCTCCAAAATAATATTTAGGACCTTCATAAAAATTCGCAAGGCATTTGGATACCATTTTATAGGGTTTTCACCTTAAAACATATCGTAAAAGAAATATGAACATACATAAATCACATGTATATATAAACATTCCATCATTCAAATACATGGAAAATCATTGCAAAATATTCGGAATTCATCTTAAAACCGAAAATACAATCAAAAATGAGATTTAAACATTACTCATCTTAGCTATAGAGATTAAAGAGATTGAGATGTGAATGGATTTGATTTGAATTAGCTTATTCCAAGCTTTTCTTCCTCTTTTCCTTATTAATGGCGGACGGCCTCTTATTTTAAAAATTTCGATGAAATGAAATGGACGTGTAGGGGTACACGGCTAAAGGGTTTAGGGTATAAGAATGGCCTCTTTTCTATTTTACCCCTCCTCTATTTCAATTTAAACTCTTCTTTTAATTCATTGTTAATTGGCACGGCTACCCTTTAAATAAAATCAAATCTCAATCCCCTAATCAACACATTATTTTATTTTATTTAGCTAACTAAATAACCTAAATAATGTTACCAAAAATCTGGGGTGTTACAAACTCTCCTCCTTAAAGAATTTCGTCTTCGAAATTAAGATAAGGTACACAACAAATCAAAAAAGAAGGTAAAACATACCATCAAATAAGTCAAGATAAGTATCTCTAATCCTGCTCTTAATCTTCCAAGTATAGTCCCTGTCATCCTCATTCCACTGGACTTCGACTAATCTGACCATCTTGACTCTAAGCCTCTTCTCATCTCTTGCAACAATTCGAATAGGCTTCCCCACTATAGTCAAATCCGGTTCTACCACTAAATCATCTAGCACGGTCGGTGCAATAGGAGTCTCTGGGTCTCTAATACACTTTATGAGATGAGAAACATGAAAAACATCGTGGACTCCAGATAAACTGCTTCGTAACTCAACTCTATATGCGAGTTTCCCGATCCTCTCAACAATAGGAAAAGGTCCAACGAATCTCGGTGCTAACTTTCCTAATTTCCCAAATCTAATCACACTCTTCAACGGTGATTCTTTGACGAAAACCCGGTCCCCAACTGAGAACTCTTAATCTTTCCATCTTTTATCTACATAACTCTTCTGCCTAGACTGAGCCTCCTTCATTCTACCTCGAATGACTTCAATCTTTTCTGCAGCTTCTCTGACTAAATGTGGACCAAGAACCAACTTATCCCCGGTCTCTAGCCAACATACGGGAGATTTGCATGGCCTTCCATACAAAGCTTCAAACGGTGCCATCCCAATACTAGTTTGATAACTATTGTTATACGAAAACTTGACTAAATGCAGATGGCCTTTCCACGATCCTCTGAAATCTAGAACACAAGCTCTTAACAAATCCTCCATGATTTTGTTAACTCTTTCCGTCTACCCATCAGTCTGCGGATGGTAAGCGGTACTCATTTTGAGCTTGGTTCCCAAAACTTTTTGCAGACTCTTCCAGAACTCGCTAGTAAACAAATGATCTCAATCACTAACTATGCTACTAGGAATTCCATGAAGTCTAACCACAGTCTTCCTAAACAACTTTTCCAAAACAGGTGTCGTTCTGGTTGAACTAACTGGAAGGAAATGGACACTCTTGGTCAATCTATCCACTATGACCCATATACTATCATTTCCTCTGTTCGACCTTGGCAACCCATCAATAAAATCCATGGAGATAGAATCCCACTTCCATACCGGAATATCTAACGGCTGAAGCAACCCACTTGGCTTCTGGTGTTCAGCCTTTGCCTGTTAGGAAATCAAGCACTGCTTTGCACACAAACCAATATCCCGCTTCATACCTTCCCAGAAGAAATTCCTCTTCATATCCTGATACATTTTAGTACCTACTGGATGAACAGAGAACTTCGAACGATGGCATTCCTCTAAGACTTCTTTCCTTATGTTTCCCACACTTGGAACACATAATCTTCCTTTCTTTCTCAACCTCCCATTCTGGTCAAGACTGAAGTCTTTTAAGTCATCGCTCTCGGTTCCATCTCTTAACTTATTGATCCGTTCAGCTAACACTGGACCCTCTTCTTATTTAGAAGCAATCCTTTGATCATCAATAGTCGAACTTCCAAACAAGATAACACTACGGTTTCTCTGCTAGACCCACCCCCAGATCTCCCCTGCACTTTGAACTCTGCTACTGCTTCCAGATCTTTCCACTCAGCAATCATCGCTAATACTGCATTCTGATGTTTCCTGCTAAGTGCATCCGCAACCTTGTTGCCTTTCCCTGGTGTGTACTCAATCCCAAAATCATAAGCGGTAATAAACTGTAACCACCCCTGCTATCTCATGTTCAACTCTTTTTGAGAGAACAAATACTTCAACGACTTATGATCTGTATATACCTCAAACCTCTCTCCCAAAAGGTAATGTCTTCACACCTTTAATGCAAAAATCATTGCAGCCAATTCCAAATCGTATGTCAGATATCTGACCTTATGTGGTTTAAGCTGTCTAGAAGCATAGGCAATCACTTTACCTCTCTGCACCAGCACAACTCCTAATCCGGTTCCACATGCATCAGTATAAACCACAAAATCCTAATTCCCTTCTGGAACAACCAACACCGGTGCATGGGTTAATAATTGTTTCAAACCCTGGAATGCTTACTCAAACTTATCGGTCCACACAAACTTTACATCCTTTCTCGTTAGCTTGGTCATCGGTGCCGCTGTCCATGAAAAATCCTTAATGAACCTCCGATAGTAACCAGCCAACCCAAGGAAACTCTTTATCTCCATCACTGTCTCGGGTCTCTTCCAACTATTCACTGCTTCAATCTTAGTCAGATCTACTAATAGCCCTTCCTCTAAGACTACATGACCAGGAAACTTCACTTCTTTTTTCCAGGAATGACACTTCGAAAATTTAGCCTTCAGCTATTGCTGCCTTAGCGTCTCAAGCACCACTCTAAGATGAACTTCGTGCTCTCTTTCATCCTTAGTGTATATCAAGATATCGTTTATAAAAACCAATATGAACCTATCCAAGTGCTCTTGGAAAACCCGGTTCATAAAATCCACAAAGAAAGCTGGCGCATTAATCAGACAGAACGGCATAACTAACCATTCGTATGACCCATATCTGGTCCTAAACGCCGTCAAAGGTATACCATCCTCGGCTACTCTGAGCTAAGGGAAACCTATCGCCAAATCCAACTGTAAGAATACTTTGGCTCCACTTAACTGGTCGAACAATTCGTTAATCCTCGGCTACGTATATTGATTCTTTATCGTCCTCTCATTCGACTTATGATAATCGATACATAGCCGTAACGATCCGTCTGGCTTCTTAGCAAACACTACTACTGATCCTCAAGGCGGACTACTCGGCCTGATAAAACTCTTGCTTTCCAAGTCCACCAACTGAACCTTCAACTCCCTCATCTCTATAGGGGTCATCCTGCTTGGTGGCCTACTCACTGGTTCTGCCCCCAGAACCAAATCTATCTGAAACTCAATGGCTCGTTTCGGCGGCAACCCAACTACAGGCTCAAAAACATCTACGAATTCTCTAACCACGAAAACTCGACTTAACTCATCATCCAATTCCATAGCACCCAACAAGCCATACATCTCACCGCAAGAACCCTCTACGGTATAAACTATCTGATCACTACAATCAGGGTGTCTAAGAGATATTTTCCTATATTGGAAAAATATCCTAGCATCATACTCACTTAACCAACTCATCCCAAGAATAATCCCGAACCCCACAAAATCAAGCATATGCAAACTGCAAACAAAAGCATGACCTAACAAGTCAAACTTTAACTGGTCACATCTTAACCCTAGAGTTGCATATCCTCCTATTGGATTCGCAACTCGTAAGCAAGTGACTAAATAAGTAGGTTCTAGGTTAATCTTATCTATCAAACATCTAGATATAAAAGAATGCGATGCACCAGTATAAAATAAAACACTAATAGACATACCATGAATCTGAAGCGTACCTCCCAAGACTACCTTTCCCTTCTCCTGGGATGTTGGCTTAGAAGCAGCAAGCTCCAATACATACACCTTGCCCTTTCCATCCTTAGCGGTCTCCTTGCACTGGCTCTTATAATGGCCAATCTGATCACAGTTGAAGCACTTGACATTCTTCTTTCCAGCCACCTCCTTAGCCCTCCCAGCACGACACTCATTAGCAAAGTGCCCCTTCTTATCGCACTTGAAGCAAACAATCTCAGAATTCCCTTTCTTAGCCACTCAACCATTATGAGCACCTTTCTTAGGAAAGAAATTCCTCTTCTGATTTTGCCCGACCAGGACTTCTTTAGCCTTACTCTTCTCTAGAGAATCAAGAATCTCCTCATGCCTTAAGGCCATCTCCACTACAAAGTCAAAAGGATCTCTAATATAAAGTAATGTGGCCCTAGCTATCTCGGGCTTCAACCCCATGATAAACTTCTCATTCTCTTCATCACTATATTCACTGAAGCATAACCACATCTGGCCAACTCCTCAAACTTTCTAGCATATTCCAGGATAGGCGTCTCTCCTTGCTGTAATTCAGTAAATTTTCTGATCAGAGCAGACTGTGCCATTGCAGACATAAACCTCTCTTGGAACCTTCCCTTGAAATCTGCCCATGACAAAGTTTCCTCGTCCACACCGGCCGTTACACTGTTCCACCAAAACAAAGTGGCTCCCTGAAGCTGTCTAGATGCCAACCACTACTTCTGCTCATTACTGAGCCCCAAGTCGGGAAATATCCTTTTGCAGTGCAACAACCAATTTTCCACTTCTATAGCATCCTCTGTCCCAAAAAAAGGCTTCCCTCTAAGTTTAGCGTAATCTCCGCTCAGCTGAGCATAATGGTTAACCACTGGAACTTCTGAAACTCCTGCCCCTGCAGCATCTCCTCCTAACACTCCAAATGCAACTTCGGCTTGCATCATATTTCTGAAAAAAATGATACATAGCTTCCATCCCAACTTGTAGGACTCCAGCATCTACATTCTCTATTTGGCCTAACCTTGGGTTCTCCTTGTACTAGGTCTAGCATTTCCTTCGGTGCGCTCCCCTCCTGAGTTAACTCTTCCTCTTCTTCCTCCCATATCTGTATCGAAACCTTATGAGATATAGAAAAATAACCTAGCAAGGATAGGAGACTAGAGATAAAGTGTATACTTATATAGCAAATACAAGTACGTTACTACAGTGTTATCCCATACCCTAATTTTACTCTAATTCCTTAGAATAGGAGACTACTGCCCGCAAACTGGACTAACTATCCGGATCAAAATAGACTAACTGTCCAAATCATTTTCTTAGGGTTAACTACCCTTTATTTTTATTCCCTTGAAACCCTTTCAAAATTATTTAAACATTTAAATCATACTTATACAGGGAAAATATACCTTAGCTTTACTCTAAGCCATTTTGCCATGATACACACACACACACACTATACCCGAAATAATATTGGTAATATTTAATAAGGATTAACTATCCTTCCAAAACAAGTCAAAACCCTTTTTAACTTGGAAATACTTAGGCTACATGCCTATTTAATACATTCGAACCTTTGTTTAAAACCTTTAAACAACCCATTGGAAACCATTAAAGGTAACCCCTTCAAGACCATTGAAAGTCCCTTTCGAAACCACTAAAAATTGCCCTTCGAAAACATTGGAAAAACCATTCCTTTCTTTTCTCCGAAAGCTTCAAAATATCAGACATCCTCCTTTAAAACCTTTTAACTATTGCCTTTCGAAAACATAGAATAACCCTTCCTTTCAACCCTTTCGAAACCCTAGGGAACCACTACTTTCGAAACCATTCATTAAAACCTTTCGAAACAGTCAAAACTCAATCCTTTTGAAAGCACTTTGGGTTCAATTTAAAGCATGTGGAAACCTTTCAAAACCATTCAAAAATTTACCCCTTCGAAACCTTTGAAAAACATCTCGGTCGAAACCATTTGGATTCTTCCTTCAGGTTGAGCAAAAGGATCGAAAGCCCATTAAAGTCAAAAGCATCTGTTTCGAAACCATTTAAAACTATCTCTTTCGAAACCATTTAGGTTTTACTTCAATTATAGAAAAAGGGTCTTTAAAACATTTAAGTCGAAAGCATCTGCTTCAAAACCATTTCCTAAGTAATGAAGTAATGGTGTCGAAACCATCCCTTCGAAAGCATTGGAGAAGTGGCCAGAATTTTGGAAAACAAAACAACCCTTTCGAAACCATCTGGATCGAAAGGTAAAAAGACGGCATCAAACAAGTCTCGACTTAGTCGAAAGCAATTATTTAAAAACAATGGTGCAACACAGTCGAAACCATTCCTTCTAAAAGCAATTGACCTAGCCGAAAGCTAACCAAGTCGAAAGCATCTTAGTCGAAACCAAGCAAGCACATTTTCCTTTAAAAATCAAAGCAAAGCCCTAACCCCTTCGGAACCCCTGGTTTGGACTCCCTATCTTTCGCCTTCATCCAATTCACTATGTACCAGTTCCTCGATATCATGTGCATTGGTTTCGACTCCGTCAAAAGCAAAGATGAGGAGGCCGAACCTAGTGCTGACGGTGTCGAAACAGTGAAAAACATATGGCAAATAGTTCTTTTCACCCAACCTGCTTCACATATCTAATTTTGATTGGTTGCCGCTTTCTTTACCAATAAAAAGTACTGCAATTTTCCAAAATTGCTACCGACTATTTAGATTTAGCAGTTTAAATTATTTTACAAAAAGCCTCTTCTCCTCTCTTAATTATATCAAACAATTAAGTCCCATATCTTAAATAATTTTATATAACCATTAAAACATTTAGGAAAAATCTACAAAAATTCCAAAAAATTTATTTTAATATGTTTTCCAACATATAAAAATTTCAGACCCAAATCTTTTATTATTTTACTGAAATCAACAATTAACCTAAATTAACATTTTCTTTACTAGAAAATTTCTAACGACCCGGATTTTTGACACCTGTTATTTGAATAATCAACTGACTTTAAATATTGAAATATTATTTTTATCAGTTAAATAATGAATTTTGATTTATGGAAATATATATATATATATATATATATATATATATTCTGGAAGCTATGATTCAAAAGTTTAAATTATAATTTCTGAAAATATTTAAAAAAACCACCTTTCTATTATAGGATATAATATATATATATATATATATGTGTGTGTGTGTGTGTGTGTGTGTGTGTGTACATAACTTTTGATATAAAATTTAAAAGAATATATATATATATATATATACGAATAAATACATGTAAGTGGCTATTTATGTTTGTATGTTAGTTATAGGGTATATGTAATAATTTATAGAAGTAGTACAAAACTTAGGCATGTTAATATATGTTTGTGTATGGGCTAAAACATGTTCATATAGTCAGACAATATATGTATGTATATATGAAGTATATATGTATACAAGGGGACATAATGATGAATGCACATCTACTCAAGCACGAAATAGATCAGATCACACACAAATTATCAAATCATCTAGGAAATCAAATCACTAATTTTCAAATCGGGTCATTGTTTCAAAATCAAAGAAAATACAAAAAAAGGAGTTACTGTACATGAAAAAGGGCTTCAGCCTATTTTAAAACTTGTTCCCTCCCCTTTCTCTATAAATATCACTATATTCTTTACGTGAAATCATTCCAACTTGCAAAGCAAACAAAGAAAAATAAAATAAAAAGGGGAACAAGCAGCCATTAAAACTTTGTAGAGAATCAAATACTCAAGCTCCAACAGTAAATCAAACAGAACAAAGCAGTGTCTTCTTTTTTCAGGTGTGGTGAGTAAAACTAAAATTTTCCTTTACTTACTAAAAAATTGATTCAACTATATACCTGTAGATTTAAATGAAAAACTTTTGATTGCCAAGTTGTTCATATGCAAGTAGTATTTGTGCTCATATTTGTATGTATATCATGTTGTATAAACTGTAAAACCCCAAAAAGCCTGTACTTCATCTTGTTCTACTTTGTATTTGAGAAAAAACTACTATGCCCCAACTTCAAAAATCCTTACCTCTCAATCTAGTTAGTTTTAGGTGATGGTTTCAAAAGGGAATCTGTTTGTTTTTGAATATACTTTGTTTTAAAAATTGTGTCATTAAACATTATTAAGTATAGAAGATGAAAGATGTATTTTACAGTAAGCAACCCCGATATGAGCAAAATTCAAAATCCATACTTTAACCATTTGTTGATATGAATATGATCGTTATTCAAAATGATGAATTTTGGAGGAAGTTTGGGAATTTCTAGTCAAGTAGATAGTGAGAAAATGGAAGATGAACGGAAATTGGTTTTCGGTCAAATTCCGGCGAACCCCTCAATTTCGTGGGGAGATTTTTGGCTTGGAGGTGGTTTGGATGTTGGGGAGTTCACGAAAAATGACGTGACATTTTATTTGTGGGTGTGGTGGTCGGTTGGAGGCGAAGTAGGGTTAGGGATTGATTTTTGGTCGTGCTCGGTTTTTTAGCAATGGTGGCGACGTGGAGCACGTATAGGTGTGCGGTATGGGGGGATAGGTAAAGGGGGATGTGGCGTAGCTGGTGGTGCATTTTGGTGATGATCGGTCGTGGTTGGTGGCCGTACGAGGTGGATGAGTGGGGTCGTGTTTCGTTCCAGGTTTTGGAAATGGTCATTTTTTCGAATAAAACGTGTGGTCGTGCTTTCCTCGTACGTGTTGAGGTGAGTGGAACAAGGGTGGTCTGGAGGGATGATCGGCGGCGAATGTTGGGTCATCAGCGATGCGTGCACGTGCACGGTGATGCACGCGTATTGGTTGGGAAGAAAAAGAAAGGAAAGGGAAGAAGAAGAAGAGCAGGTTTGTAAAATAAGGTTTGGAGCCTACGACTTGTTTGTGGGCCGAACGGGCCTGGGTTGTTTTATATAAAAAAGAAAAAAAGGAGAGAAGTAATTTATCAAATGTTTTACATTAAAAACCTCTTAAACTTTTAAAACATTTATTTTCCTTTTTATCTAAATTCCAATCAACATGAAACTTCTGTATTTCGATCCTATCACCAAGTATTTAAGCCTAATCAATTTTGTTAAGTTTTTGGTAATATAAAATTAAATTAATTTTAATAATTAAAGTTAATAAATAATTAAATTCTAAGTTGATAAATCTTAAGTTAATTAATAAAATTTGTTTCTAAATGGATTGTAAATTTTAATTAAATTAAAAATAGATAGTTTTATAATTAATTTAAATTATAAGTAATTTGGGTTAGAAATATAATTAGATTCGATTACTTTAAATTAACTAAATGTTGATTTGTAAATTGTTTTAATATTGGCTATAAATCGTTAGATAGTTAATGATCTGTGATTTGGCTTAATTACTCTTGAATATTTACCTTAAATTGTTCTGTGCATGTGACATTAAGTAGCCAAATGAATTGAATGGTTGAAATAAAGCATCGACACAATTAATTGAAAATAAACATATGTAATAAAATTTCCATATGTAGATGTGACTCCTAAATATGAATTGTTTCTTTATAGACAACTTGGCCTTTAAAAAATCTATCATTTGGACTCGATGAGACCGGGATCGGATATCAGTATTATGTGAAAACCACATTGATCCAAAATAAACGATCGAGTTGGGAAAATTTCAACGAAAGATTCGGAATGAAGATTTCAGAGTACAAAGGATATTTATCACTAACTTTGACGGTGATTCCAATATGGGTGTAGTGGAAATGGTGCCTTCGGTTCCATTAAAAACCTAAACGGACTTGTATGGACGAATGCTATCTGAACATCGTCGTTGGAGGACGATGAGCATTCCAAGTAAATGTGTTCTTGAAAGGTAATCGTAGCCTCAAGCCTCATCAACCGAGAATAACAAATCACGGGAGATGCAATAAGGCTAAGTGGGTCGCACCCAATTAGGGTAAGGTTATCCCTATCTAGAGTCCCTATTTTACTCGGTATGTTTCAGTACGGTTGCTGATCCCAACCGAGGGGTAATCTTATTCGGACTATCTAGATTATGGGGAGTCTGGTCTTGTGTAGCAGGCGATCTCGACGTGGTCCTCGGTGTTATTTTATCTAGAGATGCACCGTGACGGGCGGTACCCTAGTAGCCCAGTCATTGTACGGAACCCACTTTCCAATAAGTGCCTTCGGTCTTAGTTGTATACTTATTATGCAGGAATTTAATTAATGTAACAATTTCAGCTATGTGAATAATTTACTTGAAAACCCTAGATATTATTATAATATCACTGGATTTCCTATAAAAAGTGTTTTGGTTATCATAAGGGAAAAACCCATCCGTGTTTATGTGCGGCGTGGTCTTACGAGATGCTGTTTTCAAATGGTTTACAATTTAAAGTAATTTAACCGTTTTACTCACACCAGACCCATGTCTGACCCAGAGTTTATTTTCTGTTTTTTCTAAACTCTTGGGGTACTCAAATTTTTATGAGTAGCCAAGTTATCCAGGTTTGCTCTCAACGTATTTTGGAGGAGCTGGAGCAGGTGGGTTCAACGTATCTTGCTATTATCTATATTCCGCTGTGTTGGTATCTGTGTCTGTATTTTGGACTTGTAACGAATGGGCAGGTTGTTACGACTGTCTGAATATGATGCATGTATAATTATGACTCTGATGAATTGTATTAGTGACTATGTGATATATGTTATGTAATATATATTATCCGTTCCACTGTGAGATTCTGTGATTTGTTTAGTTCTTTCTTTCTATCTATTTTCTTTTCTACCTATTTCTTTCTATATTATGACTCGTCTTTCGAAGTAAGAAGGGCGGGCCATCACACTTGGTACAGAGCACTAGGTTGAGTGAACACCTAGGATTTTGGGTTAATATGAATCTTAAGAGAGTGTATTTGTAAATTTATATATATACACACACACACACATCCCTGATAGTTAGATCAGCTTTGATAAAATATTATTACTGCCATCTTTGGAATTTATTTCATCCAAGTGCTAAGTATCAACTTACTATGTCCAGGTAGTAAATAATGAGCACAAGGGGAAGACGAGGAAGGGGAGCCGGTAGCACAGCAAACACTAATGGAAGAACCCCTAATGTTAGAGGTGGCAGAGTAGCTGTTGAGGCCGTAGCTCCAGTACAGCCTCGTGTAAACTTAGCAACTCTGTGGAAGGACTTTGCGAATCTAGGAGGAAAACCCTTCAAGGGTACCGAATCTATTATTGAGGTACAAGCTTGGCTACGCTCATGTGAGAGAATTTTCAATGGTTTGGGTCTTTCTGATGAACAGAAACGAGTCTTGGCATCATGGCATTTGCAAGAAGGTGTGGCTGCATGGTGGGATTCAGTCACGGCGAATGTCCCCGAAGATGAATTTTCATGGGATAAATTCAAAGAGGTATTCGAAGAACAGTTCATGCCAATGGCGGGTAAGACCCGATTATATAGGAGCTTCTTGGATCTTAAGCAAGAAGACATGTCAGTGGCTGAGTACGAAACGAAGTTTAATGAGTTATCCCGTTTTGGACATGGACTTATTGACACCCCACTTAAGAAAATGAGATGTTTGTATTAGGTATGAGGGAAGAATTTCACGAAAATATAACCGCTCATATTAAGGGACCATTTGTGGATCTTGTAGACATGGCTTTGAGGTATGAAGTACTTTTGAAGAAGAAGCCCTCAGCAGCAGCAGCAGCACCAAGTGGCGGTGCTACTAATCTGAATAAAAGAAAGTTTAATCCAAATTGGAAGAAGCAAGGGAAATGAAAACAAGGAGGCAAACATATGAACAGTGAGTGTTATAATTGCAAGCAGAAAGGATATATTGCCAAATTTTGTCCGAGTCGTGAAGTTCTGAAGCAGCAAAGCAGACCTATTTTTCAAATGGTTCAGAAGACTCTTTGTTTCAATTGCCATCAGCCGAGGCACATGGTGAAGGACTTCCCACTCATACAGAAGGCGCAGTTAAACAAGGTGTTTTGCTATCAAAAATGAACCATCGGCTTCAACGGATGTGAAGGGGAAAAACGTCCTTGAAGGTACCTTACTTTTAAATGGTATTTATGTTAGGGTATTATTTGATTATGTTGCTTCTCTTAGCTTTATTTCTTTGGGTACGGTAGTGAAATTTCACCTTATTCCTAGTACTGTAGAAAACTCTATTTGCATATCCAATCCCATAGGGGGAGTGACCCAACTGAATATGATTTTTGAAGGCTTTCAAATTACTTATCTTTCTGATAGTTTTTCGTGTGACCCCTATGTATTAGATTTTAAAGGATTTGACCTTATACTTGGTATGGATTGGTTAACAAAGTATAAAGTTGTCCTCGACCGTGAGGAGAGGACCATATCTTTGGAAACCGAGTTGGGAAGAACTGCAAAGGTAGAATGTAATAACCCCAAAATTCATATGTGTAGTCTCTTGCAGGTACTCGAAGCATCTCAAGATGGATTAGGATCCATAGAAGTTGTTAAAAACTTCCCTGACGTTTTTGAAGATGTTAAAGGTTTACCCCCGCATCGAGAGATAGAATGTGATTTGGTCCTGGGTACAAGACCTGTAGTTCAACCAAAAAGGAGAATGGCTATGAAGGAGAGAGAAGAGTTGGTGAGTCAAACCCAGGACTTGTTGAGGAGAGGATTGATTAAACCAAGTCGTTCGAGCTAGGGGTCTACTGTGGTGTTTGCGGCTAAGTCGGATGGAACGTTAAGATTATGTGTGGACTATAGGGAGTTGAATAAGCTAACCATTAGAAACAAGTATCCCTCACCACGCATCGACGATCTTTTTGACCAGCTTCATGGAGCTACTATATTTTCGCAAATGGATTTAGCTTCTGGATTTCATTAGTTGAGGGTTGCTAAAGATAGTATACCCGTAACTACGTTTAGAGGGCCTGATTATTTCTTTGAGTGGCTGGTTATGCCTATTGGGCTAACCAATGCACCAGCTTATTTTGTTGATCTAATAAACCATGTCTTTTGAGATGTTCTGAACAAGTTCGTGCTAGTGTTCATCGACGACATTCTTATCTACTCTAAATCAGAAGAGGAGCATAAACATCATTTGGAAGTGGTGTTGGAAACTTTGAGAAAGCATGTCCTAAAGGCGAAGTTTTCGAAGTGCCATTTTTGGCAATCGGAAGTAAAGTTTTTAGAGCACATTGTATCAGGAGATGGTATTTCAGTGGACCCAGAAAAGGTGGCGGCTGTTCAGGAGCGGAAGCAACCGTGGACTCCTACGAAGGTTCGTAGTTTCCTTGGTATGGCAGGATACTACAGAAGATTTATTCGAGGTTATTCTAAGATTTCCTCCCATTTGACCAAGCTAACTAAGAAGGGAGAAAATTTTGAATGGGCTCCAAAGTGTGAGGAAGCATTTCAAGAATTGAAAGCGAGATTAACCAGTGCACCCGTTTTGGCTGTTCCAGATGTGAACAGTGAATTCGTAGTGTACACAGATGCTAGTGGGGTAGGAATAGGAGCTGTTTTGATGCAGCGTGGTAGGGTGATTGTGTATGCGAGCAGGCAGTTTAAGCCTCATGAGAAAAACTATGCTACACATGATCTGGAGTTGCTGGCTATTGTCTTTGCACTAAAAATGTGGAGGCACTACCTGTTGGGTAAGGATCCTTCTATTTCCTGTTAGTTTCTTTTTAACTTTTAGAGATTTAGGAGTGAACTTCTTTCTTAAATTAGGTGAAAAGTTCGAGCTCTTCACGGATCATAAACCCCTGAAGTATCTTTTCACCCAGAAGGATCTGAACCTAAGACAACAAAGGTGGTTGGAATTTCTAGCATCCTATGATTTGGGTACTCTCTATACACCGAGAAAGGCTAATGTGGTGGCGGATGCTTTAAGCAGGAATGCAGTTTTATCACTTTTGGAGGTTACCCCGACTCTCCTAGAAAGAATAGAAAGCGAGCAAAACACAGATGGAAGCTTAAGGGCGATCATCAGAAAGGTTGAGGAGGGGCAGTGCACCAGTTTCAAGGTTGATGACCGGGGAGTTTTGAGGATCAATGGAAGAATCTATATACCGAGTGTCAAAAATCTTAGGCAGAAAGTTTTTTCAGAATGCCATCGCTCTGGGTTGAGTATCCATCCAGGTATCTTGAAGATGTATAGGGATATAAAGCGGATGTTTTGGTGGAAGGGAATGAAGAAAGATATCTCTATCTTTGTTAATAAGTATGTGAGCTGTCAACAGATAAAAGGCGATCAGCAGAAGAGAGCTGTGCTGTTAAAACCCTTGGAGATTCTGAAATGGAAGTGGGAGATGATAACGATGAATTTCATCGATGGGTTGCCCAGAACTAGAAAAGGGAATGAGGGAGTGTGGGTTATTGTAGACAGGCTAACCAAGAGCACTCACTTTATTCCGGTTAAATCAACTAGAACTGCAGCTTCCTTGGTAGAGATTTTCATGAGGGAAATCGTTAGATTGCACGGAGTTCCCATAAGCATAGTAAGAGATCATGACCTGATTTTTACCAGTAAATTTTGGGACATTTTGCAAACAGCCCTTGGTACGAAGTTAAGTTTGAGCACTGCCTATCACCCTCAAACGGATGGGAAAACTGAGAGGCTAAACCGCATTCTGGAAGATATGTTGAGGGCCTGAATTTTGGACTTCGGTGGGTCTTGGGAAGATCATCTACATCTGGTGGAATTTTCTTACAATAACAGTTTCCAGGCAAGCATAGATATGGCACCCTACGAAGCTCTCTATGGAAGGCTGTGCAGGTCACCAGCTTGTTGGGTGTAGTCAGGAGATCGTTTAATCCTTGGTCCGGATATGATTCGGGAAGCGTTTGAGAAAGTCGAACTGATTAAGAAGAGAATGAAGGCAGCCTAGGATCGTCAGAAAAGCTACACCGATAAAAGGCGAAGGGATCTGGAATTTGCAGTGGGACACCTGGTATTTGTTAAGATTTCTCCGATAAGAGGAGCAATTAGTTTTGTTAAGATAGGAAAATTGGCTCCAAGATATATCAGACCTTTTCATATTCTCGAAAGGATTGGTACTCTTGCATATAGGATTGAATTACCCGAAAGGATGGCAGGGATTCATAATGTATTCCACATATCTCATCTAAGGAAATACGTGCATGATCCATCATTGATTGTAGAACCATCAATCCCGGAAGATTTGGAGCTTGAACCAAACTTGACCGTAGTCAGGCATCCAGTTCAGATTATTGATCAGGATGGAAGGAAACCCCGGAATAAGGTGGTGAGGTTGGTTAAGATCCGATGGTGTGAGGATCCCAGAGATTGTACCTGGGAAACTCTAGATAGTGTGAGGGAAGCCTATCCGGAATTGTTGTCAGGATAGCTAGTGTTGTTTTGTTATCCGGAAAGGTTGTTAGGATATGAATGATGTATGTGGTTTGCTATATGAATATAGAACCTTTTGTTTCAAGTTGAATTATTTCTTTGCTTTTAAATTTTCGAAACGAAATTCTTTTAAGGGGGAGGAATGTAACGATCCTGATTTTTGACACTTGTTATTTGAATAATCAACTGATTTTAAATATTGAAATATTATTTTTATCAGTTAAATAATGAATTCTAATTTATGGAAATATATATATATATATATATATATATATTCTGGAAGCTATGATTCAAAAGTTAAAATTATAATTTCTGAAAATATTTTAAAAAAAAATTCCACCTTTCTATTATAAGATATAATATATATATATATATATATATATATATATCTGTGTGTGTGTGTACACAACTTTTGATATAAAATTTAGAATAATATATATATATATATATATATACGAATAAATACATGTAAGTGGCTATTTATGTTTGTATGTTAGTTATAGGGTATATGTAATAATTTATAGAAGTAGTACAAAACTTAGGCATGTTAATATATGTTTGTGTATAGGCTAAAACATGTTCATATAGTCAGACAATATATGTATGTATATATGAAGTATATATGTATACAAGGGGACATAATGATGAATGCATATCTACTCAAGCACAAAATAGATCAAATCACACAAAAATTATCAAATCAACTAGGAAATCAAATCACTAATTTTCAAATCAGGTCATTGTTTCAAAATCAAATAAAATATAAAAAAATAGTTACTGTACATGAAAAGGGGATTCAGCCTGTTCAAAAACTTGTTCCCTCCCCTTTCTCTATAAATACCACTATATTCTTCATATGAAAACATTCCAGCTTACAAAGCAAATAAAGAAAATAAAATAAAAAGGGGAACAAGTTGCCATTAAAAGTTTATGGGGAATCAAATACTCAAGCTCCAACAGTAAATCAAACAGAACAAAGCAGTGTCTTCTTTTTTCAAGTCTAGTGAGTAAAACTAAATTTTTCCTTTGCTTACTAAAAATCTGATTCAACATATACTTGTAGATTTAAATGAAAAACTTTTGATTGTCAAGTTGTTCATATGCAAGTAGTATTTGTGCTCATATCTGTATGTATATCATGTTGAATAAACTGTAAAACCCCAAAAAGCCTGTACTTCATCTTGTTCTGCTCTATATTAATTTGAGAAAAAACTGCTATGCTCCACCTTCAAAAATCCTTACCTTTTAATCTAGTTAGTTTTAGGTGATGGTTTCAAAAGGGAATCTGTTCTTTTTCGAATATACTTTGTTTTAAAAATTGTTTCATTAAACATTATTAAGTATAAAAGATGAAAGATGTATTTTATAGTAAGTAACCCCAATATGAGCAAAATTCGAAATCCATACTTTAACCATTTGTTGATATGAAAATTTCGTTATTCAAAATGATGAATTTTGGAGGAAGTTTGGGAATTTCTAGTCAAGTGGATAGTGAGAAAATGGAAGATGAACGAAAATTGGTTTTTGGTCAAATTCTGGCGAACCACTCAATTTCGTGGGGAGATTTTTGGCCTGGAGGTGTTTTGGATGTTGGGGAGTTCATGAAAAATGACGTGACATTTTATTTGTGGGCGTGGTGATCGGTCGGAGGCGAAGTAAGGTTAGGGATTGATTTTTGGTCGTGCTCGGTTTTTTAGCAATGGTGGCGACGTGGAGCACGTATAGGTGTGCGGTATGTGGGGATAGGTAGAGGGGGACGTGGCGTAGCTGGTGGTGCATTTTGGTGTTGGTCGGTCGTGGTTGGTAGCTGGACGAGGTGGATGAGTAGGGTCATATTTTGTTTCAGATTTTGGAAATTATCATTTTTTGAATAAAATGTGTGGTCGTGCTTTCTTCGTAAGTGTTGAGGTGAGTAGGACAAGGGTGGTCTGGAGGGATGATCGGCGGCGAATGTTGGGTCGTCGGTGATGCGTGCACGTGCACGGTGATGCACGCGTATTGGTTGGGAAGAAAAAGAAAGGAAAGGGAAGAAGAAGAAGAGCAGGTTTTTAAAATAAGGTTTGGAGCCTGCGACTTGTTTGTGGGCCGAACGGGCCTGGGTTGTTTTATATATATAAAAAAAAAGAAGTAAGTTTATCAAATGTTTTACATTAAAAACCTCTTAAACTTTTAAAACATTTATTTTCCTTTTTACCTAAATTCCGATCAACATGAAACTTCTGTATTTCAATCCTATCACCAAGTATTTAAGCCTAATCAATTTTGTTAAGTTTTTGGTAATATAAAATTAAATTAATTTTAATAATTAAAGTTAATAAATAATTAAATTCTAAGTTGATAAATCTTAAGTTAATTAATAAATTTTGTTGTTAAATGGATTGTTAATTTTAATTAAATTAAAAATAAATAGTTTTATAATTAATTTAAATTATAAGTAGTTTAGGTTAGAAATATAATTAGATTCGGTTAATTTAAATTAACTAAATGTTGATTTGTTAATTGTTTTAATATTGGCTATAAATCGTTAGATAGTTAATGATCTGTGATTTGGCTTAATTACTCTTGAATGTTTACCTTAAATTGTTCTGTGCCTATGACATTAAGTAGCCAGATGAATCGAATGGTTGAAATAAAATGTTGACACGTTTAATTGAAAATAAACATATGTAATAAAATTTCCATATGTAGATGTGACACCTGAATATGAATTGATTATTTAAAACAACTTGGCCTTTAAAAAATATATCATTTGGATTCGATGAGACCGGGATCGGATATCAGTATTATCCGAAAACCACATCGATCCAAAATAAACGATCGAGTTAGGAAGATTCCAAGGAAAGATCTGAAATGAAGATTTCAGAGTACAAGGTCTATTTGTCACTAACTCTGAGGGTGAATCCAATATGGGTGTGGTGGAAATGGTACGTTCGGTTCCGTTAAAACCCTGAATGGACTTGTATGGATGAATGCTATCAGAACATCATCATTGGAGGACGATGAGCATTCTAAGTAAATGTGTTCTTGAAAGGTAATCGTAGCCTCAAGCCTCATCAACCAGGAATGACTAAAACAGGGGAGATGCAACAAGGCTAAGTGGATCGCACCCAATTAGGGTAAGGTTATCCCTGTCTAGAGTCCTTATTTTACTCGGTATGTTTCGGTACGGTTGCTGATCCCAACCGAGGGGTAATCTTATTCGGACTATCCAGATTAGGGGTGGTCCGGTCTTGTGTAGCAGAGGATACCGACGTGGTCCTCGGTGTTTTTTTATCTAGAGATGCACCATAACGGGCGGTACCCCAGTATCCCGGTCATTGTATGGAACCCACTTTCCAATAAGTTCCTTCGGTCTTACTTGTATACCTATTATGCTGGAATTTAATTAATGTAACAATTTCAGCTATGTGAATAATTTACTTGAAAACCCTAGACATTATTATAATATCACTGGATTTCCTATAAAAATTATTTTGGTTGTTGTAAGGGAAAAACCCATCCGTGTTTATGTGCAGCGTGGTCTTACGAGATGCCCTTGTTTTCAAATGGTTTACAATTTAAAGCAATTTAACTGTTTTACTCACACCAGACCCATGTCTGATCCAGAGTTTATTTTCTGTTTTTCCTAAACTCTTGGGTACTCAAATTTTTATTAGTAGCCAAGTGATCCAGGTTTGCTCTAGACGTATTTTGGAGGAGCCGGAGAAGGTGGCTTCAACGTATCTAGCTATTATCTATATTCTGCTGTGTTGGTATTTGTGTCTGTATTTTGGACTTGTAATGAATGGGCAGGTTGTTATGACTGTCTGAACATGATGCATGTGTAATTATGAGTCTGATGAATTGTATTAGTGACTATGTGATATATGTTATGTCATATATATTATCCTTTCCGCTGTGAGATTCTATGATTTTTTTAGTTCTTTCTATCTATTTTCTTTTCTACCTATTTCTTTCTATATTACGACTCGTCTTCGAAGCAAGAAGGGCGGGCCGTCACAAAATTCATATAAATTCCTCATAATTTCAGAAAATTCTAAAAATTGAAACCCGTCTCCAAAATAATATCAAGGACCTTCATAAAAATTCGCAAGGCATTTGGATTTTATTTTATAGGGTTTTCACCTTAAAACATATCATAAAATCAATATGAACATACATAAATCATCAACATGTATATATAAACAATCCATCATTCAAAAACATGGCAAATCATTGCGAAATATTCGGAATTCATCTTAAAACAGAAAACACTATCAAAAATGAGATGTAAACATTATTCACCTTTGCTTTAGAGATTAAAGAGATTGAGATGTGAATGGATTTGATTGGAATTAGCTTCTTCCTAGCTTTTCTTCCTCTTTTCCTTGTTAATGGTGGTTGGCCTCTTATTTTAAAATTTTTGATTAAATGAAATGGACGTGTAGGGGTACACGGCCAAAGGGTTTAGGGTATAAGAATGGCCTTTATCCTATTTTACCCCTCCTCTATTTCAATTTAAACTCTTCTTTTAATTCTTTGTTAATTGGCACAGTACCCTTTAAATAAAATCAAATCTCAATCCCCTAATCAACACATTATTTTATTTAATTTAGCTAATTAAATACCCTAAATAATTTTACCAAAAATCTGGAGTGTTACACAAATGCTAAAGGTGAAATCAACCATGCCATAATCACCATCGACTACTTTACAAAATGAATTGAGATACAGCCCCTCATCGGGGTCACCATGCCTAAGATCCCAAACTTCATGATCAAAAACATTATTTGCCGCTTCGAACTCAAAAATCATAATAGACAATGGCATGCAGTTCGAGAGTGGGCTGTTCCAATGATTCTACATGGAATGGAACAAAAAAATGCTTCTCCTCAGTCATCCATGCACAAGCGAACGGGGAGGTTGAGGCCATGATCAAGACCATCAAGGCAATGGTTAAGAAGCACCTTACAAAAGTCAAGGGGAACTGGGCTGAAGATCTACCACTCGTGCTTCAGTCATATTTCACCTTGAGGTGCACGTCAACTGGGCACTCCCAAATCTCTTTAGCTTATGGGTATGAGGCTATGCTACACGTCAAAGTCGATATACCATCTCCAAGGCGCCTCACCCATGACCTCGAACCAAATGAAGAACTGCACAAACTTAGGCATGATGGTCTAGAAGAAAGAAGAGCAGAGGCAGAGCTCTACACTGATGCAATCAAAATAGCCAAGTACTAAATACAAGGGTGAAGCTCCGTCAATTCGAGGTCGGAGACTTAATACTATGCTAGGTCTTTTCAAATGCTAAAAACCTAGCTAAAGTAGTATTGGAGCTAAATTGGGAAAGACCGTATATGATCAGTGCCGCACTCATCAACGATGCCCCCCGCCTTTAACACCATAGTAGCACTTATGTGTCATGCACTTGGAATCTAGAGCGCCTTTGGGTATATTATGAATGTAATTATGTAAGCAATGATTATAAGGCTATGCGATTTGGCCACAATTATAAGGAGAAATAATTTTTGTATAAGTATTCTAAGAATGGAATGTAAACGGAGTGCTCCCAAACATTCTTAATCCGAGCATTAATAAGGCTCTCCAGTTGGGATGAGCCAATCAATACTCTCTTCGCTACGGGGAAACACCATAACCAAGGCTATCCGAAGAGCGTGGGTTGAAAAGGACCTCCTCTACAACCGAGGAATGCCAAACTGCTTCACAAGGATGCGCGAGCCACTCAATGCTCCCTTCTATGTTAGAGGCATCAACGAATCTATTGCATGACTGCCCACATTGTGGTCCCGATTCATTTGCCTATGATGCTGCCCATCCCTCTATTAGGGCGGACCACTGGTGCCATGGAGGTGTGGTTACGTATGTTGTATTCTTGAACCTGACATCCATGGTACTACTTCATGAGGATATGTGAGCTACTCAACGCTCCCTTCCATGGTAGTGGTATTGATGAACCAATGGCTCAACCACCCATGTCATGGTCTCGATTCGTTCTCATATGATATCACATGTCCCTTCACCAGGGCGAGGCACTCATGCCATGGCAAGCCGATTGCCCTTGTTTTGATCCCGAACCTGACATTTGTAGACTGTAGTGTTGGTAAACTTGAACACCTAAAGCTGCCTTATCAAATAAAGCAAAACCCCTAAACCACTCACAAATGCAATAAGGAAGCTCAACTTGAGCACCGAGTGACCACCTAAGGATGCCCTATCACCAGCTCATATCCGCTATGCAAAGCTGTGGGCAAGCTTGCTCACTGAAAGAGAATTTCGCATGGTTTGAGTGCTCTTTGTTTTCCTTATGTTCTACTTATATGTTATATTGTGCATAAAAGCTAAGTCTGTAAGTTTAGTTAATAATGTTAAGGACACATTAGATGCTCAGCTTTGGAATAGATAAGAAGTAGGCACGGAGGACAAATATATGTATATATACATACACAAAACTAGCAGAAAAGTAAAAGGCAAACAAAAAATATTTTGACAAACAAATAGGTCTACTATAATAAATTTCACATAACAACCCTACTTTCCACGTTGTTGCAATTAATAATTTTTCAAAATAAAATGTTGGAATCTGATTTATGAATAAATTTAATTTTAAAGTATAAGTTATTGATTTTCAACAATAAGTGGATTTTTATTTTAATAAACTGAATATGATTCTTACAGAATATATACCGAATTTGAATAAAATATTTACAATGAATATAAAAGAATTTTATATT
The DNA here is from genome assembly GCA_030737815.1 of Allium fistulosum. NCBI lineage: Eukaryota > Viridiplantae > Streptophyta > Magnoliopsida > Asparagales > Amaryllidaceae > Allium > Allium fistulosum. The sequence goes on from JASFAW010000015.1 coordinate 8,039,220, forward strand.
GAATAAATTTCATATGGTAGAAATAGATGAAAAGTAATTTCACTTGACATGAATAAAATTAATATATCAACGAAGATAAATAATTAGTAAATTTAAATATTTTATGTAATTCATCGAATATATAATTTTGTAAATAGTGATTTTAGTTAATTTGAAATTATAATGATTTTTGTTAAATTGAAAATATATTCATAAATATTTGATAGATTATTTATATATGAGAATAAAAGTGTGATTAAATGTAAATAAAAGAGATAAATGAAAATTTTATTTGGAAATGGACCTATTTGTAAATATAGGGGTTTTAGTACATTCTTTTGCTTAACACTTCTAGAGCCTTCTTTTCAACCCAGTCCAAAACCCATTCCCTTATCTTTCCCCTTTCTCTTGCCTAACTCACGCAATCAAAATCATTCAGAGAAAGAAAACAAAGGAAAGCAAAGAGAAGAAAATCATCACATAAAAAAAAGAATTAATGCCCGATCCTCTCATGCCTGGCAACGGCGAGTCGCCGTGGGGTAAAGGAGCCATGATGTGCTGCGATGGCGGGTTGGAGGCCGCATGGTCGACGCTACATGGAGGAGTGGCTGTCAATTGAAGGGAGCGGAGTGTACATACATTTCGTGCTAGCAGCAAAGGTAGATGATGCGAACGGAGGTTAGGTGAGGTGATTTTAGGGAGAAGCAGGCTATGTTGGTTGAAATAGTGGCATGTGTGGACGGGGAAATGGTGCGAGCATAACAATTTTGGATAAGTGACAATGTCTTACACATAATAAATTCTACGTTCATAATTTCAGTAAGTAAATTTATTTACTCACAACTATAATCTAGATTAAAGTTCCCTTCCTTGCTTTTAATCAATCATTGTCTCGATAAAGTAATTTGATATGGATTGGTTTGTTAATTGGGATGTATGCCATTGATTAATGGTTGTGTGATCAATTTTTGGTTGGATATTGATGTTGGTGTATTGGTACACAAATGTGTATGGGTATATGATGTTAATTTGACTGGAAAGATGAATTTGAAATTGATTAAAAAAGGAGAACTGATATAAATGCTTTGGAAAATATTTATATAAATTTATTTGAAGAGTGTGTGTGTATAATTTTAAAAGAAAGATTTCACAATTTATATATATATATATATATAAAGGATTTTTTTATATATATGAAAGGATATGTTTAAAGGATTTATTGTGATAATTGTAAAATTAGGTGGTTTGAAATAAAGAAGAGAAAAATTATTAAAAATATAGTTTTGAATTTATGGAATTTTAGTTATCTTTAAAAACAAATATCAGTACTAATTTATAAATAGAAATAAAGTTTTTATATTTAAAACAATGTCTTAAATTAATTATTTTTAAAGATATGTAGTTGTTTGATTTAAATTAAAAGAAAGAGAAATGAATTGAAAAGTGAATATTTTTGAGAAATGTTGTATAAAAATTAGATTTTGAAAATTGGAATTATAATACTTGGATTATAACTGAATTTATGAATAGATATTTATTTTCTTTATAATTATAAAATTATTTAAATGAATTTTCTTTTATAAAGAGAATTAAAAATTAATTTTCTAAGTAATGAGATTATTTCATTGCATTTATATAATTGTGAAGCTTTGAAAAATAATAATTTTGGGAAAAGAAATGAGTTTTGAATGTGATATATTCTTTATTTTTGCATAATAAATTTTATTAACGGAAATTATTTTAGAGGAAATAAGTAGTTTGAAATTTTTTTAGGACCTCTTATTTAGAAAATCCTATTGGTATTATTTTAAAAGAAGCCAAAGAAATTTTTATTTTGATAAATTAGTGTTCAAAAATGGTTCAAAAGAGTTTGGAAGTAAGTAAAGATTTTACATTTTGATTTTGAAATTTAATAATAGAGAATTGGAAATAGTTTGAGTTGAAATCATTTTTGGGAAGAATATTATAATTTAAAGTTGAGTTTAAAGTAATACTTGGATTATAAACATCTTTTATTGTATATTTTAAAGGTATTAGAGATGGATTTCATATGGTATGAAATATTTCGAAAATGAGTTTGATGATTTTGAAATAAATAAAGGTTTAGAAGAAGAATTTCTTTGTAATTAAATAAGAGGTTTTAAAGTATTAAAGTTTGGTATTTAATAAAGATTTTTGGAATAAAATGAGAATTTCATAATATAAAACCTCTTGAAATCTTATATTAATGTTCGAAGTTTAAGATGGAGATTTTGGAAATGTGGATTTTTAATATAACCCCCTCTAATTTATAATTTATTGAATGGTGTGAAGTTCAATATGACGAGAATTTTGGGTAAATTGGTTAGTAACACTGGATGGTATCGGATGTTTGGTAATACTTATCTAATTACTCCTTTGACTCATTGTAGGGAATATATGATTATGATGGATTTGTTTATGTGTAACGAGGAATTTAAATAAATGGATTTATAATACCATTTGATATGGGACTATCGGTATTCCCTGATTATTTCTTGGAATTGTTATGTAGAATAATATATGTGGTTGAGTGGGATTCATTGACATTTAGTAAATGGGCGAATAGTATCAAGGGTATTAGAAGCTTGAGCAACTATTTACTTCATTACCTCTTGAATGTGATTGACACTCATATATAAGGTATGGTAGATACGTGTTACCGTTGTTGTATACCAGATGGTTTTGTATGTCTATTGGCTACGTGCCAATTTTGGGCTGTGTGATGTTTATCCAGAGAGACTAGAGTCCATCCTAGTTGGCTAGTTGTGAGGTTGTGCCATGGATCTATGGCATCACCTTATTATACGTGTTGTGTGTTAATGTCTAGATCATGTGATGATATGCCCCGATGCAACACTAACCAAACAGTCTATTACCACTAGATAATAGTCCTATGACCAAAGTATATAGATGGACATAGAGTCACGATGTTGGGAGTAACTATGACTATAGTGAGTGCTGTATATTATCCCCAAAAGTTTGTTGTGTGCCATGAGGCTCCGATCTGGAATATGCGATTTAAGATATATACATACATATGATACCATAATTATAACACTGACTTGATTATGTGTCAATTGATAGTGATTTCCGTTTGTTTTATGAGTTTGTTGGAAAATGATAATGTGATATTAGGTTTTTCACACTATATGCTATGTTTTATTAATGGGTGTTACTATTGGATGTTTCGATGCATGGATGTCATATTTAACCCATGTGACGAGCTATTTCTTTAAAGATTGTTTTGTGGATGGTATGATATATGTAATACACTTAAGATGTTCACACACATTTATGAGATATATTTGTCACACCATTCCAGTTGTTATTATATATTGACATCTACATTCTAGACATAGTCTGACCCGCGTATTATTTATATAATATTCAGGTTAGCCTATGACATTATAGGTTCAAGGACGAAGTGACCAGCTTTTGATCATTGAGCATAGACATGGATAGTTATATATACATTATAGAGTTGAGTATCATTTTGTATATTTGTAAGTGCATGTGCTCATGTGATGTTGAGATGTATATATATTAGACATGCTATGCATAATTTTGATGACAGCGAGCATCGACTCTTTTATATTGACCCACTAAGGCATGCATATATTTTCTATTTTATATTAATGCTATGTCGTTGACTCTGTGTTCTATGTTATTTGTTTTATATTGTGTACTGTTCTATCCTGGAACACATGTGTTTATTGCCTTGTGTCAATACTGAGTACGTATAGTGAGTTGTTTATTAGATTTCTGAATACGTACAAGTATTAACCTAAGGGAATATTCATGTTTGAGAGCCCAATATCACCTCATTCTCCACATTATAAGACATTATTTCCTAGTAATACTCTTTGGTAGTATGGATATAGAGGTGGGGTGTTACATTTCATCACAAAGTAAAGCGCTCAATACACCAAAAATAATTTATAATATCCAATAAGAAGTTTCATTACAAAAACGTGCCACGCTCGGTCAACCCATTAGCAAAAGCACAAAAAGACCTGCAACTCCATTGCTTACAGGGATGGGAGGTGTCCAGTGATTTGGCAGTCGTCATAAAATACCAACTGCTTATCTACCAACAAGGGATCGTCAGCGTCTGTCTCGCTCGACCCACTTGTCAAGGAGGTGATCTACTTGACAATCAAAATTGTAGAGTGAATCCTCCTAGTCATCATCGTCTTTGTCGACACCTCACTGCAGACCTCATCGTATTGCTCCAAAGAGAGGAAGCTGACTAAGAAAGGGAGATGATAATTAGCAGTAAAAATAATCTTCACCATTTTTTTAGCCTATCATTCCACAATTCATCTAAGGCGTCCTTCTCCTTCGCAAGATCGTCTCGGGTTACATACTACATGTGCTGCTGCAACCTCTCCCTCATCTCATCTGCCTCCTTATGGCTCGCCTCCAGGTCCTCCCATAGCTGCCAAAGCGCCGCCCCTAGTTTCTTCACATCCTTCGTCCACTCCCTAACGGCGATATCCCCAGTCTTCTTGGCTACGTGCCGAGAACCTTCCACCTATAGAGTGCGCCTTATACACTTCCCGACCTTTTTCTCAATGTCTAAAGCCAGCCTCTTGAGCTCTCCCATCAACCCTTTTGCTCATTGGCAAGCGGCCATTCCATCGTCTACCTATTTCCTCAAGGCCTACAGACCTGTATGAATGTGAAGAGCTCGCAGTGTGACCTACATAATGAACCTCATGTTAAGTTAAAGTAAAATGTTACAATGGAAAGAAAAACTATTAAGTTTGGGGATCCTTACCGGGTAGACATTCGTTAGTTGTGTGTCTACCATAGCCCCAAAAGAATTGGTTTCTCTACACGATCTGGCCCGACTCCTATTAGCCAGGGCCTCCGAGGCCACCTCGACCATTGAATGCATCTATAGGCCGGTCTTACTATCCTCCTTGACCATCCTCAAAATGAACGACCATAAAACATCATATTTCGAGTCCCCTAGTAGAGGCCTAACAACCTCCAATTCCCTTGATAATTTGTAAGCCGACCCACTCCTAGCACCTTCTAGCTCAACAACACGAGCCCTTTTCAAGCACCTCCTCTCCTCCTCCATCTCAGCCTTGTTTTGGTACGCCTCCACCAAAGACTACTCCGGTAGTGTTAGATCATGCAAGGGGAAGACAAGTCCTCCTACTTGAGATGGCAAGGAACCAGTTGGCATATGCTGTTGGGCACCGATGTTCGGTAGCTATTGTTGGAGTTCGTGCTTGTGCGGATTGCAGATTAGGGCTTCGCTATATGGTACCCTCCATTGCAGTGAATTGAAGATTTGCTGCCAAGTTAAGACGAACCATTGTGAAGCACAAACAAGGAAGAAAGTTAGAAGAAGTTTGTGGAAAAAATAAAGTAAAATCATGCTAAGGTAAGCTACCCTTTTTAGATTGGTCTCTCGACCGACTTCTAACTAAAGGTAAGAATAAAGACTCTATGTTGTTGCTACTAGATTGTGCCCAAGCATAAATACTTTGCACTTTCTTAATTACTGATTCATTTCTGACATAGTCTACCTTATGTTCTACATACAATGGGGAAACACAGTCGTATGGAAAGTCTATGAGAAGGTACTAGACAATACTGCTCTAAGACTCTAGGTTTCTCCTATCCCCCTCATGGCTCTTTTAAGGAATCTAGTATTTAAAGGAGAAGAAGAAAAGAAAGGGAATGGTATGAAGTCGAAGAAAGGCGATACCGCCGTAAAGAACAAAGGGGTTCGTGTGACGTCTCCGAACGCAACTACAACTCCTGCTGCTAACAACAACCACACTCATACTCTTCTCGACATCATCAATCCTCCCATCCTGATCTTCCTTTATCCACTTAACCTCTTACTACAACTATCATAGAATGACCTATGTCTTTAATCTCAGCTCCTCATCAATCCAAATCAATCAACCCAGCTTCTTCTTTAAGACCCCATAGGGATGAGAAAGAAATCACTTCTTGTTAGACTTCTCCTCCACCTTACCCCGAAGGCCAATCTAGAGCTCCCGTCACAAAAATGCAGGTAGCAGTTCCTAACTTCTGCCTGGAAGTAGTCAAATTCGATTGTGACATCAAAATCTCCCATTAAGTTACGCGAATGAAGGTCTTGATAGACATCGTGAGGTGGTAGTGCTGCTGTTTCAGTGGAAGAAGCTTGCCAAGGGCCTCTCGGGTGTCAACAAAGCAAACTAGCTGATCAGTTGAAGTTTCGGAAGCCAAAGGGCCAACCACCCTTGTATTTGCAAAAATTACAAGAAAGAACTGGCTAAGCTGCTAAAGGAGAGATATAAAAAGGCCAAATCTACCCAAGATCCACAATAAAGGTTGAGCGAACTATCAGCTACTCAAACAACCAAAAGTCTAGTTCCCAACGAGCAGCCGAGGAAGGCATACGCCTATGGTGAGAACTTGAAAAGTATTAAGGCCCAAGTGGCTCAAAAGGTTGAGCTCTAAACTAAAATCGATAAGCTTGGAGTCGAACTAAAGGCTGAAAAAGATTCCAAGGTGCAGGCGCAGAGCTTATCTAAAAACCAAGCTGGGCAACATTGAAAGAAAATGCAGAACTCAAGGCCAAAGCTGCTCGTAATGAAGAAGAAACAGAAGCCATACTCCTTCAGTTTTCACAAATGTCATCGAGAGGAAGAACTTGAAATGATTGGGAGCTGGCTACTTCGTTAAGCTGGCCGAAGCTTATGAGAAAATTCTAAATAGGGCCTGAAATGCTGGCCATGACGTTGATGAGGAAATGTGTAACACCCCATAAATTAATAAATAAACAATTAAGCAATTAATTATGAAGTAAGAAAGTGAGATAATTTAAAAGAGGGTAAATATGTGTACAACATTTTATTTACTTATTATGCTTGGATGAATCAATTGACACTAGGAAAATCCTAATTGAGAATCTAAATCAATAAGAATTAAATGCTACCATTAGGGCTAACAAGTTATGAGAAAATGGGATAGTGGGCCAATAGCCTAAATTACCCTTTTTAAAGTAGAAATAACCACCTCCCTCGTTCCCTTTTCTTTTACAATCAAAACTTAAAGCAAAAGCTTGAGCTCTTTGATCGTGCTTGCAGCCTAAACAAGAAGAATGTTCCCTATGTTTTCTTCCTTATATTCCTCATGATGTATGATAATTCGGTCATTGCTTTGATTTTTCTTGTTTAATTGGTATAGGGTATTAAATATGGGGATAAGGATATCATGTTAGAAGATGGTTTCGATTGTAGAATTTGTCCTTGAGAAGGTAAATGGTTATAAATTGATTAAGACCCATATATGGAGAAAATTGGTTGGTTTTAAGTAATAATATTATACATGATTAACCTACTATAGAAAACCAGGAAAAACTAGGTAGTTTCCAAAGGAAAGTTAGGTCTAGCCGAAGGGTTGTGATTGAGAACTGGAAGGTAAATAGTTGATAACCGAAAGGTTATATAATTAAAGAGTATAATTAATTATGGGGTTGTAGACTAGATCCACATTTTATGCTAAACGTGTCGATATAGGGCATAAAATGGTAATAAAAGACTAAGTCAAGTGAATCAAAAGTCGACAGATACAAAGCTAGTATCAGACATGTAGTCGACAGTTCCCAACTTGTATCGAAGGACTATGCCGAGGGTGTTAGAGGTGACTGAAGGATAAAAAAATCTAAGTCCTAGGATTAAAAGTCTTAAGTATGAAAGCTAAGGTTGGATAAACCAAGGATTCTAGCCAAGGGCCTAGGGCAGTCGACAGTTAAGTAGGAATTATGGGAAGTGGAAGGGATTTTAAAATTTTAAAGAGTTAATTTCATAAATCACTGAAAATAAACTATAACATGCTTCCTTTGATGAGAACAAGAATGGTGACTATCGAGAGTAGCATAAACTTGAAGGAATGTGAAAACCAAAACTAGCAACTTCCAAAGATATTAGGGTATGATAAGGCACAAGGTAGCCGAGATAGGAACCTAAGACATTGACGATAATATGACAGTCAGTAATGATAATCAAAAGATGATTAGTTGAAATAGTAACTTAATAAGTATCTAAGTGAGAAGCCTAATAGTCGAGGGTTAGGTAACAAATTTAGTAGTAAGGCCAGTGTGGCATTTGATACTGAATACGAAGGAGTAAGGCCTTTATGGCTTCTGAAACTGATAGCGAAGAAGTAAGGCTTGTATGGCATCCAAAGTACAAAAGCAATCAGTGTAAGGCCAAAGTGGAAACCAAGGAAAAGGTGGATGACATAAGGCCTGAGGTAGCACTCTACAAGCCAAAAGAGAAAGCGTAATGCGTATGTGGCAACCAAAATCGAAAGCGACATAGGTATAAGGCATGTATGGCAACCTAAGTACAAAAGCGTTGGTGTATGGCCTGAGTGCCGACCAAGAATGTCGTGGTGTAAGACCTTAGTGGAAGTCTAGAAATAGTGTAATAATGTATATAACATAAATTCATAAGGCTTTAGTGGTAGCTTAACAGTGGTCTTCAATGATGTATATCGCTGCCTCAAAAATACGTAAAGCCTTAGGAGTAGACAAGGGTAAGGTATGTCGGTACAATGGAATACTGTAATTTCTTTGTGATGTGAACTAAGGGAATGCTTTTGGTTATGGAATCATGGTGGTGTAGGCACTTAGTAATCAACTTACAACTTAAACCCACTATTTAATCAAATAAATTATTGCTTTGGAAACTGTGGGGAAAGCCCATTTCGCATGTTGGCTGCATGATCTCACAATCTCGTATGCTTTGGGGTAATATGTTATTCATGCCAAACTCTATGTTTAACCCATGTTTTTATTCTTGTTTTCCCTATAAACTTATGGGTACTCATTCGAGTAGGCTAAGTTTATGGATTTAGGCAGATTGCTTTTGGGATAGTTGAATAATGCAAGCCGAAGAAGAAGCAGGAGACATTAGCGTTATATTTAGTTTGTTTTCGCTATATCAAGTGATAGTTCCCACATCATCATATGTAGGACAGTAATAACTATATGTACTATATTTTTTTACCTCGTATGGGCATGACTTTGGGTTGTAAAAATAATTGTTAAACTAAATCTGTAAGGATGTGTTTCATTGTTTATGTCTGCTCTATTTACCTAAAACTGTATATTATAACTGATCTCATATCTGTCACCGAAAGATAATTCCAAGTTGTGTACAACACATTGAGGTTCCATCTTTGGGTTTTGCGATGAGGGATGTTATAAATGATCAAAAGTGAGCTTCTCGATGAGGAACATTTGGCGGCCCTAGAAGAGGGTAGGAAAATTATGGCCGAAGAGGCAGCAGCCGAGAAGCAAGTGCCTACGAATCTCTTCCTGGTCCAGGTTCTTTACGATGTGCAGACAACACTTCTATCATTCCAAAAAGAGGCTCAGGTAGAGACTACTACTTCCGCGGTGACTATTCCAGAGGCTGTCACAACCAAAACACTTGCACTTGACTCTCTTAATGCTGCCACCTCCAAAAGTTAGAGCCCCAACATTCCTGCTTTTGCTCCTCCGATAATTCCACCCTCTATCTTTGGATCCCAAAACTCTTGAAGAGGCGGAAATTTCCAAAGCTTCTTTAAAAGGATCTTCACCCCAAAGGTGTATCTCTAACGACTCTGGTCTTTAAGAGGCTTTAGCTCCCGCTTGAAGATGTCACTAACTTTTATCATTCCATCTGCAAACTTGTAGGTTCCATCACTACCTCCACCACCATTCATTCATGACTTGGGTCCCAATGCTATCACAACTACATCCACCATCGTTACCACCACATTCGTCTCAACAACAATTCCCTTTAATTCTGGCCTCGATACCGATTCAAAGAAGATAGAGGCGGTGGAGGGCCTAGAAGAGGTTGATGTATCCATTGATGAGGAAGTAACAATTATCAGTGAAAAGGGACCCGAATTTACATCTATAGCAGAGAGGCTAGCACTAGATATTTCAAACATCAAAGTCAAACTTGAACCAGACATAGAGAAGCCCCGGGCTGATTTAAGCAAATTAACTTCCATCCCTAAGATTCCTTCTCTCAAGGTATAACAACCCTCAAGCTATGTTGTTGATGCTTCTAAAGCCTCTCCCAATGCATTTGAGAAGTCTGAGAATCCCGTATACTAGACCACTGAGGAAGAGGTTTCCCTTCAAAGAAAAGCTTCCTAGCAACAACCCGCATATTTAACAATAATATATTTAAATGGTTAATTTAAATATCAGGTCGTTATTGAACTGGAAGTCTAAAATGTGACTTTTTGCACACGGTTGAATTAGAACTTGAGACCACTTCCGTTGAGTCCGGATCGATGTTGTGAATTTGAATGAGTATAAGGTTAGATATGTTTGGAGTTTGGAATTTATGGAAATGAATAGTGTCGGATGGAGAGAATTGGGGCTTAGCACCATTACTTTACTATATGTGGCTAACTCTCTTCAATATCTCTCATTCACTTCTCATTCACATTCATTCCTTCTCCTCTTTCTCTAATAGTCTCCTAATCCTCTCTTAATCACCTTCTAATTCCTTAACCCTAACACACCTAAATAAAATTCCTAAATTCAAATAAAAATCACAGTAATTCCTCTCTTTAAATTCTCTACTAAACCAGCGAAGGAATTAGCTTGAATCAGATTTTGGAGAGAGATCTCAACTTTAAAGTTAGCATGGAGATTGGTTTTGGTGATTAGAGCTTGATTTAGGGAAAGATAAGGTAAGTGAGACGATTCTCCTTATCAATTTATTTGTTATACCCCATATTTTCATTTATTGCTTAATATTGAATCCTATAAAGTTATTTGAAGAATGATCGGGTTAGTTTAGACTTGTATTCATGTTATAAACATGTTTCCATTAGCTAATTAATTGTTTAAGACCCTGATACTATGTTTTGAAAATAGTTAGTAAGCCCTAGATTTGATTTGAGCAAATTAGGTGATTGTTTGTGATGTTATTGTTTGATTTGGGATTAATTAACTAGTGCAATTATGTGCACATCATTAGAAGATATTAATTAATCCACTCAAACTGATTTGCAAAAAGGTTAAAAACTAATTAAGGAGTTTAGGAGTTCTACATCCCTCACTAAAGTAATTAAGGACCCTATAATTCTTAATTAGTATTTATAGAATGGTTCCATGATTTTGTACACGAAGTATATATTTTATAAAATGGATATGGGATTTTATAAAATAGTAAAAAAGCTGAAAACTTGATTTCTTTTATTAAGTGATTAAGTATTTTAAAGGCTACAAAGTGATTGTAAGCTGTATGACATTTTATAAATGGTTTATGATTTCATAAAATGATATAAAGAGATGTTCCACTCTTATTATTGGAAAGATTACTAAAGCAAGTAATATTTGAACAAGAAATAGTTGAATTTCCTACTAGATATATGTATTTGTGTACGTGCATAAGTGGGTGCACGTATATGTGTATTCAGAGTTAAGCAACGATCGAAACAACTCTAGTGTTTGTGTGAACATGTGTGCATAGGCGTGCACGAATGAGTGTATCGACACATGTATGAGCTACACACAAGGAAAATAAGAAATTCAAGTTGTGTGAATTCATGATTTGAAGTCTTTAGATTGAAGAGAATTTTTCCACAATCGAAATGGAAGAAATGACAAGTCATTTGGAGCTACGGATCAAAAGTTATGGGTGTTTGAAGGTTTATTCTGCCCATAATAGGCATCCAAACGTCTGACCCAATGTCTTAGACATCTAGATAAGCCCTGGGAACAAACCACAACATATGTAAGATGTTTGAACCAAAATTTCAGACATCTAGTAGATGTTGCAGACGTCTGACAACCTGCTGTTTGATTTTTGTCGATTGATCGATCAATCGAAATTTGAAAATGCGATAACTTCCGCACACAGACTCTGATTAAGGCGCCGTTTGAACCAATGTTCATTATTTTTCAATGCTACCATATGGAAAATTTTGGTAGGTTTTGTAGTACTTTGATTTTGTGGCCTACGTAGGACCCACCCCAGCACGTGTTCCAACAACCTTAGATTTTGATGTAGATCGAGAGGATATACGGGGAGAGTATGATGATATTGGGGTTATGCAATCGATGTGGAATGCGATTTGGATTATTATGGGGTTTTTATTAGAGTTCTCTGATGGGTTTTAAGTCATGGAGACCGGAGCTGTGTGTAGTGATCCTATATAATTTGTGACGATAGCGGGCTGGAACATGGAGTTCCGCAGCAGCGAGTCATCCACAATTTCGATGATAGTGGGCTAGGACATAGAGTTCCCCAATAGTGAGTCATTTAGGTTTTATATGATAGCGGGATGAGACTTAGAGTTTCTCGGTAGCTAGTCATATACAATTTATGATAATAGCGGGCTGAGATATGGAGTTCCTCGGTAGCGATTCATCTACGATTTCGATGATAGCTTGTTAGGACATAGAGTTCCCCAGTAGCTCGTCATTTACGATTTAGTCTTAGTAGTAGTGACCATACACATTTTGGCATACCTATTTGGTTTTAGCCTTATGGATTATACGCGTTAGGCATATCTTATTGATCTTAGCAGTAGGGATCATGGCTTTGGGATCATGGTTTGATCATTGGAACGACCCAAAATTTCAATCATTTGAATTTGGAATATTTAATTGATTTTAAATATTGAAAAGTTAATTTTATAAGTTAAATAACTTGAATTTCAAATATAACGATTTGTTTAATGCTTAAATTCTTAGAAATTTAATATTTGAAATTGTTTAAAAAATTTAAATCTTGAATTTAATATGAATGAAAATGATTCCAAAAGTTGATTTAAATTCTATTTGAATAAGTAGGAAGATAGTAAACTTTTAAATTGGATTTAAAAGTGATTAAACTGATTTCAGAAATTATTCGTTTTAATTAACGTGTAAAAATAGCCTTCCAGGGAACTGTCATGGATTTCAGCAAAACCAGTTTCATTGGATCTGCAATAATGAATTATTATATGCTGTCGAATTTCGTGGCGATGGGTCGTATCATTAGGTCGTGTGAGTTCGAAAGCCGTAGAAATTAATTTAAGGAATTTAAATTAATATAATTTAATTTTGAAAGTTAACTTCTATATATGATGGAATTGGCTTCTGATATATATTCTATTATGTCCGGAATAGAGGTATAACATATAGAATGTCAAGCGGCACGCTTCGTTTGGAGTTCGAAATTTTGGCGAGTGAATAGTGCCGTGAAAATTTTCTATATAAGGACATCAACTTTCTTTCATTTGCAAAATCTTAACCTTAAAAGCTTCAACCGCTATTAAACATTATCTCAATCCAACGCCATTGATTCACGGCGAGCTAGGAGCAAAATAGCCGAAACGTTCAACATTAAAGTTGCAGAGCTTGACTCCGCGAGTTCATCTATATAATCTGATTGTCAAAGCGTCAATGATGGGAGCTGTGATTTTGCTGCGTTCTTGAGAAGGTGTATGGGTTTCAGTGTGCGCGCGCGTGCGTGGCGAGGTGGCAGCGGCGGTAGGTGGTGGCGGCAGGCGCATGGCAGCGGCGGCGCAGGCCAATGGCGATGGTGAACTTTGGTTCGCGATCTTCGATTTTAAAAAAAAGAAAAAAGAAAAAAATATCGCTTGGAAATCACAAACGTGGGAAGATGGAGGGGGAAGGTTTAATTTAAAAATTTAATTAATTAAGTTAACTAATTTTTAATTATCTCGTATATTCGTTAATTCGTTAGTTTTTCGTACGAGGTCCAAATCGAGCGCGACGAGTTGCATTGTGATCGTATCAGCGAGTACTACGATATGGAGTTGGATTGGATGGATTCAAAGTTAGTGAAAATTTTGGGTTAAATTGAACGACTATTCAATTTTAATTCAAACCCGAGCATTTTGCGATTTCTGGAATTTCTGTGAGTTAACTCACCTCTCTAGCCCACTTATATCTTTATATAAGTGTGGATAATTTATTTATGCTGTTTGTTGCTTGTTTGGATGATATACTATATTTATTACTTGGTTTGGATATATTCCCGCCTCTTGGAGCGGATGAGACCATATTATGTTCTCGTGTATAAGCAGATAACTCTTTGTATATGATCTAGCATTGAAGTGGTTGATATATATTTATGGTTATATATTATATATGATACAGGGGGACAGGTTGGATAGATCCAATAGGATTTCTAACACTGTTGATTTTACTTTTCATATATTTTGATATATGACGTGTTGGATGCCATTTGATGACATGGATTGTTTTGCTTATTTAGTGCTATGGTAGTACTTGGCCATATTTTTAGTATTTTGAAATACTATAAAATAGTGATTTTGAGCTGAAATGATTTTCAAGTTGATTTTGGAAGTATATAAGTTTTAATAATTTTTAAATTAAAAAGGAATGAATTTTGTTTTTATACAAATAAAAAGTATGATTTTTATTGTTATAAGAATATAGTTTTGTGTGAAATATTTTCAAATGAAGATTTTTGAATAGTTTATATAAGGATTTATAAAAGTGATATTTTATAAATAAAGAAATGGATTTATGTTCGGAATTTATAAATATTTTGAAAATGGATTTGAAATTTATTTGGTAAATGGATTAATAAATAGATTTTATAAATAAATTAGATTTCGAAAGAAATGGATTTATAAGTGGCTTTTGATAGTAAAATGAGTTTTATCAAAGAATGATTTATAAATAGAATTTTATAAATAAAGAGATTTTATAAAATAGAAGTTTTATAAATATAAAGGGAATTTATAAACATAGTTATATAAATATAGAATTGATTTATATTGAGATTTAAAAACGTATTTTTATATAAAGGAAATATATTCAAGTTTGTAAAAGATAAATAATCTTTTAGAAGGAATGTTTGAAAGTAATATTTTGATGGAGTTAATGGTTTTAAAAGTAATTTTTCTTTTAAAAGTAACGTTTTGGAAAATAATAATTCCAATGGAATTTAATAGTTTTGAAAAAATGATTTAAAATGTGATAAGTATCGAAAACATAGACTTCAACATTCATTGTGGTAATAGACGTTTTCGGGGAAATATGGAAGGCATGAACTATAACACTATTGTTATAGTAACTGATTTCCGAAAGAAAATGTTTTATATAGTAAATGAGATTTATATATAAAAATATATATACACTAGTGTTTTGGGTTGTCATAACAATGTTTTACGCAACATTCGTTTTGACCAAATAAATTGTGTTTTGACCTTCCATTGTGAAATACATGAATTGGTTCTTATGATCGTACTAAAGGCTTGGTGGTATATGAGCATTGCTTAACACCCATTCGGAGGCATATGAACTTAGAAGTGTACGGTTATAGAAATCTATTTGGCGTGTCTCCGAAATGGTAGTGTTATTATATACCACTAATATAAGTATATGGAAATATTTTTTAATATCAAAAGATTGAAATGGTTTTGCAGATTTATCTTTTTAAAAGATAATTTAAAGTAAATATTTATAAATTGATTTAATTAATAAAAGATTTATTAAATGGGCCTAGTGATTGCTTATGTGCTAGATATTGTTTGTTACTTTGATAGTTAAATAACCGACTATCAAACTTTACCATTTTTGTGTTCCTTGACTTGATGTGGGAACTGATTAGTCGTGCACTTAGCACGAAGCTGACTGAGTATGCTTGATTATTGTTTGGATTAAGAATGCTGATTCGAGTGGTGCGGAGTGTCTATGGTACTCCAATTTACCAGGCTTTCTTCTTGGTCAAAGGATAGCAAGTTGAGAGTTGGAAACGTGATAAGTCTACGAGACTTGGTTTCTATATGAGGTTGAGGGCCTCTTTATCATTGTTGGTTCGGAGAAGCCGGGGTTGGATTTATCATAGAACCATTTCAGACCAATGTATGCGTTCGGAAGTGCAGGTTTATGATGATGATTTTGAAGACGGAAATCTTTATGATGCAGGACTACTTGCCACTAGACCCGCGATGCATATTATATAGTGGAAATTAGGGAGGCATCCCTATCATACTTTCATATTGTAAAGCGGGCCCTTGTCAAAGTTTCATTATAAATCCGGTCTCTATTTTCTAGAAACAAAGAAAAATTATTGCTGAAATATCAGCAACTTTTATAAATAAGTGCTAATATTTCAGTAACTTTACCTATCAAAGTTTCATTGTAAATCTGGTTCCTATTTTCTAGAAACAAAGAAAAATTATTGCTGAAATGTCAGCAACTTTTATAAATAAGTGCTGATATTTCAGAAACTTTCATACACTGTGTTCACAGTGTACATAAATGTTGCTGAAATGTCAGCAACTTTTATAAATAAGTGCTGATATTTCAGCAACTTTCATACACTATGTTCACGGTGTACAGAAAAGTTGCGGAAATGTCAGCAACTTTTATGAAAAGTTGCATCATGCTCTGCAATAATCGTGAATAAAAAACAAGGACCTAATTTACACTGAAATTTAGTGAAGGACTTTTCATGTATTTTGAACCTTAATAAGGACTTGTGCCAAAAATACCCTATTATATATACATATTGTGGCAGTGGTGCTTCGTTATGAAAATCTACGATATGCAAGGACTTCTCACTACTAATCCTAGAGGTAATTCCTGACAGGATGTGGTAGGAGAGTGCCTTCGGTTTGTCCTGTTCCTGGACAACTTGTATGCACGTATGTTTGACATTGCATTTCTAATTACATTAATTGATCTCTATGAACGTATCATTTGTTTGGTGGCGGAGAAGGCAACTTCTCTTAGCTTAACACCCTTTCCTAAGATGTACGAGCTCAGAAGTTATGGGTTTGTAGAAATCAGTTGTGTGATTATGGTAATTGCAATTAGGCATTCAAAGTGGAATGTGCTATGTGAAAGGTAATCGTTACCTCGATCCTCATCACCCAGAAATGACAGAAACATGGTAGAAGTGACAGGACTATGTGTGTCACTCCCATGAGGATATGGTCATCACCTTTCTAGATTACTCTCTTATGTCGAGTTTGTTGTCTATGATGTGGCCACAGATAGGTTCAGAACAACCGGGGTGATTCCATATTCGGTTCTATCCAGCGAAGGGTATGCCGGTTTTGTGTCGGTTTAGGCGTTCAGTATTTGGACCCTAGGTACATTTTTCTAGAGGTGCACTGTCGGAAGGTAGTCCTTACTTGTCATTTATATCTAATCAATTCTCCAATATGTGCCTGCCATTTTGTCTGTATAACCTACTATGTAGTTGGTATGCTAGAATTTAGTAATGTAACAATTTCGGCTATGATTAATATTATTTGTATACTAAACACTAATATAATATCAGACGGTTTGATATAAATGTTTTGGTTACCGTAAGGTAAAAACCCGTCCATGTTTATGTGCAGTGTGGTCTTATGAGATACTTTTATTTTGATAAAGAAAAGTTTTGATAACTTTAAAATAAATTTGAGATGTGTTTTCTCATACTGGTTTACCACACCGATCCTGGCGTTCTTCCCTTTCAATGCTTGGGTCAGACCGAGCATATTTACAGATTTAGATTTGGTGCTTTAAAGTTTAAGTAGACGAGCTGGAGATCTTTTGGTCGCATTCATGTATATGTTATTTTTCGCTATACTTTTGTTGAAATTATCAGCATTTGTATGGACATGTTGTTACAACTGTCCAGGCTGATGATTAGTGATTTGTTGATGTACTCTGATGTATGTATGAATATTATATTATAGTTTCTCTTTTGTAAAGGGTATTGATATTATATTATATGTCGTTCCACTGCAATTGTGAGATTCTGTGTTGTTTTAGTTTCTCTTTCTCTTCTTCTTCTCTCCACTTCTCCTTTCTTCTTTCTTTCCCATAACAATCGAGCTTTCTGACACTTGGATTTGCAGCAAGTGAATACCGATGATATATTACTATCGATTTTCGAGGGTCAAAAATTCCGGTTCGTTACACATGGTATCAGAGCTTAGGATTGTGCGAACTCCTAGGCTTTGGTTGGGTACTCATTATAGATAGGGTCAGTAATTCCCTAGAATGAGTTTAAGTGTATTAGAGATATGAGCGCATATTTGATAGTGATTATAAAATTAATTTATATTGTGTTAATTTATCTGTTGAGTGACTTATAAATTCTGGTCCGGATGTGGGATGCCATGTTATCGATAGGGGCTTCTAAACGTTAGAACAAAGCAAACCGACGTAGTGTTGTTTTAAAATTGGGTAAATGAAATAATTTTATCTTGATTATATTTTACTATATATATAAAGGAATATATTTTTTAGAAATTATTATATTTATATATATGGTGTGTTTAGTTTTTAGTGAATGATAATATTTGATTATTATCATTTGTTGTTTGTTGTTTGTGTTCTAATAAAAGTTATTATTATTATAATATAAACTAAGACAAACAATTAAGAAATGGTTTTATATAACCAAGTGAAATTGTATTTAAGGAAAATTTATAATTTATAATTTGATATAAAAAAGAATTATGTATATATATATGATTTTAAAATAATCTGAAAAAATACTCGGTGTTTAAATTATGGAAGTTGTTATTTAAGTATTTTGCTGAAAACATAAGAAACTAAGTTTTATAACTTAAAATTTTTAACAATTAGTGAGTTAAAACAAATTTTAAATTTGTTGAATATGAATGTTAAGAAAAGAATGTCTAAAATTTAACTTAAGTTAAATAAAATGAATTTTGAAATGGAATTTAACTTAAGCAAAGTTAAATGAAATTGAAATTGATTTGTAATGAATTAATGAAATGAACTAATGAAATAAGTTAGTGAAATGGATATGAACTTGAGTTATAAAATGAAATTCAACTTAAGTTGTAAAGTGAAAATAAACGTTAATGGTTGTATAAAATGTTTATAAAAAAAATTAAGTAATGGTTTTATGAAATGGTTTATAATTGATATTAGTATTGAAAAAAACACTAAGTAATAATTAAATGTGAATAAAGCAATATGAATAATGAAAATGAAATGAATGTGAATAAAAAGAATGGGATATAATAAGAAACCAATTGGAATAAATACATAAGTTGTATGTATATTATTTTATTCGCATAACCATTTGGTCCAGATTCGAATATATGATTTCGAGGTGATTTACACCGATCTGAGTTAGGACTTTTCACTCGATTCTTAACGATGAACACTGAATATGGATTTTTGATTGATTTTGATATTCTCTATCATAGTGTATGGCTATGGAAGGAGAATGGTGGTTTCTAATCAAGGAGCCGGATCTGAGTCGGCACTAGAGTGGTCGTGTGAACGATACTAGTTCGAAAATGAAATTATGAGATCGAGTGAGCGATTGATTATGGTTTTGCATACGGATGATATATGTACATCGTACGGGTTTAATAAATCAAATATTGACATTGTAAAATGCAATTTGTTATGGTTATGAATTAATTGAATGGATATTATTTGTTTTATGCTTTCTCTTATTACATTTGCTATATTTGCATATAGTTATTGTATTAATACATGTAATATGTTAATAACTTTCCATATACTCCTTCTCATTGGTTATTAAGTTATTAGTAGGTACGGATGGTGTATGCTTTGCATTTGGAGCTCGCTTTTGCATTATATTGCTTCTATATGCTTGCTAATACTAATAAAAGGTACACATCTTGGATTACATATCGTATTTTTATATCGTTCCCTACGGGATGCCTTATCCTTGAAGATGAAATGTATATTTATGATTATATATATATATATATATTGTAAATTTTTCCCATCGAACCACGCAAAAGAGACGCTGGTGAATTTTTTTGTAAATTTAAGGCTTTAGAAATTTTTTGAGAATTTTGAAAATAATATTGATAATTAAAATTTGGATTTTGGTTTTATAACTTGGAATGGTATTAGTTGGGTTTTGGAAATTTAATTATGAATTTAAAGATTTAGAAAATGTGATAACCAAAATTTTCACTAATTGATTTCAAAAAGGTAAAAGATTTAAAAGAATTTGGTAATCTATTTCAACTAATTGTTTTTGAAAAGTTAATGGGCTTGGGGCATTTTCCTTACCTTGGTAATTTTGGTGACGAAATTCTTTTTTGTGGGGAGAATGTAACGACCCAGAATTTCAGTGATTTAAATTTGGAATATTTAATTGAACTTAAATATTGAAAACTTAATTTTATAAGTTAAATAACTTGAATTCAAATATAGTGATTTATTTGATAATTAAATTATAAAATATTTAATATTTGGTATTATTTAAAAAATTTAAATCTTTAATTTAATATGAATGAAAATGATTTTGAAAGTTGATTTGAATTCTATTTGAATAAGTAGGAAGATAAGAAACTTTTAAATTGGATTTAAAAGTGATTAAACTAATTTTGAAAATTATTCGTTTTAATTAACGTGTAAAAATAGCCTTTCGGGGCACTGTCTTGGATTCGAAGAAACTGGTTTCATTGGATCTGTAATATTGAATTATTATATGCCATCGAATTTCATGGCGATCAGACATATCGTTTGGTTGTGCGAATTCGAAACCAGTAGAAATTAATTTAAGGAATTTAAATTAATATAACTTGATTTTAAAAGTTAACTTCTATATATAATGGAATTGACTTCTGATATATATTCCATTGTGTTCGGAATAAAGGTATAACATATAGAACGTCAGGCGACACGCTTCATTTGGAGTTTGAAATTTTGGCAAGTGAATAGTGCCGCCAAAATTTTCTATATAAGGACATCAACTTTCTTTCATTTGCAAATCCCTAATCCTAAAAGCTCAGTCGCCATTAAACATTAGCTCGATCCAACGGCCATCAATTCACGGCGAGCTAGGAGCAAAATTAGCCGAAACGTTCAAAATGAAAGTTGGAGAGCTCGACTCCACTAGTTCATCTATATAATCTAATCGTCGAAGCGTCGATAATGGGAGCTGTGATTTTGCCGTGTTCGCGAGTAGCTTTATGGGTTTCGGCATGCACGCGAGCGCTTGGCGAGGTGGCAGCGGCGGTAGCTGGTGCCGGTAGGCGCGCGACAGCGGCAGCGCAGTCGAATGGTAGCGGCAGACTTTGGTTCGCAATCTTCGATTTTAAAAAAAAGAAAAAAAGAAAAAGATGCCTCTGGAAATCACAAACGAGGGAAGATGGAGGGGGAAGGTTTAATTTTAAACTTTAATGAATTAAGTTAACTAATTTTTAATTATCTCATACGTTCGTAACATTTTTGTACGAGGTCCAATTCGAGCACGACGAGTTGCATTGCGATCGTATCAGCGAGTACTGAAATATGGAGTTGGATTGGATGGATTCAGAGTTAGTGAAAATTTTAGGTTAAATTGAACAGCCGTTAAATTTTAATTCAAACCCGAGTGCTTTGGCGATTTCTGAAATTTCTACGAGTTCTCTCTGGCCCACATATATCTTTATATAAGTGTGGATAATTTATTAATGTCGTTCGTTGCTTGTTTAGATGATATGCTATATTTATTAGTTGGTTTGGATATATTCCCTCTTATTAGAGCGGATGAGACCCTATTTCGTTCTCGTGTATGAGCGGATGACCCTTTGTATACGATCCCGCCACGAAGCGGTTGAATTATATTTATGATTATATATTGTATATGATGCACGGGGCAGGTTGGAGGGATCCAGCAGGATTCCTCACACTATCTATTTTACTTTTCATATATTTTCATATATGATGTGTTGGATGCCATATTTGATGACATGGATTGTTTTGCATATTTAGTGCTACGGTAGCACTAGGCCATATTTTTTGTATTTTGAAATACTATAAAATAGTTCAAGGTGATTTTGGAAGTATATATGTTTTAATAATTTTTAGATTATTAAAAGGAATGAATTTGTTTTTAAACAAATAAACAGTACGATTTTTGATGTTATAAAAATATGATTTTGTGTTAAATATTTTTAAATAAAGATTTTTGAATAGTTTATATAAGGATTTATTAAAGTGATATTTTATAAATAAAGAAATGGATTTATGATTGGAATTTATAAATATTTTAAAAATGGATTTGAAATTTATTTGGTAGATGGATTTATAAATGGATTTTATAAATTAATTAGATTTATAAAGATATAGATTTATAAGTGGATTTTGATAGTAAAATGAGTTTTATGAAAGAATGTGTTAGCGCCAAAATTGGTCACTAACACCCAAATCCAGACAAAAGCGCCAAATCACAGTTATAGATCACAGATAGTGTGTATGTAGAGAGTATAAAGATGAAGAACAGTAAAAATTAAGAAGAAAGCAATAATAACACATGATTTATAGTGGTTCGGCTAACTCTGGCCTACGTCCACTTCAGAAATTTCCTTTTTATTGATGTTAGAATCAATTACAGTTACAATCTAGAGTTTTTAGAACAACAATGGCAGAGCAGCCTTAGTATAGAAGACGAAGTGAGATAGAATGGAGATCTCTTTTTTCTGAAGCTCTAAATGCTGTATTTATAGACAAAACCTGAGCTGTTGGGCTTCCTGAGTAATCCGGGCCCATCAAGGCTATAGCCAACCCAGGCACAACATTATGACTGACCCCAAGCTATTGACATGCCGAACGGAAGCAACCTAGGTGTTGACCCGAAGCAAACTGCACCACGACTCGAAGTCCTCCTCAATGCCGAGCCGAGCTCCGTCCAATGCCGAACCATGTCCACCGACCCACTTCATCCAGTCCACACCATCTTGAACAAACGACACCTCCCGAACCACATCATTCTGACCGAACGATACCTCACAGACCAACCCACCCTTAGCCGAACCATGATCGAGCTTCCCTCCTCGACCGAGCGGCACATGTCGATCCACCTAGGCTACACCATATCCACCAACACCGAGCCACTAGATGCCAGTCCATACCTTCCTGCCGAATCAGACTTCCCGGACTGAACGGTCCATCCTGGCCGACCCATGCTCCCAAGGCCGAACGACCCATCCCGACCGAACCATGTGCGTCCTTCGTCTTTGGCCGAACCACACTCAACCGAACCACCTTGCCGAGCGACCCTGGCCGAACCACCTTGCCGAGCAACCCTGACCGAACCACCTTGCCGAGCGACCCTGACCGAACCACCTTGCTGAGCGACCCTGACCGAACAACCTTGCCCAGCGACCCTGACTGGACCACAACGCCGAGCCACCTTCAAGCGCCGAACCACCATTAAGGCCGATCCCATTGAGGCTGAACCATACCTGGCCGAACCACCTCAACTTTCACACCATGACCGAGCGGCACCATCTAGACCGATCCGCACCCTCGAGACCGATCCACGCATAATCTCTACTCCTCGATCGATCCATGCCTTCCAAGCCAAATGACCAACACCGAACAATCCATGACTGATCATCTTTTCATCCAGTTGGCTCAAACCCATCATATTCCATTCTCGATAAACGAGTAGTCGATTTAGTTAAATTCGCCTGTCCACGGCCTTGCCAAAAGGCGGGTTAAAATTTTGCCACCCAAAACATGCCTTTCTATTGGAAGGTGTGTTTTGAATAGCCTCAAATCCGATATCCGAAGTCCATATGTTATCCATATCCATACTTTCCTATTCGTAATCCAATCCATTTTGTCCAAGTGCCAGTTCTAGATCCTTATTCGAATCTATGACTACTCCGAGTCGATATCCAATTCCTATCCAGTAACCAAATCCTCATCCAATTCCATATCCATCCGAAATTAATTAATCAAACCCATGATCTCTCCGGATCATTTTATCCGAGTCTAGGATCACTCCGGGTCCTATAGTCCAAATTGGGGACCTTTCTGGGTCCAAATCCTAAGTCGGGACCTCTCCGGGTCCTAAAATCCATACCTAGGACCTTCCCGGGTCCTTATCCAAATCTTTAGCTGTTCGAAGCCACTATCCAAATCCATTTCACACCTTGGATGTCAGTAATCGAATCCTACGATCTTTCCAGATCGTTGACGGCCTCTCCGGACCCTTGCTAAGCTCGATCCAAACTTAACGATTGAATAGGCAGATCCTGTTGCGCTCCGGCAAAGCAACCTATCCCCTGCACTCCAGTTCAGCGTTCCTGAACATTAAGCGATGCCCTGATCCTCCTGGACCGATGTCAGCCTCTCTAGGCTCTTACTGGATCCTATCCTATCACTCTCTGGTGAAGGGGAAACAGCGTTGAGTGAGCCGATCCTGTCGCTCTTCGGCGAAGCAGCATCACTCCCTGCACTCTGGTTCAGTATCCCTGAACATTAAGCGATGTCATGGCCTAAGTCCTAGACCGATTGTAGCCTCTCCGAGCTCTTGTTGGATCCCATCCTGTCACTTTCCGGTGAAAGGGAAACAACGACGAGCGAGCTGATCATATCGCTCTCCGGCGAAGCGGCATCGCTCCATGCACTCCGGTTCAGTGTCCCTGAACATTAAGCGATTAATTTCCAACCGACTTTCAATATCCATCTCATAACTCTCTGGTTAGGTGTTTGTTTCATAAAACCAAAATCCATTTATCAAATCCAAATTCCAAATGTCCAATAAGAAAAACAGAAAAAGCTAAGGGTTGCCTCTCCGGGCAAAGCAGCCTATTACCGTCTTAGAGCATGCTTGGGGATCACTCTGGTTCCCTTACATGTGTCACTGGCATATTTGTTTTTTATTTTTTAAAACAAAATAAAAAAAGATTATTCGATGACCAGAGTCCAAATCCTAAACTCAGTCCTTGCCATCACGATCAGCAGATGATGAGTCGTGACCCCATTCCAGAGTCGTTCCTGTTTGACCCAAGCGGTAGCTGCTCGTGTTCTACTACTCCAGTCCAATTTCTCACATACTGTGGCAACCTACCACTTCAAACATGTTCCTCCACCACATCCTTCAGGTGGCGGTAATTCATCCGTGGAGTGCCCTTCCAGCTCATGGAATAGGCAGTACTTCCCACTCCTGCGTTCCCGTTCGGTGGGATCCCTCCTGGGTGGTTTCCGATAAGGGAGCTGCCCCCGAGTGTCCAAGTAGATCCGTTCCAAATTATCTGTCAAGTCTGCATATGTCGCAAATTTGGGTTCCCGACCTCTCCAGAACTTCTAGGTCCATCGTCCAGCTTGCGCTTTCCTTTATCCATTCCTCGTCCTTCATCAGACGTTCCTTTGCCTTGCACGGCGTTTATCTTCTACCTTTCGGCACGTGAATCCTCTAACCGAATGAATCTTTCCACCTCATGATAGAACTCTCCAAGATCCTATGGCGGATCCCGTGCTAATGAATCCTTGAATTCAGTGCCCTCAGCAATCCCTGCTACCACCGCCATCAAAATCATTGATGGATCTGGGCGATCTACTGAAGCTACGACTGCATTGAACCGCATTAGGAAACCCCTCTTGGACTCTCTAGTCCTCTACTTCATTGATGCCAATGTCATCACATTCTTGGGTCGCGTCACGTGGACCCTGAACTATCTCATGAAGCATTCCACTAGCTCACCCCATGTCCTGATCGATCCGGTCTCTAGCTTCCTGAACCAGAGTGCAGCCAAATCCGTCAAATATAGAGGAAACCATCTTGTCATCACCTCCTCGGATGCCCCCAGCACTTCCATATGTCTGATGTATCTGGTTACATGCATAGTTGGATCTGATTTCCCATCATAGGCCTCTAGTGTTGGCAGTTTGAATTTTAGAGGGTTCCTTGCATTCCTGATTTCCAAAGTGAAAGGACTTCGACTGACTTCCTCCAAGCCTCTGCTCGGTTGTCCTCCTCTCATAATCCTTCGTATTAATCCAGCCATCCGCTCGTTTACATCTGGGGGTAGTCCCCAGTTTGCATCTCCACCTTGCCCCCCATGTCTTGGAGGGTACTCCGGGTAGTACTCTTCATGTTGGCTATGTACGTTCACGTTGGTCCCTACTCGTCGAGCTTCATTCATAGCTCTCTCAGTATCCAATCCCGGGGGTCTGCCCCAGGCCTTTGCTGATTTCCTTCACTCCCTCCAGTCTGGTTCTGGTTTTGACCGCCAGAAACTTCTACAACTCTGATTCCTTGTTCCGCATTGCCAACAGCCGCAGTCGGTCCATTCCCTTGACTTTGTGCTCCAGCTTGTCCAACTTGTCGAAGTAGGTTCTGCATTACCTCCTCCTGTCTTTTCAACAATTCTTCCTGCATAGCTCCCATCATCATCTCCATCTCGTCCGTAGTGATGTAGAGGGAGGCTTGATTAGCTCCGGAGGAAGCCTCCTGACTTTCCTCTTACTGGCTCCTCTCTGTCCTTTGCCTCCAGGTTGATTGCTTTGCCATAGTCTCCAGAATCCGAGTTCCTAAGTCTTTAAATCCAAAATCCAAGCTTTCCAATTCCTGAGTGCTAGCCTTTTCAGTGAAAGCACCAAAATGTTAGCGCCAAAATTGGTCACTAACACCCAAATCCAGATGAAAGCACCAAATCACAGTTATAGATCACAGATAGAGTGTATGTAGAGAGTATAAAGATGAAGAACACTAAAAATTAAAAAGAAAGCAATAATAACACAGGATTTATAGTGGTTCGATTAACTCTAGCCTACGTCCACTCCAGAAATTTCCTTTTTATTGATGTTAGAATCAATTACAGTTACAATCAGAGTTTTTAGAACAACAATGGTAGAGCAGCCTTAGTATAGAAGATGAAGTGAGACAGAATGGAGATCCCCTTTTCCTGAAGCTCTACATGTTGTATTTATTGACAAAACCTGAGTTGTTGGGCTTCCTGAGTAGTCCGGGCCCATCAAGGCCATAGCCGACCCAGGCACAACATTACGACTGACCCCAAGCTGTTGACATGCCAAACGGAAGTAACCTGGGTGTTGACCCGAAGCAAACTGCACCACGGCTCGAAGACCTCCTTAATGCCGAGCCGAGCTCCATCCAATGCCGAACCATGTCCACCGACCCAGTTCATCCAGTCCACGCCATCCTGAACAAACGACACCTCCCGAACCACGTCATTCTGACCGAGCGATACCTCACAGACCGAACCACCCTTGGCCGAACCATGATCGAGCTTCCCACCTCGACCGAGCGGCACCTGCCGATCCACCTAGGTCACACCATATCCACCAACACCGAGCCACTCGATGCCGGTCCATACCTTCCTGCCGAACCAGACTTCCCAGACTGAACTACCCATCCTGGCCGACCCATGCTCCCAAGGCCGAACGACCCATCCCAACCGAACCATGCGCGTCCTTCGTCTTTGGCCGAACCACACTCGACCGAACCACCTTGCCGAGCGACCCTGACCGAACCACCTTGCCGAACGACCCTGACCGAACCACCTTACCGAGCGACCCTGACCGAACCACCTTGCCGAGCGACCCTGACCAGACCACAACGCCGAGCCACCTCCAAGCGCCGAACCACCATTAAGGCCGATCCCATCGAGGCCGAACCATACCTGGCCGAACCATCTCAACTTTCACACCATGACCGAGCAGCACCATCTAGACCGATCTACACCCTCGAGACCGATCCACGCATAATCTCTACTCCTCGACCGATCCACGCCTCCCAAGCCAAATGACCAACACCGAACCATCCATGACTGATCGTCTTTCCATCCAGTTGGCTCAAACCCATCATATTCTAGTCTCGACAAACGAGTAGTCAATTTAGTTAAATCCGCCTGTCCACGGCCTTGCCAAAAGGCGGGTTAACAGAATGATTTATAAATAGCATTTTATAAATAAAGAGATTTTAAAAAATAGAAGTTTTATAAAAGAGAAAGGGAATTTATAAACATAGTTATATAAATATAGAAATGATTTATGTTGATATTTAAATATGGATTTTTATATAAAGGAAATACATTCAAGTTTTTAAATGTTAAATAACCTTTTAAAAGGTTTGAAAGTAATATTTTGATGGAGTTAATGGTTTTAGAAGTAATTTTTTTTTTAAAGTAATGTTTTGGAAAGTAATAATTCCTAATGGAATTTAATACTTTTGAAAAAATGATTTGAAATGTGACAAGTATCGAAAACATGGATTTCAACATTCATTGTTGTAATAGACGTTTTCAGGGAGGTATGGAAGGCATGGACTATAACACTGTTGTTATAGTAAATGATTTCCAAATGGAAATATTTTATATAGTATATGGGATTTATATATATATATATATATATAATTAATTAATCAAATCCCTACACTAGTGTTTTGGGTTGTCGAAACGATGTTTTACGCAACATTCATTTTGACCCAATAAATTGTGTTTGACCTTCCATTGTGAAATACACGAAATGGTTCTTATGATCGTACTAATGGCTTGGTAGCATAGGAGCATTGCATCTTATACTTAACACATGTTCTGAGGCATATGAACTCGGAAGTTGTATGGTTATAGAAATCTATTTGGTGTGTCTCCAAAATGGTAGTGTTATTACATATACTTATATCGTTCATATAAGTATATGGAAATGTTTTCCAATATCAGAGGATTGAAATGGTTTTGAGGATATATCTTTTGAAAAGATAATTTGAAGTAAATATTTGGAAATTGATCAAATTAATAAAAGGTTAATTAAATAGGCTAGTGACTGCTTATGTGCTAGATATTGCTTGTTGCTTTGGTAGTTAAATGGTAGGAGAGTGCCTTCGATTTGTCATGTTCTTGGACAACTTGTATGCACGAATGTCTGACGTTGCATTTCTAATTACATTAATTGATCTCTATGAACGTGTCATCTGTCTAGTGGTAGAGAAGGCAACTTCTCTTAGCTTAACACCCTTTCCTGAGACGTTTGAGTTCAGGAGTTATACGTTTGTTGAAATCAGTTGTGTGATTGTGGGAATGACAATGTGGCATTCAAAGTGGAATGTGCCATGTGAAACGTAATTCGTTATCTCGAGCCTCATCTGCCGAAAATGACAGAAACAGGTAGAAGCGTAGGGTTGTGTAGGTCACTCCCATGAGGATTTGGTCATCACCTTTCTAGATTACTCTCTTATGTCGAGTATGTTGTGTATGCCGTGGCCACGGGTAGGTCAGGTAGGACCGGGGTGATGTCATATTTGGTACTATCCAGCGAAGGGGTAGGTCGGTTCTGTGTTGGTTTAGGCGTTCAGTATCTGGAGCCTAGGTACATTTTTCTAGAGGTGTAATGTTGAAAGGTAGTCTCTTACCTTGTCATTTGTATGGAATCCATTCTCCAATACGTGCCTGCCATTTTGTTTGTATAACCTACTTTGTAGCTAGTATGCTAGAATTTAATGTAACAATTTCGGCTATGATTAGTATTATTTGTATACTAGACACTATTATAATATCAGATGATTTGATGTAAAATTCGTGCTTATGTGTGGCGTGATCTTACGAGATACTTTTGTTTTGATAAAGAAAAGTTTTGATAACTTTAAAATAAATTTGAGATGTGTTATCTCACGCTGGTTTACCAGACTGATCCGGGCGTTCTTCCCTTTCAATGCTCAGGTCAGATCGAGCATATTTATAGATTTATGTTTGGTGTTTTGGAGCTTCAGCAGACAAGCTGGAGGTCTTCAGGTCGTGTTCACGTATATGTTATTTTCCGCTGCATTGTTGTTGAAATTATCAGCATTTGTGAGATAGGTTGATATAATTGTCCAAGCTGATAATTAGTGATTTGTTGATGTACTCTGATGTATGTATGTATATTATACTACAGTTTCTCTTTTGTAAAGTTTGTTGATATTATATTTTATATTGTTCCGCTGCGATTGTGAGATTCTGTGTTGTTTTAGTTTCTTTTTCTCTTCTTCTTCTCTCCTCTTCTCCTTTCTTCTTTCTTTCCCATAACAATCGGGCTTTCTTGCACTTGGATTTGCAGCACGTGAATGTCGATGATGTATTATCGATTTTCGAGGGTCGAAAATTCCGGTTCATTACAATCATGGTGTATTGGTGATATATTATTAGTAGTTTTTGGGCTATTGTAGTGTTACGAGATATTGTGCCTTTTTGTTACAGGAGAAGAGCGGCTTATGATATGATCCCCTACTTTTGAGATGGATTTACTGTACTTGTTTATAGGCGGTCCGGATTTCCAATGAGCCATGTTTGTGGAGTGGGTTGACTATGATTTTTTTATTCCTATCTGTTTGTATATAGTTTTAATATACCATATTTTGAGATAGTTCCCCTCACACTAGGCTTTGTGTTTGACCCGAGTTTTTGTCTTTGTCTATTTATGTCTTGACAACTCTCGGGTACATGATTGTGCAATTCGAGAGTCAAGTGCTTTTGGGGATACACTAGCAAAGTGCGCAGCTGGAGCATTTTGGAGGCATGACATCAATGTTTTTAGATACATATACTTCTTATTTTATTGTACATGACAGACCTGTTATTTATATACGAGACTATTGTATTCAAAACTCTATGATTTTAGAGTTGTTTTTGGACTATTCTGTACTCATATTTATTTGTCAGTTGCTTCCACTAGTGGGCCTCTTATATGTTATTATTCTATTTCCGTTCATGTATATTTAGTATATTATATGTTGTCATTCTATTGTGAGATCTTATTGGTGTCTTGGTTTAGTGTTTTGTTCTGATTTTTACCCCGACAATCTGTCTTTTGTGATATTTGAAAGTGGGCGATGTTGTAAGGCGTTGACTTTTAAGTATTACAGAGGGTGGGTCATTACAGTTGGTATCAGAGCTTAGGCTCAACACTCAGACCAAGTAGACCAGTTTGAGTTAATCAATCTGGTCAAAGGAGACTCATTGAGAGAGAGCGCACTTGCATTTTTCTACTATATAATATTGTATATACTGCTTGTCTTTTGAACATGATTTGTTTTTACTGCTAGGTATTAAGGTATTTTCATCAGGCTATCCGTATGAGTAAACGAAATACAGGAGTGACCATGGATGGGTAGTCTAAGAAGCCTGATTTGTTCAGAGACTATTTAGCTACCGCAAAAGATGTTCCGCCACCCGTGGACATTTCCAGCCGATTGCGGTTAGCGTTGGAAGTGGTGTGGCTCTTTGGGCATCAGTATTTCTAGCTTCACCTGCTTTAAACTCTTTGAAGCAGTGCTGGAATTTCCTTAGCCTTGGAGGGGAGCCATATCTGCGTCTTGAGATTTTTGCTAAGACACGATCTTGGACACATGCACGAAAAGGAATCCATCAACACAAGTCTACTGAATGTTCTCGTAAGTGAGATTATTTTTGACAATTGGGGAAGGGAAACTTTGGCTGGGTAGGATGCAATGTTTTTTAGTTGATAAGAAGACCCATGATTCGAAATTTGTTTAAGCATAGCTTTAAGTTCTCAGTTCATTTCTGAGTTTCAAAGGAGCAGATAGCTTGAGTATTACATCCATCCTAAGCAAGATATCTTATCAATGAAGGATTGTTTACCGGTTCAACCTTTTGTTTTTGGAGTTTCATTTGGTTGGTACTCCGTTGTTGTAGGAAAAGAGTTTTGCCTTCGATCTTAAGCATTGGTTGTGGCTTCATTGCTTAGCCTTTTCCCTATTATGTTTCATTTTTGAATATCTCATTAGGATTACTCTCCTTTGTGAGAATGTCCATGAGATACTGTTTGAAGTAGTGAAAGGGAAAAGCAACCAAAACTCCAACCAAGGTAGAATGATCATGATACAAGGAAGATCGAGCTTGTTTGAAAAAGTATAGTTAGCTTAGTATGTCACTCCTGTGGCATGTGAGGGGCATTTTATTATGAAATGTCACCCACGTAGAGTGAACCGTAAGTGCTTCATTTATGATCGGCTTGATCACCTGAAGAAGGACTGTCCTACATTTTTGAAAGGTGTGTAAGTGATGATGACTTGTGCCTTTCAGGTATTACCGGGTCCTAGCGGCTTATGGCTCAGGAAAATTGGAAGGAACTTATATAGTGAGGTATGCTCTATCTTTGGGAATTCACTTTTGTTCCATCTGACACTTGAGAGGTATATTTATCTGTTGCTAGTTACTTGGTAGATAGGCTAAACTTAACACCATTTATAATAGGTAAATTATTCAGTAGACATAAACCTTGTATGAGTCACCTTAGTTGCAAAACTAAGGCAAAGTGACTGAAGTATTACCATTCGAACTTGATGCATGAGCTTTCAAGTTGAGTGGGTTCGGTCGATGAAGTGTGACTTGGATTTATATCTCGGTAGGGTTCGATGGATGCCCGGTAATGAGTAGATACCGAGCGAATGACTTACAAGCGATTGTCTAGAGTCATTCGTATTATAATTTTTTCCTTTGTGTTAGTAAACCTCAGGTGATGGGAGAAATCCCATATGTCAAAAGGAAAATTTTCTAAATATTTGTCTAGTTATGTGCCAATTCTTAACCTATAGTTCGAGCGTAGAGTGTTCTAGTGATTTGCACCAGTTTGGATAAGGTTTTTATTTGATTTGATAGAAGAGCACTTGAGTCAGATTCTTAGGATGACCGAGAGATTTCTAAAACATGACCTTGGTCGCACAAGTATATTTTAGTAGTCGGATTAAGAAACTGGATCGGAGTTCGTACGAATGGAGTCAGATGGCCAACTCTAATTGAAAAGGAAATCTTGTAAATAGACGAAGGGTTGGAATGGTTATCGTGTGATTTGGAACGATCTTTGGAAATTATAAAATTTTAGTGTAGTAATTATTGCGTGGGATAGTTCGAGGAAGGATTTCTTGACCAATTTTTTGGTGATTCGGATAATATCCTAAGTGACGAGATGGTACTTGCCTAGGCGAGCGTCCTAGTGCACTTAATATATTATCCTTATTAACATTGTGTGGTCAAGGTGAGTTTGAACCCGAGCAAACCCAAGCAACTATAAATCTTTATTTTTAATAATGATTTAATTATCATATTACTCTTTTAGAGAATGAATTCTATCCAGAAGAAAAGGAAAGTTAAGGTATTGATTGCTGGATTTATTCGAGACTTTTGAGACTTGATGTCCAGCATATCGTATAGACTTTTCCTCTTTGTACTTAGGAGGTGTAGTAGTCATTCATGTGTTATATTCACAAAAGGAGTTGCACCACTTAGGTATTTATTTCTCTTGAATGATGGATGGACTCATTAGAGTTTATGGTTCAACATGTGCATTTGACTCTTGATGGTTACCGAGCATGTTGGTGTAGAATTTTTAACATCTCACTATTTGTATTCTTATTTGTTGCTTGTTATTGCTTGTTGCTTGCTGTTGTTACTACTGCTTGCGCTTGCTTGCTATTGTTTGTTGCTTGCTTATTGTTGCTATTGTTTGTTGCCGTTGTTGCTACTGTTTGATCGTGTTTGTTGTCGCTATAAGTTTGCTTTGATGATGGCTGATTTTTTTTGGTGGCTGATTTTGTTGCTTGCATTTTTGATAGTTTGAATGCTAGTTATTGTTGCTTATCATCATCAGTTATTGTTTCATGTTTCTTATCGTTAAAGTCATTGATTAACTAGAGGTTAATTATACGAGACAATTAAGTGCATGCCGTTTGATTGGCAGTGATGGATTCCTACCTTCAGGGGTTCAATTCAGGGTACATATAGTTATATAATTATATTGGACTTATAGTAGTGGTCGTGTGTAGTATTAATCTTATATCAGTGATCATACATTGTATTGGCCTTGTATTGGTGGCTTTGTAGACCATTGGCTTTGTATTAGTGGCGACGTCTATTATTAGATTGAGATAGATGTCTGAGTACGTTAGTGTACTGGACCTGTTTATCTGGAATTGCTGGATCGCTATAAGTGTCCATTGTTGACTCCATCCGTTAGTAATGACGGGTATTGATTTGTATTCCTTAGATATTTGGAATAGATCGCATATCATACGTGCATACTATGGTGTGAGATAGGATCTATACAAGTCCACTACCTTCTGAAATGACTTAGAGTCAGTGGTATATTTCGATATTGACTCACTTGAACTTACTCTCCAATTGATTGTCATGTGTGACTATAGTAGTACTGGTTACTGCACTAAGGCTATACACGTTTGAATTTGTTTCTATTAGTGCATAATCCTCTTTGTATTGTACAATTAGGTACTTCAAAGCTGATGTATAGCTATTTAAATGCTTATTTGCTTAAACTGTCATTTAAATAGTAAGAAGATTTCTTAAGAGAGTTATGAATTTTTGGGAAATGTGGGATGACAAGGGTCATCGCATATTTCATAGTGTGTGATACATTCTAATTTGGGAGTTCCGTAGTGCTGATAGCACAATGGAAGGTACTATTGAAAATTTCTGAAACTGAGATTCGGGATGTTTTGGTCAGTTCTGTTACTTTCTCGTACTCAAGTAAATTTCAAGGACGAAATCCATTTACAATGGGGATAATATAGCAACCTGCATATTTAATGATAATATATTTAAATTGTTGATTCAAATATTAAGTCGTTATTGAATTGGAAGTCTAAAATGTGACTTTTTGCGTATGGTCAAATAAGAACATGTGACCACTTCCGTTGAGTCTGAATCGTTATTGCGAATTTGAATGCGTATAAGGTTTAGTATGTTTGGAGTTCGAAATCTTTAGAAATGAATAGTGCCGGATGGAAATAATTCGGGCCTAGCTCATTAGTTGCATATATGTAGCTAACTCCCTTCGTTATCTTTCATTCACTTCTCATTCACGTTTATTCCTTCTCCTCTTTCTCTAATGGTCTCCTAATTCTTTCTTAACCACCTTCTAATCCCTTAACCCTAACACCACTAAATAAATTCCTAAATTCAAATAAAAATCACCATAATTCCTTTCTTCCAATTCTATACAAAACCTATGAAGAAATTAGCTTGAATCTGATTTTGGACGGAGATCTCAACTTTAAAGTTAGCTTGGGGATTGGTTTTGTTAATCAGAGCTTGATTTAGGGAAAGAGAAGGTGAGTGGGATGATTCTCCTTACCAATTTATGTTTTATACTTCATATTTTTGTTCATTGCTTAATATTGAATCATATGAAGTGATTTGGAGAATAATTGGGTTAATTTAGACTTGTATTCATGTTATAAACATTTTTCCCTTGGCCAATTTTTTTTAAAACTCCAATATTATGTTTTGAAAATAGTTAGTAAGCCCTAGATTTGATTTGGGAAATTTGGGTAATTGTTTATGATGTTATTATTTGATTTAGGATTAGTTAATAGTGTAGTGAAGTGCATGTCATTAGAAAATATTAATCAACCCATTTTAATTGATTTGCAAAAAGGTTAAAAGCTAATTAAGGGGTTTGGGAGTTCTACATCCCTCATTAAAGTAATTAATGACCCTGTAAGTCTTAATTAGTATTTATAAAATGGTTCCATGGTTATATAAATGAAGTATATATTTTGTAAAATGGATATGGGATTTTATAAAATAGTAAAAAGTTGAATACTTGATTTCTTTTTATGAAGTGATTAATAATTTTAATGGTTACAAATTGATTATAAGCTAGTATGACATTTTATAAAATGGTTTATGATTTTATAAAATGATATATAGAGATGTTTCACTCTTATTATTAGATAGATTACTAAAACAAGTAATATTTGAACAAGAAATGGATGAATTGCTTACCGGATATACGTATGTGTATACGTGCATGAGTTGGTATACGTATACGTGTATTCGGAGTTAAGCAACGATTGAAACAACTCTAGTGTTGTAGTTAGAATTATGATGAGAGTTGTTTCTAAGAGGTGAATTTTTGGGTAATAGATTGTATATACATACATGAATGTTCGTATGTGTATATGGTCGTATTATAAGCGATCTCATATAACCATA
The DNA here is from genome assembly GCA_030737815.1 of Allium fistulosum. Lineage (NCBI taxonomy): Eukaryota > Viridiplantae > Streptophyta > Magnoliopsida > Asparagales > Amaryllidaceae > Allium > Allium fistulosum. The sequence goes on from JASFAW010000015.1 coordinate 8,074,941, forward strand.
GCTACCACCAGATGCGCTAAGTTGTGTGGGAACTTGCCGAGTCGAGTAATCGCCTCGGTGAAGCTCATTTGCAATTGTTTAGTTATATAGAAGTATTACTGAATACAGGTTCATTGCGGGCATTTCATATAGCCATAGCGACCACCGTATGCGTTAAGTTACGTGAGAGTATATCAGGTCGAGTAATTTCCCTAATGAAGTCCGAAATTGTGAATTGATAAGTTAATGTGTGTTTGCGTGAACGTGTGTGCATAGGCGTGCGTGAATGAGCTACACACAAGGAAAGAAGAAATTAAAGTTGTGTGAACTCATGATTTGAAATCTCTAGATTAAAGAGAATTTCAGCCATGACCGCAATGGAAGAAACGGCGAGTCATTTGGAGCTACGGATCTGAAGTTATGGGTGTTTGAAGATTGATTTTGCCCATAACAGGCATCCAAACGTCTGACACAAAGTCTCCGACATCTAGATATGCCCTAGGAACAAACCACGACATATATTAGATGTTTGAACCAAAATCTCATACGTTTGGTAGATGTTGCAGACGTCTGATAGCCTGCTGTTCGAGTTTATCGATCGATCGACCGAAATTCCAAATTCGATAATTTTCGCAAACGGACACTGATTAAGGCGCCGTTTGAACCAGTGTTCATAGTTTTTTGGCGGCTATCATCTAGAAAATTTTGGTAGGTTTTAGAGTATTCGATTTTAGGGCCTACGTGGGACCCACTTGGGCACATATTCCAAAAACCGTAGATTTTGAGGTAGATTGGGAGGATATACCATGAGAGTATTATGCCATTGTGGTTATACGTTCGATTTGGAATGAGATTTGGATTAGTATGGGGTTTTGTTAGAGTTTCTTTGTGGGTTTTAGGCCGTGGCGACTGGAGATATGCATGGTGATCTTATACGATTTGTGATGATAGCGAATTGGGACAATGAGTTCCCCAGTAGCGACTCATCCATGATTTTGATGATAGCGGGCGAGGACATAGAGTTCCCCAGTAGTGAGTCATCTATGTTTTTATATAATAACGAGCTGAGACTTAGAGTTCCTCGGTAGTGAGTCATTTACGGTTTGTGATGATAGTGGGTTAAGACATGGAGTTCCTCATTAGTGAGTCGTCAACGATTTCGATGATAGCAGGATGGGACATTGATTTCTCCAATAGCGAGTCTTCTACGATTTGGTCTTAGCAGTAGTGATCATACACATTTTGGCATACCTACTTGGTTTTAACCATATGAAATATACGCATTGGGCGTATCTTATCGATCTTAGCAATAAGGATTGTTGCTTTGGGATCATGGTTGGTCATGGTGTATTGGTACTATAGTATTAGTAGTTTTGGGCCAGTGTAGTGCAATGAGATATTGTGCTAACTTGTTGTTATAAAACAAGAGCAGGTTATGGTATGATCCCTGCTTCTGAGATGGATTTACCGTACTTGTTTGTAGGCAGTCCGGATTTTCCCTGAGCCACGTTTATGGAGAGGGCCAACTATGATTTTGTTATTCCTATCTATTTGTATATAGTTTTAATATATAGTATTTTAGATAGTTCCCCTCACACTAGGCTTTATGTCTAACCTAATATTTTCTCTTTGTCTGCTTATGTCGTGACAACTCTCGTGTACTTGATTGAGTAGTCTACAAGGCAGGTGCTTTTGGGGATACGCTAGCAGAGTGCGCAGCTGGAGCATTTTGGAGGCATGACATTGAAGTTTTGAGGTACATGTACTTGTTATTTTATTGTCCATGAATGACTTGTTAGTTATATACAAGACTGTTGTATCAGATATTTATTTAGATTTTCGTGCTTTCGGGGTTAATGTATTCTGACTATTTTATACAGATATTGATTTGTCGGTTGCTTTCGCTAGTGCGGTCTCTTATATATTGTTAATCTTATATATTGTTAATCTATTTCTGTTCATGTATATTTACTATACTATGTTGCCATTCCATTGTGAGATCTTATCGATGTCTTGGTTTAGTATTTTGTTCTGACTTTTACCCTGAAAATCCGTCTTTGTGATATTTGAAAGTATGCGATGTTGTAAGGCGCTGACTTTAGGTATTATGATGGGTGGGTCGTTACACTTACCAAGCAGTTGACAAGACGTAGAGAACGAAAGAAGAGGAAGTAGATGATTTTCGTGGCTTTTGAAGTCATTTTCCTTTTGTCTTTTTGTATTTTTCTCCTTTTTGGCCTTTCATGTATATAGGTCGTCATTGTGCAGGAGCAGCCTCCGTAGCTTTTGTACAAAAAGATATATAAATACAAAAAATATTTTCTTTTCAACCTTTGTCTCATTTACACTAACACATCTTTTCTTTATGTCGCCTATATGTTTGCTGCATGTATTATAGAATCATTTGTAATTTAATTGCTTATATATTATTCATGCATGTACCTGTGATCTACGCAATGCGATTATTTATTATAACTCCATACATATAAATAAATAATCTCTATAATTAATTAGTATTGTTTCAATTCTTACCCTTGTTTATCATGGGCCAAAATGTTTCTTATTCGACTAAACAAGACTATATTTCTCCGGCCAACTTTTTTTATCTTTGGCTGGAAGTATTCCATCCAGCCATAAATGAAGTTGATTCAATTCTATACCGACTCCCGCCTTTAGGAATTAGTGTTTCAGATGTCTTTCTCTGTATATCCATCCTTAACCCTGCTTATCTCTAAGCATTGATCAAAGATACTAGATCAACCAGCTTTACTTATTGTAGACCAGGCTCATTTCGCTATGCCGTAAGCGAGGTTGTGCCTGCAAACAGATTCAATTCTACATCGATTCCTATCTTTGGGATCTTTTGTCTTAGATGCCTATCTCTGAGCATCAATCCTCGACCTTGCAAATCTTCGGGTACTGACCAAAGATTAGATGTGTAAGGGAAAAATTTTCGATTGACCCCAGTATGATTATACTCCAACGACCAGATCATGGATCAATGGGGTCCATTAGTACCTATCTCCAGGTACCTAGACATCCAGTTTTTCAAAACATAGAATGTTTGATTATGTCGCTGATCATGCAGTACAAAATCTGACTTTTAATAATATGGTTCCATAGATTCTAAAAGTTAACATTAATTATTAATGAAAGAATGACAAACTCTTCCTTATTGCATCAAGTCCTCATTAATAAGACGTATTATTTGCAGGAAATAAATATAAGTGAAATAGTGCCATAAATGTTCATTATTCCATGCCGGTTGAATAGTAGCCCGACCAAAGTCGATAGCTTTAAAGTTCCATCTCCAAGCTTCTTCTCAATTGCATAGGGACCTTCCCAATATGGACTAAGTGCCCCTCACTAGGAATGACCTTTCCAAAATGAAGTCGCCTATCTCAAAGATACGGTTTTTGACCTTGGCATTGAACTATTTTGCTACTCTTATCTAGTGAGGAGCTACCTTTTCTCATTTCTCTTTGACTAAGCCGAGTGAATCAAGAAAGTGTTCCTCGTTTATCTTGGGTTCATAGCGCAATTTTCGATGAGAAGGGATTTCATCTTTGATCAGTATCATGGCCTCTGCTTTGTATGCTAGGGAAAATAGAGTATGGTCAGTGGTAGACTTGTGGTTTGTTCTATTATCCCCTAATGCAAGTTGTAGCTTATCAACCCAGTTGCACTTGGTTCTTTTCGATCTCTTATTGATGATGGATTTGATAATCTTTTTCATTGCCTCCACCTCTCCATTCGCTTCGGGGCGTGCCACCGTCGAGAAGCTCTTCTCAATTTTGTACCGAGCATAAATTTTTTTTGAACTTAGCACTCTCAAATTGCTTTCCATTATTTGATATTATCTTCTATTGAACTTTTGCAGAAAATGGTCTTCACTACAAAGTGTCTCACCTTCTTCGAAGTGATTGTTGTTAGTGGTTCCACTACGGCCCATTTTGTGAAGTGATCCACAACCACTATAGCATATTTCGCTCCACCTCTCGACATTATCATCATACTGATGATATTAGTTCCCCACACCATAAACATCCACAGGCTAACCATTTGCATAAGCTCAGTGGATGGGGTTATTAGTATCTTTGCAAGCCTCTGACACTTATCAAATCTTCTAGAATAGTTGATCATATCTTGGCTAACTATTGGCCAGAAGTATCCATAGTGAAGAACTTTCTTTACTAATATTTGTCCTCCAATGTGATCACTCGGCTACCTTCATAGACATCTGGAAGAATTTTCTAAGCTTTGTATTTGGTGACACATCCCGGTGAAGGCATTTGGAATCCTCTCCTATACTGCACTCCTTGCATAATGAATTAAGCTGCTTTATACAGGAGTTTCCGCCATTCATTGCCTCCATTCGGGAGAGTCCCTTTTAGAAATATTCTTTAATCGGAGTCATACACGACTCCTTCTCTTCCTTGACATTCAAGATCTAATCAACAGCCATTTCGTCTATGCTAGAAGTTGTCAAAGTCTCAACTAAAACGATGCCCAAAAGCTATGCATCCCTAGAATTGGCTAGCTTTGCCAATGAATCGGCTTTCGTAGTTTCTTCCCTAGGAAGGTGCGTTATCTTGAAATGTTCAATATCTCTCGGTAATTCCAGCACCTTCGTCAGGTAAGGGGAAAGTCTCACTCCCTTAGCCTGGAATTACTTCTTTACTTGGCAAACCATGAAATGAGTGTCACTGAATATATGCAACGTCTTAACTCTAAGTTCATTTTCTATCTTGATCCCTCTCATTAATGCATTCGTATTCGGCTTCGTTATTTGTTGGTGGGAACTCTAGCTTTAAGGCGTAATATATCAATCCATCCCTCTAGGGTCACCTGAACAACTCCTATCCCAGAATTATGCTCATTGGAGGCCCTATCCATATATACCTTCCATTAAGAAACCTACAGCCGTTCTTCTTTCTTTTCATCATCCCAAATGGTGAATTCGACAATGAAGTCCGCCAATGTGTATACTCAAATCACCTTCCAAGGGTAATAAGATATATCATACTGGCTTAATTCGATATTTCATTTCATTAATCTTAATGAAGTCTCGGGTCGATGTAATATTTGCCCCAATGGCTGATCAGTTAGTACCTTAATCGGATGAGCGTGGAAGTATGGCCTCATCTTCATCACAGCTATCAATAAACAATACGCCAGTTTCTCCTATGGGTGGGCATAAACCGCACCGCTATACGGAAACCGCCCGCACCGGACCGCAAAAACGATGCGGAAACCTACACTGAATCTTCTAACCGAAGCAGATACCCAAACTGGATCGACCCGCATCGATACGGTTCGGTTGCGGTTTGGACGATTGAACCAACCATATTAAACCGGACCGAACCGAAAATTTACATTAGTAATATTATGATAAAAATATAAGCAACTCCTATCTTATTTTAGATTCTAACGATGTACATTCTATTTTTAGCGTATGTTGTTGTTATTTTAATAATAATCGCTGTCATAAAGGAAGAAGTTATAGTTTTGGTATAATATTTTTCATCTCATTTTTTTGGGATAAATGCAAATTATAATCCTAGTCATTTTCCTTAATGATTATGCATTGATTAATCGAGAGAAAAAGGAAGAAGGTGCAGTCAGGGTCTAGAGTAATCCACTGCGTTGGAGGGCAACTGTTGATGGGACACAACCCTCCAGCATGGAATATCAACCTGTTGCGATGCTATTTCACTTAGTTTCATTTAGTTTAATTTCAACAAAAAGGCCACCCAAGGATTCTGAGGGCAACGTAATAAGGTAGGACTTGCCATATTTCTCTTTTATCAATAAAAGTTGGTTTCTTAAACCAATGGAATCGCATTCTTATAAGAAAAATGCTATGCTACGTGATTAGTAGTGCAATTAGGTACCAAATCCTTTAGTCTAGGATCTAGACAAAGGAGTACATTCATAAGGGTTGATCAGATAATTCGACCTTATCCGCCCGTATTGATTATTGCTTGAAAGTTGGCAAAGTCAACAAGGAATGTCTGAGTCAGGTAACTAAAAGCGCTGGTTTTGGAGATAAAAATTGGTGTGTGAATGGAAATTCGATGACCACGCTTGCAGCTCGAGAGGATATGCTAGGCTAAGGATAAGCAAGGATGGTCAACGGATACTCTCAGTTGACACCTGGAGATAGGTGGGACTGAGAGCGAATGCCTAGAGATAGGCATCCAAAGGCAAGGGATCTTGAATATATGAACCAATGTGCAATTGGGATATTCACGACCATGCTTTCGTCCCAATGGGTCATGCTTGACCAAGGATAAGAAATGATGGTTGGTGGATGCTTTCAATTAATTCCCAGAAATATGCGAAGTTGAAAGTTGGAACTGGGAAATAGGTACCAACTCCTTTGATTTAGGATTAAGACTGGGGAGCATTACCATAGGGGTCGATCAGATAATTTGACCCCATCCCTCAGGTACTAACTGTTGCCCAGAGACATGCATAGTTGAGGAATGCTGAGGATAGGACAACTAAAACACCAATTTCTAGAGATAGAAAATGGTGCACGGTTGAAACTCTAATAACCACGCTTATGGCCTAGCAGGATAAGCTAGGCCGTGGATAAGCAAGGATGGTCAATGGACAATCTTGGTCAATACCAGGAAATAGGTGTAGTTGAGGGCAGACACCCAGAGATTGGCATCTAAGTCAGTTGTTCCTGGAGATAGAATTGGAAGATGGATTAGATCTCCATGACTGCGCTTGCAAACTAGCATGACATATTAGACCGAGGATAAGCAAGGATGGTCATTGAGAATTGAAAATAATTGTTGAAGCCAAAAAGGATCAACACCCAAAATTGAGTTGTAGAGAACCTATAAGACCTAGATATAGCAGATAGTATTGAAAACAAAAGAAAATAGAATAGGGAGACCCAAAATTTTTATAGTGGTTCAACAATCTCTGGCTTACGTCTACTTTATAGTTTTATTGATTGTTATTTGTAGAGAATAAGAGAGTGCAAGTCACTAGTGCAAGGGCTTGATAGGTTCTATGGCTTAGAATTGCCAAGAGTAGCTTCCTAGGTGAATATTTTAAGGGAGGTAGGAGATGAAGAAAATGGCAGAATCTATGCCAATAGAAATCAGATCCCTTTTTAGTTGCAATAGGTTTGTATTTATAGAGAAACAGAGGTACGGGGTCAGAAGCCTGCTTGCACTGAAGTCTAGAAGATAGCTTGTTGATGTATAAGTGAGCAAGGAGTCCCACGAACCAAGAAAACAACTCGGTACCAACCTGAATGGATCGGTACCGATCTCTTAGGGATGTAAACGGATGTAATTGAAACGAATAGTGTTGTATCTGTATACATATCCGAAAATGAAAATCTGTGTTCGTATCCACATTCGATATCTATGGATACTGGTTGAAGTATATCCATATCTGTATTCGTAGATATTTTCAGATATCCAAAAATATCTATATCCGACTTAGCAAATACAGATATTTTCAAATATTCAAAAATATACGTTTTCGAAACCTAAAAATGCTAGGATACGATATCCAAAAATATCCGAAAATAGAACAATAAAAATACATTTGCTCATTATTAATTGAAAAAAATAGCAGAATAAGCTAATAATACAAAATTGATTCATAAAATATTAAAAAAAGGCTAAATACACTTAATAACAATAACCAACACGACATCAATCACATAAATTCCATACGATATGAAAATCATGATCTTAAGACCAAAATAAAACAAAACATAAATCATAGAAGCAAATACATCATTCGTGTCTTAAATTATAACCAATACCACAAAATATAATTAGCACATGACTTAAAATGTTGCATAATATCAAACATAAATACATCATTCTTTTTTTGCATATGACTTAGAAGTTAGACCATAGAGTTAAGAGTGCTTCAACCTTTACTTCAACCTGAAAAGAGCTTGTTATTTGACTAGTTAAACTTTTGCTTCAATTGGAAAAAGAACAAATGAGCAAAAAATAATGCTGACATTCAGTAGTAGTGCATGCTTGGTGAGCAAAAAAGAACAAGCGCTTGTTGAGAAACAGCAAGGCTTTTTGTTGAGAAACAGCTTGCTGTTCTAAGCTTGCACCAGCAAGCTTGCTGGTGCAAGCAATTCCGTGTGCAAGCTTGCACCGGCAAGCGTGCTGTTGTAGGAAGGCTTGCAACAGCAAGCTTGCCGGTGCAAGCTTGCACCAGCAGGCTTAAGCTTGTTCTTGCAAGCATGTACAAGAAAAATTTATGCATTGTTCACAAATAAATGAAATAATTATTGAATAAGTGGAAACGGATAAGAAATAAAGGAAGATAAAATCATACCATGTGTGAAGGATACCTATGGATTACACTGAAGCCGATGCATAGTCCACAAGCTCAACATTACTGCCTATAAAAAGAGCGAGAATTGAATAATTATATGAAATAATTATTGCATTTCACTAAATAAAAAATACTAACCAATATTAGATGGCAACCAATCTTTCATACAATTCAATGCTTCTACTATATCCGAAGATAATGAAGATCTACCTTCGATAATCAATCTGCTTCCACTACTAAAAGCCGACTCGGATACAACAGTTGATACCGGAATAGCTAAGATATCATGAGCAATCTTTGCATGAATGGGAAAAGTAGGGCTATTAGTTTTCCACTACGTAAAAATATCAATGTTATCTTCATCCTCACCCATTGGCAACTTTCATCTTCCAAATGCTTATCTAGTCCCGTCTTTAAGACTTGTGAACTTCCAACTTTTTGTTCAACATAATTTCTCCATTTTAAACCAATTTTCATTCTCTTTTTAGAAGCACTAGTAGATGAATGCACAATACTACAAGAAGAAGAAGTAGTAGATGCATTTAGAGATGAAGTACATTCCTTTTCATATAAAAAAAGAGCCTTTAAAGATTTACTTATTTTTCTAATATGATCATGCGAATTTTCTCCATAGATCAAGTCAAAGAAGAACTCTATATAAGTCATCCTATAACGGGGATCAAAACATACCAAGACTCATCATTAGATTACATGTGCTCCAATAGTTATCAAATTTAATTCTCATCTTTTGTGCCATGGCTTGAATATATTCATGTTCACTTAACTTCCAACTTAATATGTTTTCATAAACATTACATACACTTTTGAAATATAGTTTAACGGTTAGATACTTAAAACCAGAAAATTTAAGTGTAACTTCATAGAAAACTCTTAAACATTCACTAATTTATTTCCCAACCTTCCATTCTTCGCTTGAGGGAAATGATTTGAAATCATCGGTCAAATCTACTAATCGTTCAAATGCGGAACGTACTTGAAGTGAATTTTTAAGCATAAGATATGTAGAGCTCCGACGTGTTGGAACATCATAAGAAACTCCTTTTCCAGTTAATCTAGTTCGAACTAATGAATTTTCCTAACTTTCCTTTCTACTTTGTGATGACTTCGTAAAATTGACACTTTCTCTTATCTTTTCAATAAGTATATGCATAATTTTTAAACCGTCATGCACAATCAAATTTAATGTATATATGTGCAACATCGCATATGGAATAATGCACCATTTAAAGGAAAACATTTTTACCAACTAAATATTCTTTAAAATCTCTAACCATAACATCATTATTTGAAGCATTATCAACAGTGAGTGCAAATAGATTTTAATCAATATTCAAATGCAACATTTTTAACTTCATGGCAGCACTAAGTGCTAATCCGGTATGAGGAGGAGGCAACTCATGATAAGAAATGATTTTTTTTGTAATTTTCAATCATCATCAATATAATGAAAAGTTATGCAACAATAGCCAATATTTTGATGCTTCGATGTCCATAAATTCATAGTAAGACTAACACGAGATGATAAATGATCAAAAATCTCTTGAATTTCACTTCTCATATCAATAAAAAAAATTAAAACATCACATGTTATTGTATTTCTAGAAATCATTTTAACCATTGGATTAATGCATCTAATATGTTCTTGGAAATAAACATGCTTGGTCATATAAAATGGGTAATCATGCTTAGCGACCATACGAGCAAAACACATTCGGGTTCTATTTTGATCAAATAGCCAACATGACAATTTGAAAGGCTTATATGGAGAGTGTTTGGTAGTCAAAATTTGTTGTCCCGATAGCCTCTTACTAGCGTTGTTTTTTAGACAAGTTTTTATATGGTTTTTCAAATGAGTTGTTCCCATAGAGGCGGCTCCATTAAATACACTATTACACTGTTTGCATGTGGCCTTTATATGGCTAATACCTTCTTCCCATACTACTTTTCTATCAAAATCTTTCTATACTTCGGATTTTAAGGTTTTTAAGTTTAGGGTTGCATTTTTATCCACATTTGTTGAAAGCTCTTGACTTTGTTGCAAACTACTATTTGAGTTTTGAATTTCTTGCACAATACGTATATCATCGTCGACATTAGCATTAGTCGTTGATGTAAAAGGAATGGACTTGCTACTGCAACTTGATGATGTATTTGATATATTAGGAGTCTACAATATAAAAATAAAAAACATATAAATTATTTTTGTATTCAATTTTTTAAAACATCACAGATTTAAACATATAAAATAGATTTAAATTACATACGTAAATTACAATCCCATTTAAACATATAAAATAATTTTACCAATTTGGTAACATGAATGTCTCGACAATGTGAAATCTTTGCTTTGTTATATTCATTTAAACTATTTAAATCCATATAAACTATAGATTCATTTAAACTATTTAAACTATAGATTCATTTACACCAAACATTCATTTAAGCTAACTACATGTTTAATCTATTTAAACTACTAGTTTAAATTTAATAGATTTGACTTAGCATTACTCAGTATAGCATTATTTGTGTTTATTACCATTCAAGCAAGTGCAGATTTATGAATAAACTAGATTTAAACCAGTGCAGTAAACAATAAACAAAAATAAGAAAATATACCATAAATGAGAGATCAATTGAAGCAATATAATTTGAAGCAACTGATGGCAAAAAGAAAACCTGGAAGCAGCGGGGAGGCGGAAGGTGAACTTGGAAGCAGTGGCAGCGGCAGGCGAACTTAAAAGCAAAAGGTAAACTTGGAAGAGGCAGGCGAGCGCAGCGATCAATGTTAACTGGCTTGCATGGAGAGATTAAATCTATTGAAGGCTAGGGTTTTAGTTTTTAGGGGATGTAGATTATTTGTGATGGCGGCTATAGCTATGTAGAAGGAAAATGAAAAATAAATGAATGAAAATGAGAACAAAAGGCTAGGGTTTTGGTGTTCTCATTTGTGGAGTGCGTATTGATCTGGCCAATCTGGGTATATAATCCTATGGTTGGAATCGGTTTAACTATTTTATGGAAATTTAATTGTTAATTCAAGCTTAAGAGTTAGCTTAATTATGCATTATATACACACACATAAATACATGTACACACCAGAAAATCGGATGGATATTTTTCGAATACGGAGAGCACTATAACCATATTCGTATCCGAAAGGAATTTCGAATATCGGATATCCATATCCGCTTTTCAAATAATGGATATATTTCATATTTCTGGATACGGATGTGGATGGATATCAGATTTGTCAGGTACCCATTGATAGCCCTACGATCTGTTATCCTTGGTGAAAGGTGAACTATCTAACTAGTTTTGCTCCTTCATTTTCTACTCAATCTGTTCCAAGCTCTTTTCCATTGAATTTAGTTGATTCTAGTAACCTTCTTGATAACACTTGAGTTTCCTTCTTTTTTCAGTTTCTTCTCATCAATCCTTTGAATTGCTCCTCCAAACTCTGAAAAAATCACTTGTCCACGAGTAGTTCGAGTTGTATATGAGCTATATGGAGTTTGGGAGGTAGGATAAAGAGGATAAACAACTCATCATCAATCTAAATGACTCGGTATTATGTTATACCCTTTACACCTTTTCCATTGAAATTCCTCTCAGTTGTTTCTTTGCTCCATCTAAGTGTAGTTTCAAGTTTTCGAGTCGTTTCATTTTCGTCTTAACCTTCTAACTTTCATTGACTTCTGCTTGGTTAAAAACCCGTTTAACACTTAACCTCTAGAGTATGCTTTCGTTGAAAACAAAGCATGCTTTGGATCAAGACAAGTTTTGATTTGCTATCCCTTGATTTTGGATAGTCGTTCAAGGATTCCTTCAACCATTTTGTATAATTAGAATTCTGTTATTTATTCTTCATGCTAAAGACAAGATCTGCACTCTAGAGATCTTATCTACGCTTCAGAGATCGTTCCATGCCTTAGATGAGAACGCTCTCTCTCTATGTTGTATATTGTTTTCATTTTTGGTTTTTGGTTGTCCCAAGAGCTTTTGGCCTCTACCACCGAGTGAAATTCATCTAAGGTTGGAGGAATGGCGATTGCTATAGAAATGGTGATGATGGTGGTTGTGTAGTCGATTGCTTCTTAGTGAAGATAGTCAAAATTTGGGTTGTGCTTAACCTATAATGGATTTCAGGCTTGCCTAGCTTGTATTCACACCGCTTTGGAGGCACGCCCGACTCTCGATCTTCGGCTAACTCCTATCAACACATGGTTGTTCTTGTTTTGCCGCTTATGTTCCATTAAGACAGTTGGCTTCAGGAACGGTCGTGTTGGATGATTCCACTGCTATGCTTTTGCTATTGCTACACTTCCCGTGTTCATGAAAAGAAGGGCTTCCGTTTTGCTCCGTACAGCGGTTCCATTATCGATTGTTCATCGATAAAGGGTATGTTCCGATATATATTATCATTCTTCGACGCAACTTTTTTTTCCAACACAAGCGTGCTATCTATACAGGATGGTCCATTCGCGCATATGTTACATAGGACTCATACTGCACAGATTGACACTTCTCACTTGCCTCAGTCAATGCACGGAATCTGATTGGTCGACATCCTTTGGACTTTGGATATTGGTCACATAGGTTTTAATTTTCAACATAAAACATACCTGATTGTGTTGAACATCAAGTTTCATTTTCTAGGATGACTCGTCAATCACCTCACTTCAAGTCTGGTTATGGTACATCTACTCCTCTTGAAACTTGTTCCTTCACAACTCAGGCTTTACCTTATATTCCTGTTATGCATGGACGATCGATCACGATTAGATTACAAGGGACAATTGCTCTTATAGAGTTGTTGCTAAATCCGCTTCCTCCTTTAAATGAATACGTGGCCTTATCGGCCTTGGATGAAGAGGGAAAAGTAAGTAGGGATCTCCCGAAGCTTGCTGGCCTATTAATTTTTCTTTTGGTCGTATAGTCTGTACTCTTTGTATTTTCGCTAAAATAGGTTGTGTTCCTTTTGACGAACTGTTAGTCGTGAAGATTCCTAGTTCCATGTCACTCCTGATTGCCTTGGAAAAGCAGTTGGGATGTTCATCCTCTCTTTGTATGATCTTTACTGCAAACTGAATCCTATTGGCAAACCTGCCTTAGATTCTCCATGATTATCCTCGCTTATTCTCGACCAAGCGTGTCCCACTTGGCCACTAGCATTGTCATGGGAGTTCAATCATGCACCTGCTTCGATCTTTGGAAATAAGCACGTGAATTATTCAATTCCGGGCATACTTCTTAACATTACTTACCTCAAAACAATGGTTGATTCCTGCAAGCTAGGGTTGAATTACCTTATCGACCCCTTATTCCTCTCTGACGTTGTCTATCTTTGAGCAACGACGGGTTCCTGAAGGTTTAGGTTGAGTTTTCCTTGGCAGACTTTTGTTGTGAATAATCCAAGTTTCACACTGCTCCCTAATGCTGGTAATATTGCCCATATTATTTACTCCTCATTCATATGCTTCTGTTGTGAATTAAACTCTATTCATGAAGTTTTCTGCTGTGAGTTCGGGCATTAGTGTGAGTTAAACATGTGGGGTTGATTGTCCGATTCCCCTAGTTCAATAATACTTACTTTCAATCTCCCATGACTATCCCCGCCTTATCCCCGATCGAGCATATTCTCCCGAGTCACCAGTGCTATCATTGAAATCTGGTCAGACACTAGTTTTAATGTCTAGAAACTAGTAGGAATCATTTGATTCTGATTACTCTTCCTTGAAGTTGTCTACTTCCAGGTAACAGTAAAACTTTCGATGACTATGGTCGACATCCAACCGTATACTAGTTTATGTCTCCAAAAATTGGTATATCAATGACTCAATTCCAAGCCTTTCGATACTGAGAGGTTCCTCTCGGTATCGAGATCCCTTTACTTGCTGCTTCCACATGCCCGTCTGCCTTCTTCGCCATGATCAAGGCAAGTGGTTATGCTTCATCCCCTTTTACAAAGTAGTTTACTACAATGATACTATGCTTAGCTCCTTCCTTCTTCACCGGTACCATACCTTTACAATGTCGATTCCCCAAATTGCAAATGGTCAAAGACTAATCATTTGTGTAACTTTGCTTGATAGGGATCTCAAGACATTTGCAAATCTCCAGCACCGTTTGGTGTAGTTAGCAACATTTCGATTTATCGTCTGCTAGAAATATCCATAGCGAAGCACATCCTTTGCCAATGTCCATCCCCCGGTGTGATCACTACAGCTGCCCTCATGAACTTCCATTAGGATCTTTATAGCTTCATCCTTGGTTACACACCGAAGCAAGAGGTAGAGAATCATTACCTATATAGCACTCTCTCTTATACTATGAACCATGGTGCTTTCTGAGGAAATTTCCTATGCTCATTTTAGTCTCAAGGGAGAATTCCTTCAAGCAAATAGTCCTTTATGGGAGTTATCCATGATTCCACTTCCTATGTGATCTATAGAATCTAGTCTGCACACCAGTCCCTGTCTCTGAGAACCGACGGTTTAATTATTTGATTTTGAACATTCCTTTTTTGACACTACTTATCTCTAGGTAGCAATTGATTTCCTAAAGTTCGAGGTCAGAAATTAGGTCATGCACCAGTTTCTATCTCCAAAAACTAGCACATTGGTGACTCAATTTTGAAGATTCGTCCCAAATATTGCCTACCTTCGGACAATAGCTGATATCTGCAAGTTAGAATCGAATGATTTGATCGGCTTGAAAGTGAATACTTCTTCCTCATATTGCCATTCATGGGGCAACATCAGATTCCTAATGATTTGATGATTACACTGGCCCGATGTTGCCTATCTTCGGGTAATGTCACGCCTCTAAATGTTATAAGATGGTACCTTCTTGATGCTTCGAATCTTTGGGCAGTGTCGGATTCCAGAAAGTTGGGCTGAAGATTCGATTGAGCTCCGGATTCTGCCACCAAAAGCTAGTGTGTCGATGGTTCTATTTTAGGGTTTCTCCTTAACATCGCCATTCTTTACGTGATGCCACATTCCTAGAAGCTGGGACCCAATGATCTAGTTTCTCCTTAAGTAGTTTATTAATTCTTCTAGCCATCACTAGATTTCGGGCGATGGTAAATTCCTGAAGGCCGAAACCGAATCACCGATCGGTTCCTAGTTTGGTTTTGAAAACCTTCTCGCGGTTGCCAATTTCGGGCAACAACGAAGTCTAGATGGTAGATTTTGTTATCAAGTCTCCTCTTCACTATTTATCTCTTGGCAGCGATGTATTCTTAAGGGCTAGGCACTTCTTCCCCTATTATCACCTATCTTCAGGCGATAGTGTGCTCCGGGCAATCTCTAGGCAACAACGACTTTCTGGAAGTCGACTTCTCTTTCCGACGTTGCTGGGATAATGCTAGTCCTTAAAAAGTAGGGGATCGATGTGATTATCGATCCATCGGTTTGGACCTTTCTGGCATTGCCGGAGCAACGCTGGTTCTTAGAAGGCAGGGGTTGATTTGACCGTTAACCTGTTGGTTTTGGGCCTTCCTGATTTGGCTGGAGCAATGTCGGTTAAGGTGAGGATTCGATGTGACCATCGACTCGGCGGTTAAGACCTTCTTGACATTGCTATTCTTTGGACAACACCGATTTTCGAAAGGTGAGGGGTCAATGTGACCGTCGATCCGGTGGTTAAGACCTTCTTGACGTTGCTAATCTTGGGACAATGTTGGTTCTTAGATGGTTGGAGACTGATACGACCAATCGATCTAGTGGTTTAGACTTTTTCGACTTTGCCTGTCTTGGGAAAATGCCAGTTCTTAGAAGGTTAGAGATCGATACGACCCATTGATCCGGTGGTTTAAACCTTCACGACATCGCCGATATTAGGAAAATGCAAGTTCTCAAAAGGAAGGTGTAGATGTGACCGTCGACCCGGTGCTTTTTACCTTCCCGACGTCGCTAGTCTTGGGACAACGCCGATTCTCAAAAAGTTGGGAATTGATATGACCCATCGATCCGACGGTTTAAACCTTCCCGGCATTGCCAGTCTTGGGACAGTGTTGATTCTTAGAAGGTTGGGGATCGATATGATCCATTTATTCAGCAGTTTAAACCTTGGTGACATTTCTAGTCTTGGGATAATGTCGGTGCTTAAAAGGTTGGGGATTGATACGACCCATCGATTTGGGGGTTAGTGAGTCTACACTCCTCATTCGTCATTCGATGGTAGAGGAGCCTTTTCTCAACTGCATCAATGGTTGCATAGCACAAGAGTTTTGCTTGCAAGGACACTGTTCCATTGGTTCAAGATTCAGATTTTATTAATGAGTAGAAGAAATAGAAAGTCCCGCCTATTTACATTGCCTCCAGTGACCCTGGGAGACTTATTTGCGAAAGGAAATTAGATAAGGATGAATGAAATAGTATCGTTCTAGTTTGCTACTTGATTCTTGGGTAACCGACTAGCTTGAAGGTTATTTGATGACCATCTTTCATCAACTTGCCTGGACTCCTCTCCGTTTGGTCCAGACAGTTTTCCTTAAGTAGGTAGACCTTGGGTCTTGCAGTTTCTCCGTCATTCTACGATTCTCTAACATGCTGCTAGAGCTTGTTTTTTCCTTATCAACTCTTCAGTCAAATTTTTTAGATGTCGGCATTCATTAGTGTTGTGCCCATGGGTTTGGTGGAAGCGGTCATACTTCCCAGACGTTTATTTTGCTCTATTGCTTCCATCCATATGTCATTCGCACTTGAGTAAGTGTTGTATGGGATTGGTAGTTTCATTGTATGATGGCATTATTGGCATCATGAACTTTCTAGGGTGCTCTTCTCTTGGGATATTTTTAGTGAATGGAGTACGATTTAATGCCAAACCCCAATCTTTATCCTTCCTACCCCTACTCTTCTCCACCAACCGTTTGACCATGTCAACGATATACTCCTCATTGGCGCCGTAATCGGTTTTGACTCTGCAAATGGTCTCGGCTTGCCGACTGAAATCTAGGCCCTCCATTCTCCGGGAGAACCACTCCTGTAGAGTTCAGTTGGCGCCCAGTTGGTCTTGCCGTGGCAGCTTGAATTCCATCTCCAATATTTAGTGCATTAACACCAGTATCCAACTCAACATCACCCTCCAAATCCAACTCTTCATTGAAAACAAGCAAGTCTTCCAATTCTTCAGCTCCACTCCTCCTCTAATTCCTCTCGGTACTAAGAGAAATCCACTTGGTATCGATTAGTGCTCTTGCGGGAGGAGCTCTCCTACTTTCTTATGCCAAGTTTTCTGCAACTCCAGTAACACCCATCCTTTTTCTCTTTTTTTCCTTCCCTTCTGATTTGACCAGAAATAGAGGAATTCTTTTGTTCTTTCATAAAGGAAGTTTCTCTTCTATACCCCTTAGTAGTTCGGGGTTGTAGATTGAGCATAACATCCATCATGTCTATGACAGCTTCTTGGTTATCCGCCATCTTCTGTTTGAGTTCATGGATCACCTTATCAAACTCTCCTCTGGTTACTACTTTGTGCTAAGCAGAGGATCCAAAATTGCCTATTGATTGTTTACATTAGTTTGGTGAGAATTCCTTTCATCACTACCAGCCATAGCTCCTAAGGATCTATTGGATCTCCTTGGTTCCTTGACTTTTTGTTAATAATTCTTTAAGTTCTTCAAGCAAGTTTTCTGAATCTAATTTCTAAATCTAACCAATCCAAAATAGAGAGTAGATCTAAGTTTGGGTTTAGTTCTTAGTGAAAGCACCAAAATGTTGATGCCAAAAATGGATCAACACCCATGATTGAGTTGTAGGGAACCTGTAAGACCTAGATCTAGCAGATAGTATTGAAAATAAAATAAAATTGAACACCGAGACACAAGATTTTGATAGTGGTTCGGCAATCTCTAGCCTATGTCCACTCTGTAGTTTTATTAATTGCTATTTGTAGAGAATTGAAGAGTACAAGTCACTAGTACAAGGGCTTGACAGGTTTTATGGCCTAGAACTGCCAAGAGTAGCTGCCTAGGTGATTATTGTGAGGGAGGTAGAAGATGAAGAAATGGCAGAGTCTATGCCAGCAGAAAATCAAATCCTTTTTTAGCAGCAACGGGGTTTGTATTTATAGAGAAACAGAGGTACTAGCCAAGAAGCCTGCTTGCACTGAAGTCCATAAGAAAGCCCGATGGTTTATAAGTGGGCGCGGAGGCCTATGAATAGAGAAAACAACTCGGTACCGACCTAAATTGATTGGTACCGATCTATTATTCTTGGTAAAAGGTGAACTCTCTCACTTGTTTTGCTCTTTTGTTTTTACTCGATCTGTTCCAAGCTCTTTTCCAACGACTTTTAGTTGATTCTAGTGATCTTCCTGATAACACTTGAATTTTTTTGCTTTCTTTACTTTCTTCTCATCAATCATTGGAATTGCTCATCCAAACTAAGGGAAAACCACTTATCCACGAGTGGTTGGAGTATTATATGAGATATATAGAGTTTGGGAGGCATGATGAAGAGGATAAAGAACACGTAGACGATCTAAATGACTCGGTACCAAGTTATACCCTTAACTCCTTTTCCACTGAAATTTCTCACAGTTGTTTCTTTGCTTCGTCTGCGTGTACTTTCAAGTTTTCGAGTCGTTTCATTTTCGCCTTGACGTTCTAACTTCCATTGATTTCTGCATGGTTAATAACCTGGTTAACGACGATTATTATCGATCTCCTCTGGTCTAGCAATAAGGTTGGGAGAGTATAACCGGACTAGGGGCAATAGGATGATGTAACGACCTGCTATTTTGAACCATTCAAATCGACAATCATCCACACATGTTAGACTTGAATTGTTCAAAACAACAGATTGTTAATTTATATTTGGCAAACTTAGCATATACAGTAAATAAAATCAATCACAAACACAGAGTAATATAACAATAAGCAGTGGAATAGATAAATAGTAGTTCATGAAGCTATTATAGAACATCAGTGTAACGACCCGTATTTTCACGGATCGAAACATCGTAAAGGAGTTGAACTTTGGTTGCATTTCTGTTAAGTTTCAGATTTTGGCAGAATTTTGTCTATGTCCTAAGTCGTAGCCGACTTATGGGTTCTGGACGAGTTAGTGTTAGGTCGTGGGTTAGTTGTAGCGACCTATAGAATTATGCAACCTAGGATTTAGTTAAGTGTTAGGTCGGCAGGGCGAGTTAGCGACCTAAGGAACTGACCGACTTAAGGATATGGCGACTCAAGGGTAGGCAGACCTAGTGGAGTTAGCGACCTAGTGGTTACCGGGTTAGCATAGTTAGGTCGGCAACGACCTAGGGGAGCTGGGGTAGCAGGTTAGCGACTTAGTAGAGTGAGCGACCTATGGGATTGACCGACCTAAGGAATAAGTTAGTTAACGACTTAATAGTTAAGTCGTAGATGACTTAGGAGTTAGTGGTTAAGTCGTCTAGATGACTTAGTAGTTAGGTCGTATCCCAGTTTATTCGCGACTTATGTTAGGTCGCGTAGATGTTTTAAGGGGTTAGGTCGTAACTCGTTGGGTTGAGTTAAGTGATAGGTCGTTAAGGCGTGTCATGGTTAAGCCATAGACAGATGAGTTAGCTAAGTCGTAGGTCGGCTACCATGATGAGTCGTACCCTCTGTTAAGTCGTATCTTGGTTGGGTCGTAACTTTGTTAGGTCGGCGAAGCTGCTAAGTCGTTAGATCGTATAGGCACGTGAGTTATATTGTGACCGACTTAGGAGTTTGGCTGCTATATCGTTAGGTCGTAGGTCGTAGCCTATGTGTTAAGTCGCGAGCGACCTAGGAGTTAGGATGGTAAGTCTTGAGACCTGGTTCGTTAAGTCGCGCGCATTGTTTAGGTCGAAGAGCTGTTAGGTCGTATAGGTTTTAGGTCGGCAAGGTCTTAGGTCGTAGGTCGGAGATGACCTAATTCCGAGCTACGACTTAGAGAATTTCTGCTATAAATAGAGGGGGTTGTTCTCACTTTTTGGGATCCGGATTTTGAAGCGACGAAGTGCTGCCATTTTGAGAGCTCGACTTCTACACTTCTTCACTTCTTTTCTCCACTCTAATCTAGTGCTTCCTTTCATCCAAATCGAAGATCAAGATTGAAGATTCAAGAGCTTAGATTGAAGATCTTCATCTTTTCAAGAGAGATTTCTTCGTTTGAAGCGGATTCGTGATAGATCAAGCTTGATCCTTCGCTGTCCAGATCTGAAGCGTATTGATTTGGGTTTGTTTAGGTGATTTGGTGAGTGGTGATTATCTCTCACACGGATCCAAAGGAGTATATCGGATTGTTGGCTCGATTTGGTGTTAAAATAGAGATTTCCATGCATTTTCTTCATCCAAAGTGTAGATCCATATAGATCCATTGTTCATGATGATGTTACATCCATTTTATCATATGTTAACCTATGCAAGTTCATTCATCAAGTTTGTAGAGATATAATCCATGTTTTCATGCTTATTGGACTTTCAACTCTTTAATTACGAAAATGCCATTATTGTTATAATTGTCTACTTAGATCATTTTTGAATGCTTGATTGCTTGGATTGATGCTTGATTTGATTGATTGTTATGAACTAGATGATTGATTATTAGATTTAGATCGAAGATGATTCAAAAGCTAAGGGAAAGGCTCTTGAATTGGGAAAGCTGCTCGTGGCATATGTAGCGGGATGATGAAGCTCTTATGCATAGATTTGATGATGTGATGTTGAGATGAGGCTTTGCGAGGATGTAATGAAGCGAGGCCTCATGTGATGAAGACTTGGTCTAATCCAGACGGGATCATTCCAAGCATGTTGATAACTCGGTGATATGATTCGAGTTGAGGATAATGAATGGATATAAGAATAGTCGTCGAGGAGGATGACTAGGAGGTTTGGATAGCATCTTTGTTGAAGGTTCTAGCATGCTCTAAGCAAGAGTACGTTTGGGCAGATTCGATAGTCCCAACGACTAACTGTTGATGGTCGAGTACTCTGGGCAGATTCGATAGTCCTAAGCACGGGTTGCGACGACGTGCGGGAGTTATGTCTAGAACCGGGGTTTCCATTAGCCCTTGACGGACGGCTGAAAGAATGTGCCGGTCATTCAATTAACGGTGATATCGAAGCAATGATAACAGTGATAGCCAGAGTCATGGATGTTTGGTTGTATCGTCATTCGGACTCGAGAGCGGTATTTTCTGGGTGCTTATCTGATTTAGGCCTTGGTACTTGGAAAGCATCGCCCTTGACTCGAATGATTTTTACTTTATTTTAAATTGTATGCTCTGCTATGTTGCTTCTGTTTAGTGTGTGTCTGGGGGCTATCACTGTAGAATGAGGTTGGAGTGGGAGGGTTGTATTCCTATTCCTTTTCCTTTATGCTCTTTTGGTATGTTGTTAGTTAATTTACTGCTCACTAAGACTGTTGTCTGACTCAAGGCTTTATGTTTTAATTCTTATTGCCTTGGGATGTTCGTCCATTTTGGGACGGGCAGACTAGGTAGCAGGTGACAGGTGCTGTTCTCTTCTCACGATGCTGATATCGAAGACGAGATGGAGGGTTGCATTTTATCTTCTTATTATATGTACCGGATATTCCGCTATTTTGTATTCTCTGAGAGATATGTAGTGAGGCTTGATGTATTGACTATTTGGATGCTTGTATTCAACTATTATGGAGTTTTATATGATGTCATTTTGTTCTGTAAAGCTTCACTATACATATGTTCTATTGTATTTTGTCCATGCGCTGTGAGTAATACGATAGATTCTGTTGTTTTTAATCTACCCTGACAATCGTCCATGGTCGCTTGGCACACTTTACAGCGCACTATTTCTAAATTCGGTGCAGGGGTCATGGGCGGTCGTCACAATCAGAGCCTAAAGTAAAATACAACAGAAATCCCGGATACATAAAAGTCTCACTACAAAAGCAAATGACAAGTCTAAACATAAACAACTGAAAATAACCGGAATAACTGAAAGCAGAATAGATATAAGACAAATCTTCAAGCAAAACTCCAAGCTCCAAAGGTGAGTCTCAAATGCTGTGACACTCAAGACCTGAGCATAAAGCAAACACAAAACACTCGAGTCAGGATTAACATTCTTATGCAAGTAAATTAACTCAAGTGAAATGTCCAAGTGAAATGCAATATAACTTAAAGGAGGTTTGGGATTTCCATCCTTTAAGGATCCGTGAAACTATCTACATACATTGTACAATATGCTACATAGATAATGTCTATAGTAAAGTAAACTATTAAAATAGCGTTAAGGTGTTACCCATATCCCCCTTAACACATTTTTACATAAATGACATAGTCTATATAGTACTGTAAACTCCACCAAACCGATGGGCTATCAGGGAGCACTCTATAGGTATGACACAAACCAAACTCGTAGAGGGCGCGATAAGGCATGTGACAAGGCACGCGAGGGAATGCCTAGGGTATGTACTACTGTTTTGTAGAACCGGGCTGGTGGCAACGCAT
Organism: Allium fistulosum; assembly: GCA_030737815.1. Lineage (NCBI taxonomy): Eukaryota > Viridiplantae > Streptophyta > Magnoliopsida > Asparagales > Amaryllidaceae > Allium > Allium fistulosum. The sequence continues at coordinate 8,097,723 of JASFAW010000015.1, forward strand.
AGCAGCTACTACCGCCCACCTCGAGACACACTCCCAAATCCAAGGTGCACCCAATCAAATCACAAAGTAATAGATATGATATCTAAGAAATGTGCTCAATAGGAGGTGCGACCTCACTTGGCATAGGTATATCTCCTGTTTAGCCACATCAAGCTGACTCGAGGGAGTCAGAGCTATGTTCATTCCTCATATAGATGTTCGCCAAACCATCCTACTTCGTTCTGGAATCTCCACCACGTGCATAGTTGTTAAAGTGGTTTTCGTTATTGGTAGAGAGTATGACAATATCCGATCCCGGTCTCTTTAACAACCAAACGCTTATTTCACACCTTGGTCATTTTCATTCCAAACAGTTTATACTTCATATCAAAATATCATATTCCTTTCAAAATCATATCGCTTTCGAAATCATATTCACTTTCGAAATTATATTCGCTTTCGAAATTATATCACTTTCGAAATCATATTCACTTTTGAAATCATTATTCACTTTAAATATAATTCATTTCCAAAATCATAACCACAAAATAGGTTAAACCATCATATCAAAGTATTAGCATTTAAATCCATTAAATCCAAATCATAACAGTTCCAACTTAACAGTTTGAATATTTGAAAGTGGTTTATATATTAGAATAGTTATACATTAAAAATAGTTTATATTTAAAAATATGTTATATATTAAAATAGTTTATATATTAAAATATATATTTAAAATATTTATAAAATTAAAATAATATATATTAAAAAAATTCCTTATATTTAAAAGAGTTTATATCGAAAATAGTTTCAAATTATAATTTTTCTTCCAATTTCACAAATCAATTCAAATCAACTTTAGTTCCAAAACTCAATTTAAATTAATCACGGTTCAACAATTTCAATTAAAAGTTTAAAGGTTCAATTCAAATTCTCATTAAAACCATTCTTAATTTATATCGATTTCAAATCAAGGTTTGAACTCTAAGTTTAAACCACTTCAAATTCGATAGATTTCAAAATTTAAATATTCAAACAATTTACAATAACTCAATTTGATAAATTTCATTTATATTTCAAAATTCAACTTTAATTTTGTTTAAATTTGAAATATTCACTTAATCATTTTTAATAACATTTAAATAAAATATCAAATTAAAAATTTAAAACAATATTCAATATTCAATTTAAATTTTATTTAAATTTCGAAATATTCATTTAATCACCTTGAATCAAAAATCTAGTTATCAGTTATAAAAATCATATCTTTAAAATCTCAAGATTAATAAGTTCAAATCAATTCTTATTAAATACATTTCTTAAACATATTAAATTTCAAATCAATTTCAATTATCTTTCCAACCTTAATTTATTTAAAGTTATTACAAAATTTATTTTCAAAATAGTAATATAAATTTTAAATAAATATTTTAAACATATTATATATATTAATTAAATTAAATTTTATTATATTAAATTACATGATTAAATCTATTTTAAATCTTATTTTATATATTTTAAGAAAATAATAAAAATATAAGTAAAACCTTAAAATTTACATTTTCATAATTTAACTTATAATTTTAAAATTTCCAAAACATATAATTTAAAATCTAAATTTTACACATATTAAAATAAAATCTTTATATTAGATTTTAAAAATCAATTTTTATTAAAACCCATATATTTCCTTTTAAAACTTTGGAAATCATATTTCAAAAATAGACCAACGATGTCCGTATATAATTCTATATCCTATGGTCAAGTGGTACAGGTATATATCATTTCAATCCGCAATCATTTATATTTACGTGTATATATCATTTCAACCCGCAATCCCAAAATTTCAAAATCAATAAAATCGCTTGGCTTTATCATTTCAACCCATAATGATTTTCCCTAATCTATAAAATCATTTGGGTATGTATCATTTCAACCAATAGGGATTTATAAACTAACAGGGAACTTGCAGTGTGAGAACAATAGAATAAAATAGCATAACATATCAATTACAAGCATATATAATCATTAACAATTTAAATTTAATATATTACAACATATTATGGTGTTGTATGTCAATTAACATAGGTAAACAAATTTAAATAATAACATATCATACTTAACAATTAAATTTCTAACCGATGCAAAGTTTAAGAACATATTTCAATCATCATTCATGTGAATTCAATTTACTAAACATAAGAATGTTAATCATGAGTGCGCTCACCTTTCGAGGCTAGAGAAACAATGAAATGGGCTATGAATCCAAGCACAAATTCCAAAGCAAAGCTTGATGGACTTGAATCGATGAAAACAAAATATATAAATTTTAAAAATCTAAAATTTACTCACATATTTAAAATAAAATCTTTGTATTATATTTAAAAAAACAATATTCAATTCAAAACACATATTTAAAATAAAATATCTATATATTATATTCAATATTTATTAAAACACATATTTAAAATAATATATATATATATTATATTTTTAAAAATCAATATTTAAAAATCAATACTCCTTTTTTTAAAGAAAGCAGGTTTCCACAAATATATACAAACTCATATATATATATATATATATATATATATAATTTTTTATAAATGTAAAGGAGAAGAACGGCAAGATGCTTGCTGGACTTCGGCCCAAGCTGCTGTCGAGAGTGGCTGCTGTGAGCCATGGTAGTGGGAGGAGGATGTTGGAGGGTGAACTGTCCAAGGGAAGGAGGAGGCAGCTGGGTGTTTGGGTCTATCATGGCGATGGTGAAGTGGAAGGGCTGACGTGTTGGGTGGCTGTGGTCGGGCTATGCTTAGGCGAAGGGCGTGGAGTTGATGAAGTGGAGATTTGTGCTTGGCTATTGAAGTGTGGGAAGAAAAGATGGGTTACTTGCTCGAGCTGTGGGGTCTGCTGTGTTGGGGAAAGGATGGCCGGAGGGTGGAAGTCGTGGAATGGATCTGCAGGTTGCTAGCGAGGCAGAAAAAGGAGGCTCGGCAGTCCGCTGCTTGGTGGTGTGCTTCAAGAGGGGATGGCAGTGCTGTCGCGTGGGGAAAAAGTAAGAGGGGAGATGGTGGGGAGGAAGATGGCGTAAGCGGGCTTCACAGCAGTGGCCTCGACCATTGGTGAAGGTCTGGTTGGAGGGGTTAGTGTGGCTGGAGCTATTGCGTGGTGGATCTGAGGAGGGAGATGCGGGTTGTGTTCGGTGACTGGGCTGTGATGAGGTGATAAGGCGGAGGGAGTGTGGATGGCCGCTGGCGATTGGGTGGAGGCGGATGTGGAGTTGACTGGGAACAGTAGTCGGGTTGTGGTCGCTGCTGGTTAGTGTGTGCGACAGAGGGTGATGGGTCAGCAGTTCGAGAGAGGGTGAGCAGTTTCTTCAATTATAAAAGTAGCAGATTATAAAATACTTATATTATATATATATATATATATATATTCTTTTTCAATTGCAATGAACAGAATGAAAGAAAGAAAAAGGAGGGGAGAGAATGAACCCATATACTATTGAACAAGTGGGGATAGCAAAAGCCAAATGTTGGATTTTTGATAATAATGAAGGCAAATGGCTATTGGTATTATATGGTGGATATATGCAAGGTCATAAGAAACCAAAAAGGCTTAAATGCAGAACCGATACGGCTAATCGTTTCGCCGATTTCGCCGTGTATCGGACGTCGAATTACAGGAATGAATATACTGTGGAGATCAACACGATGAGACGAACAGAATGGTACATAAATATGAGCGATATGACCAACCTATCAAAATTCAATATTTGCTACCGAAAATGCTGCTAAAACACCTAAAATAAGATAAACGGGCTATAGCAGTCCAAATTTGGCGAAACGAATATGACGTCTCACTCAAAAAATGATTTACAATTTTCTTATCTAAAAATATTCAGTTTTCAAAAATATTTTAATTTTAACAAATTTAACTAATTTTAAATTTCACAACCAAACAAACTTTCAAATTTTCGGATGAAAATCTGACACTACTATGCTTCAATATACACATACCAAATATTAAATTTTCATTTCTAAAATTTTATAGTTTATTTCCAAGAATTTTTTTAGTTAATTACGTTATTAAAATCGTTAAAATTCTCGGGTCGTTACACTCTCCCCCACTCAAAACTTTTCGTCCTCGAAAAGGAACGAGATAGAGAATAGAAAGATAAGATAGATTCGAAACACATAGTACCAGATATAACAATTAATTCAAAATCATATAAATTTCATTTTTGGACATTTAATTGCTTATATTTATATTGTATATTATTCAATTACATAGTCTCCTTACATTCAAACTATTCCTAGTAAGTTTTATTAATGTTTCCTAATGTAATTGAGCACCATACAAATTTACCTTTTATTTACAGCATTTCTATTAAGCAAAATTGAGTTTGAACATTTTTATTACTTAAGTTTTCTCTTGTATAACCTTCAATTACATATTCACATTAACATTTTAACTTTTTGAATATTTCAGGTAATTTATATATATGTTTTAGAATGTAATTGAGTATTATACAAATTAATTTTATCCTATTTCAACTGTTTCACGTTATTTCAAATCCATTTCTCATTTTAGACACTCCAATTTATTCAAAAATTTTGCTTCATTTTAATAATTGAAAACCATCACTTAACAAAGAACTTAAGGGTTAAATCTACGGTTTCACTTCAAATCATTTTGAAATAAATATATACGTATATATATATTATACATCAAATCATACTCAAGAAATTCAAATCAAATCCATTTTCCAAAACAAAAGTGTAGAAAAGCTACTGAGTGGTCTCCCTACTTAGAGACTCGAAAATGAATGTTGATGATGCTGTCGTCATCATCGAATTTATTTTCCAGCGACATAAGTGGAGAGTACAGACTTACTTCTTTTAAAATTCTTTGAAAACAATTTTTTATTCGAAAGTACTTTCAAATAAATAATATTTTCAAAACTTTGAAAACCAAATTCTGAAAAGCACCGAAAATTTAATTCTCAAATCCTTAATTTAATCCATTTCATTTGCAAAACAGATTTATAAACCATGTTTTTTTTAAAATTTCAACTCCTTATAACATACAACAATAGTTAACAGTCAGGAATGTTGACAAAACAATAAATGATAATCTAGTACTATCATTTCTAACAACCAATTCATTTAACTATCTAATTCCAGAAATTTTTTTACTTATATATATAAAATATAATCATACATAAAATTATTTCATTTCCCAATTTCGAAAACAATATCGTGTCAGCTTGCTCTGTTCAATTGTTTTGGAATTCCTATCGTTAGCGTTGGCCAGAAAAATCGATCGAAACCCAAGATATAAACTTAACAACTCAAACAACACAGTGTAAAACATTTTATATCAATTACAAATACATTCTCTCATAGGATGATTCAAGAATAGATTTCAGAACAAGGATAGAGATTCAAATTTAGAGGGACCCTAATCAAAGAGAATTCTAACTAAGAAGATAGGCTTGAAAGGAAGATATGATAATTTAAATTTCAAAAGAGGAAAGATGGATAAACTTATATTAATCGCGGTGACCTTAACCGGGTCAACCGAGACTCCATTTCAGAATTAATATGCCCAAGGAATCAGACTTCATCCCTCCAGAAATGGCATTTAGAAAATTTGGCTTTCAATTGAATACTCCTAAGAGTTTGGAGAACATAGCTCAAATGAGACTCATGCTCCTTCTCTGACTTAGAAAAGACGAGAATATCATCAACGAAAACCTAGACAAACTGGTTGAGAACATTGCGGAAACGCAATTCATGAGATCGACGAAGAAGGCAGGAGCATTGGTTAATCCAAAGGGCATGACTAACCATTCATAGAAACCATTCTCCATTCGGAAAGCTGTCTTGGGATGCTCTCCTCGGCTACATGAAGCTGGTGAAAACCGGTAGCAAGATCAAGCTCCAGGAATAAGATCGATGCAGAGTGAAATTTCCTGCTTGGGAGGAAGAGAAGTACATCCGGATAATCCCTGACTGTCGAGGTGGAGTCAAGATCACTAGGCTGAGCATCTAGCAAAAAGATAAAACTGCCTACGAAATCCTAAGACATCGACATTCGATCACAAGAGAATTACCCTGGTCGTCTACTAGAGAAACGGTTCGGTCTTTGCAAGAAATAATAGCATCAAAACCGAGGATGTAGAAATCTATGGTGAATCAACACTTGTTGTAAAGGAATTTCACCCCTTTACAAATCATACTAAGATTGGTGGGACCACCGATGGGATCAGTCACACATAAGGATGAAGTTGCCAGTTGAGGTTGCAAGATGTGCTCAAATTTATTACAGAGATCGATAGAAATAGAGATGTGGGATGCTCCAGTATCAAGGAGAACACGAACAGGAAGGTCAAGAATGGATTTTAGAACATAGGTAAAGTTCTACTAAGTTTTACTCCATATGCTAAGTTTTGACTAAACCTGGCTCTGATACCACTTGTAACGGCCTGCTATTTCAAACCATTCAAATCGACAATTATCCATACATGTCAGACTTGAATTTTTCAAAACAACATATTGTTAATTTATATTTCACAAACTAAGGATATACAGTAAACAAAATCAATCATAGAATCACAGACATAGAGTAATATAACAATAAGCAGTGGAATAGATATATAGTAGTTCATGAAGCTACTATAGAACATCAGAGCCTAAAATAAAATAAAAACAGAAATCTCGGATACATAGAAATCTCACTACAAAAGCAAATGACAAGTTTGAATACAAACAACTAGAAATAACTGGAATAACTGAAAGCATAATAGATATAAGATAGATCTTCAAGCAAAACTCCAAGCTCCAAAGGTGAGTCTCAAATGTTGTGACACTCAGTCTGACCCGAGCATAAAGCAAATACAAAACACTCGAGTTAGGATTAACATTCTTATGCAAGTAAATCAACTCAAGTGAAATGTCCAAGTGAAATGCAATATAACTTAAAGGATGTTTCGGACTTCCATCCTTTAAGGATCCATGAAACTATCCACATACATAGTACAATATGCTACATAGATATGTCTATAGTAAAGTAAACTATTAAAATAGCGTTAAGGCATTACCCATATACCCCTTAACACATTTTTATAAAATGCCGTAGTTTATACGGTACTGTAAACTCCACCAAACCGGTGGGCTATCAGAGAGCACTCCATAGGTACGACGCAAACCAAACTCGTAGAGGGCATGATAAGGCATGTGACAAGGCACGTGAGGCAATGCCTAGGGTAGGATACTAACGTTTTGTAGAACCGGGCTGGTGGTAACGCATAGCAGCTACTATCGCCCACCTCAAGATACACTCCCAAATCAAAGGTGCACCCAATCAAATCACAAAGTAATAGATATGGTATCGAAGAAATGTGCCCGATAGGAGGTGCGACCTCACTTGGCCCAGGTATAGCTTCTGTTTTTGCCACATCAAGCTGACTCGAGGGAGTCAGTGCTGCGTTCATACCTCATGCATACATTCGCCAAACCCTCCTACTTCGTTCTGGAATCTTCACCACATGCGCAATTGTTAAAGTGGTTTTCGGCATTGGCAGAGAGTATGACAATATCCGATCCCGGTCTCTTTAACAACCAAACGCTTATTTCACACCGTGGTCATTTTCATTTCAAACAGTTTATACTTCATTTCAAAATCATATCACTTTCGAAAACATATTCACTTTCGAAATCATATCACTTTCGAATCATATTCACTTTCGAAATCATATTCACTTTCAAAATCATATCACTTTTGAAATCATATTCACTTTCGAAATCATTATTCACTTTAAATTATAATTCATTTTCAAAATCATAACCACAAAATAGGTTAAACCATCATATCAAAGTATTAGCATTTAAATCCACTAAATCCAAATCATAATAGTTCCAACTTAACAGTTTGAATATTTGAAAGTGGTTTATATATTAGAATAGTTATACATTAAAAATATTTTATATCTAAAAATAGGTTATATATTAAAATAGTTTATATATTAAAAAAATATTTAAAAAATTTATAAATTTAAAATAATATATATTAAAATAGTCAATATATTTAAAAGAGTTTATATCGAAAATAGTTTCAAATTAGAATTATTCTTTCAATTTCACAAATCAATTCAAATCAACTTTAGTTCCAAAATTCAGTTTAAATCAATATCAGTTCAACAATGTCAATTAAAAGGTTAAAGGTTCAATTCAAATTCTCATTAAAACCATTCTTAAATTATATCAATTTCAAATCCAGGTTTGAACAACAAGTTTAAACCAATTCAAATTCGATAGATTTCAAAGTTTAAATATTCAAACAATTTACAATAACTCAATTTGATAAATTTCATTTATGTTTCAAAATTCAACTTTAATTTTTTTTTTAAATTTGAAATATTCACTTAATCGTTTTTAATAACATTTAAATAAGATCTCAAATTACAAATTTAAATCAATACTAAATATTCAATTTAAATTTTACTTAAATTTGAAAATATTCATTTAATCACCTTGAATAAAAAATCTAGTTATCAAGTTATAAAAATCATATCTTTAAAATCTCAAGATTAATAAGTTCAAATCTATTCTTATTAAATACAATTCTTAAACAAATTAAATTTCAAATCAATTTCAATTTATCTTTCCAACCTTAATTTATTTAAAGTTATTACAAAATATATTTTCAAAATATTAATATAAATTTTAAATAAAATATTTTAAACATGTTATATATATATATATATTAATTATATTAAATTTTATTAAATTAAAATATATGATTAAATCTATTTTAAATCTTATTTTATATATTTTAAAAAATAAAATAAAAATATAAGTAAAACATTAAAATTTACATTTTCTCAATTTAACTTATAATTTTAAAATTTCCAAACCATATAATTTAAAATCTAAATTTTACACATATTAAAATAAAATCTTTATATTATATTTTAAAAATCAATTTTTATTAAAACGCATATATTTCTTTTCAAATATTGGAAATCATTTTTCAAAAATAGACCAACGGTGTCCGTATATAATTCTCTATCCAATGGTCAAGTAGTACGGATATTTATCATTTCAACCCGCAATAATTTAATATTTACGGGTATTTATCATTTCAACCCGCAATCCTAAAATTTCAAAATCAATAAAATCGCTTGGGTTTATCATTTCAACCCATAACGATTTTCCCTAATCTATAAAATCGTTCGGGTATATATCATTTCAACCCATAGGGATTTCTAAACTAATAGGGAACTTGCAATGTCAGAACAATAGAATAAAATAGCATAGCATATCAATTGCAAGCATATATAATCATTAACAATTTAAATTTAATATATTACAACATATTATGGTGTCGTATGTCAATTAACATAGGTAAAAAAATTTAAATAATAATATATCATATTTAACAATTAAATTTCTAACCAATGCAAAATTTAAGAACATATTTCCATCGTCATTTTATGTGAAATCAATTTACTAAACATAAGAATGTTAATCATAAGTGATCGCTCACCTTTCGGGGATAGAGAAATTTAACGATGAAACGAGCTACGAATCCAAGCACAAATACCAAAGTAGAGCACGAAGGACTTAAATCGATGAAAAATATATATATATATATATATATATATATATTAAAAATCTAAAATTTACCGACATATTTAAAATAAAATCTTTATATTATATTTAAGAAAATAATATTCAATTCAAAACACATATTTAAATTAAATATTTGTATATTATATTCAATATTTATTAAAACACATATTTAAAATAATATATATATATATATATATATGTTATATTTTTAAAAATCAATATTTAAAAAACAATATCCCTTTTTTTTATAGAAAGCAGGTTTCCACAAGTATATACAAACTCATATATATATATATATATATAATTTTGTTATAAATGATAAAGGAGAATAACAGCTAGATGCTTGTTGGAGTTCGGCCCGAGCTGCTGTCGAGAGTGGCTATTGTGAGTCATGTTAGTGGGAGGAGGATGCTGGAGGGCAAACTGTGCAAGGGAAGGAGGAGGCAGCTGGGTGTTTGGGTTTGCCGTGGTGATGGTGAAGTGGACAGGCTGACGTGTTGGGTGGTTGTGGTCGGGTTGTGCTTGGGCGGAGGACATGGAGTTGATGAAGTGGAGATTTGTGCTCGGCTATTGAAGTGTGGGAAGGAAAGATAGGTTACTTGCTCAAGCTGTGGGGTTTTCTATGTTGGGGAAAGGATGGCTGGAGGGTGCAAGTTGTGGAGTGGATCTGGAGGTTGCTGGCGAGGCAGAAAAAGGAGGCTCGGTAGTCTGCTGCTTTGTGGTGGGCTTCGGGTGGGGATGGCAATGCTGTTGAGTGGGGGAAAAGTGAGAGGGGAAATGGTGGGGAGGAAGATGGTGCAAGCGGGCTTCACGGCAGTGGCCTCGGCCAATGGTGAAGGTCAGGTCGGAGGGATTGGTGTGGCTGCAGCCGTTGCATGGTGGATCTGGAGAGGGAGATGTGGGTTGTGTTCGATGACTGGGCTGTGATGAGTTGATAAGGCGGAGGGAGTGTAGATAGCCGCTGGCGATTGGGTGGAGGCAGATGTGGTGTTGACTAGGAACAGTAGTCGGGTTGTGGTCGTTGCTGGTTAGTGTGTGCGGCAGAGGGTGATGGGTTAGCAGTTCGGAAGAGGGTGAGCAGTTTCTTCAATTATAAAAGTAGCAGATTATAAAATACTTATATATTATATATATATATATTCAATTGCAATGAACAGAATGGAAGAAAGAAAAAGGAGGGGAGAGAATTAACCCATATAATATTGAACAAGTGGGGATAACAAAAGCCAAACGTTGGATTTTTGAAAATAATAAAGGCAAATGGCTATTGGTATTATACGGTGGATATATGGAAGGTCATAAGAAACCAAAAAGGCTCAAATGCGGAACCGATACGGCTAATCGTTTCGCCGATTTCGCCACGTACCGGACGCCGAATTACAGGAATGAATATATTGCGAAGATCAGCACGACGAGACGAACAGAATGGTACATATATATGAGCGATTCGACCAACCTATCAAAATTCGATATTCGCTGCCGAAAATGCTGCTAAAACACCTAAAATAAGATAAACGGGCTATAGAAGTCCAAATTTGGCGAAATTAATATGACGTCTCACTTAGAAAATGATTTATATATTTCTTATATAAAAATATTCAGTTTTCAAAAACATTTTATTTTCAACAAATTTAACTGATTTTAAATTTTAAATTGAAATTTCACAACCAAACAAACTTTCATATTTTTAAAAAATCTGACACTTGCTATGCTTCAATATACGCATACCAAATATCAAATTTTCATTTCTAAAATTTTATTGTTTATTTCCAAGAAAAAATTTAGTTAATTACGTTATTAAAATCGTTAAATTCTCAGGTCATTGCCGATTATTTGCCCAACGACATTATTATACGACAAATTCCTAGAAAATGGGAAGGTCGGAGAACGATGCTCGAATTTTGGCATTTGGAGCTACAGGCCCGATAATAGACTTGTTTTGTGATAGGACTACGTAAAAGGTTTAGTTTCACTCGAGCCTTAGTGGGGATCGCTTCGCCTAGGTTCGATAGTGAAAACCTATACCGGCAAGATTAGGGTCGTAAGGAAATATCAGAAATAGGAAATAGCATGGAACTTGGATTATCTACAACTTATTAATGGTCAAAGGAATCCCGACCTAGAAAATACAAGGATAACCACAAAGTAGATTAAATTATAGTTTCATTTAGCCAAACGGAGCACATTGACAACTATAAATAGAACTATATGAGAGAATATGACTAAAGCAATTGCAAAAAATATATTGATATGCACGGAGTTGCAGTAAATAAAAGCATTGCATAGAAATAAACATATATAATATGGATAATTTGTGGTATAAGTAGTTATATTATATATGTAGGAAACCATATTAGTAAGAGTTGTATATAAAGTATGGAAGGATAAACGGAACAAAGATCGAAACAGAAAAAATGTCTTTCAACTCATTCAAATTTTATATTCAGTGAATGTGAGGGTCGATCCCGCACAAACACGGCCTATGTCCAATGAGACAGAAAAATGAAAAACTACCACCTGAAAAGGAGACAAATAGGAACTGCCGTATTGTAATTGGAAGACCGCTGAAAAGCCTATTCCTTGTGAAATTTCTTCTTCTTCCTGCCCTTGCTATCTAAGCCATCATTAGGCCTCTTTTGGCTTTTATCATCTTTTGGTATGCTGCCTTTATAAGGGATGGTGTCACCTTCGGTAGTAAGGTGGTAAGATCTTTAGGGCAGTCGGTTGAGGTGTCAGAGGTCTCCATGATGATGTTAGTTGTAACAACCTGCACCCCCAATGGGGCTGAATTTTTGCTAAATTGAAAAACTAATCCACCAAAATGCAGATCGTTGGTTTGGTATCCTGCAAATAAATAAATAAATGCATGTCGGAGAATTATCGATATACCTCACAATAGAATAGTTAAATATAATAAATCATATAATACTGACCAAGATTGACACTTCCAATATCTAGTGTTCTTGTCAGTGCCGAGCATCATTACAAAACCTATCCTTCCACTATTTCCGCCTTTGTCCCGTATCTATTCCTCTAAAGCTATCCTACGGGTTATAATGAGGAGAGGGGTCAGAACAATGTTATAGTGACTGATAAATTATAGATTTTATACATAACACTAGTTAATACCGATAGCCTTCCATCACATGTTATGTTTTTTATTTTACTTTGTCCTTTCGACTCCAAGTATGCGTACGATACTCCCCATCTACCAAAATAGATCATAACTACATATATATATATATATAAGTACCACAGTCCCCCTTTGGACCAAGACACCATCCCTGCTAGTAACCATAACCTAGCACCCTGTCAAGATCCATCATCGACGCAGTACCACGTCTCCATCGTCGTTCGTACCAAGGAACTCCTGCAATGCCTTATAACAGTGTCAGAATAGTTTAGCCGTATTCTATGTCTCTTTGGGGATTTGCTACTTGTCTGCTTCCTATTATGGACTTAGCCCTATGGACTATAATGGACTAAGCCCCCCGGACTAACCATTCATTTTCAAATATCTCTTTTATGGGTTAACTAGACTTACCCCTAACAAAAAACTAGCAAACAACTGTAGCAGTGCATGACTTAACGTGATCTACCCTAGTAGGAGGTGTAGCCTATTTGGTGTAACCCCATCTTTCCTACTAACTGCATGAAATCGATGACGTACTCAACCTATGTACATCTCATACTCCTAATTTGGTATGTACACACACTGACATAGCATTAAACCGCTCGCCATCTTATTTGGATTACCTAATGAAATCAAGGCAATACCCTCTAATTTATTAAAGCAGACTCTCCTAAGAGTATTCCTTCATCTATATGCAAGCGTATATAACTCCACGGGTCCTACAGTTGGATATGTCCCACATCAGTATAATATATACACAACTGCTGGTAGCCCCCTACGATGGGTAGACTTCTATTGCACAACACTACCGACCTCGCATTCCAACTCATACTAATGACTTTATCATTCTTATTCACTAAGTTATTTAATAGCCTTTGACAATTTATATTTGATTAGAAAAGGAATTTGGATTTGATTTACAATTTAGATCCGGATTTGCAATTTACCTTGGCTTTGGCGATTTGATTTGACTATATTCTTCATCTCATTCATCTTTTACTACTCTCCAATTGTATATACGAATAAACTATAACTATTTTTAAGAAATTTAGAATTTGGAGGGGAAGTGAAAATGGCAGAGCTCCGGCATTGCTTCGAAAATATGAGTTTAGAAGTGAGGGTTTGGGAATGTATTTACAGGGGTTCAAATCAATGCTAGCCGTTTGAGTGAAGTACATTAAATCCAGGTCGTTTGGCCACGTATTACTACCGAATTTACATAAGCAATGGTCAACCATCCCATGCCGAAGGCAACCTCTGCCGGTCGACCAACGTGTGTCAGGGGTCGACTTGTCATGTACTATGGCTATGATTAAGTCTGCATCATTTGATTTGTTATATTTTATTCCATGCTAAACCAATTACGTTATTTGTTTCCCACTACATATATTTTCTCAGATTTCATTTGACCTTAACATTTCTTAATGCCTAAGTTTCCATTCATGTTAGTAATTATCATTAATTAATTTTTTATTATCATAATTACATATATAATTATTTCCGATTCAAAAACTACAAAACTAATAAATTTTCCATTTGAACTCCGATTGAAAAACTTTATACATGAAAATCGATCAGAAAATTGCTACGAACCCAACGGTATAAGCTTCGTAGCCAAATTTCAACATCTGTGAAAATTCTATTTTCAATATTGCTATTTATTAATTAATTTCTTTTTAATTAATCGTCGTAAAAATCATGGGGTATTACATTCTCCTCCTCAAAAGAATTTCTTCCATGAAATTCCTTAAGGGCTCATCCTCTTTCTTTTTCCTTCTCTCCTCTTCTATTTCACAAGGAGCGCGATAAGCCGGTTCCGAGTCTAGCCTTTATGGGAGCTGGCATGCTAGCGTAATTGATGATATAACCCATGTCCTATGGTACCTGAAACGAAAACAAAAATGAAGTCAATACACAAAACCCTGGGACTTAACTCAATGTAGAGATGTGTGTCCAAGATCCTAAAGTGAAGTGTGAAGTGCCAATGACCACCTATATACTCTACCAATCGTGCTGGTAGGGTTTGACGGCCAAAGCCTTTTCGCTGCTCACAAATATGCTTGAAGAAATGTCGATTTTCGAGCCGATCTCAGCTATCATTTCACTAATGGAGAAATCCCCATGTTCATTCATATAGATGGCGGCGTCCTTCATAAAATCAGAAGATGATGTGGCTCCAATAGGGGTCTCGGTAGCTTGGCCACCGGCAGATCGAGGGATTTCGATAGTTGGTTGTTTTGGAGGAGGGGAAGCAGAGAGTTCAGGACTCAGAACTTAGTGCTTCAGTGGTCAATAGGTCCGGGGAGGGAAGATAAGGAAGGTCGGGACTCATATCGAGAGATTTCCCAAACTACTCCTCTTCTCCATCACCAGTATTATAATCGTTGTCATCCTCGCCGTTATAAATCTCTCCCTCCACTACAACCATTGTCTGTTTCCCATCCCTTCTTTGAACCAGCTCATCTTCCTCTGGGATAGTGGGCAATCTAACACCGACACCCTCATCGATGGGGGCACATCATCATCATCATGCATGGGCTCATTAGCCCTTTCTCAACAGCCACTTCCTCAACACCCTCTACGGGCTCATCGGCCTCTACATCAACATAATCTTTAGGTTCTTCATCGAAAACATTTTCCTCTTCTTCTCCTTTAGTACCCTCGTTGGAGCCAAGAGTGGGGGCATTAGAGTAAGTGCATGATCTAGAGCCACTCCTTGTTCAAGTTTCAGTATCGACTACTCTTCCTGGCGCGAGCAGTCCATATTCTCGTAGACTCTCATTTGTCAAAAGGGACTTGATAAAATGTTCGCTTACTCTGATGGATTTTAGATCCTCAAGGATTTTCTTATGCATCGACCTTTTGTGTCACTCTAGAACACCCGTGAAGGGCACATGTCAAGTTTGAAATTTAGAGGTCCCAATACAGGAGAAACTAATAGAGAGACACTCACTTCCTTTTAACCAATATCGATTGAATCTTTCTAGACAACGTATGAAGAAATACTCACTTTTGAACATAGATCTTTTATTGTGAAGTTTCCCAATGAGCTTGCATTTGGTCTAAGCCTCGATGATCACAAAATATGGGCACTCTTTTCTCCTCTTGAACTTGAGTAGATATGTGAGTTCTCAGGACTATGTAAGGCATTCAAACCCTTGCATGAATAGGATATATAAAAAGCTCGGCAAAGCAAATCCGATCGGATGAACCTGAAATGGCGCGAGCCCGACTTCTCCTAGGAAATTCCTTAGAAAGGAGCTAAAAGGTGGAATGACACCGCTAAGACACATACATCGACTGCAAGTAGTGAAACCAGGCAGGGGACAATATGCGAATTCGTCTCTCGCTAGAGGCAGACGTCCTATACGGGGATGCTATGTTGCAAGCAAAAACTACCGAGCATCTTCTCTGTTAGCAATGTGGATATCTTCTCCGACTGGTCGGTTGTGATCAACCCTGGAGGCAACTAGGGCGGAACAAGATCCATTAGCAATATCTGGCTCTCGGACCCTAAGTTTATGGGTTGGTTGGATCCAACTGGAACGAAAGGTGAGACTAGAGCGATAGTGGATGCACCCACAGAAGGAGTAGATGGTTCTTCGCCAGATTTGCGACGAGTTGTTCGACAAGTCGTTCTAAGAAAGCAGAACTTGGCGTTCAACACGGTCAGGTAAATTTTAACTTGGAATACCCATATGACCAACGTTTGGAATTCAAAGGAAGCCAACATATGTTGACCAATCATATTCTAAGCATTAACCAGGGTAAGTGCAGTGTGTTATCAATATGAAATAAGTCCAGTGTCCCGAACACCACAAACGAATCATCTAGTGTAGATAACTCGCACGCACTCGAAAAACAATTTGTATCGTCCTTTGGAGCTATTTTTCTGTACTTACCCGTGGTCGATCAACGATCGATAATGGATCCTTTTCTCCAAAGTGTTACGGAAAGTCTTCTTTTTCAATATTACTGGAAGTGTAGGAATGGAAAATGCGATACAGTAGAGTCTATCCTACGATCGGAACTTGATCAATCTCATAAGAACAATCAAGTCCACAAATTCAAATTTGTCTTTGGAGTCATGTGCACTCAATATGAATAAATCTTAGATTCATCCTTGAATGCACACATACCTCGACTTGATTGTCTTCCACCAGATTGATATCGGCCAAAACCTTAGCCTTCTCCTTCATCGCTGCCTCAAGACACCCCATCACCTACCTAGCAATAAACTTGAACTCAACGAGTCAATTCGGCCTAGGGTTCCAAGTATAATCAGATCCGAGAATCACGATCGGTGAACTTGATGGCGACGGTTGTTTTGGATAATGGCAAACTGCTGGAGGAGATGTCGGCAGGTGGTGGTCCAGCGGAAGCAGGTCGACGGTGAAGTCGAAGTGTCGATGAAGTTCAATTCGATGTTGGAAGGCTTAGTCGTAGGGTTTGAGAACTCGGTGGCTAGAAGATAGAAGTGAAGGGAGGTGAGTTACCAAGTACCACTTATCAGAGAAAAAATACTAAATTTTCTTAAGTACACATTTCGGTACCAATAGAATAAGTCGGTACCGACATCCCATATTTCATCCAAAATCCACCAAACCTTCCACACTAAGCTTATTCGACGATACGAAGTCTTACTTGCGAGTGCCATCATCAAATCACATAGCCAATGATGAGAACAGAAGTTCTGATCCACATTCAAGCAAACAATGAATAGAAATCGATCGGCTAAAGCCAAATAAAAGCAACATCTTGAGATGGTGCCTAAGCAATCAATTGAAATTCGCAGAATAGCAATCCATGATTTCTCTCGTTCTAAAGCACACTTTGTTTCAACGAAAGCATACTCTGAGGGGAAAATGTTAACTAGGTTTTTAACCAAGAAAAGATCAATAGGAGTTGGTAACGTCAAGACGAAGATGAAACGACTTGAAATCTTATAAGCAGACCTAAGTGTGCTTGTAAAATAACTCAGAGAATTTTCAACTCAAAAGGAACAATTATGAAATGTCGACACTGACTTCATCATATCGGCGATGACTTCTCATATTCCCTTGTTATTTAACCAAACTTTGTAGTGGCTCTTCTTTACCTATTGTATGTGTACTAGAGAAATGTTAAAGGATTCTGATCAATTAAGTACAAAGAGTGAAGAGTTAGTAGTTAATCAGCAGAATAAACCAAGTGATGAAGGAATCATCACTGGTATCAACTATCTACCCACAACAACAACTTTGAACACCATAAAATCATTTACCATAAAGGATGCAAGAGGATTTAACCCACAATAGTTGTACCACAGATGTCGACGCTGGCTTGAGATGTTGGTACCGACATGTGGTGTTAACACAGATAGGTTTACAACTTTTCACACTCTTTTGGTCTCTTTTCTGAGCTTTGCTCCAACTCTCTGTTTGGCCCAATACGACTGCTACCTCTATAAATACAAATCATAGAGCAAACAAAAAAGGATCTATTTTCTACCATCACTGCGCGGAAGCCCTATCTCTTCTTCAATCCTTATGTCTAGTCCATAGTCACCAAGTCAGTTCCTTTGGGCAATTCTAAGACTTAGAATTTGTCTAACACTTGTACTTGTGACTAATTCCTTCTCAATCACTCTGTAATCTCATTCAAAGAAGATCAAACCAATAATTAAAGCTATAAAGTGGACATAGGCTTAGTTAACAACCAAAGCACCATAAAAATCTCTGTGTCCCGTTTACTTTTCTATTATGTTTTCTCTGTTCTAACAGGGCTGGGGCTTGCATATCATACTCCAGGGTGTTGATCCATTTTTTGGGTTAACACCTTCGTTAACTTTGAGTCTAACATAGTCCTTTATATATGTTTGTCATCTCATTACCCTATGTTACTATCTTTTCTTAATCCAAATCTTGGTAGTTACTTTCTTCATCCTTGATCCTTCAAACGAGCATATCCTAGTACTCGTAGAAATATAATTTAATACCATTTATATTTTCACATGATGCACTCATGCTCTTCTTAAGTCAACACCATTCCATACTACCTACTTCCCCTGGGGTAATCTGGTAGGTGTACATCTTCGACTTCATCCATTGTTCCGACTCATGATCAATTTACTTATCTTGTTAGTGTACGGTTGCAAATACTCTATAGTCAAAATTTATAGAATTTGGCATATAATGTATTTATAGGTAAAACAGAAATACATTCACTAAACTTTTTATAAAAAAATTTTAAGATCAATTAACCAATGTTCTGATACCAAATATAACAACCCTTTCCCCAGTTGGAATGAATTTTCGCTAAATCGAAAACCCAAGTCCACCAAAGTGCTTATCGTTGGTTTAGTATTTTGCAAATAAATAAATAAATGCATATTAAAGCACTATAAATATAACTCACAACGGAATAGTCGAATATAATAAATCATATAATACTGACCAAGATTGATACTTCCAATAACTAGTGTCCTTGTCAATGTCGAGCATTCATAAGGAAACCTTACCTTCTACTGTTTCCGCCTTGTACCAGTACCTATTCCTCTAAAGCTATACTTTGGCTTGTGATAAGAAGGGGTCAGAACAATGTTTTGGGTGACTGGTAAATTATACACTTTATACATAATACTAGTTTATGTCAATTTCCTTCCATCACATGTTATGTCCTTTTATTTTACTTAGTTGTCCGGACTTTACGTACACATACGATATGCCACATCTATCTGAAGTAGATCATAACTATATATATAGTACCACAGTCCCGCTTTGGACCAAGATACCATCCCCACAAATATCCATAATCCAACACCCTGTTAAGATCCATCATCAACGCTGTATCACGTCCTCGTCGTCATGCATACCAAGGAACTCCTGAAGTGCCTAATTGTGGCATCACAATAGTTTAGCTGTATTCTATCTCGCCTTGGGGTTTTACTACTTGTATGCTTCCTATTATGGACTCGGCTTCACATACTATAGAGGACTCAGCTCCTCGGACTACCCCATTCGTTTTGAAAGATCTCTTTTAAGGGTTAACTATCCTTGCCCCTAACAAACAAACTAGCAAACAACTATTGCGATAAATGACATAACGTGATCTACCCTTGTAGGAGGTGTAGCCTATTAGGTGTAACCCTATCTTTCCCGTTGACTGCGCGGAACCGATGATGCACTCAACCAATTTACAGCTCCTACTCCTGATTTGGTGCCAACACGCATAGACATAGCATCGAGCCACTCACCATCCTATTTAGATTTCCTAACGCAATCAAGGCAATATCTCCTTGATTTATTAAAGAAGATTCAACTGAGGGCGTTCCTTCATGTATATGCAAGGGTATATAACTCCACGAATCCTATAATTGGATATGTCCCAGATCAGTATAATGTATACACAACTGCTAGTGGCCCTTTGCCGTAGGTAGAATTCTATTGTGTAACACTACTGACCTCCCATTCCAACCCATACTAATGACCGTGTCATTCTTATTCACTAAGTTATTTACTAACTTTTGATAATTCATGCATGTCATAAACGCATATTTAAGGCTACGTGTGTGCATTTATATATATATATATATATATATATATATATATATATATCTGTGTGTGTGTGTGTATGTGTGTGTGTGTGTCTTCATTCATTCTTGTTTAATTATTGTACCTCTACAGTTCACTATTAAAAATATTTCTCTACTTCTTTATGTGTTTGCATCTTATTCAGTTTAAGGTCATTTACCGCTTTCTTTTTAAAAGATATAAATACCTTTTCTAATTTACTTCCTCTTTTTCCCCATTATTTTACTTTTTGTTTCTCTTTCGTTTTTAATCTTTAATTCCTTATCTTATTTTAGAGGACTATATATACCACTTTTTATTTTAAATTAGGACCTCTCTACTTTTTCACTTCTTTTATTTCATTTCCATCTTTTTTATATTGTGAATATTCTTAGACTGTTTTTATTATCACATTTCTCCCAAATGCAATAGTTAACTCATTAATTTTCTATATCTTATCCAAAAGGGGAATTTGTGTTACATTTGGCATTACAAGGAATTATCTTTTTTATTGAAATAGATAGTACAAAATACTGTAAATATCCCTATTCCACACAACTCTTTCTTTTTAGGTGTATTCCTTGTTATTTCAAACGCTACATTTTTATTTGAAACTTGATAATCTATAAAAAAAAATCAATTTGCAACACGCTATATTTCAATAAATTAAAGTACTACTTAAATCCCTACAATTTACCGTGATAACTCGATTTACATATTTTTTTATTTGCACGAGTCATATTAAAGTTAGAAATCTGGAATTATCACATATTCTATAAATTTCAAGGACCACTACTACCTAATACTAAATTCCAGATTTACATACATGCAATATATAATACAAGTTATCAACAATAGAATATGTAGATAGGGTTTAAAATTTTAATTCATGTATACCGTTTTAGCCTACAACTCTAATTTATATTTCGGGAACCCACTCACATTTTTAGCTTTCCTAATTTCCAAATCTAATCCCTATTATTCCAGTTTGACTCCCTTTTCTCCCTATTTAATATATACACCACAAGCGTACATAGATTTATCGAAGATCTAGATTAGAAAAGGGACTTGGATTTGATTTACAATTTAGATCCGAATTTACAATTTACCTTGACTTTAGCTATTTAATCCGACCCTATTCTTCTTCTCATTCATCTTCTATTATTCTCCAATTATATGTACATATAAACTATAACTATTTTTAAGAAATTTAGATTTTGCAGGAGAAGAGAAAATGGCAGAGCTCCGATGTCGCTTTGAAAATATGAGTTTAGAAGTGAGGGTTTAGGTCTGTATTTTTAAGGGTTCAAATCAATGCCAATTGTTCGATTGAAGTACATTAAATCCGGGCCGTTTGGCCACGTTTTACTATCAAATTTACAAAAGAAACAGTCGACCTCCCCATGCCTAGGGTCGACCGCTATCGGTCCGCCAACATGCATCAGGGGTCGACCTGTTGTGTATTATGGCTGCAATTAAATCAACGTTATTTGATTTATTGTATTTGATTCCATGTTAAACCGATTACATTATTTGCTTCCTACTACATATATTTTCTCATATTTCATTTAAATTTAACATTTCTTAACGTCTAAGTTTCCCTTAATGTTAATTAATTTTTATTACCACAATTACATATATAATTATTAACGATTCAAAAATTTAAATATTAATAACTTTTCCATTTGAACTCAAATCGAAAAACTTTATATATGAAAATTGATCAAATAATTACTACGAACCCAACGATATAAGTTTCACAGCCAAATTCCGATGTTTGTAAAAATTCTATTTTTTGATGTTGCTAATTATTAAGTAATTTTTAGTTGTTGTAAAAATCATGGAGTCTTACACCGATGCTTCCACTCTTTGGAGGCCTGATAGTTATATGAGGGATTTAGGAAGAAGGTTTCAATTCCTGGATATCTATAGGCTTTTCAAATCCAACCTCGGTCTTAATCTTGACCTTAGATGTATTACCTCTCCGCCATGGATATGGGCCCAGTAAGGCCTGAGGCACCGGTAATAGTGAGGTCTTCCCCCGGGATGAGGAAGTGTCATCAAATCTTTGTAGAGCCACGATCCTCTCTTAGTCAGGACCCAGAGCAGAGCTGGAGGAGAGGCTTGGAACATGTTATCCCAACTTTTGGCAAAGCCGAGATACCCAAAGATTAAATGAAAATCAATGATTATTAGTCATGAACATCGATTGTGCATCGCAGGTTCACCATGGATATCGATGAATTTTGTCCGAGTCCGGATCGGGCTGCAATTGATAAGGCATGTCAAGCAAGGCCAGATAGAACAACATTCCAAATCTTGAGTCAATCCGAGTTCGTACGCCCAAGATATCATCGACGCAAGTGAAGGACATAGCCTTGAGTTCGTCTCCCAATGGTTCGAATCCCCTAGGGTCGAATCCATCAAACTAGATCCCAACGAAGTTCCCCTGATGACTTCGAATCCATGAAAGTGCTTTAACCTCCAACGTTCGAATCCATCAGCCACATAGTGATTCGAACCCATCCACAGACCATGCTTCGAATCCATCCCACTGGGCCTCGCTTCGAATCCATCGAAGAAAGGATCCTTCGAATCCATGCAGGCAGAGGAGCTCCGACTCCATTCCAAAGCACCGACATCATCGATTCGAAGGAAGCTAACCTTCGACTCCAGTACCTTTGAAAACTATAATAAGGCAACTTCGAATCGATCCGTGATAGCGCATCTTGATCGATTCGAACAGACCTTCGCTCATTCGATTCGAAGAGGGATACCTTCGAATCCACTACCACGAATCCCCAGTCAAAGCTGCTAAAACCATGGAGTCGACCCAGTCAACTCGGCATAGAAGTCGGATCGATACGAAGGAGGCACTCCACGTCATCACAGAAGCGCACGCTTGATCGATTCGAAGCAATCGATTCGAACTAGATCGATTCGAACCAGGCTAGTCAACCAGAAATGCAACCTTGAATCGATCATAACTTGAGATCTACACATCCAAATGCTATGAAATTTTCACAGAAGCTTGAGCACATGTTGAAGAATGTCCACACCAAATTTCAGCTTGATTGGCCAATTTCTTGATCGATTCGAACCAAGGGTCGAATCGATCCCAAAGTGGGCCCGGATCTCCAGATTTCGGCCATGTGGGCCCCCTCACATGCCAGAACTGGTCTCCCTTCATTTTAGGCGAAATATCAGCCTCCTACACCTATAAATAGAGCCCCTGGTCATTCAGAAAAGGGGTCGGACAATTCTTAGAGCTAAAGAGCGCCCAGATTCTGCCAGATTTACTCCAGATCACCATTGCTGCCTTAAATTCAGACTTAGTTCAACAAATCAGTTGTAATACAACATACGAAATTGTAATCTTCAAGCATCGAGCAATAAAATCATAAAAACCTTGAAGTGGACGTAGGCCGGATATAGCCAAATCACTATAAATTGCGTGTCACTGTTCATTATTTCTTGATTGCTTCTTGTTACTTGCTTAGATCTGTGATTTGTGTGTGAATACTGTTGATTCGTATTCATACGCTGGTGCTTTCACAACACTTGGGGTTTGTGACCATTTTTGGCGCAAACACTTTGGTGCTTTCACTGAGAAGAACTAGCACCCGCTACACCAGATTAAAAGTTTAGATTTAAGATTTTAAGGATTCAGATTTGACTCTACAATGACTCGACAAACAAGACAAAGAACTGAGAGGAGCCAACAGGCAGGAAGTCAAGAGGCATCCTCTGGCGCTGGAGAAGGACAAGCTTCGATCTACATTACTAGAGATGAGATGGAGGCTATGAATAACCAAATGCAGGAAAGAATGATGAAAAGCCAACAAGAGATGCTACAGAATTTCTTTGAACAAATGAGAGCTGCGGGAACACAAAACCCAGGACCAGCTACAGCGGCTGTGAATGTGGAACAAGGAGCTAGGGTTATGGAACCCAACATAGGACAGAATACAGAGCCAGAAGGCAATCAACAAGGGCTTGGGGGCAGGCCCGCAAGATCCGACGCAGAAGGACCTTTGGAAGGAGCTCAACCGGCCAGGGCCAACACAAATGCTAACGAGCCACCCGAAGAGTACGTACCAAAATTCCCTACAAGACTCGGAGGGCAAGACAGAGACATGACAAGGGGGCAACCCCTGGATGGAGATGAAAGAATGATTGGCCTAGTGAGACGACTCATGAGAGGAGGGTTGTCAGGAGGAGGATTAGAAGAAGTTAGTCGGAGTCCGTTCGCTCCGAATATCAGGAATGCTAGGAACCCTCCGAAGTTCAAACTACCAACGCTGAATCCTTATGACGGAAAGTCAGACCCGACCATGCATATCACCAGATATATCAGACACATGGAAGTGCTGGGAGCATCCAAGGAAGTGATGGCACGATGTTTCCCCTTATTCTTATCAGATTTGGCTGCGCTTTGGTTTAGGCAGCTAGAAACCGGATCAATCAGGACATGGGGCGAGCTTGTGGATTGCTTCATGAAGCAGTTTAGGGTTCACGTGACGCGACCTAAGAGCGTGATGACTTTGGCATCAATAAAACAAAGGACCGGAGAGTCCATAAAAGATTTTTTGTTACGATTTAATGCGACGGTGACTTCTGTAGATCGCCTGGACCCATCGATGATTTTGATGGCGGCAGTGGCAGGAGTTGGAGAAGGCACCGAATTCAAAGACTCTTTGACTAAAGATCCACCGCAAGATCTTGGAGAGTTTTTCCATGAAGCTGAAAAATTCATTCGATTAGAGGAATCACGAGCCGAGAGGCAGGAAATAAATGTTGCACAAGGCGAAGGAACCGCCAGGGAACAGTCCAAGGCAGACAAAGGAAAGAGAAAGCAGGATGACGCACATGATGGTCCTGATAAACGGAAGAAATTCCGAGAGCCCAGATTCAGGCAATACACAGACTTGGTGGCAGGACTAGAACGAATTTACACCGAAACTCGGGGGCAACTCCCCTATCGAAAACCACCCAGGAGAGATCCCACGGAGCGGGAGCGTAGGACTGGAAAGTACTGCCTATTCCATGAGCTGGATGGGCACACTACCGATGAATGCCGCCACCTGAAGGATGAGGTGGAAGAACATGCCAGGAGTGGTAGATTGCCGCAGTATGTCAGAGAACGTACGACGGTGGTTAGACCCGAACAACTACCGCCTCAACCAAACAGGAATGATCCTGGATCGGGATCACGACTCGTCATCAACTGATTGTGATGGCAAGGGCCAAGTTCAAGATTTGGACTCTGGTCGATTAGTTTTCTTAGATTTGATTTCCAAAATAAAACGGCTATCCCACTTACTCATGTACGGGAACCGGAGAGATCCCTAGGCATGCTCTAAGATGGAAATAGACCGCTCCGCCCGGAGAGGCGTTGTCTTGTTTTTCCTGGTGTTTGAGATTGAACATCTAGGATTTGAATTTAATAAAGAAACACTTATTAAAATAAACCTTTTAACCGGAGAGTTAAAGGATGAACATTAAATATCAATATAAACATGATCGCTTTATGATCCTACCCGAAGAGGCAGGGTCCGGAGTGCAAGAAGTGAGTTGCTTCGCCGGAGAGCGACAGGATCAACTCACTTAAGCATCGTTTCCTATTCACCGGAGAGTGATTGGATCAGGATTCGATAAGAGCCCGGAGAGGCTATGATCGGCCCACGATTTAGGCCATGACATCGCTTAATGTTCAGATACACTGAACCGGAGTGCAGGAGGTGAGTCGCTTCGCCGGAGAGCGACAGGATTGACTCACTTAACGTTGTTTCCCCTTCACCGGAGAGTGACAGGATGGGATCCAGCATGAGCCCGGAGAGGCTATGGTCGGCCCACGATTTAGGCCATGACATCGCTTAATGTTCAGATTCACTGAACCGGAGTGCAGGAGGTGAGTCGCTTCGCCGGAGAGCGACAGGATTGACTCACTTAACGTTGTTTCCCCTTCACCGGAGAGTGACAGGATGGGATCCAGCATGAGCCCGGAGAGGCTATGATCGGTCGAGAACGACCAAGACATCGCTATACGCCCTAGCTGGGGCCAGAGTGCAAGGGATAGAAAGCAACGCCGGAGTGCAATAGGATCTTTCTATTCAATCGCTAAATCTAGAATGGGTTTGACAAGGGTCCGGAGTAACCATCAATAGTACGGAGAGACTGAAGAATTTCATTCTTAACTTCCACTAGAAGAAATTGATAACAATTCGGCTTCAAACAGCCATGGACTTGATTGAAAATGCTATAAGCTATGAGTAAAACATGAACTCACTGCATCCAACTTAAGACTGATCAAAACACGCCTTTTACCAAAAAGGCATGTTTTGGGGGGCAAAATGTTATCCCAACTTTTGGCAAAGCCGAGATACCCAAAGATTAACTGAAAATCAATGATTATTAGTCATGAACATCGATTGTGCATCGCAGGTTCACCATGGATATCGATGAATTTTGTCCGAGTCCGGATCGGGCTGCAATTGATAAGGCATGTCAAGCAAGGCCAGATAGAACAACATTCCAAATCTCGAGTCAATCCGAGTTCGTACGCCCAAGATATCATCGACGCAAGTGAAGGACATAGCCTTGAGTTCGTCTCCCAATGGTTCGAATCCCCTAGGGTCGAATCCATCAAACTAGATCCCAACGAAGTTCCCCTGATGACTTCGAATCCATGAAAGTGCTTTAACCTCCAACGTTCGAATCCATCAGCCACATAGTGATTCGAACCCATCCACAGACCATGCTTCGAATCCATCCCACTGGGCCTCGCTTCGAATCCATCGAAGAAAGGATCCTTCGAATCCATGCAGGCAGAGGAGCTCCGACTCCATTCCAAAGCACCGACATCATCGATTCGAAGGAAGCTAACCTTCGACTCCAGTACCTTCGAAAACTATAATAAGGCAACTTCGAATCGATCTGCGATAGCGCATCTTGATCGATTCGAACAGACCTTCGCTCATTCGATTCGAAGAGGGATACCTTCGAATCCACTACCACGAATCCCCAGTCAAAGCTGCTAAAACCATTGAGTCGACCCAGTCAACTCGGCATAGAAGTCGGATCGATACGAAGGAGGCGCTCCACGTCATCACAGAAGCGCACGCTTGATCGATTCGAAGCAATCGATTCGAACTAGATCGATTCGAACCAGGCTAGTCAACCAGAAATGCAACCTTGAATCGATCATAACTTGAGATCTACACATCCAAATGCTATGAAATTTTCACAGAAGCTTGAGCACATGTTGAAGAATGTCCACACCAAATTTCAGCTTGATTGGACAATTTCTTGATCGATTCGAACCAAGGGTCGAATCGATCCCAAAGTGGGCCCAGATCTCCAGATTTCGGCCATGTGGGCCCCC
This sequence comes from Allium fistulosum, assembly GCA_030737815.1. Lineage (NCBI taxonomy): Eukaryota > Viridiplantae > Streptophyta > Magnoliopsida > Asparagales > Amaryllidaceae > Allium > Allium fistulosum. The sequence continues at coordinate 8,125,407 of JASFAW010000015.1, forward strand.
TCACGTGCCAGAACTGGTCTCCCTTCATTTTAGGCGAAATATCAGCCTCCTACACCTATAAATAGAGCCCCTGGTCATTCAGAAAAGGGGTCGGACAATTCTTAGAGCTAAAGAGCGCCCAGATTCTGCCAGATTTACTCCAGATCACCATTGCTGCCTTAAATTCAGACTTAGTTCAACAAATCAGTTGTAATACAACATACGAAATTGTAATCTTCAAGCATCGAGCAATAAAATCATAAAAACCTTGAAGTGGACGTAGGCCGGAGATAGCCGAACCACTATAAATTGCGTGTCACTGTTCATTATTTCTTGATTGCTTCTTGTTACTTGCTTAGATCTGTGATTTGTGTGTGAATACTGTTGATTCGTATTCATACGTTGGTGCTTTCACAACACTTGGGGTTTGTGACCATTTTTGGCGCAAACAGAACAACTTGTCCTGTGGCCATAGGGGTTAACTCGGTTGTGATAGCAACAGTGCCCATGCCTTAAGTAATTGACGGTGGAGGAGATGGAAGAGAAGGTTAACTTGTGACTACATAGACGGAGAAGTAAAGGTTACTTACAGCCTCAGGTGAGAACTGAAGGACTTCGAATACTGGAGAAATAAGGGATATACCTTCACTTGGACTCAGTTGCTAGACCAGGGACTTAGAGATTTCCCCATCTTCGATTGAATGTTGAGTTGGTGGATCAACGAAGGGGGAACATAGGTTCAAAAGGAGTAACAACTGCAGAAGCTGGGATAACTCAGGTTCACTTAGAGCTGGCCCCTTTGGATGTAGGAGTATCCGTTGTAAGCTCTTGGGATTTAGGAGCTAATGATTTTGCCTCACCCGATGTGCTTGGGTCTATAGGAGTTTTTATGGCAGCTTTGGCGGCAACATCTTCTACGGCCAGGATAACCTTTACATTTTTATGTTTCAGGATATCTTTAGCACTGAGGTACTTAGTTTTCCACTCATCTTTGGTGAGACCTTCACCAGACACCTCGAAACGACGCGACACCTCAAGCATTAGTGAGGGTAACAACATATGTACATCCTAACCATTTCAAGTTATTATATTGGATGATTTTAGCAAAGAACAACTGAAGAGTGGTGTTCAATTCTTCCCTCTCTTTGGCCTTTTGCTCCTTCAGCTGGCTTTGATCATGCGTAGCTTTGGTATAGTCAAATTAAGCCTCTAATCCCCTGTCTTAACCAGAATCTCAAGTTTCTCCTTTTCAGCACAGAGCTTCTGGATTTCATCTGTCTAGCCCTTGATAGTTTTATCCTTGCTAGGATAGTTTCATCTTCAAGTGAATGGACAAGTCCTTATCAACAAGCTTTGTCTTTAAAGTAGCATTATCTTTATGAGTAGTCTTTAACAGATCTTTTATCATGATCTCGACTTGGTTATCATCTCCTCTATCAGGTCTTTGCCTTTGTCTCGGATTTCAAGGCCACATCTCTTTCTTTTTGACCTTCTCCAAGTCTCTCTTATAACCTTTTATAAGACTATCATAAGTCTTCTTTTAAGATTCAAATGATTGGATATTCATTTAGTTGATTCAGTTGACATTGGAGAAGGCATAACAAAGTTTCTTCTACTCGTATCCTTGATCAACAAGCTATTGGACCCATTCAACCTTATGGACCCATCCAACCTTGTGGTCTGCTTCTTCTTTAGGAATATTTGATGTCATGGTCAAACATGACACAAATTAAGCATAGATCAGGGAAGACGGCCTTTATGCGGCTGGACGAGGCTAGATGAGAAATTTGAGGAGTAGTGATTCCTTTGGATCGAGGAGGAATAGTAGTGGCAACTGAAAGTGAATTCGAAGTTTGTTGCTGTGGAGAAAGCTGAGGTTGAGATCAAGGCGGAGGAACACCAAAAGAGGAACCACGATAGTCGTGTGAATATTCGTGCCTCTTTCCTTTGCCATATGTTGCCTTTCTTCGGCCTGCTTTTTCTTTCTATCCCCTCGGCCCAAGGTCATTTTTCTACCTCTACTTTCCACGAGTACTCTCCTCGTACATTTCCCACTCTCTACGATAAATGGAGTGAGGCGGATATGGATCAAGAATGCACTTCCTTTATTTAGAAATACCATATTGGAGATTACTGAATCAACCTCGGCCCATTGTACCTGAAACGAAAGAAAGGAGTATGTCAGTTTCAAAAAATTGGGATACATGTGAATGCAAGTAGTGTGTGTTCATGATCTTAGAAGTGTATAGAGTGTCAGTGTTCCCCTAAGTACTCAATAGACTATATTCTGAAGGAATTAGAGAGGGATTCTCGCCTCCTTCAGCTATGATACCCTTTTAGGGAAACATGAATCTCAGAGAACCCTCCTTAAGGATATTAGCAACTAGAATATCAAAGTCACATAACCAATCAAAAGTGTCATCTATAGTATAACCCAAAGGAGTCGTCTCGGTTATTAGCACCGTGCTCGGTTCTATGGTTTACTTTAAAGTCTTGATGAATATATGCTTTGGGCTTGGTGAGTCTAGGAGTTTGGTGCCCTCGAAAGACTTCTCTCTGTATGAATCATCTCCCTCTTGACCGACGTCAGTCACTGTCGCCCCCTTCGTTGCTTTCTTCTTCTTTTTTCTCTTCCTCTTCTTCCTCTCTCCTTTCTTCCCTATCGCCCTCTTCCTTCTTCTTGAATCATTTCCATCTCGATTCTCTTGTCTTCTTCCACTCGAGCTTCACTAGTACTGAGCTCTTTTACTACTCTATCAATAGGTTCATCTACGTTCACCGTGTTGAATGGGCCTTCAACTTCCCCTTGGAGATTGTCGTTGGAGCTGCGAGTAGGGTAGAAAACTTGATAGGCATCCTGGAACTACTTAGAGGAGTAACAGAAGGAATGGCAAAGCAGTTAGGATGTAGAAGATTACATCAATGACGGTTCTCATTTGTAAGAAGATAAGTAGTTATGCGATGTCGAACGCTGATTCTCTAGAGAGCTTTTAGAATTTTAGCATGCTCTTTGCTTCTGTCTCAAGCAAGAATATCTACGTAGGAATTGGACAATAACTTAAAAACATGGACAATGAGGATTCAAATATAGGAGAAATGGAACGAAAAAAGTCTTACTTCTGGAAAGCCAAAGCCTGTTGAATCCGTACAGACATCGAACAAAGAAATACTCATTTATGAAAGTTTATTTTGGAGCACTTAGATGACCTTACGGTGGAACCAAGCTTCGATATATAGGATGACGAATGCCGTTGTTTGAAGCTCATGATATGCGTTAGCTCTAAGAAGTTAGGAGGTTACTGGAATTAATTTATGAACAAAACGTATAAGGAGCTCAGCAAAGCACATCCTTAGGATGGACTTGGGTTGGAGAAAGCCCGAGCTCATAGAGGAACATACACAAGAATAGTTTGAATGGTATTACAGCACTGCCTAAGCACATGTATCTATTGCAAGATGTATAGCCCGATGGAGGACTATGCGTCGGTTGAATTTGCATTGGAAGCAAGACGTAATCCTCGGGAATCCCATGTTACCGACATATGGTTCGGAGCATTTTGGCGGTAAGAATTGTTGGCATCTACTCTAGAGGATCATCTAAAAATCTTAATCCTGCATGGAAATTGTTGGGAGGAGGTGGATCTTACATCGGTTCTACAGGTACTATCATTCTCTATAGCTCAGTAGTGATTGAACACCTAGGTCCAGAAGGCATGGAATTCGACGGCCCAGTGGCAACATTGAATCTAGGAAAGTGATGTGTCACTCTGGATAGGAAAAATTGGTATTCAACATGATTGGGTATGTTTTATTTTAGGACGCATAGAATTCAACGGATGTCGACGTGTGCTGACCAATCAGCTTTTGGACGTTGACCATGGCAAGTGAAAGTGTTGATCTATGTAGTGTGGGCCTTATGTCATGTACATGATGAATGGACCATTCTATGTAGGTTGCTCGCTCGTGCTAGAAAACAAGCTATGTCGTACAAAGGAACTGTACATTGGATTTTACCCATTATCCTTGGATGATCAATAGCGGAATCACTATTTGGAGCAAAATGAATGTTTATTCTTTTACAAGAATGCAGGTCTATGCGTTGGCTTGAAATGATATGCAGTGAGATCATTTGGTTGTTGGTATTCATGAGTAATAGCTTGTGATCGACCATTTGCTGTCAAATTGTATGCACAATCAATAAAGGGATAGGAATACAAGGAATTTGAAAAGTTGTGAACATCATAAATTAACCCAAGGCGAGATAGAACAAAATACAAGATTGATTTGAAATTGGTGTTAGAATTCTCTAAGCTAATTCAAACTCAATGATTGCTTCAAGTCTTACTCGGTATATGGATTAGGAGGATTTTGATTTGGCAAATATTGTAGTCCAGAAGTCTTTGGTCAATCACAAATTATCGCTCCATTAATTTATTAGCCGTAGGCAAACCCTTGGCACGTCCATCGACAACCATGACCAACACCACACAACCACAACCAACCACATTTAGAATTTCTATATATAAAACCAAAGAAGGGTTTGCCATTGAGGTCTTTTAAGGATACAGCGGTGTTTGAGATGATGATTTGGTAATTATAGTGGCATGGAGGAGACGACTATGATACCTAGGAGATGACGGCGATAAATCCGACTTAAGGAAGCAAAGTTTGCAAGGGGTCGGTAGGGAAATTACTCGGATATGAAAGCTTGAAGGCAAAATGTGGGAAAGTGAAAATCCACTTAAATACCTAAATGACAGGACAAAACAACTTAGTAGTGATCAAAATAGGTCGATATCGACATGAATCTTTGGCCCAACCCCAAAAGAAAATGGGAGGGAAAGCAACTTGAAGGTAGTATGTATGTGAGTAAGGCATGGAACAATCTCCAGAGTGTAGATATTATCCTTAGAATGGAGAATGGGATTTTGACAATATAAAGCAGTCGAATTGATATCCACGGAATGGAAACAATGCTTTGAAGCAACTCTTGGATAACCAGCAGACATATATGAATGATGGTGTACACTTGTCTTGTTCCAGTGCAAGCTTTATTTCCAATAGAAGCATACTCTAGGAAGCAAGTGTTATTCGGTTTTTTAACCAAGCAGCTTTCAAACGGATCTAGACGTCGGGATAAAGATTAAATGATTTATGGACCTAGAAATATGCTTGGAAGGATAATAGAAGAAACTTAGATAAGTTAGAGGAGATTTGGAGCTAAGGAAAGAGCTCGGACCAACCACTTTCTAGTTGGAACCGACCACATTTTGAGCTTCCTATGGAACTCTAGAGCTATGACTTATAACGATCCATATTTTATATATAGAAGAACCGCAAAATATTATTTTCAAATTCATATTAGGTCGTATGACTCTATACCTTTGGGATATTCCTATTAGAGACATTTCTTATATTTAGAATTTTTTCCGGATGATTTTACGCTTAAAAACTTAGCGGTTATAACTTTTGATAGGAGCCAAATTAGCATCTGAGACTACTTCCATTGAAAATATACGATGGTTTCTCTTTCCATAGAATGGCTATAATAACGGTTTGGACTTTCTAGCTAGGAGATATAGTTGTTTGAAGATTGGTAGTTTTTGGAGCAGTTTGATGGGTAGTTAGTGAGTTCGGGGGCAAGCCTACTAGCCAATTTTAGATCTGGAGACCTTATTAAGTTGAGTCAACATTTCCAAATCACTTTTACACCATCTTACATAAATCTAGGCCTCCATTAACCTATTCTCCACTCCAAACCTTTTCTTTTCTCCTCCAAATTAGGTCTAAATCATAAATCAAGAGTAGGTTAGCAAGTGGATTCACTAAAGATCTTCAAATACATATTTTTGGAGAAGAAAAATCACATCTTTGCTGTTGATTTTTGGATTTCTTCGATTTGTGTGCAAATCTTCACTTTTTGGGGTTTTGGTAGTGATTTGTCATTTCTCACCTTACTATATATGTATCTATAGGTATTAACATATTTTGGATCCATTTTTAAAGTTAAAATAAGTTTAATGTTGTATTGAAATCCAACCTATAGTAAAAATGTGAATAAATGGATTTTTGGTGTTTTAAGCATGTTATTTAGATATGTGATTGCCTTGCTAGATGTAAGGCTATGTTGTATACACCTTGTATGATAATTGGTATGATTGATTGCGTAATTTACATGGTTAAATATTATTTGGTGTATGTATGGTGTTTGTTTATATGCTTGTATGGTTTGAAACGCTCATCAGAGAAAACTAGAGGTAGGAACCGTAGAGATGGACTTCGATGGATTAGCTCTAGAACTTTTGGAGTCAAATCATTGCATAGGCGATGCATGAGGGTCAAAATGTTAATCGTAGCGATGGAATTAGCGTGAGGTTGGAGTATTGAAGGAGCTACAGGATTTTGATTTGGCATTGGTTGGTTTGGTCTAGGTGTTCGTTCGACGGTGGAATGGTGTAGTTGCCGAGCAAAGAAGTCGGTTCGGTGGAGTGTTAGACCGGTAGTCGAGCAGGATATTTGGTTCGATGGTGAGCTTGTGTCAGTGGCCGAGCACAAAGATCGGTTCGGTGGATGGTTGGACTGGTAGCCAAACGGGATATTCGATTCGGTGGTAAGCTTAGGTCGGTGCCCGAGCATGAAGATTGGTTCAGTGGACGGGCATGAGAGGTGGTTCGGTAATGACGGTGTTCAGGGGACCAAGCACAAATGTCGGTTCGGTAGAGGAGATTTGGTTCGGGCCTAGCTTAGCTCGGTCAGGGGTTGGACCGACAAGGGTAGAGCATGGAGTTTAGCTATAGACTTCGAGGCAAGGCTGGGGCTGCTTGGTAGTCTTGGGAGTTGGTTCGAGGTAGGGATGGATGACCCTAGGATGGCTCTAGATGACTTGGGAAGGCAACCAACGAAGTATGATGACTTCGACGACTCGATATGATGAGTGACCATAGCAGCTGGTGGTGGACTGAAAGGATGAGTTCTGCATGATAGCTCGTAAAGTAGAACATGAGGTTGTGATCTTCATGAGTAGGACAAGGTAGTGTGTATCCAGGGTAGTCTGTGTGTACCCATGAGTTGGACATCTATGTGTGTCTAGTCCTTAGCCATTTGTGTGGGCAAGAGTTGAGCATTTATGGTATAGTTCTACTATCAATACATTTGCTAAGTGATGATGGATAACTCTGTAGTTGTGATGCTCATTAACAGGACAGGTAGCCTGCGTGTACACAGGGTGGTCTGTGTGTACTCATATTTTGGAAGTCTGTGTGTGTCCAGTCCTTAGTCATTTGTATGGGTAATAAGTTGAGCATCTAAGAGAGTTATCGTATATATGAAGCACTTGAACGAGAGAAGCAAGGCTGTTTGATGGATGCTATGTTTATTGAGTGCATGGTATGTTGTGTGATACCCTATACCCCATATTTTCCACTTATGATAGTAGTGTAACATATATTGTGTTTATGTCTTAACTCTTTAGATGCAGGGACAGGTCAGGTATGGTTATTCATACCCTATACCCTATTTACTATATATGACTTTTATAGTATTTTGAGATGATATAAAACTCGCACTAATTTGTTGTCTGACCCGAGGTTTTATACTTTGCTTCTTGTTATCTCGGGTACTCTTAAATGAGTAGATTAGGGATAGCAGGTCTGGATAGCGCATGGAGCTATACAGAGTGCGAGCAGGAGGCTATGCTTTCATATATCTATACCTAGAGCTTACTATTGATTATATTCTGTATTACAGTACCGTGGAGCTATTTCAGTACTTATATTATTAGAGACGGTTATAGAGTTTATTAAGGGAATTTGGGATGTATAAACCCTTTATTTTCAATTTTTGTATATTTTGTGAACCTGATGCACTCTTGTGTTCTCATTTATAGTTCATTTGATTATACCGCCGACTCGCCTATTTTACATCTACGTTGTTATATTATGTTTTATATGTGCACGGTCAGATGTTCTACAGGTTATGTGTTTGGATTTTTCTCTGCTTTAGGTTATTGCCTACCATCCTACATCAGCCGAGTACCTCCATAGCGCATCACATAGGTATATTGGATAACGCAGGTGTAGGGCCGTCATCATATGACTTATAGACAGTTGGCCTGAATGATTGTCTCGAGGTGCATTTCTGAAGGAATAGGTAAACAACTCTAAGAAAATTCCAAAGGAAAGAAGACGAGTACTAGAGATATCACAACCTCTCGGCAACAACATGATTTCTAAGAAAAATGCTCGGAACATGATGGATCCAAGATAGAAGACCATGGGAAGGGAGATGGAGCGGCTATCCCCCATAAAATTAGATCAGTACCGACCACTTTTGGTCGGTAAAGAGATGAATATTCGACTAAGGGGACTCCATCTTCCTTTCATACATTTTCGGATCTAAAGTTAGACCTGTTACATTATGATTTGGGGATTTTATTGGACGATTTCCCTAAAAATACATCAACTACAACATTTGAAAAGGGACTTTGACATTTTTTCTTTCTTCATCTTATATCCCTCCTCAATCTTAGTCAGTAAAGAAGTTACCCTTGGTTGTTCAAGGCTATTAGACCCGTTAAACCTTTGTACTTGCGACTGAAATTCCATAATTAATAACAATAAAGTGAACGTGGCCATAGGTTTGTCGAACCACTTTAAAACACTCCATTTTATTTACTATTTTTGCTAGATCTCTATATATAATATATTACCTTTCTCTTTAGCATCTTTCAAATCTTCTTCTAATCCATGAAGATATATATATATATATATATGTGTGTGTGTGTGTGTGTGTGTGTGTTTTGGGTTCAAGGGATTCTTACGGAGGAAGAGAATTAGCAGAGTGACATTCACGGTTTTAACATTTGTAAGAAAAGAATATCGGGGATAGCTTTTAATTTATAGTTGCTTGCATGCGTGATAACCGTTAGATTGAAAATATTTTAATAATTTTAAATTCGGGTCATTCAGACCAAGGAAAAACCTAGTCTCCACAACTATGATCGGTCGACATTGCTTGTAAACGGTCGACCGCTAGCGGTCGACCAGTCTCAATAAGTTATTGACTAGTTGTGGTCCATCAGTTAATTATGTTTAATTTTAATGTTCTCTTAATGCATAAGCAATTATATTTAACATTGGACATTAATGTTAGCATTCTCTTAAACATTAAGTAATTTCATTTAACGTTTTCTTTTACGTTAAGCTATTATTAACATTAATAATATTTATTATCTTAAAAACATAATATGCTTCAAATTATTTTTGATTTGAAAATTTCAAATGTTGATAACTTCTTCGTTTAAACTCTGACCGTGAAGCTCTATATATGAAAATTACTCAGAAAATCACCATAAAACAATTGTACAAGTTTCATGGCCTAATTCCGACATTTGCAAAATTTCTATTTTTAGCATCATTATTAATTAATTGATTTTTCTTAAATAATTTCTTGTTAATTTTTATGGGTTGTTAGAAAGCCCCATTTTCACTGCTAAATGATGAGTTTTTATAGTCGAATTTTCACATCAAAGTCGCTAGCTCTTTAACGAAGAAGTAAGATATCAGATCATATCTTTTAGGCATGAAGAACGAGTAAAAAATTATAACTCACAACATGTCGATACCGACATGATTATGTCGGTGCCGATATGTTTCTTGAACTTTGATTTTTAGCATTCCTTCGTATTTTCTCTAGTCTTTAAGTTTCCAAGTTTCGTTAACAAAATTTCTCCATGAAACCATGTCGTTGTCGACATGGTTTGTCCTATGTGAACCTTGTCTTTTTCTAAAATGTACAAGGCATCTTCACCTACTGCTTAGCAGTGGGTCCCATATCCTAAACGTCGATGCCAACATGTTCAATCATGTCAGTATCGACATGGTTTATTTGCACAATTCTTGCTCAGACTGCTTGTGCTCCATATCATTATCATTCTAGACAACTCCTTAAACTCTCAATCCATTCCTTCATCATCTTGAAGCCCATATCCATCAATAAGTCATTTGGTTCAAACGTCAGATACTAAATCTCATTTATATACACCAAATGTATACTCCCTTATGTCTCATGGGTTTCATCGAGCTTTAACCTCCCATTTTATTTATATATATAATTCTAATAATAACTTTTATAGCTTATTTGGTTACACACACACATATATCAATACACACATATGCATATATATATATATATATATTCATATTACTTCTTTTATTAAGTAAAAAATTTAATTGATTTATATGTATAACATTAATTTTTATTTATTTAAATTTTAAAAAAAAATTATAACCCTTTATAAAATTAATCAATTACATATTTAATTTAAAACAATTTGAATTTTGCATTTTATATCTTTTATAAAATTATGTAATTAATTATCTATTCAGTTTAAACAATTTAAATTAATTAATAATATTCAAATACCCTATTTAAATTGGCTTAAGACTCAAATAACATTTAAATCTTCCATAAGGGCATAACTTAGAATCTGACCATTTCGATAGGCCAGGTAAAGGTCATGAGATCAAGGAGGTTTCCATATGAGTGGTCCTTGATTATAGTAACCTTCTCCTTAGTTTAAGCACCCTTTTCTACACTTCCATCTACTTTGGCTTTTCTTAAGGCATTGCCCACAGTGTTGTTTAATTTATTTACACAAGCCATTTACAACTCTAATACCACTGTTCGATCAAGTGCAATGGGTGCTGGGTAAAATGAGAGAATTTCAAAAAAATCATTTTATTAATTTGCAAAAGAAATATTAGTTGCGCTTGTGTAAATAAATATTTGTTTATACTAAACCAAATTTAGTATTTTGATTAATAAAAGATGGTTCTAATATTTTAATTTTATTTTTTAAATTAAATTATTAGTTTGTTGTTATTACCTAAATAATTTTATTTATTATAAATCTATAATTAGTCAATCAATTAATTAAAATGTCTTAATATATGTGTCATGATATGGACATCGGAACAATTTAGATAGATCAATGTAAGAGTTGACCGCTTTGACTATGTATACATATATATACTAAGTGATCATAGCTGTTGAGGTAATTTATCCTCACACCTGTAATAATTTTGTAAAATGATACGGCCACTATAATCCGGTTGCCCGTGCAAAATAATAATATTTTGTTTTACCTAAAAAAAGATGATATTTTTTATTTGGTCATCACAATTTTGTAAACACAAACACAAATATATATATATATAATGCATATATACAAATACATATAAATATAATTTAAAATTATATATATAAAAATATAATTGCATAAAAATAATTAAAATGTTTACGATAGAAATTTATGACATAAAAAATACACACACGTATGTGTCTATATACGCACACACATATATTTAATCATAATACTTTTAGTATGAAAGTTTTAGCATTTAAAATTCAAATTCAAAATATTTGACTTATTCAAATAATAAATAAAATAAAAAATATATTTTATTCAGCTATAGGGAATAAAGTGAACTTTTTTATTAATTAAATTCGATTGAAATAAATTACATTTGAAAATTTCAAACTAAATGTTTAATTAAATCTTTTGACTAAGTAAATAAATTAAAAATAAAATTCTTTTTAGTAAAACAAATACAAAAATATATTTTTTTGATATGCAAATCTGTAACGATTTATACACACACACGGATATATATGTGTGTGTGTGTGTGTGCACGCACGCGCGTGTGCGGTTGTGTGTGTGCGCGCTTGTGTGTGAGTGAGGTTTCTAAATATGAAACCATCAAACAAATTATTATTTTATAAAACAAAACATTTTTAATATATATGTATAATATAGGTTAATGTATATATGTATATTTTAAATTATTTAAAAACTAGTGCATACAATATACGTGTATTTATATATATTCGAAAAATAAAAATGTAATATATAATTTTTTGATATTTTAAAAACAGTCGAACTAAAAATATAGACAACATGATATGTAGGCAAGCTTAACATATAGTAAATTAGGATTGAGATGTTATACTCAAATAAATCAAGCAGAGAAACGATACATTGTTTATTGAGTATTTCCTCTTGAAGCTACATTGACTCCTCATTCTATATAGTTTGCAAAGCCATGAATTGGCTCCTACTAATTGTGAAAATATAATTGGCCCAAGGTATTTAGAAGCAAAATAAAATGATCATAAAAGATGTGGGATGGCTATCCTATTTATAGCCTTAAACCACCCCATTTTTTCTCCTTCAAATTCTCCCGATCTAAAGACCTGATTCAAACAATTTAAGTCCCTCTTTGATTTAGTTTGGCCGGCCTTAGTTGAGGATATTTACCTAGTCAAATACTCCTTTGACCCCTAGTTGAATTATCTTTTAACTAATTAATTCCAGCTCATTTTTTCGAACGAACTATCATATAATTTTTATACATTATTCTATTTGATTATTAGCTATGAATAAATAATTAAAACATTCATAAAATATTAATACAATATTGGTATTATTTTATTTTATAACTTGTGACAATAATAAATTAATTTTAATATTGTTCGAATTCAGAAGTAATCGACAATGCGGTTGTATTGACTATCTAGTATGAACTCGATCCACTGTCAATATTTAAACAATTTAAATATCGATATATATATATATATATAATTTGCTAAAGTACAGTATATGGTCAAGTTCAACGCTTATAGATCACTTAGGAGAAATCATATTTTTGATCTAATATAAGCTTACATAGTAACGAAAGTTTGTACACGTATTCTTTTCTTCATCATTGTATCACCTAGATATTTAGAGTTTAGTTTAAAGTCAAAAACTTTATTAATGTCCTTATTAATTATGTTGATCAACTTTAAAGTCCTTGGTTCTATCTTATAACATCCATCGATTAACCATTTTGCTCTGGCCAATGACTTTGACTTTAATTTGACTTAGCAATTAAGGTGATACCGGCCTCTATAACGAACGAGATGAATCCTCTCTTGAGTAGTATGTCACTTCAAGTGTTTCGATATGTAACCAACTATGGCCATAACACGGTCACTATGCCATGTGGTTGCCTGTAATGACCCATACATTTTTAATAATTAAAGTTGTCAATTTAATAAGATTTTTGTAAATAAATTTGGAAGAAATAAGAACTTTGTAATTTAATAGTGAAATGAATGACAAAATGAAATGTAACAATGTATTTAAAACTAATTATTAACAATTGAAATGAAATTACAATTTATTTAAGTAATGTAAATTGTTATACTTGGCTATAAATTTATGTAAGAAAACAAATGCAAACATTAAAATTTATAAATGATTTAGTATGAAATAAATGACCATTGAATAAAGATTAGGTATATAAGAATGGTAACATATGTTTGTGAACAATGAATTCAAAAGTGTGATTAAAAGTTATAGTAACGGTTGTAAGTTACTATTTAATTGGTCTATTAATCTAGTTGTAAATGTTACATTTGGGTATAAAACTGAATATAAGTAAATAAATGTAAGTGTGGTATGGATAAATGAATTAGTATATAATTTATGGTAATTGGATGAATTAAACATTTTGTAAGGAATTATGATAATTAGTGGAAATAATAAACTGGAATGTAATTTAAAGATAATGATAACATTTGTTGTAAGTTACATTTTATTTAGGCTGCTAAATTTAAAGTTGGAAATCAATTACATTTAAATGTAAGTAAATGTTCATTAATATGAGATAAGACAGTAATGGTAAAAGTTGTGAATGTAATGAAATAGATGGAAATGTATATTTTTATTCATAGATAAAAATAAAAGGAAGAAACCAAATTGAATAAATTGATTAAGGTTTTAATTGTAATAAATGTATTTGACAAATTCAATAATTGAAAATAATAGTTAATACAAAGGAAAGTTAGAAATATGAATTTTGGAATTTTCCAATGTAAGTTTGAAATTTGTTTGTAATTTATTTTCCAAAGACAATAAAATAAACAATTTCTGTAAATTTTATATTTTGGTCAAATTTGGTCAAATTGTGAATTTCAGTTTAAATTTTTAAATTTGAATTTTAAATTCTAATCTAATTTGAAGCTGTATATAATTCTACTATCCGTTATGCTTTTCGTTTCATTAAATTCTGATTTATACTTTGTAAATTGGATAACATACACCGCTTTAAAAACAATTAATTTCTGCGTTTATTTTATACGTTTCTTTATCGATCTCCTTATTTTATTTTTCTATTGTGTTCGTATAAACTTTATTTTTATTTATTGGAGTTCTTTTGTATATATCTTTTATTTAATGGCTAGGAAACAAATCAATTAGACGTACGATTACTTTGTTTTAATTTGGCATAGGTTACTTTTGCTTTATTGCTTGCCTTTATTTGCTTGGCCTATTTATTTCCTACCATAGCCGTTCACCATTGTTTAGACGTGTATTACTCCCATCAAATCATGTACAAATCTTCCCAAATATCTTTTCCTCATTTGACTCTTCTGATTGAAGACTTTACATAAGTTATTTTATTAAATAGGAAATAAATCCCCTCATTCACTAGCCTCTTTATTGCTTGCCATTCTTTTGGCCATTCATATCTTCATAACCCTAGCCGCCACCTATTTTGCAATTCACGTACAAAAGAAAATTTTATCATCTCTCCTATTCATTTGCGTCCAAAGGAAAACATAGTAAGTTTCAATGGCCTCCTCCTTCTCTTCTCTTTTCTCTTTTCTTTTTCCTTTTGTTCTTGAATTATTTAGCTCGGCCACACCATGCTAGCCGACCTCATCTCCTCTCCACCACCAATATGATCGGCCTCCACCTCCTCACATCATCACCATACCAAGGCCGTGAACCCTAGAGCAAACTCCATCACCAAAATTGCAAAAAACTTCTCTTGATCCATGCTTTTGTCTCCACTTGACCTTTGCCTTGCCACTTTTCTTCAAATTCCAAGGCATAGCCATGTACATGACCTTTGGCCGAACCTAACTTGCATCAAAACTACCATGGCCGAGCCATGTGTGATGTGGTCTAGCCATTGAGACATGGCCGAGCCACTTGTCTTGTTCTACAAAAGGTTATGTCATTTTCCTTCATATCTTTGTATTGTTTTGGTTTAAAATTTCTAGTGTTGAATTTTATTCTTATAATTTTGTAAATTGTTTGTATACAAGATTGGATCTTGACTCTCCATCACAAAAAAAAGTTTGTTCGTGTCTAGTCGTGCTTTCAGAATTTGTTTTGTGTCTCTTGTTTGTTATCTCCAGCTTTAAAAAGGTGAGTTTTATCACTCTAGACATATGTACTTATATTATTGTGAAATGATGACAAGTGGATTTGTATAAATTTATATGTTATTCATACATGCCTGTGATATATTATATGATGTTTAATACTGTTTATATATTTGTTACATCATCTGATATGATTATATGGTCTACTGTTCATTTATTTACTGTTTCTCACACTACAAGTTCCCTATCACTATGGGTTGAAATGATATATACCCGAACAGACATTAGAATAAAAAAAATCATTTTGGGCTGAAATGATAGGCTTGAGTGATTTTATTGTGATTTATTTGACTTGGGATTGCGGGTTTGAAATGATAGAACCCGGATTTTTCTTTTTAAATTACGGATTGAAATGATACATATCTGTATCACTTGACCTAGGTTAGAAAATATCATACAGGCCCATGGTTATATTTTTAAATAATATTTTCCTAAAATTTATTAAGTATTTTGAATGTTTTAAATATACGAAATTTGAGCCGAAAGATTTGATTTAAATGACTTAAATATAAGAAGGTGTTGGTTTTTCTATAAGTTAAGATTTTATAAGTCTATAAGTGGCTTTAATTGAAATTATAAAGATGTGTTGGTTTTAAATAGAATTTAAAGACATTTATTGATGTTAAATAACTTAATAATTGAATTGGACTTAATATGGAAGTTTTAAATCTAACCTAGTAATTGTTATGAATTTTACTTTATGAAACGGACATGTTTGTGTAATAAATAATGTAATTTGAACTGATTAAATGGAATACAGTTTTAATTGGACATTTGTAATAAAATTTATTTGACTAGAAAATCATAGTTATTTGATGTCTAAATGAATAGATCTTAAAGAAAAAGATTGATTGTTATATTAACTATGATAAAATATTCTTTTGGGAAATGTTATATTTTGTAAATTAAATAGTTATAATTTTTAAATGGAAGAATGTAACTTTAATTATGACTTAATTTGGAATTTGGAAATTTGGTTTTAAATGAAAACTTTTAAGTTAAGTAAATAAAGGGAAATGAAAATTTTACTTGGGAAATGGGTATTTTAAAATAAAGTATTAAGTTAATTGTTAAAGTAAAAGTTGAGAAAATAATTTACTTTTGACTTAATGAATGAATTTTTGTTTAAATTGGATATTTACTTATTAAGTGTTTATTTTATTGAATCATAAGTTAAGATATCCGAATGAATATTTTGAAGCGAAAAATATGATTTTTATAAGTTAAAATGACCAAATTTTAAGTTTTATTATTTCTGAATTTTTTATAATAAAGCTTGAATTAATATTGGTAGCACTTCAGAAATGTTGTGGTCTTAAGACAACATTTGTTAAGTGCTGTCATTTCTGGAAATAGACTAAGTTCTGAAATAACAAATAGCTACTGCAGCACTTTGTAGGTGTTGTTGTTGCTGAAACTAAACTATAATTTGGAATAACCAGAGAGCTACTGCAGCACTTTGTAAGTGCTGTTGCTGCTGAAAGTAAACTGTTTTTGAAATTCAAATACCTACTGTAGCACTTTATAAGTGCTGCTGTTTCTGAATTTGACTGTTTTGAAATATTACTAATATATCTACTGTAGCACTTTATAAGTGCTGTTGTTAGCTGAAAATACAATGTTTTGGAAATTTCATAATTTAATGAATGAACTTAGAAATGCTACAACTTTGAAATGAATATTATTTGACAATGAATTTCAATGGTTTAAATGAATATTATTTTAAGGGCGTTATGATTTTTCTAAACATTATGATTTCCAAGTAATAACATTTCAAAGTGTTTGGTTTCAAAGGTGTTATAACTTTGGAAGTACTATGATTTCGAAAATGAATTTATTTGAAATAATATTTAATTAAGAATTGTTTTGAATATATTGATTTTCAATTTAAGATTTAAGAATATGGCTTTATAAAAGTGGTTTTGGTTTAAGATGATTTAAAAAGGAATATTTCAAGTTTAAATAAATTGAAAGAAATATTCAGTGATTGGAAATTTGGGTTTGTTCAAATAATATTTTGGTTTTGAAGTATAAACTAGTTTTAAATATGATATTTTGGTTTTGAGGTATAAATTAGTTTTGAAACGGATATGATATTTGGTTTTGAAGTATAAATTATTTTGAAATAAATATCCATGGGTTATAATAACGTTTGGTTGATAAAGAGACCGGGATCGGATATGGGCATACTCTCCATCGATACCAAAAACCACTTTAACAACTGTGTACGCGGTGGAGTTTCCAGAATGAAGTAGGATGGTGGCTACGATCCTATTAAGGTATGAACGTGGACCCGACTCCCGTGAGTTGGCTTCAGGTGGCTAAAACAGGAGCGATCGACGGGCCAATGAGGTAGCACCTTTGATCGGACACACTTCTTCGATACCATTCTATTACTTTTGTGATTGATTGGGTGTACCCCTTGATTTTTAGAGTGTGGCTCGAGGTGGGCGGTAGTGGCTGCTATGCGTTTCCACCAGCCTGGATGCGTAATTGGTATATCTACCCTGGCATTACCTAGTTGTGTCGTGTCACCTACCATACCTGTGACGACCGCCCATAACCCCTGCACTGAACCTAGAGAAAGTGCGCTATAAAGTGTGCCAGGCAGCCATGGACGATTGTCAGGGTAAATTAAAATAACAAAATCTATCGTATTACTCACAGCGCATGGACAAAATACAATAGAACATATATATAGTGAAGCTTCACAGAATAGAATCTCATTAATAAAACTTCATAATAGTTGAATACAAACATCTAAATAGTCAATACAACAAGCCTCACTACATAACACTCAGAGAAGATACAAACAGCGGAACACCCAGTACATATAATAAGAAGATAATATGCAACCCTCCAGCTCGTCTTCGATATCAACACCGTGGAAAGCAAGAACAGCACCTGTCACCTGCTACCTAGTCTGCCCGTCCCAAAAATGGACGAACAGCCCAAGGCAATAAGAGTTAAAGCATAAAGCCTTGAGTCAGACAACAGTCTTAGTGAGCAGTAAATTAACTAACAACATACCAAAAGAGCATAAAGGAATAGGAATACAACCCTTCCACTCCACCTCTTTCTACAGTGATAGCCCCCAGACACACACTAAGTAGAAGCAATCATAGCAAAGCATACAATTTAAAGTAAAGCAATTATCACTCGAGTCAAGGGCGATGTTTTCCAAGTACAAACCCCCAAGGCCTAAACCAAGATCAGATAAGCACCCAGAAAACACTGCTCTTGAGTCCGAATGACGATACAACCAAACATCCATGACTCTGGCTATCACTGTTATCATTGCTTCGATATCACCGTTAATTGAATGACCGGCACATTCTTTCAACCGTCCGTCAAGGGCTAATGGAAACCCCGGTTCTAGACATAACTCCGCACGTCATCGTGACCCGTGCCTAGGACTATCGAATCTGCCCAGAGTACTTGACTATCAATCATTAGCCTTCAGGGACTATCGAATCTGCCCAACGTACTCTTGCTTTGAGCATGCTAGAACCTTCAACAACGATAAGATCTCAGCCTTCTAGTCATCCTCCTCGACGACTATTTCCATACTAGCTCAAGCGCCTCTCGAGCAAACCATTATCCTCAACTCGAACCATATCACCGAGTTATCAACATGCTTGGAATGATCCCGTCTGGACTATACCAAGACTATCTCATATCATGCTTCGCTTCATCACATCCTCGCAAAGCTTCATCTCAACATCATCATCAAATCTATCCATATGAGCTTCACCATCCGCTACATATGCCACGAGCAGCTTTTCCAATTGAAGAGCCTTTCCCTTAGCTTTTGAATCATCTTTGACCAACTTATCTAAATCAAATCATCAATCATCTAATTCATAGCAATCAATCAAGTCAAACATTAATCCAAGTAATCAAGCATTCAATTATGATTTAAATAGACAATTATAACAATAATGGAAATTTCGTAAATAAAGAGTCCAAGGTCCAACAAGCATGAAAACATGAACAATATCTCTATAATCTTGAAGAATGAACTTGCATAGGTTAACACTTAGTAAAATGGTTGCTAAATCATCATGAACAATGGATCTATACTTAGGTTTACAAAAATGCATGGAAATCACTACTTTAACACCAAATCAAGCCAATGATCCGATATACTCCTTTGGATCCGTGTGAGAGATAATCACCACTCACCAAATCACCTAAACACCTCAAAAGAAACCCACTTCAGATCTGGACATCGAAGGATCTAACTTGATCTATCACCAATCCGCTTCAAACGATGAAATCTCACTTCGATGGATGAAGATCTTCAATCTAAGCTCTTAAATCTTCAATTTGATCTTCAACTTGGATGGATGGAATCACTAGATTAGAGTGGAGAAAAGAAGTGAAGAAGTGTAGAAGTCGAGCTCTCAAAATGGCAGCACTTCGTCGCTTCGAAATCCGGATCCCAAAAAGTGAGAAAAACCCTTCTATTTATAGGCTGATTTTTAGGTCGCTCGCCCTTAGGTCGTCCACGACCTACGACCTAAGAAACTCTTCGACCTAACAATGCACACGACCTAACAGACAACTGCAGCTTAGCGCACAAATGACTCAACTCTTAGGTCGCTCACGACCTAACACCCAGCGACCTACACTTTAAGCCTTCATGCAACCTAAAACATCACGCGACCTACGACTTAGCAAACACGCGACCTAACACCTAAGTCGTCTACGACTTAAGCCAAAACACACGCGCGCGCGAACCAGGACTCAACGAGTTACGACTTAACAACTCACGCGACCTAACTACTCACGCGACCTAACTACTCACGCGACCTACCAACTTATGCGAGCTAACAACTTATGCGACCTAACATTCTTAGGTCGTCTAACGACCTAACTACGCTAACATGCTAACCACTAGGTCGCTAAATACTGGGTTGTTAACTCGCTACTCTTAGGTCGCTTACCCTATAGGTCGCTCCAATATACTAGGTCGCTACATTCTATAAGTCGTCCCATACCTTAGGTCGCCCAATACCTTAAGTCGTATAGTTCCTAAGTCGGTCATTTCCCTTAAGTCGTATACTTCCTAAGTCGGTCATTTCCCTTAAGTCGTTCACTCGACCTAAGCCACCCCATACGACCTAATTTTCCCCCGACTTATCCCAATGCCTAGGTCGCTCCAAACCTTCCTACGACCTAAGACTTAGTCTCTAGATGACTTATCATCAATGCGACCAATTGTCAACTGCTTTACGATGTTTCGATCCGTAAAAATACGGGTCGTTACATTCTCTCCCCCTTAGGAATTTTGCCCCCGAAATTCCAAACAAACAGAGCAATCGAAGACTATTCTGCATGCCTACCATCCATAGTAATCAACAAACCATGCATCCAATTCTAGCTTAGCATGCAGGATTCTAAAACTAGAACAAGTTACAATATTGTGAGATGACACAACACCTTAGGGCCATACCTTGAAGAGCTCAGGATGAGTTGCCTTCATCCTCTCCTCCACCTCCCACGTACAGTCGTTATCATCATCACTTCATTGTATATTGAGCAACTTAACTACCTTCCTCCTAAGCTGTTTCGTGTCAGTTTCCACAACACGAAGCGGCTTACGAGGTCTCTTATCGACTGGATCAACTTCGAAATCTTCACAGCTATCAGCAGAAACCACTGTATTCGAGTCGTGCACATACTTCCGTAGATACGATACGTGAAAAACATTGTGCACGCTCGACATCTTCTCTGGTAACTCCAATCTGTAGGCGAGCCTTCCAATTCGCTCGATGATCGGGAATGGTCCAACAAATCTCGGAGTCAACTTTCCTTTCTTCTCGAATCGAATAACATTCTTCAATGGAGAAATCTTCACAAAAACCATATCACCTACGTCGAATTCCAAATCCTTACGACGCTTATCCGCATAACTCTTCTGTCGATCTTGGGCTGCCTTCATTCGTTGCCGAATGATCTCTATGCAATCCGAAGTCTGTCGAATCATCTCTGGCCCAAGCATCAGCTTTTCTCCGGTCTCTAACCAACATGTCGGAGAATTACACGGCCTTCCATACAATGCCTCATATGGTGCCATACCAATGCTTGACTGGTAACTGTTATTGTATGCAAATTCCACCAAATGAAGGTGATCTTCCCATGATCCTCCGAAATCCAAAATACAAGCTCTAAGGAGATCTTCCAAAACTCGGTTGACTCTCTCGGTCTGACCATCTGTTTGAGGATGATAAGCTGTACTCAAACATAACTCGGTTCCCAAAACTTCCTGGAAGCTCTTCCAAAATCCACTAGTGAACAATGGATCTCGATCGCTCACTATATTCTTCGGAATACCATGGAATCGAACTATCCACTTAACATACAACTCAGCCAACTTTGATGCAGTCCTAGTCGATCGAACAGGAATGAATCTTGCACTCTTAGTCAGATGATCTACGATGACCCAAATCCCTTCATTTCTCGTTCTTGTTCTAGGTAGACCATCAATAAAATCCATCGATACTTGCTCCCACTTCCATGTAGGAACTTCTAATGGCTGAAGCAATCCACTCGGCTTCTTCTGTTCGGCTTTTACCAACAGGCAGTTCATACACTTGGAAATAAAATTTCCAACATCCTTCTTCATACCTTCCCAGTAATAGGTTCTCTTCATATCCCGATACATCTTATTTCCACCTGGATGAATTGTCAGCTTCGAGTGATGACTTTCCTTCATAACTTCACTCCTCAATTCATCTATATTGGGAACAACTAGTCGTCCTTGCTTCCGAAGCCAACCCTCTCGATCGACCTCGAATCCTTTATCCTTTTCTGGGTCCATTCCAGATTCCACATCACGGATAATCTTGACAATCTTATCGTCTTGCTTTTGGCTCTCGCCAATCCTTTCCACAAGAGTCGGTCTTATCGATAAGTTTGCCAACATTTCAGGTTCCAATTCACATCTAGGCCTGAAGTCAAATCCAGCTAAATACTCGAGATTCTTCCATTCTGAAAACATGGCTCCCATTCCTACATGTCTTCGACTTAACGCATCTGCCACTGCGTTACCTTTTCCCGGAGTATAAGCTATACCAAAATCATATGATGCCAAAAACTCTAGCCACCGTTGCTACCGAAGATTCAAATCCTTTTGGGAGAAAAGATACTTCAACGACTTATGATCCGTAAACAACTCGAATCGAACTCCTAATAGATAATGTCTCCAAATCTTCAGAGCAAAAACAATCGCCGCTAACTCCAAATCATGAGTCGGGTAATTCCTTTCATGCGGCTTCAGTTGTCGACTAGCATACGCAACAACTTTATCCTTCTGCATTAGCACTGCTCCAAGTCCAGTACCACATGCGTCGGTGTAAACCACCATCTCATCATTCCCACTTGGAATAGTCAAAACATGAGCACTTGTCAGTCGCTCTTTCAGGATTCCGAAAGCTTGCTCACACTTATCTTCCCACTTGAACACTTGGTTATTCTTTGTCAATCCTGTTAACGGTGCAGCTATCTTGGAGAAGTCTTTGATAAACCGTCGATAATATCCTGCTAATCCAAGAAAGCTTCTCACATCAGATGCATTCTTAGGTCTAACCCAATCCTGGATTGCTGCCACCTTAGCGGGATCAACCGCTATTCCATTTCTAGAAATAACATGGCCTAAGAACCTCACTTCACTCTTTCAGAAGTGGCACTTCGAAAACTTAGCCTTCAGCTGATGTTTCCGTAAGATTTCCAAAACAATACGCAAATGTGTCTTGTGCTCTTCTTCAGTTCTGGAATAAATCAGAATATCATCCACGAACACAAGTACAAACTTGTTCAACCGATCTCTGAACACTCTATTCATAAGATCCACAAAATATGCTGGCACGTTAGTCAATCCAAACGGCATTACCAGCCACTCAAAGAAACCGGATGGTGTTCGAAAAGCAGTCTTCGGCACACTATCCCTAGCCACTCTCAACTGGTGAAATCCCGTTGCCAAATCCATCTGAGAAAACACCTTCGCTTCATGAAGCTGATCGAACAAGTCATCTATTCTCGGCAATGGATACTTGTTCTTCTTAGTCACTTTATTCAGCTCACGATAATCCACACACAATCTCAATGACCCATCTGCCTTGGTTGCAAACACAACTGGTGCACCCCACTCGGACACACTACGCCGAATGAATCCTTTCTGTAAAAGGTCATCAACCTGCACCCTTAACTCCTGCTGTTCCCTAGGCGCCATCCGCCTAAGAGGCATCACAACAGGTCTGGCTCCTTCAACTAGATCTATACGAAACTCGATCTCTCTATGCAGCGGTAACCCTTTGACCTCGTCAAAGACATCCTCAAATCCATTTGCGATTGGCACCGATGACAGTTCATCCCGTGGAACAACTAGCAAATACATGAAGCTCATGAAGACGCCTTCTTCATGCTTACATCGTATCACAATCTTTCGCCCCTCCACATTCTCAACTGTCACCTCCAACCTTTCGCAATCAACCTTTACCGCATACTTCCTAAGCCAGTCCATACCCAAAATAATTCCGAACCCCGCAAAGTTCAGAACAAAACAATCACAAACAAAAGAGCAACCATGACTCGACACAATCAAACCACGGCATAACATACACAAGCAAGACGAACCCCCAACTGGATTAGTCACAACCAATGGCCTATTAACGATATCCGGTTCCAAACCTAACCGGCCTACAAGATCACTACAAACAAACGAATGCGACGCTCCAGTATCAAACAACACTCTAACTGGAACACCACATATGGAAAGAGTACCTTGAACCACCACACTCTTTCCTTTCTCTTCAACGGTAGGAGCTTTCGAAGATGATGGAACAGCTCCCAAAGCATAAGCTTGCACAATCTGCTTGTCCCTCCTCGGTTCTGGACAATCTTTCCTGATATGCCCCGGCTTGTCACAGTTGTGACACTTCATCGGCACCTTCGGATTCTTACAATCCTTAGAGAAATGGCCCTTCTGCTGACAATTGTAGCAAGTCACTTCGCCCTTCAGCTTCTTCTGGCCCTCCTTACCATTCTGCTGCTGCTGCTTCCTCTTCTTGCTTCCACCCTGCTGTGGTTTAGACTCTCCCCTGGTCACAGCAACAACAGATCCTTCCTTAGGAAACAGACTCTCATGCCTGAGAGCTTTCTTCACAAGCTTCTCAAATGAATCGTCCAAATGATCCACCAACTGCCTCCCAAGATAACTGTCCAAGCCTATCACAAACTTCTCATTCTTCTGATATGCAGATTCAATATATGATCGGGCATACTTGGACAAAGCTTCAAACTCAGAAACATACTCAAGAACTGGTCTTCCTCCCTGCTTGAGCTCCACAAACTTCTTGAACAGAACAGACTTCTGAGCTGTAGAAATGAACTTAGCCTCAAATCTAGCTTGGAATTGCTCCCAAGTGATCTCTTCCTCCGGAGTATTGATGGTAATAGAGTTCCACCAATCAGAAGCTCTCCCTTGAAGCTGTCTTGATGCTAACTTCCTCTTAGTTGCATCCTCAATTCCCAAATCACCAAAAATCCTTCTACAAGCATCTATCCACCTCTGGACTTCAATGGTCGATTCTGTTCCCAAGAAAACCTTCCCTCCAAGAGCAGTATAATCTTTGCACAGCTTAGCAAAATCCACCGGTCTTGGAGTTTGAACTTGAACTCCAACATCCACCGATGGCCCTGGAGCTGGCATCCTTCTAATGATCGAAGTCATCATAGCTTCGAACATAGCAGCATAATCAGCAGCCCCTTCAGTAGCACGGCCTTCCCTAGCAGCTGGTCTCCCTCTTCGACTCATTCTCAATATCTATAAAAAGGAATGATTAGCACACCTAGAGAAACAATTGCACAAAGGACTCAAACTCTACTAAGCTACTATATTATATATAGTAATCATCCATCAAAATACAATTACGTCTCTCATACGTAGTTACGTCAGCGAGCGTTGGGTAAAATCGATTAACCAAAGCTCTGATACCAAATGTGACGACCGCCCATAACCCCTGCATTGAACCTAGAGAAAGTGTGCTGTAAAGTGTGCCAGGCAGCCATGGACGATTGTCAGGGTAAATTAAAACAACAGAATCTATCGTATTACTCACAGCGCATGGACAAAATACAATAGAACATACATATAGTGAAGCTTCACAGAATAGAATCTCATCAATAAAACTTCATAATAGTTGAATATAGTCAATACAACAAGCCTCACTACATAACACTCAGAGAAGATACAAACAGCGGAACACCCAGTACATATAATAAGAAGATAATATGCAACCCTCCAGCTCGTCTTCGATATCAACACCGTGGAAAGCAAGAACAGCACCTGTCACCTGCTACCTAGTCTGCCCGTCCCAAAAATGGACGAACAGCCCAAGGCAATAAGAGTTAAAACATAAAGCCTTAAGTCAGACAACAGTCTTAGTGAGCAGTAAATTAACTAACAACATACCAAAAGAGCATAAAGGAAAAGGAATAGGAATACAACCCTCCCACTCCACCTCTTTCTACAGTGATAGCCCCCAGACACACACTAAGTAGAAGCAATCATAGCAAAGCATACAATTTAAAGTAAAGCAATTATCACTCGAGTCAAGGGCGATGTTTTCCAAGTACAAACCCCCAAGGCCTAAACCAAGATCAGATAAGCACCCAGAAAACACTGCTCTTGAGTCTGAATGACGATACAACCAAACATCCATGACTCTGGCTATCACTGTTATCATTGCTTCGATACCACCGTTAATTGAATGACCGGCACATTCTTTCAGCCGTCCGTCAAGGGCTAATGGAAACCTCGGTTCTAGACATAACTCCTGCACGTCATCGTGACCCGTGCCTAGGACTATCGAATCTGCCCAGAGTACTTGACTATCAATCATTAGCCTTCAGGGACTATCGAATCTGCCCAACGTACTCTTGCTTTGAGCATGCTAGAACCTTCAACAACGATAAGATCTCATCCTTCTAGTCATCCTCCTCGACGACTATTTCCATACTAGCTCAAGCGCCTCTCGAGCAAACCATTATCCTCAACTCGAACCATATCACCGAGTTATCAACATGCTTGGAATGATCCCGTCTGGATTAGACCAAGACTATCTCATATCATGCTTCGCTTCATCACATCCTCGCAAAGCTTCATCTCAACATCATCATCAAATCTATCCATATGAGCTTCATCATCCGCTACATATGCCACGAGCAGCTTTTCCAATTCAAGAGCCTTTCCCTTAGCTTTTGAATCATCTTCGACCAACTTGTCTAAATCAAATCATCAATCATCTAATTCATAGCAATCAATCAAGTCAAACATTAATCCAAGTAATCAAGCATTCAATTATGATTTAAATAGACAATTATAACAATAATGGAAATTTCGTAAATAAAGAGTCCAAGGTCCAACAAGCATGAAAACATGAACAATATCTCTATAATCTTGAAGAATGAACTTGCATAGGTTAACACTTAGTAAAATGGTTGCTAAATCATCATGAACAATGGATCTATACTTAGGTTTACAAAAATGCATGGAAATCACTACTTTAACACCAAATCAAGCCAACGATCTGGTATACTCCTTTGGATCCGTGTGAGAGATAATCACCACTCACCAAATCACCTAAACACCTCAAAAGAAACCCACTTCAGATCTGGACAGCGAAGGATCTAACTTGATCTATCACCAATCCGCTTCAAACGATGAAATCTCACTTTGATGGATGAAGATCTTCAATCTAAGCTCTTAAATCTTCAATTTGATCTTCAACTTGGATGGATGGAATCACTAGATTAGAGTGGAGAAAAGAAGTGAAGAAGTGTAGAAGTCGAGCTCTCAAAATGGCAGCACTTCATCGCTTCGAAATCCGGATCCCAAAAAGTGAGAAAAACCCTTCTATTTATAGGCTGATTTTTAGGTCGCTCGCCCTTAGGTCGTCCACGACCTACGACCTACGAGCTAAGAAACTCTTCGACCTAACAATGCGCACGACCTAACAGACAACTGCAGCTTAGCGCACAAACGACTCAACTCTTAGGTCGCTCACGACCTAACACCCAGCGACCTACACTTTAAGCCTTCACGCGACCTAAAACATCACGCGACCTACGACTTAGCAAACACGCGATCTAACACCTAAGTCGTCTATGACTTAAGCCAAAACACACGCGCGCGCGAACCAGGACTCAACGAGTTACGACTTAACAACTCACGCGACCTAACTACTCACGCGACCTACCAACTTATGCGACCTAACAACTTATGCGACCTATCATTCTTAGGTTGTCTAACGACCTAACTACGCTAACATGCTAACCACTAGGTCGCTAAATACTCGGTTGTTAACTCGCTACTCTTAGGTCGCTTACCCTATAGGTCGCTCCAATATACTAGGTCGCTACATTCTATAAGTCGTCCCATACCTTAGGTCGCCCAATACCTTAAGTCGTATAGTTCCTAAGTCGGTCATTTCCCTTAAGTCGTATACTTCCTAAGTCGGTCATTTCCCTTAAGTCGTTCACTCGACCTAAGCCACCCCATACGACCTAATTTTCCTCCGACTTATCCCAATGCCTAGGTCGCTCCAAACCTTCCTACGACCTAAGACTTAGTCTCTAGATGACTTATCATCAATGCGAACAATTGTCAACTGCTTTACGATGTTTCGATCCGTAAAAATACGGGTCGTTACAATACCGAGCTTTACTACGAGTTTCTATTTGTGTCGTACCTATGGAGTATCTTCTCGTAGCCTCTCGAGGTATGCAGGTACTGTATAGACTATTGGCACTATTATGTGTTAAGGTGGAAAATGTAAAGCCTTAACGCTATTTAAAAGTAAGTTTATTTTATTCTTAGACATTATTATAATATCGAATATTACTGCATAGTAGATAGTTTAACGGATCCTTAAAGAATGGGCGATCCCAAGCATTCTTTAAGTTACTCGTACCATTATATTACAGTTCACTTGAGTTGGTTTACATTGTATAAGTATGTATGTATTGACTCGAGTGTTTTGTGTTTTGCTTTACGCTCGGGTCAGACTGAGTGATACAGCATTTGAGACTCACCTTCGAAGTTGGAGCTTTGCTTGAAGATCCAGCTATCTATTTCGCTTTCAGTTATCCAGATGATTCCAGTGATGTATTCAGCTTTGTACTTGGTTATTGTATTGAGACTTCTATTGTATCTTGTTTAACTCTGATGTATATATATAGTAGCTTCATGAACTACTATCTCTTTACTTCCATAGCATTATTATATACTCTGTGTCTGTAATCTGTGATTTATTTACTCTATATTCTGAGTTTTTCCAAATTTTATTTTCAATCTATTGTTTTGAATTATTCAAGTCCGGCCTGTGTGGATTTATTGTCGATTTGAATGGTCCAAAATAGTTGGTCGTTACATTGCCTATAATCAAAAGCACGGTTGACACTCTCAAGTTCGACAATACTCTTAAGTCAGAAGACTTCTATAGTTACTTTGAGATCTTCTTTATTGACTAAGTTATATATAGCATATAGAAGATTCTTGTTGAGTCATTATGTGATTGGTTCAAACAACTACAAGTATTTAACCTCTTGATTCCTCCAACTGTTACGAGTAAATCACTGTCCATTATATGGAGAGTGTTGTATCCTCTAGTCTCAACAGATGTATCGATATTATATTCTTGATACTTCTCAACTAGGAATATTTAAGTAGTGGTATTTTTGTTTGCACAACTTCATTACTCATAATTATGAACATTTCATAACTACAATGAATAAAACACTACTGCTAAGGATTTTCTACTTATATATGTTTAATGTTTATTCATACATTACTTATATCATAATATAAAAAGCACATATAATAGAAATCAAAACCAAAAATATATTTTATTTCGAACAAGATCGTTTACAAAATTAGGATTATATAATAAAATTACATAATTACCCCTAGGGCATACCCATAATTCTATCAAGTCTCGTATGCATTACTTGTGTAGTTCTACATAATTAAGAACATATAACTCGTTTGTAATATCTATATTGAATTTACTTTCAACTGACAATGGTCTCATCTATGACTCACAACTATATAGTACATCCATTATCGTAGTTCTACACATATTCTGTAGGATTTTTGCCCATTTTCTTTTACCAACAAAGAGTTAAATATTTTAGTGAAGTAAAGAATACAAATAAACTTACTTTCTCCCCTTAAAAGTTTTGAGCTTTTCTAGAATTCCCCCATACACTTTATTCCACTTATCCAATTTAATTCTCCCTTCAACAAATTTCTAAAATAAATTCGATTATCTAGTATTCACTAATTTGTCTAATAATTTCTAAAAAAATATGAAATTTCAATATGTACATGATAGGGTGCATATGTTGTGATGTGGAGAACGAAAAAGACTGGTAAGAGAAAGGAGAAGAGCGTGAGAGAAAGAAGAAGAATATGGAAGGTAGAGAGTTTCATTCAACATTTGCGTATCATCTCAACATTTATGTATCATTTCCATTCATTCAATTATACATTTATAACCATACTAATATAGTAATAGATTGACAACTCATGCAATAAAGTTAAAAGTTATAACTAATTACTTTTCTGGTTCATGGTTAGACCATTCTAATCTATACTATATTATCAAAACTAAGTACCTATGTGGGCTTTCTTATTTATTTATGCCTCTCTCACTTTTCATTAACTAAAAGCAAGATATTCAATCACATTATGATAATATTTTTCACTTCTAATAAGCAGTATTGTTTTAACAGTCTAGCTATTTTGATGAGAAGGCTTAAAATATATCTTTTTGGTCTTTTTTCTGAATTAGCTCCATCAGTTAGTTTGATTTAAATATTTAATCAATTTCTTTATGAAAATGATTTGTATAACTAAATTTGTTTTTAATATTTTTCATCCACGCATGAAGTTAACAAAGGGAAAGTTCTGATGATGGTTTTTCCGTAGATTCAAATATCTTTTCGTAGCAACTTTCCTCCACTATTATGCAATAATGACTTTAGTTTATCATGCAACATTCTTTTATTTACATAATTTTTCTCATTTTTCCATTCATGACTTTCTAACATATTTGGATGCAATAATTGATGCTCGCAATTTTCAGTCTCAAACAGATTTGTTCCACCAAATTCCTTAAGAATTAGATTAGAAAGCTGTTGGGAATATTTGGCATAGAATAACCAGTTTAGTATATATACAAATGCATTATTTCTTTTAAACAAGTTGAAGATTGGTAATCTACCACGAGACTTCCATTAATTTGTCAACGTACGTTTGGTTAGGATCATTAGATTTTTTTGACGTGCATATGAAATTGCTTCATGGTTTTGTTAATAAGACTATTAATTGTTAGGGGTTTTTCATTTTTAATTTTGTTGGTTAGAATTAAAATTATAATGTGATTTTTGTTTGTACACTACTACAAACCTATAGTTTTCTAATAGACTTTTGGCACTGTTATGGCGTTGCTAATTTAATTAACGACATCAAAAGCTCATATGGAAAAATGATCATCACCAAAAAGTTAGAGAGTCCATTGTGATGCCAATTTAGTGATGCATGGTAATATCGGTATTTCTGCGATACTATATTGATGTCGACATTCTAGTGCACTAGAACCTATGATCATGTCGATATTCAAGCTTTCAATGAAATCGTATAGGCTTATGAGTTCAAAATTTAGGAAGACATATTAAATTCCAAAGTATATGTACGCCGTATAAAAGTATATGTAAGAAACCATCATAGTACAAGACATTCATCATTTTGCTCACATTCTAAAATAATTCATTCGGTTTCGGGACTTCACGTTCGTGAAGGATATGACATATGCAATTAAAACTCTTTGATGAAGGAAATCGAAGATCAAAATCAATTAGAATTTTTCACACTCCAAAATTCATGAATTACCATACCGCATAACTAAGTATAAATCAACGATTCACCTATACTTAACAACAATTCATTCTCCAAGGTGCTCAATTCTAATACATTAACAAACATAATGTCATCTCAGAAAATAAGGTATCTTTATTAACAACATAACAAATGATTGCATATATGAAATAGTTAATTGCCAGTTATTTTTGAAATGGTACTTAGATACAACATGTCACCGGGACAACATATCACAACTCACATGTCAATATATGTTCGAATCACGCTATGCAAGTTTCGAACTTGTGACCTCTCATACCAAAGTCGAATCACTTAACCATTGGAACAATGGTGCTTGTCAATTGCCAGTTTTAGTTTCAATTGCATTTCAAAAATTATTGTAGCTCGCATATTCAATTTTAAGATAGAATATACTTAGTTGTTGTCTGTGTAAATTCTTATTAGATAATCAAGTTTTGTGATGAAATGACATAATAACATGTTTTCTATATTTATTAAAACTAAAAGTTTTAAATATCCCAACTTAATAGATTGCACAAAGAAGTAGATATGGATAAATCCGACCAACGTCCTTCTAACAGAGAAATAGAACTACCGATTAGATAAAGAAGAAGCTTATGCAGGCATTGTGTTAACAATGCTTTAGTGAGTTGTAATACTAAAATCAGAATTCACACTAGTTGCTATGATTTTCGTAACATTCATTATTGCCTTCATGGGATAAAGTTACTTAACAATAATTTTTTATGCAATATGTAATACTATCGAACTTAAAATGGTTTTGTTTGTTGTTTTCTAATATGATTTGTTTGTCTTAACTAGCAAACTATCACTATTGTTATGTTTTGATCTCTCTTTCCCCAATTGTCTAACAGTTTAAGCTCACCCCCATCAAATATTCTTTTCTACCTTTAATTTTACATCTTTAAAATAGTTGCGTCAACTTACTAACATTTGTTGTACATGCATCGATGAGATTATTAATATGGACCAAATGTAAGTTTTCACAGAATTAAAGGGTTTTTCCTTATTTTCGGTGATTTTATATAGATCTGTCGTAAGTAGTCACCCTTTGCTTAGTTGGATCTACATTGCGAATCAATCTTTCTATGTATAACCATGTGCGAAGCACATGCTCACACTAGTTTTATTTATCAAATAATAGCAAGGTAAAATAATTTAAAGCTCTCTCCTTGATTCTACAAGTTTCAAATCTCTTCTTAATTCTCTCACACTATTTTATGTTTAAGTCGGTATGGTTTTTTTGGTCAAAAAATTATATTTCAATACAAACAACAAAATTATTTAACTATCTGTTAAGTAAAAGTAAATTAAATTTTTTTTTCTTTACTTTCCTTAGTTCTCTCCAATTACAGTAATGTCCTTACAATTAAAAATTCTCATTCAATTTATTATCTCTACATTACTACTCACTTTTGCTTTTTTTCCCATATCATGAGTAATTTCATTTACTTTTAATTGTTGTGATATGATCATACGTTCATTTAAATGTGACATTTTTACATTTTTAATTATACGCAAATTTTAAAATTATTATAAACAAAAATAACGAATTTACACTTGTAAGTGTTCTTCTTGATTAGAAGATCACTCTTATTTAACAAAAAATGCTTACTAACACATATTTTGA
Organism: Allium fistulosum; assembly: GCA_030737815.1. Lineage (NCBI taxonomy): Eukaryota > Viridiplantae > Streptophyta > Magnoliopsida > Asparagales > Amaryllidaceae > Allium > Allium fistulosum. The sequence goes on from JASFAW010000015.1 coordinate 8,158,259, forward strand.
GGTAAATTTTTGATTACTTATTTCTTGGATTTATATATCACAAAGGAAAATTAATATAATATGAATAAAAGAGTTAAATACTAAAACATTTAAAAAAAACTAAAATACCAAAACAATTTCTCACATTTTAATTCTTATTTTAGTTTCAATTTTCTGCAATATACTCGCATTTGATTTATTCTCCATATCAAACGAGATATTATTTTACGTCAAAATCATTGAACTATGATCGCATGTTCATTTATGTTCACTCTTTTTCAAATTTTATACGACTTTTTTTCTATTAGAGTAAACAAAAGTAATAAGTTTACACTCGCTAATAGTTTTTTGGAGATAAAATATTGATTATTTCTTACGAAAGCTATATCACAAGGAAAAATTATTAATTTTTTTTTTCAAAATTAAAATATCAATACAATCTTTTACATTTCAGTTCTTATTTCCACTTTAATTTTTTAGATCTATAATTAATTGTTCCTTTAATAAATTTGAATGCAATACATATTCATTTTCGATGAATATTTGAATATGTGAACCTTCAAAATGAATGAAAACACATCTACAGGTTGTTATTACACGTTAAGGTTTAGATAAGTTTATCGTTATCATAGGGAATATCCAAAACAAAATCTTTATGTCATATATCTAATCAAATCTATTAAAATTGTTATTAATCTACTAAATAATAGTGAGGCAAAAGGAACCACCAACTTCATAATTCTCTCATTATCATTTTTCCATTAAGTTTCTTCCTTTTTTTAGTGAATCAGAAAAGATTGGTATTCTCATTATTATTTTTTGTTATTTTTACATATAAGCCTCTTATGATTGAAATTTTAATTCTCATTAATTTTTTAATTTCGTACCCATACACGTCATTATACACACACATCCATGTATGAGTATATATTCATAGAAAAATTTTAAGTTACTTTAGAATAAAAACATGCTAAATATTCATTATTCAAAAATAAATTGTGTTATTATTTACAAATATTTAATACACAGGAATTAGTAAGTTATTATATTTAACATATAATACATTAAATTTAAAAATTCATTATCAATTATTTTATAATTATTAAATATTATATTAAACAAAAATATTCAAAATAACAACAACATTATTTTTCATGATTTTTTCTATTTATTTAATAGTGGCCTTGAAATTAATTTATGTAGATGTGTGTCCTAGAAACTAATTGGACTGCAAAGTTTGTCCTTCTAGTGAAATGACCATATTTAATATGTGTAAATTACCTAATTTCATATATAACATGCAAGTTATTAAAATTTAAAAAATATTATTTTAAAACTAGTTCATAACAAAATAAATCGGTTCAACTAGATAGAATTCATAAATAATGATGTAGGTGATTATTCTTAGTTATTTAAAATATATAAATTAATTAAGTATGATATTTAATACATAATTACTTAATTTCAAAAATATTATTATAAATTATTTTATAACAGCAAAATGTTACTTAGCATATAAAGTCCATATTATTTTTATTATTATAACAGTTATTATTATTACTATCTATATGAATCATTCTAATTTATTTAATACATATAATGAATTAAATATTATACTTAATGTACAATATATTTAAATTTTCAAAATTACTATTCTAAATAGTACATTCACCTTAATACATAAATATTTTTTTATAGTCCGTTATATCTATTTATTAACCTATTTATTAAACAACGGTAAAACAGAAAATACTCCATTCACCATATTTCCAACTTATTATTTGCTTCTCCTTGATTATATCTATTATTTTGCATTAAATCACTCAAAATTTTAGTGAAGCGATACAGTTGATATTCTACTTAATATCTCCTATCATTTTTACAAACAGATTTAGTTATTTATGAAATAATTAGTGAGATAACATTTGCTTTGCTTTTTTGTTTCCTTCTGTTGTATTATATTTGAGTCCCTATAATTTATGATTCTCATTCAAGCAATTATTTTTACATTAATATCTCTTTTGCTTTATTCCATGTCAAGAAAAAAGTTTCTTTTAATTCAATCATAGAAAATGATTACACACACATGTGTGTGTCCACATTTTGCTATCTTTATTTCTAATTATAGTCTTTTTTTACAAACTAATATAAGCAAAATAAAACATTTCACATCTTATTTAACGACAATGCTTGATTTTTTTATAATTTTATCCGAAAAGAAAATTATTGAATATTAAATAATGAGTTAGAAAGTAAAATAACATCAAATATCAAATTCAAAATTAATCATAATAGATATAAATGTAAAATATGTTAATAAAATCATAAATTTTAAATCAACAAAATAAATGTAACTAACTAATGTTCATTAAAAAATTAGCACTATTACATTATAAAATATAGTTAGTATAAAACTTGCTTATATAAACAAAATGAAATTTTATTTTTTATTCAAATATAAAATTTGTAAGTAACAAAACAAAAATGACTAAATCAAACAAAAGTTAGTAATTTACTTTTAACAAATTCACCTTCATTATATTAAGAATAGTTAATTCTAACAATATATTTAAATTGTGGATACTTTTTTTTACAACATTAACATGTGTTACACACTAGTCTAAACTATACTTAGAGTAATCTAGGAGCTTCTAGGGATTTCTTATGTTTTTATCATTGCCACTTATGGATTATTATTCATCCATATTCGTACCAGTGTACGATGTTCATATTAATAAAATGATAAATCCAAATTTTCATTCAAATACAAAAATATATGAGTCAATGAACGAAAATTATGATAAGTAAAAATTAAATGTTTAATTCATAATTGGTACATCATAAATTACATAACAAAATTTTATTTATGACAACATTTAAAACGGGAACATTTGATGTAAAATGAATAGTGTGTTTTACAACACTATCGCGTGCAACGTCACTTTTTAAACACTACTTAATACAAATGTTCGAGCCAGTCGATGCTAAGGATAAAACATCCAAAAATCTTAGTTTATGTATAATTATTAGTTGATGATATCCTTTTCACTGTGTGAATTAATAGTACCTCCTTTTTATTGGCCTTATACCTTTTTCTCATGTAAAATATTTGGTATGAAATGAATACAAGTGTTAATAGAATTATTCTTCATTGTTCACCCAGCGACTTCATTGATCGCACATTTAATTGCAACATGCACCTAATACCGTACTTTAATTAGAAAACTAATAAATAATGACAAATTTGCATTCATGTTTAGCCGGCTACACGCTTGACAAAAGAAGCACGTCACTCCAATTCTCCTGCAAAATTCCGAAACCTTAAAATCTAACCGACCCCCAATCCACTCTTACAACAATTACCAAACTACCCTCTTCTCCAACTTTTACAATCCTATACCGCCTTTTTCCATGCCCTTTAAATTTCACTCACAGCAACAACCACAATTCCATAAACCCTAAATCCAAATCATGCCTAAAATTTGCTTCTCGTTCGCCGCTTACGCCAAATCCGTCACATCTCACCTCCGATCAATCAACGTTTCCGTCACTTCCGGACTGTCTGATTCCGAATTCTCCACCTTGGAATCCTCATTCGGTTTCGTCTTCCCGCCGGACCTCCGATCAATCCTCCGCGAAGGTCTCCCCATCTCTCCCGGATTTCCTAACTGGCGCAATACCTCCGATCACCAACTTCGCATGTTGCTCTCCTATCCGATCACCTCTCTGACCAACTCCGCCTCAAAAAATCAACGCCGCTGGCAAAAGCTGCTTGAAACTGAACCGGCGGATACGGCCCAAAGCTTTGCTGAGAAGGTGAAGACGATGTTATCAAACGCGCCAATTTTAGTTCCGATTTACAAAAACTTCTACATCCCGTCCGGATTCGAGAATGGAAATCCGATATTTCAAGTGAAAGGAGGCGCGATTAGACTGTTCGCTTTGGATTTATCAGATTATTTCAGGAAAATCTGCACGAGTGGGGAGGAGTTGCCGATGCCGGCGTGGGCGGCGAGATCGGCGAGGAGGGTGGAGACGTGGAGCGACCTGGCGGATGACGAGGACGCGTCGGTGATGGACACGTGGAAGGAGGTGGCGTGGAGGCTGAGGCAGGGAGGATGGGGGGAGGAGGAGGTTAGGGAAATGGTGGGGGTTGGATCCGAAATGCACGACGAGGATGGATTTGATCGGACGGTGATGAAGGATCGGAACGAAGTGATGTGGCACGTGCGGATCCTGGCGGTTGCGCTACTGAAGAGCGGATGGAGCAAGGAGGACGTGGTGTACTGCATGGAGTCCACGGAGGTTGAGAAGGAAAGGAGGATGACGTGGCAGAGAATGGGACCCACTTTGGATGATGTTGGAGGCATCAGCAATACCATAAGCATCGAATTGTGAAATTGGATATATCTAGGACAAAGACAAATGGATGCAGGCGAATGCAAAATTGCAGGCAAGGAGTAGAAAGTTATTCATAATTGATTTGTTTTAATGTTAGGTTTATGTTTCTTCTCTATATAGTTTTTCGATAGACATTCATCCGGTTGTTCGGTTTATAGAGATTAATTATATTTTTATTGGAAAAAACAAGATATAATTTTTTATATTCATCGCCTTCGGTTTACTTCTTTAACATTCGGACAACATTTTGTTAGTGAATCATATGCTATAGTTAAATCTATAATTTTAAAACTCATACAACATTTTGATAAAATTATAATAACACCACTAAACATGCTAAACATAGTAAAACATCAAATAAACATAATAACATGATAAACCAAAGTAGTATATATAGGTTTAATTAATGCAAATAAGAATTCTATAGTAAAGGGTAAGAAAATAATGTCTATTATGTTCATTTGAATAAACATGGACTTGTTAGCAAGACACTAAAAGTTATTTTATCTTATTAATTATTTTGAAGGATAAACATGGACTTGATAAATAGAGTTTTTAAGTGGAGTCTTTAAAATGATTCTTTTACAGGGAAAGATTACGTGTTTGGTTTCATTTTGGAATTTCAAATTTAAGTTGTAGGTACTTTTGACTTTCTAAAATCGAGTTATTTTTTACATTTTGGAAAGATTTCTATTGTAGTTGTTTTCAAAAATTAATCTTTAGAACGAAAATCACCATAAGCATCATTGAATGGGTAAAACAGCCGAATAAAGTATCGTTTGTTTAAAATGATGAATAAAGTATCGTTTGTTTAAAATGATGAATACTGATGGTTGTTGAATACTAAATGCTGAACATCTAAAATATTGTTTGTTTTTATTTAGATTAAAAATTTGTTTTGTGAACACAGATGACTACTTTGATAATATTATCGTTAAAATTACTTATTTTCGATGTAGCTGTCGTACAAAATACACTTAATCATTTTGTTTTATGTCTTATGTTTTACACACAAACCAAAAAAGCAACAAACGCTCACGTGCTTATATGCTACCAAATTTACAAATACCTTGAAAATAGAAATTTGTTATAAATATATATATATATATATATTGTAAAAGTTTGATCGTGAATAAAATATTTTATTATAATAAAATTGAATATCGTGTTGTGCTTAGATTATCAATTAATGTTTTTAGCACTACCATAATATATGTTCAATGTGTCGAAATAAGTTATTATAAAAATATCATACTATTTTGTCTAACTTTTCACTATTAGTTAATATGTTGATTTTCGCAATGCATTGCAGATTTTATTAAGTTTTCATTTATCTTAAGATAAATCGATATTGTTCAAATTGTCGAAATTATTTATAATTTTTTCACGTCTGCTTTACATATTTCAATTTGCTTATTTTTTTTCATTTTTTATTAATCAATTTATAAATTATCATATTTTAACTTCAAATTGTATACAAACGTCTTCATAAGTTGTTTTCAAAAAAAATTCGTCACTACTTTTTAACATATTTGTTTCTATTGTTTGGAAACTATAGTGTAAAATTAAAATTAAAACATAATAAAAATTCACCTCAGCATAGAAGGAGATAGAATTGAAAACAAAATTGGTATTATTTTTGAATTTTTCTATTTGTTTGATATAATTAAAAGAAACATTATAGAACAATTATATATTATGTTGTATATGGATATAATTAAAAAATACAGTGTAATAAATGAAACGGTTATAATAAACATTTAAAAATTGCTTATTCAATTCAGTAAATGAAAAAGCTTAATGACACACTTGTTTGAAAACAAACAAGTTAACAACCTCTTATCACTTATAAATTCAGTTTGTAGAAGTGTGAATCCGTTAAATTCAGTTTGTAGAAGTGTGAATCCGTGGTAGCAGTAGCATACTATGTCTAGGAAATGAGGTTTACTATAGTTGGTGGGAGATGTGTTTACTTCTACGTAGCACTGGTACAAGAGATGATAGAAGCATATACGATGGAGCATGTTTTTTTTTTCTTTTTTTTCTTTCACATATTTCACTGGGCTATAAAGTTGCTCAACTCATAATAATAACTGTAATCATTTATATGCCTGCTCTATTTACGTAAAATCATCGTGAATCGTGTAGAAATGGCCACAATTTTTTCTACTAGTTACAGAATGAAAATAAAATATTACACCAACAAAACCATGAGTTGTAAACGAATTGACAATGAATACTGCAATTCAACATATCATAGGAGAGCTAAAGACAACTAAAAGTTTCATCAAGAAAGAAAATAAAAACACAACTAAGAGTAAAAAAGCATACAATGCCATAGTAATATTGTACACAATGCCATAGTAATATTGTACAAGCTAGCGGTGGGCATAAACCGCACCGTTATACGGAAACCGCCGGCACCGGACCGCAAAAACGGTGTGGAAACTCACACTGAATCTTCTAATCAAAGCAAATACCCCAATCCAGACCGACCTGTATCAATACGGTTCGATTGCGGTTTAGACGATTGAACCGACCGTATTAAACCGGACCGAACCACATATTTAAACTATTAATCTTATGATAAAGTTTCATCAAGAAAGAAAATAAAAACACAACTAAGAGTAAAAAAGCATACAATGCCATAGTAATATTGTACAAGCTAGCGGTGGGCATAAACCGCACCGTTACACGGAAACCGCTGGCACCGGACCGCAAAAACGGTGTGGAAACTCACACTGAATCTTTTAATCAAAGCAAATACCCCAATTCGGACCGACCTGTACCAATACGGTTCGATTGCGGTTTGGATGATTGAACCGACCGTATTAAACCGGACCGAACCACATATTTAAACTATTAATCTTATGATAAAAATGTAAGCAACTCCTATCTCATTTTATATTCTAACATGCATATTATATTTTCAGCTTATATTAATAGTAATTGTTGTCATAAAGGAAGAAGTTATAGTTTTAGTATGATATTTTTCATCTTATTTTTTTGGATCAATGCTAATTATAATCTTATTCTTGTCATTTTACTTAATGATTATGCGTTGATTAACGTTGATGATCGGTTAATCTACTAAAAAAATCTCACTTGTATCTAAATGTCAAATTGAAAAATTCATACAATTAAAAACTAATCTTTCATTTTAGTTTAATATTATGTGTTTTAACATTTAAGTGTAAAGCTTCATATAGTTGCCTTCGTAACTTGATTATTGATGGATGTAATTCTCTTATTTCATATTTAATATGGGTTCAAACCGGACCGGACCGTATTACATTAAACCAAACCGAAACCAAATCGTTTAAAAGATTAGTATGATTTGTATTTTTGATTAAACGTTTAATGCGGTGCAGAAGCGGAACCGAAACCAAAACGTGTGATTTAATCAGCTATAATTTTGGTATGAGAGCCCAGCATGGTGATATCTACTATAAGTTTTCTTTTTTGTAATGTTTGCTTTGTTGTTCGTAACGTCAAAAAAATGTTACGAAATTGTTATATAGTAACGTCAGAAATTACTAAACTTTATACACAAATTGCTAACAGTAACGTTACTAAAGCGTTACGAAACTGTTACAATTATGTTGTAAATTGCAATAACAGCAAACCGTCACAGGTACGTCGCAAAATTGTTATGAGTAGTACTTGTGCAATTAACAAATAAGCGGTAAAAAACATATTGATTAGATTGTCCGAGTCCACTGTTTGAGAACTATTTCCTTGAAACAATATTGTTCCCTCTACGGCGCTTAAAGGTATCGAGCAATTGTTTCCCAAGATAAAACGGACATCCTCTAGATGCTGCATAACAATCATAGAGCAAAACAAACTCAAGAGAGTATATTTAAGAACAGAATGTTGCGAGGAGAAAGAAATGCAGAAAAAACTAAATTGTAATTCTACTGTTTTCTGTCTGTCTTTATATAGGCACGGGAAGGTGCACCTATTTGGTAATAGGTGCATGCTCAAACAGATGCGACTGTTGGAAAGGTTGTGACCCTTTATCAGGCGGTGCGACCGTTTGAATTCGAAAGGACATAAATAAAAAACTGTTCGGTCTGAATAGCCACTCCAAGCCAACTGCCAACTACCTCTAATACGCCTCAAACGCCCATTCGCCCGCGCCGCGGATGCGGGTGCGGGTGCGGGTACGGTCTTGGGCATGGGCGCGCACGTACAGGGTGGTGCGGCACCACCCATCATGGCTTGTGTCTCTATTTGCCTATATGAATTGTCATAGTGTCCACATCTTAGTATATAAACACAAATAGTTTATTTTATTCTAAGATGTGGGACTATTCAACTTCCAAGGCAATTAATACCTTCACATTCCCCAGTACAACTCATTCATTTCTAACAATCCCCCACATGAATGAGTATGTGTTTAGTTTGTTCTTAAAATTATGCGAAACATTTATCATATCGGTTAAAGTAACCCATATGCCTTGAACTTCCCTAGTGTTTATCCTTTTGACTTACTGGTGAATCAGTGGACTAGGTTGTCTTTGAACTGTAAGCTTTTTGTGTAAATCTAAAATAGACAACACGCAATAAGTGTTTCTAATCCTCTTTGGTTCTCTGTTTATGTTCGCTTTTTTGCCATGAACACCAGCTTGGTCTCATGAGTGCTTAGGAGAATTTGGCCATACAATTCTCCTTGAAGCGGTGCCTTCGCATTCACGTAGGTGATTCTATAACAAGTATTTTCATAATACTCTTCTTGGTTCTAAATATTACCAAGTATAGACATCATTAAAAGTATCAAAACTTATCCTATTTTCTAGCGAGTAGTGCACTGACTTATCTTAGGAATGGTTTGCATATTTACAGTGCTATCAAGTCTATCTAAACTTAGTTGTCCCCTTGAACCTAGATCTTGGGATCTCCAATCAGCTAGCCGTTTAAAGAAACTTTTAGTTTATGGGCCTTAACCCCATTCCCATCGATAAGATATTAACCTTCTCTCTAGGTAAACCTTTTGTTAGTGGATCCACACTGTTATCATTTGATCTTACATAGTCAATTGTGATAACCCCATTGGAGAGAAGTTGTCTTACAGTTTTATGTCTACGACGAATATGTCTAGACTTGCCATTATAAAGCTTACTATTGGCCCTTCCAATAGCTGATTGGCTATCGCAATGTATTCTTATTGGAGGTACAGGTTTTTCCCAATTTAGAATACCTTCTAAGAAACCTCGAGGCCAATCCGCTTCTTCTACGGCTTTGTCTAAGGCAATAAATTCTGATTTCATGGTTGATCTTGCTATACAGGTTTGTTTAGAGGATCTCTAAGATATTGCCCCACTAGCTAAGGTAAACACATATCCACTAGTGGATTTTGTATCTCATTAACCAGTTATCCAATTTGCATCATAATACCCTTCTATTACAGATCGGTATCTATCATAATGTAGTCCATGACTTTGTGTATACCATAGGTATCCTAGTACTCGAATTGTAGCTTTCGAGCGATTCTTTCCTGGATTGCTAGTATATCTGCTGAGTTTACTTACATCATATGCTATATCAGGCCTAGTGCAGTTCATTATGTACATAATGCTGCCTAATATACGAGAGTACTCAAGTTGATAAATACTATCGCCGCTATTTTTAACCCAGTTTTGGTTCAAATCTACAGGTGTTTTTGCTGAGATTATATTGTGTTGTTTAAACTTTTCAAGTATTTCCCAATGTAATGTGATTGGGACAACGCATATCCTTGGTTGGTTTTATGTATTTTTACACCGAGTATCACATTAGCGATTCCCAGATCTTTCGTATCAAATCTGGCGGAGAGCATATCTTTTGTAGATTTTATTATCTCCTTATTGCTTTCAAATGTTAGTAGATCATCTACATATAGACATACAATGACATATCCCATATTTGTATGTTTAGAATAGACACATTTGTCACATTCATTTATATATCCATTTAATATCATATTTTCATCAAATTTTTCATGCCATTGTTTAGGCGCTTGTTTAAGCCCATACAGTGATTTTCTTAATCTACAAACCTTACTTTCATTTCCAGTTTTTAGGAAACCTTCAGGTTGTTTCATGTATTGTAACGACCTACCTTTTTGGACGTTTTAAGCAGACACATGTCAGACTTAAACCATACAAAGGGCAGATTGTTATGGGGTAATAAGAAAAGCAGAGAAAGAAGGAAACAAATACAGAATCTCGCAACGGAATGACAAAATATAATAATCAAATAAAGTTCATGAAGTTGTTTTATAAATACATTTTATTATTCTTTTACAACACAAACTCAGAGTTACATAAAACAGGAATAAATAAATAAGTGCAGCGATGCAGCGGAATAAATAAAATAATTAATAATAGTACAAAATCTTCGTCATCATCCTCCAGAGAGCAATCTTCGATAAACTGAAAAGCTCAGACTGACCCGAGCGAATTGAAAAGACAAAACACTCGAGTCAGAACTAAAAGATCTTATGTAAGTTAAATCAATAGTAAATAAATATGAGTGTAACGACATTAGAGATGTTTACGGGGTTTGACATCTCCTATCCAGTGTCTAACGTGAGTGCAATAACTTAAGAGATGTTTGAGATTCACATCTCCTAAGAATCCGATAAACTATCTACTATGTAGTAAAATACGCTATTATAATAGTGCCTACAGTAAAGTAAAGTATTAAAATAGCGTTAAGGCGTTACCCATATCCCCCTTAACACATTTTATATATTCCCGTTGTCTATACAATGTCATAGGCTCCACCAAACCGGTGGTTTACCCAGAGGACACCCCATAGGTAAGGTACAAAACAAACTTGTAGAAGGCGCTCTAGGGCATACGAACATGGCACTCGAGGCAATGCCAAGGTAGATTTACCAATTGTAGAACCGGGCTGGTGGTAACGCATAGCAGCTACTACCGCCCATCTCGGAACACACTCCCATAATCAAAATCGATGGGTGGCCACCAAATCATCACAAAGTCATAATATGGTATCGAAGAAGCATGTCCGATCGGAGGAATGACCTCACTTGGCCCAGGTACAACTCCTGTTTTAGTCATATCTAAGTTGACTCACAGGAGTCAAGGTCACCTCAATACCTCATACAGAAATCGTTCGCCAAACCATCCTACTTCATTTCTGGAATCTCCACCACGTACACAGTTGTTAAAGTGGTTTTTGGTATTGGCAGAGAGTATGGCAATATCTGATCCCGGTCTCTTTAACAACCAAACGCTTATTTCACAACGGATGGTTCTTTTACATTTTCAAAACAAATTTATAATTGATATCATAATATCATATTCAATTTCAAATCATATCACTTTCGAAATCATATTCACTTTCAAACTATATTCACTTTCAAAATCATATTCACTTTGAGATTATCTATAAGTTATGTTAATTTATTCTTTATTTCAAAATCATCTTATTCACTCAAATATGTCATTTCACAAAAAGGTATCAATTCCAAATTCCAACTTAGGTTGTGTCATCATCAAGGATTTAATATAAATACTTCACTTTACACAGTTTGAAACTTTAGAAAATAGTTTAGGTAATTATAAATAGTTTATATAGTTTTAAAATATTTAAATAGATTTAAAATAGTTTAAATAAATTTAAATTTGATTTAATTAGTTTTAAAATGATCTAAATAGATTAAATATATTTAAATTATATTAAGTAGATTTTTAAATAGATTAAATAAATTTTAAAATAGGTTAAATAGATTTAAATAATATTAATTAGATTTAAAATAGATTAAATAGATTTAATTAGTTTAAAATAGGAAAAGTAGATTAAATTGGATTAAATAGGTTATAATAGATTAAAATAAATTGAAATAGTTTAAATTGATTAAAATAGTTTAAATTAGTTTAAAATAGATTTCAAAGTTCTAACTAGACAATTGCAATAACTCAATTCTTATAAATTCATTTATATTTGACCCTTCAACTTTGAAATCCAAATTTAAATTCTTTGAGCAATTCATTAAACCAATTCCAATTTCAACATTTAACACTTGGATTATCGAAAATAATTTAGTTTATATAAATCAATTTCTATTTCAAAATACCAGTTAACTGAACTCAAAATTTAAAGATTCCAAAAATCATTTAATTTAACCAATCCGGTGTCCGTATATAATTCTCTACCCTATGGTCAAGTGATATGGATATTTATCATTTCAACCCGCAAAATTAAATTTTTACGGTTATATATCATTTCAAACCGCAATCCCGAATTTAATAAAAATCCATAAAATTGCTCGAGTTTATCATTTCAACCCATAACGATTTTTGACTAATCTATGGATCGTTCGGGTATATATCATTTCAACCCATAAGGAACTTGCAATGTTATAACAATATAAAAATACAACATCCAGTCATCCAGTATCAACAATCAAACATCCATCACAATCATCATCCAAATCAATCAATAAACATCAATAGATAACTGATCATCAAGAACAAGTATTAGATTGACAATTTAAATTCAATATTAAATTAAATGATGATTAAATTCAATAAAAGTCAAATTTAACTAAAATGATAATTTAAATATACCAAACACCGGCCAATAAATTTCTAATTACATCATAAATTTAATTTAACTAACATAAGATAGTTTAGCAATTGTGAGTGGGTTAAAACACTCACCTTTGAATTTAAATCGATTTGAAATTCAAATAAAGGCCCAAATTTCAACGGTCTCATAATTCAACCAAACAAGTTCCTTATCATCCGAAATTTCGATTCGATCACAGCGGAGAAAACCACGTCCAAATCCGAGCTCGTATGAAAAAGTTATTGATGTTAGAAGGTTGAAATTCAAATTTAAATTTAAAATAAAATAACAAGGGCATATAGGTAAATTTGCTTGCCTTCAAAACCCTACTTGTACGCTACCTCTCGTTCACGACAACAAGTAGCCACCGCTGCGAAGCCTCCTCATCCACGCCATCCATGCTCACGCGCGACCACCCAGAACGACGCGCCGCCTCGTCCAAACCCCTCCACCATCGGCGACCACCCTCGCCTCGACGATCGACCAGAAAATCCCCCCAGCCGTCGCTTGCAGTTCAACCCTAATCCAATTATCCATATCAATCAAACCACTAAAACGACCTGCGACCCACCTAGATGAACCCCACTCGACCATCTCTCCGCAGTGGTATCCTCAATTCGACGATCAGTCGCCGATGATCAAACCTCGATGAACGGCTGAAAATGAACCTCCCATTTCTGGCCAAACTATGATTCGAATCGGAAAAACAAATCACAGATTTGGGTTGCGCTCGTCGAGAGCTTCGAATCGATATATAATATGATATAGTTTAAGGAGTTTGAATTTTTGATTTGATTTTAATTTGCAATTGAATTTGGAATTGGGAGTTGGTTTTGGTTTGTCTGCCATTGGAAAGAGAGAAGCAGATAGAATTGTACGTATAGAATAATGGAAATAAGAAATAGCTAGGGTTTATAACAGGCTATAAATAGGCAGATCAAAAATAGGAATGAATGGGCTAAATCGATTTGAAAGTTGAACGATAAACGAACCGAAAAGCCCATTTCGTTCCCGAAACGAAAATGGGTCATCCCTTATATCAAAATAGATGTTTTTGATAGTTTTAAACTCAACGGAACAGGTTTCAAGTCCTAATTCCATCGTATCAAGAAGTTAGCTTAAAATCAGCTTATTTCAAATTGATTTCAATTGAATTTAATTAAATTGATTTCTACGCGTTCCGAGTCCGTACGATGAAATGACAAGTCCGATCACTACGAAACTAGAAACCTTACAATAATTCACCATTACGGATCCGATGAAACTGGTTTCGTCAAAATCTGAGACAGTGGCCAAAATGGTTATTTTCACATTAATTAAATAAATTAATATTAAATAAATTAATCACTTTTTAATTCAATATTTATAAACTAACAAACTTCATCATTTTTGATTACATAGACATTTATAATAACTTAAAGCAAATTTACATATCAAATTCAGTGTTAAATATTCCACTAATTACAGTGTTCAATTTCAACTGAAATTAAATCCAATTAATTAAAATTAAATTCCAATAAATTGTTTTAATTTGATTTCAGTCTTTTTATTCAATCAATTATCACTCTATAGACATAGTTAACATTTGTTTATATCTTATTACACAAATATTCTACAATTACCATCTTTTATTTGTATTAACTACTATATTTCAATTATATTGAATTTTGTCGATTTTTCACATTAATTAAAATTTGAGATCCCAATTAATTTATTTATCCTGGTTTCATTTTTATTATTAAATCAATTTATTGCCTTATTAGTGTAATTGACAATTTTGTACATTTCATTACATTCCCAATTTGCAGTTATTGTATTAACTCACATTAATGTAACGTTTATTTACTTTTATTTGTAATTGATTAATTAAATTGGTGACAAACAGCAATTATCATCATTTCTACATTTAATAATATTTGTAAGTTTATTATTTACCACCAATTGTTATAACAACTTATACAACACTACTTTATCAATTACAATTAATTACACCTTATTTCATTAATTTACACCTTTTAAATTATCAATTTCTCTTTAAATCCAATTATCAATTAATACACATATTATTACAACTAATTGCAATCTATAACCAATTATAACTTTTTAACCATTTTAATTCTTGGAATTACATTTAAAGCAGTTATCAATTATCTTAAATTAATACTATTACATCTCATTTCAGTTATCTTCTTATTATTAAATCACAAAATTTTATTTCTTCCAACACTAAATCACAAAACCTTTATTAAATTAACTATTTTTAATTGTCGAAAATTACGGGTCGTTACATGTATATTTCTTCTTCCAATTCTCTATTTGAAAATGCTTTCTTTACATCCATTTGATGTATTTCTAAATTGAGTGTGGATGCGATTGCTATCGGCATTCTTATTGATGTTATTCTAGTTACTGGAGAATAAGTATCAAAATAGTCCAGGTCTTCCTTTTGTCTGAAACCTTGAACCACAAGTCGAGCTTTATACTTGTCTATTGAACCATCAGGTTTCAATTTCTTCTTAAATATCCATTTATTACCCAAGGTCTTGCATCCTTGAGGTAAATCAACTAACTCCCATGTATAGCTTGCCATAATGGATTCGATTTCATTATTAATAGCCTCCTTCCATTAAGGGGCATCGCTGGAGGACATAGCTTGTTTGTATGTTAATGGATCGTTTTCTAACATAAATGTGTAGAAGTCTGGACCAAAGGTTTTTGATGTCCTTGATCTTTTGCTTCTCCTTAGTTCCTCCTCTTGTTGATTAGCACTATTTTGCTGATCATTATTAATATTTTGTTTAGTATTCTCAAGAGAATTGGATATTTTAGTTTCCCTTGGTCTCTTTTGAGAATAATTTTCAGTACCCTATTTTAAAGGGTATACATGTTCGAAAAATCTAGTATTTCTCGACTCAATGATGGTATTTACGTGAATATCATCAATTTTGGATTTGTGTACCAAAAACCGATAAGTTGCACTGTTTTGTGCATATCCAATGAATACACAATCAATTGTTTTTGGTCCAATTTTGACTTTCTTTGGTTTAGGTACCTCTACTTTTGCAAGTCACCCCCACACTTTTAAGTATTTGTAGGAAGGTGGTCTATTTTTCCAAAGTTCATAGGGAGATGTAGATGTTTTCTTTTGTGGTATCTTATTCAAAATATGATTTGCAGAAAGAATAGCTTCTCCCCAGAAGTTATCTGGCAAGCCAGAACTAATTAATTAGTAAGGCAATCATCATTTCTTTAAGAGTTCTATTTTTCCGTTCGGCTATACCCTTGGATTGAGGTGAATATGGGGCTTTAGTTTGGTGTATAATACCATGTTCGGTGCAGAATTCCTTAAAGGGAAATTCATATTCTCCTCCTCTATCGCTTCTTAAAGCATTTATTTTCCTATTGAGTTGATTTTCAACTTGTGCTTTATACTGTTTAAACATGTCGAATGCTTCGTCCTTACTTCTAAGGAGATACATGTAACAGTACCTTGTACAATTGTCAATGAAGCTAATGAAATACCTTTTTCCACCTCTAGTTTGACACATTTTTAAGTCACATACATCAGTGTGTATTAGGTCTAGAGGTTCAGTTTCTCGTTCAACATGATGAAACGAGGTTCTTGTCCATTTTTCTTCTGCACAAATTTGACATTTATAGTTGGAATCTATGTTGCATTTTGGTATAAAGTGTAGATTAACCAATTTTCGTAAGGTATCAAAATTTACATGGCCTAATCTAGAATGCCATATGTCAGAGGAATCAACAATATAAGCAGAAGATACAATTTTATTCATATCATTGTTTGGTACAATAGTGATTACATTTGCCTTAAATAAACCATCACAAACATATCTTCTTCCTACATACACCTCATTCTTTAACAACACAAACTTATCAGACACAAAAGTGAGTTTGAAGCCATGCTTGCTAAGCAGCGATCCAGAAATCAGGTTCTTGCGGACCTCTAGAACATAAAGAACATCTGCCAAAGTTAGTTCTTTTCCTGAAGTCATTTTCAGAACTATCTTTCCTTTGCCTTCGACCTTTGATGCAGATGAATTACCCATAAAAAGTCCTTCGTCTTCAGTAGCAGTTTTGTAGGTTGTAAACATCCACATATTTGCACATATGTGTCGTGTGGCTCCTGTGTCTACAAACCATTCCTTTGAGTCACCAACAAGGTTGCATTCGGACACTACTGCACATAAGTCCATTTCAGACACGCCTTCTGAGATGCCGACCATGTTTGCTTCTGATTTCCTTTTCTTGGGTGCGCGAAATTCGGCGGCTTTGTTTCCTTTCTTTCCACAGTTATGGCATGAACCCTGAAATTTCTTTGATTTCCTAGGAGCATGCTCACGTTTCCTTTTGTTGGGTTTCTCCGACTCGATTACATTAGCCTTGGCAATCATAGTATGCAAAGCCTTCTTCTCAGATTTTCGGTTATCTTCCTCAATACTCAATCGGATTACAAGTTCCACCATTGTCATCTCCTTGCGCTTGTGCTTAAGGTAGTTTTTGAAATCTTTCCATGATGGAGGAAGCTTTTCAATTGCAGCGGCAACCTGAAAGGATTCACTTAGAGTCATTCCTTCATCGTACAGTTGGTGAATGATGACTTGTAACTCTTGAATCTGATTAATTACGGTCTTTGCATCAATCATTTTGAAGTCAAGGAATTTTCCTGCTATGAATTTCTTCATGTTCGCATCTTCGGTTTTGTACTTTTTCTCTAATGATGTCCAAAGTTCTTTGGAAGTTCGAGCAATACAATACACATTGTATAGGCAGTTGTCGAGCCCATTTAATATGTAGTCCTTGCACATAAAGTCAGAACTCTTCCAAACATTCGAGGCTTCAACTTTTGTTGCATCGGTTCTAATTCTTCGACTACGGAAGCATCTTCCATCAGAAACTTTGCAAGGTCCAAAGTCGCCAAGTAAAACAGCATCTTTTGCTGCCAGCGTTTGAAGTCCATCCCTGTGAACTTTTCCGGCCGTTCTCCATGAGACAGCGCCATTGTTGGAACCATACTTGTAGACTGAGCAATAATCACAGTCTGTGCTGGTGTAGAATTGTTGCTTTCATGAGACATTTTCGTTTATAAAAACAGCCAACAATAAATCTTTATTGTTTCAAGATAGTTGTTCGTAATGTCAGAAAAGTGTTACGAAATTGTTATATAGTACAGAAAAGCGTTACTAAACTTTATACACAAATTGCTAACAGTAACATTGCAAAAGCATTACGAAACTGTTACAATTATGTTGTAAATTGCAATAACATCAAACCGTCATAGGTACGTCGTAAAATTGTTATGAGTAGTACTTGTGCAGTTAACAAATAAGCAGTAAAGAGTGTACCGATTAGATTGTCCGAGTCCAGTATTTGAGAACTGTTTCCTTGAAATAATATTTCTCCCTTTACGTCGCTTAAGGGTATCGAGCAATTGTTTCCCAAGATAAAACGGACCTTCTCTGCGATGCTGCGCAACAGTCGCAGAGCAAAATGAACTCAAGAGAGTATATTTTAAGAACATAATGTTGTGAGGAAAAAGAAATGCAGAAAAAACTAAATTGTAATTCTACTATTTTTTGTCTGCCTGTATATAGGCGCGGGAAGGTGCACCTATTCGGTAATAGGTGCTTGTTCAAACGGATGCGACTGTTGGAAATGTTGTGACCCTTTACCAGGCGGTGCGACTGTTTGAATTCGAATGGACGGAAATAAAAAACTGTTCGGTCTGAACAGCTACTCCAAGCCAACTGCCAAGTGCTAAGTGCCTCTAATACGCCCATCGCCCGCGCCGCAGATGTGGATGCGAGTTCGGGCATGGGCACATGCACGGCGCGCGCGTGCGGGGTGGTGCAACTCATGACTTGTGTCTGTATTTGCCTATATGAATTGTCATAGTGTCCACATATTAGTATATAAACACAAATAGTTTATTTTATTCTAAGATGTGGGACTATTCAACTTCCAAGGCAATTAATGCTTTCACATTTCCCAATACAACTCATTCATTTCTAACATGCTTAAATTCGAACATAATCTACCGTTTGATTCAAAAGTCTTAAACATTATAAGTTCTTGAGTTTTACCTACTCGCACTCTCTTGTTCTTGGTTATTACACGAGGTGTAGGAAATGAACATTGTTGTGCTTTACCCCTATGAATCGACAACATAGGCTTATGCTTATAGATTCGAGGCCTAACCTACCCATAAACGACAGTGTGCTTTAAAGAGCATGTTAGGGTGTTGTGTCCAGCCATAGAGAATAAGATTAAAGTTAATCAATGAACAAGAAAGCAAGAGAAGGATATAACTAAAAAATTTATTATGGTCGATGATTTTTTAAAATGTACAGTAGAGTTAAGTTCAAGAAACCTCCAAAAGTCAAAAGCAGCTTGTTGTACCAGACATTGGTAAGTGTTAATCCAGGACCGGACACAATTCATTATATATATGTTGTTCATCTTCCCACACAGGGAAACCCTAAGAATGACATACATAACTATATGATTGACCTTATTCAAGAAACTAAGTTAGAAATTAAAGAAATAAAAAAAATCATGTCAATTGGTTTTAGTCAAAATATCCCGAAATTTCATTGGTTAAATAACATTAGGATGGTTATATATACATCAGAAGAACATAACAAAATTTGCATTGAAGACATTGATAAAATGCATTATACAAATTTTGTTATTCTTCAAGAAAAATAACTTGCAAAAGAAATTAATAGTATTGAACTATATTCTACTATGAAGAACATTTCACATCAATTGATTACTTCATATTCAAAGGATTTGAAGAAAATACCCCACTGGGAGAAACAGATTCTAAGGATTCTATAAAATCCGACAATATGTTTGATAGATCAGACAAAATAATATACAACATCAATACCAACGGAGAAGAATCTAATGGCGATCACTTAATGTTACCAACACCAGAAAGCCAATCTGCTATAACCGAATCACCTCCAGAAGTACACATGAGAGATCAGGAAGAATGAGAAGCTTCGCATGCTGATCCTTGCCTTGAAATGCTTAGACATGATACATGTTCCAGTTGAATTATGTACCATACTTAGTGCAAAAGGTAAAAGATTTATATGACTATCAACCCTCAACAAGTTTTGGTTTTGCATTCAATATTGATCATGTTCTGCGAAGGAAAATTAGAAAAATTATTATTACACGGTTACATATTACTATAAAATACATACATTATGCCACAATCCACTGGAGTGGAGATGCTTTAGCATGACTAATGAATCTAGAAAGAATAAATCAAGTAGAATTACAAAAAAATAAGAATATACCCTCAAATAAGAAGCTCTTGGCGAATTACTTAAATTATTACTCGTAGACTTTACAAGAAAAACGTTCTTTGAAGATACCGATTATGAGAAACAATTATTAAAAATACAAATATGTGACATATGCATGTTGGAAGAATTTGATGCCAAACACATAGGTCTCCTTTTTTCATATACGTAACAATGACCAAAATGTCTTCTGGCTAAAAGGAATTTTTACAAAAAGTCCTTATCCATGGAACAACATTACACAAGAAAGGTACGACAGTCTGAGAAGACGACGAACAGATGAAAGCCATAACACATGCCTTTTAAAAAAAAGCATGTATGGAAACTATGGAAAATGTTTGTAAGCAAGCAAATGCCCACAAATAAATGAAAAATAAAATTAAGTATTCAAAACTTAGATATTCTTGTTGTACCAAGTATGTGGAACATATAAACACACAATTTGGTTGCCCACCTAAGATTGAGAAGAGGAGAATGGTAAAATCTTTGAACGAAAGAAAAGCCTAAATTTTAGATAACTAGGACAAAAAAGGAAACAAGAATTCCAAAAAGAATAAAAAAGGAGAACAAATTCTCTAAAATGAAATTTATCAAAAGGAACTTTTTTTAAAAAGGTCATAGATGTTTCAAATGCAACAAAGAAGAGCATTTTGCAAATGAATGTCCTACAAATATTCTGAGTATTGTCTTAACAAACATTGAAGAATATGATATTTATGTTAGTACCATCAAAGAAATATCAAGTGATGATAATTCTTCAATAAATGAAATTGAATCAATATATTCAAAGACTTCATCGGATGAAGTTGATGCATTAACTGATACATTTGATAACTTTAAGGTAAATATGATTACATTTTGTTAATGATATTTTTCATCCCAAAAACACCCAAATATTTTTATTGAAGTAAGAATGATGCTGAATGCTTTCGTGGTTAAGAATTGACAAAATTAAGTAATATTAAAATTACTTTGAAACGAGTAATTATGTTGTTGTGATTCTTACACAACTACGAGAATAAATATTTGAAATTTTATGAAAAGTCTCTATCCAATTTGTTAGAACAATACATTCTGATTTAAACATTCAAGATAGAAAAAGTAAATAAAGTACTGAAGGTAATAAATGATAGAAAAATTTACGTGGTTCGAATGTTAACGAATCCTACATCCATAGGAAAATATCCTTGTCTTCTTAATTTATACTTGGTATAAATGAAAAATGACAGAGAGTACAATTTTGTTTTAGTACTCCCTAAAAAGTAAAGTCCAGAAAAAGCCCTCCTTTTCTGATACAGTTCTCTATTCATTTATAGTACATAGAGATTCAAACGGATCACTAACATACATCTTCCGCTCTTTTGATTTCTAGCTTTGGATTATTCCATGTGTCAATTATCTGTCTTGCTGATTTACTGTACATGGATAACTGACATGGTCTTTAGCGGGAAATTGTTATTTGAGTTGATGAATTTTGAACTTCGACAGGAAGCTTGAAATTAAAGTGGAATAACCCAATTTTGAATAGACCATGACCCGTTGATTTCATAAAGCAACAAGCCAATGAATTGCACACAAGTGTAGGTGAAGACACAATGAGAAACTACCTCCATCTTATAAAAACTGCATAGTTTATAAGCCTTCAAAATTTTGATATCGTAAATGGGCCATTGAGAACTACACCTCCATAATTACATGGGGTGACAATATCATAGCATCTGAACTGCATTGACCCTCCTGAAGTTGTACTGCACTTATGGTCGACTCGGGATACCGGGGCATTGTTATGACATCGAAGCTATGCTCAAAGGAACGACGCTGTAATATCTGGATTTTCCTTTTTTTCCTTTGTTTCCTCATTGTAGTCCAGCTTTCATCATGGGAGAAGTTCTTTTGGGTCCTATGCTTTCATCAATTTGCCTTTATAAGTATTTGAAAAATATGGGTGTAACACAATCAGTTAAACATATAATCAAATCAAAATTATGCCATCGTTCAGGCTATATACTCCCTAAAATGGGAAAAAATAAATTCTCCAAGATATACCCTTTATGTAGGAAGATATATTAGACTTAAAAGACACTTCACCATCGAGGTATTTTTAGATATAATAATTGAAATTCCATTTGGATATTATGGAATAATACATAATATACTAAAATATATTTTTATAAGATATGGTTTAATCAAGCCAATGTCCAAAATTAATGTTGTTATGGGCATATGCACCCACGAGGTTTAAACACAAGGGAGTGGATCCAAGATGAAGGCAAGGGAAGACCTCAGAAGATTAATGGAATGGACAGGAAGAATAATGCATGCATATTATACCTTTGGTCGGTCCAGTAGCCAAACAGTTTGTTCTGCTCAGGGTAAGCACAAACGCACTCTCTATTCGGTGGTCTAATATCTCATTGTCCAACAATGTAAGTATACTTGATTGGAATTCCTGTTTGGTAGTCGTACCACCGAACAAGAATTCCTGTTCGGTAGGAAATGCCCTGGACAAGAGTTCTTATTCAGTGCAAAGCACTACCAAACAGGAATTTTTGTCAGATAATGAAAGTACCGAACAAGATATGTTGTTTGGTATGAGTCCAAAGCCGTACAAGGGGGAATGGAATATGCCAAACCAAGGCGACACATTATGGAACCCAGTCAAGAAGATGACCACGTCCTTCTACCGAACCAACACCTACTAAACAGACTCCTTTCAGTCAAACCAATTAGGGTATTTATGGAATGAAATCTGGGTATATAAGAAAATTCTTGATCATATCTTCTATATATGGAAATAACCAAACCGAGCAAGTTATATAGGGAAACTGCCTGATTTATCAGAATGACCTCCCTACCGCTAGTTTTATAAATATCTATGCTTTTAGCGGGCGTAGGGACAACTTTTAGGAGTCACTGGATTCTGCCGAATAGAAATAGCCGAACAGAGCTTTAGGACCCCAATATTTAATGATAAATCATTGTATTTCACATCCAAATACTTTTAAAAGCTAAAATATAAGAAAGGGAATAAAAAATAATAGTGGACGAAGGCCCATTATAGCCGAACCATTGTAAATATGTGTGTATTTTGCTTTACTTGTATTCTATTTCTGTTGAATTCACTATTATAAATTCAATTGGAGGTGTTTGTCCACTTTTCGTACAAACATTTTTGGTGCTTTCATTGAGAGCTTTCTCGGCATGCCTCCTAAATCTAAGAGCAAGGCTGGTGGTACCAATGGAAACCCTAACCAAGCTGCTACCAATCAAGACAATAATTCATCTAGTACTCCGGGACTGGACACCATCACCAAGGATGACTTAGACAGAGTTGTGGAGGAACTTGATACTCATTTCACTGCATAGCAACAAACTATTGTAGACCAAATCATGACACGCTTGAGGCATACGCAACCAACTGCACATAACATTGAAGTAAGAGGGAGAGCCCAGTCCTGTGGATCTAGGAGACGAAGGAGGTCATACTCTGCCAATGGATCTGATCAAAAATACTGGGGAACAGGATGAGTGAATGCTGAGGAAACAGATCAAGAAAGAATTAAGCCTGACACCGTGCCCAAGGACCGGTTCGGCACAAAAACCAATCAGGAGAGGTGGTGGACCAGGGTCGGCCATGGCCGATCCTTCCTGATTTAGGCAATGCGCTCCTATCTTAGTGGTAGTGGCAACTGACGGAAGGTGAACATATCATTGCGAATGATCTCGGAGCAGAGAATGAAGTCGGAATCGTAGAGCAAGTCATCATAGAAGAGTCGAAAGAAGTCTTTAACCTTGGAGGGAGTGGTCAACCAAGCTCCGCTCATCCCTTGAGCTAGAATACCGGATGGCATGAAATATAAGGGAGTGGGTGCATCATGAGCAAATAGAACGTTGATTCAGAGCAAGAGTTGGTAACCTATTTTCCATAGAGATAGAAACTGCTCGAAAAAATAGGGTTTCTGAATGCCCACCATAGACCCTTATCAAGGTCTGGTTGATCAAATAGTGCATCTACAATGATATACACAACACATGTTGATGAGTGGAGTGATGAACAAAGTTTTTTGCATGTGCTTCTCTCCTTTTCAGTTAGACTTGGCGACTATGTGGTTTTTTCACCTTTTCCCTAGCTCAATCCATTCGTGGGAAGTGTTAAAGGAAAATTTATCAGCCAATTTCAGGTTCATATAGGGCAGCCCAAGGAACCATACTCGTTGTTAGATGTAAAACAATGAGAGAATGAAACACTACGGTAATACCAAACTCGCTTTGACGCTGTAGTTGCCAACATTGAGGATGCCGATGAATGATTACCTCTTATGGAATTGTGTGGAGGAGTTCACCCCGACACAAAGTTGGCTTGGAGATTAACTAAGGAGATACCAATTAGTTTTCAGGACTGCTTTTATAAAGCAGCAAAATATATGCAATTGGAAGAAGTCGCAGCTAGCAATGGGTTGGAATGACCGTCAAACCATCAGAAGTATCTAATAGTGTGAATGCTATGGTTAAAGATAGTGAAGGTAGTTATGCTGAATAGAAGAAAAGGAATAACCAAAGCACTTCTGGTGAAAAGTAAATGGAACAAAAGGTTCAAGCCTGGAACGAGGTTCGATACTTACACATATTTGAAGGATACTATAGAAAAAAATCTACCTTGCCATGTAGTTAGAACTCAAATACAATAGGCCTCCACTAAAGAAAGAAACTGAAGCTGAGATGAATACGGGGAGTATTGTATATTTCACAAATCCCATGGGCATAACACCATGAATGTTGTCTTTGCGAGATATTATAGAAGAATACATTAGGAAAAGGAAGTTGGATTGGTATATTAGGAATCCAAACACTCCCTCTTCTCTTGTAAAGCAGGCCCCAAAGAAAATCCCACCTGGAAATGGGGTAAAGGATCCATTGCTAATCGTGAGAAGGATGGGGGTTGGTAATTAATACCATAATGGGAGGGCCTCGCGTAGCTGACAAAAGTTGGGCTGAGATGGAAAGATATGCATAGTCATTAAAGAACGGAGAAGCTTTCGTGTTCGCTATAGGCAAAGAGCGAAAAAATATGGCCCTACGTCAGGAACAATATGAGATAAACTTCAACGATAATGATATATGTGGTAAGCAATATCCACATACGGATCCCCTAGTGATTTCAGCAATGCTTGGCCCAACAGAAGTACGTCAGATTATAGTAGACTCATCTCAAAGGGATCAATTATTTCATCGTGAATCTCTACGGTCGCAAGGTTTGAAGGGCCTAGGGGTATGATCGCCAACAATAGAGCTTTTGAAGAGATTATAGCTCTAGAAGGATCTATCACAAGCATGTCACCTGCATGGAAATGAGGAGGGATGTTAAGTACGATTTTCCTAAACAGGCTCGAACATACTAAGCAGTGTCCCACGGACTATAAAAAAGAATCTTACCTCCTTTAGGAGAAGCTGGAGCATCGTCATGTGGTTGAGCATCATCTGGAGGAGGGGGCATGTCCCGAGGCTGTCTTGTGATTGATGCATCTAAAAAAATGTGGAAAACAGTTAGAGGGATATTGTGTATGAGGGCATAAATGACCTATTTTGAAGTTTGATCTTATGTCATCTCCCCTGAAGTCGAACCGTCATTTGTTTTTCTTCCTCCTCCTCTCTTTGGGCATTCTTAGCCTTAGCCAATTTAATATAACCAAGGCAGACGGCCTCCCTCTCCTCTGTTGTGAAGCGAGCATCAATAACTTCAAAATTGATAGGCGACCCTCCCTACTCGTTGGTAGTCTTCGCTTCTCTAATTAACCATTTGTGGATGGAGGCCATGACCTTCTATAGTCATCCATCCATGCCAAGTTCTTTTCAGTAAACATTCTGAAATAAATCTCATCCAGAAGCTCTTCCACCTGATCCAGCTAGTGTTCATCTCATCGCATTCCACTTGTAGTTTTTCAGCCTTATGGTTTTAGATCAGCAAGGCCGAGCTCCATTTTCATAGCCATTTCATATAGCTCATCTAATCTTTTGTGAACTTGGCTTTAACATTCTTATAGTCATCAAATAGCCGTCCAGCTTTATCATTATAGTCCTCTTTGGTAGCTTTAATGTTGTGTGCGAATGCTCTTTCTTTAGCTTCTCCAATTCCTCGGCATGAGTGACCTTCAGTTTCTCGCTCTCCTCTACTTGATACCTCTCTAGCGCATCTAGCACCGCTTTATGATCTAAGTCCTTTTGATGCATCTACTTCCTTCGTTCAAAAATCTTTAGATTTTGTTCAACGTTCTTTTTGCTGATCTCCTCTCCAGCCTTGACCACCTTGATGTGAAACTCTGACAAGGCCTTTACACTACTCAGCCTAATTCCAAGAAAATCAATCACTCCTTAGAAAGAGAGGGGTAGCATTAGCGAGCAAGTGGGCAAGGGGGTCTCTTGGCTGGTAGGGATGTTGGAACTCATCGAAATTCGGATCATAGTGGTCAATGATGATGATCGCTCCTTCCTTATTCTTCCCCTTACCCTTGCCCTTAGGGCAGGAACAATCGCTCCTCAGTTATCCATCCTCTCGTGTTGCTTGGTGGTTTCTTAATCTGATAGAAGAAAAGGTGAAGCCCTTTGAGATTTGGAGGAATGGATGGGAGTCTTGGACATGACTTGCTACCGGGGAGTAAGATCATTTTCGGGAGCCGTCTTTAGGGTCTTAGTCCCCTTTGTCCCTTACTTCGTGATAAGATACCACTTTCCCCATCTTAAGCTCCTAGCCGACTGCCTTACATTCTTGCTCGAGCCAAATGACAATGCAACTTTCTTGATATCTATTAGGGGTGCATCCGGCTTCAACTGCTTCATTTTGGATAGTAGTTTTCCCCTTTCCGAACTTATGCTCCTTGCAACGGTGTAAAACCAATGAATTAGAATCAAGCAACGTCCGGGAAAAAAGCCAGGGAATGCATCGTTATAGCATAAAAAGAGAGACATGTGCATCTGTGAAAATAGTGTGTGGCATCTGAACGAACCCTTAGGGCCCTCATGTGTTGCTAACTACAACTAAATTTCCACTATCGAGGCGGAGTCCTTATATTCAATCCCTAGCTTGGGACTTTGCAGATAGTCGAACACCAAGATGTCCCTAGAAATAAACCTTTTTGGCTCCTCAACCCCGAAAGTATGATGTAAGGCCTCCTCAATGTCCAAGTTAGACCAACTCTCAAAGCCAGTATGCCTAGAAGAGTAAACTTCACTACGATCTGAAGTGGTGCCCTCGCTCCCATGAGAATGGGGACTTGTCTGTTTCACTGTCTTTTCTGGATGTTGTCATCATCCATTACCTTATAGTTGTAAGTCGGTCACCTTCGCGGGGCTCGATCTTGAAGGAATCTAGCCCTGACTCTTTTTATGTCCGTATGAACTGTTGGATCAACTCCAAGTAGAGCTGAAATCAAGTCGACATCAGAGATAGAGGGCTTGGAAGATGGACTGAGGTTTTTCCCTTACTTTTCTTTGCAGGCTAATGGGTGAAGGGAGCCCTACCCTTCCTGATCGAACGCCCGTCAGATAGCAGCCTAAGCTATCTTAAATTATCGTCTAAGGCCAAATGGAGTACCCCCCCAAGCTCCATAGGAATTTATTGCAGTTTTCTCAACATGTCCTCCAAGTCATCCCCTGACCCAGCTCTCACCAAACCTGAAGGAGAAGCCGAAAGAGGAGAAAATTAGCTAGTGACACGAAGTTGTTTGGAAAAAGTAATGGATGGAAAAGGATAAGTAACATGACTTACACCCCGAATGATATTAATAGAAGCACGAAGAATCATCCTTGATGAAGAAATACTCTTTTTAAACATGTTGTATTTGGAGTACAAATCCTCTATTGGTTTGAACTTACTTCCCGCTTTGAGAAAGATGAAAGGAGAGCCTTTTGCTTTGCTCTTAATAGCATAGAGGAACCTGATCTGACGGTGAGTAGGACAAACTTAATCTCCCTCATAAAGATGGCATAGAGGCTGGTCAGAATAGCAAAACCATTAGGGTGCAGCTGGAAAGGAGCGACTTTCAAGTACAGAAGGAAGCCCATGATCCATTAAGGAAGAGGAGGTGGAGCCCCAGCCATGCAGCGATATCTTGAATAGGCCACATATCCTTCTGGTGGAGCATGAGCCCATTGTTTAGATGTAGGCAAGAGCATATCGTCCTTGGGAGGCCATGAGTTGCCGCAATTGCATCCATCTGCCTAGCAGCTAGAGTAGAAGCTACGGATTCAATGGGATCCACCAGTAATTGTGATGGTCCATACTCATGCACCAGAGAGTGAGAAAAACTAGGCTGGTTAGCCTGGCGCCCTAACGGTGCGGGACTCGAAGGGTTAGAAGAAGATGGAGCCTAGTCTCCAAAAGCAGTAACGAGCGAATCTTACGACGGTTCGATATACCTGTTTGATACAATAACCTACCTCACATACTATCACAGAGTATATGTACTTGTGTGTGTGCAGGTGTTCACATGTACAATTGAAGGTCTAGCAAATTGTCAAGTAGTCTTAGTCCAAAAAGTTCTCGCAAAAGTAAATTAAGTAAAGTAACAACTAAATAGTATGATGTAACTTGCTTTCTGCTAGCTTATACAGAGTTTTGTTCGATGACCAAGTTATAGATAGTAGTTAATACTAGAAAATGTATTTAAATATGGAATTTCTAATAGAGTTCAGTGTACATGGCCAAAGTATGCTTTACATCCCACAAGCAGCTGCTCATGTCCGGTAGCCGAACGAATAAGGCAGCCGAACCCTAGTTGGGAACTCGAGTTCCCCTCGAATCAAAAACACTTTAGGTTTGTGATGTTATGGATTGAAATTATCCTTTAAACAGATGTACCTTAACCTCTATCTCCTAACAAGGGCCGAACAGAGAAAAACCCTAACCTCTAGCATTATACCTTGCAAATATGAATTATAACAAACAGATTAAGATCATAGACGATTAAATTGTTAATGGAAGACTTACCAAGATGAAGGGAAAGTAGGGGCGATGATTGTAGCAACTTGGGAGTGTTTGAAGCAGAATCGGCACCAACAATGAGTTCGGGAGACGAATGGGCACGGTAAATGATGTAGGATGGAAAATGAATAGAGGTATTCGGTTGGAAGGAAACACCTCCTTTATATAGGCAAGCAGGTATGTCCGGCACTGGACAAACACAACTGAATGAGAGTTTTTGTCCAACAAGTAAACACCCAACCAGGAACGTCGAACAAAGAGAATACTGAACCCACCTTTAGCACCGAACCAAATATGCCAAACTGATATGAATAAGCTAATTTCCTTAAAACATATTAAATAAGATTAGTGACAACATCAATTCATAAATTCCAGAAACTATCAAAGAAACTCTGGAAAATCATCATAAAAAGGGGCCCAAACTCAAATAGCTAGCTTATGCAAAGCCGCACATGCAAATAGGCCAAAGGCATAATTTAGCCGAATGGTATTCTGGTGATGGCATGGTGACCATCTTTTATTATGACTAAGAAGTCGTACAAAGGCCAAGCTGGTATTTAATATCATACAGGCAAGTGGTAAATGCATTGAGCCATAAAAACCAATAGTAAGGAAGTCCTCAAAAGAACTTGAATCAATGCAACAAGAATATGTGCTTGATAATTTAGTATGACATTAGACAAAGCTCGCTCTGTATTCTACGAACTAAACTTTGGAGGGCAAGTGTTATGGGCATATGTACCCACGGGGTTTAAACACAAGGGAATGAATCCAAGATAAAGGCAAGGGAAGACCTCAAAAGATTGATGGAATGGATGGCAAGAATAAGGCATGCATGTTATACCTATGGTCAGTCCAGTGGTCAAATAGCTCATTCTGCTTAGGGTAAGCACAAACATGCATTTTGTTCAGTGGTCCAATATCTTGTTGTCCGGTAATGGAAGTATACCGGATAGGAATTCCTGTTTGATAGTCATGCCACCGAACATGAATTCCTGTTCGGTGTAAAACACTACCGAATAGGAATTCTTGTTCGGTAGTGTAAGTATCGTAAAAGATATCTTGTACGGTATGAGTCCAAAGCCGAACAAGAGGTAATGTAATATGCTGAACAAAGGTGACACATTATGGAACCCGGTCAAGAAGGCGACCACGTCGTATAATGAACAGACTCCTTTCGGTTGAATTAATTAGGGTATTTATGTAATGAAATATGGGTATACAACAAAAACCTGATCGTATCTTCAACATATGGAAATAACCGAACCGAATGAGTTATATAGGGAAACTGCCTGATTTATCGGAATGACCTCCCTACATCTGTACCCCTATAAATATCCAAGCTTCTAGCAGCTATGTGGACAACTTTTGCGAGCCAGTAGACTCTGCCAAACAGGAATAGCCAAAAAGAGCTTCATGTCCTTAATATTTAATAGTAAATCATTGTATTTCACATCCAAATACTTGTAAAAGCTGAAATATAAGAAAGAGGATAAAAATAAACAGTAGATGTAAGCCCATTATGGCTAAACCACCGTAAATCTACACGTACTTTGCTTTTTCTTACATTCTATTTTTATTGAGTTCGCTATTATAAATTCGATTAGATGCGTTTGTCCACTTTTCGTGCAAACAAATGCTACTATATTTTTCAAAAACATTAGTTTGGAGGACAAAGATTATTCCATTGAACAAGGAGATCCATTTGGATTAATTGTTACACATAAATATGAAGATATTTCAATTATAAAAGAAACTTTAAAAGAGATACATATACTCTGCTAAGTGTTTCTTTGTCTCATTCTTCAAAAAATAAAGAACAAGAAACTTATAATGAATATCGTATATATATAAATACACTTACATCTGAGGAAATATTAAGTCCTCATATTCAATATAGCCCCGGAGAATAATTTATTATCACTAATGAAGATCTAGAAAAATTAAAAGAAGCAATTCCTCACTCTAATAAAAAGGATATTTATAAACTTCCTACTTTTAAATCTAAATTCCTTAACCAACATGCATCTATTGTCGAACGTATGCAAGAAAATGTAAAATTAAAACAAGAAGAAGATTTTACATCTATTAGTCTTCTTAACAAAGGAAAAATATAATCATCAACAAAAATATCAAAAAAATGAGATACTTACATATAGGTTTAATACAACTAAAAATTAACGGTCATTCTGGTATTGATACTCCCATCATGATAGTTTGCATGGATGAAAGAAACATCATTAAACCTGTAAATAGTATTGTTAGAGGATTTAAATCGAAACTAAAAAAATATTATTTAGAGTAAATATACATCTGGATTTTTGTATTAGTCTTGAAGATAAAAATATAGACAAGTCTTGTAAATGTCTATCATATACAAAATATCGAACTCATATCGAATTCTAAAGTTCTTGGTATACAATGGAAGGACTGCATGGCTTTGAATGATAAATCTACATTCAAGTAAATCACATCAAATAATTTGTTAGACTATACAAAGTCGGAATGGGAAAAACAATTCAACCAAGATTTTATCGATATAAGACATTTGAAATTTGACAATGAAACACAAGTATTTGTAAGGTCACTAAAACCTAAAATACAATTGCCAATAGAATATTTTGTAGCTTCTAGAAATAAAATTTCCTTAATTATGAAACATAGAAATAATGAATAAGTGTCTTCATCTTCTTTATCTAATACATTACAATGGTGCTGAACTTACACTTGAAATCCTGAAAGGTATTAATTATCGTATAAGATTTTGACAGGAATATCCTATAGAAGAAAGAATAATGAAAATACTTGAAAAACAAAAAGACCAGGGGTCAGACCATATGGTTGTTAAGATCCCTTTATTCAATATAAAATGTCACGACTAGAGCTATGGGTCTAAAAAGAAAAACACAATTACATATATATCTTCCAACAACAATACGTATCCCCTAATATCAAGAATTCATGGTACATGCTTTATTGGAATGGTGTTGAAGCCAGTTACAAGAAATCCTTATACCCCAACAATTCTGGACACTACTAGATAAAAAAGGAATTTTAAATGATTTCATGGGTTGCCAAGTCCTAGTAAATAATAAAGTTAAAGGATTACAGGTAAAAATACCTGATATACATGTTAACAATAAAACATATTATTTTGATTTTGCTTTATGACCGGAAGAATTTAATAGCGATTGTATCCTTAGCATGGATAAACTCCATCATCTTTCTCCATTTGATACGAACTTAATGATGCCTTAGTCCTACTTTACCACTAGCGGCTACAATTTCTACACATTATATACTTGCAACATAGCATGGTGAAAAAACCATTACATTAATTGAAAGTGTGAAAACATAAAACATTATACCTAATGCATGAAACATGTATTCTTTTGTGAATGTATGTGCATGATACATATTTTTTTCCTTCTCTACTGGAAATGGTCGGTAGCGGATAGATCTTGTACAATGTTACCGTGGCATTGTATGCTTTTTTACTCTTAGTTGTGTTTTCATTTTCTTGGTTAAACTTTTATTTGTCTTTAGCTCTTCTATGATAAGTTGAACTGCGGTATTTATTGTTAATTCGTTTACAACTCATGATTTGATGTACCACTATCGGCTATAATTTCTACATATCATACACCTCCAACACACTGAGGTGAAAAACCCATTACATTAATTGAAACCATGAAGACACCATATTTTATGCAGCCAAAAATCAACACCTACAAGATAGCAACATCAAATGAATTTGAAGTACTAATACACAACATGTTTGAACTATTTTACTCTGACAATCCATTGAAATGGTTTGACAAAGTAACTTGATACTGTAAAAATGAATTGATGAAGCAATACAAATACTTTAAGATTTAGGTTAATAATATTATTGTATAACCAATAGATAAAGAAGAATTTGAAAAACAAGTAAAAGATCTACTAGATCTTAATCCTATACAAAAAAGTTGCTGCTTCTCACTCATCTCCAGCATTTCTAGTGCGAAATCATGCTGAGATTAAAACTGAAAAAATAGGATGGTTATAAACTACAAAAAATTCAATAGTTGTACAAAATTCGATGGATATTTTATCCCTTCCATTGAGCATTTAACTAAGAAAATACAAGGAGCAAAATATTACAACAAATTTGATGCCAAATTCAACTTTTGGCAATTAAAACTCAAAGATAAACAATTCATTGAATTAACAACATTTAGCCGCCGATAAGGAATTTTTGAGTGATTAGTTATGCCTTTTAGATAAAAAATAGACACCTCAAATATTCAAAAAATCGATTAACTCTAATTTTAGACATTTACCATTTGTAGTGGCTTACATAGACAACATTCTTATATTCTTTAATACTCCAGAAGAACACAAAAAACATCTATTAACTGTAATACAAATACCGCTCAAAAATGGTATAATTCTGAGCCATAAGGGAATTGAGCTACTTAAAATAGAAATCGATTTTCATAAAAATTACATTAAGATGTTGGTGTCTATCCTTCCAAGCTGATATTACTCAACAACACAGATGCAGAAACAAACAAGATCAAATATAGAATGGCAAAACAATCAAATAAAATTATTAAGGTTTATTCTCGACAATGATGACCTTACCCAATTAATAATAAATGAATGGGAGCACACAATTTTTTTAAAGTGTTTCCACTATCAATATGATAGTGTACGTCCACTAAGGGGAGAAGAATTTTGTTAATACTTAGATAGAAGATTATGGAAGAGGTACATGTTACTTCTATTACATAGGCTCTTTTATATATAGGCTTTGGAACAAGGGATTGAACTTATCCAGCGTTGTGGGACTAAACAAAAAAACATAAAAACCCAATATTGTATCACTTTTTTCAGCACTCCACCTTGATACAATATATATGTCTATAACTAAGCCATCCAACCCCATCTACACCTTCATACTATGAGCAGTCACGAGCACAACAGATACATTCCCAATGAGCTTCGGCAATGCCATCACCCATTACACTTTTTAACGAACTCCGGCAATGCCACCGCTCGCCAAAAAAGTGTTTAAACATATCCTTCTCATGTAGGATATATCAATCTTCTCAATGAAAACAAACATCTTCATCTACCAATTCTCTCTTTCCCGTGCCACCATGTGGCACCTAGCACTTTTATAAGTGGATCAAGTTCGAGCAATGCTTGAACTTTTCAATTGGTAAGGACTTGTTGAACATGTCTGCTGCATTCTCCTCTGTGTGAGACTTCTGAAGATGAATTAGCTTCTCTTCATTCATTCTGACAAGAAATAATTTTCTCATCTCTATGTGCTTCGTCCTTGAGCTGAAAGCCAGATTTTATGCTAAGTGAATTGCATTTTGACAGTCACAATTCACTTTTACTCCATCATACGCAAAGCCCAAATCACACATCGTCCGCCTTAAATACAGCATCTCCTTGGCTGCTTCAACATCAGCTATAAGCTTTGCCTCCGAAGAAGACAAAGCAACAGCGGTCTGCAACCTCGCTCTCAAACTAATAGTTATCCCTCCAAGAGCGAACACATATGCTGAGGTTGACTTCCTTTGATTTCTATCGCTGGATAGTAAGAATCACAAAATCCTACCAAGCTGAAATCTTTATCCTTGCCACCAAAAAAAAACCCATGGTCTGGAGTTCCTCTAAGATATTTGAAGATGTACTTTACTGCCTCCTAATGCGTATTTTTTGGATTTGTCATATATCTACTAACCAATCCAATGGCCCGTGTAATGTCAGGCCTAGTGCAAACCATAGCATACATCATACTACCAACTACACTCGCATAAGGCACTTTCTCCTTGTAAGCTTTGTCCTTCTCTGAGATCAGTGAGCCTTTATTAGAAAGCTGAATGTGCAGAGGCATGAGTGTACTAATTGCCTTTGCTCCTTCCATGCTAAACCAAGTAAGCACCTTCCTAAAATACTCCTTTTGAGTGAGCCTCAAAAATCCTAGCTTTCTATCTCTTTGGACATATCCAAAATCTTCCTTACTTCCCTAAGGTCTTTCATCTCAAATTTTGCTTCTAGCTTCATCTTCAAACTATCAATTTCAGCTTTATCCTTGGAAGCAATCAACATGTCATCCACATATAAGAGTAAATACACCCAACTACCATTCTTTAAACACTTGAAGTACACACAAGCATCTTTGACACTATGATCAAAACCAAGTGAAAGCTTAAAAGAGTCAAACCTCTTGTACCATTGTCTAGATGATTGCTTAAGTCCATAAAGTGACTTCTTCAACTTGCAAACACATTTCCCTTTCCCAGTTACAATAAATCCTTTTGGTTGCTTCATGTAAATGGTCTCCTTCAAGTCACCATGTAAGAAAACAGTCTTCACATTAAGTTGTTCCAATTCCAAGTCATGGGTAGCAACAATAGCAAGCAAAATGTGGATAGAGGTATGCCTCACTACGGGAGAAAATATCCCATCATACTCCACTCCCTTTCTCTATGAAAACCCTTTAGCAACTAATCTAGCATTGTATCTCCCATCATCCTTCACCTTGAATACCCATGTGCAACCTATGGCTCGGCTTCTTAGAGGAGGTGGTACCAAATCCCAAGTCTTATTCTTTCTCAACGACTCTAACTCCTCTTTCGTAACGCACATCCATTTCGAGCTATTACTCGACTTCATAGGTTCTTCAAGGTTAAATGGTTCATTATGAACCACATGTAGAGCATAATCAAACTAATCATCAAGGCTAAGGTTTGCATTATTCCAGTCTCCATATCTCTCGGGCGGCCTAATAGTCCTACGACTGGCCTGAATAGGTATAATTTCACATAAACTCCTTTCAGCTCCACCTTGAACTGAACTTCCTCTAGTCTCATGCACATCACTCACACTACTAGAAGGAGCCTGTGGACTGCTCTGTGATGTCTCATCAACTGCATCTACATCTCCCTCAACATTGACAACTCTACTACTACGCTGAAATATTGGAACATCTTCCAACTCCTTAGGCCTATCAGATTCATCAAATGTGGTAGGTAACTCCTTCTTAGGTTTGAACATTGCAGACTCATCAATAACATGTCTAGAATACACAATCTTTCTATCAATAGGGTTCCAAATGTGATACCCTTTGATACCATTTATGTATCCCATAAATATGCCCATGTATGCTCTAGCCTCCAACTTATCATCACCTGTATGGTGAACATACACAAGATAACCAAAAATACGAAAGTAACCAAGATACATTGCTTTGCCCCTCCAATTCTCCTCTGGAATCTTCCCATCTATGGTTGAACGTGGAATTTGATTTATAATATGCACTGCAGTCGATAAAGCTTCAGCCCAAAAGTCTCTAGACAAGCTCGCCGTCAATCTCAAGCAACGTGCCTTCTTAAGTAGAGTCTGATTCATCCTCTAAGCAATCCCATTGGATCGTGGATCTCCTGATGTAGTGAAATATCTCTGAATACCATGTTGCTTACAATAATTGAGGAACTCCTTAGAAAGAAATTCACCACCATTATTAGATTTAAGCACCTTCAACTTACAACCAGATTGATTCTCAACTAGCGCTTTCCAAGCTTTAAACGTCTCAAAGCTTTCTGATTTGACCTTCATCACATACACCTAAACTTTTCGAGAAAATCCATCAATAAAAGAAATAAAATACTTCGCTCCCCCAAGGGAAGCAGTAAACATTGGTTCCCAAACATCTGTATGCACATAATCAAGCACCCTCTCCGATTTATGAAGCACAACTCCGAAAGATACCTTCGTCTGCTTTCCCAACACACGCTCCTTCCAAAATTCCAACTTGGCGAAGCTTCCTCCTTTGATCGTCTTTCGACTGCGAAGCAACTCTAAGCCCTTCTCCGAAATATGCTCCAATCTTAGATGCTAAAGTCTAGTTGCATCCAAAGCACAAGAACTATCCACTCTAATACAAGAGTCTTTAAGAACCGTGGTTCCTTTTAGCAGATACAGATTTCGGAACACATATCCCTTCATCAAAACAAGTGCACCTCTAGAAACCTTTAAACCATCCTTCTCCATAGCCATCTTGCATCCCATGGATGCCAACTGCCCTAACGAAATCAATGACTTTCAAAGACCCAAAATATATCAGACACCTGTAAAAGTGTGTATCACTCCATCAAACATCCTAATCCGAACCATACCCTCTCTCATGGCTCTACAACTAGCATCATTTCTCATAAGGATTGCACTTAACTCTTTTCCAACAAAAAGTTGAAATAATCCTTATTTGGGGTCATATGGAACGACACTCCTGAGTCAAGCACCCAGTGGTCTGTCACATCAGATACCGTCACAATCAACACATCATCAGATATAGTCTTCTCCAACGCAATTGATGAAGATCCATTCTCAGCATTCTTTTTCAAATCCGGACAGTCTCTCTTCCAATGGCCTGGTTTCTTATAATTATGGCGCTTTCCATCTCTAGACTTTCCTGTCCAACCATTTTCGAGCTTCCTAGACTTGGAATGCCCCTTGGGATTCCAATTCTTCTTCTCCTCTCTTCCTCTCTCAACAAATAGGCCCTGACTACTACTTCCTTCTCTCCCTTCACTCATCTCCTTCATCTGGTCCCTCTAATTTTTAGATAGAAGACTCGACTTCACATCATCTACAATCAAAGTGTCTCTCCCATAAATTAGACTTTTAGCAAAACCTATGTAACGCTCTGAAGCAGAACATAAAAGAACCACCGTGTTCTATTATTCATCTACCTCAAATCCACAGTCTTCATCTTCATTACAAGATCATCGAAGAAACTAAGACGTTCCTTTACTAAAGTACCCTCTCTCATCTTCATGGTGAAAAACGTCTTTAGCAAAATCAAACGATTAGTGAGTGATTTCTTTAGATAGAGATTCTCCAGCTTGGTTCAAATTCCTTTAGCAGCAGTTTACATGCTAATTTTCGAGATAACATTTTCTCCCACGGCCAGCTGTAGAGTAGTAAATTCCCATTCATTTATCTCCTTCCTTTCCACGGTAGAAACTTCAGCTAGTAACCCCTCATTGTCTAAAACTACCCAATGGTCCATATTCCTTTTAAGAATAACCTTCGTCCTCCATTGCCAATTCTCGAAGTCTTTATCCCTGTTCCGCCTTTCTATTGCTAACCGTGACCCGGATGCAATATAAGAACCTCCGATATAAGGTCTTGTTACAACAGGGGTAGCCCCATCTTCTACCATACTCCTTTACACCTTCTATAAACCAACTTAGATGCTCTGATACCAGATTGTTGGGATCTATCCTTCCAAGCTGATATTACCCAACAACACAGATGCGGAAACAAATCAGATTAAATATAGAATAGCGAAACAATGAAATAAAATTATTGGGATTTATTTACAACAATATTGACGTTGCCCAATTAATAATAAATGAAAGGGAAGCACACAATTTATATGCTCGTTTTAGAAGGAAATAAAAGGGATGTTCAATCGGGACGGTGGCATATTGGAAGCTTCATTAGGTTACGACATTACAAACAATGAAGCGCACGTATATGAGGATGCGTCAGAGTGCCGAAACAATTACAACATCACATATACACAAAAAGTAGGGTTTTTCCTGATAATTTCAATACGTTAAAAGAACTTCAAAATTTTACTTGATTTTTAAATTATGGTAGAAAATTTATACCAAATTTATCTACCAACGTTCATAATCTATAAAAAAAGACTTAATGAGGAACAACCCAAATATAACAACACAACGACAAACAACCTAGAAGATGGAATGCCGAAAAAATTCGGATTTCGTTGTAAGAAAAAGAAATGGAAGAAATAAAGAAGACAAAAAGTCTTGTAAAAGATCAAAAAATTCTTTGTTTTCCTTTTGAAAGTGAATTTGTTACTCTACAAACAAATGCTTTTGATAATTTTTGTTTCAGGGGTATCGATTACAAAACAAAAGGAGATTATAGCTTATGCATCTGGAAAT
Organism: Allium fistulosum; assembly: GCA_030737815.1. Lineage (NCBI taxonomy): Eukaryota > Viridiplantae > Streptophyta > Magnoliopsida > Asparagales > Amaryllidaceae > Allium > Allium fistulosum. The sequence goes on from JASFAW010000015.1 coordinate 8,197,513, forward strand.
TTTGACTAAACCCAGATAATTACAAAACAAAAGGAGATTGTAGCTTATGCATTTGGAAAGTTCAGTCAAAACCCATATTAAATATGCTACATATGACGAAGAGTTACTTGCTAACCAATTAGCAATCAAAAGTTTACATATATATTTGTTACATGGACATTTTGTAATGGGGACATATAACAATCCTGATGCTTAATTTTTGAAAAAGAAAACCATACATAATCTAGAAGAAAATATTAAACAAATTCATCTAGCAATGTATTTAGAAATCATAATTATGTTAAGTATACTCCATGTTACACTAACTTTGCTGCTGATCTTCTTATTAGGATTTGAAATATGGACATAGAATATATTAAAGATTTAGGAAAATTTTAAAAAGGAAAAGAAAGGAAGATTTTCAACAAGTTAAATCATCCAAAAAGCTAAGCAAGTCTCTACGAATGCCGCTACATCTTCTACCACTTGAGAAATAAAGCCAAAAAGGCCTAAGATCTTAAAAAGGCCCAACGGGCTACTAAAACTCAAGCCCGGTAACCCAATAAACACCAACCCAACTGGTCAGAGTATTTCAATTAGCCCAACTGGCCAAATTAGTTCCAATGAACAAAGGAAAATGTATTACTCTCACTAGATTACAAAACCCTATGACGCCACACTAATAAAACATTGGTACAATATAGAGATGAAATAAAAAGCTCCAGAATTGTATGAACAATTTAGCCTGCAACGATCCGGAATTTCACTGCTTTAATTAGTGAATATTTAATTGATTTTAGATATTCGATATATAGTTTTATAATGAAAATAAACTCACTTTAATTAATTAATAATGATGGTAAAATCATTTTCAATTTTTTTTTACCAAATTAATAGGAATGTGCTCAGATGGTAAACACTTCTCTTGAGTATTACCCTTCTTGGTAAGGGAATGTATGATACTATTTGGTAGTACCAGTTCCTTAGTATCATTTTGGAGTAACTCGGGCTATAGATATATATTTTATGTGATTGAAATATAGAGTTTTATTTGGAAAAGTTTTGAATAAAAGTCGGGTGTTTGGATCTTGAGTTTTCTTAGGAAAATAAAAGGCAAAATGAAATAGTGGAATCAATATAAGGTATATACTCTTAGGTTGTAGTGGAGTATTATCCAAGTTAAACCAATGTTATTTATGAAATGTTTTCATAAATAATTTGGTGGAAATACAGTTGGTATTAGGGAGAACCAATTAGTTAAGTGCGCAAATTGGACGTAGATCATTTCTCTTTCCATATAGAGCGATCCAAGATTCGAGTACATGGCTTGGAGGTGTTGCACTGTTCCGAATAAGGATCAATTACTCGACATTTGACGGCGAGCACTTGATGTGGGTTCTTGGTATGGGACCAAGGTTTTCTATCATAGTTACAACTATGTAAGAAGGATAGAGGTTCCAAATCATGGAACCTGATAGGAGTCCGCACTAGAGAATCATGTGAGCGATACTTGTTCGGAGGGAAAGGTATGTATTCGAGTTGAGATCGAATCAAATTTTGCATAAGAATGATCTATGTACAACATACAAGCTGATGTATAGTGTTAAGTGCTTTCTGGGGTAGGTCGAGGTGTAATTTCGGGGATGAAATTCTTTTAAGGGAGGGAAAATATAATGACCCGGAATTTCACGATTTTGATTAGTGGATATTCACTACAAGAAAGTTTGTTATTAATAACGCAATTAGATAACACATTATTCAAAAGCGTTATTGTTTATTCTTAATTGTTTGTCATTTTACCTTTATTTCTTTTGTTTGTAGTCCGTAACGCTTCACCAAAAGTGGCCCCAAAACAAAACAACCCCGCTCTTAAATTTTTCGTCTCCCTCCAAACAAATCAGACCTCAAACTTTAACATTTTTGCTTATTCAACCCTAGATCAAAATCCATGAAGAAATCAACAATCCAAAATCGAAACACTAAACTCTCGATCTTCAACATCTCTGAATTCTCCGGCAACCTGATTCGAAGAAGTCGGGTTGTCGTGTGCGTATTATCTAAAACCCTAAATCGATTTGATGCGATTCAGTTCTTCTACTTTTTTGTTTTTGATTTGGTTGATTTTTAATTGTTTAGTAATTATAGTTAAATTGTTTTCGATTGTCAGCATTTCCCTTCTATCATCAGCATTTCCTCTTTGAAATTCATCGTGGCTAATACAGGGAGTGGAAGATTAAGAAAAAGCAACAGAGAAAAGAAGCAGCCGGAATTTTATGATCCAACATTCATTGTTAAATCTCACTCTGAGGAAAAGAAGACGAATTTTCATATTTATTATGCTTTTTCTAGGACTTCTTTAGATTTGTTAACACATATTGTTTGTATATGTATTTAGATACGACCAAGAAGCTCAAAGATCTCTCTAATGGTAATTCTTTCTCAATACGCTTGCAGACTTTGACGGTATATTTTTTGATTTGATTGTTTATATATGACTTCTATGTTCTTGAAGCATGGTTCCTTATTTGTCATTTTATTACATTGACTTCTTATACTCTGGTTTATGTGCTTTCTTCATGTCTTTGTTTCATTACAAATTTTCATAAATAAATGACGTTGCAAGGTTGTATTCAATATTGCAATCATTTCTATATACAGGTTACTAATTTTGTGCTTTATATTTTTTTCATCTTAAAATTTGTTATCTTGAATAGTATATGTTTTCAGATACTTGAAACATATTATTATAATGAGCCACCGCATTCTAATAATATGGAGAGTGGAAATATTTGCTCATTGTTTAGCTGCAATTGAGTCTATCCTATATTACAGCATCATTGAATCAACTTGGCATGAAAATTAATCAAGTAATACTCTTTATCATATAACTATTATAATACTCTTTGCCATGTAAGACAAACTAGTCTATTTATACTTTATAATAGTACAAGACAAGTCATACAAGTATATAGATAATCTGTTCGAATTATAAATGAAAAAATAGCACTGTTAACCAGATTTAGTTAAGTGCACTCCCAACGGTATTGCTATGCATATGAAAGTGATGTATATGCCTTGCCTTGCCTTCAATAACAATGAAAGTGATGTATTAATGCACCAAACATTTTTTATTTGAACAAAGTATTAAGATTTGTCAAAGTTATCCATAGTTTTGATAAATTACTAATCATGTTTGGATTAATAGGTGCATATTTAGTATTTATTAGATTCTATGCACACTAAAATGCAATGAATATGTGTAGAATGTAAAAGTTGTAAATCTATTGAAAGTTGATTAGAAGCTTTTTATTATATTGGGGATACGCAATGGCAAATAACATGTTTATATTGCTTACTAATTATAGGGATTGGAAACTTGTTTTTCTCTTCCAATCAGTAGAGATATTTTTTTCTTTATATCTACTGTGGTTTATTGTTTCCAGTATCCTTTATATTGCAATTTTGAGTATAACATGTTAAGATGTCAATCCTTTAAAATATATAATAATTAGTTGTAATAGAAATATAATTTAAGATTTTTCTTTCTATTTGATTAGTCTCTTCTCTATCATGTTAGAATAGTCCACAATATGAAAATACGGTAAATGTATTTATTCTAATTTATTATATGTAATTTTTATTTGTTTTGGATTTGTGCTTATCATTTATGGCAGTTTTATATTTTTTATTAAATCCAGATTGTTGGTTTATAATTTTTATTCTACAGTATCATTTCAATATTTTTGTATAAATTAATTTATAATGAATGGGAAATAAATTCTATTTTTATAGTGAATGCCATAAAAAGAAGGCTGGGAAACAAGTCTCTCAAGAGAGGATGAGTGGCTTCAGTATTTATTTACTGTCAGGCCAAGAACCAGGATGCAAAACTGTCTGACACGAAGTATCATCGTAGGCATAAGGCGTGCGAATCACACCTGAAGGCTCCGGCCGGCTGTTGTGGTTGTTGGTTTGATTCAGAGATTTTGCGAGCAATGCAGCAGGTTTGATCTTTGTTTGTTGCCTTAGAAGACTATTTTAATTTCATTTCATTATTCTATTATTGTTTGGGGCAGTTTTATCACATGTTATCCAAAGGGTCTTTGAATACTTTCTTCACAATATACCTTAAATTCAAAATAGTATTAAATAGATCTAGTATTTTAAGCTAAACTATTTTATGATCGTTCAAAAGTGTGCCCAGTGCACAATAATTCATTTGAACAGGATCCGTCTTACCCCATTACTGATATACTTGTTGAACTTCTTAGTACTTGTTAGGTTGTAAAAACACTCAATAACTGTAATATTCTTGTTGCGAATAAGTAATGCTTGGAGCTAGTCAACATTGAATAGTTAGAGTTTCATTGCAAACAAAGGTAACCATATAATTTTCTAGGGTCTCTTTTTCCAAAGAAATTAAAATTTCAAGATACCAAAGTCAGTGCTAAAAACACTTCTTAGAATACTATACTAACAAGGTATTCTGAAAATGGTCAGGACTAAATCCGGAAATATATAACTCAAATATATAAATGGTAAAACAAGAAAAAGGATATAACTTCTTTGATCCACATCTAATAACTCATTGATCCTTTTCTGGTAATTTTTTCTTCTGTGACTAAAGACTGCACAATTATTCTATTTAAACCTTACTAGTTCCTAAAATTAAATGAACCTTAATTTTTACCACTTTGCTTATTGTTACTGTAAATTGGAAAAAATAGCATTGTTGTTACTGTAAAATTAAATAAACCATAACTTTTACCACTTCACTTATTGTTATTGTAAAACTGAAACTCTATGGAATAAAATCGTTACACTTCTATTCTTCTTTGACTTTCCTGAAATGTTTGCAAATTTATATATTCGTTGAAGAAATCCTTGAATCTTCAAGTAAAAAGACCTTTGCAATCATTTTAACCTTGATTTACCAGTGGATGCCAGTCCATTCAAATTATTGTGAATAGAGTTTTAGATCATCACTGTCCTTACGATGAGGCTTATGAAACCACTATCCAGTCCAATCAAACCGAACGAGCCGTTAGTATCTACAATTGACTTTACCTTTCTAACTATGGCATTTCAATTTGTGAGGTAAAAGGTCACTAAGGTAGTTCTGCAAAAAAATTTAAAGTTAAGGGTTTATACATATTCAAAATTCATTAATTGCCTTCCTCTTGCTTTTGTTGAATCCAGACCTTGTTATATTTATCATGGATAACAGCATTGGTCAAGCTGCATTTGATTAAGCATGGGCTTTTAAAGAAAATATACCAGTAGGAGCTGTGATTGTGGCTAAAATGGATGGGCATGAAAAAGGAGGTGGCACACTCATTGCGTGAGTTTACCTTTTATTTTTGATATTTAATACATATTTTATTATTAGATGAACTATTAATGATGCTTTTTTTGTAAGTCACATCCATTCAAACTGATTCCATAACGTTTAAGCATAGTAGATAAAGTTTTTCTAAACTTTCTGACTGTTTTTTGCCAGTGTCAATTTTTCATTATGAAAATCTAACATGAAGAAAAATTCCTGTCAAATGTTAAAGGAATATCAAATAATTTTTTACTAGTGTCATTATCATTGGTCTTGTTTTGAAAGCAATATCCTCTGTTATTCTATCCCTTATATAATTTTTAAGCTACACTTACTCTTGGACTTGATGTAGCTGATATTGCTAATGGATGTAATGAGGCTGCTTTTATCACTGCTAGACATGAAGACAATAAAATTGATATGAAATTTTCTGAAGCGCTATTGCTAAGGTTATTGGTGGAGTGGAGAAGAAAAATAAGGTATGTTTTTTTCCTTATTGGTTTTGCCTTAATGCTACTTGTACTTAGTAATTCAGTGTAGTACATGTTGAACATACACATGGGCATGACAGCTTGGATACACCTACTGCTTTTCTGCTCATCATACTGAACCATTATCATGTCATGCTATTGTGTCTTGTTTTTTGCAACTCAAAAATAAATTGTAAACATATGCTCTATTCAGTATTGATACCTAGCCATGCATTATATTAGCAAACATAGAACCGACTTATTTGCAATTCAACTTCTTCTCTAATGCATTTTATTTGATTCAAAGCTACCACTTTAGAAATGTTCTCTCTGTTATTTGCATTATCAATCCTCACTACCGCTAACCATTAATATGCAATCATGCTTTCTGTTATAACACGTTCATCTTTATTCTCTGAATTTACTGTTAAAACTATGTCATCAACTTGCTCATTGCATTGCATTTCTAGCATTCTCATACGCTCCAACAGAGGAACATTACCACGTCAGCCACCTCAACATTTGAATACTTACTCTTGATCAGTAACCTGCATACTGCTTCTCAAAATACCCACGCATTTATCCACTGAACCAACATAATCCCCACCCTCATTCACATCCATTTTTGTGCCAGCATGGAGTGAATTGGCTCCTGCACACGGGTTTCCAGTGCTAACCACTTTATTCTTCATCTCCTGACACTCTTTTTCATTGTCCAAAAACATAACAGTGTCGCTCAAATCATCTAGCAAGGACAACAGTTACGGGCATCTAAACAAGCAAGTGTGTCATTCACTAAGCTCCAGATAGTCATTGTACTCTCAGTAGCAGTAGCAGGGCAAGTCAACGATGGTTGAGCCATGCTTGGGATTGAAGCATCATGTCGTGGAGAGTCCGCATAAGGAACCAGACAGAGTTTTTTGGAGCATTTCTTCATGCGGGGGATCAACCACTATGTTGCCAGTAGTTTTTGGTATACTTCTTTTATTCATACAAGTGATGTAAATTTCAAATGATTACTGTACGTTACAAATCTTTGTTTATTTTAGCAATTGGAAATAACTTGCATGGCCTTGGTGGAAGAAATTCTTAGCCTCAATTAACTTTTACTTGTGAGGCAACGATAAATGCTATTGGAGATGGTAACAAATAAAACATTTGCAGTGCTTTGTATGGGCTCGGTTATACGCCTGATTATGTTGTGTATCACGAGCTCATTTTAACGACCAAAGAATACATGCAGTGCGTAACTGCTGTTGAGCCACAGTGGTTAGCAGAGTTGGGACCACTTCAATGCTAGAGCATAAGAAAAGACAGAAGGAAGAGAAGAGCGCCATGGAAGAGGAAATGGAGAGTCTTAGAAAGGAACAGATTGAAGAAGAGAAAAGAAGACTGGCGAGAGAAAAAGAGAAGAAAGCAAAGTAGCAATAGCAAATTGTGATGCCCGGTGCAAAGGGGTCATCTACCACCTATTTAAGACCCAAAAAATTTGGGTTGTAAAACACGAAACCTGTAATGGTTATTTGTATTGAAGCCAACAGATATTTTCATCATCATTCATATTGTAGCAAAAACGGCAGTAAAGCACTTAGGCTTAAAGAGAGTATCATAATGTAATATTACTTTGTAAATATGAATCTACTGGTCTGGAAGTTTTTTCAGTGGCTTCTGGAGCTATACAGCTGCATATTGCAAGTTCTTTGATTCATTTTGATTGTTATTATTAAAATGTAATAGTGGGGTGCATTAAATATATAGTAAAATAAAGCATAACTCCTAAAAAGCGTTATAACTATATGACATAAGTGCTATAAAAAGATAATTCAATGTATGAGGTTACTGTCAAAGGATAGCAGCAAATAGACGTTATTATATCTACACATTTTATAGCGATATATATATATATATATATATATATATATATATATATATATATATATGCTGTAAATGGATGTAGAATATACAATAAACATGTTGGTGTATAGCGCGAAATAGGCGCTATAGAATAACTATTTTATAGCGGCTATACTATGCTATGAAATCATGCTCTTTTATAGCGGCTTTTATTGTGTTATGAATGTGCAATTCTTTTTTATAACATGTCGATATACAGCGTTTATCAAACCGCTATAGTTGTGTTCAATAGCGGTTATAAGCCGCTATAAAAGACCGTTTTTCTTGTAATGATTTAATCGATTTTAAATATTCAGTATATAGGTTTTATAATGAAAATAAACTCATTTTAATTAATTAATAATGATGGTAAAATCGTTTTCAAAATTTTCTTACCAAATTAAATAGTTCGTAGAAAAACAGAAAATGTGACCGAAGAACATTTTTCGAAATTTCGACCTTTCGACACTTGGAAAGTTGTCGGGAATGTTGTTCGTCTTTGAGCACCATATATACACATATATAAGAGTTAATTAACTAGATAATCATATACTTAAGAATTTTATCTTATAATTAATTTTAAATAACAAGTGATGTGACAACTCATAGATTTAAAAATATTAAACATTTTATATAAATATAAGTATATATATATAAGTATTATCACATCTTGAATATTTTTTTAATGAATCATCATTAGCCATAATTACATGGATGAGGTGACTAGAGAGTAGAGATGTGATGTATGAGAAGGAGGAAAAGATGTTGATTTGATTTTACATAATGATGACATAAGAAGAATTGCTTATAAATAGCTCCAATTTCCTCTCATTTTTACCACTTCTTTCTCCTACCATAACTTCTTCATTCCGACCTTAGATGGTGATATTGTTTTTTTCAAATCATCTGAAATTCCAGTGGTTACAACATTCTAGTTAACCACTTTTTCTAAATTCGACCATAGCTATCAAAATACCCAATCCTTGCAAAGCAATTTTTCACCCAGAATTTCAAGTCCAAAAATTACCCTTCTTTTTTTGATCATAACTTCTTCTAAACAAATTTAAAATGAGTGAATCATTTTTTGAAATGATAAGGAAAGAAATTCCTACAACTTTTCTTTCGACTACTTTTCCAAATTCTGTGAGTTGGTTTCCCAAAAACTAGTGGAAAAATGACCTAATTTTGGGTTCATTTTTCGACAAATCGATGATAACCCGAAGCTTCTCTACCTTCAAGCTACTACCCCACATCACCCCCACACCTCTGGCCGAGGCTACATACACCTATGCCAAGCCCATTTTGAGGGTTGCAAGCACCTAAAGCCTTCATTCTTCAAAGCTAGTGAGCCGTTGGCAAGTTTAGCTTAAGTTCGGGTAGCTTTTGCGGAAGTTTGGTGAGTATATTCCCAATCTTTTGGAAAGAAATTTCCTTTATATGTTGTGTTGATCCTTAGCTATACGTATATTATATATATGATGGATCTTGCCATGTCTGAAATGTGATGATAAGCGCTAATGTATGGGTTAGTATTAGCACTCGAATGGATGTGTTATTGCAAAGTTATATATATATATTGGTATATGTATACAATTTGTTGTATGAATGTGATGTGTGGATATAACGGGTTGATGATGAACTTGACGATAGTCATGATGGGTTGAAAACAAAGTTGAAACTTTGTATGTGGTCGCGACGGATTTGAGGTCGGATTTGAAATCAAACTCGTTTCAAGAGTTTAAAGTTTAGATTTTGGTTAAAGTTTGCGTAATTGGTTTTAAAGTGTGAAAATTTACTAAGGTATGTTTCAATCATGAAATAGTATGTTTTAGTAAAGTGGCTTCGCTTAAAGGTGGGTTAGAGCAAACTACACTCATAGCGACAGTCGCTATGAATGCAGTTTGACAAAAGTTTGAATTTCTATTTCAAATTGTTTTATTTTGAAATTAGTTTACAAAGTTTTTCAAACATAATAATTAACATTAAAAAGTAATTAAGTTTTTAATTTAGTTAATTAATTAATTAGTTAATTAAAAGGTAATTGGTACTTAATTGGTAATTAAGAAGGTGATTAGAGGTTAATCATCGCTTAAGTAAAGTTAATGACTGCTAATTAATCAATGAAGTTTTGATTAGCGATTAATGCGTTTAAGAAGGCATTAAGTGATTAATAATTATTTAATTAAGATTAATGGTTAATTAATTACTATTTAATTAATGAATTATTTAATTAATATTTGATTAATTAGGGTTAAACTTTTAAACAATTTGATTTAACCTTAACCAAGTTGCATTAGGAAGTTAATTAGTACTTAATCAAGTTTTTATGACTAGTTAGAATTTAGTTATGATTTAATCTTGATTTAATTAGGGTTAATTAAGATTTAATTAGGGTTTAAGTTGGTTAAATCTATTTAAATCTTTTCAAAGGTGATTTAAAACTGAAACGAATGTGTTTTAAATAAATTTTCTTTTTAAAGCGAACTGATTCCAAACCAAAGGATCTCTTGTCCGGACTCTTAAATAACCCATATGATTAGGAGAATTAAATGACATCCCTTAGTAGAACAAAACACCATTCTGCTATAGTGTAAGTGATTTGATTGTGTGGACATGTGTTAATCAGAATAAATCTCCGTTCTACTGTAAATTGATTGAATTGTTTGGACATCTATTTAGCAAGATAAATCACTATCCTACTGTGATGTTATTTGGACTTGTATATGCCAATTAGTTATATTGACGTGTTATTCCCTGATTGGATATGATCTGTATTTACATATATGGTAGCTTATGTAAATAATTGTTAAGTGACTTGGGAATTGAATTGAATTTAAATGGTAACTTAAATTAGTATCATTGGGACTGCTAAGCCTCATTTGGAATATATAAAGTATGGTTTTGAGTTTACTTAAATTGTTTAATCAATTTGAGACTAAGGGTTTATAAATGGTTTTTCAAGTTATATAATTCTTATAAAGGTATTTATAAATGATAACCTGTGTATAGAAAGTGGTTTTACAATCGGAAAGGGTTATTAAGGTGTTTTACAAATGATGTTTTGTAAATGATATTTATAAAGGAGTATAGAATGGTTTCTATAAAGAGTTTTAAAAATAGGAAAAAAGCTTATAAATCATTTCAAAGATTTGGAAAGAGGTTTATAAATTAACTTAAGGGTTTATAAAAGTGGGTTATAACTTTATTTTGAAAGTTATAAGTTAATTGAAATATGAGATGAGCTTTTAAAAAGGGAATTTTTGATAAAAGATAAGCGGAATGTTTTATTTGGAAGAAATGTTTGGTTATTTAATATGGGATTTGGAAAGAAGAAAACTTTGAAAAGTTTGTAAATATACTTATACTGATAAGATAAGTATATGATTTTGCTTCAAGGCATGAAAAGTAAAATGTTTTGGTAATATACTTATAACATTTAGATAAGTATATAAATGTTTCCCAAGTATAAAAGGAAATGTAAGTGGTTTGGGAATAGTGTTTTGAAAAGATCTTGTGATCAAGTTTATAAAGTAGTTTTATTAATTAAAGAGAATTAATAAAGGCTTAGTGGATCACATATGGAAATTAAACCTGATTGGATGTTTGATTATTTGATAGTAAATAACGGACTATCAAATCTGGACCCTGTGACGACCCAGATTTTTTGGATATTTGAAATTGGAATATTTAATTGATTTTAAATATTTAAAAGTTAATTTTTAACTTGAATTTCAAATATCACTATTTATTGGGTAATTTAATTATTAAATTAAATAATTTGAAGTTGGGTAAAATGTTGAATCGGGATTTTATGCTTATTAAAAATAATTTGAAGGCTTGGAAAATTTACATTGATGTCCGCGGGTTCAGCGCAGTGGAAAGGATACTTGAGTTCTGGTAAAAAGACCCAGGTTCGATTCCTACCATGCGCTTCCCTATCCTATAAAAATTTACCCGGGGGTATGGGGGCTTGGATCAGCGGACGGCTCCTCAGGAGTTTACCGGCTCGCCGGGTTCTCCTGGGTTTTCAAAAAATAAAATAAAAAATTACATTGATAATACTGAAGGTGATAGAACTTTTAAAATTGAATTTAAAAGTGTTTTGTTCTACTTTGAAAATATATCGTTTAAATCGATATTCAAAAATAGCCTTCCGGGGCAGAGTCTCGGAATTCGACGAAACCAGTTCTATTAGATCCGCAATAGTGTATTATTATCGGATTTCAAGTCTCATAGTGATTGGAGTTGTTGTGTGAGCGTACGATATATAAACGCGCTGAAATTTATATTGAAATTTAATATAATAACTGGGTCTAAAAAGCTACCTTCTCCATACGATCGAATTTGGATCCGAAACCTTTTCCAGTGCGTTCGAAATAGGGGTATAACATTATAAACGCCTGGCGGCACGCCTCGATACGATGTCAAGATTTTAAGCTACGTTTTCGAGATAATTTAAATTTAAATAATATTATATATATATATATTGTACAGCTTGATCAGTCAAGTAAATTTCACATCAGAACTTTTACTCTTCACATCTGAATATCGTAGCTAACCTTCCCTTACACGCATCCCTTCTTTTCTATCATTCCCTTGCTTCCTCTTTAAGATCCATGCAACAGAGTAAATCATCCCAGCTTCTTCATTTTATAAATCGTTCAAAGCAAGGCAGAACGAAATCTAAAAAAAATGGCAGAATGAAGAATCCAAAATAAACGCGAGCTTTCCTTTCTATCTTTCACCATTCAGTTCGCAAAACTCAAAACAAATCGAGATCGGCATCTCGAATTTCTAAAGAAATCAGTGGCTGCACTCGCCTTGGTTTTTAGTCGCGTATCCCATTTCGAGCTTGCGAATCCTTTCAAATAAATCTCGAACGTGGAAGAGAGGGTCGGCGACGCGATTTGGGTGAGCATACGCTCGCGAGAGAGCCTGAATCGGGGGCGAGGCGGCACTGCTTTTCGAGCGACGCGTTCGTGGTGGTCGCATACGCGAATGCAAAGGAAGGAATCTCTAAGGTGGTCGGCAAGTTCGTTGTCGCGAGGTGGAGGGTTCGTCGGCAAGATAAGCGATGGATTCGTTGGGCACGGTGGTTTTCGATTTTGGGTGGTCTGTCGTTCGTCTTGGTGAACAGATCGGAAAAGAAAACATTTACAGTAAGGTAACAGTTCTACTCTAATTTGATTTAATTTAATATGTATATATTTATATATATGCATGCTGTAACTTACTGGTCATTTTAAATAAATATATAAATAACCTCTTTTATAGATTTAACGGTAAATTAAACTATTTTAATTACAGACTGAATGAAGATATATTAGATCAGTAATTTATTTAAAACTGGTTAATTAAAATTTATTTAGTGGTAAAGATAGATTGTTTGATTATCTCAAATGTTTATAAAAGCCATTCTGTTTTGAAATAATATACTTAGAAAATGGGAATTTTAAACTATTTGGAAGTTTATATTAAAGTATATATATATATAGGTAGTTTCAAAGAAGAAAAATTAGTTTTAAATTTAATAATTAGTTAATTCAATCTATTAAATGGGGATTAATTGTTCAATTAGTTCAAATATTAATAAAATCATATAATGTTTATTCAAGGTTTGAAATCTGAAAAGAAACAAGCTGATCTGGAGCGGATTGCAAAAAAAAAATCGAAGGTGAGTTAATCTCACTCATCTGGGTTGTAATTTAAATTTAAATAGTTAAATTTAAATTTGATTGAATGAATGAATTGATTGGATGTGATATTATATACAGTAGTGTATATATATATATATCGGAGTGATTGATTTCCCGCATTATATAGCGGATGAGACCCTATGCGCCGCATAATAGCGGATGATATTTTATAATCTCATATACCACGATATTCCACATTGAAGTGGAATTGGTATTTTATATTGTGCTAACATCTATGGATGCAGGGAAACAGGTTGGAGGAATCCAACGGGATTCCTCAAAATATTTAGATTGTTTAATATTCTGTGAGATGGTTATTTGATATTCTATGATGAATTATATTGATAATTGGAATATCGGATGCTATGGTTTGATTGAATATATTTCGGCATACTTAGTTATCAAAATTATAGATTGGATTTTTGAAAAAAAAAATAAAAGTGAGAATTTTTAAGTAAATAATTATAGAGAATTTAAATAAATTAAAGAATGAATTGGAAAAGAATAAAAGTGATTTTAAATTCTAATAAATAAATTCCGAGTATGGGAAAGGAGATTTTGAATAAAAGGGGAACTAATGAAGTTTAAAACTTAAGTGATATTATTTAAAGGAATAAAGAATTTATTTTAAAAAATTCAAGGTTTAAATTTATTTGAAAGGATAAAGAAGGAAATTGAAAAATATATAATATGAAATTGGTATTTTCAGTTAAAAGATTTTAAATCATAATTAAGAATTAAACTATGAAGTTAATGGGTTTTGAAATAAATTGAGTAAGTAAAGGAATTTATTTCAAAATGGAGAAAATTTTGGAAATCAATTTGGAAATTGATTTGGTATTTGAAAATGTGTTTTGGAAGAAAGGTAAGACTATGGAATCTATAAACTAGGTTTATAAGTGAGATAAAATATCAGTGGATATTTGGAAGTATAAATTCACGGTGGGAATTTATTAAAGGAATGGGTAAATTTGTTTAAAAATAAATAGTGATTTATTTTTAAAAGATGTGAAAGAGAAGTGTATTTCCCTAGAAAGCCAAGTATGTTTTCAAAGCAAAATTTTTAGGTATAAGTTAAAAGTTTTAAAGTTGTTTTAAAGGTATGTTTTAGAAAATTTATTATTTTTAAATGTTTAAATTTTAAAGTAAGTATTTTTAAAATTTATTTTAGTAGTAATTGTTTAAAGGTTAATTGGTATTATGTTTTAAAAAGATAAAAATTTAGTTTTATATTTTATTAAGTAGCTTTATTTTAAATATTCTTAAAGCATATATTTTTAAATAAAGTAGTAAAGTAGTTTTAAATTTAAATGTTTAAAGTATATTTTATAATAAAGTGTTTTAAATTATTTTAAAATCAAAGGTGTTTGTACTTGGTGATTTCAGTGGAAATAGAAAATATTTGGGGAATTTATTCCGTGAGAGAAAGATGGTTTGAAACTGTTTTCAAAGGGTTGAAATGTGGAAATATATCTTGCGAAGATATTTTGAGATTAATAAATAATTTGGGAGAAATTATTATGGCTTGATGATTGTTGTGAATGTTATTTGATAGTTCAATAACCGACTATTAATATTGGCCAATGCGCTGATCATTTCGAAGAGACCCGGATCGGGATTAATTTTCCCGAAAACCACTTCGATCCGGTTTATACGTTTTCGTGAGGAAGACGAGTTTGGAGTCGAAGATGGAGCAGTGAAGTGCAAGTGCTAGTCGCTACTAATCCTGAGGGTGATTCCAAAATGGATGTAGTAGGAATAGTGCCTTCGGTTCCGTTCGGACCCGGAACAGACTTGTATGGATGAATGCTTTCAGAACATCGTCAGGAGGACGATGAGCATTCTAAGTGATTATGTGCTAAAAAGGTAACGCATAGCCTCGAGCCTCATCAACCGGGAATGGCTAAAACAGGGGAGGTGCAGAAAGGCTAAGTGGCTAGCAACCAATTAGGGTAAGGTCATCCCTGTCTAGATGTCCCTTTTTGATTTCGGCTTAGTGGGCGGTTGTTGATCCCAACCGCGGGGTGATCTTATTCGGACTATCCAGTAAGGGGTAGCTCCGGTCTTGTGTTGCAAGGGGTCGGGAGTGATCCTCGGTACTCTGATCTAGGCCAAGTACTGTGACGGGCGGTACCCCAGTAGCCCTGCCATTGTATGGAATCCAATCTCCAATAAGCGCCTGTATGGTTTTGATTGTGCCCAACTATTGCTGAAACGTGAGATGCAAGCATTTCAGCTAGATTCTATTTTACTTTCAATAGACACTATTATAATATCAGACGGATTTGATAAAAAGTGTTTTGGCTATCGTAAGGTAAAAACCCGACATGTTTATTTGTGGCGTGGTCTTACGAGATGCCTTTGATTTCAAAGGATTTGAAAACTTTAATAATTCAATTGAGTGTGTTTTCTCACGCTGGTTTTCCAGGCTGACTCGGGTGTTATTTTATTATAATGCTCGGGTCAGATCGAGTATTATAGAATACATGATATGATGTTGTGGAGCTCAGGAGACGAGCTGCATGGCAAGACGTACTTACGTACTTGATTATTATTCCGTTGTGTATTCAGTTTAGGGAGAACAGGTTATAATAACTGTCCAGTTGTGTGTTATGAATTGTGTTGTACTCTGATGATGTAATATATAAACAGATATAATTCTTTTGTTTTAAAGATTAGTCATTTATCTATTATATATTATTCCGCTGCGTTTGTGAGATTCTGATGTTGTTTCTATTTCCTTCTTCTACCTCTTCTTCTTTAAACCTAATGGTTCGTATTTTCGTTCACTTTGAGTTGATATGATGGAGAATAGTGTCGACTTAAGGGGTACGGGTTTACGGGCTATTACAGTGGTATCAGAGCGAGGTTAAGCGAGAACCTTGGCTCTGGTGGGGATTACTCATTGAAATAGAGTCCATAGTACTTTAGAATGAGTTTGAGAGTATTAATCGATATGAGCGCGTATTTGTTAGTGAGTATAAAAATTGTTTTTATATTGTGTTGACTTATCGATTGAGTGTTTATGGATTCTGGTCGATATGTGGGACGCCATGCTATCGATAGGAGTTTCTAAACACTTAAACAAGATAAACCGACACAGTATTGTTTTAAATAGGGTAAATGAAATAATTTTATCCAAATTATTTTTGTATATAAAAGAGATAATTTTCCATAAATTATTATAGTTATATATGGTTGCTTGGTTGTTAGGAAATGATAATAAATTATTATCATTATTGTGTAGAAAGTGAATAAGAGATTGAAAATTATAACCAAAATTAAGGAATAAATTTATATAACAAAATGGGATTTATGAATGTGAATTATAAATGTGATTTATAATTGAAATGATGTAAATTCTAGAGTAATGTTGAATATAGATTGAAAGAATTTAAAATTTGAAATTTTGTTAAAGCTTTAAATTCTTTTGGGTTTAAAAATGGTTTTCAAAGGTTTTGAAGAAATAATAGTGATATTATTTTGGAAATATTTTGAATTGGAAATGAAATCTAGTGAGATTTGAAATTAAAATATTTGAAAATGTTTTTAAAGAGATAAAAGCATTGAACTTTTTCGGTCGCTGGAAAATAACTTCGGAGATGACTACAACATCATCAATGTTCATTCTCGAGCTTCCAAAGGAGGAATTGCTACCTGAATGTTTTAAATTGGAATTGTTTGCAAAAGTTGGGTTTTATTTTAGAGATGCAAAGGATTTTGGATATAATTGAGTTCAAAGGTGATTTTGAAATGTTGAAGTTTTGGTTTGGTAAAATCGCTTTGATTTTCGAAATACTTAAGAGGTTGTTGGAAACTCTGGAGTTGGTTTAAATGTTTTGGAATGTTTAAGGAATTGTTTAAAATTCTGAAAGTAAATTGAAAATGTTTAAGTAATGAGTTTAAACTCTGGAAGTTTAACTAAAAGTGTTTATGGGTTATACATAGGTTTGGAAACTTATAAGTTTGGAAATTCCCTGGAGTGGAATTAACCCGTAAAAAGGTAAATAAAAGTAAGTGTGAAAACAAAATGAGTTGGAAGGTAAGCCAATTAATTGAAGTAAATTTAAAGAAGTTAGCAAATGTAATTAAATTTGGAAAACTTATAAAAGTTTAAAATTTAAATTGAATTGGAGTGTGATTAAATATAGTTAAATAAAAGTGAATTTAAAGAGAAGTTAAGGAAATTAAGTAAAATGGTTACTTAAGTAAAAAGTTATAAGTTGGAAATAAAAATTATGTATAGACAAATGAATTTACCTTTGTAAGCAAGTAAAATGAAAGCTGAATATTGGGATTAAAATTGAATTGTGTTGAATTATGTGGAATGGGAAATTAGTCAGGTTGGACTAAATAAAACAAAGTATTGAAATTAAGATTAGTAAGTACTAATTGATTTAAATGGGTAAGCAAATGAAACAGAAATGAATATTGGGTTGATATTTAATTTATATTTGCAAGTAATTGGAACTGGAATTGAATATTCAAATTCATTCTGAATTGAGTTAAGTGGAGTCGTTGAATTGATTCGAAGTGGACTAAAATAATTAAAGATTAGAAATAAAATTGTTTGAGATTTAAAATAAATTAGTAAGTGGAACTAATTTAAGGAAGGATTTATTAAATCTTGTTTGAGATGAGATGAATTGAACTCAATATTTAAAATTGGAAGGTAAATTGAATTCAAATGGAATTGTAAAGGCAAAGTGAATAGAAGCGTATATAACTTAAGTAGTGAAGTAAAAAAAGAACATGAAAAGTGTATAAATTACTTATATTTAACTTAAGAAGAAAGGGTAGAATTCTTAAGTAATACGGGTGTTGGGAAAATATATTGAATAAGCATCGGAGTGAAAATTTGATAAAATTATGTGAAATGATAAGTGTTGATAAGTGAATAGAAATCAAAATGAATGTGAATAAAAAGAGAATTTATATAGTTAATAATCAATTGAAATTTATACGTAGGATGTACGTATATTATTTATTTGCATAGCGGTTTGATCCAGATTCAAGCATAGAATTTTGAGATAGTTATATCGTTCCGAGTTGGGATTTTTCACTCGATTTTCGACGACGAACCCTGGATATGGATTTTTGATTGATTCTGGAAATTCTCTATCATAGTTATGACTATGCAAGGAGAATGACGGTTTCTGATCAAGGAACCAGATCTGAGTCCGCACTAGGAAGTCGGGTGGACAATACTAGTTCGGAAGTGAAATTGTGTGATCGAGTGAGCGATCGGATTTGATATTGCGTACGGATGATATGTGTACATCGTATGACTTAAGTAAAGAAAATATTAAAATTTTGAAAAGGAAGTGAATAAATGATTTTGAATGTTATAATTGGACATTATTGCTAGGTAGGATATACAGGTGTTTAAAAAGCAAAGGGAAATTGGTTTTGATTTCAGAAGGTAAATTTAAATGGCTCGACAAAGGTATGTATTTAATTTTCTGTATGAAATTTGATGATTTTCTGATCTAGCCACTTGATTTTTTGTTTTCTTTTGAAATCTGAGGGCCCGTAGAGGCATTTTGTAGTTGTTCCGAGCTAGCCGCGCAAAGGAAACGCTGGCGAAATTTTTCGAAAATTTAGGGAGTTAGAAAAATTTTGAGAAAATTTTGATAATTCAAGATTTGGTTTTAAATTTAAATTTGAATTGTTAAGTAATATTGTTCAGGACTTATGGATAAGTTTGAAAAGTTAGAAAGAGGGTTAGTGTGTCTTTGATAAAAAGATTTGTTTTGGCAAGTTGCTAAAAACTATTTGGATTGAGGAAATAGTTAATGGGTTATGGATCATTCTTTTTAACTAGCAATTTCGGGGACGAAATTCTTTTAAGGGGGAAGGAATGTGACGACCCAGAATTTTTGAATATTTAAAATTGGAATATTTAATTGATTTTAAATATTTAAAAGTTAATTTTTAACTTGAATTTCAAATATCACTATTTATTGGGTAATTTAATTATTAAATTAAATAATTTCAAGTTGGGTAAAATGTTGAATCGAGAGTTTTAAGCCTGTTAAAAATAATTTGAAGGCTTGGAAAATTTACATTGATAATACTTAAGGTGATAGAACTTTTAAAATTGAATTTAAAATTGTTTTGTTCTGTTTTGAAAATATATCGTTTAAATCGATATTTAAAAATAGCCTTCCGAGGCACAGTCTCGGAATTCGACGAAACCAGTTCCATTGGATCCGTAATAGTGTATTATCATATTTCAAATCTCATAGTGATTGGAGTTGTTGTGTGAGCGTACAATATATAAACACGCTGAAATTTATATTGAAATTTAATATAATAACTGGGTCCAAAAAGCTATCTTCTCCATACGATCAAATTTGGATCCAAAACCTTTTCCAGTGCGTTCGAAATAGGGGTATAACATTATAAACGCCTAGCGGCACGCCTCGATACGATGTTAAGATTTTAAACTACGTTTTCGAGACAATTTAAATTTAAATAATATTATATATATATATATATATATATATTGTACAGCTTGACCAGTCAAGTAAATTTTACATCAGAACTTTTACTCTTCACATCTGAATACTGTAGCTAACCTTCCCTTACACACATCCCTTCTTTTCTATCATTCCCTTGCTTCCTCTTTAAGATCCACACAATAGAGTAAATCATCCCAGCTTCTTCATTTTATAAATCGTTCAAAGCAAGGCATAACGAAATCTAAAAAAATGGCAGAATGAAGAATCCAAAATAAATGCGAGCTTTCCTTTCTATCTTTCACCGTTCAGTTCGCAAAACTCAAAACAAATCGAGATCGGCATCTCGAATTTCTAAAGAAATCAATGGCTGCACTCGCCTTGGTTTTTAGTCGCGTATCCCACTTCGAGCTCGCGAATCCTTTCAAATAAATCTCGATCGTGGAAGAGAGGGTCGGCGACGCGATTTGGGTGAGCATACGCTCGTGAGAGAGCCTGAATCAGGGGCGACGTGGCACTGCTTTTCGAGCGACGCGTTCGTGGTGGTCGCATACGCGAATGCAAAGGAAGGAATCTCTAAGGTGGTCGGCAAGTTCATTGTCGCGAGGTGGAGGGTTCGTCGGCAAGATAAGCGATGGATTCGTTGGGCACGGTGGTTTTCGATTTTGGGTGGTCTGCCGTTCGTCTCGGTGAACAGATCGAAAAAGAAAACATTACAGTAAGGTAACAGTTCTACTCTAATTTGATTTAATTTAATATGTATATATTTATGTATATGCATGCTGTAACTTACTGGTCATTTTAAATAAATATATTCATAACCTCTTTTATAGATTTAACGATAAATTAAACTATTTTAATTACAGACTGAATGAAGATATATTAGATCAGTAATTTATTTAAAACTGATTAATTAAAATTTATTTAGTGGTAAAGATAGATTGTTTGATTATTTCAAATGTTTATAAAAGCCATTCTGTTTTGAAATAATATACTTAGAAAATGGGAATTTTAAACTATTTAGAAGTTTATATTAAAGTATATATATATAGGTAGTTTCAAAGAAGAAAAATTAGTTTTAAATTTAATAATTAGTTAATTCAATCTATTAAATGGGGATTAATTGTTCAATTAGTTCAAATATTAATAAAATCGTATAATGTTTATTCAAGGTTTGAAATTTGAAAAGAAACAAGCTGATCTGGAATGGATTGCAAAAAAAATAAATCAAAGGTGAGTTAATCTCACTCATCTGGGTTGTTATTTAAATTTAAATAGTTAAATTTAAATTTGATTGAATGAATGAATTGATTGGATGTGATATTATATACAGTAGTGTGTATATATATATATATATCGGAGTGATTGATTTCCCGCATTATATAGCGGATGAGACCCTATGCGCCGCATAATAGCGGATGATATTTTATAATCTCATATACCGCGATATTCCACATTGAAGTGGAATTGGTATTTTATATTGTGCTAACATCTATGGATGCAGGGAAACAGGTTGGAGGGATCCAACGGGATTCCTCAAAATATTTAGATTGTTTAATATTCTGTGAGATGGTTATTTGATATTCTATGATGAATTATATTGATAATTGGAATATTGGATGCTATGGTTTGATTGAATATATTTCGGCATACTTAGTTATCAAAATTATAGATTGGATTTTTGAAAAAATAAAATAAAAGAGAGAATTTTTAAGTAAATAATTATAGAGAATTTAAATAAATTAAAGAATGAATTGGAAAAGAATAAAAGTGATTTTAAATTCTAATAAATAAATTCCGAGTATGGGAAAGGAGATTTTGAATAAAAGGGGATATAATGAAGTTTAAAACTTATGTGATATTATTTAAAGGAATAAAGAATTTATTTTCAAAAATTCAAGGTTTAAATTTATTTGAAAGGATAATGAAGGAAATTGAAAAATATATAATATGAAATTGGTATTTTCAGTTAAAATATTTTAAATCATAATTAAGAATTAAAATCTGAAGTTAATGGGTTTTGAAATAAATTGAGTAAGTAAAGGAATTTATTTCAAAATGGAGAAAATTTTGGAAATCAATTTGGAAATTGATTTGGTATTTGAAACTATGTTTTGGAAGAAAGGTAAGACTACGGAATTTATAAACTGGGTTTATAAGTGAGATAAGATATCAGTGGATATTTGGAAGTATAAATCCACGGTGGGAATTTATTAAGGGAATGGGTAAATTTGTTTAAAAATAAATAGTGATTTATTTTTAAAAGATGTGAAAGAGAAGTGTATTTCCCTGGAAAGCCAAGTACGTTTTCAAAGCAAAATTTTTAAGTATAAGTTAAAATTTTAAAGTTGTTTTAAAGGTGTGTTTTAGAAAATTTATTATTTTTAAATGTTTAAATTTTATAGTAAGTATTTTTCAAATTTATTTTAGTAGTAATTATTTAAAGGTTAATTGGTATTATGTTTTAAAAAGATAAAAATTTAGTTTTATATTTTATTAAGTAGCTTTATTTTAAATATTCTTAAAGCATATATTTTTAAATAAAGTAGTAAAGTAGTTTTAAATTTAAATGTTTAAAGTATATTTTATAATAAAGTGTTTTAAATTATTTTAAAACCTAAGGTGTTTGTACTTGGTGATTTTAGTGGAAATAGAAAATATTTGGGGAATTTATTCCGTGCGAGAAAGATGGTTTGAAACTGTTTTCAAAGGGTTGAAAGGTGGAAATATATCTTACGAAGATATTTTGAGATTAATAAATAATTTGGGAGAAATTATTATGGCTTGATGATTGTTGTGAATGTTATTTGATAGTTAAATAACCGACTATCAATATTGGCCAATGCACTGATCGTTTCGAAGAGACCGGGATCAGGATTAATTTTCCCGAAAACCACTTCGATCCGGTTTATACGTTTTCGTAAGGAAGACGAGTTTGAAGTCGAAGATGGAGCAGTGAAGTGCAAGGGATAGTCGCTACTAATCCTGAGGGTGATTCCAAAATGGATGTAGTAGGAATAATGCCTTCGGTTTCGTTCGGACCCGGAATGGACTTGTATGGATGAATGCTTTCAGAACATCGTCAGGAGGACGATGAGCATTCTAAGTGATTATGTGCTAAAAAGGTAACGCATAGCCTCGAGCCTCATCAACCGGGAATGGATAAAACAGGGAAGGTGCAGCAAGGCTAAGTGGCTAGCAACCAATTAGGGTAAGGTCATCCCTGTCTAGATGTCCCTTTTGATTTCGGCTTAGTGGGCGGTTGTTGATCCCAACCGCGGGGTGATCTTATTCGGACTATCCAGTAAGGGGTAGCTCCGGTCTTGTGTTGCAGGGGGTCGGGAGTGATCCTCGGTACTCTGATCTAGGCTAGGTACTGTGATGGGCGGTACCCCAGTAGCCCTGCCATTGTATGGAATCCAATCTCCAATAAGCGCCTGTACGGTTTTGATTGTGCCCAACTATTGCTGAAACGTGAGAAGCAAGCATTTCAGCTAGATTCTATTTTACTTTCAATAGACAATATTATAATATCAGACAGATTTGATAAAAAGTGTTTTGGCTATCGTAAGGTAAAAACCCGACATGTTTATTTGTGGCGTGGTCTTACGAGATGCCTTTGATTTCAAAGGATTTTGAAAACTTTAATAATTCAATTGAGTGTGTTTTCTCATGCTGGTTTTCCAGACTGACTCGAGTGTTATTTTATTATAATGCTCGGGTCAGACCGAGTATTATAGAATACAGGATATAATGCTATGGAGCTCAGGAGACGAGCTGGATGGCGAGACGTACTTACGTACTTGATTATTATTCCGTTGTGTATTCAGTTTAGGGAGAACAGGTATAATAACTTTCCAGTTGTGTGTTATGAATTGTGTTGTACTCTGATGATGTAATATATAAACAGATATAATTCTTTTGTTTTAAAGATTAGTCATTTATCTTTTATATATTATTCCGCTGCGTTTGTGAGATTCTGATGTTGTTTCTATTTCCTTCTTCTACCTCTTCTTCTTTAAACCTAATGGTTCGTATTTTCGTTCACTTTGATTTGATATGATGGAGAATAGTGTCGACTCAAGGGGTACGGGTTTGCGGGCTATTACAGACCCAAAACGTAACTTTAGAAATATCTAGGAGAAACATGAGAATTATATGGTATAGTGACCGTCGAAGGTGCTATACTTTACGTATAAGCTCATTTATTCTTCTAGGATGAATGATAAGGAAATCCGTCCACAAATGGTTCGAAGGTGAACTCCGCTCTTATCTTTGTTTGTTTATTTCCTAAAGAACCGGGGTTGAGTTTACCGGAAACCGTCGAAAGTTGTTTCGAAGAGACCGGGATCTGATATGTTATCCGAAAACCACTTCGATCCAACTCAAGCGTTTCGGAATGAAGACATCTTGAAGCATGGGATCAAAGTTGGAGCCATTGAAGCATGGCAACTTACAGTAGCAAGCAGCCCTTGCACTTCAATGGCTCCATCTTCGTTCCCATGCATCAAGATGTCTTCATTCCGAAACGCTTGAGTTGGATCGAAGTGGTTTTCGGATAACATATCTGATACCGGTCTCTTCGAAACAACTTTCGACAGTTTTCGGTAAACTCAACCCCGGTTCTTTAGGAAATAAACAGACAAAGATAAGAGCGGAGTTCACCTCCGAACCATTTGTGGACGGATTTCCTTATCATTCGTCCTAGAAGAACAAATGTGATTATACGTAAAGTATAGCACCTTCGACGGTCACTATACCATATAATTCTCATGTTTCTCCTAGATATTTCCAAAGTTACGTTTTGGGTCCAACTTTGATAGTCGGTTATTTACTATCAAATAATCAAACATCCAATCAGGTTTAATTTCCATATGGGATCCACTAAGCCTTTATTAATTCTCTTTAATTAATAAAACCACTTTATAAACCTGATCACAAGATCTTTTCAAAACACTATTCCCAAACCCCTTACATTTCCTTTTATACTTGGGAAACATTTATATACTTATCTAAATGTTGTAATTATATTACCAAAACATTTTACTTTTCATGCCTTAAAACAAAATCATAACTTATCTTATCAGTATAAGTATATTTACAAACTTTTTAAAGTTTTTTTCTTTCCAAATCCCATATTAAATAACCAAACATTTCTTCCAAATAAAACATTCCGCTTATCTTTTATCAAAAATTCCCTTTTTAAAAGCTCATCTCATATTTCAATTAACTTATAACTTTCAAAATAAAGTTATAACCCACTTTTATAAACCCTTAAGTTAATTTATAAACCTCTTTCCAAATCTCTGAAATGATTTATAAACTTTTTTCCTATTTTTAAAACTCTTTATAGAAACCATTCTATACTCCTTTATAAATATCATTTACAAAACATCATTTGTAAAACACCTTAATAACCCTTCCCGATAGTAAAAACACTTTCTATACACAGGTTATCATTTATAAATACCTTTATAAGAATTATATAACTTGAAACCATTTATAAACCCTTAGTCTCAAATTGATTAAACAATTTAAGTAAATTCAAAAACATACTTTATAAATTCCAAATGAGGCTTAGCAGTCCCAATGATACTAATTTAAGTTACCATTTAAATTCAATTCGATTCCCAAGTCACTTAACAATTATTTACATAAGCTACCATATATGTAAATACAGTTCATATCTAATTAGAGAATATCACGTCAATATAACTAATTGGCATATACAAGTCCAAATAACATCACAACGGGATGGTGATTTATTTGGCTAAATAGATGTCCAAACAATTCAATCAATTTACAGTAGAACGGAGATTTATTCTGATTAACACATGTCCACACAATCAAATCACTTACACTATAGTAGAATGGTGTTTTGTTCTACTAAGGGATGTCATTTAATTCTCCTAATCATATGGGTTACTTAGGAGTCCGGACAAGAGATCCTTTGGTTTGGAATCAGTTCGCTTTAAAAAGAAAATTTATTTAAAACACATTCATTTCTGTTTTAAATCACCTTTGAAAAGATTTAAATAGATTTAACCAACTTAAACCCTAATTAAATCTTAATTAACCTTAATTAAATCAAGATTAAATCATAACTAAATTCTAACTAGTCTTAAATACTTGATTAAGTACTAATTAACTTCCTAATGCAACTTGGTTAAGGTTAAATCAAATTGTTTAAAAGTTTAACCCTAATTAATCAAATATTAATTAAATAATTCATTAATTAAATAGTAATTAATTAACCATTAATCTTAATTAAATAATTATTAATCACTTAATTCCTTCTTAAACACATTAATCACTAATTAAAACTTCATTAATTAATTAGCAGTCATTAACTTTACTTAGGTGATGATTAACCTCTAATCACCTTCTTAATTACCAATTACCTTTTAATTAACTAATTAATTAATTAACTAAATTAAAAACTTAATTACTTTTTAATGTTAATTATTATGTTTGAAAAACTTTGTAAACTAATTTCAAAATAAAACAATTTGAAATAGAAATTCAAACTTTTGTCAAACTGCATTCATAGCGACTGTCGCTATGAGTGTAGTTTGCTCTAACCCACCTTTAAGCGAAGCCACTTTACTAAGACATACTATTTCATGATTGAAACATACCTTAGTAAATTTTCACACTTTAAAACCAATTACGCAAACTTTAACCAAAATCTAAACTTTAAACTCTTGAAACGAGTTTGATTTCAAATCCGACCTCAAATCCGTTGTGACTACATACAAAGTTTCAACTTTGTTTTCAACCCATCATGACTATAGTCAAGTTCATCATCAACCTGTTATATCCACACATCACATTCATACAACAAATTGTATACATATACCAATATATATATAACTTTGCAATAACACATCCATTCGAGTGCTAATACTAACCCATACATTAGCGCTTATCATCACATTTCAGACATGGCAAGATCCATCATATATATAATATACGTATAGCTAAGGATTAACACAACATATAAAGGAAATTTCTTTCCAAAAGATTAGGAATATACTCACCAAACTTCCGCAAAAGCTACCCGAACTTAAGCTAAACTTGCCAACGATTCACTAGCTTTGAAGAATGAAGGCTTTAGGTGCTTGCAACCCTCAAAATGGGCTCGGCATAGGTGTATGTAGCCTCGGCCAGAGGTGTGGGGGTGATGTGGGGTAGTAGCTTGAAGGTAGAGGAGCTTCGGGTTATCATCGATTTGTCGAAAAATGAACCCAAAATTAGGTCATTTTTCCACTAGTTTTTGGGAAACCAACTCACGGAATTTGGAAAAGTAGTCGAAAGAAAAGTTGTAGAAATTTCTTTCCTTATCATTTCAAAAAATGATTCACTCATTTTAAATTTGTTTTGAAGAAGTTATGATCAAAAAAAGAAGGGTAATTTTTGGACTTGAAATTCTGGGTGAAAAATTGCTTTGCAAGGATTGGGTATTTTGATAGCTATGGTCGAATTTAGAAAAAGTGGTTAACTAGAATGTTGTAACCACTGGAATTTCAGGTGATTTGGAAAAAACAAGATCACCATCTAAGGTCGGAATGAAGAATTTATGGTAGGAGAAAGAAGTGGTAAAAATGAGAGGAAATTGGAGCTATTTATAAGCAATTCTTCCTATGTCATCATTATGTAAAATCAAATCAACATCTTTTCCTCCCTCTTATACATTACATCTACTCTCTAGTCACCTCATCCATGTAATTATGGCTAATGATGATTCATTAAAAATATATTCAAGATGTGATAATACTTATATATATATACTTATATTTATATAAAATGTTTATTATTTTTAATCTACGAGTTGTCACATCACTTGTTATTTAAAATTAATTATAAGATAATATTCTTAAGTATATGATTATCTAGTTAATTAACTCTTATATATGTGTATATATGGTGCACAAAAACGAACAACGTTCCCGACAACTTTCAAGTGTCGAAAGGTCGAAATTTCGGAAAACGTTCTTCGGTCACATTTTCTGTTTTTCTACGAACTATTTAATTTGTTAAGAAAAATTTGAAAATGATTTTACCATCATTATTAATTAATTAAAATGAGTTTATTTTCATTATAAAACCTATATATTGAATATTTAAAATCAATTAAATATTCACTAATCAAAGCAGTGAAATTCCGGATCATTATATTTTCCCTCCCTTAAAAGAATTCCATCCCCGAAATTAAACCTCGACCTACCCCAGAAAGCACTTAACACTATACATCAGCTTGTATGTTGTACATAGATCATTCTTTTGCAAAATTTGATTCGATCTCAACTCGAATACATACCTTTCCCTCCGAACAAGTATCGCTCACCCGATTCTCTAGTGCGGACTCCTATCAAGTTCCTTCATTTGGAACCTCTATCCTTCTTACATAGTTGTAACTATGATAGAAAATATTGAACCCACACCAAGAACCCACATCAAGTGCTCACCGTCAAATGTCGAGTAATAGATACTTATTCGGAACGGTGCAACACCTCAAAGCCATGTACTCGAATCTTGGATCGCTCTATATAGAAAGAGAAATGATCTACGTCCAATTTGCGCACTTAACTAATTGGTTCTCCCTAATACCAACTGTATTTCCACCAAATTATTTATGAAAACATTTCATAAACAACATTGGTTTAACTTGGATAATACTCCACTACAACCTAAGAGTATATACCTTATATTGATTCCACTATTTCATTTTGCCTTTTATTTTCCTAAGAAAACTCAAGGTCCAAACACCCGGCTTTTATTCAAAACTTTTCCAAATAAAACTCTATATTTCAATCACATAAAATATATATTTATAGCCCGAGTTACTCCAAAATGATACTAAGGAACTGGTACTACCAAACATTATCATACATTCCCTTACCAAGAAGGGTAATACTCAAGAGAAGTGTTTACCATCTGAGCGCATCCCTTCCCCAATTTTAAGTTAATTTTGAGCCGCTCGAACTAGTTAACTTAAAAATATTTCTTTATGTCAAAATCTCATTTTTGGAATAATACTTTACATTTTCCAACAACATTTATCACCACCTCACTTTGGGTTCGTTTGGGTTAAACTTGTTTCTATCGTACAATGATAAAGAAATTAATTAACTAATTTCCTCACAACGTTCACCTAGGCAAACATCTGCTCGTCACTTAGAAGATTATTCTGATCAACACAAAACAATCAAGACTTGTTCCCCGTACCAATCCCAAGAAAACACTCCTTAACATTTTCATTCCAAAATTTCATACTTGAACCAAATTGGTTTCAAATATTATTATTACTATTTTCCCAAAACCTTGAAAATCATTTTTCAAAGTCACCGGGATTTAGGTTCTCAAGTTTTCCACCTAAATTTCTTCCAACTTAAATGATTCATTTTTATAAACTCATTTTATAAATCACTTCTATTGAACCATTTTTAAATATTTATCCCAAAATATTCTAACTTTGAAATCAAATTCTACCTCAACATTAACATCGAACGCCTTTTAGTCAAACTATGAAACTTAATTCACAAGGTGTTCGTTTCCATATTTTTCCCAATCCTTATCTACCCAACCCATATCTTAAAAAGGGAACATATTAACAATTGTCAATGCTCAACTAGATGAGCATGATTAAACAAACCCTAAGTGATAATAATGATAACATATTATTATCTTCTAACACCTCAACCAACTATGTTACACTATTTGTGAAAATCATTCTTTTATATATAAAATATATCCTTGGTAAAATTATTTTATTTACCTAATTCCAAAACAATACTGTGTCGATTTTCCTAGTTTAAGTGTTTAGAAACCCCTATCGGTACAATTGTACACCCTGTATCGACCAGAGTTTATCAAGGACTAAATCGATAAATCAACAAAATATAAAACATTTCATAATCACTAACAAATACGCATTCATATATATACACTCAAACTAATTCTAGGTTGTCAATTACCCTATCTCTAATGAGTTAATCCCACCATAGCCAAGGTTCTCGCTTAACCTTCGGATTTGGTACCAAATGTAACGACCGTAGGCTTTTCAACCATCCGGTAGTGACGACCGGTAGGCTTTTCAACCATCACAGCCCCACCGTGGCATACATTGGTACCTCGAATCTGCTTTAAGGCCAGCTTCGCGACTATAATTAAGCATATAGCAAACCATCCCATCAAGGCCTTATACTACATCTCCGGGACAGGTAGGGGTAAGAATCTCTTGCTCGCCACCAAACAGAAAGCGAGAACCCCTATCACGTTAATCAAAGCCCGGTCCGTTACATAGCAGTTGCTATAAAGCCATTCAATCTACAGATTTTAGAGGTGCAAATTACAGGCTTACCTAACTACAAAGAGAATTTCTGAGCAATAAAATTATTTGTGCTCAATAAGAACAAAAAAATACAGGAAACACGCAAATTGATCTTCAAACTCTATGCTAATTCTTCTACATCACGCTCTAAAGCAATTGATATAAAAGAAGCATAACTTTTCTTTGACAACACAATAGAGCAGTAAAGTTTAAAAACGATATTCTCACAACTGGATACTACAGACCCTGTAAATTTAAGGATTCAATATTTTTTTTGACTATTTAAATTCTATAGAATCAAAAATAATAAAGTTGCAGAGATGAAAGCTGAATTGATAGTCTAGGAAATGATTTCTATTTATCAGCAACATCTTATTGACTAAAGTAAATTGCTTCTATACTTCAAGCAGTTGGAAGACATATATGCAATCTACCTCTTTGAGAATAACTAACTCTCAAAAAATAGGAGACTATGAATTTTAGCTTTTATATCTAGAATTAAAATTTATAAAAAAACACATTCGTAAAGGCCCGCTTCATTGAGTTATGTGAATACACGCCACTTGAACAGTTCATTGCCTGCATCCTTGAAATCTACGAAGACAAGGTTTTAGAATATGGAAACTAATTCCAATCTATATTCATGTTCAGAATATGGACTATTTGGGAAAACAGACATTACATCCATTTCTTTCCATCAATAAAGATTTGGGAACTCTACGGAGTTACAGAAAATCTACAACATGAAATTATTAAATTTAGTAAAAATGATTTTCTTAAAGAAAAGGAAATGCTCCTAGCAGCATGAGAATTTTTTATCGAAGCTATTAAGAATAGAACATACTCCATTTGCAAAAGTAAGAAAATCTTCATTTTTAACTGCCTATCAAACTTTGAGAAAGAACAAAACCGAAAAACTAAGGTAGCGTTTGGTTTAAAATGAGTTTTGAGTTTGAGTTTTCAACATTAATTACAAAATACGAGAGAAGTAAGGAGACGATGAATAAAATAAAAGGAAGACACGGAGGGGACCACGGAGGGGATGGAGGAATGATATAAGAATAAATTATTTCTTGTGCTTCTTTTATTACTCAAAACATGAAAAATAAAAAATAAAAGTTGTTTTCTATTTTGTACGTTAACTTTGTTTTCTAAATTGGTCGTTCTCCATAATATACATGCGTCGTGCACAACTTTGTATAGACGAAAACACAAAACTAAAAAGATCAAACCAAATACTATCTAAAGTCCTACAGTTCTTGGGATAACTAAGGCTTGATAAGTAGGAGTAATTGCAAAAGAAGAATACTTTGAACAACAAGACCAAGAAGGATGTGAAATCCCCATGCAAACATGATTGGGAATAATTAGCTGGATGATGAGGCAATTACTGCTCTTGAATTTGCTGAATAGATGCATAGGCTGTTCTACACACCATAAAGGAGATACCTAATGCACATAGGAAGGATGATAGCGAACAAACTTTAAATTAAAGGAGACACATCACTTAAATAATGCAGGCATGTTTAATATCTACCCATTTTACACCACATACCTGCCTAATGAATTTTATACTTACTACACTAGGAGGGACATGCCTTAAACCTATTAAATAACAGAGGCACGACCTAGTTGAACTTCTGAAGCTAAGGCCTTCCTCTTCCACTGAAGAAAGGAGAAAATTTTGTATTAAAAGTTTGTTTAAGTTTATTACCATTGTGGTTAGCTATATTGTAATATTATCTACTACTTAAGAGGATAGAATATTGGTATCAGAGGCCAACATTGTGGTATTTATTATAAGTTTTCTTTTGCATGTTTTGATATATTATGTATTATTCCATAATAACCAAATGGAATTTCAATTAGGGGAAATAATTTTAAAGGACAAAGTAAAGTAAATAATTGCTCAGAAGGACACGTGCAAAAAAATTTTACCGTAAGGAAAAAGCCCAAAGCCCAGATACAAATTAAAACAAAACAAAGAATTCTGCTCGTCTCCTCCTTCTCGCTTTCACTCAGAAATCAACGAACTTTGTTTTAAAAATAAAATTAAATCAAAACAAATCGATTTCTTGTTCAATTGCTCAGAAGCAAAATCAATTTCCACAGTCTCCCCAAAACCAAAATCACTTTCCCAAAACCAAAATTACAATTTCCAATTTCTTTGAGTCTGTGTTTGATGTCACGGTTGTGGTTGGTGTTTTGCAGGAGGCGGTGAGGAGAAAATTTTGATTAGGTCGCGGTTTGGTCGAGGTTGAGGTCGCGAGTTGTTGGCGATGTTGGTCGAGGAAGGTGGATTGGAGTCAGGCCATGGCAGATGAGTTGGGTTTTTAGGCAGTGAAGCCAGAGAAGCAATTTGTTGTATATGCAGAAAGGTTGAGCAACCTACTTGAAAAAGATGATTCATAACAAAATATTGAAAAATATTATCTTTCAATTTCAAAAACAGTTAGTTCAGAAATAAACAGTTACTACAGGAAGAAAATTGATGCCTACATAAAAGAAACTGATACCTACAGAAACAAAACTGATACCCACATAAGAGAAACTGATACCTACAAAAACAAAACTGATACCTACATAAAAGAAACTGATACCTACAGAAACAAAACTGATACCCACATAAGAGAAACTGATACCTACAAAAACAAAACTGATACCTACATAAAAGAAACTGATACCTACAGAAACAAAACTGACACCTACAAAAACAAAAAAGATAACTACATAATAAAAAATAAAACAAATTATTTAGCAAATATATCTTAAAGTAATAGCTACAAATGCAAAAATTCATACACAAATCGATACTAAGTGTGGTAGTAAAACTGTTAAATATTTTAATTCAAAGCGTACTATATGCTTGTACCATTAAATTTGATGTTTCACAATTAAATTTGATGGTTGTAAAAGTAATGTAATTCTGTTGAAATTTGTACTTGTGAAGTAATGATGTTCTGTTGCAATTTGATACTTATGAAGTAATGATGTTATGTTCTTAAAACAAAGCTGCTCTTACTTGTAAAAACATACACCAGAACTAATACTGTAAAAACATTTAACTGATACTAAAACTGAATACATCCACTTACAATAAACTGAACACAAATTAATAACAAATTCCATTTATAACAAATTCCATGCTATACTGAATACAAATTAATAACAAAAGGTCCAATTACAATAAACCACCAAAACAAGTCACACATCCACTTATTAATCTGAACAAATTCAAAATGAAAAATCATATCCTCTTCGAAGCTTGACAATTCCATTTATTATAACCAAGCTGCTTTGCACTCGCCACATCTATTATGCTTGTTCTGAAAATATGAAAATCCTCCTTTAGACTTAGCTGATGGTCTACCTGCGCCACATTATCACCAATGCCAAAAAAAACATTAGTAAAAACATGTTCAGTTTAGAACATTAGTTTTTCCATTTTAGAAAAATGATACCCAAGGTATACAAAACTGATACCTAGTTACTGATAATCAAAAAAAATTATACTAAGAAAAAATAAAAATGATACCAAAAAACTGATCCTAAGATATGATACTTTTTCACTCTATCACAAGCTTATATACAACCCAATCAATGATACTTTTCCAATCATCACAAGCGTATATCTCATTCTTCAAATCATACAAAGAGCAATCAATAGACATCCAGTGCTAAAAGTGTTATTATTCAACACAAGCAGACAAAGAAGATTGTTATCCCCAATGAAAATAAAAAATAAAAAATAAACATTAGTAAAAATATGTTCAATGTAGAACATTAATTATTCAATTTCACAAAACTGATACCTACCGTATACAAAATTGATACCTAGTTACTGATAATAAACAAAATGATAAAGAAAAAAATAAAAATGAAACCCAAAAACTGAACATAAAATATGATATTTTTCCACTCTATCACAACTTTATATACAACCCAAATAACTTTGTATCAAAACTTTGAAAAAAAACGAGATCACGGTAGAAATATGAAAAGAAAGAGGTCGACAAACGCGCATGAGAAAAATATAATAGATGAACTATAATTTTCAGAAGAATGAAATTGAAATGACCAAACAAGGTTGATCGATATTTTGATTGCGAGAGTAAACTGGATCGCGATAGAAAAATTTGATCGAAACGAAGAAGAAGAAGAAGAGGAAGAAGCGCGTGAAAGTGAGCTGGAAGGAAAATACATGCGTGTGTCTTTGTGAGAAAATAATTAGTGGGCTGTCCTTACGGTAAAAAAAGCCCTAAAAATTGTCCTTGAGGAAAATTTCCTGTTTCAATTATTAGATCAAAAAATAACTTAGTGTTGCGGTATCTTTTAAGTCTAATATATATTACTACAAAAAAGGCATGTCCTAGAGAATTTAACTTTTCCCCTTTTAGGGAGTATAGCCTTAAAAGTCAGTGGTATAATTTTGATGTGATTATACATTTGTTAGTGGTATAAGTCATATATACTCCGTGAAAACTAGACTGGACCCTTTCAATAAAATAAAAATAACAAGATTCTAAATGGTCATAAAGAAATCAAATTGAATAATGAAATTAAAAGGGGATTTAAATCACAAAACTATAGATGTAATCTGGTAAAAGGGAATCAAACTGTACCTAATTGTCCACAATCACAGTTGATAAATGTAGGGAAAAAAGCTTTGTAAGCCAATGGACGTACCGGTGTATGTGCCTGAGATATCACTATTAATCAACACCGTAGTCAATCATAATAGTCCAAAACATTAACCTAAATTATCTTATTTGTATAAAGTAAGAGGCTACCCTTAATTAATACGAGAATCTCTACCTTCTTTGGTAGCCTTAAAATTTTTGTATTAGGTTAAAAGATAAAAACAAATTCAATGTAAAAGATATGACCACGATGTAGTCAAAATTCAACGAAATTTTTTGCTGAGTCAAAATTTAAGGCATATTTTGCTAATGTGAAATTCAGTAATATGCAAATAGAATCGAATATAAAAGTGAATTAGTTATGGTATAATGGAGTTACTCGTGGTACAAAATTCCAAAAAAAATAGACCGGAGGAAATAGTTTAAGTTTTTTTTGAATGAAGTACACGGGCCAAAAGTTTTGCCAGAAATACAGGTGAAAATTGGGGTGAACTCGGGCGGTGAAGGCTACGAGCGTAGGTGGCGACGAGATCGACATATACTGGTGGTGGTGGCGGCAACGGCGATGGTACTATGAAAATAGATGTTATTTTAGTTTATCTAATGCTAGTTTAATCTAGCAATTTGTTAATCTGATGCTAGTTTAATTTAGCATTTTGTTCATTTGATGCTAGTAATGTTATTTTAGTTTAATTTAGCATTCTTATCATCTAATGCTAGTAATGATATTTCAATTCATCCAATGCTAGTTTAATTTAGTATTCTGTTCATCTGATGCTAGTTTTGAATAGTTTTTTGTTTATCTGATGATAGTTTAATTTAGCATTTTTTTGATATTTTTAGTCATTATCGATGTTGGATTATGGATTAAGGTTTTGGTGTAGTGCGGTGGTGCGTCATGGCAACAAAATCGGGTGACTTTTAGGGCTTGGTTGAAATTGGCTGGTGAACTCTAGCGTTGCAATGAAATCATGCATTGGTGATAGATTAGCGAAAAGATGATGTAACGACCAATAAATTAATAGATAATTAGTTGAAGAAATTAATTATGAAAACACATGTTAATTGATTTAGTTAAGGAATTAAATAAGAGGATGAATAAATTAAACAAAGTAAATAATTACGGACATTTATGTACAAATTACATATACGGGATTAAATTAAAAGAAGGAAATCATTAAATGAAAATTTAGGGTATCTAATTAAATGAGATACAATTATTTGGCTATAAATATGCAAGAAGAAGATTTGATGATTGCACAAAGGAGTTCTTATTTTAAAGGAAATTGAGTATAATTAAATTTGGCTATATACAATAGGAAACAATTTAAATACATGAATGGAAAATAATTAAATGCGACCATTATGAGGAAATCAACTTAATATTTAAATATAGATGATCTTGCAAAGGAGGAAATAAATTAATATAATAAGGAAGCAAATCAAATCTCTAATTATGTAATACCATCAAACATATCTTCCTCCTAATTTTCATTCATTCTCTTCAAATTAAAACTAAATAAAAACCAAGTCAACCGTTATTATTAAGAAAAATGAAGAAGAAGGAAAAGAGAAAAAGGCTAAGAAAAATTAAGAAGAGTAAATAATCTGGCAAATCCAAAGACTTAGCTAAGTAATATCATTTATTTTAGGTTGTTTTCACCTATAGTGATTGTGGTTTAGTTATTTTATGTTGAAATTTCGATAATATGTGCTTCTAATTATTAAATCAAGACTAAATGAAAGTTTTGGTTTGAAATAGCCTTACTTGGGATGTTTTGGTACGATACCCTACTCTAATGATTTTGAAATACCACGAAAAATCAATATAATGGATAAAATATGTTTTTAAATGAGTTTTTGATTTGAAGAATTTTCTAACTTAAAATAATTAGTTTTGAAATTTTGAAGCAATCCATGCATCAAAATCAATAAGGGAAAATGGAAACATAGTAGAAATGTTGATAAAATGTGTTAAAATAGATATTTTTTTGAATTTCTGTAAATTTATAAGTATTTCTCTAATTAAGAATAATTATTTTGAAAGCTAAATTGGAACGTCAAAACTAAATAATAAGGCAATCGAAACATAATTATGCAGTAAATTTCCACTACAAGACACACAGTGTATTCCAACGGAGCCTTCCAACGGCCTCCAACGTCTTTGACCAACGTCTTCCAACGTCCAGTGTTTTCTTGTATATTTTATTAGTTAAAAACTGTAGGACGTTGGTAGACGTTGGCGTTGCTAGACGTTGGTGGCCGTTGAATGACGTTGGAAATCCGCGAGCAAAACAGAAGCCCAGATTCTTCTTCCCCATTCGGCTGTAACATTCCCCCCCCCCCCCCCAATTCCCAAATTTGCTCTGATTCCGACCCCCCCCCCCCCCCCCCCCCCGCTGCTCCGACGATCAACGGCTCCTCCTCCGACTCCAAGCCTCCCTCTCGTCCTCTCTAACTCCGTAATCTCTCAAGAAAAGATATAAACCCTAATCTCTATATTTAATTAAATTTGTTAAATTAGTGTATTAAATGTTTGTATTGCCTTATTGTATGTATAATCTAGTTTATTGAGGCATAATTTATGTTATTAACTTATGTATTGCAAGATTATATATATTTAAGTTTGTGTTAACAATAGAATAATGTGCATACAATTAGTTTTAGGTTTGTTTGGAAACATTAGTTGTTAGTGAGCATACAATTAGTTTATGTATTTTAGAAAATTTCAAAAACGATATTTTATATTCATGAAACCCTTAGAGTGTATTTCGGCCCCGTCTGATAAGTATTGTATATGACCGTTATGTGGATATTCGTTTTTTAACAGAACAGACATCTATATTCATCGTATACAATATTTGTTGGATTTGTCCCTGTATTGGACAAGTTACGAACACAATAACGTAATTAAATCTCATAAAACATTTCATTTTAAATGGTTCATAGAATTTCGACAGCGCTTCCTTTATGTTCCCCGTGTACACGCAAATGTGTACTGTTCAGGGAACTAAAGTGTAGTGCTGCCGAAATTTTGTTGAATCGTTTAAATTGAAATGATTTACGCGATTTAATTACATTATTGTATTTGTAATGGGAGGTAGGATGACCCATCGACAAAGTGTCAATGATCTATTAATATAAAATTCACCAATAATATTGTTTCAATAAAATGTCAATTTTTTAAATTTATATTGTACTTTTTAATTATATACGTAGGTAAATGGACAATTATTTTACTGATCGAAGATGGATGTACAAAAAAAGAAGGGTCGAAAATGGAGGCTCAATAAGTGAACAGTTTAATAACGATGTTCGCGTATTTATTGATTTCGCTTTAAGTAATAACAGAAACGACGAAGAAATCCGTTGTCCATGTACTAAATGCAAAATGTTAAAGCATTTGATACCAGAAATGGTTAGAGTTCATTTGCATCAATACGTTTTCGTGCCGAACTATTTGGTTTGGGATCGTCATGGAGAACCGTTAGCATCTAATCATGTACAAGCTGAGGAGGTAGTGTGTACTGAAATTGATACGACGAATCTCGTAGAACATATGGTTGAAGATGTTGCACGGTCAATGTTTCATGTTCCTCAATTAATTGATGATGATGGTAATGCTGAAGAAGAACCAAATATTGGGGCAAAAAAAAATATGATTTATTAGATGTCGCAAAGAAACCCCTTTGGGAAGGCTGCACAAGCAGAACCCAATTATCAGTAACTGCTGAATACATTGCGATGAAATCTAAATACAACTTCACAGAAGCTGGATTTATAGCTGTTGTACAAGCTGCTAAACGGCATATCAAAGGTAAGTATTAAATTTCAAAATTAAATTTCATTTTCGTACAATCTACTCTGAAAATATATAGTAGTCATGTAATATTAAATGTTTGTTCTCTATTTAAACACAGTGGTTTCTCTTTGGAGCCGACTCAAGTAGTTCTGTCTATATCTCGATGGGCGTACATGGGTCGTATGATCGAATGTTGGCCTAAGTGGACATTGATTCCAGATAATGTTAAAGCGACTATTTGGCAGGATTTTTTGGTATGTCACTTTATATATTAGGAACATGTTATATCAATTCATGTTTACATTATTTACAAAAGCTGTATAACTCTTATTTTGTAAAACGTGCAGGCGGAAGTGGACCTTCAGGACACTAATATTTCAGTCGTATATTGCCACTGGTGCAGCAAAGAACTACCGAGAAACAGTAAACAACTTAAAAACAGCGGGAAAGAAGCCTCAGTGGATGATCGCAGCTGTGTGGGATGATTTTGTGACATGGTGGGGAAACGAGGAGTTTCAGGTAAATTTATCACATGTTTAATTTAAATTCTTCTACGCAAATACTAACTAGAAATGTTAAACAATTTTTGTTTTTAAATTAAATTTACAGAGGCGGTCGGAGAGGAACTCAGCCAATAGGAGCAAGAACCCTGTCACACATCATGGTGGTTCCAAGTCATTTTTGCATCACCGAGAGGACTTGGTATATTTATTAATTATGATAATAATTTAAAGATTTTAAGTTCTAAGTTGTAGATAATGTAACAATATATATATATATATATATAATATGTATATAGACATATTTCAGGAGAGACAGCGTGGTGGTGCTTCTGTGAGTTACTGGGATGTTTTCACACATACTCATGCGTTGAGCCAGGTCGACGAAGCAGGCACCGTTTCATACTCCTGGGATCACGATGCCAAAGCGCAGTCCGCATATGTAAGTAACATAATGACTTAACACTTATATAAGTTAATTAAAATAATGTTATCTAAATTCAACTTATTTTGCATAATAGCAAAAGTTTCAACAAGCACGGACTTCCATTCTCGAGGGCTCTGGGCGCGACGAGTTGACCGTCGATGAGGAGGACGCTATTTTTGAGTCTGTCATGGATCCAGCGGCACATGGCAGACGCTATGGTTTTGGGAATTAATCGATAATAACTTTAACTTAAATTTTAAAATAATTATTTTGAACCAACTATTGCGCATTGTGATGGATTATAGTAAACACGAATTACAATTATTAAACACTGATAATTTAAATTTTATTTACAGGCTAAGACGGCTCAGATTGAGTATCAGAGGGCTCAAGATAAGGAGGAGATTGCACAGCTCAGAGCCTAGGTCGCCGCGCTCGAGGAATGCAATATCTGCACCGAAGCCAAGACGGAGGAGCTGAATAGGTGTCTTACGGAGTTTATGGAGCAATACGGCCGGTTTTCGTCTTCTGGTGGTTCTGGAGGAGAGTGATTTCAGGTATGATTTGATTTGTTTTTCTATGGACATGTATATTTGGAGAGTGTGAGGATTTGATACATTCTAATGTTTTGGATGTTGTTTTGGATGTGATTTTTGAGATGTTGACGTAGTAGTTTGGATATTGTTGGATTGGACGTTTTGTTGGATGTTGATGTTGGATGGTTTATGTTGTTTATATTGATTTGTATTGTGTATATTGATTAGTATATATGCTTATTACTTGGATTTACTATTATGATTGATTATATGTGAGATATGCTGTTGTATATGTGCTCGAAATTGAGCTTTTATGAGATATACGATGTTGGAGGTGGCTGGAAGCATGCATTGTTGGTTCTGTAAAAAAACACCCAGATTTCCAACGTCTTCCAACGTCCACCAACGGTTTACTGGCACATTTATTCCAACGTCTTACAACGTCCTCCATCGGATCTTCCAACATCTTCCAACGTCTATTTGGTCAACATCTTCTTCCATGTGGACAACCTGAACGTTGGAAGACGTTGGTATATGGGCGTTGGGTCCGTTGGTAGACATTGGAGGCCATTGAAATGTATATCAACGGCGTTTCCAACGTCCATCAACGGCTTTCCAACGGCCGCCAACGTCTGGCCGCCGTTGGAATGCACTGTGTGTCTTGTAGTGTTCATGATAATGTAATAAGGGGACAAGATCATATAAAAGTGCTGTAAAAATAAATAAAGGACACTTTCACTAACTAAAAGAGGAGGCATGGAAAGTAATGAAGCGACACGTGGAAAGCTTTGATTGAATGTGTAGATGTGGGCGATTAATATTGCATGCTTTGATACGTGTATTTAAAGAAGAAACTAGGCCAAAGGTGATATGTCGGGAGTATAACACCAAAGACATAAAATAAGCTAGGAAATTCTAAAAGAAGTTCTAAGTTAATAAACTAAGTAAGAATACAACCTAAGGAGATGGCCAGAGGTTCAAGATATGGATGTCATACAAAGGAATTCTCAACAAAAATAAATAAACTAGGCTTTCCTAGGATGAGACTCGAGGATAGTGATTCGATAGTAGAGACTTATGGGGAGAGCCAATGCCGAGACCATTAAGATAGTCAAAGGTAGGCTACGAGCCTAACGAAGCTAAAAAATAGCTAAATCTGAAACTTATAAATGAATGATTTGGTGAAGTTTGAAAACTAAAGATAACTAAGAAATAAATAAGTAAGAAGAACCTACCAATAATGTGGATTTGGAAGGGCTATTGTGACGTTGAGTGGGGGTGCTACTCGAATGCACCTACTTCAAGAGGTTGGGTTCGAAATTGACTTCCAAAAGGAGGTGGGATGTCCAGGTGAGTTATACGCTTTTGTAAGAATGTTTTTAACTCTTATATGGGTTTATGCTTGAAGAAAAAGATAAAGAAACTACATAGGTTTGTACTTTGCAACATAAAACTTAAAGAACCGTGATTGCTCAGGGTTGCACTTTGTAGTATAACACTTAAAGAACCGAGATTACTTAAGGCTATACTTTGCAGTGTAAACTTAAAGAAAAAAAGACTGCTTAGGGTTGTACCTTGCAGTATAAGACTAACTAGTGTGTTAACGAGACCAAAAGGGGTTGCACCTTTCGGTATAGAAGTTGTAATAAACAAAAACAAAGACAGTTTCTTAGATAATATTTCTGAACCTGAATATAGTCCCAGTTTGAGTATTGTGTTTGAGACCCTAAATCTAATATGGCATTGGGTATAGTTTGGTTGAGACATGTTTATGTATGTTTAAGTGAACATATATATTGCTATGGCTTATGACTTGTAATAAACTTATATTGATTGTGTAACCAAAGCTAGTGTGGGGAAGACCCATTTCGTGCTTTAGTGGCGTGGTCCTACTAGTGAAGGAACATAGATGGGAAATAATATTATTCATACTAGACTAATGTTTGACCCATGTGTTTGTTATTTTCCCCTATAAACCCATGGGTACTCAATTGAGTAGGTTGAGCTTATATGTTTCCAAATTTCAGTTATTAGCCAAAGATAGGCCTTTTACCAGGACTATGTTGAAGACGAAGATGGGCATGTGACCTTATTATCATTTGTAGTAGCTT
Source organism: Allium fistulosum (assembly GCA_030737815.1). Lineage (NCBI taxonomy): Eukaryota > Viridiplantae > Streptophyta > Magnoliopsida > Asparagales > Amaryllidaceae > Allium > Allium fistulosum. The sequence goes on from JASFAW010000015.1 coordinate 8,239,687, forward strand.
AAGTTCTGTTGTGTAATGTAAAAATTATTTGAGTCCACGAGACTACAAGGGTTCAACATCTTCATATTTCGAAACTTTGATGCTACCATGTAATATTTATATTTTACCCTTGCGTGTGCATGATTTGAGATTTAGAGTATGTACAGATAATTATTTATGATGAAATTAATTTAATTTCTCTGTTTGTTTAAACCATTGAAATTTTTTATAATGATCTTATTCTATCGCTGAAAGGTAATTCCAAGACGACTGAAGCATATTGGGATTCCATCTTTGGGTTTTGGAATGGGTGATGGTATAGTTTGGCATGAAATTTTAGGTTAGGGGACACTTAAGTAAAACAAAGGTAGATTAGTTAAGTACTTTGTAGAAAAATGAACACCATGGGCGAGGGTATAAGCTATTATACATAACGTACTTATATTTTGCTATATATATATGTGTGTGTGTGTGTGTGTGTATGTGTGTGGATATATCTATCCTTCTATTATTGTTTCACTCTCTTTCTTTCCATTTCTAATGAAGACTTACTTACTAGAAAAGCAAGATGGAAATAAGAAGTTGATGGGTTATTGTAGAGCAAACGCAAGAAGGGAGAACGAAAGTACATATACTATTGGGGGAAACGAAGGTGAACCACGAGTGGTTGAAAATGAAGCCGCTCCATCGAATAGTGCTTTGGATATGGACATGAATCCCTTGTTTTGTCAATTTATGTGCAAATAATGCAGGATATTATGTTGGAGGCCCTTAAGCCAAGGCCTACAATAAGAGAGGGTATTTCTAAGATGAACCAAGACTACCAAAATTTAGGAGTAAAGATGTCTATGAGGATGGAGCCTGCGGTTGAAGTGATGAATTGTTTAAGAGTTTGTGAGTGTACCTTCGAAGACCTTGGATTGAATGATAGGCAAAGGAGAAGGCTGGTTTCAAGGAAATTGCATGAATATGCATTAGATTGGTGGGAAATGGTGATTACCAAGACCCTTAAGGGGGATATCACTTCGAATCAGTTTAAGGAAAGCTTTTAGACTCAGTTTATATCTATGTCTCAAAGGAGTGTGTTTATACAGAAGTTTTATGACTTGAAGCAAGGATACCTTTTAGTGGAAGGATACATTCAAAATTCTAATTCCTTGGCTAAATATGATCGATAGATAAATAATACGTTGCTGAAGAAAAATGAGAAGCTCATTTGGGGTTTGAAGTAGGGTCTTGAACACAAGGTGATGGAGCATTTGATATCTCCTTTTAAATTCATTGTGGATATGTCCCAAAGGTATGATGGGATGTATCAAGAGAAGAGGAGGGTTGAGACAAAGTCCAAGGTCATGGAATAGAATAAGTTCATTCCTTATACTAAGGGCAAGAAGACGTCACCTAAGGGCCTGAATGTAGAGACTTTTATGGCCAAAATGCTTATTTTAATTATGCGCAGAAGGGGCATTATGCATCTAAATGTCCACCACCGAGAGTTAAGGGAAAGATGAAGTGTTTCAACTATGACAACGTAGGGCATCAAAAGAAGGACTGTCCAGAGTTGTGGGCTAAAGTATTTCCTTTTGGGGACCAAGGGAAGGACCGTCCATCGAAGAGAAAGGAAAGGGCAAGACCTTTGAAGGTATGATTTTGATTTTTGGTATTTCTATTAGAGTATTGATTGATAGGTTTGGGCTAGTAGCTGCCAACTTAGTCACTTCCATTCGTGCAGTAAATCTGATAAAAGGATATATCACTCTTGGATTTATATCCACTAACTTAGAAATTAAGTTAGGTGGGTGTATGTTTTGTGTGATCCCAACGTGTTTTACTTCGTAGGCTTCAGAGTTATTTTAGGTATGGATTGTTTGGAGAGTTACAGTGCTAAAATATATTGTGCAAAAAGGATCATAGCACTGAGCCATAGAGACTGAAGTACAAGAGTACTTCTAGTTTTGGAAAAGCCTAAACATGGGTGCAAAGGTGCACTATTTTCTTTAGCTTTAGAGGAAGGAGACATAGAAGAGTACGAGTGGTTAGAGTCTCCCTTGACGTATTTGAGTCGGTTTCGAGAATGCACCCTCGAGAGCAATAGATTTTCGTATAAAATTGTTATTGGGAGCCAAACCATTTAGTCGCCCGCCTAATAGAATGCCTCCAAAGAAGATAAAGGAGTTGGAAAAGCAATCGGTAGAGATGGAAAGCAAGAGCTTTGTAAGGCCGATTAGTTTACCATTTGGAACTTCGGTTGTGTTTGTGAGGAAGTTCGATGGGTCTTTAAGATTATGTATTGACTATCAGAAGCTTAATGAGAAAATAGTAAAGATTATATCCCTTGTTGAGGATAGATGATCTGTTTGATCAATTAAATGAAGCTAAGGTATTCTCACAATGGCTTTGGATATCATTAACTGAGGGTTGGAGGAAAGCTTTCCATTGACTGCATTTATAATGATTTATGGTTCATATGAGTGGGCTAGTAATGTCGTTTGATATAACTAATGCACCTACGTTCTTCGTAGATAGGATGAATCGGACCTTCAGAGGCCAGTTAGATCGATATGTGTTTGTGTTTACTGATGATATCTTGGGTGTATTCAAAGGATGAAAGGGAACATGAGATTCACTTAAGGCCTGTGTTGGAGATCTTAAGATAACATAAGTTAAAGGATAAATTGTTATGTGGCATTTTCGAAGAGGGAAAGTAAAGTTCTTAGGCCATGTTGTTTCGAAGAGAGGATTGGTCATAGACCCTTCGAAGGTTGAACCTGTGAATGGATGGAAGAGACCTGAGACTGTTACAAAGGTTCAAACATTCCTAGGATTAGCAGGCTACTAATGCAGATTTGATAAGGACTTCTCCCGGTTAGCAGTTCCAGTGACGAAGCTTACTCGAAAGGAGGAGAAGTATGTATGAACAAAAGAGTGTGAGATGTCATTTCAAGAGTTGAAGCTTCGACCAACGAATGCTCTAGTATTGATCATATCCAAAATAAACCGAGACTTAGTTGTGTATACAGATGCTTCAGGTTCAGGGTTAGGAGCAGTGTTGATGTGAAAATGCAAAGAAATAGTTGATGCATCTAGGGGAGTTGCAACCCCATGCAGTTCAATATCTAACAAATGACTTAAAGGTGGTATTTGTTATCTTTGCATTGAAGATTTAGAGACATTGCCTTTTAGGGGAAAATTTTGAGTTATTCACCAACCATGGATCCTTAAGATATTTGTTGTCTCAAAAGGAGTTGAACATGAGGCAACTGAGGTGGTTAGAATTTTTGGCATCTTATAACTTTGGGATAGAGTATACTCCTAAGAAGGGAAATAAAATTGTAGATGCTTTAAGCTAGAAGCAACGGAGTTGTGTTTTAGCAATGATTGTAGTGTGGAATGTGTTAGAGACATTAGCTTCCCGCAATACACACTTATGATCAAGTGCTAGTTTGAATAGAGCTTCCGGGACACTATCATGCTTAGAGGTTCAGCCGACTCTTATGGAAATAATTTCCAAGAATCAAAGAGTGGATCCACTCCGTGCCGTAAGAATTAGGTGCCCTGAGTCTAGAACCGAAACAGATGAGCTAAAGGTCTTCAGGTTGATGAAGGAGGTAAACTTCAGAAAAATGGAAGGTTATATGTTCCAGGTGTAGGAAGCCATCATTCAAAGTTTTCTGTTCTCCCAGGAGGTACAAAGATGTACCGAGATATGACGAGAAACTTCTTCTAAGAAGGAATACAAAGGGACATAGGGGAGTGTGTGAAGAGATGCTTCACATGCCAATAGATAAAGGCAGAGCATCAGAAGCCAAGTGAACTGTTGCAGCCTTTAGAAGTTCCAATATAGAAATGGAACTCGGTTTCTATGGACTTTATACATGACTTGCCAAGATCTAGGGCTAGGAACGAGAGCATATGTTTTATAGTTGATAGACTACTCATTTTATCCTATTAAGACCTAAAAGGTTGGAAAAAAAATTAATTGGGATTTATTTGATGATTACAGTGAGATTGCATGGAGCACCAAGTACTATAGTCGGTAATAGAGACCGGTTGTTTGCTAGTGTGGTTTGATGAAGCTTGCAAAGTGCTTTGGGTTTGGAGTTATGCATGAGTACAACATACCATCCACAGACAAACGGACAGACCGAGAGAGCCAATCGAAAACCAGAGGATTTATTATAGGCTTGCATGTTAAACCTTGGTGGATCTTGGGAACGTCACCAACACATAGTGGAATTTTCACACAATAATAGTTACCAATCTAAAAAAGGGATGATACCTTTTGAGGCATTGTATGGAAGACTATATAAGTCACCCATATGTTGGTGTCAGACTGGAGATAGGCTCGTGTTGAGACCAGATCTTCTAAGAGAAGCTTTGAAAAGATCAGGATGATTTAGCAAAGGATAAAGGAAGATCAATCGAGACAAAAGAGCTACATTGATAGGGGGCAGAAGGACCCAGAGTTTGATCTGGGAGATTAGATGTTTGTTAAGATTTCGCTAATGAGAGGCACTATGAGATTCGAAAAGTGTGACGAGTGCTCTATATCATTGGCACAGATAATAACTAAATAGTGCACTGCAATCATGTCCGGTCGATATAGGATGATCATCAAGATGAATAATAACAAACACAGCATATAACAAGTCATATCTCATAGCGCATGGATAAAATATAATGTAACAGATATAACAGAAGAGACAGTAATAACTATGCGAACAAATCATTAGAGTATAGATCTACAAAGTTATACGACAAATCATAGAGTTTATACAATCAATAACTGTCTCAAATACAAGTATAAGCAGTCACTGCTAAGGCTCCCTAGTGCTTCATAGCGGAATAAGCATAGAATCCATATAAGTACATAATATGAGATAACTCTATCCTTCTCATCCTCCGAGCAGCTACTGTGTCACCTAGACCTGGTATCTAGCCTACTCATTTAAGAGTACCCAAGATAATAAGAAGCAAAGCATAAAACATTAGATCAGAAAATAATCTGGTGTGAGCTGTAAATAAATCTCAAAATACTATACAGATAAATATGGTAAGGAATAAGAGTACATATACCTGAACTGTCCCTACAACCAAAGGGTTAGTACATAACAATATAATATAATAATCTACAATATCATAAAGGTACAATACAGAATACTATAGTGGCCAAATATCCCTATCTTCAGTACCTACTCCTAATGATATATCCCCGAGTGATAGCCCACCAAAGGAAAGCAACCATAGCATTCATCAAACAAGACTCACAATCACTCATCCCTATGCTCTGAATGTATGATAACTCGTATGGCCTCCTTACCGCCAATGACTAATGGAAATCCATATTCTTCATTATACTCTCGTATCTCATAGCCCATAGCTAGATACGTGTCTCACAGCGCAAAGCTGTACACTAGATCCAAAGCCATAGGTCCAGGGTATATGGATCCTCGCTACTAATCCATGGGCATCCCCACTTATAATACCCCTACTTCGAGTACAACATAAAACACTACGAGCATCAACGATTCCTTCGCACATACTTCTGAACCCATCTTTGCTCCATTTGGATACCGAGCCTTTCTTGCTCAATCCAGTTTCCATTATGCAAGAGGAACCCATCCACATTCCCCGATCCTACGGCTCACTCCTTTACGAGCCACCATCTTTGGAACCTACTCCCAACAAGAGCCAACATCAGAAGATTCTAGCTTTTCATTATGTTGTTACATCGTGATCCAACCTGATACAAATGAGCTAACGCCTCTGGCATGACCTACAGAGCATCCTCTACATGCCCTGAAAATTTCACATTCATCCCATGCAGTGTGATAACTCGGTATTGAGTTGTAAACTTAGCCAATTATTGGCTACCATCTTTTCCATGCCTCCAGTACTCTTCTCCAGGTGCTTTAGACACCGATCCATCCATTCTAGATAACTCAGTCCCAATCAAAAGCTCCATCTCCAAGTTCTATAGAAAACTCCGTAGTGCCCTTAACCCTTAGCCAAATGTCTTGCATCTTTGCTATAGATTACCTCATCTAAACATGCTCTATCCACCCATGATGACCACCAACTCATAGCCTTCGCCATTATAACTCATCACCGAATCATCCCTATGAGTCGACACCGAGTCTTCCTCTTAACTCCACTTGAGGTGCGAGTTTTCCTGTAGGCTCCTAGCATGTCCAGAGCCACTCCTCCAAGTTTCGTCTAATTCCAACAAACTTTGCCTCTGATTTGCCCAATTCACCCACCTATCTTCCTATACCTCTGAAACACTAGTAAACAACATCAAAGCACAACATACAAACATAGAATAACATGCATTCACATCTAATCTCATAGGCAATACATGGAATTATAACAATCAAACAATTTCTAATCCAATTCTACAAAATCAATGAACATATGGATATAAATAAGATGAATCATAAGGCAATTTCTAAAGAATTATGTTATGTGTCATTGATTTAGGCCCTAACGTATGTTAATATGTTATTTAAAGTTATAAAAGGATTTTTATATCAAAAACCATGTTAGAACCTATAATTCTAACATATAAACATGCATATGATAGTGAGATGTCATAACTCACTCATGAATTACCAAATTCTACCAATTCGGATAGCGATGAAAAAAACTTCCAGATAAATCAACTAATTTGATGATCTCTAACTTCTAATCGAAGATCTAATCTTTAATCAACAATCTAGTTTGATTTAGAGAGAAATTTGGATGAATTAGGATGGATTTATGGCTAACTAGGGTTTAGATATGATTTGGAATGAGAGGGAATAGTTCTAGTTTGACTCCTGTAGCCTCTATTTATAGTAATATCTAATTAGACTGATGGGCCAACTAATGGGCTTAATTACACACTAATTTTGGCCAATAGCTGTTAAAACTTAAAACTGCTATAACTTCCTAACCGTAAGTCCATTTTTCTATTATGACCACTCTACAAAATGGAAAACCATCATTTTAAAGCAATTCAACTAGTTTGAGACCCTAATTCAACTTCTATCAAAAGTTATAGCACAAACAAGGTTTTCAGGATTAAAATCGTCACATAGAAATTTGAGAAAAATCATAGGTGTGTAAAATGTCCCTAAGAGTCATATTCCAGAATTATAGAATCATACAACCTCATACAAATAAAATAAAAATATTTTACGATTCTCCGAGAAGTAAAATACGGGTAGTTACATTCTCCCCCCCCCCTCCCCAGGAATTTCGCCTCCGAAATCCCCAAATAATCCCAAGTATACAACTATATTTATCCCGTATGTCTACCAATCATAAGTAACCATCAAACATATCAAACATGCAGCCATGCAACCAATAGTGTAGATGTGCCTACCCTACCATGCAGAATACTAACCTATCAATCATAATATACAATGGTGAAAGTAGATACGATAAATGATGGATATTACCACTCAAAGAGCTTTGGACATTAAGTTCTCATGCTCTCCTTGGTCTCCTACGTGCAATCGTCATCACTTCCACTCCACTGTATCTTAACTAGTTTCACTGTCTTTCTCCTAAGCTGTTTTGTACCATACCTAACAATACAAAGTGGCCTATGAGATCTAGAAACTTCTGGTTCTACCTCAACATTTTCTAGTTGATCTGGTATGATCATTAAACCTGAGTCATGCACAAACTTTCGTAGATAAGAGACATGAAAAATGTTGTGCACGCCCGCCATCTTCTGAGGTAAGTCGACCTTATATGCTAACTTCCCAATCCTCTTAATTATCGAAAAACGACCTACGAATATGGGTGCCAACCTTCTATTTCTACTGAATCGAACTACATTCTTTAAAGGAGAAACCTTTACAAATATCGTATCTCCGATAGAAAACTCCAAATCTCTTTATCTTTTATCCGCCTAGCTTTTCTGTGGATCCTTAGCATCTTTCATTCGTTGCTGAATGATCTCAATCTTCTCTGATGTCTCTCTAATCATATTTGGTCCAAGTATCGATTTCTCGTCCGCTCCCATCAACATTAAGGAGCGTTACACGGTCTTCTATATAATGACGATTCATATGAAGCCATTCCAATATGCGACTGATAACTGTTGTTGTATGCAAACTCCACCAAATGCAAATGATCATCCCATGATCCACCAAAGTCTATAATACATGTTCTCAAGAGATCTTTCAATATACAATTTACTCTCACGGTCTGTCCATCCGTTTGCGGGTGATAAGTTGTACTAAGATGCAGCTCGGTTCCTAACGCCTCTTTTAAGCTCTTCCGAAACCCACTAGTGAAACGGTCTTCATCTCACAATGATTTTTTGGCACATCGTGAAATCATACTATCTACTTTACATACAACTCTGTCGGCTTGGATGCCAATCTACTTGAATTGATGGGTATAAATCTCGCACTCTGGGTCAACATATCTATTATAACCCAAATGCCATCATACCCTACTCAAGTCCTTGGTAGTCCATCTACAAAATTCATTGATACTTGCTTCCATTTACACTCAGGAATCTCTAATGGTTGCAACAATCTACTAGGTTTCTTCTGCTCTGCCTTCACCAACTGGCAGTTTATACATTTCGAGATGAACGCTCCTACATCCCTCTTCATACCTTCCCAGTAGTAAGTTCACTTCATATCTCGGTACATCTTGTTACCAATGGGATGAATAGTCAATCTGGAATGATGACACTCTCTTATCACTTCATCTCACAATCCATCAACAATGGAAACAAACAATTTCCCATCCTTACGAAGCCAACCTTCTCGATTGAGTTTGTATTGCTTCATATCTTCAGATTCTACTCCTTCCCTATCTTTGTTATGATCTCTGCTAGTCTTGCATCTCGCTTCTGACTTGTACCGATCCTTTCAATCAGAGTAGATCTAATCGATAAGCTCACCAACATTTCCGGTTCTAGCTCGTAGTGAGGCCTAAAATCAAATCCAGCAATATACTATATCTGCTTCCATTCCAAGAACATTGCTCCCAACCCATCATGTCTTCTACTCAGTGCATCTATAACACCCATAATTTTAGTTTAACATTATTCAGGAAATTTAACTGGATAGATTGTATAAAATAATGTAGCGAGACATAGGGATGAGATTTGATAATTTATAAGGTTACACCTTAACAAATTAATTAATAAGATTGTTTTAAACTTAATATGGAAGGGAAGAAATAAGAGGGGAAAAATAGGAAAGTCGTCCTTTTATACGTTACACCCTCTCCCATTTCACTCTAATTTTTCATAAATATAAACAATCAAAGAAAAAGAGAAGAGGCCGACCATTAACAAGCCAGGGAGGATCAAAATTAAAAAAGGAACTCAAGAAAGAGCTTAGGGAAATTAAAGCAACATCAAATCTCAACTCCAACATCAAATCTAAGGTGAATAATAAGAAAACCATCTCTATTTATTATTTTCAAATTTGGCTATGGGTAATACCCTAATTGTTTGATGATTTATGCCATGTTTTGGTTGTATGTTCATTATTTGGATAGAATAATGATTTATGGAATTTTTATGAAATTATTTGAATGGGTTTTAAGGGTAAAACCTAAGATTTAAATCCTCAATTGCTTTGATTTTATGGTATGTCGAGTACTAATTTAGAGACGAGTTTTTAATTTCATAATTTTCCAAGATAAATTGAATATTTTATGAATTTCCTAAGGTGGAAACTGGGCTTATTTCGGGTTTTAATTATTATAAATAATTAAATATAGTTTTTGGCCTCAAAATTTTTATATGGAAAATAATATGATATCTCTAAATTTCTATGATTTTTGAGGATTTTTCCTTAGAGATTCGAATTATTATGAATTTATTTTGCTAAATAAGCATTTAAACCAATAATTAGTTAAGGATGCTAATTAATTAAGCTGACAAATGATTTGCAAATTTAAAACTGGACGCAACAATATTTTTGAAAAGACTCGGGAGAAATATTGCATTATCTAATAGAAATTGGACAAGAGTTAAGATTTGAGGAAAATAAATTGCTTTTAGTAGTAATAAATCAGTTTTTATGATAATTACGATAATGCCATGCCACCCTTATCCATACCGAAGCTAAGATAATGCCGATGTTATGAGAGTCGGTGTCGATATGGAAAGAAGCTTATGATAACTACTTAGGTAGTTATGGAATGATTCCGACCAGATCGAAGTGGACCTCGTCGACAACTTATTATTGACGGCATCCCAACCTCGTAATTCATTTAAGTTTTTAAAACTTAATGCTGCAATCATTGATGCCGCATGTTTTTCACCATTGTTTTAAATGACGCCACATACCACCATTTTGATTGTTTTCGATATCATCTATATAGAGGCAATGATGCCGCCTGTTTTTAATTTCAACCTTATATAAGTATGCTAATATAATTCTTTCATACTGATGCTGCTAGTTTTGATGCCACTATTTATCAATGTCGGCAATTTTTATACATCATTGTCTTGGCAACGATGCCACATTGCATCGATGTAGCGTTTCTTTGTTACAATGTAGGTTAGACCTTATTCTATACAAACTCTATGCTGTGTTTTAAAAAGGCGGGATGGCCATATCATATGCATGCCGACAAACTCGTTATCAGCATAAAGTTTTATACTTAAAAGAATTTAGGTTTTATTTCCTAACTTTGGATAGAGATTCAATATTGTGTAGTGCAGCATGAATAATCGCCTATCTTCTGTATTAACAGCGAATTGCCTTATGTTTTCATTTCATTATTGTTCATTGGGGTACCAATGTAAGTTAACTTTAACATGTTATATGCTTTAGAAATTCTTCATCATTCATTGGAGATACCAATGTATATCATTTTGACACCATTGTTTTATGAATTTGACAACCTAATTTGGGATGCCACTAGACATAGGTTGAATATGTGGGGGTAAACATGAATTAATTTGATAAGTGATGGAATCATAGTCATCCTAGGAAAACTATGGGATGTGAGATAGACAGTCCACATCATGCTGGAGATGGATGGTCTCTAAATGGTTAATGAAGGGTTCATAGTCATCCTAGGAAAACTGTAGGATGTGTGATGGATAGTCCACATAATTTTACATAAATGAAACCATATGTGATGGCTAGTCCATATGGGAGGAGTTAGATAATCCATAGAAATGTTTATATGTGAGATGGATAGTCTACATAACTTTGACAATGGAACCATGTGTGATGGGTAGTCCATATAGCAGGGGATGGGTAATCCTAATAAGTACATGTGAGATGGGTAGTCCACATAAATATAAGATGGATAGTCATTTGTATTTAAGACAGATAGTTAGATAAGAATTAAGACTGATAGTTTAAAAAACTGGGATAGGTAGTCTAATGTATGTCGCATGACTGCAAATGCTTATTTTCTATTTCTAACCATTGTGGATGCAGAAGCATGGAATATTGTTAATATGTTCGGTTAAGGTACCAGTGAGAGGAAAACCCGTTCCGTCCAATGGCATGGTCTAAATAGATATCTATTTTTGGTTCGACATGGTTGGTTATTATTCATACCAGACTGTTATTTGATCCGAAGTTTTTTTTTCTCCTTAAACTCTCAGGTACTCATTTGAGTAGGTTGGAAGTAAGGATTTCAGGTTTCCAGTAAGACAAATAAGCTTCTGGAGATGTGCAGAAGGAAATTAAGCTATCTAGGAGTTCTTATCTACGGCGTTGTGTTATTCGATTTTGTCTGTGTGGATGTAATGACAAGTTATATAATTACCAAGTATTAGACTCTGATCAACTGAGGGGGTATCTTCATATGTCGCTCTTGGGGTATTTTATAATAGTTATAATTTCTCTGAATGTGGGATTACAAATGGGATTATGTAATGAATATGAAAATTAATTGTGAAGTGAAATGTAAAAGTTTGAATTGAATTATGTTTAAAACTTTTCATATCCATATGCTTCTTTTGTTGCTAATAGGCTTAACATAGCTGCACTTTCTCACCGTAAAATAATACTACTGATGACTTAATCATCAGTGGGCTTATTTTCGAGCTTCAAAGTAGGGGATGTTACAGCATCTGTGACTGCATTACCTTTTCCTAGAGTATAGGAAATACTGAAATAATAAGAGGCCAAGAACTCTAACCACCGTTGCTGATGAAGGTTAAGATCCTTCTAAGAGAAAGGTACTTTATGGATTTGTTGTCTGTAAATAGCTCAAACCTTTCTCCTAACAAATAGTGCCTCTACATCTTCAAAGCAAAAACAATTTCCGCCAATTCCAAATCATGAGTTGGATAATTTCTTTCGTGCGGTTTTAGCCATCGACTCGCATAAGTGACAACCCTTCCCTTCTGCATTAACACCGCACCCGATCTAATATCACAGGCATTAGTGTATACTGTTAACTCTTCATTTCCACCTGGAATGGTCAACACTGGTGTACTCGTCAATCTCTCCTTCAGAATCACAAATCCATGCTCACACTTCACATCCCATACAAAAGTCTGATTCTTCTTCATTAAATTTGTCTACGCTGCCATTACATTCGAGAAGTCCTTTATGAAGCATCCATATTATCCTGCCAATCCTAGGAAACTCCCCACATCCATATCATTCTTATGCTGATTCCAATCTTGGACCACTGCCACCTTCGCAAGATCCGTAGCTATACCCTGTCCCGACACGACATGACCTAAGAATCTCACTTCTTCCCTCTAGAAGGGACACTTAGAGAATTTCCCTCTCAACTTATGTTTCCTCGATATTTCTAACACAATCGTCAAGTGCATCTTGTGTTCCTCTTTAGTTGTGGAGTAGATCAAAATAACATCCATGAGCACAAGCACAAACTTATTCAGCTAGTCGCTAAAAACCCGATTCATGAGATCCACAAAGTATGCCGGAGCGTTGATCAATCTAAATGGCATCACCAACTACTCATAGAAACCCGATGGCATATGAAATGCATTAATAGACACACTCTTCTTTTCTATTCTAAGCTTGTGAAATCCTGTCGTCATATCCATTTAAGAGAACACCTTTGCACCGTGCAGCTGATCGAACAAGTCATCGATACGTGGAAGTGGATAACTTGTTCTTCTCCGTTACTTTATTCAACTCATGATAGTCCACACACAACCTCAAAAAGCCATCCACCTTAGTTGTGAATACAACAGGTGCGCCCCACTCAGATATTCTTCTTCAAATGAATCCTTTCCTCAATCGGTCATTCACTTGCACCTCCAACTCCTTTTGCTCTCTGGGTGCCTTACGCCTCAAAAAAATAATTATTGGTCTGGATTTTTTTCACTAAGTAAATCTGAAACTCGATCTCTCTATGCGGTGGAAATCCAGTCACTTCTCAAAAACATTTGGATACTCTCTAGCGATGGGCACAAATGACAACCCATCCTGTGGAACCTCAAGAGAATATAGAAAGCTACGATCACCCCATCCTTTAGTAGGCAGCTAATAACTATCGTTTGCCCATCCACATCTTCGATTGTCACCAGCAACTTCTTTCAATCTGCTATAGTTGCATACTCTTTAGCCAGTCCATTCCTAAGATAATCACGAACCCAACAAAATTCATAACAAAGCAACAATAGACAAAAGAACTTCCATGACTCGATAAAACTAAACCACTAAAAACCATGCACATGCTAGTTGAGCCTCCGACAGGTTTTGTCACGATTAAGGGCCGGTCTACTATCTTAGGTTCCAATCGAAATCTATCCACTAGGTCACTACAAAAGAATGAATGATAAGCAACAGTATCAAACAAAAATCGAAAAGAAACATCATCAATAGAAAGCATATCTTGAAATACGAGTCGCTTTCCCTTCTCTTTCACCAAGGGAGCACTCGACGAAGTGGAGACTACATCCAAGGCATATGCCTTCACTATCTGCCTGTGCAGTTAAAGCGCCCTGCCGCTCCATAGCGTTTGAGGTGCGAAAAGTTGTAGCGGAGATATATCGGGGATGTAGCAGGATATAGCGGACGACTTTAAAAAGAGAAACGATGAACATTCTACATTAAAAGGAGGAACAAGTATTACTTATTATTTCCCACCAAGCAAAACAATTTATAATAAAGTAAAGATAAACAATGTTGACACTTAAAAAGTTAGAATTAGTTATAATAACCAACAACGTATATCATTGTTACATCAACTTTGAAGTTACCATAAAAATTAAAAGCAAGACATCAAGCAAAATGCTTATTTATAGGAAAGTGGGATATAGCGGGGCAACAAAATCGGGGATATAGTGGATTATTGCCGCAATATCGGGGATAATAGCGGATCCGCTATATTGTGCCGCTTTATAGGAATATCGTTGCCCCAAAAGTCTGCTACAGGATATATCGGGGATATATCGGGGCAATATCGGGGAATTGACTGCACAACCATCTGCTTATCCTTTACCGATTCTGGACAATTCTTCTTCAAGTGCCCGGGATTATCACAATTATAGCATTTCTTATTCTTACTCATCTTGCTGTCTCTAATTAGATGACCCATCTCATTGCATCCATAGCAAGTAGGTTCCAATTTACCCTTCTTTTTGCCACCTTTTTCTTAGGGCTGATTTCTCTTTCTATTTCACTTCTTCTTTCCTTCGCCGCCTTACTGTGGTTTTGGCTCCTCATTTTCAGTAGAAAAAACAATAGCAGTCTTAACTTTAGGGTACACACTCTCATTGCAAAGCGCCTTCCCTACTAGCTTTTCAAAAGGCTCATCAATATGATCTACTAGCTTCTCCCCCAAGTTGTCATCCAAGTCAATGATGAATTTCTCATTCTTTCTCAAGGGAGTATCAATGAATGTCATCCCATACTTTGACAGAGTGTCAAACTCCGCAACATATTCCGAGACTGACATCTCTCTCTGCTCCAGCTCGACGAACTTTCTAAACAACATCGACTACTGGATAGTCGGAATGAACTTTTCTTTAAACCTTGCCTTGGGCTGGTCCCAACTGAACTGATACTCTGGAGTAGTAATAGTAACAGCATTCCACCAGTTCATAGCTCGTCCTTGAAGTTGCCTAGAAGACAACTTCCTCTCCATAGCTTCATCCACTTCCACATCACTGAAGATGCGCCCATAAGTATATATCAATCCATTCTTGTACTTCTATAGCTGATTCCATTCCATGAAATGGCTTCCCTCCAAGGTAGAGTAGTCCTTGCTCAATTTAGCAAAATCAGCCCTAAGCACTTGCACTGGAACACCTCTTCCAACCACCCCATCAGGAGCTTTCCTCATCCTCGTTGCCATCACAGAATTGAACATAGCTTGGAAATCAGGCGTAGCAGCACCTGAAACTGCTCCCTCTTTAATTCCTAAAGCAGATCTCATAGCATTCCTTATATGACGACTCATTCTCATCTGTAATAAGGATGATTAGTCTCTCATACAGAAAACTACATCGATGGTGCTCATGTGCATGTGACTTATACTATATAACATATTACTATATAGTTTTGAAAACCAAATTTATAACAAGTACGCATTCTCTCATATACATATATACAATCAAGATCCAGTCTAAATAGATATCTCCTTCCTTATCTATATTGGATCGTGGTATCAACTCAGGTTAATCACGTAACCAAAGCTCTGATACAAATATGATGACCGCCCTATACCATCGGCATAGACAGTAACTATATAGTGCGCTCCAGTTATGCCCGGCCGATATAGGACGATCATCAAGATAAACAATAACAAACACATAATATAACCTATCATATCTCACAACACATGGATAAAATACATTATCACAAATATAACAGAAGAGATAGTAATAACTATGTGAACAGATCATCAGAGTACAGATCCACAAAGTTATACATCGAATCATAGAGTTTATACAATGGAAAAACACTTTATAACTTTCTCAAATACAAGTGTAAGAAGTTATTACTAAGGCTCCCCAGTGTCGCACATCGGAATAAGGGTAGAATCCAAATAAGTATATAATACAAGATAGCTCCATCCAACTCATCCTCTGAATAACTACTATGCCACCTAGACTTGTTATCTAGTCTACTCATTTAAGAGTGCCCGAGATAATAAGAAGCAAAGCATAAAACCTTGGGTCAGACAATAGTTTGGTGTGAGAGGTAAATAAATCTTTAAATACTATACAGGTAAATATGGTAAGGAACAAGAGTACACGAACCATACCTGACCTGTCCATGTAACCAAAGTGTTACCACATAACAGTATAATATACTACTCTACAATGTCATAAAGGTACAATACAAAATACCATAGTGGATGTCCAAATATCCCTAACTCCAGTACTTGCTCCTAGTGATATCCTCGAGTGATAGCCCACTAAAGGAAAGCAACCAAAGCAACCATAGCATCCATCAAACAAGACTCATTATCACTCATCCATGTGCGTTGAATATATGATAACTCGTATGGCCTCCTTACTACCAGTGATTAATGGAAATCCCGGTTCTCCGTTGTACTCTTGTATCTCGCAGCCCAAAGCTGGATATGTGTCTCGCAGCCCAAAACTGGACACTAGGCCCAAATCCATAGGTTTAGGGTATACGGATCCTTTCTACTAATCCATGGGCATCCACACTTATAATACCCCATCTTCGAGTAAAATAAAAAACACTCCGAGCATCAATGATTCCTTAGTACATACTTTCGAGCCCACCTTTTCTCCATTTGGATACCGATCCCTTCTTGCTCAATCCAGTTTCCATTATTCACGAGGAACCCGTTCATATTCCACGATCCTATGGCTCACTCCTTTACAAGCCGCCATCTTTGGAACCTACTCCCAACATGACCCAACATTTGAAGATTCTAGCTTTTCATCATGTTGTTACATCAACATCTAACTTGATACAAACGAGCTAAAACCTCCAACACGACCTATAGATCACCCTCTACCTGTCCTTAAAATTTAACATCCATCTCACGTAGTATGATAACTCGGTACCGAGCTATAGGTATAACTCGGTGTCGAGTTATTGATATAACTCGATGCCGAGTTATACACTTAGCCAATTATTGGCTACCTTTTTTTCCATGCCTCTAGTACTCTTCTCCAGGTGCTTTAGACCCCGACCCATCCATCCTATATAACTCAATCCCAATCCAAAGCTCCATCTTCATGTTCTAAAGATAACTCGGTAGTGCCCTCAACCCTTAGCCAAGTCTCTTGCATCTTTGCTATAGATTATCACATCTAGACATGCTCTATCCATCCATGATCACCACCAACTCATAGCCTTCACCATTATAACTGGTCATCGACTCATCCCTATGAGTTAGCACCGAGTCTTCCCCTTAACTCCACTTGAGGTGCGAGTTTTCCTGTAAGCTCCAAGCATGGTCTAGAGGCCCTTCTCAAAGTTTCGTCCAATTCCAATAAACTTTGCCTCCGATTTGCCCAATTCACCAACCTATCTTCCTATGCATCCAAAAGACTAGAAAAAACATCAAAACACAACATACAAACATAGAATAACATGCATTCACATCCAATCACATAGGCGGTACATGGAACTATAACAATTAAACAATTTCTAATCCTATAGCCCCTATTTATAGTCAATTAGGATGGATTTATGGCTAATTAGGGTTTAGACTTGATTTGGAATGGGAAGGAAAAGTTATAATTTGACTCCTACAGCCCTTATTTATATTAATCTATAATTAGACTAATGGGCCAACTAATGGACTTAATTAATTAAACAATAATTCTAGCCAATAACTATTAAAACTTAAAACTGACATAACTTCCTAACATTAAGCTCGTTTTTCTATTATTACCACTCTATAAAATGGGAAACCATCATCTTGAAGAAATGGAATTGGTTTGAGACCCTAATTTAACTCCTATCAAAGGTTATTGTCCAAACAAAGTTTTCAAAGTCAAAATGGCCACATAGAAATTTAGGAAAAATCATAGATATGTAAAATATCCTTAAGAGTCATATTTAAAAATTATAGAATCATACGACAACATATGAATAAATTAAAAGTATTGTACAATCCTCCGATACGTAAAATACGGATCTTTACAAAAAGGTGGGAAAGTTAGCGCCTAGGTATGTTGTCCCATTTTCGATACTAAAAAGAATCGGAAGGGTAGCATATAGGGTTGAGTTACCGAGTACTTTGGCCGGGGTCCATAATTTGTTTCATATTTCACATTTTGAGGAAGTGTATCCGAGATCCCAAAGCGGTAGTAAATTCAAAAGTTATGGACGACTTAGTTATGGAACCAAACATGATATGTGTTAGATAACCTATTCAGATTGTAGACTGAGATGTAAAGGAACTTTTGAATAAGTAAGTGAAGCTAGTATGGGTCCAATGGAGTGAGGACCGAGAGGATCGTACTTGGGAAACAGAAAATCAGGTCCGGGGGACTTATCCCGAGTTGTTTGTTTAGCTTAGTATACATGTTTCATATGTATTATACACCATATATATGTTGTTGTTATGATTGATTTGTTATGTATTAGTAGATTCACTATTGCATTTTTTGTAGAGATACATGGGTTGGGAATTTGTGCATATACACTAGCTAGAGTGGGCATAATAAAGATTAAGAATCACAATCGTACCTTATTTAAATTTGAAGGGAAAAATTCTATAAATGGAAAGCCTATAAAAACCATAAATTAATTGATAATTAGTTGAGGAAAAAAATAATGAAAACTAAGGTTAATTGATTTAATCAAGGAATTAAATAAGAGGATGGGTAAATTAAACAAGGTAAATGTTTGTAGGGCATTTATTTACCAATTGTATATACATGATCAAATTAAAAGAAGAAAATTATTGAATGTAAATTTAGAGTATATAATTGAATGAGAAAAAACTAAATTTGGTTATAAATATGTAAGTAAAAGATATAATAATTGTATAAAGGATATGTTATATTAAATGAAATTGAGTATAATTGAATTTGGTCATATATAATGGGAATCAATTTAAATACGTAAATGGAAAAGAATAACATGCATCTGATAAAATCAAACTAATATTTGAATGGAGAAGATCTTGCAAAGGAGGAACTAAATTAATAAAATAAGGAAGCACGCTAAAATCCTTACTATATATATACTATGAAACATATCTTCCTCCTAATTTTCATTCATTCTCTCCAAATTAAAACAAAATAACAACCAAGCCAACTAGCATTATTAAGATAAAATAAGAAGAAGGAAAAGAGAAAATGGCTAAGGAAAACTAAAAAGAGTTAAGGATCTGGCAGATCCAAAAACTTAGGTGAGTAATATCCTTTTTTAGGTTGTTTTCACCTATATCAATTGTGATTTAGTTATTTTATGTCGAAGTTTATATAATATGTGTTTCTAATTTATAGATCTAGGTTAAATGAATGTTTTAGGTTGAAATAACCTTACTTAGGAAGTTTTGCTATGATTACCTTACTCTAATGATTTTGAAATACCATGAAAAATTAATATGATGGATGAAATATGTTTTTAGAAATCAGTTTTTGATTTGGAGAATTATACAATGTTTAAATAATTAGTTTTGAGTTTTTGAAGAAAATTTGTGCATTGAATTAATAAGAGAAAATAGCTAAATATTAGAAATATTGGTAAAAATGTGCTAAAATAAATATTTGTGAATTATTTCTCTAATAAGAATAATTATTTCTAGAAACTAAATTGGAATGTCAAAACTAAACAATAATGCAATCGAGACATAATTATGCATGTAAATTTTATAACTATGTAATATAGGGACAAGTTCCCATAAAAGTGCTATAAAAATAAATAAAGGACACTTTCACTAAGTAAAAGGAAGGTGGGATGAATAAGAAGGTGATAGTGGAAGGCTTTGCAAAAAATTACAAACGTAGGTAGTTAATTTTGCAGGCTTTGGTACATGTATTTGAGAAGATATTAGGCCTAAGATGATATGTCGGGAGTATAACACCTGAAACTTAAAATAAATAAAGAAATTCTAAAAGAAGTTCCAAGTCAATGAACAAATAAGAATATAGTTGAAGGAGATGGCCAAAGTTTCTAGATGTGGATGTCAGATGAAGGAGTTCTCAAAGAGAGTAAATAAGCCAGGCTTCCTTAGGTCAAGACCTAAGTATAATGATTCCATAGCCGAGACCCATTAACTTTCGGGAAATGTAAATACCAGGACCAATAAGATTTCGAGAGAAGCTAGTACAAAAAACCAAGGCTTAAGATGTCTGAAGGTGTACTTAGAAGCATGATACATTGCAAAAATAGTTCCGAGGCTTAAGATAACCAAAGGTAGGATGGGAGCTTAACGAAACTAAAAGAATAGCTAAAACTGAAACCTAACAAATGAATGATTAAGTAAAATTTGCAAAGTTAAAGATAACTTAGAAGTAAATAAGTAAGAACCTACAAATAATGCGGGTACGAAAGGGATATTGATGCTGAGTGGGGGTGCTTAAACAAATGCACCTACTTTAAGAGGTAGGATTCGACATTCGACTTTCGAGGAGATGGGACATCCAAGTAGGTGCGAGTTGTACACTTTTGTAAGGGTGGTTGTAACTCTTATATGGGATTCAAGCTTAAAGAAAAAGATAAAGAAACTACTTAGTGTTGTACTATGCAGTGTAAAACTTAAAAGAATCAAGACTACTAAGGGTTGTACTTTGCGATATAAAAATTAAAGAATCGAGACTGCATAGGGTTGTACTTTGCAGTATAAAACTTAAAGAACCGAGATTAGGCTTGTACTTTACAGTTTAAACCTAAATAATAAGAGACTGTTTGTGGTTGTACCTTGCAGTATAAGACAATATGGGTTAACGAGACCGGGAATGATTGTAGCTATTGGTATGGAAACTGTAATAAACAAAACCAATGACCGTTTCCTATATTATATTTCTAAAACCTGAATATGGTCCTAGATTAAGTATTGTGTTTGAGACCCTAAACCTAAGATGGCATAGGGTATATTTTTGTTAAGACATGTTTATGTATCTTGAAGTGAACATATATTTTCCAATGACTTATCGCTTACACATCTTCTAGGTAAAATCAAATTTTACTTATTATAAGCGGTACCCAGTAGAAATTATAACAACCGATTCAGAAACAGACCTAAATTCCAACCCATAAAAAATTCGTCGAAACTTAGACACATTCCAAAGCTGGCTCTTGGTTGGTATAAAGAACAATACAGAGCTATTTATCTACACATTTCAGAACTCACAGCGGAAGGATAAAATATAATAATAGATATAGTACCCATTTCATCAAAAATCCAAATGTCATAAAATCCATAACACAATACCAATAACAACCGTCATATATCCATAGCACAACATTTTCAAAATACATCAATACATTATTATTCTTTAATGGGTACATTAGAAAATAACATAAGTAGATAAATAGTTAAACTACCACAAGTTTCCTCCATGCCTTTGCCTTTAGCATCGTCTTTCCTAACCTATGTGGTAATGAGGAGAGAGTCAGAACAACATGTGTCTGGTGAATAAACATCTCGAGCCTTACTATAATAATACTTGGGTAGTATAATTTAAATAGGAATATGTCTTTTGTATATTGGCTTTATTCTAAGTCTTTCTAGCGTTAAGCCCTAAGGCTTTCAATTACCAATTCCACAACTGTTACTCTTACAATCCAATAATTCATATATATCGTTAATATTGTCCAATCAATGTAAGAGACAATACCCAAGCCACTTAATACATTTTTAATGGGAACTAGGCAGACTCTGACCATTTAATACCTCATTTAAGGTAGGCCCCGGTCATTTAATATCTATCCCAAGGTGGACTCCTCACCGGTACTTATCTAGCTAACATTGCACAGAATCTCTTTGGTCACTTAATACTTCATATTGAAGGGGACCCTTCCTACGATATCCACAATCGTGCCTAACCATTAACCATGACCAATTACTACTTCCTAGATAGGGATAAGGCAGACCCTCATATAGCTACTCAATACCTTCAAACTCTGAAGCAGGTCCTTCATATTATGACCCATACGCCATACTGACGTCTTACATTAGTCCGACTATTCGTAGGTACTGGTAGCCAAATTAACTAGGAAGATTTACCTACAGAATTTGAAACTAAACTTGGGTCACCCATAGTTACTTTTTATAGGCGATGTCTCACATCAGCCCTAAAGTCACACTACTGGTAGCCAGATTAGCTGGGCAGACTCTGTGTGCTTTTGATTGATTTTGCATCCCTATAACTTAGTCATAATTTATATCACTATCTTAACATATTATCCCACATCTCACTGTATCCATTATTAAGACCTTATAAGAAAACTTCTTATTTCGTCTCTACAATTAATTACTTTCCTAAGGGGGATTCAATAATAATTAATAGCCTAATAACTACGTAATTATTACGTCGTAATTATACATTATTTACGCTATTATATATATATACACACACCTAGTAAATTTCTAAGTGCGGAGATTATGCCCTAAACTAGAGTTTAATTGTCATATCTTCAAAAAATTATACAAGTTCCATTTCCATATTAACAAATATACCATAACTAGCATTTTCTAAACATTATATATGGAAATTGATCAGAATTTTACCACGAACGTAACGTCATAACTTCCATCGTCAAATTATGACTTCTACAAAATTTCCATTTTTGGCTTTATCTTATTTAATTAATTTATATATTTTATTTATTTCTTATTAATTTTTATGAGGTGTTACAGTAATGATGATTTATACCAATTCTTTTCGTCAACGTTCTATTATTAGGACTTATGGATTTGGTTTTGTTCAAAATTGCAACATTGTCCACATTCAAATTTGTTTGGCCGAAAACAAATCTTGGTTTAATAATAATAATTATTATTAGCCGCACTACTCAAGCTAGATACTTTGACGTTGAGTTGACTGTAGTTGACCATGATACTGATACTATATAACCGAAGAGATAAATTATCTATTAAAATACATTTCACTTATAATGCATCAACTCAAACCCAACTATAGTCACTCAATGGCCACAGTGTCATGATTTAAATATAATCAAAGTGGAGTGTCCACATTGAAGTTCAAAAATATTCTAAAGTTGAGAGAACCATGTCGTATCGTCATTGCGAGATTCTCTGTTTGACCTTAGTTATATTAACCAATAGAAAACCCACAAGTGACTCACTCCTTAGTTATCTAATAACCGTCGGTATGTAACCCCTGAGTTCCCCTAGCAATTATGAGTAATACATTTCCCAACATTTAGAGAGCCTTACGTACTTTACTCTCAACGGATGGATCGATATTCTTACTCGGAACATCTTGACTAGGAATATTTGAAATAATGTATTATCTTAGTGTCGCAAATTTCTCATGATTACAAGACATTGTAATTATTATCACCTAACATATTATTTAAGGATTTTCTATATAATATATTTCAATTATATTATTAACTAACATATCACAATTATATTATTAAACACCTTTTATTTCGGATGGGATTTTATCACAGTTAATAGTTTACAATAAATTATAGAATTACCCTTAGAGCATACCCCCAACTATATAAATCTTGCACTTGCACTTGGAGTCAATTATGGAATCTCAATCCCACTCCTTCGTTCGATTTGCTCAGAACTGGTTGAGTTAATCCCTTCGTGAATGGACCAGCTATGTTGTCTTTTATGTCTACTCTTTCAATCATAATCTCTTCATTAGTGACAAACTTTCTAATGAGGTGGAACTTACAACGAATGTGTCTAAACTTAATGTGATACTGAGGTTCCTTCGTGATATGCACGCTGCATTGTTATCACATAACATTGCCATAGGTTTCTCAGCATTTTGAAACACTCCTAGCACATTCATAAACGTGCACATCCAGACTGCTTCTTTTGCTACTTTGTTTTGGGTGATGTATTCGACCTCTTTCTTTGAATCGGCTACCGTCTCTTGCTTGGAACTTTTCCAACTGACTACTCCACCATTCAATGTAAATACATAAACAGACACTGACTTACTGTCTCAATATCATTTTGAAAGCTCGAACCTATATACCATTTCATAAAGAGGTCTCAATTCCCATATATAAGAAATAAGTCTTTAGTATTTCTCAAATACATAAGAATAAATTTAACTGATATTGGCTCAAGCATCCTAATGCATAAGCCACATTTGATCTAGTATATAGCATTGTGTACATGATGGAACTAATTGTAGATGCATAGGGTATTCATTTCATACACTCCCTTTCCTTATCAGTATAAGGAGCGTATTTCTTAGAAAGGATGATTCCAGATTGAGTCGAATCAATCTGCGCTTAGAATTGTCCATTTTGAACCTTTTCGTTATGATATCTATGTACAGGGATTGGGATAATCCCAGCAACTTTTTGTATCTATCTCTTTTGATCCAAATACCGAGTATGTAGGCTACTTCTTCCAAATCCTTTATAGAGAAGTTCTTGGATAACCATGCTTTCACTGATTGTAACAACAGGATGTCATTTCCAATTAGGAGTAGATCATCGATGTATTGGACTATGAACACTATAGCACTTTTCTGTTCTTTCAGATATATGCATGCTTCCTTTGTATTATGATAAATACCAAACTCCTTGAAGCTTGCTTAAGACCATAGGTTGATCGTAACAACTTGCAAGCCTTTCCCTCGCTCCCACTGACCTCGGAACCCTCGGGCTATGACATGTAAATGGTTCTTAATCACCATTTAGAAATGTCTTTTTCACATCAATTTTCCATATTTTGTAGTCACCAAAAGTGACGATAGTGAGCATTATCAGTATAGACTTAAGCATGGCTATGGGCGACAATGTTTCGTCATAATAAACACCATGAATTTAGCAAGACCCTTTTGCTACCAGCCTTGCCTTATAGGTCTCTACTTGTAACACCCTGTAAAAAATTAATAAGAAAGCAATTAATTAAAGTAAGACTAAAAATTAAAATTTTGTAAACGTCGAAATTCGGCCATGAAAGTTACACCATTGCATTCGTGGTGATTTACCGATCAACTTTCATATGTTAAGTTTTGTAATCGGAGCATAAACGGAAAAGTTATTGACATTTGATGTTTTCAAATTTAAAATAATTCAAATGAATTTAAATTTAAAAACTTAATTAATGCTAACATTTAAAACTAAAAATGTTAATAAATATTTTAACATTGAAAAGAAACTTAAGGTATTAGTAAATGCTAAATAAACATTAATGATGGGACTTAAAATAGGTAAAAAATAAAAATAAATCGGCAGCAATTAATTCATATTCCAAATTCGGAATCGGTTGACCCCCTCACCTTGACCAGCCGACCGTTGCTGATCGTGAGCGGTCGACCAGTGAGTATATAGAGGCTAAGGTTGGGGTATGGTATGGGTAAATTTTGGTTAATCTGCCAAGTTAATCTGGGTACCAGTACCCATGAATAGGCAGACCAATGTGAGAAATCATGGTTTGGGAATGGGTCATAACATGGATTATCTACTAGGTGCGGTAGTGGGAAATCTCGGAAAGAGCTCGCTTTAGGGTTGTGAACTTAAGTGGCTATCATATGGTCTGCCTCATCCAATAAATGAAGTATTAAGTGGATGTATGGGATTTCTACGATGTTAGTTAGGAAGTACTAGAGGGGTCCATCATAGGTTAGATATTAAATGATGGGGATCTGCCTAGGGTATAGGTATTAAATGGTCAGAGTCTACCTAATTCCAATTAAAGAGGTATTAAGTGGCTCAAATGCTTTCTCTCGCATCGTTAAGGGCATGATTGACGGTGTTAACGGTAAAAAGTGAACTCTAACACCCGGTGTGTGTAATAGGATTGTGAAAGCACCACCCGTGTGACGGGAACAGAAATCAAGCAGGAAAATAGCCGAAATGCAGTAAATGAACAACAGATTTATAGTGGTTCGGCCCGTAATTGAGCCTACGTCCACTTTATAGTCTCTTATTGCTGATTCGGTTACAATTTGATACAAATCTCTTCAAGAAACAGTACAATTCGATCACAAGAAACAATTTTGACTACTAGCTCAATCTTCGACGGTGAAACTCGATGAATCCATGTCGGATGTAAGGAATTTCTCTCGAAGCTTGTTGTAGTGTCACGAATGCTTAAAGGATCCTTGATTGCTGAATGAATGAAGAGCTTGACGGAGTAACAGCGCTGTAGAAATGATTTGCCAAAAGTCCCCTCCATGTTGGAAGTGATGGGGTATATATAGGAGCAGATTTCTGGGTAGGAATTCTGCCTAAGTCTTAGGTCGCGTACGACCTTAGTTAAGTCGTAGGTCGCGAGCGACCTAAGCTAGGTCGCTGTCCCTTTGCGGCTCCAGAAGTTAGCTGGTAAAGCTGTGCTTAGCTTCATTTGACCAAGTAGTAGGTCGTAAGCGAGTTAAAGATTAGCTATCTGAGCTTTAGGTCGCAGGGTGCTGAACATGCTTTAACAGTTAGGTCGCTAGCCTCTTTAGGTCGTCAAGTCCCTTAGGTCGCTAACTACCAGTCCTTTAGGTCGCTAGCTACCTTAGGTCGTTGAGTTCCATAGGTCGCAATCCTTTCTGTTGCTAGGTCGCGAGCCTCCTATGCTGTTAGGTCGCAAGGCCTTTCCATCCTTAGGTCGCGAACTTCTTATGCTGTTAGGTCGCGAGATCCTCCTGGATCTTAGGTCGCAAGGCCTTTCCATCCTTAGGTCGCTGAAGATCTCTTAAGTCCTTAGGTCGCTAAACTTCTTATGCTGTTAGGTCGCGAGATCCTCCTGGATCTTAGGTCGCAAGGCCTTTCCATCCTTAGGTCGCTGAAGATCTCTTAAGTCCTTAGGTCGCTGAACTTCTTATGCTGTTAGGTCGCGAGATCCTCCTGGATCTTAGGTCGCAAGGCCTTTCCATCCTTAGGTCGCTGAAGATCTCTTAAGTCCTTAGGTCGCAATGCTTTCTTACAGTTAGGTCGCAAGCCCTTCCTTAGGTCGCTGAAATAAAAGGATTAACATTTGCCCCTCGAAGCATATGACTATGCCATAGGTCGCATGCTTCGATTTACCCTCGCTAAGTCGCAAACGACCTAGAGCTTTTACGCGCCTGTTCGCCTCCCACTCTTTGCTTCATATAAATTGATTAGGTCGCACCTTCTCCCTTACCCTACTGTTTTGAACCTCCATCGCCATTAGCAGTTTTTCAAGCTTCCAGAGACAAATTGGACCCAATCAGCCAACGATTCCTCCTCACCAATCATAATTCGTAAGTGGATCGGCTTTTATTCATCCATAATCATCACTCGATCACGAATCGCTGTTACCTGTCCCAAGCTTAATTTTATGCACTGTGCTTTCTGAACGGTTGTTTCCAATAACTTTTTGCTTGTCAATTGACGCGCCGTGGCGATTCATGATCGTATGGAAGTCTTTTACTACGGATCTGTAGGGTTTGCAATTGATTCGCTGGTTAATTGGTGGTGTGTTGAGGTAGAACGAAGGGGAAGATCAATTCTTTTGGTTTGGCGGTATTGGGTTATCGGATTCAATGTGACATTGCTTGGAGAGGAAGTCACCAGCCTACCAGATTTGAACGACCTAGGAGTTTGGTCGCGTGGGGAAGCTTAGCGACTTAAGCTTTTTGCGATCTGACAACATTTGCGACCTAGAGAGTTCTCAACCTTAAACAATTGTGCACGACCTAGGACTTAGAGAAAATTGTCCCACCTTAATCCATTCAGTCGCAACGTGCGACCTACAGAAATCCCGACTCATGATAGGTCGCTGAACGACCTAATACTTAGACAATTGTTCACAGTCTTGAACTTTCAACCTGAACAACATAGCATAAGAACACTGCAACCTGTGTTAGGTCGTAAGCGACCTAACACTTAGAATTTTGAACAGCTTTTGACTAATTTTCTGAACTTGAATTATTTTGGGCTTTGCACTTCTTCTCGGATTGCTTCAACTTTAATGCTAATAACCTGTTTAGAAGCAACATTCACAGAAAAATGGGACGAATATACTGCTATTGATTGCCCACATCAAACAACAGATTAGTTGACAAAGAAAATCAAACTTAAATGAACTTCGTGAATGAAATGCTGTGAACTAACAAATCTAAGTGAAGTATTAAAGCAAAATTGAAGTGATCAACTAAAGCTGATTTATTTGCATCAACGCAACACTATTCTTGGACTTAAGATATTAAGCCCTGAAACTTTATAATTGACAAGTATCAATTAGTTTAGTTTCATTTACATTTGCTCGTTATTGTATTAGTTTTGCACAACACTTCACTCTTTTTAGGAAACGTGCACCTTAATATTTGATCGTCCAGTTCCTTGTGTAGACTGGAATCTCAACAGGAAGACTTGGAAATAGCCGGAGAAGCTTTTCCAATTGCTACTCCACTAAATGATCCTCCGGAAAGGACTTCTACTACTCTAAGTCATAAAGTCTTCCGACAACTGTGCATCCAATTTGGCATTGCCGAAGCAGATGCTTTACTTCTTGGGCCAAGCGACACTGCTGACAGGCCGCCTCTTGGCTTTGTTGTTGTGAACCGGCAGATGTGTTCAAGTGGAGCCATTCCTCCATTTAATGACTGTCTTCGGGAACTCCTCCTTCGGCTAACTATTTCTCCCTTTCAACTACACCCTAACGGATACTCCATCCTGCTGGGATTGTGTGTGCTTTTCAGGAGAACGTTGAACCGTTTTCCCTCTTTTGATGAAATTCGTTTCTTGTGCACATTTGCAAAGAACAAAGACCATCCTTCTATCGTACTTGTGAGGAGTGCTAGGAATCGCAAACTAATTCTGGACTTGCCTGAAAGTGCCCACGGATTCTTGACTCAATTCTTTTATGTTCGTTGTCCTCCGGGATTTTATGCTATTTGGAGAGTCGGAAGTAAGATTACCTTTTACCGATTCATTTTTCTAGATTTTTCATAACTCGAACCATCAAATGCTTAATTCCATTCTTTCTTCGTGCAGCACTTCCTTCTCTTCTTCGAGATACCAGCCGTAAGTCGATTTTAGATACTTTGAGTGCTGTTGACGTTGAAGAGAGGAGCGCCAAATTCTTGCTGAAAGATGAATTTCTGCACCAGTTTGGCCTTTTACATCCTTCTAGATCGACTCAGATTCATGAAATTTCAAGTTCTGATGCGGAAACGTTAGTTGCTTCAGATTCCCAAGCAGAGGCCTCGAATGCCCCAGCTTCCGTAGAAGAAACTGCATCAGAAGCACCCGTCGTGGAAGCTGCTTTGATAAAATGTTCCGCATCTATCGATGTTGTAGGGTCAATTAACAAACCGGCACTTGCCCCAATTATTGAGGAGGAAGAAAATCCTCGAATTTATGAAAAATCAATTGATACAGAGGTTGAAAAAGAGAAGTCTGCTGAACACCTGGGTGATGACACCTTTGATGGCTTGAGTGATATCATGATAACTTCTCAAGAGCTTTTTGGGGATAACAATCCAAAAGCAACTTCTCCCATTGTCGAGGCGACTCCCACCTTTAACCAAACCCGGACGCCTACCACGCCAGTCGTCTCTGTTTCCACACTAAAGCGTGGTCTGTAGTTTGACGCATGTAGCTTGCACGCCACACACACTTAGGATTTTTCAGCACTTATAAACATTTATCCTCTTTCTCCTGGAAATTTCTAAACTTTACTCCTTTTTTGCTTTCAGGTTCTCCAATGGGGCGTACAGGTTCATATTATGACTCATTCAAGTGCCGTGGAGGTCGCGACTCCTATGACTTTAGGAAGTACCTTGATACCCCAAAAGAAACAGATGAAGAGAGGGCTTGAAGGAAAGCCCAGGAGAAGCGGGATTACGATCAGCGGCAAAGAAGGAAAGATGCCGAGCGATATGACTCTTCGCATAGAAGTGACTACTCTCATAAGCGGAAGTCTTACGATGATAAGGGAAAAACTCAGATTGCCGACGAACCGAGCAAACGATCTAAACCGATTGACGCGTCTGAAATTTCTGAAAAGACTGACGCTCCCATTCCTTCCGATATTCTGGCCAGCTCTCCTCCTCTGAAGAAATCTGACATTCAGACTATCATTAACAGACCGCAATATCAAGTCAAGGACGCCCCCCCAACACTTCAGAGCCGTTTTCCGAATTGGTGCCTAAAAGGGGTGCGCTTTGACTTGGACTTAGTTCCGATTGATAAGCAAGACATGCTTAGCAGTCTTGACGCAGTCAGGCTTAATATCGAGAGGATGTCGCAGTGGCAGAAGCTTGTCGATGAACTCCAAAGGGTTAATCGTGCAAACCTTGAGGCGATGCTGACTATGGAAAACGACAAGGCGGAGTGGGACAAAATTTGCAAACAGCATAATGTCGAGATGGCAAATATTGCTGATGGTTATGCAAAACTTGAGTCCGAGGTTAAAAAACTTAAGGAAGATCTTGCCTCTTCTTCTGCATCTCATACTCAAAAAGAAGAAGTTTTTCAAAAACAAGTGCGGGATGCACATGCTGCACAGAGAGATGTCGAAATGAAGCTTGCCGCTGAACAGCATATTACTGAGAAATACCGCACAGAAAATGCCGATCTGCGGGAAAAAGTCACCTCCCATAACGTAGAGATTGAGTTACTAAAGTCTCGACTCACTAAAGCTGAGGCAGAGCGTGATGAGGCTACCGCTGGCCGGGTTGCTGCCGTTGCAGAAAAGGAAGCGGCTGAGCAATCACATGAGGCGACGAAAGCAGACATCAGCTCTACCTTATTCGACTTTTATTTACACAGCGTTCTGGGTCATGGGAGCCTCTCTTTTCTTGGTCCCGGTTATGAAATTACATTGGCTGAAGTGTGGGAAGTCGCAATGGATATGCTTGGCGGGGCTGGCTATAATGAGTTGGAACTTGAGGAGCGCTATCTCGATGATGAGGCTCGTGCCGCTCTTGTTAAGGGGAAGGAGCAACTTGCCAAAATACGAGCTGAAACAACGGGAGAAGAGCCTCCAAAAGAAGAAGCTCCTTTAATTGCCCCCGTTCATACTTCCACTTCAGCCGACGTTAATATTATGGATTCCAGCTCTCATTCTTTACATCTAGTTAAAGTTGCCCAAGAAACTACAACTACTCCTACTGAAGATGAGGCACTGGATGATATTGAAGCCGAGAAGTTTGAGGTTGATCTTGCAAAGCCAACTCCTCCAGGTACTTTTGGCGTCGTCTCGGGTCCAATGGACCAGTCATTTGACTTAGCCGAATTCGATGACCTTCTTACTTGTTACTTAAACTTTGGTGAACCGATGCCTTCTTTATTTTCGGGGGATGTTGATTTTAACTTCTTTTCTTCTACAGCGGAGGCACCAAGCACTACACAAGCTTTCACTCCTTCGGTTGCCGTTCCTCCGTCTTCCCAAATTACTCCTTCTTCTGCTTCCCAACCGGGATCACATGCAGAGAAAATCGAAGCTCTTCAAGGCTTGGATGACCCGGCTGCTTCTCAGGAGCAGAAGGCGGAGGATTTGGAAGACATTGAGAAGACCTCGGAGCGGTCTCTTAATGACGATACGAAGCTTTCAACATTGCTTGCTACTCCGAGGAGCGAGTCTTCTTCAAAGAGGAAGGGGAAGCGTGCTGTAAGGAAAAAGAAGAAGACTTCCACTGAAGAGGAAGCAGTAGTTGATCTGGCTGTACCGCTTTCTCCTTCTGCCCCTACCCGTTCACAACGACTTCAAAAGCTAATCATTAGGTCGGGAAATGGCTCCAAAGGTGTTGAGAAGAAGGAATAATCAAGCTGGATTTTCTACTTATTATTTTTGCTCTTTGCATGTACTGACCGGGGATTGTGCGGGTACCAGTCCCCGCTTTTGCTTGTTCGAGATATCTGCACATGTAAAGAATTTTTATAGTACTAAATAAAACAATTATTTTACTTGTACAAACTCTTGTGTATGTGAGAATGCATTTGTTTTTTATTTTTAGTGTAGAACAAACGATTCTTTTCACTTGTACAAACTTTTTGTTTGTGTTTAAGAATGCATTTATCCCACAGCTTTTTCGCGCGATATTGTTATGTGCTTGTGGTATGTTGCTTGAATACTGCTTTTTATTGTTGTAGCCGTATCATATGATATTGCCCCTATACCACAAGTGCATTACAATATCTTTTGCTTTTAGCGAGAACTGTACTCTTATTTTTCATAGAATAACTATTCCGTCTTTGAGGGAATGATTATTCTACTTAAACGGAGCGTGTCTCATTTCCGGATAAGTTTTCACGCTTCAACCTTCGGAAATGTTTACTTCATGCTTTTGAGAAGTGAATTCTCCTACGCGATGAAGCGAATCTCAGAAGAAGATATTACTTAGCACTTCGATTTCTGGGGAAGAGTTTTTTTTTTTTTTAGATGAGCAAGTAGGTCTTCCTTAAGAACCGAAGTGTGCCTCTAAGGAGGGCTTTATTTTGGTATTTTTGAGGAGTAGCATGTAGACTCCGAAGATTAGCATTATGCTTTGTGGAGTATTGTTGTGCCCCCGGAGAGGTCTTGTGCTTCCAAAGAAGTCTTGATTTTGGTCTCCGAAGAGAAGCAATGTTGGTCTCCGAAGAGAAGCAATTTTTGTATTTCTACTCGGGTGAAGTGGGTCTCCGAAGAGAAGCATTTTGCACTTTTACCCTGGTGAAATGTGCCTCCGAAAAGGGCTTTTACCTCCGAAGATGGCTCGTGCCTCCGAAGAGGGCTTGTGCCTCCGAAGAGGGGCTTGTGCCTCCGAAGAGGGCTTTTGCCTCCGAAGATGGCTTGTGCCTCCGAAGAGGGCTTGTGCCTCCAAAGAGGGCTTGTGCCTCCGAAAAGGGCTTGTGCCTCCGAAGAGGGCTTGTGCCTCCGAAAAGGGCTTTTGCCTCCGAAGAGGGCTTGTGATTGCCTGGAAGTTACTTTCTCATGGTCAGAGGTCTACGGGGCGAGCGCAAGTTGCTTGATTGGATGTTTGCTTGCACAAACGATCGCAATTAACTAACAAGGTGCCCCTTTGGTAGTCCCACCGATCTTTTTGATTGAGTAAAGCACTCCCATTTATTGGCGTGCCTCGTTAGAGGGCTTTGGTTGGTTGGTGTGCCAGGTAGGTTGCGTCTCAGGGGCGAGTGGATCCACGGGACGGACATACGCTATCTGGTCGGATGCATCACGACCAGTTAGCGAGGGTCTTGTTCCTTCTGATTGGGAAGGCGTCCCTTTAGTGGATCTCCCGGCCTTCCTGTAGAGAGGCATACTTCCCTTTGTCTGCTTCTTTGTTTGCTTGGCAATTTTCTCTCATCATCTGCCCATTAGCGATCTCTTATCATCATTTCCAAGCACATCTTTTTTCCTTTTGCGAGTAAATTGCTTTATCCGAAGGAGTGTACTTCACTGTTGAATGACTTCACGAGACAAACGCGAGTTATCTAGTTGGATGCTCGTTCATAACGACAATCTCAACTAGTGAACAAAGGTTTGTCCCAGTGAAGTCGCCAACTTTTTATGTGAAGTTTTCCTTGCGTAGGATTTGAGTTTGGAATTTTTGTTGTTTGGTTTTTGTGCAATAGCTGATTTATAGAGGTCGCTTAGCTTTGTGATGAGCAAGCCTTGTTATAATGTCCTGCAATTTTGAATCGATATTTTAGCGATACATTTAAAATATTTACATATCGAAATAAAACAGGCATTATGAAATAGTAAAGAACACAAGATTTATAGTGGTTCGGCCAAGAATCGGGCCTACGTCCACTTTATAGCTTTCATTCATTTACACTGATTTACAATATTTCACAATACAACTGATACATTCATCATCATTTTACAATTTTGAGAAGAGCTCTTTTCAAGTAAAATAAGGGCGCAAATGGTTGCTGTTCCAGGCCCTTGGAATTGGATCTCCTTCAACAGTTATGAGTTTGAAAGTGCCATCAAGAAGTTTAGTGCCTATGACATATGGCCCTTCCCAGTTTGGCCCAAACACACCAGTTGCTGTCATGATCCTTTTCAAAACCAAGTCTCCGATTTCAAAGCTGCGTTGGCGAACTTTGGAGTTGAAATGCCTGGCTATTCTCTGCTGATGAGCTGAAACTCTGAGCCTAGCTTCCTCTCTTTTCTCATCAAGAAAATCGAGCGCTTCAAGTTGCAGTTTTTCATTTTCGGTTTCATTGAAATGAACTCTTCTATGTGAAGGAACCTCTACTTCTACTGGAATCATTGCCTCAGATCCGTATGCCAGTGAAAATGGAGTGTGCCCGGTCGCAGTTTTGTGAGTAGTTCTGTACGCCCATAGTGCTAATGGAAGCCTATCAACCCAACCACCTTTTGCTTTCTCAAGTTGCTTTTTGATAGTTGACTTGATGATCTTGTTAACTGCTTCCACTTGCCCGTTTGCCTGCGGATGAGCCACTGCTGAGAAGCTTTTGCGAATTCTGAACCGTTTGCAAAAATCCTGGAATTCTTCACTTTCAAATTGAGTGCCATTGTCAGTGATTATCTTCTGTGGCACACCATATCTGCAAATGATATTCTTCGTTACAAAATTTATCATCTTTTTAGAAGTGATGGTGGCCAAAGGTTCAGCTTCGGCCCATTTGGTAAAATAGTCAACGGCGACAATAGCATATTTAATTCCTGATTTAGCGATCGGCAATGGTTCAATTAGGTCTATTCCCCAAATGGCGAATGGCCATGGGCTGACCATTTTTGTGAGTTCGGTGGAAGGTGCTCTTGGGATTTTTGCAAATCTTTGGCATTTGTCACACTTCCTGGAGTAAGCTGCAGCATCTCGATTAATATCCGGCCAGAAATACCCATATCGGAGAATTTTCTTTGCAAGTGTTTGACCACCTGAATGGTCTCCACATTCTCCTCCGTGCACCTCTGCTAAGATTGTCTTGGCTTCTTCTTTAGTTACACATCGGAGTAGTGGGATTGAAAATCCCCGCCTGTATAATCGGCCATCTTGAATTATATACCTTGACGCTTTTCTCAATAATTTTCGACGTTCCTTAGAACTTTCTGGCAGAGAACCACTGAGTAAGTACTCTTTGATTGGAGTCATCCATGATTCATGCTCTTGAGACGTAGTCATAATCCAATCAATATCCATTTCATCAATGCTTGGAGCTGACAGAACTTCTACAGGAACTAATCCCAGCAATTGAGCTTCTCCGGAACTTGAGTACTTTGCTAAAGAATACGCCTTCATATTTTCCTCTCGGGGTATGTGGCTTATTGAGTAGTGATCTAAATCATTGAGGAGTTCGGAAGTTTTTGTCAAATATGCAGGCAAATTCCCTCCTTTGGCTTGAAATTCCTTCTTCACCTGGCAGACAATAAGCTGAGAATCACTGAAAATCTGTATCACTTTGATATTTAATTCCTTGGCGATTCTCAATCCGGCAATAAGGGCTTCATATTCTGCCTCATTGTTTGTCGAAGGAAATTCCAGTCTCAATGCATAACATAGTGATCGTCCTTCGGGAGTTTCGAGCACAACTCCTTCCCCAGAACAATAATCATTTCTCGAGCCATCAACATACAACTTCCACTGTATCGGAATGCAGTCAGTTGTTTCTTCCTTACTGTCACCTTTGTCAGTGGATTCTGCAATGAAATCTGCTAAAGCTTGTCCGTTTATTGCTCTTCGGGGATGGTAAGTGATGTCAATTTGGCTGAGTTCTATGTTCCACTTCAAGAGACGACCCGAAGTTTCAGGACGATACAGGACTTGCTTCAAAGGTTGATCAGTCAGGACCTTGATAGGATGAGATTGAAAATAGGGTCTCAACTTCCTGGAAGCGATTAGCAGACAATAAGCAAGTTTTTCTATCTTTGAATAATTCATCTCAGCCCCAGCGAACCGTTTGCTGATGTAGTAAACTGGACGTTGTATTTTCATATCTTCTCGTACGAGTGCTGCACTTAAAGCATGGGATGAAATTGCCAAATAGATGAAGAGGTCTTCACCATCACTAGGCTTGGAGAGGACCGGAGGAGTTCTCATATGATGAATCAGTTGATCGAAAGCATTCTGACATTCAGGAGTCCATTCGAAATTCTTCCTTCCTTTCTTTAGAGCATCAAAGAAGGGAATGCATTTGTCTGTGGCCTTGGAAATGAAGCGACTAAGAGCGGCAACCTTTCCATTGAGACTTTGCAGTTCTTTCTTTGTTCTAGGGGCTTTAACTTCTCTTAGAGCTGTGATTTGAGCAGGATTGGCCTCGATGCCCCTAGCGCTCACGATGAAACCCAGGAATTTCCCGGACTCTACTCCGAATGAACATTTCAATGGATTGAGCTTCATTCCGTACTTCCGAAGAATTGAGAACATTTCTGCCAGGTGATCCATGTGGTCTACTGCTTTCTTTGACTTTACTAACATATCATCAACATAGACTTCCATCGTTTTGCCAATCTGAGGCTTGAACATAGCGTTGACAAGTCTTTGGTATGTTGCCCCAGCATTCTTTAACCCGAATGGCATGACTTTGTAACAGTAGAGTCCCACATCTGTAGTAAAGCTTGTGTCCTCCTGATCTGGTTCATTCATCATAATCTGATTGTATCCGGAATAGGCATCCATAAAAGATAACAACTCATGTCCAGCCGTCCCATCTACTAGTTGATCGATTCTAGGCAACGGGAAGCAGTCTTTGGGGCAAGCTTTGTTCAGATCTGAGAAATCAATGCATACTCTCCACTTTCCATTTGCCTTCTTAACCAGTACTGGATTTGAAACCCAATTTGGATAAGTGGATTCTTTGATGAAATTATTCTCTAAGAGGCGATCTACCTCTTCCTTTAAAGCTGCTGACCTTTCTGGACCTTGAGTTCTTCTTTTCTGTTTTACTGGTGTGAATTTCGGATCGACATTCAGAGTGTGAACATCAATTGTTGGAGAGATTCCGCACATATCAGCATGACACCAAGCGAACACGTCCAGATTTGCTTTTAGAAATGATATCAGTGTATTTTGATCTGTTGTACTTAGTTGCGAACCCACATTAAGTACTTTATTTGGGTCTTTGGAGTCGACGGGTATTGGTACCGTAACTTCCACAGGCACCACTCTATTTTCCTCTGCACTGGATTTTCTGGGGTCCATTTCTCGCCTTGCACCACTATGCTCACCAGTGCAGGGGCCACCCTGTATTTGCTATAAGGTTGGGTTTTTGATGCGGAGGGGAGCTGCCGCATCTTTACCCATCTCTCTCTTTCTGGCTTCTCGAAGCTCTATAAGATAACATTCACGTCCAGCATTTTGATCTCCCTTGATGACACCAACACCATTTTCTGTAGGAAACTTCATAGTTAGGCACCACGGGGCCAAAATGGCCTTGAATGCAGCCAGAGCTGGCCTGCCTAGGAAAGCATTGTAGGCAGAAAATCCATCAACAATCACAAAGGTTTGTTTTCGAGCTACCCTTTTCTGCCCTTCACCAAGTTCCACGAACAAATCGACAGTTCCGATTGGTTGCTGTGGTTCCCCAGTGAAACCAACGATCTTTTGTGATGAAGCCTGAACGTCGGTCATTGGGATCTTCATCTGGTCAAATGTTTTCTTGAAAAGTATATTGCAGGAAGCACCGCAATCAATGAGTACTCGTCTTACTATTGCCGGCCCAATTCCTGCAGAGATAACTAAGGGATCTATGGTGGGAGCTTCAATACCAATAGAATCCCTAGCCTTGAACAAAATATCATTATCTGAAATCTTTTGCTGTTTTAGGGGTGCAGTACTTTCTACAGCAAAAACATCTTCTTCTGCCGGGATATACTTCAAAGCATGAGCATATCGTTCCATCTCACCCCAGCTTTTGCCTGCTGGGTGTGGGCCCCCTGAAATGACGTTGATAACGGGCCTCTCAGATTCTTGTGCCGCAGCACCTTTACTTGAGTCTGACGGCTGATTAGAGGGTTGTTGTCTCTGAGTAGACGAAGATGGATCACTTCTGTTTTTCTTGACATATTGTTGCAGCTTGTTTTCTCTTAATAATTCTTCAATTAAGCTCTTTAAGTGGAGACAGTCATTGGTATCATGACCGGGTTGGTTGTGAAAACAGCAGAACTTTCCATTTCTCATAGCGCCCTTTCCCGGTTTTATCTCAGCCGGTTTGGGATAATCCACAGCATCTTTGGTGGCGAAGAAGATATTTTCCAGAGTGTCGGTCAATGGAGTGAAATCTGAGGGTTTGAAGAAGCGAGGTTTCTTTGTATCCTTTTGTTTCTTCCCCTCGTGATTTTCCCTTTTCTGACCTCCGGAATCTTTCTTTTCCGAAGCGGCAGTATTATTTTCCACCTTTGTTGCCACCACCTTCATTGATGCTGGAAGATTTTCCAAGCGTATGAATTCATCAGCTTTCTTGTAGAATTTCTCGAGAGAATTTGGCTCTTTCATCTTCAGCCATTTTCCAAATTCGCTCGATTTGTCGATAGCACGCATCAAATAGGTTAAGATCATCCGTGGCTCTGCGTTATCAACTTCTGCCAGAGCTATATTGAAACAGTTCAGGAATGATTTAATAGGTTCTCCCGGATTCTGTTCAAGACTGGATAATGACATTATGTCCTTTGCCTTTGAAGCGTATAGCCTGAATTGCTCTTTAAACTTTCTAGTCAGATCGGAAAACTGATCTACTGATCGGACAGGAAGTTTGGTGAACCAGAGAAGTGCCACTCCTTCCAAATATACTGGGAAATACCGGCACTTGATTTCATCAGTTGCTCTCGCACCGGTCATGTGCCAGTCATACTTATACAAGAATTGGTTTGGATCACTTGTTCCCCGATAAGCAGGAATGGTGGGGGGAACAAATTTTCTAGGAAATTCAGCCTTTAGAATCTTCTCGGTAAATGGAGTCTTGCTTGGCGCGAATCCCCATTCACTCTCATCTTCACCTCTCTGCATGCTCTCTTTCATTATTTGCTTGATCATGCCAGAAAGATATTCTTCATTGTTCAAAGATTTTGCGGAGTAGACTTCTGCCATTTTCTCAAATGTTTGCCCGGGCAGATTTTCGTGGAAAATTGGCGATGGTCTAGATCCTTCAGCTCGGAGGGGAGCACCTTCAGCAGCACCTGATCCCCCCTGAGGAATATTCCTCCCTTCGGAGTTGCGAAGAACATCAGCGGTGTTTTCTTCATTACCCACTGGTCTTTGGTTGGCACCAAGCAGAGCATTCAGTTTTTCCATCATCAGATTGTTTTGAGTCTCAATCTGTTGGTATAGTCCGGATACAGCAGCGTCTAGCTCCTCTCGCGTCACCCCGACGCTTGGAGCTGCTTGACTTGGTGAAGCAGAGGTGGCGGTATCATCATGAACATTTTCAGATCTGACAACCTTTCGTTTCCTTCCAGGAGCCATTATGTCTGATAGACTTCTGGTTCTGTAGGAAATCTTTTCAACAAACTTGTGTGAAGCAATGATGGATGGTAACCTGAGTTGGGTTCTCAGTGAAAGCACCAAAATGTTAACGGTAAAAAGTGAACGCTAACACCCGGTGTGTGTAATAGGATTGTGAAAGCACCACCCGTGTGACGGGAACAGAAATCAAGCAGGAAAATAGCCGAAATGCAGTAAATGAACAACAGATTTATAGTGGTTCGGCCCGTAATTGAGCCTACGTCCACTTTATAGTCTCTTATTGCTGATTCGGTTACAATTTGATACAAATCTCTTCAAGAAACAGTACAATTCGATCACAAGAAACAATTTTGACTACTAGCTCAATCTTCGACGGTGAAACTCGATGAATCCATGTCGGATGTAAGGAATTTCTCTCGAAGCTTGTTGTAGTGTCACGAATGCTTAAAGGATCCTTGATTGCTGAATGAATGAAGAGCTTGACAAAGTAACAGCGCTGTAGAAATGATTTGCCAAAAGTCCCCTCCATGTTGGAAGTGATGGGGTATATATAGGAGCAGATTTCTGGGCAGGAATTCTGCCTAAGTCTTAGGTCGCGTACGACCTTAGTTAAGTCGTAGGTCGCGAGCGACCTAAGCTAGGTCGCTGTCCCTTTGCGGCTCCAGAAGTTAGCTGGTAAAGCTGTGCTTAGCTTCATTTGACCAAGTAGTAGGTCGTAAGCGAGTTAAAGATTAGCTGTCTGAGCTTTAGGTCGCAGGGTGCTGAACATGCTTTAACAGTTAGGTCGCTAGCCTCTTTAGGTCGTCAAGTCCCTTAGGTCGCTAACTACCAGTCCTTTAGGTCGCTAGCTACCTTAGGTCGTTGAGTTCCATAGGTCGCAATCCTTTCTGTTGCTAGGTCGCGAGCCTCCTATGCTGTTAGGTCGCAAGGCCTTTCCATCCTTAGGTCGCGAACTTCTTATGCTGTTAGGTTGCGAGATCCTCCTGGATCTTAGGTCGCAAGGCCTTTCCATCCTTAGGTCGCTGAAGATCTCTTAAGTCCTTAGGTCGCTGAACTTCTTATGCTGTTAGGTCGCGAGATCCTCCTAGATCTTAGGTCGCAAGGCCTTTCCATCCTTAGGTCGCTGAAGATCTCTTAAGTCCTTAGGTCGCTGAACTTCTTATGCTGTTAGGTCGCGAGATCCTCCTGGATCTTAGGTCGCAAGGCCTTTCCATCCTTAGGTCGCTGAAGATCTCTTAAGTCCTTAGGTCGCAATGCTTTCTTACAGTTAGGTCGCAAGCCCTTCCTTAGGTCGCTGAAATAAAAGGATTAACAGACGGTAGTTGCATTGTACCCATAATAGAGTTTGGAGATGGACTGGAAATGCCTTTAGGCTTCCAATTGGAGGTATACTTGGTTAGATATACTACTATGGTAAGACATGATATTTTCATTCACCATACATTGTTGTTCTGACTTCCTCCTTATTACAAACCACATATTAGTTGGAAGATGCCGATGGAGAAGATGAAGGGGCAGTGAATATCTGTGGCAGTTTATCTATTTACCAATGATTTTGATATATTATGATGTACTCGGTTTCAAATATATTGATGTCATTTTGAGATGTTGTACTATGGATATTTGGAGATATTATGTTTCTAAGCTTTGATTTTTATGAAATGGGTACTTATTTCTATTACTATATTTTATCCCTTTCGCTGTGAGATTTTGAAAGCATAGATAGATAGCTCTATATATTGTTTGTTGTATTAATTTTACCAATCAGCAACCAGCTTAGGAATGGGCCTAAGGTTCGAAAGGTTTTTATTGGGTTGAAAATTAGTCCATTTCAGAGAGGTTGTCACATTTAGTATCAGAGCTTTGGTTACCCGATCAACAGGGATATGCATAAGTAAGAGTGAGTATTTGTTATTTTTGAAAGCATTTATCAAATCCCTACTATATATATATATAAATATATATATATATATATATTAACATAGGCAAACACACTAGGAAAATATTTATTTCAGCAAATAATACAAACTTAGGAAGTTGTAACTAAAATCTCAAACCTACAAATAATATAATATGGTTGAAAATAACAGCTCAGAGGATGGGAACCTCTCCACCAAAGAGATACTCACTATCCAGGGGATGCCAGAATGGTTCAAGCAATACCTAAGGCATATGGGGCAAGTTTCGATTCCACAACAAGCTACACTAGCGGCACCAGCTGCTCCACTCGCTGAAGCAGTACCTTGCCTACTAGACTCCCTAAAATTTGTAAAGACTTCCAGAATATGGCAGGATGAGTACATATGATGGCTGAAGATTTTGTGGAGACAAAGGCATGGATTTACAACTGTGAGCGTATATTCCAAAAGCTGGGATGGGAAGACTGAATCAAGAGGAGGATGTCTGCATGGCATCTTAAAGGCGAGGTGCTAGACTGCTGGACCGTAGTAGTTGAGGAGAATGCTGAGGAAGGAATTACTTGGATTGATTTCGGAACTCACTTGATTCACGATTCATATCCAAAGCTGAAATAAGTTTGCAACTGGAAATGTTTGTACAACTAAGGCAATAAGACTCCATGTTGAATGTGTATATGAGTAAGTTCATAGAATTGGCTAAGTTTGGATTGAGTTTGATTGGCACCCTCACGAAGAAGGCTATGAAGTTCGTTAAAGGCCTAAATTCTCTACTAATCACTATGTCACAAAGTGAATCAGACAATGGTGATCACACAACATAAGGTTGATTTGTCGTTGTCCCAACATTTTCCACTATTTCACAGAACATATGGAAAAAAATACTCCGTTGTTTGAATAGCTCCTGAAATCTCAATGTTCATGCTTGTCATTCAGACAACATCTTATCTGTTGTCTGATTGAAGTTATCAAAAAATTTAGTTTTGGCTCCATATTTTCCATCTAAATATTTTGGTGGTCGCATATTT
This sequence comes from Allium fistulosum, assembly GCA_030737815.1. Lineage (NCBI taxonomy): Eukaryota > Viridiplantae > Streptophyta > Magnoliopsida > Asparagales > Amaryllidaceae > Allium > Allium fistulosum. Next base: position 8,281,938 of record JASFAW010000015.1, read on the forward strand.
TCCCTCTAATATATCTGTTGTTTGATTGAAGTTATCAAAACAAATTTGGCTCTATATTTTACCTCTAAATATTTCGATGGCTTTTCCTTTTGATATTTTGGTGGCCGCGTTCCTTAAATTATTTCCCTCTCAATATTTTACGATCCCTCTTCTCTCCATCTCAAAACTAAATTAGCAAAACCCTTTAACCTCACTCTTAAAACCAAATCAGCAAAACAAAATCGACCATGTTCCTTCTTCCCTCTTCTCTCACTCTCAATAAATTGATGGTCGTGTTCCCTCTTCGTTCTGATATAGGGTTTCTAGATCGAAAACCGCCGCTTGGAATTTGAAGTGAGAATGATACTCCTTCTTCTCTGATGCTCGCACACTTCGATTAGCCATGATTGATGTGCGGTTGCTTTCTTTTTCGAGTTGATTGGTATCGATTTGGTATGTTTAGCAATTTTTCCCCTTTCAATTTTATGCTCGAACTAGATTAAATTTGTTGATGATGATATGGGTTAACTTACAGGGTTTGAATCCCTATATTTTCATTTTGAAATTCCTGAATCTATTTCGAATATAATTTAGACATTGATTTTACTGACTTTGGCCTTGATTTTTTCGTTTTTTTTATTTTCAGTTTTGAACAGATTCATTTTTTACTTTGTTTCCTGTGATTTCAATTTCAAAATTCCTGATTTCTTTACTGAAATGCTTGTGTTTATGAACCTGTTCTATGTGCATTTGCTTTTTGGGCCCTTGCTCTTGATTATTGCATCTGCATATGTATATGCTGCCTATTTATGTATCCATCATGATGTTTGCACATGTATATGTTGCATATTTATCTACATCATGATGTTTGCTTGAGCTTGCACCTGGTTCTGCTTGCAATTTACTTTGTGACTTTGTGGAGCTTGCACCTTGTTGCTTGGTCTTGGTTGATGATTCTTGCTTATGCTAATTTGTAACTGGTGTTTGATATAGCATGAATTGATTTTCTTTCTTTTGATGCCTTGACTTGCCTTGCCTTTTGATGCCTTGCCTGATTTTGGTGGTTTCTTCCTTTTGAAGCTAATTTGTAACTGCCTATTTATCTACATCATGTCATGTATGTACCTTTATACATGCTTCATGTGTGCATCTGTAAAGGTACATTTCTATACATATATACATGTATATGCATATGTGTATATATTTATATTACTTATGCTCTAAAGCTTGCTATTTGGTTTGCTTGTCCCTTGAGGCTTGCAAATTTCTGATTGAATAGGAATTTGCACTTATTGTATCAAATCATCACTGTTGAACTAGTTGATGCTAACTTATTGCATTAGTGCTAGTTGTTGTTGAACTAGTTGATGCTTGAAGTGTCTTCTTGCTTGTTGCTAGTTATGTATATGTATATACATATATGTTTGCACCATGCTTGGTTGTGTGAATATATGCTTATGGTTCTATATGTATGTATATACATGTGCACTATGCTTAAACTGTTTTGAGATTTCATGCATTTCACTATATCAATTCATCACATAGAACTTCCATGTATATACACGCATACATATGTATGTATATATGTGTGCACTTGTTCTATTTGGAAAATTCCTGTTGCGGTTTATATATGTGTGCACTTGTATATATACTTGTATGTTCATACTTGTATGTACATGCTTACTGTTTTGACTTATATACACTTGTATATATGAACTGGTTTGTGTATATGAACTGTTTTGACTTGTGTACACTTGTATATATATACTTGTATATACTTATATATATGAACTGGTTTGTGAGTTGTTTGTATATATTTGTATCAACTTCTATACACTTGTACGTTTATACTTGTATATACATGCTTATACTGTTTTGAATATGCTTAAACTGGTACATGTGGTTTGTGATTGCTTAAATTGATCACTTAAACCAGTTTATATATGTGTTTTGAAAATGCTTAAACTGATTGCTTCTCGAACTCCAAGTCGGATTGCTTCTGGCACTTGAACTGATTGCATTGCCTTGTTTTGTTTTGTACACACATACACACACACACACACATCCTTGCCTTGTACATATATACATGATTACATCCATATGTGTACATATATATATATATATCCATTATTGAAGTTATGTATACATATATACATGTATACATCCTTGAGTGTGTTGAAACCTGAGTGAGCTGCTCCTATGTGCACTGGCACCCGAATGTGCATTTTCTGAACCATTTTGATTTTCTAAACCATTTTGAGTTGAACTTGATTTTTCTGAACCATTTTATGTGCCCTGGCACTTTTTGTTTTGTCTGAGCTTGTTTATGTGAACTATCTTGAATTCTTGCCTAGTCGAACTTGTTTTTCTAAACCATTTTGATTTTGGTACTTGAGTGTGCTTGTTACTGCTATATGCAGTCTTCTTGCTTGTTACTTCCATGTATATACGCACATAGATATCTATGTATATATGTGTGAAATATTAGCATCTTTTGTATTTTGTACATGTGTACATGTGTATATGTGTGTTGCTCACATATACTTTTGATGCTCCATGGTTTGACAATCTGTTTCGAACTGAAATGAAATATGCACGTGTACTTGTTTTTCACTTATACATGGCTTTTTAAACTGTACTTCTACACTTTTAAGTCCTCGATACATACTTGTACATACTATTATATATACATACTTGTACCATATTTTGAATTGTCTTGAGCTGCTTTTGAATTGTTCATGTGTTCATTAGTAAAACTGCTGCTGTGACATTATATACCTGAGTATGCATCTGAGTTTGATTTTCTGGTTTCTATATTTCTGGTTTGTTTCTGGTTTGAGTTGCATTTCCTTGTGCACTTGAGTTGAGCCCGATGAGGCTTGGGCTTGACCTTGTGCACATTTACACTGTGTTGAGCCTTCGAGCTTGACCTCTGCAATAGTCCATGAGATTTAATCGATGTTCGGCCTTGTGATATTCATAGTGATACATTGTGCATATCATAAGTTGTCCGTGCACATATATATTTGTCCGGCCATGTCTAAAACATGAAGAGAGAACAAACCCATAAACTAAAGCAATATTAATATTCAAATTTAATTTAATTTTTTCAATTTTGGTTTTATTTCCTTTTCCCTTTGACTGCGTTATTTATTTGACAGGTATAAGAGATGACTGGACACAAGCTGGAGCAAGCAAATAAAGATCAATATCAAAAATAAACTCGAGTGAGTGTAAGTGAGTGCTAGTAAAAAAATGTTATATATGAAAGTGTAGAGAAAAGTTGTATAGATGAGAGTGATACTGAAAGTGTATTGTATTTGAAAATGTAAGAATAGTGAAAGTTGTATTGTAATTGAAAATATAAGTATAGTGAAAGTTGTATTGTATTTGAATTTGATTTGAAATAAAATATTTGCTTAAATAAAATTGTGATTCATTATTTCATTTTGCAAATATAACATAAGTGTAATTGATATGCATATCAGTCAATATTTATATGTTGTCTAATAGAAATTTTTAGAAATGATACTATAACATCAGACAACGTATGGTTTTTCTTTTCTTTTGATGTGTTAGTGCATATCAGACGACGATGCATATATGTAGTCTGATATGTAATGAGACGACATGGAAATACACGACAAATAGGTATTCATTCAGACAACGGAGCATATCTGTCGTCTGATTAGTTTTTTCTCATAGTGTATGGTGCTACTTTTGACCCAAGTACCTGTAGATGCCTCTTATGAGATGATAGTTGAAATGGTCCTACAATAGAGGATTTTGGGCGGACAAGAAGGCCAAGGAAAAGATCAAGAAAGGAGGTGTGACATGCTATAGATGTCAGAAGAAGGGGCATGTTAAGGATTGGAAGGTGAGCTTAATGAATGAGGAGTTCAAAGGAAGATGCTATCACTACCATGAGAAGGGATACAAGAATTGGTGCCCAAAGTTAGCAAAGAAGGGACAAAGTGGGTAAGCTTATGCTTTTGATGTTATACTTATCTCAGGTAGACCTCCTCCTACAAATTAAGGAAAAGCTACAATGGAAGGTACAGCTGTTATTTTCATGAATAATATTCATACCTTATATTACTCGGGAGCATCCCATTCGTTCAAAGCTAGAAATATAGTCAAATCATGGAGTCTAAAAACCTAAGTTGTCACCAACCCAATTGTTGTGTCAAATCCTATTAGGGGTTCAATACATCTTCCTTTAATATGTAAAGACCTAGTTGTGGATATATGTAACGTTGACTTTGCATGTAATGCGTATGTTTTTAGTTTTGAGGGTATGGACTTATCCTAGGAATGGATTGATTATCTTACTATGGAGTTATCTTAGATTGTGATAGAAGGATCGTTTGGTTAAGGAGAAGGGACGAGAGATAGATGTTCGATGTACACCTTAAAACTCAGTCGAGTTAAGTTATTTATATTCTTATAGCTTTCATAAAATGAGCTCTCATCTATGTCCATAGTCCGAGACTTTCCAAACGCTTTTGAAGAAGTCTCCGGTCTTCCAACCCAAAGTGAGATCGAGTTTAGGATTGATTTAGAGAAGGACGCTAGACCCATTGCCCTACCACTAAGACATATGACCCCCAAAGAAAGGCGATAGTTGGACAAGCAGATTTCGAAGCTATTGCAGAAGGAATTTATTCGTCATGGTACTTCAGAATAGGGAGCACCAGTTGTCTTTGCCACTAAGGTAGACTAGTCTTTGAGGTTTTGCGTTGACTGTAGAGAGCTTAACAAGCTGACCAAGAAAATAGGTATCTCTTACCTAGAATAGATGACTTGTTTGACCAGCTCGTTGGAGCCAAAATATTTTCTCAATTGGACTTAGCCACCGCGTTTAACCAATTAAGAATAGTTGAGGATAGCAAGCAAAAGACCGATTTTTGCACTTTAGATGGATTATATGAATGGGAAGTGATGCCATTTAGGTTAACAAATTCCGTTGTTCATTGTAATCTTCGTAGACGATATCCTATTATTCTCTAGAAGTGAAGGTGAGCATGAAAATACTTAAGGGAGGTACTAGAGACCTTGAGAAGGCACTAACTAAAAGCCAAATTCTCAAAGTATCAATTTTGGAAAAAGGAGGTGAGATTTCTTGGTCATATTATTTTCGAGAAGGGATTGTCTATGGATCCTGTAAAGATGGAAGCTATTCAAGACCATAAGGTTGCAAAGAATGTCATGGAAGTTAGGAGTTTTTTTGGGATGGCGGGTTACTATAGAAAGTTCATCAAGGACTTTGCTAAGATGTAGTCTCACTAACTTGTTTAACCAAGAAAAATGTAGTTTTTGTATTAGATGAGAAATGCACATAAGCATTTGAGAAGCCGAAGGAGTTGTTAACTAGTGCGTCAGTACTTACGATTCTGGATGGGACGAAGCCTTTCACTATTTACACTAGCGCATGTGGAATGGGGTTTGAAGCTATCTTATGCAAGAAGGTAGAATGACAGCCTATGCAAGTAGGAAGTTGAATGACCACGAGAAGAGGTACCCATCTCATGACTTGGAGTTAGTGGCTATTGTTTTTCACTACAACAAAAAAGATCTTTTGCAGCGTTTTAAAATGTTGTCATAAACATTAGCAGCGTTTTGAAGAACGCTCCTAATGTCATGCTACAATAGAATCAGGAAATATCGCAGTGTTTTAAAAATGTTTCTAAAAAGAAGGCTACCAGCTTTACAAAACGCTGTAGTATATTAATTTTGCAGCGTTGATTAAACGATGCAAACTCATTTGAAATGCTGCGGTACATCACTTTTTTGCAACATGTTACACCTATTGCAGCCATTTTGAAACGTTGCGATACATCGACATTTTTGCAACATGTTACACCTACGGTAGCACTTTTAAAACAATTATAAAAGCCCCGAATAATATGTTCCAAAGGAAACTGCTAAATTTATAAAACACTAATATATGCAATCTGATATTATAAGCAGTTATGAAGATTAAACATAATCAAAGCTACATCAACTTTATACACCATAAAATTTAGTCATATACAATATTTCATGAACAATGTTTTAAGCAAAAGTGTTAGCGACATAAAATCTTACAAAAAAAGCTTGCTAAAAGAAAAAATGTAAATCGTGGAAGGTCCAACCGTGTCTCCTTCAAAAGTCCAATATGCCTATAAGAGAAAAAAAAGCAATTAAAGATCAACGGTAGAAGAGAACAAATATGAATTTATTTAGCATCAAATATGACAATTTCAAGTTAATTTAACTAGCTCAAACAACAAAAATTCCATCCCTAATTATCGGCCAAACAGCCCAAATGAAACATAGCCTAAATTTAATACGATTCTTTCAGTTGAAGCGGTACTACCATCCAAAAAACGAGGGATGTCATTTTCTATGGAATTACAGCACATATATATACATAAAGGGAGAGGCATACACGAACTTACCATGTTACTCGCAGAAGTTCACTACGGATAATATAATAAAGCCACTCTAGATGTAAACAAAAATTGAACAATAATAAAATTAAGAAGAAAATAACTAAGATAATCATGATGACGTATTGTTTCTTTTTGCCTATTTTTAAGTTGTAAACAAAAATTATATATTCCAAACAATTGATTAGATATAATGTTATCTTGGTGACATAGGAAACCTTTTAAAGAAGTCGTTCTCATCAATTGCTAGCACTAAGTAGAAGTTCCATGAAACTATGGTGAATTATATATGTTTCTATTCAAACTGCATTCAAAATGGAGGTTAAAATTTTATAGCTTTTGGTATAAAGACCTTATAGTTTGACTGCATAAATGAACATAAATATACAAATAAGCACAGTTCAGATAATATGAGGGAATTATTACTATTATCCTCGATACAATGCTTGTATATTGTTGTTAATATTACAGTAGATAGTAAGTAATGGGAGTTTATATCAAAGAAAAAATGACATGGCATCTTGCAATAAAACAAATAAACTGAGAAGTATAAGCTTACATTTTTTGTTTTATTAGTCAATCCACGTGTGGATAAACTTTAGAAAAGATATAGTGGATTAACTTGTAGTCAAGATGTGGACGTACTAACGAAACATGTGGATGTAAATCTAAACGCGGATAAATATTAATTCCTAAACAAAGGTTACAATCCATACCATTTGTAATCGTCAACTTCAAACGCATTGCTCTTGAGCATACCCTTTCTTCATTAATATGTGAAAACTTCTCTCTTGCAATTAAAATTTCCATATAAGGTAGAAGGCTTAAAGCTTGCATTTTCAGTGAAAACTTTTAATAATCTATACAAAAGTAAAACATGCATTCAAATGTAAAACATGACAATGATTGAAAACACCATACTGACAACTACAATACAAAAGTAAAACATGCATTTTTGGTTTCTACACTAAAAATGCTACCCTATCTAAATTGAAGAGCTGGCTCCACCACTTTGTGTGGGGCAGCTAGCATTATAATATTATATGTTGCATTGTGGAAAAATTTATATTGCACAGGGTGAAAGTAAAATTTGTGTTTTTCATATGATCTACACAATTTGATGCTCACATGTTCAATTTGATTTATCACACTTGGGATGCTGAAATAAGGTAACTCCTTAAAGTATTGTGAAAAAAATATGTTAGTGACAGGTATTCTTCCTAAATGGGATACTGCAATAATGGGATCATCTAACTGTGTGGCACTACTCATGCCCTATAGATGCCACTGATAACGAAGAAATCATAAATACATTTGAGAATATTCCTACTAGCCAACGACTCAATAATATGAGACAGACCAAATATAAACACGATCATAACTATTTTGTCATCACAGTCATGTCACCAAGAATTAGATAATAAACTGAAAAATAATGAAACGTTAAAATTCCAGGATATTGAATGATATCTACTCAAATCCAAGGTATTTGACGCTTACATGCATCTACCAAGTGATGGACCGTCTAGTTAGAATAACGAAAATCACATTTATGCAATTTACCCTAAAATTGAAAAACAAATTCATACCTTGCAGAAGAGACCTCCTCTATGTAACCAAGATGCCACAGTGAATGCCCATTTGCCAAATGCAGCTGTCAGGCCTTCGGGGTTCACTTATCCCATCAGTATCAGTAGGAGGCTCTCCGAGTTTTGACATGGCAAAGTAAGCTAAAACTTGATTGGCATCCTTGAGACCTTTACTTTGAAACCTAAGGTCAAGCATTCCATTTTGGAAGAACACCAGATCTACAAATACAACAATAGATTCAACAGGAAAAGGTAAAATGTTTGTTTTGAGTTCTAATGTTAGGGATCATTGGACATTATAGTTCATTAACATATATAAAATAGGAACTGCAAAACTCAATCTTCGTACAATAATAGGTTGATGTAAGTGTTTATTGACAAGAGATGCAAATAATTCAAAAACCAAACCCTGAGAAGTTGAGACTGGAATATTATACGGAATAAGAAGTCCATTATTTTTGTTATAGAGATAGAAGCAACTATTATTTTGAAGAACTCAGAAGAAATTGAACTTCAACATCAGGAAATAAGGAATGGAAAAGTACAAAATATCAATCTGTTTTTTCTAGACATTATTATTATTATTATTATACTTAGTTAATTTTTTATAAAATTTATTATTATTATTGTTGTTATTATTATTATTATACTTAGTTAATTTTTTATAAAATTTATTATATTTATTATTGTTATTATTATTATTACTTATTTAATTTTTTATAAAATTTATTATTGTAATTATTGTAATAATTATTATTATTATACTTAGTTAATTTTTATTTTATTATTATTCTTGTTGTTATTATTATACTTAGTTATTTTTTTATAAAATTTATTATTATTATTAAGTTATTTTTTTGGCAAGGCATTATTATTAAGTTACTGTTATTATTATTAATTAGTTATATTTTTATAATACTTAGTTAATTTTTATAAACTTATTGAATTTTTATAAAACCTAGTTAATTTTTATAAACTTAGTTAATTTATTATTATTATTATAGACTCGTTTAATTACTATCATTATTATTATAAATCTTAGTTAACTTATTATTATTATAACTCTAAGTTAATTTTTATAAAATTATTTATTATTATTATTATACTAAGTTGATTTTTCATAAAATTTATTATTATTATTATTTAGTTATATTTTTATAATATTAGTTAATTTTTATAAACTTATTGAATTTTTGTAAAACATGGTTAATATTTATAAACTTGGGTAATTTATTATTATTATTATAGACTCCTTTAATTATTATTATAAATTTTAGTTAACTTATTATTATTATAAATCTCAGTTAATTTTTATAAAATTATTTATTATTATTATTATTTATTATTATTATTATTTATTATTATTTTTAAGTTATTGTTATTATTATTATTTAGTTACATTTTTGTAATACTTGGTTAATTTTTATAAACTTATTGAATTTTTATAAAACTTAGTTAATTTTTATAAACTTAGTTAATTTATTATTATTACTATTATTATAATAGACTCGTTTAATTATTATTATAAATCTTAGTTAGTTTTTATAAAATTATTTATTTATTATTATTATACTTAGTTAATTTTTTATAAAAATTATAATAATAATAATTATTATTATACTTAGTTGATTTTTCATAAAATTTATTATTATTATTTAGTTATATTTCTATAATACTTAGTTAATTTATTATTATTACTATATTATTGTTATTATAGACTTGTTTAATTATTATTATTATAAATCTTAATTAATTATTATTATTATTATAAATCTTAGTTAATTTTTGTAAAATTATTTTTTATTATTATACTTAGTTAATTTTTCATAAAATTTAATAATATTATTATTATTTAGTTATATTTTTATGATACTTAGTTAATTTTTATAAACTTATTGAATTTTTATGAACTTATTGAATTTTTATAAAGCTTTGTTAATTTTTATAAACTTAGTTGATTTATTATTATTATTATTTTAGACTCATTTAATTTTTATAAAACATATTTAACTAGCTATTTATAAATTTTATTATGTTGGGATGCTCTTACAAGTGCAAATTTATAAACTTGTTAGCTTATAAAAATTAAACTTGTTAGTGTAAACAAGTTATTTATAAACTTGTTATATTAGGATGCCTCAAAAGAATAATGACATCCAGAAAAGAACTGCAAAAAATATCCTCACTTTGTTCGTGAATCTAGACAGCACCACTTGCACGCCTGTAATATATGTATGATTCACTTAGTTAAATTCAGCATAATTAAAGATTAAATAGCACACTTGTTTCAAATACACGATGACTTAGTATGTTAGTTCATATTTCACTTGTGTGATATTTTTTTACTGTCCAAACTGAGCTGATCTATGTTATTGACATGCAAGTAAATATCTGATTCTCTTTTTGTCTAGGACTGAAAACTAGTCTACAATGCAAGTTTGATTAGAAAGAAATAATTGATTTCAATCAAAACCTTACCATAAATACAAAAGATAACATGTATAGCCTATATCAAATTTTATAAATGGCTTTAGATTTGCATAAATTGGCAGAAGTGATCACCACTAGCATAAGCGGTAACAGGCGAGCATTCCAGGCTGCACCTGTAAGCCATTATTATATGCAGTAACTACCTCCTACAGTTTATGGGATAGTGTAGAATGATTCATTAATTTTTTACCTGAAAGGTCTGCTGTAGCAAAGTAAACCTTATTAAAAAGGACTAGATTTGGATTGCACATTAATATAGTTGTTAACTTAAAACAAGTGGCTCTCGCACTTGTAAGAGCATCCCAATATAACAACTTTATAAAAATTAAACAAGTTTTATAAGCTAAAAAGTTAATAAAAATTAATATAGTTATCCTAAGAAGAAGCAGCAAAGTGATGCAAATTTAACCTCGGCTTCATCTGGAACTGGAACAATATCACCAAATAGCAGCAAAGTAATCCATAACCATAGAGACGCATAGAAGAGGAATTATTTGTGTAACATAATAACCTCCTTCACATTGCTATAAGCATATCCTACAACTCTACACTGTAGAAATAGAGTTATGGCAACTGTGAATGATTCTGATACTGCTATAAACATAACCACTCGGACTGATCTTCTGGGTGCTTCTGAGTTTCCTGCACCCGATTCATTTGATATACGAGTGCTGGAAATAAATAAAATGTTAATAAAGCAGTCATCTGAATTTAAACAATCAAAAATTCAATAACTCGACGGTACTACATTTGCTACATTATGTAGACAATTGATGCAAGTTTATTAATATGAACTAATATATCTATCAGGTAGATAAGCTAAATACAATGAAATTAAACTTAGTAAGCAAACAGAAATCAAGTGGTACAAAAAATGTCAATATGTGCGCTGTTAGCAAAATTGGGAAAACTAAACACTAAAATTAAAATACACAGATGGAATCCAAATACAGAATTGGAATGTATAGGCAACCACGATGGGGAGAGCATTGAGCACTTATTTTTTAACAGTAGCTACTCGGCCTCTCTTTGGAACAACATCGGGGACAAACTTCAAATTCAACCGCCATCAAATAATTACATACACGATGTGTTTTCACAAGTCTTTACAAATAACATCGAAAATAAATCCCACCCAAAGTTAACTGACATTGTTATAACCATGTTGACCTGGCATATATGGATGGAAATAAATTCATGAATTATCCATGAAATAGAAACACCGTACAATTCGTATAGAATTAATCATACAATACAAGACACTAGACAACTACTCAAATAGGCAAGCCTTAAATATGATGAGATCAATGGAAAAGAACGTATCTTTATTGACTTTGGATACTCCAATAGGCATCACCAAACTAGCAGAACCATAGATCGTTAGCATGCATCCACCATAAGCAAAGAACCACCTGACTTGAGTAGAAACGTTGCCCTGTAGGAATTACGAATGACCTAGCTTCTGGCTTGCACCATAGTGGAGCTTTTTGGGTGAATATAGTGGTGAATGGAGGAGTTTTGGAATGAGTGGATGTTCTAGATCTCGGTGGTAGAGCAATAATGGAAGAGGAGAATGTCGAAGCTAACTTCAATTAATTCGAGGATTTATTTGAAAGGTGGGCTAATTAACTCAAGTGGTACAAATTGCAAAAAAAATCAAGTGGTACAGTAAATCAAATCAGTGAAATGTTGAGAGGATGCAGTGTTCGGATGTGGAGGAAAAGAGGAGTAGCATTGAGAGAAGGAAAAAAGGATCCACGTGGGAAAGAAATTAGAGAATTTGGGAGAGAAAAGAATTTTGGGGAAAAGTGGAAGCAAGAGGGAAAAGAATTTCGGGAGGGAATTTTTTTAGGGAAAAGCGGAAGTGGGCGTGGGCTAAAAAGAAAGCGTAGGTGATATATTGTTAGGAGAAGCAACGTTTTAGCTATATTTAATATGATTTGAGATATAATAAACTGCATTTTGTATAAAACGCTTTAATTTAGTGTGCTAAAAATGAATTTCCTTGTAGTGTTTTCTTTGAAGATGTGGAGGCGCTATCTTTTGGGAGAAAGGTTTGATTTATTCACTGACCATAAATCCCTTAAATACCTATTTCCCAAAAAGATTAAATCTTAGGTAGCAAAGGTCAATGAAGTTTATAGCATCATATAGCTTTGAGATATAATATACCCTTGGAAAAGGGAATGTAGTTGCCGACACCCTTGGTCAAAAGAATTCTGCTATGAGTGGAGGAAGTTGGAGTTCCTCTCGAATTTCAATTGTCAATCACCATTAGAACCCACTCCAGGCTATTTGGTAGCAGTTGAGGTGAGGCCGCATTGGTAAACTGCATCAGGTAAGAACAGAAGAAAGATGCAAAGACCGTAGGCATTTTGGACAAGCTAAGTAGAGGAGAACTTTTCCCCCGCATCGTTAAATACACAATAGACAAAAGGATATGGCTAAGGAGAGATGGACGCCTATGTTTTCTAATGGTGGAGGATGTCTTGGAGGAAGTGCTAGCGGAGGGTCACCATTCTAGGATGGCCATTCACCCTAGTGGAGATAAAATGTATAGGGATGTGAAGTGGATATTCTATTGGCCAAGGATGAAAAAAGGTAGCGGAATATGTTCTTAGGTATTTGATGTGCCAAAAGATAAGATAAAGGTGGAACAAGGGTAGCCCAAAGGACCGTTGTTGGCACTATAGGTGCTAACTTGGAAATGAGAGAATATATCGATGGACTTCATAGATGGTTGCCTAGGAATGCGCTCACTTTATTCCTGTAAGCAGCAATAGGACCGCAGCATTCCTAGCGCAAAAATTTATATTAGAGAGGTGGTACAATTGCATGGACTGTCGGTCAGCATTGTTACTGATAAAGACTTCTGGTTCACTGGTGAGTTTTAGAGGAGTTTATAGTTAGCCCTAGGAATGACATTGAATCTTAGCACCGCTTACCACTTACAGACAGATGGTCAGACTGAAAGGGTGAACACGATTTTAGAAGACTTGCTGAGAGCATGCATCATGGATTTTGGAGGACACTGAGAGTTGCACTTACCCTTAGTAGAGTTCACGTATAATAATAGCTACCAAGTGATGATTGGCATGGCACCATTTGAAGCGTTATATGAAAGGCCATGCGAATTGCCTAATTGTTAGTGGGAAATCACAGTCAAAATTCTACTTGGATCAGATTTGGTTCGCGTGACCTCAGATAAGATAGAGATGATTAAACGGTGAATGAAGGCCGCAAAGGACCATTAGAAGTCTTATGCTGACATACGAAGAAAGGAACTGGAGTTCTCGGTCGGAGAGAAGGTATTTGTTAAAGTTCCCCTCTTAGGAAGGCTATGAGGTTTGGTTCGTTGGGAAGTTGGTGCCAAGATTTGTTGGGCCTTTCTCAATTTTTGAAAGAGTAGGGAAACTTGCATATCGAGTAGAGCTTCCGGCCAAGTTAATGGGAGTACACGACGTCTTTCTTGTTTCATCACTTTAGAAAATATTTGCACGACACCGCCGCCATAGTAGATCCTGACTAGTTAGTATATATTAAGGCAGAGCTGATAGCACCTCATGCCACCATACACCTATTGGAGTATGGAACTAGGAAGCTTTGAAATAAAGAAATTAGGCTGGTCTAAGTACAATAGGAAGGTAATCCAATGGAAAGCATATGGGAAACCGAAGATAAGAAGAAGGCTCCTCATCCTGAGCTTTTCACCGGTAAACATTTCACCTCCAAATTTTAGGTTTTTGGTTGCATTGTGGTTGCTAGATTGGATAGTAGGGGATGGTTGTCACACTTTTTATTGTTATTATTGCACTTAAATAGAATCTTATGCATTTTTAGGATGCTTGCATACATGTATATATGTCACAATCTTGCATTCACCGTATGATTGAGCTCACATATATTATATTGCATACATAACTGCATTGCACTTTTGGTTGAGTAGATGGTTGTGTAGATAACTTGGTTATATAACATGGATGTAGAGTGCGCGTTACACTATCTATCCCTTAGGGATTTTGAGGACAAAATTATTTTTAAAGAGGAGGGAGAGAATGTAACACCCCGTAAAAATTAATATGTAAATAATTATTCAAAATAAGGCTAAAATGAGAAATTTGTAAACATCGTAATTTAGCTACGAAAGTTGCACCATTGCGTTCATGGCAATTTTTTGATCAACTATCATATATAAAGTTTTGTAATCGAAACTCAAACGGAAATGTTTTTGACGTTTGAAGTTTTCGAATTTAAAATAATTCGAATGAATTTAAATTTAAAATTTTAATTAATGTTAACTTTTAAAATTAATAACATTAACAAATATTTAACGTTGAAAGGAAGCTTAGGGTATAAGCAAATTCTAAATAAACATTAATGGTAGAACGTAAAATATGCAACAAATAAAAATAAATTGGCAGCAATTAATTCATGTTCCAAATAGGGGATCGGTCAACCCCTTCACCGGTCGACCACTAGCGGTCGTGAACGGTCAACCGGTGAGCATGTGGCGGCTAGGGTTAGGTTAGGAATGAACAGGTTGGATTTTTTATATTTTAAACCGACCGAAATCCAGCGGTTCTAGTGCATTCAAACAATTATAAATAAGAGGTTAGCCCTCACACTTTTATGGAATGTATTATGGTCGAATGATGGACTCATATCATGATATAATGTTATTTTTGTAGTATATGTGAAGTAGAGCATGGCTCGCTCACCGAACTTTTGTCCGACCCACTCCTACTTTCATTTTTATACATATATCCAGGTTGATGGAGTTTGTGGATGAGACGGTATCAGGGATGGAGATTATTTATGTAATGTAGATATGGTGTATATCAGTGTCGTACCTAGATTTGATTTTGTGTCTACGGGATTAGAATGTCCATGTATTTATTCAAACTTGTGTATTTGACATTTTAGACATGTTATGGTGATGTGACTATGATATTAACTATGAGTTATATTTTATTTCCCTTTGTTGTGAGACTCTAAAAGTAGATAGTGTTAGTTAGAATTATATTTAATATCTGATATCCATCTATATCTCTCTTAATTGCTTATATTATATCTTTTCCTAATGACTCATCTTTTTTATTCTTGGGTGCTGGCGTCAATTTTGGTGTCGGACCCGAGGTCAAAAAGGTGGGTTGTTACATGGTCAGTAGTTTCTGAAATTATAGTTGGAGGTAGAAAATTTTATGGCATATGGTATGAAACTTTGGGAAAATGGTGAGCTTACTTCAAACATGCAGACCATCGAGTGTTTTGGACTTTGAAAATTTCATGTTAGGAATGTGGTTGATACCGATTATACCCAGCTTCGAGGCAATGGCATAGAAACTTCTAGACAAGGGACACTACTCTTTGGGGCAGAGATAGGGGGTGCAAAGTGGTTTAACCTCAACACTTAGCAACTTTAGGTAAGTGTTGGGTGGATTTACTTTAAGGGAATTTGGCACGGACATCGGGGGTCGTGTCATGACGGTTTATGTGTTTTTTCGGTTCTTGAGCTAAATGTGATGGCCCTACGATGAGTGGTTTTGGTGGTGAAGCAATGACGCAATACTTCGATATTAGAACTTATTGAATCTGATGCAGGACTCTACGATTTATGATGGGTGTCTAGAGATGTTCTAATGATGATGATTCAATGATGTGAGTTGTGATTATGAACCGTAAGGACAAGTTCAATGATGTGAACTTATGCATGGAACGATGATGTGTTCTACTATAGAAATGAATGTAATGGAATGATGATGTGTTCTAATATGGAGACGTGTGCAAAGGGATCGTTGAAACTTTGAGGTTTTAAGTGTGCTCGTAAAGAGGGTGTATGTGAGGATGCTCACTTGAATTTTTGATGTTGATCCCAAATCATTTGATGTGATATGTATTGCCCTGGACATTGAGGATGCGTGGGTCTAGTTTCTGGCCTTATGAAGCAGTAAAGAGTCGAGTACTAAGAAACCAAGATTTTGACTAGTCTGTGGTGCAGGACACTGCCATACGAGATATCATATATCCAACGCACCCAAGTAATGAGAGGATTGCTCGATGGATACTATGTTTGTTTTATCACTCTAAGGATGTCACATGATGTAGGGATTGTTAACTTGGATACCCAGATCGCAACGCTGCACTTTGACTTAAATCACACCCATATGATAATAGTAGATCATCATACATGGTTATGTGCTTACTCTTTAAATTGTGGGGATAGGTTAGGAATGATTCTCCATACCAATGTCCTATACTTTACTATATCAAATTTTATAGTATTCTAAAATTGTAGATCGCTCATACTTGACTGCTATCTGACTTGAGGTTTATGTCATGCTTCCTATTATCTTCCCAAATTTAAGTCTTTGATTCAGAAGTAAGAATTTCTATCTTGGGTACACTTAAATGAGTAAACTAGATAGCAGGTATGGGATACCACATGGTGGTGTATTGATGGACTAGCAGGAAGCTACGCTTTCATATACTTACACTTAGATTTTATACAGCTTATATTCCATTGTGCAGCACCGTGCATCTTTATTAATGCTTTATTTATTATTAGATACGGTTTATCATTTGATTTATTATTTGACATATAAAATATATGATCTATTTTGTATAACTGTATTGAATTTGTTCTTTGATCTATAGTGGTTCATATAGTTATATTGTCTTGCCTATTTCATACCTGCAATGCTTATTATATTTTATCCTTGCACCATGAGATTTACGACTTGTTCAGTGACCTAAAGATTATTAATCTACTTTACCAACCCTTAACAAACTTCCAAAATTGGCCGACTACCATGACAACACACTTTATAGGTTATATATTGGGTACCGAAGGCATAGGCCATTCGTTACACTTGGTATCATAACATAGGTTGCATTTTTGACCTAAGGGATACTGAGATCCATTGAAGATAGAGTTACTCTAGAATGGATTGAGCATTATATGAGAGAGTGTACTTGTTATATATTTTGATTTTCAAACTACATGGTAGTGTATAAAGTATATAAATTACATTGCACACACGAGTATCATTGATCCAGCTTTCATTTTGAGAGATTACTCATTCTAATTACAGAATAGAAGAAGCCAAGTGGTTTGCTGCAATCGCTTGAGATTCCCGAGTGGAAGTGGAAACAAACATCAATGCACTTTATCAATTGATTGCCGAGGACCAGAGGAGGGTATGATAGTATCTGGATCATATTTGATAGGCTGACAAAGAGTGCTTGATTCATACCCATACAGATTAGTAGGACGACGTCGATATTGGCCGAGTTGTATCTAAAGTGGATGGTACAATTTCATAATGCATCAAAGAGCATTGTAAGTGATCGAGACCCATTGTTTACTAGGGGATTTTGGAAAGCTTACAAGATGTATTAGGGACAGAGGTGCATTTGTGTAGAGCTTATCACACACAAACTGATGGGAAAACCGAGAAAGTGAATTGAATCTTAGAGGATCTCATGCGAGCTTCCACACTTGATTTTGGCAGCTAGTGGGACAATCATTTGTACCTTGTTGAATTCACATACAACAACAGTTATCTATGTAGGATTGGTATTGAACTGGTTGACTGTGCGATGCTCCTTCGCATTGGCGGGAAGCGAATGAGAAATTAATACTTGGGTTAGATATGATAAGAGAGACTTCAGAGAATATCAATATCATTTGGCAATGATTGAAAGCATCTCAAGATTGATAGAAGAGCTACGCTGATAAGAGATGTAGATTTTTGGAGTTTTCTTTTGGCAATACATTGTTTGTCAAGATTTCTCCATTGAAGAATGTCGTTGATTCGGTACTAAGGAAAGTTTCTACTGATATCGCAGGTCCATTTTCGATACTTGGGTGGATTGAAAACCTTGCTTATCAAGTCGACTTACCTCGAAAGATAGAGGGTGTGTATAATATGTTCCACATTTCTCATTTGCGGAAGTTTATGCATGACATAGGCGTAACTATTACATTTGATCAACTAGATGATATCGTGATTGAACTGTAAGCTTCAACACCTCGTAAGTCTATTCATAAGCGAGAGTGATTTCCCTTGGCAGACTTAGGAGAGCATGAGGACTACTTATCTAGAGCTCTTCACTTGGTAAGGTTTCCATTTTACCGTTGGCTTTCACATTTGATATTAGATTTGATGTTCTATGTAGAGTAGTTTAGTACTTTGCATGCAAGGATAGACATGGATGTTATTTGATAGATTTTGCGTACATGGTTGATGATCGATATGCTTGCTTATAGTTGTTAGGCATGCGGGGTAACTTAGTTTGATTTACCTTAATTAGTGGGATTTCAGAGGCGAAAATCCTAAAGGGGATGAGGAAAGTGTAACGAACCGTATTTTACATACCGAAGGATCATAAAATATTATTTTTAAATCCATATTGGGTCATATGATGTTATAACCTTAAGGAATATTGAGTATTCATATTTTTGACCCTTAGTAATTTAAGTAGAAAGTTTTGACCCTGAAAACTTGTACAAGCTATAACTTTTGATAGCAGCCGAAAAAGGGCCCAAGACCACATCTATTGGAAAGATATGATAGTTTCTCTTTTCATAAAGTGGCCATAATAGCAGTTTGAACTTACCGTTTGGGGGATATGGTCATTTGAAGTTAGATATTTTTTGGATAGCTTGTTGGGTAATTTGTAAGGCCCAGGTTAAACCCAAAAGCTCATTTCGAGATTAGCGCTCAGTGGAGTTAATGTGATAGCCTCCTAATCATCTCTATCTTCCCAAAAATAGTTCTAACCTCCATTAATTATCGCCATATCAAAACATAAACCAAAATCCTTACTTCATTTAGCCAAATCTTGTCGTTAAAGGGAGATAGATTAGCTTAGTTACTATTTAGGGTGCATTGGGAATCGTGAAGGTTAGTTTTCATCATGGGATTGCAATGGTTTGTGTGCATTTGGGTATTTGGGGAGTGGTTTATCCTTCTAACTTTACAATGCTAATTAATATAGTTAAAAATGACGTTTTTAAATGGTCGAATGTTAACATGATTTCTAACTTAGATCTAACATTAATATCTATTTTAAAATGTATTTAAAAAGATAAGTGTTGTTTTGATTCGTTTTAGGTGTTTGACCACACTAGTCGTCATTTTCTATTTTGATAGATCTAGGATGATAGAATTTCTTGAATATTGATTGTATTTCTTTGAAGATGTATAGATGTTGTGTATTTCTTGTATGTGTTCGTTTGGTTGTATTTTGACTCATTTTCATGCTTTCATAGAATCGCCATTGTTTGAGTCAATCAAAGGGCCAAAATGTAAGAAATTTAGTGTGATCGTGTTTAAGTGTAGATGATGGACCAAGAAGCCTATATTTTTTTATTGTATATGGATTGGAAGAAAAATGAAGGAGTTTGAGTGGTTTTAAAGTGTGCCCGGTGGTGGTTAAAATTGTGATTGGGAGTAGAAAAATTTAGGGCACACGGTAGAAAACTTCAGGAAAATGGTGAGCTTCTTTAGACATGAAGACCGTCGAGTGTTTTGGGTTTAGAAAATTCATCATTAGAAACATGGTCGGCACCGAGCATATTAAGCTTCGAGGAAATTGCCTAAAAACTTAGGGACAAGGGATGCTACACTATGGGGCAGAGATATAGTGTGTCGAGAGGTATGGCCTTAAAACTTAGCAATTTTAGTTATGTGTTGGCCAGACTTGCATGGTCAATATTACCGTTTACGGTCGGTACCGACCATGTTATACTTTGAGGGATTTAGGTGCGGACTTTGGGGTCGTATCGTGATGGTTTATGTGTTCGTTCAATGCTTAAGTTCAATGGTATGGCTATACGATGTGTTTTCTGTATTGAAGCGATGATGTGATGCTTCGCCGTGAGGAATTTAGGACTTTGACGAGGAGACTCTATCACTTATGATGGGTATCTAGATATGTTCCGATGACGACGACTCGATGATGGTATTTGTGATGGTAAACAACATGGACAAGTTTGATGATGTGAACTTTTGGGTGGAATGATAATGTGTTCTACTATGCAAATGAATGGAATGGAACGATGATGTGTTGTACTATGGAGACACATGCAAGGGGATCGTTGACACTCAAAGGTTTTGATTGTGCTCGTAAAGAGGGAGTATATGGGGAAGTTTACCTGGATTTTTGATGTTGATCCCAGATTGTTTGATATGATTTTTCTTACTCTGTACCTTAAGGATATGTGGATCTAGTTACTGGCCATACGAGATATCATATATCAAATGCACTCGAGCGATGTGAGAATTGTTTAATGGATTCTATGTTTGCTATGTTTGTTTTATCACTCTAGGGATTTCACATGACATGTATTGTTAACCTGAATATCCAGACTCCCAACACTATACTTTGACTTATAGTTCACCCATATGATGATGATAATAGTAGATTAGCATAAACGGTTATGTGCTAAATCTTTGGATGTAGGGATGGGTCAGGTATGATCCTCCATACCCGGTGTCTTATACTTTACTATATCGACTTTTATAGTATTTTGAGATTATAGCTCATACCAGACAGTCATCTGACTCAAGGTTTTATGATTTTCTTCTTATTATCTCTCTTAAATAAGTAGCTTGGATAACAAGTATAGGATGGCATATGGCGGTGTGCAGATGGACTAGCAGGAGGCTACGTTTTCATATACTTATCCTTGGGCTTTCTATTGCTTATATTATGCTGTGTAGCACATGGAGCTTTATTAATGCTTTATTTATTTTTAGAGATATTTTATCAATTGAGGTATTATTTAACGTATAAATTGGTGTGATCTGTTTTATATAACTGTATTGAACCTGTACTTTGATCTACGATGGTTTACATAGTTATATTTTTGTCTCGTCTATTTTATATCTGCGATGATTATTATATTTTATCCTTGCGTTGTTAGATATACGACATGTTCAGTGACTTGGATAGTTTATTGCTTTACTTACCAGCCATTGACAATTATTCTACATCGGTCGAGTATCGTTATAGCGCACTCTACATGATATATATTTTGTACCAGAGATGTAGGTTAGTCATCACAAAATTGGTTTATAAAAAACTGGTTTCTACTTATGTCGAACATGACTTAGAACTCTAGATATACAAGAATCGTACATGTCGTCTATAAACTACCTAAGTAGCAACCAATAAAATAGATCTCATATATAATAGATTTTAATATGTGCCCTAGTGGAAACTATGTTATTTGATTATATAGCTTAATTCTTATAACGAATTTTGCTCGAAATGAAGTAAGTTTTTGGTTTTATATTATGTTGTATATATTGTTATATTAAATATAATTACTGTTTTTAAATACATTTAATAAGTATAAAATCCTTAGGAAAAGTATTCAATTAATTACAACTATGACTTTATTTATAACCATGAGTATTTAATCATGACAAATAAATACTTGTCCTTAAATGCTCTTAGATAAGATGTCTTGAGAATAAGATATCGATATAACTATTGAGACTACTATACGTAATGCTTTTCGTATGACGAACAGTGAATTACTCATGACCATTGTGGCACCGAGGGGTTACATATGTCTGATTGTTTGGAAGAAAAGAATGACTCACTTAGAGTCATCTATAAATTAATTATAAAGTTAAATGGTTTATCACATCTAACAATGTGATGTGTAGTGTTTTTTGACTTGAGAATATTATGAATCTTAAGTGTCAAAACTGTACTTTGATTATGGTTAATCAAATGACAACAATGATTGTATTAAACCATAGTTGAGTATAAGTTGAACCATTTGAAGTAAAATATATTTGAGAGAGGATTTGTCTCCTTCAGATAGAAGATTAGTATTACCATAATTGGTAGCCAATTTAAAGTCAAATTTTTTTGCCAAACCAAATTAGTTAGTTGATAAATATTATCGCAATACCTTGCAATATACTGCGAATATTATTAGAGTTTTAACCATTGACCGAGCTCTAGATATCCAAGTGATATATTAATGATGAAGGGAAAATGTGCACACTATGTCGTTATTTAAGGGTGTCACTTTAAAAGATAAGAAATTGGATTCTGCCTAGATAATCTTTGAGCAACTGAACTCGTGTCTACTACTATGCTTCAACAAAGTCCATACATGCTTTAATGTTTAAATTATTTAAATATTATTGAGGGATGAGTCCATACCTAGGAGTCACACAACCATAACTCTCATCTTTCATATGAAAATAAGTTGATGAAATAATTTTTAAAAGTTATAAATTATAGAGAAATTAATTAAATTTTTATATTAATTTAACTATTATTTTATTATGTTATTAGGGGCTAAAAATTAATTAATAATATATATATATATATATGTTTGTTATATGTTTATTTAATTATTTATGTAGGCAAAAATTATATTTATTAAATAATAAATATTATATAGTTTTTGAAATTAGTAATATTGATTAATAATTAAAAAATGAGCTATACTGATAAAAGTTGAATGGTTTATTATTTAATTATGTGATGGACCTAATTAATTTATAACATATGGCTTGTAAAACTATATTAAGAAGATATTTTTTGCAGCATATAATACTAATAATAAACACATTAAGCTGCCATTTAATACACATATTTTTTCTTCTCTCTCCCCATTGATAAATTATATCCAAATTGTGGACTTTGCAACTCCATCATTGAGTTGGAGGAATGTTCCCTCAAAGGAGAAACTGATGTCTTCGATGGATCAGATTACCAAGGATCTCGTACCAAAATTATTTTAATCTGACTATTCATTTTTTTTAAAGAATAAGAGTGGTACTTTATACAAGCATATCACTTATTTTAATGTCTTAGTTGTTCAAAACCCATGACCTCTACAATCTCATACTAAAACACCACACCACTTACTACTTAAGCTAGTGGTCCTTGTCCTAAATCTTTTATTATAAAATTATTTTGAATTCAAATTATTATATATATATAATTGTTTAACTAAAAAAAGGAAAAAAGATATTTTTTTTCCTGTTTGTGAACATGTATGGTGCGTGCATATCAACTATTCATTGTGCATATTTGCATCATCCATGATGACAACATCTTTGGCATCATACACATCGGGCATACTGGTTGACTGGCGAAGTGGAGAAAATTGGCATGATGGCAAAATCTTCGGCAAATCGATGGTAGAATATTCATCAATTTAGGGTTTTGGAAAGCAGGCGTCGGATGTGCATTTGGAGTCATGGAATGACTCGTCACACCAAGTGGAACTCACTAATGGAGGCAACGACATGACCAGTGGCATTAGGCAATTGCATAAACAAAATGAAGTTGACGATGTTTGGTAGTTAGGATTCTATGATTATGGGAGGTAATTTTATTTAAAGCCCCTCATTATTATTGTAATTAAATTTCATCTATTATAAATTATTATTTTCACAGAAGCCTTCATAAATAACAACCTCTTTAACTTCTACACACGAGAATCATTTTATGCGCAACTTGTGGCTTTGATTTCGTAATAATTTTTTGGAAATATTGATATTGTTTAATTACATATCTTGTGCTTACATATGAAATTGTAATTTAGACATCAATATATTAATTTGTAATTAGCATATTTATAAATTTACATTATCAATTAGAAGGGTCTTATTCAAATCATAACAATCATAGCTTAATTACATGTATATTTATATATTTGATATCATAGTGGAATTTTTATTCAAATCGAAAATAAAATTGTTTTGTTATATCTCATATTTGAATAAATATTATTCTTATTCTTATTAGTAATAATGTAACTTAAAACAAATTTAAATAATAAACATTAAATATAATTTAATGTAAACTGTATTGCTTACGATAACATTATAAAAGATCTAGTGCATAATGAATTAAAGGGAAAAGTTTTGAAATTTGCCCGTTTACCCCACTGCTTGATGCATCTGATCAACCAATAGAATCACGTGGTTTCAATCCGACAACATCAATCAGAGTTTGGACAAAGAGGTGAATCATGAAATTTAATTGACTTTTTAGAACATCAGATTAACACATCCATCCTTTATCATTCCTTCGAACTAAACCATCATCAAATTAGTTTCATTTATTGCACTAAATGCAACTTTTGTAATAAGTGTTGTATGAAAAATGAATGTTGCACCCATTGCATAGGTTTTCCTTAAAAGGTTTTATGGTACATTGCTCATATACAAAAAATTTATGCGAGAGCTGGGCAAGTAGGGAATAAATCTAAATAAGCTAATAAATATGACTGTGCTTAGGGCAAAAGCATTTAAAAGAAATAAAAAACTAGAAATTTTTGTCAGGTCCACGTTTATTAATCAACAGGCAAAGCCAATCCTCTTTATAATTATGTAAATTAGGTCGCTGACACATTAAGTTACCAATTGTTTCTTCCAATCCATTTATTTTCAAATTTAAAATTGCGGTAAGATTTTATAGCAATATTAGATTTAAGATTCATTTCACAATTAAATCATAAATTCAATAGGTTTTCCAATGATATCTATTGTTTATTCCTAATAAAATTTTAAAAAGCATATTTTTTTATATAGTAGTCTTAACTACATTAAGATAATGAAGTGATAATTTTGGTTGTGATTCTATAATGCAACTATAATTGCAGTTGCATATTGAATTAAATTCTTTGCCATTATTACTTTCATCCTACTTGAATTAATTTTTATTAATTATTTAAAAGAAATTAATTTTGAAACATATTATTTGAAATCTTTTTTAACTTAAAAATCAAATTATTGAATTAATTGGTAAATAATATGTATAATTGTTTATTATTTATCTATCCATCATCCACGAAGCAGACACATTTAAGTCAGTTAATTAACATTTGAAGTGCTTAAAGTTTTAGTTGCACTGATCAAATGCAGTTAAAGTTTTAACTGCATTTGAGAAAAGCACTTATATTTTGGTTGCAACTTGAAACGGTACATGCATCTATGGCATTTATAATTGATTTAGATTATGCAACTATATTTGCATTAGAATGATGCAATTATAACTTCATTTAACTGATGTAGCTACGGCTATATTTGTAACACCCATAAATTAAACGGTAGTTAGTTAAAAAGATTAATAAATAATCATTATAGTTTAAAAATGGAATTTTTGCAAATGTCGAAATTTGGCTATGAAACTTGCACCGTTAGGTTCGTGGCGATTTTCTAACCAACTTTTATATAAAAAAAATTTATGATCGGAGTTCAAATGAAAAAGTTATGAACGTTTGAAGATTTCGGGTCAAAAATAATTAAATAAATATATATATGGAAATTAAATAAGGAAACATATCAGCAACACTAATCGATTGACACTCTGGGTACAACTGGTCGACCACTAGCGGTCGATCGATGAAAGTAAAACGGTCGACTGATGGAAGGCAGCTAATAATAAACCTAAATTGAACGACCTAGATTTGAGATAATCTGATCTAACGAATATAATTTATTCAAGCGCCTATAAATACAGGCATCTCCCCTCACTTTTCTTCTCATATTTTCTGAATTAAAGCGAAGGTTTTCTATTTTCTCTTCTCCACAAATTCTAAGAATTGCATAAACTATAAATATTATATATATAAGTGGAGAATAACAGAAACCAAAAGAGAAGAAGAATATGATCGAATCAATTCGCCAAAGCAAAAGGTAAATTATAAATCTAAATCTAAGTTCAATTCAAATCTCTTCTCAGATCTATAACTATAATAAATATATATATACACTTTTGATACATATTTTGGTAGAAAGAAAGGGAGTTAATCATGAATAACAAATTTAGATCTAGAGATTTGGAAGCTCAGAGGTGGAAGGGAAATTATAAATTTTAATATAATATTAGATTTATATCATTATGAATTTGTTCCTTTTATGCCTAAATATAAATTTTGTAATTGTAAGCATAAATATACATATGCAATGAACTTGAGAGCCCAACCTACATATTCTTTGAATTGTTAACTTTGATTAAATGTTGTATATACCTAAATCTGGAATGTAAGGGTGAAGGTAGTCTCTAAAAGTTATGAGATAATTCATTAATAAGATTTTACGTAAATTCCAGATTAGTTATTTGAATGTTATAAGTTATTAAACATGAATTAAAAATTGTTACAAATTTGGGGCTTGTGTTAATATTTTAATTCATTGGAATGAAGAATGTTTCTATGTAAATTTCTATAAATTCTCCAACTTTATGATTATGTAAGAAGGTGTATTGTTTGAAATAAAAAGAAATATTCCTAAAATAATAGATGTACAAAATAAGGATGTTTACCATATTTTTTAACATCTATTTCATTAATAACAGAAAAGATAAATTCATTGTAATTCCAAACACAACACAAATCCTCTTTTAGATAATTTATGGGAAATTACAGCTTTAACATTTCCTTTTGGGAAAATATAGTTTCAATGCATTAAAATGTCAAAAGTCCAACATGTAAAACCAAAGTATTGTAAATAGAAATAATAATAATAATTCCTATTTCAATTTAATATATGTGTTTTAAGGTAAGTTAGGAAAGTTATAGTATTCAAGAAAGGTAGTTTTTAATTTATAGGAATCAATGAATTATACATAATTTTAATAATTGGAATGGTGCGGTAAATTATATCTAATTGTATTAATTGAAAATCAAGCAGTAAAACTGCATTTAATCTATTAATTAGAAAGAAGCGGTAAATGACATATAATGGCATTAATGAAAGTATAAGTAAGTTTATGTAAATGAATACTAATAATTGAACTCGAGAGGCGTAATAATTTTCTAGCTAAAATTATATAGACTAAAGAATACGTTTATGACTGGTTTGAATCATTGGATCTAGCCAAATATTTAAATTAACTATAAAGACGTGGTCATTAGTAAGGGTTGGAATGCGAGGTCAACAATGTTGCATAATAGAAGTCGGCCCTCCACAAGGGGTTACTAGCAGTTGTGTATACATTGTACTGATGTGAGGCGTCTCCAACTATAGGATCCATGGGAATATATGTTTGCGTATAGGTGTAGGAAATATACCAAAAGGTGTTTGCCTTGGGTTTGTAGTCTTAAATGACTAATTAGAGTCTGCTTCAATCCTAACACAGGGTACTGAGTAACCGGGTAGGCATTCCTTGACTTGCATTAGGCAATCTAAATGGGATGGTGGAGGAAAGCTTGGCGCTAAGTCGGCAAGGCTGGTACCATATATACGAGGAGTAGGGCTGTACATATAGATCAGGAGCTCCATTAGTCCTAGAGTGGTCGGAAAGGCTTGGGTTATGCCTAGAGACGGACTCCACCTCCTACTAGTGTAGGTTCCGTATGTGATATGCAATTGCCTCAAAGTTTGTTTATTAGTTTGGTAGTCGTTAAGAGGCTGGTTAGATAACCCCCAGATAAGTCTTTGAGACAAATTAGAGAATAACAAATAGTTATTATACCATTATTAGGTTAATGGGAGGTTCCTCGGTGTATGTGAGAAATTCGACCTAGACATGGTTGGTGGATGCCCGCGGGGTGCAAAGTTACAGATACTAGCGGGGAATGTATCCTTCACCATAGGGGATTGTGATACTTATATATAGACACACACACACACATACATACTTATATAGCTATTTTATACCTCGAGTTTGGTTGGCGTATCGTACGTGTAAATGAAGTCAAAATGACTAAGATTTGAATAATAGATAACACATAATGAAAAACAATCAACACAAACTAGGATTATGGATAAAGTATGTAATTTACCAATGACTAGAATGTTGTTTTGATCCTTTCCTAATTACAACCCACATGATAGCTTTAGTGGGATGGGTATTGGTACAAGGCGGGAATGGTGGGAGGACAGATTTTCTTATGCAAGCTCTGCACTGACAAGGGCACTAGATAAAAGAGGTAATGGCCTTAGTCAGTATATATATGTTATACTTTATTATTCTACTATGACTTCTTATCGTTAGCTCTTTGATATACTTTTGTTTATTGCAGGATATCAATACCAATGATTCATACACTGGTGGACCTGGATTTTCGATTCAGCAAAAATTCAAGCCCATTAAGGTGTGGTTGTTACAGTATTTAAATGATGCAATATATTATTGCCTTTAAATGATATTGTTATAATTTTGTTTGTATGATGCAGTTATAAGTGTGATCAAATGAGGTAACAATAACCACCCTTTAAAGTGATAGGGTTAAAGGTATGCCCTAGAGAAAATTATGTAATTTATTATATAACTTCACTCTTATGAATAATCTTGATTGAAATAATGTACATTTTTGGTTTTGTTTTCTATGTATGAGTTGTTACATCATGATAAAAGTAATGTTCTAAAAACATTAAATATATACATGTAAAAAATCCCTAAGAAGAATGTGTTCGACACCATAACTATTGATCATATACTTAAATACATATCCTTAAATGTCATTAATTGAGAAGTTTTGAGAAATGGATATTGATGCATTGGTTGAACTAGTGTATGAACGCTCTCGATACAACGGGCAGTGAATTACTCACGATCACTGGGGACACTATTGCTGGATCAGGTGCATTGGCAGGGGTGTAAAATGAGGAAACTTCAAAAAAAAGCTTTTATTAATTTGCACTAGGTCTTATATTTCATTTACATGAATAATATCTTTGCACCAAATCATATTTAGTGGTTATTAATAACAGAGCTTGGCATTTTAATTTTAATTTATATTAAATTTTTTATGTTTATATATATTATGATTTATGTTTAATAAATAAAATGTATGTTATTATTTTATTTTAGGTTAATTTTGTATTTGTTAATTTATAATATTTATATTCATAGTGCAAACAATATATCTATAATAATATGATAGACTAACCTAGGATATAAAAATGAATAAATGTCATATGTGAATAATTAACCTTTGTGATCTATGATTAACATATCTAGTATAACGTCGAGGGATGAACAAATGTCACATACATATATAGTATATATATTCATACATATATGAATAAATATTATTTGGTTCAACTATTAACACATTTACTTATACACACACACACATACAGATACATATATTATTCTCAACACACACACATGCGCGCGCACACACATATATATATATTAGGATTAAGTTTAAGTACTAAAACCGTATATATATTTAAATATACATATTTAATAAATTTCAATATATATAATTTAAATTTTGAGTTTTAAATTATATTGACCCTTTTATAATAAAGAATGGTTTTTAATTTAAAACGCTATGAGCAAATAATTTTAAAAAAAAATTATAAGCCATTAATATATATATATGTAAAATCGAGAAAAAAATAATTATTTTAATCGAAAAGTAAAAAATCATGTGTTCATTAAAACTGATAGTAAAAAATTTCAGTTTCAATTCGAAAATTCTATATATATACAAACACACACACACACACACCCACACACACACACGCGCGCGTGTGTGTGTGCGCGCGCGCTAAGATCAATAGTCCCCTTTATTTAGCACCATTCCGTAGCACCCTAATATCAGCCATGGGTTTCTATTTAAATATTTGTTCTTTCTCTTTCCTGTCACATGTACCAAATATTTAAATATAAACTTGTAGCTGATATCAAGGGGATATAAATAATGCTAAATAAAGAGGGCTATTGATCCTAGTTATATATATGAATTCGATTGCTAATTGAAGAGTTTACTGTTTTATGATCCTATTGGTTGTCGGCACCTTGTTGTTAGCAATTCCTCTCTAAACTCTTAGCTCTCGATCCTCAATTATGGGCTGCATGTCTATCCACAAAGCATCACCAACTATTAATTAATGGAGGCTAGAGTCTGTTATGTGTTTGGAGAACATGAAGAGTGTGGCTATTCATAGCCAACTAGATGATAAATATCTTGCACTTCTTTTTCCAGATCTAGAGACCAAGTCCCGTTCCCCACGTTCATTCAGTGTTTGGCATACCCTTCATTAGTCTAGGTTTCCGCACTTCGACCTAATTAATTTAACATTTATACATCATTTTAAATAATTTTAAAGCATTAAATAAATAAAATACCATAAAAAGTAAATACAACATCAATATAATTTTACTATTAATTTATACATTTGTAAATTAATTTTAAATTCGTTGAACTTGGGAAATTAGCTAACTACAGGCCATGTTTAATCTCTGGTATGAACTCAGTCCTCATTAAATATTTAAACAATTTAAATACTAAAGTCTGCACATACTTTGTTGAAGTACAGTCTCGGGCACAAGTTCAGTCACTTATAGATCATTTAGGTGAAATCTAGTTTCTAATATTTTATTAAGTGACACTTTATAAAGATTTTTTGTGCATGTTTTCTTTTCGTCATCACCGTATCACTGAGATATCTAGAGTTTTGTCGATGGTCAAATACTCTAATAATATCTGTAGTTAACTGCCTAGTGTTAGTTCCTCTGATATTGATTTTGATGACAACAACCATACTAATGTTTTGCAAAGTCGTATAATATATATTGCAGAATATATTACATAGGTATAAATGATTGAACTTGAAGATTGATTAGTATAAAGATTAAAGTCCGAGATTCAGATATGATCAAGACTCATGAGTTCAAAGACAAATATTTAAAGAACTCAACACTTTAGTGTATAGTTATGGGTCGTTAGAATAAATTATTAAAGTCCTTGATAGCAGATTCTGATCTTTATCACAAAATTCCAATCTTTGATATTTTATCCAAAATAAATTATTTAAAATTCAAAATATATTTTTACAAATATTTTATAAAAAAATTTATGCATTCAAAGTATTTATAAACTATGTTTAAATTATTTCATAAAAATATAGAAGTTTAAAAACAATTTAAAAGAAAATCATTTTCAAAATGTACAAGGGTATGTCGACATACCCCTCTTAGATATGTCGACATTATAACCGTTGATTTTGTTTAAGTTTGAAAAGATGTATCCTTTGGACACACCTCTTCATGATGAATACATCTTTTCATTCACCATAAAAAAGGAGTGTAAAGGAATTTTCTAACCAATTTCTCTAAATTTCTTCTTATTCCTTAATCCTTGAAATATTTCTTGAAAACTACTTACTGCATTCTTCAAAACTACATAGAATCAATTCATACACTACTAAATTGATTCTCTACAAAGTATTTACTATTTTGGATGCATTCACTCTACAAACTCAAATATGTAACCGCTATCAAATGGGCTATAGGATATCTTGTATCCCAAGTACAACTATTTGTATTTGGAAATCAACAACTCTACTCTTATTTGTTTGGTTGTGCTTGTTGCCCATTCAAATCAATTGGGTGTGCTTGTTTCCCATTCAAATCAAGTGGGCGATCTTATTGCCTGGTAAATCAAGAGGGTTTGCTCTGACCTCACGAGACATGAGGGTTATCTCGTAGCCTTGAAATCGAGATTGTATTCTGGTTTTCTTGCCACCTGGTTAAAGTAGGCGATTGAAAAGAAACTTGTACAGTATTGTACGGGACTGGATGTAGGATTGATTAATCCAAACCAATATAAATTTCCGGTGTCATCTCTCTTACTTTACCTTTTGTTATTGCTTCTATATGTATGTGTAATTTCATCTGTGATTGCTTGATTAATATAGATTGTGATTTGATTTAAATCTTGAAACAAAGTCAAAAAGATTCATAAAAGTTATAAAATACTATTCACCCCCTTCTAGTGTTAATTAGCCTTAAAATCCATTACACCATAGTCCGTATTTGGTAACGGAGCATTAGGTTTTCAAAATTTCATAATTTGATTTTTGAAAAGTATAAATGGCTAGTAACACCAGCGGTTCACTTTTTAAATCTTTTGTAGAAGGGTAATCAACTGCTAGACTCTCACTATTTAATGATAATAATTATGCGTATTGGTCATGTAGGATAAAGATTTATTTACAATCTAATAGTTTAGATATTTGGAATATCACACAAAGCGAATACACTAAACTCCAAAATGAATACTCAACATGGACACCCGACTAAAAGACACAAGCACTTAATAATTCCAAGACCATGAATATTTTATTTTGTTCGTTAGCTAAAAATGAATTTAATAGTGTCTCTATTTGTGAGTCTAAATATGAAATCTAGAGAACACAACAAGTTGCACATGAGTGCACTAGTGAAGTGAAACAGACAAAAATTTCCATGCTAATTAATTAGTTTCTATTATTTAAAATGAAATAAAACGAGTCTATTTCTAATGTGTATTCTAGATTTCAATATATAGTTCATTCTTTAGCATCACTAGGTAAAAATTTCTCTAAAGAGGACCAAGTTAGAAAAGTCTTTAATTCACCCTCTTCAGAATAAGATCAAAAGACATTAGCAATAGAAGATGCTAATGACATTAGTACTTTAAAAATTGAAGAATTAATACATAATCTAATGTCTTATAAAGCACAATTGCAAGGTAGGAAGGAAAGCAAGACAATCGAAAATAAATCAAAGATCACATCTGTTACGGATTCATCCAAAAAGAGGAAGATGGCTTACACTGCAACTTTGGATGATTCTAATACAACTTCGAGTGAAAATGAACCAGACATTGAGGATGCTAACATGTATTACATAGCAATAGAAGATTAGCCGGATCATAACAAAAGTGGTACTTTTTACATTTAATTTTTATTTCATTTATTTGGAACTATTTAATTTAAGAATAAATATATATTAATAATAATAATGAGCGTATATATATATATATATATTGGAATTTATTACCTTGATATAATTTTGGAATTTATGGCCTCTATGTCGACATAGTCTACATATGTATGTCGACATAGTCTACATATGCATGTCGACATACCAGTCGGAAAATTAGAGAATCTTTTCAAATTCAAACTTTTGAATGCTCCTCTCTTTTGCATTAATTTCAAAAACTGAAAAGGCATTTTTTCATCTGAAAAATGTCAATTCACTCTCTATTAGTTAACTCATTCGTATCCCTTCATTCACTCAAAATTCAAAATCATTCTTCACTCTCCTACCTTCAAAACAATTCAACAATGTCTTCCTTAAACCAACCCCACTCATCCAGAGCCATTAGGCTTACCAAAAAGATCAAACGTCAACTTCATAATGATTAAGAGTCCATTGAAACTTATATTGAGTATGCTACTTACGAAAAAGTATTTTCGAGAAGGTTTGCAAATTTTAATGAATTTTCTTCTTATAGTTTACAAGATCTTGCTTTAGAAAATAATATTTTTGATTTAACTGATTTATCTCAAAACAATTTTGATTGCTATCTCGATTTGGTTAAAAAAAATTATGCAAATTTAAATGGAAATTTTTTTCAAGGAGAAGAAAGTCAATTTTGGAGTATTCTCAAAGATACTATTATTATTTTGGATTGTTTGTATATAATGTTTGACTTGGTTCTTTTAGGATTGTTTTGATTGTATAATAGTTTGATTTATTAATAACATTTGCCTTGTTTTATTTAATGTCTTCATAGTATGGTTGAGAATTTAATCATTACTCGATATATATCTGGAATATATGTCCTATACTACATTTAAATGACTAGTATTTCCATAAATATATGTCTTATATGTAATCTAATCATAATTATGTTTATAGTTTAAATCTCTAAAAATTGCTTAGAATTTAAATATTGATTTTGACTCCATAATTCATTAACATATCACATTTAGGGGGAGTTTGTTTTTCACCCTAACAAAGGGGGAGAAAAATATAAAATATAACACATGCATATACTAAAGGGGAGTTATTTAACTCGAGGAGGGAAGGCTTATATTATATTTTATATACAAAAATATTTACATGGTTGTCATCATCAAAAAGATGGAGATTATCAATACCTCACATATTGATTTTGATGACAACAACCATATAAATATAAATACTAATGTTTTGAAAAGTTGTATAGTATATGTTGCAGAATATTACATAAGTATTGAGTGATTAAACTTGAAGATTGATTAGTATAAAGACTAAAGTTTAAGATTCAGAGATAATCAAAACTCATGGGTTCAAGGACAAAGATTTGAAAGCTCAAGACTTTAGTGTATAGTTATGGGTCATTAGAATAAATTATTAAAGTCCATGATAACATATTCTGATCTTTATTACAAAATTCCGATCTTTGATATTTTATCAATATAAATTATTTAAAATTCTAAATATATTTTTACAAATATTTTATAAAAGTATTTATGCATTTAAAGTATTTAAAACAATGTTTAAATTATTTTACAAAAATAAAGAAGTTTAGAAATATTCAGAGGAAATCATTTTCAAAACTTACAAGGGTATATCGACATATCCCTCCTAGATATGTCGACATAGTGACCGTCGATTTGTTTTTTAAAATTTTAAAAGAGGTCTCTTTTGGACACACCTCTTCACAATTGGATACATCTGTTCATTCACTATATAAAGAGGAGTGTAAATGAATTTTCTAACCAATTTCTCTTACTTTCTTCTTACTTCTTATCCCTTGAAATATTTCTTGAAAACTACTTACTACGGTCTTGAAAACTACATAGAATCAATCCATACATTACTATATTGATTCTCTACAAATTATTTATAGTTTTGGAAGCATTCCCTCTACAAACTCAAAGATCAAACCGCTATCAGAAGGCTATAGGATATCTTGTATCCCAACTACAACTATTTGTATTTGAAAATCAACAACTCTACTCTTATTTGTTTGGGTGTGCTTGTTTCCCATTCAAATCAAGTGGTTATGCTTATTGCCTAGTCAAATCAAATGGTTGATCTTGTTTCCCAGTACATCAAGAGAGTTTGCCTCGAACTTGTGAGACACAAGGGTGTATCTCATAGTCTTGAAATTGATACTGTAGTCTGGTTTGCTTGCTACCTGGTTAAAGTAGGCGATTAAAAGAAACCTATACGGTATTATAAGAGATTAGATGTAGGATTGGTTAATCCGAACTAGTATAAAATTTCCGGTGTCATCTTTCTTACTTTACCTTTTGATATTGCTTTTATAATTTATCTGTGATTGCATCTATGGTTGCTCGATTAATATAGATCTGTGGTGATAATTTGTGATTTGATTTAAATCATGAAACAAAGTTAAAACACTATTCACCCCCTTTTATAACGTTAAAGTAGCCTTAAGATCCGTTATGTTGTAACCCACATGTAGATCACTTTAAAGTCCTTGGTTCAATCCAATAACATTTATTGATTAATTATTTTACTCTAGCAGAAGATTTTGATTTGAAGTTAACTACCAATTACGTCGATACTAACCTTCTACTATGAAGGAGATTAATCCTTTTTTGAGTAGTGTTTCACTTCGTGTAGTTTAATGTATAACAAACTATGGGCGTAATAGGATCGCTATGTCATTTGATTGACTGTAATCAAAGTATAGCCTGATTACTTAAGAACCCTCAAGTCTAAAGAGTACTGCATACCGTTACATGAGATCTTCAATTTTTACATAGTTATATTAACCTATAGAAGACTCTCGTTGAGTCATCATGTGATTAATCAAAACAACAAGTATATAATCCCTTGGTGTCCCCAATGGTCATGAGTACTTCACTGTCCATTGTATGGAGAGCATTACATATGCTAGTATCAACGGATGCATTGATAACCTTTTCTCGATACATTTTGACTAGAAACATTTAGGAATAAGTATTTAATTATCGATCTATAACTCAAGGTTACAAACACATTTGTAATTTTTAAGACCTTCACTCTATAATCTTTCACCCTGTGTTCCTCTCATTGTGTAATACCTCGTAAATTTATGTTAGTTAATTAATTAATTAATCAGACTCCAAAAATGGAATTTGTGCAAAAAATGGAATTTGGCACGAAACTTACGCCATTGCGTTCGTGGCGATTTTCTGAGAAGCTTTCATATTTGGAGTTTCACGATCGAAGTTTAAACGAAGAAGTTACGGATGATAAACAATTTAATGAAAATAATAAATAAAACAAAATTAACATTTAAAATTAAATACCGAGACCCATCGATCGACCCCCTCATTTGGGCATGTCAACCTCTAGCGGTCGACCCCTATGAAGGGGTGGTTGACCAGTTCAAGTGGTGATGGCTAGGGTTTGCCTTGGCCCAACAACCTGGATTTATATATTTTAATCTAACGGCTATGGTTAATCCGCCCTCTTCTCATATTTTCTAGAAAGAACAACAAAGCTCTGGCATTTCTTCTTCTCCACTATTCTTCCAAACTATAATATAATTTATATAAATTGGAGAAGACCAGTAAATAAATAGAAGAAGCAAATCAACGCTACGCGGTAACAAGGTAAATTTCAATATAATAAACTTATATATCCTTCTAACCCTAAATCTCTTTTCTGATCTGAAATTCTAATATATGTATATACCCTTTTTATACATATTTGTTGGATTAAAAAGAAGATGGAGTTGAATCAAAGGATTTAACCCAGATCTGGAGATTTGGAACGCTTTAAAAGGTGAGCGGAAAATTTTATAAGTTGTTTATAATATTGAAATTTATTTCGTTGGCTTTTATTTGCTTTTATGCCTAAAACAATAAATATATGTAAATTGTAGGCTTAAATTGAACATATGAAACATTGCCTACATATTCTTATCCTATAATCTAGAGAATTTGATTGGAATTGTTGTTTACTCCCATATCTGGAAATCAATCCCAAATGTTATAATAGTTGAAGGTTGATAAGCTGTATAATCCATTCCAGATCTATAATTGGGTTGTAAAAATAATAGTAAAATCTTACTTCTTATGAATTTTTTGCACTTTAATTGTTGGAAAGGATCTCCATTTGATTTTTATAAATTGGTTCAAATTTCTTAGCTTCATAGAAAAACACAACGTTTGATTTGACAAGGAATATATGTAAATAAAAGAAAGAGAAGTGTAAGGTACGCAGTCACTTGTCATAGTTTACACTGTCTATTTCAAATAAAAAGAGAAAGAATCATTCCTTGTAATTTCAAACCAGGCAAGTCTTTTTTTTTAAGTTAAGCTTTTTGAATTATGATAATTTATGAAAATCACAATGGAGAATCCTTTTTAATTTCCATAGTTTAGTATGGAAAAGAATGTTCTAGTTGAAGATTTATAACTGGAATGTAATTAATGGAAATAAATGTTTATACGTATTTAACTATCCATTCAATTAAAATAAAACTTAACTAATATGATGATTTACGCATAATATTCAGTTTAAATATAGTTAAGCGTAGGAATGGAATAGAAAAGAAAGTTAGGAAGGTTGTAACTCCAATTAATGGGTAATAAATGTGAAACGAATTTGGGAGTTACAGAAAGTTAATAGGGTAAGTGCATTAATGAGACTGATAAATAAAGATGTTAGTTAATAATTATGGAATGATTAGAGGAAAATTACTAAATGGAATTTAGTAAATGAATAAATGTCTTAGGAATTGTCTGTTGGAATAATAATTATTAATTACGGACAATTTGGCATTTATGGAAAAGTAATTAAATGTAATAATTGAACATTGAATGTAAATTATATTATAGGCTTAAATAAATTTGAGTAAGATTAGTAGGCTAAGTCCAATATTCAAGTTAGAATAATAAAGCTTAGAATGAAGCTTAGAATTATTAAATGGACTTAGTGGGTTGGAATGCGACATCACTAGAGTTACACAACAGAAGTCTGCCCTTCACTTTAAGGCTACATCAGTTGTGTACACTTCATACTGACGTGAGACATCTCCAACCATAGAACCCGTGGAAAATGAATATGAAATCGTAGGACCTACTTTCAGGTTGGAGGTATTAAGTGGTTGGTTGAGGGCATGCCTTCTCCTAATTAATAAATAGGTAAATGGTTCGAGATAGCGGTTAGGAGCGGTAGTTGGATATCTTGAGGAGGGTCCGCTTCGAGTTTGAGGTATTTAGTGACTATTATAGGATCTTCCTTTCTCCTACAAAGAAGTGTTAAGTGGCCTAATGAGATTTCAAGCAATGTCATCTAGATAGTACCAATGAGGAGTCCGTCTTAGGTTAGGTATTAAATGATGGAGATCTGCCTAAAATATTGGTATTAAATTGTTAGAAGTTTGCTTAGTCCTTATTAATGAGGTATTAAGTGGCTTGGGTACTGTCTCTTACATGACTAAGACATCAATGATGATAGATGCGTTAGTAGTATGACTATTATTTATTATAAAACCATAACACTGGCCAAAGTTCTCTATAGCTAGGATCAACGGACCAACGATGATGATGCAAGGAGCCCGCTTTATATTTTGGAAGTATTAAGTGGTTGATAGACATGCATCAGCTTTTTTTACCTTGGAGAAGGTTAGGTAGATGAATCGTGTTGGGTAGAAATATCGCGTGAGCATATTAGGTTAAACAGGTTAACCATAAATAATAGACATAATAATTAAACGGAAACCGATCAGTGTAAATTTATATTATGGAAAAATTATACATTTTCCCGTCACCAGAACATTGTTCTGAGCCCTTCCTCATTACAACACACAGGATGGACTTAGAGGAACAAATTGTTGGAGAAAGGCATGATCGGTTGATGGAGAAGTTTTCCTATCTCTCATGCTTTATACTGACAAGGCGAATTAATGTCCCATGGAATGCTATTGATTATGAGGTAGTAGCCGCAGTCAGTATTTATATTCTATTATATTTTTCCATTCCACTTTGAGTTTAGATTTACCCATCTCTGATATGCTCATGCTTATTACAGGTACCAAACAAACGATCCGTATTCCGATGGACTTGGGTTTCGATTTTGTCAAAATTTAGGCCAATTAAAGTGCGGGTTATTACATATTGCGTCTTTTATACCTCATGTCTTGCTTACTACCTTATCCACGTGGACCTCCAAGATCTTTTCGCTTGCCTTGAGTAACATTCTTCATCAGCTTCCCTTTAGAAGCCTCTACTATAGTGGTATTCAACAACACCGCCTCAACTAAATTTTCGAATGTTGCTCCTATAAGAATCTTACTAAGCGCTAATTCCCTAAGTGGCAAACTTAATCCTTTCACAAACTTCATCGTCCTCTTGGGTGCCGTATCCATCAATTCAAAACCAAATTTTGCCAACTCATTAATGCTAATGATATACTCCTTTACAGTGGAATTTACTTGTTTTATATTAATAAACTTCTCAACCATCACTTCCTTTTCAACCCCAGATTTTTTTATGATGACTGCTCTACACCTCCACTACCTAATATATCTGAAGAGTGCACTCCTGAAGTGTCTGATCGATATAGGACGACTATAAAGAGTGAAAAGAAGAGAAACAATCACAGAACTTGTAGTATGTCTTACAACACATAGAATAAAATAGAATTACAAACATCATAGGTATAAAACAGGCTAGAAAGTAAAAACTAAATGAACCATAATATCTTAGTACATAGGTTCACAAATTTATACAAGATAGTGATAGAGTTTGTACAACTAATAACAAACTAAAAGATAAATTGTCTCTAAGTAAAATAAATGAATATTGTCTATGCTCCACAGTGTCGCACAGCAGAATAAGCAATAGTAAGTCCATATATAATACAAGAAAGCAGCATCGACAACTCGCCCTTTGTACAACAACTACTTACCACCTAAACCTGCTATATAGTTTACTCAATTAAGAGTACCCGAGATAATAAAAAGAAAAGCATAAAACCTGGAGTTAGACAACAGTCTAGCGTGGGAGATAAGAAATCTTAAAATACAATACAAGTCGATATAGTAAAGAAAAATGGTTAGGAGTCATACCTGACATATCCATGCATCCAAAGAGTTAGCACATAATAACTATAATATTCTACATTACTATCATCATCATAAAGTATACAAATATCCTAGTATACTACCGGGTGTCTTAATATCGATCTCCTGGATACCCACACCATGTGACATCCCTAGAGTAATAATCAACAACTAAAGCAACTATGGAAAACATAGCATCTATCGAACAATCCTCACTGTTACTCAATGTTCTCAAGGTATATGATGACACGTACGACCATTCCTCTACTAGGGATTAATGAAAAAAATCTCGGTTTTCAGTGTACTCGCCCATTAACCCATAGATGACACTAGATCCATTCTACCGATCTAGGGTATACGGATACATACCTCCGACCTGGGGTAGCTATTCCAAATACCCAATGAGCGTCCTCAAAACACCCCCGCTGACGAGTAAATCAGAAAACATTTCGAGTATCAACAATCCCATAGCACGCGTATTCGAGTCCTTTCCTTGCTCCATTTTATTTTCTATTCATCTTTATAGAACCCTTCCGTGTTCCTTTCTTACCATGACATAACCCTTCAACGTTCTATCTACGGGTCACCCTTCCTAAAACCCGCTCTTGTGGATAATTATCCTCATGACCCCATTAATCAAGTAAGCAACTCTGGAACACTTCTAAACATTCCCTATAAATCATAGAATCGGTACCTTAAAGTCCCCAAGCCATCACATCGAAGCATCTCAACCTTGCTTCATTCATTAATCTTCATCCTTCATCATGCTACTACATCACAAACGAATGTCAAACGAATGAACGAACATCTTTAGCATGACCAACAAGACCTACTCATCCTCCTTTGGAAGCTTGGCCCAAATTGGCCACTTCAATTCATATCACTACTAACAAGAATAGCTCGTATCATTACCAATATGAATAACCCGGCCAAATTGACTAAGTATGTCAGATGCCGAACTCTTGCCTCCTTTGGCTTACTTAGAGCTCTCCCTCATCTTGCCTCAACTCCTCAAGTCCTTTGGTCCATTCCTCTACTTGGGAAAGTAGCTGGTACCGATCGAAAGAAATCGGTACCATGAAGAAATACTTAGCAAAAATTTAAAGTTAAACCCTAGAGCCCCATTTTAGCCTTGACCTGTAGTCTTCCCCAAAGTTTTGCCTCCTAAGTCCTGAAGCACATCCACCAATGACCTGATTTGCACTTTCATAGACCAGATTTCAATCCGGTATCGATATGAATTTGAGCATCCTAATAAACTCCAAACAACTTGTGACCTGAAATGATAAGCTTTCGTCCTCCTCTAGAATCCCTCCTCTAAGTTGCATTCGATTTTAAGTATTTTTGATCTCGTTTTTCCTAAATTGACAACCGCATCCTAACTACTCTAAAAGCATTAACAAACATATTAAAGCAATTAATGAAATGCATAATCTAAGCTGGTGATGATGAAGTAATTGGTCGGCCACCACTCATTTGCATGCTCCTGTAAAGCAGCGGTGGGTACACCTTCAAAAAAGGTGTGTCTAGGTGTGGATCGTTAGGACAAAATCATTGTTCAAGGTCTGTCTCCAACTACGCTCACC
Source organism: Allium fistulosum (assembly GCA_030737815.1). Lineage (NCBI taxonomy): Eukaryota > Viridiplantae > Streptophyta > Magnoliopsida > Asparagales > Amaryllidaceae > Allium > Allium fistulosum. The sequence continues at coordinate 8,323,801 of JASFAW010000015.1, forward strand.
AAGGAACAAATAACAACCACCCATGGAGGGAGACAATACTAATGGAAAACGTCTAACGGATAGGTAGCCACATGCTTTACGTTTTCATCGGCCATAAATTGAGAACCTTCATAAGGATGCCACACGATACTCTCTTGTGCAGTCCGTAACTTAATCTGATTTCTGGCCATAACAAATATGATGTGCGTTGCCTCCTTGCACCTTTCTGCGGTTCTCACGAGTCCAAGCTTTAACTCGGGAAAGAATAGAGGTAGCATGGAGTCTAACGTCGAGTACGTCGAATTGCGAAAGTACTCATAGTACTAGCACTGCAAAATCTCCCAAAAACCTATTATCGATGTGGATTTAACCATGCACTGATGATCCAAAGACCAATACAATTATGCTAATATGGGAGTCCCCCAAATCATATATAGTTCGAGTTTCAAATGAAAACTCCACAACAACTGCAACATGTCCACTAGGCAATGGGTTTGATGGATTTGAAAAGAAAATGTTTCCCATCATGAAAAAAACAAACGAGCAATCTCCAAATTATTTTCTTCGCTATAATCATCTACCAATTAAGTAGCTGCTTGTCTAATGTAACTAGTTCTAATTTGGAGTCCAAACAACAGTCCATCTTGTAAGTCAAGATGCGGCAATACCCTAGCTAAATTCTCAAAGTGCCGGTACTGCTCGTCATATGGTAAGGTCTCCCTTCGCCCGATGTCTATACCAATAAGCATCAAAAGGTCAAACAGGGTCAAACCTAACTCTCCAAAACTAAAGTGAAATGTATGAGTGGTCTTCCACCAACATGCGGCTAAAGCACCACACAACTGAGCATCCGAATTTAAAAGATTTTCAATACCTATTAAAGTAATTTATGGTTATTGCACGTATTTAAAAACTTTAAATAAATGCAGAGTAATTAAGTAAATACGTACTCAAGAACTCTCCAAATCCTATTTCTCGAAGAAAAGTGTCAATAATGTCGTTGGCGTCAATTGCTTAAATTGATCTATAAAGAGGGATTACACTAGGCTAAGAGCCACGGGTGTGATCACGACAAGCCTAATTTTAAATAGGTTGCATTTTAAATTTATATTCTAAATTTGTTTAGAACTATAAGTCAAATTTTAAAGTAGATATCTTACAGAATCTTCAACACGTCTGCTTATGTATACTTCGTTGTTAGGAAGAACATGAAAATTCATCAAATCCTTATGAGATCCCAAATTTTGATTGATATGGGGATCTGGAACCACATCTTGTGTATATATCGCCATGCGTTTTCGCATAGCTACGGTGCTTCCATCTGAATGATGAGATCGCCAACCTCATGTGCCGGTTATTGGGAAGTTGATGCCTTTTACGATAGCGGCGTTTTCTTCATTGCTCGGAACATGTCCACCACTGCTGCTGCCTCGAATATGATTCCACGCTCTTCTCATATATTTTTTAGAAGTTTTTTATTTTATTTTTATTTTTCATATTTTTTTCTCGCGAGAACGTATAGAAGGAAAAAAGGGAGGGAGGAGGAAGAAGAGGACGGGATGCAAAATAAAACAACAGCCTGCGTTTATATAGCTGGCTATTGTGGCATTTTGCATGTTCCCTTGGCCGGCTTTTATAAAGCCAGATGAGGGAATATACTAGATGTCCCCTGCCAAGCACGTAGATTGCAATCAAATGGTGGGTATTTGCAATCCGCATGCTTGGCTAAAGCCGACTTTTATAAAGCCAGTTAATGAGGTTTTTTTACCATTGGGGGGTTGTGTTTGTTTAGGTTGGGGATGGGTGGGAGTGAGTTAGAGGTAAATATGGATTGAATAGATGGTTGTCGTCTCTATGGTTGGGAACGCTCTTAGGGATTTATATTCTCGACATGCATATGAATTTATCACATGCATATGTAAGTATAATATATATGTATATACAACAGATATAAATCCTAATATCTATATATGTATACATGTAGTTATACGCATGCCTATATATACATCTTTATGTTGCTGTGTTGTTTTATGAATATACATACATACATACGCACATACAAATACACACACGCACTAGTTATATTTATTAAAATTAAACAAAGACAAAATAATTTTTAAATAAAATATGTTTTTATTAAAAATATATAGATTGGGTCTAATGATTGTTAATAAATTTCATAGGCTTATTAAGATCCAAATAAGGAATTGTTTTTTAAATTTACCCATTCCACCCACCGCGAAATAGATCGAGTTTTGTAACATCCCCTATCTAGATGCCCAAAGCTAAGCGCTACAGATGTTGCATTCATCCATAGTATTAGCTTCCGGCGACTAAATACGGCTATGTTAATGGTATCCATAATATCATAAGCATTTGAATATGAAACAAAATCACAGATTTCAAAAACAATATTTTTACTGATTACATTTTCAAAACACATGTTTCACATTCAAATTACATAATCCCATAATCGCTTCCCAGGTTTAGATAAAAATAATTATTACATAAATACGCCATGAGCATCTTATGATGATGCCCTTTTGGTTGACCAGAGTACTATATAGGTATAACTGTCTTAAATACGACACAGCAGAATAAAACAAAACAAAATAGCAACCCCTAAATAGCTATCCGTCAGCCGCCTGCTCGTCTCCGGAAGCTTTATTCATCAACCTACTAAAACCTATAAAACCTCAACCCTCAGCCTACTCAAATCAATTTTGAGCACCCGAGAGTTTAAGGGGAAAACATAAACTTCGAGTCAGACATAAAGCCTAGTGTGAATAAAATTATACATCTCGGTATTTGATATTAAGTGAGACCATGCCGCTTGTGGAATGGGTTTCCCCTCAATAATATCCATTTAAAACATATCTTTTGCAAATCCATTTCCTGCAACCAAAACTGGTTAAAACTGTAAAGCATTATTATGTAAACATACATATCAAGTAACAAATGGACTATTTGTCCGAACTCTACAATTTTGTTTAGCTATCTACTAACCTTTAGCTGACTCGAGCCTACCAGACAATATAATCAAAATAATCTAACACCTGTTAGATACTCCTCTTCTGGACGGTCTGTTCTTAACAATCTGTTAACTACTCCTCTTCTAGACGGTCTGTCCCTAACTTAACATCTCCCAGGGTCACCTGATCCTAATGGTTTTGCAGGCTCACCAATAACCTATCTATATGCAAATATATATATATATATATATATATATTCCTTTCTGTGTGTAATCATATTTTTAGTCTTACCTGTGAAAAAGCCCTACACACTGGAATTTTGGACTAAATTAGCTAGGGCTAATAGCTAGTGTATAGGGTGCGACTCTATACCAGTCTCATCTGGTATTCTAATATCTAAGTCATTTTACTTAGGGAAACCTTCCCAAAATTTTCCTTGAAAACCTTTTCATCTGAAATTGATTTAAAACCTTTAAAACCAAACTTAAATATGGAAAATATAGACTATATGCTTTACTCAAAATTACTTTGCCATGCTATATATACTTTACCCAAATCTTTGTTGATGAAAACATTTAAACCTTTGAAAGTACCCTTTTCGATCCCACTGAAAGTATCCTTTCATAACTAAATAAACCCTTTCTTTCATCTAGGTCGTAAGACCAAAACCTTCCTTTCGAAAGCATTTAAATAAACCTTTCGAAACCATTGAAATACCTTTTCCCTCGAAAGCTAAAAGCCTTAGACATCCTATCTTTAAAACCTTTAAACATTGCCTTTCGAAACCATTGGAAAAATCTTTCCTTTAAACCTTTCGAAACCATGGGGGAACCACCTCTTAGAAACCTTCCTTAAAACCTTTCGAAAGCATCAAAACCTTAAACTTTTCGAAAGCATTTGGGTTTAATTTTTAAAACATGTGGAAACACCTTTCGAAACCATTCCAAACCATCTCTTTCGAAACCTTTGGGTTAATCTTTAAAAATCTCTAAGGGTCAAAAAAACGGGGTCGAAAGCAATTCTTTCGAAAGCCAGAGAACCTAAGTGAAGAAGTGATGGTCTCGAAACCATCCTTAAGGCATTGGAGAAGCGGTGGGTTTTTATAAAACAAAATCAACTCTTTTGAAGGCATTGCTTCGAAAGGTAGAAAGCGGCAGCTAAGGCTTCGACCTAGTCGAAAGCAATTGTTTAAAAACAAAGGTGCAACGTCTTAAAACCATTTCTTTAAACCATTTGACTCGGTCGGAAGCTAACCAAGTCGAAAGCAAAGCAGGTGCATTTTCAATTTAAAACAAAGCAGCGCTTCGACCCCTTCGGAACCCTTGGTTTCGACCTCATACCTTCCGCCTTCTTTTCAATTCGCTGTGCACCAAGTCTTTGATGTCATGCACATTGGTTTCAATATAGATGGGGGAGGAGGAACTAAGTCGAAGGCTATCTAAGTCGGAAGCAGGTGCCGAAAGTGGCGAAACATACATTTTACATGTAAAACAATTTTTTAGCCTTTTTAAGTAATCTTTTTAACTAACCTGCCTTGTTTGTCTAAATCTTATTAGTTGCAAATTTTCTTTACTAAAATAACTGCCAAAATTTCAGAAATAAACACTTTAATTTATTTACAAAATACCCCTTCTCCTTTTATAAATATATAAAACATTTAAGTCTCATACCTTAAATAATTTTATATATTCATCAAAACACTTTGGAAAATTCTACTACAATTCCAAAAAATCCTTTTAAATATGTTTTCTAATATATATAAATTTCAGACCCAAATTATATATAATTTAACCGTAAATTATTTTATAACCCAATAAATCATTTTCTTCACTAGAAAATTAATATAAAATCCACATTTATTCAGAAAATTATGAAAATTGAAACTCATCTCTAAAATATCATTTCTGATCTATATCTAAAATCACAAGGCATTTGGATGTCATTAAATAGGGTTTTCACACCAAAACATATCATAAAATCTGTATGAATAAGCATAAATCATCAACAAGCATATATAAAAAATTTGTCCTTCAAAATCATGGCTAAACTATGCAAGATAAATTCAGATTTCCTCAAAACCGAAAACATTTAAGAAATAAGAGATGTGGTCATTATTCACCTTAGCTTTGTGATTTGGGATGTGAGATTTGATCTTGATTAAGTGATTTGATTTTTCCTCTTGAATCCTAGCTTTATCTTCTTCCTCTTTGTAAATGGTGGCCGGCCTTAGACTTAAAAAATTTATAATGAAATGAATGTATGAAGGAGTTCCCAAGGGTTTAAGGTATAAGAATATTCTTATTCCAACTTTGCCCTTATCTATTTCCATTGTCTATTTTATTTCATGTTATCTCGTTTTGATTTACACATTAACATGGCACGACTACCCTTATTAATCACAAATCTCAATCCATTAATCATCCTACATTATTTAATTTAATTTAGCTAATTAAATATCCTAAATAATGTTACTAAAAATATGGGGTGTTACAGGTTCCAACAATATATATATATATATATATATATATATGTGTGTGTGTGTGTGTGTGTGTGTGTGTTAGATATATATTTATATTTTAAGTTCAATAAAATTTATATTCGACTCAATCCTATAATATATGTATATAAATTAATTGTTTGTTTTCACTTAGTAAAATTTCAATTTTTTAGTTGATAATTTTAATTCAAATAAAATGCATATAGGTTATAATGTGTATGTGTTTTGAAAAAAAATTCAAGCCCAAGATACACACACATATACGGTATTGAAATTAGATTTAAATTTAAATTTTGTATTATATACATATATCAAATTATATTTTCAAAAGAAAAATAATATCGTTTTAGGGTTGAGCCTGTACTTGATATATATGATGGTATAATTTATAAAATAATTATGAGTTAAGCCTAAAAAATTAGCTATAATTAAAATAAAATGAAATTATGCACACACATACACACACATAAATCTATATTTAAAATTATTAAATTTTAAAATATGGTCGAATATGTTTAGTGTAGATTTAAACATGTTTTCATACGAAATATGACATATATAGCATATGTTACATGCTCAATAGTATGCATATATCTGTAAATTATGTGGTTATAATTCCCAATTAAATATGTACATACTTAGATATATAAAGTAGTATATGTATTATCCAGGTCATTGAATGTTTATATACCTTATGACATCCTTATTGTATATAATACATGTGAACATATGACTTTCAACATTAATTATAAACACAAAATTAATTGACATAAAAATAATTTTAAATCACAAAACATTCATCATCTAAATCAACATTAAATATGATTTAATGTAACCAAATTATTTATGATAATGAAAGTTAAAGATCTAGTGCAATAATATCCAAATTTTTGTTGTTGGAAATTTGTCATTTTCTCCGTTGTCCAATGCACTCGATCCAACTGAACGATGCGGTTATACCCACATTTGAACAGTGTAGTTATATTCGAATAAGGCAATAACATCAATAAGTGTCGATCTCACGGATTGAACTCGTGACATTTTATCTCATAGTCTAAACTACTAACCAACTGAGCCAACACTGTTGGTGAGAAAACCACATTTTCTTTGAACAATATAGTTATAATTACGTGTGAATGATGAAATTTTAGCTGTTTGTAACTGCATTTGAGGTTGCGTTGAAAATATGATGTATTGTGTTTCAAAAGACATACTTAAACTGATGCAAATTTACAAAACAGTGCAATACAATTTTTACTTCATAAAAAACATAAATTATTTTTTGAATAAAACAATTTAGTGGTGAAAATGACTGATTTATGTAGAAAAGCAATATTATTTTAATTTTAAAACGAGAGTAACCACTAACAACTAATGAAATGAATGCATGAGGAGCATGATTTTTATAAATTTTTTTGGAAAGAGTCTCTGTTACCCACGATATTTTCAAAGAGTACTCTTGCAGCAATCGAGGAAATTAGAGAACGGCAGAGGCAAAAAATGCGAAGGAAATTGTGGAATTAGAGAACGACAGAGGCAAAAAATCAGGGCATTTGCGCTGACGTTCTAGCATTTTCCATTTTCAAATTATCATTAATAGAAAAGACTACAAGACTAGTAGAAATTCGAGCGGTTTGAGGGGTATGAAGAAAAAAAACTGTAATCTCTGAATTTGAAAAAAAATATTGCAATCTCTAAAATTCTAGGGCCTGTTTGGTTTCATTTTGTATTTTGGGTTTTGTGTTTTCAACTTGCACTAAGAAATAGCAAGAAATAAGAGAAAAGATTTATAATTCTTAGCCGTTGGGACGACCAACGGACAACGAAAGAGTTTGATTGTTCTCCATGCTTTTATTATCTCTCGAAACACGAAAAATAAAATAAACTTGTTTTCTATTTTATATGTTAATTTCATTTTTCAAAATTGTTTGTTTTTCAACTATACATATAACAGACGCGTTTTTGTATAGACGAAAACACAAAACTAAAAACGACAAGCCAAACGGGACCCTATCTTTTAAGCTTCCTGTGTTTTTCTTTTGGCCATCACAGCACAATTCGCCCAGTAACAAACCCTACACAGTACACGTAAAATTCACCGGATTCGAACCACCTCTCATCTGCTTTGTTCGCTGCGACAAAAAGAAAAAAGGCAAATGTTTGCATGGTTGTCCCCGATGAATAAATCCGGCATTTTCACCTACATTTGTATTCTTTCTTCTTTACTTCTTCATTGTTCTAGGTACTTGCTTTATCTTACGATATTTTTTTCTCTATTTTCTTCTGAACTCATGTGTGAAATTCGTTATTTTATAATTAAGAACTCGATTATTTGATTCGGCTATGCATTTATGTACTATTGGATTGAAATATGCAAGAACATGAATGTATCTGGATTCATTCATACCAGTCATAATGTAATGTGGTGCTGAGATTTAATTTGATAACACCCATATTGTTGGGTATAAGGAAGAAAAGATAGTGCTTCGGCACTTGATGTTTTGAAGAGAGAATAATATAGATTGAATATATTTTTCTGGATGTGAAATGACTTCACTTACATAGGTATTTATAGATACTTCTAAACATTGATCAAATCAATGCATGACTCTTGATAGACTTTATTAAAGTAAATTACATGACTCTTGATAAACTCCAAACATAGATAGATGCATGAATGATAAGAATCATTGACTGTAATTAATATTGCAAATTACTTTTCAACATCCCCTCTTAATTTGCAATCTTGAGCATACCACAGGAGTTCACAAATTTCTCCACAGGAACTGCCTTGGTAAGGAAATCTGCAAGTTGTTCCTTTGTTCCAACAAACTCCAACCTGATTTCTCCTTTGCTCACCATATCTTGGATGAAATGATGACGCAACTCAATATGCTTCGATCTTGAATGGAACACTGGATTTTTCATCATAGCTATCGCCGACATATTGTCGCAATAGATTGTTGTGGGCTTCTTTTGAACTTGCTACATATCTTCCAATAACCTTCTCAGCCAAATTAGTTTGTTGGAACAAAGGAACAACTTGCAGATTTCCTTACCAAGGCAGTTCCTGTGGAGAAATTTGTGAACTCCTGTGGTATGCTCAAGATTGCAAATTAAGAGGGGATGTTGAAAAGTAATTTGCAATATTAATTACAGTCAATGATTCTTATCATTCATGCATCTATCTATGTTTGGAGTTTATCAAGAGTCATGTAATTTACTTTAATGAAGTCTATCAAGAGTCATGCATTGATTTGATCAATGTTTAGAAGTATCTATAAATACCTATGTAAGTGAAGTCATTTCAAATTCCTCCATCATCCTTTGCCTGAAATTTTTCACCATCTGCATGTTAGTACCCATGTAGATAAGATCATCAACATAGATGCAAACAAACAGAATATCATGATTTTCTTTTTTCACATATAGAGAGGGCTCATTAAGACTTCGACGAAAACCATCTTTGAGAAAATATCCATCGATTTTGCTATTCCAGGCCCTCGGGCCTTGTTTAAGCCCGTAAAGAGCTTTCTTAAGCCTGCACACCTTTTTTTCTTCTCTTTTAACACAAAAACCTTGAGGTTGTTCGACAAATACCTTTTCCTCTAGCTCTCCATTTATAAAAGCTGACTTGACGTTGAGTTGAAATACTTGAAGCTCCAGCTGCGCCGCAAGAGCAAGAACAACACAGATAGTCTCCATTCTCACGACCGGTGCAAAAGTCTCGGTGAAATCAATTCCCGGCTGTTGCGAGTATCCCTTCGCAACAAGTCTCGCCTTGTGCTTTTGAATGCTTCCATCTTCATGATATTTTGTTTTATAAATCCATTTCAATCCGGTCACATCCTTGTGTTTTGGCCTATCCACCAACTCCCATGTTTTGTTCTTTTCTATCATTGCAATCTCTTCCTCCATGGCTTTTCTCCAAATTTCTTTATTATCTACAGCTTCAAAACTTTCAGGTTCACTAGAATAAAGAGCGAATTCAGATACCTCATAGATTTCTCGTAGTGAACGAGTCTTTCTTATTGGAGAATCTGGACTTGAATCTGGAACATCATCAGGAGATCTTTGTGGAGTAGGATTTGGACTTTGAGGTGCCACAACGTGATCAGTTTCGTCGTCGGCATTCCATGATTCATAAAAATCATCTTGAGACACATGCATGGCTGATTTTCCTTCCCAACTCCATGATGTTGTTTCATCAAAAAACACATCTCTTGCAACCACGAGCTTGCGAGTTACAGGGTTGTAGAGACGATAGCCCTTTGACTCGTCGCTGTAACCAATGAAGATCAGTTTCTCACTTTTTTCATCAAATTTATCTCTATTTGGTGTAGAGATATGAGAATATGCGATGCTGCCGAAAATCTTCAAGTGATCGACAAGAGGCTTTCTCTTGTGCCAAGCTTCAAATGGAGTTCGATTCAAAACCGCCTTTGTAGGACATCGGTTCAGAATGTAGATAGCTGTATGAACAACTTCAGCCCAAAAGATTTTTGGTAAGATTTTTCCAATCATCATGCTTCTGGCCATTTCGACAATAGTGCGGTTCTTCCGTTCGGCGACTCCATTTTGTTGGGGACTTCTCCGAATGGTGAGCTGCCTGTGAATACCATTATTCTTGCAATAATCCATAAATGGTGTGTATATAAACTCACCTCCACGATCGGTTCGGAGTGTCTTGATTTGATGATTGTTTTGCTTCTCCACAAGAACTTTGAACTTGAGAAATGTAGAGAATGCCTCTGATTTTTCATTTAGAAAATAAATCCACATCATCCTTGTGCAATCATCAACAAATAAAATGAAGTACCTTTTTCCTCCGAGAGAGAGAGTTCTCGAAGGACCCCAAATATCGGCATGAATGAGCTCCAAGGGTTGCTGAGCTCTCCAAGAAGTCTTTGGGAATGGAAATCGATGCATTTTTCCATAGATACATCCTTCACACACTTGAGTTTTTGATTCAAGCTCCGGAAGGCCAACCACCATATTCTTTTTCTGAAGAAGTTGCATCCCGTTCCAATTCAGGTGTCCATATCTCAGATGCCAAATTTGAGATTGATCAATGGTTTCACCAGCAAAGGCCACCTTTTCTTCTATAGGCATGAACATGGGAAACATCCTGTTTGAACTCATTGGTATCGAAGCAACATCACACTTATTTTTCTTATCAAATATGTCGCATTTCCCATCATCAAACAAGACAGAGTAACCTCTTTCGTTAAGTTGTCCGACACTTAGGAGGTTGCTCGTTAGATTTGGCACATAAAGCTCTGATACCAAATTATATTCAATCTATATTATTCTCTCTTCAAAACATCAAGTGCCGCAGCACTATCTTTTCTTCCTTATACCCAACAAATTGTGGTATCAGAGCATTAATATATTTAACATGGCATCAAGCATTTCCATGTTTTCTTATACTCCAAATCAAGTACCGATATTCGAAGGCGAGCACTTCGATTACTGGAGGAGCCAAATGGAGACTATATTTTTGTCTCAAGATCTATGGGATGTTGTGGAAGATGGTTTTCCGAAACCACCACAAAAACAAAATAATGATTCCTGGAGCCAAGCTCAACAAAATGACTACAAGAAAAACGTCAAGAGAGATGCAAGTGCCCTCAGATTCATTCAGCAAGGATTAAGCAAATCCATTTATCCAAGGATTCATGGTATCAAACGACCCAAAGAAGCCTGGAATATATTGACAGATGGATTTCACGGCAACGACAAGGTAACTTCCATCAAGCTACAATCTTTTTGAAGAGAGAATAATATAGATTGAATATATTTTTCTGGATGTGAAATGACTTCACTTACATAGGTATTTATAGATACTTCTAAACATTGATCAAATCAATGCATGACTCTTGATAGACTTCATTAAAGTAAATTACATGACTCTTGATAAACTCCAAACATAGATAGATGCATGAATGATAAGAATCATTGACTGTAATTAATATTGCAAATTACTTTTCAACACATATGCCATTGAATATGTTGTAGAGTTAAAAATTGGAACATAAAACATTGTTTCTTTTGGCTATCATGACTGCATCTGTTGGTTTGTTTGTTTATAGATTCAACATTGTTTTATTATAACTAATGTTCTTCAAGTGATTCCTTAATTTGTCAACTCTGCGGAGTTTGTACATGAACACCAATGTGCGCTCAAACAGTAAATGGATATAATCTTATAAACTGAATCATCATGCAATGCACACGCAAAAAGTTTATATGCATCGTATGCCATTAGTAATATAATCTATCGTGAACTGCCTTATTTAAGAAATTATTTAAAACCTTTACCTTAGAAAACACGGTCTCAATGAAAAAAAAATTTAATGAACAAGAATATGTTCTTATATGTATGTGGATAAGCAGATTTGTTGGTATTCCCATTTTATGCAGGGAGAGTGATTTTTTTGTGCGTGAAACGAAATGAAGGCTGCTTCCTTATGATTCAAAATATTGGCTACAGCCCCCCCTCACCATGTGAAAAACAAAAAATATATGGCAAAAGAACAAAGACGAAGTTTAGAAAGGCACAATATTTGCTTGAGCTTTGGTGCGTACCATACCATAATTAGATGTATGTGCTTAACCGGTTGCTTTCTAATAGTCTACTATCCTCTTATAGTCAAAACATTTTCTTGTTTTGCAAGATTAGACGCCAATTGGTGAATCAAGTTCAAATTCGTTAGCATTCAAGAAACCCCCTATGGAAAGCCTGTGGTTATTATTCTTAAAAATCAAATCAAGTTCTGCTGATTCTTTGAAATAAATTTCATAGCTGTAGAATGATGAAATCAACAATCAGTTAGATACTATTTTGCATGGATAGATTGGGAGCGTGATAACTGGATCCTATCATCTCTACATCTCAATATTTCACATACTATTTCCTTGATTGCTTGTGGTGTCCCCACAAAAGCTAAGGTGCACCTTGATCTTTATGTTAACAAGTTATAATTGTTATTTACAATGCTGAAGACATGAGCTTGTGAAATAGTAACATCGTTGTAAGTTAATCCAATCATAATATTTCTTTTTACAGGAAATTATTGTTAAGGACAAAATTTCTCAGCATTTTAGTCTCAAGGACAGACATTCAATATTTTAGCCTGAATGACAACTTTCTTTAGGTATCAGTTTTTAGTTATTGATAGTAGTTTTTAGGTATCAGTTTGTAGTTATTGGTAGCAGTTTTTAAATATCAGTTTTTTGTTCGGTAGCAGTTTTGAAAGAATGTTTGTCCTTATGAATAATTTTGGAAGAATGTTTGTCCTTATAAATAATTTTTAGGAGAATGTTTATCCTTGTACTTAAAATATTGAGGTTGTATCCTTGAGGCTAAAAATATATAAATTTTTGTCCTTTATATTAATTCCCCCTATTTCTTTATTTGACCTTTTGCATTGATGTTGAGGGGAAGTATTGTAAGAAGATGAATAATGTTAGGGGGCATATGTTAAAGCTCTTGGTAGAGGGATTTCATCATTACCTTTAGAGACTTTACTATCTTGTAACTCCTGTTAGAGTCAGAGGCTTGCTATGATTTGACTCTTGTGCTATGCTCATATCACTTTTATTATATGTTCTCTGATATCAAGTTCGGAGAATCGTTGTAAATGTCTCCAGCAGTTATGAAAGTTATTCTCCGAACTGGGGTTCTCACTACAAGATTATTTTATACTTATGACCCATGGCATAATCCTGATTGATTGTTGAGATGAATTTATGGTTCCTCTTAGTAGTAAACACATATTGAAACTTGCTGGTAATGTTATTTCATTTGAAGTGAAATAGGTAGTAAGGAACATGAGTTCGCTTTTATTTATAATTATATTTTAAGTTAGGATTGCATAACCTTATCTTATTTTACGTCAATCATCATGCATTTGTCTTTATGAATATTGTTATAATACATGTTATACTTTGGTTGATTTTTTTTCCATCAGCTTCATGTTATTGTCTGCATCCAACAATATCTTAATGGTGAAATAATTATACTTTTTCATAGTCACGTATAGCAATCCCTATTTTGTATAAATGAATATCTCAGTGATGGATTGATTACCACTCACAGTCTTGCAATGTCTCCCCAAAATGTTATAGTTGGCAAGAAATTTTTTTTTTGAAAAAAGAAAAAGGGAAAAGAAAAGGAAAATTGATACTTTTTTTATTATGATTCATTAATATCAACAAGTGTCAATCTCCTGGATCGAACTCGTGACCTTTAATCTTGTAGTCTGAACTACCAATCAACCAAGCCAACACCGTTGGCAAAAAATGGTACTTTTATTATTTACACACAAAAATAAAGGTATGAACGATTGTGCACACACTAAGTAAGTGCAAAAGAATATAAACATAGCAACTCCCTGACACTGACAACACACAAGGTATGAAGCCACACTCCCTCATCCCTCTTGAAAAAACGAAAAACAAAATAAAAAAGGGAGGAAAAAAGGCCCGATGGCAAGGCATAACTCTTCCAGGAACACAAGATTAAGGGTTGGAAAGCTAATAGTTCTGATTCCAAAAATGTTGTATCTGGATAATTATGATAATTTATTTTGCATTTGTCAATTTAATTTTTTTATGGTCGAAAATATATTTTGTAATAATTACTCTTAGTCCAACTCAATTAATCTTTTAAATATCCAACTATACTTAATTAATTAAATTCTCGTTTGAGTAGTTCTCTTATTAGATTTCTTCGATTATTATTTAATCTCATTATTAATTATGCCCATATAATGATACTTCAATATACGCAGTGTTACAGTCTCCACTTCTTATAGGAATTTCCTCTTCGAAATTCCGACAATGCAGAGTAATGTCCACCGTCATCAATACATAATTTACACACAAGTACATGTAATACACTAGTAATTTTTAATGTAAAGTCACCAATCATAATGCGGTAGTGCAAATATTAATACACAATCATGTCATAACACATAATATACTTGTACCACTACTAGTTTATACAATAGGCAAACCAAGCATGTTGCTAACATCAATATATGTCTGAAACAATTTAGACAACTATTCCTTATCTTATCTTTTACTTCCCAAGTACGATAATCTCTATCGTCACTCCACTAGATGAAAACAACTCTAAAAAAATTGTTCTTTAATTTCCTCATATCTGGACCCACTATTTCTTTTAGTCATTGAACATACGTCAAATCTGGTTCTAGAGATAGGTCCTCGATGGCTCTCAATTTCACTATCGTACTAGAGTCATGCACACACTTCCTTAAATGTGACATGTGGAAAATGTGATGCACACTTGCTAAACTAGTAGGCAACTCGACTTGGTATGCGAGTTTACCGATCATCTCCATCACAAGAAACCGACCTACATATCTAGGAGTCAATTCCCCGCATTCCAAAAGCGCATGAAAACTCGTATATGTGAAACTTTCACAAATACATGATCATTTATTGCGAACTATTTCTCCTTGCATCTCATATCAACATAACTCTTCTGCCTCGACTACATGATTTTCATTCTAGTGCGAATTAGTTCTATCTTTTCGGTGGCATCTCTTACAAAATCGGATCCAAATATGATCCTTTCGTGTCCAACCAACAAACGTCATGGTCTCCCATAAAGCACCTCGAATAGTGTTATATCAATACTTAACTAATAATTTTTATTGCGGTCAAATTCTACCAGATGTAAATAGTCTTCTCAAGACCCTCTAAAAAATAGAACACATGCTCTCGACAAATTCTTTAGAACTTGGTTTACCATTTCCCTTTAATTGTTTGTGGATGGTAAGTCATACTCAAATTTAGTGTTATTACCAAGATACTCGGTAGACTTCTTTAGAACTCACTAGTAAACAAAAGATCTCTATCACTAACAATGTTACTCGGAATCCCATAAAGCCTCACAACATTTTTCACATATAGCTTTGCTAAACTAACAGTCCTCCTCATCAACGTTATCGGGATAAAATGAGTGCTCTTAGTCAATCTTTTAACTACTGCCTATATGTTATCATTTTATGTTTTTGACATCAACAATCCATCAATAAAATTCATGAAAATCGAATCATACTTCCAAGTCGTTATTTCCAGAGGTTGATGTAATCCACTCGCTTTTTGATGCTCGACTTTCACTTTTTGATAAGTGAAACACTTCTTCACACATTCGCCGACATTCCTCTTTATCCCCACTCAAAAGAAAACATGCTTTATATAGCAGTACATCTTAGTTCATCTAGGATGAATCGTAAACTTATGGTGCGTTTTTGAACAAATTGAATTATAGGTTAAAGGCTATGACGTTCATGGACAAAAATTTGATTAGAGAACAAAACTTCGATTAAACGTTATAAAGGAAGTATTGTATAATATATGATGTTTATTTTTTATTTAATTATTAATTATTAATCATTAGTTCATAAAATTAATTAATAAATATTTCGTATTTAATAAGCAATAATAGAAATCTAAAATTTAACTTAAAATTTAAATACAAATTCGAACACAAGTTCAAATTAATGATAAAGAACATGCAAATATTTAATACATCAACGTCGTCCTGCCGCAACCAAAGTGTTTCTTATATGATCACGTGTTGCAACAATTTGTGTTGTATTTAATAAACTTGCACCACCGTAGAAAAAAATTGATGTAAATTTTACGTTCGATTTATTTGACTTATGTCAGATGAAATAGTTACGTCATACCCAACCGTTGGAATTTCGAAAGTGCAAACGCTTTCCATTAAACCATTGATGTAACCGATACGTTTGAAGTAACTCAAATAACTCGGACGTATTCCCATTGTTCGCTTTTCCTTGAATGTTTTCCTTATCCTTGAACACACCCTTAGATTGATGACTCTCATCTAAGACCTCCTTTCGAAGATCTCCAATGTTTGGAATACATACTCTTCCTTTCTTTTTAAATTATCCTTTCAAGCCTACCTCAAATCGCTTTAAATCTTCAACATTCTCACTCATCTCCAATCATCTAATTCTTTCAGCTAGTAATGGATCCTCTCATTACCTCATAATTTTTTTATCCAGAAGTGTTGGACGAACTTTCAAACTTACTAATGCAGCCTGATCCTGACCTAACCCTGCATCTAGTCCAAAACGAACACCTTAAGAAGCTAATGCCTCCAAAGCCTTCCACTCCGTAATCATGGCTAACACTTCATTCTACTGCTTTCGACTCAAAATATCATTAACCTTGTCTTCCATTCTCGGTGTATATTCTCCATAAAAATCATGTGCCGCTAAAAACTCTAGCTATCTTTTTTGTATCATATTTAGCTCCTTCTAAGAAATAAATACTTGAGGGACTTATGGTCCATATAAAATTCGAATCGTTATCACAACAAATATTGTCTTCAAATCTTTAGTGCAAAGATCACAGCGCCCAACTCCAAATCATGGGTTGGGTAGAGGACTTCATGTGGTCTCAATTGCCAAGATGCATAAGCTATAACATGTCCATTTTTCATTAACAATGCTCACACTCCAGTTCCACAAGCATCAGTGTGAACTACCAAATCCCGATTCCTTTTAGACACGACCAAACTAGGAGCATTCATATATCTCTTTAACTCCCAAAATGATCCTTCACACATATTGATCCACATGAACTTTTCGTTATTCCCGGTCAATCTAGTAAAGAGTGCTACTACACATGAGAAATACTTAATGAATCTTCGATAATAGCTAACAAATCCCCAAGAACTCCATATTTCCATCACTATTTCAGACATCTTCCAACTATCAATGGTTTTGATCTTCGAGAGATCCCTGGCTAAATCATTTTTCGAAACAATATGACCTAGAATCTTGATTTTACGTTTCCAAAAATCGTTTTAAAAAATGATGCTTGGAAAACTTGATATTCAACTAATGTTGCCTTGGGGTGTTCAACACTAGTTTAAGATGCATTTCATGGTCACACTCATTGTTAGAGCATATCAAAATATCATATATAAAAACTAACGCAAATCTATCAAGTTTTTTATGAATACCCGGTTCATAAAAACCACAACGAACACAGGAGCATTAGTCAGTCCAAAGGGCATGATAACCACTCATAAGAACCATTTTAATTCTAAACACTTTCAAATGCGTGACAACCCGTACCTTCCGACATGCCGATCTAAAATCCATGACACACCGATCCAAAGCCTATGGTGGTTTTTGGACTCGCGTCGGTGTCGAGAAGCATGAGCTGTCGGAGTTTTTAAAACATTGCAGAGACTAAAGGTATATAGATATGATCTAAGTCATTCTACATTTTCAGGTCTCACAGCAGAAGGCCACAAAATATAAATATAGTAAATAACCATTTAAGGAAATATCTCAAAACATAGTCTTAGAAAAACAGTAAGTAGTTAAATCCAAAGTACACAGAAATACGATACATGTCTGATAAATACTAAGTACTGAATAAGATATATAGTTATATGAAGAGTAATATAAAATAACAAATAACTTCAATGATGAGCTCGTCTCTCCACGTACTAATCATGGGCCTATCACCTGCTGCTCTGTCCTCCCGTTGTGAGGAAAAAGCAAGGAAAGGGTGTTGGTCAGATAAAAGTTTAGTGGATGAGTACATCATTAATATATGATGATCATGTGCAGTTGACTTTGATAATACTCTTTGTGACTTATGGTGTTCTACAAGTGTCCGTGAATTACTAGATTTCTTTACTTAAGGGGTCTAGCTGAATACACACCTGCACTAGCTACTTGTGCAGGCTCATACTTAGGATCAAATAACTGATCGAACCTCTAGACAATACTGATCGGCTAATAGCTACTGGAACTATTCTACATAGGATTACCCTACCATTTCTACTATGGGACTAAGTTTTCCATAACTACGACTACCCGTACCCCTGTGACGTGTTGAAGGGGAGTCTGCTATGTTGACTCGTCGAACTGTCTCATTGTCTACATCCGTGTTCACCTCTCAATGGTAACGTAATTGCCTCTTATTGCATGTTCTGGGATCCAACAACAACACAGCATCATGTCGCATCAGAATCCGTGAATGCTAAGGAACTCCCGTTATGTCGGACCCACACACTTCATTAGGCATCAGTCATGTTGCCTGTCCACTGTAGAACCTCCTGTGATTGTCATTTGCGATAGAATCACCCCTAGTCGAATATCTACCCATGCTGCATAAATAGTATTTAACTAGCTCTGTAATGTCCTAGTGTCGCCTTGACGCAGTGGCAAATAACAAAAATGGATGTAACGGTGAAAGTAACAATCGATGGATTGAAAATACCAAACGCCCAAATCCATTGATCTCAAAGATACCGGATTCTAGCTACCTTCGTTACGTTAATCGCGCACGATGTCGTGAAAGAAGATCTACAATTCTTCGAACGTTGATCAAGCGCACTTGATACCGTGAATTGGTTTCAACAATCGTTGATTCGAGCGCACTCGAATGCCGAAGGTGGAGATAGGAGATAACACTCAACTACCAATTTTAATGGTGGCACAAGAGCACACAAAAGAAATTTTATTCAAATTGACTAACTCCTTTACAATGACATCACATCCCTATTTATAGGGTTTACAACACAACACAAGACTTAAGAAAATTACAACACTTCACAACGACTTACAAGACAAACGACATAAGAAAGTAACGACCTAAACAATAACTAGTTACAACATACGACTTAAGAAAATCACGCGACTTAACCTTAGGAACGACCTAAGCAAGCGGCATCAGTAGTTGTGATTCAATTCGTTAACGACTTAACTCGTTAGGTCGCGTATTCTGGTTGAACGACCTAAGGAAGAAATTGCGCTGCTTCAATCTTCGACATAAGAAATAGGTTGGTGATGGAATTTAGGTCGCGGGAGTTAGGTCGCGGTGATGGGGTCGTGGTGATGGGGTTAGGTCGCTGAGCTTCGGTAGGTCGTTGAATGGTGGAGATAGGTCGGAGAACGACTTAGCGTAGGTCGTGGGGCAACCTAGGAGAAGTAACTGCCTAAAGGTGAGTTTTTCTGCTTCTTTCCTTTGATACCCTGCATCATCCTCCCCGGGTACGAAAGAATTCGTCCCCGAATTCGCATTTTCTTGATCATCAGCATAATATGGAATCAAGTTCTTCACATTAAACACATCAGAAGTGTAAACATCCTCTGGCAGCTTCAACTTATAAGCATTTTCATTGATTCGTTTTATAATTTCTACTGGACCAATCTTTCGGGCTTTCAACTTGTTATAAGCACCCACTGGGAAACGATCCTTCGTTAACACAGCATACACCCAATCACCCTCGTTGAACTCCACACTTCTTCTCTTTTTATCTGCAGCTCGTTTATACTTCTCATTCGTCTTCTCCAAACGTTCCTGAATGATTCTATGACAATCTTTCAACTCATTAACAAAATCTGACGCCCGCTTAATCACTCCTTTCGGTTGTGGCACTACCGTTAAATCCAACGGCCCCTTTGGCAAGCTTGAATATACAACTTGAAATGGACTAAACCCGGTACTTCGATTAACAGCATGATTATGTGCAACTTCCGCCTGACACAGCTTCATATCCCAACTTTTCAAATTATCCTGCATAAGACATCTCAACAGATTTCCCAATGATCTATTCACAACTTCAGTTTGCACATCCGTCTGAGAATGATATGCACTACTAAAATTCAGCTTCGTCCCAACCATCTTCTACAGACTCAACCAAAAGTGTATCAGAAATCGAGTATCTCGGTCAGAAACAATAGATTCATGTAACCCATGTAAACGATAGATTTCTTTAAAGAATAACTGTGCCACATGAACTGCATCCGTCGTTTTCTTACAAGCAATGAAATGTGCCATCTTTGAGAAACGGTCTACCACAACATATATTGAATCATTCCCTCGCTGAGTTCTTGGCAATCCCAAAACAAAATCCATGCTGATATCAACCCATGGTCTAGTAGGCACGGGTAATGGCATATACAATCCTGCATTCGTCGCTGTCCCTTTGGAAACTTGACAAATATGACATCTCTCCACAAATCTTTCAACTTCTTTTCTCATAGAAGGCCAAAAATATGATTGTGAAATCAACTGCAATGTACGATCTCTGCCCACGTGACCTCTTCATGCAATTCTTTGACAATCTTCAACCTCAAGCTACAATCTGGAATACACAATCGATTTCCTCTGAACAAGAATCCATCTTTCATCACAAAATCATCAGAACTCCCTTCCTGCACCTGATCCAGCACTTTCGCAAAATAAGAATCTGAAATAAGCAACTCTAGCAACAAATCAAATCCCACTACTTCCACTCGCATAGTTGTCAGCAAATGATTTCTACGGCTCAATGCATCGACAACTCGGTTAGTAACTTCTGATTTGTGCTTCACAACGAAAGTAAACTGTTGTAAATAAGCTACCCACGAAGCATGCCTTGCTGAAATTTTATCTTGCCCCTGCAAATGTTTCAAAGCTTCATGGTCAGTGTATAGCACAAATTCTTTATGAAATAGATAGTGTCTCCAATGCTTTATGGCTTGGACTATAGCATAGAATTCCAAGTCATAAGTACTGTATCTCGTTTTAGCTCCCGTCAGTTTCTCACTAAAATAGGCAATAGGATGACCCCTTTGACTCAACATTCCCCCAATTCCATCTTTGGACACATCAGTATTTAGCTCAAAGAGTAACTGAAAGTCCGGGTATCTAAGAATGGGCGTTGTGGTCAAGAGTGTCTTGATTCTCTGAAAAGCAGAATCAGCCTCTTTAGTCCAAACAAACTTCTTCCCTTTCATACATTCCGTAACTGGTGCCATCACGCTACTGAAGTGTGGAATGAATCTTCGGTATAATGATGCTAAACCATGAAAACTCCTCACTTCTGTTATTGTCTTAGGCTGTGGCCAATTTCGAATAGCTTCAACTTTACTCTGATCAACTTGAATACCATCCTTCGACACAATATAGCCCAAGAATAGAATACTTGTAGTCATGAAGGTACACTTCTTCGTTGCAGCATAAAATTCCTCACGTCGTAAAACCAACAACACTTCCCGCAAATGCTGTAGGTGTTCTTCAGTGCTTCCACTGTAGATCAAGATGTCATCAAAATATACCACTACAAACTTCCCGATAAATGGTCGAAAAATCTGGTTCATGACTCTTATGAATGTACTCAGAGCATTTGACAAGCCAAACGGCATCACCAACCATTCGTACAGACCCTCCCGAGTTTTAAAAGCAGTCTTCCACTCATCACCCGGTCTAATACGAATCTGATGGTATCCACTTTTCAAGTCAATCTTCGAAAACACAACAGCACCGCTCAACTGATCCAACAGATCATCCAGTCTCGGCATAGGAAATCGATATCTCACTGTAATCTTATTCAATGCTCTACTATCTGTGCACATTCTCCACGTTCCATCCTTCTTCGGCACCAACAAAGCTGGCACTGCACAAGGACTCAAACTCTCCTGAACACGCCCTTGTTCCAGTAATTCCTCCACCTGTCTTCTCAACTCCTCGTGTTCTTTTGGACTCATCCGATAGTGCGGTCTATGAGGAAATGCAGCACCTGGCACCAAGTCAATCTGATGCTGTATGTCTCTAAGCGGTGGTAACTCCTTCGGCAACTCCTCTGGAAACACATCTTTGAATTCCTCCAAAACTGGCTTCACTTCCTCTGGAACTTCAGTAACTTCACTGCTTTCATGCCCAATCAACATAAAAACTTTAGGGCTCTCATCTACCTCTTCCACGAACTCCTTCAAGGACAACAAAGTCTTCAATTCCTCAATCTCCTTCAGGTTGTTCTCATTCTGTTGTCGCTTCTTCAGAACTAAAGTGATTT
Source organism: Allium fistulosum (assembly GCA_030737815.1). NCBI lineage: Eukaryota > Viridiplantae > Streptophyta > Magnoliopsida > Asparagales > Amaryllidaceae > Allium > Allium fistulosum. The sequence goes on from JASFAW010000015.1 coordinate 8,346,116, forward strand.
TCGTGCCCTCGAACAAGAAACTGTAGCTATTTGTTCGACCATTATGCTGTACCTCCCGATCGTACTGCCACGGCCTTTCCAACAGAAAATGGCAAACATCCATGTCAACCACGTCACACCAAATCTCGTCTTTGTATTTCTTCCCAATAGAAAATGGAACATGAGCTCGCCTCTCTACCTTCACTTCTCCTCCTTTCCTCAACCAAGCAAGTTTATAAGGACTAGGATGTTTCTCCGTTTTCAACTTCAACTTCTTCACAGCCTCGGTAGAAATGATGTTATCACAGCTGCCCGCATCAATAACAAACTTGCAAACCTTCCCCAAAATAGTGCACGTTGACTGAAAAATGTTACTCCTCAACCAACTCGACTCCTCTTCCTGCTTCGGGGTTAAACAAGATCTCCGTAGCATCAGATTACATCCCTCGCACTACACCAAATCAAGGATTTTGCAACATTTTATATTTCTCAATATCTAACACTTATAAGTGTTACGAACTACTAACAGTTAAAAAGTGTTAAGATACTTCAGAAAGTGTTGGTAAAAATAAAAAATTTCTGAATAACGATTGCCACATAAAAAAAGTGTTACAATAATAGGTAATTTCGTAAATAAATCATTTTTCAATGGGTTGTTTTGTAACTTTAAAGCACCTGTTTAGCTTGGCTTGGCTTGGCCGCATATAATCTAATTCATCAAATCTCATCTAGGGTTTCACGATGTCTCTCGAAAAATCGTTCATCGCTGCGGCAGCGACGACAATTCATTCTTCGAGGTGGTAGCAATTCATTTATCGAGGCGGCCGCAGCATCACTAATCTAGGTTTTGGTAGCTATTCATTTATCGAAGCCGCGACAACCTGTATCTCCAAGCGGCAATCAGGGCAGCAACTTTCAACTGAGGCAGCAATCACGACCATCTTCTCCAACGGCAATCATCTTCTCCAGGCGGCCAATCACATGGACCTTTGCATCTTCAAGCAGTCAATATGGGCCGACTTAAGTATGAGTTTTAATAACAAATTACTTTACTTACTACTAAAAACTGATTATTGTCTAGGGTGTGATAAATTGGGAATTGTTATACAATAGTTGCCTAGTGTTTTCTTTCTTATGCCAAGCAATGAATAATAATGATGTTTATGTTGAATTTATGCGATTCATATATGTTGAATTTTTCACTACAGTTTATATATAGTACTTAATAAGATAATATGCATGAGTAAAGAAATTTTAAGTTAGCAACTGTCGCTTGAACCTGAATTGTGAATTGCTAGCTATTCACCAACAAGAAAAAAAATTCGATCAGGTGTGATCTTTTTACTATTGAACTTTATGATTATATGTCATAGGGGTGAGCATTTGATTGGTTTAGTTGGTCCGAGCATTTGACAAGAGGGTTGCTATAGATAACATATGTTTTGCTAAAGGCAAAATCTCTTTCTTTCATTTTCCATATAGAAGCAAAATTGGTTTTTCGTATATTTAACTCCAAATTCAGTGGAATGGACGGTAAATAAGAAAAACATACGGAGAAATACATCGATATATTGATTTCGCTAACCTGTACTTTTGATCTCGATCAATCCTTAGACAACATTATAGTTCCATTCTTGCATGAAGATATTGAAATTTTAAAACTGTTTTATCTACAGGTTGCAGAGACAGCAAAGAAGCTTGGCCTTATATTAATAGCAGATGAAGTCTATGGTCACTTATCATTTGGAGAAAACCCTTTTGTGCCAATGGGAATTTTCGCTGACATTGTACCTATAATTACATTAGGGTCAATATCAAAGAGATGGATTGTTCCGGGTTGGCGACTTGGTTGGATTGTGTTAAACGATCCTAAGGGCATGTTTAAACAAACAAAGGTAACACTTTTTACTGATCTCTACTTTTTTTTTAATTAATATAAGATTCGGTTTTGTAAAGATTATTAACCCTTTTATTTTCATTTAGCTTGTTCAATGCATTGAAATCTTCCTCAATATCTCAACAGATCCCGCTACTTTTATTCAGGTTAGTATCTTATAATTTTTTAGTATCTGTAAAGAACAACACATATCTAGTGGTTTATTTAACTGTAAACTTTCATTCACAACCTGCAAGCTTGTTGAAGATTTTTTACATCTGTATATATTTGTTGTTTTTTTTCGGGCAGCTCTGCCCGATATTTTTCAAAACACAAAAGATGATTTCTTCAGTAGGATTGTAAATTTGTTGAAACATGCTTCGGATGTTCTATAGGAGAGATTAGAGGACATTGGGCATCACTTGCCCACATAAACCTGAGGGATCCATGTTTGTAATGGTGAGTTTTTCTTCTTCTTCTTTTAAACTTAACGCATGTCCTGATTTGTTATATTGACTGAACTCTTTGACATGATTTCATTCAGGTTAAATTGAACCTACCTTATTTGGAGGGCATTACAGATTGTGTGGACTTCTGCAACAAATTAGCAAAAGTAGAGTCTGTTATTATTCTTCCAGGTAAGTTACAAATGAAATTAACTTTTTATTTCTAAACTTGAATTGGGAAAGATAATAAGGTTTATATCCAAACTACAGACCAAAAGTACAGTGGTAAAAACGTTGTTATAGTTAATATATATTGGTTATATTCAAATTTTTTTCTTCTTTGGAAATTGGTTTACTTATCCAAGCTTATATTTTTTCCTTTTAGGAGTTGCAGTGGGAATGAAGAATTGGTTAAGAATTACTTTTGCAGTTGATCCACCTACACTGATTGATAGCCTGGATTGCTTGAAATCGTTCTGTACTAGACATGCCAAGGTTAATCAGTAAAGCCAATTGATATCTGCTTTATTATGATAGCACCAAAACCATTCATTCTATTTTTTAATAGTTAGTTTTGTTATGTATGTTAATGTTGTTTCAGTGTAGTGATAATTTCATAACATAGCATAAGGGATATTTCTACTAAGTTTGGTGCTTTCTTTGGTATTGATTTTCATTTCAATTAATATTGTTTTTCTGCGTGCACTAGTGGGGTATTATTTAGCTTCATAGTAGTTTGACAATTGATGGTAACTAGTTTGAACCAAACCTGTACTTCTATTTGCACTACTGGTATAGATTTTCATTTCAATTGATATTGTTCCATTTGGGAAGGTTGAGAAAAAAAACCTTTGTTGTGGATTATATGTTATAATAATACTTTTATGTATGTTTCTTTTATTTTAAATTTTATATTTACAACATATACAACTAAGATGAACACCGTTATAGGAGCAAATATAAGGTTATCTATTCGTTTTTATGATAATCTTTGGTAAAACTCAATAAATGAAACATCTGGATCATGAAACCAGATGCTTGGATCTTTATTGTGTTGTATTGGAATGAAATGTATATTTTTTTTGTCTATTTCTTATGAAAAAGCTTTGGTCATACTTTAAATATGAAGTGTGTACACTTTTTTGTGTTAATCATTAACTATGAAACTATATGGATAAATCAATTTAATAATTATTCACATTTTATAGAAGAAAAACCTAATGACCACATTTATGTTTGCAGTTAACATCCACAGACCTATTTATATTACAAATTTTAAGCACCATACATTATGGAAAAGGATTGACGGTTAAAGGGCAGTAGCGGATTATTGTCTGAAATTAAAAAATAAGTAGTACTTTCAATTACAAAAAGCAACCTCAAACATGCAAGTAAATGAAATAAACTCAAGTTACAAGATAATAAAAAACTAAGAACAATAAAAAAACAACATAAAACATGTCTAGTTTAGAAACCCTGTTATCCAACTTAAATTTAATCAACTTAGAGAAGAAAAATAATAAAAGTAGCTTGATTTCAACTATATGCAATATAAGAAATGTTTGTAATCAGTAAAACATTTTGAACATGTTTGTAAACTCAACTCTTGTATTGTGTTTTGTTCTTCTAGGTTGCAGACTTTGGATTAGCCAAATTATCTTCTGACAGTGCCATACATATCTACTCATGTAATGGGAACTTCGGGTAAATATTTTTCTCACTTCATTTTCCTTATTGCTTGATATTTATTTACATACACATTCATATAGAACTATAATTATTGCAGGTACCTGGCTCCAGAATATGCATCAAGCGGTAAACTAACAGATAAATCCAATTTATTCTTTTTTATTGTGATGCTTTTAGAGATAATTAGTGGAAAATGTGCACTAGAACATAATTTGTTCTTGCTAATGGCTTACAGGAAGCCACAATGCCTTGGTGGACAAATGCATTCATTCTGCAACTTGTTTACAGGTTAGTATAAACATGAAAGTTATTCTTACTCTTGCCAGTGCGGTGCACAAATGCGCAATTATGTACTGATGCTCAGTAGTGCACTGCTTCTGCGCTGCTGCCTGGCTACAGTGCAGATGCACTGAACATGGCACAAATGCACTGCTGTGCAGCAGTGCAGAAGCACTGAACAGTGCACAAACGATAATTGTAGCTTGAGATGGCCAAATTGTCAGTCTAGTTTTGCATGACATAGCAGAAAAGACAAGGTCTTCTAGATTTTCACCTATGATATTACTCAATAGTTGTTTACTTTTCCTTGATCGTTTCAACTTCTAAAAATTCAACTCTTAAACTTGTATATTATTATTTGTAGCTATAAGAATAACTAGTATATTATGCAGTCACAATCTAACCGTGTTTTAAATTCTAGATAACATGTGAATAACATAGTTTTTGTCAATAATTAATCAGCAGGCACTGTCAATAATTACCGGACATTGTTAAGTGTAACTTTATAAATAAGTTCGTGTCCCCAAAAGAGGGAGAAAAAAACCTACTACCTTGCAGCAATTATACCGCCAAAACAAATGGTTTTGGATATCAGAAGAAGAAAGGGGACTTGATCAAAGATTTGGTCACACCTCCATAAGCTCTGGGTTCACCATTTATTACAACCAGTACATGCATAACTGATGTAACAGAAAAAAAGAATAACGTGTGTATAAAATACAAATGGTTGGCTTATAGAAGACTAATATTGTGATCACCTCCATATGGGCTTCCATGTTTTGCACCTGCAAAACATGATGTAAACTCGCAAGCTATAGCTTTTACGCATCTGTATTATGCCTGGCAACTGAACTGGGCGCAGTGCTCAATTGTTGCAACTGAGCACTGCTCAGTTCATTTGCAAATGAAACTGAGCACTGCTCAGTTGCAAATGCAACTGAACTGAGCACTACCTAGTTGCATTTGCAATTGGAAACAATGCTCAGTTGTTGCAACTTAGCACTGTTCTCAGTGTGCTGGGTTTGTAATATTTGGTCTCAGCGCTTTGTAAAACAAATATTCCTCCGTCATGACACAAATTATTATAGAATAGTTCGTTCCTAGAGTATAATGCAACATGTTTAGCGTGAACACTACTATCAACTTTACATATTTTGAACGATAATTTATATAAAATCAAGACCCAAATTTATATTAAATAATGCATGTAGCAAATCGATGCAAATTGGGTTTGCAAACTCAATTCGCAAATGCTAATTGAGTTTGATTAACATGTATTTTGCATACTAAGTTTGCGAATTCATAAATACAAAAAAAAATTAGAACCTAAGTTGTAACCCAGTCTTTAACCTTTTGATTTTGAAGTTATAAGTTTTTATCGAGTGTTTATATTAAATGCAGGAACTTGAAGAATGACGCTTTGGATTGTTGTATTGGACGTTGAAGAATATTCAAAACCATTAGAATTTGGAGTGGATGATCAGGAATGGTTAGGTTAACCGTAAGTTAAACTTTAAGTGTATTTTGAAGAAAAAAAATTGAAGCTTATGTTGTAATAATATCTGAATATATGACATTGTGGTATTTTAGATATGTAAAGAATTGTTTATGATATATTATACTACATTTGCAGAGCGTTTAAACTTTGCATTGAATATGTATGATGAATTATTTGTGATATGGAAATCATTATTTGCAGAGTGTTTATATTTAAACATTGAGTTTAAGTTATATATATATATATATGTTACTAAATAATCATTTTCCAACACTTATAAGCGTTACCATATATTTCTGTACCAACACTTATAAGTGTTATTGTATATTTCATTACCAACACTTATAAGCGTTACCGTATATTTCTGTACCAACACTTATAAGTGTTATTGTATATTTCGTTACCAACACTTATAAGTGTTACCGTATATTTCTGTACCAACACTTATAAGCGTTACCGTATATTTCTGTACCAACACTTATAAGCGTTACCGTATATTTAGGTACCAACACTTATAAGTGTTAGTAATACGCATGTTTGTAACACTTATAAGTGTTACAAATTTGGCCGCTCCATTCCTCACAGTCCATTAGTAACACTTAAAAAGTGTTACTGAAATTATTTATAACACTTATAAATGTTAGAATTTGCCTGTTTTGGTGTAGTGTCGTCTCCCGACACCTCTTCTTTCTCCTCATCACGGTGTGAATTGAGATCTTCTTCTACATCCTCATCTTCCACTTCAGCAATCATAGTTCTCTTCTTCGGTTTCGGACATTCGTTGCTCTTGTGACCCACTTCCTGGCAATTATAGCATTTGAAATTGGTGTTGACTTTTGGTTTAACCACTTCATGAACAACTGGCTTACTCGATGCTTTAGGAACATTAGAACTACTACCCGCTCCTATGTTCTGCCCCGTACACCTCCCCCACGTCTACCTTGTTTCTTCCAAGCCAACGCCTTTTGATGTGCTTCTGCCACAGATCTAGGGTCAAACATGTTCACCATATCCTGGATCTGTGTTCTAAGTCTCCCAACAAACCTAGCGGTCAATTGTTCTTCTGTCTCCATAATGTCATTTCGAGCAATCAACTGGTAGAACTCATCAGCATAATCAGTAACAGTCTTCGTCCCTTGCCTTAGGTTCTGTAATCTCTGATACATCAGTGATTGGTAATTGTAGGGCAAGAAAGTAGCCTTCATCGACTTCTTCATCTTTTCCCAAGTAACAATCTTTGACTTCCCCATCCGCTCTCTAGTAAGTTTGGTTTGCTGCCACCACGCCATAGCTCTCCCCCTCAACCTAGTAGCAACCAACTTCACTTTATGATCTTCCGGAACCTCCTTGAAGTCAAAAATTTCCTCAACATAAGCTAGCCAATCAAGAAATTCCTCGGCCTGCATACCTCCCTTGAATTCCGGTATTTCAGTTTTCATCCCGGACTCCCATTTGTGATCATACTCCGAATGATTTCTTCCTTGACCTCGTCCTCATCCATGAACACTACCACCATCAAACTCCTCTTCAAAATCTAATGCATATCGATGTCGATCCTGACCACCAACATCTCGACTACCACCATTTCTTCCACCAACATCGCTTCGATCTACATTCCTCCTATCACAATCGTTCACATTTCTATCACGATTTCGATCATCAACATTTCTATCACAATCTCGATCCATACTTCTATGATCACTATCAACACTTCTCTCTCGATTTGAATGTGGTGAAACTCTACTTCTCCCATGGTTAGATTCAGGTGAAACCCTTCTCTGATTTTGATTCATCTCCAACATCATTCTCTCTAATCGACCAATCCCTTCATTAAGCTTCTCATTAAAGTTTTCGTTAATTCTTTGCCCCATCTCATCGGCCTCTTCTCTTCCATACAAAGCATCAATGTTGCGATAACGGTTAGCTCTTCTCGGAGGCATGATCACTCTTCAACAAATTCCAACAAAAACTTCACTTCGATCTAAAAATCTTCAAATCAAAACTACCCACATGTTGAAATCTTCAAAAATCACCAAACGAACAAATCTCTTCAAAATCTCGAGAATCCAATTCTCCAAATGATGCAAATCTCGCACAAACTCCAAAAATCTATGCAAACTCCTTACGATCTAGCTCTGATACCACATGACGCAGCAGCAAATAACAAAAATGGATGTAACGATGAAAGTAACAATCGATGGATTTAAAATACCAAACGACCAAATCCGTTGATCTCAAAGATACCGGATTCTAGCTACCTTCGTCACGTTGATCGCGCACGATGTCGTGAAAGAAGATCAACAATTCTTCGAACGTTGATCAAACGCACTTGATACCGTGAATTGGCTTCAACAATCGTTGATTCGAGCGCACTCGAATGCCGAAGGTGGAGATAGGAGATAACACTCAACTACCAATTTTAATGGTGGCACAAGAGCACACAAAAGAAATTTTATTCAAATTGACTAACTCCTTTACAATGACATCACATCCCTATTTATAGGGTTTACAACACAACACAAGACTTAAGAAAATTACAACACTTTACAACGACTTACAAGACAAACGACATAAGAAAGTAACGACCTAAACAATAACTAGTTACAACATACGACTTAAGAAAATCACGCGACTTAACCTTAGGAACGACCTAAGCAAGCGGCATCAGTAGTTGTGATTTAATTCGTTAACGACTTAACTCGTTAGGTCGCGTATCCGGGTTGAACAACCTAAGGAAGAAATTGCGCTACTTCAATCTTCGACATAAGAAATAGGTTGGTGATGGAATTTAGGTCGCGGAAGTTAGGTTGCGGTGATGGAATTTAGGTCGCGGGAGTTAGGTCGCGGTGGAGTTAGGTCGCGGTGGAGTTAGGTCGCGGTAATGGGGTCGTGGTGGAATTAGGTCGCGGTGATGGGGTCGCGGTGATGGGGTCGTGGTGATGGGGTTAGGTTGTTGAGCTTCGGTAGGTCGTTGAATGGTGGAGATAGGTCGGAGAACGACTTAGCATAGGTCGTGGGGCGACCTAGGAGAAGTAACTGCCTAAAGGTGAGTTTTTCTGCTTCTTTTCTTTGATACCCTGCATCACGCCTCATAGGGAACTAGCTTTTCTACCCTAACATCCACACACGCACACACACACATAGACACACATTTACACTTAAAATAGTTTTATTTATAACCTAGGCCTCAGACCGAGGTTCAGATTGTGCTTCTAGAACGTCAACCAGTCTATTGCTATATACTAGGGAGGTCAACCGCTCCAAATAGTGCGGTCGACCGGTCATCGTCAATTAGGATTTTAAACTTCTGATTTTCGTTTTTTGGGTCATTAATTATTAGTTTATTTCGTTCTTCTTCGGATCTTTATTGTAGTCAGTTACAGAGCAAATATAGTGAACCAGTTTCTACAATTTCCCAAATTTATTATTTAGACTCAATTTCAGATTTATAGGAACAATTCAAATCTAGGGTTTACTACTAACATCAATATTAACAAATTATATTAACGGATTATAGGATTAGAGAAAGGGTTGTAATCTAGTTTAATTCATATTTAATAGGTTTGCATCAATTTAATTTATTACTCAATCTTAGATCTAACAAATACAATTAACAATTTAGTTTCTAACAACATAAATCAGATAGGGTATATCAAAATTAACTATATATAATCATCTTATTAAAAATATATCCACTCACCTCAAATCCAAGGTTTTCTTTGAATTTTTGTTTAGAAACCTTCCCTCGTTCGTCAGTTGTCTGCCTGATTTGATCTTCTTGGATTCCTTTAATTTATTTTTATTTATTTTTAAGAATTTTGCAAGTGGAGGAGGAGAGAATATAGCAAGAGTTTTGGTACATAGACAGATAAATTTCTAATGAATTAAGGTTTATGTTAGTTGAATATTTACAAAGGTTTAAGATTACTACCGGCCGTTGATCAACCCTAGGAGAATATTTGCTTACATCCTGTACGTTAACTATTTACTTCGCACCCAGGTAAAAATATTTTATTAAATCTGGGTCGTTGGTCGCTCAAATTTATCGATCTGAGATCTGAACCGGTCACCGCTACATATGGGGGTGGTCGACCGCTAGGTGTCGACCGGTCCACATAAGGGTGTCGATCGGTGGAGTTATTTATTTAATGATATTTTACTTTCCATATTTGTTTATTTAATTGATTTCATTTTCAAATTTTAAAACGTTTGTAACTTTTCCGTACTAAGCTTTGATTTCAAAGTGTTATATATGAAAATTATCTGGAAAATTGCTACGAATACAACGGTGCAAGTTTTGTAGTCAAATTCGGACGTTTGTGAAAATTACATTTTTGCCCTTGTTATATCTTAAATTTAATTCTTTTTTAAATTTTTGCTTAAATTCTCCGGGTGTTATAAAATGAATACCATCCTCTGCTACCATTAGTTGGTGAAATTACGTTGTCAAATCTAGCTGCGAGAATACTTTAGTTTCACTTAACTGGTCAAACAAGTCATCTGTCCTATGTAATGGATAATGATTCTTCATAGTTAATTCATTCAAATTCCAACATACTCTAGCTTCACTTAACTTGTCAAAAAAGTTTTCTATCCTAGGTAATGAATAATAATTTTTCACAGTTAATTTATTCAACTTCCGATAATCGATACACATGTGAAGTGACCCGTATGACTTCTTCACAAATATTGCAATTCACATAGTGAACTACTTGGTTTAATATATATTTTATAACAGAAGTGATACTTAATTCAAGCAGAGCACTCATTATTGTATCTTAGGGACTTTAACCCATGACATCTAGAATCTTCGTCTAAAATGTCGTAACTCTAACCATGTGAGATAGAGGTCTTTGACTTGGTTTAATGAAATTTTATGCTCAAGTTCTACTATTTGCATCTTAAGCTCCTCCATCTCATTGGAGGGCACTCTACTAGGCGGTCTACTAATATATTGTTCCCTGTTATTAGGTCAATTTGGAATTTGATCGCCTTTGTAGGTGGTAGTTTCGTCATTGGCTAGACAATGTCAGCAAACTATTGCACCATTGGTATCTTGCCAGTCTCGTATGTCTTAGTTTCTAGAACAAACAAAGAAACTCCAATCTTCTTCTTTAGCATATCTAGCGCTATTATGAATCTCTCAACTTTGCTTGGGTGTTGTTAGACAATTATTCTTTCATTGCAATAAATCATAACGTCATTACGTTTTATCGGTCTTATCCAAAATAACGTCGTAACATATAGAGTCAAACACATATAGGTCGGAACATAATGGATATCCACATCTAAATTGGTGCAACTTAATTCGAGATTGGTATATCCATCGATCGGGTTAATTGGATATAAAAACACAACCAGGTAGGTAACATCTAAATCAAGTCCATCAACCAAATATTTTGATACGAAAGAGTGTGTAGCACCAATATCAAACATGACTCTGACCGAAATACCGGAAATCAAAATCGTAGCATCAAGAACTATGTTCTTTCCTTCTTTCTCAGTAGATGGTCCAACTGTCAGTCCTTCCAAAGCACATGGCTTTGTCTATTCCAAACTAGTGCATTCCTTCTTCTTATGGTAGGCTCATTACAGTTAAAACACTTAAACTTCCCATTCTTCTCCGACGTGGTACACACAGTACAACACGTCCCTTCGGCCTGCATTTATAGTAAATAACATTAGCCACTGTCATATTCTAAGCTCCTCCATCAAGGTCTTTCCTCCTTTCAACTAGTTTTTATTCCCTTTTTGATACAGATTGGACTTCTTCTGCCCATCTTGGGATTTAGTATCATCCTTTCTCTCTTTTTGATACAACCTATCATACCTTCTCGGCCATCTACACAACTAACTCGAAGGGAGCCAAAAAATGCACAATCACTTTGTGATTCAATTCCTTCTTGGAGCCTTCAATAAACTTCTCATTTTTCTTCAATGGAGTGCGGATGTGCTCACGACCATATTTTGACAAAGTATCAAAACACTAAATATACTCTGTCAAAGTCTTATTTTCCCACTTCAATTCTAAGAATTCTCAACAAAAAACTCTCTTCTACGGTTCATGAATAAATTAAAACTTGAATTGCTCCTTAAACTGGTTCCATGTTATCTCCACTTCTAAGATCTTAGCTGTCCATGCCCCGCCAACCTAGAGCATCTTCTTGGAGCCGTCGGGATGCTAATCTCCTTTTCTATGCATCATCATAGTCCGTGTTTTCAAAGATACACTCGCACACCTTAAGCCAGTTCAACACTTCTAATGCATGTTCCTCTGCAATAAACACCCTTCCTCCACAGTTTTGTTAATTTTGATTCATTTTCAAGAAATCCCCCTGTCTCGACTCAACAACTCAAGCCAGTTGTTGCATCATCATTTTCGTCATGTACCGATGAAAATGAGCATTCATATCCATTACTCTAGCCGTCCGAGCAGGCATTTGAGCATTAGTCTCAACATTAACGTTCGACATTGCCTTCCCTTCTTGGTCGTTAGTCGGCGTACTTGCAGTTCCTCTACTAGTGTTCGCCCTAACACCTCATAATGTTAATTGTCCAATTCTAGTTTTCATTCTTGCAATCTGCTTACTAAGCAACGTAAGAAACAGAAGTAAACAGAGTGAAGCAATAGCAGAGGGATGAATATCCACATATATATCCGTATCAAAATAACAAATACATTATTTATACCGTATACCCTTCTTCAAGGTATTCATTTTCAACTATCTTGTTTTTACCTAGATTTCTACTTAGCTCCGTGTTACTTAGATTTCCATTAACCTAATATCGAATACCAAGTTGTAACGTCTTTCATTTCGAGATTCGAAAATGAATGTCGACGATGTTGTAGTTATCACTGGAATTATTTTCAAACGATAAAACGAGATTAATTTTTTTCCAACAATAAATAAACAGAGCAACTAAATTTCATTACATGATTTGTCTTTTATATCTTTTTTTCCCAAAACTTCCCACCTAGGGGTAAATACAATAAAACATAGATAAGAGTGACATGCCTAACACATGAAGATGCCAGCATGTTCATATAACCAGTTATAAGACCCGATTTACATACAAGGGAATATAATATACTAAATATATTACTACTAAGCCTCTTGCTTCGTCTTTGAAACTTTATTCGACTTCAAATGCTACATGCCTAATATCCCATAACTCAACCTACTCAGATGAGTATCCGAGAGTTTATGAAGAAAACGAAGCAAACACATGAGTCAAAAATAAAATTTGATATGAGTAATCACTACAACAAAAGAGGCATATTACAACGGTGGAACACAGTTGTAAAAGATATATTACAACGGTAGAACCACAGTCGTATTTTAAGAAGTTGTAAAAGACTATCAATTTTTTACAACTGTGTTCTTTAGTTGCATATAACCGTTGTGATATTGTATATTACAACTGTTTCTTACCCTTGCAAATAACCATTTTACAACTGTTGGTAACTCTTGTAGATATGTAACATTTCGTGCTGTAGCAGGTATGACAACTGCTGGATAACTGTTGTAGTTATCTACTACAACTGTTATTCACAGTTGCAAAAAATATGATTCACAGTAGATACATTTATGGAAAGCAACTGCTACCACAATTGCAATTCATCTTCCGACAACTGCTATTAATCATAAATTTCACAACATAATTAAAACCGATATTTCACTAATAATAACTACGATCGTTAACATTACTTAAAACAACACGAACCATTCACATTTAATAAAAGCTAAAACAATTCAATTTTACACCATTTTTGAGTTCATGATTCTATTACAGAACATAACCAAATCCATAACATACGTCAATATAAATACAGATACGTACTAATCAAAAGAGATCAATTCCCCATGCCAAGCAACAATCCTCCCAACCGCTTGTCCAATAGTATAGACGCATGAAGTAGGCCTATATGCATTAGCTTAAGAATCCAGTTGAGTGCTTAAGAATCCAGTTGAGTTCAATAGTACAGACGTATGATGCAATATGAATTAGCATATGAGTGCAATCTAGTTGAGTGCGTTCAAGCATAAGATCCTGCAATGTATACTCAGATGGTAACCGAATTATAATCAAGAGCTATTTATAACAGCAGTATTCATATAATTAAGCCGAAAGGATGTCAAAGAGGCAACTTGCATTGAACAAGGATATTAGTATACGTACCAATCAACAAAAACATGTACGCCTATTTGTCTAAATGTAAATCCTTTCAAAGCTTTTCCAAAATCTAAAAAAAAACAGGAACAAAAATTCACCTGGCCAACATAGAGAGTGGAGACTGAATATACTGCATAGCATCATAAGTTGCCAACCCTGCCATCATGAAACAGCTAGGTCAGTTGATACAAGGAGAAAACTTAAATGGCTGTATTGTTTAATTCCCAATTATGCCAAGCAAATATTAAAGTTATCACCATTTCAATATTCGAATGGTTGTCTTATTTATAATTATAAAAAATATGCCATTAAATGGAGCACTAACATACAAAATTTTCTGACTTCATTCATTTGATTATCCAAGCATGCCACACAATTTTGTGTCATAAGTACAATGAATAAGCCGTGGATGAGGTAGGGCAATTTGAACAATGTTTTAGGATGACACACAATCTGCGTTTCAATTTAAAAGCATTACCACCATTATATTGGAAACTGTTACATAGAGTCAATGGTATGGAGCAAGAACTAACAATCAACTGTGACAAAAAATCTATGATAAGTTTTCACCTCCAAACCTGATACATTTGCCATTGCTAGTGGTGTGGCTTATCCTTTATTTTAGTTGCTTTGCAAGCAAAATTTATACACATAAATTTTATTTAAGTCGGTTAAAGCTATTTGACAAGTTGTTTTGAAAATGAAAGCCGTTTTAATGTTGGTACATTCTGATAACATCTACTGAATCATTTTCTTTAACTTCTGGTGTAAATGATATTATACGAGCTACAAAAATGATAATCCCAAATTATAATCAAGCAATTATTGTTTCTTAGGTACTGGAAAATGTGAGTGAGAACTCCTTCCCTCACCTTAATTACAGCTATAAAAAATATATAAATATGTTCAGTAAGTTGCGTAAGTTAGTATTATTTCCTCCATTCATGTTTGATTAGGTGTGAAGTTTGTTAACTAGATTCCTAATAAATATTAAATGTGTTACAACTTGTACTCCAAAAATTTGAATAAGCAAAGGTGCATTAAATAGTGAGCCTTGTAACATTTTTTCTAGATCTAAATGGTTACATAGAAATGTATGCATAAATTACAGTTTCAACTTGTTATCTCACAGATTTTATTAATCACTTGTGGATTATAGTACTTCTATCACAAGTTTGAAACTTTATTGTTTCTTTTGCAAGTTTGATTCCCCCAATTTGCATAATTCTTTTGCAATAAAACAAGTACCCCTTTCACTAGCCTAGTGTGTGTTCTGTGGGTTAAAATAAACACTGTAATATTTTGCAATATTATTTTTAGGCAACTACACTGCCGTGGTCTTAGTTTTGAAGTTTTGCAAACCTTTGTTGTTGTGGTTTGCAGTTTTGTAAGTTCAGTCATTTTCCTGGTAATCTAAGTGTGTGATTTATACAATCATTATTCACATGATCAATCTTTGTTCACATGATGTTGATTAAAATTTCGATTTAATGTTTTTTCCTAAAAGTTCATATCGTTGCAGTTTTTTTTACTCAAAATGATAGTGACCTTGCACCATTATATTCTTACAATCCGAGTTTATGCTCATCTTTTGGAGTTATAATTTAAACATGTCGGTCTCCAAAAGAACAAAAATAATAGTCCCAAGCTTGTACTGCAAAACTGTGTAGGTATAGTTATAATTTGACTGTGTAGTCGTAAGTATTGTTTGAAGAACAGCAATGCAGCCTTTTGTAATTATATCAACACTTTATGAATACAGTAACGACTAACGACTATGAATGTTGGATTATATCAACACTTTATAAACAACGCCTGTTGTCTAAATAAGTTGGGAATAACATTACAGTTTTGAAAGGAGGTGATGTATTTTATGCTAGAGAACGTAGTTTGAAAGCCGAACTGTAAAGCTTCTTTTTTCGACATTTTGTCGACAGCCTTTGCAACAGTGCCACTGGAGATGTAGCAGCTAGAGTCTCAATAGGTCAGATAAACCAATTTATTACTGACAGCTGAATATAACAAAAGCAGGTTTCAAGGGTTGTGCATTGGCTGACAGAAGTTGTGTATAACAGCCAAAGCATGTGTGCTTCTGTCACCCAAGTCAGTTTTAAAACGCATCAAAAACCATTAATGTAATGGTTAGGTGAAGAAATTTCAGCAATACTACAGTTAAGAAGAAATAAACATATCGGCATCTAGTTGGTACGTTAATAAAATTAATCTAACTGGTTCTGAATAGGTGGAAAGATATTGGAGAATTCAGACCCATTTACCTGATCACTACTCCATTCCCATACACTCAAAGAGGTTTACAACTTCTGAATCTTATCTTTTTAACAGCTGCTCAACCAATTGCTAATAGTCAAGAATTCCAGCATATGAACATTCTTGCCATGAATCGTAGCGCTTCTTCGAAATGATCTACTTGCTCTTCAAAATGGTAATGCTGCCCCTGAATTTCATAATATTTCATTTCTTAGGCAATTAGCTTTTAGGTTAATATTATGAGAATGCTTTACTATTTAACTTTGAATATAATGGCAATTACCAGGTTGTTTCCAGTCTCTGCTCTGATACCTGCAGCCCCAGAAGCAATGTTGAAGCCTCTCAGTACTTCAGTTCTTCTAGCATTTGCATAGGCTGGAACTAGTTATCGAAAACCCAGCAATCGAGCTGCATAACGTTAACATACAAGAAAGGCAAATTTGGTAAGAGGCTGATATTGTTAAAATTATTCATTTAACTGTCAAACAATAAACAGTGAACAATAAAACAGAAAAAAATGAAAGGGGATGAAAATTAGAACATAAACAACATACAGTATAATATCTCATCAAAAAATAAGCTAAATTAAGGTTTTAATTTGCTAACAGTATAACATACAGTATAATATCCATAGACTGAGTTTTTCCTTATTTTTTTTCTTTTGAATGTTAAGGAAAAATGCAATTTTTGGAAGAATATGTAAACTTAGGGTATCTCATGTCTGTAATTAACTTCTTAGAGATGAAAATTAGAACATAAACAACATAGCTGGTTAGTCATATCTAAACTAAGCTGAGATATCCAGATTTCGTATGAAAAAAAAGTATTACCTTAACGAAATGAAGAAAAAATACTATTGTCGTTCTAATAATTAATCAAGATATGAAGAAAAAATGGATTTATATGTATCTTCATTCTGATCATTTCATTCTCCAATAGTAAAGCCAAAAACTACTTGTTCTCAATGCGATTAAGTTCGCTGAATTTTAAACTAAAATAAGAAACTTGCACAAAAATGCATGGCAAAACTGTGTTTAAAACTGTACTAATTAGAAAATTGGCATCTTATATGTTACATGAATATAAAATAATATTATTAATATGTGCACAAAAGAAATATAAATACATGAAACATTGTAACAAAAGTTAAGCTGAAATATAAATATTATTTATATGTGCACCACTACCCTGCTTTATTTAGTTTATAGTTGAAAAGTGTTCGTGATACATCAACACATTGTATAATCTATTTTCAAGGCAACTAGTATATATCTAAGTACAAATAAACCAAAGACAGAAGATTACTGATTATTTATGTAGGCCTAAGTACAAAAAAATCAGCATGTCAGAAGATTACTTCTATTGGCACATGTGAAGAAGCTGTCAATGCAGTAATTACATATGCTACACCAATCAAGGACAGAATTAACTAGATGCCCCTTACGAAACTTATTAAGCTATATTTAATATGCTCTTTTATACTATACTAAATAATTGAATACAGTTACAAGTTACAGTAATGCAATACCTGTATTTGTGCAGAAATTAATGGCTGAAGTCATTTTCTAATGCTAGTAGAAGAGCCAAATTGTGGAAGTTCATAAGGAGCTTCTAAGTTAAACCAAACCGTATGAAGTTGTAAATAGGAACAAATAACAAGTAATAAGTAATAACTAAATTCTTTAGTTTGAACCATCAGTTTAAAATCTGATGATTTTAACATTATGATTTAAACTTTAAAAAACCTAGTTCTAGTTTTTTCTTCACTTTTCATTTTTTATGAATACCAAAATATCTTTTGTTTTATCCCATTATTCCTACCAGTACAAAGTGAACGTGTGGGAATAAGTGAAGGATCTCTTTGTTGAGAAGAATTAAAGTTGTACTGTTAATTGCCAATTTTATTCCTCGTTTTCACGCCTCTAAACTTGCTTCAAATGCAGAGAAAATGAATCCAAGTAAAAGTACACAATTATCCATAGAAAATAACAACTTAGATTTTGAAGTTATTAATCCTTCGCCATCGTAAGTGACGATTTAATCCAGCGAGTTCTCGGCTATTTGTTTATGCCCTCACATATATCTTATTAGTTCATGTGGTTAACTTAGAAAATACCCTCAACAATCCCAGATATGAAAACGGTATTTTCACAACCCAATAAAGTAATAATACATATCTCAAAATCAAAAGCTTTATGAACTAAGGACTTAATAAAATTCAATTCAAATAGCATGCAATTCCACAACATCTCTAGAATGGGAAAAATCATCAAAAATAGTAGTAGATGTTTATTTATGAGCAAAGAGACAATGGAAAACACTTTTCAACTCAAAGAAAGATGTGATTTTCATGTACTATCGAGGTAGAAGTTTGCAAATAAAGTGTTGTTTAAAAACAATGCTAAGTTAGATGTATTTACCATCATCAATTTACAGCATGTTTAAACCATCGCGTCGTTCTAAACGCATAAAACATTGAAACAGCCAACAATCTAAGATAAAAAAAATTCAACAAATTTATTGAACTAAATCTTTCATAAAAATATAAATAGAAAGGTATAAACTTATTAAAGAAGGGGGAAAACAAGTCGGAAATCAAAGCAAGAACTGTTAGCATCAATTAGGGCTTTTTGGGATATAGCATTCATTCGCATCATTTAGGTGCCAGAAAATCAAAGAAAGTTAGGCACATGCCAACATACCTATAGCTTCGACGCTGGCAAGCCAACGGCAGCGACGCCCAAGGGCCACGAGTGCAACGGTCAAGAGCGGCGGCGGCGGCGAGCGGCAATGGTAGCGAGCGGCAACGGAGGTGAGCGAGCCTTTTGGTTTCGTGGATGGAAACGGAGGAGGTAGGGAGATGGAGGTTAGGGTTTAGAGTTAGGAATAGCTACGGTCAATTTACTTAACTTTAATAAAAAATGAGCGGTCATCGAAACGTAAGGAGGGAAATGGAAATGCATTGGAGCGGAAAAATAAAATATGAATACAACTACGAAAAAAAGTTGTTATAAATTTATATTTACAAATTACATAAACCTGCAGTTGTTAGATACCGCATATTACAACTACTAAAATAAATAGTTGTTATAGGATACCTATTACAACTGTCAGTTTGTGTTAGTTGTAAAAGAAAGGTTGTAATATGGTTGTTTTGTTGTAGTGAATACTTCACCCTACAACATATAGTATAGTGAGACCACGCCACCATGCGAAACGAGTTTCCCCTCCCTAATTCATCTACAATAGATAAAACACAATATTCAATATCAAACCATCAAAATATAAACACTATCATATGAACATCATTTTAATCATAAGTATAATCTATACCTTTATCTTCACATTATTGACGTCATCACATAAATGTTATTTTATGTCACAAGTATAACATATATTCATCATCATATCATGAACCATGTCATTTTAATACCATTTTCAATCACAAACATAGCCTATACTCTTATTTAGGTTTCATTTACAAGTTTCATTTAATTACTTTTTTTTTGAAAATGGGTAAATGGGCCAAGCCCAGAGAGTTACAGATAGAAAAAGAAACGGGTAAGAGCTAAGTACCCGAAACCAAGATTACAAACTCAAAACAACGCTAGGCAAACCCTAGAACTCAGAAAACAGAAACGAGGCAGCGCCTCCAAAAACACTCGAGCTCAAAAAATGGCGGAGCAAAACAAAAAATGGCAGAGAAATACTGCTAAAATCACGAAATAGAACACTCGCTAGAGCTTAAGGAGGTCTTCACTCCTTGATTTCTTTATCTCGAAGCCTGGGGATATCAGGAACTAGGCTAAAATGACTTTGTCGAGTTGTTTTAGTCTTAGTTTCCCTGTAGCTGTTCTCCTTGTTGTTATGGTTGCTACCAAGCTTCAAATCAGAGGAAATGAGGATAGACGAGTCAGATGCCTCTTTAAGATTTGTCCTTCAAGGTATTTCTACCACTAATCCAGCTCGAACAACGTCACTAATGATCATTCATTTCATCTTGGGGGTTGACCTAATCAGGGACAACCCAATCCTCCCAGAAAATTAAGTGTAAGCAATCTGAATACATTCTAGCAAACGTTCTTACTAAGCATCAATGGTCCATTCTGGTCCCAGACACTATTTCGTTTCACATCGTCGAATTCATTCATTTCATTTGGTAACTCTAATGTTATTTTACTCCCATCAAAGTTATATTTCCTAACAATGTCCACTTAATCAAACTTCACTAAGTTTTGGCATCCTATCATTTTTAGTTTCTTCTCAAGTGAGTATATTCATAAAATTTGGGTTCATTTCATTTACCATTTCTGTAACCTACACATTCAATAGGCGCTTACATTTAGGTCTCAAATACTTCTGTTCTTTAGGTAAATCATTTTATCTATTACATCAAACAAATGGTACATTTCTATCATCTTTGTAGCTTTTCTGTAAACTTAATATTGATCTCATTCCTCACATAATAGTTATATTACATTTTATAATCTATCGTCATAACATTTAATGGCTTTATATCTTCCAACTCACCGATGTAAAACTCAAACCTAACACCATCAAAACTGGCTTTCAAAGAGCTATGGAAAACATACCTGCATTGTTAACGGAAGCATACGCGAAGGCTAATGAAAGCTCGCCTTAAAACGTTAACAGAAACACACCTTAAATGCTAACGGAGATACACGCTACTTGTTCATGGAAATGCACGTTATGTGCTAACGGAGATACCCATTATGTGCAAACGGAGATTCCCATTATGTGCTAACGGAAACATAGCCACTTGTTTACAAAATTATGGATGTTAACAGAAACATAACCACTTGTTTATGAAAGTATGGATGTTAATGGAAACATGGTATTTTTGTCAACGGAAACTTAACTTAAACACAACAGTGTTCAGACATGAATTTCAAACTTTTCTCCTACACGGTCCTTGCTTATAAATGCAATTTTAAACATAACATAATTCAAAAATTCTTTTCCCTGGCAGGTCACTTGACCACGGCAGCTCTCACTTCCCTCCACCCATGCGTGAACTCTTAGTTCTGAGAAAATAAGTAGTTTTTTATTTATTTAATAAACAACAGCTGATTCTGAAATTAAAATTTGAAGACTGCTATTGATAGAATATGCGTACTTCGTAGATTATAGTGTAAAATATTTGGATTATGGTTGATATTGACTCTTTTATTGCATGCAAACTTTTAGATCTGAAATAAAGTTTCAGTTAAAAAGGCGATTTAATTTACTATGTTGTCCTATAATAATTCTAAAATTTGGCTTATAATTTTGACCCTCCTGAATTGCTTCCCTATTTTTCTTCTTGTAATAATTTTGAACGTGCGATCTCTTTGATCCAACGACCACTATTTGAGTGTATTGCACTTATATCCGTTAGATGTATTAGAATCCTTGAATCCAACAACAGTTTACATTCAGTGCAAAGTAGTCAATATGCCTAATTCTTGTTTTTGGCTTTTTTTACAACTAATCAAGTATAATATGCCTAATTGAAATTTAATTCTATTTTTTTTTTTACTGAATTGTTTATCTCAAACATCATAGCTGAGATTCATCCGAACTAATTTAAAATCAATGTTAAGTTGTTAATTAACACCAACAACTTATTAATTTACTGAAAGTAAAACCTGGAAAAAAAATTGAAGAAGCTGATTAAGGTAAATAGTAAAGTCTTTAAGGCTGTTCAGCAAAACAATTTGCTTCTTCAATTAGCAGCAAATATAAGTACATTTTACTACAGAAACAACACTAAATTTGAGCGAAATTCACGATTCAATCTTCATTGCTAGTGTTACTAGAAAGCAGAAACTATAACATAGCCTGGTTCAGAATAAAGAAAAAAAGAGAAGGAAAAAATATATCAGGAATCAGTACTATATAATGGTGGATGGTTCAGATTTTGAGAAGAAAGAGTAAACAAAAAGAAAATTCAATTAAGAAATTCAATGAATAAACAAACACGTAAGTTTAATTGAGTCGGCTTCAGCTTTTAAATATATAGTTTATATCAATTTAAGGAAGATTTTTTGCCCTAGATTGAAAGCTGCATGCTCACGTGAGCTGATTCAGAAAACAAAATGGATCTGTTGCATAATTATTCAACTCCAAATGGGTCAGATTGGGCTTTATTCACTGTCCGAACATTAAAAAAAAACAAACAAAATAGCGCGTTATTTAGAGCTATGCGCTATTTTGCGCTACACAGCACCCTCGTGCTATTATAAGTAAAATAGCGCAACCGATGCGCTATGCGCTATTTGTGGTTATAGCGCGCACTTTGATAACTCTGATTTAGTGTGGTCCAATACATTGATTTGACTAATGATCGGTAACGGTGTTGACTACAACATTAGTTATCACTGTTGGTTATTGATATATCATCATCTTTATCAATTGTTAGGTCTATCAAAGTACTTTATGTGTGTGTGATAATAATGAGCTAAGTTTAATCACACATATTAAATCTAACATTTAATTTGTACTCATTTGTGGTCTATTAGCATTATTTATTAGTGATGGCATGTCAGCAATCAGTGTTGATAACTAATGATATAGTTAATAAGTTAATATCATTTGTAATCGTTGACTAAATAATTTAGTGTTTAAATGCAAATATGGCGGTAGATTTATGGTGCTATTCAACCTAGCCAAAACGATGTCATCTATAAGACTGATAAGGCTGTAACTGTATTGAACATGCACTCAAACATTATATGATTGTATTATAGGGAGAAATCACTATGCCTGTAATACTCTATAACGACTTGCCATTATCGTCATCCTGTTACAAAATGCAAACATTGTACTGTTCATGGTAATTCTATTTCAAACTGCAAGATGCCGCAGCCCATTTCGATAAACCTGGTTTGCTTCAAGCAGATTATTATACTTTGTTTTTCAGCTATAAACCTGCAAGTTGGAGGTCGTGAACATTGCTATGTTGAAGGTGGGGGGTTTAGAACAGTTGTCAGTTGATTCACATATATATAAGAAAAATGTTTGGTTCCATTTTTGCACATGGATTAAGCATGAATTGCACATGGATCAGATTGTTTTAAGCATACGCTAGACCCATGTTATTTTCATGTACATTGTATTTTGGTTACCATGCATGTATCAGCAATGTGTTGCAGTTGTGCACATGTATTGCACTGCTGTATGTGCATGCATACATGATGGCCTTGCCAGTATGTGATCTAACAATCTTACACAATCTGCAATCAGGCGGTTGATCATATAACTTGATGCATCTCTCTTTGTCTGTAATGTTTCTAGGCTCACTAGTCTAAAAAGTCCCATAAAGGAAGTTGTGAGTAGTTATCTGCGTATGTAAGCACAAGGTATTACTACAAGAAAATTGTTTATTTGAAACTCATTTATTCTGTCTCTAAACAGTAGATTTTGTCTCTAATTTATATCCGAGACCCACTTAAAACAAATAATATTTGTCTTTAAAAACAGGTCTCTAAAATAACTAGAGACCACAAACATTTGTTTCTAAAATATTAAAGACCCCACCAATGGTATCAAATAAGTGTCTAGATTAGAAACTTGTTAGAGACAAATTTGTGGGTCTCTTGTAAAACAGTAGAGACTATATTTAAGGTTTCAAATCAGTCAGTAATACAGTTTTTATTATAATGCAATTGGAGCCAACAAATGGAACATGATATTATTTTAGTTTCATTGCAGTTCAATGGATAAACAAAATATATCGTCAAACCCAACATATAACAAGACAATGGATAAATTTTCAGAACATGTAAAAAAAGAAATAACCAATTGTCTATTGCTAGAAAAAAAAGTCCAGAAGTTCCAAATTACAAATGTCAGAACTAAAAAAAACATAGTTGAGCTAATATCCAACAAACTAGACATGAAACAAATCTAAACAAAACAAATACTAGAATTAAAGTAAAAAACATAAAGGCATACAACTGCTTGGATCCATGCCAGAGGGGTGTCTTAACAGTCGGTTATTTTTTTGGTTTGGTTTAATCTTTTGACTCTTTGTCGTGCATGATTTAGTTTTTTTTTCAAGATAGAAGCTGCTTTCTTTTCCCACATCTCATATGTTTGCACAAAAAATGGACAAACACCTCAAAGTTGTATGATTTAGTAGATCTTATGTTATTCTTAGTGATTTGGGTGATTTATGCAAATATTTGAAAAGCAGGGCTAAACTGTAAAAAGACACGCAGATTTATAGTGGTTCAGCCAGAATGTGCCTACGTCCACTTTATATGTTATTTCTCTTCTCTTGTTTTGATTACAAGTACAAAGCTTTGATACAAGTAAAAGAAAGTTGTTTGAAAGTTCTCTCCGTGCTTGGGCTCTCAAACTTGTCCCCCATTGTTGTACCCCTGCCTCTCTATTTATAGAGTGAGGTTGGGGGCAGGGGTCTTGGATGTATACAGCTGCTGGTGGGCCTGGGCTGAAGTGATCTGGCCTGGCAGTCTGGTTCGGTATTCTCTTGGTTCGGTGAAGTATGGAGTTGGTCTGGTTGGGCTTCATCCGGTGAAGTGTGGAGTGGTGAGGTTGGACCGGTGGCAGTTGCCGGATGAAGGTCTACCGAATGGACACGAGGGAGGGCTGCCGAATGGGTTATGCCGAATGGACTCGGGGGAGAGCTGCCGAATGGGTCATGCCGAATGGACTCGGGGGAGAGCTGCCGAATGGGTCATGCCGAATGGACTCGGGGGAGAGCTGCCGAATGAATCACGTCTCTGGGTCTCGAGGTCTTCTGGGTAAGAATTCACCCAACATTTGCCCCCCAAAGTAGGGCATATGTCTAACATATGTCGTGCTTTGTCTTCCTTCGTTCGGTCTTGGTTGCGCCGAGCCAGTTGGTCCGGTCGATGTGCTTCGCTTATAAATAAGGGCGCCACTCTACTATTGTTTCTTCACTTTTCGAGATAGCCGAACCACTTGACTCCCATTTTTTCCGAACTAGACCCTTATCATTGCCGAATCAGGTGAGATTTTATTCTGCCGAATGAGATCTTATTCTCGTATTACCGGACGAGAACGGGAGACACCGAATGAACCCATACTTGAACCACCGAATGGACCTTGAGAGTTCGAGAATTTCCATTGTCTTTACCGAATGACGATGGGAGTTTGAGCACTTTGAACTTTCTTTGCTTACACTCGAGACACCGAATGAACCCATACTTGAACCACCGAATGAAAATGATACTGAATATGTTTTTACCGAATGAAGTCATATACTTGTTTATATCCTCTGTTCTAAATGTGTTTTTCCGGTATTGTAGATAATGTCTCGCAAAGTAGAAACTCGATCAGACAAGAAGCGATCCGTGGGTGAAGGAGAGTCATCGGCTGTGCCCCCAGCTCAATCAGGATCGGAGCGTCATGGGCCCGCCCCGAGGTCATTAGTGGATGGATATGGTCCCCAGGAGTTGCTGGATTCCCCGCCTGACTGCTTTCCTAGCCTTCTCAAAGAGGAGCAACTCGATGTTATATCTCGTTCTTTTGGGATTGATAGAGCCCTCATGCTGCTGCCGGGTCCAGGAGTCATGCCATACAGTCCTCCCGAAGGATACTTTGCTTATAGCAGGTACCATTGCATGTGTGGTGCTATCCCGCCTCTCAATGCTTGGATAGTTAGCTTCCTCACGTACCTGAAGGTGGCCCCATTTCAGCTTCAGCCTAACTCTTACGCCATACTGGTGAGCCTTTTCGTTATTTTTCGGAGGAAGTATGGTCGCGCTCCCTCCAACCGGGAGATCCGGTACTTGTACAACTTAAGGGGCTACAAGAAGGGGTCCCCATATATTAACTTGGAATCTGCTGTGACCTTCAAGCCGGTCCTGGACCTTTACTCCAAATTCAGCATGTTCAAGAAAGAATGGTTCTTTGTTAGGGACGACTCCGTCTCTATCCGGCGCTTTACCTCTGGATGTAAGTTGATGCTTTTACTTATAATTTCTATCCTGATTGTGATGCTTCTTCTCATACTTTCTCATTTTTGCTAGCGACAGGTGGCTTTCCTGTTGTGGAAACTGACCGCCTGGTTCAGACGGCGGCGGAGATAGAAGGCATTCTTGGGAAATACAGATCATCTGCTTACTTGATTAGAAATGCGATCCTTCTAGAATACAACTTGATCCTTCCGCAGCAGTCTGTAGTTAAGTTGAGGGAAACGGCGGAAGAGAGGGCGGCTGCTCAGGCCAAGGGAGGCGTTGCGGCAGAGGGTGGAAAGAGAAAACCATTCACGAAACCTCCAGCCGTTGGAGGTAAGAAACTTAAGAGGTCAGACGGTCCTTCTCCCAGCAATTGTCCACTTACTCAGGGGGAGATAGACGCGGAGGAGGAAAGAGGTGAGGCGGAGGGCGGGAGTGACGTTGAGCGTCTTGGTGACGAGGGTGGCGATGGACAGGGTGGTGATGGTTCCAGGGCTTTGTCTTCTGGGCAAGTAGGCGAGATGCAAGAGTGGACGGACGATGCTCTCCGTCAGGCTTTTGAGGAGTTGGGTGATGATCCGGCTTTGGTAGAGAAGACCGGGGAGGCGGACAAAACCGGGACTGGTGCAAGTGAGTCTTCTCCGACTATTCCGGCCAAGGTGGCTTTGACAACTCAAGGTGAACTCTTGACCCCTGCACGCTTCACTAATGATAGGGACTTAGGAATATTTTATGACCCGCTCCCGTCCTGGAATGAAATCCGGGACTTATTGCAGTATCCCACTCCTCCCCAGGGTTTGTACAACCACAGCTGTGTTTCTTTTCCTTTTCTAATCTTGCAATTTACCGCGTTCCTTGAATCATATTGTAATGTAAGATTATGACACTTGTTCTTTATATCAGGAGCAGGCAAGACGCCCAAAGCTTCAGACCTTCGACACAGGCTCGAGCAATATAAACTTTCCAAAATTTCTGCTAAGCCGAAGCCCTCAGCCCAACGCTCCGGGGATGTAGTCGGGTACCGTCCTCTTCTTGGGGTCATCGAAGAGGGTATTCAGCAGAGGAAGAGGAGTCATCCTTTATCCGAAACTTCGCTCGGTTCTCAGCCTCCGGCTCAGCCTATTCATGATATTACTGAGGAGGGCAGCGAGTTTGTATCTTCTCCACACCCATCCGGAAACCCTTCTGTTGTTCATATCGACCGTCCCGATCTGGCCCGTAATCCATTTGCCGGTCATCCTGATCTGGATCCGGGTTCTCAGGATATTAATTTTGACGAAGTTACTGGTGAACACCTTCTCCCCCGTAACCCCATGGTACGAGTACTTGACGAAGCCAAGTCCTTAGACCTCGATCTACTCACCACTCGTATAGTCACTATGGGAGACGAGGCCAAGGCCAACATTGATCGGGTGGCGGAGGAGGCCAAGAAGCTGATGGGGCATCACGCTCGGCTGGTTAAGGCCGGAGAGGAGATAGGGAGCGCCAATATCCGACTTCGATTGGTGGTCTCGGATCAGGCCAAGCAGCTTGCGGATCAGGCTATCCAGATTTCTCAGCATGAGGCTGCCGCTGGGCGATTAAGGAGAACCATGGAAGAGGCTAGTCGGGCCGAATTGCGGAAAATGGAAGCTGCTTGCAAAGAGCGGATTGATATGGCTATTACCACGGTGGATGAGGTTCGGAGAGCGGATCTCGAGCAGGTGGAGGAATTGTCCGAGAAGCTTGAGGCTGCCGAGCTTGCTCAAGCTAAGTTGAGGGAAGAGATGGCGGTGATGCGGAGGTCCCTTCAAGCTGATTGCTCGAGATACAGACTGGAGAGAGATGCTGCCGTGGAAAGGTTGTCGGCCTCCGATGCCCGGATGAGGGAGTTTGAGGAGAACGAAGGAATGATGGATGACATGCTCCAGGACATGTATTTCCGGACTTGGAAGCAGGGTAACCTCTCTTGGATGGATGATTATCCCAAAGTCATGGCCAAGATATATCTTCGGGCTTTGGAGGAGGCTAAGGCTGATGCAGATAAAGAGGGTGGAACGGTCTTCAGTATGGGTGTGGTCACGGCCCAGTTCACCAAGGAGGAGAAAGTGGCGGTAAAGGAGGGTATGCGGCTGCTTGCTGCTGAAGAGGCGGGTGTGCAGGTAGAAGATGACGACCAGGATGGTCAAGAAGCTAGTACTGGTAAGTCTTCCTTTCTAGTCTTTCTGTTAACTTGGTTACTCATCACTAATGAACCCTTTTTATGACCGGACAGGCGGGCAAAAGAACAAGGACAAGACTTCGACGCAACCAGCTCCATGACTGAACCTGAAAAATTCTTTTTGTAGGCTTGGCATTGTTGTATCTGTTAGTCTTAAGACAGTAGGGTAACTTCCAAGTTGTAATTCTTGCTACTTGTAATAACATTATTCTTGACGTGTAATTTTTTAGCTCAAGTTGATTTTGTCATTTCTTGAATATTTGTTGCTATTTCGACATATCGTATGAGAAATGTAGCTATGTGTATTCTTGTAATTAAATTGTGTTTGATGTCAGATTCTGGTTTTAAATCATAATCTCATGACTTGCAATGTTAGCGTGTGGTGTGGAAAAATCAAATTATAGTCATGCATTTGTACATAAAGGAAGAAAATACCGCCTTTCATGTTCTGTTTGTAAATGGCAGTTTCGAATATCTTATATGACCAAGCATGGAGAGCAGTTGACTGCCCCGCCATCTGATTGTGAATCTCTGCATCCATTGGCGGGTACCTCTTACCCTGCATCCTGTACTTTATGGTTTGTTATAGAGGATAGGAGGAAAGTTTTTTAAGTAAAATTGAAATATGTGAAATAGTAAAACTTCCAGTCACGGAAGGCCTTCGATGTGCTTAAGTTCGTGGCAAACGGGTTTTGTAGTCACTTTCCCTAGCTGTGGGTCTTGGAGACATTTGTCACCCATCTTACGCCTCCGCGGGGAGTTAATTCTTTTTTACCACAGCCGCACTTAAGACACACCGGAGCCGAGATCGCGCACAGTAACTACCCGGGCCATTATGGCCCGTACTCATGGGTATTATTCGACTTACTGTGGCCGGCTAGCGTGGGTGCCGATCGTCAACTGTGAACTGCCCCTGGCTGGCCACACCTTATGTTGGGGCTTATAATCGGTTCACAGTCGCCGGCGAGCCTAACGCCGTAATGAGCTGCCTCGGCTATAGTCGGCCTTCTCGGTGGCTTATAATCGGCTCATTACAGTTGGCTTTAAGGGCCGTCGCGAGCAATGAGTTAACCCGCAGCAGAGGGATGCTGGAGCAAAAGTGTCTCATTGGCGAGGGCATAGATTCGCATAGTACCTGTTGGGGCTTGTCCACGTGGAGTTGCATTGTGGAGTGCTTTGAATAGAAATGCTATATGCTCAGGATTTTGTTCAACAGAAAAGGATAAAGTTAACAAGCAGCCAAGATACAAAGGAACAAGCTAAAAAGAGACAAGGCTTTTTTAAAGTGGTTCGGCACGAAAAAATGCCTACGTCCACTGATTCTCTTCGTTAATTCACTTCATATGGGCAATACAAGTTAAGAAAAGTATCGACGGAGGTGTTGGATGTTCCATGCCCTCTGGAACACCTCCCCGTCCACTGTTGACAAAATATAGGCTCCGTTGTGGAGATCTTTATGAATTACATATGGTCCATCCCAGATTGGGTCTAGTGCTCCGGGGCGAGGGAAGATTCGCTTGAGGACAAGATCCCCTTCTCGTAAGGCACGATGTTTGACTTTGGAGTTGTATTGTGCTGCCACCTTTTGCTTGTGGGCTGCTGTTTTTAGGACTGCATCATTCCTTCTCTCCTCGACTAGATCCAAAGACATGTTGAGGAGCTCTTCGTTTTCTTCTGGGTTATAGTGGATCCTACGGTGGGAAGGCACAATGGTTTCAACTGGGAGCATAGCCTCCGATCCGTATGCCAAAGAGAAAGGAGTGTGCCCTGTTGATGTTCTGAAAGATGTGCGGTAGGCCCATAGTGCCGTAGGGAGTTCATCCACCCAAGCGCCCTTTGACTTTTCGAGCTTCTTTTTGATCAGAGTTTTCAGAATTTTGTTGACTGCTTCGACTTGTCCGTTTGCTTGGGGATATGCTACGGATGAGAAGCTTTTGCGAATTCCGTGTTCTTGGCACCAGTTGGCGAATTCCTCGCTGTCAAACTGAAGTCCATTGTCTGATATGATTTTTAGTGGGACTCCGTACCTGCACAGAACATTTTTGATTAAGAAGTTGATAACTTTCGCTGAAGATACTTTATTTAGAGGTTCTGCTTCCACCCATTTGGTGAAATAGTCGACTGCTACTATAGCATATTTGGCGCCGCCTCGACCCATTGGCAGTTCACCGATTAAGTCAATTCCCCATACTGCAAAGGGCCAAGGGCTGGTCATCTGGGTAATCTCGGTTGTTGGTAGCCGAGGGACCTTAGCAAACTTTTGGCATCTGTCACACTTCTTGACGAAATCTAAGGCGTCCTTGCCTAAGGTGGGCCAGAAATATCCGTATCGGAGTATCTTTTTTGCTAATGTTTGCCCTCCGGTGTGATCTTGGTCGGGAGCATGCATAGGAATTTGGTTATATCCTGAGTATGCATCCATAAAAGACAGGAGTTCGTGCCCGGCTGTGCTGTCTACAAGTTGGTCGATTCTGGGAAGCGGGAAGCAATCCTTTGGGCAGGCGTCATTTAGGTTGGAGAAGTCAATGCAGGTCCGCCACTTCCCATTAGCCTTCTTTACTAGTACCGGGTTGGCGATCCATTCTGGGTAAATAGCTTCTCGTATGAAGTCATTGGCGAGTAGATTCTTTACTTCTTCATCGAGGGCTGCTGATCGCTCTGCCCCCATACTTCTCTTCTTTTGTTTTACGGGTGCCTTGGTAGGATCAATTTTTAATACGTGGCACGCTATGTTGGGGGAGATTCCGGTCATGTCAGCGTGTGACCAAGCGAATACATCTAAGTTGTGGCGGAGAAAATCAACGAGTTGTTCCTTCAATTCGGTTTTCAATTGCGACCCAATTTTCAGTAGCCTACTTGAGTCGTGTTTGTCTACAGATATAAACTCCATAGCCTCTGCAGGCTCGGCGGTGGCCTCCTCCTCTTTGTCCCTCGGGTCTAATTCATTGAAAGGGTCGCTGGTGTATCGAAGAGGAGGGGCTTTCTTTAGTTGCTATGCTTCAAGGCTTTTTGTGCAGAGAGCAATCTCTACACCTTTCCCTTTATCTCTCCTGTGGTTGTTGCGAAGTTCGGTTACATAGCAGTCTCGTGCAATATCTTGGTCTCCTTCCACTTCCCCTACCCCACTGTCTGTTGGAAATTTCATTTTTAGGCACCACGGGGCTAGGACAATCTGGAAGTCAGATAGGGCTGGTCTTCCTAGGAAGGCGTTGTAGGCCGAATGGTTTTCTATCAGCACAAACGTCTGTTTCCTTACAACGGAGCGGGGATGGCTTCCGATTTCAACGAAGAGGTCCAGCCGCCCGATGGGCATTTTCGCATCTCCAGTGAAACCGTGTAGCGGTTTATCGCAGGGAGATACGTCCTTCATTGACAACCTCATTTTGTCGAATGCGTGTTTGAACAGGATATTTACAGAGCTTCCAGTGTCTACCAGGATTCGGTAAACTTCGGCGGGACCGAGTCGGGCAGAGATAACCATGGGATCCATGTGAGGGTACTGTCTTCCTCCTAGGTCGCGTTTACTGAATGTGATGTCATCACTTTCTTTCCGCTTTGGGTGGCGCTCTTCTATAACCGTATTGACACAGTCTCTATTGTCTCTGAGCGACTTCCCATATCTTTCCATCTCTTTCCAACTTCTGTCTGCGATGTGTGGACCCCCTGAGATGGTATGGACCACTATCTTCTCTTGACTAGAGCTGCTAGCGTTGCGGTCGCCTCTGCCGGTCCCTGGTGAGGGTAGCCTTGGGTTTTCATTGGCAGGATCTGGAGTCCTGCCTTGACTTTTTACATAGCGTTCCAGTTTCTTTCTTCTGATGTGTTCCTCAATCAGATCTCGGAGATGATGGCATTCGTTGGTATCATGTCCGTGGGATTCGTGGAAGCGGCAGAATTTTCCAGATTTCTGTGCGCTATCTGATTCCTTCTTGTATGGTGGGCGTTTGTATCTAACTTCGCCTTGGGTGGCAAGGAAGATGTTTTCGACGGTCTCGTTCAAAGGGGTGTAAGAGTCGAATCTTGGTCCTGGCCGATATAGGCGTTTCTCTACTTTCTTGCCCCCAGCATTGTCTCTGGAATCATTTCTTCGAACGTCCCTTGCCACAGCAGGGGCATTGCCATGGGTCGTCTTACTTTGCTGTCCTGACTGCCCCTCAATGGCAGCATCCTCAAGCCTCATGTATTTCCCGGCTTCATGGAAGAAATCGGGTAAAGTAGCTGGTTTTTCTTTTGTCAATCTCCTAGCAAATTTAGTGTCCGGATGCACCCCACTGCAGAGGGCCATTAGGATAAGCTTCTCATCGGCATCTTGAACTGCGGCTGCTGCGGCGTTGAATCTGGTTAGGTATTGTTGCAGCTTTTCTCCAGGTTTCTGTTTGACGCTGGATAAGGAATAAGCGTCCTTAGGTTGCTCCACATGAATGCGGAACTGACTGATGAATTTTTCTTTCAACATTTCCCATGAGCTGATGGATCCTTGGGGTAGATGACAGAACCAGGAGGTAGCAAGATCTGCTAAGAAGAGCGGGAAGCATTTGCACAGCACTCCCTCTGTTGCTCCACTCATGAGCATATGCTGCGTGTACCTCTGTAAGTGTACAACGGGATCGGAGGTTCCTTTGTAGGGTTCCATTGTTGGCATCTTCCATTCTCGGGGGGTGATAGCAATTTCGATATTGCGGGCGAAAGGGCTGGTTACCCTAGCGCCTATCCCTCGATCTCTTTGCTCCCGTTGGACACACTCTCTGAATAAGCGTGCCATCCTTTCATCAGAATTTGGAGCGGACAGAAATGAGTTTGGTTCCGTTCTGTGGGGTTGACTCCGACCAGACAACCTGTAGGGATGGTATCGTCTATCATTCCTCATATTTTCCAGTGGCTGCCTTTGATCTTCTGGGAGCATGCTTGGGTCAGCTACAGTTGGCCCTTGCCTTGATCTTCCCCTGTTGGGTTCTGATCTAAGCACTTCCTCGGGTCCAACTTCGGGCTGAACTCTAGCTCGGCCCCGTTCATTGGTGTTCCTGTGGTTAGGCAGCATGACTGGCTCAGCTGCAGTTGACCTCCGCCCGGTACCTTCCGCGTTGGGTTCGGCACCAAATGCTTCCTCAGGCCTAACTTCGGGCTGAGCTCGGTCTCGGCTCCTACCATGGCTACCCCTGCCGTTAGCTCCTTCGAAGAAGGAAGATCTTTGCTGTCTCTGAGATCCTCCAGATTGGGACTCGCCCCATGATTCAGTGTTGCGGTTGGATTCTTCAGCGTCCCTCAAGCGTGACATGAGATGGTCTACCAAGGCTTCCTGCTGGGACGTGAAGCGGTTAGTTACTTCAACAACAACTCTGTCCAAATCTGCCCTAGTAATTGCTGCAGGCTGTTCTGTGGCAGGAGTGGCTGGGTTAGCCTGTCCTTCATTTGTTGCCGTTGCTGGAGGAGGACGGTTCACTTGATTTGTGGCAGCTGGATCAGGAAGGCTGCTGGATGCGATGTTTTTTCCTTTGTTAACATCTTTTCTCTGTTTGGGAGGCATGTTTTCCAAGCGGCGGACGATGGTGTTAGGAAAACTTGTTAAGCGGATGAAGCTGAAGCTTCGAGCTTCTAGCTCTCAATGAAAGCACCAAAAATGTTTGCACAAAAAATGGACAAACACCTCAAAGTTGTATGATTTAGTAGATCTTATGTTATTCTTAGTGATTTGGGTGATTTATGCAAATATTTGAAAAGCAGGGCTAAACTGTAAAAAGACACGCAGATTTATAGTGGTTCAGCCAGAATGTGCCTACGTCCACTTTATATGTTATTTCTCTTCTCTTGTTTTGATTACAAGTACAAAGCTTTGATACAAGTAAAAGAAAGTTGTTTGAAAGTTCTCTCCGTGCTTGGGCTCTCAAACTTGTCCCCCATTGTTGTACCCCTGCCTCTCTATTTATAGAGTGAGGTTGGGGGCAGGGGTCTTGGATGTATACAGCTGCTGGTGGGCCTGGGCTGAAGTGATCTGGCCTGGCAGTCTGGTTCGGTATTCTCTTGGTTCGGTGAAGTATGGAGTTGGTCTGGTTGGGCTTCATCCGGTGAAGTGTGGAGTGGTGAGGTTGGACCGGTGGCAGTTGCCGGATGAAGGTCTACCGAATGGACACGAGGGAGGGCTGCCGAATGGGTTATGCCGAATGGACTCGGGGGAGAGCTGCCGAATGGGTCATGCCGAATGGACTCGGGGGAGAGCTGCCGAATGGGTCATGCCGAATGGACTCGGGGGAGAGCTGCCGAATGAATCACGTCTCTGGGTCTCGAGGTCTTCTGGGTAAGAATTCACCCAACATCATAAACCTTGCGCTCATAAATAACGTCATTAGTGTATGCCCTCTGCAAAAAAATGCAAGATTACTAAACTTACATTTATTACCATATAGTTGGCTCTAGAACTTCTAGAGTACTCATAACTATGCAAAAATAAAATTAAAAATAAAATTTTATTAAATTTTTTTATAAAATATAAGCAAATGTAAAGAAGAAACAAACAAGAGAGACTGATACATGTCTCTACTCTAATCAATGCTTTCTTCTTTCCTCCAATCACCTAATATTTGTAAAAATTGATGTGAGTTCTCAAGAGCATGGTTGTTATAATAAAATTCCTATCAAATTCTTCGGTTTAGAACTTATTTTTAGATAAAGTTACATATCAAAAGACACACCAATTGAGCTATTTTTCTTAATCAAGTGGTGAACATTCGTTGTATAAACGCTGATTTAAATATTCAAGAGTCCCTTTTTGAACCTGAAACGAGTCGTTTGTAGTGCAGCAGTTGCATCACTACAAGAGAAAGGGTTGTTTCCAACGGCGGATGGCCGTTGGAGGTCGTTGGAAAGCCGTTGCTCGCCGTTGGAAATGCCGTTGGTATACATTTCAACGGCGAGCAACGGCCGCCAACGGCACCAACGGGGTTATACCAACGGCCTCCAACGGAAAGTTTGCCAACGTGACAAATCCTGTTGACCAAATTGCCGTTGGAATGCGTTGGAATTTGCCGTTGGTAGCCGTTAGAAGCCGTTGGAAGTTGGTGACCATTTGGCCGTTGGTAGTCGTTGCTCGCCGTTGGAAATCTGGGTATATTTTTTTGCCTCCAACCAGCAGTACTTGTTTCCAGCCACACACAACCACAATTATATCAAAACAGCTCCATTTCGAGCATATATATATACCAACTATACCAAAACATTTCCAAACATATAGATATAACCAAATCATGCATATTTTTCAACATCAACCAATATCCAAACATAACCAACATCAAAAAATCCACACCAACATTCACAACCAAACCATCAGAATGTATCAACTCCAAATATACACAGAAACCATCAGAATGTATCAAATTCTCACCAACTCCAAAATATACATGACAATAACAGAACATACCTAAATCACTCCGCACTAGAACCACTAGATAAAGAAGGCTGTCCATACTATGCGATGAACTCCGCCATACGCCGGTTCATCTCCTCCGTCCTTGCTTCATGCTGCAAATTGCGTTCCCGCATCTCGGCAAGCTCGGCTCGTAGTTGCGCAATCTCTTTCTTATCTTGAGCCTTTTGATATTCTCTTTGCGCTGTCTAAGCCTGTAAACAAATTTAAATTATCAACTACACTAAAAAAATTAGTATTAAAATAATTGCAAATTAACTAATCTATATATATTCGCTAACAAATTGATAAAACAAACTACGGATATGGAAGCGTCTGCCGCGGGTATAAGGTTAGTTCAACATATGAATGGAATACACTAGTATAAGGATATTTACTAACTTAAAATTTAACTTAAAATTACCGATTGGCTTCCATATCCGTAGCGTCTGCCGCGGGTCACTGGATCCATGATAGACTCAAAAATGGCGTCCTCCTCATCGGGGGTCAAGTGAGCTCGTCCCGTATCCTCAAGTAAAGCTGTCCGCGCTTCCTGGAACTTTTGCTGTCATGCAAAATATAATTGAATTTAGTTAACGTTATTTCAATTAACTTGTAGGTTTTAGTTACTTATGTTATACTTACATAGGCAGCACGCGCTTTGTCATCATGGTCCCAAGAGTAAGAAACTGCGCCGGAATCATCAACCTGAGTCAAGACATGGTAAACACATCCCAATAACTAACAGCCCCCCCATTGTCTCTCCTAAAATATACACATATAAATATACATTATTTATATTTTAAAAAATTAAAACTTAAAATAATTAACTAATTATCTTATTTAATAATTATACCAAATCTTCCCGGTGATGCTGGAAAGACTTGGAACCACCGCGATGTGTAACGGGGTTCCTGCTCCTGTTTGCAGAATTCCTCTCGGACTGCCTCTGCAAATTTAAATTGAAAATAAAAATTGTTTTGACAGTTTTAATTATTTATATATTATTTTCCTCAAACAATTTAAATTAAATATATGATAGATTTACCACAAAATCCTCGTTGCTCCACCATGTGGTGAACTCATCAAAGACAGCTTCACTCATCCAATGAGGCCTCTTTCCTGATGTTTTGATGCTGTTTATTGTTTCGCGATAGTTTTTAGCAATTTTGCTGCTCCAATGGCGCCAGACAACAGAAACATCAGCATCGGCCAAGTCCACTTCCCCCTGCACGTTTGAAAAAATATGAGTTATACAGTTGCTACAAATAGTGCAAACATGAATTGACATAATGTACATGAC
Source organism: Allium fistulosum (assembly GCA_030737815.1). Lineage (NCBI taxonomy): Eukaryota > Viridiplantae > Streptophyta > Magnoliopsida > Asparagales > Amaryllidaceae > Allium > Allium fistulosum. Next base: position 8,383,172 of record JASFAW010000015.1, read on the forward strand.
CACATAATGCAATAATTTGATATACCACACATACCAAAAAGTCCTGCCAGATAGCCTCCCTCGCCCCCTCTGGTATCGCAGTCCACCTCGGCCAACACGAGGTCATACGAGCCATATACGCCCGTCGAGAGATCGTGAGCACTATGTTGGAAGGCTCCAACGAAAACCCACCGCTGTGTAAAACAGAAAAAAGCATTTAATATTCCGTTACTACTATATATATTTGATAAAAGATTGTATGGACTAAAATTTAATTTTGAAACTTTTATACTTACCTGCCATCGGCTTTGGGTTTCAGCCATACTGTAGGCCGAACACCCGGCTGTGAAGGACCAGCATCATCACCTCTCTGTGAGTTGGAAGATCCGGAGTGTGAACGTCTGCGTCCCGACATACCTATATGAAATCATAGTATAAAGAAAAGCAAGAGTAACATTGATTAATTTAGTATGCAAATAGCGTAACATACATTATGGCATAGCATAAAAGAGACTATGTGATACATATCATATAAAATTACTTTGGAAACAGAAAAATGAAAAAAAAATACCTTCTCAAAATATTGATTAGTGATCAATCCTCATCGCTTTCGGATTCAGACTCTTCTTCGCACTCTATATTTTGTTCCTCTATACTCTCAAATGCTTCAATTAATGCATTTGATTCATCGTTTAGAGGTCCAAAATCTATTTGATCGTCGGTTACTATTATTCCTCTATTTTTCTCGATATCTGCTTGGTAAGCTTGTTGTTCGGGAATATTCCGTCCATCAAATGTAAACCTTGGTTTGGTTTTAAAAACAGCCGACCAATCTATTTTATCTCTTCTTAAAGATGGGTAAGGAGCATAATAAACTTAAAGAGCTTGTTTGGCAAGTACAAAAGGATCGTACTTATAATACCTCGAAGTATGTTTTATTTCTATAAGATTATATTTTGGATCCACGTTTATTCCAGAACCTAAAACTTTGCTGAACCAGTTGCATTTAAACAAAAAAACTTCTTCTGCGGGTCGGGTGAAATATGTCAACTGCAAAATCTGGGTCTGCATGCCATAAAAGTCATTTATGTGATCATTTGGATCATCACTACCTTTAACAAATACACCAGTATTGTTAGTTGATTTTTCGGCTCCGTAATCTTTGGTATTAAATTTATATCCGTTGACAAAGAATATTGGATATTTCTTGACTATCCTTTTGGTCCCATAGCTAAATGTTTCAATCCTTCATCTACAACACAATTTGTTGTATCAAAAACGTAGTTAGAAAACCAAGCAGCAAATTCTTTACCGATATCGTCGTTTGGATGTTGTGATTCGTAAATACTGTAATTATAGAACAAATGTTGCATTATGATTAAAATACATGTGTGCATATTTGTGTATACATATGTGTAGATGATATGCATGTGTAGACGTATGTGTATATATATTACCTAATAAATGGTGCAACTTCGGCACAGTTGAGAAGAATGTATGTGTGTGCTACTTGATAATCTCTATCATCCAACCATACTTCCACACATTTACCAGCAGGCCAACCGGTTTTTAAAAAAATAGATAAAGTCGCTTGACAATCATCTTCATCAATGCCTTCATCATTACGCGTAGCACTTTCAAATGATATGTTCACATGGTCACTGAAATAGTGAGAGAAAACAAAACGAAGCTTCTTCTTCGATGTACGATTTGCAAATCGAACCTTCAACTCGAGCTTTCTGTCTCACTTTTTTCTTTAGATGATACCTAGCAAAAATTATTTACAATTAATTTTTTATACATTTAATTAAACCAATATGTAATAAACTAAATATTAATATACCTTTCAAATGGATACATCCATCCATATTGCACAGGCCCTCGAAGACGTGCTTTAAATGGAAGATGAATAGGTAAATGCTCCATAACGTTGAAAAAACCTGGAGGAAATATTTTTTCCAGTTTGCAAAGCAATATCGGGATTTCTTCCTCAAGTTTACGTAGACGATCAACTTTTAATGTAGTTGAACAAAACTCTTTATAAAACAGACTAAGTTCTGTTACAACAGTCCAAACTTTTACAGGCAACAGTTCTTTAAAAGCTACGGGTAACAAATTTTACATCATAACATGACAATCATGACTTTTCATCCCGCTAAGTTTATTGTTCTTATAGTCAACACATCTACGAAGATTAGAAGATATGCCATCTGGGAATCTTAATCCTTCCATCCATTTTAAAAGTAATTTAACTTGATTATTGTCTAGCTCATAGCAAGCTTTTGGCTTTTTTGTGTCATTTGGTTTTATATGAAGCTCAGGACGATTACATATTACTTCGATATCACGTCTTGATTTCAAATCATCTTTTGTCTTCCCTTTAACATTCAAAATTGTATTAAACAGATTATCAAACACGTTTTTCTCATTATGCATCACGTCAATATTATGACGAATCAAGAGATTTTTCCAATAAGGCAATTCCCAAAATATGCTCTGTTTGCACCAGTTATGAATCGATGATTTACCTTGAATTTCAATTTGTTCTCCGGTTTTATGTATCTTTGGATAATCCTTTACAAGTTCATAAATTTCTTCGCTTGACCAAACCGTAGGTGGTCTCAAAGTTTCATGTCTATTAGCTGTAAAGTTTTTTTTATCTCTTCGAAAAGGATGATTAATATGAAGAAAACATCGATGACAGTCAAACCACGAAACTTTCTTTCCATGAGGTAAATAAATTGCTCGTGTTTCTTCCATGCAATAAGGACAAGCTAGACGACCGACCGTACTCCAACCTGAAAGCATTGCATATGCAGGAAAATCGCTGATTGTCCACAATAAAGAAGCATACATCCGAAAGTTCTTTTTTTGGAAAATATCATATGTCTCTACTTCCTCGTACCACAATTTTTTTAATTCATCAATCAATGGTTGTAAATAAACATCGATTCCTTGTGTCGGATCATCGAGACCAGGTACGACAACTGTAAGAAACATATATGGAGTTTTCATACACATCCAAGGAGGTAAATTATATGGTGTGACAATTATAGGCCATGACGAATATTTCGAACCAAATTGAGAGAACGGGGAAAATCCATCCGTACATAAACCAAGTCTAACATTACGAATTTCGGATGCAAAATCAGGATATTTCTGGTCAAAATGCTTCCATGCTTCCCCATCAGCTGGATGTGTTAACGTACCTTCTTCCTGTGTTCTCACACCGTGCCATCTCATATGTTGCGCAGTTACAGAAGATGCATATAACCTTTGAAGTCTAGGAGTAATTGGTAAATAATGCATACGCTTATACGGGACTTCCTTTCCCTTTTTCTTTTTTGGTTTGTATCTTTCCTGATTACATATTTTACAATTTCTAAGGTTGATATCTTCTTTCCAAAACAACATGCAACCCTTTAGACATGTATCTATTTTTTGATACGGTAAATCGAAAGCCGACATCAGTTTTTTTACTTCGTAATGATTTTCGAACATTAGATTATTAGGAGGCATATGTCGTTTCGCAGCTTGTACAACAGCCGTAAATCCAGATTCTGTGAGGTTGTATTTAGATTTCATCGCAATGTATTCAGCAGTTACTGATAATTGGGTTCCGCTTGTGCAGCCTTCCCAAAGGGGTTTTTTCGCGGCATCTAACAAATCATACATTTTTTTTGCCCCAATATTTGGTTCTTCTTCAACATTACCATCGTCATCAGTTAATTGTGGAACAGGAAACATTGAACGTGCAGCATCTTCAACCATATGTTCTACAAGATTTGTCGTACCAATTTAATTACTCACCACCTCCTCATCTTGTACGGGATTATATGCTAACTGTTCCCCATGACGATCCCAAATTAAATAGTTCGACACGAAACCGAACTGACGCAAATGAACTCTAACCAAATGCTTTAACAGTTTGCATTTACTACATGGACAACGGATTTCTTTGTAGTTTCCGTTATTACATAAAGCAAAATCCATAAATATGCTAACACCATTATTAAAATGTTCGCTTGTTGAGCCTTCAGTATCGACCCTTCGTTTTTTGTACATCCAGCTCCGATCAGTAAAATAATTGTCCATTTACCTACGTATATAATTAAAAAGTACGATATAAATTTGCATTGACATTTTTTATTAAAACAATTTTATACACAGTCTTCTTGTTTGTGTTATATCTGTTAAAATAATACTTAAAGCTTATTTTGAAATGAACATTATATTCTATTTAAACAATTTTATTAGCGAATTTGATATTAATTGATCATTGACACTTTGTTGATGGGTCATCCTACCTCCCATTACAAATACAATAACGTAATTAAATCGCATAAATCATTTCAATTTAAACGATTCAACAAAATTTCGACAGCACTTCGCTTTAGTTCCCTGAACAGTACACAATTGCGTGTACACAGGGAACATAAAGAGAAGCGCTGCCGAAATTTTGCGAACCGTTTAAACTGAAATGATTTATGAGATTTAATTACGTTATTGTTTTTTTAACTTGTCCAATACAGGGACAAATCCAACAAATACTGTACACGATGAATATAGATGTCCGTTCTGTTAAAAAAACGAATATCCACACAACAATCGTATACAATACTTATCAGACGGGGCCAAAAACAATCTAAGGGTTTAAATTTTAAAATTAGCGATACAAAAGTTTAAATTTTATTTTCATAAAATTTAAACTTTTATATATCAATAAACAATATGTTGAATCAACGCATATATAATGATTTTTTCCTAAAACAAAAAAAAAATCCAGTGTGCGCGCGCAACGTATAAAATAAACAAACAATGTTATACATATAATCGCATCACAAATCACATCCAGTCATGCACAAAATGTATCACGTATATATCGTATCATAACATGTCTTTTTTTTTTCAAAAAGAATATATATAAATATAAAGGGAGAAAAAACGCCTTTCTCCGGTGGCTCACAAAAAAAGGCGAAGCATATGAAGACCATATACCTCCCAGACAGAAAAAACCGAACTACAGTACAAAGATCAACAAAAGGAAAAACCAGCAGAAAATAAATACAGCTAGCCAGGGATGACCAGAAACAACCACCAACAAACAACCCACCAACCCGCCTGAGCTCAGAAGAGCAGGCCAGACCTCCAAACCAAACCACAGCAACAGAGACGAAAACCTCAACGAACAAAGGCAACCCAAATAATAACCATGCGCTAAAAGAAGAAGTCAAAGCGGATAAGAGAAGACAGGTATCCCTCAACCAACCCAACAACCAAGACATAAACAAAGAAAGGAGGCATGAGCCGCCACCTAGGCGGTAGCACAGAACCAGAAGCGGTCAGACAAAGAAACCCGCAAGAACAAAGCAAGCCGAGGCCACCTGTACTACAAAACTAGCAAACACATTAAAACCAAACAAAAAGGGGGGGGACGGGGACGGGGACGGTGGGAGAAAACCAACACCCAAGACAAGAAATCAGCCAACTCCCTAACGAGCAAAGGCCAGGCCACAAGATATAGACAAGAGACCCACCAATCTCCTAGACCGATGGCTCAAAATTCCCCTGAATGGTCTACCCCGAAATGCCAGGAAAACGTCATTCCTAACACGCCTAATAATGGAAGGGGGATCCATAGGAGAATTCTCGAAGATAGCTTTATTCCGAGCGCACCAAAGGTGCCAGCAGATAAGGCAAGGAATCAAACGGAAAACGGACGAGCGAAGAGATTTCCCAGACAGCCCAGACCACCAGGAAAGCAGGAGGTCAAAAGGAGATCTGGCCATTCGTCTTTCACCCACTAGGTTGCCGAAATAATTCCAGCAAGATCTAGCCGAGACACTATCAAAAAACAAATGGTTTAAAGATTCCGATGCCCCGTTGGCACAACAGCGGCAACGCGAAACAAAAGGGATGCCAATAAGTTGAAGGTTAACGTCGAGTGGCAAACCATCGTGCATGATACGCCACATCAGAATAGAAATTTTCGGCGGAATACGGGAGTCCCAAATGTAGGAGAATACCGGGCTACTGGGACTCGGAGATCTGCAGGATGACCACGCTTTCAGGATGGAAAAAGGCGCGCCATCCCAGCCAGAGGAACCTCCATGAGAGTCGGAAAACGCTTTCACCGACTGCATGTGCTTCCAGGTTTCGCTAGCATAAGACGGCGATCCTGAGAAATTAGAGATAGCAAGCCTTCGGTATTTCACGTGGAGGAAAGATGCCCATAAAGAATCATTCGCACTGAACCTCAGCCACAGCTTACAAGCAAAAGCCACACAAAGATCCTTGGGATTACGAAGACCAAGACCACCCTCGATTTTGGGGCGACAAATCGCTTCCCATGACACCCAATGGTGTCGGCGAGAATCTTCCTTTGACCCCCAAAAAAAAGCCGAGGCCAAAGACTTATATGCCCGGAAGAAGGAAGAGGTAGGGGACATAGCAGCGAAAATATGAGTTCCCATCGAATCAAGAACAGACTTGATAAGAACCAGTCTGTCTGCCTGGGATAGGAGAGACGCATTCCAACGTAAAATCTTACCCCTGACTTTGTCCGCCAACGAATCGAAATAGGCATTGAGCTTCCTACCACGATATAGGACAATCCCAAGATAGGGGAGAGGGAGAGATGCCTCTTTGAAACCCGAGACGGACTCAATCCAGGCAGCACGAGATGGTGACAAGTCTTTTGCATGGACGAAGCAACTTTTGGAAGGGTTAACGAGTTGGCCAGAGGACCTCTCATATTGATGCAGAAAACTTAGGAGTCGCCGAACGGAGGAGCGACTGCCGTTAGAAAAAATGACAATGTCATCTGCAAAGGATAAAGAAGAAATAAGGGGGCAACCCCTCGGGATACCGAAGCGTTGAACTTGCCCATAAATAGTCAAGGAATGGAGACCGCGAATCAAAGCCTCCGCCGCGATCACAAAAAGGGAAGGCGAAAGAGGATCTCCTTGGCGAAGCCCTCTTCCCGCCCTGAAGTAACCTTTGGCCGATCCGTTTATGAGCACAGAAAACCAACAGTTAGAGATGAGCCTCCAAACCAGGTCAATAAGGAATTCCGGAAAACCGAAGGCCCGTAAAACCTTGATGACGAAGAACCAAGACATGCGATCATAGGCCTTGGCCATGTCCAGTTTGAAGACAACATTAGAGCCCCTAACTTTCCGATCAATTTGGGAAATAAGTTCCTGGGCGAGAAGGACGTTGTCGGTGATCAAACGACCTTTGACAAAACCTGCTTGCGAGGGAGAGATAATACGGTCAAGGAAAAGGGCCAAGCGAGAGGCTAGGATCTTGGAGATGACTTTATTAGAAAAGTTGCACAGACTGATCGGCCTGAAATCCCCGCACGATCTAGGATTATCGCACTTAGGAATGAGAATAAGTTTGGTGGAGGTCCATCCGGCAGGAAGGGATTCCCCAGAGAAGAAGGACTGAATAGCAAGACAAAAATCAGCCTGAATAATAGGCCAGGAGCACCGATAAAAGCTGCCGTTGAAACCATCCGGTCCACAAGCGCTGTCCTTGCTTAAGGCAAAGACACAGTTCCGGATTTCCTCAGCGGTCGGCAGCTCAGAAAGAAGGACACTATCCGACGAGGAGATGACACTAGGGATGAAGGCTAATAGAGCCGGATCAGAGACCGCAACTGACTCAGAACCAAGAAAGGATTGAAAGTGGGCCAGAATGGTATCTTTTACTTCCTCAGGAGAGGAAGCAGTAGAAAGGTCAGGCCTCAAAATCTCACGAATCGTAAGAAGGTTATTCTTCTTACGAATAGAAGAATGGAAGAATTTGGAGTTCGTATCGCCTTCGACTACCCACTTGATCCTAGCCTTTTGACGAAGGAAGTCATTTTCGATACGAAGCTCCGAAGAAAAAATGATTTGCGCAAGCGTCCAAGCCTCCTTGTTTGCCGGAGACGGATCATCGTCAAGCAACGATTCGGCTAAGATTAGAGACTCTTCAGCCATTCTAACGCGATCAAAAATGTTCTTAAAGACGAGACGATTCCAGACCTTAAGGCTCTCCTTGAGACGCTTAAGTTTACGGCTGAAAACAGCACAGGGAGGGGCTGCAATCGGAGTGATCCATGAATCTTCGACCTCCTTAATAAAGGAATGATGAGAGATCCACATGCTCTGAAACCGAAAGGAAGAAGGACCCGAAAGGGAGAACGGAGAGCACCGAACAAGCATAGGAGCATGATCAGAGAAGGAGCGGTGAAGGTGAGCGATGGAGAAGGAGAAGGGAAGGCGAAACCAATCCTCCGACCCAAAGACACGATCGAGTCTGGAAAGGATACGGTTCGGACCCTCTTGGTTGTTAGACCAAGTAAAAGCAGAACCCGTAAAAGGAAGCTCGGAGAGGCCAGAGCTGGCAATGAAGGAATTGAAATCCTCCACTGCAGAACGGTTGACGGACGCCCCGTCCCGTTTCTCTGCTTGGCAGGCGACGATATTAAAATCCCCGCCGATCACAGAGGGAGCAATCCCCGTAGACCCAAGGCCCAGAAGGGCGGACCAAAGGTCTAATCTAATCGACCGATCGCAACTGGCGTAGACCGCCGAGAATAAGAAGGCTGAAGGAAAAGAAGGAGACGAACAGGACAAGGAAAGGAGCTGAGGAGAATCAAAAACGGGGGTAACCGAAAAGGATTTGGACCATAATATCCAGATCTTTCCCGTGATGTTGGCGGACCCGCCACCAAATCCTAAGGAACAGATGACAGAAGATATTCCTTCTGGGGCAATGAGAGGTTCCATAAGAGCAATCAAGCCAACAGAGTGCTTTCTGACAATGCGTTTTAGTCTAGCCAAAGACGCTTCGTTGCCAATGCCACGAACATTCCAGAAGAGAATGTTAGCCATGAGGAAGAGAAGGAAAAAGAGGATGACAAAGGATACAAGCGGACAGCAGGCAGAGGAGACAAAAGGACTCAAATAAGATACAACGAAGATCGAGAAGATCTATCGATCTGCTCGGACGCCGCTATAGAGCGTGTGCGGATGGTGCGAGGAGTAGAAAAGACCCTACGCGAGGAGCGTCGAGTCGAACGAGGAGGAAGGGCAGCGGGCTGGAGAACAGTCTCAAGAGGCTCCTCAGCAGCGTTCTCCCTCAACGACGACGTCGAAGGAATAGACCGCGACCGCGAAAACGAGGGAGATGAGTTCCTAGTTAAGCAATCAAGACGCTCATTAAGGAGCTCAATTTCCTCCCTACTCATAAGAGGGATGGAGATGGATAAAGAGCACGAAGACGAAGGGGAAGAGCACTCCGATGAGCAATGAACAGGAGGCGGATCCCGGCTATCCGTAAGCTCAATCGGCGTGCTAGTGAAACAAGGGAAGCGACCCGAACGCAATCCAAAGGACCTAAAAAATATCGCGGAAAAATAGGAACAGAAAGGAGAAGAGCCAACAGCAACTGAAACCTCAGAAAAGGCCGCGGATAAAGGAGAAGAGGAGGATGGAAGCAACGGAAGGACGACACCTGAAGACACCACCGGGGACAGAGATAAAACATGTGAGGGAGAGCAAGCAATCTGCTTCCCCAATTGCTGTGGGAGTCTTACCGGAGCCGGACTGTTACTAATGAAACAGCCCCGCAAAAGTGGTAAGAGTCGCTGATCGGTTCCAACCGAAGACATAGAGCGGAGAGAATAATAGCAACATCCCGGACTATCCATATAGTGGTCGAGGGCGGCCACTATACGCATAGAGCTGGGAAAAACCCCGAACAATACGCTCCACGACTGATGGAACCTCCGAGGATAACCAGAGATAGCGGACACCAAATGGAAGCAAAAAGAAAAATCAGTCAATGACGACACAGATGCGGCCTCGTCATGACACACTGTTAAGCCCCCAAGCCAGAAAACCGACAGAGGCAACCCAAACAGCACGCTGGACGGGGAACCCCCAAAAAAACATAGGTGAGATATCACAGAGATATACACCTGCAAACCGCAACGAGAAACAGCCAAAACAGCCCAAACGAAACAAACACCACAGAAGGGACCTAGCACTGCACATTTCATAAGCGAAACGACAGTGTTAGGGAGCACGCACAAGCGTGCGTCATGGCTCAGACAGACAGAAAAAGTCGCAACGGACCAAAACCAGTAATCAACAGGCAAGCCAAAGGAACCAAAGGCAAAGGAGCAGTAGGACGAGAAGCATACCTGCCAACGATGGACAATACTCACCTCATGGCCAAGGGAAGAAAACCAGCCACACCCCGTCCCCGCAATAGCAACGGGTTCCACAGCATAAGGCAAAGCAACGCCTAAAAGCGAAGGAAAAACCAGCAAAGGCAATAAAGGAATGCCAGCAAAACCCGAGACATCACCAGCCACTGAAACCAACTGATCACTGGGAGGAGGGAGGCAGGTGATCAAATCCTCCTCCCTACAAACACCCACGACCTCAACCGCAGCAAAAGTACCAAAGACAATAGGGGCCTCGACCGAACAAGCAGCCAAATCTGCTCCAGAAAAAGTCAGACTGGGAGCGAATCGAGTGGTGAAATCTCGATCGCCACCCAAGGAGGAGCCACCGACCAAGGATGAGGCACAAGAGCAATCAGTGCCAGATCCAAACGAACCAAAGCAAACATCAGGCAAAAACTCAACCTGCCCTGTCAAAGCCTCCCCGAAAACAAGACGTGGTGAAAAACGGGTGATTAAATCCCGATTACCATAGACCGCAGGCAGGGACGAAGAAGCAGACGAGAAACCTGTCGTCTCAAAGACCTCCGGTCGCGACCCATCGCTCCCAAATTCATTCGAATAGGTAGGGGACAATTCCATGAAAAGATCATCCACCACCAGATACCTGAAGCGCGCGAGGGACGCGAACGCCGAGAGAGAGAAAACAGAGATCTGAATCGAACAATCACTAGCAAAGCAAACCGACAAAGGCGGCGCCGCCACCTTCAGCAGAGCAGAAGCGATGCTAGCGAAGGAGGGGCAGCAACGCACAAAATCACCACGAAACGAGAAAACCCCCAAATTCATCGCCAAAACCCTAGAAATCACACAGCAGAGAACAGAGATAGTAGCAGAGAGGAGCACACCTAGAAGAGTAACACGAACAACCCGAGAAAGAAATTGCGAAGAGACGAAGAAGAAATTATGAAATCGCAGAGGAAGGTTAATTTAGGAGGCCATTAAAATGACCGTTGCTTTTTCAACTTCTCTGGTGGTTGGTTTCTAATGAAAAATGAATCTTCTGTGATCTGTATCATAACATGTCAAAAGTGAATAATTTATAGGTAAATATCATCACTTTCTATGTACGATTTTACACAATTCAATCACTAATATAATAACAAGTGAGGTTCATGCTTAGGTTAGTAACAATTATTAAGTTTGACACTAATTTAACAATAATCCAAATTTAACAAATCATAGTTAAACATGCAATAATTAGTTTAATAACAATAATTAAGGTCAAATACACTACACTACATAAACAATAGCACAATACATACACAAAAATTATCAATTTACCCTAAAATTAAAAATTTATCAAAATTAGGGTTTTAGCAAATAATACCCGATTTTGGAGGTTGTGGAGCTTGCAAACGAAGATGAGGATGCTAGAACGTGTAGAAGGGGATAAAATGGGGTTGAAAATTTTGTAGGGGGGAAAATTTGATATGGTTTTCGTGTAAAAACTGAATGGGAAAGAAGAGGGTTTGGCTGCAGGTTAGTCGCGGATTTCCAACGGCGAGCAACGGCCGCCAACGATAATATTCCAACGGCATGTGTTTTTTGTTATAAAAAATTCCGGGAAAAAGCTTGTCGTTGCTCGCCGTTGGAAGCCGTTGGTCAATGGCCGTTGGAGGCCGTTGCCCCCCCCCCCCCCCCCCCGTTACTATATACAGTAATTCTAGTAGTGCATGGACCATTAGACTTTAGGTTTGTCAACTACATTTATGTCAAGCAACATATTGGTTGGGTTTCTTCAATGTCTCCACATCATAATAATTTGGTTTAAGGTCCAAAATTCATCCTTGAAATTGTATAAATTATACTTTACCTTGTTGGCATGTTACTGGCACAAAGGAGAACATAATTCAAAATATTAAGGCTAGTAATAAATTACAATTTATTGTTAATGAAGAACACACTAACCCTACACATTTCACTTGTTATGAACAATTTGAATGTTTTTGGTTGAAACAAAAGCGTAATTGAAAGCAAAATTGATGGAGTGGAGCTGGGGGCAGACTAGCAAGGGTGAAGTAAAGGTGTTCTTAACCATTGGAAAAGTAAAAGGTTGCGAAAGGAAGTAGGGTGCACTTATCTAATGAGAAATACTATTAATATTTTAAGGATTATAGCTATTTATCTTATAGATTTATTATGTCGTAATTAAAATTCAATACTCAAAAAGTTTTATTAAAATAATCGCTATTTAATAATAAAAATCGCAAATATAATAGTTTAAAATCTACATACATAACTTAAAAATATAGAAAAAAATAAAATATTGATATTGCGTAAGTTCGATTTATTTGGCTCACTTGGTGCATCTGGAAATTCAGAACATTCTCAATCGACACAAGTAAACAACCTCTAATCGTTTCCCATTACGATCTAAATCGTCATTAATTTGACTCTAATAATACATTTTGACCTTACAATCAACTAATCGCTGAGATTGAAGGAAATATGACTTTCATATTATTGTTTCCTGAGAATTAATACGAGAACATTAGATTCGTCTTCAAGTATCATATCCTTAAATTTCATAACTTCTCCTCCGTCTAGTTACTGACTTACTTCCAAAATCTAAACCATGACTCATAATATGTGATGGTGGAACACATTGTTCATGAAAAGTCAGTATTTAAATGATATACTGAGGTGTATAGACTTTTTTTTTCAATTTCAAAGGGATTGTAGAAGCAAAAATTACAAGTTGTACCCTGATAAGCTTGCATAGCAGATGATGTTTGTTGTATTGGGTGGGCAAAGGTGTATAGCAATATGGTCTTGTAGCAACCATAGTACAGTTTTCAATTAGAGCGATCATGCTAACTAACTAGTAACTCTGACATCTAACATTGTGAATGGTCATAATTTTGGCAGCCAACGGGACCTTGATGTTTCTATTTATTATTAGCAATCGTACTATCGTAGAATCAACACAGTAAGAAATTTTGATCTTGAATTTTCTTTTAAAATAATGACGCAAGAGATAAATTGTCGATTCTTTAAAATAAGACATGACAAAATTAGTTACAGAAAGTAAAAAAAAAACCCTAAAAAGCTCCTACGGTATCAGTGTACAAATCCATATTAAGGATGGAGGTAACAAGAAGTTCCAAATTTAGATTTAGAAAGGACATGATTTAACCTAAAAAAAAATTCAACAAAGAACTAAATTATACTAAAACTAAATTCGAAGTGAGTCTACTTTTGAATTAAAATTAATATACCAAACAAACATGACACATTTCAAATTTGAAGCCTGGCCCTTTGTATATTAGGTCCGTATTATTTAAAACAACTGGGAAAAAAACCAAGTGAAGAAACATCTGCAATGTAGATCGCTAAGGCACCATAGAATAAAAAAGGGGTCGACTCACAATAGTTAAAAAAGAAAGGTCCTTTAAAATATAAAACTTATGAAAAAGGTTGAAGTCCAAATTTTCGCTTACTCATTTTACTAATCTTTAGGCACAATTTAGTTATGAGCTTAGCTATGACCTTTTGAGAATCAAGATAATAGTCTTGGTTATGTAATATAATAGTATACTGACAGTCCACATTTCAAATTTGAAGCCTAGTCCTTAGATTTATTAAACATGTGTAAAGGATGTCCTGCGTTTTTCATCAGGGAATGAATTCATTTACAGTTCTTTTAACACTCAAACCAAGCGTGTTGTTTGCATAACAATATATTCAATAAAAAAATTCAACATATATCATAGACCAAGCAATAGAATATATTTTTTGTAATATTCTATTCCATGTTGTTTCGGTTTTTATGTCCAAACAGCACTGACGCTACTATATTTGGTATGAGAATATCCTAAGAGACCAATAGGTATTCAAATAGCACTGACATTAGTCAAATAAAACACAAATAGAAAATCGACTTACCTTAAACTCATTAAATAAGAGTAGTCTTTTAGCCTTAAACTCATCAAACCAGCCATGTCTTGGATTCACTTATCATTGTCATCGCAACCTATAGGGTAGAATTCTTGAGAACTCACATCAATTGTTGGACTCTCTAGTGCCAGTTCTCCCGAGACCTTCAAGAAAACCCATACGAGCAAGTGAACATAAAATCTCAGTGAATATGAATATGTTAAAATGACCGATTATTCTAAAATAATAATTTAACTGCGTTAAATACCTCAGTCGTCAGATATAGTTCTTCACTCTAACTCGGTTCCTCCTGAGCCTGAGATTCTAAATATACATTTATTTTAGGGGCATTTCACCAGAAGGACAAACTATGCAGTCCAATTAGTTTCTAGGACACACATTCAAAGAAATTACTTTTAAGGCCAAAGTCAGTAGAATAATTACTTTCAAGGGAAAAGTCAGCAGTCCAAATACTTTCAAAGACATAATTTCACAGGTTTTTAGGTCCTAGAAACTAATTATTTTACGTTTTGTCCTTGAAAGTAATTATTTTAGTTGTGTGTCCTAGAAACTAATTCCACTTACTAAAGAGGCCCTTGTGGCTAATTTCCACTTTATTTTAACAGTTTAAAAAAAGGTAAATATATTGATATGCATTGACTCAAATAAACTTTAACTCCTAACAACATGTGTTTGTATTTACAGTATAAAATATATACTAAAACTGAGTATGTAAACAAGACTTACATGAATCACAAGCATAGGACAGTTAACCAACCAAATCTTGTCGATGTTTTGAATATGAACCACAAAAACTCAACTGTTAATAATTTTGAACTCAGAGACAACTAAAAGTTAAACTAAAGAAAAGAAAGATTAACTTTTATATGTCAAACTAGCATGAATGTTTTATAGGACATATGCTGTTAGATCTAACGTTGGCCCGCTACCTACAGACTGGCCATACATGATTATATCTTCCTATTTGGCTCCAAAATTTTCTTTCAAGCATCTGTACACAGCTTCGATATCATTATAAGTATTGTTTTAAATTGGTTGAAATTTGTAAAACCGATTAGGCCATAACCAGAGTAATCAGAGTAACCGGAGTAACCAGAAAAGGTAATTTTTGGTACACTGAATGATGTTTAATAGAAAATTTGAGATAATATGCGGAATAAAATTGAAGCAATTTAGAACAACAGTTTGCATACTAGGTGGGTACTGTAGCAGTAGCTTCACACGACAAGTGTGCAAGTCTATAAAGATCAAATTACAAGAGAATATGGAAAAATAGAACTGCATTGTTTTTGATAGAAATAAGATCATATAGCAGGTATTATAGTAAGATTGAATAAATCAGTTGAAAGATTGTTTGCATGCGTACTTTTATAAACCAAAGATTAGTCCAAATAGAAATGCACCCAACAGAACTACTAAAGGAAGAATACTACTTAGTTGGAATCTAAATATTTGGGAACCAAACATGCACTCATGTTGATATCAATTTGTTACTTGTTCTTTTCAAAAGAATGGTGGACTCGAACTACTTCTTTCTACAGTGTACAGCCTATACTCCCAGGCTTATAAGAAAATTCTTTAGGAGCACATAACAGAAATAGGGAAGACCGTGAATGTTCCTTGGATAGTCGCAGGAGATTTTGGTTGTGTTTTTATAATGATGATAGATCGAGACCTAACAACACATTGACTAATGTGGAAGAAGATTTATTTAACACAATTATTACTGCAGGCCTGTTGGAACTTAGGTACCCGGGTAATGAGCTTACATAGATGGAAGGTAAAGACTTCGCTACTCATAGTGAATTGATTGGATATTTTATAATATATCCTTTCAAAATTCTTTTCCCTACTCTTATACTGAAATTTTAAATCATTTGACGAGTGACCATTGTCCATTACCGATTAATCTATTTAAGCTGCATAATGAAAGCCCAAAGATACCATTCAGATATAATAATAGCTGGATAGAGTTTAGTGGTTACAACAAAGTGGTTACTAGTGCATGGAACAATGCAAATGTTTGCAATTCTCTGTATAAATTCTTATTTAAATTGAAAAACACAAAAAGAAATTTAAAAGAGTGGAATGGGGGTAGAGCAAGTTTTTATGACATGATTGATCATCTTAAAATGACAAATAATAATACATAAGCAATTACTTGCTGATCCAAGTAACAGTGAAATGGTACAACAATACAAAGATGCTCCACTGAAATTGGAGAGAACTATATACAGTCATGCAAAAGAAATGCAACAAAAGCCCAAAATAAAGCAGCTGAAAGAAGGAGATCGGTGTTCAAATTTTTTATAGGGTTCAAGAAGTCTTATATGATTTACCTTGTCAAATCGATGACACATGCAAAGAGGAAAACGAGTACTTGCTAGCTGTTCAAAATCTTTAAATGAAAGTTTAGTAGCATCATTTGGCTGCAGTAAATTTTAGATCAAAAGATTAAACAAATGAGAAATAAAAACTCGATCCTTTATAGCTACATAATTTTTGTATTAATTTGCAATGACGACAATAAGACAAACATGTCACATAGAAATCTATTGACAAGACTGCATCAGCATGGGTTTCAAAAACATAGCTGCTCCAACCGGTCACCAGGCTGTAGCCCTCGTGTGCAAGAAAACTGCTCAATTTTCCTCAACTACCGCATGGAAGGTTATCAAGACATGTTATACGATTAAAGAAAAAGACATTATATAGAGGTTACATCCGCTGTGTTCAAGCTCGGTTGTTTTCTTTTCATCATTAATATTAGACTTTACTGAATGGTACTAAACAAATTGACCACTAAGATATTTCCAGTGATCATTCTTTTGTAGTGTAGACACAAAAAAGAATACCGTATCTCGTCTATGATCTCACAAATTTTGATATACCCTTACCTCAACCGATAGTTGAACTTACTGCAAAGTACTAACCCAAGTAAAAACAAAGTATAGACAATAAATCGCTAATTTAGAACCATATACTAAGATCGAATTGTATGAAATATCTCTTAATTAATCAATGAGAACTATTATAGCTTAATCAAAAATCAAATCATCATAGCTAGAATAAGCGCTTAATTTATCAAAGTAACAATCAATAGATAGTCAATTAGACTGCTCCAACACTTTTGAATCCAATCAAGTTTAGCAGTTGTATAGCAAAACACCTATATGAACTAATTATACATTGGAATTCATATAGCTTCATAATTAGATTAGGAAAGCTTACCCTTATCTTCTTCAAATAATCTTCGTGTGCAACTCGGCGGTAAAAATTAGTATCGACGTTTCCTTCCAGAAGAAGAGGATCTAGGGTTTCCAATTTTTTGAGGACGAATAATCACGTTGTTGGCTAGTGACGTGTACACTAACTTGGGATAAAAGGAAAATGGAGTGGTAGTGGTACTTGCAAATGAGCCTTTTCTATATTGAGACCCACCAAAGACAATTATTTAGTCTTTTCTAAACCCACTAGAGACACAACAATTATGTCTCTAATTAGACCTTGATTAAAGACATAAATGTTTTGGGTCTTTAAAAGTGGTCTTAATTTAACTTTTTTGTTGTAGTATAACCTTAATTAAATGTCAATGGTAATTTACATCCGAACACTGAATGAGAATGGACAAGAATATATAAGCATCATTTGTTGTTTGAAATTTATACCATTCAAGTTTAGTTTGAGTTAATCCTAGGTTAAAACTTAAGAGTAAAAATGTTTAATATCAAAAAATAAGATGTGTGACTTATCAGAAAATAATATATTATTATGAATCAAATATGTATTGGTGTGTATATAATATTGTTCAAACATTCAATACTGTTAGTTTAGAGAATTACTTAGAATTTTCAAAAAATCATTCAGTTGATGTGAATAGTAGTTTCTTCCTATTTATATAGGATCAAGGTTTAGTTATTTCCCGACATGGAACTTTTTTTTTGTCTCATAAAAAGTATTAAAAATTTTAATCCTTCTTTTTTGTAAAATAATTTAAAAAATTTAAATGCATAAAAATTTCCTTGAATATGTTAAAATTAAAACTTGTTTTCAATCTTAGACTTTTCTAAGAATTGTGTATCTATCTCCATTTCCATTTTCATTTCCATTCCCGTACTTTGGACTTCTAATCTTTAATCTCAACGTTACATTTTCAAATCAATATTAGTTTTATTGTTATGCTTTGCTTGTAAACTCTAAGAAGGTATGCATCGAACCCACAACACATACTTCAGGTAAATCACAAAGATATGTAATTGGTGAGGATTGAACCCTCAACCTTTAAGGTGAGCGCCACATATATTAACCACCGCATTGTCTTGGGGGTTAAAATTGGTCTAGGCAAGTTTTGAACTATTCTAAATGTTTTGATACTGCTGCAGCGGCGGCTATGGTTATGTTTTGATGTGTGTGAGCGTTGGAGGGTGGGGGAGGGGGTTGTAGTGGGTTGGTGGTCTGTGGTGTATATCTAATATTTTGCATCAAACAGTTGACAATAGAAAATTTACTCTTGTCCTGCTCTCAATTATTTAGATAGGTACAATCTCTCCTATTTGCTTTACGGCCTCTTATATGCAATTTGCATATGGGAATCTTAAGAAATTTGAAGCCAAACGTTAGGATTTGTGTTGATTTGATTAATTTCCTCGCTCTGTATTTAATGCTGATTATTACTGAGATTGGTAAAGAAGGTAATGTATGTACGCCACAACTACAAAACTGGTTTCGTTTAGCGACCGTAGCTAGCGACGGCTAAAAATAGCCCCTCCCCCAACTCAATTCCCCAACGCGAGCCGACAATCTCTCCATCGAGAAAGCTACAACTCTCCAAAACTCGAAGGTATGTTATTGCTCTCCAATTTCTACTTAATCTAGGTTTAATTAAAATCCTAATTTTGAAAATTGGTTGATTATGTGATAGAAATTGATGATTATGCGGTACTAGTTGTTGATAGTAGCGTATTGATTGATTTGGAGATATGTTGAGAACCCTAATTTGGCAAATTAGTTAATTATGAGTTTGTTATTGTGCATTAGTTAATGATAATATTGTATTTGTTGAGTTAGTGATATTAATTAGTAGTTTGATTGTTTAATTTGTAATTAAAAATTAGGGTTTATTTATAATCCAAAAATTAGTGTATAATTACTGATTGATATGCTAATGGATATATAAGTTTACGCGAATATTTGTTATTGTTAATTAGAACAATGTTTGTTATAGTTTGGGCAAAAATTAGTATACAATTATTGATTAATATGCTGCTAGATTGGTACGGTTAAACATAAGTAATATTTTTATTTAATTAGCGTGTGTACATTATAAGTATTAGTTGTTAGTATAAAATAAAATTAATTTAGTTTATTACAAGTGCTAACATCTAATTTTCGCTAACAAAATCGATAAAAAAAATTAAATTGTTAACTGAATTTTAAAATACGTTTTGAAATTTCAAATGTATTAAATAAAATATTTAAATGGTTGAATGAATTGTATAATTTTGAAATGAGCATCACAACAACAAATATTATACTGAAATCAATTTTTATAAAAAATTAAGAAATTAATATAACAACAATAAATATTCTACTAACGTTTAGCTCACGGACTAAGCATATTGAAGTGAGAGAGTCATTTCTAGTAGCTATGGATGAAGATAAGCAAGTATATCTTCGGAAAGTGCACACAAAGGATAACACGACGAATATGTTCACTAAGGCATTATCGGTTGGGAAGTTCGAGTATTGATCGAACTTGATTCGCTTGTTGAAGTGCTAGGTGCTACGGGATGGCACGGTTGAAGGAGGAGCTTGATTATGGATAAGGAAGAGTATCGGTGAGAGATTGTGATTCTATCTTCTTGGTGAATGCTAATTTACACTCCTTAGCACTTTAGTCTTTGGTGAGACGGTTTAGGATTTGGATGTTTTCAACACTTTATTAGCGGGCGGGGACTCTGTCTGAGCTCGTTGATGGAGTGCAATGGACGGTAGCTTTGCCTGAGCTCATTGGGAAAGCATTCATGTTTGATTAAAGGTAGAAGTGGTGATAGTTGGTGATATCGGTTGTTGATGATGGTATGATACCATTGAAGTTGAAGATAGATATAGTGTCGAGGTGGAGTGTTGAATTTTGGCGACACTATATGGAGAATTGAAGAGGTCGAAAGTAGCTTTATAATGGTGAAAACGATTCGCAAATCGAAGCTCGGAGGAGGAAGATTTGACGATGAAAGGAGAGTGTTGTGGCCAGCATCAGACGACAGACGTCTGTCGTAAGGTGACAGACGTCTGTGACTACAGGGTTTGAAACCTGAGAGTTTGGAAAGACGTCTGTCACTTTATGACAAACGTCTGTGGTGTCAGAGAATTTTTCCCGAGACCTATGACACAGACGTCTGTGATGACTTTCTGCCTATATTTTGACCGGGTTTTGGTGTGTAGATTTGTGATATTCGCAGGGACAATTCTGAAACTTTACCTAGGTTTTCTATTCTCCTATGTAAGCTATTTTCTAGAATAAGATATGAGTGCGAATGAAAAGCGACTGCAAGGGTTTTAGCCTCAACTAATTAGGGTTTATCTAAACCTAATTTTTTTTAATTCTCTTATCCACAAATCAATTCTGTTAGAATTTTGATTATTGTAATCAATCTTTTGTACTCTTCTTATTGGTATTAATAAAGGCTCTTTCAAAGTGAATGTACACTAATAAGACGTTAGTAGAACCACTATAAATCGGTGTGTGATTTATTTTATCACTATTGCTGTGATTATCTATTGCTTGTTTGGAGATTGTGATTGATTTTGGATTGGATTAAGATATTGATTGGTTGTTTTTACATTTCTTATCATGATCACGTTTTTCCGCTATGTTTTGGGATTTTGATTTGAGTGGTCCGGAGTTAGAATTTCCCACAGCATATATATGTATGTATATGTGTATATATGTATGTGTATGTACACACACATATAGAATTTGGGAAATCGGAGTGACGTGTCCATAGTTCATTTTGTAAAGCAGTCATCATTTTGATACTTGTAGGCTATTGCAAGTCATTTGTTAGCCCTGTCTATTTCTAAGATCATGCCATTATGGTAACTTTGCATTTATGTCTTTCTTCTGAGATTAGATGATTTACTTTCAATATCAAAATTAGAGACACACTTTGCCAACAAACGCAGACAAGTTGCATATTTCGATAGTGTTAGTCAATATCATATAGTGGAACCCTAGTTCTAACTGCAACATTCAAACCCCACAACAGTAAAGCAGTGGCCAAAGCACCTGATTGATTCCATTGGTTCACATGGTTAAATCTCGCCTTTTGCTACAAATTTAGGAGATAGATTGAGAAAGATAACAAGAAGAAAGACAATATCTTTGAAAGAAGCAAAGTTTTTATGGGACCTAAACACATGGGTGAGACCTATAACGTTTCTTGTTTAAAGTGACATCTAGACTAGTTTTAGAATTTCATTGCAACATGTTGATTGTATTTATTTCACCAGATCTTTACTAAAATTCTTTGAGTAGACTGAGGGAAACTCAACTCTACCTTGTTTAGCATTTTCAGCATATGCATCTTGATGTTAGATTATTCTTTTCATATGCACTTTCAAGTTGTGGCATTATGCATCATATATACCTTTTTAGGAAGAATCAGTTGTATTATTACAAAATAATTTGATGGTTTGATGTATTACGACAATTCCACATCATGCAGTTAATCAATATTTATCATCAGGAAACTTTACTTCTAATCTTTGATTTTTCTTTTACACTGTTCCCTATAAACATTTCATGCTCATTTTGTACACACTAGCATGAAGCATTGTCAAATACTGCAGTAAATTTTCTCTTTTCTTTGACAGGTTCAGCGGGCATCATGTTTTAAGTTGATATCCAGAATATTTGTTATTAAGGTCGCAAGTCAGTCTTTGACGGGTTATTTGTAAGTTCTGACATCTATATATCAGTTTCTGGAGATATATTCTGCAACTATACATTTGATACCTTCAGCAAGCAATTTAGGCAATGTACCTTATTTAGTTGGTTACCAGAAGGAATCAAGCCTCATGAACTCCTTACTAAACAACTATAGAGCGCATTGTCAATAATACTTACATTTTGCTGATTGAATGAGTGAGACTAGTTGGTATAATCAAATTTTTAGATGACGTTAAACAGAGCCAAGTTGAAAAATGAGGTTCCCATTCCATGTGATCTATCACCATATATTGTTTTAATTGGAGGCAAGGTCCCCTCTTATTTTTTAGGTACCATCTTTTTTGTCTAGGCTCTATCCTTTTTTCGGTAGAACAATTTGAATTTGTTAAGAAGTGGTACGAACCTAAATATTTTGAGTAACGTATCACAACTTCTATAATCTTTTCCCTTTTAGCATTCATACTAGAACTAATCTTAATATTGAATTTCGTTATTATCAAGGTTTGGCTTTTTATTTGTCGAAACCAAGCGTTTTCGGCCAACACAGATGTAATTATCAGGTCCCTAATGGTCCCCAAAATGCACTCCAATTTGGAATCCTAAACTAGTGGCATGAGCTTATCTCATTCTCAGGTTATTATGTGGTCAATGAGACTTTGCTCATGTAATTTGCTAGGAGGAGGTCCTATGTGTTCCTTTTAAGCGATAACATTCTAGTGGTTTTAACTTTTATCCCACCATAAAGGTTGAGCACATTTGTTGTCACTTATGGTGCAAATTTAGTGGGTTTATTTGGTTGCGGGTGAGTTAGGTTTTGCCAAAGCAAAAAGCTTGGTATCATGACTTGAAACAGATTTAATCATCAAGGTAGTAAACTTAGAAAAGTAAGGGACTTGAAACACTCACACACACATGTAAAATGATTCGAAACATTAAAAAAAAAGGCCTTTCTCTTCTTTTGAGTCATAGTCAAATAAAGTCAATAGTTTGAGGTGATGATACACAATATATGTTCAAATTATAAGAAATCTGACATCAGATTGAATAGATTAAATATGCATATTTTCGTCAACTTATTTTATAGCTATTGTTTTTTCATGTTTTATTACTTGAGCATAATCTGATGCTTTTGAAAGTAATGAATTTCACATTTTACTCCAAATACTGACTGTAAATCGCCGTATCTTTTCTAAAAATTTAATACATTTGCTGCATGAAAAATCAGATTCTGGATAGAGAAAGAAAGTAGAGAAAAGTAAAGTCACTTTTATTCATTTTAGGTAGTTATTTATATGATTCCAAAATTACAACCACCTATGAAATGCGCATTACCACATATATATATTTTGTGTGAATGCCAGCTGTACAAAGTAGCTGAAAGAATAACAAACTATTTTACATATTTTTATTACACACTCTCATACACCCCCCTCAAGCTGGACCTGAGAAACAAGGCCAAGCTTGAAGCATAACTCTTGATGCTGTTTTGTTGGAAGTGCTTTGGTGAGCAGATCTGCATGTTGCAAATGGCTTGGAACATGAACTGTTGTCAGAAAACCTTCTTCAACTTGTTCTCTCACATAGTGGTAGTCTCTTTTTATGTGCTTTGTCCTCTCATGATATGCTGGGTTGTGAGCAAGAAACTCAGTTGATCTATTGTCACAAAACATGGCAACTGGTGTAGGAACATACACCTTAAGATCTTCCAAAATCCCAGCAACCCAAACAAGTTCACTGGCTGTAGCAGACATACTTCTATATTCTGCTTCTGTAGAAGATTTGCTAACTTTTTTCTACTTTTTAGTCTTCCATGAGACCAAATTATCACCCAAATACACACAATATGCACTTAATGATCTGCTAGAAAACTGGCATCCACTCCAATCTGCATCCGAGTATCCACTTAAGTATAAAGATGAATCTGAAGTATAGAACAAACCAATATCTGAGGTAGATTTCAAATACTTGACAATATGAATAGCAGCTTGAAAATGTGGCTCTCTTGGACAACTGAGAAACTGAGACAAGTGTTGTACCGAGTATGATAAATCAGGTCTGGTGATGCCCAAGTACAGCAGTCTCCCAATCAGTTCTGTATATTTCAGGTTCATTTAGAACAGTGCCATCATCGGTTAAAAGCTTCAAACCAGTTGGTAAAGGTGTAGAAACTCCTTTACTATTCTCCAACCCCATTGAACTAACAATGTCTTTTATGTATTTCTTTTGAGATAAAAACGTGCCAGATGAAGTTCTCATGACTTCAATTCCCAAAAAATATTTCAAAGTGCCAAGATCTTTAATAGTGAAGGCTGTATCCAATTCCTTTTTTATCTCATCTATTTGTTGTTGACTGGTACCAGTTAGCAGCATATCATCAACATAGATGAGTATCACTATGAATTCACCATCTAAGCTTCTAGTGAAAAGAGAATAATCTTGGGTAGATTGACAAAAACCAGCTGATTTCGGAAATTTGCTTAATTCTTTGTTCCACTGTCTTGAAGCCTGTTTTAACCCATACAAAGATCTTTTCAACTTGCATACTTGACCAGGTTTGCATTTTTTATAACCAGGAGGTGGCTTCATATAGAGTTCTTCATCAATATAACCATGAAGAAAAGCATTATTTATGTCAACTTGACATAATGACCATTTCTTAACAGTAGCCAATGCCACTATTATTCTCACAGTTGCTAGCTTAGCAACTGGAGAAAATGTGTCCTTGAAATCCTTTTCAGGCACTTGCTGATAACCAATAGCCACAACTCTTCCTTTCAATCTTTCCACATTCCCATCAGGCTTCAACTTTGCTTTATATATCCATTTAGATCCTATAGCCTTTTTTCCCTTAGGTAAATCTGTAATTTCCCAAGTATCATTTGCCTCTAAAGCCTCTATTTCTTTATCCATGGCTTCAACCCAACCTGAATGATCTTTGGCAGTGTTGTATGAAGCTGTTTCAAGGACTTTCGTAACATTTGCAATAAAAGGTATGAAGGTGTGGTCTATGATGGAAATAACTGCATTTGAAAAATGTTTGAAAGACTGACCAGAAAGTTTACATTCATAATCTTTGAATTTTAAGGGAGCTTTGATATATCTGGTGGACTGTCTTCTTTGATTAGGAATGACAGGAATAGAAGGAGTAGAAATAATATTGCCCGAAGGAGTGGAAGACCTGACAATACCAGGAGTAGAAGAAGGCAAATATTGAGGAACATGAACTTCATTGGAAATTTCAGTTTCATGTTCCATAGTCTCAAATGTGTTCGGTTCAAGAGAGTAATTCAAATCAAGAACATCATCATCATTTCCAGAAATGACAGGAACAGATGGAACATATTTTTTCTTTGAGGAATTGAGAAATGGAAAAATGTTCTCTTGAAAAAACAACATGTCTAGAAACAAGGATCTTTTGAGTAGTTAGATCATAAACTTTATACCCCTTTTGAGCATAAGGATATCCTATGAAAACACATTTGTTTCCTTTAGGATCAAACTTATCTTTTCCTTTGTCCCCATTTGGAATAAAACACTGACTTCCAAACACCCTCAAATGATCATATGTTGGTTTTTCTCCTGTTAACACTTCATAAGGAGTCTTCCAATTAAGAACAGGGGTAGGAATTTTGTTTATCAAGTAAGTAGCAGTAAGGACACACTCACCCCAAAACTTCTTTGGCATGTTAGCATGAATCCTTAATGCTCTAGCAACTTCAGCTAAATGCCTATGTCTCCTCTCAACCCTTCCATTTTGTTGAGGAACACCTACCACACTTCTTTGATGAACTATGACTTTTCTAGCAAAAAATTCACTACACTCTTTGTTAATGATTTCACTACACTCTTTGTTAATGATTTCAGTGCCATTGTCTGACCTGATTTTTTTAATGGTTTTCCCAAATTGATTCTCTATCAAAGCAAAGAAATCAGTAATAGTTTTGAACACTTGACTCTTATTATGTAACATAAATGTCCAAGTAGTCCTACTATGATCATCCAACACAGTCAAGAAATAAGATGCTCCACTCATTGTACAAACTCTAAATGGCCCCCAAAGATCAAAATGAACCAACTCAAAAATAGTAGAGGCTTTACTGCTACTTCTTGAAAAAGGAAGTTTATGAAATTTTGATTGAAAACATACATCACAATCAAAATCATTTACATTATTGCAATCACAATCATCAATATGGTTCATTCTAGTCATAGAAGCATGTCCAACTCTAGCATGAATCAAAGCAACATCAACTTTCACAGCATTTACAACATTATTCATTACAGAATTATCAACTATCACAGTATTAGTTGATCTAATCTTACTGTTTATTCCACTATGTATAGATTTAGAAATACCTGTCATCTTCAAGTAATACAACTGTCCAACTTTCCTTCCAGTTGCTAAGTATTGTTTAGTAGTAAGGTCCTGAAAGAAACATTCAGTTGAATTGAATGTCACGCTCAGATTATTACTATCTATAAGCCTCCCAACAGACAACAAGT
The DNA here is from genome assembly GCA_030737815.1 of Allium fistulosum. Lineage (NCBI taxonomy): Eukaryota > Viridiplantae > Streptophyta > Magnoliopsida > Asparagales > Amaryllidaceae > Allium > Allium fistulosum. The sequence goes on from JASFAW010000015.1 coordinate 8,409,748, forward strand.
TGTACTTAAACTCTCTAATCAACATCACATCTTTCAAAAACAGACCAGATTCAAGAACTATATCACCTAATTCATTCACATGCTTAACAGAACCATTAGGTAAACAGACAGAAATCTGATTTGTTAACCTTTTCGTAGTTATGAACATGCTATCATTGTATGTCATATGGTCAGTGGCACCGGAGTCAACAATCCAACTATCACCATATACCATGTTAGAAGATATATGTGTGTCAGAAATATTACCTGCACTATTAGCAAAAGCTCCTGAACTGCCACTTGCTTCTGAAGAACTTTGCTTTCCTGCCATAGCCTTCATAATCTGCTTGCATATGGCGTTCATCATAGAGGAGTCAAGTTGCATCTGTGAACCGGAAGCTCCTTCACAATCACCATCCAAAGGAGTGTCAAATGTTCCAGCACCATTATCGGTACTGATATGAGCAGCAAACTTGCCATAGCCTTCATTCTTCTTGTTGGGATTCTTCCACCAATCGGGATATCCAATTAGTTTAAAACACTGATCTCTTGAGTTGCCCTTATTCTTGCAGTGATCACAGAACCTATCTGCTTTATCTTTCTTCCAATCCTTCTTCGTACCACTATTTTGACCAGAGAATTTAATGTTTCCTTGATTCATTGTCTTCTGAAGTTTCTATGCAGCCAAAGCACTCATCTCTGTGCTACCCTCAGCCATACCACTAATCTCCTTTTGTTTCTCAACTTGTTGCAATATGGAGAAAATTCTGTTTACAGTAGGAATAGGATCCATAGATAAGACATTTGTGATAGTGTTATCAAAACCACTATTCAGCCCTAGCAACAATTGCATCACCTTCTCCTCAGATTCAAACTCAGTGAGTTTTTTTAAAATTTTGCAGGAACAAGAACTTAGAGCACCACAATCACAGCTAGGAAAACTCCTTAACTCTTTCAGTTTATCCCATAAGTTTTTCATCTTGTTATAATACTGCAAAATTGTTAAATTCTGTTGCCTAAGCCCTTCTAATTCCTTCTTGAGTTGATACACCTGAGGTCCATTAGTCTGTCCAAATCTCTCTTGGATATCATTCCATAAATCTTCTACAGAATTCACTAGACTAAAGTTCTCTGAAATCTCTGGTTTCATAGAGCTCAGAATCCAACCAATCACCATGTAATCAGAACGAATCCATTGTTGATACGTAGGATCACTAGAACTAGGTTTCTTGATAGATCCCTCAATAAAACCTAGCTTGTTCTTTGCGCCCAAAGCACGTTTAACATTTTTCGACCAATTGAGGAAATTATCGCCATTAAAAGCAACAGAAACCAACGAAGTATTCGAGTTGTCGGAAGGTGCCAAAAACAACGGATTATTGAAGCAATTACCTTGATTTTGGCTCCTTTGATTGCTTTGTTCGGAGTTAGAAGAATCCTCTTCAATTATTGCCATATCTGACATTCAACCTCAGCAAAATCAAAACCGAGGTTAATTCACCAATTCAGAAGAAAATCGAGCGAAATGCGAATAATTTGATCGCCATTTCCTTGCTCTGATACCATGAAAAATCAGATTCTGGATAGAGAAAGAAAGTAGAGAAAAGTAAAGTCACTTTTATTCATTTTAGGTAGTTATTTATATGATTCCAAAATTACAACCACCTATGAAATGCGCATTACCACATATATATATTTTGTGTGAATGCCAGCTGTACAAAGTAGCTGAAAGAATAACAAACTATTTTACATATTTTTATTACACACTCTCATACTGCATATATTTGATGTTTTTTCAAATATTTTTACCTTTAAACACCATGAAAGTTTATTGATGTTATCCTCTGTTTGGTTGTAAAAATTTGCCATATTGTAGAACAAAAATCATTTTGTTTCTTAGTTAAAAGTAAGGGATAATAACATATGAAATGTTGTTCATCAATTATAGTCAAAATTTTGTGTACCAGATGGTTATTGTGAAGGGTAGATATAAATATCACATATGATATTCTGTCATTCAGAAATAAAACATTTACTAGTAAGGTCTACTTTATGAATTACAACGTCTAATATGCGATTTTATATTAATTCTCACTTTATTTGTCTCTTAAAATATATTTTTGGATGTTATTTTTGAAAATCTTGGTAAATTGAACATTGGAAAATCATTTTTACAACACATATTTTAGGTTATTTAAAGACAATTGCTATGTTATCTGGACTTGACCTTTGTATTTTTCATCTGACATTTATGTGGTACCATTTATATTGTTGTTTTAGAAATTTAATTTCTTTTTTTAAAGTGGTTGACGTTTTAAAAGTATGCGTTTAATGTTAATTTGAAATCCACCTGAAGAGGTAATTCCCATCTGCCCGGTATACCTGCCAGAGGGAGAGGTATAAATAGACACTGGATTCGGAATTAGCAAATTCCTGTTAGTCTAAAATGTATTCAAATTGTTATTATAACTTGAAATTTGAATCGACTTTAATAACTTGAAAATGTTAATGACAATTTTGATGGATAGGTATATTATCCCGTTTGAATTATTTATAAATAAATAAATTGAGAGGCCAGCCGGTCCCTTGGTTCAAAAGGCTTGTCCAATATCTTGCAAATATATCTTTTCCCACTTTTTTCTAATATGAGAAAATCAGGAAGTAGAAAATTCTGGTCTAAATTTGTTTATCACATATGCATGTTTTCACAAGCTAATGTGATTATTATATCAGCTTAGAATATTCATATATATTATTCCTACATATTCCCTAATCATGGCTTGATTTTGTATTATATACACACCAAACATCACTAATAAAGTAGTTATCGTGCTCCAAGTTATATAGGTTCTATGAGGCTGCCATCAAACCTGGATTTATATCTAGCCAACAGAAAGTACGTAGAAAAATTTGATGTATGGACTCAATCTTTACCTTATAGGCTTATATCCAATCTGAATAGTGGTTAGAGAGTACTTAACTTGTTACAGCTGCAAAAAAAATTGTTTGCAGATCGAAAACTAACTGCCTTAGCAATCTATTGTGGTATTCATGATACATCCAGTGCCTGAATTGCCTACGCTCTTGAATGTTGCACATGGATTCGTATATTAATCAGACTGGGTCCTGTTCAAGTCCTGTCCGACCAACTTGCCGCATCATCGGACTAAAAGTTCTCGATGTGATTCGAACTAGAACCTACTGTGCTCACACTTGCATTATGAAACTTATAGCTCATGATGTGATTTGTACTAGAAGAAACTGTGCTTCTTGCATGTGTAACTTCTTCTACCACTTATCACGACACATGATATTATTAGTTAAGTTGTTCATTTTGCCATTATTGATCCAAAAAAAAATTTCAGAGTATTTTAACCCAAGTTCTGATTTTTTTTTTCTTTTTCCCTTGATGTTTCTGCTCTTATTATGAGGTAATTTTATTATCTCCAATGTGCAAGCTATTATCACAGATAATGTCAGTATGAAACTGCAGAAAAATAAAAATCAGTTTATTATACTGGTGCAATCTATGACAGCATTGGTGTTGATAACTGTCCAGAGCTAATGTCCATGCATATTTCGTTGGTAAGTTTTTTTATAGAACTTTATGTAAACCTGTAAAATGCATACTTCCATTGTGAAGCATATAATTAAAGTACGGCAAGGACAAAATAACTTGGTCTAGTTGGACCCATGATAAACTGGGGAGCCCAATCCCATGTGCTCTCCTACCTGTAATTTAATTTTTATTAAAGATAATGAAACATTTAAATTTGAGAATAAATGCTTTATTCGTAGACAACCCCAAAGTACTACAAGTTATACAGCCACGTGGGGAGTGGGCCCACAAGTTCACTGATGTATTATTGGATGCGTTGGAGGAAAGACATTCTCCGCTCGTGTACATATTACATGTACAGTATATACCTTTGTTTGTTACTTATATTGCAAGCATTTAATTTTCATATGTGGGAAACTAATGTTAAGCTTTGTGCGTGCACAATCATGCATACCCATGATGGGCATGGAGCCTCTTTGTCCCTTAAGCTTTTGTGAATGATTATGTGATGTTTCACATACGTTCGATTGTCGGGTCGAGGCGGACCGATCCAATTTGGTAACTCGTGTGACTTATGGCGTGAGCCAGCATGAAGGTTATGCAAGTCGAATTGTTTACATTCTTCAGAAATGGTCGAATTGTGAGGAGGAGAAATATTTATCATATGATTGTTTTTTAATAAAAAAACAAAAATATAGCCAATTTTTCCAAAAATATCATCTCCTTTTATCTCTCTCATCACTACATTTGATAAAAAACCTACATTCTAGTGAAATTTTTCCGTTAAATCCGGAAAATTAGAAGGTAAAAGATTGGAGATAAATTCATATTTGTTATTTTCAATCCAAACCGATTTGTAACATTTTCAATCTCAATATATACAAAATACCGATATTAATTTTGTTTGGACGTACAAACAAAAGATTAAAATTTTAGTAATACATACTTTCATTCCTTATTTCGAAACATAAAATCTTAACTCCCTTCAAAGATATCATTGGAATCATGAATATAAGAAAAGAAATAAATATCCATATCATCATTTTTCGGTAAATATTCATACGAAAACTGAGAAACTAGGGACTGAGAATTTTAAAATTAAAGAATTATGGTTTATATTGTGTACGTGTTATATACTAAGTTTGTAAAATGTATTTTGTTATAGGGACTTTTCTGTAATATTGTATTTTCTGTAATATGTGTTGTATATAATTGTGAACAGCTGGAATGAACAGGTGAGAATACATTCATTTTCATTTGATCTTTCTCGTCTTCATGGTATCAGAGCGGGATTTTTTCCCCAAACTCTCTTTAATCCCTAATTCTATCTTATTTCTCTAAAATCAATGGCAAACGAGTCAGAGAATTCCACTATTAATCCGATTCTACAACCAAACAACGTTATCATAAACTACAATGATCCCTATTTTCTCACATCTGGAGATAATTCTGCTGCACCAATCGTAAATCACATTTTTAATGGAAGCAACTTCATCAACTGGAGCAGAGCGATAAGGATGGCGCTGATTGCTCGGAACAAATTAGGGTTTGTTGATGGATCGCTTCCAAAACCAGAAGTAACGTCGCCTGACTGCCAGAAGTGGATCAGAAACGATTATGTGGTAATGAATTGGTTATCGAATTCAATTGATAAATCGATTTCTGAAAGTTTTATTTTCTGTGATTCTTCACGACAATTGTGGAATGAAATTACTGAAAGATATGGAAAACCGAATGTTCCACAATTATATGATTTGCATCGTCAATTAATGTTGATTGAACAAGGAAATTCATCGATTTCTGAATATTATTGCAAACTGAAAAGAGTATGGGATGAATTGCAAATTATTGATGGTTTTCCTGAATGTACGTGTGGTGTAATGAAAGATTGTAAATGTGGGATTCTTAAGAAATTAATTGAATCAGATCAAAGAATGAAATTAATTCAATTTCTTTCTCATCTAAACAAAGATTATGATCAAGTTAGAGTGAATTTGCTCAGTTCTGATCCATTACCCACTGTAAATCGAGCTTATAACATTCTCCAGCAAGTTGAAAGGCAGAATTTAAATGGAATCAACAATTTTTTGACTGATACTAATGCTCTTCAAGTGCAAACTACAAGACAGAATACACAGAGAAATAATTTGGCAGCTACTGGAAAGAGAGATTTTAGGAGATTCAAGAATGACTTAAATTGTGATCACTGCAAGATGAAAGGACATACTATTGATCAATGCTTTAAACTCATAGGATATCCTGAATGGTTTCATAAAGGAAAAGGAATGAAACCAACTGGAAAACTGGCAGCAAATATTTCTGGATCTGGAATTCTTGGGAATGCTTCTGTGCAGAATGTTGAAAGTAGCAGTTCACATAATCAAGTTGATCAAAAGATGATTTCAGAAGTTTACAAGGCAGTGATGCAAATGATGAAGCAAGAAACCTTACCATCTGATCCATTGTCACAAAATCTTTCAACAGTTAATTTTGCAGGTATTATTGCTTCTAATGTTGTTTTTGAATCAACTGAAAAACATAATAATATTTGGATAATAGACTCAGGTGCATCTGATCATATGTCATATGATTTAGACTGTTTTGCTTCAATTCAAACACTTAAACAGCCTCTAAGTGTTAGTTTACCTGATGGAACTGTAAAAAAGGTAACAAAATCAGGAACAGTTTATCTTACACAACAAATAGTTCTCAAGAATGTTCTTTATATACCTGATTTTAAGCATAATCTACTATCTATTGGAAGATTGCTTGACCATAACAGATTAACTGCCTATTTTGATCAAACAAGATGTCTATTTCAGGACCTTCAATCTAGACAGATAAAAGGAATTGGAAGAAGAGAAGCTGGTTTATACAAGTTTGATGGAGAGGGTTTAAATTCATCTTCTAGTAATTCTTCTACTTTGTTTTTACAGAATAATGGTAGATTTACTTGTGAAGCAAATAGTTCTTCTATATTACCTGATTTTAGAATACTTCATGCAAGGCTAGGGCATATCAGTGTTTCTAATATGAAGCATTTAAAAAATTTGTGTTCTGAAAATAAAATTGATGAATTTACTTGTGAAGCATGTATTCTAGGCAAACATCATAGATTGCCTTTTATGTTATCTGATTCTATTGCTTCTCAACCTTTTGAAATAATTCATATAGATTTGTGGGGTCCATATAGAACACCTTCATTATCTGGAGCAATATATTTCTTAACCATTTTAGATGATAACACAAGAACAACTTGGGTTCATTTATTGCATAATAAACAGCAAGTATCCAACATAATTTCTGCATTTTTTGCTTATGTTGATACTCAGTTTAATCGTAAGATAAAGGTTGTAAGAAGTGATAATGGAACTGAAATAGTTAATGAGACATGTAGCTTGTTCTTTGCTCAAAAAGGAATCATTCATCAAAAGAGTATACCAGGGGTACCATAACAAAATGGAAGGGTAGAGAGAAAACATAAACACTTGTTAGAAACTGCTAGAGCAATAAGACTTCATGCCAATTTACCTATTAAATTTTGGGGTGACTGTATACTAGCTGCTACACATTTGATTAATATCATGCCAAGTTCTGTATTACACTGGAAAACTCCATATGAAAAACTGATGGGTAGATTACCAGATTATACACATTTAAGAATTATTGGATGCTTATGTTATCCAGCAGCTAAGTCCAATGATAAGTTTGCTCCTCGTGCAAAAAGATGCATATTATTAGGATATCCATATGCTCAAAAGGGATACAAGTTATATGATTTGGATAATCATAAAATTGTTCTTAGTAGGGATGTTTTGTTTCAAGAAACAGTATTTCCTTATCATTCTGAAAAGTCTCTTCCATATACACAAGCTCAAATGAAGGATTCATCACCTCAAATTCAGACTTTTATTAATGATGAACAAGTCTGTGGGTCCAATTTGAATATTCCTCCTTTTAATACCATGCAAATTCCTACTGTAAATGTTGAGTCATCATTAGAAGAATCCTCTTCTTCAGTTCCTATTCAGCAAAGTTCTACAGATTATCATAATCAACAAGTTACTGCATCAGTTCCATTAAGAAGATCAACAAGACCATCAGTATTACCATCAAAATTCAAGGATTTCGCGATTCAGCAAACTAAACCTGCTTTTAATTTATCTGAAAGTTCATCTACTTTTATGGTTTTTAATGTATTTACAGAACCATCATTGGCACATTTGAATTCAGAATCTCTTCATAGTATTAATAAGATGTTATCTACACAAGAGCCTATCTCCTATAATCAAGCAAAAGATGATCCAAGATGGATGGAAGCTATGCAAAAAGAGATTGAAGCAATGGAGAAAAATCAGACATGGGAATTGGTGGAGCTACCACAAAATAAAACAGCAATAGGAAGCAAATGGGTGTACAAGACAAAATTTTTGAAGAATGGTGAAGTTGAAAGGTGCAAAGCCAGAATTGTTGCGAGGGGAGATAAACAAGTTAAAGGTAAAGATTATAAGTTTACTTTTAGCCCAGTTGCAAGGTTTACTACTGTTCGAATTGTCATAGCATTAGCAGCAGCAAATAACTGGTATATACATCAACTAGATATAAACAATGCTTTTTTACATGGGTATATTGATGAAGATTTATATATGAAACCTCCTCTTGGTTATTCAAAAGCAAAACCTGGTCAAGTTTGCAAGTTAAGAAAGTCAATTTATGGACTCAAGCAAGCGGCTAGACAATGGAATAATGAACTTAAAAATTTTCTTTTAAGCCTTGGTTTTATTCAATCTAAGCAAGACTGTTCTATGTTCACTAAACTTGACAATAGTGACTTCACTGTTATTGTTTGTTATGTGGATGATTTATTAATTGCTGGATCAAACTTGAAAGTTATTTCTGTAGTTAAAGCAGCTTTGCATAGAGCCTTCACAATTAAAGATTTAGGAGATCTTACATTTTTTCTTGGAATTGAAGTTACAAGAACTTCACAAGGAATTTTGTTGAATCAAAGAAAGTATATCTTGGACATGCTCAAATCTACAAATATGGAAAATTGTAAAACAGCTCCATTTCCTCTTCCAAAAGGCCTAAAACTAAGTACTGTTGAAGGCACACAGCTATCAAATCCAGAAATATATAGGAGGATCATTGGAAAACTCTTATATCTTAATATGACACGGCCTGACATATCCTATGCAGTTCAACAGTTGAGTCAATTTATGCAAGATCCTAGGTCTCCACATTTTTCTGCTGCATTACATATTCTAAAGTATTTAAAAGGTACACTCAATCATGGTTTGTTCTATGCTGCTGATTCTGGCTTACAGTTAACTCCATACAGTGATGCAGACTGGGGAAGCTGCATATATTCAGGCAAATCACTAACAGGGTTTTGTATTTCTTTGGGTGATTCATTAGTTTCTTGGAAGACAAAGAAACAAAAAGTTACTTCAAAGAGCTCTACAGAGGCTGAGTATAGAGCTATGAGTCAAACAACAAGTGAGGTTGTTTGGATTGAAAGCTTGTTGCAAGAATTGTTGGTAAATATTCCTAAACCAATCTATTTGTTTTGTGATAATAAATCTGCTCAGTATATAGCTGAAAATGAGGTGTTTCAAGAAAGAACAAAGCATTTGCGGATGGACTGTCATTATATACGAGACCATGTTAAAAGCAAGTTTATTCATTTGTCTCATGTTGGCACAAAGATGCAGCTTGCTGATCTGATGACCAAGCCACTTGGGAGTGAGCAACATCAATTTCTGAGTTCCAAGATTGGTCTTATACATCATTGTATAACAGCCCAATCTTGAGGGGGGGGGAGGTATTGTGTACGTGTTATATACTAAGTTTGTAAAATGTATTTTGTTATAGGGACTTTTCTGTAATATTGTATTTTCTGTAATATGTGTTGTATATAATTGTGAACAGCTGGAATGAACAGGTGAGAATACATTCATTTTCATTTGATCTTTCTCGTCTTCAGTTTAAAACAAGATATTAAAGATTTAGGCTTTGAAAAGAAGACAGAAAGATGATTATGAAAAGGATAATTTGGTAATTTTAATTCGTTCTTGTAAAGGGAGAAACAATTATTTGATTTTCCCCTTAACAAAACTTTTAACTAAAAGAGACTTTTTTTTTCATTCCCCTTAACCAAACCGATTTTTCCTTTAACATTCCCATCTTTTAAATAGCCCAGGGTCTTTATATGAACAATGACCAGAATTATTATGGATCATGTCACCACTAGGATCATCATTTTAATCCTATACTGTGCGCTCTATACAGGCTTTCACTGATTTTGCATGTATTCTGGCTTTGACGGTTAATCATTTATTGGTGTCATGGTGTTTTGTTTTATTGTAACACTTTACAATATTCAGTTTCACATTGTAAAATTGAACCCTGCAGTTTGCATATAAATATGAATTCTTTCTTTAAACAAAAGGTTAAACCCTTTGTTTGGTCCATTGTAACGTAGGTGCTAAATGTGAATATGATAGTTACGTTGTTTGTGGATATAGGTTATCGTATCATATCAAAATTTGATATCATAGATTCATAAAAGTGGGTTGTAGCAGATTATATATATATGATTTGTGTTGGTGGGTGTGAGTAATTGACAATAACTGAGTATCTACCATACTGACACTGCATAGTTATAAACACAGCATCTGTACTGACTATGCTCATGTAGTATATGTTACCATATTCAATTACACATAGCAAAACTAAACTTCAAATTTAAGATAGACATGGTTCGATTAGATAAAATATTAGTATTTTTTGCATATGTAAATCCTTCCTTGTGGTATCAAGGACCGTTTCTAATCGAAATTGGGGCCTGTAACTCTCTGTAGGTAGACAATATGAAGTGCACACTGACCAAAATCACTATTTGAGTGGTTAAGCGTTTCGATTTTGATGTGAGATATCAAACGTGATCTAAACATATATTGACATGTAGTATGTTGTATGTTACTATCTAAGTATCCAATTTTTATATATATAAAAAGTGCACACTTATTGTTTATGCTGCAAGGCATTGAGTTCTTTATGGACATTAACGGTAGCATTTTATTATATTTATATTTACTCCCATATGGCATATCACAAATTTGAACACTAAAGTTGGCAAACTTATGTTGAACTTCCATTTCAAACCACATTGAGGCCTATGGAAAAATAAAAGTCCACGTCTTTATAGTGTTGGTTTGATCTGTTGAGGTGGAGGTAATTCAGTTGAGTACTTGAGTTTAACATTTGAGTTTGTTTGCGTTTTTCTTTTTCCTTCTTATCTTTATGCTAGCCCCTTGCATGTTAGAATTTTTAGAGTTCATAGCATTGCTTGGATTTACCTGTTTCTGATTCTGAGAATCTGACTTTGATTTGCAATAATGTTCAATAAAGTTAGTTGCTAGTTAGTTGCCAATCACTGGTTCAACCACTCATCACTAAACATGTTCAATAGAATGCCTAGCTCAATTAGGGATTACTTCTTTCCCCCACCTGTTTAAATTAAGGATACTCTGCTGAATATTCATAGTATTGTTAAATATTCTACCTTTTAGCTAAACAAGTTGCAATGCTAGTTACGTCAAATATTAATTATAAACGGCTAATTACTTTAGTTTGAAGTGTGTCAAGATTCTTTGTTTTTGCCAAAATCACTAACTTTTCACAGAATTTATTAGGACTGCACAAACTATGGGTTGAGTCGAGTTGGACCAAATACTTCACCCAACCCCATATAAATATGAATTAAAGATAGTTCAACCCATAAACAACCCATATGAGGTTGGATATGGTTTGAATTGAAGTATGTGTTGGATCGATTTTAGTAGGATTGGGTTGGATTACATAAGCCTAATATGAAAATGAGAATTTAAAGGAAAATACTAAAATGTTCAATTCAAAATAGCGGATTTTAGTTAGCATAATGCATTGAATATAACTGATTCAGTACGACTATTTATTAGAATTTCATTATAAAATACATCACGTATAATTAATTTTCTACACGTTAGAGTAAGATTTTTATTCCTTACGTTTAAAATGCTTCTCAACATCTTTATATCAATTCTATGTGTTTTGATCATCTTAATTTTACTTGGACTAACATCGAATATGATTTTTAAGTATATTTATTCTAGACGTTGAATATTACAATTTTACATGGTTTAATATTGAATGAGTTTTTTATATAAGGTTGGGTTGGTTTAAAATAGGGTTAGATTGAATAAAATAACATATCTGATCCGTATATAGTATGAGTTACAAATTGTAAACCATATCCGATCCGAACTAGTTCGGTTTGGATTGGGTTTATGTGAGCTGGGTCGAGTTGGTGGGTTGGATCGGCTCGAGTATGGGTATGTGCACCCTAGAACTTATTTCATAACATGAGCCTAAAGTTGAAAATACTCATTGTGTATATTACTCTGTACTTAATTTTTAATGCAATTTAGATTTGGTTGAGTTTGGACAGTATGCCTCGCATACATTTAAATATGTGAATTTTTGTGCAATTGTTAATCTGGAAATCACCACCCAAGAACTTCAAGTTTGTTTTTGGTTATAAGATCATAATTCATAAGATAACAGGTGTCATCTTCACTTTCCAATCCAAAATGATGCTGAATGGTACAATCATAAGAGGAAAGATAGTGTCGTAAAGTATATACATGGAGTGGATTTATATGAAGTCTCTGCTAAACTGTCAATTGAAACAAAGCCTTTTTTGTTTACAGCTATATTGGAGGTTGATTGAGATAAGAAAATGCACACAAGTGACCCTATTGGCACAAGACCCTCATGATAATAACAAAAGGCTATCAATTAAAAAGTTGCTTCGACTTTTTCTTCCTTTACGGCTACGTAAGACCACCAAACGTTTTTCCTTCATGTATGCACACCAAGTTATGATGAGGAATGTGAAATAACACGTTTGTTTAAAACATTATTGCAGGCTGAGCAGTTCTCGTATTGGCAAAATTTGAAGATTGTGCAACGCACCTTTTTTTTCTTCCTCATTTCCACTATTTTGTGCATGTTATGATACATTTTGAACCAAACAAAATAGTTAATGAGACATGTAGCTTGTTCTTTGCTCAAAAAGGAATCATTCATCAAAAGAGTATACCAGGGGTACCATAACAAAATGGAAGGGTAGAGAGAAAACATAAACACTTGTTAGAAACTGCTAGAGCAATAAGACTTCATGCCAATTTACCTATTAAATTTTGGGGTGACTGTATACTAGCTGCTACACATTTGATTAATATCATGCCAAGTTCTGTATTACACTGGAAAACTCCATATGAAAAACTGATGGGTAGATTACCAGATTATACACATTTAAGAATTATTGGATGCTTATGTTATCCAGCAGCTAAGTCCAATGATAAGTTTGCTCCTCGTGCAAAAAGATGCATATTATTAGGATATCCATATGCTCAAAAGGGATACAAGTTATATGATTTGGATAATCATAAAATTGTTCTTAGTAGGGATGTTTTGTTTCAAGAAACAGTATTTCCTTATCATTCTGAAAAGTCTCTTCCATATACACAAGCTCAAATGAAGGATTCATCACCTCAAATTCAGACTTTTATTAATGATGAACAAGTCTGTGGGTCCAATTTGAATATTCCTCCTTTTAATACCATGCAAATTCCTACTGTAAATGTTGAGTCATCATTAGAAGAATCCTCTTCTTCAGTTCCTATTCAGCAAAGTTCTACAGATTATCATAATCAACAAGTTACTGCATCAGTTCCATTAAGAAGATCAACAAGACCATCAGTATTACCATCAAAATTCAAGGATTTCGCGATTCAGCAAACTAAACCTGCTTTTAATTTATCTGAAAGTTCATCTACTTTTATGGTTTTTAATGTATTTACAGAACCATCATTGGCACATTTGAATTCAGAATCTCTTCATAGTATTAATAAGATGTTATCTACACAAGAGCCTATCTCCTATAATCAAGCAAAAGATGATCCAAGATGGATGGAAGCTATGCAAAAAGAGATTGAAGCAATGGAGAAAAATCAGACATGGGAATTGGTGGAGCTACCACAAAATAAAACAGCAATAGGAAGCAAATGGGTGTACAAGACAAAATTTTTGAAGAATGGTGAAGTTGAAAGGTGCAAAGCCAGAATTGTTGCGAGGGGAGATAAACAAGTTAAAGGTAAAGATTATAAGTTTACTTTTAGCCCAGTTGCAAGGTTTACTACTGTTCGAATTGTCATAGCATTAGCAGCAGCAAATAACTGGTATATACATCAACTAGATATAAACAATGCTTTTTTACATGGGTATATTGATGAAGATTTATATATGAAACCTCCTCTTGGTTATTCAAAAGCAAAACCTGGTCAAGTTTGCAAGTTAAGAAAGTCAATTTATGGACTCAAGCAAGCGGCTAGACAATGGAATAATGAACTTAAAAATTTTCTTTTAAGCCTTGGTTTTATTCAATCTAAGCAAGACTGTTCTATGTTCACTAAACTTGACAATAGTGACTTCACTGTTATTGTTTGTTATGTGGATGATTTATTAATTGCTGGATCAAACTTGAAAGTTATTTCTGTAGTTAAAGCAGCTTTGCATAGAGCCTTCACAATTAAAGATTTAGGAGATCTTACATTTTTTCTTGGAATTGAAGTTACAAGAACTTCACAAGGAATTTTGTTGAATCAAAGAAAGTATATCTTGGACATGCTCAAATCTACAAATATGGAAAATTGTAAAACAGCTCCATTTCCTCTTCCAAAAGGCCTAAAACTAAGTACTGTTGAAGGCACACAGCTATCAAATCCAGAAATATATAGGAGGATCATTGGAAAACTCTTATATCTTAATATGACACGGCCTGACATATCCTATGCAGTTCAACAGTTGAGTCAATTTATGCAAGATCCTAGGTCTCCACATTTTTCTGCTGCATTACATATTCTAAAGTATTTAAAAGGTACACTCAATCATGGTTTGTTCTATGCTGCTGATTCTGGCTTACAGTTAAGTGCATACAGTGATGCAGACTGGGGAAGCTGCATATATTCAGGCAAATCACTAACAGGGTTTTGTATTTCTTTGGGTGATTCATTAGTTTCTTGGAAGACAAAGAAACAAAAAGTTACTTCAAAGAGCTCTACAGAGGCTGAGTATAGAGCTATGAGTCAAACAACAAGTGAGGTTGTTTGGATTGAAAGCTTGTTGCAAGAATTGTTGGTAAATATTCCTAAACCAATCTATTTGTTTTGTGATAATAAATCTGCTCAGTATATAGCTGAAAATGAGGTGTTTCAAGAAAGAACAAAGCATTTGCGGATGGACTGTCATTATATACGAGACCATGTTAAAAGCAAGTTTATTCATTTGTCTCATGTTGGCACAAAGATGCAGCTTGCTGATCTGATGACCAAGCCACTTGGGAGTGAGCAACATCAATTTCTGAGTTCCAAGATTGGTCTTATACATCATTGTATAACAGCCCAATCTTGAGGGGGGGGGAGGTATTGTGTACGTGTTATATACTAAGTTTGTAAAATGTATTTTGTTATAGGGACTTTTCTGTAATATTGTATTTTCTGTAATATGTGTTGTATATAATTGTGAACAGCTGGAATGAACAGGTGAGAATACATTCATTTTCATTTGATCTTTCTCGTCTTCAGTTTAAAACAAGATATTAAAGATTTAGGCTTTGAAAAGAAGACAGAAAGATGATTATGAAAAGGATAATTTGGTAATTTTAATTCGTTCTTGTAAAGGGAGAAACAATTATTTGATTTTCCCCTTAACAAAACTTTTAACTAAAAGAGACTTTTTTTTTCATTCCCCTTAACCAAACCGATTTTTCCTTTAACATTCCCATCTTTTAAATAGCCCAGGGTCTTTATATGAACAATGACCAGAATTATTATGGATCATGTCACCACTAGGATCATCATTTTAATCCTATACTGTGCGCTCTATACAGGCTTTCACTGATTTTGCATGTATTCTGGCTTTGACGGTTAATCATTTATTGGTGTCATGGTGTTTTGTTTTATTGTAACACTTTACAATATTCAGTTTCACATTGTAAAATTGAACCCTGCAGTTTGCATATAAATATGAATTCTTTCTTTAAACAAAAGGTTAAACCCTTTGTTTGGTCCATTGTAACGTAGGTGCTAAATGTGAATATGATAGTTACGTTGTTTGTGGATATAGGTTATCGTATCATATCAAAATTTGATATCATAGATTCATAAAAGTGGGTTGTAGCAGATTATATATATATGATTTGTGTTGGTGGGTGTGAGTAATTGACAATAACTGAGTATCTACCATACTGACACTGCATAGTTATAAACACAGCATCTGTACTGACTATGCTCATGTAGTATATGTTACCATATTCAATTACACATAGCAAAACTAAACTTCAAATTTAAGATAGACATGGTTCGATTAGATAAAATATTAGTATTTTTTGCATATGTAAATCCTTCCTTGTGGTATCAAGGACCGTTTCTAATCGAAATTGGGGCCTGTAACTCTCTGTAGGTAGACAATATGAAGTGCACACTGACCAAAATCACTATTTGAGTGGTTAAGCGTTTCGATTTTGATGTGAGATATCAAACGTGATCTAAACATATATTGACATGTAGTATGTTGTATGTTACTATCTAAGTATCCAATTTTTATATATATAAAAAGTGCACACTTATTGTTTATGCTGCAAGGCATTGAGTTCTTTATGGACATTAACGGTAGCATTTTATTATATTTATATTTACTCCCATATGGCATATCACAAATTTGAACACTAAAGTTGGCAAACTTATGTTGAACTTCCATTTCAAACCACATTGAGGCCTATGGAAAAATAAAAGTCCACGTCTTTATAGTGTTGGTTTGATCTGTTGAGGTGGAGGTAATTCAGTTGAGTACTTGAGTTTAACATTTGAGTTTGTTTGCGTTTTTCTTTTTCCTTCTTATCTTTATGCTAGCCCCTTGCATGTTAGAATTTTTAGAGTTCATAGCATTGCTTGGATTTACCTGTTTCTGATTCTGAGAATCTGACTTTGATTTGCAA
Source organism: Allium fistulosum (assembly GCA_030737815.1). Taxonomy (NCBI): domain Eukaryota; kingdom Viridiplantae; phylum Streptophyta; class Magnoliopsida; order Asparagales; family Amaryllidaceae; genus Allium; species Allium fistulosum. The sequence goes on from JASFAW010000015.1 coordinate 8,426,388, forward strand.
TAATGTTCAATAAAGTTAGTTGCTAGTTAGTTGCCAATCACTGGTTCAACCACTCATCACTAAACATGTTCAATAGAATGCCTAGCTCAATTAGGGATTACTTCTTTCCCCCACCTGTTTAAATTAAGGATACTCTGCTGAATATTCATAGTATTGTTAAATATTCTACCTTTTAGCTAAACAAGTTGCAATGCTAGTTACGTCAAATATTAATTATAAACGGCTAATTACTTTAGTTTGAAGTGTGTCAAGATTCTTTGTTTTTGCCAAAATCACTAACTTTTCACAGAATTTATTAGGACTGCACAAACTATGGGTTGAGTCGAGTTGGACCAAATACTTCACCCAACCCCATATAAATATGAATTAAAGATAGTTCAACCCATAAACAACCCATATGAGGTTGGATATGGTTTGAATTGAAGTATGTGTTGGATCGATTTTAGTAGGATTGGGTTGGATTACATAAGCCTAATATGAAAATGAGAATTTAAAGGAAAATACTAAAATGTTCAATTCAAAATAGCGGATTTTAGTTAGCATAATGCATTGAATATAACTGATTCAGTACGACTATTTATTAGAATTTCATTATAAAATACATCACGTATAATTAATTTTCTACACGTTAGAGTAAGATTTTTATTCCTTACGTTTAAAATGCTTCTCAACATCTTTATATCAATTCTACGTGTTTTGATCATCTTAATTTTACTTGGACTAACATCGAATATGATTTTTAAGTATATTTATTCTAGACGTTGAATATTACAATTTTACATGGTTTAATATTGAATGAGTTTTTTATATAAGGTTGGGTTGGTTTAAAATAGGGTTAGATTGAATAAAATAACATATCTGATCCGTATATAGTATGAGTTACAAATTGTAAACCATATCCGATCCGAACTAGTTCGGTTTGGATTGGGTTTATGTGAGCTGGGTCGAGTTGGTGGGTTGGATCGGCTCGAGTATGGGTATGTGCACCCTAGAACTTATTTCATAACATGAGCCTAAAGTTGAAAATACTCATTGTGTATATTACTCTGTACTTAATTTTTAATGCAATTTAGATTTGGTTGAGTTTGGACAGTATGCCTCGCATACATTTAAATATGTGAATTTTTGTGCAATTGTTAATCTGGAAATCACCACCCAAGAACTTCAAGTTTGTTTTTGGTTATAAGATCATAATTCATAAGATAACAGGTGTCATCTTCACTTTCCAATCCAAAATGATGCTGAATGGTACAATCATAAGAGGAAAGATAGTGTCGTAAAGTATATACATGGAGTGGATTTATATGAAGTCTCTGCTAAACTGTCAATTGAAACAAAGCCTTTTTTGTTTACAGCTATATTGGAGGTTGATTGAGATAAGAAAATGCACACAAGTGACCCTATTGGCACAAGACCCTCATGATAATAACAAAAGGCTATCAATTAAAAAGTTGCTTCGACTTTTTCTTCCTTTACGGCTACGTAAGACCACCAAACGTTTTTCCTTCATGTATGCACACCAAGTTATGATGAGGAATGTGAAATAACACGTTTGTTTAAAACATTATTGCAGGCTGAGCAGTTCTCGTATTGGCAAAATTTGAAGATTGTGCAACGCACCTTTTTTTTCTTCCTCATTTCCACTATTTTGTGCATGTTATGATACATTTTGAACCAGGTGCATGGCATTGGCACTATCTCGAGTCTAGATTAATGTCCTTTTCTCTTCTTATCATTGCATCAAAAGTCGTAAAAAAATCTCTGCAATAATACATATATATTATATATACACATGTTTAAACACAAATAAATTAATTTATATGTATATCACATGTACACACACTATGTATGCACTCATGCGTCCGTATGTGTGTTTGTGTACTATTATTGGAAAGACCTCAATGGTTGACCTCATTTGCATTATTAAGCACATAAGTGTAGAGAGGGAAATAAATACCGTACATTAAAGTTCACATGAAAAAGGAGGATACTCCACTTGACTGTCTAATTACATTCTATATAGTTCTCTCTAGTTGGGACCATTATTTTCTCATTCTTTTTAATAAAAAAAGCTTAATTGGAGATGAACATACATATACATACAAGTATCTATGTGTTGGGGGTATCTTGCATTGAATATAGATAACGGGCACATATGAGAATAATAGTTGCATATCATGAAAAATAATAAAGATGATGTGATATATATGTGAGTTTGGTCACATGTAACCAAAAACGATTCTTTTTATCAAAAGATGTTGACCAAACTCTATGTTGTCTACACGAAATGATGTGCGGACGGATTTAGAAATTTCAACATAATATCAGAACTGATGGTAGCACCTAAGACAATTAGCAAGAAATCTATAAATTGTGGTGGAGTCAAATAGTCAGACTTTAATAAAACCCATTTTATTTATTATTACATATATTAATTATAGTATAATTATTATTTTCTTCAAGACAATATTATTGCATTTCGTCCAAGAATATGTATATGTGTATGTATATGTATAATACTTAAGATCATCTCTATAAAATTTGACATAATTTAAGCAATTCTAACATGTTCAAAATCAAGCTTCAAATCAATGGTTAAAATAAGTATTTTAATAGTTGATATTCGAACTGACATTTTGAACATGTTATGATTTTCGAAATAATCTCATTTTCTATAGACATAACATCCCAAAGTTTTATTTGATTTGAAATAATCGCAACGAAAATCGTAGCGGTGTAAATCGAGGTGTAGCGAATCCTTATCCTACACACAAACACATGTCACCGTTCACTTATTCATATTTATTATACTTTTGTATGTAATGTATCATGTATGTAAACATGCATCAACTCTTTAATGGTTGTTACTGAACTAGAAGTTACCGTATTTTACAAGCTAATTCATTCTTAATATACATGGTATTAAACAGTTTTAAGAATGTTATAATGCTGTTGAGGACAATTCGTCATAATGAAGTACCGACATGTGCATCTGAACATATAGTATATTTTCAGAATGAAAAGATGCTACAACTGTGGAAATAACCTTCGAACTGAAACTTCCATGACAAGGTATCATTCAACTGAACTGATTTTACCTACTAATATTTTTATCTCTTATTTTTACATATTCTGATTTAACAATTTTCAGTTTTCAGGGCTCGAGGTGAAAATTCAATATTAGTACCACAAAAAGTTATGCTTTCTGTGTTTTCTGTAGCTACAACTTTACAACTATTATGTTGGAAGAGACACAACTGTTGTGAGGGGACAAATAGATCATGAATGTAAATGCACCATTCATAAGAGCATATTCGATCACTATTCATCTTTATTTTTTGAAAATTAGATAATCAATTGCAGTTAATTCATCAATCATTCTTCAATTTGCCAAAATGGAGTAATGGCTCTTCATTTTGGCAAATGTAAAGCTTTCCATATTCTTTTTGAGGAATGTTTACAGTATGAGTATAATAACTATTAACCAGATAACACAATTACTTTAATACCTACTCGGATCTACACTTTTTTTATCCACATTCATTAAGAGCATCCTAACTGCCCCTAACCGAGAGTAAGTGAGCCCAAATTTGAGCTAACAACTGACTTATGAGGTCGTTTAGATGATAACGAGGACTGTTTACTTATCCAGCATTTATAATGCAGGAGAAGTATGTGAGGTCAGAATTGCAGTCCACCTAATTAGCAATTAATTTTGGCCACACATACTTTTCTGAAATTATAAATGCTGGATAAAACTGTGTACTATTGAGGGTGAATTGGCATGGGTTGGTTGAAAAATAAAAAAATAAAAAAATTTAATCATTTACCCACCTTTGCCATTGGAGATGCTCAAACCTGCAGTAATAAAAGGAGTATTTACAAATGCATCCTTATGCAGGAAATGGATCCTTAATCAAGATAAATCTGCAAGTATAATTTCATGCGTGCATCTTTTTAGGATATGCAGATCTACTGGGCACTCATATCATGGGACCATATTCTCTCTTTGGCCACCAATACAGTGGTGAGCATGTGCAACTTCACCTGCCATTTTAACTTTGTGACGTCAAAATTTGAGTCATGTTAACTAATTGTAAGCTCTTTCTTTCTGTAGCACATTACTATTAAGATGTGATACTATCACAATTCACAGCTATATATACCTCATGTGCAACAAACTTCTTTTTTAAGAGTAGTATCATATTTTCTATATATAAATTATTGTCAAGTACAAAATTTCTCAGCGTTTTTGCCTCAAAGACAGGCCTTTAATATTTTATTCTCAAGGACAACTTTCTTTAGGTATCAGTTTTTAGTCATTGAAAGCAGTTTTTAGGTATCAGTTTGTAGTTACCGGTAGTAGTATTTAGGTATCAGTTTTTAGCTTGGTATCAGTTTTGTTGTCCTTATGAATAATTTTGGAAAATGTTTGTCCTTATAAATAATTTTTAGGAGAATGTTTGTCCTTGTGGTAAAAATATTGAGGTTGTGTAACTTTTGAGTTTACAAATTTACCATGAATGATATTTTATTAAAGCATAACACTCATTTAATAATTAGTATTTTAAATTGAATAACCACTACTTTAGATTTAATAAATATATTTAATTTTAATTACTAATAAATTAAATATAAATTAATAGTTTTTAACTTATATTGAATAATTAATAACATAAATTTATGGGGCATTTCACCAGAAGGACAAACTTTGCAGTCCAATTAGTTTCTAGGACACACATTCAAAGAAATTACTTTCAAGGCCAAAGTCAGCGGAATAATTACTTTCAACGACAAAGTCAGCAGTCCAATTACTTTAAGGACATAATTTTATAGGTTTTTAGACCCTAAAAACTAATTATTTTGCGTTTTGTACTTGAAAAAAATTATTTCAGTTGTGTGTCCTAGAAACTAATTCTACCTGCTAAAGAGGCCCTTGTGGCTAATTTCCACTAAATTTAATAATTAAAAGGAGGGCAATACCCTTGGTTATTAGACAATCCACACGTATCAATACTAAGTGTTGCATGGTTCATGTGAATGGAACTAATTCTCCCTTGAGATTCCAAGAGTCTAATAGATATGCAATTTGGTGAAATGGTGTTTCCAATGGAGGTGAGTAAAGTGTAAGAACCTATCATTAGAAGGTGAACAATCGAAGACGTTTGCCAATATCCCTATGGAGAAAAAGGAGGAATCCCGCTTGATGAAGGGATAACAACTAATTAGATAGCAAATGAGAACTTTGACAAAAGTTTACAAAAAATATTTCGCTTTCAAACATAATAATTTAAATTCATAATTAAATTTAGTCCATGATATTTAATGATAGTTATAATAACTTTTATGTCATGTTATTTTAATAAATGCAAACCTTTTATAAAAACCTGTATTTGATATACATATAACATCACGAGTTTGAATCATAATGCTGACAAAAGTATCATTTTGTTTGTTATTAGAAAAAATTGGTACATTAATAAAGTCATGGGTTTGAATCCTACCTCTGACCAAAATTTGTATCTCTGTTTTCAATGTTTTTGATTTATTTGCTTATTATAGTATTAATATCATTAAGTATCTTTGTGAAACTATTTATTAATCACAAATTTGTTTTACATTCATACTTGTAATATTTTATTTTTGTAATATTCTTCACGATTTGTACTAATTATGTTGTTCATTAAGGTGCATGTTGTTTGTGCCAGTTGTTTTGTCTTATACATGAGAAGCGATTATCGCTTGTACTAGTTATTTTGTCGGCTAGCACTAAGCGCGTGGTTTGTACTTGTAATTAATATATTATATTTAATAAATAATAATTAATGTTTAATAATTAATGTTTAATAATTAATAATTTAAATTTAGTAATTAGTAGTTTGAATTTAGTAATTGTATTTGATAATTAATAATTAATAGTTTATATTTCATAGTTAATCATTTAAATTTAGCAATTGCACATATTATCACAAAACCAATTGGTAATGTGAAGGACGGTCTCTTAGTATTTATGAATGATTTATATTGTAAATTACTCCTCACTGGATTGCTTGATTTTTGGTTGATTTTTGGTGAAGTCGATAGTGAGTGGATAAAAATCGTATGTGCTATTACATCTCATTAGATGCATCCCATCTGAAGTTCCTTCATAGAAAATCCAAGAGGATCTAACTCAACAAAAACATTATTATCAACAGTAAAACGACGTACAAACACTAAATTTTTGAAGAGTTCTGAGGTATGAAGGACATTATTTAAATGCAAGGGAGGGTGAGGGGGAGAAAGCAATTTTTTTTAAAACCACAAATCGAAATTTGTTGACCACTACCAACATTTATATTACAATTAATGCTCATATTAAAATAAGGTGAGAGTGAACCTCCATTGGTCTTCAAATAGAGCGTAGCGCCATTGTCCATGTACCAGTTCTCGACTGGTTAAGTGAGCGTCATTGTGAGCATAACAACCTCAATGTCAGTTGGAATATGGATAGATGTAGGTGCTTTAACGTTGTACGCTTGAGGACGCTGACCAATAGTCCCGGGTTGATGAGGAGTCATTCCACGACTCTGTTGCATCGGATACGGGCAAAGGGAACTGCCCAATGCATCCAAGGTTGCTGCCATTGTGGGCCCCACTGCCACAGTCCCCACCGTTGAGGATGCTGCTGGCGGTAGCCAGTGTTGGTGTGCCTGGCTGCTGTCCGCCATTATTGGTGTCGCCGACTTTCACTTTTCCATGGCCACCTCCTTTCCCGCCTTTATGACCAGATTTATTTCCATTCTTTTTGTTGTTATTAAAATTGCGACCATTACCTCCAGAAGATGAGTTGTTAGAATCGTCATCGGCCGCGGTTGTCATAAGGGTTTTGCCGGCTTGGGCTGCTACCGCCTCTGTTAGCTTCACTTTGCGTGTCTCCTCTAAGCAAAGGCGCGAACAACGTGAAAAGAAGGCAGAAGTTTTGCTTGTTGAAGGTATATCGCAACTTCTTCATAATTAGGATTAAGACCTGCAATCAGACGAAGAACAAGGCGGTTGTTTGAGACCAATGCTTCGACGTTTACAAGTTGGTTGGCGAAATTCTTCAATTCATGGCAGTAGGCAACCGCATTAGGGAAATTATCCATGTGAACGATATTAAATTGTTGCTCTAAATATACAGCACGGGAATTTTCATTGGCTTGAAAAATATCCCAAAGGCTATTCCATGCCTTCTCAGCCGTTGTGTCAGAGACGATGATGGTGCCGAGAAGATTACCCGAAATCGTTCCATAAATCCATTGAAAGACCATTGCATCCAATCGCCCTCATTCCTGCAATTCCCCATCGGTTTTTTCCTTGACTTAAGTGCTTTCCTTAGGTGGAGGAGGAGGAATAACGTCCTCGATCATCCGATCCACACAACAATGGATCTTGAAGAGTTTTGCCAAGTGAGAGTAATGACCCTTTTCCATCTCTAAAACAACGAGTACTGCAAACTTAATGTTTGTAAGAGTTATTGCGGGGTGGTTTTTATTAGCCATGGCAGGGAAGAGGGATGAACGAGAAAGGAGGAGGATAAAGAATATCAGGGAAGATAGAGAAGTAGAACGGTAGAAGTGGGGTTTAGAAGAGATTGGCTCTGATGCTATGTAAGAATTAATGGTTACTCATTTTCATTGATTTTGAACTTAAATATATAAGTGTCTATTACCAATCTTATGGCTACAAATTAAGTTAATAATTAGAAAAAATCTTTGACATCACAATCTAATAAAAACTAACCATTTATAAAAGATATACATGATCTTTTATAAATTAATAACGAGAAAAGAGTCACAGGTCCCTGTTTTTGATGTTGTTATACAAAAAGTCCCTGCAGAAATGAATTTATAAATTTGGTCCCTATTTTTCAAAAATAAAAAAACGCAAAGTGTCTTGCATTTTTCTGACAGAAAATGCAAGATAACTTGCACTTTTTTAATTTTGAAATATTTTTCAAAATTTTGAAAATTTTGAAAAGCGCAAGTTAACTTGCACTTTCTATCAGGAAAGTGAAAACTAGTTTGCGCTTTCTAATTTTGAAATATTTTTTGAAAATTTTGAAATTTTTTGAAAAGAGCAAGATAACTTGCGTTTTCACTTCTTTTGAAAATTTTAAAAATTTTGAAAAGCGCAAGATAACTTGCGCTTTCTAATTTTGAAATTTTTTTTGAAAATTTTAAAAATTTTGAAAAGCGCAAGTTAACTTGCGCTTTCTATCAGGAAAGCGCAAGCTAGTTTCCGCTTTCTGATTTTGAAAATTTTGAAATTTTAAAAAGCGCAAGCTAACTTGCGTTTTCTGATTTAGAAAAAACAGAGACTTAATTTACATACTTATTTCTATAGGGACTTTTCTTTTCTTGTAACACTATCAGAAATAGGAATCTTTCGTGCAAAGCCCCAATTAATAATCAAGGAATATGTTTGACATTACAATCTAATAATAACTTATCATTTATAAAAGATATACAATATTTTTTATAAGTTAATAATCAAGGAAGATCTATGACATTACAATCTAATAATAACTAACCATTTATAAAAGATATACAAGATCTTTTATAAATTAATAATCAGGGAAGATCTTTGACATTACAATCTAATAATAACATCTAATAATAACTAACCATTTATAAAACATATACATGATCTTTTATAAATTAATAGAATAATTTACATATTCTAATTATTTTATCCTTATCTAATATTTAGTAATTAATCATTAACAAATGCAGAAGAAATAGAATAAAATTCAGTATTATAGATTTTGTAGTATATCATTAAAATTAAAAAATTAATGCATAAGCTTTATAAAAGAAAATATATACATGCTAAGCATATGTGGCCTGGAGGCATATTGCATGTGCATATTCATCATCTGAGTTGAAAATTGTACAATACGTCGAATTGGTGGAATCTTTCAAAAAAATATACAAGAAATAACTAATTTCTGGCAATTAGAATGTCTTTCAATTTTTAGTAGATATATATAGTTAATGTTTTTATTATTCTACGGTTCAATAAGTTTTTTTCCTCTTTTAGCCCTCTAAAAGAACAACTGTTACTTTTATTTAAAAAGGCATTTTTATCTGCAGCCCATAACGAGCCTCTTTATAAATAATGAACGTTACGGTACGCGTTTTGCGCGTGATGTTAGCATGTGCTTTGTGTGTGAATTGTTCTTCTACAATTTATATATGATTAACACATTCAAGAGAAAATGATCTGCAAAAATATTCTGATATGTTTTTACGTGGAAATCAAGTGTAGTTAATTTAAATTTTTATTTTTAAGTTGCAACATTTAATTTTTTTATAATTTGAATTTTCTTTATATTATTAATTAATAAACAACGAATTTGTAAATGATGTTTATTTATTTAAGTATATTTATTTGTTAGACTCTATTGTTAAGCGTAGAAGGATAGTTTGAATTTGTAAAGAAATTTAACCGTTTTAACTTAGTTTGAATAGTTCGAGTCTAACCTAGAAATAATATGACATTTGAGTAGGATTTTACCGATGTTTTTTAAGTACTTGTACGTGAAATAATAGATAATAATTAAATCAGGAAAATAGGCACAAGGAAGAAGTTGTTAAAAAATTTAGTCTCACGGACAACAAGTTTGTTTTTTAGTCTGAAGGACACATTTTAGTGTAAATAGAAAATTATAGTTATAATTATCATTATGTGATTTACATTAGAAAGTGTCATTCAGCATAAAAAGGAAACTTCTTGTCCCTAAAACTAAATTTTTCTTCAAATTTTTTTTTGAGCCTAAAAACCCCTAATTAAATTATATATGAGTAAAAGATATAATGGAAAGTTCACGCTTCCAAACCAACTATTAATAAAGATTTTTCAAAGTGATGCATCTTTTATAGAATTGAAATATCAATGACCGGAAAAATCGAATTAGAAGTGATAAAATGGACAAGAAATTCTAGCAACACTCCTTTGTAATCCCTTTTCACAAAATGAAAAGTGCAGGTCCATAAATTAATGAACTACAAATTTAATGTATTATTACACTCTCTATCATTGGACCATTTTACTTTAAGAGTACAACTCCCCTATATTTATTGCTGTCATACCATATAGCTTTTAAAACTCTATAAATAGGCGTGCATATCAACGAGTGAAATAAACAACCCATCTCAAGTCTAAGTTTTTGCCTTGGATACAATATTTTCTAAATAATAGAGAATGGTTTTCTTTGAAGTTTTTCTTGGTTTACTTCTATTATTATTAATCATTTGTGGCTTTCTGTTGAAATTTAACAATCTTCGATTTAAAAAGAAAGCACTTCCTCATGGCACTATGGGTTGGCCATTGCTTGGAGAAACTTCAGAGTTTTTAAATCAGGGGCCAGATTTCATGAAAAATCAGAGATCAATGTAATATTGCTTTTTACATTATGATTTTATTATTTATTTTTCTGTAAGTACGCTGTTGTTCAAATTCATTCTGTTTATAATCCCTGTTTCATTGCTTTATTATGCATGTGTGCTACTATTTGAGATATTTAATTAGTCTACTGTTTTCGCATTATTAAGAAAAGCTGCCTCTTATAATATAAACTACTTTTGTCTTTTCAAGCCTTTTCTTTTCACCAAGTTTAGTTGCATGAATGATTCATTGTATTAACAGTGACTGTTGTTTCCTATACTTCAAAATTTGTTCCTCTGTGTTTCCTTTAAAAAAAAATTGCATATTAGTCTTAGTAATTGTGAATGGTGATCTGGGTGAACATTACTTTTTGCCAAGGAACTGGTATAAACAACTGCCACCCCAAATTTGCAGCGAAGCATTTTGCTTAATCACAATGCTAATCTCCTATTTGTTTTACAGGTACGGAAACCTGTTTAAGACACACATACTGGGTAGCCCAACTATTATATCAATGGATCCAAAGATCAATCAGTACATTTTAATGAATGAAGCAAAAGGGCTTGTTCCTGGATATCCACAATCAATGTTGGATATTTTAGGAAAATCCAATATTGCAGCTGTTACTGGTACTCTACACAAAGCCATGAGAAGTGCATTGCTCGGACTGATCGGTCCTGCAATGCTTAAAGATCGGGTCATTTCTCAAATCGATAAGTTCATGAGATCTCATGTTAGTGATTTCAGTGGTAAAGTAATTGATATCCAAGCGATTACCAAAAAGGTTAGCATAAATATTCATCTATCCTTGATTTTTAAATACGACTCGTAAATATTGTTTTATAACATTTATGTTTTTTTACATTACCAGATGTGGTTGCTCTCTGCTTTAAGGTTGATCTTTAATATTGAAAGTGGTTCAGTTTTAGAAGTTTTAGAATCAGAGATCAACAAAATGGTCACTGGAACTATCTCGCTTCCTGTCAATTTACCTGGAACAAACTATAATAGAGGAGTAAAAGTAATTATCATTTGCTCGACAAGTTTTTCTACCTTAGTTCTTGTACTGATAGTGAAAATTTCTCATCTACAGGCAAGGAAGAAGGTTGTAGGCATGCTTGAAAGATTAATTGAGGAGAGAAGAGCTATAAACAAAAGTAGGAGAAATGATATGCTGGATGCATTGCTGTTTAATAATGATGGAACTAATTCAGATCTTAATGATGAACAACTCATTGACTTGTTGATCACATTCGTTTATTCTGGATACGAGACTGTGTCGACTACTTCAATGATGGCTATCAAGTATCTTCATGACAACCCAAATGCCCTAAAGGAATTATTGGTGGGTTAAAACAATGAGAAATATTTTACGCTTTGTCAATATGAATATTTACTATTTGGGCACTATAACTATACACATGATTCCCCAACTCGTATGTTAAATTACAGAAAGAGCTTCTAGAGATTAAACAGAGGAAACAAGCCGATGATCAAATTGATTGGGAAGACTACAAGTCAATGACATTCACTCGAGCTGTGATTCTTGAGACCACGAGATTAGCCACCATTGTTAACGGAGTGCTGAGAAAAACAACAAATGATATGGAATTTAAAGGTACTCTATACTCTGAAACAATGTTATCCATATTTATACAGACAATGCTTAAGAAAGCATGCTTAGTTTATTTTTACCATACAGGATATAGAATTCCAAAAGGGTGGAAAATGTATGTATACACCAGAGAGCTAAACTATGATCCATTCTTGTACGAAGATCCTCTGGTTTTTGATCCGTGGAGATGGCTGGTGAGCAAGCTAAATATTATTTATGGATTCAAAATTTAGTATGTAGTTTGTTGCTATTATAGTTTTTTCTTCAGTTAATTGGATTATGTTGAATGTATAGGGTAAAAACAATGAGTCACATACGTATTATCTAGCATTTGGAGGAGGAAGCAGAGCCTGCCCAGGAAAAGAAATGGGGATAGCAGAAATATCACTTTTTCTGTACCATTTTGTAACCAAGTACAGGTAACTCTTAAATTTGTATTTGTGAATTTATTTATTATGTAATAGTTTTTTTCTGGTCACATATAAATACTAGGTTTACAACCAAATAACATTTGAGAATTATAATTTTGCAGGTGGGAAGAAGTTGGAGGAGAGAAGCTGTTGAAGTTTCCAAGGGTTGAAGCACCAAATGGGTTCCATATCAGGGTGTGTGATAGATGAATTTGTTGGGAAGAGGAATAAATATTTAATAGTAGATATGATTACTGACAAATGCTTCGGGGATTATGTCTCTTTTCTGTGTTATAGTAAATGATTTTATATAAATATTACTTTAAATGTTGGGTTTAAGAATGTTCCAAACGACGTAATGAGTTCTCTCTCCTTCCTATTACTTTAAATCTGTTTTATACCAAGTGTTATTACATCTTATAGTAGGTATATTTCTCAGAATTGATAACGAATCTAAGAGTGCGTTTAATGTTTAGCGAAATGGGTGTGGAAAAGGTAATTTTTGAAGGGACACAGAAGGTGGAAAATTATTTGTATTTATATGCATTTTGTTCAAATTTATTTTTAGTTAAATGTTATTAACGGATATAAATTGTAAATTAATTAGGAAATTGAAAAATATGGTACATTGCATAATAAACATGCACTGCAATAAAAATTCCACTCACAACCCTTTCGTTTTTTTAATGTAGTGTGTGTTTATTATGCAATGTACCAATGCACACCAATATATCTAGAATGTGATAAATATGATACATATGTTGGATTTAACTACATTGTGTTTCATTGGTTGTGATTGTGTTTTGATAAATACAGAAATAGTGTACATGGTTTATTTAGCTCTAAAGTTGTTCAAATAAAATCAATAATTTATTTAATGATAAATAAATGTTTATTTAATGTTGGGTTTATAATATATAATATAATATGTGTATCATATACATATATGTGTACACGTGCAACATAAATAGTGTACATGGTTTATAACGACCTATAAGTTTATTACTTTAATAAATTATATTTATTTTTAAAATATTCAAATATAAGTTTTTTTTAACATAAAATATGATGTTTTGAACAATAAATAAGAATGATAAACTTATTTTGAATAAGCATCTACAAAAATATATACATTGGAAAAGAATCGATAAAATAACAGAAAATCGTTTTATCGATAAACAGCTCTATAATCAGAAGTCGCGTACGAGACTGGATATATACACTTATTAATTCATATATGTAAGAATATGAAATAAAATTATTTATTTTATTTTTGAAAATAAAATGTATTTATGACATCATCAATAATGTCATCATATTTAATAATTAATTAATGGATTTAAATTGAGATTTAATGATTTAATAATCATTATAATTATGCAAACAATTGTTTTAAAATAATAATAATTCATTTTAATTAGTTATATAGTGAAAATAAATCATTTATAATAGTTGGGTAAAAGATATATACTTGATTTAAAAACATAAGAAAATTCATAACGATTTATCGATATAACAACACTTTTTATAAACAATTGTTTGATATTAATTTAAATGATTTTATTATTCAAATAAGATCATTTTAGTTAATTAATAATGATGAGAAATTAGTTTTCGAATTTTGTTTACATTTATATATCATTTAATTTATAAGTGAAAATGTGATCGGGAATCGGCTTTCCGATTTTCAACGGTTTAACAAACGAAAGTCGTTCAAAGTTGTTGCAACATTGTTTATATATCTTGTGCACATATATAATACACACATACACACTCTAACATATACATACACCCATACACACACACACCACATAATATACATTTATATATACATATATGGTAAAAATGTCTAAGATATGCAATTTGGTGAAATGGTGTTTCCAATGGAGGTGAGTAAAGGGTAAGAACCTATCATTAGAAGGTGAACAACCGGAGACGTTTGCCAATATCCCTATGGTGAAAAAGGAGGAATCCCGCTTGATGAAGGGATAACAACTAATTAGATAGCGAATGAGAACTTTGACAAAAGTTTACAAAAAATATTTCGCATTCAAACATTATAATTTAAATTCATAATTAAATTTAGTCTTTGATATTTAATGATAGTTATAATAACTTTTATGTCATATTATTTTAATAAATGCAAACTTTTTATAAAAACCTGTATTTGATATACATATAACGTCACGAGTTTGAATCATAATGCTGACAAAAGTATCTTTTTGTTTGTTATTAGAAAAAATTGGTACATTAATAAAGTCATGGGTTCGAATCCTACCTCTAACCTAAATTTTTATCTCTGTTTTCAATGTTTTTGATCTATTTGCTTATTATAGTATTAATATCATTAAGTATCTTTGTGAAACTATTTATTAATCACAAATTTGTTTTACATTCATACTTGTAAACTTTAGCAATTGCATATAATATCATAAAATCAATTGGTAATGTGAAGGATGGTCTCTTAGTATTTATGAATGATTTATATTGTACTTCTCACTAGATTGCTTGATTTTTGGTGAAGTCGATAGTGAGTGGATAAAGATCGCCTGTGCTATTACATCTCATTAGATGCATCCCCGTCTGAAGTTCCTTCATAGAAAATCCAAGAGGATCTAACTCAACAAAAACATTATTATCAACAGTAAAACGACGTACATGCACTAAATTTTTGAAGAGTTCTGAGGTATGCAGGACATTATTTAAATGCAAGGAAGGGTGAGGGGGAGAAAGCGATTTTTTTTAAAACCACAAATCAGAATTTGTTGACCACTACCAACAATTATATTACGATTAATGTTCATATTAATATAAGGTGAGAGTGAACCTCCATTGGTCTTCAAATGAGACGTAGCGTCGTTGTCCATGTACCAGTTTTCGACTGGTTGACTGAGCATCATTGTGAGCATAACAACCTCAATGTCAGTTGGAACATGGATAGATGGAGATGATTGAACGTTGTACGCTTGAGGACGCTGACCAAGAGTCCGGGGTTGACGAGGAGTCATTCCACGACTCTGTTACATCAGATACGAGCAAGGGGGACTGCCCAGTACATCCAAGGTTGCTGCCATTGTGGCCCCACTGCCACGGTCCCCACCACTGAGGATGCTGGTGGTGGTAGCCACTGTTGGTGCGACTGGGCTGCTGTCCGCCATTATTGGTGTCGCCGCCTTTCACTTTTCCACAGCCACCTCCTTTCCCGCCTTTATGACCAAATTTTTTGCCATTCTTTTTGTTGTTATTAAAATTGCGACCATTACCTTCAGAAGATGAGTTGTTAGAATCGTCATCAACCGCGGTTGTCACAAGGGCTGTGCCGGCTTGGGCTGCTGCCGTCTCTATCTGCTTCGCTTTGTGTGTCTCCTCTTAGCAAAGGCGCGAACAACGTGAAAAAGAGGCAGAAGTTTTGCTTGTTGAAGGTATATCGCAACTCCTTCATAATTAGGATTAAGACCAACAATCAGACAAAGAACAAGGCGTTTGTTTGAGACCAGTGCTTCGACGTTTGCAAGTTGGTCAGCGAAAATTTTCAATTCATGGCAGTAGGCATCCGCGTTAGGGAAATTATCCATGTGAACGGTATTAAATTGTTGCTCTAAATATACAGCACGGGAATTTTCATTGGCTTGAAAAATATCCCAAAGGCTATTCCATGCCTTCTCAGCCGTTGTGTCAGAGACGATGATGGTGCCAAGAAGATCACCCGAAATCGTTCCATAAATCCATTGAAAGACCATTGCATCCAATCGCCCCCATTCGTCCAATTCTTTATTAGTCTTTTCCTTTACTTCGCTGCCTTCCTTGAGTGGAGGAGGAGGAATAATGTCATCGATCATCCGATCCACACATTAATGGATCTTGAAGAGTTCTGCCTAGTGAGAGTAATGACCCTTTTTCATCTCTAAAACAACGAGTACTGCAAACTTAATGTTTGTGAGAGTTGTTGCGGGGTGATTCTTACCAGTCAGAAAGGAGGAGGATGAAGAATATCAAGGAAGATAGAGAAGGAGAATGGTAAACTAGGGTTTAGAAGAGATTGGCTCTGATACTATGTAAGAATTAATGGTTTTCCATATTCATTGATTTTGAACTTAAATATATAAGTGTCTATTGTCAATCTTATGGCTACAAATTAGGCTAATAATCAGAAAAAATCTTTGACATCACAATCTAATAAAAACTAACCATTTATAAAAGATATACATGATCTTTTATAAATTAATAATCAAGGAATATTTTTGACATTATAATCTAATAATAACTTACCATTTATAAAAGATATACAATATTTTTTATAAGTTAATAATCATGGAAAATCTATGACATTACAATCTAATAATAACTAACCACTTATAAAAGATATACAAAATCTTTTATAAATTAATAATTAGGGAAGATCTTTGACATTACAATCTAATAATAACATCTAATAATAACTAACCATTTATAAAAGATATACATGATCTTTTATAAATTAATAGAATAATTTACATATTCTATCCTTATCTAATATTTAGTAATTAATTATTAACAAATGCAGAAGAAATAGAATAAAATTCAGTATTATAGATTTTGTAGTATATCATTAAAATAAAAAAATTAATGCATAAGCTTTATAAAAAAATATATGTATACATGCTAAACATATATGGCTCGGAGGAAGATTGCATGTGCATATTCATCATCCGAGTTGAAAATTGTACAATACGTCGAATTGGTGGAACTTTCAAAAAAATATACAAGAAATAACTAATTTATGGCAATTAGATTTTGTCTTTCAATTTTTAGTAGATATACATAGTTAATGTTTTTATTATTCTACGATTCAATAAGTTTTTTTTCCCCTTTTACCCCTTTGAAATAAAAACTGTTACTTTTATTTAAAAAAAGGCATTTTTATCTGCAGCCTCTAACGAGCCTCTTTATAAATAATGAGCGTTACGGCACGCGCTTTGCGCGTGATGATGGTATGTGTTTTGCGTGTGAATTGCTCTTCTACAATTTATATATGATTAACACATTCAAGAGGAAATGATCTGCAAAAATATCCTGACATGTTTTTACGTGGAAATCAAGTGTAGTTAATTTAAATTTTTATTTTTAAGTTGCAACATTTAATTTATTTTTTTTAATTTGATTTTCTTTATAGTATTAATTAATAAAGAACGAATTTGTAAATGATGTTTATTTGTTTAAGTATATTTATTTGTTAGATCCTATTCTTAAGCGTAGAGTGATAGTTCGAATTTGTAAAGAAATTTAACCGTTTTAACTTAGTTTGAATAGTTCCAGTCTAACCTAGAAATAATATGAATAGTATCTGCATTTGAGTAGAAGTTTAACGATTCTTTTTAGGTACTTTTACGTGAAATAATAGATAATAATTAAATGGGGAAATTAATTTAAAGGACAAAGATTTGTATATTTTTTGCCTCAAGGACACAACCTCAATATTTTTACCATAAAGACAAAAATTCTCCTAAAAATTATTCATAAGGACAAATATTTTCCAAAATTGTTCATAAGGACAACAAAACTGCTACCAAGCTAAAACTGATACCTAAAAACTGCTACCGATAACTACAAACTGATATCTAAAAACTGCTATCAATGACTAAAAACTGATACCTAAAGAAGGTTGTCCTTCAGGATAAAATATTGAAGGTCTGTACTTGAGAAAAAAAACGCTGAAATTTTTTGTCCTTGACAATAATTTCCTGTAATTAAATTATATATGAGTAAAAGGTATATTGGGAAGTTCACGGTCGGACAAAAGTTTACGCTTCCAAACCAACTATTAATAAAGATTTTTCAAAATGATGCATCTTTTATAGAATTGAAATATCAATGACTGAAAAAATTCAATTAGAAGTGATAAAATGGACAAGAAATACTAGCAACACTCCTTTGTAATCCCTTTTCACAAAATGGAAAGTGCAGGTCCATAAATTAATGAACTACAAATTTAATGTATTATTACACTCGATCTCTATCATTGTACCATTTTAACCATTTTACTTTAAGAGTACAACTCCCCTATATTTATTGCTGTCATACCATATAGCTTTTAAAACTCTATAAATAGGCGTGCATATCAACGAGTGAAATAAACAACCCATCTCAAGTCTAAGTTTTTGCCTTGATACAATATTTTCTAAATAATACAGAATGGTTTTCTTTGAAGTTTTTCTTGGTTTACTCCTATTATTATTAATCATTTGTGGCTTTCTGTTGAAATTTAACAATCTTCGATTTAAAAAGAAAGCACTTCCTCATGGCACTATGGGTTGGCCATTGCTTGGAGAAACTTTAGAGTTTTTAAATCAGGGGCCAGATTTCATGAAAAATCAGAGAACAATGTAATATTGCTTTTTACATTTTGATTTTATTATTTATTTTTCTGTAAGCACGCTGTTGTTCAAATTCATTCTGTTTATAACCCCTGTTTCATTGCTTTATTATGCATGTGTGCTACTATTTGAGATATTTAATTTGTTTACTGCTTTCGCATTATTAAGAAAAGCTACCTCTTATAATATAAACTACTTTTGTCTTTTCAAGCCTTTTCTTTTCACTAAGTTTAGTTGCATGAATGATTCATTGTATAAACAGTGACTGTTGTTTCCTATACTTTAAAATTTGTTCCTCTGTGTTTCCTTTAAAAAAAATTGCATATTAGTTTTAGTAATTGTGAATGGTGATCTGGGTGAACATTACTTTTTGCCAAGTAACTGGTATAAACAACTGCCATCCCAAATTTGCAATGAAGCATTTTGCTTAGTCACAATGCTAATCTCCTATTTGTTTTACAGGTACGGAAACCTGTTTAAGACGCACATACTGGCTAGCCCAACTATCATATCAATGGATCCAAAGATCAATCAGTACATTTTAATGAATGAAGCAAAAGGGCTTGTTCCTGGATATCCACAATCAATGTTGGATATTTTAGGAAAATCCAATATTGCAGCTGTTACTGGTACTCTACACAAAGCCATGAGAAGTGCATTGCTTGGACTGATCGGTCCTGCAATGCTTAAAGATCGGGTCATTTCTCAGATCGATAAGTTCATGAGATCTCATGTTAGTGATTTCAGTGGTAAAGTAATTGATATCCAAGCGATTACCAAACAGGTTAGCATAAATATTCATCTATCCTTGATTTTTAAATACGACTCGTAAATATTGTTTTATAACATTAATGTTTTCTTTACATTACCAGATGTGGTTGCTCTCTGCTTTAAGGTTGATCTTTAATATTGAAAGTGGTTCAGTTTTAGAAGTTTTAGAATCAGAGATCAACAAACTGGTCACTGGAACTATCTCGCTTCCTGTCAATTTACCTGGAACAAACTATAATAGAGGAGTAAAAGTAATTATCATTTGCTCGACAAGTTTTTCTACCTTTAGTTCTTGTACTGATAGTGAAAATTTCTCATCTACAGGCAAGGAAGAAGGTTGTAGGCATGCTTGAAAGATTAATTGAGGAGAGAAGAGCTATAAACAAAAGTAGGAGAAATGATATGCTGGATGCATTGCTGTTTAATAATGATGGAACTAATTCAGATATTAATGATGAACAACTCATTGACTTGTTGATCACATTCGTTTATTCTGGATACGAGACTGTGTCGACTACTTCAATGATGGCTATCAAGTATCTTCATGACAACCCAAATGCCCTAAAGGAATTATTGGTGGGTTAAAACAATGGGAAACATTTTACGCTTTGTCAATATGAATATTTACTATTTGGGCACTATAACTATACACATGATTCCCCAACTCGTATGTTAAATTACAGAAAGAGCTTCTGGAGATTAAACAGAGGAAACAAGCCAATGATCAAATTGATTGGGAAGACTACAAGTCAATGACATTCACTCGAGCTGTGATTCTTGAGACCACGAGATTGGCCACCATTGTTAATGGAGTCCTGAGAAAAACAACAAATGATATGGAATTTAAAGGTACTATATACTCTGAAACAATGTTATCCGTATTTATACAGAAAATGCTTAAGAAAGCATGATTACTTTATTTCTACCATACAGGATATAGAATTCCAAAAGGGTGGAAAATGTATGTTTACACCAGAGAGCTAAACTTTGATCCATTCTTGTACGAAGATCCTCTGGTTTTTGATCCGTGGAGATGGCTGGTGAGCAAGCTAAATGTTATTTATGGATTCAAATTTAGTATGTAGTTTGTTGCTATTATAGTTTTTTCTTCAGTTAATTGGATTATGTTGAATGTATAGGGTAAAAACAATGAGTCACATACGTATTATCTAGCATTTGGAGGAGGAAGCAGAGCCTGCCCAGGAAAAGAAATGGGGATAGCAGAAATATCACTTTTTCTGTACCATTTTGTAACTAAGTACAGGTAATTCTTAAATTTGTATTTGTGAATTTATTTATTATGTAATAGTTTTTTTTCCGGTCACATATAAATCCTAGGTTTACAAGCAAATAATATTTGAGGATTATAATTTTGCAGGTGGGAAGAAGTTGGAGGAGAGAAGCTGTTGAAGTTTCCAAGGGTTGAAGCACCAAATGGGTTCCATATTAGGGTGTGTGATAGATGAATTTGTTGGGAAGAAGAATAAATATTTAATAGTAGATATGATTACTGACAAATGCTTCGGGGATTATGTCTCTTTTCTGTGTTATAGTAAATGATTTTATATAAATATTACTTTAAATGTTGGGTTTAAGAATGTTCCAAACGACTTAATGAGTTCTCTCTCCTTCCTATTATCCCTAACCTGTTGTGCCTGGTAAAATCTGTTTTATACCAAGTGTTATTACATCTTATAGTAGGTATATTTCTCAGAATTGATAACGAATCTAAGAGTGCGTTTAATGTTTAGCGAAATGGGTGTGGAAAAGGAAAATTTTGAAGGGACACAGAAGGTGGAGAATTATTTGTATTTATATGCATTTTGTTCAAATTTATTTTTAGTTAAATGTTATTAACGGATATAAATTGTAAATTAATTAGAAAATTGAAAAATATGGTACATTGCATAAACATGCACTGCAATAATAAAAAAAGATACATGCAAACAAAATAAAATTTCACTCACAACCCATTTTTTTTTATAATGTAGCTAGTGTGTGTTTATTATGCAATGTACCACAATGCATAACAATATATCTAGAATGTGATAAATAAGATACATATGTTGGATTTAACTACGTTGTGTTTCATTGGTTGTGATTGTCTTTTGATAAGTACAGAAATAGTGTACATGGTTTATTTAGCTCTAAAGTTGTTCAGATAAAATCAATAATTTATTCAATTATAAATAAATGTTTATTTAATGTTGGGTTTATAATATATTATATAATATGTGTGTCATATACATATATGTGTTCTCGTGCAACATAAATAGTGTACATGGTTTATAACGACCTATAAGTTTTTAATAAATTATATTTATTTTTAAAATATTCAAATATAAGTTTTTTTAACATAAATTATGATGTTTTGAACAATAAATAAGAATGATACTTATTTTGAATAAGTATCTACAAAAATATATACATTGGAAAAGTATCAATATAATAACAGAAAATTGTTTTATCGATAAACAGCTCTATAATCAACAGAAGTCGCGTACAGGACTGAATATATACACTTATTAATCCATATATGTAAGAATATGAAATAAAATTATTTATTTTATTTTTGAAAATAAAATGTATTTTGACATCATCAATAATGTCATCATATTTAATAATTAATTAATGAATTTAAATTGAGATTTAATGATTTAATAATCATTATAATTATGCAAACAATTGTTTTAAAATAATAATAATTCATTTTAATTAGTTATATAGTGAAAATAAATCATTTATAATAGTTGGGTAAAAGATATATACTTGATTTAAAAACATAAGAAAATTCAAAACGATTTATCGATATAACAACACTTTTTATAAACAATTGTTTGATATTAATTTAAATGATTTTATAATTCAAATAAGATCATTTTAGTTAATTAATAATGATGAGAAATTAGTTTTCGAATTTTGTTTACATTTATATGTCATTTAATTTATAAGTGAAAATATAATCAGGGATTGACTTTTCGATTTTCAACGGTTTAACAAACGAAAGTCGTTCAAAGTTGTTACAACATTGTTTATATATCTTGTGCACATATATAATACACACATACACACTCTAACATATACATACACCCACACACACACATAACACATAATATACATTTATATATACATATATGGTAAAAATGTCTAAGATATTTTAGAAAACTTCATCCTTACGCTATGCAAAGTCAATGCACCTTCCATGAAGTGAAGTGATGGAGGCACATGGGGAGGGGAAAGTAACGTGTGATGATGATGGGGAGGAGGTGGAAAGTTGAGATGTGATGGCTAAGGGAAAAATATCATCACATTTTACAACTTTTTACCTATAAATACAAGGCCTCACCTTCACAATTCTACACACATTCTTCTTCATCTCCTTCTTCTTTCCTAAGCTTTCTAATGGCTTCTTTATACAAGAAAGTTATGGCAAAATTTATAGTCAAAAGGAAATTAATTATATACACATACATACAAGGTCGAATCACCTCAAAACACTAGCCAATCACCTCCTCCACCCTTCTACAACTCACGACTACCCTCCATCACCATCCAAGGCCGAGCACCACCACTCCAAAGGTTAAGGCCGAGAGCATCAAAGAAGAAGGAGCAAGTTCGAGTAGCTCCGGAGCAAGGAAAAAGTAACGACCCGTAAATTTCAACTGTTTTAAATAACGTAGTTAGTTAAAATTTTGTGAAATTTCAAACGATAAAATTTTAAAATAAAAATTTGATATTTGGAATGCGGCTAGTTAAACATAGCAACCGGTAAATTTTCGTCCGAAAATACGAAAGTTTATTTTGCGCGTAAATTTACTTCCATTCAATCAGTTAAAAAGTAATGAAAATAAAATGTTTTCGAAACCTAAATATTTTTACATAGAAAAATTCTAAACCATCTTCTGAGCAAGATGTCAGTTTGTCAATTTTCCAAATTCGGACATCTTTGGCTCCGTCGATCTTATTTTTCAGTGTTTTTCTTGCATTTTTCCGCTATTAGAAAATTCGAATTTTTATAATTCAAATCGTACCACTGATATCCGTATACCGTTTTGATCGTCTCGTCGTGCTGATCTCTACGATATATTCGATTGTTAAATTCGGAGTTCGGTGTACGTTGCACTTTGCGAAACAGTTATCCGTATCGGTACCGTTTATAAATCTTTTAGGTTCTGTTTCAATTGTCCTGGAGAAAATAAATAGTCGTTTGCTTTTAATATAATTACTTCATTTAACAGTAGGCTGTTGCTCTTCCCTAGGTTGGATATTTATGTAGATTCTCCGAATTCATGCGTGACTTCTAGTTTTCTCACCCGTTCACTTTTCATTGTTGTCTGTGGTGTATATTTCATTTGAAATTGCAAGTAGCACTATTCTCTTCTCTTCTGCCACTTTAGTTCTAACTCTAAACAAAAAACGTACCTGCTTCCTTCAATTCAACTCACCTCCTTTCAAAAGCTAATCCACTTTCACCAAGGCCACATCCATCATCATCCCACTCGCCTGGACAACCGCGCAAGCCACCTCGGCCGACGTCTCGTAAACCCATCCTCCCGTGCCTAGCACCCCACCACCGGCCTCCTTCCCCGCCTCTTGTCACCACTGTCGTAGGCGAACGGCTCCATCACCACTGACCGTCCCCACGCCGCCTACCAGCCGTACCGAAACCCATACTCGCTTCCACCTCCGCTGCGTTGCCACCACGCGCACGTCACCATGCCCTTCACCATGAACCCCAAGCCTCCGCCCGCAGTCCGCGCCTGCTGCATCACCCGAGCCCCTCCACACAGCAAACTTCCCCTTCACGGCAACCCACCAAGCAGCTCCATGCTCCCTTCAAATTGCCGCACCTACCCACGTGACCACCTCCGAGCCCTCCATGCCTCACTGGCCACGTTTTCCCTAAGTTTTCCCCTCCACGTCACATCTTCCCTCCGCCGAAGAGCAGCAAACCCGAGCACCATGCCGATCTGGCCTTCCACCCTCCCTCAAATCACTTCGGCCAGGCGTGCGCACTTCCATCTTCTTCAAACCTCTGCTGCGCGACCCTCTTTTCCAACCACCAACTCTGTCTTGACAGTCGAGCATGGTATAGATCTAGTGACTTATTATATCTTTTCAAAACGTTTTATAATTTGTATTAGAATTTGAGTCTACATGAAAGAAAAGCTTGCATACATATTTTATTTGAGTCTGCATCTACATCTAAATTTTTGATAAATATATTTTGTGTTTATATATATGGAAGGAAGTTTATATAAAGTCATATATTTGTTAAACTGTTATATTATAAGGCTACGCATATACTCGTATATATATGGGTTTAGTAATAATAATAACAAAGTAAATTACATTAACTTTTCAATAGATATTGTGTCTGTATGTATATATTAGTCTATACATTGATTTCGTCAGTTATATGTTGTTATAGAAGTTGCATATATAGGCCAGTTTATATGTATAAGTATGAACGTTTGTTTTATATGTCAGTAATTTACACATGTTCTGTTTAGTGTATATACAAGTCTATTTGTATATATATGATATGTTGATATAATTACATTTCAATAAAGTGAGTACGTATGTTTACATATTAGTTTAAAGGCCAATTCTATTGGAGCTTGAAAAAGGACAGTATACAGTTGGTATGTATAGGTATATATGAATTGCCATCTTGTTTATTCTTCCTCAGTTTTGATTGCAATAGCTGTTGGCTGTTGCATGTTACATATGTGTACTGCAAAGTGGAAATATTTCACATATATTATATTTTTAAGCTGTGGCCAATCGTTCTATTTTTAGATTTAAGGGTACGCACTAATATAAAAACATGTTATGTGCGAGTCTGTAGATTTTGGTTTAAGGTTTATGCGTGTTTCGTGTTATAACATATACGTTAATATGATAGTTAATTTTTATAAGTATGTGTTGCGAAAAAAGTTGTATATGTTTATTTTAAAAAGTGACTTTCGCATATGTATATTTAAGAGCAGCCGAGTCTCCTCCCTAACTGTATTAGACGTATACCATATTATATTATATATATTTTTATTCCAGTTTCAGTGTATGTACACTGCTTATATATTTTATATGTTTGATTTCAATGTGTGTATATATATATATATATTTAAATTTAAGATTTGTTTAAAATGTATATATATTCAAAATTGAATATTGAATTTAAGTAAAATAATAATATAATATACATCTCGTCTAAATTTTTAAATCAAGCTAATTTGATTCCGTCAATTTCTGTTTATCAGCTTTGATCATCAAATTCGTGCCATCTCACTTTGCTTTGGAATTCGCGATTGGATTCGTAATTTACTCCATTATCAAATTCCTCTAGCCTCGAAAGGTGAGCACTCACTCACGATTAACGTTCTTTTATTTATTAAATTTGATTTCAATTGAAACGACAATTGAAATATGCTGCTATTAGTTAATTACACTGTTATATATGCTATTACCTGTATCAGTTCACCTGTGACATCTGACACTATTATCTGTTAATTATTTATGCGATGATAATACAGTTTGGCTGATAATTGATTGATTGTTGATGTTTATATTGGACGTTAAATTGTTAATGTTAAAATGATAAATAGTATGAAATTGAACTTGATGTAGGATAGTTAAATGTTAAATTTGATTAACTGACATTTGTATAATATGACCCCTTTAACTGTTGAATTTATTGACACGTAGGATTTGTTTAATTACACTTTGAACCACTGAATGTATGTTGTTAAATTGATGATGTATGAAATTTGAAATTGGACGACAAGTGAAGAATCGTAATGTAATAATCTTTAATCTACATGAAATGATAGTGTAGATTCTAGAAATAATTATATTAATTCGTACAAATAACAATGCGAATTAATACGGTTATTTCGGGATTATTTGAATTGATTATTGGATTGTTATTGTTTGTTGTTATTGCTTGTTTATTTACTTTGACACCATCCCAGTTATCACACTGCAAGTTCCCTTTACTATGCTTTGATTTTGAATTGAATTGGAATCGGGTTGAAATGATAAATACCCAAATTGAACTTTGACCTAGGATAGGAAATTAAATAAAACCCGATTGGTCAATAATTTGATTTAAAAATAAAACGAAGATTTTATTTGAATAAATAATATGGTTTTGAAATGAAGTTGAAATTTGAATTTTGATGAAAGGAAAATGTTAATATTTAATAATCTGAAACAAAATATTAAAAATGTAATTGATGGAAAAATGTTGTTAAATTTGAGAAATGAATGAATTAAGTTTGAAATGATTAAATAATTAAGTTTGAAAATATAATTAAGTTTGAAATTATTAAACTTTGAAATGATTTAATAATTAAGTTTGAAATTATAATTAAGTTTGAAATTATTAAACTTTGAAATGATTTAATAATTAAGTTTGAAATTATAATTGAGTTTGAAATTATTAAACTTTGAAATTATTTAATAATTAAGTTTTGAATTATTTAATAATTAAATAAGATTGAATTATTTAATGATTAAATTGAATTGAATTCTTTAATAAGTAAAATTGAACTTTTGAATAAGTGAATTTTTCTTCATAAATGATTGAAATTGAGTTTCTTTATTTATTAGGTTTTGGAAAATTATTTAAGAAAGTAAATAAGTGAAATTGAATTTCTTTAACAAGAAATGAAAATGTGATATTTTTGGAATCAATGTAAGACTTGTAATTGAAAGAATTGATTTGACGAATTTAATTTAATTCAAAAGTGTAAGTTGATTTAATGAAGTTGAACTTAAGAAATTGATTTAATGAATTGGAAATTTAATAGAAATTGTTTTGAATGATAAAGTAACTTAACGAATATTGAATGAAATCGATAAATGAGTTTAAATTGATTCGAATGTTAAATAAAATTTATTTAAATGATTTCGGAATGAAACTTATATACGAACTTGAATCCAAATTTGAATTGTTTTAAATAATTTGAATTTGATTTATAAGATTTTGAAATGGTAAATTGGAAGTTTTGAAACGAAAATTTTGGAAATTGATTTCGAAAGACAAATGAAATATTGATTTACGAATCGAAATTAAAATTGAAATTGATTTGGTTTTGAAATAAATAAACGACCAATCGGTGTAATAATTACGAAAGTTATTAAAGAGACCGGGATCGGTAATGGATATACTCTCTATCTAAACCGAAACCACTTTAATAACTATGCGTGGAGTGATGATCCAGAATGAAGTGGTTGGAATGATGTACGTGATGACTGAAGAAAGAGAACGATAATGGATAGCCTTGACACTTGTGTCAAATTGGAAATGACTAAAACAGGAGCTGTGCCGGGCCAATGGAGGGTTAGCTACCTCAAGTGGACACACTTCTTCGAACTACTTATACTTGTTGTCGATTGGTGCACCCTTGATTTTGGGAGTGTTGTTTCACGGTGTTGCGGGCGCTGCGGCGTTGCGTTCTCACCAGTCCGGATCAGGCGAACGGTAGTATCACTACCTTGGGTATTGCCTCATGTGCCTTGTCATACTTGTATTCCATTTATGCGCGACCACTACGATTTTGATTTGTACCTTTAGTATATGGATTGCCCTCTGGTGACTTCCGGTTTTGGGGAAACTACGGTCTTGTATATGCTTTTGGAAATAAAAATGTGTTAAGTGTGGAATGGGCCATGACTTAACGCTATTTTGATATCTTTATATTACTGATAGACATTATCTACTTATCGTACACTACTACATAGTAGATAGTTTAACGAATCCTTAAAGGATGGTTATTCCAAACATCCTTTGAGTTACTTGTATTTCAATTGCTATTTCACTTGAGTTGGATTTATTAATATAAGAATGTTAATCCTGACTCGAGTGTCTTGTGTTTTGCTTTACGCTCGGGTCAGACTGAGTGATCCAGTATTCGAGACTCACCTTTGGAGTTGGAGCTTTGCTTGAAGATCCAGCCATCTATTCTACTTTCAGTATTCGATGATTCCAGTGATGTATTCTGATTTGTATCTGATGTATCGTATTACTCTTTTGTTGTAAACTCTGATGTATTTTATATATTCATATAGTAGCTTCATGAACTACTATCTCTTTTATTTCCGCTGCACTTATTACTCCGTGTCTGTGATCTGTGATGATTTTATTTACCGTATATGTTCAGTTTTGCCAAATTTAAATTAACAACGCGGTATTTTGAGCAATTCAACTCCGGCATGAGTGTCTACCTATACACTTATAATGGATGCGAATGGTCCAAAATTCTGGGTCGTTACAGTTGGTATCAGAGCTTTGGTAGCTCTAGGCAAAACTCAACACATAGGGTAAATGTATTTACAGAATCACTCTCATTCGAGTTTCAATCTCTTCCTTTGACTCAATTCCTTTGAATTTTTGGAACGTTCTCCTCGGTTCCGAAATTCATTCGTGTCCTCCACTATTCGTCTTCTTTCAATTCTGGAGCACCCCATAACTCCATTTTGAATGATATCTATAATAGGTCGGCGGTCTCGCCAATCCTCGAATGATTCGTAAAGGAGCAAAACTCTTTATAATAGGCATCAATTTACCGGAGATTTATGTATCCTCGGTTTACGATGCTATCTATTCCCTGCTATACCTGAATTCCATAATTGAGATCGAGTGTTGATTTACCTCGGAATTCAACATCGATCTTATTCTTGAAGTTACGGACGACCCGGTTAAGGTTGCCCGTGAATTAAATGAACTCATCCATCTCCCGATTGTGGTAATTGAATTATCTTATCTTCTGTTTCAAACTTATTTTCGAATCAAAATTCTCTTTGATTTGAGTCATCAAATTTGAATCCCTATACTTATTTTGAAATCCATCCTTGTATCGTCGTGCGAGGTAGTGCATTTGTTATTAATATAAAAATGTTTCTTTATTGTGTTGTTTGAGTTGTTGATGTTGATTTGGGTTTTCGATCGATTCGTCTGATCAACGCTATCGATAGGATTTCCAAAACACTTGAACAGAGCAAACTGACACAATGGTATTTTCAAATTTGGTAAATGAAATAATTTTGTATGATTATATTATAGATATATAAGTAAAATTTTCTGAAAAAAAGAAGTAGAGGTAAATTAATTCGTTGTTTGAAATGATAATATTTGATTTTCATCTATTGTTCGATAAATGAATTTATAAACTTGGTTTATAAATTGATTTAGAATTTGAAATGAAATTAAATTAAGAATTTGAGAATTTAATTTCCAATGATTTCGAACTATGGTTTTAAAGGTTTAAAATGCACATTATTTAAAGGTATTTTGACTATAATTTGTTTCCAAAGAATTCGAACGTATATTATTTAAAGTATTTTCAAATAGAAACCGTTTTCAAAGAATTTTAAAATGTTGAAATCAGTGCTCTTCTCTTTGTCGCTGGAAAATAATTTCGGTGATGGCGGCCGCATCATCGACATTCATTTTCGAGTTTCGAAGTGGAGAGACTATTCTGTAGCTTTGCTACGGTTTTGTTTGAAAAATATTTTGATTCGAATTTCTTCAGTATAATTTGATTTATATATATGGGTATTTTATTTTAAAATTAAATTTGATTTGATATAAATATATTATATATATCTCTCTAAATTGTTTAAAGTTAATCGGAAATCTAATTCTTAAATTTTGTTAAAAGATGGTTTTAATTATAAATAAAACCAAAATTTGGAATAAATGTTTAAACTTGAATAATTGAATTGGGAAAATTTTATTTGTATATTGTTCAACTGCATTCTAATGCAACTTACCTAAATCATTCAGAAGTTGAATATGTAATTGGATAATATATAAGATAAATTGAATTTATAAATAAAATTTGAGGGTCTATAATAAATGTTATACACTAAATTTTGATTATAAAGATGTTAATAGAGTTAGATAGGATAATAAGTAAACTCAGTTAATAATGAAATAAATTTGTTTTGAAAGAATTAATAAATTGAAATTTGATCAACATATGAAAATACCTTCAATTTAAAAGAAATTAATAGATGTAAATTAATTTAAATCGAAACTTTTATGTTTTAAATTAATTTATATGGGTTAAATATATGTGAGTAGATATATTAAGTAGAATAAATTTAACAGTAATTTGGAATAAAGAAGAATTTAAAATTGTTGAAGAAAATATGATTATAATAAAAGACTATTCAAATTTATGGTTATAGAAATTGTAAATTGAAGATAATTGGATAATAAGATAATGAATTTAGAAGTAGTTGAGATTGATTTTAGTGAAATCAAATGGAATAAATCAATTATTGAATATCAATTAATTTAAATTTGAATTTATATGGTTTAAATTAATTGTTATTTTGTATTTCAAATCTGTTTTTCTTTCTGGTTGTTTCTATTCTCCAACCTCGTTCCTTTTCGGGGACGAAAAGTTTTGAGTGGAGGAGAGTGTAACAACCCGTAAATTTCAACTGTTTTAAATAACGTAGTTAGTTAAAATTTTGTGAAATTTCAAACGATAAAATTTTAAAATAAAAATTTGATATTTGGAATGCGTCTAGTTAAACATAGCAACCGGTAAATTTTCGTCCGAAAATACGAAAGTTTATTTTGCGCGTAAATTTACTTCCATTCAATCAGTTAAAAAGTAATGAAAATAAAATATTTTCGAAACCTAAATATTTTTACATAGAAAAATTCTAAAACATCTTCTGAGCAAGATGTCAGTTTGTCGTTTTTCCAAATTCGGACATCTTTGGCTCCGTCGATCTTATTTTTCAATGTTTTTCTTGCATTTTTCCGCTATTAGAAAATTCGAATTTTTATAATTCAAATCGTACCACTGATATCCGTATACCATTTTGATCGTCTCGTCGTGCTGATCTCTACGATATATTCGATTATTAAATTCGGAGTTCGGTGTACGTTGCACTTTGCGAAACAGTTATCCGTATCGGTACCGTTTATAAATCTTTTAGGTTCTGTTTCAATTGTCCTGGAGAAAATAAATAGTCGTTTGCTTTTAATATAATTACTTCATTTAACAGTAGGCTGTTGCTCTTCCCTAGGTTGGATATTTATGTAGATTCTCCGAATTCATGCGTGACTTCTAGTTTTCTCACCCGTTCACTTTTCATTGTTGTCTGTGGTGTATATTTCATTTGAAATTGCAAGTAGCACTATTCTCTTCTCTTCTGCCACTTTAGTTCTAACTCTAAACAAAAAACGTACCTGCTTCCTTCAATTCAACTCACCTCCTTTCAAAAGCTAATCCACTTTCGCCAAGGCCACATCCATCATCATCCCACTCGCCTGGACAACCGCGCAAGCCACCTCGGCCGACATCTCGTAAACCCATCCTCCCGTGCCTAGCACCCCACCACCGGCCTCCTTCCCCGCCTCTTGTCACCACTGTCGTAGGCGAACGGCTCCATCACCACTGACCGTCCCCACGCCGCCTACCAGCCGCACCAAAACCCATACCCGCTTCCACCTCCGCTGCGTTGCCACCACGCGCACGTCACCATGCCCTTCACCATGAACCCCAAGCCTCCGCCCGCAGTCCGCGCCTGCTGCATCACCCGAGCCCCTCCACACAGCAAACTTCCCCTTCACGGCAACCCACCAAGCAGCTCCATGCTCCCTTCAAATTGCCGCACCTACCCACGTGACCACCTCCGAGCCCTCCATGCCTCACTGGCCACGTTTTCCCTAAGTTTTCCCCTCCACGTCACATCTTCCCTCCGCCGAAGAGCAGCAAACCCGAGCACCATGCCGATCTGGCCTTCCACCCTCCCTCAAATCACTTCGGCCAGGCGTGCGCACTTCCATCTTCTTCAAACCTCTGCTGCGTGACCCTCTTTTCCAGCCACCAACTCTGTCTTGACAGTCGAGCATGGTATAGATCTAGTGACTTATTATATCTTTTCAAAATGTTTTATAATTTGTATTAGAATTTGAGTCTGCATGAAAGAAAAGCTTGCATACATATTTTATTTGAGTCTGCATCTACATCTAAATTTTTGATAAATATATTTTGTGTTTATATATATGGAAGGAAGTTTATATAAAGTCATATATTTGTTAAACTGTTATATTATAAGGCTACGCATATACTCGTATATATATGGGTTCAGTAATAATAATAACAAAGTAAATTACATTAACTTTTCAATAGATATTGTGTCTGTATGTATATATTAGTCTATACATTGATTTCGTCAGTTATATGTTGTTATGGAAGTTGCATATATAGGCCAGTTTATATGTATAAGTATGAACGTTTGTTTTATATGTCAGTAATTTACACATGTTCTGTTTAGTGTATATACAAGTCTATTTGTATATATATGATATGTTGATATAATTACATTTCAATAAAGTGAGTACGTATGTTTACATATTAGTTTAAAGGCCAATTCTATTGGAGTTTGAAAAAGGACAGTATACAGTTGGTATGTATAGGTATATATGAATTGCCATCTTGTTTATTCTTCCTCAGTTTTGATTGCAATAGCTGTTGGCTGTTGCATGTTACATATGTGTACTGCAAAGTGGAAATATTTCACATATATTATATTTTTAAGCTGTGGCCAATCGTTCTATTTTTAGATTTAAGGGTACGCATTAATATAAAAACATGTTATGTGCGAGTCTGTAGATTTTGGTTTAAGGTTTATGCGTGTTTCGTGTTATAACATATACGTTAATATGATAGTTAATTTTTATAAGTATGTGTTGCGAAAAAAGTTGTATATGTTTATTTTAAAAAGTGACTTTCGCATATGTATATTTAAGAGCAGCCGAGTCTCCTCCCTAACTATATTAGACGTATACCATATTATATTATATATATTTTTATTCCAGTTTCAGTGTATGTACACTGCTTATATATTTTATATGTTTGATTTCAATGTATATATATATATATATTTAAATTTAAGATTTGTTTAAAATGTATATATATTCAAAATTGAATATTGAATTTAAGTAAAATAATAATATAATATACATTTCGTCTAAATTTTTAAATCAAGCTAATTTGATTCCGTCAATTTCTGTTTATCAGCTTTGATCATCAAATTCGTGCCATCTCACTTTGCTTTGGAATTCGCGATTGGATTCGTAATTTACTCCGTTATCAAATTCCTCTAGCCTCGAAAGGTGAGCACTCACTCACGATTAACGTTCTTTTATTTATTAAATTTGATTTCAATTGAAACGACAATTGAAATATGCTGCTATTAGTTAATTACACTGTTATATATGCTATTACCTGTATCAGTTCACCTGTGACATCTGACACTATTATCTGTTAATTATTTATGCGATGATAATACAGTTTGGCTGATAATTGATTGATTGTTGATGTTTATATTGGACGTTAAATTGTTAATGTTAAAATGATAAATAGTATGAAATTGAACTTGATGTAGGATAGTTAAATGTTAAATTTGATTAACTGACATTTGTATAATATGACCCCTTTAACTGTTGAATTTATTGACACGTAGGATTTGTTTAATTACACTTTGAACCACTGAATGTATGTTGTTAAATTGATGATGTATGAAATTTGAAATTGGACGACAAGTGAAGAATCGTAATGTAATAATCTTTAATCTACATGAAATGATAGTGTAGATTCTAGAAATAATTATATTAATTCGTACAAATAACAATGCGAATTAATACGGTTATTTCGGGATTATTTAAATTGATTATTGGATTGTTATTGTTTGTTGTTATTGCTTGTTTATTTACTTTGACACCATCCCAGTTATCACACTGCAAGCTCCCTTTACTATGCTTTGATTTTGAATTGAATTGGAATCGGGTTGAAATGATAAATACCCAAATTGAACTTTGACCTAGGATAGGAAATTAAATAAAACCCAATTGGTCAATAATTTGATTTAAAAATAAAACGAAGATTTTATTTGAATAAATAATATGGTTTTGAAATGAAGTTGAAATTTGAATTTTGATGAAAGGAAAATGTTAATATTTAATAATCTGAAACAAAATATTAAAAATGTAATTGATGGAAAAATGTTGTTAAATTTGAGAAATGAATGAATTAAGTTTGAAATGATTAAATAATTAAGTTTGAAAATATAATTAAGTTTGAAATTATTAAACTTTGAAATGATTTAATAATTAAGTTTGAAATTATAATAAAGTTTGAAATTATTAAACTTTGAAATGATTTAATAATTAAGTTTGAAATTATAATTGAGTTTGAAATTATTAAACTTTGAAATTATTTAATAATTAAGTTTTGAATTATTTAATAATTAAATAAGATTGAATTATTTAATGATTAAATTGAATTGAATTCTTTAATAAGTAAAATTGAACTTTTGAATAAGTGAATTTTTCTTCATAAATGATTGAAATTGAGTTTCTTTATTTATTAGGTTTTGGAAAATTATTTAAGAAAGTAAATAAGTGAAATTGAATTTCTTTAACAAGAAATGAAAATGTGATATTTTTGGAATCAATGTAAGACTTGTAATTGAAAGAATTGATTTGACGAATTTAATTTAATTCAAAAGTGTAAGTTGATTTATTGAAGTTGAACTTAAGAAATTGATTTAATGAATTGGAAATTTAATAGAAATTGTTTTGAATGATAAAGTAATTTAACGAATATTGAATGAAATCGATAAATGAGTTTAAATTGATTCGAATGTTAAATAAAATTTATTTAAATGATTTCGAAATGAAACTTATATACGAACTTGAATCCAAATTTGAATTGTTTTAAATAATTTGAATTTGATTTATAAGATTTTGAAATGGTAAATTGGAAGTTTTGAAACGAAAATTTTGGAAATTGATTTCGAAAGACAAATGAAATATTGATTTACGAATCGAAATTAAAATTGATTTGGTTTTGAAATAAATAAACGACCAATCGGTGTAATAATTACGAAAGTTATTAAAGAGACCGGGATCGGTAATGGATATACTCTCTATCTAAACCGAAACCACTTTAATAACTATGCGCGGAGTGATGATCCAGAATGAAGTGGTTGGAATGATGTACGTGATGACTGAAGAAAGAGAATGATAATGGATAGCCTTGACACTTGTGTCAAACTGGAAATGACTAAAACAGGAGCTGTGCCGGGCCAATGGAGGATTAGCTACCTCAAGTGGACACACTTCTTCGAACTACTTATACTTGTTGTCGATTGGTGCACCCTTGATTTTGGGAGTGTTGTTTCACGGTGTTGCGGGCGCTGCGGCGTTGCGTTCTCACCAGTCCGGATCAGGCGAACGGTAGTATCACTACCTTGGGTATTGCCTCATGTGCCTTGTCATACTTGTATTCCATTTATGCGCGACCACTACGATTTTGATTTGTACCTTTAGTATATGGATTGCCCTCTGGTGACTTTCGGTTTTGGGGAAACTACGGTCTTGTATATGCTTTTGAGAATAAAAATGTGTTAAGTGTGGAATGGGCCATGACTTAACGCTATTTTGATATCTTTATATTACTGATAGACATTATCTACTTATCATACACTAATACATAGTAGATAGTTTAACGGATCCTTAAAGGATGGTTATTCCAAACATCCTTTGAGTTACTTGTATTTCAATTGCTATTTCACTTGAGTTGGATTTATTAATATAAGAATGTTAATCCTGACTCGAGTGTCTTGTGTTTTGCTTTACGCTCGGGTCAGACTGAGTGATCCAGTATTCGAGACTCACCTTTGGAGTTGGAGCTTTGCTTGAAGATCCAACCATCTATTCTGCTTTCAGTATTCGATGATTCCAGTGATGTATTCTGATTTGTATCCGATGTATCGTATTACTCTTCTGTTGTAAACTCTGATGTATTTTATATATTCATATAGTAGCTTCATGAACTACTATCTCTTTTATTTCCGCTGCACTTATTACTCTGTGTCTGTGATCTGTGATTATTTTATTTACCGTATATGTTCAGTTTTGCCAAATTTAAATTAACAACGCGGTATTTTGAGCAATTCAACTCCGGCATGAGTGTCTACCTATACACTTATAATGGATGCGAATGGTCCAAAATTCTGGGTCGTTACAGAAAATAAGAGGAAGTGCCGCCGGATTAATTACAATAAGCTACAGGAAAAGTTTGGAGGAGTGCAACTAATACTGAGTACTCAACTTTTATTAAATGATAAATAATCATCTATAACTATTTCAAGTATGATAATATGACCATTTAAAATCTTGAATGATTTATACGAATGTTTGATAACTTGATTCATTATAAGGAGGATTATATGGTTGGTTATATGGTTGATAACTTGGTTGTGATAAGTTATGAGAAATCATAATAAAAATGGTTAGTTAATTAACCATAGTAAATTAATGGAAATTTAATCCATATTAATAGGTGTATATGAGTTAGTAAGCCTCTTATGGTTTTGAATATCTAAAAAGGTTGAAAATGAAAATGGTTTAAAAGTGAATATAAGTTTTAATATGAAAAATATCATCCAAAAATAGTTTAAAATGATTTAAAAAATGGTTTATAATATCAACATTAAAACTTATTTTGACAAGATTTAGAAAAGATATAAAATTTGAGTCAAAATAGGCGCGTCACGTAACGGCAGTTTGCAATTTCGCGTCGTAAAAGTTTAAATCCATTTATAGAATGGAATTGGTGTCGGAATTCTTTGGAATAAGGATTTTCCGAACTCTTAGAATCATATTTTTCAAACAAGAAAAAAAGATCGAGATTTTATTTATTAGATTTTGAAATATAAGCAAAAAAGTCTCCATATGATCGCGGTTTGGCAGTTCAGAAACCAAACAGAAAAATTCTTTAAAATGGATATTTTTAATTCTTTGAAAATATAGGATAAATTCTATAAATATATTAAAATGTTTTAAAGGGGATTTGAGTTATGAAAATGGACTTCCTGATGATAGAAAAGTTGTATTGATCAAAGAAGCTTTAAAAATACTATTTGCAGCACTTTTCGCAGCAGTTTTACTAACTTTTGTAAATCACGGTTTTAACTAATTTTTCTTTTCCGAATCCTTTATAAATGTTTTCATATAAATAATTAAGTGTTTTAAAGATGATTTGGAGGTTTCATAATTATTTTAAAAGATTTTAAATAAATAATTAGAAGAAAAGCGGTTATCAATAAGTGGTTTAATCTTGGCTCTAAAAGCCAATGAGTAGACTGGATTTTTCTATTCTGAGATCCAAATGTGAGGTGCTTAAACTAAGGAGATGTTCAGAAGCAACAGTGCCCTGTGTCACCGGCCTCTTTCCTCGACGAGGAATAGATAAGGTCGAAATGTCGAAAACGAGACAAGTCTAAAACATTCAAATTTACAAATTTAATTTCATACAACTTGGATTATATAGAAATAATCTTCTTATACTTGGTATTAATTCCGAGGAGGGAACCCTTACTATCCGTGTGGATTTAAAAGGATATTTCACCGTTGTTCAACGGATAGTAAAGGTTGAATACGGAAATTGACGGTGCCTACAGGATCACATAACTCACGAATTGATGAATTCGCGGAAAATGAATCGGTGAAACAAAATGAATCGATGAATTGAAGATACCCAAGTGCCCAAATTTGTTGATCTCTCGAGATACCGGATTCTAGCTATCTTCAACACGTTGATCACGCACGATACCGTGTTAGAAGATCTACGATCCTTCGACGTTGATCTCGCGCACGAGATTCCGTGAATCGGCTTCAAGTTCGTTGATTCAAGCGCACTCGAATATCCGAAGATGGAGAAAGGAGATAACACTCAACTTCCAATTTTAATGGTGGCACAAAGCACAAACCAAATTTTATTCTAAAATCAACTCCTTTTACAAATGACAACACACCCCTATTTAAAGGGAAAGTACAACACACACACGACTTAACAAGTTACAACATCATATGACTTAACAAAAGTACATCACAAACAGTACAAACGACTTACAAAAATATCAACATTCAATGACACAACGACTTAAGAAATACAGACGACTTAACAACTTTAGCGACCTAAGAAAATAACGACATAACAATAAACGATTTAACAAACAACGACTTAACAAACAAACGACATAACACTTGGCAAAGCGACTTAACAATTGCGGCATCCAGGCATCCAGGAGCGATGTAAGAACTTCAACGACTTAAGATAGATCGTTCGCGACTTAAGAATTTCAGCGACCTAAGAAGCTCGCGACTTACTGGGAAGTTGAAACTTGCTCGCGACCTACTGGAAGCGACTTAAGGGAAATGTCGTTCACGACCTACTGGAGTTTGCTCGTGACCTACTGGAAGAAGCGGCATAACACTTCGCGACCTAACTAGAGCATCGCGACATAAGAACTTGCGGCATAAGGTATAATGGGATTTCTCGTTCGCGACTTAGCGACCTTCTTCTTCGCGACATAGGGGTTCTGTCGTTTGCGATCTAGGGCTTCGCGATTCAGGGAAGCGCGATTTAAGGGACGCGACTTAAGGTAAATCATCCATCTTTATCTCGCGCTACATCATCCTCCCCTGGTTGAAAATAATTCGTCCCGAATTCACACTTTTTTTCTTCTTCGAGACGTTGTCTTCCATTCATTATCTGGTCTGATGCGGCTCTGGTGATAACCACTCTTGAGATTGATCTTGTCTTGACCCTTTGAAGATGAGGCTCGACATAAGGAACGCATGGCATAAAGCAGATGTGGCATTAGGCAGGCGGCATAAGGAAGTGATCTGAGGGAGATGATATCATGATGCTTGTGTCAATAGGAAGGTGTGATATAGAACCAAAACGTGACGCAAATGTGAGACGATATAAGGAAGTTTAAAATCGCAGAGCGACTTAGGAAGTCATGACTGAAGAAGTGTGATGACTCATGCCCAGATTATTGTCTTTCCTTATCTCGTTCAGGTGTATCATCATTTAGAATCTTCCCTTGACGGGTTGCATCAATTTCCCCTGATTGAAATGAACTCCCACTCGCTTCTTCTTTGACATGTTTATTTTTATGAAACGGTTTCAAGCAGTTGACGTTGACAACGTCAACAGGCCAGACATGATCAGGCAACTCCAACTGACAATCATTCTCTTCCTCCTGTCTTTTCCACTCTTTCGGTTCTTTCAGATTCACAAGATCATATAATCCCCGCAGTAAAATAGTATCTGGTACTAGTTCAGTTTGATGCTGAATGTCCTGTAGTGGTGGTAACTTTTCGGGTAATTCCTCAGAATATTCGACTTCAAACTTGTCGAATTCTAATCCCACTTCCTCAAAAACCTCAAGACCTTTACTCGTTCCTTGCCCGGTCAACACAAACAATTCATTATTATTTTTCACCTTTTCAACCGACTCTTCCAAAAATACAAGACTAGTTTCTTCAGGAAGTTCCTTAGAAATCTCATCTTCAAATTCTTCAAATACTTCAACCTCTTCAGGATTCTCAAAATCAGAACTTTCTCCAGATTCAATCAACGTTGATAATTAATCACTATCTTTCATTTTATTGACGAACTCTTTCAAAGATAATAAAATATCTGATTCTTCCTTCTCTTCTGTTTCACTTTCACTTTGTTCGGGTTTTTCGGAAACTAAGGAATTTACACTTGGCTGGCTCTCATCCATAAGCTCAGGTGTTAAGCAAGAATCCTCCATCATCAAGTTATTTCCCTCAACTCCGAACAAAATTTCTTCTTCCATACTATCGACATCAATCTTTGGCCGTGAATAAAATCTCATCAACAAATTACATTCATCATTCTCTATCTTGACCTCTTCATCTTCGTTGTCAAACTTTGGTGGTAATTCTTCGAACGATTCCGTAGGACCGACCTCTTCAAACTCTTCTAACATTGGTTTAACTTCCTCAGGAATTTCAACCGCTTCACTACTTTCACGTCCAATCAACAGAAATACTTTAGGGCTATCCTCTACTTCTTTGACAAATTCCTTCAAAGATAACGGAGTTTTTAGTTCCTCGATTTCCACCAACTTGCTTTCACTTTGTTGTCGCCTTTTAGGAACTAAAGTGATTCTAGTGCCATCGAACATGAAACTATAGCAGTTAGTCCTACCATCGTGTTGCACGGCTCTATCGAACCGCCACGGTCTTCCCAACAAAAAATGACATACATCCATATCCACCACGTCACACCAAATTTCATCCTTATACTTCTTTCCGATAGAAAAAGTTACACAAGCTCTTCGACCAACCTTCACTTCCCCACATTTCCTCAGCCAAGCCAATTTGTAGGGTTTGGGATGCTTCTCTGTCTTTAACACCACTTACGGCTTCTGTAGAGATGATGTTATCACAACTCCCTGCATCGATAACAAACTTACAAACTTTTCCCAAAATAGTGCATGTCGACTGAAAAATATTACTCCTCAACCAACTAGTCTCCTCTTCCTGCTTTGGCGTCAAGCAAGATCTCCTCATCATTAAAGAATATCCCTCGTCTCCCGTCAATAATTCTTCTTCCTCCTCAACCTATGGTGAATTGGAACATTCTACTTCTGCATCCTCATCCTCAACCTCAGCAACCATCGCTCGCTTCTTAGGCTTCGGGCATTCATTGCTCTTATGACCAAA
This sequence comes from Allium fistulosum, assembly GCA_030737815.1. Lineage (NCBI taxonomy): Eukaryota > Viridiplantae > Streptophyta > Magnoliopsida > Asparagales > Amaryllidaceae > Allium > Allium fistulosum. The sequence goes on from JASFAW010000015.1 coordinate 8,467,533, forward strand.
CTCCTGACAGTTATAACACTTGAAATTGTTGTTGACCTTGGTCTTAGCAACTTCATTGACAACTGGTTTACTAACAGCCTTGGAAACATTAGTATTGCTACTAACCCCCTTCACCTGATTGCTCGAACTTGTAAACGCACCACCTCCCCTTCTACCTTGCTTCTCCCAAGCTAGAGCCTTTTGGTGTGCTTCAGCAACGGATCTCGGATCAAACATATTTACCATATCCTGAATTTGCATTCTCAATCCTCCAACAAATCTGGATGTCAACTGTTCCTCCGTTTCCATGATATCGTTTCTAGCAATCAGTTGATAAAACTCATCTGCATAATCATTTACCGACTTTCTCCCTTGTCTCAAATTCTGTAAGCGCCGATACACAAGAGACTGATAATTATAAGGCAAGAAAGTAGCCTTCATCAACTTCTTCATCTTTTTCCATGAAACAATCTTCAACTTTCCCATTCTTTCCCGTGTAAGTTTAGTTTGTTGCCACCATGCCATAGCTCTTCCCCTCAATCGTGTGGCAACCAACTTAACTCTACGATGCTCGGGTACTTCCTTGAAGTCAAAAATTTCTTCAACATTTGATACCCAATCCAGAAACTCTTCCGCTAGCATTCCCCCTTTGAATTCTGGAATCTCTATTTTAATCACCGACTCCCATCGACGATCATCTTCGAAATCTCTATTTAGATTTCTCCCTTGGCCACGGTTTCGACAAGTGCTACTACCACTATCACTGGATTCCTCCAAATCTGACGGGTGTCGATGACGATTCTGACCATCAACATTCCATCTACCACGCACGTCTCTTTCTCTCGAAACTGACGGTTCTCTTCTTTCCCAGTCCGATGGTGGTGACATTCTTCTCCTCTCGGAATTTAATGGTGAAATTCTATGTCCACTTTGATTTGAACCTGGCGATGCTCTTTGTCGAGTTTGATTCATATCCATCATGAGCCTTTCCAATCTACCAATTCCCTCATCAAACTTCTCATTGAATTTATCACTAATTTGTTGCTTCATTTGTTCAGCATCTTCTCTTCGATACACATCTGCAACATTCTGATGACGATTAACTCTTCTTGGAGGCATTGTCAAATCTTCAACAAATCCAAACACAAACTTCAAATCTCAAAACTTCACACCCAACGAACTTAGAAAAGTTCGTCTCCTTGCTTTGATACCAAATGACGCAGCCTACAGGATCACATAACTCACGAATTGATGAATTCGCGGAAAATGAATCGGTGAAACAAAATGAATCGATGAATTGAAGATACCCAAGTGCCCAAATCCGTTGATCTCTCGAGATACCGGATTCTAGCTATCTTCAACACGTTGATCGCGCACGATACCGTGTTAGAAGATCTACGATTCTTCGACGTTGATCTCGCGCACGAGATTCCGTGAATCGGCTTCAAGTTCGTTGATTCGAGCGCACTCGAATATCCGAAGATGGAGAAATGAGATAACACTCAACTTCCAATTTTAATGGTGGCACAAAGCACAAACCAAATTTTATTCAAAAATATACTCCTTTTACAAATAACAACACACTCCTATTTATAGGGAAAGTACAACACACACACGACTTAACAAGTTACAACATCATATGACTTAACAAAAGTACATCACAAACAGTACAAACGACTTACAAAAATATCAACATTCAATGACACAACGACTTAAGAAATACAGACGACTTAACAACTTTAGCGACCTAAGAAAATAACGACATAACAATAAACAATTTAACAAACAACGACTTAACAAACAAACGGCATAACACTTGGCAGAGCGACTTAACAATTGCGGCATCCAGGCATCCAGGAGCGATGTAAGAACTTCAGCGACTTAAGATAGATCGTTCGCGACTTAAGAATTTCAGCGACCTAAGGAAGCTCGCGACTTACTGGGAAGTTGAAACTTGCTCGCGACCTACTGGAAGCAACTTAAGGGAAATGTCGTTCGCGACCTACTGGAGTTTGCTCGCGACCTACTGGAAGAAGCGGCATAACACTTCGCGACCTAACTGGAGCATCGTGACATAAGAACTTGCGGCATAAGGTATAATGGGATTTCTCGTTCGCGACTTAGCGACCTTCTTCTTCGCGACATAGGGGTTCTGTCGTTTACGATCTAGGGCTTCGCGATTCAGGGAAGCGCGATTTAAGGGACGCGATTTAAGGTAAATCATCCATCTTTATCTCGCGCTGCATCAGAAATTAACATCGAGTAAAATTGATATAATTTCTATAGATTCTTTTTTACTCAATATTAACGGGTTTTGAAATTACCGTCTTAAGATAACATGGTTTCAACTCAATTAAGAGTTATGATTTGAAAATAAGAAATCTTTATTAACATTTAAATAAATAATTTGGAAATGTTTTCCTAAGTAAAAGGTAAAATGATTAGGAAATTATTCCAAGATTAAAAGGGTTTAATTAACCAGAGAATTTGATAAATGAGGCTTAATGATTCCATGTACTTTTGATAATATAAATGGAATAGTTGAAAAGAATATATCTCTGAAAGATAATTGAATGAATGGAAAGATTTATTAGTTGGATGATGTTTGGTAATCACCTATATACTTGATATCTTTTTATCAGTGATTGGTTCAGAGAAACCGAAGTCGGATTTGGATGATTTCTATCCGAAAACCACTTCGAACAAATGTATACTGTCGGAAGTGAAGACATGTTGAAGACATTGATTTTGAAGACGGAGATCTTTATGATGAAGGACTGCTTGCCACTAGCCCCACGATTTCATATTATGTATATGGTGGTAGTATTGCCCTGTTATGAAAATCTTTGATGCAAGGACTACTCGCTACTAATCCTAGTGTTGATTCCCAACAGGATGTAGTATGAGATTGCCTACGGTTTGTCTTGTTTCTGGACAACTTATATGGATGAATGTCTGACATTGCATTTCTAAGATCACGAACATTGATTTTTACAAACGTACATCTACTTGGTGGTGTATGAGGTAACCCCTCTTATACTTATAATCCTTCTCTGAGACTTACGAGCTCGGAGGTTGTATTTTGTGGAAGTCAATTAGTGATTGACAGAAATAGCAACATGGCGTTCAAAGTGGAACCTGTTATGAGTAAAGCGTGGCTTTGTAAAAGCAAAGCATGGCTTTGTAGAAAGAAGAGCGTAACCTCATGAGCCTCACATCCCAGGAATGATACGAGATATTATGTGGTCAGTTGGATATTTTGGGCTATCGGTTTTATTGAGGAAAGGGCATTTGTTGTCTTATGGGCAGGTATTGAAGGCGCGACCGAGAAAGAGCAAAGCTATCGAAATACGCTGTCCATAGTAGTGTTACAATGTTATATAGAGGCTTGCTTGAGATAAGTGAATAGTTACCGAGAATTTTTATGTGTGGATTTCCTATCGAAGAAATAGCTACTAGTTCCCTATCATGTTGGAAATTCAATTCCAATATGTTACCTTTACATTTTGGTTATAGAGCCTAGTATGATAGAATTTAATAATGTAACAATTTCAGTGATATTTTAATACATTTATTAGAAAAGGGTTTTCAAAGCAATGTCATTATAAATAATTCCAACGATTTTACGTATGAAGTGTTTTGGTTATCATAAGGTAAAAACCCGTCTATATTTATGTATGGCGTGGTCTTACGAGATACCCTTCTTTTTTAAAGGTTTTGATTGACATCAATCCGATCTATACATTTATAATTTGAGTTTTCTCATGCTAGTTTATTAAGCCCGATTTGGGTATTTTTAATACTCGGGTCAGATCCGAGTAGTTTCAGATTTAGTTGAAGACGCTTGGAGTTCCCAAAGAAGAGCCGGAGATCTTCATCTATGTATGAACGTATTCTATTTTTCCACTGCATTTATTTTGTTGTTTTTCATCATTTGTAAGGACAAATATTTATAACTATCCAAGCCGAGCTTAGGTTAGACTCTGATCTACGTATTTCAAATTTTGCCACTGTAAAAGATTTTGTGATTTATAGTATATGATTATTCCATTCGTGTAAGATTCTATTTTTGTTATGTTATGTTCTGTCTTTATTTTCTTTTCCCTCTAATTATCCACCTTTTCTTTCAAATTGGGTTGGTGTAATGATCCTGAAATCGGCCTTCGAAAATCGGCACCCGTACTTCACTTGTACTCGAATGCCGTAGATTCAAACGCCGAATCTGGTTCACCGGAGCTATAACACAATTAAGTATAACAACACAGCGGAAGAAAGAAAACAATGATATCATATACAACTCCAATGAATACAATATCCAGAATGATATACAACAATGATATCAATATGATACAACAATATCAGAGATAAATAATGATACAGCGGAAAGCAGAAATGATAACTCCAGTAGCGGATAGAATGTCTCCAATAGAATGCTCCAAGATAAGCAACGTCAGTCCATGAACTCCAAGAACTGAACTAGCTCCAAATAATCTACTAAACCTGAATATCTGAGAAACCCAACTCTAGACTGCCCGTGTGGAAAATGGTGGGCACCTAGAGTTTAGGAAGGGAACAATAAACTCCGGATCAGTCATGGGACTGGTATGAGCAAACAAAAATAGTTTATTTTTAAAACAAAAGAATTTTAAACATTGAAACCCGCAATGTTTTTGGAAAATGAAACTACCATAAGACCTCCCGCCACACACACAATGCAATCGCAGAATTAGAGGAGATTTCTTCTTATGATAGTCAAACATGCTTACTACGCAAAATCACTCGATATTATTATCATTAGTGCATAGTGTCGAAAACCATTTCGAAAATATAATATTAATCTTAGCCAGCATACAACCATTATTGTATGCCTACTATAGCTACTATGTTCAATAGCATGTTACCGCCACATTCCATAGCAGGTAATACAACTAAAACCGTACAGGGTTCGTATTGTTTCTTTGGATTTCCAACAAATGGTCAGGCAAAGGAACTTCCTTACACCGAAATAGAAACGCCTCTGGAAAGACGCCCCGAGAACCTAACCGGATCTCTGCAAACACAAGGCCGACGCTACCTCACGCTGTACAACTGTAACTAGGTAACTAACACACTGACGCTACCTCACGCTGTACAGCTGTAACTAGGTAACTAACACACGAGCTATGTCATTCCCCGGTCCTTACCGACCTTTATCCGAGGGCCCTCGATCACAAAGCAACAACCACAAAGTATAATAACTGTGTAGCATCAACATAGGTAAAATATCTGGGCTCCATACCATGATTTCACCTTTTATCCAGAAGGAAATGACATACCCTAGAGGCGCTACCCCTACAAACCTTTGTCGCAACATTCCTGTTTCGACCATTACCGGGTTGTGAGGCTCGACGAAGTCTCGTCCATAAAGCTACGCTTTTTCACAAAGCCACGCTTTTTCACAAAGCCACGCTTTTTCACAATGCCACGCTTTTTCACAAAGCAACGCTTTTTCACAAAGCAACGCTTTGATCAACAATGATCAACAGCACTTCGTATGCCACATTACCAAATTGGGAATGTATCACTAGTAACCATCAACTACATAACCTCTAAGCTCGTACATCTCAGAGAAGGGTGTTAAGCTAAGAGAATAAATTCTCCGCCACCAACAGAAATGTCTTTGATAGAAACCAGCTTTACCTCTCAAAGTGTAACGTCAGACACACATCTATACAAGTCTGTTCCGGGTTCGAACAGAACCGAAGGCACTTCCAAAGAAGCCCTTGCAAATCCGGATAATTTCTAATCACGTCCGAACTTCCCATCACTTAGGGTGCTAAAATCTCTATACCGCAGATCAGCCGATGCAGAGACAATCAATGGTAATCCTTTCGTTTTCGAAAGTATCCGGCCTTCACCACCGGTCTTCAAATGCTATCCATATACGTCGTATCATTATTCGGAATGGGTTATACGACACAAAGGTCCTTTCCCAGCTAACCCGAATAACGAGCGTAATTAAAAATCATATGGATACTGGGGTCTCAGTTAAATCACAGCTTAAAGCCCAAAACTTTTCATTTGAAGGGTTAAAACAAATTACCATTTCCAATCTTTTAAACAAAAAGATTCAATTCACAAAGTTAACCCCATTCACAAAGATTCATTTATGGATTTCAAAACTATTTCCATTTTAATTGAATAGGTTTACTAGTTAAATCTTTAAATCAAGATTTAACTTATAGCTTTCAAAACTCGTTTCCAAAGATTCATTCATAGTCTTTCAAAACATTTCAATTCCATTTCAAACTTGAAACCTTTCAACACAATTTAGAAATCCTTTCTAAAAATGAAAGCTATTACTATTTGAAAACAAGTAGTTTCGTTTCGGAAAAAATCCAGTTATATTTACACGAGTTAAAACCCTTGAATTAAATTCAAATTCCCAAATCAAAAATGGTTTAACCCATATATAACTTGTACAACATCTTTAATCCCTAGTTTCAAATCATAGAATTCAATTTCAAACTTGAATTCAAATTTAAATCAAATTATTTAAATTTCAAAACTTAATCAAGTTATTCGAAATAACTTTTATCTTTGAAATTCCATTTCAAAAGCTTTTCACTTTAAACCCAAATTTCCAATTTCAAAATCAATTGAAATTAAAATTTCAATTTCAAAAACATTAAATTTACATTATCTGTGACTTAACCGATTTCCACGTGAAATCCATATTTGTGTGTGTAATAGTATGGTCTAGGGGTTTTACACACAATAGTGCAACATCATACAATCATCACAAATCAGAATACAGAAATATAGTTGATAAGCGGTATTAACTATCACGCTTATCGTTCATTCACAGATCACAGATATATATCACAGATAAGTAAATTACAGATCACAACATAAATCAGGATGTATCACAAAGCATCACAATCAGGGATATCAAACAATTCACATTCAATAGAATCCAAATATCCATAGTTTGAATTAATTAATTGTCTGATTTATTTAAATCAGATTTGTCACTCATCCTGGTTAATTAACATAAGTTAATTTGAAATTATTTGAAATAAATCCTCTTTTCAAATTTATTAGTTAACCCTTAATTATTAACTAATATTTTTTTTCCAATGAATCAATTAATCTTTAATTATTGAATTAATCTTAATTAATCACCATTTTTAATTAATCCTTTAATTATTCACAAATAAATTTACTCAAATTTCAAATTATCATTCAATTTATTACATTCAGTAATTATCTATTAATTACTTCACTAAATAATTATATTTTCCAAATTCATCAAGTGATTATTCTGAATTAAACTTTAAGAAATTTAATTTGAACAGATTCGATTAACTAAATTAATTTCATTGAATGATTAATTCCATGATTATAAATTGATTAACCTTTTTAATTAATGATTAATTAATTTTAAATAATTATTCTTTAATTATTAAGTAATTATAAATCATTAATTATCTAACGATCATTAACAAAATAAATTAACTTAACTTTTAAGTTAAAACTTGAAAACATTTAGTTAAAACTGTAAATCACAAAACCCGAGACTTTCCTGAGCCTTCCATGAGCCAAAATTCCATCTGCTTCGAGTTCTTAGCCAAACCTACCCGTGTATGATTTTTTCTTAACTTAAAATTTGTTTAAGTGTTAACCCCGGCACAAGCTTGAAAATTCACGAACGCCAACTCGAGCCAGAATATAAACCTCCCGAAGAGAACTTCGAGTCTCACGACCTTCTTCCCCAACCTTATAACCATCACCGATACAAACTGACATCGCGTGCACGTGCACCAGCCCTCTGACCAAATCCGGTCACCATCGCCGACACCCTTGAGTCGCCGCCGACCTTCTCCAATCATTCGACTACCCAGATCGATGAACTCGAGCCAAACTCGAGATCGAGCATTTCAACCCATAACTGGAACACAACCGAGTATCTAAAAACGCCACGCCTCGATCATCTTGACCATCTGACGCCACGTCCTCACGTCCACAGCTTCACTACAACTTCCAGCATCGATTCCCTCCGGACCGAACGACTCCGATCAACCCACGTTGCTACACGAGCACGATGAACAGCATAGACCAAATTGGGTTCTTAAACCCTAAATCGCTCTCGAATACAAAATCTAGAATTTTAAAAATCCAACTTGCATTTTTTTGGTGATGTCGAGCCCTCCACCTAGCTGCGACGACGATCACGAGGCTTACGATCGTCTTGGTTGCCGGAATTTGACAAAAGTTTGATTTTCTGATCATCTTAGAAATCTCAACAAAAACTTAATGAAAAATCACTACCTTTGTTTTAAAAATCCTCTTTTCGAATGCAGTTTCAAGTTATATAATTGAATCAATGTTTTATACCATTCAAAATTATCAAAGATTTGAGTTTGTTCTGTAAAACCAAGTTCTTTTCCAACCTGTATGTTTATAAATTTACTTGAAACTGTTTTTAAACAAAAATTGATACTTAAACAAGCTCATTTGCTTTTGAAATCAAAACCTATAGAAGATTAGAGAGAGAGATTTAATTTCTTTCATTTTTTTTCTTTTAAACTGTAGCTTGAACAGAGCATTGATATGTATATAAATAAACATGCACAGGTAAATCTATCTATACATATGCAAGCATTCATACAATAGATTTCACAACAACTTGAAGTATTCAACACAATCATCAGATATATATATATATATATATAAACAGGTTCAAGTTTGAAGGTTTTCTCACCTGTTTTTGAAAATGAAGAACAGAGCTTTACTTTTCTTTTGAACCAAACTTTTAACTTCCAGTTGAAATCTTCTTGTTTGTATTGATTTTGTTTTGTTTGTTTTAATTGAAATTTTTGTTCAAGATTAAGATGTTTGCTTGCTTCAGATTTCTCAGCTTTGAAGATGGACGAAATAAAATGAGGTGAGGAAGCTGATATACAATTGAGTTTACAAGTGAAAATTATTGTACAGGTGATAAAATATATTTTGTACAAAGCAGGACAAGGATATTTACTTTGGTTGGAGGCTGATATGATACCAATTCGTGCTGCATTTATTATGTTGTACCACTTACCTTATTTTCTTTATTTCGTTTGTACCTTTATAAAGATATTGTGGTGTCTTCTTTTGCAAGCACTTGTTCATATTTACCCAATTCCATATGTACATACTTGTATACATATTTGTTTTTGTTCAATTTTTTTTTCAACTCAATACATTTTTTTCCTTGCCGTGCTTCATTCTTATGTGTTGTTAGATCTTTAGTTAATATGTTTATTTTCTATTTTACAAACTATATAATTTATCTTGTATACATTTCTATTTCAATCTCTAACTCAAATATTTATAATTTTGTATGTTTTCTATATATTAACCATCAATAATAAATTAAAAATTCACTTATTTATTTATTTTATACTTGTGTCAATGTATATACTTTAAAATTTATTTTCAAACCATTTATATTTAAGATTTTAAATTCAAATAATTTAACACATTTTTATTTGAACTCGGGGAAACTCGCTTCAATTCATCGATACATTTCAAAATTTTAATTCAAAAATTCAATAAATTATCAATTTAAATTTATATAAAATTCGGGGTCGTTACAGATTTCCCCCGTTAAAAGAATTTCGTCCTCGAAATTGCCAAGGAGACACAAAGATAGATGAAGAAGATTTCATCAAATCAAATTGAACGTCTATTCTGCATTTGGCTTACCAAATCAGAATATCAATAATAGATACAAGAACAAATCTATTTTAACATTTCAGAATATACTCGGGTTATCCAGATCTACGAAATATGCAGGGGCATCGGTTAGTTCAAAGGGATAACTAACCATTCGTAGAACTTATCAGGACCTAAAAATAGATAGATATATGGATACAATTTCAAAACTTTTAGTTTAGAACTAAAGTATATTTATTAACCATAGCAATCAATGCAAACAAAACAACCACTACATCCAAACAACAATTTTTGCTCAGTTGGAGTTTATGTCCCATATTAATATATTGAATCTCCTTCTTGGATCTACCAGAAATTATCGAAGAATTGAGAAAAGATGACGAATAAAGAGATGGTTAGAGAAAAGATTGCTTCCTCGTTGTTACAGAGTATTGACCATTTATAGTCATATTCCCCTGTCCCCTATCTCATCCTCTTCTTACACTCATACTTACTATCAGTGGATAGCAAGAGAATTTACTAAGGCATTCGAACAGATATCTTAAGGATTACTCATTCTAGGGTATACTTCACCCTATCTCTAATGAGCTACTTAACGTGTTATACTCATGAGCTAAAGTTCAACCTTCAGCTCTGATACCAAATGTAATGATCCTGAAATCGGCCTTCGAAATCGGCACCCGTACTTCACTTGTACTCGAATGCCGTAGATTCAAACGCCGAATCTGGTTCACCGGAGCTTATAACACAATTAAGTATAACAACACAGCGGAAGAAAGAAAACAATGATATCATATACAACTCCAATGAATACAATATCCAGAATGATATACAACAATGATATTAATATGATACAACAATATCAGAGATAAATAATGATACAGCGGAAAGCAGAAATGATAACTCCAGCAGCGGATAGAATGTCTCCAATAGAATGCTCCAAGATAAGCAACGTCAGTCCATGAACTCCAAGAACTGAACTAGCTCCAAATAATCTACTAAACCTGAATATCTGAGAAACCCAACTCTAGACTGCCCATGTGGAAAATGGTGGGCACCCAGAGTTTAGGAAGGGAACAATAAACTCTGGATCAGTCATGGGGCTGGTATGAGCAAACAAAAACAGTTTATCTTTAAAACAAAAGGATTTTAAACATTGAAACCCGCAATGTTTTTGGAAAATGAAACTACCATAAGACCTCCCGCCACACACACAATGCAATCGCAGAATTAGAGGAGATTTCTTCTTGTGATAGTCAAACATGATTACTACGCAGAATCACTCGATATTATTATCATTAGTGCATAGTGTCGAAAACCATTTCGAAAATATAATATTAATCTTAGCCAGCATACAACCATTATTGTATGCCTACTATAGCTACTACGTTCAATAGCAGGTTACCGCCACATTCCATAGCAGGTAATACAACTAAAACCGTACAGGGTTCGTATTGTTTCTTTGGATTTTCAACAAATGGTCAGGCAAAGGAACTTCCTTACACCGAAATAGAAACGCCTCTAGAAAGACGCCCCGAGAACCTAACCGGATCTCTGCAAACACAAGGCCGACGCTACCTCACGCTGTACAGCTGTAACTAGGTAACTAACACACTGACGCTACCTTACGCTGTACAGCTGTAACTAGGTAACTAACACACGAGCTATGTCATTCCCCGGTCGTTACCGACCTTTATCCGAGGGCCCTCGATCACAAAGCAACAACCACAAAGTATAATAACTGTGCAGCATTAACATAGGTAAAATATCTGGGCTCCATACCATGATATCACCTTTTATCCAGAAGGAAATGACATACCCTAGGGGCGCTACCCCTACAAACCTTTGTCGCAACATTCCTGTTTCGACCATTACCGGGTTGTGAGGCTCGACGAAGTCTCGTCCACAAAGCCACGCTTTTTCACAAAGCCACGCTTTTTCACAAAGCCACGCTTTTTCACAAAGCCACGCTTTTTCACAAAGCCACGCTTTTTCACAAAGCCACGCTTTTTCACAAAGCAAGGCTTTGATCAACAATGATCAACAGCACTTCGTATGCCACATTACCAAATTGGGAATGTATCACTAGTAACCATCAACTACATAACCTCTGAGCTCGTACGTCTCAGAGAAGGGTGTTAAGCTAAGAGAATAAATTCTCCGCCACCAACAGAAATGTCTTTGATAGAAACCAGCTTTACCTCTCAAAGTGTAACGTCAGACACACATCCATACAAGTCTGTTCTGGGTTCGAACAGAACCAAAGGCACTTCCAAAGAAGCCAGTACTAGAGGATTCTAGCTTGTTTGTCAAAGTGTCAATGATTCTTTTATCTTGAGCTTCCTAGCGTTTTAGCTTTTCCATCTCCGTCGTGCGCTCGAAGGAGACTTTCAACATTTTCTCTACTGCCTTCATCCATTTTATGATACTGCATGTGGATGTCGGTGACATAGTCAATAGTCATTTTCTGAACATGGTCCGGAACCCTCTTTAAATTAGGAGGAAAATAAAACCCTTCGAAACATAATTTCGAAAATTATTCATGAAGTTATGCCATACGAGTAGTTGGATTGATCGTAGAATCCTCAATAGCAGCTTCAATTTTAGTACTTTCCTTGCCGGGCCTATGGGCGACAGAATGTTCACTATGGCGATGCGGTCGCTCGGCCGCTGAGAATGAGAAGGAACCAGAGGCTATGGAGGCACTGAAGTGGTAGAAGGACCATGGGAGGGATCGATAGGTAGGTCCCTGCGATCAGTTGGCTTCTCAGGACCCTTCGAATGAGGGGATCTTGATCTTGATCGATGTTTATCCTGGGATGGCTTATCCCTATCACCTCTCTTGGTGACCCCGGTCCCAGTCGGGGCGATAACTGGAATCATAATACTCTCGACTACCACGGTAAGAGCCAGAGCAAGAACCAGAGGATTGGTGGTGTATATCCCGGAGGGAATCAAACATGTTCCTCTTCTTCACCATCGTTTCTGCAAAGGAAAATGGAAATTAGTCAACTTTAAGCATTAAAGAGCACAAGTCAAGTATAATGCAATGGTTAGGGGTGCAAGTGTGTGCAAGTGTCCTTGCACAACCCCCCAACAAACCAGGTGCAGGAGCCTTGCTCATTGGTGTAACTTCTCCTCCAGAAATAGGAATCTTAGTGCCAATTCTAGTGGGAGATTCCGACCCCTTGATGCTCACATCGGTAAAATGAAAAGCGGCAAGATCATGCGGAATCGGTAGGCCATAAAAAGAGTCAAACGATAAACTTGAATGCTCTGACAGTTAGGAAGAAGATTTATCTTGAACAATTTTAGGAACCATCGAAGACTTGGATTGATCAGAGAGACGGCTTTTAGGAAATTTATGAACAAATATTTTCTTCTTTCTCTTATCAAGAACCGAGGGTTGTGAGGCCTGCGAGGATCTGACATCATCCCAAAGACCGGATTTGTCACCATTGTGACCGGGCACATCGCCTCTATGTCCTCCGGCATCGATACTAGTGAATTCCTGAGCATTCGTGTCTGGGGCACCATGGGATCGACTCGATTGTCCCTTTGACTGACTGTAGCCCAAGGTCTTATCCCTGCAGTTTGGGTGACTTTGGTTAGCCCTACGCTAAGGCCCTCTTCTATCAAACAAAAAGTAATGAGACATTTGTCCTTAAGCAGATATTCGATGTTCCTGTCCTCAAGAGGTGCATTTTTCAGAGTTGTGACCGCCTCTTCATAAATATTGCCCCTAGGCCAGATGACGACACCTGTAAAGGAGTACATAGTCAGGAATACGACATGGATATCATTTTTCCGTGCTAACATTAAAATAGTGGATAACACTTATGTCTTTCCAGCCATTGTCGGCGAAACCGGACGGAAAACGAACAAAGAACCACTCACTTTTAAAGGCGCTTAATTTGTTCCATGCGCCAGTTAGAATCTAGCACCTCTTCGCCGAGTCGAGAAATGCAAACGAAAGACTCCCTGCCCATCGCTTGAAAGTGAACATGAATCATATGTCATCAATAGTTGAAGGACGGTGCAGGAACTCCATAAATACCATATAAGTACAATTTAGAAGAGCGTAACCATTTGGGTGGAGCTACGCACATGAACTTGTTACACACTGTATACCCTTTTGGGGGTCTGTATGCCTTATCATCCCACGATGGATCCAACACATCGTCGAAAGGAATTCCATGCCTTACGCGGATTCGGCAAAGGGTATCTTCCTTAATTTTAGAAGCTACCGAATCAGCAGGGTTCTCCAGAATAACTACGTCCTCTAGAGTGTCAGGAGCAGGATCGATAACCTTCAGTGGAAAGATGGGAACAACATCAGAAAGGTTAAATTGAGGGCCCCGGCTTTCCAGATGTTCCGAATGATGGCTAGAGGATGTACTATCGGATTCAGTTGCAGAGCTGGATTCTACATCAAGGTTATCCTGTTGGGAAGATGATCCAGCTGGCATGGCTGCAAGACTCCCAGAATGTCCAGAACCCATAGCTATTAAACTTAGTAAAAATCATGGTTAGATAAAGTAACCTGTACCCCTCAGTGTACAGTGAGTGCTAGTGTGGTGCGGTAAAGTGCTATACAAAACGGTAATAATTGTGTGAAACTGAAGATGGAAAATACGACGAGACTTCAAGGCTCAATCGGAGAGACCGTCATTCATGACCGTCTCAACCATTTCTCCATGTCATCGGGGAACGATGTGTTTTGAATTACGCGATTGATTGTCAGCAAGTAAAAGTTCGATTTTTATGTTCAAATTGCAGATGAACTTCAATAGAATAGTCAAAGACATTGATCCTTGTCAAAGTTCAGATGTCATGCATTATCGAATATGCAATTCAAGTCATGTACAAGTCATATGCGTTCATTCAAATATGCAGGGCCGAAGTTCATCATTAGGTTCAAGATCATTTAGTTAAGTTCCATTTTTAAAACCTATGTGCTGAACATTGATTGTTTTCCTTAATGCCCCATTACCGATTATTCCCTTAAGACAACATCTACCAATCGATCATAGTTGACCATATACGCCGACTGTTCTCCATGACCTTCCATATCGATCGTTATCTCCACACCATCAACCGATCGTTCCATTCCATCTCTTCCGCCTCAAAAGCCTCCAACTCCAAAAACATTCCCGATTATTTGTAGATGATCGTTCAACACTCAAGTTTCAATGTCATTCTGTAACGATCGGTGCAATGTCAGGATTATCTACCCCAGGTTTTGCCGATCATCCAAGAACGATCGTAGCGAATCGATCGAATGACTTCCCTAACTCCACTGATTCATCCTCCTCAGCAAACAATTGGTTAGGGCCATCGCCTCTTTAATCTCCATCTCCATCGCCTTTTCTCAATTGTTTTATGGATCGACTTCGTTATAGAAGATGAAGGCCATGATTTTAATGAAGCTCAAAGTCTCATCCTTGAATCATAAAGGAAGTTTAAATTCGTTCTACCTAAGTTTAAGATCCGTTGAAAGGAGGAAGATTTGAAGTCGAATCAAAGCGAAATCTGGAGAAGAACGACAATTTTTGGGATACAGATCGTTGTTTGGACTGGTAAGAAAAGGAAAAAGAGGCTTGTTTTCTTACTTCAAGATGGAACGATAAGAAATAAACTAAAGGAAGAAGGAGAAACGACTAAGTATTGATGTTTATATAGGTGGGATGTAAGCCGATCGTTAATGGCCCAAAGATTATGCCGATCATTCCATAACCAAATTACATACCGGTCGTTCCATATCCAAACTATATATCGATCGTTCCATATCCAAGCTATATGCCGATTGTTCCATAACCAAGCATATACCGATCGTTTCATAACCAGGAACGATTCAAACTTTATTTCTAAAAAAGGGAGGATTATGGATATATATAAAAAAATGATCGGCAGTAGATATTTTCCATAAAAAATATATAAAATAACGACCGGTAGAAACTATTTATCGAAAAAATTTTCTTTAAACATGACAACGACACGTGAACGTGTAATCGTGATCAGGAGTCAGGTACAAACTTGTATATGTACTAGTATACGTTTCAAAATTCAATTTTTTGAAATCGACAAAAAATTGAATGTTCACCTGAAATCGACCGGAGAGAAAACTAAAGCTAAGTTGCTGAAGCTTAAATTGCCAGATACAAAGCAGGATGATCGCTAACAAGTTGTGGTCCCATGTTTATACTATTGGAAATCAACATATCATCACGACGAATAAGAAAAATACGACCCTCAATAAGAAAACAACTCAATGAAAGGATAACGACTATTCGATGAACCAGATGGGTTTCTTTCTGAAGATTCTAGCTTGCGACGATTCAAAGCACGTCATGTTCAAAACAAGACGCACTTTGGGGGGCAAATGTTATCCCGCCTTTTGGCAAGGCCGTGATGTCATCGACTTGGCTCGAAACGGATGGTTATCAGTTCTAAGAATCGACTATATATGGTAATGTGAATGATAGTCAGGCAAATCCGGACCGAGTCCCAATCTAGGTGTAATCAGTATGGAATGACTAGTATAGTTCCATGAAGTTGCAACTCAAATTTCAAGATGATCGGAGTTCATATGATCGAGTTATGGACAAAGCAAGGATTTATATGGATCATTCGGGAACGATCCATTAAACATCTCAAATCAGTGGAGAATGATCAATATCCCAAACTCCACAGGCCAATTCATTTGAAATGTTCAAAGCATCAACAAAATGAAGAGTGGATCCTATAAAAACGATCGTAGGTCATAAAGTTGAGATATGAAGATGGTCGATCGCTGTTGGCCGAACGTTTTTGCCGATCCATCAAAACGATCTATGTAGTTTAGTGCACGATCCAAGTACAACAAAGATCGATCCATGTCTCCCAATTTGCAACTCAGAATGATTCCATATTTTAGGAGCAATGTCAAGAGGCATGTGGGACCCCTCAAAAACGAGCGCACGTGAATTGGAAGCAAGAAAAACGATCGGTGAAAATTTAGCCGATCGTTCCAAATTGTTAAGTTAAGGCCACCAATCGTTATGGTGGGCCCCTATGGACCTAGAGAGCCTTCTGCCGAAATCTTAGCGAAATCTCTCATCATCTCTCCCTATAAATATAGGCCTCTTAGATTCATTTTGAGGATCTTTACGCTGCTTGTTATTCCGATATATAAAATATAAATTCCAATGGCTTTTGCTACTATGACCTTCCCAACCACGATTTTTTATTCTTTCCGGGTAATTTACCCAGAAAGAATAAATTCTAGCGAAAAAAAATAGTGGGTTCCATCAGGAGACTTCATTGTATTCAAGTGTTATCTTTATATCTCCATTGTAATCTAATTCATAAGTGATTAATAAAGGCAAAACTTAAAAGTGGATGTAGGCATACAACGTCGAACCACTATAAATCCTTGTGTTTCTGATTATAGCTGATTCTGAGTTGCTTGTTGATTTATCTACTCATTTTAATTTTATTTTTCTTTATTTATTTCTCTACTAAATCAATTCTTGGGTGTTTGTGACCAATTTTGGTGCAAACAAATTAAATAATAATTAAACCCTTTATTTAAATAATAATTAAACCTTTTATTTAAATAATGATTAAATAATAATTTTTGAAAATATTTATAATATTTTAAAATCCCTTTTTAATACTTATAATATATTTTAAAATACATTTAGAAAATATTTAAATTAGAAACTCTTTTTAGTTCATACAAAAATTATTGATTTACAAACTGCATTCAACTATCGCTATATGGACCAAAACCTTTAAAATTGTTTTATAAACAAAAATAGGTTTTAAATCCTTTCTTTCCATATTTACATCACTTAATAACTTTGTATAAAGGTCTTGAAAACAAAAGTAAAGTTCAAAATAACTTTTAGAAACATTTAGAAACCAAGGAAGTAAACTAGTTTTTAAAGCGCATGGGATCTCGATCTTGAAATATAAACCAATTCAAGTGTTTCAGCTTTCCATTCAACATTACATTGTTCATATACATAAGCATATACATATATAAGTGTGAATATCATCCATAAAGCAAGGAAAGATTAGCACTTAAAAACTATTACTTAAGCACTTCAACTACATTTCAAGTCATCACAAATCATCACATATGTCATCCGCTTCATGCGGGAACCAAACCAAACAACATCAAGCCAAAACACTAATAAACCCAAGAAACTAACTAATATTATTAGCATAATAATAAAGTTTAAATCTTTGGTTCTAAAAGTGTGATTTATTCACCAAAATCAACACAAAGTTAACCCAAGCTATTGCAACTCTTTAATCGACTAACGGACCTAGCTTACTTCTTAAAAACTCAACTTCTTGGACCTAGGGGGGATTTTATTCTTGGCCCAGGTGGGTGGAGGGCTCGGACTAGCATGAGGAGGGGTGTTTTGGATCTTGTTTTGAAAGAGAGTAGGTGTAGAGAAGAGAGGAAGTATTTTTAACCAAATTTTAAGGATTAAAAAGTAAAAAAGAGAATATTTTTATTTTGAAAATTTTAGAGAAGACATGGAAAGGGAAATAAAAGCTTGGAAAAGAAGAGGTAATAGTGTTGAAAATGAATGAAAGTGAAGTAAAATGAGAATTGAAAAAGAAAATGCTTTTATATAAAATGAAATATAGTAATTACCTTTTTACCCTTGGTCATTACCCTCCATAACTTGTTGTCGTATCACCCCTACCTTCCCTTACTCCACACGCAACCTCCACCCTCCCCATCTCATCACCCTCACTTCACGTCTTCCAACATGACATGATGTTACCTTTCACCATTTTCTTTTATTTTTTTAAATATAAAAGAAAAGTCAAATTCAATTTATTACTTTAAGTAAATATTTGAACTTATTTAACTCTAACCACTTCCTTAACCAAAGTATATGTTGTATATATATATATATATGTATGTATGAATGTATGCATATGTATACACTTTAGTGAACATAACATGTTTCAATAACTTTTAGACGATGAAAAGTTGAAAATCTGAAAAACGATTTTCAATCACATTTTCGATTTTTTTCCAAACTAACTATTTTTGTGAACCAAATTTTAAAATAACTTCACCATCACTAGTTATTACTTAAAAGAGGTCTATTTTAGTTATAAAATTCATTAATTAATTATCTAATAATATATCAAATATTTCTATTTAAAGTGATTGAATTACGGATCGTTATATTCTCCCCCCTTAAATTATTTCGTCTTGATATTAACACACAAAAGGATAACTCAAAATAACTCAAAAGAAATATATTATATATGATAAATCACATACAAAAGATACATACTAAGCAATCACATTTTAAATGGTGAGTACACAATCCACACATAAGAAAACTACTATTCTAACATCAACTTAGGATAAGTCTCTCTCATGCTATCTTCAGTCTCCCAAGTGCAGTCTCTAGAATCTTCCCACCATTGAACCTTAATCAACCTCATGACCTTATTATGCAATTGTTTCACATCTCGATCAATAATGTAAACTGGATGCCTTTTCATAGTGAAATTCGGTTCCAAATCCAAATCCTCTTTAATAGATGGCTCAACAATAACTGATGGATCATGTACATACTTCCTCAAATGTGGCACATGGAAAATATTATGAAATCCCAACAATCTTTCCAGCAACTTGACTCGATAAGCAAGCGGCCTAATCCTTTCAAGAATCGGAAAAGGTCCAACTTATCTAAGCGCTAACTTCTCCCATCTTTCAAATTGAACAACTCCTCTAATTGAGGAAATCTTCACAAAAACAAAGTCTCCAATTGAAAACTCCAAATCCTTACGCTTTTGATTGGCATAGTTTTTCTGTCGATCTTGAGCTTCCTTCATCCTCCTCTTGATGATAGTAACCTTCTCCGTAGCTTTCGGAATCATATCAGGTCTAAGCACTATCCGATCCTAGGTTTCCACCCAATACGATGGTGATTTACATGGCTATCCATAAAGAGCTTCATAGGGTGCCATGCCAATGTTTGCTTGATAATTGTTGTCGTATGAGAATTCTACTAAGTGCTAATGATCTTCCCACGATCCACCAAAGTCCAAGATACATGCTCTCAAAAGGTCTTTCAAGACTTGGTTAACTCTTTCTCTTTGACCATCCGTTTGAGGATGGTATGCTATGCTCATACTTAGCTTTGTTCCCAAAGCTACTTGTAAAGCTTCTAAAACTGACTGGTAAAGTTTTGATCCCAATCACTTACAATGCTAACTGGAACTCCATGCAGTCGGGCGATCTCCCTCATATAAATCTCAGCCAAAGTTGATGTGGTCCTTATCGGCTTTACTAAAATAAAATGGTGGCTCTTGGTTGGCCGATCCATAATGACCCAAGCACCTTTATTAGCTTTCCTTGATCTGGGTAAACCGTCAATAAAATCCATTGATATTTGCTCCTATTTCCAATTTGGGATCTCAAATGGTTATGGTAATCTATAAGTTCTTCGATGATCACATTTGATTTGCTGGCAATTCGCACATCTTCTTACATAGATTGAAATATCCCTCTTCATCCCTATCCACCAAAATATTTGCTTCATATCTTGGTATATCTTGTTAACTCTAGGGTGGATACTTAACTAGACTTATGGCACTCCATCAAAACTTCTTGCCTAAGACCATCAACATCTGAAATGCATAACCTTTCGTTCATTCACAAAATTCCACGGCTATCTATCTCAAAACTCAAACATCGACCTTCTTCAACTCCTTGCACAAACTCTAAAAGATAACTCTCTTCTTTTTGCTTGTTTGCAGTCCTCTCGACTAGAGTTGGAGTAACTTCCAAAAGAGGCAAGACTACATTCCTACTCAGAACATCTGCTACAACATTTGCTTTTCTCGGCGTATATAAAATATCCAAGTCATATGCTTCCAGAAATTCCAAACATCGCTGCTGCCTCATATTCAAATCTTTCTACGTGAAAAGATACTTCAAGGACTTGTGATTCGTGAAGGGCTCAAACTTTTCACCCAACAAGAAATACCTCCACATCTTCAATTCAAACACAACAACTAATAACTCCAAATCATGCGTTGCATAATTCCGCTCATGAGGCTTCAGCTGCCTACTAGCACAAGCAATAACTCTCCCGTGATGCATCAAGACTGCACCTAAACCTACGCCACAAGCATCTGTATACACATTAAACTCTTCACCTCCATTTAGGATAGCTAGAACTAGAGCACTGGTCAACCTCTTCTTTAACTCAATGAATGCTTCCTCACACTTCAAAGTCCAAATAAACCTCTCATCATTTTTCGTCAACTTGGTCAAGTGTGAGGCAATCTTAGAGAAGTCTTGGATGAACCTTCTATAATATACGGCCAAGCCTAAGAAGCTTTGAACATCCGTTGGAGTCTATGGTGTCTTCTAATCTTGAACAGCCGCTACCTTTTCTGGATCAATTGGAATACCATCCCCCGACACAACATGTCTGAAGAACCTTACTTTCGATTGCCAAAAATGCCACTTAAAAAAATTAGCATCTAAAACATGTTTCCTTAATGTTTCCAGCTGTAACATCCCGCCGTTTTGGACCATTCAAATCGACAATAAAACCACACATGTCAGACTTGAATAATTCAAAACAACAAATTGTTAATAAAATTTGGGGCAAATAAAATCAATCACAGACATAGAATATCAGAATAACTCGCAGCGGAATAAAATAAACACAGGAGTTCATGAAGCTCCTAGATACATAGTCTCAAACTAATACATAATACCCAAGTCTGAAAACAAATACAACGGAAAGTTAAGATACATAAGTTATCTACTACAAAAGCAAAGCTGAGTGGAAATAACTAGAATGGAAATATCAGGTAGACAGCTAAATCTCCGGCGTATCTCTAGCTCCAAAAAGGTTGAAACCAAAGCTGTGAAACTCAAGCTGACCCGAGCGTAAAGCAAAAACACAAAACACTCGAGTCAGGACATACATACTTATAAAATGTAAATCAACTCAAGTGAACTGTAAAAGAAATGCATCGGTAACTTAAAGGATGCTTGGGATCGCCCATCCTTTAAGGATCCGTTAAACTGTAACGACCCCGGATTTTATATAAATTTAAATTGATAATTAATTTAATTTTTGAAGACAATCTGTGAAATTTATTGATTAAAGTGATGCGAGTTTCCCCGAATCCAAATGAAAGTATATTAAATCTAAATATTGTATAAATATTGTATATATGGGAATATATATGTATACGGGCATATATGAGTAAAATCGAATATAAATTAAATATATTTGATTTGAATTTAAATCTTAAATAAATGGGTTAGAAATAAATATAATAAATATAGACTTTGGACATAAGGAAATAAATAAATGATTTAAACTTAGAATTAATGGTTAATAATGATTTTAGTAGATAAGTAAATTAAATGTTGGATAGTTAAACTTCAAAAAGAAATAAAATAAATATCTTAAAATTTTAGTTATGTAAACTATAAATAAATACTTAGGATAATTCTTAAAAATTGGATATGTAATATGTATACAAACAAATATATATAAGATAAATTATATAGTTATGTAATAGTATAAAGTAAAACATATTAATTTGGAAATAGAAATAGATATATATATATATATATATATATAAGATAAATTAAAATGTAAAGTAAACACTTAAATAAAATTTAAGAACAAAATAATTATAGGAGTTCATTTATATTATAAAGCAATTAGACTAAGCAAAAGCAAACAAAACAAGAAAACATATAAAAACATAAAGTACATCAACATTGAAAGCTTTCATCTCAGCTCAAAACAAAGGACAATTCGAAATATATAAAAGATCATTTCAGCCTCCATATGATCAAAGAAAATCTCTGACCAGAAAAGAAGACTAAACCAGAAAATGCCTTCCTTGCAAACACCTATCTTTTCTATATATACACCTACTCTATTTCATTTCGTTCATCAAAGCTATAACCTGAAGCAACTCATTCAAACAACAAGAAACAAATCAGTTTCAAAGTTCAAACTCAAAAACAAAATGAAAACCAAAGAAAAAAAAATCAAATCAATGCAACTAGATATTCAACCTGGAAATTACAAATGAAGATTGAATGAGAAAGTTCAAAGCAGAGATCTTCTCAGTTTTAAGCATGCAAGTTCAATCTGAAAGAAGAAGAGAAAAAAGAAGAAAAAAACAAAGAAAATCAAAATCCAGTTTTCAAATTCAAAGCAAAGTGTTTTGCTTCTCTGTTTCAGTTCCAGACAAACCCTCTGCTTTCAAAACCCTTCAAGGTGAGTAACACTTTTTTTTAATATGTTGCTTGATCAATGTCGGAAATTGGTATGTTAATATATATATATATATATATATATATAAATATCAGGTATGAAGTTTCTGTTTATATGTATAGAATTGTTTTGTTCTTCTTCATTCTCCTCTGCTTGTTTTATTTTCTTTTTGTCTGAGTTACAGTTTTCAAGTAAAAAAAAGTAAAAAATTCGATTCCTTATTTTCTAATCATTATGAGGTTTTAGTTTCAAAACAAAATAGGTGAGTTTGAGTATAAGTTATCATTTAAAAATAGTTTCAAGAAGAATAAGTATATATACAGTATGAATAAATTGTTTTACAAAGTAAAATTCGAATATATGATAACCTCGAGTGTCGTGATTTGTAAATTCAATTTCATGACTTCGATCCACCCTACAAAATAGGATTTTTAAGATGAAAATGGTAATTTTTAGTTAGGTCTGTTGAGAGCAGTTCGAGTTGAACTAAATTTGGTATTTTGAGCTGCCTCTGACGATCTATTTTATCGGAATGCTCATGGCTCTTCCTGAAGGTGGAGGGGAAAGCGGGGATCAATGGAAAAATACCTTCGTGATTTATCTGAGCTCGAGATGGCCAGAATCGATCGAAATAGGGTTTTACACCCTGTGTTTATCATCGGAGTTCGAGTGGGTTTCGCGGCGAATAGGGGTGATCGCAGTTGATCGCGAGTGGGGCTGGAGATGAAGGGGATCGAGGCAAAGTGATGACGAGAATGGCGAGATGTCTAGGTGTCTAGAACGTCGGTGGCGATCGATTTCCGGTGGCGTATGGTTCAGGCAGTTTGGGTCTTGAGGTCAAAATTGTGGTGCTCGATCGAATCGTGATTTCTGGGTGTCGCGAGTAGTTGCCGTGGTCGAGAGTGATGAGTGGGAGGCAGGAGCGGAGTTCATCGATGCTCGGCGTCGTGGTGCACGTGCACGCATGAAGTTTCGTGCATCTTTTTGTATCAGTATTTTGAGTTGGTTGGGGAAGAAGCTCCTGGCTCGGGGAAGACTCGTGAGTGACTTGAAGTGGTGGGTGATTTTCTCGAAGCAAAAATGGAAGGGGTGGAACTCGAAGCTGCGTTCGGGTAGAATGAGTTTTGGCTCGTGTCTGAGATTTTGTATAAAAAACAGTTGCAAACTTTAAAATAAAAATCAATTTATTGAAAATAAATTTTGTTAAACCGATTCTCTTCCAATGTTAGATGTTGTCTAAAGTTTTAAAGTTAGTTAAGAAGGTTTTTAAATAAATTGATTTGAATTAACCAAGTTTAAATTGGTTTAAATAAATAAACTTAATGATATTAAAGGTTAGCTAATTAATATAAAGAATGTTTTGATTGTTAATTAACTTTTAAAATCTAAGTTAAATTTATTTGTTAAAGGAAATTAATTACTTGAAAGTTAATTACTTAATAAAAGTAATTAAGGTAAATTAACTAATAATTTAAGTTTGACAAATCAAGTAATTAGAGAATAATTAATTAAAGGAAAATTAATTTATGTGATTAATTAATCAAGGTAATAAATTTGAGGATGATTTATTAATTGAAGGTTAATTAACGAAGGTGATTAAGGAATGATAATTAATTAAGGAGTAATTAATTAAAGTAATTAATTAAAGATAATTAATTAAAGGATAACTAAATAATTAAAAGTTAATTATTTAATAATTAAAGGTTAATTAGTTTATTTTAAAAAGGTTAATTAATAAATGATTTAAAGGTTAATTAATTAAAATGGTTTATAATTAATTAATGATTAATTAGCCAAGATTTGTAGTTTATTCACAAGTAATTAATCTGGTATAAATTAATTATAATCAGAAATTAATTGACCTTACTTATGAATATTTGGATTCTATTGGATGATTTGATTGTTTAATATCCCTGATATATGATGCTTTGTGATACACCCTGATTTATGTTGTGATCTGTGATAAACTATCTGTGATGTAATTTATTATCTGTGATACTTATATATCTGTGGTCTGTGCATGAACGATAAGCGTTATAGTTTATATCGCTTATCAACTATATCTTGTATTTTGATCTATGATAATTCATCATGTTGCACTATTGTGTAAAACCCCTGGACTACACTTTTACACACACAAATATGGATTTCACGTGGGAATCGGTTAAGTCATAGATAATTTAAAGTTGATGTTTTTGAAATTGAAATTTTAATTTCAATTGATTTTGAAATTGGAAATTTGGGGTTTAAAGTGAAAAGCTTTTGAAATAGAATTTCAAAGGTAAAAGTTATTTTGAATAACTTAATCGAGTTTTGAAAATTTAAATAATTTGATTTAAATTTGAATTCAAGTTTTAAATTGAATCCTATGATTTGAAACTAGGGATTAAAGATGATATAAATGTGTTTGTATGAATCTAAACCATTTAAAAGTAAAATTTTGAGAATTTGGATTTAACCCAAGAACCTTAACTCGTATAAATGAATCAGATTTTCTAAAATGAAAACTGTTTGTTTTAAAAGAATAAAAGCTTTCAGATAAGAAATGAAATTCCAGTTTAATTAAAGGAATTTCAAGTTTGAATTGAAAAATGGTTTTTCAAGTTATGAATGAATCTTTTTGAAAGCTATGAATTGAATCTGTTTATTTTTAACAGATTTAAAATGGTGATTTGTTTAAACCATTCGAAATGAAATTGTTTTGAAAGCTATGAGTTAAATCTTTGATTTAAAGATTTAACGAGTTAATCAATTGAAATGGGGATTAAATTTGGAAAACCTGTGAATGAATCTTTTGTTTAAAAGATTAAAGTGTGGAAATTGTTTAAACCGTTGAAGGTTGTTAAAATAAATCTTTTTGTTTAAAGATTTGAAATGGTAAATTGTTAAACCATTTGAAAGGAAAGTTTGGGTTTAAGTTGTGACTTAACTGAAATTCCAATATCCATATATTTTTAAAATATCGCGCTCATTATTCGGTTTAGCCGGGAGAGGACCTTTGTGTCATATAACCCATTCCGAATAGTGATTCGTCGTATATGGATAGCATTTGAAGGCCGGTGTTGAAGACCGGGTATTTGCGAAAACGAGAGGATAACCTATCGATTGTCTCTGCACTGAGTTGCTCCGGTATAGAGATTTCCTAAGTGATGGGAAGTCCGATCGGGATTGTGAATACCCGGATTGCAAGGGCTTCTTCGGAAGTGCCTTCGGTTCTGTTCGAACCCGGAACAAACTTGTATGGTTACATGTCTGACATTACACTTTGAGATATAAAGCAGATTTCTTTCAAATACATTTCTGTTGGTGGCGGAGAATTTATTCTCTTAGCTTAACACCCTTCTTTGAGACGTACGAGCTCAGAGGTTATGTAGTTGAAGGTTATCAGCGATATATTCCCAATTTGGTAATGTGGCATGCTGAGTGTTGTTGTGTGATGATCATTGTCTGATCATTTGTGATATGATCATTTGTTTGATCATTTATCTTTGTGATCATAGGTTGATCATCTGTTGACCCAAAGCATGGCTTTGTGACAAAGCATAGCTTTGTGGACGAGACTTCGTCAGAGCCTCACAACCCGGAAATGGTCGAAACAGGAATGTTGCGGCAAGGTTATGAGGGTCGCACCCTTTAGGGTATGTCATTTCCTTCTGGAAAAGGGTGGTATTATGGTATGGAGCCCTGATACTTACTCATGTAGACACACCTTATTTATTATGTGTGATGATGGTTACCGAGCGCTCGGATAAAGGTCCCAAAGGACCGGGAGGTGGCATATTCGTGAGTTACCTGGTATAGGGGTAACTCGGCCTTGTTGGCAGAGAGTAGTTTGTCTCTCGGAGCGTCCAGCCAAAGGCGTTCCTTTCGTGGCATAGGAAGTTCCTTAGCCTGACCATTTATTGGCAAATCCATTTTCCAATACGAACCTTGTACGGTATTAGTTGTAGAACCTGCTATTTAACATAGCAGCTATAGTAGGCATAGTATAATGGTACCTATGCTGGCTAAGATTAATATTATACTTTCAAAATGTTTTCCACTACGCACTAATAATAATAATCCAATGATTTTGCGTAGTAAGCATCTTTGACTATCATAAGAAGAAATCTCCTCCAATTCTGCGTTTGCATTGTGTGTGTGGCGGGAGGTCTTATGGTAGTTTCATTTTCCAAAAGCATTGCGGATTTCAATGTTAAAATTCTTTTGTGTTTGTTTTAAAGATAAACTGTTTTTGTTGCTCACACCAGTCCCATGACTAATCAGGAGTTTATTGTTCCCTTCCTAAACTCTGGGTGCCCATAATTTTTCACACGGGCAGTCTAGAGTTGGGTTTCTCAGATATTCAGGTTGAGTAGATTATCTGGAGCTAGTCAGTCCTTGGACGACTGACCTTGCTTTCCGCTAGCTATGGATTGGAGCATTCTATTGTAGATATTCTATCTGCTGCTGGTGTTATCTATTTTCTTTCCACTGCTATTTCTTATATCATATCTCTGATGTATATTGATATCTGTTGTATCATTATGTTGTATCAGATTGTATCAGATTTTTGTATCTGTCATTGTATCAATGCTATATATATTGATATATTCTTTTTCTTCCGCTGTGTTGTTATACTTACTGTGTTCCGGCGAATTGGATTTGAACGGTCGAATCTGCGGCATTCTAGTGCAATGTGAAGTACGGATGTTGATTTTCGAACGTGAAAAATCTGATACGTTACATAAACTATCTACTATGTAGTAATATACTCTATTATAATAATGTCTAAAGTAAAGTAAACTATTAAAATAGCATTAAGTCATTACCCATTTCCCCCTTCACACATTTTATAATGCCAATAGTCTATATAGTACCGTAACTCCCCATAAACCGGGGCCACCAAAGGATACCCCATAGGTACGACATAAAACAAACTCGTAGAAGGCGCGCTAGGGTAGGTGACACGGCACAACTAGGCAACGCCATGGTAGATATACCAATTACACTTCCGGACTGTTGGTAACGCATAGCCGCAACTACCGCCCTACTCGATCCACGCTCCCAAATCAAAAGTGTGCACCAAATCAATCACAAAGTAATAGAATGGCTAACGATGAAGTGTGTCCGATCAGAGGAGCTACCTCACTTGGCCTGTCAATTGCTCCTGCTTTAGCCACCTTATGCTAACTCATGGGAGGTAGGTCCACGTATGTATACCTTTAGGATCGTCGCCACTATCCTACTTCATTCTGGAATCTCCACCGCGTACACAGTTGTTAAAGTGGTTTTCGGTATCGACAAAGAGTATGCCCATATCCGATCCCGGTCTCTTTAACAACCAAACGTTATTATAACCCGTGGTTATTCAATTTCAATTGGTTTATTTTTCATACCAAACATATTCCTTTCAAAACCATATAAATTTCATATCATTATTCTTTAAAATATTATTCATTTTTCAAAAGTCGTACACTTCCAAATTCATTTAATTATAACCCCTTTGAAACGTAAAAATTTAGAGATCATAGCACTTTAAAAATGTAACCTTTAGAACCATAACATTCAGAACTATAACCCTTTAGAAAATTTGTAGCATTTTGGAAATGTCACTTTTAAGAAAACGCAGCAGTACAGAAATGCTACTGTAAGAATTCACAGCGGTGCAGAATTGTTACTGTAAGAATTCGCAACAGTGCAGAATTGTTACTGTAAGAATCCGTAGTAGTGCAGAATTGCTACAGTAAGAAATCGCAGCTGTTTTGACTTGTTCCGTAAGAAATTGCAGCAGTTTTGAATTGTTACTGTAATACTTCCTACTATAATAGTTTATATAATCAAATAATACATATATTTACTGTTTTTATCACAGTTATTATATCATTCTTATTATATTACTCTAATTTTAGCTATTTGGTCATTAAAGAAACCAAACCTTTAGTTAAATAACTTTGTTACTATAATGTCAAATTTTAAAGCTGAAATCCTTATGCTAAGTTAAAAGTACGTTATTAACTTACACTTTATTTTCTTTTCAGTAAATAACATTTATCATTTTTATTACCCAAGTTATACCATTTACATTAGTTAAAAACTTACATGTCAAATGTACGTTTTAACTTACATTTTTTTTCCACAAAAAAAACCATTTATCATTTTAATCACTATTACATGAATTAAAACTTACAATTTATAGGTTAGAATAAAATACCATTATTAAGTCAAATCGGATTATTAAATTTCAATTAACCTTCATACTGTAAATTAGATTCCAAAATTTACATTTCCAACTATTTATTTCTTATAAATTTTTTTAACTCATGTGAACAAATTCACAGAAATTATTACATTAAATTTTAGTTGAGATTCATATATAGTAATCCAAAATACTTAATAATTTTTAGAAAATCATTTTAAATCAACCACGGAGTTTGTATAAAATTATCTACCCTAGGGTCAAGTAAATACGGACATAGATCATTTCAATCCGCAATTTATTAATTTTCCGGGTTTTATATCATTTCAAACCCGCAATCCCAAGTAAAATAAAATAGCTCAGGCCTATCATTTCAGCCCATAATAATTTTCCTTAATCTAAAGATCATTCGGGTATGTATCATTTCAACCCATAGTGAAGGAACTTGTAGTGTGAGAACATAATATTAAATAAACATAACAATATTCAATATATCATGGCATATGATCATAACAGGTAAAATATGATATGAAATAACATAATATAAACAAAGGTGAAATTCTCCACTTGCATATACAAATCCATACAATTCCATTGTCATCAATTCACCAAAATATAAGTACGTTGTCAAGAGTGATTACTCACCTTTCTTTGGTTAGAGAAGTGATTCAAAACGCAACACAACGACTACGACAAGCACAACAAATTACGGACAAGCTTGAGTGAGAGGAGAATCCAAATCCGACGCTTTGAAAAATAAAATAAATTCCATACGTAAACAAATAATTCACATAGAAAAATAAAAGTAGAAAAATTATATATTTGTAAACATGCGAAGAGGGCTTGTATAGGGAACACATAGGTTTGGTCTAGGGTTTATTTGGATTCGGCCATAGGGTTTGGGTTCGACCATAGGGGTTTGGACTAGGTTAGGGTTCGGCCATAGGGGTTTGGACTAGGTTAGGGTTGGGTTTTGATGGAGAAGGCTCGGCCTAGGGTTAGGGTTTTGGTAGTGGAGGCTAGGCCTAGGGTTTTGGTGGTGGAGGAGATGATCACGGCCAAGGCAAAGCAAGGGGAAGGGTATGAGGAAGTT
The DNA here is from genome assembly GCA_030737815.1 of Allium fistulosum. Classification (NCBI taxonomy): domain Eukaryota; kingdom Viridiplantae; phylum Streptophyta; class Magnoliopsida; order Asparagales; family Amaryllidaceae; genus Allium; species Allium fistulosum. The sequence goes on from JASFAW010000015.1 coordinate 8,497,765, forward strand.
CGACTATGGGGTTTGTGGTGGGAAGAAGAGGAGTGGAGGCTGAAATTTGTGAAGAGGGAAGGGAAAAAGGAAAGAGGAGAAGTGGTTTTTGGCTAGGGTTTGTGGTTGGAGGGAGAGGAGATAGGTGTGGCCGAAATTTTTGAAGGGAGGAGGAAAATTTGTAGAGGAAAAGAGGAAGAAAGTCTAATGTTTTGAGGAGGAAGATGAAGAAGAAAACTTACATTGATTTCTTTCTACGGAGGCACAAATGAAAAATGAGGAGTCTAGAAAACCCTAGGATATTATATAGTCATCTCAACAGGTGGCTTCTCATCTAACTAAAGCATTTCCTAGCCCACTAGTATAAGCCCAAACAATCAAAATATAAATAAGATAAAAGTTATAGGGAAAATAACTACGTGTAATACGCCAAAAGTTGTAAATTTTAAGAAGTAGGAGTCAAAATTTAACAAAACGAAAAACAAAGAAAATGTAACAATTAAATCCATCTTCATAAAAAAAGTAAAAGTTCAAAATTCAAAATTTAAAATTTTCATAGAAAGTCAAACTTTGACCAAAGTTGACCAAAGTTGACCAAAGTTTGCATTTTAAGAAAAATCTTTATTTTATAAAATTTGGAAGAACATTTCACATCAAATCCCAAAATATTACATTAAATTTCCAAATTTATCAAATTTTAAAATAATCGTATTCAGTTTCAAATGAATTTTTATTTAAAATATTTTCAAAATTTGCGAGTTGTTACACTAGCACCACTTCCAAATGGTGTTTGTGTTATTTCTCGGCCTTAGAGTAAATAATGATATCATCTATAAAGACCAACACAAATTTATTAAGCGCATCTCTAAAAATTGATTCATAAGATCCACAAAATAAATGGGTGCATTGGTTAGCCCAAAAGACATAACCAACCACTCAAAGAAACAATCCCGTCCTCTAAATGTTGTTAAGGGAATATATCCTCCGCTATCTTTAACTGGTGAAATCATGTCGCGAGGTCCATTTGGGAGAATACTTTAGCACTATGAAGTAGGTCAAACATGTCGTCTATATGGGGTAAGGGAGACTTATTCCGAATAGTCTGCTTGTTTAACTCACGGTAATCTACACAAAGTCTTAAAGAACCATCTAACTTTGCCATAAAAACTACAGCTGCTACCTAACTTGAATGACTTGATTTAATCAGTCCTCTTCTCAACAAATCTTCTATCTGATCCCTTAGCGCCTTCTTCTCTCTCGAAGCCATTTTACCAGTAGGTTGAATAATAGGTTTCCAACCGGGAATTAAGTCAATACGAAACTTAATCTCCCGATGTGGAGGTAAATTGTTTGCTTCTTTAAAAACATCAAGGAAATACTTAACAATTGATATCGACCCTAACTCTTTTGGTGATGAATCGAGGGCATACAAGAAATTACTCATACATTTTTCTGGATCATCACATGATACTTTAACATGATTCCCTCTCTTATTTTGCAATAATACCGTCTTTTCAACACAATCTAGAACAACTTTATTTTCCACTAGCCAATTTATACCAAGTATAACATCAAACCCCTTAAAATCTAGGTCAAATAGGTCATAAGAAAAATGGCAGGTAAGGTAAATAATCGGTATATCTTCGCAAATCATGCACAGATTAGTTGTACTATAGGTTAGACACACAAATAGGGTTTTCAACAATTCTTGAGGCAAGTTGCAATCTACCTACCAATTCTATAGAAATAAAATATGGAAAGCCTCGGTATCAAACAATACTCAAACAAAAATGCCGTTAACAATTAAAGTATCTTTAAGAACTCCCTTCCTTTTCACATTCCTTGAGGCCGATGGTTCATTCTAGATTTCATAAACCTTGACTTGCTGACCCTTCTTCAATAGCGGGCAATCCTTCAACATATGCCTCAATTGCTGACAGTTGTAACAAAGTTTCTTCTGAACCATTGGAGAAACAGGTATCGCCTACTGCTTCGAAGCTTCAGAATTCTTACAGAATCGTGCCAGATAGCTCTTCTGCTTACATTGATAACATCAACATCCTTAAACTTGTTCCCTTGATCTCCTCCTGATTTTCCCATCGATCGCTTCTTCCATTGCGGGTTCAACTTCCTCTTTTTCAGTTTGCTGCTATTGTTGCTGGGTGTTGTTGCTGGCTTCTTCTTCTTAAGAACTTTGTACCTCAAAACCATATCTACCAAATCCACAAAAGATCCCTTTAGATGGCGGTCATCTTCTTTTGAAATCCTTCCCTCATCCCTATCACAAACATCTCATTTTTTAAAGAGGGATATCAATCAACCGTAGGCCAAATCATGATCACTCGTTAAACTTGGTTTCATATTTCGATACTGACAAATCTCCTTGCTTAAGGTCCAAGAAACTCCTATACATACAGGTATTTCCTACAGTGGGCATGAACTGGTCTTTAAACGCCTCCTTAGATCTATCCTAAGAAAAAGCATCCTTTGGTACATTCACGGTAACGGAGTCCCACCATGCTGCCGCTCCATCTTGCAACTGCCAAGATGCTAAGAAGTGCTTCTATTCATGCGAAATATCCAATCCTTTGAAAATCTTCTCGCAAGAACGAAGCCAAGCTTGGACTTCGATGATGGATTCGTACCCTTAAACGACTTTCTTCCGTAATTAGTATAGTCTTTGCACAAAGTTGCAAAGTTCACACAGGGCTGCACTGGTGCTGCCTCTTCAACTACTCCAACTCTTCCAACATTTGGAGCTGGACCATTGGTGGTCGTGGTGTTACTAGCTCCTCTACCCCGACTTGCTTTGTTACTCATTCTTACTACCTGGATATAGTAAGATAACTTTAAAATTCTTAGATGAGATAATTCTAAGGAAAAAGGGTACTAAATCAAATATATCAAAGCTGATCGAAATAATTTGAATATATATATATATATGAAAAAATTACAGGTATGCGCTCATATAGACTAAACTCATTCTAGAGTATTACTAATCCTATCTATAATGAGTTGACCCCAACCAAGGCCTAGGTGTTTTCTCAACCTAAGCTCTGATAGCAGGTGTAATGATCTGCATTTCTTACTCCTAAGATGATACTTAATACATCCACGGTATTCATGTGCCGATCATCTAGGTATCCAAAAGACAAGTCGTTGAGGTAAAAAGGAAAGGAAAGACAAGAAGAAAGAAACACAGAATCTCATAATGTAAGGAAATCATATATCATAGAATATAAGATGGTACATACGGTCACTTCCAAAATGAAACATCAAAGTTACAACAGGTACTAACTTTAGCCTAGGACAGTTATAACTATCTGCCCCACAATGCTGATACATAATACACATACACAGCGGAAATAAAATACATAACTAAATAAACGTCAAAGCCACCTACTCCATGCTCTCCAAAATGCATTTGTACCTGGACTACTTGGCTACTCACACAAATTTGAGTACCTAAGAGTTTTAGGGAAAGAAAGAAAAACTCTGTGTTGGACATGGGTCCTGTGTGAGTAAACTCCAAACAACTGAATTTTTATACTTATAAAATCCTTTAAAAATAAAGTTATCTCGTAAGACCACGCTGCACCTAAACAGGATGGGGTTTTACCTTACGATAACCAAAACCTTTCAAATAGAAAATCCAATGATATCATAATAATGTCTAGGATTCAAAATAAATATATAACATAGCTGAAATGCTTGCATCTAACATTCCAACATATTTGAGCACAACTAAGTCCCTATGGCACTTGTTGGAAAATGGATTCAATATAATGAGAAGGCTACTGGTGTACTACTTGTCATAGCACACCTTTAGATAAAATGTATCGCGGGCCTTACATGGACCCCCTACATGGCAAGGTAGGCCTACCCTTACTAAATTGTACCGAATATGTCACCACCCCAGTTGTGATCAACAACCATACCTAGGTCACTAGCAAACAACTTACGAAAATATCTATCTAGATCGGGTGATGATCATACCCTAATTGGTGCGATCTACATAGCTTTACGGCATATTCCCTGTTTTTGTCATTCTCCGTCGTGAGGTTTGATGCTACGTTTTACCTTTTTGTATAGCAATCCCACTTGGAATGCTAACATTTCCCTCCAAGCAAAAATGAAATGCTAGCATTTATCCATACAAGTTGTTCAGGATATGAACAAACTGAAGGCACTACTTCTACTATATCCTTTTTGGAATCATCCTAAAGATTAGTAGCAAGTAGCCCTTGCACTTCAAAGAACTTTGTCTTTGATTCCATCGTCTTCCAGATGTTTCTAATTCGATGCTTACACTACAAGAAAAACCAATAACTATTTCAAATTAGGATGGCGTTGTAAGCTGTCATGCAATCTTTCGCTGCTTAAGGTATACTTAATTAATTTTTTCCCGCTTATCACACACAGTCCCAAAATTGTAAGCGGCTAAAGTATTTGCTTTCTCTCTCTTATCGTTCAATTCCAAGTCTCTAGAAAAAATTATTCCATGGAAGCTTCATCCGCCTTAAATATCTCATCGTTTTGTTGTTCGGTCACCGTTTTCTTCCGATCCTCTTGTTTATTTTATTTCACGAAAATTGTCTTCGAAGTTCGTAGCCAGGTAATCTCCATTTTTTCATCAATCTCTCTATCTACTGCTAGGTTTCTTTCTGGAAAAAACACTATTTCAATTTCATGCAAATCGATTATTATTATCGTTTTTACATTAAAACTGATTCAAAATTGGGTTTATCTTGTATGCTTGACTGGAATACTTAGGGTTTTATGTTGGGTAAATTAAGGCTTTTATGTTTGGTTTCAACCCTCTATGTTAGATTTTGATAGATTACCATTGGGATTTTGACAGATCACTTAAATTTTAGAAAAGTGTTTTATGTTAGCCATGTTAAGGTGTTTTTTCATGAAACTAAAATAAGAAAATATTAGTTTCAGATTACAAACTTACCTCCTTTATTTGAATTGCTTCTAGAAAAATCATTTTATTATTAATATTATTAAACTGTAAACTTTTCTTGTATCATAACTCAGGCATTATTATTGATATATATCATAGTTGGTTATGTATATGCATTACTATAATTAGTTAGGACTTAAAATTATTTTCATGGTCCAATTTCCCTTTCTTTGGTTATAAGGAAAATTATTTATCTGAATAAAGTTTGTTTTATTTTGTAATGTAATGATATGTGACCAAAGATTACTTTTTTTAGTTAACTAAGTTCATTTTTAATCTGTTTTAAATTATTAATTCAGCTTAGAGTGCACTCTGATTGGAATAATAATTCAAAACGTGCAGTAGTATAATATCTTTGTATTTTAGTGGTAAAAATGGTTATTTTCTCACATCTAACACTAAGTCTTTAGCTCTTTTCTAAAGCTCACATCATAACTTTAGTTGATAACTGTAAAATGTAGTGAAGTCAGATGTTGCAAATGCATGTTCTATGAAATTAATGAAAGCTCCATTTAACTTCAAATAAAATGAGCAATTTCTACTCCTTTCTTAGATGTAAATGTTTGATTAAATTCAACAATTAACAAGCTGATTTCAAATTGTTATTATAATTGTGATACGTTATTTAGTACCCCTGCATTAATGGCCATGGAGTCGCTTTCTGTCTCCTACTATAATTTATTTTGAAGTCCTCTTGTACATTCATTTCTTCAGGTAATTAAATTAGTGTATTAATTACAAAACAAATGTATCACCAAACCTATAATGAAACACTGCATATAATGGTTTTTTCAATCAAAAGATTATAGTCTTATCATCACCATAGCTAATATAATTTTATTTAACTAATTTATCCTATTTCTAAGCATTTTGTTTTTTCTCATTTTGTTTGTTTTCTCCACCATTTTTTTCCTTTTATAGTTTTTTTATTAGCAACATCATGCCCATCTCCTTCAATAAACAAATCGGTCTTGAAAATAAGTGTGTTATGATTATCCATGTCTCAAATATTATATGTTTGTAAGAGACTATTACGTAATAATGATTATATGAAATAAAATGAAGAAAAAGATAATTGTATAATTGGATGATTGTTTAAATGGTAAGAGTAGTTTTAATACTAAACAAACAGTAAGATAGAGACAGTAGAGGTTGTCTAACGAGGTGAACAAGTTTCTAGAATCCTTAAAAGAGGATATTGATAACCAGATTAATATAAGAATTCCTATTAATTTGCGTTCAATGTGTTTCTACATTGAATAGATTTAAATACAAGACATCCATAAAAATACATTTTAGCCCATGTATTTATGGTGTATCACCATGAGCTCTTCTGAACTTAATATTAAATCTTCAAAGTGATTGTTACAAGGATCAACTTTGGTGTCTATTTTTGCTTGTTATTGGAATTTTTTTTCATTTAACTGGTTAAATATCATAAGTAGGTAGCAACATTATCATCGCTTAGATTACTGATATAGTATATTGTACTACCATGTTACTGAACATATATTCTGATATATTGTAAATGTTTTACGGTATTTCATTAACCAATTTAAATTTTATAGCAAAAATGGTCTAACGATTTTAAATCAATTAGGACTGTATTGGTGGACATATTCTAAAGAGAGATTGAATAGATATTAGCTGTATAGTGCCAAATATAGTCTACAGAGAGGTTCTGAACTTAATGCTGAAACTTCAAAATGATTTCCACAAAAGCTAACTTTGGATTCTATTTAATTGTTTTTAAGAAATTAGTGTGAACTTGCACATAGTTCATTAAATAGAATTGATAGGTAGTAACATCATAATTTGGATTATTAATGTAGTATAATTTCCTTCCATGTTACTGAACACATCCTTTAATATCATATGTTTTTTCCTAGAGTAATTTCATTTATTTAACAAGTATAACTTAAACAACCCAAACCATTTTTATTCAATTAAAACTGTAATGTAGGATAAAGTCTATATAGAGATCAAGATACGTTAGTTGTACACTGCATAGCCTAGCTGCCTAGTCAGAGTTGAACTTACGTATTTATGGTGCATCAACATCAACCCATCTTAACATAATACTTAATTTTCCAATTGTTACTGACAAATTAATCTTAGCCTACACATAAGCCATTAAATAGCTAAATATGTAGCAATGATGTCTTCTATATCAGTTAAGTCGAGGATACTACATGACCGCACTAGAACCACAAGTCTACAGAGTTGAGATATTTGCAAGAAATTCAACTAACGAGTTGCTAAAATATACAATTTATGCTTACCATATGTGAAACTTTATTAGACTTGTAATATTTTTCCTTCTCTGCTTAGTAATTTATGGAATAAAAATATGAATAGAGTAAAGAATAACTTGCAAACTAATAACTCTAAGTATGAAAAGGGTACAGAATGTGCTACGCCTATTTGCTGCATTGAGCGATGCCAAAGAGAGAAAATACCGCGTCATTAATAGACTAGTAGAGTGTAATCTAAGAAGTAAATGTGGTTTTATCGCTGTGCAAGGTTAGTGAAAGCATGAGTCGTTTTTGGATTTTATAATTAATGAGCTACAAGGAGTGTCAATATGAAAAAAACTACACAACAACAAGGCAGGACCAGATGGACAACAACTTAATGTTAGTGCATGTAGCTGCTTGCGTTTATATCAACTTCAACATGAAAGCATCTTTAACTGCATTGACCGACAACTTCAACGTGAAATACTAACATCTGAAGGTGGTAAGCTATGGGAAAGGGCTAAAGAGAATAGGAGAACATGAATAGCAAATAGGTATGGCATATTATTTTGCTTTAACCATTACGTTTTGTCTTCATCGTTCGTACTAATATTTATTAATAGTAGATTGGGACCTTGGCTATATACCATCAAAATACATCATTTACTATGTGTTATAAATTCAACCATCAGTAAATTTATTACAAAGAAAAAGAAATTGGATGGATTCAAATTAAGGGTACTGATTTCATGTTGGAAATACTTATATAAAATGGTCGCTTTCTGATACAAAAGGAAACCAATACATGGTTTTGGTTATGTTACTCCTACATGGAAGAACACAAAAGAGAATGGATTACAAAAAAAAGTGAGCACCAAACTACGGGTTTTCACTATTTTATTGTCTAATATTGGTGTAAAATGAATACTAGGTATTTACGTTGGATGCATTGATTATAATCATACCATCAATGATAACAAATATAAAAGGGTCAGGGTTATCTGGGCTGGGTATTTTGGAAATTTCACATGGGCACAGTTGATATTAAAGAGTTACGATTATCAACTTTAGGGAGTTATATACCTATCTAAACGTAGATTATTATCTTACTGGTATTCTGTATAAGATATTCATGCATTGTCCTTTATGTTTCAGTTTTTATTTTGTATGACTATATGATTTATCAAAAATAAAAATGTACGTTTTCTCCCAAAAAAAGCACTGTTCAATTTGTGTATGAATTCTTCACACAGAAAAGATAGGGGGTCCCTCTGTGTGACTTTCTTATTTCATTTGTTCATAGTTTCTCAGATACGAGCTGTAGAGAGAACTCCTCCTTTAAGTGAGCTGAATGAGATGCTTCTTGGCCAGTTGAGCTTTCTTTTTTAGTTTATTACTTCCTCCACCAATTTATTACCATCTTAGTTCCAAAGTTATTTTCATTGCACCATAATATATTTTATTTGGTTAGAATGTTTTCCACTAAAAATCCTGCCCAATGATGTGCTCCCTTTTCTTTCCAGGAGCAAGTGACTCAAAATGATGTCTCTGAATTTCACTTACAGGTACTTTCAGCTTTCCGCTCAGTAAATTAACTTTCGCAATTTCCCTTGAAATGGATTTATCATCAAATCAACTTTATTTAATATTATATTATAATAGAGTATGAACATATACAATCTCAAATTATGTTGGCTACATATAGACATAGCTCTATCAGGTTATTTAAGCCTATCTGTGCAAGTTTACTAGGGAAACATGCTCGTGCATTTACTCCAGTGACTGTTATACTCATTCAATTAATTACTACACCTTTTGTATATTGCAATCAAATGATACTGGACTTGATATATTTCTGAATCCTTACTTCCATGTGATTGATTTTGGTGAAACCCAACTATTGTTTTTATGAAGCACTCCATAATTTTCCATGGGTATTTTTGTCCTATCGTGACGTTATACTGTAACATCATTGGAACATTTTACAATCTCCATAACTGTGAAATTTATGTAAGCTCGATTATTATGTTATAGTTTATAAGAAGCTGATTTTATGTACATAAATTGATGGCAACTTTAAAGATTGCATACTCAACGACTTTTATTATATGCAAACTAGAGATCTAAGCAGTCTGCCTCTACTATGTCACTATCCTGTCAAGGTACCTAATTTGTTTTCTGTTGGCATTTTTCCATTTAGCTACAAATACACTAAACTATACATATTAAATATCATTATTAATGTCTTTTTGTCATATACAGGCTCAATACTTGAAAAATGATCCATCTTATTTGAGTTGTCAAAGCAAACTGTGCAAAGAGAAGGACAAGGAAGGCAATTGTGCAGTAGAGACCTGCGCTGCAACCTTAACGTTTCATGTCGTCAATTTTAGAACTGATGTTGAGTTTGTGTTCTTCACAGGAGGGTTTAAGACACCTTGTATTTTGAAAAGAACGCAACCCATACGTTTTGCAAATCTTTCCATGCCTTTGTATGGTCGTTTATCTAGTATTGACTCCACTGGAACCTTGGTAATTGTTTTTCTTCAATTATTAAAAGATCCCAGGACATTTGTGTGTGATAACTGATAAGATAGAAAATATCTAGTGTATGACAGAGTAATTTATTTCTCTGCTATGGATAACTGGTAATGTAATAAAATGATTCAGCATATAAATACATACTAGTATTGGTATTGAATATTTTCACTTGTATATAGATGAAACTTAGATGGGTTAGTGGTGATAAGAAACCACAACAAGTTCAATATGGAGGTGGAAAATCTGCTACTTCTACTGTCACAACCTTTACTAAGGATGATATGTGCGGTAAGTTGCCTAGTGAGGATAATTGAATTTATTTTATCATTTTTTGTTTAGTTTTATTTTTACCATGGAGAGTTAAAAGTCAATAACTAACAATTGCTTTTTTCAGCCAGTGTTTTGGCAAGTCCAGCAAAAGATTTTGGATGGCATGATCCAGGGTTTATTCATACAGCAATTATGACTGGGCTACAACTTTCTCAAACTTACACTTATAAATATGGAAGGTACTACTTTTATTTATAGTTGACTAGGCAACAACCTTCTCCAAATTTCACACACAGTCTTTATTATAATTAGCATTCAATTTAATTTTCTCATCTAACTATTAAATAATTAACAGTAACTTGATTTGGTGGAGCAATCAAAATACATCCAAAACACCGCCTGCATCAGGATTGGATAAGTTGCAGTTTCTTGCTTATGGAGATATAGGGAAAGCTCCATTAAACTTATCTGCAGAGCATTACATCCAGGTTCTTTTCTTCATCAAATGTTCACATTTTTTTATAAAGAAGTTATGTTAAAATATGTATCCAGTGATTCATTAAGGGAAACTACAGAACATAACTCCCTTTTACATATGAAATATCTTACAGCCAGGATCGCTTTCTGTGATTAATGCTTTGAAAAAGGAGGTGGCGTCAGGAAATTATGATTCAATTTTTTCACATTGGAGACATAAGTTATGCATCTGGTTTTTTAGTAGAGTGGGACTTTTTTCTAAGTTTGATCACTGTCACGTTCCAAATTTCAGCGTTCGAAAATCGACATCCGTACTCCAATTGTACCTGAATGCGGCAGATTCAACCGTTGAAATTCGAATCGTGCCGGAGCTTATAACACCATTAAGTATAACAACACAGCGGAAAAGAAATAGATGATATCATATACAACTCCAATGAATACAATATCCAAAATGATATACAACAATGATATCAATATGATACAACAATATCAGAGATAAATAATGATACAGCGGAAATAACAGAAGTGATAACTCCAAAAGATCTTCAAAAGAGAATGAATCCAACAACTCCAACATCAGCTCGAACCACCATCACCATCCACAAAGATAAGCAAACTCAGTGCGTGAACTCCAAACACTGAACTAGCTCCAGATAATCCACTAAACCTGAATATCTAAGAAACCCAACTCTAGACTGTCCGTGTGGAAAATTATGGGCACTCAGAGTTTAGGAAGGGAACAATAAACTCCGAGTTAGTCGTGGGACTGGTGTGAGTAACAAAAACGGTTTATCTTTAAACAAACAACAAAAGAATTTTAAACATTGAAATTCGCAATGCTTTTTGGAAAATGAAACTACCATAAGACCTCCCGCCACACACACAATGCAAACGCAGAATTGGAGGAGATTTCTTCTTATGATAGTCAAACATGCTTACTATGAAAAAGAAACTCTTTTGATATTATTATTAGTGCATAGTGTAGGAAACATTTCGAAAGTATAATATTAATCTTAGCCAACACACAACCATTATTGTATGCCTACTATAGCTACCATCTAAACAGTGGTGACCACCATAAGTTAATGGCAGGTTCTACAACTAATACCGTACAAGGTTCGTATTGGAAGATGGATTGCCAACAAATGGTCAGGCTAAGGAACTTCCTATGCCACATTGGATCGCCTCTGGCGGGACGTCCCGAGAACTAACTAGCTCTCTGCCAACACAAGGCCGGGTTACCTCTGTCACCAGGTAACTACTACACGAATATGCCACCCCCCGGTCCTTTGGGACCTTTATCCGAGGCGCCTCAATAAACACACAATCACACAGTAATGAGATTGGAGTATCCCCATAGGTAAAATACCAGAGCTCCATACCTGATACCACCCTTTTCCAGAAGGAAATGTCATACCCTTAAGGGAGCGACCCTCATAACCTTGCCGCATCATTCCTGTTTCGACCATTTTCGGGTTGTGAGGTCCGAAGAGGTCTCGTCCACAAGCTACGCTTTTTCACAAAAGCCATGCTTTGATCACAAATGATCAATAAATGATCATCACACAACAACACTCAGCATGCCACATTACCAAATTGGTAGTATATCACTGATAACTTTCAACTACATAACCTCTGAGCTCGTACGTCTCAGAGAAGGGTGTTAAGCTAAGAGAATAAATCTCCGCCACCAAACAGAAATGTATTTGAAAGAAATTAGCTTTATATCTCAAAGTGTAGTGTCAGACATACAACCATACAAGTCTGTTCTGGGTTCGAACTGAACCGAAGGCACTTCCAAAGAAGCCCTTGCAATCCAGGTATTCACAATCCCGAACGGACTTCCCATCACTTAGGGCTCTATACCGGGGCCACTCGGTGCAGAGACAATCGATAGGTTATCCTATCGTTCTCGCAAATACTCGGTCTTCAACACCGGTCTTCAAATGCGATCCATATACGACGTATCATTATTCAGAATGGGTTATATGACACAAAGGTCCTCTCCCTGCTAAACCGAATAATGAGCGCAATATTTAAAAATATATGGATATTGGGATTTCAATTAAGTCACAACTTATTACCCAAAACTTCTCTTTTCGAATGGTATAAACACATTACCATTTAATCTTTTACATAAAAAGATTCATCTCACAAATTTCACTTAGTTTCACAAAGATTCATTTATAGATTTTCCAAATCAATTTCCATTTCAATTGGATTAACTCGTTAAATCTTTAAAACAAAGATTTAACTCATAACTTTCAAAACAATTCCATTTCGAATGGTTTAAACAAATCACCATTTTAAATCTGTTAAAAATAAACAGATTCAATTCATAGCTTTCAAAAAGAATTCACTCATAACTTAGAAAAACTATTTTTCAATTCAAACTTGAAATTCCTTTAACTAAATCGGAATTTCATCACTTATATGAAAGCTTCTATTATTTGTAAACAATAGTTTTCATTTCGGAAAATCTGATTCATTTTTACTAATTAAAATCCTTGGGTTAAATTCAAATTCTCAAACCAATACTTTTAAAATGGTTTAAGTCCATGTAACACATTTATAACTTGTTTAATATTTTTAAATCATAAATCTCAACATGGAATTCAATTCCTTATTTAGAATTCAAATTCAAATTGAATCATTTAAATTGGAAATTTTACCAAGTTATTCAAAATAACTTTTCTCTTAAAAACTCATTTTCAAAAGCTTTAACATTTAATCCAAATTCATTTTCAAAATCAATTGAAATTAAAATTTCAATTTCAAAAATATTAAATTTAAATTATCTGTGACTTAACCAATTTCCACGTGAAATCCATATTTGTGTGTGTAAAGGTGTAGTCCAGGGGTTTCACACAGTAGTGCAACATCATTCAATCATCACAGATTAAAATACAGAAATATAGTTGATAAGCGGTATAACGATAACGCTTATCTTTTCATTTACAGATCACAGATCACAAATATATAAATATTACAGATAATAATTTACATTCATCCCGGATAAATAGCTACAGTACAGATCACACACAAATCAGAATATATCACACAGCATCACAGATCAGGGCATATCAACAATTCGACCATTCAGTCAAGTCCAAACATTCACAAGTAAATTTTATTAATCAATTGATTAATTTAAATCAGATGTATTACTTATGAATAATCATTAATCCGGGTTAATTATCGTGAGTTAATTACAAATTATCTGGAATAAATTTCCCTTTCATCATTTATTAGTTAACCTTTAATTATTAACTAATCAACCTTAATTAATGAATCAATTAACTATTAATTATTTAATAAATCTTAATTAATCACATTCATTAATTAATCCTTTAATTACTAACAAATAATTATACTCAAGTTACTAATCATCATTCAATTAATTACATCCAGTAATCATTTATTAATTACTTCTCTAAGTAATTATATTTTTCCAATATGTTAAATGATTGTTCTAGATTAATTAACCCAAGTAATTAACTTAAACTAATCTGATTAACTCACTTATTTACAATAAATAATTAATTCCTTAATTACTTTCATTAATTAATTAACCTTTAATTAATTATTCTCAAATTAATTAACTTAATTAATTAATCACATTAATTAATTATTCTTTAAATTAATTAACCTTTAAACACTTGATTAATCAATCTTTAATCATTAATTATCCATCCTTAATTACTTTCATTAACTAATTATTTTTAAGTAATTAATCATCTTTTAATTAATAATTCTTTAATTACTTGATTAATCAAACTTAAATTATTAGTTAATTTACCTTGATTACTTTTATTAAGTAATTAACTTTCAAGTAATTAATTTCCTTTAACAAATAAATTTAACTTAGACCTTAAAAGTTAATTAACAATTAAAACATTCTTTATACTAATTAACTAACCTTTAATATTATTGATTTTATTTTAAAATAAACTTTCCAAAATAAAAGTTATATTTATTTTAAACCATTTTAAAACCTGGTTAATTCAAACAATTTATTTAAAAACCTTCTTAACTAATTTTAAAACTTTAGACAACATCTAACATTGAAAGAAAATCGGTTTAACAAAATTTATTTTCAATAAATTGATTTTTTTTAAAGTTTGAAACTGTTTTATATAAAATTTCAGACCCGAGCCATTTCTCGATTTACCCGAACGCAGCATCGAGTTTCACCGCTCCCACTTTTGGTTCGAGTCAAACTATCGTTTCCCCGTGCTCGAACCCGATGCTCAAACACGCAGCCACCAACATACACGAGATGATACACGTTCACGTGCACACCACCTCTGATCATCGACGAACTCCACTCCAGCCTCCCATGCATCGCCTTCAACCACGGTGACAACTCGCAATCACCCAGATGACACGATTTGATCGAACACGAATTCGACCCCTAAACCCATCAACCTGGAAACGAACATCACCAGAAAACTCACGTCTCCGATGATCCCTGGCTCCAGTCGTCTCGCCGTCCTTGCCGTAACTCCGCCTCGATTCCCTGCATCCCCCAAACAACTCGCGATCGATTCTGATCGCCTCTTGGCATCGCGAAACCCATCAGAACCTCGTCGACATAAACATGATGTAAAACCCTATCTCGATCATTACCGGCCATCTCGATCAACAATAAATCGCCATAGCATTTTTCCTATGACCCTCGACCTACAAGCGTGCTCCAGATTCAATCGCGAGGCAAATCGTGTCGCCGATCGCCAGAGTTTAACCAAAATAGGATTTTTGTTCATCTTAGAAATTCTCGACTGTTACGTTCTTAAAAATCATGAAATGATTTTCAAAAATCATTAAATTGAAGTATGAATCGGATGGTAAAATCCAAACATGATTTCCAAATATTCAATTTTTAACTTGTATTTGATTTTCTCTGTAACTATATTATTTTTGAAATAATCTTTTAAAATATAAACACTCAAATTTATTTATTTTTTACTTGAAACCAGTCAAAACAAGTATATTCCGTTTAGATTCCAAAGCCTAACATGAATTCAAGAAGAAGAACTTGATTTTTAAACAGGTTTTTGAAACCTGGAACTAGAACAGAGAGATATCTAGACATGCACACACATAATACCTCATACTTATACATTAATTTTATTTATATCATCATACAGGCATATTTCATATTATACTTCACCGATTTACCACATGCTAACACAAGATATAGCAAGTTAAGGAGTTACTCACAGTGGTTAAGAATTTAACAGATATATATACTTAACCATTTAAAAGTGAGGTTACTCACAGAGGTTTCCAGAGAAAAATGGAAAAGCTTCCTTTATGTTGGAACTGATTTGCTTTAAATTAGAAACAGCCTATGAATTCTTGCAAGAATCTCCTCTGGTTTGATTTGTTTTAGATTGAAGTTTTTGTTTAAGTATGAAATGATATTACTTCATTCATTTTTTCCTTTCAGTTTTGATGGACGAAAACTGAGATGAAGCTTGATATAAATGAAAGAAGTTTACAAGGTATACATTTTGTACAGGGTGATATAATGTTTTGTACAACAATGTATATATTTTGTACAACATAACCAGAGATATTTCATCTTTTGGTGGCTGATGTCTTTGTTTTGGTGGGTTGCATTAATTAGCATTGTACCATATAAATTTTTATTCACTTCGGTTGTACAATATTTGAGACAATGGTGTGGCTTCTTATGTACTTATATGATTATATACATATCTTTTTTGTTTTGTTTTACATACTTATATTTATATTTGCTTGCTTTGACTATGCTAAATTTGATTTCGGCTGAAATGATTTGTTTGCGTTGAGATGATTCCTTGTTTTGCAAGCCCAGTTACATATTTTTATGTTCTTGTTTGAACACACTTGGATGTATATTTGTTTAAACTTATCTTTAAACACTTTTGTTGTTGTCTACTCTATTTGTATTATCTTATTAAGATTTATTAACATGAAACTAAGATTTATATATTTACTTTATATTTTTATTATTTATCCTTTATTTATTTCTAGTTTAAATATTTATTATTATTTTTACTTTAATACTAATTATATTGTATTTCTCCATATATTTATTTTATAGATTCAAATTATTTATTTTTATACTTATGCTTAATATTTATAAAGTTTATTTTAATTTAAACAATTTGAAAGACTTTATTTCAAATTTACAAATCATAGTTTCTTCCAAAATATACATATTTATATATAAATAAATTTGAAACAACCATTTCTATTTATATTAAAAATCCATTTGTAAAGACATTACATTAATAACATTGTTTAAAAACAACTCATTATTAAATTAAAATAATTTATAAAAGAAATCATTTCTTTATTAATAAATAACATATTTTATTTGAATTGGGGAAACTCGCATCACTTTATTGATAAATTTCACAATTTTAGTTTAAAAATTCAATTAATTATTAATTTAAATATATAAAAATCCGGGGTCGTTACAACCTTCCCCCCTTAAAAGAATTTCGTCCTCGAAATTGCCTGGGAGACACAAAGATAGATGAAAAATATTTCATCAACTCAAACTGAATATCTATTCAGCATTTGGCTTACCAAATCAGAATATCAATAATAGATACGAGAACAAATCTATTTAACACTTCACAAAATACTCGGGTTATCCGGATCTACGAAATATGCAGTGGCATCGGTCAGTTCGAAGGGATAACTAACCATTCGTAGAATATATTGTGACCCAAAGAATAGATAGATATATGGATACAATTTCAAAACTTTTAGTTCAGAAACCAAGGTATACCTACCAACCATAGCAACAAAAACAAACAATTCATCCAAACAAACAATTCTGGCCTTTTTGGAGTTTACATCCCATATTCATATATCGAATTTCTTCCTGGATCTACCAGGAATTATCGAAGAATTGAGAAAAAGATGCTGAACAAAAGAGATTGATAGAGAAAAGATTGTTTCCTTGTTGTTACAGGGTATCGACCATTTAAAGTCGTATTCCCCTGTCCCTTATCTCATCCTCTTCTTGCACTCATACTCACTATCAGTGGATAGTAAGAGAATTTACTGAGGCATACAGACAAATATCTTAAGGATACTCAT
This sequence comes from Allium fistulosum, assembly GCA_030737815.1. NCBI lineage: Eukaryota > Viridiplantae > Streptophyta > Magnoliopsida > Asparagales > Amaryllidaceae > Allium > Allium fistulosum. Next base: position 8,515,342 of record JASFAW010000015.1, read on the forward strand.
TCTAGGGTATACTTCACCATATCTCTAATGAGCTACTTGATGTGTTATACTCCTGAGCTAAAGTTCAACCTTCAGCTCTGATACCAAATTGTCACGTTCCAAATTTCAGCGTTTGAAATTCGACATCCGTACTCCAATTGTACCTGAATGCCGCAGATTCAACCGTTGGAATTTGAATCATGTCGGAGCTTATAACACCATTAAGTATAACAACACAGCAGAAAAGAAATAGATGATATCATATACAACTCCAATGAATACAATATCCAGAATGATATACAACAATGATACCAATATGATACAACAATATCAGAGATAAATAATGATACAGCGGAAATAACAGAAGTGGTAACTCCAAAAGATCTTCAAAAGAGAATGAATCCAACAACTCCAACATCAGCTCGAACCACCATCACCATCCACAAAGATAAGCAAACTCAGTGCGTGAACTCCAGACACTGAACTAGCTCCAGATAATCCACTAAACCTGAATATTTGAGAAACCCAACTCTAGACTGCCCGTGGGAAAATTGTGGGCACCTAGAGTTTAGGAATGGAACAATAAACTCCGAGTCAGTCGTGGGACTGGTGTGAGTAACAAAAACGGTTTATCTTTAAACGAACAACAAAAGAATTTTAAACATTGAAATCCGCAATGCTTTTTGGAAAATGAAACTACCATAAGACCTCCCGCCACACACACAATGCAAACGCAGAATTGGAGGAGATTTCTTCTTATGATAGTCAAACATGCTTACTACACAAAAGAAACTCTTTTGATATAATTATTAGTGCATAGTGTAGGAAACATTTCGAAAGTATAATATTAATCTTAGCCAACATACAACCATTATTGTATGCCTACTATAGCTACCATCTAAACAGTGGTGACCACCATAAGTAAATGGCAGGTTCTACAACTAATATCGTACAAGGTTCGTATTGGAAGATGGATTGCCAACAAATGGTCAGGCTAAGAAACTTCCTATGCCACATGGGATCGCCTCTGGCGGGACGTCCCGAGAACTAACTAGCTCTCTACCAACACAAGGCTGGGTTACCTCTGACACCAGGTAACTACTACACGAATATGCCACCCCCTGGTCATTTGGGACCTTTATCCGAGGCGCCTCAATAAACACACAATCACACAGTAAATGAGATTGGAGTATCCACATATGTTAAATACCAGGGCTCCATACCTGATACCACCCTTTTCCAGAAGGAAATGACATACCCTAAAGGGAGAGACCCTCATAACCTTGCCGCATCATTCCTGTTTCGACCATTTCCGGGTTGTGAGGTCCGAAGAGGTCTCGTCCACAAAGCTACGCTTTTTCACAAAAGCGATGCTTTGATCACAAATGATCAATAAATGATCATCACACAGCAACACTCAGCATGCCACATTACCAAATTGGGAGTATATCACTGATAACTTTCAACTACATAACCTCTGAGCTCGTACGTCTCAGAGAAGGGTGTTAAGCTAAGAGAATAAATCTTCGCCACCAAACAGAAATGTATTTGAAAGAAATCAGCTTTATATCTCAAAGTGTAGTGTCAGACATACAACCATACAAGTCTGTTCCGGGTTCGAACAGAACCGAAGGCACTTCCAAAGAAGCCTTTGCAATCCGGGTATTCACAATCCCGATCGGACTTCCCATCACTTAGGGAATCTCTATACCGGGGCCACTCGGTGCAGAGACAATCGATAGGTTATCCTATCGTTCTCGCAAATACCCGGTCTTCAACACCGGTCTTCAAATGCGATCCATATACGGCGTATCATTATTCGGAATGGGTTATATGACACAAAGGTCCTCTCCCGGCTAAACCGAATAATGAGCGCAATATTTAAAAATATATGGATATTGGGATTTCAATTAAGTCACAACTTATTACCCAAAACTTCTCTTTTCGAATGGTTTAAACACATTACCATTTAATCTTTTACATAAAAAGATTCATCTCACAAATTTCACTCAGTTTCACAAAGATTCATTCATAGATTTTCCAAATCAATTTCCATTTCAATTGGATTAACTCGTTAAATCTTTAAAACAAAGATTTAACTCATAGCTTTCAAAACAATTCCATTTCGAATGGTTTAAACAAATCACCATTTTAAATCTGTTAAAAATAAACAGATTCAATTCATAGCTTTCAAAAAGAATTCACTCATAACTTAGAAAAACTATTTTTCAATTCAAACTTGAAATTCCTTTAACTAAATCGGAATTTCATCACTTATATGAAAGCTTCTATTATTTGAAAATAATAGTTTTCATTTCGGAAAATCTGATTCATTTATACTAATTAAAATCCTTGGGTTAAATTCAAATTCTCAAACCAATACTTTTAAAATGGTTTAAGTCCATGTAACACATTTATAACTTGTTTAATATTTTTAAATCATAAATCTCAACATGGAATTCAATTCCTTATTTAGAATTCAAATTCAAATTGAATCATTTAAATTGGAAATTTTACCAAGTTATTCAAAATAGCTTTTCTCTTAAAAACTCATTTTCAAAAGCTTTAACATTTAATCCAAATTCATTTTCAAAATCAATTGAAATTAAAATTTCAATTTCAAAAATATTAAATTTAAGTTATCTGTGACTTAACCGATTTCCACGTGACATCCATATTTGTGTGAGTAAAGGTGTAGTCCAGGGGTTTCACACAGTAGTGCAACATCATTCAATCATCACAGATTAAAATACAGAAATATAGTTGATAAGCGGTATAACGATAACGCTTATCTTTTCATTTACAGATCACAGATCACAGATATATAAATATTACAGATAATAATTTACATTCATCCCGGATAAATAGCTACAGTACAGATCACACACAAATCAGAATATATCACATAGCATCACAGATCAGGGCATATCAACAATTCGACCATTCAGTCAAGTCCAAACATTCACAAGTAAATTTTATTAATCAATTGATTAATTTAAATCGGATGTATTACTTATGAATAATCATTAATCCGGGTTAATTATCGTGAGTTAATTACAAATTATCTGGAATAAATTTCCCTTTCATCATTTATTAGTTAACCTTTAATTATTAACTAATCAACCTTAATTAATGAATCAATTAACTTTTAATTATTTAATAAATCTTAATTAATCACATTCATTAATTAATCCTTTAATTACTAACAAATATTTATACTCAAGTTACTAATCATCATTCAATTAATTACATCCAGTAATCATTTATTAATTACTTCTCTAAGTAATTATATTTTTCCAATATGTTAAATGATTGTTCTAGATTAATTAACCCAAGTAATTAACTTAAATTAATCTGATTAACTAACTTATTTACAATAAATAATTAATTCCTTAATTACTTTCATTAATTAATTAACCTTTAATTAATTATTCTCAAATTAATTACCTTAATTAATTAATCACATTAATTAATTATTCTTTAAATTAATTAACCTTTAAACACTTGATTAATCAATCTTTAATCATTAATTATCCATCCTTAATTACTTTCATTAAGTAATTATTTTTATGTAATTAATCATCCTTTAATTAATTATTCTTTAATTACTTGATTAATCAAACTTAAATTATTAGTTAATTTACCTTGATTACTTTTATTAAGTAATTAACTTTCAAGTGATTAATTTCCTTTAACAAATAAATTTAACTTAGACCTTAAAAGTTAATTAACAATTAAAACATTCTTTATATTAATTAACTAACCTTTAATATTATTAAGTTTATTTTAAAACAAACTTTCCAAAATAAAAGTTATATTTATTTTAAACCATTTTAAAACCTGGTTAATTCAAACAATTTATTTAAAAACCTTCTTAACTAATTTTAAAACTTTAGACAACATCTAACATTGAAAGAAAATTGGTTTAACAAAATTTATTTTCAATAAATTGATTTTTTTAAGTTTGAAACTGTTTTCATATAAAATTTCAGACCCGAGCCATTTCTCGATTTACCCGAACGCAGCTTCGAGTTTCACCCCTCCCACTTTTGCTTCGAGTCAAACTCTCGTTTCCCCGTGCTCGAACCCGACGCTCAAACACGCAACCACCAACATACACAAGATGATACACGTTCACGTGCACACCACCTCTGATCATCGATGAACTCCACTCCGGCCTCCCCTGCATCGCCTTCAACCACGGCGACAACTCGTAATCACCCAGATGACACGATTCGATCGAGCAACGAATTCGACCCCTAAACCCATCAACCTGGTAATGAACATCACCAGAAAACTCACGTCTCCAATGATCCCTGGCTCCAGTCGTCTCGCCGTCCTTGCCGTAACTCCGCCTCGATTCCCTGCATCCCCCAAACAACTCGCAATCGATTCTGATCGCCTCTTGGCATCGCGAAACCCATCAGAACCTCATCGACATAAACAGGATGTAAAACCCTATCTCGATCATTACCGGCCATCTCGATCAACAATAAATCGCCATAGCATTTTTCCTATGACCCTCGACCTACAAGCGTGCTCCAGATTTATTCGCGAGGCAAATCGTGTCGTCGATCGCTAGAGTTTAACCAAAATAGGATTTTTGTTCATCTTAGAAATTCTCGACAGTTACGTTCTTAAAAATCATAAAATGATTTTCAAAAATCATTAAATTGAAGTATGAATCAGATGGTAAAATCCAAACATGATTTCCAGATATTCAAATTTTAACTTGTATTTGATTTTCTCTGTAACTATATTATTTTTGAAATAATCTTTTAAAATATAAACACTCAAATTTATTTTATTTTTACTTGAAACCAGTCAAAACAAGTATATTCCGTTTAGATTCCAAAGCCTAACTTGGATTCAAGAAGAAGAACTTGATTTTTAAACAGGTTTTTGAAACCTGGAACTAGAACAGAGAGATATCCAGACATGCACACACATAATACCTCATACTTATACATTAATTTTATTTATATCATCATATAGGCATATTTCATATTATACTTCACTGATTTACCACATGCTAACACAAGATATAGCAAGTTAAGGAGTTACTCACAGTGGTTAAGAATTTAACAGATATATATACTTAACCATTTAAAAGTGAGGTTACTCACAGAGGTTTCCAGAGAAAAATGGCAGAGCTTCCTTTATGTTGGAACTGATTTGCTTTAAATTTGAAACAGCCTTTGAATTCATGCTAGAATCTCCTCTGGTTTGATTTGTTTTAGATTGAAGTTTTCGTTTAAGTATGAAATGATATTACTTCATTCATTTTTTCCTTTCAGTTTTGATGGACGAAAACTGAGATGAAGCTTGATATAAATGAAAGAAGTTTACAAGGTACATTTTGTACAGGGTGATATAATGTTTTGTACAACAATGTATATATTTTGTACAACATAACCAGAGATATTTCATCTTTTGGTGGCTGATGTCTTTGTTTTGGTGGGTTGCATTAATTAGCATTGTACCATATAAATTTTTATTCACTTCGGCTGTACAATATTTGAGACAATGGTGTGGCTTCTTATGTACTTATATGATTATATACATATCTTTTTTTGTTTTGTTTTACATACTTATATTTATATTTGCTTGCTTTGACTATGCTAAATTTGATTTCGGCTGAAATGATTTGTTTGCGTTGAGATGATTCCTTGTTTTGCAAGCCCAGTTACATATTTTTATGTTCTTGTTTGAACACACTTGGATGTATATTTGTTTAAACTTATCTTTAAACACTTTTGTTGTTGTCTACTCTATTTGTATTATTTTATTAAGATTTATTAACATGAAACTAAGATTTATATATTTACTTTATATTTTTATTATTTATCCTTTATTTATTTCTAGTTTAAATATTTATTATTATTTTTACTTTAATACTAATTATATTGTATTTCTCCATATATTTATTTTATAGATTCAAATTATTTATTTTTATACTTATGTGTAATAACCCTGTATTTTACAAATATTCTTAAATTGATTTTTTTCCAGATTCAAAAGCTTTATTTATGAAAAAGAATAAATTTTGTTATTTTAAATATAAAAACTTTGACTTTGATGTGGATTAGAATTTCAAATATGACTAAATTTAATATTTCCTGAAAATGTGAATTTTGGTCAATAGTCAAACTTTGACTTTTAAACTTAAAAATTTAAAAGTTTGAAATTATAAATTTTATCTTTTATTATAAAAATAGATTTAATAACTTGAATACTGCTTTTCGTTTCGTTGAAAACGGAGTTAAACTGCAAAAGTTATGTACATTTCAATTTTGAGTATAAACTGTTTATTTAACAATTTTGTCTATTTTAAAATTGTATAAATTACTTTTTCTTTGTTATATTTTTTTTTAATATGTGTCAATATGTTTTTATGTATATTTTTGTCTTATTATATTTTTAAAAATGATAATAGAATTTTTCCAAAATTTACTATATTTATTTTTCATTTTTAAAGGCTTTTTTCCTATTTTCTGCTATTTTCTTCATTAAAAATTATATATAAATTAAATTTTAAATATTTATTTTGTGAATATATTTTTATTTTATGTTATTATTTATGTTTAAAAATATATTACAAGCTCATATGAATTTTCTAAAATTATTTCATTCAATTTCAAATTTTCTAGTCTAGTTCACTATTTTAGCTATTTTCCTTAATTTAACTTTATATAATTAATAAATATTATATAAAATTTTATATTTTGATAAATTTTCGAAATTTTATCTGGTATTATTATTATTTCCAGAAATATAAAGTTATATAAATAAAATAAAGTAATTTGAAAGGTTTGTGACCTTTTATTTGCCTATGTCTCTTTGTTTTCTCATCTTTTCATTTCCTAACTCATGCATTCAAGATTGAGGCCGACCTTATCTTTTCTTCAGCCGTATTCTTTCTCATTTCTCACGCATAACAAAAGCTTCTCATCTCTAAAAAAATCACGGCCATTTCTGAAGCAAAGTGGTTTGGTAATCTCCTTCTTCTTTTCTACTCAATTTTCTTGTTTTCTTATTTTACTTACACTTGCCTTCACCTATTGCAGCTTGGCCTTTGATCCTCCATCACCATGGCCACCTCCACCACCACCACAATTGGCTGCCACCTCCTCCCGTCCACTGCCCATCCATGGCCGTGTACCACTAGTTGATCAACCTCCACCAAAATGTTGCCTTATGCCTTGAAAACTCCATCTATACATCATAGCCTAGTTCCTATGCCGTCAATACTTCACCAAACCACCTTGGCTGCCCCTTACCTCATCACAACCAGCCACCTACCTGACCTGAGACCCCTGCCGCATCTGTACCTGACCCCATCAGGCCTGGCCATGACCATGCTTTCCTTGGCCGTGGCTTTGGTTGCATTGAAATCCATTTGGTTGCCTTGTATTTGTAGTTTCATGCATATCCACCTTTGCACCATCTTTTCCTTGTTAGGGCCGACCCCTTATGAACCCAAACCAGATCCTAATTCATGCTTTAGCCGTGTATTTCCAACCTAGGGCTGAAGTATTAGAGGTTGAAGTCAAGTGCAAGTGCATTGACTTTGTTTTGTGCATGTAAATTATATGTTGCTTAAAATTTGTGAAGTGTTTATTCATGTTATATTGTATTGTTTTGTCTCATGTATTCAAGGAGTTTAACCTTTTCTCTCTCTCACTCAAATCATCATCGTGCTCTCGTGTTTGTGTGGATCTTCATTGTGTGTATCTGGTTGTAATCTCCAGCTCAATACAAGTGAGTTATTCTCACCAGACAATATGTACCTATATAACTAGTAAATTGACACCCTGTGAATCTGTAGAAATATATTATCATGTTATACTTGACTATATTATGATCATATGATGTTTATACACCTATTATATCATATGTTACTATTATTTAATGTTATTCTGTTATTTATATCAGTTATCACCATTGCAAGTTCCCTGTAGACTAGAATCACTATGGGTTGAAATGATACATACCCGAACGGACTTTAGAATAGGGAAAAATTGTTATGGGTTGAAATGATAGGCCTGAACGATTTTTATTTAATTTATTTTAACTTGGGATTGCGGGTTTGAAATGATAGAACCCGGATTTTTCTTTTTTTAACTACGGATTGAAATGATACATATCCGTATCACTTGACCTAGGTTAGAAAATTATATACAGGCCCGTGGTTATTTTATAAAGTGTTTTGGATATTTTTAAGTAATTTAAAAAATTATAAATTTATGAAATTTAATTTAAATAGATTTTGAAATGTTTTAAAATAAAGAAATTATGATTTTTTTCCATGTGTTAAAAATGTAATTAATGAATGGTTTAACTGGATTTTTGAAATATAACTTAAGTTGGAAATTTGGAATTTTGGTTAAAAATGATATTTAAGTTATATAAATAAAATGAAAATTTAATTATATTTGGAAAATGGTAAAATATGATAATTTGATTAAATTTGAATTTAAGTGATTTATTAAAGTATTATTGATTTTTCTATGAATTTAAGTGGTTAAATAAATGAATGTTTAAAAGTGATCTTTTAAAATATAACTTGACTAGGAAATGTGAAATTTGGTTTTAATTAAAGGTTTAAGTTAATTAAATAAAATTGGAAATTTAGTTAAATTGTGAAATGGTAATTTAAATTTGAAGTGTTAAGTTTATTTGTTGAAATGTGAAGAATTGGACACTTTTACACTTAACTTTATTAAGTAAATTGTTGAAAATTGGATTTGATTATAAGAAATTTATTGTGAAAAGATATATGTTAAATGATATGTAAATGAACATTTTAAATGTTAAAATATGATTTTTAAAATGTTTATGTGTTTTAAATTAAAGTTATTTAATTGCTGGAAATACACTAACACCTGAAATTAACTTTTAATAGCATTCAGAAATGCTATAGATTCTGTTTTGAACTAAAATTATGTAAAAAGAGCTATTACAGCATTTCTGAAATGCTGTAGTTGCTGTAGTTGAACTTATAGGCTAATATTGAACTCAGGCCTATTATAGCATTCTCTGGAAATGCTATAATGGTCTGCAGTCTTTGCTGAAACCAAATTTAACCCTTGTTTGAAATCTGAACTACCGCAGCACTTCTGAAATGCTGTCTTTTCTGTTTTGAACTATAATTCAACGAAAACTGAGTTTTAACAGCAATTTTAAGTGCTGTCTTTGCTGAATTAAAAATGTTTTCAAATATAACTTATAGCAGTTGTTTTTAAATGCTGTAAAATGCTGAAATTTTAATAATTATGGTTTTGACTTAGTAAACGAACTCAGAATGGTTTGAAACTTTGGAAATTGAATACTTGATTTGAAAATATAATAATTACACTTTTAAAAGGTTTAAATGAATTATTTTGATTGGAATATAAACTATTTAAAGGTGATTTGAAATGATAGTAAATGAACGATATCTTTGAATTTAAAAGGTAATTAAAGTTGAATATTTGGATTTGAACTGATAGGATATTTTATTTTATTAAAATGATTTGAAATGAAGTTTTGTAAGGATATGATATTTTATTATATTAAAATGATTTGAAATGAAGTTTTGAAATGATATGAAAATTTAAATATATGGAAATGGTTTGGAATTGATTTAATCTTTATTTTGATAAAGATATGGTTTGAAATGATATTTTATTTTGAAGTAAAGTATTGTTTTTAAAAGTTATAACCACGGGTTATAATAACGATTGGTTGGCAAAGAGACCGGGATCAGATATGGACATACTCTCTGTCGATACCGAAAACCACTTTGACAACCGTGTACGCGGTGGAGATTCCAGAATGAAGTAGGATGGTGGCGACGTTCTTAAGGTATGTTACGTGGACCCAACTCCCGTGAGTTGGCATAAGGTGGCTAAAACAGGAGCAATCTCGGACCAGTGAGGTAGCACCTCTTCTCGGACACATTTCTTCGATATTATACTCTTACTTGTGATTGATTAGATGGCCATCCTCCGATTTGGGAGTGTTGTTCGAGGTGGAACGGTAGTGGCTGCTATGCGTATCCATCAGTTCGTGTGCGTAATTGGTATATCTACCCTGGCATTGCCTAGTTGTGCCGTGTCACCTACCATATCGAGCTTTACTACGATTATGATTTTAAGATCCGACCGCGTTAAGGTTCTCCATCCCCTTAACGCTATTTTCTATATGATTATACTTTACTTATTTAGACACTATTACAATATCGAATATTACTACATAGTAGATAGTTTAACGGATCCTTAGAGGATGGGCGGTCCCAAGCAACTTCTAAGTTACTTGTACCTTTATTACAGTTCACTTGAGTTGGTTTACATTATATAAGTATATATTGTCCTGACTCGAGTGTTTTGTGTTTTGCTTTACGCTCGGGTCAGCCTGAGTTATTCACAGATTTGGATTTGCACTCTCTTGGAGACTTGAATCGCTGGAGATTATCTGCTTGTCATGTCCTCTCTATTTCAATTCCGTTGTTCTACTCAGCTTGTACTTGGTTATTTTATTGAGACTTTTGTTGTACTCTATTTCTTCTGTTGTATCTTATGTAACTCTGACATATTTAGATAGTAGCTTCATGAACTACTATTTCTTTTACTTCCGCTGCATTATTTTACTCTGTGTCTGTGATCTGTGATTATATTTATTTACTGTATATTCTGAGATTTGCCAAATTTTAATTACAACGCGGTATTTTGAGCAATTCAACTCCGGCATGAGTGTCTACCTATACACTTATAATGGATGCGAATGGTTGAAAATATCGGGTCGTTACATTATGCTTAATATTTATAAAGTTTATTTTAATTTAAACAATTTGAAAGAATTTATTTCAAATTTACAAATCATAGTTTCTTCCAAAATATACATATTTATATATAAATAAATTTGAAATAACCATTTCTATTTATATTAAAAATCCATTTGTAAAGACATTGCATTAATAACATTGTTTAAAAATAACTCATTATTAAATTAAAATAATTTATAAAAGAAATCATTTCTTTATTGATAAATAACATATTTTATTTGAATTGGGGAAACTTGCATCACTTTATTGATAAATTTCACAATTTTAATTCAAAAATTTAATTAATTATTAATTTAAATATATAAAAATCCGGGGTCGTTACAATCACTCTACTCATTGGTCGTATGTCTTACAGGACAGCTATTGGTAACCATGAGAGGTAATATCAATATAATCATTCTGTGTTCAAAAATAACAATAAGTATATTGATGATAAGATGAAATATAATGCAGGGACTATGGAGGGTCAGGATCAGTATACATAACTCCAGACTCAGACGGTGAATGTGGTGTAGCTTACGAAACTTATTTCCCAATGCCTATGGCTGGAAAGGATAAGCCATGGTATTCCATAGAACAAGCAAGCGTTCATTTCACCATCATATCCATAGAAAATGACAGGTCTGAAAATTCTGAACAAGTAATTGATTTCTCTTCTTCTCCTTTTGAAATATCATGAAGGCACCGATATAGTTCTTAATGTTCATTTATTAATGTAACGCTTGCATTGCAGTATGAATGGATCAAAAAGGATTTGTCATCTGTCAACAGAGAAAGAACACCTTGGGTGATATTCATGGGGTAAGATTATTGATGTTTTAGTTATAATTTTAACATGATTTTGCTTATATGATTTGGTTTGGTCAAAAATCATCTTGCAAATTTTTGTTAACTATACATGTTGACATTGATTTATCTTCATTATCAAGTATGCCCTTATGATTTAATGTTTCAGTTCTCATGGTTATGTATATATGCATGTAGTGGTGAACAATATCTGACCAAAATTGAATAACTCTATTGATTGTTATTTTCGCTTCAAAAAAGAATAAAAGAATAAAATACATTATTTATTGTAAAAGTACATGAAGGAAACTTCACCTTACCTTATCAATCGATGTAAATAAAAATGATTAATTTATCAATCATGTATGTATTTTTAACTTGCTTGCAATTTCATTCTCATTTAATGATCATCATCCTTAAACTACTTACATTAATATATACTTTTCCCACTTCCTTTCGAATTTGCATAATGCACAGTGCTTACTAACCTTCTTTTAAAACCACATGATATAAAAGAAATTACTTACATTAATTGGAAGGCTAAATTATGTTTTATAAAAAATTAATTAAATGTATAAAAATTAACTATGTTAAATAAGTTTCATAAATAGTAATTAAAATTTTAAAAATAACTAAGTTTTTAAAAGTTAACTATTTTTTATAAAAAATTAGCCAAGTTAAGTAAGTTTAATAAAAAAATAACTATGTTAACTAAGTTTATATAATTTAACTATGTTTATAAAAATTAACTAAGTTTTATAAAAACTAATTAAGTTTATAAAAATCATTTAAATTATATAAAATTTGACTAATTATATAAAATTTGGTATACTGAGAGGACCACTTAGTTAACAACATCGACGACTAGTTTACGTGATTTGTAAATAGACCACTTCATACGTCGATAATATGCAGCTTGATTTTACTCCAAGTAAATTATCGAGTTCATTTATTATTTTTTACTCTACTTCACTTTTAAATGCTACTTGATTTTATGGCATGTTGTATACTTTGTATTAGTCAATTGCCTAATGAAATAGTGTGATGAATATTTAGTGTTTGCATTATGAATCCGATTTAACTTTGTGTACACTTTTTTGATGAATTGATTCTCAAGCATTACTTTTGGTTTATAGGTAGATAGATGACTGTGATGCAAAAAAAGGTTGCAACGAGTTATGGATCGAAGTTATTTTTGCTGCTAGAACTACTTTTTGGTTTTGACGTATGTACTACTTGCTTTTGTTTTGCTATTGCTACTTGTTCTATATTTTGTTTATGAACTATTGATGACGAACAATTTATGTTTGGTGTAAGAATATTGTGTATTTTGATTATGAAATTTCATTCGTTGGTTATCAAATATGTGTCTAAAATGTGGTATTGATACAATATGTTTATTTTGAAATGTGGCACTGATATAATATGCTAATTTTGAAATGTGGTATATTTACACATTGTGACTGATGTTTACTGAAATGGAATTTACAGAAAAGTAGAAAAAGCCTAATTGACTTAGCTTTGTATACAGTTTAACGGCGTTTTTAAAACGCCGTTGAATGTTTTAACAGTGTTTTAAAAATGCGTTTAAATTGTATCTAAAAACATAACCAAATACAATTCAACGGCATTTTTAAAACGCTGTTAAAAGATTCAACGGCGTTTAAAAATGATTTAACAGCGTTTTAAAAATGCCGTTGAATTGTTTTAATAGCGTTTTTTAAAAATGCCGTTAAATTAGACCAAACGCTGTTAAATGATTTCATGACACTAGGGAAACACTGTAAAAAAGTACATTTAACAGCGTTTATTCCTTGTCATTGTATATCTCTGACATATAACTGCATGTCGATATACATAGTATGTAAAAATGCTGTTAATAGCTTTTATAGCGTTTTTGAAACGCTGTTAAAGGTTCTGTTTGTTGTAGTGTTACGTTGGTTCGAAGTGGTTTTTTGATAATTCATGCTTATTCGATCCTAGTCGCTCCAACCCAACATTCGATAATTTAAGCTTGTCAAGTTATCGATAATGGACAAATCCAATATTTGAGGTGAATATAGATTTTCATATGAAAATAAGACATCCTATACTTATCCCCACTTTCCGATTTCAAACAGTATTATCCCTTGATTAAGAATGAAGTCAGATAAGTTAGAAAACTATCCATTCCTCGACATTTATTCTTACTTCTAGGGATAAAGACGAGTTTGCATACATTGGAATTTGATGTTAAGTATACAATGAAGTATCTTCCATATAATTAATCAATCATGACCCGCTTATCGAAATTAACCCTTTCATACTTATCACGTTTCCAACATTTCGACTTCTCTATCCCTTGCCTAGAAAATCTACTTCTTGATCTCATATATAGAGGAAAATCTAGTCATCGGCTTTTAGTGCTAAATAAAAGATGACTTACTTTCAATAAAGTGTATCAACGTTTTTGCACTACTTATATTTATTTGGCTACTTAATGGCATGGATAAAGAAATCCCTTTTATTTAAAAACGTTCTTCGAAAGACAGTTGCTTTTAAACAAGACCGACCTTTGGAAAATAAGTGATTAAAAACGAAAAATTTATTTAATTAATTAATAAAAAATTCAAACCTTTTATTTGAATAATAACTAAACAATAATTAAACCTTTTATTTAAATAATAATCAAACCATTTATTTAAATAATAATTAAATTATAAATTTTAAAACTATTTTTAATTTTTGAAAATTACTTTATAATACTTGTAATATTTTTTAAAAGACCTTTCAAAAATATTTTAAGTAGAAACTCTTTTTAGTTCACCTCAAAATTATCGATTTACGAACTACATCCATAGCGACTATTTGATGGAGTAGCGGATAACTGAAAATGAATGTGACGATGAAAGTAGCAATCGATGGAATAGAAGATACCGAATGGCCCAAATCCGTTGATCCAAGATACTGGATTCTAGCTATCCCAAACACGTTGATCGCGCACGATACCATGTTTAAAGATCTAGGATTCTTTGACGTTGATCTAGCGCACTAGATTCCGTGAATCGGCTTCAGCAGTCATTGATTCGAGCGCACTTGAATACCCAAAGTGGAGATAGGAGATCACACTCAACTACCAATTTCAAAAGAGGCACAAAGCACTCAAACAAATTTTATTCAAAATCAACTAACTTTACAAATGACACAACCCGCCTATTTATAGGCTTACAACTCACACGTTTCACCACTTGACAACACTTAGGTCGTGGACGACCTATCACAGATGAACGACCTAAAACAATACAACACACACGACATATCAGATGCGACCTACGACTTATATACAAGCGACATAAGAAAACACATTACAACACATTACAACGACTCAACATATATAGGCACACGCGACCTAACATAGGTCGTTAACGACCTAACAATTACAACACACAACGACATAAGAAATACAACATAACGACCTAAAATACAACGCACACGACCTAAGAAGTAAATGCGGCTTCCGGCTTCTTCACGCGACCTTAAAACAAGGCTTCTGGAATTCTTCGAGCGACCTAAAGTTGAGCGACCTTAAGTTAGATCGTTCGTGACCTAAAAACAAGGCTTCTGGAATCTTGCAGCAAACACATCAGCGACCTAACATAGGTCGTAACCCGCTTCCGTGACCTAACATAGGTCGTAACCCGCTTCCGCGACCTAACATAGGTTGTAACATTTTTCCGCGACTTAACATAGGTCGTAACTCATTCCAGTCCATATTCGAAAGATCGGAGCGACCTAATGCTTGTTCACTTATCTCGCTTAGTTTCTTGCCTTCCTCAACACTAATCTCATTAACTCGCGTGCGACCTTCCTTAGATCGTGAACGATCTAAAATTTCACTAGGTCGTGAGCGACCTAAAATTTCACTAGGTCGTGAGCGACCTAATATTTCCGTTCGACTCAAATCTGGTGAATTGGTAGATTGCGCTGCATCATCCTCCCCCGGTTGGCAAAAATTCGACCTCGAATTTGCACCTTCCTCTTCCACAACAAGCTCATCTCCATGATACGGAATCAGGTATTTGACGTTGAAAACATCTGCAGTGTGAATATGATCCGGCAATTTCAACTGATACGCATTATCATCTATCTTCTTCAAAATTTCCACTGGACCAATTTTACGAGCTTTCAACTTATTGTACGTTCCTACTGGAAAACGATTGTCAACACAGCGTATACCAAATCACCTTCTCCGAAGTTCACATTCCTTCGCTTTTTATCTGTCAGTTGTTTATACTTCTCATTTGATGCAAGCAATCGTTCATAAACAGTTCTGTGGCACTCCTGCAGCTCAGTCACAAAATCATCAGCTCGCTTAACAACTCCCTTCTGATATGGCACTGTCATCAAATCCAACGGTCCCTTTGGAATTGCTGAATATACAACTTGAAATGGACTGAATCCAGTACTTCGATTAACAACATGATTATGTGCAAACTCTGCCTGACATAATTTCATATCCCAGCTCTTCAAATTATCTTTCACAAGGCATCTCAACAAATTTCCCAATGATCTATTTACCACTTTTGTTTGCCCATCTGTTTGTGGATGATAAGCGCTACTAAAATTCAGCTTCGTTCCAACCATCTTCCACAAACTCAACCAAAAATGGCTTAGAAATCTAGTATCCCGATATGAAACAATAGATTCAGGTAGCCCATGTAATCGATACACCTCTTTAAAGAATAACTGAGCAACACGGACGACATCAGCTGTCTTCTTACAAGCGATAAAATGTGCCATTTTCGAAAATCTATCTACCACCACATATATAGAATCATTTCCCCTTTCAGTTCTAGGCAAACCCAAAACAAAGTCCATGCTGATATCAACCCATGGTCTGGTAGGTACAGGTAATGGCATATACAATCCTGCATTCGTCGCTGTCCCTTTGGAAACTTGACAAATATGACATCTCTCCACAAATCTTTCAACTTCTCTTCGCATAGATGGCCAAAAATATGATTCAGAAACCAACTGCAAAGTACGATCTCTACCCACATGACCTTCCTCATGCAACTCCTTTACAATCTTCATTCGTAAGCTGCACTCCGGTATACACAATCGATTCCCCTTAAAAAGAAAACCATCCACCAATACAAACTCATCCGTCTTTCCCTCCTTGACTTCATCTACAAACTTTGCAAAGTAAGAATCATCAACAAACAATTCTGGTAACACATCAAAACCCGTCACTTCAACCTTCATTGTAGTCAACAAATGACTCCTTCGACTCAATGCATCTGCTACACGGTTTGTAATTCCGGAGTTATGCTTCACCACAAATGTAAATTGTTTCAGGTATGCGATCCACGAAGCATGTCTGGCTGCAATTTTGTCCTGTCCCTGCAAATGTTTCAGTGCTTCATGATCAGTATATAGAACAAATTCTTTATGGAACAAATAGTGTCTCCAGTGTTTTATAGCTTGAACAATAGCATAGAATTCCACATCATAAGTATTATATCTCATCTTGGCTCCCAATAGCTTCTCACTGAAATATGCAATAGGACGTCCCTTCTGACTTAACATCCCTCCGATCCCAACCTTAGATGCATCAGTATGTAACTCAAACAACAACTGAAAATCTGGTAATACTAGAATTGGTGCTATCGTCAATAGTTCTTTGATCCGCTCAAAAGCAAATCCTGCTTCCTCTGTCCATGAAAATTGCTTCCCCTTCATACAATCAGTAACTGGTGCCATCACGCTACTGAAGTGTGGAATAAACCTTCGGTAGAATGATGCTAAACCATTAAAGCTTCTAACTTCTGTTATCGTCCTGGGTTGTGGCCAATTTCAGATTGCTTCAACTTTATTCTGATCCACCTGTATACCCCCTTCGGAGATAACATATCCCAAAAATAAAACAATATGCGTCATGAACACGCATTTCTTCATTGCAGCATAAAATTGTTCCTGTCGCAGTATCATCAATACTTCTCTCAGATGTTGCAAGTGTTCTTCTGAGCTTCTACTATATATCAGTATATCATCAAAATACACCACCACGAATTTCCCAATAAAAGGTCTAAAGATCTGATTCTTCACCTGCATAAATGTACTTGGTGCATTCGAAAGACCAAACGGCATAACCAGCCATTCGTACAATCCCTCTCTCGTCTTGAATGTTGTCTTCCATTCATCCCCTGGTCTTATACGAATTTGATGATAACCGCTCTTCAAATCGATCTTCGAAAAGATAGTAGCCCCACTAAGTTGATCCAACAAGTCATCCAATCTAGGCATAGGAAATCTGTATCTCACTGTAATCTTGTTAAGTGCTCGACTATCAGTGCACATCCTCCACGTTCCATCCTTCTTCGGCACTAACAATGCTGGTACAGCACATGGACTTAAACTTTCCTGCACACGCCCCTGTTCAAGCAACTCTTCCACTTGCCTTCTCAACTCCTCGTGTTCCTTTGGACTCATTCTGTAATGTGGTCTATGTGGTAACACAGCTCCTGGAACAAGATCAATTTGATGTTGAATGTCCCTCAACGACGGCAACTCCGTTGGCAACTCTGTAGGAAATACATCGTCAAATTCTTCCAACAATGGCTTTACTTCTTCAGGTATTTCAACCACTTCATGATTCTCCCGTCCAATCAACAAAAATACTTCCGGCTCCTCTTCTACTTCCTTAACAAACTCCTTCAAAGATAGCAAAGTTTTAAGTTCTTCAATCTCCTCCAACTTGCTTTCCTCTTGTTGTCGCTTCTTAGGAATTAAAGTGATTTTAGTGCATTCAAACATGAAACTGTAACTGTTAGTACGACCATCATGTTGCACCGCTCTATCATACTGCCACGGTCTCCCAACAACAGATGACATACATTCATATCAACCACATCACACCAAATTTCATCTTTGTTTTTCTTCCCAATTGAAAAATTAACACAAGCTCTTCGTCCAACCTTCACCTCCCCACCTTTCCTCAACCAAGCTAACTTGTAAGATTTCGGATGCTTCTCTATTTTCAATGCTAACTTCTTCATAGCTTCTGTAGAGATGATATTATCAAAGCTTACCGCATCGATGACAAACTTGCAAACCCTTCCCAAGATAGTGCATGTTGATTGAAAGATGTTACTCCTCAACCAGCTAGTTTCCTCCTCTTGCTTTGGTGTTAAACAAGATCTCTTCATCATTAATGAATACCCTTCATCTCCCGACACATTTTCTTCCTCCTCATCATGTGGTGAATTAGAGCATTCAGCTTCTTCTTCAACTTCCTCCGCCTCAGTAATCATCGCTCGCTTCTTTGGCTTCGTACATTCATTGCTCTTGTGACCAAACTCCTGACAATTTAAACATTTTATACCACTATTGGTCTTGGTCTTAGCAATTTCATTAACAACTGGTTTTGCAATATCCTTCGAAAAATTCACATTGCTACTAGCCCCTTTCATTGGATTGTTGGAATTTGTAAACACACCACCACCCTCCTACCTTGCTTCTCCCAAGCTAGAGCTTTTTGATGTGCTTCCGCGACAGATTTGGGATCAAACATATTCACCATATCTTGAATCTGCATTCTCAACCCTCCAACAAATCTAGCTGTCAACTGCTCTTCCGTCTCCATGATATCATTCCTCGCAATCAACTGATAGAATTCATCCGCATATTCATTCACAGACTTTGTTCCCTGTCTTAGATTTTGCAATCGTTGATACATAAGAGATTGATAATTATACGGCAAGAATGTAGCTTTCATCAATTTCTTCATCTTCTCCCATGACTCAATCTTTGACTTTCCCATCCTCTCCCATGTTAGTTTAGTTTGCTGGCACCATGCCATAGCTCTTCCTTTCAAACGAGTAGCAACCAACTTCACTCTTCGATGCTCGGGAACTTCCTTAAAGTCAAAAATCTCCTCAACATTAGACAACCAATCCAAAAATTCCTCTGCCACCATTCCACCCTTGAATTCTGGAATTTCAGTTTTCATCCCCGATTCCCATAGACGATCATCTTCAACATCCCGATATGCATTTCGTACTTGGCCTCTCGATCTCTAGAATGAACGCTACATCTACCACCATCTTCATCAAAAACAGATGTACTTCGATATCGATCTCGACCACCCACGTCTCTATGATTACGCATATCTCTTCTACTTTGTCTTTCATCATCATGGTATGGTTCATGTTCAAACTCTCGTGGAGTTCTTCTCTCTTCTTCTCTATACTCATGATATTCTCTTCTCATCGAAACTGATGATTCTCTTCTTCCTCGATCAGATTGTGGCAACACCCTCCTCGCTTCCGTAACCGATAGTGAAACTCGGTTTCTTCCATGGTTCGAGATTGGCGACCTTCTTCTTTGACCTTGGTTCATGTCCATCATCAATTTCTCTAACCTCCCAATACCTTCATCCAACTTCTCATTGAATTTATTACTAATGCGTTGTTCCATTTGTTCGGCATCTTCTCTTTTGTACAAATCTTCGACATTTTGATGACGATTAGCTCTTCTCGCCGGCATTGTCAAATGAAACAATTTTCAACTTAACTCTCGGCTTTGATCTATAAAATGATGCACGGCTTCACTTTTAGCTCTCGGCTCTAAACTTCAAACTCTTCAATAGAATTGGCTCCAAGACTCGGCTTAGCTATGATTGGCTAAGTCTAGCTCTGATACCAAATGATGGAGCAGCGGATAATTGAAAATGAATGTGACGATGAAAGTAGCAATCGATGGAATAGAAGATACCGAATTGCCTAAATCCGTTGATCCAAGATACCAGATTCTAGCTATCCCAAACACATTGATCGCGCACGATACCGTGTTTAAAGAACTACGATTCTTCGACGTTGATCTAGCGCACTAGATTCCGTGAATCGGCTTTAGCAGTCGTTGATTCGAGCGCACTTGAATACCGAAAGTGGAGATAGGAGATCACACTCAACTACCAATTTCAAAAGAGGCACAAAGCACTCAAACAAATTTTATTCAAAATCAACTAACTTTACAAATGACACAACCTGCCTATTTATAGGCTTACAACTCACACGTTTCACCACTTGACAACACTTAGGTCGTGGACGACCTATCACAGATGAACGACCTAAAACAATACAACACACGCGACCTATCAGATGCGACCTACGACTTATATACAAGCGACATAAGAAAACACATTACAACGACTCAACATATACAGGCACACGCGACCTAACATAGGTCGTTAACGACCTAACAATTACAACACACAACGACATAAGAAATACAACATAACGACCTAAAATACAATGCACATGACCTAAGAAGTAAATGCGGCTTCCGGCTTCTTCACGCGACCTTAAAACAAGGCTTCTGGAATTCTTCGAGCGACCTAAAGTTGAGCGACCTAAAGTTAGATCGTTCGCGACCTAAAAACAAGGCTTCTGGAATCTTGCAGCAAACACATCAGCGACCTAACATAGGTCGTAACCCGCTTCCGCGACCTAACATAGGTCGTAACATTTCTCCGCGACCTAACATAGGTCGTAACTCGTTCCAGTCCATATTCGAAAGATCGGAGCGACCTAATGCTTGTTCACTTATCTCACTTAGTTGCTTGCCTTCCTTAACACTAACCTCATTAACTCGCGTGCGACCTTCCTTAGGTCGTGAACGACCTAAAATTTCACTAGGTCGTGAGCGACCTAAAATTTCACTAGGTCGTGAGCGACCTAATATTTCTGTTCGACTCAAATCTGGTGAATTGGTAGATTGCGCTGCATCACTATTGCTATACGGACCATAACATTTAAACTTGTTTTATAAGCCAAAATAGGTTTTAAATCCTTTCCTTCCATATTTACATCACTTAATAACTTTGTATAAAGGTCTTGAAAACAAAAGTAAAGTTCGAAATACCTTTTAGAAACATTTAGAAATGAAGGAAGTAAATTTTAAATCACATGGGATTTCGATGTCGAAACATAAACCAATTCAAGTGTTTTAACTTTCCATCTAACATTACATTACTTATATACATAAGCACATACATATATATAAGTGTGAATATCATCCATAAAGCAAGGAAATATTACCAGTTAAAAAATATTACTTAAGCACTTCGGCTATATTTCAAGTCATCACAAATTATTACATATGTCATCCACTTCATGTGGGAACCAAACCAAACAACGTCATTTCCAAAAACTTATAAACCCAAAAAACTAAAAAATATTATTAGCACAATAATAAAGTTTAAATCTTCAATTTTAAAAGTGAAATTTACTCACCAAAATCAACACAAACTTAACCTAAGCTATTACAACTCTTCAATCGACTAACGGACCTCGCTTCCTTCTTAAAAACTCGACTTCTTGGACTTAAAAGGACTTTCATTTTTGGCCAAAGTGGGTGGAGGGATCGGCCTTACTTAAGGAAGGGATTTTTGGTATTGTTTTGGAAGAGAGGTGTAGAGAAGAAAGGAAGTATTTTTAACCAAATTTAAGGGTTAAAAGTGAAAAGGATGAGATTTTTATTTTGGAAATTTTAGAATAGACATGGAAAGGGAAATGGAAGCTTGGAAAAGAAGAGGTAAGAGTTTTGAAAATGAATGAAAGTGAAGTAAAATGAGAATTGAAAAATAAAATTTGTTTTTATATAAATTAAAATATAGAAATTACCTTTTTACGCTTGGCTATTACCCACCATAACTTGTTGCCACATTGCCCCTACCTTCCCTTACCCCACACGTAACCTCCACCCTCCCCATCTTATCACTCTCACTTACTTCTTTCAACATGACATGATGTTACCGTTTAACATTTTCTTTTACTTTTTCTAAATATAAAATAAAAGTCAAATACACTTTATTACTTTAAGTAAATATTTAAACTTATTTAACTCTAACCACTTCCTTAGCCTAAATATGTTATTTATATATGTGTGTGTATATATACTCTAGTGAACACAACATGTTTCGACAACTTTTAGACGATGAAAAGTCGAAAATCCAAAAAACGATTTTCGATCACATTTTCGATTTTTATTCGAACTAATTATTTTTGTAAACCAAATTTTAAAATAAATTAAACATCACTAGTTATTACTTAAAAGTGGTCTATCCGAATTATAAAATCCATTAATTAATTTTTTTTAAATATGTCAAATATTTCAATTAAAGTGATTATATTAAGGGTCATTACAATAGCTCTTTGGGTGTCGAATTATATTTGCCGATTGTAGTTTGGGCAACTACTTGGATTTCTGATTCTTGAGATGGATGTTGCCTTTGGGTTGGACTTGTGCCATTTGGCCAAATTTTTGCGATGATCAATCATCGGACTTGGACTAATGATCCAGGTGAAGCTAAGGGGTTCCTTGCTTTGATGCCCTAACAGTCCCGACCTCAGGTTGGTTTGGACGCTTTAGTGCCTTGCTAGAAAGAGTAGTGGTTCTCACCTCTGCTTCTTCTGCTATGGTCGAAGACTTGGTGTGCTCCTTGGTGAGGTTGTATGCTGGCATTTCAAGGCTTCTTGCAAGATCTGATATGGGCGGATTCGAAGATGGTAGCACACATAGTTTTCTTCAGCAAGTTCTTGATTGCTCCAAATGTTGGGCGAGTGCCATTGTTGTAGCCGAGCATAGTCTGGAAGGTGATAAGTGCATGGGCCAGCATGCCTCTAAAGAGCGATGTTGGCATGTTTCTCCTTCTCTTTCCCTTTTTCTTCTTTTCAACAAATTAGCGATTCAAAATCTTTATAAGCCTCACGGGTAGGCATTGTGCCCTAGCATTCTTTTGAACTGAATCAGAATGGATCTTTTGTGTTGAAAATTTGTTGTCTATGAAACTAGCCGTCTTTGATTGTTTGCCTAAGGATGGCAGGTTAGGTTACCTTGGATAGCTAAGAAAGTCCCTTGCACTAGGTTGACCAATCTATTTTAACTAATAGGCCGGGCTGATCAATGGACTTGGAAGCAAACGCTGATCGAGCAACCCGGTCATTCATCAAATGTTGATGTTGATAAAAAACAACTGAGGTTCACTATGCTACTTTATTCATGGGCAGTCCCGACATGAACTTGAGCATTGAATGGCTCAAGGTTCTCCTGGGCGACACACGGTCATAAGGAATTCTTGCATTTTGTCTAGAAAAAGTTTCTTCTTTAATACATGTTAAGTAGTAATATTATCATGCAATAGGTCGAACCAGGGCATTGATAAGAGCCAAGTGCCGCCATGTACCATGTGGCAGGTGGAATTGGTGTAGAGTAGGAGTGTATGTTGGCTCATGGGTTCTCCTGGGTGACAAGTAGTCACTTATAGAGTGGTGGACAGGCCCGCTTGAACTAGAGCACATTGAGGCTCGAGGGTTCTTCTAGGTCACACACTACTTGTCGCTAGATGAACGCATGTCCCGACTTAAAGTAGAGCGCATGGCTAGCTTGAACAATTATGCATAAAAGTGTGATATAATGGTGAGACAAGCGATAAGCACTGTTGTTCACAAAAATTTAGCATATAAAAATGGTAAAGAGTGAACTTATCTTTGCATCGCTCTACCATTGGGCAGTCCCTATGCAAACCTAAGCATTGAGTGGCTTGAAGGTTCTCCAAGGTGACACGCTACAATAAAGAGCTACAGGAGATCCCGGCTCGAACCTAAGAGCTGAGGGGCTTAAAGGTTCTTCAGGGTGACACGCTACAATAAGGAGCTGATGGACGGTACCGGCTCGAACCTAAGTGTCGAGTGGCTTGAAGGTGCTTTAGTGTAATACGCTGCAATAAGAAGCTAACAGGTGGTCCCGGCTCAAACCTTAGCGTAGAGGGATTTGAAGGTTCTCTTGGGTGACATGGTACAATAAGGAGCTATAGGCGGTCCTTGTAACGACCCACAGATTTATCACTTTGATAAATTATATTTATTTTTAAATATATTCAAATAAAAAGTGGATAATACAAATAATATTATTTTGAGTGATAATAAGTAATAATAATCTTATTTTGAATGAATATTTACAAAATATTTTCCTCGAAATCTAAATCGATAAATGGCCGAAAACTGTTTTATCGGTAAACAACTTTAAATCATTAAACGTCGTATACAGAGCTAGATCCATACACTTATTTTTATAATTGAATAGGAATATGTAATAAAGTAATTTATTATATTTTGTGGAAATCAATTGCATTTTTGACATTTTTAATGCCCTTAAATATAATAATTGATTTATTTTAGTTTAGTTTAGATTTAATGATTTAATAATTATTTTAATTAATCAAATAATTATTTTAAATAATGATAATTAATTTTAAGTGGTTATAAAGTGATAGTAAAACATTTATAATAGTTTTATAAAAATATATATTTGATTTGAAAATATAAGAAAAAAATCGAGATCGCTTTATCGGTATAATAGTAATTATTGTAAATAATTTTTAATGTTTATTTCTATGGTTTCATAATTAAAATGAGATCATTTTAATTAATTTAAAATGATAAGAATTTTTTTTTAAATTTTGATTACAAATATATGTACATTAATTAATAAGTGAAAATGTGACTGATAATCAGTTTCCCAGTTTTCAACGATTTAACAAACGAAAGTTGTTCGAAGTCGTTTGAAGTGTTATGCACATATATGTACATGCATATATATGTCACAAGCACATGATAACATATACATGTGTACATGAACACTTAAATATATACATATTATAAAATAATTAAATAATTCCTAAAACTTAATACTTAAGTAACCAAAAAGCAAACATCAACTCAACTTTTCAACACCATCATCACACCATCACAAGTCCTAGGGGGGAGCCATGCGATAGTGGGAGGTAGGAGGGGTGTGGGCTAAGGGCGTTTGGGTAATTTTTCCATTAGATATTTTATTCCAAGTTTTCTTCTATAAATACCCACCCACTTTCTCACATTTTTCACCATATTCTTATCATCTTCTTCGCCACTTCAAGCTTCTTTTCATTGTTTCCATGCTTAACAAAATTATGGAAAAATATTTAGCGAAAGAAATTTAAAATCGTATAATATATATAAGTTATCAATTCCAATTCAAACGAAAACAAAACTCCTCCTTTACCCCTTCTATACCCACGGCCACCACTTCCCAAAGCAAGGTCGAGCCCTTCCTCCTTCCCTAGTAAGGCAGTGAGCTCCTCTTTGCATCCAAAACCTAGGCCGAGCCATTTAAAGTCGATAGTGCTAGTAATCGTAAGCGTAGATTTTGAGATAGTGGAGCTATAGCCAATTTTATATTAGCTCAAAGGGAAAATGAAAGTTAGAACTCCTAACTATAGTATTATATGCTATTGGATGTTATATATGTTTGATTATAATTTTTGGTGATGGTTGTTAAATATTAATGTTGAATATATATGCAAGTCACAGAAATACACGTTGATAAGCACAAAGGAAATCACTTTCCTTTATTTAATGAACTGGTGTATATAGAATGTTAAACCTCTTTAAAAAGGTTTAAAAATAAGTTATAAATGTTTTATAAACATATGAAAGAGTTTTGATGAAGTTTGAAAAGTAATTGAAAATTTAGTCAAAAATAGGCGCGTCGCATAACAGTAGTTCGCGATTTCGCGTCATAAAAGGAAAACGAGTGTATAGAATGGAATATCGCTCAGAATTCTTCGAAATAAGAATTTTCTGAACTATTATATCCATAGTTTTCCAACAAAGAAAGAAAATCGATATTTCGATAAGTAGATTTTGAAATATGAGTAAAACCGTTTTTGGAAAAATCGCGGTTCTACAATTCGAAATCCATAACAGGATTTCTTTGAAAATGATATTTTAAAATTGTTTAAAAATATGAAATAAATTCAAAAATATTTTAAATTGTTTTAAAAGTGATTTGAATTATAAAAAATGAATTTCCAAATGATAAAAAGTCGTTTTTATCAATATAGCTTAAAAAGCACTTTTTGCAGCACTTTTCTGCAGCACTTTTCTATAACCTTTGAAATGTAACTTTTAATAATTCTTTTCCAAATATTGTATAAAATTTTTCAAATGGATAATTAAGTGTTTTAATAATGATTTGGAGTTTTTATAGTTTATTAAAAAGAGTTTAAATAAATGATTTAAAGAAAAGCTATTACAAATAAAGTGATTTAAATCTTGGCTCTATTAGCCGACGAGTAGACTGGATTTTTCTATTCATGAGATCTGGATGTGAGGTGCTTAAACTAAGGAGAAGTTCAGGAGCAACCAGTGCCCTGGCTCACCTGGCCTCTTCCCTGGGCGAGGGATAGATAAGGTCGAAATGTCGGAAACGAGTTAAGTACAAAAGGATTTAATTTTTCCAAATTTTAATTAAATACAACTTTGATTTTATAGAGATGATCTTCTTATACTTAGTGTTAAAGCTCGAAGAGGGAACTCGTACAATTCATGGAATTTAAAAGGTGATTTCGCCGTTATTCTGCCCATAGTACTTGTTGAATACGGGAATTGATATTGAGTAGAATTAGATGATTTCCATAGATTTTGCTCATTTAATATTTACTGGTTTTGGATTAACAACCTAGATAACATGGGTTTAATGAAATCAAAATTGTGAGTTTTGAATTTAGAAATCTTTTTTAAGATTTAAATGAAATGATTTGGAAATATTTTCCTAAGTGAAAAATGAAATGATTTCGAATTCTTCCAAGTTTAGAAAGGGTTTAAGTAACCAAAAGATTTGATAAGAGAGGTTTAATAACTTCATATATATCGGAAAGAATGTTTTAGAAATATATATCTCCAGAAGAGATTTTGATAAAAAAAACTGAATCCATTAAATAATGATTCCATATTCACATAACACCTTTCTATTGATGGTTGGTTCGAACGAACTGGGGTCGGATTTGGGTAATTCCTATCCGAAGACCACTTCGAACCAATGTATGCGTTCGAAAAATGAAGACCCGATAAAGAAAATGAAGGATGAAGACCGAAGATTTTCGGGGTGAAAAGGCTACTTGTTGATAACTCTGGTTAGCTCCCAAATACTAAAGTAGCAATGGTCCCTTCATTTCTGAAGCTCTTCGGATTGTAAGGACTTCTCGCTACAACTTCCGACAGGATGTGGTAGGAGAGTGCCTTTGGTTTGTCCTGTTCCTGGACAACTTGTATGGACAAATGTCTGACATTGCATTTCTAGTTACATAAGTGATCTTAATGAACGTATCTTCTCTTTGGTGGTGGAGAAGGCAACTTCTCCTAGCTTAACACCCTTTCCTGAGACGTACGAGCCCAGGAGTTATATGTTTGTAGAAATCAGTTATGTGGCCATGGAATGGCAGTGTGGCATTCAAAGTGGAATGTGCAATGTGAAAGGTAATCGTTACCTCAAGCCTCACACCCGAAAATGGCCGAAACATGGTAGATGCAGCAAGACTGTGTCGTTCGCAACCATTAGGATATGATCATCCTCTTATAGATAAATTTATTCCCGCTATGATGTTCGGATTTTAAATTATTGTGGATATATGTGATGAGGGCCCTCGAATAGGTCAGTAACGATCGGGGTGATGACATATTCGGTACTATCTAGAGGGAGAGGCAGGCCTGTCTTATATTGGTAAAGGGTAGATAATCTGTAGCCTCGGTATATTTCTCTAGAGATGTACTACCGAAGGTAGTCCCTTCACTTGGTCATTTGTATGGAAATCCATTCTCCAATGAGTGCTTGCTATTTTTTTGGAGAACCCACTTTATAGCTAGTATGCTAGAATTTAATCAAGGTAACAATTTCGGTTAAGATTAATAAGTTTACTTGCAAATGTTTTCAAAGAAATGTCATTAAAAATAATATCCCTTATTTTTACGTAATAAAGATTTGGTTATCATAAGGTGAAAAACCCATTCCGTGTTTATGTGCGGCGTGGTTTTATGAGATGACCTTTTTGTTTTCAAAATGCGTATTTTGAGTTCTCATACCAGTCCCATGGCTGACCCGGAGTTTATTTTCCTTTTCCTTAAACTCTGGATGCCCTAATTTTCCCGGGCAGCCTAGTAATCAGGTTTAGTTTAGAAGAAATCTGGATGGAGCTCGAAGCATGGAGTTAGAAGATTTTTTCTGAAGATTTTTATCTATTTCCACCAAACTCTTATGCTATAGTACTCCGCATTTATAAGGACAGAAATTTATAACTGTCCATTTTTAAACTCTGATAAATGTATTTTAAATTTCCGCTGTTAAGTTTATATTGAAATAATATATGTGAGATTTTGTTTTGTCTTTATTTTCTTTCTTACCCTTGAGAATTTGCTTCTTCGGCACTTGGGTTTACGGCACGTGGTACCAACGATGTATTAGTGTTGATTTCTGAGAGTCGAAGAAACAGATCCTCACATTGTGGTATCAGAGCTTAGATTGAGCGAACACCTTGACTTTGGTAGGGGTAAAGTCTCATCAGAGATAAGGTTAGTAATAACCTAGGATGATTAACTCATTAGATATAGGGTTAGCAACACCCTAGAATGAATTTGAGTATATACGAGTGCATATTTGTTAATATTATATACAAATGAATTTGGTTTTATTTTACCTAAATATATATATATGTATGTATGTATGTATGTATGTATGTATGTATGTATGTATATTTGAGAAAAGAAAATTTTGGTAAAATTTTCAAAGAATTTTTGAAGGAATAAAACATTTTTATACAAAGAATTTTAAAAGCTGTCTTTAGAAATGAATCTCAAGTATTGACCAAACCTCTCTACCTAATAATACGTTAGCTTAAGAGAATTACCTATTACTTATGTCTAAAAGAATATTTGTTTACCTTGTAGAAACCATATGGGGGAAATTACCCGAAAGGAGAGTCTTCTAGAGAAAATTGGGGCGAAAAGGACAGCCTCATTATTCTCTCTAGTAACGAAGAGGAGCAACCGAAGTATCCACCTAGCAATGGTGGGTTCCCAATTGAGGAAGAGTATGCCCCATACACTCGAAGGAGTGAAGATGGATATCCTATGGCCGGAATGCTTATACCACCCCAACTCCAGAAATAATTATGATTTCTAGTAAAGATGAACCTAGGCAGGCCTCGGAGAGAAATTGGATAGCACATCCTGCTAGCTCTGTATTGGAACCTATAGAGGAGATAGAACCCATGGAGGAAGAATCAGAACCGATGGAAGGCCCTGATGCTATTATATCTAACGAGTGTAGTAATGTAGTATGGGATATGGACGGGGAGCATGTTGCGTGGCAAGAAGGATCATCCAGTTCATACATAAACTGGAATGAGATAGGAAGCAATGACGAAGAAACAACAGAATAAGAGGAAGAGGAAGGAGTTGAAGAATTTTAAAACCCTTGGAAGTAGAACGTGCAAGGCCTGGAAGAACTAGAAGAGGGTAGGATTATTCCTGGAATACCAGTCGGTATGGGACATGTCCCATGGAACCAACCATGGCTACCCTAGGTAGTGGGAGAGATACTAAAAGAGGATGACAATGATGCCGATGGTGAGCTAGGTAGTGATGAAGAAGGGGAGGGAGAAGTGATGATAGACCTTGGTAACTGGAGTCCACCATCATCTTTGGACTCGGAGGAGTAAAAGTGACATTGGGGAATTAAGAGTAGTTCTAGTACGTATAAGTGGATGGGATGTTGTTTGATTTAGTATTTTGTATCATGTTAGTATAAGGAAGGGGTTTCTTTTTTAGACCCAAGCTTAAATTTGAATGATGTAAGCATATGAATTTATAATATGATGTTGTTCTAATTTCACATTAGTATGAATATTTTTCAAAAAAATTCAAAGATTAATAAATCCATATGAAGTATATGGATTATTTCGTCGCATAATTAATCTAAGATTGAGTACGGAACTTTGAGGTGTTTACACCGGTCCGAAAAAGGATTTATCACTCGATTCTTAACGACGAACATTGATGAAGGTTTATGGTTAGATGCTTGAGTTTTCTATCATAGTTGAGAGCTATGCAAGGAAGAACTAAAGTTCTGATCAGAAAG
This sequence comes from Allium fistulosum, assembly GCA_030737815.1. NCBI lineage: Eukaryota > Viridiplantae > Streptophyta > Magnoliopsida > Asparagales > Amaryllidaceae > Allium > Allium fistulosum. The sequence goes on from JASFAW010000015.1 coordinate 8,545,928, forward strand.
CCTGGTCAGAGTTTGCACTAAAGGATCGGGGGATCAATGCTAGTTCGGAAGTAAATTCGAATAGAAGACCGAATCAGATATTATGTACGGATGATCTATATACATCGTACTGGTGTAAGTTTAAAAAAATAAATATTTTTGGCAAACCTTTGGGTTTTTTTTGGGTAATTTCGGGGGCGAAATTCTTTTAAGGAGGGAAGTCTCTAACGACACACAGACTTATCACTTTGATAAATTATATTTATTTTTAAATTTATTCAAATAAAAAGTGGATAATCCAAATAATATTGTTTTGAGTGATAATAAGTAATAACAACTTATTTTGAATTAATATTTACAAAATATTTTCCTCGAAATCTAAATCGATAAAATGGCTGAAAATAGTTTTATCGGTAAACAGCTCTAAAATTATTAAACGTCGTATACAGAGCTAGATCCATACACTTATTTTTATAATTGAACAATATGTAATAAAGTAATTTATTGTATTTTATGGAAATTAAATTCATTTATGACATTTTTTAATGCCCTTAAATATAATAATTGATTTATTTTAGTTTAATTGAGATTTAATGATTTAATCATTTTTTAATTATTCAAATAATTATTTTAAATAATGATAATTCATTTTAAATGGTTATAAAGTGATAGTAAAACATTTATAATAGTTTTATAAAAATATATATTTGATTTGAAAATATAAGAAAAAAATCGATATCGCTTTATCAGTATAACACTAATTATTGTAAATAATTTTTAATATTTATTTATACGGTTCATAATTCAAATGAGATCATTTTAATTAATTTAAAATGATAAGAAATTTATTTTTGTTTACAAATATGTACATTAATTAATAAGTGAAAATGTGACCGATAACCAGTTTCCCGGTTTTCAACGATTTAACAAAAAAAAGTCGTTTGAAGTGTTATGCACATACATGTATATGCATATATATGTCACATGCACATATATGTCACATGCACATGATAGCATATACATGTGTACTTGAACACTTAAATATATACATATTATAAAATAATTAAATAATTCCTAAAACTTAATACTTAAGTAACCAAAAAGCAAACATAAACTCAACTTTTCAACACCATCATCACATCATCACCTCACATCACCATCACAAGTCCTAGGGGGAGCCGTGCGCTAGGGGGAGGTAGGAGGGGTGTGGGCTAAGGGCATTTTGGTTATTTTGCCATTAGATATTTTATTCCAAGTTTTCTCCTATAAATACCCACCCACTTTCTCACATTTTTCACCATATTCTTATCATCTTCTTCTCTACTTAAAGCTACTTTTCATGGCTTCCATGCTTAACAAAATTATGGCAAAATATTTAGCAAAAGAAGTTTAAAATCATATAATATATATAAGTTATCAATTACACTTCAAACGAAAACAAAACTCCTCCCTATCTCTTCTATACACATGGCCGCCACTTCCCAAAGCAAGGTTGAGCCTTTCCTCCTTCCCTAGCAAGGCTGTGAGCTACTCTTTGCATCCAAAGCCTAGGCCGAGCCATTTAAAGTCGATAGTGCTTGTAATCGTAAGCGTAGATTTCGAGATAGCGGAGTTATAGCAAATTTTATATTAGCTCAAAGGGAAAGTGAAGGTGAGAACTCCTAAACTATAGTATTATATGCTATTGGATGTTATATATGTTTGATTATGATTGTTGATGATGGTTGTTAAATATGAATGTTGAATATATATGCAAGTCATGGAAATACACGTCGATAAGCACAAAGGAAATCACTTTCCTTTATTTAATAAATTGGTGTATATGGAATGTTAAACCTCTTTATATTTTTTTAAAAATAAGTCTGAAATGTTTTATAAACATATGAAAGAGTTTTGGTGAAGTTTGAAAAGTAGTTGAAAATTTAGTCAAAAATAGGCGCGCCGCGTAACGGTAGTTCGCGATTTCGCACCATAAAAGGCACACGAGTGTATTGAATGGAATATAGCTCGAAATTCTTTAAGATAATAATTTTATAAACTATCATATCCATTGTTTTCCAACAAAGAAAGAAAATCGAGATTTCGATAACTAAATTTTGAAATATGTGTAAAACAGTTTTTGGAAAAATCGCGGTTTTGTAGTTCGAAATACATAACAGGATTTCTTTGAAAATGATATTTTAAAATTGTTTAAAAAAATAAAATAAATTAAAAAATCTTTCAAAATGTTTTAAAAGTGATTTGAATTATAAAAAATGAATTTCCAAATGATAAAAAGTCGTTTTGATAAATATAGCTTAAAAGCACTTTTTGTAGCACTTTTCCACAGCACTTTTCTATAACCTTTGAAATATAACTTTAAACTTAACAATTCTTTTCCAAATATTTTATAAATGTTTTCAAATGGATAATTAAGTGTTTTAATAATGATTTGGGGTTTTTATAGCTTATTTAAAAGAGTTCAAATAAATGATTTAAAGAAAAGCTATTACAAATAAAGTCATTTAAATCTTGGCTCTAAAAGCCGATGAGTAGACTGGATTTTTCTATTCGTGAGATCCGAATGTGAGGTGCTTAAACTAAGGAGATATTCAGAAGCAACCAGTGCCCAGGCTCACCTGGCCTCTTCCCTGGGCGAGGGATGGATAAGGTCGAAATATCGAAAACGAGCACTACAAGAAAAATTATTATTGCTTGCATTAATTAGTAGCGTTTAATGCTAAATGAAACTACTAGTTATTTAGTAAAAATAAAAACAAATGAATAAACGCAACCAACTATCCCACCAGCCATTTCTTGAAATTTGGGTAAAATTTTATTTCGACCGCTCTTTTTTTCCCCTCGTAACACTTAAACTTTTTTTCCCTAAATCCCTAACCAAGCCTACATTAAAATCACAGTCACAAATTAAAAAAAAAAAAGAAACGCAGTTGAAAGAGGGGAGAGACTATGGTGTAGTGATTATGTAAGGAGAAACGCAAATCTGAAGGAGGCACACGATTATGAAAGAAATAAACACAAATCTTAAAGAGGCGCGCGACCAAGTAGGGGCAGGAACGGAAGTATGTGATGTAAGGAGAAAGCTGCATGAATATGGGTAGCTGATGTGGAGTTTGAATGTCAGTAGCAAGTTTTAATAATGATGATGGTGAGTATTACCTCTTTGGAATTTACCTTGAGTATGGCAATCAATTTTAGTAATTATATCATGTTGTTTTAATTTCATATGAAGTGAATTTTATGAGTGCTTGCTGTAATGATCACTAATTTTCTAGAGCAGTACTAATAACTGTGGTGTAATCGATTTTAGTTATGAGTGCTTGCTATAATAACAATTGGAAAACCAATTTTCTAGAGTAATTAATGAGTGAAATTTCAGGAGTAAGGATTTCATAGTCAATCATAGAATGGTTAAATTTATGCTAATGTTTATCTCATAAAAGTTGAAATTGCAAGTTGCAATGAGGAATAAGAAATGAAAAAAGGGAGATGTGGAGTACCTTAGTATTGCAATGAATCACGGTGGTGACGTCGATAGGGATTAATGAGCTTTCTTTGTTTACAATCGGGTTTTAAATTGATTTAAGAATAAATATGTTGGTTCAGATACTAGAAAAAAAGTAAGGAAACATGAGGTTTGTTAAAATTTTATATCACCATTTAACAATAATATAGTTTTATAAATGATGATGATAACTTGTACATATATGATTTGAATGGAAACATTAATTACCACATTTTGATTTTTAGCATAGTTTTATAAATTTAACATAGGTTTATAAATGATGATGATGATGAATTAACTAAGTTTTATAAAATGTTTCATGATCTCCAATCATCTCCCTTTTAATTAAGCTGATGAAAACTTGTACATATATGATTTGAATGGAAACATTAATTGCCACATTTTGCATAATCAAGAAGATATCGAGGTACATTGAATCAAAATTAGATGTTATATTTGACCCTACAAAATACATAATTAATTTACAAAAAGTTCACATGAACAACATATATATACAAACATTCATCAAACATGAACCCAAAATAAATGAACTATATTGAGCAGAGAAGAAACCATCATATGCAGCGAAACCTAAAGCACTTTTGGGTTCAAAAGTCATCTTTACATCAATGGCCATCCTCTTCAAATTTAAAATTTCAAGTGAATACGCTAGTTAGTGATTGGGGCAAAGACTAGTGGAGGTCAGGGCCTTAGCAATTGGACATGGTACCGCTATTTTACATAGCAGTGCCTAGCACTGCTGTGCAAATAGTTGTGTTGTATTGTTGTATCATATAGCAATGCGTAGTGCTGCTGTTTACTCAGTAGCGTATGTCATGGATGTGTCGAACCTTGCTGCATGGGAAGTGTAAGGTGTTTTGCGTATGATGATGGTGCCTGTGTGAGTTGTGGGTGTGTATGTTGTGAGTGTTTTTGTGTTGAGGGCTGGTGTTCTGAGTGCGTGGTTGTGTGAATTTGTGGTTCTTAGCATTTTGGATCTACTGATTGTTGTTGCTTATAGCTTTATTTTAATATTCTGGTTCTTAGCATTATGGATCTACCGACTGTTGTTGCATGCTTATAGCTTTCATTTTAATATATTAGTTCTTAGCATTATGGATCTACTGACTATTGTTGCTTATAGCTTTTATTTTAATATTCATGAGAGATCTACATTTTCTTTAATATCTTCATTAATTTCTTATAACTTTTATTTTTGTTGACATGTTTGTTGATATAGGTGGTATCAATATTAGATGGACTGCAAATTTACAAATGGGAAGACCCTTATGGTGCTAAAGGTATTCCACGCACATAACATTTGTTTAATCATATAATGTTATATATACCTTTACGCATGAATTAGCTGTTGCCTGACTTAGTGCCCTCTCCGGTATATTTTCTTGCTTGCACATGTTGTCAATGGGTGTCTGTGTGTGTTATTCCGGCAGTGTGTGTGCCCTAGTGTGTAAGTGCGTGTGCACACATCAGCAAGAGCGAATGTAGGTGCATGTACAGGTAATTATATACATTTACTGTGTGAGTGGATACATGTGTTTTGTGTGTGCGTACACTTTTACGAAAAGATGTGGTATACTTTTAGGTCAGTCATATTATTTTCATTTTATTTATTTTGTTTCCCTTAGTTTCAGAGTTGCTAAGTGATCCACTCACTCTACTCCTTTTTCCTTTATGCGCTTTTGATTTGATTTGTGATACCAGGTTGGACCATGCGCTTATGGTGGCTTTGAACTCAAAAGCATTCTCCTCAGTTCTGCATCTTCTGGTAAGTATACTTGGCACTTGTATGGATTCTTCTTTTTCATTACATATACTACATGTAGTTGAGTCAGTTTTAACTTGCACTTATGTTGCATGCAGTTTGAGCATTTGTATCCAAGTTCACCGCTTTAGCCTGCTGCCCTTTGGTTTTTGCTTTATTTTGATCCATACTTTACACTGTCAGTCATGTTAATGTCAAAATGCAGAGATGTGCCTTAGTCAATGTGGTTAAACTGGGACTATAAACTTTGACTCATGTTTTGATTTTTTGCTCATATCGTTTAGAACAATCACCCTTTGTGTCCCTAGTCAAAGTGAACTATTGGCCGGGTAGGATAGATAATTGTGTATATGCAGTTCAAAATAAAATAGATAATATTACAGAAAGCAAGGCCACATACCATTGCTTTGCAATATATATGGTTTATGTGCTCTATTAACTGCAATATTTAATCAGCACCACGTGTAAATCTTCCACTTTTATTATGATCTTTACATGTAGAAGCTGATGGGCATTAATTTTGCAACTGGAAAATTGTATGAAGATGGACACAGCCCTGAGCTTGCTTTATAAAGCTACCAAACATCAGGTAAGTAGTCCTCTGTCGTAGTATTGAATTTGCAGTATATAATTTCTTTTTACTAGAACATGTTGCTCGTGTGTTTCCTAGTTAACATGTTACTTGCCGAAGAATGCTAGTTGACACATCTTTTTTCATTCATCCTTCACGTTTGTATCATAAACTTATCTATTATACTTGGACATTGTACAAGCATATTAGATATAGACAATATTATTAAGTTTCTTGTTAGATCATTATATAGGTCGTATCTCTTATGAATGTTGATGTAGTTACTTGCTATTTAACTAATCACTGTTAGTTTTTTTGCTTGTAGTAGATAGAATGCCAGTTATCTTAAAGGATGCAGATTCTATAAATTTATGGTTTAATGATTCCCCGGTTAACTTAGTCAATATTAAAACAAAAGGTTAAAACTGTAGATGAATTTAAGGTCAAAGTCATGGTTATGTGTAAATATATTTCGTTTAACATAGCTGAATTTAAACTAAAGTTCTAGATTACTAATTACAAACTTTTTAACAAAATTTTAGAAATAATAATGATGATGATGATGAATTAACTAAGTTTATAACAACAACAACAACAACAACAATAATAATATAATTAAGTTAATCGAGTTTTAATAATAATAATAAATTAACTAAGTTAACCAAGTTAATAAAAATTAACTAAGTTTTGTTAAAATTAAACAGGTTTTATAAAATTAACTAAGTTTAAGTTAACTAAATTTTATAAATAATAATAATATAACAAATTTAACAAAGTTCTATAAATAATAATGATGATGATGGATTAACTAAGTTTATAAAATTTAACAAAGTTTATAATAATAATAATAATAACAACAATATAATTAAGTTAACTGAGTTTTAATAATGAATTAACTAAGTTAACCAAGTTAATAAAAATTAACTAAGTTTTGTTAAAATTAAACAAAATTTATAAAATTAACTAAGTTTAAGTTAACTAAATTTTATAAATAATAATAATATAACTAATTTAACAAAGTTTTATAAACAATAAAGATGATGATGATGAATTAACTAAGTTTATAAAAATTAACCAAGTTAATAATAATAATAATATAATTAAGTTAATCGAGGTTTAATATTAACAATAATAATAAATTAACTAAGTTTAAATTAACTAAATTTTATAAATAATAATATAACTAATTTAACAAAGTTTTATAAATAATGTTGATGATGATGATGAATTAACTAAGTTCATAAAAAATAACTAAATTTATAATAATAATAATAATATCTAAGTTAACTGAGTTTTAATAATAATGATAATAATAATAAATTTACTAAGTTAACCAAGTTAATAAAAATTAACTACGTTTTGCTAAAATTAAATAAGTTTTATAAAATTAACTAAGTTTAAGTTAACTAAATTTTATAAATAATAATAATATAACTAATTTAACAAAGTTTTATAAATAATAACAATGATTATGATGATGATGAATTAACTATGTTTATAAAAATTAACTAAGTTTATAATAATAATAATATAATTAATTAACCGAGTTTTAGTAATAATAATAATAAATTAACTATGTTAACCAAGTTAATAAAAATTAACTAAGTTTTGTTAAAATTAACTAAGTTTAAGTTAACTAAATTTTATAAATAATAATAATATAACTAATTTAACAGAGATTTGTAAATAACGATGATGATGATAAATTAACTTAGTTTATAAAATTTAACTAAGTTTATAATAATAATAATAATATAATTAAGTTAACTGAGTTTGAATAATAATAATAATAATGAATTAAGTTAACCAAGTTAATAAAAATTAATTAGGCTTTGTTAAAATTAAACAAGTTTTATAAAATTAACTAAGCTTAAGTTAACTAAATTTTATAAATAATAATAATAATATAACTAATTTAACAACATTTTATATATGACTGTAAGATTGGACTTTATTTATTTCATTTCGTTTATAAATTTGATTATTTATATGACATTATTTATAATATGATATACTCATATAATGTTGTAGATGTTTGATATTAGATTTGAAGTCCTACGAATTAACATAATTGTTTGACTATATATTGTGCTTTCACTTATGTAGGCATTGGATTTCCGAAGAGAGCAAGGTTGGACTTTTATGGTGCTAGCTTTCATTTGTGCATGCAACAAAGAATTATAGGTAATCAAGCATTTCGTTAGCACCAGTTTGGTATAACATTTTATTAGTACTAGGTGTGTAAATTTGTATACGAATGGTTATTGTATGTGAGTTTGGTCATTTTATCAAAAAACTATTGTACTAGAATGGTTATGGATATCTTTTTGATTATATGATTAACATGTTTTTTTAATTGTTTGAATATGATGATTATGTGAGCGATTGTTGATTGATATAGTAGAAACAAAATAGACCATCAATCAGAAATAATAGCATGAAAAAATGTGCAAAATAATCAACTTTTAGTAGCGTTTCAAAAATGCTACAGAAATAAATATAGTGGCGTTGAGTAAACTCAACCGTAAAGTAGGGGTAAAGTTGGAAACTCTATTGGTAGCGCCAAAAAACCTTTTGGTGGCGTTTTTAAAATGCTACAAAAAGATTTATGATGGTGTTTGAGAAACGCTGCAATAAAAGGATTTATAGTGGCGTTGAAATAAATGCAACTAAAAATCATGGATTTTTAGTTGTGGACTTTATCACGGCGTTTATCAAAATGCTACCATAAGTTTTGGTAGTGTTTTTTGTGCGCCACCAAAAATAAAATTTCTTGTAGTGGAGTTAAGTATAAAAAGATTTAAATTTTCCAAATTTAAATTAAATACGACTTAAATTTTATAGAGATGGTCTACTTATACTTAGTGTTAAAAGCCCGAAGAGGGAACTCGTACTATTCGTGGAATTTAAAAGGTGATTTCGCCGTTATTTCGCCCATAGTACTTGTTGAATACGGGAATTGATATTGAGTAGATTTGGATGATTTCCATATATTCTGCTCTTTTAATATTTACTGGTTTTGGATTAACATTCTAGATAACTTGGTTTTAACTAAATCAAAATTGTGAGTTTTGAATTTAGAAATCTTTGTTAGGATTTAAATGAAATGATTTGGAAATATTTTCCTAAGTGAAAAATGAAATGATTTTGAATTCTTCCAAGTTTAAAAAGGGTTGTAAGTAATCAAAGGATTTGGGAAGAGAGGATTAATAATTCCGTATATATCAAAAAGAATGTTTTAGAAATATATATCTCCGGAAGAGAATTTGATAAAAAGAACTAAATTAATTAAAGAATGATTCCCTACTCATAGAACAGCTTTTTATCGATCGTTGGTTCGAAGGAACCGGGGTTGGATTTGGGTAATTCCTATCCGAAGACCACTTTTAACCAATGTATGCGTTCGAAAAATGAAGACCTGATAAAGAAAATGAAGCATGAAAACCGAAGATTTTTGGGGTGAAAGGACTGCTTGTTAATAATTCTGGTTAGCTCCCAAATACTAAAGTAGCAGTGGTCCCTTCATTTCTGAAACTCTTCGGGTTGCAAGGACTTCTCGCTACTAATCCTAGGGGTAACTTCTGACAGGATGTAGTAGGAGAGTACCTTCGGTTTGCCTGTTCCTGGACAACTTGTATGGAAGAATGTCCAACGTTGCATTTCTAGTTACATAAGTGATCTCTATGAATGTATCATTTGTTTTGTGACGGAGAAGGCAACTTCTCTTAGCTTAACACCATATCCTAAGACGTACGAGATCAGGAGTTATAGGTTTGTAAATTTCAGTTGTGTGACCATGGAATGGCAGTGTGGTATTCAAAGTGGAATGTGCAACATGAAAGGTAATCGTTACCTCAAGCCTCACACCCGGAAATGGCCGAAACAGGGTAGATGCAGCAAGGCTATATGGTTCGCAACCATTAGGATATTCTCATCCCCTTATAGATATATTTATTCTCGCTATGATGTTCGAGTTTTAAATTATTATGGATGTATGTGATGAGGGCCCTCGGATAAGTCGGTAACGACTGGGGTGATGACATATTCGGTACTATCTAAAGGGAGAGGTAGGCCGGTCTTGTGTTGGTAGAGGGCAGATGTATAGTAGCCTCGGTACATTCCTCTAGAGATTTACTACTGGAAGGTAGTCCCTTCACCTGTTCATTTGTATGGAAATCCATTCTCATATAAGTGTTTTCCATTTTGTTTGTAAAACCCACTTTGTGGCTAATATGCTGGAATTTAATCAATGTAACAATTTCGGCTAAGGTTAATAAGTTTACTTGCAAATGTTTTCAAAGAAATGTCATTAAAAATAATATCCCTTATTTTTACGTAATAAAGATTTAGTTATAATGAGGTAAAAACCCGTTCCGTGTTTATGTGCGGCGTGGTCTTATGAGATGCCTTTTTGTTTTCAAAACGCGTATTTTGAGTTCTCACACCAGTCCCATGACCGACACGGAGTTTATTTTCCTTTTCCTTAAACTCTGGGTACCCTAATTTTTCCAAGCAGCCTAGTAATCAGGTTTAGTTTAAAAGAAATCTGGATGGAGCTCAAAGCATGGAGTTAGAAGATTTTTTATCTATTTCCACCACACTCTTGTGGTATAGTATTCCGCATTTGTAAGGACAGAAATTTATAACTGTCCATTTTTAAACTCTGATAAATGTATTTTAAATTTCCGCTGTAAAGTTTATATTGAAATAATATATGTGAGATCTTGTTCTGTCTTTATTTTCTTTCTTACCCTTGAGAATCCGCTTCTCTGGCACTTGGGTTTATGGCACGTGAATACCGAAAATGTACTAGTGTCGATTTCCGAGAGTCGAAGAAATGGGTCCTCACAGTCCTGGCTCGAATCTAAGCGCTGAGGGGCTTCAGGGTTCTCTAGGGTAACACGGTGCAATAAGGAGTTAGGCCCGACTATTTTCTATGTGGGCACAGTACGGATGTCGAACTTTGGCATCACTTAGGGTAATAGTACTGGTCCTAAAAACAGTTTCCCATTCTGTATGACAGATGGGCGGCATCACGGGGGAGAGGTATGGAATGCTGCAACCTCGTATCCGATAGTCGATGTGCACTAGCATGAAGGGGAGAGGAGTATCACCCAAACTCATGGGGAAGTGGGCAGTCCTTGAGCAAGGAATTGAATGTATGGTGATTTAATCTTGCTGGATAGCCTGGCCATCTCCGGTAAGGAAATGGATTTTCAGGAATCCACCCTCGCGGTTAGCCATCTAGACAGAAAAGGAGTGGCAGCTCCCGCATTCCTAGACGGCAAAGGTCAATAGTCCCAAAACAAGGTAATGAGAGCATGATAACTCATCCTTGTTGGATAGCCTTAGTAAGGGTGTTGAAAAATGCAGCCTTTGCAATCTTCGACGCATTTTTCCCAAGAGGTTACAGGCTCAGAAGTAAGCTTAAGAAAGGTACCAACGATGAGCCTGGGCGTTTAAAGACATGCAGATGGGCATTTGGCAACTTTCAGATGTTGTTGAAGGCATTGAGGAATGAGAGCTATTTTCAACCCATAGGGGGACTGCTCCAGGCATTAATAGGAGTGCGGGGCCTCTAGGATTTCTATGTGGGGGTTCTCGGCGGGTTGCCAAGATTGCTAGGGGACAGTACCCTTGGGTTTTTCCATAAAGCCGGCTGACTAGGACGTCCTTCTGGAGGCAGGTTTCTAAGTGATTAGGCATGACCCTCACACAGGGCGCATGCATAGTATTCATAATTTGGTTGATATAAACAAAAATGTGAGGAAATGAGCGGGCGCGTATACCAACTATGCATGACACGAAGTCGAACTGAGATAGATGCGAGATCTTCTTGTTGATTGGTTAGGCGATCAAATATTATCCACTGTTTCCACTATCGGTGCCGGATGCAAGGTACCAAGCATGGAAAGAGCTTCATAAGAGGCTGCTAACCACGAGGTAGAAGGTTTGATGCTACTTCTAGTGTCAAAATGTTGATGATATTTTTTGTCAACCTCGAAGTTATGATAATGCGTTATGAAGAGCAAAAGTTAGTTGCTAACCACTAGGCTTAATGATAGAAAAGTGACGGGAAAAAGAATTTAAAGGTAAATGGCACAAGAGCTGAATTTATTTGCCAAATCTGTCTACGTCCCCAGTGAAGTTCGCTTACTATATGGTGCTCTTCCAATTATGAGGAATACAAGAGAACAATAAGAAAAAAATGATTAACCTAAGACTAACAAAGCTGCTAATCTCAGGGAGCTGCTATATCAGAAAATTTGAGTAGCGGATTACGAGTTCCAACCTTCCGAGTCCCAACCCCTTTGAAATAGCCATTAATGGGGTTCCTATGGCAGTCAAACTGGTGCTTGGATGGCTAAGATTGTATTGTAAAATAGGCGTGAAGAGCACCTAGCTATTAATCTGGCTGAATGGACCTGATGAGAGACGGTTGGCGAAAGAAAGGAATGTGTGGTTGAGATGAAGGTCAATATAAGAACTATACTAGGAGCATGTTTTCCATTAAATGTGCTTAAATGTGCAGTGTGCCGATAGAAAATGGACATGCTTCTTGTCAGAAATAGGTACATCTAGTATACCTTATATCGCTTTGCACCTGCATGCCTAGATTGTAGGATGGGCCAAGCTGGTCTATTGAGGCCTTAAGGAGGATGGCGAACTGGTGAGAGCTAATGGATTGCTAGTTGGTTTAGACGAGATGGACTGTAGGTTGTAGGTGGCAATATCGAAGCTGGATCAATGACGGACCACCCTTGAGATAGTTTGAAGCTGTGCTGGTTAAGAGATAGTTGAGGGAGAGATGTTGGAGCAAGCAGGCTAGCATGGAGCTGGGTTGCAAGCAGGCGAGAGAGAGAATTGGTTGGAAAACGAGAGATGGGCTGGGCTTGGTTTGTGCCTTGCCTTGGCGGGTAAGCTGGTCTTTGGGGTTGCTGCACGGGGAGGCATGTTTAGTAGAAGGCTTGACGTACAATTAAGCAGGGAGCCAATTTAGGTATCAACTGGATTTGGGTTATCATAATACCTAGGAAACCCAATCGACCTACCCTTAGCCATGGCTGGCTTATGAGCTGACCTGGACCCAATCATCCTTGTCTGGAATGGGCCAGGCTAAGAAACCTTGATTAGTCTGCCATCTTGATTATGAAAAAATGAGTAAGAAGTACATAACGCCATCCAAATATTAGGCAACATATTACTTATGGCTATTTGGGGGCACAAAAGAGGTTACGTACCTATGGTTAATGGATAAATATAGAATGACTCGACTAAGAGTTTCTTCTTGGTTGATAACAACTAGGTAAAACATGAAATCTCAATGTGATAACGTTACACAATTCTCTCGACTTTAAAATAATAATAAACTTCTATATGGATACTCCACTTGATTATAGTTAAATCATGGCATGGTGACCATCGAATGATTGTTGTTGGGTTCGATTAGAAGCACAAGAAGTGAAGCACTATTTAATAGAGGATTCGTCTCCTCAAATGTATGAGGTTAATAATGGTCAACTATAGTCAACTCAAAGTCAAAATCTCTGATATATCATGTAGTGGTATAATGTTGTTGAAGAGAACATGTATAAATTATTATCACTTATGGTACCACTTAAGGTTATATAAAGTATGATTTTATCCAAAATATACGTAAACTATCATACCACTAGCTAAGGTGATGTGTCAGCATTAATATTTATATTGTTCGGTATTAAATGCTGACTGAATTCGTAGATCTGAGTTACACAACCACATTTGTGAATCATCAAAGATACCACACAATTTAATTGGTTTATAAAGTGTTATAAATTAATTAATATTTAAGAAAAATTAATTAATAATGAATTTGATGTTTGGGGTATTATTAATAAATAAGGTAGATCCTACAATTTTTTGGAGTGCTATTAGTAAGTATTTGGATGCATATATAAACATTATATGTATATATATGGATATATGATGTTAATATATATTGAAACATGCTTTAAATACAAACAATTATTTAAATGGGCTTGGAGATATTTTGTTCATATATGACTAAGTTAAGCAAGTAATAGACGAGGAAAAGGTCTAGATGTGGATCTGGGTTTGAATTGGCAAGACAAAATGAATAAATTATGGCACATTTTTTTCTCCCTTTCTATATATAAATACTAAACCAAACTCATTCATTTCAATCTTCTTGCTCCACCATTTTCTAGCCAATATCTCCAATCCATTCTCCTCCTAGCCGAACACCCCTACCCCATACAAACATCAAATACAAATAAATCCAAGTGGTTCATTCGATTTTAACAACATAGGGTGGTGATTCAAGGAATCTAAGAGCCTATTCACATATTGAAGTGTCACAAAGGATGGGTCTTCTAAGGTACATTCTAATTTTATTTTATACATTCACATATGCTCGCCTTTGACCCACTTTGATGTATGTAATATATTAATCACCATTGAATTTTACTATAATTTAAAATTGTTATAAATATTGTTTTATAAATAAAATTCAAATAAAAACATAATTTTCTAGTCTTTATATTTCGATCATATATATTAATCATTTTATACAAAGTACATTTTCTGTGATATTAAATAATTATACATACATACATACATATGTATGTATAATTATTTATTTTCCAAAAAAAGCAAATAATTATATATGTATGTATGTATGATTATTTAATATCACATAAAATATACATTGTATAAAATGATTAATATGTATGGTTGAAATTTAAAGAGTTTCCTCCTCATATGTCTATGCTAGTAACTTAGCTAGTCAAAGGTCTAGTCTTTGTGATAAACTTAAATGCCTTGCTAAAAATATAACTGAATCCTGGATTGTAATGGGAGACTTCAATGCAGTATTAAAAGCAAAGGAAAAGAAAGGAGGACTTACACTAAAGGTTACGCAATTAGCCGAATTCAATAATTGTGTTATTGCCTCAGGATTTCTTGAACCTGTCCATTACAGCCTGAAATACATATGGAGAAGTGGTGAATGCAGGAAAATATCATGTAAATCGGATAAAGTTCTAGTGAACACTAACTATATTAATAAATTTTCTAAAATTAAAGTTAGTTTTTTGGTTAACTCAACTAGTGACCATAGTCCACTGCATACATCATTGAAGGAACATAAGGGTCAGAAGAAGAGGAAACCATTCAGGTATTCTAATGATTGGTAATTTAAAGAGGGATATCATAATGCTATATGCTTGTCTTAATTGGAGCAATCTAATGATAATTACTTATACAACCTTGTTCAATTCGTAGAAAAAGCCAAGCTGAATCTGAAGGAGTGGAACAAGTGTAGACCCAAGGACAATGATCATATTACTAATCTAGGAAGCCAAAATGGGGAATTACTTTAACAGATTGACCCTAGAGATGTAGGTGATGAGATCTGGCACCAATACTATGAAGCTTAGTCAAAGTTAATGGCAGCCTTGTAGATTAAAGCCTCGGAACTCAAACAAAAGGCAAAAGAAAAGTGGCTTGCT
Organism: Allium fistulosum; assembly: GCA_030737815.1. Taxonomy (NCBI): domain Eukaryota; kingdom Viridiplantae; phylum Streptophyta; class Magnoliopsida; order Asparagales; family Amaryllidaceae; genus Allium; species Allium fistulosum. Next base: position 8,561,275 of record JASFAW010000015.1, read on the forward strand.
AAGGAGGATGAATGCACTAAGTTTTTTTATACCAAAATGTCGGTTAGAAAAAATAATAATTACAAATTTCAAACTTTTGATCATGATGGAAATACCACAGTGGACTATGGAAAAATCGAAGAGGAAGCTCTCAGCTATTTCAATGAATTATACAATGTTCACTGCGAAAGGAACTCACCCCATGTAAAACTCCCAAAGGTTGGTGGATGCTCAGGGTAGGAGAATGCTGACCAAAAGAGTTACTGAAGCTGAAGTTTTGGAAGTTGTTCAATCCATTCACATTGACTCCTCCCCTGGTCCAGATGGGCTCAGGTCTTACTTCTACAGGCTGCATTGGACTAACCTGAAAGACAATACTGTTTTAGTTATACAAGAATTGTTACAATCAGGTAAATACTGAAAGAAGTTAATTAATCACACATTCATCCGCCTCATCCCAAAAACTGACAAACCTATTAGAATTGCGGATTATTGACCTACAACATGTTGTAATGTGTTGTATAAAATAATAAATAAAGCGATTTGCAATAGAATGAAGAAAGTATTACCATACATGATTGCTGAATGTCAGAGTGCATTTATAAAGGGTAGAAACATATCTAAAAACTCATTGCTGGCTCATGAGTTGATTAGAAATTTCAATGAAAAAAGGTGCAGATAAATTATGTTTAAAAGTTGACCTCCATAAAGTATATGATAAGATTAATAGATATTTTATCCTGTATATGCTTAGGAATATGGGGTTCCCAGATAAATTCGTTGATTTAATATCAGAATGGGTCACCACTCCTACCTTTTCAATTATGATAAATTGGAACCCCAAAGGATTTATTAGTAGCAATCGTGAGATAAGGTAAGGAGATCCCCTATCTCCCTACTTATTTGCAGTTTCCATGGAATATTTTACCCTTCAAATGGAGTTAGCCAGCCACAACAAGTTCATCCAGACTATACATAGTTTCCAACCTAGAGTGAGCCATCTATTATATTCTGATGACTTGATCATTTGCATAAAATCAAGTTATGAAGCAGCACAAACTATTATATATATTTTCCAAAACTTGGAGATGTATGATGATATCAAATTGAATGAACAAAAAACTAAGTGCTATTTTAACAAATACTGCAAGAACAGAAACATGATTATGGACATATTAAAGGTAAAAGAAGCTGAGCTCCTTTGAAATATCTTGGGGTTCCCCTATCATCTAACAAGATTACTGATAGGGAATGTGTTACGCTGATTACTAACATTAGAGATAAACTCCAAGGCCGGAGTTTGTGACTTCTTTCTTTTGCTAGAAGAATAGAACTAGTTCATACAGTTATTCAGGCTAAGGTTAATTTTCGGCTTCAAACTTTTCAATTACCTAATGCTTTAATGGAGAAAATAGAAAAAGTTGTTTTGATTTCATCTGGAAAAGGGGATAACACGAAATAAAATACCACAACTTATGTAGACATAAAGAAGAAGGTGGAGTTGGCTTAAGGAGAATTAAGGACATGAGGGAAGCTTTCACTCTAAAACAAGCCTGGAGAGTTATTAATTCAAAAGGATTATGGGCTAGGTGGATGAAATAGAGATGTATCAGAGGTAATTTCTGGCAAATGGCAACAAATAATAATGCTTCATCTACATGGAAAACTATTCTAAAAGTCAGAGACAAGCTTGTTGCTAATTGTAATAGGGAGATAGCTACTAGAAGGGACACTGACCTATGGAGAGACCCATGGATAGCAGGCAAATCGTCAATTGATCACTTAGGATGGATGCTTATTCAGCTTATGGTTGTCCAGATATTAAAGTGGAGCTAGTATTCAGGAAGGCGGTTGGAAATGTGATCTGATTCCATTTAATAACGAACAACGCATGCAAATTGAATATATGCCATTGTATACAGGAAGAGAGAATGATGTGTAGTCTTGGAAGCACACAGGTAATGATTTCACTATCAAATCAGCCTAGGAAGCTACTAGAAATAAAGAATGTAAAGTGGAGTGGAGCAGTGTTATATGGGATAAAGCTAATGCACCGAAAATGGCATTAACTACTTACAAAGTTGTTTAGGATGACTTCCTACCAGGGATATGCTATCTAAATGGGGTATAATTACTGACAATATCCGTAGTCTTTGTAGGGATCAGGAGGAAACGCGCACACACCTATCTTTTGATTGTGAATTTTCAAAAACTGTGTGGACAAATGCAAGCAAGCAATCAATTTTACACTTTCTACCACTAACTTGCACCAAATCGTCCCTCACCTAGTAACTATCGGGCATAGCAAAAACCTAAAACCCAAAATGTATGGCATCAACTTTAAAGTTGTTGTATGGAGCATATGGAAGGAGCGCAATCATCAATTATTCCAGAGAAGGATGCAAAATACAAACGAAGTAAGCAAATTAGCTATTTTAGACATGCAAATAATTCTTAAACGTATTAAGGCGGAGAACGTTACCATGAGTATGAAACAAAGAGAAGGTGGGATTGCAAAAGAGGATCGAAGGCGGTCATCGGCAGAAACCCTAAGTATAAGCTATTTTAACTTCCTACCGCCATGAAGATGATTGGGTGCTTGCTTGAGCTTGTAGATTTTTTGACCCGGGTTGTTGTTTAGTGGTAAAGAAGGAATGTATCAGTTAAAGTTACTTTTTGTTCCTCTTTAAATCTGAAGTGCGGCTTTGGGCCGATCCCCATTTGGGCTAGAATGCCCTAATAAAATTATATCCATTTTCAAAAAAAATATATTTGTTTTCAACCTAATTTAAATATGTATATTTATATATCTAAAATTGATTTATATTATTGCCTATTCATTAACTCACAAAAAAATTAATTATTTTTCGGAGAACATATTTAATTATAAATATATTATTATACAAATATTTTATAATATAATTTATTCAAATAATATTTATTATTTTTTAAATTAATTTAGCCTGAAATAAATTATATAAATTTTTATAAATATAGTATATTTTAATATAATTCATATTGATATATTTGAATTTGAATTTATATAAATATCTTTATATTATTTAAAATAGTAAAATATTGTTTAAATTTAAATATTTGACCAACTCAATTTTGATTTTAAATTAAGATACTTTCATGTTTACTTAGATAAACAAATAAGTTTAATTTATATTTATTAATTATTTTGGAGTATTATATATATAATTAATTTTATAATTATATGGAAATATATATTACATATAGACAAACACACACATACAAACATACATACATAGATATATAACTAATTTTATAATTATATGGAAATATATATGACATACATACAGACACACACACACACACACAAATATATATATATATATATGTGTGCGCCTAAAGTATATATATTTGGTTATATTAATATACGTATACAAACCATAAACATATAGTATATTTAAACATATGTATTTATTTAGGCATTTATATTCCTATGATTAACATATAGTATATTTATCATATGTATATGAAAATAATATATATATATATATATGTGTGTGTGTATGTATATACAATAGATATAAATCACAGTATCTAAATGTATGTGTGTGTGTGTGTAGACACACATGCGCTTATATCTATTATTTTATCATTTTGGTTAGAAATATATATATATATATATATATATGATATGTTCAAAATAAACATAAACAAATTTAGTTAGTATGATTAATTAATTAAATATAAACTACTTTAAAATAAAATAAGATTTTATTTTAATATATAGTTTAAATCTAATGCTAGTTAATAGATTACATAGTCCTATTGAGATCGAAATAGAGATTTTTTTATTTTAAATCTACCTATTTTACCCACTGCTAAGGAGGCCAGTTCCAACTATGGTATTAGAGCTTGTATAGTCTATGCAATTTAATTAGTCAACGTCTAGGGATAACAAATAAACTTCTCTATTTGATGGGTAGTTAGAGTAGTAGTGCCTAGGTTTGATATTGAATAAAAAGTATTCTCCCTTCCTCTACGATTGGCCTAGCCAAATGGATGGAGTAAATCCAAAAGATCGGCCTAGATGTATGGCTTGGAGTTATGTTGGGCATGGGCTAATTTTAAAAATAAGATTTGAAAATTTATAATATATTTTAAATTTAAATGGTAAGTTAAAAAATATTAAACAAAATTTTAAAAAAAATTCAAAATAGTTTTGAGAAACTAATTTAAGTAATTTCCATAAATTTTATAAATATTTAAGTTAAATAATTAATCAAATAAATAAATGATAAAAAATTAATTATATATGTATGTGTGTGTGTGTATGTTAATACATATATAACTATAAAAGTTATAATGGAATATTATCTTAAATTTGCTTAAGGTGAATTAAATAAATTTTTTTGAAATTTAATAAAATATTTATTAAAATGTTTAATTATATAAATAATTTAATTAATAAAAGGTTAATTAACTAAGTTATATCAATTGATATATAAATAAATATAAAAATATAAAGGTTACAGTTGATTATTCATCTTAAATAGTTTAGGATGAATAAAATAGAATTTCTGAAATTTTAAATAAAATTTAACTAAATTGTTTAATTAAACTAATAATTAAAATTAACTAAATCCAATTTAATTAATAAGATATATAAAAATATTATTATCAAATCATATTAATTATTAATAAATTAAACTTATGTAATTATATATGTATAAATATAATTGAAGTGGAACTATAAGAATCCCTAATATATTTTTGGAATAAATACATATGTATGGTACGTATACCGTGATTTCAGATGTGTTCGCACTTGAATCATGAGGGTATTTCATAAGAAATACATGATTCCCAAAATTGGTATCACTCAAAATACAAAAAAGATAATGAATCTTTAATATAATTGCCATATATTATTTATATTTTGATAAATTACTTGCATACACACTAGTTGTTGGGCAAACTCAAGCTAGGGTTGTTATGTGTAGTGATATTGATATATTTCCAAAATGAGGTAAGATACATGCATGTATTTGTTTATAAATTCAAGATACATTCATTATACTTAGGCTATCGAGAAATAATAGGTAAGAGTGAATAATCTCTCCTGATTTATTGAGAAAACTCAAGGTCAAGGTCGAGATTAGGCTAAAGACCATGGTTAGGAGTTGTGTATAAGGAAAAAAAATAAAGAGTTACCCATCACTTGTGGGCCTATGATTTGTTGAGCAAACTCAAGGTCAGAATTCCAAGGCAAGTGAGTCCTAACACTCACTGGAGAAAATGAAAGATTTCTATATTTCTCTTAGGGTGTTAAGAAATATAAAAAACCTAGTGGGAGTCTTATTAGAAAAATGAAATGGTTATATTTAACATTTATAATATTTAAGAATATTTACTATTAAACTATACTTATCTATTTGAAATAATTTTGCAACAAAATGACCAATCTAAGATTGTTTTTGAAAACAATAAGCTCACTAGACCTGATTACACCAATTAGCTAAATGCAATAAAGATAGCACTTACCTATGAATGATTATAATCAGTTATTTCTGAACCTTTAAAAATGAAACCCACTGAAGGTATAGATTTCGAATAGTAAAGGCTTATAACATTTTGGTAGCTGATTATGACATATCCCAAGCGTATGTACTTTCTACATTAGACAAACCGTTAAAAAAACAATATGAGAGGATGAATGTCCAGAAAATATTTTATAACCTCAAACCTGTGTTTAGGGAGTGATCTCATTTCGCTTGGTACTAGATTGCTAAGAATTTTTCAATACGAAGATGAGAAAGGGCACTAGCATTGAGGACTGTGTCATAATAATGAAAGGCTATAATAATAAAATTCATGAGCTTGAGTAGATTTGATCCTAGGATCTTCAACTCCATAGTTTGTGCCATTCATATTGAATTTTAATATGAACCTAATGAACGTGAACCTTATTGAGCTACTCAATATGTTGAGGTCAACTTATGGTTCGCTCAAATATCGAGGTATAGTGTTTGCTATTAAGGAAAGGTATCATCTTCTAAAGGTTTAAAGAAAAGAAAGTGCGGTAGTAAGAAAGGTAAGAAGGGTGCCTCTAATGACAAGGGTGAATGTCACCATTGTCATAAGACGAGGCACTAGAAAAGGAATTGTCCAAAGCATCTAAAGAAGTTAAAATAGAAGAAAGAATCGGACTCTTCAACTCCTAAAGGTATGTTTATGATTCAAAATTGTTTTGTAGTTAATAAATAGTCTTGGGCTTTAGATACTGGATCTGGAATTTATTTATGTAAATCATTATAGGGACATAAGATTAGACAACCCATGAAAAAGGAGAAATGAGCCTTAAAGTTGCTGATGGAACTATTGTAGATGCAACCGTAGTTAGAGAATTTCATTTACGTTTGCTTAGTGGATATGTTATTGTTTTGAATAATTTCTTTTTTGACAAAATTGTATATTTGGTATAATATCTATGTCTACATTGGCTGAGACTAAATGTAACGACCCGCCTTTTTGGACAGTTTAAATCGACAAATCAAACACACATGCCGATTCTAAACCATTCAAAAGGGCGGATGGTTAATGGGGTTAAATAAGAAAAGAAAAGAAAGAACATAAACAAACTCAGAATCTCGCAACGGAAGGAACAAGATATAATAATAAAATAACAGTTCATGAAGCTGTTAAAAAAATAAATTTGGTTATTATTATACATCATAAATCAGAGTTACATACATATCAGAGATAATACAATAATGCAGCGGAAAATAATATAGTAGTAGAATACAATGATATAATACCAAACTTCGTCTTCGTCCTCTAGAATAGATCTTCAACCTTATCTGAAATGCTCAGGCTGACCCGAGCATAATGAAAAGACAAAACACTCGAGTCAGGACTAAAATATCTCATGTAAGTCAAATCGAATAAGAAATATGAGTGTGACGGCGTCGGAGATGTTTACGGGGTTTGACATCTCCTATCCAGTGTCAACGTGAGTGCAATAACTTAAGAGATGTTACGGGATTTACCATCTCTCAAGGATCCGTTAAACTATCTACTATGTAGTACAATACGCTATTATAATATGTCTACGTTAAAGTAAAAGTATTAAAATAGCGTTAAGCCATGGCCAATTCCACTCTTAACACAGTTTATATTCCCAAGAGCATATACAAGACCGTAGTTTCCCCAAAACCGGAAGTCACCAGAGGGCAATCCATATACTAAAGGTACAAATCAAAACGTAGTGGTCGCGAATAGGATAATCAGTATGACAAGGTACATGAGGCGATACCAACTAGGATACTAGTAGTTGCGTGATCCGGACTGATGTTGGGCATAGCAGCTACTACCCCAACACCGCGAAACAACACTCCCAAATCAAGGGGTGCACCCAAATCGAATCACAAATGTAATAGACATGGTATCGAAGGAGTGTGTCCGCTAGAGGTGGCGAACCTCAATGGCCCGGCGCGGCTCCTGTTTTAGTCATGTCAGGGGTCATCCAAAATCGTTCTCTTTCTTCAGTCAATGCGTTCACCAAACCATCCACTTCATTCTGGATCAACACTCCACGTATAATAGTTATTAAAGTGGTTTTCGGTATCGACAGAGAGTATGTCCATATCCGATCCCGGTCTCTTTAATAACTACGTATTATTACACCGATGGCTCTTTTACATTTCAAATCGATTCATAATTGATATTAAAATATCATATTCGCTTCAAAATCAAATCCATTTCAAATATCATCATATCTATTCAAGATGCAAGATTCCGTTCAAAATCATTTTCGCCTCAATATCTCATTTCGATTTCAAAATCATTTTTCGCCTCAATATCTCATTTCGATTTCAAAATCATTTCGAATTTCAATTTAGGTTGCAACTTCATTTAACCCAATTCGTATTTAAATTCAAGATTTAAATATAAACATTTCACCTTATTGACCAGCTTGAAATTTTTAGAAAATAGTTTTAAGTAGTTTAAAAGTAGTTTAAGTAATAAAAATAGTTAAAAATTACTTAAAATCTTTAAATGGATTTCAAATGGATAATTTGTTTAAAATAATTTAAATTGGGTTAAGCAGATTAAAAATAGATCAAAATAGTTTAAGTATTTAAAGATGGTTTATACAACAGAGAAATTTGGAAACAAAATGAAACATCTTCAAAACCAAACCATTTCAATTATAACTTCCCAATTCAAATCAATTTCAATTTCCATTCTACCGATTCAATTTCGATTTCAATTCAATCAATGTCAACTTGACTTCAAATTAATTCAATTCTACATTCACCTTCAATTGATTTAATTTCAATTTATATCGATTTGGAGCTTGATTTTCAAAATATCAATTTATAACTCTTAACGAAATTATTCTTCAATATTCAAATTTAAATCCAAATTTCAAATATGATTCAATTGCAAGCTCAATTTCAAAATATCATTTTATATCATTTTACTTAGTAATACTCAAAGCTCGAGATAATGTTCAATCTTTAAAACAAATAAATTTCCGGAGTTCAATCATATCCCAAATTTAAATTTCAAAGTCTCAACTTAAGTTATTTAACAATTTCTTTTAACCAAAATTTATTTCGACATTCCAAACTCAATTTACGATGAATTCGATTTCTATAAATTGATTTTATTTATAACTTTTAAATCAAAACATTTAAATAAATTTCGAACCAACTATTTTAAAAATTATTAAATTAACCAATCCGGTGTCCGTATATAGTTTACTATCCTATGGCCAGGTGATTAGTTATTTCAATTAAATATCAGGGATGAATATATATCACTTAAACCAAATCACAGTGTCATATGTATGCATAACAGGATATATATAAGCAAATAAACATCCAATCATTTTAATATCAATCAATAGCATCCATCGAAATACATCATCCAATAGACAATACAATTCACGGCAATTTCATAGTTATCAATGTCAGGTAATTTAATCGCAATTCAATTTTAATTTCAATTTGACTGTCAATTTAATTTTCAACGGTGAATTCAAATGACAATCCATATGACAATTAAATTTTATCAAACAACGACAAATAAAATTCATATCACTTCATAATATCAAATTTAACTACCATAAAGATATTCAGTACATTGTGAGCGTTATAAAACACTCACCTTGGTTTTCAATTTCAAATCAAATCGAACGACGTTCGATTTAACCTGAAATTTTAGTTAGCCTCAAACGTCCCCAAATCAATTCCATGACGTAGAGCTTGTCACCACAATTCCAATGCAAAAAGTTTCGTCCGATTCTGATAACGTATGGATGAGATATGAGTTTTACAAGATTGCATATATATATTTATAATTTAAAACAAATTTCCTTCATTTTTTTACCACATAAAATCACAGCCGTTAGATCTTCCACCAGCAAATCAAGGCCACACGCAAGCCTTCTTCCTTCCATACGCGTGCTATAGGCAAAGGTCGAACACGAGGAAACCCAACGCTGCCGTTCGAAACCTAAATGTCGCGACCACCACACTCGACGAGACAACGATCAGGCGACTTCAAATCGAAGCCCTTCGCACGTGGCACTACCGCTTGGAATGCGGTCGAACTCGGCTGCCCCAATACATTGAAAAACGCGAATAAACGTTGACCATTTGGTGACAATTTCTGGCCATCCTATCGAATTTCGTGCCACTCCACCGTATGGATGTGAAGAGGTCGAGGGGTTCTACAATTTCCTAGTTGGGAGTTTCCTCCATCGGAGCGTGGATTTCAAGTAAATAGAGGGAGAAGATCACTAGTTTTCGGCCATTAAAACTGTTAAGTGGCGGCCACGAAATAAGCTAGGGTTACGGGATGAATGCGTATATATGCGTATAACAAATTATTAAATATTATTATCCACAAATAACATGATTTTCGAACGAACTTCAAATTAGACATGCCGACAGGCGTTCGTAATGTTTTACCCGCATTCCGAACACAATGGAACATGTTTCAAGGCCTAATTCGATCGTCTGCGTGAGTTACGGAAATAAACGATCGATTTAAATTAAACCGATTAAATGAATTTCTAAGCGTTTTCAACTGCCACGGTCAAATGGTAACTCCGATTGCTATGAAATTTGAAATTCGATAATAATAAACTATTACGGATCCAATGGAACTAGTTTCGTCGAATTTCGAGACTGTTCGAAAAATGGCTATTTTCCAGTCGATAATTAAATATTAAAATATTCAATTTTCACAAATTAACTTTAAATTCAATTTTAAAAGTTCTATAACATTACTATAACTCCAATATGATAAGATAAAATTTTACAAATCATTTTCAATCATATTCAACTCGATTTTCAATTATTTCTGAAATTTAACTTATTAAATTATCGATTTAATTGTCTAATTAAATCCAATATTCGAAAAAATAAATTATTCGACTTTTTAATTTCAATATAAAATTCCCGATTTTAAATTATTAACTTTTAAATCAAATTTCAATTGTTCACAAATCCCATTTTTAATTTCACAGTAATTAACAATCTTTTACAATGCAGTTTTCCATTATAAATCCAATATAAAAGATTATATTAGATTCAGCGTTCAATTATATTGTAATTCAAATTCAAGTTATTTAATTCCAAATGAATTCTTTTATTTCGATTTACACTTTCATTATTGAATCAACCATTTACCTATACATTATTATCAATAGTTTATAATTCATTTACTTTCATTTTCTTCAGCTATCATCTTATTTAAATTCACAGTAATATTAAATTACATTCATTTACGTTGATTTCCATATTATAACTTCAATATTAAATGTAACATTTTATTTATTTCGTTGTTTACAATCAAATTCAATTCAATTCAATTACTTGTTACATTCAAATTTAAATCTTTACTTACATTCAATTACAAGTTAACATCTTTATCGAATTACAGTTTCAGTTATTATCTGCTTTCAATCAACTGTAATATTAAGTTACATTTATTTATATTAGTTTCAATAACATAAACTTCCATTATTAAATCTACCATTTTATTTATTCTTCGTTGTTTACAATCATAACCAATTTGGTTTACAATCAAATTCAATTCATTATTTACATTCACTACAAGTTAACATCCATATTTAATTTATAAATAAGTTATTTCAGAATTCAGTTTTGTATTTTAACTTGTAATTTACATTTAACAACACAAAATTTTATTTCCTTCAGATTTTTATCCAAAATTTTCATTTTAATTCGTATTTTTAAAGTGTTAAAAATACGGGTCGTTACATTCTCCCCCACTTAAAACTTTTCGTCCTCGAAAAGGAACGGAGAAAGGGAAACCATCATTTAGATATAATTCATTCAAAATATTCTACTTATTTGCAAAATTTAGTTATAGGATTTTTTTTTCACAAAATTTTCTAACTCTCGAATTTTTGAAAAATTTCGGCAGCACCTCCTTTGCGCGGCTAGGACCGAAAAATTTCACAGTAGTAATAATTGCATGATATACATCTCATTACAAGAATGAGGCATCCCAAAACATGGGGAACACAATAATATACCACAACATAAACTGTAATCCGAGAACATACCTTTATTTTAGCGTTTATTAGCATTTTAACTTACATTTTGCCTTAAGCGCAGAAGCGAGCTCCACAAGCGAAGCGCAACCCCTTTGCTACCTACTAAAATGCTCAATAACCAAGTTAGAACCATGCATATAAAGATAGATCGATATACTTATCATAAACAACACACATATAACATGTTTAGCTTCAAAACTGAAATTCCAATTCTATGACAGCAAACGAATCTCAGTTTTTGTTCACCTAAACGATAAAATTTGACAATGGAATCTAAACAAAAGTTGTTGTATTCGATTCAGGCTTTACGGAATGTCCAAAATCATTGAATTCGGACCTTCCGTTCAAAAGTTACGACCGTTTTACTAAATAGATACGCCTCAGCCTGGCAATGAATTGCGCAGGTCAGCGACGTTTGGTCACGTTTTTGACCTTCTAAACGACAGCAAAACACCAAATGCTTAAAACAAAAGTTTTAGCTTAAGTTCTAAGCTTTCCAGAAAGTGCAAGATCATCAAAATCCGATACACCAGTAAAAAGTTATTGCAAGAATACTAAGGTGCTTCAGATTTCTACTCCGCACAGGCCAGCGACTAATATTGGTGTTTTAAGCCTAGTGGATGAAGGTTTTTATCAAAACATTCTAAACAACAGATGTAGCACAGTTTCTAGGCTTTCCGAAAAGTCCAAAATCGTCGAATTTTGTTCAAACATTTAAAAGTTATGGTTGTTTTCGTTCCAGCATATATTGGACAATTTTGGATTTTTTTTTTCCAAATTTGCTTTTATTATTTCAAAGCACAAACCATCAAACTTCAAATTTTCTAAAGAAATAATCATAAACACAAAGTCGTTTATTTTCTTATATATCCAGGAAATAAGTCTACATTCGATTTGTTTCCGATTTATTCAAGTTTGTTTCATTCACATTTTAAATTCAAGTCAATCTGCTTCAACTTAAATTGGATTCAATTATATTTAATTTCACTATGCTTCAAATTTGAATTTAATAATTTTTAAAATTTTATTCCTTTTATTCAATTCCATTAACAATAATGAATTCTATTTAATCAATTATCATCCATATAACAACCAATGCATATCAAACATTAACATCCATCCAAATCTATAATAAATCAATTATACATTTCCAAGTCAAAATTTTAATTTCATACACTTCCAAGTTTATTGACATTTAGTTTTATTCAAACTTTAATTAGTTTCCATTTACTAATTCTATATTTAATTAATTCTAAATTTAATTCATTTTACAACTTAAATTTCCTTTATATTTACAACTATCAATAGATCTTCACATTTTATTATTCACTCTCACACTGGATATATTATTCCTTTACTTATCCTTATTAGCATTTTAAACTTTTTAAGTATTTGGTAAATTTTTGTTATGCAAATAGAATGTAGTTAAACAACATACAACCTCTTTTCATTCAAAGTTGAATTTTCAATTAATTAATTCTTAAGTCATTACTTAAATTTCACTATAATTTAATTTCACATTTACATTCACATATAGTATTTCCATTTTATGTTAACATAATGGTGAATCACCTTTTAAATGTTAAATTAAATTCCAATTATTTACTAACAATTTCATTTATATTTGCAAACCATTTATTAAATGCGTATTTCATTATTCAAACCTATACTTGTATATTATCCAATTAATAATTCATATAACACCTTTGAACTTCTTAAATATTTTGGTAAGTTATATCTATGCTATAGAATGAAATTTAATACTATGCGAGTTTTGCAGTTTCAATTTTAGTTTAAATTCATAATTTCCTAATTCTAAGGATTTCTACTTCAATTGATATTTCACTTAGCTCTTAGGTTCATTCCTCATTTCGCAATTCAGAAGTTCCATAATGATTCAAGTATTTGTTTATCTCAATAGTTTAAAGTCATTAAATATTAAAGAACTTAAGAATTTCATCTCCAGTTTCATTTCAAATCAAGTTTAAAATAATATATACTTATATTAATGTGTATCAAGTCATACTATAGAGAATACAAAATAAAATTCAATTTTAATCAAAACAGGGTTTAGAAAAACTATTAAGTGATCTCCCCCACTTGGACTCTCGAAAATAAACGTCGATGATGCGTGCACTCATCACCGAAATCATTCTCTAGTGTCAAGAGGGGAGTATAACACTTACTTCATTTGAAATCCTTTGAAAACAATTTCTAATCGAATATACTATCATATAATACTTATATTCACTACAACAAAACAACCATATTACAACTGTTCCTTTACAACTAACATAGATAGACAGTTGTAATAGATATTATGTAACAACTGTTTATTTTAGCAGTTGTAATAGAGCCACTTTTAACAACTGTATTTCAAAAGCAGTTGTAATATTTGATCAATAACAACTGTTTAATTTAGAGCAGTTGTAGATATTATGTACAACAACTGTCCCTGCTAGTTGCCGCACTTCATTGTTTTTTCGTGAAAAATTTCACTTTCCCTCCTTCGTGAAGACGAAGGCCGCTTATTTCCTTTATTTTCTTTCTCCTCCAAACAAAAATTATAAACCCTAACCTCGTCAATTTCGCTCACCATTTCTTTCGAACGAAAATTTTGCTTTTTCAGTGTAAATTATCTAAACTCCGCTTCTTTCGTCCATCGCTCGCCGCTGCTTCGCCATCGCTCTGCTGCCCGCCGCCTTCTTTTTCTCGCCGCTCGCCGCCTTCTGCTAGCTGCCTTCTGCTCGCCGCCGGTCCTTCTGCTTCACCATTGTCGCCGCTGCTTCGCCATCGTCGCCGCTGCTTCGCCATCGTCGCCGCTAGAGGTACAATAAAACCCTAATTTACACTATGCTAGCATGTACGATCATTCTTTTGGTTTTTGTGATAAATTTGTTCATATCGAACTGTAGGTTTGTAAAATTTGCTATAAAGTCACCTGAAATTTTTTGTGTGGAATATATTTATTTTATTCATGCTAGAGTGGGCAATAACTCAATATTATACTGTACAGGTAGCTTTATTTTATAATTTTTATTCATGCTAGAGTGGAAAATAACTCTTCGTGCATGAGCTTGTAATCTTCTTCTTGCTGTCAATTGAATGATGAAATGCACGAAATTGATTCAAATGGTTTAAGATGCATGCTAATAATTTTTGTGGGAATTAGGTTGCTATGCATGCTATGACAGTCAAATACGGTGGAAAATTTGTTGACATTTTCTTGAAAGGTGATTCTAACTGAAAGATGCATGATTGAAGGATAAATAGAGTTTCTCTCTAAGAGTTAATTATCCTTTTTTTTGGGCTTATGGATTACTCAACATGTAAACTCTTTGAAAATTTTCAGTTTTCACCTTCTTACAAAGTCATTTCCAGTCCCACGGTGATGTTATCCTCCAACTGGTAAGTTGTGATATCCAGATAGTTTCTTTTTTCATAGGAATCCATCTAATCTAACCTTATTAAAATGAACTGCTTAATATAATTACTTTCCACCTCGTTCTCCAAATCTATTGTATTGCTTCAGTTCAGGACAAAATAATAATAATTTTACCATACAGCAAGCATGCCATTAAAATCTACTTAAAGGATTTTCATGACAATATGGATATTTTAGGTTCTAGCAACGCAACTATCAATCGTACATAACCTGGGAATCAGCTAGACATGATTTGTCTTAGTAAATAAAGCAACAAAAAACTTATTGGATGTTCAATGCTAATTACTAATTAGTCATATATTTTGCATGACAGGTCAAAGAACTTCAGAAGGCAACAAGAATCATACAAACCCTATGCTCAGAAGCTAAGGTATATGTTACTGTTTTACTCAGCTCCTGATTGACATGAATCAAAGCTATGACAGTTGAGATTTGGCAAATGTCAAAAAATTGCCAAACCTTCTTGCTTCTATTTTTATTATTTTTAAGAGACATCATAAGTATGACGGTTTTTTCTTCCTTTGCTGCAACTTCAGCATTGTATTTATAATCACAGGTTCTTCAGAACTTGTTTTGAACACTTCGGTTTAAAAAACCAAATCACAGTTCTCTTTGGCTACACTGCCATTCATTGTTCCATGAAACTGAATTTTTATTGTATTTAAGTTTTGACTTCTAAAAACTTGTCATATAATTTAAACTCTCAAATTCACTTAACGTGCACTTGAATGTAATGTTTATGGTAAACATATAATCAGCACTGCTGTTTCTATAGCTTTTTATGCTAATAGTACAATGTCCTGATTAAGCATGCTATTATTTTAAGGGTTTCAAGCGGACAATAGTAATGAACAAAATACCTGCTACCAAAAGATCAATGGAGAGATACTTGTTCCATGTTAAGGCTCTTCTACATAACACATCAAATGGAGAAAGTTTTTGGATGGGTGAGTTTCTTCCTATGGTTAACTCAGTATGCAGGCTGATTGAATCTGCTCAGTTTCTTCATGTACTTATGAATCCTGTTTATTCGTCCATGTATTCGTGTAGGCCAAGCGTGGAAGTCACTCAATTTTTCAGTATCGTTGATAGGAAGTTTGAAATGATAAATTTTATGTTGCTAATATTAACAAACATCCCTTTTAACAGGTAATCTCAAACACAAAGATTTGTACGGTCATATTGTGAGTTCTCAAATGTATGGAAATGGAGATGAAGCAACAGAAGAACAAACGGAGGCAGACGTCGAGGAGCAAATGGTATCAGATGTCGAGGAACTAACGGTAGCGGATGTTGAGGAACAAAGTGATGGTTTTGAGGAAGCAGATAACGTGAACACAGCCTCAGTAGAATTTTAATCCTTTTTATGGTTCAAATATATCAGTTGACTGTCAAATTTTGGTCTATGAATGTGCGGTCCTTCTGAACATACTTTTATTGTTATGAATAATAAACAAATTTTGTTGTTAAATTCTTCTTAAGTAAACTTGAATGATGAAATGCACGAAACAGATTCAAGCTGCCTTTAGGACAGACGAAATCAGAAGAACTCAACCAACACCACAAGATGAAATGAGAGTAGGAATGATTTATTTTCATGAAACTATATGGAAGGGTGTTCCAAAATTTTTACATCGTGTGGATACTGCTTTAAAGAATATTGGAATTAACGAGCGTGTTCCTTACAGTGCCCCTCTTATTCAGTTCTCGTCTTGGATGGGTGGAGATCGTGATGGTATGATCCATATAATAACTGCATAATTGAATTGTTTGCCATATCGTTGATTCATAATGATTTTTTATTTTTAGTCGCATTATAAAGCTATGATAAGTGAAGTGTCATTAGTTTTTACTTGTACGTTCTTTTCACCATCTATATTTTCCTGTATTATATAGGAAATCCTAGAGTGGCTCCAGAAGTTACTAGGGACCTGTGCTTGTTGGCTAGAATGATGGCGGCAAAATTGTACTATGCTCAGATAGAAGATCTTATGTTTGAGGTACTTCAAAAGAGGAAATAAATACATGAAACGTGTTTTTAAGTTTAATTGACAAGTTGCTAATAGATATTTTTTCCTAATATCCTAATGCATCTGATTTCTTTGCAGTTGTCTATGTGGCGTTGCAACGACGAACTCAGAATTAGAGCTTAGGAACTACATCTGTCCTCGAAGAAAGATTCAAAACATTATATTGGTAATATGCACTACCTATATTCAACTGTAAAAATTCAAATGTATTCATACTCAACCTGATGCTAAAATCATCTTTCCATTCATTATCATAATGTATCAGCCTTTAACTCGATCTACGTGTTTCATCATATTCTCCAACTTCCAATCCTACGTCATATGTAATGTTAAACTTTGTCAAAATTAATTGTGGTATGCAGAATTTTGGAAACAAGTGCCGCCAAATGAACCATACCGTGTTATCCTTGCGGATGTAAGAGACAAGCTATACAATACGCGCGAACGCTCTCGCCACTTACTTTCGAATGGATATTCAGACATTCCGAAAGATTCAACCTATACTGATCTTGAACAGGTAAATTTTGTCATATTTGAAAGAAAAAATTAACATGTTTTTATAGATCTAATTCCTGCTATAAACATTTGTCTTTTCGCAGTTTTTGGAACCCCTTGAGCTATGCTACAGGTTACTTTGTGCATGTGGTGATAGACCTATCGCTGATGGAAGCCTCCTTGACTTCATGCGCCAAGTATCAACTTTCGAGCTCTCACTTGTTCGACTTCCTGTTATAATTTAATTAGTATGTATATGTACTCTTACTGAAATATGTTATGGATTTAGTTGTGTTTTGTATTGAACTTATGAATTCATAAATGGTGTAAATTCGAATTGTTTTCGATTTTCTTGAATGCAAATGGTTTGTGTTGTTTCAAGTAATTTGCATGATTGTGTATAATATTAACGAAATATTGGTTTTAGTTATGATATTAAGAAATTTATAGCAAATGTGAAAAAATGATTATAGTTGTTTGTAGCAGTTGTAAAAATATACGTTGCAACTGTTATTGTTAGTTGTATGTCATCCTTCTACAACTGCAAGCAGTAGTTGTAAAAAGCCTTTTACAAGTGCTAAAAGCAGTTGTAACTAGTCATTTACAACTTGCATATTGCAGTTGTAAATGGTTTTCCGCAGTGTAAATAAGTTTTCTACAACTAGGAGTGACAGTTGTAAAAGACCTTTTGCAAGTGCTAAAAGCAGTTGTAAAATATGTTTCTACAACTGCTTCTGCAACTGTTCCGGCCAGTTGTAAAATAATTCAGATCTATTACAACTGCGGATATAACGACTGGCAGGTGCTAGTTGTAATAGACATATTACAACTGTTTTTGGCAGTTGCGAAAAGGTATTTTTGTTGTAGTGATTATACATTTCAAATTTTTTTGTTAATAAATTTTCAAAACACCGAAATTTAAATTCTCCATCTTAAGTTAAATTCATTTTTATTTCATTTTATTTACCATTTATATTCATTGTCAATCATATTTACAAGTTTCATTTCTTAAAATCATCCAATAGTCAATAGTTAGAAATATTGACTAATCAACAATAAACGATGATAATCTAATATTATCCTCTCCTAACAACCAATACAATCAAAATTTATAAATTTTCAAGATAAGTCTTTTATATATAGAATATAATCCAAAACAATATTATGTCAATCTGTCCTATTCGAGTGTTTAGTAATTCCTATCGATGCCTTGGCGTCCCAAGTACCAACCAGAATTCATAAATACTCAACGGAACAAATTAACACAATATAAAATCATCTTTATATCAAAATTACAAATACGCTCTCTCATATACACTCAACTCATTCATATAGTTTACCTTTATTTCAATGAGTTATTCCCCACTAGAGCCAAGGTTTATCGCTAAACGAAAGCTCTGATACCAACTGTAACGACCCGCCTTTTTGGACAGTTTAAATCGACAAATCAAACACACATGCCGATTCTAAACCATTCAAAAGGGCGGATGGTTAATGGGGTTAAATAAGAAAAGAAAAGAAAGAACAGAAACAAACTCAGAATCTCGCAGCGGAAGGAACAAGATATAATAATAAAATAACAGTTCATGAAGCTGTTAAAAAAATAAATTTGGTTATTATTATACATCATAAATCAGAGTTACATACATATCAGAGATAATACAATAATGCAGCGGAAAATAATATAGTAGTAGAATACAATGATATAATACCAAACTTCGTCTTCGTCCTCTAGAATAGATCTTCAACCTTATCTGAAATGCTCAGGCTGACTCGAGCATAATGAAAAGACAAAACACTCGAGTCAGGAAGAAAATATCTCATGTAAGTCAAATCGAATAAGAAATATGAGTGTGACGGCGTCGAAGATGTTTACGGGGTTTGACATCTCCTATCCAGTGTCAACGTGAGTGCAATAACTTAAGAGATGTTACGGGATTTTCCATCTCTCAAGGATCCGTTAAACTATCTACTATGTAGTACAATACGCTATTATAATATGTCTACGTTAAAGTAAAAGTATTAAAATAGCGTTAAGCCATGGCCCATTCCACCCTTAACACAGTTTATATTCCCAAGAGCATATACAAGACCGTAGTTTCCCCAAAACCGGAAGTCACCAGAGGGCAATCCATATACTAAAGGTACAAATCAAAACGTAGTGGTCGCGAATAGGATAATCAGTATGACAAGTTACATGAGGCGATACCAACTAGGATACTAGTAGTTGCGTGATCCGGACTGATGTTGGGCATAGCAGCTACTACCCCAACACCGCGAAACAACACTCCCAAATCAAGGGGTGCACCCAAATCGAATCACAAATGTAATAGACATGGTATCGAAGGAGTGTGTCCGCTAGAGGTGGCGAACCTCAATGGCCCAGCGCGGCTCCTGTTTTAGTCATGTCAGGGGTCATCCAAAATCGTTCTCTTTCTTCAGTCAACGCGTTCACCAAACCATCCACTTCATTCTGGATCAACACTCCACGTATAATAGTTATTAAAGTGGTTTTCGGTATCGACAAAGAGTATGTCCATATCCGATCCCGGTCTCTTTAATAACTACGTATTATTACACCGATGGCTCTTTTACATTTCAAATCGATTCATAATTGATATTAAAATATCATATTCGCTTCAAAATCAAATCCATTTCAAATATCATCATATCTATTCAAGATGTAAGATTCCGTTCAAAATCATTTTCGCCTCAATATCTCATTTCGATTTCAAAATCATTTTTCGCCTCAATATCTCATTTCGATTTCAAAATCATTTCGAATTTCAATTTAGGTTGCAACTTCATTTAACCCAATTCGTATTTAAATTCAAGATTTAAATATAAACATTTCACCTTATTGACCAGCTTGAAATTTTTAGAAAATAGTTTTAAGTAGTTTAAAAGTAGTTTAAGTAATAAAAATAGTTAAAAATTACTTAAAATCTTTAAATGGATTTCAAATGGATAATTTGTTTAAAATAATTTAAATTGGGTTAAGCAGATTAAAAATAGATCAAAATAGTTTAAGTATTTAAAGATGGTTTATACAACAGAGAAATTTGGAAACAAAATGAAACATCTTCAAAACCAAACCATTTCAATTATAACTTCCCAATTCAAATCAATTTCAATTTCCATTCTACCGATTCAATTTCGATTTCAATTCAATCAATGTCAACTTGACTTCAAATTAATTCAATTCTACATTCACCTTCAATTAATTTAATTTCAATTTATATCGATTTGGAGCTTGATTTTCAAAATATCAATTTATAACTCTTAACGAAATTATTCTTCAATATTCAAATTTAAATCCAAATTTCAAATATGATTCAATTGCAAGCTCAATTTCAAAATATCATTTTATATCATTTTACTTAGTAATACTCAAAGCTCGAGATAA
Source organism: Allium fistulosum (assembly GCA_030737815.1). NCBI lineage: Eukaryota > Viridiplantae > Streptophyta > Magnoliopsida > Asparagales > Amaryllidaceae > Allium > Allium fistulosum. The sequence continues at coordinate 8,582,199 of JASFAW010000015.1, forward strand.
TGTTCAATCTTTAAAACAAATAAATTTCCGGAGTTCAATCATATCCCAAATTTAAATTTCAAAGTCTCAACTTAAGTTATTTAACAATTTCTTTTAACCAAAATTTATTTCGACATTCCAAACTCAATTTACGATGAATTCGATTTCTATAAATTGATTTTATTTATAACTTTTAAATCAAAACATTTAAATAAATTTCGAACCAACTATTTTAAAAATTATTAAATTAACCAATCCGGTGTCCGTATATAGTTTACTATCCTATGGCCAGGTGATTAGTTATTTCAATTAAATATCAGGGATGAATATATATCACTTAAACCAAATCACAGTGTCATATGTATGCATAATAGGATATATATAAGCAAATAAACATCCAATCATTTTAATATCAATCAATAGCATCCATCGAAATACATCATCCAATAGACAATACAATTCACGGCAATTTCATAGTTATCAATGTCAGGTAATTTAATCGCAATTCAATTTTAATTTCAATTTGACTGTCAATTTAATTTTCAACGGTGAATTCAAATGACAATCCATATGACAATTAAATTTTATCAAACAACGACAAATAAAATTCATATCACTTCATAATATCAAATTTATCTACCATAAAGATATTCAGTACATTGTGAGCGTTATAAAACACTCACCTTGGTTTTCAATTTCAAATCAAATCGAACGACGTTCGATTTAACCTGAAATTTTAGTTAGCCTCAAACGTCCCCAAATCAATTCCATGACGTAGAGCTTGTCACCACAATTCCAATGCAAAAAGTTTCGTCCGATTCTGATAACGTATGGATGAGATATGAGTTTTACAAGATTACATATATATATTTATAATTTAAAACAAATTTCCTTCATTTTTTTACCACAGAAAATCACAGCCGTTAGATCTTCCACTAGCAAATCAAGGCCACACGCAAGCCTTCTTCCTTCCATACGCGTGCTATAGGCAAAGGTCGAACACGAGGAAACCCAACGCTGCCGTTCGAAACCTAAATGTCGCGACCACCACACTCGACGAGACAACGATCAGGCGACTTCAAATCGAAGCCCTTCGCACGTGGCACTACCGCTTGGAATGCGGTCGAACTCGGCTGCCCCAATACATTGAAAAACGCGAATAAACGTTGACCATTTGGTGACAATTTCTGGCCATCCTATCGAATTTCGTGCCACTCCACCGTATGGATGTGAAGAGGTCGAGGGGTTCTACAATTTCCTAGTTGGGAGTTTCCTCCATCGGAGCGTGGATTTCAAGTAAATAGAGGGAGAAGATCACTAGTTTTCGGCCATTAAAACTGTTAAGTGGCGGCCACGAAATAAGCTAGGGTTACGGGATGAATGCGTATATATGCGTATAACAAATTATTAAATATTATTATCCACAAATAACATGATTTTCGAACGAACTTCAAATTAGACGTGCCGACAGGCGTTCGTAATGTTTTACCCGCATTCCGAACACAATGGAACATGTTTCAAGGCCTAATTCGATCGTCTGCGTGAGTTACGGAAATAAACGATCGATTTAAATTAAACCGATTAAATGAATTTCTAAGCGTTTTCAACTGCCACGGTCAAATGGTAATTCCGATTGCTATGAAATTTGAAATTCGATAATAATAAACTATTACGAATTCAATGGAACTAGTTTCGTCGAATTTCGAGACTGTTCGAAAAATGGCTATTTTCCAGTCGATAATTAAATATTAAAATATTCAATTTTCACAAATTAACTTTAAATTCAATTTTAAAAGTTCTATAACATTACTATAACTCCAATATGATAAGATAAAATTTTACAAATCATTTTCAATCATATTCAACTCGATTTTCAATTATTTCTGAAATTTAACTTATTAAATTATCGATTTAATTGTCTAATTAAATCCAATATTCGAAAAAATAAATTATTCGACTTTTTAATTTCAATATAAAATTCCCGATTTTAAATTATTAACTTTTAAATCAAATTTCAATTGTTCACAAATCCCATTTTTAATTTCACAGTAATTAACAATCTTTTACAATGCAGTTTTCCATTATAAATCCAATATAAAAGATTATATTAGATTCAGCGTTCAATTATATTGTAATTCAAATTCAAGTTATTTAATTCCAAATGAATTCTTTTATTTCGATTTACACTTTCATTATTGAATCAACCATTTACCTATACATTATTATCAATAGTTTATAATTCATTTACTTTCATTTTCTTCAGCTATCATCTTATTTAAATTCACAGTAATATTAAATTACATTCATTTACGTTGATTTCCATATTATAACTTCAATATTAAATGTAACATTTTATTTATTTCGTTGTTTACAATCAAATTCAATTCAATTCAATTACTTGTTACATTCAAATTTAAATCTTTACTTACATTCAATTACAAGTTAACATCTTTATCGAATTACAGTTTCAGTTATTATCTGCTTTCAATCAACTGTAATATTAAGTTACATTTATTTATATTAGTTTCAATAACATAAACTTCCATTATTAAATCTACCATTTTATTTATTCTTCGTTGTTTACAATCATAACCAATTTGGTTTACAATCAAATTCAATTCATTATTTACATTCACTACAAGTTAACATCCATATTTAATTTATAAATAAGTTATTTCAGAATTCAGTTTTGTATTTTAACTTGTAATTCACATTTAACAACACAAAATTTTATTTCCTTCAGATTTTTATCCAAAATTTTCATTTTAATTCGTATTTTTAAAGTGTTAAAAATACGGGTCGTTACACTAAATATGATTTTCACTGTAATAATAATATTATGAAAATTTTGTTTGGTGGAAATAATATTTGCAATGGTTTTTGAACAACAACATTTATGTACTTAATTTTAAAAATATATTAGCTCTCAATAATCCTTTTGCTGTTAATGTCAAAGATAATTACTTATGGCATTATAGGCTAGGTTATATAAGTGACAGAAGATAACACAAACTAGAATCAAAGGTTTTCTTTGGTTATATGATTATGAATCATTTGACACTTATGAGCTGTGTCTCAAAGGTAAAATGACTAAGCACTCCTTTAGTGGGAGCAATGAAAGAGTCATTGAACCCTTGATTCTCGTACATACTGATATATATGGCTCAATGTCTATAATGGATAAGGATAATTCCACTAATTTCATAATTTTTACTGGTGATGAACCTAGACTAGGATATCTATATATTATGAAGAATAAACCCATTGTCTGTGAGAAATTTACAGAGTATAAGAATGAAGTAGAAAATAAGATGAACTATAAAGTTAAAATACTTCAACCCGATCAAGGAGGTGAGTATTTTGGACAAGAACTCCAACAATACTAAAAATATTATAGGATTATTTCTTAGATCACTCCACCCTATACTCTACAATACAATAGTATTTCACAATGAGGAATTTGATATCATTCAATCTACGATAAATATGGCTGAATTTCCTCTTTCCAATCGAAGCTATGCATCAGAATCCACAACACATATGCTAAGAAACTAACTAAAGTATTTGAAGGTGTAGGGTTGTCCAGCCTATGTTAAGAATGTTGGCCCCAATAAGTTTGAGGCAATATTTACATTGTGTAAGTTTATAGGATATCTCAAAGATTCCACAATCAATATTTTATATAACATAAAGGAACAAAAGGTTGTTGTTTCCTAACAGGTTGTCCTTTTAGAAAATGAATTTTGTCAAAGGAAAATTAATGGAAAAATTGTGGACTTAGATGAAATCCGAGAAACTAATATAGAAACTGAACATGTGGAAGGATCGAATTCACAAACACTAAAACCTATGAGACAGTCTAATAGGGAATCTCATGCACCAAGGAGATACTATATGATTTTCTTATAGATAGCGAGAAAAAGATCGTGTCCTTGAAGATGACACTCCCATCACATTCCAACAAGCTCTGAAGAGTAAAGACTCTGTACTTGGCTTGAAGTTATGAAATCCGAAATGGATTCCATGTACACAAACAAAAGTATGGACTTTAGATGATGAAGCCATTGGAATAAAACCCATAGGTTGGAAATGGTTTTTAAGAAGAAACTAAATGCAAATGTAAAGGTAGAGACCTATAAAGCGAGGCTCAATATAAAAGATTTTTATCAAATTCAAGGTGTTGAGTATGGCAAAACATTTTTGCCCATAGTCTTGCTTAAGTAAATTCGGGTATTACTTGCTATCGCTGCATTCTATGATTAGGAGATATGGAAGATGGATGTTAAAATAACATTTTTAAATTTTGATTTAGAAGAGACCTTTTATATGTCATAATCCATAGGTTTTGGGGTCAATGGGAGCTAAGGAAAGACTTGTAAGTTATTAAATCAATATATGGTCTTAAAAAAGCTTTAAGGGGTTATAATAAGTATTTTGATAAAGTAATCAAAAAAATTTGTTTTTATCAAAACATCGAGGAAGCGTATATTAAAAAAGCCAGGTATTGCTATAGTGTTTATCGCTCTATATGTTGATGATTTACTCCTGATTGGCAATGGCGTTCCGTTGTTTCAATAAGTGAAAGCTTGGTTGTCCAAGAACTGCTCCATGACGGATTTGGAAGAAGAAACCTATATTCTTGGTATTAGATTTGTAGAGATTGATCCAAAAGGTTGCTAGGATTATTCCAATCTCTATACATAGACCACCATACTAAAAGGTTTAGTAAGGAGACTTCTAGGCGTGGAAACATTCCGACGCAATCGAAAATTTTCCTTTTATAAAAAGACGCTCCTTAGACTGATAAGGAGAAAGAGAGTATGAAAAGTGTACTATATGCATCTGCGGTCAGATCCATTATTTACACCATGCTATGTATGAGACCAGATTTGGCTTGTGCATTAGGTTGTGTAAGCTGGTTCCAGTCAAACCACATGAAGAAGCATTGGAATACATTAAAGTGTATTCTTAAGTATTTACAAAATACTAAAGAATTATTCATAGTCTATGGGAATGAAGACCTCGTTATGAAGGAGTATACAAATTCAAGCTTCCAAAGTGATATCACTGACAATAAATTAGCATTGGGTTTCGTGTTTACATTAAATGGTGGAGTGGTAAGTAAGAAAAGTTCTAAAAAAGAGATAGTAGATGATTCAAATATGGAGGTTGGGTACATCCCTATAAACGATAAGCTAAGGAAGCATTATGGATGTGCAAATTTTTGACTAAACTAGGGTGATTCCAAACATTAAGAACCCTATAACATTGTTCTATGATGACAATGCCTCAACGCAGATTGCAAAAGAATTGAGAGCTCATAAGAAATCGAGACACATATTTCATAAGTTAGTTCTGATAAGACAGTTTGTCAGTGACAGAGATGTGACAATTACCAGAGTAGATAATAAGGACAACATAGCAGATCCGTTCATGAAGGGACTAACTCGATCAATTCTAAGTAAATTAATCGAAGGACTGGGATTGAGAATCCATAATTGACCCCAAGTGCAATTGTGAGATTGAGAGAGTTTAGAATATGCTCTAAGGTAAATTATGTAATTTATCGTAAATTATCTAACTCTGTAATCGATCTTGTTCATTATAAAGGTATTTGTTTTCTTTTATATACTTTGTTATTTTATGACATAATTAATTAAGTAATTAATTTAAACTATATTAATAAAAAATATTTAAACAAAATGTTATGTGATTATAAGCGCAATCATGAGTAATAAGTCAAAATAAAAAACAACATTTTGTTTTAAATATTCCTGGTCAAGATGTTTCGAAAAAAGATATTGATGCAACCGTTGAGACTAGAGTATGAAACACTCTCTAATTATTGGACAACATATAACTCATGGCTACAGAAGGCACTAAGGGGTTATGTACTTATAATTATTGGATAACTATTGAATGAACCAACTGAGATTTTCTTGTTGGTTGATAACAACTAAATCAAGCAAGAAATCTCAGTGTGATGAAGTTGCAAGATTCTCTTGACTTGAGGATACCGTGGAACCTCTATGTGGATACTCCAATTTGATTATAGGTAAATCATGACATGGTGACTATTGTGGGACTATAGTTGGGTTTGAGTAGAAGTATAGGAAGCAAAGCACTATTCAATAGAGAATTCGTCTCCCTAATTGAATGAGATTAATATCGCAGTCAATTATAGTCAACTCAAAGTCAAAATTTCTGGCTAGAGTAGAATGATTAATAATAAATGTTATTACCGATCCAAGGACTTTGTTATTGGACTGATTAGTTGAATGTGGATATCATTAGAGTTTTGGCCAATACCAAATACCATATATCCTAAAGAGAAATAGAGTTGACGAAGAGTGTAAGACCCACTATTTTCAACATCTAAAATTAGTGATAAACATCATCAAAATATGCCTACACACTAATCTCATATGCTAAAACCAATGAACCATTGGTTATACAAATTATAATCTCAAATCAATCATGGAGAAAAAGAGAAAAACCTTATAGTGGAATTAAAACAAAGATATACATATATCTCATCAATAAATAATATACATGGCTCAATACAAAAAAATAAAATATTTATATCTCTCTATACATCAGCCATTATCAAATTTACCATAATGCAACAATAATACAGGGGATATATTTTAAGTAAACAACATGTAAATGTGGTACATAACCAAAATTATATTCCTTTCCTTTTCCTTTTACGAGCAAAATCTTACAAATAGATATATACAAAAAGGAAAAGGTTCTTATACACTCTTGCTAGAGGCTCGAGAGTAATTGCTTAGAGAAAGGCTGCCTACATACCCTTTTAGGGATCAAATCCATGTATTTATATTATCTACTCCTCTTCTACATAAAACACTTACTAGCACATAACATTGCATAATCATAACAACCATGCAACCAATGCAAGCAATAAACAACAGTTCTACTAAGCCAATACAATCAATCATCATAAATATGTGGTAACAACAATAATAGCAACATAGCCATTAAACATCAATAAGTTTGACAACACACAATGTCAACCCAAAACATCAAATAAATCAATCACAATGAATATGCTCACATATGTACTAATAGTCCACTATTAGTATTACATCATTAATGTAAGTATAACCTAAACAAATGTATATTAATTACTTCGTATTAACAGCACAATATCAATATCATCAAATGTGCACTACTTAATCAACATTAATAACAAAAACATCAATATCATCCATACAACAAAGAGCATAATTAAGCACCCATTGTTTGATAGTAGTAATGGTAAAATATTGCATACTCATCCTAATGCGATTCCACCGTAATACATTAAACATATGTGATAATTTCAATCAACAACTAATCACATATATAACAACCATTCAACATAAGGTATTTATACCTACTATTTCCTCTTATGTATAAAATCATTTTATTATTGTTTCTAATAAAAACACCTTTATTTATTCTATTTGAAAACAATAATAATTCTTCAAAAGCGATAATATACTTCAAAAATCCTTTGTTAAACTTTCAACTATCACATAACATCGTAATTTAATAAAAAATAGTAATTTTCATCAAATTACTTTTCAAAAAAAATAATATTATTATTTTGCATAAAAAATGATATACTAAAACCCTTTTAATATTTTCCAAAATCAATTTATTACTATTTACCCAAAAAATTACATTGTTCTATTTTAGACCTTAAAACTCATTTTTGCTACTGCTTATTTCAAAATAATAGTAATTTAACCCAAAATACTTTTCGAAACATATCTTCACTGTTATTATTTTTATACGAAAATATCTTTTATTTTATTATTCAAATAACAAAAATAATATTTTTGGCCATAAACTCCAAAGAATTAATTATATTATCATTTCCTCAAGATAATACATTTTTTACAAAAACCATATTATTATTTATGAAGTCTTACATTATTCTATAAATAATAATAAACTCCCTAGCTTCAATTTAAAATAGACTTTTCATTCTTGTTTATGAATTTTCCAAGATTTTCGTAAATAATAACCTTATTAAATTTCTTACATTAATTTCAGTAAAATTTATTAAATCACTATTATTGCAGATATTATTCATAATATGTAAATAATCTTATTTTTATTTGTTTATTAATCTTTCCTAAATTTTCACAATTTCACTTATATTATATTAATTAACCAATTTCCATTTTAAATCAACAATTGACTATAATTAAACATCCATCATCCAATAACACATTAATAAACCATCGAGGCATAACATATTCAAAATATCGCAATAACTAAATAATCATTAACAAAACATAACATATATCAGTAATATAAATTTTTATCGACGGACATCTATTTAATATTTTAAAACTTAATTAATTAAAATTAACTAATCATACCAATGTGCCTTTGCATATGGATCTAAAATTTAACAAATCATATATCAAATCATCTAGAATTTCCCCATGAGTCCAATGGGATAAACCATATGAGAATCATAGTTCATATGCAAAAGACACATTGATTATAAGATTCAATGTTTAAGTTGCAATTACTTAATTCATAGGGGCTTAAGTAAAAATTTACCATCTCTTCAAACTATCGCACATGCCTATACCTATAGCCGTTGACTTCAGATCGTCGTCGCCTCCACCAAGGACCTCCATTTTCCGATCCACCACGACCATCATCCTCTATTTCGCTGCGCTGACATGACCGACCCAACCTCGCTTGCCTCGCCGCCACCAACCACGCCTGCCCCACCATTACGAACCACTGCCGATGTGCCCAAAATTTCTAATGTCTCTTCTTGATTTTTGATAATTTTGATGCCTATTTTATCGGTCCGACCATATGGATCGTCTCCCTTTGATGTTCCTTACACAATTATGCCATCTGATTGCTTCATAGTCATTGTTTCATGGTTGATCAAAAACCCTAGAATTGACTTATGAGAATAGTTGTCAATTTCTAGCCACCTCAAACACCATCTCCAAAAATGAATACTTTTCCCCTCTTCTAATTGTTGAGAGCTTCGAATTGATATATTATTAGATAGGGTTCGGGCACTTTGGATCTTGAATGACTTTTAATTGATTGTTTAATCTACCAAAAGAGTAGAGTAGGGATTTCAGGATTAAGGATGAAAAATTAGGACGAAGATGACGAAAATGGTTCCATAGCCTCACTTATATAGTTATTAAGCTGGGTTGTGGGTTGTGTACCTAGTTTGGCCTAAACAGTCACATACATCATTTTATTACTTGTAAAACTCCTACCTCTCAAATCGTGACTTCAAATTTAAAAACCAATACTCAAAACTGATCAGCTTGGAAATACCTACACAACGGTTATAAATCCGATATCCAATTCACCCTTTAATTAAAGTCCATTTTTAATTAATTTATATTACATGTGTCAAATTTATGAGTTGTTACATTCTTTTCTCTCAAAAGAATTGTGCCCTTGCAATTCCCTTAAATGCAATTCTCAACCAAATCAATAAAGTATCATCATAGATTTAATCACAAAATATGGGAAAGCATATCAATCATAAATAACTCCTTATAAAGTATTATGTAACAATCGCATAGCATAATCAGTCATGAAACAATAAAATTCATCCACAACAATGAATTCAACTTTGTATGCACACACTATAGTAATACATACATTTCTTCAATCATGCACTCTAAACTATAGCATGTAAGAATAATACTCCATCGCTAAAGGGTGAAACAAACTCAATCATAGATCAACTCCGTGTGTAATTATATATGCATCTCAACAATCTAACTATAATTGCCCATAACATAGGCTCACAACAAAATTCAAGTTGGTTCAAATATTCGTGCACAAATAAATATATATAAATCAACAATCAGTATAGCTCATCAAAATAAACACATATACTCAAAATAACATGGTAACCTCACCACGCTAACCTACCGACAAGCAACACTTATGTGTTAATCCCTTTGCTAACTACACATCCATCATACACTATGCATCCTCAAAACCGATGATGGACTTCCTCATGGCCTCATACTCAAAATAATCGGTGTACCATCTCATACGTACACCCTCAAAATAATATATGTGCCCACTCATAGCTAGATTCTCGAAATAACATATGCCTAGTCATGGCTATACCCCTAAAATAATGTGTGCGTAATCATGGCTACATCCTCAAAATAATATGTGCCCAGTCATGGCCATACCCTCAAAATAATGTGAGCCTAGTCATAGCAACATCATAAAAATGATATATGCATATTCATGGCTACATCCACAAAATAATATATGTCCAGTCATGGCAACATCCTTAAAATAATATGGCCATCTACTCATGCTGCAGCTGCATCAATCCTCGATTCAGAAACTCATTCGAACGTTTAATTGGGAAGTCTAGACCTATTTATCTGATCTTGTAGCAAGTGTCCTTAGATATATGATAAGTCGTATGATCACATCGTCAATTAGAGACCATCATTTCTCTCAGTTCCATAAGTGCTCGAATCCATTCCACTTAGACGGCCATGAAACCATATTCACACTACGCCATAGATGACCTTCTGCAACATTTTTGCAAGGTGTTGCCAGCTAAAATGTTGCGATAGATATAAAATTTTGGTCCTACTGCAACGCTGTATTTTTGGTGTTACCATAGCCATAAAAATATGTTGATATAGCTAAACAAGTGTAACACGATGCAACATTTTTATATAGTGTTGCTATAGATGTATTCAAATTAAAAAATTAATAAAATTAGCAATCCGCGTGAATACGATCCAACGGTCTATATTTAATCTGATTGAAAAAATGGATCACCGCTACAATTTGCCCCAAATTTTCGTTTTCCCGCCTGAACTCCGGTAGATCCCTTTCGGTTTTCATTTCTCAAATCAAAAAGCAAATAGAATACTTCAATGGAATTTCGAAAATCCTAAAATGATTACTCGCACTGTGTTCATCGATTTGAATCGCAAACATCACCGTTCAAATCATGGAATCTATAGCCCTCTCCTCTTTCAACACCCTCTTCTTCTGCCGCCCTATTTCTCAAATCGCGAAAAGAACGTGTATTTCTCAAATCGAAATAAAACACACTCAATCCAAACTTGTTCGCACCCAGACAAAATTCTCAATCAAAATAAAATTATTTGATTCAGGCGACTTAGGTGATTTATGGTTTAGGGTTCGAAGAATTTGAGGTTGCGGTTTAAGAGTTTCTGGAATTAGAGGGGGCACAGAGGTGGTTTTAGATTTGGAGATCGTGAATTGGGTCTGGTCGCGAATGCAATCGGCGATTTGTGGCTTGATGATTTGTGGTTTGAATGAAGTCGCTAATGGAATTTGGTTCAGGTCGTTTGGATTTTTTGTGTTTTTTTTGTTTTTTTTTTGAATTGGTGGTCGGGATTGCTGAGAAGATGGTCGATGTAGACAGAGTGAAGGCTGTTGTGGTGGTAGACTGTGAATGTAGGTGTCGTGAATGCTGTGAGGTGGTTTGAGGGTTTGGGTAGTTTCAGGTGGGATGAAGGAAGTGTTGAATGGTGATGTATGAAGGCAGTGCTGGTTTATTGTATGATATTCAACATGTCTGATCACACTGTCTTCTTATAAATTGTTGGTTTTGTCATTGGACTAATACCTCAAATCAGAAACACATTGATTGGTGAAGGTGCTCCTGTTTGTGTAATTCAAGACTCTGCTTCATTATTAAGGCATTTTCTACTGATTTAACCCAAAGTAAATGCTGATTATTATTCTAAAACTTAGCTAGTGTTGATTATTTTCCAAATTATTCAATGCAGTGATGGAGCAATTCCTGCTACCACTCTGATAATGGGAGGAAACCCTATCAAAGGTGAAGTTTTTATTAGTCAAGCAATGTTTCTTTTTTATAGAAAATGATGTGATAAAAATTATGTTTTTAATAATATGATTTTCAGGTTTAAGGGGATCAAACCTTTGCTTATCGCTCATATTTGGAGTTTTAGCTGTTCGTTATATTTTGCTGCCTTTATTCGGCATAGTTATAGTCAAGGGAGCAGTGCATATAGGACTTGTGCATGCTGATTCATTTGTGCATCATTTTACGTCGTTTCAAAGAAGGCTCGATCTTCCGAAATCGGGGACTGCGGGGCCCCGGACCCCCGCCGGCGCTGCGCCCGGACCCGCTACTCGGCTCGCCTTCGGCTGGCACTCGGCTCGTCATATATTTGTCGGTGTCGGTGTCGGTGTCGGTGTCGGTGTCTGTATAAATTGAAACTGCATATGTAATGAGTGAACTGAGTGATGTAGTGAGGAATATCTGTATATGTGAATATCAGTGTTATATATCATTGAATTGTAAAATAGTGGAGTCGGGAATTTGTACTATTTTAAATGTAGAAATAAAATACTTATTTAAATAAATTACTGTTTGAATATCAAATTCTGTGCAATAGCATTTTATTAAATAAATATTTATTTCTATTAAAAAATCAAATATGCTCTACATTGTGGGCCCCACAACTTCAGAAAATTAATATCTATAACAACATTTTTGGAATGTTGCTACAGATACCTATGGGTGTTGACATAGACCCAAATAGGGTTCTATTGCAACAATATTACTTATGTTGCCTTAGATAGTCAAAATGTTGCCTTTGAGGTCTAAGGCAATGGCAAAAATTGCATCACCATAAAAGTGTTGCCATAGACCTATGGCAACATTTTTCGGGCCTGAGCCAACATTTTTTTTGTGTTGTAGAAGGTCATCTATGGCGTAGTGTCACATAGTTTTGGGTCTAAGGTACATGGATCACATCGTCTTGATCTGAGATCACATCATTAATCCAGGTGAGCTTCCTCACATACCCCTTCTTATAAGCGCAATTTGAAACCTTTGAGTTATCAACAATCCCTTAGTGCACATCCAATAACAATACAAATTATGAACATTTTTGGCTGCTTCACAAAAATCTCTTGGTGTGTATCCACACTCGAACCCATCTTGTTCCAACCTTCAGATCATGCCAAAAAAATCTGATTCCAAAATTCCTCTTATAGTAATTTGTTTGTTTGATGATTGAGACAACTCACCCAAAATACCATAAGACATCTGTTAGCACATCGTCACTAATGATGAGTGTTCTAATACATCTTCAAATTAAAATATTTACCAAAAAAATCAAATCAAAACTTCATTATTTCTTTAAAACTAAGATTTTCATTCTAAAAATATCGTCGTTTTTTAAAATAATTTCTCAAAAATATTTCCACAATTTTAAATCAACTTGAAATATTATTTTTTAAGAAAAAAATGTGCTATAAAAATTTCAAACTGCATGGAGTTCTGAAAAGTAAGAACACGGGTCTTTGTTAAAATTAAAACACTTATGGAAGAAGGTAATTGCCTAGGGAAAAATAGATTTTGAGACATACATACGTTAAAACTCCTAATTTTGGTAAATGTATAATGAACCTCTCGCCTATTGTTTTTGCGATTCCTTAGTGGCCCTATTAAGTCTTTAGCCACCAAAATTCTCCAATCACTATTATTCATCTTCAATGAGCATCATCAAATCTCTTAGTTAGTTCGAACATCCAGTCTTTCTGAGCTTAGAAAACTATGTCATATACACGGTGACTAAACCAACATGTCCCTTAATAGCTCACTAGTATCTACAATGTACATCTCATTAAAAGTAAACACTGGATAACTATGTGATAATAAAATTATTAATAATAACATGCAATATAACCTAGCATACAATATACATAATCACAATGAGGCAAACAAACAAATAACCAACCAAAGAAATAAACAGATAATTAAAATAAACCTTAATAAAATAGGAAATCCATAATAACAAAATGCAAGTAAAAGGAATCAATTAAAAATAACAAAAATTTATAAGTAACCATAGTCAAGCAGGTGGTACAATTTCTCCTAATTGTCTTAATAAAAAATGGACTCATAAAAACAATTCAACCAAAGCAAGCCAATACAAGTAAAAGGTCATTGTCCCATACATCAAAATAGGCAGTCCCTAATCATATCCCAACTCTCTTCATGGAAGTGAATAATTAGATGTCCCTACAATTCATTAGCGAAAGTCACACATAACGATCATAAAGTTAACTTTGACATCATGAGTGTTGGGCCAAGTCAAAACTCATCTTTCTTAGTCATCTCACACCCCATATTACACAGTCTAGCCTCAAAGTCCTCAAATAAGGTTTTCCAAATAAAATATCTTCCAATAAAATGCTTTTTAATAAACACCTACAATGTTTTAATATTTAATCAAACATTTAATTTTTCATCAAATCATTTTCATCTTGGTAAAACATATCCTCAAAGTATCTTAAAACTAGATACTTAATAATACATCCTTTCTCAATATTATATTTTCAAATATACTATCAATAGGAAATATTTAAAATTAGGTATTCTCCAACCAAAATCCTTCACCCAAAAATGTTTTCATTTTCAAAACATCGTTTATCAAGGAGTACCATTTTAATAAAAGTTCTTACAACCAAGATCAACTTTCAATCAAAAAGTTTTCCAATCCAAGATATTCTTTAAACAAACATTTTTCTCAAATGAAATTGTTTCCCGCATACGTTACTCAAAAATATATTTCACACATAAAAAAATATTTTCAACAAAATATTTTCAAACATTTCCTTCCACATACCCTTCTATAATTAAATATCCTTTTTTCAAAATAGTTTTTCTAGAAAACGCATTCAAAATAAATCTTCTTCAAATCATATAATATTATAAAGAACGCTTCAACATAGTATTTCTCTCTTTTTCAAATTAGGGTTCTCACTAAATATTCTCCAACAAGGTACTCTTAACAAAACAATCTAAACTTGATACTATTATCAAAAATAATTTTTCCGCAAAACATCTTTTAAGTAAAACTCCATAAATCTTATAAGATTTATTTTAATTTCTTTCTAAAACGTTCCTTAATGGAAAAACTTCTAACACAACATATCTTTCACCATATTTTTTTCAAAGGATATTTTCAAATCAAAAAAAAATTAACTAAATTGTTCCCATCAAAATATTTTTGTCAAAACATAATATTTTAAACTGGACATACTTTCACAAAAATGCTTTTAAATAAAATATTTTAATAGTTATCATCTTCTGTACGAAAATGTCTCAATAAAAGATATTTTATTTATCTTATTTCTCAATAAATGTTTTCATTTTTACCCATGTAAAAAAAATTCGGCAAATCACTTTAAGCCTTTTTTTTATGTATAAAATATCTTCTAGGTCAAAAATGTATATTTCTTATAACTTTTTCAATAAATATCATACAGTTAAAACTTCGAATGTAAAAATTATTTCCGTCAATTAAGGTCAAGTTTCAAATTTAATTTAACGTCGTGTGTGTAACTAGGGTCATAACCGACACTTAATCCACCCTATAAGTGCTCATCCTACCCAACTCCTACTTTATTTATCTTCCATAAAAAGATCATTATAAACATCATTTTAACATGAGGTAATGGTGATAACACAAACAACCCATGCACATAAGGAATACAATCACTAATCAGAATACTCTCTCATTCTACATTCTAACCCAAACTAAGGTGTAAATTAACCTACCTAAATAGTTTAGCTTACCCAAGGCTCGGGGAATCGTTAAACCTAAGCTCTTATTCCAAGTGTGATGACTCTTATTTTTAGCATCTAAAATTAGTGTCAAACGTTATCAAAATACGCCTGCATGCTAATCTCAGATATTAAAACCAGTGAACTGTTGGTTATACAAATTAAAATCTGAAATCAATAATGGGGAAAAAGAGAAAAACCTCAATGAAATTAAAACAATGATATACATATATCACATCAACAAATTGTATACAAGGCGCAATACAACAAATGAAATATCTTTATCTTTCTATGCTTGGCCATTAAAAAATTTACCATAACACAACTGTAATACAAGGGATATATTTTATGTAAACAATCTTTAAATGTGGCATACAACCAAAGCTCATTTCCTTTCCTTTTCCTTTCACCTGTAAAAATCTTACAAATAGATATATACAAAAAGGCAACGGTGATTAACAATGTTTGGGAAACACTTTATCATGTACACTCTGGTCAAAGGCTCGAGAGTTATTGCATAGGGAAAGTTGCCTCCGTACCTCTTCAGGGATCAAGCATATGTAGTTTTATTTCTTGCGCTTATTCTACATCAAACACTTGTTAGCACATAATATTGCACAACCATAATAACCATGCAACTAATGCAAGTAGAAAATCACACTTCTACTAAACCATCAAAATCAATCATCATAAATATGAGGTAACAACAAGAATAGCAACACGGTCATCAAACATCAACAAGTTTACTAACACTCAATATCAACCCGAAAGTAAAATAAACCAAGCACAACGAATATGCTCACATATGTACTAATCATCTACTATCATTAATATATCATCAGTGTATGTATAACCCAAACAAATGTGTACTAATTACATCGTATTGGTAACACGATATCAATATCGTCAAATGTGCATTAACCAATCAACATTTGTAACACAAACATCAATGTGATCCATACAACCAAAACCATAATTAACCACCCATCTTCCGGTAGTAATAATGGTAAAATATCGGACACTCATCCTAATGCTATTCCAATGTAATACAACAAATAATTTCAATCAACAGTTAATTATATACATACATACATACATACATACATACATACATACATACATACATACATACATACATACATACATATATATACATACATACATACATACATACATATACATACATACATATATATATATATATATGTATACATATTACAACCATTCAAAATAAGGTATTTATACCTACTATTTCCGCTTATGTATAAAATTGTTTTATTGCTATTTATTATAAAATCACTTTTATTTATTCCATCTCAAAACAGTAATAGTTCTTCAAAAAACAATAATATGCTTCAAAAATCCTTTATTGTACTTTGAAAGACCTCAAAACATCATAAATTAATCAATAATAATAATCTTCGTCGGATTACTTTTCAAAACAATGATATTATTATTTTATGTCAAAATGATAATATGCTAAAACAACTTTAATATTTTCCAGAATCGGTTTATTACTATTTATCACAAAAATAACAAAATTCTATTTAAACCTCAAAACTCCTTCTTATTGATATTTGTCCCAAAATAATAATAATTTAACCCAAAATACTATTGGAAGCATATCTTCACCATTATTATTATTCAAAAAATATCTTTTATTTACTATTAATTAAAATAATAATAATATATTCTTCCATTGAATTAATTATATTGTCATTTACTCAATGCAATATATTTTTGTAAAAACCACATTATTATTTATCAAATCTTACCTTATTTTATAAATAATAATCAACTCCCTAATTTTGGTTTAAAATAGATTTTCCATTATTATTTATGAATTTCCCCAGTAATTCATAGATAATAACTTTACTAAATTTCTCATATTAACTTCAGTAAAACTTGCTAAATCATTATTATTTAAGGATATCACTCAATATCTGTAAATAATCTTATTTTAGTTCATTTATTAATCTTTCCTAAAATTTCACAATCTCACATGATTCATATTAATTAGTTATTTTCTATTTTAAATCAATAATTAACTATAATTAAACATCGATCATCCAATAACACATTAACTAATAATATACCATCCAATTGAGGCACATAATATAATATTGCAACAACTAAACAATCATCAATAGAATGTAACATATATCGACTAATACAAAATTTTATCGATGGATATTTATCTAATATTTTTTAAACTCAATTAATTAAAATTTATTAATTATACCAATGAGCCTTTGCAAAAAATTCCACACCTCAACAAACCACATGCCAAATTGTCCAGAATTTACCATGAGTCCAATGGAACTAACCGCGCGTGAAGCGAAGTTCGAATACAAAAGATATAATAAATAGAAGATTCAAGATTTAAATTCCAATTATTAAATTTATGGGGGGCTTAAGTGAAAATTTACCATCTCCTCAAATTACCGTGTGCACCTATACCTATAGTCATCGACTTCAGATCCCTGCTGTAGCCACCAAGGACCTTCATTCGTCAATCCGTCGCTATCATTGTCCTACACGTTGCCACGCTGACCCAACTAATCCAACCTTGTCTCCCCCTACCGCCAATCACTACTGACGCACCCAAAATTTTGGATGCCTCTTCTCGATTTCTAGTGTTTTTATGCCTATTTCATAGATCCAACCATATGGATCGACTCCCCTTGATGTGCTCACAATTGTACCCTTCGATTGCTCCATGATCATCGTTTCACCATTGATAGGAAAACCCTAGAATGGACGGTTAGGAGTTCGTAAATTTCTAGCCACCTCAAATGCCATATCAAAAAATGAAAACTTTCTACCTCTTCTACTCGATGAGAGCTTCGAATTGATAACTTATAAGATAGGTTTTAGGCAATTTGGATTTTGAATGATTTTTATTTAATTGTTTAATATGCCATTAAGAGAGATTAGGAGATTTCCAAGTTAGGGCTAAAAAATGAGGATAAAGATGACGACTAGGTTTCCATATCCTCATTTATATTAACGGTAACCCGGGTTAGGGTTGTGTATCTAGTTTGGTCCAAAATAGTCACGTACATTATTTATAACTTGTAAATTTCTATCTCTCAAACTGTGACTTCAAATTTAACAAATCAATAGTCAAAACTGATTAGTTTAAAAAGACCTGCGTAATGATTTCAACTATGATACCAAATTAACTCTTTATTTAAAAATCAATTTTAAATTAATTTAACATTAGTAGTGTCAAATTTGCGGTTATTATAAAGAGAACATTGTAAGTTACTTTCACTTATGATACCGTTTAAGGGGATGTAAAGTATGATTTTACTTAAAAGATCCATAAGCGATGAATATAGCCAAATTGTCATACTGCTAGTTAAGGTGACATATGAATGTTAATATTTGAATTGTTTAATATTCATCGTCGACTAAATTTACACTTCTAAGTCTCGTGACCGCATTTGTGAATTCTTCGAAGTACTGCATGATTTAATTGGTTTATAATTAAACTAAACAATATTTAAAAATATTAATTATTAATTTATTTAATGTTGGAGTGTTATTAGTAAATGGGGTAGTTCCTAAAAAAATTATGGTGCTATTAGTAATTGTTTGGATGAATATATAAATGTTATATGTACATATGTCGGTATACGATATTGCTGTAAATTTAAACGGAGTATAAATATAAATAATTATTTAAATGTGCTTGGAGATTTTTTGTTCCATATATGACCAAGTATGGTCGGCCATAGATATGGTAGAATGGTATAGATCTGGATCTGAGTTTGAATTGATAGAGAGAATGAGTAAAATGTGGTAGACTTTTTTCTCCATTTTTTCTCTATAAATACCAAACCAAACTCATTCATTTCATTCTTCTTGCTCCTCCATTCTTTGGCTCATGTCTCCAATCCATACTCCTCCTAGCCAATACCTCTACCATATACAAACGTTAAATATAATTAAATTCAAGCGGTTCATTCAATCCATGCAAAAGCGGGCGGTGATTCAAGGAATCTAGGAGACTATTTATAGATCGAAGTGTTACCAAAGGCTAGATCTACGAAGATATATTCTTATTTTATTATACACATTCATGTATGCCTATCTTTGACCTATGTTTTTCCGATAACATGAGTGATACTTTATTCAAGCATAACACTTTTTTAATGTCTCAAGGGCTCGAACCCATAACCATTAGAACCTTTGTCTAAAGCACTACACCCATGATCGTTGACCTATGTTGATGTATGTAATATATTAAATTTCTATTGAATTTTGTTATAATATAAAATTATTATAAATGTTATTTGATATATAAAATTCAAATAATTCTTTTAATCTTTTTATTATGGCCATATATATTAATCGTTTTATACAGAGTATATTTTATGTAAGATTAAATAATTATATATATACACATATACATATAATTATTTATTTTCACAATGATTTAAATATGCATATTTATATATCTAAAATTGATTATATATATATACATAGATATATATAATTTGTATGTTTACTAACTCACGACCAATAAAAAATTAATTATTTTTGGTCAAATATATATATATATTTTATTATAAATATATTATTATACAAGTATTTCATAAAATAATTTTATATGCAATATATATTATTAAATTAATTTAGGTTGAAATATATTATTGTAAGATTTTATAAATTTAAAATATTTTAATATAATTAATATTGATATATTTGAATTTAAATTTTATATAAATATCTTTAATTATTTGAAGTACCAAAATATTATTTAAATTGAAATATTTAACTAAGTCAAATTTGATTTTAAATTAAGATAATTTTGATGTTTACTTAGCAAAAAATAAATTTGAAATTTATATTTATTAATTATTTTTGGATTATTATATATCTCGATATATTTATATAAACTTAATAATTTTTAATTATATGGCAATACCTATTACACACACGAATACATACATACATAGATATATACATATATGTGTGCGTGTGTTTAAACTATATATATGACACTGTTAATATGTTTATACAAACCATATACTTATATTATAATATACTTAAATATATGTATATAGTAAGGCATTTACATTCCCTTGATATGCATATAAAGTTATCATATGTATATGTAAGTATAACACACACACATTTGTATATGTACATTGTTAGCACCAAAATTGGTCACTAACCTCGTTCAGAAAGATTGTGTAGAGATATAAGTGATGAAAGTAAATTAAACAGAGAAGACAATGCTAATTTAAATGCAGAAAGTAAGAACACAAAATTTATAGTGGTTCAGCGTAATTGCCTACATCCACTTTGTTCAACTTTATTGATTTCCTTTATAGTTGATTACAAATACAATTCGTGAATCAAACGCTTGAGTGAAGTTGTTAAGTAGAGAAGATGAGTCTTGAAAATGGTAGAGTCTCCCCGGTGTTTTCTCTCCAAAAAAGGATCCTTTTCACTGTGACCCTGCCCCTCTATTTATAGACAAAGATGGGCCGGACTTCCCAAGTGGGCTGATGGCCGAACGCTCCAGCCCGAGTACAGTGGTCGCTGTATGCCGAGCAAGGTTTGCCGAACACTCTGATGCCGAGCAGTCCTTTCTATGCCGAACGGTGTGGTTTGATGTTTGGGAAGTGCAGGATGTTAGTCAGTCGAAGCCGAACGCTCCTCTAGACGCCGAGTACTCTTGTGCCGAGTACTCCTGACGCTACCGGGTACTACGCCGAATACTCCCGTATGCCGAACAGTCTTGATGCCGAGCAGTCTCGATGCCGAGCACTCTTGTATGCCGCGCACTCTTGCTGCCGAGCATTGGTTGCCGAGTACTACGCCGAGTACTCCTGGATATCAAGTGCTTGCCGAGTACTCCTGGATATCAAGTGCTTCGCCGAACACTACTGGATGTTAAGTGCCTCGCCGAACACTCCTGGATGCCGGTCACTCTCTGATGCCGAGTTCCACTGGATGCCGAATACTACGCCGAGTACTCCTGGATGTTAAGTGCCTCGCCGAACACTCCTGGATGCCGGCCACTCTTTGATGCCGAGTTCCACTGGATGCCGAGTACTACGCCGAGTACTCCTGGATGTCAAGTGCTTCGCCGAACACTCCTGGATGTTAAGTGCCTCGCCGAACACTCCTGGATGCCGGTCACTCTCTGATGCCGAGTACTAGTTGCCTGTTCAAATCTCCAGGAAACACTTGCCCCCCAAAGTGTATCGCGTGGCCGAACGTTATGCGCTTTGAATCTGGTACAATTTACCTCGGAGGTACCTTCTCGAGAATGTTAGCGAAGGAGGGGCAGGACGAATATGGTTTGGATGCCGAACGATACGTTCGTAGCCGAACGTACCTCGCGTGCCGAACGTCTCTCTGCTATGATGCCGAACAGTCTGGTATTGACCGGTTCTACTGGGTATAGCCTCTTCGACTTCTACCTCCCTCTATATAACCGGGTCCTTCCCGTCCCTTTTCCTTTACTTTTTCATTTCCGTCATTCTTCCAATATTTCTAACCTTCTCCAGTCGAACAGATTTACAACTTGAACACTCCTTCCTAAACTCCTAACTGCAATCTAGGTACCGCTCCTCGTATAACTTGAATACGTTTCAAATGAGTCAAGTGTGTTCTGTAGAAAGCTTTCGAGTAGGTTTCCCCCCTTGCCGAACGATAATGTGAGGCGAGGAGGAAGGATTTGAGGTGTTTGCAAATATGTGGCTATTGTATTTAGCTCCATCGCGTCGAACCACAGTCAAAAATGAAGGAACAAGGAAAACGTTGGAGGTGGTAAGGGTGTTGGATGGCATAGTTATGGTTCGGCGTATGTTGTCGTGCGCCGAACGATAGATGCTGCCGAATAGTATCTCGTCTTAATGAGGCTGAATACCCGTTAGAGCGCCGAACAACAACTTAGCCGAAGGAACTAAAGACGAACACTTACAAAAATGCCGAACGATAACTCAGCCGAACAACCACTTAGCCGAACGAACTAAAGACGAACACTTACAAAAATGCCGAACGATAACTCAGCCGATCAACAACTTAGCCGAAGGAACTAAAGACGAACACTTACAAAAATGCCGAACAATAACTCAGCCGAACAACAACTTAGCTGATCAAAACCCAAGCCGAACATTCTTAGATGCCGAACAGTATTGAGGCCGAACAATACCATTGCCGAACAGAACCTAGACCGAACAATTCCAATGCCGAACAACATTCAAATGCCGAACAAACACATACATGTCGAACGGAACTTAGGTCGAACAACCTCAATGCCGAACAAACACATACATGCCGAACATAACTTAGGTTGAACAATGTCAATGCCGAACAACATTCAAATGCCGAACAAACACATACATGTCGAACAGAACTTAGGTCGAACAATCCCAATGCCGAACAAACACATACATGTCGAACAACATAAACGTCAGACTACACTTAGGCCGGTCACTTTATAAATCATATGTTTTCTGAATCTGGAACTGTAATCGCCCCAAGGTAAGCTTTCTGAGACGGTCAGCGATGACGGTCTTCGAAGGCAATGATTCGAAGCTGATTATTATATCTTTTTTTTAAAAAAAAACCTTTAGATTCTTATCGCTTGTACACAACTGCTTTCACTAGTTCACACACCATGTGGGGGGGGGAAACTCGTGTTGCTAATTCTAACGTTCAACGTTTTTTGAGTATAGTTCTCTCAAGCACTTAGTTATTTATTTGGGATGTCAAGAAAGTCTAGCTCTGCCACCATATCTGACAGGCCTGGGCCGTTAGCAAGGCAAGGAGCCGCTGATACTTCTAACCCGTCAACTTCTCCCGCTCATAACTTGGCGCCTGATGCTCTGGAGGCAACCATCTTACTAGACAATCCGATCGACTCTCAAGCTTCAAAGATCAACGAAGCTGCTCTGAGGCGGATATGCTCTATTCACGGTATTCCTTTCGCCGACGTGTTAGTCCCTTCGAGACACGATCGCCCTCATCTGCCCCCAGTCGGGTACACTACATGCAACAAGTTCATGTGTTGGATGGGCAGCGTGCCTCCATTCAACTTATTTCTCCGGGATGTTCTGCAGTACATAGACATGGCTCCATCGTAACTGCACCCGAACGGTCATGCGTTTCTATATGGGACTTACTTACTTTTCATGGCCGTCTTCTCCAGACCTCCAACCCCCGGTAATATCAGATACATTTATATGTTCAAGAGACGGAAAGACAGTCCTTCCTTTATGTTCCTCGAGCCATACCACAAGTGCCAGATCTTGACAGGGGCATGTAGCAAATTCGCCCTGTACAAACAGGAATGGTTCTATGTGCGCTGCCCTTCTGGTTTCGCTAGGAGATGGGTTGAAGGCAGTAAGTCTCTTTGCTGAGTCACTATTCGTATTTAATCGGAGTCATGCTTTTCCTAACTCTTCATTTCATCTTTTCAGGTATCAACCCGCGTCCGGAAGGTCGAGGATATTCTGAGGCTGTTGAAGCCATTAGAGCTCTTCCTGCCGAGGATCGAGACATCCGGACCATCATTTCAAATGAATCGCTGTCGAGGTTTGGCTTGCTAGTCCCTGGTCGTCGGATCAGCCTTCCAGAAGGTGTTACCATTCCCAAACCTCCATCCGGTAAAGGGAAAAAACTTGCCGGACCGTCATCGCGTCGTGCTCCCGACACGTACGAAGAAGGCGAGCGCAAAGAGGATGATGCCCCTGAAACTCAAGGCGAGAACGTGGGTCCCGCTTGGAATCCGGCAATCGAAGTTCAGGATATTGAGACATCATCCTCCCCTTCGAAGGGAAAGAAGAAGTTGAAATATACGGTTCAAAAGGAGAAAGTTGGTGGCACCTCAAAAGTTACGCCTATCCCTCCTGAGAAAGAGGCTTCTTCGCAGCACCTGGAATGTTCTCTGAGGGGTCTGTCCAACCTGTCCATCCCTGATGATTTACTTAATTACCGGTTCGATGATCCTGAAGCTCTCAAATTCTCTTCGCCCGCTAGAGGCAATGTAGGAGTTCAACTCCCGACTCAAGGAGACAACACTCCTATTAGCAAAGATAAACGAACGGGTCCGTCGGGGGGAACACTAGGACACACACGCACATGCGCATTCCATAATATACTTCAAGTCTTTTTAGTTCGTGAATTCTCCTTAACTCGTTGTTATTTCCATTCTTCGCAGGTGATATGGGCCGCTCTCACGGACTTGATCGCCTTCAGGGGTCTTCTATATTCCATCACTCAGGACGGGATTCCGGTTCAGGCAGACGCAGGGACCGAGGTGATTATGAAGATAGGGACAATCGTCCTCGCGAGTCGTCTCACCGCAAGAAAGCACATTCTCAATCTTCTCAGTCCCGCGATCTTCCTCCTCCAACTGAGCCAGATAAGGAGAAGTCTTCGCAGAAGGGTTATCAGTCTGATGCTGCTCGAGAACAACACTCCAGTTCATCGAGTACGAGGCAAGTTTGAGAGCAACGTAAAAGAACGGAATTCTCAAAGCCTCCTCCTCCTACTCCTGCAGTGGACCTGACTGTTGCGGAAAAGATGGTCGACCTTAAGGCCAAGTTTCCGAAAATCTGCTTTGACGGCTTGAAATTCCTCCCAGCCATCCATCACATTCCTGGGCACGTGAAGCAAAGTGCCATTGCCTGCAACAACGACGTCTATGTTCAACATGACGCGTTCGTGCACTTGGTGGAAAAGATCTCGGAAGTGTCCGTCGAGCGTCAACACGAGATTGACCGTCTGAATCTGGAGGCTGACAGCGATAAGAAAATCATCAAACTCCAAGATGAAGAGCTCGCTTCATATAAGTCAAAGCTAGAAGCCGCTGAACAAAGCGCAAAAAATACTGCCGAGGCAGTTACTCGTTTAGAGGCGGCTCACAAAAAAGAGCTTGACGAAGCAGTCCAGCGCAGCGGTGCCCTCGCCCTAGAAAAAGACTCTGTCCAAAAGGAAAGGGACGCACTTGCTACTCAAGTCAAGGAGCTGAAGGAATTACTTTCCAAGGAGAAGGAAGACAAAGTAGCTGCTCAAGAAGAATCGCAGCGATACTGTGATGAGATTGTTGCTACCCGGCTCCTGAAGACAAAG
Source organism: Allium fistulosum (assembly GCA_030737815.1). NCBI lineage: Eukaryota > Viridiplantae > Streptophyta > Magnoliopsida > Asparagales > Amaryllidaceae > Allium > Allium fistulosum. The sequence goes on from JASFAW010000015.1 coordinate 8,607,907, forward strand.
CTCGATGACGAACTCACCGGGGTCGAGAAAATGAAGGACGAGGCCCGTGAGGAGGGCAAAGAATGGCTGTGGAAGAGCTTGATTCTCGCCTCGAGGCGGCCGCAGAAGCCGGCAGGGAAGAGGTCAAAAGTATGTTTGACCCGTTGATCGCCGAGTATGGAGCCCGCGTCCTTATGCACCGCGACTTAACATTTCTGGGCGACGGCTACCTCGAATCCCTGGCTGAGGCGTGGGAAACTCTGATAAGGATCAAGAAGGTCGAGTCGGGCTCCAACAAGGTCGATGAGGATGCCTTGGTGAAGGAGTTTCTAAGGGGGAATGAGCCATCGGACTTATCCGCGGCATTGGCACTTTATAGCAAAGGCTCTTCCCCTCCGAAAGAGAAGAATGACGAAGCTGGCCCGTCTGGGGCCGATGCTACTACTCCTCACATTGCCGCTCCTTATGCTGCTCAATCGGCCGGTCGGCCAGCACTTGATCCATTCGAGCAGCATGCTAGTTATGATCCCGAAGATCCCGGGCTTGGTGTTCACGTGCTGTCACCTATCCTGGAGGGTGAAACCCCTCGTGCCACCGATAGCCAGCCGGACCCTGGTAGGAAATTCTTCTTTCTCTAGAAGTTGAAGAGTTCCCGTCATTTTTCAGCAGTAGCTATTCGTTCCAATGCTCATTCCTTATGTTTTCGTGCAGGTTGCTCTGACGCCGAGCCAACTCTGAGGAGCGATGACGCCAAGGAGGAAACAGAGAAAACAAGTGATGCCGCTCACGCGGGAGTAACTCCCGGTCCAGACGCTCAAGTGATCGGGGCGCTAGATGATGACAAACTTGATACTTCGTCTCCTGCCGAAGGAAGCGATGAAATTGAAATCACTGGCGCCTCTGAGCATACTTCAGAGATGAGCATGAAGGACCGTCTCGCCGACGAGGAGAAGAAAAAGGTCAAAGTCAAAGTTGAATCTGAAATATTGGAACTCACTGACCCGCGTAACAAACCTTTGAAAATCATTCTCCCGGGCAGGTCCAAACCACTAGATGTTCCGTCTCCTACTCCTGACTCTGTTTCTCTGGCAAGCAAAAAGTCCAAGAAAAAGCGTGAGGGAGAGGAGTCGTCGGAAACACCAAAGGAAGACAAGAAGAAGAAGTCGAAGAAATAATCGATGCACTTGTTCAACAAGTTTCATGCTTAAGTTTTGTAATTGTTTTTATCTTCCACAACTTGTAGTTTGTATAGAGAGGTTTGAATTTTGTAGGAGTGATCATGTATCCCCATTTTGGACTTATTGAATAAAGTTTTAGTTTCTTTTTGTTTGAATGATTCTCTTGTCTTTATTTGGTTTGCTGACTAATTGTAGCCATAACTCAAGTTCTTATGAGTTGCATTATCTCCCGGTCCATTCTTGTGCTGTTCAAACATTTTTGGACATGGAGTACCTCTCGTCCCACATCTTTTGAGTACTTGGACTTCTTGCTGACTCTGTGCCCCGGGGACTTGGAGGCTTGAAATAGTTTATACTCTAGTCCGCATTCCGGGGATTAGAGTACTCTGATCCGCGCTCTGGGGATTCGGAAATTTGGAATCGTTTATACTCTAGTCCGCGCTCTGGGGACTTAGAGTACTCCGATCCGCGCTCTGGGGATTCGGAGATTTGGAATCGTTTATACTCTAGTCCGCGCTCTGGGGACTTAGAGTACTCCGATCCGCGCTTTGGGGATTCGGAGATTTGGAATCGTTTATACTCTAGTCCGCGCTCTGGGGACTTAGAGTACTCCGATCCGCGCTCTAGGGATTCAGAGATTTGGAATCGTTTATACTCTAGTCCGCGCTCTGGGGACTTAGAGTACTCCGATCTGCGCTCTAGGGATTCGGAGATTTGGAATCGTTTATACTCTAGTCCGCGCTCTGGGGACTTAGAGTACTCCGATCCGCGCTCTGGGGATTCGGAGATTTGGAATTGTTTATACTCTAGTCCGCGCTCTGGGGACTTAGAGTACTCCGATCCGCGCTCTGGGGATTCGGAGATTTGGAATCGTTTATACTCTAGTCCGCGCTTTGGGGACTTAGAGTACTCCGATCCGCGCTCTGGGGATTCGGAGATTCGGAATCGTTTATACTCTAGTCCACGCTCTGGGGACTTAGAGTACTCCGATCCGCGCTCTGGGGATTCGGAGATTTGGAATCATTTATACTCTAGTCCGCGCTCTGGGGACTTAGAGTACTCCGATCCGCGCTCTGGGGATTCGGAGATTTGGAATCGTTCGTACGAGTCTGTATGTCGTGCAGGATAATGTAATTTATCATCCAATTAAGAGATATAGAAACTTCATAGAAAATATGGCTTCAAGCCTTTATTAATGAAAATCAACTAAATTGCTCGATTACAACTTTAAAAGGAAACTGAGTCATTATTGAATGGAGACATGCAGGAAATAACAGTGCCTACAACAAGAAAGGAAAACATGCTAAATGTAATAGTGCCGCAAATGTTCATTGTTCCATGCTCGGGGGAGTGTCGCGCCATCAACGGTCGCTAGCTTGAATGTTCCTTCTCCAAGCTTCCGTTCAATGGTGTATGGACCTTCCCAGCTGGGATTCATGCGTGATGGTACCGGGAAGACTCGTTTCAGAACGAGATCACCCACATCAAAGATTCTTGGGCGGACTCTGCCGTCGTAGTAACGCTTGACTCGATGTCTGTGCGCCGCCGCCCTTAATTCAGCTTCTTCACGCTTTTCGTCGATGCAGTCCAGTTATTCCAGCAAGAGGTTTTGGTTCGTCTTGGGATCATAGTATGTCACTCGGTGCGATGGAACTTCAAGTTCCACGGGTATAACGGCTTCAGAGCCGTAGGCCAAGGCGAACGGAGTGTGGCCGGTCGCGGACTTGTGGGTAGTTCTATACGCCCATAATGCTGTCGGGAGTTCATCTACCCACTTGCCTCCAACCTTCTCCAGACGTTTCTTCAGTATGGACTTGATTATTTTGTTAACGGCCTCAACTTGTCCGTTAGCTTTTGGGTGTGCAACGGCGGCGAACTTTTTCTCGATGCCGTACTTTAAACAGAACTCTTTGAACTCTCTACTTTCAAATTGCGTTCCGTTGTCTGTAATGATGGTGCGTGGAAGGCCAAAGCGGCATATAATGTTTCGTACAACGAAGTTAATGACCTTCTTAGAGGTGATAGTGGCCAAAGGTTCTGCCTCAGCCCATTTCGTGAAATAGTCGACTGCAACTATTGCGTATTTCGCACCACCTTTGGATAGAGGCAAATAGCCGATTATGTCGATTCCCCAGATCGCAAATGGCCAGGGACTGATCATTTGTGTGAGCTCCGTTGATGGAGCCCTCGGGATTTTCGCATATCTTTGACACTTGTCGCATTTTCTTGCGTAGTCCGCGGCATCCCGGTTTACGGTGGGCCAGTAATATCCATAGCGGAGGATCTTCTTTGCTAGCGTTTGCCCCCCAGTATGGTCGCCGCATTCCCCTTCGTGAACCTCTCTCAAGACTCGCTTTGCTTCATCATGAGCGATGCATCGTAATAACGGGACTAAGAATCCTTTTCGATACATTGATCCATCCTGCATTATGTATCGCGCGGCCTTTCGAAGGACCTACCGTCTTTCGCTTCTTTTTCCTGGTAAAGCCCCGGTCGTCAGGTACAGTTTGAATGGGGTTATCCATGATTCCTTCTCGATTTCTGTTCCCAACGCGCGATCGACTTTCATTTCGTCTATGCTCGGGGCATGCAAGACTTCGACGGGATACAATCCCATTTGTTGTGCATTGTCGGTACTCGCGAACTTAGCCAATAAGTCGGCTTCTTTGTTCTGTTCGCGCGGGATATGTGAGATGTCATAACGCTCAAGATTTGATAGTAGTTCTTGGACCTGAATGAGGTACGGAGCAAGCTTTCGTCCCTTTGCTTGGTAGTCTCCCCGTACTTGGTAAACCACCAACTACGAGTCACAAAAGATTTCGACTGATTCGATCCCGAGTTCCCTGATGAGCTTCAAGCCAGCGATCAGTGCTTCATATTCAGCTTCGTTATTTGTAGCCGGGAAATCGAGCTTCAGGGCACAACAGATCGATCGGTTTTCTGGAGTTACAAGAACTACGCCCGCGCCGGAGCAACGGTCGTTTGATGCACCGTCAGTGTATAATTTCCATCGAATGGGGGGAATGATGTCGGGATCGTCCGGTTTGATGGGTATGGTAAACTCAGCGATGAAGTCTGCTAATGCTTGCCCTCGGATGGCTCTCCGTGGTAAGTACGCGATATCGAATTGGCTCAACTCGATGTTCCATCTTAGCAATCTTCCAGAAGTTTCCGGCCGTTGGAGTACCTGCCTCAGGGGTTGATCGGAATAAACACCGATTGAATGTGCTTGAAAGTACGGGCGAAGCTTTCGTGATGCAATCACCAAGCAATAAGCCAATTTCTCTATTTTAGGGTAATTCCTCTCGGCCCCTGTTAAACGTTTGCTAACATAATACACCGGCTTTTGGACTCGATCCTCCTCTCGAACCAAAGCCGCACTTATCGCATGTGGGGATACAGCCAAGTATACGTACAACATCTCATGGTCCACTGGTTTTGATAGCATTGGTGGGCTCTCCAGATGCCTCACCAGATTCCGAAATGCTTCCTCACAGCTAGACGTCCATTCAAAATTTCTCTTTCCTTTCTTTATTATGTCAAAGAACGGGATGCACTTGTCAGTTGCCTTGGATATAAATCGACTCAACGCAGCTACTTTTCCGTTCAAGCTCTGTACCAGCTTTATAGTCCTGGGCGCTTGTACATCTCGAATAGCTTGGATCTTTTCTGGGTTGGCTTCGATTCCCCTAGCGTTGACGATGAATCCCAAAAACTTCCCTGATGCAACGCCGAAAGAACACTTCAACGGGTTGATCTTCATGCCATAAAACCTGAGTATGTCGAACATTTCAGCCAAGTCTTGAATGTGGTCGTTTGACCGTCGTGACTTCACAAGCATGTCATCCACATAGACTTCCATGGTTTTACCCAGCTGGTCCTTGAACATTCGATTCACCAGACGTTGGTAAGTTGCTCCAGCATTCTTCAATCCAAAGGGCATCACTACATAGCAATACAGCCCGACATTTGTAATGAAGCTGGTGTGTTCTTGGTCCGGAATATGCATTGGGATTTGGTTGTATCCTGAGTACGCATCCATGAATGACAGTAACTCGTGTCCTGCGGTGGAATCAACCAACTGATCGATCCTAGGCAACGGGAAACTGTCCTTAGGGCATGCTTTTTTCAAGTTGGAATAATCTACGCAAGTCCTCCATTTCCCATTCGCCTTCTTTACTAGCACGGGGTTGGAGACCCATTCCGGGTAGAGGGCGTCGCGGACGAACCCATTTGCTTTGAGTTTGTCCACCTCCTCTCCAAGAGCGGCGGATCTCTCCGGATCCATTCCTCTCCTTTTTTGCTTGACTGGGACGTATTTCGAGTCTATGTTCAACATATGACTCGTGATGGCGGGAGAAATCCCACACATATCAGAATGCGTCCAGGCGAAAACATCAAGGTTCGCCCGGAGGAAGTCGCTAAGGTCTTCAGTCATTGCGGGGCCTAGCTGTGATCCGATCTTCAGTATTCGCGAAGGGTCGTCAGGGCTAACTGAAATGTCAATTGTTAATTCAGCCGGTGCCTCCTTCTCTTCCCTGGGTTTCTCATCGTCGTCTCTCGGATCTATATCTCCGTAGATCCGAGAACTATGCCCGAGCCAGGGCTCGGGCACTACTTGTCAATTATCCGCATTGAGGATGCAGACGGGATTGTCCGCAACCTTTCCCTTCTCCCTCCGGTGGGCCTCTCGGAGCTCGGCCACATAACAGGAACGACCAGCTGCTTGGTCGCCGTGAACAATGCCTACTCCTTTGTCAGTCGGGAACTTCAAAGTTAAACACCACGGGGCTAACGCTGCCCTAAACTCCGCCAGGGCCGGCCGGCCCAAGAAAACGTTATACGGAGAGTCCACATCCAAAACTACAAAGGGTAGAATTCGCACTCTCCGACGCTCGCCTTGTCCTAGTTCAACTGGTAACTCGACATATCCCACTGCATCAGTTGCAGCGCCGTTAAAGCCGTGGATACGAGCTTTGGATGGTTTCAAGTCTTTTGTTTCTAGCTTCATTTGATCGTAGGCCTTCTTGAAGATGATGTTGACTGAACTTCCAGAATCAAATAGAATTCTTTTTACGTATGCTGGTCCGATCGTTGCAGATATGACCATGGGGTCGATGGTCGGAGCCTCTACCTGATCAGCGTCTCTGCTTCTGAACACAATATCGTCTGTCATTACGCGCTGCTGCTTAGCAGGGGCTCCGTCCTCCATGTTCGAACAACACTCAAAATCTGCATGCTTCAAGGAACTTGCATATCGCTCCATCTCCTGCCAATTCTTATCCGCGGGGTGAGGCCCGCCGATAATTGTATTTATGACCAGTCTACCAACGGTCCGGGCAGGCTCCTCGGGATGACGTGGAGCTAGTGCACGACCTGGGTTGGACGTTCCCTGTCCTTCTTCTTGTGGATCCTTCACAAATTCTTGCAATTTCTTCTGCCTGATCAACTTCTCGATAGCGTCGTGCAAGTGTCTACATTCTTCTGTATTGTGTCCATAAGTCTCATGGAAGCGATAATATTTCTCGGTCCGCTTCTGTTCTTCAGTTGATTCTTTTGGACGTGGTTTTCTGTACTGAAAAGTATTGTAGGTGGATAGGTAAATGTTTTCAAGTGGGGGCGTTTAGCGGAGTGTACTCGCTGTAGCTTGGAATTCTCGACTTCCACTTTCCTGCTTCTTTTCTTTTCCCTTGACTCCTTCCTCCGGACTCCTTGGGTTGCCCAGGTTTGTTCTGGACGTTGACTTGGACCTTTCCCGAGCTGTCTCCCGATTGCTTCACAGCGATGTTGCTCTTTATTGACTCTTGGACAGGCCCTGGCGCCTTATCTCGTCGTACCCACCTAGCTTCCTCTCTTCTTATGAACTGGTGTGCCTTAGAGTAGAAACGCTCTAGCGTAGCTGGAGGTTTTCCTGCCAGCCAGTCTCCAAACTCAGAGTCTGGATCCACACCTCTCATTACAGCCATCAGAATTGCATGGTCATTGGGATTACTGACTCCAGTTGCTGCCACGTGGAATCTTTGCAAATATTCCTTCAACGATTCCCCAGGATTTTGGATTACACTTGACAGAGACATCACGTCCTTTGGGCGCGTAGTGTGTATCCTGAACTTCTCAATAAACTTCTTTGCCAACTCCTCGAAATTTGATACGGATCGCGGAGGAAGTCGGGTGAACCACATAGTAGCGATCCCAGATAGAGTAATCGGAAAGCACCTACACTTGGTGGCATCATTCGCTCTGGCTGAATCCATCATCCATTCGTACCTCATGACATGTTGTCTAGGGTCAGTCTTTCCTTCATATGCAGGAATAGTAGGCATACTAAACTTCCTGGGGTACGCCGCTTGCAACACAACATCCGTGAACGGAGTATGACTTCTTGACACTCCCCAGTCATCATTTGATAAGCCCTGATTCTCTTTCATCAATTGCCTGATCATGGCTGTCAGATCGAGTGTTTGTATGGAAGGCGGAAGGTTGGAGTCTGTTCTACGCGCCTGTCCATGCTGATGCCTCCTCTCTTGGCGATCTGCCAATCGTTTATCTTGAGGTTCGACATCGTTAGCATTTTGATGATCTGGGCCTCTATCTTCCATCTGTATCCCAGTCCTGAAGCTTCCAGCTCTTGCTTGGTCGCGGTCTCCAGCTGTTCGAACAGCAGCATCTGCTCGCGCAGCATCAGTCTTACGGCGTCTGCGCCTAGGAGGTTCATCAGAGGAAGTAGAGCTGTCAGATGAGGAGTAAGCAGCGGGATTGCCCCCAGCATTCTGTTGCTGCGGTTGAGTAAGTTGTGCCATCAGGTTGGCATTAGCTTGCATCTGCTCTCCTAGTTGTCTCCTACTTTCCCTGAGCTCTCTCATCAAGTCGTTGAACTCTATTCTGGTGACAACTGGAGTTTGGTCCTGAGTGGCAACTCCTATATTTGGAATTGCTGGTTGATTGCTAGGCCCTGCTTGTTGCACGCTAGCAGTCTCGTGGGCATCCGCATTGTGAGAAGCTGACCTGGTACGTGGTCTTGCCATTGTAGAGTTATTGGTATGAACTCTGAGTAGAATCAACGAATGTCCTATCAGTGAGTCGGATCTTCTCTGGGGGATTTGTTCAATCCAGTAGCTTCAAAGCAGATCCTTGAGGTCTGAGAATTCGATTCTCAGTGAAAGCAGCAAAGTGTTAGCACCAAAATTGGTCACTAACCTCGTTCAGAAAGATTGTGTAGAGATATAAGTGATGAAAGTAAATTAAACAGAGAAGACAATGCTAATTTAAATGCAGAAAGTAAGAACACCAAATTTATAGTGGTTCAGCGTAATTGCCTACATCCACTTTGTTCAACTTTATTGCACCGGATCCCATCAGAACTCCGAAGTTAAGCGTGATTGGGCGAGAGTAGTACTAGGATGGGTGACCTCCTGGGAAGTCCTCGTGTTGCACTCCTGGATGCCGGTCACTCTCTGATGCCGAGTTCCACTGGATGCCGAGTACTACGCCGAGTACTCCTGGATGTTCAGTGCCTCGCCGAACACTCCTGGATGCCGGCCACTCTCTGATGCCGAGTTCCACTGGATGCCGAGTACTACGCCGAGTACTCCTGGATGTCAAGTGCTTCGCCGAACACTCCTGGATGTTAAGTGCCTCGCCGAACACTCCTGGATGTCGGTCACTCTCTGATGCCGAGTACTAGTTGCCTGGTCAAATCTCCAGGAAACACCATCCAGGAGTGTTCGGCGAGGCACTTAACATCCAGGAGTGTTCGGCGAAGCACTTGATATCCAGGAGTACTCGGCAAGCACTTGATATCCAGGAGTACTCGGCGTAGTACTCGGCAACCAATGCTCGGCAGCAAGAGTGCGCGGCATACAAGAGTGCTCGGCATCGAGACTACTCGGCATCAAGACTGTTCGGCATACGGGAGTATTCGGCGTAGTACCCGGTAGCGTCAGGAGTACTCGGCACAAGAGTACTCGGCGTCTAGAGGAGCATTCGGCTTCGACTGACTAACATCCTGCACTTCCCAAACATCAAACCACACCGTTCGGCACAGAAAGGACTGCTCGGCATCAGAGCGTTCGGCAAACCTTGCTCGGCATACAGCGACCACTGTACTCGGGCTGGAGCGTTCGGCCATCAGCCCACTTGGGAAGTCCGGCCCATCTTTGTCTATAAATAGAGGGGCAGGGTCACAGTGAAAAGGATCCTTTTTTGGAGAGAAAACACCGGGGAGACTCTACCATTTTCAAGACTCATCTTCTCTACTTAACAACTTCACTCAAGCGTTTGATTCACGAATTGTATTTGTAATCAACTATAAAGGAAATCAATAAAGTTGAACAAAGTGGATGTAGGCAATTACGCTGAACCACTATAAATTTGGTGTTCTTACTTTCTGCATTTAAATTAGCATTGTCTTCTCTGTTTAATTTACTTTCATCACTTATATCTCTACACAATCTTTCTGAACGAGGTTAGTGACCAATTTTGGTGCTAACATACATGTATATACAATAGATATAAATCTCAATATCTATATGTAGGTATATATTGTTATACACATGCTTATATTTATCATATTATCATGTTGGTTAGGAATATGTATTATGTATTCAAAATAACATTAAATAAATTTAATTAATATGATTAATTCAATAAGTATAAAATATTTTAAAATAAAATAAGATTTTATTTCATTATATATAGATTGGATATAATGCTAGTAAATAGATTACCTATTGGATATAATGCTAGTAAATAGATTACCTAGGCCTACTAAGATCCAAATAGGGATATTTATTTTTAAATTTACCCATTTCACCCATTGCCAAAAGGGCTAGATCCAATACTTTCATCCATTGCAGCAGTTAATGCCAAACACTCTAAAGTCGATCCATCAAAGTATTCTACAATTATGAATTTCTGTCCTAGTGTAATCATCGAAGACATTGTCATAATAGTCTTTCCATACACTCGAGAATTCTCCATCCATAGAATAATTACCTCCATATCACTCAACGTGATTGTTTCATCCATACATACAAACATGCAATCACGACAATAGCAAATACATTATCGTATCAAACATTTTAAATCACATAAACATCTTATCATATACCTAACATGCATACATAAATCTGTACCATTCCAAATGTGATTTAAAGCATTTAAAATCATTTAACCATGTTTTAATCCACATTTTGAAATCAGATTAGATTTAAAATCATAGTTTAAGTTTGAAAAATGGATCAAAAACACTTTTTAAACATATATAACATGATATAACAACAAGAGATTATAAACCACTGACCCGTCGATGAAAAATGATCAAAAAAGCCTTAAATTAGTCCAAATTTGATATAAACAACAAAGAAGATGAAAATTCACTCCCGAAATGGTGATTTGATGACTTTAATGATTCCCATTAGCTTGATTTTCTTAATCTCTTGATTTTGGCCTAAAATAATAATTTTTTTCATAATTTAGGTACAAAAATGTTCAATGGAGGTTTATGTTAGTTTAGATTTGAAATAAAATGGGATAATGGCTGTTCTAATACCATAATCACCTTAAAATCCCAAAATTAATTCATCATCACAAGATAGGCTTTTGGGCCTACAGGATCTCCCTTAATCAATCTAAATTTAAAACAGTCATATCTCTCAAACGGCTAAGTCAAATTACTATAAGAACACATTACGGAAGGTGAAACTACCAAATCTTTCTCCTAGAATAAGAATCAAGTTCTAATTCTACTCCTTTCAAAGTTATGACCATTACAAATTTCTAGACCGAAATTGTACATAATTTATTTTAAGGTCTAAAATGTTAAATTACATTATTACCCAAAGTTTTGGCTCATTTTAAGATTTTTTGGTTATGTAAATAAAATTTTACTTACCTAAGATGTGTAAAAGTGCGGTTCGTTACATTCTCCTCCTTCCTACCTTATGTATTTTGCCCTGAAATTCCAATTGTCAAGCCAAACATAACCAAAACATACAAATGACAAAGCATGCACAATATAGAAGTAGAACAACCAAACTATAACAGCAAGCAAACAAGATACCAAATGTGATAGATGCATTCTAATAAAGCAAAGAGCTCCGGATAAGCGGTCATCATGGTCTCCTCTATCTCCCAAGTACTAATACCTTCATTCTCTCTCTGTTGAACACTTACTAGCTTCACGGTCTTCCTTCTAAACTGCTTTGTACTCTACTTGACTATACTACGGGAGTGCATTGAGTAGCAAATAATTTAGGACAAATTAAAAAAAATTCTCTAATTAATTTTAAGCACTAGATCTTATAGTTCTTTAATGCAAATTAACCGGTGCATTAAATCACATATAATGCATTGAAAAGTATTTGAGAGGTAACGTTAGGTGTGTTAATAAATAATGCATTAAATCATATTTAATATATTAGAAGGAATTTTTGAAAGGTTTGATTATGTGTGTTAATATTAACAAATTAGTGCATTAAATCACATGTAATGTGCCAAAAGGATTTTGAAAAGTTATGGTTATGTTGTTGTAATTTTCTCATTAGTTATCAAAACATTTTTAAAACCGTATGATGTTGATATATATATATATAGCTAAGTGTAGATGTGCATGTGTAAAAGTGAGCATATAATGTGTAGGTAAGTGTAATTGCATTGGGTAACTAGTGCAATAAGACATTGTATATATGTCAACATAAAATATACATAAATATATATAGATATATTTATTAGGATTTATAACTATATATTATACATATAACATAGTGGAAAATAGGCACAAGGACAAATTTTCATAAATTTTTTGGCTGAAGGACAACAAGTTTTATTTTTAGGCTGAAGGACAAATTTTGAAAGATAATTAGGCTGAAGGACAATGCTAATACAACTAGCATTTTGTACAATGTAAAACTGGATATAATGCTAGTTATAATTAGCATTTTGTACAATGTTTGCACTGTACAAAATGCTAACTATATTTAGCATTTTCCTTCAGTCTAATTTTCTTCCAAAGTTTGTCCTTCAGCCTAAAAATGAAACTTTGTGTCCTTCAGCCTAAATTTTTTTCAAAGTTTGTCCTTGTGCCTAATTCCCTTTATAACACATATACGTATAACTAATGCTAGAACCTGCATTATACGAATACACTCACATGTGGTTTTGCATATATATATATATATCTATGTGTGTGTGTGTATACATATTAATTATATAAAAACATATATACATATACATACATACACTTATACATACAACATATATACATACATATATACACACACAAATTAAATGTAAATAAATAAATATTTGTGTGTGTATGTATCTTCATATATTTGTGTGCGTGCGTGTGTGTTTGTGTCTTTATATTTTGGCGTTGTGTATATGTTTATTAACAATATCTATAGATTATTTAAAATGTTGGTAAGTTTATTAACAGATCTATAGATATATTAATATATCTACATAAATGTAAATTGCTAACGATATTAAATGTTGGTATGTTTAAATTTCAAATTGAGATTTAAAATAATAATTTGGCTAATTAAAAATTGTTTGCCTTTTAAAACTATACACATATGAGTTAAATTTATTATTGTATCTCAAACATTTTATTACTCCTATGATTTTCCAATCCAGTTTTAAAAATATTATGATTTAAGAATTAGTTTTGTAATATATTGACCAAATTTAGACAAACTTTAAATTTGAATTCATTATTTTCTAATCAAGTTACGTAAACTTTAGATTTGTAATATATGTAACATAAACTATATATTTGAATTCATTGTTTTAAAATAGGGTTTACATAAACTTTAGATTAATACACACGCGTACACACAAAAATTATAGATTTAAATTCTTTCTTTTATGGTCAATTATAATGTAAAAATCATAAAGCAATATTAAAGGGAATATATTATTAAATTAGAAATGAATTTCCTTGCTTCTTGTTGTTTGTTAACACCTCGATATTGATTGTGTTTCCTTTTTGGGAACCTTCTCATTCCTTGAAGTAAAGTTGCAAGTTATTCTTCTTGGCTAGCAAACCATAATGGAGATCTTAGCTTTGAAAGAGAGAGAAATGACTATCGTGATAGCTAGGGTATATGAAGATACTATTATATGTAATAGTAAAGAGCCCATCTATATGGGTCTATCTCTAATCTATCTCTCCATAAATAAAACAAGCTTTAAGTTAATGAAAAGATACATCAATAAGTACTCTATTAAATGTGAGACGACCTATATTAATAAAAATTAATTTTTGGCCATGATTCAAAATAATTTCTTAAACAATTTAAATGCCCCTTTTATTTATTTAAATATTATTAAGCTATTTCAATTAATTTATATCTATACAACGTTTGCATATATTATTTAGTTAATGTATAACCCTCAAAGAACATTGATTATAAATAAATTAATATAATATGTATATTAATTTCTTCATTTAGCTTATAACATTTATAATTGGTCGCTTTCAAAATTCCTCAACCAATCTCTATTATGTGACTCATAGGTGAGAACTCAGTCAGTAAATAATATCTAATAATTTGATATCAAAGTTCACACTAGTTTTTCTAAACTGGTGTGTATTATGGCACAAGTTTAGTTGCATATAGATAGCCTTTGAAAATCATATTTTAATCTAATTAAGCATACACCATTAAGTGACGATGTTAAGTGATGATGCCTATGTGCATTTTCTTTTCATAATTACTACATCACTTAGATATCTAGAGCGTGGTCAATGGTCCATAACTCTAATAATATCTGTAGTTAATTGTCAAATAAACTTCAAAATCCTTTGTTCAAACGACAACAATTATTGAATAAGTGAAAGTGTCATGGCTACAGATTTTGACTTTGAGTTAACTTCCAGTTACGATGATACTAACCTCTCATATCATAGGAGATAGATCCTTTATTGAATACTATTTTAGTCTAAATGATTTGGCATATACCCAAAAGGAGTTGCATCATGATTGCAATGCCATGAGTTAACTAAAATCAAAGCATAGCCTCATCATTTAAGCAACACAGTATTCTCAAGTCTATAGACCACCATACATCGTCAAGCTGAGATCCTATGTTCGACTTTGATATATTTCACTCTCATATGTGTTGTTCTACAACCAAATAATGGTCATAAGTACTGTAATGACTCATATTTTTTTATACATCGACGGATAGTAAAACTATTATTTTCATGACCAAATAAACTTGAAATAGGCTAAAATTTTGGATAATGTAGTAATTTGACATTTTCAATCCTTAGAATAAATTTCGGACATTTTGGCCTAGAAAACTTGAATTGGCCATAACTTTTAGTAGGAGCATAATTTTGACCTAAAACCTATTCAAGATGAAAGATATTATGGTTTTCCTTTCTGTGGAGTGGCCACAATAGAAATTTAGATAAGTAATTTAACAGAAATCCTTGTTGTGAAGACCTGGATTTTCGGACCAGTCAAAATGACAAAAAATCCGTCCGTTTTAAAACTTCAAGTGAAAACTACCAACTTAATACACAATATTTGATAAATATTCAACATTACTAAATGTATAGGATACAATTTCAATTATATAAATTATCAGAGTAATTAATTAATTTATTCTACAAGGTGTTCTTTAATACATACTAAATACCAATGCAAATAAATCTACCAGTGCACAACTCTGATGAGAGAGACATCAATAGCCATTCCTGCTAACTCAATAAACAATGTAAATGTGGAATAAAATAGTAAGGAGGAAAGATACAACAACACAAGATAAACAACAACCAATAACAGATAAACGGAAAAATGGTTAAATTATTTTAGGGGCTGCATCACTACCACTTGTGACTGCCTACGTACCCCTATCTAATTGGGTACCCAATTAGATAACAAGATCAAGCCAACGTAGTTCTTCTACCGCAAATAGGACTCATGGAGCCTACGATGCACAAACAATATGTAATTCTCAAAACTACCCACTTAGGCTTAATATTTGCATTTAGATTTTTCAAATCTAATTACCTTTATGGAACTTATCTCTTTGGACTTTATTCCCGAATTCTTATTTCAGAACTTTTGAAATATTTATATGTATATCTTTTATATTCAAACTAGTCTTTTACTTCGAGATTTGAAAATAAATCACCTTTCTGAAATGATATTAATATACAAACATACAAAACTATATGCTACCTGATCGGGAGGTTTCTAGCCATAACAAGGCAACTTGGTCCCAGCCTTCCGAAAATAAATATATATATATATATGTATATCCCTCTACAACGAGAGCAGACTATACTGAGGCTATTGAACATCTGTGTAACAACCCGCGTATTTATCGATTTGATATTCAAATGTTTTATTTAAATATAACATCGTTCGTCGGATGTATGTCCAAAAAGCTACTTTTTGCAAACAGTCGAATTAGGACTCGAGACCACCTCCATTGAGTTCAAAATGTCGTTTGCAATCTTTTTGAGTGTAAGCTTCGATATGTTTGGAGCTAGTCAAAAATTTGACCATTTGCACTTTGGGTTTGGGTTTGGGTTCAGCCCCTTTGCCAACTTAAACCCCCCAAATCTGAACCACTTCTCCCCATTCTCCCTCACTTCCTCCTCATTTCAGTTCTAAAGCAAAAATGGTGGGAGAGATGGGAAACTCAAATTGCAAACCCTAGTTTCATTTGCAAATCCAAGCTTTAGCTCCAAATTCCAAGAGAAGCTTAGGTAAGCATCCTCTTCTTCTTCTCTAACTCGTTCTCCTTTCAATTTCAGAAATTTCCTAAACCTAATTTAGGAAACATTTCTCTTTTAAGCTTAGATTCAAGCTTGTTGAGTTGGAATTGAAGAGTGTTTGTCCTTGCCTTGCTCAATAGCTTCCTCTTCATTGTTTTTGAGTAAAAGGTGAGATTTTTATCTCACATCTATAACTATAATTGTCTTTGGTTGTTAGGTATGAATTCCTAACACTTCTTCATGTGTGTTTACCCTTGATTTGGATTGGTTTTGTGAATATTCCAATTTTTGGGTTTCTAAGTCAAATTTATGTGAAAATCCTGTTATGGATGTTTGATCATGCTTTTGGTGATGCACCGAGGAGCATATAGGGCCGGGTTGCTGTTTGGCATAATCCCTTAGAGCCAATGTTCGTCCGGTTGCGTTTTGGAAGAGTTTTCTCTTCATTTTGTATAGGCTGAAAAACAGCCCAGGCATGATTCAGTCGACTGAATTCTCTGTTCAGTCGACTGAACCTGGGACCCGAAAGTTTCTAGGCATGAGTCAGTCGAAAACTCTGTTCAGTCGACTGAACCTGGAAACAGAAAGGTTCCTGAACCTGGAAAATTTCCAGATACAGGGTCAGTCGACTTAAAACTCTGTTCAGTCGACTGAACCTGCTGTTTCAGTCCAGTTTGCCTTTTTGGATTGAATTCTCAATTTAAATCGATTAGTGATGATCCTATTTGTCTTTATCGTTTATTTCCTTCATTGATGACTTCTTCTCGGGATTTCTAAGAATGTCGCTCGCCTCTCTTGTCTTCAATAAGTCGTAGGCGATCCTATCTGAAAAACATTCATCAGAATTTCTACTATGATGGTTTTGGGATTGATTTCTTTGAACTTTACTCACGTCTTCGAACGTGAATTTTTATGATTGATTGTTTCTATAATCACTTCTATGATTTGTCACTTCAAAATATAAAGGTTTTCTATTCTAGTATTAAATATCAAAAATCTTTCATCAAAGCGATTTCAACACTATTTTAAATATCAAAAGTTCGTTTTCTCAAACCGATTTCCAATCTACTAGTATATACAAGCCTTTACTTCACTCGGATGAGAAATCGACTTAAACGACTTAGTAAAACGAGTGGTATGAAACGCTTGCGTTCACTTCGTCGGTTAGCTCTTGGACTTGTTCGATTGAACCCTTTTTGTGACAATTTTCTAGTGCAGATCTACAATCTGTTCGTAAATATTTGAGTTAAGCAAGTGGTTATGGGACATGAAGCTAAACTCTTATATTTACTAGCTTAGTGTAATCGACACTTCCTTATGATCATGATGATCATTCTTGTGATTTAGACTAGCGATTGAGCGATGTCTCTTTGTTTGCGAGGTTAGACTAGACACCATTTGTGTGATTTCGGTTCACACATATCTCTTTATCTTCAAGGTTAGTCTATACCTCATTGGTGTGATTTCGATTCACACATATTGAAACTCTTGTGACAATTTTCTAGTGTAGATCTACAATCTGTTCGTAAATATTTGAGTTAAGCAAGTGGTTATGGGACATGAAGCTAAACTCTTATATTTACTAGCTTAGTGTAATCGACACTTCTTTATGATCGATGATGATCATTTTATGATTTAGACTAGCAATTGTGCGATGTCTCTTTGTCCGTATGAAGGACTGTACCTCATTTTATTGAGCTTCGTCTCATTTATCGCATGGGTCGTATCTTTCTAGATACGTCGATGTTTATTTATGCATGGGGCATATCTTTCTAGGTGCGTCGATGCTAGAACATAGGTCGTACCTATTTAGGCGCGTCGATGTTTATTTACTCCGTGGAGCAATCAGCTCAATAAGTCGGGGCATGGGGCGTATCTATTTAGGTGCGTCGATGTTCGTCTATGCATGGGTCGTATCTTTCTAGGTGCGTCGATGTTCGACTTTGCATGGGGTGTATCTTTCTAGGTGCATCGATGTTAGACATTACATGGGGCGTATCTTTCTAGTTGCGTCGATGTTTATTTATGCATGGGGCGTATCTTTCTAGGTGCGTCGATGCTAGAGCATGGGTCGTATCTTTCTAGGTGCGTCGATGTTCGACTTTGCATAGGGTACGTCTTTCTAGGTGTATCGATGCTAGACTTTACATGGGGCGAACCTTTCTAGGTGCGTCGATGTTCGACTTTGCATAGGGTACGTCTTTCTAGGTGTATCGATGCTAGACTTTACATGGGGCGAACCTTTCTAGGTGCGTCGATGTTCAGTTTATGGGATTGGCCATCCTCTTTCTTGTGATTTCTGGATTTCTAATTTATTGATTTCTGGGATTTATGTTTCACCACCTTGTTCAGTTGGCATTGATATGTATGTCATTTATTGTGGCTTGGTGAATTAAATTAAGAATATGACATTCTTTTAATCTTTGAGAAGATTCTTGTGATATTGATTAATCTCTGGATTGATTTTCGATTAGATACTTATCATAGTATGGCTTTATGGTTATCATACGTTTTTGTCATATCTCTTCTTATATCTCATTTTATCTGATAATTATTGTTAGACTGATCCGTTTATTATTTTCTTCTTAAATAATACTCGGGTCAGACTGAGATTTTACAGGTGCTTCCTCATGACTTCCTATCTGGAACCATCATCTGACTTTTGGCTAACTACTCTAGTTTAGTAGTTTTTTGTTGTATACATTTGAGATTAGACTCCTTGATGTATACATATTCTATTGTCTTGCACTTGTATCTATTCTTTTGTGTTATTGTGGATCTTATTCGACCACTACTCTGATATACACTTTTAGGTGTAATATTCATATCTTATTCCGCCTTTGTGATATGAATTGTCTGTGACTGATTTGTGTTACGTTTATTTCTATATTTGTTTCTGAAGATTTTATATAGCCACCGTGTGATAGCTTTGGGTTTGTATCAGTATGTCGGATTTCCTCCTTAAATGAAGTTCATGCTATACTATCTGACATATCGGTGCTCGCTCAAAGAAGTTACATGGATGGTCGCTCCTCAACAGCCTTATTCTCCGTGCTAGTTGACAGCATTACACCGTAGTGTTCTTGGCTAGCGTGGGTATAGAGGTGGGGCGTCACAATCTACACCTGCCTTGCCCACATTTTTAGTCATGGATTACCCAAATCTTTGGTAACATAACAAATCATTTTATATCCCAAAGTGACAAAATCATTTCCACTAATAATTACAAATACTTCAAATCTATAACAATTTATATTTCCAAATCCTTTCAAAAATCATTTTAAAACCATCGGGTTTAGTCCACGAAAGTCTTTCCATTTTATAAAACATTGTTATAAAACCATTCTTTATATAAATCACTTTTATTATATAATCGCTTCAAAATATTTATTCTCCAATATTTCTATTTTCTTTCAAAAGAAATCATTTCATTTAAAACATATAATATCTTTTATTTCCAAAATTTTAATAAATACCTTTTATTATAATTCCTTCTTAACCAATATTTTTATCGAACACCTTATAGTCAAACTGTGAAATTCTAATCACAAGGTTTTCGTATTTAATCATTCCCAATTTATTGTCTACCCATCCCATGCATATAAAAAGGTAAACTGCTCATAAACTGGTCGAGCCTAATTCAAACAATCGAGCAATGAAATAAACACAATAATAAATGATAATCAATGCTTCATTCTATCAAATATTTATAACATTTTATTTCATCTTGGGTTAAAACGGTTTAATATTTATTTTGGAGCATCCGGGCTTTCCCTTTGACATGTTCCGTCCCTCACCCAAGTCTCCTTGGATCTCACAGACGAAACACGTGTACTAATCATTTCCGCATACCCCATTAAGTATTTAACTTCTAAATTTTAAAATACTTAATTAACCATACAAATAGTCAAATAAGGAAATAAAACCATTGTTTTAGCAAACAAAGTAAACAAGCATTCAATAAGAGTTTTCAAATAACACTTAACACTTAAAGCTCCTTCAACTTAGTAATGGTTTTAATGAACTTAAAGGAAGAAAAAACTCACTTTGGATTCCACTCCGTCAAACTTTAAGGCAAGGAACTCCAGATCTAAACCATACTTCCTACCAATTTTGCTAACTTTGTCACTTCGGATTTGACTATAGCTTCGCTACTATTTTTCAAAATTTCTTGAAATCCGGCTATAGCTCCGCTATCCTAAAAGTTGATATGAAAAGAGGTGGAGATGGCTTTTGGGTGGGCATGGCCTTGGGTGGATGTATGGAACTTACTAGCTTGAACATGACTTAAATGGTATATTTTTTTGTCGATTATTTTTGCCATAACTTTGTTACGCTTTTGGAATTTTTTAAGAGAGACATGGAAGCCATTAAAGCTCTAAGGAAGAAGAATGAGAAGCTTAGAAAAGGAAGAAGAAGAAGAATGGAAAGTGTGTGTGTAATTTGTGAAAGAAGTGGCAGGTACTTATAGAAAAAAGTGTTGAATAAAATATTATTTTGTAAAAAGACAAAAATACCCTTTGCTTATACTTTAAGCAAACTAATTTTTTCAACACTTAACATCACATTTTAAATCATTACTTTATGTCTTAATCACTTAATGCATACGAAAAATAAAGTAAATATTTTATTTGATTTGATTTGGCATGATTTTGTCCTTTTATGTTTACTTTTTCTTAATGATTTTCTTGAAATTTCTAACCTTAATTAGAAAAAGTAAACTTGATTAGTTAATTGTTCACACTTAATATATTTAAAAATGTGTACATGTATATGTACATAAAGGTGCAACAACGTTGCGACAACTTTTATTCGACAAAACGTTGAATTTCGACAAAATGTTTTACGGTCACACTTTGACGTTTCAGTTAAACTATTTATTTATGTAAACCAAATTTGAAAATAAATTTGTATAATGTTATTTAAAAATAAACACTCATAAATTAAAATAATTTATTTAACCATTGAAACTTACTTTTCTGAAATCGGGATTTTGTCACTTTTGTCGATATAAGCAATTATTCCTATTTTTGTGTATATTTCTCTTTGCAAATCCTATCTAATATTATTTAAATCATAAAATGTTATATATTTTATATTTAAAATCACTTTAAATAGTATATTTTAAAGTGTTCATATTCTGGGTCGTTACATTCTCCCTTACTTAAAAGAATTTCGTCCTCGAAATTACAAAGACGGAAAAATATAACGAAAAAGCAACAATTAACGAAAGTTAAGCACACTAAAAATAGTAATATCACCCATAACTCCGGTCGGCGGTATGGTGCCTTATCCTATCCATTTTATTTATCAAATTAAGATAGTTTCATTTATAAAATTCCTAGGTTGGTTTACTAACCTAGACAAATTTTACTTAGGCACCTAACCTAAGCCGTGATACCAAATGTGACGACCCGGAATTTCGGACCATTCAAAACGTTGAAAAATCCATCCGTTCTAAAACTTTAAATGAAAACTACAAACTTAATAAAAAATATTTGATAAATATTCAACATTACTAAATGTATAGGATACAATTTCAATTATACAACTTATCAGAGTAATTAATTAATTTATTCTACAAGGTGTGCTTTAATACATACTAAATATCAATATAAATAAATCTACCGCTGCACAACTCGGATGAGAGAGACAACAATTGTCATTCCTGCTAACTCAATGAACAATGTAAATGTGGAATAAAATAGTAAGGAGGAAAGATACAACAACACAAGATAAACAACAACCAATAACAGATAAACAGAAAAATGGTTATATTATTTTAGGGGCCGATACCAAATGTAACGACCCAGATTTTCAGACCAGTCAAAATCGCCGAAAAACCCGTCTGTTCTAAAACTACGAATGAAAACTGCCAACTTAATACACGATATTTGATAAATATTCAACACTATTAAATGTATAGGATACAATTCAATTTTACAAGTTATCAAAGTAATCAATTTAATCTACTAGGTTTGCTTTAATACAAACCAAATACAAATAAATCTACCGCTGCACAACTCTGATGAGAGAGACAACAATAGCCGTTCTTGCTAACTCAATAAACATGTCAAATACATAATAAAATAGAAAGCAGGAAAAATACATCAATACACGATATATAGCGAACAATAAATAGAAAAATGTTATGTTATTATTGGGGCTGCATCACTACCACTTGTGGCTGCCTACGTACCCCTATCTAATTGGGTACCCAATTAGATACAGGATTAAGCCAATGTAGTTCTCCTACCGCAAATAGGACTCATGGAGCCTACGATGCAACAAACAAATATGCAATTCCCAAAACTATCCACTTAGGCTTAATCTTTGCATTTAAAATTTTCAAATCTATTTACCTTTACGGAAATTATCTCTTTGGACTTTATTCCCGAATTCTTATTTCAAAACTTTTGAAATATATATTTGTATATATCTTTTATATTCAAACTAGTCCATTACTTCAAAATTTGAAAACAAATCACCGTTTTGAAACGATACCTATATACAAGCATACAAAACTATATGCTACCAAATCTCAGGAGGTTTCTAGCCATAACCAGGCCTCTGGGTCTAGCCTTCCAAATAAATAATAGATTAGTGCATCCCTCTAATCCAAGAGCGGACTACATCGAGGCTACAGAACATCTGCACCTCCCTTGCCCATGCATTTCGTAGATTATGGGTTACCCGAATCTTTGGTAACATAACAAATCACTTTATATCCCGAAGTGGCAAAATCATTTACACTAATAATTACAAATACTTCTAATCTATAATAATTTCCATTTCCAAATCCTTTCAAAAATCATCTTAGAACCATCGGGTTTAGTCCTCAAAATCTTTCTGTTTTATAAAACACTTTTATAAAAACATTCTTTATATAAAATCACTTTAAAATATTTATTCTCAAATATCTCTTTTTTTCTCTTTTAAAGGAATACATTTCATAACATTTCAACTTGAAAACCAATTTTCAAAACAATTTATTAAATTGAAGTGAACCAAATATTACCGCTAAACACCTTATAGTCAAATCGTGAAATAAATCACATGGTGTTAGCCTACAATTATTTTCTACCCAACCCATGCATATGGATAATTAATTGCTCATAAACTGGTCGAGCAAGGTCAATAATCAATAAATAATAATTAGTGCACATAAACTGGTCGAGCCTAATTCAAACAATCAATCAATGAAATAAACACAACACTAAATGATAATCCATGCTTTATTCTATCAAATATTTATAACACATTATTTTATCTTGGGTTAAAATGATTTGACATTTATTTTGGAGCAACCGAGCTTTCCCTTCGACATGTTCCGTCCCTCACCCAAGTCTCCTTGGATCTCATAGACGAAACATGTGTACCAGTCGTTTCCGCATACCCCATTAAGTATTTAACTTCTAAATTTTAAAATACTTAATTAACCATCCAAATAGTCAAATAACGAAATAAAACCATTGTTTTAGCAAACAAAGTAAACAAGCATTCAACAAGGGTTTTCAAAAAACACTTAACACTTAAAGTTCCTTCAACTTAACAATGATTTTAATGAACTTAAAAGAAGAAATAACTTACTTTGGATTCCACTCCGTCAAACTTTAAGGCAAGGAACTCCATATCTAAACCATACTTCCTACCAATTTTGCTAATTTTGTCCCTACGGATTTGACTATAGCTTCACTACTATTTCTCGAAACTTCTTGAAATCTGGCTATAGCTCTGCTATCTTGATTTCGATCTTAAGTAGACTATTAAGTTTCGATTTTCCGACAGAACTTCGTTATTACTTTAAATTATTTTCAGCTGGTATAGAAGCCATTAAAGCTCTAAGGAAGAAGAAGAAAAAGAATGGAAAGCGTGTGTAATTTGTGAAAGAAACCACACGTGTCCAAAAATCCATACCCTTTGATTTTTATGCTCTGTTACCAAATGTGACGGCCCAAAATCCATACCCTTTGAGTCGACAATAAACCACACATGTCTAACCCAAAGTGAACAGAAAGTCGGATCATCAATAAAATAAAGAAAATAGAAGAACGGAACAGAATCTTACTCGAATGGAATAACATATAATATTGAAAAAATATCTTTACAGCGGAAAAACTTTTAAAATACATATATCAGAGTCTAACCTAACTTCAGCTTGGACAGTTATAAACATCTGTCCTTAAAAATGCTGACAGTCATTAATTAATGCAGAATAAGCAAAGCAGATAATAGAATACTCCCATGCGTAGGTGAATATCTCCAAATCTCCTCTGGAAACTCCAACCATCTTCAACTAAACTTGAAACTACTTGGATCTGACCCGAGTATTGTAAATACCTGGATTGGGCTTGATAAACCAACGTGAGAAAAACTCGATAATAAATGACAGTGTCATATATCAGCCCTTGAATAAAATCCTTTGAAAAGAAAGAGTATCTTATAAGACCACGTCCACACATAAACACGGACGGGTCTTTACCTTATGATAACTAAATCGCTCTTATATATCAAATCATTCGATATTATTTCTAATGACATTTCTTTGGAAACATTGCAAGTAAACTTATTAATCTTAGCCGAAATTGTTACATTATTAAATTCCAGCATACTAACCACAAATGCGGGTTCTACAAACAAAATGGCAGGTACTTATTGGAGAATGGATTTCCATACAAATGACCAGGTGAAGGGACTACCTTCCGATGGATACACCTTTAGATAGATGTCCCGAGGACCACAGAACATCTGCTCCCCTGCCAACACAAGATCGGCCTACCTCTACACTTAGATAGTACCGAATATGTCATCCACCGGTCGTTACCGACCTTTATCCAAGCGCGCTCTAGCATACATCCACATTAATTTAAACCCGAACGTTATAGCAGGTAGAAATATATCTAGAAAGGGATGATCATACCCTAATGGTTGCGAACCACTTAGCCTTGCCGCATCTAACCCTGTTTTGGTCATTTCCCAGTTGATGAGGCTTGAGGTAACGATTAACTTTACATATAGCACATCTCTTTCCACTTTGAATACCACATTGCCATTCCTTAGTCACATGACTGATTTCTACAAACATATAACTTCCTGAGCTCGAATGTCTTGGGAAAGGGTGTTAAGCTAAGAGAAGGTGTCTTCTCCACCACCGACTGATATACATTATATAGAGACCACTCATTGTGATTTAGAATGCAAGGTCAGACACTCATCCATACAAGTTGTCCAGGAATAGGACAAACTGAAGGCACTCTCCTATCACATCATAAGATTGGGAGTGAATAGTCCTTGTATTTCGAAGATTTTTCATAACAAAGAGACTACCGCTACTATAAGTATTTCGAGAGTTATCCCTAATCAAATCAACAAGCAGTCCTTTATCACTATTCGTCTCAATATCTTCAACTTCTGATCTTTTACTTCGAATACGTAGATTGGTTCGAAGTGGTCTTCGGATAGGAATCACCCAAATCCGACCCCAGTTCCTTCAAAATCAAATGATCAATAAACATTGAATATGAGTACACAGGATTTATTAAGCCACTTTTCTATTTAATCCTCCCGGTTAGTTACAAAAATCCATTTTTAATCTTAGAGTAATTCTAAGTAAATTCGCTTTCTCTTAGGAAAATATTTCCAATTTTCTTATTTAACATTAGATCAAAATTCTTCAACTTTTAAGCGGGTCTAAAACAATGTTATTTAAGACATCGTTTACTGTAAACCCAAAAATCAATCTTAGAAAACATTATTGAGTAAATAGGATCTGGAAATCATTCAAATTTTTCTCAATATCAATTTCAGTATTCACCACGTGCTATGGGCAGAATAATGGTGAAATCACCTTTTAAATTCCAAGAATAGAACGAGTTCCCTCTTCGTACTTTAATACCAAGTATAACAAGATCATTTGTATGCAATTCAAGTTGTAATTTATAAATCAAAATCTTCTATACTTAACTTGCTTAATTTTTGGAAAATATAAATTCTCTTTTATTATGAGAAACTTAATATGATCTTTTCAGAGCATCCGGGCTTTCCCTTCGATCTATTCCACCCCTCGTCTAAAAGATAAAGCGAAGGCCAGATAAGATCAGGGCACTGGTTGCTCCATTCCTAAACTTGGTTACACACCTTGTTTTATCGTTTAGCTCTCATAGGTGGGACAAATGTACTAGTCATTTTCGCATACTCAATTATTGATTAAATCATCTTAAAATTCCTTTATTATCCATTTAAAAACATTTCTAAATGATTCAGGAAAGAATCTCCAAGTTTAGAATCATATTTTCAAAGTTATAGAAAATTGCTGCAAAAGCGTTGCAAAAAGTGTTACAATTGGTGTTTTAAAGCTATATTGACCAAATTGACTTTTCAAATTCCTTTTTTTCCAACTTAAATCACTTTAAAATATTGTAAAGTATTTTAAGAGATTTTTCCATATTTTTAAAATATTAAAAATATCAATTTCTAACTTTGGTCACTTTACTGCAAAAGCGAGATTTCTCTGAAAATCTGTTTTAGACATATTTCAAAATATACAAGATGAAATCTTGATTTTCTTTCTTCACTTAAAAACTATTGATATAATAGTCCGGACATTTCTTGTTTCGAAGAAATCCGAGTTATATTTCGTTCAGTACATTCATTTAAACTTTCCGGTGTGAAATCGCGAACTACCGTTGCGCGACGCGCCTAGTTTTAACTTGATTTTCAAAACTTAAAATAAATTCTCCAAATTGAACTTAATTACATATAAAAACATTCTAAATCATTTTAAATCAATATTTTCACTTACTAAAGTATTTAAAGTATATTTTCACTATTCTCATATTATAATATTGTTATATTCCCAATATTTTAATATTAAAATTTTAAAACCAATTTCTATTCAACTTCAATTCTAACTTCAAATTAAACTTAATAAGACTTAGATTTTAAATATAATTTCGATTCTAATTTAAATTCCAACCTTAATCTCAATTTCAATTTTTTTAAAATCGATTTCAATGTCAATTTCACTATTCATCTCAATTTTTTGATTTCAAAATCAATTTCACTTACAATTTCAAATTTGATTTCAAATCCGATTTTGATTTCGATTTCGATTTCAATTTGAATTTTATTTTCAATTTCAAATTGAATTCCACTATTCAAAAAGAGGTTAATAATTCCAACACATACCATATTAATAAAATTGGTCATATTTAACAAAGGGGATTACTTAATCACAAATGAGCATAATCACTTACAATATTCATCATTAACATAACATCCATTCTCATAGC
Organism: Allium fistulosum; assembly: GCA_030737815.1. Classification (NCBI taxonomy): domain Eukaryota; kingdom Viridiplantae; phylum Streptophyta; class Magnoliopsida; order Asparagales; family Amaryllidaceae; genus Allium; species Allium fistulosum. The sequence goes on from JASFAW010000015.1 coordinate 8,635,089, forward strand.
ATAGTGATTATCAATAAGTGAGTATATTATCATAACTTAACTATTCAACCAATGTATTCAAACATTCATTTCAGCCAAACATCCATATTATCAAATAGTGATAATTAACATAACATATAAACGGGATAATTATGATTATTATAGCATAACAAAACATGATTTAAAAAGCGGTGAGAATTTCTCACCTTCATTTCCACTCCGTCAAACTTTTCTACGAACTAACGCCTTCGCTTCTTTTTGAATCTGTTCCTCCTCTTTGGAAAGTCGGACTCTCTTTTCTCTCCTTTCCTTTTCTTTTTCTTTTCCTTTTTTTATTTAAATGGTCGTGGGTATATGGAGGAGGTGTAGGCTCAGCTAGGGGGGTGTGTGGCCTAGGGAAGAGGGTATGACTCGAGTGTGAGGGTTGGAGGCTGGGTGCGTGAGCTTACGGGATTGGGTTTGGTCCTAGGGGGCGGGTATAGGGAGGTAGGGGCATGTAGGGTGGGTAGGGTGCTTAGCTGTGGGTGTAGGGCTTGGTAAGGTGGTGGAAAGGTGGAGTGAAATTTTGGTAATGGTGGAGGAAAGGAATGAAGAAGTAGAGCTTAGGAAATGGAGGAATTTTTGTGTGAGAAAATGAAGGGGTTATGGCCTCTATTTATAGTTGGAGCTTAAGTGGTTAATGACCATCCTATCCTCTTCATGTTTGCAATAAAATATACGCTCTTACTTATGCATGAAAAGAGAAAATTGATGGCTAATTAATGTGATGCTAAGGATGGAAATAATTACTCTTCCTATTTTCTTAACTTTGCTTTTTTAAATGGAAGACTTTAGCATGGATTTGATTTGCATTAAATGGATGGAATGATGCTTAGGAAGAGTATGGTTAAGGTGAACATATGTGTCTTCATTTCCCTTAGTTTTTTATCTTTTCAAATATGGTTTGCTTGATTTCAATGCACATTAGTTACATCATGTTATACTTGAGAAGATATGTGTAATGATGTTGTTCCTTAAGCTAAATTAAACTCTCTTTTGTCAAATCATGTTATCACACATTTTTTTGTTTTATTTTATTTACTTTACAAAAAATGTGACATTTGTTTTATATGATATAAATGTAAGTGTAATGTAGTTTTTATAGTTTGTAAAGATGTAATATACATGTTATAAAGTGCATATGTTCATACAACGTTGAGACAACTTATTGCAGTTGAAAACAACATTGTTATTGACAAATTTTACAGTCAAAATTTGACATTTTTGCTAAACTATATATTAAAGTAAACCAAACTTAAAATGGATTTCCTATTATATTAAGTGAATTAAAACAAGTTTATTTAGGTTAAAATTTCATATCATTAGGGTTAATATCAAAATATTGAATTTTGGAGTTGCATTGACAAAATGTAACAAATTTAGAATATTTTTGTAAAACGATTATAAATATATTTTTCAAACCTATATTATACTTCCATTATCTTTATTAAGTGATTTCGATATAGTTTGAATTTTCAGATAAATGTTTAAAATAAATTAAATATCTCATTTTCAAAGTAGTAAAATTACTGGTCATTACATTCTCCCCTACTTAAAAGTATTTCGTCCTCGAAATAAAAGCTAGGTTCACAATAAAAATAACTTCATAGAAAATGCATATGAGGTATAGGAAAACAACCATACCGATACTATATCAACATAAATGGATACTTCCTACATAACCCATCCCATGACCTGAGCATGTACTACATACTTGAGGTCTATATATACATACAGAAGCATAAGTCTAACCCCCATATCTTAGTGCCTACTATGCACTTAAGATAACTATCCAACTACTGTGTGGACAGACCCAAAATATCATACTATATACACAAAAATATACCACTAATCATCCCTAACATCATCACTCATCAGATCCTCCATTTGATGTCGCCTCAAGATCAATCTCATTAGGTAGAATTGCAATCGGTGCATCATCCTCCGCCTCCTCAGTGTCCTCATCAAACTTAGGTGCTACATCCCAACCTAGTGGGTGCCACTGTGGTCCCTCGGGGACCTAAGGCATATGCTGTCCAAGGACATAATCGTCATCATCATCCGCAGCCTCTACAATCTCCTCTAAGCCAACATCTTCTAGCATCTCTGGGACTGGTGAATCTATCTCTAGGATAGGTGATCCCATTTTCCATATGATGTCCTCATTGCTGTCGTGGGAACTCTCATATAACTAACCATCGTAAGCTCCAGAGTCATCATCTACTCCCTCTATCGGTGTAGGCTCATCCTCAATAGGCTCCTCCTTCTGATCCTCCTCATTCAAAGGATCAGAGAACCATAAATCAGAATCGTACATCTCATCGTCATCCTCAGCTCTATCATCCCCAATCTCTCCGCCCTCCACAAGCTTGAAAGTGTCAACATCATCGACCTCAGCCATGACTGCTACTCCAACCACCATCTCCTCATCATAGATGATTATCGTCTCTTCATCACTCGGAAAACAAATTGACTCCTTGTCGTTTGGAATATCGATAGGATCCTTGAATGATCCCACTACTGTCCTTGACGGCTCGCCTATCTGAGCATCCTCCTCATCACTAGTAAGAGCGGTGTTTGGTACCTCAAATCCTCGTACTTGGCCAATGCCTTCCTAAATTTTTTCCTTGATGCTAGTCTCTCTGCCTTTCTTACTTTCTACAAATAGAAAATTCAAAATTTGTATGACAAAATGGTCTATATACAACTTAAATATTTATTCCTATTGGTTTTTTTATTAATCCAAGTTTATTCCACAACCATTTACTTGCTACTAAATCCATTTTTGAATTATCTCTTGCATCATTGATTAAGTATAGAAATAGTTCATAATTTTAAATCTATATTTGGATAATATACCTTTACATCCTAAGGGTATAAATTCCCAAATTTCAAACTGTTTTACTTCAATTAGGGTTTTTAACGAATGTAGAGTTTTATTATTATCTCAAATTAATAAGTTATAAGACTTAATCCTTGGTTTTATTTACCTAAGGTCTTAATTTAGCTGACATTATTTATCGTATCCATATATCGATAAGACAACTTTACTAAGTGTACATTCTTCCTTAGTAATTCCATGATTATCTACTTACTTTAGAATTTTATTTACCTATCTCATTTTCCAATCAAAATTTTTAACCTTAAATCTATCAAATACCTTACAGTCAAATTGTGAACCATAATTCACATGGTATTTGTTATTTAAACATTTTCATCCAATAATCAACCTACTAACCATATTATTCCAAATTTTCCTTTTATATTCAAACTAGTCCTTTACTTCGGGATCTGAAAACAAATCACCTTTTCAAATGATACCAATATAAAAGCATACAAAACTATATGCTACCAAATCTCGAGAGGTTTCTAGCCATAACCAGGCCCCTGGGTCTAGCCTTCCGAATATATAATAGATTGGTTCATCCCTCTATTCCAAGAGCGAACAACACAAAGGCTACAGAACATATGCACCTCCTTTGCCTATGTGTTTCATAGATTATGGGTTACCCGAATCTTTGGTAACATAACAAATCACTTTATATCCCGAAGTGGCAAAATCATTTACACTAATAATTACAAATACTTCTAATCTATAATAATTTCCATTTCCAAATCTTTTCAAAAATCATCTTATATCCATCGGGTTTAGTCCTCGAAATTCTTTCCATTTTATAAAACATTTTTACAAAACCATTCTTTATATAAATCACTTTTATATAATATAACTTCAAAATATTCATTTCCAAATATTTCTATTTCTTTAACATTTCAAAAACTTCATTTACGAAAACCAACTTTCAAAACAATTCGTCACTACGGATTTGACTACAGCTTCACTACTATTTCCCGAAACTTTTTGAAATCTGGCTATAACTCTGCTATCCTAGAAGTTGAGATGAAAAGAGGTGGAGTTAGCTTCTAGGTGGGCATAGCCTTGGGTGGATGGATGGAACTTACTAGGTTGAACTTGACTTAAGCGGTATACTTTTTTATCGATTATTTTCAAAGTCGGAGGAAGGGAATGATGTTATGTAAAACATCGTTACAACAAACCCAAAACCATTTTATTCAAATCCTCGTTTAACTCTTGGAAAACTCTTCACTTTTTACTTTGGGAAAATCTTAATATGATCTTTTAGAGCATCCGGGCTTTCCTTTCAATCTGTTCCACCCCTTGTCTAAAAGATAAAACGAAGGCCAAGTAAGTTCAGGGCACTGGTTGCTCCATCCCTAACCTTAGTTACGCACCTTGTTTTACCGTTTAGATCCCACAAGCGGGACAAATGTACTAGTCATTTCCGCATACCCAGTTATTAATCTTCATTTTAGAAATGATTCTTTAAACTTCCAAATCATTATTTAAAATACTTAATTATTCTTTTTCAAAATATCTATAAAAGATTTGAAAGAGGATTGTTGAGTTTAAATCCATAATTCATAAGTAATTAAAAGTGTTGCAAAAGCGTTGCAAAAAGTTATATTCTTCAAAACGATTTTTATATCATTCAGAAATCCATCCTTTCAACTTAAATTACTTTTTATATCTTGGTTTTCTATTTTTCTGTAAAGATATGGATATAATAGTCCAGAAAATTCTTATCTCGAAGGATTCCGAGCTATATTCCACTTTGTACACTTATTTAACTTTTTTGACGTGAAATCGCAAACTACCGTTACGCGATGCCTAGTTTTGACTTGTTTTTCAATTTCTTTCCAAACTTCATTGAAACACTTTTAAATGTTTATAAAACATTTCTAAATAATTTTAAAATCATTATAAACAATATTTCCATATTTAAAACTCATTTTCCATTTCATTTCATATTATAATATTATATCATTATAATATCATTTTCGACCTTTTTAAAATCATTTAAAGGCTAAATCACTCCATACACATATTATTATGTATTTAATTTCCATTAAATTTAATTTGGTTAATTACTAACCATTTCTCTTATTATTTGTCAAACCAAGTTATCAACCAGTTCACAACAATATAAACAACCATAATATCAACCAAGTTATCATCCAATATCAACCAATATTCAACATATTAATTTCTAATTTAACATGTGTATTATCAACTTAAGTTTTATTAAAATAAAACTAAGATTTAAGTACTCACAATTAGTTCCACTCCACCAAACTTTCTCATTAATTCCCGAATCGATTCCGGCGGCACTTCCTTCTCTTTTTCTCGCTTCGGAGCTTCCGATCTCCTTCCTTTCTTCCTTGGTGCTCTTGGCCTTGCTTATGGAGGGGAGAGGCTCCGCTAGGGGTGGTGATGGAAGGGGAGGTCATGAGTTGTGGGGAGAAAGAGAGGTGGTTTGCACTTGATTTTGAAGTGGATTGATATCCTATACTTGCTTAAATAATTTTTCTCTTCTACTCTTAATATTTTTCCATTAATTTCTTATGATAAGAAGCCATTAGAGAAGTTTTGAGAAAGGAAGAAGAAGAGAGATTTTGATGTGAGAAAGTGGAGAGCTTAAGGTGGTATTTATACATGAAGTTCTTAAGTGAATTTACCTTTTTAACCTTAATCTACTTTCATTTTTAGCCACAAATTTGCATTACCTTTCCAAGGCATGATTTAGACCCTTAAGTACATGTTTTTAATGTAGAAACGATGGATAAGACATGGATATTTGAACTTTGTACCAAAATGAAATGATTTCACTTTTTCTATTTTATAAAAATGCATTAAAAATAAACATGCTCCATTTCCATTCATGATTTAATGGCTAAGTACATTAGCATTAATGAAGAAGAGATGTATGCTTTGATTTGTGTGAGATTTTATTTGATTTTGCAAAAGTAAACTTACTTTGTCATTTTGTGCTTTATTTAACTTTAAATAAATACTTAAGTTAACTAAACCTTGATTAATATAAGAGAGACGTTTATTTCTTTGTTAATGTGTTTATAAATTACTATTCAAGTTGCAAAGCGTTTGCACAACTTATATCGATCAAAGCATTGATTTTCGACAAAATATTTTACGGTCACATTTTGACGTTTTTGTTAAACTATTTATTTTTGTAAACAAAAATTGAAAATAAGTTTTTTATCATATTTAATTAATTAAAACAAGTGTATTTGACTTATAAAATAATATAAAACAATATCGAAATTCATTTGCAAAATATGACATTGATTTTGTTAATGCGCGACGAAATTTGTCAATCCCTATAACATAAGTTTATATATAATTATAAAACTTTTATCAACAGATTATTATCTTTATATAATGATTTCAAAAGAAGTTATTCATCTTTTAAAATAATTATTTGACCATATATTCAATTTTATCCAAAACCTGCTTTTGTCAATGTTAGCAATTATTCCTATTTTTGTGTATATTTCACTTTGCAAATCCTATCTAATATTATTTAAATAATAAAATGTTATATATTTTATATTTAAAATCACTTTAAATAGTATATTTTAAAGTGGTCAAATTCTGGGTCGTTGCACTTGTTTTAATTTTGACAATGTTTAGGAACATTCTAGTAAGTAGGCCCACCAGCCCAATTCAGACCTGGTTATGCCATTTCAGGAATTGTGGAAATTAAAAAGGTTAGGGCAGTTCCAATCATTTTTGCTTCTTCTTAAAATAGACCTTAATCTTCATTAACTCATCTCCACTTAAACAATCATCAGATCATTCCATTTTCGGTTAAAATAAGATATTAAGACATCATTAAGCTAGAGATCCATAGTAGATCATCAAATTCATATTTTGGGAAAGGAATATTTGTGGCTTTTTTGATATGGTTGATCTAGCTAAACTTCATCGATTTTACAATGACTAGCGAGTGATCTATGACCCCTTACTTAGTATATATCATTATATATGTTTAAACATGCTTTGGATCCATTCTACAAACATAAATAATGTTTCTAAATGTTATTTGATATTAAAACGAGGTTAAGAATATATTTTTTATGATTTTAAAGTGTTTAAATCACATATTTCCGTGTTATGGATGTGCATATAAATGTTGGGATAAGCTATGAAAGCTTATATGCTTGAATTTCCATAATATGATTCTTATTGTTTGAGGATTTTTGTTTTGCATGTGCGGTTGAACAAATGAAACACTCACGTGGAATGAATGAGGTTGAGTCATTCTACGGACAAGGGTCTTCAAGTGTATGTGGAACCTATGCGACGGGGCTGATTCGATTACACTAAAGGATGAAAGATCCATAATCGTAGTACTAGCTTCAAAGGATCAACTCTATAGTATTTGGATTTAGATTGAAGGGGGTTGCACATAGAACAAAGGAGTTGGATCATTGTAGAAATTCAGCTACAAAAAAAGACCTAATTATTTTTTATTAAGTGATGGATCAGAACCTATCCATGGTATTTGTGAGACTTGACATTTTTGTAGCGGCTCGCCTTTTCGACCCCCAAATGTTGACATTAATACATCAATGGTATTCTTATGCCGAGCATCTAAGTGTCAAAGAGACAAATTTTTAGCGTAAAATAAAAGGAAAAGGAAACAGAACAAGAAAGAAGGAACACAATATCAGAAACTCATAGTGGAACAATAACATATAACATCTAAAGATAGTACAAATTGTTACTCTAAGATACACATCTTTTCAGAGTTACAATTCTAAATACTATCATTAGTCTAGACAGTTATAACAACTCGTCCTCACAAATACTGATATGTACAATATAGTAATGCAGTGGAAATAAGAATACTACGGTAGGTGAAAAAACCAACTCGTCTCCACGAGCTCCAAAGAACGTCGTTGAAAACCTACCTTTCTCGGACTACTTGAAAGAGCACACGAGAAATTTAGGGAAAACAAAAACCATGTGTTAGACATAATTTTGGTATGAAAAACTCAATAAATATGTAGCTAGCATATAACAGTACTTTTAAGACCACACGGAATACTGGAGCGGTTATCCCCTTAAAAGAATGACTCATCTAATAAGTACATAAGGCGATATAATAGATAATGTCTAGGGTGAAGAATATAAATCAGAAAATTATTCTGATGCTTACATTGATCACACTGCAACATATTGAGGGTACAATCAAAACCGCTAAGGTACGTTCGCATAATGAATTTCCCAAGGAGATCTGTTCGGTCAAGCCAGATCCAATCTCCTGCACAAGGGTCGGAAAATACCTCCGAGCGTCATATATCTCTTGATAAAATATATCTCTAGGTAAACATAGCTGGTCCATGTCTAAAAAGGTGATCCCAAATATCATCACCTCCCGCACGTAACATCGATAAGCATACTCTAGATTTAGAGTGGTAATATCCTATCGTGGGTTAGCTAAACCCCAAACTATAAGGCCTACTCTATTTTCTTCCATTAATTCTTGATGTCGAGGTCACGTTCGACATCTCTCATATGAGTCTTCATCACTCGAATAGAAAATGAATCCCCAAATGGATTCCAACATCTTAAACAGATCACGAATCTCCACATAGATCCCTACATAAGTCATCCGACGAATGCCAATGCTGACTCTCCCTTGGGCTTAGCGTTAGGATAGACAGTTCAACTCTATAGCATTCCACTTCACGACCACTTCCAAAATATAGAACCCGTATATCAGTTTTGAAGTGGTATTCGATAAGTACACTTACTGATCCTGGTCTCTTTAAAACCAATTCGATAAATTTTCAGTCATGGTCGATAGTCGACTAATCGACTCTCAACTTCAAAATAGGCGATCACATATGGAAACTGTAACGACCTTAGATTTTAATTTAATTTAAATTAATAAATTGTTGAATTTTTGAATTAAAATTGTAAAATTCATCGGTAAATAGATTCAAGTTTCCCCGAAATGAATAAATGTTTGTTTCGAACAAATATTTTAAACAAATTTATAGTTATATAAAATAGAGTTTGAAAAGCAAATAAACAAAGCAAATAAAGGAGGTATGTAGGCTGCAAACAATCAAGTATGAACACTTGAGAAAAAATAATATTATACATGAAATGGCTTGCAAAGGAAGACAAAGCAAGGTACAAAGTGGAAACATATGTACTTAAACTTATCATCTCAGCCGAAACAAGAAGAAAAGAAATAGCAAAGAAATATAAGTATGGTACAAAGTAGTTAATGCAATATCTCTAGCACACAATATATATCTCTCAGCCACCAAATAAAAGTGATAAATCTGCATAGTCAAATGGAAGACAGTAATATATGTTTAGTTATGAACAAGCTGATTAAGATAAATTATAAAATAAGGTAATATGGTACCAGATCATCAATGCAAGGCAAGTGGTGAGGACATAAACAAAAGAAAAATAAGATATCTTTGGTTGCAAAAGAAGATATGCGTATAGATAAATATATATACTTTGTACAAGTCAATTAATGCTCAGCCTCCAAAATGAAAAAAATCTCTGAATGATGGTACAAAGAAAAATATATAAAATTACTTGTACAAAGTAAATTATCACCTGTACAAGTAACATCCTCTCTGTACACTTCTATTTTATATATCAAACTATCTACTTTAGTTCGTTCCTTTAAGCTACGACTTGTAGTAAGAAATTTCCTCTAAAACTTAAACAAGGATTCAAATTTAAACAACAATCCAAATTAATGCAAACCAGAGAAGTCAAGAAAATCTTCAGCTTGCAATGTCACAGTCTGTTCAAACATAAAGCTCTGTTCTTTCTTCTGGGAACCATGTGAGTAACTTATCATTTAAACATTTTTTTAAATATGAAGCTGTGGTATGTATTAGCCATGAACATGTGTGTTTAGGTAGGGGAAATTCTCTGAATATGAAAAGAAAATTTGGTGTGCAGGCTGTATAATGTTCCCTGTTTTTCCTTTCTTTTGAAATTTTTTCACAAGCCTTGATTTCAAAAAAAATCATTTCTACCCAATATACTTGATATTTGGACTTATACTTAAAGTAGATGTTGTTTGTTTAACCTTGAGCTGAATTTTAAAAATAAATTCAATTTAAATTAACTTGGTATCATCTTTGGGAAGCAATATGTTTGAACACAACCTCAAATTAATCAAAATTCGAACCTTTTAATTTTCGAATTCAGGTATGCTAGCTGAATCAGTGAACAATAGCATGATTTTTAAGGGTTGAATCATAATTTTTAGTGTTTGATTTTAGGAGCAGTTTGAGTGTGTTCAGTTTTTGCATAAGGGGTGGTTTCTGGTGATCAACGCGGTGGTCGGCGTCGAGCTTGGGGTCGAAGGAGGTTGGAAGGTGGATGGGTTTGGGAAAAATGCTCGGGGCATTTATCATTGGCCGAGGTGGCCGGAATTAGGTGAACTAGGGTTTAAGGTTAAACTGGGAAGACGTGGTCAATTTGGATTCGTTCATCGCCGTGAGGGGACCGGACCCAATCGCATGTGGGGGAAAACGTGGCAGAGGTCGTGACGCTACTCTGGGTAGGTCGGCGTGGGAGCAGGTGATCGGCAGCGTTGGCGTGGGGTGATTTCTCTGATGGGTTGCGTTCAGATTTTTGGGTCGTAGTAGCTCGAATCGCGATTTCAAGGTGATGGAGTGGTTCGAGCGATCGGAGTGTGATCTGGGAGTGAGTGTCGATATGCACGATGTCGTGGTGGCGACCGGAGTTGGCCAACGTCGATGTGCACGTGCACACTTATATTGGTGTGTCTGGAAGTCATGCAGATCGGGGAAGAAGAAGGTCTTGGGGATGGTCACGAGAAAACGAGGAGTTTACTCGAAGCAAGAATGTGGGGGACTCGGGTCGAAAATGTGTTACATGCTCTTCAACCTGAACCCTGTTTATTTTTTTGAAATTTAAAATTAAATTCAGATTTTAAATCAAGTTTTTGAAACTGAGTTTAAATCTGAAATGCGAATGGAGGTCCTAGTTTGAATTAAAATGTAGTTTGTAAATAAATAAAGTGTTAAATTTAATTTGTTTCAATCATTTAAAAACAATTAAATGTAGTGGAGAAATTTGGAATTTAAAAGGATCTGTAATTTAAAAATGAAATTTAAACAAGTTGAATTTAAAAGTAAAACTTGGAACTAATTTTAAATCAGATTTTAAAATTAAATATAAGAAATTTCTTTGGAAAAATAATTAAAGAAATTTAATAATTGATAAAGGTCATTAACCAAGATTTTATTTGAATAATTAATTAATGTGATTAATTTAAAGGTAAATTTGTTAAGGTAATTAATTAAATGGAGAATTAAATAATTAAAGGTTAATTCTTTAAATAATTAAAGGTTAATGAATTATAATTAAAGGTTAATTAATTATTGTTGGTTAATTAATAAATGATTAAAGAATAATTAATCAAAATGATTTGTAATTTATTAATGTTAATTAACCAGGATTAGTAATTTTCGTAAGTAATTAAAACTGATTTGGATTACTCAAACAATTAACTGATCTTACTTATAGATGTTTGATATTTTATTACATGCTATGTGATGGATGGATATATTAGTTATGTGATGCGATGCTATGTTATGTTTTGTGCTTAGCTGAGATTTCTGTTTCTGTGATATACTACTATGTGAATATGAAAACCCATGGCCCGTAAAACGGCACTTGAATTTCGATGCGACAGGGAGTCGGATTCCAGTTGGTTATCCAAAACCCACATCGAATTATAATTGTGAATCTTTGTGACCGATAAATTTATTTTATCTATGAATCTGTGAATGAAGATAAGCGTTATCGATTATACCGCTTATCGATATATCTATGATGATTGATGTTGCACTATTGTGTGTAAAACCCCTGGACTACACTGTTACACACACAAATATGGATTACACGTGGAAATCGGTTAAGTCACAGATAATTTAAATTTGATGTTTTTGAAATTGAAATTTTAATTTCAATTGATTTTGTAAATGTGAAAAGCTTTTGAAATGTAATTTCAAAGATGAAATTTATTTTGAATAACTTAATTAAGTTTTGAAAATTTAAATAATTTGATTTAAACTTAAATTCAAGTTTGAAATTGAATTCTATGATTTGAAACTAGGGATTAAAGATGTTATACCCGTTATATAAGGGTTAAACTATTTTAAATGTATTGATTTGGAATGTGAATATAATTCAAGGGCTTTAACTCGTGCAAATAAAATTGGATTTTTCTGAAACGAAAACTATTTGTTTTCAAATAATAACAGCTTTCATATAAGAAGTGAACTTCCAATTTGTGTTGAAAGGTTTCAAATTTAAAATGAAATTGAAATGTTTTGAAAGGCTATGAATGAATTCTTTTTGAAAGCTATGAATTGAATCTGTTTATTTTTAACAGATTTAAAATGATGATTTATTTAAACCATTCGAAATGAAATTATTTTGAAAGCTATAAGTTGAATCTTTGTTTTAAATATTTAACGAGTTAATCCAATTAAAACGGAAATTGTTTTGAAATCTGTGAATGGATTTTTATGAAACTGGGTGAACTTTGTGAAATAAATCTTTTTGTTTAAAAGATTTGAAATGGTAATCGATTAAAACCATTTAAAAAGAAGTTGAATTATTAAGTTGTGACTTAATTGAAATCCCATATCCATATGTTTTAAATATTGCGCTCGTTATTCGGGTTAGCCGGGAAAAGACATTTGTGTCATATAACCCATTCCGAATAGTGATACAACGTATATGGATAGCATTTGAAGACCGGTGGTGAAGACCGGATATTTTCGAAAATGAAAGGACAACTCGTCGAATGTCTCTGCATCGACTGGCCTCGGTATAGAGATTTTATCACCCTTTGTGATGGGAAATCCGGATGGGATCGTGAATACCCGGAATTGCAAGGGCTTCGTAAGAAGTTCCTTCGGTTCTGTTCGAACCCGGAACATACTTGCATGGTTACATGTCTGACATTACACTTTGAGATATAAAGCCGATTTCTTTCAAATACATTTCTGTTGGTGGCGGAGAATTTATTCTCTTAGCTTAACACCCTTCTCTGAGACGTACGAGCTCAGAGGTTATGTAGTTGAAATTTATCAGCGATATACTCCCAATTTGGTAATGTGACATGCTGAGTGTTGCTGTGAAATGATCATTTGCGATATGATCATTTGTTTGATCATTTATCTTTGTGATCATTACTTTGATCATTTGTTTGACCCAAAGCATGGCTTTGTGACAAAGCGTAGCTTTGTGGACGAGACTTCGTCGGACCTCACACCCCGGAAATGGTCAAAACAGGAAAGATGCGGCAAGGTTATTAGGGGGTAGCGCCCCTTTAGTGTATGTCATTCCTTCTAGATAGAGGTGGTATCATGGTATGGAGCCTAGATACTTAACCTATGTGGTTCCTGCATTATTATTCTTATGTGGTTGTTGGAATCGAGGATCCTCGGAAAGATCGGTTACGATCGGGGGATGACATATTCGTGTCAGTAGTTACCCAGTTAGGGGTAACCCGGCCTTGTGTTGGCAGAGATCCGGTTAGGTTCTCGGGACGTCATTCCAGAGGCGTTTCCATGTGGCAATGGGAAGTTCCTTGGCCTGACCATTTGTTGGAAATCCATCTTCCAATATGAACCTTGTACGGTATTAGTTGTATAACCTGCCATTTACTTATGGTGGTCACCACTGTTTAGATGGTAGTTATAGTAGGCATAGTTCGGAATGTCTATGCTGGCTAAGATTTATATTATACTTTCGAAATGTTTTCTACACTATGCACTAATAATAATATAAAAAAGGATTTGATTTTGCGTAGTAAGCATCTTTGACTATCATAAGAAGAAATCTCCTCCAAGTCTGCGTTTGCATTGTGTGTGTGGCGGGAGGTCTTATGGTAGTTTCATTCTCCAAAAGCATTGCGAATTGACTTTAAAATCTTTTGTTGATTGTTTTAAAAGATGAACTGTTTTTGTTGCTCACACTAGTCCCATGACTAATCCGGAGTTTATTGTTTCTTTCCTAAACTCCGGATGCTCAAAATTTTCTACACGAGCAGTCTAGAGTTGGGTTTTTCAAATAGTCAGAATTAGTAGATTATCTGGAGCTAGTTCAGTCTTTGGATATGGACTGCACTTGCTTATGTTTGTGCATCATTATTGGGAGTTCAAGCTATTTCTGGATTAGCGCTTTGGAGATGGAGATTATTCGCTGCTGCTGTTATCGTTTTCTTTTCCGCTGCTATTTCTTGTATCATATCTCTGATGTATATTGATATTCATTGTATCACTCTGTTGTATCAGATATTGTATTAGATATTGTATATCAATGTATTTTTTTTTTCCGTTGTGTTATTTACTTAATTGTGTTATAAGCTCCGACGACTCGGATTTGAACGGTCGAATCTATGGCATTCGAGTACGATGTAAAGTATGGATGTCGATTTTCGAGCACGAAAATCCGCTTCGTTACAGAAACCAAGTCTCGTATACTTATCACGTTTTCGACCTTTTCATCTCGCACTATCTCTCAGTCAAGAGTGAAGCCGGTAGGTTAGAGCACTATTGCTACTAAACCCTACTCGAACATTAGTCTTAACTCTTATAGATAGACAAGAGTATACTGACCTATTTCTGCCCGGACAGTTATAACAGCCTGTCCTTACATTTTTTGATAAATACAATAATGAATGCAGCGTAAAATAACCATGTACATGAATCTGTCTCTAGGCCTCCAGCTCGTCTCCTAAAGCTCCAAAACATCGAAAATAAATCTGTAATATGCTCGGTCTGACCCGAGCATTATAATAAAAAACACCCGAGTCAGTCTAGAAAACTAGCATGAGAAAACACACCCAACTGGATTTAAAAGTTATAAAAAAAACTTTGAAATCAAAAGTATCTCGTAAGACCATGCCGCACATAAACACGAACGGGTTTTTACCTTACGATAACCAAAACATTTTCTATAAAAAATCCATTTGTATTATAATAATGTCTAAGGGTGAAAATAATAATAATCAAGTAGTCGTGATGCTTGTGAGTGTACACCACAATAATATTAGGTATACAATCAAAACTGATAAGGCACATTTGCTAATTTTGTAGGATTCCATGGAGGTGCCCTCGGAGTTTTGAGAAACGGTCCTTTTGCACAAGGATCGGAGATATCCTTCCAAAGCAGCATACATCCCTAGTGATGTATCATAGGAAAAACATAGCTAGTCTCGCTAAGACCGAGTGCATCACCCCATGCATACATAACAACTGTAAGTAACACCTAAGTGGAGCCGACTCCACCCTATGGGTTTGCCAACCCTACTAGCCATGCCTCATATCTTTGGTTTTATTCATTACCGCTGATGAGGCTACATCCGGCATTCCAGCTCATGCACCACCATCAAAATAGATCATAGAATCTCGCATGGATTCCCATAAGCCAACGGGTCTCAAAACCATACATGAATTCCAACATCTCAATGTATCATGAAACTCCTCCATAAAACCGTATATGGTTTCGGAATTGTTATAGTTTTCGAGTCATCTCTTATGAGTACACTCTTTCGCTTCTCTGGCACTCCAAAAACCAATCGTCGATTTTTCGGAATGCTCAATACCGGTTCTTTAGGAAATAATCAGACAATACATAAGAGTAGGGATCACCCTCTAACCGTTTAAGTGGATGGATTTCCTTATCATTTGTCTTAGAAGAACAAAAAGAGTTTATACTTATAGTATAGCACGACCGAGTGTAACTGTACCATATAATTCCCATGTTTCTCCTAGATATTCCCATAGTTATAATCCTTCGGTGTTAAATAGGGAATATATCTGTACCACAAAACATAAGAAGGATTACATATTTGGGCCATGGTTTGATAATCAGTTATTTAACTATCAAATAAATAAGCATTCAAACAAAGATTTCATTTCTTATGGAAATCACTAAGCCTCTTAGATTAGTCTTCTATTAAATTAAAATCATCTTTCAAATATTTATTAAAATATTCATATACTTATCTCACCGGTATAAGTATATTCACAAATCGTTTCTTTCAAAAATACTTGAAAATGTTTTAAAAATAGATATGGAAAGCACCGTTCCATATCAATCATGGATCACAGTTTACTCAATGAGTACGTCGCTGTCCCAGCGAATCCATAGTAAAATGTAGGCAATGCCTGCCCCTCGAATTACGCCATGAAAATCCATCATTTCTTTCCAAAATCTCTTTATTCATAAATATCTCAAAATCTATTTATAAAGCTTCTTTATAATTTTCCAAGTACAATTAAGAAAAACCCTTTTTATAAATCTCAAACCATTTATAAAACTTTCCCTTTTTGATCTCTAAAGCTCATTTACAAATCTCCTTTCAGAAATCATTAAAACCCAATTTCTTTTCCCTAATTCCAAAATCTCTTTCCAATTTATAAAACTTTTTATTAGATAAAACCCTTTTTTAAAATCTTTCGTTTAGAAACAATTCCCTTTAAAATAAACAGTTTATTATTTTTAACCATCTTATTATAAAACCATTTATTATCCCAAAACACCTTTTAACAAAACAAGTCCATCAACTAAACACTCGTCATAGCAAGTTAGCATTTAAAACACTCTTTATAAAATCCAAGTCCATTCATAAAACTCTATCCATGGGTCTTAGAAATATTCATAAATAAATAAAAATTATTTACTTCAGACACTATAAAAAAATTATTAACCAAAAATCATTTTAATGGATAATAATTATTTACTTCAAATACATCTTAAAAATAATGATCAATAATTTCAAAACACTATTAAATAAACAATAATAAAAACTTTACCCTTATTATAAATCGTAATAATCAATTTCCAAAATATTATTAATAAATCATTATTATTAATTTCAAGGCATATTTATTTATTATTATTTAATAATTAACTTTTCAAAATATTAGAATATTGATAAATAACTTTTAACAACATTAAATGTAAAAAATCTTTAAAACGATTGTAAATATAAATAATCTTAAAACAATATAATTAATCTTAAAATAATATAATTAATCTTAAAATAATATAAATAATCTTAAAATAATTAACTTAGAAAAGATAGAGAAAAGGGTTAGAGTAAAATATAAATTAAATCCGTTAAAACAAAATATTTCCGAAATACATTTTCGGATTTAAAATCATTCCTGTCTCAAAACCAATTCTAATTCAAATGGCAATTTATAGTATTTTTAAAATACATATTTGAGGCCAATAGCTACCAAGTGCTTAACCAATATTGATATTGATTTTCTATCACTACGGAGTTTTAAGTTTCAACATATAACAATGTCATAACCAAAAGTATCGAATCGGGTTTAATATCCAATAATTCATATGACAGGAATATTATTGAAATTAAAATCAACAATGGTGAGGAATCCCGTTGGATCTCTCTAACATATTTCCCTGCATCACAGCTCATATATATCAGCACATATATGTAAATAAATCAATAGTTGTGAGGAATCCTGTTGGATCCCTCCAACCTATCTCCCTGCATCACAAATAATATATAACATATAATATGGGTCATCCGCTAGCAGGCGGGTATATAAAAGGGTCATCCACTCTAGGGGTGGGAATATATATAAATCAATTGATAAAATAGTAAATCATCCAAACATTCAACCAACAATTTTTATCAACTATGTACTATTACTGGTTAGCCAAAAAGGTGAGTTTAACTCATCGAAATTTTTGTTGTCGTCGAAGCGCGACGTTCGATTTAGCGCAAAATTTTCTGGTAGCTCCAATCGTCACCAATTCAATTCCATATCCTAGATCTTGTCAATATGAACCAAACGCGGCTGACCGCGTTTGATTTGGACCTAAAACGAACAAGATATTTAACTTACAAGTTTTACGAAATTGAATAATATATCTATTTTATTAATTACACTCTTAAACCCTTAATTACCATCATTTAAATTATTAACTGCCTAAACTTCCTTCCCCTTCCTCTCGTACTCGAACCCAACTTAGGTGCGCTCGAAAAAATGATCGCCTCCTCCGGCCATGGGCGGCACCGCACCACAACCAATCGAATGCACCACCTCCACTTGCCCTTCGACGGCAACCCCGAACCTCTAGACGCCGCCATCGCCGAGAAACCCATCAAAATGTCGATCGATGTTTTTCTACTCCCACCATTGCCTTGCACCGCCATTAACTATGAAACTTCGCTACAACCGTGCCCACACGATTCTCCACACTCCACCTTCAGACCTCCTCCTCCATCAAATGACGACGACGCCAGAATTCCAAAAAACGAAAACCACCACTCCACGTTCAACCAAGATTTTCCACCTCCACGCCATGATATGAGGTGATCCAACCGTCTAATAAGTCGAGCTTGACGTCATCTAGGACTTTGTAGTTGGTGACTTCGCTCAAAAAAGTCGTTGATGGATCCAATGATTCTTCGCCATAGGATGAGGCCATGATTATGATTTTGATTTTCTTAAAATTTTGCCAACTTCCATTCTCTGGTTTGAACTTAATTTAAAAGGGAGAGGGTGGTATGGTGTAGTACGAGTTGAATAGTACAAAGCATGGTAGGGAATGGCAATTATATATATATATATATATATATATATATATATATTAAAAAAATATCAAGCTTCAAACGTTCAAAAATCTCGAACTCCTACCGGGATGTGCCGCCTGGCGTTCTATATGTAATACCTCTATTCTGGACACACTGGAACTATTCTCGAGACCTAATTCGATCATATACAGAAGATAGCTTTTCAACCCAATTATATTATATTAATTTTTGAAATTAATTTCTAAGCATTTTGAGCTCGCACGACTAAACGATTCGTCCGATTGAAACGAAATTTCATTAACATACAATAATTCACTATTACAGATTCAATGAAACTGGTTTTGTCGAAATCCGAGACAGTGCCCCGGAAGGATAATTCCATACGTTAATTAAAATAAATTATTACAAAAACCAAATTAATCACTTTTAAATCTAAATTAAAAGTTTAATATCTTCATTCTTATTCAAATATAATTTAAATCAACTTCCAAAATCATTTTCATTCTTATAAAATTCAAGATTTACTTTTTCTAAATAATTTCATATATTTAAATAACCATTATTATTCGATATTCAAGTTATTTAATTTATAAAATTAAATTTTCGATATTAAAATCAATTAAATATTTCTAAATTCAAATGACTAAAATTCTGGGTCGTTACATTCTTCCCCCCTTAAAAGAATTTTGTCCTCGAAATTTCTAAGGTAAGAAAAATGCTCTAAACCCATTAACTATTAAAAACCAATTAGCTGAAATAGATTACCAAATTCTTTTACGCCTTTAACTTTCAAACTCCATTTGTTAAAATTTTGTTATCACCTTTTTCTAAGTCTTAAATTTCATTCATAGATTTAACTAATACCATTCCAAGTTATAACGTAAAAATCAAATTTTAGTTACCAAAAATTTCTCAAAAATTTTCTAACGCCTTAAATTTACGGAAAATTTTGCCAGCATCTCCTTTGTGCAGCTAGATCGGAACAACTACAACTCATCTCTATGAACCCAAACCAACAAAAGAAAAAAAAAGCCAAGCGGCTCAATCAAAAAATCATCAATCAATCAAAATATAAAACATGTACCTTTTAGTCGGGCAACCAATTTTCCTTATGAAATCAAAGGCATCGAGCTAACTCTTGCTTTTATATACCCGCAACCTATTTACCAATGATGTACAATCATATTTGTTGCATTTTCAGTTGTCAACATTTGCATTACTAAAGCCCATACAATGTACATGTATCATCCGTACGCAATATCAAATTTGATCGCTCACTCGATCACACAATTTCACTTCTGAACTAATACTGTTCACGCGACCACTCTAGTGCTGACTCAGATCCAGTTCCTTGATTAGAAACCGCCATTCTCCTTGCATAGCTATATATATTATAGAGAATTCCAGAATCAATCAAAAATCCATATCCAATGTTCGTCGTTAAGAATCGAGCGAAAAATTCTAACGTGGACCGATGTAAATAATCTTGAAATTTTATACTCAAATTTGGATCAACAGTTATGCAAATAAAATAATATACGTACAACTTACGTATTTATTTCAATTGGTTTCTATTATTCAAATTCTTTTATTGACATTTATTCATAATCATTATCCACATTGCTTTATTCACATCCCTTCATTACTTAGTATATTCCTTCCAATACTAATGTCACTTAAGAACTATTCCATCAAATTTTATGTTTAACAATATTTCGCTATACTAAATTCATTTATGAACCATTTGATAAAATTTTACTTAAGTTTATAACTAACATCTTATACCACACTTCTCATGTTTATTTTCGCTCTAACATAAGTTCATATTCAATTCTATCAAATGATATTCCAAAACCAAATTCAATTTATTCATACTTAAGTTGAATTTCATTTTGTAACTCAAGTTCATATCCATTTCATAAATTCACTTCATTTGCCTTTACTTAAGTCAAATCTCACTTCAAAATTCATTTTATTAACTTAACTTAAGTTAAATTTCATTCCATAGTTCAATTTCAAATTTACTTTTCTTAACATTCATATTCAACAATTTTAAACATTGTTTCAACTTATTATTCTTCAATTTATAAGTTATAAAACTTATTTTCTCATATTTTCATAAAACTCTTGAATGAAAATTTTCAAAGTTTGAACACCATGTTCTAATTTATTTAAATCATTTGGAAATCATATATATACATAATCCCCTAGGTATATCAAATCATTCATTTGAATTTTAAAATTGAAACTATTTTTACCTAAACCAAACTACAATGGTAGCAATCCCTCTCTTGGAAACCCAAAAATGAATGTAACGACCCAAAATTTTGAACCGTTCAAATCGACAATCATCCACACATATCGGACTTGAATTGCTCAAAACAACATATTGTTAATTTATTTTTGGCAAAACTTAGCACATACAGTAAATAAATCAGTCACAGACACAGAGTTTACAACAATAAACAGTGGAAATAGATAAATAGTAGTTCATGAAGCTACTATAGAACATCAGAGTCTAAAACTAGATATAACAGAAATCTCAAATACAAAGTAGTCTCAAATACAATAACAACTGACAAGTCTTAACATAACAACTGGGAATAACTGAAATGACCGAAAGTTGAACAAATAACAGATAGATATCCAGGCGAAGCTCCAAGCTCCAAAGGTGAGTCTCAAATGTTGTGACACTCAGTCTGACCCAAGCATAAAGCAAAACACAAAACACTCGAGTCAGGATTAACATTCTTATGCAAGTAAATCAACTCAAGTGAAATGCAAATAACTTAAAGAATGTTTGGGATTCCCATCCTCTAAGGATCCGTGAAACCAAAGTCATAGTGGGCGCGATAAGGCATGTGACAAGGCATGCGAGGCAACGCCTAGGGTAGGATTCTACCGTTTTTCAGAACCGGGATGGTGGTAACGCATAGCAGCTACTACCGTCCACCTCGAGACACACTCCCAAAATCAAAGGTGCACCTAATCAAATCACAAAGTAACAGAATGGTATCGAAGAAGCATGCTCGATCGGAGGTGCGACCTCACTTGGCCCAGGTACAGCTCTTGTTTTAGCCACATCAAGTTGACTCACGGGAGTCAGGGTAGCATTACTACCTCATACAGAATCGTCGCCGAACCATCCTACTTCGTTCTGGAATCTCCACCACGTACACAATTGTTAAAGTGGTTTCAGTATTGGCAGAGAGTATGATAATATCCAATCCCGATCTCTTTAACAACCAAACGCTTATTTCACACCGTGGTCGTTTTATAGTTTCAAACAGTACATACTTCATATCAAAATATCATATCCTTTTCAAAATCATATCACTTTCGAAATCATATTCACTTTCGAAATCAGTATCCACTTTAAAATCATATTTATTTCCAAAATCTTAACCACAAAATAGGTTAAACCATTATATCAATATATTCGCATTTAAATTCATTAAATCTAAATCATAACAATTCCAACTTAAGCAGTTTAAATATTGAAAATAGTTTATATATTGAAATAGTCATAAATAAAAAAATAGTTTATATATTTAAAATAGTTATATATTAAAAATAGTTTATATTTAAAAATAGTTATATAATAAAAATAGTATATATATTAAAATAATTTATATATCAAAAATAGTTTATAATTAGAATTGTTTCTTCCAATTTCAAAAATCAATTCAAATTCTCATTAAACCATTTTAACTTATATCGATTTCAAATCCAGGTTTGAACTTCAATTTTAACCACTTTCAATTCAATAGGTTTCAAAGTTTAAATATTCAATCAATTTACAATAACTCAATTTGATAAATTTCATTTATATTTCAAAAATTCAACTTAAATTTATTTAAATTTGAAACACTTAATCAGTTTTAATAACACTTGAATAAAATCTCAAATTACAAATTTAAATCAATATTCAATTTCAATTTTATTTAATTCTAAAATATTTCCCTAATCACATTTTTATAAGCATTTAGATAAAATCTCAAATTACAAATTTAAAACAAAATTAAATATTCAAATTTTATTTAAATTTGAAAATATTCATTCAATCACCTTTAATTAAATCAGGTATAAATCATACCTTTCAAAATCTCAAAATCAATAAATTTCTAATAATTCCTTATTTATATTCAATTCTTAAACAAATTAAATTACAAATTAACTTAATTTATCTTCCCAACCTTTATTTTATTAAAGTTATTACAAATCTACTTTTAAAATAGTTATTTAAGTTTAAATAAATACTTAAACATATTATATATATACTAATTAAATTAAATTTTATTAAATTAAATATTATTATTAAATTTATTTTATATTAAATCTTATTTTATGTATTTAACAAAATAATAAAGTTATAAGTAAAATCTTAAAATTCATATTTTCAAAGCTGACTTATAAATTTAAAATTTCCAAATATACAATTTTAAAAATCAAAATTTTACACATATATAAAATAAATTTATATATTATTTTTAAAAATCAATATTTATTTAAAACCCATACATTTCCTTTCAAAACCTTAGAAATCATTTTTCAAAAATAGACCAACGGTGTCCGTATATAATTTTCTAACCTATGGCCAAGTGATACGGATATTTATCATTTCAATCCGTAATTATTTAAATATTTACGGGTATATATCATTTCAACTCGCAATCCCAAAATGCAAATTCAATGAAAATCGCTTAGGGTTGTCATTACAACCCATAACGATTTTCTCCTAATCTATAAGATCGTTCGGGTATGTATCATTTCAACCCATAGGGAATTTCTAAACTAACAGGGAACTTGCAGAGTGAGAACAAATATGATAATAATATAACATATCAACAACAGGCATATATCAGTAGTAACCAATTTTAAAATATAATATATACAGCAGGTTATGGTGTCATATGTCATAGGCAAACAACTGCAGATAATGGCATATCATATTTAACAATTAAATAACTAACAATTCAAATTTAACAGCATACTTTAGTCGTCATTTCATGTGAATCAAATTTACTAAATATAAGAATGTTAATCGTGAGTGATTGCTCACCTTTCGAGGCTAGAGAACAACGATGGCAAAGAGGATGACACGGACACACACGAATATGGAAACTCCTCAACAACACTCAGAGACTGCTGCGACAAGTTCGACGGCGGCAAGCAAAGCACAAAGTTCGATAAAATAATATATATAATATTTATTCCTTTTAAAACAATATTTAATTTAAAACACATATTTAAAAATCTTCATGTACATATATTTTAAAACCAATATCAAAATAAATCTTTATAAATATATTTAAAATCAATATTAAAACATATTAACATAATATATATATATATTACAAAATCATTACTTAATTCAAAACACATATATTTTAAAATCAAAACATACATATATTACATTTTAAAAACAAATATTTAAAAATCAATATTCTTACAAATCAATATTCTTTTAAATATCTACATAGTGAATATATCTAATTGCCCATGACAACTCCATATTGCTTACGAAGGCATGCAATGGGATGGCTTTAGAATTGCAAGCTAAAGTCCACCCAGGGTAAAAGAAATCATGATACAAAAATACAATCCAAGTGTTAAATATAAGATATGCTCACAGGAAAATATAATTTCATATACACGAAGGAAAATAAAAGCCTTACATAAGACACACTGGGAGGTTGCAAAACTGGGGCAGGAGATTTGCATGGGCAGTTGTGAGGCGGATGGTTTGGCTGACTTTGGGCAAGGCTGTGGGGTTAGAGTGGATCGGCTATCAGGTTGTGGTAGATGAGAAGGTGAGGAAGGGATAAGGGAAGGCACTATGATGGAGGGGCAGGCAGAGTGGTTAGTGGTCTGTGAGGATTTCTGGGTGAGGAAAAGTGGCACAAACGGGTTGAGATGGAGCTTGGGTCGGCAAGTTTTGAATGAAGTGGTTGCATGGCCGTGCTTCGCTACAGGGAAGGTTGAGATGCGGATCTGAGTTGGTGGACTGAGGAAAGAGGGCTTGATGTGGGTCACGAGGAGAGGCTGCTCGGTGGTGTTTCCGTGAGTGGGGAAGGGTGGACATGGCAGATATGGGTGAGCTAGCGGCGGGCTGAGATGGAAGGCCAAAGGCGGCGTTCGGTTGCACGGTGGAGGGCGGCATCAAAAGGTGGATGATGGTCACGGTCGCGTGAAGCACAGGGAGAGCAGTATTGGGTTCAAAGCAAAATTTATACAAGAATGCTTTGATTTTTTTCCTAAATGAAGAAGATAGCACGGAGAGAAGAGAATATGAGTTAAAGGACAAACAGGAGATTACAAATGAAATAGCAGTAAAAAAAATTGAAAAGGTGGAGTGGTGAAGGTCAACAACTGAAATATTAATTTCCGGTATCCATTGATTTTCACGGTGGATAACGAATGGACACAAGAAAACCAAACAGTCACAAGTACGAAACCGATACGATGAATTGTTTTGCCGATTTCATCGCTTACCAAACGCCGAATTACAAAAATGAATTACTGGGGAGGTCAGCATGACGAGATGAACAGAATGGTACACATATATCATTGATACGATCATTCTATTAAAAGTCGATATTCGCTGCCGAAAATGATGTTAAAACGCCGAAAATAAGATAAACGGGGCTATAATAGCCCAAATTCGGCGAAACGAAATATGACATCTCACTTAGAAAATAATTTACATTTTTATGATGTAAAAATATTCAGATTTCAATAATATTTTATTTTCATCAAATTAACTGATTTTAAATTGAAATAGAAAATTATACAACAGAATTAACTTTCATATTACCAATGAAAATCTGCTATTTGCTATGTTTAAATAGGCGCATACCAAACATCAAATTTTCATTGCTAAATTTAATTGTTTTATTTTGAAGAAAAAAATTCAATTAACTACGTTATAAAAATCGTTAAAATTTCTGGGTCGTTACACTCTGCCCCACTCAAAAATTTTCGTCCCCGAAAAGAAACGAGATAGGAGAATAGAAGTAACAAAAAGGAAAGACAGATTCGAAATACATAATATCAGATACAACTATTAATTAAAAACCATATAAATTTTATTTTGGACATCTTATTACTTACATCTATATTATATACTATTCAATTACATTCAAACTTTTTCCAGGTAAGTTTTATAAATGTTTCAGAGTGTAATTGAGCACTATACAAATTTACCCTTTATTCACAACATTTCTATTAAGCAAAATTTAGTTTGAACATTTTATTACTCAAGTTTCTCTTATATAACCTTCAATTACATATTCACAATCATTTTAACTTTTTGAATATTTCAGGTAAGTGATATATGTTTTAGAATGCAATTGAGTATTATACAAATTAATTTAATCCTAGTTCAACTGTTTCAAGTTATTTCAATTCCATTTCTTATCTTAAACACTCCAATTATTCAAAAAATTTGCTTCATTTCAATAATTGAAAACCATCACTTAAAATAAAACTTGAGAGTTAAATTTCCAGTTTCAATTCAAACCATTTTGAAATAAATGTGTATATATATATATTATACATCAAATCATACTCTAGAAATTCAAATCAAATCCATTTTCCAAAACAAAAGTGTAGCAAAGCTATCAAGTGGTCTCTCCACTTTGAGACTCGAAAATGAATATCGATGATGTTGCAGTCATCACCGAAATTATTTTCCAATGACAAAATAGGAGAGTACTGACTTACTTCTTTTAAAATTCTTTGGAAACAATTTCCTTTCGAAAATACCCTTAAATAGTATACTTTCCAAAACTTTGAAAACCAAATTTTGAAAAGCACCGGAAATTAAATTCTCAAATTATTAATTTAAATTCATTTCATCTGTAAATCAGATTATAAACCATGTTTTAAAGAATTTCAACTTCTTATAACATATAACAATAGTTAATGGTTGCCAAAACAATAAATGATAATCTAGTATTATCATTTCTAACAACCAATTCATTTAACTATCCAATTTCAGAAAAGTATACCTTTATATATATATAATATAATCATACATAAAATTATCTCATTTACCAATTTCGAAATCAATATTTTATCAGTTTGCTCTGTTCAAGTGTTTTGGAATTCCTATCGATAGCGTTGGCCAGAAGAATCGATTGAAACCCAAAATTCAAACTTAACAACTCAAACAACACAATATAAAACATTTTTATATTAATTACAAATACGTTCTCTCATAGGATGATGAAAGAACGGATTCAAAAACGAGGATAGAGATTCAAATTTAGAGGAACCCTAATCAAAGAGAATTCTAACTAAGATGATAGGCTCGAAAGGAAGATAAGATAGTTAGATTACAAAAGAGGAAAGATGGATGAATTTTATTAATTGCGTCGACCTTAACTTGGTCAACCGTGACTTAGAAAGACGAGAATATCATCAAAGAAAATGGGGACAAACTTGTTGAGAACATCACGGAAAACGCAATTCATGAGATCGACGAAGAAGGCAGGAGCATTGGTTAATCTAAAAGGCATGACTAACCATTCATAGAAACCATTCGTCCAAGAGGAAGGACAATAGGTCGAGCTCCAAAAATAAGATCGATGCGAAATTCAAATTCCTACTTGAGAGGAAGAAAAGTGACTTCACCAAAACATCAGGATAATCCTTGACTATCCGGGTGGAGTCAAGATCACTAAGATGAGGATCAAATGAAAAGATGAAACTGCCTGCATAATCCTTAGGCAATCGACATTCAATCATAAGAGAATTATCCTAGTCGTCTACTAGAGAAACGATTCGGGCTTTGCAAGAGATAACAGCATCAAAACCAAGGACATATAAATTTCCGGTGAATCGATGCCTGTTGTAAAGGAGTTTCACCCCTTTACAAATCATACTAAGGTTGGCGAGACAAGAAATAATTTCAAGATCAAGAAGGACACGAACAGGAAGATCATGCAAAGAGAAGGAGGAGTGGGAGAGGTCCTGGCAAAGGCACCAGAGGTCTTGCCTCTCTGCTGAGTGGGAACCAAGACAAGAACGAATTTCAGAACAAAGGGATAGTTCCAAAATTTAAAAGAAATCCTAATCAAAGAGGATCCTAACAAGAATTTCAAGCTCGAACTAAGATGATTCTGTAATTAATTTTACTCATTCTAGGGTATTACTACCCTATCTCTAATGAGTTTTTACTTCATATGCTAAGTTTTGCCTAAACCAGAGCTCCGATACCACTTGTAACGACCCGCAATTTCGAACCGTTCAAATCGACAATCATCCACACATGTCGGACTTGAATTTCTCAAAACAACAGATTTTTAATTTATATTTGGAAAAACTTAGCACATACAGTAAATAAATCAGTCATAGAATCACAGACAAAGAGTTTACAACAATAAGCAGCGGAAATAGATAAATAGTAGTTCATGAAGCTACTATAGAACATCAGAGTCTAAAACTAGATATAACAGAAATCTTAAATACAAAGTAGTCTCAAATACAACAACTAACAAGTCTGAACATAACAACTGGGAATAACTGAAATGACTAAAAGTTGAACAGATAACAGATAGATATACAGGCGAAGCTCCAAGCTCCAAAGGTGAGTCTCAAATGTTGTGACACTCAGTCTGACCAGAGCATAAAGCAAAAAACCAAACACTCGAGTCGGGATTAACATTCTTATGCAAGTAAATCAACTCAAGTGAAATGCAAATAATTTAAAGGATGTTTGGGATTTCCATCCTCTAAGGATCCGTGAAACTATTTACATACATAGTACAATACGCTATATAGATAATGTCTATAGTAAAGTAAAATATTAAAATAGCGTTAAGGCGTTACCCATATCCCTCTTAACACATTTTTATTATAATCCCGTAGTCTATACAGATACTGTAAGCTCCACCAAACCGGTGGTTTACTCAGGGAGCACTCCATAAGTACGGTACAAACCAAAGTCGTAGTGGGCAAGATAAGGCACGCGAGGCAATGCCTAGGGTAGGATTCTACCGTTTTACAGAACCGAGATGGTGGTAACGCATAGCAGCTACTACCACCCACCTCGAGACACACTCCCAAAATCAAAGGTGCACCTAATCAAATCACAAAGTAACAAAATGGTATCAAAGAAGCATTCTCGATCGGAGGTGCGACCTCACTTGGCCCAGGTATAGCTCTTGTTTTAGCCACATCAAGCTGACTCACGGGAGTCGGGGCTGCGTTATTACCTCATACGGAATTGTCGCCAAACCATCCTACTTCATTCTGGAATCTCCACCACGTACACAGTTGTTAAAGTGGTTTTCGGTATTGGCAGAGAGTATGACAATATCCGATCCCGGTCACTTTAACAAACAAACGCTTATTTCACACCGTGGTCGTTTTATAGTTTCAAACGGTCAATACTTCATATCAAAATATCATATCCATTTCAAAATCATATCACTTTCGAAATCATATTCACTTTCGAAATCATACCACTTTCGAAATCAATATCCACTTTAAAATCATATTTATTTCCAAAATCTTAACCGCAAAATAGGTTAAACCATCATATCTAAATATTCGCATTTAAATCCATTAAATCTAAATCATAACAATTCCAACTTAAGCAGTTTAAATATTGAAAATAGTTTATATATTGAAATAGTCATAAATAAAAAAATAGTTTATATATTTAAAATAGTTGTATATTAAAAATAGTTTCTATTTAAAAATAGTTATATTTTAAAAATAGTATATATATATTAAAACAGTTTATATAACAAAAATAGTTTACAATTAGAATTGTTTCTTCCAATTTCACAAATCAATTCAAATTCTCATTAAACCATTTTAACTTATATAGATTTCAAATCCAGGTTTTGAACTTCAAATTTAAACCACTTCCAATTCAATAGGTTTCAAAGTTTAAATATTCAATCAATTTACAATAACTCCATCTGATAATTTCATTTATATTTCAAAAATTCAACTTAATTTTATTTAAATTTGAAATACTTAATCAGTTTTAATAACACTTGAATAAAATCTCAAATTACAAATTTAAATCAATATTAAATATTCAATTTTATTTAATTCTAAAGTATTTCCCTAATCACATTTTTATAAGCATTTAGATAAAATCTCAAATTACAAATTTAAAACAAAATTAAATATTCAAATTTTATTTATATTTTTAAATATTCAGTTAAACACCTTTAATTAAATCAGGTATAAATAATACCTTTCAAAATCTCAAAATCAATAAGTTTCCAATCAATCCTTATTTATATTCAATTCTCAAACAAATTAAATTACAAATTAACTTAATTTATCTTCCCAACCTTTATTTTATTAAAGTTATTACAAATCTATTTTTAAAATAGTAATATAAATTTAAATAAATACTTAAACATATCATATATATACTAATTAAATTAAATTTTATTAAATTATATCTTATTCTTATTAAAATTATTTTATATTAAATCTTATTTTATATATTTAAAAAAATATTAAAACTATAAGTAAAATCTTAAAATTCATATTTTCAAAGCTAACATATAAATTTAAATTTCCAAATATATAAATTTAAAAATCTAAATTTTACACATATATAAAATAAATTTATATATTATTTTTAAAAATCAATATTTATTTAAAACCCATATATTTCCTTTCAAAACCTTGGAAATCATTTTTCAAAAATAGACCAACTGTGTCCGTATATAATTTTCTAACCTATGGTCAAGTGATACAGATATTTATCGTTTCAATCTGTAATTATTTAAATATTTACGGGTATATATCATTTCAACCCGCAATCCCAAAATGCAAATTCAATGAAAATCACTTGGGGTTGTCATTTCAACCCGTAGCGATTTTCTCATAATCTATAAGATCGTTCGGGTATGTATCATTTCAACCCATAGGGAATTTCTAAACTAACAAGGAACTTGTAGAGTGAGAACAAATATGATAATAATATAACATATCAACAACAGGCATATATCAGTAGTAACAAATTTTAAAATATAATATATACAGCAGGTTATGGTGTCATATGTCATAGGTAAACAACTGCAGATAATGGCATATCATATTTAACAATTCAAATTTAACATCATACTTCAATCGTCATTTCATGTGAATCAAATTTACTAAATATAAGAATGTTAATCGTGAGTGAATGCTCACCTTTCGAGGCTAGAGAACAACGATGGCGAAGAGGACGACACGGACACGCACATGGATACGGACACTCCTCAACAACACTCAGAGACTGCTGCGACAAGTTTGACAGCGGCAAGCAAAGCACAGAGTTCGATAAAATAAAATATATATTCCTTTTAAAAAATATTTAATTTAAAACACATATTTAAAAATCTTTATATACATATATTTTAAAACCAATATCAAAATAAATCTTTATAAATATATTTAAAATCAATATTAAAACATATTTACATAAAATATATATATATATTACAAAATCGTTACTTAATATAAAACACATATATTTTAAAATCAAAACATATATATATATATATATTACATTTTAAAAACAAATATTTAAAAATCAATATTCTTACAAATCAATATTCTTTTAAATATTTACATAGTGAATATATTTAATTGCCCGTGATAGCTCCATATTGCTCATGAAGGCATGTAATGGGATGGCTTTAGAATTGCAAGCGATAGTCCACCCAGGGCAAAAGAAATCATGATACAAAAATATATTCCAAGTGTTAAATATAAGATATGCTCACAGGAAAATATAATTTCATATACACGAAGGAAAATAAAAGCCTTACATAAGATACACTAGGAGTTGCAAAACTGGGGCAGGCGATTCGCATGGGCAGTTGTGAGGCGGATGGTTTGGCTGACGTTGGGCAAGGCTGTGGGGTTAGAGTGGATCGGCTATCAGGTTATGGTAGATGAGAAGGTAGGGAAGGGATGAGGGAAGGCACTGCGATGGAGGGGCAGGCCTCGTGGCTAGTGGTCTATGAGGATTTCTGGGCGAGGAAAGGTGGCACAAACGGGCTGAGATGGAGCTTGGGTCGGCAAGTTTAGATGGAGGCGGTTGCATGGCCGTGCTTGGCTATAGGGAAGGTTGAGATGCGGATCTGAGTTGGTGGACTGGGGAAAGAGGGCTTGATGTGGGTCATGAGGAGAGGCTGCTCGGTGGTGTCTACATGAGTGGGCAAGGGTGGACATGGAGGATATGGGTGAGCTGGCGGCGGGTTGAGATGGAAGGCCAAAGGCGGCATTCGGTTGCATGGTGTAGGGCGGCATCAAAAGGTGGCTGATGATCATGGTCGCGTGAAGCACAGGGAGAGCAGTATTGGGTTCGAAGCAAAATTTATACAAGAATGCTTTGATTTTTTTTCCTAAATGAAAAAGATAGCACAGAGAGAAGAGAATATGAGTTAAAGGACGAACCAGAGATTACAAATGATATAGCAGTAAAAAATTGAAAAGGTGGAATGGTGAAGGTCAACAACTGAAATATTAATTTCTGATGTCCATTGATTTTCACGGTGGATAACGAATGGACATAAGGAAACCAAACAGTCATAAGTACGGAACCGATACGACGATTTGTTTCACCGATTTCGTCGTTTACCGAACACTAAATTACATAAATGAATATATTGCGGATATCAGCACGACTGTGAAGATCCCGGACTCGGCCTTCGAAAATCGGCACCCGTACTTCACTTGTACTCAAAATGCCGCAGATTCAAACGCCGAATCTGGCCCTCCGGAGCTTATAACACCATTAAGTATAACAACATAGTGGAAGAAAAAGAATATATCAATATATATATATTAACATTGATACAATGACAGATACAAAATCAGGTCCAATATGATACAACAGAATGATACAACAAATATCAATATACATCAGAGATATGATACAAGAAATAGCAGCAGAAAGAATATCTCCAATAGAATGCTCCAATCCATAGCTAGCGAAAAGCAAGGTCAGTCGTCCAAGGACTGACTAGCTCCAGATAATCTACTCAACCTGAATATCTGAAAACCCAACTCTAGACTGCCCGTGTGGAAAATGGTGGGCACCCAGAGTTTAGGGTAGGAACAATAAACTCCGGATCAGTCATGGGACTGGTGTGAGCAACAAAAACAGTTTATCTTTAAAACAAACACAAAGGAATTTTAAACATTGAAACCCGCAATGCTTTTGGAAAATGAAACTACCATAAGACCTCCCGCCACACACACAATGCAAACGCAGAATTGGAGGAGATTTCTTCTTATGATAGTCAAACATGCTTACTACGCAAAATCATTGGATTATTATTATTAGTGCATAGTGGAAAACATTTTGAAAGTATAATATTAATCTTATCCAGTTAGGTACCATTATACTATGCCTACTATAGCTGCTATGTTAAATAGCAGGTTCTACAACTAATACCGTACAAGGTTCGTATTGGAAAATGGATTTGTCAACAAATGGTCATGCTAAGGAACTTCCTATGCCACGTAGGAAACGCCTCTGGCGGGATGCTCCGAGAGACAAACTGCTCTCTGCCAACAAGGCCGGGTTACCCCTGTACCAGGTAACTCACGAATATGCCATCCCCCGGTCCTTTGGGACCTTTATCCGAGCGCTCGGTATCCAACATCACACATAATAATAAAGTGTGTCCACATGAGTAAGTATCAGGGCTCCATACCATAATACCACCCTTTTCCAGAAGGAAATGACATACCCTAAAGGGCGCGACCCTCATAACCTTGTCGCAACATTCCTGTTTCGACCATTTCCGGGTTGTGAGGCCCTGACGAAGTCTCGTCCACAAAGCTACGCTTTGTCACAAAGCCATGCTTTGGGTCAACAGATGATCAAAGTAATGATCACAAAGATAAATGATCAAACAAATGATCATATCACAAATGATCAAACAATGATCATCACACAGCAACACTCAGCATGTCACATTACCAAATTGGGAATATATCGCTGATAACCTTCAACTACATAACCTCTGAGCTCGTACGTCTCAGAGAAGGGTGTTAAGCTAAAAGAATAAATTCTCCGCCACAAACAGAAATGTATTTGAAAGAAATCTGCTTTATATCTCAAAGTGTAATGTCAGACATGTAACCATACAAGTCTGTTCCGGGTTCGAACAGAACCGAAGGCACTTCCGAAGAAGCCCTTGCAATCCGGGTATTCACAATCCCGATCGGACTTCCCATCACTTAGGAAATCTCTATACCGTAGCTACTCGGTGCAGAGACAATCGATAGGTTATCCTATCGTTTTCACAAACACCCGGTCTTCAACACCGGTCTTTGAATGCTATCCATATACGACAAATCACTTATTCGGAATGGGTTATGTGACACAAAGGTCCTATCCCGGCTAAACCGAATAGTGAGCGTAATATTTAAAAACATATGGATATTGGGATTTCAATTAAGTCACAACTTAAACCCAAGCTTTCTTTTCAAATGGTTTAACAAATTACCATTTTCAAATCTTTAAACAAAAAGATTTATTTTAACAACCTTCAACGGTTTAAACAGTTTCCACACCTTAATCTTTTAAATAAAAGATTTACTCACAAATTTTCCAAATTAATTCCCATTTCAATTTGATTAACTCGTTAAATCTTTAAAATAAAGATTTAACTTATAGCTTTCAAAACAATTCCATTTCAATTTGTTTAAACAAATCATCATTTTTAAATCTCTTAAAAATAAACAGATTTAATTCATAGCTTTCAAAAAGAATTCATTCATAACTTAGAAAACCATTTTTCAATTCAAACTTGAAATTCCTTTAATTAAACTGGAATTTCTTTTCTTATATGAAAGCTTTTATCTTTTGAAAACAAACAGTTTTCATTTCAGAAAATTTGATTCATTCATACGAGTTAAGGTTCTTGGGTTAAATCCAAATTCTCAAAATTATACTTTTAAAATGGTTTAAATTCATACAAACACATTTATATCATCTTTAATCCCTAGTTTCAAATCATAGGATTCAATTTCAAACTTGAATTCAAATTTAAATCAAATATTTGAATTTCAAAACTTAATCAAGTTACTCAAAATAAATTTCATCTTTGAAATCCCATTTTAAAAGCATTTCACTTTAAACCTAAATTTCCAATTTCAAAATCAATTGAAATTAAAATTTCAATTTCAAAAACATCAAATTTAAATTATCTGTGACTTAACCGATTTCCACGTGAAATCCATATTTGTGTGTGTAAAAGTGTAGTCCAGGGGTTTTACACAGTAGTGCAATATCATACAATCATCACAGATCAAAATACAGAAATATAATTGATAAGCGGTATTAACTATCACGCTTATCGTTCATTCACAGATCACAGATATATATCACAAATAAGTAAATTACAGATCACAACATAAATCAGGATGTATCACAAAGCATCACAAATTAGGGATATCAAACAATTCACCATTCAATAGAATTCAAACATTCATAAGTAAGGTCAGTTAATTGTCTGATTAATTCAAATCAGATTAATTTCTTATGAATTTCTAATCCTGGTTAATTAACATTGATTAATTACAAATTATTTTGATTAATTATTCTTTAATCATTTATAAATTAACCATTAATAATAAATTAATTAACCTTTAATTATAAATAAATCAACCGTAATTAAAAATTGAATCAATCTTTAATCATAAAAAAATTAACCTTAATTGTTTAATTATCCTTTAATTAATTATCTTTAATTAATAAATCAACCTCCTAATT
This sequence comes from Allium fistulosum, assembly GCA_030737815.1. Lineage (NCBI taxonomy): Eukaryota > Viridiplantae > Streptophyta > Magnoliopsida > Asparagales > Amaryllidaceae > Allium > Allium fistulosum. The sequence goes on from JASFAW010000015.1 coordinate 8,670,345, forward strand.
GATCATCATTTTAATTAATTATTCTTAATTAATCAATGAGTATCCTTAATCAAAAATAAATCTTAATCACTTGATTACTTAACTTAAATCATTAGTTAATTACTTTTGATTAAGTAACTAATTACCTTAATTTAGTTAATCTTAACTAATCAGTTATCCTTTAATTATTTCTTGATTAATCAAACTTAAATTCATTAATTAATTTATCTTAATCACTTTTATTAAAACTCATTCTTAGAAGTGATTTACAACCATGGTTTGAAAAACTTTTGTTTCAATTTATCTTTTGAATTTCATTTTAGATTCAAATCAATCTAAAATTACACTTAATCATTCAAATTATTTAAACAATTTAAATTCATAAACTTTATTTTGTTTTAAGACTAAGATTCAAACTTCATTTGAATCCAACCTAACTTTGATTTAAACACCTATTTCAAATTTAAAACCCAACAAAAAAAAAATTAAACTTGTTACAGGTTAAAACATGTAGCTAGAAATTTTACCCGAGGCAATGTATATTTCCTTCGAGCATGACCCTAGAGTACTTCGAGTCAATCACTCGAAACACTCGAATTAAACTCGAGCCACCTCCCCTGTTCACAGCCAAACCAGACATCACCAACCAAACACTACACCGTGCACACGCACAACAGCCTCGGTCGATTCCGACCATCGACGATGATCTTCCCACGTCGACTGGCATCCCCAAATCCAAACCCAATCACCAGATTCCTCCATCTCAACTCGAAAACGGAATTCGAGTTTGAAATCCAAACTTGGAAACATCAAGCCCACCACCTCAAAACCTGTCATCCCCTCGCATGCAAAACTCCGACCACAATTACGTCTAGAACTCCGACCATCTACTCCCTAATACTCGCTCCACCAATCCTCTAAATCTCGTAGCACTCGACGCATCATGGAAAGAGAACGAGAAGAAAATGCAACCCCTCATTAAACTAGGGTTAAAAAAATTAAACGTGCGCCGCCTCATCCACGATGAACTTCATGTCATCACACTATTTTTCCAAGCTTCACTGATCTCTCCTCTACCCACTGGAAGAAACACGACGCCTCCGAACCTCTAGATCGATCGAGACAACTCGAAATGCTCAAAACAAACAACCTCAAACCGCTCTCTTATCTTTGATTTAAAAATTAAGATTTTTGCTTTAAAATTCATGTCAAAGCATACGAATTCAAGTTACATGCCTGAATTCGTATATTATGAAATTCGAATTTTTACTCATTTGAAACTTTACCAGTGTTCTCGATTTTTCAGGGATGATAACAGGTGGTTTAACCTTGAATAAATTTTTAATTGCAAGTATATACTATAACAAACAGCTTTTGTTTGAATCTTAAGTTCAAACAATAACTAGAAAGAGAGTAATTGATTTTTTTGAAATCAACAGTTGAGTTTATGAACTAAGAACAGAGACATTTATTTAACAACAGCCTACTTATTTTACTTCCAGCTTCCCATATACACAGATAATTATATATGCAAAACATACATATCTTAGATATACCTGCACAGATTTAAACCTTTAAATTTTAAAGAAAAATGTTACTCACAGATTCTCAAACATTGGATTCAAAGAAATGGTTTTAAAGATTAAAGTTTCTCACCCTGATCATTTTGATTTCCAGAAAATTTGGAGTTTGAAGGTTAGCTGGAAGCCTTCTTTATCTCAGCTTTTTTTCTTTGATTACTCACCGTTTCAAGTGAATGTTTGTTTGATAAATAAGTGACAACACTTCTGATTTTCTTAGTTCGTTTGAATGGAACGAAAATGGGATGAAATGTTGATATGTATAAAATAAAGTTTGCAGAAGATATTGTGTACAGGTGATAATGTTGTCTGTACAAGTGATGTTATTTTTATTGGTTTGTACAAGTATAAGCAGGGATATTTCTTTGTGTATGGGAGCTGATAGGCATTTTCGAGTTGACTTTGTTTATTTGTTGAGATGAAAGCTTTAAATGTTAATGTACTTTATGTACATATATGTTTTCTTGCTTTGTTTGATACTTGAACATACTTTCCCCTTTTTCATTCGTTTGTATGTTTGAATACACACTTGCATTTATTAACTTGTTCCAGGTTTATAATTTATTTTTCTTCCTTCTTTGGTTTGGCTGTAACAAGATTTAGATGAGATAGTGGTTTCTTGAGTAAGTTTTTGTTATATGTGTATTCTTGTTTTCTTTGATAAGCCAGTGCATGTATATATTGTGTTTCCTTTATTTTGTTCATACTTATCTTTATATAGTTGAATGTATTACATATTTACTTGTTTCATATTTTATCTTATAAAATTTGTATCTTTATTTTCAAACCATTTATATTAAGATTTAAATTCAAATCAAATATATATATATATATATATACATATACATCATTTCAAATTTACTCATATATGCTCGAACACATATATTCACCTATATACAATATTTACAATATTTTAAATTGGAAATGATTTATACCAAATTTATTTCAATTCGGGGAAACTCGCATCACTTTAATCGATTAATTTTACTATATTTATTCAAAAATACAATTAATTATTAATTTAAATTTATATAAATTTCGGGGTCGTTACAGACTTCCCCCCTTAAAAGAATTTCGTCCTCGAAATTTGCCAGGGAGACACAAAGATAGATGAAGAATATTTCATCAACTCAAACTGAATATCTATTCTGCATTTGGCTTACCAAATCAGAATATCAATGATAGATACAGGAACGAATCTATTTAACACTTCACAAAATACTCGGGTTATCCAGATCTACGAAATATACCGTGGCATCTGTTAGTTCGAAGTGATAACTAACTATTCGTAGAATATATCCGGACCCAAAGAATAGATAGATACATGGATACGATTTCAGAATTTTAGTTTAAAACTAAAGTATGCCTATCAACCATAGCAAACAAAGCAAACAATTCATCCAAACAAACAATTTTTTTTGCTTATTCCGAAGTTTATGTCCCATATTAATATCGAATTTCCTTCTTCTTCCTATTTCCTTTTTCTTTTTGGTTTACGTTTTTATTTAATCTTCAACATCCGGTGAAACTTCAAGAACATGTGATTAAATTCCCCAGGCAAACCAGCAAGAACACGAGCCATCCCAGAAACTAACTCGAAATAGTCACTTCTTCTCCCAGGCACACTCTCGAGAACCTGAACCCAAAACACTCAGACGTGCACACGATCAACTGTGCACGTGCACTCGCCACTGGCGAACTTCCGTCACCAGAGTCGATCACCCACAAGTCGACTAACGACCATCCATACGATCCCGATCCTCAACCTGAGAATTCATAGCCTAAATCTAAAACACCCCTTCCAGTCGAAACAGGAAGTCTACCCACCCGCCAGAAACCACCCCGCTCAGGCAAACTCGACCACCGAAACCCTCGGAACTTCGCCGACCCCTACGTCTACATCTCAGGCACCTTCCTTCCAGATCCGGTCAAGCTCGATCAACCAGAGGTAGTGAAAACACCTCGTTTCCCAACCCACTGCAAACCTTCAAACCTAACCCTAATTTCCTCTCGACCCATCAATCCACAAAATAGAAAAAAAAATTGATAATTTTCTCGAGATCATCAATGTTCAACCCTGCTTCGCGCAAAACTTCAATATTTATAATTGATTCGATTGACAGGAATTTGTAAAAATACAATTTTTGTTCACATACAAATTGCTGTTAAAATATCAAACTAAAAATCTTCGTTTTAGTTTTGAAAATCATGACTTGTAGTAAAAATTCAAGATTTAAACTTGAAGCTTTTTATAACAAACGAATTTATCAAAGTATTATTTAATTTACCTGTAGAACAAGTTACAGTGGTACATTCTTACAAACATAGTTTAATCAGTTCTTAAAATCTTAATCTAGTTTAAACATATTGTTTTAGTTAAAAACTTACAGATTAACAATGTTTGATGAGAATAATTTGAGTTTTTGGGAAAAATATGCAAACTGTAGTAATTTAAAACAGAGAAGCATATAGCACACAGGTTTTTCTTCAAGATCAAATCATATACAATCATATTATCAATAAATACTGAAGTGTTTTAAATTAAACTTAAAGTTTTAAATTTCTAGTTTACTCACTGAAAATGTTTAAGAAGAATGTTACTCACATTGATTTTAGGAAGAAGAACAGAGTTTGCTTTTGAATCAGGCTTGAAATTTACTTGCTGAAGCCATCACTTGATTCTTTAATCTCTGGCTTGAATTGATATTTAAGTTGAAGTTTGTTTAAGTTTTACAAGATATTGTTTACTTTAGTTTCTCCCAGCTTTGAATATGGACGAACTGATGATGAGAGGCTTGATATATAAGAAAAGAAGTGTACAGGGTAATATGATTTTACTTGTACAATTCATAGCAGAGATTTTTCTTTGTATGTTGGCTAAAAATCTTGCTTCGGTGGCTGATGCATTAATTAGTTTGTACCATATGCATTTTATTTTTTTCTTTGGCTGTACAGATATTTGAAATGGTGGTGGCTGGTATGATCTTGTTGTGGTGTCATATTAATTGCCTTGTACTTATTTTTGCAACTTGCATACTTATATATATACTAACATCTTCCTTTGTATTTGACTGTCTTCTTTTATTTGCTTGTATATAGACCTTTATATTATTTGTTTGTTCATATTTGAGGATATGGTTTTGTTTGCTTTGACTTTGGCTGATGGACATTAGCATTAGTTGTTGTGTACAAATCTATATACTTATCTTTTTGTACATAGATATTTATTATTTTTGCTTGTTATTTGAATGTATATCACTTTGTATTATAAGTGAACTTCTATTTTATTTTATTTTCCTTTTATTATTATTTTGTTTATTTTATTTACTTTGCACATATATATTATTTCTTTCCAAAGTATGATTTATAAATCCAATTCAAATAAATACACAATTTAATTTTAAAATTCGAATACAATTCAATATACATAGTCAAACTCCAAAGTCGAATTCAAATTTTATTCCAAAATTTGTTCAAAATTTATATTAACTATAAATTTAAAATTAATTCAAAATTGGGGTCGTTACAAACTTCCCCCCTTAAAAGAATTTCGTCCTCGAAATTTGCAGGCACGAAAACAACACAGAGATAGACAGATTTGATCTCCTATAATTCCTCAAATTAAAATTTCCAATTTACTTAAAATTTCAATTCCAAATTCATTAAAGTTTGAAAACGAAAAGCTGATAAGAAAACAATGAAGATACTAAGTGAGGATTTTCTACAACGATCCGTAGGGCTACCATCACATCGAAACTTCTTCTTGTAACTGGTACGAAGAAATGAAAAGAATTTGGAAACGAATCAAAAGAAATTGATAGAGAAAGATTATTTCCACTGTTGCAGGGTATTGACCATTTATAGTCGTATTCCATGTCCCCTATCTCGTCCTCTTCTTGCACTCATACTTACTATCAGTGGATAGCAAGAGAATTTACTGAGGCATACGGACAGATATCTGAGAATTACTCATTCTAGGGTATACTTCACCCTATCTCTAATGAGCTACTTAATGTGTTATACTCCTGAGCTAAAGTTCAACCTTAGCTCCGATACCAAATGTGAAGATCCCAGACTCGGCCTTCGAAAATCGGCACCCGTACTTCACTTGTACTCAAAATGCCGCAGATTCAAACGCCGAATCTAGCCCTCTGAAGCTTATAACACCATTAAGTATAACAACACAGCGGAAGAAAAAGAATATATCAATATATATATAACATTGATACAATGACAGATACAAAATCTGGTACAATATGATACAACAGAATGATACAACGGATATCAATATACATCAGAGATATGATACAAGAAATAGCAGCGGAAAGAATATCTCCAATATAATGCTCCAATCCATAGCTAGCGAAAAGCAAGGTCAGTCGTCCAAGGACTGACTAGCTCCAGATAATCTACTCAACCTGAATATCTGAAAACCCAACTCTAGACTGCCCGTGTGGAAAATGGTGGGCACCCAGAGTTTAGGAAGGGAACAATAAACTCCGGATCAGTCATGGGACTGGTGTGAGCAACAAAAACAGTTTATCTTTAAAAAAAACACAAAGGAATTTTAAACATTGAAACCCGCAATGCTTTTGGAAAATGAAACTACCATAAGACCTCCCGCCACACACACAATGCAAACGTAGAATTGGAGGAGATTTCTTCTTATGATAGTCAAACATGCTTACTACGCAAAATCATTGGATTATTATTATTAGTGCATAGTGGAAAACATTTTGAAAGTATAATATTAATCTTATCCAGCATAGGTACCATTATACTATGCCTACTATAGCTGCTATGTTAAATAGCAGGTTCTACAACTAATACCGTACAAGGTTCGTATTGGAAAATGGATTTGCCAACAAATGGTCAGGCTAAGGAACTTCCTATGCCACGTAGGAAACGCCTCTGGCGGGACGCTCCGAGAGACAAACTGCTCTCTGCCAACAAGGTCGGGTTACCCCTGTACCAGGTAACTCACGAATATGCCATTCCCCGGTCCTTTGGGACCTTTATCCGAGCGCTCGGTATCCAACATCACACATAATAATAAAGTGTGTCCACATGAGTAAGTATCAGGGCTCCATACCATAATACCACCCTTTTCCAGAAGGAAATGACATACCCTAAAGGGCGCGACCCTCATAACCTTGCCGCAACATTCCTGTTTCGACCATTTCCGGGTTGTGAGGCCCTGATGAAGTCTCGTCCACAAAGCTACGCTTTGTCACAAAGCCATGCTTTGGGTCAACAGATGATCAAAGTAATGATCACAAAGATAAATGATCAAACAAATGATCATATCACAAATGATCAAACAATGATCATCACACAGCAACACTCAGCATGTCACATTACCAAATTGGGAATATATCGCTGATAACCTTCAACTACATAACCTCTGAGCTCGTACGTCTCAGAGAAGGGTGTTAAGCTAAAAGAATAAATTCTCCGCCACAAACAGAAATGTATTTGAAAGAAATCTGCTTTATATCTCAAAGTGTAATGTCAGACATGTAACCATACAAGTCTATTCCGGGTTCGAACAGAACCGAAGGCACTTTCGAAGAAGCCCTTGCAATCCGGGTATTCACAATCCCGATCGGACTTCCCATCACTTAGGAAATCTCTATACCGTAGCTACTCGGTGCAGAGACAATCGATAGGTTATCCTATCGTTTTCACAAACACCCGGTCTTCAACACCGGTCTTTGAATGCTATCCATATACGACAAATCACTTATTCGGAATGGGTTATGTGACACAAAGGTCCTATCCCGGCTAAACCGAATAGTGAGCGTAATATTTAAAAACATATGGATATTGGGATTTCAATTAAGTCACAACTTAAACCCAAACTTTCTTTTCAAATGGTTTAACAAATTACCATTTTCAAATCTTTAAACAAAAAGATTTATTTTAACAACCTTCAACGGTTTAAACAGTTTCCACACCTTAATCTTTTAAATAAAAGATTTACTCACAAATTTTCCAAATTAATTCCCATTTCAATTTGATTAACTCGTTAAATCTTTAAAATAAAGATTTAACTTATAGCTTTCAAAACAATTCCATTTCAATTTGTTTAAACAAATCATCATTTTTAAATCTCTTAAAAATAAACAGATTTAATTCATAGCTTTCAAAAAGAATTCATTCATAACTTAGAAAACCATTTTTCAATTCAAACTTGAAATTCCTTTAATTAAACTGGAATTTCTTTTCTTATATGAAAGCTTTTATCTTTTGAAAACAAACAGTTTTCATTTCAGAAAATTTGATTCATTCATACGAGTTAAGGTTCTTGGGTTAAATCCAAATTCTCAAAATTATACTTTTAAAATGGTTTAAATTCATACAAACACATTTATATCATCTTTAATCCCTAGTTTCAAATCATAGGATTCAATTTCAAACTTGAATTCAAATTTAAATCAAATATTTGAATTTCAAAACTTAATCAAGTTACTCAAAATAAATTTCATCTTTGAAATCCCATTTCAAAAGCTTTTCACTTTAAACCCAAATTTCCAATTTCAAAATCAATTGAAATTAAAATTTCAATTTCAAAAACATCAAATTTAAATTATTTGTGACTTAACCGATTTCCACGTGAAATCCATATTTGTGTGTGTAAAAGTGTAGTCCAGGGGTTTTATACAGTAGTGCAATATCATACAATCATCACAGATCAGAATACAGAAATATAATTGATAAGCGGTATTAACTATCACGCTTATCGTTCATTCACAGATCACAGATATATATCACAGATAAGTAAATTACAGATCACAACATAAATCAGGATGTATCACAAAGCATCACAAATCAGGGATATCAAACAATTCACCATTCAATAGAATTCAAACATTCATAAGTAAGGTCAGTTAATTGTCTGATTAATTCAAATCAGATTAATTTCTTATGAATTTCTAATCCTGGTTAATTAACATTGATTAATTACAAACTATTTTGATTAATTATTCTTTAATCATTTATAAATAACCATTAATAATAAATTAATTAACCTTTAATTATAAATAAATCAACCGTAATTAAAAATTGAATCAATCTTTAATCATAAAAAAATTAACCTTAATTATTTAATTATCCTTTAATTAATTATCTTTAATTAACAAATCAACCTCCTAATTGATCATCATTTTAATTAATTATTCTTAATTAATCAATGAGTATCCTTAATAAAAAATAAATCTTAATCACTTGATTACTTAACTTAAATCATTAGTTAATTACTTTTGATTAAGTAACTAATTACCTTAATTTAGTTAATCTTAACTAATCAGTTATCCTTTAATTATTTCTTGATTAATCAAACTTAAATTCATTAATTAATTTATCTTAATCACTTTTATTAAAATTCATTCTTAGAAGTGATTTACAACCATGGTTTGAAAAACTTTTGTTTCAATTTATCTTTTGAATTTCATTTTAGATTCAAATCAATCTAAAATTTGTAACGACCCAGAATTTTGGACCATTCGCATCCATTATAAGTGTATAGGTAGACACTCATGCCGGAGTTGAATTGCTCAAAATACCGCGTTGTTAATTTAAATTTGGCAAAACTGAACATATACAGTAAATAAATAATCACAGATCACAGACACAGAGTAATAAGTGCAGCGGAAATAAAAGAGATAGTAGTTCATGAAGCTACTATATGAATATATAAAATACATCAGAGTTTACAACAGAAGAGTAATACGATACATCAGATACAAATCAGAATACATCACTGGAATCATCGAATACTGAAAGCAGAATAGATGGCTGGATCTTCAAGCAAAGCTCCAACTCCAAAGGTGAGTCTCGAAAGCTGAACCACTCAGTCTGACCCGAGCGTAAAGCAAAATACAAAACACTCGAGTCAGGATTAACATTCTTATATTAATAAATCCAACTCAAGTGAAATAGCAATTGAAATACAAGTAACTCAAAGGATGTTTGGAATAACCATCCTTTAAGGATCCGTTAAACTATCTACTAGGTAGTAATATACGCTAAGTAGATAATGTCTATCAGTAATAATAAGATATCAAAATAGCGTTAAGTCATGGCCCATTCCACCCTTAACACATTTTTATTCCCAAAAGCATATACAAGACCGTAGTTTCCCCAAAACCGGAAGTCACCAGAGGGCAATCCATATACTAAAGGTACAAATCAAAATCGTAGTGGTCGCGCATAAATGGAATACAAGTATGACAAGGCACATGAGGCAATACCCAAGGTAGTGATACTACCGTTCGCCTGATCCGGACTGGTGAGAACGCAACGCCGCAGCGCCCGCAACACCGTGAAACAACACTCCCAAAATCAAGGGTGCACCAATCGACAACAAGTATAAGTAGTTCGAAGAAGTGTGTCCACTTGAGGTAGCTAATCCTCCATTGGCCCGGCACAGCTCCTGTTTTAGTCATTTCCAATTTGACACAAGTGTCAAGGCTATCCATTATCGTTCACTTTCTTCAGTCATCACGTACATCATTCCAACCACTTCATTCTGGATCATCACTCCGCGTATAGTTATTAAAGTGGTTTTCGGTTTAGATAGAGAGTATATCCATAACCGAATTCCGGTCTCTTTAATAACCTTCGAAATTATTTCACCGATTGGTCGTTTATTTATTTCAAAACCAAATCAATTTCAATTTCAATTTCAATTCGTAAATCAACATTTCATTTGTCTTTCTAAACCCATTTCCAAAATTTACCTTTCAAAACTTCTAAATTTACCATTTCAAAATCTTACAATTCAATTTCAATTTCCTTTAAAACAATTCAAATATTGATTCAAGTTCGTATATAAGTTTCTGTCACGACCCGCCCTTCTCTCCATAGAAAGACGTATCGTGAATTAAGAAAGAAAGGGATAGAAGAAAGAACAACAACATCAGAAACTCACAGCGGAACGAATGAAATATAATATATCATATAAAATATTACATAGTATCATATACATCAGAGTTACACAACTTATACAACACATATTAGACAGTTATAAACATCTGTCTAATTCATACAACTCAAGTATCACAGATACAGACACAACATATACACAGCGGAATCATCATATATCTACACGGTGAAGCCTCCTGCTCCAAATCTCCTCCAGAATTCGTCAAAGCTAACCTGAATCCCTCGACTACTCAATACAATATTGAGTACCCAAGAGTTTAATAAAACAGAAAATAAACACTTGGGTCAGACATGGGTCTGGTGTGAGTAAACGGTTAGATTGCTTAACTTTGAAAACTTTTGAAAACAAAAGTATCACGTAAGACTCCCCACAAATAAACATGGGTAAGTTTTTACCTTACGCTAACTAAAACGTTTGATAGGAAATCTGATTGTATTATAATAGGGTCTAGGGTTTTCAAGTAAAATACAGAAATAGCTGAAATGCTTACATCTCACATTCCAACATAGTTGGGCACAACTAATACGTACGGCACTTATTGGAGTTTGGATTCCATACAATGGCAGGGCTACTGGGGTACCGCCCGTCACAGTATGTGGCCTAGATCACCGTACCGAGGAGTACGCCCGCTCCCCTGCAACACAAAGCCGGAACCATCCCTTACTGGATAATTCCGAACAAGATAACCCCGTAGTTGGCGCGACCAACCACACACTAAGCCGAATAAAAAGAAAAGGGACCTCTAGACAGGGATCTATCTTGCTCTCAGTGGGTGCTACCCACGAAACCTTGCTGCACCTCCCCTGTTTTAGCCATTCCCGGTTGATGAGGCTTGAGGTTACGATTACCTTTAATCAGAACATATCACTTAGAATGCTCATCGTCCGCCTGACGATGTGCTGAAAGCATTCAATCCATACAAGTTCGTTCCGGGTTCGAATGAAACCGAAGGCATTATCTCGTTACACTCGTTTTGGAATCACCCTCAGAGTTAACGACAATAACCCTTGCACTCTGAATCTTCATCTTCACTTGAGATTCACGACCTATTGTTAATTTGGATCGATGTGGTATTCGGGTCTCCAGACCTGGAATCCCGGTATACGGAAACCCGATCCCGGTCTCATCGAAATCCAAAACGTATCTTTTAAGGCCAAGTTGTTTAAAGGTTTAAACATTTAAACTTATATTCAGGATGATATAACAGATAGATAAATCATATTATCACAATTGATAATTCATATCAACATTCATCTCACAAAGCAGCATATATCATATATATATCAGAGTTATTCAAATCATCCAATATCAACCAATCACCCAATATCAAACATCCAGTATTAATCAATTATCTAAACAGAATTGATTAACTCTAATCAATTTAATTAACCTTTAATTAAATTAATTACTATCCTTTAATTACTTGGATTATCTTAATCCTGCTTATTATCATTAATTAATTACAAATTAATTAATTAAACATCTAAATGATCTTCCTTAATTAATCTCCTTTGATTAATTATACTTTAATTACATTCAAGTAATTATCCTTAACCATATACAGTAATATTAATTACGATCATTTAATTACAATAATTAATGATCCTTTATTTATTAATTAATTATAATTAATTATATTAATCCTCAATTAATTACAATTAATTAATCATACTTAAATTAATTACTTTTATTAATCAACCTTGATTAATTCATTAATAATTAATCCTCTAATTATTTCATTAATTTATTACCTTCTAGTTAATTAAATAATTAATCTTTAATTAACTACATTCATTAATTAACCTTAATTAACCATAAACAGTCATTAACAATTTGTAATTACTTATCTTAATTAATTACTTTTTAATTAATTATATTAATTAATTATTCTTTAATCACTTATTATTGATTAATTAATCTTAATTAATTAACCCTTAATTAATTACTTCCTTAATTAATTACTCTCTTTTATTTAATTACCTTAACTAGTAATTAATCACATTATAAATTAACCTTAATCCTCTAATTTATTAATTACTCTTTAATTAATTAACTTCAAATCAATTAAATTAATTAATCTTCCTAAAATAATTATCCTTTACTTAATTACCTTCAGTAATTAATTACTTAATTACTTCACCAATTAATTACACTTAATTAACTCCAAAGTGGTTATCTTAATAAATCGCAAATTAATTACTTAATTAATTATTTAACTTAATCATTTAAATTTAATTAAATGATTTCTTAACTTCCTATTTAAAAAATTTTAATTAAGAAAACATTATCTAAATCAAATCCTTTATATTAACCAATAACTTTTCAATGGTTAATAATTTAATTATCTTAATTATCTTTACAAATTTAATTATCTTTAATTAAATCAAAATTCTAAATTACTAAAGAAAATCCTTATCTTAATTGATTTCTAAATCTTAATTATTTAATTTATTTAAAAATAAAACACTTTAGAAATCAATCATAATTTAAAATAGTTTAAACATGCTAATAAACATATTTAAAAACTATATTTACTTTTGATTTGAAATCATATTCATTTAAAATACACTTTTAAAAACTTAGTAACATTTCTTTAGAACTAAGTTATTTTAAACTTTAAAACTTATTATATTTCATTTCCTTTAAATTCTGGAAACCTAAGTACTAAAAACCCGAGCTTCCAGCAAATCAAAAACCCGAGCAAACTACACTTCTTCCCGAACTAGCTTCGAGTCCACAAGCAAAACATCACGAGACTTTCCCGATCAACCTTCGATACACTCGCGACCTTCATCTGCTTCGAGTCGCACACGCGTAGGCTTCGACAACAACTCGAGACGCTCTCGAGTTCAACTCATCTTCCCCAACCACTATCGTACCCAGATATCCCAAACGTGCACACGTGCACACGGTGCACCTGCACCATCGCCGCCCACTCCTGATGATCGTCGCGGCTACCTCTGTTGACCACTCGAACCCCCTCGAACATGAAAACCAACCCAGATCGAAAAATACTTGATCGAATCGAAATCGAACCCAATCGACCAAATTCTGGAATTGCCATCACCGGAAATTTCCTTCTCCTCGTCGCCTCCGACCACCAGAAACGTTGAGACTCCGGCCAGGGCTTTGTCAATCATCCACGCGTTGATTCCCACCTATGCGATCGATTCCGGTCCCCTATCCATGTTGAACTTCTTCGACAAACCAGACGAACAAAACTTCACCTAAAACCCTAGTTTGCTCGAATTCGATCAATTCAGACATTGGAAAAATTCGATTGTATTTTTCCCTTTATCCACAACATTAAAGCAAGCTTCGATTACAAATTTAGCTTCAATCATTTAGTTTATCATCGGCAATTGATCAAATTGCCAAAACCTTCCATTCCCAAATTCCCAGTTGAATATCAACTTAAAAATTATGAAATGCATGTTAAAATTCATCATTTCTTATTACAAATCATATTCTATAATCACTAATTTAAATTGGCATAATTGATTCTACCCATATTTTTGATTAGCCCTGTAAATTATAAATTTTTGAGCTGAATACATGATATATATTTCTGAAACTATTTTTTTTTTTATTACAATATACTGCTATAATAATTCTTTATTCAAAGATCAAGCCTAAATTTTTGATTGCATCAGGTGATATGAAAATTGGTTTGTGTGAGCTTGAGACTGCATATCTCAGAGCAGATTTTGTTTATTCATACATATATGTTTACAGGCATTACAAACATCTCACATATACATACATGCACTCATATCCATATACTAAGAAACACAATCTAAAATCATTCATCACATGCATCATAACAACAGATTTTTAAAACTGTTTTTAAAAGAAATTTACTCACCTTTTTATTTCCAGAGAACAAAACAGAGCAGTGTTTTCCAGGCTTCTACATTTGATTTGCGAAAATGTTGAATTTGAAATCCTACTGCATGCTTTCAATTTGATGTTGAAACTGAAACTGATGTTGATTCTTGTTTGATATTAATTTCTCCTCAGGTTGATCTTTGAAACGGTTGTTTGATTTAGTTGCTTGATCCTCTTCTTAATTGTAGATTTGAATTTCAGGTTTCTGTTTTGCTTTGAGAATTTTATACGGTTTGATTTTAGTTTGAGGATTTGTTTTCAGGTTGGAATTCTTTGTTTAGAGTTTCTTGATTTTGAACTGAGAATAGAGAAGAATAGGAAAAGAAAAATGAAGAAGAAGGAATGTATGTTTCTTTTATAAATTTAGTTATGATTTATTAAAAATAAAATAAAATTTTAAATGAATGACACTTGTTAACTTGAAATGTCCCTATGCTTACAATTGTAAATATATGTTGTAATAATCTTACACATGTCCTAAGTAATTTAAATAAATTTTTATTTAATTTAAATGTTAATATAAATATTTTCATACTTACTTTATTAATAAATAACACTTATCTTAATATATGTATACATAAACTATTTTAAAGAAACATATTATAAAACAAATAAAATCTTATATATTTTTAAATCCAATTTAATTATCTTTTAAGAGATATAAATTAAAATACCAAATACCCTTTGAAAAAATATTATATTAAATTATACTTTCCAAATTATACTTTATATATATATATATATAAATTTGAAACACTTTTATTAAATTCAAACCAAAATCCCAATATATACAAATATACATATATATTTAAATAGAAATATTTTTAACACAAATTTGAGAATTATTATATTAAATTTCAATACAACTTCAAATCATAACATATACATACATATATATTACAATTTGAAAATACATCTTTTATTTAAATATAAGATTTCTATTCACAATATATATAGCAAAATATATATTATAAATAGATTAAAACTTTATTAGCTTTGAAAATAAATCTTATTAATTTTAAATCAATATTTCCAGATTAAATATTTCCAGATTATTAAATTTATATTGCGCAAAAACCCGGGATATCACATTCCTCCCCCCTTAAAATAATTTCGTCCCCGAAATTAAAAGCAAAGTTAATTTAATAATCCAACAAATATTTTAAAACAGCAAAGCATACCTATCATCCAGTAACTAACAACCATAGCACCCAATCAAACAAACAAACCTAACTAACTATTCTGATACAAATCAGGATAGATCTTCACTAACACTATCTAGAGTTTCCCAGATATAACACCGGAATACTCGCTCTACAGAATCTAACAATACCACTATAATCCAGAGCTCCTTTCTTCTCTAGATCCACTAATCTGAACAAAAATATCAGACCACACTCAAGTCCAGTTCAACTTCCAAATCCATCTGAACTGCATAACCTACAATCAACAATGAATCATACACGTACTCCCTCAGAAATACGTGAAATAGAATGGATTCCAGATATCCAAACTGGCCATTCAACCCTGTAGACAAAGAATTACTTCTCTCGAGAACACCAGAAAATTCCAAAATATTTTAGAGCTAGCTTCCAGACTTACCAAATCTTATAGTTCTTAAAATCGAGGAAAATTTTAAACAGTTTCCAATTTCCAACTCCGAATTCCAAACTCTGACTCATATCTGCATAGCTCACCAGACGATCCCGAGCTACCTCATCTCTTCCTGGTCAGCTTAACCCTTACTGATGCTTTTTGAAACAATTATGAACCAAGCACAAAATGATCTTCAAATCTGCTGAAATCCACAAACTCTTCTCCACAAGAAATAGAAGATTGAACTTCCTTCTCCCAGATTCCAGAAAATTCTATACCCACTTAGAAATTCACATAAACTTCTTGTAGAAATCTGAGGTTACTTCCTTTCTTGCACAGCTACTACCTTTGCTTTCGCTGCACAACTCTGATTTTGAAATAGATGAGAATGTCGATGAACTTGAGCACAAACTAGATCCACACACAAGCGGAAACATTGGTTATCTTAAAGACATAACCAACTTCTCAAAGAATAGACGAGTCCTCGGTCAATGGTACTGTCTTCAGCTATCCTTGGCTAGAGGAAACTCGAAACTAGAAGTAGAAGAGAAAACACAGATACTCCATAAAATTCTAAGATGCTTCACCAATCCTTCTCTAGGAACAAATCGATATAAACTAAATCTTTGACCTCTTCGATAACTTTTACTTTCTCTTGAGATGCCTCAACTCCATCCAAAAGATTACTCAAGATGAACTCTCAAACTAATCGCAAGTCACTTTTGCGATCCTACCTAGTTCGGATTCCAAAGATACTGTTCTCTCTTTACCAATTAAAACAGCCTTAAGCTTTTCCAAACAAGGTTAACCCTTCAAGAAAACATTCACCATCTTCCCGGACTGCTGATAGAAGAATCACAAAGATTCCGGTACCATCGAAGAAACGAACCACACTGCTGCTTCCAAACTCTATCTCGACAGCACACCGAACACTCCGAGCTGCACTGCTATCACAGCTAACCAAGAACTTCTAATCCAAAGGCTTCTCAAAACTAAAACCATCAACAAACCTCTCAACGAATCTCCGAGATGGCAGACATCCAAAAGAAACTCGGGCTCCAAACCAATCGCCAATAACTTACTCTTCTTAAGGGAACAATGAGACCATGTCCGAAGAACAACTAATCGACCTTAGTCCCATACTTCAAAATAGACAAAACTCTCTTACTCGATATCAAAGAATTCCTATACAGCCGAGTCTTTCCTATGGTAGACATCAACTGATAGATTCAACTCTAGAAAATCTGCTCACCCGAGCTCAACCAATTTTACATTCCAATAATGGACTCCGAATCTTGAAAAGGATTTTCTTCAGAGATCCGAGACATCCTTACTCCATACTGCCAATTTACTCGAGACGATATTGGGTTTACAGTCTCGATATATACTTCCAACCTCAAACATTCAAACTCCAACTATTGGTAATTGTGTTACACACACTACCACCTTATCTACCTTTATAACTTATATTGGAAAACCCGAACAGGTAACCCAATAAATAGGTAGAAATACATAAATATATATATTTAAAATGATATATTTTTTTTATATAGAAATTATTTCTGGGTAAAATTATTTCATCTACCTCTTTAAAACAATATTGTGTCCGTTGGCCTGGTTCAAGTGTTTAGAGATCCCTATCAATAACGTTAGCTACTCGTATTGACCAGAATCCATATACCACTCAACCGATCAATTAACACAATATAAAACCATTTTTATATAACTAACAATTACGCGCTCTCAAGATAGACACCACTTCAGAGCCTAGGTATTCACTCAACCTACTGCTCTGATACCAACTGTCACGACCCGCCCTTCTCTCCATAGAAAGACGTATCGTGAATTAAGAAAGAAAGGGATAGAAGAAGAAAAGAAAGAAAAGAAGAAAGAACAACAACATCAGAAACTCACAGCGGAACGAATGAAATATAATATATCATATAAAATATTACATAGTATCATATACATCAGAGTTACACAACTTATACAACACATATTAGACAGTTATAAACATCTGTCTAATTCATACAACTCAAGTATCACAGATACAGACACAACATATACACAGCGGAATCATCATATATCTACACGGTGAAGCCTCCTGCTCCAAATCTCCTCCAGAATTCGTCAAAGCTAACCTGAATCCCTCGACTACTCAATACAATATTGAGTACCCAAGAGTTTAATAAAACAGAAAATAAACACTTGGGTCAGACATGGGTCTGGTGTGAGTAAACGGTTAGATTGCTTAACTTTGAAAACTTTTGAAAACAAAAGTATCACGTAAGACTCCCCACAAATAAACATGGGTAAGTTTTTACCTTACGCTAACTAAAACGTTTGATAGGAAATCTGATTGTATTATAATAGGGTCTAGGGTTTTCAAGTAAAATACAGAAATAGCTGAAATGCTTACATCTCACATTCCAACATAGTTGGGCACAACTAATACGTACGGCACTTATTGGAGTTTGGATTCCATACAATGGCAGGGCTACTGGGGTACCGCCCGTCACAGTACGTGGCCTAGATCACCGTACCGAGGAGTACGCCCGCTCCCCTGCAACACAAAGCCGGAACCATCCCTTACTGGATAATTCCGAACAAGATAACCCCGTAGTTGGCGCGACCAACCACACACTAAGCCGAATAAAAAGAAAAGGGACCTCTAGACAGGGATCTATCTTGCTCTCAGTGGGTGCTACCCACGAAACCTTGCTGCACCTCCCCTGTTTTAGCCATTCCCGGTTGATGAGGCTTGAGGTTACGATTACCTTTAATCAGAACATATCACTTAGAATGCTCATCGTCCGCCTGACGATGTGCTGAAAGCATTCAATCCATACAAGTTCGTTCCGGGTTCGAATGAAACCGAAGGCATTATCTCGTTACACTCGTTTTGGAATCACCCTCAGAGTTAACGACAATAACCCTTGCACTCTGAATCTTCATCTTCACTTGAGATTCACGACCTATCGTTAATTTGGATCGATGTGGTATTCGGGTCTCCAGACCTGGAATCCCGGTATACGGAAACCCGATCCCGGTCTCATCGAAATCCAAAACGTATCTTTTAAGGCCAAGTTGTTTAAAGGTTTAAACATTTAAACTTATATTCAGGATGATATAACAGATAGATAAATCATATTATCACAATTGATAATTCATATCAACATTCATCTCACAAAGCAGCATATATCATATATATATCAGAGATATTCAAATCATCCAATATCAACCAATCACCCAATATCAAACATCCAGTATTAATCAATTATCTAAACAGAATTGATTAACTCTAATCAATTTAATTAACCTTTAATTAAATTAATTACTATCCTTTAATTACTTGGATTATCTTAATCCTGCTTATTATCATTAATTAATTACAAATTAATTAATTAAACATCTAAATGATCTTCCTTAATTAATCTCCTTTGATTAATTATACTTTAATTACATTCAAGTAATTATCCTTAACCATATATAGTAATATTAATTACTATCATTTAATTACAATAATTAATGATCCTTTATTTATTAATTAATTATAATTAATTATATTAATCCTCAATTAATTACAATTAATTAATCATACTTAAATTAATTACTTTTATTAATCAACCTTGATTAATTCATTAATAATTAATCCTCTAATTATTTCATTAATTTATTACCTTCTAGTTAATTAAATAATTAATCTTTAATTAACTACATTCATTAATTAACCTTAATTAACCATAAACAGTCATTAACAATTTGTAATTACTTATCTTAATTAATTACTTTTTAATTAATTATATTAATTAATTATTCTTTAATCACTTATTATTGATTAATTAATCTTAATTAATTAACCCTTAATTAATTACTTCCTTAATTAATTACTCTCTTTTATTTAATTACCTTAACTAGTAATTAATCACATTATAAATTAACCTTAATCCTCTAATTTATTAATTACTCTTTAATTAATTAACTTCAAATCAATTAAATTAATTAATCTTCCTAAAATAATTATCCTTTACTTAATTACCTTCAGTAATTAATTACTTAATTACTTCACCAATTAATTACACTTAATTAACTCCAAAGTGGTTATCTTAATAAATCGCAAATTAATTACTTAATTAATTATTTAACTTAATCATTTAAATTTAATTAAATGATTTCTTAACTTCCTATTTAAAAATTTTTAATTAAGAAAACATTATCTAAATCAAATCCTTTATATTAACCAATAACTTTTCAATGGTTAATAATTTAATTATCTTAATTATCTTTACAAATTTAATTATCTTTAATTAAATCAAAATTCTAAATTACTAAAGAAAATCCTTATCTTAATTGATTTCTAAATCTTAATTATTTAATTTATTTAAAAATAAAACACTTTAGAAATCAATCATAATTTAAAATAGTTTAAACATGCTAATAAACATATTTAAAAACTATATTTACTTTTGATTTGAAATCATATTCATTTAAAATACACTTTTAAAAACTTAGTAACATTTCTTTAGAACTAAGTTATTTTAAACTTTAAAACTTATTATATTTCATTTCCTTTAAATTCTGGAAACCTAAGTACTAAAAACCCGAGCTTCCAGCAAATCAAAAACCCGAGCAAACTACACTTCTTCCCGAACTAGCTTCGAGTCCACAAGCAAAACATCACGAGACTTTCCCGATCAACCTTCGATACACTCGCGACCTTCATCTGCTTCGAGTCGCACACGCGTAGGCTTCGACAACAACTCGAGACGCTCTCGAGTTCAACTCATCTTCCCCAACCACTATCGTACCCAGATATCCCAAACGTGCACACGTGCACACGGTGCACCTGCACCATCGCCGCCCACTCCTGATGATCGTCGCGGCTACCTCTGTTGACCACTCGAACCCCCTCGAACATGAAAACCAACCCAGATCGAAAAATACTTGATCGAATCGAAATCGAACCCAATCGACCAAATTCTGGAATTGCCATCACCGGAAATTTCCTTCTCCTCGTCGCCTCCGACCACCAGAAATGTTGAGACTCCGGCCAGGGCTTTGTCAATCATCCACGCGTTGATTCCCACCTATGCGATCGATTTCGGTCCCCTATCCATGTTGAACTTCTTCGACAAACCAGACGAACAAAACTTCACCTAAAACCCTAGTTTGCTCGAATTCGATCAATTCAGACATTGGAAAAATTCGATTGTATTTTTCCCTTTATCCACAACATTAAAGCAAGCTTCGATTACAAATTTAGCTTCAATCATTTAGTTTATCATCGGCAATTGATCAAATTGCCAAAACCTTCCATTCCCAAATTCCCAGTTGAATATCAACTTAAAAATTATGAAATGCATGTTAAAATTCATCATTTCTTATTACAAATCATATTCTATAATCACTAATTTAAATTGGCATAATTGATTCTACCCATATTTTTGATTAGCCCTGTAAATTATAAATTTTTGAGCTGAATACATGATATATATTTCTGAAACTATTTTTTTTTTATTACAATATACTGCTATAATAATTCTTTATTCAAAGATCAAGCCTAAATTTTTGATTGCATCAGGTGATATGAAAATTGGTTTGTGTGAGCTTGAGACTGCATATCTCAGAGCAGATTTTGTTTATTCATACATATATGTTTACAGGCATTACAAACATCTCACATATACATACATGCACTCATATCCATATACTAAGAAACACAATCTAAAATCATTCATCACATGCATCATAACAACAGATTTTTAAAACTGTTTTTAAAAGAAATTTACTCACCTTTTTATTTCCAGAGAACAAAACAGAGCAGTGTTTTCCAGGCTTCTACATTTGATTTGCGAAAATGTTGAATTTGAAATCCTACTGCATGCTTTCAATTTGATGTTGAAACTGAAACTGATGTTGATTCTTGTTTGATATTAATTTCTCCTCAGGTTGATCTTTGAAACGGTTGTTTGATTTAGTTGCTTGATCCTCTTCTTAATTGTAGATTTGAATTTCAGGTTTCTGTTTTGCTTTGAGAATTTTATACGGTTTGATTTTAGTTTGAGGATTTGTTTTCAGGTTGGAATTCTTTGTTTAGAGTTTCTTGATTTTGAACTGAGAATAGAGAAGAATAGGAAAAGAAAAATGAAGAAGAAGGAATGTATGTTTCTTTTATAAATTTAGTTATGATTTATTAAAAAGAAAATAAAATTTTAAATGAATGACACTTGTTAACTTGAAATGTCCCTATGCTTACAATTGTAAATATATGTTGTAATAATCTTACACATGTCCTAAGTAATTTAAATAAATTTTTATTTAATTTAAATGTTAATATATAGATATTTTCATACTTACTTTATTAATAAATAACACTTATCTTAATATATGTATACATAAACTATTTTAAAGAAACATATTATAAAACAAATAAAATCTTATATATTTTTAAATCCAATTTAATTATCTTTTAAGAGATATAAATTAAAATACCAAATACCCTTTGAAAAAATATTATATTAAATTATACTTTCCAAATTATACTTTATATATATATATATAAATTTGAAACACTTTTATTAAATTCAAACCAAAATCCCAATATATACAAATATACATATATATTTAAATAGAAATATTTTTAACACAAATTTGAGAATTATTATATTAAATTTCAATACAACTTCAAATCATAACATATACATACATATATATTACAATTTGAAAATACATCTTTTATTTAAACATAAGATTTCTATTCACAATATATATAGCAAAATATATATTATAAATAGATTAAAACTTTATTAGCTTTGAAAATAAATCTTATTAATTTTAAATCAATATTTCCAGATTAAATATTTCCAGATTATTAAATTTATATTGCGCAAAAACCCGGGATATCACAGTTTCATTCCGAAAATCATTTAAATCAATTTAATTTAACATTCAAATCAATTTAAACTCATTTATCGATTCCATTCAATATTCGTTAAGTTACTTTATCATTCAAAACAATTTCTATTAAATTTCCAATTCATTAAATCAATTCTTAAGTTCAACTTCATTAAATCACAACTTACAATTTTGAATTAAACTAAATTCATCCAATCAAATTCTTTACATTTCAAGTCTTACATTAATTCCAATAAATCACATTTTATTTCTTGTCAAAGAAATTCAATTTCAGTTATTTACTTTCATAAATAATTTTCCAAAACTTACTTAAATAAGAAATTCAATTTCAATAATTTACGAAGTAAAATTCACTTATTCAAAAGTTCAATTTCTCTTATCAAAGAATTCAATTCAATTTAATCATTAAATAATTCAATCTTATTTAATTATTAAATAATTCAAAACTTAATTATTAAATAATTTCAAAGTTTAATAATTTCAAACTCAATTATAATTTCAAACTTAATTATTAAATCATTTCAAAGTTTAATAATTTCAAACTTAATTATATTTTCAAACTTAATTATTAAATCATTTCAAACTTAATTCATTCATTTCTCAAATTTAACAACATTTTTCCATCAATTACATTTTTAATATTTTGTTTCAGATTATTAAATATTAACATTTTCCTTTCATCAAAATTCAAATTTCAACTTCATTTCAAACCATATTATTTATTCAAATAAAATCTTCGTTTTATTTTTAAATCCAATTTATTGACCAATCGGGTTTTATTTAATTCTCTATCCTAGGCCAAAGTTCAATTTGGGTATTTATCATTTCAACCCGATTCCAATTCAATTCAAAATCAAAACATAACAAAGGGAACTTGCAGTGTGATAACTGGGATGGTGTCAAAGTAAATAAACAAGCAATAACAACAACAATAACAATCCAATAATCAATTCAAAAATCCCGAAATAATCGTATTAATTCGCATTGTTATTTGTACGAATTAATATAATTATTTCTAGAATCTACACTATCATTTCATGTAGATTAAAGATTATTACATTACGGTTTTTCACTTGTCATCTATTTACACTTTCATACATCATCAATTTAACAACATACATTCAGTGGTTCAAAATGTAATTAAACAAATCCTACGTGTCAATAAATTCAACAGTTAAAGGGGTCATATTATACAAATGTCAGTTAATCAAATTTAACATTTAATTATCCTATATCAAGTTCAATTTCATACTATTTATCATTTTAACATTTACAATTTAACGTCCAATATAAACATCAACAATCAATCAATTATCAACCAAACTGTATTATCATTGCATAAATAATTAACAGATAATGGTGTCAGATGTCACAGGTGAACTGATACAGGTAATAGCATATAAAAATAGTGTAATTAACTAACAGCAGCATATTTCAATTGTCGTTTCAATTGAAATCAAACTTAATAAATAAAAGAACGTTAGTCGTGAGTGAGTGCTCACCTTTCGAGGCTAGAGAAATAAACAATGAAATTGGGTTACGGGGTGCAAGCACGACTTCCAAAGCAAAGCTAGAGTTGCACGATTTCGCGATCAAAGCTGATAAGATATGAATCGATGAGAATGAGTCAAATAAGCTCGATGTAGATGGAATATATATATATAAAATGTTATTATTATAATTATTTTTCCAGAATCCAATATTCAATTTGAATTACATATTTTAAAATGCCATACACATACCCCATGTAAAAACAAATAAAACATATCCTTCCAAAGTGAAAACTAATGTAAAACTTACTATGGATTAAACATATTATAACATTTAACCATATAAATACTAGTATATAAAGCTTACCCACTTTTTTTTTAAGCAATAGAGTAGTACGACTTTTTATAAAAATATACATATCAGCAAAGCATATATAATACTGTACCTTAAAAGTACGCGTATAAAATATACATACTTATATAAAATGTTAACATATGAAAGACTTTGATTCTATATGTACATACCTTTTAAACACCACTATTGTATAAACAGTATGTTATATTCACCCTTCCAAATATAACAATGTTGGACAGGCTATCCAACACTCACTAATATAGGATACATATTATACATTAATTTCAAATCTAAAAAAATAAACTACCCCCAGCAACAGCAAATATCACCTAACATTGATATGATGTGTACAGTTGTATGCAGACTACTATTATAATGTAGGCTACTCTATGAATGCATACGTTATATTTAACTGATTTTATTTTTTTCTTTTCAACCGGCTATTATGCAACATTGCAATTCATGGCTTCTGAAATCCTATATCTAATGATATATATTGCATATTATATAATGTACATTACTGACTCATATATATAAGAGAAAATGTCAGTTTCCAACCCATATGCGAACTAGTGTATATAAAACATTGTTAGTCGCAACATAAAATATATGTATACTCACGTAATAAAAATAAAAACAATAAAAATTCATATATACACGTAACCCAAAACAAATATAAAAGGGAAGGCTGCGTACTGTTAGACAGTGGTGGAGGCGAGCATGGTTGGGCCGAGACTGTTTGAGAGGCGGGGTCGCGTCAGGTGGCTGGTAGAGGAAGGCGGGGTGGAGGGGCGCTGGTTGCAAGGTATTTGGCTGAGTGATAGGTTGGAAAACATGGTGGCTTCTTTCAAAATTTCCAATATATATATGACTTGATATATATTTTTTTTCCATACGATGAACAGAGGAGAGGAGGAGCGGAGATGGCGGAGATGCACTTGGCGGCATCAGGTGGTGGGGCTTGAGTGCGCGCGACTGCTAGGCTTCGGTCGGAGGATGGTTTTTTGGGTTGCGCCCAAGGTCGAGGCGGAGATTTCGAGGTGGAGGAGAGGGTTGGACGAGGCATGGCAGATGATGTGGAGTGGGCTCATTCGCGTGTGATGTTTGAGGTTACGGGTAGAAGGAGATGATGCTGAGATTTGAAAATGGGAAACTTCGGTGGCATATCTCATATTTGCAGAATAGAATTGCAATAGTAGAAAGAAAGAAGGTGGGAGGACGCAGCTAAGTGGTAGGCAAACAACGGGAATGAATGAAAAGAACCGGTGAAATAAATTTTTATGTTGGGAATGTAAAAGCAGCTGTTTGAATTCAAGAAAAAATAATAATAGCAGGAAGCTATTGGGTTTAACACGGTGGATAGACAGGGTCAAAAATGTTCTTACAACGAGTACCGTTACTAGAATCGTTTTATTTATTTCGCTCTATACCGGGAGCCGAAACACAGGGATGAATATACCGTGGTGATCAGTACGCTGAAACGATCCAAACGGTATGCAGATATCAGTGGTACAATCGAATTTATAAAATTCGAAATTTCTACTGGTGGAAAATGCAAGAAAAACGTTGAAAAATAAGATCGACGGAGCCAAAGATGTCCGAATTTGGAAAAACGACAAACTGACATCTTGCTCAAAAGATGGTTCAGAATTTTTCTATGTAAAAATATTTAGGTTTCGGAAACATTTTATTTTCATCGCTTTTAACTGATTAAATTGAAGTGAATTTACGCGCGAAATAAACTTTCATATTTTCGGACGAAAATTTACCAGTTGTTATGTTTAACTAGACGTATTCCAAATATCAAATTTTTAATTCAAATTTTATCGTTTAAAATTTCACAAAATTTCAACTAATTACGTTATTACAACAGTTGAAATTTACGGGTCGTTACAAAATTACACTTAATCATTCAAATTATTTAAACAATTTAAATTCATAAACTTTATTTTGTTTTAAGACTAAGATTCAAACTTCATTTGAATCCAACCTAACTTTGATTTAAACACCTATTTCAAATTTAAAACCCAACAAAAAAAAATTAAACTTGTTACAGGTTAAAACCTGTAGCTAGAAATTTTACCCGAGGCAATGTATATTTCCCTCGAGCATGACCCTAGATTACTTCGAGTCAATCACTCGAAACACTCGAATTAAACTCGAGCCACCTCCCCTATTCACAGCCAAACCAGACATCACCAACCAAACACTACACCGTGCACATGCACAGCAGCCTCGGTCGATTCCGACCATCGACGATGATCTTCCCACGTCGACTGGCATCCCCAAATCCAAACCCAATCACCAGATTCCTCCATCTCAACTCGAAAATGGAATTCGAGTTTGAAATCCAAACCTGGAAACATCAAGCCCACCACCTCAAAACCTGTCATCCCCTCGCTTGCAAAACTCCGACCACCGTTACGTCTAGAACTCCGACCATCTACTCCCTAATACTCGCTCCACCAATCCTCCAAATCTCGTAGCACTCGACACATCATGGAAAGAGAACGAGAAGAAAATGCGACCCCTCATTAAACTAGGGTTAAAAAAATTAAACGTGCGCCGCCTCATCCACGATGAACTTCATGTCATCACACTATTTTTCCAAGCTTCACTGATCTCTCCTCTACCCACTGGAAGAAACACGACGCCTCCGAACCTCTAGATCGATCGAGACAACTCGAAATGCTCAAAACAAACAACCTCAAACCGCTCTCTTATCTTTGATTTAAAAATTAAGATTTTTGCTTTAAAATTCATGTCAAAGCATACGAATTCAAGTTACATGCCTGAATTCGTATATTATGAAATTCGAATTTTTACTCATTTGAAACTTTACCAGTGTTCTCGATTTTTCAGGGATGATAACAGGTGGTTTAACCTTGAATAAATTTTTAATTGCAAGTATATACTATAACAAATAGCTTTTGTTTGAATCTTAAGTTCAAACAATAACTAGAAAGAGAGTAATTGATTTTTTTGAAATCAACAGTTGAGTTTATGAACTAAGAACAGAGACATTTTTTTAACAACGGCCTACTTATTTTACTTCCAGCTTCCCATATACACAGATAATTATATATGCAAAACATACATATCTTAGATATACTTGCACAGATTTAAACCTTTAAATTTTAAAGAAAAATGTTACTCACATATTCTCAAACATTGGATTCAAAGAAATGGTTTTAAAGATTAAAGTTGCTCACCCTGATCATTTTGATTTCCAGAAAATTTGGAGTTTGAAGGTTAGCTGGAAGCCTTCTTGATCTCAGCTTTTTTTCTTTGATTGCTCACCGTTTCAAGTGGATGTTTGTTTGATAAATAAGTGACAACACTTCTGATTTTCTTAGTTCGTTTGAATGGAACGAAAATGGGATGAAATGTTGATATGTATATAAAGTTTGCAGAAGATATATTGTGTACAGGTGATAATGTTGTCTGTACAAGTGATGTTATTTTTATTGGTTTGTACAAGTATAAGCAGGGATATTTCTTTGTGTATGGGGGCTGATAGGCATTTTTGAGTTGACTTTGTTTATTTGTTGAGATGAAAGCTTTAAATGTTATTGTACTTTATGTACATATATGTTTTCTTGCTTTGTTTGATACTTGAACATACTTTCCCCTTTTTCATTCGTTTGTATGTTTGAATACACACTTGCATTTATTAACTTGTTCCAGGTTTATAATTTATTTTTCTTCCTTCTTTGGTTTGGCTGTAACAAGATTTAGATGAGATAGTGGTTTCTTGGGTAAGTTTTTGTTATATGTGTATTCTTGTTTTCTTTGATAAGCCAGTGCATGTATATATTGTGTTTCCTTTATTTTGTTCATACTTATCTTTATATAGTTGAATGTATTGCATATTTACTTGTTTCATATTTTATCTTATAAAATTTGTATCTTTATTTTCAAACCATTTATATTAAGATTTAAATTCAAATCAAATATATATATACATATATATCATTTCAAATTTACTCATATATGCTCGAACACATATATATTCACCTATATACAATATTTACAATATTTTAAATTGGAAATGATTTATACAAAATTTATTTAAATTCGAGGAAACTCGCATCACTTTAATCGATTAATTTTACTATATTTATTCAAAAATACAATTAATTATTAATTTAAATTTATATAAATTTCAGGGTCGTTACAACGACGAGACGAACAGAATGGTACACAGATATCATTGATACGATCATCCTATCGAAAGTCAATATTTGCTGCCGAAAATGCTGCTAAAACGCCGAAAATAAGATAAACGAGGCTATAACAGTCCAAATTCGACGAAAAAAAATATGACGTCTCACTCAGAAAATGATTTACATTTTTATGATGTAAAAATATTCCGATTTCAATAATATTTTATTTTCATCAAATTAATTGATTTTAAATTAAATAGAAAATTACACACCAGAATTAACTTTCATGTTTACCAATGAAAATCTGCCATTTGCTATGTTTAAATAGACGCATACCAAATATCAAATTTTCATTGCTAAATTTATTTATTTTTTATTTTAAAGAAAAAAATTCAGTTAATTACGTTATAAAAATCGTTAAAATTTCTGGGTCGTTACAATGAACGTTGATGATACTGCAGTCATCATCGAAATTATTTTCTAGCGACCAAAGTAAGTTCAGTGCTTTCTTTTCACTTTTAAATTCCATTTTAAAATATTTCCATTCAAAAACTTTTTCCAAATAATATTATCATTATCCAAAACCTTGAAAAACAAATTTCAAAATCAAAGGGATTTAAATTCTCAGCTTTTAAATCCTTTTAATTTATAAACCGCTTTTATATACCATATTTATATAATTTCACTTTGGTTATATAAAACCACTTCTTAATTGTTTATCTTATTTACATTAGAATAACAACTTTTATTAGAACAACAAACACAAATGATAATAATCAACTATTATCATTCACTAACAACCAAACACACCATAATAATTTCTGAAAAATTATTCCTTTATATATAAAATATAATCAAGGTAAAATTATTTTATATACCCAATTTCAAACAATACTATGACGAATTGCTCTGTTTAAGTGTTTAGAGACCCCTATCAACAATGTTAATTACTTATATTGACCAGAATCCATAAGCCACTCAACAAATCAATCAATACAATATAAAACATTTTTATATCATAACAAATACGCGTTCATATATACATATACTCAAACTCATTCTAGGGTGCTACTGACCCTATCTCTAATGAATACCCCACCAAAGCCAAGGTTCTCGCTTAACATTGCACTTTGATACCACGTTGTAACAACCCACTTTTCCGAACAGTTTAAGCGGACAATTAAACACACATGATCCACTCAAATTGAACAGAAAGGCGGATAGTTAGGGGAAAGAAAGAAGAAATAAAGAAGAAGAGAAGAGAAAAACTAAACAACATGGAATCTCACAGCGGAACGAATAATATATAATATACAATATATCTTTACACGAAACAAACTGTAATGTATGTATATACAGACATCAATCAGAGCATACTGACCTATTTCAACCCGAATAATTATAACAGCATGTCCTTACAATTTCTAATAAATACAGCAATGAATGCGACAGAAAATAACCATGTACGTGAATACATCTCTAGGCCTCCAGCTCATCTCCTGAAGCTCCAAAACATCCAAACTAAATCTGTAATATGCTCGGTCTGACCCGAGCATTATAACAAAATAACACCCGAGTCAGTTTGGAAAATCAGAATGAGAAAACACACCAACTGGATTTTAAAGTGATAAAAAACCTTTGAAATCAAAAGTATCTCATAAAACCACGCCACACATAAACACGGACGGGTTTTTACCTTACGATAACCAAAAAAAATTCTATAGAAAATCCATTTGTATTATAATAACGTCTAAGGGTGAAAATAATAATAATCAAGTAGCTGTGATACTTGTGAGTGTACACTACAACAAAACTAGGTATACAATCAAAACCAATAAGGCAAGTTCACTAATTATGTAGGATTCCATAGAGGTGCCCTAAGTACTTCAAGAAACGGTCCTCCTTCATAAGGATCAAAGATATCCTTCCGAAGTAGCGTACATTCCTAGTGATGTACCATAGGAAAAACATAGCCGGTCTCGCTAAGACCGAGTGCATTGCCTCATGCATGCACAACAATTTTAAGTAACGTCTAGGTGCACCCTATGGGTTTGCCAACCCTACTGGCCATGCCTCTTATCTTTGGTTTTAGTCATTACCGCTGATGAGGCTATGTCCAGCATTCCAGCTCATGTACCACCATCAAATAGATCATGGAATCCCACATGGATTCCAATACCCCAACGGGTCTCGGAACCACACATGAATTCCAACACCTCAATATATCACGAAATTGCTCAATAGAACCATATATGGTTTCGAAATGGTTACGATTTTTGAGTCATCTCTTACGAGTACACTTTTCCACTTCCTTGGCGCTCCAAAAACTAATCATCGATTTTCTGGAATGCTCAATACCGGTTCTTTAGGAAATAATCAAACAATACATAAGAGCGGGGATCACCCCCTAACCGTTTAAGTGGACGGATCTCCTCGTCATTTGTCCTAGAAGAAAAATACGAGTTTATACGTACAGTATAGTACTACCAACAGTAACTGTACCATATAATTCTCGTGTTTCTCCTAGATATTCCCATAGTTAAAATCCTTTGGTGTTAAGTATGGAATATTTCTGCACCACCAAAGTAAGAAGGATTACATATTTAGGCCATGGTTTGATAGTCGGTTATTTAACTCTCAAATAAATAAGCATTCAAAAAAAGATTTCATTTCTCATGGAAATCACAAAGCCTATTAGATTAATCTTCCATTAACTTAAAATCACCTTTCAAATATTTATTAAAATATTCATATACTTATCTCACTGGTATAAGTATGTTCACAAACCATTTCTTTCAAAAATACTTGAAAACTTTTTAAAAATAGATATGGAAAGCACCGTTCCGTATCAATCATGGATCGTAGTTTACTCAATGTTTGCGTCACGATCCCAGCAAATCCATAGTAAAATGTAGGCAATCCCCGCCCCTTGAATTATGCCATGAAAACCCACCATTTCTTTCCAAAATCTCTTTATTCACAAATATCTCAAAATCTATTTATCAAGCTTCTTTATAATTTTAGAAGTTTAATTAAGAAAAACCATTTTTATAAATCTCAAATGATTTATAAAACTTTCGCTTTTTGATCTCTAAAACCCATTTATAAATCTCCTTTCATAAATCATTAAAACCCAATCTCTTTTCCCAAATTCCAAAATTTCTTTCCAATTTATAAATCCTTTTTATAAATCCTATTTATTAGATAAAACCCTTTTTTTAAATCTTCCGTTTAAAAATAATTCCCTTTCAAATAAACAGTTTATTATTTTTAACCATCTTCTTATAAAACCATTTATTATCCCAAAACACCTTTTAATAAAACCAGTCCATCAAGTAAATACTTGTCACATAGCAAGTTACCATTTAAAACACCCTTTATAAAATCCAAGGCCATTTATAAATCTCTAACTATAGGTCTCGGAAATATTAACAAATAAATAAAAATCATTTACTTCAGACACTATAAAAAATATAATTATTAACCAAAGATCATTTAATAGATAATAATTATTTACTTCAAAAACACCTAAAAAATAATAATCAATAATTTCAAAACATTATTAAATAAACAATAATGATTAAACTTTACCCTTATTTATAAATAGTAATAGTTAATTTCCAAAACAATATTAATAAATCGTTATTATTAATTTCAAACCATATTATTTTATTTTTTAATAATGAACTTTTCAAAATATTAAAATATTGATAAATAACTTTAAACAACATTAAATGTAAAAAAAATCTTTAAAACGATATTAAATATAAATAATCTTAAAACAATATAAATAAGCTTAAAATAATATAATTAATCTTAAAATAATATAAATAATCTTAAAATAATATAAATAAACTTAAAATAATTAACTTATAAAAGACGAAAAAGGGTTAGAGTAAAATATAAATAATTCCTTTAAAAAAATATTTTCGAAATCCATTTTCAGATTTAAAATCATTTCCTATATCAAAACCAATTCCAATTCAAATGGCAATTTATAGTATTTTAAATACTAATTTGAGGCCAATCGTTATCAAACACTCAACCAATATTGATGTTGATTTTCTATCACTACGGGGTTTTAAGTTTCAACATATAGCAATGTCATAACCAAAAGTGTCGACAATCAGGTTTAATATCCAATAATTCATATGACAGGAATATTATTGAAATTAAAATCAACAATGGTGAGGAATCCCGTTGGATCCCTTCAATATGTTTCCCTACATCACAGCTCATATATATCAGCACATATATGTAAATAAATCAATAGTTGTGAGGAATCATGTTGGATCCCTCCAACTTGTCTCCCTACAACACAAACAATATATATATATTATATATAATACGGGTCATTCGCTACCAGGTGGGTATATAAAAGGGTCATCCGCTCCAGGGGTGGAAATAAATCTAAACCAACCGATAAACCGTAAATCATCCAAACATTCAACCAATGATTTTTATCAACTATATATTGTTACTGGTTAGCCAAAAAGGTGAGTTTAACTCGCCAAAATTTCTGTTGTCGCTGAAGCATTCCATTTTCATCTAAATCGAACGACATTCGATTTAGTGTGAAATTTTCTGCTAGCTCCAATCGTCACCAATTCAGTTCCATATCCTATCTTGTCAATACGAACCTAACGCGACTAATCGCGTTTGATTTGAACCTAAAACGAACAAGATATTTTATTTACAAGTTTTACGGAATTAAATAATATATCTATTTTATTAATAACACTCTTAAGCCCTTAATTACCATCATTTAAACTATTAACTGCCTAAACTTCCTTCCCCTTCCTCTCATGCTCGAACCTAACCCAGGCGCGCTCGAAAAAATGAACCCCTCCTCTACCTCCGGCCATGGCCGGCCACCGCACCATCACCAATCGAACGCCCCACTCCACTTGCCCCTCGACGGCAACCCCGAACCCCCAGACGCCGCCATCGCCGAGAAACTTACCAAAACGTCGATCGAGGTTTTCCTGCTCCCACAGCCGCCACGCACCGTCGTTGACCATGAAACTTCACCACAACCTTGCCCATACGATTCTCCACACTCCACCTTCAGACCTCCTCGCCCATCGAACGACGACGACGTCGGAATTCCAAAAAAAAATGAAACCTACCACTCCACATTTAACCTAGATTTTCCGCCTCCACGCCATGATCTGAGGTGATACAACTATCCAATAGGTCGAGCTCGATGTCTTCTATGACTTTGTAGTTGGTGACTTCGCTCGAAATTGCCATTGATGGCTCCGATGATTCTCAACCATAGGATGAGGCCATAATTTATAAAGGAGAGGGTGGTATAGTGAAGTATGGGTTAAATAGTGCAAAGCATGGGTAAGGAATGGAAATTATATAAATATTTGTATATATTTCTGTAACGACCCGGTATTTCGAACCATTCGCATCCGCACATGTCAGACTTGAATTGCTCAAAATATCATATTGTTATTTTATATTTGGAAAAACTCAGCATATACAGTAAATAAATCAATCACAGAATCACAGACACAGAGTAATATAACAATAAGCAGCGGAATAGATAAATAGTAGTTTATGAAGCTACTATATAAACAACAGAGTTTGAAATAAAATACAACAGGATATCTCCAATACAATGTGGTCTCGAATATAAACAGATGAGAAGTCTGAACAAAACAACTGGATAGCTGAAAGCTGAACAGATATAGATGGATCTTCAAGCAAAGCTCTAAAGGTGAGTCTCAAATGCTGTGACACTCAGTCTGACCCGAGTGTAAAGCAAAACACAAAACACTCAAGTCAGGATTAACATTCTTATATTAATAAATTCAACTCAAGTGAAATGTCAACTGAAATACAAGTAACTTAAAGGATGTTTGGGATTTCCATCCTCTAAGGATCCGTGGAACTATCTACTATGTAGTAATATATGCTATTATAATATGTCTATAGTAAAGTATAAGTATTAAAATAGCGTTAAGGCATTACCCATATCCCCATTAACACATTTTATATATTCTCATAGTCTATACAGTGCCGTAATTCCTCCGTAAACTAGAGGGCTATCAGAGGGCACTACATAGGTATGGTACAAACCAAACTGGTAGAAGGCGCGATAGGGCATGCGACAAGGGACTCGAGGCGATGCCAAGGTAGATAAACCGTTTGCGTATCCGGAATGGTAGTAATGCATAGCAGCTACTACCGCCTACCTCGTGACACACTCCCAAATCAAAGGGTGCACCCAATCAAATCACAAAAGCAATAGAATGGTATCGAAGAAATGTGTTTGATAAGAGGAATGGCCTCACTTGGCCCGGCGTGGCTCATGTTTTAGCCGCATCAAGCTGACTCACGGGAGTCAGGGCTACGTAAATACCATATAGAATCGTCACCAAACAATCCTACTTCATTCTGGAATCTCCACCACGTACACAGTTGTTAAAGTGGTTTTCGGTATTGGCAGAGAGTATGACAATATCTGATCCCGGTCTCTTTAACAACCAAACGCTTATTTCACACCGTGGTCATTTCATTTCAAATAGTTTATACTTCATATCAAAATATCATATTCATTTCGAAACCATACCAATTAGATATCATTATTTGCTTTATATAATATTATTTTTAGAATCGTAACACTTCAAAAATTATAACACTTTCGAAATCATAACACTTTTGAAATCATAACACTTTTGAAATCACTTTGGAAATCATAATACTTCCAACTTAAACAGTTTAGATATTGAAAATAGTATATATATTTAAAATAGTTATAAATTGAAATAGTTTATATATTAAAATAATTTATCTAATAAAAATAGTTTTCTCCAATTTCACAAGTCAATTCAAATCATCTTAAATTCCGAAATTCAATTTAAATCAATTCTAGTTTAACCATTTCAATTTAAAGGTCAAAGATTCGATTCAAATTCTCAATAAACCATTTCAATTTAAAGGTCAAAGATTCAATTCAAATTCTCAATAAACCATTTCAATTTATATCGATTTCAAATCCAAGTTTGAACTATCACTTCAATTCAAATAAGATTCAAGTTTAAATATTCAAGCATCTACAATAAAAATTTCATTCATATTTCAATATTTAACTTTAATTTTATTCAAATTTGAAAGTATTCACTTAATCATTTTAATAGCAATTTATAAAAATCCCGATTTATAAATTTAAATCATTATTAAATATCTAATCTCAATTTTATTTAAAGTTGAGAATATTCATTTAATCACTTTTTATCAATCCAGTTATAAATCATATCTTTCAAAACCTTAAAAATCAATAAGTTTAAATCAATTCTTATTCACAGTCAATTATTAACATTTTAAATTCCAAGTCAACATAATTTATCTTCCTAACCTTTATTATTAAAGTTATAAATCTATTTCTAAAATATTAATATAAATTTAAATAAATACTTAAACATATTATACATTAATTAAATTAAATTTCTATTAAATTAAATCTTATTTTATATATTTTTATGAAAATAAAATTATAAGAAAATCTTAAAATTTAAAATTTCAAACTAACTTATAAATTTAAAATTTCCAAAACATATAATTTTTAAAATCTACAATTTAGACATATATAAAAGTAACATTTATATACATTATATTTTAAAAATCAATATCTAATAAAAACCATATATTTCTTTTCAAAACTTTGGAAATCATTTTTCAAAATATAGACCAACAGTTTCCGTATATAATTTTCTATCCTATGGTCAAGTGATACGGATATTTATCATTTCAATCCGCAATTTAAATATTTACGGGTATATATCATTTCAACCCGCAATCCCAAAATTTCAAAAATCAGTGAAAATCGCTTGGGTTTATCATTTCAACCCATAACGATTTTCTCTTATTCTAAAAGATCGTTCGGGTATGTATCATTTCAACCCATAGGGAACTATCAAGGAACTGGCAGAGTGAGAACAGTAGTAAAATAACATATTATAAAATGACATAGATATCAACAACAGGCATATCATCAGTAACAAATTTAAATAACATATATAACAGGTTATGTTGTCATAAATTGCACATAATGACATGTCAGATTTAACAATTAAATTTAACAGCATATTTCACTTGTCATTTCAAGTGAAATCAAATCTACTAACTATAAGAATGTTAATCGTGAGTGATTGCTAACCTTTCGAGGCTAGAGAACAACGATGGCAAAGATGATGACACGGATACACACACGGAATAGCGACAAGCTAGGAATTGCTGCGGCAAATTGAATAATGGGAATGTAAGTCAAGATGGCACGAGATCGATGAAACAAGATATTATTACATACATGTAAATTTTCAAAAATCAATTTAAAACATATAGTTAAAGTAATATATATATATATATATATTTCTTTTCAAATCAATATTTAATCCCAACACATACAATATCTATATATAATTGAAAACCAAATTCACATATATATAAACTAATGTATATACACATATATACAAACTTACATACAAGTTATAATTTAATATCAATAGTGGTTAACATACTTTTAAAAACAATACTACTATAACATATATTCACTACAGACCTATATATAAACAACAAAATGATATAGAACTTATATAAATTCATACACGTAATATAACTTGTATAACTCATATTTTATAACAACAGACCACACAACTCTTGTACACGCTTATATAAACCTATATATATATATAAGTAAACAGATTATATATAACTTGTACACACTTATATATATATACAGATTGTGAACCAGATTTTTATACACTGATAAACAATAAAATTTTGAAAACATATATATATATATATATATACTTTGCTATATAAAGATATATATTTCTAAGAAAACATATTAAAACTATGATGTAGCCATGCTAAAGATATATACATACTTTTTAAATTTTCATATACATCAACGTACGCTTATATGTGTAATCTTTGAATACTTTCCAAAAGCAAAACATAAAGCAAGAAAATGAGCAGGTAACAAACTATCATGCCAACATACACAACTTATATATGTAATATATATTGAAATCAATATAAACTTACTATGTATATATAAACCCATATAAAACTCATATATACTTATGTATACAGCACAGACAAATCATAACTTATATAACATATAAACTGAGATGAACATATTATATAAAATCTTAGTTTAGTTTTATATATATAAGCAGATAACTATCTATATATTTATATATCTATACCGTTTAGAAATCAATACTTTAATAAACAAATATCACCTTTCAAAATTTACCTGATATATACACACAAACATATCAGTGTAATTATATATATGTGTGGCAAAACATAGATAATGCTTCTTCTAAATTATAATATATATATTATAAACTTATAAAATATATATACCTATACAGAGAAAAAGGGAAGGAGGCTGTCAAGTTGAGAAATAAGGCCGCGGCTGTTAGAGAGACCGAGGCGCTGGGTAGGAGCAGCAGGGAGGGTGGCCGTGCTGGGCTTCTATGCGGCGAACAGAGGGAGGAGCACTGCATGGGTTTCGGGGTTGGGGTGTGGCCGTGGGCGAACTGGTGGAAAATGTGGAGGGAGAAGAGGCCAAGGGGGAAAGGTCAGAGGCTTGGCGAATGGAGGAGGAGGCAGGGAAGAGAGGGAGAGAGGAAATGGAGGAGCTTCGGTGCTGTGCGAGGGGAGGATGGCCGAAGTGGAAGCTTGGGGTTGGGAGAACGAATGATTTGAAAAAATGAGATGATCTGGCTTCATGGCTTCACAAGTTAAATAAGCTATGTATATTATATTTTATATCAGAGCAATCGAATAGAGCTAAGATGAGAAAGAAACGATGGGACCAACCAAAATAAAAGCAACGGGTGAAATGGTAAGAGCCATGGGTTGAATTCTGTGAATTATTAATTGTTAGTGGCCACTGGTTATACAATGGAATATGAAAGAGTATGGGAAGCTAAAAGGTCCAAACGCGGAACCGAGATGGCAATCGTTCCGTAAATTTCGCCGTCTCTCGGACTCCGAAATGCACAAACGAATATACTACGGAGATCAGCACGACAAGACGATCAAAACGATATACAGATATCAATGGTACGATCATCCTATCAAAAGTCGATATTCGGTACCGAAAATGCTGCTAAAACGCCGGAACTAAGATAAACGGAGCAATAGCAGTCAAAATTTGGAGAAAGGAAATATGACGTCTCACTCAGAAGATGATAAACATTTTTATTATATAAAAATATTCAGGTTTGGAAAATATTATATTATCATCTAATATTAACTGATTTAAAATTTAAATAAAATTACACAAGAAAATAAACTTCCATATTTTCTGATGAAAATTTACCATTTGCTATGTTTATATAGACGTATTCCAAATATCAAATTTTTATTCCAATATTTTATTATTTAAAATTTCATGAAAATTCAGTTAAATACGTTACTAAAATCATTAAAATTTACGGGTCGTTACACTCTCCCCCACTCAAAACTTTTCATCCCCGAAAAGGAAGGAGGTAAGAGAATAGAAACAACCAGAAAGAAAAATAGATTTGAAATATAAAATAAAACAATTAATTTAAAACCATATAAATTTCATTTATTTTAAAATTGTCTTATATTTAATTAATTGATTTAAATTCATTTGATTTTACTTAAGTTAATTTCATTTAAAAATTCAATCTTAACTATTCCTAAATTCATTTTTATTTATTCATTATCCTATTATTCAATTACATATTCAACTTCTGAATAATTTAGGTAAGTCATATATGTTGGAATGAAAATTGAGTATTGTACAAGTAAAAATTTCCTAATTCAATTATTTCAAATTTTAAATATTTATTCAAAATTTTGGTTTCATTTTATAATTGAAATCATCCCTTAACAAAATATCATTTTTGATATCCTATTACTTATAGCATAGTGTATACTATCCAATTACATTCTAATTACATTTAAACTTTCTAGGTAAGTTATATTAATGTTTCTGAGTGTAATTAAACACTATACAAATTTTCTTTTATTTAAACATTTATATTAAGCCATATTTTGGTTTGAACAATTTATTACTTAAGTTTTCTTCTTGTACAACCCTTTATTATACCCTAACATTTCAACTTTTTGAATATTTTAGGCAAGTTATATGTATTAGAATGCAATTTAGTATTATACAAATAAGTTTTTATTCAAATTCAACTATTTCAAGTTGGTTAAATTTCATTTATCATTTTAGATATTCCACTTATTCAAAAATTGCACTTTATTTCAATAATTGAAACCATTTCTTAATATAAAACTTAAGGTTCAAATTTTCGGTTTCACTTCAAACTATTTTGAAATAATTATGTACATATATATTTTATAAATCAATTTATACACAAGAAATTCAAACAAAATTCATTGTACAAAACAAAAGTGTAGCAAAGCTGCTACGTGGTCTCTCCACTTCGAGACTCGAAAATGAATGTTGATGATGCTGCAGTCATCACCGAAAATTATTTTCCAGTGACAAATGAGGAGAGTACTAATTTACTTCATTAAAAATTCTTTGAAAACAATTTCCATTCAATAATACTTCAAATAATTTATTTTCAAAACTTTTGAAACCAAATTTTGAAGAGCACTAGAAGTTTTAATTCTCAAATTCTTAAATTAGATTCATTTCATTTGCAAGTCAGTTTTATAAACTATATTTTATAAAATTATACAACAATAGTTAATGGTTTGGGAATATTGACAAAACAATAAATGATAATATAATATTATTATTTCTAACGACCAATTCAATTTAACTATTTTATTTCAGAAAATTATACCTTTATATATAATATAATCATACACAGAATTTATATCATTTACCAATTTTGAAATAATATTGTGTCAGTTTGCTCAGTTCAAGTGTTTTGGAATTCCTATCGATAGCGTTGATCAGACGAATCGATTGAAACCCAAAATTCAAACTAAACAACTCAACACAACATAAAACATTTTTATATTAATTTCAAATACACTCCCTCCCTCGATGATTCAAGGATGGATTTCAAAACAAGGATAGAGATTCAAATTTAGATGAATCCTAGTCAAAGAAAATTCTAACCACGAAGATGGACTCGAAAGGAAGATAAAATAACTAAATTACAAAAGGAGAAATGGATAGACTTATATTGATCGCAGCGACCTTAACCGGGTCAACCGAGATTCCAGGAATAAGATCGATGTGGAAATTCAATTTCCCGCTTGAAGGGAAGAGAAGTGACTTCACTCAATATCAGGATAATCTATAATTATCGGAGTGGAGTCAAGATTACTAGGTTGAGCATCAAACGAAAGATAAAAATGCCTGCTAAATCCTGAGGCAACCGAAATTCAATAAGAAGAGAATTACCCGGGTTGTCCACTAAGAGATGATTTGGGCTTTGCAAGAAATAACAGCATCGTACACCGAGGAAATAGAAATCTCCAGTGAATCGACGCCTGTTGTAAAGGAGTTTCACCCCTTTACAAATCATATTTAAGTTGGCGGGACCGCCGATGGGATTAGTCACACAAAGGATGAAGTTGACAGCTGAGGTTGCAGCTATGGGATGCTCCAGTTTCAAGAAGAACACAGAAAGAATGATAAGAATGGATTTCAGAACAAAGGGGAGAGTTCCAGAGTTCGAAAGAAATTTGAATCAAAGAGAAAGAAATTCAAGATCGAACGAAGGTGATTCTGTAATTAAATTTACTCTATATGCAAAGTTTTGCCTAAACCAGAGCTCTGATACCAACTGTAACGACCCGGTATTTCGAACCATTCGCATCCGCACATGTCAGACTTGAATTGCTCAAAATATCAGATTGTTATTTTATATTTGGCAAAACTCAGCATATACAGTAAATAAATCAATCACAGAATCACAGACACAGAGTAGTATAACAATAAGCAGCGGAATAAATAAATAGTAGTTCATGAAGCTACTATATAAACAACAGAGTTTGAAATAAAAAACAATAGGATATCTCCAATACAATGTAGTTTCGAATATAAACAGATGACAAGTCTGAACAAAACAACTAGATAGCTGAAAGATGAACAGATATAGATGGATCTTCAAGCAAAGCTCCAAAGCTCCAAAGGTGAGTCTCAAATGCTATGACACTCAGTCTGACCCGAGAGTAAAGCAAAACACAAAACACTCGAGTCAGGATTAATATTCTTATATTAATAAATTCAACTCAAGTGAAATGTCAACTGAAATACAAGTAACTTAAAGGATGTTTGGGATTTCCATCTTCTAAGGATCCATGGAACTATCTACTATGTAGTAATATACGCTATTATAATATGTCTATAGTAAAGTAAAAGTATTAAAATAGCATTAAGGCGTTACCCATATCCCCCTTAACACATTTTATATATTCTCATAGTCTATACAGTACCGTAATTCCTCCGTAAACTGGAGGGCTATCAGAGGGCACTCCATTGGTGTGGTACAAACCAAACTCTTAGAAGGCGCGATAGGGCATGCGACAAGGCACTCGAGGCGATGCCAGAGTAGATATACCTTTTGCGTATCCGGACTGGTAGTAATGCATAGCAGCTACCACCGCCCACCTCGTGACACACTCCCAAATCAAGGGGTGCACCCAATCAAATCACAAAAGCAATAGAATGGTATCGAAGAAATGTGTCTGATAGGAGGAATGGCCTCACTTGGCCCGGCGTGGCTCATGTTTTAGCCGCATCAAGCTGACTCACGGGAGTCACGGCTACGTAAATACCATATAGAATCGTCACCAAACCATCCTACTTCATTTTGGAATCTCCACCACGTACACAGTTGTTAAAGTGGTTTTCGGTATTAGCAAAGAGTATGACAATATCTGATCCCGGTCTCTTTAACAACCAAACGCTTATTTCACACCGTGGTCATTTCATTTCAAATAGTTTATACTTCATATCAAAATATCATATTCATTTCGAAACCATACCAATTAGATATCATTATTCGCTTTATATAATATTATTTTCAGAATCGTAACACTTCAAAAATTATAACACTTTCGAAATCATAACACTTTTGGAATCATAACACTTTTGAAATCATAACACTTTGGAAATCATAACACTTTGGAAATCATAATACTTCCAACTTAAACAGTTAGGTATTGAAAATAGTATATATATTTAAAATAATTAAAAATTGAAATAGTTTATATATTAAAATAATTTATCTATTAAAAATAGTTTTCTCCAATTTCACAAGTCAATTCAAATCATCTTAAATTCCGAAATTCAATTTAAATCAATTCTAGTTTAACCATTTCAATTTAAAGGTCAAAGATTCAATTCAAATTCTCAATAAACTATTTCAATTTAAAGGTCAAAGATTCAATTCAAATTCTCAATAAACCATTTTAATTTATATCGATTTCAAATCCAAGTTTGAACTATCACTTCAATTCAAATAAGATTCAAGTTTAAATATTCAAGCATCTATAATAAAAATTTCATTCATATTTCAACATTTAACTTTAATTTTATTCAAATTGGAAAGTATTCACTTAATCATTTTAACAGCAATTTATAAAAATCCCGATTTAAAATTTAAACCAATATTAAATATCTAATCTCAATTTTATTTAAAGTTGAGAATATTCATTTAATCACTTTTTATCAATCCAGTTATAAATCGTATCTTTCAAAACCTCAAAAATAAATCAGTTAAATCAATTCTTATTCATAGTCAATTATTAACATTTTAA
Organism: Allium fistulosum; assembly: GCA_030737815.1. Lineage (NCBI taxonomy): Eukaryota > Viridiplantae > Streptophyta > Magnoliopsida > Asparagales > Amaryllidaceae > Allium > Allium fistulosum. Next base: position 8,714,015 of record JASFAW010000015.1, read on the forward strand.
ATTCCAAGTCAACATTAATTTATCTTCCTAACCTTTATTATCAAAGTTATAAAATCTAATTTTAAAATATTAATATAAATTTAAATAAATACTTAAACAAATTATACATTAATTAAATTATATTTTTATTAAATTAAATCTTATTTATATATTTTTATGAAAATAAAATTATAAGAAAATCTTAAAATTTAAAATTTCAAACTGACTTATAAATTTAAAATTTCCAAAACATATAATTTTTAAAATCTACAATTTAGACATATACAAAAGTAACATTTATATACATTATCTTTTAAAAATCAATATCTAATAAAAACCATATATTTCTTTTCAAAACTTTGGAAATCACTTTTCAAAATATAGACCAACGGTGCCCGTATATAATTTTCTATCCTATGGTCAACTAATACAGATATTTATCATTTCAATCCGCAATTTAAATATTTACGGGTATATATCATTTCAACCCGCAATCCCAAACTTTCAAAAATCAGTGAAAATCGCTAGGGTTTATCATTTCAACCCATAACGATTTTCCCCTATTCTACAAGATCGTTCGGGTATGTATCATTTCAACCCATAGGGAACTATTAGGGAACTGGCAGAGTGAGAACAGTAGTATAATAACATATTATAAAATGACATAGATATCAACAACATGCATATCATTAGTAACAAATTTAAATACCATATATAACAGGTTATGGTGTCATAAATTTCACATAGTGACAAATCAGATTTAACAATTAAATAATTAACAATTCAAATTTAACAGCATGTTTCACTTGTCATTTCAAGTGAAATCAAATCTACTAACTATAAGAATGTTAATCCTTAGTGATTTCTCACCTTTCGAGGCTAGAGAACAATGATGGCAAAGATGATGACATGGACACAGATACGCACACGGAACAGCGACAAGCTAGGAATTGCTGCGACAAATTGGATAATGGGAATGTAAGTCAAGGTGGCACGAGATCGATGAAACAAGATATTATTACATATATGTAAATTTTCAAAAATCAATTTAAAACATATAGTTAAAATAAAATATATATATTTCTTTTCAAATCAATATTTAATCCCAACACATACAATATCTATATATAATTGAAAACCAAATTCACATATATATAAACTAATGTATATACACATATATACAAACTTACATACATGTTATAATTTAATATCAATAGTGGTTAACATACTTTTAAAATCAATACTACTATAACATATATTCACTACAAACCTATATATAAACAACAAAATGATATAGAACTTATATAAATTCATACACGTAATATAACTTGTATAACTTATATTTTATAACAACAGACCACACAACTCTTGTACACGCTTATATAAACCTATATATATATAAGTAAACAGATTATATATAACCTGTACACACTTATATATATACAGATTATGAACCAGATTTTTATACACTGATAAGCAATAAAATTTTGAAAACATATATATATATACACTTTGCTATATAAAGATATATATTTCTAAGAAAACATATTAAAATTATGTTGTAGCCATGCTAAAGATATATACATACTTTTTAAAATTTCATATACATCAACGTACGCTTATATGTGTAATCTTTGAATACTTTCCAAAAGCAAAACATAAAGCATGAAAATGAGCAGGTAACAAACTATCATGTCAGCATACACAACTTATATATGTAGTATATATTAAAATCAATATAAACTTACTATATATATAAACCCATATAAAACTCGTATATACTTATGTATACATCACAAACAAATCATAACTTATATAACATATAAACTGAGATGAACATATTATATAAAATCTTAGTTTAGTTTTATATATATAAGGAGATAACTATCTATATATTTACATATCTATACCATTTAGAAATCAATACTTTAATAAACAAATATCACCTTTCAAAATTTACCTGATATATACACGCAAATATATCACTGTAATTATATAGATATATATATGTGCTGTAAAACATAGATAATGCTTCTTCTAAAATATAATATATATACTATAAACTAATAATATATATATATATATACCTATACAAAGAGAAAGGGAAGGAGGCTGTCAAGTTGAGAAATAAGGCCACGGCTGTCACAGAGACCGAGGCACTAGGGAGTAGCAGAAGAAGAGGGTGGTCGTGCTGGGCTTCTATGCAGCGAACAGAGGGAGGAGCACCGCATGGGTTTCGGGGTTGGGGTGTGGCGAGCTGGGTTTGGGTGGAAGCTCGGTCAAAGGAAAGGGGAGAGGAAGTGAAGGGTGTGGCCGTGGGCGAACTGGTGGAAAATGTGGAGGGAGAAGAGGCCAAGGGGGAAAGGTCGGAGGCTTGGCGAATGGAGGAGGAGGCAGGGAAGAGAGGGAGAGAGGAAATGGAGGAGCTTCGGTGCTGCGCGAGGGGAGGATGGCCGAAGTGGAAGCTTGGGGTTGGGAGAACGAATGATTTGAAAAAATGAGATGATCTGGCTTCATGGCTTCATAGGTTAAATAAGCTATGCATATTATATTTTAAATCAGAGCAATCGAACCGAGCTAAGATGAGAAAGAAACGAAGGGACCAACCAAAATAAAAGCAACGGGTGGAATGGTAAGAGCCAGTGGTTAAATTCTGTGAATTATTAATTGTTAGTGGCCAATGGTTATACGATGGAATATGACAGAGTATGGAAAGCTAAAAGGTCTAAACGCGGAACCGAGATGGCAATCGTTCTGTAGATTTCGCTATCTCCCGGACTCCGAAACATACAAATGAATATACTACGGAGATCAGCATGACGAGATGATCAAAATGGTATACAGATATCAGTGGTACGATCATCCTATCAAAAGTCGATATTCGATACCGAAAATGCTGGTAAAACGTCGGAATTAAGATAAACGGAGCAATAGCAGTCAAAATTTGGCGAAACGAAATATGACGTCTCACTCCGAAGATGATAAACAATTTTATTATATAAAAATATTCAGGTTTGGAAAACATTATATTATCATCTAATATCAACTGATTTAAAATTTAAATAAAATTACACAAGAAAATAAACTTCCATATTTTCTAATGAAAATTTACCATTTTCTATGTTTATATAGACGTATTCCAAATATCAAATTTTTATTCCAAAATTTTATTATTTAAATTTCACAGAAATTCAGTTAAATACGTTATTAAAATCATTAAAATTTACGGGTCGTTACATTTTAATTAAAAAAAATCAAGCTTCAAACGTTTGAAAATCTCGAACTCCTATCAGGACGTATTGTCTATGTAACAACCCGCATATTTGTCGATTTTATATTTAAATATTTTATCATTAATCGGATTTTGGTCCGAAAAGATAATTTTTGCATACGGTCAAATTAGGACTCGAGACCACTCCCATTGAGTTCAAAATGACGTTTGCGATCTTTTTGAGTGTAAACTTCGATATGTTTGGAGATAGTGAAATTTTCGACACTTTTTCCCGCCTTTGACTTTGGTTGGACTGCACCTTCTTAACTCAGCCCAACCCTCTTCCTCACTTTATCAAACACTTCAAGCTTTGTCAAAAATGGTGGTGGGAAAGGGAAATTAAAACTCCAAGCTCAAATTCAATTGCAAATCTGAGATTCAACTCCAAATTCAAGTAGAAGATAGTGGATTCAAGCTTTGGATTGCTTCTCTTTGTCTTCAATCTCCATCTTCATCCATTTTAGTGAAAAGGTGAGATTTTTATCTCACATTCTTGTCTATAACTATATTGGACTGTTGGGAATGATTCCCTATCACTTTAGCATCAACATTTGCATTTGGTTTGGATTGGATTGGCGAAAAATCCAAATTTCTAGTGTTTTTGGTGAAAAACTGCTGCTAGGTCGTTCTGCCCCAGGTTAGATCGTCCAGGCTGCTAGCTCGCGCGCGTTGAAAAGTCATGGCCTTCGTATTTTCGCTCGTGAGTTAACGCCTTAGGTCGTTCACGAGTTAACTCCTTGGGTCGTTCAAAGCTTAGGTCGTAGGTCGCGAAACCTCTTAGGTCGCTTCCTCTTTTAGGTCGTTTGACCTATCTACTTTTAGGTCGTTCGACAATTAGGTCATTCGATAGTCCTTAGGTCGGAGTCTTAGGTCGCAAGCCTTTAGGTCGCGTACCATTAGGTCGCTCGTCCTTGACTCTTTTAGGTCGCGCCTCTTTAGGTCGTTGGCCACTAGGTCGCGAGTTTTTAGGTCGCGAGGTTTTAGGTCGCTGGACCTCTTAGGTCGCTCGCCTTTAGGTCGCAGATCTTAGGTCGTGAACCCCTTAGGTCGCGTACCACTTAGGTCGTGAACCCCTTAGGTCACGTATCGCTTAGGTCGCGAACCCCTTAGGTCGCATACCACTTAGGTCGCGTACCCCTTAGGTCGCATCCACTAGGTCGCTTGGCCTCTGATTTTAGGTCGTTCGCCACTTGGGTCGTATCCCTTAGGTCGCGAACTCTTTAGGTCGTTAGACCTACTTCTTTTAGGTCGCTTAACCTCTGCACTAGGTCGTGTGCCTGGCCCTCTACCCTTTTAGGTCGCTAGGCCTTATCTCCTTTAGGTCGTTGGCCGCTTGGCATCCACTACACTACAACAAAAAAGACTTTTCACAGCGTTTGAAAAACGCTGTTAAAAGTTTTCACAGCGTTTTTAAAAACGCTGTATAACGACATGCGGTCGTTGACCCTAAATTTTTAACTGCAAAATATAAACGCTGTCAAAAACCCACTTTCTACAGCGTTTTTTAAACGCTGTTAATAATTTTTCTACTGCAAGGTATAAACGATGTTAATAGTTTTCTACTGCAAGGTATAAACGCTGTCGTAGGGATATGCATTTTTTTCCCAATGAATTGACAGCAATGTATAAACGCTGTCGTAGGGATATGCATTTTTTTCCAATGAATTGATAGCAATGTATAAACGCTGTTGTAGGGATATGCATTTTTTTCCCAATGAATTGACAGCAATGTATAAACGTTGTCGTAGGGATATGCATTTTTTTCCAATGAATTGACAGCAATGTATAAACGCTGTCGTAGGGATATGCATTAGTTGTCCAAAGAATTGACAGCAATGTTGTGCCATTGCAATATTCACACATATCATTAATATAAACTACATTTAATTATATTTTAATCAGTTAATGTACATAACATAAACAAATCAAACTAAAAATTGTAAAATAAAAGCATAACTATTAATCACTTCCATAAAATAAGTTGAACACAATATCCATGAACAAAGTTTACATAAACCCGTAAAGAGAGATAAAATTTATAAACCAACTGCATACAAAATTAGACAAATGCACAATATCTAGAAAGCAAGTTTGCATCTAATATTATCGACAAAACGTGCATAAAAGTAGTTCAAATACAGGCTGAAAATGAAAAGTGGCAGTACGAAGATAGTTAGACATTGGTTTACTGAATTGTTCCCAACAGGGCAGTCTGAACTCGGCAAGATTACTCCTTCCGTCTTTTTTTCTTGACTTTTTGTTGTTGAGCTATCACTAACCATGGCTTTGTCAACATCCTGTGAGTAGTAATTACAGTAAGCTTTAGACGTATAACTGTTAGTTAAATATAAAGAGTACAATTTCCAGTTGAAAAAAAATGTTTTTTTCAATAAACATGTAACTGGAAGTTCTATGCAATATTTGCACAGTGATATATTTAATGCATATTTTTCAAGTTGCAGTAATTTTTGGACAAAGGTAACTTGGAAATTATCCCTGAAATTACTTGTATTATCTTTAACTTATACCAAAAACATGATTTATATATTCTTTTATATTTCTCTCAGATGTATCTTGTGTCAAAGTTCTATAGCAGCATATTCTACTGGGCATAAAATAGAGGGCAAGAAAAATAATATGGAAAATTTAGAAGCATTTTTGTTCACGAAATTTTTCCAGCAGTCTTCAGTGTTTTAAAATATTATTTTGAGTGAATTCCGTTGATTAAATTTCGAAGCAAAGATAGAAAGTTCTTAATTAAGTAGATCAACATAGGTTCTTACCTCCGCGAGTGCTTTTTGGATAGTTAAACTCTGTTCATCCAACAATGATTGCACTGTTTCAACAAGTAAATTCCATTTACCATGCCATGCTTCCAGAAACCTAGGAATGATCCATTAATAAAGTAGGTATCAATAAATTACACTACCACTAGAGTTATATTTTGTTACAAGAACACTGTTGGGACACATAACGAGTTAAAAGAAGAAATGGGAAAATGACGTGATAAATAGAAGAAGCGAGCTAAAAGAAGATTGATTTCTCTGAAATAAAAGGATCCGGTAGGAGACCACATGAGTTCAGAGAAAGAAAAAAATGCTGCATAGAGCTTGCTGGATCAGTACCTCTTTAAAACTGCTGTTCATTTATAATAATCATATGCTTAAAGTGAGCAGTGAATTATATCTCCACAATCTACAGGGTGAGAAAGTATAGATCACTTGTCTCTCTCTGGTGTATTGCTTTTATTTCCTGTTATTGACTTGACTGAATATTTGGTTTAGCGACAGTGCAGGCAGTTTTATCAACAAATAATTGTAATTTTGGTTAAGTTTTCACATAGTTTTTGGTGTATTTTGAAATAAAATAGCATAGAAAATCTTGTAGTTGGTACTTGAAGATCTAAAAGAGTGTGCTGCAATGCAGAATACCTCAAATAAAGAATCCACAACCACGTTATTCATGATGTCGTATGCGAGTGGTTTGTATCGTACAGCAGATACTTCACGATAGAAGATAGAAAAAATTGACAAGCCTCCTAATGCCGAAACATAAAGAATGAAAGAGAGAGGGAGAGGGGGAGACTTACTCGACAAGTTATAAAATGAGGGGGAGACTTACTCGACATGAATTTAAATTATGAATATATGAAGAAATAAAAGTTATAAAAGGACGGACTTAAAAGAAAATATGAAGAAACGGTGCTGAAAAGAAAATTTAAGAAGCTAAAAAGTTGTGTTCTAAAGCCAAATATTATGATTGGCTAGAAGACACAAATTTGGTCAATCAAATATGCTACTGTTAATTAGGAAAACCGGGTCAAGTTTGGTCAGATTTAGGTTTTTTGGTAAGACTTGCCCAGGTTAGGTTTTTATTATTCCTAAATCTAAAGTAAAAAAATGTCACCATTGTTTCTTCACCAAATAAATAGGGATTTTCCTACTAGACACAAATGTCACCATTATTATCTTGTCTGTCAATTGTATTTATAATTTTTTAACTGTTTGGTTGTGCAAGAATCTAAGAAATTGCTTACATTTTATTAGTATTGATTTGTGATTTTGAGACAAGTTTATTTGAGTATGTTTACGTGTTTTGAAACAAAGACATTACTTAACAACAAAAACTGTAAAAGTTTAAACCTCGGAAGCAAATGCTTTAATACAGAAATTGTACCAACAACCGAAGGTTCATCTTTAGCCTGACACCTCTGCAATTAAGCATGCAAAATTAAAAATAAGTTAAATAAATTTTGTTAATTAATATTATGACTTCAAAAGAAAATTGACTTAATGAAGTTCTACTGTCATTAGTTGTAATTTATGAACATAGTAATGAGAACTCACAGTCAAAAGGAATGTGTATATGTCCTCGGGATACACTTTGCCAATTATCAAACAGTAATGCTGAATTTCGTTATAAGTCTGCAAAACAAACAGAGCATGATTCATAAATATGCACCAGTAGTAACTTCTACATACAAAAAAAGGCAAATAAAGGCATGAAAGAGAGATTAAACATTGAGAAGAAGAAGAACATAAAGGTGCCAATGCAATTTTTGAAAATGATAATTGACATTAAAGACATGTTGAATAATAGCGACTGCTAAAGCAGTTGAACAAATGATAATTCTAAAGTAATGTCATAAATCAGTTGACTGCATCACCAAATTATATTTTTAGTTTTGAAGGTATCCTGGTTGTTTTATCGATATCAAATTTGCATCCATATAGCTAGTTAATCTACCATTCCAATCTGCATCCCTTAACCTTTTATCTCGTTCCAAAAATACTCACAGCATACATTAAGGATCAAGTATACCCACTAATAAAATCATCATTATAACCATCTTTACCTTTTTCCCAAACAATTATAGCCTGTCACATACCCACTAGTATAATTATGCTATATAATGTATAGTGAAAATAAGTCGCATATCAATTTATTCCTAATTTGGTATATAGCTGGAATCAAAGCATCTTGCAGATAAGTAATAGTCGCATATCAATTTATTCCTAAGGTGTTGGTTAGATGTGACCAAATACTTAACGATGAAGAATCAAGTCCAACAAAAAAGAAAGGTAAATTTGTGTTATTAATAACAAAACTGAGAAAATCCTGTTTAAGTACCTCAAAATCAAGTAATGGATGTCCATTCTTTGACAATAAACAAGCGGAAAGAAGATTATGCAGACTTTGTGTGGCAAGGTATGCACACCCCTGATCTCTTTTATAGCTGGTATATGAAAAAAAAAGTATAATGGAATAAGGAAAAGAATAGAGAGAGAAAAATGAATGCAAAACTGACCATTTTAAAAATTAATGGCTATAATTTTGTGCTTACAGATCCAGTATGGTCGGAATAAGCTTCGGGAGCACCGCCTTTAACTGTGATCTCGCGATCAGTCCAACCATCTACCCTATTGCATCAACTGAAGAAAGACGAACCTGTTTTACATATGCTGGCAATATATTACAGAACATCAATAATATAAAAGAGCCGGTTCATCAAGTACAAAAATGCATCTGGACACACTAATTACATAACATTTATATGGGATTTTTGTTAACATAACTAAATATCATACCTATTAGAATATTAACACACGTGTGCGCACACGCACGCACACTCAGTGTTAGTTATATTGGACTCAACACCCCTGTGGGTAAATATTGATACCGTGTTTTGTAGTATTTAAGGTAAAGATGCTTAGTGTAACAATATAAAATTGGAGGTAAAATCTAATAAATTAATTACTAGGGGGGCAATGTAAAAAATACTCGATTTAGATTAGGAGTTGATTATATACACTCTGCTCAATGAGCAATTTTCAATTCATAAAAGACCATCCTGTATTTCCATTCAAATATCGAAAGCATGAATAAGCGAATGCAACACACTATAGTTAGTTGAAACACTGTTTTACACTGAATTTTGTTTTTTCCAGTTTGATGACTACATACATAATACGGCATTGATGGATTGTTCACTAATATCTCTGTGTAACTAAAAATATTTCAAGAAGATGTGGGGGTAAATTATTTCAAGAAGCAACTGTGTGCCTCAAAATTTAACTGCCAGATAACAAAAAAAAATTTCAACAAAAATTAGATTAATTATCTTTAACTCAAATGTATAATGTGGAGATTTAAAATGAAATATACAAATGGAAATATGTAAGAGTCGACTATAAAATAAAAATAAGAGCGTTCCACATCACCAGGGCTGGCCCAGTATTAAATTAAGCAAACGATTGGAATATCCAATTCCAAGCGGCCTCGAAAAAATTGATATATAATTATAGATGTATGTAAAAATTTGGTTGCTTTAGAAATAGTTTTGTTGCTTGACATGTCAATATTGCATGAGAAGCGACTAGATCAATTCTCTTTGACTTCCATTCAGAGTATCCACTTTGGATGTGCCTAACTAATTATATTATTCTTACTTTTTGTGTTTGTTTATGAAGCAAGATGGTGGTTACTTTTCTCGTTACTTTTCTCGCTTCCAGTCCAAGAAACTATATTTCCATTAAAGAAAACTCAAATATTGAATATTCAAAAATTTCAGCTCTATTTGTATTGTTCTATTTCATAAGTAACAAAATCGATAAAGTAATGCACAAAAGAATTAAAAATTAAATATAAAAAAGATGTCAAATTTAAGAATATAAAATACATTTATTTTAGTGAAACTCCATGAAATATTTATCATCAAATGCCTCAATAAATGTTAAGACTCCCCTACACATCACAGTCACATGAATACTTTCTCCAGTTTTCATTTTAGAATTCATTTCATATTACACAATTTGTACATTAAAAGATAAAAATAACTTTGTAACACAGAATATTAGTATGGACTGTTTGTATGACACGTCTTTACAAGAAAGAAAGAAACCTAATTAGATTAACAAGGAAGTGTTGTGTACGAGGGTAATCAGATGAAAATTGTGCACATTAAAAATCAATATTAGTTGGTGCATAACGCATGTAATTAGGTTAAAAAGTAACAGTTGGCAGCAAAAAATAACACCTCAGGCAGGCAAGCACCATTGGATAATGATAACATATAAATTCAGCACAACCAAAATAAAGTGAGAATTGGAAGGATCTAACATAACATTACCAAGGAATGACATTAGAAATTTAGAATACCTTTAAGTCTCACAAACTTGCCCAAGATCTTCGAAGCGGTTCAAAAAACAGAGTTCAGAAATGACCTGCAAGAAAATACGTACCAAATTAGAATGATTGTGTCTTCAAATATTAAGAAATCACAAACTATGTTCCTTAAATTACATCACTATCAAGACATCGCTCAGAAGGGAAATCACCAAGATATTGCCAACCTGCTTGACACCAGCACTTGAATGCTAAACAATAATCACAAAAATAAAATTTTATTGTAAAATACTAGTTGTAAGATATTAAAAAAGAATTTCTTGATTTGACATAAAATAGCATTTTGTCAATCAACTTGGTAAAAATCAAAAGACTGAAAATTTACCATTCGCGAAAATTGGTCGATGAATATCACATACATTTCCTAATATGGGTAGGATCCTCAAAAGCACATCTTTCAATCGTGGAGTGAACTGCAAAGCTTTAACATAAACAAAAAATGGAATTGAAATCGTAAATTAAAATTGCAAGCTCCCTATTTAGCAACTTGAAATAAGGAAGTGAATAAAAGTTGCCCAACCTTTAGTGGTGGCAAATTCTGCAAAAATTTGGACCATGGCTGGTAAGGCTGAATTAGCTCCAGATAAATGAAAAAAATTTTCCTCCATTATCTTGATATAGCTAGCGTAGATAAATCAACTGGTTGCATTTCTTGATGTTGATGGTTTATCATATATGCAACAACACTAAAATACTATCTATTATATAAGAATGAATTAACTAATGATTTTTGAATATGTTTGAGTAATTAGTAATAATTCATAAATCTAAACACTATAGATGAATGAATTACCTTTATGGGTTGAGACTCACAAGATCACCAGCTTTTACTGCAATTATTTTCTGAATTAATTAACTTTTACTGCAATTAACGTTCAAACACACTACACACTGCCTAGCCCGCTCACTCTCACCAGGATACACTCATGTATTCTTAAAAACATATAGATGCACGTGTAAACAACTCCACCATACACACATATATAGGAATGCACATATACATGTATCTTTAAGAAATTAAATACATAGTGATGTAATATCAGCCTTACAACATCAAACTAGACACTGTAATCATTACAAAGAAAAACATAGGAAAGCAGAGTATTCTAAGTTGTAAAATACAATAAAAATACACTCTTTTACTATACTTTGTTTTCCAGAAGTAAATATATGAATATGTCGCAAGAATAAAATTCACTTTACAGTGTGATTATAGCATGCTCACACACCTATCGATCATTAAACACACATATATGCAAACTCACTTGGCATGAAACATGCAAAATCGATTATTTAATAAAAACAAAACTTAACAAACCTCAGCAATACAAAGTTAAATATTAATGTATAAATTGCAAGTCAAAAACATAATTACGTACCAAACTCTCTCACGCACATACCCCAACAACTCCACACACACACCACACATACGCAAGTCACACACATGCCCAGCAATTTATATATACTCATGCACCGCATGCAACCTAGACAAAAAACGCTTGCATGTACACAGAAAGATACATATACATACTAACAGATTGACACATATAAACATATACACACACACACACACGTATGGACTCACAGAATTGTTCACATATATACACCATTTTATGTTACTCTTGTATATTTAAACAAGTTTTGTAACATCTTTTTTGGGAAAAAAAAGTAGACTACTTTTGATCTATGTAGCAAGAAATGGAATTCTATACTAAAGCTATACAAAATCACTCCAGTAAAATATGCCTTTTTTGTAATGTAGATAGAAACAAGCTGGTTTTGCAAATAGTTTAAATTGGTGTTTTGTTTTGAATAGTAGCTCAAATGGGTAAAATTTTCTTTGTTATAGTTTACTTATTCGCTTGATTAGCCAAAATCAAAAGAAATCACATCCCTTTTATGCTCGATGTTGCAATGATCCTGTCCTCAAAATAAACTGTATAATATCTAGGATGTGACTATTATAACCCATTAGTCGAATGTTAGAATAATCATATGGCTGTGTTAAAAATAAGTTTATATACATTATGACCATGTTAATCATTGGCCTAGTTTCACAAGGTCCTTTAAAAAGTTTATAGTCTAGTTTGCATTATGCTACACTACGCAGATTCAGTTCATAAATAATTATATCCAGGTACTTCAGAAATCCTGTAACATTTACATCAGCATGTAAATGTATTATGACTCGGTTTAATTTAATCCGCCGGTTTGGAAAGACACAAAACAAATTTAAAAGAGTTAGCAAACTTTATATTGCACATAAAGGCTCCTACTGCTCGTTAATTATTTTCGATAATTAGTTTGAAACCAATCCTCATTATATTCCAATAATTAGTTTGAAAGCAATCCTCATTATTAGCATATAAAAACCTTAGACACCTAAATGATATCCAGTAATAAAGCCTTGACATTCTACTAGAAAAGCTAATATTTTCTTCAATTTAATGATGTCGAGGAAAAAAACATAACCTACATTATCAGGTGATATGCAACATTGGCCATTTGGTTTGGCTGACCTAGTTGCTAACTGAGCAAGCAGCATGTTCTCAGCAATTCTTGCACTAGCTAATCGAAATGAAATGTATAAAAATGAAGTATGAAAAATTGACTATTTACTGAAAAACCCAAAAATAAGTTTCTGTTTCTCTAGCTTGTGTATTCTTAATTGAGCGTAAAAAATAACCTGTTACAAAAAAATAGACTAATCATTTTAATTTTTAATATCGTGCTTCCTTTTGCAAAGGAATATCATCTATTCCTCTATAATGAAGACAGTTTTCCTTGTAAGAGTCCAAAAACAAACTTAAAATATTTGATGCTATAACCATAAACTATTTTATTCTTTTTCCTTCATTATTTCCACAATTTGTAACATATCCTAAAAAGATACCATAGACCTTGTTTTTGTAGCCAACAATTGTTTTAAAGAGAGAACTTGTTTTTCTTCTGTTAATAAACAAGAATTTGTTACATGATGCAAACATACATATATAGTTCATGATAACTCAACCTTGCCTGCGGTTGCGGTCATGTTGCTAAGTAAGCGACACAAAAAGTTAAATATTTTTATTTTTTCAAACTACCTTTTCCATTTATCTTTTCATTATAATATGTGATTTGATCATTTTGTATGCATAGAACTTAAACAAGAAAATAATAAACTTAATATTCAAGGGAAAATAAACGAACATATTATTCATCGAACAAAAGATAATTGTATTTTAGACAAGAAGGTAAACTTCAATTCCATATAACACAAAATCTATGATGAATTTCACCATGGAACCAAAAGAGAAAATGTAGAGGGAAGTGACACGAACAAATCGACTAAATTTTGCATGGTTGTCGGAGGCAGTGGTGATCGGAAATGATTGAAAACAGTTCTGACATGTCCATTCCCAGATTTTGAGTGGGCATGTTAGGGTTGGAACTTAGGGTATCAGTACGATCGTATTGCGTAGATCAGTACAATGGTGCTTTAAGTTTGGATGATGGTGGGCTAAGGAGGCGGGTCATAGCCAAACATTGTTGAAGCAAGAAAATGATTTTTTTTGTATATTATCATAATTGCATATGGGGGAGGGGTGCCGGAAAGGGGGTGCTGGCGAAGTCATGGTCGGAGGTGTGATTGAAGGTGGGTCATGGTGGTGAGCGGGGGGGAGTGGTGTGGTTTGGTGCGGGGTTTTGTTTTGTTGCCATGCATTGTTTCATTGCCCGAAGAAGGAAAAAAAAGTAGGGAGGGGATAGAGAAACGTGGGAGGCAAATAGTTAAACAATAGATGACTCCTTATGAAAAACCACTACGCAAATCAACATCCAAAGACACCAAATAGTTAAACAGCAGAACTCAAATCACACTCTTGCATTTGAAAATATGTGAGAGCTTACCGTGTTAAGCAAATCATCCTTAAGTTTAAGTGCAGGTTGCTTCCTAGTGAAACTTCAACAGCATGGGCAGTAAATAAGGTGAAAACAAAGACTGTTAGAACTCATACATCTACAATGATAAAGTTGCAAGTATAGCAATACAGGTGGTATAATTTTTCGTAGTCATGAAGATATTCTGTTATAAAAACAACATACGAAGCATGATTTACAGATTTTGTAAATAAAAGAAGCACTTTTGAGGGCTGCAACAAAGAGAGTAGTAAAATCAGCAAGAGAATGCAGATTTTGAGTTTCCAGCAATAAAAATTAAATAAAAAATTTATTGCATGGTTTCTTCTAGCATTTCATCAATCGTGTGCTCAGAGTTAACATTCACAAGCTTATCACGTAATCCTTGTAAATATCCAACTAATTATTAATAGAAACACACAAATAATGGCATTGAAAAACTCGCGACAGTCCATGAACCGAAGTACCTAAAGTTGGAAATATAAATCAACAACTTAACTAAACCTAAAAAATGGCGAATCCATTAAACCTAACAAAAATAAATTAGGTTGATTTGTTGATAAGGGGATACCTGAGACATTGAAGGCGAATCGGGGCAGCAACGATTGATAAAATCGAAGAACAAGAAAAAATCCGAGGGAGATGAAAACGAGGGAAAATGAATTAAGAGATGAGGGAGGAGCGGTTGGGGAACGGGGGAAAATGAATTTTTTGGGGAAGTATAACGAGAGAGGCGGCAAATTTTTTGACACTGAAAATTGGAACCTCTGATTATTCTCAGCGTTTGTGCAGAAATATTTTCATTTTGAAATAGCTTTTACTGCATTTGCATGTTGAACGCTGATAATAATTGCAATCAAAAGTAAGATTCCTTGTAGTGCTAGGTCGCTTGTCCTCATTAAGTCTTATCTGAAAAACATTCAACAGAATTTCTACTTTGATGGTTTTGGGATTGATTTCTTTGGACTTTACTCTCGTCTTTGAACGTGAATTGATGTGATTCAATTTGTTTCAACAATCGTTTTGTGACTTGTCACTTTAAAGATATGAAGGTTTCAATACTAGTAGTAAATATCAAAACTCTTTCATCAAAGCGATTTCAACACTATTTTAAATATCAAAAGTTCGTTTTCTCAAACCGATTTCCAATCTACTAGTATATACAAGCCTTTATTTCACTCGGATGAGAAATCGACTTAAACGACTTAGTAAAACGAGTGGTATGAAATGCTTGCGTTCACTTCGTCGGTTAGCTCTTGGACTTGTTCGATTGAACCCTTTTGTGACAATTTCCTAGTGAAGATTTACAGCTTGTTCGTAAATATTTAAGTTAAGCAAGTGGTTATGGGACATGAAGCTAAACTCATATATTTACTAGCTTGGTGTGATTGACACTTCCTTATGATCATGACGATCATTTTTGTGATTTAGACTAGCGATTGAGCGATGTCTCTTTGTCTGCGAGGGAGACTAGACCCCGCTTTTGTGATGTTTCGCCATCACTTATTTGGGGTAGCACCCCATGGTCTTCGGGCCATTTCTGTGTGGAAATTTAATGGATAGCTTCCATGAGATAGCTTCTCATTCATGTGTTTACGCGTAGGTGAGTTTTCATGCACCCATTCATGTGTTAGGCCTCCCTCTTTTTTATGTGTTTTCTGGATTTCTGGTGATGATTTCTGGAATTTTGTGCTTCACCAATTTTCATGATTTTCATTGATATGAAATCAGATTTTGTGCATTGGTGAATTTATGTGTTATTGACTTGTTATGAATACAAGTTTAGGGTATGATACCCTATTTTGTCTTTGAGAAGATTCTTGTGATATTGATTGATCTTTGGTTGATTATCATTTACATACTTATAGTAGTATGCCGTTATGGTTGTTACATGTTCATGCCATATTATTTATCCTACCTTATCATCTGATATTTATAGCTAGACTGATCCGTTTATTATTTTCTTATAAATAATACTCGGGTCAGACCGAGATGTTACAGGTGCTTCTGCTTGACTTCTCTTCAGGATTATTTTGACTTTTGGCACTACTTAGATTAGTAGTTTTTGGATGTATGCATTTGAGATATAGACTCTATGTTGTGTACTTAATCTTTTGTATAGCACGTGTTGCTATTCTTTTGTATTATCGTGGATCTTTCTGACCACTACTCTGATATACACTTTCATGTGTTATATATTTATTTCATATCTTCTTCCGCCTTTGTGATATGGATGTCTGTGACTGATTTATGTTATGATTATTTCTATGTTTGTTTCCGAAGATTATATATAGCCACCGTGTGATAGCTTTGTGTTTGTATCGGTATGTCGGATTTCCTCCTTAAAAGATATGCATTCTATTCTATCTGACATATCGATGCTCGCACAAAGAAGTTACATGGATGGTCGCTCCTCCACATCCTTATTCTCCGTGCTAATTGACAGCACTACATCGTAGTGTTCTTGGTTAGCGTGGGTATAGAGGTGGGGCGTCACAGTCTAGCGTTCTATATGTAATACCCCTATTCCGAATACACTGGCACTAGCCTCAAGGCCTAATTCGATTGTGTATAGAAGAAAGCTTTTCAACCCAGTTATATTATATTAATTTCTGAAATTAACTTCTAAGCATTTTGAGCTCGCACGATCATACGATTCGTCCAATTGCCACAAAATTCGTTAACATATAATAATTCACTATAACATATTCAATGAAACTAATTTCACCGAAATCCAAGATAATGCCCCGGAAGGCTATTTCCACACGTTAGTTAAAACGAATTATTACAAAAACCAAATTAGTCACTTTTAAATCTGAATTAATATTTTGCTATCTTCATTCTTATTCAAATGTAATTTAAAACAACTTCCGAAATCATTTTCATTCATATAAAATTCAAGATTTACTTTTTTAAATAATTTCAAATAATTAAATAATCATTATTATTCGAAATTTAAGTTATTTAACTTATAAAATTAACTTTCCAATATTAAAATCCATTAAATATTCTGAATTCAAATGACTAAAATTCTGGGTCATTACAAAATCCTTGCCTAGACACTTCATTTTTTACTCTCACGGAGAGATAAGTTTACCCCGTCGACTTTTAGTGTTAAGTATAGTATTAATGACTTTCATAAATGAGTAAACAAACAACATGATTAACATGTTTCGACATTCTCGACTTAACTATTCCTCGATCAAGTATGAAGCTGGTAGGTTAGGGCTTTATTGCTTCTATCCCTACTTGAACATCAATCCTAACTCCCACAAATAGATAAGTTTACCTCGTCGGCTTTTAGTGTTAAGCATAGTTAATTACTTTTTTGAAATATATGTATATGTATGTGTGTGTATATACATTTTAAAAATACTTATAAATGGTTTTAAATATCTATGTAAATATACTTGAAAATAACTAATTTATAATTAGATGAAAATAAATAAAGACAAGTTTTATATTATAAAACCTCTTTAATTTCAAAATTCATAAGTAATTATTTAAAATATATTTAAACTTCAAACAAACTTGAGAATACTGCAAAATATGTTAGAAACATCCATAAAAAGATTTGTGAAATATACCAAATTTAAATATCATTTTTAAACACTTAAAACTAAAAGCAACTTATTACAGCATTTACAAATGCTGTTAAAAGTCCTTGATAAAGAACAGCATAGAAAAGCACAATCTTCGCAACCAGTTTTAACCACATAAACAATTGATTTAAGACTTGAAATTTTTATAGTAAGTACTACGCTTAGGGAACTTAAAACATGAAAATAAACCCCTAAGGGTACCTTTCAATTTATTTATGAAAATTCCCGAAAACAAGGCATTAGCTAAAATGTTCGTTTAGCGACATTTTTACTCCAAATTTAGCCATTTTGTTTTAACAGTTCCAAAACCCTTTAAACTCCAATTATTTCGGTAATAATTACACATATCATACTTATTAAAAATAAAAAAAGCCCCTAATGATGTCTTTCAGTTTAATTATAAATTCCCTAAAATCAGGGTATTTCAAAGTGCTCATATAGCGACCTTTTTTTGGCTATAACATTTTGCTACTTTGTTTCACAATTTAATGAATGATTTAAACTTCCATATTTTTCTAATAAAAAATACACTTCTAGTACTTATTAAATGCAAAGAAGCCCCTAGGATGTCTCCCAATTTTGACTTTGAAAATTGCTGAAAACAAGGCATTTTCAAAGTGCATCCATGGCGACTTTTTCACTTCTGACTTTCACAACTTTGTTTCACAATTTCTATAACTTTTCAAACCATTTATTTACTATCCCATGCACCAAAATATGCACAACCAAATTAAATTACCCTAAGTTAAGATCATAAATCTTATATTTATAAAGTTTAGGGATATCGAAGTGCACTTATAGAAACTATTCTCGCTTTAAACACTTTCAAACATACTTCAACTCAACACAGAAGCCAATAAAACATGTAAACACAAAGTCCAGGCCATGCCATATGTTATAGAAGGTAATAGAAGTAATGTTATACAATATAAAGTTTTCCTTTGCTTTCAAAAGCAAGAGGGGTCCAAAGTTATAACTTTAATTAGTTAATGTCACTTTAACTTTATATTTCCACACACATATACACACACACAATATATACATAAAAGATAGTGAGATAACTCAGCCAAATCCAAGCAAAAAATATTCTCAAACATACAAGAACCAATAACCACTTCCTACCATCTCCAAAAGCCTAAAGATCCAACCTTTATTACCAAAAGCACAAAGCAACATCATCCTCTCCTTCCTTATGCTCACGGCCACACATGAAACCATCCCTTCCTCTTCACTTCTTCCACTTTTGACATAAGATCCATGCTTTCTAAGGTGTTCTATGGTATTAGTGAAAGTTTGGTGGAGTTTGGAGAAGATTTGAGTTAATTAGAGAAAGATTAGTGAAGAATAATGTGAATTGGTGTTAATCACTTCCACCATTTTTATTCTTTTTGATATTTTCAAGCTTTGGAAAGTAATGAATGAACCAAGTAAGCCTAATCCCTCATTTACACAGTGAAGAACCCCTCCTATGTGCCTTGCATGCTCCCTTTACTTTAGATGAAAATATCTCTTAGCAAAATTACCCTTTTACCCTTACACACAAAATATCTTCCATGGCATCACCCATGACATCATCAAATACTTTATTTTTCATAAATGGAAAATTATTTTTATTTTATATTAATGATTTTTTAAGCAAATAAGTGTATGTTAAAAAA
This sequence comes from Allium fistulosum, assembly GCA_030737815.1. Taxonomy (NCBI): domain Eukaryota; kingdom Viridiplantae; phylum Streptophyta; class Magnoliopsida; order Asparagales; family Amaryllidaceae; genus Allium; species Allium fistulosum. The sequence goes on from JASFAW010000015.1 coordinate 8,733,610, forward strand.
AATTTGAACATCTTCCGATGAGTAAAAAGCCATTTACCAATAAAACGATTTTTAGTCACATTTTCGATATTTCTTCAAAGTATTTATTTTTGTAGACATTTTTCTAAAACAAATTTACCGTCATTATTTATGATTTAAAAAGGGGTTAACAAGGTTATTAAATCACTTTAATAACATTTAATTCAAGGTTCAAATATTTAAATAATTAAAAATGTTAAATACAAAGTGTCCGAAATTCCGGGTCGTTACATTCTTCCCACTTAGAATATTTCATCCTCGAAATTCTGACATGAGCAATAAAAGAAACAATCACATAGCAATACTAAATAGTATTCAAATTACTAACAAACAAAACTCATGATTTTCATCGGTTTAGAAACCTTTTCATTGCACAAGTATGGTATTCAATTTAATAAGCATAACTTATGCTCAATAGCCTCAGGTTGTTACTTAGTCGACCATTCATGCTACCTCATAATAAATTGAAGAGTCATCAGTCAAACTCCCCATAAGCCAACAAACATACTATACAAATATACCTAAGCCCGTACGATGTACATGGACCATCCGTACGCCATATCTATCCGATCACTTGCTCGATCACATAGATTTGACTTCTAAACTACTATTGATCACTTGACCTTTCTAGTGCGGTTTTCGATTAGGTTCCATGATTAGAAATCTTTGGTCTCCTTACATAGCCATATACCATGATAGAAAACTTTAGGATCATATCAAGAATCTGTATCAAGCATTCGTTGTCAAAAATGGAGTGAAAAATCCTTGTTTGGACCGGTGTAAATCACCTCAAAACCATGTACTCGATTACTGGATCAAGAACAGTCATGCGAATAAAATGATCTATGTACACCTTATGCATTTATCCTATTGATTTCTTAACTTATACCAATTTCTTTTTAATCTCCTTTATTTAAACAAATGGTATGTCATTCAAAACTAAAATTTGTCTTACTTAACAAGTATGTTCAACGATTTAAAACTTGTTTTGACTTACTACGTTCTCAATTCAAGAGTTATAAAAATTCAACTTTTATGTTTTTTACAGAAACACTCAGCTTCAAGTTCTTTAACGATTCGGAAGTTTTTGACCTACCAAAATCGCCGAAAATCCTGTTTCATTTTAATAAATGAGAACTACCAAACAACTGATGATAACATGATGCACATACCATATAATCCTAACACATAGGTTACATGTGTCCATAAATAACTTAACAAAGTTCCACGTATTTATTAAACATACTTCTTTACAAAGAGAAAACTGAAAAAGATTTCATATTTTTGGTATTCCACTACCACTCGGGCACCCAACATAGCATACATACTAAGTTGTTCCATATCAAAAGTTTATTTCAAAACTTTTATCAAACTAATCTATATTTTCTTTATCAAATTCTTTTAAGGAAAAACCTAGGAACCAAACATTGGGCTTTATTTTAAATCAATTGAAATAATAGTAAACATATATCTTTTGTATATCAAATTAAGCTTTCGAAATAAAATCAAAATCTGTTTACTAAAACAACCCTGTAGCATTCCCCACTTAGAAACCCAAAAATGAATGCTGATAATGCTGTAATCATCACCAAAATTATTTTCAAGCGATAGAAGTGAGTTCAGTACATCCAAATCATACATTTCGAACTGAAACCAAAAATCATCTTTAAAGCGGTATCAAATACTTTATATAATATTACTCAGTATCATGATCTCAACGTCATGAACCAATTTCCCAAATATTTACTTCCAAATAATACTATTACTATTTTCTCCAAATACTTGAAAAATATTTTCAAAGACATCGAGATTTAAGTTCTTAAAATCTTAGTTTAAACCCCTTTCGTTTATAAACCATATTTTATAAACCATACTTACATAAAATCCTTTCACAAATTTTTATTTAAAAATATCCTATCTTTCCTTTAAATTATAATAAACATCTTTTATTAGATTTAACTTTCAACCCAACATTATCACCGAATGCCTTATAGTCAAACTGTGAAACACAATTCATAAGATGTTTATTTCAATGCATCAACAGTTACCGTCCACCTAACCTGTGCAGTAAAAAAGTAAAACTGCTAATAACTGGTCGAGCACAAATCAATAATCAATAATCAACAAATGATAGTCGATACTCATAAAGTGGTCGAGCATGGCTAAGCTACTAAATCTACAAATGATAATACTGCTCATAAACTGGTCGAGCATGTCAAATCATTTTATAAAGAATAGCAATGCTTATAAACTGGCCGAGCATGGATAAACTAATTAATAAGGGGTAACGAATGAACATCGTTAACCCATACATTAATTAAACTACACTTTCTATTATACTTATATAAGTTACCTTACATAAGATTTTTTAATTTTTGCAGTTATAATTTCCTTTGAGGCATACATTTATAACAAATAAAAATACGCTCTCATATATATAATAGACTCAACTCATGCTAGGGCATTCCATTACCTTATCTCTTAATGAGTCATACCCAATCAAAGCCAAGGTTCTTGCTTAATCTTCAACTTCGATACCAAGTGTAACAGCCTGCCTTTTGGACCCCCAAACATCGACACTAATACATACATGGTATTCTTGTCTTGAGCATCCGAATGCCAAAAAGATAGGTTGTTAGGGTAAAGTAAAAAGAAATAGAAATAGAATAAGAAAGAAGGAACACAATATCAGAATCTCACAACGGAACGATAACATAAAATATCAAAAGACAGTATAAAATGTCACTCTAAGATACATAGCATTTTAGAGTTACAATTTGAAATATTATCATCAGCCTGGATAGTTATAATAGCATGTCCTTAGAAATTTTGATATGTACAATATAGTAATGCAGCGGAAACAAGAATACTAGGGTAGTTGAAACAACTAACTCGTCTCCTCGAGCTCTAAAGAACATCAACAAAAACCTACCTTTCTCAGACTACTCAAAAGAGCACACGAGGAATTTAGAAAAAACAAAACAACGCATCAAACATAAGCCTGGTATGAGAAACTCAAGAAATATGTAGCTAGCATATAACAATACTTTTGAGATCGCACGGAATCCCATAATGATTATCCCCTCCAAAGAACCACTCTTCTAATAAGTACATAAGGTGATACAATAGATAATGTCTGTTGTGAAGAATATAAATCAAAAAATAGATGTGATGCTTCCATTGATCACACCACAACATATTGAGGGTACAATCAAAATCACTCAGGTACATTCGCATAATGGATTTCCCGTTGAGATCTCTCTGGTCAACCAGGATCCAGTCTCCTACACGAGGGTCAGAAATTACCTCCGAGCATCATATATCTCTAGATATTCCTCTAGGTGAACATAGCTGGTCCATAGCCAAAAACGTGATCCCAAATAACATCACATCCCGCGCGCAACATCAATAAGCATACTCTAGATTTGGAGTGATAATATCCTGTCACTGGTTAGCTAAACCCCAGTCTATGAGGCCTACTTTGTTTTCTACCATTTCCAATGTTGAGGTCATGTTCGACACCTCTTACATGATTCTTCGTCACTTGAATAGAACGCGAATCCCCAAATGGATTCCAACATCTCGAACAGATCACGAATCACTATATAGATTTGAGCATCTCGAACAGATCTCGAATCTCCTTATAGATCCCTGCATAAGTCGTTTGACGAATGCTAACTCTGACCTCTCCCTTGAACTTAACCTTAGGATAGACAGCTCTACTCTATAGCATTCCACTTCACGACTACTTCCAAAAACATAGAACCCGTGTACCAGTTTTGAAGTGGTATTTGATAAGTAGAACACTTACCGATCCCGGTCTCTTCAGAACCAATTCGATGAATTTCTAGTCAAGTTCGATAGTCGACTAATTGACCATTAAATTCAAAATAGATGATCGCATATGGAAACCAAGTATCGTATACTTATCATGTTTCCGACCTTTTCGTCTCGCACTATCCCTCGGACAAGAGTGAAGCCAGTAGGTTAGAGCATTATTGCTACTAAACCCTACCCAAACATCAATCTTAACTCTCACAAATAGAAAAGACTATTTTTCGGCTATTAGTGCTAAGTATACGACTAAATACTTTCCATAAACGAATAAACACATAAAGCACGATCAAGTCACACAAATTACGACTAAGTCACATAAGCGACTTCCAATCCCATTTTTAGTTAATTAATACTTCTTATTAACTAAAACCTCTTTTATTAGTAAAATTTCTTTTATCTAATAAAACTTTATCAAATTCTACTATTTATTTGTACACTTTTAATACTTCAAAAAGTATTCATATACTTATCTTAAATTGTATTAGTATATTCACCAATTATTAACAAAATTTCTTACTTTTAACGTTTACTTTTTTTATCTTTTTCAAAATGATTTCATACTCATAATTTCCTTCAAAATATCCATTTAAGAATCTAAGTACTTTCACAAATCCATTCAAAATGTTGAAGACTAATGTTACTTAAACATTATCACTACAATCCCAAAACCATTTCACTTATGCTTATCTTTACAGCTTTCTTTTACGTTCATTAATATAATAAAAAAGGGTTAAAGACAAATGTTATTAACACATTGTCACAACAAACCCAAAACCATTCCATACTTGTTATTATCTTTAAGAAAACATTCTTTAAAAGATCTAAGTTAATATTTGGTTAAGTTCGGTATTTAACAAGTCAACGACCCAGTTAAAAATGATCGCTTATAGAAACCAAGGTTTTTATACTAAAATCGTTTTCGACATTCCAACTTATAATATCCCTTGTTTAAGACATGAAGCTAGATAAGTTAGAGCACTAGTTGCATATCAAAGTCTTGCTTAGGCACATCATTCTTGACCCTCACAGATAGATAAGTCTATATCATCGGCTTTTAGTGTTAAGTATAGTATTAATTACTTTCATAAACGAATAAAAAAACAACATGATTAACACATTTCTGGAATTCCCAACTTAACAATTCCTCGGTCAAGTGTGAAACTAGTAGGTTAGAGCTATATTGCTTCTATCCTTACTCCAACATCAATCTTCACTCTCACAAATAGATAAGTCTACTTCATCGGCTTTAAGTTTTAAGCATAATTAATTACTTTTTCCGATATACATACATACATACATACATATATATATATATACTTTAAAAATACTTATAAATAGGTTTTAAACATCTATGTAAAATATTATCTAAAATTAACTAATTTAAAATTTGATGGAAATAAATAAAGATGTTATGTTATAAAACCGCTTTACTTTCAGAATTCATAAGTAATTATTAAAATATATTTAAACTTCAAACCAACTTTAAAATACTAAAAATATGTTATAATACATCCCAAAAATACTAGGGAAGAAAACCAATTAAAATATCATTCTTAAACACTTAAAACCATAAGCAATTTACTGCAACATTTATAAATGCTGTTAGAGGTCCTTGATAAAGAACAACATAGAAAAGCCCGAACTTTGCGACCAATTTTCACCACATAAACAAATAATTTAAGACTTGAAGTTTTTACAGTAATTACTACCATTTGGGTATTAAATACCGTGGAATGAAACCCTAAGGATATCTTTCTATTTGTTTAGAAAAATTCCCGAAAACAAGGTATCTGCTAAAATGTTCGTTTAGTGACATTTTTACTCCAACTTTAGCCACTTGTTTGACTAGTTTCAAAACCTTCTAAACTCCAATTTATTTCCATGAATAAGTACACATATCATACTTATTAAAAACTCAAAGATACCCCTAATGATATCTTTCAATTTAACTACAAAAATTCCCAAAAACTGGGTATTTCAAAGTGCTTGTATAGCGACCTTTTACTCGCTATAACATTTTGCTACTTTGTTTCACAAGTTAATGAATGATTTAAACTTCCATTTTTCTAGTAATAAGTACACTTATAGTGCTTATTAAAAATGAAAAGAAGCCCCTCGGGTGTCTCTCAATGTTGACTTTGAAAATCACCGAACACAAGGCTGACCTTTTCGCTTCTAACTTTCACAGCTTTGTTTCACAATTTATTTAACTTTTCAAACCATTTATTTACTATCCCATACACCAAAATATGTGTAAATAGTAACCAAATCAAATTATCCTAAGTTTAGATCGTAAATCTTCCATTTACACAAGTTAAAATTAAGGGATATCAAAGTGCATATATAGTGACTATTCACGCTTTAAACACTTTCAAACATACTTTAACTCAACACACAAGCCAACAAAGCATGTAAACATAAATTTTAGGCCATTCCACATGTTATAGAAGGTAATAAAAGTGATGTTTTGCAATAAAATGTTTTCATTTTCTTTCAAAAGCAAGAGGGATCCAAAGTTATAACTTTAATTAGTTAACGTCACTTTAACTTTATATTGACACACATCTATATACACACAATATATACATACAAGATAGTGAGACAACTCATCCTAATCCAAGGAAAACATATGACTCGACACACAAGGACGAAGAACCATGTCTTACCATCTCCGAAAGCCTAAAGATCCCACCTTTAGTAATAAAATCACAAAGCAACATCACCCCCTCCTTCCTTATGCTCGCGGCCATACATGAAACCACCCCTTCCTCTTCACTTCTTCCACTTTTGACTTTAGACCCATGCTTCCTAAGGTGTTCTTAGATTTTGGTGAATGTTTGGTTGATTTTGGAGAAGACTTGAGTTAATTAGAGAAAGATTAATGAAGAACAATGTGGATTGGTGCTGATCACTTCCACCATTTCTATTCTTTTTGATATTTTAAAGCTTTGGAAAGTAATGAATGAACTAAGCAAACTTAAGTCCTCCTTTACATGGCCAAGAACCCCTCCCATGTGCCTTGAATGCTCCTTTCACTTTACATGAAAACATCTCTTAGTAAAATTACCCTTTTACCCTTATACACAAAATATATTCTATGACGTCACCCATGACATCATCAAATGCTTTATTTTCCATAAATGGTGAATTATTTTTATTTCATATTAATGATTTCCTAAGAAAATAAGTGGATGTAAAAAAGTTTGAACAATTTCCGATGAGTAAAAAGAAGTTTATCGATAAAATAATTTTTGATCACATTATCGATATTTCTTCAAAGTATTTATTTTTGTGAACATTTTTCTAAAACAACTTTACTATCATTAGTTTTGATTTAAAAGGGGGTTAACAAGGTTATTAATCACTTTAATAACATTTAGTTCAAGATTCAAATATTTAAATAATTCAGATATTTAAATACGTAGTGTTTGAAATTCCTGGTCGTCGCATTTTTAGAAGGTTTGGACTTAGAAGAATTGAAGGCAAGAAGATCCAAAAAAATTAGCTAAGGAAATAAATCTACGACGATCCATATGGATGAGTACCAATCGATCAAGGAGTTGAATTTGGCAATGGTTCAACATGGGAGTAACTAGAAGTTGAAATTAGCTAAGTACATGGACTGTACTGATGGTACCGATCCATGCCACAGTGCCAAATGGTGGTGGGTTATAGTGTGGAGCTAGTAGAAGCATCTGAGGATCATTTGAGTAGGAAAGATAAGTATGATGATGACTTGTGTGGTGGAATAAGGGGATCCTATTATCCATACGTCTGTAAGGGATCGCTGATGTTGATGTATGCTGGTATAGAAGGATTAGGTGGGGATGCTTACCATGGATCGTACAATGTGATCCATTCTCTAGACCTTAGGAATTTAGTCTAGTTCTTAGTCTTTTGAGTGGTCAAGGATTCGAACATTAATGAAGTCGTGACATTAAGTAGTCACTGATCGTACGACGTAACCATTTGAGTGATCATATATCCAAAGGCATTGAGTATTATAGATGCTAGATTATGTGATGGTTGCTACGTTTATTATGGTCATGTGATGTAGGCATTATCGTGTCTAATACCCTAACACCCTAGTTTGTACTTAGAGTAGTATTATACCTATAACATCCTTTTAGAAAAGTTAGGATAAAGATATTTTAGAACGGTGGTAAGTGCATGGTATTGCTTTCTGAGGTTGCATGGGTTCGAATCGGATGTCACATTTGCTATCAGAGCCAATACCCAGCCGAAATTTTCTATTGTAATGTTCCAGATGTTAGTGGGTGTGGTACCGATGCAAGTTACAAGCATAAGGTCTGGGTAGTGTGTGATGATGAGCTAATGAGGATGTTAGGTTCTTTAAGGGGGTAGTTTGTAACATCCCTTTTGGAAAGTTAACACAAAGATCTTTAAGCAAGTGGTTAGTGCATGGTGTTGCTTTCTAGGATGATAGGGATTCGAATCCCACGGTCGTCACAACACCTATATTGATGAAAATAGTTTAGCATAGATTATGTTTATGTGCTAACTTGTTGGTTGAAGGAGCAGGTCGAGTATGACTTTCCAAACCATATGCTCTTATTACAATATATCAACCTTATATCTATTTTTTAGGCTTTTAAATCACTCATATTAGACTGTTGTCTAACTTAAGATTATTAGCACTTCTTCTTATATTCTCAGATATTCTTATATGAGTAGATTGAGAGACAATTATGACATAGTGCACAGAGCTATGCGGAGGACGAGCTAGAAGTTGACGCTTATATATGTAATTTTATGGAGCCTCTACCACTTATTTCTACTGTGCAGTGCTATAGAGCTATTAACACTTATCTTATGTATATTTAGACAGTTTCTAGAGTTATGATGTATGAACACATATTAACTCTTTGTAACAACCCATTGTCAAGATGTAATAAATTAAAATTTTAATATTAAAGATTAATTAATTAAATGCGATTTAGTATAATAAATGTAAAATTATGAGAATGATTTAGAAATTAATGAAAAGAATTTATATACTAATAAATATTGATTTGGTAATTTATTGCTTTACTTTAAATTTTAAAGCATAAATTAATAATTTAAAATAAAATGATAAATTCGTTCTTTTTTTTAAATACTAATTGAGATAAATATTTTAGAATTTATTTTAATTATAGAAAGAATTTTATTTTATAGTAACAAAGGAGTTTGAATTTGATTAGCAAACAAAAAAATTAAATAGAAATGGTTGAATTAAATAAATTAAATTATAGAAAGCAATTTATGAATTATAAGTAATATTATAGAAATTAAGAAAGTATAATATGATGCTATTTGGGATGCATATGGGTAAGAAATGTGAAGAAATATGTGTAGAAAAAATGAATAAGAAAGAAAAGAAAAGAAGAAAATGAATTAATGACTATCAAGCACAAGCCATTTACTTAGCCCACTTATTAGGAAATTTAGAGATTTCAATATACCCTCACGTTAAACTACACAAGACTATTCTCTTCATTTTATTCAAAAACCTACCACCACTCCATCACCTTTAAAATCAAAATCTATTCAAATAAAATTCTACAAATTCTAAAATATATATATAAGCTTCTTGACATCCTTTTACACCAACAATCAAGTTAGAAATCGTATTTTAATCAATATTTTTTTTGAAATGGTACTTAGATACAATATGTCACTGGGACAACAAACCACAAATCATGTGTCAATAAATGTTCGAATCATGCTACGCAAGTTTCGAACTTGTGACCTCTCGCACCAAAGTCGAATCACTTAACCACTGGGACAATGGTGCTTGTCATTTTGATCAATATTTATTGAAGATGAAAACTACAACAAAAAGAAGGCAAAGAGAAGAATGAGCTAAAGTAGGGATTTATAATCTTCAACTCAAGGTGGGTCTTCTAACTCACTTTTTATGTCTGTTTCAATGCTATTGTGTATAGAGTATTGATCTTGTGCTTATGCAATCAAGTTTGCAACTTCACTGTAAATGGGAATCAACCCTTCTTTTGCTAATTATGGATTGATATGGGATATTTGATTAATTATGTTTGTGATATGGATGGAGTATGTGTGCATCTGGGTGTATGAACCCAATATAAGGAAGCAATCATAAGTAGAATAGAAGATGAGGAACATAACTGACATTCTCTAAAACCACATGTCCACAAAACTTCACTTCTCTTTTCCAGAAATGACATTTTGAAAACTTCGCCTTTAGCTAATGCTACCTAAGCATATTTAGCACTATTCTTAGACAAACTTCATGATCTTGTTCATTCTTAGAGTATATCAGCATCATTATTAAATACCAATATGAATCTCTCCAAATGCTCTTAGAATATTCGATTCATCAAATCTACAAACAAAGCAGGCGTGTTGGTTAGTCCGAAGGGCATGACTAACCATTCATACAAACCGTATCTTGTTCGAAATGCCATTAATAATATACTTTCCTATTTTGTTCTCAATTGATGAAACCCATTTCTAAGTCCAATCATGAGAACACCTTGGTTCAACTCAACTGATCGAACAAATCATCTATTCTGGGAAAAGAATACCGATTCTTTATGGTTTTCTCATTCACCTTTCTATAATCAATACATAACCTCAATGACCCATCTGGTTTCTTTACGAACACTATTGCAACTCACCACAGACTTCTTGGTCTAACAAAATTCTTGCTTCCAAATCCACAAGCTCCACCTCTAACTCCTTTAGTTCGGTAGGTGTAATTCTTCTAGGTGGTCTACTTATGGGTTCAACTCTTAGTACAAGATCTATCTGAAATTCAATGGCATGTTTCGATGGAAGTCCAATCACTATGGGAAAAAATGCATCAGATGATAGATACGCTCCGTTGTCTGATTGCATATCTATCTGTTGTTTAATCCCACGCCATCTCATTTCCAATCAGACCATAGATATGCCCCATCGTCTGATATGCACTAACACAACCAAAAAAACCAAATGTTGTCTAATGTTGTAGTAACATTTCTAGAATTTCCTATTATACAACATATATATATTGACTAATATGCATACCGATTAAACTTATATTATATTTGCAAAATGAAATAAATGAGTCATAATTTTATTTAAAAAAATATTTTATTTCAAATCAAATTCAAATGCAATACAACTTTCACTATCACTCTCATATATACAACTTTTTTGTAAACTCTCATATATAACATTTTTATTGCTCGCTCTCACTCACACTCACTCGAGTTTATTTTTAACGTGTTGATCTTGATTTGCTTGCTCCAGCTTGTATCCAGCCATCTCCTATACCTGTCAAATAAACAATGCAGTAAAACGGAAAAGGAAACAAACCTAAATTGCATAATTAAATTGAATTTGAATATTAATATTGCCTCGGTTCATGGGTTTTTTCACTCTTCATGTTTCAGATAGGGACAAATATATATGTGTACGGACAACTTATGATATGCACAGTGTATCACTATGAATATCACAAGGTCGAGCATCAATTAAATCTCAAGGACTGTCGCACAAACAAGTAAAGGCACAAGCACATGAAAGTGCACAAGCCAGATTAAGCACCAACATTCACTATATATACATAAATGTATATGTTTGTATATACATGGAAATTCAAAGCAAAAACAAGTTTCAACAATTTAACAACATGGACCAGCAAAGATCAAAAAGTGCTAGTGTGCACTGCCCTGAACAGGGCAGTGGCAGTGCACTATCAAACCAAAGAAAAGCCCCATCAAAGCACCATCAAACAAAGCTTCAAAGTCACAAAAACAAATTTGACAGCATATAAAAGAGTTAAACCGGACTCATAGGTTCAAACATGTTAGTAATTGAACAAGTGCCATAAATTGAATAATAATAATAAGTCCATAGCACTAACAATTTCATATCATTGCCTTGAACAAGTGTCACAAATTGAACAAGTGCCACAAAATTGAACAAGACACTAACACTAACCACAAATTCGAACCTCCAACATTCACACACATATATATATACATATGTATGTATGTATGTATGTATGTACATAGATGATATTGGAATCAAAGGGCACAACTTTATCTCGACCGATAGTTGAACTTACTGCAAAGTACCAATCGAAGTAAAAACAAAGTGTAGACAACAATGCAACATGTGAACAAGTATCAGTTTTAGGATAAACCATAGAACAAAGCTCAACCATAGAACACATACATACATGTATGCATGTATATACATGGATGAACCAAGATAGCATAACTAATATAGACATATACACATATGTATATACATGTATATATGTACATAATGAGCAATAGGCAGTCCAAACCATCGAATTAGTAAACATAACATGAAGTAAAGGCACAAGGACATGAAGTGCACATGAAAATGTATATAAGAAACCAAAGCACATGAAAGTAACCAAACAGAACAGCATGAAGTAAAGGCACAAGCACATGAAAGTGCACAAACAAGTGAAGGCACAAGCACATAAGTTCAAGTATAAGTATAGTGAGCAGGCACAAGCACATGAAAGTGCACAAGCACATAAGTTTAAGTATAAGTATAGTGAGCAACACACATACACACAAATATATATATATACATGTATATATGCAACACATGTTCAGTGTTGAAGTGCACTGTCTTGAATAAGGCAGTTCCAGTCAACACTGCCTTGGAAAACAAGGTCTAATATAGCAATCCACTAACTCAAACATGAAGTCAAGAGCACATGGTCGGGCAACATAGTGAAAAACAAGGTCCAACATAGCAATCAAATTAGTAAATGGAAACCAAAGCAGAAATTTAAGAATCAGAAAATCATCAAGAGCGTTCAAACATAAATTGAAAACCGAGAAAAACAATTTGAAAATTTCAAATTGAATCATATATTCGCATAATTAGGAAATAAATTCCTATATAAGAAACCCAAATCATTTTCCAAAGGACAATCTGCTACTAGACCCTCACTTTTTAATGGCAGTAATTACACATATTGGTTATGTAGAATGAAAATTTCTTTACAGTCAATTAGTTTAGACACTTGGAATATACATAAACTAAGTACACTAAACCCAAGACTAATTTTGCACAGTGGGCTGCTAACCAAAAAGCAGTTGCACAGAATAACTATAAGGCTATAATATATTATTTTGTTCACTAGATAGAAATGAATTTAATAGAGTATCTATATGTAAGTCTGCATTTGAAATTTGGAGAACTTTGCAAGTTGCACATGAAGACACAAGTAAGGTTAAACAGACCAATATTTCCATCTTAACAAATCAGTTTCAATTATTAAAAATGAGTCCATATCTGATACATATAGTATATTCGAAGATATAGTACACTCACTTATTGCACTAGGTAGAAGTTTTTTTAAGGAGGATCAAGTTAGAAAAATCCTCAATTCACTTACTCCTGAATGGGATTAAAAGACTCTTGCAATCAAAGAGGCAGATGACATTAGCACTCTAAAAATTGAAGAGTTAATTGGAAATTTAATGTCTTTTGAAGCACAAATGTAGGCAGAAGAGAAAGCAAAGCAATAGCGAAGATGTCTATAAATTTTAATGCAATGACGAATAATCTGGATTCAGACAGCGATGACGATGAAGAAATTGCTTTCATGATAAGGAATTTCAGAAAATTTCTAAAATATAGGAAGATGAACAATTTCAAAAGAAATGATAACATAAATCCAAGAAGCAGAATTGGAAGCGGAAATAGCATTTGATTGTATAACTGTAATAAACTTGGCTATTTAAAACGAGACTGTCTACATCCCAATAAACTTAAAACTACACCAAACACTGATTCATCCAGAAAATTGAGAAGAGCCTATACTGTAACATTAGACAATTCAGACACATCCTCAAGTGATAATGAATCAGATACAAAAAATTCTAACATGTGTTTCATAGCAATACATAATTCAGAACAAAATGGTGAAATGAATCGGAAAAAGGTACGCTTTTAATATATCAAAAGCTTTAATTTCTTGAATGAATTTTTTTTGGTTGCTTTATTGGTTGTTAGGAATATCCTATACATTAAGAATAATATTGGTTGAATATTGTGTGATTATATTATAAATTTAAATATTTTATATATTTTAATAATATAATAATAATATAAAATATTTTTAAATTTATTTTTCTACAAATAAAATAACTATAAATAGATATATATATATATATATAATAGAATAGGATATGGTCAAACAAAAATCATTTTTGAAAAATTCGATATGTATGTCGACATACACCCCTAGCAAATGTCAACATACTTGGGCAGATTTTGAACATCAAATTCAAAACGTGAATTTTCCCTCCACCTTTTCACCTAACCCTATGTTCTGAAATGGTTTCTCTTGACCATAGAACATGTCATTTGATTCTCTATTTATTATCATTATCTCTATCGATCCATTTCACTTTTAAATATTAAAATTTCATTAATTCTCTTATCTCTTCAGAACTCTTCATTAATGGCTTCCTTAAGCACTCATTCATCTATGAGAGTTTCCAAAAATATCAAGAATTTTCTCTTAAATGATCAAGAGGCTATGAAAGCCTATATTAGTTATATGAATTTTGGAAAGATTTCTACGGGAAGATTTTCAATTTTCAATGATTTTTCTACTTATGAACTTGATTATCTTTGTTTACAAAATGGAATTCTCGATTTAATTGATGTTTCTCAAAATGATTATGTTTGCTATCCACACTTGGTCAAAATATTTTATGCAAACTTGAAAGGAAAATTTCATGAGGGTAATGAAGGAGAAGTGTGGAGTAGTGTAAAAGGAACTTCAATAGTTCTAAATTGTGAACTTTTGGGTACCATTCTAGGATGTAAATCTACCGGAACAAACCTTACATCTTTTAAAATTGATGATCAATCGTGAAGTATTTTTCAAAAAAATTTAAGGTGATAATGATTTTGAATTCAAAAACTGAAACTTCCATCCAAAAGCAAGAATTTTAAACCTTCTCTTACAACAAAGTATTACTCCTCGATCGGGAAATTTCAATAATCCAACTCTACAAGTGTGCAAAGCTCTTTTCGCTATTTATGGTCAATATGACATAAATTGAGCTCAAGTTATTTTAAATGAATTTTACCCCAAAAATCTTTCTAATCATGAAAACACACTATTTCATGGTGTGTATCTTACTCGAGTCTTCAATTACTTTGGTGTTGACTTTAAAGGAAAGGAATCTGTCTCTCGTAAAGTCTTTAATCAAGCCAACATCGCTCTTATGAAAATTCCACCCTTTTTCGAACTATATGAAACTCTAGAGAAAGAGGAAAGGTTAGCTTATGAAGAGGAGGAAGAAATTAGAGAAGAGGAGGAGGAGGAAGAGGAAGAAGGAGAAGATGTGGATATTGAAGAAGAAGAAGAAGAAGAGAAGAAGGAGGAGGAAACCTCCTTAGAAAGCATTGATTTTCCTCTTTGACCAACCAACAAAGACCTTCTCAACAATCAAAAGAAGATTGTTGAAAACCAAAAGATTCCCAAGCATTCCGTTAGTAAGAAATTAACCACTATTTCCAACAAAATGGACAAATTCTTTGGAAAAGTGAAATGCAAGCATGGGATATCTTCATCACGTTCTTCATCTACATCTTTCTAGTTTACTATATATCTGGTTGCTTATGAATGTATTGTACTTGGTCATTTTAGTTTGAATTCGGTTTGTTCTTATGTATTTTTTTCATTATTTTAGTGTATGAGCTATGTAATCATCATCTAATATTAATGAAAAATCTGTTTTCTTGGTGTTATACATTGTTTATCATCTCTGGAAAACTTACAAGTATAAATGTATAAGCTAAATGCATTAGAATATCAGAACAAAATTATTTTGAAAATTTCTTTATATATGTCGACATACCTTGGGTATGTATGTCGACATAAAACGGTAATTTTTCAAAAATTTTAATTTCAAAAATTAAATAGACAGCAAGTGTTTATTCATTTTCAACGAATTTTCACCCATTTTAATAATTGTTAAGACCAGAGAATCATTTGTTTCAAGTCTCTTTTTTCTTCCTTTTCATTTCTAAATCATTCAAGGACATTTTTTCTTTCATCCTAAGAAACCAAAGACACTTAGAATTGAGTCAAATGCAGATGATCAAGGAGTAAGAAAGGCATTTCGATGCGATTCGATGGATGATTTTTGCTTTGAACAAAGAAGAACCAACCACCAATCAAGAGTGTGCCATCAACAAAGATGATGAAGATTGGGATTCTATCAAAGCGGTTCCAATTTTTGGCGCTGATGGATGGTTGAAGTTCCTTAAAATGACTAGTTTAAATAGGTTTCATCGTATATATATAATAATACTTGATTTGGTTTAGATTTGATTGGTTTGATTTGTGTGAATTTGTTTGAATGGTATGTGATATTAACTTGGTTGGATTAGATGAATATTTAGATTGATTACGATTATTTCATGATTTTCTAATTTTACATATCGCTTACTGCTTTTATACAATCATTCTCATCATCATTATATATAATTCTTATATATATATATATATCAATTAGTATTTTATTTAAGGGAGTTAGATTTAGAATTAGAGTAAGAGTTAGTGTTAGAGTTATAATATTAGGTGGTTATTTTTGTTGATGACAATGGGAGAGAAAAATATATAATCTACGCATAGATTAAGAGGGACTTTTGTAACCCGGAGAGAGTTATATTATATTTTATGTATAGAGTTGTCATCATCAAAAAGGGGGAGATTGTTAGTGCCATAAGTACTGGTTATAATGATAACAACTATAGGACATTATATAAAATATAGATACTAATGTTTTATTAAGTTATATATAGTATATAGCGCAGGATATTAGACAGGTGTTGATTAGACTGTACAGTATCAAGAGTAGATTCAAGATGCCGATATAGAGTTTCAAGAGTTGGAGAATGAAGACTCATGAGTATTAAAGAGCTTAAGATTTCAAGATATTCCAAATAAGTTATAGAGCCGTAGAATTTATGTTAAAACCTTGATAGCACTTTCCTGATCTCTCTCTCCTTCCGTACTTTTGTTTTAAATTGTTTTTCAAATATCCTGGTTTTAAAATAATCTTTTCAAAATATTTCTCAAAATGATTTTCAATCTATTATACTTATAAAGATATATTTTAGTGTTTCTAAGTTTATATGTATATTGAATTTTTGTTTATACTTTTATAATTATATTGATTATATATATATTGTTTACATTATATTAAAATTTTCAAAACTATTATATAAAGTTTCATTAAGTTTTATTATGATTAAAATATGTATAAACTATGCTTAAATGATTTTACAAAGTATTAAACTGTTTTACAAAACAACGAGTTTTCAAAATAATATTTTAAAGTATTTTCAATTTTCAAAAAGAGTATGTCGACATGCTCTATGTATGTTTAACAACAAGTTTGGCCACAATAAACAATCATGTAACAAGTTCAATAAAAAGGTCATTTTACTGAAGTGCAGACAAAATTCAGTGCCAACAGACCACCACTGACCACATACAAGTCAAAGAAACAAGCTAGTAGTTCATTCTGCTCATATGTATATACACAATGCATATATACAACAAGCACATAGCATCATCAACGAACCAGAACAGTTCAGTTCAAGGCAACAACATATAAATGATCAAATAGTGATGAACCAACAGACCATGCAACATAAAGATGGAGGCAGTGGATGTATACATATGCATATGGAACAAACATGATGAACATCACATGAAACAAGCTACTGGACATAGGACTTCAAACTAGCAGTGACAGTGCCGAAATCACAGAGGTAAAAAAATTCATATATTCACGATGCTAGAAATTCATGGAACTAAAGTCAAGTTTGAATGCCAGAAATTCAAAGCCGTGGTGACCAAGGCAAAGAACAGAACAAAATCTAGATTTCAAAGCCGTGGTGGTCAAGAAATCGAACAAGCCAAAATCAAAGCCGTGATAATCAAGCAAAGAATTATACTAATTGAACAAGTCGGAGAAATCTCAAGCATTAAAGCATAATCAAATGGCCGAGTAAAATTATTGACGAATTCAAGTGAATATATTCGAACGAAAATAAAGGGAATCGATCCCTATTTAAACTTTAAACATCATCGACATGAAGAAAATCGAGTTCAAGCATATAAACAAGAATAAATAAAAAGGAAATTGCATACCAGATCATTAAAACCGAACTCGACAATTTGAAGCAGCCATTTGCAATTAAAAGAAACACTCGATCGACAAAGCAAGGAATGATAAATCATATATTCGATAGAGCAACTGAAGTCGGCTTCTTCGAATTTCCAAAAGCCCTAATTTTCTTAGAGAGGAACGAACGAGCAAAACAAAGGAAGCAGCCATTTTCTTTTGCAAAAGGAAAGAATACAGGCCGACATAAATAAAAGGAAAAAGGACTTCACTCATTATTAATTTGGGCCGACATTTTTAACTTTGGGATTAATATTTAAAATAAGGGTTTTTGTGTTTAATTGTTTTTTATTTTGTATTTTTCTTTAAACGTTTGTAAATTCTACTCGTGTGACTAGGGGACGAACTACGGTGGTGTAGTTCGAGAATTCGCAACTCGGTGGCTGAGTTGTGGCAGGGTTTTTAGCATAGAGTTAGGTTAGTCGATAGCGGGTGTCGTGAGTTTACGTGTCTAAGCGTCTGACTACTTAATTTCTAGTATAAACCTTGGGGGCAGCACGTAGGCAGGGTTTTGCCGAAGTTGGGTAAATCTATGTTGTTTTATTTCTGCTTTTTATATTCTGCTATTATCTGTGTTGCTATTATTCTGCTATTATCAGTGCTGCGATTATTTTATATACTTCCGCGTTAAATTTTTATAATTAATAGTATCACCCTATTCACCCCCCCTCTATGGTGAAATAGATCCTACAAGTGGTATCAGAGCTAGGAACAAAAGTCAATTTTGATTTTAAAATTTTGTTTTTTCAAAAATAAATTTTTCTTTATAAATTTTTAAATGACTTCTTATAATAATGCTTTTGCTGAGGATCAGTCCATAGTTAGACCACCAACGTTCAATGGTGAATATGCTTACTGGAAAATTATAATGAAAATTTTTCTGAAAACTATTGATGCTTGGAATATAGTTGAGACATGATATAGGACACCAACTATAGTTGTAGATAATCAGGAAATTGAAAAACCGATGGATCAATGGACAGATCTAGAAAATAAATTACAGAATGCTAATGCTAAAGCTATGAATTCTATTATCTATTCATTGGATCAAATTGAATTTAATCGTGTTTCACATTGTCTAACCGTGCAGGAAATCTGGCACACACTTGAAGTGACTCACGAAGGAACCTCTCAAGTCAAGGAATCTCGCCTTGCAATGCTTAGTAGTGAATACGAGAACTTCACAATGGCTAAGGATGAGAATGTTAAAGAGATGTACTGACGACTTTCTAATCTCGTATATAAATCAAACGCTCTTGGAAAACCATACACGGAATTGGAAATAGTCCAAAAAATCCTCAAAGTCCTTCCACAAAATTTCGAAGCAAAAGTGACTGCCATTAAAGAATCCAAAGATTTGAAACAAATCAAAGTTGAAGAACTCATCGGAAATCTCACCACTTATGAGCTAGAGAATGAATTCAAGGAAGAACGTGAAGGAAGTGATACTCGAAAGAAATCAATAGCTCTTAAAGGAACAATGGAAAGTGATGATGATGATGATGATGATGGAGCAACTGAGCTGGCACTGATAATAAAGAAATCCAAAAGGTGGAATCGCAAATACGGAAATCCAGCTCTAAATCAACAACTGAAAAGCAGAATAGTTAAAGTTCTAGACAACCCAGAAGAGCGGGAGATCATCTGTCACAAGTGCAATAAACCTGGTCACATCAAGCCCAATTGTCCTCAAAATCGACTCGGCCAGGAAAAGAAATCGAAAAGGAGAAGTTTTGCTGCACCATGGAATAAAAGTGATGATGATAAAAGCACTAGCAGTGAGAGTGAAAAAGCAGATCTATGTGTTCGAGGTGATATAACTGATAGCGATGATGACGAGCCAAGCGAGGTATCAAAACTTACTCACTCAGAATTACTTATATATTTCCACGAAGTAAATTGCTGTTTCGAAAGACTTAGGGAGAAATATGCTAAAATAGAATCACAAAGAGATACTTTGATAGATTTAAATAAACAGCTTGATCAATTAGTTAAGAACTATCAAACCAAGTGCCCTAAGTGTGAAAAGTGTTCAACATTCAAAAAAGAAATTAAAAAATCAGAAATTAAAATTAAATCCCTGGAAAATGAGATTCTGATTTTGAAAGAAAGTGAAAATACTAGGAGAGAAAATTATATTAAAAAGTGCACACAATTATTGAATCAAAATGAATCTCTCAAAACGCAAGTCCAACAATTGTCTACAACTTTAGGAAAATTTTCCAAGGGAGAAAGATCGTTAAATATGCTATTAGGAAAACAAACTGTTAATACAAATAGACAAGGACTTGGATATAATCGAACTGAGCTTGTTAGAAGTAAAATTAATCAAGTCAAATCCGAGTGCACAATTTGTCGAAAAATTGGACACAATCAAAACAATTGTTGGTATAGACCCAAACACGTGAAAACAATTCCAATTTGGGTTTCGAAAGGCACGAATACAAAATTCCTCAATGTCAAACAAATTTGGGTGCCGAAAGGAACATATATAAATAGTTTTGGGTCTACACAAACATATTTTTCAAAATCTTTTTCCACTAACAACCATGGACCTATATAAACAAATAGGTCACAAAATTCTTCTCTCATGTAGGTATGGTGGCACGCTAAGGAACAATAATAGTGCTATCTGGATTTTGGCTGTTCCAGCCGTCAACGAATTTACAGTCCGTCCCCATTAACCGCTCGGAAGCGAGATGTACGGTCTAATGAGGCTACTACGAAATATTTGAGTAACCGCTTCCAACTTCTCGTTCTCTTGAAAAATGGATTTTTTTTCAAGAATGAAATCTTATTGGAACTGGCACACAACGGGCGACAAATCAAAGTTCCTTAGCCTAGTATAAAGTTGTCAGAATCACAATGGACAACAACGAAAAATCATCGTAAAGGTAAAATAGGTAACGGTACATTTATCTTAAACGATTTATTAAATGTGATAATCTACACCATAATCTGATTTAATTTAGCCAGTTATGATGAATGTTGATTATGATTCTGACTTATGAAAATTGTTGGCTAATAATCTTTTTATGTCGAGAACACTCTAAAGATCTCTAGAGTCTTTGAACCACTTCATATAGATTTGTTTGGATTAATGATGGTGTTTTATTGATTGATGATTACTCATGATACATGTGGATATATTTTCTTATCTTACTGCTTCTGGATCTGACACTGTGGTCAATGTTTGTAAATTTGCACGATTTCAATTCAACTTCAAGAAAATTTCATTTAAAAGCTGTTAAAAATGTTTTTAGGATGTTTTGTTGCACACATCTCAGTTTGGTCTATGACATCCAACTAATGATAATCTTGAGTGAAAGAAAAATTCATATGTAGATTACACTGGTAATCTAGTTGGTAGAAAAATTACTAGTGGAACGTGATTTATGTTGAGATATTCAGTAGTTGCATTATTTTCAAAGAAAATATCTGCATATTTTTCATTTCAAATGATTTTCAATTAGCAGACATTTTTCTTTTACAAAACCCCTTCTAGAAAATAGTTTTTTGTTGACCTTGTTTCAGACTAGTCATTTTAAAATTTTTGATTTTATAATTATTTTTGGATTTGATTTCAAATGACTACATTAACTAATCTGACTCCCTACTGATTATCAAAAAGATAAATAGTGATTGAAAAAGTGATGAGTGTTGATATTGATCATATAACTTGAGACAGTCTAATTAGTAAATTTCTTTAGAAATTTAAACAAGAGTTATAAAAAAATTTGTTGGTAAAAATTCCACGACCATTTCTATTTCTATCATATTTCTGTCGACCATCACTCATCAAAATCCAATATAGTATGTCAATATGTGGTATTTTAAACGGGAAATTATTCGGTTTTCATTTTACTATTTTTAGCAATAAAAACATCCAAAGTATTCACTCTCATTTAAAAGTGCTCACGGTTATGCATGGGTGAATTACTTGGATTTTTTTATTATGTGCTTTCATACTCATTTAAAAGTTCTCACGGTTATGCATGCACGGAACGCATATCAAAACTGATTGATTAAATAGACAAGTTGATTCTAATCCCATTTAAAAGTCCTCATGCTTATGCGTGGTTAGAAGATACTTAAATTCATTTTAAAAAAAAATTAAGAATACTACTAATCTCATTTAAAAGTCCTAACGGTTATGCATGCTTAGTAGATATTCAAATTTTGCTATAAATATACCACAAATTGACACAACTATATAGTTTTGTATACCGACATCATCCCTATCATTCTAAAGTGGAATATGCGCCTAACAGAGTATTTATGATTTTTGTTTGATTTTTTACTGAAATTTAATATTTTTACTTGATTGGGTATTAATGTTTCATTAATGTCTATCACTTTATCTCTATTTTTCTAACACTATTACTCTTTTGCTGATAACAAAGGGGGAGAGAAAAGTTAAGATTTTGGAAAATAAAGGTCAAATATTTTATTTTGTATTTTCTATTTACATCTAGGCTCATTTGCATATTTTTATTTATTTTCATGCATATATGAAGGGGGAGTTTTGTTGTAGAGAAGGAGCATTCAAATAGGGGGAGCAAATTGAATGATCAAATACATTTAATAAATTCAAAATCTTAAATACATGTTTGTTATCATCAAAAGGGGAAGATTGTTGAATATGCCAGTATATGATTTTTG
This sequence comes from Allium fistulosum, assembly GCA_030737815.1. Lineage (NCBI taxonomy): Eukaryota > Viridiplantae > Streptophyta > Magnoliopsida > Asparagales > Amaryllidaceae > Allium > Allium fistulosum. The sequence goes on from JASFAW010000015.1 coordinate 8,756,361, forward strand.
TTTGATGATAATAAACACATATATATATATATATATATTCATTTAAATGTATTTGTTAATGTACTATTTTATTTTTCACATAATTAAATAAATATTTGTTGAATAAAATAAATAACACAGAATTTAAATTCAAACGGATATTTTATTCAAACAAATATTTTATTAAAATTTTGAATAGTACGAATTTGTGCTCCCACTATATATACACAATAATAATTACAATACAATTTTGATTACATCACAATTTATCATTTACATTAGCACCTCACTACATATTACTCATTCACTCGTATTTAATCTTCAACTCTATTCCAGATTGAATCCAGCATCTGAGTTATCTGCAAAAATAAACACTGGCGCAGTAAAATTGAAAAAGAAATATTTTTTGCAGTGTAAAATAAAATGTGGTTTGAAAAAATTATTTGCCTCAGTTATTCGAGTTGTTCGTCATCATATTCATTTTTGAATTCATCAGACACGAACAACCTGTGACATGCACAGTATATCACTGTAAATGCCACAAGGCCGTGCACACCGATATACACTTGATAAAACTGCAGGGACAGGTGAGCGCAAGGTCAAACCCGAGCCAAAGCTAGGTTCAACTCAAGTGCAATACAAATAAAGTCATGATATGAGCACAAGGTCAAACACGATACAAAGCTAGGTTCAAATCAGGTGCATGCAATACAAAACAATGCGTCAAGACACATAAGACAAGCCTCGACCAAAAATTCGGTAAGTACACATGAAAACAGAGGCTAGACAGTCCAACTAGACTCGAGTACACATGAAGACATCGTGAACCGGTGGACTGTACTCAGACTCGAGGAAATATGAAACAACAAAATGATCAGACCAAAAATGTAATTCAAAAGCCCACAAAATCATGACAGCTAGCTCAATGAACCAACTCAAACACACTTGAACCAGACACAGTGCAACAGTGTGACACACACATACATCAGAACATAATAAGGCATGGATTCAAACAACAAAGACTGTAATAAACTGCAACAAGCCTCAACAGGTAATATGTACACATATATGGTGGACAGCATGCATACAACTCAATAGTAAATGATCATAGTAGAGACTCAAATGAACATGACTAGAAAACAATGAACACAACATCAATATACATGAGTACCAACAGAGCTTCAATCGGTGCACATGCATGCACATAAACAAGTCTGGCCACAACAAACAATCATTTAACAAGTTCAATAAAAAGGCCAGAGGCATTTTACTGAATTGCAGACCAAATTCAGTGCCAACAGACCACCACTGACCACATACAAGTCAAAGAAACAAGCTAGTAGTTTATTTTGCTCACATGTATTTACGCAGTGCATATATACAACAAGCACATAGCATCATCAATGTACCAGAACAGTTCAAGGCAATAGCATATAAATGATCAAACGGTGATGAACCAACAGACCATGCAACATAAAGATGGAGGCAGTAGATGTATACATATGCATATGGAACAAACATGATGAACATCACATGGAACAAGCTACTAGACATAGGTCTTTAAACTAGCAGTGACAGTGCCGAAGTCATAGAGGTAACAAAATTCATATATTCACGATGCCAAAAATTCACGGAACCAAAGTCAAGTTTGAATGCCAGAAATTCAAAGCCGTGGTGACCAAGGAAAAGAACAGAACAAAATCCAGATTTCAAAGCCGTGGTAGTCAAGAAATCGAACAAGCCAAAATCGAAGCCGTGATAATCAAGCAAAGAATTATACGAATTGAACAAGTCAGAGAAATCTCAAGCATTTAAGCATAATCAAATGGCTGAGCAAAATTATTGTCGAATTCAAGTGAATATATTCGAACGAAAATAAAGGGAATCGATCCCTATTTAAACTATAAACATCATCGGCATGAAGAAAATTGAGTTCAAGCATATAAACAAGAATAAATAAAAAGGAAATCGCATATCAGATCATTGAAACCGAACTCGACAATTTGAAGTAGTCGTTTGCAATTCAAAGAAACACTCGATCGACAAAGCAAGGAACAATAAATCATCTATTCGATCGAGCAACTAAAGTCGGCTTCTTCGAATTTCCAAAAGCCCTAATTTTCTCAGAGAGGAACGAACGAGCAAAACAAAGGAAGCAGCCATTTTCTTTAGCAAAAGGAAAGAATACATGCCGACATAAATAAAAGGAAAAAGGACTTCACTCATTATTAATTTGGGCCGACATTTTTACCTTTGGGCTTAATATTTAACATAAGGATTTTTGTGTTTAATTGTTTTTTATTTTGTATTTTTCTTTAAACGTTTGTAAATTCTACTCGTGTGACTAGGGGGCGAACTACGGTGGTGTAGTTCGAGAATTCGAAACTCAGTGGTTCTGTTGTGGCAGGGTTTTGAGCGTAGAGTTAGGTTAGTCGATAGTGGGTATCACGAGTTTACGTGCGTAAGCGTCTGACTACTTAATTTCTAGTAGAAACCTTGGGGGCAGCACGTAGGCAGGATTTTGCCAAAGTTGGGTAAATCTGTGTTGTTCTATTTCTGCTTTTTATATTTTGCTATTATCTGTGTTGCTATTATTCTGCTATTATCAGTGCTGCGATTATTTTATATACTTCCGCGTTAAATTTTTATAATTAATAGTATCACCCTATTCACCCCCCTCTATGGTGAAAGCGATCCTACAAGTAGTATCAGAGCTAGGAATAAAAGTCAATTTTTGATTTTAAAATTTTAGGCCCCGTTTGGCTTGTCGTTTTAGTTTTATGTTTTCGTCTATACAAAAATGCGTCTGTTGTATGTATAGTTGAAAAACAAACAATTTTGAAAATGAAATTAACATATAAAATAGAAAACAAGTTTATATTATTTTTTGTGTTTCGAGAGATAACAAAACCACGGAGAACAATCAATTCTTTCGTTGTCCGTTGGTCGTCCCAACGACTAAGAATTATAACTCTTCTTCTCTTATTTCTTGCTATTTCTTAGTACAAATTGAAAACACAAAACTCAAAATACAAAATGAAACCAAACGGGCCCTTAATTTTTCAAAAATAAATTTTGTTTTTAAATTTTTAAATGGCTTCTTATAATAATGCTTTTGATGAGGGTCATTCCATAGTTAGACCATCAATGTTCAATGGTGAATATGCTTACTGGAAAAATAGAATGAAAATTTTTCTGAAACCCATTGATGCTTGGAATATAGTTGAGACATGATATAGGACACCAACTATAGTTGTAGTTAATCAGGAAATTGAAAAAACGATGGATCAATGGACAGGTATAGAAAATAAATTACATAATGCTAATTGTAACGATAACGATCTTTCCACTACACCAGAAAGGCGAATTAGGCAGTGCTTAGGGCCGTATCTAATGCCATTAGGCACGGCCGTAAGCCGTATCAAATGAAAGCGCGTTTATTCATTAGATACGGCCCATGGCCGTATCTAATTAGAGAATTAGATACGGCCAGTGGCCGTATCTAATTAGTGAATTAGATACGGCCATGGGCCGTATCTAATTAGAGAATTAACATTCGTGGTTTTACTAAGCAATGGGTGCCAAAGCAAGTGATAAACATAAACACAGACCACAAAGTAACACAATGGAATGTGGTGGTGGTGATACCATTGAAAATAAGGTGCAGCAAGATTAATTTCCATAGCAAACTAACAGAGGAAAAAAAATAACTGAGAATACAAACAAAAGGATACAAAAAGAAACACAAAGCACTGCAAAATAGACATAAAATATTAAAACGTAGTCCAAGTTTATCAATACAAGCACAATACAAGACATCTGTTCTGGCTAGTCTGATTCACAATAATAGAATATTATTGTAGTACAAAAATTAAAGTGCAACACTACGGACACAGACGATAAAGATAAAAATGAAAACCATATAGAAATAGAAATAGTCCATGTAGTGATAGGCTCTGGAGGTGGTAAAGCATCTGCAAAAAACACAAAATATTTTAGCGCCTATAATGGTGATTATCAAATCAGAACTGATTGCATATACATAGCAACAAGTAGTAACGATACATTACAACAGTTACATAATATGAGTAATTTTTTGAACGACAAACCTCTAATGCAAGAGCACTAGCATCAGCTCTTCAATAAGAGAAGAATGAGCACGACTACTAAAAAATGAATGTGATGTCTTGGAATATCAGAGGGATGAATACTGATGTTAAGTTTCATCAGGCATTCAGCCTACTGCATTTCCACAAACTCTCGCTGTTGAGTTTAGTGGAAAGTAAACTTGATACAGCAAATATGTATAGACTCCAATCACTGCAACCAAGACAATGCGAAATTACACTTAATAATGACACTGGCAGTAAGGGTCGTATTTTAGTTATGATATACTTAGAAGTATGGGATTATGAAGTACTATTTAAAAGTGAACAACACATGACACTACACTTAATAAATAAAGGAGGATTTGAGTGCGTGTTCACTTTTGTGCATGCCAGCAACTTATATAAGGAAAGAGATATGCTTTGGGAGCATCTATGTATAAACGTCTCTACTACAGAATTGCCATGGGTGGTGATAAGAGATTTTAATAATGCTTCTAGCCCAAAGGATAAAAAGGAGGGGTTGTCTATCCCTTTTTCCTATCTTGTTAATTTTAAAAACTGTATGATGAAGTGTGGTTTAGTAGAAACTTCCTTGCAGGGGTGCAAATTTACTTGGCGGAGGAGAGGTGTGGCAACTAGCATTGATAAAATTCTAGTCAACTATGAGCTGCTTACTAAGTTTCCTGAATTAGTGACAGCTTCTATTCCTAATCAATATAGTGACCACACACTACTCCTACCGCAACTAAAAGTATGGCAACAGCCCCAGAAAGGTAAACCTTTCAGGTATGTAAACAATTGGTTTCAAATAGATGGCTGTACAAGATGGGCTAAAAGCAGATACTTAGGGTTCTTATATGCACAAATTTATAAACATATTGCATGGTATCAAACAAAATCTTAAACAGTGGAATAGAACTCGGCATAAATCAAACTCAGTGCATCAACTGGAGAATGAATACAATTTGGCCTTCTATGAATTAGATGAAAACCCATATGATGATGATATGTATAATAAGTTATTGTATGTTCATTTCCAGTTAAAGGAAGAAAGGAAAAAACAATTTATTTTTAACAAGTAGTTAAGTAAAATTAACCGGTTGCAAAGTGGAGACATGAATTCTAAATTTTTCTACACTAAAATTGCTATAAGGAAGCATAGGAATAAAATCAATGTTCTCTTGGATACTGATGGCAACTTTATATATGCTAAATAGCAAATCAACGAGCAAGCAGTGAATTACTACTCAGAGTTGTTTAATGGACATATAGGTGGGAGCTTCCCTCTTGTACATCCACGTCTAATTATTAATTTTGAAGGATAAAAATACTTAACTGCTGCTGTCACTATGGAAGAAATCAAAGCTGCTATTTACTCAATCGAAGATTCCAAAAGTCCAGGGCCGGATGGTTTCTCATCAAAGTTTTTTAAGTTACACTGGGATGAGTTGAAAGATCAGCTTTTTTTGGCTATCCCCACAGCCTTTCAAGAAGGACAACTAGCTCGTGGTCTCAATCATAACTTCATCACTTTGATACCTAAGAAGGATAAGCCATGAAATATCATAGATTATTGTCTATCTTTTGCAAACGTGTTATATAAAATTATTTCTAAAATTATTTGTTTTTGAATCAAAGATTTTTTTGTTGCCATTTCTTATTGAAAAAAATCAATCGGCGTTTGTGCTCAGAAGAAACATTGGAGAGAATATACTACTTTCCCATGAATTAATTCGTGACTTTAAGGAAAAGGCAAGCCCAAGATGTGTATCAAAATCGACTTGCAAAAGGCGTACGATATGGTCAATAGGGAGTTTGTCTGCTATATGTTACATCGTATGGGTTTCCCTACATCCGTGATCAATTTGATTTATGAATGCATTAGCACGCCTACTTTTTCGATATTGATGGACGGCATTCCTAAGGGATTTATTACTTATACAAGAGGCTTACGACAAGGTGATCCGCTTTCACCCTATTTATTTTGTATTGCTATGGAGTTTTTCTCATTAACCATGGAAGATGCAATTACATTTCAACAAATACAACTTGTCTCTTCAATCCAGCCTATCATATCACATTTATTTATGCCGATGATGTGATGATTTTCTTAAGTGCCACAACTTCAAATGCTACTACTATGCAATCTATTTTTAATCAACTAGCTGCTACAGCAGGATTACAAACAAATCAACTTAAGTCCAAAATTTATTTTAGCAGAGATGTAACTAACAAAGACCAAATTGTTAATATATTGGGTATGGTAGAGGACAAACTGCCTGTCAAATATTTAGGAATCTCGTTGTCTGCTGATTGCATACACACTTCAGAATGTACAACTCGATTGGATAAGGTATGCCATAGATTTGAAGGATGGGATATTGCACTACTATCTAGTAAGAAGTTTGATATGGTTGCTCGCTGCCTCCTGATAAGTAGATTTAATAATATCCAGTCCCAATCTATGAAAACAATAGAAATTACTTTAGCAAAATTCCTAAAAATAGAAAATACATGTACTTTATTAAGTACAAACATGATATACAAAGATGACAGATTGAAATGAAATCTTACAATCTAAACAAGATATATAATATTATGTGCCTTAGTTAGAATTATGAAAATACGACTTTCAGTGTTATTATGGAAAATGTCTCTATATGAATGAACGCGTAAACCATATACTCATACACTTTACTCACTGAGAAAACGCATACTTATTTGCAGCTTAGAAAAACAATTGATGGGAAAAGAGGTTTGTGTCACAACTAGACCGAGTTGGAAATAATACCACCACCGTTGACAGCCAAATTCAAGCACCTAAAGGCTGCCTACTATTCTTACAGTTGACAGTTTATTTACACATTATTTAAATACTGTACGTCGAAGAAATATTGAAAATTGTAGGTGTGCAGACTATTGTCGTATGATCCAGGACTGCCTACTATTTTGATTTTTGACAGTTTCCCTCCCTTGAACATGCAGAATATATAATAGCACTGATATATTGAATAAACCAACACGGTCAATGTTGAACTCTCCAACCAAAAAAGAAATCAACCCAGTAGCATTGGTACAAATTCAGAGAAGCGAGCAGAAAAGTTCCGCCTTTGAATGATAATATTTTGAAATTAAATAAAACTGGAAAAAGATAGTATGCATTAAGGAACATATTAAGTTATTTTATCGTAACAATATATTCATTGTTTTAGGATTATATCAACAAAATTAGATTTATTATTTTCATTTTTATTTTTTCAACAGAAGCTTCACAGCTGGCATGCTATATTTCAAGTTTATTAAGTGGCGACCATGAGCTATATATGAAAATTGGCTAGTGAAAATGGCTGCACTTAGTATTCTGAACGAACCATTCAACCTATAATATGATTGTAGATTCCTTTATTTCCACCTAATAAGCATTATTTACTAGTATTCAGAGAGTTGGAAAGTATTTGATATGATACAAATCAGAAAAATAAGCATGTATTAATATATGATAGTTGAACATGTATTATCAATTAACATATGCTACTATAGTACTATTATAATTGTATGTTCTGTTTTATACGTAAAATAACAGAAGAATGTTTGACTTCAAACAAATTATATTTATCTACTGATACCGTGTAATATAACTCTAATTTATACATAAATGAAGCCCATCCTTGACCTATTCACATCTTACATGGATTGAAATTTTAAAACATATACCAAGTCTCTAGTCAACAACTAATCTCCTTCAAACCGCAACTTGCTAACCTGCTATCATCCTCCTCTCATATATATTATATACAACTCAAATTTCAATCTATTTCTATATCTTCTTCAAAAACAAACTCAAACTGTTTTATCAAACATTTGTGGAACAAAAAACACAGTGAGTTTCTCAACAAATTCAAATTAAATCAACTTCAAAATTTCCATGGCTACTCTAAATTTACAAAGCGTATACCCAAAATCATCGCTATTATCAAAAAGGTACCACAAAGAAAGATGTTGCCAAGCTAGTCTACAAGCTCCGAACAGCCCAAAAAAGAATCAAATACCAAGGTCGAGCTTACTTGCATCAGAATACCTGAAAGCCCCGATTACGTGAAGGAAAAAGAAAGGCGGCTGATAGAAGTTTGAGCTGAAGAATTTGGGGGAAGAATTTGGGGGAGAATGAAATAAAACGAGGGAAGGAATGAATTTGGGGTGGTCGTGAGTTAGGGGAAGAATTTGGGGGAGAATGAAATAAAACGAGCGAAGGAATGAATTTGGGGGAGAATTAAAAAAAACGAGGGAAGGAACGAAAAAAACGAGGGAAGGAACGAATTTGATACGGCTCAAAGCCGTATCAAATTTGATACGACTAAAAACGGTATCTAAACATTTAGATACGGCTTTTACCCGTATCAAATTTGATACGGCTTTGAGCCGTATCAAATAAGGCGGATAAGGGTGTGGCTAAAACAACTTTGTGGTGTAGTGTTCAACGCTCGAAAGTCGACATTAATACGTCCACTGTATCAAATGCCGTGCGATCGAATGCCGGAAAACTGAATCATTAGGGTTAAAAATAAGAGGTAGAACAAGACAGAAGAAAAAGAAACAGAACAATATCAGAATTTCACATTCGCAGTGGAACAATATATAATAGATGAATGAATAATCTTTATCACAAAGAATATATCAGTTTATACAATATATCATCAGAGTTTACAACAACAACACACATCACTGGACAGTTATATAAACTTGTCCACATAACAGTATACACAGCGGAATAATACTAGTATAAGTGATACGTCTCGCCATCCAGCTCGCCTCCAGATCTCCTCAGCAACTTCTGAATTCCAAAATGACCTGATAACCTGACTCTAGGCTGCCTGTGTGGAAAATTATGGGCACCCAGAGTTTAGAAAGGGAACAATAAACTCCAGGTCAGTCGTGGGACTGGTGTGAGATCTTAAAAACAGTTATTTTCACAAGGAAAATAAAAATTGTTCGCAATGCTTTTGGAAAATGAAACTACCATAAGGCCTCCCGCCACACACACAATGCAAACGAAGAATTGGAGGAGATTTCTCCTTATGATAGTCAAATATTCTTAATACGCAAAATCCTTTCAATATTATTATTAGTGCATAGTGGGGAAAACATTTTGAAAGTATAATATTAATCTTAGCCAGCATAGACATTCCGAACTATGCCTACTATAGCTACCATCTAAACAGTGGTGACCACCATAAGTAAATGGCAGGTTCTACAACTAAAACTGTAACGACCCGTAAATTTAACCGGTTTTAATAACGTAATTAGTTGAAATTTTGTGAAATTTTAAACGATAAAATTTTGAAATAAAAATTTAATATTTGGAATACGTCTAGTTAAACATAGCAACTGGTAAATTTTCGTCTGAAAATATGAAAATTTATTTCGCGCGTAAATTCACTTCAATTTAATCAGTTAAAAAGAAATGAAAATAAAATGTTTTCGAAACCTAAATATTTTTACATAGAAAAATTCTAAACCATCTTCTGAGCAAGATGTCAGTTCGTCATTTTTCCAAATTCGGACGTCTATTGCTCCGTCGTTCTTATTTTCTGCAAAATAGCAGTATTCTGGTACCGATATCGATTTTTATCGGATGATCGTACCACTGATATCTGTATACCGTTTTGATCCCCTCGTTATGCTAATCACTACGGTGTATTCATTTATGTATCTGGAGGTCCGGTTCGCGACGGAAACGATGATACCATGCGTCGTATCAGTACCGAAATTAGTGACTTTTGATATTTCTTGCTTTTCAAAATTTGAACCGCTGTTCTCAACAATAAATTACCTTAATTATCCCACCATTTCGAATTTCAACTCTGATAGGTGTCTCTACCTTCTCATTTCCTATTCTCGTGATATTAAAATTAATACAAGTTGGTGACTTTACCCTTCATTTATTATGTACATGTTCCAAAACGTGCCTTTTCACTTTGTTTATTCATTTCCTTGTTTTCTGCATTTGTATTTCTGACCTCACTTCTTTCTCCCTCCTCCTCTCTTCTCACCTTTTCTTCTGTAAATATACAGTAAGCTTTGTTTCATTCTTCCACCTTTTCTTATTTCTTTACTCCTTCCCTTTCTTTTTATTTCAGTTCTAATTTTAAAAGAGGATATAAAGTTGCAACCCAACCTTCTACCACCTGACGCCATTTGCTCCACTCTCCGCCTCCCTTCGACAAGCAGCAACCGCACCCAGACCCGCCAAAGCCTCGGCTGCCCTAACCCGTTTCCTCACACCACCACTCGCCTTCGCCAAGCATCACCACCCACACAGCAACTCTCCCCGCCTCGTTTCCATCCGCCTCCACGTTTTCCCATCGCTTCACAAATCTCCCACCACCGCCACCAAAGCTTCCGGGCCTCCGCCTCCTCCATCACTTTCCACGCCACTGACGTCATCCACCCCGCCACCTTCCACGCCCAACCTCCTCAGCACATTCCCACCTCTGCCTCTTCACGTTTCCCACTAGCCTCTGCCACTTTGCCTATCTCCATGTGTGCATGCAACCACCCGCTGACCTCCACCTCCGACCCAGTTTTACCTCCCGAGTGGCCGCATCCCCCTCTCATCTCTCCTCCCTCAAGCTTCGCCGGTCCTCACCTCCTCTGCCTGCGCAGCCAACCCAAGCTTGAACCCTTCGCCTGCCTAGCTGAGTTCGCCCGCATCCCATGCTTGGCCACCCAACTCCTTGTCTCCGCCTCTGACCTAGTGCCGAGCAGCCAAGGCTTTGAAATTTTGTGAAATACCTGAACCATGCTTCTCTCTATAGAGGTATATATCTACCGTATATATTATTATTTATTTACAGTAAAGGTTTGTGTTTTGTTGTATATTACATGTTAGTGTTATTTATACATGTTATTATATATACCTGTATTTGATATGTTGTATAAATGCGGTTGATATATGTGTTTAAAAAAAATTTACTTTAAAAGATATCTATATATAGATAGGCCAGATATGGTATTTTATTGTAAGTGTACTATATATAGTTTATTGGTATTCTAGTCTAAACCTGGCCTACACTTTACCTTTGTATCTTTTCTTAGCTGGCTTGGCTATTACAAGTTATTTATATAGTATGATATTTTCGTGTGTTCTGTTTTCAAGTATTATAAGTACGTTTTGTATATAATGTGCTGAGGATTTATAAATTATGTACTTGTATTATATTTGTTTTAAATATAATATATATATATATAGGTGTGTGTGTGTTGATTTAAATTTTTGGTGTCTTAAATTTACAAATGATTTTTCTTATGGAAGTACTTTCGGCCATATGTTTATGTAAAGTTGATTTTATAAAGAATGTTAAAAACGTAGATTTATATATATATATTTTAATACGTGTTGAAATTAGAATATGATTTCGTATATATATACAATTTTATACGTTATATCTATATCAGTTCACTTATATCAATTACCTACACCGACCCCGTTCTAAGTTGTTACATCTAATTCTTTTATCAGCTTTGGTCGTTGAATTCGGGCCGAGGTTGCTTTGCTTCGATTCGTCATTTAAATTTCAGTGTCCATATCAGTGTGTATCCGTGTCATCTTCTGTATCTTCTAGCCTCGAAAGGTGAGCACTCACTCACGATTAACGTTCTTTTATTTATTAAATTTGATTTCAATTGAAACGACAATTGAAATATGCTGATGTTAGTTAATTACACTGTTATATATGCTATTGCCTGTATCAGTTCACCTGTGACATCTGACACCATTATCTGTTAATTATTTATGCAATAATAATACAGTTTGGCTGATAATTGATCGATTGTTGATGTTTATATTGGATGTTAAATTGTTAATGTTAAAATGTTAAATAATGTGAAATTGAAGTTGATATAGGATAATTAATTGTTAAATTTGATTAACTGACATTTGTATAATATGATCCCTTTAACTGTTGAACTTATTGACACGTAGGATTTGTTTAATTACATTTTGAATCACTGAATGTATGTTGTTAAATTGATGATGTATGAAATTGTAAATAGATGACAAGTGAAAAACCGTATTGTAATAATCTTTAATCTACATGAAATGATAGTGTAGATTCTAGAAACAATTATATTAATTCGTACAAATAACAATGCGAATTAATACGGTTATTTCGGGATTATTTGAATTGATTATTGGATCGATATTGGTTGTTGTTGTTGCTTGTTTATTTACTTTGACACCATCCCAGTTATCACACTGCAAGTTCCCTTTGATATGTTTTGATTTTGAATTGAATTGGAATCGGGTTGAAATGATAAATACCCAAATTGAACTTTGGCTTAGGATATAAAATTAAATAAAAACCCGATTGGTCAATAATTTGATTTGAGAATAAACGAAGATTTTATTTGAATAAAAATATGGTTTGAAATGAAGTTGAAATTTGAATTTTGATGAAAGGAAAATGGTAATATTTAATAATCTGAAACAAAAGATTAACAATGTAATCAATGAAAGAATGTTGTTTAATTTGAGAAATGATTGAATTAAGTTTGAAATGGTTTAATAATTAAGTTTGAAATTATAATTAAGTTTGAAATTATTAAACTTTGAAATTATTTAATAATTAAGTTTTGAACTATTTAATAATGAATTATTAAATGATTAAATTGAATTGAAATTCTTTAATAAGAAAAATTGAACTTTTGAATAAGTGAATTTTACTTCGTAAAGAATTGAAATTGAGTTTCTTTATTAATTAAGTTTTGGAAAATTATTTAAGGAAGTAAATAAGTGAAATTGGATTTCTTTAACAAAAATGAGATGTGATATTTTGGAATTAATGTAAGACTTGTAATTGGAGAATTGATTTGACGAATTTAGTTTAATTCAAAATTGTAAGTTTTGTTTTAATGAAGTTGAACTTAAGAAATTGATTTAATGAATTGGAAATTGAATATAATTGATTCGAATAATAAATTTACTTAATGCATATTGAATAAAATCGATAGATGAAGTTAAACTGATTTGAATGTTAAATTAAATTGATTTAAATGATTTCGGAATTGAATCTTATATACGAATTTAAATTGATATTTGAATTGTTTAAAATAAAGATTGAAATTGAATTATAAGGTTTTGAAATGACATTTGGAAGTTTTGAAACCGTAAATTATTGGAAATTGGTTTTCGAAAGACAAATGAAATGTTGATTTACGAATTCTATTTGAAATTGAAATTGATTTGGTTTTTGAAATATATAAACGACCAATCGGTGTAATAATTACGAAAGTTATTAAAGAGACCGGGATCGGTAATGGATATACTCTCTATCTGAACCGAAACCACTTTAATAACTGTACGCGGAGTGTTGATCCAGAACGAAGTGGATGGTTTTGATGAACGCGTTGACTGAAGAAAGAGAACGATTTTGGATGACCCTTGACATGACTAAAACAGGAGCCGCGCCGGGCCATTGAGGATCGCCATCTCTAGCGGACACACTTCTTCGATACCATATCTATTACTTTTGTGATTCGATTTGGGTGCACCCCTCGATTTGGGAGTGTTGTTTCGCGGTGTTGGGATAGTAGCTGCTATGCCCAACATCAGTCCGGATCAGGCAACTACTAGTATCCTAGTTGGTATCGCCTCATGTACCTTGTCATACTGATTATCCTATTCGCGACCACTACGATTTTGATTTGTACCTTTAGTATATGGATTGCCCTCTGGTGACTTCCGGTTTTGGGGAAACTACGGTCTTGTATATGCTTTTGGGAATAAACAGGTTAAGAGGTGTATGGGCCCTGCTTAACCCTACTTTGATATCTTTATATTACTGATAGACATTATCTACTTAGCGTACATTACTACCTAGTAGATAGTTTAACGGATCCTTAAAGGATGGTTATTCCAAACATCCTTTGAGTTACTTGTATTTCAATTGCTATTTCACTTGAGTTGGATTTATTAATATAAGAATGTTAATCCTGACTCGAGTGTCTTGTGTTTTTGCTTTACGCTCGGGTCAGACTGAGTGTACCAATATTCGAGACTCACCTTTGGAGTTGGAGCTTTGCTTGAAGATCCAGCCATCTATTCTGCTTTCAGTATTCGATGATTCCAGTGATGTATTCTGATTTGTATCTGATGTATCGTATTACTCTTATGTTGTAAACTCTGATGTATTTTTATATATTCATATAGTAGCTTCATGAACTACTATCTCTTTTATTTCCGCTGCATTTATTACTCTGTGTCTGTGATCTGTGATTATATCTATTTACTGTATATGTTCAGTTTTGCCAAATTTAAATTAACAACGCGGTATTTTGAGCAATTCAACTCCGGCATGAGTGTCTACATATACACTTATAATGGATGCGAATGGTCCAAAATGGCGGGTCGTTACAAAAACCGTACGGGGTTCGTATTGGGAATTGGATTTCCAACAAATGGTCAGGCTAAGGAACTTCCTATTGCCACATGGGTACGCCTCTGGAGGGACGTCCCGAGAGACAACTGCTCTCTGCCAACACAAGGTCGGGTTACCTCTGTAACTAGGTAACTACTACTCGAGTATGCCACCCCCCGGTCCTTTGGTACCTTTATCCGAGGGCCCTCGATCACAAAGCAACAATCACACAGTAAATAAGATTGATGCCACCATACAGGTATATCATCTGGGCTCCATACCATGATACTACCTTTTTCCAGAAGGAAATGACATAGCCTAAAGGGAGCGACCCTCATAACCTTGCCGCATTTTCCTGTTTTGACCATTTCCGGGGTGTGAGGTCCGATGAGGTATCGTCCACAAAGCGACGCTTTACACGAAAGCCTTGCTTTGATCAACAAATGATCAACAATCACACAGCAGCACTTAGCATACCACACTACCAAATTTGGAGTATATCACTGATAACCATCAACTACATAACCTCTGAGCTCGTACGTCTCAGAGAAAGCTGTTAAGCTAAGAGAATAAATTCTCCGCCACCAACAGAAATGTATTTGAAAGAAATTAGCTTTATATCTCAAAGTGTAGCGTCAGACATACATCCATACAAGTATGTTTCGGGTTCGAACAAAACCGAAGGCACTTCCAAAGAAGCCCTTGCAATCCGGGTATCCACAATCCCGGTCGGACTTCCCATCACATAGGGAATCTCTATACCGTAGCTACTCGGTGCAGAGACAATCAATAGGTTATCCTATCGTTCTCGCAAATACCCGGTCTTCAACACCGGTCTTCAATTGCGATCCACAACGTCGTATCATTATTCGGAATGGGTTATATGACACAAAGTCCTCTCCCGGCTAAACCGGATAATGAGCGGTTGTTTAAAAACAAATTCAAGTGCCATTTCAAAGGCAAATATTGATAATCGGTTATGTAACTATCAACAACATTCACAACAAACAACAAGCCTCAATAAATTCCTCCAGATTGTTTATACTGATAGTTGGATATTTTACTATCAAACAATATTCACAATAATCACCCAATCTAAATAATTTTCCCAAATTATTAAATTTCAAAAATATCTTTGCAAGATATATATTTTCCACACTTCATCACTTTGAAAACAAATTTCAAATCATATTTCACTCGCGGAATAAAATTCCCTTTCCTTTATAAATTCCCATTGTGAATTTAAATTTCCAAATATTCACTTTCAAACACCAAATCAAATTCAAAATTTATTTCTCAATTTCATTTCAACACCAACTCAAATCCCAAATTGATTTCAAATTTATTTCAATCACCAAATCAATTACAAATTGATTTCCAAATTTATTTCAAACATTAAAGCAATTACAAATTGATTTTCAAGTTTATTTCAAATAACCAACATTTATAAATTGATTTCTAAGTTTATTTCAGCACAAAATAAATTTTTATTCAACACCAAATAAATTTTCATATTAATTTCCCAAAGATTTATTTTCCAATAACAAATCAATTATCAATTGGATTTCAAACAAATTTATCACCTTTAAAATAAACCCCTTGATTCTTTCCAAATTATTTAAAATTCCATTTTCAATAAATTCTTCAACTTTTAAACAATATTATTCCAAACCCATTTATTAATATCTTTTCCCATATTTTGGAAATAATTCGATAAGATTTCAAAGATCAACTTTATGCTTTAAAATTCCTTCTTTTAAATTCACCCAATTCTTTCAAAATGGATTACTTAAATTTCCAACTTTAAATTCAAAAATCCAATTTTATTTATTTCTGGTATCCAACGATACCAAAAATGCATTCGGCTAATTTATAGCCTTCAACAAATTCAATCATCAATATAATCATTCACAGATTACCAATAAATCATCACGCAGCATATGAAAAAAATTCATACAACATATGAAACAAATTCATACAATTTGAGGAATCCAGTTGGATCCCTCCAACCTGTTTCCCTGCATCCACAGATGTTAGCACAACAATTAAATTAAATACCCATTCCACTTCGAGGTGGAATATCACGGTATATGGGATTTATAAAATATCATCAGCTATTATGCGGCGCATAGGGTCTCATCCGCTATATAATGTGGGAAATCAACTCCAAATATATATATATATATATATATATATATATATCCTACTATATATACTACCACATCCAAACAATCAATCAATTTATAACTGAAATTCCAATTTTGATTTGAGTGAGAAGATCTCACCTTGAGTTGTCGAGTGTTTAAATTTTAAATTAAATCGAACCGTTCAATTTAATCAAAAATTCTTGCTTGCCCCCAAACACGCCCAGATCTGCGCTGCAGCGTAGATTGCGACGCTCCGATTCCGGCGCTTCCAAATTCGTCAAAATCTGACAACGTATACAAGAGTTATCGATTTATGAAGTTTGTATATACATTTATAAACAATTTCTATTTTTATTTTACAAACCCTAGATCTGGCCATTCATCACGTTCAGAGAATCAGGGCCGCACACAGTTGTCTTCCTCCCAGCCCTATACGAAAGCGCACGAACCCATCACTCATGTACAAAGCACGATTGTCGCCCCTCCTCCTCTCCGTTATAGCACGATCAAGAACCACCACATTGAAGAGCGTTGCGCCACCTTCCTTCAGCCGGAGCAGCCCCGAGCTCGTCGCCTCCATCAGCTCGAAAAACAAGCGCGAACAGCCGGTGAACGCGACATAAATTCGCCCCCAATAGGCAACGATTCTTCAGATCCAACGGTGGATAGGTAGATATTGTTAAGCTCTTTAACTTTGCAGTTGGAGATTTTGCATAATAATCGATGGATGAGGAGATAAATCGAGGAGAAGATGAGGAATTTTCGGCCATTCATCTCTATGGTGGCGGCCGGTGAAGAATAGACTAGGGTTTCTGCCCTTGCGTGTGTATATATGCACGTTTAATAAATATTATTTAATATTAAACCCATTTTAAAACGATTTTTCAAACGAACTCCGAATCAGACGTGCCGCCAAGCGATTATAAGGTTTTACCCACGTTCCAAACACAATGGAACGTGTTTCGAAGGCTAATTCGATCATATACGCGAGTTTCGAAATTAAATTAAATCGATTAAAATCATTTCTATGCGTTTTGAGCTGCCACGGTCAAACGAAAACTCTGATTGCTACGAAAATTGAAAACCGATAATAATTAACTATTACGGATCCAATGGAACTGGTTTCGTCGAATTCCGAGACTGTGCCCGGGAAGGCTATTTTTAAATATCTATTTGAACGAAAAATTTCAAAACTGAACAAAACAGTTCCAAATCCAATTCTGAAAGTTCCAATACCTTTAGAATTATCAATATAGATTTTCTAAGCCTTGAAAATATTTTTAACAAGCTTGAAATTCAAATTTCAAAATTTTACCCAATTTCATACAATTAAATTCACAAATTAAATTGCCCAATTCATTCTGATATCTCGAATTTCAAATTAAACTATCATTCGAATATTTAAATACAATTAAATATTCACATTTCAAATGTCAAAAATTCAGGGTCGTTACACTAATGCTAAAGCTATGGATTCTATTATCTGTTCATTGGATCAAATTGAATTTAATCGTGTCTCGCATTGTCTAACTGCGCAGGAAATCTGGCACACACTAGAATACGAGAACTTCACAATGGCTAAGGATGAGAATGTTAAAGAGATGTACGGACGACTTTCTAATCTCGTATACAAATCAAACGCTCTTGGAAAACCATACACAGAATTGGAAATAGTCCGAAAAATCCTCAGAGTCCTTCCATGAAATTTCGAAGCAAAAGTGACTGCCATTCAAGAATCCAAAGATTTGAAACAAATCAAAGTTGAAGAACTCATCGGAAATCTCACCACTTATGAGCTAGAAAAGAAATTCAAGAAAGAACGTGAAGGAAGTGATACTCGAAAGAAATCAATAGCTCTTAAAGGAACAATGGAAACTGATGATGATGATGATGATGGAGCAGCTAAGCTGGCACCGATAATAAAGAAATTCAAAAGGTGGAATCGCAGATACGGAAATCCAGCTCTAAATCAACAACTGAAAAGCAGAATAGTTAAAGTTCTAGACAACCCAGAAGAGCGGTAGATCATCTATCACAAGTGCAATAAACCTGGTCACATCAAGCCTAATTGTCCTCAAAATCGACTCGGCCAAGAAAAGAAATCGAAAAGGAGAAGTTTTGCAGCCCCGTGGAATAAAAGTGATGATGATAAAAGCACTAGCAGTGAGAGTGAAAAAGCAGATCTATGTCATCGAGGTGATATAACTGATAGCGATGATGACGAGCCAAGCGAGGTATCAAAACTTACTCACTCAGAATTACTTATATATTTCCACAAAGTCAATGGCTGTTTCGAAAGACTTAGGGAGAAATACGCTAAAATAGAATCACAAAGAGATACTTTGATAGATTTAAATAAACAGCTTGATCAATTTGTTAAAAACTATCAAACCAAGTGCCTTAAGTGTGAAAAGTGTCCAACATTCGAAAAAGAAATTAAAAAATCAGAAATTAAAATTAAATCCCTTGAAAATGAGATTCTGATTTTGAAAGAAAGTGAAAATACTAGGAGAGAAAATTCTATTAAAAAGTGCACACAATTATTGAATGAAAATGAATCCTTCAAAACGCAAGTCCAACAATTTTCTACAACTTTAGGAAAATTTTCCAAGGGAGAAAGATCATTAAATATGCTATTAGGAAAACAAATTGTTAATATAGATAGACAAGGACTTGGATATAATCGAACTGAACTTGTTAGAAGTAAAATTAATCAAGTCAAATCCGAGTGCACAATTTGTAGAAAAATTGGACACAATCAAAACAATTGTTGTTATAGACCCAAACACGTGAAAACAATTCCAATTTGGGTTCCGAAAGGCATGAATACAAAATTCCTCAAAGTCAAACAAATTTGGGTGCCGAAAGGAACATATATAAATAGTTTTGGGTCTACACAAGCATATTTTTCAAAATCTTTTGCCACTAACAACCATGGACCTATACAAACAAACAGGTCACAAAATTCTTCTCTCGTGTAGGTATGGTGGCAGGCTAAGGAACAATAACAGTGTTATCTAGATTTTGGATGTTCTAGGCACACTACGGGCGACAAATCAAAGTTCCTTAGCCTAGTATAAAGGTGGCAGAATCACGATGGACAGCAACGAAAAATCATCTTAAAGGTAAAATAGGTAACGGTACATTTATCTTAAGCGATTTATTAAATGTGATAATCCGCACCATAACCTGATTTAATTCAGCCAGTTATGATGAATGTTGATTATGATTCTGACTTATGAAAATTGTTGGCTAATAATCTTTTTATGCCGAGAACACTCTAAAGATCTCTAGAGTCTTTGAACCACTTCATATAGATTTGTTTGGATTAATGATGGTGTTTTATTGATTGATGATTACTCATGATACATGTGGATATATTTTCTTATCTTACTGCTTCTGGATCTGACACTATGGTCAATGTTGGTAAATTTGCACGATTTCAATTCAAATTCAAGAAAATTTCATTTAAAAGCTGTTAAAAATGTTTTTAGAATATTTTGTTGCGCACATCACGGTCTGGTCTATGATATCCAACTAATGATAATCTTGAGTGAAAGAAAAATTCAAATGCAGATTACACTGGTAATCTAGTTGGTAGAAAAATTACTAGTGGAACGTGATTTATGTTGAGATATTCAGTAGTTGCATCATTTTCAAAGAAAATATCTGCATATTTTTCATCTCAAATGATTTTCAATTAGCAGACATTTTTCTTTTATAAAACCCCTTCTAGAAAATAGTTTTTTGTTGACCTTGTTTCAGACTAGTCATTTTAGAAATTTTGATTTTATAATTATTTTTGGAGTTGATTTTAAATGACTACATTAACCAATACGACTCCCTACTGATTATCAAAAAGATAAATAGTGATTGAAAAAGTGATGAGTGTTGATATTGATCATATATTATAACTTGAGACAGTCTAATTAGTAAATTTATTTAAAAATTTAAACAAGAGTTATAAAAACTTTTTGTTGGTAAAATTCCATGACCATTTCTATTTCTATCATATTTCTATCGACCATCACTCATCAAAATCCAATATAGTATGTCAATATGTGGAATTTTAAACGGGAAATTATTCGGTTTTCATTTTATTATTTTTAGCAATAAAAACATCCAAAGTATTCACTCTCATTTAAAAGTCCTCACGGTTATGCATGGGTGAATTACTTGGAATTTTTGATTATGTGCTTTCATGCTCATTTAAAAGTCCTCACGGTTATGCATGTATGGAACGCATATCAAAATTGATTGATTAAATAGACAAGTTGATTCTAATCCCATTTAAAAGTCCTCACGGTTATGCGTGGTTAGAAGATACTTGAATTCATTTTAAAAAAATAATAAGAATACTACTAATCTCATTTAAAAGTCCTAACGGTTATGCATGGTTAGTAGATATTCAAATTTGTGCTATAAATATACCATAAATTGACACAACTATATGGTTTTGTATACCGAAATCATCTCTGTCATTCTAAAGTGGAATATGCGCCTAACAGAGTATTTATGATTTTTGTTTGATTTTTTATTGAAATTTAATATTTATACTTGATTGGGTATTAATGTTGTATTAATGTCTATGACTTTATCTCTATTTTTCTAACACTATTACTCTTTTGTTGATAACAAAGGGGGAGAGAAAATTTAAGATTTTGGCAAATAAAGGTCAAATATTTTATTTTGTATTTTCTATTTACATCTAGGCTCATTTGCATATTTTTATTTATTTTAATGCATATATGAAGGGGGGGTTTTGTTGTAGAGAAGGGGCATTCAAATAGGGGGAGCAAATTGAATTGACCAAATACATTTAATAAATTCAAAATCTTAAATACATGTTTGTTATCATCAAAAGGGGGAGATTGTTGAATATGCCAGTATATGATTTTTGTTTGATGATAATAAACATATATATATATATATATTCATTTAAATGTATTTGTTAATGTATTATTTTATTTTTCATATAATTAAATAAATATTTGCTGAATAAAATAAATAACACCGAATTTAAATTCAAATGGATATTTTATTCAAACAAATATTTTATTAAAATTTTGAATAGTACGAATTTGTGCTCTCACTATATATACACAATAACAATTACAATACAATTTTGATTACATCACAATTTATCATTTACATTAGAACCTCACTACATATCACTCATTCACTCATATTTAATCTTCAACTCTATTCCAGATTGAATCCAGCATCTGAGTTGTCTGCAAAAATAAACACTGACGCAGTAAAATTGAAAAAGAAATATATTTTTGCAGTGTAAAATAAAATGTGGTTAGAAAAAATTATTTGCCTCGGTTATTTGGGTTGTTCGTCATCATATTCATTTTTGAATTCATCAAACACGAACAACCTGTGACATGCACAGTGTATCACTGTACATGTCACAAGGCCGTGCACACCGATATACACTTGATAAAACTGCAGGGATAGGTGAGCACAAGGTCAAACCCAAGCTAAAGCTAGGTTCAACTCAAGTGCAATACAAATAAAGTCACGATATGAGCACAAGATCAAACCCAAGCCAAAGCTAGGTTCAACTCAGGTGCATGCAAAACAAAATAATGGGTCAAGACACATAAGACAAGCCTCGACCAAAAATTCGGTAAGTACACATGAAAACAGAGGCTAGACAGTCCAATTAGACTCGAGTACACATGAAGACATCGTGAACCAGTGGACTGTACTTAGACTCGAGGAAATATGAAACGGCAAAATGATCAGACCACAAATGTAATTCAAAAGCCCACAAAATCATGACAGCTAGCTCAATGAACCAACTCAAACACACTTGAACCGGACACAGTGCAACAGTGTGACACACACATACATCAGAACACAATAAGGCATGGATTCAAACAACAAAGACTGGAAGAAACTGGAACAAACTTCAATAGGTAAAATGTACAAATATATGGTGGACAGCAAGCATACAACTCAACAGTAAATGATCATAGTAGAGACTCAAATGAACATGACCAGAAAACAATGAACACAACATCAATATACATGAAGACCAACAGAGCTTCAATCGTTGCACATGCATGCACATAAACAAGTCTCGCCACAATAAACAATCATGTAACAAGTTCAATAAAAAGGTCAAAAGCATTTAACTGAAGTGCAGACCAAATTGAGTGCCACCAGACCACCACTGACCACATACAAGTCAAAGAAACGAGCTAGTAGTTCATTCTGCTCACATGTATATACACAGTGCATATTTACAACAAGCACATAGCATCATCAATGAACCAGAACAGTTCAGTTCAAGGCAACAACATATAAATGATCAAACGGTGATGAACCAACAGACCATGCAACATAAAGATGGAGGCAGTGGATGTATACATATGCATATGGAACAAACATGATGAACATCACATGAAACAAGCTACTAGACATAGGACTTCAAACTAGTAGTGACAGTGCCGAAGTCACAGAGGTAACAAAATTCATATATTCACGATGCCAGAATTCACGGAACCAAAGTCAAGTTTGAATGCCAGAAATTCAAAGCCGTGGTGACCAAGGCAAAGAACAGAACAAAATCCAGATTTCAAAGCCGTGGTGGTCAAGAAATCAAACAAGCCAAAATTGAAGCCGTGATAATCAAGCAAAGAATTATACGAATTGAACAAGTTAGAGAAATCTCAAGCATTCAAGCATAATCAAATGGCCGAGCAAAATTATTGACGAATTCAAGTGAATATATTCGAACGAAAATAAAGGGAATCGATCCCTATTTAAACTGTAAACATCATCGGCATGAAGAAAATCGAGTTCAAACATATAAACAAGAATAAATAAAAAGGAAATCGCATACCAGATCATTAAAACCGAACTCGACAATTTGAAGCAGCCGTTTGCAATTCAAAGAAACACTCAATCGACAAAGCAAGGAATGGTAAATCATCTATTCGATCGAGCAACTGAAGTAGGCTTCTTTGAATTTCCAAAAGCCCTAATTTTCTCAGAGAGGAACGAACGAGCAAAACAAAGGAAGCAGCCATTTTCTTTTGCAAAAGGAAAGAATACAGGCCGACATAAATAAAAGGAAAAAGGACTTCACTCATTATTAATTTGGGCCGACATTTTTACCTTTGGGCTTAATATTTAAAATAATTGTTTTTGTGTTTAATTGTTTTTTATTTTGTATGTTTCTTTAAACGTTTGTAAATTCTAGTCGTGTGACTAGGGGACGAACTACGGTGGTGTAGTTCGAGAATTCGCAACTCAGTGCCTGTGTTGTGGCAGGGTTTTGAGCGTAGAGTTAGGTTAGTCGATAGCGGGTGTCGCGAGTTTACGTGTGTAAGCGTCTGACTACTTAATTTCTAGTAGAAACATTGAGGGAAGCACGTATGCAGGGTTTTACCGAAGTTGGGTAAATCTATGTTGTTCTATTTCTGCTTTTTATATTTTGCTATTATCTGTGTTGCTATTATTCTGCTATTATCAGTGCTACGATTATTTTATATACTTCCGCGTTAAATTTTTATAATTAATAGTATCATCCTATTCACCCCCCTCCCCTCTAGGGTGAAATCGATCCTACACTTCCTAACCATGACTACTAGAGAGGAGTAAGCACTGTAACTGGGTCTGATCACTCCTGAGTCTAACATTTCTTGGATAATTTTTTCTAGTTCGTTTTTTTATGGAAAATGTGCTTGTAGGGTTTGAGAAAAATGGGTTTGGAAACCTTGTAAAAGTGGAATTTTATGGTCTCGTGGTCTTTTTAGGGATAAGCCTGGTAGAGGGTTAGTGACTCTGAATATTGTTGTAAGAGAGTGGCAATCTATGGTGGTATAGTAGCTTGTTCTAGGTTTTCTTGTATTAATTCTCTAGTGCACAACATCGTGGTTAACTACCCCTTTGTGCATTTTTTGCTAATTTTTTTTGGTTAACCACTTGCACAATGGTGGATTGTATTCCTCTCCATGCATAATTCTTACCCATATAATTGAACTTAACTTGCAACTTGTTAAAATTCAATGTGATTTCACCAAAAGTCTTCATCTATTGTGCCCATAAAACTACTTAGCAACGATCTAATGGTAGTAACAACAGATCAACTAGTATGCTACAGCTTTGACATTTGAGTTTGACCTTTCTACAAATATAGCAATCCGGAAATTCGAACACTTCGTCTTCGAATATCGTTACGTTTTGAAATATAACTAGCTGTTATAAATATGATTTTATAACCTTGTTAGATATTATTTAATTATGAATAATAATAAGAAACTTGTTTTTGAATATTGTTTACAAAAATGTATTCTTCGAAGAAAAATCGATAATGTGATCAAAAATTGGTTTTTTAGTAAACAGCTTTTCGATCAATATAAGTTGTTCGAGCTCTTTAGCACTTATATAATGATCAAATGAACACATTAGCAACTAATTAACACACTCTCCTCTTCATAAATCTTGAAACATTCTAGAAGCTTCCATTACAATAAGAGATATTATCATGAGAAGGGTATAAGTGTAATTAGCATAAAGAAGAAGTGATGTAAAGGAGAAGTAATGGGAGCTGACATGAGGGGGTGAGAGCAAGGCTAAGAAACACCATCTTGAAGCCTGTATAAGGAATGGTATACATTTAGGAATAAATCACTAATTCATAAACCAAAACAAAACTCTCTTTAGTGACTTTTTCTTCTTCTTCCTCTCTAAATTTCTAAAACAAAATAATTGCAAATCAAATCCAAATCAACTCAAATTTGGAGTGAAGCCTTGAGGTAATATTACAACACCTTCCATCAAGTTAACACTAAAAGCTGACGAGGTAGAATTATCTATTTGCGAGATTCAAGAATGAAGTGTCTAGGAAATGCAACCAATGCTCTAACTTACCTGGCTTCACCCTTGGACAAGAAATAGTTAAGTTGGAATGTCAGGAACGAATTAGGCGTATAAATATTGATTTGTATAAGCAATTATTTCGACTAGATAATCAATTAGTCGATTATCGAACTTGACCGATTAAGGTTAAGTCCAAGGGAGAGGTCAGCACTAACATTTCAAACAATGCTATCGTATGGGACTGTCTACCTTAACTGGTATTCCAAGAGACAGGACAGTGTTAGCATTCTTCGGAGGAGTTATGCGAGAATCTATGTGGAAATTCGAGATCTGTTCGAGATGCTCGAATCCATGTAGTGATTCGTAATCTGTTCGAGATGTGGAAATCCATTTAAGAATACGTCTTCTGCTCGAGTGAGAGATGTCGAACGTAGCCTCGACATCGAAAATGAATAAATCCAGAGATATGATGCATGCTAAAGGGAACGTAGCATTTTAACAACCCCAAGGATGCAGGCGACTCCATCTAGTATTACTTGGCAGCAAACGTACAAAATTGGAGTAAGAAAACAGCAATAACAAAGGAACTTGGCATCAAACAATGGATTATAATGTAATGTAGCAGCAACTTTAAATTGCACTTTCATACTTCTTACAAACTTGTATAAATTGTTTTTTGTTCAAATCTACTTGATGTGTTAGTATGTTCTAAATCTTCCAAAACTACATGTGTGGTAATAGTGTATATTTGATCACTGAAAAGAAAAGTAATTCGTGATAACAAATTGTTTATCATTAATCATACTCCGCAAAAGTGATCATGATACTACTAAAAGGAAACATGTGAAATCATGTTTATATCCCAAAATAATTTCTTGCCATGATAGTTACTTGTCAATTTGAATTTCTCATTGTTATGCAACTTATAAATGTACAAAACACAAATATTCTGCATCTTTGATTTTAGATCGAACTAAAACAAAACATTAAACACTTATCGCTAAAAGATGGACCATGAAGATACCAATAATATAACCTAATATAAAATGTAAATAAAAGATAATTATTTACTACATAGTACTATTATGAAATAAATGGAACAAATAATATAATATTATAAAAAGGGTATATTTTCATTTATGCTTATTCTTTTCCACTGAAAGTCTCATGCATATAGGTTTCATAAAAAAATAAAAATTAATTTCTACGTCACTTATGTAAGTTAGTTTGTATTAAAAAGTTAATATCAGAAGCAAACTGGGATTTCCTGTGAAATTTTATTTAGATGCATTTCTAATTTCTATTATTAACCAATTGCATTTGTATATTGCAGTTGTAAATAATTTGAGTTGTAAAGGACCAATGACATAAAAATCCAAGGCAACCAACATAACAAAAGGAATACTCCCGGTTGAATCCTTTCGATCGGACGTTGGCCTTCACCCAGCGCTCCATATCCCCTCCCCTCCCCCCCATTTTAGTTTAATGTGGTTGCTAGTTTTCCTGATCCAGGTGTCTTCGGATTCTTCTCTGGCTCGGAGTGCGCATTGGTTGGCGAAGACTGGTGATTTCTGTTTGCTGTGGGCATCATGTTCTTTGGGTTTCTCCTGTGCCCTGCTCCGAGTGTTCTTGGTTGTATAGTTGCTTGGGTGGTCCTGGCAGTGTTTGGTTTTTGGGTTGCTCGTTCTGGTTTTCTATCGCCTTGTTCGACTGGCGATCCTTTCCCTTTGTTGTGCTTGGTTTGAGCATGTGTTGCTTGGGTTGTAGTTTCCCTTCTCTGCTAGTGGCGTTCTCTGTGGTCTTCTCCTTTTGATTTGTCGTTCAGTGGAGTTTGTGGTAGTGATAGCGTGGTTGCTATGATCTAAGGTTGGGTTTTGTCTCTGTATTCAGTTCTCTTTGGCTGGGGATGCGATGGTAGCGTCTTTTTGTGGACTGGCCTATACCTATTCGATCGTGGCAGGGTTGTCGGTTGAGTGGGGTGGCCGAGACTTTTCAGGTTACAGGATAGATTGATCTTTGAATGGTTGTGCTAGCAAGAAGACAAAAGTTTGGAATTTTAGTTTATCCCATTTAGGAATTTGGACCTTGTATATAAAATGTATAATTGAGATTAGAGAATTGTTAAATTTGTATAACAATCGAGTTTAGTATTTTATTTTGTAAACTAAATAATTAGTATATGTATATGTTGAGATTTATTCTAAAAAAAAAAAAAAGGAATACTCCCAATTTATAAAAATCAAAACAATGAAATATTTGTATATTAACAAATCAAACATGAAAATGTAAATGAAACCAAAAAATCTAAATTACCTTGGATGTTAGAGTTGCAAGGTATAGGACCCTCCCTTTATCACAATTGACCCTCTACCTTTGCTTGCATTCATCGTGATTTTTGCAAACACAATAGAAGAAACAAAAGGAACATTTTTGTGTACTCATAGCACCACTTGTAATAATGAATCCACGTAGAGGCTACATGGGCCAACCAATCACCCACAAAGTACTATGTTGTATCAATATCGTGTATTTTATTAGTTATACGATGTTTTCTTACATCTAGTTTGCACATATTTGACATCATAGAAGGAAAAAACCACTCGCCATTTTTATCTAAAGACATAAAATGTTTATTCTTGTTTATATGTGTTATAATAAATGATTTTTGTAAACCTTCAAAATATTTGAACACAACATTCAATGTTAGAAAAAAATATCTATATGTATTCTAAATGCTTTACCTCTGAAGTTTGTGCATTCGTTCAAAGTTTCCCCACGTTATCAAAACCTAATCATTTTGACCGTTAGTGTAATTGTCTAGTTGTATCTAAAGAACATCAGACCAATAATGACAAAGGAGGTATGTAGTTAAGGACTTACATTTCCCATTAGTAAGATAAGCTTGATCGACATAATCATTTACTCCTAGGACATCTTTAAACTGCAAAGTAGAACAACAAACCTTGACTAAATAACACCATGAGACAAATTTGATGAATATATTTTACTTGGAAAATAGCAATATTTTTTTCCTAACTACATAAATTTAGTTTTGATGTCCTTTCACTACATCAAAAACATCATTTTGAAATGATAAAAAAATATTTCAATTAATTTTAGAATTTTTTTTAAATGTTTCAAATTTGTATGTTGCTAAATTTTAAAACACTAGATTAATGTTTTGAATTCTAAGCCTGAAACATCTATTAGGTGTTGCGGTTTGAGGATTTGCAACACTCATGAGGTGTCGCAGTTGTGGCAGTTCTTACAACTGCAACACCAATTAATTGTTGCTGTTTGAAAAACTAAAACACTCAAGTAGTGTTGTGGTTTGAACAAACGCAACACCGACTTAGTGTTGCGGTTTGAACCACCACAACACTCACTGGGTATTGCGGTTTAGAATTTCGCAACACCTAAAAAGTGTTGCGAATCGAATTCATATGTAAATTTTATTTCAAACAATGTAATCCATCTTACAACCAAATCAACATCTATACAAAGGTATTTCACAAAATCAAATAAAGAAAGTTAATTTCTATTGAAATATCATATGTAAAAACATAATGATACTCCAAGCAGGATTCACAAGCAATCACACACATATCTTCATATTACAATCCTAAATTTCAATATCAAATCCTAAATTTCAATATCAAAGATGTAGAAAATTAACACGGTCAAACTGTAAACAAAGCTTAATCATCTGAGTCATTTTTAATCAAAAGTCAAATTCGGAAAATGCATATGGGACTGCATAGAAGTTTACATAGTCTGAAATGAGTAAATTGAGAAGGTATCAAGTTCATCATATACCATGTCGCCTCTCAACATCCATCAAAGAAATCAATGCAGAAACCTCGCAAGAACATCTTCAAGTAGGGCACCTAAATTAGCAACCTTTATAGAACCAATCCACGAATTCAAGACAAAAATAAATTATCATCACAAGGTCAACCTAAATTAATGAATTACCACATCGAAATCTCGAGCTACTATGATCTTAATATATTGCTAGGGTATATTAAACTTAATAATTTATTAACATAATGTTTTAAACAGGTTAGTTCTTGTTTATGGAGCAAAATAAATAGTAACATAAGACTTAATGGAAATAACCAATTAGTCATGTTTCTGAAACAAATAATATTAAAATTACATTAGATATAACAAAAATAACTGGAAAATGCCAAATAGAAAATGTAGGACTCCAAGAGGCTGCAAAAAAAATTTCTTTACTAGTATTATACAAAATGAAGGACTCCAAGAAAGCACCGATGATTTCTATAGGAATCAAGTGCGTGAATGATGAGAAAATTTGGAGAAAATGGTTACTAGCAAGATGGAGCCAGTTAGCATGTGAGTTGAATTAGGGTTTGAGGGAAAATATGCGTTTACATATGTATTACTCTACGTATGCACATGCTTGAGTTGCAATGTTCCTTTCTTTTTGTCTCTTCTAAAGAAAAAAAGAAGAAGAAGAATTGAATGAACTTAGTTGTTGTTTCTTTGTTTTGGTTTTATTTGTTTCTGCTAATTTTCTTTTTCTTTTTTTAGTAGCATTGTGAATTGATAACTTGTAAAATATATCCAAATATTAAGTACTGAGTGCGGTAGATTGTGTAAACTATCAGTCATGCATATTTAATTTGTTAGAAAACATCAGCGAAAAAATTGTTGCATTTATAATCATAATTATATGCAATGTAGTAATTGAATAAATATAAGAAATGGTAATAATTTAGAATTAGTTAAAGTCATTGTGAATTTCATTTATATTGCAAGCATATAAATTTGATCATCATAAAATCTTCTACCAACAATAAGTTACTGTAAAAATCAAGGGATAGGTGTTCTTCTGTGTATTCAATCTGGTAGTATACCCAGTTATTTATTTGCAACTTTCTTTATTTCAGAAACAAAACTGGAACACCGACCATATCTCTTTTTAGTTTTTCAATATTCACGTAAATTGTGATATGATGGAAAGGATGACATAAGAAACTGTTATTATGATACTATTTCATGGTAGTTTGACTTAAGAAGGTTTTATCGGTTCTATGCTAAAGAAGATGGGCTGATTTTGAGTTATGATATCAATTCAGAAAGAGTTTGGTAACCTTAGTAACAACAGTAATAACAAATATTAACTGGTTTTTAACAAGCCAAAAACAAACATTGCAAACTTTAATTGGTGTTTTGCTTTCATGATAAAAACATCTTCTATTTGTAATAAACTGTACTAAACTAACATTACGAACTAACCTTTGTGAAAGCCTATCTGGAAAAGCTCGGCTATACAAAGGACTCCAACGAACGGATTGAGTGATGACCCAATACAAACTGAACCGCAACTCACATGCAAGCATCCTAATTCAAGGCTATCTTCCATTATCTTCTTTGTTTGGTATGCAAACAACTCTATGAATACATATCGATACAATATTTACAAACGTAAAGCATGCAAACAGCCTCTTTGCACTCAAGTTTCTGCCTTTGTATGTCTCAAACAGAGGACGATATGCATTTGTTTCTTCCTCCCTCATGTTTCTTATTTTTTTATGTTTTTCTAACTTGCGTTGTTGTTAGTATTTTTATATTGGTGTAGATGGAAAGAGAGGATTTCGATGCACACTATTTATCTTATTTGTTATATTTTCCTTACTGGATATGGTAATATAACATCATTGCTGACATGATAGCATCATATATTACAGGACATGGTAATATAGCATGATCACACTACGTATCTTTTTGATTATGCGTAATGAATGACACGTGCTAACAATCAGGATTTCATTGTTTTGTATAATATTGAGGCTAGGCATATTGAGTCTAGGTATTTCTGGAATAAAAAAATTTCTTTACTGCAAAAAATTAACTGGGTGTGCATCCTATTAGTTTTCTCAATGAGGATGTTAAACAAAGTATTTTTCTTTACTAGTATTTGAGCA
Source organism: Allium fistulosum (assembly GCA_030737815.1). Taxonomy (NCBI): domain Eukaryota; kingdom Viridiplantae; phylum Streptophyta; class Magnoliopsida; order Asparagales; family Amaryllidaceae; genus Allium; species Allium fistulosum. The sequence continues at coordinate 8,787,803 of JASFAW010000015.1, forward strand.
CTACAATAGGCCGCAAAAAAAAAGCAAATATAGCATGTGAATTAATCAAAATTAAAACTATCACTGTTTAAATATGTACAAGATACGCACTAGTATTATATCCAGGTGTAGAAAAAATTAAAGATTCAACGACTTGGAATGAATTTAACATTGTTAGCATCACCCATTCTAGTTACTTTGAAACCGTATGAAGATATGGCCGGTGAAAACAAAATTAATATGCAAGAAACAAGTGTAGGTATCGAGCCATTCGTAACTATATTTCATTGGGATCTTTCTTAAGCATTAGAAGATGAATATGGTGGTTTACTCAGCCCCCTAATAGTGTAGGTCTATATCAAAATATAATATGCTTAGTTCATATGTTATGTCAAGAACTACCATCATTACATTAATCATGTTGATTTCATATGGTCCCTAAATATTTTTTAACTGTATGCAAATAACATATCAAACCTGATATTTTTGCAGGGAGGATTTTAAAAATTATGCCAATGTATGCTTTGTGATGTTTGGAGATAACGTGAAGAACTGGATCACACTAAATGAACCATGGACTTGTTCAGTATATAGATACTCAAGTGGCGTTTATGCTCCTGGTCGATGCTCACCTTGGAAAACTAGTAGGTGCTGCATGGGCAATTCAGAAACCGAGCCCTATATCACAGCCTATCATCAATTGTTACCTCATGCTGCTGTTGTTAAGTTATATATATAGAGATAACTACCAGGTAAATGTTTTGTAATTTTTTCTACACTGCCACCACGGGTTTCAGAAAATAGCAAGTAAAGCAAACTGGAAAAATAGGTACAACCTTAAACAGTCAGTAGTTTGTACCTTGCTCCAACTCAAAAGAAGATGGTGAGGCAGCCACGAGGTCGCTTGATTTCATGTTCGGCTGGTGAGCACAAATATTGTACATATTCATTTTGTATGCAAAAACGAAAACCTAAAATTCAAATTTGTAAGTTGAAAGAAAGAAAAAGAAAAAAAGATGTAGCTACATCTATGTGTTGTTCCCAATTTTGTATTCAAATATAGGTTTATGGATCCCATAACATATGGAGATTATCTATCTAGCATGAAAGGCCTTGTTCATGATCGACTGTTGCAAATAACTAAAGAGATGTAATGAAAGGTCATGAAACTAAGGCATGCACTTTACATTCGAAGATTAATACAATTACACTACCTACAGAGGAGGAAACTCACTATAAACACACATAAAAGTTCAGGCAAAAGGCAAGCAACAGTGGGTCAAGAAAATATAGAACCAAAGTAAATTGAATTCAGATGCTACTATTCCATTAATAAATGAGCTGAATGAGTCCTCTTTTCATGTAAATACACATGAAGACTAGTCTTAGAATGACACAAGTAACACAGCAAATGCTACCATGTCAGCTTGCCCATCTGAAACCGCTATCATTATAGATCTTTCTTGGCTAATTCTATTAGCAAATAGTTTACTGCCTTTCCCACCCCACTAATTGAAAGAGAAAAAAAAATTGCTATTTTACTCTTTTAATTGTTTAGACTGATATACTTGTCTTTTCATATCCTCTTTTTTTCTTCTCTTACTTCTTATTGTTACTTCTCTTACTTCTAACTGTTATTCTGAACACGGATGACAACTTTTTGGAAGAAGACGGTGATTTTGAAGAAGATAATTAAATTTATTTTCAGGTATTTCAAATTCGTTTGGTTTTTTGGAGTTGAACGTAAGTTTTTCTAGGTTTTCTACGGTGTTCTTCAAAAGGACTAGGATATGGTAGCTACAAGCTTAGGTCTAGCTTGGATTCATTGTAAACCTAATGCGTAGTACACTTGAATTGCTATTGAACCTAGTTCGCCATTAACGTGGTTTAGATAATATTAACGTCTAACACTAACGTGGACTATACCGAAGCCTCGTTCCCCACTAACGTGGTTTACATTAAATCAACGTTAAACCCAAACATTGTTAGCATAGCAACCATGTCTCTTACGCGAATTAGGGTTTTCATTCCCTTCGACCGTTTTCTTTGTTTTGTTTTTTTGACGATGCAAATAGACGATGCGATGCAATGAGCGATGAAGATGAAAAAATTAAATAGAATTAAGTAAAATTAAATAGAATAAATTGATTTTAGATTTCAATTAGTTTTTACTGCAGGAAGAAGAAAGAGAGAGAAAGGAGGAAACCAGAGTTTTTACTGAAATGAAGTGGGGTAGTTTTGAAATACAACGGGGTGCGAACAGTGAAAAGTGGGGTATATTTTTTTTTTGAAATAGTGGGATGAGAATGACAATAAACGTGTGCTAATAGAATTAGCCATCTTTCTTTGCCCATTGAGAATTCTTCTCAGTCTAAAACTTCCAAACTACCAAATATCATTGAAATCAACTTGAATCATTTTTCTCATGACAACTGCACTGATGCTGAAGTGAAAATCACAACATCAAATAGCTTTGCTCTTCTTGAAACTTATACTGACCCACCTACCAATGATTTATCCCTCCACCACTCTCCTATTCATGCCTCAAATATAACTCAACTTCCTACCCAAAATACTATCACAGTTTAAATCATGTAAATACTTCAAGCTCAAGCCAATCATCTGCTGTGAAGCCATCTCTCCCTGTGCATGATAACCACACTGTTCATGCTGCACAGCCTATACAAGAACCCCTTATTGTTACAACCCTCCACATGCAAGCACCACACCCCTGAACCTAACTTCAAATCAAATAATCTAATCACTCCAAACGATAACCATTTTTCCTCTGAATATACTAATCTACTTGCAACTAGTATACTAATATACAGATCCCATAACTAAAGAGTAATCAATTGGCATGAAAAAACTAATTTAGAGTTAGGGTTGCGATCAAATCATCACCTAGATCTAAATAGCTGAAGCAATCAAATTCTAGTGGAGAGTATATAAATATTACCTTAGGTATTTTGATTAGATCGATGAACAGCCGTCTAATGGAAGAAGGCTCGTTTTGATGAAAGAAACTCGATTAGAAGAAGGATGCTCGATATCAACGAAGGATTCGAAGTGGAAGCTCGAATTGATCGACATAGATGGATTTGATCTAGAGATTAGGGATGACGAACGGTAAAAGAGCTAATTATATTAATTGCGACCATGTAAAAATTTCACAATTATAATGGGCTGTATAGATTATACATGAAATTTTGCTCAAGACACGTTTTTTTATTAAGGACGGTCCGCTAATATTTTTCTCAAAGGACAAATTATCGTTTTTTCCTTTCCGGTCTAATTTCGCGCACTTATTCTTCTTCTTTCTTTCGATCAAATTTTTCAGTCGCGATCAAATATCTTTCTTCCAATTATAATATCGATCAACTTCGTTCGTTTATTTCAATTCCGTCCTTTTGAAAATTGTACTTCATCGATCATTTTTTTTCTTACGTGTGTTTGTTGATCTCGTTCTTTTCATATTTGTACCGTGATCTCGTTCTTCTTAGGTATGCTTATATTATTCTGTTTTTTGTTGTTTTTCTATTCGAGTTAAAAAAATTTGTTTGTGCTTTCTATTTGTGTTCATTTTTATGAATGATATGCAGTATTGTTCTTCTCATTGTTTGTTCGTTCGTCGATGGAAAATTGTGGAAGTAGTAGCAGGTTTTTTATTATTATACTCGTTTCTTTATGCAGTGTTGTATTCTAGTTAGCTTTTCATTTAATTTATCTTGCATTTTCTTGCATTAATGTTGGGATGATTGGAAAAGTATCGTTGCTTGGGTTGTATATAAAGTTGTGATAGAGTGGAAAACTATCGTATTTTAGGTTCAGTTTGTGGGTATCTTTTTTATTTTTTCTTAGTATCATTTTTTTATTATCAGTAACTAGGTATCAGTTTTGTATACGGTATGTATCAGTTTTGTGAAATTGAATAATTAATGTTCTAAATTGAATGTATTTTTACTAATGTTTATTTTTTATTTTTTTGACAGTGGGGATAACAGTCTTCTTTGTCTGTTTGTGTTGAATAATAACACTTTTAGCACTCGATTATCTATTGATTGCTCTTTGTATGATTTGAAGAATGAGATATGTCGATGTTGGTCTCAATTGACTCCTCTTTCTATTCAGATTTCTTATGTACTTGAGGACAAAGTTATTATGGTTGACACTGATTCTGATATTCAGAGTATAATTTGTTTTCAGTTATACAAGAAAAGTTCTTTCTTTGGTTTTACTGTTAAGGTTAAGGGTTCTGAATTGGAATATGTTGATGGTGCTTCTATTTTAAGTTCATCCGCTGTTCGTGCTTCTTCATCTTCTACTGTATTTGTATGTTCAAATGTTGTTGTTAATGGTAAAAGTTATTTAAAAGATATGTTGAGGAGAGGGTCGACATTAAGCATTTCCAATTTTGTTGGTTTTTGTTTTGGAGGAGCTGAACATTTTAGAGAGTTTTTGATGGCATATCAAATTCAAAAGGGATATGAATTAGTATTTTTAAAGAATTGTACTACAAGAGTTACTGTGCTTTGCTCTTCATATAAGGATGGTTGTCTTTTCAAAGTCCATGGTTTCTGTGATCCTGGAGAATTGAAAAGGTTCTTTATGAGAAATTTGGTTCCTGATCATTCTTGTGGGGCTGGTCTTAGACATGTGAATAATCCACATATATCTAGTTCGTTTGTTAAATCGATGATTATTGATGAGATCCGCGATTGTCCAAGTAAAAAGCCTAAGGATATTATACTTGATTTTATAAGAGAATACAATTTTCAGTTGTCTTATGGTTATGCTTATCATGGGAAACAACTTGCATTGATGGAATTGCACGGTAATGATGCTTTGTCTTATAACGATTTGAGTTGGTATTTGGAAGCAGTGAAGAAATCTAATCTAGATAGTTATGTTGATATGGATGTTGATCCTTGTAGTAATGAATTTGAAATGGTGGTTATTGCTTTTGGCACTTGTTTACTTGGTTTCAAGTCTTGTCGTCCTATGATATTCTTAGGTGCTACTCACTTGAAGGGACATCCTGGTGTGTTGATGGGTGCTACTGCAAAAAATGGTGATCAAGGTATGTCTTTGTTTTCAGATTTGAGTTATTTGTATTGAGATCATAATACTTGGCATAATCATTAATATACATTTTTTATCATAATTTGTATTCTGTGGTATCAGTTTTAAGAAATGTAGTTTATAAGTAGCAAGTTTCTAGTATCAGAATTTTCATTGTATTGAATTGTAAGTTTGTATTTGGTATAATAATTTCATACTGCTAAACAGAAGATTAGTATCGGTTTTTGTATAATCTTAGTATCAGTTTCAAGTATGTTCATATATGGTATCATTTATAGTTATGTAGTATTGAAATTTCCTCTGTATCATAATATATGTCAATTTTTGTTTCTTTGTTGTTTTAGAATGAAGATTAATGTGCATAATGTTGTGGTTATCAATATTCTTATAATGGTCATATCAGGTTTTAGGTATCAGTTTTATTACTGTCAGTATCAGTTTTATGAATTGTTTTATATTTATGGTCTTAATTACTTTTAGTTTTTTTTACTAATTATTTTTGCATTTGCAGGTTTCTTCCCTTTAGCTATGAGTGTAGTTTCTGTAGAAAATGTGGATAACTGGACATGGTTTTTGAACCATTTAAAACAAATGCTTCAAGAAGAGCGTACTTTAGTTTTTATGTCAGATCGCCACCAAGGTTTGCTTTCAGGTGTTCGTGATGTTTTTCCTTCAGATTATCACAGTTATTGCTATTTGCATATGGAACAAAATCTTCTTTCAGCTGTGAAAGCCAAAAATGCAAATGTGTCTATTGTTGATCTATTCAAAATGTGTTCTAGAGCTTCAAATCTATATAAATTTGAAGAAGCATATTCTAAGTTTTGTCAAATTGGTGGTGTTGCTGGTGTTAATTTTTTAAAGGATAAGCCATTTGATAAGTGGGTGGATTTATTTTTTCCAGGGAAACGTTATGGTGAATATAGTTCCAATGTTGCAGAAAGTTTTAACAGTTGGATTTTAAATGAATGAACATTGCCTATTACTTTGTGTTTAGATGGTATTCGTGTTAAGATTATGGAACAAATGGCTAGAAGAAGAAAAGAATGTCGTTTGTGGAGAACAAATCTATGTCCTTCTATGGAGTTACGTTTAGATGAATTGATTGAAGAAGGATTTGGATGGGATGTATATAAATCTTCTGATTTTGCTTTTGAAGTGAAATCTCCAAACTCTCATTGTGTTGATTTAAAAGAGAGGGTTTGTAGTTGCAACCAATGGAAAATTATGGGATTTCCTTGTGCTTATGCTATAAAGTGTATGAACAAGTCTAAGTTGTCTGTGTATGATTTTGTCGAGAAGTATTTCACTGTTGATGCTTATCGATGTTCTTATGCCAATGCTATAAATCCTATTCCAAATTATGATAGGCCTATTGTTGATGGTAGCAATCAAGATGTTATCAAGCCACCAAAGGAGAAACGTGGTGCTGGTAGACCATCAATCAAGCGCAAAGGAGGATTTTCGTATTTTCAGAACAAGCAAAATAGATGTGGCGAGTGCAAGCAATTTGGTCATAATAAACGGAATTTTCAAGCTTCAAAGAGGATATGATTTGATTTTACATTTTGAATTTGTTTAGATTAATAAGTGGTTGTGTGACTTGTTTTGGTGGTTTACTGTAATTGAACCTTGTTATTAATTTGTGTTCAGTATAGCATATTATCAACTTGATTTTAATTTCAGCTATGTAGTATAAATGATAGTATCGGTTTTAGTATTAGTTGTATGTTTTTACATTATCAGTTTTGGTGTTTATTTATTTATTTATTTCAAACATTTGTTTTGATATTTGTTGCATACTGTTAGTATCAGTTGTTTAGTATCATGTTACGCATTCTGTTGGTATAAATTATGGTATCATTTTTTCTTTGTGTGATATCAGCTTTGTTTAATTTTGTATATTTTAGTTATTTAATAAAGTAGATATTATAGTATATGGGATATGATAATCATTGTGTAATTGATTGAAGAAGATGATTGAATTGATACATGCTTTCTTTTGGTCGGAGATAATGTTTGTTTGATTGGATATAAGGACTTTAGTATCAGTTTTGGTTAGTTTTTAGTATCAGTTTCGTGTATTATAATACATTTTACAACAGACATTAGTACTAATTAATAATTATAATGATATCTTGTGTTAGCAAAAACTGACACTGGCGTTAATTGTTGTTTCATAAAGTATGTTGAGTGTCAGTTTGAGCAAAACTGATACTATTAGTTATTAAAACCGATACCCAGTTACTGTTTGCTATTGATATATGATATGAAATCTTATAATATTATTATACAACTGGTAGTTGAATCATAAAACTGATAATATTATGTATGATCAATAGTTGCATGATAGAACATTCACTGTATAATCTTGTTATAATATAAACTTCAGGTAAAGAAATGAAAATCAATTACAGCAAATCATTCCACCAGATCATCATTGTTTTTACAAGTAAGATCAACATTGTTTTAAGAACAGAACATCATTACTTCTCAAGTACCAAATTGCAATAGAGCATCATTACTTCATAAGTATCAAATCTAATTGTGAAACAATACAATGATTTACTTTAACACACAAAATTCTCAATTTCTGCAGCTTCTTCTTTGCTTGACAGGTTATCAGTTATATTCCAACAGTGCATGCTATTTGTCAATACATATACTGCTAGTTTTGCTCTAGTTTTGATAACAGTGTGTTGTTGGATCTTTTTTGGAATCATGTTTCTGTTCAGTGATGCAATGTAAATTATGACATATATTCCGCAGTCAACTCTGTTAAAAACAAAATATGTTAACAAAATATAAACTATGATATAAGGTAATGAAATCTATTTTTTACATCACCAGAAATATGTTCATAGTTTGTACAACAAATTGTACTAATATCAAGCATTGATTGTACCAACATTAAAACAGAAATCAAATTCAACTACATATAACAAAATATCTAAAATGTACATCAGGTCATGTGAAAATAGTAGCACTTTTTGCAAGTTGTTTGATTTATTCATTTATCTTTCTTCTTCCAAACTTGACATGAATTTGGCTAAGCTCCAGCAGTGCTCTTTGTCAGTTAATATCTGATGCGCAATTCTTGCTCTTGATTTCAGCATTTGTTCAGGGGCTATTTTGGGTGGTATTTGACTTTTGTTCATTGATATGATGAATATCATCACGTATATACCACAGTCAAGTCTGTTTAAAAGAATATTAGCAATATCAGTTTTGTGTATCTAGGTATTCATTTTTGTCTGTAATTTGCAGTACAGTTTAGCAGTCACTAAGTATAATTTTGTGTATATAGGTATTAATTTTTTCTGTAATTTTTAGTTTCTAGATATCAGTTTAGCAGTCAGTAGTTTTTTTGTGAGTAGCTTGAGTATCAGTTTTTGTTTGTAATTTGCAGTATCTAGGTATTAGTTTAAAAGAAAAGTTACAATGTCAGTTTAACTGTCAGTAGGTATCATTTTGAACAACATAAACAACTTACGTGTCCGATCCTTGTTGTGCACATGGCATCTGATGCATTTCATTCGCCTTCACCTCCTTATCCTGTATATTTTTCTTTTTCCAAAGTTTTTTCAGTATTTCTTCAATTTTATTTCTCTATTGAAGACAAAACAATACAAAGTTAGCTAATGTTCGATTTGTTTAATTAAATTATTTTGTTTCATAACAAAAATATATCATACCAATATCATTGTCTGCTTTAGACTGTGGTTATTTCTTTCATTAGAATTTCTTCTAAGACGTCTAGAATCTAGACGACTCCATTGCATTGTTGGGTATGTCAAAGTTACTAGTGTCCAATGGTATTCACAATGCAATGGGAAATATATAGCATCTGTGTATTCATCATCCACAATTTGTTCAAGGAAAGGCAGCACTAAAGATTTTATAACCCCTTATACATTGAAAACCATAAATTGCTGTTAAATAAAAAAAATAAGTTAGAATTCAATATATATGTAGCATTTATGATATTATTGCATATTAAAGTTTTATTTACTATCATTATTATTGTGAATGCATAGTTGTGCTCTTTCAGCCCACATTTTGATAAATACCACTCAATTATCTATATTAACAAAAATAAAATGTAAGTTTTTGTTATTGGTGAAGCAATATTCAATAATAATTAGTACTTTTTATTATAATTGTGGTAATATATATTACAAATTACAAGAATAACTAGGCATGAAATATGATGAAACAACTTCTGGGTATCATTTTTGCACTTCTGTAGTATCATTTTTGAACATTCTATTAAATCAATTGCTACTAGAAAAAAAAGTATTAATTGATATCAACCGGTACTAGGAATTAGTTTTGCACTATTTTGGTATTTATTTTGTCATACATGACAGTTAATACATAATTCAACTAATAGACCACCACTTTGTAATAAATAGTTATTAGGTATCATTTTTGGCTATAAATAGGTATCAGTTTTGGTACAAATAGCAGTGGACATAGCTATTACACATTATTTTTTGTAATTATTTTTATTGGTAGCAGTATTATTAAACAACAAAAAAGTGTGTACCGATCCATGTGTGGCATTTTCTTCAAGAAGTTCTTGTAGTACTTTTTTTGTTATTGTACATCCTCCTCTAATTGTGTCTTTATCTGCTCATGCTACATCTCTGTTTTAAGAAAATAAGGCACATATCAATTATACAATGTTATTTTTAACCAGCAAAATTGGTATATATGTTTGTATACTTACTCTTTTGATGATGTCATAGCAAAGAAAGTTTTGATTGTATTTTGTGGTTCTATATTCAAGTATGTCAAAGTTTTGCTGTAGTGTCGTAGTCCTAAATTTGAAAGTGTTGGCTCTATTACTTGAATTGGCATTGGGATTGACTCTTCTGCACTTTCTTTTTCATCATTTTCTTCCAGTTTTTCATCATTTTCAGTTGCTTCAGGTTTTTGTTTTTTTGCTGTTTTTTTCATTCTCTGACCATATTCCAAGCTAGATTTTTTTTTTATTTTTTCATTTCTCTTGTTTTTATTCTTTTCACATAAGAAGATGGCTTATGAACTATTTGTTTTCTTTTCCGACCAGAAGGTTTTGCTGGTTTGTTTTCTTTGTCCTTTTCTATTATTCCCTCTTGCAACTGTTGTGTGATATTGAGATTGAAAGATGGATGTGTTAGGTCTTGTACTACATCACTGTATTGTGCAACTTTGCTCTCTTTATTGGTATCTTCTTCCAATTTTTGACCCTCTTTTATATCTTTTTCATTGTTTTATCTTCATTTGTTTCCAACACCGTTTCATTTGTTTTGTTCAACGCTGTTTCAATCTCCCTGCATGTACTTTCTTTTTCAGTTGTTTGATGGACTTGTTCTGTATTAGTGTCAGTAGTTGTGTCTTCAACTTCTTCTACATTTTTTCAGTTGAGAATCTGTATTAACAATAAGAAGCTGTCAGTTTTTGTTATTGGTGAAAGAATATAATATTATTAGTATCAATAATGTTAATAGTGGCGGTTTATGGGTATCATTTTTGCATAGATATCATTTTTTCAAACACAAAGTAAGTATCAGTTTTTCATAGATATAGGTATCAGTTTTGATTTATTTCATAGTGAAAATTGTTTGTAAAATAACCAACCATCAGTTATAATCAAACAACTAATACATATAAATTGTGCATTATTTTGGTATTAGTTTTCTACTAAATGATGGTGAACATAAATAATTCAATTTACATACCATTAAGTTATAAGCAATGGAACGTAGGTATCATTTTTTAATACATTTAGGTATCAGTTTATTTTAACTTATACTCAGAATTATTTATAATATAAGCAAGCATGAATTTGAATCAAACAGTGTTATTTTCAATAGTAAAAAATCATGTACCTGTCCATTTGTGTTATTTTTGCTTGACACTTTGTAGGTTCTTGTTGACACTCTGGATTTTCTTCTTCAATATTTTCAGCTGTGAATGTTTTTTCTTCATTTTGGGCTTCTTTATTTAAACATTCATCTTCATTTATTTTAGTTGCTGTGTTAACTTTTTCCACTTGAGGCTCAGCATTTTTGTCTTCATTCTCTTCTTCATTGCTTTCAGTTGTGGATTTCTTTTCTCTGTTTTCTATTTTTGTTTCTACATATGCATGTTCATTTAGAATGGTGTTAGGTTCATCTTCCATGTGCTTACTCTCTAGCTCAACTTCTGAATTTTTCTTTTCATTTTCTTCTATTATTGATTTGAGTTCTTTCAATTGTTCTTTCAATTTCAAATTTTCTTTTTCAATCTTTATCCTCAACTTCTTTCCTTTGTCTAATTGCTTCTTTGTCTTCTTACCTTCTTCTTCCAAATTTTTAATGTGCGTTTGCAAAACATTAAGGCTTACAAAATCTTCAAAAGATCAAGCACTCTGTTCGGCTTCTTCAATTTTTCTTTTTTTCCGTTGGTTTTCTTTTCTTTTGTCACTTGATTCTTCTTTTGTCGATCCTGTTTGGAGTAGCTTCTGTTCATGTGGAAGAATATTGCTTATTTCTTTTACCTGTGTAATTGAAATAGTAATTTTGTTTTAAAATTTAAATGAAAATGTTTTATGCTAGTATGTTGTAACTTATAAGTTATAACTGACATTAATAAGTGATTAGTTTAATAGAAAAAAATAGAATAGTAATAAAATTGATACTATGTATACTTACTAATTGATTGTGTGCAGTGTTAAAAATGATACCAAGTATTATTGTATATTATAATTGATACTGTGCAAAATGACAATATGTATTATGCTGAGGAAAAATTGATACTAAACAAAAATTTAAAACTACAAATTGAAACTGATACTAATCAGAAGCTAAAGTGATACTGCAAAGAGACATATGTGATACTATGCAGAGACAAATAATTATTCTAAATGTTAAAACTGATACTACAAGTAGAGAGAATATAAAATGTACACTGATAATCACTACTGTAAGTAAGAATTAACTTTAACTTACATTTCCAACTTTTATATCATTCAACAATTGTTTCATAACAATGTCTTTAAGTTTTCTTACATCCCATCGTGCAAATCTGGGTAAATCTTCAGCAAGTTGCTTCCTTGGTTGAATAAGGTTCATTTTCTCACAGATGCAATACTATAAAAATTTAAAGATATAATTAGATAAGAATGTTGAATATAACAATTTTTTTCAATTAATAATATTTTGCATAACACATCTTACCAATGGAAGCATGGAACATCCAGACATGTTTCTTGGCTTAGAGATAAACTTTTTGACAAATTTACTAAAAAAATTCTCTATTGTTTGTGGCCATGAGACAGTTTGCATTGTTTCACTGTCAATCAAATAAGGTAGAATTCCCCATCTCAGTTTTTGTTGGTTGTTGGGAAAGAAAAATGTCAATAGTATTTGCATTACTATCTACAAAGGGAGATCTTCTTCATTTTCTTTTTTCCTTTTTGATATTTCTTATTTTATTCTTCTTTCCACAACATTTCTTGTTATGTAAGTATTTGTGCCAAAGTTTCTAGTTGCAAATTCTTTGCAGTCTGGTGGAATGGTTCTGCTCGTCAATATTTTTGTTGGTTCTATGTTTATTCCTTTTAATGGCAAACAAAACAGCAAGCTTATATCTGTGGCAGTTATCTTCATTTTGTCTTCTTCTAAGATGAAGGTATCAGTTTCCATACAGCAGCAATTGTATAAAGCATCCAAGTTTTGTTAATACTTTTTGCACTCTTTCATTGTTATTTTTTCTTCATAGACGACTTTGAAGAAGTTGTAAAATGGTGTCTTCTTTAAGATGTCAAATTGTTTTTTTGTCAATACATTTTTTTCTTTGACCAGTTTTAATATCTTGAAGATAGCTTGTAAGCCATATCTATAAGCAGTTTCTGGCTTAACATGTTCCGATTTTGCTATCTGTTTTGTTGTTTTTTCTGATGTTGCATGGATGCTTTTACGACATGGATTGACAAAATCATCATCGTCCTATTTCATGAAAATGTGACATTAAGTTGTTAGTGAAACAAACAACATTGAAACAAAACAATATATAACATGATATAGCGGTTTCAGTTTCTACAAACATGAGATAAAACATGGTATTTTTATCTAACTAAAATTTGGTATCATTTTTGCTAAATGTAGGTATCAATTTTTTAATAATTATGGTTGAAATACTTCTAAAATTGGTACAGAATAACTTCAAAAGAAACATACTGCATGTATAATTTTTAACTTATATTTGTGTTATCTTTGTTGCAAATTACAATGAGAGTAATTTGTATAATTAAAAGTATAAAGTTTACAAAAAATAAAGTGGGTAGCATGTTTATAAGGTGTATGCATCAGTTTGGTTCTAACAAACAATATATCAATTTTAAGATATGATGTCCATAAAAACAGATAGTATGTATCAGTTTTGCATTTCATTGATTTCAATTTTATATTTGTGATAGTGGGTATTGTTTTATGAATATACCTATATCAGTTTTGTTATAAAGTATTTTTTTTAAATTATGAAGTTTTGTCTTCAGTTAAACAAACAATGTGTTCATTTTTTAAAATATAGGTATCAGTTTGTTATACAGTGGGTATCATTTTGTGAATTATAGGTATCATTTTATTGAAAAATTACAACATTGTCATATGAACTAAAACATTTTATACAGTGGGTACCATTTTGTAAGAATTTAGTTTCAGTTCTACTAGAAAAAAGATGGTGAAATAATTTGTAAACTAAAATGAGTCAGCTACACACAATTAGACTATAGGTATCACTATTGCAGTATGTTGGTATCAGTTTTTATTTGTGTGCTTAATTTAATTTTCCTAAATACAAAGTATCACATTAATTCTGACAGATGTTTGGTATCATATTTTCAATATATTAGTATTAGTTTTGTAACAAATAGCAATGAAATCTATTTTTAAACCAACTAAGCTTTGTCTTCTAGCTACCAAACAAACTATAACTATCACTTTTTGAACATGAAAATCTTTATTAGTGATATGGCTTGTACATTTACCGTGTTGGCTTGTTCGTCTTCAGATTCCTCAACAGCTATTTGTTTTGCCTTATTTGTTTCTGCTTTTTCCTGTTAAACATATTAACAATATTAAAATACATCTAAAGATTTAATAGTATCAGTTTTATAACTTAATGGTATTAATTGCCTGTTGAAGTTGCTGCTGAATTATTTTCTCATTTTTTTTCTTCGATCTTAATTCTTTTTTTTGCATTTGTTGTCCAGTTGATTTATCACCAGGTGTTTTTTCCTACATGGTTTCTTCATTCTTATGTAAAATAAGTTCAATAGTATCATAATCAATGTAGAATGGTTTTGTTATACTTCATTTAATAATATCATTTACCTTTTCTTCTGCTCTGTTTTCTTCATGTTTCATTTTTGTTCTTCTTTCCCTTTATTGTTGTATATCTTCTTCCATTAGCCTTTTTGATAGTTTTAACTTTGTTGATTTCTGCTGCGTCTCAACTGCTAGGTTTTCGATTTTGGCTCGATTCTTAGATTTAGTTTCTTTGTTTCCAGATTCGAGCTGATAATCAAAATGAGGCGCTAGGGTATTAGGTTTTTATCGAATATCATATTGAGGGGATAAGGTATCAGATTCGTTCTCAAACTCTGCTTGTTCTTTATTTTCTGACGAATGTGATTGAGATGGAGGTAGCGATCTTGCTGTGGTTTCGTTTGCCATTTTTTCTTAATTTTAATTTTGTATCGTGAAGATGAGTGTGGATTTGAAAATTGCACTGGAAGACGAATGAACGATATTGAAAAATGTTTTGATGCACAAATGGGCTTTGGGCCTGTCCTTTGGAAGAAAATTTTTGGTGCCGGTCCTTATGAATAAAATTTTTAAATAATTTGTCCTTTAAAAAAATTTCCCTAGATTATATTAGCGTGTGGCCATGTAAAAAGATTATTTTTGTAGTAAAAAAATGGTCTGAAGAAATAATTAAAAATAAATTAGAAACACTTAGGGTCTGTTTGGTTTGAAAATGTAATTTGGAATTTTGCGTTTACAATATGTATTCAAAAAGTACGAAATATGAGGACGACTGGAAAGAAGTGAGGACGTAGGAGGACGTGGACAACGTGGAGAGTGAAAAAAGAAGAGGAAGGAAAATAGCGGAAAAAAAAAAATCGTTTTCAACTTTATTTGTTAAAGCTATTTTCTGGATTGATCGTTTATGAAAATCCAACGTGTTTTATCATATACAAATCCAAATTGAAAATTACAAATCAAACAGGCCCTTAATTACTGATAGGAACACTTTGAAACTGTATTAGGGGTACCAACGTAAAAGAAGTGTTTCAACTTGAGAAAATATGTGTTTTTAATTTAACCTTTTGGTGTAGTGTTTCTAGCTGCATTGAGTTACCTAGAAAACAATGGAAAATTTTGTTAAAACATGAATTTTCGCAACTTATAGCACCACATTCTTGATGTCTTCGGTCTTTAAAAATAAAATGAAACATAGCCTTTTAAACGTATTATTCTATAAATGGCTTTATTTATTTATTTTCTCATTACATTACAAGATACAATGATAATACATAATACCTTTATTGTAAATCTCCAAAATATTGGGAGATAAGGAAATAGAGAAGATGGAGGTAAGGAAGTAGATGTATCACAACTATTGGTTCATTTACTATTTAACAACTTTAAAAGGGGAATGTCACAATTGTAGGGATTAATGATCTTTTAATTCATCATTAATTCTGTAATCAATTTAAAGAATCTTCTTCCATATTTAAGTAATCATTCAAAAATATCATTTGCCATATTTTGTTAACTTTTATGAGAATCTCATACGCACTATGCTGTCAAATTTTACAGCACTGTCGTTCTGATAAATTTGAACATCATCCCAAGTACCTTAAATAAAGAGTAACATATCAAGAAAAAATACATTGAAAAGTACCAAATTCTGAAACACGATTAAGAATCAATGGCAAAAAATCAAATTGCAAGGTTTTTAAGGAGATAGAACTTATTTGAACTTGCAAGATTCTTAATCATGTTACGTGATGCATTAATGTTATTCATCACTATTTTAAAAAATTCTTGCTTTTTCCCATTATCAAACATCAATAATTGAATTACCTAAATTAAAAGTAAAATCCAGTGCACAAGGCTTCCGCACAATAGCGGACTCTGGAGAGCTTGATAATGTACGCAGCATTTTCCTCGCATTTTGAAGTGGTTGTTTCCGAACTCGAATCTGGACATCGAGATCACCGTATGAGTGACTTAACCGTTGCGTCAAAGCTTCTGCTCAATTATTTTATATTTGAATTACCTAAATTAAACACACACAAAAAATTATTTTATATTTGCATTTTACACTTACATGCAGATTACAAAATTTTTAAACATTTGTGCAGACCATTACAAATATAATTAGGAGTATAGCGCACGTACCCCTGACCTTTTTCAGAACCGAATGATATTAGAAATTATATGTAAGTACATCATGGATTAGTGAGGTTTTAAAAAACTTAAAGCATGAAGTTAGGAAAGCAATGGTCACATGTTTAGACATTACAAAAGTAACAAGTCAAATCAATTTCTAAAATAATGGCACACATTTAAATGAAAACAGTATTATAACGAATTGTAAGGCCAATAGTCCGTGGATGCGGCGCAGTTAAAAAGAATGTTTTTTACGGTTTCAACTTTCATGGTAGGTCGGGAAAACTAAAATTGCAAAGGAAGAATATCACAGTTTCATATAGATTACGAAAAAGGAAACTTTTTACAGTTCTTTATAAATACTATATATAATTAAGAATATAATGCACATACACCAGTCCTTTTTAAAACTGAATGAACATATATAGGACGGATTAGTGAGGTTTCTACAACTTAACATATAATATACGTTATGAATGAAGTGACCACGGTTAGACATTAATAAAATCACAAGTTAAATCCTTCCTATAATTACATACATTGAACCATAAAAATATTATAGCAGATCATAAATTCATCCAGTGCAATCAAAATGACAAACAAATTACCTAGGCTAAATCCGAAATCAACTTATAAAAAGCAAGGGAGGAAGTCGACGAGATGCAATTTAGAGCAGGAGGGGGAACTGAAATTGCAAAGGAAGAAATAAGTACGTTAAATTATAAAGCGCTTTAAATATATTAAAATTAAATATATTATAAGGAGGGGTATGGGAACTTGGATCAACGGACGGCTTTACTGTACCCTACTCAGAAGTTTACCGATCTGCCGGTTTCTCCTGGGTTCAAAAATAAAAATAAAAAATTTACCTATACGTAAGGTTGTAGGCATATTTTCAAAGGTTGAGTATTTGAAGTGGACGAAGCGAACATAAGCCGATTGATCTTCTTCACCATTATTGTTGTACACATTTTACAAATTGAAGACAATTACGAAACAAAACTTAATGTAGAAGTACAAAATGTTTGGAGTGGCTGAGGGAGATGATGGTTAAAAATAGTTGGCAAATTAGGGGTCGTTTGATTTATTTTGTATTTTATGTTTTGAGTTTTCAACATTAATTACAAAATATGAGAAAAATGAAGAAAGGTCGGAAGGGATGAACGGAAGATTGGAGGGGGCCACGAAGTGGATGGAGGAACGACGGAAGGATGAATTGTTGCTCGTGCTTCCGTTTTTCTCAAAACACGAAAAATGAAAAAAAAAAACCGTTTTTTATTTTGTGTGTTAAATTCATTTTCTAAAATGGTCATTTTTCATAATATAAACGCGTCGTGCGTATTTTTGTATGGATGAAAACTCAAAACTAAAAACGGTAAACCAAACATAGCCTTGGTTTTTGGATGATATGAAAGGAGGTGAGAGATAAACATTATATCGATGTTCGGCTCTTTTTATAACTACGCACACAAATTTTCATTAACTAACCATATTAAAATTAAATTAGACATATATATAAATAATGTCATGAATTTGAAATATGGTATATACTTTATTTAACTTACTCCGTGTGTGTGAGGATTGTTTTGCAAATCGTTCCAGTAAAGGAAATATGAAATGATTGTGGTAAAATTTAAGTTTTAACCGTCTAAAGTTGAAAATGAAGAGCTCAAACAAATTATCTCATTTACATTAAGCACAGAAACAAACATCTTATTCTCGTCAAATGTAAGAAAACAGAAAATGAAAGCAACCAACCCTAACAGCGAGTGCAAATTTATTGCAACATTGAATTAGTATTTTCAAATAATAACAACAACTGACTCATAACTTGTACAAATTTTTGTTTCATTCATGCTAAAGCCAAAATCTATGCGCTGACTTAACCTTGGAGAAACTCCACACTATCAATGATAACTAAAGGGTATGTAAGGCTTCCAACATTGGTTGGGAAAATGGATTGTAATTTGAACATATTGAAAGGAAATACAATGTTGTGACTTGTGTGATACATGAATCAACATATGTAATGCGAAGAAAATCAGTTTTTCTTGTTATACAATATAGTTCTCAGTAAATAATATATCTTATGTTTGCATAAAGTACCTTAAACTTTTCACAAAAAATTCATCCTAAGTGTTTTCCGAAAAGTTAAATTTATGTTATAATTTAAGATCCTTAAGAGTTTTCTTTTACCATTTTGCAGCTCTGTCACACTATATCCTTCAGTCATCTTAATATCTAGGTAGTAGGAACCATTAACCTGTATTGAAATATATTTATGAACAAAGCATATATGATGATAAATGCGCAGCAGTGGATAAATATTGAGATGTAAACTAAGAAACATGTTAACGCATTTCTTTATCAAAAAGAATTAAGTAATATCGTTTTATTGGATACAATTAAATATTTTACAAAAATATAATTGCCAATACATGAGTATTAACTAATCCTTATCAAAGATAAATGGTTAACATGGCATATTATGTTACCAACTCAAAATAGAAGAGAAACAAACCTCATACAATTGAATGTCCATGCATTCCTGACCTACTTAGCAGAAAAGCAACTTGCAACAATCAAACCGAACATCAGAGAAACCTAACATACAGTAAATATGAGGTCAAGAATATAAAAAATCTAACATATAACAAAACTGCAGATGAAATGAACAATTCAGTGTGAAGCGAATAGGATGTAAGATTGCCCTTTGCCGTGGAACACCAACGATGAACTGAAATTAAATGCATGTGCAACAGAGGTGTATAAAATTAAGTTTAAATCGGTATAAGGAAGTAGATAATTTATAGAAATTATTAGAATCACTATCAAAAAGGAAGAAGGTCGGGGATTGAAAATTACCTATAACGACATCGAATGTTAGAATAAAGCTACAAGACGGAGAATGAAAACCATATATACAGGAAGAAATGGATTTTGGAATGATAAGTAAAAGGGGACGTTGAAGATTAGTGAGGCAGTCGAACTTCTCCGCACTTATTAGCAATTTATTAGAGCATCTCAACGACTCGAGGGTGCGTCCAAGTTCCAACAACTAAGCGCTCGAGGTTGGGCGCAATGGAGCGTCCAGCCCCTTTCTTTCTTATTTTTCATTTGATTTTTTATTAAAAAAACATCGAAATGTCGCCACGTGTAATCAAAATCGCAAGATGAACCGTACGACATCAGCCAGAGGAGTTTGTAGGCTCAGTACGCATTGCTTTAGCTTCGGATACGACGATTTTCCAGCTACGGATTCTGCACGAGCATTAGATGCGGTCGATGTACAATTCTAACTAATATATAACTAACCATTAAATATTGTTTATTAGATAGATATGTGATATTATAAAGTGCCTTATTTAGTTGTTTGAATTTAAATTGTCCAATAATCCCGAATAACCCATTAATTTTTTCACAGTACGTCAGCTATTGGGTTAGTTGGACGAAGTGTAGAGCGCAGCAGTATGACACACTACCCCAGATTTTAATAGATAGGCTGCAGACTAGTCCTTTTGCACATTTCTTACAGATTAGGCCACCACAGTCATTTGATCGTCTACTTATAGCATCCCTAGTTGAGAGATGGTGGCTTACGACACATACTTTTCATTTTTCGGATTTTGAGCTCAGCATTACTCCGCCGACTTTTATATGTTGACTGGGATTGAGATCGGAGGCTCTGACAAGATACCATTTTCTTTTAATCATACGTTTGAGAGCTCTGAGGTCTTCACTATTTATCTACCTTGGTTTGAGGAGGGTCATGTTGCCTCCGGGGCGGTTCCCCTTACATATCTACAGGCGTACATTGCAGCTCATATGGGCACCGAGGCTATGAGTGACCTCGTGCTTAGAGCATTTCTGCTGTACTTATTTGTTTCGACTTTCTTTTCGAACCAAAAGAGGACCATTGGATTATGTTACATTGCACTGGTAGCCGATTTAAATCAGCTGCACACTATAGATTGGGGTTCTGCTATACTCGGATATTTGTACACTACTCTTGATTCTTTTGCGTCGGGGGAGGTTAGACAGATGTTTGGGTTTTGGTACATTCTACCGTGTTGGTACTATGAGTACACGACGAACATGCATCCACGTATTGTTGAGACTACTAGTCATGCTTCAGAGACATATTTTCCGCGCATGAGACGATGAGAGCGTGTTCGGTTCGTTTTTCAAGCGCCTATGGGGGTTAGACATGACCTGATGGAGGCCCGTCCGCAGATTAATATGAGGTGCAAGAACAATATATTCCGGACACCATGGGCTGCATATTGGATTGCCATGATACATGCGGGCCTAATACATGATGCTCATCCACTTTATATTTTGTATCATTTAGGCATGCGGAGGATGATCTTACTCTCACCGGCGTTTCTTCCTATTTGGTAATTGGGGAAGCAATGTTGGTTTCAAACTGCTGGGGAGTTACATATCCCTAAAGATCCATTATCTTATGATGACATGTTCGGTAGACGTCAGGCCATTGGATCGTAGTATATAGAGGGATTGAGACAGACTGGATGGGTAGATGCTTCTACAATTTTCTTAGCGGAGGGGGACTATGACAACTATTGGGTTAGAGTTGCTCCTTGACGATACATGTTACCTGACTACGCTCGAGGAGTGAACTCCGATCATATGGGCCCACACGTTGCCAACGGTAGAGTTCAGGCAGCTCCATTTTCTTTTGATCCCACTCCATCCTAGTATTCTCAGCAGCCCATGGACTTTGGTCTGGACACCTCTTATAGAGCATATGATCTTACCGGTACTCTTATCGAGCAGTCGATAGTTTATCCTATGGATCCTGATATTGCTGGTGTCCCCACCGTTGGACTATACCTGCCTTATGAGGTAATTCATTATATTAATATCTAATAGTACAATATTAGTTAATCAAATGAATATTGATATATTATATGTAATTACAATATGTAGGTAGGTTGGACGAGCATAGGCGATATATTGATGCCATTCAGCATATGACACTCGTTCATACCCATGCGCTCAATCTTCAGGCTCAGCAGACTCAACATGCGATGCAGACGCGGATTGATGATTTGCAGGCTCAGCTGGCTGCATTCAGTTTGATCATGGTGGTCCTGCTCATGTTGACGACGCTAGGGACGACGACGACGACAACGATGTTGTTGACTTAGGATAATCATGTTGTGTGTCGTTACATTTATTTTACCATTGATTATATATATTGATGCACTACTGTATTATATTGAGGACATATATTACTGTTTATTTGTTATGTTATACAGCTTTTTTTACATTTACATTGAGGACATGTATTGTACTGAGGACATGTATTGTATTGCATAGCTTTATTTACAACGTCCCGTCATATCGAGCACTATTTGCACGTTGCACTACTTTTGATGTTTGCATAGCTTTATATACAGCAAATTTACATTGCATAGCTTTATTGGCAGTGTCACGTCATATCGAGCACAGTTTGTATGTTGCACTTCTTTTGATGTTTGCTAGACTTACCACTCTAGACACGTTGCAGTACTTTTGATGTCAATGCTATTACAAAGTGGTACAATATTTTGTATTATTCGAACACTGTAGCCACATTGCATAGTTTTTGCCATAGGACATCTACTTACTGCTATATATTATATTGCTGGGCAAATCATTCTGAATTCATCGCATCCTATTAAGCAAAAAATGGTAGATTATAGTCGTATTTCCTTGCTAGAATCATATTCATACGAGAGTCCTTTAAGTCACGAGAACGCTCCTAATCCGTCTTACCCCGAAGAACCTACCGGATGGTACGTTGAAATGGAAGAATGACATTATGAAGATGTGAGAGAGCATGAGAGAACTTTGCAAGAGCAGAGGCTTTTGGAGGATGGAAGAAGACAAAGGGAGGAGCGAAGGAGCAGTAATGGGAGAAGGCAAAAAGGGCGTAAAATACGGGCTCAACAACCTCAACGAGAACAAGAGGTTTATTCTGGAGGAATATACTGCAATTGTGGAGTTAATGTTTTGTATCCCATCAAAAGAAATGGATCAGACATAGGTCGACGCCACTATAGATGCCGCAATTTTCCTAATGGATGCGGACTATGGCAATGGTTGGACGATCCTTTACCGCACCATGCAGTAGTGTATGCAACTGAACTTGAACAAGAAATTGAAACTCTAAGGAGGACACTTGGTTCAGTTCAGTTATCACAGATCGAAGATAGATTTTAAATCATCTGATTTGTATTTGCTTTAGATCTTATTTGCATCGTTTCAATTATTAGTTTGGTACCACTGTATCGGTTTATTTCAAAGTTGGTTGTCCTTTCTGTATCAGTCTTTTTCAATGTTGTTTGTTATATTACGTACTCCGTAGATAGTGAAAGTGTTGGTTCCTGAGATGATGGTTTTGATGACAACAATCTTAGGACTTGTTATAAAATATAAATACTAATATCTTTGTCTACATATATATATGCATGTACTGAAGAATGAAGACTGTACAATATAGAGATTCAAGACTGACAAATTCAAGATTGAAGAAATCAAGACTGAAGACTCATGGGTATCAAGAGTTCAAGATTTCAAGAGTTCAAGATATCAAGATAAGTAATAGTATCTAGATTTATGTTAAAACTTCATAATAGCATTAAAATCTTTATTCGAATTTTAATTGTGGAATGTAATCCACCTTCTCGCTTTAATAGTAGAATGGAACCCACGACCTCTTTAGTGGGATGGAACCCACGACCTTCTCTAGTGGAATAGAATCCACGAAATTTTCAAAATGATTTATTTTAAATATTTTTCCAAAAACTTTTTAAAGTCATCTCTCTCGGTTTAAATATTTTAGCCTTAACTATTTTTATTATCTTTTATATTTTTATTTCAAAATCATCTCTTGTTTTTAAACTATCTCCTGGTTTTAATATTATAAGCTTTATATGTCAAAAATATATTCTATACTTAGTTTTTAATATTACTTTTATATTATAGATTATATATTTTTAAGATTACTTTTTAAATCTCTTATATAAGTTTAATCTATATTCAAAATGGTTTATAAAGTTTAGAAATTGTTTTGACAAGTTTTAAAAAGAAAATCTCTTTTAAAAACAAAAATCAATTTTGAAAATTTACTAGGGCATGTCGACATACCCCATCCCCCCATGTTGACATGGCAGCCGTAGAATTTAAAATTCAAAATTTTAAAAGAAGCATCTATTCGTTATAACCTTTCACGAATGGACATGACCATTGTTCTCCTATAAATACCAGTTGTTTTCAACGAATTTTAAGTTGGTTTTTCTTCATTTTTTCACTCCTTCTTCTCCACTCAAAAAAACTCTTATATTTCAAATGCTTTAACAAAACTCTACCGAAATTCTAAGTGAATCAAACTTGATCATCTCTAGTTTGATTCTCTACCACTCTCTCTCAAAGATCTCAGTGCTATTCAGAGTTATAGGATCATTTGTAATCAAAGAATGTATCGAGTCTCTCTATCTATCAAAGTGATATTGGAAACGGTGTGATTGTGGCCTGTAAATCAATTAGGTGTGATTGTAGCCTGTAAATCAATTAGGTGATCTTTTAGCCTGGTTAAATCAAGAGAGTTTGCCATAGACTCAAAGATGGGAGGGTGTATCTCGTGGCCTTGAAATCGAGGTTTTAATATAGACATTATATTTGAAAAAATCTGCACAAGAAATTGTATGGGACTGGATGTAGGGTAACTCCGAACTAGTATAAAATTCCGATGTGTTCTTTCCTTTATTGCTTTTTATTTACTATTTGCATCTATGTCTGATTCTATGATTGTCTGTGTTTGTGAATTGCATCTGTCTGTGTTTAATTTCAAAAGATTTCAAAAGTTCCATAAAATCCATTAAACACTATTCACCCCCCATCTAGTGTTAATCCAGCCTTAAGATTCGTAATCCGCATTTCCAACATTTGGTATTAGAGTATTAGTTTTTAAAGTTTTCATAATCTGATTTTTGAAAAGTTTTCAAATGGCTGCCAACACTGGCAATGTCAACACTATCACTAGTTCATTTGCAGAAGGTCAGTCTACTGCCAGACCACCACTTTTTAATGGCAGTAACTACGCATAATGGGCATGTAGGATGAAAATCTATTTACAGTCAATAGGATTAGACACTTGGAATATCACACAAACTGAGTACATTGAACCCATAACAAATTTTGCACAATGGACCGCTGAGAAAAAAAGTGTTGCACAAAACAATTTCAAAGCCATGAATATTCTATTCTGTTCACTTGGTAGAAATGAGTTTAATAGAGTGTCTGTTTGTAAGTTTGCATATGAGATTTAGAAAACTTTGCAAGTTACTCATGAAGGAACAAGCAAAGTTAAACAGACCAAAATATCCATCTTGACCAATCAGTTTCAATTATTCAAGATGAATCCAACTGAGTCCATTTCAGACATGTACAGTAGGTTTCAAGACATTGTGCACTCATTAATTTCATTAGAAAAGAACTTTTCGGAAGAAGATCAAGTTAGAAAAATTCTAAATTCACTCACTCCAGAATGGGATCAGAAGACTCTAGCAATTGAAGAGGCTAATGATATCAGTACGCTGAAAATTGAAGAATTATTTAGGAATTTGTTATCGTTTGAAGTACAAATGCAAGGGAGAAGAGAAAGTAAGGCCTCAGAAAAGAAGTCAATAGCGTTTAATGCAATAATAGATGGTTCAGACTCAAACAGTAACGACGATGAAGAAATAGCCTTGATGACAAAAAATTTTAGAAAGTTTCTGAAATACAGAAAGATGAACAACTACAAGAGAAATAACCATAAGAATTCTGGAAATAATAATGAGACTCTCAACAATGTCGGATGCTACAATTATGATGAGCCAGACCACTTAAAAAGAGATTGTCTGCATCCGGATAAGCAAAAATTTCCTCCAAGTAATGATTCGTCAAAGAAAAGGAAGAGAGCGTATACTGCTACACTAGACGATTTAGACTCATCCTCTAGTGATGAAGATCAAGAGACAGAAAATTCAAATACGTGCTTTACAACTATTCACGAATCTGATGATCTTGGGAATATGGATCTAAAAATAGGTACGCATTTAAATTATATCGGTTGAAATTGTTTGCTTGAATGTTTGCATGTTTTGAAATTACTTGCTGTTTGAATTTAAAATTTCGATTTTCAAAATAATATTATTTTAATTATATTTTTAATATTAATATTAAAGTGTTATTATATTTATATTATTTCAGATAAAGTATAAATTGGATTATAGGATATATATATATATATATAGATATTAAACAAATTAGAAAAAATTAGTCACATGTATTATAGGACCCATGTCGACATGGCCCTACCCCCTATGTCGATGTCCCTACCAGAATTTTGAAATTTAAATTTGAATTCAAAACTTTGAATTTCCCTCCACCTTTTCACAAACTCCAAGGCTCTAAAAAGGAGTCTCTTGACCACAGAACATAACTATTGAATATCTATTTATCTCCTTAACTTTATCCTATCTTTTCACTTTCATTTCAAAATTCAAACTCTCAAGTTCTCTACTCTCTTCAAAAATAGCTTCCTCAAGCACCCCGTCCACCATTAGGCTGTCCAAAGCCATCAAAGAATTCCTCTACAATGACACGGAAGCTATCAAAGCTTGCATAAGCTATGTAAACTTTGGAAAATCCATATTGAAATTTTTTCTATCTTTAGTGATTTTCCTTCATTTGAACTCAATGTTCTTTCAAAGAGAATCAAATTCTCAGTTTAATTGATGATTCTCAAAATGATTTTGTTTGTTATTCAAATCTTGTTAAAATGTTTTATGCAAATTTGAATCATGGTTTTTATGATGGTAATGAAGGAGAAGTTTGGAGTAGTGTTAAAGGAACACGAATTGTTTTGAATAGTGAGATTTTGGGAAATATTTTGGGTTGTAAGTATATGAGAATGAATCTTTTGGATTTTCAAATTGATGAACTTGATCGTGAGATATTTCATCACATTTTTGAAGAAGATGATAACTTTGAATTTATAAATCGAAATTTTCGTCCTAAAGCAAGAATTGTTAACCTTCTTTTGCAACATCAAATAACTCCAAGATCGGGAAATTTCAATCACCCGACCTTAAAAGTTTATAAGGCTCTTTGCTATTTATGGGCACTATGACATTAATTGGGCGCAAGTAATTTTGGATGAACTTCATCCCAAAAATTTTACTTTAGGAGAAAACACTTTGTATCATGGGATTTATCTTACTCGGATTTTTAACTATTTTGGTGTTGATTATAAGAGCGAGGAATTCGTTTCTTGAAAAGTGTTTAACCATGCAGATATCTCTCTTATGAAAATTCCGCTTGTGTTTCAACCATATGACACACTTACCGAAAAGGATGAAAGGTTGGCTCATGAAGAAATGGAAGAAGAAGAGGAGGAGGAGGAGGAGATGGAGATTGAAGAAGAAGGAGAGAAGGAGGAAGAGACATCATTGGAAAGTATTGAATATCCTATCACTCCCAACAATCCATCCAACAAAACACTTCTCAAGAATCAAAAGATTATCGTGGAAAACCAACGGATTCTCAAAATATCCGTTAGTAAAAAGGTGGACAAAATTTCCACCAAAATGAACAAGTTCTTTGGGAAAGTGAGTCGCAAACTTGGATTATCATCGTCTTCATCATCCTCTATCGAATTCTAGTTTTCATTTCATGTTGTATTAGTTTGTATCTTTCGATTAGTTAATGTTATGTATTGTTTATGTAATGTTAACTATAATTTATCAATGAAAATCGTTTATTTCTGTTCATTAGCTCTAAAATATCTCTGGAATCCTTGCTTTTATATTATATAAGTTTATATACATATACTTAAGAAACAAAGCATATTGCCAAAATCAACAGGGGCATGTCGACACCCCCTACCCTCATGTCGACATGTAACGGCCAGAAAACAATTTTTGTTTTGAATTTGAAATTGACATAACTACCTTGTGTCTTTTCATTTCAAACGACTTTCTGTCTATTTAAATACCTGTTTCTTCCAGAAAAATGCACAGTTTCAACTCTCCTTATTTTATATTGAATTTCTTCATATCAAATAATGGCCTCTCATATTCATAATCTAAGTGAGAATCTTGAAGAAATTCTCAAATCTTTCAAGAACATACTTACTTTTATCCTTCGCAATCAACGACACTTAGAATTCAGCCAAATGCAGATGATAAAGGAACAAGAAAGGCACTTCGAAGCCATTCGATGGATGATTTCAGCCCTCAACAAAGAAGAACTCGAATCGAATCCAAAAGGAACTCTGAACAAGGATAATGAAGAATGGGATGCTATAAAGGCAGATCCTATCTTCGGTGAAGAATGATGGGTTGAAGTTCCAAGAAATATTTGATTTGACTTGTATGGTTTGATTTACTTTGATTTGATTTGAATTGTTTGATTTGGTTTGAATTGTTTATTTTTGTTTGATTTGATTTGAACTGTTTGGATTGATTTTAATACGGTGTGTAATTGAACATGGTGTGGTGTAATAAGAACTATAATGTATATATTGATTGATGATGTTTGAAATTTTTATATCTCTCACATTTACTTTAATTACTATCTGTCTCATTTATATTCTACTACTGTATTATTTCCTATACAGTGCTATAGTATAAGATTTAGGAGGATTTATATAGTTTACAATTAGATTTTGTTGATGACAAAGGGGGAGAATTATAAAATAGGTTAGATAGGCTTAGATTAAGGGGGAGTTAGTTGATTAAGGGGGAGTTGTTGGAATAAGAGGGAGTCGGAGTAGAATCGAAGTTTGTGGAGAAGATTTTATAAACAAAGGTTGTCATCATCAAAAATGGGGAGTAGAATTGAAGTTTGTGGAGTAGAATCGAAATTTGTTGGAATAAGAGGGAGTCGGAGTAGAATCGAAGTTTGTGGAGAAGATTTTAACTATTTTTATTATCTTTTATATTTTATTTCAAAATCATCTCTTGTTTTTAAACTATCTCCTGGTTTTAATATTATAAGCTTTATATGTCAAAAATATATTCTATACTTAGTTTTTAATATTACTTTTATATTATAGATTATATATTTTTAAGATTACTTTTTAAATCTCTTATATAAGTTTAATCTATATTCAAAATGGTTTATAAAGTTTAGAAATTGTTTTAACAAGTTTTAAAAAGAAAATCTCTTTTAAAAACAAAAATCAATTTTCAAAATTTACTAGGGCATGTCGACATACCCCATCCCCCCATGTTGACATGACAGCCGTAGAATTTAAAATTCAAAATTTTAAAAGAAGCATCTATTCGTTATAACCTTTCACGAATGGACATGACCATTGTTCTCCTATAAATACTAGTTGTTTTCAACTAATTTTAAGTTAGTTTTTCTTCATTTCTTCACTCCTTCTTCTCCACTCAAAAATTCTCTTATATTTCAAATGCTTTAACAAAACTCTACCGAAATTCTAAGTGAATCAAACTCAATCATCTGTAGTTTGATTCTCTGCCACTCTCTCTCAAAGATCTCAATGCTATTCAGAGTTATATGATCATTTGTAATCAAAGAAGTGTATTGAGTCTCTCTATTTATCAAAGTGATATTGGAAATGGATTGATTGTGGCCCGTAAATCAATTGAGTGTGATTGTAGCCCGTAAATCAATTAGGTGATCTTGTAGCCTGGCAAGACAGTTTGCCCTGGACTCGAAGACAGGAGGGTGTATCTCGTGGCCTTGAAATTGAGGTTGTAATATCAACATTATATTTGAAAAGAAATCTGCACAAGAAATTATGTGGGACTGGATGTAGGGTAACTCCGAACCAGTATAAAATTATGGTGTATTCTTTCCTTTACTGTTTTTTATTTGCTATTTGCATCTATGTCTGATTCTGTGATTGTCTCTATGTTTGCGAATTGCATCTGTCTGTGTTTAATTTCAAAAGATTCCAAAAGTTCCATAAAATCCATTAAACACTATTCACCCCCCCTCTAGTGTTAGTGCAGCCTTAAGATCCATAATCCGCATTTCCAACAGAAAGTGTACACAACTTACTAAAGAACTAAAAGAAAATACGTAGAACTTAAAAAACACACATTGAACTTGTAGAAAATACATGGAACTGAATCCTAATACATTTGATTGTAAGAAAATACATAAACCTTAAACATAAATAAAACTTCATTCGAACTGTCTAATATAGCTAACCCATAGACCACGTGCAGCATGTCCAACAAAATTAGAAAGATACTCCCAAAAACAGCGTAAATCATGCGTAGCTCGTGTTAACTGAAATATGTCTTCTTCCTTCACTGTGTTTATAACGCTTCTGTAACGTTGACAAGCTCTAGTAAACGTGACATAAGTACCGAGAGTATCCATAATCCATCGAATTAATCTATAATCATAATGATTATTAAAAGCTTCGTTTAGAGTAACCCAGAAATTTTGCTCAATCTCCTCTTCCATATGTCTTGTATCGGTTTCTATGTACGCTTTGATTAGTACCAAATAATCCTGTGGAGTCCAACTTTCATTTTCCATGGAATTTTTTGTACACTTCAACTATGGAATTTTCATTTAAATAGGTATTTAAAACTCGTTGTTATACAGATCAATAATGTCTGCCACTTGCTAAAGTTGATTTAACTACACACTGCATTATTTGTCTGCCACTTGCTACAGTAGATTTGACTACACTCTGCATTTTTTTCCTGCCAGTTGCTATAGTTTATTTGACTACGCTATGCATTCTCTGTCCGCCACTTGCTACAGTTGATTTGACCACACTCTGCATTTTTTGTCTGCCACTTGGTCAAGTTGATTTGACTACACTCAGCATTTTTTGTCCGCCACTTACTAAAGTTGATTTGATTACACTTTGCATTTTTTATCTGCCACTTGCCACTATTTGCATATCGTATCACTTCTATATAAGAACTTCAACTTCCATTCCATGAATCACATTTAACATCTTCTTTCTTTCTGTCCTAACATTAAACTAAATACAACAATGAATACTTCATCTTTCCTCAACCGTGTTATGACATTCGATAGTGATTTCGATGAAGAAGAGATACTCCAAGAGGAAGCCGACGAATTGCAAGAAATAGCTGACATATGCCGTGAAGCTTATGGTTCCACATCCCGAAAACACGACGGATCGGTCATGGGTCACAAACATGTAAACTGTAATCAATTTTCCTTCCACAAAACTCTGATCCAAGACTACTTCAACCCAAATTGCAATTATGGACCTGATATGCTCAGGAGAAGATACATAATGAGAAGAGATCTATTTTTAAGAATTTTAATATGTATTCAAAAAAATGACAAATATTTTATTCAAATACCAAATGCTTCAAAAACACAGGGGCTTAGCGGTGGACAAAAAATGATTGCTGCAATGAGGATGTTAGCTTATGGCACCGTCGTAGATGCATTGGATGATGCATATCGGATCATAGAGACGACCGCGTTAGAAACTCTCGACAAATTCTGCCAATCTGTAGTGGACGTTTTCGGCACTGAGTACCTTAGATCGTCAAATGAGGATGATGTGGTGCGGATTCGAGAAATGCACAAGAGCAGATAATGGTCTGGAATGCTTGAAAGTCTCGATTGTATGCATTGGGAATGGAAGAACTGCCCCAAAGCATACCAAGGAGCTTACAATGGTAAGAAAGGAAAAACAACTATTATTTTGGAAGCCGTTGCTTCATACGATTTATGGATATGACATGCTTTCTTTGGAATGCTTGGATCTAACAATGATTTAAATGTTATTGAGAGGTCACACTTACTTAATTATCTGGCACTTGGTCGAATAACTCTAGTGTCGTTTACTCTTGGGCAAAACACTTACGAGCACAGATATTATCTTGGTGATGAGATTTATATCCAAAATGGAGCACCATTGTGAAGACATGTCCAAACCCAATAACAGCAAAGCAAGAAAAGTTTGCTACCGTGCAAGAGGGACAAAGAAAAGATGTAGAAAGAGCTTTTGACGTTCTACAATCTAGATTTGCAATGATTAGTAATCCATGTCGACTTTGGTCTCGGGAAAAAAATATCCAGAATCATGTTTGCATGTATTATTATGCATAATATGATTATTGAAGACGAATGTGATATGGACGAAGAACAACGTCACTACGAATATGATGGTGCAGGACAAATGCCAGAAGTATTCCGAGATGATGTTCTTATAAAAGAAGAAGCATTCAACGTTCACGTGGAACGTCAACTTTCATTCCGCGACGCACAACTTCACAACCGGCTACAAAAAGATCTTATGAATCACATTAGGAATTACTTTGGTGATTGTTAGATCAATATTATATTTGACTGTCATGTATTTACGCGTTTGCGTTATAATATTATTTAAATTGTCTTATTACTATATATTGCATTTCCTTCAAAATGTTATTCTGTTTGGTTATCTACTTTATCTAAATGGAAACAAGAGTGGTACAACATCAATCAGTAATAAAATACAACAGATTTAAATAAAAGATACATTACACCGAAAGTAGTACAACTTAAACAATTCTAAGACTAAAATAAACTACTTTGAGGGATCTTGGAAATAATTATTTGTCGTTTGCGCTCCATCCAATACTGTTTTTGCATGTCATCCATCCCTGTTAGATCTTTATCCATAATCATTTGTTCTTCTCTTTCCCTTTCTATATCCAGCTTTTGTTGCTCAATTTCTGCAAACTTACGCATCACATCGATCTTCTGCTACGCTAGCTTGCTTCTTTCTTGATGCCTTCTTTCGTGAATTTCAAAAGCGGCATTCACTTTTATGTCCACCACGACATCAACCTTATTTTTTCTTTTTGCTGCTTTTACCCCAATTGGTCTATAACCTTCATCCGGTCTCTGGTTGAGCGCATCCGACTCATTTTCTCCCTGAAATTGGCTTTCTTTTCAAGATGAATCCCCCAGGCTTGACGAGTATGAAGATTTCAATGCTTTGTTCTTCTCCTTCCCCTTTGTTTGAACGTCTCGGAGGCTCTTAGCGTTATCGGAGTTCCACTTTGGTGTGCTCGTCAACAACTCGTAACAGTTAGGAAATTGGTTGTGTAGATAGGAAGAGAGAGGAGAGCGATTTTATAGAGTTGGCAGGAAATAGCCGTTGGAAGGAGCCGTTGGGGGAGCCGTTGGTGGAAAATGTCGTTGGGGCTATGAGCACCGATTTAATCAGCGTGCATAGCTGGACGCTGATTTAATCAGCGTCCGAGGTCAATTCAGAATTCTAAATTGACCTCTGAATATTAGCCTTAATATTCAATGAATATACGCCTGTTGGAGCGTAAATTTTATGCGTGCCTTAACATTAAAGCTGAATGTAAAGTTGTTGGAGAGGTTTTAAAACTGAAGCAATATAAGCCAAAATTGTAACGTAAAACTTTGGAGGACGACCATAGTGTAGTATTTCAAACAAAGCAATAAAGAAAAGGATTTGAACCGTGAATTAATAAGAAAAATAAAAAATGTTGATCCAAATTCTCTCCTTATATAATGAAATAAATTTTGAAAACATAATAAAAGTTTGGTTAAATTTGCAGACTAATTATAAACTAATTTAGTTTTAAAATTAAATCAAACCGATCTAAATGGACTGGTTTGATTGGTTTATTTGGTTTAACCGAAATGCCTAGTCCCAATGTAACGTCTGTTTTGGTGAACATCATAGTCTGGGACTACTAGCACTCTCGATGTTCATATCAGTTGTCCAACATTTATATCTTATCCCAGATTTTTCCTTATCCACTACACGATTTTCTGATTTTCATTTTTTGTAGCAGAGAAAAGCAGCTTGAATTCAGGGTAAAGTTATTTCAAAATCGCTTTTATTTTCGGTTCTTTTAGAATGTCAAAAGTTTTAACTGTAAATGTTTCTATATGAGCTGTGCTTGTAACTAATATTCCTGTTCAATTATTATCGTGCAAAAAATTGGGTTTCTTGCCTTTTTCTAAATGTTTGTCACCCATGAATTAATGTGATTTGAAGAAACACCGAGTCCACTCATGTTTGTTTCGTATTATCTAAGTGGGTAAAGTGCAGGCAAATTGTTTGTAAAAATGTGGCAATAACATGGATTATTGCAAGTTCAGTATTACCTTATGACTTATCATAGCTACTTGATTTTATCAACATTCAGAATTTCCATTCCCCTATGATTAAAGTGGTTGCTAATTTGCATATGAATAACAGGTGAGTGTTAAGTATGGATAACATAACTGCTAGTGAAATAGCTGGATTAGGAGTTGGGACACTACTGTTATGTGCCACAATTGCTGCACCTAAAGTTGATGCTATCATTTCGGCTTCACAGAGGAGGTCACTTATTAACTTATATGCCTTATACATCATTATTTTCGTAGAATAATTGTTACCGTTGATTATTGTGGCATGGGCTTCTTCATGAATTGAAACTAATGAGCTGTGCATGTATTGTTAAAGCATCTTCAGCATAGTGTGGGTTATGTATTAGAATCCATATTACTAAGTGCATGTTTGGCACTTCCTAATAATTAGTCAAAACCACTTACAAGTAACTTATTTCAATTTTAGTGTTTCATAACTTCTTGTAACTAGCGTGCAAAAGTAGCTAATAGGTAAACATTAAGAAACAACTATTTATTGCTTATGACTTATGATGTAATTTTATAAGCAATTTTGACCAAACATTTCTACTTAAAAGTCAAATCACATCCTTGCACTATTACTTATACGGTGCTATTTAAAAATACTTAGAAATTACTACTCAAAACTCATTTAAAGAAGTTTCAAAATAAGTCGTCAAACGGACTTTAAGTTGGACGGTTGTTGAACATGCGTTCAGCTTTTAGGTGTTTGATTAACATGTGCCCAGCTTTTAGGCGCATGTTTAAGAGACGTCTGAAAGTTGCCACATGTTCAACAGACATCCGGCAACATCTACAAATTTGTAACCGAACAAAACTTTCCGTAATTTTACAAGTTGTAATCAATTGTGGGGAAACTTGTTTTGGTGAAAGTTACAATTTTGTAATGTTGGTGAATTATTCTGATTTTACCGAAATGATAAGCCGAAAGGTCAATTTGTCAAAATGTTTGTTTGTTTAGTTAATATATTTTATTCAAAGAAATTCATAAAATAAAATTAGAAGTCCTTAATTCTGGCATCCCAATTGACCTTTTGAATTTTGTTTTCAGTAAGAAAAATAGTTTCTTTTTGTAAGCTATGCTCTAATGGTCTATTCCATTATATCTTATTTATTTAGTTACGAGTGTCATGGAATGCGCGATAGTTTTTCTTATAAATTGTATATGTTTAAATCAGTCAAAAAAATGATTTTTTATTTTCAAGTGATATTAAGATTTGTAAAGAAGTATTTTGAATTTGTAAAGTAAGTTTAATTTTAGACCTTATTTTTAGAAGCGTTTTGAATTTGCAAAGCATGTGTAATCGTTAGATCCCACATTTAGGGGCGTTTGAATTTGTAAAATAAGTTTAATATTAGATATTGTTTTTAAGTGATTAAGATTTGATATTATACAGAGGGTGTTTTTGGTATCACGTCGATACCAAAAAAGTGTGACACCAAAGCTATTACAACTATTATTAAAAATTTATTTTTGGTTTATACTGCGCATATTTATACGATTTTGTAATCTGAGATAGCAGTCTATGTCAATTAACATATTTACTTCTTCATGTGTACTTACTATAAAAAAATTGATTATATTTTTGAAAATAAGATTGTAAATTGCTATTAAGCATGTCGGATAGATATCTTCTTCTCATGTATATAAACTAAGTAAACCTGTAATGCATTTTTTTTACACAAAAATGTCACATTTTTGGATATATTTACATCCTATAGATTGTACAACAAAATTGTATTAAGCCTTATATCTCTGCTTCTGCTGTCTACAGTCTACAGCTTTTAAAATTTGACTCTTTCAAAACCAACTACAATTCAAATAAATTTTATTTGACAGCTCCTTGGGCATGTGTAAAAGATGCGGTGACCTTAAAATGATTGCATGCTCACAATGCAAAGGAGTTGGGGCAGTAAGAACAGGAGGATTTCTTGGTTTCCCCATAATGGACGACATCTTTCAGTCCGTCGGAGATAGTCAATTGACAACAACTAGCTCAAAACCATGCATCAAATGTCAATCTAAAGGCCGCCTTAAATGCCCTGAGTGCTCAAAGCTTATTTAAGGTCAATATAATTTGCTCTTTAATTCCTGATTTTCTTTGCATGTTTTTCTGAGCTATACTGCATATCATGCTGACAATACGTTCGATCAGCTATTTTGCTTATTGCTTGTAGTGAAAGTTATGATAATAAAAAGTTGTTATTGCTGCTGTTATTAAATGTGTAAATGAAGGAATCACTGTGGTAATATATATATTCTTTGCCAATTTCTGCATTTGAAACATACGATATGATGCTGATTTGCAAAGTTGAGGAGATATAATTTAAACTACTTATAGCATTGAACCAACTTTACATATAATTAGTTATACTGAATCATAGTAACTGTTTATTAAGGATGAAAATTGAGGAATCTCTATTTATAGTCCACTTTAAAGTTACTAATCCTGTGCATGACTATATTAAAATTAACTAATGTTTCTCTACTCTTCTGACTTTAAGCACCATCATAGTGCAGAATTAACATGTGTAAATAATCGTTAAGGACGATGATGAGTATTGGGTACTAGTGTATAATGTTTGTTAAAATAAAAGTGATGGTAGACGGGTTTCGTTTGTTTAAAAATTTTGAATTTTGAATTCTAATGACTGAACTCTGAAGTCTGGATGCTGACAGCTAAATGCTGAATTATAAATAATCACTTATTTGTTTGCATTCAGTATTCTGAACAAAAAATACTATTCCACATTCTAAACAAAAAATAAGCAGGAAAAATGTTCTAAATAATTTTGTCTGAATGTATTGGTTTGTTCAGAACACTGGCAAAATACAAACAACGTAAGAAATTCTTATTTTTAGATCAGAAGTTGGATTTAGAACTTTTCATTAAAAACAAACAAAGCCCGTGGAAGATGCTATTAGTTGTTCACAGTCCACTCATCAAATGTTTCTGCAAAGTAGCGAAAACACGTACCAAAGTCTAAGGTCAGACTGAAAGTTTATCTTCTAATAAAAAAAGGGGCATGATGGACATGAGAAAAAGAAAGGTTTGAATGGAACATGACTTTTAAGCTATTAATGATGAAAATTCAATGGGATTTCCATCTTATTCTTTTGAAAATTCTAAAAAAAAAAGTAACCAACCGTTTGTAACCTCTACTACCATCCTTTTCTCAATCATCCATTAACAGAGTTTTACTATCAATTTGCATCCGACACTACTAACAAAATTGTTTCAAATAAAAGTGTTGTGACCACGAAAGATTTTGTACTTATAGTACACATTCGTCCATTATTTTTTTATTAGATAAAAGATAAGGTAGTGTTTGATTTAACCTTTTTTAGTTTTGGTTTTTCGTCCATACAAAAATGCACACGACGCATGCATATTGTGAAAAATGACAAATTTAGAAAATAAAGTTAACATTCAACATGAGAAACATTTTATTTTTTATTTTTCATGTTTTAAGAAACAAGAGAAGCAATTCATCCTTCCATCGTTCCTTCATCCTCTCCGTGGTTCTCTTCATTTTTCTTCTGTTCTATGCATCGTCCCTCTATACTCCTCTCATGATTTGGAATTAATGTTGAAAACTCAAAACACAAAATTCATTTTAAACCAAATGCTATCTAAATTTATTAAGCTATTAGATGCATGTTCGTGCGATTTATCTTTATTAGTTTCCTTATCATAACTTAAAAATTCATAGCTGTTTTTTTGATTAAATTAACTCATCTAGTTCGTTAGCCGATGACTACTGATTATAGCGATAAGATCTTTGATTGTGTAACGAAGGACCTTGTGTTCAATCCTCCATGGCATATATTATAGAGGTAATGAAAGAAAAGAACTTATATAACTGAATACAAATTGCTAAAATCATTCAGAATAATAATAGAGGTATACAAATATGTTCATCACCAATGAAACCGAGTTGAGGGCAAGAAGTGTTTTTGTGCTAACTTTTTTGGACCAAATTCTTGGTTAACAGATTTCTGAACAATACATGTTTTTGAAAATTATTAATGAAGATGCCTGAAATTCAAGCTGCATAACTCCTACGTGAGAAATAAAAGTTTTATACAGTGACCAATTTGGTTACTTTTAAGGCGGAGGCGTTCATAAATTATTGTCGGGGAATCTACGCGGGCCATTTTCCTTGGCCTGGTCCATTAAAGCTATATCAGTGCTTGACACTTGGAGAATTTTGTTGGAAGAAACCTTGCACCTAACATCAATCAATATAATTTGAGTACTACATTACTGCTCTCATAAATAATTTGGCCAAAAATAGTTATTATATAAACAGCATCTAATCTCTTGGTAATTCTTTGGGTTTCCTATTCTCTCCTGTATGATAAAATTATGTGATTGAAATGCTTATTCTTGACCTCAAACCACTATGATAGGAAATGTGAATATCATATCCTAAAGGTATCTATCATGTTAAGAAATTATTCGAGGTAATAGTTTATGTTGATAACATTACTTCAGTAATATATGTACACTGATTGTTAAGTTTGTGGATGTGGTTTGTTATGTCTAGTTGGATAGACAAAGTTCATATAATATCTGTTGCTAAATTATCTCAATAAACCATATCTGTGGTCCAAAATATGCAGAAGCAGAAAATGCCATGTGTTCATCTAATCCTTTTACGGTTCATTGACTGTTTCCTGATACTTTTTTTTTCTTTCCATTTTTAACCATTTTGGTTTCTATTAGATATTGTATTAAGGGGGAATTAATTTTAAGGACAAAGATTTATATATTTTTTGCCTCAAGACACAACCTCAATATTTTTACCACAAGAACAAACATTCTCTTAAAAATTATTCATAAGGACAAA
The DNA here is from genome assembly GCA_030737815.1 of Allium fistulosum. NCBI lineage: Eukaryota > Viridiplantae > Streptophyta > Magnoliopsida > Asparagales > Amaryllidaceae > Allium > Allium fistulosum. The sequence continues at coordinate 8,826,340 of JASFAW010000015.1, forward strand.
CATTTTTCAAAATTATTCATAAGGACAACAAAACTGCTATCAAGCTAAAAACTGATACCTAAAAATTACTACCAATAACTACAAACCGATACCTAAAAACTACTATCAATGACTAAAAACCGATACCTAAAGAAAGTTGTCATTTATGATAAAATATTGAAGGTCTGTCCTTGAAGCTAAAACGTTGAGAAATTTTGTCCTTAACAATAATTTACTGTTGTATTAGTTATGCAAGAAATGGAGAAACATAATAATTTGGTGTATATTAATATACTTATTGAATGCCCCTTTTTTCTGTTGCAGGTTTATATCACTGAAAACATGAAAATGATCCTTGGTCCACAATTTTAAGATGAACATTTACTGATTGATCATAATTAGCGCTGTCAATGGATACCCGAAAAATCCCAAATCTGTCATCCGCATCCGAAAAGCGGATAAATATCCGATATCCGAAAAAAACAGATGCGGATGCGGATACGAAGACATCCCCATCCGAAAATTATCCGTCCAGTCTTTGTTAAGATTAAAGTTCAAAATATGTGTATTTTAGTGCAGTGAAAGATATTTGTATTTTATTAAGTTAGTATTTTGTATTATATGCACTTAATGCTTTTTAACTGTTTGAAACTATTTATTATCATCATATTTGTTAATTTTTAACACATTTATAATCGATGAGATTGAAAAATATTTATGTTAAACTAATTTTTTTTTTACAATTCTTGATTTATCGGTCGTTGGCCGATAGGATAATTATTCGATATCCGTCCGTATCCGTGGATGCGGATATCCGAAAATGATATCGGATGCGGATGCTGATATGACACTATCCGCATCCGAAAGCATCCGTTGACATGCCTAGTCATAATATTTTTGTTGGATTCAGTTTGAGCAGCAGATCATTTCTTAGAATGATGTTACTTCTTGATCATACCGTACTACTTTATTTACATGCTTATTGCGTCTAAATGTAACAGTTGATTTAATAATTTTTGAATACTAAGTAGAAAAATAATAATCTAAAACTAAGGAACCATTAAATAAGTTATTTTTCGGTTTTTTGAAAAAAATAAATTAGTTTTGGTTTTCCTTGTACGAGTGGTGTTATGGGTTGGATGTATCCAAGCCAAACTGTGTCAGCAATGACGGCGATTGTGACGTTGAGGTGGAGGAGATAAAATCAATACAAACACATATTTTACTGAAGCTTTTTTTGACTACTTGATTAAATTGTACATGTGATAAAAAATGCAAAGGAATTTCATTCAGATGATTCAACTGATTTAGGGCCCACAAATATAAGCTCTTGGCCCCATAAAGTGCTGGTTTTAGCAAAAAAGTAGGATAAGTTAAACAGCGCAAGGGTCGGTTTGGATAGATTTAAATAAGGTATTTTTTAATATTTTGAAAGTCAAAAATGCAAAAAACAACTTATTTAAATGATTTTTTATCTGATTTTTTTATCGATCTTTGCTGTTTTGACTAGAAATTGAATCATAGGAGATCATTCCATGCTTCATCCTTTTGAGCTGCGATCGATCACGGGGGTGCCTCATGATGTAAGCTACTTGCTCTCCAAATTTCGTGCAATTCCGACGTACCGTCTATGAGATATCGCGTTTCCGTGAAACCATGGATCGTTATGCTGATATGTACGATCGTTCCAATAATGATCGATCTCTTTTTCAAGATTTGGGAGTTTTGACCTGCAATCGATCATGGGGGTGCTCCAAGATGTAAGCTACTTGCTCTTCAAATTTGTGCAATTCCGACTTACCGTTTGTGAGATATCGCGTTTTCCGTGAAACTATGGATCATTATGCTGATTTGGTACAATCGGTATGTTTTTCTGATATTTGTGAGTTTTGACATGCGATCGATTTTGGGGACTATTTTCTTCAATATATTGATGTTCCCAAAGTTTTATGAGTAATGGAGTTATAGATCTTGAGTTATTGATCGATCATCGTTGATTTATATTGTTGATGGATCGTTTTCGATCGATCCATATAAATTCTTCATTTGTCCATAACTCGAGCATACGAACTCCGATTGACTTGAAATTTGAAATGTAACCTCATGGGGTCTTCTTTATCACTTCACATTGATTGCACCTTGATTGGAACCCGGTTCGAATCTGCCTGACTATTGTCCATAGTTCCAAACATCATTGATTTCTGAGCCTGATAACCGTCTCTCCTGGCTTCCTGCCTTGATGATCACAGAAGCTATTTAGCCAACTTTTATGATATACTGCCTGGTCAAAAGGCAGTATAACATAAATGTTGTACATAATTTTAAACCAAAATTATATGTAACATTATAAACATTTAATTAATTATAGTAAATTCATTTTCAACAACAATTACCCGCATTATCCTTACCCACTTATATTCTTCACAAAATCATTTTCAAATCCACGAAATCATTACGCGATTTGTAATCCAACAAAAAAATGAAAACTCACTGTCAATCGAACAACGAAAATCTAATTTGCATATTGTCAGCCGCTTACACTGTCAATCGAGCAACGATTCGCAATCGAATAACAAATCGAAGTAAATTCGCAAAATAATGGAAAATATCTGCAAATTTGTAGAAGCGATCTTCAGTGTACGAAGACGACAATAAACGACACCTATTGTGTAAAACATGCATCAATCCGAAAGGAAAATCCTGAAAATAAAGAAGAAAATGTAATATGAATCGAAATTTTACTGTATATATTTGTAATGAAAAATGTTTGATATTTATAATTTTAGTTGAAATAATACGGCTTCAATTTACATATATAATTGGACAAATATTAGACATGCAAATATTTACATGACAAATATATAACATAACAAATGTTCATCAATTAATGCTTGATATATAAGTGAAATATTACTGCATATACTGTTATGAAAAATATTTGACATGTATGATTTTGGTTGATGATAGATTAAAATAGATGCTGCCGTAAATATACAACAAAATGAATAATTAAGAATGACAAATATTTATCGGATAAATATTTGCCATAAGTTATTACCATCAGTAATTGCTTGAAATATTACAAAAATCTATATGTACTAAGAATGTCAAATATTTGACATATGTAGTTTTGATTGATGGCAGATTTTAATTGTAGTATACAATTAGATGAAGAAGTGAATAGCAAATATTTGCATTAAAATTTTTATTTTAGCCGGCTATATTACAAAAACCTTTACTGCACATACTAAGAATGTCAAATACTTACCATATGTAGCTATAGTACATGGTAGATTGAATTATAGTATACAATTAGATGATTAAATGAGGATTGCAAATATTTGTCGAACAATTTATGTAAGAAATTTTGCGGATTTAATTTTCTTTATACTGTAAATACTAAAAATGTCAAATATTTGTCAAACAAAGTTTAGATTGTTGGTAGGTTGAAATTGTAATATGGATATAATTACATAAAAACATACAATATCAAGTATTTGTTGGAACTGGACCAGCCCGCAGTGGAGTTATGGAGTAAATTTCAAAAAAAAAAACCTTTTTGGATCTATTATGCTTATGAAGTCTAAAGAGATTTTGGATCCAATTTAAAAGGTGTTTTAAATAAAATCCTTAATTTTATTTGATTAGTTTGAAAAAATGTATCAAATACACTCATGTATGTAGTAGTTACTCACTGAAATTAATTTTAAGAAGGAAACCATTTGTTTCGTTCTCTAATACTTGTGTAATTAATTAAGCAAATACTAGCATTAATTGGAGAGAGAAACCTTTCATTTCTCTCTCTCTGATTAGATTGATAATCTCTTATATAAACATGTTAACAATTCAATTAAATGTTGTTAGGAATGCATCAACATACATTCAAATATATGACAACGTAAATGAACTAATATAAACATGTGTCTGCACACACACATCCAAATATTGGAATTTATATATATATATATGTGTGTGTGTGTGTGTGTGTGTGTTGTATGTGAATGTACTTACCTATACATGTTACATTCTCGCATGCATATCGAGAATATACATGCTTGAGTATATACATATGTTTGAGTATACTACAATACATGTATGTGGTTTGTATACATATATTGACAGTACCACATATGTATAGCTTAGACATAATATATGTAATATTTGTTGCTTATATTTTATATATTCAAGGAATGGCTACTAAGTCCCCAGAATTGAAAGATGATGGAAGAAAAGTCCCTCCCAATAAAGTTGTGAAAATTAGGTCCCTATTTTTAGTTTTTGGTTAATTTATTCTACTTTTGCCCTTGATTTCAATGCTGGGACGATTTTCTGGTAGGGGACAGTTTGGTAAAAAATAACAAAACAGGGACTTAATTTACATGGATTTATAAGCAGAGACTTTTTGTGTATGAGCTTTGAGAATAGGGACCTTTAGTCCAAAATCCCTATTATATTTACATGAATAAAAGGTATAAAAATAATTTACATAAAGAGACAATTAATGTAAGAGTAAATTAGAAGAGTAAAGATGGAAAAGTAATTTATGTTGCAATTAAATCTAATCAAATCTAAGTGAAAAAGGGAAATAATCAACTGTAATTCTACTTTACACTTTTGCAATCACCAATTAAACAATTAGTTTAATACCATATGCGATTTCAAACCTATTTAATTTTTGTTTAAAATGGTACTTAGATACAACATGTTACTGAGACAACATAACACAAATCACATGTCAATATATGTTCGAATCACGCTACGTAAGTTTCGAACTTGTAACCTCTCACAACAAAGTCGAATCACTTAACCACTGGGACAATGTCGCTTGTCAAACCTATTTAATTTATTAACCCTAATGATAAAATTGGATCTTAAACATAAGTTCATATTTAGGTATAAACATATATGTAATGAGCTAAAATTTAATTTTGAAACACGAAACTGAATTAATTGGAAACAAATCAACCAATTGAAATTTAGTTTAATATGGATTTACAATTTCATGGTATGGAGAAGGCTTGATTAATTTATATATGTACACACACATGTGATATAGATAGACATAATTTTATAATTCAATCTATTAAAATTTGATCCATTATTAAAAAGGAATGAGTGTGACAACAAGAGTAGTTTATTAAAACAAAGAAGATATACAACAACATACAATTGGACAACAAAAGGGGGATTGTTTCAAATTTCAAATGAAATAAAACATAAATTATTTGATTAGACAAATTATTAAGCAATTATAAAAGGATTTAACAAATCAATTACAAAACAATTTATTATTTCAGACCAATCAAATCATCAACATTCAAAACCATACACAAATAGAATTCACAATCAATCATAATACATAGAAAAATTTTAAAATTAATTTTAATAAGGGGCTACAGTTTACATATATGTTAAAAGTTTATTTTAAACATCATGAATAAATTATAAACTTGCCTGATAAACCTTGCACTTCATCACACCTTGATTTGTCACTTCTCCTCAAATAAATCAACACCCCACCTTTCATTAATTTAATTTGATGTTTGATTTGAATTTGTTTTGATGTTTTTTTGGGAAGAAGTTTCGCCATAAATGAATGATGGAGAAGAGGAAGAAAAAAGCTACGTTCTGTTCCCCAAATCAAAATGAGGAGACTTTGTTTTTAATAGAATTAAAGGAACCTTTTTCATTCTCTTATCAAACTTCCTTCTTTAATTCCTCTTTAAATTCCAATCAATTCAATTAATTGATTTCCTCCTCTCACCATTATATGCCTAGTCCAAGCACATTCTTAATGTGCAAATTTCCAAAAAAAGAAATAAAAACTTTACGTAATTATTTTATTATTTAAACCTTGTTTAAAATTATACCGATATCGTATACGTATTTGCAAATATAACTTTTATATATGTATTTAAATAATTACCAACAACATTCAAAATATCAAATAGATTAATAATAAATAATGTTTCATAAATAGTAATTAATTTAATTAATTTATAACATTTTACAAATTAATTAAATCATGTGATTCCGAAGAAATCGTAAATGTGGTTGTGCGATTCAAAGGTGTAAATTCAGTTAGCGATTAATATTGAACAATTCAAATATCAATGTTCACACTTTACCTTAGCTAGTGGTGTGACAGTTTGGTTGAATTCATCACTTATAGGTCTTCTCGATAAAATCAAATTTCATAAACACTTAAGTGGTACCTTTTAGTGACAATTATATACACCAATTCTCTTCATTAAATCTATATCACTTGGGACTTGTGGAATTTGAAAATAGTCAAAATTCCAATATCGTCCATATTAAACTTTATAGACTAAACACAAAATCCTTGGTTCAATAATAATAATTTATTAACCGAAATGCTTTAGCCAAAGTCTTTGCCATTGAGTTGACATCAGTTGACCGTGATACTAACCTCATATAACCGAAGAGACGAGTCCTCTCTTGAATAGTGTTTCACTTACGATGTTTCCACTCGATCCAACTATAGTCGTTCGAAGGACGCCATGCCACGATTGAACTATAATCAAAGCGGAGCTTCCACATTGAAGATCAACGGTATTCTCAAGTCGAGAGAACTGTGTAAATTAGTTACATCGATATTTTCTGTTTGACCTTAGTTATATTAACCAATAGAAAACCATCGATTGAATTAATCTATAGTTATTGTAACGACCCAGAATTTCTGTCATTTGAAATTCAGATATTTAATTGATTTTAAATATTAACAAGTAAGATTTGTAAGTCGAATAAATTTAATTTCGAATATAGAGATTCAATTGGATAATTAAATCGATAAGTTAATATTTGAAATTGCGTAAATAATTGAAAATCGAATTAAATGTGATTAAAAATGATTTATAAAGTTATAATAAATCATATTGAAGTTAGAATGATGTTATAGAACTCTTAAAATTGAATTAGAAGTTAAATTGTGAAAATTGAATATTTTAATATTTAATTGACGAGTGAAAATAGTCATTTTTCAAACAGTCTTGGATTTCGACGAAACCAGTTTCATCGGATCCGTAATGTTATATTATTGTAAGATTTCAAATTTCGTGTCAATCGGATTTACGGTTTGTCCAGGGCAAGCCAAAACGCATAGAAATCATTTTAATCGATTTAATTTAAATTTGATCGTTTAATTTCGTAACTCGCACATATGGTCGAATTGGCTCTCGATACCTATTCCATTGTTTCTGGAATGCGGGTAAAACCTTAGAAACGTCAGCCAACACGCTTCGCTTGGAGTTCGGAAAATCTTGGATGAATAGTGTTTTGGCAATTTTCTATATAAGGACCTCAACATTCACATTTGCAAACCCTAATTCGTTTCTAGGTTACAGCCGCCACTTATGCTTTCAATGGCCGGCGATTCACGATCTTCTTCCTTCGATTTCTTCAAATCCACGTATTAATTCGAGAAATCTTCAACTACAAAGTTTTAAATCATCGCGAGAACTTTAAATCCAACGGCTACGATTGGATTTCACATGATGGATCGACGGCAAAAGGGATTTGAACGTCGTTCGTTCGTGCGAGTTTTCCCACACACTGGGGAGACCGAGCTTCACGTCCTTCACGGCGTTGGTAGAGAGGAGCTAGGCGAGTTGAACGGCATCATCTGATCGTCGTCACGATCGAAGGTGGAGGCTCGATAATTGTGGGAAGAAGGCGGCGACGATGGGTTATCTTCGTTCGAATTGAAACTGTGGGGGGAAGAAAAGGGAATGCGCGGCCGTGATCTTCTCAGTTCAAAATGAACGGCCCAGATTAAAGGGTTTGAAAAAAAAATTAAAAATAAAATTGTAAATTATTATATATATATTCGTGTAAACTTTGAAATATTATAACTTTTTGATACAAGGTCAGAATTTGACGAAACGACTTGCGTTGGGTTCGTTCTGTCGAGCACTACGCAATGGAGCTGGTTTGGAATCATTTCGAGCAAGTGAAAATTTTGCGTTAAATCAAACGTGTTCGATTTAATGTAAAAATTGAACGCTCGACATTTTAAAAAGCAAAGGTGAGAACTCCTCACTCAATCGAATTTGTTTCGATTTAAAATTTAAATAGATAGATTTAAAATTGTTGATAGTGTTGATTGTGTGTTTGGATAATGATTGATGATTAGTTGAATTGAAATAGACCCTATACGCCGCATATTAAGCGGAGGTTATTATATTAAAAACATATACCGCGATATTTCACCTTGAAGTGGAATTGGTATTATATATGTATTTGGAGTTGATTTCCCGCATTATATAGCGGATGAGACCCTATTGCGCCGCATAATAGCGGATAGTATTTTTATAAATCCCATATACCGCGATATTCCACCTCGAAGTGGAATTGGTATTATGCTAACATCTGTGGATGCAGGGGAACAGGTTGGAGGGATCCAACTGGATTCCTCAAACATTTGAATTTATTTCAATGTTGTGTGTTGATTATTTATAATCTCCGTGTGATTATATTTGTGGATTGGAATTGTTGAAGGCTATAATTTAGCCGAATATATTTTTGGTATCGTTGGATACCAGAAATAAATAAAATCGGATTTTCGAAATTCAAGTTGAAAGTTTATTTTGAAACTTATTTTTGAGAATTGGATAAATTAAAAAGGAGTTTTAAAAAGATAAAGTTATTTTTGAACCATATTGAATAAAATTTCAAATTTCGAAAAAAGGGCTTAATAAATGGATTTCGAAAATATTATTTATAAGTTGAAGAATTTATTTAAAATTTGGATTTTTAAATAGATTTCAATCGTATGGATGTTTGAATCATATTGGATGTTGAATTATTTGATATCCCAAATATGTGATGCTTTGTGATATATCCTGTTATGTGTTGTGATTTGTGATCTATTTATCTATGATATGAATATCTGTGATTTATGGATTAAAGATAAGCGTTATAGTTTATACCGCTTATCAACTATATTTCTGTGTTCTGATCTGTGATGGTTGAATGTTGTTGCACTATTGTGTTAAACCCCTGGACTATACCATACACACACCAATGTGGATTTCACGTGGAAATCGGTTAAGTCACAGATTTTTGACAATTCTAAAGATTTAATTTTTGAATCCAAAATAGTTTTGGAATTTGAATTGAAGTTTTTGAAAATGAGTTTCAAAAATAAAAGTTATTTTAAATAACTTAATAAAATTGAAATTCGAATAATTTGATTTAAATTGGAATTCAATATTTGAAATTGAATTCAAGGATTTGGGAATTCTGGTCTAAAAGGATTATACAAGTGTAAAAGGGTGTTATATGAATTTAAACCATTTTTTAAAAGTGTTGTTGTGGAAATTTGAATTAACCCAAAGACCGTAACTTGTATAAATGAAATCAGATTTTTTCGAAATGAAAACTATTTGTTTTCAAATAATAAAAGCTTTCATGTTAGGAATGAATTTCCAATTTGTGTAAAAAGGATTCTATTTGAAATTAAATAGTTTTGAAAGCTTTAAGTTAAAAATCTTAATTTAAGGATTTAATGGGTTAATCCAATGGAAATGGAAATTGATTTGGGAATCTGTGAATGAATCTTTGTGAAATTGGGCGAACTTTGTGAAGTAAATCTTTTTGTTTAAAGATTTAAAATGGTAATTTGTTTAAACCATTTGAAAGAAAGGGTTTGGGTAATAAGTTGTGACTTAATTGAAATCCCAATATCCATATGTTTCAAAATATTGTGCTCACTATTTGGATTAACCGGAAGAGGACCTTTGTGTCATATAACCCATTCCGAATTAGTGATACGACGATATGGATCGCATTTGAAGACCGGTGGTGAAGACCGGGTATTTGTGAAAACGATAGGATGACCTATCGATTGTCTCTGCACCGTTAGCTACGGTATAGAGATTTCCTTTGTGATGGGAAGTTCGATCGGGATTGTGAATACTCGGATTGCAAGGGCTTCTTTGGAAGTGCCTTCGGTTCTGTTCGAACCCGGAACAGACTTGTATGGTTACATGTGTGACATTACATTTTGAGATATAAAGCTGATTTCTTTAAAAAACATTTCTGTTGGTGGCGGAGAATTTATTCTCTTAACTTAACACCCTTCTCTAAGACGTACGAGCTCAGAGGTTATGTAGTTGAAGGTTATCAGTGATATATTCCCAATTTGGTAATGTGGCATGCTGAGTGTTGCTGTGTGATGATTATTTACTGATCATTTGTTGATCAAAGCGTGGCTTTGTGAAAAAGCGTAGCTTTGTGGACGAGACCTCATCGAGCCTCACAGACCGGAAATGGTCGAAACAGGAAAGATGCGGCAAGGTTTCAGGGGTAGCTCCCCTAGGGTATGTCCATTCCTTCTGGAAAAAGGTGGTATCATGGTATGGAGCCCAGATATTTAACTGTGGTTGCTCCAATCTCATTTACTCTGTGTGATTGTTGCTGTGTGACCGAGGCCTCGGATAAAGGTCGCAAACGACCGGGGGTGGCATATCTCAGGTTTACTACCCGGGAAAGGGGTAACCGACCTTGTGTTGGCAGTGAGCCAGGTGGTTCTCGGGGCGTCACGCCAGAGGCGTACCCATTGGCAGTAGGAAGTTCCTTAGCCTGACCATTTGTTGGAAAATCCAAAGAAACAATACGAGCCCTTTACGATTGCAGTTGTATAACCTGTCTCCTCAGGCGGCAGCTATAGCAGGCATAATATAATTGTACCTATGCTGGCTAAGATTAATATTGTATTTTTGAAAGGATTTTCACACTATGCACTAGTAATAATATTAAAAGAGTTCTTTTGCGTAGTAAGCATGTTTGACTATCATAAGAAGAAATCTCCTCCAAGTCTGCGATTGCATTGTGTGTGTGGTGGGAGGTCTTATGGTAGTTTCATTTTCCAAAAGCATTGCGGATTTCAATGTTTAAAGTTCTTTTGTTGTTTTTTTAAAGATAAACTGTTTTAAGTTCTCACACTAGTCCCATGACTGACCTGGAGTTTATTGTTCCCTTCCTAAACTCTGGGTGCCCATCATTTTCCACACGGGCAGCCTAGAGGTAGATTTTCAGGTCATTCTGGATATTCAGGAAATGCTGTGGAGCTCAGTGGCGAGCTGGATGGCGAGGCATATCACTTGTATATGATATTATTATTCCGCTGTGTATTCTGTATGAGGACAAGTTTGTGTCCATTGATGTGTTGTGTTGTATATTGTTGTTGTAAACTCAGATGATGTAATGTATAAATTGATATAGTTCTTTGATTTAAAGATTATTCATTTATCTATTTTATGTTGTTCCGCTGCGAATGTGAGATTCTGATATTGTTTCTGTTGCTTTTTCTTTTCCATTTTCTTCTTTTTCTTCTACCTCTTCTTTTTAACCATAACAATTCGGTTTTCCGGCATTCTATTGCTCGGCAGTTGATACAGTGGACGTATTAATGTCGATTTTCGGAAGTTAAAAATTTAGAATCGTTACATGTGGTATCATAGCGTTTGGTTAAGCGATAACCTTGGCTCTGTTGGGTGTTACTCATTAGAGATAGAGTCAGTAGTACTCTAGAATGAGTGTGAGTGTAATAATAGATATGAGCTCGTATTTGTTAGTGAATATGAAATTGTTTTGTATTATGTTGACTTATCGGTTGAGTGTTTATGGATTCTGGTCGGTGCAGTCTAGCTAACTGTATCGATAGGGGTTTCTAAACTCTTAAACAAGATGAACCGACACAGTATCATTTAAATTGGGTAAATGAAATAATTTTACCTCGATTATATTTTGTATATAAAAGAAATAATTTTTCAGAAATTGTTGAGGTGTATATAAATTAATTGTTTGGTTGTTGAAAATGTAAGAATATATATGAGTTAATAAAAGTTATTTGAATAATCTAAATAAGAGCAACAATTGTATAAGTATAGAATTATAATTAAGATGATTTACAATTGTGAAATAATCTTGTATAAGTAAAGTAAAATAGTTAAATTATATGAGTAAGGATTTATAAATGTGATTTATAAATAAAAGGAAATTTTTGAAAGAATGAAAAGCACTGAATTCACTAGTGTTGCTGGGAAATAATAAGGGTGATGACTGCAACATCACCAGTATCATTTTCGAGTTTCTGTGTGATGGATTTGCTACCATAATAAATTGAAAAATTGAAGTTTTGTTGTGATAAACAGATTTGAAATTAAAATCCAAGTTGTAATTGATGAATATAAATAAAATGAGTTTTGAACTTATAATGTGAAATAATAAAATTTTTAACTTTGGTAAAGTTAAAGAATTTGGTGGGTCAAATAAATAAAAGGGTATATAACCTATAGAATGAGAAAAGGTAAGTAATGCCAATTATTAAAATGGTTAAGCAATTTTGTTAAGAAAAACAAAATCTGAATTGGATTTATAAGTGGAAAATTTAAGTTAAGTTAAACAAATGATGTTTGAAATGAAATATAACTTAAGTAATGTTGAATGAAGTTGATTTTGATATCAAAGTAAATTAATAAAGTGAATTAATGAAATGAAGTCATTAAGAATATGAACTTGAGGTTTATAAATGAAATTCAACTTAGTTATAAAATGAATTAGCAATGGAATTAATAAATGGATTGAATGTTAATCAATCGAATGTAAGTAAATTGATATGGAATAATGGATATAAGTGTTAATTCATTAAAAGCTAATAAATTGGAAATTCAATGAAAGCCAATTTAATATTAAACCAATTGGAATTAAAAGTGTTGAACCAAATTGAATGTAAATTTAATAATTTGGTTATGTTGGTTATGATTTGATTGTTAGATGATTGTTTGTTGATTGTATAGAAATTCATATGTAATTGAATTAATCAAATGGAAAGCTAACGTATGAAAGCTATGTAATTGAATCCAAATTGAAAGTGAACCAACTTGAATTTAAATTAGTGAATGTAAACTAATTGAAAATGAAGAAATGAATGTCGTTGTATATGAATTAGTCGTAAACAATTACAAGTAATGTCAAAATTATATAAGCTGCTTATAAACCTTGTTTAGTATGCAGTTTTTTAATATGCATGTGTTGTAGTTGTTTAAAAGAGTAAAATGTTAATAACTTCACATATGTGACACTTACATATTTAAACTGAGTAAGTACAGGTACCGGGGCTATCGTTCGACTGGTTGGGTCGCGCTAAAATGCTAATAAATAACTGCTTTTCTTAGAAATGCTAAAAAGGTACGCCTACGCAATAAAAATAGGAAATATGAACTGTTTTTCTGCTTTTCCGACCATGTGGGTCGATGTATATATATTTATATCTATTGTGAAATTGCAAAAGCTCCTCCGTACAAAGGAGACTCTGCCAAATTTTTCCGTAAATTTTGGGAGTTAGAAAATTTTGGAGAAAAAAATTTTGAAAATTTTTGTTAACGGAAATTTGATTTCCAAACTGTAATGAAAACGTAGGAATTGAACTAGAAAATGAAAACCATTGTTTTGGTTGAAGTTAAAGGTTTTGGAAAAAGTGAATATAAAATTTTCACTAAGTGGATTTTTGAAAAGTTAATGGATTTGGGGCATTTTTCTTACTTTGCAATTCCGAGGACGAAATTCTTTTAAGGGGGAAAGATTGTAACAACCCAGAATTTCTGTCGTTTTAAATTTAGATATTTAATTGATTTTTAATATTAACAAGTAAGATTTGTAAGTCGAATAAATTTAATTTCGAATATAGAGATTTAATTGGATAATTAAATCGATAAGTTAATATTTGAAATTGCGTAAATAATTGAAAATTGTATTAAATGTGATTAAAAATGATTTATAAAGTTATAATAAATCATATTGAAGTTAGAATGATGTTATAGAACTTTTAAAATTGAATTAGAAGTTAAATTGTGAAAATTGAATATTTTAATATTTAATTGACAAGTGAAAATAGTCATTTTTCAAACAGTCTCGGATTTCGATGAAACTAGTTTCATCGGATCCGTAATGTTATATTATTGTAAGATTTCAAATTTTGTGTCAATCGGATTTACGGTTTGTCCGGGGCAAGCCAAAACGCATAGAAATCGTTTTAATCGATTTAATTTAAATTTGATCGTTTAATTCTGTAACTCGCACATATGATCGAATTAGCTCTCGATACCTATTCCATTGTGTTCGGAACGCGGGTAAAACCTTAGAAACGTCAGCCGGCATGCTTCGTTTGGAGTTCGGAAAATCTCGGATGAATAGTGTTTTGGCAATTTTCTATATAAGGACCTCAACATTCACATTTGCAAACCCGAATTCGTTTCTAGGTTACATCCGCCACTTATGCTTTCAATGGCCGGCGATTCACGATCTTCTTTCTTCGATTTCTTCAAATCCACATATTAATTCGAGAAATCTTCAACCACAAAGTTTTAAATCATCGCGAGAACTTTAAATCCAACGGCTACGATTGGATTTCACATGATGGATCGACGGCAAAAGGGATTTGAATGCCGTTCGTTCGTGCGTGTTTTCCCATGCACTGGGGAGACCGAGCTTCACGTCCTTCACGGCGTTGGTAGAGAGGAGCTAGGCGAGTTAAACGGCATCATCTGATCGTCGTCACGATCGAAGGTGGAGGCTCGATAATTATGGGAAGAAGGCGACGACGATGGGTTATCTTCGTTCGACTTGAAAATGTGGGAGGAAGAAAAGGGAATGCGCGACCGTGATCTTCTCAGTTCAAAATGAACGGCCCAGATTAAAGGGTTTGAAAAAAAATTTAAAATAAAATTGTAAATTATTATATATATATATTCGTGTAAACTTTAAAATATTATAACTTTTTGATACAAGGTCGGAATTTGACGAAACGACTTGCGTTGGGTTCATTCTGTCGAGCACTATGCAATGGAGCTGGTTTGGAATCATTTCGAGCAAGTGAAAATTTTGCGTTAAATCGAACGTGTTCGATTTAATGTAAAAATTGAACGCTCGACATATTAAAAAGCAAAGGTGAGAACTCACTCAATCGAATTTGTTTCGATTTAAATTTTAAATAGTTAGATTTAAAATTGTTGATAGTGTTGATAGTGTTGATTGTATGTTTGGATAATGGTTGATGATTGGTTGAATTGAAATAGACCCTATACGCCGCATATTAAGCGGAGGTTATTATATTAAAAACATATACCGCGATATTCCACCTTGAAGTGGAATTGGTATTATATATGTATTTGGAGTTGATTTCCCGCATTATATAGCGGATGAGACCCTATTGCGCCGCATAATAGCGGATAGTATTTTATAAATCCCATATACCACGATATTCCACCTCGAAGTGGAATTGGTATTGTGCAAACATCTGTGGATGCAGGGAAACAGGTTAGAGGGATCCAACTGGATTCCTCAAACATTTGAATTTATTTCAATGTTGTGTGTTGATTACTTATAATCTCCATGTGATTATATTTGTGGATTGGAATTGTTGAAGGCTATAATTTAGCCGAATATATTTTTGGTATCGTTGGATACCAAAAATAAATAAAATCAGATTTTCGAAATTCAAGTTGAAAGTTTATTTTGAAACTTATTTTTGAGAATTGGATAAATTAAAAAGGAGTTTTAAAAAGATAAAGTTATTTTTGAACCATATTGAATAAAATTTCAAATTTCGGAAAAAAGGGCTTAATAAATGGATTTCGAAAATATTATTTATAAGTTGAAGAATTTATTTAAAATTTGGATTTTTAAATAGATTTGAATCGTATGGATGTTTGAATCGTATTGGATGATGAATTATTTGATATCCCAAATATGTGATGCTTTGTGATATATCCTATTCTGTGTTGTGATTTATGATCTATTTATCTATGATATGAATATCTGTGATCTGTGGATTAAAGATAAGCGTTATAGTTTATACCGCTTATCAACTATATTTCTGTGTTCTGATCTGTGATGGTTGAATGTTGTTGACTATTGTGTTAAACCTCTGGACTACACCATACACACACCAATGTGGATTTCACGTGGAAATCGGTTAAGTCACAGATTTTTGACAATTCTAAAGATTCAATTTTTGAATCCAAAATAGTTTTGGAATTGGAATTATAGTTTTTGAAAATGAGTTTCAAAAATAAAAGTGATTTTAAATAACTTAATAAAATTGAAATTCGAATAATTTTATTTGTGATATATCCTGTTCTGTGTTGTGATTTATGATCTATTTATCTATGATATGAATATCTGTGATCTGTGGATTAAAGATAAGCGTTATAGTTTATACCGCTTATCAACTATATTTCTGTGTTCTGATCTGTGATGGTTGAATGTTGTTGACTATTGTGTTAAACCTCTGGACTACACCATACACACACCAATGTGGATTTCACGTGGAAATCGGTTAAGTCACAGATTTTTGACAATTCTAAAGATTCAATTTTTGAATCCAAAATAGTTTTGGAATTGGAATTATAGTTTTTGAAAATGAGTTTCAAAAATAAAAGTGATTTTAAATAACTTAATAAAATTGAAATTCGAATAATTTGATTTAAATTGGAATTCAATATTTGAAATTGAATTCAAGGATTTGGGACTTCTGGTCTAAAAGGATTATACAAGTGTAAAAGGGTGTTATATGAATTTAAACCATTTTTTAAAAGTGTTGTTGTGGAAATTTGAATTAACCCAAAGACCGTAACTTGTATAAATGAAATCAGATTTTTCCGAAATGAAAACTATTTGTTTTCAAATAATAAAAGCTTTCATGTTAGGAATGAATTTCCAATTTGTGTAAAAAGGATTCTATTTGAAATTAAATAGTTTTGAAAGCTATAAGTTAAAAATCTTAATTTAAGGATTTAATGGGTTAGTCCAATGGAAAAGGAAATTGATTTAGGAATCTGTGAATGAATCTTTGTGAAATTGGGTGAACTTTGTGAAGTAAATCTTTTTGTTTAAAGATTTAAAATGGTAATTTGTTTAAACCATTTGAAAGAAAGGGTTTGGGTAATAAGTTGTGACTTAATTGAAATCCCAATATCTATATGTTTTGAAATATTGTGCTCACTATTTAGATTAGCCGGGAGAGGACCTTTGTGTCATATAACTCATTCCGAATTAGTGATACGACGATATGGATCGCATTTGAAGACTGGTGGTGAAGACCGGGTATTTGTGAAAACGATAGGATGACCTATCGATTGTCTCTGCACCGTTAGCTACGGTATAGAGATTTCCTTTGTGATGGGAAGTTCGATCGGGATTGTGAATACCCGGATTGCAAGGGCTTCTTTGGAAGTGCCTTCGGTTTTGTTCAAACCCGGAACAGACTTGTATGGTTACATGTCTGACATTACATTTTGAGATATAAAGCTGATTTCTTTCAAATACATTTCTGTTGGTGGCGGAGAATTTATTCTCTTAGCTTAACACCCTTCTCTGAGACGTACGAGCTCAGAGGTTATGTAGTTGAAGGTTATCAGTGATATATTCCCAATTTGGTAATGTGGCATGCTGAGTGTTGCTGTGTGATGATTATTTACTGATCATTTGTTGATCAAAGCGTGGCTTTGTGAAAAAGCGTAGCTTTGTGGACGAGACCTCATCGAGCCTCACAGACCGGAAATGGTCGAAACAGGAAAGATGCGGCAAGGTTTCAAGGGTAGCTCCCCTAGGGTATGTCCATTCCTTCTGGAAAAAGGTGGTATCATGGTATGGAACCCAGATATTCACCTGTGTGGTTGCTCCAATCTCATTTACTCTGTATGATTGTTGCTGTGTGACCGAGGCCTCGGATAAAGGTCGCAAACGACTAGGGGTGGCATATCTCAGGTTTACTACCCGGGAAGGGGGTAACCGGCCTTGTGTTGGCAGAGAGCCAGGTGGTTCTCGGGGAGTCACGCCAGAGGCATACCCATTGGCAGTAGGAAGTTCCTTAGCCTGACCATTTGTTGGAAAATCCAAAGAAACAATACGAGCCTTTTACGATTGCCGTTGTATAACCTATCTCCTCAGGCGGCAGCTATAGCGAGCATAATATAATTGTACCTATGCTGGCTAAGATTAATATTTTATTTTCGAAAGGATTTTCACACTATGCACTAGTAATAATATTAAAAGAGTTCTTTTGCGTAGTAAGCATGTTTGACTATCATAAGAAGAAATCTCCTCCAAGTCTGCGATTGCATTGTGTGTGTGGTGGGAGGTCTTATGGTAGTTTCATTTTCCAAAAGCATTGCGGATTTCAATGTTTAAAGTTCTTTTGTTGTTTGTTTAAAGATAAACTGTTTCAAGTTCTCACACCAGTCCCATGACTGACCTGGAGTTTATTGTTCCCTTCCTAAACTTTGGGTGCCCATCATTTTCCACACGAGCAGCCTAGAGGTAGATTTTCAGGTCATTCTGGATATTCAGGAAATGCTGTGGAGCTCAGTGGCGAGCTGGATGGCGAGGCGTATCACTTGTATATGATATTATTATTCCGCTGTGCATTATGTATGAGGACTAGTTTGTATAACTGTCCATTGATGTGTTGTGTTGTATATTGTTGTTGTAAACTCAGATGATGTAATGTATAAATTGATATAGTTCTTTGATTTAAAGATTATTCATTTATCTATTATATGTTGTTCCGCTGCGAATGTGAGATTCTGATATTGTTTTGTTGCCTTTTCTTTTTCTTCTTTTTCTTTTACCTCTTCTTTTTAACCATAACAATTCGGTTTTCCGGCATTCGATTACTCGATAGTTGATACAGTGGACGTATTAATATCGATTTTCGGAAGTTGAAAATTTAGAATCGTTACAGTTATCCAATAACTATCAGTATGTAATCCCTTAGTGCCCCCAATAGCCATGAGTAATACACTATCCAACATTTGAAAAATGTTATGTACTCTAGTCTCAACGAATATATCGATATCCAATCTTGATACATCTTGACTTGGAATACTTAAAATGGTATATTTGTTTTCATTGTGATGAGTTACTTACGATTACAATACTTTGTAACTATTATCACAAAACATACCATTTATGAATTTTCCATTAAACATACTATTAATTAAATTAATTAATTAATATATAACATATTATATCAAGTATATAATAGAAAGAAAACACCTTTTATTTCAAACAAGATTGGTTATCGAGTTAGATATACGTAACACATTACATAATTGCCCATAGGGCATACCCCCAACTCTATTAATCTCCCACTTGCACTTGAGATCAATTATGGAATCTCATTGCAGCTTCTCCAATCGGTTTTCTCAAAACCAATTGAGTTAGTCCCAGAGTGAACAGGTATGCTATTATGTTTTAATTTTCTACTCTTTCAACCAACTCTCTCTAATATTGATAAACTACATTTATCATGTGGAACAATTCATAGTATTTTTCTCGACTTCTAGTGAGCACTAAGTTCTGTTATGGACCATATCGTGACATTATTATCATATAACAATGTTATAGGATTCTTAACATTTGGAATTACCCTCAGCTCATTTATAAATTTTTTCATTTGTATTTATATACATTGCTTTTATTGCGACGCTATTCAAGACGATGTACTTAGCCTTTTTCATTGAATCAACATAGTCTTTCATTCGAATTTTTTTCCAAATTAAAGATTCTTAACTTGAATGTATTATCGACATATTATACTCAATATCAGTTATGAAAATTTGAGTCTAAACACTCCTTCATAAGGAGTTTGTTGTTTCTATAAACAATTCTCTACTAATTCATAAATAGACAAGAAAACCTCAAACAAGAAATTAGTGATATCAATTTGGATTTGATATTTGCTTCATGTATCAAATATACAAACAAATCACGATATCGTAGACAACTTAACATGCATGATAATTCCTATTGCCAATAAATAATGAATCCTTCTTACATGTTCCTTATTAAAACAACTAAGGCTAATTTTAACATAAGTACATTGTTAAAAATTAGCAACTTGTTGTTTATTTATAGTTTAGATACATCAATGTACCTTTTAACGCTCTTTCTTATAAACACACGCTTCCTTTGTATTTTGATTGATAATCAATCTATTTGATATTTATATAAAAACACTTGTTCAATTTTGATGCTTTTCTGAATGATACTTTTGTATCTATTCTCGGATCGTAGTCGAAAACCCACAAACTCAATATCTCTCCCACTGACTTCGAGACACTTTGGCTATTATGTGCAAATAGTTTACTCTGAATCATTATTTAGAATTTTCTATTTCAACACATACGTACCAATACATAAAGTCATAGTAATCGATAATTTTGTGAGTAAAATTCGAACCAACTCGAGTACATTCAATGGTGAATCTATTATGCTAATTTCAACAATTGAAATTAACGATTTTATTCTTATCAATAAAGCTTACTATATTCCAATTGCATTCGTCTTTCTCTTAAAGACATATTTACGGTCAATGGATCATATCCCTTCGGGTAGGATTATCGCAATCATATTTTGATAATGTATTTAGAATCTATTTTTGGATTTGCACATCGTACCATATCATAAAGTCAATATTCTTAATGGATTAATTAAATAATCAAGGATTATTTATTCTTGAAATTGACAAGAAATTCATAGTTTCTCTTTGAACCCTTTAAAATTCTATTGTGTTGTGTTCATTTAGGTTCGATCAATTTCATTTCATCCATTACAATCAGTTTTATCCTTAGATCATACTCAAATTTATTCTATACCAATAATTTCTTAAAGAAATTCATTTGCTATGAAGTTAGTATTTCTTGAAACAACAGCTGTTTCTTAACACAACGGAATGGGCATTCATAATCATATTATGAATTACCTTATATAAAATAATTTAGTATTAGTTTACAACATAAATTAGTTATCTAATGATTATCAAACCCAAACTTCTTTTGGTGTAATTCATACAAGATCACTTGCGTACAATTAGTACGTGCAGTATTTTGACTCACACAACCCGCCAACTCCTTGGCCAAGGACCTATAGGGGTTTCTTATAAGCCCTTATTTTACATGGTTTTGTAAACCATTCTTTGGATGATATTAGCTTTAACCTTGTGTACTATTCTTAAGTATACACCTTATAAAAAGAATTTATCTCAACTTCACTCACCATTATTCGTGCTTTGTCGAACAAAGTTCGATTACCTTTTATCAATACATCATTATGTATTATAGGAAGGGGTTACCTTTGAGACTGAATTTTTATTCATATTAGTTACACACAAAATTATTTCCAATATATTCACCCATACAATCAAATCAAATCATTTTTGTTGCATGTTATATTATTTATTTCCATTTTATATTCTATGAGCTTACCATAGATTTATACATGTGTATCAAATACACATGTCCATGGTTGTGATAACTCATTGGTAAATATGACGAAGTATGTTAAACTGTTTTGGTATTAATAGACTTATCATTGCATGCTCCATATGTATCAATCCAAAGAGTTCATAAACTCTTATGATGCTTCCACTAAATAGGTGTATAGCCCTTAGCTATTTGATATGTAATTAACTAGTGTTATATGGTTATAATCATATGAGAAAAGTTATTTATCAAAACTACGGCTTAGCCTATAATTCCAAAATAATTGTAAATAATTTTAGATACTACTGTATTATCCAATGCATCACTTTGTTATGAAAACAAATATCACATTATAGTTTTATTTCATAACGAATATTCATATTGAAATATAACTGTCTACTTTTCAGTTGACACCAAAAAATAGTTATTATTTCATAAATAATGTTCATATGTTTTACGGAAACATTTTTCGTAATTTGATGCAATCAATAAGTGTTATATGACATGCTCCCACTATTTGCGCCATTACTATAATAGCCTACTGAATTCGGAGGTCCATTATTCAATTAATATAGATTATTTATTTCATATACTACAACTAGTTTACAGCGAAGAGTTCTTGATCAAATATTTTGAACCCAAAGAAATAAGTCTCATATAAAACAATTTTCTATATAAAAATATATTTCGGAATAGACTTTATATTTCTTATTCCAATGTTACGTATCAATTATTATTATTACAATTCTCGTTTCTGATGTTTCTTTATGAAGCAAAAATGATTATTCACTCTCTT
The DNA here is from genome assembly GCA_030737815.1 of Allium fistulosum. NCBI lineage: Eukaryota > Viridiplantae > Streptophyta > Magnoliopsida > Asparagales > Amaryllidaceae > Allium > Allium fistulosum. The sequence goes on from JASFAW010000015.1 coordinate 8,848,402, forward strand.
CATCCCAATTGTATCTTAAATCACATCTACTCTTGTACATTCGTTTTTCTTTCCAAATTGTCGAACCATTCAAAAGAATATCCTTACTACAACATCATAACAAACTCTTTACAAAAGCGCACTCGATCATCCTTAACATTTAAGGATATCAAACATGTTGCACTCTGTGTAAACTGATAAAACTGACATTTCAGTGTCCGAGTTCTTAGATGTAACTTGTAGTTTTGGTCTTCTGTTACATTTAACACAATACGATCTTTATTGTAATCAATCAAATTGAATACTCGATCTCATATTATGTTTTTATCTATGAACTAATTTCATCGAAGTATCGTACATTACGAACTGTGACCGTTCACCATATAACACTTACATGTGATAATGTATGGCCATAGTCTTGTATTGCTTTTGAGTTCGGAACTCATAGAATGCAAATGCATGTCTCGACCAAATAAACTCGTGATCAACCATATTACAAACGTATTAAGTAGTTGTAAAATCAGGCACTTACGTGGGTGTAGAAAACATTAACATGGAAGAAGTATTTAATAGTAAGAGTGTGTGCATGTGTGTATTATATTTCTATTTGTTAATCTTTAATTCATTTCAATTTGTATATTTAATTAATAAACGTTTTATCAATCATATTAAATGCACAAATTTATCAATGTAGATTATTACAACATTATTTAGCATATTTTGTTACAATATTAGAAAGGTTAAATACTGTCATTTCATTTTTCTAATAATGCTATCACTAGTCGTTTATGTTTCTCCAAACCCTAAGATGAAACATAGAAGTCTTTCGACTTCACTAGTGGGTGTTAGGACTCCTCTGTCTTGGGATTCTGACCTCGAGTTTGCTCAAAAAATCATAGCCCCACAAACGCTGGATAACTTCTTATCGGTTGTATCACATACAACTCCTAACCCACGGTTCCTTATCCTAATCTCATTTCAACCTTGAGTTTGCTCAACAAACACATATAGTAATCTTACCTAGTCTATTCAATACATTAATAATACTACACATAACATCCCTATCTTGAGTTTGCTCAACAACTAAGGAGTATGCAAGTAATTTATTAATATATATATTTATATTTATATGGTAGAGGGCAACATTATATTATAGATTAATATTCTTCAGTATATTATATTGAGTGATATTGACTTATGGAATAATTTATTTCTTATGAAATACCCTCGTGATTCAAGTGTCAAACATATCAGAAATCATGATACATACATTTACGTATGTATTTATGTCACGACCTGGTTTTTCGACCTCCGAAAGTCGACATCAATACGTCCAGTGTATTACATGCCGAACAATCGAATGCCGGAAATACCAGATCGTTAGGGAAAAGAAGAAAAGGGTAGAAGAAGAAAATAGAAAACAACATCAGAATCTCACAATCACAGCGGAACAATATATAATAGACAACAACAGATCTTTATACAAAAGAAAATATAGCTGTTTTTATACATTACATCATCAGAGTACACACAAACAATAGCACAATACTGGACAGTTATAATAACTTGTCCTCACAAAACTGACTATACAGCTTACACTGCACAGCGGAATATACACCAGGTACGTGTGATACGTCTCGCCATCCAGCTCATTTCCTGAGCTCCATAGCATCTTATCCTGTATCTGTAATACTCGATCTGACCCGAGCATTATAAATAAATAACACCCGAGTCAGTCTGGAAACCAGCGTGAGAAAACACATTCAATTTGAATTATTAAAGTTCTAAAATCCTTTTGAAATCAAAGGTATCTCGTAAGACCACGCCACAAATAAACATGTCGGGTTTTTACCTTACGATAACCAAAACATTTCATATCAAAATCCTCTGATATTATAATAGTGTCTAAGTACAAATACTTATTCAAATAGCTGAAATTGTTACATTAATTAAATTCCAACATACTAGACTCTACAATCAAAACCGTAAAGGCACGTAGGGAGAATGGATTTCCAACTGAATGACTAGGCACTGGGGTACCACCTGTCATGGTACCTGGTCAAGATCAACATACCAAGGACCACTCCCGATCCCTTACAACACAAGAGCGGACTACCCCTTACTGGATTAGCAACCGCCACACAGTCGAAATAAAGGGACTCTAGACAGGGGAAGTCTTACCCTACTTGGGTGCTACCCACTTAGCCTTGCTGCATATCCCTTGATTTTTAGTCATTCCCGGTTGATGAGGCTCGAGGCTAAGCGTTACCATTTTAGAAACATTCACTTAGAATGCTCAATTTCCTCCAATGACAACGTACTGATAGCATTCATCCATACAAGTCCGTTCCCGGTCCGAACGGAACTGAAGGTACTACTCCTACTACATCCATTTGGAACCACCCTAAGGATTAGTAGCGGTTAGCCATTGCACTTCACTGCTCCATCTTCGACTCCAAGCTCTTGTCTTCATTACAAAAACTTACTCATTGGATCGAAGTGGTTTTCGGATCACAAATCCGATCCCAGTCTCTTCGAAACAACGTTCGCTATTCCGGTAAACTCAACCCCGGTTCTCTAGGAAATAAACAGATGAAAATAAGATCGGAGATCACCTCCTAACTGTTAGTGGACGGATTTTCTTATAAACGTCCTAGAAGAACGAAATGAGTTTATACGTACAGTATAGCACCTCGAACGGTAACTGTACCATATAACTCCCGTACTTCTCCTAGATATTTCCAAAGTTATATTCGGGTCCAGATTTGATAGTCGGTTATTTAACTATCAAATAAACAATCAATTCAACCAAATATCTGTTTTCCACTGAAAACACTTAAATCTCCTTTAAATTGAATTTCAAATTCACAAGTCTCTTTATCCAAAAATATACATTTCAAAAATATTTAAAATAAGGCTACTTAAATCACCTCATTCAAATAATACTTATGAAATTCTTTAGTAATTCTCTAAGTAAAAACTTTAGCCAAAAACTACTTTTAAAATAAAAGTTATTTTATAAAATATAAATAATTAGTAATTATCCTTTTAAAATCAAATACTAATTTAACCTTTAAAAATAATCAACTACTATAATTAACTTAATCAGTATTTACTTTAGCAATTTTAAAACAACTAAATAATAAATTTTTCTAAAACATTCTTTTAAAACTTCTAATTTATACTTAAAAATCTTTCTTTGAAAATATACTTTACTTCTCAGGAAAATACATTTTCCACTCTAATAAAACCTGTCTAATCATTTATAAATCCATCTCGATTTAACTCCAGTTTAATTTACGTCCCAATCCCGTAAATTTACTTTCTCACATTTTCTAAAATAAACCACCATTTATTTTTAAAATGATTTACCACCTCCTTATAAATTCCCACCTTGAAATTTATAAATCCAAATTATCCACCGATAAAATTCACTTTATTTATAAACCCAGTTTATAAATTTCATAGTCTCATTCTCTTTTTAATCACTGTCTCAAAACACTTAATCTATTTTCAATCGATTCTCTAAATTAAATTCCCTTTAAAATTTATTTCTCGATTTATCCAAATTTATTCCAAAATCCATTAATGCCAGATTTACTCTTTCATTATGATTTAAAACCTTATTTAAATCTGAAATATCAATTTCATACTTTATTTCAAAATTCTCCTTTCATTTCTCCCAAACCATTTAAATCTTGAATTTAAAAATATATCCTTTAATTCTTAAACAATATCACTTAAGTCCTCAAAACTCTTTATTTCCCATTTATTCAAAATCCCTATTTTTCCATACTCGAAATTTATTTAATAGTACTTTCAAAATCAAACCCTTTACCTTTTTCCCAAATTCATTCTTTTTAATTTATCCACTACGCTATAATATTTTACTTAAAATTTCTCTTTTTATTTCCCTTCAAAAATCCAATCTTTAAATTTTTGATATCTTAATATACCAAAATATATTCAGCCAAACCATAACATTCAATAATTTCAATTTACAATATAATCTATCACAGATTATCATATCACTGAATATGAGAATAAATTTCAATATTTTTTAGGAATCCAGTTGGATCCCTCCAACTTGTTTCCCTGCATCCACAGACGTTAGCACAATATAAAAATACCAATCCCACTTCGAGGGGGATATTGCGGTATAAAGGGTCATCCGCTATTATGCGGGATGCATAGGGTCTCATCCGCCATATAATGCGGGAATATCAATCACTCCAATATATATATACTACTATATATAATATGACCTCCAAACTGATAATAATTATCAATTTCAATCAATCATACAATAATTTAATTTTAACAAATTTAAATTAACAGTAATCCATTTTGAGTGAGATTAACTCACCTTTGACCTTTAATTTGCAATTTGATCCAAACCGGCTTGTCTCTCCATAATTTTAGACCTTGTATAGACATTATATGGTTTATTAATATTTGAAATAATCGAACAATCAATTACCTTTTTAATAAATTTAATTTAAACAAATTTTCCTTTAAAATAATTAAATAAGTTGATTAAACAAGTAAATCACCATAATCCATTATTTTAAAATAAACTAATAAGTGAAAATATATATGTATATTTTTATATAGATATGTTTACATTTATATTTTTTTCTTTTTCTTTGAAACCCATACACTTATAAAAATATTAATTTATATAGATTCAAAAATCTAATTTTATATAAACTCTTCAACATTCAAAGTTCCTATATATTTTTTCAAAATCTTTTCTATATATAATTCTTCCTGTTTACCTATATATAATTAAATTAAATTAGGCATGTGTATATATATATATTTATATTTATATTATACTTTTCCTTTACTGTATACATACACACACACACACACATATATATATATATAAATCTTTGAACTGAAAAAAATAAATTGTTTTATATCTTACTGTAGATTAAAATCTTATCTATCTATATTTTTTTCTGTTTAAACCATATATTTAATTTCTTTCACCTATATATATATATATTTATTAAATCAGAATTAACTGGAAAAATAAATTCGAACCTCACTGCCAACACATCTCGGCATCGACCTCGCCTTGCATGAACCTTCAAACCATCGCGACAGTTACCACTTGCTCGCGTACAAGCCCTAGTTCGCCATCACCTTCCACTGCTCGGCTCCCTACGGCGCCGCCTCACGCGCCCCCCGCGACTCCATTCGCGAGTGCCTGCCTCCCCTACAGCCAAAGTCGTCGACCCTCATGAACTCGAGAACATCGCGATTCATCTATCGGAACTCTGGCCGCACTTCCACGCGATCCACGTTGCTTGCTCGCACAACATTTGGGTTCAAATCGATTAGCAGGAAGAAGGATTTGGAAGAGTGTAAATCTCGTTTTAAATTGAACGAGGAGGAAATGCGATGCGATTTCCTTTCTGATGTTTTTTTTTGAATTTGATTTAGCTGAAAGGAGGAAGAATTTGTTCGGCCATGGTTTAAATCTCAGCAACAGGGAAGAAAAAGAAGTGAGGAAGGCCGATCCTTTACCTTGTAGGAAAACACATATTTATATTTGAGATGTTTTACTTTATTTTGTTTTTGAATTGATTTGCTTTAAAAAAATTTCTCTTTTTTTCCTTGTCTGGTTCAAAAAGGGAAAGTGTGTTAGAATGGGTTAAGGTCAGATCCTAGGTGGCTGAGAAAAGACATAAAGTAATTTGATGTGAATATAGTCAATCAATGTATATATATATTTAAAATTTTAAATTGTCTCGAGTCCACAGCTTAAAATTTTAACATCCTATCGAGGCGTGCCATTAGGCGTCTATAATGTTATACACCTATTTCGAACGCAATGGAAAAGGTTCCGAGTCCTAACTCGATCGTATGGAGAAGATAGCTTTTTGTACCCAGTTATTTTATTGAATTTTCGATATAAATTTCAGTGCGTTTATATACCGTACGGCCACATGACAACTCCAAACACTATGAATTTTGAAATCCGATAATAATACACTATTACAGATCCAATGGAACTTGTTTCGTCGAATTCTGAGACTGTGCCCCGGAAGGCTATTTTTAAATGTCAATTTAAACGATATATTTTCAAACTGAACAAATCACTTTCAAATTCAACTTTAAAACTTTTATTATCTTCAATTTTAACAAGCTTAATGTGACGCCCCACCTCTATGCCCATGCTAGCCAAGAACAGTACGGTGTAATGTTGTCAACTAGCACGGAGAATAAGGCTGTTGAGGAGCGACCATCCGTGTAATTGCTTTGTGCGAGCACCGATATGTCAGATAGTATAACATGCATTTTATTTCAGGAGGAAATCCGACATACCGATACAAACTCAAAGCTACTACACAGTGGCTATAATAGTTTAGGACAATAAATATAATAATAACACAGATACAAAAGAATGCGGAACACAGATAACAAAAAGTCTCATATATATAATAACTGATGTCAGTTACAATACAATTGACACAATACATATGATACAACTACAACTGTCGACTCTGGAAGTTATATATACAAGTACATTATCGACTAATATACATGAATACATATCAACCCTAAAGAGACACACTGACTACTACAACAAGACGAAGACCACTTCAAAAGATGTGAAAAGTCTTCATAGCTCAAACAGCAACTCAAAGCAGGAAATCTACAACCTGAAATAACTCGGGTCTGACCCGAGTATTAAATTCAAAAGAAAATAATACACGGGTCAGTCTAATTCAAACTCAGTTATTAATGCACAGAAGCAATAATAATCAAATATCAAATAGACGACAGTCACAGAAATCTCGTATATCCAACATCTCGATAAAAGAATCGGATAACGGCAGATATAACACTAAATAGTGTCAAACAACAAATCAGCAATTCCAAATCATCAACAAAGATAGATAAAAAGATTATCAATGAAGATAATTTAGAAAACGTCAGAATTACCTAAACGGAAATTAACAACAAAATCATCCAATTAAACCAAATCAATATCCGTTTCAAAATATTGAATTGACAACACAAAACTATTCCAGCAATTGAAAACATCAATTGAACATCAATTTGGTAGGACTGCAGTACACGCACGCATGTACTGCCTCGCCACTACAGCATATGAAATATGCAAAAACTCAGGAAATGCACAATGAAAGTACACAAACAAGCACAAGGTCAAACCCAAGAAAGAGTCAGGTTCAACACAAGTATAATAAAATAATATCACAACTTTTAGAACAAGGTCAAATCCAAGCTACGAGTTGGATTCAACACAAGTATAATTAGGAAAACAATCCAATTGCCTCAATGCGACGCAAACCAACAAGGGCAAACCGCATACAAATGAACTGCAGTCACCACATGAATGCAACAGTTCAAGTTCCAAAATGTCAAGTGAAGGTGACATCAGTGGTACAGTGGACCACCCTGAAACCAAACCAATATGCATATACAACTGCAGCTAGGCAGTACACATAGGAATGCAAAAGTAAATAGATCAAATAACAATGCAAACCAGCATCAAAGACACAGCCGAACAAAATTAGTGCATCAGTGATGTCGACAAGTATGCAAGTAATTGCAACATGACCCAAACAGTACACAAAAGACATGGTCAGGCAACTCTCCAAAAGATACACCTGTATGTGACAGGGAAACCTGCCATTGCAAGCTTTAAAAAGTATACCCATGAAGGTTACATCGTAACAGGTCGGAGAAGCGAACCTGTGCAACAGCGACAGATGAGGTACACATGAATGCAACATTGAAACTGCTGCACCAAGTGCACATGTACAACAACCCTGAAGGCATCATGACCAAAAGACCAGAACATCAAAACACTGTCGAAATCATTCCAGCAAAAATGACAATGAACCAAGTGCAACTGAAAACCAAAAATGCAAACAACAAAAATATGCCTCGACCAAAAATCAGTGCAAAGACCAAACTGCCAAAGCTCAGTGAAACTCAAGCAAGTGCACATCTAAACCAACAAAACAGTGGAAACACATGAGCTAATAAATGCTACTGTCTCAAGTACCAAAGTAACATGCACGAAGTAAGCACACAAATAAAAATCAATGCAAATGAACTCCACTAAGCATTACTGATACATATGAATGAAAGCAAATAGAATTGCAAGACAGCACTGGTCGAAACAACACAGTGAAAAAAAAGTGATGCCAAAGCCAACTTATACAACCAAACAATGCAACACTTCCATGATCAGAGAACCATGAAACAGTGTGACAACAGTCACATATACACACACACTAATACATATATATATATACACATATGAAACAATGCCACAATATGCTACAGAGAAAAATCGAAGCAGCAGGTTCAAAACGAGACAGTACCAAATCAAAATAGTTCAAATGTCGAAGCCAACCAAAAATAAGTTCAAACACTATCAAGAACCCAAAGTCACAGTGAACAAAGCAAGGTCACAGCGGAATCGACATCATCAGAAAATGTCAAAGTCGAAGGCAGGGATAAACTCGAGAATTCAAGGGTTACAAACCCTATATACACCCCAATATACATCATCGGCAAATTAATCCAAAACCAAAGACAGCGAGAAACAAAAAAATCAATTCCAGACGAACGAAGACAACTGGCTGAGACAAAGCAACAAGGAAACAAAAAAATCGAAATTGCAGAAGCATCATACGAGAATGAACTAGATGTGAGTAAATAGTGTGATGCCCCACCTCTATACCCACGCTAGACAAGGACACTACGGGGTAATGCCGTCGACTAGCACGGAGAATAAGGCTGTTGAGGAGCGACCATCCATGTAATTGCTTTGTGCGAGTACCGATATGCCAGATAAAAATATAACTTTTCATCTCAAGAGGAAATCCGACATACCGATACAAACTCAAAGCTACTACACAGTGGCTATATGGACCTCGGAAACAAATATAGAAATAAATATAACACAAATCAGTCACAGACAATTCATATCACAAAGGCGGAAATAGATATGAATATAACACATGAAAGTGTACATCAGAGTAGTGGTCAAATAAGAACCACAATAACATAAAAGAATAGATACAAGTGCTAGCCAAAAGAATATGTATACATCAAGGAGTCTAATCTCAAATGTATACAACAAAAACTACTAAACTAGAGTAGTTAGCCAAAAGTCAGATGATGGTTCCAAATAGGAAGTCAAGAGGAAGCACCTGTAAAATCTCAGTCTGACCCGAGTATTATTTAAGAAGAAAATAATAAACGGATCAGTCTAGCTATAATTATCAGATAAAATGAGATATAAAAAGAGATATAATAATAAAACGTATGATAACCAAAAGTGTCATACTACGACAAGTATACATCAGAAAACCCACAAAAGTCATACAATATCTCAATAATCTCAAAACACGGGAAAGAACGTCATATTCTTAATTTAGTTCACCAAGCCACAATAAATGACATACATATCAATGCCAACTGAAAAAGGTGGTGAAACATAAATCTCAGAAATCAATAATTAGAAATCCAGAAATCACAAGAAAGAGGATGGCCAATCCCAAGCGGGAGCATGAAAACTCACCAACACGTGTATCACAAACAATTCGGAACATTGACGCAGTGCAAACGATACGTCCTATGAACCGGAAAGCCGAGACATCGATGTAGTACAAACGGTACATCAGATGAATCGAACATTGATGCAGTGCAAATGGTACGTCCAATGAATCGGAAAGCCAAGACATCGATGTAGTACAAACGGTACATCAGATGAATCGAAACACAAAACAATTCAGAACATTGACGCAGTGCAAATGGTACGTCCAATGAACCGGAAAGCCGAGACATCGATGTAGTACAAACGGTACATCAGATGAATCGAAACACATTAAAAGTACATGGGTCGCTAGCCCACAAAGAAATGAGACGAAGCTCAATAAAATGAAGTACAGTCCTCCATGTGGACAAAGAGACATCGCATATTGCTAGTCTAAACCATAAAATGATCATCATCGATCATCAAGAAGTGTCAATTACACTAAGCTTGTAAATATATGAGTTTAGCTTCATGTCCCATAACCACTTGCTTAACTTAAATATTTACGAACAAATTGTAGATCTCCACTAGAAAATTGTCACAAGAGATTCAATCGAACAAGTCCAAAAATTAACCGACGAAGTAAACGCAAGCGTTTCATACCACTTGTTTTGCTAAGCCGTTTAATTATATTTTCTCATACGAATGAGGTAAAGGTTTATATATACTAATAGATTAGAAAACGGTTTTATAAAGGAGCTTTGTATTAAAAATAGAGTTGAAATCATCTTTGTAAAAGAGTTTGAATATTTACTGCTAGTATAGAAAACCTTTGTATTTTTAAAGTGACAAATCACAAAAACGATTGTAGAAACAATCAATCATCAAAATTCACATTCGAAGACGTGAATAAAATCCAAGGAAATCGATACTAAATCCATCAAAATGGATATCCTCATAAAATCCATAGAAAGAAGTCATCAACGTCGGTAAAAGTGATGACGTCTAATCGGATCGACAAAACTCGATTAACATTGGAAGTTTTACTCAAAATTAGGCAGATAGGCAAAACTGGGAATTTCCAGACGTCTGAGGGGTTGGTCCAGACGTCTGGATTTAGTCTCTGGAAATATTCCAAAAAACTATCCAGACGTTTGAAACCTAAAATCAGACGTTTGAAAGCATTCAGACGTCTGGGGAAAAGTCCAGACGTCTGGATTTGGTTTTTGGAAATGTTCCAGAAAACCAACCAGACGTCTGACATCATTTCAGACGTCTGGAACAATAGTTCAGACGTCTGAAATTAGTCACTGCCCTTTTTATTTTTCTGCCGTATGTTATTTTTCACCAGGAGGCAAAACCAGACGTCTGGCATTGACCTTCAGACGTCTGAACACCTAATCTGGGCAGAAATTTACCTAGGCCAAGATGGCCAAAACGTTCTCGAAAGCGATTGAGCAAGCGATGACAACTAAGGATTTACGTCAAGCGACAACCCGGTCTTATAGGCTCTTCGATACACCCCAAACAACATATCCAAACATCCATTGAAGGATTTTCACAAGAATTGGACTTCAAAAACCAAGAAATTAGGATATTCACCAATTCAATCCCAAACAAAAGGAATTGTACATAAATAAGTGTTATGAATTCATACCCAATCACAAAGATAGATATAGACAAAGATGTGAGATAAAAATCTCACCTTTTACACAAAAACAATGAAGAGGAAGCTATAGAGCAAGGCAAGGACAATCACTCTTCAATTCCAACTCAACAAGCTTGAATCTAAGCTTAAAAGAGAATTATTTCCTAAAGTTAGGTTTAGGAATTTTTGAGATTGAAAGGAGAAAGAGTTGGAGAAGAAGAAGAGGATGCTTACCAATAGCTTCTCTTTGAATTTGGAGCTAGAACTTGATTTGCTTATGGAAACTAGGGCTTGGGAATTCTAATTTCCAATCTTTTTCCCCATTATTCTCTTTAGAGCTGAAAGTATTAGGAAAAGAAAGTGAATGAAGGGAGAGGGGTTCAGTTTGGGGTATTATGTGGACTAGGGGGCTGAACCCAAACCCAAACCCAAAGTGAAAATGTCAAAATTCGACCTACTCCAAATATATCGAAGTTTATACTTAAAAGATTGCAAACGATGTTTTGAACTCAATGGATGTGGTCTCGAGTCCTAATTCGACTATTTGCAAAAAGTAGATTTTCGGACATCAATCCGATTAACGATTCTATATTTAAATAAAACATTTAAATATAAAATCGATAAATATGCGGGTTGTTACAGACTCCCCTCCTTAAAGAAATTGCGTCCTCGCAATACTTAAGAAGAAAATAAAGAGTAACAACCATAGAAGCATATCAACATAAAAGAAAATTTGAAATAAGAAGTTCACCCTGAAGAGCATGAAAGAGTTAGCCCGAATGTGTTCGCTCGATGAATTCTCTGGATTCCCAAGAGAAATCCTTAGGATTTGAGAGCCATCGGACTTTCACAAAAAGAACATCTTTATTTCGAAGGCACTCAACCCCCGAAGAAATGATGCGAATAGAATGTTGCTCAAAGGTCAAATCTGGTGAAACTTCAATCCCTACTATAACACCAGGCTCAAGAATAAAAATGGGAAACCTAAAATCATTTCCATAGTTAAAAGACATGGAAAATGTCAAGAATAGCAGAAAGTTGAGCCGGTGCAACGGCGTAGTACAATAACAATACTCCCGAGAAACTGGAAACACGAATAACTCCGAACATCGACGTAGTACAATAATGGTACGTCCAATGAACGGAAACTCAAATAATTCGGAACACCGACGTAGTATAAAAACGGTACGTCCAATGAACCGAACTCCATAAAAGAACATCGGACACTAGTCCATAAAAGAAATGAGGTAAAGCTCAAATAAAAGAAGTATATCAAAACGTCCGATGTTGGAAAGACGATCATTCCATTTGGACATCATCAAAGAAACAACCACTTGTTGTATACGAATAAGCGTATTGGCAACACGATTTCCCTTCTGGGAATAAAAAGAATATCAAGATCATAAGATGCAAGAAACTCAAGCCAATATTAAGTTCCTTATGAGAAAATAAATATTTCAAAGATTTATGATCGAGGTGGATAACAAATTTCTCCGCCAAACACAATGATGCCAAACTCTGAAAGTGAAATCAAAAGCCGCGAGCACTAGGTCATGAGTGGCATACCCAGTCTCGATAGGCTTTAATGGTTTAGAAGCACAAGTGATAGCACGTTCTCTTTTGCAAGATAACGACATCCAAACCAATACAATTAGCATTGGTACAAAAGATAAAATCTTGGTTCCCTTCGGGAATCACAAGAATAAGAATATCGGAAAAGAATTCTTTCAAATAATCTTCTTTCCCGAAAAGCTAAAACTTTCAAAATTACATTTATCTTTATGTAATTATCTTTCTAGAAAAATTTACATTTTTACAAGTCAATATATCGTGTCAAATTGTCTCATCAAAGCGTTTAGGAGATTCCTATCGATAACGTTGATCAGGCGCATCGACCAGAATTCTTAAAGCACTCAATGGGCAATACAATCACAAAACCATCTTCCATATGATAAAAATATCTCTTAGAAGTTTTAAGAATATTCTTTGCTCATTGAAGAACAACATCCAATTATACTTATAAATAAATCTTATGAAAAAGATTTGCAAAATTTTAAATTGCTATTTCCATCCAAAATCAAGAAATACAAAAATGAAGTCATCGAGATACTCATAGAAGACTCGATTTATAAAATGGATGAAATAAGTTGGACAAACTAAATGACATAATAAGTCATTCATAAAAACCGTAACGAGTGCGGAATGCGGTAAGTGGATGCTAACTTCCGCAACTCGTAGCTAAAGAAAACCGGTGGCAAGGTCGAGCTGAAAAGACCTTAACACCTCTCAAAGGATTGCTTAGGTGATAATCCTAAGGCAAGCTCAAAATACCGGAACATCACACAACTATTTAGATGAGAGAAATAACACTTTCCTCATCATGAGGGCTTAAAGAATGAAATGATGCCACCAAAAATTTGAAAACGGAGTCACGAAGAAAAATAGAAATCTGCTTAACGGCTAGGAAATGTCGAAGATGTATAGTCCACACGGGACAAAGGATATGGCTTCATAATACTTAAGCCAATCCTTACAAAAGTCATTTCCGAAGCATAAGTAAAAATTGGCTCGGAAAGAAAAATCACATAAAATAATTTCGACATCAATAAAAGCAAATTGAGTGTTGCGGATCCACCAACCGGATTCGCAATCCTCAAAGAAGTCAACAAGCCCAAAAATGTCTAAAGAAAAGGAATCATCAAGTTCTTTTGCTATAAAATAATGAGAAGAAACCCATATCAAAAAGAACTCGAATAAAATGATCACAAAATAAATGTCATCAAGGATAGAATGGATACCTTGACCAAGAGAAGTGTCACTAGGGGCTTGAACAACATTTAGCTTTCCCTCTCTCTTGTTTGGAAGTTTGGGGCATGAAGATAAAAGATGTCCCGAACCTTTGCAATAACGACAAAAAAACGGTTTCGGACACTCATTTGCATAGTGGTCCGTAGAACCACAATTATAGCATCGTCCACGACTAGAGGTTGGAGACTTTGCTATCGAAGTTTCTTGCTTCCCTTTCTTGTTGGGAGTGGGATTGGGGCCTTTGAACTTAATAGGCCTTTTCATGTTGTTGTTGAAGTTTTGTTTAGCACCCACAACTTCAACATTACTTTCATTATCGGCCTCTTCAAGACGAAGAGCGATATCAATAAGCTGATCGAAAGAAACTTCCAATTTCAGAAGTAATGGCTTTTTGAGATTCTTGTTCAAACCATAAACAAATCTCTGATTTTTCTTCAATGGGGTATTAATGTATTCAACCCCGTATTTAGAAAGAGATTCGAAAGATGCGACATAGTCCGTCACAGATTATTCACCTTGAACAAGGTCGATAAAACACCGGGCCAAAGTTACCTTTTCAGCCTCCGGCACAAATTACAATTCGAATCTTTCCCGGAATTGCTCCCAAGAGAGATCCGCTTCGACGATTTCAGAAATAAGAAGCTCATACCAATCTAATGCTCTTTCTTGGAGCATGCTAGAAGCCACTTGGACTCGGTGGAGATCAACAAGATTCATGCGAGAAAAGATGCGGTCGCATGATCTAAGCCAAGCTTGGATTTCAAAGACACTCTCGGATCCCCGGAATGGCCTTCCACCCAAATCGGTGTAATCTCTACACAAGCGTGCAAAACCGGATCTAGGATGAGTAGGCTCTGGAATGGGTCCGATAGCTTGAGCATTCTTAACAAGATCTAGAAGCTGCTGGGCAGACATAAATACTCCCTCCTGAGGAGTAGCACTGGATTGACCGATGTTGGTATGGCCAGATCTAACCATTTCTCTTCTTTAAGAAAGAAAGAAGAAGAAAAAGTTATTCTCAGAATGAATATCAAACAATCATGATTGATAAAACAAAGAATCATAAAAGAAAATAGGATAGAACGGTACGAAGACCCGAATTAAATCCTATGGCACGATTCCTAAGAAAGACTTAGGACAATGATCCTTGCTAGATTATTCCACATTGTTCCGAAGTTTGGCTCTGATACCAAGCTGTGACGTCCCACTTCTATACCCATGCTAGACAAGGACACTATGAGGTAATGCCGTCGACTAGCACGGAGAATAAGGCCGTTGAGGAGCGACCATCCATATAATTGCTTTGTGCGAGTACCGATATGCCAGATAAAAATATAACTTTTCATCTCAAGAGGAAATCCGACATACCGATACAAACTCAAAGCTACTACACAGTGGCTATATGGACCTCGGAAACAAATATAGAAATAAATATAACACAAATCAGTCATAGACAATTCATATCACAAAGGAGGAAATAGATATGAATATAACACATGAAAGTGTACATCAGAGTAGTGGTCAAATAAGAACCACAATAACATAAAAGAATAGATACAAGTGCTAGCCAAAAGAATATGTATACATCAAGGAGTCTAATCTCAAATGTATACAACAAAAACTACTAAACTAGAGTAGTTAGCCAAAAGTCAGATGATGGTTCCAGATAGGAAGTCAAGAGGAAGCACCTGTAAAATCTCAGTCTGACCCGAGTATTATTTAAGAAGAAAATAATAAACGGATCAGTCTGGCTATAATTATCAGATAAAATGAGATATAGAAAGAGATATAATAATAAAACGTATGATGACCAAAAGTGTCATACTATGACAAGTATACATCAAAAAACACAAAAGTCATACAATATCTCAATAATCTCAAAACACAGGAAAGACCGTCATATTCTTAATTTAGTTCACCAATCCACAATAAATGACATACATATCAATACCAACTGAAAAAGATGGTGAAACATAAATCCCAGAAATCAATAATTAGAAATCCAGAAATCACAAGAAAGAGGATGACCAATCCCAAGCGGGAGCATGAAAACTCACCAACACGTGTATCACAAACAATTCGGAACATTGACGCAGTGCAAACGGTACGTCCTATGAACCGGAAAGCCGAGACATCGATGTAGTACAAACGGTACATCAGATGAATCGAACATTGACGTAGTACAAACGGTATGTCCAATGAATCGAACATTGACGCAGTGCAAATGGTACGTCCAATGAATCGGAAAGCCGAGACATCGATGTAGTACAAACGGTACATCAGATGAATCGAAACACAAAACAATTCAGAACATTGACGCAGTGCAAACGGTACGTCCAATGAACCGGAAAGCCGAGACATCGATGTAGTACAAACGGTACATCAGATGAATCGAAACACATTAAAAGTACATGGGTCGCTAGCCCACAAAGAAATGAGATGAAGCTCAATAAAATGAAGTACAGTCCTCCATGTGGACAAAGAGACATCGCACATTGCTAGTCTAAACCATAAAATGATCATCATCGATCATCAAGAAGTGTCAATTACACTAAGCTAGTAAATATATGAGTTTAGCATCATGTCCCATAACCACTTGCTTAACTTAAATAATTACGAACAAATTGTAGATCTCCACTAGAAAATTGTCACAAGAGATTCAATCGAACAAGTCCAAAAATTAACCGACGAAGTAAACGCAAGCGTTTCATACCACTTGTTTTGCTAAGCCGTTTAATTATATTTTCTCATACGAATGTGGTAAAGGTTTTTATATACTAATAGATTAGAAAACGGTTTTATAAAGGAGCTTTGTATTAAAAATAGAGTTGAAATCATCTTTGTAAAAGAGTTTGAATATTTACTACTAGTATAGAAAACCTTTGTATTTTTAAAGTGACAAATCACAAAAACGATTGTAGAAACAATCAATCATCAAAATTCACATTCGAAGACGTGGATAAAATCCAAGGAAATCGATACTAAATCCATCAAAATGGATATCCACATAAAATCCATAGATAGAAGTCATCAACGTCGGTAAAAGTGATAACGTATAATCGGATTGACAAAACTCGATTAACATTGGAAGTTTTACTCAAAATTAGGCAGATAGGCAAAACTGGGAATTTCCAGATGTCTGAGGGGTTGGTCCAGACGTCTGGATTTAGTCTCTGGAAATATTCCAGAAAACTATCCAGATGTCTGATACCTAAAATCAGACGTCTGAAAGCATTCAGACGTCTGGGGAAAAGTCCAAACGTCTGGATTTGGTTTCTGGAAATGTTCCAGAAAACCAACCAGATGTCTGTAACACAAATCAGACGTCTGACATCATTTCAGATGTCTGGAACAATAGTTCAGACGTCTGAAATTAGTCACTGCCCTTTTTATTTTTCCGCCGTATGTTATTTTTCACCAGGAGGCAAAACCAGACGTCTGGCATTGACCTTCAGACGTCTGAACACCTAATCTGGGCAGAAATTTGCCTAGGCCAAGATGGCCAAAATGTTCTCGAAAGCGATCGAGCAAGCGATGACAACTAAGGATTTACGTCAAGCGACAACCCGGTCTTATAGGCTCTTCGATACACCCTAAACAACATATCCAAACATCCATTGAAGGATTTTCACAAGAATTGGACTTCAAAAACCAAGAAATTAGGATATTCACCAATTCAATCCCAAACAAAAGGAAATGTACATAAATAAGTGTTAGGAATTCATACCCAATCACAAAGATAGATATAGACAAAGATGTGAGATAAAAATCTCACCTTTTACACAAAAACAACGAAGAGGAAGCTATAGAGCAAGGCAAGGACAATCACTCTTCAATTCCAACTCAATAAGCTTAAACCTAAGCTTAAAAGAGAATTATTTCCTAAAGTTAGGTTTAGGAATTTCTGAGATTGAAAGGAGAAAGAGTTGGAGAAGAAGAAGAGGATGCTTACCAATAGCTTCTCTTTGAATTTGGAGCTAGAACTTGATTTGCAAATGGAAACTAGGGCTTGGGAATTCTAATTTCCAATCTTTTCCCCCATTATTCTCTTTAGAGCTAAAAGTATTAGGAAAAGAAAGTGAATGAAGGGAGAGGGGTTCAGTTTGGGGTATTATGTGGACTAGGGGGCTGAACCCAAACCCAAACCCAAAGTGAAATGTCAAAATTCGACCTACTCCAAATATATCGAAGTTTATACTTAAAAGATTGCAAACGACGTTTTGAACTCAATGGAAGTGGTCTCGAGTCCTAATTCGACTGTTTGCAAAAAGTAGCTTTTCGGACATCAATCCGATTAACGATTCTATATTTAAATAAAACATTTAAATATAAAATCGATAAATATGCGGGTTGTTACAAATAGAATTACTCACCTTCTCCCTTGACGAGTACAGACTCCAGACAAAACCGAAGTCGAACTCGCACGAATTGAAGCGGCCGTGGGTGCAACTCGAAGAGACGAACGATCGGCGGAGAAGCGATATCGATCTAATTGCAGTCGGCGCCTTCGATTTTGAAAAGTCCTAAGCTTCAGAGGGGAACGAACGAATGGATGAATTTGAGGCCGCCATTTATTTTCTTTCGTTTTAGGGTTGCGAATTGGAATGGTTGAGGAAGATCGGGTTACAGGTTTTCGAACGAATGCAAATGAAAAGAGGGACTAGTTATACTTCAAACAATACGGCATCAAAATGGATGGGCCGAGGTTCAAATTTGCTAAGCTCAACTACACTTAACCAATTTTCAAAAGAATTTTACCTGATTTAAAATACTCAACAGCAATTAACAATCAATTAATCGTTTAATGACGATTATAAATCAATACGAAATCCCGGGTCGTTACACTTAAAACCCAAGATTCACTATTTTATCCAATTTCCAATAATTTAATTCAATAATTAAATCATCCAATAAATAGTGATATTTGAAATTTCAAGTTAAAAATTAACATTTAAATATTTAAAATCGATTAAATATTCCAATTTCAAATATCCAAAATTCCGGGTCGTTACATTCCTCCCCCCTTAAAAGAATTTCGTCCCCGAAATTTCTAGGTAAGAAGAATGGTCTAATACCCGTTATCTATTTTCCCAAAGCCAAACAGTTTTTAACAACTCCCCAAAATAATCTTTTTATTAAGAACACACTATCCCTCTTACTAACTTTCCAAACTCATCCATAGCTCCCAACCATATTATTTACTCAACCATCCAAATCATAATTTAAAACCAAATTTTAAATTATCAAAATTTTCTCAAAATTTTTCTAACTCTCTAAATTTTTGAAAAATTTCGCCAGCGTCTCCTTTGCGCGGCTAGAACGAAACAACTACAAAACGGCCTATACGGGCCTAAATCTCCAAAAGAAAACAAAAGCCAAGTGGCTAGATCAGAAAATCATCAAATTTCATATGGTAATTTAAACACATACCTTTTTGTTGGGCAATTCAAATTTTATTTCTGAAATCGAAACATCAATTTATCTTTTTCTTTTAATTACCTACACCTCACTTAGCAATAATATCCAATTACGGAATTCAAAATCATTTTATTCATTTCTTTTCAAAATTTTCAATATCTATTTCATTCAAGTCTGTACGATGTACATATATCATCCGTACGCAATATCAAACCCGATCGCTCACTCGATCACAAAACTTCACTTCTGAACTAGTATCGCTCACCCGACTCTCTAGTGCAGACTCAAATCTGGTTTCTTGATCAGAAACCGTCATTCTCCTTGCATAGCCATATACTATGATAGAGAATTTCAGGATCGATCAAAAATTTATATCCAGGGTTCGCCATCGAAAATCAAGTGAAAAATCCCAACTCGGATCGATATAACTATCTCAAAATTCTGTACTCGAATCTGGATCGAATCGTTATGCGAATAAAATACATACTACGTATAAATTTCCAACTGATTACTATCTGTATCAATTTATTTTTATTCACCTTTATTTTGATTTCCATACACCTATTCACAATTATCCTTTTTCACAACTTTACTTAACCTCCATTCAAAAATTAACTTAGTATATTTTCCCAATACCAATTTTACTTAAGAATTTCACCATCCATTTCTTAAGTTCAATATAAATATTTTATACAACTTCTCATATTGATTTCCTCTTTATCCCTTTGGTTTTATATCCATTTTTATTCAATTTGCATTTCAATTCCATTTGAATTCAATTTTCTTCCAAATCTTCAATATTGAATTTTATCAACTACCTCCCAATCATATTTGATCCACCTAATTATTTTAAATTAGTTTCATTTACTAATTTATTTTCAATCAAATCAAATATTGAAATATTTATTTTTCAACCATCTCTTAAACCATATTTAATTCACTACTCACACCATATTTTCCACTTTGATTTTATTTAGTCCAACTCAACTAAATTTTCTATTTCACTTTATTTAGCTCACATAAATATCATATCAATATTGAATTTTTAATTTCCATTTACTTACAAATCAACTTATTTTGTTCATCCACAAATTTATTTCCAACTATTAAATTTTATTTCAATAACTTTTTTTCATTCATTTAGCCTACTTAGGCCAAATTCCTCAAATTTCCTTTATTCATGTTTGATTCCATTTCAATAATCAAATTCCAGATTTTATAAGTTTCAAACTTATTTAAATTCCATAAACACTTTAAACCAACTCCAGAGTTTTAAACAATCTCTTAAGTATTTCAAAATCATTTTTGAAATCAATTATATCCAAAATCCTTTGGTATATCCACTTATTCCTTTTGCATTTCAAAATCAAAACAGTTTTTCCAAACCAAAACTTCAACATTCACAACCTTCAGGTAGCAATTCCTCCGTTGGAACCTCAAAAATGAACATCGATTATGCTGCAGTCATCACCGAAGTTATTTTCCAGCGATCGAAGTGAGTTCAGTGCTTTTACTTCTTTTAAAAAAATGTTCAAATATTTTTAATTCCAAATCTCACCAGATTTCATATCCAATTCAAAAATATTTCCGAATAATATCACTATCATTCCCCCAAAACCTTTGAAAATCATTTTCAAACTCAAAGGGAATTAAATTTTCCCAAATTTTCGAATTTCAAATCCTCTCAATCTATATTCAAATATTACTCTGGAATTTTATTTCAATTATAAATCTCATTTATAACTTATATTTACAAACTCCATTATGTCATATGGGTTAATTTCTTAACTTTGGTTATAACATTATTTTCTTATTTCAATTTCCACCCAAAAATGATAATAATTTAATATTATCACTTCCTAACAACCAAGCAACCACATATATAACTATAATAATTTCTGAAAAATTATTTCTTTCATATATAAAAATAATTTTGGTAAAATTATTTCATTTACCCTATTTAAATAACACTATGTCAAATTGTTCTGTTCAAGTGTTTAGAGATCCCTATCAATAACTTTAATTACTCGTATTGACCATAATCCATAAGCCACTAAACAAATCAATCAACACAATGTAAAACAATTTTTATATACACTAACAAATACTCACTCATATCTATTAATACACTCAAACTCATTCTAGGGTGCTACCGACCCTACTCTAATGAGTAATCCCCACTTGAGCCAAGGTTCTCTCATAACCTTCTACTCTGATACCACAATGTCACGGTTGGTAGGCTTTTCAACCATCCGAACATCGGCCACTTTCCGTCGTGGCACCACACTAGTACCTCGAATTTGCTTTTACGGCCAACCTCTCGACTGCAACCAACCCATCAAGGCCTTATACTACCTCTCAAGGACATGTAGGGGGTAAGAGTGTCCTGCTCGCCAACAAACACGAAATGAGAACCCCCTATCATGTTGTAATAAGGCAAACCTGATCCCGGTCTCTTCGAAAAAACGTTCGCTATTCTTAGTAAACTCGACCCCGGTTCTCTAGGAAATAAACAGACGAAAATAAGATCGAAGGTCACCTCCTAACCGTTAGTGGATGGATTTCCTTATAAACGTCCTAGAAGAACGAAACGAGTTTATACGTACAGTATAACACCTCAAACGGTAACTATACCATATAATTTCCGTACTTCTCCTAGATATTTCCAAAGTTATATTCCGGTCCAGATTTGATAGTCGGTTATTTAACTTTCAAATAAAAAATCAATTCAACCAAATATCTGTTTTCCACTGAAAACACTTAAATCTCCTTTAAATTGAATTTCAAATTCACAAGTCTCTTTATCCAAAATATACATTTCAAAAATATTTAAAATAAGGTTACTTAAATCACTTCATTCAAATAATACTTATGAAATTCTTTAGTAATTCTCCAAGTAGCCAAAAACTACTTTTAAAATAAAAGTTATTTTATAAAATATAAATAATTAGTAATTATCCTTTTAAAATCATAATACTAATTTAACCTTTAAAATAACTAACTACTATAATTAACTTAATCAGTATTTACTTTAACAGTTTTAAAACAACTAAATAATAAATTTTTCTAAAACATTCTTTTAAAACACTTTTAAAACTTCTAATTTATACTTAAAAATCTTTCTTTGAAAATATACTTAACTTCTCAGGAAAATACATTTTCCACTCCAATAAAACCCGTCTAATCATTTATAAATCCTTCTCGATTTAACTCCAATTTAATTTACGTCCCAATCCCGTAAATTTGCTTTCTCACATTTTCTAAAATAAACCACCATTTATTTTTAAAACAATTTACCATCTCCTTATAACTTCCCACCTTGAAATTTAAAAATCCAAATTATCCACCGTTAAATATTCACTTTATTTATAAACCTAGTTTATAAATTTCATAGTCTCATTCTCTTTTTAATCACTGTCTCAAAACACTTAATCGATTTTTAGTCGATTCTCTGAATTAAATTCCCTTTAAAATTTATTTCTCGATTTATAAAAATTTATTCCAAAATCCATTCATTCTAAATTTACTCCTTCATTATGATTAAAAACCTTATTTAAATCTGAAATATCAATTTCATACTTTATTTCAAAATTCTCCTTTCATTTCTCCCAAACCATTTAAATCTTTAATTTAAAAAATAAATCCTTTAATTCTTAAACAATATCGCTTAAGTCCTCAAAATCTTTATTTCCCATTTATTCAAAATCCCTATTTTTCCATACTCGGAATTTATTTAATAGGACTTTCAAAATCAAACCCTTTACCTTTTTTCTAAATTCATTCTTAATTTATCCACTTGGCTATAATATTTTACTTAAAATTTCTCTTTTTATTTCCCTTTAAATATCCAATCTTTATAATTTTGATATCTTAAAATACCAAAATATATTCAGCCAAACCATAGCATTCAATAATTTCAACTTATAATATAATCTTTCACAGATTATCATATCACTGAATATGAGAATAAATTTCAATATTTTTGAGGAATCCAGTTGGATCCCTCCAACTCGTTTTCCCTGCATCCACATACGTTAGCACAAGATAAAAATACCAATCCCACTTCGAGGGGGATATCGCGGTATAAAGTGTCATCCGCTATTATGTGGGGCGCATAGGGTCTCATCCGCTACATAATGCAGGAATACCAATCACTCCAATACACACACACACACACACACACACACACTACTATATATAATATCACCTCCAGACTGATAATAATTATCAATTTCAATCAATCATCCAATAATTTAATTTTAACAAATTTAAATTAACCAGTAATCCAATTTAAGTGAGATTAACTCACTGTTGACCTTTAATTTGCAATCTGATCCAAACCGGCATATCTCTCCATGATTTTAGACCTTGTATAGACATTATATTGTTTATTAATATTTGAAATAATCGTACAATCAATTAGCTTTTTAATAAATTTAATTTAAACAAATTTTCCTTTAATAATTTCTTAGTAACTAAAATAATTAAATAAGTTGATTAAACTAGTAAATCACCATAATCCATTATTTTAAAATAAACTAGTAAGTGAAAATATATATGTATATTTTTATATAGATATGTTTACATTTACATTTTTTTTCTTTTTCTTTGAAACCCATACACTTATAAAAATATTAATTTAGATAGATTCAAAAATCTAATTTATATAAACTCTTCAACATTTAAAGTTCCTATATATTTTTTCAAAATATTTTCTATATATAATTCTTCCTGTTTACCTGTATATAATTAAATTAAAATAGGCATGTGTATATATATTTATATTTATATTATACTTTTCCTTTACTGTATACATATACATACACACACACACATATATATATAAATCTTTAAACTAAAAAAATAAATTGTTTTATATCTTACTGTAGATTAAAATCTTATATATATATATATATATATTTTCTGTTTAAACCATATATTTAATTTCTTTCACCTACATATATATATATATATATATATTTGTTAAATCAGAATTAACTAGAAAAATAAATTCGAACCTAACTGCCAACACATCTCGGCATTGACCTCGCCTTACACGAACCTTCAAACCATCGCGACAGTCGCCACTTGCTCTTGTACGAGCCCTAGTTCGCCATCACCTTTCACTGCTTGACCCCTTACGGCGCCGCCTCGCGTGCCCCACGCGACTCCATTCGCGAGTGCATGCCTCCCCTACAGCCGAAGTCGTCGACCCTCATGAACTCGAGAACATCGCGATTCATCTATCGAAACTCTGGCCGCACTTCCACGCGATCCACCTAGCTCACTCGCACAACATTTGGATTCGAATCGATTGGCAGGAAGAAGGATTTGGAAGAGGGTAAATGTCATTTTAAATTGAACTAGGAGGAAATGCGACGAGATTTCCTTTCTGATGTTTTCTTTTTTTTTCGAATTTGATTTAACTGAAAGGAGGAAGAATTTGTTTGGCTATGGTTTAAATCTCTGCAACAGGGAAGAAAAAGAAGTGAGGAAGGCCGATCCTTTACCTTGCAGGAAAACACATATTTATATTTGAGATGTTTTACTTTATTTTGTTTTTGAATTGATTTGTTTTGCATTTTTTTTCTCTTTTTTTCTTTGTCTGGTTCAAAAAGGGAAAGTGTGTTAGAATGGGTTAAGGTCAGATCCTAGGTGGCTGGGAAAAGACATAAAGCAATTTGATGTGAATATAGTAAATCAATGTGTATATATATACACACTCAAAATTTTAAATTTTCTCGAGTCCGCAGCTTAAATTTTTTATATCCTATCGAGGCGTGCCGCTAGGCGTTTGTAATGTTATACCCCTATTCCGAACGCAATGGAAAAGGTTCCGAGTCCTAACTCGATCGTATGGAGAAGATAGCTTTTTGGATCTAGTGTTTTATTGAATTTTCGATATAAATTTCAGCGCGTTTATATACCGTATGGCCACATGACAACTCCAAACGCTACAAAATTTGAAATCCGATAATAATACACTATTACGGATCCAATGGAACTGGTTTCGTCAAATTCCGAGACTGTGCCCTGGAAGGCTATTTTTAAATGTTAATTTAAACGATATATTTTCAAAACTGAACAAATTACTTCCAAATTCAACTTTAAAGCTTTTATTATCTTCAGTATTATCAATATAAATTTTATAAGCCTTTAAATTATTTTTAACAAGCTTAAAACCCAAGATTCACTATTTTAACCAATTTCCAATAATTTATTTCAATAATTAAATCATCCAATAAATAGTGATATTTGAAATTTCAAGTTAAAAATTAACATTTAAATATTTAAAATCGATTAAATATTCCAATTTCAAATATCCAAAATTCCGGGTCGTTACAATTTAACCCTTAAGTCTGATTGGATTTCTTTAATATTCCACCTTTAGTTTATACATTCATACCATATAAGTTTTATTGTTATATAATTTTTATAATTCATACTACTTATATAATAGTCTTACGTATAATATTATATTAATTAAATCTTATATTTAATTAATTTTAATCAGTTAACTCTTTGATTAGTTTTATATTAGTATTCCAAAACAACTTTATATTGGACATGTCTATTATAACCTTTATGTATATAATATAAGCTTTATAGTAATTCATATATATCACACACACACTGTAACGACCCGCTATTTTGGACCATTCACATCCGCACATGTCGGACTTGAATAATTCAAAATACCGAATTGTTAATTTAAAATTTGGCAAAACTGAACATATACAGTAAATAAATAATCACAGATCACAGACACAGAGTAATAAGTGCAGCGGAAAGAAAAGATAGTAGTTCATGAAGCTATTATATACATATCAGAGTTAAATAAGGTACAACAGATGTCTCGAATACAATAATCAAATACAATATCAGAATACATCACTGGAATCAACTGAATATCTGAAAGCTGGATAGATAGCTGGATCTCCAAGCGAAGCTCCAACTCCAAGGGTGAGTCTCGAATACTAGTACACTCAGTCTGACCCAAGCGTAAAGAAAAACACAAAACACTCGAGTCAGGATTAACATTCTTATATCAATAAATCCAACTCAAGTGAAATAGCAATTGAAATACAAGTAACTCAAAGGATGTTTGGAATAACCATCCTTTAAGGATCCGTTAAACTATCTACTATGTAGTAGTGTACGGTAAATAGATAATGCCTATCAGTAATATAAAGTATCAAGATAGTGTTAAGGCGTTACCATTATCCCCCTCAACACATTTTTATATAAGCGTCATAGACTATACAGCACTGTAAACTCCACCATTAACTAGTGGGATATCAGGGAGTACTCCATAGGTATAACACAAAACAAATCGTAGTGGTCGCGTATATAGGGATACAAGTATGACAAGGCACATGAGGCAATACCCAAGGTAGTGAAACTACCGTTTGCCTAATCCGGACTGGTGAGAATGCATTGCCGCAGCGACCGCAACACCGCGAAACAACACTCCTAAAATCAAGGGTGCACCAATCGACAACAAGTAATGAGTAGTTTTCGAAGAAGTGTGTTCGCTCGAGGTAGCTAACCCCCATTTGGCCCGGCACGGCTCCTGTTTTAGTCATTTCCAATTTGACACAAGTGTCAAGGCTATCCATTATCGTTCTCTTTCTTCAGTCATCACGTACATCATTCCAACCACTTCATTCTGGATCACACTCCATGTACAGTTATTAAAGTGGTTTTCGGTTTAGACAGTGAGTATGTCCCTAACCGATTCCGGTCTCTTTAATAACTTTCGTAATTATTACACCGATTGGTCGTTAATATATTTCAAAACCGAATCAATTTCAATTTCAATTAGAATTCGAAAATCAACATTTCATTTCTCTTTCTAAATCAATTTCCACAATTTACGTTTCAAAACTTCCAAATCATAATTTCAAAATCTTATAATTCAATTTCAATTCCTATTTAAACAATTCAAATATTGATTCAAGTTCATATATAAGTTTCATTCCGAAATCATTTAAATTTATTTAATTCAACATTCAAATCAATTTAACTTCATTTATCGATTTCATTCAATATTCGTTAAGTAAATTTATCATTCAAACAATTTCTATTTAATTTTCAATTCACTAAATCAATTGCTTAAGTCAACTTCATTGTATCAAAACTTACAAATTTGAATCAAATTAAATTCATCAAATCAATTCTTCAATTACAAGTCTTACATTAATTTCAATAAATCACATTCTATTTCTTGTTAAAGAAAATTCAATTTCACTTATTTATTTACTCAGTTACACATTTCAAAACTCAATTAATAAAGAAACTAAATTTCACTTATTCAAGAAGTTCAATTCCACTTATTAAAGAATTCAATTTATTTAATTATTAAATAATTCAATCTTATTTAATTATTAAATAATTTCAAAACTTAATTATTAAATAATTTCAAAACTTAAAACAACGTTCTCTCATCATCAACTATGTTAATATTTTGATTCAGATTATTAAATATTAACATTTCCTTTCATTAAAATTCAAATTCCAACTTCATTTCAAATCTTATTATTTATTCAAATCAAATCTTTATTTCATTATTAAATCAAATCATTGACCAATCAAGTTTTATTTAATTCTCTATCCTAAGTCAAGTTCATTTGGGTATTTATCATTTCAACCCGATTCCAATTCAATTAAAAAATCAGAGCATAACAAAAGGGAACTTGCAGTGTGATAACTGGGATGGTGTCAAAGTAAATAAATAGCAATAACAACAATCAATAACAATCCAATAGTTAATTCAAATAATCCCGCAATAATCGTATTAATTCACATTGTTGTTTGTGCAAATTAATATAATTATTTCTAGAATCTACACTATCATTTCATGTAGATTAAAGATTATTACATTAATATTTAACGGTTCTTCACTTGATATCAATTATTCAATTCCATACTACATAAATTTTCCAACATACATTAAATGGTTCAAGGTGTATTTAACCAAATTCTACGTGTCAACTAGTTTAACATTTAAAGGGGGTCATATTATACAAAATTTAACTAATCAAATTCAACATATAGATTCAATTTAAATGGTTAACTATCATATATCAATTCAATTGCATATTATTTATCACTTTAACATTAACAATTTAACGTCCAATATAAACATCAACAATCAATCAATTATCAACCAAACTGTATTATCATTGCATAAATGACAGATAATGGTGTCAGATGTCATAGGTGAACAGATATAGGTAATAGCATATACAACAGTGTAAATAACTAATAGCAGCATATTTCAATTTGTCATTTCAATTGAGATCAAATTTAATAAATAAAAGAACGTTAATCGTGAGTGATTGCTCACCATTCGAGGCTAGAGAGATAAAAGAGAATGAGATGAGTCATGAATCCAAGCACGAATTCCAAAACGAAGCTAAATTGGTACGAATTTTTGACGACAAAGCTGATAAAAAGGAATTGATAAAGCTAGTCAGATCAGCTTGATATAAACTAAACCGAAATATGTTTTATATACATATATATATATATATAAATATATTTCAAAATCAATTTTAAAACATATATTCAGACATATATATGAAAACCAAACTCATATCTACTTATCTACAAAAACTAATATATAAATATGCACATTATCCTTTAAACTAATACATATCTTTAAATGTTGCCAAAACATATATTAACTGTTTAAAACTGTAAGTAATTAAAGGATAAAATGAAGTAATCGACATATAACAGTTCACAAATAAAGAAAGAAGAGCTGCTACTTACATTTATATATCATCATACTTTACTAATATAATATGTACATATATATGAACAGTCAGACAAAAATCACCATTCAAACTCACAAATTTCTTATGTATATACGACAATCGATCTAAAAACTATATAAAACAAATGCAACATATGTATATATACCAACACCTATTATATTTAAAAATCAATAACCTAACACAATTTGGCTTTTGAAATACTTACCCTGTTTTGTACATGTATAGTATGACAACTCATTAATGCAAAAGGGACAGTTGCTGTACATTTGTATGTGTCTATAACTATTAACATACACATATTGCTTTTGAAAATAATTGCCTAGCCTAGTATATAGGAATATAGCTAGTATTTTATATCTTGTAAACTTTAAATATGAAGCCTGTCCTTTATTTTGTTGAGGCTAGCTGTGCACGTTGATGTTTGTAATAGCAACTCATATAAACCAAACCATACAACTCCTACACCTTCATATATAACAAAGCCTAAAATAGTATGCTGACACATGCGAATATATACAGACTTATATAAACATGTGATTTATACTTAAACAATAACATATTTGAAAACACTAAATATAATACGTATAACTTTTATAACTTTAAATCAAATGTATATATGCTTGTAACTAGTTATTCATAAAATACAAAAATTCAACATATCATATATTAAATGCATATATATAAACTGGACAAAGATATGAAATAAAACTTATATATAGGTAGACCTGTAATATTTAAAACTCTTAGCAAAATCTAAATATACATAACCTATAAATCAAAAAAAATAAAAATAAAAAATAAGAAAGAGTATAACAAAGATACATATGTGATAGAGTATATAGAATGACTAACAGAGAACAAGGAAATTCTAGCAAGCACGGCAGGGCAGTGGTTACTACACTCGGGCGGAGCACGGAGGTTGTTGCCTCGGCGGTGGCTCGGAAATGTTTAGCTGAGGGATGGGTTGCTGGAAATGAATGGGCAAGACCGAGAAAATGACAGGCCGAGGACGTGGATGTCATGCGGCTGCGGGTTAGGAGATGCTAGCGTGTTGAGCGATGGTGGGAAGGAAGCAGGATCTGGTGTAGGCCGGTTGTGTACGGGTTCATGAGATTCAGGCGGTGGTGAACAACTAGAAGTAGAGGCGAAGGAGAGAGGTGATTGCATGGGAAAAACCGCCGAGGCTGTTGCGTGTGAGGATTTCCAAGGTGGCTGGAGGCGGAGTTCGGGTGGCTGCGGCACTTGCATGAATCTAGTGATGGAAATGGTGAAGGCGCGTGAGTTAAAGGGCAAGGGTGATGCTCGAGTTAAGCAAGATTTTCCGTCGAGCAAGGTGAAGCACAGCAAGGAGTATGATTTACATTTTGTAGCAAAGAAGAAGATGAGAACAACTTATCTTGAAAAAAAAACGAATGGATTCCCGAAGCAAATATGGCTGACATGCAATCAATACGTGAAAAGTTGAAGATATTAATGTTGATAGCTATTGGTTGTTCAGTAGGAAATGAAAGGTGTAGAAAACTAAAAGACACAACTAGCTACTGATACGGTAACCGTTAATGCGGATTGCTGTGAACAGGGCTTCCAAGCATAGAATTGAATATACCGTGGTGATCAGCATGACGATACGATCACAACGGTATACAATTATCAGTGGTACGATTGAATTATAAAAATTCGAATTTTCTACTAGCGGAAAATGCAGCAAAAACGCAGGAAATTTAGATTGACGGAGTTAAAGAAGTCCGAATTTTGAAAAACAAAAAATGTCGTCTCGCTCAGAAGATGATTTAGAATTTTTCTATGTGAAAATATTTAGGTTTCGAAAACATTTTATTTTCATCGCTTTTTAACTGATTAAATTGAAGTAAATTTACGCGCGAAATAAACTGGTAAATTTTCCAGTTGCTATGTTTAACTAGACGCATTCCAAATATCAAATTTATATTTCAAAATTTTATCGTTTAAAATTTCGCAAAATTTCAATTAATAACGTTATTAAAACAGTTAAAATTTATGGGTCGTTACACACACACACATGTTATAGCCTTTACAGTATAATACATACATTTTATATATGTGTAATTTTATTTGATTAATTAACCTTTAATTTATTCATTAAATAATCTTTAATTAATTAATTTAATTATCAATTTTAATTAAATTATATTAATTTCGAAAATTTATCTTATATACATACGTGCATACTTATGTTATTTAAATACTTTAAAATAACATAAAATATCTATATATAATATATGCATATAAGTATTAATTAGTTTACTCATTTAATTAATTTATTTTATAAATCTTATTAATAAATTTTAAATTTTGAAATTAATAATTAAATATTTTCAAACATTATGAAATTTTCATTATCTTTTCAAACATTTTGAAAATTTATGTTATATTACAACCTTTTATAATTAACATGTTTTTATTTAAAATTTAAAATTTTGTCTTAATTTTCAAAAGTATTTTGAAAATTAGCCAATGCCCTATTCAAATCGGGCCTTTTCTATTAGGGGCAACTTTTAGGCTCACTTCACCTTTCAAGTTAGGCTGGTAACCAGGTAGGATAGAGTACTTGATTATCTAATTCCAATCCTATATATTACCTTTCTAGACACCGTACTAAATGGGTAAGCTTAATTAGTTAGCCATTACATGACTAATTTAGACCGCAAGGCTATTGGGCTCTGATACCATTGTCGGAATTAGGCCATCCCGTTAAAGGGTAAATTTCAAAAAAGTTCTTTTTGTATCTATTGGGCCTATAAAGTCTAAAATGATTTTCGATCCAATCTAAAAGGTGTTTCAAAATAAAATCCTTAATTTTAGTTGATTAGTTTGAAAGAGTTTGAATTTGACATAAAATTAAATGAATGAGTGCATCGAATACATCCATGTATGTAGCAGTTACTCATTGAAATTAATTTTAAGAAGGAAACCTTTTGTTTCCTTCTCTAATACTAATGCAATTAATTAAGGGAATAAACGTCATTAATCAGAGAGAGAGAGAAATGATTCATTTCTCTATCTCTCTCCGAATAGATTGATAACTTGTTAAAAAAACATTTTAACAATTCAATTAAATGTTTTTAGGAATGCATCAACATACATTTAAATATATGACAACGTAAATGAACTAATATAATCATGTGTAAACACACACACACACACATCTAGATATTGGGATTTATATCTATCGCGTGTGTACTTATATATACATATTACATTCTCGTATGCATATTAGAAATATAAATGTCAAAGTATATACATATGTTTGAGTATACTACAATATATGTATATGGTTTGTATACACATATTGACAGTATCACACACGCACACGCACACCTATATAAATATAAAACCTTTGTTGCCACTTATATTTTATATTTACATAAATAAAACATATGAAAAATAATTCACATACAGAGACAATTAATGTAAGAGTAAATTAGAAGAGTGAAAATGGAAAAGTAATTTATGTTGCAATAAAATCAAATAAAATCTAAGTGAAAGGAAAATAATCAATTGTAATTCTTCTTTACCCTTTTGCAATCACCAATTAAATAACTAATTTTATACCATATGAGATTTCAAACCTAATTAATTTATTGACCCTAACGATATAATTGGATCTGAAACATAAGTTAATGTTTATACCTAAACATATATTTAATGAACTAAAATTTAATTTTGAAACATGAAACTGAATTAATTAGAAACAAATCAACCAATTGAAATTTAGTTTAATATAGGTTTACAGTTCAAGGTATGAATAAGACTTGATTAATTTTTATACACACACGCAGAGACACACATATATATAATTTTATAATTTTATATATTAAAATTTGATCCATGATTCAAAAGGAACGAGTGTGGCAACAAGAGTAATTTATTAAAACAAAGAAGACATACAACAACATACAATGGTATAACAAAATGATGATTTGTTTCATAAATTATTTGGTTAGACGAATTATTAAGCAATTATAAAAGGATTTAACAAACCAATTCCAAAACAATTAATTATTTTTGATCCAATTAAATCATCAACATTCAAAAAAATATACAAATAGAATTCACAGTCAATCACAATACATAGAATAATTTTAAAATTAATTTTAATAAGTGGCTACAGTTTACATATATGTAAAAAGTTTATTTTAAACATCATGAATGAATTATAAACTTACTTGATAAACCTTGCCCTTCATTACACATTGATTTTTGACTTCTCCTTATATTTCAATTAAATAAGCATCCCACCTCACAAGAGAATGACGAACCACCTTTCGTTAATTTAATTTGATGTTGATTTGAATTTGTTTTGATATTTCTTTTGGAAGAAGGTTCAGCCATCAATGAATGATAGAGAAGAGGAAGAAAAAAGCTACAATTGTTCCCTAAAATAAAAATGGGGAGATTTTGTTTATAATAGAATTGAAGGAACCTTTCCCATTCTCTAATCAAAACTTCCTTCTTTAATTCCTCTTTAAATTTCAATCAATTCAATTAATTGATTTCCTCTACTCACCATTAAAAGGCTAGTCCAAGCACATTCTTAATGTGCAAATTTTCCAAATAAAGGCAAGAAAACTTCTACGTAATTATTTTATTGTTTAAACCTTGTTTAAAATTATGTGCATATCAATATTTGCAAATATAAATTTTATATATGCATTTAAATAATTATCAACAACATTCAAAATAGCAAATTAATTAATAATAACGAACATTTCATATATATTAATTAATTTAATTGGTTTATAACATTTTACAAATTAATTAAATTGTGTGGTTTTCGAAGACATCACAAATATGGTAATGAGAATAAGAGGTGTGAATTTGATTAGCGATTAATATTGAACAATTCAAATACAATGTTCATACATCACCTTAGCTAGTGATGTGACAGTTTGGTTGAATTCATTATTTACAGGTCTTTTTAGTAAAATCAAATTTCACAAACACTTAAGCAAAGCCTTTAAGTGATAATTATTTATACCAATTTTCTTCGTCAAAACTATATCACTGTGGACTTATGGAAGTTGGTAATCGTCAAAATTCCAATATTGTTCATATTTTACTTTATTTATCAGTATACAAAGTCCTTGGTTCAATAATAATAATAAATATTAACTGAAATGCTCTTCCAAATACTTCAACTTTGAGTTGGCATAAATTGACCATGATACTAACCTCATATAACAGAGGAGACAAATCCTATTTTGAGTAGTGTTTCACTTCCAATGTTTTCACTCGATCCAGCTATAGTCGTTCGATGTAACTATAATCAAAGTGGATCTTCCATATTGAAGATCAACAGTATTCTTAAGTCGAGAGAATTACTTAAGTTAGTCATATCAATATTTTCTGTTTGACCTTAGTTATATTAACCAACAGAAAACCATCGAGTGAGTCATTCCATAGTTATCAAATAAATATCGGTACGTAACCTCTTGGTGCCCCCAACAGCCATTAGTAATACACTGCCCAACATTTGAAGAGTTTACATACTCTAATCTCAACAGATATATTTATATCCAGTCTCAATACATCTTGACTAGGAATATTTAAAATGGTATATTTATTTTTATTATGATGAATACCTCATGGTTACAACATTTTGTAACTATTATCACAAAACATACCATTTATACATTTAATTAAATTAATTAATTAATATATAACATATAGATATGTAACAATTACATAATTGCCTTTATGGCATACCCCTAAATCTACCAATATTTGCTATACCCATATTCACTAGTCATATATATATATGACACCAATTTGACAATTTTAATACCTTTACAAGTATCACGATGAAGAAGATATAAAGTCATGGCACATAAAAAAACATTACCATGGCAAGTCAAGAGATTTACTTATTTACTCGAATCTTCTAAATTTGAATCTTTAACATCTCCTCACAAGCCTAAATCCTCAAAATTTGAATCTCCAACAACTTCAACATCTGAAACTTCAGAATATCCTGAATCAGAACAAGATGTTTTTCTTTCATCCTTCAAAAGAAAACAACCACTTAGAAGAAGAAGCACTATAAAAACACCTGCAAATAAATAAAAAATAGAAGCGCCAAAGGATAGTTTAGAAGTTATAGAAGTAGTTTAAAGTTATTCCATATATTGTTGGAAAATTTACTAAAAGAAAAGCTACTTCTAGAAAAGCATGTAACATTATTAAAGCAAACTCTGTTCTTCAACCTTATCAATCCATTTTTGGAAGGTGCTATAACAATCGAAGACATATCAAAAGAATTAGCTCATATGGATATGAACATATACTCTTTTTCTTGTTTTTATTTCACATCTCATTTGAAGGAATCTGATATGAACTCTGAAATAAAAGCATTCAAATAAAAATATTTTCTGTAATTCAAAGATGATCAAAGCAAAGGATATTGAAATAAGCATTTAGATAGCTGTGAAAAGCCAAAAAACAGATAATACAATCGATGTTGTGAGGTTGCTGATTATATTTTTGATTTCGACATACTTGTTCTCCAATGCAAACTCTCCATTTCTTTGGTGCTACTACAATATGTTTATAAATTGAAGCAAATGAAAATTGTTTCATGACCAACAACAATAGGAAAATCTTTGATGGATCAACTGATAAAAAATAAAGAGAGTCCAAGAAAAATATGCACATGCTTAACCCTGCTTTTGGTAAACTCTAATAACTCATTTTATCATCTATAATTTCTATTATAAACAAAACTAACATCTAATATCTCTACGTGCAGTATTGGTTCTACGATATTACAAAAATAATTGCTCCAAAAATAATTTATCAACAAAACGAACCGACTTTTGCAAAATGGACACTATAAGAAGTTACTCCAAGCAAAGTTAAGTAATTTCTTATCAAAAGGATAAAAGTAGTAACAATTCCACTGAAATTCTGTTATAAAAAGTGAATAACAAATATTTGCCAAGCTGGTATTTGACAACTTAAAAATTAGATTTTTAAATAGTTTCAAAACAAATATTTCTCAATCGGGTTTTTAATTATGACAAAATGTTTCTACTAATTTGTAAAGAAAAGAAGAAAAACAAAGAAAGACAAAAGATTTAAAATCTACCAGAGCTGCATCAGCTAAAGAAAAATCTTCAATCGTCGATCAAAAATATGAAAAAATCAACAAATAACCGAAGGACGTAAAATTGGGAATAAAGTAGTTGAAAAAAGTGAATGCCGCTCTAAAAAAAGAAAAAAGCTAATGAAAAAGAAAATGAAAATTTGAATAAAATGGAGAAAAAAGAAGAAGATGATGAAGATCAAGTAACTGAAATAAATAAAGAAGCCGAAAAAGAAGAAATTAATTTCGATAAAGAAGTAACAATTAAAAATGATGATGATGAGGATTATGATGCTGAAAGCGATGAAGCTGAAAATGATGATGAACACGATGATGATCAACTTAATAATGATGAAATAAATGATGCTGATACTAATAATGATGATGAAAGAAATGACGCTGATGATGGTGGTGCTAATTAAAATGAAGGTAAAGATGTTGATGATATTGAAGATGTGAATGTGGCGACCCAACTTTTCGACCCTCGAAAATTGACATTAAAACATTCACTGTAAAGCATGCCGAACAATCAAGTGTCGGAAAGACAGATTGTTAGGTGAATAGAAAGAAGGTAGAAGAAAGAAGAAACTAAACAAATACAGAATCTCATAGCGGATTGAATAATATATAATATTAACAACTCTTTACACAAATCAAACTGTAGTATACATACCTCAAATCAGAGTACACAAATCAATAATTATCAGCCTGGACAGTTATAATAGCCAGTCCTCACAATTGCTGAAAATTTCAAAAAACACTACAGCGGAATAAAAAAGTACGAGAATACGTCTCAGTCTCCAGCTCGTCTCCTGAGCTCCAAAGCAATCCAAATCTATATCTGTAATATGCTCGGTTTGACCCGAGTATTATTATAAAATAACAACACACGGATTAGTCTGGTAAACTAGCGTGAGAAAACACACTCAATTTGATTTCTAAAGTTATAGAAAAAAACTTTTCAAAATAAAGATATCGTAAGACCACGTCGCACATAAACACGGTCGGGTTTTTACCTTACGGTAACAAAAACATTTTTATAGAAAATAAAGTGATATTATAATAATGTCTAAGGGTCAAAATAATAATAATCAAGTAGCTGTGATGCTCGTGCTGTGTACATCACAACAATACTAGTATAAAATCAAAACTCGATAAGGCTCGTTCGTTAATTATGTAGGATTCCACGAATGTGCCCTCTGTACTTCAAGAACGGTCCTCCTGCACAAGGATCAGAGTTATCCTTCCGAAGCATCATACCCGTCTAGCTGGGGTATTATAGGAAAAACATAACTGGTCTTGCTAAGATCGAGTGCATCGCTCCAACATGCCAAAATGAACTGAAGGTATCGGTATTGCTAGAAAAAGGAGCCGAGTATACCCTATGGGTTTGCCAACCCTAATGGCCATGCCTCTTATATTTGGTTTTGGTCATTTTCACCAATGAGGCTACGTCCGGCGTTCCAGCTTACGCACTGCTCCAATATTGATCGTGGAATCCCATATGGATTCCCACACCATAATGGCCTTGGAATCACTTACAAATTCCCGCATCTCAAATAGATCTTGGAAATCAGACATGGATTCCCATACCCAACAGTCTCGTAACCACACATGGATTCCAACATCTCAATATAACACGAAACTCCTCCATAGAACCGTATATGGTTTTTGGAGTGGTAACGGTTTCCGAGTCATCTCTTACGAGTACACTTTCCCGCTTCCCGGGCGCTCCATAAACCATTCGTCGATTTTTTGGAATGCTCAAGACCGGTACTTTAGAAAATAATCCGACAATACATAAGAGCGGGGATCACCCCCTAACCGTTTAAGTGGATGAATCTCCTTATCATTTAACCTAGAAGAAAAATGAGTTTATACGTACAGTATAGCACCTCAAACGGTAACTGTACCATATAATTTTCGCATTTCTCCTAGATATTTCTAGAGTTAAAATCCTTCGGGGTTAAGTAGGGAATATTTCCGTACCACTAAAATTAAGAAGGATTACATATTTGGGCCAAGATTTGATAGTCGTTTATTTAACTATCAAATAAACAAACATTCAACCATAGATCACATTTCCCACTGAAATTACTAAGCCTCATTTAATTTGATTTCGACAAATAGAATCTCCTTATTAAAACATTCATATACTTATTTCATCGGAATAAGTATATTCACAAATCATTCCTTTCAAATACTTGAAAACTATATTATAAAAATAGATATGAAAGGGCCATTCGGTATCGACCATGGATCGCAGCTCGATGGTTGCGTCTCTATCCCAGAAAAACCAAACTTAACTTAAGCAATCTCTGCCTCCCGATTTCCGCCATGCAATCAACCATAGATCGCAGTTTGCACAATGATGACGTCACTATCCTAGCAAAAACATCCCAAACTATAGGCAATCTCTGCCCTCGAATTATGCTACGAAAATATACCATTACTTCCCAAAAATTTCTTTATTACAAAAATATTTCCGAATCTATTTATAAAAATTCTTTATAAATTTCAAAGTTTAATTTGGAGAAATATTCTTTTATAAATTTAAACCATTTGTAATCTCCCTTTCCAAATTTCAAACCACCTTCACATTTATAAACAATTTATTACATAATTATAACGTCACAAAAACATCTTAACCATTTTTCATAATATAAAAATACTTTTAAAACATTTATTAATAATAAAATCATTTAACCATTTACAATTTAAAATTTAATAAAATAACTAAATCAACCTTTAAATAAAATTAATCAACTTTTGAACTGTATTATTACCGAAATAATTTTCTTGTTCTAAATAACAAATTATAATAAATAATTTATTATCTTTAAACAAAATCAATTAAACATTAAATTTTAAAACATAATTAATTTTACTAAATAAATGATTTTACAAAACATTTGTAAATAAAAATAAAAATAAAACAAATTTTATAATAATTATTAATTAAATCTTTACTTCAAATTATAAAATTTGAAGTTAAATAGAAACCATAACCTTCCAAATTCAGAAAGAGGCTTAACGATCACAATGGTACTTAATAAGCTACCATTCAATTTCAATTTAACTTTACAAGTTAAATTACATGCATTCTCATAATAACAGGCATATATCTAACTCAATCCATAATTAATAATCAATTGTTAACATATCAATTATTCAGTGTAAATCCACTAGCACTTAAAATAATGTCCAAATTAATCTAATAGAAGAACGAGAATTTATTCTACTAACCAAGGTCATTCACACTAAAACTCCTCAATTTATTATTCAACGGTGTTTATTTGGCCAAATAGGTAACACCAATATATTTCAATTCAATTTACGTTATAATTCAACAACGTAATTTTTAAACAATCCATTTATCAATTCCACACGTACATGATTCAATACGGGAAATAAGCTTAAAAATAAACATAAACAGTTTAATAGCAATTCGAGATGCTATATCGTGATCCTAGATCCGGTTCAACCAATCTAATAACATTTTAAGATGCTATATCGTCATCTTAAATTAATTTCAACAATCACCAATTTTAACAACCCAAACAAGTAGAAATAAATTTTATTTACCATAACAATATACTGATTAAACAAATGAGTGAGTTTAACTCACCTTGAGTTTTCAATTTTCCAAACAATCCAATTTTATATTATATCGAACGACGTTCGATTTAATCTAAAATTTTAGCTATTTCCAATCATCTCCAAATCAATTCCATAATGTAGTGCTCGTCGCCACGATTCCATCGCCACTTGTTTCATCTCAATCGGACCTCGTAAGTGAAAGATATGCATTTTGAAAGATATACGATTTACATAAACAGATTTACAAAGTTTTTTTACCATCAGAAAATCTGGGCCGTCCATCCCAAAATGATCTGATCTGGCCACACTCTCTTCCCTCTCTATCCACGAATGAAGCTGTTAGCCGAAACCCAAAACCAACGTTCAACTTCTTCATCGCCGCTCCCACCTCGATCCACCAGAGATCAATCAGACACCATCAAATCAAAGCCCTACGCCTGTTGCACCACCGCCTGAAGCCATGTGAAGCTCGACGCTCCCCTTTCCCTCAAAAAACGCGAACAACGGCAGACCATCGTGGTCGATTTCTAGCCATCATGTCGAACTGCAGGCGATCTCCATCGTTGGATGTGAAGAGGTCGATGTGCTCTACAACTTTCGTGTAGAAGCCAAAGCGTATAAGTGCAAGGATCATGTGAAATCGAGGGAGAAAGAGCAGTGTCTTTCAGCCATTGAAGTATGGGTGGCGGCTGGAGATAGATAGCTAGGGTTATGGCTGAATACGCGTATATATAGGTGTATATACATATTATATTATTTTTTAATTGTTCACGTACTTTTTCGGACGAACTCCAAATGAAGCGTGCCGCCTAGTGTTTATAATATTATACCCTTATTCCGAACACAATGGAATGTATATCAGGAGCCAATTCCATCGTATTTGGAAGATAGGTTTTCGAATTGAATTATTTTAATTAAATTTACTTAAATAAATTTCTATGCGTTTCAGCTTCGCACAACCAAACGGTAACTCCAAACGCTATGTAAATTTAAATCAGATAATAATACACTATTACAGATCTAATGGAACTAGTTTCATCGAATTTCGAGATTGTGCCCCGGATTGCTATTTTAACGCATCGATTAAATCGAGCGATTTCCAAAATCGACGAAATCACTTGAAAAACTTACCAACTCAATTATAATTCAAATAGAATTTATATCCATATTAGAAACCATTTCGATTCACATCAAGTCACAAATTCAATCATTTACACTATTCCAAATATTTCACAATTTTTGTATTACGATAAATCGCTGTATTTGAAATTTAAATTAAATTCACCAATTCAACCAAAATCTCCATATTCAAAATCAACTAATATTTCAAATTCAACATTTAAAAATAAATTAAACGTTCAAAACTAAACAACCAAAATTCGGGTCGTTACATTCCTCCCCTCTTAAAAGAACTTCGTCCCCAAAATTGCTAAGGTAGGAAAATGCTCCAACCCATTTCTTTTCAAAACCCATTTGGTTAAAATTTTGTTATTATCATTTCCTAAGTCTTTTAGTTCCCCCGAAATCCACTAATTCCTATTTATTCATCAAATTCCATTATTTCAAACTATAATTTCGAATCAATCTTAGTTAACAAAAAATTTCCAATTTTTTTTACAGAGTCTCCCCTGTACGGAGAGCCTTTTACAATATCACAAATATGACAAATATAATATACATTGACCCACAAGGTCGAAAACACAATATATATATCAATATTTTATCTCATTTTCGCTTTTAATGCGTAAGCGTATCTTATATTAGCGTTATTAAGCGAGTTCGCTTAATTTATATGAAATTACGCAACCCAAAATCTATCCAAACAGCATCTCTGTATCTGTACTTTCTCAAAATAAGCACATAAGTTCCATAACCGTGAAATTTTCATAAACATTCCATTCCTTTAACGAATTTAAACACATGTTTTTCATAAAAGAAATATATTATAACATGTATATTTCGAATGCGTAAACAAGTACAAGGTTCAAACATTCAATTGTCCTTTCCAATCAATGTATATTCAATTTTATTCAATTTCAAATTGATTCAGAATCAATTCATTTGCATTCCATTCATACCCACATTCATTATATTCAAATCCATTTTATTAATCTCGAAGTCATTTTATGTAAATCGATTCTCGAACAATTCAGCTCAGGTTCATGCACTTGCATTCAGGTTAATTTCACTTCCAACTTATATTACATCTTTTCCATTCACTTTCATTTAATTCAGATAGTGTTATTCACTTCATTTTATAGTGAACGACATTTCATCCCATGCTAATATAAACCATTTCATAAAATTATTTCTAAGGTTTATTATAAACATTTCATGCCGCTACTTAAGTTCATATTCAGCTTCATAACTTAAGTTCATACCCATTCTTAAATATACATATCATTTTCCTAACTTCACAAATCATTTAAATGGAAATACCAGAATTCAATCACCTGGTTTTATTTCAAAACATTTTGAAATCATAAATATACATATATCCACTTTGTATATTAAATTATACTTTCGGAATTTTTAAAACAACTTGGTTTTTCCAAAAACAATTCCCTTTTAGAATTTCTAAAACAAAACTTGTTTACCGAACAAGTCTAAAGAAAATAATCATAGCCAATCACTATGGTAGCAATCCTTTACTTAGAAACTCGAATATGAACACTGATGATGCGGCCGTCATCACCAGAATTATTTTCCAGTGACTAAAGCGAGTTCAGTGTTTTCTTACTTCCAAAACCCATTTTAAAACAATTTCTATTCAGAAATATCTCTAAAATAATACTCCATTATTCTTCACAAACCACTTTGGAAAACATTTTCAAAATCTCTAAGATTTAAAAATTCCCAAATACTTAGTTCAAATTCATTTAAAACATTTCCCAAAATTTCCGGGACTTAAAATTTCAAATTCTGGTTTGAATCCAATTCTAGTTATATCTCACTTGTATAAATAATACTCATATACTTTTAAATTGGTGATATAACCCATTCCAAATTTTATAATCTTATTCAGATTATAATAATACCAACCAAACACTCCAAATATATACACTATAATAATTTCGAGGAAATATTTCTTTTATATCAAAATATAATTTGGGTAGAATTATTTCATTTACCCTCTTCAAAACAATACTGTGTCGGTTTACCTTGTTTAAGAGTTTAGAAACCCCTATCGATACGGTTGTACTTCCCGTACCAACCAAAATTCATAAAAACTCAACTGATAAGTCAACACAATATAAAACATTTTATATTCACTAACAAATACGCGCTCATATCTATTAATACACTCAAAATCATTCTAGGGTGCTACTGACCCTACCTCTAACGAGTAACCCCCACCAAAGCCTAGGTATATTGCCAACCTAAGCTCTAGTACCACGTATGGAGAATGTAATATACATACCTTAAATCAAAGTACAAAAATCAATAATTATCAGCCTGGACAGTTATAATAGCCTGTCCTCACAATTGCTGATAATTTCAATAAACACTGTAGCGGAATAAAACAAGTACGAGAATATGTCTCAGTCTCCAGCTCGTCTCCTAAGCTCCAAAGCAATCCAAATCTATATTTATAATATGCTCGGTTTGACCCGAGCATTATTATAAAATAATAGCACACGGATCAGTCTGGTAAATCAGCATGAGAAAACACACTCAACTTGATTTCTAAAGTTATAGAAAAAAAAACTTTTCAAAATAAAGATATCGTAAGACCATGCCGCATAGAAACACAGTCGGGTTTTTACCCTACGATAACCAAAACATTTTTATAGAAAATCCAGTGATAATATAGTAATGTCTAGGGGTCAAAATAATAATAATCAAGTAGGTGTAATGCTCGTGGTGTGTACATCACAACAATACTAGTATAAAATTAAAACTCGATAAGGCTCGTTCGCTAATTGTGTAGGATTCTATGGAGGTGCCCTCTGTACTTCGAGAACAGTCCTCCTGCACAAGGATCAGAGTTATCCTTCTGAAGCATCATACCCATCTAGCTGGGGTATTATAGGAAAAACATAGTTGGTCTTGCTAAGACCGAGTGCATCACTCCGGCATGCCAAAATCAACTGAAGGTATCGATATTGCTAGAAAAAGGAGCCGAGTGCATCACTTCGGCATGCCAAAATCAACTGAAGGTAT
The DNA here is from genome assembly GCA_030737815.1 of Allium fistulosum. Classification (NCBI taxonomy): domain Eukaryota; kingdom Viridiplantae; phylum Streptophyta; class Magnoliopsida; order Asparagales; family Amaryllidaceae; genus Allium; species Allium fistulosum. The sequence goes on from JASFAW010000015.1 coordinate 8,892,450, forward strand.
CATTATTGCTACAAAAAGGAGCCGAGTACACCCTATGGGTTTGCCAACCTACTGGCCATGCCTCCTATCTCTGGTTTTAGTCATTTCCGTTGATGAGGCTACGTCTGGCGTTCCAGCTTATGCACCGCTCCAAAATAGATCACGCAATCCCATATGGATCTCCACACCACAATGGCCTTGGAATCACATACAAATTCCCACATCTTAAATAGATCTTGGAATCACATACAGATTCCAATACCCAACAGTCTCAGAACCAAACATGGATTTCAACATCTCAATATAACACGAAACTCCTCCATAGAACCGTATATGGTTTTTGGGGGTGGTAACGGTTCCGAGTCATCTCTTACGAGTACACTCTCCCGCTTCCGGGGCGCTCCATAAACCATTCGTCCATTTTTTGGAATGTTCAAGACTGGTTCTTTAGGAAATAATCTGACAATACATAAGAGCGGGGATCACCTCCTAACCGTTTAAGTGGACGGATCTCCTTATCATTTATCCTAGAAGAATAACGAGTATATACGTACAGTATAGCAACTCGAACGATAACTGTACCATATAATTTTCGCATTTCTCCTAGATATTTCCAGATTTAAAATCCTTCGGTGTTAAGTAGGGAATATTTCCGTACCACCAAAATTAAGAAGGATTACATATTTAGGACAAGATTTGATAGTCAGTTATTTAACTATCAAATAAACAAAAATTCAACCATAAATCATATTTCCCATTGAAATCACTAAGCCTCATTTAATTTGATTTCGATAAATTGAATCTCCTTATTAAAACATTCATATACTTATTTCATCGGAATAAGTATATTCAAAAATCATTCCTTTCAAATACTTGAAAACTATATTATAAAAATAGATATGGAAGTGCCATTCAATATCGACCATGGATTGTAGCTTGATGGTTGCGTCTCTATCCCAGAAAAACCAAACTTAACTTAGGCAATCTCTACCTCCCGATTTCCGCCATGCAATCAATCATAGATCGCAGTTTGCACAATGGTTTCATCGTTATCCCAACGTAAACATCCCAAACTGTAGGCAATCTCTTCCCTCGAATTACGCTATGAAAATATACCATTACTTCCTAAAAATTTCTTTATTATATGAATATTTTCGAATCAATTTATAAAACTTCTTTATAAATTTCAAAGCTTAATTTAGAGAGATATTCTTTTACAAATTTTAAACCATTTGTAATCAACCTTTTCAAATTTCAAACCACCTTCACATTTATAAACAATTTATTACATAATTATAATAAATAAGATTTTAAACGTCACAAAAATATCTTAACCATTTTTGATAATATAAAAATAATTTTAAAACATTTATTAATAATAAAATCGTTTAACCTTTAACAATTTAAAATTTAATAAAATAACTAAATCAACCTTTAAATAAAATTAATCAACTTTTGAATTGTATTATTACTGAAATAAATTTCTAGTTCTAAATAACTAATAATAATAAATAATTTATTATCTTTAAACAAAATCAATTAAACAATAAATTTTAAAACATAATTAACTTTACTAAATAAATGATTTTACAAAACATTTGTAAATGAAACTTTAATCAAAACAATTTGTATAATAATTATTAAGTAAATCTTTACTTCAAATTATAAAATTTGAAGTTGCCTTGGCAAAAATATTTTTGAAGTTAAACGGAAACCATAACCTTCCAATTTAAGAAAGAGGCTTAACGATCACAATAGTACTTAACAAGCTACCATTCAATTTCAATTTAACTTTACAAGTTAAATTACGTGCATTTACATAATAAAATGCATATACGTAAGTTAATCCATAATTAACAATCAATTGTTAACACATCAATTATTCGGTGTAAATCCACTGGCACTTAAAATAATGTCCAAATTAATCTAATAGAATAACGGGAATTTATTCCGGTAACCAAGGTCATTCACAATAAAACTCCTCCATTTATTATTCAACGGTGTTTATTTGGCCAAATAGGTAACACCAATATATTTCAATTCAATTTACGTTATAATTCAACAACGTAATTTTTAAACAATCCATTTATCAATTCCACACATACATGATTCAATACTGAAAATAAGCTTAAAAATAAACATAAACAGTTTAATAGCAATTCGAGATGCTATATCGTGATCCTAGATCCGGTTCAACCAATCTAATAACATTTCAGGATGCTATATCGTCATCCTAAATTAATTTCAACAATCATCAATTTCAACAACCCAAACAAGCAGAAATAAATTTTATTTACCATAATAATATACTGATTAACCAAATGAGTGAGTTTAACTCGCCTTGAGTTTTAAATTTTCCAAACGATCCAATTTTAAATTATGTCGAACGACATTCGATTTAACCAAAAATTTTAGCTATTTCCAATCATCTCCAAATCAATTCCATAATGTAGTGCTCGTAGCCACGATTCCATCGCCGCTTGTTTCATCTCAATTGGACCTCGTAAGTGAAAGATATGCATTTTTAAAGATATACAATTTACATAAATAGATTTACAATTTTTTTACCATTAGAAAATCTGGGCCGTCCATCCCGAAATGACCAGATCTGGCCGCATGTCTCTTCCTTCTCCATCCACGAATGAAGCTATTACTCGAAACCCAAAATCAACGTTCAACTTCATCATCGCCGCTCCCACCTCAATCCACTAGAGATCGATCGGACACCATCAAATAAAAGCCCTACGCCTGTTGCACCACCGCCTGAAGCCATGTGAAGCTCGGCGCCCCCTTTCCCCTCAAAAAACATGAACAACGGCAAACCATCGTGGTTGATTTCTGGCCATCACGTTGAACTGTAGGTGATCTCCACCGTTGGATGTGAAGAGGTCGATATGCTCTACAACTTTCATGTAGAAGCCTAAGTGTATAAGTGCAAGGATCGTGTGAACTCAAGGGAGAAAGAGCAGTGTCTTTGGGTGGCGGCTAGAGATAGATAACTAAGGTTTTGGCTGAATATGTGTATATATAGGCCATATACATATTATATTATTATTTTTACTGTTCACGTACTTTTCCGAACAAACTCCAAACGAAGCGTGCCGCCTGGCATTTATAATGTTTTACTCCTATTCTGAACACAATGGAATGTATATTGGGAGCCAATTCCATCGTATTTGGAAGATAGGTTTTCGAATTGAATTATTTTAATTAAATTTACTTAAATAAATTTCTATGCGTTTCAGCTTCGCACGTCCAAACGGCAACTCCAAACGCTATGAAATTTGAAATAAGGATAATAATACACTATTACGGATCCAATGGAACTGGTTTCATCGAATTTCGAGACTGTGCCATAGGTTGCTATTTTAACGCGTCGATTAAATCGAGCGATTTCCAAAATCGATGAAATAACTCGAAATCCAAATTTTAAAAACTGACTAACTCAATTATATTTCAAATAGAATTTATATCCATATTAGAAAATATTTCAATTCACATTAAATCACAAATTCAATCGTTGACATTATTCTAAATGTTAAATTTCACTATTTCCGTATTACGATAAATCGCTATATTTGAAATATAAATCAAATTCACCAATTCAACCAAAATATCCACATTCAAAATCAATTAATATTTCAAATTCAACGTCTAAAAATAAATTAAACGTTCAAAACTAAACGACCAAAATTCTGGATCATTACATTCCTCCCCCCTTAACAGAATTTCGTCCTCGAAATTGCTATGGTAGGAAAATGCTCCAACCCATTTCTTTTCAGAACTCATTTGCTTAAAATTTTATTATTACCATTTCCTAAGTCTTTTAGTCCCACCCAAATCCACTAATTCCTATTTATTCATCAAATTCCATTATTTCAAGCTATAATTTCAAATCAAACTTAGTTAACAAAAATTTTCCAAAATTTTCTACCCCCCTAAATTTCCAATTTTTTTTGACAGAGTCTCCCCTGTACGGAGAGCCTTTTACAATATCACAAATATGATAAATATAATATACATCGACCCACACAGTCGGAAACACAATATATATCAATATTTATCTCATTTTCACTTTTAATGCATAAGCGTACCTTATATTAGCGTTATTAAGCGAGTTCACTTAATTTATATGAAATTACGCGACCCACAATCTATCCAAACAGCATCTCTGTACCAGTACTTTCTCAAATAAGCACATAAGTTCCATAACCATGAAATTTTCATAAACATTCCATTCCTTTAACGAACTTAAACACATGTTTTTCATAAAACAAACATATTATAGCATGTATATTTCGAATGCGTAAACAAGTACAAGGTTCAAACATTCAATTATCCATTTCCAATCAATGTATATTCAATTTTATTCAATTTCAAATTGATTCACAATCAATTCATTTGCATTCCATTCATATCCACATTCATTATATTCAAATCCATTTTATTAATCTCGGAGTTATTCCATGTAAATCGATTCTCGAACAATTCAGCTCAGGTTCATGCACTTGCATTCAGGTTAATTTCACTTCCAACTGATATTACATCTTTTCCATTCACTTTCATTTAATTCACGTAGTGTTATTCACTTCATTTTATAGTGAACGGTATTTCGTCCCATGCTAATTAATTTATAAACCATTTCATAAAATTATTTCTACGGTTTATTATAAACATTCCATACCGCTACTTAAGTTCATATTCAGCTTCATAACTTAAGTTCATACCCAATCTTATCCAATCCATACTCTAAAACCATATCCAATTCATTTACTCTTAAATTGAATTCATTTCTTGTTATCAAATACTTAATCATTTTAACTTGGTCATAATTTTCCACTTTCTCAGTTTAATAAGTTATACAAACTTGTTTATTCACATTTCCCTGAATTTTCTCTTAAGTTTATTCACATTCTATATTTATAACATATAGTTATATAATCACTTCACAATTCATGTTTATATTCAATTTACTCAATTCCAATTCACCCTCCACTTAAAATTCAAAATTTTGAATTTCCATTCCTTTACCATAATATCAAACCGTTTTCATTTTGGTTTTACCATTGCATTTCTCAATTCATAAGTTCAAGAACTTATTTACCTAAAATCTCATATTGCTTACTTGAGTCCATTCACATCTTATAATCATAACTCTGGATTATATATATCACTTTATAACTTAAGTGTATCCATTCCATTCAATAATCATAACTTATTTATATAATCATTCTACATTTGAAACTTTATATTCAATTCAAATCCAATTTTACTTAACTTATCTTAGGTTAAATTTCAACCCATATTATTCATTTTAACTTACTCAATTTAAACTTTACTTCCAGGATTAAAATTCACACTTTCCTTTCTTATCTATATCAACTGCAAGTATAAGTTCAATAACTGATTTTCTCCCGACTTCACAAATCATTTAAATGGAAATCCCAGAATTTAATTACCCGGTTTTATTTCATATCATTTTGAAATCATAAATATACAAATATCCACTTTGTATATCAAATCATACTTTCGGAATTTTTAAAACAACTTGGTTTTTCCCAAAACAATTCCCTTTTGGGATTTCTAAAACTAAACTTGTTTCCCAAACAAGTCCAAAACAAATAATCATAGCCAATCACTACGGTAGCAATCCATCACTTAGAAACTCGAAAATGAACACCGATGATGCTGCCGTCATCACCAGAATTATTTTCCAGCGACTAAAGTGAGTTCAGTGTTTTCTTACTTCCAAAACCCATTTTAAAACAATTTCTATTCAGAAATATCTCCAAAATAATACTCCATTATTGTTCACAAAAATTCCCAAATACTTAGTTCAAATTCATTTAAAACATTTCCCAAAATTTCCGGGACTTAAAATTTCAAATTCTGGTTTGAATCCAATTCTAGTTATATCTCACTTGTATAAATAATACTCATATACTTTTAAATTGGTGATATAACCCATTCCAAATTTTATAATCTTATTTAGATTATAATAATACCAATCAAACACTTCAAATATATACACTATAATAATTTCAAGGAAATATTTCTTTTATATCAAAATATAATTTGAGTAAAATTATTTCATTTACCCTCTTCAAAACAATACTGTGTCAGTTTACCTTGTTTAAGAGTTCAGAAATCCCTATCGATACGGTTGTACTTCCCATACCAACCAGAATTCATAAGCACTCAACTGATAAGTCAACACAATATAAAACATTTTATATTCACTAACAAATACGCGCTCATATCTATTAATACACTCAAACTCATTCTAGGGTGCTACTGACCCTACCTCTAATGAGTAACCCCCACCAAAGCCTAGGTATATCGCCAACCTAAGCTCTGATACCACGTATGGAGACCCGACTTTTCGACCCTTGAAAATTGACATTAATAAGTTCACTATATAGCATGCCGAACAATTGAGTGCCAGAAAGACAGATTGTTAGGGGAATAGAAAGAAGGTAGAAGAAAGAAGAAACTAAACAAATACAGAATATCACAGCGGATTGAATAATATATAATATTAACAGCTCTTTACACAAATCAAACTGTAATATACATACCTCAAATCAGAGTACACTAATCAATAATTATCAGCCTCGATAGTTATAATAGCCTGTCCTCTCAATTGCTGTTAATTTCAACAAACACTACAGCGGAATAAAACAAGTACGAGAATACGTCTCAGTTTCCAACTCATCTCATGAACTCCAAAGCAATCCAAATCTATATCTGTAATATGCTCGGTCTGACCCGAGCATTATTATAAAATAATAACACATGGATCAGTCTGGTAAACCAGTGTGAGAAAACACACTCAATTTGATTTCTAAAGTTATAGAAAAAAACTTTTCAAAATAAAGATATCGTAAAACCACGATGCACATAAACACGATCGGGTTTTTACCTTACGATAACCAAAACATTTTTGTAGAAAATCAAGTGATATTATAATAATGTTTGAGGGTCAAAATAATAATAATCAAGTAGTTGTGATGCTCGTGCTGTGTACATTTCAAAAATAATACTATTATAAAATCAAAACTTGATAAGGCTCGGTCGCTAATTGTGTAGGATTCCATGGAAGAGCCCTCTGTACTTCGAGAACGGTCCTCCTGCACAAGGATCAAAGTTATCCTTCCGAAGCATCATACTCGTCTAGCCGGGGTATTATAGGAAAAACATAACTGGTCTTGCTAAGACCGAGTGCATCGTTCCAGCATGCCAAAATCAACTGAAGGTATCGGTATTGCTAGAAAAAGGAGCCGAGTACACCTTATGGGTTTGCCAACCCCACTGGCCATGCCTCCTATATATGGTTTTAGTCATTTCATCGGAATAAGTATATTCACAAATCATTCCTTTCAAATACTTGAAAACTATATTATAAAAATTCATATGGAAGTGCCATTCGGTATCGACCATGGATCACAGCTCGGTGGTTGCATCTCTATCCTAGAAAAACCAAACTTAACTTAGGAAATCTCTGCCACCCAATTTCCGCCTTACAATCAAACATAAATCGCAGTTTGCACAATGGTAAAGTCGCTATCCTAGCAAAAACATCCCAAACTGTAGGCAATCTCTGCCCTCGAATTACGCTATGAAAATATATCAATACTTTACAAAAATTTCTTTATTACATAAATATTTCCGAATCTATTTATAAAACTTCTTTATAAATTTCAAAGTTTAATTTAGAGAAATATTCTTTTACAAATTTTAAACCATTTGTAATCTCCATTTTCAAATTTCAAACCACCTTCACATTTATAAACAATTTATTACATAATTATAATAAACAAGATTTTTAAACGTTGCAAAAATATCTTAACCATTTTTGATAATATAAAAATACTTTTAAAACATCTATTAATAATAAATCATTTAACCTTTAACAATTTAAAACTTAATAAAATAACTAAATTCAACCTCTAAATAAAATTATTTAACTTTTGTATTGTATTATTACTAAAATAATTTTCTGGTTCTAAAAAACTAATAATAATAAATAATTTTTTATCTTTAAACAAAATCAATTAAACAAATAAATTTTAAAACATAATGAACTTTACTAAATAAATGATTTTACAAAAAATTTGTAAATAAAAATTTAAACAAAACAATTTGTATAATAATTATTAAATCTTTACTTCAAATTATAAAATTTGAAGTTAAACAGAAACCATAACCTTCCAAATTCAGAAAGAGGCTTAACGATCACAATGGTACTTAACAAGCTACCATTTAATTTCAATTTAACTTTACAAGTTAAATTACATGCATTCACATAATAACAGGCATATATGTAAGTCAATCCATAATTAACAATCAATTGTTAACACATCAGTTATCTGGTGAAAATCCACTGGCACTTAAAATAATGTCCAAATTAATCTAATAGAAGACGAGAATTTATTCTGCTAACCAATGTCATTCACAATAAAACTCCTCCATTTATTATTCAGCGGTGTTCATTTGGCCAAATAGGTAACACTAATATATTGCAATTCAATTTACGTTATAATTCAACAATGTAATTTTTAAACAATCCATTTATCAATTCCACACATACATGATTCAATACTGGAAATAAGCTTAAAAATAAACATAAACAGTTTAATAGCAATTCGAGATGCTATATCATGATCCTAGATCCGGTTCAACTAATCTAATAGCATTTCAAGATGCTATATCATCATCCTAAATTAATTTCAACAACCCAAACAAGCAGAAATAAATTTTATTTACCATAACAATATACTGATTAACCAAATGAGTGAGTCTAACTCACCTTGAGTTTTCAGTTTTTCAAACGATCCAATTTTAAATTAAATCGAACGACGTTCGATTTAACCTAAAATTTTTGCTATTTCCAATCGTCTCTTAATTAATTCCATAATGTAGTGCTCATCGCCACGATTCTATCGCCGCTTGTTTCGTCTCAGTTGGACCTCGTAAGAGAAAGATATGCATTTTTAAAGATATACGATTTACATAAATAGATTTACAATTTTTTTTACCATCAGAAAATCTGGGTGGTCCATCCCAAAATGATCAGTTCTGGCCGCACGTCTCTTCCCTCTCCATCCATGAACGAAGCTGTTAGCCGAAACCCAAAAACAACGTTCAACTTCATCATCGCTGCTCCCACCTCGATCCACCAGAGATCGATCAAACACCATCAAGTCAAAGCCCTATGCCTATTGCACCACCGTCTGAAGCCATGTGAAGCTCGGCGCCCCCCTTTCCCTTAAAAAATGCGAACAACGGCAGACCATCATGGTCGATTTCTGGCCATCACGTTGAACTACAGGCGATCTCCACCGTTGGATGTGAAGAGGTCGATGTGCTCTACAACTTTCATATAGAAGCCTAAGCGTATAAGTGCAAGGATCATGTGAAATCAAGGGAGAAAGAGTAGTGTCTTTCATCCATTGAAGTATGGGTGGCGGTTGGAGATAGATAAATAAGGTTTTGGCTGAATACGCGTATATATAGGCAAATATACATATTATATTATTATTTTTACTGTTCACGTACTTTTCCGAACGAACTCCAAACGAAGCGTGCCGCCTGGCGTTTATAATGTTTTACCCCTATTCGGAACACAATGGAATGTATATCGGGAGCCAATTCCATCGTATTTGGAAGATAGGTTTTTGAATCGAATTATTTTAATTAAATTTACTTAAATAAATTTTGCGTTTCAGCTTCGCACGACCAAACGGTAACTCCAAATGCTACGAAATTTGAAATAAGAATAATAATACACTATTACGGATCCAATGGAATTGGTTTTGTCAAATTTCAAGACTGTGCCCCAGGTTGCTATTTTAACGCGTCGATTAAATCGAGCGATTTCCAAAATCGATGAAATCACTCGAAATCCAAATTTTAAAAACTTACTAAAATCAATTATAATTCAAATATAATTTATATCCATATTAGAAACTATTTCGATTCACATTAAATCACAAATTCAATCATTTACACTATTCCAAATATTAAATTTCACTATTTCCGTATTACGATAAATCGCTATATTTGAAATATAAATCAAATTCACCAATTCAACCAAAATCTCCATATTCAAAATCAACTAATATTTCAAATTCAACATTTAAAAATAAATTAAACGTTTAAAACTAAACGACCAAAATTCCGGGTCGTTACACTGAAGATGAAGGTAAAGATGGTGATGATACTGATTAAGGTAAAGGTGATGATGATGAAAGTAAATATGGTGATGCTATAGATGAAGGTAACAGTGATGGTGAAGATAAATGTAAAGATGGTGATGGTACTGATGAAGGTAAAGGTGATGGTGATGAAGGTAAAGATGGCAATAGTGCCGATGGAGGTAAAGATTGTGAAGGTGACAGTGCTGATGAAGGTAAAGGTGATGGTGATGAGGGTAAAGATGATGATACTGATGAAGATAAAGATGATGGTGCTGCTGATGATGATGTAAAGAAAATTAAAGATGATGATAATGAAAATGGAAAGGACAAGAATGATAAAGATGATGATGGTAATAACAATAAAAAATGATAATCAAAATGGAACTATAGATGAATCTACAGAGGCATTTGGATATGTATTTGGAGATGTAGTTGGAGATGATAGCGATGACAGAATGTCAGCCCATATGAAATAAATGTCATACCAAAGACCAAAAAAGACAATAAGGAAAATGGGAATACCAAAGAGGAAAAACGAAAAATCAATTGAAGAAAAAAATAAAGCACAAAAAAAGGTAAATGTTTAGAATATAAGTTAATTTACTATAAAAAATTTAGTTTAAAAAATATTTGCCAAGCAAATATTTGTCATCCATATGCTAGCAAAAAAAATAGTTAGCAATTGAAATTTTTGACAAACTGGGTGAAAAATTAGGAGAGTTGACGGTGAATAAAGAAAATTTGGTGGTGAAGAGAAAGACAAAATTAAAGAACAAAGTGACGTTATCATGTTCAAAGGTATAATATCCAAATACATAAAAAAATTACATCAAATATTTACTACAAATATTCGCTAAAATAAATTTGACATAAAATATTATATTCAAAACTAATTATTTTCACAAAATATATTCATTATAAATAATTAGTTATTAAAACAAATAGCAGATTCAAAAAAAAATTGAAACTCATTAAGCTTTGGAGCTGAAAGAAGAAGACACTTTGAAACAAAAAGGTAAGTAGCCAACAAAAATATTTCCTTATGTCAAGTAATAACAAAACACTAATGATACATTTATTGCGGAAATTCAAGGAAAATAAGACAAAACAAACATAGCACACCAAGAAGCCTTGATTATAGAAGGATATCAAGCGAAAATAGTGCAAAAAGGAAAGGTATATATTTTAAAACAAAAATCATTTTATATAAAAAAATATGTCAAATATTTGATATATACTAAATATACAATAATAATAGATGATAAAAAGAAAGACAGATTGTGTAATGACTACTATTCAACATTTTATTTACAAACACTTACAAGCGAGAGTCAAGAAAGCAGCCAAAAATTAACCTAAGAATCAGTAAACATTCAACAAAAAGTGGTTGCATATTACAAAATCAAGCTTGAAATTGAGAAGAAAAAGTTGAAAAGAAAACAAATAAAAGTTTCACCTTCTTCACTCTTAAAAAGAGTAAAAAAAGAACCAAAAAGAGAAAAAGTAAAAGATCTAGATTTTTGGTATCCTATTGAAAAAAAAAGAAAATATCAAAAGAAATCAGATAAAAGCAACGTTAACAAAAAAAAAGTTGAAAAAGATCCTCAACATGAAAAGATATTGCACAAAAGTGTAGAATCTAATCATGATAGGTTTGAAATAAAAGAAGACATAAAGATATTTGTTGAAAAAAGAAAGCTTGCAAGAAAATGGCTCACTAAAGAATAGATTGATGAGCTTAAAGCTTTTTATGAAGTAGATGGAAATATGTAAGTTATTTTATTAAAATATAAAATGCAAATATACAAACAAACATACGTAAATGTATGTATGCCTGTCAAATCTTTGTCTGGCAAATATTTGCCAGTTAAATCTTTATCTACCAAATATTTACTGAATAAATATTTACTCGTATAATATTCACATATTGAAGTATCAATTTCGAACATCCACCATAATTAAAGTTCATATATTATATTCTAACCTACTTACCATAATACATACTAATATACTTTACCTATTATTAAAACTGGAAAGCTGCATACTATAACCCGGACAAAGACACTAAAATAAAAGGAGTGCATATTTTTGACATGCTATGCAACAGATTCATCGACTCAATGATATATAATTCAGTATATTATTATTAACTGAAAATAAAAAAAACTAATATATAAAATCTAATTTCTATGTAGGTTATAGACTGGTTCTTAGAAATAAAGCTAAAGTAAAATCATGAAGATATCATATACTTAAAGTTCTATGCAACGGTATGAAATACTTAAAACTACAAATAAATATCACTTGAAAATTTGGAAGTTAATTAAACTGCAAACACATGCATCGATAATTCAAGAGTACAAAATAATAAATGAAGCTTTGGTAGTTAACGTGTTGGAAGAAGAAGCAATGAATTGCAAAAAATAATGATACCACTGCATAATAAAAATCATTATACACTGTTGGAGTTTAATGCAATTGATAAAACTTGAAAAAACTATGATTCCCAAAGACCAAGAAGAAAAAACTTTAACCGCTTACACAAACAACAAGCAAAAATAGTGGTAAGTTTTAAATATATTAGTAATTACTAGTGACAAATATTTGCCTGGTGGAAAATATTCATTGACTTAATTGACTTGATTATTATTAGCAGGGAGACAAAATAATGGATGTTCTGAAGTTGATTTATGAAAAAAATGGGAAACAACCATTAGAACTACAAAACAAATCAGTCAATTTTGTGAATTGTCCAAAGCAAAAATACTATTCGTAAGTATAAAGATATAATTTATAAAAGTTAATTTAATAATATTAAAAACCTTTTTTTAACTGATGTGGAATTGAATGTGCAATATTTGTTATGCAAAATATGGAAGACATATTCAACAATATACAGAAATAAGGAAAGGTAGATTTGTATGAAGATAAAGAAATGGGAAAACAAAGAGCTCACATCCTATATGATATCATCATAGACAAAAATCACGGCTGGAAATCAGATACCGAAATTGTCAAATGTGTTAAAGCTCGTATAGCTACAGGCCATTTCGCTTAAATTATTACAATTTATCTAACTTGACTAAATGTAATCAAGAGCTGGATGATAGATGTTGGACATTGGATATTGAATGTTACATGTACATGTTGAGTGTTTAAAAAACACTTTTATGCGAATGTTAGAAATTTTTATCACAATGTAATGTAAAGTGCTTTATGTCTAAATTGTAATGTCCTATATTAAAATAAAATGTGGTTGTTATGCAGTATAAAATTTTATAAATTTGACGTTTAACTCCACCATGTTGGATATTGAGTGCTAGATACTTTTAACATGATGTAATGTACAATATTTTATATCTGAAATGTAATATACTATATGCAAAGGAAATGTTGTTATTCTTATACAGTATAACATTGTACTCCTACATTAAACTCAAATATCCGACAAATATATGTATGACAAATATTTTTGGGCAAATATTTGCCAAACAAATATTTGCCACACAAAAATTTCACAAGTACTAAAAGTAGTGGCATTTAACATTATAATATTGGTTAATCAAGCTTATAGCCAATACCATAACATAATCAGCTACATACTCTAATCAAATATCTAAGAAAACCAATCTATAACCAAATTAGAAAATAGTTAACCAAACACACATTCTACTTGCACATGGGATGCAAAGCTAACTGGATACACAATCTAATTGAATATGTATGGATGCTAAAGCTAATTGAATGCACAACCTTATCACGTAAATAAGGATGCAAAAGCTAACCGAATGTCCAGCCTAGTAGGGAATATATGGGTGCAAAAGCAAATCAAATGCACAATCTAATAAGGTACACATTGAAACCAATTTGTAACCGAGATATATTGGTTAACTAAGCTTACCATTGAAAGCAAAAGCTAACCCAATGCCCAACCTAATCAGGTACATATGGATGCAGAAGTCAGTCAGATGCCCATGGGTACATACGAATGCAAAAACTAACCGAATGCCCAACTTAATTGGGTACATATGGATGTAGAAGCTAATCGGATGTCCAACGTAATCGAGTACATATAGATGCAAAAGCTAACCAAATGCCCAACCTAATCGGGTACATATGAAAACAATCTGTAACAGAGATGTGTTGGTTAATAGAGCTTACCATAAAATACAAAAACTAACCGAATTCCAAACTTAATCGGATATACATGGATGCAAAAGCTAACCGAATGCCCAACCTAATCGAGTACCTATATAGCGACTCGGGATTTTCGACCCTTGAAAATCGACACTAATACGTCCACTGTATTACGTGTCAAGCAATCGAATGTCGGAAAACCCGATTTTTAGGGAAAAGAAGGGAGAAGGGAGAAGAGAAGAAGAGAAAAAAAGAAACTAAAACATCACAGAATCTCACAATCGTAGTAGAACAACATATAGCATAATATCGATGATCTTTATACAAGAGAAACTATTATATACTTACATCTATCAGATTACAACAATTAAATCCCAATCATCTGCCTAGATAGTTATAACAGCCTGTCCTCACAAATGCTGATGATTTCAATAGTAGAGTAGCAGAAAATAAACATATACGTGAATACGACTAGAAGACCTCCAACTCGTCTTCTGAGCTCCAATGCCTCCAAAGCAATCTGTAAATATGCTCAGTCTGACTCGAGCATTATAATAAAATAACAGTCCAGTCAGTCTGGAAAACCAACGTGAGAAAACACACCCAAATGGATTTTAAAGTTATAGAAAATATTTGAAAATCAAAAGTATCTCGTAAGATCACGCCGCACATAAAAACAGACGGGTATTTACCTTACAATAACCAAAACATTTTATATGAAATTCTCTAATATTATAATAGTGTCTAAGATACAAATACTTATTAATCTTAGCCAAAATTGTTAAATTAATTAAATTCCAACATAATAGGTGTTAAAAAGAAATCTTGTCAACATCCCCAATGTTTTGGTAAAATAATTTTGTTTGGATATAACTATGTGGTTGAGATGATTCTCACTTCTGAAAGCATATCTTTGAATAAATTGTCTTAATCAAATTAATCTGGGAGAAAAGAACGGTGAGTAGTCATGCCTTTCGACCTTGTCGAAAGGTTAATAAGGCTACTTCAACCCTTCGACCTTAACCTTTCGACCAGGTTGATAATAAACTAGATTGTCAAACCCTTCGACCTTGTCGAAAGGTTATAGACATGAACATCCCATTCTTTCGTATAAGTTGGGGTGGAGGGAATTAGCCCAACCTTTCGACCTTGTCGAAAGGTTTTTAACAGGATCACTCCAACCTTTCGACTAGGTTGGAATAGGTGTAGGTTGCCAAATCTTTTGACTTTGTCGAAAGGTGCGGCAAGACTTCTCCAACCTTTCGATTAGGTTGATGTAACTCTTAGTCATTTAGCTTCTAGAAATCAGTAATTTGATGAGTTCCATCTCCCCTTAGAGTCGAAAGCAGTTATGGTTGATGTCTACCATTCCCTTTTTAATCATATCGAAAGGTACTGTATGAAACCTCTCGACATTATTATAAGGAGATGCATAGCTCATTGCCAACCTTAATCGCCTTTAGCCCCATTGGTGTCCATTTTCTTTCTACGGAATCTATCCAAAGGGTTTATTAATGCCTAAAGAAGTAGATTCCCTTCGAATTAAATCCATCATGAGCGGTTATAAGACATATATCCTAGGATTTCATTAGGAAGTAAACCTTTCGATTAAGTCGAAAGGTTTTCCTCCTTTTGAAGTAGTCCCGGTTTATATCTTTAACCCCTTTACCCTTCTTATATAAGATTGATTTAGCTATTCCCATATTCATGCATTCAACATACGCGATACGCCATCATCACTTTAGCTACCCACATTAAATATGGGTTCCAATGATGACGTATTTCAATGGGGAATGCCTAAGTCAATCTCATACATAGCATAGATCAAAAGAGATTATGAGAAAAAGGTTGAAATCATGTGCAATTGATCATTAGTTTAGCTAATTATCTTAATGATTCTCCTCATTGCCAATATCCACCATAAACAAGCCATCTCCATTTTATTCATATCCAAAATGAGTTACAAGAAATTGAGCTCTCTCCCCAATTCAATTTAGGGTTTTACAAGTAGAGTTATCTCTATGAAAGTGGAGAAAAGAAGATGAATTCAATATCCAGAATTCGGCCCGTAAAACTGGACCCCTTGGGTCTTATTTATAGATGCATGCGGCCCACCTTTCGAATTTATGCTTTCGACTGAGTCGAAAGGTCCCCCTTTTATATGCTACCTTAAACCTTTCGACTTCATCGAAAGGTTATGGACTCTTCGACTATGTCGAATGGTTAGGAGTCCCTTGTGCTTCTTGGCTTATCTCTTTTTCTTCCTTGTTTTCCACCTTGTCGAAAGGTCTCCTCTTTGCATACTGTGTGAACCTTTTGACCTTGTCGAAAGGTCTGCCTCCCTCATTCTGTTATGAACCCTCCGACCTCATCGAAAGGCTTGCCTTGTTATGAACCTTTCGTTCTTGTCGAAAGGTTTGTCCTTCATATGCCATTATGAACCTTCCGCCTTTGTTGAAAGGTTTGCCACTCTTATGCTTTCATTAACCTTTCGACTTCATTGAAAGGTTTGCCTTTTACATCTTTTGTGAACCTTTTGAACTTGTTGAAAGGTTTATCTTCACTTGAATGTTGTCGAGAGCCGTGCTTCTTTTCAATGTTGTCGAGAGGTTGCTTTTCATTATATGCTGACTTCTGAGTGTTGCTTCCTTCATAGAACCTTTCGACGCTGTCGAAAGGTATCCTGGATGTCTCTTTACCGGTTCGAAAGGCTTGTTATGCTTTCAAAAAGGTCACTCTGAGGTGAAACCTTCGGCTTCAAAAGGTTTGATGTATAGTTTAGAGATCACCATTGATTTCTTTCGAAAGGAGTTCTAAATTCATAATTGCTTGTTCATCTGTGTCGAAAGGTTGATTGTGGTGGGAGGTTCTGTTTGTTTTCATCTGGGTCGAAGGCTTTTGCACTGTATGAGTAATTGGATTTTCTAAACATCCTTTTTAAGTCTTTCATGATGACTAGGATTGCCTCTTCATCAAAACTTCAATTTTATTATCCTTCTTTCATACCTCTGCCTTTATGTAGATTTTATGGTTAACATTTTTTCCCCTAGTATGAAAGAAGCTTTTGTTCTTTAGGACAAAGTTTTTCATAGCTTTCCTACTCTTCATAATTTTGACTTTCCTACAAAATCCAAAGTTAAAAGTTCCATTTTTACTATCATTCTTACATGTATATTCAATAATTGATCAGCCTATTAATGTTCTTCTCCGCTTGATAATCATCATTTAAAATTTAGAGATACCCACTTTTAATTTTGGCATTAAGAAGACCAGTTTGGGATTTTTGGTTCCTTGCAATAAACTCAATTACATAATATCATTCCCGAAATCTAACCCAGATTAGGGCATTAACTTATTAAGTTCAGAGATTGATAATGTGATATTCAGAATCCAGATAGCATTATCCCCAGAGTAGTTTTATATATGGCATTTCTAAACCCAGATTTAGGTTTTTATAGTCAATTAAACAAGAATTAGTAGCATGATTCTCATATTAAACTTTAAGTCCAGATCAGGACATATTTGAGTCAATTCTTTTTGCAGAAAGAATCTTCATCCCAGATTAGGGCATATATTTGCATAGGTGGATGGCTGTTAAAAATAGAATTCCCTTGCCCGTGGTAGGGCGTATTTTGAATAACCAGAAGTTCATGAAAATAGTCTTTATAGTAGATGGCATGGACCCAAATTAGGGTATTTTGGCAAAGTCAGATAATAATTCTAAAACTCAAGTTCGAGTATTAAGAATCTATAGTAACTAACAATATTCTCATACCCTAATTTGGGCTTAGTAAAGATAGTGATTGATAAAATTCCAAAACCTAGATTCGGGTATTAGATTTTGAAATTCATAAATAAAAATCTTGAAGCCTAGATCCGGGCAGTAATAGATGATGTTACGAAAGTCTCAAAACCCAGATTCGAGTATTAATAGATGATGTTAAGAAAGTCCCAAAACCCAGATTCAGGTATTAATAGATGATGTTAAGAAAGTACCGAAACCTAGATTCGAGTATTAATCAATGGAGATTCATTTCACATCTTTGCTTTTGTCTTTTTCGACATATAAGAAACCTTCGGGCTTTGCATAGAAATAATTTGGTTAGCTGGCTCTTGAGCTTGGACATCTTAGTCCTTAATTAGATAAGTCACCTTTATCTGAGCTAGGGCCTAGGACATCTTAATCCTTAGTTGATTGTGCCTCCTCTCGGGTTTGGACATCTTAGTCCAATGTTGGTTGAGCCTCTTCTTGGGCTTAGACATCTTAGTCCATTATTGATTGAGCCTCTTCTTGGGCTTGGAAATCTTAGTCCATTATTGATTTAGCCTCTTCTTGGGCTTGGACGTCTTAGTCCATTGTTGTCCGGTGCTCTTGGTTAGCTCATCTTAGAGGTTGGAACCAAGAACTTACCCGACCTCTCTCCAGGAGGCGCCCTGCCCTGGCCCTTTTGCGGCACGGACAGGGGCTTGTTCAGTGCTCTACCCTGGCCATTATAGGCGTGAATAAAGGCTTACTCCATCCTCCCTCCAGGAGGTGCCATAACCTGGCCATAATGTGGCGTAGATAAGGGTTTGTTCGGTGCTCTACCCTGGCCATCTTAGGCATGGATAGAGGCTTACTACGTCCTCCTTCAAGGAGGTGCCTTAACCTAGCCATAGCATGGCGCAGATAAGGGCTTGTTTGGTGCTCTGCCCTGGCCATCTTAGGCGCGAATAGAGGCTTACTCCGTCCTCCCTCCAGGAGGCGCTTTGCCCTGGCCATCTTGGCCGAGACAGAGGGTTTTCTACCATCTTAGGTAGACTACCATCTTAGGTAGTATCTGAATTTGAGGAGCATTTCACTTCCAACCATGTAGATTTTCTCTTTACAAAATGAAGTTTTTTATTAATCCATCTTTGGAAAATACAGCCTTAACTGTTTGGCATTCTATGTCCTAGGCATCATATTACCGTTTGGGTGACACGGTTTGTAAACTCCTGGTGGGATTACTTGGCATATGATTAATGGCCCCTCCCAGTTTGGTCCTGAGGATCCATCTGCAGAATTCTTAGTATTGACCATTACTCTATGGAGTACCAAATCCCCCTCCTGAAATGACCGAGCTCTTACTCTTGAGTTGTAATATCTAGAGATTCTCCTCTGATATTCGGCTGTTCTTACCGCTGATTCATCTCTTAGCTCACATATCAAGTCTAGTGATTCTTTCTTCAATTCTTGATTCTTATCAAATGCATAGGCAATTCTTCGGTGTGAAGGTATTTTAATCTCAATTGGTAGCATTGCCTCACACCCATATGTTAAGGAATACGGGGTATGCCCCATTGCCGTTTTAGCAGATGTTCGGTAGGCCCATAACACTAATGGTAATTCTTCTACCCAATTTCCTTTTGCTTTATTTAGTCGCTTTTTCAAAATGATTTTTATGGTCTTATCTGCAGCTTCAACTGCCTCATTAGCTTTTGGATGTGCAACAGATGAAAAACTCTTAATAATTCCATTTTTGTGGCAGAACCGAGAGAATTCTTCGCTTTCAAATTGCGTCCTATTGTCGGAGATTATATTTTGGGGAATTCCAAATCTGGTTATGATTTCTTAATGACAAATCTCAATACTTTTCCCGAAGTGATTTTTGGAAGTGGTTCGGCTTCAACCCATTTGGGAAAATAGTCGATAGCCACTACGACATATTTAGCTCCTTCTTTTGAAATTGGCAATGGACCGATCAAATCTATTCCCCAAACATCAAAGGGCTATGGACTTGTGATTGGAGTTAGTTGACTTGGAGGCAACCTGGGTATTTTTAAAAACTTATGGCATTTCCCACATCTTTTCACATAGTCTATAGCTTGGCTTACCATGTGTGGCCAATAAAATCCTTGCCTCATTACTTTCTTTGCAAGTTTTGTTCCATTTGAATGATCACCGCACAACCCTTCGTGTGCTTTAACCATTAATCTCATCCCATCATTTATGCTCACACACCGAAAATAAGGTAGAGCATATCCCTTCTTATAGAGGACTTCGTCTATCATAATAAAGGTTGGAGCCTGTCTCCTGATTTTTCTTGCTTCTCCTTTATCGGTGGTAATGTTACCTTAATTAAATACTCAACAATGGGCGCCATCCACGTATCATCATATGTACTTTTTGGACTGGGTTGATCCATTCTTTCATTTGCTAGTTCTTGACCATTTTCTACTTCATCTCCCATCTGAGATTTGGCCTGAGCTCTAGTCATTACAAACAACTCTTTTCCTTGTTCGGATGTTTCTTTTTCAACGCTCGGCTTTTCTTGATATCTAACGGGAACAATTTGTATTTCTAGGGCTCCCCTTGAACTGGCCAATTTTGCTAAAGAGTCTGTTTGTGCATTCTCTGTCCTTGGTACTTGATTTACTAAAAAATCCTCAAACAGGGCAAGCATTTGCAATACCTTTTTCATATATAAAGATAACCCGAGATCCTTTGTTTGGTATATCTGTTTCACTTGATTGACCATTAGCTGTGAGTCATTGAAAATCTGTATTCGGGGGATTTTCAATTCTAATGCCAAAGTTAGTCCCGCTACCATTGACTCATATTCTGCCACATTGTTGGTTGCAGGAAATCCCAATTTCATGGCATAGTGCAGTCGATGTCTGTTTGGGGTTCTAATTACGTATCCTACTCTGGCACCTTGCTCATTTGATGCCCCATCCACAAATAGTTGCCACATGGGCTTCTGGTCTTTCTCTTTTTTCAATTGTTCCTTTGTAAAGACGGTGCATTCATTTACAAAATTTGCTAGTGCTTGGCCCTTGATTGCAGCCTTTGATTGAAACTCTATTTCATATTGGCTGAGTTCAATCCCCCATTTTACCAATCTCCCTGAAGTCTCAGGCTTACTGAAAATTTGCTTAAGAGGAAAATTTGTCAATACTCTGATCGAATGTGCTTGGAAATATGCTCTGAGCTTTCGAGTTGTAAGAATCAAGTAATAAGCTAGATTCTCTATAATTGGGTACCGTACTTCTGCATCTTTTAACCGCCTGCTTACATAGTATATTGGGAGATGTGCTCCTTTGTCCTCTCGAATGAATACTGAACTAACCGCATGTTCCGATAATGCCATGTATAGATAAAAAGTTTCTCCACTCTCAGGTCTTGAGAGTATTGGAGGTTTCTCCAAATGGCTTTTCGATTCCAAGAAAGCTTTTCTACAATCTTCTCCCCATTCGATGTTCTTCCTTTTCTTAATTACATCGAAGAAAGGTATGCATTTATCATTAGCTTTGGAGATAAACCTACTTAAATTGGCTACTTTTCCATTTAAGCTCATCACTTCCTTACTAGTTTTTGGTTCGGCCATATCCCTTATAACTTGAATTTGATCGGGACTTACCTCTATTCCTTGAGCACTTACCAAGTAGCCTAAGAATTTTCCAAAATGAACCCCAAAAGAGCACTTTTGTGGATTTAACTTCATTTGATACTTTCGCAATGTCTCAAACATTTCCTCTAGATCTTTGAGATGGTTTTCAGGCTCGCTTGATTTTACCAACATGTCATCAACATAAACATCCATATTTCTGCCGATCCGTTCCTTGAACATTCGATTAACTAATCTCTAATAAGTGGCCCCTGCATTCTTTAGACCAAATGGCACGGCTCTATAACAATAAATTTCCCACTCTGTTATGAAGCTGGTAGGGTCTTCATCTGGCTTGAGCATCGGTATCTGATTGTACCCTGAATAAGCATCCATAAGATATAACAACTTGTGTCCACTCGTTGCATCTACCAACTAATCTACTCGTGGCAACGGGAAACAGTCTTTCAGACACACTTTGTTTAAATCTGTGTGATCGACACATGTTCTCCACTTTCCAGTTGACTTTATAACCAGAACTGGGTTGACTAACCATTTGGGGTAATATACTTCCCGGATTAATCCATTTTCAAGGAGTCCATCAACTTCCTCTTTTAGGGAATCTATTCGAACTTTATCCAATTGCCTCTTTCTTCGCCTTACAGGGGTTGCTCCTGGGTTGTGAAAGTCTATAGTAGGGTGGATTCATTATGCAAACAAAAAGTATGTGACTAATTTAAACTATATTGTAACAATATTAAAGTATGTAAACAAGAATAATCACACCAGAGATTTTATATTGGTTCAGACCTCCCGTCCTACGTCTAGTCCCGAAGCTCCTCTTAAGAATTTCCTTTTACCGAATGACCCTCACTTCATCCGGAGGAATATGTTTACAATAGCAGAGTTTCTTTGTCAACTGTGTGTTCTCTATTACACGGATTTTGACTATATAGTACAAATGCTTCCAATATATATCTAGAGAGTATTTTCTATGAGGAACTGTATATTTGGAAGAGTAGAATACAAGTATAGATTGCTAGAGATCAAGAGTATATGATAGAGTGTATAATCAGAGAGCATAAGTAAGCAAGGTTTATGCTCTCTTTGATTCTTGATGATATATATAGTTGTAGAGAGATTCCTTGAGTAGTTGCATCCATTAACAAGTGCTCTACAGTTGCTTTTGATGATGATGAAGAGTTGCAGCGAAGAGAAGCGAAGATGTCTTTTCAAATGCGGCAATTGTAATTTGAATTTTAAATTCCGAGTTCAGCATCAGACGTCTGGTATTTGTTTCATACGTCTGGCTATATATATTTTTTGTATACAGTAGCCTTTCAGACGTCTGAGTACATCAACCAGACATCTGATCCTGTCTGTTTTGTATTCCAGAGGATTTCTTCAGATGTCTAGCTAGTGAACCCAAACATATGAAAACTGTGAATGTTTACTCTGTGCATCTATCTTGTTGCTCCATCGACCCTATTGACTTGTAGTCTCTTGTAATGTTCTTTGAGCCTTGTTCTTGTCTTTCTAGTGATGTTTTTCTAGCAAGTTCCTGTATATATACATATATATGTACATTTGATTTTCATTATATAGTTGTTGTCATTAAAACCATGGATTTGATTTCCTAACAGGTTTATGATAAGGGCGTGACACATAACGGTCGGGTCAATCCCTACCATATCGGAATGTGACCAAGCAAACACATCCTTATTGTTTTTGAGGAACTGAATCAGATCTTTCTTTAACTTTCCATCAAGATCTTTTTCTACTTTGACCACTTTAGAAACATCTTCAGAATCTATATGAGTTTCTTCAAGGTCCTCTATGGGCCTTATTCTTTCTGTCTCACCCCGATAATCAAACTTTGTTACTATTGGACTTTCTTCTACTGAATTAGTATCAACCCTCTTTCTTTTGTTTCCTGTAGAAATATACTTTTGATACATACGCTTATTGGACTTCTTATCATTAATCTTTGCTTCGAATGTTGGATGTAAAGATCCATCATCTGAAGGCTGTAAAGTAATAGAAGAATCAAAATAAGTAGAATACTCCCTTTTATACCAATCGAGTGTGGCAAAGTGCATTTCACGGGAGCTAAATTGTTCTCCCCGCACAGTCCCCCAGCCTCGCTTTGTTAAGAACTTCACCATGAGGTACTTTGGCGAGGCGAAAGCATCAATTTCATCCAAGGCTGGCCTGCCAAAGAAAGCATTGTAGTAGGAGGGTTGATCAATTATCAACAAGATGATTTTGAATGTTTGGCATGTAGGAGGCACCCCCATTTATACTAGAAGCTTTATTTACCCCCACTGGAGTTGATCCCTTGTTGTTGAACCCAAATATCGGTTCGGAGCTTGGATCTAGCTTGTGCTCTAGGATATTCATTTGATCAAAAGCATGCTTGAAGATGACATTGACTACACTCCCTGTATCGACTAGAATTTTAGAGATAATTGACAGTCTGATTTGTGCAGTGATCATATTGGGGTTGTTATGTCGATGATGGACTCCCTTGCATAGCTCCTGCGTAGTGACCACCAAATTTGGCATCTGAATATTAAGTCGAGGGGTCTTCGTTGGAGGCTCTTCATGAACATAATAAATTCCCTACTTAGCTTCCTTGATATATCTGTTTCGAGCTCCTTTAGTATTTCCTACCGGATGTGGCCTGCCGTGGATCACATCGATCCTGTTAATTGATGGGCTTAAGCTGAGGGGGTCTTCATATTCCAAAACAACCACTGTGTTGCCGGATGCTTTTGGGGAGTACTTTCAGGTCTTTGTACCTTGTGCTGATCTTGGATAAACTCTTTGAGATGGCCTTCTCAGATTAGCTTTTGAATTATGCCGGCTAGCACTCTGCATTCATCTGTTTTATTGTTGTTTGCTTTATGATAGGCACAGAACTCTCCTCCCTTCTTCTGCTCCGGATTATTCTTAGCTTTGTAGGAGGTCGGAAAGTTGACTCTTTCCTTAGCTGTGGCGTATATGTAAGACATTGGCCTATTTAAAGGGACTGTATTAGCGACTGGATCCTCCCACCTGACCCTTTTATGGGTACGATCAAAGCCAAATTTTCCTCCTTCCTTTCTGGGAAGTGACTTTCTCTTAGATTAGTAAAGCTCATCCATCCGAATGAATTTATCTACTTGAAAGTGGAAGTCTTGGTGATCCTTGCAGCCATTGACGAATAGCTGCTTCCAGAAAGGAGTATTTTCGATAAAACCAGAATGGACGGCTATGAGTTTGTCTCGGTCATTCATGTCCTTAGCCTTCAGAGCTTCTGCATTGAATCTTTTCAAATAATCTCCCAAAGATTCACCCTGTTTTTGCTTTATGTTGGCCAAGATTGTAGAATCAATGGTTGGATCCTTGCAAATACAGAATTATGCTAAGAATTCACAAGAGAATTGTTTCCAAGAGTAGATGGTTTTCTCTCTATACTGTCTGTACCACTTGGCTGCTGCACCTTGGAGAGTAACGAGGAACAGTCGGCACCTGACTGCTCCAGAAGCATTGTATAGGACCATCTGGCTATCAAAAGCCATAAGGTGGTCATCAGGATCCGTATTCCCATGGTATTTCATAGACTCGATCTTGACATAAGGAGGAATCACTGTCACCATGATCTCATCAGTGAATGGCGGCACCCTCTCGTTGTCATTTACATTTGCGACCATGGTTCTTTTGCCTTTTGAGTTCATGGCATCCTTGATTGCCTTCTAAACGGCGTCCTTAAGGAAAGCTTCAACATTATCATAATTTTTCTGATTCGGGTGATATTCATTAGAAGTTGAGCTGCCAGACTGCTCTAATGATTTGTCAAGAATTCTCCCTTTATGATTAGCTTTTACTTGTGGAAGCTCTTTCTTCTTTGAGGAGGTCAAGTCTATCTTATCTTTGCATTCCTTGGAACTGGTTTTTAGATTTCTTCTAGGATAAACTACTTCCTCTCCTTGAGTTTGCTTTGGAGTTTTTGATTATCTTTGAGATAAATCCATCTTTAACAGATCTTGCATTTCTTGTAATTGCTGTTCCAAGTGCTTGATTTTCTCTGTACTCTCATCCTGCTGCGCTGGTGATGAAGTTTGACCTGAGATGACCCCATCTAGATTGAAAGTTGGAGCAACATTCTCCTCAAGATTGGAAGTGTGCACTACTCCCTCATTGAGTCCACTTAAGCATTTTGATCATATTTTTCCTAAGCAAGATAAATAAACCACAATTATTCTATACATAGTGATAGGGTTGGAGCTTCGAGCCCTCCTTCTGGCACCAAAAATGTTAATAAGAAATCTTGTCAACATCCCCAATGCTTTGGTAAAATAATTTTGTTTGGATATAACTATGTGGTTGGGATGATTCTCACTTCTGAAAGTGTATCTTTGAATAAATTGTCTTAATCAAATTAATCTGGGAGAAAAGAACGGTGAGTAGTCATGCCTTTCGACCTTGTCGAAAGGTTAATAAGGCTACTTCAACCCTTCGACTAGGTTGATAATATACTAGATTGTCAAACCCTTCGACCTTGTCGAAAGGTTATAGACATGACCATCCCAATTTTCCATCTAAGTAGGAGTGGAGGGAATTAGCCCAACCTTTCAACCTTGTCGAAAGGTTTTTAACAGGATCACTCCAACCTTTCGACTAGGTTGGAATAGGTGTAGGTTGCCAAACCTTTCGACTTTGTTGAAAGGTGCCGCAAGACTTCTCCAACCTTTCGATTAGGTTGATGTAACTCTTAGTCATTTAGCTTCTAGAAATCAGTAATTTGATGAGTTCCATCTCCCCTTAGATTCGAAAGCAGTTATGGTTGATGTCTACCATTCCCTTTTTAATCGTGTCGAAAGGTAATGTATGAAACCTCTCGACATTGGTATAAGGAGATGCATAGCTCATTGCCAACCTTAATTACCTTTAGCCCCATTGCTGTCCATTTTCTTTCCGTGGAATCAATCCGAAGGGTTTTTTGATTCTTAAAGAAGTAAATTCCTTGCGAATTAAATCCATCATGAGCGGTTATAAGACATATATCCCATGATTTCATTAGGAAGGAAACCTTTCGACTAAGTCGAAAGGTTTTCCTCCTTTCGAAGCAGTCCTGGTTTATATCTTTAACCCCTTTACCCTTCTCATATAAGATCGATTTAGTTATTCCCATATCCATGCATTCAACATACGCGACACACCATCATCACTTTAGCTACCCACATTAAATATGGATTCCAATGATGACGTATTTCAATGGGGAATGCCTAAGTCGATCTCATACATAGCATAGATCAAAAGAAATTATGAGAAAAAGGTTGAAATCATGTGCAATTGATCATTAGTCTAGCTAATGATCTTAATGATTCTCCTCATTGCCAATATCCACCATGAACAAGCCATCTCCATTTTATTCATATCCAAAATGAGTTACAAGAAATTGATTTCTCTCCCTAATTCAATTTAGGGTTTTACAAGTAGAGTTATCTCTATGAAAGTGGAGAAAAGAAGATGAATTCAGTATCCAGAATTCGGCCCCTAAAACTGGACCCCTTGGGTCTTATTTATAGATGCAGGTGGCCTACCTTTCGACTTTATGCTTTCGACTGAGTCGAAAGGTCCCCCTTTTATATGCTGCCTTAAACCTTTCGACTTCATCGAAAGGTTATGAACTCTTCGACTATGTCGAATGATTAGGAGTCTCTTGTGCTTATTGGCTTATCTCTTTTGCTTCCTTGTTTTCCACCTTGTCGAAAGGTCTCCTCTTTGCATACTGTGTGAACATTTTGACCTTGTCGAAAGGTCTGTCTACCTCATACTATTATGAACCCTCCGACCTCATCGAAAGGCTTACCTTGTTATGAACCTTTCGTTCTTGTCAAAAGGTTTGTCCTTCATATGCCATTATGAACCTTCCGCCTTTGTCGAAAGGTTTGCCACTCTTATGCTTTCATTAACCTTTCGACTTCATCAAAAGGTTAGCCTTTTACATCTTTTGTGAACCTTTCGACCTTGTCGAAAGGTTTGTCTTCAATTGAATGTTGTCGAGAGCTATGCTTCTCTTTAATATTGTCGAGAGGTTGCTTTTCATTCTTTGCTGACTTCTGAGTGTTGTTTTCTTCATAGGACCTTTCGACGCTATCAAAAGGTATCCTGGATGTGTCTTTACCGGTTCGAAAGGCTTGCTATGCTTTCGAAAAGGTCACTCTGGGGTGAAACCTTTGGCTTCGAAAGGTTTGGTCTATAGTTGAGAGATCACCATTGATTGCTTTCGAAAGGAGTTCTAAATTCATAATTGCTTGTTCATCTATGTCGAAAGGTTGATCGTGGCGGGAGATTCTGTTTGTTTTCATCTGGGTCGAAGGCTTTTGCATTGTATGAGTAATTGGACTTTCTGAACATCCTTTTTATGTCTTTCATGATGACTTGGACTGTCTCTTCATCAAAACTTAAATTTTATTATCCTTCTTTCATACTTCTGCCTTCATGTAGATATTATGGCTAACAATTGGTATACAACTAAAATCGTAATAGCTCGTACTGAAGAATGGATTCCATACAATGACTGGGCTACTGGGGTACTGCCCGTCACGGTGCATTTCTAGATAAAATAACACCAAGGACCTCGTTGGGATCTCCTACCAACACAGGCCAACCACCTGACTAGTAGAACTGAATATGATCCCCCCTTCGTTAATGGGCCCCAGAGCATACAAATGGGAGATAATATCGACTCCATATAGGGATGATCATACCCTACTTGGGAGCGACCCACTAAGCACTACTGCATCTTCCCTATTTTAGTCTTTCCCAGTTGACGAGGCTTGAGGCTACGCTTTTCCTTTTATATAGCACTTCCCACTTGGAGTGCTAACACTACCCTCCAGGCAACAATGCAATGACGGCATGAATCTATACAAGTTCGTTCTGGTACTGATGAAACGCTTGAGAGCTCCGTCTTCAATTCCATAATTTTCCAGATGTCTTCACTTCGAAATGCTTGAGTTTGATTGAAGTTGTTTTCGGATAATATATCCGATCTTGGTCACTTTGAAACAATGTTCGATAATTTTCGGTAAACTCAACTCCGGTTCTTTAGGAAATAATCAAAGATAAGAGCGGAGATCACCTCCTAAATGTTAGTGGACAGATTTTCTTATCATTGTCCTAGGAGAACGTAACGGGATTTATACCCACGATACAACATCATCGGAGATGACTTTGCCATATAACTCACGTGTTTTTTCTAGATATTTTCAAAGTTATGTTTTGGATCCAAATTCCATAGTCGGTTATTTAACTTTCGAATAACAAACATTCAATCTGGAATTTAATTCCATAGGGAAAACCAACATTGGTTAAGCACATAAACAATCACTAGCCTCTTTTGATAAATATTTTAATTTATTAATTTCATTCTGTAAATATCATAGAAAAATTCTTTTACAAAGATATATATATATATATATCCACAAATCCTTATATTTCAATACTTGGAAAAATATGCATATACTTATCTCAACGGCATGAGCATATTCACCAAACACTGAGGAAGATTTACTTTTTATACAATTTTAAATCATTTATAAACTCCGGTATAAATTTATAAAACCATTTATAAACCATTTTATAAATCTTAGGAACCATTTATAAAACTCCTCTATACATCTAAATAATCATTTATGACCCCTTTATAAGTCCATAAACCTTCTATAAACTCCTTTTATAAATCTATAAACCCATTTCTAAAATTCTTTTATAAATACCTAACCATTTACAAAACTCTTTAACCTTATAAAATCTTCCTTTAAGCCTTTAACCCATTTTATAAAACTTCCCTTATAAAACCCAAGTCCGTTATAAAACTCTATTTATAAATCTTGAACATTCATAAATAAATTCTAATCATTTACTTTAAAACACTATTATATAATAGTAAAGAATATAAATAAATTATAACTAAATTCAAAAACATATAATAATAAATAGTATAATAAATAGTAATTAATTTCAAACATCTTAAAGATAATAATTAATAATTTCAAAAAACATTCATTCTTAATAAAACAATAATAATCTATCTTAAATATTATTATAAATAATAATAAATAATTTCCAAAACTTTATCGATAAATAATTATAATTAATTTCAAACCATATTAATAATATAAATAATTAATTTTTTAAAATATTTGAATATTGATAAACAACTTTAAAACAATTTAAATATAAATACACAACCTTTAAAACATAACTATACATCTTGATAAAAATCCACTTAAATTTCAACATAATCATTTCCATATTTATAAACTATGTTTTATAAATCCCCTTCTATTTTATAGAACTTCCTTTTTATAAAATCACTTTTATTTATGGAGCCCTCTTTATAACTCTATCCTCTTATAAATCTCACTTTCAGCTTTCAAAATAGAATCAACTATTTTTCTAAAACAACATTCCACACATTACTATAAATCCACAATTATGATTTATTCTCCAAATTTATCCAGTGATAAAGTTTCCCTTTATTTATAAACACCATTTATAAATCTATTCTTTTATAGATAAAAGCGATTTTACAAATCTTCACATTGTTTGTAAAATGTCACCTTTATGCATTTTCCCATTTATAAACTTCCACACTTATAATTAAACCTTGATATGTGTATATACATACACACACATTATTTTATATAAAACTATTAATAAATAATTATACTGGATTATTTCTATCTACTTTTTAAAACCAAATCCCTTTATTATAAAAGACGGACTTATTTTAAGATTTTTTTTAAAATCTTTATCCATACTTCAAAAATATCTATGTAACATATTTTAAAAACCATTAATTTAAAATCTTTAAAAATTATACTTTTTATTTACTTTAAATAATTTCCTTCTTTAAATAATTCAAGGATAATTATTAAACACATATTATTTCGAAAATCATTTTGAAATCCCTTTTTAAATCAAATCATAATTTTACTAGTATTTTAAAATACCAAAAATAAGGCTAGTGCTACTAAAGCACTAATTAAGCAAAATCATATCGATGCCATCAAATATGACATCCAACAAGTCATATATCATAATATATATGAAAAGTAAAACCAACAGTGTAAGGAATCCGTTGGATTCCTCTAACCTGCCCCCTACATCACATACAATATATAATCATGAAATATAAATCAACCGCTTGAGGTGGGATTGTATACAAAGGGTCATCCGCTCATACACGGGAACGTAATAGGGTCTCATCCGCTCCATGGGCAGGAATGTATTCAAACCAACTAATGAAATAGTAAATCCTCCAAACAGTTAATAAAAATCAACAACAAAACATCCACACATCCAATCAATAATTTTTATCAACTATATATCATACTAGTTAATAAAAAAGGTGAGTTTAACTCACATTGATATCCGTAGTTGCCAAAAAGGTGAATTTAACTCACATTAATTTCAGTAGTCGCCAAAACGCTCCGGTAGAATTAAAATTGAACAGATGTTCAATTTCAACCCAAAATTCCTACTAGCTCTGAATCCATCCAATCCTACTCCATAGCGTACTCGCCGATACGATCGCAATGCAAGTTGTCTCGTTCGATTTGGACCTCGTATGAGTTTAATATGAATCACTGAACGCTTCAAAATAATTTAAATATAATTAACTTAAATAAACAAACGTTTAAATTAATTTACCTTCCCTCTAACTCTCATTCACGCTATTCGCTCTGGGGACGAACAAAAATTATGACCGTGCCTCCACCTCTCACCGCTGACCGCCACCGTCGCGTGCGCTACTTGCGCCTCCCACCAACGCCTCAACCCATGCTCTCGCCATCACCGAATTTCCCCTGACCGTCGTCAACCCCAAAACCGAACCTCTTTCAACCACAAACGTGGAAAATTTCTGATGATCTCGCCTCGCCATGGCTCGATCTAACCGTTGAATAGGTCTCTGGGGATGTGCTCTACGCTTCCCTAGTTATGGTTTAAGGCCGATTAGTGCATGGATGGGTCCTGATCATTGTGGATCGTTGGATGGCTAGGAGGGGATTTTGAAATTCTTAGGCGAACTTGCTTCTGATTTAACAGCGATAGTTATAAAGAAGGAGAGGGGCATGGTGCCTGTATGTTGGGTATTGATAGATATGGCTATGAAAAGTACATATATATATATTTTTTTAATTAGAAATTATTTAGCTTTTAAACATCCGAAATTCTCGAACTCCAAACGAAGCGCGTCGTCTGGCGTTCTATATGTTATACCCATATTTCGAACACAATGGAACTAGTCTCGAGGCCTAATTTGATTGTATACAGAAGATAGCTTTTCAAACCGAATTATATTATATAATTTCCTTTAATTAATTTCTACGCGTTTCGATCTCACATGACTAAACGATAGACCCAATTGCCATAAAATTCGATGGCATACTATAATTTACTACGACAGATCCAATGAAACAAGTTTTGTCAAAATCTCAAACTATGCCCTAATAGACTATTTTCACACGTTAATTAAAACGAATTATTATAAAAATCAAATTAATCACTTTTAATTCTAAATTAAAGGTTTACTATCTCCATTCTTATTCAAATGAAATTTAAATCAACTTTCAAACTCATTTTTATTCACATTAATTTAGGACTAAATTAATTAAACAATTCCAAATATTATATTCAATAACTTAATTACCAAATAAATCGCTATATTTGAAATTCAAGTTATTTAACTTATAAAATTAACTTTTCAATATTTAAAATTAATTAAATATTCCAAATTCAAATGACTAAAATTTTGGGTCGTTACAACCTATGGATGCAAAAGCTAACCAAAAGCCAAACCTAATTGGGTACATATGGAAAATAATCTGTAAGATATATTGTTTAACCAACCTTACCACTAAATTCAAAAGCTAATCGAATGCCCAACATAATTGGGTATATATGGATGCAAAAACTAACTAGATGCCCAACCTTATCGAGCACATATGGATGAAAAATCTAACTAGATGCCCAACCTAATCGGGTACATATGGATGAAAAAGCTAGAGGGATCCTAACCTACTTGGGTATGTATGGATGCAAAAGATAATCGAATGCCCAACCTAATCTGGTATGTATGGATGCAAACGCTAACCAAATGCCAAACCTAATCAGGTACATATGGATTCAACTAACTGAATGCGAAACCTAATCGGGTATGTATGGACGCAAAAGCAAACTGGATGCCAAACATAATTGGGTATATATGAAAACCAATCTATGACCAAGATATATTATTTAATCGAGCATACCACCGAATGCAAAAAGCTAATCGGATGCCAAACCTAATTTGGTACACATGGATGCAAAAGCTAACTGAATGCCAAACCTAATTAGGTACATATGGATACAAAAGCTAAGCAAATGCCAAACCTAATCGGGTATGTATGGATTAAAAAGAAAACTAGATGCCAAGCCTAATTAGGTACATATGAAATTTAATTTGTAACCAAGATATATTGTTTAACCAAGCTTACCACCGAATGTAAAAACTAACTGAATGTTGAACCTAATCGGGTACGTATGGATGCAAATATTATCTGAATGCCCAATTTAATCGGGTGCATATGGATGTAAAAGCTAACCGGACGCCCAATCTAATCGAGTCATATGGATGCAAAAGCTAACTGAATGTCCAACCTAATCGGGTATGTATGGATGTAAAGCTAATTGGATGCCCAACCTAATCAGGTACGTATGGATGCAAAAGATAATTGAATGCCTAACCTAATCGGGTATGTATGGATACAAAAGCTAACCGAATGCCAAACCCAATCGGGTACATATGGATTCAAAAGCAAACCGGTTGCCGAACCTAATCAGGTACATATGGAAACCAATTTATAACCGAGATATATTACTTAATCGAGCTTACCACCGAATGCAAAAGCTAAATGAATGCCAAACCTAATCGGGTACGTATGTATGCAAAAGCTAACCGAATACCAAACCTAATCGAATACATATGGATATAAAAGCTAACATGTTCCAAACCTAATCGGGTATGTATGGATAAAACCGGATGCCAAACCTAATTGGGTACATATGAAAACCAATCTATAATTGAGATATATTGTTTAACCGAGCATACCATCGAATTCAAAAGTTAAACGGATGCCCAACCTTATCGGGTACATATGGATGTAAAAGCTAACTGAATACCAAACCTAATCGAGTACATACGGATACAAAAGCTAATTGGATGCCAAATCTAATCGGGTATGTTGGATGCAAAAGCAAATCGGATGTCAAACCTAATTGGGTATATATGTAAACCAATATATAACCGAGATATATTGTTTAACCGAGTATACCAACGAATGCAAAAGTTAACCAAGTGCCAAACCTAATCGGGTACATATGGTGAAAAAGCCAACCGGATGCCCAACCTAATTGGGTATGTATGGATGCAAAAGCTAACCGAATACCAAACCTACTCAGGTATGTATGGATACAAAGCTAACCGAATACCCAACCTAATTAGATACATATGAAACCCAATCTATAACCGAGATATATTGTTTAACAAAACTTACAACCGAATGAAAAAGCTAATTGGATGCACAACCTAATTGGTACATATGGATGTAAAAGCTAACCGAATGTCCAACCTATAACCTATAACATACAGCATACAACCTATAACCTATAATCAAATATTAACCAAGTCAATCACAAATACAAAATCTAGCTGAACTAATCATGAATACAAAATGACAATAGTTAATCGATATAATCATGAAAGCAAATATTTACCAAGCAAACAGTTGCCTAACAAATATTTGGCTGATGCAGAACCTAATAAGGAACATATGAATGCAAAATCTACCAAGATGCAAAACCTAATCAGATACATATGGATGCAAAAAATAACCAAATACACAACCCGATCAAGTACAAATATAAAACTAGTTATAACCGAAGTAGAATAACGACTAACCAAGCTAATCTTCAAAAACAATGCCTAAAAAACATATTATCATGAAAAAACATATATATACATGACAGATGTATAAAAGCAAATATAAACTACTAAATATATCGTTAGTAAATATTTGCTTGACAAATATTACCTAGGCAAATATTTGCCAAACTAATAATTGCCATTCTGTAATTAATCAAACAAATTAAATTACAGTGTTAAGAAAACAACTAAGTAATAAAAACCATCTAATTCAATAAAACAAATCATGAAATTACATTAATAGTCTTCACAATAAAAATCCAATAATGTATAAAAATCACACTTGATTTCTTAACAAACAAGATCATTTTTTATGACCTAATTTCTTATAAAAACCACAATGTTTGTATTTATTCACCTCACCAGCTGACTTAATCTGTTTAGAAGGAGGCCTTCCTGCATTACTTCTTCTCTTAGGAGGATGAACTTCAACATCTTTAGGTAAAACATCTTCCATTTGAAAATTAATAAGTGTATGAATTGGATGAGAATAAGATAGTCGAAAAAAGGATACTCTTAAATAGTCCTTAATATAAGAATAAATATCCAAATCAAAAGCAAGAATGCATCTAATAGCATGAGCATATGGAAACCCATTAATGCACCATAAGTTACAACTACGTCGCCGAACACTCAAATCTACACGATAAGATTGAGTTGATTGAACTTCATAAACATCAACAGTAAATCTAGTAACTTTCCATTAAATACCCTCAAGGTATAAATCTCTTAAACGCTTCTCCATAACATGGCACAATTGACTATTCCAATTTTTATTTAACTCATGTCTATCAGACATAACTTTTCAAAAGGCGAACCATGTAAGAAATTTTCTACTTCAACCTCAATAGCACTTTTAAACTCAAACAAAGCTTGATTAGATACATCTATTGTACCAGCATTAGCAACTCGATAAAACAATGAAATAATTCATTTCCTTTCACCTTGAGGACACCTTTTTGTTAAAAAATAGTTTAAATTATTCTTTAAATGATAGTAACAAGAACCATGAGCCGAATCTTGAAAAACCCGAGGAACAGTAAGCAAAAGACTAAGATGTCGATCAAATACAAAGGTGAAATCATGATCATAATCACATAAAATTTCCCTAAGATTTGCTAAAAACCAATACCAATTAGGTTCATCTTCACCAGATACAATGCCAAAATCTAGTGGGAAAAAACTTGAAATAAAGAAAAATACATTTGTCACATAATCAAAATAAAAATAAATGCACAAGATATACAAATTGCAATAACACAGGAATGTCAAATATTTGCCATAAGAATATTGCAAATATTTGACATTGAAATATATAACAAGCTAAATAATCAAATATAAGAAATAAATTAAAACATACCAAAAAGGTATCCCAAATAAATAAAATAACAATTATAATACTAATTTAAAATTAAAAATAACAAAATAAACAGACAAAAGGAATAAACTGCAACATCAAAGGTATGTCAAATATTTGCCATAAGAATATGACAAATGTTTAACACTAAAATATTTAACAACCTAAATCATCCAATATAACAAAGAAATTAAAAAATATAAAAAATTTTGCCAAGTAAATAAAATTGCATTTATAATACTAATTTAACAAATAAAATAACAAAATAAACAAATAAAATGAATAAACTGAAAAATACAGGTTTGTCAAATATTTGCCATAAAAATATGGCAAATATTTGACATGTAATTATTTCTCTAAATGAAATACTAAACAATTATATTATAATTTTCAGAACTAAATCATACCTTGATTGCCATTCTTAGCCATAGCATACATAATACAACCATGTCCTTACTTGTCATAAAGGTTCAATCAAGAAAAATCAAAGGACGACAATAATCAAATCCATATTTGCATGCTTCAAACCCAATGAAACCCTCTCAAATTCATGACTAACAGAATCACCCTGAAGTTCAACAGTACTACCAGTATTACAAACAGCCACGGCTTCACAAAAGGATTTCAAATGATGATACGAAAGAAAATCATTCTTATGGATTTCTTCCGAAGCCAATCTTTTCCTCTATAAGCAAAATATTAATTTAACACTATGATGTACTCGATATGAAATAAATAAACAATATTTTTCATTTTCAAAAGAGGATTTGAACGAATAAAATCAATAACCAACTTCTTAACTAATCTACTAGAGATAGATAACGTATACAATACCAGCTCTACATGATTAGGTTGCATAGTTTCAATAACAAAATAACCGGTAAGTTAAACTTACGAGAAGCATGAATAAGAAAAATATGACCTTCCTGTGAACAAACGGCTTTAACTTGTTCCGTATCATTTTTAACAACATTAACTTTATATTCGTTCTTAATATAGTATATCATAAGATACAATTGAAACTCCTCAACGCCACCAGCAAATCTGTGAGTAACTCCAGTA
The DNA here is from genome assembly GCA_030737815.1 of Allium fistulosum. Lineage (NCBI taxonomy): Eukaryota > Viridiplantae > Streptophyta > Magnoliopsida > Asparagales > Amaryllidaceae > Allium > Allium fistulosum. The sequence continues at coordinate 8,929,554 of JASFAW010000015.1, forward strand.
AATACTGGATTTCCAGAATCATATTTTAACAACTACTTCAAAGTAGAACTAGAATCAACCGAAGGGAAAACCATCAAAGAAGTAGATGAACCACACTCAGCAAAAGAGCCATCACGTGAAGAACTATAAGAACCAACATCAACCGTAATACTTTTACACTACTTAGATATAACTAGAATAAGTAGAAAATCATCAGGACTATGAGCAACAAACAACAATATACTATGCAAATTAGAATTAGTTTCAATAACTCTTTTCTTGTCATCTCTTGCATAAACCATTTCAATAGAACTAGGTTTTAATTTAGACCAATGTTCACAAATATCATTTCTCAATTTCAACAAACAATCACTCAAATTAATAAAGGAAAACGGGTGTCAACAATTCGTGGGATCCGCCAATTTCTATACACCCCAACCTCAAGGGAACCAGTGGCTGTTGCATATAAAAAGACTGCCTATGTTTCCCTTTTTAAGGATCAAGCATACATAGTCCTATTTTCTACTCTTCTCCTGCATCTAAATACTTGTTAGTACATTACAACCATCATATCCATGCAACCATTGCAAGCATCAAAACCAATGCAATCAATGTAGCAATATAACCATTACAACCATTGCAACCAATATAAATAGTAAAAGCAGAAAATAGTATCCCTACTTACCCATCACAGTAAGTCATCATATGGGGTAACAACAAAATATCACATTTAACTATTAAACATCAACAACATGCAATGTCAACCCCAATCACCAAATAAAGTAACAACAACATAAATATACTTATATGCATTATTACTTATCAACTATAATAATAAATCATCAATGTAAGTATAAATCATCCAGTGTATACTAATCACTCCATAATAGTAATGCAACATCAATATCATCACATGTGTACTAATCCATTCAATATTAGTAACAGAACTTCTATAACAGCCTCACCCCAGTGGGTCCGAATTTTTGCTAAATCGAAAACCCAAGTCCATCAAAATACAGACCAGTGGTTTGATATCCTACAAATAAACGCATATTAGAGCACCATCGATATAAATCACACTGGAATAGTAAAGTATAATAAATCATATAGTTACTGACCATGATTGACACTTCCAATATCTAGTGTCCTTGTAAATACCGAGAATGCTTAAGGAAACCTGTCTTTCTACTGTTCCCACCTTGCACCAGTACATGTACCTCTAAATCTGTCCTATGGGTTGTAATGAGGAGAGGGTCAGAACAACGTTTTGCTGACTGATAAATTATATATTTTACACATAACACTAGTTTATGCCAATTCTCTTCCATTACATATTATGTCTTTTAACTTACTTTGTTGTCTCAACTCTATGTATGTGTACGATGTGCCCCATCTACCTAAAGTAGACCGTAACTACAAACACACACACATACATATATAAGTACCACAATCCCCCTTTGGACCAAGATATCATTCCTGCTAGTATCCGTAATCAGGCACTACGTTAGGATCCATCATCAACGCAATATCGCGTCTGTATGGAACTACATCATGTATTTGTCTACCCGTACAACTACGCATTAGGGGAGGGGAACCCAAAATTTTGACTCCCTGGTGTATCTCATCATCTTCATTCATGTCCTCCTTTCAATGGTAGTTTATGCCTTGTCGTGCATCTAGTAATGCCTAATATGGCATCACAATAACTTAGCCATATTTTATCTTACCTTGGGGATTTTCTACTTTATCGCTTCCTATTGTGGACTTAGCTCCACTAATTATAGAGGACTCAACTCCTCGGACTACCCCATTTGTTTTTGAAAGAACACTTTTATGGGTTAACTAGCCTTGCCCTAACAAAAGAGCTAGCAAACAACTATGGCAGTGCATTACTTAACGTGACTTACCCTAGTAGGTTGGCGTAGTCCATTAGGTGTAACCATGTCTACCCCATTGACCGTGCAGGACCTATGTATAACTCCTACTCCTGATTTGGTACCAATACATACTGACATAGCATCGAGCCACTCAACATCCTATTTAGACTGCCTAACACAATCAAGGCAGTACCATCCCCCTAATTTATTGAAGCAAACTCTATTGGCGGTATTCCTTCGCCTATACGCAAGCGTATATACTCTACAGGTCCTATAGTTGGATATGTTCTACATCAGTATAATAGGTGCACAACTGCTAGTAGCCCCTTACGATGAGTAAGCTTCTATTGTGTAACACTACTGACCTCGCATTCCAACTCATTCTAATGAATATGTCATTCTTACCAATATAAGTTATTTGCATACTTTTATAATGCACACTCATCATAAATGCATACTTGAGGCTACGTGTATGTGTGTGTATGTATATGTATGTATGTATGTGTGTGTGTATATATGTATATATATATTCATTCATTCTTGTTTAATTACTGTGCCTACTGTTTGCTGTTGACAATATTTCTCTACTTTTCTATGCATTTACATATTATTTAATTTAAGGTCATTTACCGCTTTCTATTATATGCCTTTTCTCATTTACTTTCCCTTACCCTCGTTAATTAACTTTCTATTTCTATTCCTTTTTAACCTTTAGTTCCCTACCTTGTTTTAGAGGACTACCTAATACCATTATTATTTTATATCATGACTTGTTTATCTTTTCATTTCTTTTTATTTCACTTCCGTCTTATTTATATCACGCATATTCTTTTACTAAATCATTTTTATCACATTTATAATTCTTTTAACTTATTATTAGAGATTTCTGTATTTTAATGCATTGGAATTACATTTCTCCCAAATGGAATGGTTAACACTATAAATTTCTATGTCTTATCCAAAAAGGCAATTTGTGTTACGTTTGGACTTACAAGGAATTATCTTTTCATAGTTATTGGAATAGATAGTACACAATATAGTAAATATCTTTATTTTGTACATCTCTTTCTTTTTAGGTGTATTCCTTATTATTTCAACCTTTACTCTTTTATTTATAAATCTGAAACTTGATAAGATATAGAAATTCACATTGCAACACTCTAAATAATCCAATAAATTAAAATACTACTTAAATCCTTACGTTTTACCGTGATGACTCAATTTACCATTTTACTTGCATAAGTCATATTAAATTAAGAATTGTTGAACTATCACATATTCTATAAATCTCAAAGACTTTATTCAGGTACTATTAGTACTCAGTATTTTCTAGATATATACAATACACAATTTCAGATTATCAATGATATAAAATGTAGGCAGGGTTTATAATTTTATTTCATGTATATAACTTTTATCCTACAACTCTATATACATTCTAGCATGCATGAATAGATGTCCAACGATATAAATCTAATATTATATATACAATAATATAATCTCCCACTCATCTTTTTAGCTTTCCAAATTTCTAGATCTAATCCTTGTTATTCTAGTTTGACTCCCTTTTATCTCTATTTGAATACATACACCACAAGCATACATTTAATTATCAGAAATCCAGATCGAAGAAGAGATTTGGATTCTAGTTTAAATTCTAGATCCAGATTTATAATTTACCTTGAATTGATGGTTTGATTTGACTTTATTCTTCTTCTTAATTATCCTTTACTATTTTCCACCTGTATATGCGTTTAAACTATAACTATATTTAAGAGTTTATAATTTTGTGGAGAAGAGAAGATGGCAGAGCTTCGACGTCGCTTAGAAAAAGATGAGAAGAAAAATAAGGGGTTAGGTCTGTATTTATAGTAGTTGGGAGTTAAAATGGAGCATTTGATTTACCCTAGGGAATCTTTAGTTTTATCTTGGATGTAGCTCAATTGCTTAGTATAGAAGTAAAATATTTTGGTCCATTAGTGCTACCCATTCGTCGCTTTAAAATCAATAATTTACATGTTAACCGGTCAACAGTCGAACCCTACCGGAACGATCTTAGGGTCAGTCGGTTACGTTTATTAACTACTATGTTGATTTTCATTTGATTTTATTAATTTCTTAAACAACTAATATAATCTCCTTTCTATTATCAATATCTTAACGTTTAAGCCAACATTAACATTTGTTACCTTTAACTAATGGTAATTAACTTTAGTTAATTATACTTATTTCCTTAATTACATATATTGTAACGACCCTAATTTTGATTAATATTAATTAGGAAATTTAATTAGTTAACTTAAGTGAAATAATGTAAATGGTTAAGGGATTGAGATTTGTATAATAAAGGGGAGCCATGCCTAGTTGAACTAATGAACTAAATGGAATTTAAAATGAAATAGGTTAAGGAATTAGATAAGGGAAAAATAGGAACAAGTCTTATTCTTATACCTTGAACCCTCACACCACTTCATTTTACACGTTCATAATCAAAAACAAAACATAGTGAGGTCGACCACCATTAAGGGAAAACAAGGGGAAGATAAGCAAGAACCAAGAGGAAAAGCATAATCAAATTCATTCAAGATCAAATCTCAAATCCTTAATAACAAAGTTAAAGGTGAATAATAGTTTACATCTCATATTTTGATGATCTCGGTTCTAGATCAGATTCTCATGTATTTTGCAAAGTTTACTGCCATGTTTTGAATGATAAGTAGATGTATATGCTTGTTGATGAATTATGTTTGTTCATATAGATTTCATGGTAAGTTTGGATTTGAAAAACCTATCAAATGACTTCCAAATGCCTTGCAATTTTAAAATATGGTCAAAAATGATATTTTAGAGATGGATTTCAAGTTTCATAATTTTCCGAATTAATGTGGATTTATTATTAATTTTCTAGTGAACAAAATGGTTAATTGGGTTTTAAATTAATTACGGCAATTTTATATTAGCTTTGGGTCAGAAGTTTATATATATTGGAAACATATTAAAAGTGATTTATGGGAATTTTTGAAGAATTTTCCTAAGTGTTTTAATAAGTATATAAAATTATTTAAGGTATGAGACTTAAATGTTTTATATGTTTATAAAAGAAAAATGGGCAATTTGCAAATGTTTTAAATTGTTATTCTTGAAATTCGGTAGCACTTTTAGAAAAGAATTTGGAAAAGAAGGTTTTGCGGTTTCGCCACTTTGGACAGCACCTTTTGACTACATACTTCTGCCTCCATCTAGGTCAAAACCATTACACATGGCATCAAAGACTTGGTACATAGTGGATTGGACATAGGTGAAAAGTATAGAGTCGAAACAGGGCTTACGAAGGGGCCGAGACATAGTTTTGCTTTCAAAAGAAAATGCGCTTGCTTTGCTTTCGAAAAGAATTCTTTCGAATAAGATAACTTTTGACTTAGTTAAATGGTCTTAAAGGAAAGAGCTTTTGAAAGAGGTTGCTTCTTTGTTTTAAGAAATTGCTTTCGAAGGTGTCGAATCCCCAACCTGTCGCCTTTTACCTTTCGAAGCAGTGCCTTCGAAAGAGTTCCTTTGTTTTAAAATTATAGCCGCTTCTCCAATACTTTCGAAGGGAATGGTTTCGACACCAGCCATTTCTTTTACTGAGGAAATTGCTTTCGAAAGAGTTTCTTTCGACTTAGTTGTTTTAAGACCCTTTTGACATTTTGAAAGTTATACCCAAAGGTTTCAAAAGGAATGATTTCAGATGGTTTCGAAAGGTTGTTCCACATATTTTAACTTGAACCCAATGCTTTCAAAAGTTTTGTTTTAAACAGAGTATTTTAATGCTTTCGAAAGGTAACTAATAAAGGTTTCGAAGAGGAGGTTCCCCAGTTTTTTCAAAAGGTATACGATAAAGGTTTCGAAGGGGTGATTCCCCAATGTTTTCGAAAGATTTACCTTAGGTTCAAATGGAAGATTTCCAATGTTTTCGAAAGGCATGTTTAAAGTGTTTTAAAGGAGGATGTCTACGGTATATAAATCTTTCGAAAGAGATGGTTCAATGTTTTCAAAAGGCCTATGTTAAATGGTTTCAAAAGGTATTTTTTAGCCTTTCAGCCTAAGGTTATAAAGTAAAGTAGTTTAATTATACCGAAAGGGGTACTTTCAATGGTTTCGAAAGAAATTGTTTAAAGGTTTAAACAACGTTTTCGAATGCTTTCATTAATAATGTTTTGAGTAAAGCATATATCAAGGCAAAGAGAATTGAGTAAAGCAAATAGTATGTTTTCCTTGTTTAAGTTTGATTTAAAGGGATTTAATCAATTTGAAAGGTTTTCAAGGAAAATTTAAAGGGTAGTTAACCCTAAGTAAAATGACTTAGATATTTGTATACTAGATGGGATTAGTATAGGGTCGCTTCCTGTACGTTAGCGTTAGCCTGAAGCTAATTAGTCCAAAATTCCAGTGTGCAGGGCTTAGTCATAGGTAAGACTTAAATGATGGTTACACACAGAAAGTAATATATGTACAGAGAAGGAGGATAGGTTAATGGTAAGCCCGAAAAACCATTAGAATCAGGCGACCCTTGGAGAAGTAAGTTGAGGACAGACCATCTAGAATTATGTCTAACAGGTGTTAGATAATTTGTTTAGTTTGTCTGGTAGTCCCGAGTCAGCCAAAAGTAAGTAGTTAGCTAAACAAAACTACATTTTTCGGAAAGATGGTCTATTTATTACCTATTTTTGAGCATATATGATATTTCTATTATTGATATAATCAGTTTGATTAACCAGTTTGGTTGTAGGATTTTGATTTGCAAAAAGACATATTTTAAAGGGATATTAGTAAGGAGAAACCCGTTCCGCTAAGCAACATGGTCTCACTTAATATCAGTAAACCGAGATGTAATAATATTATTCACACCAGGCTTATGTCTGACTCGAAGTTTATGTTTTTCCCCTTAGACTCTCGGGTGCTCAAAATTAATTTGAGTAGATTGAGAGTTAAGGCTTATAGGTTTTAGTATGTGGACGAATAAAGCTTTCGGAGACGAGCAGGAGGCTGAAGTTAGCTAATTAGGAGTTGATATTTTTATTTTCGCTGTGATGTATTAAGACAACTTTTGTCTATTTAGTACTCCGGTCATCCAATGGGGCATCTTCATATGTCGCTCTTGGCGTATTTTGTAATAATTATATTTGATCAAAACCTGGAAATCGATTATGGGATTATGTAGTTTGAATACGAAATATTGCTTTGAAATGTAATCAGAGAAGTTGTTTTGATTTATGCTGTATTATTTCATATTCATGTGCTTCTGATATTATGGATACCATTAACATTACCGAATTTTGTCACCGAAAGTTAATACTATGGATGACTGTAGCGTCTATAGCGCTTAGCTTCGGGCCTCAAGATGGGGGATGTTACAACTTGGTATTAGAGCATAGGTTTATGAAAAACTTTAAACTTAAAATGATTTTGAAAACATAATCCTAAGAAATTAGAGAAAAGATCGGGGTATGGGATAATGCTATAGTAACGTACTTGTATTTGCTATATATAAGTATACGCTTTATCTCTATTCTCCCATCTCTCTTAGACTATTCTTTCGTATCTTACGGTTGATACCGTGCTTGAGTATGCAATAAGGTTTGAGGAGTTAGCGAGATATGGCTATGCTACGGTTAATACTGTGATTAAGAGGAATGAGAAGTTCATCAGAGGGTTGAAGCCTGAGCTTTCTAAGGCCATGTTATCGCATATTAGAGATCCATGTGATGTTGTTGTGGAAATGGCTTTGAGGCATGAAGAAATGCAAACTTTTCTTGAAAGAAATAAGGCCACGGAAGATCAAGGAGGGCAGATTCAGAAGAGAAAGTTTTTCCACAAGAAAGGAGCTCAAAAGGGTGGAGCTGCTAAGAAGGGAAAGGCAAAAGTGGTATGTTACAAGTGTGACAAGAAAGGACAGTATGCCCGTGAGTGCCGGACAAGCAAGGGAAAGAAAGCTGCTGAGAAGAAAGGAATAAAGTGTTTCAACTGTGATCAGATTAGGCACTATAAGAACCAGTGCAAGGAGCCACCCAAGGTTGGGAAAGGCAAAGTGTTTGCATTGGAACCAACTACCTCGAGACCGACGGCACATGAGAAAGGAAAGGCTATGTTGGGAGGTACGCTTTTGATTCATGGTATGTCAGTTAGAGTTCTATTTGATACTGCTGCATCACATTCTTTTATATCTCATTGTTTGGTAGATAAGATTAACCTGTAACCCTCATACCTAGTTACTTCCTTAAGGGTTCCAAATCCGATAGGAGGTTATGCGACTCTTGGGATGAGATGTGACCACTTAGAGTTTGAATTGTTAGGTCATACCTTTGTTTGCAGTTTGCATGTGTTTGACTTCGTAGGGTTCGGAATTATTTTGGGTATGGATTGGTTAAGTAAATATGATGCTAGGATATTTTTCCATGATAGGAAAATATCACTTAGACACCCTGACTGTAAAGTTCGGATTATATACTCCATAGTAAACCCTAGTTTTGAGGTTAGTGCTTTGTTGGGCATTATGGAGGTAGAAGACGAGTTAAATCGAGTTTTTGTTGTTAGAGAATTCGCAAATGTCTTTGAACCGGTAATAGGATTGTCACCGAAACAAGCCATTGAGTTTTAGATAGATTTAGCACCTGGAGCAGAACCAGTGAGTAGGCGCCAAGCAGAATGACACCTAGTGAGATAGAGGAGTTAAAGGTGTAGTTGGTGGATTTGGATGGCAAGAATTTCATCATACCAAGTAGTTCACCTTGGGAGCAGTTGTAGTGTTTGCTAAGAAGCATGATGGATCGTTAAGGCCGTGTATCGATTATCGTAAGTTGAATGAGAAGACGATAAAGAATCGATCTCTGTTTCCTAGAATTGACGATTTGTTTGACTTGTTGAGTGGAGCCAAAGTATTTTCCCAGTTGGATTTAGCAACAGGGTTCCATCAGCTTAAAGTGGCAGAGGATATTATTCCTTTAATGGCATTTAGAACCAGATATGGATCGTACGAATGGTTAGTAATGCCGTTTGGACTAACTAATGCGCCAACATTCTTTGTAGATTTGATGAACCAAATTTTTCGAGAGCACTTGGATAGTTTCGTATTGGTATTCATAGATGATATTTTGATATACACTAAGGATGAAGGAGAGCATGAAGTTCATCTTAGAGTGGTGCTTGAGACGCTGAGGTAGCATCAACTAAAGGCAAAGTTTTCGAAGTATCATTTCTGGAAGAAGGAAGTAAAGTTCCTTGGTCATGTAGTCTCAGAGAAAGGGTTGTCCGTAGATCCGACTAAGATTAAAGCGGTGAATAATTGGAAGAGACCCGAGACAGTGACTGAGATAAAGAGTTTTCTTGGATTAGCTGGGTACTATTGGAGATTCATTAAGGATTTCTCATGGATAGTGGCACTGATGGCCAAGCTATCGTGAAAGGATGTGAAGTTCATTTGGACAGATAAGTGTAAGGAAGCATTCCAAAAGCTGAAACACTTATTGACTAATGCACCTGTATTGGTTGTTCCATAAGGGAATCATGATTTAGTAGTATATACAAATGCATGTAGAACAGGGTTAGGAGCTATGTTAATGCAGAGAGGTAAAGTGATTTCTTATGCATCTCGACAGCTTAGACCGCATGATGTTAGATATCCAACGTATGATTTGGAATTAGCTGCGGTAATTTTTGCGTTGAAGGTGTGGAGACATTACCTTTTGGGAGAAAGATTTGAGCCGTATACGGATCATAATTCACTAAAGTATCTATTCTCTCAAAAGGAGTTGAATATAAGACAGTGGAGGTGGTTACAGTTTTTAGCCTCTTATGACTTTGGTATTGAGTACACACCAGGAAAAGGCAACAAGGTTGTAGATGCACTTATCAGAAATCATCAGAATGCAGTGTTGGCGATGATAGCCGAGTGGAAAGATTTGGAGGCATTGACGACATGTAGAGTACAGTGGAGATCTCGAGTGGATCTAGTACAGAAACTGCTATGCTGTCATGTTTATAATTTTGACCGATGATGATCGAAAATATTGCATCTAAGTAGAATGAGGATCCATTATTAGTTGAACGGATCAGGAAGTTAAGGGATGGAATAGAGAGCGATGACCTGAAGGATTTCAGTCTTGACTAGAGCGGGTGGTTGAGAAAGAAAGGAAGATTATGTGTTCCAAATGTGGGAGGCATTAGGAAGGAAGTTCTTGAGGAATGTCATTGTTGAAGTTCATTATTCATCCGGAAGGAACTAAGATGTATTAGGATATGAAGAGGAGTTTCTTTTGGGAAGGTATGAAAAGAGATGTAGTCTTATGGGTAAAGTAGTGTTTGAGCTGTCAACAAGTAAAAGCCGAATATCAGAAACCAAGTGGGTTACTTCAGCCTTTAGATATTCCAGTATGGAGTGGGATTCTAATTCAATGGATTTTATAGACAGGTTGCCAAGGTCAAACAGATAAAATGAAAGTATATGGGTCATAGTGGATAGGTTGACCAAAAGTGCCCATTTCATTCTAGGTAAGTCAACCAGGACAACACTTGTTTTAGATAAGTTGTTTATGAAGAATGTAGTTAGACTGCATGGAATTCCTACTTGTATAGTAAGTGATAGAGATTCCTTATTCACTATTGAGTTCTGGAAGAGTTTATTAGAAACTTTAGGTACCAAGCTCAAGATGAGTACCGCTTACCATCCGCAGAGAGATGGGCAAACGGAAAGAGTTCAAAAATTCTTGGAAGTCTTGTTATGAGCTTGTGTGCTTGATTTTGGGGGATCGTGGGAAGACCATCTACACTTAGTCGAGTTTTCATACAACAAGAGTTATCAGGCTAATATAGGGATGGCACCGTTTGAAGCTTTGTATGGAGGGCTATGCAAATCTCCAGTTTGTTGGTTAGAGACCAGGGATAGGTTAGTTCTTGGTCCGCATTTAGTTAGAGAAGCTGCAGAAAAGATTGAGTTGATTAGAGCTGGAATGAAAGAAGCTTAGTCTAGGCAGAAGAGTTATGCTGATAAGTGATGGAAAGACTTAGAATTCTCAGTTGGAGATCATGTTTTCGTCAAAGTATCGCCAATGAAGGGTGTGATCAGGTTCGGGGAATCGGGAAATTTGGCACCAAGATGCATTGGACCATTTCCTATTGTATAGAGGATCGAGAAACTTGCATTTAGAGTAGAGTTACCAATGGTTTGGCAGGAGTCCATGATGTTTTTCATATTTCTCATCTAAGGAAGCGTAATCGAGTTAATTAAATTAAATTAAATAATGTAAATGGTTAAGGGATTGAGATTTGTATAATAAACGGGAGCCATGCCTAGTTGAACTAATGAACTAAATGGAATTTAAAATGAAATAGGTTAGGGAATTAGATAAGGGCAAAATAGGAATAAGTCTTATTTTTATACCCTAAATCCTCACACCACTTCACTTTACACGTTCACAATCAAAAACAAAACATAGAGAGGCCGACCACCATTTAGGGAAAACAAGGGGAAGATAAGCAAGAACCAAGAGGAAAAGCTTAATCAAATTCATTCAAGATCAAATCTCAAATCCTTAACAGCAAAGCTAAAGGTGAATAATAGTTTACATCTTATATTTTGATGATTTCGGTTCTAGATCAGATCCGCATGTATTTTTCAAAGTTTATTGCCATGTTTTGAATGATAAGTAGATGTATATTCTTGTTGATGAATAATGTTTGTTCATATAGATTTTATGATAAGTTATGATTTGAAAAACTTATCAAATGACATCCAAATGCCTTACGAATTTAAAATATGGTCATAAATGATATTTTAGAGATGAGTTTCAAGTTTCATAATTTTCTGAATTAATGTGGATTTATTATTAATTTTCTCGTGAAGAAAATGGTTAATTTGGTTTAAAATTAATTACGGCTATTTTATATTAGCTTTGGGTTAGAAATTTATATGTGCTGGAAAACATATTAAAAGTGATTTATGAGAATTTTCGGAGAATTTTCCAAAGTGTTTTAATAAGTATATAAAATTATTTAAGGTATGTGACTTAAATGTTTTATATGTTTATAAAAGGAAAAGGGGCAATTTGCAAATGTTTTAAATTGTTATTTTTGAAATTCGATATCACTTTTAGAAAAGAATTTGGAAATGAAATTGGCAACCATTCATATATTGATAAACAAAGCAAGTTAGTTGAAAATAAATCACCTTTTTAAGTTAAAAATCAGTTTTTAGAAGGTTTTGCTGTTTCGCCACTTTCGGCAGCACCTTTCGACTACATACTTCCGCCTCCATCTAGGTCAAAACCAATATACATGGTATCAAAGACATGGTACGTAGTGGATTGGACAGAGGCGAAAGGTATAGAGTCGAAACAGGGCTTTCGAAGGGGCCAAGACCTTGTTTTGCTTTCAAAAGAAAATGCGCTTGCTTTGCTTTCGAAAAAATGCTTTCGAATAAGATAGCTTTCGACTTAGTCAAATGGTTTTAAAGGAAATAACTTTCGAAAGAGGTTGCTCCTTTGTTTTAAGAAATTGCCTTCGAAAGGGTCGAAACCCCAAACTGTCGCCTTTAACCTTTCAAAGCAGTGCCTTCGAAAGAGTTCCTTTGTTTTAAAATTATAGCCGCTACTCCAATGCTTTCGAAGGGATTGGTTTTGACACCATCCACTTATTTTACTTAGGAAATTGCTTTCGAAATAGTTGCTTTCGACTTAGTTGTTTTAAGACCCATTTGATGTTTTTGAAAATTAAACCCAAAGGTTTTGAAACGAATGATTTCATATGGTTTAAAAAGGTTGTTCCACATATTTTAACTTGAACTCAATGCTTTTGAAAGTTTTGTTTTAAGCAGAGTACTTTAATGCTTTCGAAAGGTAACTAATAAAGCTATCGAAGGGGAGGTTCCCCAATATTTTTGAAAGGTATATGATAAAGGTTTCGAAGGGGTGATTTCCCAATGTTTTCGAAAGGTTTACCTTAGTGTTCAAATGGAAGATTTCCAATGTTTTCGAAAGGCATGGTTAAAGTGTTTTAAAAGAGGATGTCTATGGTTTATAGAGCTTTCGAAAGAGATGGTTTCGATGTTTTTGAAATGCTATGGTAAATGGTTTCAAAATGTATGTTTTGGCCTTTCGGCCCAAGTTTATAACAGAAAGTAGTTTACTTGTATCGAAAGGGGTACTTTCAATGATTTCGAAAGGGGTACTTTCAATGGTTTCGAAAGGGGTACTTTCAATGGTTTCGAAAGAGATTGTTTAAAGGTTTAAACAAAGGTTTTGAATGTTTTGATCAAAATGTTTTGAGTAAAGCATATATCATGTAAAGAAAATTGAGTAAAGCAAATAGCATGTTTTCCTTGTTTAAGTATGATTTAAAGGGATTATATCAATTTTAAAGGTTTTCAAGGAAAATTTAAAGGGTAGTTAACCCTATGTAAAATGACTCAGATATTTGTATAACAGATGGGATTGGTAAAGGGTCGCGCCCTATACATTAGCTTTAGCCCGAAGCTAATTTTGTCTAAAATTCCAGTGTGTAGGGCTTAGTCACAGGTAAGACTGAAATGATTGTTACACATAGAAAGAAATATATGTACAGAGAAGGAGGATAGGTTATTGGTGAGCCAGAAAAACCATTAGGATCAGATGACCTTGGGAGAAGTAAGTTAGGGACAGACCATCCAGAAGTACGTCTAACAGGTGTTAGATAATTTGTTTAGTTTGTCTGGTAGGCCCGAGTCAGCCAAAGATTAGTAGTTAGCCAAACAAAGCTACATTATTTGAGCAGATGGTCCATTTATTGCCTGTTTTTGAGAATATATGATATTTTTATTATTGATATAATTAGTTTGGTTAACTAGTTTGGTTGCAGGATTTTGATTTGCAAAAATACATATTTTAAAGGGATATTGGCGAGGGGAAACCCGTTCCGCTAAGCGGCATAGTCTCACTTAATATCAGTAAACCGAGATGTAATAATATTATTCACACCAGGCTTATGTCTGACACGAAGTTTATGTTTTTCCCCTTAGACTCTCGGGTGCTCAAAATAGTTTGAGTAGATTGAGAGTTAAGGTTTACAGGTTTTAGTAGGTGGACGAATAAAGCTTCCGGAGACGAGCATGAGGCTGAAGTTAGCTAATTAGTAGTTGATATTTTTATTTCCGCCGTGAGGTATTAAGACAGCTTTTGTCTATTTAGTACTCCGGTCATCCAATGGGGCATCTTCATATGTCACTCTTGGCGTATTTTGTAATAATTAAATTTGATCAGAACCTGGGAATCGATTATGGGATTATGTAATTTGAATATGAAATATTGCTTTGGAATGTAATCAGAGAAGTTGTTTTGATTTATGCTGTTTTATTTCATATTCATGTGCTTATGATATTATGGATACCATTAACATCACCGTATTTTGTCACCAGAAGTTAATACTATGGATGACTGCAGCATCTGTAGTACTTAACTTCGGGCCTCAAGATAGGGGATGTTACATATATATTTTTTTATATTATAAAACTTCAGACGTTAATAACGTTTTCTTTTGAACTCCAACCGGAAAACTTTATATATGAAAGTTGATCAAAAAATCGCCACACGAGCACAATGATGCAAGTTTCTTTGCCAAATTCTATGTTTGTAAAAATTCTATTTTTCGACGTTATCATTTATTAATTATTTTCTTTTTAATTAATTATCATAAAATTAAGGGTGTTACATTCTTACCTCTTAAAATAATTTCACCCTTAAAATTCCTCATAGATTTAATTATGTAACATAATGTACAATTTAACGACCCAGATTTTTAAAACGGTTTATAATTGAATATCGGAATTATTTAAATAATTGAATCTCGAATTTAATTCGAATGAAAATGATTTTGAAAGCTTATTTAAATTTAGTTTAAATAATAAATGGTTATTAAAAACTTTAATTTATAATTAAAGTGAATAAATTTGTTTTAACAATAATTCTTTTTATTATTAACACATGGAATTATCATTTCGGGGCATTGTCTCGGATTTTGATGAAACTAGTGCCATTTGATCCGGAATAATGAGTTGTTATACGCCGAAGTGTTTTGTGGTGATCGGACATGCTGTGTGGTCGTGTCTGCTTGAAACTCATAGCGTTTAATTTGAGAAAATATAATATTATATAACTATTTATAAATATCCATACTTAGATATTTTCCTCAATCGCTTTTCACTATCTCCCTCTCTTCCCTTTTATTTGTTATGTAAACAAGAAAAGGCTATTGCCATTCATTTTGATTTGTTCTCGAAGTTTGGCTTAACGATATTTGCCAAAGCCGGATCCATTAGATTCGTATGGAGAAGAGCTTTGTTGTGGTGTGTGTTGTCTGGGTGTAGCCATGTTTGCATGTGCTCGACTAGGAGCAGCGGAAGTTAGGTTCAAGGATACGAGAGATTGAAGCATCGATTGAGGGATCAGAGGGTGGCGTTGTGCTAGTTGGCCAAAGATGAGATCGTGGAGGTAATTTGAGGGGTTGAGACACATCCTAGCGGATCGCGACTTTAGTGTTGTCGTGTACGGGAGCAGCAGTCGCGACAAGGTGGAGTAGGCTAAAGGTCAAATCGGTGATGGCATTGAGTTTGTGGTAGTCGAAGTAGAAAATTGGTGGAGGTTTGATAGTTTACATTGGTCAGATTCGATTTGCGACCTGGGCAAGGTCAATTAGGGCATGAAGTGATCGGAAAATACTAGGGCGATGCGAACGTTATGGCAATGGGTGGAGGAAGTTGAGTCTTCGACGATAAAGGCTTTGGCGCGATTGGATTTGGGTATTGTGAGTGATTTGCCATGTCATTCGAAACGTGCACGAGACGGGAGCGGTACCACAACGTGCATGGGGAGAAGAAGATGATGAGGAAGGGGGTCAGTGGTAAGTGATAATTAGTATGTTAATTAATTAATTTAATTATAGTTTAAATTCAAATTCTTATAAATTCCGTATCTTGGTTATATGAAGTCCAATCGAGGTGCCGTTTTCGCCTTGCGTTCGTATTGGGATTATCTACACAATGGAGTTGGATTCGTTGAGTTTGGGGCTAGTAGGAATTTTAGTCAAAATCGAACGGCATTCGATTTTGGACAATTTGAAAATGCGTAAGCGTTAGAGGTTATTTAGTGAATTTTACTCACCAGTTGATTGTACAATAATTGTGTATATCATTGTTTCTGTATTGAAAATATAAACTGTATAAAAACAATCCATGTATTACTATTGGAGCCCACCTTGTTTTATAAAACAAGGGATAACATTATTATTGAGTATAATATCTCAATATTGCTTTGTGAAAATTGATAGTATGTTTTGAATGTTAGAAACAATATAGTCGTTATAAACGTGCTTTGAAATCCCTGAAATTGGACATGTAACAACCCAAGTTCCAGTGGGTCCGGATTTTTCGCAAAAAATGCTAAAACCCAAGCCCACTAAAGCCCGAGTTGGGTATCTGGTATCCTGCAAATAGGCAAAGACAAATATATCAAAGCTCAGATAAATATTGTTAGTCCCTGAGAAGTTGGTTTTGATGACAACAACCTTAGAAGAAGATTATAAAATATAAATACTAACATTATTGTTTAGATATATATGTATATGCAGGATATATATATATATACAGGTACCAAAGAATGAAGACTGTACAATATAGAGATTCAAGAACTGATGAACTCAAGATTGAAGATATCAAGATTCAAGACTCATGAGTATCAAGATTATCAAGAGTTCAAGATTTCAAGATTAGTAATTTAGTTAGGAATTTTGTTAAAACTCCTAGAAAAGCACTGACATCTTAAAATCCATTTTATTCGTGGAATGGAATTCACTTCGAGCCCGTTAAAGGGATGGAACCCTAAGTAGGATGGAGCCTACGAAAAATCTAGTGGAACATTGTTTTGTATCCACTAACTTTTATTCAAATGTTTTACAAAATTATATCTTGTTTTCAAAATGATTTCAAAATCTTCCTTTTTAAATCAAAAACATCTATCCTGGTTTTAAAATACTTTTAGCCTCAAAATAATCTTTATTTTCAATATCAAATTATCCTTGGTTTTAAACTATCTTTTAATTATAATATATTTAACTTTTAATATTTATACTTAGATTTAAATATAAAATTATAGTAAAATTTTATATATACCAAAATATTATTCTCTATATTTATTTATGTATTTTAACTATAGTTAAGTATATTTATAAAGTTTAAAATAGTTTTAATACAAGATAGAAGTTATTTTCAAAGAAAAACAAATTACCAAAACTAACTTAGGCCTGTCGACAACCCCAAGGACCCCTTGTCGACAAGGTGATGGTTTATTTCAAAAGTTTGAATTTCAAAGGAAGTGTCTATTCGTCATATCCTTTCACAAATGGACATGGATGTTGTTCTACTATAAATAGAGGCTGTTTTAAACGAATTTGTAATCATATTTTCTCTGATTTCACTCCTCTTCTTCTTCCACATTTCTTTATATACATTTTTACCATTACTCTACCGAAATCACCATTGAATCTAACTAGATCATCTCTGGTTTGATTCTCTATCACTATCTCAACAAGATCCCAGTGCTATTCAGAGTTATAGACTTCTTTGTATTCAATCGAGCGAGAAAAGGTGTGATTGTAGCCTGGAAAATCAATCGAGCGAGAAAAGGTGTGATTGTAGCCTGGAAAATCAATTGGGTGAACTTGTTGCTCGTAAAATCAAGTATCTCTACCCAGAGGATTGTGAACCTGGAGCGGTGTACCTCGTGGCCTTGAAATCGAGGGTGTAATTGTAAGAATTGATTTTGAAAGGAAATCTGTACTTGTGTTGTGGGACTGGATGTAGGGTAACTCCGAACCAGTATAAAATCCGATGTGTTCTTTCCTTTATTGCTTTTACTTTATATCTGCATCTGTATTTGATTCTGTGATCATATCTGTGTCTGAATATTGCATACATTTGTGTTCAAATTAAAATAAACTCAAAAAGAATTAGTAATTCCTTAAAACACTATTCACCTCCCCTCTAGTGTTAATTCTAGCCTTAAGATCCGTAATCCACATTTCTCACATTTGGTATCAGAGCGAGGTTTTCAAAGTTTCATAATATGAATTTTGAAAAAGCTTTTAAAATGGCTATGTTTGAAAAACTTGTTAATACTAGTTTAGAAATATTCAGATCATCACTGTCTCATGAGTCTGCATATAATCGATATTCAAATTCAAGTTATCTACCAAAATTGTATGATGTGCAGGAAACATGTTTTATGGGTGTTGAGGAATCAATCCACAATGGACAAATTGTGCAGATCAAAAAGAATAAATGGATACTTGATAGTGGATGCTCTAGACACATGACTGGTAATCCAGATATGCTGAATGATATAATATACAAAGACGGAGGACTGGTTAACTTTGGAGACAACTCAAAAGGATACGTGATTGACATCGGCAATGTCGGTAATTCTAAAACTCCTATTATTACTAATGTTTTGCTAGTTCAAAAATCTGAAACATAATTTGCTAAGTATTAGTCAATTTTGCGATAGAGGATATAAAATTAAATTTGAAAAAGATAAGTGTCACATTGAAGATAATAATTCAACCATAATATTTGAGGGAATTAGGAAAAAGAATATTTATATTCTTAATATGAAAGTTTCAAATGATAACCTGTGTCTTTTGGCAAATACAAGTGACCCTTTGATTTGGCATAAGAGATTTGGGCATTTGAATTTCAAACTCTTATCTAGACTGTCAAAACATGATCTAGTAAGAGGTCTCCCTAAAATGAATTTTAAAGTAGATAGTTTATGTGATGCATGTCAATTAGGAAAACTTAGGAAAAGTTCCTTTAAATTAAAAGATATGATTTCAACTTCAAAACCTCTTGAATTACTTCATCTTGATTTATTTGGTCCATCTCAAATTCAGTCAATAAATCATAGTAAATATGTTTTTGTAATTGTAGATGATTATTTTAGATTTACATGGACAATATTTTTGAAACATAAAAGTGATACTTTTGAAAGTTTTAAGAACTTTACAAAAAGGATTCAAAATCAACTTTCTCTAAAAACTATAATCATCCGTAGTGATCACGGTGGTGAATTTGAAAATGAAAAGTTTGAGGAATTCTGCAATAAAAAGGGAATAACTCACAATTTTCCTTTCCAAGAACTCCACAACAAAACGGAGTAGTAGAACGTAAAAATAGGACGATTCAAGAGTGTGCGAGAACTATGCTTTCAGATAGTAAATTACCAAAACATTTTTGGGCAGAAGCAGTTGCTACCGCCTGTTATATTTTAAATAGAATTTTAATTAGACCTTTAACTTATAAGACATCTTATGAACTTCTTCACGGAAAGAAACCTAAGGTATCTTATTTTAGAATTTTTGGAAGTAAATGTTTTATTTTAAATACAAAAGATAACTTAGATAAATTTGATCCTAAATCCGACAAAGGTATCTTTATCGGATATTCTAATAGAAGTAAAGCATACAGAGTGTTTAATTTAAGAACTAACACCGTCGAAGAAACAATGCATGTTTCATTCAATGAAAATCTCAAAAATTTTGAAGATACAAATGATGAAGAGGATTTAATTACTCAAAATCAGGAGTCAACTGAAAATAATAATGAAATTAATCATCCTAATAAAAAGATTAAACTTTTAAAAGATCATTCTATAGAAAATATACTAGGAGATATGCAATCTGTTGTTACAACTAGAAATCAACTAAGTAAAATGAGTAATGCAGCCTTTATATTGAGCAATGTAGCCTTTATATCAACTATTGAACCCAAAAATCCAAAAGAAGCATCAACTGATGATTCATGGATTTTGGCTATGCAAGCAGAACTAAATCAATTCTCTAGAAATGATGTTTGGGAACTTGTTCCTAGACCTGAAAATAAAACTATAATTGGAACTAAATGGGTTTATAAAAATAAAATGAATGAACAAGGTGAGGTCGTTAGAAATAAAGCCCGGTTAGTCGCTCAAGGTTATTGTCAAGAAGAAGGAATAGATTGTGACGAAACCTTTGCTCCCGTAGCAAGATTAGAAGCCATTAGGATTCTACTTGCTTTCGCAAATCATAATAATTTCAAATTATTTCAAAATGGATGTTAAAAGTGTCTTTCTAAATGGATTTGTAAAAGAGGAAGTATATGTTGAACAACCACCACTTTTTGAAGATTAAAAATTACCAAATCATGTTTACAAACTTAAGAAAGCTCTATATGGTCTAAAACAAGCTCCTAGAGCCTGGTATGATAGACTAAGATCTTACTTATTACAATCAAACTTTGAAATTGGTAAAGTAGATAATACTCTTTTTACTAAAAGAAATAAAAATGATATTCAACTAGTACAAGTTTATGTAGATGATATCATTTTCGGATCAACTAATTTTGAAATGAATAAAGAATTTTCTGAAATAATGACAAAAGAATTTGAGATGAGTCATATGGGTGAATAAAACTTCTTTCTAGGATTGCAAATAAAACAATTAGATAATGGTATCTTTATCAGTCAAGAAAAACATACTAAAGACCTAGTTTGTAAATTTGGTTTGACTACTGCAAGTGGAAAACCCACTCCCATGGCAACCAATGAGTACCTAAGTAAAGAAGATCTCTCGAAAGATGTAGATCAAAAATTATATAGAGGTATGATTGGATCACTACTCTATATCACTGCTAGTAGACCTGATATCATGCATAGTGTTTGTCTCTGTGCAAGATATCAATCCCAACCTAAAGAGACCCACTTAAAAGCTGTAAAACATATCATAAGATATGTTAAACACACCTTTGATTATGGCTTATTTTATCCTAAAAATAATTCTTTTGAATTAATATCTTACTGTAATGCTGACTATGCTGGTTGTAAATCAGACCGAAAAAGTACAAGTGGAACTTGTCACTTTTTGGGGCATTCTCTGGTTTCCTGGTTTAGTAAAAAGAAAAACACAGTTTCTTTATCAACAACCGAAGTAGAGTATATTTCTGCTGCTTTGGCTTGTTCTCAAGTAATATATATGCAACAAACTTTAAAAGATTTTGGTTTAAATATCTCAAAATCACCAATTTATTATGATAATACTAGTGCAATAAATTTATCCAAAAATCCTACTCATCATGCTCGAACTAAACATACTGATATCATACATCATTTTCTCAAAGATAATATAAGTAAGGAAGTAATTACTCTCGATTATATAAATTCCGAGAATCAAATTACTGATACCTTAACAAAACCCTTAAATGAATCTATATTTACTAAATTAAGAAGAGAATTAGGTATTTGTTCAATAACTGAAATATAGAATATAAATATATAACAAGTATAATTAAAATTAAATTAAAATAAATCAAATAGCAAAAATATAAGTACCTTGTCGACAACTCTTCTTTACCCCTGTCGACATATAACAATTGTTTTTGAAAATTTCCCACCAAAATTCAAATGGGTGGTTATATATTCTTCTTATTTCGAAATTTTGTTCACTCTTTCTGTTCTTTCTCTGTTCTAACTTCTGAAAACAATAAAACAATGGCCTCCTCCTCCTAATCAAACAAAAATTCAACCTTTTCGTTCCCTTCTCCTTCTACCAGACCATTTCAATGAACTACGCTTGCACGAGTGATGAAAATGGAGGATTCCTTGAAGGATTCACTACAACTTATGACTGAAATTCAAGTGGTGCAAATCAGAATGGCCAAAGAACAAGAACGGCAAGGCAAAATCCTTAGAAATTTGCAACAGTTTCTAATGGACAATCACGCCAATCCCATCTTGATCGATGAAGAATCTTCAGGTGTTCAAGTGCAAAAGGACAGCGAGGAAGAAGAAGAAGAATCCCCCATGGAAGAAGAGCGCACTGAAGATGACGACAAAGTTGTTTGCATTGGCGAAGTGTGCTTTGACAAGAATGGAAATCTAGTCGAACAACGTGGAAATTTCTGTTTCCACTACCCAAATTGCTCGGTTCATAGATCTCCCATTGTCTAGGATACACATTAGTTTCTCTTCTCTCTTTCTTATCATTATTTGTATATGATCTTACTTACGTTTTCTACGCAAATGTAAATATAACATTATATAATTAATAAATGATTTATGTTCTCATATTTGAATTCTCACATTATCATTATTATAAATATTATCATATATGGATTCTTAGTTAGGAGAGTTAGTTATTAAGGGCTAAGTTTTAGTTTCAGAATTAAGTGTTGATTATTTATGGTAACACTATCATTATAATCAAATGTAATATAGTATTAGATTAAGGGGGAGTTGTATAGATTTAACCTTTGTTTTTGTTGATGACTAAGCGGGAGAAGTATAAAATAGGATAGTTAGGCATAAATTAAGGGGGAGTTATTAGTTTTAGGGGGAGTTATTAGGATAGAAGTAATATTTTATAAACAAAGGTTGCCATCATCAAAAAGGGGGAGATTGTTAGTCTCTGAGAAGTTGGTTTTGATGACAACAACCTTAGAATAAGATTATAAAATATAAATACTAACATTATTATTTAGATATATATGTATATGCAGGATATATATACAGGTACCAAAGAATGAAGACTGTACAGTATAGAGATTCAAGAACTGATGAACTCAAGATCGAAGATATCAAGATTCAAGACTCATGAGTATCAAGATTATCAAGAGTTCAAGATTTCAAGATTAGTAATTTAGTTAGGAATTTTGTTAAAACTCCTAGAAAAGCATTGACATCTTAAAATCCATTTTATTCATGGAATGGAATCCACTTCGAGCCCGTTAAAGGGATGGAACCCTAAGTAGGATGGAACCTACGAAAAATCTAGTGGAACATTGTTTTGTATCCACTAACTTTTATTCAAATGTTTTACAAAATTATATCTTGTTTTCAAAATGATTTCAAAATCTTCCTTTTTAAATCAAAAACATCTATCCTAGTTTTAAAATATTTTAGCCTCAAAATAATCTTTATTTTCAATATCAAATTATCCTTGGTTTTAAACTATCTTTTAATTATAATATATTTAACTTTTAATATTTATACTTAGATTTAAATATAAAATTATAGTAAAATTTTATATATACCAAAATATTATTCTCTATACTTATTTATGTATTTTAACTATAGTTAAGTATATTTATAAAGTTTAAAATAGTTTTAATATAAGGTAGAAGTTATTTTCAAAGAAAAATAAATTACCAAAAATAACTTAGGCCTGTCGACAACCCCAAGGACCCCTTGTCGACAAGGTGACGGTTTATTTCAAAAGTTTGAATTTCAAAGGAAGTGTCTATTCATCATATCCTTTCATGAATGGACATGGCTGTTGTTCTACTATAAATAGAGGTTGTTTTAAACGAATTTATAATCATAATTTCTCTGATTTCACTCCTCTTCTTCTTCCACGTTTCTTTATATACATTTTTACCATTACTCTGCCGAAATCACCATTTAATCTAACTAGATCATCTCTGGTTTGATTCTCTATCACTATCTCAACAAGATCCTAGTGCTATTCAGAGTTATAGACTTCTTTGTATTTAATCGAGCGAGAAAAGGTGTGATTGTAGCCTGGAAAATCAATCGAGCGAGAAAAGGTGTGATTGTAGCCTGTAAAATCAATCAGGTGAACTTGTTGCCCGTAAAATCAAGTATCTCTACCCAGAGGATTGTGAATCTGGAGCGGTATACCTCGTGGTCTTGAAATCGAGGGTGTAATTATAAGAATTGATTTTGAAAGGAAATCCGTACTTGTGTTGTGGGACTGGATGTAGGGTAACTCCGAACCAGTATAAAATCTGGTGTGTTCTTTCCTTTATTGCTTTTACTTTATATCTACATCTGTGTTTGATTCTGTGATCATATCTGTGTCTGAATATTGCATACATTTGTGTTCAAATTAAGATAAACTCAAAAAGAATTAGTAATTCCTTAAAACACTATTCACCCCCCTCTAGTGTTAATTCTAGCCTTAAGATCCGTAATCCGCATTTCTCACAAATATCTCACAACGGAACTAACTAAAATATAATAGTAAGTAAATACTCACCAATAAAATAACACTTTCTAAACAAGTGTCTCAAAGCTGGGAAGTCTCTGCCATCTACCAAACCTGTAGGATGTTATGAGGAGGGGGTCAGAACTAAAGTTCTGGTGAATGGACAAATTATACACTTCTAATCTTAATTCTACATATACCGTTTTATTTCCATTTACTATTATATTAGGTTCATTGGGTTTATAATACTCTCGCCTCTGTGCGTGAATCCTGCCCATCTACTCTCTACTAAATTAAAACCTAATAGCTGATATATATATATATATATATATATATATGCCCAATGACCGCATTGGTCCTAGGTACTACCCATAGTACCTTCTGTATCCTCCTCGCAAAGGACTCCATTGTCTTGCTTCCATGGCGTTCTGTGGCTACATCTATAAAGGACTGCCTCATAAGGACTACAATACAAATGTTATGTCGTCTACTATGAAAACGTAAAACGGCGTCCACACTAGTCTATACTAATGCTCGGACATCCTCAATGTACCACCCAGTGCATACCTTGAGGACTATACGTAATCGTTCTGTCTACTCCCTGAATCCCGTTTAACAAGGTCTACCTTGTATGGAATTCGGTCGGGGATTTTCTATTTCTGTAAAGGACTGACTCGTTAGGCCTATAATACAGATATTCTATTTCTGTAAAGGAATGTCTCGTTAGGCCTACAATACATATTTTCTATTTGGTCTGTCTCTTTTCTTATCATTGGTATGGCCCCACGCAGCCACCCCTCAACTAATCGAAATACTTCTAAAGAGCTAAGTGGTTGTGCCCTAGTGCAAACAATCTAAACATTCAATTGGCTGCACCCCTCATCCAATATCTCGATAGTGAAAGTATCATTGGACTGTTGGTTTAACTCTAGTCTTTCCCGAACTCGCTCTTGGTTTTGATGCTGGCCCGATATCAGCATGCAACTATCCATTTGGGTCCTGCCCACTAAACTTACTCGCAAGTACTGGGACATACGAATATCCTACTCTAAACATCATCCTCTTTTTACTGCCTACAATGGTCCTGCCATGCAAAAAGCAGTCAAGGCATACTCTTTTGATGGAACACCTACATACCTGCCTCTAGAGGACTGCTTCACTACGCCTACCCCAAAGGGCCATCCTAGAGTACCCTCACGTCCTATTGAAGTCTCGTACTTCCTTCTAGCCCAAAATAACTAAGTTGGATGTGTTTCTTCTGTGCTGAAATCTGTGATGAACTACTTCGTTAGGCTCTTCATCCTTTGGGCTGCTCCAAATGCATCTCACTCTTTCATTAGACCCAAAGTCTAGTCTTTTAATTTGCGTTTAGTTTACTTTTTTTATTATGTTGGCTATTTATTTACCCTAATTAGCATAATCTTGTCCAAGCCTCACCTAACTATTGTGAGACTATCAGTTAGTGACTGAAAGGGAATGTTGTTGGTATGGGTCACTTCTATTAATTTGCTTATTAACTTAATTTATGTCTTAAGTTTATTAAAATAAGCCTCTTCTATTATTTCTACTTAATTATAACCTATGTTATAATTTCACTTGTAATTGTCGCTTTTATTTTCTTTTATAATCTGTACATTATAAATATAATTACAAGCGTCGCTTTTCTATTCTAGTTTATCTTCTTTTATTATGATGTTGAATTCTCTTTAATTCTCTTATATTATATGACATGCTTAGCTTTGGACTACGTCCGCTTATCACAAATTTACTTATCATAATAACTACTTTACTTTTATTCTATTGTCTGCGTAGTAAATGCAGATCTAGGTACATTTCTGTTTATAGCTTCTAGTCTTATCTAATAATTTACTTGATTCCTTCAATTCTTTGCTTTATCTTCTTATATTATAGGATGTAGTTCTATTCTATTTGGTTGGTTATGAAAACTGTGCTAAAAATTCATTTCCATATTTTAATACTAAATAATGCTATAAACAATATCCGTAAGTGCAAGATATTTCTTTTATTATCTCTTTACTTTTTGGATAGTGCAAAATATAGTGGTTTATCTATTTTACACTATTTCCCTTTTTCTTTCTTTTATTCTTGCAATTACGTTTATCGTTATCTTTTTAAATATTAAACTATAGAAATGTATTCTATTTTCTAAATCAATCAATTAATCTGTCACGTACTTCCAAATCAAGTTATTAGATTTTTCTTTAAGTTATTACTCCCGTTTAACATAATTATTGTAAATTTCTATCTTTCTCTTTATATTTCAGCTTTACTTAGTTTACATCTAATTTGTAAATCTAGTATTCTTCTATTTTAGTCCGTATTTGCAAATTTTCTCTTTACTATTTTATTCGCGTAAAAAGGAATAAAAAGAAGCTAACATTTATAGGCAAAATTTCTACTTTAAAATAGATGTAATCAACTGTAAACTTCTTACTTTTAGGCTTACGTCTTTCTCTAACTATCAAGCCTAATATTATTTAAATATAAGCTCTCTTCTACAATTTACAGTCTCAGCATGACTAATTAACTGAATTAATTACTGAAATAAATATAAAATAAAATTATTTAACGGGAATCTAACGATAATATATCATAAACGTAAAAGATATATAATTAAATCCACTCACATGTCGTCCTTAGCTTCAATCTCCATCCCTTTCAATTTGCTATGCTTTTCTCCGCTTTTTCCCCTTTTTGATTCGCTTCAAATTCGCTGATTTGTTTGCACAATTCTCTAATTTGTTTATATGTATTTCCTTGCTTAATTTTATTTTTGGTTTGGGGAAAGATTTGATTAACAGAGGAGAAAGGAAGAGGGAGAAGAGGAGTTTGCTGTAAACGACGATAGCCGATTCAGAGAAAATAGTGTGGGCTAGGGTTAAGTTACGTTCAATTTATAGGTGCAGTGAACAATTAGGAACCATCTGATTAACCCTTAAAACAATCCTCACCATCAGAACAACGTATAACTCTCCAATGTTATTCATTTGTTTGTTATATGACCTTATTAATTGACATTTCCTTCTAAATAAGATTCTCCCATTAATTATCCAATTAATTAGATCATATATATATATATATATCCAATATTAATTGATTCTTATACGTTATAATTTCTTACCTATTTGAACACGTCAATTAATACCTCTATTAATTGAATGCATATAAAAGTTATACTTTTTAATTTACCTACATCCTATAACTGGCGTTTTCTTCTAGCTAGTTAATTTACATTATTAGCTATTGTAAAGACGGCATATTCTTTGATTAATTGACACCCTTTTTAAAACGCTCAACTAATTGCCAATTAATTAATTGACAAGTTTTCCCATTTTAATCGATATCCAAATTAATTCCTATGCGTCACTCAATCACACATTTATTAGTTGTACATTTTTAAGCCACCGATTCATTACCCAATTAATTGACATATAAGTTTCCCTCTTTTATTAATTGAAGCTTACTTAATATCTTTAATTAATTGCTCGATTAATTAATTGCGTTAATTATAAATTAATATATGTATGTTATTATTTAATTTATTCCCCACATACATTTCCCTTTATTAGAAGATCCCTTAATTAGTTAATGTTATAAAAGTGACATATTCTCTGACTAATTGACGCCTCTACGTCTCTTAATTAATTCCTCTTTTAATCGATTGATGCGTCAATTAATCACACACTCATTGGTTGCATATACCTATGTAACCTCTTAATTTTTAAATGTGTATATTTGACATTTATATTTTTCACTGTTTTGCAATTATGTTAATTCAATTGATTTCATTTATCATTAAAGCGCGGGGTGTTACATTCTCCCCCCTTAGGAAATTTCATCCCCGAAATTTGATAAGGGTTCAATCATGCAAACCTTCGTGCATCCATTCTACACTAGCAACCATTTAGTGTACATTCAGTTTTGCAACAATCCTTGCATGGTGCAAAGTGCAATACATCATAAAATATATGCATGTACAAGAATTTCTAAGCGGTACCTCCTATATGAATGCGTTTTCATTTAGAAATTCCTTTTAAAACATGATGCACACATCCTAAATATACTTGCAATTTCTACATGAATGCAATCTTTTGAAAACTCGAAGCATTTTTCATCCAATTTTTCCCACACTCTTAATAAATAGGAGCATAGTTCAACAAATTTTATGTCCAAACCTACCACACAACTTTTAATTTTTGAATTTTAGAAAATTCTAATTTTCCAAATTCGATTTCTTATGTCAGAAAGAAGGTAGAAAACGGAAAAACTTCACATTTCTCCGTTTTACTTTTGCGTATCTCTCTCTCTCTCCGTACTTGGAACTTATGCTGCTATCCTATAAAGTCTCTATTTTCTTTCCCAAGCACAGTTTACATAAGAAAGAATTTTCTTTTCAAACTTTTTCTCAAGCTTAATTTATGGGAAAGATGTATTTTTCTTTTGCAATTCTCATTTATTTCTATTGACGTTTCTGTTGCTTTCTTTAGATCTTACTGTTTTTCTTTTAGTTACCTTATATCTGCTTTTACTCTTCTTTTAATACAGCAACTAAATATAGCTATCATCTAGGGCAAGGAGGTCTAGGACCATGTCCACTCTGACACAGAAAGGTCCTACTCTAGGAATCCAAGTAACTCATATGCTCCTCCTGCCGTCTATTACTTGTTACCAACTTACACTGTATTACTCATGACGAATAAGATCTATTCATCTCTTCTATTCCATGCTCAAAATGGAATAATTAAGTCTCATTTACTACAATGGATAAGGATTTCAATCCATGTAGTCTCTATCTAAAAAGGCAACTAAGCTTGGAGAAATTCTCCCTTTAGCTTTCATCTTTCCCCAACTAAGGTCTACCTATCCCAACCACATGTGTCTTATCATCTTACTAATATCATTTCACTATTCTTGTATAGTCTACACACATAAAGCAACATTTATAGGTTTTCACCAGTGTCCTATACACCTTACAGGAACTTTCATTATTACTACTAGGAGTAATTACTGCTATAGCTTATACTTTTCCCGTTACACCTAGGAAATGGTTCATATCAACTCCATATTTAAAAGTCTGGTTTGGTTTGGTATTAATCATTTTACTTCAAAAATTAAAGCTTCTAAATTTTATCTTTTCAAAAACTTATTTACTTTTTCACCTAATCATTTTTTTTAAAACATGTCTTGCTTGTTCTTAAAACATTTTTCTTTTTTCTTGACTTTTAAAAAAATGTCCTCACATGTTTTCAAAATATCCTTCTTCTTTTTTATAGATTTTCAAATTTACTAAAACTGGAGTAAATAAGAACAATTATTTTATCAAAAATCTCTTAACTTTCCTACTCTTCCAATTACTTAACCTTGAAGGAGTTACAAACTTACTACACTTAATGGTTTATACCTTAATGTATTGGAATTACTTTCTCTTATGAGAAACCATTAACGCTAAAACCTTCTATGAATCCTTTAAAGGAGGATTTCAAGTTTATGTGAAATTATAAAGAATTTACTTTATATTTTACCGAAATAGGCTATACGAAATATGGTGCTTTCCATACCTTGTACATCTCTTTCACATATTTCTTATAACTTGCACAAAACATCTTTATTTGTGATTCATAGAAAATTATATCATTATTCATTTCATTCCAATAGATTAAGGTATGTTTACTCTATATTTACTTACATAAGATATTTCCTACTAAATTCATTAATTTATCGTACATTATTTTTCAAAAGAACTCATTTTTAAAAATTCTTTATAACTAGAAAATATTTTCATATACTTATTTAAATAATAAGTGTACATACAAACCACTTTAGAGATTATCTCCAAAACTCATTTGGGTCAAAAAAGATGTTGCGTAAAACACCGTTACTACAACCCAAAAATACTAATATATGAATTCAATTAAAATAAATATTAATAAATCCCATATGCTATGTAAAAACATTTACTTTGGGAGTCACCTACTATAACAATAGTGTCATAGTTTATGCTTCCTTTATTTTTACTGAAAACATTTATTACAACAATAAATGTTGTAACCTACGTTTTCAAAACTTAACACACTCTAGGTTTTTATATTTAAAATCTTTGTTTACCTACAAAGAAACTATTGAGCTATACATGCTGTATAATTCTTCAAAAAGAATTTCACTTTTAAAAAAATTTACATCATATAAAAACCAATTTAAATTTCATACCACTTATTTTTTTCAAAAACACAATATTTACTTCCTCAAATATATTAACAATTATATTTTTCAACTTTTCAATTAAAAAGTTTCATTTTATTGGGTTAGACATAAAGTGAATTTTCTTTTTACTAAAACCTCTTATTCCTTCCAAAATAAAAACACTATCCCCGCTATCCCTAGGGAACTTCCCTACTTCCTATAACATATGAATACAAATTTCCTCTCAAAACATGGCTTATTTGAATGCTATAAATCAGTAATAACATAGGGCTCAACATACTTAGGTCATCCCAAACCCAACTAGAAAACTAAGCACAAATATACTTCTAAAAACTTTCCATATGTTAAAATCTATAATTGGGGACTATTTGATTTTAGTACATAATATATTTATATTTTATTCAAAAATACAAATACGTTCACTCACTATCTACCTAAGAATCCTAAACCAAGGCTCTGATACCAGATGTAACAACCCAAGTTCAAGTGGGTCCGGATTTTTTGCAAAAAAGGCTAAAACCCAAGCTCATTGAAGCCCGAGTTGGGTATTTGGTATCCTACAAATAGGCAAAGACAAATATATTAGAGCTCGGATAAATATCTCACAGCGGAACTGCCTAAAATATAATAGTAAGTAAATACTCACCAATAAAATAACACTTTCTAAACAAGTGTCTCAAAGCTGGGAAGTCTCTGTCATCTACCTAACCTGTAGGATGTTATAAGGAGGGGGTCAAAACTATAGTTCTGGTGAATGGACAAATTATAAACTTCTAAACTTAATTCTACATATACCGTTTTATTTCCATTTACTATTATGTTAGGTTCATTGGGTTTATAATACTCTCGCCTCTGTGCGTGAATCCTGCCCATCTACTCCCTAGTAGATGAGAACCTAATAACTGATATATATATATATATATATGTAGCTATATGCCCAATGATCGCATTGGTCCTAGGCACTACCCATAGTACCTTCCGTATCCTTCTCACAAAGGACTCCATCGTCTTGCTTCCATTGCGTTCTGTGACTACATCTATAAAGGACTGCCTCATAAGGCCTATAATACATATGTTCCGTCGTTTACTATGAAAACGTAAAACGGCATCTGCACTAGTCTATACTAATGCTCGGACATCCTAAATGTACCACCCAGTGCGTACCTTGAGGACTATACGTAATCTTTCTGTCTACTCCTTAAATCCCGCTTAACAAGGTCTACCTTGTACGGAATTCAGTTGGGGATTTTCTATTTCTGTAAAGGACTGCCTCAGTAGGCCTACAATATAGATATTCTATTTCTATAAAGGACTGCCTCGTTAGGCCTACAATACAGATATTCTATTTGGTCTATCTCTTTTCTTATCGTGGCCATGGCCCTATGCAGCCACCCCTCAACTAATCGAAAGACTTCTAAAGAGCTAAGTGGTTGTGCCCTACTACAAAAAATCTAAACATCCAATTGGCTGCGTCTTTTATCCAATGTCTCGATAGTGAAAGTATCATTGGACAGTTGGTTTAACTCTAATCTTTCCCGAACTCGCTCTTGGTTTTGATGCTGGCCCGATATCCGCATGCGACTATCCTTTTGGATCCTACCCACTAAACTTACTTACAAGTACTGGGACATACAAATATCCTACTCCAAACATCAACCCCTATTGACTGTCTATAATGGTCCTGCCATGCAAAAAGCAGTCAAGGCATACTCTTTTGATGGAACACCTATAGACCTGCCTCTTGAGGACTGCTTCACTACGCCTACCCCTGAGGGTCATCCTTGAGTACCCTCACGTCCTATTGAAGTCTCGTACTTCCTTCTAGCCCAAAATAACTAAGTTGTACGTGCTTCTTCTATGGTGAAATCTATGATGAACTGCTTCGTTAGGCTCTTCATCCTTTGGGCTGTTCCAAACGTAGCTCACTCTTTCATTAGACCCAAAGTCTAATCTTTTAATTTGTAGTTAGTTTACTTTTCTTACTCTGTTGGCTACTTATTTACCCTAATTAGCAAAATCTTGTCCTAGCCTCACCTAACTGTTGTGAGACTGTCAGTTCCTGACTGAAAGGGAATGCTGTTGGTATGGGCCACTTCTAATATCTTGCTTATTAACTTAATTTAAGTCTTAAGTTTATTAAAATAAGCCTCTTATGTTCTTTCTACTTAATTATAACCTATGTTATAATTTCACTTGTAATTGTCGCTTTTATTTTGTTTTATAATCTGTACATATAAATATAATTACAAGTGTCTCTTTTCTATTCTAGTCTGTCTTCTTTTATTATGATGTTGAATTCTCTTTAATCCTCTTATATTATATGACAAGCTTATCTTTGGACTACGTCCGCTTGTCATAAATTTACTTATCATAATAACTACTTTACTTTTATTCCATTGTCAGCCCAATAAATGCAGATCTAGATACATTTCTGTTTATAGCTTCTAGTCTTATCTAATAATTAACTTGATTCCTTCAATTCTTTGCTTTATCTTCTTATATTATAGGAAGTAGTTCTGTTCTATTTGTTTGGTTACGAAAACTGTGCTAAAAATTCATTTCCATATTTTAATACTAAATAGTGCTATAAACAATAATCCGTAACTGCAAGATATTTCTTTTATTATCTCTTTACTTTTTGGATAGTGCAAAATACAGTGGTTTCTCTATTTTACACTAATTCCCTTTTTCTTTCTTTTATTCTTGCAATTACGTTTATCGTTATCTTTTTAAATATTAAACTTTAGAAATGTATTCTATTTTCAAAACCAACCAATTAATCTGTCACGTACTTCCAAATCAAGTTATTAGATTATTCTTTAAGTTATTACTCTCGTTTTAACATAATTACTGTAAATTTCTATCTTTCTCTTTTTATTTCAGCTTTTCTTATTTTACATCTAATTTCTGTAAATATAGTATTCTTCTATTTTAGTCCATATTTGCGAATTCTTCTCTTTACTATTTTATTCGCGTAAAAAGGAATAAAAAGAGGCTAACATTTACAGGCAAAATTTCTACTTTAAAATAGATATAATCAACTATAAACTTCTTACTTTTAGGCTTACGTCTTTCTCTAACTATCAAGCCTAATGTTAATTAAATATAAGCTCTTTTATATAATTTACAGTCTCAGCATAACTAATTAACTAAATTAATTACTGAAATAAATACTAAATAAAATTATTTAACAGGAATCTAACGATAATATATCATAAACATAAAAGATATATAATTAAATCCACTCACATGTCATCCTTAGCTTCAATCTCTATCCCTTTTAATTTGCTACACTTTTCTCCGTTTTTCCACATTTTGATTCGCTGTAAATTCTCTGGTTTGTTTGCGCAATTCTCTGATTTGTTTGTATGTATTTCCTTGCTTAATTTTATTTTTGGTTTGGGGAAAGATTTGATTAACAGAGGAGAAAGGAAGAGGGAGAAGAGGAGTTTTCTATGAACGACAATAGCTGATTCAAATAAAATAGTGTGGGCTAGGGTTAAGTTACGTTCAATTTATAGGTGCAGTGAACAACTAGGAACCATCTGATTAACTCTAAAAACAATCTTCACCATCAGAACTTGATTTGTTTACGTTAGCTTATAACGTATAACTCTCCAACGCTATTCATTTGTTCCTTTTTTATATGACCCTATTAATTCACGTTTCCTTCTAATAAAATTCTTCCATTAATTATCCAATTACTTAGATCATATATATATATATATCCAATATTAATTGATTCTTATACGTTATAATTTCTTACCTATTTGAACACGTCAATTAATACCTCTATTAATTGAATGCATATAAAAGTTATACTTTTTAATCTATTCTTATTAATTTACCTACATCATAAACCTAATTACTTTGTTTGATTTTTGTACGCATTCAATTTTTTTTTAACTTGGAAACAAATAATCCTATAACTGGGATTTTCTTCTAGCTAATTAGTTTACAATATTAGCTATTGTAAAGATGGCATATTCTTTGATTAGTTGACACCCTTTTTAAAACGCTCAACTAATTGCCAATTAATTAATTGACACGTTTTCCCATTTTAATCGATATCCAAATTAATTCCTATGCGTCACTCAATCACACATTTACTAGTTGTACATATTTAAACCGCCAATTCATTACCCAATTAATTGACATATAAGTTTCCCTCTTTTATTAATTGACGCTTACTTAATGTCTTTAATTAATTTCTCAATTAATTGATTGCGTCAATTATAAATTTATATATGTATGTTATCATTTAATTTATTTCCCACATACATTTCCCTTTATTAGAAGATCCCTTAATTAATTAAGGTTATAAAAGTGACATATTCTCTAACTAATTGACGCCTCTACGTCTCTTAATTAATTCCTCTTTTAATTGATTGATGCGTCAATTAATCACACACTCATTGGTTGCATATACCTATGTAACCTCTTAATTTTTAAATGCGTATATTTGACATTTATATTTTTCACTGTTTTGCAATTATGTTAATTCAACTGATTTTATTTGTCATTAAAGCGCGGGGTGCTATAGGACATATGTTAAATTGGATAAATTATGGTAAATTATGAATATATATATATATATATATCTCTGTGTGTGTGTGTAAATATGTATTGGGTGGTCCTGCACAAATTTGATGTGTTTGACATAAATGGAATTGGTGTAGACATTTATGGATAAATAGGAAATGGAAAAGGTTAGGAGCAAAACAGTCATGATGGATGCACTTTGAAATCGCTGTGTTTGACGATTTCAAAGTTAACTTTGGAAGACATCTTAGGGCTTCTTTGTATTGCTAATAAGTACTGTTTGTGTTTTTATTATCGAAAAATTATCAAGGTTTAAATATATTTCTAAAAATCACTTATGGATTTATAAAGTGATGGTTTTAAGTTAAAAAACAGGTTTTTAAGTGGTGTTTTAAATAAAGGTTTTAAAAATGTGTATAAGGATTTCTAAAAGTATATTTTTAGTATACATATGGTTTTAAAAGTTGTTAAAGATTTTATTAAAGAAATAAAAGGATTTTATATTATAATATTTTACAAATAGTTTATAGTATTTTATTAAATATCCTTGTTTTATAAATAAATTAGTATATGTAAGTATCTATCTTTTTAAAGATATTTTAATATGTATGGAAGTTTTAAAAAGGAAGTTTATTATTTTGTAAAGAGATTTAAAATGAGTTTTTGGATTATAACACTTATGTTATAATGGACTGTTTTGTAAAATTGATTAAAAGGGTATATAACCTTGTTTAATAAATGGAGAAGTACTTAGAACTTTAAATGGATATTTTAAAGTAAATGGAAAATATAAAAGTGATTTTGGGTTTATAGTAATGGTGTTTCTGCAACATTTGTTTTAACCCATTTAACTATACTTTTGAAAAGTAATTGCATCTTTAAAATGGAGTTTTGAAGATAATGGGATAGTAAATTGGTTTTGGGTTTGTCGTAAACAATGTTTTAGTAACATTTGTTTTTCAAACCTTTAGATTATTTTAAAGAGGTAAAATAATAAATGAGTTTGGAAAATAGTTAGATCTTAAAGAGTGGAATTTTAAAGAGAAAAACATGTATGTTTTGGTTTTGCATTTGTTGTGGCAATGTGTTAGTAACATTCTCCTATAACTCATTTTAATTATTCTTGTGAACGCAAATGAATCTTCGAAAAGAATGTTTTAAAGATAATCATAAGTGAAATGGTTTTAGGTTTGTAGTGATAGCGTTTGAGTAACATTTGTCTTAAGCAATTCGAAATTGATTTGTGAATATACTTATATGGTTGAGATAAGTATATGAATACTTTTGGGAAGTGTTGAAATGTGTTGAAAATGAATAGTGATGTTTAATTAAATAGTGGAATTTAATTAACAAATGGAGTTTCATTAATATAAGATTTTATTGGGTAAAATGAGTTTTACTAATAAAAAGGGTCTTTTTTAATTAATAAAGGAAGATTAATTAAAAAGGGGATTAGAAGTCATTTATATGACTAGATAGGACTTGTGTGTTTCGATCGTGTTTTGTGTGTTACTTACTTATGGATAATATACGGGAAAATAGTTTCCCATATGTGATTATTCTCATTGTATTGGATTGTTTGTTTATTTGATAGTTAAATAACCGACTATCAAATCTTGGCCTAAATATACTCTGGAAATATGTAGAAGAAACACGAGAATTATATGGTACAGTTATCTTCAGTGATGCCATATTATATGTATAAACTCTTCTTGCTCTTCTAGGGCAAATGATAAGGGAATTCGTCCAGTTAAACGGTTAGAAGGTGATTTCTGATCTTACGTATTACCTATTTATTTCCTATAGAACCGGGGTTGAGATTCTTGGGAAATCGATCGATTGGGTTTGGAGCAACTAGTAAGCAGGGGAGTGTACTTATATGTGATGACATGAAACCGTAACAACTCCAAAACCATATACGTGTTCTTGGTTTGTGATTGCTTCGTGATTGCCCATATGTAGTTGTTAGTGATCTACTCAGGATATGGGAATCCATGTGTGATTCCAAGATTTATTGAGGTATAGGAATCCATGTGTGATTTCGAGATCAGTTGAGATCCACATGTCGTTTCGAGATCTGTTGAGATATGGGAATCTATGTGTGGTTCCGAGATCTGTTTGAGTTGGAGCTTGTATGGAAGATCTGTTAGAGTGGTGACTCATGTGCTGTAATGCCAGACGTAGCCTTACCAATGGATATGACTTAAACAAGAGATATGATGCATAGCCATAGGGTTAGCAACCTATGTGGGTGCATGCGACTCTATCCTAGAGTTACTTACATGTATGCTTACGGTAGCGATGCACTCGGCTAGTTTGACCAGGTACGTATTTCCTATGGTACATTCACTGGGATGTACGACACTTCAGAAGGATATCTCTGATTCTTGTGCAGTAGTTCGAATTCGGCTTCCCTGAAGAGATCTACATCCAAATCCTACACAATTAGCGAACGCACTGTAGCAGTTGTGATTGTATACCTATTATTGTTGTGATGTACACTCACTTGAATCACAGCTATGTGATTATTTGTATTTCACACCTTAGACATTATTATATTATCACTGGATTTCATAATAGAAATGGTTTGGTTATCAAAAACCCTACCGTGTTTATTGGCGGCGTGGTTTTACGAGATAACCTTATTATGAAGGGTTTTAAGATATAATAAATCTATGTAATTTGAGTTTCTCATGTTGGTTTACCAGACTGATCCAGGTGTTACTTTGTTAATGCTCGGGTCAGCTCGAGTATGTTTCCAGATTTAGCTGTGGTTTATTGGTGCTCTTGGAGAGGAGCTGGATGATTTCCTACCGTACTTTATTTCTGCTCATTACTTGACTTGTTTCTATCAGCATTTGTGACGACAGAAAGTTATAGCTGTCTAGACTAATGATAAGTTAGTTTACTCTGATTGATATATGTATATCATAGTTTTCTTTTTGGTAAATACTTTTTGAGATATTATATATTATTGTTCCATATGTGAGATTCTGATATTGTGTTCTCTTCTTTCTTGTTATATCTTTTTATTTTACCCTAACAATTCATCTTTCCAGCACTTGGGTGCTCAGCACATGAATACGGTGGATGTATTAGTGTTGACATTCAGGGGTCGAAAAGACGGATCGTTACATACAACCATTCAAAACTAACAAAGCAATTAGTGTGCCACCAATTTTATAACTAATCGTGTACAAGTGCATGGTGTATCGCAACATATATGATATGCATTCTGAGCAGTTTTAAATCCATGCCTCCTATATGAATGCATCTTTTTAAAACAGTTTTGAAAATATGGTGCAAACAACCTAAATATACTGGCAGTTCTATATGTATGTAAATTTTAAAAATCATAAAACATTGTTTTACATCCAAATTTTCCCATACTTCCATGGATGGAAATATAGTTCAATAAATTTTTCATCCAATTCCTACAATCCAAAATCCTAGCACATCGTTACTAACATCCAAGTTTTAGAAAAATCCAGTTCTCTAAATCTATATTTTTATGCCGGAAAAGAGTTTAGATAGAGGATTCCATATTTCCATCCTCTTCTGCACCCTTTTTCCATTGTACCTTGGAGCCTTTTCTTTTGCCCCTAATTCTCTTCCAACTTTTCCAAGTACGGTCCGCATAAGTGATTTCTATTTTAAATATTTAAAATTTTAAAACAAAATTATTTTAAAACCGTTTAGTTCACCTACCGATAAAGTTATGGAGAAAGCGACTCCATAGTTAAACAGCTTTTTTCCTTGTTTCTAACCGTATTTTATTTTACACTTCTGCTGCACAATAAAATTTCTACTTCGTAACCCATCAGTTTTTCCCTATGCTAAGCTTGTGGCATTTCAAAATTCAAAAATTTTCCTATTTTTCTACTCAGATCTTCTTAATTTAACTTTAAAATATTTGGAAATTTTTTAAAATTTTAGAAACTTTTCTTAAGACTTTTCATAAAATTTATTTATTTTTCAAAACCAAGAATTTTGAACAAAATTTTTCAAAAGTGCATGTGTGTGTATTCAAAACAAATTATACCACATCCTACGTGGTTGAGATTTAGTAAGTAGTTTAATGTCTATAGTGGACTCTATCCTACTACGTGGTGAATTTCAATTTTTCATTCTTTTCTTTATAATAACAACCAACACACAAGTTCATTTATAAATTTCAGCTTTTAAGGTACAGGGACATGACCCGTGGCTTCGCAACAAACTTTCCCATCCTTCGCTTGCCAAAGTTTATCTTTCCTAAACTTTTAATGTTTTTGGACTTAACTTTACTTTTTTTCTAATAGCTAATTTAATAAATTCTCTAATTTATTTTATAAACTTCCAGCCTTTTATTAACTTATTTTGCATTAGTTAGGTGTCTACATAAGATTTCCTTACATAGTTTTTTTTATCTAATATCGCGGTCCATCCTGAAAACCAATTTTCGAAAGG
Organism: Allium fistulosum; assembly: GCA_030737815.1. NCBI lineage: Eukaryota > Viridiplantae > Streptophyta > Magnoliopsida > Asparagales > Amaryllidaceae > Allium > Allium fistulosum. The sequence continues at coordinate 8,968,655 of JASFAW010000015.1, forward strand.
AAAATTGTTTATGATATCGTACGCATTTTATAGAAACAACTAATGCTTACAATCCAAACCTTAAAAAACAATAGTTTGAAGCTGGCTTTCAAGATCGACTGGCATTATTGATATTGTGGCCATATCACTTCTTACTTAAATTAAATGGACCTTTCTAGCGTGTTATCATTCTCCAACTCACATATCTTAACTTTCCTTTATGTCTTCTGATGAATATGGTCCGTCCATTACTTCCGTTACCACATCTAACTATGGAATAATCTATGCATCCTCACATAATGTAGTGGGTAAGAAATACAAACTATGCGTATTTTGAATAACTCATTGGCAGCTTAGCGGAATAACTTTTTCGGGCACTATCTTGCCTTCCTTATCTTTGAGTCTACCAATATCCTCTATGTGTGTTTGTCATCCCATTACCCTCTGTTACCATCTTCTTTTAATCCAAATCTTAGTATTTACACTCTTCATCCTTGATCCTTCATACGAGCGTACCCTATAACTTGTCGAAGTGTACTTTAATACCATTTATCATTCCTTTGCGGATTCTTCTTATGACTTGCACACATATCTAAAAAACCATTCCTAGGTTCTCACCAATATTCTTCACACTCTACGGGGATTTCTTATTGCAACTCCATGAGCACTCTTCCTTATTTTCTTCATAGCCTTACCTTTTACTCCATCTTATCAAGGCAGTCATCCCTATCTACTCCTATAAAACCCACTCCCTAATAGGCCTAAATTCCAACTTAGAAAAGGCCCATCGAAAGTTAGACCCATTCTAATGCTGGTTGTTGGTTGGTAAAAATAACAAAACAGAGCTATCTACCTATTCTTTCATAACTTACAATGGAAGGAATAAAATAAAATAACAATAATAGTACCCCTCTCAGTTCAAATGTCATAAACCATTACATAATGTCAATTGTTACAACATTTTGTTCAAAAATACATTTCATGGGTACAATAGAAAATAACACAAAAAGATAGATAGTAACTACCACAAGCTTCACTCTTGCCATCTTCAAGCATCATCAACTCCTTCTCTAAACTATGTTGTAATTAGGAGGAAGTCAAAACAACAAGTGTCTGGTGAATAGAAATCTCGAGCCTTACTACTTTAGTACTTGAACAGTATAATTTAGATAAGAATATGTCTTATGTAATTAAACCATTTAATACTTCATATAAGGAAAGGAGGTGGGTCTTTAATCAACCTCTTAATACTTCCATTCCTAAAGTAGGTTCCTAATCCCATAACCCATAACCATAATCATAAATATATAGCAATGCGAGAGATGGTACATAAGTCACTTAATATCTTTTATTGGAAAGTAGGTAATCTCTAGCCATTTGTGATCTCAATTGAGGCAGACCTCATCATTTAATACCTATTCCCAAGGAAGACTCCTTAATAGTGACTATCTAACTGACATCAAATGGAATCTCCTGAGCCATTTAATAATTCTTTATGGAAAGGCGAACCCTCAATCAGTCGCATATTACCTTATCCCAAAGCGAACCCCTATCGAGATACCACCTATTGTGGCTAATAACTAACTCTTGGCCATTTACTACTTCAATTAGAGAAAAGAGATGGGCCCATAAAAAACCACTTAATACCTCAAGACCCCGAAGAAGGCCCTTCGTAGTATGACTTATACTCATAATGACGTCTCACATTAGTTTGACTATTCATAGGAATTAGTAGCCAGATTAGATGGGCAGATTTACCTTACAGAATTTAGGGCTAACCTCACATCATTAAAAATACTTATCATAGGAGATGTCTCACATCAGCCTCAAAGTCACACTGTTGGTCCAAATTAGCTGGACAACTTCTTTGTGCCTTTTGACTGACCTCGCATCCCTATGATTTAGCCATACTTTAAATACTCACTGTCTATATATAATACTCATATCACCATTCCATAATTATGGCCTTATAAGGAATCTTCCTTATTACGCCTTAAAATATTAATTGCTTTCCTAAGGGGGATTTAATAATAATTATTACCTAATTAACTACATAATTATACATTATAATTATACGTGTATTATGCTAATTAATATATAAATAAAGACGCAATTATTATTCTATTTGTGTGGAGATTACGCCTAACTAACGTTAAATATCCTTTTTAACCATAATAATACAAGTCTTTCCTTTTTTCCATTTTACCAACAATGCCCAAATTCCGACATCCATAACAAGGGATTCCAATATCCATAACAAGGATTCAATACACATATCCAAAATTGTAAAAAAATAGACTTGTATCTAGAATCTAAATCAAACTTATCTCATATTAAAATAATGGAATAAACCAAAAATGAAAACTTACAATTTAATCAGTTTTACACCCTATTCAACTTCTTCTATATGAATTTAAGGGAAATTCTTATTAAATTTTATAGAAATATGCGTTCTAAACTACGAATAAAGATTCATGCTTTACACACAATTCTTAATTACATCCCTTGATCATATTTGGAGAAAAGGAATAAGAAGTGGAATAGAAGAGAGAATAGATAAACTGAAAAATCCACAAAACTCCATTATTTTAACACAAAACAATTATGATTCCAATCCTAAGAATTGACATTTCGCTTTGGGAGAATTCTGGGGATTTTTAATATGATGTTTTCATAATCAAAACTCCCCAAGGCATGGATCAAATCCAAACTATATTATTCAACTACAAAAATTGAAAAACTAATAGTTTCACTCACAATTGGTCCTTAGTTTTGCTTCTCTTTGATTTGCAATGCTCATTATAATCTTCTTCAGATCTCTTCTTTTTTATATATACAACAAGGGATTTGTACATATATTAGATTCAGAAAGGTTGGAGGAGAAGAGATTTATAAATTAAATAATAAACAAAGATAGATATATAAGATTTCTTACCTGAAACCATAATGGAGTTTTTTGAATCTAAGAAGAGAAGAATTGATAGACTTTCGTCGATGTTTCCAAAATATTTATAATGAAAGTGGAGAGGGTATGGTTCTATTCATAGAGGATGAAATGCACCAGAACCGTAGGATGAAACTAAGTCAAAATGGATAAATATAGAGCGTTTAACATCACAAAACCCTAGCTGCCACAATGTAGTAGCGGCGGACCACCTATACTCGACCGGTCGATCGCTAGAGGTCCAGCGGTTGGGTTGTAACACCCCTAATTTTAATTAACATTATTTAGAAGATTTAATTAGATAAATTAAATAGAATAATGTGATGATAAGAGTGATGAGGGAATTGAGATTTGACTATAATTAAGGTCGTGCCTTAACCAAATAAATCTATAAGTTTATTTTATAACTTAAGCATATAGTTGAATAGGGAAGGGTAATATAGGAGTAAATAAGACTTCATAACCCTTAAAAACCCTTATTCCACTCTATTTATGTTTTCATAAATCAAAGCAATCAAAGTTCTCAAGCAAGGCTGGCCATTAGCTACCATCTAAATCACGAAAATCAAGTAGAGATTCAAGAAAGAAAGCTTGGAAGATTAAGCAATATTCAATTCTCAATCCATTATCAAACAAAGGTGAATAATAATCTAAATCCATCTCATTTTCATTGTTTTATGATTGATTTTATTCGGTTTAGATATAAAACCAAATGGTGATATGCCATGATGAGTTTGCCATGCTTTGAATAAGTGACAATTTATTAGGATTTTATTAAGTTAAATAATTCAGTTTTAAGGCTAAAACCATAGTTTTTGATCTCTAACTGCTTTTAATTTTTGATATAATGTGTAAAAGATTAATTTGGAGATGGGTTTTTAATTTCATATATTTATTAAGTTAAGATCGGTATTTTATGAATTTCCTAAGAGGGAAAATGGATTTAATTCGTGTTTAATATAATTAGGTATAATGATTTTTGGCCTAAAATTTTTATATGGTGAAGAAAATAATATTTTAGAATTTTTGAGAATTTTTAGGAATTTTTTCACGAGATTTCATATTATTCTGAATTAATTACGTTAGAAAAGCATGTAAATTGATAATTAATTAAGAAAATTAATTAGTTGGTTTAACACATGTTTTGGACTTGAGAAATTTGGTGCGGCAGCAAAATCTAAAAAGAAATTGTAAAGCATTGTTGAAATCAATCATATTTTGACAAATAAAGGTGGTTTGGTAAAAAGTATACTTTATTAAGCAAAAATATAGTTTTTGGGTTAATTACATTAACACTACAATACCCTTATTCTCGTCGTGTCTATTCCTTAGCCTATAATCTTCGACGAGACAAAAACATAGGGCATTATTATGATAGTGTGGTGCGTCTTTGAACCCGTCAAGGTCAAAAGAAGCAGCAGCATTCATATACCATGCCGCAAGTTTTGAAACATAAGGGAGAGGAGTCATCGAGCATTGGATGTCGTCCACATGCTTCACGATGCGGCATTATCATATGGCCGTATTATCGAGTTGTCGCCTTATCTAGTTGTCATGTTTTATACTAAGAAGTATGCATGCCGCATATAATACTTTGAGCCTTTTGCCTCGTCAACCCGATGGTCATCGAGCCTAATGCTTTAAATAGTCATCCAGCCTATGCCGCTTTAATATTGTTATCGAGCTTCGTCGATGCCTTTAACTAATCTTTAAGTTTTTTAATAGGTGGATAGCCTATGTATCGTGAGAGTCGATGACATTATCATCATCAAGGCTCATGATGCCGCATGTTTAGTCTTCGAGTTTTAATAGGCAGAAAGCCTTATGCTTTTACATCGACATGATACCATGTCGACGTTGATGAAATTAAAATGTTTTAAAAATGACAAACCTTATATTATTTTCAATCATGTAAATGGAAATATAAAAAGGGTTTTAGAAATGGAATCAGCCTTTGAAAATACAAAGAGATGATTTTGTTGTTTAAATTATGGGTTAAGGATATTAACCATACATTATTAAGAAAATGATAACAAGGACTTTAACTATGGATGTTTACGTTTTGGGTTTACTTGGTCAGTTATTATGTATGCTATTGTTACCATATTCACTTCATTTATGACCCATAACTACATTTTGGGTGTTAAGGGCAAGATAATCGGCTTGACTTAATAGTGAATATAAATTTACTTAAACTCTTGTGTGAGTAGATTTGCATCCAAGAAGTCGTGTAGACCAGAATATATGATGCCCGGAACTATTCAAAAGATTATTTGTTAGATTGCGAGATTTTAATTCATGACAAGGAGCTCAAGACTTATCAAACATTCGACAAAAATGAGTTTAAAGCTGATATAGTTTTAGTATTCACTATTAAAATATTTCCTCAAGTTCTAACCTGCATATTTTGGAAAACATATAGATTTAGTCGACTAAATCCTTACATTCAGTCGACTAAAACCTATGTTAAATTTTTTTTTAAAACTACAAGCTTTAGTCGACTAAACCTATTAGTCAGTCGACCAAAATTTTAATTTAAAAGATTTAGTCGACTAAATCAAATATTTAGTCGACTAAATACTGCATATTCGAACTGGTAATTTTCTATTTCAACTTAGTCGATTAAATAACTATATTCAGTCAACTAAACTTGTTCAAACTGTCATATTTTCAAATTTTCTAAAGAGATGTCTCTTCTTCCTAAAGAGGAGTCTCTTGCAGGAAGAGTTGTGACCATTTTCAATTCAACAGAACTATTTGCAAACAGTTGTAACTCTTTAATCCCTATATATATGTATTTCATTCAAGATCAAATTACTTTAACTTTCTACTTTTTGATAGCTTGAATATTCAGTTGTTGAATTTGCGAAATCAAGTTTAAATTTCTATAATTTCTAAAGCTATCTCTACTTCCTTTATCTTCACAAGCAAACAAATATATATATATATATATATATATATATATATATATATCTTACTTGAGGAAAGACTATAAGGGTGTACTTCATTTGACAAATCTGTGATGTTACAAGAGCACGCAAAGTCAAGAAAACATTTCATTTGTATCAAAGTCCTGTTCGGTTGCTTAGGCGGGAAAATCCTGTTCGGTTGCTCAGGCGGTCAAAGTCCTGTTCGATTGCTCAGGCAGTGTAAATCTATTCCTTCGGGTTAAGTGAGGGTTGTTAGTTTAAATCCAGAAGGAGTCTAGGACTGGACGTAGAACGGGAGTACAAACCAGTGTAAAAATATCTGGTGTCATTTTATTTTACTGCTATTTACTTACTTTATATTCTGCACAAGTAGTTTAGATAATATCCATATTGTACGATCCTACAATCACTTTCATTTAGTATCAGAGCAAGGTCATCTTATAACCGTAACACAGTTATCTGATATTTTAGTAATATGGAAAACAACACTGGTACAAGTTTTACTGAAGGTCAATCTACTAAACGAGCACCATTGTTTAATGGATGGAACTATAACTATTGGTCTACCTGAATGAGAATTTATATGCAAGCCGATCGTTATGAAACCTGGAATATTACTCAAGCAGAATATAACATACCTACTACTGAATATTTACAATGGTTTAACACACAAAAACTAGATGCTACTGCAAATGCCAAAGCTACGAATATGTTATTTTGTGCATTAGACAAAAATGAGTTTAATAGAGTTAGCATGCGTAATATTGCCTATGAAATTTGGCATACACTTAAAATTACACATGAAGGACTATAAAAGTAAAGCAGAGTAAGATTTCTATGCTCAAGAATCAATTCCAGAATTTCAAAATGAAGCAAGATGAAATAATAAATGAAATGTACTCTAGATTTCAAGACATATATCGCTCTCTCTTAGCATTAGGAGAAAAATATTCAGACTTTGATATTGTTTCAAAAATCCTCAACTCTTTAACGGATGAGTGGGAACGAAAAGTCTTAGCGATCGAAGAAGCTAATGATATTTCAACAATTAAATGAGAAGAGTTGATAGGAAATCTAATGTCTTATGAAGTTAATCTCCAAGCAAAACGAGTATAGGCACAAGATAAGAAGAATATAGCATTCCAAGCAGAAATGTATGAATCAGATTCAGATGAGGAAGATATGACGTTTATTGCTAAGAATTTCAAAAAGTTTTTGAAATTCAGAAAGAGCGACAAATTCATAAATAACAACAATTTCAGCAGTAATAATAATAACAACAAGCTATCGTCTGCTGCTCTAGAATGTTATGAATGTCACATGAAAGGACATATCAAGAAAGACTGTCCTGATCGAAAGAGAGACAAATTTAAGAATAAGAAAGATAGATTCAAAAAGAAAGCCTTCTCTGTTACATGGAATGATTCAGAATCATCTAATCATCAGACCGTGACACAGACAGCGATTCTGAACATGCCAACGTCTTTTTTATGGCCACAAATGATGAGGTACCACTTAAAAAGAGAGGAAAATGGATATTGGACAGTGGTTGCTCAAAACACATGATAGGAAACAATGGTATGTTGACTAACATTAGTTACTCAGATGGAGGTTCTGTCACTTTTGGAGACAATTTCGAAGGATACAACATCGGCAAAGGCGATGTAAGCAATAACAGTACATCCAATTTACCTCTTATTATAAATGTTTTACTTGTTAAAAATTTAAAACACAATTTACTTAGCATTAGTTAGTTGTGTGGCAAAGGATTCAATATATCTTTTTTTGAAAATAAGTGTAGCATTTTTGATCAAAATAAAAATCTTATTTTTGAAGGTTTTAGAGATAAAAATATATATGTATTAAATATGAATATAAATCACAACACTAATATGTGTCTAATAGCCAAAGAAAATAATCCTTGGTTATGGCACAAAAGATTTTGTCATATAAATTTCAAAGGTATAAAAAAATTATCTAAAAATGAATTAGTAAAAGGTTTACCAAAAATGAATTTTAAAGTAAATAATATTTGTGATGCTTGTCAATTAGGTAAATTATCAAAATCATCTTTTAAATCAAACAAAAATATTTCTACATTACAACCACTTGAACTATTGCATTTGGACCTTTTTGGCCTAACTCAAGTTCAATCCATAAACCATAGCAAATATGTGTTTGTATAGTAGATGACTTTTCAAGGTATACTTGGACTATTTTTATGAAAAATAGAAGTGATACTTTCGAAAATATCAAAAATTTTGCCAAAAGAATGCAAAATATTAAAAATTAAAAAATAAAAAACATTAGAAGTGATCACGAAGGTGAATTCGAAAATGAAGATTTTGAACATTTTTGTAACAAAAAGGGAATTTACCATAATATTTCTTTTCCAAGAACACCACAACAAAATGGAGTTATAGAAAGGAAAAATAGAATCTTACAAGACTGTGCAAGAACTTTATTAAATGGTAGCACTCAACCAAAACATTTTTGGGCAGAAGCTATAACAACTACTTGTTATGTTCTGAATCATGTTTCCATCTGACCACTAACAAAACACACTTCATACGAACTTTTTCATGAAAGAAAACCAAACATTTCATATTTCAATGTTTTTGGTTCAAAATGTTTTATTTTAAACACAAAAGATGTAACGACCCGTCTTTTTGGACGGTTTAAGTCGACAATCAGCCACACATGTCAACTCAAACCATTCAAAATGGAGGGTTGTTAATAGGGTAAATAAGAAAATAAGAGAAAAGAAGGGAAAACAAATGTAACAACCCGCATATTTATCGATTTTATATTTAAATATTTTATCGTCCGTCGGATTGAAGTCCGAAAAGCTACTTTTTGCAAACAGTCGAATTAGGACTCGAGGCCACCTCCATTGAGTTCAAAACGTCGTTTGCGATCTTTTTGAGTGTAAGCTTCGATATGTTTGGAGCTAGTCAAAAATTTGACCATTTGCACTTTGGGTTTGGTTTTGGGTTCAGCCCCTTTGCCAACTTAAACCCCAAACTGAACCATCCCTCCCCATTCACCCTCACTTCCTCCTCTTTTCAGTTTTAGAGCAACAATGGTGGGAGAGATGGGAAATTAAAACTCCCAAACCCTAGTTTCATCTTCAAATCAAGTTCTAGCTCCAAATTCAAAGAGAACCCATTGGTAAGCATCTCCTTCATCTTCTCCAACCCGTTCTCCTTTCAATTTCAGAAATTCCTAAACCTAACTTTAGGAATGTTCTTCTTTTTGAGCATAGATTCAAGCTCATTTGGGTTGTGTTGAAGAGGAGTTGATCTTAGCTTGTTTTAAAAGCTTCTTCTTCATTTGTTTGGGTTCAAAGGTGAGATTTTTATCTCACATCTTAGTCTATAACTATCTTCGATTATTAGGTATGAATTCCTAACACTTATTCTTGTGCAAATGCTTTTGGTTTGGATTGTTTTGGTGAATATTCCAATTTTTAGTGTTTTGAGTTCAATTCTTTGAAAATCCTAACTTTGATGTTTTGATCACGTTTTTGGTGATGAATCGAAGAGCGTATTTGGCCGGGTAGTCGATGGGCGTAAACCCTTGGTGCCGTTGCTCGTCCGATTGCATTTCGGAAGGAATTGGCATTCATTTGATTTGGCATGGGAGTGCTGGAAACAGGCTCCGGTCGACCGACCTCAGAGTCCGGTCGACCGACCTGCTACTCTAGCATCTCCCTGCTTCTGTTTGGAAGTGCAGGTTACAGGCTCCGGTCGACCGACCTCAGGGTCCGGTCGACCGACCTGCTACCCGAGCACTTCTGTCTCTGGTCCGGTCAACCGACTCAGGGAGTCCGGTTGACCGACCTGCTCCTATTTGCCAGTTTTTCCTATATTGCTTTTTTTTTGAATTTCCAACTTTAATCGATTCGTGTGGTCTCCTATTCGTGAGGTCGAACCCCGTACACCTCTGCGTAGGCAATCTTATCCGAAAAACATTCAACAGAACTTCTTACTTTGATGGTTTTGGGAATTGATTTCTTGGATTTTATTCACGTCTTCGAATGTGAATTTTAATGCTTGATTGTTTCTACAATCATTTCTATGATTTGTCACTTTAAAATATAAGGGTTTTCTATACTAGTAGTAAATGTTTTCCAATCTACTAGTATATACAAACCTTTACCTCATTCGTATGAGAAAATATAATTAAACGGCTTAGCAAAACAAGTGGTATGAAACGCTTGCGTTTACTTCGTCGGTTAATTTTTGGACTTGTTCGATTGAAACTCTCTTGTGACAATTTTCTAGTGGAAATCTACAGTTTGTTCATAAATATTTGAGTTAAGCAAGTGGTTATGGGACATGAAGCTAAACTCTTATATTTACTAGCTTAGTGTAATCGACACTTCTTTATGATCGATGACGATCATTTTTATGATTTGGACTAGCAACGTGCGATGTCTCTCGTCCGTGTGTTCGGACTTGCCTTTCTTGTCTGTGTGTTCGGACTTGCCTTTCTCGTCCGTGTGTTCGGACTTGCCTTTCTCGTCCGTGTGTTCGGACTTGCCTTTCTCGTCCGTGTGTTCGGACTTGCCTTTCTCGTCCGTGTGTTCGGACTTGCCTTTCTCGTCCGTGTGTTCGGACTTGCCTTTCTCGTCCGTGTGTTCGGACTTGCCTTCGGGCCATCCGTGTGTTCGGAAAAATTAAATGGATAGCTTCCATGAGATAGCTTCCCGTCCGTGTGCTCGGACTTCCCCCTTTTTTTGTGATTTCTAGATTTCGTGTATTGATTTCTGAATTTAATGTTTCACCAACTTTTACAATTGGCATTAATATGTATGTCATTTATTGTGGCTTGGTGAATTAAATAAAGAATATGACATTCTTTTTAATCTTTGAGAAGATTCTTGTGGTATTGATTAATCTCTTGTTGATTTTCAATTACGTACTTATCACAGTACGGTATTATGGTTATGATACGTTTTTGTCATATCTCTTATTCTATATCACTTTATCTGATATTTAAAGCTAGACTGATCCGTTTATTATTTTCTTCTTAAATAATACTCGGGTCAGACTGAGATTTTACAGGTGCTTCCTCATGACTTCCTATCTGGAGCCATCTTCTGACTCCTTTGGCTAACTACTTTAGATTAGTAGTTTTTGATATTATACATTTGAGATATGGACTCGTTGATGTATAATTATTTTGTTGCCTAGTACTTGTATCATTTCTTTTTGTTATTGTGGATCTTGTTTGACCACTACTCTGATATACACTTTTATGTGTAATATTCATATCTTATTCCGCCTTTGTGATATGAATTGTCTGTGACTGATTTGTGTTATGTTTATTTCTATATTTGTTTCCGAAGATTATATATAGCCACCGTGTGATAGCTTTGTGTTTGTATCGGTATGTCGGATTTCCTCCTTAAAAGATATGCATTCTATTCTATCTGACATATCGGTGCTCGCACAAAGAAGTTACATGGATGGTCGCTCCTCAACAGCCTTATTCTCCGTGCTAATTGACAGCACTACTCCATAGTGTTCTTGGTTAGCGTGGGTATAGAGGTGGGGCTTCACAACAAAACACTAAATCTCACAGCAGAATGACAAAATATGATAATCAAATAAACAGTTCATGAAGCTGTTTTACAAATAACATTTGATTACACTTTTACAATATATCAGAGTATACATACAACAAGAATAAATAAATAATGTAGTGGAATAACATGATGCAGTGGAATAATACTAACAATATAATATACAAATCTCCGTCTTTGTCCTCCAAAGTAAAATGGTCTTCAATATGCCGAAAAGCTCAGGCTGACCCGAGCGTAATGAAAAGGGAAAACACTCGAGTCGGAACTAAAAGATCTTATGTAAGTTAAACCAAAATAAGTAAATATGAGTGTAACGGCTTTAGAGATAATTACGTGATTTTACATCTCCCATCCAGTGTCTAACGTGCGTACAATAACTTAAGAGATGTTCGGGATTACCATCCCCTAAGGATCCGTTAAACTAATTACTATGTAGTAATATTCACTATATATATAGTGTCTATCAGTAAAGTAAAGTATTAAAATAGCATTAAGGTGTTACCCATATCCCCCTTAATACATTTTTATAAATGTCGTAGTCTATACAGTACCGTAATTCCTCCGTAAATAGAAGGGCTATCAGAGGGCACTCCATAGTGTACGACACAAACCGAACCCGTAGTGGGCTCGATAAGGCATATGACAAGGCATGCGAGGCAATGCCAGAGTAGGATTCTACCATTTGTACAACCGGGCTGGTGGTAACGCATAGCAGCTACTATCGCCCACCTCGGAACACACTCCCATAATCAAATCGAGTGGTTGCCACCAAATCAATCACAAAGCAACAGATATGGTATCGAAGAAGCATGTCCGATCAGAGGTGATCCCTCACTTGGCCCAGGTATAGCTCCTGTTTTAGTCATATCAAGCTAACCTAAGAGGGTTAGGGCTACGTTCATACCTCATACAGTAGCGTTCACCAAACCATCCTACTTCGTTCTGGATTCTCCACCACGTGCACAGTTGTTAAAGTGGTTTTCGGTATTGGCAGAGAGTATGCCAATATCCAATCTCGGTCTCTTTAACAACTAAACACTTATTTCACACCGGTTGGTTCTTTTACATTTCCAAAACTGCTTCATAATTGATATCAAAATATCATATTCACTTCAAAATCATATCACTTTCGAAATCATATTCACTTTTGAAATCATTATTCATTTTAAATCATATTCATTTTCAAAATCATAACCAAAAAATAGGTTAAACCATCATATCAAAATATTCGCATTTAAATCAATTAAATCTAAATCATAATAGTCCCAACATTAAACGGTTTGAATATTGAATGTAGTTTATATATTGGAAGAGTTAGACATTAAAAATAGTATAGATATTAATATATATATATATATATATATATTAAAAGTTGTTTATAAATTTAAAATAATATACATTAAAATAGTTTATATTTAAAAATAGGTTATATATTTAAAATGGTTTATAAATTAGAAATAGTTTATATATTAAAATAGGTTATATATTAAAAATAGTTTATATATTAAAATAGTTTATATATATTAAAAATAGTTAATGTATTAAAAATTATTAATATATTAAAATGGTTTATATGAGAAAATAGTTTAAATGTTAAAAGAGTTTTGAAGTGACCAACTTCTTTCGGATTGTTATTTTTCTGTGATTTACTGTTGAGATTTTTTTTTTCAAACCAAGTGATCACTTCTTTAATTTCATTTCCCCCAAGATCCAAATTATTACCAATATAAAAATATTAGTATATAAGTCAATTCAAGTCATTTATATATATGAAGATATATAAATGTTTCCTTGCTTATCAGAGTATTAAAAATTAACAAGGAAAATTCAATCACACAATATTTCTCATTTTTCAGAGAATTGGTGTCACATAGCCATTTCTATTTTTACATTCCCCTTTTTGATCTCAAGCTTGATTAATATTAAATTCAAATATTGTCACTTATAATTTTCTTGCTTACTTCTCAAATTAATTGGTTTCTTGGTTTACAAGCCATACTTTTAAATTCCGGAATTCTTTTGTGATTTGGTACTTATCATATGAATACTGAGGTGATAAACTAGGTTGAAGTCTAAGCAGAGAAAAACAACACATGTGATCAAGGTTTAGACACAACAAGCACAAACCAATCATGACAGACAAAATGCATATTTCCTGGTTAACTGAGCAGATAGTCATCACATGAGTGATGGTGTTGTGATCTACTTTATAAATCACACAACTTCTTATATCTGGAGCTAGAAAAGTGTTGAATCTGGTGTCTTACCACTTAGTATCAGTTTTGAAGCTATAGTATCAGATTTTCCCAACCTAGTATTAGATCAGTAGTTATAGTATCAGAAATTTCCTACCTAGTATCAGTTTTATAGTATCAGATTTCTCCTACTTAGTATCAGTTTTATAGTATCAGATCTCTCCTACTTAGTATCAGTTTTATAGTATCAGATCTCTCCTACTTAGTATCAGTTTTATAGTATCAGATCTCTCCTACTTAGTATCAGTTTTAATTTCATAACTGAAGTGCCTCAAGACTGTCTAGAAAAACATGTTCACATATCAGATTAAATGGCATCTTCTCCTTCAGCATTATCTACTAAAACTATTTCAGAACTTGTTACTTAAGTCCACAGCTCACAAACACATATAACATTTAAGTTTCTTTTTCTTCTTACATACTGTTTTCCAGATATCAAAGTAAAAGACACTCATTAAAATACTTAGAACATATTAGAGTTTGCCTAACTTAATTATTACAAAGACACTGCTACTTCTCTTAAACACTTTAAATTCCTCAAGATCTCCAAATATCCATGCAAGCAAGCAAGCAATTCATGCATCTTTCCCTGCAGCAAAACTTTGAACTGCCCCAATAAAATGAGACACCCCAAGTATTGCAAAGGCAACAAATAGGGTCAGAAATAAATTCTGGTGTGAGTGAAATCAAGTATGCAAAATATCTTGTAAATTCTTAAGGCTGTATAGAGAACTTTTCTATTAAATGCTATTCAAATCCCAATTAAAATCTGAGAATGTGTATATTTAAGTTTATCTATAAACATACACCCAAGCATTCATCCACTTACTTCATTCAGTTGTACAAGTACAAAACTCCTATGGATTAACTTTCTAAATTCCATAGCATAATTTCTCCTTCTCATCTTTTCATTTTGTTTGGTCTGAACTCTTGCCATTGAACACCATGTGTGCATTGCAAAGGGGCTCAGTTCTGTTAACCCTTTACACAGAGGCCTACGGGACTTAAACAAGTCATGCACATACCCATCAACCACCTGCTGATGAGTAGATCAAGGCACTACTCCTAAATTATTTTATAATTTAGAGACCATGCTTATTTATTTCTTTTTGGGGAATTTTTCTTTTGATTCCAGAGATACTCGTATTCTTTCCTTCCTTATATAGGTCAAGAATTATTATAATCACCCAAAGATCATATCCAGACATACAAAGCATTCATGTAAAATTGCACACCTTATTTCAAAGTCATTTTTGCTTTAATCACATTTTTCTAAAACCTACTTATATTTTTATTTCTAGAAATTTTCCATTGCTTACACAAATATGAAGAAGTCATTTGCAAAACTATATTTATTCTTTTACTGTGAACATAGGGAATGGTTTTTGAGAAAAACCCATAAAAACTTATTGGTTCATGATCTGAACAAATCAGCACATATTTGTAATATTGCATTGTTCATATCATTTTTAATATAGACTAGACATAAGCATGAATCTCAATATTCACACTGCCTACTTCTTTTTTTCATTGATACCCTATTCCACAGTAAAACATTTGATTCATTTTTCATATCAAAACTAGCATATATAAAATCTATTTCTGTGATTAGTGTATTTGTTTGATTATCTATATTTTAAAACAAAAACTGAAACCATCACAACAAGTCAAAACAGATTAAAACCTCATCCAAAAACTCAACCAGAATACCATCCATGATCAACATATTTTCATCCAGAGAATAAAATCAAATAGGAAAAACATAATGTAATGTTTATATAAAATAACTTGGCTACCCTTAACATGGGTCTTAATGCCTTACAGATCATAAGTGATTAATCACTCACCTTCCTCCTCTCTTCCCCGAGAATGCCTAAACTTGAAAACAGGGTGAGCTCTCCTTTCTATTTTTTTTTAGTGTGTTTCTGTTTTCCCCCAGAGAAAACCTCTGCTTCCCTCTTGATTTAAATCATTTTGCTAGGGTTTTACTAAAGGAAAAACCCATTTTATCCTCACATTACTCAGAGAATTATGTGTGTGTTGTTATGGCTAAATGTGCCATTTTCTCTTGATTTCTATTTCTAGTAAAAGCAGTTGCTTCTCTGCTTTTCTGTGCACATGCTATTTGCATGATCCATCTACACATCATCTTTGTATGACTCAGATACATTGTATACCTTGTTAGGCCTGAATGGTCCTCTTATATTATTTCAAACCATTTATTTCCTGATTTATTTTTGAGAAGGTATTTATGCACAATAATACTAAACTGGTTCTCATGCAATTTGGTTATCAAAAGGACTTTATCATTTTATACTTCTTTGGCTACTCATATCTAATACATATATATTTATATATATGTGTATATATATATACAGGAGATATCTGTATATAAAATCTCACTCATATTTGATCATTTTCTTCCCATTATATTTTATTGAAAAATCTCTATCCTCTTATTTATTCATTTCACTTACTCCTAATATTATTATTGTCAGACTATATTTTCTTTTCTTAAATATTCTCATTTTTAAAATTATTTTTATCTCAATAATTTGGGTCTTCACATACTCTCCTCCTAAAAGGAATTGTGTCCCACAATTATTCTCTCATACATTTCCATCCAAATGTATACAAAGCATAATTTCAATTGAATGAAATTTCAGAAACTCATTCATTCCAAATCAATCAAACATAAATAAATAATTTTAAGGTCTCATCATAATTTTTAAACATACCTTTAAGTAGAAAACAGATTAGGATATTTATCCTTTATCCTCTCTTCAGCCTCCCAAGTGCAATCATTCCCATCCAAACTCCATTGGATTTTAACTAGTTTAATTATTTTATTTCTCAGTTTCTTTTCTTCTCTAGCCACAATGCCTACTGGTTCCTTTTTATAAACCAGATTTTCTTGAATTTCGACATGTGTAGTTGATTCAAGAATGGACTCTTTATCATGCACCCATTTTCTCAATTGGGATACATGAAATACATCATGTATTTTGCTCAATTCCTCTGGTAACTTCAACCTATAAGCTAAAGTCCCTATTCTTTGAATAATTTCATATGGTCCTACATACCTTGGTGACAGTTTCCCTGCTTTTCCAAATCTCAGTATTCTCCTCATTGGTGAAACTTTGAGAAACACATAGTCTCCCACCTCAAATTCTACTGGCCTTCTCTTTTTATCTGCATAAGCTTTCTGTCTCTCTTGAGCTACTCTCATTCTTTGCCTCACTAATTCAATTCTTGCAGAAGTTTCTTTCACATTGTCTGGTCCAAGCAACACCCTTTCACCAGCCTCCATCCAACATGCAGGAGATAAACAAGGCTTTCCATACAAAGCCTCAAATGGAGCCATTCCTATGGTGGACTGGTAGCTATTATTATAAGCAAATTCAGCTAAATAAATATGATCTTCCCAGTTGCCTCCAAAATCAAGTATGCATGCTCTCAGCAAATCCTCTAAAATTTTATTAACAATCTCAGTTTGCCCATCTGTTTGTGGGTGGTAGGATGTGCTTAGGCTTAATTCTGTCCCCATAGCTTCTTGAAAGCTACTCCAAAACCTTGAAGTAAACAAAGTATCTCTATCACTAATGATAGTCTTGGGGATGCCATGCAATCTCACTATTTCCTTCACAAATAATTGAGCTAGCTTGTGAGCATTTCTGTTTGAACTTATTGGGATAAAGTGTGCTGTTTTTGTGAGTCTATCAACCACTACCCAAATACTATCATTTCCCTTCCTTGTTCTTGGCAAACCATCCACAAAATCCATTGATATACTCTCCCATTTCCAAGTAGGCACTTCCAAAGGTTGCAATAGGCCTGAGGGTCTTTGATAGTCTGCCTTTACTTATTGGCATGTCAAGCAATTTGCCACATATTTTGCTACTGCTCCTTTCATTCCTGGCCACCAATAATTTCTCTTGAGATCATGGTACATTTTTGTACCACCTGGATGGATAGTATACTTTGTTTTGTGATGCTCATCCATAACTTCTTGCTTTAGTTCCTCTACATTTGGTATGCAGAGTTTCCCCCTTTTCCTTAAGTATCCTTTACCATCTACCTCATAGTTTTCCACTGTCATGCCTTGGGATATCATGTTCTTTTTCTCCTTCAAATTTATATCTTGATTTTGCATTTGTCCTATTTTATCAACCAGTGTTGATTTTAAGGATAAGAGGCTTAATCTACCATATTCAATCATCTTACTGTGTGTCTTATCTGATACACTAGCTTCTTCTTTCACTTCCACCTCACTAAGAATTATCAAATCCTTGAACTCTGCCATCATTAAGCTTGCCAATTTAGCTTGATGTCTACTTAATGCATCTGCTACTTTATTAGCTTTTCCAGGGGTATACAATATATCAAGATCATAGGCAGCTAGGAATTCTACCCACCTATGTTGCCTCATGTTCAAGTCTTTTTGGGAAAACAAATATTTAAGTGACTTATGATCAGTAAACAATTCAAACTTAGCACCCAATAAATAATGTCTCCAAAGTTTCAATGCATACACCACATCAGCTAGTTCTAAGTCATGTGTAGCATACCTAGTTTCATTTGGCTTGAGTTGCCTTGATGCATAAGCTATGACTCTACCATGTTGCATAAGCACTGCCCCCAATCCAGATCCACTAGCATCTGTGTAAACTACTAATTCTTCATTACCCTTTGGCACTTGTAAAACTGGAGCTTCTACCAGTGCCTTCTTTAGTGATATGAAAGCTTGTTCACACTTCTCTGTCCACACATATGGTTGCTCCTTTTTAGTTAACTTGGTCAATGGGATAGCTATCCTTGCAAAATCTTTTATAAATCTCCTATAATAGCCTGCCATTCCCAAAAATGATCTCACCTCAGTCACTGATTTGGGTCTACTCCAAGATTGCACTACCATCACCTTATTTGGGTCTACACTAACCCCTTGTTGTGATACAATGTGCCCCAAAAATTTTACTTCCTTCTGCCAAAATGTACATTTAGAGAATTTGGCCTTTAAATCATGTGCCCTCAGTCTAGACAAAACCAGATGCAAGTGCTTTGCATGATCTTCTTCTGATTTTGAATATACTAATATGTCATCAATAAAGACAACCACAAATTTGTCTAGAAAATCTCTAAATGTTCTATTCATTAAATCTACAAAATATGATGGTGCATTTGTCAATCCAAAAGGCATCACCAAAAATTCATATAATCCATACCTTGTGTTGAAGGCAGTATACTTAATACTCTCTTCCTCCACCTTCATCTGATGAAACCCAGAGGCTAAATCTAGCCTTGAAAAGACCCTTGCTCCATTTAATTGATCGAATAGATCATCAATTCTAGGAAGTGGATATTTGTTTTTAATGGTGACTTTGTTTAATTCCCTATAATCAATGCACATTCTCAAAGTACCATCTTGCTTCTTCACAAATACAATTGGAGAACCCCAGTTTGAACTACTAGGCCTTATGAAGCCTTTCTGCTCCAGTTCTTCCAACTGATGTTTCAATTCCACAAGTTCTTTAGGACCCATTCTAGTTGGCTTCTTGATGATTGGGCTGGCTCCTGGGATTAGCCTTATTTGAAATTCTACTTGCCTATTTTCTGGAACACCTATGACTTCACCAAAGACATCTGGGTATTCATTTATAATTTTTATGTCCTCCAGTGTTAATTCTTTCTCAGTCATGCTACATATGTGGTTACAGTAATTGATTTTAGCAATTTCACTCATAACTATAATATTTTTACCATTTTCTGTTTTCAGAGAAATAGTAAGATTTTCTAAGTTTAAAATTGCTTTGTATTTTCTTAGCCAATCTACTCCTAGAATAATTCCTATTCCAGGATATTTTAGCACAAACAAATCAGAACTAAACATATCTCCACCTATGTTTAACTCTACTCCCAAACATTTAATCCCTAGCATGCAAGAATTACCTATTAGGCTCTGAATAAACAAGGGATTATCAACTAAATAGCATGTGAGAGTTAATTTATTCACTATGTCTTGGGATATTAGTGAATGTATTGCTCCAGTGTCATATATAACTGAGATGGGGTGATCTTTAATTAGAAGTATACCTTCCAATTGTCCAGAACTTCCCACTGCAGTTGCTTTTGCTTTGCCCTCAAGTGCTCCTACCTTTGCTTCCTTTTTGAACTTTGGGCAGTTTCTTTTAATATGGCCTTCCTTCCCACAGTTATAGCAGCTAAACAATGCCTTCTTGGCTGCTTGACACCTATTACTCATGTGTCCTTCTTTGCCACAATTAAAACAAGTAACCTTCTTCTTAGCTTCCCCAGTGGCTGCTCCCTCCATTTTCTTATCCATACTCTTTTTGTCATAGGGATGTGCTCTATTTTTCCCCTTCTTTTGATTATTAGCCCTCATGCTCCTAAATTTTTCCCTTGCATTGTCATGTTGTTCAAAAGAAAGAGCAAGGTCTATGACTTGATCAAATGTTTTATCCTTGTATGGTAACATTGCTCTACTCAGACCTGCATTTAATCCTTGGATAAATCTTGAATTCTTTGATTCTTCATCTCCTATGAGCATAGTTCCATACTTGGACAAACTCTCAAATTTTTGAGTGTATTCAGTCACACTCATTGGTCCTTGCTTCAGCCTTATGAATTCTTCAAGCAATGTTGCCTTAGCTGTTGCTGGAACAAACCTTGCTTAAAGCATTTCCTTGAATTGATCCCATGTTATCTCATTTTCTGGCCTTCCTGTGATGATCACCTCCCACCAATCTAAGGCTGCTCCTTTGAGTCTCCTTGAAGCTATCTGCCTCTTTCTTTGGTCATTAATTTGCATATCTGCAAATATCCTTTCCAAAGTTCTCAACCATGTCTGCACTCCCATAACTCCCTCAGTGCCTTCAAAATCCTTGCCTCCTAAATTTGAAAATGTCTTCAATAACTTAGCTAATTCCTCATGAGGATTCTCTTCCCTCTGCACTGCTCCTTCTCTAAATGCCCTCACCAAATCTTGCAAGTTAACCATTGGTGTTGTATTGGAGGGTCCTGCTCCATGACTTGGTGGTCTTCCTACCATGATTCACTATTCAATTGCATAGCTAGTCAGTCATATTTCTAATTTAATTATTTTCTGAAATTTATTTCTACTGTGGATATTTATTTCTATCATTACTATATTTTTTTTTTAGAATTTTATCCATACAAGAAAATTGGATAATATATTTATGCTATGTTTTAATAACATAGCTCTGATACCAACTGAAGTGACCCACTTCTTTCGGATTGTTATTTTTCTGTGATTTACTGTTGAGATTTTTTTTTTCAAACCAAGTGATCACTTCTTTAATTTCATTTCCCCCAAGATCCAAATTCTTACCAATATAAAAATATTAGTATATAAGTCAATTCAAGTCATTTATATATATGAAGATATATAAATGTTTCCTTGCTTATCAGAGTATTAAAAATTAACAAGGAAAATTCAATCACACAATATTTCTCATTTTTCAGAGAATTGGTGTCACATAGCCATTTCTATTTTTACATTCCCCTTTTTGATCTCAAGCTTGATTAATATTAAATTCGAATATTGTCACTTATAATTTTCTTGCTTACTTCTCAAATTAATTGGTTTCTTGGTTTACAAGCCATACTTTTAAATTCCGGAATTCTTTTGTGATTTGGTACTTATCATATGAATACTGAGGTGATAAACTAGGTTGAAGTCTAAGCAGAGAAAAACAACACATGTGATCAAGGTTTAGACACAACAAGCACAAACCAATCATGACAGACAAAATGCATATTTCCTGGTTAACTGAGCAGATAGTCATCACATGAGTGATGGTGTTGTGATCTACTTTATAAATCACACAACTTCTTATATCTGGAGCTAGAAAAGTGTTGAATCTGGTGTCTTACCACTTAGTATCAGTTTTGAAGCTATAGTATCAGATTTTCCCAACCTAGTATTAGATCAGTAGTTATAGTATCAGATATTTCCTACCTAGTATCAGTTTTATAGTATCAGATTTCTCCTACTTAGTATCAGTTTTATAGTATCAGATCTCTCCTACTTAGTATCAGTTTTATAGTATCAGATCTCTCCTACTTAGTATCAGTTTTATAGTATCAGATCTCTCCTACTTAGTATCAGTTTTATAGTATCAGATCTCTCCTACTTAGTATCAGTTTTAATTTCATAACTGAAGTGCCTCAAGACTGTCTAGAAAAACATGTTCACATATCAGATTAAATGGCATCTTCTCCTTCAGCATTATCTACTAAAACTATTTCAGAACTTGTTACTTAAGTCCACAGCTCACAAACACATATAACATTTAAGTTTCTTTTTCTTCTTACATACTGTTTTCTAGATATCAAAGTAAAAGACACTCATTAAAATACTTAGAACATATTAGAGTTTGCCTAACTTAATTATTACAAAGACACTGCTACTTCTCTTAAACACTTTAAATTCCTCAAGATCTCCAAATATCCATGCAAGCAAGCAAGCAATTCATGCATCTTTCCCTGCAGCAAAACTTTGAACTGCCCCAATAAAATGAGACACCCCAAGTATTGCAAAGGCAACAAATAGGGTCAGAAATAAATTCTGGTGTGAGTGAAATCAAGTATGCAAAATATCTTGTAAATTCTTAAGGCTGTATAGAGAACTTTTCTATTAAATGCTATTCAAATCCCAATTAAAATCTGAGAATGTGTATATTTAAGTTTATCTATAAACATACACCCAAGCATTCATCCACTTACTTCATTCAGTTGTACAAGTACAAAACTCCTATGGATTAACTTTCTAAATTCCATAGCATAATTTCTCCTTCTCATCTTTTCATTTTGTTTGGTTTGAACTCTTGCCATTGAACACCATGTGTGCATTGCAAAGGGGCTCAGTTCTGTTAACCCATTACACAGAGGCCTACGGGACTTAAACAAGTCATGCACATACCCATCAACCACCTGCTGATGAGTAGATCAAGGCACTACTCCTAAATTATTTTATAATTTAGAGACCATGCTTATTTATTTCTTTCTGGGGAATTTTTCTTTTGATTCCAGAGATACTCGTATTCTTTCCTTCCTTATATAGGTCAAGAATTATTAAAATCACCCAAAGATCATATCCAGACATACAAAGCATTCATGTAAAATTGCACACCTTATTTGAAAGTCATTTTTGCTTTAATCACATTTTTCTAAAACCTACTTATATTTTTATTTCTAGAAATTTTCCATTGCTTACACAAATATGAAGAAGTCATTTGCAAAACTATATTTATTCTTTTACTGTGAACATAGGGAATGGTTTTTGAGAAAAACCCATAAAAACTTATTGGTTCATGATCTGAACAAATCAGCACATATTTGTAATATTGCATTGTTCATATCATTTTTAATATAGACTAGACATAAGCATGAATCTCAATATTCACACTGCCTACTTCTTTTTTTCATTGATACCCTATTCCACAGTAAAACATTTGATTCATTTTTCATATCAAAACTAGCATATATAAAATCTATTTCTGTGATTAGTGTATTTGTTTGATTATCTATATTTTAAAACAAAAACTGAAACCATCACAATAAGTCAAAACAGATTAAAACCTCATCCAAAAACTCAACCAGAATACCATCCATGATCAACATATTTTCATCCAGAGAATAAAATCAAATAGGAAAAACATAATGTAATGTTTATATAAAATAACTTGGCTGCCCTTAACATGGGTCTTAATGCCTTACAGATCATAAGTGATTAATCACTCACCTTCCTCCTCTCTTCCCCGAGAATGCCTAAACTTGAAAACAGGGTGAGCTCTCCTTTCTATTTTTTTTTAATGTGTTTCTGTTTTCCCCCAGAGAAAACCTCTGCTTCCCTCTTGATTTAAATCATTTTGCTAGGGTTTTACTAAAGGAAAAACCCATTTTATCCTCACATTACTCAGAGAATTATGTGTGTGTTGTTATGGATAAATGTGCCATTTTCTCTTGATTTCTATTTCTAGTAAAAGCAGTTGCTTCTCTGCTTTTCTGTGCACATGCTATTTGCATGATCCATCTACACATCATCTTTGTATGACTGAGATACATTGTATACCTTGTTAGGCCTGAATGGTCCTCTTATATTATTTCAAACCATTTATTTCCTGATTTATTTTTGAGAAGGTATTTATGCACAATAATACTAAACTGGTTCTCATGCAATTTGGTTATCAAAAGGACTTTATCATTTTATACTTCTTTGGCTACTCATATCTAATACATATATATTTATATATATGTGTATATATATATACAGGAGATATCTGTATATAAAATCTCACTCATATTTGATCATTTTCTTCCCATTATATTTTATTGAAAAATCTCTATCCTCTTATTTATTCATTTCACTTACTCCTAATATTATTATTGTCAGACTATATTTTCTTTTCTTAAATATTCTCATTTTTAAAATTATTTTTATCTCAATAATTTGGGTCTTCACATACTCTCCTCCTAAAAGGAATTGTGTCCCACAATTATTCTCTCATACATTTCCATCCAAATGTATACAAAGCATAATTTCAATTGAATGAAATTTCAGAAACTCATTCATTCCAAATCAATCAAACATAAATAAATAATTTTAAGGTCTCATCATAATTTTTAAACATACCTTTAAGTAGAAAACAGATTAGGATATTTATCCTTTATCCTCTCTTCAGCCTCCCAAGTGCAATCATTCCCATCCAAACTCCATTGGATTTTAACTAGTTTAATTATTTTATTTCTCAGTTTCTTTTCTTCTCTAGCCACAATGCCTACTGGTTCCTTTTTATAAACCAGATTTTCTTGAATTTCGACATGTGTAGTTGATTCAAGAATGGACTCTTTATCATGCACCCATTTTCTCAATTGGGATACATGAAATACATCATGTATTTTGCTCAATTCCTCTGGTAACTTCAACCTATAAGCTAAAGTCCCTATTCTTTGAATAATTTCATATGGTCCTACATACCTTGGTGACAGTTTCCCTGCTTTTCCAAATCTCAGTATTCTCCTCATTGGTGAAACTTTGAGAAACACATAGTCTCCCACCTCAAATTCTACTGGCCTTCTCTTTTTATCTGCATAAGCTTTCTGTCTCTCTTGAGCTACTCTCATTCTTTGCCTCACTAATTCAATTCTTGCAGAAGTTTCTTTCACATTGTCTGGTCCAAGCAACACCCTTTCACCAGCCTCCATCCAACATGCAGGAGATAAACAAGGCTTTCCATACAAAGCCTCAAATGGAGCCATTCCTATGGTGGACTGGTAGCTATTATTATAAGCAAATTCAGCTAAATAAATATGATCTTCCCAGTTGCCTCCAAAATCAAGTATGCATGCTCTCAGCAAATCCTCTAAAATTTTATTAACAATCTCAGTTTGCCCATCTGTTTGTGGGTGGTAGGATGTGCTTAGGCTTAATTCTGTCCCCATAGCTTCTTGAAAGCTACTCCAAAACCTTGAAGTAAACAAAGTATCTCTATCACTAATGATAGTCTTGGGGATGCCATGCAATCTCACTATTTCCTTCACAAATAATTGAGCTAGCTTGTGAGCATTTCTGTTTGAACTTATTGGGATAAAGTGTGCTGTTTTTGTGAGTCTATCAACCACTACCCAAATACTATCATTTCCCTTCCTTGTTCTTGGCAAACCATCCACAAAATCCATTGATATACTCTCCCATTTCCAAGTAGGCACTTCCAAAGGTTGCAATAGGCCTGAGGGTCTTTGATAGTCTGCCTTTACTTGTTGGCATGTCAAGCAATTTGCCACATATTTTGCTACTGCTCCTTTCATTCCTGGCCACCAATAATTTCTCTTGAGATCATGGTACATTTTTGTACCACCTGGATGGATAGTATACTTTGTTTTGTGATGCTCATCCATAACTTCTTGCTTTAGTTCCTCTACATTTGGTATGCAGAGTTTCCCCCTTTTCCTTAAGTATCCTTTACCATCTACCTCATAGTTTTCCACTGTCATGCCTTGGGATATCATGTTCTTTTTCTCCTTCAAATTTATATCTTGATTTTGCATTTGTCCTATTTTATCAACCAGTGTTGATTTTAAGGATAAGAGGCTTAATCTACCATATTCAATCATCTTACTATGTGTCTTATCTGATACACTAGCTTCTTCTTTCACTTCCACCTCACTAAGTATTATCAAATCCTTGAACTCTGCCATCATTAAGCTTGCCAATTTAGCTTGATGTCTACTTAATGCATCTGCTACTTTATTAGCTTTTCCAGGGGTATACAATATATCAAGATCATAGGCAGCTAGGAATTCTACCCACCTATGTTGCCTCATGTTCAAGTCTTTTTGGGAAAACAAATATTTAAGTGACTTATGATCAGTAAACAATTCAAACTTAGCACCCAATAAATAATGTCTCCAAAGTTTCAATGCATACACCACATCAGCTAGTTCTAAGTCATGTGTAGCATACCTAGTTTCATTTGGCTTGAGTTGCCTTGATGCATAAGCTATGACTCTACCATGTTGCATAAGCACTGCCCCCAATCCAGATCCACTAGCATCTGTGTAAACTACTAATTCTTCATTACCCTTTGGCACTTGTAAAACTGGAGCTTCTACCAGTGCCTTCTTTAGTGATATGAAAGCTTGTTCACACTTCTCTGTCCACACATATGGTTGCTCCTTTTTAGTTAACTTGGTCAATGGGATAGCTATCCTTGCAAAATCTTTTATAAATCTCCTATAATAGCCTGCCATTCCCAAAAATGATCTCACCTCAGTCACTGATTTGGGTCTACTCCAAGATTGCACTACCATCACCTTATTTGGGTCTACACTAACCCCTTGTTGTGATACAATGTGCCCCAAAAATTTTACTTCCTTCTGCCAAAATGTACATTTAGAGAATTTGGCCTTTAAATCATGTGCCCTCAGTCTAGACAAAACCAGATGCAAGTGCTTTGCATGATCTTCTTCTGATTTTGAATATACTAATATGTCATCAATAAAGACAACCACAAATTTGTCTAGAAAATCTCTAAATGTTCTATTCATTAAATCTACAAAATATGATGGTGCATTTGTCAATCCAAAAGGCATCACCAAAAATTCATATAATCCATACCTTGTGTTGAAGGCAGTATACTTAATACTCTCTTCCTCCACCTTCATCTGATGAAACCCAGAGGCTAAATCTAGCCTTGAAAAGACCCTTGCTCCATTTAATTGATCGAATAGATCATCAATTCTAGGAAGTGGATATTTGTTTTTAATGGTGACTTTGTTTAATTCCCTATAATCAATGCACATTCTCAAAGTACCATCTTGCTTCTTCACAAATACAATTGGAGAACCCCAGTTTGAACTACTAGGCCTTATGAAGCCTTTCTGCTCCAGTTCTTCCAACTGATGTTTCAATTCCACAAGTTCTTTAGGACCCATTCTAGTTGGCTTCTTGATGATTGGGCTGGCTCCTGGGATTAGCCTTATTTGAAATTCTACTTGCCTATTTTCTGGAACACCTATGACTTCACCAAAGACATCTGGGTATTCATTTATAATTTTTATGTCCTCCAGTGTTAATTCTTTCTCAGTCATGCTACATATGTGGTTACAGTAATTGATTTTAGCAATTTCACTCATAACTATAATATTTTTACCATTTTCTGTTTTCAGAGAAATAGTAAGATTTTCTAAGTTTAAAATTGCTTTGTATTTTCTTAGCCAATCTACTCCTAGAATAATTCCTATTCCAGGATATTTTAGCACAAACAAATCAGAACTAAACATATCTCCACCTATGTTTAACTCTACTCCCAAACATTTAATCCCTAGCATGCAAGAATTACCTATTAGGCTCTGAATAAACAAGGGATTATCAACTAAATAGCATGTGAGAGTTAATTTATTCACTATGTCTTGGGATATTAGTGAATGTATTGCTCCAGTGTCATATATAACTGAGATGGGGTGATCTTTAATTAGAAGTATACCTTCCAATTGTCCAGAACTTCCCACTGCAGTTGCTTTTGCTTTGCCCTCAAGTGCTCCTACCTTTGCTTCCTTTTTGAACTTTGGGCAGTTTCTTTTAATATGGCCTTCCTTCCCACAGTTATAGCAGCTAAACAATGCCTTCTTGGCTGCTTGACACCTATTACTCATGTGTCCTTCTTTGCCACAATTAAAACAAGTAACCTTCTTCTTAGCTTCCCCAGTGGCTGCTCCCTCCATTTTCTTATCCATACTCTTTTTGTCATAGGGATGTGCTCTATTTTTCCCCTTCTTTTGATTATTAGCCCTCATGCTCCTAAATTTTTCCCTTGCATTGTCATGTTGTTCAAAAGAAAGAGCAAGGTCTATGACTTGATCAAATGTTTTATCCTTGTATGGTAACATTGGTCTACTCAGACCTGCATTTAATCCTTGGATAAATCTTGAATTCTTTGATTCTTCATCTCCTATGAGCATAGTTCCATACTTGGACAAACTCTCAAATTTTTGAGTGTATTCAGTCACACTCATTGGTCCTTGCCTCAGCCTTATGAATTCTTCAAGCAATGTTGCCTTAGCTGTTGCTGGAACAAACCTTGCTTCAAGCATTTCCTTGAATTGATCCCATGTTATCTCATTTTCTGGCCTTCCTGTGATGATCACCTCCCACCAATCTAAGGCTGCTCCTTTGAGTCTCCTTGAAGCTATCTGCCTCTTTCTTTGGTCATTAATTTGCATATCTGCAAATATCCTTTCCAAAGTTCTCAACCATGTCTGCACTCCCATAACTCCCTCAGTGCCTTCAAAATCCTTGCCTCCTAAATTTGAAAATGTCTTCAATAACTTAGCTAATTCCTCATGAGGATTCTCTTCCCTCTGCACTGCTCCTTCTCTAAATGCCCTCACCAAATCTTGCAAGTTAACCATTGGTGTTGTACTGGAGGGTCCTGCTCCATGACTTGGTGGTCTTCCTACCATGATTCACTATTCAATTGCATAGCTAGTCAGTCATATTTCTAATTTAATTATTTTCTGAAATTTATTTCTACTGTGGATATTTATTTCTATCATTACTATATTTTTTTTTAGAATTTTATCCATACAAGAAAATTGGATAATATATTTATGCTATGTTTTAATAACATAGCTCTGATACCA
The DNA here is from genome assembly GCA_030737815.1 of Allium fistulosum. Lineage (NCBI taxonomy): Eukaryota > Viridiplantae > Streptophyta > Magnoliopsida > Asparagales > Amaryllidaceae > Allium > Allium fistulosum. Next base: position 8,997,533 of record JASFAW010000015.1, read on the forward strand.
ACTGAAGTGACCCACTTCTTTCGGATTGTTATTTTTCTGTGATTTACTGTTGAGATTTTTTTTTTCAAACCAAGTGATCACTTCTTTAATTTCATTTCCCCCAAGATCCAAATTCTTACCAATATAAAAATATTAGTATATAAGTCAATTCAAGTCATTTATATATATGAAGATATATAAATGTTTCCTTGCTTATCAGAGTATTAAAAATTAACAAGGAAAATTCAATCACACAATATTTCTCATTTTTCAGAGAATTGGTGTCACATAGCCATTTCTATTTTTACATTCCCCTTTTTGATCTCAAGCTTGATTAATATTAAATTCGAATATTGTCACTTATAATTTTCTTGCTTACTTCTCAAATTAATTGGTTTCTTGGTTTACAAGCCATACTTTTAAATTCCGGAATTCTTTTGTGATTTGGTACTTATCATATGAATACTGAGGTGATAAACTAGGTTGAAGTCTAAGCAGAGAAAAACAACACATGTGATCAAGGTTTAGACACAACAAGCACAAACCAATCATGACAGACAAAATGCATATTTCCTGGTTAACTGAGCAGATAGTCATCACATGAGTGATGGTGTTGTGATCTACTTTATAAATCACACAACTTCTTATATCTGGAGCTAGAAAAGTGTTGAATCTGGTGTCTTACCACTTAGTATCAGTTTTGAAGCTATAGTATCAGATTTTCCCAACCTAGTATTAGATCAGTAGTTATAGTATCAGATATTTCCTACCTAGTATCAGTTTTATAGTATCAGATTTCTCCTACTTAGTATCAGTTTTATAGTATCAGATCTCTCCTACTTAGTATCAGTTTTATAGTATCAGATCTCTCCTACTTAGTATCAGTTTTATAGTATCAGATCTCTCCTACTTAGTATCAGTTTTATAGTATCAGATCTCTCCTACTTAGTATCAGTTTTAATTTCATAACTGAAGTGCCTCAAGACTGTCTAGAAAAACATGTTCACATATCAGATTAAATGGCATCTTCTCCTTCAGCATTATCTACTAAAACTATTTCAGAACTTGTTACTTAAGTCCACAGCTCACAAACACATATAACATTTAAGTTTCTTTTTCTTCTTACATACTGTTTTCTAGATATCAAAGTAAAAGACACTCATTAAAATACTTAGAACATATTAGAGTTTGCCTAACTTAATTATTACAAAGACACTGCTACTTCTCTTAAACACTTTAAATTCCTCAAGATCTCCAAATATCCATGCAAGCAAGCAAGCAATTCATGCATCTTTCCCTGCAGCAAAACTTTGAACTGCCCCAATAAAATGAGACACCCCAAGTATTGCAAAGGCAACAAATAGGGTCAGAAATAAATTCTGGTGTGAGTGAAATCAAGTATGCAAAATATCTTGTAAATTCTTAAGGCTGTATAGAGAACTTTTCTATTAAATGCTATTCAAATCCCAATTAAAATCTGAGAATGTGTATATTTAAGTTTATCTATAAACATACACCCAAGCATTCATCCACTTACTTCATTCAGTTGTACAAGTACAAAACTCCTATGGATTAACTTTCTAAATTCCATAGCATAATTTCTCCTTCTCATCTTTTCATTTTGTTTGGTTTGAACTCTTGCCATTGAACACCATGTGTGCATTGCAAAGGGGCTCAGTTCTGTTAACCCTTTACACAGAGGCCTATGGGACTTAAACAAGTCATGCACATACCCATCAACCACCTGCTGATGAGTAGATCAAGGCACTACTCCTAAATTATTTTATAATTTAGAGACCATGCTTATTTATTTCTTTCTGGGGAATTTTTCTTTTGATTCCAGAGATACTCGTATTCTTTCCTTCCTTATATAGGTCAAGAATTATTAAAATCACCCAAAGATCATATCCAGACATACAAAGCATTCATGTAAAATTGCACACCTTATTTCAAAGTCATTTTTGCTTTAATCACATTTTTCTAAAACCTACTTATATTTTTATTTCTAGAAATTTTCCATTGCTTACACAAATATGAAGAAGTCATTTGCAAAACTATATTTATTCTTTTACTGTGAACATAGGGAATGGTTTTTGAGAAAAACCCATAAAAACTTATTGGTTCATGATCTAAACAAATCAGCACATATTTGTAATATTGCATTGTTCATATCATTTTTAATATAGACTAGACATAAGCATGAATCTCAATATTCACACTGCCTACTTCTTTTTTTCATTGATACCCTATTCCACAGTAAAACATTTGATTCATTTTTCATATCAAAACTAGCATATATAAAATCTATTTCTGTGATTAGTGTATTTGTTTAATTATCTATATTTTAAAACAAAAACTGAAACCATCACAACAAGTCAAAACAGATTAAAACCTCATCCAAAAACTCAACCAGAATACCATCCATGATCAACATATTTTCATCCAGAGAATAAAATCAAATAGGAAAAACATAATGTAATGTTTATATAAAATAACTTGGCTGCCCTTAACATGGGTCTTAATGCCTTACAGATCATAAGTGATTAATCACTCACCTTCCTCCTCTCTTCCCCGAGAATGCCTAAACTTGAAAACAAGGTGAGCTCTCCTTTCTATTTTTTTTTAGTGTGTTTCTGTTTTCCCCCAGAGAAAACCTCTGCTTCCCTCTTGATTTAAATCATTTTGCTAGGGTTTTACTAAAGGAAAAACCCATTTTATCCTCACATTACTCAAAGAATTATGTGTGTGTTGTTATGGCTAAATGTGCCATTTTCTCTTGATTTCTATTTCTAGTAAAAGCAGTTGCTTCTCTGCTTTTCTGTGCACATGCTATTTGCATGATCCATCTACACATCATCTATGTATGACTCAGATACATTGTATACCTTGTTAGGCCTGAATGGTCCTCTTATATTATTTCAAACCATTTATTTCCTGATTTATTTTTGAGAAGGTATTTATGCACAATAATACTAAATTGGTTCTCATGCAATTTGGTTATCAAAAGGACTTTATCATTTTATACTTCTTTGGCTACTCATATCTAATACATATATATTTATATATATGTGTATATATATATACAGGAGATATCTGTATATAAAATCTCACTCATATTTGATCATTTTCTTCCCATTATATTTTATTGAAAAATCTCTATCCTCTTATTTATTCATTTCACTTACTCCTAATATTATTATTGTCAGACTATATTTTCTTTTCTTAAATATTCTCATTTTTAAAATTATTTTTATCTCAATAATTTGGGTCTTCACAAGTTTGTATATTAAAAGAGCTTATATCGAAAATAGTTTCAAAATTAGAACTGTTTCTTCCAATTTCACAAATCAATTCAAATCAACTTTAGTTCCAAAATTTCAATTTAAATCAACCTTAGTTCAATAATTTCAATTCAAAAGGCTAAAGGTTTCAATTCAAATTCTCATTAAAACCATTTCAATTTACATCGATTTCAAATCCACGTTTGAACTACAAATTTTAAACCACCTCAAATTCAGTAGGTTTCAAAGTTTAAATATTTAAACATTTACAATAACTCAATTTTGATAAATTTCATTTATATTTCAAAATTCAACTTTAAGATTTCAATTTGAATTCTTTAAACAATTCATTTAAACCAATTTCAATTTCAGCATTTAAAACTTGGATTTTTAAAATAATTTAGTTCATATAAATCTTATTTTATTTCAAAATATCATTTAACTGGATTCAAAAATTAAGGATTTAAAATCATTTAATTTAACCAATCCGGTGTCCATATATAATTTTCTACCCTATGGTCAAGTGATATGAATATATATCATTTCAATCTGCAATAATTTAAATTTACGGGTATATATCATTTCAACTCGCAAACCCAAGAAAGAATTAAAATCCATAAAATCGCTTGAGTTTATCATTTCAACCCATAACGATTTTTCCCTAATCTATAAGGTCGTTCGGGTATGTATCATTTCAACCCATAGTGATTTTCCTAACAATAACTAAGGGAACTTGCAGTGTGATAACAACATATAAAATAAATATAATATCCAATCATCCAAATATCAATAATTAAACATCCATCACAATCATCATTCAAATCAACCAATAAATCACAACAAATAAGCTGGTTATCATTATCATGTATTTAACTGGCAATTCAATTTCAATATTAATTTAAATGGCAATTAAATTCAATATGAATTCAAATTAAATTTGAATGACAAATTAAATATACCAAAAAACAATCACTCAATTCCTAATCACATCATAAATTTAATTTAACCAACCTAAGATGGTTTAGCATTTGTGAGTGGGTTAAAATACCCATCTTTGATTTTCAGTCGATTTAAAATCCAAATAAAGTCCAAAAATCTAACAGTTTCAGAATCCAACCAAACTAGATTCATAATGTCCGGAATTTCGATACGATCGCAACAGAGAAAATCATGCAATAATCCGAGCTCGTATGAAAAAGTTATGTCAGTTAGAAGATTGAAATTTAAATTTAAATTAAAAAATAAACTAAATGGAAATTACATAAATAACGTTACCTCGACCCTAACGTATGCGCACACACGCTACCTACATCAAACCCTCTTCATCGTTCAGTCACCGCCATCTCAACTACGCCGCCGCTGCCACAACCCCCCTTCTCCAGACCGACGCTCGCTGTTGGAAGCACCACATCAGGTCGCGCGACCCTCCACGACCCTCTGGAACCACCTCCACCGCCGTGCCAAAGATCGAGATTTTCTAGCAAATTCTGTCATGCTGGAGATAAACGAATACCAGATCTATGACTTTCTTGCCTTTCTCTTCCAGACGCCACTCCCCGATCGCCAATTGGATGAAGATCCACCGTTGGATCGAAAACCCTAGCAGCGGACGGTTGAGAAATATCACCAATTTCTGACCAAACGGTGATTCGAATCGAAAATCGAATTGCAATAGTAGATTGCACTCGTCGAGAGCTTTCCAACGACATATAATCTGACAAAGTTTGAGGAGTTTAAATTTTTCGATTTGATTTTGAATTGATTTTGATTTGCAATTGAATTTGGGAATTAGGTTTCTGCCATTGGAGAGAGGAGATAGGAACAGATAAGATGAACTGTATGTACAAAAAATGTACAGGCTGCTAGGGTTTTTAGAAAGAAATCTATTTATATAGGTTGATGGATAAGAACGAATGGTACTGATTAAATTGGTCGAAACGATAACAATGATCCGAAAAGCTCGTTTCATTTCCGAAATGATAGTGGGTCGTCTAATATAACGAAATATAGGTTTTCGATAATTTTAAACTCAATGGAACTTGTTTCAAACTCAAATTCCATTGTATACAGAAGTTAGCTTTTAAAATCAGATTATATTAATTAAATTGCTTTAATTGATTTCTACGCGTTTCGAGCCCGCACAATCAAACGAAAAGTCTGTTCGCTACGAAACTTGAAATCCTACAATAATTCACTGTTACAGATCCGATGAAATAGGTTTCGTTGAAATTCGAGACAATAGCCAAAATGGCTAATTTTCACGTTAATTAAATAAATTATTATTAAATTAATTCAATCACTTTCAAATTCAAATTTAATAGTTAACAATTTTCATCATTTTTGATTGCACAGAAATTAATAATCTTTTAAAATAAAATTTCCAGGTTAAATCCACTATTCAAATATTACATTAATTTCAGAGTTCAATTGCAGTTGTGATAAAATTCCAGTTAATGTATTTTAAATTCAATCAAATTCTTTTATTTTGATTCTCACTTTATTATTAAATCATAAAATATCATATGAATATAATTAACATAAATTTACACTTTATTACATTCAAATTCTACAGTTATCATCTAAACTCATATAAACTATAATATTTCAATTTTATTAATTCCATTAATTACTAGTTTAAATCCTTATTTACAATTATAACCAAATTAACTTTACAATTATTAAATTGATTGAAATTTCATAAAATAGTTGTCAATAACATCCAAAAACATTATTAAATCATATTCTAATTATTTTTCTCATTAATTAATCATAAATTTTAATTTCTTACAATACTAAATTCTTAAATCTTATTAAATTTAATATTATTAATTATCATAAAAATATGGGTCGTTACAAAAGACCAACAAGGAAAATTCGATCCAAAATCCGATGAAGGAATTTTCATAAGATATTCGGAACGAAGTATGGCTGATCAAATTTTTAATAAAAGAACTAAAACAATCGAAGAAACACTTCACTTTTCCTTCGATGAAAATTTTATCTTTAATAAATGTCTTGAAGATGATAAGATAATGACTAAGACAATCACAAATACGGTTACTCAAAATAGTTTTGAAGAAGATGAAAACATTGTTCATAATTTTGAAGAAGATGAAAACATTGTTCATAATTTTGAAGAAGATGAAAACATTGTTCATAATGAAAATGAATTAAGATCTCCTCCTAGGATTTTACGAGATCACCCAGTAGAAAATGTCATCGGTGAAATTAATACAAATGTCAGAACTAGAAATCAACTTAATCAAATGGGCCATGCAGCATTCCTTTCTAACATTGAACCTAAAAATGCTAAAGAAGCCTCTACTGATGACTATTGGATTATAGCTATGCAAGAAGAGCTAAACCAATTCGAACGAAATGAAGTTTGGGACTTAGTTCCTAGACCAAGTGATCAAACAGTCATTGGTACTAAATGGGTTTTCAAAAATAAAGTTGATGAGCAAGGAAATATTATTAGGAATAAAGCTAGATTAGTTGCACAAGGATATAATCAAGAGGAAGGTATTGACTATGAATAAACATTTGCTCCGGTCACTCGACTAGAAGCAATACGTATCTTACTGGCCTTTACATGTTTTCATAATTTTAAACTTTATCAAATGGATGTTAAAAGTGCTTTTTTAAATGGATATATAAAGAAAATGTTTATGTTGAACAACCTCCTCTATTTTTACATGAAAAATTTCCTGACCATGTCTATAAACTCAAGAAAGCTTTATACGGTCTAAAACAAGCACCTCAAGCTTGGTATGAACGTCTTAAAAGCTATCTTATAGACTCGGGTTTTGAAATTGGAAAGGTTGATCAAACTCTTTTTACTAAACGTTCTAAAAATGATATTTTAATTGTTCAAATTTATGTTGATGATATTATTTTTGGTTTCACAAATGATAAGTTATTTAAGGAATTTTCTAATATAATGACCAAAGAATTTGAAATGTCACATGTAGGAGAATTATCCTATTTTCTTGGATTACAGATTAAACAATTAGATAATGGAATTTTTATTAATCAAGAAAAATACTGTAACAATCTAATTAAACGCTTTGTTATGGAAAATACTTCTGCCAAACCAACTCCAATGAGTACAACAATACATCTCGATCGAGATGAAGATGGAAAAAGTGTTGACCAAAATTTATATCAAAGTATAATTGGATCGTTACTTTATCTAACAGCTAGTAGACCTGACATAATGATGAGTGTTTGTTTGTGTGCTCGATTTCAAGCAAATCCTAAAGAATCACATATGCGAGCAGTAAAATGCATATTACGTTATTTAAGCAAAACCAAAGATTTCGGACTTTTTTATCCGAAAGAATGTCCTTTCGAGTTAGTATCATACAGTGATGCTAACTTTGGAGGATGTCGGACAGATAGAAAAAGTACGAGTGAGAATTGTCACTTTATTGGAAAATCCCTAGTATCTTGGTTTAACAAGAAACAAAATTGTGTCTCACTCTCGACTTGTGAAGCAGAATATATTTTAGCTGCTTTAGCATGTGCTCAAGTCATTTACATGCAACAAACACTTCAGGATTTTGAAATTAATTTATCAAATTCAACTATTTTCTGTGATAAAACAAGTGCTATAAACTTATCTAAAAACCTTGTCAATCATTCACAAACAAAACATATTGACATTCGTCATCATTTTCTTTGTGATAACATTGAAAAGGGGATAATCAGATTAGAATTTGTATCCTCTGAAAACCAGCTGGCTGATATTTTTACCAAACCGTTAAATAAAAATAGTTTTATAAAACTACGAAGAGAATTAGGAATTTTATCTTTGAAAGATTTATAAATTGTTAAAATATATTTTAATTGGAATTTCTTTTTTGCTACTAGGACTTGATTGTTTTGTCTCATGGCTAAGAAGTTAATGCTTTTAAATTTTTGTTATTTATTCTAACAAGCTAGATTCTATCTTACTTTTATATTTTTTAACTATATATTTTATCCACGCAATTTTTAGCAAATTAATTGTTTCCATTAACCTTTCTCTGGTTATAACTTCCTCTCCAATATATCTTTCTATTTATGACCATCATTTCATCTATAAACCCCTGTCTTTTTCATTCTTTTATATCAACTTTCAAAATTTTTTATTCTTTCAACCACCTCATAATCATGTCATCTCAAGAAAGCTCCCAGTATTCCTCCATCGATTTTAGCTCTCCATAATCAAATACTTCAAATCTTTCTACTCCGACTCTGGTATATGAACCTGTTCCCATCATACCGCCCTCGAATTACCATACCGGTTACACACCGGAAGCTAAGCGAGGATGGAAACATCATTTTAGTTCACCTTCTGTTAATGATAAGATTGATGCTATCCCCCATTATCAAAGAGAAACACTCAGCCTGCAATGAGAGATGTACTACAAATAGAAGGTTCATGCTTGGAGACTCAGCTTTTTGGAAAAATGTGCATTAAAATTCTGTGGTGCTTCACCATTGAACATGATGTTCATGCTCCATCTCCTAAGAGGCCTCCATACTCTCCAAATTCTTGGGATCGCTCAACTATTCAACCCGCTCGAGAACATACAAAGATTGAGCTAAAAGAATGTGAGACTCCGAAGAAATCTACTTCCTCCTCTTAGATTTCTTTTGTTTTTTGTTTGTTTTTTTAATATATATATATATAATATGTGTATGTAAAATTATTTTTGCTAGTAAATTCTTCATTTCTTTTATTTTTTCAGTTGACTATCTTAAAAAATCAGTCGACTTCATGCCTATTTGCAAAAAAATTAAAGCTATTTAGTCGACTTACAAACCATTTTAGTCGACTAAATCAATGCCAAAATGAACTATAAAGTTTTTGTACCTAACCAGTCGACTAAACCATTCAAGTTAGTCGACTAAATTAATCATCTGAAACATTTTTTACTCAAACACAACATTTAGTCGACTAACCTGGTTAAAACAATCGACTAAATACCTTTATTTTAAAATAATTTTTTTTTCAAGTCAGTCGACCGAATTCCACTCAAATTAAACTATATTTTTTCTGGAAAAACCAGTCGACTAAACTAAATTGTTTAGTCGACTAAACCAAACTGTTTAGTCGAATAAACCTGAGTTATCGGATAAAATTTTGCCTCAAGCCATCATTTAGTCAACTGACCACTCAACTTTAGTCGACTAAATCTGAACAACCAGGTTTTTAAAATAAAAGGACAACTTCCTTCCAATCTACCTATTCACTTTTTAAATTCCAACTTTTCACTACACCTCCATTATCACTCTCTCCTTCAAAATTCCCTTCAAATTAATCCAAAGCTCCTCCATTTTTCATAGCTCTTGCTTCCCAAAACCCTAAGCTAAAATGCCACCCAAAAGATCTAGACCATCCTCCTCTTCAGCCGGTCCGTCTGAATCTCAAATTAGAAGCTGGTTGTACAACGATGGGGCTGTTCAAAAGTTTCATAAGATGAAGAACTCAAGAATCTTTGAAGGTTCGTTTGTTAAGTATCCAGATTTTGCTTCTTATGGGTTTCAAGATTTAGCAAGACAAAGTGGTTTAGAATCTTTGCTAGATTTTAATGTTAATAACCTGAAAATAAATCACCTCTTGATCAAGCTATTCTACGCCAATCTCAACTTAGATCATCACACAATCCATAATCCCGATGATTGCATATGGACGCTTGTATGTGGTGTAAAAATGTTCTTACCCAGCTCTCGAATTGGGTTAATTCTTCAATGTCCTTCGAAAGGCGAAAATTTGGATGAGATTCAAGCCGACATGGATCATCGTGATAAAGTAAGTCATCTCTTTCTCCCCGACGATATAAAGGAGCTCAAGACAACAAGGCTTCGCTCTAAAGCTAGACTTATGCATCGTACCCTAACACACTCCATTAATCCTCGTACCGGAAGTTACGAGAAAATTTATAAGCGAGATTTCCAATCTCGATATGCTATATGGGGTCAATGCTCCATGAATTAGGCAAAGGTCCTTCTCGATGAATTTCAAACATTCAACCAAGGTCGCATGAAGACCATTCACTATGAAGCTTATATTATGAAACTTATTTGTCATTTTCAAATACCTCTCCCGGACTCGGACTTTACCGCGGTTGGCTCCTTCAACACTAGGACCTTAAGCCTTATGGGTCTTCCCAAGAACTTTCAAAGCCATACCATCAGCACTTTTGAACATTGGAAAGAGATTGAAGCGTCGGGACAATCTCAACCTTCTTCACATCATCGTGTTTCTACCGAAACTAGTTCTTCTACTCAACCTCCTCAATAAGTAACTAAGATTGAAGAAATCTTGCTGGGTACTCAATCACTCCAAGCATATACAATTATCTCAAGAAACCAAAAGATTTTAGATAGGCAACTATCTCGGGTTGAAAGTACCATCACCAAATTGGATTCGAAGCTCGATCATATTAAAGGTTTCTTGAACAACATATGGGATGTCATAACTTGTGGTCCATCCTCTTCGACATCAGTTCATGTTCCTACCAATCCGGGGAAACAACCACAACTATGTTTCACATGGTCGTCCTTCGGAGAAGAAGAAGAAGGCAATGAAGAAGAAGACAATGAAGAAGAAGGCGATGAAGAAGAGGGCGATGAAGAAGAAGGCGATGAAGAAGGAGAATTGGAAGGTGATGATGACGAAGAAGAAATCTCAAGTGGTAACGGGGAAGAATGAATTACTTTCTATCTTTTATTAACTAATAGGATCTTTTGTTTAAACAGCATGTTTTATTTCTAAAGTTGACTATGCTACTTTGTTTTCTGTACTACTGTCTTGTGTTGTCAAGTGCTACATTGTGTCGTTAGGTAATCCATTGTGTTGTTAACTATTGTTGTTAATTCTGTGCTGTTGTTGTTTACATTATTGGTTTAAAATTGTTTATTTATTGAATGGTTTGTCATTGTTAATATTATAAGTTATCATATGTGTGTGTATATATTCCTATATATCTGTCTCCTTTTTGTCGATGACAAAGGAGGAGAAGAAATATCGCAATGCACTAACAAATTTTGCAGGTTTACAAGAATACCAACGCAAATTCAGGGGGAGTTATAGTCTACAGGATTTTGTTGAAATTTATCTCATATGAAGTTGCCATCAATCAAAAAGGGAGAATGTTGGATTACAAGATTTTCATTCATGACAAGGAGCTCAAGACTTATCAAACATTCGACAAAAATGAGTTTAAAGTTGGTATAGTATTAGTATTCACTGTTAAAATCTTTCCTCAAGTTCTAACCTTCATATTTTGGAAAACGTATAGATTTAGTCGACTAAATCCTTACATTCAGTCAACTAAAACTTATGTTATAATTTCATTTGTATCAAAGTCCTGTTCGGTTGCTCAAGCGGGAAAATCCTGTTCGGTTGCTCAGGTGGTCAAAGTCCTGTTCGGTTGCTCAGGTGGTGTAAACCTATTCCTCCGTGTTAAGTGAGGGTTACTAGTTTAAATCCAAAAGGAGTCTTGGACTGGACATAGAACGGGAGTCCGAACCAGTATAAAAATATCTGGTGTCATTTTATTTTACTGCTATTTACTTACTTTATATTCCGCACAAGTAGTTTAGATAATATCCATATTACACGATCCTACAATCACTTTCACTATTGAGTTACGCAGGTTCTATGTTAACCCATGAAAACTATGTGATGAGAAATGTTATTGGCAGGGGCCAATAGGTTCTTAGTGATCCCATGAGAATTATGTCTAGAATGTGTTATTGATAGGGATCAATAAGTTCATGCTTAGCCTATGAAAACTATGATTTAAGAGTTGTTGTTGGAGAATCCAATAGGTTCATAGTGATCCCATGATAACTATGATTGGATGATGTTATTGATAGATACCAATAGGTTCTTAGATCCCATGAAAACTATGAAATCAGACAGATAGTCTGTAAGATTGGAACAGGTTATTAGTTAGCCCATAAAAACTAATAGTAAATCATAACCCAAGAAACTATAAACTGAGGCAGATAGTCAGATAAATTAGGATGGGAAATCCAAGGCATATTGCAGTTTGAATATCATCATATTATGTTATGTTTAACCATTATTGATGTAGGTGCACAATATATGGTTATTGTATTATGGTTAAGATACCAATTGAAAGGGAGTGCAGATTAAGGATCTTAAGGCTAATTTAATACTAGGGAGGGTGAATAGTGTTTAATGAATTCTAAGACTTACAAACAATCACATAATCAAACATAGATGCATAAAGTAAATAAGAAGCAGTAAAAGGAAAGAACACACCAGATTTTATACTGGTTTGGAGTTACCCAACGTCTAGTCCTGTACCAAGGAAAAACACCTCATACAGATTTTTATTAAATCAATGTTGAGATTACAATCCTCAATTTCTAAAGGCCTTGAGGTACCCTCCAGTCTCTCGAGTCCGGGGCAAATTCTCTTGATTTACGGGACACAAGATCACTCAATTGATTTCCAAGCACAACCACACCTTAAAGAGAGACTCGATAAAGTTTTGATTACAAATTGATCCTATAACTCTGAATAGCACTTTTATCTTCGAGAGAGGGCAGAGAATCAAACAAGAATGAGATTCTAATTTGATTCACTTGAGAATTCGGCAGAATTTCGGCACGATCTTAAAAATATGGAAATTTTAGAATATGGATTTGTGGAGAAGGAGTGAGAAAATAAGAAAATAGTTATTTAAAAAATTCGTTTGTTAAGGCTATTTATAGACCAGTAACGGTCAAAACCATTCGTGAAGAGATTTAAACGAATAGACACTTCTTTTGAAAATTGAAACTTTTGAATTTAACGGCCACCATGTCGACATGGGATATCCCATGATGTCGACATCCCTTAGTTAAAAACAATGTAAAATTTGTTTTGAAAATGGTATTGAAAGGAAAACAAGATGAAATGATTCTGGAGTAAAATAAACTAATTTTCCTATGATTTAAAATAAAGAAGAGTAGAATTTTTTTTTTAGAATGTATATATATATATATGATTTTAAATCTCAAGTATATATATATTATAAAAGAATATTTTAAAATCAGAAAATAGTTTTAAAAACAAACGAAGTTTAAAATAAGAGTTTATTTAAAAACAAAAACAAAGAATATTTTAAGGCTAAAACTTTTTGAAAAGCAGTTTTGAAAATCATTTTGAAAAACCATTTTGAAGTAGTTTTGCAAGCTTCTTCCTGCAGAATATTTCATCACATCAGGACTCGAGAACTTGACAAAACCAGGATGTTCGTGGGTTTGTAAGCCACTTGTCGTAGGTTTGTAACCCACTTGTCGTAGGTTTGTATGCTACTTGTCGTGGGTTTGTAAGACACTAAGAAGGTAGAAATGGGTTCCATCCCAAATGAAATTTGGAATGAAGATTTCCATGCTATTATGAGGTTTTAACAAAACTAGACACTTATCTTGAAATCTTGATCTTGATACTCATGAGTCTTCAAACTTGATTTCTTCATTCTTGATCTTTATACTGTACTATCTTCAATAATCAATACCTGTCTTATATATATCCTGCATAATAACATTCATATATATCTAGACAATAGTATTAGTATATAAGTTATAATAAAATAAGTTACAAAGATTGTTGTCATCAAAACCACTATCTCCGGTTCCTAACAATCTCCCCCTTTTTTATGATGACAACCTTATAAAATATACTTACCACTTCGATCATACCATAACTCCCCCTTACACCAACAACTCCCTATTACTCAAAGCCTATTATTTTATATAACTTCTCCCCCTTTGTCATCAACAAAAATAACCTATAAACCTTGAACTTAATAGAAAATGAGATAAACAAACATATGACATAAGAATAATAACTATGTTTGAGTGAAATATAGGATCCTAAGTTAAATGGAATTCAAGATTTTATACACCAAAGATTGTTTTTAGAAGAACATTAATTAAGATAACACCAATAAGCAAATTAACAAACCAATATACAATCAAGAAAGAGAAAAACAGAAAACGCTTAACGAGGACCCTTAACTATTGGTTATTTATGGATCGAACAATTTGGATAGTGGAGACAAAAGTTTCCACGTTGTTCGACCAAGTTCCCATTAGCGTCAAAAAGGACCTCTCCAACACAAATTACGCCATCGTCTTCGTCCATATGAACATCCCGATTCGGCAGAGGATGTTCTTCTTCTTGATCCTCTTGTGGTTCTTTTAGAGGCTCTTCTTCTTCAGAATCCATGGCTTGTGATGATTCTTCGATGACAATGGGATTGGCATGGTTATCCATAAGGAAGTTTTGTAAATTCCTTAGGATTCTGCCTTGCCTATCTTGTTCTCTAGCCATTCGCAGTTGACTTACTTGAATTTCCATCATCATTTGAAGCAAACCTTTCATCTTCTCTTGTAATTTGATGACTTGTATGTGTGTGGAACGTTGAAAAGGGCCAGAATGAGGAGAAGTGGGTGAAGAAGGTTCATTATTAGAAGAGGAAGCCATTAATTTACTGTTTTAGAAGTTTATTATAGAGAATAGAACAGAGAAAAGGAGTAAAAGTCGAAATATATAAATATATAACCAAATAACTAATTTTAGAGAGAAATTTAAATTTGAAAATCTCGGCCTGTATGTCGACATAGGGGGATGGGTCATGTCGACATGCCCAGTTCAATTTTTGAGAAATTTTTTTATTTATATTAATTATTAACTATACTTGTATTATTTATAATTTATATTTCAGTTAATTAACATATACCTAATTCTTTTCTAAATTTAGTAAATTTTGTTCATTTAATGGTTTGGTTAATACATCAGCAATTTGTTTTTCAGTATTAATATATTCAAGAGTTATGACTTCTTTACTTATATTATCTCTAAGAAAATGATGTCTAATATCAATATGTTTTGTTCTAGCATGATGAGTTGGATTTTTAGATAGGTATATTGCACTAGTATTATCACAATAAATTAGTGATTTAGTTATAGTTAATCCAAAATCTTTTAAAGTTTGTTTCATATATATAACTTGAGAACAAGCCAAAGCAGCAGATATATATTTTGCTTCAGTTGTTGACAAGGATACAGTGTTTTGCTTCTTACTAAACCAGGAAACCAGAGAATGTCCTAGAAAGTGACAAGTTCCACTTATACTTTTTCGGTGTGATTTACAACCAGCGTAATCAGCATCACAATATGAAATTAAATCAAATACATCATTTTTAGGGTAAAATAAACCATAATCTAAAGTATGTTTTACATATCTTAAAATTCTTTTAACAGCTTTTAAGTGAGTTTCTTTAGGTTGAGATTGGTATCTTGCACAGAGACAGACACTATGCATGATGTCAGGACGACTTGTTGTTATATAAAGCAACGAACCAATCATTCCCTTATATAATTTTTGATCAATGTCTTTTGATTTATCTTCTTTACTTAAAGCTAAATTAGTTGTCATTGGAGTTGGTTTCCCACTAGAAGTGGTCAATCCAAATTTATTAATTAAATCCTTAGCATATTTTTCTTGACTAATGAAAATTCCTTTATCTAATTGTTTGATTTGAAGTCCTAAGAAGAAACTTAGTTCTCCCATATGACTCATATCAAATTCTTTAGTCATTATATCTGAGAATTCTTTATTCATTATGTTATTAGTTGACCCAAATATTATATCATCTACATATATTTGTACTAATTGAATATCATTTTTGTTTCTTTTAATAAAAAGAGTTGTATCCATTTTACCAATTTCAAAACCAGATTGTAGTAAATAAGATCTTAGTCTTTCATACCAGGCTCTAGGAGCTTTTTTCAGACCATATAAAGCTTTCTTTAATTTATATACATGATTTGGAAATTTATTATCTTCAAAAGGTGGAGGTTGTTCAATATAAACATCTTCTTTTACAAAACCATTTAGAAAAGCACTTTTAACATCCATTTGATATAACTTGAAATTATTGTAGTTTGCGAAAGCAAGTAGAATCCTGATAGCTTCTAGTCTTGCTACGGGTGCAAAGGTTTCGTCATAATCAATTCCTTCTTCTTGACAATAACCTTGCACGACTAAACGAGCTTTATTTCTCACGACCTCACCAAGTTCATTCATTTTATTTTTATAAACCCATTTTGTTCCAATTATACTTTTATCCTCAGGTCTAGGAACAAGTTCCCAAACATCATTTCTAGTGAACTAATTCAATTCTTCTGCATAGCAAGAATCCATGAATCAACAGATGATGTTTCCTTTGGATTTTTAGGTTCAATGGTTGATATAAAAGCTACATTACTCATATTATTTAGTTGATTTCTAGTTCTAACAACAGATTCAATATTTCCTAGTATATTTTCTATAGGATGATCTTTTAATAGCCTAATTCTTTTATTAGGTTGAATGATTTCACAATTAGTTTCATTAGGTTCATTATTTAAAGTTACAAAATCTTCTTCATCTTCTATTTGTACAGTATCTTTAAAATTTTCATCAAAAGATACATGCATTTTTTCTTTAATAGTGTTAGTTCTTAAATTATAAACTCTAAATGCTTTACTTCTATTAGAATATCCGATAAAGATACCTTAGTCGGATTTAGGTTCAAATTTATCAAAGTTATCTTTTGTATTAAGAATAAAACACTTACTACCAAAAAATTTAAAATAAGCTACTATGGGTTTCTTATTGTAAAGTAATTCATATGGTGTTTTATTAGTTAATGGTCTAATTAAAATCCTATTTAATATATAACAAGCTGTAGCGACTGCTTCAGCCCAAAAGTTTTAGGTAAGTTACTATCAGAAAGCATTGTTCTAGGACACTCTTGAATCGTTCTATTCTTACGTTCTACCACTCCGTTTTGTTGTGGAGTTCATGGAAAAGAGAAATTATGAGTAATTCTTTTATGATTACAGAAATTCTCAAAATTTTCATTTTCAAATTCTCCACCATGATCACTACGAATAGTTTTTATTTTTAAAGAAAGTTGATTTTGAATTCTTTTAGCAAAATTCTTAAATAATTCAAAAGCATCAGTTTTAAGTTTAAGAAATATTGTCCAAGTATATCTAGAATAATCATCCACAATTACAAAAACATATTTATTGTGATTAATTGATTGAACTTGAGATGGACCAAATAAATCTAAATGAAGTAATTCTAGAGGTTTAGAAGTAGAAATCATATCTTTTAATTTAAATGAACTTTTCTTAAGTTTTCCTAATTGGCAAGCATCACATATACTATCTAATTTATAGTTTAACTTGGGAAGACCTCTAACTAAGTCAAGTTTTGATAACGTAGATAACAGTTTGAAATTTAAATGACCAAATCTTTTATGCCAAATCCAAGGGTCACTTGTATTAGCCAAAAGACATATGTTATCATTTGAAACTTTCATACTAAGGATGTAAATGTTTTTCTTCCTAATTCCTTCAAAGATAATATTTGACTTATTATCTTTGATGTGACATTTATCTTTTCCAAATTTAACTTTAAATCCTTTATCACATAGTTGACATATACTAAGCAGATTATGTTTTAAATTCCTAACTAGAAAAACATCAGAAATAAGAGGAGTTTTAGAATTACCGACATTGCCGATGCCAAGCACATATCCTTTTGAGTTATCTCCAAAGTTGACTAATCCACCATCTTGATATATAATGTCATTGAGTATCTCGGGATTTCCAATCATATGACTTGAACAACCACTATCAAGTATCCATTTATCTTTCTCAATTTGCATAGTTTGTCCATTGGTTGTTGATTCTTCAAAAGCCATGTAACATGTCTGTTCCTGCATAATAAACCAATTTGGTAGATAACTTGATTTTTCATATATGCAGACTTATGATACTTTGATGAAATGCATAAATTCAAACTAGTATTAACAAAATTTCTTAAAAATTCCATTTTTAACCTTTCAAGTTTCAAATTATGAAAACTATGAAAACCTTTGCTCCGATACCAATTGAAAGGGAGTGCAGATTAAGGATCTTAAGGCTAATTTAACACTAGAGGGGGGGGGGGGTAAATACTGTTTAATGGATTCTAAGACTTATATGGACTAATTTAAAAATTATGTTATAAACAATCACAGAATCAAACACGGATGCAGAAAGTAAATAAAAAGCAGTAAAAGGAAATAACACACCGAATTTTATACTGGTTTGAAGTTACCCTACGTCCAGTCATGTACCAAAGCAAAACACCTCATATAGATTTTTATTAAATCAACGTCGAGATTACAATCCTCAATTTCTAAAGGCCTTGAGGTACCCTCCTGTCTCTCGAGTCCGGGGTAAACTCTCTTGATTTACGGGACACAAGATCACCCAATTGATTTCCAGGCACAACCACACCTTATAGAGAGACTCGATAAACTTTTGATTACAAATTGATCCTATAACTCTGAATAGCACTTTGATCTTCGAGAGAGGGCAGAGAATTAAACAAGAATGAGATTCTAATTTGAGTCACTTGAGAATTCGGCAGAATTTCGGCATGATCTTAAAAATATGAAAATTTTAGAATATGGATTTGTGGAGAAGAAGGAGTGAAGAAAATAGTTTTGTTAAAAAATTCGTTAGTGAAGGCTATTTATAGACCAGTAACGGTCATAACTATTCGTGAAGAGATTTAAACGAATAAACACTTCTTTTGAAAATTGAAACTTTTGAATTTAACGGCCACCATATCGACATGGGGTATCCTATGATGTCGACATCCCTTAGTTAAAAACAATGTAATTTTTTTTGAAAATGGTATAGAAAGGAAAACAAGATGAAATGATTCTAGAGTAAAATAAACTAATTTTCCTATGATTTAAAATAAAGAAGAGTAGAAAAATATATTTTTAGAATGTATATATATATATTTGATTTTAAATCTCAAGTATATATATATTATAAAAGAATATTTAAAAATCAGAAGATAGTTTTAAAAACAAACGAAGTTTAAAACAAGAGTTTATTTAAAAACATAAACAAAGAATATTTTAAGGCTAAAACATTTTGAAAAGCAGTTTTGAAAATCCATTTTGAAGTAGTTTTGCAAGCTTCTTCCTGCAGAATATTTCATCACATCAGGACTCGAGAACTTGTACAAAACCAGGATGTTTGTGGGTTTGTAAGCCACTTGTCGTAGGTTTGTAAGCTTCTTGTCATGGGTTTGTAAGCCAGTAAGAAGGTAGAAATGGGTTCCATCCCAAATGAAATTTGGAATGAAGATTTCCATGCTATTATGAAGTTTTAACAAAACTAGACACTTATCTTGAAATCTTGATCTTGATACTCATGAGTCTTCAAACTTGATTTCTTCATTCTTGATCTTTATACTGTACAGTCTTCAATAATCAGTACTTGCCTTATATATATCCTGCATAATAACATTCATATATATCTAGACAATAGTGTTAGTATATAAGTTATAATAAAATAAGTTACAAAGGTTGTTGTCATCAAAACCACTATCTCCGGTTCCTAACAATCTCCCCCTTTTTTATGATGACAACCTTATAAAATATACTTACCACTTCGATCATACCATAACTCCCCCTTACACCAACAACTCCCTATTACTCAAAGCCTATTATTTTATATAACTTCTCCCCCTTTGTCATCAACAAAAATAACATATAAACCTTGAACTTAATAGAAAATGAGATAAACAAACATATGACATAAGAATAATAACTATGTATGAGTGAAATATAGGATCCTAAGTTAAATGGAATTCAAGATTTTAACACCAAAGATTGTTTTTAGAAGAACATTAATTAAGATAACACCAATAAGCAAATTAACAAACCAATATACAATCAAGAAAGGGAAAAACAAAAAACGCTTAACGAGGACACTTAACTATTGGTAATTTATGGATCGAACAATTTGGATAGTGGAGACAAAAGTTTCCACGTTGTTCGACCAAATTCCCATTAGCGTCAAAAAGGACCACTCCAACGCAAATTACACCATTGTCTTCGTCCATATGAACATCCGGATTCGGCCGAGGATGTTCTTCTTCTTGATCCTCTTGTGGTTCTTTTAGAGGCTCTTCTTCTTCAGAATCCATGGCTTGTGATGATTCTTCGATGACAATGGGATTGGCATGGTTATCCATAAGGAAGGTTTGTAAATTCCTTAGGATTCTGCCTTGCCTATCTTGTTCTTTAGCCATTCGCAGTTGACTTACTTGAATTTCCATCATCATTTGAAGCAAACCTTTCATCTTCTCTTGTAATTTGATGACTCGTACGTGTGTGGAACGTTGAAAAGGGCCAGACTGAGGAGAAGTGGGTGAAGAAGGTTCATTATTAGAAGAGTAAGCCATTAATTTACTGTTTTAGAAGTTTATTATAGAGAATAGAACAAAGAAAAGGAGTAAAAGTCGAAATATATAAATATATAACCAAATAATTAATTTTAGAGAGAAATTTAAATTTGAAAATCTCGGCCTGTATGTCGACATAGGGGGATGGGTCATGTCGACATGCCTAGTTCAATTTTTGAGAAATTTTTTTATTTATATTAATTATTAACTATACTTGTATTATTTATAATTTATATTTCAGTTAATTAACATATACCTAATTCTTTTCTAAATTTAGTAAATTTTGTTCATTTAATGGTTTGGTTAATATATCAACAATTTGTTTTTCAGTATTAATATATTCAAGAGTTATGACTTCTTACTTATATTATCTCTAAGAAAATGATGTCTAATATCAATATGTTTTGTTCAAGCATGATGAGTTGGATTTTTAGATAGGTTTATTGCACTAGTATTATCACAATAAATTAGTGATTTAGTTATAGTTAATCCAAAATCTTTTAAAGTTTGTTTCATATATATAACTTGAGAACAAGCCAAAGCAGCAGATATATATTTTGCTTCAATTGTTGACAAGGATACAGTGTTTTGCTTCTTACTAAACCAGAAAACCAGAGAATTTCCTAGAAAGTGACAAGTTCCACTTGTACTTTTTCGGTGTGATTTACAACCAGCGTAATCAGCATCACAATATGAAATTAAATCAAATACATCATTTTTAGGGTAAAATAAACCATAATCTAAAGTATGTTTTACATATCTTAAAATTCTTTTAATAGCTTTTAAGTGAGTTTCTTTAGGTTGAGATTAGTATCTTGCACAGAGACAGACACTATGCATGATGTTAGGACGACTTGCTGTTATATAAAGCAGCGAACCAATCATTCCCTTATATAATTTTTGATCAATGTCTTTTGATTTATCTTCTTTACTTAAAGCTACATTAGTTGTCATTGGAGTTGGTTTCCCACTAGAAGTGGTCCATCCAAATTTATTAATTAAATCCTTAGAATATTTTTCTTGACTAATGAAAATTCCTTTATCTAATTGTTTGATTTGAAGTCCTAAGAAGAAACTTAGTTCTCCCATATGACTCATTTCAAATTCTTTAGTCATTATATCTGAGAATTCTTTATTCATTATGTTATTAGTTGACCCAAATATTATATCATCTACATATATTTGTACTAATTGAATATCATTTTTGTTTCTTTTAATAAAAAGAGTTGTATCCATTTTACCAATTTCAAAACCAGATTGTAGTAAATAAGATCTTAGTCTTTCATACCAGGCTCTAGGACCTTTTTTCAGACCATATAAAGCTTTCTTTAATTTATATACATGATTTGGAAATTTATTATCTTCAAAAAGTGGAGATTGTTCAACATAAACATCTTCTTTTACAAAACCATTTAGAAAAGCACTTTTAACATCCATTTGATATAACTTGAAATTATTGTAGTTTGCGAAAGCAAGTAGAATCCTGATAGCTTCTAGTCTTGCTACGGGTGCAAAGGTTTCGTCATAATCAATTCCTTCTTCTTGACAATAACCTTGCGCAACTAAACGAGCTTTATTTCTCACGACCTCACCAAGTTCATTCATTTTATTTTTATAAACCCATTTTGTTCCAATTATACTTTTATCCTCAGGTCTAGGAACAAGTTCCAAAACATCATTTCTAGTGAACTAATTCAATTCTTCTTGCATAGCAAGAATCCATGAATCAACAGATGATGTTTCCTTTGGATTTTTAGGTTCAATAGTTGATATAAAAGCTACATTACTCATATTATTTAGTTGATTTCTTGTTCTAACAACAGATTCAATATTTCCTAGTATATTTTCTATAGGATGATCTTTTAATAGCCTAATTCTTTTATTAGGTTGAATGATTTCACAATTAGTTTCATTAGGTTCATTATTTAAAGTTACAAAATCTTCTTCGTCTTCTATTTGTACAGTATCTTTAAATTTTTCATTAAAAAATACATGCATTATTTCTTCAATAGTGTTAGTTCTTAAATTATAAACTCTAAATGCTTTACTTCTATTAGAATATCCGATAAAGATACCTTAGTCGGATTTAGGTTCAAATTTATCAAAGTTATCTTTTGTATTAAGAATAAACACTTACTACCAAAAAATTTAAAATAAGCTACTATGGGTTTCTTATTGTAAAGTAATTCATATGGTGTTTTATTAGTTAATGGTCTAATTAAAATCCTATTTAATATATAACAAGCTGTAGCGACTGCTTCGGCCCAAAAGTTTTAGGTAAGTTACTATCAGAAAGCATTGTTCTAGGACACTCTTGAATCGTTCTATTCTTACGTTCTACCACTCCGTTTTGTTGTGGAGTTCTTGGAAAAGAGAAATTATGAGTAATTCCTTTATGATTACAGAAATTCTCAAAATTTTCATTTTCAAATTCTCCACCGTGATCACTACGAATAGTTTTTATTTTTAAAGAAAGTTGATTTTGAATTCTTTTAGCAAAATTCTTAAATAATTCAAAAGCATCACTTTTAAGTTTAACAAAAATTGCCCAAGTATATCTAGAATAATCATCTATAATTACAAAAACATATTTATTGTGATTAATTGATTGAACTTGAGATGGACCAAATAAATCTAAATGAAGTAATTCTAGAGGTTTAGAAGTAGATATCATATCTTTTAATTTAAATGAACTTTTCTTAAGTTTTCCAAATTGGCAAGCATCACATATACTATCTAATTTAAAGTTTAACTTGGGAAGACCTCTAACTAAATCAAGTTTTGATAACCTAGATAACAGTTTGAAATTTAAATGACCAAATCTTTTATGCCAAATCCAAGGGTCACTTGTATTAGCCAAAAGACATAAGTTATCATTTGAAACTTTCATACTAAGGATGTAAATGTTTTTCTTCCTAATTCCTTCAAAGATAATATTTGACTTATTATCTTTGATTTGACATTTATCTTTTCCAAATTTAATTTTAAATCCTTTATCACATAGTTGACTTATACTAAGCAGATTATGTTTTAAATTCCTAACTAGAAAAACATCAGAAATAAGAGGAGTTTTAGAATTACCGACATTGCCGATGCCAGTCACATATCCTTTTGAGTTATCTCCAAAGTTGACCAATCCACCATCTTGATATATAATGTCATTGAGTATCTCGGGATTTCCAGTCGTATGACTTGAACATGCACTATCAATTATCCATTTATCTTTCTCAATTTGCATAGTTTGTCCATTGGTTGTTGATTCTTCAAAAGCCATGTAACATGTCTGTTCCTGCATAATAAACCAATTCAGTAGATAACTCGATTTTTCATATAAACAATATGCAGACTTATGATACTTTGATGAAATGCATAAATTCAAACTAGTATTAACAAAATTCTTAAAAATACCATTTTTAACTTTTCAAGTTTCAAATTATGAAAACTATAAAAACTTATGCTCCGATACCAATTGAAAGGGAGTGTAGATTAAGGATCTTAAGGCTAATTTAACACTAGAGGGGGGGGGTGAATAGTGTTTAATGGATTCTAAGACTTATATGGACTAATTTAAAACTTATGTTATAAACAATCACAGAATCAAACACGGATGCAGAAAGTAAATAAAAAGCAGTAAAAGGAAAGAACACACCGAATTTTATACTGGTTCGAAGTTACCCTACGTCCAGTCATGTACCAAGGCAAAACACCTCATACAGATTTTTATTAAATCAACGTCGAGATTACAATCCTCAATTTCTAAAGGCCTTGAGGTACCCTCCTGTCTCTCGAGTCTGGGGCAAACTCTCTTGATTTACGGGACACAAGATCACCCAATTGATTTCCAGGCACATCCACACCTTATAGAGAGACTCGATAAACATTTGATTACAAATTGATCCTATAACTCTGAATAGCACTTCGATCTTCGAGAGAGGGCAGAGAACCAAACAAGAATGAGATTCTAATTTGAGTCACTTGAGAATTCGGCAGAATTTCGGCACGATCTTAAAAATATGAAAATTTTCGAATATGGATTTGTGGAGAAGGAGTGAAGAAAATAGTTAGTTAAAAAATTCGTTAGTGAAGGCTATTTATAGACCAGTAATGGTCATAACTATTCGTGAAGAGATTTAAACGAATAGACACTTCTTTTGAAAATTGAAACTTTTGAATTTAACGGCCACCATGTCGACATGGGGTATCCCATGATGTCGACATCCCTTAGTTAAAAACAATGTAAAATTTGTTTTGAAAATGGTATAGAAAGGAAAACAAGATGAAATGATTCTAGAGTAAAATAAACTAATTTTCCTATGATTTAAAATAAAGAAGAGTAGAAAAATATATTTTTAGAATGTATATATATAAATTTGATTTTAAATCTCATGTATATATATTATAAAATAATATTTAAAAATCAGAAGATAGTTTTAAAAACAAACGAAGTTTAAAACAAGAGTTTATTTAAAAACATAAACAAAGAATATTTTGAGGCTAAAACATTTTGAAAAGCAGTTTTGAAAATCATTTTGAAAAACCATTTTGAAGCAGTTTTGCAAGCTTCTTCCTGCAGAATATTTCATCACATCAGGACTCGAGAACTTGTACAAAACCAGGATGTTTGTGGGTTTGTAAGCCACTTGTCGTAGGTTTGTAAGCAACTTGTCGTAGGTTTGTAAGCCAGTAAGAAGGTAGAAATGGGTTCCATCCCAAATGAAATTTGGAATGAATATTTCAATGCTATTATGAAGTTTTAACAAAACTAGACACTTATCTTGAAATCTTGATCTTGATACTCATGAGTCTTCAAACTTGATTTCTTCATTCTTGATCTTTATACTGTACAGTCTTCAATAATCAGTACCTTCCTTATATATATCCTGCATAATAACATTCATATATATCTAGACAATAGTGTTAGTATATAAGTTATAATAAAATAAGTTACAAAGGTTGTTGTCATCAAAACCACTATCTCCAGTTACTAACGCTAGTGAGGGGAAAATCCTTTTCTACTTTGTGACGTGGTCTCACTAGATATCTAGTTAGCCTGAGATGGTTGGTTATCATTCACACTATAATTTTTGTCTGACCCGAAGTTTTTTCTTTCCCCTTAAACTCTTGGGTGCTTATTTGAGTAGATCGAGAATAAGGACATTTCAGGTTCTCCTTAGATGAATAAGCTTCTAGTGACGTGCAAGAGGCAATCTAGCTAATAGGAGATATACATCTATTTTTAATGTGTTTTAATTTGATTCTGCTTTTGTGTTGTAATGAAAGTTGTATTAAATGCTAGATATTAGACTCTGATCATCCAAGGGGGCATCTTCATTTGTCACTCTTGGAATATGTTATAATAGTTATATTTTCTCTAAATGTGGTCCATGAATTGGGATTGTGTAATGAAATTGAAATCTTATTGTGAAATGAGATGAGAAAATTTATTAAAAAAATAGTGTTGAATTTCTTTATTCTTGTATTTTTGTTATTATCAAAATGGTTAACATAGCTGCATTTTTATCACCGGAAATTAATAACTATAGATGATTGCAACATCCGTAGCACTTAATTTCAGGCTTTAAAATGGGGGATGTTACAAATTAGTATCAGAGCATAGGTTTATGTAAACTTAAAAGGAATTTAAACCTAAAAGATTTTGAAAACATAAACAATGAATCAGAGAATAAGATTGAGGTTGGGATAACGTAATAATAACGTACTTATATTTTGCTACATATAGGTATGTTGTCTCCTCTCTCTTAGACTGTTCTTCTATATCTTACTAAGGCTCGTATGTAGAATTACGAGAAAGAAAGATATGGAAGCAGGAAACAGAAGAGTGAATCTAGGTGGAGGAAGCACCACAACTAATGAGAATGCTCGACTAAATACTAGGAGAAACTAGGGTCGACGGGCAAATTCAAAGCGCAAATGACAACGTATGTGTTGGAACCCCACCAGTAGATATGGAGACGATGTATCAGTTCTTCGTTAACTTGATGCAAGCTGGAGTGGCTGTAGGAGTAGTTGGATAAAATGCTATGGATGTAGGAGGAGCAAATCCCATGGCGCCAGTTGGCAATAATTATGCCAAGCTAAGCAAGCACTATACCATTTTTGGAGGAATGCCTTTTCTTGGAATAGATAATGTCATAGAAGTGGAGAATTGGCTATTGCAAGAATCTTTGCTTATCTTTGTTTGGACGAAGAGCAGAAGAGAAGATTGACTTTGAGACAGTTGCAAGGTGCAACATTGTTCTGGTGGAATGGAGTTACCGTGGGTGTTCCAGAGGAAGAGATAACTTAGGCGATTTTCGAAGGAGATTCAAGGAGAGATTTTTGTTCGAGTTATCTATGTACGCATTTCTTAGGAAGTTTATGGACTTGGGGCAAGGAGCAATGTCGGTGATTGAGTATGCCACTAAGTTTGATGAGCTATACAGATATAGACATGCTACCATTGACACCATCATTAAGAGGAATGAAAATTTTATACGGGGATTGAAGCCAGAGATTTCTAGGGTGACCATGCCATATCTCTGAGACTCGAGCAATGTTGTAGTGGAGATGACAATCTGAAATGAAAAGATGCTTTCTACTTTTGGAAAAGAGAAGAAGGGTGAAACTCAGGATTTTTTGGGTAAGATGATAAAGTTCTTTAAGAAGAAAGGAGCTCAGAAAGGAGGAACTGCCAAGAAGGGGAAGGCTGATCTGGTTTGCTACAAGTGTGTTAAGAAAGGACATTTTGCACATGAGTGCCGGTCGGGAAAATGGAAAAAAGTTGCTGATAAGAAAGGAGTGAAATGATTTAACTGTGACCAGATGGGGCACTACAAGAATCAGTGTTCAGAAACAATCATAGCAAATAAGGGATAACTTTTGCTTTGGAACCATCATTCTGTAGACCAACATCACTTGAGAAGGGAAAATCTATGATGGAAGATACGCTTTTGATCCATAGTATAAGAGTTAGGATACTATTTGATACCGATGCATCACATTCATTTATATCTCAGCGTTTGGTAGATAAGTTATGCTTAGAACCATCATACCTTGTTACTTCCTTAAGGGTTGCGAATCCAATAGGAGGGTATGCAACTCTAGGGATGAGATATGACTAGTTAGACCTTTGTATGTTAGGTCATAAGTTTGCATGCAGTTTTTATGTCTTTGATTTCGTGGGCTTGGGGATCATATTGGGTATGGATTGGTTAGGTAGATACGATGCTAGGATATTTTGCTAGGATAGGAAAATATCATTAAGACACCCTAATAGTCATAACCGAATCATATATTCAGTGGAGAATTTGAATTTGAATGTTTATGCCATGTTGGGTGCTATGGAAGTAGAAAAAGATTTGAATCAGGTTTTAGTAGTAGGAGAGTTTGGAGATGTTTCTGAATTAGTTATAGGACTACCACCAAAGTAAGCTATAGAGTTTCGAATTAATCTAGTACCTGAAACAGAACCTATGAGTAGACCGCCTAGCAGGATGACACCTACCGAGATGAAGGAGTTAAAGGTGTAGCTAGTGGACTTAAAAGGAAAGAGATTTGTCAGACCATGTAGTTCGCCATGGGAAGCGGCCTTGGTATTCGTGAAGAAACCGGACAGGTCGTTAAGGTAGTGTATTGATTATCGTAAACTAAATGAGAAGACGATCAAGATTAGGTATCCTTTGCCGAGAATCGACGATTTATTCGATCGGTTGAGTGGAGCTAATGTGTTTTCCCAATTGGATTTGGCTATAGGGTTCCGTCAGCTAAGAGTGGTGGGGGACAGTATTTCGTTGACGACGTTTCGAACGAGATATGGTTCGTACGAGTAGTTAGTAATGCCATTCGGGTTAACTAATGCGCTAGCTTTCTTCTTAGATCCGATGAGCCGGATTATCCGAGAGCACTTGGATTGGTTCGTATTGGTGTTCATAGATGACATTTTGATATATTCTAAGGATGAAAGAGAGCATGAGATTCATCTTAGAATAGTTTTAGAGACACTGAGATAGCATCAGCTGAAAGCGAAGTTTTCGAAGTGTCATTTCTTGAAGAAAGAAGTAAAGTTTCTTGGCCCTGTAGTCTCGGGAGAAGGGTTTTCATTGACCCAGCAAAGATTGAAGCGGTTAATAGTTGGAAGAGACCCAAGATAGTTACCGAGATAAGAAGTTTTCTTGGATTGGATGGATATTACCGGAGATTCAGCAGGGATTTTTCATGGATAGCAGCATCCCTGACTAAGCTATCCAGAAAGGACGTTAAGTTTGTTTGGTCCAACAGATGTGAGAAAGTATTCCTTAAGTTAAAGCATTTATTGACCAATGTGCTCGTGTTAGTTATGCCAGACAATAATTAAGGGTTAGTAGTGTATAAAGATGCATGTGGTACTAGATTAGGAACTGTGTTGATGTAGAAGGGTAAGGTAATTGCCTGCGCTTCTCGATAACTCAGACTACATGAAGTAAGATATCCGACCTATGATTTAGAATTGGCAGCTGTGATCTTCGCATTGAAAGTGTGGAGACAGTATCTTTTAGGAGAAAGATTTGAGTTATACACGATTCATAAGTCTTTAAGGTATTTATTCTCTCAAAAGGATTTGAATATGAGACAACAGAGGTGGTTGGAGTTTTTAGCAACTTATGATTTTGGTATAGAGTATACACCGGGAAAAGGAAATAAGGTAGCCAATGCTTTTTGTAGAAAACATCAGAATGTGATGTTAGCAGAATGAAAGGACCTTGAGGCACTGACTAAGTTTAGTGTGTAGTTTAGATCGACTGCTAGTTCTAGTCAAAGTACTACCATGATATCCTGTTTGGAAGTTCAACCAGTTTTGATCGAAAGGATTGCTTCTAAACAGAGAGATGATCCATTGTTGGCCGAGAAGATTAGAAGGCGAGAGATTGGAACTGAGATTGATGATCTAAAAGCTTTCAGCCTTGACCAGAAGGGATGGTTGAGAAAGAAGGGACGATTGCATGTTCTTAAATTTGGGACCCTAAGGAAAGAAGTTCTTAGGGAATGTCATCGATCGAAATTTACAATTCATCATGGAGGAACCAAGTTGTATCATAATATGAAGAGAAGTTTGGAAGGTATGAAGAGAGATGTTGGCTTATGGGTAAAGCAATGTTCGAATTGCAAGCAAGTAAAAGCCAAACATCAAAAGCCGAGTGGGTTGCTTTATCCTTTAGAAATACCAGTTTGGAAATAAGATTCGATATCCGTGGACTTTATTAATAGGTTTCCAGGGTCGAATCGAGGAAATGAGAGTATATGGGTCACAACGGACAGATTGACCAAGAGCGCCCATTTCATTCCCGTTAAGTCAATCAGGATGGCACCTATTTTGGCTAAGTTATTTATGAAGAACATAGTTAGACTACGTGGGATTCCTAGTAGTATAGCTAGTGATAGAGATATATTGTTTACTGGTAAGTTCTATAAGAGTCTACAGGAATTATTAGGTACCAAACTTAAGATGGGTACTATTTATCACCCTCAGAAAGATAGGCAGACAGAGAGAGTCAATAAGGTACTCAATGATTTGTTGAGATCTTGCATACTAGATTTTGGTGGATCATGGGTAGATAACCTACACTTGGTTGAGTTTTCCCATAATAATAGTTATCAGATTAGTATAGGAACGACACCTTTCGAAGCTTTGTATGGAAGGTCATGCAGGTCACCAGCATGTTGGTTGGAAACTGGAGACAAGTTAGTTTTAGGTCTAGATCTGGTGAGAGAAGAAAAAGAGAAGATTGAGTTAACCCGTGGTAGGATGAAAGAAGCTCAGTCTAGACAGAAAATTTATGCGGACAGAAGACGTAAGAAGCTAGAGTTCTCAGTTGGAGACAGAGTCTTCATTAAGGTATCACCAATGAAAGGTGCGGTGAGATTTGGTAAGACGGGAAAGTTAGCCTGAGATACGTTGGACCATTTCTAGTAATAGAGCGGATTGAAAAGCTCGCATCGAGTAGAGTTACCGAGCAGTTTGGCAGGCGTCCATAATGTATTTCATGTTTCTTATCTTCTTAAGTATTACATGATCCAAAGACTACTATCACTCCAATTGCATTGGAAGATTTAGTAGTGGAACCATATTTGACTTTTCTTATACAATCAGTTCGAGTTGTAGTGAGAGATGAGAAGAGATTAAGAAACAAGAAAATCAAGTTAGGGAAAGTGCAGTGGAGCAACAACGAGAAAGACTGTACTTAGGAGATAGAAGACAGGATTAAAGATACTTATCCTGATCTATTATGAGTGTATGTTCTATATTTGATATATTAGATTGTTTGCTAGTCAGATATGCTAGTATTGTTATTAGGTAATGTTACAGAAGTTTGCATGTTTGATATGCTTAGTATTTAGTCCTTACTGAATTTCGAGGATGAAATTCTTTAAGGAGAGGAGCTTGTAACACTCTTAATCTTAATCAACATTGTTCATGAGATTTAATTAGATAAATTAAATAGAATAAAGTGATGATTATAGTGATAAGGGAATTGAGATTTGAATATAATTAAGGTTGTATCTTAGCCAAATAAATCTATAAGTTTGTTTTATAACTTAAGCATATAGTTGAATAGGGAAAGGGTAATACAGGAAAAAATAAGACTTCATAACCCCTAAACCCTTATTCCATTCTATTCATGTTCAAAGAACTCAAGCAAGACTGACCTTTAACTACCATCTAAATCACAAAAATCAAGTAGAGATTCAAGAAAGAAAGCTAGGAAGATTAAGAAATATTCAAATATCAATCCATTATCAAACCAAGGTGAATAATAATCTAAATACATCTCATTTTCATTATTTTATGATTGATCTGATTCGGTTTAGATTAAAACTAAATGTATAGAGGTCTTGATGATATGCCATGATGAGTGAGACATGCTTTGAATAAGTGATAATTTATAAGGATTTTATGAAGTTAAACAATTCGGTTTTAAGGTAAAACAATAATTTTCGATCTCTGAATGCTATGAATTTTTGGTATGATGTGTAAAAGATTAATTTGGAGACGGGTTTTTAGTTTCATAAATTTTCTTATTTAAGGTCAATATTTTATGAATTTCCTAAAGGGGAAAATGGATTTAATTCGGGTTTAATTTAATTAAGTAAGTAAATAATGATTTTTGGTCCGAAAAGTTTATATGGTGAAGAACATAGTACTTAAGAATTTTTGAGGAATTTTTGGGAATTTTCCCATGTAATTTCATATTATATGAATTAATTATGTTGGAAAAGCATGTAAATGGATAATTAATCAAGAAAATTAATTAGTTAGTTTAACACAAGTTTTGGACTTGATAAATTTGGTGCGATAGCAAAATCTGAAAAGAAATTGTAAAGCTTTGTTGAAACCAATCATATTTTGACAAATAAAAGAGGTTTGGTAAAAAGTGTATACTTTATTAAGCAAAAATACAGTTTTTGGGTTAATTGCATTAACGCCACAATACCCTTATTGTCGCCGTGCCTATTCCTTAGCCTATAATCTTCGACATCGACGAGATGAAAACACAATGCATTATTATGATAGTGCGGATCGTCTTCGAACTTGTCGTGGTCAAAAGAAGCGGTAGCATTCATATACCATGCCGCAAGTTTTGAAACATAAGGGAGAGGAGTCATCGAGCATTGGATGCGTCGACGTGCTTCATGATGATGCATTATCGATTTACCGCCTTACCGAGTTGCCACCTTTTATACTAAGAAGTATGCATGCCGCATATACCACTTGAGCTTTTTGCCTCGTCGACCTGATGGTCATCGAGCCTAACACTTTAAATGGTCATCGAGCCTATGCTACTTTTAATATTGTTATCGGGATTTGTCAATGCCTTCAACTAATCTTTGAGTTTTTTTAATAGGCGGATAGCCTATGTATCATGAGAGCCGATAACATTATTGTCATCGAGGCTTATGATGCCTCATGTTTAGTCTTCGAGTTTTAATGGGTTAAAAGCCTTATGCTATTACATCGACGTGATATGATGTTGATGTTGATCAGATTAAAATGTTTTAAAAGTGACAAACCTTATATCATTTTCAATCATATACATGACAATATAAAAAGGGTTTTACAAATGGCATTAGACTTTGAAAATACAAAGAGATGATTTTCTTGTTTAAATTATAGGTTAAGGGTATTAACCGTACATCATTAAAAAAATGATTACAAGGCCTTTAATTATGGATGTTACATTTTGGGTTTACTTGATCAGTTATTATATATGCTATTGTTATCATATTCACTTCATGTATAAACCATAACTGCATTTAGGGTGTTAAGGGCAGAATAACCGGCCAGGTTGACCCAATGTGGATATAAATTTACTTAAACTCCTGTATGAGTAGATTTGCATCCAGGAGGTTAGGTAGAGCAGAATATAGGATGTCTAAAACCGATCAAAAGATTATTAGTTAAGCATTTTCTTAGTTATCCCATGAAAACAATGTTATGAGAAATGCTATTGGCAAGGGCAAATAAGTTGTTAGTGATCCCATGACATATATGTTTGGAATGTGTTATCGATAGATATCAATAGATTCATAGTTAGCCCTTGAGAACTATGACTTAAGGGTTGTTTTTGGAAAATCCAATAGGTTCATAGCGATCCCATGAAAACAATGATTAGATAATGTTATTGGTAGATACCAATTGGTTCTTAGTAATCCCATGAATTCTATTAAATCGGATAGATAGTCTGTAACACTGAAACAGGTTATTAGTCATCCCATAAAAACTAATAGGTAAATCGTAACCCAAGAAGCTATAAACTGAGAAAGATAGTCGGATAAATTGGGATGGGAAATCCATGGGCATATTGCAGTTTTGAATATCATCATATTATGTTATGTTTTAACCATTGTGGATGTAGGTGCATAGTTTATGGTTATTGTATTATGGTCAAGATACCAGCAAAGGGAAAATCTATTCCGCTTAGCGGCATGGTCTCATTAGATATCTAGTTGGTCCGAGATGGTAGGTTATTATTCATGGTAGACATTTTGTCTGACTCAAATTTTTGTCTTTCCCCTTAAACTCTCGGGTGCTCATTTGAGTAGATTGAGAGTAAGGGCTTTTAGGTTCTCTTTAGACAAATAAGCTTCCGAAGACGTGCAAGAGGCAATCTAGCTAGTAGGAGCTATATATCTTTTTTCCGCTATGTTTTGATTCTGCTTTTGTGTTGTATTGGCAAGTTATTTTAAATGCCAGATATTAGACACTGATCATCCAAGGTGGCATCTTCATATGTCACTCTTAGAATATGTTGTAATTATTATATTTTCTCTGAACATAGTTTGCGAATTGGGATTATGTAATGAAATTGAAATCTTATTATGAAATGAGATGAGAATTTATTTTAAAAAAGTTGTGTTGAAATTCGATATTCAAGTGTTTCTGGTATTATCAAAATGATTAACATAGCCGCATTTGTCACTGAAAATTAATAACTATGGATGATTGCGGCATCCGTAGCACTTAGTTTCGAGCCTAAAAATGGAGGACGTTACATGGGTCTTACTGGTAGACCGCTCCTCTTATTTCGGGAGCATTTGATTTTTTTTTCCGTTGTTTGATTATTTTATTCCCTAATTACTTTTAACTTTAATTGTTTGACTTAACGATTACTTAACCCCAAAGTAATTCTACTATTAATTTTTGAAATTCAAACTCTAAATTTAAATACTCATTTGAATTTGAATTCCAACTAAATTAATTTAAATCTGAAAACTTCAAACATTTATAACTTCTTTGTTTGAGCTCCGTTTTCAGCATATTATGTATGGAAATTGATTAAAAAATTTCCACGGACGCAACGGAATAATTTTCGTGGTCAAATTCCAACTTTTTGTAAATTTTACATTTTTATCCCTACCATAATTAATTGAATTTCTCTTAATTTACTTATTTAATTAGAGTTGATTTTACGGGCTATTACATTCTCCCTCCCTTAAAAAAGATTTCGTATCGAAATCTTTCTAGAGGCGAACAAAGTAACGTGCAATAACATCCATCTTATACAACTAAGTTATCTACATAACCATCTACTCACCCAAAGTGCAATGTGATTATGTATTGCAAACATACTAATAATGAGCTCAAGCCCAGCGTGAATGTGTGATCGTGCTATGCAAATATGTATGCAAATACCCTAAACATGCATAAAACTGCTATGTGAGTGCAAAGTGATGATGAAAAAGTGTAGCAATCATCTCCTACTGTCCAATCTAGCAACCATGATGCAACCAAAATCCTAATTTTGGAGACAAAATTTACCAGAGAGAGGCTTAGGACGAGAAGCCGTTATGCCTTCCACTAGATTGTCTACCCATTGTACTCGGACCAATCTAATTTCTTTATTGTGGAGTTTTCTAGTTCCATGCTCCATAATGCCTGTAGTGGAATGGGACGTCAATAACACCATCTCAAAAATCCCCTAATTGATTAGGCTCTATCATAATTACTATGCTATGAAGGTATTTCCTCAAATGCAAAACGTGAAAAACGTCACAGACTCCTGCCAACTTACAAGTTCTCTTACTTTTCCCCAATATTGGGAAAGGCCCAATAAATCTGCTGCTAACTTTTCCAATTATCCAAATCTTACGATATTCACAAGCTGCCTAATTAACTTTGACTTTCCAAAGTCTCACAGTTCAAATATGGTCCGAGTAGAATTTGTTGGTGGCTTCCCACTTATAATTTGGTGATTTGTATGTCCTCCCAAAGAGTTCTTTAAGGGTACCATACCAATCATCTATTGGTGACTACTACTATACGCGAATTCTACTAAGGGTAAGTGTTTCTCCTAATGTCTTCCAAAGTCCGAGATGTAAGCTCTTAACAAATCCTCCAAGTTCCTATTCATTCCTATAGTTTGTCCATCGGTCTTCAATTGGTAAGGGATGCTCAGATTTAACGAAGTTCCTAAAGCTGGTTACTAAAGCTATCGGCAAACTCCTCCAAAATTTGTTAGTAAACTAAGGGTCCATATCACTAATGATGCAAACCGAAACTCCATGGAGCTGTGTTAGAAACGATGCAGTTTTATTGCTTCTAACGGAAAATTTTTGCCATCCTTGATCAGTAGGAAATTCTCTTCACATTTCTATCCATTTTATCTTCTCCTTGAATGGTGACAATTTCCAAGGTAAATTTTTATTTTTCCCAAAATTCTAAAATTTTGGGATTGAAACATTCATTTACTTTAGGTTGCTAATCTAATTTCCTCATTAACTTCCAGTCTTACCCATGGTTTATTACTAGTTAAGCGTCCCCATTAAATTTCCCTATTTACTTTGCTTCTTAATGTGTATATATTATTAAGTGGTATAATCCCATTTATAAAGTCAACATAGGAATAAAACAGGGATATATCTTATACCACATCATATACTTCTGCAATAACTAAGGGAGACAACTAGCGACTACAGTCCAAGAACTCTGGAAAAAAATTGTTGGAAGCTGCCATTTATTATCAACTGATATAAATGGTGTTGAGGTCCTAATACTTCCTACTAAATTAAGATGGGTATTTCTAATATGTTATTTCACTGTTACCCATTTCCCTTAATTTCCCTTTTTGGTTTTTAATAAATGTGGTTCATCGATTACTTCGATTAATATCCAAAGCAGTTGATCATTACTATCAAAATTAGACCATTTCCAGTTAATCCTTCTTTAATCCCTTTAACCTTCTTCAGGTTTCCAAAATCCATTCTTTACTCACAATTTTGTCTTCCATAAATGCCATATCAAGTTTCCTTAATAAGTCCCCATTTGATTCCTTTTTCCTCTCATTAATTACAAATTTATTGTTCGGTAATTTGTAATTAATATCCAAAAATCCTAATCCATTAAATACTAACTAATATGCATATAGTCGTAATCTATGCTAACTATATATATATATATATATATATATATATATTCTAGTCGTTAATCGTGGCTAGATGTGTATATATTTATAATACTAATTTCTACAACTAGAATACTCATTTCCATGTTTTAATTTATCGAACCTACCTTTTTAAAAAGAACACTACCATAATTTCTCATAAATTAACCACAAGTGAGATTTTTGCTTTGTTTTAAATTACAAGGAATTGTTTCATTTTTTATTGAAATGGATAATGTAAACTATGAAAAAGAATATCCATAAAGAATATTTTTTATAAAATCAGATTTTAGTAATCATATAAAATAGTTTAAATAAACTATTTTTATACAAATAAATTTATTTCAAAATTAGCATTTATTACCTTATTTCTTAAAAAACTTAAAATTTCACTAACATGAAGTGCCAAACTCAAAATTTCCTTCTTTGAAAATATGAACTCAGAAACCATTACCAAGAATTAAAAATTCCTTAGTTCCAAATAGGAATAAAATAATTTATCTTTTCAAAACTTTCCTCATTAAAGATATATCTCTTTAAAAGTTAGACTTCCAATTCATATCATTCAAAGACTGCTTAGTTTTCAAAAAGGAACGATGAAACTTACCTTTTCAATAATGAGTTGCTCCTTTTTAAAATAGGATCTTTAACACAAAATATTCAAAGCTTAATTATCATTCTAAAATAATAAATTAGACCTTTATTATTCCAAAAAGTTTTCTAGTTACACGAACTACCATTTCTAAACTAATAGTTTTTCATCAATTATTATTTCAAAATAACAGTATATCACTCTAAAATATAAATTAATATCTATTGCCTTACTGCTCAAAATATACTATTATCTAACAAAATACCTTTTGTAACTTTGTCAAAACTCTTAAAATTATTTGCAATCCTATTCTGATCAATTCCAATAATGTCCTTATTCAAACAAGTTCTGAATTTGAATTAGAAATGCATGTACAAAATTCTCATCTTTGCACAAGTGCTTTTCCAATAATACCCAACTCATTTATTAATCATCATTCAAATCATTTCTATTATCAAAGATACTTTTTATAAATTTAAGCAATGGATAAATGGAGTAGATAAAGATAACTCCTATCTTATTTCTATTACTCCTCTTCTATATCATTTATTACTGGATTAAAATTCTCAATTCTATCCCTACCTAAATTTAGCTCTCATTCTCCACATTTCCTTATACGGGAATGTTCCTCCTATCTACCTTATCGAATATTCTTAACCTTCTATTATTTCTATCCTACACTAATCAAGTGTCTTTTCCATTTGTACACCCTTTCAAAAGAAATTTAGGGAAAAGAACCTCTAATTTTATAAGGTAGGAAAAATCATGCATTTCTCAAAATAAAAATCCCTTATTAAAAATCTTTGGACCAAAAACTTTTGGCTTGGTAATTTAAACTAAGAACTTTAGGAATGCAAAATCCTTTAAAGTTAGAACTTTCTAACTCAACTATTTATAAATTATAAATACCCAAATTTCCTTGCACTTTTCAAAGTAACAGCTTCCAAATTAATAAAGTAGAAGAAATCATAAAAATAGAAGAATTCATAAACGAAGATTACAAAAGTTGAAAACTTTTAATTCAACAAATTTTAGATTGAAAAGTTAACAA
The DNA here is from genome assembly GCA_030737815.1 of Allium fistulosum. Classification (NCBI taxonomy): domain Eukaryota; kingdom Viridiplantae; phylum Streptophyta; class Magnoliopsida; order Asparagales; family Amaryllidaceae; genus Allium; species Allium fistulosum. Next base: position 9,035,671 of record JASFAW010000015.1, read on the forward strand.
ATGAGAACCTTCTTTTTTCTCAACTTTTCAAGTAATTAAAAATCATCCACCATTTGGTTTTTAAAATGTTTCGTTGCTTCTTTCTAAACATTTTACAAATGGGGGTATATTTCCAAAGCTATTGAAAATCACTTTTTACCAAAAAAAATTCAACTTACAAGGCATAAGATAATCTTTTGAAAAAGCTTATTCAAAACTTTTAAGGAGTTCTCAAAAACCATTTTTCCACTTTCTTTCTTGAGGGGTAGGATTTTAAAAATTGCCTTTGATTGTTCTTCCCTTTGAACTCTCTTTTTAATCATCTAATCTAGTTATCTTCTTGTAGTGATTAATATACACTTTCTTACCAAAGCTTGTTTCACTTATATAACCCTTACTTCTATATGCCTTATAATATCTAACTATTACCTAACATTTATATTTACTACTCTCATACATGTCACTTTGTCCATATTAAATAGTTATTATCTTAACAGACGTTTCCTAAAGATATTTATTTGCTTATTTAACATTACCTATTTAACTTCTTCCTTGTCTACCCATAATTACCTTAATGGTCTCATTAATCTATTTAATTTCTTGTAACTCACTTATAGCTCATTCATTACCTATTAAATTTTTGGAGTTACCATCTTTCCTTCTACGATTTCTATCCCTATTATTTTGTATGCTTATAGGGTCCATAATGATAAGGAAGTCTAGGTCCAACAAAGAAGTAATTTAACTCTATTTATTTTTCCACCTCATGGTTGCTTCACCCACCCTTTCGGAATATGGTAGCAACTAGTTCTATAGTATGAATTTATAGAGTCGGGCGTAATTCAAAAATAAGCATATATATATTAGGGTTTTTAAAAAATATTTTCAAAAATAACAAATACGCCACTATACTTTTCCCATTGACCGAGTAACCTAAGCTCAGATACCAAATATAATAACCCACTTCGAAATAGGCATAAATTCTGATCCAGAAAAGGCCCATCGAAACATAGACCTATTCTAAAGCTGGTTGTTGCTTGGTAAAAATAATAAAATAAAGTTATCTATCTATTCTTTCAGAACTCACAACAGAAGGAATAAAATATAATAACATTAATAGTACTCATTCATTTCATATCATTTCAAATGTCATAAAACATTACATAATGTCAACCGTTACAACATTTTGTTCAAAAACACAATCGTGGGTACAATAGAAAATAACACAAAAAGATAGATAATAACTGCCACAAGCTTCACTCTCGCCATCTTCAAGCATAATCAACTCCATATCTAACCTGTGTTGTAATGAGAAGGTAACCAGAACAATAAGTGTCTAGTGAATAGAAATCTCGAGCATTACTACTTCAGTACTTCAGTTGTATAATTTAAATAAGAATATATTTTACGTAATTGAACCATTTAATACTTTATATAAGGAAAGGAGGCGTGTCTTCAATCAACCATTTAATACCTTCCATTCCCGAAGCAGGTTCCTAATCCCATAACCTATAACCGGTGTCATAAATATCTAACAATACAGAGATAATACCCAACCCGTTTAATACCTTTTATTGGAAAATAGACAGATTCTGACCATTTAAGACTTCAACTAGGTAGACCCCATCATTTAATACCTATTTCGAAGGCGGACTCCTCAATGATGATTATCGAGCTAACATCGCGTGAATCTCTTGAGCCACTTAATGCTTCTTTATGGAAAGAAAAACCCTTAGTCAGTCAATACCTTATCCTAAAGCGGGCCCCTATCGAGATACCACCTATCATGCCAAATAACTAAACCTTGGCCATTTACTACTTCATTTGGAGAAAAAAGGCGGGCCCTCAAACAACAACTTAATACCTCAAGACCTCGAAGAAGACCCTTCGTATTATGACCCATACTCATAATGACGTCTCATATTAGTCCGACTATTCATAGAAACTGGTAGCCAGACTAGTTGGCAAATTTACCAAATAGAATTTGGGACTAACCTCACACCATTATAAATACTTATCATTGGAGATATCTCACATCAGCCCCAAAGTCACACTACTGGTAGCCAGATTAGTTGGTCAGTCTTTCGTGTACCTTTTGACTAACATTGCATCCCTAGTGAAAGTCTATATGAGTGGATCGTATAGATTATATGCAAGTATAAACAACTAACTATATAAAATAACTCTATAAACGATAGTAGCAAAGTAAATGAAAATAATCACACCGGTATTTTATACTGGTTCGGACCTCCCATCCTACGTCCAGTCCCGAAGCTCCTCTTCGGAATTTCCTTTCAACTAACCCTCGCTTAACCCGGAGGAACAGGTTTACAATAGCAGAGTTTCTTTGTCAAGAATGTGTTTTGTAACACGGATGTTGACTATTGAGTACAAAAGTGCTTCCAATATATATCTATCTTGAGAATATCTGAATGAGGAGTTCTATATATATGGAAGGATTGATTACAGGTATTTGATTACTTATAGATCAGGATTAAATCAGAGTACAAGAGATAAGAGTGTAAGTAAGTCGGGTTAATATCTTCTCTTGAATTCCTGATGCTATTTATAGTGATGAGGAGTTTTCTTGTATAGTTGCATCTGTTGTAATCTCCGTAAAGTCGCTTCTGATGGTGATGAAGAGTTGCGACAAAGAGAAGTGGATGTGTCTTTTCGAATGTGGCAGTTGTACTTTGAAAATGCTCAGTCGAGTCTCGAATCAGACGTCTGGAAAGTAACCTCAGACGTCTGGTCTTCATATCTGTTTTAAGCCTGGGTACTTTTCAGACGTCTGACGTTGGTAACCAGACGTCTGATTGCTTCTGAATTGTGAGCCAGAGGAATCATTCAGACATCTGGATAGTGCTCTCAGACGTCTGATAGTGTGCATGTTGCTTTATCTTGTGCATGTTCTATTTCTCTTCAATCTCTACTGATTTGACGTCTTTTGATTCTTCTCTTGAGTGTTGCTTTAGTCTCTTTGGTGACGTTACTCTATCAACTATCTGTAAATATAGATATATATGTACATTCGATTTCCATTGTATAGTTGTTATCATCGAAACCATAGAATTGATTTCCTAACACCTAGGACTTAACCATAATATAAATACTTTCTATATATATAATACACATCCCACTGTTCCATAGTTAAGGCCTTATAAAGAATCTTCCTTATTACGCCTTAAAATATTAATTGCTTTCCTAAGGGGAATTTAATGACAATTATTACATAATTAACTACGTAATATGTTATAATTATATGTGTATTACGCTAATTAATATATAAATAAATATGCAATATGCGTGTGGAGATTGCACCCTAACTAATGTTAAATGTCAATTCCTATTTAACCATAATAATACAAGTCTTTCCTTTTTGCCAATAATGTCCAAATTTCGATATTCATAACAAGGGATTCTAATATCCATAATAAGGATTCAATTCTCATATCCAAAATTGCAATAAATAGATTTGTATATAGAATGTAAATCAAACTTATCTCATATTAAAACAAAGGAATAACCAAAAATGAAAACTTACAATTTAATCAATTTTATGCTCCGTTCAACTTCTTTTATATGAATTTATACAAGGGAAATTCTATTAAATTTTATAGAAATAGGCGGTATAAACTATGTATAAAGATTCGTGCTTTACAAACTATTTCTCAATTTAATCCCTTAATCAAATTTGGAGAAAAGGAATAAGAAGTGGAATAGAAGGTAGAATACCTAAACTGCAAAATCCACAAAACTCCATTATTTTAACACAAAACAATTAAGATTTAAATCCTAAGAATTGACATTTTGCTTTGAGATAATTTGGGGATTTTTAATACGATGTTTTCGTAATTCGAAACTCCTCAAGGCCTATATCAAATCCAAACAATACTACTCAACTATCACAATAGGAAAACTAAGATTTCCACTCAAAGTTGGTCACTAGCTTTGCTTCTCTTTGGATTTGCAACGTCCATTATAATCTCCTTCAAATCTCTTCTTTTTGATAAATACGACAATGGATTTGTATATATATTAGATTCAGAAAGGTTGGAGGAAAGGAGGTTTAGAAAATAAATAATAAACAAATATAGGTATATAGGATTTCTTACCTGAAACCCTAATGGAATTTTCTGAATTTAAGAAGAGACAAACTGATAGAGCTTCGCTGATGTTTCCAAAATATTTAAAAATGAATGTGGAGAGGGTAGGGTTCTATTTATAGAGGTTGAAATGCACAAGAACCAAAGGACGAAACTAGGTCAAAAACGAATAAATCTAGAGTGTTAAACATTACAAAATCCTAGCCGCCACAATGTAGTAGAGGTCAACCATCTATACTCGACCGATCGATCGCTAGGGTCGAACGGTTGGGTCTTACTGGTCGATCTCTCCTCTTATTTTGGGAGCGTTTGATTTTTTTCCATTTTTTGATTATTTTATTCCCTAAATAACTTCCAACTTTAACTTTTTAACTTAACGTTTACATAACCCCTGCGTAATTTTACTGTTAATTTTTAAATTCAAACTCTAAATTCAAATGAGTATTTGAATTGCACAAACGCAATATTGGTCTGGTCATACCTTCTTCGTTTGAGCTCCGTTTTCAGCATATTGTATATGGAAACATATCAAAATTTTGCTACAAACACAACAGAATAACATTCATGGTCAAATTCCAAATTTTGTAAAATTTCCATTTTTATCTCTACCTTAATTAATTGAATTTCTTTTAATTTACTTATTTAATTAGGGTTGATTTTATGGGTGTTAAAACTCCTCATTAAAATTTTGGTCAGGTCTTCGTTAATTTTTTTCAAAATTAATACTTAAAAATTTAAGGTATTTTAATCCTAAGGTTTTTATCTTTAAAAGTACAACTTAGAATTTTTTAGCAAGTTTAAAAATAACTTAGCGCCTTAACTTTTAAAACTATAATTAAATTTTTAGAAGTTCTTTTACTTTTAAAGTCCATTTTCACTTCTACTTCTTACAAATTGGGATTTTTACTCAAACCATTAATTAATTTTTTCTTTTTAAAAACTTAGTTGTTATACCAAACCATTTTTTGCAAAAATGTACTTTACAGTTTTCTGAACATCCTTCATAAATATTTTTTACAATCAAAACTGGAGTAGATAATAACAACTCCCACTCTATCATTTTCTTATCACTCATACTATCTCTACTTCAAATCCTTAGCAGAGTCTCTAATGTCAACTGAGGGGGACTTTTAAAAGATATTTGCAATAAATGTGGAAAATTATGTTAACCCAAAAAATGGATCAACACCCTGGATTGAGTGTGAAAGCACCAGCCTTGTTCTTGCAGAGCAGTAATATAGAAAATAAATGTAAAAGAGTAGAAATAGAAAGGGGACAAGAAGATTTTTATAGTGGTTCGACTGTTAATGAAGCCTACGTCCACTTTATAGTTTTTATTATTGATTGATTTCTATTACAAGATGTATTTGATTACAAAGCTCTTGAATATCCTTGGTTAGATCGAGTCTCCAATCTTGGAATCCGATGGAGAATCACAGTGAACCCTTTTGAAGACTGTTGTAAGGGAGGTGAAGAGTGAAGAAAGCTTCCAGCAGAGTTTCAGCCACCAGTCCAAAGGATCCCCTTTAAGTTGTAGGCAAGATGGTGTTTATAGAGGTTAGAGAGTCGCTGAACCAAGCCCGTTCGCCAGATGCTTGCAGATGATCACAGGAAGGAACAATGGAAGTACTACCGTGGCCCAAGCCAAAAGCATGGATCGCTAGCGATCCACAGAATATGCTCGAAGGCGAAGCAATTCCTTAGCACTTCCCTTTGCTCTGTTCTATTTGAGTCGTAGCGATCCTATGATGATGTATGGATTACTGGCGATCCATAGTGTATGGACCGCTAGCGATCCATAAACTTAGCCTATTTTTGGATTTTAGTGTCCGGAGATCTTCGTTGTCTTGCGTCGATGTAGTTTGTGAACTCCCGAGTTGATGTTATGGATCGCTGGCGATCCATTGGCCATGGATCGATAACGATCCATGTCCTTAGAGTATTTTTCTTCCTTTTCTTTTATTCTTCTTATGACTTCTTGTTCTAGTACTTTTGGTTGACCTTTGAGCTATTCTGACTCGATCAAGTTGTTCCGACTTCTGTTGGATTCTGCTGGGTTAAAAACCCGGATAACAATGTCCACATTCCATTGTTCTGCCTTTAATTTCCTATGTTACTTCTAGCATTATTTTTTATATAATCTCCTAATGTTTTTTCTAATTACTAACATTATTTTATGCAAATCTCTAACATTGTTTTTATTTGTATTTTACTATGCTATTACTATTCAACCCTTCTCTACCTAAACTGCCTTTATTCTAATTGCTTACCGTGTACTTAGTTGAACCATTGCAGTGCATTCGACTACTGCTTTATTTTCGGGTTCTAATCTTCTTTCCCATCCTTTTTACCCAATTTCAATCTTGTACAACTTACCATTGTCCGCTCCTAAAAAGAATTTTTCAACTTAAAAATTTTCACCTTAGAAAAATTAACAAGCTACATACGCTCTACTAATTTTTTCAAAAGAATTAATCTTTTTATTAAAACATATTCATTGTTATTTTCGGTCCAGCAAATTTTAAACTTTCTACTTAAACTTGTTATTTAACATAGCATATTTATCTATATTTTTTTCGAAAATTTACTATTTTCTTACTTTTCAGAAATAGGGTTTTCTACCTTCAAATAATTCCTTTGAATATCATTTCAAACATATTATATATATATATATATTCTCAAACTTTTATATTAAAATCACTTAAAATTTTATAATAAATTCTTTTATATGGGGTCAGACTCAGAGTGGATTCTATTTGTCCCTTCTTTCAGACTTTTCTTCAACTTGCTCACTTATCTTCTTCCTGATACTAAAAATTCGGCTATTATCTTGGAGTGACTATTTCAGCTTCGGGAACTCAATTGCTTTCGGGTATCTACAACATATGGATTCTTACCCCTTATATGGAAGTTTTGTACATCATCAATCTACATCACACGAGAATCTACAACCATTAGGCTATCGAGAGCCCAGCTAGGGAGTCATGTATTATCTAGCTTTAGGGACCATCCATATGCTGCACTCATTCTGTTCTTAAGTCAGCGCCTTTCCATACGACCTATTTTCCGTAGGGTAATCAGGGTAGGTGCACATCTTCAGTTTCATCCATTATTCCAACTCATAATCGACTTGTCCATCTTTCAGTGTATGGTTGCAGCTACTCTATAGTCGGGACCAATAGGATTTGGCGTATAATATATTTATATTATAGGCAAAATACAATTACGTTCACTCGGTGTTTCCTAATTTTTAAGATCGATTAACCTGGCTGTGAAACCATATGTAACAATCTGCACCTCACTGGACTCGAATTTTTTCTAAATCAAAAACCCAAGTCCACCAAAATACGGATCGTTGATTTGGTATCCTGCAAATAAAAAATAACTAAATGTATACCAGAGAACTATCGATATAGCTTTCAGTGAAATAGTTAAGTATTATAAATCATATAGTTACTTACCAAGATTGCTGCTTCTAATATTTAGTGTCCCTATTAGTACCGAGCATTCTTAAGGAAACATGTCCTTCTACCATTTCCGCCTTGCACCAATACTTGTACCTCTAAAGTTATCTTATGGGTTTTAATGAGGAGGGGGCCAGAGCAACATTCCAGCGACTGGTGAATTATATATTTTTACACATAACACTAGTTTATACCGATTGTCTTCTATTACATGTTATGCCTTTAAATTTTACATAGACGTCTCGACTCCACGTACACGTACGACGCCCCTCATCTACCCAAAGTAGACCATAACTATATACATACATACATACATACATATATATATATATATATATATATATATAAGTACCACAGTCCCCCTTTGGGCCAGGATACTATCCCCGCTAGTATCTGTAATCTTGCACCATGTCAGGATCCATCATCAATGCAATATCACGTTCGTATCGAACTATACCTCATATTACGACTACCCGTACAAATACACATTGGAGAGGGAACCCGAAATTTCAACTCTTCGATGTGTCTCATCATCATTACCCTTGTCTACCTCTCAATGGTAGTTTACGTCTCATCGCGCATCCCGTAGTGCCTGATACAACGTCATAATAGCTTAGCCGTATTCTATCTTTCCTTGGGAATTTACTACTTGTCTGCTTCCTATTGTGGACTTAGCTTCACTGATTATAGAGGACTCAGACCCTCAGACTACCCCATTCATTTTTGAAAGAACTCTTTTATGGGTTAACTAGCCTTGCCCTAACAAACAACCTAGCAAACAACTATGGAGGTGCATTACCTGACGTGACTTACCCTTGTAGGAGGTGTAGTCCGTTAGGTGTAACCCTGTCATTCCCATTGACCGCGTAGGACAGATAATGCACTCAACCTATGTATAACTCCTAGTCCTGATTTGGTATTAACACATACTGACATAGCATCGAGCCGCTCACCATCCTATCATTGCTAAATGCAATAAAGGTAATACACTTCCCTTAATTATTGAAGCAGTATCTACTACGGGTATACCTTCATCTATACGCAAGCGTACATACTCCATGTATCCTATAATTGGATATGTCCTACATTTATATAATATGTACACAACTACTAGTAGCCCCTTGCGATGGGAAGCCTTCAATTGTGTAACACTACTGACCTCGCATTTCAAGCTATTATAATGACTGTGTCATTCTGATCCATTTAAGTTATTTACATACTTATATAATGCATACCCGTCATAAACACATACTTGAGTCTATGTGTGTGTATATATGTATGTGTGTGTGTGTATCTTCATTCATTCTTGTTTGATTATTGTGCCTCTAATGTTTATTATTGACAATATTTCTCAACATGTCTATGCATTTACATCTTATTTAATTAAGGTCGTTTACTGCTTTTTTTATATATCTTTTCTCATTTACTTTTTTTACTCTCGTTAATTAACTTTCTATTTCTATTCCTTTTTAACCTTTAATTCCCTACCTTGTTTTAGAAGACTATCTATATCCTTTTTATTTTAAATTATGACTTGTTTATCTTTTCATTTCTTTCAATTTCACTTCCGTTCGCATATTCTTTTACTGTACCATTTTTATAACATTTATAATTCTTTTAACTTATCTTTAGCGATTTCTGTATTTTAATGCATTGGAATTACATTTCTCCCAAATGGAACAGTTAACGCTATAATTTTTTAATATCTTATCCAAAAATGAAATTTGTGTTATATTTGGAATTACGTGGAATTATCATTACATAGTTATTGAAACATATAGTATAAAATACTGTAAATATCCCTATTTTATGTATCTCTTTCTGTTTAGGTGTATTACTTATTATTTCAACCGTTACACTTTTATTTATAAATCTGGAACTTGATAATGTATAGGAATTCACATTGCAACATGCTATATAATCCAATAAATTAAAATACTACCCAAATCCCTACATTTTACTATGATAACTAAATTTACCATTTTATTTGCATAAATTCAGTAATTTGGAACTGTCACATATTCTATAAATTTCAAAGACTAAATTCAGGGACTATCAATACCCAATATTTTCCAGATATATGCAATATACAATTTCAAATTATCTATAACAGAATATGTAGGTAGCGTTTATAATTTTATTTCATATATACAATTTTCAGCCTATAACTCCAATTTACATTTTAGACATACATGAATAGATCTACAGTGATAGAAATCTAATATTATATTTTTTTTTAAAAATTCCCACTCACCTTTTTAGCTTTCTAAATCTTCAGGTCTAATTCCTGTTATTCCCGTTTGACTTCATTTGACCACTATTTGAATACATATACCGCAAGCAAACATATAACTATTAGAAACCTAGATCGGAGAAGAGATTTGGATTTTAATTTAAATTCTATATCCAGATATATAATTTACCTCGGCTTGATGGTTTGATTTGACCCTATTTTTTCTCAGTTATCCTATGCTATTCTCCACTTATATATGCATCATAACTATAACAATTTTTAAGAATTTAGAATTTTGTGGAGAAGAGAAAATGGAAAAGATTCGATGTTGCTCAGAAAAGATGAGAAGAAAAATAAGTGGTTAGATTCGTATTTATAGGGGTTTGGAGTTAACATGGAGCGTTAGATTTACCCTAGGGAATCTTTAGTTTTATCTTAGATGCATGTCAATTGCTTCATATAGGATGAAAATATTTTGATCCATCAGTGCCATCCATTAACTGCTTAAAAATCACCAATTAATATGTCAATCGATCGACCGTTGACCCCTACCAGTCGACGGGTTACGTGTATTAACTACCGTGTTGATTTTTTTTGAATTGTTTTATTTTATTCCTTGTTTACACAACAAATATAATGTCCTTACTATTATCTGTTTCTTAAAGATTAAGCTAACGTTAACTGTCAGTTAATTTTAACTAACAGTAATTAACATTAGTTAATTATTCTTGTTTCCTTAGTTATATAATTATTTCTGATTCTAAAACTTCTAACGTTAATAACTTTTATTTAAACTCCAGTCGGAAAACTTTATCTATGAAATATTGATCAAAAAATTGCCGTGAATACAATGGTGCAAGTTTCATAGTCAAATTTTGATGGTTGTAAAAATTCTATTCATCGGCGTTATCATTTATTAATAATATCTTTCTAATTAATTGTTGTAAAATTACTAGGTGTTACAACATCCATCATTAAATAACCATAATTAATAACCCATCGTCTAATAGCAACAATGGTGAAATATCACACACTCATCAAAATCTGATAACGTTATCTAACATCAATTATATCTGATAATTACAATCAATGATTAATCACACATTTTGTTACCATTCAAAAAGTATATTTGCATCCATTATTTTCTTAACTTATAAAATAGTTCTATTATTGTTCATTATAAAGTCAAATTTATTTATTCATCTGAAACAATAATAATCTTTTATTGTACTCCATTTCTTTAAATTCCCCAAAATATCATATTTTAAATCAAAAATAGCATATTCATCAAATCACTTTTTAAAATGATATTGTTCTTATTTTACATTAAAATAATAATATACATCAAAACCACTTTAATACTTACCAAAATTGATTTATTATATTATAATCCCAAAATTATAACAATTTATTTCAAATCACCAAAACTCCTTTTTACTTCTATTTATCTTAAAATAGAATTTTTTTTGGAAAAACATTCCTTTATTATTACTGTTGTTATTGTTTAGAAAACATTTTCTTACAATAATAATAATATTTCATACATAAACATTGCAAAATCAATCGTTTTTTTATTTACATAAAACAATGCCATTTTACTAAAATTCTTATTATTATTATTTAAAATCTCATTTTATTTATTAATAACAGTAAACTTCTCAAATCTCAATTTAAAAGTAATTCCTTTTATTATTTAAGAATTTCCCTAGAAATTCATATATAATGACCTTATTTAATTCCATATTTCTAGTTTTAGTAAAATTTGGTAAGTCATCATTATTTATAAAAACCACCTAAAATATGTAAATAACCATATTTATTGTTTGTTTATCTAATTCTCTCACTATTATTCACTTTATTTCGTATAATTATTTTTCAACTCAAACCAACAATTAATTCAAATTAAACATCCAAAAACACTACAATCGACAATAATCATTCAATCAATATACAATACATTCGAAATACCATAAACATTGAACATTTATCCATAGAATGCAATTTACATCAATAATTATAAATTTTCATAAATAATTACGGATTTTATAATTTAAATTAAATTAATTAAATTTAATAAGTCATACCAACACGCATTTTACGATAGTCTTCAAATTCAACAAAACAAGTTTCAAATCGTTTAGAATTTCGATACAAGTCCAATGAAAGAAACCGCACGTGAATCGGGATTCGTATGTGAGAGATATAGAAGTTAGAAGTTACAGGGGCATTTTGTAAATTAATAATTGAAATAAAGCATACATAGTACCTTCTTCTTCCCGTTCGATGCCAGCCACTACCTTCACATTATTTCCACCATCGACTAAGGCCACCGTCGCTAGATCTAAAGTCACCATAGCCTCCGATGTCTTGCCCTCTACCAGACCGACCCACTGACATCATCTGTGTCGCCAAAGAAATCAACCACCGCACCTAAACCCTAACCCTAGTTGAATTTTTAGCCTAAATCTTAGTGCCTTCTCCTCAATCCTACCCGATGGATCGACTACTCACGACCTCCTCTCCACGACTATATCCTCCGATCGCCCTAAGTTGTCGTTTCAAACATCGTACCCAAAAATGAACGATTGCTGCCTATTCCATTCGCCGAGAGATTTCCAATGATATATAATTCGATAAGGTTTGGATAATTTTATTTTTATTCACTTTTGTCAATTTGAAACTCACCATTAGGAAGCAATTATTGTTGATTTTGGGATCAAGGAAGAAGTCCAAAGATAAAGGTGACAACTAGGGTTTCATAGCCTCACTTATATAGTTTTTAAACTGGATTATGTGCTGCGTATCTAGTTTGACCCGAAATAGCTATGTACACTATTTATTGCAACGCCTCTATTTTGTAAATCGTAGCTCCAAATATTTCAAAACCATATATCAAATTGATCATCTCGGAAAGACCTTTGTAATGGTTATTAGTACGATGCCTGATTCCCTCTTCTTTTGCAAATTCATTTTTAATTGCTTTGATATTAAAAGCATAAAATTTATAGGTCATTACATTCTTCCCTCTTAAAAGAATTATGCCCTCGCAATTTTCTAAATACAACTTTCAACCAAATTAAAAAAGTTTCATCATAGACTCAATCACAAAATATGGGAAAACATATCGATCACAAACTAACCTAAAATAGCATATAACAACCACATAACACCATTAATTGTGATACCGTACTATTTATTCACAACAATAAACTCAATTTTCTACATACTATAATACCACATGCGCTTCTTCAATCATACAATCCAAACTACAGTACACAAAAATAACACTCCATCAAAAAAAGATGAAACAATCTCAATCATATTTTAGCCCATATTACGCATCTCCATATTTCAACCATAATAGAAGTCCACAATAAAACACAAGCTAATGAAAACACGCATGTACAATTTAATTAATACGCATAAATAAATAACTAGCATAGCCTATTAAAATAAAATACATACTCAAAATAATACGGTATAATCACCATTCTATCAACCAATAACACATGTGTGTTAATTCTTATACTGAACATGCATCCATTATAATACGTGTGTTGTAACGACCCGTAATTTTCGACCATTCAAATCGACAATAATCCACACATGTCAGACTTGAATAATGCAAAATAACATATTGTAATAAAATTTGGAGCAAATAAAACCAATCACAGACACATAATATAGAAATAACTCGCAGCGGAAAATAAAACAAATAGTGGTTCATGAAGCCACTACAATACAAAGTCTCAAAACAGATTTAAAATACATAGTCTGAAAACAAATACAGCAGAAGTCTGAATACATAAGCATAGAAGAAATCGCAAATACATATGTCTCTAATACAAAGCTTACATAGAAATACTGAATGGAAATAGATAGCAACTAGATAAAAGATGATCTCCAACAGTCCTAGCTCCAGAAGGTGAGATCCAAAGCTGATACTCAGGCTGACCCGAGCGTAAATAAAACACAAACACGAGTCAGGACATACATACTTATACAATGTAAACCAACTCAAGTGAACTGTAATAATATGCATAAGTAACATAAAGAATGCTTGGGATCTCCCATTCTTTAAGGATCCGTTAAACTATATACTATGTAGTAATATTTCGCTAATATAATAGTGTCTATAGTAAAATAAACTTACTTTTAAATAGCGTTAAGGAGTGACCCAATATTCCCCTTAACACATAATAGTGCCAATAGTCTATACAGTACCTGCATACCTCGAGAGGCTACGAGAAGATACTCCATAGGTACGACACAAATAGAAACTCGTAGTAATAATCGCTCGGGCCTATCATTTCAGCCCATAACAATTTTTCCCTATTCTAAAGTCCGTTCGGGTATGTATCATTTCAACCCATAGTGATTCTATTCTACAGGGAACTTGCAGTGTGAGAAACAGAAATAAATAAACAGTATAACATAATATAACATAGCAGATGATGTGACAAGTTTATAACAGGGTTTAACATCATATAATTCACATCACAAGTAGGTATAACATGATATAATAGTTTCTACACATTCACTTGTTGTCACTTCATAAATTATATAAGTATAAATGTCATGTGTGAATACTCACCTTTTTACGCTGGAGTTAGCAAATCAAACACACAAACAAAAATCCAGAAAGCACGATGGCACGACTTTTGATTTGAGTGGAGAGATAGCCAAGATATTAATCTTGTATACAACAATAAAATAAAGCAATTATAAATATAAATAAAATACCAAAATTTATTGGAACAAAAATGGAAACAAAATAAACAAAAGACGTAACCAAGCTTTTAAATCAAATTTGCTTGTTCTTAACTCAACATATTCTCGGCCACAACATGTTTTAGGCTCGGCCATGGATGTATATTGGTGGAAAAAGGCTCAGGTTTGGCACATATAGGCACGACTACAAAGGAATGCAAAGGGCTTTGAGTTACAAAAGGGAAGAAGGTCAAAAGTCAAGACCAAAAGAGGAGGGTTTGGTCACCATCTAGGCTCGACCTATGGATTAAGTGGCTCGGCCAGGGGCTGCTACAGGTCAGGTGATGGACTGATTGTAACGACCCCGAATTTTAATCTATTTTAAATTGATAATTAAATGAATTTTTGAATAAAAATTTGTGAAATAAATCGATTTAAGTGATGCGAGTTTCCCCGATCTTCGAATATAGTTTTGAATGAATCATTTAAATTTAAAATATTGTATATATATTGAATTTGAGTTTAAATCTAAAATAGGTGGTTTAAAAATACAATTTTATAAGATAACTTATAAAATAAATACATTAAGTAAAAATCTAACAATGGATCAAAATGGAAGTTCATTCACATTTTTAAAGTAACATTAGCTAGATTCCAATAACATATTTAGAATAGAAATTATTTATACTATGAAATAATAAGACTAAAGAAGAAAAATAAAATATAACATAACTAAAGATAAGTATGAAAACAAAGTATAAGGCTAAAGAAAGAAATACAAAACTAGTAACACATTTATTCATAATTCATGCATAGGTAAGTAGAAAACAAACACAATAACAAGGCAACCATTTAACTACAAACAAAATATATATATACAAGTTCAGTACAAACAAATAATCTTCAAATTGTAAACTAACATGAGAAGCTGCAGCACATATATATATATAAGTTTGAAGCATCTAGACATATATGTGATTGTACAAACGAAATGTATATATAAGTTTAGTATAAACAGAAATGAGTAGGTGCAGGCTGAAAATCAGAATAAAATACTAATTGTGTACAAAAGAAATATAACATATACTAGAATGTATGGGATAGGCATGCAGACTTAAAGGCAACAAAATCAAAAGATGTATAGGCTGTAGGGTAAACAAACTATATTAAATAAATAAGAGAGGTGAAATTCTAAGCAGGCAAGTATAAGGAAAATATAGGATAAGTATAAAATAAAAACATCAAGGACAATGCCATTTAATGCTTGCTAAGACAATATCTCCTCTAGTACATTAGTATACAATCTCGGCCACCAAAATATAGAACTATCTCTGATAAATTGTACAAACTTGTACACTGTTTGCATAAGAAAATTATACCCTGTAACTTGTATAAACATCACCCTGTAAACTACTTCCCCTATCATCTTTTCATTTCTTTCGAGCTAAGTAAAAACTGAGATGAAACTTCATTTAAAATCCTAAAACAAACACTCTACAACAATCGGCAACTCAATAAAACAGAGATCTAGAGGAGCTTCTGATAGAAAATCCAAGCCTGTTTCATCTGGAAGTCTCTGTTCTTCTTTTTCATAAAAACGGTGAGTAACTTTTGTTTAAAATCTTAACAGTAAATCTTTTGAATACTTCTCTGTGAATAGCTATCCATATACATATGGTTTTCTCTGAGTATATTGGTAAGATGGAAGAATTTTGTGCAGACTGCTATTCATGTATGATTCTTGTCTAGAATTGGAAATCAGTTTCTTCATTTCAAAAATCAGTTTCTCTTACTTTACCCATTGTTTGAGCTTAAGGTGAAAGTAAACTTGTCTGTTATAGTATATATTAAGTTTTTAAAATTTATACAAGCAAAAACAACTTCGAATTTTTCCTGGAAAACAAGAAACTGAATATAACTTACAATAAGTCAAAATTTCAAACTTCTCAATTCATAGATTCAGGCATGTAGATGGAATTCGCATATCAAAACATGATTTATAAAGTAAAGATCATGATTTTTAGAGCAAAGATGAAGGAGCAGTTCAATAATGAACTGAAAATGGGTTTGAGGCTAATTCAGGTGATCGGAGGATTGTTGGAGCTCAGGGTTTCGCGTGGAGTTGAAGAAGCCTAGGGGGTACCGGAGAAAAATGGCCGGAGATGATCTCGATCATCGAGGCGACGGCGGCGAACGTTTAAAATTTTTAAACCTAGTTTTGTCAAGGCTGTTTTCTTTCGATTGATTCGTCGCCAATAATGGATCGAGTGCGATGAGATTGTTGGTGAGGATGGTGGAAGTGTCAACAAAGTAACGACCGGAGTTTGGCGGCGAATGGGGATCGGGGCGGAGAGCAGTTGATGATGACAGGTTTGGGTTGGATGATGTGTTGCGTTCCAGGTTTCGTAATTACACTCGAATTCGCGTTCGAGTTGAACTAGAGGAGTTGGGTGGTTGCGACCGAAGCAGGGGATGGTTTGTGACTTGCTCGAAGTTTCGGCGGCAACCGGAGTTGACGGTCGTTGACATGCACGTGCACGCATATACGTGTGTGTCAGGATGAGTTGATTTGGGAAAGAAGCGAAGAGCTCGGGTTGGTCTCGGGAACATTATCGTGTGGACTCGAAGTAATAAGGCAGAGGGGGTAACTCGAAGTGATGTTCGAGTATTTCAAACATTGGCTCGGGTTTGACTCGAGATTTTCTGAGTTCAGAAATGAAACAGTTTTAAGTTTTATACAAGTCAAGTTTTAAATTTAAAATTTGTTTAACAACCTAAAATATGTAAGTGGGTTGAATTTTAAGAATGCAAATTCAAATTTGAAATGTAAGTTTCAAAGCCAAGTTTAATCAAGTGCTTTGATATGAATTAAAATAAATATTTGAATAAATGATTTAGATTCATTTAAAATTAGAAAGTAATTAAAGGTTTAAATCATTAATTAAAGTAAAAAAATTGAGAAGAATTTATTTATTAAAGGTTAATAAATAAATGAAAGTGATTAAGAAATTGAATTAATAAGGATTAATCACTAATTGAAATTAATGTTAGATATTTTGATTTATTTAAAGTCAATTAATTATGTAACTGGTTTAAAAGGCTGATTTAATTGATAGGATAAATCAAGAATAATTTAATTGATTAAGGTGATTGATAAATTTATTTATACCAAATGATTTGTAATAAATTAATCTGAATTTTATAATTAATTCATAAGTAATTAATTTACTTGGAAATAAATTGAATTAATCAGGATTTAACGATTAATTGATTCTGCTTATAAATAACTATTGAATACTTGACCTTACTTATGAATGATTATATTATATGAGATGCCTTGAATTGATTGTCCTATCTGATTTGTGATGCTTTGTGATACATCCTGATTTATGTTGTGATTTGAAATTCCTATTTCTGTGATATATATTACTTTGTGAATATGAAACCTTTGACCCGTAACGACACTTGAATTTCGATGCGACAGGGAGTCGGATTTCGGTTGGTTATCCGAAACCCACATCGAATTATAATTATGAATCTTTGTGACTGATAAATTTTATTTTATCTATGAATCTGTGAATGAAGATAAGCGTTATCGATTATACCGCTTATCGATATATCTATGATAATTGATGTTGCACTATTGTGTGTAAAACCCTTAGACCACACTCATACACACACAAATATGGATTTCACGTGGAAATCGGTTAAGTCACAGATAATTCAAATTGATATTTTTGAAATTGAAATTTTAATTTCAATTGATTTTGAAATTAGAAATTTGGGTTTAAATGTGAAAAGCTTTTGAAATGGAATTTCAAAGATAAAAGTTATTTTGAATAACTTAATCGAGTTTTGAAAATCTAAATAATTGATTTAAACTAAAATTCAAGATTTGAAATTGAATTCTATGATTTGAAACTAGGGATTAAAGATGTTATACCCATTATAGAAGGGTTAAACTATTTTAAAAGAATTGATTTGGAATGTGAATAAAATTCAAGGGCTTTAACTCGTGCAAATAAAATTGGATTTTTCTGAAATGAAAACTATTTGTTTTCAAATAATAACAGCTTTCATATAAGAAGTGAACTTCTAATTTGTGTTGAAAGGTTTCAAATTTAAAACGATGTTTTGTTTAAAACATTCGAAATGACATTGTTTTGAAAGGCTATGAATGAATTCTTTTTGAAAGATATGAATTGAATCTGTTTATTTTTAACAGATTTAAAAAGATGATTTGTTAATCCATTTGAAATGGAATTGTTTTGAAAGCTATGAGTTAAATCTTTGATTTAAAGATTTAACGAGTTAAATTGAAATGGAAATCGATTTGGAAAATCTGTGGATGAATCTTTTGTTTTAAAAGATAAAAATGTGGAAAATTGGTTAAACCGTTGAAAGTTGTTTAAAATGAATCTTTTTGTTTAAAGATTTGAAAATGGTAATTTGTTTAAACCATTTGAAGAAAGATTTTGGGTAATAAGTTGTGACTTAATTGAAATCCCAATATCCATATGTTTTAAAGTATTGCGCTCATTATTCGGTTTAGCCGGGAGAGGACCTTTGTGTCATATAACCCGTTCCGAATACTGGTACGTCGTATATGGATCGCATTTGAAGACCGGTGGTGAAGACCGGATATTTGCGAAAACGAAAGGACAACTCGTCGAATGTCTCTGCATCGAATGGCCCCGATATAGAGATTTTATCACCCTTTGTGATGGGAAGTCCGGACGGGATCGTGAATACCCGGAAATGCAAGGGCTTCGTAAGAAGTGCCTTCGGTTCTGTTCGAACCTGGAACAGACTTGTATGGTTACATGTCTGACATTACACTTTGAGATATAAAGCTGATTTCTTTCAAATACATTTCTGTTTGGTGGCGGAGAATTTATTCTCTTAGCTTAACACCCTTCTCTGAGACGTACGAGCTCAGAGGTTATGTAGTTGAAATTTATCAGCGATATATCCCAATTTGGTAATGTGGCATGCTGAGTGTTGCTGTGTGATGATCAATGTTTGATCATTTGTGATATGATCTTTTGTTTGATCATTTATCTTTGTGATCATAGGTTGATCATCTGTTGACCCAAAGCGTGGCTTTTTGAAAAAGCGTAGCTTTGTGGACGAGACTTCGTCGAGCCTCACAACCCGGTAATGGTCGAAACAGGAATTGTGCGGCAAGGTTTTCAGGGGTAGCTCCCCTAGGGTATGACCATTCCTTCTGGAAAAGGGTAGTATCATGGTATAGAGCCCAGATACTTACTCATGTGGATACACTTTCTTTATGATGTGTGATGTTGGTTATCGAGCGCTCGGTTAAAGGTCCCAAAGGACCGGGGGTGGCATATCTGAGGTTTCTTTTATCCCTTGGGAAAAGGGGTTGCCAGCCTTGTTTGGCAGAGAACAGTTGGTTCTCGGAACGTCCCGCCAGAGGCGTTTCTTTCGTGGAATAGGAAGTTCCTTAGCCTTACCATTTGTTGGAAATCCAAACAAAACAATACGAGCCCTGTACGGTTTTAGTTGTATTACCTGCCATGGAATGTGGTGGTAACCTGCTATTGAACATGGTAGCTATAGTAGGCATAAGTGCGAAATGTCTATGCTGGCTAAGATTTATATTCTACTTTCGAAATTGTTTTCTACACTATGCACTAGTAATAATATCAAATGATTTGATTTTGCGTAGTAAGCATCTTTGACTATCATAAGAAGAAATCTCCTCCAATTCTGCGTTTGCATTGTGTGTGTGGTGGGAGGTCTTATGGTAGTTTCATTTTCCAAAAGCATTGCGAATTGACTTTAAAATTCTCTGCTATTTGTTTTAAAGATAAACTGTTTTTGTTGCTCACACCAGTCCCATGACTGATCCGGAGTTTATTGTTTCTTTCCTAAACTCTGGATGCTCAAAATTTTTCTACACGAGCAGTCTAGAGTTTGGTTTTTCAGATAGTCAGATTAGTAGGTTATCTGGAGCTAGTTCAGTCTTTGGATCGGACTGCACTTGCTTATCTTGGTGTATCGTTATTGGGAGTTCAAGCTATTTCTGGATTAGTGCTTTGAAGATGGAGATTATCCACTGCTGATGTTATCGTTTTCTTTTCCGCTGCTATTTGTTGTATCATATCTCTGATGTATATTGATATTCATTGTATCATTCTGTTGTATCAGATATTGTATATCAATGTATTATTCATTTCTTCCGCTGTGTTATTTACTTAACTGTGTTATAAGCTCCGGCGACTCGGATTTGAACGCTCGAATCTACGACATTCAAGTACGATGTAAAGTATGGATGTCGATTTTCGAACGCGAAAATCTGGGACGTTACATTTGGTATCAGAGCTAAGGTTGAACTTTAGCTCAGGAGTATAACACGTTAAGTAGCTCATTAGAGATAGAGTGAAGTAAACTCTAGAATGAGTGTATCCCTAAGATATCCGTCTGAACGTCTCAGTAAATTCTCTTACTATTCAGCGATAGTGAGTATGAGTGTAAGAAGAGGATGAGATAGGGTACAGGGGAATACGACTATAATTGGTCAATACCCTGTAACAACAAGGAAGAAATCTTTTCTCTATCCATCTCTTTGTTCGTCATCTTTTCTCAATTCTTCGATAATTTCTGGTAGATCCAGAAAGAAGATTCGATATATTAATATGGGACATAAACTCCAGATAGGCCAGACTTGTTTGTTTGGATGTATTGGTTGCTTTGATTGCTATAATTGATAGGTACATTTTGGTTTCTAAACTAAAAGGATTTGAAATTGTATCCATATAACTATCTATTCTTTGGGTCCCAATATATTTTACGAATGGTTAGTTATCCTTTCGGACTAACCGATGCCACTGCATATTTCGTAGATCTGGTTAACCCGAGTATCTTCTGAAGTGTTAAAACAGATTCGTTCTTGATATTCTGATTTGGTAAGCCAAATGCAGAATAGATATTCAGTTTGATTTGATGAAACATTCTTCATCTATCTTTTTGTCTCCTTGGCAATTTCGAGGACGAAATTCTTTTAAGGGGGGAAGTCTGTAACGACCCCGAATTTTAATCTATTTTAAATTGATAATTAAATGAATTTTTGAATAAAAATTTGTGAAATAAATCGATTTAAGTGATGTGAGTTTCCCCGATCTTCGAATATAGTTTTGGATGAATCATTTAAATTTAAAATATTGTATATATATTGAATTTGAGTTTAAATCTAAAATAGGTGGTTTAAAAATACAATTTTATAAGATAACTTATAAAATAAATACATTAAGTAAAAATCTAACAATGGATCAAAATGGAAGTTCATTCACATTTTTAAAGTAACATTAGCTAGATTCCAATAACATATTTAGAATAGAAATTATTTATACTATGAAATAATAAGACTAAAGAAGAAAAATAAAATATAACATAACTAAAGATAAGTATGAAAACAAAGTATAAGGCTAAAGAAAGAAATACAAAACTAGTAACACATTTATTCATAATTCATGCATAGGTAAGTAGAAAACAAACACAATAACAAGGCAACCATTTAACTACAAACAAAATATATATATACAAGTTCAGTACAAACAAATAATCTTCAAATTGTAAACTAACATGAGAAGCTGCAGCACATATATATATATATATATATATAAGTTTGAAGCATCTGGACATATATGTGATTGTACAAACGAAATGTATATATAAGTTTAGTATAAACAGAAATGAGTAGGTGCAGGCTGAAAATCAGAATAAAATACTAATTGTGTACAAAAGAAATATAACATATACTAGAATGTATGGGATAGGCATGCAGACTTAAAGGCAACAAAATCAAAAGATGTATAGGCTGTAGGGTAAACAAACTATATTAAATAAATAAGAGAGGTGAAATTCTAAGCAGGCAAGTATAAGGAAAATATAGGATAAGTATAAAATAAAAACATCAAGGACAATGCCATTTAATGCTTGCTAAGACAATATCTCCTCTAGTACATTAGTATACAATCTCGGCCACCAAAATATAGAACTATCTCTGATAAATTGTACAAACTTGTACACTGTTTGCATAAGAAAATTATACCCTATAACTTGTATAAACATCACCCTGTAAACTACTTCCCCTATCATCTTTTCATTTCTTTCGAGCTAAGTAAAAACTGAGATGAAACTTCATTTAAAATCCTAAAACAAACACTCTACAACAATCGGCAACTTAATAAAACAGAGATCTAGAGGAGCTTCTGATAGAAAATCCAAGCCTGTTTCATCTGGAAGTCTCTGTTCTTCTTTTTCATAAAAACGGTGAGTAACTTTTGTTTAAAATCTTAACAGTAAATCTTTTGAATACTTCTCTGTGAATAGCTATCCATATACATATGGTTTTCTCTGAGTATATTGGTAAGATGGAAGAATTTTGTGCAGACTGCTATTCATGTATGATTCTTGTCTAGAATTAGAAATCAGTTTCTTCATTTCAAAAATCAGTTTCTCTTACTTTACCCATTGTTTGAGCTTAAGGTGAAAGTAAACTTGTCTGTTATAGTATATATTAAGTTTTTAAAATTTATACAAGCAAAAACAACTTCGAATTTTTCCTGGAAAACAAGAAACTGAATATAACTTACAATAAGTCAAAATTTCAAACTTCTCAATTCATAGATTCAGGCATGTAGATGGAATTCGCATATCAAAACATGATTTATAAAGTAAAGATCATGATTTTTAGAGCAAAGATGAAGGAGCAGTTCAATAATGAACTGAAAATGGGTTTGAGGCTAATTCAGGTGATCGGAGGATTGTTGGAGCTCAGGGTTTCGCGTGGAGGTGAAGAAGCCTAGGGGGTACCGGAGAAAAATGGCCGGAGATGATCTCGATCATCGAGGCGACGACGGCGAACGTTTAAAATTTTTAAACCTAGTTTTGTCAAGGCTGTTTTCTTTCGATTGATTCGTCGCCAATAATGGATCGAGTGCGATGAGATTGTTGGTGAGGATGGTGGAAGTGTCAACGAAGTAACGGCCGGAGTTTGGTGGCGAATGGGGTTCGGGGCGGAGAGCAGTTGATGATGACAGGTTTGGGTTGGATGATGTGTTGCGTTCCAGGTTTCGTAATTACACTCGAATTCGCGTTCGAGTTGTACTGGAGGAGTTGGGTGGTTGAGACCGAAGCAGGGGATGGTTTGTGACTTGCTCGAAGTTTCGGCGGCAACCGGAGTTGACGGTCGTTGACGTGCACGTGCACGCATATACGTGTGTGTCAGGATGCGTTGATTTGGGAAAGAAGCGAAGAGCTCGGGTTGGTCTCGGGAACATTATCGTGTGGACTCGAAGTAATAAGGCAGAGGGGGTAACTCGAAGTGATGTTCGAGTATTTCAAACATTGGCTCGGGTTTGACTCGAGATTTTCTGAGTTCAGAAATGAAACAGTTTTAAGTTTTATACAAGTCAAGTTTTAAATTTAAAATTTGTTTAACAACCTAAAATATGTAAGTGGGTTGAATTTTAAGAATGCAAATTCAAATTTGAAATGTAAGTTTCAAAGCCAAGTTTAATCAAGTGCTTTGATATGAATTAAAATAAATATTTGAATAAATGATTTAGATTCATTTAAAATTAGAAAGTAATTAAAGGTTTAAATCATTAATTAAAGTAAAAAAATTGAGAAGAATTTATTTATTAAAGGTTAATAAATAAATGAAAGTGATTAAGAAATTGAATTAATAAGGATTAATCACTAATTGAAATTAATGTTAGATATTTTGATTTATTTAAAGTCAATTAATTATGTAACTGGTTTAAAAGGCTGATTTAATTGATAGGATAAATCAAGAATAATTTAATTGATTAAGGTGATTGATAAATTTATTTATACCAAATGATTTGTAATAAATTAATCTGAATTTTATAATTAATTCATTAGTAATTAATTTACTTGGAAATAAATTGAATTAATCAGGATTTAACGATTAATTGATTCTGCTTATAAATAACTATTGAATACTTGACCTTACTTATGAATGATTATATTATATGAGATGCCTTGAATTGATTGTCCTATCTGATTTGTGATGCTTTGTGATACATCCTGATTTATGTTGTGATTTGAAATTCCTATTTCTGTGATATATATTACTTTGTGAATATGAAACCTTTGACCCGTAACGACACTTGAATTTCGATGCGACAGGGAGTCGGATTTCGGTTGGTTATCCGAAACCCACATCGAATTATAATTATGAATCTTTGTGACTGATAAATTTTATTTTATCTATGAATCTGTGAATGAAGATAAGCGTTATCGATTATACCGCTTATCGATATATCTATGATAATTGATGTTGCACTATTGTGTGTAAAACCCTTAGACCACACTCATACACACACAAATATGGATTTCACGTGGAAATCGGTTAAGTCACAGATAATTCAAATTGATATTTTTGAAATTGAAATTTTAATTTCAATTGATTTTGAAATTAGAAATTTGGGTTTAAATGTGAAAAGCTTTTGAAATGGAATTTCAAAGATAAAAGTTATTTTGAATAACTTAATCGAGTTTTGAAAATCTAAATAATTGATATAAACTAAAATTCAAGATTTGAAATTGAATTCTATGATTTGAAACTAGGGATTAAAGATGTTATACCCATTATAGAAGGGTTAAACTATTTTAAAAGAATTGATTTGGAATGTGAATAAAATTCAAGGGCTTTAACTCGTGCAAATAAAATTGGATTTTTCTGAAACGAAAACTATTTGTTTTCAAATAATAACAGCTTTCATATAAGAAGTGAACTTCTAATTTGTGTTGAAAGGTTTCAAATTTAAAATGATGTTTTGTTTAAAACATTCGAAATGACATTGTTTTGAAAGGCTATGAATGAATTCTTTTTGAAAGATATGAATTGAATCTGTTTATTTTTAACATATTTAAAAAGATGATTTGTTAAACCATTTGAAATGGAATTGTTTTGAAAGCTATGAGTTAAATCTTTGATTTAAAGATTTAACGAGTTAAATTGAAATGGAAATCGATTTGGAAAATCTGTGAATGAATCTTTTGTTTTAAAAGATAAAAATGTGGAAAATTGGTTAAACCGTTGAAAGTTGTTTAAAATGAATCTTTTTGTTTAAAGATTTGAAAATGGTAATTTGTTTAAACCATTTGAAGAAAGATTTTGGGTAATAAGTTGTGACTTAATTGAAATCCCAATATCCATATGTTTTAAAGTATTGCGCTCATTATTCGGTTTAGCCGGGAGAGGACCTTTGTGTCATATAACCCGTTCCGAATACTGGTACGTCGTATATGGATCGCATTTGAAGACCGGTGGTGAAGACCGGATATTTGCGAAAACGAAAGGACAACTCGTCGAATGTCTCTGCATCGAATGGCCCCGATATAGAGATTTTATCACCCTTTGTGATGGGAAGTCCGGACGGGATCGTGAATACCCGAAAATGCAAGGGCTTCGTAAGAAGTGCCTTCGGTTCTGTTCGAACCCGGAACAGACTTGTATGGTTACATGTCTGACATTACACTTTGAGATATAAAGCTGATTTCTTTCAAATACATTTCTGTTTGGTGGCGGAGAATTTATTGTCTTAGCTTAACACCCTTCTCTGAGACGTACGAGCTCAGAGGTTATGTAGTTGAAATTTATCAGCGATATATCCCAATTTGGTAATGTGGCATGCTGAGTGTTGCTGTGTGATGATCAATGTTTGATCATTTGTGATATGATCTTTTGTTTGATCATTTATCTTTGTGATCATAGGTTGATCATCTGTTGACCCAAAGCGTGGCTTTTTGAAAAAGCGTAGCTTTGTGGACGAGACTTCGTCGAGCCTCACAACCCGGTAATGGTCGAAACAGGAATTGTGCGGCAAGGTTTTCAGGGGTAGCTCCCCTAGGGTATGACCATTCCTTCTGGAAAAGGGTAGTATCATGGTATGGAGCCCAGATACTTACTCATGTGGATACACTTTCTTTATGATGTGTGATGTTGGTTATCGAGCGCTCGGTTAAAGGTCCCAAAGGACCGAGGGTGGCATATCTGAGGTTTCTTTTATCCCTTGGGAAAAGGGGTTGCCGGCCTTGTTTGGCAGAGAACAGTTGGTTCTCGGAACGTCCCGCCAGAGGCGTTTCTTTCGTGGAATAGGAAGTTCCTTAGCCTTACCATTTGTTGGAAATCCAAACAAAACAATACGAGCCCTGTACGGTTTTAGTTGTATTACCTGCCATGGAATGTGGTGGTAACCTGCTATTGAACATGGTAGCTATAGTAGGCATAAGTGCGAAATGTCTATGCTGGCTAAGATTTATATTCTACTTTCGAAATTGTTTTCTACACTATGCACTAGTAATAATATCAAATGATTTGATTTTGCGTAGTAAGCATCTTTGACTATCATAAGAAGAAATCTCCTCCAATTCTGCGTTTGCATTGTGTGTGTGGTGGGAGGTCTTATGGTAGTTTCATTTTCCAAAAGCATTGCGAATTGACTTTAAAATTCTCTGCTATTTGTTTTAAAGATAAACTGTTTTTGTTGCTCACACCAGTCCCATGACTGATCCGGAGTTTATTGTTTCTTTCCTAAACTCTGGATGCTCAAAATTTTTCTACACGAGCAGTCTAGAGTTTGGTTTTTCAGATAGTCAGATTAGTAGGTTATCTGGAGCTAGTTCAGTCTTTGGATCGGACTGCACTTGCTTATCTTGGTGTATCGTTATTGGGAGTTCAAGCTATTTCTGGATTAGTGCTTTGAAGATGGAGATTATCCGCTGCTGATGTTATCGTTTTCTTTTCCGCTGCTATTTGTTGTATCATATCTCTGATGTATATTGATATTCATTGTATCATTCTGTTGTATCAGATATTGTATATCAATGTATTATTCATTTCTTCCGCTGTGTTATTTACTTAACTGTGTTATAAGCTCCGGCGACTCGGATTTGAACGCTCGAATCTACGACATTCGAGTACGATGTAAAGTATGGATGTCGATTTTCGAACGCGAAAATCTGGGACGTTACACTGATGGTGATGTTCAGAGGTGGAGCACGCGCTGGTGGTGGCGGCTAAGGGTGTGGCTGTGGCTACAAATGAAGGTGGTGGAAAATACATGAGTTCGGCAAGGCAATTTCTAGGAGTTTTGCAAATTTTGTGGAGTTTGCATCATAGGATGGTCACGGCCAGTATTGGTCAGAGGAGGAGGAGGTCAGGTCATGGATGGTGATGAGGAGAAAGTGGTATGGTGGTCGGTGAAGGTGGTAAAGGGGTTAGGCCGAGTAATCATATAAAAGAGATCAAGCAAAACATTGGAAAATCAATAGAAAAAAATGAAGAGAAAAAGTAGAAAAGGGAAGAAGCCATTACCAAAAATTTCAGAAATGAATTGGCCGAAAATTGATGATGGAAATGAGAAAGTTTTCACGTGAAAAAGAAAATAAAACTCATGGCTACCATAAAGGAAAAGAACGGCCAAGAAATGAAAGGTCAAGGAAATGAAAAGTCAAAAGTTTTAAAGCTTTTTGTCTCTTAGAATTTCCACTTTATATTTATACAAAACAAACAAAATAAAATCAGTAAATAAAAATAAAAGACAAACAAAATAAAGTGAAAATGAAAATAAACAATTATTCTTAGGAAAAATAAAAAGTAAATAAAGAAAATAGTTTATTATATTGAAACTAGAATTAAAAATAATTGCAAACAAAATACAATTAACTTTGGAAAATTATAACTTTACTTCTAAAATGTTTTAAAAATAAAAATATTTGAAATAAAATTTAATTAAAAATAATTGCAAAAATATTAGGTTGTTACACTCTCCCCCACTCAAACCTTTTTGTCCTCGAAAAGAACGAAACAAGGAAAAATAAGGAAAACAAGATAGAAAAGCAAATAGTACCTGAAACAAACAATTCCGGATTCGAAGCACGAATGCTCTCCTCCGTCTCCCAGGTACAATCTCGATCATCAGTACTCCACTGTACTTTGGCCAGACTAACAGATTTCCTTCTTAGCTGCTTCGTACCTCTGTCGACAATACGAAGTGGCTTCCTCTCGACAGTCAGATTAGGCTCAATATCCAAACTATCCAGAGAAGAAGGCTGAACAATAAGAGATGGGTCATGCAGATAGCGACGAAGATGAGAAACGTGGAATACATTATGCACTCCAGAGAACTTCTCGGGCAAATCTAGACGATAAGCCAAAGAACCAATTCTTTCCACAATGCGGAAAGGACCAATGAACCTAGGAGAAAGCTTCCCTCTACAACCAAATCGAATAACATCCCTTAAGGGAGAGACCTTAAGGAAAACCAAATCACCAATAGCAAACTCTAAACTCCTCCTACGACGATCAGCATACCTCTTCTGCCTATCCTGAGCAATCCTCATCTTCCTCCTAATCTCCTCAACTCTCTTAGAAGCCTCTAAAATCATGTCAGGACTAAGAACCAAACGATTACCGGATTCAATCCAGCAAGATGGAGATCTATAAGGTCGTCCGTAAAGAGCAGCAAACAGAGACATCTTAATGCTAGCCTGAATTCAAAGATAGAAATGAGATAGATAAAAGATTAAGATAAGATTAAAATAGAAGATTGAGATCATACTTGATAACTATTGTTATAGGTGAATTCGACAAGATGGAGATGATCTTCCCAAGATCCTCCATAATCAAGCACACAAGCATGAAGAAGATCTTCTAGAATCTGACTCACTCTTTCCGTTTGACCATCGGTCTGTAGATGGTAAGCAGTGCTCAGATTCAGATGAGTACACAAAGATTCCTAAAAAGCTTTCCAAAACTGTCTAGTAAATATAGGATCACAATCACAAACAATACTGAGAGGAACACCATGGAGATGAACAATCTCCCTCATGTAGATCTTAGACAAGCTAGAAGCAGAACGGGTAGACTTGACCGGAATGAAATGAGCGGACTTGGTCAATCTATCCACAATAACCCAGATACTCTCAATACCCTTCCTAGTCCTCGGTAATCCATCAATGAAATCCATAGAAACTTGTTCCCACTTCCAATTGGGAATCTCAAGAGGCTGCAACAAACCAGGGGTCTTCTGATGATCTGCCTTGACTTGCTGACAAGTCGCACACCTACTAACAAAAATGGAGATATCTCGCCTCATACTTCTCCACCAATACAACTTCTTCATATCCTAATACATCTTGGTCACTCCCGGATGAATAGAAAGTCTGGATCGATGATTTTCCCGAAGTAACTCCTGTCTCAATCCATCAACATTCGGGACACAAATCCTATTATTAATCCTCAAAATACCTCTATCATCGATCTGAGCTCCACTACCATCAAGGCTACTACCACCAACTCTGCTACGAACATTCTCCTTCATCAATCTAAGCATCTCATCCTGCTTAGCCATGATATGATCCAAAAGAGGAGAAGCAACAACCAACTGACACAACATCGCCTTTTGCCGACTCAAAGCATCTGCCACAACATTAGCTTTCCCATGGGTATAGTTGATGTCGAGGTCATAAGAAGCAAGAAACTTTAACCACCTAACTTGTCTCTGATTCAAATAGTTTTGAGTGAAACTATACTTCAAAGACTGATGATCTGTGAAGAGCTCAAACTTAGTACCCAAAAGATGATGCCTCCAAAGCTTTAAAGCAAAAACAACACCAAGCAACTCCAAATCATGAGCAGCATAATTGGCTTCATGGGTCTTCAACTGACGACTAGCATAAGAAATGACCTTCCCATCCTGCATCAGAACAGCTCCCAAACCTTCACGACAAGCATCTGTGTATACCGTTAATCCCTCATTTCCATTTGGAACGGTAAGAACTGGTGCGGAAGTAAGCTTGTGCTTTAACTCACTGAATGCAGCTTTACACTCTTCACTCCAAATAAACTTAGCGTTCTTTCGAGTCAAAGCGGTGAGAGGTGTAGCAATCCGAGAAAAATTCTCAATGAATCTCCGATAATAACCAGCAAGGCCTAGAAAACTACGAATATTAGTTGGAGTCCTAGGAGTTTCCCAATCCTGCACAGAATAGGGATAAATAAGGACAACCGGAAAGATAGAATAAATTGAATGAAACAAGGAAAAAGAGAAGGAAAGAAAGACTTACATTGATCACAGCGATCTTGACTGGATCAACAGAAACTCCATTACTAGAAACAATATGCCCGAGGAATTGAACTTCATCCTTCTAGAAATGGCATTTAGAAAATTTAGCCTTCAATTGATGTTTTCTAAGAGTCTTAAGAACAGATTTCAAATGTGACTCATGCTCTTTCTTGGACTTAGAAAAAACAAGGATACCATCAACAAAGACTAGAACAAATTTATTAAGCACATCATGAAAAACACAATTCATCAAATCAATAAAGAAAGCAGGAGCATTAATCAAACCGAAAGGCATGACTAACCATTCAAAAAACCCATTCTTAGTACAGAAAGTAGTCTTGGGAATACTTTCCTCAGAAACTCTGAGCTGGTGGAAACCTGTGGCAAGATCAAGCTGAGAGAAAACAGTAGCACCATAAAGCTAATCGAACATATCATTGATGAGAGGCATTGGATATCTGTTTTTCATAGTGAGCTTGTTCAGCTCCCTATAATCAACACACATCCGGAGAGAACCTTCGGACTTAGTGGCGAAAACCACCGCTGCTCCCTATTCTGAATAGCTAGGTCAGATCAGACCTTTGGAGGACAAGTCCTCAATTTTCTTTCCCAACTCAACCTTCTCGCGAGGTGCCATTCTTCTAGGAGGAAGAACTATAGGTCGAGCTTCAAGAATAAGATCAATATGGAAATCAATTTCCCGCTTAGGAAGTAAAGCAGTGACTTCACCAAATACATCGGGATAAAGTTTGACCACACGAGTCGACTGAAGATCAACAGGAGAAGAATCCAGAGAGTAGATAAAATTGCCAGCAAAATCATGAGGCATGCGGCACTGAATAATCAAAGGGTCACCCTTATCTCCCACAAGAGACACAATTCGGGATTTGCAAGAGATACGGGCATCATGATTCCTTAACCAATCATCTCCAAGCAATAAATCAAAAGCATCGAAACCCAGAACATAGAAATCTCCAAAAAACCGATAACTAGAGTGAAAGAGTTTCACATGCTTACAAATCCTATTAAGATTTACGGGACCCCAATAGGATTTGAAACACATAAAGGAACAGAAGCATACTCGGGAGAAAGGAGATGCCCAAACTTATCACACAAATCAACACAAATAAAACTATGCGAAGCTCCAGTATCAAATAAAACACGAACATGATGATGAAATAAAGAAAAGGAGCCCTGAAGAGTACCTTGATTATCTCTAGGAGCATGAGCAGGTGCAGGTGAAGAAGTAGAGGTAACAGCAAAAATACCAGATGGTTTGCCCTTCTGATACAAAGGATAATCATTCTGGAAATGACTAGGCTGCAGACAGACATGACAGAGGTTGTTCCTGGCACTCTAAGGTGGAGGAATAGCAACACCAACTGAAGTAGGGCAACTATTAGCATAGTGTCCCTTCTGATCACACTTGAAACAGGTAATGGTAGATAGGTCTATAAGGTGCCTCTGAGTAGGAGAATATGAAGATCCCAAACCTGGATGCTTGAGCCAATTCTTCTTCTGCTGATGGAAATTAGGCTTTCTCTTCTTAGAGTTAGCAGAGGAAGACTGAGATAAAGGAGCACTAGCAACAGCAGGACCCTTAGAAGTAGGGTTCTCATAACGGATAGCCATATCCATAAGCTTGGTGAAAGTGCCATGAATATGAGAAATGAGACGATCATAGAACTCTGCGCGTGCTCCAACTATGAACTTTTCATTCTTCTTAAGCTGGGTATCAATAAGGCGAGGACCAAACTTGGAAAGTTCATTGAACTTCCGCTCATACTCAGAAAAGGACATGGTACCCTGCTTGAGATCCATGAATTCACGATAAAGCTGAGATTTCCCGGCTTCTGGCATCCATTTCACCACAAAAGCCTCCCTGGAAGGAAGATACAGAAACAAAACTTAAGATAGATTCAAAAGAAAGGAAATGGGAACAAAATTCAAGTAACACAAAGGATACCTAAACTGCTCACAGGAAATATCACCCTCGTAGTGTGAGCTGTAACAGACTCCCACCAATCCAAGGTTGACACTTGCAGCTGCCAAGCTATTAATTTATGCTTCTAGGCATCAGAAATCTCGAGACCGGTAAAAATCCTCTCTAAACTCCGTAACCATTTCAGGGCTTCGATAATGCTCTTTGAACCGGTAAACTTGGTACCACCAAGTTGAGAGAATTCCTTACAGAGAACAGTAAACCTAACAGGTGCAGTAGGTTGAGGAGCTGGGGTGATACCACGAACCCTACCTCTGGCATTTCCACGATTCATCCTGAAATACCAAGAATGAATTTTAGGACAAAGGTACAGAGAAGACAAAGATAAGATAAGATAAATTCACTTGGATGAATATCCTAATTAATGAAATTTCTAACAAGGTAGATACGAAAAGAAGGAAGTTTAGAAAAAATTGCTTTTAAAAAAAGAAAGTTTTATATCAAAATAATCTTTGAAAAATCCTTTGAAAAATCATTTTGAAATCATTTTATACTTTGAAAATACGTTCTCTCACAAAGAAATGATTCTGAGGTTGATTCACTCATTCTAGGGTATTTCTACCCTATCTCTAATGAGTTTTTGCTCCATAGGCTAAGGTTTGCCTAAAACTTGGCTCTGATACCAAATGTAACGACCTGCAATTTTGGCCATTCATATCGACAATAATCCACACATGTCAGACTTGAATAATGCAAAATAATAGATTGTAATAAAATTTGGAGCAAATAAAACCAATCACAGAATCACACACAGAATATCAGAATAACTCGCAGCGGAAAATAAAATAAATAGTGGTTCATGAAGCCACTATAATACAAAGTCTCAAAACAGATTCAAAATACATAGTTTGAAAACAAATACAGCAGAAGTCTGAATACATAAGCATAGAAGAAATCCCAAATACATATGTCTCTAATACAAAGCTGACATAGAAATACTGAATGGAAATAGATAGCAACTAGATAAAAGATGATCTCCAGCAGTCCTAGCTCCAGAAGGTGAGATCCAAAGCTGATACTCAGGCTGACCCGAGCGTAAATAAAACACAAACACTCGAGTCAGGACATACATACTTATACAATGTAAACCAACTCAAGTGAACTGTAATAAAATGCATAAGTAACTTAAAGAATGCTTGCGATCGCCCATTCTTTAAGGATCCGTTAAACTATCTACTATGTAGTAATATTTCGCTAATATAATAGTGTCTATAGTAAAATGAACTTACTTTTAAATAGCATTAAGGAGTGACCCAATATTCCCCTTAACACATAATAGTGCCAATAGTCTATACAGTACATGCATACCTCGAGAGGCTACGAGAAGATACTCCATAGGTACGACACAAATAGAAACTCGTAGTAAAGCTCGGTATGGTAGGTGACACGACACAACTAGGCAATGCTAGGGTAGATATACCAATTACGCATCCGGGTTGGTGGAAACGCATAGCAGCCACTACCGGCCACCTCAAGCCACACTCCAAAATCAAAGGGGTACTCCAATAAATCACAAAGTAATAGAATGGTATCGAAGAAGTATGTCCGGTCAGAGGTGCTACCTCATTGGCCCGTCGATCGCTCCTGTTTGAGCCACCTTAAGCCAACTCACGGGAGTCGGGTCTACGTTCATACCACAATAGAATCGTCGCCACCATC
The DNA here is from genome assembly GCA_030737815.1 of Allium fistulosum. Classification (NCBI taxonomy): domain Eukaryota; kingdom Viridiplantae; phylum Streptophyta; class Magnoliopsida; order Asparagales; family Amaryllidaceae; genus Allium; species Allium fistulosum. Next base: position 9,069,951 of record JASFAW010000015.1, read on the forward strand.
CTACTTCATTCTGGAAACTCCACCGCATACACAGTTGTTAAAGTGGTTTTCAGCATCGATAGGAGTATGCCCATATCCGATCCCGGTCTCTTTAACAACCAATCGTTATTATACCCCATGGTTATAAATTTCAAATATAGCCTATATTTCAAATCAAAATACTTCATTTAAACCTTTTAAAAGTGAAGTCATTATACTTACAATCAAATATTCAATTCCCAAAAAAATTAGCCTTTTCTGAGTTCATTCATTCATTTAAATACTTTTAAACATTAAAATTTCAGCTTTCGCAGCCCTTAGAAAAAGGCTGCGGTAAGTTACATTTGAAAACAATTCAATTCATCAAAGACAGCATTTATAAACTACTGTAGTAGTTTAGTTTCATTTGAAAACAATTTAAATTCAGAAAAGACAGCATTTATAAACTGCTGTAGTAGTTCAGGTTCAATTGAAAAATCTCAATTCAGCAAACTGCAGCACTTATCAAGTGCTAGTATAGCTCTTTTATTAGTTTCAGGTTTTAGTTTTAATTCAACAACCACAGCACTTACCAAGTGCTGCAGTAGTCCTTAGTTAATTTTAGCCCTTAGTTCATTTGCATCAACCACAACACTTACAAAATGCTGCAGTATCCTTTACTTCAGATTTTAAGTTAGTTTCAGAAATGATAGCATTTTTGAAGTGCTATTAAGAGAATTTCCAGATTTATACTAAAATTCCAGAAATAATTAAACCTCAATTTTAACCAATTTAACTTATAAAAATCATATTTTTTTCACTTTGAAAATGTACATTTAAATACCCTTTAACTTATGATTTTTATAAAGAAATTTTTTACAATAAAATCAAATTTTTCAATGATTCACTTATTAAATTCAAGTGTACTATTTTTCTTATTCTTTTCACTTTTAACAATTTACCTTTACACTTAATTTTATTTCCATTTCAAAATAAAACTTAATTTCCACTTTTATTTAATTAACTTAAACTTCCATTAAAAATCAAATCACAAATTTCCAAATTAAGTTATGTTTTTAAATCACAATTTTTCCATTCATTTATTTAACATTTTTAATACATAGAAAAATCATTATCACTTTATTAAATCATTTTAAATTCAATTTAATTCAAATTATCATATTTTTACATTTTAAAATACTTAAAAATTTCTAGAATACTACATAAAATAACCACGGGTCTATATAACATTTTCTAGCCTAAGTCAAGTGATACGGATAATATATCATTTCAATCCGTAATTTACAAAGAAAAATCCGGGTTCTATCATTTCAAACCCGTAATCCCAAATTAATAATAATAAAAAATAATCGCTCAGGCCTATCATTTCAGCCCATAATGATTTTTCCCTATTCTAAAGTCCGTTCGGGTATGTTTCATTTCAACCCATAGTGATTCTATTCTACAAGGAACTTGCAGTGTGAGAAACAGAAATAAATAAATAGTATAACAGAATATAACATAGCAGATGATGTGACAAGTTTATAACAGGGTTTAACATCATATAATTTACATCATAAGTAGGTATAACATGATATAATAGTTTCTACACATTCACTTGTTGTCACTTCACAAATTATATAAGTATAAATGTCATGTGTGAATACTCACCTTTTTACGCTGGAGTTAGCAAATCAAACACACAAACAAAAATCTAGAAAGCACGATGGCACGACTTTTGATTTGAGTGGAGAGATAGCCAAGATATTAATTTTGTATACAACAATAAAATAAAGCAATTATAAATATAAATACAATACCAAAATTTATTGGAACAAAAATGGAAACAAAATAAACAAAAGACATAACCAAGCTTTTAAATCGAATTTGCTTGTTCTTAACTCAACATATGCTCGGCCACAACATGTTTTAGGCTCGGCCATGGATGTATATTGGTGAAAAAAGGCTCGGGTTTGGCACATATAGGCACGACTACAAAGGAACGCAAAGGGTTTTGAGTTACAAAAGGGTATAAGGTCAAAAGTCAAGGCCAAAAGAGGCGGGTTTGGTCACCATTTAGGCTCGGCCTATGGGTTAAGTGGCTCGGCCAGGGGCTGCTACAGGTCAGGTGATGGACTGATGGTGATGTTCAGAGGTGGAGCACGCGCTGGTGGTGGTAGCTAAGGGTGTGGCCGTGGCTACAAATGAAGGTGGTGGAAAATACATGAGTTCGGCAAGGCAATTTCTAGGAGTTTTGCAACTTTTGTGGAGTTTGCATCATAGGATGGTCACGGCCAGTATTGGTCAGAGGAGGAGGAGGTCAGGCTGTCGATGGTAATGAGGAGGAAGTGGTGTGGTGGTCGGTGAAGGTGGTGAAGGGGTTAGGCCGAGCAATCATATAGAAGAGATCAAGCAAAACAATGGAAAATCAATAGAAAAAAATGAAGAGAAAAAGTAGAAAAGGGAAGAAGCCATTACCAAAAATTTCAGAAATGAATTGGCTGAAAATTGATGATGGTAATGAGAAAGTTTTCACGTGAAAAAGAAAATAAAACTCACAGCTACCATAAAGGAAAAGAACGGCCAAGAAATGAAAGGTCAAGGAAATGAAAAGTCAAAAGTTTTAAAGCTTTTTGTCTCTTAGAATTTCCACTTTATATTTATACAAAATAAACAAAATAAAATCAGTAAATAAAAATAAAAGACAAACAAAATAAAGTGAAAATGAAAACAAACAATTATTCTTAGGAAAAATAAAAAGTAAATAAAGAAAATAGTTTATTATATTGAAACTAGAATTAAAAATAATTGCAAAAAAATACAATTAACTTTGGAAAACCATAACTTTACTTCTAAAATGTTTTAAAAATAAAAATATTTGAAATAAAATTTAATTAAAAATAATTGCAAAAATATTGGGTTGTTACATGTGTCCTCAAAATTGTCGATGAACTTCCTCATAGTCTCATCTTTATAATAATTAGTGTAAATTTCATTTTCATACCATCTCAAACATTCTGTGCACCCACTTATAATTACATTCTAAAATAACATGTGCCCCATCATGGCTATATCCTTAAAATAATATACCTAGTAATGGCTGAATACTCAAATTGTTATGGCCATCCTCTCGTACTACAACCACATCCATCTTCGATCCTCCAACCTACATCATTAGGTCTCTTCGAAATGACCGCCATCGCACTCGGTCTAAGGTAAAAGGATTGAAACATCATGTGTTCGAGGATCGTCGTTTGCGCATGTGAGCATTCTTATATACCCCAACTTATGAGAAACATCAAAAACTTCAAGCACCAATGATCCCTTAGTAAACATCCACATCAGAACCCATCTTTTTCCAATCTCAAGATCACATTGAAAATTCTAATTCCAATATCCTCTTATAGTGACTCCTTCATCTGGTGATGGGGCTGGCTTACCCAAAATACCAAAAAAGGGATCTGCTAGCGAGGAGAGTTTTAATACATCTTCAAAGTAGAATATTTATCAAAACTTTTTTTTCAAATGAAAACTTCCATCTTTCTTTAAAATAAAAATCCTTTTCTTTATAAAAATACCCCACTATTATATAAAACAGTTTCTCAAAATATTTTCGCCATTCTAAATCAATTAAAACGATTTTGGAGAAAACATAATTTTATTAGAACTTCAGACCATAAACCCCCCTCCCCCCTCCCCAAATAGAAATTTTTTTATTTTAGAAACATTTATGGAAGCTAATAATTGTTTGTATAAAACAAGCACTGAAATGCATGTTTTAAAATTCCTTTGTATAACGAACGTCCTGCTCATTGTCTTGATTCCCCAGTGGTACCCACCAAGTCTTTAGTCACCAAAATTCTCTAATCACTATTACTTCTTCTCTAAGAAACATCTTCACATCTCTTAGTCAATCCAAATATCCAACCTTCCTTAGCTTAGAAAACTATGCTATCCCATTATGACTAAACTAAATATGTCCCTAAACATCCTACTAGTTTCTCTAATGTAAACCCTTATAAAAGTCAATACTAGGTTACTACTTTATCATGAAGTTATAATACACGGTAGACAAACAAACAACAAGTGACAAACAAACTAATTATAGTAAACAAATAATCAACAACAACCAATCAGGCAAAACAAATTATCCAGACAAAGATGGCATAAATGCATAATATTATAAACAAACAAGGTATATAACACAAGCATATAAAAACAATCAATTAATTAAAAGCAATCGAACAAAGTACACAATACATCATAGTACATGAGCATATATAGTTAAAATCTTATTGTGAAACAGCCAACCAACAACATAATACAAGCATAAGAAATTAATTTAAATGAGTATGTCATAAATTAATTAGAAGACGTAGATAAATAAGCAGCTAAATTTTCTTAATTGTGAATAATTTAACAAACAACAATGCAATATAATCAATTCAACTGAAGCAAGCCAACAAAAGCAAAAGGTCGCTATCCCATACATCGAACGGGCAGTCTCTACATCGCATCCCCTCCTTCTCCATAAAAAAGGAATAACTAGACATCCCTATAGCTCTTTAGGGAAGGTCACACATAATTGTCATAAATGTAACATCGTTACATTGGGTGTTGGGAAACAGAACTCATCCTATGCTGTCATCTTACACCCTATGTTATAAAGTCTAGTTCAATAGTTCTCAACGATCTTCAAATCAAGTTTTTTTCTTCGACCAAAACTCTTTACTCAAGAATGCTTTACTTTTCAAACATAATTTTTTTTCAAAGAGTACACATTAAGTGAAAATCCTTACAACCAAATTCAATTTTCAAAATGAAGTTTTCCGAAATCAAATATATTTCTTTGATTAAACTTTCTACTCAATTAAATATTTTACTACATTCTTTACTTAAAAAGATACTTTCCAAATAAAATACTTCCATCAACTATTTTCAAATATTTCAACCAATAACATAACTTCTCAAGTAAAAATATTTCCACTATATTTTCAAATTTCTTCTTTTGAGAAAATAATTCCTTCAAAATAAAATATATTTTTATGGAAATAATCTCATTGTAATAAATCCTCTCTGGCCATATAATATTTATAGTAGAGAATGTTTCAACAAAATATTCTTTTCTTTTAAAATAAGTGTTCTCGCTAAATATTCTCTAACAAACTACAAAAAAACAATTCAAATTCTATACTGTTATCAAAATAGTTTTCTCCTCTTCAAAACATCGTATTAAATAAATATTCCTTAAACCTTACATTATTACTTTAAAACATCCTTTTAACAAAAATATTTCTTTCCAAAATTCCTCTCAACAAAATACTTTTGCAACGAATTCTAAGTCACAATGAGGTTTAAAATTACCCATGTCAAAGGATGTTCCCGAATTAAAGATGGTTTTGACTAAAATGTTCCTATTAAAATATTGAATAAATATTTTAAACTAAATATCCTTATATAAAAATACTTTCAAATAAAATATCTATTAATAAAATTTCTCTTTTTTTCCATATCTAGCGAAACATTTCTAAATCATAATACTATTATAGGAATGCACTCTAAAAGAAGGTTTAAAACAACTAGAGTTTCTCACAGAAATGTTTCTTTGAAAACTAAAATAAACTTCCCTAATTAAAGCACCTTTTTACTAAAAGTACTTTCGAACAAAATATTTTTATTATGTTCACATTTCCTTTTCAAAACTATTTTCATAAAAATATTTATTACCAAATTAAATACTTTATTCTCATCAAAAATTTCAACAAATCACTTCAATATCCAAAAATAACCATTTCCCCCTTTTAAGAAAATATCTTTAAATCAGAAGTACATATTTTAAAAATAAATGAGTTGTTAGTCGTAGAATATTATAGACATGCCGATAGGATTAGAGATAAATGGTAGTACACGAGCTAATTGTTTCAATTATTATTCACTTTAAAAGTAAAAAGTGATTCCATCTTACTAAGGTCAGGTTTCAATTACAATTTAATATATGATGTGTGTCACTTGGGTTAAAACCAACACTTAGTCCATCTTATAAGTGTTCATCCTACCCCATTCCTATTTTATTTATCTTCCATCATTATAAATAAACATTATTTCAGGGTAAGGTAACGGTGTGTAAATTCCCATAATTTTATCATTTTAATTATGAATATTTAATTTATTTCAAATATTTAAATAATTGTTTTTAAAATATAAATAACTTATATTCAAATATGGAGATTATTTAAATATTTGAATTGCGAATTGAGTATTAATTAAATGGATTTAATAGCCTTATTTAACAATTTAATTAATAAATAATATTGGTGAATTCAATTTGTAAATTTATTTATAATAAAAAATGGTTCGGATAAATAATAAGAAAATCAACTTTTATTATAATAACTAGATTTTTATCGACGTATTTTTAATTTAATTTATTTGGTTTTTCTATAGTTTTTAATTTGAAATATATTTGAATTATTGTTTGACGTATTTTAGGGCAAATGATGATATTTTTGAAATTTCAAAGAATTAAATAATCAGTGTATATTATAATTGATTTGTGATCGTGTCACATTTTGGTGCACGATTTATATTTTTATTTCCGTCGATGGTGGTTCGAATGCGAACGGGATATTTGATAATAGAGTACCACAAAAATCTATTTTTAAAACATATTTTAAATCAAATTCAAATTCAAATTCAAATTTTCAACTTGCATTTATGTTGATTTGATTTCAATTTTACATGTTGCTTAAGAATATTATTTAACTTGGGTTTTGGGTTAACTTGTGATTTAAGGAATTGGATTTGATTTTGCTTATATAACTAAATGGATCCAACACTAAGGAAATTTCTCATTTTCATTTCCAACCTTCTTCATTTCACTTCCTATCTCCCTCTCACACTTTATCCCTTGCATTAAAAAAATCAAGAAGGAAAATGGCATCCAAACTTTAAAAATCCAGATCGAAACCCACACTTCACTAGAAATCTTAAAGTTAGATTCCTTGGCTTCATTTAAGTATGAGCTTCAAGCCAATACGCTCCAAATTGTGTGTGGTCATCTGTGTTGGTACTCAATGATAGGGAAGTTAACCTAAGGTTTAGGTTTTTGAGCAATTTAGGTGATGGTTGTCGAGGCAGAGGATGGCGCGGGGTTTTTGACTCAATGGCAGATCGACATAAGGAATTTCAAGGCGAGCGGTGGATTGTTGAGGTCATAACCTAGTGTGGTTGACTGGAGGTTCCCATCGATTTCTTTTTAACTTGGTCAGTCAGGCTGGGTGAAATGGGAATGGATGCGGAGGGATTTTGTAGTGGAGTTGAACAACGAAGTCCGTTTGTGATATCGTCGAGTGAAGAGGTGGCAAGGGTGGTTGGCTGTGCATGGTTTTGGGTATATCTCTGTGTGTATATCGGAGTTTGGGAGGGAAATAATTATCTTATTGGGGAAGATGATTAATAGGGTAATTAAAAGATAATTATGAAATTAGTGATTAAATATATATTTAAATTTTCAAAAACTTATATATTAAAAACTTGCTAATACAAGGTCTGATCTTGATGAAACTTTTTGCGTTGCGCTTATAATGGTGAAGGCTAGGCGATGAAATTGATTTCGTGGAATTTGAAGCTAAGTTGAATTTCGGGCCAAAATCGAACGTCGTTCGATTTTAGACCAAACCGGAACGCGAAAGCATCCAATGGAATTTTGGTGAGTTTACTCAATTTAAAATAAAATATGTATTATCTGTGATGCTATAAATTACTGTTGAATGTTTAGATATTAGTTTGGATTGTTGTTTGATTGATTGTTTGGTTGGATTCTCATTTTGGAAAACGGATGACTTATTAACTAACTTGCAGGTAACCCTTATGATTATATACTATCATAACCATTGTTTTGCAGGTGACATTTGTAGAGAAACCCTATAGGGTTTCTCGCCTATATAAATTTTATATACATCCTTATGCTGCTTATATTGATGTTTAGTTCAAATTAATTGTGATGTTCTATTTAAATTATTTAAGTGTCACTACAGCGATTTTCGCTATACCTACATTTATTGAATATCATCTCCCTAAAACCTTTGTGTATGTTGTCTTGAGCTTATATTTTCATAAAATAGATATTTAAATTCATTAATCATTTTGATTAATGATATTTAAATTAATAAATCTTTTTAATTAATGATGTTTAAAATTTATCAGCTCATTTTTGCTATTGATGTTTAAATCTAATTAATCATTTTAATTAATGATATTTGAATTCAATTAATCATTTTAAGTAATGGTGTTTTAAGTTAATAAATCATTTTAACTAAAGATGTTTAAATTTAATCGATCATTTTAACTAACAATATTTGAAACTAATAAATCATTTTATTTAATGATATTTGTATTTAATTAACCATTTTAATTATTGATATTTGAAATTTACTTAATCATTTTATTAATGATATTTGAATTTAATTAATCCACCTAGTTAATGATATTTGGATTTAATTAATGATTTCAATAAATGATGTTTGAATTTAATTAATCATTTTAACTAATGATATTTGAAGTTAATTAATTGATTTACTAAAGGTATTTTAAAGTAAATTAACTGATTTAACAAAAGTGTTTTATAGTAAATTAACCGATTTAATAAAAGTGTTTTAAAGTGAATTAACTGATTTTGGATTTTAAAGTTAATTAACCGATTTAATAAAGGTTTAAAGTTAATTTACTGATTAAATGAATGTGTTTTAGTGATAATTAACTATTTTAATATAGATAACTGATTGGTTCATTATAAGAGATTATAAATTTGATTAATTATCTTTCGGGATAATTTATATTGTTTTTAAACTACAAAAGATTATAAATGTGATTAATTATCTTTAGGGATAATTAATGTTGGTTTAAATTTATAAAAGTTTTAAATTTGATTTATTTTCTTTAGAAAAATTAATGTGGGTTTAAAAGTTATAAAAATGTTATATATATTATCCTTAAAGATGATTAACATTTGAATTAAAATTTATAAAAGTGATTTAATTGATTTATTATCTTTTGGGATAATAAATATTGTTTTAAATTTATAAATGATAGTTCATAAATGAGAAAATCCTTTAAAAAGGTATTGTTCAAAAAAAAAGCGGAGTGTAAATTGTTTTGGGTTTATAGTAAACAATGTGTTAATGACATTTGTTTTCGACCCTTGTTTTAATACACTTACTAACATAGTTTGCTCCTTTTAAAAGAGTATTTTTAAAATGTTTTTACCAATACTGTAATGTGAAAATCAAGCATAAGTGTGAATTAAATGTTTGAAAGTTTGATTCATTTATTAGTGGTAAGTGTATGCGATTTAATTCTCGAACACATATCACTTTGTTATTTTCGATAGTTGATTTATCGACTATCAATTTTGATTATGCTATCTTCTTTGTATTTCGTCTATTCAAGACGATGTGTTGCTCTTTTGAGCTTTGATATCCATTGTCGAAAAATGACTAAATCTAAAGCATTAGTGGAAGCCAAGCTATGCGGGTTTGCTCCTATTAGGGTATTTTCATATCTACTCTAGATTGGATTCGGTTTGCACATTAAGATGCGAAATACTCAAATTCTCGGTAACCGTTGGCGGAGTCCATCTTGAACGTGTCCAAGAGCCATCGTGGTTCTCAAGTATATTTCTAGAGGTATACTTCTAACTTCTAGTAAGAGGGGTGCACCCTCCTAGTCATTGTTGGAAAAACTTCTCTTTTCCTTGTTATTAATTCAAACCTTTGAATTGTTCCCTTAATCGCATTGAGAACTGCCTTGTGCTCTTCTCAGTGTTTAATAATTTGTGTCCATTCTTTCAAGTTTTGGACTTTTATCTTGTTTGTCCATTCTTTCCAGTTTGGATTTTGTTCAGATTATTTCCATTTTTTAAGTCTAGATTTTGATATTATTTATGTCCATTCCTTAAGTACATGATTTGTTCTTACTGGTACCCATCTTTTATATTTGGATTTGTTTCCTGTCGTTTATTTCCACTCTTTCCTTTATAGTTATTGTTCTTATGAGATAAAAACCTGTTCCGCATTTAGCGGTATGGTCATAGAATTTTTATATGTTCATCTTATTACTTGAGATTTCTCACGTTGGTTTTCCAGACTGATCCGAGTGTTATTTTATTATATTGCTCAGGTTAGACCGAGTATTTTCCTAAGTTGGCTTTGTGATATGGAGTTCTTGGAGAAGAGTTGGATGTTCACCTATTGTAGTGTTTTATTTTCCACTGTATCATATGTTATTCATATCAGCAATTGTAAGGTTAGGATTTTATAACTCTCCAGCTGAGAAGGTTTGTTTTTTAACTCTGATGTATCATGTATGTTCGAGTGACCATTTACAAGGTCTTTATTATATTATGTTGTCGTTTCCGCTATAGGATTCTATTACTCTATTCTTTCTTTCTTTCCTTTTTATTTTACCATAACAAACTGCCTTTCCGGCGGTTGGATGTTCGGCATTTGAATACCGTGGATGTACGGTTGTCGAAAAGGCAGGTCGTTACATTTTGGTATCAGAGCTGAAAGTTAAACGAGAACCTTAGTTTGGTAGGGTATGACTCATTCGAGATAGGGTAAGGGACACTCTAGAATGAGTTTGAGAGTATTATATATATATATATATATATGAGAGTGTATTTGTTATTACTATAAAAACTTGTTGTGTTAATCAGTCTATTAAGTTGTTTATTAATTTCGGTCAAGACATGGAACGCCATGGTGTCGATAAGGGTTTCTAAACATTTGAACAAGAAAACTGACACGATATTGATTTTTGAAAATTTAGCAAATGAAATATTTTACCTAGGATTATATATTTTATATATACAAAGAACTAATTTTCAAAATTTATATAGTTATTTAGGTGGTGTTTGTTTGGTAGTGATAATATTTATTATTATCATTATTGTTTAATTTGTCGTGCTTGGATAGTTTAGGAGCATTGACTATTGTTTGTTGATTGTTAAATTATGCTCAACATATTTAGGAGAATTTATCACATTGATTTAAAAACGAACCCCTTGTGAATTAAGTTCCACAATTTGGTAATAAGGCGTTCAGAGAAAATTTTAAGTTATTAGTCATCTTTTAATAATGTTAAGTTAAAAGCAACCTTTTAATAAAAGTGTTTAATATAATCTAAATGGGAAGGGAAGATATTTAGAGTATAAATATTCGAATTTTTTTAATTATAATAAAGTGGAATTATTATAATATGAGATAATTTTATATAAAGCCAATTTTATATAAATTTAGTTTATAAAATATGTTTTAAAAAATAGTTTATTATAATAAAGGGAAGTTATATAATATTAGATGGTTTTAAAGGTACATTTTATATACATTTTATACGAGTATTTTATATGATTAAAAAGAGTTTTGGAGAATTTTAAACCTAGTATTGCTTGAATTGATTTCAAAAAGATTTCGAGAAAAGTAATGGTAAATTACTTGGAAATGTTTATGGGAATAAATATTTCAAAGTGAAATTATATAAGTATAATTTATAAATAGAGTTTATAATAAAATGGGATTTGAGCAGAGAATTTGAGAACTAAAATCCTAATTTTTTTAAAGTTGTTTTCAAAGTTTTAAGGGAAATAATAATAGTATTATTTAAAAGTATTTGTGTATAAAAATATTTTAAAAAGGATTTTAAAAGAGATAAGAAAGCACTCAACTCACTTCCATCGCTGGAAAATATTTCTGATAATGACTACAGCATCCTTGGCGTTCATTTTTGAGTTTCTAAGTGGGGAAAATGCTACCATAGTGATTTGCTATAGGTTGTTTTGGTAAAACAAATTTTGTTTTATACTCCAAAGTATGATTTGATATACAAAAGGGAGATATGTATATTATTATTATTTAAAAAATAGTTTGAAATAAAATCCTGGGTATTTAGTTCTTAAGTTACTATAAAGGAAATTTATTTAAAATAAAAAGGTATTTTGATAAACAATCTGACGAATAAATTTTTTTAACTTTTGAATATATATATATATATAATAATTTAACACAATATTAAATGTGTTAAATTGGATAGGAACGTTTTGGTAAACATTGTTTTATTAAAACCATAAACATTTAAGTAGTGTAAACTATTTGTTGTTTTCTTGGGTCAACCCATAAAAATCTTTCATTTTAATGCTCTAAGGTAAAGAGATCGATAGGTTAACTAGGTTTTTAAAGACCCATAATTCGATTAGGCCTCCATCTGAATTTTGAAAAGTAAAATAAAAATTTGTGTCTGTATGCACTCTTAGGATATAGAGGAAATAAAGTGGCATAAAATTTATTTAATGTTTTATAAACTAATGACTTCATAAAATATTTTAAAACTTAGGTGGGAATTTATGAAATAATCCATAAATAATTTTAACATTGAATAGAATATTAAATGAAAAACATAAGTGATTTAGAAAAGAGTTTGGTGTAGTTAAGAAATGTAACGAACCGAGTTTTTCGACCCTTGAAAATCGACACTAATATGTCCATTGTATCACATGTCAAACATTCAAGTGCCGGAAACACCGTTCATTAAAAGAAAGGAAAGAAGATAGAAGATATAAGAAACTAAAAGAAAACACAGAATCTCACAGTGCAATGGAATAAAATATATTAATCAACATAATTCTTTACAAAGTCATTTCAAATATGATACATCAGAGTTACACTAATACAATTTCTAACCTAGGACAGTTATAACAACCTGTCCTTATACATCAAATATAAAGTATATAGTATACAGCGGAAACAATATAATAACTAGCTATCGATGAAGCCTCCTGCTCCGAGCTCCTCCAAAATGCATTTGTGGAAAAACCTGAACTACTTGGCTGCTCATAAAAATTTGAGCACCTAAGAGTTTTTGGGAAAGAAAATAAAACTCCGGGTCAGACATGGGTCTGGTGTGAGTAAACTAAAACAAATTTATTATTACATTTCAAACCTTTGAAAAATCAAAGGTATCTCGTAAGACCACACCGCATATAAACATGGACGAGCTTTTACCTTACGATAACCAAAACACTTTTATACACAATCCAGTGATATTATATTAATGTCTAAAGTACAAATACTTATTAATCTTAGCCGAAATTGTTACATTAATTAAATTCCAGCATACTAGGCTTTACAATCAAAACCGTAAAGGCAGGTATTGGAAAATGGATTCCATACTATGACCAGGTAAGGAACTACCTCCGATGGGTACATCTCTAGAACAATGCACTCGGGTCTGACAAGAACATCTTGTAACTTGCCATGCAGAACCGGCCTACCGCTTGACTAGTAGTACCGAATATGTAATCATCCCGGTCTTCCAACCTTAATCGAGATCTCTCATGCACAAGCAAATCCATTAAAATAGGGTAATCTAGAAAGATGATGACATACCCTAATGGGAGCGACCCACTTAGCCCTGCTGCATGCCGTGTTTTAGTCATTTCCCGGTTGATGAGGCTTGAGGCTACGTTTTGCCTTTTTGAATAGCCATCCCACTTGGAATGCTAATACTGCCTTCCAGGCATCAATGTAATGCTAGCATTCATCCATACAAATTGTCTAGGATAAGGACAAACCAAAGGCACTACTTCTACTACATCCATTTTGGAATCACCATAAGAACTAGTAGCAAGCAGCCCTTGCACTTCAAAGCTCCATCTTTGATTCCATATTCTTCAAGATGTCTTCAGTTCGAAACGCTTGAGTTGGATCAAAGTGGTTTTTGGATAACAGATCTGATCCCGGTCTCATCGAAACAACTTTCAATAATTTTCGATAAACTCAGCCCTAGTTCTCTAGGAAATAAGCAAATAAAAGATAAGAGCAGAGTTCACCTCCTAACCGTTAGTGGACGGATTTCCTTATCATTTATCCTAGAAGAACGAAACGAATTTATACATACAGTATAGCACCACCGACGGTAACTGTACCATATAATTTCCGTGTTTCTCCTAGATATTTCCAAAGTTACGTTTTGGTCCAGTTTTGATGGTTAGTTATTTAACTATCAAATAAACAAACAATCAAACATTGATTCAATTCCATATAGGATCCTCTAAGCCTTTATTAATTAATCTTTAATTAATAAAATCACTTTATAAAACTTTATCAAAGGATCTTTTCTAAAACACTTTTTCCAAACCACTTACATCCCTTTTACTTGGAAAACAATACAAACATTTATCAAAAACATTTGGAAAATTCTCTCTTCTCACATTCCATATTAAATGGCCAAACCATTCCCTTTCAAAACATCACTTACTATAAAACTCGTTCACTTTATAAAACCCATTCACTTATTCCTTAAAAAAATTCCTTTATAAGTTCACTTCACATTTCAAACCTCTTTACAAATTTTCAAACTTGATTTAAAACGTGTTTCAAAAATATCTAAAATGATTTATAAAATCTCTATCTATTTTTAAAATTATTTAAAATCTTCCTTCATAATTCCTTTATAGAATCTCCTTTATAAAATATCATTTTCAAGATACCATTTGTAAATCACTTTAGGTAAAACCTTTTATTTAATAAACCCATTTTTAAAAGCAAGATATTATTTAAAAATAACTTTATAAAATAATGATAAAATTTAAAAATCATTTATAACCTTTAAACCAAAATTGATTAAATAAAAAAGCTAATTCAAAAACATACTTTAGTAATTCGAAAAGAGGCTTAGCAATCCCAATGTTACTAATTTAAGTTACCATTCAGTTTCCATTCCAATTCACTTAACAGTTATTTACATAGATCAACATATATGTAAATACACTCATATCTAAATCAAGGAATAAAATGTCAATATGAACTAACTAGCATATACATATCCAAATAACATAATAGCAGGGTGGTGATTTGTCTTGCTAAACAGATGTCCAATCAATTCAACCAATTCATAGCAGAACGGTGATTTATTCTGCTAACACATTTCCACACAAACAAACAAACAATCAAACAAATAATTTATAGCAGAATGGGGATTTATTCTGCTAACACATGTCCAAACAACCCAATAATCTACATTATAACTCATCCACAGTTATATGGTTTCTTAATTGTATCAATACTTGAATCACTTGTATTCAAAACCATCTTCGAAAAAGAAGTACATTTGAACCATTTTACTTTTGAAAACCATAGATTTAAAACTTTTAAACCCTTTTAAAAATTATTAATCAAAAGTTACATCTTTATTTAAATCATAATTAATTTTAATTGAATCTTAACTTAATTTAATTAAATAGTTAAACAATAATTAACTATTAATTAAACCCAAATTAATCCTTTATTAATTATTTAATAATTAATTAAACCTTCATTAAATGTTAATTAATATCAATTAATTAATTAAATGATATTTAATTAAACTTAAACAATAAAATAAACCTATAATAAATAATTTATTATAAATTAAATCTTTAATCAAATAATAAAACCCTTGATTAATAATTAATCCTATATTTAATTAATGATATATTAAATATAAATAATTTACTTAACCCATACTTAATTAACTTAATTAATAATTATTTAAAATAAATCCTAACTTTAAAATATAATTAATTAAGAACTAATCTTTATTTAATTAAAGTTAATATACCTTGTTAACATTTAATTAATTATAAATTACTAAAACCTAATTAATTAACAATTAATTATTAAATCCTTAATTAACTTTTAAAAACATTATTATTTAGTTTATAAAATATTCACAAAATAATTTGAAGTATAAAAACCAAACTTTGCAAAAATCGAAATTTTAAGCGGACTGCATCCATAGTGACTATCGCTATGGATATCTGTAAGCTTTAACTTGTTTCTATCCTTCTTTTGAAAACTTTACCATAAAGCTCACTAACTTTCTAAAAACAAAAAATAAGTATTTAAAACTAAAACAAGTTTAAATCTAACCAAATATTCGATTTTTAAAAACTAAAACCATAACTTTCTTAAACAAGATTCCAAATTCTCCAATACCCTACAAAGGTACCAACTTCTTCTTAGCTTATACCTTACATACCCAAGTCCATACACAACCATAACATCCAGGATAACATCATGCCACAAACATAAGCAAGATCTAATCTTTAACCATTTAGACTTCACATTCAAGTCTAATGTCCTTACATATCCAAGCAACAAGTATGTGCGTGTGTGTGTGTCTATATATATAACCATCACATGATAAATTAACCAATACAAACCATCACATCACAATATATTAACTAACATAAAAGTAAAAACTTTCCCCAATTCATAGTTTACTCACCGGTAATCCTTTGAAAACTTGACACACTTTGAAATTCGGGAATCTTGGAAAACCACAAACTCTACTCAAAAATAGGTCAAATTCTAGTCTACTTTTGGACCTTTTTCTCTCGGACTTTGGTAAAGTTGTCAAAAGGAAAGTTTTAGATAATTCTTTCCACTATCATTTCAAAATAATAATTACTCAAAAAGGTTAATTTTTGAGGAAGTTATTGCCAACACAGTGAGCGGTATTTTCGGAGATAAAAATCTAGGTTCAAAAACACTCTTGCAAAAAAATGAATTTTTGGAGCATCTAACTCGAAATAAGAAAAAGTGGTAAACAACAAAGTTTTAGCCGCTAGAAATATACATGGTTTGAAAAAAGAAAATCTAGCTTTGGAGAAGTATGGAGGAAGTTATGACCGAATTAAGTTGGAGGAAACAGGGAAAGAAAAAGTTTAAAACTAAGTTTTTTAAAACTTTTAAAAAGAATAAAAATTCAAATTTAAATTCTTTAGAATTCTAAAGGGAAGCCATGGAAGTGGAATATGAAGAAGATGGAAGCTTGGAGGAGTTTGAAAATGAAAGTATGAAATGGGAAAAATATAAAAAGAAATTTAGGACTATGTGCCACGATACCACCCTCCACCTCACTATGTACCTCATGCCACCCTTACGTCCCCCTCCCCGTCACATCAAAGGCAACATGTATTTATGACTTGTACTTTTTGTTTGCTAATGACATGACATGTTATGGAAAATTTCCATTTTACCGTTTTAAACTTAATTAAATTTTCAGTAAATGTCATATTAAAATCTTAATAAACTTAAGTATGTATTTATATATCAAAATATACACAAATCTATTTGTAAATGTGTATATACATTGACTCAAATGTGCACAACGTTTTCTGATAACTTTTAAACATCTAAAAGTCTAAAATTCGGAAAACGATTTCTGGTCACATTTTCGATTTTTCTTCGAACTGTATATTTTTGTAAACAAATTTTGAAAACTATTTTACCATCATTACTTATCATATAAAAGAGTTTTATTTTCATTATAAAACTTATATATTGAATATTTAAAATTAATTAAATATTCATAAATTAATGTAGTGAAATTCCGGGTCGTTACAAGAAACCAATAATTTAGAGGGTTATTTTCAATTTTGTCCGAGTGAGCTTGGATAATCTTCTAAGCAATAACTAAAGGCCGATGAGAAAAATGTTAGGCTTATATAATTATCTTTATTTTTAGGCAATCAAGAAAGTTTTGAACCTAAGCTAGGATTTGTTTGTTAGTTGTTTAACATTTTAAAAACTGTGTTAAGTGTTAGTTTATTCCTATATGGAATTTGATTTGATCAGTGTTTTAAATCTCGGATTTTGGCCAATATCTCGGGAAAATATCTCGGCTATCTCGGGCGATATTTAAAACACTTATAACTAAATAGGCTGCCAAATCTCGGATTTTGGCTGATATCTCGGATTTTTCATCTCGGCCATCTCGGGGAGATTTAAAAGCCTGGATTTGATTGCTTGGTTGTGTGATCTTATATACCATAGTTTATAAAGTTAAAATCTATAAACCAAGGTTTTTGAATCATTGCTTATTAGTACTTAAATCCTGGTACTTTTGAAAAAGTAATTTAGAGAGAGAATTTTTGAAAGAATAATAAAAATATTATTCTGAAAAATATATTTGATTAAGTGTTATTATATCAAATGTTTGAAAAGAATATTTTTGAAATGGTTTTTCAAATGTTTTTTCATGACTAAGATTGGGTAATTGGGGGTTTTCCGATTTGGAAAACTCGCCAACTATATTTATTTACTCCAGCTATTGTTTTAGGAGGAACCGAAATACCATTAGATGCTCCATGTTGTTTGATTCTAGAGTTATACCATGCTTCGGTAGTAGTAGCCCCTCCTTGTCATTAATGATTTTGGTTTTGATACATTTCTTTTTAGAGGAATTTGAAAATATATTGAATATAAAATTCAGGTATTTAGTTCTAAATTTATCTTTTTAAAATGGTGGGTGCATAACATTTATTACATAATATTCACTATGTTTTGTTGCATATGCTTGTTATGTTGCTTTTGGTTTCATGTAACTTTATTCATTAGAGTTGCATGTAGATTTATATCATGCTAGTTTTTGCATGTAGAGTTGCCTCATTATTATTATTAGTTGCATCATATTCCCTGATTATGTATGGTTGTTGTATTGTTTATGTTGCATGTGCTTATGATAGTAATGATATAAATTTTCCATAAGGAAAATATAACTAATCGGGTTACTGAAAGCCAAGTAAGTAATTTGATTCTTGGGTTGGGATATTACTTTTTCCACTCCGTAATAATTTCGGAGACGAAATTCTTTTAAGAGGGAAGAATGTAACATCTCATAATTTTATCGTTTTAATTATGAATATTTAATTAATTTTAAATATTTAAATAATTATTTTCTAAAATATAAATAACTTATATTCAAATATGGAGATTATTTAAATGTTTTAATTGTGAATTGAATATTAATTAAATGGATTTAATAGTCTTATTTAACACTTTTAATTAATAAATAATATTGATATATGCTACCATACATTCGTAATCATCATGGAGTACCATATGTCAAAGTACTAATGAGTGTCTAAATATCTACATTTATGATATCTACGTCATGTGATATCCCTAGGGTGATAAACAACCAAAGGAAAACATAACATGCATCATTCATCCTTTCATTCACTCACTCAGTGTGTTGGATATATGATACTCGTATAACATCCCCGTATAGTCAAGGACTACTCAATATCATGATTTCACGGTACTCGAATCCATGCCACTTGGTAGCCAAAAACTAGACTGCACCTCCATTGACGGCCCAAGGTAAACGAATCGAAACATCGTGTGATCCGGGGCTCCCCATATGCCCAAGTGATCGTCCTCACATACCCAAGCTTCACAAGTACACGTGAAACCTACAAGTATAAACGATCCCTTTACACACATCATCCACAGAAAAGCATATCTGGCACTGTTCTTAACACTCCTATTTAAAGTTATCGCGGTTTGGAATGATTCTCGACAATCATCACTAGTCATAGAATATCATCGTTTGTCTTGTAACCTTCCTCCAGTAGTTCCTTCCATCCAATTCGTAGCCCTCTACTTGACATCTTGAAGTACAACCATCCATCATCGAAGCCTCTACTTCCTATTATGGTCAAATTTTCCACAGTCTTCGAACAAGCTTAAACTATCAAATTAGATGAGCAAACGACGAAGAAATGACCCAAGGACTTGGGTCTTAAGAAGGAAAAACAAAGGAATATCAAGAAATGAGCAAAAAAAGTTGACTTGGGTATTTCAACTCGACATTTAGGGGACGATATCGAGCTAACTCGAGTCGGAGATGTTTGTACCAAAAATTGGCATAACAGTCGTCGGGTGTAATTGAAGAGATTAGATGAAGAAGTAAAATGAAAAATGAGGCTAACCTAACAATCCCACCAAGAAAAGTAACATAAAGAAAACAATAATTTATAGTGGTTCGGCGTTATTGCCTACATCCACTTTGAAGGTTTTGACGTTTATCGCTGATTAGAAACTGAATTACAACAGTACAACAGCTAACACTCGAATTACAATGGAGTTTCACTCAAGCAGCAGCATCAAAGTCTCTTTTTAGTTGCAATGGAGGTGCTATTTATAGGTGTGGAGCTGGACATATCTGCCTTAGATCTCGGAATACCCTTTCTCAGGCCGAGGTGGGCACACACGATCGATCAAGAGTCATTTGGGATCGATCCTTGATCGATCCATCATCACTTCATATTGATCAGAAATTGCTTCAATCAAGCTGTGATCGATCATGAAGGTTGCTGAGGTGTTGTTCAACTTGCTGTGAAAATCTCATTGCATTTGGAGTTGTGGTTGTGGAGTTATTGATCGATCAAGGTTGCAAATATGGAGAGGCTAAATCCCTCGTATTGATACCTCTATATCGATCCTTTCACATTGATGACATGGCATGCACTTTTTGTGGAAATCTATGATTTGTGGATAATGGAGAGACCGCTTCCTTAAGGTTGATTGCTTCTTTCGGAGCTTCAGATATGTGGCTTGCTTCGTTCGTATCCATCCACCACTTCCTTTTCGTGTCGATGCCTTGCTTCCACCTTCGTATCAATCATAGGCTCTTCCCTTCGTATCGATCAAGTGGGTGATCTATACGAAAAGTGCAGTTGCTAGCTAAGTGAAGTGTGATCGATCTGGAAGGTGTCGAAGTCCATCAATATGAGCTTAAATCATATGGACACGAATGATCGATGCCGAGTGCTTGAGTTACGCTCATTTGTATTGATGCTGATCGATAAGAGATGATGGATACGAGATTGGCATGTTTCCCATGGATCTTGATCATTCCATAGCTTGAGCATATGCACTCCGATTAACCTGAAATTTAGAATGTTGCTTTGCATAGCTATTTTTGTCATGTCATGTTGATTGTGGCCCAATCCGGACTCGGACCAAGTTTACCAATATCCATCGTAAACTTGCAGATAATTTATCTCTAGAGTGGATTGTCTTCAATCTCTAGTCAAGTCCTTGGTATCATGACCTTGCCAAAAGGTGGGATAACATTTGCCCCCCCAAAGCACGTCATGTGTGAACATGACGTGCTTTGAAGAGTTGCCATCTTTATTCTAAAAAGACTTTATCTGATTCGCAAAATAGTCATTGTCCCTTCGTCTAGAGATGTAATTTTCAATAGACACGACTCCTGGTCGATTTCCAGTAGTATAAATGTTGAGTTGTAGACTGCCAATGATCACACAGTCTTTGTTGTAGTTGAAGGTCAAGTGTTAGCAATTCGTTGTTATTGTTCTAGTTGTCACTAGGTGAGCCTTCAATTCCTGTTAAATTCAAAATTCAAATGTTAGTAGAGCATGCAGGTACATGTATATATTTGGACCTAACTATCATTCATGCTTGCACGTTAACGGGTCGTTGTAAAGTTTTTTTTTAATAAAAAAGGATTTTTGTAAAAAAGGTTCTTTCCATCAATTGATGGTTCTTTTTGGATCAAGTTTCATATTGATTCTCTGCCGGATCGATGTGAAATTCGAGTTATAACAACGATCGATGGTTGTTTTGATGCCTCTCTTCATATCAATCCTCTCCTGGATCGATATAGGGTGCATTTGAGTGGATTCATATCAATGGTGATTGATATGAGATGAAGTCGCTAAGGGCATGTTCCATAATGATGGATATAGATTAGTTTGAATCATTGTACAAATGTGTTCTTCGTATCGATGGATACGAGAGTTACAAGCACAAACGTATTGGAACGCTTTGTATCGATGGATACGAGATACAGGGATTCAAATGCATTTTGTATCGATGGATACGAACGATACAAACACAAGTACATGGTGCATGTCGATGGGCTTTTGACCGATTCAATTGGTGAGAAAAACTGGGATACGAATCATTTTTTATGTTGGATATGAAGAGAGTATAAATACTTTTTTGTACTTAGCATATTTTTTTACCTTGCTATTTCGTACCGATCAGAGAAAAGGAAAAAAGAAAAAGAAAAGAATTGTTCTTCATCTCCAACCATAACCTGATTACCCAATTCAAATCCCCTTAAACCTTAGGTAAATCACTAATTGAATCATGCTTATAATGGTAAGATTCGATTTGCGTGCCCCCTCGTTCATCATAATCGCCGTCTCCGGAGTCGTTGTCGCCGGAGGGCAGCTGAGGTGGAGTGGAGAACGTTGCTAATGGCGATTTGGAGATTTGGAGAAGAAGGAGGATGGCTGGAGAGGTAAAAAGGATACAGAGTCACTAACTCTGGATCTGACTAATTGAGGTTGTGATCTCGCATCGATGCGAGGGGATGGTCATGGAATCGATCTGGATGTATGAAGTTTTAGAGATAGCGGATGTGATGGAATTGTCATAGATCGATTCACTAGTTTGCATATGCGATCGATGCGAAAAAGTGTGTTGATGGATGAGGTGGAAAGCGGTTTCCATGATCGAGGAGAAAAGTAGGCATTTGGAAACGATGTGGAAGGAAGAGTTAGATGATCGATCCGAGGTGAAGCAACTCGTATCGATATGGGGTGAGGCGCTTTCTGATCGATCCGAAGCCATAGCTCATGGATCGATACGAATGCGTCGTTTTCTGGACCGACCAGGTATTGCCATAGGGAATAGATCGATACGAGGCGATCGATACGGAGTGATCGATACGAAGCGATCGATCAATACGAACTGGTGATCGGTCTGACTGTTTTGATCGATACAAATGTTAGCTTTAGGGGAACGATTCAGAATGAATTATGATGGATACGAATTTCATGAATTTTTCATACTTGAACACTTGACTCCGACGAGCTTTAGCCTTGCATATTTGGACTCAACCGTAGAACTGCATATATGACTGTCCTTCAAAGCTCGTCGATGGATTGTAACTTGTTAAACATAATAAGGTTTAACATGGATCGTTCTCCGAAGGGAGAATCGCACGGTTTAGGCGGTCAACAATGATGGTCGCTTCGGTTGAATCTCGAAGTCTCGTCTCTTTAGCATCTCTTAACCTTGTAGAATTTTTAGAGTACTGTGCAACACTTCACTACACAACACGATCACTCACTTTGCACTGGGGGATTGGGTTTTTTACCATCTAATAGTGGTTTTTACTGAGTTCAATAGCTATGGATCCTGGAAGCTCAGAACAGCAAGAATCTCAAAGTCCTCCATTCTCCAGAATATATAGGCTGGACGTCTCGGCTGATATAGTGAATCCTGCTCCGGATGAACTGCCGGATGCAGTGGTGATAATGAATCCAATAGATCCTGTCCAGTCCAAGATTACAGAATAAGTGCTAGGTAGAATTTGACTTAGGCATGGGTTGTCTTTTGAAGATGTCCGGCTACCAGGACTAGAGGATAAAGCACACTATCCCCCGGAGGGATTCACCGCATGCAACAGATTTATGTGCTGGGCTGGGACAATGCCCCATTTAACCAATTCATTAGGGACGTGCTGTTTTATTTGAGGATCGCGCCCTCTCAG
Source organism: Allium fistulosum (assembly GCA_030737815.1). Taxonomy (NCBI): domain Eukaryota; kingdom Viridiplantae; phylum Streptophyta; class Magnoliopsida; order Asparagales; family Amaryllidaceae; genus Allium; species Allium fistulosum. The sequence continues at coordinate 9,093,318 of JASFAW010000015.1, forward strand.
CTTCATCTGAATGGATACGCGCTACTTAACAACTTGTATATAATATTTATGGAACATCTTCTTCGTCCCCCGACCGTCGACGAGATCATATGTTTATTCAATGTGAAGAGTCGGGCGGATAATCCATCATTCACCTTCCTGGAGGCTGTTAGGAACTTCCAAGTGGTGGCCGGCACATAGAGCAAGTTGAGCTACTTCAAAACGGAGTGGTTCTATGTGAGATGCCCATCAGGATTTTCTAGGCGATGGCTGGCCAGACGTAAGTGCTATTACTTGTTTCGTTATTTAACCATAACCGGATAATATAGATCGATGCTGAATACATTGCTATGTTTCTTCTATAGCTTCTATTCCACGGCCCGAAGGAGCGCAATATAAAGAGATAATTAGAACACTCCAGGCGGTGCCTGTTGAGCTAAGAGAGATAGATGAAGTTCTCACCGACGATAATTTGATTGCCGCCGGGCTTTTAGAGAAAGAACGAAGCATAGGGCTCACGGGAATTCCAAGAGTAGCCCCAGCAAGACAAGGCGGAAGACTTCCTATCGTGCCCCCAGTCAAGGGAGCTCAGGCCATGCCCGGCATAACAATCATCGAACCTCGCGATGATGAGTGTACAGAAGCTGGTCATGAGCCTGCTGTCGTGCCTCTGTAGGGCCCTCGGCCGTTCGAATTAAAGAGAAAAGGAAAAGCTTCTATCTATAAAATCAAGAGGCGAAAGTCTACCGAGGCAACTCAATTTAGGACTACGTCCATAGGTCTTGAGACCTCTTCCCGGTTGATAGAAAGCTCGCTACAGGGGCTATCGGGTATTCCCATTCCTGTGGACATACCATCATCCCCTGATCTTGGGTTAGAGGAGCTCCACTCCCCTTCAAGAACCGATGCAGACCTAACGTCAATAGATATAGGGAAGTCAACTCCAATAAGCGAAGCTGCTACAACCAGTCAGTTGGGGGGTTTACACATGCATACATGCACTTCACGACAGTACACGACATTCCATCACGTGCTTCTCAATGTCCAGTGGTGACCAATTTTCTTCTTCATTTTCTTCTCAATGTCTGGATCGCATTCTGAATCACATCGCCGTGAGAGTGAGAGAGATTATGGTCATGGCTACCATTCTAGCTGGGAATGTGAGCGCTATGATAGGGAGAAAGAAAAATCACATCAAAGCAAGCGCCACTCCAGGTCGCGATCTCCGCCACCGAGAGCGCCTTCTAAACCTTCTGGCCCTAGCAGGCCCTCTTCTGAATCTTCGCACCAAACAGTGCCATCTCATATTCCAAAATTCGGCGAATAGCGTCGCAAAAGTGAAACAGCCGCTCCCGTTGTCACAGAACAAACTGCTATTGAGTCAATGGGAGAAGGAGCCATCTGTATCGCTAAACTGAAGAAGGATTTCCCAAACATATGCTTCGATGGTTTCCACTTTCCCTTTAACTTAAAGAAAATCCCAAACGATATAGAGAAACTTGTGCAAGACTACGTGCATGATGCCTACAGCCAATGCCGTGAGTGGGTCAAGATGGCAGAGCGGGTCTCGGCTGTGTCCTTTTAACGAGCCAAGGCAATTGAGAAATTGGAGGGCGGTCTTTCTCACAAGGACAAGATAATAAAGGCGCTCTCCAATGAACTCGAGTCTTCAAGAGAAGCTGAGATGGAGGCTGACCAGAGAGCCGAGCAAGCTAAGAAGTCCATGGAAGAAATGAGAAAAACCCATATGGACTTGGTGCAAGAGATGGGGCACCGCAACACCATAATTATTCAAGAAAGGGATGTCTTGCTAAAAGAAGTTGCCGAATTAAAGGCAAAGCTAACTGAGGCCACCAAAGAAAAATATGAAGCTAATAAGGTTTCCCAGGAAGCATGCGAGGAGGTGGTGAAGCTTAGACAAGAGAGGGACATCGTGAATCAAAAGGCCGCAGAAGTCGACACTAGGGTTGAAAGGGAAGTAAAAGCCATTGAGGCCAAGATGGAAGGTGAATACGAGGACCTCCTGGTCACCTACAATGCAAATGTTCTAAAGAATCGCAACTTGAACTGGCTTAGCGGGGACTATCCCTTCCAATTGTATAAGGCCTGGAACCGCCTGGTTGAAGATGAAAAGGCGATTCACAAAGTTGCAACTATTGATGAGTTTGAATTGGAAGCTCAAGTGCTAATCGAAGATGAGCCCAAAGTCCTTCATGACATAACCATCTCGCTCCAGAGAGAAGCCCTGGTTGCTAAATATCCAGAGGCCAAAGAAGGATCTGGGGGCAAACACCATGACTCTGCTTCTAAAGTTCCCCCAACATCTCAACATGCGCCCACATCTTCTACCGACCCCCCAATCGTCCCAGGGTACGATCCCGACAGACCACATCTTTCTCCAGTCATCGAGCGCAGCTTGGAAGGCATGTAGGCTCAACCCGGGATCCAGCCTGAGGAAGGTACTCTGGACACTTCTCCTATTCTTCAAAATGCAGGAATGTTATCATAGGATATTACTAGTATATTCTCTTATCTTTATTCAGCCTTAGATTCTGCATCGGCCGACCCTCCTGCAATTCAAGATGTTCATCATGAGCAGGAGGCGTTAACAATAGAGGCCACAACTGTGACAATCACTACTTCGGCTGGGGAGATGCATGATAGCGGCTGTATGTTTGATGAACAACTGATGGAAGTGCTTCTCAACCGCCAAGGCGATCCGAGCATTGAGATGCCCTTTAATATGGATAAAGACGTTATTATTACGGGCTCCTTGGGTCCAACTGGCAGTATCTCAATGAGTGAGAGCGTGGACCGGGAGGAAAAAATAATGAGGGAAATTAAGGCTGAGATAGAGAAGGATCTTAGAGCTGGCAGAGGTATGGCGGGTCCTGGCCCGGCCCCGATTCTCGTGGTTTCTCCAAGTGGCACCATGATTGAGACCGGCACACCTTATTCTTCTGGTATCGAAAGTGCCACTATTCCATCAGCTTCACATACAGGGGATACTTCAATCCCTGTGGGCTCTTAAGGGTAGAACACATCGATTCCCTTGACTATAGATAAGCCAACTAAAGCGAGCCGGGGAGGCAAGAGTTCCAAAAGAGGTTCGGGCGGCAGCTTGAGCGCGTCTACGCAAAAGAAAGTTAAAAAGGACATGAAATCGAAGACGTAGATTTGCATTTTGACTTTCGCTTTTGTAGATAGTTTGAATAAGCTTCTTTTCTTTTGCTTTTTGTAGGCTATGTATAGATGCGGGCTTGGCCCCCTGCTTATAGGAATTCTTTGGATAGATTTTGTACTTCTTTTCTGAAGAATAGTATGAATAAAAATCCATTTTTGTTTTCGGCATAACTCTGTGTTTATTTGTGTAAGTACTTAAGCATTCATATTTCCATTCAATGTACTCATGAGGCTTAAGTCTCCGAGTCGAACTTGAGTTCGGTCTTTAAGTCCTGAGGTCATGGCCTCGGGTCATAATCGAACGTTGAGTTGAGTCCTAACGTTGCGCTGTCTCGGTCGGCGGCTGGTACCTAAGTTTTTCCCCCAATTATGGAGATAGTTGAAGTACTTAGTTGGTAGTCGTCCTCCGCCTTCACTAATTTTGATTTAACTTAGTCAGAACCAAGTTAAAGTAACATGAGTTGGAGCGGTCGGATCACACTCGCTCATTTGCCAGCATTTGCATCCACACTCTGGGGATTAGGTTTGTAAGCTGACGGTCGATCATCCCTGCTTATTGTTTATACTCTAGATAGACGGTCGATCACATCTGTTTAAGGATTAGGATCTTATTCATGCTCTGGGAATAAGGAGTTGGTTAAGGTCATGGATGATCGGATCACATCCTTCTTGATCCAGTAAGCGAAGTCGTAGATGGACGGATCCATCCTCTTCGAGCATGGAAAGAAGCGAGGCCATGGATGGACGGATCCATCCTCCTTGGACTTGGAAAGTGGTGAGGTCGTGGATGGAAGGATCCATCCTCCTCGGGCCAAGTAAGGAGGCGGGGTCATGGATGGATGGATCCATCCTCCTCGAGCCATGTAAGCGAGGTCGTGGATGGACAGATCCATCCTCCTCGAGCTGGACGGTCGATTCACGTCCTGATTTTGGAGTTTGCACTTTAGCTTGCACTCTCTTTTAATTGATTATTGTTTGCCCCCAAGTTCAAGGTTTCATTTAGCGAGTGACCGGTCGGATCACGATCACTTAGAATGAGTCCCACCGCAAGATGGAACTCAGCTCTTCGTACATCATGGCGGTTGCATGATGCATTTAGGAATCACTAATCTAGCTAGATGAGTCTGCGCTTTATTGCTGAAATAGGAAATCATGGCAAAGTCTGTTGTCTTATTACAAGAATAAATTTTCGAATTGCATAAACAAACTTCAAAAGGAAAGTAGACTAAATGAATGAAAGCCAGTTATATGTAATAGCGATGGAGACTCTCGTTGTTCCATGCTTTCGGTAGAGTGAGACTATCAATTGTCGATGGCTTGAATGTGCCGTTTCCAAGCCTCCGTTCGATGACATACGATCCTTCCCATGTCGGTTTCATGTGCGAAGGAACCGGATAGATTCACTTAAGTACGAGATCGCCAATTTCAAAGGTTCTAGGTCCGACCTTAGCACTGTATAGTCGGATGACTCGGCTGCGATGTGCGACTGCCCTCAAATACGCCTCTTCATGCCTCTCATCCAATAAATCTAGAGATTCTGCAAGTAGGATGGCATTCGTCTTCGAATCATAATAAGTCACACGGTGAAAAGGTACCTCTAGCTCAACTGGAATAATGGCTTCATAGCCATAAGAAAGTGCGAATGGAGTATGGCCAGTCGCGAACTTGTGGTTAGTTCGATATGCCCATAAGGCCATGGGGAGCTGATCGACCCACTTACCTCCAGCCTTCTCCAATCATTTCTTCAAAATGGACTTGATGACTTTGTTGACAGCTTCGACTTGTCCGTTTGCTTGAGGGTGAGCTACTGCCAAGAACTTTTCTCGATGCGATATTGTCGGCAGAAATTCTTAAACTCGGCACTGTCGAATTATGCCCCGTTGTCATTACGATCGTCTATGGGAGGCCAAAGTGACAGATGATGTTGCGCACAACAAAGTTGATTACTTTCTTCATCGTGATAGTAGCAAGGGGCTCAGCTTCCGCCCATTTGGTAAAGTAGTCAACTGCAACGATGGAATACTTCGCACCACCTTTGGCTAGAGGCAAGGATCCTTCATCCTAGCTTGAATCAACTCAATCTTTTCTACAGCTTCTCTAACCAAATCTGGACCAAGAACCAACCTATCCTCGGTCTCTAACCAACAAATTGGTGATTTGCATGGCCTTTCATACAAAGCTTCAAACGGTGCCATCCCTATACTAGTCTGATAATTGTTGTTATATGAAAACTCGACTAAGTGTAGATGGTCTTCCCATGATCCCCCAAAATCTAACACACAAGCTCTTAACAAATCCTCCAAGACTTTGTTAACTCTTTCCGTTCGCCTATCGGTCTATGGATGGTAAGCGGTACTCATCTTGAGCTTGGTACTTAAGATATCCTGTAGACTCTTCCAGAACTCGCTAGTGAATAAGGAGTCTTTATCTCTTACTATACTTTAGAAATTCCATGAAGTCTAACTATATTCTTTATAAATAACTTAGCTAAAACAGGTGCTGTCCTAGTTGACTTAACTGGAATGAAATGGGCACTATAGGTTAATATGTCCACTATGACCCATATACTTTCATTTCCTCTGTTTGACCTTAGTGACCCATCTATAAAATCCATAGAAATAGAATTCGACTTTTATACTGGAATATCTAATGGTTGAAGCAACCTACTTGGCTTCTAATGTTTGGCTTTTACCAGTTGGCAGTTCAGACACTGCTTCACCCATAAGCCTACATCCCTCTTCATACCTTCCTAGAAGAAACTCCGTTTCATGTCTTGATACATCTTAGTTCCTCTCGGATGAATAGTGAACTTCAAATGATGGCATTCCTCTAAAACTTCCTTCCTTATGTCTCCCACATTCGGAACACTTAACCTACCTTTCTTTCTCAACCACCCATTCTGGTCAAGACTAAAATCTTTTAAGTCATCGCTCTCTGTTCCATCTCTTAAATTTCTAATCCATTCAACCAATACTGGATTATCCTCCTATTTAGAAGCAATCTTTTCGATCATTACCGGTCGAACTTCTAAATAAGATAACACAACAGATCCTCCACTAGACCTGGCTTCAGATCTCCATTGCACTCTACAAGTCGACAATACTTCCAAATCTTTCCACTCTGCTGTCATTGCCAATACTTCATTCTGATGCTTTTTATTAAGCGCATCTGCAACCTTATTACCATTCCCTGGTGTGTACTCAATTCCAAAATCATAAGCAGTAATAAACTGTAACCATCTCTTTTGTCTCATGTTTAGCTCCTTCTGAGAGAACAAATACTTCAACAACTTATGATCTGTATATAACTCAAATCGCTCTCCCAAAAGGTAATGTCTCCACACCTTCAATGAAAACATCACCGAAGCTAATTCCAAGTCATGTGTTGGATATCTAACCTCATGCGGTCTAAGCCGTCGATAAGCATAGACAATCACTTTACCTCTCTGCATTACCATAGCTCCTAATCTTGTTCCATACACATCTATATAAACTACCAAATCCTGATTCCCCTCTAGAACAACTAATACATGTGCATGGGTCAATAAGTATTTCAATCTATGAAATGCTTCCTCACATTTATCAGTCCAAACAAACTTCACATCCTTTCACGTTAGCTTGGTCATCGGTGCTGCTATCCACAAAAAATCCTTAATGAACCTCTGATAATACACAGCTAATTCAAGAAAACTCTTTATCTCAGTCACTGTCTCGGTTCTCTTCCAATTATTCATCGCTTCAATCTTAGTCGAATCTACAGACAACCCTCTTTCTAAGACTACATGACCAAGAAACTTCACTTCCTTCTTCCAGAAATGACACTTTGAGAACTTCGCCTTCAGTTGATTCTGCCTCAACGTCTCAAGCACCACTCTAAGATGAACTTCATGCTCCCATTCATCCTTAGATTATATCAATATACCATCTATGAACACCAGTACGAACCTGTCCAAGTGCTCTCAGAAAATTCGGTTCGTCAAATCTACAAAGAATGCTGGCGCATTAGTTAGTCCGAACGGTATCACTAACCATTCATACGATCCATATCTAGTCCTAAACATCATCAAAGAAATGCTATCCTCTACTACTCTAAGCTGATGGAAACCTGTTGCTAAATCCAACTGAGAAAATACCTTGGCTCCACTCAACTGATCGAACAAATCATTAATTCTAGACAATGGATATCGATTCTTTATCATCTTCTCATTCAACTTATGATAATTGATACATAACCTCATCGATTCGTCCGACTTCTTAGCAAACACTACGGCTGCTCCCCAATGTGAACTACATGGACTAATAAAATTCTTGCCTTTCAAATCCACCAACTACACCTTCAGCTCCCTCATCTCAGTAGGTGTCATTCTGCTTGGCGGCCTACTCACTGGTTCTGCTTCCGGCACCAAATTTATCTGAAACTCAATGGCTCGTTTCGGTGGCAATCCTACTACTGGCTCGAAAATATTTGCGAATTCTCTAACCATGAAAACTCGATTCAAATCATCTTCTACCTCCACAACACCCAATAAAGCATTCATCTCACAACTAGGGCTTTCTACAGTATATACAATCCATTCACTACAGTCAGGGTGTCTAAGCGATATTTTCCTATATATCCTAGCATCATACTTACTTAACCAATCCAAACCCGAAAAATTCCGAACCCTACAAAGTCAAACACATGCAAACTGCAAACAAAGGTATAACTTACAAATCAAACTCTAGATGGTCACACTTCATCCCAAGTGTCGCATACCCTCCTATCGGATTTGCAACCCTTAAGGAAGTAACTAAATATGAGGGTTCTAGGTTAAGCTTATCTACCAAACAATGAGATATAAAAGAATGTGATGCATCTGTATCAAATAGAATGCTAACAGACATAACATGGATCTGAAGCGTACCTCCCAACACTGCCTTCCCTTTCTCCTGCATTGTTGGTCTTGATGTAGCTGGCTCCAATGAAAATTCTTTGCCCCTTCCATCCATAGCAGGCTCTTTGCATTGATTCTTATAATGACCAATTTGATTGTAGTTGAAGCATCCAATATTCTTCTTCCCGATCACTTCCTTCGCCTTTCCAGTACGAACATTTGCGAAATGTCCTTTCTTATCGCACTTAAAGCAAACAACCTCCGACTTCCCTTTCTTTGCGGGTCCATCTTTCTGAGCATCCTTCTTATGAAAGAACTTCCTTTTCAGACTCTACCTCACCTGGACCTCCTTTGCCTTATTCTTCTCCAGAGAAGCAAGCGTCTCCTCATGTCTTAAAACCATCTCTACCACAACCTCACAAGGATGAGGTAAAGTAGCCCTTGCCAACTCAGGCTTCAACCCCCTGATGAACTTCTCATTTCTCTTCATCACGGTATCCACAGTAGCATATCCATACCTTGCCAACTCCTACAACCTTCTAGAATATTCCAATACATACATCCCCCCTGCTCCAACTTTGCAAACTTTCTGAGCAAAGTAGACTGTGCCATCATAGTCATGTACCTCTCCTAGAACCTTCTCCTAAACTCAGCCAATGTCATCATCTCTTCGTTCACTCCAGCTGTCACACGATTCCACCAAAATAAAGCTGCTCCCTGAAGCTGTCTCGAAGCAAGCCTCCTCTTCTACTCATCATTGAGCCCCAAGTCAGCAATGATTCTCTCACAATGCAATAACCAGCTCTCCACCTCAATGGCATCTTCGGTTTCGATAAATGGCTTCCCTCCAAGCCTAACATAATCTCTACCTAAGATAGCATAATTCTTGACCACTGGAGCTTCCTAAACTCCTACTCCAGCATTTCCTCCAACCACTCTAGCAGCAATTCCAGCTTGCATCATATTCACGAAAAACTGATACATATCTCTCATATCCACTTGTAGAACCCCAGCACCGACATTCCTAGCTTGTGCTCGACCTTTGTTCCTTCTAGTATTCGATCTGGCATTTCCATTTGTGGTGGTGCTTCCTCCAAGGTTCAATCTTCCACTTCTAGCGTCCATATCTGTATTCAAGCCTCGTAAGATGTAGAAGAATATCCTAAGAGATAGGAGAATAGATATAGCGTATACTTATATATAGCAAATACAAGTACGTTACTATAGTGTTATCCCATACCCCAATCTTACTCTAGTTCCTTAGAATTATGTTTTCAAAAATCATTTTTAGTTAAAGTTTTTCATAAACCTATGCTCTAATACCAAGTTGTAACATCCCCTATCTAGAGGCCCGAAGCTACGCACTACAGATGTTGCAATCATCCATAGTATTAACTTCCGGTGACCAAATAGGGTAATGTTAATGGTATCTATAATATCAGAAGCAGATGAATATGAAACAAAATCACAGATTTCAAAAGAACAACATTTTTGATTACATTTCACAAAACATGCTTCATATTCTATTACATAATCCCAATCATTTCCCAGGTTCGGATGAAATATAAATATTAAAAAATATGCCAAAAGTGACATATGAAGATGCCCCCTTGGATGACTAGAGTACTAAATAGTCATAACCGACTTAATACAACATTGTGAATAAAAAAACAGCAACTCCTAAATAGCTATCCGTCAACCACCTACTCGTCTCTGTAAGCTTTATTTGTCCACTTACTAAAAACCTGAAAATCCTCAACCCTCGGTGTACTCAAATCAATTTTGAGCACCCGATAGTTTAAAGGGAAAAACAAAAAATTTGTATCAAACATAAAGCCTGGTGTGAATAATACTATACATCTCGGTTATTTGATATTAAGTGAGACCACGCCGCTTAGCGAAATGGGTTTCCACTCACTAATATCCTTTTAAAACATATCTTTTGCAAATCATAATCCTACAACCAAAACTGGTTAAAAAACTGTAAAGCGATATCATGTAAACTTACATGTCATGTAACAACTGAACTATCTGTCCGAACACTATAGTTTTGTTTAGCTAACTACTAACCTTTGGCTGATTTGGGCCTACCAGACAATATAAACAAATAATCTAACACCTATTAAACACTACTCTTTTGGACGGTGTGTCCCTAACTTTTCTTCTCCCAGGGTCCACTGATCCTAATGGTTTTGTGGGCACCTCAATAACCTACCTCTGTACAAATATATTCCCTTCTATATGTAACATCATTTAGTCTTACCTATGACAAAGCCCTACACTAGAATTTTGGACTAAATTAGCTAAGGGCTAATAGCTAATCGATAGGGTGCGAACCTATACCAGTCCCATATGGTATTCTAATATCTGAGTCATTTTACTTAGGGTAACCTTCCCTTAAATTTTTCTTGAAAACTTTTTCATCTCAAGTTGATTTAAAATCTTTAAATCAAACTTAAACAAGGAAAATATATACTCTATGCTTTACTCAAATCACCTTACAATGTTATACATACTTTATTCAAATCTTTTTTGGTGAAAACATTTAAACCTTTGAATGTACCCTTTTCGAATCCATTGAAACTTCCTCTTTCGAAACCAAGTAAACCCCTTTTTTCACCTAGGCCGAAACGCCAAAACATTCCTTTCAAAACCATTCATATAAACTATTCAAAACCATTGAATAACCTTTCCTTCAAAAGCTTTAAAACCTTAGACATCCTATCTTTAAAACACTTAAACATTGCCTTACGAAAACATTGGAAAACCTTTCCTTTCAAACCTTTTGAAACTATTGGGGAACCACTACTTTGAAACCTTCATTAAGACCTTACGAAAGCATTAAAACATCAAACTTTTTGAAACCTTTGGGTTCAAGTAAAACATGTGGAACAACCTTTCGAAACCATTTAAAACCATCTTCTTCGAAACCACTTGGGTTCTACCTTCGACAGAGCAAAAGGGTCATTAAAACATTTAAGTCGAAAACGCTCTTTTGAAAGCATTTCCTAAGTAAAGAAGTGATGGTGTCGAAACCAACCCTTCGAAAGCATTGGAGAAGCGGCTTGGGTTTTAAAACAAAATATACCTTCTGAAACCATTTGCTTCGAAATGTAGAAAAGCAGCCGTTAGGGGTTTCGACCCCTTCGAAAGCATTTATTTAAAACAAAGGCGCAACCTATTTCGAAACCATTCCTTAAATCAATTTGATCCAGTCGGAAGCTAACTAAGTTGAAAGCATACCCTTCGAAAGCAAAGCAGGCGCATTTTCATTTGAAAGCAAAGTAGCGCTTCGACCCTTCGAAACCAATAGCTTCGACCCAGTACCTTCCGCTAAGTCCAATACGTTGCGCACCAAGTCTTTGATGCCATGCGCATTGGTTTCGATGATGATGGTGGCGGAACTATTAAGTCGGAACCCCTGGTACAGAAAGTGGTGAAACATGCTAAAAGCATGTAAAAACTGATTTTAACTTTAAAAAGAAATTCTTTTCAACTAACCTGCCTTGTTTGTCAAAATATTATTGGTTGCTAATTTTCTTTTCTAAAAGTGCTACCAATATTTCAGAAATAAAAAATTTAATTTATTTACAAAATACCCCTTCTCCTTTTATAAATATGTAAATCATTTAAGTCTCATACCTTAAATAATTTTATATATCTATTAAAACACTTAGGAATATTCTACAAAAATTCCAGAAAATCATTTTTGTTAAGTTTTCTAACATATAATAATTTCAGACCCCAAACATAAATAATTTAGCCGTAAATTATTTTAAACCCAAATAATCATTTTCATCACTAGAAAATTAATATAAAATCCACATTAATTCAGAAAATTATAAAAATTGAAACCCATCTCTAAAATATCATTTCTGATCTACGTCTAAAATCGGAAGGCATTTGGATGTCATTAAATAGGGTTATCACATTAAAACATATCATAAAACCTATATGAATGAGCATAAATCATTAACAAGCATATATAAAAAATTTATCCTTCAAAATCATGGCATATCATTGCAAATAAATTCGAATTATCCTTAAAACCAAAAAAATTAAGAAAACAAAAGATGTAGTCATTATTCACCTTAGCTTTGAGATTAAGGAGTTTGAGATTTGAATAAATTTGATTTTGTTTACTCTTCTTCCTTTGATTGCATTCTCTTTCTCTAGCTTGTCCAATGGTGGCTGGCCTCTACTTTGTCTTTGATTTTGAAATGAACATGTAAATGAATTCCTAAGGGTTTAGGGTATAAAAATACTCTTTTTCCTATTTTACCCCTTCTCTATTTCATTTTAACTCATCTTTAGCTCATTGTTTACATGGCACGGCTACCCTTTAGTTTAATTACAAATCCCAATCCTCTAATCATTCCATTATTTAATTTAGCTAATTAAATGTCTTAAATAATGTTACTAAAAATTAGGGTCATTATAGCTTTCCTTCCAAGCTAATATAATCTTGACTCAACTCAAGATAGTTATTATGCGTGACCACTTCTCGTGCGGCAGCTCCCGCATTACCAACGTTACCTCTAGTTAATCCATTTGCTACTCCACCTTGCATTATATTAGCAAAGAATTGATACATCGTCCCGATATCAACTACTGCAGATCTATCACCCACATTAGCATTTGCATTTGCATTCACGTTGGTTATTTAGTTAGCATTCCTAGCATTGACCTGAATATTTCTGTTGGTGTGGTGCTTCTGCCTCCTAAGTTTAATCTTCCACTTCTGGTATCAATTTCTCGTAATCTGCATATGAGTCTTTATAAGATACAGAAGAATGCTCTAAGATAGAGGGGAAAGTACAGATAGATATACACACTTAGATATAACAGATAACAAATACATTATTATATCACTATCACATACCTTAATTTTCATTCTTATTTCATTTAGGTTAGATTCTTCAAAATCTTATTAACTTCTATGTAATTATGTGCTCTGATACCAATTTGTAACATCCCCCATGTTGAGGCTCAACAATAGATGCTACTGATGATGTAGTCATACTTAGCATTATTTCACAATGACAAAATGAGATAGTTGTTATATCATTAACATCGAGAGTATGATAATTAACAAATTTTAACAAAACATTTTCATTCATTAATTTATAAATTCATTACAGTTTCGTTATCCTTTATAACCCTATGAATATATCATTCAGTTAAAATATAATAATTACACTATAGTTCCAAGTGCGACATACGATGATGTACCCATGGATGATCAGAGTCATAACTATGATTACAGTACCCATGATTACATTCATTCAATCAAAAATAAAAAGCAGTTAATTAACTGCATAGTGGAAGTATAATCTTCTAAACAATAACTTGCCTCGTGCATGTCTCCGGAAGCTTATTCGTTTAAACTTTAAATATCCTACTATCGGTCTACTTAATTCCAAATTAAGCATCTAAAGGATTGGCGTAAATCAGAAGCTTCGGATCAACAAAAGACTAGTGTGAATAATATTAATCCATCTGAAATCAAAATACACGTACTTAATGAGACCACGCCACCAAGAGGAGAGGGTTTCCCCTCATTAATATTATATCAATCAATAGGTAATCTATAACATACGCCGCATCCATAAATGATTAGAACATAATCATATCGTCAATAAAATATCATATATGTATGGGTTAAATTGAATAATAGTCATTCACAAGGGTCAAAGAGTCACACATTTCCATCATTACACAATCCTATGAAATGTTCCATTCAACGCACAGTTTTTCCCTAGTCACTACGAACTTATATTAGTTTTCTCAGGCTAACTAAAAATGTAACGACCCCGGATTTTAATTAAATTTAAATTGATAATTAAATTTATTTTTGGATAAAATTTTAAAATTAAATGCTAAAGTGATGCGAGTTTCCCCGATATTCAAATATATTTTGTATAAATCATTTCAATTTAAAAATATTGTAAATATTATATATATGTGAATATATATGTATATATTTGATTTGAGTTTAAATCTTAAATAAATGGTTTAAATATTAAATATACAAATTTTAGACTTTGACACAGGAAAATAAATAAATGATTTAAATTTAGAATTTGATGGTTAATATATAAAATAAATACAAGACAATAAATAAAAGTAATAATAAGTATTTGAGCTAGAAATAAAAATAGAGATAAATAAATAAAAGATGAACCATAAAAAAAAATGAAAGTAACACTTGACTAAAATCTAACAACAAATTAAAAATAGAGACTGTTTATATTATGAAGTAGTATTACAAAGACAAAGTAAAAAGAAAAAGGTATATAGGTAGACTTGTAAAAGAAAGCAAGAAATTATAAAAATATAAGTTAGCTTGCATAGGAAGCCACAATCATCTCAACACAAACATGTACAGCCGAACCAAAGGAAAATATATGAATATAAAAAATATATTGTACATGATAATTAATGCATGAAGCATTAGTACACCCTGCACAAATCCATCAGCCTCCAAAAGCAAATATTAATGACTATGGTACAAAAGAAAAATTAATACCCTTGTACAAATATCATCATCAACTTGTACATGTAAACTTCTTTTCTATACATCAAACTTCTTCATTTTTGTTCGTTCATTCAAAAAAAAACTGAGTAATGTCTAAAGTAAGCTTCATCTTTAACTTAAACAAGAGTTCAATTTAAAACAACTGAAAAAATCAAATCAAACCCAGAGAATCAAAGAAGAGTTTTAGCTTGCAAACTCAAGCCTGGTTCAACATAAGGGCAGCCCTGTTCTTCTTTTGAAAACAAGGTGAGTAAACATACTATTGTTGTTAGAAATTTAAATCTTGGTATCTAGTTCCTGAGAATTTTTATGCTTGCCATACATTGTAAATAAGTAGTTTGAAATGTTCTCTGTTATACTGAAAGTTTAAATATCTGATGTGCTTCAGTAATTCTAGTGTCTGAGCAAAGAAAAGTAGAGGAAGACTATTTCTTCTTCTTGCAAAACATTTTTTTTACTTAGGATTTTAAACAAAACAAGTTGTTTAAACTTAAAATCATAGCTTGAAATTTTGTTTGGAGCTTAATAGTATAACATGGATACTGTATATCCAAGTTACAGTAAAAAGAAAAGAAAAAAAAGAATCCAATTGTTAAAATTCGAACATCATAATTTGTTGATTTGATTTTATATATTGGACAAACATTTAAAAGTAGGATTTTTAAAACAAAAACGAAGATTTTTAGATTAATATTTAAAGAGCAATTTGTAAATAAACAAAGATTGCATTTTTGCAAATTTCTGGTTATCGATTTAATTTAAATTATTGAAACTTGAATTGTAGCAAATATAGCCACCCCTGATCTCGAGAAAAATGTCAAATAATTTTTCTATTTCGTGGATTGAGAGGACGAAGCATTTATAGGGTTTAAGGACTGTGAAAAGGGCGTATGGGTTTTTGGCTCGTGCACACTCGTCGAGGCGTCGAGTGGGATCGGACCAGGAGGAGAGGCTACGTAGGTCATCGAAGCGGCCGTGGACGGAGTTTCATGATCGCCAGTGACGTGATGTGGGGATGCGAGGCGTTTTTGTAGTTGTTTGTGTTTGCAGATTTTCAAGTTTAGAGTCGAATTTTGATTCGACGTTGGACTTTGGATTCTGGGTTGAGGGAAGGCACGTCGAGGTTGTCAGCGACTTGGAGATGGCTGGAGGGAGGTTCGGCGCCGCTTGGTTCGCCGTGCAATGTGCATGCGTGTACGTTTTGTATTATGAGATATGGGATTGGGGAAGAAGAACAAACGCGAGAGGGAGAGGGGAAAGAACTCGAGAGTGCGTTCGAGTAAAATAGGTTTTGGCTTGGGTTTTCTCACGATCGTGTGAGTTGTTTCAGCAGTTTATACTTAAGTTTTAAAGGAACAGAGAAGGAGTATACGAGAGGAGGAGAGGAAGGACTCGGGGAAATGAAGGGAGAGGCTCGAGTTTAACTCGAGTAAACTGGGGATTTTACTCAGTTTGACATTATAGTGCTTAGCATATTTTAAAGTTGAAATTAATTATCTTAAACAAATTTTATGTATTAATGATTTGGTTGGTATTAGACAAATTTAAGTTACTAATTTATCAAAAGTTTAATGATTCAAGTTAATACTTAAGAAACGTTTTAAAAATCTTAATTAATACTTTAATGAAGTAATTAATGTAAAATAAGATTTAAGTTAATTAAGATAAATAATTATTAATTGTTGGAAAGTAATTGGGAAGGGTTAATTTATTTATAATTGTAATTAATCAAGTAATTAGAGGTTTATCAATTTGTAATTTAAGAATGGTAAATTAATAATTAAGTAATTAATTACAAAGATGATTAATAAAAAAATAATTGAATGATTAAGGGTTAATTATTTAAAAATTTAAGGTTGATTAATTTAATTTAAATAAATGATTGAAGGACAATTAATCAAATAATTGGAATTGATTGATGTTAATTAACCAGATTGATGACCCATCTGATTTAAATTTATCAGATAATTAATTGAGTTTACTTATGGATGTTTGTATCCTATCGATTGTTGAACTGTTTGATATGATATGCTTTGTGCTATAAACTGTGTACTGAGAATTACTTTGTGCTGAACTATGATTTGTGATTATGTGAAAACCCTTTTTGCCCGTAAAACGACATTTGAATTTCGATGCGATAGGGAGTCGAATTCCATTTGGTTATCCGAAACCCACATCGAATTGTAATGATGACTCTGTGAGATTGATAAATTTATTTTATCTGTGATACATATATCTGTGATCTGTGATCTGTGAATGAACGTTAAGCGTTATAGTTTATATCGCTTATCAACTATATCCTGTATTTTGATCTGTGATGATTCATTGTGTTGCACTACTGTGTAAAACCCCTGGACTACACCTCTACACACACAAATATGGATTTCATGTGGAAATCGGTTATGTCACAGATAATTTAAATTTGATGTTTTTGAAATTGAAATTTTAATTTCAATTAATTTTGAAATTGGAAATTTGGGTTTAAAGTGAAAAGCTTTTGAAATGGAATTTCAAAGATAAAACTTATTTTCGAATAACTTGATTAAGTTTTGAAATTTAAATAATTTGATTTGAATTCAAGTTTGAAATTGAATCCTATGATTTGAAACTAGGGATTAAAGATGATATAAATGTGTTTGTATGAATCTAAACCATTTTAAAAGTATAATTTTGAGAATTTGGATTTAACCCAAGAACTTTAACTTGTATAGATGAATCAAATTTCCAAAATGAAAACTGTTTGTTTTAAAGGAATAAAAACTTTCAGATAAGAAATGAAATTCCAGTTTAATTAAAGGAATTTCAAGATTGAATTGAAAAATGGTTTTCCAAGTTATGAATGAATTGTTTTTGAAAGCTATGAATTAAATCTGTTTATTTTTAACAGATTTAAAATGATGATTTGTTTAAACCATTTGAAATGGAATTGTTTTGAAAGCTAAGAATTAAATCTTTGATTTAAAGATTTAACTAGTTAATCCAATCGAAATGGAAATTTATTTGGAAAATCTGAGAATGAATCTTTTGTTTAAAAGATTAAAGTGTGGAAATTGTTTAAACCGTAAAGGTTGAATCTTTTTGTTTAAAGATTTGAAAATGGTAATTTGTTAAACCATTTGAAAAGGAAGTTTGGGTTTAAGTTGTGACTTAATTGAAATCCCAATATCCATATGTTTTTAAATATTGCGCTCATCATTCGGTTTAGCCGGGAGAGGACCTTTGTGTCACATAACCCATTCCGAATAATGATACGTCGTATATGGATGGCATTTGAAGACCGGTGTTGAAGACCGGGTATTTGCCAGAACGATAGGATGACCTATCGATTGTCTCTGCACTGAGTCGCGCCGGTATAGAGATCTCCTAAGTGGTGGGAAATCCGATCGGGATTGTGAATACCCGGATTGCAAGGGCTTCTTTGGAAGTGCCTTCGGCTCTGTTCGAACCCGGAACAGACTTGTATGGTTACATGTCTGACATTACACTTTGAGATATAAAGCATATTTCTTTCGAATACATTTTTGTTGGTGGCGGAGAATTTATTCTCTTAGCTTAACACCATTCTCTAAGACGTACGAGCTCAGAGGTTATGTAGTTGAAGGTTATCAGCGATATATTCCCAATTTGGTAATGTGGCATGCTGAGTGTTGCTGTGTGATGATCATTGTTTGATCATTTGTGATATGATCATTTGTTTGATTTTTTATCTTTGTGATCATTACTTTGATCATCTGTTGACCCAAAGCATGGCTTTGTGACAAAGCGTAGCTTTGTGGACGAGACCTCTTCGGACCTCACAACCCAGAAATGGTCGAAACAGGAATATGGGGCAAGGTTATGAGGGTCGCGCCCTTTAGGGTATGTCATTTCCTTCTGGAAAAGGGTGGTATCAGGTATGGAGCCCTGGTATTTAACCTATGTGGATACTCCGATCTCATTTATTGTGATTGTGTGTTTGATCGAGGCGCCTTGGATAAAGGTCCCAAAGGACCGGGGGATGGCATATTCGTGAGTTACCTGTTATAGGGGTAACCCGACCTTGTGTTGGCAGAGCAGTTTGTCTCTCGGGACGTCCAGGCAGAGGCGATCCCATTCGACAGGAGGAAAGGAAGTTCCTTAACCTGACCATTTGTTGGAAATCCAAAGAAACAATACGAGCCTTTACGATTGCAATTGTATAACCTGTCTCCTCAGGTGGCAGCTATAGCAGGCATAATATAATGGTACCTATGCTGGCTAAGATTAATATTGTATTTTCGAAATGTTTTCTGCACTAATAATAATAATATCGATGATTTTGCGTAGTAAGCATCTTTGACTATCATAAGGAGAAATCTCCTCTGATTCTGCGTTTGCATTGTGTGTGTGTGCGGGAGGCCTTATGGTAGTTTCATTTTCCAAAAGCATTGCGAAATTCAATTTTATTGTTGTTGTTTTAAAGTTAAACTGTGTTTTTGTTGCTCACACCAGTCCCACGACTGACTCGGAGTTTATTGTTCCTTTCCTAAACTCTGGGTGCTCATAATTTTCTACACGAGCAGTCTAGAGTTGGGGTTTTCAGATATTTAGGCTGAGTAGATTGTCTGGAGCTAGTCAGTCCTTGGACGACTGACCTTGCTTTCCGCTAGCTATGGATTGGAGCATTCTATTGGAGATATTCTATCCACTGCTGGTGTTATCTATTTTCTTTCAGCTGCTATTTCTTGTATCATATCTCTGATGTATATTGATATCTGTTGTATCATTCTGTTGTATCATATTGTATCAGATTTTGTATCTGTCATTGTATCAATGTTATGTAATTGATATATTCTATTTCCGCTGTGTTGTTATACTTAATGGTGTTATAAGCTCCGGAGAACCAGATTCGGCATTTGAATCTACGGCATTTTGAGTACAAGCGAAGTACGGATGCCGATTTTCGAAGGTCGACTTTTGGGTCTTCACAAAAAATCACTCAAGTCAAAATGTACTAGGTAACCCAACGATCTTTTAGTTCATTCAGAGGAAGATAATATCAGTCTCTTAAGATCGGAAGGAGAAATGTTCAAGGTCTCCTAAATACAGTATGAGAAAATAACAATGGTCTCCTAAAAATGGTAGGAGAAAATGTAAATAAACTAACTACTACGAATTCGTTCAGATGCGTAACTCCAAATTTCATCCTTATAGGCAGATCTCTATACATTGAAATCGCGGACTTGACCACTAGAGCCTAACGGTTAGAGGATAGGGCTTGACCCTACCCCAGTCTCTAACCAAAATCTGGATTAAGTAATGTTCCTTGATCATTCTAGGGCATTCTAACACAATTTGATCTTCTCGATCTTATGTATGCAATTATACCAACTCAAAAGTTTAAGTTTGACCATACCCACTACAGGAACAACCCTAACGGGTCATCAGTTCCCAGATCCTCAAGGTCAAAATGTTAGGTGATAAAACTTAACACATAGGTGAGTATGTCAATAGTTTATCATATCAATAATAACTGATCAAAATGCCAAGATAAACATATAACACACAAGCAATCATCTAATTATATGTTCAATATGATAGCCAATTTTATACACAAGATTAGTTATTTAAAATATAAATTTTCTTCATAAATAACTCTTTAAAATAGGCTTAAGTATATTTTCCTTTCTTGGAAAATCTTTACAATTAGTTAGCAAAATCATCCTTTTTGTTTAATTAAAAACTAGCCCAACACAGAGTCAAAATCCACCCTAAGTTATAAAATTTAGCTATCTTTTCTTTCAGAACAAGTGCTATTGTGCCTTGATAAATTTTAAGCTTTTGCGGGTTAAAATATAGGCTACCGCCTATTATCAAAACTAGCCATCGTTCCTTTAATAAAACATAGACGTCAAGCCATAAATAAAACATGATTTTCGTGTCTTTTAATAAAACATAAACTTTGTGCCTTTATAAAACATAGACATCGTGACTTAATAAAAACGTAGCCTTCTTGCTCTTTCCATAAAACAAAATTTTCATGCTTTTTTAATAAACATAGCTTTCGTGCCTTATCATGATAGATGGCTATCGAGAGTAAATGAAAACGAGGCCTTCATGAGCTATAGCCTTCGTTGGTTAATAAAAGTAAAACCATCAGGAAATAAAACATTAAATTTTAAAAGCTAGTAAAACATAGCTACCGTGAAAGATAGCTATCGCGGGTAAACCAAAATGAAGCTTCTGAGGACTGATAAAATCATAATTATCATGGGTAATAGCTTTCGCAAGATGATCAAAATAGAGTCATCAAGTGTCAGAACAAAAGTTTTTAAAAGCAAGAACAAAATAGAGCTATCGTGGGTAATAGCCCTCGTGGATTAAGTGGCAATTTTGTTGTTCTTTATAAAACTATTTCTTTTCTTTGAAAGTATGTTTTTTTACAAACCCATAATATTTGTCAAAATCTCATTAGCCAGAAAACATCTTTTCAAAATTCTTTCAACCATCTAAAGTGGAAATTTTACTTTTTATTTTCCTAAAATATAATTTTATCGAATTATATTATTATCATATTTTGCAAACAAGTCAGTTTTGCACAAAACAATTTATAATAAATTGTAAAATACTTGGGAAAATTCCACAAAAATTCCCAAAAATTGACTACATGTTAACTTAACAACATATAAAAAATTTGGGCCAAAATAATTATTCCACATGTTTTAAATAATTAAATTCCTAAATCAACAATTTTCTTACTTAGAAAATTCATAATAAATTCAAGATAATTCAAAGAATTATGAATTAAAAACCAATCTCCAAAATAATATCTCAAACATATATCAAAATTTTTGAACATTTAGAGATCAAAAACATAGTTTTCATACCTAAAACTCTTTAGGAAAATTTCCAGAATTCCATATAATAACCATTCAATTATCTATACGATTATTAATTCAACATGCATAATAAAAATTCAATAAGAATTTGAATTCAAGCTTAAACCCAAATCCAACAAAACAAAAATGAGAGGGTAATATTATTTACCTTAATTCTTGTTGAAATGATGGAAATTGCATTGTTTCCTTTCTTCTTTAGCTTTTTTTCCTCTTCCTCTTTGATTGGTAATGGCCGACATTATTTAAATATATTTTAGGTTGAGAATAAAATGAAATGAATAAGGGAGAGGGGAGAGTATAGTATATTACTTGCTCTTCCTCTTCTACACTTTTTAGTTGTGTTTGTCAAATCTTATTTCTTTCACCCATCCTCTTAGTTATATTTATTAAGGCCAACCTTAATTAATTAATATAGCAATCCCATATTCCTAACTTCCCATTTAGTTATCCCATAATAATTAAATATTCAATAATGTGCAATAAAAATTAAGGGTGTTATAGGCTCCCTCTTAAAGAATTTTGTTCTCCAAATTGTGATAAGGAAAATAACAAGCACATCAACCGTACAAACATATGTAACAAGCACATAAAAGCATCAATACTAATCATAGCTACTTGTCAAAATTCAACAATATAGATCATATAATCAAAATAACTCAGGATAAGTCTCTTTAATCCTATCCTCTACCGCCCAAGTACAGTCTCGTTCATCGTTACTCCAATGGACCTTTACTGATTTGACTGTCTTATTCATTAATTCCTTTATGTCTCTATCAACTATACGAATAGGTCGCCTAATGATGATCATATCAGGCTCCACTACCAAGTCTTCCACAATCGTTAGGTGTATAATAGTCTCTATATCACGCATGTACTTCCTTAAATGGGATAGGTGAAAAAGATTATGGACTCTTGACAGACTTCTCGCTAACTCAACACGATAAGCGAGTTTCCCGATTCTCTCAATGATAGGAAACAGACCAACATAGCTAGGTGAAAATTTTCCCATCTTCCCGAATCGTACAATGCCCTTCATTGGTGATGCTTTACGAAAACATAATCTCCGAATGAGAATTCCAAATCTTTAGGCCTTCTATCTACGTAACTTTCTATCTTGATTGAGCTTCCTTCATCCTTGGTAACTCAATCTTTTTAATTTCTTCCTTCACCATATCAGGACCAAGTATCGGTCTTTCACATGTCTTCAACTAACATGCAGGCGATTTGCATGACTTTTGTAAAGTTCTTTGAAAGGAGCTATTCCTACTAGTCCGATAACTATTGTTATAGGAAAACTCGACGAAGTGAAAATGGTCCTCACATGACCTCCAAAGTCCAGTATGCAAGGTTTTAGTAAAACTTGGAGTACTTTATTAACTCTTTTCGTCTACCCATCAGTCTACAAATGGTAAGCTGTACTCATCTTCAGCTTGGTACCCAACTCATTCTGTATGCTCTTCCAGGACTCATCAGTAAACAAAAGATGCCTATCACTTATAATGCTACTTGGAACTCCATGAAGTCTCACAGCATTATTCATAAATAACTTTTCCAAACTAGGTGTCATTCTTGTCGACTTAACGGGGATAAAGTGTGCACTATTTGTTAGTCTATCGACCATGATCCTAATGCTTTCATTTTTCCTATTCGACCTTGGTAACCCATCTATAAAATCCATAGATATAGATTCCTATTTCCACAATCAAACTACCATAGGTTGAATTTATCCACTCGGCTTTTACTTGCTGGCAATCTGTACATTGCTTCACCCATAAGCCGACATCTCTCTCCATACCTTCCTAGATGAAACACCTCTTCATATCCTACTACATCTACGTACCTTCACGAACAATAGTAAACCTCCATTGATGATATTCTCTATGAACTTCCTTTCGCAAATTATCCACATCCAAAACACACAATAGTCCCTTCTTTCTCCACCATCCTCTTTGGTTAAGTACAAAATCTTTCAAATCATCAATACCACTTCCCAATTCTAGTCTCTTAATTCAATCGGCTGGTATTGAATCATCTTTTTACTTTGATGTAATTCTTTCGATCAATACCAGTCAAACTACTAGACAAGAAATCATTGCGGTACTCTGACTAGAACTGGACGTTGACCTCATTCTAACAACACACGAAACCAACGCCTCCAAATCATTCCATCAAGACAACATCGCCAATACCACATGATGATGTTTTATATTGAGTGTATCTGCCACTTTATTTCCTTTCCCCGGCATATACTCAATCCTAAAGTCACATGCTACTAAGATCTCCATCTCTATCTTATATTTAACTCCTTTTGAGAGAATAAATACTTCAAACACTACCTTCAGTACAAAGAACGACACTCATTTGCATAGTGCCCTTTCTTATCACATTTGTAGCAAGTCACTTCAGTTTTTCCCTTTTTCAGAGCCCCGCTCTACTGAGCTCCCTTCTTGCCAAAGAACTTTCTTTTCTTGCCTTGGAAACCTATAGTCTCCCTAGACTTACTCTTCCCTATCGATGCAAGTAAATCTTCATTCCTTAGAGCCATGTCCACTATGACATTAAATGAATCTCTAGGTTATGGCAAGTTGCCTTAGCAATCTATGACATCAACCCACTAATAGCTTCTTGTTCTTCTTAAGCAATGTGTTAATGATGGCATACTCATACCTTAATAGCTAATTAAAGTTTGTAACATACTCCAATATATCATCTCTTCCTGTACCAGCTTTGAGAAATTTCTAAACAAAGCTGACTTAGCTACACTAGATAGAAACTTATCTTCAAACCTTTCTCTAAAGTCAGCCCAGGTAATCTCCTCCTTTGGAACTCCCATGATGACACTATTCCACCAGTAGAGAGCAGCTCCTTGCAGTAGCTACGATGCTAATCTCCTTTCTGATAATCATTCACTCCAGATCAGTAAAAATTCTTTCCCAGAAAAGAAGCCAACCCTCTAATTCAATGGAATTCTCCATTCCTAAGTATGGCTAGCCAACCCTCTAATTCAATGGAATTCTCCCTTCCTAAGTATGGCTTCTCTCCAAGATAGTATAGTCTCGACTTGGAACATCCCCTATCCAGAGGCCTAAAGCTAAACGTTACAGATGTTGCAGTCATCTATAGTATTAACTTCCGGCGACTAAATACAACTATGTTAATGGTATCTATAATATCAGAAGCACTTGAATATGAAACAAATCACGGATTTCAAAATAGAATTTTCCATTACATTTCAAAACACATCTTCCATATTCATATTACATAATCCCTATACATTTCCCAGGAAATGATAAAATATACTTATTACGAAATACGCCAAGAGCGGCATATAAAGATGCCCCCTTGGATGATCAGAGTCATAGAGTCAAAATTGACTTAGTACATACACAGTGGAAATAAATAACAACCATGAACTACAACTCCTAAATAGCTATCTGTAAGCCTCTTGCTCGTCTCCGGTAACTTTATTCATCATCCTACAAAAACTTGAAAGAACCTAAAACCTCAGCCTGCTCAAATCAATTTTGAGCACCCGAGTGTTTAAGGGGAAAACATAAACTTCGAGTCGGATATAAAGCTTGATGTGAATAATACTATACATCTCGATTAGTTGATGTTAAGTGAGACCACGCCGCTTAGCGCAACGTGTTTCCCCACACTAATATCCTTTTAAAACATATCGTTAGTAAACCTTTATCCTGCAACCAAAACTGGTTAAAACTGTAATGCATCATTATATAAACATATATATTAGAAAACAAATGGACTATCTGTCCGAACAATATAGTTTTATTTGGCTTACTATTAACCTTTGGCTGACTCAGGCCTACCAGACAAAAACAAAATAATCTAACATCTGTTAGACATTTTTCTTCTAGACTATTTGTCCTTAATTATCTATAATTACTTTTCTTCTGGATGGTCTGTTCCTAACTTAACATCTCCCAGGGTCACCTGATCCTAATGGTTTTGCGGTTTCACCAGTAACCTATCTATATACAATCATATATTCCCTTCTGTGTGTAATCATATTGTTTTTAGTATCACCTGTGACAAAGCCCTACACACTAAAATTTTGGACTAAATTAGTTGGGGCTAATAAATAATGTATAGGACGCGACCCTATACTAGTCCCATATGGTATTCTAATATCTGAGTCATTTTCACTTAGGGATAAACTCCCATGATTTTCCTTGGAAACCTTTTCATCTGAAATTGATTTAAAACCTTTTAAATGAAACTTTAACAAGGAAAACATTTATATTCTATGCATTACTCAAAATCACTTTGCCATGCTATATATACTTTACTCAAATCCTTGTTTATGAAAAACCTTTAAACATTTGAAAGTACTCCTTTCGATCCTATTGAAAGTACCCCTTTCGAAACCATGTAAAACCCTTTTCTTTCTCTCAGGCCAAAAGACCAAATCTTCCTTTCGAAAGCTTCCTATAAACCTTTCGAAACCATTGAAATTCCTTTCTCTTTCAAAAGCTAAAAACTTTAGACATCCCTTTTAAAACCCTTAAACATTGTCTTTCGAAACCATAGGAAAATCTTTCCTTTAAACCATTCAAAACCATTGAAAAAACCTTTCCTTTAGACCTTTTGAAACCATTGGGGAACCTCCCCTTCGAAACTTTCTTTAAAACCCTTTGAAGGTATTAAAACCTCAAACCCTTCGAAAGCAATTGGGACACAATTTAAAGCATGTGGAAAAAACACCTTTCGAAACCATTTAAGTTGAAACCATTATCTTTCGACACCATTGGGTTATTCTTTAAAATCACTAAGGGTCACAAGCAACAGGGTTGAAAGCTTACCCTTTCGAAAGCTATTACTAAGTTACGAAGTGATGGTGTCGAAACACCCTTTCTTAAAGCATTGGAGAAGTGGTTAATTTAAAAACAAAGTATACCCTTCGAAATCATTGACTTCAAAAGGTAGAGAGGCGGCAGCTAGGGGTTTCGACCCCTTCGAGAGCTTTACTTAAAACAAAAGAATGCAACCAAGTCAAAACCATTCTTTTGAAAATATTTGACCCAGTCGAAAGCAACTGAGTCGAAACCTATCTCTTTCGAAAGCAAAGCAGGAGCTACCTTAGTTTTAAAACAAACATACTCCAACCCCTTCGGAACCTAAGGTTTCAATCAAGTACCCCTTTACCTTTGTCCCAAAACGCTACGTACCAAGTAGCTTGATACAATGTGCTTCGGTTTCAAAACCATTGGTGGCAAAATGTCTGGATCGGAACCCCTTATGCCGAGAGTGGCGGAACATGCTAAAATCAGGTAATCTTTGTTTTTAACTTAAAAGAGTAATCTTTTCAACTAACCTGCTTTTATTTGTAAAATTTTCATTGGTTGCTAAATACTTTTTAGAAAAATGCTGCTAATAATTTCAGAAATAACAATGATTTATTTTACAAAATGCCCATTCTCCGTAATTAAATATATAAAACATTTAAGTCGCATACCCTAAATAATTTTATATATTCATCAAAACACTTAGGAAAAATCTGAAAAAACCTTAGAAAATTTATTTTAATATGTTTTCCAACATATAAAAATTTTAGATCCAAATAATTATTTATTTTGCCGTAAACAATTTATAACTCAGTAAATCATTTTCTTTACTAGAAAATTAATATAAAATCCACATTAATTCAAAAAATTATGAAAATTGAAACCCATCTCTAAAATATCATTTCTGGTCTATCTCTAAAATCGTAAGGGAATTGGATGTAATTAAATAGAGTTTTCACATCAAACATATCATAAGAACCAATATATATATGCATAAGCCATCAACCAGTATATATAAACACCTTCCTCTTTTAAAACATGGCTAAATCATGCAAGATAAATTCGGAAATCATCTAAAATTGAAAACATAAAAAATGAGACGTAGTCATTACTCACATTAGCTTTTTGATTAAAAGATGTGAGATTTGATGTTGAATAAGTTGATTTACTTCTTCTCTTGAAAATCCTAACTTTATCTTCTCTTGAGATGGAAAATGGTGGCCGGCCTTAGAGTATTGTTGTTTGAGAAAATATAATGAACATGTGTTTGGTTTCCTAAGGGTTTAGGGTATAATTTCTATCATTTTCCTATTTTACCCCTTACTTATTTCCTAACACTTATGTCCATTTTATATCTTTAGTTCATTTTACATATAGGCACGGCTACCCTTGGTTAAATCAAATCCCAATCCATTAATCAACACATCATTTTATTTAATTTAGCTAATTAAATATCCTAAATAATGTCACTAAAAATATGGGGTGTTATAATTTCCCCTCCTTAAAGAATTTCGTCCTCAAAATTACAATAAGGAACACATCAAACAATCAAGGGTAGAACATACCATCAAGTAGATCAGGATAAGTGTCTCTAATCCTGCTCTTAGTTTCCCAAGTATAGTCTCTAGTGTCATCACTCCACTGGACTTTCACTAACCTGACTGTCTTGTTCCTCCACTTATTCTCATCTCTTGCGACTATCCGGATAGGTTTCCTAACTATAGTCATGTCTGGTTCCACTACTAAATCTTCTAACACAGTCGATGCTATCGTAGTATTTGGATCCCTAACATATTTCCTTAGATGAGAAACATGAAAAACATCATAGATTCCTGCCCAACTACTCGGTAACTCTATTCTGTATGCGAGTTTCATGATCCTTTCTAAAATAGGAAATTTTCCTACGAACCTCGGTGCTAACTTTCATGTCTTCCCGAACCTGATAACACCTTTCATCAGTGATACCTTGACATAAACATGGTCTCCAACAGAGAACTCTAAATCTTTTCATCTTCTATCTGCACAGCTTTTCTGTCAAGACTGAGCTTCCTTCATTCTCACCCTTATCAGCTCAATCTTTTCTGCTGCTTCTTTTACAAAATTAGGACCAAGTACCAATCTGTCCCCGGTCTCTAACCAACATGCAGGAGATTTGTATGGTCCTCCATACAAAGTCTCGAACGGTGCCATCCCTATACTAGTCTGATAACTATTGTTATATGAAAACTCGCCTATGTGTAGGTGGTCTTCCCATGATCCCCCAAAGTCTAATACACAAGCTCGCAACAAGTCCTCCAAGATCTTGTTAACCCTTTCTGGTTTCCCATCTATTTCTGGATGGTAAGTGGTACTCATCTTGAGCTTGGTTCCCAAACTTTCATATAGACTCTTCCAGAATTCCTCAGTGAATAAGGAATCTCTATCACTAACAATACTACTAGGAATTCCGTGCAGCCTAACCACATTCTTCATAAACAATTTAGCCAATACAGGTGCCGTCCTATTTGCCTTAACTGGAATGAAATGGGCGCTCTTGGTTAATCTGTCCACTATGACCCATATGCTTTCATTCCCTCTATTAGATCTCCGCAAACAGTCTATGAAATCCATAGAAATAGAATCCCACTTCCATACTGGGATATCCAATGGCTGAAGCAATCCACTCAGCTTCTGATGTTCGGCTTTTACCTGCTGACAGTTTAAACACTGTTTCACCCATAAGCCAACATCTCTCTACATGCTTTCCCAGAAGAAACTTCTCTTCATATCTTGATACATTTTCTTTCCTCCTGGGTGGATAGTGAACTTCGAACGATGGCTTTCATCCATAACTTCTTTTCTTATGTCTCCCGCATTTGGAACACATATTCTAGCCTTCTTTCTCAACCATCAGTTTTGGTCAAGACTGAAACCTTTTAAGTCATCGCTCTCCATTCCATCTTTTAAATTTTTGATCCTTTCAGCTAACACTGGATCCTCTTCCTGTTTAGAAGTGATCTTCCCAATCAATACCGGTCGAACTTCCAAATAAGATAATATGGCAGATCCCCCACTAGATCCAGCCTTGGATCTACGTTGTACCCGACAAGTTGTCAAGGCTTCTAAGTCTTTCCATTCTGCTATCATGGCTAACACCACATTCTGATACTTTTTACTAAGTGCATCAGCAACCTTGTTGCCTTTCCCTGGTGTGTACTCTATTCCAGAATCATAAGCAGCTAAAAATTCCAACCACCTCTGTTGTCTTATGTTTAGCTCCTTCTGAGAGAACAAGTACTTCAATGACTTATGGTTGGTATAAAGCTAAAACCTTTCTCCTAAAAGGTAATGCCTCCATACCTTCAACACAAATATAACTGTAGCTAATTCCAAATCATGCGTCAGATACTTAACCTCATGCGGTCTAAGCTGTCTAGAAGCGTAGGCAATCACTTTACCCCTCTACATTAGTACAGCTCCCAATCCAGTACCACATGCATCAGTATAAACAACTAAATCCCGATTCCCCTCTGGAACCACCAACATAGGTGCATGGGTCAACAAGTGCTTCAAACTCTGAAATGCTTTCTCGCACTTATCAGTCCATACAAACTTTACATCCTTTCGTGTTAGCTTGGTCATCGGCACTGCTATCCGCGAGAAATCCTTTATAAACCTCTGATAATACCCAGCCAACCCAAGGAAACTCCTTATCTCAGTCACCGTTTCTGGTCTTTTTCATTTATTAATGGCTTCGATCTTTTCTGGATTAACTGACAATCCTTTCTCCGAAACCACATGACCAAGAAACTTTACTTCTTTCTTCCAAAAATGGCACTTCGAAAACTTTTCTTTTAGCCGATGCTGCCTCAGCGTCTCCAACACGACTCTAAGATGAACTTAATGATCCTTCTCATCCTTAGAGTATATCAGGATATCATCTAAAAAAACCAACATGAATCTATCCAAGTGCTCTCAGAAGATCCGATTCATCAAATCCACAAAGAATGTCGGCGCATTAGTAAGTCCGAATGGCATAACTAATCATTCGCATGACCCATACCTTGTTCTAAACGCCGTCAATGGTATACTATCTTCTGCCACTCTAAGCTGATGAAATCCTATCGCCAAATCTAACTGAGAGTATATCTTAGCCCCGCTCAACTAGTCGAACAAATCGTCAATCCTAGGCAATGGATATTGGTTCTTTATCGTTTTCTCATTCAACTTACGATAATCGATACATAGCCTTAACAATCCATCCGGCTTCTTAACAAATACAACGGCTGCTCCTCGGGGCGAACTACTTGGTCCAATAAAACTTTTACCTTCCAAATCCACAAACCGAGTCTTCAACTCCCTCATTTCTATTGGCGTCATTCCGTTTGGCGGCCTACTCATCGGTTCTGCTCCAGGCACCAAATCTATCCGAAACTCAATAGCTCGTTTCGGTGGTAATCCGACTACCGGCTCAAAAACATCCACGAATTCTCTAACCATGAAAACGCGATTTAACTCATTTTCCACCCAACAAGGCATTCACCTCACAACTGGGGTTTTCTACGGTATAAACTATCTGATCGTTACAATCCAGGTATCTAAGTGATATTTTCCTATCTAGGAAAAATATCCTAGCATCGTATTTACTTAACCAATCCATTTCCAATACAATTCCAAACCCTACAAAGTCAAATATGTGCAAACTGCAGACAAAGGTGTAACCTAGCAAGTCAAACTCTACATGGTCACACTCATCCCAAGCATAGGAATACGCTCTTATCGGATTTGCAACTCTTAAGGAAGTATCTAGATATGTGGGTTCTAGGTTTAGTTTATCTACCAAACATCTAGATATGAAAGAATGAGATGCACCAATATCAAATAAAATGATAACAGAAGTATTAAGGATCTGAAGCATACCTCCTAACACAGCTTTTCCCTTCTCTTGTCTTGTCGACTTTGACGTAGCAGGCTCCAATGCAAACACCTAGCTTTTATTCCCTTTTTGCTGGCTCTTTGCACTGGTTCTTGTAGTAGCCAATTTGATCACAGTTAAAACACCTAATCCCTTTCTTCTCAGCAGCCTTCTTTCCCTTGCCTGTCTCACACTCATTAGCATAATGGCCCTTCTTATCACACTTATAGCAGACCACCTCAGACTTTCCTTTCTTCGTTGCTCCTTCTTTCTGAGCATTATTTTTATGGAAAAACTTAGTATTTTGGCCCTGTCAAACCTGGACCTCCTTTTCCATCTTCTTCTCCAAACAAGCTAACATCTCCTCATGTCTCAACGTCATTTCAATCACTACATCACAAGGATCTCTGATGTGCGATAAAGTAGCCCTAGCCAACTCGGCTTCAAACCTTTAATAAACTTTTCATTCCTTTTCAAAACTATATCAATAGTGGCATATCCATACTGGGCTAACTCTTCAAATATACTAGCATACGCCAAAACTGACATTTCTCCTTGTTCCAGTTCAACAAAATTCCTGACTAAGACTGAATGCGCCATTACGGACATGAACCTTTCCTGAAACTTCCTTCTAAACTCCACCCACTTCATAGTCTCTTCATCTACACCAGCAGTTACAGTGTTCCACCAAAACAGAGCAGCTCCTTGAAGCTGTTTTGAAGCAAGCCTCTTTTTCTGCTCGTCATTGAGCCCTAGGTCTACGAAAATCCTATCATGGTGTAATAGCTAGTTTTCTATGTCAATAGCATCCTCCGTCCTAATAAATGGCTTCCCGCCGAGCCTGGTATAGTCTCTGCTCAAGTTAGTACTGATTGACTATTGGGGCTTCTTGAACTCCTCCAACAACATTTCCTCCTACAACTCCAACCGCGATCACAGCTTGCATCATGTTTATGAGAAATAGATACATGGCTCCCATGTCTACTTAGGCAACCCCAGCACCAACATTCTCAGCCTGAGCCTGACCTTGACTTCTTCTAGCATTTGTTCGGGCATTTCCATTTATGGTGGTGCTGTCTCCTTCTACGTTAACTCTGCCTCTTCTTCTGTCCATATCTGTATTCAAGCTTCATGAGATACAGAAGAATAACCTAACAAAGATAGGAGTCTAGAGATAAAGCGTAAACTTTTATATAGCAAATACAAGTACGTTACTATAGCGTTATCCCATACCTTGATCCTAACTATAATTTCTAAGGATTGTTTAAAAAAATCATTTTTAGTTAAAGTATCTCATAAACCTATGCTCTGTTAGTCCTTGAGAAGGATAGATTTGATGACAACAACCTTAGGACTTGTTATAAAATATAAATACTAACATTATAGTTTAGATATATATGTATATGCAAGATATAAAAATGCAGGTACCAAGAATGAAGACTGTACAGTATAGAGATACAAGATTAATGAATTTAAAGATCAAAGATATCAAGATTGAAGACTCATGAGTATCAAGAAATCAAGTTATCAAGAGTTCAAGATTTTAATAGTACAAGGTAAGTATTGAGTTTAGAATTATGTTAAAACTTCATAATAGCACAGGAAATCTTCATTCCATATTTCATTTGGGATGGAACCCATTTCTACCTTCTTAGTGGCTTACAAACCCACGACAAGTAGCTTACAAACCTACAACAAGTGGCTTACAAACCCACGAACATCCTGGTTTTGTAAAAGTTCTCAAGTCCTGATGTGATGAGATATTCTGCAGGAATAAGCTTGCAAAACTACTTCAAAATGATTTTCAAAACTGCTTTTCAAAATGTTTTAGCCTCAAAATATTCTTTGTTTTTGTTTTTAAATAAACTCTTATTTTAAACTTCGTTTGTTTTTAAACTATCTTCTGATTTTTAAATATTCTTTATAATATATATATATATATACTTGAGATTTAAAATCAAATTTATATATACATTCTAAAAATATAATTTTCTACTCTTCTTTATTTTAAAACAAAGGGAAATTAGTTTATTTTACTCCAGAATCATTTCATCTTGTTTTCATTTCAATATCATTTTCAAAACAAATTTTACATTATTTTTAACTAGGGTATGTCGACATCATGGGATACCCCATGTCGACATGGTGTCCGTTAAATTCAAAATTCAAATTTTCAAAAGAAGTGTCTATTCGTCGTATCCTTTCACGAATAGATATGGCTGTTGATTTCCTATAAATACCAGTAGTTCTAAACGAATTTTTAATCATATTTCACTTGTTTTCTCTTCTCTTCATCTTCCACATTTATTCTAAAGAATTCCAAACTATACTCTATCGAAATACCAAGTGAATCAAACTTGATTATATATTGTGTAATTCTCTGACACTCTCTCTATAAGATCTCAGTGCTATTCAGAGTTATAGGATTATTTGTAAATCAAACTGTTGAGTAAAAGGTGCGGTTGAGCCTTGAAATCAATTGGGTGTGATTGTTGCCTCGGAAATCGATTAGGTGGTCTTGTGGCCTGGTAAATCAAGAGAGTTTGCCCCAGACTCGAATATAGGAGGGTGTACCTCGTGGCCTGGAAATCGAGGGTGTAATCTGGGATATTATTTTTGATAAGAAATCCATACGTTTGTGCGGGACTGGATGTAGGGTAACTCCGAACCAGTATAAAATCCTGGTGTATTCTTTCCTTTACTGCTTTTATTTATTATTTGCATCTATGTCTGATTCTGTGATTATATCTGCGTCTGTAAATTGCATTTGTTGGTGATTAAATTTACATAAGTTTCAAAAAGATTTAGAAAATCCACAAAACACTATTCACTCCCCCTCTAGTGTTATTCCAGCCTTAAGATCTGTAATCCGCATTTCTCACATTTGGTATCAGAGTAAGGTTTTCAAAGTTTTCATTATCTGAATTTTGAAAAAGTTTTTAAAATGGCTATTTTTGGGGATTTTGTTAACACTAGTTTTAAACCGTTCAAATCATCATTGTCTCATAAGTCTGCATATAGTTATTATAGAAAACCAAGTTATCTACCAAATTTTTATTCTGTGCAGAAAGATAAATGTTATATGGCCTTTGAAGAATCAACACTCAATGGACAAATTGTGCAAATCAAGAAGAATAAGTGGATACTTAATAGTGGATGTTCAAGACACATGACTGGTAATCCAGATATGCTGAATGATATTATCTATAAAGATGGAGGATTGGTTAATTTTGGAGACAACTCAAAAGGGTATGTGATTGGTATTGGCAATGTCGGTAACTCTAAAACTCCTACTATTTCTAATGTTTTATTAGTTAAGAATCTGAAACACAATCTACTTAGCATTAGTCAACTTTGCGATAAAGAATAAAAGATTAAATTTGACAAAGATAAGTGTCACATCGAAGATAAAAATTCAAATATTATATTTGAAGGAATTAGGAAGAAAAGTATTTACATCCTTAGTATGAAAGTTTCAAATGATAACTTATGTCATGTGGCTAATACAAGTGACCCTTGGATTTGGCATAAAAGATTTGGTCATTTAAATTTCAAATTGTTATCTAGGTTATCAAAACTTGACTTAGTTAGAGCTCTTCCCAAGTTAAACTTTAAAGTAGATAGTATATGTGATGCTTGCCAATTAGGAAAACTTAGGAAAAGTTCTTTCAAATTAAAAGATATGATTTCAACTTCAAAACCACTTGACTCTTGAGTTACTTCATCTAGATTTATTTGGTCCATCTCAAATTCAATCAATAAATCACAATAAATATGTCTTTGTAATTGTAGATGATTATTCTAGGTTTACATGGACAAATTTTATGAAACATAAAAGTGATACTTTTGATACATCTAATTTTTTTACAAAAAGACTTCAAAACCAACTTTCTTTAAAAATTATAACTATTCGTAGTGATCACGGTGGGGAATTTGAAAATGAAAATTTTGAGAGATTCTGTAATAAAAGGGAATAACTCATAATTTCTCTTTTCCAGGAACTCCACAACCAAACGGAGTGGTAGAACGTAAGAATAGAACGATTCAAGAGTGTGCTAGAACAATGCTTTCTGATAGTAACTTACCTAAAAACTTTTGGGCTGAAGCAGTCGCTACAGCTTGTTATATATTAAATAGGATTTTAATTAGACCATTAACTAATAAAACACCATATGAATTACTTTACAATAAGAAACCCATAGTAGCTTATTTTAAAGTTTTTGGTAGTAAGTGTTTTATTCTTAATACAAAAGATAATTTAGATAAATTTGAACCTAAATCTGACAAAGGTATCTTCATCGGATATTCTAATAGAAGTAAAACATTTAGAGTTTATAATTTAAGAACTAACACTATTGAAGAAACAATGCATGTATCTTTTGATGAAAATTTTAAAGATACTGTACAATTAGAAGATGAAGAAGATTTTGTAACTTTAAATAATGAACCTAATGAAACTAATTGTGAAATCATTCAACCTAATAAAAGAATTAGGCTATTAAAAGATCATCCTATAGAAAATATAATAGGAAATATTGAATCTGTTGTTAGAACCAGAAATCAACTAAATAATATAAGTAATGTAGCTTTTTTATCAACTATTGAACCTAAAAATACAAAGGAAGCATCATCTGATGATTCATAGATTCTTGCTATGCAAGAAGAATTGAATCAGTTCACCAGAAATGATGTTTGGGAACTTGTTCCTAGACCTGAGGATAAAAGTATAATTGGAACAAAATGGGTTTATAAAAATAAAATGAATGAACTTGGTGAGGTCATGAGAAATAAAGCTCGATTAGTCGCACAAGTTTATTGTCAAGAAGAAGGAATAGATTTTGATGAAACCTTTGCACCCGTAGCAAGATTAGAAGCCATTAGAATTCTACATGCTTTCGCAAATTATAATAATTTCAAATTATTTCAAATGGATGTTAAAAGTGCTTTTCTAAATGGATTTGTTAAAGAGGAAGTTTATGTTGAATAACCTCCACTCTTTGAAGATGAAAGATTCCCAAACCATGTTTTCAAACTTAAGAAAGCTCTATATGGTCTGAAACAAGCTCCTAGAGCATGGTATGATAGACTAAGATCTTTTTTATTACAATCAAATTTTGAAATTGGTAAAGTAGATAATACTCTTTTCATTAATAGAAATAAAAATAATATTCAACTAGTATAAGTTTATGTAGATGATATTATTTTTGGTTCAACTAATCATGAAATGGATAAAGAATTTTTTGAAATAATGATAAAAGAGTTTGAGATGAGTCATATGGGTGAACTTACTTTCTTCTTAGGTTTACAAATAAAACAATTAGATAATGGTATCTTTATTAGTCAAGAAAAATATGCTAGGGATCTAGTGAGTAAATTTGGTATAACTACTATGAGTGGAAAACCCACTCCCATGGCAACCAATGAAGCTTTAAATAAAGAAGATCTTTCAAAAGATGTAAATCAAAAACTATATAGGGGAATGATTGGATCACTACTCTATATCACTACGAGTAGACCTGATATCATGCATAGTATCTGTCTCTGTGCAAGATACCAATCTCAACCCAAAGAGACTCACTTAAAAGCTGTGAAACGTATCATAAGATATGTTAAACATACTTTTGACTATGGTTTATTTTACCCTAAAAATGATTCGTTTGATTTAATTTCTTATTGTGATGCTGACTATGCTGGTTGCAAATCTGATCGAAAAAGTACAAGTGGAACTTGTCACTTTTTGGGGCATTCTCTGATTTCATGGTTTAGCAAAAAGCAAAATACTGTTTCTTTATCAACAACTGAAGCAGAATATATCTATGCTGCTTTGGCTTGCTCCCAAGTCATTTATATGCAACAAACTTTAAAAGATTTTGCATTAACAATTTCAAAATCACCAATTTATTTTGATAATTCTAGTGCAATAAATTTGCCTAAAAATACTACTCTTCATTCTAGGACTAAACATATTGATATCAGACATCATTTTCTCAAAGATAATATAAGTAAAGGGATTATTTCTCTTGAATATATCAATTCCCAGAATCAAATTGCTGATATTTTCATCAAACCCTTAAATCAACCTATATTTACTAAATTAAGAAGAGATCTAGGTATTTGTTCAATAACTGAGATATAGAATATAGATATAGTAACATATATATACAAGAAAATCAAATTTTTCATAAGGATGTCGACATACCCCTACCACCCATGTCGAAATACAACGGTAAAATTTTAAATTTTGATTTTCCCACTAAAATCAATTTGGTAGTTATATAAACCTATGTATTTCGAATTTTTCTGTCTTCTCACTTTTCTTTCTCTGAAATAAACTTCTGTAAAATAAAATTAATGGCCTCCTCCACTAAATCAAACCAAATTGACACCATTTCTTTCCTCTCTTCATTCTGGTTCATTCCAACGCACTACACCGGCACATGTGATAAAGATTGAGGAATCTATGAAGGATGCCATGCAAATGTTGACTGAATTTCAAGTTGTGCAACTAAGGATGGCAAAAGAATAAGAAAAGCAAGGCACAAACAAGACAAGTAGCTTACAAACCTACGACAAGTGGCTTACAAACCCACGAACATCCTAGTTTTGTACAAGTTCTCGAGTCCTGATGTGATGAGATATTCTGCAGGAAGAAGCTTGCAAAACTACTTCAAAATGATTTTCAAAACTGCTTTTCAAAATATTTTAGCCTTAAAATATTCTTTGTTTTTGATTTTAAATAAAATCTTGTTTTAAACTTCGTTTGTTTTTAAAATACCTTCTGATTTTTAAATATTCTTTATAATATATATATACTTGAGATTTAAAATCAAATTTATATATACATTCTAAAAATATATTTTTCTACTCTTCTTTATTTTAAAACATGGGGAAATTAGTTTATTTTACTCCAGAATCATTTCATCTTGTTTTCCATTCAATATCATTTTCAAAACAAATTTTACATTATTTTTAACTAGGGTATGTCGACATCATTAGATACCATGTCGACATGGTGTCCATTAAATTCAAAATTCAAATTTTCAAAAGAAGTGTATTCGTCGTATCCTTTCACGAATAGATATGGCTCTTGATTTCCTATAAATACCAGTAGTTCTAAACGAATTTATAATCAGATTTCACTTGTTTTCTCTTCTCTTCATCTTCCACATTTATTCTAAAGAATTCCAAACTATACTCTGCCGAAATACCAAGTGAATCAAACTTAATTATCTCTTGTTTGATTCTCTGCCACTCTCTCCAGAAGATCTCAGTGCTATTCAGAGTTATAGGATTATTTGTAAATCAAACTGTTGGGTAAAAAGTGCGGTTGAGCCTTGAAATCAATTGGGTGTGATTGTTGCCCCGGAAATCGATTAGGTGATCTTGTGGCCTGGTAAATGAAAAGAGTTTGCCCCAGACTCGAATACAGGAGGGTGTACCTCGTGGCCTTGAAATCGAGGGTGTAATCTGGGTGATTATTTTTGATAAAAAATCCGTACGTTTGTACGGGACTTGATGTACGGTAACTCTGAACCAGTATAAAATCCTGGTGTGTTCTCTCCTTTACTGCTTTTATTTATTATTTGCATCTGTGTCTGATTCTATGATTATATCCGCATTTGTGAATTGCATTTGTTGGTGATTAAATTTACATAAGTTTCAAAAAGATTTAGAAAATCCACAAAACACTATTCACCTCCCCACTAGTGTTATTCCAGCCTTAAGATCCGTAATCCGCATTTCTCACATGCTCTGGTACCAAGTTGTAACATCCCTTATCTGGAGGCCTAAAGCTAAGCACTACAAATGTTGCAGTCATCTATAGTATTAACTTCTGGCGACTAAATACGACTATGTTAATGGTATCTATAATATCAGAAGCACTTGAATATGAAACAAATCATAGTTTTCAAAACTGAATTTTCCATTACATTTCAAAACACATGTTCCATATTCATATTACATAATCCCTATACATTTCCCAGGCAATGATAAAATATACTTATTACGAAATACGCCAAGAGCGGCATATGAAGATGCCCCCTTGGATGATCAGAGTCATAGAGTCAAAATTGACTTAGTACATACACAGCGGAAATAAATAACAACCATGAACTACAACTCCTAAATAGCTATCTGTAAGCCTCTTGCTCATCTCCAGTAACTTTATTCATCATCCTACAAAAACTTGAAAGAACCTAAAACCTCAGCATGCTCAAATCAATTTTGAGCACCCGAGTGTTTAAGGGGAAAACATAAACTTCGAGTCAGATATAAAGCCTGATGTGAATAATACTATACATCTCGATTAGTTGATGTTAAGTGAGACCATGCCGCTTAGCGCAACGTGTTTCCCCACACTAATATCCTTTTAAAACATATCTTTAGTAAACCTTTATCCTGCAACCAAAACTGGTTAAAACTGTAATGCATCATTATATAAACATATATATTAGAAAACAAATGGACTATCTGTCCGAACAATATAGTTTTATTTGGCTTACTATTAACCTTTGGCTGACTCAGGCCTACCAGACAAAAACAAAATAATCTAACATCTGTTAGACATTTTTCTTCTAGACTATTTGTCCTTAATTATCTATAATTACTTTTCTTCTTGATGGTCTGTTCCTAACTTAACATCTCCCAAGGTCACCTGATCCTAATGGTTTTGCGGTTTCACCAATAACCTATCTATATACAATCATATATTCCCTTCTGTGTGTAATCATATTGTTTTTAGTATCACCTGTGACAAAATATACTTATTACGAAATATGCCAAGTGCGGCATATAAAGATGCCCCAATGGATGATCAGAGTCATAGAGTCATAATTGACTTAGTACATACACAGCGGAAATAAATAACAACCAAGAACTGCAACTCCTGAATAACTATCTGTAAGCCTCCTCCTCATTTCTGGTAGCTTTATTCGTTATCCTAAAAAACTTGAAAGAACCTAAACCCTCAGCCTACTCAAATCAATTTTGAGCATCCGAGAGTTTAAGGGGAAAACATAAACTTCGAGTCAGACATAAAGCCTGGTGTGAATAATACTATACATCTCGGTTAGTTGATATTAAGTGAGACCACATCGCTTAGCAGAACGGGTTTCCCATCACTAATATCCTTTTAAAATATATCTTTAGTAAACCTTTATCCTGCAACCAAAATTGGTTAAAACTGTAAAGCATCATTATATAAACATATATATCAGAAAACAAATGGACTATCTGACCGAACAATATAGTTTATTTGGATTACTATTAACCTTTGGCTGACTCGGGCCTACCAGACAATAACAAAATAATCTAACATCTGTTAGACATTCTTCTTTTGGACTATCTATCCTTAATTATCTGTTAAATACTTTTCTTCTGGATAGTCTGTCCCAAACTTAACATCTCCCAGGGTAACCTGATCCTAATGGTTTTGCGGGTTCACCAATAACCTATCTGTATACAATCATATGTTCCCTTCTTTGTGTAATCATATTTTTTTAGTCTCACCTATGAGAAAACCCTACACACTGGAATTTTGGACTAAATTAGCTGAGGCTAATAGCTAATGTATAGGGTGCGATTCTATACTAGTACCATCTAGTATTCTAATATCTGAGTCATTTTCACTTAGGGATAACCTCCCATGATTTTCCTTGAAAACCTTTTCATTTGAAATTGATTTAAAACCTTTTAAATCAAACTTAGACAAGGAAAACATTTATATTCTATGCTTTACTCAAAATCACTTTGCCATGCTATATATATACTTTACTCAAATCTCTATTGATGAAAAACCTTAAAACATTTGAATGTACCCATTTCGATCCTATTGAAAGTACCCCTTTCGAAACCATCTAAAACCCTTTCTTTCTCTTAGGCCCAAAGGCCAAATATACCTTTCAAAACCATTCCTACAAACCTTTCGAAACCATTGAAATTCCTTTCTCTTTGGAAAGCTAAAAACCTTAGACATCCCTTTTAAAACCCTTGAACATTGCTTTTCGAAACCATAGGAAAATCTTTCCTTTAAACCATTAAAAACTATTGAAAAAACCTTTCCTTTAGACCTTTCGAAACCATTGGGGAACCTCCCCTTCGAAAATTCTTTGAAACCCTTCGAAGTTATTAAAACCTCAAAACCTTCAAAAGCAATTGGGACTCAATTTAAAGCATGTGAAAAAAAACCTTTCGAAACCACTTAAGTCGAAACCATTATCTTTCGACACCATTGGGTTATTCTTTAAAATCACTAAGGGTCACAAGCAACAGGGTCGAAAGCTTACCCTTTCAAAAGCTATTACTAAGTTAGGAAGTGATGGTGTCGAAACACCCCTTCCGAAAGCAATGGAGAAGTGGTTAATTTAAGAACAAAGCTTACCCTTTGAAACCATTGACTTCTAAAGTAGAGAGGCGGTAGCTAGGGGTTTCGACCCCTTCGAGAGCTTTACTTAAAAGAAAAGAATGCAACCAAGTCAAAACCATTCTTTTGAAAATATTTGACCCAGTCGAAAGCAACTGAGTCGAAACCTATCTCTTTCGAAAGCAAAGCAAGGGCTACCTTGTTTTAAAGCAAACATACTACAACCCCTTCGGAACCTAAGGTTTTGATCAAGTCCCCCTTCACCTTTGTCCCAAAATGCTACGTACCAAGTAGCATGATACCATGTGCTTCCTTTTCGAAACCATTGGTGGCAAAAGGTCTGGGTCGGAGCCCCCTGTGCCGAGAGTGGTGGAACATGCTAAAATCAGGTTATCTTTGTTCTTAACTTAAAAGAGTAAACTTTTCGACTAACCTACTTTTATTTGTCAAATTTTCATTGGTTGCTAAATACTTTTTAGAAAAATGCTACCAATAATTTCAGAAATAACAATGATTTTATTTTACAAAATGCCCCTTCTCCTTAATTAAATATATAAAACATCTAAGTCCCATACCTTAAATAATTTTATATATTCATCAAAACACTTAGGAAAAATCTAGAAAAACCCCAAAAAATCTATTCTAATATATTTTCAAACATATAAAAATTTCAGACCCAAATAATTACTTATTTTGCCGTAAATAATTTATAACCCAATAAATCATTTTCTTTACTAGAAAATTAATATAAAATCAACATTAATTCAATAAATTATGAAAATTGAAACCCACTCTAAAATAACATTTTTGGTCTATTTACTAAATCGCAAGGGATTTGGATGTCATTAAATAGGGTAATCACATCAAACATATCATAAGAACCAATATAAATATGCATAAATCATCAACAAGTATATATAAACATCTTCCTCTTTTAAAACATGGCTAAATCATGCAAGATAAATTCGGAATTCATCTAAAAGCGAAAACATAAAAAAATGAGATGTAGTCATTATTCACCTTAGCTTTTTGATTAAAAGATGTGAGATTTGATGTTGAATAAGTTGATTTACTTCTCCTCTTTAAAATCCTAGCTTTATCTTCTCTTGAGATTGAAAATGGTGGCCGGCCTTAGAGTATTGTTGTTTGAGAAAATGAAATGAACGTGTGTTTGGTTTCCTAAGGGTTTAGGGTATAAGTTCTATCGTTATCCTATTTTACCCCTTACTTATTTCCTAACACTTATGTCCATTTTATTTCTTTAGTTCATTTTACATATAGGCACGACTACCCTTGGATAAATCAAATCCCAATCCATCAATCAACACATCATTTTATTTAATTTAGCTAATTAAATATCCTAAATAATGTCACTAAAAATATGGGGTGTTACACGACTCAACATGGCAGAGTTATTATAGCTAACCACTTCTAGTGCGGCAGCTCTCGCATTACCAGGGTTTCCTCTCGTCAATCCATCTAATACTCTATCTTGTATCATATTAACAAAGAACTGATACATCATCCCGATATCAACTGGTGCGGCTCTATCACCCACATCACCATTAATGTTTACATTCGCATTGGTTATTTGGTTAGCATTCCTAGCAATGGCCTGAATATTTCCATTGGTTGTGGTCTTTCTGCCTCCCAAGTTTAATCTTCCACTTCTGGTATCCGTTTCTCATAATCGACATATGATTCTTCATAAGATACAGAAGAATGGTCTAAGTTAGAGGGGAGAGTATAGATAGATATACCTACTTATTAATTATAACATATAACAACTACGTTATTATATCGCTATCCCATACCCCAATTTTTATTCTTTCTTATTTCATTTAGATTAGAATATTAAAAATCTTATTAAGTTATGTATCATCATGT
The DNA here is from genome assembly GCA_030737815.1 of Allium fistulosum. Classification (NCBI taxonomy): domain Eukaryota; kingdom Viridiplantae; phylum Streptophyta; class Magnoliopsida; order Asparagales; family Amaryllidaceae; genus Allium; species Allium fistulosum. Next base: position 9,136,697 of record JASFAW010000015.1, read on the forward strand.
TCTTTGATACCAAGTTGTAACATCCCCTATTTTAAGGCTCAAGAAAAGATACTAGTGAGGATGTAGTCATACTTAGCATTATTTCCCAACGACAAAATGAGATCTGTTATTATATCATTATCGAGGGCATGAGAATTAACAAATTCTAACAAAAAAAATTCATTCATTGGTTTTCAAATTCATTACGATCTCATTAGACTTCATAATCCCATGAATACATCATTCAGATAAAATACAATAATTACAATATAGTTCCAAGAGTGGTGCTTTCACTGAGAACTTCGATTCTCAAGCTGTTAGGATCGACTTTGTTGCTACTGGATTGAAGAAATACTCCGAAGGAGATCCAAGTTTGTTCTCAAGAGTTTATAGATTCTATTCAGAGTTTCCACAGATAACTCTAAGATGGCAAGGCCACACACCAGATCCGCCTCCCACAACGCCGATGTTAATGAGACTGCTAGTGTCCAGCAAGTAGAACCAAGCAACCAACCAGCTAATGCAGGTGTGGAACCCGTCGCCATCTAGAGCCATGCAGAAGCCGTCACCCGGGGTGAGTTCAATGATCTGATGAGGGAGCTCATGGAAAGTAGGAGACAGTTTAATGAGCAGATCCAAGCAAATGCTAACTTGATGAACCAGATCGCTCAGCATCAACGTTAGAATGTTGGTGGAAGCCCTGTTTCCTACTCATCATCCGACAGCTCAACTTCATCAGATGAACACCACAGGCGTAGACACCGCAAAATTGAAACGGCTCAAACCGGGGCAACGGAGCAATTTGTGACAAGCCGCCGTGGACAATCCAACAGAGCTGATCCAGACTCCCTTACTGGGACAGTGGCTCCTCAACTACACCTGAGAAGTCGCGCTCAACCTGGAGTGAGAAACTTAGGCTCTAGAGCATGCATGGAAGTTGGTCAACTACCTCGCCAGGATGGTAATGAAGCAGGCCCTCAGGGTGCACAATTAGATGATCACCGGACGAGAAGGCGCCAACCGAGCAATCACGCATGATGGATACTGACCTGGCATCTCCCATTCAAACTCCAGACTTATCAGCTATGGTTAGGCAATTGATGAGGGAGAATCAGAGCTTGACTAATGACGATTGGGGAGTATCAAGGAGTCATACTCAGTTTACTGATAACATCATACAAGCTGAGTACCTGTAACAACCCGGGATTTGCATTACCAACTAATAAATAAAAGTTAGGATTTTTATTTATTTTAATAAAGCATAAAAGGATTTGGAATAACAAAATTTATTTGAAAAAGACTATTTTAATTAAATGGGAAATATGAGATTTTAAAATGAGGATAAAATGTTATTTTTGGAAAGTTAAATATTTTAGGAGAGATGTTAAAACGGGTTTGGATAAGAAAAATAAGTTTTATAAACATATATGAACACTTAGACTAATTTTTGGATACATGTAAATAACACTCTTCTTATTGGGTTACTAAACCTAGCCCAATAACCCACCCTAAACCTCCTCTATAAATTATCTCATACTCTCCAAACCTCATTCATTCATCCCTAATCAAAACCCTAATCAATTCCTAAAGCTTTCATAACAAAAATGGCCTCTATCTTCATCTCCTTCTAGTTTTAGCATATGCAAGTCATTCTATGCAAAGGTAATGCAAATATCCACCTCAAATCCATTTTTATATCTTTCTTATTTCTGAAATTGATTTGGTAACACATGTTTTATGTGTTTTTTTGATCTTATAGCCTCCTAATCATCTTTTGCTAACTTGGGTTGATGCTATAGTAGTCTTTGTTGCTTTCTAGAGAGGTATATTGCTAAAAACCTCTTCTAATATGTGTTTAATCATCTTTTGATTTCGGTAATCAGTTAGTAATACATGTTTTATTATGTAACATGTGAATCATAGCTCTTTGATCATCTTTGCTTTCATTTTGGGGTGTGCACATAAGGTACTTGTAATATATGCTAGCTGAAATTATAATTAGTTTATTGCTGTTAGTAAATTAGGCATATCTCATTCATCTTACATCGGAATTAAGATTTTCTTGAAGTTCTGAAAAGCTTATTCTGTACCCTATAACTTTTATGTTTTGTGCTTTGCCTAATTTTGAGGTTTGAATGGTCGAAATCATGCTTGTTTGTCGCTGACCTGACAACAAACTACAGGGTTGATAAAATAAAAACCTGAAATTGATTTGGCCATAAGTTACTCGTTTCTTATCCAAATCTAATAATTTTGGATGTTCTGAAAATCTTAGATTTAGAGCTAAAACTTTTATGTTTTGAGTTTCATGAAATTTCGAAATTAATTTGGTCAAAACTGTGCATTCTTACCACTGTCCCGAGAGCACAACGACAGTGATATAAAATTTAGATCTGAGAATTGTTTTAGTCATAGAATTTTCATCTCTAGTCGGATTTAACGATCTTGGTCATTACGGAAAGCTTAGAAACTAAGCTACAACTTTCATTTTATTCATTTTGCCAGAATTTGAAGTTTACTATGCCAAAATTGTGGTTTTTCATCTCTGGCCAGTTAGTGCATACCTATAGGCCTTGGTCTGTTTTCTCCCGTTGTTTTCAGCGTAGAACCCCGACTTTGCGACGCCATCCCGGGCTCGTCCTTTGTCGGATTTCATCGTTTTTGGTCTCGTTAAAAAGATGAGATCGAGATCTTTAACCATGCAAAGTTTGGTTTAGATCTGGGTGCATTAGATACTTCGTTTCTATTGCCGAAGTAGCACCCAGAAACTGTTTTACAATAGTGATCATTTTCAGTTATCGTCGGACCAACTTTGAAACATTATCGTTTCTTCGTTTCAAGTCGAAAACGAACGATTCTTGTTGCATATAAAAGTAGAAGTACTTTACTACGCTCCTGCAAATTTTCATCAAGATTTGAGTTCATGTGACCCTTCGACCATGTCGTCGAAGTGGGACCTTTACACTGTTTTGACACAGTAAAGTTTTATGATTTTTGTCCGACTTTGAGACGACGCCGTTTCTTCGTTTCAAGTCGGAATTTCCCGATTCTTTTTGCAGTTTGGAGCAGGGATTTTGGACTATATACCTACCAATTTTCATGCCATTCGGATTCAGTTTGTTGGTCCGAATAATTTTCCGAACTTGGGTTCGCGTCATTTTTGGACTATTTTCCAACACTTAGAATATTTTCAGTGATTTTCTGGTTTTATTGATTTCTTTGAGATTTGTCTCTAGATTTCATACACGGGTTTTATGAATTATTTTCAAAGGATTTTTCACTCCTAAATGGCTTTCGAAATTATTATATAATATTATTTTTAATTATTAAATTAATTACTACATAATAGGAGAGTTTTCAAAAGCCGTTTTAAAGTGATTTCAAAATCAATTATAAATCCGTTTCGCACCATTATTTTCTATAATAAAAATCTCACACTCACTTTTTAGCACGTCGAGCGAAGTGGAAAGGTGCTTAAACGGTTAGGAAATCTCCGGCCTATGGAACCGTGTGTATTTTCTTTCCGGTTAATCCCCGACCTATTCGATTGATCGTTTTGACCTTTGGGTCTAGTTTACCGATGATACGAGGTGGACTTTTTATTGTTTGGAGTGTGAGCTTGCTATTGGTTAGTAAACCGTTTAGTGTGAACGTGGGGTATAAGACTCATTGTTAACACTTTACGGGTTCCTCTCCAAGAAGTTTGTGACACATTAGCCTCTAGGCGGCCAGTACTGGACCTCTGGGTCACCACGCCTTTGGGCAACCGTCTCTGGACACTTGCTCTATGGAGCAGTTTATTTTTCGGCATGCGCCTCTGGGCCTTTATCCTTCTGGGAAGGATCTCGCCGTCTCGCGCGTTCCGCATCTGTGCGAGTGATCGATCACAACTCTACAGTACTTGGCAATAACGACTCCGGTCGGTGCACGTGCTATACTTGTATTATCTGATGATTTTTATATCCATTCGAGTACCGCCATTCGGTGTTGGTTCTATGGAGCCATACGATGTAAGTGCGATTACCTTGTGGATTCACAGTGTCTCTGGACACTGCTTTTCTATGTTCGATTTCATTGACTTTTCAGTATATCCCCATTGCTCTTTGGAGCATCGATCTTTGCTTGGGCATTGATTACAGACTCTGGTCACTCTTGGGATTATTGCCTATGGGCAACTTTATATAGCTCTGACTACGTCGATGATATGAGGCGTATTATTTACTTGACACTTTGGGGTTGATTTTCTCTTTGGAGATTTTATTATTGATTGATGATTATGTTATCGTCCAGTATATTATGTGGTATTCATTGCTCTTCTCTAGGGAGAAATTCCTTACCTTCTATGTTACCGCATTTTTATCTCTCAGTCTATCTAACTGATTTGTTTAGCTAGCCTGACCCGAGTGTTCTTTTCACTCGGGTCAGACCGAGTTGTTTCAGGTTAGGTCTCTGGACTTAGCTACTCTATGCTTCCGCTTTGGACTTATCTGCTATGCTTTTGAGATAGCTTATCTTAGTGTCCGCCTTATGTTATTATTCAGACTTTGATATGTACATATTTTTGACTCACATGTGTGAGCGGTGGCTTTGTACCCACTTATGATATTTGGATCTGTATTGACGATGTATTGTCCTGGGATTTTATATCTGTTATGTGATTCTATTCTGTGATGTTTTATCATTTTATTACTATGCTTATTCTGATAGATCTTTAGCCATTGTAATTTCGTTATAAATATTTATTGAATATGTCGAACCACTTGAAAAAAAATAGATACCACCCTTTCGACGTATTCAGTAGATAGTTATAGCTTGATTACAAATGGTCGCTTCCACTATACTCTATTCTCCGCTTTAACAGACGGTATTACTCCCGTAATACTCTTTGTTACAGTGGGTCTCAGAGTGGGGCGTTACATCTATATAAAGTTGCCCATAGGCAATAATCCCAAGAGTGACCAGAGTCTGTAATCAATGCCCAAGCAAAGATCGATGCTCCAAAGAGCAATGGGGATATACTGAAAAGTCAATGAAATCGAACACAGAAAAGCAGTGTCCAGAGACACTGTGAATCCACAAGGTAATCGCACTTACATCGTATGGTCCATAGAACCAACACCGAATGGCGGTACTCGAATGGATATAAAAATCATCAGATAATACAAGTATAGCACGTGCACCGACCGGAGTCGTTATTGCCAAGTACTGTAGAGTTGTGATCGATCACTCGCACAGATGCGGAACGCACAAGACGGCGAGATCCTTCCCAGAAGGATAAAGGCCCAGAGGCGCATGCCGAAAAATAAACTGCTCCATAGAGCAGGTGTCCAGAGACGGTTGCCCAGAGGCGTGGTGACCCAGAGGTCCAGTACTGGCCGCCTAGAGGCTAATGTGTCAGAAACTTCTTGGAGAGGAACCCGTAAAGTGTTAACAATGAGTCACATACCCCACGTTCGCACTAAACGGTTTACTAGCCAATAGCAAGCTCACACTCTAAACAATAAAAAGTCCACCTCGTATCATCGGTAAACTAGACCCAAAGGTCAAAACGATCAATCGAATAGGTCGGGGATTAACCGGAAAGAAAATACACACGGTTCCATAGGCCGGAGATTTCCTAACCGTTTAAGCACCTTTCCACTTCGCTCGACGTGCTAAAAAGTGAGTGTGAGATTTTTATTATAGAAAATAATGGTGCGAAACGGATTTATAATTGATTTTGAAATCACTTTAAAACGACTTTTGAAAACTCTCCTATTATGGAGTAATTAATTTAATAATTAAAAATAATATTATATAATAATTTCGAAAGCCATTTAGGAGTGAAAAATCCTTTAAAAATAATTCATAAAACCCGTGTACGAAATCTAGAGACAAATCTCAAAGAAATCAATAAAACCAGAAAATCACTGAAAATATTCTAAGTGTTGGAAAATAGTCCAAAAATGACGCGAACCCAAGTTCGGAAAATTATTCGGACCAACAAACTGAATCCGAATGGCATGAAAATTGGTAGGTATATAGTCCAACATCCCTGCTCCAAACTGCAAAAAGAATCGGGAAATTCCGACTTGAAACGAAGAAACGGCGTCGTCTCAAATTCGGACAAAAATCATAAAACTTTACTGTGTCAAAACAGTGTAAAGGTCCCACTTCGACGACATGGTCGAAGGGTCACATGAACTCAAATCTTGATGAAAATTTGCAGCAGCGTAGGAAAGTACTTCTACTTTGATATGAAACAACAATCATTCGTTTTCGACTTGAAACGAAGAAACGATAATGTTTCAAAGTTGGTCCGACGATAACTGAAAATGATCACTATTGTAAAACAGTTTCTGGGTGCTACTTCGGCAATAGAAACGAAGTATCTAATGCACCCAGATCTAAACCAAACTTTGCATGGTTAAAGATCTCGATCTAATCTTTTTAACGAGATCAAAAACGATGAAATCCGACAAAGGACGAGCCCGGGATGGCGTCGCAAAGTCGGGGTTCTACGCTGAAAACAACGGGAGAAAAGAGACTAAGGCCTATAGCTATGCACTAACTGGCCAGAGATGAAAAACAACAATTTTGGCATAGTAAACTTCAAATTCTAGCAAAATGAATAAAATGAAAGTTGTAGCTTAGTTTCTAAGCTTTTCGGAATGACCAAGATCGTCAAATTCCGACCAGAGATGAAAATTCTATGACTAAAACAATTCTCAGATCTAAATTTTATATCACTGTCGTTGTGCTCTCGGAACAGTGGTAAGAATGCACAGTTTTGACCAAATTAACTTCGAAGTTTCATAAAACTCAAAACATGAAATTTTTAGCTCTAAATCTAAGCTTTCCAGAGCATCCAAAATTATTAGATTTGGATAAGAAACGAGTAAGTTATGGCCAAATCAATTTCAGGTTTTTATTTTATCAACCCTGTAGTTTGTTGTCAGGTCAGCGACAAACAAGCATGATTTCGACCATTCAAACCTCAAAATTAGACAAAGCACAAAACATAAAAGTTATAGGGTACAGAATATGCTTTCTAGAACTTCAAGAAAATCTTAATGCCGATGTAAGTTGAATGAGATATGCCTAATTTACTAACAGCAATAAACTAATTATAATTTCAGCTAGCATATATTACAAGTACCTTATGTGCACACCCCAAAATGAAAGCAAAGATGATCAAAGAGCTATGATTCACATGTTACATAATAAAACATGTATTACTAACTGGTTACCGAAATCAAAAGATGATTAAACACATATTAGAAGAGGTTTTTAGCAATATACCTCTCTAGAAAGCAATAAAGACTACTATAGCATCAACCCAAGTTAGCAAAAGATGATTAGGAGGCTATAAGATCAAAAAAACACATAAAACATGTGTTACCAAATCAATTTCAGAAATAAGAAAGATATAAAAATGGATTTGAGGTGGGTATTTGCATTACCTTTGCATAGAATGACTTGCATATGCTAAAACTAGAAGGAGATGAAGATAGAGGCCATTTTTGTTATGAAAGCTTTAGGAATTGATTAGGGTTTTGATTAGGGATGAATGAATGAGGTTTGGAGAGTATGAGATAATTTATAGAGGAGGTTTAGGGTGAGTTATTGGGCTAGGTTTAGTAACCCAATAAGAAGAGTGTTATTTACATGTTTCCAAAAATTAGTCTAAGTGTTCATATAAGTTTATAAAACTTATTTTTCTTATCCAAACCCGTTTTAACATCTCTCCTAAAATATTTAACTTTCCAAAAATAACATTTTATCCTCATTTTAAAATCTCATATTTCCCATTTAATTAAAATAGTATTTTTCAAATAAATTTTGTTATTCCAAATCCTTTTATGCTTCATTAAAATAAATAAAAATCCTATCTTTTATTTATTAGTTGGTAATGCAAATCCCGGGTTGTTACAGACTCCCCCCCTTAAGAAAATTGCATCCCCGCAATTCCTTAAGATAGATTTCGTCTATAACGCCAAATCCACAAAAGAAGTGATAGAGATAAAATAGAGAATTCTCACCCGCAGAAGAAGATGAGAGAAAGCCAGGATAAGAGCGTTCGATAGATTCTCTGGTCTTCCAAGTGTAGTCCTTAGGATTCGGTGACCATTGAATCTTCACGAGTGGAACCTCTTTGTTGCGAAGGCGTCTAACCTCCGAATCAAGCACACGAAGAGGTTGCTGCTCCAAAGATAAATCAGGTAAGATCTCTAAATCAGGCACAGCATGCGGCTCAATGGTAGAATCAGGGTCGCGGACACACATGCGAAGCTGGGAAACATGGAACACGTCGTGCATTCCAGAGAAGTGAGCAGGTAGAGCCACACGATAAGCCACGGGGCCAATGCGTTTCGTAATAGGAAATGGTCCAACATAGCGAGGAGCCAACTTCCCTGTAGAGCTGAAACGCACAACCCCTTTCATAGGAGATATCCGAATAAAGACATGATCACCAATGGAGAACTCAAGAGGCTTCCTACGGTTGTCCGCGTAGGATTTTTGACGGTTCTGCGCCTCTTTCATTCTCTGACGAATAAGAATAATCTTCTTAGAAGATTCCCGAACTGAATCTGGACCAAGAAGGAGCTTCTCGCCAGATTCTAACCAACACGAAGGAGAACGACATGGCCTTCTGTAAAGAGCCTCGAAAGGAGCCATGCCAATACTAGACTGAAAGCTGTTGTTGTAGGAGAACTCTACAAGCGGTAAGTGATCCTCCCAACTACCTCCGAAATCCAGAATACAACAGCGCAAAAGATCCTCTAAAACACGATTCACCCTCTCTGTCTGACCGTCGGTCTGAGGATGATAAGCAGTCGAGAAATTCAGCTTTGAGCCCAAAGCTGACTGTAGGCACTTCCAGAAGTGACTAGTAAAGATAGTGTCTCGATCACAGACGATAGAGCTAGGAATACCATGAAGTCGAACGACTTCCTTCACATATAGCTTAGCAAGCTGAGGAGCAGTCCGAGTGGACTTAATAGGAATGAAATGAGCTGATTTGGTCAAGCGATCGACGATGACCCAAATAGAGGTATGGCCTGACCTCGATCGAGGCAGACCGTCAATAAAATCCATGGATATCTGATCCCATTTCCACAATGGAATCTCTAGCGGCTGAAGAAGACCAGATGGACGCTGATGCTCAGCTTTGATCTGTTGACAAGTCATGCAACAACTTACATAACTTGCAACATCACTCTTCATGCCCTCCCAATAAAATAGGCAACACATGTCGGCATACATCTTACTCGACCCGGGATGTATAGTGTACTTAGTGCGATGACACTCATCTAGAATGTCACGCCTATGTGATAAATCAGATGGTACCAAAATACGGTTCTTCCTGCGAAGACACCGATGAGAATCAATAGAATAATCCAACAATGGCTCATCACTGGATCCCGACTCAAGGAGATGAATATATCGCAACAAGTCTGGATCCTGCCGCTGAGCATGGGCAATGCGATCCAATAGAATAGGTCGAGCTTCCAAGCTGAATAACAAGATCTGAGAATTAGAAGACGGAGCTCGATTTCGAATATCACACATAGAAAGAGTCTCAAGATATCCCACTCGGTAATCATCATAGAAACAACTGCCGAGTGTTTGCGACTGAGCGCATCTGCAACACGATTCCCCTTGCCAGGGGTATACTGAATATCTAAATGATATGAGGTGAGAAACTCAAGCCATCGCTGCTGCCTCATATTGAGATCCCTCTGACTGAATAGATACTTCAGCGACTTGTGATCGGTGTAAAAATGAAGCGTTCGTCTAATATAAAGTGACGCCACGTCTTCAAGGCAAAGATGATAGCTGCTAACTCAAGATCATGAGTAGGATAGCGAACCTCATTCGGACGCAGTTTCCTGGAAGCATAAGCAACTACCCGATCCTTCTGCATAAGCACAGCATCGAGCCCGCTACCACAAGCATCGGTGTAAACAACAAGATCATGGTTACCCTCTGGAACCACTAGAATAGGAGCATGAGTGAGAAGTTCCTTCAGTCGCTGAAAGGAAGCTTCACACTTATCAGACCAAATAAAGCGAACACCCTTACGAGTCAGTGTCGTAAGGGGAAGTGCAACTCGAGAGAAATCCTTGATAAACCGACGGTAATAACCCGCTAGACCAAGGAAGCTGCGAATATCATGAACATTCTCGGGCTGCTTCCAATTCTGAATAGCTTCGATCTTGGTAGGATCGACAGAAATACCCTCAGATGATACAATATGGCCCAAGAACTTGACCTTGCTCATCCAAAAATGGAACTTGGAGAGCTTGGACTTAAGCTGATGCTGACGAAGAGTATCCAAGACGATCCGCAAATGATGAGCATGCTTTTCCTTGGATCTAGAATAAATAAGAATATCGTCGATGAAAACCAGAACGAATCTATCGATGTATTCCCGGAATACTCGATTCATAAGATCGACGAAGAAAGCCGGATCGTTCGTCAAGCCGAACGGCATGACCAACCACTCAAAAGAACCATAACGAGTGCGAAATGCTGTAAGAGGAATGCTGTCTTCCTCGACTCGTAGCTGATAGAATCCGGTGGCAAGGTCAAGCTGAGAGAAGACCTTCGCACCGCTCAATTGGTCAAACATGTCGTAACGGGAATTAGAGTTAGACATGATTCAATGATAGATAATTAATTAAGGAATACTACGGAATATAACGGATTCCTATACATATTCCTAACTTATCTATCAATAAACCTAAGGAAGGGATTTGATTTAATTCGGATCTATTTTAAAATGTATTGTACTAAGTGTATTTGTTCTGTGTTTATTATGCTTATTCCTGAAACCAGGCTCTGATACCAAGCTGTAACGCCCCACTCTGAGACCCACTGTAACAAAGAGTATTACGGGAGTAATACCGTCTGTTAAAGTGGAGAATAGAGTATAGTGGAAGCGACCATTTGTAATCAAGCTATAACTATCTACTGAATACGTCGAAAGGGTGGTATCTATTTTTTTTCAAGTGGTTCGACATATTCAATAAATATTTATAACGAAATTACAATGGCTAAAGATCCATCAAAATAAGCATAGTAATAAAATGATAAAACATCACAGAACAGAATCACATAACAGATATAAAATCCCAGGACAATACATCGTCAATACAGATCCAAATATCATAAGTGGGTACAAAGCCACCGCTCACACATGTGAGTCAAAAATATGTACATATCAAAGTCTGAATAATAACATAAGGCGGACACTAAGATAAGCTATCACAAAAGCATAGCAGATAAGTCCAAAGCGGAAGCACAGAGTAGCTAAGTCCAGAGACCTAACCTGAAACAACTCGGTCTGACCCGAGTGAAAAGAACACTCGGGTCAGGCTAGCTAAACAAATCAGTTAGATAGACTGAGAGATAAAAATGCGGTAACATAGAAGGTAAGGAATTTCTCCCTAGAGAAGAGCAATGAATACCACATAATATATTGGACGATAACATAATCATCAATCAATAATAAAATCTCCAAAGAGAAAATCAACCCCAAAGTGTCAAGTAAATAATACGCCTCATATCATCGGCGTAGTCAGAGCTATATAAAGTTGCCCATAGGCAATAATCCCAAGAGTGACCAGAGTCTGTAATCAATGCCCAAGCAAAGATCGATGCTCCAAAGAGCAATGGGGATATACTGAAAAGTCAATGAAATCGAACATAGAAAAGCAGTGTCCAGAGACACTGTGAATCCACAAGGTAATCGTACTTACATCGTATGGTTCCATAGAACCAACACCGAATGGCGGTACTCGAATGGATATAAAAATCATCAGATAATACAAGTATAACACGTGCACCGACCGGAGTCGTTATTGCCAAGTACTGTAGAGTTGTGATCAATCACTCGCACAGATGCGGAACGCGCGAGACGGCGAGATCCTTCCCAGAAGGATAAAGGCCCAGAGGCGCATGCCGAAAAATAAACTGCTCCATAGAGCAGGTGTCCAGAGACGGTTGCCCAAAGGTGTGGTGACCCAGAGGTCCAGTACTGGCCGCCCAGAGGCTAATGTGTCACAAACTTCTTGGAGAGGAACCCGTAAAGTGTTAACAATGAGTCTCATACCCCACGTTCGCACTAAACGGTTTACTAACCAATAGCAAGCTCACACTCCAAACAATAAAAAGTCCACCTCGTATCATCGGTAAACTAGACCCAAAGGTCAAAACGATCAATCGAATAGGTTGGGGATTAACCGGAAAGAAAATACACACGGTTCCATAGGCCGGAGATTTCCTAACCGTTTAAGCACCTTTCCACTTCGCTCGACGTGCTAAAAAGTGAGTGTGAGATTTTTATTATAGAAAATAATGGTGCGAAACGGATTTATAATTGATTTTGAAATCACTTTAAAACGGCTTTTGAAAACTCTCCTATTATGGAGTAATTAATTTAATAATTAAAAATAATATTATATAATAATTTCGAAAGCCATTTAGGAGTGAAAAATCCTTTGAAAATAATTCATAAAACCCGTGTACGAAATCTAGAGACAAATCTCAAAGAAATCAATAAAACCAGAAAATCACTGAAAATATTCTAAGTGTTGGAAAATAGTCCAAAAATGACGCGAACCCAAGTTCGGAAAATTATTCGGACCAACAAACTGAATCCGAATGGCATGAAAATTGGTAGGTATATAGTCCAACATCCCTACTCCAAACTGCAAAAAGAATCGGGAAATTCCGACTTGAAACGAAGAAACGGCGTCGTCTCAAATTCGGACAAAAATCATAAAACTTTACTGTGTCAAAACAGTGTAAAGGTCCCACTTCGACGACATGGTCGAAGGGTCACATGAACTCAAATCTTGATGAAAATTTACAGGATCGTAGTAAAGTACTTCTACTTTGATATGCAAAAAGAATCGTTCGATTTCGACTTGAAACGAAGAAACGATAATGTTTCAAAGTTGGTCCGACGATAACTGAAAATGATCACTATTGTAAAACAGTTTCTGGGTGCTACTTCGGCAATAGAAACGAAGTGTCTAATGCACCCAGATCTAAACCAAACTTTGCATGGTTAAAGATCTCGATCTCATCTTTTTAACGAGACCAAAAACGATGAAATCCGACAAAGGACGAGCCCGGGATGGCGTCGCAAAGTCGGGGTTCTACGCTGAAAACAACGGGAGAAAAGAGACTTAAGGCCTATAGCTATGCACTAACTGGCCAGAGATGAAAAACCACAATTTTGGCATAGTAAACTTCAAATTCTGGCAAAATGAATAAAATGAAAGTTGTAGCTTAGTTTCTAAGCTTTCCGGAATGACCAAGATCGTCAAATTCCGACTAGAGATGAAAATTCTATGACTAAAACAATTCTCAGATCTAAATTTTATATCACTGTCGTTGTGCTCTCGGGACAGTGGTAAGAATGCACAGTTTTGACCAAATTAACTTCGAAATTTCATGAAACTCAAAACATAAAAGTTTTAGCGCTAAATCTAAGCTTTCCAGAACATCCAAAATTATTAGATTTGGATAAGAAACGAGTAACTTATGGCCAAATCAATTTCAGGTTTTTATTTTATCAACCCTGTAGTTTGTTGTCAGGTCAGCGATAAACAAGCATGATTTCGATCATTCAAACCTCAAAATTAGGCAAAGCACAAAACATAAAAGTTATAGGGTACAGAATAAGCTTTCCAGAACTTCAAGAAAATCTTAATTCCGATGTAAGATGAATGAGATATGCCTAATTTACTAACAGCAATAAACTAATTATAATTTCAGCTAGCATATATTACAAGTACCTTATGTGCACACCCCAAAATGAAAGCAAAGATGATCAAAGAGCTATGATTCACATGTTACATAATAAAACATGTATTACTAACTGATTACCAAAATCAAAAGATGATTAAACACATATTAGAAGAGGTTTTTAGCAATATACCTCTCTAAAAAGCAACAAAGACTACTATAGCATCAACCCAAGTTAGCAAAAGATGATTAGGAGGCTATAAGATCAAAAAAACACATAAAACATGTGTTACCAAATCAATTTCAGAAATAAGAAAGATATAAAAATGGATTTGAGGTGGGTATTTGCATTACCTTTGCATAGAATGACTTGCATATGCTAAAACTAGAAGGAGATGAAGATAGAGGCCATTTTTGTTATGAAAGCTTTAGGAATTGATTAGGGTTTTGATTAGGGATGAATGAATGAGGTTTGGAGAGTATGAGATAATTTATAGAGGAGGTCTAGGGTGGGTTATTGGGCTAGGTTTAGTAACCCAATAAGAAGAGTGTTATTTACATGTTTCCAAAAATTAGTCTAAGTGTTCATATATGTTTATAAAACTTATTTTTCTTATCCAAACCCGTTTTAACATCTCTCCTAAAATATTTAACTTTCCAAAAATAACATTTTATCCTCATTTTAAAATCTCATATTTCCCATTTAATTAAAATAGTCTTTTTCAAATAAATTTTGTTATTCCAAATCCTTTTATGCTTCATTAAAATAAATAAAAATCCTAACTTTTATTTATTAGTTGGTAATGCAAATCCCGGGTTGTTACAATACCCCCAAAGGTTTAGCATGTCTACAATGCCCACCTATGAAGGCAAGACCGATCCTCGACAGCACATAATGAGATACGAGTGAATGATGGACTCAGCTAGGGCAAATGATGCGACCAAGTGCAAGTGCTTCCCAATAACTCTATCCGAAATTGCTACCATATGGTTCACAAGATTACCCCCACGGTCGATCTCCAGATTTGATGAGCTAGCGAAGAAATTCGTGGAGCAGTTCAGGATCCATGCTACTCGCACGAAAGACGTGATGTCATTATCCAGTGTGATTCAGGCTCCGCGTGAGTCGTTGAAGGACTATTTGTAGAGATTCCACGTTGCTGCTACCGAAGTTTGTAACCGAATGACTACGCCATCCTTATGGTCGTGATGCGAGGAGTTGATCCAGAATCCGAGTTTGGTGATTGGCTAGTAGGAAAATTGACAACCACCCTGGAACGTTTTTATTCGAAGGCAAATAAGTTCATGAGAAAGGAGGAGGCCAGGTTGTCGAGAAGGGGCAATGATGTAGGACCCAGCAGGCTGTGCAGTTAATGCCCCGCTATTACCCCGCTATAACCCCGCTATATCTCATAGTGCATTTCTACCGCTACGATTTTTCCATATAGCCCCAAAATATAGCCTTTCCGCTTTAAGCCCCGTTATTTCCGCTATATCTCGTTATTCCCGCTATATTCCGCTATTTCCGCTATATCTTCTTTAATAAAATGAATTGAAAAATTGCATTTATACATTATAAAAATTATGAAACTAGTTTATTTGATTTAATTTTTAATATATTTTTAGAAATGAAAATACTCTTATATTCTACTAAATTCAATTATGTTATATAACAGTTTTATGTTGATTTAAAGTATATTCGCACATGTTTTTATTTAAAATTATTTATGTATTAATTATAATTCAATTGAATGATATGTTTTCATTTAATTACCATTTATATATTTGAAAAAAACATTAAGTACGAGTTTTATATGCTATTTTAGAGTCATCCTCTATATCCCGCTATATCCTCGCTGTATCCCCGCTATGACTTTTTGCACCTCCACCGCTTTGAATCCGCCGAGCGCTTTAACTACACAGCCAGCAGGGAAGCGGTGCAAAGCAATATTGCAGTGAAGAAATCTGGCAAGAGCTTTGGTAAGGTCCAAGTTAACGTTCAAAATAAACCGGAGCAACCACAAGGAACCGGAGGAGGAAATTCCGATCGGAGGAGGGAAGCAGGAAAGTGGAAGCCGAGGATCCCGACTTATAGTGAATACACGCCCCTGAACACATCTTTGGAAAATATTTATCTGTCCACCTGTAATACTTTTCAGTACCAAAAGTCGCGCCCAAAAGAATCGACTGAAGAACAAAGCAAACTGGAAAGTATTGCCAATTTCACGAGACCTATGGGCACAACACTGATGAGTGTAGGCACCTCCACGACGTAGTAGAAAAGTTGATTCGCCTGAAGAAGTTGCAGCAGTTTGTTAAGAATCCGCAGAAAGGCGGACATGGGACGTCCTATCCCAGTCGAGGACAAGCTCCACGTCGACCCGAGGAGCTCGCTCAAACTGGTGGGAGACTAGTGATAAACACAATAGTTAGTGGGCCTAATCGTGCAGATAAAAGTTGGCAAGAAATGGAATGTTATGCTAGTTCCTTGAGACATGCGAGTTTTGAGTGTTGCTCAAACATGAAGGATGGGACTCTGACAAAGCAGCAGCGAGTGATGACTGATGATATAGTATTTAGGAGTAGGGATGCCGATAAGGTGGATGCACCTACTATTGATCCGATGGTTATCTCAACTACGATCGGACCGGCGCTTGTGAGGAGAATATTGATCGATTATGGGAGTTCTGTTAATATTATCTTTTAGAAGGCTTTTGATCAAATGAAGATGGAGGCTAAGGATCTAAAACCATCTAAGGCCCGCATACACGGCTTTAATGGTGCGGCTACTGAAGCGGTAGGCTTTGTTGAGTTGCCAGTCGAGTTAGGTAAAGGTGAATGTAGGAGAGTGTGGATCCTACCGATCATTGTTTTGGACGTTGATTCCCCGTATAATGTTTTTTTGGGCTGATCGACCTGGGCTGAGTTTAGGACAGCTTTGGCCCCATGGTGCTTGACTTTGAAATTCCCAACTGACAATGGTGCTGGTGTAGTGCATGGCGACCAAGCTAATGGTCGTGCTTGTTATGTGGCCGAGTTGAGAGAGGCCTGGCAAAGAGAGAAGGGAAAGGGTGTGGACAAGTCCGTCCGCATCCATGTTGCTGAATATTGACAAGTAGCGCCTGACACTCGTTTCTATAACGATATAGATCCGAGAGACGACGATGAAGAATCCGAGGAAGCCAAGGCAGCGCCGGCTGAACTAACGATTGACATCACAGTCAGCCACGATGACACGACATGGGTATTAAAAATAGGATCACAACTCAGCCCCTCGATGATGAGGGATCTTACTAATTTTCTCCGAGCGAATCTTGATGTTTTTGCTTGGACCTATTCCGATAAGTGTGAGATTTCACCCGCCATCACGGGCCATATGTTGAATATTAATCCAAAGTATGTCCCGGTAAAACAGAAGAGATGAGGCATGGACCAGGAGAGGTCCGTTGCTCTCAAGGAGGAGGTGGATAAACTTAAAGCCAACGGGATTATTCGCGACTCCCTCTATGCCGAATGTATATCTAACCCTGTACTAGTAAGGAAGGCGAACGGGAAATGGAGGACATGTGTTGATTATTCAGACCCGAACAAAGCATGCCCAATGGATAGCTTTCCCTTGCTTAGAATTGATCAACTAGTTGACTCAACAGCGGGACATGAGTTGTTGTCGTTTATGGATGCGTATTCGGGATACAATCAAATTCTGATGCACATTCCAGATCAGGAGCACACTAGTTTTGTCACAGATGTTGGATTGTACTGTTATGGGGTAATGCTGTTTGGGTTGAAGAATGCGGGAGCAACTTATCAGCGTCTGGTGAATCAGATGTTTAAGGATCATATTGGCAGAATGATGGAAGTCTATGTGGATGACATCCTCTGGAAGTTACGGCAGTCAAATGACCACATTCGAGACATGGCGGAGATGTTTGATATACTCATATTCTACGGCATGAAAATCAATCCGTTGAAGTGTTCCTTTGGCGTTGCATCTGGAAAGTTTCTGGGCTTCATTGTCAACGCACGAGGAATTGAAATGAACCGGAAAAGATTCAAGCCATTCGGGATATACAGGCACCTAGAACTATAAAGCAAGTGCAGAGCCTAAATGGGAAGGTCGTTGCATTGAGTTGATTTTTATTCAGGGAAACCGACAAATGTATCCCCTTCTTTGATTTGATAAGGAGAGGGAAAAGGAATTATGAATGGATGCCGGATTATGAAGACGCGTTCTAAGCTCTGGTGAGTCACCTAGAGAGGCCCCCGATTTTGTCGAAGCCCGTGGATCATGAGGAGTTGTATATTTACTTAGCCGTATCCCAGCACGCCATAAGTGTAGCCTTGATTTGTGAGGAGGACCGGATCCAAAAGCCAGTGTACCATGTTAGCAAGCATTTAACGGGGGCAAAAAGAAATTACCCCAAGATAGAGAAGCTGGCTTACTGCTTGGTGATCGCATCGCGCAAACTCCGCCCGTATTTCTAGGCAGATCCAATCAGCATCTATACCGACTAACCTTTACGGTAGGTACTCCAACGACCGGAAACTTCTGGAAGGTTACTTAAATGGAATATCAAGCTCAATCGGTTCAACATCGCCTACCTACCTAGAAGAGCTATCCAGGGACAAGAGTTGGCGGATTTTATTGCAGAGTTCACTATGCGGGATGAACCAAATGGAACTGATGCAGTGCATATAGTACGATGGAAAATGTATACCGATGGAGCATCCAACAACCATTGTTCTGGGCTGGTTTTGTTCTTGTAACTCCCGAGAATCGGTCGATTTGTTATGCTTTGAAGCTTTGACTTCCCCGCTATGAACAACGAAGCCGAGTATGAAGTGTTGATCACTGGACCAAAGCTTGCTAAAGAACTCGAAGTGAAATCGATCGAAATCTTTTGCGACTCACAACTAGTGGTATACCAAGTCAGTGGAGACTACCAAGCGAAGGGACAGAGGCTTGCTCCGTATCTTATTTGGGTCCAGGAATTATTGGCGGACCTTGAATACTATGACATTTCGCACATCCCGCACGAGCGAAATGGAGAAGCCGATTCATTGGCAAAATTCGCAAGTACTAGTGACGCACAGTAGATGGGCTTGGTTCGTATTGAAACTCTACATGCCTCGAGTATAAATGCGATGAAAGTTGATCTTGTGCCAGAGTTGGAAACTAAAAGAGAGTCACGGATGTCCCCGTTCAAAGATTACTTGTTGCACGGAGCCTTGCCTAAGAGAAAAAATGAAAGACGATAAGTCCTTCGTAAGGCCTTGCGGTATGTTATGCGAGATGGGATTATGTATCGAAAGGGATTCTCTGTTCCCTTGCTCAGGTGCATCGCCCACGATGAGATAAAATGAGTTTTTAAAGAAGTCCATGAAGGAGAATGTAGCGACCATACTGGGAGGTAGATGTTAGCCAAAATGATGCTTAGTTATAGGTACTATTGGTCGACCGTGAATCGAGATGCGACAGACTATGTGAGGAGATGTGATAAATGCCAGAAATAAGCAAAAATCCCAAGAGCGCCGCCGACGGAAATCACGCAAATGGTTAGTCTATGGTTGTTTGCGATATGGGGAATCGACATTATCGGCTCATTGCCAACTTCCAAAGGTGGTGCAAAATATGCAATCGTCATGGTCGATTACTTCACCAAATAGGCAGAAGCGGAACCATTAGCTAAGATCACCACCAAAAAGGTTATTAATTTTGTCGTGGGAAACATTATATGCCGCTTTAGTCTCCCGCGAACTATCATTATCAACAACGAAACTCAATTTGACTATGCTAAGTTCAAAGAGTTTTGTCAAAAATATCGTATTGAGACTGCTCAGCCTAAGGCGAACAGGCAAGTTGAAGCCATAACTAAGATAATCAAATCCATCATAAAAAA
This sequence comes from Allium fistulosum, assembly GCA_030737815.1. NCBI lineage: Eukaryota > Viridiplantae > Streptophyta > Magnoliopsida > Asparagales > Amaryllidaceae > Allium > Allium fistulosum. The sequence goes on from JASFAW010000015.1 coordinate 9,156,316, forward strand.
GCGTTTGGAAAAGGCTAGATGCAAGTGGGTGGAAGAACTTCCGACGGCACTGTGGGCATACAGAACCACTCACAAGTCAGCGACTGGCCATACTCTATTTGCCTTGACATACGGGGCCGAAGCAGTTATACCCGTGGAGCTCGAAGTCCTTTCCCACCGGGTAACTTATTATGGTCCCAGAACGAACCGAGATTTTTTACTGGAATCATTGGACTTTATTGATGAAAAACGTCAAGAAGCTGATTTCAGGGCGGCCGCACATCGGCACTGAGTCGCCCGGTATTATAATTTAAAAGCCCGACATAGAGCTTTCGATGTGGGCGACCTTGTTTTGAAGCGAGTTTTTCCGGTCCCATCACACATGAATCCCACATGGGTAGGTCATTACGTCATCGAACGGAGGCTTGGAGAATGAACTTTCAAGCTAGCGACTGTTGATGGCGTAACACTCCCTAGAGCATGGAATAGCGAGCATTTGCGCTACTACTTTACTTAGTTTGTTTCTTTTGTATTCCAGTCATAGTTTTTTACAGTATTTGCTTTCTTTTTTGTTCTCAGTTTTCGATACGTAATAGGACAATTCAATCTATCCCTATTTTCTACAATCAATAAAAGCTTGAAGCTATTTTTCTGTGACTGTTGATATTTCATGTGATATAATTACATGTCAAGGTTTGTTAGCACTAACACGTGTGACGTATGAACGCACACGTGAAACTAAAAATCGACTGGTTATGTACACAAAATCTCTAAGTCCGCATAGTGTGGATTAGAGTACTCTAAGTCCCCAGAGCATGGGCTAGAGTATAAATGATTCAAAAAAATCTCTAAATCCCCAGAGTATGGATTAGAGTACTCTGAGTCCCCTGAGTGCGGAATATAGTATAAACGACTGAAAAAATCTCTAAATCCCTAGAGTGCGGATTAGAGTACTTTGAGTCCCTTGAGTGCAGACTAGAGTATAAACAACTGAAAAAATCTCTAAATCCCCACAGTGCAGATTAGACTACTCTGAGCCCCCTGAGTGCGAACTAGAGTATAAACGACTCAAAAAATCTCTAACTCCCCAAAGTGCGGATTAGATTACTCTGAGTCCTCTGAGCGTGGACTAGAGTAGAAACGGTTTCACAAAATCTCTAAATCCCCAAAGTGTGGATTAGAGTACTCTGAGTCCTCATAGCTCGGACTAGAGTATAAACGATTACAAAAAATATCTAAATCCCTAGAGTGAGGATTAGAGTACTTTGAGTCCTTAGAGTGCGGACTAGAGTATAAACGATTTCACAAAATCTCTAAATCTCCAGAGTGCGTACTAGAGTGGCCTGAGTTCCCAGAGCGTGGACTAAAGTATAAACGATTTCACAAAATCTCTAAGTTCCCAGAGTGCGGATTATAGTACTCCGACTCCCCAAAGCGTGGGCTAGAGTATAAACGATTTCAAAAATTCCTAAATCCCCAGAATGTGGACAAAAGTTTCTAAGTCCTTCGAATACAGACTAGAATATAAATGACTCATGAACTCTCTGAATCCCAATTGCGGGTTAAATTACAAGTGATGTAAGGAAAATCTATAAATGCAAAGGAACAAAATTTTATTTACTTTTCAAAAAGAAAACTTCCTTACAGCTCCTCCGAAAGTTCGGAGGCCAAGTCTATATACATCGACTACTGACAAAAGAAAGAAAAGAGAAGAGAAAAGCGCCTACACAACCCTAATTTATTCAAGCTAAGCAAAACGTTACAATACAACGACTGTTTCTTTGCTTTTTTTCTCTTTTTTCAGTTTTTCCAAAGCTTCCTCGCCCAAACGCTTCTTTCTAGACCCTTTACTCACTTGCGAGGAGGTACTCCAGGAAGGAGGAGGAACGTCCATGGGTGTAGTCCCGCCAGGAGGAATGAATTTCAGTGGCTTATTAAGAGGATCGTCAATCTCCATCACCTTGGGCTCACTCTTAACTTTGAGTTTCTCCTTTTTCACCTCTTCGATTTGCTCCTTCATACTGATTTTGGCAGTGTGCTCTGAGGCGCCCGTGATTATAACATCATCGTGTTCTTTGGCAAGTGGTGAATCCTCGAGCTTATCTTTGTCCAGTGCTCCGATTACTTGAGCATCAGGGCCCAGAGTGTCTCTGACGGTTGGTGCCTCGGTCTCTTTTTCCTCCAACTCTGTGGTGACATTGCTCCTTAGAGTTGGTTCAGGACCCGAATGAACTACATGGTTTCATGAAATACAAATGTTAGAGTACATCTGTTATTCACCAAGAATGGCAACTTCTTAAACTATAAAAGGTGAAATTAAGTACCAGTATCCAGTGTACCCTCGGTGGTCATCGGAGTATCCCCCTCGATGATTGGAGACAATGTATGAATGCCAAGTCCGGGCTTCTCCGGATCGTAACCAACATGCTGGTCGAGAGGTTCATGAGATGAAATCTTGGCTGGTTGGATGGAAGGGAGGACTTGAGACTTAGTGCCAGATGGACCGGCGATATCTTCTTTCTCCTTCGACGTTGGGGAAGCTCCATAAAATAGAAGCTTGGCTGCAGATAAATCGGAGGGCTCATTTCTCAGAGCACTTCTTTCGCGAGTGCCTCCTCATCGATCTCTTCAACACCCGACTCCACTTTTTTGATTTTGACAAGAGTGTCCCATGCTTCGGTAAGTGATTCGAGGCAACCATCGCCTAAGAAAGATAAGTCGCGGTGCATGAGGACCCTCGCATTATATTCAGCAATGAGTGGGTCGAATAAGCATTTAATCTCCTCCCTACCAGATTCGGTCGCTGCCTCGTTTAGGGAATCAGCCTCTGTAAGTGCCGCTTTCCTGCTCTCTTCGCGAGCAGCCTCTTTCAGCACCTCAATTTGAGATAGTTCCTCATCGAGCTTCGTCTTTAAGTTTCTCGTCTCGATGATTTCCTTGAAATATTTCTGTGATTCCTCTTGTGCCGCTATTTTCTCCTCTTTTTCTTTGGATAGTAGTTTCTCCAACTCCTCAACTACGCAAGAGATAATTTCTTTCTCTTTTTGCAGTGAATCCTTTTCCAGGGCCAAAGCGCCTCTGCGTTGGAGTGAATCGTCTAACTCCTTATTATGGCTAGCCTCTAAACGACAAACTGCCTCGGCTGTCTCCCCGGTGCTCTTTTTTGCAGTCTCAAATTGGGCCTTGTATGAGAGCAGTTCGCCATCCAAGCTCTTTATGATATCTTTGTCATGAATGGCTTCTAGCTTGAGACGGTCGATCTCAAATTAACGCTTAGTAGATACCTCTGAAACTTTTTCAACTAGGTGTACGGACGCATTGTGTTGGACATACACGTCATTCATGCATGTGAGCGAGTCTGCTTTAGCACTCTTAGGGATAGGATGTATAGCGGGAAGGAATTTCAACCCGTCAAAATAAATCTTCGGGAACACAACCTTAAGCTCGGCTAATTTCTCTGTCGTGGTTGGGTCGTGAATGGGAGCTGGAGGAGTTGATCTTGTCGGAGTCAATGATTTCTTGTGATGCTCATAAGACTGCCTAGTACTTGAAGAGCCAAAATGTTGATCACGGAGAGCGTCCGACTGGGAGCCTCGGTGAGTAGGGTTGTCTCCACCACACGCCAGAGGATTTGCGGGTTCGCTTGGCTATGAAGTGTTCCCATGGGTTTTCCTTCTTGAGGATAAAGATGGTTCTCTAGACTAGTAATCTCTATCTCCCCTTTCATCTCTATCCTTCCGTTTTTTGGATCCTGAGTCTCGACCCAAGCGATGAAAGATAGAAAAACCGCTTATGCAGTCGAAGCCATGAGAGCGAGTCATTGAACCTGTACATAAAAGCGATAAAAATTAGTGGAAGCCACATGGAAAATTGAATGCAAGTTGGTGATGAAGTGTAAGTGCTTGTGTGTGTCCTAGTGCATCCCCCCAATGGACCAGTAGTTGTCGCTTTACTCATGGGAGTTTTTTCTCTCTAATCATGGAATTGTATGCCTTCACCGCTTCTCACGGGCGAGTTGAGCCCCTCGGCACTGAGATTAGCGAAGTCGTAATTCAATAAGTCATCATGAATGGACAAGTCAGAGAGTCCCTTTAGCGAACTTTTGATTTTCTGGGAAGACGATCTCTTCTCAATGGGAGTCATCACATATTTCGGAGTCGCCCCAGCTTCTTTCTTTTTAATTCTGTATACCAAACTCTTTTTCTCTTTTGGGGAAGGATGTGGCTTGTTAGTGCAGGGAGCGTCAACTGCCGATTCCTGTCCGGAAGTTATGTTCTCATTTATTGGCCCTGGGATCTCCGTTTCTTTAATCTCTCCTTCCTAAGTGGTATCATGAGCTCCTTCAACAGGGGGCACCGGGGGCCCAACTTGTTCTCTCCTCCTCTCAGCAGTTGCCCTTGAAGTAATTGTGCTTCTTGGAAGGCCAATCCTGCGACCATCCGCTAGTAATTCGAATAACGAGAGCAGTTCGTCGGTAACTAACAGTTTGATGTCCCGATCTTCCATTGGAGTAGCGCGAATAGCCTCGACTGCTCTGGAGTACCTAGTGCCTTCAGGCCGTGGGCGAACACAAGGAAGGTTTAAAAAGTTCGAACTTTCAAAAAAATGCGATTTAATTCCTGGTATGAGGGACGAAGTGGGAATGAAACTTACATCCTTCTAACCATCTTCTCGCGAAGCCGGGAGGACAGTGCATGTAGAACCACTCTTGCTTGAATTAAGAGAGCTTGTTCCATTCACCCATTAGAACTTGGAATTTAGGAAATGGCTCAAGGAATACGTAAGAAGGGCTATCAGCATGTTTCTTGAAGTGGAAAATGTAACGAATTTTCTCAGGAGTTGGAGGTCTAAACAGGACGCTCATGAAGAGTAGGAAGGTGCCGTGAATGAATGCATAGCTGTTAGGATGCAGTTGTGTAGGGGCGATCCCTATGTACTTTAGCACCTCGTGAATGAAAGAGTTGAACGGAGGTACGAATCCGGCCCAACACATGAATTTGTTGCATGTAGTGTATCCGGCTGGGGGCAAATGGGGTCGATCTTGCCTCGATGGAACTAAAACATCTTCGAAGGGAATTCCGTGAATAGAGCACAATCGACGAAGAGCGATTTCGCCGATTTTTGAGGCTTGCGAGTCGATCAGGTTATTGAAGATAATAGCATCGTCTACGGCATGAGGAGCCGGGTCTATAACCTCAGCAGGAAAAATCGGAATGTCAGGAATGGGGTCACACGGTGCGCTCGACGTCTCTACTACTTCTTGCCATTGACTTAGTCCAGGTCTGTTAGATAGAGTAGCAGAACTTGATTTCTTATTTGATTTAGAAGACATTGCGGGAAGGCATTTGATGTGAATAAATACATGTTTAAGCTATGCTCGAAAGATAATCGATATTTGAAGTAATAATAATGTATTCCCCCGTGATGTGTGTGAACTAGTGTGGCGATTCTAACATAAGTACAAAAGGCTTAAGATTGAAGAAACGAAGGTAAAACGATGAAGTTTCGAGTTTATGTTTTGGAGCCGTCATCGCTGACCGTCCCAGGCAGCGTAGAAGATGGTCAGTGACGAGAGACCTGAGATCGAGCATTGACGTTTTAGATTGTGAAGTCCGTTACTTGGAATCGTTGTGCTAGTTTAGCATTTAAGTTGTGTTGTTTAAACTATGGATTTGTGGGTTCAGGTTAAGTCCATAAACTTGTGTATGATAAGGCATGTCGTTATTCATCATTTTGTGCTTGGGTGTAAAGTTATGTGGTCATAATATTCGTATTAGTCAAATTGAAGTGTATGTGGTTGTCAATGCCAATCCCAGTTTCTAACTACCGACCCCTGTGCCTTGACTCTATCACCGAACCCTCTTCTCAAAGACATACCGACCCAATCGCCCACTCACAAAACCTACTGACCCGATTCTCTCTCATAAAAATACTGATCCCTCAACTCTTCATAATATACCGACCTGATCCTCCTCTCAAAGACATACTGACCGCTCCTCTATGCGTAAACTTACCGACTCGGACTTCCCACAAGAACTCACCGACCTGATTCTCCCTACGAAACATACCGAACTCTCCTTAGACCAGTATACCAACCTCTCTCCTTAGAACTATGTGCCAAATTCTCTCCTCGGACTTACACTCCAACCACACCCCCTAACGCTATTCCGACCCCTTTTCCTATATCCCTTCTGCTAAACTCTATCAGGCCAGCTCCGACCACGCCTACTTTTTCTCTCTCTCTCTCCCTGGTTATCTCTTCTTCCTCTAGATGAGGAAGCTACACATGCCTATGAAGCCTTAAGGCTTAGGTGGGATTGGAAGACAAAGTCCAACAATTGGTAGAGAACAAAAATTCATACCTATGAATTGGTTTCGAGCAAGGCAAATGGATATCAGGCTTTGGAGTTGCGGGGCGGTAGAGGATCATGATTGGGAAGGCAATCTGTCGAGAGATAATGGCAAGTCGATGGGGGAAATATATATTGGTTTCGAGAAAAAGCTAAAGAAAGTGAGGCAAGAAAATGAGAGTGGGAGAGGGTGAGTGTTGACCCCGAGTTTTTATATGCTGGGCGGAATACGAACCGGTCTTCTCTTGGAGACCCGGTCGTATCCCAATGGGTCAGCTATTCAACATGTCGACCCCGACCCACATATAATAACTAAGGGGTCGGCATTCATCTACCGACCCCCTCTACTTTCTAAAGAAATATATATATAATAAAAATAAAAATGAAAAATAAATAATAATAAAATGAAAGAGGTGAAACATTGCTTGAATGAGGAAAAGACATAAGCTTGGGAAATTCTTCATTTTCCCAGCCTCTGAAAGGTTATATACAGTCGACTTTTGAAAAGTTGAACAAAGGACTCCGAGGTTACCTTAAGGTAAAGCCGGTAAGTTCGGACGACATAGAGCTTCTTTGAAGGTTACTAGGTAGCAATGATCAGTTATCGATTTGAATGAGCTAGCCTTTGGGAATAGGGATTGCTCACTGATTCAAAGCGCATCATGTTATTCACAAGACGCACTTTAGGGGGCAAAAGGAACGGGTGGGGGCATCTACTATTGATCCGATGGTTATCTCAGCCACGATCAAACCGGCGCTTGTGAGGAGAATATTGATCGATTGTGGGAGTTCTGTTAATATTATCACAATCGGGTTATCTCAGCTACAATTGGACGTCGAGCCCACCGTGTGACCCCATTCCTGACATTTCGATTTTTCCTGTTGAAGTTATAGACCCGATTGTGATAATATTAAGCTTAATTTATGTCTAAAGAAGTTTAAGCTTAATGGACATGGCCATTAAGCTTAAACTTCTTTAGACATAAATTATGCTTTGATTCACTTTGCATACATATACGTTGGAGTTTGAACCAAAGGAGCATTTATGTTTTTTCTCCTAATTGGTATCTCTAACTTTTTTCATAATATGTAACTTTTTTATATAAATACGTATACATGCGTTTTGTTTCAATCTAAACATTATTTTGAACCATGACTGTTGTATAAATATGTACGATTCTTATATATGCCTATAACTTTTGTAAGGTGCAATCTTAATCTAAAACCTAACGTTATGCTATCAGCAGATTATTTTCCATTTGTAACTAGCTATCACACCATGATTTCTATGTCAACTTTCAGTAATCATATTAAGTATCTAATGTTTTCTAGTATGTATATTAGGTTACATCAAACCAATTGCTCTTGGAAAATGCTATTTTATCAAAGTTTCACATGCCTAATATGATTCTCATCCCTCCGATGTGATAATTTTTTTTTCAATTTATTTTAACATAGTATATTGTACTTGTCCCGTGTGGAATATTTTGTGCGTCTTCAATTCCACTAAATAAAATTATATGTTTTGTTAACAATAACCAGTTTCTTATCCCCCACCCACCAACCTCTCCCCCTTTCCCACCACCACACACCTTTATAATAAAATATATATGTGCACTACTTTGCATACCATAACATGGAGTGTTGTAATCTATACCTTATGTATGTTTATGTGTATTCCATGAATCAAATTATTTGTAAATTTTCAAACCTGTAAACAATTTACTGAAATATACACAACCACACACACTAATATACATTTGTATAATTGAGGTTATACCGACATAATTACACATATAATACTAATAATAATACTAATAGTAAGACACTGTTATATATGTGATGAACATGTTAATTTTTCATTTTACATTTTATTGTTGTCTTTTTTATTATTCAACGTAGACATTTAAGTTAGGAATATCATATATATATTTATGTAGATTATTCATATTTGAAATTTTTAATTATAAGAACTTTAATGGTTCACTACTGATCATAACAAAACTAGTGAGGGAGTTTCTCAATAGAATTAAACTTTAAGAGAAATTACCAATCCTATAACCATGGGTGTTGTTATTAATTCATTGATTATTATTCATATGGATCGCATTAAGAATGATTGATAAAACCTTTTATAATAGATATAAACCATTAAAGTACTTTTGTAGAAAAAAACATAAATGAATGTCAATGCTTATATGATATTGCTTGAATGTTTTAATACCTATTTTTCATGGCCATTTTTTTACTGTTTTTATGATATATATTCATAAACGGGTTAGAATAATCTATCTATTACCATATGTGACTAATTAGATTAAATTTCCCATTCATAAAATTTTGTGAAGCGGACTCAAAGAATAGGACATTTAAGTTTGTAACCTCTGTTCTATTAACTAGACATTTTTTTTCTGTATTCGTGTTTGTGTATACATATACACACACAAGGCATTTATTGTCAAATAATAATGAAATATTATCAAAATTCTTATATCCAATGTTGTATATAATAATTGGTTTTAACAAAGGTTTTTTATATTTTCACCCTTTTTTATTACGACGACAAGAATGATGCATTGCCTATACTTCTATTCGTAGTTCATTATTGTATTTTAAAAATACAACATTTATTATGACTATTTATATTAATATAAAGCGTAAAATTATTTAACTACCTATATGTAAATTCAACAATAAATAGGATCATCTCGAGATGAATTGAGGCCCTAAGCAAATTTGTTTTATAAATCTTTATTAGGGAGATATTAGATTTGAGTACTTAGATTATTTATTCATGCATTCGCTATATCCAACATAGTTCACTATCCAACATCTCGATTGCCGATTTCTCTCTCATGTTATCAATCATATTTGCCACTCCCTATTCATAAAGGAATGAAAATAAGTAGAATTTTCTCATATGTGAATTTTACAATTTAAGAAATTTCCATTATGGATGATATCTTATGATACTCTAGAAATTTGAATAAAACATAGCTTAAACATATTTGAAAGTTGATTATTTTTTAAATTTTGGCTTTAATATAAGTTACTTTTATTTACTTCGAGAATCATTCGAACTAAACATAAATCTTGTTGCATTTACATAAGTTATTCTTGTGTACCTACCATAATTATATATTTTGCATTAAAACAGTAATCGATTAGTATACACCTGTAAAAAATTATTTTACATGATGAATATTCTTTGTAACCCACAAAAGGAGGTTTCACAACAAGTCTTGCAAGAAAATATTAGAAACCAGCCCCACTAACAACGTCTAATGCTTAACTTGTAGGAAAGCAAGAATCCTGAAACATTGAGCTTTCAAAATATAGATTAATATCATGCATTACCACCTAACCAATTACATAAGGATATTCTTAAGTTTTATGCTTGTAGGCTTACGCAAAATTTGGAGCCATAGACAATTGTTTATTTTGCATACATGGTCAGTCGATTTTGTATACAAAAACATATTTAATTAACTTTTTGCATATATATATATAAGTATATATATGTGCACGCACGCATAGATATATATATATATATATATATATATGTATGTATGTATGTATGTATGTATGTATGTATGTATGTATGTATGTAGGTATGTATGTATACATACATATACCTATGTTGATTGAACCAAAATTGGTACAAACACCCAAAAAAGTAAGTAGTAGAGATTAAATGAGGGAAGTAAATGAAAAATAGAGGAAATTAGATAGAAAACAAGCACATACAAATTTATAATGGTTCGGCAACCTTGGCCTACGTTCACTTGAATGATTTTATTGCTTTTGCACTTGTTTTTGTGATTACAAGAGAACGGGATAGGAATAGATCCTTGAATACAAGAGAGTAAGGATGTAATAGCAGCGTAATAAACCATGCCTTCTGTATTTATAGGGGTAGACAAAAAAATATCCCGTTGATATTTCTCATATAGAATCTCCTTATGAAGACGAAGTCTTCTAAAAAATCTCGGCCCCAAATCCCTTATGGTTGGGGATCGGTACCAATCCCTATAAGGGGAGTTGGTATCGATCCCTATAAACAAGGGTAGAGGATTTGTGACTTCTTGTGTTGGCTCATCTTGATGTTGGATTTGAGTTTCTAATGTTGTTTTGCATAGCCGCTTAGGTGGTTTTTAGTCAAAACGATGGATCTATAGAAGGCTGAATTGTTGCTCTAGACTGTATACGGAGATTGCCAATACGACACATAGGAATTCTGGAACAACACTTGAATTAGGATCTATGTACATAAAGAAGAGTACCATAGGAGTGGGAGCCACTTTAGGTGTACCACTAGGGATCGGTACTGATCCCCTATGTATGGTGGAACACCGACCCATACTTAGCGTATTCTAGGGTATTGCACTTCTAAGCTTGTTCGACCATCGCCTTGCAGTCTTGTGTACACTTTGTTCCTGGACCCTGGGGTCATCTCTTTGGGCTGCTTGCCCTGACAATCGTCGGGTCTAGCTTATCCGGCCAGTCTAAATATAGCCAGGCCAAAAGGCTGGATAACACTTTCCCCCTAAAATGCATCTCATTTCAAATGTGATGTTCTTTGAATCAAGGCAAGGTAGAATCATTGCGAAGGGTTCCATTCTGCATTTCCAATGGTCGCTATTCTTCCTCTGAATCGTTTCTTATGGAAAGTTATGTCCATAGTGGTCCATTACGACACTTTGTCAACATTTGACACTCTAAGTACTGGAGTACAATCTCTTGATATTTGGTAATGCTCGGTTCCATTGAGCTAACTGATCGAGTCGATAGATTTTAATCATCCGAACTGATTTCTTTTCTGAAAACCTCGAGTAAAATTTCATTTCCATCGATTCATGAAATTGAATGTTAAATTTGCATGAGAGCTCACACTTCCACGCATGCACTATTGCCATTGGCTTCCAATCACATTCATATGCATATAGGTCGTTGTTAACTTCCTTTGAGTGATAGTCACAAGACCATCATTCTTCATTTCATCATTTATTTATTTTATTTTTTATATTTGTTTTTTTATTTTTTAGGTATATGGTGGGATTCGGTACCGATCGCCATAGGGCGACCCGGTACCGATCCCACACTTGCATATATTTCCATTTTGGACTCGAGAATATTAGGCCGCACAATGGTATATAACCCATTCACTTATCCTTTCCTGTTCACTTTTTCATTTTATTGCACCGAACCCTATCACTCCTTTAGCCACCATTATCAAACCTTCTCCCAACACCTTAGCCTCCACCGCCCCCAGCGTCGAATCATAGCCAGAGCGCCAGCCGGAGAATCGCCGCTCCACCTCCTTCCATACTCTACCATCACATCTCTGATCTTAAAGAGGGTCGAACGCCAGGATCTCAAAATTCGATTTGGCTTGATTTCAATTTCAACAACATATTTGTGGGTTTTAGACTTTAGGTAGATATCGAACTGGAGTACGGTGGAGATGGGTCGACTTGGGACGTGCTTTGCATTGGTAGACCTGGGTTTGGAATCGGCTATTGGGGATGGGATGGTTGGAATCGTATAGGGGTAATGTCCCTTACGTATGGGATCGGTGATGATCCCATACTTAGGTGGATTTTCTGATTCACCTTGTGCTTCTTCATATGATCTTGGACTTGAACACTTAGACATGTATGCACATGTATGCTCGAATGGACTTGAATTTAGATGAATACATTTGCCTTAACTATAAATAACATGCTCCTTCACACCAATAGATAATCCCTGAATTTGGACAAAACCTCCATGCTTAACCATTGACACAGAAGCCGGTAGGGACGGTTATTAATGATGGTCACTCTAGTTGAACTCCTGAATCTCATCATTACCATTGTATAATTCTAAACTGTATAAAATTACACTGCACAAGACCGCACTAGGTTATACTTAGCACAGGGGACAGGTTAATCCATCCAATTATGACTATTTGTTGATTTTAATAGTGATGGTGTTATCCCGCCTTTTGGTAAGGCCGTGACACCAAGGAATTGACTAGTAACTAACGACGGCCCGTCCTAGAGATCAGTTATACACAGGCTCACTATGGATATCGATGAATTTTGTCTGAGTCCGGATCGAGCCAAAATTGGTAGGACGTGACAAGCTAAGCCATGAGAGTCAATGTTCCAAATCTCAAGTCAATCCGAGTTCGTATGCTCAAGTTATGAACGATACAAAATTGGATGAAAACCAATCACCGGTCGACTCGCTCCCTTCGACTCGCTCCACATTCCTCAAATGCCAACTTCGACTCGCTTCGCAACACTCAGAAGTGACAACTTCGACTCGCTTCACTCAGAGGCCAACTTCGAGTCGCTCAGGTTTGACTCGCTTCACAGCCATCAGAAGTACCTACTTCGACTCGCTTCGCTCAGATGCCTTCTTCGACTCGCTCCATTCGAACCACTGATCGACTCCATCAACTTCGACTCCATTGGCGAAGCCACTACTCAAACCTCTCAGGACGCTCCATTTCGACTCGCTCGACCAGTGCATACTTTGACTCGCTTGATCTGGGCACACTTCGACTCGCTCGAAACAACATCAAGGGCAGAGTGAGATTCAAGCGCCATGTCACCGAGTCGAATGGAAGCGAGTCGAAACAAAAGCCTACCGAAAACCTCATTTCGTATCGATCATATCTCCCAATCTACAAGTCCAAATGCTATGAAATTTTCACAGAAGACTATGTGCATGCTAAAGAATGTCCACGCCAAATTTCGACTCCATTGGATGAAATCTTGATCGATACAAAATCTGTTCGTATCGATCACGGATCGGACCGAAACTTCACGGGCTTGGGCGTGTGGGCCTGTTCACGTGCCAGAGAGGGTCTCCCGAGATCTAAGCGAAATATCAGCCTCCTACACCTATAAATAGACCCTCAAAGCCAACAGAAAAGGGGTTCTTCTTCCTCTTTGAGATCTCCAACGCCCGAACTCCGCCAGATCTAGATCTGAACTCAATTGCTGCTGCTACCAACGAAATTCATTGTTGCAAATCATAATTGCCTGTTGTAAATCATTGAATTCACTTGTAAACACAAAATAAAGATCAATAAAGCAAAGCTACTTCATAGTGGACGTAGGCGATACGCCGAACCACTCTAAATTCTTGTTTCTCCTTGCACTTTAATTATTCTCATTTCTGAAATTTGGAGTTTTTGTTAGATAATTCCTCTTTTTCCATTTAATTTCTTCACTTTATCTCTTCAAAGACTTCCGAAGAGTGTTGTGCCCAATTTTGGTACAAACACTTTGGTGCTTTCACAGGGAAAACCAATTTTTCTCCTGCTCTTGGGATCTCCTATCTATATTGGATTGCATAAATCTAAGAAGAAGATCCAGATCTAGAACTTTGAAGTCCTTCCATTCTATTCAGATTTGCAATCAGATCTAGGAAAGGACTTCATTAATTCATCATTGTGAGCACACGTACCACTTCTGCACTTGCTGAACAAGGAGCATGGGACTGACAAAATCCCGTGCAATCACCTCCATCCAACCAAAATGCTGCAGGACCTTCAGATCCATCAGGTTCAATCACTAGACAAGAATTCTAGACATTGCTTCAAGAGTTGACCCAAAGTCGACAGCAGCTAACTGAACAACTACGCGCCAACACGGAGTTGACTAACCAGCTAAATCGCCAAAGGCGAAGAAGATCCAGAAGAGACCAAGGTTCTCACTCTTCCACAGAAAGTTCAACCTCCTTTGATGGCCAAACCAGATCCACACGTCCATGGCTAGGTGTAAGCTACACCCAAGCCACGGGACACCAACCTACTTCGAACCTTGGGCAACCTAGAGCTGGACCATCCGTTAGTCTCCGCACAGAACCTTCAACTCGAGGAGGAGCTGCTCCTTATCATGTTACCGGCAACATTGCTACTACCACCACTACCGGACGGGGAGGTGATGCTAGAAACCAAGCTGATCCTCAACGTAGCCAACGAGAGCAGACTCCTTAGCCTTATGTCCCTGAGGATGTTGAACCAAGGAGGCGAGGCACGGACCGTCGACCGCGTCCGGTCCAGACTCGTGCTGTGGAACCCGATCACACCTTGGCACAACATGCTCCAAGTATCCGAACGTCGGATATACCAGCAATGATCCGCCAAATGATCCGTGAAAGTCAGGGTCTCTCTAATGACGACTGGGGAATCTCCCGAAGTCATACCCCTTTCACCGATGACGTTTTATATGCTGAACCACCTCGACATTTCAGGATGCCAGCTTTGCCAGTTTATGAAGGAAGTTCTGATCCCAATCAACACGTCCTAAAATACGAATGGCTGATGAATGCTGCTAGAGCTTATGACGTAGTAAAATGCCATAGTTTCCCCATTTCCCTAGGGGGCATCGCTACCATGTGGTTCACTCGTTTGCCACCGCGATCCATCTCTAACTTTGACCAGATGGCCACCAAGTTTGTCGAACAATTCCGTATGCACGTGGCGAGGCCTAAGGACGTTAACACTCTGTCTATTGTTACGCAAGCTCCCGGAGAAACACTTAGACGTTACTTGGAGCAATTCCATGCTGCGTGTGCAGAAATAAGCAATCCCAATGATAACTCTATCCTGATGGCACTGACTAAGGGGATTGATGCTGATTCCGAGTTCGGAAATTGGTTAGCTGGGAAACCACCTACATCATTGGACCGTTTCTATTCCAAAGCAGCCCAGTTCTTGAGAAGGGAGGATGTGAAACAGTCTAGGAAGCAAGATGACGCAGGGCCCAACATCGAAGGTATCCAAAGTAACGTCGTTGTTAAACAGTCCGGAGATAGTTCTGGAAAAATTCAGTTGAACGTCCAAAATAAACAGAATCAGCAGAGGGACAATAGAAATCAGAACAAAAAACGTGATCAGGATCGTGGACCAAGGCGTAGAGCTTCCATGTACGATAATTACACTCCATTGAACAAGTCGTTGGAAAATGTGTATTTGCAGACCTGCAATACCATGCAGTATAAGAAACCTGCCCCGAAACCACCAACTAAAAGACAAATCCAAACAGGAAAGTTCTGTAGATTCCATGAGAGTTATGGCCACAACACCAATGAGTGTCGTCACTTACAAGACCTCACTGAATAACTGATATGTGAGCGAAAGTTGGATCAGTATGTACGGGCGCCGCAATCCGGTGGTGCGGGCCCATCAAATCAGAATCGTGCGCTGAATCAGGAAAGACAGGAGGAATCCTCTCGTGCAGACGGAAGGTTGGTCATCAATACAATAAGTGGTGGTCCTCACCCAGCAGATCGAAGCTGGAAGGAAATGGAGTCATATGCCAGTTCTATCAGGCATGCGGACTTCGAGTGTTGCAGTAGTTTTAATGAGGGTGCTCCGGCCAAGCAACAGAAAACGATGATGGATGACATCATGTTCAGGAACAGAGACGCTGATAAAGTCGAGGCTCCCACTATCGATCCACTGGTCATCTCGGCACAAGTAGGTCCTGCTTGGATGAAATGGATCTTAGTTGACAGTGGAAGCTCTGTGAATATTTTGTTTAAGCGAGCTTATTATCAAATGAAGATGGAAGCCGCAGACTTGAAGCCTTGTCAATCTCGAGTCCATGATTTCAACGGAAGTGCCACAATACCCACGGGAATGGTGGAACTGCCAGTAGAGTTGGGAGTTGGAGAACGTCGGAGGGTATGGATGTTGCAGTTCATTGTTTTGGACATAGACTCCCCTTACAATGCTTTCTTGGGCCAACCGACCCTCGCTGAATTCAGGACAGCCATTGCCCCATGGTGTTTGACCTTAAAGTTCCCCACTGATCATGGAATAGGAATCGTTCAGGGAGATCAGGCTACTACCAGAGCCTATTATGTTGATGAGCTGAGGGAGGCGCAGTGAAAGGAGAAAGGAAAGGGCGTAGAGGAGTCTCTCTGCGTCCGTTTCGCCGATAATTGACAATTAACGCCCGGGCCCAGGCGCGGGCACCCCAGCCAATTCCTCAAGGACCTTCATTCAAGAGAAACTGAAGACGAAGGAGAATCTAAAGAAAATCAAGCATCACCGGTCGAACTGACGATTGATCTCCCGGTTGACAGTGACGATGATTCGAAAATGATAAAGATTAGATCTCAGCTAAGCCAGCAAGCTTAGGAGGAATTGGTTGAATTTCTGCGGGCAAACCTTGACGTATTTGCCTGGACACATTCTGATATGTATGGGATCTCGCCGGACATCGCGAGCCACACTCTGAACATTGACCCACGGCATGTCCCGGTCAAACAAAAAGGGCGCGGTATGGATCCAGAGAGATCTGCCGCCCTTAAAGAAGAAGTAGAAAAGCTTGAAGCAAATGGATTTATTCGAGACGCTCTATATCCCGAATGGGTGTCGAATCCCGTGCTCGTCCGAAAGCCGAATGGAAAGGGAGAACATGTGTCGATTATTCGGATCTGACTAAAGCGTGTCCCAAAGACAGCTTCCTGCTTCCCAGAATTGATCAGCTAGTAGATTTGACAGCTGGGCATGAACTCTTATCCTTCATGGATGCGTACTCTGGCTATAATCAGATACCGATGCATTTACCCGATCAAGAACATACCAGCTTCGTAACCAATCTGGGACTTTATTGCTACAAAGTTATGTTATTCGGACTCAAGAATACCGGGGCTACTTATCAACGATTGGTCAATCGGATGTTTGCCAATCAAATCGGGAAAACCATGGAAGTGTATGTAGACAACATGCTTGTGAAGTCACGACTCTCCACTGACCATGTTAAAGACCTAGAAACTATGTTCAACATACTTCGGGAATACAAGATGAAGCTCAACCCACTAAAATGTCACTTTGGAGTTGCGTCCGGAAAGTTCCTTGGGTTCATCGTTAACGCCAGGGGAATCGAAGCTAATCCTGAAAAGATTTGGGCAATCGGAAATCTTGAAACTCCCAAGACTATAAAGCAAGTCCAGAGTCTCAATGGAAAGGTAGCAGCGTTGAGCAGGTTCATTTCAAAGTCCACTGACAAATGCATTCCCTTCTTCGATCTGATTCGAAAAGGGAAATGAAACTTTGAATGGACCACAGAGTGCGAGGGCGCTTTCCAAGCACTAGTTCAACATCTGTCCACAGCGCTGATACTGTCAAAGCCTATTGATCATGAGAAGTTGTACGCGTACTTGGCAATATCAGAAAACGCTATCAGCATTGCCTTGGTTCGAGAAGAAGACGGGATACAGAAGCCAGTGTACTACGTCGGCAAACGATTAACTGAGGCAGAAAGGAACTATCCGAAGTTAGAAAAGTTGGCTTACTGCCTGTTAATCGCATCAAGAAAACTCCGACCTTATTTCCAAGCACATCCCATAATTGTTTACACCGACCAGCCGTTACGATAGGTCCTTTCACGGCCTGAGACGTCTGGTAGGCTACTCAAGTGGAACATCGAACTGAGTCAAGTTGATATTACTTACACTCCAAGACGAGCAATCCAAGGACAAGTCCTCGTTGATTTCATAGCTGAATTCACCATTCCAGAGGACTTTCCCGAAACCAGTAAATCCCCTGAATATGTCTGGAAGCTGTATACCGATGGTGCATCAAACAATCGGTATTCGGGCACTGCTGTTGTGCTCGAGACCCCCGAAGGTTGATCTATATGCTACGCTTTGAAGTTTGACTTTCATGCAACCAATAATGAAGTTGAATACGAAGCCCTCTTAGCTGGCTTGAAACTCGCCAGAGATCTGAAAATCATCGCTGTGGAAGTTTATTGTGATTCACAATTGGTTGTGTATCAAGTACGAGGAGAGTATCAGGCAAGAGATCGAAGGTTGGCTGCTTACTTAGCTTGAGTTCAGGAAGTACTGAATCAATTCGATTACTACGCCATCTATTGTATACCTCGGGAGCGCAACCGAAAGGCCGATTCATTGGCAAAGCTAGCCAGCACAGGTGAAGCTCAAAAAATGGGACTCGTTCCTGTAGAAACGCTATCTTCCCCAAGTATCAATCGGGTAGAAATAAACCGGGTATGCGAAATCGTTCCTGAAAAGGATTCATGGATGACTCCACCCAGAAATTACATTGAGCACGAAACCCTGCCGGAGCGCAGGAGTGAAAAGAGACAAGTTCTTCGAAAGGCCTCAAGATTTACCATCCAGAATGGACTCATGTATAGAAGGGGGTACTGAGTTCCCCTACTCCGATGTATCGCTCACGATGAAATTAAACAAGTGTTGCGCGATGTGCATGAGGGAGAATGTGGCGATCACACCGAGGGGCAAGCACTTGCCAAGAAAATATTTCGCTACAGATATTACTGGCCTACCGTGAATCGTGATGCGTTGACTATGCAAAGAAATGTGATAGGTGCCAAAAATATGCCCGAATCCCTAGAGATCCTCCTACTAAGATAACGCAAATGGTCAGCCCATGGCCGTTCGCAATGTGGGGCATCGACATCATCGATGCTCTACCTCTGGCAAAAGGCGGTGCGAAGTACGCCATCGTCGCAGTTGATTACTTTACAAAGTGGGCTGAAGCCGAAGCCGAAGCTCTCGCTACCATTACAACGAAGAAAGTAATCAAATTTGTGGTTCGTAACATCATCTTTCGATTCGGTCTCCCACACACCATTATTACGGACAACGGAACCTAATTCGACAATGCTGAATTCAAAGATTTCTGCAAACGATTTCACATCCAAAAGAAATTCTCCGCAGTTGCACACCCTCAGGCAAACGGACAGGTCGAAGTAGTTATAAAGTTATAAAGTCCATCCTGAAGAAACGACTAGAAAAGGTCGAGGGCAAGTGGGTCGATGAACTTCCTATGGCTCTATGGGCTTACCGAACAACCCACAAGACCGCGACCGGCCACCCTCCGTTTTCTCTTTCTTATGGTTCCGAGGTCGTTATTCCGGTCGAGCTAGAAGTACCTTCTCATCGTGTGACATACTATGATCCAAAGACAAACGCTATATTACTTGCTGAATCTCTCGATCTAATGGATGAGAAGCATGAAGAGGTTGATTTGAGGGCAGCTGCGCATCGAAGTCGAGTCGCCCGATTGTACAACGCCAAGGTCCGTCCACGAACCTTCAAACTAGGCGATCTCATCTTAAAAAGAATCTATTCGGTTCCTTCACATATGAAGCCGACATGGGAAGGACCGTATGTTATTGAACGAAGGCTCGGAGATGGCACATTCAAGTTATCGACCGTCAATGATCTTACCCTGCCAAGAGCTTGGAATAGCGAGAGCCTTCGCCGCTATTACATCTGATAGGCTATCTTTATCCATTTAGTTTACTTTCCTTTTCTGCAATTTGTTTATGCATTTCGAAATTAGAACTTGTAATAAGGCAACTGACTTTGCCATACTTTCTTATTTCAACAATAAAATGCAACCTCTTCGAGCTAGAGCTGTGATTTACTTGAAATACCTCATATGACCATCACTATGCACGGAGAGCTAAGTCTCATCATACGGTGGGATTTATTCAAATAGAGAGTGGCTGCGATGCAACCAATCACTCGCTAAGTGAAACCTGATCTGGGGGGCAAGCCATCACATCAAAGTCAAAAAAGGATTGATACACGACCATCCTTCATCTACTCCGTATTCCCAAAGTGCGAAGCGAAGTATAAACCTCAACTCCGAACTCCCAGAGCGCGAGTCGAAGTATAAACATCAACTCCGAACTCCCAGAGCGAGAGTCGGAGTATAAACATCAACTCTGTATTCCCAGAGGGCGAAGCGGAGTATAAACATCAGCTCTGAATTCCCAGAGCGTGAACCGGAGTATAAACATCAACTCCGAACTCCCAGAGTGCGAGTCGGAGTATAAACATCAACTCTGTATTCCCAGAGTGCGAAGCGGAGTATAAACATCAACTCCGAACTCCCAGAGAGCGCGAGTCGGAGTATAAACATTAACTCCGAGTTCCCAGAGTGCGAACCGGAGTATAAAGATCAACTCGGAGCTCCCAGAGCGCGAGTCGGAGTATAAACATCAACTCCGTATTCCCAGAGTGCGAAGTGGAGTATAAACATCAACTCCGTATTCCCAGAGTGCGAAGCGGAGTATAAACATCAACTCCGAACTCCCAGAGCGCGAGTCGGAGTATAAACATCAACCCCGAACTCCCAGAACGCGAGTCGGAGTATAAACATCAACTCCGTATTCCCAGAGTGCGAAGCGGAGTATAAACATCAACTCCGAGTTCCCAGAGTGCAAACCGGAGTATAAACATCAACTCCGAACTCCCAAAGCGCGAGTCGGAGTATAAACATCAACTCCGTATCCCCAGAATGCGAAGCGGAGTATAAGCAACGACTCCAAATTCCCAGAGCGCGAATTGGGGTATAAACGACAACTCCGAACTTCCAGAGTGCAAGTTGGAGCATAGACATCGACTCCGGATTCCCAGAATGCGAAACGGAGCATAAACGCCAACTTCAAGTTCCCGAAGCATGGATCTAAGTATAATTATCAACTCCAAACTCCCGGAGCGCAAGTCGGAGTACAAATGCCAATTCCAAGTCCTCGGATAGCGGACATATGATTGAAACTCAAGCCGGCATGACCAACCGCCAGTAAACAAATGAGGATCCCCGGAGCGCGGATATGATCATCGACGATCGGACAAGCGTGAATGAACTGGTCAATCCCCGTTTGTCTCAAACACCCATTCGGCGGCACTAGACTCGGCATGCTATAAGAAAAGGGCAATCGCTGACTGATGTTTTACAACATACCACCAAGACTGGGGGGCAAGACTTAAGCATCAACCATCGACTGAAGCAATGCGACGTCAAAATTTGACTCGTTTCCCGGTCCCAAACTATGTCCACAATACCCGAACTTGGCGAACAGAAATAAACTTCATTCGGAAACTGAAACTTCACAAGTGCATTTTAGACACTGAAACACTTAGACAAATACACAATGACAAAAAAGAAGTCAAAAAAGAAAAGTTTCATTTCTATTGATTATAGAAGAAGTTCGTGTACAAGTTTCCAAAAAATTCCTACTAGCAGGGGCTGAACCCGCATCTATACACAGCCAACAAAATGCAAATCAAAATAAACCGGGGAAGCATGTTTAATCTTTCTTCTTCCTTGGCTTCCTTCTCGGTGTAGACCCGCTGGAGCCACCGCTAATCTTCCTCTTCGAGCCTTTGCTTTTCGGCGATTGGTCTTCAGGCGGGGGCATTATATCAACATCCTCCTCCGAGCTCAAGTGGATAGGAATGCTCTCTGCGGGCGGAGTCGGAGGAACAGGATCGAGCACAGGAGGCGGAATGGACACACTGGTAATGAAAACAGCGCTACTGGGAGATATCATGCTAAGCGGAGCAGGTCCTGGTGCTGCCATCCTACCTCCAAAACTGCCACCATGAGTCGCTGCTGCCATTTCAGCGCCGATTTGAGCAAACATCTCCTCTTCAGTTACTGCTCGAGCCCCACTAGAAGCATCAGCAGTCGTCATCCAAGAACTTGCAGCAGGATCAGTTCCACTCATGACAAATGACAAGTCAGCAAGAGGATAGCCGTGATGACGAAAGAGTTCATCCATCAGCTGCTCGTCAAACATAATCGTACCTCCCTATAGATCGTCAATCGGGGCAGCTGTACTTATGGTGATTGCTTCGGTCACAATAGCCTCCTACGTTTGATATGGTTCTTTAGTAGCAGGAGGCATGGTCGATGCAGCATTGATCACTGGACAAAGAAAAAGAGAACTGTTAGGACTTAACTCGATCGAAGATTTCGATTTAAGAAAGGTATGTGGAATGTTCAGAATACCTTCCTCAATTTGGCTCGTAGGCGGTAGAGCGGCGTTGATAACTTGCGTTACAGCCGGTGACATCTGCAGCTGATCTGGATTATAAGCAGGAACAGCCTGGGGATCGACCGCAGATGAGGATTCGAGCTGGGTTGACGTTGGAACTTCAAGACTCGCTTCATGATGGTCAACTCTAGAACCCTCTCCCACTTCAAAGTGCTGGGCGCCAAGTTTTTCCTTCTCGCGCAGAATCATCGACTCAAGGAGAATCCTCTTTTCATCACCAGTCAGAATGCGATTCTCGAGTTCGAATTCATCCATGGACTCGCCCTGATGCGATTCTTTTTCTTCCTCAACCAGTCGGCTCCAAGCATTGTAGAGATGCGTCGAAAAATCATCGAGCCAGGCTAGACCCCTGTGCCTCAGCACATTGGCGTTGTAAACAACGAGAAGGTCTTCGATGTCAGCCTCTAGCCTGGACTCCGCCAACTTCACCCTCTCCTCGACCTCAGTCTCCACCTTCCGGACCTTAGCCACAGCCGCATCCCGTTCACCCCTGAGCAGAACAGCTTGTTCGCATGCCTCCTGGGCTGCGTTGTTCGTGTCATTTTTCTCCTTGGCCATATCAGCAAATTTGGCCTTGAGTTCATTAAGCTCCTTGACCGCCGCATCCCGCTCGGTGGTGACAAAGCTTTGGTGTTCCGGTGGCCCATCTCCTCCACCAGGGCAACATGTGTCTGCCCCAACCTCTCCATTTCCGCCTTCGCTTCATCGGCCTTCTTGGTGGCCTCGATTTCCGACTTCCGAGAAGACTCGGCCTCAACAGTAAGCACTTGAATAATTCGGTCCCTTTGAGCGAGCTCGGTCTCCATCTTCTCAAGCGCTTTTGCTCGCTCAAAGGCCACCTTAGAAGCCTTCTCTGCGGCCTTAACCCACTCTCGGTATTGGGTGTAGATGTCGTGGACATAATCGTGCATCGTGCCTTCTACCCCTGAAGGAATTCTCTTTAGGTGAGGGGGAAGACATAGCCGTCAAAGCAGATATTCGGAAAATCCTTCCTCATCTGAGCTAATTCAAGGGCCCCTTCTCCTGTGGGCTCAACGGGAGCCTGCTCTGTAATCATGGAGGCCGTAGTCTCAATTCTCTGAAGATGAGTTTCGGACCTAGAAGCATGAGAGGACGGCCTATGACGAGGAGGCTCTGGTGGATATGAAGTTTGAACAGGAGGAGGAGACGGAAGTCTAGGAGGAGGAGAGCGTGATCTGAATCGATGTCTATACTCCCTGTCACGCCCGTACCTATCCTGGTTAGAGTATTCGGGATCGTGATCTCTATCTGAATCCCTCCTTCGGGAATCATAGTAACCAGAAGCTTTTCAGGCTGAATGGAGATTCCCGAGCATCGATCCCCTTCCAGACATTGTACCTGAAAATGATAAACGAAGAAAGAGTTAGTAACTCCCTAAGTTGGACGAAGTACAGTTGTGAATCATGTAGTGTAGTGAAGTGTATGCATGTGCAATCCCCCGACCAACCGAAAATGTCGGCAGCACTCGTAGCAAGCGACCCGCTCAGTTCAAAAGCACTATCAAGCCCCTCCGTCCCGGCGTCGTGTGGAGACGACACAAAATCCGGGATCGGAATATCAGTAAGCCCTGCAAAAGGACTCTCCACTTGCGGGGGAGGAGCCTCCGAAATTCTAATCCCCTGGAGAGGTAAAGACACGACCACGGATTTAAATCTCTTAGATTTAGGGCATTTGTGAGCAGCGGCCTTGCCTTTTCTTCTTCCTCCCGAATCCAGGACATCGGCAGAAGGCCCAGATGGGAGCTCGGTATCGGTAGGCGTTCTTTTCGGATCAACTTCTTCGGCGATCACAACTGCGGGCGCTTTGCACTTCACTCGTTTCTTCGGGACCACTCTATGTATCCCTTCCAGATGTATGCTCTGTCTCCGTTCTATCAGCCCGACAGTCCTCAAATTCCTGTCGATCAGGACTAAGTCTATGTGCCTCTCTTCGCCCAGAAACGCTTGAAGAATCCGAACAAGCTCTCTGAAGTATGCGCCATCGGGACGAGAGATTGCAGCTATAAGAAAGGAAAAGTATGTCAGTTTTGAAGTCAGTTACTAGTATCTCAATGATTCAAGAGAGAAATGGCAACACTTACGTCTATCCAACCACCGCCCAGCAAATCCATGGGGGCATCAAACATATAACCATTCAATTTTATAATAACTTAGCCTTCCCTAGGAACCTAGTACAATGTGGCAATTTCTGATCTCTTCTAGGAAGGTGAAATAGGAGCTGTCTCCACGGCTCTTAACGTTGAATAAATATCTGATTTCGATCGGCTTCGGTAGACGAAAGAGGATCTCCATAAAGAAGACAAAGGTGTTGTTCAACAAGGCATACCCATTGGGATGTAGCTGAGATGGAGCTATGCCAAGAAACGATAACATCTCCCTTATATATTGATTGAAGGGAGGAAGTGTCCCCACTGTGCAAGCGTGACGGTTGAAAGCAGTAAATCCTTCCGGGGGATTGTGTGGCCTGTCATTTGGCCCAGGAAGTAGCACGTCGTCAAGCGACAAACCATGCCTTAAGAAAATCCGTCCTAGCATATCTTCGGAGATACCCGACGGCACAGAATCTATTGGATTGAGAATAAACCGAGCACCCAGACGCTCATCCGGAGCTGGCTCTATAACTTTGGCATAAATAACCGGTATCTCTATGGTTGGAGGAATAGAACTTGGGATTTCCAGCTGCTGAGAACTTGAAGGGTCCATGACTAGCTAGCTTATAAAAAAATCATTGTTAAACTGACAAATAACGATTGTACATCCCCCAGTGTAAAGTGTGCTATGCGGTGCAGTACTGTATATCATTTGGAGAAGATCTACAGGATTAAGGAAAGCATGTAAACGACGAGACTTCAAAATTCAGTCGGAAGGACCGTCATCGCTGACCGTCACAACCGTGCCATCCAGTTATTAGCTATCAGTCTGAGTTAAAATGTGTTATTATTTTAGTAAGTTCCTGTTTCATCGACGAACTTCAATAGGCAATCAGGTGTGCGGTGAAACAATTAAGTCTAGTTAAGCAAGTCTGAAGCTCGTCGGAGTTAAGTGATCAAAGGCACTAGAATTTTCGGTATCGTCGAAATTAAATCAATGGTCAATCATCAAAAGTTCAAGTTCAAGACAATCACTTGGGTTCAAGTTCGAATCGTTCGCTAAGGCTCGAGTTCGAATCGATCGTTCGAGGTTGTGCAGTTCGACTCGATCCAAGACCACGTGCTTCGACTTGATCCAAGACCACGTCCTTCGACTCGGTCCAATGCCACGCGCTTCGACTCGCTTCGAAGCCTCTACTTTGACTCGATCGCAAACCACGCACTTTGACTCGATCCAAAGCCTTTGCTTCGACTCGATCAAAAACTACGCAGTTCGACTCGTCCCAAACCGTCAGTTCGACTCGATCCCAAGGCACTCCACTTCGAACCGTTCCAAGGCCACTATTTCGACTCGATCAAAAGACATACTTTTCGACTCGATCTAGGACCATCGTTTTGAGTCCATCAGACACAGCCCCTTCGTATCGATCCACAGATTCAAAGCATTCGACTCGATGCGAAGCTCCACCATCGATCGATACGAAGGCCTCCGCCTCATCATCTCGAAGCCCCTACTCTAGATCGACACGAAGCTGAGGCCAAGGAATTTTTGATCGATCACGACTCTGATTGATTTGGTGTTAAGAATCGAGTCTCCTCGTTTACATGATGGTTTCGCTCAATGGATTACCTAAAATTTGTCAATTGGTTCAAATAATCAAAGGTATGAGTTAAGTCGAAGGCGAGAGTGTTTTTTCTTCTTTATTTTCTCGAGTCTCGGAGCGATACGAAGGCAAGGCAGGATAATGAAAAGTAAAAAGTGAAAAAACGGCTAAGTACGAAGTATTTATATTGAATCGAAATCGAAGGGAATAAACGTTTCGTATCCCGGTGGATTCGAACACACGTTTCGACTCTGTTTCCAATACATCGATGCGAAGCTCCCCTTCGTATCGCTTGACTTCGACTCCGTCTCCGGTGCAGCAAAACAAGCAGTTCGAATCCATCAAGGAAGCATACTTCGACTCGCTCCATTTTGACTCGCTCAGTTCACAGCCATCAGGGGAATTTACTTCGACTCGCTCCACTTCGACTCGTTCAGTTCGCGTCCATCATCGAGTCGAACAAGCACTTCGTATCCATCAAACCCTGCGTCTATCGATGTACAATTCCTATTCGTGTCCATAGTTTCCAACTTCTTCCCTAGAGCATCGATACGAATAGTCAGTTCGAATCCATCAAATCATGGCTTCCAAAGGCCAACTCCATCAACTCGACATACTTACTTCACATCCATAAATCCAATGAGAATCATCTTCGATGTTTCAACCCTTCACATCGATTCAGGAGAGGATCGTTACGAAGGAACATTCAAAAGCAACCATCAAGCGTTGTTGCAGCGAATTTCACATCGGTTCAGGAGAGGATCAATACGTAATTCAAAAGTAAAATAAACTGACAACGACTCGCGGACGTACAAACGTCAACGAGAGTCAGGTTAACATACATGCATGAATGTCGGACTAATATTCAATATTCTAGATTTTTAGGAATCAGAAACTCATCCAATAACGATTACAACAACAAATGGGTAACCACTAGCATACGGCAATCAGTCGCAACAATGTGGGGTACAGCAGTTGACCGTCAACAGTTTGCGTTTTCAAGAGAAAACAGTCGAAGATTACAGCTTTCATCGAAAAGACGATGACTATTCAGAGTAAAGATCGCAGCACTTCAAAGCACGTCATGTTTTCACAAGACGTACTTTGGGGGGCAAATGTTATCCCACCTTTTGGTAAGGCCGTGACACCAAGGAATTGACTAGTAACCAACGACGGTCCATCCTAGAGATCAGTTATACACAGGCTCACTATGGATATCGACGAATTTTGTCCGAGTTCGGATCGAGCCAAAATTGGTAGGACATGACAAGCTAAGCCATGAGAGTCAACGTTCCAAATCTCAAGTCAATCCGAGTTTGTATGCTCAAGTTATGAATGATACAAAATTGGATGAAAACCAATCACCGGTCGACTCGCTTCCTTCGACTCGCTCCACATCCCTCAGATGCCAACTTAGACTCGCTTTGCAACACTCAAAAGTGACAACTTCGACTCGCTTCGCTCAGAGGCCATATTCGAGTCACTCAGGTTCGACTCGCTTCACAGCCATCAGAAGTACCTACTTCGACTCGCTTCGCTTAGATGCCTTCTTCGACTCGCTCCATTCGAACCACTGATCGACTCCATCAACTTCGACTCCATTGGTGAAGCCACTGCTCAAACCTCTCAGGACGTTCCATTTCGACTCGCTCGACTAGTGTATACTTCGACTCGCTCGATCTGGGCACACTTCGACTCGCTCGAAACAACATCAAGGGCAGAGTGAGATTCAAGCGCCACGTCACCGGGTCGAATGGAAGCGAGTCGAAACAGAAGCAAGTCGAAGGAAACAGGCTACAGAAATCCTCATTTCGTATCGATCATATCTCCCAATCTACAAGTCCAAATGCTATGAAATTTTCACAGAAGACTACGTGCATGCTAAAGAATGTCCACGCCAAATTTCGACTCCATTGGATGAAATCTTGATCGATACGAAATCTGTTTGTATCGATCACGGATTGGACCAAAACTTCACGGGCTTGGGCGTACGGGCCTGGTCACGTGCCAGAGAGGGTCTCCCGAGATCTGAGCGAAATATCAGCCTCCTACACCTATAAATAGACCCCCAAAGCCAACAAAAAAGGGGTTCTTCTTCCTCTTTGAGATCTCCAACGCCCAGACTCCGCCAGATCCAGATCTGAACTCAATTGCTGCTGCTACCAACGAAATTCATTGTTGCAAATCATAATTGCCTGCTGTAAATCATTGAATTCACTTGTAAACACAAAATAAAGATTAATAAAGCAAAGCTACTTCATAGTGGACATAGGCGATACGCCGAACCACTCTAAATTATTGTGTCTCCTTTCACTTTAATTATTCTCATTTCTGAAATTTGGAGTTTTTGTTAGATAATTCCTCTTTTTCCATTTAATTTCTTCACTTTATCTCTTCAAAGACTTCCGAAGAGTGTTGTGCCCAATTTTGGTACAAACATATGGGTTCCAGACGCTCCGAGTGTTTAGTTGCAATGATTGGTGATAAAGCCCATGCATATGTTAAATCAGATGCTAAGTCTCGCTCAACTACACTTTCTGCTCGATACACTCCAGGTGTTCAATCAGAGCAACTCGAAAGCTCACACCGTACCCCGACAAATTCTTGAAATTTGGGAGCAGATTATATTACAGAGCCAACTCCTGATACACTTGAGGATGTTGTATTCTTAGAAAATCTAGCGGGTTCGACTGCTTCAAAAGTTAACAAGGTATCTCTTCGCCGAATTTGCATTAAGCATGGAATCCCATATGGCAACGTATTGGTCCCGTCTCATGACCAAAGAGCTCATTTTACTCCAGAAGGGTATACTACATGTAACATATATATGTGCCTAGCTAGGGGGTGTACCACAACTCAATCCATCGAATGCTCCACTTTACGAGACTTGCTCCATCCCAACTGCATCTGAATAGCTACGCATTTCTCCAAGTCACATATATGGTTTTCCTTGAATTATTAAATCGTGAGCCGATCGAAGAAGATATTCGATATATTTACAACTTCAAGCGACAAAAAGGAAGTCTATCTTGAGCCAGTCAGCAGTTGTCAAGTTGTGACCGGTGCTTGGAATAAGCTTAGCTATTTTAAAAGTGAATGGTTTTATGTATGATGTCTACCCCAGTTTGCACAACGGTGGTTAGTATGACATAAGTGCTTTTCCAAACTATAGCGTGAAAGCTTCTGTTAAGTTGCATCTGATCGACACAATTTTCTGAATTTTGTAGATGTTTCTTTAAGACCCGGTGGTGATGTTTATCAAAACACCATTACAACACTCCGGAACATTCTAAAGGAAGATAGGGAGATCAGGTCCCTTATTAATTATAAGTGTCTCCTGGTCTTCAACTTGCCAGCATAGGGTTGTAACACCGGTCAGGTCGGGGATGATGATGAAATAGTAGTATGTGGCCATGATCAGCCAGAAGCAGGTCATGTCGGGCCTGACGTGCCCCCAGTCCCTAGCTAGGAAATCGAGGAGGCTCAAGGCAACATCGAGAAAGGTGAAATAGTAGGCAGTGGCAATGAAGCTAGCGATGATGATAAACATTAAGTCATGAACTAGTGGCTAAGCAGTTTCCAAATGAGCAACCACTTGTTTCTAGGAGGAAGCTAGTGGTTAAGCTTCATAAAGGGAAAATTTCTAAACAGCCTCCGCCAACTACAATAGCATAGCAGATTCCATCTCTTCCTTCTATGGATGCATTTTCAATGATGGGACCAATTTCTATTGAGTTTGATTCCTTTGACATAGGAAACATGAGTATAGAGGGTTATCCTTTTCATTTTTATGATGACACCATTCCTGTTAACTTGGGAGAGATTGCTCCTGTGAGCAAGGCTCCAATACATGGTCCGTTGGGGGATACTAGGATACTCACGTGCACGTGCACATCACAACACTGTCTTGCACTTGCCGTATGTCCATTTTCATCCAATCTAATGTGTTCTTGTTTCCTTTGCAGGTTTATGGAGAAGAGAAAATATACATACCGATCCTTGAAAAAGAAAACATATCTAGATCAAAGGCCCTGGTCGAGTTCGTTCCACCGAGGGATTGGTCAAGATTATGATTCAAGCCACCGCTCTAGCCATGACAGGGATGATCGGGATAGGAGTAGTTATGATAGGGATCATTCATCACACGATTCTGCTTCTAAGCACCGGCCTAAATCCAGATCACATGCTCCCAGAGGTTTGGAAAGGTAACCTAATCGTCGTGATGAGATTCCACTGGTTGCCACTTCTTGAGCTCTACCTCCTACCTCCATTCATGTACAGCCCATAATGCTATCTCATTCCAGTCGGTCGTTCGATCCCAGACATCATAAAGGTGGTTCCAAGACTCCTCATCAAAGGCCTGGCAAAGAGGCCACTATCATTTTGGCCGCTGTAGTAGAACGGCTTGCGATTGACACACGTAAGACCAAACTTAAGGATCAATTCCCAAACATGTGTTTTGATGGGCTTATGTTCATGCCCAAGCTAAAGAGTGTTCTAATGGAAGTCCAAGAAAGGACTATGGCCTACGTGACCGACATTCACCACTAGTTTAATGAGTGGGCGCGAGTAGCTAAGAAGATTTCTAAGGTCTCAAGAGATAGGCTGCAGAAGATCAAGAATCGAAAGCTTATCGAGGCCGATAATAAAATAATCGTAGTCATCCTTGATGTTGAGGGCGAGAATTAGAGAAAACCCCATGCTAAAGCATATAAGAAAGCAAAGGAGGTTATTAAAGCACTCGAAGCTGAAAAATCCATGCATCTTAATGAAATTAAGCAGGTGCATCACCGAAATGTGACTTAGTACTCGAAAGAGTTGCTGCTAGAAGCAATGCGGATTAGCTAAAGACCAATCTCAATCGCGAGACAAAAGGAAAAATTCGAATCATAGCAAATAGCTCAGGACTCATGCAACGAGCTGGTCGCCGTGAGTGAAGGACAAAGCTCTTGAGCGAGCCAAGGATGTTGACACAATTATAAAGAGAAGTTGAAGCCATGGAGTAGTAGGTAGGGGAGCGGATTATGGTGAGGTTAGAGCCATTACTTACTCAATACAATGCCAATGTGATCAAGTTTAGAAATTTGGAGTGGCTTAAAGATGATTATCCCAGACCCCTTGCGTGCGCCTAGGAGAGGATCATTGAGGAAGAGAAGGAATTTATCTAGGGCGGTAAAATGGATTTGGAACAGTTGGAGAAGGAGATCCTAGTGATAGATGAGCTCTAGATTTTACATGATGGCCTGATCCTAACCATTCGGAACTTGCCATAACTACATAGAAGGGAATAGGTAAACGTTATGGACCAGCACAACACGATGGTTTGACTAGTTAAACTCTTAGGACTCAAGCTGCTCATGACTCCGCCACTGATTCTGGGTATGATCCAGAGAGGCCTCAGATTAAGAAATCTACTCTTCTCTCCCCAATTCCGAAGGGGACCTCCGATGGCACTTCAGCTCATGTAGAGCTCCAAACTGAAGAAGGTATCTCCTTGACTTCTCCTGTATTTCAAAGAGTTGACATGTCATCGAACAACGTCGCTAATCTCTCTTTTTGTGTTTCTCTAGCTTCAGCGATCAGCTTGCAACCACTCTGCTTCCTCCTAAAGACTCCCAAATGGGGCAGTAGGCATCTATGATGGAGTCAGTAACTGTCACTATTGTAACAATGATTATCGGTGCCTTGGCTGAAGAGACTCTTGGCCTTGACGAGTGGGTGATCGATGCCCTATTGAACGAAGAAACCGATAGGACTCATTGTGCTTAGATTGACGAGGACATGATTATCACCCAGGTTTTTGAGTCTTCATCGAGCAGCACCATGGCCGGACTTG
Organism: Allium fistulosum; assembly: GCA_030737815.1. Taxonomy (NCBI): domain Eukaryota; kingdom Viridiplantae; phylum Streptophyta; class Magnoliopsida; order Asparagales; family Amaryllidaceae; genus Allium; species Allium fistulosum. Next base: position 9,188,043 of record JASFAW010000015.1, read on the forward strand.
ACCAGAAACTCAAAACGGATATCCTCCTTGCCACCAGATCAAGTAAGAGAGGATGGAAGTCATTCCTCCTCCTTTATCCATTGCCTTGCCCGGGCAGACCATTTACACTCCAGTCGATATTCCTCTACCCGGGAGTGCTCAGAGCATGCCTATCGGATCCTCACAGAGTACCCCAGCCTCCGTTTCTCCACCTGAAAGTGCTCAAAGTGTGTCTATCGGTTCATCGTAGAGTACTCAAGTTAAAGGCAAAGGGAGTAGAGGAAGCAAACAACCAGAAGGATCAAGTGCACGTTCTTCTATGGAGAAGAAAGAGAGGATAGAAAGAAAGAAGAGGCTTAAGAAGTGATTGCTTGTCTTCTTTGTGCCTTCTGATTGTATAGCAGTACTTAGGCTTTTCTAGTTCCCTGGTTTTGTTTTATTACTAGTTTTGAATAACACTTGTATTTAGCTTTTGAATTTCATGTGAATAATAAATTTTTTTTGCTTTGTCAATTCTTTGTTTTGATTTTCCTATGTGCTAAAGAAATACGATTTCCATTCAATGTACTTGCGGTCTATTTCTTTCAACGATTGCCTTTAGACGAAGTCCTTAGGTCGTTTCATAGTCACCGACCTTTCACCATCCCAATGAATGTAAGGTATCCACTGAAATTCCAAACGTTGGGCCTTAGTTAGAGTTAGTCACTTAGGATTAGTGACTAAGTATCCTTTTCCAGGATAATAACTTTAGGCCGCACCAAACTCTGGGTGCTAGTTTAAGTCAACCACTTGCGATTGTAGTCCACTCATCCTCATCCAAGATGTTTATACCCAATCATGCCTAACTCTGGGAGTCAATTAAAGACTTGTAAGTTAAGTCCCACCTTACTCCAGTTATGGATCTTCCGTTTTTCCTACTCTGAGCAAGAGGTTAAGAGTTGGGCGGTCTTACCACATCCACTTCGGTTTATACCCCTGTCCCCAATTTAAAGGCAAGAGTTACCGTACGAACGGTCATATCATGTCTGGTATAGTTTATGCTCCTTCCCTCGATCCGAAGGCAAGAGTTAGCGTACATACGGCCATATCATGTCTGGTTTAGTTTAAACTCCTACCCTAGTCCAAGGAAAATAGTTGGCTAATAGACGGTCTGATCACATCCGTTTACGTTTATACTCCTACCCCCAGTCTAGGGACGAGGGTTAGCATGCGGACAGTCGTGTCATATTTGGCTTGGGTTTATACTCCTGTCTTCAATCTGAAGGGAAGAATTGGTTGGCATCAACCTCCAGACACCAAAAGGGACTTCATGGGCCCGATCATGGGCCATAGAAGTTTGATCAGCACCTATCTCCAGGTACCTACACACCTGCATTAATCATATCTAAATTCATTTGAGTTGGATGAGTCACAGCTCTAAAGTAATGGAGAGATGGATTTTTGGGCAGGAAAAGCCATTTTATTTCATAAAAGACAGAAAATGACAGGATCTATCTTATTTTACTGCTCTAGCCAATTATTTACAAGCTTGTTTCTATGTGAAATAGCATCGTAGGTGCTCGCTATTCCATGCCCTTGGAGTGAGATCCCATCCACAGTTACCAGCTTGAAAGTGTCATCTCTAAGCTTTTCCTCTATTGCGTACAGACCTTTCCAACTCGGGACCAAGTTCTTAGGGCCAGGGAAGATTCGTATGAGGATCAAATCGCCAATTTCAAAGTTTTGACTCCTGAGTTTGGTACCGTAATACCTAGAAACTCGGTGCCTATGCGCAGCTGCTCTTAACTCAGCTTCGGTCTGCTTCTCATCGATCATATCAAGGTACTTCAGAAGGAACTACTCGATCGTTTATGAATTGTAATGCATCATTATATGAGAAGGTAATTTCAGTTCAACCAGCATCATAGCCTCCGATCCATATGCCAAGGCAATGAAAAGTGACTAGTCGCTGACTTGTGGGTGGTTCGATAAGCCCAAAGTGTTAACGGATGTTCATCAACCCACTTGCCCTTGGCCTTCTCTAGTCGCTTCTTTAGAATGGACTTGATAATTTTGTTTATAGCTTCTACCTATCCATTCGCCTAAAGGTGTGCTACCGCTATAAATCACTTCTCTTTGCGATGTCGGCAGCAAAAATCCTTAAATTTCGTGCTGTCGAATTAGGTCCCATTATTGGTAATGATTGCCCGTGGAACTCCAAAGCGACAGATAATATTCTAAACTACAAAGTTGAATATTTCCTTTATGGTGATAATGGCCTATGGCTCCGTCTCAGCCCATTTAGTAAAGTAATCAACTGCCATGATAGCTTACTTCATACCACCTTTATATATTGGCAGAATACCGATGATATCAATATCCAAACTACAAAGGGCCAAGGACTAACCATTTGAATAATTTTCGTCGGTGGGGCTCTTGGAATTTTAGCAAATCTTTGGCACTTGTCACACCTCCGTGTGTAATTAGCTGCGTCTCGGTTGATGTTTGGCTAGAAATATCCATATCAAATAATCTTTCTCACTAAGGTTTGCCTACTAGTGTGGTCGCCAAAAGCCCCTTCGTAAACTTCTCTTAGGACTTGTTTAGTCTCGTCGTGAGTGACACACTGAAGCATGGGGATAGAGAAACCTTTCTTGTATAGTAATCCTTCTTGCATGATGTATCTTGAAGCTTGGCGAAGGATTTTTCGTCGTTCATTCTTTCGATCCGAAAGGATCCCTCTTTGCAAATAATTCTGAATTAGAGTCATCTATGACTCCCTTTTAGGTTCAGTCTCCAAGATCCAATCAACATCCATCTGGTTGATGCTCGAAATAGAAAGTACTTCCACTAAAACTAGGCCCATGTGTTGTGCATCTCTAGAACTAGCTTATATAGCCAAATGAATCAGCCTTTTCAATTTGGTCTTTGAAAATATGTGCTATCGAATAGTATTCAAAGTTGTTAAGCGGCTCAAGGACCTAGTTTAGATAAGGAGCTAGCCTTGCTCCTTTTGCCCGATACTCTTTCCTAACCTAGCATACCACTAACTGGGAGTCATAGAAAATGTGCAAAGTCTTTATTCCTAGTTCATTGGCAATTTGAGTCTTGCAATCAGGGCCTCATATTCAGCTTCATTGTTTGTCGCCGGAAAGTCAAGTTTCAAGGCATAATAGATCGAGTGTTCTTTGGAAGTGACTAGTATGAATCTAGCACCGAAACAACGATCGTTAGATGCACTATCCGTGTACATCTTCCATCCAACTTCTTTTTCTTCACTGCTCTCAGGAGGATCATCTCGTGCAGTGAATTCAGCTATGAAATCCGCCAGGGCCTGACCTTGAATTGCTCTTTGAGGGTGATAGGTGATATTGTATTGACTTAGTTTAATGTTTAATTTCAACAACCTTTCAGAAGTCTCAGGTCGTTGCAAGACTTATCGTAAAGGCTGGTCAGTGAGGACATTGATCGGATGAGCTTGGAAATTGGGGCAGAGTTTTCTGGCAAAAATCGACAGGCAGTAAGCGAGCTTTTCCCATCTCGAATAATTTCTTTTTGCTTCTGTCAACCGTTTGCTGATATAGTACACCGGTCTCTAGATGCAAGATTCCTTATGTACAAGTGCGGCGCTCAGGGCATGCACCGACACCACTAGGCACAAGAACAAATCCTCATCATCCATCGATTTTGAGAGAATGGGAGGTCTCTCCAAGTGATTCACTAGACCTTGGAATGCGTCTTTGCATTCTTGATTCCACTCGAAGTTTCTCTTCCATTTCTTGATCACTTCGAAGAAGGGGATGTACTTATCTGTGGCTCTAGAGATGAACTGGTTCGAGACGGAGACCTTCCCATTTAAGCTTTGGACCTCCTTGATCATCTTTGGGGCTTTGATCTCTCTCAAAGCCTTGATCTTTTCTGGATTGGCTTCAAACCCATGGGAGTTGACAACTAAACCTAAGAACTTCTTTGACGCAACATCGAAAGAGCATTTCAAAGGATTGAGCTTCATCCCATATTGCCGGAGGACACCAAACATCTCTGCCAGATCATCAATGTGGTCTCTCGAACGCCGTGACTTCATAAACATGCCGTCCACATTAACTTCAATCGATCGTTCAATCTGGTCTTTAAACATTCGATTCACTAGTCTCTAGAAGTCGCTCCTGCATTCTTTAATCCAAAGGGCATGACCAGATAGCAATAAATTCCGAGGTCGGTAGTGAAGCTGGTGTATTCTTGATTTGGGATGTGCATGGGTTTGTATTCAGAGTTTGCGTCCATAAGTGAAAGTAGCTCATGCCCAGCGGTCGACTCCACCGGTTGATCTATTCTTGAAAGGAGGAAGCTGGTATTGTAAGAACTTTTGTTATATAAAGTTATAATAATCTATATTGATAAATTTATGCAATTAATATAATTGATAAACTGCTTCAAACTAAGATATACAAATGGACTAAATTAAAGATTGAAAAAAGAAATATAAAATATGCTTACAAATAAATATTTTTCGCATGTTATTATTTCAATACCCATGCAAACGCCTAATTTTATAACTACTAAATGCATTTGTAATTGGTCACTTACGTGTTTATTTTCTTGAGACTATGTATTGTCCTGTATGAGATTCGAACTCTAAAAGCAATAGTTGTATATGGATATCGATCGCATATTAATGTTATATGGTGAACGGTTGCAATTTGTAATATACGAACACTGATGAAATTGATTGATTAAAATAAGCAAGGAAACCATAGTGTAAGATCCTATATTCAATATTATTGATTATAATAATAATCTTGTCATGTTAAATGTAACACTAGACCGAAAGCTATAATATAGTTATAAGAACTTTTTCACTGAAATGTCACTTTGATCAATTTACAATATTTGATATCAATAAATATTATGGATGATCAAATGCACTTTTGTAAAAGGTTCATTACGATATTGTAGTAAGGGCTTCCTTTTGAATGGTTCGACCATTTAGAAAGGAAAACGAATATACGAGGGTAGATGTAACTTAATGTACAGTGGGGATGAAGAGAGTGAATAGTTGCTTCTGCTTCACAAAGAAACATCAGAAATGAGAGTTGTAAAATAATAACTGATGCCTAACATTAGAATGAGAAATATGATTTCTATTCCAAAATTGTATTGTTTATATAGAAAATTGTTTTCTATGAAAATTATTCTTTTGATTTCTTTGATCTGAAAACTCTTGACGGTAAAATGATTATAGTAGATGGAACAAATAGCTTATATTAAGTGGTTAAATGGACCTCCGTATTTCATACGCTATTATAGTATTGGCAGAAACAGTGGGAGAATGCCATATATCATTTTTTGATCACATCAAGTTACGAAAATTGTTTTCATAAATCATACCAAACATTATTTATGAAATAGTAATTGTTTTTTCATTGTTGACTGAAAATAGACATAGTTTTATTTCAATATGAATATTATGAATATTTGTTATAAATAAAACTATAATAGTGTTATTTGTTTTCATAAAAAATGTGACGCATTGGAAAATACATAAGTATCTCAAATTATTTGCAATTATTTTGGAATTATAGACTAAGCCATAGTTTTAAGAAATAATTCTTTGATTATATGATTATGAATCATATGGTGCTAGTGAATTATATCTAAAGCAATTAAGAGCGAAGTACCTACTCAGTGGGAGCATCATGAGAGTTGTTGAACTCTTCGCGTTGATACATATAGATGTATGGAATCGAAAGTCTATTAATAATCAAAACAGTTCCACGTACTTAATTGTATTCACCGATAAGTTATCACAAACATGAACAAGTGTTATGATACATATGTATTATGTCTATGATAACTTCATGTAATATAAAATGAAAGCAAATGAAATTATATGCAGTAGAAATGATTTGATTTGATTAAATAAGTGAGTATATTAGAAAAAGTTCTTAACGTACCTAAAATATTGAATAAAGATTCAATCTCAAAAGTCACTCCTACCTATGGTACCTAATGATGTTTCGATAAGAAGTAATCTAACTTTGTTGGATAAATAAGATTAATGAGGAGTGAAGTTGAGCTAACTTCTTTTTATAAGGTTGTGTACTTAAGAGTAGTACACAAGGTTAAAATTAGTTTCATCCAAAGAATTATTTACAAAATCATACAAGATATGGGTTTATGCGAAATCCTAAAATATCCTTGGCCAAGGTGTTGGCAGGTTGTAACACCCCATAAAATAAACGGTACTTAAATAAAGGAATTAATAAACAATTTATATAGCTCAAAAATGATATTTGAGCAAATGTCAGAGTTTTGCCATGAAACTTGCATCATTGCGTTCGTGGAGCTTTTTTGATTAACTTTCATTTATAATGTTTTACGATTGGAGTTCAAATGAAGAGGTTATCAGCGTTTAAAGTTTTCGAATTGAAAACAATTAAAAATGAATTAAATCAATTCAAATAAGTAAATAAATTAATAACTTAATATCTAAGTAAACGTTATTTATTAATGTTAATAAATAAGCTTAACGTTTAAGTAAACATTGAAATCAACGCACCAACACCCACCGGTCGACAGTTACCCATATCTGATCAACTGTTGGCGGTCGACCACTAGGTTATAATTGACCTACCAGTTGGTTAGAGCAGGGCATACTGAACCTAGGCCTAAATAGCTCGTATTTAATAAACAATAATCTAATGGATGGAATTAACTCCAACGCCTATAAATATAGGCTTAGCCCCTCACTTTTCTTCTCGTATTTTCTGAACTGAGCGGCTAAGCTCTGTTATTTCTCCTTCTTCACTATTTCTTGTAACATCCCTAATTTTGATAACATTATTTAGTAAATTTAATTCGATAAATTAAATAGAATAATGATGATAAAGAGGATTTAGATTTGGATAAAACATATAGGGTCGTGCTTAATAATAATATAAATGGGCTTAATTTGGTTTGTAAGCTAATTAATATACAAATGGGCATATTAGTAAAAAGCCGCACCTCCTCATACTCATGGCTATACACTTTTGTAATTGCCCATTCATGTTTCACTTCTCATTTTCCACAAATGCAAATAAAAAACCCTAAATTAGAGTTGGCCATTAACAAGGAAGAAAAGAGGAAGAATTCAATCCAAAGCTAAGGTCAAAGCTCGGAAGGATTAATTAACAACAAATCTTAAATTTCTTGTTATATCTAGGGTGAATAATAATTCATTCCATCTCTATTTTGTTTTTATAATCATATGATTTCGGATTTAAGATTAAATCCGTTTTATGATGTTTTGGATGATGATATGCTTGAGTTATTATATGTTTAATTTAAATCAATTCATTTTTATATGAAATTGCACGGTTTTAGGGCAAAACCGATTGTTATTGAATTTAGAATGCAATGAAAAAATTATATGCTAGGCAAAACATGATTTTAGAGATGGGTTTATATTTTCATAATTTTCCAAGCTATGGAGAATTTATTATGAATTTCTAAAAGAAAATATGCTATATTTGGGTTTAAAATTTATTTTGATTATTTCAGAAAGAAATTGGATCTGAAATTTTAATATGTTAGAAAACTGATGAAATTGAATTTCTATGATTTTTAGGGATTTTTCCTAATTTATTTGCTATGGAAAATAAATTATTTTGAAAGAAGGACTTATTTGCAATTTGAGTTTTGCTTAATGGAAGGACTTAAACGTTAATTTTCCTTTGATTTAGATATGATAAATGCGGCAGTTATTTTGTAAAGTATTTGAAAAGTTTTATGGAAACCAATCAGATGTGTACAAATGGGCAGGTTACTTACAAAGCATTTACTAAACTTAGCATTAATTCAGCCTTTTAAATAAAAAGTTGGTTCCGCCTCTTTTGGAAGTGGCCTTCGACTCCATGCTTTCACCTCGACTCAGTCGAAACCAACCCAGCTGTAACCCACTTAGTTGAAACCAATACACAAGGTATCACTTAGATGGTACGTAGTGAATTGGAGGAAAGGCGGAATATATGGTGTCGAAAGCAATGCTTCTGATGGGGTCGAAACCTTGGCTCTGTTTTCAAAGGTTAAATGTCTGCTTTGTTTTACCTAAAGGTTTTGACGTAGTCTAAACCTATGTTTTTGAAAGGGGTTCTTCTAAATAGCTTTCCAAATAGGATGCCATAATATGTTTTATGTATGAGCTTTCGAATGGGTTCCTTTATTTTTATATAATGCTTTCGAAAGAGGTAGTTCAGACCTGGTCGAAACCCAGCTGCTATTCTTTTACCTTTCGGATGTATTGCAGCCATCAATGTTTTCAAAGGATTATCTCTGTTTTAACCTAAGCTAAGCCACTTCCTAAATGCTTTCGAAAGTGGTTCAGGGTTGCGAAGGCAATGGGGTCGAAAGGCGGTTTCGACGCTACCCTTCAAAGTTTTAACTTAAAGGATTTGAGCTTTCAAATAGGTGATTCCGACACCTTCTACTTTTCCTCAAACAATTCTATAAGGGGTTTTGAAAAAGATACTTTCGTATATAACCACTTTGACCCAAAGAATGTTTTAAAGAGTAAAACCCAATGTTTTCGAAAATGGTACCTTCATTAGTTTCAAAGCTATTTTCCTAAAGATTATTATGTAAGGTTTTGATACATTCGAAACGTATGATTTGGTTTCGAAAGGATTGATCTATAGAGCTTCGAAAGGTATATACTTAGAGTTTTGAAAACAGGTTTTCTATGCTTTCGAAGGAGGTCATCCAGTGGTTTCGAAAGTGATGTTTTAAGGTTTCAAACCAATTAACCCACTCTCATTTTAAAAGGAAATACCATGGCATAAATAAAGATTTTTGAGAGTACTGCTTCTTCATATATTTATTCACATTGTAATTAACCCATAATGGTACTTTGGGGAAGGGCAGAATAACCAGTTAGGTTGACCTAGTAGTAAATTTAACTTATGAAATGATAAAATCTTAATTAAAGATATTGGTAGGGGCCAATAGGTTCATAGTAAGCCCATGAAAACTGTGTAAAGGGAAAGATATTGGTAGGGGCCAGTAGATTCATAGTCAGCCCATGAAAACTATGATTTGATATTGGCAGGGGCCAATAGGTTTATAGTTAGCCCATGAAAACTATATCCAGATTAAGATATTGACAGTTAGTCAATAGGTTCCTAGTTAGCCCATGAAAACTAGGATAATAGAAAAGATATTGGAGTTACCAATAGGTTCTTAGTGATCCCATGAAAACTATGAAATTAGACGGATAGTCCATAAACATTTAACAGGTTAATAGTAACCCTAGAAACTATAATTGAGACAGATAGTCAGAATGAATGGGGATGGGTAATTCAGATTTGATTTACTTGTTTTGCATATCATCATAATATTTTGAAATACTATGTTTTAACCATTGTGGATGCAGGAGCACCGTATATGGTATTATAAATGTTTTAGGATACCGGTGAGGGGAAAACCTGTTCCGCTTAGCCAGGTGGTCCTACTAGATATCTAAATGGTTTGAGATGGTAGATTATTATTCATACCAGAATGTCTGACTCAGAGTTTTTGTTTTCCCCTTAAACTCTCGGGTACTCAATTGATTTTGACTAGTTTGAGGTTTAGGGTTTTTAGGTGTTCTTTTTTGACGAATAAAGCTTTCGGTGACGTGCAGAAGGCATGTTATCTACTTAAAGTTCTTTTATTTCCGTTGTGTTTGGTTGTAAAGGAAAACTTGTTGCCTTATTATATACTCTGATCATCCAAGGGGGCATATTCATATGTCGCTCTTGATGTATTTTATAATAAGTATATTTTGTCTAAACGTAGTCTGTGCTTTGGGATTATGTAATTATTTTGAAATATTTTGAAATGGAATGTGGACTTTGTTTGCTGTTTTAAATTTTTTCCATATTCATGTGTTTCTATGTATTAATGTATTTAAAATTGTCGTATTTGGTCACCGAGGATTAATAACTATGGATGACTGCAGCATTCGTAGCAGTTAGTTTTGGGCCTCCAAGTAGGGGGATGTTACAAGTTGCTATCAAAGCATAGGTTTATGAAACTTTAAAAGAAATTTAAACCTAAAGGATTTTTCAAACATAATCCAATGAATTAGATAATAAGATCGGGGTTTGGGTTAACGCTATAGTAACGTACTTGTATTTGATATATAGTTATATATATATATAAGTATGTATTCCCTGCTCTCTTAGACTGTTCTTCTGTATCTTACTAAGGCTCGTATGCAGATTTATGAGAAAGGAGATATGGAAGTAGGAAACGAAAGAGGAAATCTCGATGGAGAAAGCACCACAACTAATGGAAATGCTCGAGCCACTACCAGAAGGAGCCCGGGTCGATCGACAAATGCTAATAATCAAAATGCTGATGCCAATGGGGGTGCTTGAAATCCACCAGTAGATATGGGGGCAATGTATTAGTTCTTCGTCGGTTTGATGCAAGCAGGAGCTACTGCCAGAATTGCTGGAAATGTAGGAGGAGCTAATCATGTGGCTCCAGTTGGGAATAATTATGCCTTGCTGAATAAAGACTACACCAGTTTGGGTGGGAAGCCATTCTTGGGGATGGAGAGTGCCACAGAGGTTGAGAATTGGTTGTTGCACTATGAGCGTATATTTATTGATTTAGGTTTGAATAATGGGAAAAAGAGAAGGTTGGCCTCTAAACAGTTGCAGGGGTCAGTGCTTCACTGGTGGAATAGTGTTATTGCCGGAGTTCCGAAAGAGCAATTAACTTGGGCTGATTTTAAAAGGAGATTTGAGTAGAAGTTTGTGTTTGAATTTTCTAAATCGGAGCGGATGAGGAATTTTATGGATCTAGTTTAGGGAGAGATGTCAGTAGTTGAGTACGCTACTAAGTTTGAAGAGCTGTCTCAATATGGATATGCTATTATATATACTGACATCAGAAGAAATGAGAGGTTCATTCGAGGATTGAGGCCCAAGATTGCTAGAGCAACCATGACACATGTCCATGATCCTTGTAATGTGGTGGTGGAGATGGCCATTCGCCATAAAGAGTTACTTGGTGATTATGCTAAAGAGAAGTTAGTGGAAACTCAGAGTTCTCAGGGGAAGAAGAGAAAGTTCTTTAAGAAGAAGGGAGCCCAAAAAGGAGATACTGCTAAAAAGTCAAAGGCTGAGATAGTTTGCATAAGTGTGACAAGAAGGGTCACTTTATGAATTAGTGCCGATCAGGAAATGGGAAAAAGGCCGCAGGTAAGAATAACGTGAAGTGCTTCAACTCTGATCAAGTTGGGCATTACAAGAATCAGTGTCCAGAGCCAGTTAGGGAGGACAAAGGAAAGTTTTTTGCTATTGGACCAACTAGGCCTACTGCAGCTGATAAAGGAAAGACCGTGATGAAAGGTATGTTTTTTATTCAGAGTATAACAGTTAGGATACTTTTTGATACTGTTCCATCACATTCATTTATATCTCAGTGTTTAGTTGATAGATTATGCTTAGATCTCACCTACCTTGTAACTTCCTTAAGGGTTGTGAATCCAATATAAGGGTATGCGACTCTAAGGTTGAGATGTGAGTAGTTAGAACTGGATTAGTTAGGTCATAAGTTTGCATGCAGTTTGTATGTTTTCGATTTCGTAGATTTCGGAATCATCTTGGATATGGATTGGTTGGGTAGGTATGGAGCTGGAATATTTTTCCAAGATAAGGACATATAACTGAGACATCTTGGTAGCCATAACCAAGTAATACTCTCGGTGGAGAATTCTGACTGGAGTGTTAGTACTTTGCTTAGTGCTATGGAGATATGAGATGAGTTAAGTTAGGTTTGGATAGCAAGAGAGTTTGCAGATGTTTTTGAGCTAGTCATAGGACTACCACCGAAACGAGCAGTTGAGTTTTGTATAGATCTTGTGCCCGGAGCCGAACCTGTTAGTAGACCACCTAGTAGGATGATACCTAAAGAGATGAAGAAATTGAAGGTGCATCTAGTGGATCTTGAAGGAAGGAATTTTATCAGGCCAAGCAGTTCGTCTTGGGGAGTGGCCGTAGTGTTTGTGAAGAAACCGGATGGGTCATTGAGAATGTGTATCGACTATCGTAAGTTGAAAAAAAGGATGGTTAAGAATAAGTATCCTTTGCCAAGGATAGATGATCTATTTGATCAGTTAAATGGAGCCAGAGTGTTTTCCAAGTCGGATTTGGCGACAGGTTTCCATCAGTTAAGAGTAGCGGAGGATAGTATTCCTTTGACAGCATTTCGAACTAGGTATGGTTATTATGAGTGGTTGGTGATGCCATTTGGATTAACGAATGTACCTGCTTTTTTTGTGGATTTGATGAATTGAGTATTCCAAGGGTACTTGGATAGGTTTGTTCTTGTGTTTATAGATGACATTTTAGTGTACTCTAAGGATGGAAGGGAGCACGAAGTTCATCTTAGAGTGGTGCTCGAGACACTGAGGTAGAATTAGCTGAAGGCGAAGTTTACCAAGTGTCATTTTTGGAAGAAAGAAGTTAAGTTCCTTGGTTACCTGGTTCCAGAGAAAGGGTTGTCAGTCGACCCAGATAAGATCGAAGCTATGAATAATTGGAAGAGACCAGAAACGGTGACTAAGATCAGGAGTTTTCTTGGACTTGCTGGCTACTACTGGAGATTCATTAAGGACTTCTCACGGATAGTAGCACCTTTGAGTAAGTTGACCAATAAGGAGGTGATGTTTGTCTGGTCTGATGAGGAAGCGTTCCTTAAGTTAAAGCATCTGTTGACTAATGCACCAGTTTTAGTAGTTCCAGACGAAAACCAGAGGTTGGTGTTGTATACTAATGCATGCGAAATTGGATTAGGAGTAGTATTGATGCAGAAGGGTAAAGTTATTGCTTACGCATCCAGACAACTTAGACCACATGAAGTGAGGTACCCAACACATGATTTAGAGTTGGCTGTGGTGATCTTTGCATTGAAGATTTGGAGACATTAACTCTTAGGTGAGAGGTTTAAGCTTTATACTGGTCATAAGTCTTTAAGATATTTATTCTCTCAGAAGGAGTTGAATATGAGACAGCAGAGATAGCTGGAGTTTTTGGCTGGTAATGATTTTGGTGTAGAATATAAACCAGGGAAAGGTAATAAGGTAGCTGATGCTCTTAGCAAAAAACATCAGAATGTGGTGTTAGCTATGTTGGCGGAGTAGAAGGATTTAGAAGCTTTGGCTAGTTGTGGAGTACAGTTAAGATCGACTGCTAGTTCTAGTAAGAGTACCGCCATGTTGTCTTGCTTAGAAGTCCGACCAGTGTTGATTGAGAGGATTGCTTCTAAGCAGAAAGAGGATCCAGTGTTAGCCAAGAGGATCAAAAAGCTTGAGGTTGAAACCAAGATCGATGATCTAAAGGATTTTAACCTTGACCAAAGAGGATGGTGGAGAAAGAAGAGACGGTTGTGTGTTCCTAATGTTAAGGACTTGAGGAAGGAAGTTCTTGGAGAATGTCATCGGTCAAAGTTTACGATTCATCCTGAAGGGACCAAGATGTATCAGGATATGAAGAGGAGCTTATATTGGGAAGGTATGAAGAGGGATGTGGGCTTGTGGGTTAGGCAGTGTGCAAATTGTCAACAAGTGAAAGCCGAACATCAGAAGCCGAGTGGATTACTTCAGCCATTAGAGATTCTTAGGGGTGGCTTGGCTTGGCTTGGTTCGGTATTGGCTGGATTGACTTGGTATGGGTGGGGCATTGGATTGGTCTGGTGATGGACACTTGTTGTCCAGTGGAGCCATGGAGAATCGGATAGAAATTTCTGTTCGGTGGTGCTAGGAAGACCGGACGGACTTCTATATCCGATGGTGCCATGGGGGACTGAACATAATTTTCTATCCGGTAGAGCTATAGAGGATCAGATAGAATTTTCTGTCTGGTGGTGCTTAAAAGACCGAATAGACTTCTCTGTCCAATGGAGTTATACCTAAGTACCGAACAAGGAAGGGTACTTGGGCTTTCATAGGCGTATGATGGACATGACTTGGACTGAATAGAAGTGAAGTATGGGAGTCATTGATGAGTTAATGAGGAGCAAGGATGGATGGCTCCGGGACAACTTATGATGACCTTAGACTTCTTTGCAGTGACTAGTGAAGTAGTGGCATTGTGTTTTGGCATTGATGATGGTGATGACTTCGGAACTTTGGTACGATGGTCTACAACTTACAATCGGGGTCTAAAGGCATTTCGAAGATGATGACTTAACGATTGGGGCTATGGCGATGGTCCATAAAGGCTAGTTCAACAATGGGGGCTTGCGAGTGGGATTTGCGATTGTGTCCTATTATGGAGATAGCCGTGATGGAATAATGATTGAGTTTCATTTTGAAAACACATGCAAAGGGATCATTGATAACGCAGAGGCTTCTAGTGTGCTCATAAAGAAGGGGTATATGGGGGAGCCCACCTAGATTTACGATTGTGTCTGATCTTGCGATTGTAAATTACTTTGGGATTTGTGATTGTGGGCCTGGTTTCTAGCCTTTCAGAGTGGCATAGATTCGAGCACCAATGAAACTGATATTATGATTGGGTCCCTAATTTGCGGTTGTGTCATACGAGTTATCATATATCAAGCACACACGAGTGATGGTGAGGAATGTTTGATGAATGCTATGTTTGCCATATTTGTTTATCACTCTAGGGTGTCACGCGATGTAGGTATTTCGGCTGTATACTTATGCACTGGACATTGTACTTCGATTGTAGTATACTTATATGGCTTTGCTAGTAGATTAGCGCATAACAATTATTATGCGCTAACTCTTTGGATGCATGGGCAGGTCTGGTATGGTTCTACATACCCTATGACTATATTTACTGTATACGATTTTTATAGTATTTTTGAGATGATGTATCATTTACACTAGACTGTTGTCTGACTCGAGGTTATATGCTTTGCTTCTTCTTACCTTGGGTACTCTTAAATGAGTAAATTAGGTATAATAGGTCTGGATAGCACATGAAGCCGTACAGAGTATGAGTAGGAGGCTACACTTTCATATATCCATATTTGGAGTTTATTATCGCTTATATTCTATTATGCAGTACTATGGAGCTATATCAATATTTGTATTATTATAGACAGTTATATAGTTTATTTTGGGAGCTTGGGATATATAAAATCTTTATTTCAATCTTGTATAGTCTGTGAGCCTGATGCACTATGAAGTTCTTATTTATGGTTTATTTGATTATATCAATGTCTTGCCTGTTTTACATCTAGATTATTATATTATATTTTGTTAGTTCACTGTAAGATGTTCTATAGGTTATGTGCTTGGATTTTTCTCGACTTCGCATTCTTGACTACCATCCTACACCAGCCGAGTACCTCCACGGTGCATCATTTAGGTATGCTAGGTACCGGAGGTGTATGGCAATCGTCACATTTGGTATTTGAGCTAGGTTGCATAGACAACCCAAGTTGGTACTTGGATCCATTAAAAATAAGGAAGGAGCTATCGCCTTAGAATGGATCCAATGATTTATAAGAGAGCTTACTCGTCATATTTTACTTTTCAAAACTATATAGTAGTACATAGATATATATATTACATAAGTCGCATTGCATTCACGGACACCACTTATTCCTTTTAGAAAGACTGGTCATTCCTATTATAGCATATAAGAATGAACCGACTAACAAAGGATGTTGCTGTTAACTCCATATCTAGAGTTGAGGAGGAGCGGGATCGGGGGCTGCTAACCCGGACTTGCAGAATATGTTCACTGAGATGCTGCGAAACATGGTTTAGAATGCCCAAGTTGCTCCTATTGTAGTTGTTGGTGGTGGTGCTTCAGTGCAAGCGCCGAGGGCTGACTTCGCCAAATTGAGCAAGGATTTCTTTGCTCTAGGTGGCAAACCATTTCTTGGAACGGAATCAGCCATCGAAGTGCATGATTGGTTGACACCTTTGAACGCATCTTTGAGGATATGGAGCTAGAGAATGCAACAAAGGAAGTTGGCTTCTAGATAGCTTTAGGAAAGGTCTATGGGATGGTGGAACATTGTCAAAATTACTACTCCTGAGGATCAGAATACTTGGGAGCAATTCAAGGCAAGATTTGAAGAGAATTATATATTGATCGCTCAAAAGTCGGTGCTCTTTTTGAAATTTGCTGACTTGAGACAGGGGGATATGTCTATGTCGAAGTACATGGCTGAGTTCGACACATTGTCGAATTATGGCTTATCCTTTATTGATACTCTGCTCAAGAAGAATGAGAAGTTTATCATGGGCTTGGATGATTATCCTAGAGAGAAGCTTGTCAGCCATATCAATGAGACTATCGAGAGGCTGGTGGACAAGGCTCTTTGATATGAAAGTCTATATCCTAAGCCTAAGTCGGTTGTTTCTCCCAAGGATGAGCCATAGCTGCAAGCTGGCAAGGGTGGAAATAGGAAGTGGGATAACAAAAGGAAGAAGCAGTTTCAGAAGGGTAGTCAGAAGAATGGCAAGTAGGAGCCTACTTGCTATAATTGTGGGGAGAAAGGGCCATCTTGTAAAGACTGTAAGGTAGAGGGCAAGAAGGGTTGTAACTGCAACAAGCCAGGGCATATCAAAAAGGATTGTCCAGAAGTGCCGAGTAATAAGCAAGTTATGTCGGCTTACGCTTTGAATGCTGTTCCAGCTTCGCCGAGCGCTCCATCGACGAAGGAGAAGGGGAAGAGCATCATTATATAGGGTATGTTTTCTATTTCTGATATATATGTACATGTTTTATTCAATATCTGGGCTTCACATTCCTTCATATCTAGTGATCTAGTAAATAGATTGGGATTGAGACCCGACATTGTTGACCGACACTTGATTGTCATGAACCCTGTCGGAGGATCGACTAGCCTTTGCATGGTTTGTCTAGACTTAGCCTTGTTGAGACATGAATGTTTGTTTGCTTGTGATTGATTTATTTTGGGTTTTATGGGGTTCAATATTATACTGGGGATGGACTGGCTATAGAGATACCGAGTAGTGGTGGATTGTGAGAGGCCGTTGGTAACGATAGGGATGGATGATGGGCGTACGTTGGAAATAAGTTGCATGCCTAACGATGAGGTGATGGTAAAATTTTGTATTCGCTCGACATCTGGCACTATGAGTTGTCATCTGTGCCTAAGCAAGAGAGTATCCGGATATATTCATAGAGGTGGTCGGATTACCAACACACAGGGAGATAAAGTTTGATATAGATTTGGTAAAGGATGCCAGACCAGTAGTTATGCCTTTGAGGCGTATGGCACCCAAAGAGCAGAAGGAGTTGGAGGTGCAAGTGAATGAACTATTGAGGCGAAGGTTCATTCATAGGAGCATATTTGAGTGGGGTGCACCTATAGTATTCCCCACTAAAGCGGATGGCTCTTTGAGGTTGTGTGTAGATTACTGTAAGCTGAGTAAGGTGATGAAAAGAACAACTACCCACACCTGCATATCGATGACTTGTTTGATTAGATCCATGGTACTAGGGTGTTCTCTTTATTAGACCTTGTGTCGGGTTTCATCAAATGAGAGTGTCGAAGGAGAGTGTGTCGATTACAGTGTTCTGTATGCTGTCTGGATTCTACGAGTGGTTAGTCATGCTATTTGGGCTAACCAATGCACCCGCATATTTTGTTGATCTTATGAACCATGTTTTTAGGGATTAGCTAAATAAGTTTGTACTTGTGTTCAGGGACGATATCCTTGTTTATTCGAGGATGGAGGAAGAACACAAGGAACATTTAAGGACTGTGCTCGAGGTATTGAGGATGCACTGATTGAAGGTGAAATTTTCGAAGTGTCACTTCTGGAGGAGGAAAGTGCAATTTTTGGGTCAGGTTGTTTATGAGCAGGGTATTGCTATAGATCCTATGAAGGTGGCAGTAGTATAGGACTGGGATTGACCTAAGACCACTACAGATATGAGAAGTTTCTGTGGCTTGGTGGGATAATATAGACCTTTTATCCAGGACTTCTCTAAGGTAGCAGCACCATTAACCAACTTGACAAAGTAGAATCGAATTTTTATTTGGGACACAAGGTGCGAGAATGCGTTCGTGAGTTTGAAGGTGGGGTTGACGAGCGCACCGCGTTAGCATTCCGAGCTGGAATGAGGAGTTGATAGTATACATAGATGTTTGTGGCACTAGACATGGTGCGGTATTGATGCAGATGGTAAAGGTTATTGCCTACACTAGTCGACAACAGAAACCACATGGGAGGAAGTATCTGACACATGAATTGGAGTTAGCAGTGACAGTGTTTGCTTTGAAGATATGGAGGCATCATTTGCTTGGAGAGAGGTTCGGGTTGTATACGGACGACAAGTCATTGAAGTATATATTCTTCTAGAAGAACCTTAACCTTCGCCAGCGGTGTTGGTTAGAGTTCTTGCTTATGAATATGGCATTTCCTACATGCTTGGTAAGGAGAATGCAGTTGTTGATGCTTTGAGTAGGAGACATGCTAGCTTGAGAGCAATGTTCCAAGAGTGAAAGCAGTTGGAGTTATATCGCTGACTATGATTTTAGACCTCGACATCGATGTCTTAAGGAAGATAAGCGGCATCATTAGGGCCGAAGTGATAATAGACGTCAACATAGCCTTCTTCGAAATAGGTGTAAAGATTAAAGTCGAAAACCATTAAGCTCAGAATGATAAAACAAGGCATTATATAGCCAAAGTGACAAGATGCAGCTCCACTATCGCTTTTATAAGTTTCTTTAAAAGCAATAGGGTCGGTAACGCTATATACATGCGACACTATTAACGTCGAGGTCATGCTTGCCGACATCGACTCTTACCCACACTAATTCATTCCATATCACTTGGGAGTGAAATCCTATGCATTCTTTAGGGTCGCATTTTTGAACAGTGGGACCATGGCCCTCGGTGTCAATAACGTCGGTATGGCAAAGCCGTAATTTCTTTGAAAACCGTTTTATTTCTATTAAAAATAATTCCTTTCTATGAACTCCAACTTCTTGTCAAATTCTTATTGGTTAAAACATTCTTTTCACCATTTCATTTAAGGAACCGATAGTAAACCAGAAATTACATTTCGTAAAATAATTCACAAACAACATATTTTATATTAATATTTTAATATAATAATTAGGCTTTTCTAGCTTAAATAACTTATAATAAGTCATAAGCACTAAGGAAAAATCCCCAAAAATCATATAAAATCAGATTGTATATCTTCTTTAACATATAAAAATTTTAGGGCCAAAACTTTATTTAATTATTTTTAATAGTTAAAACCTAAAATAATCCATTTTATCTCCATAGAAAATTCATAATAAATTCATAATTACTTGGAAAATTAACTAAAACCCCACTTCTAAAATAATGTTTCTAACATCATATCAAAATTCAAAGTCATTTGGGTATCATATGACAGGTTTCACACTTAAACCTATTATCTAATTTCATAAATAAATCCAATTATTTATCAATAAGCATATAATCATACAATCCTCTAAAGCATGGCATAATAACATCAAAAGATTTGACTTTTATACTTAAAACCAAAAATAATAACTAAAACTTGAGATGAATAACTATTATTCACCTTAAATGGTTTAATATGGTTGAGATTTGAGTGTTGATTGATATTCCCCAGCTTTTGGTCTTGATCCCTAAGATTCTCTTCTCTTGGACCTCCTAGCTATGGTCGGCCTTGCTATTTTAGTTTTGTTTGTGTGAATGAAGTGGACAAGGGAGAAGGAATGTAAGGATATGTATTAGGAATTATAACTTATTCCTATTTTGCCCTTAGCATATCCTCCTTCTTATTAATGTTCTAATTAATTCCATTAGTTCATTAATTAAGGCTTGACCCATACTAATTATCAAATCCCAATCTCCTTACTATTTTACATTATTTTATTTTATTTATCTAATTAAATATCCTAAATAATGTTAATCAAAATTAGGTTGTTACAGACTCCCCTCCTTAAAGAACTTCATCCTTGAAATTACAGTAAAGTTCACACATCACTCATATAGCATAGATGTAAAACATACCATCAAACAATTCAGGATAAGTGTCCTTAATCATGTCTTCTAGGTCTCAAGTACAGTGCCTCTCGTCGTCACTCCACTGGACTTTCTCTAATTTGACTTTCTTGTTTCTAGCTTCTTCTCATCCATAGACACCATATAAACTGGATGACTAACTATGGTCATGTTCGGATCCACTACTAAATCTTTTAATGCATTCGGAGTGATATTATGAAATGACCCACTTCATATTTTTTTGTTTTCAGTGGCCATTTTTTTTATCAAGAAAATATTTAATTCCAATTTTCTTCTATCCAGGATCTTTCTGCCAATAAGAATATTGGTTTGCTCATTTCATCTTAAACTTATATATATGAGGATATATAAGTCATTTTCTACTTGAATCAGAGTACAGAAATTTTAAAGTAGAAATCTGTTTGAGTATTACTTAAAGGAAATTCTCTCTACATAGCAATGGTGTTTCTAAGAACTAGATTTTCAAAGTACACTTGGGTTAATGCATAACTATTGATTTTTATGTCTCAAGACTTATCACTTTACACAAATTTCCATAATTTTATTACTGTATAAACTGTGCTTTTGCTTGTGCATGTGTGTGTGCATGTTTCTGTGCATGTGTGTGTGTCAGGGGGAAATTCAGGTGTCTTATTTTTTTTTTCTTGTTAACAAAATGTCCGAGTCTACCCTACACTTGGGTTGTAAAACAGAGCTGAAAACTTAACTTAAAACTCTTTAGTGCTGGCTTAACCCAGGCTCAAGAAAATGGCTATGTTAGCCCTATTCAGTTTGCACTACTTCTCAACAAAATACATGTTATTTGGTTTTCTTTTCAAAGCAACTCAACCCTCATTCTGCCAAGTCTTTGTTTCAGCTTAAACATAGATTTTCTTATGTCAAATATTTGGATATACATTCCATCCACACATCCTTTCAATCTCAGGTTTTCAACCATTTAAACTAACTGTTATTGAGACTTAGGAATGCTATTTCTTTAGCAAAACATTTTTGCAAAATAAAACATATAAGTTTCAGCTGATACATATATAGATTCAAGACTTGCAGAACACTAGTTTCAACAACACAATAGTTTTCTAAGTAAATTTAAACAAAGTAGCTTAACATAATTCAGCCCAAACATCTAATTTAACTTCAACAAATCTTTAAATATAGCATCCAATTCCTTAAGCAGTTAAACATCCAAAGCCTGATCAAAGCAATTCCTACTTTCCTGCAAAATCACCATGAACTGCCCCATATGAATATGAGACACCCAATGGTGCATAAAACACACAAGGGTCAGACTAAAGTCTGGTATGAGTAAACTAACTGAATACATGATTTATAAAACACTTATTCATATTCAAATAATTTCAAAATGGGTAAAGGAACTCAATACCACTCTTGTGCCTGTTTCTGTGATACATGTGCATATTCATCAGTGCACAACAAAACATACATGATTCAATAGATTAGTTCAGTGATAACCATCATAGAATCCATCCATAAAACATTATAAATCAATCAACATATTCATCAATTTATTCATCAAGTCTTTCCTACCAGATTTCTGGCCATCAGGGATTTTACCCAAGCCTTCTCATGAACCTTTTTTTTTGTTCACTATCAAGTATGTTATGGTCTTTAGCTACTTTCTCTTGTTAAACCACACACTACCCGGGACATATCTCTGTTAACCCAGCACACTCAGGCCCCTGGGTATAAGCATACCATGTGTGAGCTTGCAATGTTCCCCTTGACAAGCCATATTTTGTAGCCCTAAGATCCAAAAGTCCTTAGTTAAATTACTAAGTGTTATTGCCCCTTTTCCCATTGCTATGCTAATCCCTTCTGCATATCATACTTTAATCAGAGAAATAAGCATTCATCCAGCCAACATATATTCATCCAGAGATTGGTAAGTCAGGTTTCCATGAGCAATCATTTTATCATGCAAACAGAGGTGATTTCTAAGCATATTATTTTTGTCTATGGGTTGCAGTAGATCAAGTTATAAACATATGGTCATAAATAATTTTCTGGTTGTCTCCTTTTACCTCTGGTTCAATCAGACCTTTGTTGATTAGAGATCTGGCTAAACCACAAGTATATGCTTTGATTTGGAGAGTTCATAAAACATAGAAGCTCAGCACATGTATAACATTGCACCTCTACATTTATCTTTATTTTAGTTGATGTGAGACATAAGCAACAACACAATGTTGGAGCCCCACATTTTCTTTCATTTTCAGACCATACATCTACAACATCAATCCTGGGTTTTTAAAATGAATAAATGCATAAAGAAAAACCCATAAAAGTCTACTTCATCTCAAAGTTAAGCACAACACATATAACCATATTCAACCATGAAATCCATGACTCTTGTATACTGGATAATGTCATTATATAGGTTATACATTTTAGCAGATCATTGACAAGCCAAAATTATCAAACCATAAAATGAACATAGCTTGTAAGAGTGAAATATAAATTTAATTAGGCTGCCTCAATATTCAGGACTTATTGCCAAAGTTTCCAGTGAGGTTACTCACCAACTAATCCTTCTTCTTCCTAAGCTTTAGGAACTCCTTTTAGTCTTCTGCCTTCTCCTATTTTCCTCTGGTTTATTTCTTATGTATATATTTTTTTAAGTGATGAGGAGCAAATGGGTATGACCCCAAGCCTCCTTATATAAATCCTAGCTGTTACTAGGGTTTATGGAATTTACCTAATGTCAATTCTACCCCATACAAAACATAGTCTGCCTCTTATTTGATTCAAGAAAATAAAAGGGTATGTGGTCCTTGTCTTCCTTTTCAGAAATCAGCTTCTCCCTTTTAATTTTTCCCCCGGTCATGTTATATGCATGACTTCTTATTTCATAAATTAAAAAGATTACTGGAAATAGATAAAGTGTTTGTTTAAGGACTCATGCCATTTCCATGTAACTTCTGTTTTCTTCCAGAAATTGATTGACTGTATACATGTATAACATATGTATACCTAAGTCTTTTATTTTTCTTTCTTTCTTTAAATGATTTTAAGTTTATTTCAGCCTGGCTCTTATTTTCTTTGTACCATATTTTATTTAAAGACAAAATTCTATCTTCATGCATATGTATTTCTAAATTAGTTATTTTAATTTATTTATTGATTTCTGCTAAATTTTATTACACAGAAATATGTGTACATGTGTGTGCACATGTACATGTTTTAAACCATGTATTTACAAATCAATTTCCCATTCCTATCTTTTCAATGTGATTTTAAACAAATATAAACTAAATTAACTTATGAAATGATTCACCAAAAATAAGGGTTATCACATATACCCCTCCTTTTAGGAATTGTGTCTCACAATTCTTGCTTACTTAACTTAAGTATCATTACTTCAGAAAAATAAATTTTCTGATTTCAAAACCCCTTCTCAATCCAACCACTTAGTTAAACACTATGCATTTTAATACAAGATAAAAAAATCACAATGCATATTCAATCAACACATTCATTAGTATATATATAAATTTACCTTTTATTCAATCAAACAATTGTGGATAATCATTTCTGATTTTATCCTCCACTTCCCATATGCAATCATTTGGGTCAAGACTCCATTGCACTTTTACTAATTTAATTTCTTTGTTTCTCAATTTCTTGGTTTCTCTAGAAACTATGCCCACTGGCTCCTTTTCATAGATCATTCTAGGATCAATCTGCACATCCTTAGAGGATTTTAGGATTGCCTCTCTATCATGAACCCATATTCTTAGTTGAGACACATGAAAAACATCATGCATTGCTCTCATTTCTTCTGGTAACTCTAGCTTATAGGCTACAGTTCCTATTCTTTCTAAAATTTTATATGGCCCTATATATCTAGGAATCAACTTTCCTTGTTTCCCAAACCTTAGAACCTTTTTCATGGGTGATATTTTGATAAATACATAATTTCCAACATCATATTGTACTGCCTTCCTTCTTTGATCTGCATATTTCTTTTGCCTATCTTGGGCAGAAGCAATTCTTTTTCTGATCAAAGCTATCTTTTCAGAAGTTTCCTTCACATTCTCTGGTCCTAAGACCACTTTTTCTCTAGATTCAAGCCAGCTTGAGGGTGATAAACATGGTCTCCCATAAAGTGCTTCAAAGGGTGCCATGCCTATGCTACTATGATGGCCATTGTTGTATGCAAATTCAGCTAAAAAGATATGATCCTCCCAACTTCCTCCCCAATCCAATACACAAGCTCTCAACATGTCTTCAAGCAATTTGTTCACAATTTCTGTTTGGCCATCAGATTGAGGATGATATGTTGTGCTTAAGCATAAATCAGTCCCCATTGCTTTGTGAAAACTCTGCCAAAACTTTGAAGTGAAGATGGTATCTCTATCACTTACTATAGTCTTTGGTATACCATGCAGCCTGACTACTTCTTTAATAAACAATTGGGCTAGTGTACTTGCATTTCTTTCTGATTTTACTGGTATAAAGTGGGCTGACTTGGTTAACCTTCAACCACTACCCAAATGCTACCATTTCCCTTCCTAGTTCTAGGCAGACCATCAACGAAATCCATTGATATGTCTTCCCATTTCCACTGTGGTATTTGCAAAGGTTGAAGCATCCCTGAGGGTTTTTGATACTCAGCCTTTACTTGTTGGCAAACCATACATTTGGATACATAGGTTGCCACTGCACTCTTCATACCACTCCACCAATAATCTCTTTTGAGGTTGTGATACATTCTTGTGCTTCCTGGGTGTATAGTGTATTTACTTTTGTGGTAAGCATCCAAGATTTCTTGCTTTAACTCATCAATTGCAGGAACACATATTCTTTTTCCTTTCTTCAAATGGCCTTGATCATTCAACTGAAAGCCTTCCAATGCCTCACCATTTAATATTTGAGTCTTCTTTTCAAATAAAAATGGATCTTGGTTTTGTAGCATTACAACTTTATTCTTCAATTCTGATCCCAGAGTAATAAAACTTAATTTTCCCATTTCTACATTCCTACTGCATAAGCTCATATTTTCTATGTTATTACTTTCTATCTCTGAATCAATTAATAAGGATAAAGTGTTAAACTCTTCTATCATTAATCTAGCCACTTTAGCATGTTGTCTACTTAAGGAATCTACTACTTTATTAGCCTTACCAGGTGTGTACAATATTTCAAAATCATATGAGGCTAAGAGTTCAATCCATCTTTGCTGCCTCATATTTAATTCTTTTTGTGAAAACAAATATTTAAGTGATTTATGGTCTGTATACACTTCAAATTTTGCTCCTAACAAGTAGTGTCTCCATAATTTAAGAGCATACACTATGGCAACCAATTCAAGGTCATGAGTAGCATACCTTACCTCACTTGGTTTCAACTGCCTAGAAGCATAAGCTATCACTTGGTGTTGTTGCATCAATACTGCCCCAAGCCCTTGTCCACTTGCATCAGTATACACCACCAAGTTTTCATTTCCTTCAGGTACTTTAATAATTGGAGCTTGTACCAATGCTTCTTTTAATTTCCCAAAGGCTTTTTCACATTCTTCAGTCCAAGTAAACACTTGATTTTTCCTAGTCAATCTGGTTAATGGAATTGAGATTTTTGCAAAATCTTTTATAAATCTCCTATAGTAACCAGCCATTCCCATGAATGATCTGACTTCAGTGACATTAGTAGGTCTTTTCCAAGCTTGCACTGCAATGACTTTATTGGAATCTACAGATATTCCTTTTTCTGATATAATATGACCTAGAAAATTCACTTCATTTTGCCAAAAAGTGCATTTTGAAAATTTGGCTTTTAATCCTTCCTACCTCAGTTTCTTGAATACCATATGCAAATGATTTTCATGCTCTCTAACTGACTTAGAATAAATTAGTATATCATCAATAAATATCAATACAAACTTATCCAAGTATTCTCTAAAAATCCTATTCATCAAATCAACAAAGTAGGAAGGAGCATTTGTCAAGCCAAATGGCATCACTAAAAATTCATAAAGTCCATATCTGGTGTTAAAGGCTGTATACTTAATGCTTTCCTCTTCTACTTTCATCTGATGAAAGCCTGAAGCTAAATCAAGCCTAGAGAATATCTTTGCACCACTCAATTGATCAAAGAGATCATCAATTCTTGGTAAGGGGTATTTATTTTTAACTATGACTTTATTTAATTCCCTATAGTCAATACATAATCTAAGGGATCCATCATGTTTCTTAACAAAGACTACTGGTGCTCCCCAT
Organism: Allium fistulosum; assembly: GCA_030737815.1. Lineage (NCBI taxonomy): Eukaryota > Viridiplantae > Streptophyta > Magnoliopsida > Asparagales > Amaryllidaceae > Allium > Allium fistulosum. The sequence continues at coordinate 9,214,269 of JASFAW010000015.1, forward strand.
GATGAGCTACTGGGTCTAATAAAACCTTTTTCTTCTAGTTCAACCAATTTCTTTTTCAACTCCATCAACTCCTTAGGCCCCATTCTAGTTGGTCTTTTAACCACTGGGTTAGCTCCTGGAATTATCTTGATTGAAAACTCAACTGGTCTGTGGTTTGGAACTCCTCTCACTTCACCAAACACATCAACATATTGATTAACTATGGGGATCTCTTCTAATGCAGGCATGGGTTTTTCATTTGACAATGTAGAAAGGTTGGCTATACTTCTATTTTTGTTTGCCTCACAAAGAACAACTATTCTTTGTCCATCAGAAACTTTCAATGATATGGTGGATGCCTCCATATTTATGATAGCCTTATATCTACTCAACCAATCAACCCCTAAAATAATCCCTATGCCCGGATATTGCAACACATATAGGTCTGACTCAAACACATGTCCCCCTATATTTAATCCCAGTTGCATACATATCATACCCAGAACACATGAACTACCTATAGGGCTTCTAATTAACAGTGGCTTATCAACAATCATACAGTTCAATTTTAGTTGTTGTGCAATATCATGGGAGATCAATGAGTGTGTAGCCCCAGTGTCATACACTACTGCAAAAGGTATTGAGTGAATAAGCAAAGTACCTTCAACTTGACCATGCTTTTCAACACTTGATCCCTCAGCTGCCTTGCCTTTCCCCTCCAAAGCCCATAATTTTCCTTGCTTAATATCTGGACAATTTCTCCTTATGTGACCTTCCTTCCCACAATGGTGACAATTGAAGGATGCAGGCCTAACATTTGTGCATCTATTCTTCATATGCCCCTCTTGGCCACAGTTATAGCAAGTGATTTTCTTCTTAATTTCAGTAGCCCTGACTTATTCTGGTTTCTTGGTGGAAGCTACGTCTGTTTTCTTCTTATCATAAGGGTGAAATTTACCCTTTCCCTTCTTGTTTTGATTATTTTTGAATGCCCTGAAATTCTCCCTAGCTTTATCATGTTGTTCAATGCACAGAGTCAAATCCAAAACTTAATCAAAAAGTCCTATCCTTGTATGGTAGCATGGCTCTACTAAGGCTAGGGTTCAACCCTTGAATATATCTGCCATTCTTAGCCTCCTCAGTAGTGATGAGCACTGCACCATACTTTGCCAATGATTCAAACTTCTGAGTGTACTCAGTGACACTCATAGTCCCTTGCCTCAATTTGATGAATTCCTCTAGTAAAGACTCCTTAGCTGATGCAGGGATAAATCTGCCTTCCAACATTGCTTTAAATTGATCCCATGTCACTTCTCCTTCAGGTCTTCCAGCTATGATAACCTCCCACCAATCCAAAGCTGCTCCTCTCAATTGCCTGGATGCAATCTGCCTCTTCCTTTGGTCTTCAACTTGCATGTCTACAAAGATTCTTTCCAAAATTCTAAGCCAATTTTGAACCCCCATAACTCCTTCTGTGCCATCAAATGTTTTGCCTTCAAGATTGGTAAAAGTCTTGAGTAGTTTGGAAAGTTCCTCATGTGGATTTTCCTGCCTATTGCCTACTCCATCTCTTATGGCCCTCATGAATTCTTGCACATTCACCATGGGTGGTTCACTTGTTCCTACATTTTGATGTCTGGGTCCTACCATAGCTCTATGGATATAACACTTAGGTTAGTCTGCTTTGCCTAATACTCTATAGATTAATTCATTTTAATCTATCTCTATTCTGTCATAACAGATATTAATAGTGTAAACATTAACAAACAAAGCATCCAAAGCAGACAACACTTCCATACATCCAATGCAAACAAATTCATACAAAATTTTGCTATGTTATTTTACAACATAGCTCTGATACCAAATGAGATGACCCAATTCATATTTTTTTGTTTTCAGTGGCCATTTTTTTTTTATCAAGAAAATATTTAATTCCAATTTTCTTCTATCCAGGACTTTCTGCCAATAAGAATATTGGTTTGCTCATTTCATCTTAAACTTATATATATGAGGATATATAAGTCATTTTCTACTTGAATCAGAGTACAGAAATTTTAAAGTAGAAATCTGTTTGAGTATTACTTAAAGGAAATTCTCTCTACATAGCAATGGTGTTTCTAAGAACTAGATTTTCAAAGTACACTTGGGTTAATGCATAACTATTGATTTTTATGTCTCAAGACTTATCACTTTACACAATTTTCCATAATTTTATTACTGTATAAACTGTGCTTTTGCTTGTGCATGTGTGTGTGCATGTTTCTGTGCATGTGTGTGTGTCAGGGGGAAATTCAGGTGTCTTATTTTTTTTTTCCTTGTTAACAAAATGTCCGAGTCTACCCTACACTTGGGTTGTAAAACAGAGCTGAAAACTTAACTTAAAACTCTTTAGTGCTGGCTTAACCCAGGCTCAAGAAAATGGCTATGTTAGCCCTATTCAGTTTGCACTATTTCTCAACAAAATACATGTTATTTGGTTTTCTTTTCAAAGCAACTCAACCCTCATTCTGCCAAGTCTTTGTTTCAGCTTAAACATAGATTTTCTTATGTCAAATATTTGGATATACATTCCATCCACACATCCTTTCAATCTCAGGTTTTCAACCATTTAAACTAACTGTTATTGAGACTTAGGAATGCTATTTCTTTAGCAAAACATTTTTGCAAAATAAAACATATAAGTTTCAGCTGATACATATATAGATTCAAGACTTGCAGAACACTAGTTTCAACAACACAATAGTTTTCTAAGTAAATTTAAACAAAGTAGCTTAACATAATTCAGCCTAAACATCTAATTTAACTTCAACAAATCTTTAAATATAGCATCCAATTCCTTAAGCAGTTAAACATCCAAAGCCTGATCAAAGCAATTCCTACTTTCCTGCAAAATCACCATGAACTGCCCCATATGAATATGAGACACCCAATGGTGCATAAAACACACAAGGGTCAGACTAAAGTCTGGTATGAGTAAACTAACTGAATACATAATTTATAAAACACTTATTCGTATTCAAATAATTTCAAAATGGGTAAAGGAACTCAATACCACTCTTGTGCCTGTTTCTGTGATACATGTGCATATTCATCAGTGCACAACAAAACATACATGATTCAATAGATTAGTTCAGTGATAACCATCATAGAATCCATCCATAAAACATTATAAATCAATCAACATATTCATCAATTTATTCATCAAGTCTTTCCTACCAGATTTCTGGTCATCAGGGATTTTACCCAAGCCTTCTCATGAACCTATTTTTTTTCACTATCAAGTATGTTATGGTCTTTAGCTACTTTCTCTTGTTAAACCACACACTGCCCAAGACATATCTCTGTTAACCCAGCACACTCAGGCCCCTGGATATAAGCATACCATGTGTGAGCTTGCAATGTTCCCCTTGACAAGCCATATTTTGTAGCCCTAAGATCCAAAAGTCCTTGGTTAAATTACTAAGTGTTATTGCCCCTTTTCCCATTCCTATGCTAATCCCTTCTGCATATCATACTTTAATCAGAGAAATAAGCATTCATCCAGCCAACATATATTCATCCAGAGATTGGTAAGTCGGGTTTCCATGAGCAATCATTTTATCATGCAAACAGAGGTGATTTCTAAGCATATTATTTTTGTCTATGGGTTGCAGTAGATCAAGTTATAAACATATGGTCATAAATAATTTTCTGGTTGTCTCCTTTTACCTTTGGTTCAATCAGACCTTTGTTGATTAGAGATCTGGCTAAACCACAAGTATATGCTTTGATTTGGAGAGTTCATAAAACATAGAAGCTCAGCACATGTATAACATTGCACCTCTACATTTATCTTTATTTTAGTTGATGTGAGACATAAGCAACAACACAATGTTGGAGCCCCACATTTTCTTTCATTTTCAGACCATACATCTACAACATCAATCCTGGGTTTTTAAAATGAATAAATGCATAAAGAAAAACCCATAAAAGTCTACTTCATCTCAAAGTTAAGCACAACACATATAACCATATTCAACCATGAAATCCATGACTCTTGTATACTGGATAATGTCATTATATAGGTTATACATTTTAGCAGATCATTGACAAGCCAAAATTATCAAACCATAAAATGAACATAGCTTGTAAGAGTGAAATATAAATTTAATTAGGCTGCCTCAATATTCAGGACTTATTGCCAAAGTTTCCAGTGAGGTTACTCACCAACTAATCCTTCTTCTTCCTAAGCTTTAGGAACTCCTTTTAGTCTTCTGCCTTCTCCTATTTTCCTCTGGTTTATTTCTTATGTATATATTTTTTTAAGTGATGAGGAGCAAATGGGTATGACCCCAAGCCTCCTTATATAAATCCTAGCTGTTACTAGGGTTTATGGAATTTACCTAATGTCAATTCTACCCCATACAAAACATAGTCTGCCTCTTATTTGATTCAAGAAAATAAAAGGGTATGTGGTCCTTGTCTTCCTTTTCAGAAATCAGCTTCTCCCTTTTAATTTTTCCCCCGGTCATGTTATATGCATGACTTCTTATTTCATAAATTAAAAAGATTACTGGAAATAGATAAAGTGTTTGTTTAAGGACTCATGCCATTTCCATGTAACTTCTGTTTTCTTCCAGAAATTGATTGACTGTATACATGTATAACATATGTATACCTAAGTCTTTTATTTTTCTTTCTTTCTTTAAATGATTTTAAGTTTATTTCAGCCTGGCTCTTATTTTCTCTGTACCATATTTTATTTAAAGACAAAATTCTATCTTCATGCATATGTATTTCTAAATTAGTTATTTTAATTTATTTATTGATTTCTGCTAAATTTTATTACACAGAAATCTGTGTACATGTGTGTGCACTGTCTTGTGCACATGTACATGTTTTAAACCATGTATTTACAAATCAATTTCCCATTCCTATCTTTTCAATGTGATTTTAAACAAATATAAACTAAATTAACTTATGAAATGATTCACCAAAAATCAGGGTTATCACATATTAGTTTCTGGATCTCAAACAAACTTCCTCCGATGAGAAATATGGAAAACATTGTGGAATCTTACTTAACTATTTGGTAACTCCACCCTATAAGCGATTTTCACAATCTTTATATAACAGGAAATGGTCCAAGATAGTTAGGCGCCAATTTCCCTGACTTCCCAAATCTTACTACGCCCTTCATCGGTAACATTTTGACGAAAACATGATCTCCAACTGAGAACTCCAAATCTTTTCGTCTCTTGTCTGGATAACTTTTTTGCCTAGACTAAGCTTCCTTCATTCCATCTCTAATCAACCCAATCTTTTCTTCGGCTTCTCTTACCATATCCAGACCAAGAACTAATCTATCTTCGGTCTCCAACCAATATATGTGAGATTTGCATGGACTTCCATACAAAGCTTCAAAAGGTGTCATCCCTATACTAGTCTGATAACTATTGTTAAATGAGAATTCGACTAAGTGTAGATGGTCTTCCCATGATCCCCTAAAATCTAGCACACGAGCTCTTAAAAAATACACCAAGACTTTGTTAACTCTTTCTGTTTGCCCATTGGTATGTAGATGGCAAGCAGTACTCATCTTGAGCTTGGTACCTAAAACTTCTTGTAGACTTTTCCAGAATTCGCTAGTGAACAAGGAATCTCTATCACTGACTATACTACTAGGAATCCCATGCAGTCTAACTATATTTCTCATGAATAGCTTAGCTAAAACAGGTGTCGTCCTTGTCGACTTAACGCATATAAAGTGTGCACACTTAGTCAGTCTGTTCACTATAATGCAGATATTTTCATTTCCTCGATCCGACTTGGAAACCCGTCTATGAAATTCATAGATATAGAATCCCATTTCCATACTGGTATGTCTAAAGGTTGAAGCAATCCACTAGTTTTCTGATGTTCGGCTTTAACTTGTTGGCGATTCAAACACTGTTTTACCCATAAGCCTACATCCATTTTCATACCTTCCTAGAAGAAACTCCTTTTCATATCATTATACATCTTAGTCCCTCTAAGATGAATAGTAAACATCGATCGAAGACACTCCCTAAGGATTTCTTTCCTTAGGTCTCCCAGATCTAGAACACATATCCATCCTTTCTTCCTTAACTATCCATTGTGATCAAGATAAAAGTTTTTCAAATCATCGGTCTCAGTTCCACCTTCCAATCTTATAATTCTTCCAGCTGGCAATGGATCATCTCTTAGCTTAGAAGCAATTCTGTCAATCAATATTGGTCGAACTTCCAAACAAGATAACATTGCAGTACTTCGACTAGAACTGGCAGTCGATCTTAACCGCACACTATAAGTAATCAATGCTTCCAAATCATTCCACTCCGACATCATTTCTAACACTGCATTTTGATGTTTTCTACTAAACACATCTGCAACTTTGTTTCCTTTCCCCATTGTGTACTCAATTCCAAAATCATCGGCGGCTAAAAACTCCAACCATCTCTACTGTCTCATATTTAACTCCTTTTGAGAGAATACGTATCTTAGCGACTTCTAATCTGTATTCAACTCGAATCGTTCTCCCAAAAGATAGTGTATCCACACCTTTAAAGCAAATATTACGGCAGCTAACTCTAAGTCATGAGCCGGATATCTAACTTCATGCATTCTGAGCTATCGTGAATCATAGGCAATCACTTTACCCCTCTGCATTAACATAGATCTTGATCCTATTTCACACGCATCAGTATACACCAGAAAATTTTGATTTCCATCTAGGACAACTAACATTGAGGAATTGGTCAATAAATGTTTCAGCTTCTGGAATGCCTTCTCACGTTTATCTGTCCAAAAATAATTCAGGTCCTTCCTTATTAGTTTAGTCATCGATGTTGCTATACGAGAGAAATACTTGATGATTCTTCGGTAATAGCCAGCTAATCCAAGAAAACACTTTATCTCAGTCATTGTCTCAGGTCTTTTCCAATTATTTACAGCTTCTATCTAAGCTGGATCCACAAACAACCCTTTTTCTGAGACTACATGACCAAGCAACTTCACTTCTCTCTTCCAAAAATGACACTTTGAAAACTTCACCTTAAACTGATGCTGCCTCAGTGTCTCAAGCATTATCTCAAGATGAACTTCATGATCTCTTTGATCCTTGTAATATATCAAAATATCGTCTATGGATACCAGCATGAATTTATTTAAATGCTCTCGGAAGATTCGATTCATTGAATCTATAAAGAAAGCATGCGTATTTGTCAATCCGAATGGCATTACTAACCATTCGTATAAACCATATCTTGTTCGAAATGCCATTAAAGGAATACGGTCCTCCGCCACTCTCAATTGATGGAATCCTGTCACCAAATTCAATAGGGAAAATTATTTAGCTCCATTCAACTGATCAAATAAGTCGCCGATTCTTAGTGAGGGATATTGGTTCTTTATCACCTTTTCTTTTAACTTACGATAATCGATACACAATCTTAATGACCCATCGAATTTCTTCACAAACACAGCGGCCGCTTCCAAGGCGAACTGCTTGGTCTAATAAAACTTTTCCCTTCTAAGTCCACCATCTACACCTTTAACTCCTTCATCTAAGTAGGTGTCATTCTGTTAAGCGGTCTACCTACGGGTTCAGCTCCTGGTACAAGATCTATTCGAAACTCAATTCATCTTCCTCCTCTATTACACCAAACAATGCACAAACATCCAAACTTGGACTCTCTATTGAGTATATAATTCGGTCATTACTATTAGGATGTCTTAGTGATATTTTTCTATCTTAGCAAAATATCCTAGCATCGTATTTACTTAACCAGTCCATACCAAAAATAATCCCAAAGACTATGAAATCAAATACATGTAAATTGCAGGCAAATATATGACCTAATAATGCAAATTCTAAATGGTCACATCTCATCCTCGGAGTTGCATATCCTCCTATCGAATTCGCAACCCTTAAGGAGTAACTAGGTATGAGGGTTCTAGGTTAAGCTTATCTACAAAACAATGAGATATAAAAGAATGTGATGCAATTGTATCAAATAGTACTCTAATAGTATACCATGAATCAAAAGTGTACCTTCCATCACAGCTTTTCCTTTCTCCTCGGTTGTTGGCCTCGAGGTAGTCGGTTCTAAAGCAAATACTTTTCCTTTTCTACCTTGGCCACTTCTAAACATTTGTTCTTGTAATGTCCTACTTGGTCGTAGTTAAAACACTTAATGTTCTTCTTTCCAACGACTTCCTTTCCCTTACCCGTTTAGCATTCATAAGCGTAATGTCTCTTCTTGTCACACTTCTAACACACAACCTCAGACTTCCCTTTCTTGGCAGCTAGAACCTTTTGAGCTCCTTTCTTCTGGTAAAACTTTCATTTTTGATTCTAACCACTTTTGTTTCCTACTAGCTTGTTATTACAAAATAAAGCAAGCATCTCTTCATTTCTCAAAGCCATCTCCATAACTACATCGCATGGATCCCTGAGATGTGGTAAAGTTGCCCTAGCAAGCTTAGGTCTTAGTCCACAGATGAACTTGTCATTCCTTTTTATCACTGTATCCACAATAGCATACCCATATTTGGATAGCGCCTCAAACCTTGTTGCATACTCCAACACAGTTATATCCCCTTACATTACTCAGCAAACTTCCTTAGCAAAGCAGACTTGGCAATCTCAGACATCATCCTCTCTTCAAACCTCCTTCTAAACTTTGCCTAAGTGAAACTTTCCCCACTCACTCCAATAATAACATTGTTGCACCAGTAAAACACAGCTCCTTGTAATTGCCAGGACTCCAATCTCCTCTTTTGTTCATCATTCAAACTAAGATCAACAAAAATCCTTTCATAATGAAGCAACTAGTTCTCCACCTCGATCGCATCCTCGGTTCCAATGAATGGTTTCCCTCCAAGCCTTGCATAGTCTCTACTTAACACAGCATAATTGTTGACAACTTGGAATTCAAGATTCACTCCTCCAACATTTCCCCCAACTATTCCAGTAGCAACTCCTGCTTGCATCATATTTACAATAAACTGATATATAGTTTCCATATCCACCAGTGGTGTTCCATCACCCACATTAGCATCTGTTTGTTGACCCGAATTCCTCCTAGTGTTGAGCCGAACATTTCCATTTCCTGCCTTCATATCTCACTTCCTTGAATCTGTATTCGAACCTTTGTAAGATACGGAAGAATGGTCTAAGAGAGGGAGAATAGAGATAATGCGTATACTTATATAGAGCAAATACAAGGACGTTCCGATAGCGTTATCCCATACCCCAACCTTATTCACTACATCATTTGGACTATGTTTTCAAAACATTATTTAAGTTAAAAAATTCTTTTAGTTTTTTTACATAAACTTATTCTCTGATACCAAGTTGTAACATCCCCACATTTTAAGGTCCGAAACTAACCGCTACAGATACTGCATCATCTGTAGTATTAATTTCCAGTGACAAAATGTGGTCATGTTATTGTGTTATAACATCAGAAGCACAAGAATATGAAATAATTTTAAATACAATTTCTGTTGGAGATGTTTCATCCGGTCTCCCCGAACCAGACATGCCGGACCACCCAAAAGTCTCCCACCGAATCAAAGCCTTCCTAACTCCCACCGAATCAAAGCCTTCCTAACTCCAACCGGACCAACCCATTGCCGGTCCAAATCTCCTGCCGAACCAACCGGACCAACCCTCCTGCCGGTCCAAACCTCGCCTCCAACCACCGAACCAACTCATTGCCGGACCAAGCCTCGCCTCCAACCACCGAACCAAAGTCCTATCAGGCCAGATTGTAGCAGCCCAGGCCCACCAGCTGCTATATACCTCCAAGACCCCTACCCCCAGCCTCACTCAATAAATAGAGGGGCAGGGGTACAACAATGGAGGACAAGTTTGAGAGCTCAAGCACGGAGAGAACTTTCAAACAACTTTCTTTTACTTGTATCAAAGCTTTGTACTTGTAATCAAAACAAGAGAAGAGAAATAACATATAAAGTGGACGTAGGCACATTCTGGCTGAACCACTATAAATCTGCGTGTCTTTTTACAGTTTAGCCCCTGCTTTTCATATATTTGCATAAATCACCCAAATCACTAAGAACAACATAAGATCTACTAAATCATACAACTTTGAGGTGTTTGTCCATTTTTTGTGCAAACATTTTTGGTGCTTTCACTGAGAACTAGAAGCTCGAAGCTTCAGCTTCATCCACTTAACAAGTTTTCCTAACAGCATTGTCCGCCACTTGGAAAACATGCCTCCCAAACAGAGAAAAGATGTTAACAAAGGAAAAAACATTGCATCCAGCAGTCTTCCAGATCCAGCTGTCACGAATCAAGTAGATCGTCCTCCTCCAGCAACAGTAACCAATGAAGAACAGGCTAACCCAACTACTCCTGCCACAGAACAGCCTGCAGCAATTACTAGAGCAGATCTGGACAGAGTTGTGGTTGAAGTAACTAACCGCTTCACGTCCCAGCAGGAAGCCTTGGTGGACCATCTCATGTCACGCTTAAGGGACGCTGAAGAATCCAACCGCAACACCGAATCATGGGGCGAGTCCCAGTCTGGAGGATCTCAGAGACAACAAAGATCTCCCTTCTTCGAAGGAGCTAACGGCAGAAGTAGCCGTGGTAGGAGCCGAGACTGAGCACAGCCCGAAGTTAGGCCTGAGGAAACGTTTGGTACCGAACCCAACAGGGAAGGTACTGGGCGAAGGTCAACTGTAGCTGAGCCTGTCATGCTGCCTAACCACAGAAACGCCAGTGAACGGGGCCGAGCTAGAGTCCAGCCCGAAGTTGGACCCGAGGAAGTGCTCAGATCAGAACCCAACAGGGGGAGATCAAGGCAAGGGCCAACTGTAGCTGACCCAAGCATGCTCCCAGAAGATCAAAGGCAGCCACTGGAAAATATGAGGAATGATAGACGATACCATCCCTACAGGTCATCTGGACGGAATCAATCCCACATAACAGAACCAAACTCATTTCTATCTACTCCAAGTTCTGATGAAAGGATGGCACGCTTATTCAGAGAGTGTGTCCAACGGGAGCAAAGAGATCGAGGGATAGGCGCTAGGGTAACCAGTCCTTTCGCCCGCAATATCGAAATTGCTATCACCCCCCGAGAATGGAAGATGCCAACAATGGAACCCTACAAAGGAACCTCCGATCCCGTTGTACACTTACAAAGGTACACGCAGCATATGCTCATGAGTGGAGCAACAGAGGGAGTACTGTGCAAATGCTTTCCGCTCTTCTTAGCAGATCTTGCTACCTCCTGGTTCTGTCATCTACCCCAAGGATCCATCAGCTCGTGGGAAATGTTGAAAGAAAAATTTATCAGTCAGTTCCGCATTCATGTGGAGCACCTAAGGACGCTTATTCCTTATCCAGCGTCAAACAGAAACCTGGAGAAAAGCTGCAGCAATACCTAACCAGATTCAACGCCGCAGCAGCCGCAGTCCAAGATGCCGATGAGAAGCTTATCCTAATGGCCCTCTGCAGTGGTGTGCATCTGGACACTAAATTTTCTAGAAGGTTGACAAAAGAAAAGCCAGCTACTTTACCCGATTTCTTCCATGAAGCCGGGAAATACATGAGGCTTGAGGATGCTGCCGTTGAGGGGCAGTCAGGACAGCAAAATAAGACAACCCATGGCAACGCCCCTGCTGTGGCAAGGGACGTTCGAAGAACTGATTCCAGAGACAATGCTGGGGGCAAGAAGGGAGAAAAGCGCCTATATCGTCCAGGGCCAAGATTCGACACTTACACTCCTTTGAACGAGACCGTCGAAAATATCTTCTTTGCCACCCAAGGCGAAGTTAGGTACAAACGCCCACCGTACAAGAAGGAATCAGATAACGCACAGAAGTCTGGAAAATTCTGCCGCTTCCACGAATCTCACGGGCATGATACCAACGAATGCCATCATCTTCGAGATCTGATTGAGGAACACATCAGAAGAAAGAAACTGGAACGTTATGTAAAAGGTCAGGACAGGACCCCAGCTCCTACCAATGAAAACCCAAGGCTACCCTCCCCGGGGGCCGACAGGGGGAACCGCAACGGTAGCAGCTCTAGTCAGGAAAAGATAGTGGTCCATACCATCTCAGGAGGGCCACACATCGCAGACAGAAGCTGGAAAGAGATGGAAAGATACGGAAAGTCGCTTAGAGACAATAAAGACTATGTCAATTCGGTTATAGAAGAGCGCCACCCGAAGCGGAAAGAAAGTAATGACATCACGTTCGGTAAGCGTGACCTAGAAGGAAGGCAGTACCCTCACATGGATTCCATGGTCATCTCTGCCCGACTTGGTCCCGCCGAAGTCTACCGAATCCTGGTAGACAATGGAAGCTCGGTAAACATCCTGTTCAAACACGCATTCGACAAAATGAAGCTATCAATGAAGGATGTATCCCCCTGCGATAAACCACTACACGGCTTCACTGGAGACGCGAAGATGCCCCTCGGGCAACTGGACCTTTTTGTTGAGATTGGAAGCCATCCCCGCTCTGCTGTACGGAAACAAACATTTGTGCTAATAGAAAACCAGTCAGCCTATAACGCCTTCTTGGGAAGGCCATCCTTGTCTGACTTCCAAGTTGTCTTAGCCCCATGGTGCCTAAAGATGAAATTCCCAACGGACAATGGAGTAGGGGAAGTGGAAGGAGATCAGGACGTTGCTCGAGACTGCTATGTGACTGAACTTCGCAACAACCACAGGAAGGATAAAGGGAAGGGTGTAGAGATTGCCCTCTGCACAAAAAGTCTAGAAGCATAGCAATTAAAGAAAGCCCCTCCTCTTCGATATACCAGCGACCCTTTCAATGAATTAGATCCTAGGGACAAAGAGGAGGAGGCCACCGCCGAGCCTGCAGAGGCTATGGAATTTATATCTGTAGACAAACACGACTCAAGTAGACTGTTGAAAATTGGGTCCAAACTAAAAACCGAGTTGAAGGAACAACTCATCGATTTTCTCCGCCACAACTTGGATGTATTTGCGTGGTCACATGCTGACATGACCGGAATCTCCCCCGACATAGCATGCCACGTATTAAACATTGATCCTACCAAGGCGCCTGTAAAGCAAAGAAAGAGAAGTATGGGGGCAGAGCGATCAGCAGCCCTCGATGAAGAAGTAAAGAATCTACTCACCAATGACTTCATACGAGAAGTTATCTACCCGGAATGGATCGCAAACCCGGTGCTGGTAAAAAAGGCTAATGGGAAGTGGCGAACCTGCATTGACTTTTCCAACCTAAACGATGCCTGCCCAAAGGATTGCTTCCCACTTCCCAGAATCGACCAACTTGTAGACAGCACAACCGGGCACGAACTCCTATCCTTTATGGATGCATACTCAGGATATAACCAAATTCCTATGCATGCTCCCGACCAAGACCACACTAGTTTTATCACCGACCGGGGCTTGTACTGCTATAAGGTAATGCCTTTCGGACTTAAAAATGCAGGAGCCACCTACCAGCGCCTCGTCAACAAGATGTTTGCAGGGTTGATAGGACAAATTGTGGAAGTATATGTGGATGACATGCTAGTAAAGTCAAGGAAAGACATAGATCACGTGAGCCACCTAGGCAAGATGTTTCAAGTACTTCGACAATTTGGAATGAAGTTGAATCCGCTAAAATGCTCCTTCGGAGTGTCATCTGGAAAGTTCTTAGGATTCATCGTTCATGCCAGAGGGATAGAAGCAAACCCTGAACAAGTCCAAGCGCTAAGGGATATCAAGATACCTTCCACTCGGAAGGAAATGCAAAGTTTGAACGGAAAAGTGGCCGCTCTAAGCCGATTCATCTCCAAGGCGACGGACAAGTGCATCCCCTTTTTTGAAGCTCTAAAGAAAGACAAGGGAAAGTTCGAATGGACTGACGAATGCCTGACCGCTTTCCTTCACTTAATCGAACACCTCCAGAAACCACCGGTGCTCTCAACTCCAAGCGAAGGAGAAGAATTATACCTATACCTCGCTGTGTCATCCCACGCCCTAAGCGCCGCCTTGGTAAGGGAAGATAACCGCACGCAGCGGCCAGTTTACTTCGTCAGCAAAAGGTTTATAGGGGCAGAAGTCAGATATCCTAAACTTGAAAAGCTAGCATACTGTTTACTTATCACATCACGGAAGCTGCGTCACTACTTCCAGTCCCATTCCATCAAAGTTCTGACCGATCAACCACTAAGGCAGGTACTCCATCTCCCCGACACTTCTGGGCGACTACTTAAATGGTGCATTGAACTGAGTCAGTATGATATCACCTATCACCCTCGCACCGCCATCAAGGGACAGGCCATGGCTGACTTCATTGCAGAATTCACTACCAACGAAGATAAGGAGCAATTGGAAATAACAGGAGACATCAAATGGAATCTCTTTGTGGATGGCGCGTCGAACGAACAGGGCTCGGGGGCAGGTGTTGTAATAATCACTCCCAGGGGAAATAAACTGCACTATGCTATAAGGTTGGAGTTCGCTGCCACCAACAACGATGCAGAATATGAAGCAGTGATAGCCGGACTAGAAATTGCCATCGAGATCGGAGCCAATTCTTTGTGTCTTCACAGCGATTCTCAGCTTATTGTTAATCAAATACTAGGGGAATTCCAAGCTCGAGAAGAACGACTCATAGCATATCTAAAGAAGACCAAATTACTTCTCAACCGATTGGACCACTACTTAGTCAAACACATCCCTCGGGAGGAGAACCGAGAGGCCGACGAATTAGCAAAGCAAGCAAGTGTGAGAGACATCACCATCTTCGGGGCAGTGACCATCTCAAAGCAAATGGCGCCAAGTTTTGAACAAGTGAATCTGATAACTACAACCGAGGAAGCAACTTGGATGACTCCCATCCGAAACTACCTACAAAGTGGCACACTACCCGACGGGCGTAATGAAGTCAAGAAAATCTTGAGGAAAGCGTCCCGCTATACAATACAAGAAGACATCCTCTATCGGCGCGGTTTCTCTAACCCATTATTAAGGTGTGTCGCCGGAAGGGAAGCCAAGGAAATCTTATCCAACATCCATCAGGGGAGCTGTGGAGATCACACCGGAGGGCAAACATTAGCAAAAAAGATACTCCGATACGGATATTTCTTGCCCACCTTAAGCAAGGACGCCTTAGATTTCGTCAAGAGGTGTGACAGATGCCAAAAATTTGCTAAGATTCCACGGCTACCAACAACTGAGATTACTCAAATGACCAGCCCTTGGCCCTTCGCAATATGGGGAATTGACTTAATCGGCGAGCTACCGATGGGCCGAGGCGGGGCCAAATATGCTATAGTGGCAGTTGATTATTTCACCAAATGGGTGGAAGCAGAACCTCTGAATAAAGTATCTTCAGCAAAAGTTATTAACTTCTTGATTAAAAATGTTCTGTGCAGGTATGGAGTCCCACTCAAAATCATATCAGACAATGGACTTCAGTTTGACAGCGAGGAATTCGCCAACTGGTGCCGAGAGCACGGAATTCATAAAAGCTTCTCATCCGTAGCGTATCCCCAGGCAAACGGACAAGTCGAAGCAGTCAACAAAATTCTGAAGACTCTGATCAAAAAGAAGCTCGAAAAGTCAAAGGGCGCTTGGGTGGACGAACTCCCTACGGCACTGTGGGCTTACCGCACATCTTTCAGAACATCAACGGGGCACACTCCTTTCTCTTTGGCTTACGGATCGGAGGCTATGCTCCCAGTTGAAACCGTTGTGCCTTCCCACCGTAGGATCCACTATAACCCAGAAGAGAATGAAGAGCTCCTCAACATGTCTTTGGATCTAGTCGAGGAAAGAAGAAATGATGCAGTCCTTAAAGCAGCAGCCCACAAACAAAAAGTGGCGGCACACTACAACTCCAAAGTCAAGCATCGTACCTTACAGGAAGGGGATCTTGTCCTCAAGCGAATCTTCCCTCGCCCCGGAGCACTAGACCCAATCTGGGATGGACCATATGTAATTCATAAAGATCTCCACAACGGAGCCTATATTTTGTCAACAGTGGACGGAGAGGTGTTCCAGAGGGCATGGAACATCCAGCACCTCCGTCGATACTTTTCTTAACTTGTATTGCCCATATGAAGTGAATTAACAAAGAGAATCAGTGGACGTAGGCATTTTCATGCCGAACCACTTTAAAAAACCTTGTCTCTTTTTTAACTTGTTCCTTTGTATCTTGGCTGCTTGTTAACTTTATCCTTTTCTGTTGAACAAAATCCTGAGTATATAGCATTTCTATTCAAAGCACTCCACAACGCAACTTCACCTGGACAAGACCCAACAGGTACTATGCGAATCTATGCCCTCGCCAATGAGACACTTTTGCTCCAGCATCCCTCTGCTGCGGGTTAACTCATTGCTCGCGACGGCCCTTAAAGCCAACTGTAATGAGCCGATTATAAGCCACCGAGAAGGCCGAATATAGCCGAGGCAGCTCATTACGGCGTTAGGCTCGCCGGCAACTGTGAACCGACTATAAGCCCCAACATAAGGTGTGGCCAGCCAGGGGCAGTTCACAGTTGACGATCGGCACCCACGCTAGCCGGCCACAGTAAATCGAATAATACCCACGATTACGGGCCATAATGGCCCGGGTAGTTACTGTGCGCGATCTCGGCTCCGATGTGTCTTAAGTGCGGCTGTGGTAAAAAAGAATTAACTCCCCGCGGAGGCGTAAGATGGGTGACGAATGTCTCCAAGACCCACAGCTAGGGAAAGTGACTACAAAACCCGTTTGCCACGAACTTAAGCACATCGAAGGCCTTCCATGATTGGAAGTTTTACCTTTTCACGTATTTCAATTTTACTTAAAAAGCTTTTTCCCTATCCTCTATAACAATCCCTAAAGTACATGATACAGAGTAGGAGATACTCGCCAATGGGTGTAGGGACTCACAGTGGCAGGACATTCGACTACATTCCATGCTCGGTCATACAAGATATTCAAGACTGCCATCTACGATTAAAACATGAAAGGCGGTATTTTCTTCTTTTATGTACAAATACATGACTATAATTTGTTCACACCACACGCTAATATTGCAAGTCATGAAATTATGATTTAGAACCAGAATCTAACATCAAACACAATTTAATTACAAGAATATACATAGCTATATTTCTCATACGATATGCCAAAATAACAGCAAACATTCAAAAGACGACAAAATCAGCTTAAGTTAAAGAATTACACGTTAAAAATAAGACTATTTATTACAAGTGGCAAAATATCACAACCTAAAGGCTACGTTACTATTTTTCGACTAACATATACAACACTGTCGAATCCACAAAGGGAGTTTTTCCAGGTAAGGGAGTTTTTCCAGGTATAATCAAGGAGCCGGCTGTAGTGGAGCTTTATCCTTGCCCTGTTGACCCCCTGTCCAATCAAAAAAAAAGGACTCATTAGCAATAAGCAACCAAGTTGATGGAGAAACTAAAAAGGGAGACTTACCAGCGCCTGCTTCCTGACTATCCTGATCGTCATCCTCTACCTGCACGCCTACCTCCTCAGCGGCAAGCAACCGCATACCTTCCTTCACCGCCACCTTCTCCTCCTTGGCAAACTGGGCAGTGACCGCATCCATGCTGAAGGCCACGCCACCATCTTTATCCGCATCGGCCTTGGCCTCCTCCAGAGCCCGAAGATAGATCTTAGCCATGATCCTGGGATAATCATCCATCCAGGATAGGTTGCCCTGCTTCCAGGTTTGGAAGTACATGTCCTGAAGCATTTCGTCCATCATCCCCTCATTCTCCTCAAACTCCCTCATCCGGGCCTCGGAAGCCAACAACCTCCCAACGGCAGCATCTCTCTCCGATCGGTATCTCGAGCAGTCGGCTAGAAGGGATCCCCGCATTGCCTCCATCTCCTCCCTCAACTTGGCTTGAGCAAGCTCTGCAGCCTCAAGTTTCCCGGACAATTCCTCCACCTGCTCAAGATCCGCTTTCCGAACCTCGTCCACCGTGGCAATAGCCATGTCAATCCGTTCTTTGCAAGTAGCTTCCATTTTCCGCAATTCGGTCCGACTGGCCTCTTCCATGGTTTTCCTTAATCGTCCAGTAGCAGCCTCATGCTGAGAAATCTGAATAGCCTGATCCGCAAGCTGTTTGGCCTGATCCGAAACCACCAATCGAAGTCGGATATTGGCGCTCCCAATCTCCTCTCCGGCCTTAACCAGCCGGGCATGATGCCCCATCAGCTTCTTAGTCTCCTCCGCCACCCGATCAATATTAGCCTTGGCCTCGTCTCCCATAGTGATTATACGAGTAGTGAGTAAATCGAGATCTATGGACTTAGCTTCATCAAGTACTCGTACCATGGGGTTGCGGGGGAGGAGGTGTTCACCGGTGACTTCGTCAAAGGTAATATCATGAGAGCTTGGATCCAGATCAGGATGACCCGCAAATGGATTACGAGCCAAGTCAGGACGGTCGATATGAGTAACAGAAGGGTTTCCGGATGGGTGCGGAGAAGGTGCAAACTCGCTATCCTCCTCCGTGATATCATGAAGAGGCTGAGCCGGGAACTGAGGACCAGGCGAAGGTTCGGATAAAGGACGACTCCTCTTTCTCTGTTGAATACCCTCTTCGATAACCCCGAGAAGAGGACGGTAGCCGACTACATCCCTGGAGCGGTGGGTCGAAGGCTTCGGCTTGAAAGAAGTTTTGGAAAGCTTGTACTGTTCAAGCCTGTGCCGAAAATCTGAGGCTTTGACCGTTTTACCTGCTCCTGATATGAAGAAAAAGTGTCACAAGCATATATTGTTCTATACTTCGAGAAAACACGGCAAATTAAAAGGAGAGAAACACATCTGTGGTTGTACAAACCCTGGGGAGGAGTAGGATACTGCAATAGGTCCTGGATTTCATTCCAGGACGGGAGCGGGTCATAAAATATTCCTAAGTCCCTATCATTAGTGAAGCATGCAGGAGTCAAGAGTTCACCTTGAGTCGTCGGAGCCACCCTGGCTGGAATGGTCTGGGAAGCCTCGCTTGCACCGGTCCCGGCCTTGTCCGCTTTCCCGGTTTTCTCTACCAAAGCCGGATCTTCGTCCAGCCCCTCGAAAGCCTGGTGGAATGCATCGTCCGTCCACTCCTGAATCTCGCCCGCTTGCCCAGGAAGCAAGGCCCCGATGCCATCGCCACCTTTATCACCTTCCCGACCATCTCCACCCTCGCCTCTTTCCTCCTCTATGTCTTCCTCCTCCCGGGTAAGTGGACAATTGCTGGGGGAGGGACCGTCCGACTTCTTGAGTTTCTTACCTCCGACAGCTGGAGGTTTTGTGAAAGGTTTCCTCTTGCTACTCTCTACCGTAACACCTTCCTTGGTCTGAGCAAACGCCCTCTCCTCCACCGTTTCCCTCAGCTTAACTACTGACTGCTGTGGAAGGATTAAGTTATACTCCAGAAGAATCACATTTCTGATCAAGAAGGCAGATGATCTATATTTCCCAAGAATAGCTTCTATCTCAACCGCCGTCTGAACCAGGCGGTCAGTCTCCACAACCGCAAAGCCACCTGTCGCTAGCAAAAATGAGGAAGTATGAGAAAAAGCATCGCAATCATAATGGAAATTATAAGTAAAAGCATTCGACTTACATCCCGAAGTAAAGCGCCGAATTGAAACAGAGTCGTCCCTAACAAAGAACCATTCCCTCTTGAACATGCTGAATTTGGAATACAGATCCAAGACCGGCTTGAAGGTCACAGCTGACTCCAAGCTAATGTATGGGGACCCCTTCTTATAGCCCCTCAGGTTATATAGATACCGGATCTCTCGGTTGGAAGGAGCACGACCATACTTCCTCCGGAAAATGACGAAGAGGCTCACCAGTATAGCATAGGAGTTGGGTTGAAGCTAGAACGGGGCCACCTTAAGGTATGTGAAGAAGCTAGCTATCCAAGCGTTCAGAGGAGGGATGGCACCACACATGCAGTGCTATCTGCTGTAGGCGAAGTACCCTTCAGGAGGATCATACGGCATAACATCTCTCCCAGGCAATAGCAAGCGCGCCCTATCGATTCCAAAGGATCGGGAGATGACATCAAGCTGCTCCTCCTTGAGGGAACTAGGAAAACAATCGGGCGGAGAGTTCAGAAGTTCCTGAGGGCCGTACCCGTCCACTAGTGATCTCGGGGTTGGTCCGTGACGTTCTGGATTCGGCTGAGCTGGGGGCACGGCAGAGGAACCTCCTTCGCCCCCGGATTTCTTCTTGTCTGATCGAGTTTCCGCTTTGCGAGACATTATCTACAGTACCGGAAAACACATTGTTAGAACAGAAGATGTAAACAAGTATATGACGTCATTCAGTAAAAACATATTCAGTATCATTTTCATTCGGAATTCAAGATCCCTGAGTTCATCCGGTTACTCAAGTGTAAAACTCATTTGGCATCCCAATGTGAGAGTTCATTCGGTCAATCCAATCAATAGCTCATTCGGCATCTCAATGTGAGAATTCATTCGGTTAGTCAGGGGTCCAAAATTTCCGAGTTCATTCGGTAGCCTTGCCCTAGAAGTTCGTTCGGCAGAAAACAAGCTCACCTGATTCGGCAGTTCGAATGATTGATTCGGTTATCGCAGTTGGTAAGGAAATGTGAAGGTTAGAGACTCCTATTTATAAAGCAAGGTTTGATAGCCGGACCAGATGGATCGGTCCTCAGGCCGAATATAATGGCTCGGCTGGAACAAAGCGCGGCACCTATAAGCACGTGCCCCACTTTGGGGGGCAAGTGTTGGAGATGTTTCATCCGGTCTCCCCGAACCAGACATGCCGGACCACCCAAAAGTCTCCCACCGAATCAAAGCCTTCCTAACTCCCACCGAATCAAAGCCTTCCTAACTCCCACCGAATCAAAGCCTTCCTAACTCCAACCGGACCAACCCATTGCCGGTCCAAATCTCCTGCCGAACCAACCGGACCAACCCTCCTACCGGTCCAAACCTCGCCTCCAACCACCGAACCAACTCATTGCCGGACCAAGCCTCGCCTCCAACCACCGAACCAAAGTCCTATCAGGCCAGATTGTAGCAGCCCAGGCCCACCAGCTGCTATATACCTCCAAGACCCCTACCCCCAGCCTCACTCAATAAATAGAGGGGCAGGGGTACAACAATGGAGGACAAGTTTGAGAGCTCAAGCACGGAGAGAACTTTCAAACAACTTTCTTTTACTTGTATCAAAGCTTTGTACTTGTAATCAAAACAAGAGAAGAGAAATAACATATAAAGTGGACGTAGGCACATTCTGGCTGAACCACTATAAATCTGCGTGTCTTTTTACAGTTTAGCCCCTGCTTTTCATATATTTGCATAAATCACCCAAATCACTAAGAACAACATAAGATCTACTAAATCATACAACTTTGAGGTGTTTGTCCATTTTTTGTGCAAACAATTTCAATAAAACTTTCACATTTCATTTCAAAGATAATATTCCATTTTCGTTACATAATCCCAAACATTGCCCAGGTCTAGATAAAATATAATTATTACAAAATACTATAAGAGTGACATATGAAGATGCCCTCTTGGTTGATCGGAGTTACTAAATAGACAGATACATCTACTATCAATACATTCATACAACAACTGGCATAACACAGCGGATAATAGTAACAGATAGACTCCTACATAGCTAGCTTTGCCTCCTGCACATGTCCGAAAGCTTTATTCGCCAAAACCTACTTAACATATAGACCCTAGCTCTCGACCTACTCAAATAAAATTTCGAGCACCTGAGAGTTTAAGGGGAAAACATATCGAGTCAGAAAAAAGGTCTGGTGTGAATAATAATATGCCATCTCAGTTTATAGATATTTAGTGAGACAACACCGTTAAGCGGATCGGGTTTGCCCTCACAGTATCCCTTTTAAATATATCTTTTGCAAAATAAACTCCAAGGACCAAAATGGTTAAAATAGCCAAACAGAAACAATAATATGCATGCATGCTGCATGGGTAATCACGACTATCCATCAAATCCATGGACTCTCCATCCCAGTGTTTAGTTTTCATAGGGTAACTACCAACCTACGTGGCTAACTCAGGCCTCCCAACCAAATTTCCTAACCAACTATTAGAAGAAAACTGGACGGTCTGTCCAAATACACTTATCCCAGTGCTTGCTTGACTATTTGTCAATCTTATAGTTTTGCTAGGCTTACTATAAACCTAAAGGTTTTACAGGTCAACCTATAACCTATCTTATCTTTATGTATTCCTTTCTGTGCATAAATCTACCTTTAGTCTTACCCTTGACAAAGCCTTACACACTAGAATTTTGAACTTATATCAGTTAGGGGCAAACAGCTGAAGTATAGGGTGTTATCCTACACCAATCCCATCTGGTTTTCTAATATCTGAGTCAAATTTATCATATCACATTTTATCCAAAAGTGATAAGAGTAATCATTTATTAGTAAAACTCTAAAATAAATACCCTTTTCTATTTCCTTGAAATCAATTTCTTTATAAATGAGTTGACCTTGAAATCATATTTAAAACAAGGAAAATATGGCCCTTTACTTTATTCAAAATATCTATGCCATGATATATGCTTTTATAAATTATATTGATGAATCTTGAAATCACTTGAAAGTTATCTCACTTTGAAACCATAGGCTATAGAGCCTAAACAATATAAAGCCTTTATATTGATAAAACGCGGCAAAGAAATAGTCGACGAGGTTCTTCGCCCTTCAAAATATATTAAAATCTTTGGTTTACAAAATTCAAGGTTATATGGTCGAAGCTAACTACATCGTATGGCATATTATAAAGCCTTAAAAGATATACAACGACATTGGTGAATCTTGACATCAATTTCTTAAGGAAAATAAGCGGCATCATCAGGGCCGAAGTTATAACAAGCGGCAACCTAGCCTTGTTTGAAATAGGAATAAAGATTAAAGTTGGCAATCATTAAGGTCGAAATGGTAAAACACAGCACTATATAGCTGAAGTGACAATACGCGGTTCCACTATAGCCATTATAAGTTTCTATAAAAACAATAGGGTCGGTGACACTATAGATGTGTGGCACTATTAACGTCGAGGTCATGCTTATCGACGTCGACTCTGACCCACACGAATTCATTCCATATCACTAGAGTGATATCCTATGTATTCTTTAGGGTCGACATGGTTGAACAGTCGCACCATAGCCCTCAGCTTCAATAACGTCGGTGTGGCAAAGATGTAACTTCTTTTAAAACTATTTTATTTCTATTAAAAGTACTTATTTCCACCAACTCCAACTTTTTATCAAATTCTTATTGGTTAAAATATTCTTTTCACCATTTCTTTTTAAAAACTAGTAGTAAACTAGAAATTACATTCCCCAAAATAATTCACAAACCATATATTTTATAATAATATTTTAATATAATAATTAGGCTTTTCTAGCTCAAAAAATTCATGATAAGTCATAAACACTTCGAAAAAATCCCAAACATCATATAAAAATGGATTTTATATCTTCTTCAACATATAAAAATTTTGAGGTCAAAAACTTTATTTAATTATTTCTGTTAATTAAAACCCAAAATAATCCATTTTCTCCATTTAGAAAATTCATAATAAATTCATACTTGCTTGGAAAATTACAAAATTAATAACCCACTTCTAAAATAATATTTCTAACATCATATCAAAATTTCTACTTATTGAAGAATCATATGTTAGGTTTTGATGCTTAAACCTATTAACTAATTTCATAAATAAATCTATTTATTCATCAGTAAGCATACAATCATACAATCCTATAAAGCATGGTATAATAACATCAAAAGATTCTACTTTTATACTTAAAACTGAAAATAATAACTAAAATTTGAGATGCGTAACTATTATTCGCCTTGAATGGTATAAGAAGGTTGAGATTTAAGTGTTGATTGATTTTCCCTAGCTTTTGGTCTTGATTCTCTAAGATTCTCTTCTCTTGAACCTCCTAACTATAGCCGACCTTGCTCTTTTAGTTTTTTGTGTGTGAATGAAGTGGATAAAGGAGAAGGAATATAAGGATATGTATTAGGAACTGTAACTTATTCCTATTTTTCCCTTAACATATCCTTCTTCATATTATTATTCTAATTAATTCCATTAGTTCATTGATTAAGGCTCGACCCGTAATAATTATAAAATCTCAATTTCCATATCATTTTACATTATTTTATTTTATTTATCTAATTAAATATCCTAGATAATGTTAATCAAAATTAGGGTTTTTACAGGGTCCCTAAAGCTGGATAGACTCCTTCTATAAGACCTAGACTTCCCTATGATTCTTGGTTTCGCGGGATTATCGATTGATGACGGACATTTCATCTTGACAAATGGAAGTTAAGAACCTTTATAATGTGAATATCTTGAAGTAAGATGTAAATAAGAAAATAAAAGAATGGAAGGGTAAGAATGCCCGATGATTAAAATAGGAGAAATATTTCCGTATAAAGTATGGAGAGAGAAAACGGTAACAGATTTATGCATAAAAAGTAAACAGTTTCATGTTAATGGAGAAAAGCCCAATGGCTAAAGCAGTAGGCAAACACATTGCAAAGATCCAATGAAAAAAATGATCAAATAAAAAAGAAAAAGAGCTACATAAGAAGAACCATTTTAATAAAAGGAATTTAGGTAGAAGAAATTTAAATAGTAGAAAAAATAGGAGGTTTAAATGGAAGCAACGTTGGAAATTATATTAAAATAATGTTAGTAATCTAATTAGGAATGATGTAAGAAATTAGGAGCAAAACAAAGGAAAAAATGGATAGTTTCCACTAATATGTATAGTAATTGCATATATCTTTTAGAAGTCCGCTTATATACTGTTGGAGTCTTCGCTAAGTTTAAAAGTGGAAATAGCATAAGTAATTGAAAAATAATATAATGGAAGTTGTCCTTGTCTACTCTTGTTTTTATTGTTTATAATTATAAAAGATGTTTTTGAAATACTACAACGGGTATTTTTGAAAAATGATTTGGTACAACAATTGAGTTTTTGAATGTAAAACTTAGTAAATGATTTGAGGTAAAAATCCTACCTTTTAAGAAGTAAAATCTCTGTTGTAAAAAGGCCTTAAAAGAAAAATTGATTAGATGAATATTCATGAAATAAAAACTTGACTTTTACTATTTGAAAAGAAGGAAAATGTGTTGTTTAAAGGAAAGGATCATTTTAAATTAAATTTCTAAGAGTAACGTGAATTTAATAAAAAATTTCTAAATTTATATTTTCAAAGATAAAATTTTAGGTTAAGTACTTCATGACTGTGAAGTTTAATACTTTTGAAAAGCGTTGTGAAAACTAAACTAACTTTAATATGGAGTAGATAGAGATGATTGCCTAGGTAAGATGGGGTAAAAGTTAAGGCCATGAATAAAATAGCTATAAATGCTCGTAAAGTAGAAAAAGGAATCCCCGCTGAATATAAAGAATATTGTTATGAACCTAGGAATGTTTTATAGATATATGTGAAAGACATAAGAAGAATGCACAAAGGAATGGAGAATGGTATTAAAGTACACTTTTGCGAGCTCTAGAGTATAATCGCATGAGAGATTAAAGATAAAGCAAATAAATATTGAATTTTGAGAATACTGTTAAGCGATTTTGATTAAAAGAAGATAGTAATATAATTCGTGAAGATGGTAAGAAGAAGGCAAACACACATAGAGGATGTTGATTGACTTAGGGTTAAAGAAAGCAAGATGGAAGGTGAGGTAGTTATTTTGCCAAACCAATTTCTGTTGAGTTATTCTAACATATGCATATTTCATACTGCTTACCTACTGTAGTGCGGAAATGTGCAATTTATCCTATAATTAGTTGTAATAATTTAAATAATGGATGGACCTTATTTATTAGAAGCAAAAAGGGTAAGTTAAGACATACAGGTTATAGTAGAATGACATAGTCAAAATGTCAGTTTTATTTAAGTAAGAAGTAATAGGGTCACAACATCATTAAATGTTAATCAATTTTTTAACCAAGTAGAATTCAACTAGAAAGAAGGTCAAGATGAAGACAAAATGACTCAAGAGCTTGGAAATGCACTTAGGAGAAGTAGAAAAACGATCTCAAGGGAAAGCATCACTTTTGGAGCTAAGGAAACCTATCGGTACCGAGAGGTTTCCCCTTGATACCAAGAGGTTTTTTCTCCTACACTGGCACTATAAACCTTGTGAACTTCATACTCTACTCTAGAATCTCATGGTTAAGTGCTTTTCTCAGGGTTTGGATGAGCAAATCTCAGGATTAATAAGAAGAAAGCAAAGAAAGTAGGATAATACAAGTGCTTGCAGGAGAATCATCGGAATCAACTCAAAGACTATAAAAGGAGTTTGAAAAACATCGAATCGAAGATAGAGGAGTAAAACAATTGGAAAGCACAACTTTTCAATAAGGAAAAGTTCTCGGTACAAAGAGGCACCGATCAATGTCGAGAGATCATTTTGGACTATTGGGTTGCATGCTCTCTTGTGGGTCTTTGGGCTAGCTTTCGGACTTTTACTTGAGTTGGCCACTGAATCTGCACAGTTATTTCTCTGTAAATATCAGCTCTATAGCAACCAGAAAAGGATCTTGGACTATGCTCTTTCTTCATCTCCTATCTCTCTCTCATAATTATCAACTTGGCAGATACCATTGGCAATTATAAGCTCTTGAACTATCAATCCCTTGTACTAGTGACTTTAATTATGTCAAACTCATAATCAATGAAAATATAAAGTAGACGTAGGCTAGAGATTGCCGAACCACTATAAAAATCTTATGTCTTATTGTTCTTTTCTTCATATTTTTGCTATTATCTGCTAGAATTCGGTCTCATAGGTTCTCGACAACATATCTTTGGATGTTGATCCATTTTTGGTGTCAACATTTTGGTGCTTTCATTGAGAGTACAGAATCCAGGCTTAGATCTAGCTCCCTACTTTGGGTTGGAAAGATCTAGAAGTTAGATCCAAAAAACTTGCTTGAATAACTTAAATGATTATTAATAGAAATTCATGCCACCGGGAAGATCTGGAAGATCATTAGGAGCTGTGGCCGATGGTGATGAAGGCAATATTCACCAAGTTGAAGTTAACAATCAACAAGTAATACAAGAATTCGCTGCTTAATGGGAAGTAGTTATCAGGGAAGAACTAGATAAAATAATGCGGGAGTTGAAACAGAAAATGGTAGATAGCCAGAAAGCTTTGATGGATAAGATGGATGCTTTGCTAACCTTGCAACCACCAAGAACCAGAAGAACTAGAAGGGAAACTTTACTACAATAGAACAAGAGAACTCATCTTTTTCTGGCCTAAACAGAAGGGACGGAAAGCAGAAGCAGAAGGTTTGAATTGCTGGAGTTATGGAAGGACTTGCAGGAGGAAGCAGAAGTGCTCCACCAATAAGAAGACCGCCCAGTACCGAGGGGAATCCTCTTGGTACCGAGAGGAATCTAGGATGGGGTAATTTCCTTTATGGTGATGCAGTGGTGGTTTCTGATGAAGAAGTGGATTTGCAGCTTGATGATAATGGTCTTGAGTTGGATGTTGATGCTAATGAAGATGAAGTTCTGACTGATTTAGCTCAACTGACTGCACGCCCACAAAATACTGAAGGAGTGGTTCTTCCAGAGATAGGGGGACCTACCGTCAATCGACAAACTGAGACCATTTGTGTAGCCAAAAACTTGGCGTAGCCTCTGATAATCGAACTTTGGTTTACTATGCTAGTGAGGAGTATATAGCTGATATGGTTAAACAGTTGATGGAAGAAAGCAGAAGAGGAAAGAATGAAGATTAAGGCTCCGCACCAAGTAGGACTCTATTTGCCGAAAATATTCTGAGAGAAGAGTACCCTAGAAAGTTTACGATGCCAACGATGTCATCATACAATGGAACTACCGAATCTAAACGACACTTACTCAAATACGAATGGCATATGGATAGAGCTAGAGCTACAAATGTTCTTCAATGTTGATGTTTCCATCTTCTTGGAAAGAGTCGCTTCTATGTGGTTCACTAGGCTCGCGTCAAGTTCTATATCTACTATTGACGAATTAGCCAAGTAGTTTTTGGAGCAGTTTAGGCTCCATGCTGCTCGACCAAAGGATGTGATGTCCCTATCTAGATTGTCTCAAGGACCCAAGGAGTCGTTGAAGGGTTTCTTGAACATATTCAACATCGCTGTTACAAAGGTTAGCAATCTGAAGGAAGATCTTGTATTCATGGCACTAGTCTAGGGCATTCACCTGAAAAAAGATTTTGGTTGGTGGCTGAAGATGACAACCAACAACTATGGATAAATTCCATCAATAGGCAAACCAAAAATTAACTTCTGCGGTTAGAAGAAGCAAGCTTGGTTGAAGGAAAGGTTAGCGGCGGATAGTCGAAGGAGCTAATTCAAAGCAATGTGGCAGTTAAACAAGATGGTGGTGGAGTTGCAGGAAATTTTGGAAATCAGAAGATAAGGAACTCTGGTGGCATACCGAGAGCAGGAAGCAACCCAGGAATATGCGACTAGAAGATTATACGCTTCTGAATGATACATTGGTAAATATTTATCTCACTACTTAAGGGACTGAGCAATACAAGAAGCCTCCTAGAAGGGAGGCGACAGAGAAGGAAAAATGTTTTGGAAAGTTCTACTGCTTCCTTAAAACTTATGGGCATAATATGAATGAATGTTGTCATTTGAAGGATTTGATTGAGGAGCTAATACAGAGAAATGGAATCCAGTAGTATGTAAAGAAAAAACAAAACATTAACCAAGCTACGAGTCCCTAAGAACCCACAGCTCAAGGAAAACCCCCTGGACCTAGCGTTAATGTGCCCAGATGTACTGATGGATGGTTTCTAATTAATACTACAACCGGAGGACCTCACCAAATGTAGAAAAGCTATGGTGAGACGGAGAGGTGTGTGAGTTCACTAAAGCATGCACCGTAGGAAGGTCGCTACGCCATCGAAGATGGATCTTTGGCTTAGGAACAAAAGATGATTACGGATGACATCGTGTTTAGAAACTGAGATTCTGATGGAGTTGAGGCACCAACCCTTGATCCCATGGTGATAATAGTTGGAATTGGACCAATAGATGTGCGTCGAGTTTTGATGGATAACAAAATCTCGGTAAACATTCTATTCCGAATGACTTTAAACCAGATGAAAATCAGTATGAATGATATGGCCTTCTGCAAGAAAAATTTTCAGAGATTTACCGGTGAAGCTAAATAGCCGATTGGAATGATTGACTTGCCCATAAAACTTGGTGAAGGAGAATGTAGGGTGGTACACATTCAAACGTTCGTTATTGTCGATGAGTTCTCGGCATATAGTGCTTTCTTGGGCTGACCAGCCCTGGCTGACTTTAGGATTTCTTTGGCTCCATGGTGTTTGGCAATGAAATTTCCAACAGAGAATGGGATTAAGTGGTATGAGGAGACCAAAGCGTGGAAAGAGAATGGTAGGTTGTAGAACTGCAAGAAGCTAGTGTCGGGAGAAAGGAAAGAATGTAGGGGAGGCTCTCCATATTCTAGACTCGCAAGCATAGTAACCAAAACCTGGACCCTAGCTCGAGATCCATGGTCGATTCAGTAAGGCTATGCACCTTAGGAAGCAGTCAGGGGAAGGGCGACCAACACCGGTTGAACCAACGGTGAATTTTCCAATTGACATGGATGATCTTACTCGGGCACTGAAGATTAGGTCTCAACTCAATGTTCACTTGAGAAAGGAATTGGTGAACTTTCTCCAAGGAAACTTAGATGTTTTCACTTAGACACATTCGAATATGTGAGGGATATCATCGAAGATTGCATGACATGCATTGAATATCGACCCAAAGTTCCCACTAGTATAACAAAAAAGCCGCGGTCTGGGTCCGGAGCGATCCATTACGCTAAAAGAAGAAGTGGATAAGCTGTTGGCGAATGACTTTATCCGCGAAGATTTATACTTCGATTGGGTATCAATCCCATGTTAGTTAAGAAGTCAAATGGAAAATGGTGAACATGTGTTGACTATTCGAATTTGAATAAGGCATGCCTGAAGGACAGCTTTCCTTTGCCGAGAATCGACCAACTAGTAGACAGAACTACCGGGCATGAATTACTCTCGTTTACAGACTTTATTTAGTTTGTAACAGATTTTGATGCATACACCAGATCAGGATAATACAAGCATTATAAACAATTTAAGATTATACTACTACCAAGTGATGCCATTCGATTTGATGAATGCTGGAGCCACATACCAAAAACTAGTGAATTCTATGTTCAAGAATCAATTCAGGCGGACAATGGAAGTATACATCGATGACATTCTCGTGAAATCATGAGTGTCGCGAAACCAGCGGATGACTTTTCGAAAATGGTCAAAGTTCTACGAAAATACAGAAAGTAGTTAAATCCATTAAAATGCTCCTTCGGAGTAGCATTAGGAAAGCTTCTAAAATTTATTGTCAATGCATGGGGCATCGAGGCTAATCCAGAGAAGATAAATGCCTTGAGGAACGTAACCATCTCAACTACAAAGAAACAACTACAAAGCTTGAATGGAAAGATAGCTGCTTTAAGGCGGTTCATCTCAAGGGGTACATGTAAGTGCATACCTTTTTTCGACGCCCTCAAGAAAGGTAAGAAGAACATTGAATGGAATCAGACTTGCCATAATGCCTTTGAGGAACTGTTGAGACATATGGAAATGCCACTGGTCTTATACAACCCATTGGACGGGAGGATTTATTCGTTTACCTAGCAGTGTCTACTCATGCACTACGTGCGGCATTAGTGCAAGAGGAGGCAAGGATATAGAGACCAATATACTACATCAGCAAGTGATTCACAAGATCTAAAAAGGACTACCTGAAGTTGGAGAAACTTGCTTATTGCTTGTTGATTGCATCCAAGAAGTTACGATCGTATTTTCAAGCTCATCTGATCAAAGTGCTGACAAACCAACCTTTGAAACAGATACTATACCAACCCGAGACTTCGGGAAGGTTGCTAAAGTGGAATATTGAGCTGAGTTAATATGACATTACTTACAATCCAAGAAAAACAATAAACGGACAGGCATTGGCAGACTTCATCGCTAAATTTGTCTTGCAGGATGGTGTGGAAGAGAAGGAGGATGCTGCTATCACAGCTTCTCATTAGAAGTTATTTATCGATGATGCTTTGAATGAATTTAGCTCAAAGGTAGGAGTTGTATGTGAAACACAAGAAGGACGATTGATTTGTTATGCACTGATGTTGGAATTTCCTATGACCAACAATGAAGCGAAGTATGAGACATTGATAGCAGGATTAAAAATAGCAAAGGAACTAGGGATAAAGACGCTACACACATTTAGCAACTCCTAACCGGTGGTTTGTCAAATCAGGAAGGAATACCAGGCTAAGGGTGCAAGACTAGCCCCTTACCTATCCAAAGCAATGGAACTACTTGAGGACATAGAACATTATACAATAATGCATATCCCTAGAGAGGAAAACATAAAGGTTGATTCACTAGCTAAAGTAGTTAGCTCTGGGGAAGCACAGTTAATGGGATTGGTTCTGGTGGAGGTTTTAACGGCCATGTGCATCGATCAGATGGATGTCGAATAGATTCTAGAGACTAGAAGAGGAGGAGTCATGGATGACTCCAATCAAAGGTTACCTAGCCAATGGAACTCTTCCAAGAGGCAGGAACGAACGGAGGAAACTTATCCAAAAAGTGTCGAGATTCGTGGTGCAAGATAGAGTAGTACACAGGAGAGGATTCCGAACACCCCTACTTCGTTGTGTAGCTAAGGATGAGGCTAGGAAGATCCTTATGGAAACCCATGAGGGCAGCTATGGTAACCACATCGAGGGGCAAAACCCAACAAAGAAGATAATTCACTATGGATATTTCTGATCGGCAATAAACCGGGATGCTACTAACTAGTGCAGACGATGTGATCG
The DNA here is from genome assembly GCA_030737815.1 of Allium fistulosum. NCBI lineage: Eukaryota > Viridiplantae > Streptophyta > Magnoliopsida > Asparagales > Amaryllidaceae > Allium > Allium fistulosum. The sequence continues at coordinate 9,246,197 of JASFAW010000015.1, forward strand.
ATGCTGGAGATTCACAAAGATTCTAAGAGCCCCATCAACAAAACTTACATAAATGGTTAGTCCATGGTCATTTGAGATCTGGGGAATCGACATCATCGGTATGCTACCGATAGCGAAGGAAGGAGCCAAATATGTTATAGCTGTAGTGGATTAGTTTATAAAATGGGCTGAAGTGGAACCGCTTTCCACAATTACAACGAAAAAGGTAATCAACCTTGCAACGAAGAATATTATTTGCAGGTTTAGAGTACCCCAGAGGATCATCATAGACAATGGGACTCAGTTCAAGGGTGCTAGGTTCAAGAAGTTCTGCAGACGGTACATAATTGAGAAGAGATTCTCCACGGTGGCACATCCGTAGGAAAATGGACAAGTGGAAGCAGTAAATAAGTTCATCAAATCTACCTTGAAAAAGCGAGTGACTAGAGCTAAAGGAGATTGGGTTGATGAGCTTCCACTAGCACTATGGGCTATCGGAAAACACATAAGTCCACGACTAGGCACTCGCCCTTTGCTTTGGCCTAGTGATTAGAGGCAATGATTCTGATAGAATTGGAAATCCCTTTTCATCGTAAAAGGCATTTCAATCCAAAGGTGAACATAGAGCTTCTACTTGAGTCTTTCGACTTCGTTGACAAGAAGAGTGAAGAAGCCGAGCTAAGGGTAGCCACTCACCAGAAAAGAGTAGCATGACACTTCAATGCCAAGGTTCACAATCGAACTTTTGAAGTAGGGGATCTCATTTTGAAACGAGATCTCCCTGGTATGGGAGCAGTTGGCCTGAACTGGGAAGGACCCTGCACAATTGATCATAAGCTTGGAGATGGAACATTCAAACTGGCAACTATTGATGGAATCCCTATTCCACGTGCATGGAACAATGATCTGCTCTAGCACTACTACACAGTTTTTTCTCTATTTATTTTCACAAATAAGCCGCCCAGGGGCATTGGAGGCACTATAAATAGGCAGGACTTTCCACACTTACCATTTGCAAATAAAGTTGGCTTCATGAACCAACAGAACGTGTTCTTGTAAGAAGGGTTCATGTGTTGCACGATTAGCAGCCTAATCTTTTGAGAACCAGCATTGCCCGGAGAAAGGCGATGCTGGAAAGGTCCAAACTGCTGGGTCGACGATGGAAATTGACCCTAGCCTTCTAAGAACCGGCGTTGCCTGGAGATAGGCGACGTCGGGAAGGTCCAAACCATTGGGTCGAAAGTGAAAATCGACCCTAACCTTCTGAGACCAGTGTTTCTCGGAGATAGACAATGCCAGGATGGTTCAAACTGATGCATCAATGGTGAAAATCAACCTTAAATTTTTGAGAATCGACATTTCCCAGAGATAGAGGACGCCGAGAAGGTCTAGGCGGTGAAAATTTACCCTAACCTTTTGAGAACCGGCGTTGTTGGGATATAGGCGACATTGGGTAGGTCTAAACTGTCGGGTTGATGGTGAAAATTGACCATAACCTTCTAAGAACCGGCCTTGCCCAGAGATAGGCAACGTCAAGAAGGTCCAAACCGCTAGGTCGATAGGGAATACCAACCACAACTTTCTAAGAGCTGGCATTGTCTGGAAATAGGCGACGCCGGGAAGGTATCAAACCACTAGGTCGATGGAAAAATCAACCCCAACTTACGGGCATTCAACATTGTCCGGAGATAAGCAATGTCGAGAAGTGTTATTCGCTCTTAGGTCAATCAGATGATTCGATTTCCTTGTCCAAGAACATGGTGTTCTCCCAAGGTAGGCAATATTAGGGAGAAAGACCATCAACCTTCAGAAATTCACTATGACCAAGAGATTGACCAACCTTTAGGAATTCATCATTTCCCAAAGACTGGCAACCACGAGGAGGTTCAACAACATTCAAGGATCGATCAGATTCAATCCTAGCATATAGGTATGCACCATCGCTTGAGGATAGATAATGTCGGGTAGGAGTTCTCGGATTCAAACCATTGACGCGCCAACTTCCGAAGGTAGAAATTGGCACGCGATTGAACTCTTTAACCTATAAGAACATGTTGTTGCCTGGAGACTGACAATGACAAAAGGAAGAGATTATTTTTAGGTACATTAGACAGTTCGAATCTAGCTTGAAAATACCGACCTTTGCCCAAAGATAAGAAACGCCGGGGAGAAACCCTTGGAATAAGGCCATAGGTACGCCAGTTTCTGGATTCTCAACACCAAACTCGAAAGGATTTGTTATGATGAAAGATGTTGATGATGCATCTTTTTGATACATACATCCAGAATGACATTGGCTGAGGATGTCAACTTCGAAGAATTTAGTTGCAGCTCGTAAGCATTAAAACATAATGTTTGGAATCGAGCAGTAAGGTCACTAGTTCCTAAAGATAGGAACTATCATGCATATAGGATTTCTGCGGTGACACCAGCAACTAAGCTGGATACTCTCGATCGAGGAAAAGAGATGGAATTATCAAGCATACCCGATCCTCGAGTAGGACTAAGGACTAGACTGGAGGCAGTCAGATAGGTGGCCCACAATGTAATCCCTCGTAAATGCTCGGACCCTGGCACTTAGAATAGTCAGTCCTATGAATAGGAACATACACACAAACACTTAGTCGAAAATAACTCGACTGGGGCCCGAACAGTTATAACCGTAGAGTCAGTTAAATAACGGTTTTGTTCCATTGGATAGAACAATTTGGCATCTACAAATAGAGCTATGTAATAAGATATAACTAATCAATAGCATGAATATTATTTACATGCATAGAATTGCAGTAAATAAACATATTGCGCAAAAACACAGGTATATAATGTAGGAAAATTGCAGTACAAGCAGTCACATTATATACATAAGCAGTAACACAGAAACTGGCATAGTACATGATATTGCAGAAAGTTAAAATGAAAAAAGATTATAGGACAAAGTTAATCTTTTATTATCATCATATTTTTATGTACGTCAAATAGCGGGGGTACCCTCGCACTAGCTAAGCTTGTTAATGACAAAAGGCAAAAAGATACAGACTCAATGATGACATAACATGAAGGACAAGCTGCCACCCTTACAGCCTTCAAGCATTCTTCACTTCTTTCCTTTTTTTCAACCTTTACCACTAGAAGAACGATATTTTGCGTTTTCTTTTCATCTCTAATTACCATGTCTGGGGAGTATCGCCTTTCGAGTGAGTAGACTCTTCGTCGGGCGCAGTATGTGGCTCTTCAGATTGGTTAGCTAGAGTCTCGATGGGCTTAGTCCTGGGTGGCCAAATCTTCAATGCAAGAATCTTGAGTCTCGGGCTTATCAGCTTAGAAGGAGTAGACTCGATGGCCCGGGCTCTTTCTTCACTTGGATTTTTGCTCTATCCGCCTTCAGCCTTGTAGCCATGGTCTCGTGATCAGTCGGGTTCGAAGCATTGATAATCGTTGCATCTTCCTCCTAGGATATAGAAACATTCTCTAAGTTCTCTAGGACAGCTATGTTCTCAGAATCGGGCCTTGGGATAGGACTAGAGGCAGGGGCAATAATGATACATCCTACAAAGATGGAGGTGGATGCAGAAAAGATAAGAGTAGTTCCCAAGCCTTGTGTAGCAGGAGGCGGAGGAGGAAGGTGTGGTTGACCTAAAACTTGACAGACATAATAGTAAAGTTTAGAAATGGACTCTGAAGAGAAATGAAGCTTCTCAAACACCGGAGAGACAAGAGATATACCTGAGCATGGACTTCAGTCCTAGAAAGAAACTTCAAATTCCTCATCTTCGATTGTGTATTCTTGAGTTTGACCCACTGAGGAAAGGATGTAGGGCTCATGGAAGGAAGTGGCTGTAGAAATTGGAGTCACACGAGTGGTTTCGAAGCTAACCCCTATGGACGTAGGAATAATCATCGCCAGCTCTGCAGATTTTGGAGTGGACACTTCATGCTGACCCGAAGAGCTCAGGCTAATGAGAGCTTTAGCAGCAGCAGTAGCATTCACTTCCTCTTCAACGAGGATGGCTTCTCCCACTGCAAGCATATTAATCTCCTCAATGTTGAGGTACCGAGCCATCAACTCTACTTAAAAGCGGTTTTCCCTAGTATATGAAGCTTGCTGCATCACCTCCTCCCAAGCATCCACGATGGTCGTAGGATAGTCATCCCTCGACCACTTCAGATTATACACGATAACACTCACATAGAAGTGTTGGAGATTATCGTTGAGCTTATCTCTCTCCCTGGCCCTTGCCTCCTTAAGTACTTTAAGCTCTTTTTGGGAAATTGCAAGAATGATGTGATTGGCATGATTTTTGATTGACAGACTGTCCAAATCATTGACAAGCTTCTCCTTCTCCTTATCTTCGCGAAGCTTTTGTTTCTCCTTTCGAAGCCACTCGATCTTAGTAGCCTGCTTTGAGATAGTCTGGTCCCTAGCTCTAATAATCTCATCCTTTTGTATGAGAGCCCAGGTTTTTCATCAGCCTGCTTCTTTAATTCTGCACTCTCAGAAAGGGCAGCTTTTAACTCATTCCTAATCATGAGTTCAGCGGTGGCTTAGGCATGCTTCATTTATTCCTTCAAGCAATCAATTTAGCCTTCTCCTCAAGCGTTGCATCCCTCTCTCTGGTGACCTTTCCTCTTCCCTTTCCTTCAAAATCCTCTTGTAAAATGCCTTCTTGGAATCGAAAGACTGGATATTGGTATAATTTTTCTTATTTACATTTGAAAGTCTTGCACAGCCTCTTCCACTTATACCCTTCATCGACATATTTTCGAACATCCTGATCTGCCACTTTGTTCGAAATGTTCTCGGTATCCTGGTCAAATTTGACACCGATAAGAAGAGATCGAGAAATGCAGCATGTAGGGGTGAAGGACTAGCCAGAAGAGTAAATGGAGGAGCAGAGACTCCCTTGGAAGTAGGTCGAACTATAGTAAATAGAGCATGGGAAGCATGAACTAGTTGATGAGAAGTGGTCTGAGCTTCGGAGCGTGGAGGAATAATGTCGGAAGAAGGGCCATGGGACTCGGTAGATTCTCTCTAGCATTTGGAGGGATCACGTGTCAACTTGTTTTCTGTCTCTCTCTTCCTCCTCTCCGTCTGTTTTCCATCTTTTCTTTTTCACGATCCCTATCAACCCGACGGTCTTCATTGGCTTCCTGGTCTTTCCTTCTCCGCCTTTCCTTGTCAGTCTCACGATGACCTTTGTAGCTGTAGCAAGTCAAATAAGGATTGGGTGTCTTTCCTTTATACTCGTATCCACTGAAAGAAAGGACTCTATATATGTCATGACCCATGGAACATGAAAAAGGGGGAAAGTAGTATAAGAATCGTGACTTTAGAAGGCACAATTGTATGTAGGGATGCATGTTCGTGATCCTAATGAAGTGTACGACGTCGATAACCCCTAAGTACTCTATGGACCGTGTTTGCATAGGTGTAAAGATGGAGTTTATCTAGCTTTATTTATAATTATTCCAAGAGAGAAGCCGAAGCCATGGCCCATCTCATCCAGAATGTCGCAAATAGAAAGTCAATCTAACCATTATCGCTCAGACCGACGAAGACATCACCAAAAGAACGGGCTTGAGGCATGATCTCTTTAGTAGACAATGTAGCTTAATCTCCAGTTGTTTTAGAATTTTCGACAACAATGTGCTCTGGATGGGGCGACCTAGAGAGAGTAGGACTTATAAATGGTGTCTCTCTGAACGATTCGCCCTCTTCTTCACTAGCGTGATAGTAGCTATCGCTATCATCGACACCCTCTTCCTCCTCTTACACCATTGTATCTATTAATCAACTAGTTTTCTATCGATTTAGAAAATAGTCAAAAAATTTCAAAATAAAATAACCTCAAGCGCAAGGCGTACAATAGTTAGTACGTGGCGAGTACGGGTCGATCCGCAGGGAATTGTTAGAGTTTAAAAATCTATTCAATCAAATTAGACAAAATGGAGGAAAAATTGTTAACTGCAAAAAAAGAAGCTAAAGCTAGAATTGAAATGTGATTTAAAAACTATTAAACTAGAGAATAATTTAGGGATAAATCCACTCTCATATTTTTGTAAATCAACAAACAATAATTTATGATCTCTAGCTTTGATAATAAGTGAAATAATTATCGTATTTATCATAAGTATGGTTTGTTTATGTTATTAATTAACATAACTCAAACCATCAAACTATAATACAACAATTAAACCACTTATCAATTCTCATGAAAATGAAGCCAAAGCAAAAGCTATTTTAAGTATGATCTATTTACTATTGTAACTAGTAATATAGATCATCAAATTTCATTTTTACATTCATTTCAAAATCAAAAATGGATTAGCAAATGATGATGCAAATTGTTTGTGTTGAATAAGAATAGCTCATTTGCAAAAGCAACATAAGCTATCAAACCCACTTGTATAAACTTGCATCAAAATTCACTCTCATGAAGCATAAACAAAAAAAAGAACATAAATCATAGAAATGTTGAAATTACATAATATTTGAGAGCTTCATTACCCCTAAATTGAAGGGGTTTAGCTACTCATTTGTGTTATTAAATCAACACATGTAAGTTTCAACATTGAAAATGAAAGAAAGTAGAGAATAAACAAAGAAGAAAAAAAGATTAACTACTAGAAGGAAATGAATAAAACTAGTGCATAAATGTAAATCTAAGCTATGAACATAAAAAGAAAGAGAGCATAGAAATAAACATTAATAATTAAACAAAGAAAAGCATGTAGAAAAGAGAGGAGAAAGAGGCTTGGAAGCCATTTTTATTTCATTCAACATAGAACTTATAACTTACTTTCTTAATTTCCTAAAAAAATGGAAGAGTAGAAGATATGTTCATGTACATAAGAGGGTTATTTATACATGCATAAAACCCTAATTCCATTTTTAGAGAGCTTCCCAAAATACCCCTTAGGAAGTGTGGCCACCAAGTAACTATTAGCCACTAATTAATCCATCATTTGATGTGCATGAAGCTTTAACCTCCACTTAGTTGTCCGTTAGCTCCTAATTGTACATTTAGGTAAGTGGGTGGGGTCCTCCATGATCTTGAACTTGAATTATTTCCTCTTCATTCCTTTGTATTTCCTTGTGCATGCATATATCATCATGAATCTCACGTCCATATGCATCAAAATATCCTATAAAAATCATAAAAATTATCCAAGTAAAAATTCTTAAATTGACAAATGCACAAAAATGACCATTTTGCCCCTGAATGAAGATGAAAATATGATGGTTTGAAAATAATTGAATTTTGGTTTTAACATGTAAAAATGCCCAAATATGATGTTTATTTAAATAAAAAGAGATAAAATATGGATGTAAATATATGCACATTTACGTGCACATCAAATACCCACACACTTATCTTTTTACTCGTCCTCGAATAAAGGAAAACTAAGATAAATCCATTTTCATAGGGAGCACGATTGCATTGAGCGTATGCAACAAGCCGTTAAACCTCTGGGTGTCCCCAGTAGGATGAATGTTGTCTCGTGAGGGTTTTCAACGGATACTACCCACAAAATCCAAATGCAAAGTGAAAATATTTACAAAATGCAAGATTTATTTACAATGGGATGAATGAAAGTTTTTGAAAATATTTACAATGAAGGATTCACTTTTAAATCGACACAAATAAGTTAAATACAAGTTTTGGTCATTGTCTTGAAAATTTTACTCGTCAAAATTTCCAATAAAAATCAAGTTGTCATAATAGATATACCATAGTTTGGCTAGTTTTTTCGGTTGATAACACAATGTAATTATGAAATGGATCCTTAGTTGATTATCAAAGTTTATTAAAGTGGTATTATCATTTCTTTTCAATAACAAGTTAAATCAAACAAGTTAAAATGGGTCTTAGATTTCAATTTCTTACTCTCTCTTATTTGAAAATTTATTGATATTAACAATATTTACATATGCCTAACTCAGGTAAACTGAGGCCAGATATATTACCCATGCACTGCCTTTCGGGCTTATGTGAGGGAATACAGAGCATGGCGAGTGAACACATGAATGTGAACACCTATCGACTATAGGCATTATTAATAAAAGAATTTATATATACATACACCTAGCTCAGATAAACTGAGGCCAGATATACCGATCATGCACTGCCTTTCGGGCTTATGTGAGAAAGGTACAGAGCATGGCGAGTGTACACACAAGTGTGTACACCTGTCGACCGTAGGTGTTAATAGAAAATATTTACATAAATACAAATGTTTTTTTTTCTTTTCAAATTTTTTTTAGAAAGAGAGAGTTTTGCAAAATCAACTTAGCACCATTTAACTTAGAAGATAAAAATGTTATATCCTTTACTTTAAATTTACCACTTTTTTAAACAAAGATTTTCAATTAGAACATACTTCATAATTAACACATATGAACCTTCTTATATACTAGTTAAACCATTGTTATTTGTAATCAAACTTCTTTTTTATTTTTGTTAAGACAAATAAATTTCAATTTATTAACCAAAACTTATACTTATCCCATAGTGTTTCTTCAAAAATAAACCAAAATGCTAAAACGAAATTGTTTTTGAGATTTAGGAATTTTGAGATTTTTTTTAAGTAAGAAAATGAAAATTCAAAAATGCCATGAAACTAAAAAAATGAAAATGAGACTCCCCCCACACTTAATTTTGACCGTGTCCCCACAGTCAATGATGAGTGTAACAGGAAAAAATATGTACATATTTACAAAAGAGGGTTAACATTCTTACTAGACGTAGCTTGGCTCATGAAGAATCATGAGCTCCTCCTCTTGGTTACCGGGCAATTCCAAGGAAGGTTTTAAATGATGACCATTGACTTTGAAAATCGATCCATCCCTGGGGTTTTCTATTTCTACGGCACCATGTGGAAAAACAGTTCATACCACAAATGGTTCGGTTCATCTTGATTTAAATTTCCCAGGGAATAAATGAAGTCTTGAGTCATATAAAAGAACTTTTTGGTTAGGTGAAAACGTTTTCCATAGGATTGACTTGTCATGAAAATTTTTGGTTCTTTGTTTGTAAATTTTCTCATTTTTATATGCGTCGTTCCTAAGTTCTTCTAGTTCGTTGATTTGTAGTTTTCGGTTTTCACCAGCTTCTTCAGGATCAAAGTTTAAGTTATTTATTGCCCACAACGCTTTGTGTTCGATTTCAACGGGTAAATGGCAAGCTTTACCGTAGACTGAATGAAATGGGGACATCCCAAGGTTAGTTTTAAAAGCAGTACGGTAAGCCCAAAGCGTGTCGGTCAATTTCTGAGACCAATCTTTTCGATTTTTGTTGACAGTTTTCTCCAAGTTTTGTTTTATTTGACGATTCGAAACTTCAACTTGCCCACAAGTCTGAGGATGATACGGAGTGGATAACTTGTGGGTTATCAAGTATTTCTTCATAAAAGTTCCAAAAGAACGGTTGCAAAAGTGGGTCCCGTTATCGCTGAATATTGTGTGAGGTGTGCCGAACCTCGAAAAGATATTCTCTTTGAGAAATTTCACAACAATTCTATGGTCGTTGGTTTTGCAAGGAAAGGGTTCGACCCATTTTGAGATGTAATCGACAACGAGAAGGATATACGAGTTTCCAAAAGAATTGGGAAAAGGTCCCATAAAGTCGATACCCCAAACATCAAAGATTTCGATCATAAGAATGGGGTTTAGAGGCATCATATCTCGTCAAGAAATTCGTCCAAGCATTTGACATCGATCGCAATTTTTACAAAATTCAAAAGGGTCTTTGAAAAGAGAAGGCCAATAGAAACCACACCGAACCACCTTTTCCGCAGTTTTTCGAGGACCGAAATGTCCACCGCACGCTTGATCTTGACAAAACGAAAAAACACTCCTGATCTCATTATCCGGAATGCAACGTCGGATGATTTGGTCGGGGCAATATTTAAACAAGTATGGATCATCCCAATAGAAATATTTCACTTGGGACATGAATTTGCATTTGTCCTGTTTGGACCAAGATGTGGGAGTTTCTTTAGTGACTAAGTGGTTCACTATATCAGAGTACCGTGGATCTATAGAAATTGAAAGAAGTTGTTCATCGGGGAAGTTTTCATTGATTGGCAAAGAAGATGGTGCGTTCGGAAGACGAGATAAGTGATCGGCTATGATGTTATCGAATCCTTTTTTGTCTTTAATTGTAAGGTCAAATTCTTCAAGTGGAAGGATCCAACGAATCAAACGGGATTTAGCATCCTTTTTAGCGAAGCGATATCAAAGCGCAGAATGGTCCATGTACATAGTAATGTGTGAACCTATCAAGTAAGACCAAAACTTTTCGAGCGTAAAAACGACAGCTAGAAGCTCTTTTTCGGTTGTTGTGTAGTTGAGTTAAGAGTCGTTCAAAGTCATACTCGCATAGTAAATGACGTGAAGGATCTTGTTGATGCGTTGTCCTAAGACAGCACAAATGGAAAAGTTCGAAGCATCACACATTATTTCGAAAGGAAGATCCCAATTGGGTGCCCAAATGATTGGAGCAGGAATGAGTTCGTTCTTAAGACGTTCAAAAGAAGAAATATACTCAGAGTTGAAATCGAACGGAACATCTTTTCCGAGAAGAGTCGTCAAAGGACGAGCGATTTTGCTAAAGTCTTTCACAAAGCGTCGGTAAAAGCCAGCGTGTCCTAGATATGATCGAATGTCCTTAACAGATTTGGGAATGGGTAGGTTTGCAATTACGTCAATTTTCGCTTTATCTATCTCAATACCTTTATTTGAGATGATATGTCCAAGGACTATGCCTTGCTTGACCATAAAGGGGCATTTTTCCCAATTCAAAGTCAAATGTTTTTCTTTACATCGATTTAGAACCAACTTGAGGTGATGTAAACATTGGGAAAAAGAATCGCCAAAGATAGAGAAATCGTCCATAAAAACTTCTAGAAAGCGTTCAATCATGTCGGAAAAAATGCCAACCATGCATCGTTGGAAAGTAGCGGAAGCATTACAAAGTCCGAATGGCATACGTCGTTAAGCAAAGGTACCGAATGGACACGTGAAAGTCATTTTCTCTTGATCTTCGGGAGCGATTGGAATTTGGTTATAGCCGGAATAACCATCAAGGAAGTAGTAGAATTCATGGCCGGCTAAACGTTCAAGCATTTGGTCGATAAAAGGAAGGGGGAAGTAATCCTTACGTGCTGTGGCATTTAGTTTTCGATAGTCAATGCAAACACGCCAACCCGTTTGAGTACGAGTTGGAATAAGTTCGTTTGAATCGTTCTTGACAACGGTTAGCCCAAACTTTTTCGGTACAACGTGAATTGGGCTGATCCATGAACTATCGGAGATTTGGTAAATGATTCCGTTGTCGAGAAGTTTAAGAATTTCATCATGCACCGCATCTTTTATTTTTGGATTAAGAATTCGCTGCGTATCGCGAATAGGCTTGGCATCGTCGATTAAATGGATGCGATGTTGAACAAGAGCAGGACTAATTCCCTTTATATCGGAGATCGACCATCCAATTGCTTCTCTATTTTTCGAAAGAATAGAGAGTAACGAGGTTTCTTGATCAAGAGAGAGAGTTGATGAAATTATAACAGGCAACATTTCGTCTTCACCTAAGTATGCGTACTTAAGGTGATCGGGAAGTGGTTTGAGGTCCAACTTCAGGAGTTTTTCGATCAAAGAGTTGGGTTGAGATTCGGACTCAACTTGAAGCGATTCAAAGGGAAGAGGGTATTCAATCTCGTTGGGAATTTCCTGAAACAATTTTTCGTACTCGACTTCACATTCGTCGTTAAGGTCAAGTGTCTCGTTTTCGAAGTTTTCGTGAATGGCACTAATTTCCAATGTTTGGTCACAAGGTTCGTTCGATTGGCTTTCGAGATTGAAAATATTGAGATCCAAAGTCATGTGTCCAAAAGAGATTTTCATCGATCCGTTACGACAATTGATTAAGGCATTTGACGTGGCTAAAAATGGTCGGCCTAAAATCAATGGAATTTGACTCGTGGGATTTGTCACAGGTTGTGTTTCGAGAACGATAAAATCAACGGGGAATATGAATTGCCCTACTCGAATGAGCACGTCCTCGATTTCTCCCACGGGCTTCTTAATGGAACGATCGGCGAATTGAAGCATGACTTTTGTGGGTTTAAGCTCACCTAAGCCTAATTGTTCGTACACAGAATATGGAATCAAATTGTCACTTGCACCTATGTCTATCAAACATTTGTTAATCGTCTTGTCTCCAATTGTACACGAAATCGTAGGGCAGCCAGGATATTTGTATTTTACGGGCATGGATTGGGACAAGACTTCACTCAAACTGGCGACTAAGAAGACCTTTTTGGGCACTTGAGTGTGTCGCTTTTGGGTACAAGTCCTTAAGAAATTTCACATACGTTGGGACTTGCTGAACAATGTCAAGAAGTGGAATGTAAACTTTGACTTGTTTAAAAATTTCTAACATCTTTTCCATTTGATCCGAGTGTTTCTTTGGTCGAAGACGATGTGGAAATGGAACTCGATACTCGGTAGGTGGGTCTACTCGAGTAGAAGAAGAAGAATTTTGATTGGCATTTGATTCAACGATTGGCTCCACGTTCTGTTTTGAGTCGTCCATTGTTTTAGAAGTGTCGAGAGAGGTTTTCGATAAATCGTTTGGGTTAACGACTTGATTATCGATTTTTTTATCAGATCGTAAAGTTGTGATAACATTCAATTGGGTGACATTGCTATCTTGAACAACATGGACTTGATTTGAATTTGCGTTTTGATTTTTGGGATTTGGAAGGGGTTGGCTTGGGAATGTTCCTCGTTCACGTTCACTCACAGACATGGCTAATTGACTCATTTGCATTTCAAGTTTTGCAATCGATTGGTTTGTGTTTTGCATATATGAGGTCAATAAATTTTGCAAATTGTTGTTTGATTGAAAGCTTTGAGTAGTTGCCTTAGCCAACGTTTCAAGAGTTTTCTCAAGCGAAGTTAAACGTTTATCGTCTTGGGGAGGAGGAGCAGAATTTGGTTGAAAATTTGATTGTTGCGGTTGATTATGAGACGGACCCGAAAAGTTTGGTTGAAAATTATTGGGCTGAAAGGGAGAATTCAAAGCATTATTCGGGAATGTTTGAAAATTGGGACGAATCGTATTCATATTGGGATTGTTTTGGTTCCACGCAAAATTCGGATGATTTCTCCAACCTGGGTTGTACGTTGGAGAAAATGGGTCGTTTTTGGCTTTATTGAAAGCATTGATTTGTTCGATAGAATTGGGACACTGATCGGCTATATGATTAGGATCATTGCATTTATAACACATCGGTTGGGAAGCTTGGTTCATTTGATTCGATGAGAAAATGTTATCGAATTTTTTAATCATTGCGTCGATCTTAGCTTCCAAAGCAAAAGAAGATCCTATCGAGTGTGCACTCGATCAAGAGTAAATTGATTTTTCATTCGAACGTTCCCATTGAGATAATTTTTCGGCGAGGTTTTCAAGAAATTACCAAGCATCGTCATGATGTTGGGCAAGAAAGTTTCCTTGAAACATTGATTCAAGCATGGTTCGTGAGCTATTTTCGAGTCCATCGTACAAAATTTGGCAAATCATCCATTTTTTGAAGTTATGGTGTGGACATTTTATCAAAAGCTCTTTGAATCATTCAAAATATTTTCCAAATGGTTCTCCCTTGAATTGATGAAAGTTTACAATTTCGTTTCGGATTCTACTCGTTTTTTCCAAGGGGTAAAACTTTTTTAAGAAAGCTTTTACAAATTCTTCCCAAGTTTTAATTGAGTTCGATGGTAGGCTGTACAACCATTTTTCAGCGTAATCCGTAAGAGCGAATGGAATTAATCGAAGTTTGATTCCATCATCGGAAAGTTGTTGGAGTTTAATGGTTGCGCAAACTTGTTCGAATTTAGTCAAGAAAATGTATGGGTCATCGTGCTCGAAATTGCTAAATTTCGGAATTGTGGCAATATGGTTCGAGTGAATTTCGAAATGGTTACCCGTAGGGGCGGGTAACGTGATGCAAGATGGAATAGAAACTCTATCGGGAAAGATTCTATCCATAAGAGTTAGAGGGGCGTTTTCGTTTGCCATTTTGGGAGGAGCGTCTGTTCGAGCTAAACGGTTAGTTGTTGAGTCGCAAGTCCAACGATTCGTTGTTGTGTCACGAGTCCAAGTACTCATGCACAAGCGAAAGTTAAGGAGAGAAAGAAGTTAGAATCGAGTTTAGAGAATGAAAGAAGATTTGAAAAACGAAGTGAAAAATTGTTTTTGTTTTTTCTTTGAAAGGAAGAAAACTATTTACCAAGTGAAATTTATTTTCAAAAGAGAAGTTTGATTTTTGTTTTGGTTTTTGGTTTTTCAAATTTTTTATATGTTTTTTTTGTTTTTGAATTTTCAAATATTTACCAAAAGGAATTTTCAAAATTTTTTAGAAAATGGAAATTTGAATTTTTTTTTTCTTGAATTTTAATTTTTTTTTTGTTTTTGAATTTTAATTTTTTTTGTTTTTGAAAAGATTTTATATTTTTTTTTGGATTTTTGTTTTTGATTGAAAATTTTAAAAGGAATGGAAAGAAGGTTTTTAAAAAAAAACTAAGTTAAGTAAAATTTACAATTTTTTTGGATTTTTGATTTTTTTGATTTTTTTAAATATGCATGAACTAATGCAACTAAATGAATGCAAAGGACTTAATTTCAATTTTCTATCCTTAGTAGCTCCTAACCCAAAATTGTATAATCACACTTTGTCTTAAATCAACAAAAATATTTCTCAGCCTGGTAACAGATAGGGGTTATCGGTGCACCACGAATCACCGTAGCAATGCAACCGAAGGTTTAAGTACCTTCAGAGGAACAATCGGTATAATATTTACGAATCACCGTAATTTTTATAACTGGTTATTACTCTGCCGTAGCCTAAACACCAAGAAATAAAATTGTTCAAAGAAAATAATTGTGAAGACACAATTAAGCCCTAGATGAGCTCGCGACACCCTTATGTCCAACGTCTAAACGTTATTATTAGTCAAATTCTACTATGAAATGCGTTTGTGGGCTAAGAAAAGGGTGATGAAATCCCTCAACTTATGTGAATTAGGGTATTGCCCTTAGAAAAGAAAATAAGATGAGATGAATGCAAAGCAAAAATTAAACATGAATTTACAATGTAACTAAAATGAAGTTTGTTTTTGATTTTGGATTTTGAAATTTTTTTTATATAAATGCAAATGCAAGCAACCAACAATGCAATTCAAATAAAAACAAGGGATGAAAGCACGATACCAGAGCATGTAGATTATTTAGCAATTTTTTTTAGCGGTAATTTTTTCTGCAAAGCAAAGCGGTTTATTTTTGGGCAAGCACTTCTTCCTTTTGAATTTCTGCTTTGGCAACCTGAAAATATATATATACACAAGTTATATATATATATATATTTCTTTTTTTTTAAATAAAACAATTGAAACCAAAATAACTTTTAGAAAAAATGAGATTGAACCAAAGCAAAGATGAATGATTGAAAAAGGATTCTTCTTTTTAGATCATGAGTTAAACAAATTAAAATAGAAGAGAGTTTAACAATTAAAAAAAAACTTTCACAAGCCCACTTATAAGACTCCGGCCTGCAAAAACAAAGAAGTCACGTCCTCAATTTTACAGCACAAATTGCAAATCAAATTCACGAATCAACCGAAAATTTTGCAAAAATTCCTCAATCAAATTTACTAATTCACGAAATATCTCTATTGGCGGTTTGAATTCATGAAAACTTTGCAACCAAGGTCTCGACTTCAATGGCGATCGGTAGTTCAGGGTGGATGGATTTGGAGAGGGAAGGTTGTTTGAAAATTTTTTAGTGTTGTCTATCGTCGATGGCGAAGTGTCGATGAGGTTGCGAAGGCGCGATGTTGCAGCAGTGTTTGATGCTTGCGGTGATTTGTTCGTAGAAGATGTCAGGAGTGATTGGGAAGGTCGTGGAATTAGGAAAGGAAGGTGGTCGCGGGTTTGTTGAAGACTGAGAAATGAACTGCTGATGTGGGAGGCTGTGGTGGTTTGATATTGTCTGGAGTTAGATTGTTGCTTTGTTGAGGGTGCGTGAAGACTGCTTCGGTGGTTGAAAATGAGATAGTCAGTTGGTATGACAAGTTGTGGTCGTCGATGGCGAAGTTTGGTAGGAGATGGATGGTGCGGAGGTGAAGGTGCAGCGAGACTGAATGTAGAAGTAAGGGATATCAGTATTGTTGACAGCAGAGGTTGTATGTTGAGTTGCTGCTGCAGTTTTGGTTGGGTTTTAGGCAGTTTTGAGGAGAAGCTGTGTCATTGCGGTTGTGATGCAGGAAGATGTGGGATTTCACACTTGGAAGCGTTGTCGGAGTCAGATGTTGTGTGCAGGGGTTGATGGTGAACACAAGTTGATGGTTTAAGGCTGTGGTTTGGTGAGTGATGGTTTAAGGGGTTAGAAGTGATAATGCAGGAAGGTGGATGATTTTGGTTTATGAAATGCTTGTCGAAGCAGGGGGAGTGATGACTGGTGCACTGAGGTGATGAAGTGGTAGCAGTATGATGTTTGTATCTGTGGTATGAATGTAATGCGGGAAGAGGTTGAAGATGTGTAATGCAGGTTGGATTGAGGGGATTCGAGTGATTGTTTTCTGTGTTTGTACAGGCAGGAAGAATGGTGACAGCAAGTTTATGTAGGATTTTGGTGGTAATGTATATTTGAAGTGAGATGTATAGGTGAATGGTTGTTGAAGCAAGGAAGGTTGTGATGGCAGTGTGTTTGTAGAGGTTGTGTTGGCTATGTTGGTTGTAAGGAGAGGATTGTTGTGGACAGATTTGTGGAGGAAGTTAAAGAAGGAGAGGAAATTGTTTTGTCAGAGAAGGGAATGGTGACAGTAGTGAATGAGTTGACAGTTGAGGCAATGGTCTGATGGTTGGTGGGTAGTTTCAGGTAAGTGAATGGCAGGCAAATGTTTGTATATGGTTGTAACAGAGGTGATAAGCAGGGGATGGGTGGAATCACGGAATGCAGATGAATGTATATGATGAAGCTGACAGTTTTGGTATTTGTTTGAGGGGTGAGATAGTTTGTATGGGAGTAAGCAAAAGATGGTATATGTTGAATGGTGAAGTGATGAATGCTGAAGTGTAGAGTATTTGCACTGGTGTGGAGACTGTAGTATATTGCAGTTTCTGGTGTGGAGACTGAGGAGAGGGTGTGGTTGCAATGTGATGGTGGAAGAAGGGTAACAGAGGTGTGTTGGTTGAAGTGGTTGAAGTTTGTATGAGAGGCACAGTTTTGTGCAGTGCATAGAGGTGAACAATGAAAACAGAGAGCAACAACAGTAATGAAACAAAACAGTGTTGCTTTTTTTAAAATTGTAACTTGTAAATGCAACTATGAAATGTAAATTGTAAAATGCAAATTGTAAATGAAATGAAAATAAAATATTTTGTTTTCGTTTTGAAATTGTGAATGGTTTTTTTAAAAGAAAATGCAAATGCAAAGCAAACTAGAACACCAAATCAAATGCAAACGCAAATCACACAAGCACACAATTTTTTTTAAAAGAAAATTAACACACAAAATGAAAACACTCTAAAATGAAATGAAAAATAATTCGAAGAATAGAAAAATAAAATCAAAGCAATTCCCCGGCAATGGCGCCAAAAACTTATTAATCAACTAGTTTTCTATCGGTTTAGAAAATAGTCAAAAATTTTCAAATTAAAATAACCGCAAGCGCACGGCGTACAATAGTTAGTACTTGGAGAGTATGGGTCGATCCGCAGGGAATTATTAGAGTTTAAAAATCTATTTAATCAAATTAGACTAAATGGAGGAGAAATTGTTAACTACAAAAAAAGAAGCTAAAGCTAGAATTGAAATGTGATTTAAAAACTATTGAACTAGAGAACAATTTAGGGATAAATCCACTCTCATATTTTTGTAAATCAACAAACAATAATTTATGATCTCTAGCTTTGATATTAAGTGAAATAATTATTGTATTTATCATAAGTATGGTTTGTTTATGTTATTAATTAACATAACTCAAACCATCAAACTATAATACAACAATTAAACCACTTATCAATTCTCAAGAAAATGAAGCCAAAGCAAAAGCTATTTTATGTATGATCTATTTACTATTGTAACTAGTAATATAGATCATCAAATTTCATTTTTACTTTCATTTCAAAATCAAAAATGGATTAGCAAATGAGGATGAAAATTGTGTTTGTGTTGAATAAGAATAACTCATTTGCAAAAGCAACATAAGTTATCAAACCCACTTGTATAAACTTGCATCAAAATTCACTCTCATGAAGCATAAACAAAAAAAAGATCATAAATCATAGAAATGTTGAAATTACATAATATTTGAGAGCTTCATTACCCCTAAATTGAAGGGGTTTAGCTACTCATTTGTGTTATCAAATCAACACATGTAAGTTTCAACATTGAAAATGAAAGAAAGTAGAGAATAAACAAAGAAGAAAAGAAGATTAACTACTAGAAGGAAATGAATAAAACTAGTGCATAAATGTAAATCTAAGCTATGAACATAAAAAGAAAGAGAGCATAGAAATAAACATTAACAATAAAACAAAGAAAAGCATGTAGAAAAGAGAGGAGAAAGAGGCTTGGAAGCCATTTTTATTTCATTCAACATAGAGCTTACAACTTACTTTCTTAATTTCCTAACAAAAATGAAAGAGTAGAAGATATGTTCATGTACATAAGAGGGTTATTTATACATGCATAAAACCCTAATTCCATTTTTAGGGAGCTTCCCAAAATACCCCTTAGGAAGTGTGGCCACCAAGTAACCATTAGCCACTAATTAATCCATCATTTTATGTGCATGAAGCTTTAACCTCCACTTAGTTGTCCATTAGCTCATAATAGTACATTTAGGTAAGTGGGTGGGGTCCTCCATGATCTTGAACTTGAATTATTTCATCTTCATTCCTTTATATTTCCTTGTGCATGCATATATCATCATGAATCCCACTTCCATATGCATCAAAATATCTTATAAAAATCATAAAAATTATCCAAGTAAAAATTCTTAAATTGACACATGCACAAAAATGACCATTTTGCCCCTGAATGAAGATGAAAATATGATGGTTTGAAAATAATTGAATTTTGGTTTTAACATGTAAAAATGCCCAAATATGATGTTTATTTAAATAAAAAGAGATAAAATATGGATGTAAATATATGCACATTTATGTGCACATCAATATCTTTTCCCTCTCTCCTTCCATCTTCCTCATCTTCTTTTGGAATTGGAGACATTCTGGCATCTTCGTCCCCGCCTCTTAGAATATCACCGCCAATGGGATCTTCAGTCTCTCTCTCAATGGGTTCCTTGGTGTGAGCTATTCCAGAGGGACCCTAAACTTCCCTTAGAAGATTCTCATCAAAGCTGAGAGTAGGGTTGGAATAATGTGTACCAGGGCTCAACAAATTGCACCACCATAAGTTTTCATTCGTCAAAAGGAATGTGACCGTGCATTGCTGGAACCTAACTTCTCGAAGGCCCACGAGCATAGCCTCGTGCTCCTCGCGGTCATCTCAAACTCGAATGCCTGTAAGGAAACAAACATCAAGTTGATAGCTTGAGCTAATGAATTCCAAGTATGAAAGGGACTGAGGAAAGGAAACCTAGTTTCAGATAACCAGAATCTGTTAAAGTCGTATAGGCACCATACATAGAAGTACTCGCTTTTTAAGTACGAGCGTTTATTGTGATGCCTCTCAATGATCTTACATTGGCACTAAGCTTTGACTATCATATATGATGGAGGTTATTGCCTCTTCTTGAACTGGAGAAGATAAGTTAACTCGTGAAAATCCAAAGCCCGATTGAACCGATTCATGAAGAGGATGTAAAGAGAACTTAGATGTGCATATCTGTTTGGGTGAATTTGGGCCAGAGCTAGCCCGGGTTCTTGAAGAACCACTAGTAGAAAAGGATTGAAAGGCATGATGGCACCACTTAAGTAAATGTACTAATTGCATGCTACGTATCCTTTTGGGGGGTTGTTTGCAAACTCAACCCTCGTAGGGAAAATAACGTCATCTTTAGGAATTCCGTGCTGATGGAAAATGTTTTGAAGCATTTTGGCAAATCAGAATCATTGGCACTTGTTCCGGTGGATTAGTCAGTATTCTTAGACCTATGAACTCATTCTAAGGAGGCAGCTTATTTCCTACCGGCTCTACTGGAATCGTTGGGTCCCGAGATTCAAATGTAATAGGATGGGCCGGCCCGGTCGAAACGATAGGCGAGACATGAGCTATAGAAGATCCAGCTTTAGGAGGAGTTGCTGCTCCCTCACAGGCTTGAATCGAGGTGATTGACGTGTTCTAGGCAATAAAACTTAGCATTCAACGTGGTCAAGTATTTTTTAATTTAATATGCACATGTGACTAACGCTTAAAATCTAAGTGATGTCATATGTTGACCAGTCGGATTCTGTGCATTTACCGAAACAAGTGAAAAGTGTTAATTTTACAGTGTGAGTCATGTGTCCCATACACGACGAGCGGACCGCCCTGTGTAGGTAGAAAATGCATTACTCCACACAATAGAACCATTGTCCGGAGCGACGCAGAAGCCTTTTCTTTTCAGGAATATAGAAGATGCAATAACAAGGAAAAGTGGTTCAGTGGAATTGTTCAAGTACGACCATTCTTGAAACAAACCATCCAATTGCAATTTAAACAACAATAAAAACTTTTGACAAGAGTTAGTCAAAGTCGAAGAATCAAACTTGTCTTCGAAATGGCATGCACATGACCATGGCAAAACTTGAGTTCGCCGAAAGTCAACCACCACCCAAACTTCAACTATCTCCTACCAACTACTATCGGCAACACCCCCATCCTCATCATCACCGCGGAATCAATTACCAACCTGGGTTAAATTCAATGTGGTTAGGGCTAGAAACTCTAAGGCCCGAGAACTTTTGGAAGCGAATCAGAGTATAACGGAGGTGAAAATCTGGTGGCATCATAGATCTAGAGATTGGCAGCGGTAAGGGAGGTCGAACGGCATTGGAGTCGATGGTGGTAGTGAGTCGAGCACATGAAGGTTGAAGGCTGAAGGAATCGGTGCAAGGAGGTCTCGGTGGGAACAAATCGGTGTAAAGAGCAAGTTATGAAAAGAAATAAAAGTAAGTAAAAAATTCTCTAAGTCCCAAACTTCTATAAGAACTTGGGGAAATATGAAAGGTCTCGGTACCGAGAGATTTTTCCTCTCCGAAATCATGCAAAAAGCACAACAAAGAAGGAGAATGGTTCCCGAAGTGTAGATCTGATCTCCAAAGCGCACTTTGTTTCCAACGAAAGCATACCCTGAGAGGTAAGTATTAACTGGGTTTTTAACTAAGCAGAATTCAACCAAAAATAGAAGGTCAAGAAAAAAATAAAATGACTCTAGAGCTTGGAATGCACTTAGGAGAAGTAGAGAAAGCGAGCTCAGAAGAAACCATCACTTTTGAAGCTAAGGAAACCTATAGGTACCAAGAGGTTTCCTCTCGGTACCAAGGGGTTTTTCTCCAACTTTGGCACTATAAACCCTGTGAACTTCATACCCTACTCCAGTCTCTCAAGGTCAAGTACTTTTCTCAGGGTTTGGACGAGAAGTCTTAGGATTAATGAGAAGAAAGCAAAGAAAGCAAGATAATACAAATGTTAGTGGGAGAATCATCGGAATAAACTCAAAGACTATAAATTGGAAAACATCAAATCGAAGATAGGGAAGTAAAACAATTAGAAAGCATAACTTCTAAATAAGGAAAAGCTCTCTGTACCGAGTACCGAGAGGTTGTTTTGAACCATTGGGTTCTGTGCTCTCTTGTGGGCCTCTAGGCTAGCTTTTGGACTTCAACTCGAGCTAGCCCCTGAACCTGTACAGTTATTTCTCTATAAATATCTACCCTGTAGCAACCAAAAAATTATCTTGGACTATGCTCTTTCTTCATTCCTTATCTTTCCCTCACAATAGTCACCTAGGCAGACACTATTAGCAGTTCTATGATCTTTAACCTACCAATCCCTCGTAATAGTGACTTTATTTCTCTTAAACCCACAATCAATAAAAAAAAGTGGACGTACGTCAGAGATTGCCAAACCATTATAAAAATCTTGTGTCTTGCTATTTTTGCTATTATATGCTAGATCTAGGTCACGTAGGTTCTCTACAATATATCTTTGGGTGTTGATCCATTTTTGACGTCAACTTTAACAAAAGTTGATGTTGAAGGACAGCTTCCAGCAATTGTTTCTCTTAGGTTATTTGGGTTGTAATCATGGTTGTCTTTTTCGACATTGAAAATGCATATGATACGATTTGAGATATGTTTCTATTTTATTACTATGTTTATTGTTCAGATGGGCTTTGATCGCCATACATATTGGAAAACGGTATAAATAAGGAAATCTCATAAGGACACTTAACTAATGATGAACGTAAAGTAAGGCTAGAAGTTTATAAAATAAATTAGGAAATTAATTTAATTAGCAACTAAAAATAAAAAAACGTTTACATCCTAAAAAACTTTAGTGGTTCAGAAAAAATAAATTTTAGTAAGCAAAGGACATGAAAATGTTGTTACAAAATGCACAGGTTATTATCCATGTGCCTTAAAAGCTAAAATTTATAAGTGTGCTTGTACGTTGTTTTTTGGTCTGAAAATAAAGGAAAATGTTTAGAAAATTTTAATATTTATTATGTAATGTTAGGTCAATCATATACACTAACTCATTAACTGATTCCCGATTACGTTAAGAGGTGGCTTGATTTTATTTAAAGATGTAGATGCAAATGCTTTTGGAAATTTATGTTAAAAATAATAGAGAAAAGTGTTTAAAAAATTCAAACTATTTTACAAATTTAATCAGAAGGGAAAAGATTTTGAATAGAAAATAAGGGAATTTCTTATTTTCAAATGCCTCATTCCTAGCGTAGGGAGGGTCAATGTATTAGTGAATATGAATTTTACTGTTCAGTAAGTGTGATAGCGCAAAACGAAGTTAATAAAAAGGGAAAAGGTTGTTTTAGCTTTGGAATTTTTATTTCCATGCCTTGTTGATAATAATAAAACTAGTTTTTAAAAATAATTTTGTCTTAAAATTTAAAAATAAACCTCCTTATGTGAATTGTACTTGGAAATGTTGGAAAAGATTTGGAGGTGGTACAAAGTAACTAGTATACAAAAGAAGGGTGGTAATATAAAATTCTACACCTAAATCCCATTCCGATCTAAGAGTGTTGATTTAGGAAAAATGAACTTTTAAAATTCTAGATGTTAAAAATTATATGTTAGGTATTAGATAGTAGGGATTGGATGCAAAATTGGTTGAACCATACTCCTATTCATAGAAGTGTGGAAATTGTGTGAGAAAAGGTTTTGGGTTTTGAAAACTTGTATACATATAGAACTGCCAGTATATATAAGTTGTTTGCATCATATTTTCAAAATTGTTTAAAAGAATGTATTCATATAAAAGGCGCAGATTTAGTATTATTCTGCTTACATGTCATATGTATTGTAATATACCATACACTTGTACACGATTTGCTGCAAAATTGGTTGTACACTAATTGGTTGGATAGTTTAAAATGGTTGCATGCTATGGTACATGATTCAGACCTTGAAGAATTTCGAGGACGAAATTCATTTCAAGGGGAAGAATATAACACCCTGTAAAATAAATAATACTTAACTAAAAGAATTAATAAATAATTTACAAAGCTTAAAAATTAAATTTGAGCAAGCGTCGTAAATTAGCCATGAACCATGCACCATTGTGTTTGTGGCACTTTTCTGATCAACTTTCATATATAAAGTTATACGACCGAAGTTCAAATGAAGAAGTTAGCATAGTTTGAAGCTTTCAAACCAAAAATAATTAAAAAGGAATTCAAATAAATTTAAATAAGTAAACAAATTAATAAGTTAACAGCAAAGTAAACGATATTTGTTAATGTCAAAAAATAAGCTTAAGGTTAAGCAAACATTGAAATTAACGCATCAATACCTACCGATAGACAGCTACCCTTAAACAGTCGACTGCTAGGTTACAACTGGTCGATCAGTAGGTTAGAGCGGGGCATACTGAACCTAGGCCTAAATGGTCCTGATTTAGTAAATAATAATTAAATGGATATAATTGATTCCGGCACCTTTAAATACAAGCCTAGCCCCTCACTTTTCTTCTCATATTTTCTGAACTAAGTAGCGGTGCTTTGCCATTTCTCCTTCTCCACTAAGTCTAGAAATTAGAAAATTATTATATGTGTGTGTGTGTGTGTGTGTTGTGGAGAATGAAAGAAAAAAAAGATAAGAGAAGAAGAGGTGAATCAATTCTGCAAAAGAGGTAAATATAAATTATAAATTTAGATTTCACTTGAACTCAAATCTCCTATCAGATCTGAAATTCTAGTAGTATACGTATTGTTGGTTGAAAATAAAAGGGTGTCAAATAATAGAAAGGGAATCAGATTCGGAGATTTAGCGGCCAAGTTGTGAGTGGAAATTACATGATTTACATCATACTAATTTTGTATCGTTGAAATTCTATTTTCTATCATGCCTATGTGAGAATCATTGAATTGTAGGCTTAAATTAATAAATCAAATTTAAAATCCTTGCTTGCATATTCTATAAAAAAAATTAATTTTTATGAAATGGTATATACACCCTAGGTCTGGAATTTAGAGGAAATAGTCCCTAGAATTTGTGAAATATGGTATTGATAGAATTGCATAGATTATTCTAGATTTTTGTTATATGAATTATAAATGGTTAATCATTCATTTGGTATGTTTTAATTTGATTTGGGATTAGGATTTTCTATATTTGAATTCATTGAAATTGTAGAATGTACAATTTAGTTGTATTGATTGTTGTGTGAATTTCCATAAACTGTCCAACTTCACAGTTATATATGAGAACTATGTCATTGAAATAACAAGAAATAAGAAAATGAAAGAGATGTGAAAAGTAGGGAATTCTTCGTAGTTTGCACAATCTATTTCACAAAAATAAAAAGACATAATTCCTTGTAGTTACAAACGCAGCACAATCCCACTTTTGGTAGTTTATGGAAGATTTGCAACGTTATATTTCCTTTTTGGAAAAGATAGGTTTCCAATGCATTAAAATGTAGAAATAAATAATTTATGAAATTTACACCTAAGTTTATATTCCAAAATCCTAAAATGTAGAAACTAAAAAGTCACAAATAAAAATATAAATAGCCTCGTTTATCAATTAAATATATATATATATAAAGAAAAATATTAGACTAAGGAATAAATAAATAAATGGAAGTTATCATATTAGTTATAAATAAAATGCTAAAATATGAATAATGTAAAGGAGTTATAGAAATTACAATGATAATGGACAATAATTACATAGTTAATGGGAAGTTACAGTAATCAAGCTACTATGAGTATTAACCCATTTAATAAATTTAATTATAGAGATTCAATATGATACTAATGAAGGAAATTATATAGGCATGATAAATTTAATTTGAAACGTACAATTAATTATCGTTGATAAGTGTTCAATTTGAATATAAAAGACCATTTATAAAGGACATCAATTTAAGGTAAAAGATGCAGTAAATGACATATAATAACATTAATGAAATAAGAAGTTAAAGATAGTAAGCATATAAGGTAAAAAAAAGAAATGTTCATAGAAAGTAAATAAATGAATACTAATAAATGAGCTTAGGAGGCATAATAAGTTTCATAGTCGAAATTATATGGTCTCAATAATACATTTGCGATGGGTGTGAATTAGTGGCCTTAGCCTAATATTTAGATTAGTTATTAATGACTTGGTTTAGTATGGGTTAGAATGCGAGGTCGGTATAGTTACAAAACGGAAGTCTGCCCTCTACATGGGACTACTCGCAGTTCTGTATGTGAACAGCTGATGTGAGACATCTTCAACTATAGGACCCATGGGAGAGGATATATGTTGCGAATAGATTTGGGAAAATATGACAAGGGGTTGAGGTATTAAATAGCCAAAAGGTTTGCCTCCTCCCTATTAAGAAGTATTAAATGACTTTGGAATTTCCACTTTGGTGTGGGACGGACCTGCTTTTGGATTGAGGTATTAAATGGCTGGAGGGTATCCCTCTTCCCTATTTAAGAAGTATTGAATGTTAGGGATTAACATTTAGGTGCCTTAGTGGAAAAATCTTAGGGGTCCGCTTTGGGGTTCGGGTATTAAATGGCCGAAGGGTCTGCCACTTCTCTATCTAAGAAGTACTAAGTGGCCTAGAAGAGCTTTCTTACAATGTCGGCTAGGAAGTACCATGTGGGGGCCACCTTAGTTCTAAGTATTAAATGGCCAAAGGGTCTACCTATTCCTTATTGAGAAGGTATTAAGTGGCTGTGTACTTTCTCTCGCATTGCTAGGACATGACTAAATGGGAGATGGGTTGTTAAACCCAATATACTCCAAAGTGGTGGTGTTTTCGATTCATAGCCATAGAGTTCGGCTTATAGAGCAATTACCCTACAGTTAGGGATAAGTCTTTGATATGAGTTAGTAATATAGTTAGTTAAATTATGAATCTGTATCTAAGATCATCGACCTTCATAGTTAGGGCCAGTTGACTATCGATTACATTACAGGGGTTTCCTTTGGGAAGGTACAACGATGCTTATACAGATCATACGCATAACACTTAAATGGAAACCAATCGGTGTAAACTAATGTTATGGATAAAGTATGTAATTTACCAATCACCAAAACATTATTCTGACCCCCTCCTCATTATAACCCACATGATATATTTGGAAGGACATGATACAGGTACAAGATGGGAACGATAAATGGATAAGTCTTCGCAGTTTGCTCTGCACTGACAAGTCAACTAGATATCCAAGGAATAATATTGGTTTTAAGGTAGTAGCCTTAGTCGGTTTATATGTTCTATTATATTTTACTATTCTAATGTGAGTTCATAGTTAGCTCTCTGTTATACTTATGTTTTTATAGGTTACGAACACCAACGATCTGTACTCTAATGGACTTGGGTTTTTGATTTGGTGAAAAATGGGTCCATTAAAGTGTGGGTTGTTAATAGATTGTACGAGTCGAAAGACTATAAGTAATAATTTTATGTGAGGGTTACTGTATGAATCGCCTAAAAAGAGTTTGGGAATGATCGTCATTGGATGATTAATTTATGTTTTGAACATAATTATTGTAATTAAAACTAAGTCAGTTTTATGCAATGCAATTCATTAAATTTTAATGAATACCTATTCGATTACACTGAGAAGCAATTATTGTTTCAATAAATACCAAATTCGTAATGAAGGAATTACTTCTAGAAATTTTTGGTAGTAAAATGGATTTGGATATAATCCAAAAGTGAAACTGATTATGAGGGATGAAATGAAATTAACCAAACCTAAATAGATACAACACATTAGAATGTTTAATGATAAATATAGCACATTAAAGAGAAATTATAAATTTTAATTATGTTGAGAAAAGAACTTTCTCGGTCATAAGTAAGCCATTAAGAGTATTAACTCTACCATGTGACACGATGCGCAAAATCCGGAATGGATTCCAAGTATGTTACCAAAATATGATTTTGATATTGGTACCCGAAAGTATATGATTCGTCGGTTGCAAAAGTGTCTTTAGGAAAAGAATCTATGCAGTTGAAATATAAGCCACGTTGATAAGAATAACACCGTACATTTTAATCATTGAAACAAACGTAATAGATTTATCATTCAACGTGCTATAGTTAATTCAGATTTTACTTACAAAATTTATCGCTTGGTATGACTTATAGTTTTAGTACATATATGTTTAAACAAAAAAATTCTAAATTATGATTCAGAATAGACTATTACACAAAACAACCAAAATGTCTCGAAGTCAATGGGAGCAGTAACTGAGTTTGTGAGTATCGGATATGATCCAAGAAATGATACGAATGTGTTATTTGATAAGCATCAGAGTTAAGTATTTTGAATGAGAAATCAAATAATTTGAATTTCAGTCAAAATTCAGAGGAAACGTGGGGCTGTAAAAAGTATATTAATATGTATAAAATATTTCTAAAACTATAAGTAAACAGCAAACTTATGATTGTTGACGATGCGCTTGAGTTAAAATCATGTTAGTTTGGTTGTTTAATACTTGACATTGGATTTGAAAATAACATTTTTTATAATCAATTAAAAGGATGTTAGGAATATCCCAAAACTATATACACATGCATTATATTAAATTTTTTGATATCGAGTATGTAAGATGGATTGCTTATGCATTGGCAATGGAAATTATTGTACATGCTATATTGTCTACAATATCACACCTTCCTTATGTATTTGATACATAGAACAAGCATCAACTCTGAATTAAGATTACTATATATATTTTGAGTGTTTTAAGTATTTATGAAATACTAAAGAATTGTTTATAGAAACAATGAACTCCTTATGAAGGAGTGCGTGGACTCGAACTTCATTAGTGATATCGAGTATAGTATGTCAATCCTAAATTTTTATTCAAACTTAAATTGTTGGAATTGTTTCAATCGGTAAAAACTAGCCGATTCAATTAAAGGCTATTATAATATAAGAATTATGAATAAATGCAAATTTTTTAAACTAAGCTAAGGGTGATTCCAAATGTTGACAATCTCATAACATTGTCATATGATAACTATGTCACGATACAGTTCGTAAAAGAATCTACAGCTTACTAGAAGTCAAGCGAAATACTCCGAATAGTTCCACATGATAAAGGCAATTTATCAGCATTGGGGAGAGTTGATTAACAGAGTAGATAATTAAAACAACATAGCATACCCATTCATTGAGGGACCAAGCCGATGGTTTTTGGGAAAACCGATTGATGAAGTTGGAATAAGATTCTATAATCGACCCTAAGTGCAAGTGGATCATCGATAGAGTTAGGGGTATACCCTAAAGGCAATTATGTAATTTTTACATATATTAGCTCGATAACCAATCTTGTTCAAAATAAAATAAATTTTCTTTCTATTATATACTTGATATAATGTGTTATATTAATTATTTAGTAATTAAAAGTATAATTAATATAGAAAATTTTTAAATGGTATGTTTTATGATAGTAGTTATGACATGTTGTAATCATGAGTGATTTATCATAATAAAATAAACATAATGTTTTAAATATTCCTAGTTAAAATGTATCGAGACTGGATATTGATACATCTATTAAGACTAAAGTACGCAACGTTCCCCAAACGTTGGGTAGCGTATTACCAATGGCTGCTAGGAGCACCAAGGAGTTACATACTGATAGTTATTGGATAACTATGGAATGACTCACTCGATAGTTTTCCGTTGATTAATATATAACTAGGGTCAAACAGAGAATATCGATGTGATAATTTTACGCAATTCCCTCGACTTGAGAACATCATCGAGCTTCAATGTGGAAAGTCCGTTTTGATTATAGTTAAATCATGACACGTCGTCCATTAAACGACTATAGTTGGGTCGAGTGGAAGCATTGGAAGTGAAATATTATTCAGGAGAAAATTCGTCTTCTCGGTTATATGGGGTTAGTATCACGGAGTCAACTTAAATCAACTCAAAGTCAAAGTTTTTTGTAACGCCCCTAATTTTGATTAACATTATTTATGATATTTAATTAGATAAATAAAATAAAATAATGTAGAATGATAAGGAGATTGAGATTTGGAAAAATATAATGGGTCGAGCCTTAAATAATGAACTAATGAGATAATTAGAACCTTAGTAAGAAGAAGGATATATAAGGAGGGGAAAATGGGAAAGTAACACATTTCCTTAACATATATTCTCATTCTCGGTTCCTTATTCATTTCATTCAATACAAACGAATTAAAAGAGAAGGGTAGGTTGACTGGTAACAAAAGGATTCAAGAGAAGATAAGTTAGGAAGAAAGATCAAAGCGTAGGGGAATCAAATCAAATACAAATTTCAACCTTCTTAAACCATTCAAGGTGAATAATATTATGCATCTCAAGTTTTATCTATTATTTCGGTTTTAAGTGAAAATCTGAATCTTTTGGTGTTATTATGACATGTTTTAAATAAATGTATGATTATATGCTATTCGATGAACTTATATGATTTATTATGGAATTTATTGATATGTTTGAGTTGGAAAACTTATCATATGACACCCAAATGACTTGAAATTTAGATACGATGTTAGAAGCATTATTTTAAAAATGAGTTTTAAATTTCATAATTTTATGATAATGTATGAATATTTTATGATTTTCTTAAGGGAAGAAAATCGGTTATTTTGGGTTTTGATTAGTAAAAATAAGTAATTAAAGTTTTTGTGCTCGAAATTTTTATATGTTAAAGAAAATAATAAATCAAATTTAATGTGATTTTTATGGTTTATCTCAAGTTTTTATGATTTATTATGAATTATTTGAGCTAGAAAAGCTTAATTATTATATTAAAATATTAATATTAAATGTATGGTTTGCAAATAATTTTGGAATTGCTAAACCTTCTCTAGTGCAGATTTCTGGAAAAGAAAATTTATAAAGTAATCATTATCCAATAAGGTTTTGACAAACAATAAGGGTTGGTGGAGAAGAAATTACTTTTGATGGTAAATTGCTAGTTTTGTGTTAATTACGAAAATGCCATGCCGACAGCGTCGTCGTCGCATCCATCCACTTCGTAGCTAAACATTCGAAGTCAACCGATAGCGATGCACAAGATATCAATCAGTGTTGGTATGAAGTGAATTAGCTTCGGTTGAAGGAGTTCGAAGTCGGCAACCTCAGCGTCGACGTCGTTGCTGCTGCATGACTTAAGTGTCGTATTTTATATAAAAAGGGCATGGTGCCGCATAGTTATAGCATTGTTGACCCTATTGTTTTCAAAGTAACTTATAGCGGTGATAACAATGCCTCATGTTTTGATAATGACTCTGAAAGGCATGGAAGCTGCGTATTTTAACTCGGTTATATAGTGTCATGCTTTATCAACTTTGACTTTATTCTTTGTCGCATGTTTTCAAAGAACGCTGTGATGCCATTTATTTTCACTTTGGCCCTAATGATGCCGCCATTTTCTTTAAGGCATTGATGTTGAGACTCATCGATGTTGTCAAGTATCTTCTAAGATTTTATAATATGTTATACGAAGTGGTTAACTTTGACTTTATACCCTTATGTTTTACCAATAAAAGATTTTAATATTTTTTTAGGGTAAAGACCCTCGTTGGCTATATCCTCGCTGTGTTATATCAATATAGAGGTTTTATAATGTTTTGGGCTCTATAGCCTATGGTTTCGAAGTGAGATACTTCCAAAAGGTCTTAGGATTCATCAATATAATTTTATAAAAACATAAATCATGGCATAAATATTTTGGGATAAAGTAAAGGGCTATAATTTCCATGTTTTAATGTATGATTTCAAGGGTTAAATTATTTGCAAAGGTTTTGTTTTTCAGGAAATAAAAAGGGTATTTAGCCCAGGATTTTTACTAAAGAGATTATTGTTCTTATCACTTTTGGATAGATTGTGATAGGATAAATTTGACTTAGAGATTAGAAAATCAGATGGTACAACTATGATTTTAGCTTCCAAGTCTGGGCTATATGCTCCTCTAACCTTCATGTTGTAGAGGATATTTCTGAGCATAAGCTGTCTTAACTTTGGGTCTCCTGCTCACCTAGTTCGTCTGAGGCTCTCCTGGTCTTAGCGTTCTACTGGGCAATTTGGCTAGAACGAAATGATAGGTGTTTTAATGGTAAGGTGAAGGCTTATGTCTTTGTGGCTAATAGGGTTCTTTGTTGTTTTTGTTTTTGGACACGGGCTTGGCTCGGAGCACCGCAACTACTCATCCATGATGCTGCTCCACTGGAATCCGCGGGAAGCAACACTAGTGTCAACAATGCTCTCCTCTGATTTTTGTGTTAGGCTTGGCAATGTGACTACTTTAGTATTGTACATTGATATATAAATGTATATGTGGACTTATTGTATGCTTGATGCTTTTTGGCTTCTCTTGAGGTGGTACAATTATTATGACTATTGACTAGGTCTGTTAGTCGGCCGTACTTCGTACTTCTTATTTTATGATATGCATGTGGCTATCCCTAGGTTGTATATCCTTTTGGTAAAAAAAAATAAGAGTTGCAGTAATTAACTTCATAACTATATGCAGTCAATTTTTTTTATTTACATGTAGATTTAAAATATATTCGTGACGTAGTTTAATATTGTTTTTGGTTGTTTTTACATTTTTAATATCTTAAAGTCGCTTTTTGGAGATGTGGTTTTTTAACTACATGACTATTATGTAGTTAATTTCTTTTAATGATTCAGTGCAGCTTTAAAATAGATCTATTTTACCGAAGTTGAAAGATGCAATTTTAAGTAGTTTACCATTGTTTTAGTAATTAATTTGGGCATTTTTAAGCCTTAAAACTACTTTTTAAAATTTTAGCAATTAACTATATGATTGTTATGCAGTTAATTTCTAGCATACTTTAAATCATTTTTAAAATAGGCCTATTTCATTGCGTTTGAAAGATGCAGTTTTGAGTGATTAAATAAAATTTCAAGTAGGTTTTAGCAATTTTAAAGCCTTAAAGCTACATTGAAAATGTAATTAACTGCATAACTGTAATGCAATTAAATTTTTTAAATTAGAAATCAGTTTAAAGTAAATTTATTTTATTTCATTTGAAAAATGTAGTTTTAAGTAAATACATTAATTAATTGCATATGAGTTATGCAGTTTTTTTTACAGGAAATTATTGTCAAGGACAAAATTTCTCAGCGTTTTAGCCTTAAGGACAGATCTTCGGTATTTTAGCCTGAAGGACAACTTTCTTTAGGTATCAGTTTTTAAGTATCCGTTTGTAGTTATCGGTAGCAGTTTTTAAGTATCAATTTTTAGTTCGGTGGCAGTTTTGGAAGAATAGTTGTCCTTATGAATAATTTTGGAAGAATGTTTGAATCAGTTTTAAATAGATCTATTTTACTGCAATTTACAAATTTGAATTTACACATATATAATGTCCATAATTAGAAAGATAATAAAATTTATGATTTAAAAGTGAAAGCGGTTTGTTAAGTCGATGTTTTTACAAAAATTTATTACATTTTAAAAATTCAAACTAAACTTATAAAAACATGGATGGGAATAAATGATGGCAAGCTAGAAGATGACGGAGTAGAGACTTGATTTGTAGAAGAGTATGAGGAGGGACTTTTTGTCCATTTTAATCATTAGTAGAAATTTTTTAGCAGGCCTACTGTAGCTTGATGAAGAAACGGATACATAAAAGCTCACATAATGCAGGAGATGCTCATGACGTGTCCATTAAACAAATTTTGTACTGTTTTAATCAAACACATGGGCACTCTTTTGAAGCTAACAAATAAGCAGATGGACGAAAAGGAATATAATTCCAAATTAAAACTAAAGCAAAAGCAAAGATCCACATTTATAATTTATTTTGATTTTAAATTAGGATCGTACCTCCTCTCCAAAAGCAATTCAAAGCAGATTCAGTAATAACATTTGTATTGGTTCATAAAAAAAGAGTGAATAATTGTGTACTATTCTAAGATAACTAATTCTGAACATAGATATTTTCATTTCTTAACGCAAAATGCATAAACATATTCCAAAATAAGAAATATCCGCGTAGGCGTCAGGCCTCACTCACGAAGTTGAAGAAACAACATAAATTTACAATTCGTAGATGGCAAAAATTATCTGTACGGAAACAAACGAAAACTATATAAATGGGAATACAAAAAAGTGCTGCATACGCAGGAAACATAAATCATCACTCAGCCAACCATAATTCGACAGCGCATTATTCAAAACCACCCTGGTTTCATAAAACCGCTTTTGCTTTGCAGATCTACCTATATACACTACGCATCCCTCAAAATTTTTACTTCAGCTCAATTTCATCTCTTTCTTCCTTCTTAATTAAGCATATTCTCCTCTTACTATAAATAGATCAAAAGTCAATCAATGGGGAGAGGAAGAGTTCAACTCAAAAGGATTGAAAACACCATAAATCGTCAAGTTACCTTCTCGAAAAGGAGGGCAGGCTTGCTGAAGAAAGCTCATGAGATTTCTGTTCTTTGCGATGCTGATGTTGCGCTTATCGTCTTTTCTCCTAAAGGAAGGCTTTATGAGTACTCCACGGATTCAAGGTGCTTGTTCATTATCTTGTCTTGTTTACAATATATGTTTGTTGATTTATATGTGTTTGAAGATTAGGTTTTGTTTATAGTAGCCATTTATGTTGCTTGTTGCTTGCTTGTTTTTTCACGCGACAAGGTTAATATCGTTTATTTTACAGATGTTTTGTACTTAAATCGGTTAGGGATTGTGTTTAGATTGATAAGAATTGGAATTGAATGCATTTTACCGTTTTTTTTAAACCCAAAGAGCTTTTATAGTCTGTCGAATGATTTAGTCGATTACATAATTTAAATTAACATCCTAGGTTTAGTTTTTCTTTGTCCAAAGAAGTTTTGGATTTTGCCATTCAGTTTAATACAGTGTTAGCTTAATTTGTTTGTTTATATAATTAGCAGCTTAATCACTTTTTCTTTGTTAGGAGTATATCATTATAATATATGCAACTAGGCAGTCCCTGATTTGGGAAATTGCATTGTTTTTCACCCACTCACTTCCTGCTGAATTAGTTACTTCGGCGCTGTTAATGTTTTTCTTATCGCTGCTGTGATATTAATCACGATCCAAATTCGACAATTCAAAGATTTTCCCCTCTGTATCATCATGTAATATCTCACTTATACATAGTGTTGTGGTAATGCCGTACTCTTACTATAATTTATGAAAACATGAACGAATGCAAATAATGAAGTTCTAATATGAAATACAAAATAAAATGTGAAAGTAACATATTAAATGTAAAGTATAAATCTTGAAGAATGTTATTTCATTAATACTTTAAATCCTTTTATATTCTTTTAAGAAATTTTAGGTATATGTTATTTTATTTATTTAATTATACATTGATTATTTTGGATATTTTTCATAAAAGGGTTTTGATTTGTGAACTTTTTAATTTACATAGGTTTATCTTCCATAAACATCTTTTTTTTTTACTTAAAATATCGTTTTTTTTTAAATTACCTTTTTTTTTTCGAATTTTGTGATGCAACTCATTTATCATAAAATGTGTTTTTTTAAGGAAAAATAAAAATAATTTCCACAAATTTTCTTTTCTAAAAACAATTGAATATCTTATTTTTGTATAAAATAAGTATGTTGTCTATCAACAAAATTACTACCACATTGGATAAGATTTTGTAAGATACAATGTGTAATCATAAATGCTTCTATGTTTTCTGAATTTTATCTTTCTTTAGTCATTGAGTTTTTTTACTATCCCGACAATGTTACTTTTTTCTTCATAAAAGTCTTGTTTATTTTATTTTTTAAATTTCACTCAAAATTTTAGTTCATTTTAGAATTCAAATTAGTTTGAACATTTTAATTAAGAAAACTAGTGGAAAATAGGACAATTATAGATATGTTTCCACTATAATTAAATTTAAATTAATATTAGTTGTTTATTTACATAGTAGTTCATAATTTGTGCATTGCGCCAATATATTTTAATATAGAAGATTAAAAGGAGATTTAGTGCGGATGAAAAGCTAATGAAAGAATCATGAAGATATGAGAAAATTTCTTATGTTTCCTATGGTATAATGTATATTGATTTATCCACGCGGATGCCCAAGATTAAATTTCTGTGTGAGCTAATAGTTTTCACGTTAAAATGTGTCATGTAAATTTTAGTATTGAATCCATCCCTCCGGCTTGGATAATGTTTAATGGAGGTTTATAATTTTATTGTAATGTTTAATATGAAATATATGCCAAGAACATATAACTTTTAATAAGAAAACAATAAGTTTAATTTGAAATATAAAAATAGCAAACTTTAGATTTATTCGATACGCTATTCATGAGCAATGTGGTTGGTCATGCATGTCAGCTACCACCGACGTGGTCGATGGTTTGATCTATATCAAATAAATTATTTATGTGATTAACCCTTAATATGTACTGGGTATGAATGACAATTATCAGGTTAGGGTGGGTTTTTTGTGCCCCAAACCTGCTTTGCGGTTGTCAAATCCCAACACAAACTCACTCCATAGCCCCAGTGAGGGTTTGAATTATTTTCCTAAATCGAGACCAGTGCAGGTTATGATAGACCCGTCCTGCTCCATTATCTGATGCTATTATGTATTTTTTGTTCAATAGTTTCTACAATTTCAAATATGGTGATCTTTTTTTGAAATTATGTTTTGATTATGCAATTTTTTCTTTTATTTTAAGCTTATTTTTGTCTAAGTTTGATGGGTTTTTTGAAATGGTTTTAATTAGTTTATTTTATTATTCTTTTAACTGGGTGTGGAGAGTTTTAATGGGTGCATATATTGTCATCCAAAGTTATGCATCATTTCCTTCTTTAGATTTATTAAAAAGCCCAAAGCAGAAACCTAGTCCGAACACCGTGCATCCATAGGTTTTTTCGAATCTAATTTTACTTGTTTTCCAAAGAAAACTCTATGTTGTATACACACTTTAATTTTTTTTCTCAACAGTATGGATAGGATTCTTGAGCGCTATGAACGCTATTCATATGCAGAAAAGGCTGTGGCAGCATCAGATGATCAACCCCAGGTATATTAGCAAACTTTTCACATTCCTAGGAGTACTAAACAATTTAATTTTGACACTCAAACATCTTTAAAAATAGGGAAACTGGTGTGATGATTATGGAAAGTTGAAAGCCAGGATTGAGTCTTTGCAAAAAAGTCAAAGGTATTAAGATATTATTCATGCCCTAAATAGGTCCAAGTATGTTAAAAATCGTATTTATGTAAGTTTAGGCATCTTATGGGAGAAAGACTGGACATGTTGAACGTTAAAGAGCTTCAACAACTGGAACAACAACTTGAAAATGCATTGAAGCATATAAGGTCGAGAAAGGTATATATTTGTGATAAAGAATTACTAAGAACATTTATTTAAATTATTAATTGTTTTAATGAATTTGGAGCACTTATTTGCTATGCAGAACCAATTACTATTTGATTCAATTTCCGACCTCCAAAAAAAGGTACGTAACACAACTTTTCTTTAGTGAACTTGGTATGAATATAGATTTCATGCATGGTTATCTTAAATCAATTATTATTACAAACTAGAGTACTAAATAGATAGAAGATAATATGAATCTGTGTGAGTTTTGTTCAAAGGCTATAATTTAACTAGTACTTCCTTCATATGTGAATCTTTACGAACATGCTACAACAATAAAGCTATCATAGGACCAATAGATTTATGAGTTGTACATTGTGTAGACGGTTATAGATTTGGGACTAGTAGCAATGAAGTATTACTAAAAGAACCTTATGTTACAAATGCAACAAAAATAACGACGTGACCTTTTGGTACAATATGTGGTGCTAATTGTAGAGAAATTATTCGATACTAGAAGCATTTACTTTACTAGCCACCTTTTAATATTTGTTCATAACTATTATATTTTGTTTTATCATTTGCATTGAATTCAACTTAAAATCGTATTTCACAAGAGACTTCCACGTGATGGATACTAGTAGTGTCTAAGAATGTATATTGAAACTCAAAGTGGAGGTCAAAGAGTTGTTTTTTACTACTTGCATGGAAATTCTTTTTGTTTTCCAATATGCTCATACAACACTTAGAATTCTTGAAAACCAATAATCTACTAACGTTGTGCTTATGATCAATCTGTCCTATATAGGAAAAGGAATTGCAAGAGCATAATAAAAATCTGGAAAAACAGGTAAATATACAATGATAATAATATGTTTAGATCTAATGTTGTCTCTCCATCTATATAAATATAAAATATCGATATTGCAATCTAAATACGAAAGCAGCTAATGGAAAAGGTGGAGAAGGAGAAAACCTTATTACAACAGGGAAGTTGGGAACAGCAAGTCCAGCCACATACAAATTCTACAGCAACACCTTCTTTTGCTACAAAAAATGCTGCTCTTCCCTGCTTGAACATAAGGTCGAGATTTACTATTTGTGTTTCTTATGCTCTTTCTAGCTGTATAAATGTATATTTTTTTACCTTGGTTATGTTTGGTGAAGTAGAATATATCCATCAAATGGAAGTTCTGAAGAAGAAACTACACAACCTGCCCAAAGAGCTAGTGATGGGTTGCCTGCATGGATGGTACCATCTGTGAATGAAAAAGCATAACTAATGATACTGATAATTATAGTCTGAATGCCTCTATTCGTGGATGTTAAGATGCATCAAAGCTTATGCATCACTGCAGTTGGTAGATCAATCACTGCTTCTATCTATGCTCTATGCAGATTCGTATTTGGATAAAATTGTTGAGCTTCACTATCTTTATAAGTGTAGCTTTTTTCTTTTTCTTTCTCATGTTGTAAGTTGATCGTATCCATATTGTTCATACGTAATTTTGTGGTGTTTTAATATATTAAACTCAATAAGCTACACTTGTGGTTCATTCTAGGGTTACATATCACCTATTTAAAGAACGAAGTTTGTTTTTTTGGTTTTGTCACTATAAGAGACGGTTTATTCAAAGCTTATTTTAACGATGTATAAACTCTATTTATGTTGTATAACTGCTACGAACTTATTACTTTGATGCTTCATGTGGTTCATTCTAATTATGCGTCTCTCAACTGTTTTTATATATATGAGATTATTATACGTTATTTATTCACAGTGTGAGTTATATGAGAGATTTTGGTTGGAGATTTTTTTTTGAAATGGTACTTGGTTACAACATGTCATTGGGACCATAAATCATGTGTCAATAAATATTCGAATCACGTTACGCAAGTTTTGAACTTGTGATCTTTCGCACCAAAGTCAAATCATTTAACCACTGGGACAATGATGCTTGTTGGAGTTTATTATTTTACCCATGACTATCGCTCTACATCGGTGTGCTACTATTGTAACGTTGTATATAAGTATATTGATACTGGAGGTGTAGGACGATCATCATATTTATTGTAATATTTAGCATGAATATGTCAAGAATATAATCATTTTTAACAAAAATCAAATTTGTTTAATCTAAAATACAAAAATAATGGACTTTAGATTTGTCAGATGCACCATGAATAATATGGTTGGTCGTATATGTCGATTATAACCAACAAGTAGGTCATTCAATTCATGTTTTGTACAATATTTATGCGATTATTCTGAAATATGTATAGGATATGAATGGCAATGAAGTGGGTTTGTGTTGGTTTCTTATGCCCTAAACTTGTCTTGAGTTTGTCAAAACTCACCACAAATCCACCCTAATGTCGTAGTACGAGTTTGAACTATTTTTCTAAATCGAGATCAGTGCGGGTTATGATAGACCCGTCATGTCTTATGATTTGAAGCTATCATGTATTTTCTTTTCAATATTGTTTTTACAATTTCACATACAGTGATCTTTTTATGCATAAGAAATATAAAATTATAAATCAAATATCAACAAATGAGAAGGAAAAATATTTATAAATAAGTAGTTCAATTACAGTTCAAAAAATATAAAGATTTTGTTATGTAATCAACAACCATGTAACTTAATCTATCAAAGTATAAGATTTATTGAATAAACAATTATATTTTATGTTATAGTCACTTTTTTAAATGGATCAACAAATCATCATTATTGCAACTAAGTCGTATAATAAGATCTCAAGAACGCGGGATGGACTGGGTTTGGTTTGCCAAGCAGTTGTTAATATTTCAATGTAAAAAAGAATAAATTTATACTAAAATAATTTTAAAAATACATGTGTGGCTTAAGTAGTTTTTTATGTTTGAATAAAATTTATCATCGAAGGTATTCAAGAGAAAATAATGGTTAATTCTAGTTGCTTGATTAATTCATTGTTTAATTTGTTAGCTTACGAAGGGAAACCTTTAAGCCGTGTATTTACCATGGAATTTGGATTTGTCCAACTTGGACACGTTCTAGTGATTAGATATTTTTAGGAAAATGATTTGATTTGTCAAATATAATTCTTAAATCTTTTTTTTATCAATCCATAATAATCAAATAGGTATCGTATTAGATCATTTCAGCGGTTATTTGTTCGTTTTCCACTTTTCACCATTTTAAACTGAACAAATCCACCTCTATGTTCAAATGCTTACAAACTGACTATCATTAAGTTTTTGATAAATTCTCAAACAAATAAAACGATGAACACTTTACCGTTGTAATGTATTTTTGCAATAAAACAATAAATGTTTTTTCTTTTTAATAATCAATCCATTGATCGGTTAACCGAGCATCAATTGGATTCATTGTTAGTTTTCTGAATTGAATAAGCCACATCCGAGTGCATTGTAGTTTGTTTATTGCAATTTTTTGAGTTAACAAATCAGTATTAGTTATGCTCTTAACATCTTGATGTTGCCTTCCAACCCAACCAAACACAAACACCAAACCCACCCCCTCACCCCTCACATACAAATACAGAGTAAAAAAGAGAGGAAAAATCAGTGGCAACGTCCGTTTTGAAAATTATCGTGGATGAATAAACTCGTCAGTTTTTTGTTCTTTTCAACTATCTTAACGGTCTACTTTTTGAAGTTTTATAACTTCTCTTGTACAGTTATTCTTTGATTTAAACAATCATTCTATGCTGCCATATTATTGATGATTGAATTTACTGTTTCGAGACTACTGGTACTGAAATAATTGACTTCAAACCCTTTTTTTCTGTGACAACTTCTCAACCTTCATGATTGCTTTACAAGCATATTAGGACAGAAGTCATGCATAATTTACTTTTTTGATTTATTAAAAAGCCCAAAGAAGAAGTCTAGTCCAAATGCTTGTTCATCCATAGGTTTTTTTAAATCTAATTTGTCTTTTTTCCAAAGAAATTTTTACACTATATACATATTTTAACCTTTTTTTCCAACATTATGGATAAGATTCTTAAGCTCTATAAAAGCTATTCATATACAAAAAAGGATGTGGTATCATCAGATGATCAATCTCAGATTATATTGGCGAACTTTGTGCATTCCTTCTTATACTAAAACAATTGAAATTTGACACTTAAACATCTTTAAAAATAGAAAAACTAATGTGATGATAATGGAAAGTTGAAATTCAGGATTGTGTCTTTGCAAAAAATTCAAAGGTTCTAAAATATTATTTACACCTTTAGAAAGGTCCAAGAACGTATAAAAACCATGTTGTGCGTAAGTTTAGGCATCTTATGGAAGAAAGACCGGACATGTTGAACGTTAAAGGGGTTCAAAAACTGGAATAACAACTTAAAATTGCATTGAAGCATATAAGGTCGAGAAAGGTATACATCCATGTTAAAGAATCGATAACAATACTTGTATTCAATTTTTATTTGTTTTAATGATACTTATATCAAATCCTCATTAGTTTTAATGAGTTTAGAGCACTTATTTGCTATGCATAATCAATTTGATTTAATTTTCGACCTTCAAAAAAAGGCAAGTAAAAAATTGTTTCTTAAGTGAACTTGATATGATTATAGGTTGCATGCATGGTTATCTAAAATATATTTTTCAGTACAAACTAGAGTACTAAATAGAGAGAACATAATCTGAAACTAACACTACAAGGATAATTCTGTTTAGCGTCGGCCTATAGCTGACTACGGTCGACTCCGGTCGACTCGAGCCGTTGCTAAAGGCCGACGTTAAATAAGTCGTCGTCAAGTGAAATGGTGACGGCAAAAGGGACGGCTCCGTCCTCTAATTTAGCGTCGGTTAGAGTCGGCTAGCCGACTCCAACCGACGCTAAACATATCCAGCTTAATGTGACGATCCACATTTTGGAAGGTTTAAATCGACAATAATCCACACATGTCCAGCTTAAACAATCCGGAACATAGTTAATCATTGGGGTTAATTAAGAAAAAATAAGAAAAAAAGGAGAAAACAAACACAAAATCTCGCAGCGGAATGACAAAACATAATAATCAATTAAACAGTTCATGAAACTGTTTATATTATACATTTGATTATAATTTATTCAACATTTATCAGAGTTATATGTACAACAGGGATAAATAAATTAATGCAGCAGACAGCATGATACATGAATAAGAATAGTAATAATATACCAATCTTCGTCTTCGTCCTCCAGAAAATGATCTTCAATGCGCTGAAATACTCAGAGCTAACTCGACTGTAATGAAAAGACAAAACACTCGAGTTAGGACTAAAATGTCCTTATGTGAGTCAAATCGATATCACATAACATGAGTGTAATAGCGTCAGAGATGTTTACGGGGTTTCACATCTTCTATCCAGTGTATAATGTGCGTGCAATAACCCAAGAGATGTTACGAGATTTTCCATCTCTTAAGGATCCGTCAACATATTTATATGTAGTAGAATACGCTACATATATAATGTCTAATCAGTAAAATAAATATTTTTCTTAGCGTTAAGGCTTTACATTAATCCCCCTTAACGTGTTTTTAAGAATTGTCGTATAGTCTACATATAACGCCCCAGTAGCACGTCGGGGGACAGGGATGCGCTGTGATACGACAACACTAAACCAAAATCGTAGGGATCTCGTATAAGGATAAAAGTATGACAAGGCACGTGAGGCAATGCCCAAGGTTGGATACTACCAGTTCGGATCGCAGGGCTGGTGGTAACGCATCGTAACCATGACCGCGCACCGCGTCCATCCATCCCATATTGAGTCAAAGGGAGGCTATTCCAAATCAAGGTGCACAAATCGAAACCAACAACAAGAGTAATAATATGGACCAAGTTCAAGAAAATTGAAGAACCGATGTCCGTTAGGGGTAGCTAGCCCGCTTGGCCCTGTCAAGCCGTCCTGTTTTAGTCATTTCAAATTGGCACAAGTGTCGAGTTCTATCCATCATCGTTCTCTTTCTTCAAATCCAGCAAACGACGCCAAATCCAACCACTTCGTTTTGGAGTCTTCTCCGCGTACAAAGTTGTTAAAGTGGTTCCAATATTGACAAAGAGTATGCCAATAAGAGACATCGGTCTCTTTAACAACCTAACGTCGTTTTACACATCGGTTGGTACTTTTACATTTCGAAACGATTCATACTTAATATCAAAATATCATATTCGCTTAAAAATCAATTTCTATTCCAAAAATTATCATATTCACTTCAAAAATCATATTCAGTTCGATACGTCATTTTCACTTGAAAATATCATTTCACTCCAATATCTCGATTTCACTTTCAAAATCGTTTCGAATTTCGATTTAGGTTATAATTTCATTTTAACCCAGTTCGCATTTAAATCCATGATTTAAATATAAACATTCCCACTCTGACCAGTTTGAATTTTTAGAAAATAGTTTGAAATTTTTTAAATAGTTTAATATAAAATAGTTTGAGTATTGAAAATGGTTTATATAGTAAAATAGTTTGGAATATCAAAGTAATTTAAACATCTAAAAGATAGGTTTTTAAACAGTTTATATAATAAAATAATTTATTTTGAAAATAATTTCAAAGTCAAACTAATCTAATTCCAAACCTTCCAATTCAAACCAATTTCAATTTCTATTTCAATTTAAATCGATTCAATTTCGATTTCAATTCGAATTAACTCCGATTTCAATTCAATTCAAATTAATTTCAATTTTAATTCCAAATCGATTTCGATTTCAACTTCAACTATTTGATTCAATGGTTAAATTTCAACCCAATTCTCAATTTTAAACCATTTCAATTTATATCAATTTTGAGCTCGATTTTCGAAGCATCGATTTAAATCATTTAAATCAAATTTAACTTCGATGTTCAATTCAATGCCCAAATTTTTAAAATAATTCAATTCCGAGCTCAACCTTTGAAATATCGATTTAAATTACTTTTACTTAACAATATTCAAAGTTCGAATAAAAGTCCAATCTTTTAAAACAAATCAATTTCCGAAATTCAAGTCATATTTCGATTATAACTTCAAAATCTCAACTTCAATTATTTAAACAATCCCAGTTACCAAATTTAAATTTCAACATT
The DNA here is from genome assembly GCA_030737815.1 of Allium fistulosum. Classification (NCBI taxonomy): domain Eukaryota; kingdom Viridiplantae; phylum Streptophyta; class Magnoliopsida; order Asparagales; family Amaryllidaceae; genus Allium; species Allium fistulosum. Next base: position 9,290,332 of record JASFAW010000015.1, read on the forward strand.
TCGAGCTCAAGTTCGAAAATAATTCGATTTCCATAAATTCAATTTTTTCACTTCTTTAAATCAAAATCATTTAAATAATTTCAAATAAAAATTCTGACATCATTTAATTTAACCAATCCGGTGTCCGTATATAATTTTATATCCTATAGTCAAGTGATCAGTTATTCCAATTTAATATCAGAGATGGATATATATCATTTCAATCCAAATAAATGTCATAGGTATATATCATTTCAACCTATTTCTTAATTTATTCAAAATAATTCAATTAATAGTTTTGTATACTGTCAAATAATATACAGGATGATAACATGATACATTAAAATATGTAGACATCCAAATCATCTAAAATATCAATCAGTAGCATCCATCACAATCAACGTCCAAATCAGTCAAAATATCATAACAATTTACCAGTTATCAATAATCGGGAATTTAACTAGCAATTTTATTTCCATTTCAAATTTGAACTGTCAATTCAAATTCCTATCATTTTAATTCATATCAATTTAAATTGTAAGTTAAGTTTACCAAACAACAGTCAACAAAATTTAATTACTTCATGATGTCAATTTAACTAATGTAACAATTATTTTAGTCAATCTTGAGCGTATAAAACACTCACCTTTTATTTGAAATGAAAATATTTCAGCTTCAAATAAATTTCAATTTCACTCCACGCCAAAGCCTTCGTCGATACGATTCCAACGTGATTAGTTTCGTCCGAAACAGACCTCATACACAAAAGATATACGATAATTAATATAATGATTAATTAAAACTTAATTATCAAATTAAATAATAAAAAAACAACCCTACAACAGCTCGTTCACGCGATGCTCCCATTGGCTCCTTCTGCACCAGCGATCACACAATTCCTTTTTTTTATATATACACGTGCGCGCTCAGCACCACGCTGCCTGCCGCGGTGGCCGCCTTCCCCCTACCGTGCGCCGCGCTAGTGCAGCTAAGCCACACCATCGTGCACGTGCGTCAACGATTCCAGCAGTGAAACCCAAACCCTAAATCGACACGAGCGCGCCTCCCTCAACAACCTCCAGCGCTCCATCGTGATTTCGGCCTTTTTTTTATCGTTCGAACTGTTGATATGAATTGAAATGTGAGAAAGATAGGGAGGGTACGAGGGAGACACATTTTCGGCCATATGCGTATGAATGGTCGAGGGTGAAAATAAAATATATTATTATAATAAGGAAAATATCTAACTCGATTGGCTCGCGAAATTCCGAACTCCAAACAAAGCGTGCCGCCTAACATTCCTAATGTTTTACCCCCTTTCGGAACACAATGGAACTAGTCTCGAGGCTTAATTCGATCGAATCCAGAAGATAGAAATTTCAAACTCAATTTATTTTAATTAAATTTTAAAATTAAATTTTACGCGTTTCAAGCTCGCACGGCCAAACGACAAGTCCGATCGCTAAGAAACCGAAATCCTATAGTAATTCACTATTACGGATCCGATGAAATTAGTTTCGTCGAAATCCGAGACAGTGGCCAAAATGACTATTTTTACATGTTAATTAAAATAAGAAATCTCCAAAATTTAATTTAATCACTTTAAATTCAATTTTAAAAGTTAACAATCTTCATTCATATTTAAACAAAATTTAAATCAACTTTCGATACCATTTTCATTCATATTAAATTCAGAATTCCATTATTCAAATAATTTCCAATATTAAATTTAAACAATTTAATTATTCAATAAATCACTATAATTGAAATATAAGTCATTTAACTTATAAAATTTACTTTAAAACAAATTCAAATAATAAAACAACTATTTTCATTTCATAGTAATTCAACATTATTATTCAATTCAAGTTATTGATAACAACACATTAAATACATAGAATTTCATTTCAGTACTTGTTATCGTCAAAATCTTCAAAATTAGTTATTCCAAAATTTTATTAAAGTTCATATTCAATAACTACACTAATAATTCATTAAATTTTTATTTCTATCCATTTTTATCCAATAATTACATTAAATTTAATAATATAAAATAGCTAAAAATATGGGTCGTTACATTTAAAGACTGTAATTCAACTAGCACTTCCTTTATATGTGAATCTTTACAAACATACCGCAACAATAAAATTACCATATGACCAATTGATTCATGAGCTGTACATTATGTAGTCGGTTATGAATATGAGACTAGTAGCAAGGAAGTATATACTAAAAGAACCTTGTGTTGCAAATGCAACAAAAATAATGACGTGACCTTTTAGTACAATAAATGGTGCTATTGCTAGCTATAGAGATATTATTCGAAACTAGAAGCATTTACTTGCCGTCTTTTGATATGTGTTCATAACTACAATATTACGTTTTATCATTTGCACCAAATTCAACTTAAAATCGTATTTCATAAAAGACTTCCCCATGATGGATACAACTAGAGTGTGTGAGCATGTATATTGAAACTCGTATGGGAGGTCAATGGGTTTTTCTTTACCACTTGCATGGAAATTCTTATTATTTTCCAATATTCTCGTACAACATCTTGAATTCTTGGAAAATAATAATCTACTAACGTTATGCTAACGATCACGCTGTCCTATACAGGAAAAGGGTTGCGAGAGAATATTTGAAAAATAGGTAAATATACAATGATAATAATATGTCTAGATTTAGTGATGTCTCTCTATCTATATTTTATTAAATAAAATATCGTTATTGCAATCTAAATACGAAAGCAGCTAATTGAAAAGAAGTAAGAGAAAACCTTATTACAACTATGAAGATGGGGATAGCAAGTTCAGCCACATACAAATTCTACAGCAACACACCTTCTTTTCCTACAACAAATTCTGCCTCTTTTTGCCTAAACCTAAGTTCGAGATTCACAATATGTGATTCTTATGCTCTTTCTTGCTGCATAAGTACATATTTGAACTTGATTATATTTAGTGAATCAGAATATATCCAGCAAGTGGATGTTCTAAAGAAGAAACTACATAACCTATCCATAGAGCCAATGAAGGATCATATGTGTGGATGGTGTCATCCGTTAATGAAAAAGCATAACTAATGATATTGATAATTAAGGTCTGGATATCTATATTCATGGATGGTAAGATGCATCAAATAGCTATATTAGGTAAATCAATCGCTGCTTGTATCTATGCTCTATGTAGATCCCTATTTGGGCATATTCTTATACGTGCATTTGAAGAAGACTCGAATTTTCTTTTCTTATTCCTCCATTCACTGCAAGTTGATTGTATACATGTTCATATGTAATTTTGTGGTGTTCTAATATGTTAAACTCAATAAGTTATGGAGAGTAACCCGAAGTTCATTCAAGAGCCACATTTTTCAGTTATAAAAATAACATAGTTTGTCGTTTTATGGTCTTGTCAATTAAAATGGTATATATATATATAAAGATTGAGGTTCGACAAAATCTCTTGAATTCAAAATTAAATTTAACAATAGCAACCTGATGTCCTCCCCATAATCATCCTCCTTACAGTCACTCATACTCGTCGCACCATCCCTTCCCCCACTGTCGTTGCTTCCCTTCATCACGCCATTGATCTATCCCATACCCCTCTCATCCACGCTACCCCCAAGCCTCCTTCTGCAGCTTCTAGTGTCTGCCTATGGCCCTACACATCCTCAGAACCTTAGCTTTGCCCTTCACCCTATGATTATGGAAGCTTCATTGTGCAACTCAACAGCCAAACCTTCCTATGCAAACATGGTTAAATCAAATTTGGCTCCTCGAGTGAAGATTAGGAAGTCTCAACCTACCTTTACCAGCTTTTAGGAATTCATTTTAATGAAAGAGTGGTTCTCAAAATGAGAAGATCACTCGTTATTTGATTAACATAATAAATAACAACAATCATCAACACATCTGATATGCGATGATAAAATGATGTATGTATAATCATACAAAGTGTGTAATCATCCCATAGATGATCAGACATAATCAAAAAATAATGCAAAGAGTATGTAAGGCAAGACTTATAAATGTGCATAACCAAAACTACTATATTAAAGATATTATGTAGCAAAATGTTGTAGGCAATGACCATCAAACGAGAGCAGTAGGTGCAGCAAGCAAGATAACATGGACATGAATATTGCTTTATGCATCACGTGGGCAATGAAAGTGCAACAAAATGCTATGCATAGAAAGCTAGAGAGAAAGTGTAGCTTTAAAATGAAGCTTATGCGACATGATGGACATGGGCAACTTTGAGAGTCCAAGAATGAAAGGAGCATGGCTTCTACAAAGAATAGGTTACTTTGAAAAGAAACATGTACAAACGCGAGCACAAAAGAAAAGGGACAGTTACCTGGTGAAGCAGCAATTCGGGGTAGGAATGGAGTTGCATTGCTAATTGTATAGACGAAGAAAGGTATAGCAACTTGAGAGGCTGCTGTTCCAAATACAACCATAGTACGGAAAAATTGACTGAAGCTGAATGATGCTAGGATAGAGGATGCTGTAGGTATTGGTGAGAAAGGAAAACGTAGAAGCAACAAGAGGTGACATTGACTACATTGACTTAAACAAGCAAGTGAGGTAGTAATCAATAGAGGCAACAATGCTTCTATGCATGAATGAGGGAAGATGCAATGTATGATATTGTGACAGTACCGTGGATATATCCCATGAGGCATGCTGGTCAACATGGTGGATATGCATTGGAAATGAAGGTGTGCATGCCGATGAACCGAAGATTATGCACCTAGCTGAGCGTGAAGAAATGCAAGATGAGAACTGCTAATCGCTCGGATGGTTCCGAAGAAGAAGAAGAGGGGGGTTGTTCGTGATACAATTTAAATACGATCTCTGGTTTGAGTGTCTTCTACATGCACCTATCCAAAGTGAAACATGCAAGACAATAAAATATAAAATAGAAGTAGAATTTCTATACGAATTGTTAAATAATCATTGATTTCTTTCTGATCACAAAACTCAACAAGTTGTGGAATAAATTAAGTCCAAGATTTTCCTAAATAAAAGCGTGAAGTTAATCTAAAACCGTTCCAATATTTGTAAGAGGAAGGAATGTTAGTGCTAATTTTGATGTTGAATATATCCAATAAACTACTAATTATATATTGAGAAAAACCGCATTTAAAGAGCATATGATTAGTGATGTTGGGAGATATATTTCAAAAATAGAATAGGTTTTATTAAAGATGATAGTTAATTTTTTATTTAGTGTAGTAGTAATATTTAATTTATCATGTAGAACAATCCACATGCGAACTTTGACTTTAGGAGGTGCATCGATTTTACAAATGGCTTTGAAGTAATTTAGAGTTGTCGTACCTTGGAAGATAAAAAATTTATACATGGATTTTGATATGTATCTTTCCTTTTTATCCCAACACCGGACTAGTTGATCATCTGAATTAATATGTTCTATAATGTTAATAAGCCTTTGAAATTGAGTAAACAAATCCCCTACAAGATTTTAACTAAGAGAGATATTCCTATTTAAAACTTCATGGGGTTAGAAAATATCCTTTAAAAGATCATTTTTGTTGTTAGAGGTAAGAAATAGCTCAAGAAAATCGTGTTTTAAGTAGTTCGAAGTACCCCAATGTTCATTCCAAAAGAATGTTATATTTCCATAGTGTAATAAATTTAAGACCCATCTTGAATATTTGAAATAGAGAAGAAATTTAAGACCCATCTTGAATATTTGAAATAGAGAAGAAATATTTTTCCAAAAGAATGATAATATGTGGTTATTGGTTTATATAATTTTTAGAGCCGTTATAGTAGTAGTTGCTAATTATATGTTTCCATGTTGTTGTGTCATCTAGATATTTCCATATCCATTTACGTAGAAAGGAGGTGTTTAGGGATTTTAAATTTATAATACCTAGTCTACCTTGAATTTTAGGTATACACACCATATCCCAGTTAATAAGGATATTTAAAGTATATCATTCCATACCCTCTCTCTATAAGAAGTTCCTTCTTATGTTATCGATCTTGTTACTCACCCAATTAGGGAATCTGTAATATGACATCCAATAAATTGGTATTGTAGAGAGAACAAAATTGACGAGGATCGCTCTTCCCGCTCGTGAAAGACAATTGGCTATCCAAGAAGGTAATCTTCTGCTTACTTTATCAATAATAGTATTCCAGTCTTTCCTGTTAGGTTTTGTCTGTCCGACTGGTATGCCCAAAGAGTTAATAGGAAAATCCATAGTTTTACAGTTTAAGGTGTTGGCCACCTCGGTAGTAATGTTTGCAAAGTCATTTAATATCAACATCGAGCTTTTGTGGAAGTAATCTTAAGACCCAAAAGCAGTTCGAAGTTATATAAGACTAGCTTAAGAGACATAATGTGATGGGGAAGATGGGAACGTAAAAGAAGAGTGTTATCCACTTACTGGAGATAATAAACTCCATTGGAAGTGGTATCTCTTCCGATGTTTGTTAAGATGTTATTTTTTAGTGATAATTTAATAATTTTGTTGAGTACGTCTGCTACTAATTTAAATGAGAGGGGTAAAAATGGGTCATCTTATTGAAGCCCTCATTTAGATTATATTTTATTACCCTTAATTCCATTTACAGAGATGGATGACACATTGGACTTCGGGATTAAGTCGATCCATGAGATCTACTTTTCAGTGAATCTACTTGATCCCAATGTGTCTAACAATATCCTCGGTCTGTCGAGTCAAAAGTCTTGGCAAAGTCAAGTTCAAGGAGGGAACATGTGATATTCTCCTTGTGACAATAGTTAATAAATTCTTTAGCGGTAGCTACACCATTTATAATATATCTACCCTGAATGAAAGTTGTTATCCCCATAATCGACTTCAAAGACAAAAATATGATGCCACACTTCAAAGTTGAAGTAGTGTTGTGCTTTATCCATCTGAGTCAATGCTGCTTGTGAGCGAAGACACACAATTGATGAAGCTATTTTCTTTGAGGTTGACTTCCATCCAAATTGCACCACCTCGACGCCACACGTCATAACCTATGCCCCTTATTGTCGATGCCGCCAATAATCTATGACAACATCGCCACTCATGTAGTACCACATATCAAAAAAGTAAAGATTGATAATGGGCCTAATCAATGTCGCCACCTATCATCGTCAGTTATCGTTGATACAACATGCAGTCAATACCAATAAGTAATGGTAACAAAGCTTATCAATGATGTTGCCAACGATTAGCAAAACATCTCATCTTTCATGTCACACATTTCATCGACATTCAAAAGGACGCCGCCTGTTCATGCATGCAATGTTGATGACAAACATCTTCAACATCCACAGAGGCTATTGACATCGCCTATCATCAATAATATACTTCATCAACGTCGCGCTTCTCTCATATGGCACTCAATTGAAGTTGCTTCTTCTCCAATATCGACTTTATCCCAAGTTGCCGCTCTCAAATGGTGAGTCTCAAGTAATGTTGTATTAATTGGAGCCGCACTTCAACAATACATGGGGAGTATCACTACATGATGATCGTCGAAGTCAAGCATGTCGACACAAAGAGTGCCGAAGCCCAGAGCGTCGAAGCTAGCTACAAGGCCAAATTTCTACCTTTATAAATACGGGCATAGGGACTTAGAAGTGGCCTGTAACAATCTGGAATTTCACCGCTTTGATTTGCAAATAATTAATTTTAGATATTCAAATAATGGATTTTATAATTAAAATAAAACTATTTTAAATAACTAATTATGGTAAAATAGTTTTCAAAATCTATTTACAAAAATATTTAGTTTGAAGAAAAATCGAAAATATGACCAGAATTCGTTTTTCGCCTTTTTGTTGACTAAAAGTTGTTAGAAACATTGTGTACACTATTGTATAATTATATACACATATTTATAAATAACATAAGTTTGGATTAGGATATATTTTTGTTTATATATACACTTAAGCATATATAATGTGGATGATAAGCCATTTTATGAAAATATAAATAGATGAAAAAGTAAATATCATGTTATATGAAGTACACATGAGTCATTAATGAATGTTGGTTCAAAGCAAGGAAGGGGGGACAAGGTTTAGGCATGTGGAAACATGGAGGAGGCAAGCATGGTTCGGTGGCAACTAATTAGTGGAGGTTATGTACTTATGGTTGATTTGGTAATTTACTAAATCCTCCTTACATGTATACAAAACTCTAAATCTTATTCTCATTTTTCCATTCATTCTCACTTCAAAAAAAATTACTCCCAAAACGCTTGAAAGCTTCCATGGCTTTCTAAGGTCCAAATTTTTTAAAATTCCTTAGTTTCTCCACTTTTAAATTCTTAGAAACTTGTTTAAAAATTCACCCTTCCATTTATACACCTCTACTTCTCCAAAGTAAGCCCAAACCCACCTTTTTCAAGCATGGCCAAATGTATTGCCTCCTTGCCCGAACCATTTTGCTTGCTTAAGCCTACAAAAAATTTCATTTTTCCTAAGGCAAATCTAGGATCTAGGTCGTTTTGCAAAGTAGTGGAAGTTAGAGTTAAAGTTGGATAGCTTTTGGTGCAAAGAACTAACTCCTTTATTTAAATTCCTAATTTTAAATTATGATGTGTACTTTGATGTAAATTTATTGCTTGTTTGGTTGATAAATATGATACTTGTTGTGATGAAATGAATGTTGATTTGTATGTGTAATATGTGGTTGGATGTCACTACGCCATAGATGACCTTCTGCAACACAAAAAAAATGTTGGCTCAGGCCCGAAAAATGTTGCCATAGGTCTATGGCAACACTTAAGGTGATGCAATTTTTTCCGTTGCCTTAGACCTCAAAGGCAACATTTTGACTATCTAAGGCAACATAAGTAATATTGTTGCAATAGAATCCTATTTGGGTCTATGGCAACACCCATAGGTATCTGTAGCAACATTCCAAAATGTTGCTATAGATATTAACTTTCTGAATTTGTGGGGCCCACAATGTAGAGCATATTTGATTTTTTAATAAAAATAAATATTTATTTAATAAAATGCTATCGCACAGAATTTGATATTTAAACAGTAATTTATTTAAATAAATATTTTATTTCAACATTTGAAATAGTACAAATTCGTGACTCCACTATTTTACAATTCAATGATATATAACACTGATATTCACATATACAGATATTCCTCACTACATCACTCAGTTCACTCATTACATATAAAGTTTCAATTTATACAGACACCGACACTGACAAATATATGACGAGCCGAGTGCCGAGCCGAAGGCGAGCCGAGTAGCGGGTCCGGGCGCAGCGCCGACGGGGGTCCAGGGCACCGCAGTCCCGACGGGGGTCGAACAAGTGGGCACCGCCCGATTCATCCGATTTCGGAAGATCGAGCCTTCTTTGAAACGACATAAAATGATGCACAAATGAAGACTGAACTTAGCAAACCCGCAAACCCCATCCTCAACAATTTCATCACCGATCGGAACTACTGCCCATCTACCACTTACCTGAAACACTGACCATCTACCAAACACTGACCACACTCCCAACCTCTTTCACAAAACATCCACTCACTGCCTCATCAAATTACATCATCAACAACACCGCCTGGAAGCAGCATCGGCATACCATCCTCCATCACCGACAATCACCGCCTCATCCAAACCACAGTTCACTCATCCAAATCTCTACTTGGACTCCATTATTAGCATTTTCCATCTTAAGTTTAAGTTCATCAAGCAATTTTTGCAGTATGCCATTTCTATAATCTGTACACTTTCTCATCTTTTTTTGCACTCCTTGAAAATCAATTCTTCCTAAGAACGGTATGAAATCTCCAAGATTGTATGCTCCTGCAAATTTGAACACCTCCTCGATTGACTTTTGCAACTCTTTCATGGCTTCTTCTGAATCATCCGACCTTTTTCCAGCCATCATTCTTAGCAAATTGTTCAGTGAAAACTGAAATAAACTTGCTTTTAGCTCTACCTTGGTAAAAGACCTGAAACCATGATAAATAAAAATTGACATTTCATCGAACAGGTTGCGTGTTAATAAGTAATACATTACCCTTCTGAATTGGAATCACGAGAAAGCTTCTGAATGAGCTCACGAACTTCGGCAGCACAAACCTCTACACTGCCACCATCCACTCCCCAAACTGCTGCAACTTACATCCCCTACAGCCCTTAACCTATGCCAAAACACTCACCAAACCTCATTACCAACCCGCTGCCGCTGCCACTGCCAACTAAAATCTCACAGTTCCAAATCTTCACCTAAACCCACACATACCTCTAAACCACCAGCCTCCATCCTCTAATTGCCTCACCAACAAACTATTTCAGTTGCCAAATTCGACTTCAGGTTGCCAAATCGCCTAATCGCCTAATCACCTAATCACAATCGCTGGTTACCCATTCCGACAACCCAAACAGACATTTCCAGATCTCAGCAACAAAGCAAACGGCGCTCGACATGTAGGCAAACAGCAGCGAAATTGGAGGTGAGAACGAAATGGGAATGAAGCTTGTCTGAGATCACTACCAAACTTTGAAAAAAGGACGAGATTTTGTTTTTGGAAGAAAAAAAAAGAAACGAAAATATTATTTGGAAATTAGGGATTTGGAAATTGGGGGTGAGAACGAAAATGATATGAAAAGTAAAGCGGGAAAACGAAAATTTGGGGCAAATTGTAGCGGTGATCCAGTTTAACAATCAGATTAAATGTAGACCGTTGGATCGTATTCACGCGGATTGCTAATTTTATTAATTTTTTAATTTGAATACATCTATAGCAACACTATATAAAAATGTTGCATCGTGTTACACTTGTTTAGTTAGAGCAACACATTTTTATGGCTAAGGTAACACCATAAATACAACGTTGCAGTAGGACCAAAATTTTATATCTATCGCAACATTTTAGCTGGCAACACCTTGCAAAAATGTTGCAGAAGGTCATCTATGGTGTAGTGATAGATTTGGAAATGGAAGTTAAAGTTAAAAGTTAATAAGTGGAAGTTAGGTTCTTTACTAACTGTATGTTGTGATGGCATGTGTGTAAGTTGTGTTTATGCATACGATGATATATGTTAAAGGAAAGTTAGTATGTTGGAGTTGTTAGTTCGTGACATTGATGTCCTTGGTTTAAAAACTTGTTTTATAACTTGACTTTCTTGAAATGTTTTTGTAAAATTTCAAAACCCTTACCTTTGTTTTCAAAACTATATTCAAAGTTTATAAAAGTAGTTAAAGTACAAAAGTTAAGAATTTTGAAGTTATTTGGTATAAAAGTCAAGTTTTAAAATTTCGGGTCATATAGCGATAGTCGCAATGGGTGTAGTTAATAAAAACGAACTCTTTTTGAAATCTAAAGTGTTTTCACTTAAGTTTCTTTCTAAAAAGTGTCCTCAAAAAATTATAAATAATAAAAAGTAATTATTTATTTAATTATTTATTTATTATTTAATTAATTAAGTAAGGTAATCAGTACTTAATCATTAGGTACTAAACAAAATTTGTACTTAATTATAAATTAAGTTAACTATAATTAATTAATTAATAAAAGGTTGATTATTATTTAATTAATTATTTAAGGGTTAATTAAGGATTAATTATTATTTAATTATTAATTGAGATTAATTAATATTTAATTATTTATTTAAAGATTAATTATTATTTAATTATTTATTTAATTATTTATTTAAAGGATAATAATTAATTATTTATTTAGTTAATAGTTAATTATCATTTAATTATTAATTACAGGTTTAATTATTTTTAAAATAAAGAGTTTAAATTTTATTTAAATATTCAAATAAAAGTTTTAAAGTTTTAACTACTTTATTTCTAAAGAACGATTTAGTTTTTAAAGCAACTCTCTTTTAAAGGATGTTTAAATCCAAGGGATTTCTTTGTCGATTATCCTTAAGTAACCCTAAATAAATATGAAACCCAATGACATTTGTTTAGCAGAATAAATCATCGTTCTGCGATAATTCACCTAATAGATTATGTTTGACATCTATTAAGCAGAATAAAATCTCAGTTCTGATATATTGGTAACTTGGACATTTACCTATATGATGGTTGATTGTTACTTGTTGATTCATTTTACATATCTGCTTGTTATGTAAATACCCATGTTGTAACTTGGAATGATAAACTTAACTAAACGAGAACCATTGTGGTCACTAAGTCTCTTTCTGATTTTGAGAAATCAATCATTTAATTTTTTTTGTGATAATGGTTTTAAAGTTAATTATTATATTATTTAAAGGGTTTTAAGTTAAGTTATTACTTATTCATAATGTTCAAAGTTATTACTCTTTTAAATACGAGTATATATGCATGCGCAGTTGGGCTGCATTTAATCACAATGTGTATGCATATGTAGTTGCACTTGTGGAAGTAGATTTGACAGTACCATTGCTAGCATACACTGAACCTAATGCAGTGCCCGAGAAGACAGAAACAACAAGAAAAGTCATAGAACCAAAAATTTTATAATACTAAAGTTTTACCATTCATTTCTTTTGTTTTGGTTTATTTTATACTACTGGAAATGGAAATAATACTTGTACTTATACATGCATATGCTTTTTTAGCTGATGTAGGCTGTGAGCAAAAATGTATCTAAATACATCATCACTATACAACATGGCTTCATCTCTTCTATTAACAGCGAGAATTCAATAAATAAGATTTCCACCGTGGATTTTTTGAAATTTCAAATTTAAAAGGCGATTCTGATATATGACCATGTTTATATTTTGAAATTTGAAAGGTAGCTTCCAACAAATTATTATTATGGCCAATTTGGGATGCATCACTTAAAGATCCCATCAAAGTTGGTGGCAGTTTTTATGATTGCAAATGTCTATGAAAGATCCAAGTGGTAATTTCTGAAGCAACGAAACTGTTCGTGACCTAATCTGACGTTGTTTTCATCAGTATTTCTAAATGTATTTTTAGGTCAGTAAATGGTCAGATACGGATTCGGATAGTGCCATATCTGTGTCCGTATCCTAAATCATTTTCGGATATTGGATATCCGTATCCGCGGATGTGACGGATGTTGGATATTCTTCGACTAATTCATAATTCATAAATCTGAACAAATATATAGAAAATTTTATTCATTATAAATCCATTTCAGTACCAAAAATATAAAATATATAAGTATGCTAAGAAATATAATTTTGAGTAGCAAATTTTGAATTTTATACACATATTAATTTTTTTACCTAGATAAAATAGTAAATGACAATCATTTTATGTACTAAAATATACAAAAAAATAACTATAATGTTGATAAACACCGGACAGAATTATCGGATGGGGATATGATCATATCCGCATCTGTATCTATTATTTGGATATCGAATAATCTTTCGTATTTCAGATACGGATACTGACGGATTTCGGTTTTTTCGGATACTCATCGACAACCATACATCTAACATTGTTTACCGGGTAAAAAACTCACGTAAACAAATACAGGTAAAAAGAAGTGCAAGATTCAGTAAAGTATACAGACAACCCGATGATTAAAAGATCCTAACATTATCATATTAAAATCAAATAAAGGAGATCAAAATAAAAAGAAAAGCTTATAAAGAATCCATTGATTTTGCTAATAGGGAGCCTTTATATTTTGATTGAAGAAGTTATGAAAGTAGAGTGAAGAGAAACAAAACAACGTAATTATGTAAAAATAATAGTAAATCTTATTCTTGATTTTTATTGTATATGATCGATCCACATTAAAAAATCTCATGTGATTTTTATTGTATTTTTTTTTCCAATTGTAAGTCTTAATCTTGATCGCAGTCAGCATTTCATGATCTTAACTAATATGTTACATTTCCTAGTCAATTAAAGCACCTGAATAGTTTTTTGAACATAGCATCGCTAAACTTGTATCATAAACCATATGCATCTTTCAGGTGTTTGTGGCAAATATATGACAGCAAACGATTATATTCTATATTAACAATAAAATAGAGACCTTTTATATTCAAGAGAGTAATAAAAGAAATTAATCAAAATCACAAAGTTTTACAAGCAAGCATTTGTATAAAGTTCCATAGAATACTGAATGACGATATACAGCATCACTGATGAAGCATCTAACATTGCCACATAGACACTGTTGGAGTTCATAATAATTTGATTTAAGATTCCACTCATTTCATGACTTGACTCGCTGGTCGATGTTTCCATGTTTGAAATATATTCTTTAAAAATCCATCAAATTCTCAAACTCCTATTGCTTGTCTAAGTTCTTGCGTATAACCAACATTCGACCTGTATATTTCATATACTTCATTCAACAAACCATTATTGATCATGCAATTTACACATAATTCCATTGAATAATTTAAAAGTACAATAGTTCATAAAAAACATCTAAACCAAATATATTGTCAAACACACTTGATCTACATGCGTACACATTGAATAATGTCATCTGTAAAACAAATACAATTAATTAGATGAATTACCAATTAGGTGCATATGTTTATTTTTGAAGTAAGAAGATGAGTATATAAATATATATATTTACACACACAAAAAACACCATATGCTTTTGTTTTCAAGTAAGTTAAAAAAATATCACACCTATCTTTTAAAGATCATATATAACTGGCAAGACTTTATATGGTGAAATTTCATTTATCTTATATTGCTTCAAGTTAACTGAGAAAATAAAAGAAAATAAATCAATCAACATCCATCAATTATTACAACGGCACATACCTACTGTAAAACCATAGGAACTAAGCAACTTCTCTTCTTTTGGGTAGATCTACCAACGTTGATGTCCCATAACTAACTACAATAAAAATAATACATTATTATTAAACCTCAAAACAATACATTATTGTTGTTGTTGGTATTATCAATGTTATGTTTTCTCTGATATGCTTTAAAAAATCATCAATAAAACATAACCAACTACTATCAAAAAAGTTCTTATTAATAAACTGAGAAACATCATGTGGTAACTTTTGTATATTGTAGTAAGCATAAAAAGCTTATTCGATAGAACTAACCTGCAGATCCAAAATGTCTGAACACTTTTGCTCAATTAAATCTACTACTGCAGTGGCAATCTTTTTACTATTATATAATCAAGATTGCAAGACATATGGTACATATCTAGACCATAGAACACCATCCTCCAGAAACCTCTCATAAACACGCTTCTTATATAATTGGCCCTGAACGCCACCATATGTAACATGTCGGAGTTGTAAGCATGGAATATGCTTAGGTTTCTGCAATAAGAAAGCATTGCTACATAGAAATCATTAAATAAAACATCATTAAGTAGTGCATAACTTTTGCTAAGATGCTTTTGATAGGGATACCTAACTTGGTTGCATAAGAACTAAATGGATAAAGGCGAAATGCTAGTTCAATCAATATCCAAAGAAATATGTCACATGTATACAACTATTACTTTTAGAAACGCATACCTTCTAGAATAAGAAATTTAAATAGTTTATGCCTTCATTTTGCAATGTATCCCATTTAAACTTAAAATGAATAACAACCATATTAAAAGCTTTAATGAGTATTGATATTTTTACCTAGAAAGAGGTGACATCTTTAATTCACTATAAGTTAATTATTAACCATTTATCCATAAGGGAAGTTTCTACAGTCGTGTAGTTTTTTTAAAAAGCAAATAATAAATAGCAAATGTAAAATAACATACAATAAACTACATGTAAGTGATACATAAAACAACTAATATGATATTGCAAATTAGGAGCAACATCTTCTTTCAGGACATGATATGGATTCACTGATAAAGGTTTATAATATTGTGATGCTTTAATGGATTCAGTGATACTTGAAAATCTGCATTTTTGGTATATTTATTGGTTCATTCATGACAGCGTTGGTACTATGGATATGTAAAGTTTAAAAAAATTTATATGCAAACTAAACTTATAAATTTGAATTTTCCAACTAATATATGAGCACAAACTCATTTTCTTATAGTTTAGGACTTAGTCAATGTTGTATGTACTTCATGATAAATTACTTTGCAATGTGATGTAAAGATGGGTGAGTCTCTTATATGGTTATGACAGTTGTGGAGTGGTAGTGATGTGCACCATCATTCTTGGTTATATCCATATGTAATAGTTAACGTTTCAAACAATTCAATCAAATAACTTTTGGATTCGTGGGAAACGAACTATTATTATCATTTTCAAGCATATAAAGTAAAATGGACAAAACATACCTTCCATGAAAAGAACTATTATTGTCATCGTTCAAAAAAAAGGGTGAACGAATATCAAACCAATAAGGTTTTTTATATTATTGTAATTGAAAGTAAACTGATTCCAATTCATCAGAAAATGTTTTATCTTTATCTTGACACAAAAAAGACCTCAAAACTTGATTGACGATTAAAATCCAGGAGCAGAAACAATTTAACCAAGATAAATAAATGCAACTGAACCTGCAAATGTATATTTCCATTCAATTTGAAAAAAATACTATATTAGTGTAACTACTTAATTCATTTCTTCACAAAACCAATAGCTATACATTATCATTCAGACTGTTTTAACCACCTATTCAATATAATTATATGGTTAGTCAATAGTTGATAGCCGAAGTTTTAGACCTAACCTGGTCAATAGTAGATCAGAAACCGCAGGATAACGGACTAATGTTGGTTAACAGTGGATCGGTTGATAATCGTCAGATCTGGAAATTGAGTTGGAGATGAAGCCATGGTCAATGGTCGGTAGTCGAAGTTGGAGACATTAGATCTGGAGTCGCACTGAAGCCACCCTAGTTTCCATTGGTAGGAGACGAAATTGATTTATGTCGTTTTGTTTTGTAGTGATGGAGGAATGAGAATAAGGGATTTTTTGGTTTTGTGAAGACGGATCAAGTGATAGACGAAGTGAAAAATGTGCGAAGGGTATTATGGGAAGTTCAAAAAGACGTGGTTGATTTCATATTCGTTGAATTATCATTATTAATAGTAGAGATGATATTTGAAGGATAATTATGCAATTATCTTATTAAAGGTATTTGAAGTAATTTAGTACCTTTTAAATAATTTTTTAAAGTCATTATTTTGTTAATGTGGTTTAAATATAAATTTAATAAAGGACGTTTTGAATAACAACTTGTTTATTTAAAGGTGTTTTAAATAATTGCTTTGTTTATCAAAGGAACTTTATCGATTAAGACTTATTAAAGCAGTTTAGTTTTAAATAAGGAAATTTATGAAATTTGTTTATAAATTGAAATGAGATTTTCAAATTTGGAAAGAAATTTTATAAATGGTTTTGGATATTTATAAAGGAGTATTATAAATAAACTTGGAGATTTATAAAGAGTTTTCATAAATGGATTTGGAATTTTAGTACAAGAGATTTCATAAATGAAAGAGATTTATTTAAAATGGATTTATAGAAGAAGTTTATAAAATAACTTGAGATTTGATTTCCTTAAACTAACCTTCTTAATTATGGTGGTATGGGACATTCGTTCCACACTTAACACTGAAGAAATATGGTTTAGGGTTACCTTATCTCCGTTTCTTTTTAAATAACTTTTGTTTGATCATTTTATATGATTTTGAAATAAGAAACCTTTCACAATGTTTTGTGATTATACTTATGCCAGTGAGATATGTATACGAATATTTTGATAAATAATTTGGAAAGAGATTTAGATAAATGAAAGATTTATTTTGAGGCTTAGTGGTTGCTATGGAAATATTAAATCTCTGGATTGTTGTTTGATTGTGTATTTGTTAGTTAAATAATCGACTATCAAATCTTGGCCAGTTTTAACTTAGGAAGTAAATAAGAGCTTCACGTGTTCATACACTTTGAGTTCCTCGGAAGAACTCATTCGGATGAAACATCTTTATCTTTAAGGGATATATTAGGGATCCCCTTGGGACTCTGGTGTAGTCCACTTACTTCTAAAAAACCGAGATTTAGTCAACTAGAAATTATCGATTGTTGGTTCGGAGAGACCGGGATTAGATATGTTATCCGAAAACCACTTCGAACCAACATGAGCGTTTGAATGGTAGACATCTTGATGGTGATAGTTTCGAAGACGGAGTTCTTTGTAGTACAAGGGCTACTTGCTACTCCTGAGGGTGATTCCAAAATGGATGTGGTGGAAGTAGTGCCTTCGCTTTCGTTCAAACCTAGAGCGAACTTGTATGGATGAATGCTGGTATTGCATTGCTGCCTGGAGGGCAGTGTTAGCATTCCAAGTAGGTTTTACTAAGATAAAAGGTAAAAGCATTGCCTCAAGCCTTACAACCCGGGAAATGAATAAAAGAGGATAAATGTGGCATGGCTATGCGGGTCACATCCATTAGGGTGTGTCATCACCTTTCTAGATCATTATATTATGGATTTGGCTGTGCATGAGAGCTCTCGATTAAGGTTGGAAAGAAAACGAGGTGATGAAATATTCGGAACTATCCAGTAAGGGTTAGGCCAGTCTTGTGTTAGTCGAGGGGCAATTGTGTTTGTAGCCTTTGGTACATTTTACCTAGAGATGTACTGTACGGAAGGCAGTCCCTTACCTTGCTATTGTTGGAATCCATTCTCTAATAAGCGCCATGCGGACTTGGTTGTATACCTATTATGATGGAATTTAATTAATTTAACAATTTCGACTATTATTCAATATTTATTTTAAACTCTAGACACTAGGATAATATCAGAAGATTTCCTATGAAATGTTTTGGTTACCGTAAGATAAAAACCCGTCCATGTTTATGTGCTGCGTGGTCTTACGAGATACCTTTATTTTGAAAAGTTTTAATAACATTAAAATTTATTTGAGGTGTGTTTCTCATGCTAGTTTACCAGACTTATTCGGATGTTATTTTCTTATAATGCACGACTCTACCCGAGCATATTTTTCAGATCTAGCTGGATGCTTTGGAGCATTCAGGAGATGACCTGGATTCTCAAAGACGTATTCACGTACCTTATATTCTTCAGCTGTTCCGTTTTGTTTTGTTCTTGTCTGTATTTATCAACAATTGTAAAGACAGGCTGTTATAACTATCTAGGCTTATAATAGGTTAGTGTACTCTGATGTTGTATATAATAAAGATAATTTCTTTTTGTAAAGATCTTGGGTATATCATATTTTCTTGTCACGACGTGAGACTGTTTTTTCTTTCCTTTTCCCCAACAATCTGTCTTTCCGGCACTTGGATGGTGGGCAAGTGAATACCATGAATGTATTAGTATTGAATTCCGAGGATCTAAAAGGCAGGTTGTTACAAGGTCGAACATTCTCATCTCTACTCTTTCATTTTACACTTTGTAACCATTTGTAACCCTAAATGAATTTGGGGATTTAAAGCCTATTGTAGCACTCAAACCTTGTACACAAAAGGAATCGAATATCAAACAATTGCATAGAATATTTGCCTACTTAATTTTTAAATTATGAATTATACATTGACGTGAATATTGACTCGCATATTAACTTGGATATTGATTTGGACCATATATGTAACAACCCAAAATTTAAGCTATAATAATTAATAAACCAATTAATTAAATGATAAAATAACTTTGAGAAATTATCAGAATTGAGCCATGGGAGTTGTGCCATTGTGTCCATGGTAATTTTCTGGTCAATTTCCATATATAGAACGTTAGAATCCGAGCCAATATGAACAAGTTACGAATGAATCAAGAAATCGAAAAAAAATACATAGGGAGGTCGACCAGGAGGTCGACCAACCCCTTGCCTAGGTCGACCTAGCTAGAAGGGCGGTCGACCCCTAGGTCGACCCGCCTACGTTATTAAACGAAGAATTACATTCTTCGAGTACAGGCGATTTTAACAAGTCATTTTCGTTCCTTTGGCTCATCTGGTCTCTCCGTGCTTCCATCTGATTGCTCTATTCAACCTATTACGTGGTTGCATCATATTCAATTCCCAATCTAACGGTCTGAGATCCACTTCTACTTCTATAAATAAAACCCTAGGCCTAACATTTTTTCACATTCTAGATTTTCTCTGCTTGGGTTCACCTTTTTAGGAAGGACCCTAAAAGGAATAATTTTCCAAGGAGAGAATCTTATTAATAAAATTATTTTAGTACCCTCAAGTGGATCCGGGAAGACCAAAAGGGAAGAGCTTAGGACCACATGTGAGTGATTGTAATTATTTTAAACTTATCTAAGTAATTTAAAATAATAGGGTTTCCAATAGTTGTAGTTTTACTACGATTTTTGGAATAACCCTTTTATTAGTTTATTTATAGTTTTTAGAATTATTTTTAGTCTATTTCTTTAGCTATTCTTTTCAGCTAATTTTAGTTTATTTCTGTTAATTATACCTTTTCATTTATTTATAGTTTATTTATAGTATTTTAATTTATTTACTATTATTTATGCGTTATTTACATCTTTTCCTACACTTTGGATTTTCTTCTATTTTCAGTTCTCTTTTATTTCTCCTTCTTCTTCGCGTATGGATTAGAATAGATTAAACACAAATTTGGATTAAATTATAAGAATACTGAAACAACGGAAGATAAGATGTAAATTGTAAGGACTGTAATAAAAATGGAATTAAACTGAAATTGTGATGTAAATATCAGAATTAGACTAAATTAAAGAGATTGGCCCAGTTATAACTTAGAATTATAACTAAAAAGAGTAAAAGATTAAAGAAGCTTATTTTCACACTTAGACCTTGGGTTAAGAAATAAGCATGATTATAACGTAGGTTATAATAAGAAAACATAACAGAATCAGGCTTATTTTAAGACTTAGGATAAATTAATAAGCACAGATAGTAAGAATAATAACAAAGGCATATTTAAAATAATTTATCTAAGTTAATAAGCAAAGATGAAAGTAGGATCCGTACCGGCAGCATTCCCTTATGCTATTTAGGGTAGATAAGTGGTCAATAGTTAAAAGAAAAGATCCGTACCGGCAGCATTTCCCTTATGTTGTTTAGGGTAGATAAGTGGTCAATAGTTAAATGAAAAGATCTGTACCGGCAGCATTTCCCTTATGCTGTTTAGGATAGATAAGTGGTCAATAGTTAAAAGAAAAGATCCATACCGGCAGCATTTCCCTTGGGACACGCTTATGCTGTTTAGGGTAGATAAAAGGTCAATAATTAAAAGACTTAAATCATGGGGATTTGGACAAGGGACGCAACTAGATTTTATTTAACAGGGACCAGTACCAACAACATTCCCTATTTTCTATGGACACGGTGTCTCATAATAGCCTGAAGTGAGACGAGGGCATGCTTATGCTGTCTAGGGTAAATAAAAGGTCAAAAGAGGGAGCAATATATAGTGCGAACCAACGGTGACCCAACATGCGGCATCGATTAGGGGAGATAAGTCGCTATTGAGTTCCAAGCGCTTAGCATGTGTGCCTTTCGTAGACACCATTGCCTTCTATGTAAGGAGCTATATGGCGTCTAGTCCGCAGTA
Source organism: Allium fistulosum (assembly GCA_030737815.1). Lineage (NCBI taxonomy): Eukaryota > Viridiplantae > Streptophyta > Magnoliopsida > Asparagales > Amaryllidaceae > Allium > Allium fistulosum. The sequence goes on from JASFAW010000015.1 coordinate 9,311,793, forward strand.
AGGTCTATGGAATAGCAGGCCGATCAAAGGGTAGAATTAAGATTTCAGCCTAATTATAGGATTAGGAATTCAGCCTAATCAAAGCAGCTAACAAAGACAAGTGCAAACAATCAAAGTTAATAAATTATGTTGATCTAGTTAATTCGTATTTATTTCCAGCTTATTCCTTCTTCATATTTCCTTTGTTTCCTTTTATATACTAGAACCGTTGTAAGGTCTATTACTTTTACTTTGCTTAAAGATTCTAGTAATTACTATCATTCACCAGACTTTTAGTCTGACCCACTCTTATATTTCCCCCCTCATAGTCAATCAGGGGCAAGGAAAGTAGACTGCAGTTTCTTGGAGACTTGTTGGAGATCCTATCATGTATTTCTTTCCTTCAGTTCCAGTTTTTATTTCTTTTGTTGAGCTGGTATTTTGAGAGGGATGTATTGTACTCTGATATTATTTGAGACTTTGGGTTTTTGATTTCACGAGACTTGTATGGGTATTTTCTCATATAATGTATTGGGTATTTGGTGACTTATTTTTATCATCTTATATTACGGAATTTGATTTTTAGCAAAATACTATAATTATTTCCACCGTGTTATTATTATTATTGTCATTATTATTTAATTTTTGTCTTGTGAATCTTACTCTCTGCGAGTTTTAGTCATACCTACAACTCACCATGTCTTCTAGTGTGACCTTTTGGGTATGCTAAGGGGTGTGGGGTGTTTCACTTGGTATTAGAGCCTAAGGTTACAGGATTGCTAAAAATTTATTTTAAAAAGTATAGTATTTTTCAAAATAACATGCTTTAAAGTATTTTTCAGAAAAGAACTCTTAAAAGTAGTTTTTAAGTATAAAAGAGTTTTTATAAAAATCCCCTCAAAGGTCCAGTTCAATCTCCCTTCGACTCTTTCCTAAACTATCATTTTCTTTTCGTAGAATGGCGGATGCCCTGAACCTTCCCGAGGGCATTCCAGTCCCAGCCTTGTTTCGTAGGTATCTACAGGCCACAACTCCAGAGGTGCACGGTCAAGCGCCCAACCCAGCACCAGTGGGTGGGAATCCCATCAACCCACTTATCGCCGTCAATTTCTCTAAGTTTTGTAAGGATTTTGTGAGTTTGGGTGGAAAGACTATTTCTAATAAGGAGGCTTTTGTGGAGGTGAGAGCTTGGCTTAGAGGCACTGAGAGGATATTCAGACTATTGGGATTGGATGATCAACAGCGAGTTCAGCTAGCATCTTGGCAGCTGAAAGAGGAGGCTTCGTATTGGTGGGAGGTCATAGAGTTAGAAGGAAGGGAGGTGGCTTGGAATGGATTCCGGGAGCGGTTTGATAGGAATTTTTTGTCTCAAGCAGAGGGGAGTGTTCGGTTAGAGCGGTTTATCAATTTGAAGCAAGGAAGTTTGTCGTTGAAGGAGTACATCAATCAATTCAATGAATTGTCGCGGTTCGGAATGGAGTTGGTGAATACGCCGCACAAGAAAGCTATGAAGTTTGCGAAGGGATTGAATCAGCCCCTTCAGAGATTGTTGTTGACTCACGTGCTGATGGGAGCTACTTATGAGTCTTTGGTGGAGATGGCGCTTATGTTTGATGCAGTCAAGGAAGGAGAGTCAAAGGAAGCTGTTAAGTCGGAAGCTCCAGGATGAGGATAAAAAAGAAAGGAGGAGGTCCTCAAAGGCAGATCAAGAAAAACGAGAAATGCAAGGGTTGTGGGATGGTTGGTCATCACGCAAAGGATTGTAGGAAGGCAACAATGAGAGGGAAGTGTTTCAATTATGGACAGCCTGGTCACTTTAGTAAAGCCTGTCCTCAGAAGACGAGGCAGGAAGCGAGCGCCCATACAGCACAGATACAAGCATTGGATGCCTTCTAGCAATGGACCGGATAGAGGTAGGAAAATCATTGTAGAAGTTTTGATTTCTATTTCTGATTTTTCTATTTAGACCTTTTCGATTCTGAAGCATCACTCTTTTATCTCTAGTAGATTGTTTGCACTTAGACATCTCTTTAGTAGTAGATCTCATTTTGTTTCGAACCCCATAAGAGGATCGACACATTTATCTATGGTCTGTAGGGATTTCAAAAATTGTATACTAGGCGTAGGATTTGATTGTGATGCCTATGTATTGGGATTTTCGGGGTATGGGATGAATTGGGAATGGATGGGGTATCCACTTGTGAAGCAATATTGGACTACGAAAGGAGAGTCGTTAGATTAGAGACATGCGGTGGTAGGACTCTCGAGGTCTCTTGTGACCCACAGGGGTCAGTCATGTTGAGCATCCTTTATTCCTTTGATTCATCACTAGGAAAGCTAGATTCCGTTCTAGTCATTAAAGATTTTTCAGACATTTTCAGTGGATTCTTCGTACACTTCGTGTTCATCAATTGAGAGAAAAGTATTTGAAGTGTCACTTTTGACGTAAGGAAGCGTGTTTCTTAGGGCATAGTGAATGTCTACACATAGAATAAGTTTGATAAACGGTTTTGTACATTTAGGCTTAGATTGTGAAAACCCAAAGAGTGATAGGCTAAGGGTTGGAGATGTACAATAGATGCAATTAATAAGAAAAGAGAAAAGTCGCGTGTAGATAAGTACAGAAATTATAATTGTTTCTTATAAGTGGATTTAAAGGTAGTACATTAGAATAAATATGAGTATAGGAACAAAAGACTTTAAGTAAGGAAATGAGATTTCCAAGGTTTAGGAAGGATACTCCTAGGGTAGTAAGTAGAAAAATCCACTTCTAACCCAATAAACTGAAATTATTAGAATTGGAAAAAAATTATATACTTGTCAATATTTTTAAAGTAAATATTAGGAATATAGTAAGAAATTTAAATTGGTTTTTATATGATGAAAATTTTGTTGAAAAAGTGAAACTCTTTTTGAAGAATTATAGAGCGTATATAGCTCACTAGTTTCTTTGAAAGTAAACAAAGATTTAAAATATGAAAACCTAGAGCATATTAAGTATCGAAAACGTAGATTACAACATTTATTATTGTAATAGATGTTTTCGTGAAAAAGGAATGGAGCATAAACAATAACGCTACCGTTATAGTAAGTGACTCCCAAGGGAAATGTTTTATATAGTAGGTAAGGGTTATTAGTATTTATTTTTAATTAAATCAATACACTAGTATCTTTGGTTTGTAGTAACTGTGTTTTACGAAACATCTGTCTTGAACTCAAATAAAAATGTATTTTTAAAAGATGATTTCTAAGAATAGAAACAAATATGATTTGTGAATACACTTATTATTTAAGTAAGTATAAGAAAATATTTTCTGGTTATGGATATATTAAAACTGTTTTGAAGATAAGTTTTTCTAAAAAGAAAAGAGTAAGTTAGATGTTAGAAAATTTCTATCATAAGAGAATATAAATTAAACATACTTTAATCTATTGGAATGAAAAGAATAATGGTATAATTTTCTATGAAACCAATAAAAATGTTTTGTTTAAGTTATAAGGAATACGTGAAAGAGATATACAAGGTATGGGAAGTACCATATTTTGTATAGCCTATTTCGAAAAATATAAAATAAGTTCCTTGTAATTTCACATAAACATAAAATCATCTTTTAAAGTATTCATAGAAAGTTTTACCATAAATATTTTCTCATAAGAGAAGGTAGTTCCAATACATTAAGGTATAAAACTATTAGGTGTAATAAGAAGGTGTTTGGAAAACTTGTGGAGACATTTTAAAGATATTTTAAGACAAAATGGTTTGATGAAAAAGGTAAATAAGTTTTAAAAGCGAAAAACTTAGTAACGGTTAAATTTAAAAATATCAATTTTTATAGAAAACTATAAAGGTCTTTAAAAGAAAACAAGTAATAAGTTTTGAACTTAGAACTGGTAAGTTTTTCCCACCTAGATTTGAGGAATAATGTAAATTCAAAAAGCTACAAGGATGCAAGTCTAGAAAAATAAAATGTTAAGTAACCAAGTATTTTTGAATTTAATAGAAACTTAAAAGATTATCCTTTTAAAGACAAAGATTTTGGGATTTGATGTTTTAAAATTTAGAAGCCCTGGTTTTTGAAATAAAATGATAAATATTAAACCAAAATTTTAAAATGTAGAGTGGATAGGAATCATTTCCTAGGTGTGACGGAGAAAGGGTAAGGCTATGTATGGGATAGCAATGATTACTTTTAGAAGTAATAATAGCAGATTCCGTGAAGTGAATAGGGCACTAGTGAGAACCTAGGAATGGTACTTCATATGTGTAGGCTAAAGAAGAATAGTAAAGTGATATTAGTAAGAGACACGTTGTTAAAGATGTGTATTCCTGATTTTGGAAGAGCTTGGGAAAAACATCTTTCTTTAGTGGAATTCGCATAAGATAGTAGTTCTCAAGCTAGCAATGGAGTGGCACCTTCTGAAGCTCTTTATGGAAGACCGCGCCAGTTGCCTTCGTGTAGGATAAGGTCTACAGAGGGATTACTGTGACGCCCTACCTCTATGCTCACAATAACAAAGAGTATTAAAAGAAATACTGTCTGTTATTACGAAGAATAAGGCTGGATAGGAGCGGCCATCCGTAGTTGGCCTTACACTAGTATTGGTTACCTCGATAGGAGTGGTATATATTTTTCATTTTTCATCTCTTATTTATTTACTCCCATCGACATACCCAATTCCAGTATAAAACAAACTACGATGGTTCATAATAGTTTAGGACAATATATATAATACTAACACTGATACAAAAAGATGCGGAACACAGATAACAAAAGTCTCATATATATATATATATAACTGATGTCAGTTGCAATACATTTGACACAATACATATGATACAACTACAACTGTCGACTCTGGAAGTTATATATACAAGTACATTATCAACTAATATACATGAATACATATCAACCTATAATATGACATGACTACTCCAAAAGATATGAAAAGTCTTCATAGATCAAACAGCAACCCAAAGCAAGATATCTACACCTGAAATAACTCGGGTCTGACCCGAGTATTAAATTCAAAAGAAAATAATACACGGGTCATTCTAATTCAAACTCAGTTATTAATGCATAGAAGCAATAATAATCAGACGACAGTCAATGAAATCTCGTATATCCGACTTCTCGATAAGAGAATCGGATAACGGCAGATATAACACTAAACAGTGTTAAACACAAATCAGCAAATCTAATCATCAACAAAGATAAAAGAAAGATTATCAATGAAGATAATTTAGAAAACAACAGAATTGTCTAAACGACAATTAACACAAAATCCAATTATTAAATAATTAGAAACTCGGAATCTAATTATCGAATAGATAATTAGACAAATCTCTAAATGATCAATCAAATCAAAGTTCTGTGTGGCTGCAGTACACGCACGCATGCACTGCCTCGCCACTACAGTATGTGAAATCATCACAACAGTGAATACTAACAGTAATCATAACTATAGAGGTCAAAGCGAAACCCAAGCCAACAAAACAGCGTAAACAACCAAAAATCTAATTATCAATATGACAATTAGAAAACACATAATCTAACTTATCTAAAAGATAATTAGATATCAACAAAATCATCAGATTAAACCAAATCAAAATACAACTTCAAAATATTGAATTGAATCAACGAAACAAATCAAACAATTGAAATATCAATTAAATCTGTCAATTCTTCTAGGGCTGCAGTACACGCACGCGTGTACTGCCTCGCCACTACAATAATGCTAGTGAAACACAAACCAAAAGAGTGGCATAAACAAAGATATAACATGTATGCACTGTAAAACTGGACAGTGCTATCCCCCTACACAACTGCACATGAAACTGCAATTGAAACAAGCAATTTACCACCAAGGTCAAGCTAATGTCACATGTACTCGAGCTCAAGACAATACAACCCAAATGCAAACTGCAATTACACAGGGGTGCACTACACCACAAAAGGCTTTTAACAGCGTTTGATAAACGCTGTAATACGATACAACAGCGTTAGTTCAAACGCTGTATAACGACATGCTGTCGTATATACAGAACTTACAACAGCTTTTTGATAAACGCTGTTGAAACATCACTTTGACAGCGTTTCGTACAAGCTGCAATAATGTTTTTACAGCGTTTTCAAACATGCTGTAATATGTTTCTACGGCGTTAATAATTTAGTTGTCGGAGATGTTTAATTCTACTTTAACTGTTTACAACAGCTTTTTATAAACGCTGTTATTGAATCATCAACTATTTCGACAGCATGTACTAAACGTTGTTATTGACTATTTAGAGATAATTACAGCACGAATTGAACGCTATTGTTTCTTCATTGACAGCATTAATCAAACACTGTCTTCTATTTATATAAGAGCTTTAATATTCCACTCTATTTTTGAATATTCCAGAACTATATTTTGAGTATATTCAAGTAACTAGTATATATAACATGTTCTAATAACTATTAATTAGTTACATAAACTAGTTAAGACAATATTAATAAACAAAAGACATCCATAAACCAAGTTTCAATAATATCCATAAACAAAAATAACAAAGTAAACCAAGTTGCCACAAATTTTGTTAAACAAAGACACGTTATATGTTAAACAAAAATATAATATCAATACAGTAAGTCCGCACCAAATGCCAACAACAAAACGTGCATCTATAAAGTTTCATATGCTTGCTACTTGCTATGGAAGAAGAATGTGCCATCGCCATCTTTAATTACATGCAATGAAGAAATTTGAAGTCAGTGAGTAAATGCCATCTAAAAATATCAGTATATGTGATAAGGCAATGGATAAGATTGTATCAAAAGTTTGTATCAAAACTTAGGAAAATAAAAACTATAATTCAGATCTTCTTCAATTCAAACTAAAAAGAGGAACTGTCAGCAAATTTATCTACAAAAGTACCCCCCCCTCCAAAAAACCCCTGGGAAACAACAAGTTTATTTTTTAATCTATCTATGATTATTAAACAATCATTTGATCCTACTTCTGTCGAGGATCACTAATAAAGTGATATGGCTTTAAGAGTGTGTCTGGTCTTGCATTATAAACCCCCTGAACACCAATTACCGATCTTAAAATGATTGGAGACTGCATGCTTAAACTATACAAATTATCAATTTTTTTGCATCGTTATCATTATTATCCTTGCCTTCCCAAATGATGGGGTCGGCCACAATTATCAGTTTTTCACAAATTTCCAAATACCAACATTCCTAATTTATTTTGCTAAACTGCATATTAAGTTTTTTAAAATAATTTCAACCACTGTGCAATAGTACAAGTATATTTAACTGTGCCAGGTAATGGTTTACCTGCCAATCTGGTCTTCCATGATTAGGAGCTCTATCCTCAAAATTCACACCTAGAGCATTAGCAAAATCATCAATTGTAAAAGAATATTGTTGTTTAGAGTTATCTGAAACAGCAGCTCCTATTGAATCAGTTGTTGGATAAAACAGCACATTCTCAGGATTGTTTAGGACCTGCTCCCATGAAGCCACGCCAAATCGTGTTTTAGACTGGGTAGATGTCCATTCAAGCCCGGTTTCATCAATAACTCTAGAATAGTCCACTTGACCTATAGAATATAAATTAGATTCTGGACCTGCTGCTTGAGAACTTTGGTGATCACCTAGATACAATTGTAAAGATTGATAAGCTGCAATTTAGTGCAAAAATCTAAAAAAAATAAGGATCTTACCTCGACTATTTAACAATGGAACTGGAGCGTAAGTGTTTAATAGGTTAGGGTCTCTCACTTGTCCTGCTCCATACTGTTGCATCTCAGTGATAGGGTTGTATCTGGAGTTTCCTTGATAATTATCTGCTGAATTGAATGTCGCTTTAGATACACTGGAAGTTGCATAATTGGAATATGAATCAGTGAGAGAATTGTAGCCTTCTCGTGGTCTGTAATATATTACGGCTTATATTCTCACCAGATTCTGGATCATTATAATCTAATGTTTGCGTGCTATTTGGGCTTCCAACGTCAGTGGTTGATGAAGGAAGATGACTGTGGTTGGTATAAGAACTAGAAGGACTTTCCATATTGGCAACATATGAAGTGTCTTCGGCATCTCTAGCTCTTATGTAACTAGCTTTGCTATTCTGTGAGAAATGGTTCAAATAAAAATAGCGTGTAAGATTAATATAGAGGCTCCCAATAAAACAAAGCAAAATCAATTTTTTATTTAAAACAAGTATGAAAAACTGTAGAGTAAGATTTAAAAAATAAAAAAATTGGATATCCAATATTACAAATATCAACAGAAAGACAGCTTAATAAAATATAACCTTGACTTGCAGATAATGCACCAAAACAATGTGCATGTAGTCCCTGCAAGACTAATCAATTAGATAATTGAAGTATGGTAAAACAGAAAACCAAAAAATTGTGATGCACAAAGTAGCAGTTCAAACCATGGAGTATTGTTATCATATAGAAAACAACAAACAAGAAACATGTGAAATTGCATAAAAACATAGAATAGCAATCATACTCCTCCAACATCCAATAGCTACGCCTTTGAAAGTTCTCATTTTCTTCTCCATGAGCATAATAACCTCGCCTCTTATTGTGTGTGGTCTGAAACAAAGCTTGCATCCATATTCTACCTCCAAAGCCTGCCAAGTACATATCAACGTTGAGTTGCAAATTAAAATAAAAAATATTTACAAACAGTGGCATCGGAGCAAGTAAATCAACGCACGTACTTAATGAAAACAATTTGATGGACTGGTAAATTTGCAAACAGTGGGTTGCCTAAGTTATAGTGATTTTACCTAAACATGAACCATCGTCTTTCTCACCTGACCTTGTTGTTCGATATGTCTTCTCACCTATTTAGATTGGAATTTATTATCACATCTTAATTACAGGTAAATTTATATGTCCCATCAATCGATGCTACCACCTCTGGAATCGTGGATCTATGATTTTGGAGAATAAGCATTCTTGAGACTGAAGTCAGATGCTAAGAAGCGAATGAAAGCCAGTTTTCCTGTTGAATTCACAACCCTATTGATGGAGAAGTTAATCAGTCTGCCAAGAACCAAATGAAAACCAGTTTCCCTATCGAATTCACAAGCCTATTGATGGAGGAGTTAAACTATCTTTCTGCCTGCTCTTATTTTCCAGTGATTCATCCTTCTCTGTCTGAGCAAAAGAGGCGTACCTCATTAAGGCAAGTGCTTGTTTAATAGGGTTTTCTTGGTCTAAATTAAAAACAATTAACCATAAAGAATTACTGTTGTTAATCAGAAATATGCACATTAATACAAGTAATCAACAGCTTCTTCTCTAAGAAACACATTTAAAATAAAATAAGTACATAAATTAAACTAACGAACTAGATTGGAGTAAAGAAATAAAGGCTAGCATTGTTTGAAATCAATAGATTATGTGTGTTATTTTATATCTGTATGGAAAAGTACATATTAGCTTCAATCATTGATATACTTGTCCATCTGCCATATGTCGTTTCACACACATGTTTGTTGTTATTGAATAAACACACATAGAAATTGTACCAAGATATATTATTGAATGAATTACCTTCCTACTATATAAATCGCTGCTCCGGGATTATTTAACAATCATATTTACAAATCTTGAAACAAATAATTTATTATGAACCATTTTAGTTCTTTTTAACTACTTGAATAATAATTGGGAAAAAAGTCCTGGTTATGCCACTGATTGAGCCCTTGTTGTCCTAGTTATATTTTATATTTTTATGTACTTAATTAATTTTTATAAACTAAACTTGTTAATGTTTATTAAACTTAGTTAACTAAGCTAAAAAAATTATGGACTTATTTTTATAAACCTTAGTTAACTTATTATTATTATTATCATAAATCTATGTTAATAATAATAATAATAATAATAATTATTATTATTATTATTATTGCTACTTCTATTACTATTACTATTGCTATTATTATAAAAGATTTTGTTATATTTTATATTTTTATATACTTAGTTAATTTTTATAAACTATACTTGTTAATTTTTATAAAACTTAGTTAACATAGTTAAATTTTATAATACTTAGTTAATTTTTATAAAATTATTTAATATTTATACATCTTAGTTAACTTATTATATTATTATTATAAATCTTAGTTAATTATTATTATTACGGAAGATTTAGTTATATTTTATATTTTTATATACTTAGTTAATTTTTATAAACTCATTTAATATTTATAAATCTTAGTTAATTTATTATTATTATTTACATTTTTATAATACTTAGTTAGTTTTTATAAACTTATTTAATATTTATAGATCTTAGTTAACTACATCATCATCATCATCATCATTATTATTATTATAGAAGATTTGGCTATATTTTATATTTTTATAATACTTGGTTAATTTTTATAAATTTATTGAACTTTTATAAAACTTAGTTGATTTTTATAAACTTGGTTAATTTATTATTATTATAGATTCGTTTAATTTTTATAAAACATAGTTAACTTAGTTGTTTTCGAAAACAGTCTCTTCGCAATGCGAGGGAAAGGCTGCGTAATAGATGGATAAATAGAAGAACAAAAAAGCAAAAAATGATCTCAAAAATAACATTCATAACTTTTACCTATCCTTGGCGGTAATAACGAGCACGAGCTCTCAAGTGTAATAGATGGATTTTCTTATATCATACACAAGTCTTTTATGCTTTTGCCTAATGGAGAGCCATTATTTCTTCTGTAATTTGTTACATTTTGATAGTTTGAACTATGGGCCTGACCTTATGTAATATGTTTGCTCTTTTCGGAACCTGAATCAGCCCATCTTTTTCTCTAGATATCAAACTCTCTAGAGCCGTTGATGATTCCAGCATTCCACTTGTCCCCATACTGCTGCTGAAGATGATGAAGAAGATGTTACCAAACAGTCTGAACCAGTCACATTGTCTACAACAAATAATTTAAATGCTCAAGAGTTTCAAAAGCATTCAAGTGGTGCAGTTGGTGCAGAAACAGATGTAGCAGCAGCTGCAAAGGTGGCACTTACAGCAATAATCAAAAGTAGTGAAGAAGGTAGCTTGATAGATCATTACAAAGTGCCTTTATCCACTGCACTAACTTTGTGCAATCGTAGTATATCTAAAGGAAGTAATGTTTAGAACATGCAAACCTAAAACACAATTCTATTAAACCAGCAGTAAAATGAAATTAACATCATCATTCTGTAGAGTACTTAGCATCCAGTTCAATCAAAAGAATCCTTCACTAATTAGGGCTGATGATGTGGACCACTCTCCTAGTTTAACTTTCCTAGTTCAGTAACACTTCAATCGCAATATGTATAACGAAGTAATGTACATGTTACTAGATCATAACTAATTATTGAAAATATTTTGAAGTTTTTCCAAAGTTGATATATGTACCTCCAGGACTTGCAAAGGGTCCAGAGATTCCCCATGATTATGCAGAAGACGGACAACGGCATTAAACATAAGTGCTCTACTTCCTTGGAATCTTCTAACTTCCTTGAAACCATTGAAAGAAAATATAATTAAAAAACAATTGGCAGATGATGTTAGATGATTGCAGAGATACAAACATAATTATAGTATTGTCTTCATTTAGGAACCTTGTGAAGACAAAGAAAAATATTACCATTGTATGTATCGTCTAGCAATCCTCTTCTAGTCAATGAAGAAATCAATCCATATGTATGTTGTTGCGGAGCCTACACAAAGTGCATCTGGACCTGTTCAGCAATAGGCAAAAGGTGAGCAGATTGGAAATTAAGGAGCACTCACTCAGTTATGGTAAAGTCTTTAAAATTTGTCTACAACAACCAAATCATATTTCAGGCTTAACCTTGACGTTCCATATTATATATATATATATATATATAACAAGCTGACTAGGCAAAGAAATTCATTATACTATACATTACTGCTAGTGTTTTGATTTTTGTACGTTTTTTATTTCAAAGTAATAATTGTATACTAATAAAATTATAGGTCACTAGTGAAATGAAGCCAATAGGTACTGAAGAATTAAATCTAAAAATATGTGTTGCGGGGATAAAAATATTTCTAAGATGTAGATTAAAGTTTTTAAACTTTCAACTTTGAATAATTATTGTATACTAATAAAATTATAAGTCATTTGTGTATGTCTGCTAATTATTCTTTCCCATTTATAATTTCAATGCAGGATATTTAAGAACCAAGAATCAGAAGAAAGCAGCAAAAAAATAGTGGAACCATAATGCATGGAGTACTTATCAGCTGTTGCTACAGGCAACCAAGCAAAGCTAATGGTGAACATTACATCCGAAAAAGGATTGTCTCCTTCAACGTTAGCATTAGCAATTGCTATAACATACACCGGAGGCCAACTGATTTGCATGTGCGGTGACCAAACTGCTGCTACGCAAATGAGATTTCAACTTGAAGGGTTCGGGTTTGGAGATGTGGCAGACTTTATAGTTGGAGAGCTTTTTGAAGTGACTAAAGAATTCAAGAATGTGGATTTTGTAGTAGTCGATACTAGGATTGATGATTTGAACAAGTGATGTTTGATATGGATATGAATCCTAATGGTTCCGTGATTGTGTTAAGCAATTTATTTCATCAGAAGGATAAGAAGAAGAAAGCATCGACTTCTTACATTAAGTAAAAGAAGGGAATGAGTACTGCGGAGGATGGAATCTTTGGATCTGGTGTGTTGCCTATTGGTAATGGCATGGAGGTTACTAAAATTGGTAAGGGCTGCACAAAGTAGACCAAGAAATCTTCTAAAAAGACCTTCCTTGTTATGAGGAATGAGTTTACTAATTTCTATTTGACACTTTTTTTCTTTTTCTTTTATACTTTGTACCAAAAACAAGTGTTAGTCTTCTAACACAAGTATTGTACATATATCTCAAACATAATTTTCTCTATGTGTGATGGCATTTCTTTCAAATATGATATTCTCTATGCTATATATAAAATCACTCATGCAATGCGACAGGCTAACAAGTTGAGTTCAATAAGCTAACAATGCATATATGTCATACCAACCAACCCAATCACTGGTGACATAAGAATAAGATCAGTAAAATACATTTTTAATTTGAAGCCATTAAACTGTGTAACCTACCTATTGCCAGATTATTAGCCACTAATGAAAGCTAGCTGTCAAATTTTGTTTCCAAATGATTTGAATATATATCATTACACCAATAAAAATCATATGTTAGCAAAACATAAAATCAGTTTATATATTAAAAAAAAGTGTACACTACTTATTCTGGATTTATCTAAAATAGTCAAACATGAGAAACAACTATTGATATCATGGATTTATGTGCATTGCAAAGGCAAAGTTCTTCCTTCATAATGCTCAGATAAGTCATAAAGATTAATGATGCTTAAGATATTTTCAGTATAAACATACTAACTAGAATTCATGCAAGTAAAAGACTAACCAGAATTCATGCTTAAGATCATTTTACCTGCCAATAATATAACATGCACAACATCTCCTTATTGAATATATATCTATATTTAGGACTATCCATGCTATTCAACAACTGCATAACATGCACTTGTTTGTCACAAACATTTATTCCTAAACTATGAAAGCATGCTCAAGTGATATAAACTAGCATTCCTTTGGAGTTTTTTCTGCCTCTACTGCTCTTTGGATGGAACTACTTCTTTTTGTGTTTTCTACATATATTTGCTTCATTTCCCGATTGCGATACTTGCTACCTAAGACTATGTAGTTATTGAGCACATATTGCTTCATTTTGTATAATATTGGATGTATAAACTATAAAGCCTTTGTAAATTAATAGCTGAATTTAAACTATACTCACTGAAATAATTAAATTCTAGAGGAAGCATAAACTATCAAATTCCTGATTGTGATAACTATTATATTAGAAATATAAGTTACCAAATAATCATCCAGATCTTGATGGCGATTGATACCATGGTGCTCATAATGGCAATTTAAGTAGTCATTCGCATGTTGTGGTGGTAGAATTAAAGCGATGGTTGGACAGATGCTGGCGATGTCGATTTAGGGTTAAGCTTGGTATTTGGGGAAATCGAGTGTAAAATTACAGAATGAACATGAATAAAGGAACGAATAAAGTATGAATGAGAGAACTGAGATTAGATTTGAAGAAATCGGGACAAAGAATGAAATGCAGTAGATTTTGGTGAAGAAGATAATTGATATTTTTTGGGATGAGGTATGAGAGTAAGAAGGAAAGGCAGCTAGAAAGAATTTTTATTACCTGTGTTAAAATTTTAGCTCTATCCCTAAAATGACAGTGTTTGTTGAATAATATTATTCTTTTAAAATACCATCGACTGCATTTGCTGTTGAAACGCTGACAAATGCTGCTGTTGAAAGTGAATTTTTGTCACGTACCGAAATTTTCGACTTTCGAAAATTCGACATCGATACTCCCTTTATCGACTGCCGAGAAATCGAGTGCCGGAAACTCCAATAGTGAGGGTTTTAAAAAGAAGAAAAAGTAGAAGAAGAAGAAAGCAGAAGAAAGAGAATAGAAAAAGAAAAGAAGAACAACACATCAGAATAGAAACAGAAAACAATATCCATTCTCACATATCGCAGCGGAACAATATATAATAGATAAACACTAGTCTTTTAAAACGAAGAACTATATCAGTTTATACATACATCAATCAGAGTCAATATACAACTCAATACAACAATGGACAGTTATATAAACTTGTCCTCATACAGAATACACAGCGGAATAAATACTATCAGATACAAATACTACGTCTCGTCATCCAACTTATCTCCAAAGCTCCAGAATATCCTGATAACATAACTCTAGGCTGCCCGTGTGGAAATTGGTGGGCACCCAGAGTTTAGAAGGGAACAATAAACTCCGAGTCAGTCATGGTGACTGGTGTGAGATCGTAAAACAGTTTATCTTTATAACAACAAAATAATTTTAAAATCAATTCGAAATGCTTTTGGAAAATGAAACTACCATAAGACCTCCCACCACACACACAATGCAAATGCAGAATTAGAGGAGATTTCTTCTTATGATAGTCAAAGATGCTTACTACGCAAAATCAAATTATTTTGGATATTATTATTAGTGCATAGTGTAGAAAACATTTCGAAAATATAATATTAATCTTAGCCAACATACGACCAGTATCGTATGCCTACTATAGCTACTATGTTCAATAGCAGGTTACCGCCACATTCCATAGCAGGTAATACAACTAAAACCGTACACGTCGCGTATTGTTTCTTTGGATTTCCAACAAATGGTCAGGCTAAGGAACTTCCTTTTCCACGATGGGTACGTCCCTGGAATAGACGACCCGAGAACCTAACCGGATCTCTGCCAACACAAGGCCGGGTTACCTCTGCAAAAAATAGGTAACTACTGACACGCGTATGTCATCCCCCGATCGTCACCGATCTTCCCGAGGATCCTCGATTTCCAACAGCCACAAAGAAATAAATTTGCAGCAACCACATAGGTTAAGTATCTGGGCTCCATACCATGATACCACCTTTATCCAGAAGGAATGACATACACTAAGGGGCGCTACTCCCTAGAACCTTGCTGCATCCTTCCTGTTTCGACCATTTCCGGGGTGTGAGGCTCGACGAAGTCTCGTCCACAAAGCTACGCTTTCTACAAAGCCCTGCTTCGGGTCAAACAAATGATCAACCTATGATCACAAAGATATAAGATCAAACAAATGATCATATCGCAAATGATCAAACACTGATCATTTCATAGCAACACTCAGTATGCCACGTTACCAAATTGGGAGTATATCGCTGATAAATTTCAACTACATAACCTCTGAGCTCGTACGTCTCAGAGAAGGGTGTTAAGCTAAGAGAATAAATTCTCCACCACCAACAAAAATGTATTTGAAAGAAATCAACTTTATATCTCAAATTGTAACGTCAGACATACAATCCATACAAGTCTGTTCCGGGATCGAACAGAACCGAAGGCACTTCTCACGAAGCCCTTGCACATCCGGATAAATTTCTAATCACGTCCGGACTTCCCGTCACTAAGGGTGATAAAACCTCTAAACCGGAGATCAGCCGATGTAGAGTAACTCGACGGTAATCCTTCCGTTTTCAAAAATATCCGGTCTTCAACACCGGTCTTCGAATGCAATTCATAACGACGTATCACATATTCGGAATGGGTTATACGACCCCATGGTCCTTTCCCAGCTAACCCGAATAGTGAGCGTTTATCTAAAAACAAGTGTGGCATTCAATTTCATCCAATTCACAACAAATACCTATCTAAAGGTAATTATTGATAGTCGGTTATTTAACTATCAATAAAGATGCGCAACATCATCAGATTCCAAATAATTTTCCCAAATTATTTATTTTCCAAAAATATCTTTACTAGATATAAAATTTCCACACTTCAAAATAAATCAATATTTATTTTTCTAAATAGTTTCCCTTTCCTTTATAAATTCCATATTGAATTTATATTTTCAAATATCTACTGGTATACGATTTCAATCGATTTCAATATTCACTTTCGATTTATCTTTAAGAAGATAAATCTCAAAAACGTTCATTTCATATTGGAAAAGCAATTCCATACTTATTCAAAAATAAGCAATTCACAAATCTATTTATTTTCAACATTTGAAAATATTCAATATACTTAAATCAATATTAAGTATATATTCATTCTTTAAGGAAATCATTAATTTTAACATCTATTTGAGTCAAAACGAATGTTGCGTAAAACATCGTTACGACGACTCAAAATCACTAGTATAGGGATTCGGATTTAAGATAGATATATAAATCCCAATACTACATAAAACATTTTCTTTCGAAAATCATTTACTATAACAACAGTGTTATAGTCCATCATTTCCTTATTTCTCGAAAACGTCTATTTCAACAATAAATGTTGAAATCTATGCTTTCAATTCACAATACATTTTAAAACATCTTTAAAATGTTTAACTTCATTTTTAAAATCACTTCTTCAAAAATGAATCCATTTTATTCAATAATATATTCACTGTCCAAAATCGTGAATATACTTCACTTAACCAAATTTCAATCTTTTCTACACATTTATTTCAAAGATAATTCGCTATCCAAAATCGCGAATATATCTTCTTTAATAACCTTCTATAATTCACTTATCAAAATTGAGTGATTCTAGTTTTATAAAACAACATTTATAAATTGCTTTTATACTTTATAACAATTTCAACTTCAAAAATCATTTTATTAGCAATTTCTATTTATATTCCATCTAAGGGCAAAAATCTAATTTATAAGTAAATTTTCTTATAAATATTTTATTCCACAATTTCCTTCACATTTTATAACTTCATAATTTATCAATCTATAAATTTCATATCTTCACATTTTATAATTATAAATTTCATATCTTCACATTTTATATTGACTTTCCAAATTCGTTTCAATTTTCCAATTAAATTTATAGTTGGACTTCCAACTTATTTCCTTTTAAATAAATTCCTCTTGAAGAAAATAAATTTCAATTTGTTTCTTTCAATCTATTTAAAAATCCAAATTTTAAATTAAATTCTTCAATTTATAATCACTATTTTTACGAAATCCATTTAATTAACATTTTCACTTGATTCTGGAATAAGTTCGATAAGATTATAAAAATTAACTTTTTATACTTTAAAAATTCCTTTCTTCAAAATTTATTCAATTTCTAAAATTAATTCACTTAGAAATTTCTATTTTGATTTCAAAAATTCAATTTCGTTTATTTTTTTGGAATCCAATGATATCAAACATCCATTCAGCTAAATTTTAGCTTTCAAACAATTTCCAGACATCAATTCAATAACATCAATAATCATTCTCAGATTTTCACATCATAGTAGAAATAAATTCAATCAATGTGAGGGGTCCAGTTGGATCCCTCCAACCTGTTTCCCTGCATCCAAAGACGTTAGCACAATACCAATTCCACTTCGAGGTGGAATATCGCGGTATATGGGTTTTATAAAAATAATCCGCTTACTAACGGCGGAATAGGGTCTCATCCGCTATACGAGGCGGGAAATCATCAATCCAATATATACATATGCCAATATGTATATATTGCTACATATATATAGATATATCCTACTATATCTAATATCACATCCAATAGCAATCAAATCAATAACTGAAAATTCCACTTTTCAATTTTTTTGAGTGAGAAGATCTCACCTTAGCTTTTTTTTTATTTGCCATCCATTCCAAATCCAGATTTATTCTCTTGATTTATAAACCTTGTATAGACAATTTTATACAATCGATTAATATTCGAACAAATCGACTAACTAATTTTCGTTTGGTAAATTTATTAACACTCGAATTAACTTGAATAATCCATTACCATCTAATAATTTAATTTAAACAAATAATTTAAATTAACTAACCTTCCATGAATAATCTTTAGTAACCAAAAATAATTTTAAACAATAATTTACTTTAAAATTATACTAGTAAATAAATATGTATGTAAATATTTTCCCTCGTTTCCAAAATAAATTATATAGGTATAGAAATCAAATTTTATATAAACTTCAACATTTTAAAAATCCAAACTTTATCAATACTAAAATAATTTTCTATTTCTCCAGCAGCATACTTACATATATATTTATTGTTCTAACAATATGTCTTTGTTTATCCTAAAACAAACTGTCATTACCTCACTGTAAATGTATATACTGTAATTATTTTTCTTTTTCTGATAATCTATATATTCGTATCAAATTAAATCAAAAATATCGATACCTTACTGATTATCGAAAACCAAGCCACCAGCGACCAACCTCCGAGACCCTCGAATCCCATGTTAACACTGTCGCGACTTCCAGCAGTGTCCCTTCCAGCTTACCCACGCTACTTCGATTTGCCCTGCCGTTGTTTGCTCGACTCGACGCCACCATCGCGACCCTCGAACGTCGCACAACTTCGAGAACCCACTCACTGCTTCGCCCTTTGCCAACGCGTGTTGCCAATGCTGCATCATCACTCGCGAGCCTCGCGACTTGAACTCGACTGCGGCCACAAGCAAAACGAACCCAAGATCTCGAACCTAACCCTAGATCACCTCGATCCCTTCGCGAATCCCCAGCCTCCTACATGGCCACGCGCTGAAGAACGAAACTCGATTTCGAGTTGAACGAAGGGCTCGCGATTTCTTGATTGCGTGAGTTTGAGTTGGGGAGAATGGTGGCCATTGCTTTTGAAGTGAAGAGGGGAACGAACGATTTGAAAAATTAAAGGGAGAATGCGGCTATTATTTTTTTCAACTGAACGAATTTTTTTCGTTTGTCTTTGAACGAGATGGGTCTTCATTTGGAAGGAGATGATATTCCATCTCATAATTAAACGAGCAGAACGATAAGAAGAGTGGAAAAGAAACGAAGGGGTACGAACGAGACAAAAGGGAGGCGAATTGTACTTATGGTCGGATAAAAGAAAAGCAACCATATTTTATTTAGATTCAATTCGTTTCAAAACAAAGTCCAACGTGTTTATATATCATACGCTCAAACCACAATTCCAATTATTACGAAATTTGAAATCCGACAATAATACAATATTACGGATCCAATTGAATTGGTTTCGTCGAATTCCGAGACTGCGCCTCGGACGGCTATTTTTAAATATCGATTCGAACGATACATTTCAAAACTGAACGAAACACTTTGAAATACAATTCTGAAGCTTCTATTATCTTCAGTATCATCAATATGAATTTTAAACGCTTTTGAAATATTTTTCTTCAGCTTAAAATTGAAGATTCCAATTTTTATTTGACTATCAATAGATTAAATTTTTATAATTTAATCACCAAATTCAAAGTTATATCGGGGATTCAAATTAAATCACCGTTCAAATATTTAAAATTAATTAAATATTCTCAATTTAATTCGTTCAAAATTCTGGGTCGTTACAGACTTCCCTCCTTAAAAGAATTTCGTCCCGAAATTACAAGTTAGGAAAAATGGTCCTTAACTCGTCTACTATTTTTCAACATCCAATAGTTTTATCAATTTATCAAAACAAATCTTTCTACTAAAGATTCGTTATCATTCTACTAAATTTCTAAACCTTTCATAGTTTCCAAACATCATTGTTTACTTCAAAATTCAAATTTCAAGTTTAAACTTTCAAAACTTTCTCAAAAATTTTCTAACGCCCGATATTTTCGAAAAATTTCGCCAGCGTCTCCTTTGCGCGGCTAATACGGCACGACTACAAAACGTCCCTACGGACTCTCAGATTTCAAAAAGAAAAGAAAAAGCCAAGCGGCTAGAGAAGAAATCATCAAAAACTCATATCGAATTTCAAATACTTACCTTTTTCGAGCAAATTCAAATTTATCTTTGAAATCAAAATTCCAATCCTTTTATAACACCTGTATATCCTACTAGCCATAATATCTAGTTACAACATTCAAATCATTTTGCAAATTCTATTACAAAATTTTCAATATAAACTACTTATACAATTTTACTTCACTGTTGAAATTACATATTCATTATCATTCAATTTTTTACATTTCAAATTCATTGAATTCAATTTCACAATCCCAATCTAATTTGGATTCGGTTTATCTCCTGAATATTGAATTTTATCAGCTTTCATTCATAACTGATTATTTTTAGATTAGTTTCAATTACTAATTCATTCGTCTTCAATTTGAATTTCATTCCAATCAGATTTCAAATATTCTATAAGTTATCAACTTATTTACATCTTGATTTATACAATCATTTATACATTCACATTCACAATTCCATTTCATTAAGGAATTTTATTTTCAATTATCTTCTTGGAATTCTATTTTCATTTATAAATTCATTTACAATTTATATTCACCATTTTATTCATATATGAATTCATCTCTTTATATTTCAATTCACATTTATAAATTTCATTCGTTAAATGGATTTTTATTTAAACTTTAAACTTTACAAGTTATCAACTTCATAATATTTCATAAATATTTTTATATAGCATTCCAGAGTTTACCAACATTTCAAAGTCATTTGAAAACAATTTGGCAGCAATTCCTCTTTTGGAAACCCGAAAATGAACACCGGTGATGTCGCGATCATCATCGGAATTATTTTCCAGCGACCGAAAAGAGTTTAGAGCTTTTATCTCTCTAAAATACTTTTCAAACCTTTGAAATTCATTTTCAACTCTAAAAATGATTTAACTTTCCAATTTCCCAAAATTTTCAAATTCTTTTCAAAACATTTCCAAATACTTCTCTGGAATTCTACTTCCAATTATAAGTCACATTTATAATTTATATTCTTAAATTTCATTCATATGTGAATTTATTTCTTAACTTTGGAGTTATGATTTCAATTTCTTATTCAATTTCAAATTTAATGATAACATTTCAACATTATCACTTTCCTAACAACCATGCAACCATATACTATGATAATTCATAGAAAACCATTTCTTTTCTATACAAAAATAGTTTTGGGCAAAATTATTTCATTTACCCTATTTAAAACAATACTGTGTCGGTTTATCTTGTTTAAGAGTTTAGAAACCCCTATCGATTACAGTTAGCTAGACTGCACCGACCAGAATCCATAAACAATCAACCGATAAGTCAACACAATACAAAACAATTTCATATTCACTAACAAATACGCGCTCATATCTATTATTTCACTCAACTCATTCTAGACAACTGCTGACTCTATCTCTAATGAGTAACACCCAACAGAGCAGGGTTGTCGCTTAACCATATGCTCTGATACCACGCTGTCACGTACCGAAATTTTCGACTTTTGAAAATTCGACATCGATACTCCCTTTATCGACTGCCGAGAAATCGAGTGCCGGAAACTCCAATAGTGAGGGTTTTAAAAAGAAGAAAAAGTAGAAGAAGAAGAAAGCAGAAGAAAGAGAGTAGAAAAAGAAAAGAAGAATAACACATCAGAATAGAAACAGAAAACAATATCCATTCTCACATATCGCAGCGGAACAATATATAATAGATAAACACTAGTCTTTTAAAACGAAGAACTATATCAGTTTATACATACATCAATCAGAGTCAATATACAACTCAATACAACAATGGACAGTTATATAAACTTGTCCTCATACAGAATACACAGCGGAATAAATACTATCAGATACAAATACTACGTCTCGTCATCCAGCTTATCTCCAAAGCTCCAGAATATCCTGATAACATAACTCTAGGCTGTCCGTGTGGAAATTGGTGGGCACCCAGAGTTTAGAAGGGAACAATAAACTCCGAGTCAGTCATGGTGACTGGTGTGAGATCGTAAAACAGTTTATCTTTATAACAACAAAATAATTTTAAAATCAATTCGAAATGCTTTTGGAAAATGAAACTACCATAAGACCTCCCACCACACACACAATGCAAACGCAGAATTGGAGGAGATTTCTTCTTATGATAGTCAAAGATGCTTACTACGCAAAATCAAATTATTTTGGATATTATTATTAGTGCATAGTGTAGAAAACATTTCGAAAGTATAATATTAATCTTAGCCAACATACGACCAGTATCGTATGCCTACTATAGCTACTATGTTCAATAGCAGGTTACCGCCACATTCCATAGCAGGTAATACAACTAAAACCGTACACGTCGCGTATTGTTTCTTTGGATTTCCAACAAATGGTCAGGCTAAGGAACTTCCTTTTCCATGATGGGTACGTCCCTGGAATAGACGACCCGAGAACCTAACCGGATCTCTGCCAACACAAGGCCGGGTTACCTCTGCAAAAAATAGGTAACTACTGACACGCGTATGTCATCCCCCGATCGTCACCGATCTTCCCGAGGATCCCCGATTTCCAACAACCACAAAGAAATAAATTTGTAGCAACCACATAGGTTAAGTATCTGGGCTCCATACCATGATACCACCTTTATCCAGAAGGAATGACATACACTAAGGGGCGCTACTCCCTAGAACCTTGCTGCATCCTTCCTGTTTCGACCATTTCCGGGGTGTGAGGCTCGACGAAGTCTCGTCCACAAAGCTACGCTTTCTACAAAGCCCTGCTTTGGGTCAAACAAATGATCAACCTATGATCACAAAGATATAAGATCAAACAAATGATCATATCGCAAATGATCAAACACTGATCATTTCACAGCAACACTCAGTATGCCACGTTACCAAATTGGGAGTATATCGCTGATAAATTTCAACTACATAACCTCTGAGCTCGTACGTCTCAGAGAAGGGTGTTAAGCTAAGAGAATAAATTTTCCGCCACCAACAGAAATGTATTTGAAAGAAATCAGCTTTATATCTCAAATTGTAACGTCAGACATACAATCCATACAAGTCTGTTCCGGGATCGAACAGAACCGAAGGCACTTCTCACGAAGCCCTTGCACATCCGGATAAATTTCTAATCACGTCCGAACTTCCCGTCACTAAGGGTGATAAAACCTCTAAACCGGAGATCAGCCGATGTAGAGTAACTCGACGGTAATCCTTCCGTTTTCAAAAATATCCGGTCTTCAACACCGGTCTTCGAATGCAATTCATAACGACGTATCACATATTCGGAATGGGTTATACGACCCCATGGTCCTTTCCCGGCTAACCCGAATAGTGAGCATTTATCTAAAAACAAGTGTGGCATTCAATTTCATCCAATTCACAACAAATACCTATCTAAAGGTAATTATTGATAGTCGGTTATTTAACTATCAATAAAGATGCGCAACATCATCAGATTCCAAATAATTTTCCCAAATTATTTATTTTCCAAAAATATCTTTACTAGATATAAAATTTCCACACTTCAAAATAAATCAATATTTATTTTTCTAAACAGTTTCCCTTTCCTTTATAAATTCCATATTGAATTTATATTTTCAAATATCTACTGGTATACGATTTCAATCGATTTCAATATTCACTTTGGATTTATCTTTAAGAAGATAAATCTCAAAAATGTTCATTTCAAATTGGAAAAGCAATTCCATACTTATTCAAAAATAAGTAATTCACAAATCTATTTATTTTCAACATTTGAAAATATTCAATATACTTAAATCAATATTAAGTATATATTCATTCTTTAAGGAAATCATTAATTTTAAGATCTATTTGAGTCAAAACGAATGTTGCGTAAAACATCGTTACGACGACTCAAAATCACTAGTATAGGGATTCAGATTTAAGATAGATATATAAATCCCAATACTACATAAAACATTTTCTTTCGAAAATCATTTACTATAACAACAGTGTTATAGTCCATCATTTCCTTATTTCTCGAAAACGTCTATTTCAACAATAAATGTTGAAATCTATGCTTTCAATTCACAATACATTTTAAAACATCTTTAAAATGTTTAACTTCATTTTTAAAATCACTTCTTCAAAAATGAATCCATTTTATTCAATAATATATTCACTGTCCAAAATCGTGAATATACTTCACTTAACCAAATTTCAATCTTTTCTACACATTTATTTCAAAGATAATTCGCTATCCAAAATCGCGAATATATCTTCTTTAATTACCTTCTATAATTCACTTATCAAAATTGAGTGATTCTAGTTTTATAAAACAACATTTATAAATTGCTTTTATACTTTATAACAATTTCAACTTCAAAAATCATTTTATTAGCAATTTCTATTTATATTCCATCTAAGGGCAAAAATCTAATTTATAAGTAAATTTTCTTATAAATATTTTATTCCACAATTTCCTTCACATTTTATAACTTCATAATTTATCAATCTATAAATTTCATATCTTCACATTTTATAATTATAAATTTCATATCTTCACATTTTATATTGACTTTCCAAATTCGTTTCAATTTTCCAATTAAATTTATAGTTGGACTTCCAACTTATTTCCTTTTAAATAAATTCCTCTTGAAGAAAATAAATTTCAATTTGTTTCTTTCAATCTATTTAAAAATCCAAATTTTAAATTAAATTCTTCAATTTATAATCACTATTTTTACGAAATCCATTTAATTAACATTTTCACTTGATTTTGGAATCAATTCGATAAGATTATAAAAATTAACTTTTTATACTTTAAAAATTCCTTTCTTCAAAATTTATTCAATTTCTAAAATTAATTCACTTAGAAATTTCTATTTTGATTTCAAAAATTCAATTTCGTTTATTTTTTTGGAATCCAATGATATCAAACATCCATTCAGCTAAGTTTTAGCTTTCAAACAATTTCCAGACATCAATTCAATAACATCAATAATCATTCTCAGATTTTCACATCATAGTAGAAATAAATTCAATCAATGTGAGGGGTCCAGTTGGATCCCTCCAACCTGTTTCCCTGCATCCAAAGACGTTAGCACAATACCAATTCCACTTCGAGGTGGAATATCGCGGTATATGGGTTTTATAAAAATAATCCGCTTACTAACGGCGCAATAAGGTCTCATCCGCTATACGAGGCGGGAAATCATCAATCCAATATATACATATGCCAATATGTATATATTGCTACATATATATAGATATATCCTACTATATCTAATATCACATCCAATAGCAATCAAATCAATAACTGAAAATTCTACTTTTCAATTTTTTTGAGTGAGAAGATCTCACCTTAGCTTTTTTTTTATTTTCCATCCATTCCAAATCCAGATTTATTCTCTTGATTTATAAACCTTGTATAGACAATTTTATACAATCGATTAATATTCGAACAAATCGACTAACTAATTTTCGTTTGGTAAATTTATTAACACTCGAATTAACTTGAATAATCCATTACCATCTAATAATTTAATTTAAACAAATAATTTAAATTAACTAACCTTCCATGAATAATCTTTAGTAACCAAAAATAATTTTAAACAATAATTTACTTTAAAATTATACTAGTAAATAAATATGTATGTAAATATTTTCCCTCGTTTCCAAAATAAATTATATAGGTATAGAAATCAAATTTTATATAAACTTCAACATTTTAAAAATCCAAACTTTATCAATACTAAAATAATTTTCTATTTCTCCAGCAGCATACTTACATATATATTTATTGTTCTAACAATATGTCTTTGTTTATCCTAAAACAAACTGTCATTACCTCACTGTAAATGTATATACTGTAATTATTTTTCTTTTTCTGATAATCTGTATATTCGTATCAAATTAAATCAAAAATATCGATACCTTACTGATTATCGAAAACCAAGCCACCAGCGACCAACCTCCGAGACCCTCGAATCCCATGTTAACACTGTCGCGACTTCCAGCAGTGTCCCTTCCAGCTTACCCACGCTACTTCGATTTGCCCTGCCGTTGTTTGCTCGACTCGACGCCACCATCGCGACCCTCGAACGTCGCACAACTTCGAGAACCCACTCACTGCTTCGCCCTTTGCCAACGCGTGTTGCCAATGCTGCATCATCACTCGCGAGCCTCGCGACTTGAACTCGACTGCGGCCACAAGCAAAACGAACCCAAGATCTCGAACCTAACCCTAGATCACCTCGATCCCTTCGCGAATCCCCAGCCTCCTACATGGCCACGCGCTGAAGAACGAAACTCGATTTCGAGTTAAATGAAGGGCTCGCGATTTCGTGATTGCGTGAATTTGAGTTGGGGAGAACGGTGGCCATTGCTTTTGAAGTGAAGAGGGGAACGAACGATTTGAAAAATTAAAGGGAGAATGCGGCTATTATTTTTTTCAACTGAACGAATTTTTTTCGTTTGTCTTTGAACGAGATGGGTCTTCATTTGGAAGGAGATGATATTCCATCTCATAATTAAACGAGCAGAACGATAAGAAGAGTGGAAAAGAAACGAAGGGGTACGAACGAGACAAAAGGGAGGCGAATTGTACTTATGGTCGGATAAAAGAAAAGCAACCATATTTTATTTAGATTCAATTCGTTTCAAAACAAAGTCCAACGTGTTTATATATCATACGCTCAAACCACAATTCCAATTATTACGAAATTTGAAATCCGACAATAATACAATATTACGGATCCAATGGAATTGGTTTCGTCGAATTCCGAGACTGCACCTCGGACGGCTATTTTTAAATATCGATTCGAACGATACATTTCAAAACTGAGCGAAACACTTTGAAATACAATTCTGAAGCTTCTATTATCTTCAGTATCATCAATATGAATTTTAAACGCTTTTGAAATATTTTTCTTCAGCTTAAAATTGAAGATTCCAATTTTTATTTGACTATCAATAGATTAAATTTTTATAATTTAATCACCAAATTCAAAGTTATATCGGGGATTCAAATTAAATCATCATTCAAATATTTAAAATTAATTAAATATTCTCAATTTAATTCGTTCAAAATTCTGGGTCGTTACAATTTTGTTGTAGTGGTGACAATATATAATGAGCCAGAATGCCCCTGCAAAGAACCACAGCCTACCCAACGAAATGAAGAGCAAAACAAGGTACAGTTCACAAGTCAAAGACCAGAGAGACTAGGCAAACACACATGAATGCACCAGTATAGTGACAGGAAGAACAACTACAAAGTATGAAGGCAATGCATGTGCCAACATGATAAGTGGATGCATACATATGCTACAGTGAATGCTAAATGAAGCTGGACAGTGGTCAAAGTGGATAATGCAAGATGAACACAGTGAATTACTACCCAATGCAACAACATGAATGGTCACTGGCATGACCACCCTAACATATATGCAGTTGTGAATAATGCAAGCTAATGTCATGAACATGAAGGCAACCGTTCAAGGCAACAGTAACTGGAGATTGCAAACTTAAAAGAAAATGCACATGGGTGCAACAGGGAGGATGCACAGGAGTACAACAGGGAATATACACATGACAATGGAATGCAACAAGTTCACACAATAAATCTGTCCAAGGTTCAGACAATGACAATAGTGGTACAACGAAACACTAGATCAGTGAACTACAATATGCAACAACAATGCAACTTACATGAACACCATGATATCAAGGCCAGAAGCTCAAGTCAGCAATTACACAGTGGAAAAGATCAATGCAGACACAAATAAGGACTACAAATTCACGTCCAGAAAATGTAAAGTCGGAGGCCACAGTGAAGACTAGTTCATTTATGCAACAGTGACCAAGTAGTATGTGACAGTAAAGCCAAATGCATCAACCATCAAGTTAGAGCAACCAAGTGCACCACTGACTGTACAACATGACTCAACAACATAAATGTACAAGCACACATCTACTACAATAATAAACAGAGCTGACAGCAAGAATATGAATGTAAGTGATAATGTGTACATATGAATGCCATCAGATGTATAAAGTTCAAATGCAACTAACACAAGTAATATCAAGCTGATGCCAAACAGAGAAAGTAACAGGGTATAACCAAAGTCAACAAAATCAAAATCGTCAAAACAACCAAATTATCAAAATTCCAAAATGGCCGAGCATTGGAAATGCTACGGTTTTAGTCAAAGCCGTGGGTCATCAAAGAAATTTCCAAACTAACAGTAATG
Source organism: Allium fistulosum (assembly GCA_030737815.1). Classification (NCBI taxonomy): domain Eukaryota; kingdom Viridiplantae; phylum Streptophyta; class Magnoliopsida; order Asparagales; family Amaryllidaceae; genus Allium; species Allium fistulosum. The sequence continues at coordinate 9,340,321 of JASFAW010000015.1, forward strand.
GTGACAGTAGAACATCAAGCCAACAAACCCAAAGAAGAAATCATCGTCACAATAATGTCAGAACATTGGCAATATAGAAATCGAACTAAGTTGGAAAAAAATCATCAACATCCAAACGAAATTGAATGGCAAACAACAAACTCAAAAAAACATATACGAACGAGAATCATCGAATTCGAACACTAATAAACTCGAGATGGAATTAGATGTGAGTATAATACTCACCTTGCTTCGACGCGATAGAAGCAGCCGCAGCGTGCAACGTAGGATCGATTGAATTTAATCGGCGCTTCGAAAATCAAAAGCCCTAAATGAAGACGAACGAGACTGAACAGAGCCGCCATTTTTATTCGTTTAATCTTGTTTAGGGTTGTGAAAAAAAAAAGAAACGGGGAACGGGATATGGATAAATGTCACGGCAACCCAAAGGAAACGTGGGCCAATTAATTTAAAGCCCGCTTACTTCCTTAATCAAATTATAGAAAAAGAATACCAACCAATTAAAACTTCCAAATAGCAATTAGCTATCAACACTAATCGTTTAATGACGATTATAAATTTTCACAAAACCCCGGGTTGTTACAGACTCCAATCCTTATAAAAATTGTGTCCCCGCAATTTTCATAATTAAAGTTGTCAATAACAATTATTTTTCTAACATAAACTGGTTAAGCTAGAAAATAAGGTCAAGAACACAAATACCAAAGAAATCTTTTAATCCCATAAAGGAAATTCGCAATTTTCAACGAAATCTAATTATCAATAGATAATCAGAAAACAACAAAACTGGATAAATACAATTATCAGCAACATTCAATTATCAACTAGATAATTAAAATACAGAAAATCACAAAATAGCAATATCTAATTATCGATACGATAATTAGAAAACAGCAAAATCTAATTATCAACAAAGATAATTAGAAAAAAAAATTCGCAAATCGCAAAACTGCAAATATCTAGTTATCAAAAACGATAGTCAGAAATCTCAAATCAACAAATATTTAATTATCAAAAACGATAATCAAATCTCAAATATCTAATTATCACAAGCGATAATCAAATCTCAAATCAACGAATATTTAATTATCAAAAACGATAATCAAATCTCAAATTAACAAATATTTAATTTTCAAGAACGATAATCAAATCTCAAATCAACGAATATTTAATTATCAAAAACGATAATCAAATCTCAAATCAACAAACATTAATTATCAAAAACGATAATTAAATCTCAAATCAACAAACATTCAATTATCAAAAACGATAATTAAATCTCAAATCAACAAATATTTAATTATCAAAAACGATAATCAAATCTCAAATCAACAAATATTCAATTATCAAAAACGATAATCAAATCTCAAATCAACAAATATTCAATTATCAAAAACGATAATTAAATCTCAAATCAACAAATATTTAATTATCAAAAACGATAATCAAATCTCAAATCAACAAATATTCAATTATCAAAAACGATAATTAAATCTCAAATCAACAAATATTTAATTATCAAAAACGATAATCAAATCTCAAATCAACAAACATTTAATTATCAAAAACGATAATTAAATCTCAAATTAAGAAACATTTAATTATCAAAAACGATAATTAAATCTAAAATCAACAAATATTCAATTATCAAAAACGATAATTAAATCTCAAATCAACAAATATTTAATTATCAAAAACGATAATCAAATCTCAAATATCTAATTATCACAAGCGATAATCAGAAACAACAATTATTCGATTATCACAAGCGATAATCAGAAACAACAAATATCCGATTATCAAAAACGATAATCAGAAACAACAAATATCCGATTATCAAAAACGATAATCAGAAACAACAAATATCCGATTATCAAAAACGATAATCAGAAACAACAAATATCCAATTATCAAAAACGATAATCAGAAACAACAATTATCCGATTATCACAAGCGATAATCAAAAACAACAAATATCCGATTATCAAAAACTATAATCAGAAACAACAAATATCCAATTACCTGCAGATAATTGGAAACAACAAATATCTAGAAATCAATTAAGAAGACTAGAAAATCAACATAAAAGCTTGGATCGATCTCATCAGATGGCGAGTTTTTAGTTCGCCGCACGTGCATCAACAAATGGCCGAAGCCTACCAAGTACTCAACATAATTTTGGTGCCCAACAAATGACCCGAAGGTCCAACAAATGACTCGAAGGTCTAGTACATGTATTGACCCGGAGGTCCAACAAATGACCCGAAGGTCCAACAAATGACCCGAAGGTCCAACAAAGTGGCTCGAAAGCACACGAAATCATCAAATATTTCAATTAACGAGTCCGGAATTAACCAAAATAGCAAACGCACATGTCCCATAACCACGAGTTTTACTAAATCGTTTAATTCTCTTCATCGTTTCCTTGAAAGTGCAAAATCATCAAAATCATCAAACAACAGATATTTCAATTAACGAGTCCAGAATTAACCGAAATAGCAAACGCACATGTCCCATACCACGTGTTTTACTAAATCGTTTGATTCTCTTCATCGTTTCCTTGAAAGTGCAAAATTGTGTATTTTGTAAAAATACACTTTACATTCTCAAACGGACAAGTCCGGAATTAAGCGAATCAGTAAAAGAAAGGGGTCATAGTCCTCGATTTTGCTGAAACGTTTAAATCGCTTCCTCATTCTTTTGAAAGTGCAAACTGTAAAATTCCTGAAAACAACTTTATTTATTTTATAAAAATAACAATTCACATTCTCAACTGGACAAGTCCGGAGCTAAGCGAAACAGTAAAAGAAAGGGGTCATAATCCTCGATTTTGCTGAATCGTTTAAGTTGCTTCCTCATTCTTTTGAAAGCGCAAACTGTTAAAATTTTTATAAAACAATTTTCATTTTAAAATGATTTTCCAATCACGTGATTAAAGCAGAAATATTAGTAACAATTTCGAAAAGGAAATTGTACTTCCCAAAACACCGTAAAATCGTATCTCAAAATCAATATTGCGGAATAACCGCTTGAAAATCTACTTTTAAAAATTCAATGGTTACTGAAGCCAAAGCGACAGTAATTTTTATATGTCAAAATCTCATCAAAATAATTTACATCAAAATGTAATACCAGTGAATTTTCATTCATTAAAATGCCAACAAAACACCGTGCTTCAAAAATTTAGCATTGGTGTAAAAATCCCGTTATAAAATAACGGCAACAAAATACGTTTCATAACCAAGCATCTGTTCAACGTAAAATTAATGTAGTAACGTGCAATTCATATTTGCACGCACACTACAATATAAACAAAGAAATTACTCTATTATCTTCAATGAAGATAATTTAAAACAACAAAAATCTAATCAGATATGTGATTAGCATCAAAGAAAACCAGCATGAATTTCAACAAATCAAAACCACTGGTTAAACAACATAATGAAATTAAATTCATTTTCATATTTTGATTTTTTAAATCAAAAAGGTTATCAGCTGTGTTCAGCGAAGACGGTCTCACTGTTTCCGCTGCGCACTCTGATAAACCGAACACAAATCAATCAAATCATCAAAACACAGTTTCACTTTTATTTTTAAATAAAGATATTTAAAAATTTCATCATAATTTCAAAACTTTAGTTTTGACTCAAAACACAACTAAAAACATCGACAAATAGTTGTAACACATGTTCCATCTAAGTTATGTTTTATATTATGTCCATAAACCCCAAGATCTGATACCAACTGTGACGCCCTACCTCTATGCTCACAATAACAAAGAGTATTAAAAGAAATACTGTCTGTTATTACGAAGAATAAGGCTGGATAGGAGCGGCCATCCGTAGTTGGCCTTACACTAGTATTGGTTACCTCGATAGGAGTGGTATATATTTTTCATTTTTCATCTCTTATTTATTTACTCCCATCGACATACCCAATTCCAGTATAAAACAAACTACGATGGTTCATAATAGTTTAGGACAATATATATAATACTAACACAGATAGAAAAAGATGCGGAACACAGATAACAAAAGTCTCATATATATATATATATATATAACTGATGTCAGTTACAATACATTTGACACAATACATATGATACAACTACAACCGTCGACTCTGGAAGTTATATATACAAGTACATTATCGACTAATATACATGAATACATATCAACCTATAATATGACACGACTACTCCAAAAGATATGAAAAGTCTTCATAGCTCAAACAGCAATCCAAAGCAAGATATCTACAACCTGAAATAACTCGGGTCTGACCCGAGTATTAAATTCAAAAGAAAATAATACACGGGTCATTCTAATTCAAACTCAGTTATTAATGCGTAGAAGCAATAATAATCAGACGACAGTCACTGAAATCTCGTATATCCGACTTCTCGATAAGAGAATCGGATAACGGCAGATATAACACTAAACAGTGTTAAACACAAATCAACAAATCTAATCATCAACAAAGATAAAAGAAAGATTATCAATGAAGATAATTTAGAAAACAACAGAGTTGTCTAAACGACAATTAACACAAAATCCAATTATTAAATAATTAGAAACTCAGAATCTAATTATCGAATAGATAATTAGACAAATCTCAAAATGATCAATCAAATCAAAGTTCTGTGTGGCTACAGTACACACACGCGTGCACTGCCTCGCCACTACAGTATGTGAAATCATCACAACAGTGAATACTAACAGTAATCATAACTGCAGAGGTCAAAGCGAAACCCAAGCCAACAAAACAGCGTAAACAACCAAAAATCTAATTATCAATATGATAATTATAAAACACATAATCTAACTTATCTAAAAGATAATAAGATATCAACAAAATCATCAGATTAAACCAAATCAAAATACAACTTCAAAATATTGAATTGAATCAACGAAACAATTCAAACAATCGAAATATCAATTAAATCTGTCAATTCTGCTAGGGCTGCAGTACACGCACGCGTGTACTGCCTCGCCACTACAATAATGCTAGTGAAACACAAACCAAAAGAGTGGCATAAACAAAGATATAACATGTATGCACTGTAAAACTGGATAGTGCCATCCCCCTACACAACTGCACATGAAACTGCAATTGAAACAAGCAATTTACCACCAAGGTCAAGCTAATGTCACCTGTACTCGAGCTCAAGTCAATACAACCCAAATGCAAACTGCAATTACACAGGGGTGACAATATATAATGAGCCAGAATGCCGCTGCAGAGAACCACAGCCTACCCAACGAAATGAAGAACAAAACAAGGTACAGTTCACAAGTCAAAGACCAGAGAGACCAGGCAAACACACATGAATGCACCAGTATAGTGACAGGAAGAACAACTACAAAGTATGAAGGCAATGCACGTGCCAACATGATAAGTGGATGCATACATATGCTACAGTGAACGCTAAATGAAGCTGGACAGTGGTCAAAGTGGGCAATGCAAGATGAACACAGTGAAGTACTACCCAATGCAACAACATGAATGGTCACTGGCATGACCACCCTAACATATATGCAGTTGTGAATAATGCAAGCTAATGTCATGAACATGAAGGCAACTGTTCATGGCAACAGTAACTGGAGATTGCAAACTTAAATGAAAATGCACATGGGTGCAACAGGAAGGATGCACAGGAGTACAACAGGGAATATACACATGACAATGGAATGCAACAAGTTCACACAATAAATCTGTTCAAGGTTCAGACAATGACAATAGTGGTACAACGAAACACTAGATCAGTGAACTACAATATGCAACAACAATGCAACTTACATGAACACCATGATATCAAGGCCAAAAGCTCAAGTCAGCAATTACACAGTGGAAAAGATCAATGCAGACACAAATAAAGACTACAAATTCACGTCCAGAAAATGTAAAGTCGAAGGCCATAGTGAAGACCAGTTCATTTATGCAACAGTGACCAAGTAGCATGTGACAGCAAAGCCAAATGCATCGAGCATTAAGTTAGAGCAACCAAGTGCACCACTGACTGTACAACATGACTCAACAACATAAATGCACAAGCACACATCTACTACAATAATAAACAGAGCTGACAGCAAGAATATGAATGTAAGTGATAATGTGTACATATGAATGCCATCAGATGTATAAAGTTCAAATGCAACTAACACAAGTAATATCAAGCTGATGCCAAACAGAGAAAGTAACAGGGTATAACCGAAGTCAACAAAATCAATATCGTCAAAACAACCAAATTATCAAAATTCCAAAATGGCCGAGCATTGGAAATGCTACGATTTTAGTCAAAGCCGTGGGTCATCAAAGAAATTTCCAAACTAACAGTAATGGTGACAGTAGAACATCAAGCCAACAAACCCAAAGAAGAAATCGTCGCCACAATAATGTCAGAACATTGGCAATACATAAATCGAACTAAGTTGGAAAAAAATCATCAACATCCAAACGAAATCAAATGGCAAACAACAAACTCATAAAAACATATACGAACGAGAATCATCGAATTCGAACACTAATAAACTCAAGATGGAATTAGATGTGAGTATAATACTCACCTTGCTTCGACGCGATAGAAGCAGCCGCAGCGAGCAACGTAGGATCGATCGAATTTAATCGGCGCTTCGAAAATCAAAAGCCCTAAATGAAGACGAACGAGACTGAACAGAGCCGCCATTTTTGTTCGTTTAATCTTGTTTAGGGTCGTGAAAAATAAAGAAAAGGGGAACGGGATATGGATAAATGTCACGGCAACCCAAAGGAAACGTGGGCCAATTAATTTAAAGCTCGCTTACTTCCTTAATCAAATTATAGAAAAAGAATACCAACCAATTAAAACTTCCAAACGGCAATTAGCTATCAACACTAATCGTTTAATGACGATTATAAATTTTCACAAAACCCTGGGTTGTTACAATTACCGTGGTTCTGTCATAGTTAAGGAGACTTCAGAGAAGATTGGTTTGATTAAGAGAAAATTCGTATCTCATATTCACATTTCTTTGATAATAAGTTTTCGAATTTTCTATTTCCATCTTTATTTTTGAATAGGTTCTTTCCTTTATTATCCTTGGAAGGGTAGAACTTAGGATTTAACCGATGGATGGTAGGATTTGATGACATGTTATTAGAACATGTTATGAATGATGTTTGCTAGTGGTTGCAAGTGTTTGCTAGTGGATGCTATGGACGCATATACTTACACTAGGCACTATTATCTGTTAGGGATCGGTCTAACTAAGACACTAGAGCATATGCATATGGATGTGTGCGCATTTTATTTTATTTACCATGATTGCTATAAATGGATGATTATCACATGATTGTTGCATTTGGATGATGTTTGAAGCACGCATATAGAACTATTAGTTATCATTAGGAATTTTTGCATTCATTTGGATACATAACACAAACACGATTGCATAAAAGGAGGTCAACAAAATCAGTGGACCACCTAATCTTTTGCATTAGTTAGTGACATAGACACTACACTAATCGCATAAGTATCATAAATTGCATTAGAAAAACTTAAGGACAATGGATGAATGGATGTTGGTTGAGTAGTTGGTAGTAGAACTTGGATGAAAAAATTAGTTCATTCTTTTATCCTTAGAGATTTCGAGGATGAAATCCCTTAAGTAGGGGAGAATGTAACAACCCAAAATTTAAGCTATAATAATTAATTAACGAATTTATTAAATGATAAAATAACTTTGTGAAATTATCAGAATTGAGCCACGGAAGTTGCACCATTGTGTCCATGGTAATTTTCTGGTCAATTTCCATATATAGAACGTCGGAATTCGAACCAATATGAACAAGTTACGAATGAATCAAGAAATTGAAAGAAAAAAATTACATATTGAGGTCGACCAGTAGGTCGACCAACCCCTCGCCTAGGTCGACCGCCCGGTCAACCTAGCTAGAAGGGCGGTCGACTCCTAGGTCGACCCACCTACGTTATTAAATGAAGAATTACATTCTTTGAGTACATGCGATTTTAACACGTCATTTTCGTTCCTTTGGCTCATTTGGTCCCTCCGTGCTTCCATTCGATGGCTCCTATTCAGCCTATGACGTTGTTGCATCCTATCCAATCCCCAAATCTAACGGTCCGAGATCCACTTCTACCCTTATAAATAAGACCCTAGGCCTAACACTTTTTCTCATTCTATATTTTCTCCGCTTGAGTTCACCTTTTAAGGAAGGACCCTAAAAGGAATAGTTTTCCAAGGAGAGAATCTTATTAATAAAAATATTTTAATACCGTCAAGTGGATCCGGGAAGACCAAAAGGGAAGAGCTTTGGACCACAGGTGAGTGATTGTAATTATTTTAAATTTCTTTAAGTAATTTAAAATAATAAGGTTTCCAATAGTTGTAGTTTTACTACGATTTTTGGAATAACCTTTTTAGTAGTTTATTTACAGTTTTTAGAATTATTTTCAGTCTATTTCTTTTAGCTATTCATTTCAGTTAATTTTAGTTTATTTCTGTTAATTATAGCTTTCCATTTATTTATGGTTTATTTACAGTATTTTAATTTATTTACTATTATTTATGCGTTATTTACATCTTTTCATACGCTTTGGATTTTCTTCTATTTTTGGTTCTCTTTTATTTCTCCTTCTTCTTCGCATATGGATTAGAATAGATTAAACGTGAATTTGCATTAAATTATAAGAATACTGAAACGACGGAAGATAAGATGTAAATTGTAAGGATTGTAATAAAAATGGAATTGGACTAAAATTGTGATGTAAATATCAGAATTAGACTAAATTAAATAGATTGGCCTAGTTATAACTTAGAATTATAACTATAAAGAGTAAAAGATGAAAGAAGCTTATTTTCACACTTAGACCATGGGTTAAGAAATAAGCATTATTATAACGTAGGTTATAATAAGAAAAAAGAACAGAATGAGGCTTATTTTAAGACTTAGGATAAATTAATAAGCACAGATAGTAAAAATAATAACAAAGGCTTATTTAAAATAATTTATCTAAGTTAATAAGCAAAGATGAAAGTAGGATCCGCACCGGCAGCATTCCCTTATGCTGTTTAGGGTAGATAAGTGGTCAATAGTTAAAAGAAAAGATCCGTACCGACAACGTTTCCTTATGTTGTTTAAGGTAGATAAGTGGTTAATAGTTAAAAGAAAAGATCCGTATCAGCAGCATTTCCCTTATGCTGTTTATGGTAGATAAGTGGTCAATAGTTAAAAGAAAAGATCCATACCGGCAGCATTTCCCTTGGGACACGCTTATGCTGTTTAGGGAAGATAAGAGGCTAATAATTAAAAGACTTAAATCATGGGGATTTGGACAAGGGACGCAACTAGATTTTGTTTAACAAGGACCAGTACCAACAACATTCCCTATTTTCTATGGACACGGTGTCTCACAATAGCCTGAAGTGAGACGATGGCACGCTTTGCTGTCTAGAGTAAATAAAAGGTCAAAAGAGGGAGCAATAGATAGTGCGAACCAGCGGTGACCGAGCGTGAGACATCAATTAGGGGAGATAAGTCGCTATTGAGTTCCAAGCGCTTAGTATGTATGTCTTTCGTAGATACCATTGCCTTATGTATAGGGAGCTATATAACGTCTAGTCCGTAGTAAGGTCTATGGAGTAGTAGGCCGATCAAAGGGTAGAATTAGGATTTCAGCCTAATTATAGGATTAGGAATTCAGCCTAATCAAAGAAGCTAACAAAGACAAGTGCAAACAATCAAAGTTAATCAATTATGTTGATCTAGTTAATTTGTATTTATTTCCAGCTTATTCCTTCTTCATATTTCCTTTGATTCCTTTTATATACCAGAACTGTTGTAAGGTCTATTACTTTTACTTTGTTTAAAGATTCTAGTAATTACTATCATTCACCAAACTTTTAGTCTGACCCACTCCTCTATTTTCCCCATTTCCCTCCCCCCCATAGGAAATCAGGGGCAAGGAAAGTAAACCGCAGCTTCTTGGAGACTTGTTAGAGATCCTATCATGTATTTCTTTCTCAGTTCGAGTTTTTAGTTCTTTTGTTGGCATGGTATTTTGAGAGGGATGTATTGTACTCTAATATTAATTAAGACTTTGGGTTTTTGATTTCACGAGACTTGTATGGGTATTTTGTCATATGATGTATTGGGTATTTGGTGACTTATTTTTATCATCTTATATTGTGGAATTTAATTTTTAGCAAAATACTATAATTTTTTCCGCTGTGTTATTATTATTATCGTTATTTAATTTTTGTCTAGTGAATCTTAGTCTCTGCTAGTTTTAGTTATACCTACAACGCACCAAGCCTTTTAGTGTGTCCATTTAGGTATACTAAGGGGTGTGGGGTGTTTCAATATATGATGTTTAACATGACTATATGAAAAGTTGTTATGGATGCATACTTCTTCTTGATAACTACGACTAGCCTAAATGATGCAGCAGTGGAATGACAAAATGATGATTCAGTGAAAGTAGCAATCGATGGAATGAAGAATACTGAATGGCCCAAATTCGTTGATCTGAAGATACCGAATTCTAGCTATCTTCGTCACGTTGATAGCGCACTATACCGTGAAAGAAGATCTTCAATTCTTCAAGCGTTGATCAAGCGCACCTGATACCGCGAATCGGCTTCAACAATCGTTGAATCGAGCGCACTCGATTAACCGAAAGTGAAGATAGGAGATCACACTCAACTATCAATTTAATTGAAAGCAAAAAGCTTAGAAACAAAAGTTTTTATTCAAATCAACTAAACTATTACAAATGGCACCACCGGCCTATTTATAGAAGTTACAACCCAACACTGAAATCTGTACAACACTTAGGTCGGTCACGACCTAACAAACATCACGACCTACGACTTAAAAGTAGATGACCTAAACCAAACAGTTACAACACATTACAAACCTTCACTGACCTAACATATCGACACAAACACGCTATAGTATTTACAAAAGTCACACATCACGACTTAACACTTCATGCGACCTAACAACAGAAGATAGCGACCTAAAATAAAGCGGCACAAGATATTCAGGCGGCATGGGCTTCGTACGCGACCTAACAAGTTAGCTCCTGTTCTTCGCACGACCTAATCTCCTTGCGACCTAATTTAGGCGTAACTCGTTCACGCGACCTAACTTAGGTCGTAGCTCGAGATAAATATCAGAACGACTTAAAGGAGTGAAAACTTCGTTAGGTCGTTCGTGCATCTGTTCCTTTAACTCGTGAACTCGTTCTTCGTTAGGTCGTACACGACCTAAAAACTCCTTAGGTCGCAACCGATCTATAGAATGTTGCTTGTTAACTCGCGAATCTTCACTAGGTCGCTGGAGCGACTTAAAGTACTCGTTAGGTCGTCCGTGACCTAACACTTCACCAAATTGAACTGTCTCACCACTGCGTAACTCTGCTACCTCGCTAGGTCGTTTGCATGCCTGAACATTGAATCCGTTGACTCGTGGGCGACTTTCCATAGGTCGTGAACGACCTAAAATTCCACTAGGTCGTGAGCGACCTAAATTGGTAGATCGCGCTGCATCATCCTCCCCTGGTTGACAAAAATTCGACCTCGAATTTGCACCTTCCTCTTCCACCACAAGCTCCTCTCCGTGATATGGAATCAAATATTTGACATTGAAAACATCGGAAGTATGAACATCATCCGGCAATCTCAACTAATATGCATTCTCATTAATTTTCTTCAAAATTTCCACTGGACCGATTTTTCGAGCTTTCAATTTATTGTACGTTCCCACTGGAAAATGATCCTTCGCTAGTACAGCATATACTAAATCTCCTTCATTAAATTCAACGCTTCTTCGCTTCAAATCCGCAGATCGTTTATACTTTTCATTTGCTTTCTCCAATCATTCCTGAACGATTTTATGACATTCTGCCAATCCATCAACAAAATCAACAGCCCGTTTAACTGTTCCCTTCGGTTGTGGTACTGTCGTCAAATCCAACGGACCCTTCGGACTGGCTGAGTATACAACTTGAAACGGACTGAAACCCGTACTGCGGTTAACAGCGTGATTATGTGCAAACTCTGCCTGACATAATTTCATATCCCAACTCTTCAAGTTATCCTGCACAAGACATCATAACAAATTTCCCAATGATCTGTTTACCACTTCCGTCTGCCCATCTATTTGTGGATGATAGGCGCTACTAAAATTCAGCTTCGTTCCAACCATCTTCCACAAACTTAACCAGAAATGGCTTAGAAATCTAGTATCCCGATCTGAAACAATAGATTCAGGTAGTCCATGTAATCGATACACTTCTTTAAAGAACAATTCGGCAACACGGACGGCATCAGCTGTCTTCTTACAAGCGATAAAATGTGCCATTTTGGAAAATCTATCCACCACAACGAATATAGAATCATTTCCCCTTTGAGTTCTAGGCCAACCCAAAACAAAATCCATGCTGATATCAATCCATGGTTTAATAGGCACAGATAATGGCATATACAATCCCGCATTCGTCGTTGTTCCCTTCGAAACTTGACAGATATGACATCTCTCCACCAATCTTTCAACTTCTCTTCTTATAGTAGGCCAGAAATATGATTGTGAAACCAACTGTAATGTACGGTCTCTTCCCACATGACCTTCCTCATGTAACTCCTTCACAATCTTCATTCGTAAGCTGCACTCTGGTATACATAATCGATTTCCTTTAAAAAGAAAACCATCCACCATTACAAACTCATCCGTCTTCCCCTCCTTGACTTCATCAACAAACTTTGCAAAGTAAGGATCATCGACAAATAATTCTGGAAACACATCAAACCCTGTTACTTCAACCTTCATTGTAGTCAACACATGATTCCTTCGACTTAATGCATCTGCCACTCTATTCGTAATTCCGGATTTATGCTTCACCACAAATGTAAATTGTTGTAAGTATGCAATCCACGACGCATGCCTAGTAGCAATCTTGTCCTGTCCCTGCATATGCTTCAATGCCTCATGATCAGTATATAAAACAAATTCTTTATGAAACAAATAATGTCTCCAATGTTTGATAGCTTGCACAATAGCATAAAATTCCATATCATATGTACTATATCTCATCTTTGCTCCCGATAGCTTCTCACTGAAATATGCAATAGGATGACCTTTCTGACTCAACACCCCTCCAATCCCAACCTTTGATGCATCAGTATGTAATTCAAACAATAACTGAAAATCCGGCAATACTAGAATCGGTGCTGTCGTCAAAAGCTCCTTGATCCTTTCAAAAGCAAATCCTGCTTCCTCCGACCATAGAAATTGTTTCCCCTTCATACAATCAGTAACTGGAGCCATCACGCTACTGAAGTGTGGAATGAACCTTCGGTAGAATGACGCCAAACCATGAAAGCTTCTTACTTTTGTAATCGTCTTGGGTTGTGGCCAATTTCTGATGGCTTCACTTTATTCTGATCCACCTGTATACCTCCTCCCGATATAACATACCCCAAAAATAAAACACTCTGCGTCATGAACACGCATTTCTTCGTTGTTGCATAAAATTGTTCCTGTCGCAATACCATCAATACTTCTCTCAGATGTTGCAAGTGTTCTTCTGGACTTCCACTATATATCAGTATATCATCAAAATACACCACTACAAACTTCCCAAGGAATGGTCTAAAGATTTGATTCATAACCTGCATAAATGTACTCGGTGCATTTGAAAGACCAAACGGCATAACCAGCCATTCGTACAACCCTTCACGTGTCTTGAACGCTGTTTTCCATTCATCCCCTGGTCTGATTTGAATTTGATGGTAACCACTCTTCAAATCAATCTTCGAAAATATAGTAGCTCCACTAAGCTGATCCAACAAATCATCCAGTCTAGGCATAGGAAATCTGTATCTTACTGTAATCTTATTCAATGCTCGACTATCAGTGCACATCCTCCACGTCCCATCCTTCTTCGGTACTAACAATGCTGGAACAGCACATGGACTTAGACTTTCCTGCACACACCCCTGTTCAAGCAATTCTTCTACTTGCCTTCTCAACTCCTCATGTTCTTTTGGACTCATTCTGTAGTGTGGTCTATGAGGTAACACAGCTCCTGGTACAAGATCAATTTGATGTTGAATGTCCCTCAACGGTGGTAACTCCGTTGGCAATTCTTCAGGAAATACATCGTCAAATTCTTCCAGCACTGGTTTTACTTCTTTCGAAATCTCAACCACTTCATGACTCTCACGTCCAATCAACAAGAATACTTCAGGCTCCTCTTCTACCTCTTTAACAAACTCCTTCAAAGATAACAAAGTTTTAAGTTCTTCAATTTCCTCCAATTTGCTTTCTTCTTGTTGTCGCTTCTTAGGAATCAAAGTGATTTTAGTTCCTTCAAACATAAAACTGTAACTGTTGGTACGCCCATCATGTTCCACCGCCCTATCATACTGCCACGGTCTCCCCAGCAACAAATGACAGACATCCATATCTACCACATCGCACCAAAGTTCATCTTTATATTTCTTTCCAATTGAAAAATTAACACAAGCTCGACGTCCAACTTTCACCTCCCCACCTTTCCTCAACCAAGCTAACTTGTAAGGTTTCGGATGCTTCTCTGTCTTCAATGATAACTTCTTCACAGCCTCTGTAGAGATAATATTATCACAGCTTCCCGCATCGATGACAAACTTGCAAACCCTTCCCAAGATAGTGCATGTTGATTGAAAGATGTTACTCCTCAACCAGCTAGTTTCCTCCTCCTGTTTTGGTGTTAAACACGACCTCTTCATCATTAATGAGTACCCTTCATCACCCGACACATTCTCTTCCTCCTCATCATGTAGTGAATTAGAACAGTTAGCTTCTTCCTCATCTTCCTCTGCCTCCGCAATCATCGTTCGTTTCTTTGGCTTCGTACATTCATTGCTTTTGTGACCCATCTCCTGACAATTGAAACATTTGATACCACTATTGACCCTGGTCTTAGCAATTTCATTAACAATTGGTTTTGCAACAGCCTTCGAAACATTCATACTGCCACTAGCCGCTTTCATTGGATTGTTAGAATTTGTAAACACACCACCACCTCTCCTTCCTTGCTTCTCCCAAGTTAGAGCTTTTTGATGTGCTTCAGCGACAGATCTGGGATCAAACATATTCACCATATCCTGTATCTGCATTCTCAACCCTCCAACAAATCTAGCTATCAATTGCTCCTCCGTCTCCATGATATCGTTTCTTGCAATCAGCTGATAGAACTCATCTGCATAATCATTCACTGACTTCGTTCCTTGTCTCAGGTTCTGCAAACGTTGATACATAAGCGATTGATAATTGTAAGGTAAGAACGTAGCTTTCATCAATTTCTTCATCTTATCCCATGATTCAATCTTTTACTTTCCCATTCTTTCCTGTGTTAGTTTAGTTTGCTGCCACCATGCCATAGCTCTTCCTTTCAAACGTGTAGCAACCAACTTAACTCTTCGATGCTCGGGAACCTCCTTAAAGTCAAAAATTTCTTCCACATTAGACAACCAATCCAAAAACTCTTCAGCCACCATTCCACCCTTGAATTCTGGCATTTTAGTTTTCATCCCCGACTCCCATCGACGATCATCCTCAAAATCTTGATCTCGATTCCGTCCCTGGCCATGATCTCAATAATGAAAACTCCCTCTATCACCATCTTCATCAACAACAGATGTACTTCGATAACGATCTCGACCACCCACATATCTATGATCACGCATATCCCTTCTACTTTGTCTTTCATCATCTCGATATGGTTCATCTTCGAATTCTCTATGACTTCTTCTTCCTTGATGAGATTGTGGCGACATTCTTCGTCCTCTCGAAACCGACGGCGAAACCCTATTTCCACCTTGGTTTGAAATTGGCGATGTTCTTCTTCGGGGTTGATTCATATCCATCATGAGCTTCTCTAATCTCCCTATACCTTCGTCCAACTTCTCATTGAATTTGTTACTTATGCGTTGTTCCATTTGTTCAGCATCCTCTCGCTTATACAAATCTTCAACATTTTGATGTCGATTAGCTCTTCTTGGCGGCATGATTAAAAATTTTCACAAACACTTCAATATACCAAATGATGAACACGACCTTCACTTACTTTCGGCTCCAACTTCAAATTTCAAACACCTTTCAAATTTAGATCCAAAATGAGATGGATCGAAATATTCAACTTCGTTGTAACTTTGCGATGAACACTATGAACAACAACTTCTCCAAATGATGCACGGCTTCACTTATCTCCTCAAACTCTTCAAATAAAATTGGTTCCAAGACTCGGCTTAGCTATGATTGGCTAAGTCTAGCTCTGATACCAAATGATGCAGCAGCGGAATGACAAAATGATGATTCGGTGAAAGTAGCAATCGATGGAATGAAGAATACTGAATGGCCCAAATTTGTTGATCCGAAGATACCGAATTCTAGCTATCTTCGTCACGTTGATAGCGCACTATACCATGAAAGAAGATCTTTAATTCTTCAAGCGTTGATCAAGCGCACCTGATACCGCGAATCGGCTTCAACAATCGTTGAATCGAGCGCACTCGATTAACCGAAAGTGGAGATAGGAGATCACACTCAACTACCAATTTAATTGAAAGCACAAAGCTAACAAACAAAAGTTTTTATTCAAATCAACTAAACTATTACAAATGGCACCATCGGCCTATTTATAGAAGTTACAACCCAACACTGAAATCTGTACAACACTTAAGTCGGTCACGACCTAACAAACATCACGACCTACGACTTAAAAGTAGACGACCTAAACCAAACAGTTACAACACATTATAAACCTTCACTGACCTAACATATCGACACAAACACATTATAAACAGTCACACATCACGACTTAACACTTCATGCGACCTAACAACAGAAGATAGCGACCTAAAATAAAGCGGCACAAGATATTCAGGCGGCATGGGCTTCGTACGCGACCTAACAAGTTAGCTCATGTTCTTCGCACGACCTAATTTCCTTGCGACCTAATTTAGGTCGTAACTCGTTCACGCGACCTAACTTAGGTCGTAGCTTGAGATAAATATCAGAACGACTTAAAGGAGTGAAAACTTCGTTAGGTCAGTCGTGCATCTGTTCCTTTAACTCGTGAACTCGTTCTTCGTTAGGTCGTACACGACCTAAAAACTCCTTAGGTCGCAACCGATCTATAGAATGTTGCTTGTTAACTCGCGAATCTTCACTAGGTCGCTGGAGCGACTTAAAGGACTCGTTAGGTCGTCCGCGACCTAACACTTCACCAAATTGAACTGTCTCACCACTGCGTAACTCTACTACCTCGCTAGGTCGTTTGCATGCCTGAACATTGAATCCGTTGACTCGTGAGCGACTTTCCATAGGTCGTGAACGACCTAAAATTCCACTAGGTCGTGAGCAACCTAAATTGGTAGATCGCGCTGCATCACTAAAAAATGCCTCTTCTTGATTATCCCTACTTTCTAGTACTTTCAGGGTTGACGAATTCATTCGTTGACATTTTAGCAGTAGAAGTAGGGCCCGAACCTCCGACTTTGTTAAAACCTTAAGTGAAACCACCCTAGCCTACATATTTAAGGCTTAAAGGACTTGCCAAACCAAGCGTATCCCATTCTAATCCAACCTACCTTTGATTGCATCAACTAAGTTTTACTTAGTTATGCCAATTAACCATTTTAAGTTGTCTGAACAAGGATCTTCCGAGTCTCGAAGAACTAGGTATACTTTCCCAGTTACCAATGATCCCTGGCTTCATGAAGAACAAGTGTTAAGAATCAGGGCACTGCAAATCATGGAAAATAAGATAAGACAAGTAGCATTCTACAGCTTAGAGAAATGGAGCTTGAATCCTTTCCTTCTTAGGTCGTTGTGACGACCCGCAAATCTGACCCGTTCGAGCGGACAATAAACCACACATGTCCAACCCAAACTGAATAGAAATATGGATAATCATGAGAAAGAAAGAAGAGAAGAGAGAAGAGAAAAGAAGAAGAAGAGAGAAAGAAACTAGAACAATCACAGAATCTCATAATCGTAGTGGAACAACATATAATATAATATCAATGATCTTTACAAAACTGTAATATACACATCCATCATAGTACAACATCAATCACTAATCATCAGCCCGAACAGTTATAATAACTTGTCCTTACAATCGCTGATAATTTAAACAACAATGCCGTGGAAAATAAACATATACGAGAACCCAAAATTTGCTTGTTCAAGTGTTTTGGAATCCCTATTGATAACGTTAGCCAAACGCATCGACCAGAACCCAAAATTCAAACTAAACAAATCAAACAACCCAATATAAAACATTTTTATAGTCACTAACAAATACGCTCTTATATATACACTCGACTCATCCTAGGGTGCTACTGACCCTATCTATAATGAGTACCCATCAAAGCCTTGGTGTTCGCAAAATCCTAAGCTCTGATACCAAATGTGACTACCCGCAAATCCGACCCGTTCGAGCCGATAATAAACCACACATGTCCAACTTAAACCGAACGGAAAGACGGATACTCATGAGAAAAAAAGAGGAGAAGAGAGAAGAGAAGAAAAGAAGAAGAGAGAAAGAAACTAGAACAATCACAGAATCTCACAATCGCAGCGAAACAACATATAATATAATATCAATGATCTTTACACAATAGAAACTGTAATATATATACACACCCATCAGAGTACAACAATCAATCACTAATCATCAGCCTGGACAGTTATAATAACCTGTCCTTACAATTGCTAATAATTTGAACAACAATGCAGTAGAAAATAAACATATATGAGAATACGACCACAAGATCTCCAGCTCGTCTGCTGAAGCTCCAAAGCATCTAAATCTACATCTGTAAATATACTCAGTCTGACCCGAGCATTGAAAGGGAAGAACACCCGGATCAGTCTGGTAAACCAGCGTGAGAAAACACATCTCAACTGAATTTTTAAAGTTATAAACTTTCCTTTATCAAAACAAAGATATCTCGTAAGCCCACGCCCACACATAAACACAGACATATTTTTACCTTACGATAACCAAAACATTTCATATCAAATCCTATTTTATTATACTAGTGTCTAGTATACAAATAATATTAATCATAGCCGAAATTGTTACCATTATTAAATTCCAGCATACTAGGCACTACAAACAAAATGACAGGTACGTAGTGGAGAATGGATTTCCATACAAATGACCAGGTGAAGGGACTACCTTCCGGTAGTACATCTAAAGAAGAATGTACCAAGGTCAATAGAACATCTACACCTCTACCAACACAAGACCGGCCTACCTTTCTCACTAGATAGTACCGAATATGTCATCACCCTGGTCGTTACCGACCTATCCGAAGGCCCTCATCGCATACATCCATAATAATTTAAAACCCGAACGTCGTAGCGGGAATAAATATATCTAGAAGACGATGATCATATCTTAATGGTTGCGAACCACATAGCATTGCTGCATCTACTCTCTTTCGGTCATTTCTGGGTGTGAGGCCTAAGGTCACGATTACCTTTCACATAGCTTATATCACTTTCCTCTTTGAATGCCACATTGCCATTCCACAATCACACAACTGATTTCTATAAATGTATAACTCCTGAGCTTGTACGTCTCAAGAAAGGGTGTTAAGCTAAGAGAAGTTGCCTTCTCCGCCACCAAGCAGATAATACGTTTTGTGATGATCCACCATCTTTGATGATTCAAGTCGACAATAAACCACACTTGTCTAACTCAAACCATCCAAAAGGGCAGATTATCAATGAGGTTTAATAAAAATAATAAGAGAAAAGAAGAAAAACAATACATAGAATCTCGCAGCGGAATGACAAAATATTATAATAAAATAAAATAGTTCATGAAGCTATTTACAATATACATTTGATTACACATTTTTACGACATCAATCAGAGTACAATAAACAAACATACCAAATAATGCAGTGGAAAAAAAACAATAAACACGATCGCCGGTCTCCATCTTCATCTTCAAGGAATAACGTCTTCAAAACACTGAAATACTCAGCTGACCCGAGCATAACGAAAAATAATACACTCGAGTCAGAACTAAAAATTCCTATGTAAGTCAAATCAATATCACGTGAAATATGAGTGTAATAGCTTTAGAGATGTTTATGGGATTTTCCATCTCCTATCAAAATTCAAAATACCAATTTATACCACTTTAATTAAAATAAATCAAAAGTTTGAATTAAAACTTGGACCTTTCAAATAATTCAATTCTGATAAATTACATCATATATCATTTCAGCTTTAAGATTTCAAATTAAATCCTTTAAACAATTTTATTTATGCAGTTTCAATTTTCAACTTTTCAAGCTCGAATTTGAAAATAATTAAATTCATGTAAGTTCAAATTACTATATTCCTAAAAACAATATCATTCAAACCAATCCAAATTCAAGATTTAAAACCATCCAATTTAACCAAAACCGGTGTCCGTATATAATTTTCTACTTTATGTCCAAGTGATCATTTTTACAAATTTCAATTGTATGGGTATATATCATTTCAACCCATAATTTAAATGTCACAGGTATCTAATTTTAAAATGATTCAAATGACCATTTAAATTATGTCAATAATATACAAGGTGATAACAGGGATATATCAAAATAAATAAATAACCATGCATCTAACATATCAATCAATAAGCGTCCATTTCAATCAACATCCAAATCAACCAATATATCATAACAGTTACCAAATGTCGGGTGTTTAACTAACAATTCAATTTCAATATCAATTTAGATGGCAATTCAATTCAATGTCAATTCAGATTCGATATCAATTCAAATGTCAATTTAAATCAATAACAGCAATCAAAAATTTATATATCACATCATAAATTTGATTTAACTGGCAATGGAAATTTTAGTATTGCGTGAGTAGATTTAATAACTCACCTTTGATTTATAGCCAATTAAAAATCCAAAAGAAGTCCAAAATCTCAACAGTCTCCGAATTCAACCAACCAAGTTTCATGTTGTTCGGAATTTCAATATGAATCCAATGGAAGAAACCGTGCATGAATCAAAGTTTGTATGTAAAAGTTATACGAGTTAGAAGATTTGAATTTTAAAATTAAATAAAAAAACAAAGGCAAAAACGTAATTAGCGATACCTTTGCTAACCCTACCATCATCTACGCATTGAACAACCCATCAACACCGACATCAACTGCCACGCCGCCATGCCTACACACCGCCGATCATCAACCAGAGGTCACCAATATGCTCCTCATCTCAGGCCGCACATACGCCCACCACGCATGACCGCCAGCCTCGTTGGAACGACTCCGCCGCCGCCGTCGTTTGTTCGCCGATTCTAGCAATCTCGAGCAGTTATGCAAAGATCCAAGCCGATAGATGAACTTCCCTAAACGCCCTCTACCATGCAGCCCCTTCTGATCGTCGAATGGTCGACTATCCACCGTTAAACCATAACCTTAGAACAAACGGACGAGACTGTTTCATCAATTTCTGGCCAAACCGAGACTCAAATGCAAAAAACGAATTGCATATGCTGATTCCATTCATCAAGAGCTTCGCGACGATATATAATATGATATGATAAAATTGGAGCTGTTTGAATTTTTGAATTAGTTTGGAAATTGGGAATCTAGTGTTTTGGGATATTCACCATTGGAAAGGAGCAGATTATAAAGTACGTACAGAAAAATAAAATAAAAGGCTGCTAGGGTTTCATAACAACATATATATAGACAAAGATGGAACAGGAATGGATGGAACCGATATCGATTGGGCCAAGCGATACCAAAGGCCCGAAAAAACCTGTTTCGTTCCCGAATGAAAATAGGTCATCCTATATATCGAAAAGTAGGTTTTTAATATTTCTAAACCCAATAGAACTAGTTTCAGACCCTAATTCTATTGTCAATAGAAGTTAGCTTAGAAATCAAATTATATTTATTTTTGCACGTTAATTAAAACGAATTATTATTAAACTGATTTAATCACTTTTAAATTCCAAATTAAAAGTTTTCTATCATCGTTCTTGATTAAACAGAATTTTAATAATCTTTTAAAATCAAAATTTCATGTTAAATTCAAGATTTAAATACTAAATTAATTCCAACATTTAATTACTACCGTAACAAAACCCTAGTTCATTACAATTTATTTTACAACAAATTCTTTTAATTTGACTTAAATGTTCTTTATATTAAATCAATAATTCCCTTATGTACTTATTAAACATAAGTTTCCATTTATTACACTCATTATTCTACAGTTACGTCTCCTTCCATATTAACTGAAATATTCCAATTACATTTAATTCCGTTGATTACAAAATAAATTTCAAACGGATTAAATAATGCGATGAGACATAAAAAAATTGTTACATCTTAGTAGATCAATTACTAATAAATTCATTGTTTACACAAGGGTTAATAAGTTTACTTACCAATAACTGACTTCATATTCTATGCTAAAACCATTTTCAATAACATATGATTTCTCCTTTAATACATTATTTATTTTATTCCTTATTAAACTTTACAATTATATTCTAGTTAGAGATAAACATTCATTTTATTCTTTTCAAGTCAAGGCTTAAATTTCATTCAAATGTTCATTTTAATTTAATTTAAAATCTAAGTTCTTACGTTGAACTTATTAATTACAATGCACTAGTCCTTTCTCTTTAGTTAAAGGATCCCAACATCTCTTATTGCAGTTTATATTCAATATTAGGTTTCAAACGAATTCTCATTATACCACAACTGTTTTATGTTCATTTCATATATTCCAACGTTTACTTGCTAAATTATTCCATTCTTATATTAACATCTATTATTACAATCAATCGAACTTATATTGAAACAATTATTAAATAAATCATATTCAAATCAATATCATTAAATTATATTCTAATATGCACTAGAATCTTTTACTTCATTAAATTTTAGTTGTTTTAGCATTTATTTAAGACATGTTTTATATCCTAACAAATTTTACATTAATAAATCATAATATTGTTAATTTCTAAATTTTTTGAATTTCAAGTCCTATTTAATTTAATATATTTAATTGTCAAAAATGCGGGTCGATACATGTTTACAGAGATCAATCAATTTAATTCTAAAATGTAACGTTAGACATTCGTCCATACAAGTTGCCCAGGAACAGGACAAACCGATGGCACTTTTCATACCATATCCTGTCGGGAGTTACCCCTAGGATTAGTAGCGATTAGTCCTTCCATTGGATATTTCATAACGAAGAGACTACCTCTACTATATGTATATTGGAAGTTTATCACCAAATGGTCAACAAGAAGTTCTTCATTACGAAAATCTCAAATATCAATTTCTTTCAACAACTGTACATTCGAACGCATATACGCTGGTCTGAAGTGGTTATCGGATAGTTCCGACCCCGGTCTCTCCGGATCAACAACGATAAAGAGGCCAAATTTGATAGTCGGATAGTTAATTATCAAAGCAACAAATAATATCTAACACCATAAGCAATCACTAGGCCCATTTAATAAATCCTTTATTAATTAAATAAATTTCTAAATATTTGCTTCTATATATCTTTAAAAAGATATATTCTTAAAATCATTTCAATCTTCCTATATTGGAAAACCTTTCCATATACTTATATCAACGGTATAAGCATATTTAATAACATGACCATTTGGAGACACGCCAAATAGATTTCTATAACCGTACAACTCCAGAGTTCGTACGCCTTCAGACGGGTGTTAAGTATAGGAAGCAATGCTCCTACACCACCAAGCCTTTAGTACGATCATAAGAACCGATTCGTGTATTTCACGATGGAAGGTCAAAACATAATTTATTGGGTCAAAACGAATGTTGCGTAAATCATCGTTATGACAACCCAAAACATTAGTGTAGAAATTTGATATATATATATATAGATATATAAATCCCATATACTATATAAAACATTTCCTTTCATAAATCGTTTACTATAACAACAGTGTTATAGTCCATGCCTTCCTTACTTTCCTGAAAACGTCTATTACAATAATAAATGTTAAAATCTATGTTTTTGTTACTCATCACATTTTCAAACATTTTCAAACTATTAAATTCCATTTAGAATTATTATTTTCCAAAATTTTACTTTTAAAAGATAAGTTTACATTTAAAACCATTAACTCCATCAAAATATCACTTTCAATATTCCTTTAAATAAAAAATGCATATTTAAATCTCAACATAAATCATTTCCATATTTATAAACTATGTTTATAAATCTCCATTCGATTTTATATAACTTCTATTTATTAAAATTCCTTTAATTATAAAATTCTATTTATAAATCATTCTTTTATAAAACTAATTTTGCTATCAAAATCCATTTATAAATCTATTTCTTTATAAATTAAATTTATTTATAAAATCCATTTCCGTAATAAACTTCAAATCCATTTACTAAACAACTTTAAATCCATTTACTAAATATCT
The DNA here is from genome assembly GCA_030737815.1 of Allium fistulosum. Classification (NCBI taxonomy): domain Eukaryota; kingdom Viridiplantae; phylum Streptophyta; class Magnoliopsida; order Asparagales; family Amaryllidaceae; genus Allium; species Allium fistulosum. Next base: position 9,364,829 of record JASFAW010000015.1, read on the forward strand.
TCAAATCCATTTACTTTATTTATAAAATATACTTTTATAAATCCTTTTTATAAACTATTCAAAAATCTCTACTCAAAGTATTTCTCAAAACTATACTTTTATAACATCAAAAATCATAACTTTTTATTTATTTAAAATAAATTCATTCCTTTTAATAATTTAAAAATTATTAAAACATATTTATACTTCCAAAATTACTTCGAAATCCATCTTAAATCAAAATAATCATTTCATAGTATTTTCAAAATACCAAAAATAAGTCCCAGTGCTACTAAAGTACTAAATAAGTCAAATCATATCAAAATCAATAACATGGCATCCAACACATCATATATCAGCATATATATATATATATGAAAAGTAGGATCAATAGTGGTGAGGATCCTGTTGGATCCCTACAACCCGTCCCCCTGCATCACAGACAACATATAATCATAAAAATATAAATCAACCGCTTCGAGGTGGAATTCGTATACAATGGGTTATCCGCTCTTACACGGGAATGTAATAGGGTCTCATCCGCTCCAATAGGCTGGGATATATCCATACAAACTAATATATATATAGTATATCATCCAATCAAGTAACAAACTTCATAAATAAAATTATTTCCACTTATATAAAAATATAAGCAGGCCAGAGAGGTGAGTTTACTCATAAAAATTCCAAAAATCGCCTAAGTGCTCTGGTTTGGATTAAAATTGAACGGTCGTTCAATTTAACCCAAAATTCCTACTAGCTCCAAATTTGTCCAATCCGACTCCATAGCGTTGTGCTTGTTGATACAATTGCAACACAACTTGTCACGCTCGATTTGGACCTCGTACGAGAAAGTTACGGATAAATTAACATTTGAATATAATTAAAATTTAACATGAAAATGGATACAGAGAAGAAGTTGCAAAAAAATTTAGTCTTAGGGACAACAAGTTTGTTTTTTAGTCTGAAAGACACTTTATAGTATGAACAGAAAATGATAGTTGCAACTATCATTCTGTGATTTACACTAAAAAGTGTCTTTCAGCCTAAAAAACAAACTTCCTGTCCCTGAAACAAAAATTTTGTCCAACTTTTTCCCTGAGCCTAAAAACCCCAAAATTTAATTAACTTAATTAATTAAAATTTTAAACTTTACCCTTTCTCCTATCTGCCTCCCTCACGCTACAGGCCGAGCTCATTCGCGACTTTGTTTTGTTTTTTTATTTCGCAATCAATGATCGCTCGCGCTATCCATCGGCCGACTGCCCTACGCGCCGCCGTCGCTCCTGCCCCCAGCACCGCCTTGACCGCTGCTCCAGCCTCTCGCACGTACGTATACCGCCGTGAAACCCAATTTGCTGCAGATGAACGGTAGGGCCTTGGCCACCGCCTCGGCTCGTCGTCCGACGATCCGACCATTGAACAAGCTTGTATCGATGCCCTCTACATTTCCCTAGTTGAAGTCGTTGGTTAATTCGGCCCATAGATGCTCTGATCAACCATGGCCGTTGGATATTTTTATTTTAGTGGTGGCTGAAAACAAAGCTAGTGTTTGGACTGCAAAAGAAGGAAGTTGAGGGCTATTTATAGAAAATAAACTCGGTACTATTCACACATTAAAATTTCAAACTCCAAACGAAGCATGCCGCCTGGCGTTCTATATGTTATACCCCTATTCCGAACATAACGGAATATATATATATCGGGAGCCAATTCCATCATATACAGAAGATAGCTTTTCAAAATCAAATTATATTAATTTAAATTCCTTTAATTACGCATTTCGAACTCGCACGACCAAACGATACGTCCAATCGCTACGAAATTCGACAGCATATAATAATTCACTATTACAGGTCCAATGAAACTGGTTTCGTCGAAATCTGAGAGAGTGACCAAAAAGACTATTTTTACACGTTAATTAAAACGAGTAAATTTCGATTTATGTTTATTCTCTTTTAAATCAAATTTAAAAGTTTTCTATCTCCATTCTAACTTAAATAGAATTTAAATCAACTTTTGAAATCATTTTCATTCACATTAAATCCAAGATTCCATTATTTAAACAATTCCAAATATTAAATTTAACAATTTAATTATCAAATAAATAGCTATATTTGAAATATTAGTTATTTAACTCATAAAATTTAACTTTTAAATATTTAAAATAAATTAAATATTCCAAATTCGGATGACTGAAATTATGGGTCGTTACATTCTCCTCTCCTTAAAAGAATTTCGCCCCCGAAATTACCAAGTAAGAAAAATGCCGCAAAACCCATTAACCTTCTAAAAATAATTAGTTAAAACTTTGTCATCACATTTCCTCAATCTTTAAATTCTTAATTAGATTTTCAAAATCAACCGATGTCATTCCAAGTTATAAAACCAAAATCAAATTTTTAGTTATCAAAATTTTTCTAACACCTTAAATTTATGGGAATGATCCAGATTCGATCGTAAAAAATCACAATATATATATATATATATATATATAATCACAAACATATGTCTCATCTTCAAGGATGAGGCATCCCGTAAGGAAAAAAATATAAATGTACGATATGCAATCTGAGATGTGTACCTTTTATTATATTAGCAAGCATATACAACGAATAAAATGCGAAAGCGAGCTCCAAATGCGAAGCATACGCCATCTGCACCTACTAATCACTCAGCAACAAATGAGAACATGTATAGGAAAAGTAGTATCAATATATAACATGTACTAGTACAACAACTATATGCAAATATAGCGAATGCAACAAAAGAAACCATCAAACTATTAATATTCATCTAATAAATTCATAACTATATCAATTTGCATTTTCTAATGTCAATAATTAATTTACTAAACCCGTATGATGTATAAATACATCTGTAAGCAAAACCATACCTGACCGTTCGCTCCACACAATTTCACTTCCGGACTAGTACCGTTCATACGACCACTCTAGTGCGGACTTAGATCTGGTTCCTTGATTGGAAACCATCATTCTCCTTGCATAGCCATATACTATGATAGAGAATATCAAAATCAATCAAAAATACTTATCCAGGGTTTGCCATTAAGAAATCGAGTGAAAAATCCTAACTTCGATTGATATAAATCACCTCGAAATTGTATATTCAAATCTGGATCATTCGAATCTGGATCAAACAGTTATGCGAATAAAATAATATATGTACAACTTACATATTTATTTCAATTGGTTTCTTATTATATCTCATTCCTTATTCCTGATTCTTTTATTTACATTCAATTCCTTTTACATTCATTTGATCCACATTCAATTTAAACCAAATTCAATTATTCATATTAATTTCACTTATATTCAATTTATTAACATTCACTTATTAATATTCACTTTAAATTCAATATATGTTTAACAACATTTCATTCCATATTCAATTTACTTAGTATATCTTCTTTACTACTAACAACACCTTATAACTATTCCATAAAATTATTTACTTAAGTTTATAAACATTTTCTTATACAACACTTCTTATGTTTATTTTCACTTTATAACTTAACTTCATTTTCATTCCAAAAGTCATTTTATTTAACTTAACATTATTTTCATCTTATAATTCAAATTCAGATTTTAGATTTCTTTTGTTCTTAACATTCACATTCAACAAATTAAAATATATATTTTTAGCTTAATATTCTTCAAATTTATAAGTTATACAAACTTATTTACTTATCTATACTATTTTCAATTCATAAGTTCAAAAACTTATTTTCATATATTTATCAAATCATATTTGGAATTTTTTACGATCAAAACTTGTTGTATCAAAACAAAACTCGAATAGTAAATTATTAAGGCAACAATTCATCACTTAGAGACTCGAAAATGAACACTGATGATGCTACAATCATCATCCGAATTATTTCCCAGCGACTAAAGTGAGTTTACTGTTTTTTATTTCTTTTAAATTCTTTTAATTTATAAATCAATTTATAAATTTATACTTATATATAATTTCACTTATTTTATCTCGGTTATGCAAAACCATTTCTTATTTGTTAATCGTTTTTTATATTTATAATAATAATTTCTTTTATTAAAACACAAACAACAAATGATAAACGATAATAATCAAATATTACCATTCACTAACAACCAACAATCCATATATAACTATAATAATCTCTGAAAAATTATTTCTTTATATATAAAATATAATTTAGGTAAAATTATTTCATTTGCCCATTTTAAAACAATATTGTGTCAATTTGCTTGTTCAAGTGTTTTGGAATCCCTATTGATAACGTTAGCCAAACGCATCGACCAGAACCCAAAATTCAAACTTAACAAATCAAACAACCCAATATAAAACATTTTTATAGTCACTAACAAATACGCTCTTATATATACACTCGACTCATCCTAGGGTGCTACTGACCCTATCTATAATGAGTACCCATCAAAGCCTTGGTGTTCGCAAAATCCTAAGCTCTGATACCAAATGTGACTACCCGCAAATCCGACTCGTTCGAGCTGATATTAAACCACACATGTCCAACTTAAACCGAACGGAAAGACGGTTAAGCATGAGAAAAAAAGAGGAGAAGAGAGAAGAGAAGAAAAGAAGAAGAGAGAAAGAAACTAGAACAATCACAGAATCTCACAATCGCAGCGGAACAACATATAATATAATATTAATGATCTTTACAAAATAGAAACTGTAATATATATATACACACCCATCAGAGTACAACAATCAATCACTAATCATCAGCCTGGACAGTTATAATAAACTGTCCTTACAATTGCTAATAATTTGAACAACAATGCAGCAGAAAATAAACATATACGAGAATATGACCACAAGACCTCCAACTCGCCTGCTGAAGCTCCAAAGCATCTAAATCTACATCTGTAAATATACTCAGTCTGACCCGAGCATTGAAAGGGAAGAACACCCGGATCAGTCTGGTAAACCAGCGTGAGAAAACACATCTCAACTGAATTTTTAAAGTTATAAACTTTCCTTTATCAAAAGAAAGATATCTCGTAAGCCCACGCCCACACATAAACACGGATGGGTTTTTGCCTTACGATAACCGAAACATTTCATATCTAATCCTGTTTTATTATACTAGTGTCTAGTATACAAATAATATTAAATCATAGCCGAAATTATTACCATTATTAAATTCTAACATACTAGGCTCTACAAACAAAATGGCAGGCACGTAGTGGAGAATGGATTTCTATAAAATGACCAGGTAAAGGAACTACCTTCCGGTAGTACATCTCTGGAGGAATGTACCGAGGTCAACAGAACATCCGCACCTCTACAAACACAAGATCCGTCTAACTTTCTCACTAGATAGTACCGAATATGTCATCACCCTGGTCGTTACCGACTTATCCGAGGGCCCTCATTGCATACATCCACAATAATTTAAACCCGAATGTCATAGCAGGATAAATATATCTAGAAGGGGATGATCATATCCTAATTGTTGCGGACAACATAGCCTTGCTGCATCTACCCTGTTTCGGTCATTTCCGGGTGTGAGGCCTAAGGTCACGAATACCTTTCACGTTGCATATATCACTTTCCTCTTTGAATGCCACATTGTCATTCCATAATCACGCAACTGATTTCTATAAACATATAAATCCTAAGCTCGTACGTCTCAAGAAAGAGTGTTAAGCTAAGAGAAGTTGCCTTCTTCACCACTAAGTAGATAATACATTTACATAAATCAATCAATGTAATTCTAAAATGCAATGTCAGACATTCGTCCATACAAGTTGTTCAGGAACAGGACAACCCCAAGGCACTTCTCCTATCACATCATGTCGGGATTTACCTCTAGGATTTGTAAAGATCATTCCTTGCATTGGATATTTCATAACGAAGAGACTACTGCTACCATATGTATATTGGGAGTTTTTCCCCAAATGATCAACAAGTAGTCTTTCATTACGAAAATCCTAAATATCAATGTCTTCCAACACCTGCATATTCTAACGCATATACGTTGGTCCAAAGTGGTTTTTGGATAACTCCAAACCCGATCTCTCTGGATCAACAACGATAAAGAGAACAAATTTGATAGTCGGTTATTTAACTATCAAAGCAACAAACGATATCTAGCACCGTAAGCAATCACTAGGCCCATTTAATAAATATTTTATTAAATAAATCAATTTCCAAATATTTGCTTCAAATTATCTTTAAAAGGATATACTCTCAAAATGATTTCAATCTTTCTATATTGGATAACATTTCCATATAGTTATATCAACAGTATAAGCATATTTAATAACATGACTATTTGGAGACACACCAAATAGATTTCTATAACCGTACAACTCCAGAGTTTATGCCTCCGGACGGGTGTTAAGTATAGGAAGAAATGCTCCTACACCACCAAGCATTTAGTACGATCATAAGAACCGAATTCGTGTATTTCACGATGGAAGGTCAAAACATAATTTATCGGGTCAAAACGAATTTTGCGTAAAACATCGTTACGACAACCCAAAACATTAGTATAGGGATTTGATTAATATATATATATATATATATAAATCCCGTATACTATATAAAACATTTCATTTCGGAAATCATTTACTATAACAACAGCGTTATAGTCCATGCCTTCCTTACTTTCCCGAAAATGTCTATTGCGATAATAAATGTTGAAATCTATGCTTCCATTACTCATCACATTTTAAAACATTTTCAAACTATTAAATTCCATTTAGAATTATTATTTTCCAAAACTTTACTTTAAAAGGTAAATTTACTTTTAAAACCATTAACTCCATCAAAATATCATTTTCAACATTCCTTTAAATAAAAAATCCATATTTAAATCTCAACATAAATCATTTCCATATTTTAAACTATGTTTATAAATCTCCATTCGATTTTATAAAACTTTTATTTATTAAAATTCCTTTAATTACAAAATTCCATTTATAAATCATTCTTTTATAAAACTAATTTTGCTATCAAAATCCATTTATAAATCCATTTCTTTATAAATAAAATTTATTTATAAAATCCATTTTCGCAATAAACTTCAAATCCGTTTACTAAACAACTTCAAATCCATTTACTAAATATCTTCAAATCCATTTACTTTATTTATAAAATATACTTTTATAAATCCTTTTTATAAACTATTCAAAAATCTCCACTCAAAGTACTTCTCAAAACTATACTTTTTAACATCAAAAATCATAACTTTCAATTTATCTAAAAACAAATTCAATCCTTTTAATAATTTAAAAATTATTAAAACTTATTTATACTTCCAAAATTACTTCGAAATCCATCTTAAATAAAAATCATCATTTTATAGTATTTTCAAAATACAAAAATAAGGCCTAGTGTTACTAAAGCACTTAATAAGTCAAATCATATCAAAATCAATAACATGGCATCAAACACATCATATATCAGCATATATATGAAAAGTAAGATCAACAGTGGTGAAGAATCCTGTTGGATTCCTCTAACCTGTCCCCCTGCATCAAAGATAACATATAATCATAAAAACATAAATCAACCGCTTCAAGGTGGGATTCGTATACAAAGGGTCATCCACTCTTACATGGCAACGTAATAGGGTCTCATCCGCTCCAATAGGCGGGAATATATCCAAACAAACTAATATATATATATACAGTAAATCATCCAAACAAGCAACGAACATCATAAATAAAATTATTTCCACTTATATAAAAATATTAACAGGCCAGAGAGATGAGTTTTGTAACAACCCGCATATTATACGATTTTATATTTAAATATTTTATTTAAATATAGCGTCGTTAGTCGGATTTAGGTCCGAAATGTCACTTTTTGCAAACGGTCGAATTAGGACTCGGGATCACTTCCATTGAGTCCAAAATGGCGTTTGCAACTTTTTTGAGTATAAGCATCGATATGTTTGGAGTAAGTTGAATTTTGCTATTTTCTAAGTGGGCTTTTGGGTTTGGGTTTCACCCAACTCATTCTATTACCCTAACTCAGCCCCCTCTTCATCCATTCACTTATTTCTTTTTGCAAACACTCAAGCTCAACTGAAATTGGGGAAGAGAAAGGGAAATAGAAACTCCAAGCCCTAGATTTCATTTGCAAATCCAAGTTTTAGCTCCAAACTTTAAGAGAAGCTTAGGTAAGCATCTACTTCACCTTCTCCATCTATCGCTCTCTCCAATTTCATAAAATTCCTAAACCCTAATTTAGGAAATACTTGTTTTGATCTTAGATTGAAGCTTGTAGAGTTGAAGTGAAGAGTGGTTGATCTTTTCCTTGTGTTTGAGCTTCTTATCATTTGTTTTTGAGTTAAAAGGTGAGTTTTGAACTCACATCCACTTCTCTTGATATCATTGATGTTAGGTATGAATTCTTAACACTTATTTATGTCCATTTGCTTTTGGTTTGAATTGATTTGGTGAACATATCAATTTTTGGTGTTTTGAAGTCAAAAACTCTAAAAATCTTAGCTTTGATGTTTGATCATGCTTTTGGTGGAGTATTGAAGAGCCAATAGGGCTAGGTTGTCGATTGGCATAAACCCTAGCGCCCATTGCTCGTCCGATCGCAAATTGGAAGAGTTTGCTCTTTATTTGGATAGGCTGAAAAAACAGTTTCAGTGCCAGTCAGTCGACTAGCCCCTGCAGTTAGTCGACTAGCTGTAGAAACTTAGAGTTTCTGGGACTGTCTGTAGAAACGAGAAGTCTCTGTTTCCTGTAATCAGTCTACTGGCCTCTGCAGTCAGTCGACTGACTGCAGGAACTGAAACTTTTGGGTTTCTGGATCAGTCGACTGGCCTCTGCAGTCAGTCGACTGACCTGCTTGTCTCAGCCCAGATTGCCTATTTTGCTTGGTTTCCAATTTTAATCGATTCGCGTCGATTCCAATTAGTTGTTATTGCAAATTTGATTTTGATGATTCCTTTTTGATTTCGTACACAGGTTTTTATAAAATGGTCTTTTCAAATTGTATTAAAAGCTCGTTTCTCCAATTTATAATTTCTATTCAAAACACACACACAATTATGCACTTCGAGCGAAGAGGGAGGAGAATTAAATGATTAAATAAAATGCGTGCTATGAACACGTGTGTTTATCTTTTCCGTTAATTCCTAATCTTTTCCTTTGACCGTTTTGACCTTTGGGTCTGGTTTACCGATGAGATGAGGTGAACTTTGTACTACTTTGAGTGTGAAATTGACTAACGGTTTGTTGCCTTCGGGCGTTACCTTCGGGCGTTGCCTTTTGGCGTTGCCTTCGGGCGTTGCCTTCGGGCGTATGGATCCTTGTTATACAGTACTGAGCTCGAGCACCTTTGGTTTCTTTGACAATTATAATTCCCTAAAGTATCGCCCTTCGGTATAGGTTCTTTGAACCATATGATATATAGCGATTACCTTCTGGAAACTAGTGTTACCTTTATTGGTATTTGTTATTTGCCTTTTGGCGTGTTTGGGATATGTATGTCCTTTGTTTATTGAGTTGCCTATGATATGAGGCTTGCTATGATTCATCTTATGTTAGATGATTTGGTTATCTCCTTTGGAGATGATTCTGGTACTTTATGATCTTGTATGTTCATTATCATTTGGTTTATCTAACTGATTTGTTTAGCTAGACTGACCCGTGTATTTTATACTCGGGGTCAGACCGAGATGTTTCAGGTTAGGTACATTGGACTTAGCCTATTTTGCTTCCGCATGGACTATTCCGCTAGCTCCTTTTTGTCATAGCTTTTTGTGTAGTCATTTTTGTCTGTAACTCTGATATGTACTCTATTGACTCGTCTGTATATTATGGTTTGCTTTACCACTTGACATGTATCATTTTGTAAACGCTGTGATGTATCTGTATATGTGAAAATGTATGTGATGTTCTACTGTTCTGTGATGTGTATTACATTTGAGTTGTTATATTTTATTATGATAGATCCTTCAGCCACCTATGGCTTTGTATTAAGTATTTATTGGAGATGTCGATCCACTTGAGTAAGAAGTGGCGATTGTCAGCGTATTCAATAGATAATTAAGACAAGGTTATAGATGGTCGATCCTATCCAGCTCTATTCTCCGCATTAGTAGACGGTGTTACTTAGTAATACTCTTTGCTAGTGTGGGTCTCGGAGTGGGGCGTTACAGCTTGGTATCGGAGCTGAGTTCAGAAAAAAATATGATAAACATAGAACAGAGACACATAGTACGGTACATCAAAGAGTAGTACAATTGTTACGAATCTTTGAATCATCGTGCCTTTATTCTTTCCGTGCCTTGGGGTAGATAGAATTTTTAGGAATACGTCCAGGAATGCATTTTCCGTAGTATTCCATATTTGAATTAATGATATATACCTTGTGAATAATCTTTATCTTATCTTATCTTTCAGCTAATGGCCGGAAGAGGCAGAGAACGACGATCGGATGCTGGGCAATCCAGTGGCTCGCATCCGGACGGCGTTTATATGTCGGCCGATCAGTTTTTGGAGTTATTTAGGAGCACTCAGCCTCCAGCTCCTATTCGTGCATCTCCTCCACGCAAGTCTGCCTTTGCACGCCTGTGCAGTGATTTTTCTCATCTTGGTGGAAAGCCATTCAAAGGCTCCGAGTCCATTCTTGAGGTCCAAGCTTGGATTCGCACATGCGAGCGTATCTTTTCTTGTATGGATCTTTCTGACCATGATCAAGTTCTTGTAACTTCTAGCTTATTGCAAGAGCATGCCCTTGATTGGTACGAGCTTCTTGTAGCCAAACTTGACGAGTCTGTTCTTTCTTGGACTCAGTTCCAAGAACGATTCGAACTCAAATTCGTTCCTGAATCTAAGAAAGTTTTATTGGCCCGTCGCTTCCTTGAGTTGAAGTAAGGGAAGTCCTCCGTTTCTGAATATGTTGCATCATTCGAGGCCTTATCTAAGTATGGTCTTGAATTCATTAGCACTTCTTATAAGAAGAATCTGAAGTTTGTCTCTGGTCTTAAGAAATATCTTAAGAAGTCCTTAATGCTCCAACTTAAGCTTTCTTTTGAGGAGTTGGTTGATTCGGCACTTCATCTCGAGGCCATCGAGAAGGAGTGTGATAGTGGTGATGATGTTGAGGTTCGCAAGTACCCCAATAAGAAGAGGTTTCCATTTCATAAGCATGGATTTCTCCCTTCTAAGAAGAAAAGGCCTATTGAATCTGGTTCTAACTCTCAATCTGCTGGAACACCTTCCATTCAGAAGTTTTTCAATTGTGGTTCTCCTGATCATATGATTCGAGCTTGTCCTAAGCCTCTCTTCTGCCATTATTGCAAGAAGGAAGGTCATCGTGTTTCCACCTGCCCTACTGCTCCTTCTAGTGCCAAGTCTGGCAAGCTTTATGTTGCTAAGGCTTCTGGAGGTTCTTTTCAGCCCAGAGGTATATCCCCATCTATTTTGTAAGGTTCTATTTTATTTCATGACCGTAGTATTCAAGTTCTTTTCGATACGGGTGCTTCGCATTCTTTCGTTTAGAAAAAGCTCGTCGATGATTTGTCTTTGGATGTTTCTTGTATGATTTCTTCGTTGAGGATAACGAATCCTATTGGGGGATCCACAACCCTTAGCACGCTTTGTGATAATGTTGAGATTGTTTTATGTGGCTTTTCTTTTCGTGTGAATCTGCACGTTATTTCTTATTTGGGATTTGATATGATTTTGGGTATGGACTGGCTAGTGAGATACGATGCTAGGATTATTTGTTCTGAAAGAATTTTATACCTTCGACATCCAGATTCGTCTATTTAGCTGTCACTTGTTCTTCGGAATGTGGATAATTCCGAAATGGCCTTATATTCTCTTGACTCACGAGATGATGATGATATATCTCGTATTCCTATTGTTTGTGACTTCTCTGATGTTTTTGAGTCGGTTTCGGGTTTGCCACCCAAGCGGGCGATCGAGTTCCGCATTGATCTCATTCCAGGCGCGCAGCTAGTTGGCCGTCCTCCCACGAGGATGTCTACAAAAGTAAATGAGGAACTCAAGATGAAGCTTTTTGAGCTTGAGCCCAAGCAATTGGTTCAGTCAATTTTTTCACCGTGGGGTGCCGCGATCGTCTTCGTGAAGAAGTTCGATGGAACTCTTAGGCTCTGCATCGACTATCGCAAGTTTAATGAGTTGACCATCAAGAATAGGTATCCTTTCCGAGGATCAATGATATGCTCGATCTATTGAGTGGCGCTAAGGTCTTCTCTCAGCTCGACCTTGCCACTGGTTTTCATCAGCTCCGAGTCGCGGAAGATAGCATACCTCTTACAGCTTTCCGCACTCGATATGGTTCTTTCGAGTGGCTCGTTATGTCGTTCGTTTTGACGAACGCTCCTGCTTTCTTTGTTGATCTTATGAATCGAGTATTCTGGGAACATCTCGATAAGTTCGTCCTTGTGTTCATTGACGACATTCTTGTTTATTCTAAGTCTGAAGCCGAGCAGCTAATCACTTGAGAATTGTCTTGAGTACTCTTCGTCACCATCAGCTTAAAGCCAAATTCTCTAAGTGCCATTTTTGGGAGAATGAGGTTAAGTTCTTAGGCCATGTTGTATCTTCCGACGGCATTTCGATCGATCCTTCAATGATCGGAGCTATCCAGAATTGGAAGAGGCCTGAGAATGTTCATGAGATTCGTAGTTTCCTTGGATTGGCGGGTTATTACCGTCGGTTCATTAAATATTTTTCCCGTGTTGTGCTTCCTCTCACCAGCCTTACTCGGAAAGGCATTCGTTATATTTGGTCCGATAAGTGTGAAGCTTCCTTTTTGACATTAAAGGAACTTCTCACTAATGCTCCTATTCGTGTGGTTCCCGAGGGGAAATATGATCTTGTTTTCTACACCGATGCTTGTGTTAGTGGTCTCGGTGCCGTGCTTATGCAGAAGGATCGGGTAGTTGCTTATGCTTCTAGGCAACTGCGTCCAAATGAAGTTCGCTATGCCACTCATGATCTTGAGTTAGCCGCCATTGTCTTCGCCTTGAAGATTTGGCGACACTATTTATTAGGCGAGCGCTTCATTCTCTATACCGATCATAAATCCTTGAAGTATTTGTTCACTCAGAAGGAACTCAATATGAGGCAACAGCGTTGGCTTGAGTTCTTGCCTCCTATGACTTTGATATCCAATATACCCCTGGTAAGGGTAATCGTGTTGCTGATGTGCTTAGTCGCAAACATTCGGCTGTCGTTTCTATGCTGCTTGCCGAATGGGATATTCTTGAGACTCTATCTTTTTGTGATATTCGTGATCGAGCTCCATCCTCTGATTCTCCACTAGTATTATTCAGTTTGGAAGCTCGACCCTCTTTGTTGGATCGTATTGCCGAAGCTCAGTGGTGTGATCCTGATCTTGTGCATCTTATTCAGCTTTGTGAGACTGAACCCCGTGATGAGGCGTTGCGGGATTTCAGCATTGATCTTCATGGGTGTCTTCGCAAGAAGAACCGTCTTGTTGTGCCTTCTGATTCTGCACTTAGGCATGACATTCTTGATGACTGTCATCGTTCTAAGTATACCATTCATCCTGGCAGTAGTAAGATGTATGCCGATATGCATCGCCTTTATTATTGGGAAGGCATGAAGCGCGATGTGGCGAGTTATGTGAGTAATTGCATGACTTGTCAATGTATTTAAACCGAACATCAACGCCCTTCTGGTCTCCTTCAGCCTCTAGAGATTCCATTGTGGAAATGGGATCATATTTCGATAGATTTCATTGATGGCCTACCTCGTATGAGATCGGGCCATTCTAGCATTTGGGTTATTGTTGATCGCCTCACCAAATCAGCTCATTTTGTTCCTATTAAATCTAATAGGACTTCTTCTCTTTTGGCTAAGTTATTTATCAAGGAAATCATGAGACTTCACGGTGTTCCTAGTTCGATTGTGAGTGACGGTGATCCTTTATTCACCAGTCATTTCTGGCAGAGTCTTCAGCAAGCTTTGGGAACGAAGCTTAATTTCAGCATAGCTTATCATCCACAGTCTAATGGAAAGACTGAACGGGTGAATCGTATCTTAGAGGATCTCCTCCGTATTTGTATCCTTGATTTTGGAGGTAGTTGGGAGGATCATCTACCCCTTGTAGAGTTCTCCTACAACAATAGTTTTCAGTCCAGTATCGGTATGGCTCCTTTCGAAGCCTTATACGGAAGGCCATGTCGATCACCTTCTTGTTGGTTGGAATCTGGGGCGAAGCTTATTCTTGGCCCAAATTTTGTTCATGATTCTTCTGAGAAGATTGTTCTTATTCGTCAGAGAATGAAAGAGGCACAAAGCCGCCATAAATCCTACGCGGATAACCGTAGAAAGCCTCTCGAGTTCTCGGTTGATGATTTCATCTTTATTCGTGTTTCTCCTTTGAAAGGGGTTATGTGTTTCAGTACGATAGGGAAATTGGATCCTCGCTTTGTAGGACCATTTCCTATTATTGAACGTATTGGCCCTGTGGCTTATAGAGTTTCACTTCCAGCTCATCTATCGGAGTTCACAACGTGTTTCACGTCTCTCAGCTTCGGAAGTGTCTTCGAGAATTTGATTCTGTTATCGACTCTCCTGATTTGCAAGGGCTTGAGATATCACCAGACTTATCTATTGTACATCAGCCTATTCGCGTACTTGCCTAGGAGGTGAGACACCTTCGGAACAAAGACGTGTCGCTCATTAAAGTTTAATTGTCCGCTAATCCCAATGATTGTACTTGGGAAACCAGAGAGTTTGTCGAGCGATCCTATCTGGGTTTTCTATCTTTGCTTAGCAATGGTGAGAATATCTTTTTATCTCAAGCTTATTTTCTTTCCTTTTTGGATGTAAGTATGTAGTTGTTACAAATTCTTCTCTAGGAATTGCTCGGACGCAATTTTGTTAAGAGGGGGAGATCTGTAACAACCCGCATATTATACGATTTTATATTTAAATATTTTATTTAAATATAGCGTCGTTAGTCGGATTTAGGTCCGAAATGTAACTTTTTGCAAATAGTCGAATTAGGACTCAGGATCACTTCCATTGAGTCCTAAATGGTGTTTGCGACTTTTTTGAGCATAAGCATCGATATGTTTGGAGTAAGTTGAATTTTGCTATTTTCTAAGTGGGCTTTTGGGTTTGGATTTCACCCAACTCATTCTATTACCCTAACTCAGCCCCCTCTTCATCCATTCACTTATTTCTTTTTGCAAACACTCAAGCTCAACTGAAATGGGGGAAGAGAAAGGGAAATAGAAACTCCAAGCCCTAGTTTTCATTTGCAAATCCAAGTTTTAGCTCCAAACTTTAAGAGAAGCTTAGCTAAGCATCTCCTTCACCTTCTCCATCTATCTCTCTCTCTAATTTCAGAAAATTCCTAAGCCCTAATTTAGGAAATACTTGTTTTGATCTTAGATTGAAGCTTGTAGAGTTGAAGTGAAGAGTGGTTGATCTTTTCCTTGTGTTTAAGCTTCTTATCATTTGTTTTTGAGTTAAAAGGTGACTTTTGAATTCACATCTACTTCTCTTGATATCATTGATGTTAGGTATGAATTCCTAACACTTATTTATGTCCATTTGATTTTGGTTTGAATTGATTTGGTGAACATATCAATTTTTGGTGTGTTTTGAAGTCAAAAACTCTAAAAATCTTAGCTTTGATGTTTGATCATGCTTTTGGTGGAGTATTGATGAGCCAATAGGGCTGGGTTGTCGATTGGCATAAACCCTAGCGCCCATTGCTCATCCGGTCGCAAATTGGAAGAGTTTGCTCTTCATTTGGATATGCTGAAAAAACAATTTCAGTGCCAGTCAATAGACTGGCCCCTGCAGTTAGTTGACTGGCTATAGAAACTGAGAGTTTCTGGGACTGTCTGCAGAAACAGGAAGTCTCTGTTTCCTGCCGTTAGTCGACTGGCCTCTGCAGTCAGTCGACTGACTGCAGGAACTGAAACTTTTGGGTTTCTGGATCAGTCGACTGGCCTCTACAGTCAGTCGACTAACCTGCTTGTCTCAGCCCAGATTGCCTATTTTGCTTGGTTTACAATTTTAATCGATTCGTGTCGATTCCAATTTGATGTTATTGCATATTTGATTTTGATGATTCCTTTTTGATTTCGTACACGGGTTTTTATAAAATGATCTTTTCAAATTGTATTAAAAGCTCGTTTCTCCAATTTATAATTTCTATTCAAAACACACACACAATTTTGCACTTCGAGCGAAGAGGGAGGAGAATTAAATGATTAAATAAAACGCATGCTATGAACACGTGTGTTTATCTTTTCCGTTAATTCCTAATCTATTCGTTTGACCGTTTTGACCTTTGGGTGAGCTGAACTTTGTACTGCTTTGAGTGTGAAATTGACTAACGGTTAGTAAACCGTTTAGTGCGAACGTGTGGTATGGGACTCACGTTAACATTTTTCGGGTTCTTTTCTAAGAGTTGTGACACATTCCGCCGGACAGAGGTGTCCAGTACCGCCACTACGGTTTGTTGCCTTCGGGCGTTACCTTCGGGCGTTGCCTTCGGGCATTGCCTTTTGGCGTTGCCTTCGGGCATTGCCTTCGGTCGTATGGATCCTTGTTATACAATACTGAGCTCGAGCATCTTTGGTTTCTTTGACAATTATATTTCCCTAGAGTATCACCCTTCGGTATAGGTTCTTTGAACCATATGATATATAGCGATTACCTTGTGGAAACTCGTCTTACCTTTATTGGTATTTGTTATTTGCCTTTTGGCGTGTTTGGGATATGTATGTCCTTTATTTATTGAGTTGCCTATGATATAAGGCTTGCTATGATTCATCTTATGTTAGATGATTTGGTTATCTCCTTTGGAGATAATTGTGGTACTTTATGATCTTGTATGTTCATTATCATTTGGTTTATCTAACTGATTTGTTTAGCTAGACTGACCCGTATATTTTATACTCGGGTCAGACCGAGATGTTTCAGGTTAGGTACATTGGACTTAAGCCTATTTTGCTTCCGCATGGACTATTCCACTAGCTCCTTTTTGTTATAGATTTTTGTGTAGTCATTTTTGTCTGTAACTCTGATATGTACTCTATTGACTCGTCTGTATATTATGGTTTGCTTTACCACTTGACATGTATCATTTTGTAAACGCTGTGATGTATCTGTATATGTGAAAATGTATGTGATGTTCTACTGTTCTGTGATGTGTATTACATTTGAGTTGTTATATTTTATTATGATAGATCCTTCAGCCACCTATGGCTTTGTATTAAGTATTTATTGGAGATGTCGATCCACTTGAGTAAGAAGTGGTGATTGTCGGTGTATTCAATAGATAATTAAGACAAGGTTATAGATGGTCGATCCTATCCAGCTCTATTCTCCACATTAGCAGACGGTGTTACTTAGTAATACTCTTTGCTAGTGTGGGTCTCGGAGTGGGGCGTTACAAGTTTACTCACAAAAATTCTAGAAATCGCCTAAGCGCTCTAGTTTGAATTAAAATTCAACTGTCGTTTAATTTAACCCAAAATTCCTACTAGCTTCGAATTTGTCCAATCCAACTCCATATCGTAGTGCTCGCTGATTCGAACGAAACATGACTTGTCGCGCTCGATTTGGACCTCGTACGAGAAGTTACGGATAAATTAACATTTGAATATAATTAATAATTAACTTAATTAACTAAAAATTTAAAATTTACCCTTTCTCTCCTATCTCCCTCCCTCTTGCTACAGGCCGAGCTCGTTCGTGACTTTGTTTCCTTTTTTTTATTTCGCAATCAATGATCGCTCTCGCCATCCACCAGCTGACCGCCCTACGCACCGCCGCCGCTCCCGCCCCCAGTGCCGCTTTGACCACCGCTCCAGCCTCTTGCACGTGCGCGTATAACACCGTGAAATCCAATTTGCTGCAGATGAACAGAGGGCCTTGGCCGCCGCCTCGGCTCGTCGTTCGACGTTCCGACCGTCGAATAAGCTTGTATCGATGCCTTCTACATTTCCCTAGTTTAAGTATTGGCTAATTCGGCTCCTAGAGGTTCCGATCAACCATGGTCGTTGGATAGTTTTATTTTAATGGCGGTTGAAAACAAAGGTAGGGTTTGGTTTGCAAATGAAGGAAGTTGAGAGCTATTTATAGAAAATAAACTCGGCACTATTCACACGTTAAAATTTCGAACTCGAAACGAAGCGTGCCGCCTGGCATTCTATATGTTATACTCATATTCCGAACACAATGAAATATATATCGGGAGCCAATTCCATCATATACATAATATTGCTTTTCAAAACCAAATTATATTAATTTTAATTCCTTTAATTAAATTCTGCGCATTTCGAACTCGCACGACCAAACGATACGTCCAATCGCTATGAAATTCGACATCATATAATAATTCACTATTACGGATCCAATAAAACTGGTTTCGTCGAAATTCGAGACAGTTCCCAAAAATACTATTTTTACACGTTAATTAAAACGAGTAATTTTTTATTTCTGTTTATTCACTTTTAATTCAAATTTAAAAGTTTCTATCTCCATTCTAATTTAAATATAATTTAAATCAACTTTTGAAATCATTTTCATTCACATTAAATCCAAGATTCCATTATTTAGACAATTCTAAATATTAAATTTAACAATTTAATTATCAAATAAATCACAGTATTTGAAATATAAGTTATTTAACTCATAAAGTTTAACTTTTAAATATTTAAAATCAATTAAGTATTCCAAATTCGGATGACTGAAATTCTAGGTCGTTACAGTCGTCACCGTTTTTTGTCCTAGGAAAACAGTGTAAGAAAGATAACGTCTTCACAAAAATAATAAAAGAGATTCAACTTAAAGCCAAAGGGACCATTATTAAAGACAAAATAATAAAGGATTTTGATTGATTCACTAGAAGGAAGGAAAGTATTCTTAACCACTCTCAAAGATTAAATGAAACTCGAGATTCTTTGAAAAGAAAGCTTGTTATAGAAGCTAAGGACCCTATTCTGCATAAGAGAGCCAAAAGGAATTCTGAAGGATCAACTTCCAAAAGATCACGGCTTTCAAAGAACTACACTCTTACCCATGTAGTTAATGCCTGCTATTATCCCGCTATAACCCTACTATATCTTGTAGTGGATTTCTACCGCTACGATTTTTCCATATAGCCCCAAATATAGCCTTTCCGCTTTGAGCCCCGCTATTTCCGCTATATCTCGTTATTCCCTCTATATTCCACTACTTCCGCTATATCTTCTTTAAAAAAAATGAATTGAAAAATGAAATTTATACATTATAAAATGTATGAAATTAATTTTTTTAATTGAATTTTTAATATATTTTCAGAAATGAAAATACTCTAATATTCTACTAAATTCAATTATGTTATATAACAGTTTTACATTTATTTATAGTATATTCGCATATGTTTTTATTTAAAATTATTTATGTATTAATTATAATTCAAATGAATGTTAATTTTTCATTTAATTGCCATTTATAACTTTGTAAAACATTAAGTATGAGTTTTATATGCTATTTTAGAGTCATCCACTATATCCCTTCATACCCTCGCTGTATCCCCGCTACGACCATTTACACCTCTGCCGCATTGAATCTGCCGAGTGCTTAACTTCACAAACTCTTACTACTTCCTATGAGAACATTTATCCCTTGACTAGAGATGAACTCAACTGTTGGCCTTCACAAAAGAGGAGACCCAAGTTCGACGGTATCGTGGAAGATCATATTGTCATTATCATCTTGCAAATGGCTATGACACCAACCAACGCAGGAGCTTGGAAGGGATGATCATTAATTTTCCAGGGCAAGGAAAACTTAATGAATTTGTAAATAGATGTTAAACAACTTACAATAATGGAAGGGTCTCCAAATAAGTGCATCTACATAGTTAAGGAGTAAGATTTTTCTACGGCAAAAGACCTGGCAATCAAAGGCCCATGGCTATCAAAGGCCCATGGTCATCAAAGACCTTATAAAAGACTTTAATGCCGTTATCAAAGGCCTTACTAAAGCACCTCCTAGAGGGAGGATGAAGTAAGCCTTTAGTGCTGTCATCAAAGGCCTCACTAAAAGCACCAAACAAGCCATTGGTGCCATCATCAAAGGCCTCACTGAAGCGCCTTCTAGAGGGAGAACAGAGCAAGCCTTTAATGCCATCATCAAAGGCCTCACTAAAGCATCAAACCAGCCTTTAGTGCCGTCAACAAAGGGATCACTGAAGCACCTCCTAGAGGGAGAACAGGTAAGCCTTTGGCCTGTCAAAAGCACCGAACCTGGCTTTAGCGCTGTCATCAAAGGCCTCACTAAAGCACCTCCTAGAGGGAGGTCGAGTAAGACTTTGGTTCTACTTAAGGTAGCTAACCAAACGCATTGGACAGCAGAACCACCTAAGACGGTGATAAAAGGTCTGAGCCAAGTAGTGCTCCAAATCAATTAATCTTCTTGAAGAAGATCCATCAAAATCCGAGCCAAGTAGCACTTCAAATCAAATATGAGCTATTTATGCTCCTCAACAAACACAATTTTCAACTACCGGGTTAGGATTTCTTGTCTTCTATTATTTCTGTCAGATAAAGGTTTCTAGTCTTTTATTTTTATTATTAGATAAGTATTTCTGATCTTTTATTATTTCTGTCAGATAAAGATTTCTGGTCTTCTATTATTATTGCCGGATAAGGATTTCTATTCTTCTATTATTTCTGCCAGATAAATGTTTCTGGTCTTTTATTATTATCACCGGATAAGGATTTCTAGTCTTCTTATGTTATTGCCAAATAAGGATTTCTGGTCTTCTATTATTATTACCATATAAGGAATTCTGATCTTATATTATTTCTACAAAATAAAGGTTTCTATTATTATTGCCAAATAAGGATTTTTGGCCTTCTATTATTTCTACTAGATAAAGATTTCTAGTCTTCTATTATTATCGCCAAATAAGGATTTTTGGTCTTCTTCTTTTATTGCCAGATAAGGGTTTCTGGTTTTCTATTATTATTGCCAGATAAGGATTTATGGTCTTTTATTATTTCTGCCAAATAAAGATTTCTGGTCTTCTATTATTATCATCAAATAATGATTTCTAGTCTTCTTCTGTTATTGCCACATAATGATTTCTGGTCTTCTATTATTTCTACCAGATAAAGGTTTCTGGTCTTCTATTATTATCGACGCATAAGGATTTATGATCTTCTTCTGTTATTGCCAGATAAGGGTTTCTGGTCTTCTATTATTATTGCGAAATATGGATTTCTGGTCTTCTATTATTTCTGCTAGATAAAGTTTTTTGGTCTTCTATTATTATCGCTAGATAAGATTTCTGGTCTTCTTCTGTTATTGCCAATTATGGTTTCTGGTCTTCTTTTATTATTACTAGATTAGAATTTCTGGTCTTCTATTATTTCTGCCAAATAAAGGTTTCTAGTCTTCTATTATTATCGCCAAATAAGGATTTTCGGTCTTCTTTTGTTATTGCCAGAAAAGGATTTCTGGTCTTCTATTATTACTGTCATATATGGATTTCTGGTCTTCTTCTATTGTCAGATACAGAATTTTTGACTTTTTTTACAATTGTCAGATAAGGTTTTCCGATCTTCCTTTATTGCCGAACATAAAGATTTTCTTCTGGTAGAGCATCACTAATCAATCCTTAATTCAGATTTGGATTCATTTAAAGGGAATCTCTGTTACTAAGCAAGCTATTGAATATCTACTGATGGAGACACATTTCTGTATATCGATTTATACATCGAAAGCTCAAAACGTAGAAAAGGCAATATGTTGATCATCGAGTGATTTTAAGTAAGAATCCTTATCTGATTTGAAACTACAGCCGAGGTAATATTCATTCAAATAAAAATTTGCTTACAATCTAATATATCATGTACAAAGTTATAGGTACATAAATCAAGAAAAAGAAAAATCTGTTTAATGAAAATCATTACTGAGGCTTAAGGCTGCATGTTGTTTTCTCCAAATCCTTGGCAAGTAAAGGATCAGTAATATGACGAATGGCCATGTCCAGAAGTTCTTTGATTTTATTTTCCTTTCTTTGAAAAGTGTTTGCATCATCAACTAAATCAATTTGGATTTCAAAGCATGTTAGAGAGTCTTGTTGGCTCCTTATAAAGTTTGAACCATATCTTTAACTCTTCAATCTTTTGTTTAAGAGTGTATTTCTCACTCTTAAGCTTTCGAACTCTACTTCGTTTTCGTTAAGGCATTGAGATACCCTTTTAATCCACTTCCTGTTAATGTATTGCATGCATTATAATTTAACTTGACTACGCCAGTTAGAGATCGTTTATTTGCTCAAACGTAGAGGTGGGTTTAATAAAGTAGGGAATTCCTGTCAACAAGGAGATTTATATCTTATCCTTCGTCCCGGAGGAGGAGTGGGAATGCTAGAATCGCCTCCACTGATAATAAGTTTCACATTGACAAGATACTTGACTTTTCATTAGTTCCACTTTAAGATCATTTATTCGTTGATATAATTTGCCATTTCAGCAACAATATCAAATAAGGGTTTAGAAATTAAAACTGTATCTATCTTCTCTCTTAACGCTTGAGATTCTATGATCTTCTCGTCAATCCGATACTCTAAGCTCGAAGTTAAGTTGTTTTGCTTTCTAAATATCGACCTTGATTGATAGTATTTCTTGTGCCATTCCTGCTCATCTTGGTTGTTCGAAAACCACAAAGCTGAAGCATCTTGAAAAGACTTCCTTGTTTCAGTATCAACAACCAATCTATCTTTAATTCCAATTACTCATGAAAGAACATCTGCAGGATCCGAAGCGAGTGCTATTTGGTTTTCCTAATCAAAGTAAATATTAATCAACACATGGGAATAAGCTTTTCCATTGATAACAACAAAGTTTACAAATGAAAGATAAAATCAAGTTACATCACAATTCTATGTTTAAACGTTCAGCTGATATTCAAAGTTTTGAAACTCCAATTTTAGCTCTTTCAAATGACCTACCCAATAAGGTCAGGGTAGAATCTAAGGAAGCCTTAATTCCTTCTGGAGTATAAACTGAAGGAAATCACTGATAATCCCATTCCCCAATCGAAGAGCTATCACAATCACATAATTTGGCATGATAAGTTCAGATTTCTCTGAATAGTCTGTCTTTCTCATTACCTAAGAAGTCAAAGTGGAAATTAGGGAATCACATGTAGACTTCTTGAAGATCTTGAAGAAAACAGTGTTTTGCTAATTGAGACGTCTTAAAAATTGAAGAATTCTCCTTAAAATCCATCTTCAGCTTGAAAAACTTACTCAATAACTCCATAGAAACAAGACTACTTGAATTTTCCCTAATCTATGTAAAGTATGAAAATTAGACTAAACGAACAAAAAAAGGGGAGAAAAGTTTATAAGCCACTTGAATAACATATAACAATTATACAATTATTTAGGTTCGTACAAGATTGATTTCTTATATATTTCAGAAACAAATTTCTTTCTATTATTCTTAAATTTCACAGGAGAGGTAGAGCGAGAAGAAAGAGGAATGAAAGTGACTCTAGGAAGATTCCAACACACCCTGGGATGAGAATCAGACCCATGTTCGTCCAGGTTTTACGATGGAATGTCTTAGCAAACCCTCGTAATTATCACCGAGGTAGGAGAAGTCAACAATTATACCCCTAGAGTAAGTTGTAGAGAAACTCCCCTAATGCACTCCTATCGTTAATCAACATCCATAAGAGGGTCATCAATTCTGCATTTTTCGCTAAGAGTTTGTCGTAGAAAAGGCATGTCCTCTTCATCTGGGGAGCAACTTACCTTTTCTTAAAATATCTTAGTTTCAATGTGTGATGACCCATCTTTTTTGAACAACTTAAGTAGACAATAAACCATACTTGTCCAACTTAAACCATTCAAATTAGATAGATTATCAATTTGGCGTTTTAATATAGAATCAGATATAGAATCACACACAGAATAATACCAAATCTCGTAGCGGAAATAAATAATATACATAGTAGTTCATGAAGCTACTACATCAAATACATCAGAGTTTCAGACTTTAATTATACAATACCAGAGATATATAGAAGTTTACTGATACATGCCCAAAATGAAATAGATAACCAATACGGGATAGAGTGGAGTCTTCGACCAAGTCTTCGGCTCCCAAAATAAGCATTGCTCACACCTGCAATACTCAGGCTGACCCGAGCATAAAGTAAAACAATATACTCGAGTCAGGACTAGAAGTTATCATATAAGTAGTCCTACTCGCGTGAAAATGTACAAGTAACTCAAGAGATGTTACAGGATTTTCCATCTCTTAAGGATCCGTCAAACTATTTATATATACAATAGAATACGCTATATATATGTAGTGTCTATCCATGATATAAAATATTAAAGTGGCATTAAGGCTTTACATTGATCCCCCTTAACACTTTTTTAAGCATTGTCGTACAGTTTGCATTTGACACCACCAGTAGAACGTTGGTAGTCAGGGATGCGTCGTGATACGACAACACTAAACCAAAATTGTATGGGTATCGTATAGGGATAAGAGTATGACAAGGAACGTGAGGCAATGCCCAAGGTAGCATACTACCAGTTCGGGTCGCTGGGCTGGTGGTAACGCATCATGGCCATGACCGCCCACCACGTGCAACACTCCCATAATCGAAGGGTGATCACCAATAACAATCAAAATAGTATATTTAGACGTAGAAGTGCGTCCGCTCGGGGTAGCTAGCCCACTTGGCCCTGTCAAGCCATCCTGTTTTAGTCATTTCAAATTGGCACAAGTGCCGAGTCTATCCATCATCGTTCTCTTTCTTCAAATTCAGCGACATACGCCAAATCCTACCACTTCGTTCAGGATCATTGCTTCATGTACACAGTTATTAATGTGGTTCTGGTATCGACAGAGTATGTCCATATCCGGCTCTGGTCTCTTTAATAACCGACATTATTTTCACACTGATTGGATATTTTATTAAATCAAAATATCTTTTATTTTCAAACAACATCTCATCATTTGACTTCGACAATTTGGATTTAAAATCAGAAGATTCAACCTTTAAACAAATATTTCATTTTTTTTACTAAATTATTCAAATTAACCGAGTTAATTAAGTCTTAAGTGCAAAAGTTAAATAATCAAATATTTAATTTAATTAAACTTCGGAAATTAACTTACTTAAACACCACTAATCAGATTTAAAGTCAAACAATTTAATCATTATATTTTTAATTCAATTAAATCAATTAAAGATTCTTTTTCTTCAACTCTTTTTTTAAAAATTTCATTACTATATTTTAATCCAATCAAGTTAAATTAAATTTTCATTTAAAATTTAATTACATATGTAATATTAACACTTTATTAAATTTTAAATAATCAACTTAACGAGTTTTAAAATCATTAACATTTAACATAACCATTATTAATTAATTTCCTAATTTAAAATAGTTCAATTAATCTTTTATTTCAAAATCTAAATTAACTTAATAGATTTTAAAATTAAATATTAACTTCAACGTACAATTTAAATTATAAATTTACATTAAATTTCCAAATCATTTCTTACTTTCAAATTTAAATATTAAATATCCAAAATAAATTTCAATCGACAAATCAATGTTAATTATTAAATTTTCTATCCTAGGCCAAGTGGGTCGGGAGTGAGGTTGCTGGCAGAGGGTGGTTGCGAGTTGGAAGGTGGGGACAGTGAGGTGGCTGGAAGGCGGTACGGTGGGTGGAGGTGAGGTCAGGTGGGGGAGGCGGTAGGTCGGCAGGAACTGGGTAGGGAAGGAGGACCGGAGGGAGGCGGAGGGTAGGGAGAATGCAGGTCGGGGTTTTGCTCGGGTGGTGAGTCGGACTGTGGTGGAGGACTTCGGGTCGGGTGGTGCGGCAACTGGCAGTGGCGGAGGTGGAGGGGAGCAGGCCGAGGCAAGCTCGGGGTGAGGCTGGGTGCTTTTGGTTTGCGGGTGGAGGTGGGTTGATCCAGGTGGCGAATGGTTGCGTGCATGGGAAAATGAGAAGTGGAGGAGGTTTTTTTTCGTGGATATATGCTTGGATATATACAACTTTTATTTATACTCTGCCTTATATTTTCTTTGCAAACAAAGCTCACAGAAAGAAGAAGAATGAGCAAAGAGAGCAAAGGGATGAGCACGTAAATATATAAAGGAGAAGGACGTACGAGCTAATTAATGCAGCATTTAATAAGTATGGCTGCACACGCAAGGAATCTCTGCAGAACGAATTTTATGTTGGCCGAAAGAATTGATCTCGGCTTGAAAAGAAAGGAATGGAATGTTAGCCATTGTGGCTCCCAAGCACGGTCACAGACCAATATTTTAACCATGTAGCGTTTTGCCACAAAAGCCAAAATACGAAAACAAATATACCACAGTGATCAGCGCGACGAGACGATTCCAACGATGTAACCAAATCTATGTTACGACGTTCGTAGAAAAATTTCGTCTATTACCGCTACGAAATTGAATGACAACGACAATTCTAGATAAACAGAGCTACAAAGGTCGAAATTTGACGGAACGAATTTTAGCGTTTTAATCGGAAATTTTTTTAGAACATTTCTTTGTAAAAATATTCATACTTCAAAATGTGATAATTCGCCCGGAAAAATTGTGCTGACCGGGTTTCGGACGAATTTTGACACGAAACAAATTTTATTAGTTCCATTTAGATGGACGTATTTCAAATATCCAATTTTCATTATAAAATAATCATTTTATAAAAACAATTTTATTTTAAAATCTTCGTTAAATTCATATTTAAATCGTCGAAAAATCCAGGTCATTACATGATGCGCTGGTTGTGAGATTGTTGTATTTTTCGGACAACTTGTTATATTCTTTCATGTGTCTATTTGTTGAACGACGAATTTTCTATCGATTAGAAAACCGTCTAAAATATATCATTATAAAACCGCAAGCGTACAACATACAATCGTAGTACGTATGTGAATACGGGTTGATCAACAGAGAAAGCAAATTTTTTAATATTACTCAATTAAAGTAACCCAAAGTTGAAAGGAGATTGTTAACTAAATTTTTTGAAAGATGAACTAAAAGTAGAATGTAAATGAAAATAAAACTATGAGATTAAGAAGCAATTTAGAAGCAAATCCACTTCCAATCATTCGTATAAATCAATACGAACTTCATCTATAATCTCTCATTTAAATTTTAAGTAGAAATGATTAATGTGTTTATTATAAGCATGGTTTATTTGTGCTATTAATTAGCACATTTTAAACCATCAAACTCTAACAAACCATTCAAACCCACTTGTCAATTCTCATTAAAATGACTTGAAATTAAAAATAAAATCTATTTAAGCATGATCTATTTACTATGAACTAGTAACATAGATCATCAAATTTTGATTCTAGTTTGACTTTCATCATCAAAATCACTTAGGCAAATGATCAAATAGTTTATGTTTATATTGGATCAAGCATAGCCTATTTGAGATGTCAACATAGACTATCAAATTCATTGAAAAGAAACATAAACTACCATCGTTCATAATTTCCATTAAGCACAAAAGAGACATCATAAATGCAACCATGTTATGTTGATTTAGTATAATTCATGAGAGATTTATTACCCCAAAAATTGAAAGGGTTTAGCTTCTCATAATTGAATTCATCTCAACACAAAATGGTTTTAGCATGAAAAATAAGGAAAATAAAAGCCAATCAAAAGAAAAGAGAACTAACTACTTGCATAAAATAAATCTGAACCAATTGCATGGATTAAATCTATACTATTAACATGAAATAAAGGAGACATATGCTAACATAAAAGAGCATGAAATAAAATAGCATAAGAGAAAAGAGCATGTAAACAAAAGTAAATAAGAAGGCTAAGAAGCCATTAAAAATACATTTTATTTATCATTAATTTTGTGGCTATGACATGCATAAAAGAAAGAAGCTCACTACATGAAACATAAGGTGTATTTATACATGCTTAAAACCTTAATTCCATTTTTAGAAGACTAGCAAAAATGCCATTGAGATTGTGTAACAATCCTTCAAGTAATCATTAGGGAATTAATTAATCCCCACTAACATGCCTTTAAGTCTCCATTAACATGTGCATGTGCTTTTAATTATGGTTCATTAGTTAGTGGGCATGTGGGCTCCTCTTGTTACATGAATTATTTTATTTCCTTTCTTCATTTGCCTTCAACATATGTGCACGGATACATCCGTGAAGCTCCATCCAATTTACACCCAATTTCCTATAAATAAAAATAAAAATGCACAAATAAATTTTCTAAAAAAATTAATTCATGCAAAAAATTACCATATGGCCCCCAAATGAAGATGAATGAATGATGATTTGAAAATAATTTAGCTTTTGGTTTAAGCATGTAGAATACCCAAATATGCTCATCTATTTTAATAAAAGAAGATTAAATATGAGAGTAAAAATATATACTTTTACATGCACATCAAATACCCCCACATATATCTTTTTATTCGTCCTCAAATAAACTAAAACTAGGATAAATCCATTTTCAAAGGAAACATGATTACATTGAGCATATGCAACAAGCCGTTAAACCTCTAGGTGTCCTTAGTAGGACGAGTGATGTCTCGTGAGGGTTTTCAGCGGATACTATCCATAAAGCCCAAATGCGATATGCAAATTCTAATGCGACTACATGATGCAAGTTTTCAAAAATATTTACAAACGAATAATTTACTTTTAAATTGACATGAGTAAGTTAGATATAAGTTTTGGTTATTATCAATAAATTTTAGTCCTTTTACTCATCAATCAAAACCTCTAACAAAAATTAAGTTATCATCACAATTAGACTCTAGTTTAAATAGTGAAACTATGAAATGAATTCTTTAGTTGATTATCAAAGTTTTGCAAAGTGACATTTTTATTTCTTTTGAATAACATGTCAAATCAATTAAGTGAAGACAGTGCTTGGGTTTCAATTGCTTGCTCTCTCTATTTTGAAAACTATTAACATTATTATTTACACACTTAACTCAGATATACTAAGGCTAGATATACCCGATCATGCACTGCCTTTCGGGCTTACGTGAGAAGAGTACAGAGCGTGGCGAGTGTACACACTTGTATATGAACACATGAGTCTAGGTGTTTAATATTATTATTTTAATTTTATTTACATACACCTAACTCAGATATACTAAGGCCAGATATACCGATCATGCACTGCCTTTCAGGATTATGTGAGAAGGGTACAGAGCATGGCGAGTGTACACACTTGCATATGAACACATGACTCTAGGCGTTTCTTATTTTTATGAAATAATTGTTTTTTTTAAAAGAGAGAGTTATGTGAAATCATCTTAGCACCACTTAACTTAGAAGATCAAAAATGTTATCGTCTTTACTTTAAATCAGCCACTCTTTTAAACAAAGATTACAGTTAGGATATACTTCATAATTACACCTATGAACCTTCCTATAGACTACTCACACCATACTTGTTATCAAACTTTACTTTTTATTTTTGTTGAGACAAGAAATTTTTCAAAAATTTCAATTTAATAACCAAAAGCGTATACTTATTCTATCACGTTTCAAAAGTAATTCAATATGCTAAAAAGAATTCAAATTTGTTTTAGGGTTTTTTAAGAAGAAAATGCAAAAAGTAAACCATAAAAAATCAAATTAAACATGAGACCCCCCATACTTGATTTTGACAGTGTTCCCATAGTCAATGCATGATATAATGAGTATAACGAAGAAATATATGTACACATTTACAAAAGAGGTTAAAATTTCTTACTAGACGTAGTGTGGCTCATGAAGAATCATGAGCTCCTCCTCTCGATCACTCGCCAACTCCAATTAAGGTTTTAAATGATGACCATTGACTTTAAAAATCGATCCATCCCTAGAATTTTCTATTTCTATTTTACCGTATGGAAAAACAGTACGTACCACGTATGGTCCTGTCCACCTTGATTTTAATTACCCCGAAAACAAATGAAGTAGAAAGTCATACAAAAGAACTCTTTGATTTGGCGAAAATATTTTCCTTAGTTTTGACTTGCTATGAAAATCTTTTATTCTTTCTTTGTTAATTTTCTCATTTTCATACGCGTCGTTCCTGATTTCCTCTAATTCATTGAGTTGTAATTTTTTGTTTTCGCCAGCCTTTTCAAGATCAAAGTTTATGTTCTTAATTGCCCACAATGCTTTATGTTCAAATTCAACAGGAAAATGGCACGCTTTACCATATACTAACCTAAAAGGAGACAACCATGGATTAGTTTTATACGTAGTTCTATAAGCCCAAAGCATATCTGTCAATTTTTGTGACCAATCTTTTCGATTTTTATTTACAGTTTTCTCCAAAATTTGCTTAATTCGACGATTTGAAACTTCAACTTGACCACAAGTTCGAGGATGATAAGGAGTGGATAACTTGTGGGTTATCGAGTATTTCTTCATTAGAGTTTTAAATGATTGATTACAGAAATGGGTTCCATTATCGCTTATTATTGTGCGAGGTGTTCCAAACCTCGAAAAGATATTTTCTTTTATGAATTTCACAACCACTTTGTGGTCAGTTGTTTTACAAGGAATGGCTTCAACCCATTTAGAGACATAATCAACAACAAGAAGAATGTACGAGTTGGGAAACGGTCCCGTAAAGTCAATACCTCAAACGTCAAAGATTTTGAGCATAAGAATGAGGTTCAAAGGCATCATGTTTCGTCGAGAGATTTTTCCTAACATTTGGTAATGATCACAATTTTTAAAGAACTCAAATGCATCTTTGAAAAGTGTAGGCTAGTAAAAACCGCATTGAAGCACCTCTTTTGCGGTTTTCTTAGGACCGAAATGACCATCACAAGTGTAATGACCCAGATTTTTAGCCATCGGATATTAGGAAATTAATTGATTTTAATTATTGGAATATTAACTTTTATTAGTAGAACAAAATAAATTTTCTGATGTTTAAAATATCTAAATATATAAAATTGGTTAAAACTATGTTTAATTTTAAAATATAGATTCTTGGTATGATAAATCAGATAAATGTGTATGAACTCCACCATTAAAATTTAAGATAGAATATTCATATATTTGTGTATATATAAATATATATACAAGCTTTATGATGCTAAATATATATATAAGTATATAAGTGTGTGTATATATATATATAAGTGTTTATGGTAAATAAATGTGTAAATGTGTACATAAATAAATGTGAAAATATATATATAATGACAAATATATGTAAGTAAATGGATATGCATATATGTTAGATAAAATAATGGATAGGTGATTGGATATGCTAATATAAAATAGTGTAAATGTATGCATATATATATATATGAATATATTCATCATGACAAATTATATTTATAAATAAGGAATTAGATACTTGTGTGTTGCTTAGGCATGTTATATATATACATGTTAGTAAACAACAACATGTGATTATGGTCTAAGTGATAGGAAATCTATACACACACATATATATCTATATGATGTATGTTTGCATACAAGGGAACATTGTGATAAATGCACATTAAATCAAGCACATAAAATGGCAAATCAATATAATAAATCACATCTTTCACTCAAAAGTTTTCAAGTCACATTTTTATCAAATCAAGTCAACCTATTTTTAAATGAAAAGTAAAATAAAAAGAAGAAAATGAATAAAGTGACAAAGCCTGTAACATAAAAAGCATCAGCCACTCTATTTAAAACTCCAGCCACCCTAGTGTGTTGAATCCCATTCCTATTTATACACAGATCCATGCCTTGTTCTCGAAAAAAATATATACATAAAAATAAGTGCTGCCATTAAACAACAAAAGGAATCAAGATAGAAGAACAAGAAGAAGTAGCAGGGACTTCTTTTTTCTAAAGCCAGTGAGTTAAAACATCTTTGCTGTTAACAGTTATTACTTATATATATATATATATGTATGTATGTATGTATGTATATCTATGAATATGAATGCATCTTCAATCTATAACTCACGTGTATGTGATAACAAATTTATAACTTCACCTGCATATCAAATGACCAGTCCATTTCCTAGAATAGAGAAGAACAATACTTCCCCGTTCCTGTTACTAGTTGAAAACAGTTAAGTCATTTTTGTTTGAAAAACCATATCTCAAAATATACTTAGTTCTAAAGCATAATTCTAAAACGAAAGTTGTTTGGTTTTGAACATAAAACACGTTAAAATTCATTTTATTGAATTTCGTCAAGCATGTGGAGATAAAATCCCATTTTACAATGATGAGTTTTGTTATGTCATGAATTTAACTATCGTAATTTCATCAGAGGATTATATGATTATGTTCATGGGGGAAAAACATGATTTTTAGAATCCGTTAGAGGATTTTTAGTGAAGTAGGAAGGGTGAAACATTGAGATGAATGGAATTGGGAAATTTTTGAAATTTCCGGCCATCGAGTCGATTTTGTGACTTGGGACGGGTGGTAGAGGAGGCTGGGTTAATGGGAAGTCGAGGAAAAATAGTGCCCCATTTTTCAATGGGGCGTGGTGGCCATACGAGGTAGATTTAGGGTTCAAGATGGGTTGTGGGTACAGTTATGGGTTTGAGGGAATGGCGGAGAAAAGGGGGAGAATGAGGGGTGCGGTCAATCGCCAATATGTGGCGATGGTTGTGGTGGAGCTCATGGTAAGTTTTGGCGATGGATGGTGGTCTGCGACGGCAAGACGAGGCGATTGTTGGGTTCGGCGTTCGCTCCAGGATTTGGTTCGAAGTTCGAAAATTTTGAATGATGGTTTTTGTCGCGTTTCCAGGTGATGGGCGTGGATGTGGGGTCGAGAGTGACTTGGGTGGATGGTCGGTGGCGAGTGGTCGTGGCCGGAAACGTCGTGTACATGCACATGTATGTCCACAGTTGCTTTTGAGCAGGAAGAAAAGAAGGGAGAAAGTAGGAAGAAAGGATGGAGAAGGAAATGTTTTGGGCCGATTTAATCTTGTTTGGGCTGAGAAAGGAAAAAAATAGGAAAAAGAAAGAAAATAGAATTTATTAATTAATTACCTAATAACCTATAAACATTATTTTCTTTAAATCCAACCAACATGATAAGTTCGGTAATTGAATCCAATCGCCCAATATTTTAGACTAAAATTGATGTTATTAATTCCCTGTAATACAAAGTTTAATTATTTTATAATGGTAAAGTGAGTTATTAATTAAAGCTTATTTGATAAAATCCTATGTTGATTAGGAAACAATTAGATTCTTAACTGTTTAAAATCTTATGTCGATTGATAAAATCAGTTATCAATTGGATTAGTTAATTTTAATTAACTAATAATAAATTGTTTATATTTCTTAAATTATAAGTAAATTGGATTAAAAATGTAAGTAGATCCAGTTAATTTGAGTTGATTAAATCTTGATTGTGAATTAGTTAATATTAATTATTATCGTTAAATTAAGTTGACGATATATGTTTGGCTTTATTACTCTTGAATATTTATCTCAAGTATTTTTGCCTAGGCCATTAAGTAGCCAAACGAATTGAAATGTTTGGAAAAAAACGTTGACATGTTTTATTGAGAATAAAACATATTTCCATATGTGAATATCCTTATCCTGAATATAAATTGTTTATCTAAAAACGACGTGGACATTTTAAGTTTATCGGTTTGATTCGAAGAGACAGGGATCAGATATCAGTGTTATCCGGGACCACTTCGATTTAATAATCATTACGAACCTTTACGGTTTTGATTATAAATCCTGTATGCTGGAATTGGATAAATTTAACAAATTTGACCATTTTAAATAAGTAATTATACTTAGACATTGTTAAAATATCGATGGATTTATGAAAAGTGTTTTGGTTATAACGATGATAAAAACTCGTCGTGTTTTACGAGTTACCTTGGGATTTCAAAGGATTTCGATAACTTAAGTAATTCAAATTAAGTGTGTTTACTCACGCCGGTTTCCAGCCTGACTTGGGTGTTATTTCATTGTAATGCTCGGGTCAGACCGAGTATTACAAAATTCAGGTTTGGTTGCTTTGGAGCTCAGGAGACGAGCTGGATGGCAGGGACGAATTGCACGTATTTGATTATATTCCACTGGGTATTGTAGGCTGTATATTCAGCATTTAGAGACAAGTTATTATAACTGTCCAGATTTATTTATTGATGATTGTACTCTGATAACTTGTATGTATATTAACTGATACAGATTCTTTTATATAAAAGCTGTTGTTGTATATTATATTTTGTTCCACTGCTATGTGAGATTCTGTGTTGTTATTTCTGTTTCTTCTTCTATCTTTGTCTTCTTAAACCCTAACAACCTGGTATTTTTGGCACTCAATTGGTCGGCACTCTATACAGCGAACGTATTAGTGTCGATTTTTCGAGGTCGAAAATGCCCGGTCGTTACACGTGGTATCAGAGCTGAAGGTTAAGCGAGAACCTTGGCTCTGGTGGGGATTACTCATTAGAGATAGGGTCAGTAATACCCTAGAATGAGTTGAGTGTATTATATATGAGGGCGTACTTGTTATTTTCTTATATAATGATTTGAAAAACAATTTTAAAATAATTTTTACATAAGATTATATTTGATATAAAAAGAAATAATATTTTTATATTATTATAGTATATTAAGGTGATTGGTTGTAATTATTATAATCAAATAAGATTATAAGATTTAAGTGGTTAAATATATATAACCAAATAGGAATTTGATAAGAATAAACTATACAAATGCGTTAAGCTAGAAATAATTAAAATTCCAAAAATTTCGGCAGTGTTTTTCAAAAGTGTTTTGAAATGAAATAAGTTTACCTTGATTTTATTTATAGAAATAATCTTCCAGAAAATTATTATAGAAAGTATGATGTGTTTGGTTTCTAGATATGGTAAAATTGATTATTGTCATAAAATTTGTTGTCATGTCTTAATAAAGGATGTTTATTACAGAATAAACAATAATGAAACAGTGTGAAATGTTTTAAGGAAGTAAAATTATATAAGCTAAATTTATAAATATGACTTATAAATTAAAATGAAATTAAATTGGGGGTTTTTAATCTAACTCCCAAAAATTTTGAAATGTGTTTCAAAGTGTTTAAGGGAATAATAAGTAATATTATTTAGAATATTTTTGAATATGGAAATTTTTGTTTTAAAACAAGAGTTTTTTTGGAAAATTCTGAAGGAATTTGGTTTGGATAGAAACCAAGGTTGGTTTAAAAATTTAAAAGGGTGGTTTGGTAAATAAGTAGGATATATATGTGTATATATATATATATATATATGATTTCAAAGTTGATTTGAAACAAATACTGGGTGTTGAATTATGGAATCCCGTTGATAATGAGTAGTGTAACCAAAAAGGAAAGTAAATTTTTGAACTTATAAGTGGGAAGTGATATTAATAAGAAATTTAAAAAGAGAAGGTAAAATTTAAATTGAGCAAAGTTTAAACGGATTGGAAATTAACTCCGGCCAAGCTAAATAAGTTTGAACTTATAACCTGAAATGGGGAGTTTCAAGTGAAATTAAAATTTAATTTATGGAAGTTAAATGAATTAAATTGTAAAAGAAAAGGTATATATTTGATAAGAGGCGCAAAAGAAGCTATATATATGTCAATAATTTCAAACTATTTTTGAAATAAAACGGGTTTCGATTCTGGAAATTAAAATGAACCAGATTATCAAATGAGTGGATTAAATTATAAAATGACCGAGAACAAATAAAAGAATATTTGGAAATAATAATAAAGCTGAAATTTTGACTAATCAAGGTTTTAATTATAGGTTAGGAAGTCCTACTAGAATCTAGTCCAAGTTGTAAGAGATGGCAAAAGGAGAAGAATGGAAGGCAAGGCGTAGGGAGCGGAGAGCAGCTGCACATAAGGCACGGGAAGAAGCAATACTAGAACACGAGAAATGGGTTAGGGAAAAGGCTGGACCAGGTCCTTATGATAATGTCATATGTTATAGATGTCACAGTAAGGGACATTATCTGCTAAGTGCAGTAAACCAAGAAAGGAAAAGAATGAAGAAGTCAAACGGTTTCGCTCTGAGATTTTATGCTTTAAGTGTCAAAAGAAAGGACATTTTCTAAACCACTGCCCTAAGGCGAGGAAGATGAAACGTAATCCCATGGTACCAGTCGATGGATCAACCATTTGCTAACATTGTAAAATGACGGGACACATCGTTAGGGATTGCCCCAAGAGATGGAAGGAAGAGAAAGTTGTGGAACGCCCCGTGGGAGGTGTGAAAATTATCCAGGAAGGCAGGAGTGTAAAATTCTTTTGTGGAAAATGCAATAAGTGGGGACACCTTGATACAGATTGCATGGACGGGTTTGGCAAGTTGGTAGGAAGTCCTTAAGGAAGTTTTTATAAAGGATGTTAGGGCTTTGTTCTATTCTAAACCCCTAGGTAGTTGTTAAGGCGTCTAGATTTATAACCTTTTGTAAAACCTTTTATGGATAAATGGATGTAATGTTGAACTCACTAGTATTGTAGTCTAACGATGTTGTGGAATATTTTGTAGAAATACAACCTAATATAAAATCACTTTCTATATTGGTTTGAATGAAAATTTATAATTACTTAATTACTAATGTGGAAATTGAAATAGATTTGAACTGGAAATTTAGGAATTGAATCAGTTTGAATTTGAAACTATTTTCAAATAAATTATTTTAATATAAACTGTTTAAATTCTATCTTCTTAAATATTCAAATCATTTTGATTTTCCAAGCTAGTTACTATACAAACCATTCTTTTAAAACTCAAACTATCTTATATTAACTATTTAACTATTTAAAACTATTCAAGCTATTTCCTCAATTCAAACCGGTCAGAGTGGAAATTGTTTATATTTAAATCATGGATTTTAAAAAAATGAATTGGGATAAATTGAAGTTATAACCCAAATGGAACTTCGAAGCAATTTTGAATTGGAACCGAAATCGAGATATTAAGACAAAAATGATTTTGAAGTGTAATAGTAAATTCTGAGTAAATATGATGATTTTAAAAATGAAGATTGAATAGTTACTATAACTGAAACTTACCTTATAAGAGGTAAGAAACGTGACAAATAACATTGAAAAGGTAATCAAACTTGAAAATTTGATTTGGCGCTAATGGGAATATAAATGTTAGTTATATATTCAAACTTCCCTTATTGAATTTATAACCAGAAAGAAATGAACTTTGAAAGATATTTGAAATGCTAAATAGAGTTTATATAAGTATGAAGCGGACTCAGAAATCATTGATCCGAAAATTATTCGAGTTGAAAGGAATGATCTTATATACATATGAAATTAAAATAGTTTTGGAACCCATTGATTTTAAAGACTTTTAATTTTGGCAAATAGTAAACCGAATTTGAAAACTATCGATTTTGAGGATATCGATTTTGTATAGATAAAGTTTATATGTGATACACATGAAGAAGTATGATTTGAAAGGTACTATATATATAGTATGATATGTTTTGAGACTAAAGGTATGGAAAGGCACCCCCACGAAAGTCGAAACTTAGAGTAGGAGATCCACTGGGTGGTTCTGCCTAGGAATCCACAAGGTGGGTTCAATAAGAATTGGGATCCTAGAGGACGTCCGAACAAAACTCATGAGTTCCTGCTGATCATTTGTTGGGTAGTGTAAGTCGAGAGGTGCTGATGCCTACAGTTACATTGGGTTTTGCTGTGATGGCAACGTAACCTTTGTGTAACTACGATCTATCGCAGTTCCATAGCGTAATTCGGGTGGCAGTGATTGCCTACAATCTACGTGATTTTGTTGGGATAGCGATGTAACATCGGCATATTGCGATCTATGTGGTATGGTTTCAAAGCGTAATTCGGGTGGCAGCGAGTGCCTACAGTCTACATTGGTTTCACTGGGATAGTGACGCAACCTTTGTGTAGCCTGCGATCGACGTGGTACAGTTTTGTTTGCTAGCGTAATTCGAGGGGTAGTGATTCCCTAAGGACTACTTACGGTTTTGCTGTGATAGCAACGCAACCTTGTTGTAGCTACGGACTATGGTGTTCCCATGGCGTAAGTCGAGAGGTGCGGATACCTACGGTTTATTTATGATTTCGTCGGGATGGCGACGTAATCATCTGGTTAACTGCGATCCATGGTGGGAATGGGGGAGGTGATACTTTCCATATCATTTTTGAAAAAGTTTTTAAAGTATTTTCACTAGGTGTTGAAACGGGTCTAATAAGTACTTATAGATTTTCAGTCCTACGCCTGATCAACTATTACTAAATTTCTATAAGAACAAGGATGGACTTGTTAAGACACCGAGTTATGAAAAATGTTTTAATATCAAATTAGTTTGGTAATACTATGTAATTTAAAGTGTATGTATTTTTTTTAAATCTATAATAAAGAGTAAGGAGTTAAATGTTAAAAGATGATTGATTAAATAATATACATCAAAATTCAAATTCTCGTTTCGTTCCTTTTCGAGGACGAAAAGTTCTGGGGGAGGAATGTAACGATCTGGATTTTTAGCCATCTGATATTGGGCAATTAATTGATTTTAATTATCGGAATACTAACTTTTATTAGTCGAATAAATAAATTTTTTGATGTTTAAAATATCTAAATATATAAAATTGGTTAAAACTATGTTTAATTTTAAAATATAGATTATTGATATATATAAATATATATACAAGCTTTATGATGTTAAATAAATATATATATATATATAAGTATATAAGTGTGTATATATATAAGTGTTTATGGTAAATAAATATGTAAATCTGTACATAAATAAATGTGAAAATATATATATAATGACAAATATATGAAAGGAAATGGATATGCATATATGTTAGATAAAATAATGGATAGGTGATTGGATATGCTAATATAAAATAGTGTAAATGTATGCATATATATATATATGAATATATTCATCATGATAAATTATATTTATAAATAAGGAATTAGATACTTGTGTGTTGCTTAGGCATGTTATATATATACATGTTAGTAAACAACAACATGTGCTTATGGTCTAAGTGGTAGGAAATCTATACACACATATATATTTATATGATGTATGTTTGCGTACAAGGGAACATTGTGATAAATGCACATTAAATCAAGCACATAAAATGGAAAATCAATATAATAAATCACATCTTTCAGTCAAAAGTTTTCAAGTCACATTTTTATCAAATCAAGTCGACCTATTTTTAAATGAAAAGTAAAAAAAGAAGAAGAAAATAAATAAAATGAATAAAGTGACAAAGCCTGTAACATAAAAAGCATCGGCCACTCTATTTAAAACTCCAGCCACCCTAGTGTGTTGAACCCCATTCCTATTTATACACAGATCCATGCCTTGTTCTCGGAATAAAAAATAAGTAAAAATAAGTGCTGCCATTAAACAACAAAAGGAATCAAGATAGAAGAACAAGAAGAAGCAGCAGTGACTTCGTTTTCTAAAGCCAGTGAGTTAAAAGATCTTTGTTGTTAACAGTTATTACTTATATATGTATGTATATCTATGAATAGGAATGCATCTTCAATCTGTAACTCACGTGAATGTGATAACAAATTTATAACTTCATCTGCATATTAAATGATCTGTGCATTTCCTGGAATAGAGAAGAACAATACTTCCCTGTTCCTGTTACTAGTTGAAAACAGTTAAGTCATTTTTGTTTGAAAAACCATATCTCAAGATATACTTTGTTTAAAAGCATAATTCAAAAATGAAAGCTGTTTGGTTTTGAACATAGAACACGTTAAAATTCATTTTATTGAATTTCGTCAAGCATGTGGAGATAAATCCTGTTTTACAGTGATGAGTTTTGTTATGTTATAAATTTAACTATCGTAATTTCATCAGAGGATTATATTATTATGTTCATGGTGGAAAAACATGATTTTTAGAATCGGTTGGAGGATTTTCAGTGAAGTAGGAAGGGTCAAACGTTGAGATGAACGGAATTGGGAAATTTTCGAAATTTCCGGCCATCGAGTCGATTTCGTGACTTGGGACGGGTCGTAGAGGAGGTTGGGTTAATGGGAAGTCGAGGAAAAATAGTGCGCCATTTTTCAACGGGGCATGGTGGCGAGACGAGGTAGATTTAGGGTTCGAGATGGGTTGTGGATATGGTTACGTGATTAAGGGAATAGCGGAGAAAGGGTGGAGAACGAGGGGTGTTGTCTATCGCCAATAGGTGGCGATGGTTGTGGTGGAGCTCGTGGTAAGTTTTGGTGATGGATGGTGGTCTGTGTCGGTTAGACGAGGCGATTGTTGGGTTCTGCGTTCGCTGCAGGATTTGGTTCGAAGTTCGAAAATTTAGGATGATGGTTTTTGTCGCGTTTCCAGGTGATGGGCACGGACGTGGGGTAGAGGGTGACTGGAGTGGATGGTCGCCGGTGAGTGGTCGCGGCCGGAAACGTCGTGCACATGCACATGGATGTGCACGGTTGCTTTTGAGCAGGAAGAAAAGAAGGGAGAAAGTAGAAGGAAGAAAGGAAGGAGAAGGAAATGTTTTGGGCCGGTTTAATCTTGGTTGGGCCGATAAAGGAAAAAATAGGAAAAATAAAGGGAAATAGAATTTATTAATTAATTACCTAATAACCTATAAAAATTATTTTCTTTAAATCCAACCAACATGATAAGTTCGGTAATTGAATCCAATCGTCCAATATTTTAGTCTAAAATTGATGTTATTAATTTCCTGTAATACAAAGTTTTATTATTTTATAATAGTAAAGTGAGTTATCAATTAAAGATTATTTGATAAAATCCTATGTTGATTAGGAAACAATTAGATTCTTTACTATTTAAAATCTTATGTTGATTGATAAAATCAGTTATCAATTGGATTAGTTAATTTTAATTAACTAATAATAAATTGTTTATAATTTCTTAAATTATAAGTAAATTGGATTAAAAATATAAGTATATCCAGTTAATTTGAGTTGATTAAATCCTGATTGTGAATTAATTAATATTAATTATTTATTGTTAAATTAAGTTGACGATATATGTTTAGCTTTATTACTCTTGAATATTTATCTCAAGTATTTTTGCCTGGGCCATAAGTAGCTAAACGAATTGAAATGTTTGGAATAAAACATTGACGTGTTTTATTGAGAATAAAACATATTTCCATATGTGAATATCCTCATCCTGAATATAAATTGTTTATCTAAAAACGACGTGGACATTTTAAGTTTATCGATTAGATTCGAAGAGATGGGGATCGCATATCAGTGCTATCCGGAACCACTTCGATTTAATAATCATTATGAACCTTTACGGTTTTGATTATAAAGTCTTGTATGCTGGAATTGGATAAATTTAACAAATTTGACCATTTTAAATAAGTAATTGTACTTAGACATTGTTAAAATATCGATGGATTTATGAAAAGTGTTTTGGTTATAATGATGATAAAAACTCGTCTAGTTTTACGAGTTACCTTGGGATTTCAAAGGATTTCGATAACTTAAGTAATTCAAATTAAGTGTGTTTACTCAAGCTGGTTTCCAGCCTGACTCAGGTGTTACTTTATTGTAATGCTCGGGTCAGACCGAGTATTACAGAATTCAGGGTAGGTTGCTTTGGAGCTCAAGAGACGAGCTGGATGGCAGGGACAAATTGCACGTATTTGATTATATTCCGCTGGGTATTATAGGCTATATATTAAGCATTTAGAGACAAGTTATTATAATTGTCCAAATTTATTTATTAATGATTGTACTCTGATAACCTATATGTATATTAACTGATACAGATTCTTTTGTATTAAAGTTGTTGTTGTATATTATATTTTGTTCCGCTACGATGTGAGATTCGATGTTGTTATTTCTTTTCTTCTTCTATCTTTTCTTTTTAAATACTAACAACCTGGTAATTCCGGCACTCGATTGCTCGACACTCTATACAGTGAACGTATTAGTGTCGATTTTTCGAGGTCGAAAACGCGAGGTCGTTACAACAAGCTTGGTCATGACAAAACGAAAGAATACTCTTAATTTCGTAATCTGGGATGCAACGTCGAATGATTTGGTTGGAACAATACTTAAACAAGTATTGATTATCCCAATGAAAGTACTTAACACGGGAAAGAAATTTGTCCTTATCTTGTTTTGACTAAACTGAAGGAGTTTCCTTAGTGACTAAATAGTTCACTATATTGGCATACAATGGATCGACGGAAATGGAAAGGAGTTGTTCATCGGGAAAGTTCTCGTTGATCGGTAAAGAAGATGGTGCGTTTGGAAGATGTGATGGATGGTCAACAATGATGTTGTCGGATCCTTCTTTGTCTTTGATTGTAAGGTCAAATTCTTTGAGCAAAAGGATCCAACGGATCAAACGAGACTAAGCATCCTTTTTAGCAAAAAGGTACCTAAGAGTAGAGTGGTCAATGTAAACCGTAATGTGTGAGCCAATTAAATAAGGCCGGAACTTTTCGAGCTCAAAGACTACCGCTAGAAGCTCTTTTTCAGTGGTTGTGTAATTGAGTTGAGCATCGTTTAGAGTCATACTAGCGTAGTAAATGACATGAAGAATTTTGTTGATGCGTTGTCCTAAGACATAACCAACTGCAAACTTAGAGGCTTCGCACATTATTTTGAAAGAAAGATCCCAGTTGAGTGAGCAAATGATTGGAGCGGAAATGAGTTCATTTTTGTGACGTTAGAAAGCGGAAACACAGTCGGAATCAAAGTCAAATGGAACGTCTTTTCCAAGAAGAGTCGTTAGAGGTCAAGCAATTTTACTAAAGTCTTTAACAAAGCGTCGTTAAAAACCAGTGTGTCCTAGAAATAAACGAATGTCCTTGACAGATTTGGGAATGGGTAGATTCGTAATTACGTCAACTTTTGCTTTATCTACCTTAATGCCTTCGTTTGAAATGACATTCCCAA
This sequence comes from Allium fistulosum, assembly GCA_030737815.1. NCBI lineage: Eukaryota > Viridiplantae > Streptophyta > Magnoliopsida > Asparagales > Amaryllidaceae > Allium > Allium fistulosum. The sequence goes on from JASFAW010000015.1 coordinate 9,407,733, forward strand.
GAACAATGCCATGTTTGACCATAAAGTGGCATTTTTCCCAGTTTAATGTTAAGTGTTTGTCCTTGCAACGATTTAGAACCATCTCGAGATGGTGTAAGTACTCGGAATTTTTTTTTCCAAAGATGGAAAAATCATCCATCAATACTTCTAAAACACGTTTGATCATGTCAAAAAAGATGCTGACCATGCATCTTTGGAAAGTAGCAGGAGCGTTGCAAAGGCCAAATGGCATATGTCGAGATACAAAGGTGCCAAAAAAGACATGTGAAAGTCATTTTCTCTTGATCTTTGGCAGCAATCGGAATTTGGTTATAACCGAAATAACTATCAAGAAAGCAATAGAATTGGTGGCCAGCTAATTGTTTAAGCATTTGGTCGATGAAAGAAAGAGGGAAGTGATCTTTACGTGTTCCAGCATTTAATTTTTGATGATCAATGCAAACACGCCAACCCGTTTGAGTACGAGTTGGAATGAATTCGTTAGCATCGTTCATGATAATGGTAAGTTTGGACTTTTTAGGCACGACATGAAGGGCTAACCCATGAACTATAAGAAATGGGGTATACGATTCTGTTATCGAGGAGTTTAAGAATTTCGTCTCTAACCACATCCTCCATTTTGGGATTAAGCCTTCGTTGCATGTCACGAACAAGCTTGGCTTCGTCAACTAAGTGGATGCGATGTTGAACAAGAGTGGGACTATTCGCTTAATATCGGTAATCGATCATCCAATTGCCTCTTTGTTTTTCAACAGAACTGAATGAAGAGAAGCTTCTTGATCAAGATAATGATTTGAAGAGATTATGACAGGAAATGTTTCATTATAACCTAAGAATGCGTACTTAAGGTGGTCAGGAAGAGGTTTGAGTTCCAACCTAGGAGGTTGCTTAATCAAAGAATTTGGTTGAAGGTCTGACTCAATCATGAGGGGTTCAAATGGAAGCGCGTTTTCAATCTTGTTAGGCTCGTCTCAAAATAGTTGTTTGTATTCAGTCTCACGTTCATTGTTAAGGTCAACTATTTCGTTGTCAAAATTTTCTTGAATGGAGCTAAATTCCAACGTTTGGTCAAGGGTTCGTTCGATTGGTTTTCGATATTGAAGATGTTAAGATCCAAAGTCATGTTACCAAAAGAAATTTTCATCGAACCATTTCAACAATTGATTAGGGCATTCGAAGTGGCTAAGCAAGGTCATCCTAACATCAATGAAATTTGACTCATCGGATTATTCATAGGTTGTGTCTCTAGGACAATGAAATCGACAGGGAATCTAAATTGAATGATTTTAATGAGCACGTCCTCGATTTCTTCCACAGGTTTCATTATCGAACGATCGGCAAATTGAAGAGTTACCTTCATCGGTTTTAGTTCACCCAAGCGAAGTTGCTGATAAACTTAGTAAGTAATCAAACTAACACTCGCACCCAAGCCTTGTAAGCACTTATTAATCGTCTTGTCTCCTATCGTGCATGAGATCGTCGGACATCCAAGATCTTTGTATTTTACGGGAATTGACTGAGATAAGACTTTGCTAAGACTAGTAGTTAAGAAAACTTTCTTGGGTACATGAGTGTGTCAATTTTGAGTACAAAATTCTTTCAAGAATTTAGCGTATGTTGGGACTTGTTGAACGATATCCAATAGCGGAATGTTCACTTTGACTTGCTTGAAAATTTCCAACATCTTTTCCATTTGATCGGAATGTTTCTTAGGTCGAAGTCGATGTGGAAATGGAATTCAATACTCAGTAGGTCGGTCTACTTGAGTAGGAGAAGAATTTGGATTGGAATTTGATTCAATATTTGACTCGATGTTTTGTTCAGAATTGCTTGTCGTTTTTGAAGAGTCAGAAGGAGTTTTTGGAAAATCGATTGGATTGACAACTTGGTTGTCGATTTGTTTACAGGAACACAAAGTCGTGATAGAATTTATTTGGTTCACATTGCTATGTTGAACGACATGGGCATTATTCGAATTTGTGTTTTGATTTCTAGTGTTCGAAACTGGCTGACTTGGGAATGTGCCTCGTTCACGTTCACTCACAGAAGTGGCTAATTGACTCATTTGTATTTCGAGTTTAGCAATTAATTGACTCATATTTTGCACGTACGAGGTTAACAAAATTTTCAAATTGCTATTTGATTGGAGGTTTTGAGTGGTCGCTTTAGCCAAAGTTTCAAGACTTTTCTTAAGTGAATTCAATCGTTTATCGTCTTGGGGAGCAAAAGATTGTGGTGGATTTTGAGGTGGAGGCGCAAAATTTTATTGAAAGGGGATGGGCTGAAGAGAAGAATCGAAGCATTGTTCGGAAAATCTTGAAAGTTGGGACGAACCAAATTTGTGTTAGAATTATTTTGGTTCCATGCAAAGTTAGGATGAATTTTTCAACCAAGATTATGTAAAGCCCCTAATTTTAAATAACATTATTCAGGAGATTTAAGTAGATAAATTAAATTGAATACTGTAAAGACTAGGGTGATAAGGGGATTGAGATTTGAAAATTAAACAAAGGTCGTGCTTAACTAAATGAAATCAATAGAATGGATTTATGAAATGGTTTTATAAGTTAACTATACAAGAGAATAAGGCAAGGTTATTATGGAAAATAGCCGTATATTATAATCCCATAACCCTTAAACCCCTATTCCATTTTTCATTTCATACGTTCAGAAATCAAACACAAAAGCTAACGAGAACTAAAGCCGACCATAATCCTAGGAGAAAGAGGATCAAAATCAACTAAAAGCTAAGGATTCAAGCAAGGAAGAACTAAGCAAGATCAAATCTCAAGTTCCTTATCCAAAACAAGGTGAATAACAATCCAAACCATCACATTTATGTGTTAATGAATATTTCAATTTCGGGTGTAAAGTTTAAAACTGTTTGGATGAATTGGAAGATGATATGCTTTGATTATATGCCATGTTTGAATTAAACAAACATGTTTGAAAAAGGTTTGATTCGATTTTAAGGTTAAAATCGTATAAAAAGGGTTTCGGATACCATGAGGATTTAATGTGTGATGTAAAACATTATTTTAGAAATGAGTTTAAATTTTCATAATTTTCCAAGCTATGGATAATTTATTATGAATTTTGAATGGAAGGAATATATAATTTGGGTTTAAAATTGATTTTTGGCAATTATATAAAGTTTTTTGGGTCTGAAATTTATATAGGTTAGGAAACATATTAAAAGTGAATTAAGCTAATTTTTGAGGATTTTTCCTAAGTGATTTACTATGGAAATTAAATTAATTAATTTTGGGGACTTAAAATTTTTAATTGTTTTGTTAAGGGGAAGGGCTTCTTTGCCAAAATATTTTTAATTATTAATGAATGAATTCAGCAGACTTTTTTTTGAAAATATTTAAGCAAAGGATTTCGCAACCAATCACATTTTGACAAATAAGGCAAGTTAGGTATAAAGGGGTTTCTCTTAAAGTAATAAAATCAGTTTTGCTTTGCATTACAAGCTTGCTACTCCGTTTTCTTGCTTTCGAAATCATCCCAGATTGCCTTTCGAACTCATTCGAAACCAATACACATGATATCAAATAGCCGGTATGTAGTGTATTCGAGAAAGGAAAAAGTGGATGGCATCGAAGCCTTGCTTTTGAAGGAGTTGATGCCATTTTAAATAGCTTTCGAATCAACCCACTGGCTTTTGTTTTGCTTTCGAAAGAGATGCCACTTACTTTATTTTTAAAGAAGCTTTCAAATGGGTTGAAGGTACTTTTATAGCTTTCGAATGGATTGCCACTTGCCTTTGCTTTAAAAGTAGCTTTCAAATGAGTGGCCGCATATTAAGTTTTAAAATAGAGCTTTCGAAATGGAAGCTTTTGTTTTCTTAATATAGAAGCCTTATTCCAATGCTTTTGAAAGGGTCCCTGTAGTCACTTATACTAAAGGTTTCGAAGGAAATGGTTTCGAAAGGACGTTACGAAGCTATTCTTCTCCTTATTATTTTACTTAACGGTTATAGCTTTAGAAGCCATCTGGTTCCCCAAACTCTTTTACTTGGAGATTAATGTTTTTGAAAGGGTTACTTTCACTTATGTTCACTTTGACACAGAAGTTATGTTTAAGGTTAAACCCAAAGATTTTGAAATTGATACTTTCAAATGGTTTTGAAGCTATGCTTTTATAAAACTTACTTGGACTAAGTTGTTTTTAAAGATAAGCGTTAATACTTTCGAAAGGAATGTTTTAATGGTTTCGAAAGGAAGATTTTGATGCTTTCGAAAGAAATGTTTTGAGTGTTTCGAAAGGCATATATTTAAGCGTTTTGAAAAGAAGGTTTGAATTCTTTCGAAGGATATATTAATGGTTTTGAAAGAGAGAGTCCAAGGTTTCGAAAGCCTTAGTTTTCAAAACAAGGAATCCAATCTCATTTTTTTTAAAAACCGATGGTAATATAAAAATGTTTTGAAATGGCATTTAACTTTGGTTTTTTTGAAGAAGCTTTCCTTGCTAAAGATAATAGGTTAAAGGTATTAACCATATGAAATTTAAAAAATTGATTACAAGGAAATTAAACCAGAGATGTTTATATTATTATTATGATCAGTTATCATATGTTCTTCTTCTATAAACATATTCACTTTATAAGTAATCCACAACTGCATTTTGGGGTATTAAGGGCAGAATTACCAACTAGGTTGACCCAGTAGTGGATATATATATATATATATATATATATATATATATTGAATTAACTCCTATGTGAGTAGAATTGCATCCAGGAGGTCGGGTAGACCAAAATGTAGGATGCCCAAAAATTGATCAAAGAGTTGTTAGTTTAGACAGGTTCATATTAGACCCGTGAAAACTATGATTAGAAATTGTTATTGGCAGGTGCAATAGGTTCTTAGTGATCCCACAAAAAAATATCCGGATTAAGTTATTTACAGAGATCAATCGGTTCATAGTCAGCCAATGAAAATTATGATATGAGAGAAGTTATTTGGAGATCCCAATAGGTTTATAGTGAACCCATGAAAAACTATAATTGGATGAAGTTAATGGCAGGGGCCAGTAGTTTCTTAGTGATCCGGTGAAAACTATGAAACCGAACAAATAGTCCGTAAGCTTTGAATAGGTTATTAGTAAGCCCATGAAAACTATTAGGTTAATAGTGATCCAAGAAACTATAACTTGAGACACATAGTTAAATGAATGGAGATAGGAAATCCAGAATATATTGCATGTGTGCATAGCATCAAGATATGTTATATTATGTTATGTCTTAACCATTGTGGATGCAGGTTCACAGTATATTGTTATTATAAATTTTGGTTAAGATACTAGTGAGGGGAAAACCCGTTCCGCTAAGCGGTGTGGTCTCACTAGATATCTATATGGTTCGAGAAGGTAGGTTATTATTCAAACCAGGCTTTTTCTCTGACTCGAAGTTTATGTTTCCCCTTAAACTCTCGGGTGGTCAATTAATTTTGAGTAGATTGAGAGTTAAGGTTTTTAGGTTCTCCTTTAAACGAATAAGCTTCCGGAGATGTGCAGGAGGCAAGCTAGCTGTTAGGAGTTCTTTTTTGTTTGATTCCGCTATATTTTGGTTGTAATGGAAAAGTTGTTTAATTGCTTATGTTTAGACTCTGATCATTGACATCTTCATATGTCGCTCTTGGCGTATTTTGTAGTAATTATATTTTCTCTAAACGTGCTTCTCAAAATTGGGATTAAGTAATGAAATTTAAAATATGATTTGAATTGGAATAAGAAATTTGTTTATGGTTTTAATTTTTTTTCATATCCATGTGTTTCTGTTATATCAATGTATCTAACATTACCGCATTTGGTCATTGAGAATTAATAACGATGGATGACTGTAGCATCTGTAACTGTTAGTTTTAGGCCTCCAAGTGGGGGATGTTACAAGTTGGTATCAGAGTATATGTTTATGTAAACTTAAAAACAAATTTAAACCTAAAAGATTTTCAAAACATAATCCAATGAATCAGAAATAAAGATCGGGGTTTGGGTTAACGCTATATTAACGTACTTGTATTTGCTATGGATATATTTATAAGTATGTACTCCCCTCTCTCTTAGAACATTCTTTTATATCTTACTAAGGCTCGTATGCAGATTTAAGAGAAAGGAAGATATGGAGGCAGGAAACAGAAGAGAAAATCTAGATGGAGGAAGCACCACAACCAATGGAAATGCTCAACCCAACAGGAGAATCTAGGGTCGACAGGCAAATGCAAATCAAAATGCATATGCCAATGTAGGTGCTGAAAATCCACCAGTAGATATGGGGTTGATGTATTAGTTCTTCATCAACCTGATGCAAGCTAGAGCAGCCGCAAGAGTAGCTTGGGGTAATGCTGTTGAAGGAGCAAATCTCGTGGTCCCAGTTGGTGACAACTATGCGAAGCTGAGCAGGGATTATACTAGTCTTGGTGGAAAGCCGTTTTTGGGAACATAGGATGCTATAGAAGTAGAGAATTTATTTTTGCATTGTGAAAGGATCTTTGGTGACTTGGTATTAAACAATGAGCAGAAGAGGAGACTTGCCTCCAGAAAGTTATAGGGAGCAGCGCTTCATTAGTGGAATAGTGTTACGGTTGGAATTTTGAGGGAGAGTTGACGTGGGCAGAATTTTGAATAAGATTCGAAGAGAATATTTTGTCTGAAATAGCCAAGTTGGTATTGCTGAGAAAGTTCATGGATCTAGTGCAGGGCGAGATGTCGGTGATAGAGTATGCTACAAAGTTTGATGAGCTGTCCAGATACAGATATGCTACTATTGACGCTGCCATTAAAAGGAACGTGAAGTTTATTTGAGGGTTAAGACCCGAGATTGCCAGGGCGACAATGCTACATCTCCGTGATCCATGTAGTGTTGTTGTGGAGATGGTAATCCGAAATGAAGAGATGCTTGCTACTTATGGAAAGGAGAAGCAGGTTAAAACCTAGGGTTTACAGGGCAAGAAGAGGAAATTCTTTAAGAGGAAAGGAACCCAGAAGGGAAAAGCTGCAAAGAAGGCAAAGGCTAATTTAGTCTGCTTTAAGTGTGATAAGAAGGGACATTATGCTCATGAATGTCGAACTGGAAAAGGAAAGAAGGCTGCAGACAAGAAAGGAATGAAGTGCTTTTACTGCGACCGGATTGGGCATTATAAGAATCAGTGTCCAGAACCGGTTAGAGTGGACAAGGGAAAGGTCTTTGCTGTTGGACCATCGTCTTTTAGGCCAACTGCTGCTGAGAGGGGAAAGACTATGATGGAAGGTACACTTTTGATTCAAAGTATACCAATTAGGGTACTACTTGATACTGGTGCATTGCATTCATTTATATCTCAGTGTTTGGTTGATAAGTTATGTTCAGAACCCTCATATCTAGCTACTTCCTTAAGGGTTGCGAATCCGATAAGAGGGTATGCAACTCTGGGGTTGAGATGTGACCAGTTAGAACTGGATTTGTTAGGTCATAAGTTTGCATGCAGTTTGTATGTTTTTGTTTTCGTAGACTTCGTAATCATTTTGGGTATGGATTGGTTAGATAAATATGTTGCTAGGATATTTTGCCAAGATAGGCAAATATCGCTAAGACACCCTGCTAGTCATAACCGAATTATATTCTCAATGGAGAATTCAAATCAGAGTGCTGGTGCTTTGTTGAGTGCTATAGAAGTGGAAGAAGAGTTGAGTCAGGTTCGGGTAGCAAGGGAGTTTGCAGATGTATTTGAGCCAGTTAAAGGACTACCACCAAAACGAGCTATTGAGTTTCTAATAGATCTTGTGCAAGGAGCAGAACCGGTAAGTAGAGCATCTAGCAGTATGACATTGGTGTCGAGATGAAGGAATTGAAGGTGTAGCCTGTGGATTTAGAAAGGAAGAATTTTATTTGCCCTAGCAGTTCACCTTAGGGAGCGGTCGCGGTGTTCGTGAAGAAGCCAGATGGGTTGTTAAGGATGTGTATCGATTATCGTAAGTTGAACGAGAAGACGACCAAGAATAAGTATCCTTTGCCAAGAATCGATGATTTATTTGATCAATTGTGTGGAGCCAGAGTATTTTCCCAATTGGATTTGGTGATAGGTTTCCATCAATTAAGAGTGGCAAAGGACAGTATTCTGTTGACGGCGTTTTGGACTAGGTATGATTCGTACGAGTGGTTAGTAATGCCATTCGGGTTAAGGAATGCGCTAGCTTTCTTTGTGGATTTGATGAACCAAATTTTCCGGGAGTACTTGGATAGGTACATATTGGTATTCATAGATGACCTTTTAATATACTCTAAGGATGAAAGAGAGCATGCAGTTCATCTTAGAATAGTGCTTAAGATGCTAAAGGCAGCATCAGCCGAAAGAGAACTTTTCCAAGTGTCATTTTTGAAAGAAAGAGGTTAAATTTCTTGGCCACATGGTTTCGGAGTAGGGTTTGTCAGTTGATCCGAATAAGACCGAAGCTGTTAACAACTGGAATAGACCAGAGATGATGACTGAGATCAGAAGTTTTCTTGGACTCATGGGTTATTACTGGTGATTCATTAAGGATTTCTCGTGGATAGCAGCACCTTTGACTACGCTAACCAAGAAGGACGTGAAGTTTATTTGGTCCGACGAATGTGAGGAAGCATTTCTTAAGTTAAAGCTTTTGTTGACCAACGCACCTGTGTTAGTGGTTCCAGATGAAAACCAAGGATTAGTAGTGTATACCGATGTGTGTTGAACCAAATTAGAGGCTGTGTTGATGCAGAAAGGTAAAGTTATTGCCTAAGATTCATGACAGCTTATACCGCATGAAGTAGGGTATCCTACTCATGACTTAGAGTTAGCAGCGGTGATCTTCGCATTGAAAATATGGACACATTATCTCTTAGGGAAAAGATTTGAGTTATACACAGATCATAAGTCCTTAAGGTATCTATTCTTTCAGAAGGAGTTGAATATGAGACAGCAGTGGTGGCTAGAGTTTTTAACGGCTTATGATTTTGGTATAGAGTGTACACCCAGGAAAGAAATAAAGTTGCGGATGCCCTTAGCAGAAAACAGTAGAATGTGGTGTTAGCCATGTTGGCGGAATGGAAAGACCTTGAGGCTTTGAATACTTTTAGTGTGCAGTTAAGATTGACTGATAGTTCTAGTCAGAGCACTGCCATGGTACCTTGCTTGGAAGTTTGACCAGTACCAATCAAAAGGATTACTTCTAAGCAGAAAGAAGACGCATTGTTAGCCGAGAATATTAGAAGGCTTGAGGTTGGGTCGGAGAATGATGATCTAAAGGATTTTAATCTTGGCCAAAGGGGATGGTTGATAAAGAAGGGAAGTTGTGTGTTACGAATGTTGAGGACTTAAGGAAAGAAGTTCTTAGGGAATTTCATCGATCCAAATTTACGATTTGTCCTGGGGGAACCAAGATGTATCAAGATATGAAGAGGAGTTTCTACTGGAATGTAATAAAGAAGGATGTTGGCTTGTGGGTTAGGCAGTGTGTGAACTGTCAACAAGTGAAGGCCGAACATTAGAAGCCGAGTAGATTACTTCAACCTTTGGAGATACCAGTTTGGATGGGATTCGATATCCATGGGTTTTATAGACGGGCTGCTAAGGTCGGATCGAGGAAATGAAAGTATATGGGTCATAGTGGACAGGTTGACCAAGAGTACCCATTTCATTCCAGTTAAGTCAACTAAGATGGCACCTGTTTTAGCTAAATTGTTTATGAGAAACATAGTTAGACTGCATGGAATTCCTAATAGTATAGTCAATGACAGAGATACTTTGTTTACTAGTAAATTCTAGAAGAGTCGACATGATGTGTTAGGTACCAAGCTCATGATGAGTACCGCGTATCACCCTCAGACAGATTGGTAGACAGATAGAGTCAATAAGGTGGTCGAGGATTTATTAAGAGCTTGTGTGCTAGACTTTGGTGGATCTTGAGAAGATCACCTACATTTAGTTGAGTTTTCCTATAATAACAGTTATCAGACTTGTATAGGAATGGCGCCTTTCGAAGCTTTCTATGGAAGGTCATGCAAATCACTAACATGTTGGTTAGAAACTGGAGACATATTAGTCTTGGGTCCAGAATTGGTTAGACAGAGAAGATTGAGTTGATCCGAGGTAGGATGAAGGAAGCTCAATCTAGACAAAAGAGTTACACAGATAAGAGGCGTAAGGACTTAGAGTTCTCAGTTGGAGATAGAGTTTTCATTAAAGTATCACTGAAGAAGGGTGTGGTATGATTCGAAAAGTCAAGAAAACTGGCACCGAGATATGTTGGTCTGTTCCCAGCTATAGAGAGTTGCCGAGTAGTTTGGCAGATGTCCGTAATGTGTTTCATATGTCTCATCTTCGTAAGTATGTGCATGATCCAAAAACTACTATTCCTCCAACTACGTTAGAAGATTTAATAGTAGAATCGAATTTGACTTTTGTTGGACAACCAGTTTGGGTTGTAGCGAGAGATGAGAAGAAGTTAAGAAACAAGACAGTCAAGTTGGTGAAAGTTATGTGGAGCAACAACGAGAAGGATTGTATTTGGAAGATAGAGGATATGATTAAAGATACTTATTCTGACCTGCTGTAGGGGTATGTTCTATATTTGTTTTATATAGACGGTTTGCTTGTCAGGTAGGCTAGTATGGTAGTTAGGAGATGTTATAGATGATGCTATGTTTAGTATTTGGTCCTTACTGAATTTCGAGGACGAAATTCTTTAAAGAGGGGAGCCTGTAACACCCCTAATTTTAAATAACATTATTCAGGAGATTTAATTAGATAAATTAAATAGAACAATGTAAAGACTAGAGTGATAAGGGGATTGAGATTTGAAAACTAAATAGAGGTCGTGCTTAACAAAATGAAATCAAAAGAATGGATTTATGAAATGGTTTTATAAGTTAACTATACAAGAGAATAAGGCAAGGGTATTATGGAAATAGCCATATATCATAATCCTATATCCCATAAACCCTTATTCCATTTTTCATTTCATATGTTCATAAATCAAACACAAAAGCTAAGGAGAACTAATCCCGGCCATAACCCTAGGAGAAAATAGGATCAAAATCAACTAAAAGCTAAGGATTCAAGCAAGGAAGAATTAAGCAAGATCAAATCTCAAGTTCCTTGTCCAAAACAAGGTGAATAATAATCAAAACCATCTCATTTATGTCTTAATGAATATTTCGATTTTGGGTTTAAAGTTTAATACCTTTTGGATGATTTGAATGATGATATGCTTCCATGTTTGACTTAAACAAGTATGTTTGAAAAATGTTTGATTCGATCTTAAGGTTAATATAGTATTAAAAGGGTTTAAGATGCCATGAGGATTTAATGTGTGATGTAAAACATTATTTTAGAGATGGGTTTAAATTTTCTTAATTTTCCAAGCTATGGATAATTTATTATGGATTTTAAATGAAAGGAATACATAATTTGGTTTTAAAATTGATTTTCGACAATTATATAAAGTATTTTGGGTCTGAAATTTATATATGTTAGAAAACATATTAAAAGTGAATTAAGATTATTTTTGGGAATTTTTCCTAAGCGATTTACTATAGAAATTAAATTAATTAATTTTGGGGACTTAAATGTTTTAGTTTTAATTGTTTTGTTAAGAGGAAGGGCTTCTTTGCCATAACATTTTTAATTATTAACGGATGAATTTAGCAAACTTTTTTTTTGAAAGATTTTGGTAAAGGATTTGGCAACCAATCACATTTTGATAAATAGGGCAAGTTAGGTATAAATGAGTTTCTCCTAAAGGAATAAAATCAGTTTTGCTTCAAATTACAAGCTTGCCACTTCCATTTGCTTGCTTCCGAAATCATCCCAGATTGCCTTTCGAACTCATTTGAAACCAATACGCGTGATATCAAATAGCTAGTATGTAGTGTATTGGAGAAAGGAAAAAAGGGACGACGTCGAAACCTTGCTTTCGAAGGGGTTGATGCCATTTTAAATAGCTTTAGAACCAACCCACTGGCCTTTGTTTTGCTTTCGAAAGAGATGCCACTTACTTCGTTTTTAAAGAACCTTCGGAAGGGTTGAAGATACTTTTAATAGCTTTCGAATGGATTGCCATTTGCCTTTGCTTTAAAAGTAGCTTTCGATTTAGTGGCCGCATATTAAGTTTTAAAAAGGAGCTTTCGAAAGGGAAGCTTTTGTTTTATTAATATAGAAGCCTTATCATAATGCTTTCGAAAGGGTCCCTGTAGTCACTTATATTAAAGGTTTCGAAGGCAATGGTTTCGAAAGGACATTTCAAAGCTATTATTCTCTTTATTATTTTACTTAAATGTTATTGCTTTCGAAAGTGTGGTTTCAAAGCCATCTGTTCCCCAAACTCTTTTACTTGGAGATTAATGTTTTTGAAAAGGTTACTTTCGCTTATGTTCACTTTGACCCAGAAGTTGTATTTAAGGTTAAACCCAAATTTTTTGAAAGACATACTTTCAAATGGTTTCGAAGCTATGCTTTTATAAAACATACTTGGACTAAGTGGTTTCGGAAGAAAAGCTTTAATACTTTCGAAAGGAATGTTTTAATGGTTTGGAAAGGAAGGTTTTGATGATTTCTAAAGAAATGTTTTGAGTGTTTCGAAAGGCATATATTTAAGGGTTTTGAAAAGAAGGTTTGAATACTTTCGAAGGATATATTAATGGTATCGAAAGAGAGAGTCTATGGTTTTGAAAACTATTCGAAAGCCATAGTTTTCAAAATAAGGAACCCAATCTCATTTTAAAAGAATAACTCACGGCAATATAAAAGAGTTTTGAAATGGCATTTAACTTTGGTGTTTTTGAAGAAGCTTTCCCTGCTAAAGATAATAGGTTAAAGTTATTAACCATATTTCATTTGGAAAATTGATTATAAGGAAATTAAACCAGAGATGTTTATATTATTACGTTATGATCGGCTATCATGTGTGCTTCTTCTATAAACATATTCACTTTATAGGTAACCCATAACTGCATTTTGGGGTATTACGGGCAGAATAACCAGCTAGGTTGACCCATTAGTGAATATATATATATATATATATATATATATATATATTGAGTTAACTCCTGTGTGAGTAGAATTGCATCCAGAAGGTCAGGTAGACCAGAAGGTAGGATGCCCAAAGAGAGATCGAAGAGTTGTTAGTTTAGACAGGTTCATAGTAAACCCATGAAAACTATGATTGGAAATTGTTATTGGCAGTGGCCAATAGGTTCCTAGTGATCCCATGAAAACTATATCCGGATTAAGTTATTGACAGAGATCAATAGGTTCATAGTCAACCCATGAAAATTATGATATGAGAGAAGTTATTGGAGATCCCAATAGGTTTATAGTGAACCCACGAAAACTATAATTGGATGAAGTTAATGGCAGGGGCCAATAGGTTCTTAGTGATCCCATGAAAACTATAAAACCGGACAGATAGTCCGTAAGCTTTAAACATGTTATTAGTCAGCCCATGAAAATTTTAGATTAATAGTGACCCGAGAAACTATAACTTGAGACAGATAGTTAGATGAATGGGGATAGGAAATCTAGAATATATTGCATGTGCGCATATCATCAAGATATATTATATTATGTTTTGTCTTAGCCATTTTGGATGTAGGTGCACAATATATGGTTATTATAAATTTTGGCTAAGATACTAGTGAGTGGAAAACCCGTTCCGCTAAGCGGCATGGTCTCACTAGATATCTGTATGGTTCGAGATGTTAGGTTATTATTCACACCACGCTTTTTGTCTGACTCGAAGTCCATGTTTTCCCCTTAAACTCTTGAGTGCTCAATTAATTTTGAGTAGATTAAGAGTTAAGGTTTTCAGGTTCTTCTTTAGACGAATAAGCTTCCAGAGGCATGCAGGAGGCAAGCTAGCTATTAGGAGTTTTTTTCTGCTTGATTTTGCTATGTTTTGGCTGTAATGGCAACGTTTAATTGCCAGTGTTTAGACTCTGATCATCCAAGGGGGCATCTTCATATGTCGCTCTTGGCGTATTTTATAATAATTATATTTTCTTTGAACGTGGTTCTCGAAATTGGGATTATGTAATGAATTTGAAATGTGATTTTGAAGTGAAATGAGAAATTTGTTTTATGGCTTTAATTTTTTTTACATATACATGTGTTTCTGTTATATCAATGTATCTAACATTACCGCATTGGTCACCGAGAATTAATAACTATGGATGACTACAACATTCATAGCCGTTAGTTTTGGGCCTCCAAGTGGGGGGTGTTACAGATTGTACGTTGGAGAAAATGGGTCATTCTTAACCTTGTTAAAAGCATTGAGTTGTTCTACAGAATGAGGACACTGATCGAAGATGTGATTCAGATCGTTACATTTATAACACAATGGTTGGGAAGCTTGGTTCATTTAATTGGATGAGAAAACGTTGTCGAATTTATTGATCATTGTATCGATTTTAGCTTCCAAAGGAAATGATGATCCTATTGAGTGTGCGCTCGACCGTGAATAAATTGATCTTTTGTTAGAACGTTCCAATTGGGATGATTTTTCAGCCAAGTTTTCAAGGAATTGCCAAGCATCATCGTGATGTAGGGCGAGAAAATTTCCTTGGCACATCGATTCAAGCATGGTTTGTAAACTATTTTGAAGTCCATCGTATAAGATTTGGCAAAGAGTCCATTTTTCGAAATTATGATGTGGACATTTTATCAAAAGCTCTATAAATCTTTCAAATATTTTCCAAAAGGTTCACCCTTGAATTGATGAAAATTCCAATTTCGTTTGAATTTTGGTCGTTTTTTCCAAAGTGTTGAATTTTTTAAGGAAACTTTAATGAATCCATCCCAAGTTTTAATCGAGTTCGAAGGTAAGCTATACAACCATTTTTTAGCGTAATCGGTAAAGGCGAATGGAATTAACCAAAGTTTGATTCCATTGTCACATAATTGTTGGAGTTTAATGGTTGCACATACTTGTTCGAATTTTGTTAAGAAGATGTATGGGTCATCGTGTTCAAAATTGACAAAATTCGGGAGTGATGCAATATTATTCGAATGAACTTCGAAGTGAATACCCACTGGGGCGGGTTATGTGGCACAAGAAGGGATAGAAACTCTGTCGAGAAAAATTCTATCCATGAGAGTTTGGGGAGCATTTCCATTAGCCATCGTTGGAGGATTGCTCGTTCGAGTTAAAAGATTTGTTGTTGTATCACGAGTCCAGGTACTCATGCACAAGTGAAAAGGTCAATGAGAGAAAGACGTGAAAATCAAGGTTAGGAGAATGAAATAAGGTTTAGAGAATGAAATGAAGTGAAAAATTCTTTTCTTTTTCTGTTTTTTTAAAGAAAAAATATTTACCAAAAAGAATTTATTTTTCAAAAGGAAGATATCATTTGATTTTTTTATTTTAATTTTTTTTTCTTTTTCTAAAATGTTTTTTTTTAGTTTTATTTTTTGAAAAGATTTTTTAAAATTTTTGTTTTTTAAAAAAAATAAATTAAGGAAAATGCTTGTTTTTGGATTTTTTTGATTGATTTTTTTTTGGTTTTTTCTTGGATTTTTATTTTAAAACTAAGTTAAGGAAAATGTGATTTTTTTTACTTTTGGAAATTTTTGTTTTTTATATATGCATGAACTAATGCAACCAATTGAATGTAAGGACTTAACTACAGATTTTCTATCCTTAGTAGCTCCTAACCCAAAATTGTATAATCACACTTTGACTTAACCTAACAAAATAGTTCTTAGCAAGGTAACAGACAAGAGTTATCGATGCACCATGAATCACCATAGCAATGCAACCGAAGATTTAAGTACCTTCAGAGAAACAATTACTATAATATTTACGAATCACCGTAATATTTATAAATGATTATTGCTCTGTCATAGCCTAGACACTAAGAAATAAATTGTTCAAAGAAGACAACTTGTTAAGGTACAATTAAGCACTAGATGAGCCTGTGACATCCTTAAATCCAATGTCTAACCATTATTATTAGTCATGTTCTAAGACGATATGCAATTGTGGGCCAAGGAAGGGGTGATGAATTTCCCACCTTATGCGAAGTTGAGTTTTTCCCTTAGAAAAGAAAATAAGATGAAATAAATGCAAAAAAGAAATTAAACGTGAGTTAATGATGCAACTACAAATGAGATTTGTCTTTTATTTTTGGTTTTTGTTTTCTAATATAAAATGCAAGCTAGCAACAATGCAAGAAAATAACAACAGGAGATGAAAACATGACACCAGAGCATGCGGAATTATTAGCAAATTTATTTAAAAGCAGCGATTTTTTTTAAGCGCAAGCAAAGAAGAGCAATTTTTTAGCAAGCAATTCTATGTTCGCTGATTTCCTGCAATTTGCAACCTATAAAAGTATTGAGAAAGAATTTTTTTAAATCGTTTACCCAAGGCAAAATGAAAATTATTATTTTTTATAAAGGAAGGAAAGAAAAATTTCAAAAATCAAACCCAATGTTAAATAGATTTGTTTTTACAAAAGAAAGAAATTGAAGAAGAAGGAAAGAAAAAAAATGAAGTTACACACACAACTCAACAAGTCCAACAGGCCCAATTATCTAATGCCAATTTTTTTTATTTTCCACACAAATATAACACTCAGACAACACAAGACACTCAATTTCAAAACAGCTTCCCCAAACCAACAAAAAGCCAAATTCGCAACACAAATAATCGAATTTTGCAAACCAAAAGAATTTCGCAACTCAAAAACTTTTTCTGATTTTTCTAGTTGGAAGTCACAATCCGGGAACCTCGATTGGAAGTCAAAGGCTCTATTTTTTGAGTGATCGTGGATTGAAGTGGTGCGATTTGGATGTGGAGGAGTGAGGCTGTTGTCGATGTAGTGGTTGCGAATGGTGGAAGGGATGATGGCAGGTGAAGTGATTGAAGTGGTAGAACGATGGAGGAGCGGGGCAGTGTACTAGAGGTAGAGAAGAATTGATTAGTTGCAGTGAGAAGGAAGTAGAATTGTTGGAGATTAGTTAATGGTCGGGGATTGTGGTGATTGATGAAGCAGGGGATTGTTGTGATGAGATTGGTTTAGGCAATGAAGTTCAGGGAGGTGTCGCTGGTTGTAGATAAGGGTAGTTGAAGTTGCAGCGATGTTGCTGGATTATGATTGCAGAAGTATGAGTAGGAAGTTGTTGAATTTGTTAGTTTGGGGTTGAAGCAGTGGGGGAATTTGATGGTGTTTGTAGGAGGTAGTTGGAGTTAGTGTTGAAGTAGTTGGTGGAGGTGATGGAAGCAGTTTGTGGTGGTGATGGGAACATGGAGGAAACTGGTGCGTGGAGTTGTGGTTGATGTGATGGTAGGTTGGCAGGTTGACAGTTTGGTGTATAGTGCTTGATGATGAATAGAAGTTGTTCAGTGGACTTGTAGAAGTTGTTGGTGAAGCGGTAGAAGTTGTTGAATCTTAATGAGAAGGTGGTGTTGTGTTTGCAGTGGGTTAAAGTGATAGTAGCAATGTGGAAGATGCACTTGGTGGAGATGACTTGGTTGTTGTTGCTGCTGCTATATAGAGAAGAGGAGGGTTTGGGTAGATGGAGTTATGTAGGGGATGGAGTTCGGGTTAATTGGTGAGGAGTGATGGTTGTTGTATAGATCCAGGCAGTGGAAGTTTAAATGATAGGTTGTGATGGTTGCTTGAAGAGGTTGAAGGGAGGTTGCGGTGGAAGTTTTGTTCGTATGCGGAGAGGAGGAAGAGTAGGAGGCTGCCGTAGAGGCTTGAATATGCAACAGAGTGGAACTAGTTTTAGATAGTGGTGAAATCGTGGTTATGGTGGAAGGTTGTGGAGCAGTTTTAGGATGGATGGTTGTTGCCTGAAGGTGGTGTTGTAGATGATGATTGATTGCAAAGGCAGTGTGTTGGTTGAAGGAGTTAAAAGGCAATGGGAGGTGGTTTTGATTTGTAGGAAGTTGAAGATGCAATAGTGATGTAAGAGGTGTTGGTTTTGAATGATTGGCAAAGGTGAAGGAGATGGGAAATAAAGGAAATGAGGGTAGTCGGTGAATTGTTGGAGTGGGATGTGTAAGTAGTAGAGGTTGTTGATGGTATTTGGCAATGAACTGTAAACCATAATGTAAATTGTGCATCTAATTACAATAATTTTTTTATATGAAAAAAGTGCACAGTTAAGTTTTTGAAGTTTTTTTTATACAAACAGTGCACAACACAATTGGAATGCAAATTGTAGATGAGCTAAGTAACAGAGAAATGAAAAACAAGTACAACACCAGTGAAAATTTGTACAAGTGAAAAACACGAGAAATGCAATGTAAATGTTTCTTTTTTTAAGAAAATGAAAACACAAATAAAAAATTCACAAATCAAAAATTCATAATTGAATTCATCTCAACAGAAAATGGTTTTAGCATGAAAAACAAGGAAAATAAAAGCTAATCAAAAGAAAATAGAACTAACTACTTGCATAAAATAAATTTAAACTAATTGCATGAATTAAATCTACACTATTAACATGAAATAAAAGAGACATAAACTAACATAAAAGAGCATGAAATAAAATAGCATCAGAGAAAAGAGCATGTAAACAAAAGTAAATAAGAAGAAGACTAAGAAGCCATTAAAAAGACATTTTATTTATCATTAATTTTGTGGTTACAACATGCATAAAAGAAAGAAGCGCATTATATGAAACATAAAAGGTATTTATACATGCTTAAAATCCTAATTCCATTTTTAGGGGACTACCGAAAATGCCCTTGAGATTGTGTAACCTCCAAGTAATCATTAAGGAATTAATTAATCCCCATTAACATGCTTTTACGTCTCCGTTAACATGTTCATATAATTTTAATTATGGTCATTAGTTAGTGGGCATGTGGGCTCCTCCATATTGCATGAATTATTTAATTTCCTTTCTTCATTTGCATTCAACATATGTGCATGCATACATCCATGATGCTCCATCTAATTTGCACTTAATTTCCTACAAATAAAAATAAAAATGTGAAATAAACTTAGATTTGGATTTTGGTTTAAACATGTAAAATACCCAAATGAATGTGAATGAATGGTGATTTGAAGCAATTTAGAATTTGGTTTATACATGTAAAATAACCAAATATGCTAATTTATTTTAATGTGAATGAATGTGAATGATTAAATATGGGATTTAAAACAATTTAGATTTTGGTTTAAACATGTAAAATACCCAAATATGCTAATTTATTTTAATAAAAGAAGATTAAATATGGGAGTAAAAATATACACTTTTATATGCACATCCCTATCCAATTCTCTCTCCAACTGGTCTATTTCCATTTGCTTCTTTTCAAGCATGACGTCGTAATGATATTTTGGTATTCTCTTTAGCTAAAGTGATCAATGTATTAACTAAGAGTTACTTGATAACTTAAAGTGTTTGAATAAAGAGATCCATACCTGGGAAAGTGGAATTGAAGATGAGGAAATCTTTTCCTTTTCCATGGATTTTTGGCCTTGAGAAGCACCTCCTTCTTGGAAGAATCATTCTTCGGAGGATTACATATGTTGGCAGTTTCTGTTTCCTGAACATATGAATCTAAGTTAGCATCATCAGATTTATCCTTATTGTCTGGTTTTCCAGAAGGACCCACTTCATCACCTCCACCAAAGCCACCATTATCATCATCATGATCATCTCCGTCATCACGATCATCATTGTTGTCATCAGCATCATCGTTGTCATTGTTTCTTCTCTATTGGATTTTGTTCCTTCATCTATTGGAGCATCGTCGAAGGCTAGCCCTTTTTCAACATCAACTTCCTCTTCAACGGGGAATTCTTCTTCCACTATCCTTTTTCAGCCTAAGACTAAACTTTCTCTTGAACTTCTCATTCAGAACTGGTAGAGATGGAAAATACAGATCTGGGTATTTTCAAATATTGTTAGCCTACGCCAGAACAAAGTGTCTTCGTAACACTTTTTGGCGATTTTAGGAAGAGCGACATCAAGAAAGGAAGTAACCTTTTTTTAGCCTCAATGATAATGTTATTACAGTAATCTAAGATACCAGACTTCCTTCACAGTTAGTCTTCTAACAATTTGTTCTTCTCAACTAGGCTAGAATTTCTTTGACCACCTTCTTAAGATCTGCTTTGAATTTATTATCCAGTTCAAGTTCAGCTTCCAAGTTTTTCTTTTTCTCTTCTAACGACTTCCTAGCTTTCTTTTCCTCATTAAGAGAGGAAGCAAATTTGTCTTCTTCAAGAATAGCATCATCTCTTGCCATGGCAATGTCGATCATACTATTGTTAAGCGATGAGATCTTTTCTTTAAGCTCGGCTACTTCATTGGAAGTCCCTTGTGAAGCATGTCGAAGAATAAACATGTGCTTTGCTACCTAGAAAATATAACCTATCTAGGTCAAAACGAAACCCATAAAGTTAAGATTAACCACATGAACAAAAAAACATATCGGTAAAAGTTGCTTTAGGATAAGGAAAAAGTGATCATCAGAATAAGATGGAGGTTGCGATGATCCAAGAGAAGTGATGGAGGGAGATTGAATAGCCAATAGAGCAAGTTCCTCAAAATTCATTGTTGATGATTGAGTTTGACCCTTCAAAGGAAGAGGATCAATTGGAGAAAGAAGCAAACCCAGATCATCACATATGCGACTGATAGATGTTGGGGAAGTAGGGAAAGTAATATTTTGGAAGGGATTAGGAGTCTGAGTTTCCTTAGTCTTCTCCGGAGCTTTACCTAAATTTACTGCCTCGGGACTTGGATCAATATTTACATGCCCCTCCTCATCCATAATAGCAGGGGCAAACTCACCCACAAGCTTGGACCTTTTTCCTTGAGGGGAAGAAGGAGTTTTAGTAATAGCATCATTACCCGTTTTTTCTTCATCTAACTCTTCGATGGACTTAGCAATAGAGTCTTTCAAAGAAACAGGTTTGATTGACTATGGCAGAGTCAAAGCTTCATATTTACTCTTCCTCTTTTCAGAAACATTAATTTTGACCCTTGTTTCCCCGGTAGCAACGAGGAGGGTTGATGAGCCTAAAGCAAAAGGAGAAGTTAGTAAACCGAAAGCATTAGGAATTCCATTTTTGGTTGTATTAAAACTTACCAACAGAATCGGGTTGAACCGGAGAGTTAGAAGTAAAGGATTCTGATTTTTGCATCACCAACGAGCTCTTTCCACGAGAATTGTATTTGACTAGTGGTGCTTCTCCCAAAATTTTGTAGTGATCTAAGATAATAAAATACTGGATATCTTCGATGGAGTTAGAAGTGTGAGCCTTTCTTTTATTCATAGCTATCTGGATTAGGGAGTCTACTATCTTTTGGGCATTAAGGTTTAGATTTTTGGAAGTAGGATCTGAAAGAGAACACCTATCAGTAAAGGATAATAAAGAAACAAGGGTAATCAAGGATGAGAAACTTATTAATAGTAGAAAATGTTCCTTTGATCATGGAGTAGCAGTTGACGAAGAAGAGTCCCATCCTCCCGTCTTATTAACAGTGTCAGAAATCATACATTTTGGATCGGGACGAATCTAGTACAGACGATGAACTTGTTCATTGATTTTAGCAAGGATAGCTATTGAGTGAAGGATTTCATCACTAAGAAGGAAGTCTGTGACGCCCCACCTCTATGCTCACAATAACAAAGAGTATTAAAAGAAATACTGCCTGTTATCGCGAAGAATAAGGCTGGATAGGAGCGGCCATCCGTAGTTGGCCTTACACTAGTATTGATTATCTCGATAGGAGTGATATATATTTTTCATTTTCCATCTCTTATTTATTTACTCCCATCGACTTACCCAATTACCAGTATAAAACGAACTACGATGGTTCATAATAGTTTAGGACAATATATATAATAATAACACAGATACAAAAGAATGCGGAACACAGATAACAAAAGTCTCATATATATATAACTGATGTCAGTTACAATACAATTGACACAATACATATGATACAACTACAACTGTCGTCTCTGGAAGTTATCTATACAAATACATTATCAACTAATGTACATGAATACATATCAACCTATACAATGACACGACTACTACAAAATGCCGAAGACCACTTCAAAATATATGAAAAGTCTTCATAGCTCAAACAGCAACTCAAAGCAGGAAATCTACAACCTGAAATAACTCGGGTCTGACCCGAGTATTAAATTCAAAAGAAGATAATACACGGGTCAGTCTAATTCAAACTCAGTTATTAATGCACGGAAGCAATACTAATCAAATATCAAATAGACGACAGTCACAGAAATCTCGTATATCCAACTCCTCGATGAGAGAATCGGATAACGGTAGATATAACACTAAATGGTGTTAAACAACATATAAGCAGATTCAAATCATCAACAAAGATAAGTGAAAAGATCATCAATGAAGATAATTTAGAAAACAACAGAATTGCCAAAAACGGCAATTTAACAACAAGATCATCAGATTAAACCAAATCAAAATACACTTCAAAATATGTTGAATTGGCATCACGAAACAAATCCAGCAAATGAAATATCAATTAAAATTGTCAAATTTGATTGGGCTGTAGTACACGCTCGCGTGCACTGCCTCGCCACATTAAAATGTTAAAACTGTGTGGCTGCAGTACACGCATGCGTGTACTGCCTCGCCACAATATTGTATAAAATCATCACAACACCAAATGTAATCTGCACAATGAAACTACAGAGGTCAAGTCACGACAATCGTGACTCAACACTACTGCAAACAAAAAGAATCAGAAATTACACCCCAAAGGATAACAGTTCAAAGAACTGCATATTATCACGCAACGGGGTAATGAAACTGTAATTAAATAGACAGTACACAACACAATAGGTCCAACCATCAAGTTCAAGAATGAAGTTCACAGGAAATGCACATTGAAAATTTACATCCGAGTACAAGGTTAAACCCAAGTCTTTGAGACTGGATTCAACACAATGTACAATTCATAATACACACTGTCTGGATCAAATGCTATCAAGAAAGCGAGGCTGAAGAGTAAAATAATCGGACTGCACTTTTCAGCTTAAACCAAAAAAAAAACCAAACAAATAAGTGCACATCACCCCAGAAGTGTGCTCAAAGCAAATCCAGTGCCAACATGAACAAAGACCAGAAGAAAATCAACATGAATGCAGTCACAACCACCGAGACTAAATGCAACACAGTGGCAACTTCACAATGCTTCAGGAAACATAATTCATATTGCAGTAAAACAGTGAATCTAATATCACACAGATTCAAATGATCTGGTTCGCAACAATTTAACTTCAACAAGAATACATGCAACATAGAAATGGGGTTGATATAAGCAACTGAGCAGTGTCAGTCACCAATGTAATCAACTGAGGTGAACCAGGCTAACAGAGCTTCAAGCAATCAAAGTTCAAGCATGGGGACTAAAATGAAACAGGGGTGGCTGCAAGGAGTTGCAGACCAACCAAGCGACATATGTGAGTACAACTCGATATTCAACTAAGGTTGTAGTGAAAACTACAACAACAAGTGTTGACCAACCAATAGCAGAATGAAATGCAACAGAAGTGCCAAAAGGTCAGAGACAGTGCAAATGCAGACTCAAATCAGTGCACATGATCTGGTGATCAAATACACAAGTCCAATGGAAAAGAAAAAGCAACATGGACATGTCAAAAAGGAAAATGTATACAAGTGTGTGTGGCAGTAATGGCTGTAGTGGAAGTAGTGTAAAATCATCAACGTAATTCAAATGTCAACCCGATGTCGTGATGAACCAACCACCCAACTACTAGATGCAAACTAGAGATCAACGCGTGTGTAGCCTCGAACCAGAGCATCGAAATACAGTGACCTCAATAAGTTGGTATGCCAGATTTTCAATTGCAAACAATGCTCAGGGAACATTGGCAAGTGTAACAGACACACTTGAATATGAAGACCATAAAGACAATGCAATCAGTAAAAAGAAACAACATCAGCAGAGTATACAAAGACCATGGCCGTTAACATCTGTGTGAAGTCGAGAAACAATGCATCAAAGACAAGAAGACAAGTTCGAAGTCAAAGCAGAAGTGAACAAGTAACAAAAATTCAAGTTTTAAAAATAGCCAATAACAAAGTTCGAATGGTAAACATATCGAAGCCCAAAATCATCTCATAACAACATCACGACCCAAATGCCAAAAATCATCATCAACGAACAAAATCGAACAATGCCGAGGTGAATTAAATCACAAATCCAACAAACAGAATATAGGAATTCAAATCGAGTGAAACCGTGGTTTAAATTAGACGTGAGAGAATAAAAATCACTCGAGCTCGAAGCAGTAGTAGCCAAGAAAGCGAACAACAAAATTCACGAATAATGAGATTAAATTAGATGTGAGAATTACTCACCATTTTTGACGACCCAGCAGGACGCAATCCCTCTCGATCGAGCAAGTCGAAATCACGGCACAAAGAATTTGAACGAAGCCCTAATTTGAAAAAGCGAACGAATGAAGATATCGTGGCCGCCATTATTTTGTTTCCTTCGATTTTGGGCTTAGGGTTTTCGAATGGAGGAAAGGGAGGGGGATTGGGTGTTGAATACTATCACGGCTTCAAACAATTGAAACATGGGCCGAGATTAATATTTAAAACCCAAACAACACTTAACCAATTTCCAAACGAATTTCAACTTGATTAAAACTTCAAATAACATCAGCTAGCAAAATCAGTCGTCAAATGACGACAATAAAATAAATGCGAGATCCCGGGTTGTTACAAAGTCCAGCTTCCTTGGCTAAGACATCTAAGCAAGTCAAGTATGCATAAGAATTTGGTGGGAACTGAATTGGAGAAATGTCCAGAGGTTCAAGATATCTCAGAAGAAAACCGGAAAAAAGAAGATATCATGCATGTCAAATGTGTATCGCAGTAAAAGCAAAATATCCTTCTGGTGGGTTGAAAATATTATCTGTAGGGCCAGCAAGAATGGGTTCGATCTCAGTAATTCCAAACTGTTCAAGAATGGAGTTCACTTCTTCCTGGGTTGTTATATACGAAGGATTCAAAAGATTATCTCACTTTTTGCCAACTGAGGAAGAAGGTTTAATCCCCTTACTAGGCTTCTTGGTGGACTTCTTATAAGTCTATTCACCTTTCATCTTCCTGCTAGGCGATGTTATTCCAAATTAGGGAAAATAATAGTGCTCATATAATCTAAAAGATTTATCACATGGCAAGTTAAAAGTTGCTATCAAAATGATCCATTTCTCGTCTAAGTGCTCCAAGAATATGTTAGGTACATGGATGATAACTCTTAAATGACAAATGTTGAGTTTGGTAAAATTATATGGAAATTTTTTAAAAGGAAATCCAAGTTAAATGTAACGACCCTGAATTTTTGACATTGGAAATCAGAATATTTAAATGATTTTAAATATCTGGAAATTAGTTTAATTTGAAATTCAAATATCAGAATGAATTTGGCAATTTAATTATTGAATTTAATTTATTGCAGTTGGGTAAAAATATTGTATCTTCAGTTTTGAGCTTGTTAAAATATTTTCAAGGCTTAGAAAATTCATATTGATTATACTTAAGATAATGGAAGTGTTAAAAATTTAAATTTGAACTGTTTTGTTCAGTTTTGAATTTTATCATTTAAATCGATATTTAAAAATAGCCTTCCGGGGCACAGTCTCGGAATTCGACGAAACTAGTTCCGTTGGATCCATAATATTGTATTATTATCGGATTTCAAATTTCGCAGTGATTGGAGTTTTGTGTGAGTGTACGATATATAAACGCATTGAAATTTATATCGAATTTAATATAATTAATGGGTCCAAAAAGCTATCTTCTCCATACGATCGAATTTGGACTCGAAACCTTTTCCATTGTGTTCGGAATAGGGGTTCAACATTATGAATGCCTAGCGGCACGCCTCGATAGGAGGTCGAGATTTTTGGCTTCGTTTTCGAGTCGATTTGAATTTAAAATTTAAATAATATAATTATATTTGTCTCTAGTCAAAAATATATCATATCAGCCGTTCTTCCCTCAAATCACTGATTCCTCTTCACGTGCTTCCTTTTTTCTTTTCAAAGCACAGGACTTCTTCTGTCTTCGTTCAAGAAAAAAAATCAAAGTTGCCGAATAAAAATCAAAATTTTAATGGCCGTGAATTCTTCCTCCTTATCTACAGATTCAAGACCTTTTCGTTCCTCTTCAAAAAAAATGTAATCTCGAGCCTCTTCTAAAAATAATAATAATAATAATAATACATGAAGCAACGGAAATCGAACTCGATTTCGTATTGAAATCGCAAGGCAAGATCGACAATTGGGTTTTGGCCGCGGGTTCGAGTGAGGCAGTGCGAGAAAGGCATTCGTGAGTTCAGGAATTTGGCGACGAGGTCGTAATGGGAGCTAGGGCACGGCATGGCTTCGCAGTGGGAATCTCGAGCCGACTTTGTCGAATTTGTCTCGCGTCGTAGTGGTCGATCGACTGGGAGGCTCGACAACCTCAATCTGGCGGTGGCGCAAGCTCGCGCGTGTGGTGGAAGTCGCGTTAGGGGGGTAGTGAATCAAGGCAGTGAAGGTATTATAGTATTTTTTAATTTATAAATATATGAGTATATACATGCAGAGAAAAATATTTGCAGTAAGAGATTTAAGACAATCCTGTTTTAATTTAAAAGGTGTATATATACATTTGTATGTACAGTAAAATATAATTTGATTTACAGAAAATTATTCAGGAGACAAATTTGTTTAATTTATTTTAGTCACTAGAATATAGTGTACAAAAAGATTTAAAAAAATTTAGTTTAAATTAAATAAATCTATTAAATGGAAATTTATTATTCGATTTATTTCGAATATTAATCAACTGTATAAAATTGTTTATACAAGGTTTGAAACCGTGAAGAAATGGTCAAAATGGAAAATGGACTGCAAATTAAAAGAATAGGTGAGATCCTCTCACTCAAATTAAAATAATTGAAATTTCAGTTATTGATTGATTGTTGGATGATAGTATATATGATAGTAGTATATATATATTTGGAGTTGATTTCCCGCATTATATAGCAAATGAGACCCTATGCGCTGCATAATAGCGGATGTATTTTATAAATCCCATATACCGTGATATTCCAACTCGAAGTGGAATGGGTATTTAATTATTGTGCTAACATCTGTGGATGCAGGGAAACAGGTTGGAGGGATCCAACTGGATTCCTCAAATTGTATGAATTTGTTTCATATGTTGTATGAATTAGTTTCATATGTTGTGTGATGAATTATTGATAATATGTGAATGATTATATTGACGATTGAATTTGTTGAAGGCTATAATTTAGCCGAATGTATTTTTGGTATCTTGGATACCAGAAATAAATAAAATTGGATTTTTGAAATTAAAGTAGGAAATTTTAAGTAAATTTCTTTTGAAAGAGTTGGGTGAATTTAAAAGAAGGAAATTAAAAGCATAAAGTTGATTTTTGAAATCATATCGAATTATTTCCAAAATATGGGAAAAGATATTAATAAATGGGTTTTGAATAATATTGTTTAAAGTTGAAGAATTTATTGAAAAGGGAATTTTAAATAATTTGGAAAGAATAAAGGGATTTATTTAAAAGGTGATAAATTTGTTTGAAATTCAATTTGATAATTGATTTGGTATTTGAAAATAAATCTTTGGGAAATTAATAAGATAATTGATTTGGTGTTTGAATGAAAATTTATTTTGTGCTGAAATAAACTTAGAAATCAATTAATAAATGTTTTGTTATTTGAAATAAACTTGGAAATCAATTTGTAATTGGTTTAAATGTAGAAATAAATTTGGATATCAATTTGGAATTTGATTTGGGGTTTGATATGAAATTGAGAAATCAATTTTAATTTGATTTGGTGTTTGAAAGTGAACATTTGGGAATTTAAATTCACAGTGGGAATTTATAAAGAAAAGGGAAATAAATGATATCGGGAATTTTATTCCGCGAGTGAAAATATGATTTGAAATTTGTTTTCAAAGTGATGAAGTGTGGAAAAGTGATTTGAAATTGGTTTTCAAAGTGATGAAGTGTGGAAAATATATATCTTGCTAAGATATTTTGAAATTTAATAATTTAGGAAAATTATTTAGATTAGGTGATTATTGTGAATATTGTTTGATAGTAAAATATCCAACTATCAGTATAAACAATCTGGAGAAATTATTGAGGCTTGTTGATTGTTGTGAATGTTGTTTGATAGTTAAATAACTGACTATCAATATTTCCTTTGAAATGGCATTTGAATTTGTTTTTAAATACAAGCACTCATTATTCGGTTTAGCCGGGAGAGGACTTTGTGTCATATAACCCATTCCGAATAATGATACGACGTAAATGGATAGCATTTGAAGACCGGTGTGAAGACCGGGTGTTTGCGAAAATGATAGGATAACCTATCGAATGTCTCTTCACTGAGTTGCTCCGGTATAGAGATCTCCACATATGATGGGGAGTCTGATCGGGATTGTGGATACCCGGATTTGCAAGGGCTTCTTTGGAAGTGCCTTCGTTTCTGTTCGAACCCAGAACAGACTTGTGTGGTTGTATGTCTGACATTACACTTTGAGATATAAAGCTGATTTCTTTCAAATACATTTCTGTTTGGTGGCGGAGAATTTATTCTCTTAACTTAACACCCTTCTCTGAGACGTACGAGCTCAGAGGTTATGTAGTTGAAGGTTATCAGTGATATACTCCTAATTTGGTAGTGTGGCATGCTAAGTGTTGCTGTGTGTTGCTGATCATTTGTTGACCAAAGCATGGCTTTCATGTAAAGCGTAGCTTTGTGGACGAGACCTCATCGGACCTCACACACCGGAAATGGTCAAAACAGGAAAATGCGGCAAGGTTATGAGGGTCGCTCCCTTTAGGGTATGTCATTTCCTTTTGGAAAAAGGTGGTATCATGGTATGGAGCCCAGATGTTTTACCTGTGTGGTTGCATCAATCTTATTTACTGTGTGATTGTTGCTTTGTGATCGAGGGCCCTCGGATAAAGGTCGCAAACGACCGGGGGGTGGCATACTCGTGTAGTAGTTACCTAGTAAGAGGTAACCCGGCCTTGTGTTGGTAGAGAGCTAGTTAGTTCTCGGGTCGTCCCTCCAGAGGCGTTCCCATGTGGCATAGGAAGTTCCTTAGCCTGACCATTTGTTGGAAAATCCAAAGAAACAATACGAACCTTGTACGGTTTTAGTTGTATAACCTACTACGGAATGTGGTGGTAACCTGCTATTGAACATAGTAACTATAGTAGGCATACAATAATGGTTGTATGCTGGCTAAGATTAATATTATACTTTCGAAATGGTTTCCACACTAGGCACTAATGATAAAAAAAGATTTTGCGTATCAAACATGTTTGACTATCATAAGGAGAAATCTCCTCCAATTCTGCGTTTGCATTGTGTGTGTGGCGGGAGGCCTTATGGTAGTTTCATTTTCCAAAAGCATTGCGAATTCTTTTATTTTCTTTGTGAAAATAACTGTTTTTAAGATCTCACACCAGTCCCACGACCGACTTGGAGTTTATTGCTCCCTTTCTGTAGCGACCCAGAAATTTTGAACATTTGAAATAGAATATTTAATTGAATTTAAATATTTGAATGGTGATTTAACCAAAATTTCAAATGTACCTGTTTATTTGGCAATTTGAATAATTGAATTTAATAATTGAAAATTCAATAAATTGCTGAATTGCTAATTTCATACCTGTTAAAAATATTTTCAAGTCTTAGAAAATTCCTATTTATTATAATGAAGATAATAAAAGTTTCAGAATTGAATTTGAAACTATTTTGTTCAGTTTTAAATTTTACCGTTTAAATCGATATTTGAAAATAGTGTTCCGGGGCACAGTCTCGAAATTCGATGAAACCAGTTCCATTGGATCCGTAATATTGTATTATTATCGGATTTCAATTTTCGTAATGTTTGGAGTGATCGTTTGGCCGTACGATAAGCAAACGCGCTAAAATTAAATTGGAAATTTAATATTTTAACTGGTCCAAAAAGCTATCTTCTCCATACGATCGAATTTGGACTCGAAACCTTTTCCATTATGCTCGGAATAGGCATATAACATTACAAACGCCTGGCGGCACACCTCGATTGGATGTCAAAATTTTGAGTTGCGATTTCGAGACGTTTAAATTTAAATAATATTTTATATTGTTTTCATTCACATCAACTGTCCTATTCAGCCACCCTATTCCCTGATAACCAGACCTTACTCCTCTCACTTCAGATAGTGCTTTTCCCCTTTATTTCGTTTCGCAGCCGAAGAAAGAAAGAAAAAAATCAAAACGAATTTCGTTCGTTCACTAAAAAAAATCACCGAGTCTTCTTTCCTCTATCATTCAAAACATTCAAAGGAAAAAAAAATGGAAGACGAAAAACAAAAAAACAAAAAAAAAGAGGGTGGAGCACACGCGCGCACTCGCGCATGAGAGAGTGAAGGTGGAATCGCGACTTGCGATAGCGCGTGGGCGAGCGTTGGCAAGCAAGGCGTTCGCGATGGATGCTAGGGCGCGTGTCTGGAGTTCGATCGTGAAGCGTTGTTTTGGAGATGGCGGCGACACTGTGAAGCAAGTGTTCGTTCAAGAATGACAGTCATCGTCGAGGGGTATTCGGTCGATTAGGGTTCCGTTCAAGGGGGTTGGCGAAGCAGTTAGAGGCGAAGTCGAGTGCTTTGTTGAAGGATGTTCTGGGCCGCGCGTGTTCGCGTGACGGCGAGGTGGATTCACTCGCGTGGGATGGCTCAGCCTTGGCGAAGGCGTACGTTCGATTGCGGCAGTGAGGTAATCCCAGTTTTGGTAAATTTGATTTAAAATAAAAATAACAACTCTTTTATTCAGACAAGAAAAAAATGTTGAAGAAGTTTATAAAGATCTGATTTTTAATGTGTATATAGATTACTATTGGATGTAAGTAGTTTCAAATAAGAAAAAGTAATAGTTAATTTGATTATTAATGGTAAGTGATTGCTCAATTAGTTCAAATATTTAATTAAAAGGAAATTTGTTTGAAATTAAATTGATTAGATAAAATAAAATATTAACTGGCAAATTGAATTTATTCGATTATTTCGAATATTAATAATTGTATAAAATATTTATACAAGGTCTAAACGGTGAAGAAAACAAACTGGATTGGAAATGGGATTGCAAAATAAAAGCAAAGGTGATATCTTCTCACTCAAATGTAAAGTGGAATTTTCAGTTATTGATTGATGTTTGGATGTGATATAGTATATATAGTAGGATATATCTATATATATAGCAATATATATATATATATATTGGCATATGTATATATTGGAGTTGTTGATTTCCCGCATTATATAGCGGATGAGACCCTATTGCACCGCATAATAGCGGATGATATTTTATAAATCCCATATACCGCGATATTCCACCTCGAAGTGGAATTGGTATTGTGCTAACATCTGTGGATGCAGGGAAACAGGTTGGAGGGATCCAACAGGATTCCTCAAAACATTTTAATTGGTTTCATATGTTGTGTGTTGATTATTTATAATCTGTGTATGATTATATCTGTGATTGAATTTGTTGAAGGCTAAAAATTTAGTCGAATGTATTTTTGGTATCGCTGGATACCAGAAATAAATGAAATTGGATTTTAGAATTTAAAGTTGGAAATTTTAAGTCAATTCTTTTTGAAAGGATCGGTTGAATTTAAAAGAAGGAATTAAAGTATAAAATTTGATTTTTAGTAATCTTATAAAATATATTCCAAAATATGGCAAAGGATTTTAATAAATGGATTTTTAAGTAATATTGTTTAAAAGTTGAAGAATTTATTGAAAATAGAATTTTGAATAATTTGGAAAGAATAAAGGAATTTATTTAAAAGGCGATAAATTTGTTGAAATCAATTTGATATTTGACTTGGTGTTTAAAAATAAATCCTGGGAAATCCATTCTAAAATCAATTTGGAATTTGAAATAAATTAGAAATCAATTTGAAATTGATTTGGTGTTGAAAGTGAATATTTGGGATTGTAAATTCAAATTGGAATTTATAAAGGAAAGGGAATTTGTTTTAAAAGTAAACACTGATTTATTTTTAAAATTTTGGAAAAGTAAATTTACAAATTTGAATGTAAATTTAAAATAAATCGATAAGGATTTATTAGATTGGTTTAAATGGACCATTTTGAAGTGAAAGTGTATTTTCACTATAAAGCCGAGTATATTTCCAAAGCAGCTTTTAAAAATATAAATTAAAAGTTCTAAAGTTGGTTTTTAAAAGAAATATTTGGGAATATATTCTACGTAAGGAAATTGATTTGAAATCTATTTTCAAAAGTTGAAAGGTGAAAAATGATTTGAAATTTGTTTTCAAAGTGTTGAAGTGGAAAAATATATATATCTTGTGAAGATATTTTGAAAATAAATAATTTGGGAAAATTATTTAAATCTGATGATTGTTGTGAATATTGTTGATAGTTAAATCACCGACTATCAATGCCTTTGAAATGGCACTTGAATTGTTTTTAAAACAAACGCTTATTATTCGGTTTAGCCGGGAAAGGACCTTTGTGTCAGATAACCCATTCCGAATAATGATACGACGATATGGATCGTATTGAAGACCGGTGTGAAGACCGGGTATTTTCAAAAATGAAAGGACAACATGTCGAATGTCTCTGCACCGAGTTGCTCCGGTATAGAGATTTATATCACTCTTTTTGTGATGGGAAGTCCGATCGGGATTGTGAATACCCGGATTGCAAGGGCTTCTTTGGAAGTGCCTTCGGTTCTGTTCGAACCCGGAACAGACTTGTATGGTTACGTGTCTGACATTACATTTTGAGATATAAAGCCGATTTCCTTCAAATACATTTCTGTTGGTGGCGGAGAATTTATTCTCTTAGCTTAACACCCTTCTCTGAGACATACGAGCTCAAAGGTTATGTAGTTGAAATTTATCAGCAATATATTCCCAATTTGGTAATGTGGCATGCTGAGTGTTGCTGTGAATTGATCATTTATTGATCATTTATGATCAAAGCACGACTTTGTGAAAAAGTGTAGCTTTGTGGACGAGACTTCGTCAGACCTCACTCCCCGGAAATGGTCGAAACATGAATATGCGGCAAGGTTATGAGGGTCGCGCCCTTCAGAGAATGTCATTTCCTTCTGGAAAAGGGTGGTATTAGGTATGGAGTCCTGGTATTTAACCTATGTGGATACTCCGATCTCATTTATTGTGTGTTTATCGAGGCGCCTCGGATAAAGGTCCCAAAGGACCGGGGGGTGGCATATTCGTGAGTTACCTGTTACAGGGGTAACCCGGCCTTGTGTTGGCAGAGAGCAGTTGTCTCTCGGGATGTCCAGCCAGAGGCGATCCCATGTGGCGGAAGGAAGTTCCTTAGCCTGACCATTTGTTAGAAATCCATTTCCCAATACGGAACTTGTACGGTTTTAGTTGTAGAACCTGCCATTTACTTATGGTGGTCACTACTGTTTAGATGGTAGCTATAGTAGGCATAGTTCGGAATGTCTATGCTGGCTAAGATTTATATTACTTTCGAAATGTTTTCCACACTAGACATTAATAATAATAATCCAATTGATTTGCGTAGTAAGCATCTTTGACTATCATAAGAAGAAATATCCTCCAATTCTGCGTTTGCATTGTGTGTGTGGCGGGAGGTCTTATGGTAGTTTCATTTTCCAAAAGCATTGCGAATCTGTTTTATTTTCTTTGTGAAAAATAATTGTTTTACGATCTCACACCAGTCACCATGACTGACTCGGAGTTTATTATTTCCTTTCTAAACTCTGGGTGCCCATAATTTTCCACACGGGCAGCCTAGAGTTATGTTGTCAGGATATTCTAGAGCTTTGGAAGCAAGCTGGATGGCGAGACGTACTTTCGTACTTGTTTATTATTTCCGTTGTGTATTCTGTATGAGGACATGTTTATATAACTGTCCATTGTTGTATTGAGTTGTATATTGACTCTGATTGATGTATGTATAAACTGATATAGTTCTTTGTTTTAAAAAGACTAGTGATTATCTATTATATATTGTTCCGCTGCGAATGTGAGATTTTGTTGTTGTTTCTATTTCTGTTTTTCTGTTCTCTTTTTCTTCTGTCTTCTTCTACCTCTTCTTTTTAACCCTAATGGTTCGGTTTTCCGGCATTCGTTTGCGCGGCATTTGATACAGTGGACGTATTAATGTCGACTTTCGAGCGTCAAAAATTCGTATCGTTACACTTTCTAAACTCTGGGTGCCCGTAATTTTCCACACGGGCAGCCTATAGTCAGATTATCAGGTCATTATGGAATTCAGAAGTTGCTGTGGAGATCTGGAGGCGAGCTGGATGGCGAGACGTATCACTTATACTAGTATTATTCTGCTGTGTATTCTGTATGTGGACAAGTTTATATAACTGTCCAGTGATGTGTGTATTGTTGTAAACTCCGATGATGTATTGTATAAACCGATATAGTTCTTTGTTTAAAGATTATTCATTCATCTATTATATATTGTTCCGCTGCGAATGTGAGATTCTGATATTGTTTCTGTTTCTTTTTCTTCTGTCTTCTTCTACCTCTTCTTTTTAACCCTAATGATTCGGTTTTCCGGCATTCGATTGCGCGGCATTTGATACAGTGGACGTATTAATGTTGACTTTCGAGCGTTGAAAGGTCGTTATCGTTACATGTGGTATCAGAGCAATTGGTTAAGTGACAACCTTGGCTCTGCTGGGTGTTACTCATTAGAGATAGAGTCAGTAGTACTCTAGAATGAGTGTGAGTGTAATAATAGATATGAGCGCGTATTTGTTAGTGAATACAAAAATTTGTTTTATATTGTGTTGACTTATCGGTTGATTTTTTATAGATTCTGGTCGGTTCAGTTTGGCCAACTGTAATCGATAGGGGTTTCTAAACTCTTAAACAAGATAAACTGACACAGTATTGTTTTAAAATAGGGTAAATGAAATAATTTTACCCAAATTATTTTTGTACATCAAGGAAAAAATCTTTGTAAATTATTATAGTATATGGTTGCTTGGTTGTTAGGAAGTGATAATATTGAATTATTGTCATTGTTATATGGAAACAAAATAAGAAATAATGGTATAACCAAAGATTTTGAGATAAATTCATTTAACAAATGAAATTTATAATATTAATTGAACGTATAAGGAAATGAATTCATATACAAATGGAATTTGTAAATGTAAATTGTAAATGTGATTTATAATTTGAAATAGAATTCCAGGAAGATATTTGAAATAAAATTCATTAATGGAATGAAATTGGTAATGTGAATTTATAAATGAGTTTTATAAATTGAAATGAGATTTGATTTGAACCAAGTTGAAGAAAAATCCAAACTTGGAAAAAATAATAGAATGGATTGAATGTAAGTAAACTAACTTGATAATTTATTAATTCCTGAAATAATGAATTAGAAGTTGAATTAGTTAAATTAAAGTTGAATTGTGAGCTGAATAAAAATGGTTTGAATTTGCATATAAATTCAAGTAAGTAGTGGAAATAAATTGAAAATTTCCTTTTTATTGATAAAACAAATTCGGGATGAATTGAGTATGGAAATTTGAAATTTAAAAAGAATAAGTGAATATACTAATTGAATTAAATTAGTAAATGGAATGGATTTGATTAAATGAAAAATCAAATCAAAGATTTAAATTGGAAATTGTTTACAAGGAAAATGAACTTGAGTTTTGAGTTGAAATAACTTAAGCGATATTTGGATAAAAGCTCGACTTAAGAAAAAAATTGTGAAATGGTTGTTGTCGACTTTTATTGAATGGTTTTCAATGAAATTTGTTTGATTAATGAAATGCAAATTGAATTGAATGGAATCAATTGGAAATGAAATGAAATTAAAATAAATTGAGTTGGTATCAATTTAAATTAGTTATAAACTAGAATGGATATTCTATTAAGTGAATATCGTCGAAATTTGCATAGAAATGGTTGTCGTTTGACGCAAACGAGATTGTATAAAATTCTATGAGTTAATGAAAGCCAATAAAAAATGGATTTGTGAATCAATTGAAATGGATATGAATTCGTTTCGCTTAAAAATGAATAGAATGTAAGAAAGTGAGTTGTAAATCACTTGAATTGAATAGAAATGATGTGTGATATAGTTGTAAGAAATTTAATTTGTATTGAAACCATATAAATTGCTGATGGGAATTATTTTGAGTGCATTGCTTATGAAAACTATGTGTTTACTATTGAAAATAAGTGAAATATAAATGAAATTCCTATATATGTCACTTACGTGTTAAAATTAAGTAAGTACAGGTTTTTGGAGGCCGTTTGGCTACATTTGGGTTGCACAAAATGCTTAAAAATAACCGCTTTGCTTAAAATACTAAATAAAGGTATGCCTACGCAATACAAAGTTAGGAAATATGAACTGTTTTTGCTTTTTCGACCGAGTGGGTCGATGTATATATGATTATATCTCTTGTCAAATTCCAAAAGCTCCTCCGTACAAGGGAGACTCCGTCAAAATTTTCTAAAAATTTTGGGAGTTAGAATTTTTTTGAGATTCTCGGAAATTTTCACTAACGACAACTGATTTAAAATTGGAATTTGAGATAAGGTAAGTAAGATTCAATCTTCGAAGTTAAAGATGAATCGAATTCAAGTAAAATTTGAAATGAAAATCTGAATGAAAATTTGGAAATAAAAGTATTGAGATTTGAAATGAATTAGTAAATTGAAGCAAACTGATTTTATATGGAAGTGGAATTCAATTTGAATATAAACTTTAGTAGTGAAGTAGTAAAAATGAATATAAGAAATAATTGTATTGAACTTAAGAAATAAAGAATGAAATTATTAAGTAAATGGGTATTGGGAATACACTGAGTAAATTTGGACATTGTTGTTAAGTAAAGTATACAGGGATTATTGTAACGACCCGGAAATTTTCGAACCCGAAAATTCCAAATAGTTATGAAAAAGAAGAAAGAGATAGAAGAAGAAGAAGAGTGGAGTAGAGATAATTTATAGCCAGGCTTAATCCTTTATTTATTATTTTTTTTTAAAATAAAAAGAAAATAATGCCACTTGTTGAAATAACTTACACTTGTAA
This sequence comes from Allium fistulosum, assembly GCA_030737815.1. Taxonomy (NCBI): domain Eukaryota; kingdom Viridiplantae; phylum Streptophyta; class Magnoliopsida; order Asparagales; family Amaryllidaceae; genus Allium; species Allium fistulosum. The sequence continues at coordinate 9,444,857 of JASFAW010000015.1, forward strand.
TTACATGAATTCCTAAGCTTACATTTGTAATTTATGTTGTATTAATATGTTTTATATGTTTTTATATATATATTTATTATATTTCAATTTAGTTTTATATTTATTAATGTCTTAAGTGTTTTTAATATTTAAACTTCTCTTTATTTAATTTTAAAGACAATGATATAAAACTAATCATATACTAATAAAAATCATATATACATATTTTTTTTAATCCAACTTATTTCTAAGATGTTTACATTTGAATTTCAAATCCAAATTCTCTTTAAAATCTACTTATATATATATATATTCAAATTAATACTTATTATATTTGCTTAGGAAAAGAATAAATTTTAGATTATTATAAATAATTTATAAAAGAAGATTATTACATAATTATTTGCCTAAAATTCCGGGATATCACATTCCTCCCCCCTTTGAATCTTTTCGTCCTCGAAAAGGAACGAAGTCAGAATTTATTAAAATGCTTATTATTAGTTAAATTACTCTTTGAACATTTTTAACTCCTAACTCTTTTTATTTACATTTTTAAAACACTTTAAAATCTACATACTATTACCAAAGTAGTTTTATAAAAATACATTTTATAACTCGATGTCTCAACCAGTCCATCCTCATTCTCATAGAAATTCGGTCATACGTTGATCAGGCGTAAGACTGAAAATCTGGAAGTACTTAGCAGACCCGTTTTCAACACCCAGTGAAAATACTTGGAAAATAATTTATTGAATATATAGAAAATATTTTTGAAAATAGAGGAAACATCTTTGGTGAGAATGCTTTGGAAATCATCACCCTCATTCATGGTCACAGTTACATCACGGGTTACGTTGCCATCGCAGCAAAAGTCCATGTAACTGATGACAACATGGAACCCACAATAGATCGCAGTTACATTCCAGGGTTACGTTGCCATCGCAGCAAAAGTCCATATAACTGTTGGCTCTCAGCGGCACACACGATTTCGCTGTCAAAATGAAACTTCTCCACTCTACATAGGTCGCAGTCTACCGATATAAAATCAAACGCAGACTGTTGGCTCTCAGCGGCACACATGACTTTCGCTATGTTACCATAGTGTCGCAGTCTACCGATATAAAATCAAACGTAGACTGTTGGCTCTCAGCGGCTCACACGACTTTCGCTATGGTCTGTAGTAGATCGCAGTGACATTGTGTTAAACTGTCGTCACAGCATAACCCAAATGCCTCTGTGGGCACCAGCCCCTCGACTTTCGCTACACAAATAATCCTGAGGAACTAGTTTTTTCCGGACTACTCACAGGATCAACTTTAGAAACCCCCCTTAGGGTTCAAGGCAGTACCACCCTGTGGGACTCCTGAGAAGTTCATTTCAAGGGAGCGCCTTTTTCCCCAGAGCTATTCTCAAAACACTTTATACTATACACTTATAGTATCTTCAAATCATATCCTTTATGATTTATATCAAAATCTTCTTTACACAAAATCGATATCCAAAATCGATAGTTCCAAACTTGGCTTTCCAAAATCCAAAATTGATTTTCTCAAAAATCAAAAGCCTTTCCAAAATTTCATAGGTTCCCAAAACCTTTTCCAAAATCATTCTCATAAAACCCTTTATATATATAGATATATATAACTTTGAAAATCTTTGGATCACTTCGTACTTGTATAAATTCACTTTTATACTTCAAATACTTTCAAAAACCCTTTTCTTCTGGCTATAGATTTAACAAGGGAAGATTTATCTTATATATACACAACTTTATTTATTCCAAATCAAATATTCAAATTTGATTATTCTATAAAGTTATTAACCATATTACCTTTCATTTCAAAAAACCATTTTACAGTTCTTATCCACAAATTTCAATATCAATTTCATTCAAACTCGTACGATGCACACATATTATCCGTACGCTATATAAATCTGATCGCTCTTCGATCACACAATTTCTCTTCCGAACTAGTATTGTCCACCCGACTTCCTAGTGCGGACTCAGATCTGGTTTCTTTATCAGAAACCGTCATTCTCCTTACATAGTCATAACTATGATAGAGAATATCCAGAACCAATCAACAATCCATATCCAGGTTCGCCGTTGAAATTCGTGCGAAAAATCCCAACTCGGATCGATAATATTATCTCGAAATTCTGTGCTCGAATCTGGATCAAATCACTATGCGAATAGAATAATATACGTATATCCTACGTATTTATCTTCATTGATCATCAGTTAAATCAATTTCCTTTCTATTCACCCTCACTTTGATTTTATTCACTTATTCTCAATTGCTTCCATTTCCAATTGAGTTATTACTTCAATTACAAACAGTTTGAACTCTAACCTATTTAAATTTAAAAATAGCTTGAAAAGGTTTAAAATATATGAGTAGTTGAAAAATAGTTATTAGTTTGTAAAATAGCTGTAAAATAGTTAAGTAGGTATAAAATAGTTAGATAATTGCAAAATAGTTTTTTTTAAATAGTGATTAGATATAAGTAACTGAAAAATAGTAATTAGTTTATAAGACTGTTTCAAAATAGTTAAATAGTTCCAAAATAATTGTAAAATAGTATAAGATAGTTTGGGGTTTAAGAAGAAAGATTGTATAACAAATAGTTTGGAAAAATATATTTGTATTAAAACAATTTATTTTGAAAATAATCCAGAGCCAAACTGTTTAATTTCCCAATCTCCATTTCCAAATAATTTCCATCAATTCAATTTAAATTTCCACTTCCATTTAAATTGACTCACTTCAAATTTGAATAACTTCAATTTTCCTTGAACTTGATTTATCCCCAATTCAAGTTGAATTAACCTCAATTTCTTCCAAATTCAGATCAAATTCCATTTGATTTTAAATGTATTCACTTTAATTATAATTTCAAATTATTCAAATTAATTTAGACTAAATTGAATCCACTTCAATTTCAAATCATTTCAATTTCTATATGAATTAATCCCAATTTCCATTTAAACTTATGCTTATCCATCTTCAATCACAATTCTAATTAATTCAAATCAAATTCAATTTGAACTAATTATATTCAAATCTCAACTTAAAACTGTGACGCCCCACCTCTATGCCCATGCTAACCAAGAACACTACGATGTAGTGCTGTCAATTAGCACGGAGAATAAGGCTGTGGAGGAGCGACCATCCATGTAACTTCTTTGTGCGAGCACCGATATGTCAGATAGAATAGAAGGCATATCTTTTAAGGAGGAAATCCGACATACCGATACAAACACAAAGCTATCACACGGTGGCTATATATAATCTTCGGAAACAAACATAGAAGTAATCATAACATAAATCAGTCACAGACATCCATATCACAAAGGCGGAAGAAGATATGAATAAATATATAACACATGAAAGTGTACATCAGAGTAGTGGTCAGAAAGATCCACGATAATACAAAAGAATAGCATCACGTGCTATACAAAAGAATAAGTACACAACATAGAGTCTATATCTCAAATGTGTACATCCAAAAACTACTAGTCTATGAAGTTAGCCAAAAGTCAGAGTAATAGATCCCTGGTGCGAAGTCAAGCAGAAGCACCTGTAACATCTCGGTCTGACCCGAGTATTATTTATAAGAAAATAATAAACGGATCAGTCTAGCTATAAATATCAGATGATATGGTATAAAGTAAAAGACATGGCATAAACATGTAATAACTATAATGGCATACTACTATAAGTATGTAAATGATAATCAACAAGAGATTAATCAATATCACAAGAATCTTCTCAAAGATAAAATAAGGTATCATACCCTAAACTTGTATTCATAACAAGTCAATGACACACGAATTCACCAATGCACAAAAATTGATAAAACTTATCAATAGAAATTACAGAAATTGGTGAAGCACAAAATTCCAGAAATCATCACAAGAAATCCAGAAATCAAAATAAGGGGGGGAGGCCTATCACAAGAACGGGAGCATGAAAACTCACCAACACGTGTAACACAAGAACGAGAAGCTATCTCATGGAAGCTATCCATTAAATTTTGACACACGAACGGCCCGAAGACCATGGGTCGCTACCCCATTTCTATGTGATGGTGAAACATCACACAAGCGGGGTTTAGTCTCCCTCGCAGACAAAGAGACATCGCACAGTTGCTAGTCTAAATCACAAAAATGATCGTCATGATCATCAAGAAAGTGTCAATTACACTAAGCCAGTAAATATATGAGTTTAGCTTCATGTCCCATAACCACTAGCTTAACTTAAATATTTACGAACAAACTGTAGATATCCACTAGAAAATTGTCACAAGAGTTTCAATCGAACAAGTCCATAAATTAACTGATGAAGTAAACGCAAGCGTTTCATACCACTTGTTTTGCTAAGCCGTTTAATTAGATTTTCTCATACGAATGAGGTAAAGGTTTGTATATACTAGTAGATTAGAAAACAGTTTTATAAACGAGTTTGATATTGAAAATAGAGTTGAAATCGTTTTGATGAAAGAGTTTTGATATTTACTACTAGTATTGAAACCTTTATATATTTAAAGTGACAAGTCACAAAATGATTGTTGAAACAAATCGAATCACATAAATTCACGTTTGAAGACGTGAGAAAAGTCCAAAGAAATCAATCCCAAAACCATCATAGTAGAAATTATGTTGATTGTTTTCGGATAAGATCCCCTACGGATAAATAGGCAAAAACAGGCAAAATAGAGCAGTTCACAGACTCCAGACGTCTGAGGTAAATACTCAGACGTCTGCAGGAAGTTTCGGGAACTTCCTGAAACAGACCCCAGACGTCTGAGCCTACCTACAGACGTCTGGTGACGAGCTGAAGCTGTTTTTCAGCCAAGTGGGAGAGCAATCTCCCACACTCTCTCCCGGTCGAGCAATGGACTTTGGGGCTTTTGTGAATCGATGATTTGGCCCTATAGGCACTCCGATTCACAACCAAAAACATGTTCACAATACAAAGCAAGGAGTTTCAAAGTTTTGAATTCAAAACATCAAAAACTGAAATGTTCGCCAAAGCAATTCAAACCAAAAGCAATTGAACATGAAATAGTGTTAGGAATTCATACCTAATAATCAAAGATAATTATAGGCTAAGATGTGAGATAAAAATCTCACTTTTTCACAAAATCAATGAAGAAGGAGCTCAATTGCAAAGAGAAGACCAACTGTTCTCCACTTCAACTTTACAAGCTTCAATCTAGATCAAAACAAGCATTTCCCAATTTAGGTTTAGGAATTTCTGAAATAGAAGGAAGGAAGAGTTGGAGAAGATGAAGAGGATGCTTACCAATGGCTTCTCTTGAATTTGGAGCTAGAAATAGATTTGCAAATGGAAACTAGGGCTTAGGAAATACTAATTCTTTTTATTTTCCCCCATTTTTGCTCTAGAACTGAAAAGATGAGGAAGTGAGGGAGAATGGGGAGAGATGGTTCAGTTTGGGGGTATAATGATGGCTAGTGGGCTGAACCTAAACCCAAAGTGAAAAAGGTCAAATTTTTGGCTAGCTCCAAACATATCAAGGTTTATACTTAAAAGATTGCAAACGACGTTTTGAACTCAATGGAAGTGGGGTCGAGTCCTAATTTGTCCGTATGCAAAAAGTAGCTTTTCGGACAAAAAATCCGACTAACGATAAAATATTTAAATATAAAATCGACAAATATGCGAGTTGTTACAAAAACCATCTCGAATTATATAAATTCGAGTTAAAAAATAAATTTTAAATGTTGATTTAATCCCTTAAGTCAAATTAACCCTTACTTTTAAATCAATCAACCTTTATTTTTAATTTTACTTAAATTTTTAAACCATTTAATTCTGAATCCAAATTCCAAAATTCCATTTTTAAATTATCTTTATTTAACTTATTACAAAGTTCAAATAAGAATTCAAAAACAATTTAATCTTTAGATTCTAATTTATTTTCCATTTTCAATTTCTATATCTCAAACCATTTTGAGATCACTCATAACTCCCATTTAAAATCAACCATTTAACTTCCCAAGTTAAATTTTAATTTCATCTTGAAATTCTAATTCAAGTTCTTCATTCTAACTCATTTTACTTTCCTTAAGTTAAATTCAATTTAATCCAGTCAACTTTATCCAATTTGAATTCCCATTTCAAATTTTAAACTTTATATTAATAAACTTTCCCACTTAAGTTTTAAAAACTTATCATATTTCCGGAAAATTCAAAACTCAACACTTAGTGTTTACTTCCAATCAACTTTGACCTTATGTATATCCAACATATATATACATATTTATTTCATTTGCACTTCAAGTCATACTTTAAATTTTAAACCATTCTTGGTTTTAATTTCAAAACAAATTCCTTTAAAACAATCTCAAGTTTTCTGGACTAAGATTTAAAAACTTCACAATTTTAAATTATCTTCAATTCCAATTGGATTTTTAATTTCAGTTTGGATCCATTTCAAACTTAACTTCATTCAATTTCAATTTGGTTGTATTACTATTACACCTTAATTTATTTAATTCCAATTAATTCAACAACCAATTTCTTTAATATATTTAATAATTAGAAAATTATTTCTATATATATCAAAAGATAAACTTATATTAAAAAAACATTTATTTTTAAAATCATTTTAAAACCTTTATTTAAGAAAATAACAAGTACGCTCTCATATATATATATATATATATATACACTCAACTTATTTTAGGGTACTATTGACCCTATCCTTAATGAGTAATCCCACAAGAACCAAGGTTCTCGCTTAACCTGGCTCTGATACCAAATGTAACGACTCGGAAATTTTCGAACCCGAAAATTCCAGATAGTTATGAAAAAGAAGAAAGAGATAGAAGAAGAAGAAGAGTGGAGTAGAGATAATTTATAGCCAGGCTTAATCCTTTATTTATTATTATTTTTAAAATAAAAAGAAAATAATGCCACTTGTTGAAATAACTTACACTTGTAATTACATGAATTCCTAAGCTTACATTTGTAATTTATGTTGTATTAATATGTTTTATATGTTTTTATATATATATTTATTATATTTGAATTTAGTTTTATATTTATTAATGTCTTAAGTGTTTTTAATATTTAAACTTCTCTTTATTTAATTTTAAAGACAATGATATAAAACTAATCATATACTAATAAAAATCATATATACATATTTTTTTAATCCAACTTATTTCTAAGATGTTTACATTTGAATTTCAAATCCAAATTCTCTTTAAAATCTACATATATATATATATTTAAATTAATACTTATTATATTTGATTAGGAAAAGAATAAATTTTAGATTATTATAAATAATTTATAAAAGAAGATTATTACATAATTATTTGCCTAAAATTCTGGGATATCACAATTACAAAGGCTATAGGAAAATTGAATTGGATTTTGATTTCGAAGGTAAATTTGAAATTGCTCGACAATAAGGTATGTATTTAAAAATTTCTGTATGAAATTCGATTGGGTTTTTGATCTAGCCACTTGGCATTTTTGTTTTCTATTGGAATCTGGGAGTCCGTAAGGACATTTTGTAGTCGTACCGAGCTAGCCGCGCAAAGGAGACGCTGGCGAAATTTTTCGAAAATTTAGAGAGTTAGAAATTTTTGAGAAATTTTGGATAATTTAAAATTTGAATTTAAATCTAAATTTGAATTGTGAAGTAAATAAAGTTGTTTGGAAACTATGGTTAATGTAACAACCCTAGATTTTTCATATAATTTAAAATTTTATTTTATTTTATTTTGAAATTATTTTTAAGCTTGTTTCATTTCAAACATTTCATTTTTAAATATAAATGTTGATTATTATGTGAGTTATAGTTTCAAACTGATATAAATTGAATATTTTACTGAAAAGTGAAATTCTAGTCAAACTGTTCAATCTTGACTTTTAAACTTCAAATTTAAATTATATAAAATCTAAAATTTTATCTTTTATTATGAAAATAGATGTAATAACTTGAACACTGTTTTTTGTTTCGTTGAAAACGGAGTTAAACTGTGAAAGTTATGTATATTTCAATATTGAGTGCAATTTGTTTTATTCTGCAATTTTGTTATTTTAAATTTATATAAATTAAATTTTCTTTGTCGTATTCTATTTTAATATGTGTTAATATGTTATTTTATGTATATTTTTATCTTTTAATAATTTTAAAGTGATAATATAATTTGTCCAAAGTTTACTTGAATTTATTTCAATTTATAATGCCTAGTTTCCATTTTTCTGCTATTTTCTTCATTAAAATTATATTTAATTAAAATTTATTTATTTATTTTGTGAATTAATTTTTATTTTGTATTCTTATCTTTATTTATAAATACTTTTCAAGTACGTAAAATTTTTCCAAAGTTCATTGCATTTATTTTCAAATTTTCTAGACTAGTTTGCAATTTTGTGCTATTTTCTTATTTTAACCTTATATAATTAATAAATATTTATATATATTTTATATTTTGTTATATTTTCGAATTTTTGACTGAATGTATTATTATTTGCAGTAATATAAACTTATATAAATAAATTAAAAGAAATTTGAAAGGTTATGACTTTTGATTTGCCTAAGGCCTTTTATCTTCCAACCTTTCACATTTGTAACTTATCTTTTCATCAATTAGCCTTTACTATCCACATCTTTCAGTTGCATACTCTATTTTCTATTCACGTACATTCATTTTCATTTCTGAAACAAAAGAATTTCGGCCATGGCTATTGAGGAAAGTTTGGGTAATGATTTTTAACCTTTTCTTATTCTTTTTCTACGTGTTTACATTGATTTTTGCACTTGCTCTCTTCTTCTAGGCTTGGCTCCTCCTCCTCTAGCTCTGACCCGACTTCCACCACCACTTTTGTCTGACCATCACACAGCCTAACACCTCCCCTCCTCAGGCCAAGCCAAGCCATGGTGAAGATCATCACAAAAATCCACCTAAACTAGCACTAACCATCACATGTGCCAAACCTAGTCTAGAATTGCCATCTCCCTCTTCTTCCACCTTTTGCCACCACTTCCTCCACCACCACCACCTCTGACCTGACCTCCACCCTCTGCCACATCAACCACCACCACCTGAACACCAGGCCAAGCCCACATAGCCTCTGGCCGAACCCTATTGTGGCATAGAGGTGTTGTAATTTGCCCTGTATATGTTGCCTTGTAGTTGAATTGATGCACCTATATTCATCACCTTCAAGTCTATGTTTGGCCAACCCTTACCAACCCAAATCCAGATCCAAACCCACTCCTTAGCCATGCATTTCATATCTGGACCTGAAGCATAGATGGTAGAAAGCATGTGCAATCACTATGGCTTTGGTTCATGCATTCATTTCTAACATTGTTTTATTGAATTTTGGGTTAAAAACTCATGTTGTCTATATTTGTTTTGTTTGAATGTGACAAGGAAATTAATCTTTGGCTCTCCCATCTCAAATCATATTCGTGTTGTCGTGCTTTCGTGCCTCTGAAAATCTTTGTTGTGTGTTTGTGGTCGTCATCTCCAGCTTAAACAAGTGAGTAATTCTCACCAGACGATGTATACTTATATAACTAGTAAACTGACACCATTTGAATCTGTAAAATTATATCACCTTGTTATAGCTGTTATATTATGATCATATAATGCTCACCCCTGTTATTACACCTGTTATATCATCAGTTACTTTTATATGATGCTATTCTGTTCATTTATATATGTTTATCACACTTCAAGTTCCCTGTTAGTATAGAAATAACTATGGGTTGAAATGATACATACCCGAACGGACTTTAGAATAAGGAAAAATCGTTATGGGCTGAAATGATAGGCCTGAATGGTTTTTATTTATTTATTTATTTATATTACTTGGGATTGCGGGTTTGAAATGATAAAACCCGATTTTTCTTGTAAACTGCGGATTGAAATGATACATATCCGTATCACTTGACCTAGGCTAGAAATTTATATACAGACCCATGGTTTATATATTTTTCTAAAAAATTTTAAAATATTTTAGAAATGTAAATATTATGATATTTTGATTTAAACTTTATTAAAATGATTTCTATAAATATAGTGATTTTCTACAAATTAAATAAGTGAATTAAGTAGATGGTGAAGTAGAATTTGAAATATAAGTCAATTTTGGAATTTATGGTTTTGTTTATAAATGGAATTTATGTAAAGTAAGAATATATGACAAAGTTGATTTAAAGGATGAATTTAATAATCTTTATTAAGTAATAATAATTTTTAAAAGTGTTAATGATTTTGTATAAATTAAAATATGAAATAAATGAATATTTAAGCTGAATTTGGAAATATAACTTAAATTGAATTTTGTGGAATTTGTTTAAAAGTAAAATTTTAATTTAGTAAAATAAATGGAAATAAGTTATATTTTGGAAATTTAAACTTAGTTGTTAAGTTAAGAATGTAATTAAAGAAATGAAAACTTAATTGTTATTTAATTTGATTTTGTATGGAAATTTGACTTTATAAATCATAGAAATAAAGGTATTTAAATGATTATTTTAAATGTGAAAACATATGATTTTATAAGTTAAAATGATTTATATTAAAAGTTAACTATGTGTGAAATTGTAATTAAAACTCTGAATTTGATTTGACAGCATTTTTGAAATATAATGTAAAGATATTACAGCATTGGTAAATGCTGTAGTTGTTTTAAATGAACCATGTAGCAAATTTGAACTAAGGGTTATTATAGCACTTTGTTAATGCTATAGTTGTAAAATTTAACTAAAATTTTAGTTGAAACTAAATTAAGATATTACAGCATTTTAAATGCCGTCTTTTGGTTAATGAACTGTTTTTAAACACAACATTTCGTAGCATTTTCTAAGTGCTGCGAAAGTTGAATTTTCTTTGTTTATTAAATTCAAATGAATAAATGATCTTTGAAAAAGATAAAATTTTGGAAATTAAATATTTAATTATTAAATATAATGAATTGACTTTAAATGATTTAAATGGAATAGTTGATTTGGGAAATACAACTATTTTGAAATGTGATTAAATGGTATTTAAATTTAAATTAAATAAATGATATTAAATTTTGGAATGAATAATTGAAGTTTATATTAGTATGAAAAATATTTGGTTTACTTGTAATTTGAATCTATTTAAAAGATATTGGACTTATGAAATATATGATAATAAAGCTTTGGAATTTATTTTATAATTTGAATAGTTATTTGTGGATTAAATCTATATTTGAAATTTATAAGATTTGAAATGGTCTATGGAAATTTAATTGAAATAAATGATTGAATTGAATTCAAACTTTGGAAATTTTAATACTTGATTTGAAAGTATAATAACTACACTTTTAAATGGTTTAAATGAATTATTTTGATTGAAATATAAACTATTTAAATGGGTGACTTGAAATGATAATAAATGAATGATATCTTTAAATTTAAAAAGTATTTAAGGTTGAATATTTAGATTTGAACTCAAATGATATTTTGGTATATTAAAATGATTTGAAATGAAGTTTTGGAAAGATATGATATTTTGATATATTAAAATGATTTGAAATGAAGTTTTGGAAAGATATGATATTTTGATATATTAAAATGATTTGAAATGAAGTTTTGAAATGATATGATATTTTAAATATATTGAAATGGTTTGGAATTGATTTAATCTTTATTTTGATAAATATATGGATTTGAAATGATATTCTATTTTGAAGTATAAACTGTTTTAAATTATAACCAAGGGTTATAATAACGATTGGTTGCCAAAGAGACCGAGATCGGATATGGACATACTCTCTGTCGATACCGAAAAGCACTTTAACAACTGTGTACGCGGTGGAGTTTCCAGAATGAAGTAGGATGGTGACGAAGATCCTAAGGTATATACGTGGACCCAACTCCCGTGAGTTGGCATAAGGTGGATAAAACAGGAGCGATCTCGGACCAGTGAGGTAGCACCTCTTATCGGACACACTTCTTCGATACCATTCTATTACTTGTGATTGATTTGGTGCGCACCCTTGATTTGGGAGTGTTGTTCGAGGTGGAGTGGTAGTGGCTGCTATGCGTTTCCATCAATCCGTGTGCGTAATTGGTATATCTACCCTGCCATTGCCTTGTGTGCCGTGTCACCTACCATATCGAGCTTTACTTCGAGTTTCTATTTGTGTCGCACCTATGGAGTATCTTCTCGTAGCCTCTCGGGGTATGCAGGTACTGTGTAGACTATTGGCATATTACGTGTTAAGGTGGAAAATGTAAAGCCTCAACGCTATTTAAAAGTATGTTTATTTTATGATTAGACATTATTATAATAGCGCATATTTCTACATAGTAGATAGTTTAACGGATCCTTAAAGAATGGGCGATCCCAAGCATTCTTTAAGTTACTTGTACCTTTATTACAGTTCACTTGAGTTGGTTTACATTATATAAGTATAAATTGTCCTGACTCGAGTGTTTTGTGTTTTGCTTTACGCTCGGGTAAGCCTGAGTTATTCACAGATTTGGATTTCCACTCTCTTGGAGATTTGAATCGCTGGGGATTATCTGCTTGTCTTATCCTATCTATTTCAGTTTCGTTGTTCTACTCAGCTTGTACTTGGTTATTTTATTGAGACTTCTGTTGTACTCTATTTCTTCTGTTATATCTTATGTAACTCTGATATATTTATATATTAGCTTCATGAACTACTATTTCTTTTACTTCCGCTGCATTAATTTACTCTGTGTCTATGATCAGTGATTATATTTATTTAGTGTATATTCTGAGATTTGCCAAATTTTATTTACAACGCGGTATTTTGAGCAATTCAAGTCCGACATGTGCAGATGCGAATGGTTGAAAATATCGGATCGTTACAGTTGGTATCAGAGCTTTGGCTTTGAGGCTAAACTTAGAATGTATAGTAAATTTAGTTACAGAATCACTTTCATTCGAGCTTGAATCTCTTCATTTTTATTTGATTTCCTTTGAATTTTGGAACATTCCCTGCGGTTCCAAAATCCATTCTTGTCCCTCACTATTCATATTCTTTTGATTCTGGAGTATTCCATAACTCCACTTCGAATGATCTTTATAGTGAATTGGCGGTCTCGCCAATATTCTAATTTTCTTGTAAAGGGGGAAACTCCTTTACAAATTAGCATCGATTCACTAGAGATTTATATCTATCCTTGGTTTAGATGCTAATATCTTTTATTACTCCAAACTCTATCTCTTGAGATCGAATGTAGATTTACCCTAGAAAAATCCACGTTGATCTTATTCACTAAGTCACGGTTGACCCGTTGAGGTTGCCCGCGATTTATTTAAGCTTATCCATCTTCATATTTTGTCAATTAATCATCTTGTCTTTTGTGTCCAACCTATCTTCATAACATTTTTAAAATTGTACTTGTAAATCTATGTTTTGTTTTATATATTGTGTTGTTTGAGTTGCTGATGTTGATTTGGGTTTCCGATCGATTCGTCTGATCAACGCTATCGATAGGATTTCTAAAACACTTTGACAGAACAAACTGACACAATATTATTTTAAAATTGCTAATGAAATAAATTTTATATATCTAAGCAAATTTATGGAACTTAATAAATTGATTTAAATTTATTATTTAAAATGATAATACTTGATTTATCATTCTATGAATGAATTTATAAATAGTTGTTTATAAATTGATTTGGGAACTGAAATGAATTTAAATCAAGAATTTGAGAATTTAATTTTTGATGGTTTCGAACTTTGTGTAAAGCTTTAAAAGGATATATTATTTAAAGTATTTTTGAATAGAAATTTGTTTCCAAAGAATTTTAAAGTTTAAAATCAGTGCTCTTCTCTTTGTCGCTGGAAAATAATTTCGGTGATGACTGCAGCATCATCGACATTCATTTTCGAGTTTTGAAGTGAAGAGACCATCCTGTAGTCTTGCTACAGCTTTGTTTTGGGAAAAAATTTAATTGATTTGAATTTCTAAAATATGATTTGATTTATTATATATATATATATATATATATATGACTTAAATTTGATTTGACAAATTATGTACATACATTTATTTATCTCTAAATGGTTTGAAAGGAATCGGAAATTTTATTCTTAAATTCTATCTTAAATAATAACTTCAAGTAAAAAAAAACCAAAATATTGAATAAATATTCAAGCTTGAAATGATTGAATTAGAATGTTTATACTGTATATTAATTTTAGAAAGTTTTATTTGTATAATTCTCAATTGCATTCCATTATAACTTACCTTAAATTTTAGAAGTTAACAATGTAATTGGATAATATACAATATAAAAAGATCTTTATAAATAAAATTTGAGTAGTTATAATAAATATTATACACTTAAATTTTAGTTATAAAAAGATTAACAGAGGTAAATAGACTAAAAGGTTAATTGAATAATCTACAATATAAATGATGTTAAAGGAATTAGAAATAAATTAAAACAGTTATAATAAGTGTAAGTATATTTAACATAGGTGATAAAATAGATTGAGAGGGATAAATTTAATTTTAATTAGGAATAAAGAGGAATTAAATTTATTAAGTACATTATGAGTATAATAAATGATTTTGCAAATCCATGATTTTTAAAATTGTTAGTTTAAGAAAATTGGATGATAAGATAATGAAATTAGAGATAGTTAAGGTGTATTTAACTTGTGTAAAATTAATTATCAATTTAAGCTGAAACCATGGAAATTTCAAACCTATTATCTTATTTTGTTTTTCAAACTTATTATCTTATTTTGTTTTCAAACTGTCTCTTAGTTGTCCTTATTTTTCCTTATCGTGCTACAGACTGGTATAGGTATCTATCTATAATCTTTCTGTTTAGAAATCTTTCTATAGTCTTTAATAATCTTTGGTACTTATTTTAATCTGAGCATTTGCTTGCCATCCACCTTGTTAAACTTACCTATAATAATAGGTTTCAGGTAAAATTTCAATCTCCTAGTCATCTTGTCTTAATCCTATTTCAATCTATCTTTTTCTGTGCTTTCCCGTACCTCATTCCTTTTCGGGGACGAAAAGTTTTGAGTGGGGGAGAGTGTAACAACCCTAGATTTTTCATATAATTTAAAATTTGATTTTGAAATTATTTTTAAGCTTGTTTCATTTCAAACATTTCATTTTTAAATATAAATGTTTATTATTATGTGAGTTATAGTTTCAAACTGATATAAATTGAATATTTTACTGAAAAGTGAAATTCTAGTCAAACTGTTCAATCTTGACTTTTAAACTTCAAATTTAAATTATATAAAATCTTAAATTTTATCTTTTATTATGAAAATAGATGTAATAACTTGAACACTATTTTTTTTTCATTGAAAACGGAGTTAAACTGTGAAAGTTATGTATATTTCAATATTGAGTGCAATTTGTTTTATTCTGCAATTTTGTTATTTTAAATTTGTATAAATTAAATTTTCTTTGTCGTATTCTATTTTAATATGTGTTAATATGTTATTTTATGTATATTTTTATCTTTTAATAATTTTAAAGTGATAATATAATTTGTCCAAAGTTTACTTGAATTTATTTCAATTTATAATGCCTAGTTTCCATTTTTCTGCTATTTTCTTCATTAAAATTATATTTAATTAAAATTTATTTATTTATTTTGTGAATTCATTTTTATTTTGTGTTCTTATATTTATTTATAAATACTTTTCAAGTACATAAAAATTTGCCAAAGTTCATTGCATTTATTTTCAAATTTTCTAGACTAGTTTGCAATTTTGTGCTATTTTCTTATTTTAACCTTATATAATTAATAAATATTTATATATATTTTATATTTTGTTATATTTTCGAATTTGTGACTGAATGTATTATTATTTTCAGTAATATAAACTTATATAAAGAAATTTGAAAGGTTATGACTTTTGATTTGCCTAAGGCCTTTTATCTTCCAACCTTTCACATTTGTAACTTATCTTTTCATCAATTAGGCTTTACTATCCACATCTTTCAGCTGCATACTCTATTTTCTATTCACGTACATTCATTTTCATTTCTGAAACAAAAGAATTTCGGCCATGGCTATTGAGGAAAGTTTGGGTAATGATTTTTAACTTTTTCTTATTCTTTTTCTATGTGTTTACATTGATTTTTGCACTTGCTCTCTTCTTCTAGGCTTGGCTCCTCCTCCTCCAGCTCTGACCCGACCTCCACCACCACTTTTCTCTGACCATACACAGCCTAACACCTCCCCTCCTCAGGCCAAGCCAAGCCATGGTGAAGATCATCACAAAAATCCACCTAAACTAGCACTAACCATCACATGTGCCAAACCTAGTCTAGAATTGCCATCTCCCTCTTCTTCCACCTTTTGCCACCACTTCCTCCACCACCACCACCTCTGACCTGACCTCCACCCTCTGCCACATCAACCACCACCACCTAAACCCCAGGCCAAGCCCACATAGCCTCTGGCCGAACCCTATTGTGGCCTAGAGGTGTTGCAATTTGCCTTGTATATGTTGCCTTGTAGTTGAATTGATGCACCTATATTCATCACCTTCAAGTCCATGTTTGGCCAACCCTTACCAACCCAAAACCAAATCCAAACCCACTCCTTAGACATGCATTTCAGATTTGGAGCGGAAGCATAGATGGTAGAAAGCATGTGCAATCACTTTGGCTTTGGTTCATGCATTCATTTCTAACATTGTTTTATTGAATTTTGGGTTGAAAACTCATGTTGTCTATATTTGTTTTATTTGAATGTGACAAGGAAATTAATCTTTGGCTCTCCCATCTCAAATCATATTCGTGTTGTCGTGCTTTCGTGCCAATTGAAATCTTTGTTGTGTGTTTGTGGTCGTCATCTCCAGCTTAAACAAGTGAGTAATTCTCACCAGACGATGTGTACTTATATAACTAGTAAACTGACACCATTTGAATCTGTAAAATTATATCACCTTGTTATAGCTGTTATATTATGATCATATAATGCTCACCCCTGTTATTACACCTGTTATATCATCAGTTACTTTTATATGATGCTATTCTGTTCATTTATATATGTTTATCACACTTCAAGTTCCCTGTTAGTATAGAAATCACTATGGGTTGAAATGATACATACCCGAACGGACTTTAGAATAAGGAAAAATCGTTATGGGCTGAAATGATAGGCCTGAATGGTTTTTATTTATTTATTTATTTATTTATATTACTTGGGATTGCGGGTTTGAAATGATAAAACCCGTTTTTTCTTGTAAACTGTGGATTGAAATGATACATATCCGTATCACTTGACCTAGGCTAGAAATTTATATACAGACCCATGGTTTATATATTTTTCTAAAAAATTTTAAAATATTTTAGAAATTTAAATATTATGATATTTTGATTTAAACTTTATTAAAATGATTTCTATAAATATTGTGATTTTCTACAAATTAAATAAGTGAATTAAGTAGATGGTGAAGTAGAATTTGAAATATAAGTAAATTTTGGAATTTATGGTTTTGTTTATAAATGGAATTTATGTAAAGTAAGAATATATGACAAAGTTGATTTAAAGGATGAATTTAATGATCTTTATTAAGTAATAATAATTTTTAAAAGTGTTAATGATTTTGTATAAATTAAAATATGAAATAAATGAATATTTAAGTAGAATTTGGAAATATAACTTAAATTGAATTTTGTGGAATTTGTTTAAAAGTGAAATTTTAATTTAGTAAAATAAATGGAAATAAGTTATATTTTGGAAATTTAAACTTAGTTGTTAAGTTAAGAATGTAATTAAAGAAATGAAAATTTAATTGTTATTTAATTTGATTTTGTATGGAAATTTGACTTTATAAATCATAGAAATAAAGGTATTTAAATGATTGTTTTAAATGTGAAAAAATATGATTTTATAAGTTAAAATGATTTATATTAAAAGTTAATTATGTGTGAAATTGTAATTAAAACTCTGAATTTGATTTGACAGCATTTTTGAAATATAATGTAAAGATATTACAGCATTGGTAAATGCTGTAGTTGTTTTAAATGAACTATGTAGCAAATTTGAACTAAGGGTTATTATAGCACTTTGTTAATGCTATAGTTGTAAAATTTAACTAAAATTTTAGTTGAAACTAAATTAAGATATTACAGCATTTTAAATGCCGTCTTTTGGTTAATGAGCTGTTTTTAAACATAACATTTCGTAGCATTTTCTAAGTGCTGTGAAAGTTGAATTTTCTTTGTTTATTAAATTCAAATGAATAAATGATCTTTGAAAAAGATAAAATTTTGGAAATTAAATATTTAATTATTAAATATAATGAATTGACTTTAAATGATTTAAATGTAATAGTTGATTTGGGAAATACAACTATTTTGAAATGTGATTAAATGGTATTTAAATTTAAATTAAATAAATGATATTAAATCTTGGAATGAATAATTGAAGTTTATATTAGTATGAAAAATATTTGGTTTACTTGTAATTTGAATCTATTTAAAAGATATTGGACTTATGAAATATAGGATAATAAAGCTTTGGAATTTATTTTATAATTTGAATAGTTATTTGTGGATTAAATCTATATTTGAAATTTATAAGATTTGAAATGGTCTATGGAAATTTAATTGAAATAAATGATTGAATTGAATTCAAACTTAGGAAATTTTAATACTTGATTTGAAAGTATAATAACTACACTTTTAAATGGTTTAAATGAATTATTTTGATTGAAATATAAACTATTAAAAGGGTGACTTGAAATGATAATAAATGAATGATATCTTTAAATTTAAAAAGTATTTAAGGTTGAATATTTAGATTTGAACTCAAATGATATTTTGGTATATTAAAATGATTTGAAATGAAGTTTTGGAAAGATATGATATTTTGATATATTAAAATGATTTGACATGAAATTTTGGAAAGATATGATATTTTGATATATTAAAATGATTTGAAATGAAGTTTTGAAATGATATGATATTTTAAATATATTGAAATGGTTTGGAATTGATTTAATCTTTATTTTGATAAAGATTGGGATTTGAAATGATATTCTATTTTGAAGTATAAACTGTTTTAAATTATAACCACGGGTTATAATAACGATTGTTTGTTAAAGAGACCGGGATCGGATATGGACATACTCTCTGTCGATACCGAAAACCACTTTAACAACTGTATACGCGGTGGAGTTTCCAGAATGAAGTAGGATGGTGACGACGATCCTAAGGTATATACGTGGACCCAACTCCCGTGAGTTGGCATAAGGTGGCTAAAACAGGAGCGATCTCGGACCAGTGAGGTAGCACCTCTTATCGGACACACTTCTTCGATACCATTCTATTACTTGTGATTGATTTGGTGCGCACCCTTGATTTGGGAGTGTTGTTTGAGGTGGAGCGGTAGTGGCTGCTATGCGTTTCCATCAGTCCGTGTGCGTAATTAGTATATCTACCCTGGCATTGCCTTGTGTTCCGTGTCACCTACCATATCGAGCTTTACTACGAGTTTCTATTTGTGTCGTACCTATGGAGTATCTTCTCATAGCCTCTCGGGGTATGCAGGTACTGTGTAGACTATTGGCATATTACGTGTTAAGGTGGAAAATGTAAAGCCTTAACGCTATTTAAAAGTATGTTTATTTTATGATTAGACATTATTATAATAGCGCATATTACTACATAGTAGATAGTTTAACGGATCCTTAAAGAATGGGCGATCCCAAGCATTCTTTAAGTTACTTGTACCTTTATTACAGTTCACTTGAGTTGGTTTACATTATATAAGTATATATTGTCCTGACTCGAGTGTTTTGTGTTTTGCTTTACGCTCGGGTCAGCCTGAGTTATTCACAGATTTGGATTTCCACTCTCTTGGAGATTAGAATCGCTGGAGATTATCTGCTTGTCTTGTCCTATTTATTTCAGTTCTGTTGTTCTACTCAGCTTGTACTTGGTTATTTTATTGAGACTTCTTTTGTACTCTATTTCTTCTGTTATATCTTATGTAACTCTGATATATTTATATAGTAGCTTCATGAACTACTATTTCTTTTACTTCCGCTGCATTAATTTACTCTGTGTCTGTGATCTGTGATTATATTTATTTAGTGTATATTCTGAGATTTGCCAAATTTTATTTACAACGCGGTATTTTGAGCAATTCAAGTCCGACATGTGCGGATGCGAATGGTTGAAAATATCATGTCGTTACATTTGGTATCAGAGCTTTGGCTTTGAGGCAAAACTTAGAATGTATAGTAAATTTAGTTACAGAATCACTTTCATTCGAGCTTGAATCTCTTCATTTTTATTTGATTTCCTTTGAATTTTGGAACATTCCCTACGGTTCCAAAATCCATTCTTGTCCCTCACTATTCATCTTCTTTTGATTCTGGAGTATTCTGTAACTCCACTTCAAATGATCTTTATAGTGAATTGGCGGTCTCGCCAATATTCTAATTTTCTTGTAAAGGGGGAAACTCCTTTACAAATTAGCATCGATTCACCAGAGATTTATATCTATCCTTGGTTTAGACGCTAATATCTTTTATTACTCCAAACTCTATCTCTTGAGATCGAATGTAGATTTACCCTAGAAAAATCCACATTGATCTTATTCACTAAGTCACGGTTGACCCGTTGAGGTTGCCCACGATTTATTTAAGCTTATCCATCTTCATATTTTGTCAATTAATCATCTTGTCTTTTGTGTCCAACCTATCTTCATAACATTTTTAAAATTGTACTTGTAAATCTATGTATTGTTTGAGTTGCTGATGTTGATTTGGGTTTCCGATCGATTCGTTTGATCAACGCTATCGATAGGATTTCTAAAACACTTTGACAGAACAAACTGACACAATATTATTTTAAAATTGCTATTGAAATAAATTTTATATTTCTAAGCAAATTTATGGAACTTAATAAATTGATTTAAATTGATTATTTAAAATGATAATACTTGATTTATCATTCTATGAATGAATTTATAAATAGTTGTTTATAAATTGATTTGGGAACTGAAATGAATTTAAATCAAGAATTTGAGAATTTAATTCTGATGGTTTCGAACTTTGTGTAAAGCTTTAAAAGGATATATTATTTAAAGTATTTTTGAATAAAAATTTGTTTCCAAAGAATTTTAAAGTTTAAAAATCAGTGCTCTTCTCTTCGTCGCTGGAAAATAATTTCGGTGATGACATTATGAACGCCTAGCGGTACGCCTCAATAGGAGGTCGAGATTTTTGGCTTCGTTTTCGAGTCGATTCGAATTTAAAATTTAAATAATATAATTATGTTTATCTCCAGTCAAAAATATATCATATCAGCCGTTCTTCCTTCAAATCACTGATTCCTGTTCACGTGCTTCCTCTTTTCTTTTCAAAGCACACGTCTTCTTCTGTCTTCGTTCAAGAAAAAAAAATCAAAGGGGCCGAATAAAAATCAAAATTTTAATGGCCGCGAATTCTTCCTCCTTATCTACAGATTCAAAACCTTTTCGTTCCTCTTCAAAAAAAATCTAATCTCGAGCCTCTTCTAAAAAAATATATAATAATAATAATACATGAAGCAACGGAAATCGACTCGATTTCGTATTGAAATCGCAAGGCAAGATCGACATTTGGGTTTTGGCCGCGGGTTCGAGTGAGGCAACGCGAGAAAGGCGTTCGCGAGTTCAAAAATTTGGCGACAAGGTCGCAATGGGCGCTAGGGCACGGCATGGGTTCGTAGTGGGAATCTCGAGCCGACTTTGTCGAATTTGTCTCATGTCGCAGTGGTCGATCGACTGGGAGGCTCGACAACCTCAATCTGGAGGTGGCGCAAGCTCGCGCGTGTGGTGGAAGTCGCGTTAGGGGGGTAGTGAATCAAGGCAGTGAAGGTATTATTGTATTTTTAAATTTATAAATATATGAGTATATACATGCAGAGAAAAATATTTGCAGTAAGAGATTTAAGACAATCCTGTTTTAATTTAAAAGGTGTATATATACATTTGTATGTACAGTAAAAAATAATTTGATTTACAGAAAATTATTCAGGAGACAAATTTGTTTAATTTATTTTAGTCACTAGAATATAGTGTACAAAAAGATTTAAAAAAAAAAATAGTTTAAATTAAATAAATCTACTAAATGGAATCGATTTATTTTGTATATTAATCAACTATATAAAATTGTTTATACAAGGTTCGAAACCGTGAAGAAATGGTCAAAATGGAAAATGGACTGCAAATTAAAAGCAATGGTGAGATCCTCTCACTCAAATTAAAATAATTGAAATTTCAATTACTGATTGATTGTTGGATAATAGTATATATGATAGTAGTATATATATATATATATATATATATATATATTTGGAGTTGATTTCTCGCATTATATAGCGGATGAGACCCTATGCGCCGCACAATAGTGGATGATATTTTATAAATCCCATATACCGCGATATTTCCACCTCGAAGTGGAATGGGTATTTAATAGTTGTGCTAGCATCTGTGGATGCAGGGAAACAGGTTGGAGGGATCCAACTGGATCCCTCAAATTGTATGAATTTGTTTCATATGTTGTATGAATTTGTTTCATATGTTGTGTGATGAATTATTGATAATATGTGAATGATTATATTGACGATTGAATTTGTTGAAGGCTATAATTTAGCCGAATGTATTTTTGGTATCGTTGGATACCAGAAATAAATAAAACTGGATTTTTGAAATTAAAGTAGGAAATTTTAAGTAAATTTCTTTTGAAAGAGTTGGGTGAATTTAAAAGAAGGAAATTAAAAGCATAAAGTTGATTTTTGAAATCTTATCGAATTATTTCCAAAATATGGGAAAAGATATTAATAAATGGGTTTTGAATAATATTGTTTAAAGTTGAAGAATTTATTGAAAATGGAATTTTAAATAATTTGGAAAGAATAAAGGGATTTATTTAAAAGGTGATAAATTTGTTTGATAATTGATTTGGTATTTGAAAATAAATCTTTGGGAAATTAATAAGATAATTGATTTGGTGTTTGAATGAAAATTTATTTTGTGCTGAAATAAACTTAGAAATCAATTAATAAATGTTTTGTTATTTGAAATAAACTTGGAAATCAATTTGTAATTAGTTTAAATATTGAAATAAATTTGGAAATAAATTTGGAATTTGATTTGGGGTTTGATATGAAATTGAGAAATCAATTTTGAATTTGATTTGGTGTTTGAAAGTGAACATTTGGGAATTTAAATTCACAGTGGGAATTTATAAAGAAAAAGGAAATAAACGATATCGGGAATTTTATTCCGCGAGTGAAAATATGATTTGAAATTTGTTTTCAAAGTGATGAAGTGTGGATAAGTGATTTGAAATTGGTTTTCAAAGTGATGAAGTGTGGAAAATATATATCTTGCAAAGATATTTTGAAATTTAATAATTTGGGAAAATTATTTAGATTGGGTGATTATTGTGAATATTGTTTGATAGTAAAATATCCAACTATCAGAATAAACAATCTGGGGAAATTATTAAGGCTTGTTGATTGTTGTGAATGTTGTTTGATAGTTAAATAACCGACTATCAATATTTGCCTTTGAAATGGCATTTGAATTTGTTTTTAAATACAAGCGATCATTATTCGGTTTAGCTGAAAGAGGACTTTGTGTCATATAACCCATTCTGAATAATGATACGACGTAAATTGATAGCATTTGAAGACCGGTGTGAAGACCGGGTGTTTGCGAAAACGATAGGATAACCTATCAAATGTCTCTGCACTGAGTTGCTCCGATATAGAGATCTCCATATGTGATGGGGAGTCTGATCGGGATTGTGGATACCCGGATTTTCAAGGGCTTCTTTGGAAGTGCCTTCGGTTTTGTTCGAACCCAGAATAGACTTGTGTGGTTATATGTCTGACATTACACTTTGAGATATAAAGCTGATTTCTTTCAAATACATTTCTATTTGGTGGCGGAGAATTTATTCTCTTAGCTTAACACCCTTCTCTGAGACGTACGAGCTCAGAGGTTATGTAGTTGAAGGTTATCAGTGATATACTCCCAATTTGGTAGTGTGGCATGCTAAGTGTTGCTGTGTGTTGCTGATCATTTGTTGATCATTTGTTGATCAAAGCATGGCTTTCGTGTAAAGCGTAGCTTTGTGGACGAGACCTCATCGGACCTCACACCCCGGAAATGGTCAAAACAGGAAAATGCGGCAAGGTTATGAGGGTCGCTCCCTTTAGGGTATGTCATTTCCTTCTGGAAAAAGGTGGTATCATGGTATAGAGCCCAGATGCTTTACCTGTGTGGTTGCATCAATCTTATTTACTGTGTGATTGTTGCTTTGTGATCGAGGGCCCTCGGATAAAGGTCGCAAACGACCGGGGGGTGGCATACTCGTGTAGTAGTTACCTAGTAAGAGGTAACCCAACCTTGTGTTGGCAGAGAGCTAGTTAGTTCCCGGGTCGTCCCTCCAGAGGCGTTCCCATGTGGCATAGGAAGTTCCTTAGCCTGACCATTTGTTGGAAAATCCAAAGAAACAATACGAACCTTGTACATTTTAGTTGTATAACATGCTATGGAATGTGGCGGTAACCTGTTATTGAACATAGTAGCTATAGTAGGCATAAAATAATGGTTGTATGCTAGCTAAGATTAATATTATACTTTCGAAATGGTTTCCACACTAGGCACTAATGATAAAAAAAGATTTTTCGTATCAAGCATGTTTGACTATCATAAGGAGAAATCTCCTCCAATTCTGCGTTTGCATTGTGTGTGTGGCGGGAGGCCTTATGGTAGTTTCATTTTCCAAAAGCATTGCAAATTCTTTTATTTTCTTTGTGAAAATAACTGTTTTTAAGATCTCACACCAGTCCCACGACCGACCTGGAGTTTATTGTTCCCTTTCTAAACTCTAGGTGCCCATAATTTTCCACACGGGCAGCCTAGAGTTAGGTTATCAGGTCATTATGGAATTCAGAAGTTGCTGTGGAGATCTGGAGGCGAGCTGGATGGCGAGACGTATCACTTATACTAGTATTATTCCGCTGTGTATTCTGTATGTGGACAAGTTTATATAATTGTCCAGTGATGTGTGTATTGTTGTAAACTCTGATGATGTATTGTATAAACCGATATAGTTCATTGTTTAAAGATTATTCATTCATCTATTATATATTGTTCCGCTACGAATGTGAGATTCTGATATTGTTTCTGTTTCTTTTTCTTCTGTCTTCTTCTACCTCTTCTTTTTAACCCTAATGATTCAGTTTTCCGGCATTTGATTGCGCGGCATTTGATACAGTGGACATATTAATGTCGACTTTCGAGCGTCGAAAGGTCGTTATCGTTACATTAAATTTGAATTTGAACTTTCACAAAGGAAGTCAAGGGAAAAATTACGTGGAAATTAAGTAGTTGTTCGATGACAATAGATCTACATCAATAGCTTTGTCAATTTAAATGTCAAAAAGTCTATGTTATAACACATTGGTTAGCAGCATGACTATAACTAAAGTCGAAGTGATGAAGATTATCGACATCAATGAGTGAAGATGGCTTGAGTTGATAATGTGCCTATCAATGATATCGAAATATTTTTAGTATAATACTGCCTTTGCTACTAGAAAATAACCTAAATGATATATGCAAAAAAAACAAACTAAAATAATCAAACCAATTTTAACAAAAGAGTTTCATGGGGAAGCTACATAAAATTTAAATAAAAGAAGACATTTAACTGCAACAAGACAAGGTCAGCAGCTGTGCCAATGTTGTATGTCGCGAAGTTTATATGACAAAGCACTAGTCGCCATTGCAAATAAGGATGTCGACACTAACGAATAACGGTGACATGGGTTAATGATGTGATAATTATTGAAGCTGTCATGAAGATAAATGACTTGTAATATGTTAATCTAATAGCATTATGAGCGACGACATTAATACATCGAGACTGTCAATGTCAAGTTATAAAATCATAAAGTTACATTAAAAGTAAACGACAACGTATGTGATTAAGTGGTGCTGCGTCTAATTGATATACACTTCCTCATAACCATAAGGGGTTGTCACACCTCATTTAAGTTATAACAGCATAAGAGACTTTTAGTATCATGTTGATATCGTAAAGCATTAATCACGATACAGTAAAGGATAAGCTATTCAACATTGATGATTAGAATCAAACTTGGTCGATGACGACTTCATTTAACAATGACACCATGGGAGGTCGAAAGTCAACTCAAAGTAGTTATCATAACTTAACACATTGGCGACATGAGACCCTTACACTAATGGTTTGGTAATTACTGAATTAATCAGTTAGCATCGAATCTAGTAGAAGTGTCATGAATGTTGACGGCAACATAGATCGAGATAAATATAGATCCAAGGTTGATGAGTAACCCGCTTTGTTATGAAACTCTAAGCCTAATCTTTCAAATTAGCATCATTTAACTTAGAATTGATTCAAAAATTAGTAAGGTGATATACAATTTAATGATAATAGACCTATGATCGTAACCCTTATCACCGCATTGATTCGTTCAAAATCGAGAAAACCCCAAATCGAACCCTAAATAGCAATTTCAACACCAAATCATTAGAATCAACCTATTAATAAGATCAGCGAAAGAACAAAAGTCATACCTGAACGAAAAATTAATTGCTTGAGAATTAGAAATGTTTAAATTTATTTAGGAATTTCTGATTTCTTGCTTGAGATTCTCGATTGCAGGTGAAGGAAAAAAGGAGGAGGAACCTGTTATTTATAGAAAGGAATAGATACACGTGAGCCATTGGATTGGTTTTAAATGGACGATTAGATTGATGAGAGAATACCAATAGCCGGGAAAAAGGCGACATCGAGAATGTTGACTTGAAAAGTCAACCATTCCTCTACTTTAGGAGGGCAAATGCTATCCCCATAATTTACTTCGAAGACAAAATTAGGATGCCACTCTTTAAGGTAGAAGTAGTGTCATGCTTTATCCATCTGAGTCAATGCTGCTTGTAATCGAAGACGCACCACTTATGAAGCTGCTTTTCTCTAAGGTCGACTCTCATCCAAATTGCACCACCTCAACGCCGCACGTCATCACCTATGCCCCTTATCGTCGATGCCGCCGGTAATCTATGACCACATTGCTACTCAAGTAGTACCACATATCAACAAAGTTAAGATTGATAATGGGCTTAATCAATGTCACCGCCTATCATCATCAGTTATCGTTGATACAGCACGCTGTCAATATCAATAAGTAATGGTAATGTAGCTTATCAACAATGTCACCAACGATCAGCATAGCATCTCATCTTTCATGTTACACATCTCATCGACAATCGAAAGGACGCCACATGTTCATGCATGCAATGTTGATGAAAAATGCCATCAACGTCCACAGAGGCTATCAACACCACCTATCATCAATAATATACTTCATAAGTGTCGTGCAATTAAAGTCGCTTCTTCTCTAATGTTGACTTTATCCTAAGTTTCCGCTCTCCAATGGTGAGTCTCAAGTACTGTTGTATTAATTGGAGCTGCGCTTCAACAACACTTGGGGAGTATCACTGTATGATGATCGCTGAAGTCAAGCATATTGACACCCAGCGAGTCGAAGCCCAGAACGTCAAAGCCAGCTACTAGGCCGCATTTCTACCCTTATAAATACAGGCATTGGGGCATGTTAGAAGCGGCCGA
Organism: Allium fistulosum; assembly: GCA_030737815.1. Classification (NCBI taxonomy): domain Eukaryota; kingdom Viridiplantae; phylum Streptophyta; class Magnoliopsida; order Asparagales; family Amaryllidaceae; genus Allium; species Allium fistulosum. The sequence goes on from JASFAW010000015.1 coordinate 9,472,522, forward strand.
ACATTCTCGTCTCTACTCTTTCATTTTACACTTTGTGACCATTTGTAACCCTCAATCAATTTGATGATTTAGAGCCTATTGAAGTACTCAAACCTTGTACATATAAGGAATCGAATGTCATATAATTGCATATCATATTTGTAACCCTAAAGTTAGTTTTATTCTTAAGTTTATAGCTAGATAGAGTTAAAGCTTCTGACAATTAATGAAGGATTTGGTTAAACAAAAAGGAAATTGGCCTTATTGTTAAAATGGAATTATAGTTCAATTACATTAAAGTGAATGGTAATTGAAATCTTATCAGGTTAAGCCCAATAAGAAAAGATAAGAAAGAATAACTTTCTTCTCATTTCATTAGTCTGCACGTACACATTCAGTAGACTTGGAAAAATAGAAAACGGAAAACTCTAAGTTTTCACTTTGAAAACATAGTTAAATCTTCCAAAATCAATTATAATAAATTTTCAAAATTCATGTAAATTCAAGGTAACTCCATCTTCTCAATCTCTAGCTTTTAGAACCATCAATTTCTAATTTTGGTTGAGTTTATAATCACTTATGCGTTGTATGTAAAATTCTATTTTAGGATTTTGTTAGTTGAGAAGAAAGCTGCAGTAGTTTTGTGGGTTAGCTAAGGAGCTAAGGAGACAAGGTAAGAATTTCTCTCACAGCTATCTCTAATTTATGAATCGTTTGCTATAGTTAATTAAATTAGAGAATCTATGTTTTCATGTTGTTAATCTTTGTCTGTTTGATTTTACAGTAAAGTTTTAAAGCCCTGAAACCTTGTAGAAATGCAAGTTTTATTATCTGATTTCTTTGCCTGTGATTGCATGCTTGTTATTAGGTGTTGTGTATATGAATTGCATTGAAATAACACACCTGAAAGAGGATAAACACTGCCTGAATCGCTGAAATAAATGCCGAAAACCGAAAATGAAACCTATGCTAGTTCCTGAGATGATGGTTTTGATGACAATAACCTCAGGACTTGTTATAAAATATAAATACTAATATCTTTGTCTAGATATATATGTATATGCGGGATATATATGTGCAGGTACTGAGAATGAAAACTATACAGTATATGGATTCAAGACCGACGAATTCAAGATTGAAGAAATCAAGACTGAAGACTCATGAGTATCAAGAGTTCAAGATATCAAGATAAGTAATAGAGTCTAGATTTATGTTAAAACTTCATAATAACACTAAAATCTTTATTCGGATATTTGTGGAATGGAATTCACCTTCTCTCTTTAATAGTGGGATGGAACCCACGACCTCTTCGGTGGGATGGAACCCATGACCTTCTCTAGTGGAATGGAATCCAAAAAATATTCAAAATAATTTATTTTAACTATTTTTCCAAAAACTATCTTTTAAAAGTCATCTCTATCAATTTAAATATTTTATCCTTAATTCAAAAACTGTTCTTATCATCTTTTAATATTTTTGATCTCAAAATCATCTCTTAATATTTTTGATCTCAAAATCATCTCTTATTTTTTAAACTATCTCTTGATTATAATATTTTAGCTTTAAATCTAAAAAATATATTTTAAAGAAGTCTATACTTAGTTTTTAATATTACTTTTATATTATTGATTATATATTTTAAGTTTACTTTCTAAAACTCTTTTATAAGTTTAAACTATATTCAAAATGGTTTACAAAGTTTAGAAATTGTTTTGACAAGTTTTAGAATAGAAATCATTTTAAAGAAAAATCAATTTTCAAAAATAACATAGGCATGTCGACATCCCTATACCCCCCATGTCGACATGGTAGCCTTAGATTTCAAATTTCAAATTTTCAAAAGAAGTGTCTATTCGTCATAACCTTTCGTGAATGGACATGACCATTGTTCTCCTATATATACTAGTTGTTTTCAACAAATTTTAAGTTAGTTTTTCTTTATTTCTTCACTCCTTCTTCTCCACTCAAATATTCTCTTATATTTCAAATGCTTTAACAAAATTCTGCCGAAATCCTAAATGAATCAAACTCGATCATCACTAGTTTGATTCTCTGCCACTCTCTCTCAAAGATCCCAGTGTTATTTAGAGTTATAGGATCATTTGTAATCAAAGATCGAAGTGTATCGAGTCTCCCTCTATCGAAGTGTGATTGGAAACGGTGTGATTGTGGCCCGTAAATCAATTGGGTGTGATTGTAGCCCGTAAATCAATTGGGTGACCTTGTAGCCAGGTTAAATCAAAAGAGTTTGCCCTGGACTCGGAGACGGGAGGGTGTATCTCATGGCCTTGAAATCGAGGTTGTATTATCGATATTATATTTGAAAAGAAATCTGCATAAGAAATTGTGTGGGACTGGATGTAGGGTAACTCTGAACCAGTATAAAATTCTGGTGTGTTCTTTCCTTTACTGCTTTTATTTACTATTTGCATCTGTGTCTGGTTCTATGATTGTCTCTGTGTTTGTGAATTGCATCTGTTTGTGTTTAATTTGAAAAGATTTCAAAAATTCCATAAAATCCATTAAACACTATTCACCCCTCTCTAGTGTTAATCCATCCTTAAGATCTGCATCTGCATTTCCAACATTTGGTATCAGAGCATTGGTTTTCAAAGTTTTCATAATCTGATTTTTGAAAAGTTTTCAAATGGCTGCCAACACCGGTAATGTCAACATTATCACTAGTTCATTTATAGAGGGTCAGTCTACTGCCAGACCACCACTTTTTAATGGCAGTAACTATGCATATTGGGCATGTAGGATGAAAATATATTTACAATCAATAGGATTAGACACTTGTAATATCACACAAAATGAGTACATTGAACCCACAACTGATTTTGCACAGTGGACTGCTGAGCAAAAGACTGTTGCACAAAACAATTCCAAAGCCATGAATATTCTATTCTGTTCACTTGATAGGAATGAGTTTAATAGAGTGTCTGTCTGTAAGTCTGCATATGAGATCTGGAAAACTTTAGAAGTTACTCATGAAGGAACAAGCAAAGTTAAACAGACCAAAATAACTATCTTGACCAATCGGTTTCAATTATTCAAGATGAATCCAAATGAGTCCATTTCAGATATGTACAGTAGGTTTCAAGACATTATGCACTCACTAATTGCATTAGGAAAGAACTTTCCTGAAGAAGATCAAGTTAGGAAAATTCTGAATTCACTCACTCCGGAATGGGATCAGAAGACTCTAGTAATTGAAGAGGCTAATGATATTAGTACTCTGAAAATTGAAGAATTGATTAGGAATTTGATGTCGTTTGAAGTACAAATGCAGGGGAGAAGATAAAGCAAGGCCTTAGAAAAGAAGTCAATAGCATTCAATGCAATAACAGATGGTTCAGACTCAAACAGTGACGATGATGAAGAAATAGCCTTGATGATAAGGAATTTCAGAAAGTTTCTGAAATACAGAAAGATGAACAATTACAAGAGAAATAATCACAAGAATTATGGAAATAGTAATGAGACTCAAAATAACGTCAGATGCTACAATTGTGATGAGCCAGACCACTTAAAAAGAGATTGTCTGCATCCGTATAAACATAAATTTTCTCCAAGTAATGATTCATCAAAGAAAAGAAAGAGAGCATATACTGCTACACTAGACGATTTAGACTTATCCTCTAGTGATGAAGATCAAGAGACAAAAAATTCAAACATGTGCTTTACAGCTATTAACGAGTCTGATGATCTCGAAAATATGGATCTAAAAATAGGTACGCATTTAAATTATATTGATTGAAATTGCTTGTTTGAATGTTTGGTTGTTTGCATGTTTTGAAATTGCTTGTTGTTTGAACTTAAAATTTTGATTTTCAAAATAATATTATTTTAATATTAAAATATTAATATTAAAGTGTTTTTATATTTAATATTATTTCAGATAAAATATAAATTAGATTATAGGATATATAGGTATAGATATTAAATAAAGTAGTAAAATAAGTCACATGATTTAGGGGACCTATGTCGACATGACCCTATCCCCCATGTCGACATCCCTGCTAGAAATTTGAAGTTTAAATTTGAATTCAAATCTTTGAATTTCCCTCCACCTTTTCACCAATTCCAAAGCTCTGAAAATGTACCTCTTAACCATAGAACATGGCTCTTAGATATCTATTTATCTCCTTAACTTTATCCAATCTTTTCACTTTCATTTCAAAATTCAAACTCACTTTCAAACTCTTAAGCTCTCTACTTTCTTCCAAAATGGCTTCCTCAAGCACTCCATCCACTATAAGACTGTCCAAGGCCACCAAAGAGTTCCTCTACAATGATTCGGAAGCTATCAAAGCTTATATTAGCTATGTAAACTTTGGAAAGGTCCATACGGGAAAATTTGCTACCTTTAGTGATTTTCCTTCATATGAGATCAATGTTCCTTTCGAAAAGAATCAAATTCTTAGCTTAATTGATGATTCTCAAAACGATTTTGTTTGTTATCCGAATCTTGTCAAAATGTTTTATGCAAATTTGAATCGTGGTTTTTATGAAGGAAATGAAGGGGAAGTGTGGAGTAGCGTTAATGGAACGCATATTATCTTAAATAATGAGATTTTGGGTAACATTCTTGGTTGTAAGAGTATGGGAATGGATCTTTCGGATTTTAAAATTGATGAACATGATCGTGAGACATTTCATCACATTTTGAAGGGGATGGTAACTTTGAGTTTATAGACCAAAATTTTCGTCCTAAAGCTAGAATTGTAAACCTTCTTTTGCAACATACCATAACTCCAAGATCGGGAAATTTCAATCACCCGACCTTAAAAGTTTGTAAGACTCTTTTTGCTATTTTTGGGGACTATGGCATTAATTGGGCACAAGTGATTTTGGATGAACTTCTTCCCAAAATTTTACTTTAGGTAGGTGAAAACACTTTATACCATGGAATATACCTCACTCGGATTTTCAACTACTTTGGTATTGATTATAAGAGAGAGGAGTTCATTTCTAGAAAAGTATTTAACCATGCTAACATCTCTCTCATGAGAATTCCACTTGTGTTTCAACCATATGAAACACTTGCCGAAAAGGATGAGAGATTGGCTCATGAAGAGAGGGAAGAAGAAGAGGAGGAGGAGGAAGAAGGGGAGGAGATGGAAATTGAAAAAGCAGGAAAGGAGGAGGAGGAAGAAGGGGAGGAGATGGAAATTGAAAAAGCAGGAAAGGAGGAGGAAGAGACTTCATTGGAAAGCATCGAATACCTATCACTCCTACCAATCCATCCAACAAAATGCTTCTCAAGAACCAAAAGATTATTGTGGAAAACCAAAGGATTCTCAAAAGATCCGTTAGTAAAAAGTTGGACAAGATTTCCACTAAAATGAACAAGTTCTTTGGGAAAGTGGGTCACAAGCTTGGATTATCATCATCTTCATCATCCTCTAACTAATACTAGTTTCATTTCATGTTGTATTAGTTTGTATCTCTCTTTAGTTAATGATTTGTATCATTTTATGTAATGTTAACTAAAATTATCAATGAAAATCCTTTATTTCTGTTTATTAGTTCTAAAATATCTGTGGAATGCTTGTTATTATATTATATAAGTTTTTATATATAGACTTGTACATAATATAAAGAAACAAAGCAATTTGCCAAAATTAACCGGGGCCTGTTGACATCACCCTACCCCCCATGTCGACATGTAACTGCCAAAAACTGTTTTTTGTTTTGAAATTGACATAACTACCTTGTGTCTTTTCATTTCAAACGACTTTCTAACTCTTTAAATACCTGTTTCTTCCAAAAAAATGCGTACTTTCAATTCTCTTTATTTTCCATTGAATTTCTCCATATTTTATCAAAAAATGGCCTCTCCTATTCATAATCTAAGTGAGAATCTTAAAGAAACTCTCAATTCTTTCAAGAACATACTTACTTTTATCCTTCACAATCAATGACACTTAAAATTAAGCCAAATGCAGATGATAAAGGAACAAGAAAGGCATTTCGATGCCATTCGATGGATGATCTTTGCCCTCAACAAAGAAGAACTTGAAGCGAATCCAAAAGGAACTCTGAACAAAGATAATGAAGAATGGGGTGCTATAAAGGAAGATCCTATCTTCGGCAAAGAAGGATGGGTTCAAGTTCCAAGAAATGTTTTATTTGACATATGTTGTTTGATTTACTTTGATTTGGTTTAGATTAGTATGGTTTGGATTGATTTGAATATGGTGTGTAATATATGATTGAACATAGTGTGGTTTGATAAGAACATGATGATGATTAATTATGTTTAAAATTTTCATATCTCTCACATTTACCTTACTATATTTTACTCATATTATTATCTGTCTCATTTACATTCTACTATACTATGTTATTATCATAAATGGTGCTATCGTATAAGATTTAGGGGGATCTATGCAGTTTAGGATTAGTTTTTGTTGATGACAAGGGGGAGAATTATAAAATAGGTTAGATAGGCTTAGATTAAGGGGGAGTTGTTGGAATAAGGGGGAGTCGGAGTAGAATTGAAATTTGTTGGAGTAGATTTTATAAACAAAGGTTGTCATCATAAAAAATAGGGAGATTGTTAGTTCCTGAGATGATGGTTTTGATGACAACAACCTTAGGACATGTTATAAAATATAAATACTAATATCTTTGTCAAGATATATATGTATACGCAGGATATATATATGCAGGTACTGAGAAAGAAAACTATACAGTATAGAGATTCAAGGCTTACGAATTCAAGATTGAAGAAATCAAGACTAAAGACTCATGAATATCAAGAGTCCAAGAGTTCAAGATATCAAGATAAGTAATAGAGTCTAGATTTATGTTAAAACTTCATAATAGCACTAAAATCTTTATTTGGATTTTAATTGTGGAATGGAATTCACCTTCTCGCTTTAATAGTGGGATGGAACCCATGACCTCTTTGGTGGGATGGAACCCACGACCTTCTCTATTGGAATGGAATCCAACAAATATTCAAAATAAATTTTTTTAACTAAATTTCCAAAAACTATCTTTTAAAAAGTCATCTCTATCAATTTAAATATTTTAGCCTTAATTCAAAAACTATTCTTATCATCTTTTAATATTTTTGTTCTCAAAATCATCTCTTGTTTTTTAAACTATCTTTTGATTTTAATATTTTAGCTTTAAATCTAAAAAATATATTTTAAAGAAGTTTATACTTAGTTTTTAATATTACTTTTATATTATAGATTATATATTTTTAGATTACTTTCTAAACTCTTGTATAAGTTTAAACTATATTCAAAATGGTTTACAAAGTTTAGAAATTGTTTTGACAAGTTTTAGAATAGAAATCATTTTAAAGCAAAATCAATTTTCAAAAATAACATAGGCATGTCGACATCCCTATACCCACCATGTCGACATGGTAGCCATAGATTTCAATTTTCAAATTTTCAAAAGAAGTGTCTATTCATCATAACCTTTCGCGAATGGACATGACCGTTGTTCTCCTATATATACTAGTTGTTTTCAATGAATTTTAAGTTAGTTTTTCTTCATTTCTTCACTCCTTCTTCTCCGCGCAAATATTCTCTTATATTTCAAATGCTTTAACAAAATTCTACCGAAATCCTAAGTGAATCAAATTTGATCGTCTCTAATTTGATTCTCTGCCACTCTCTCTCAAAGATCTCAGCACTATTCAGAGTTATAGGATCATCTGTAATCAAAGATCGAAGTGTATCGAGTCTCTCTCTATCAAAGTGTGATTGGAAACAGTGTGATTGTGGCCCGTAAATCAATTGGGTGTGATTGTAGCCCGTAAATCAATTAGGTGATCTTGTAGCCTGGTTAAATCAAGAGAGTTTACCCTAGACTCAGAAACACGAGGGTGTATATCGTGGCCTTGAAATCAAGGTTGTAATATCGACATTATATTTGAAAAGAAGTATGCACAAGAAATTATGTGAGACTGGATGTAGGGTAACTCCGAACCAGTATAAAATTCTGGTGTGTTCTTTCCTTTACTGCTTTTATTTACTATTTGCATCTGTGTCTGGTTCTGTGATTGTCTCTGTGTTTGTGAATTGCATCTGTTTGTGTTTAATTTGAAAAGATTTCAAAAATTCCATAAAATCCATTAAACACTATTCACCCCCCTCTAGTGTTAATCCAAGCTTAAGATCTGTAATCCGCATTTCCAACAACCTAGCGACGAGCCCCAGAATTCTTCGCATCACCGGTAGACTGATGGAGGTCCACCGGTGGACCGATCGGAAAGAAAACTGAAGCTTGCCTCCAGGTTCATTCCAAATTTTGTTGTATTTTGTTTTTGGTGTTTTCTTAGTTTTAATTATAGTATATAAACTGATATAAATGTGTTTAAAACTCTGATTCGATGACAATGAAATTATTGCTATATATATGATTTTATGAAAGTATTTTATAAATCGATTTCATTGAAGAAATTATAACTATAATTATATATTTCTTATTTTAGCTCTAAAAATCATTCTTAGCTTACATAAAATCATATTAGTATTTTCGTTTCTGAAATCTTAGTTTTAAAATGAGATAGAGTATTTTGTCAAAAAGCGAGAAACAAACTATTTCTTATCTTGATTTAATTGATGGTTTTTGTGGAGTTTGGCTTTTATGCTAAGCATTCTTTTTCTATTAGATGAAAATTATATTTAAACAATTTAGTAATAATAAGTGGTTATAGGACATTAATTATCACTTTATTGCTTAACTATATGACTTATTTCCATAGTGTAGAAATTTACTAACTAATAGTAAATACTTTAGCAACACCCAGTGGTTATGGGACATGGGTTTTACTTTAATAATTACTATTAAAAGAGTATGTGACACTATGGAATCCAATTGGTTCTAGGGGATGCGAGTTATTGTATAACTCGTTATATTCGTTAGTGCATTCGGTAGCTTGACCTTATAGGCTAGTTGTTGGACCTAGCGGCTTGACAGCGAAGATCGCACCTCGAGTTATGGTATTCGTTTTAGTTTATAGCCCTATACTACTAAGCCAGTAGTCTATACCATCGGCTATATTCGATACCATAATACTAGCGCCATTTGTGAGTAGGCGGGCACCTTAGTGGTGCGATATTAGGTTGAATTCATGTTATAGATATCCGCTACCATTGGACTGTATGAGTTTAGCGGGCTAAACTCCTTGAGCTTTTCTTATCAGTCTTCCCTTGGAAGAGAGCAATTAGCACCAAGAATATCCTATTAGTCTAAATAATTAGTGGTGTTATGGACCGACCAAACCGCTAGTGTGGTGTTAGCAACCGACCAAACTGCTAGTGTGGTATTAGCAACCGACCAAACTACTAGTGATTATTTATGAGTATATTCGGGTATCCATTCTCGTGTTTTTCTTCGTAGCACGAGTTTGAATTCCTTTTTTGTGCTTCGAAGATTTTAGTAGGTTAGCACCATATTTAAGATAGTAGTCCATGAGAGACTTGATGTGATTTTATGACATGGTGTTATTTGTTTATGTTTTATAATTGTTTAAGTAGGGACTGTACCTCTATGTTTTGTCCATAAAGGGGACAATACCTTTGATTAGCAATAGTGTTATATGGATTTATTTTGGTTTTATAGATTTGAAATGGCTATGCATGGATCGTTATATTTATGCATGATAGTCTATTATAGAGCTAAGTATTGTCAAGATCATTTGTATGCTAATTATTGGCTGGTATATCTTTTTGCTATTGATATCCGACTGGTATCATTATTATAGCGATCTCACCTTTTGATAGTTAGAGATAGTCTGATCTGGGTGTTATTTCTTATAATGCTCGGGTCAGGCCAAGATATTTTCGGTATTGGGACTCAGAGACCATGGATGTTGGGCTAGCTATGAGGATAGAGTTATATATGTATTCTATGTCATTAGGATATTAGAGATTCATTTATGTATTATACTTTGAATGAGATGTCGACTTTTGAAATCATGTATATTTAAATCATATTATAGCCTATATTCATGTATGTACTATATGATCCTAGTTCTTCTATTTTGTAGACTCACTTGTATTTTTGCCCTCATGTCTGTATATTATATATTCCACTGTCTTCTATGATTTTACTTTCTCTATGTTATTATATATTGTTCTGAATTGTATTGCATCCATCATTTTATTGCTTTGTGTAGATACCGTTCACGTCGAATATTCAGCTCAGATCTTCAAATTTTGGTAAGAAAGACGTGACGATGTTAGCCCAAGGGAATATTCATGTTTGGTCATTATTAACAAACCTCATTCTCTGTATTATTAGATGGTATTACTTAGTAATAATCTTTAGTAATATAGGTATAGAGGCGGGGCATTACAGCTTGGTATCAGAGTTGTGTTTAGAACATTATAGAATATATTGACACAAAGTCGAGATCTAAACCTAGATAGACTTAGAGTCTCGTCCCTTGGGTATGTGATAGTTAGTAAATTATTAAAAATTTAGGATAGGAATATAAATGATCGTTTGGAAAATAATGATTGGGATGTATTTGTAAAATTTTGACAATGCTATATAAATTATTGTTATGGAAGTTTTGTAAAAATTGGAACTCACTTTTATCAAAAGTGAGATTTAATGGATGGTGTATATTAGACCTTGGATGGCTTAGTATTGTATGGTAGTGTCCTAATCTACTAGCGATCAAAGCTGCACAGCGGGAACAGACAGACTGCTTGTTGCCGAGCACATTTATTAGTTTGTTCTTACATGAATGTTTGTTTGGTTGATTATATTGGATGTTTGAAGTTTTAAGTCATTGTTTAAAAATTAATATTGAGTTGGAATTATCATTTAGATTTAGAAGCCTACTGATTATTAATAATAATAACTTGCGATATCTTCAATGGTGCAGCTACCGCAAGAAATATTGAAAATTCAAATTTATATAAAATGAAATGTTAATTCATATGTGTGATTGATTAAATTTTAAGGTAATTTAAAATTTGATGTTTTTTATAGTATTTATGGATGCATGAGTGTGTTATGAAAGTGTTATCTTTGAATTTATCTTATATGTAAACAACTGAGATTTTCCGAAAGGATTTTAATAAAAAGGAAGCATCCATTTAAATTAAAAATCTTTCTAATAAAGGTTATACATATGTTTTGTAAGGGTATGAAATATAAATAATATATATATATATATATATATATCATATGTAAATTAATTTTTGTGTTAAATGGCCGTTGAGCGCTTTAAGAATTCTGGTCAATGCACCTGATCAACATTATCGATATGAATTTCATAACACTAGGACGAGACAGTCGGACACGGTACTTTGAGTTATAATATTTAAAATATGATAAAAAATTATGAAAGAGTTATAAATATATAGAAGAAGCTTTTGGAAATATATATATATATATATATATATATATATATATAATATATACATATGCAATAATTTTGAAAGAATGCTTAAGGATAGAAAATAATATGAAAATTTGCTTAGTAAATATTTCGAAAACAAAACTATAATTAAAGTGAAAAGAGCTTTTATCAAATTTTGAAGGTTAAAATAATTATAATGAAACAATAAAGATACCTATAATTATTGATTTTATTTTAGATGGTGTATACAGCCGTCGAGCATTAGCAACAGTAAAATTTAGTGGCAAGACATTATCATTATACTATTTGATATTTAAGAAATTTGTTTATGTTCTTGTATAAAATGTATGCTTAAATAAATTAGGTATGTTACTTGGGTTGATTACATATAACCATTATATTTGGTTTAGTATTGAAAGTGGGTATATAATTATATTTTGGAAGAAAGTATCATGGGATATTTTGGTAAATAGAACTAAGTATTCAAAATGAGAAAATATCATTGTTTAGAAAACTAATGCATTGCGTGAAGAGATGTTTAGTTATTTATGAATATTGGTGAAATTTATAGATTCAATTGTACTGATGTATGTTAAATAATTTTGTGTGATAATTTTGATAATAATGCATATTAGATTGTGTTGAATTGGATGTTAGAATTTATAATTAAATAAAGTATGAAATGCTATAAGACCCATTTATAAAAATTTCTAATTTAAGAGAAATTTAAAATGAAACTACAATTCATTTATAAGTGTAATAAGTTATTGGAAGTTGGACACTTTAAATACTGAACAAAAAGCACTTACTCTCAAATTATCGAAAATTGAATATACTATGTGGAAATTAGAAAAAAAATGTATAAAGATATATTGTTACCAAAATAGAAATTTTAGTTATTAAGTATAGAAATAAATCCTTTTGGGTTTATATAAATATATAGCTTCTTAATAGAAGTTGATTTTTCATTTAGTAAATTTCAAATATAGAAATTTAACTTGAAAAAAAAGTGGATATTGAATTTTCAGAATTTGCAATTTATGAAAAGGTTTCTTTGAGAAATGAAATTTTGGTTAAAATAATTTAAATGGTGAAGTAGTAGTACTTGTACAAAAGAGATCTTTAAATTATTTTACATCCTCATTAGAGAATAATAAAGGAGTTAAGCATCCTAAACCCTTATGAGAAATGTGAACTATTTGTGTAAAAAATAGTTTCAATTTAGAAAATAAGGAAAAGTAATTCTGTAAATTTCACTTACAAAGTTAAAAGAATCTTTATATCTGTGAAACTTATGTACAAGTAGTAGATAAAGAAGAAAATTCAAGATTAAATTTTTGGAAAGAGAATATTTTGGGAAGTAAGAGATTTAAGATCAAAGAAGTTTTCTTAAAATGGGAAATTAATAATTTTATAAATTAAACAATTTGACGATTTAGGATTGTTAAAAGAGGATAATCTATTTTAAAATTATAATTCTAAACTAATGAGAAAATTGGAAAGTTGCAGTTATATCTTTTTAAGTAAACTCACTTTGATAAGAAAAGTGTAGAGTTTTGGTTGGAAAACCTTGGTATAGAATATAAAGAAAAAAAACTAAAGTATAGAAACCACTCTTAGAATAATAGTGGGGTTTTAGTGCAATATGATAGATACAAAGATATATGAATAGTAATTAAATTGGTTTCTAAATAAAAAGTATGCATTTTGAAAGTGAGTTATGAAAATATTATTCTTTTATTATATTGTAAAGATTAAAATGCAATAATAAAGGTGTTTGTGTAAATTAGAAGTATTATAGCTTAATTTTAGAATTTATAATAAAGAGAGTAATAAGAGGATGTGTTTTAAAAATTTGAAAGCAATTCGAAATCCTATTAAAAAGGGGTGTTGAATGTTATGAGTTATTAATTTTCAAAAATTAAATTATAATTTAACATCTTTGGATTGAGTGCCGGTACTCAATGTTTAAATTTTCAAGATAAGAAATTTTTTTTTGAGAAAAATGTGTGATCCTCTACGCATAGAGGAGAGCACACATGCGAATATATATATAACACAAACAATAAGGAGCTTCCAACATGCCTGGTAGGTAACAAGAGCAAAAAATACATATAGCTAATCTCAAATACTCCTAAGATGAGTTCCGGCAAGGCCACCACCCATCACACCTCAATATCAAGCTTCGGCATGGCCACCGCCTGATATTAAGATGTTAGAAGTACCAAAAAGGCTGAAGAGAATACAACAAAAAACACTGAGTGACGACTCGAATTAAAAGAAAGCTCCAAAGTACTCCATAAGCATCTGCTCTGAAAAGGATCTGATGAATAGAGAGACCACTATGAAGGCTCTGAACAAGGAGAAGGGGTGCCAAAACTGGAGAAATAGGACCAAAGTACTCCATAATGAAGATAGCAGAATCCTATATCTATGGGGGTAACTAGAGGAAGTCCTGGATGAAGAAACTCTGCTCTGATGACCTGTCTACAATCTGATATCCAGCAATCTGAAGACAAGAGAAACCTGCAAAAAGAAACTGATAACCTCTCTCCCAAAAACCTATATCTGAAACAAGACTAGGAAAAAATTAGAATGATACATACATATATATATATATATATATGTATATTTATATAGTAAATATACATACATATATGTATTTATAAACAATGAAATAAAACCTAAAAAAGAGAGACTAGAACAAAAATTGAGACGGATCACACTTAATTATCTTTAATCATAAGTAAACTATGATTTAAAGTGAGATTATCATATAAATTTGGAAAAATATTAATAATACTATTATCAGTGCTAAAAAAATTATTGTTATGTTTAAAAAAGTTAATATTATAACTAACCTTGTTAAGATACCGTTTGAAAATGATATTTTTAGCTAATTTATATTTGGGATTAGAAATCCAATTAAAACAAAATGTAGAAATTGAAAAAATCAATTTGTTAAGATGACTATTATTATTATTGAAAATTCTTTGGTTTCTCTCAAACCAAATAAACCAACTAATAATAATAAATAAAGTGTCTAGTAAAAATCTATTATTTTTATTGAATTTGAATCTATAATTTTTCCAGTAGAATTCACAGTCCAGAATTTTATTTATTATATTAAAGTTAAAAATTTTAAGAGTATTAATTAGGATGTAATTAGAGTCCAAACAATCATAATATAGATGATTTATGTCCTCAAGATGTAGATTGCAAAAAATAACATTTATTATCAATTTGAATGTTTTTTCTCTTTAAAAATTCTATTGTATTAAGTTTTCCATGAAGTATTAACCACATGTGAATTTTGGATTTAGGAGGAGCATTAGATTTCCAAATGTATTTAAAAGAGTTATTTAAAGTACCCGAAAAATTGATAAATCTATAAAAAGAGTTTGGAGTATATTTCTTACTCTTATCCCATTCCCAACTAATAAAATCATTATCATTATCAATGTTATAAAGATTTAATTTAGCACAAAGCAAAGAAAGTTGCCTAAGGGTTGATCCTATTAAAATACTGTTAAAACTGAAATTCCAAGGAGGATCATTTTCCGGAGAATAAACTTCATTAATTAAAGCATACTTAAAGTTGCAAATATCATACAATTCCTTAAATTCAAACTTAAGAGGCAATATCGAAATCCAACAGTCGTGCCAAAAAGAAGTACAATTTCCTGAATGTACTATTGTCTTAGTTCCTAAGTTAAAAATTTCAAAACATTTTAAAATGTTTTTCCAAAAATTAGAAAATTTATGGGAAAGAGAATAATCAATATGGTGTAAATTGATATTACCGTTATAATAATATTTGGAAATGATCTCTTTCCAAATAGCATTATCATTTATATCTTTAAACTTCCAAAGCCATTTACCTAAAAGAGACAAATTCATGTTGCGCAAATTTATAACTCCTAAACCACCCTCCTTTTTAGCTTTACAAATAGTTTCCCAGTTAACTGGACAATTTATACTATTATTAATATTATCCCCACTCCATAAGAAATCTCTTCTAATTTTATCAATTTTATCAATAACCCAATCTGGAAACAAATGCATAGACATCCAATAGATCGGTAAGGCTGATAAAACCGAGTTTATTAAAACAAGCCTACCTGCTCTAGAAAGAAATCTCACATTCCAATTAGATATCTTATTTTTAATTTTATCAATAATAATAAGCCAATCATCATGTTTGAGTTTTGTAGGTCTAATCACAAACCCTAGATATTCAAAAGGAAAATTCATACTTTTGCAATTTAGAGTATTAACTACTAAGTTTTCTACTTTTTCAAAATCATTTAAAACTAGAACAGAACTTTTGTCAAAATTAAATTTTAAACCAGATAAAAACTCAAAACTATAAAGAATAAACTTGAGAGTAATAATGTGTCTAGGAAGATGAGAAGAAAAAAGTAAGGTATCATCCGCAAATTGCAGAACCGATATACCATTACGCGATATGTCATTTCCAACACTTCCTAGAGATCCATTATCCACTGCTTTCTTAATAATTTTAGCAAAAACATCAGCGGCTAGGTTAAACAACAAAGGTGATAAGGGATCCCCTTGCCTTAAACCACTCTTCAACTGAATTTTATTACCTAGAATACCATTAACCATAATACTAGAGTTTCCAGTTTTAAGCAAAGTCAAAATCCATCTAATCCATCTATGTCCAAATCCTCTAGCATGAAAAATATCTACAAGAAAATCCCAATCTACTGAATCAAAAGCTTTAGCAAAATCAAGTTTTAAAATCACACAGGTTATGTTGTTCTTACAACAGTAATTAATATATTCTTGAACAACAGCCACTCCATTAGTAATATTTCTCCCTTTAATAAAAGCCGATTGTGAACAATCAATTAAATCGTTCATTCTTGAACTGAGTCTATTAGCTAGAACCTTAGAAATGATTTTTACTGAACAGTTAATCAAAGAAACAGGTCTAAAATCTTTTAAGCTGTTTGCTCCTACTTTTTTATGCAGTAAAATAACATTTGCGAAATTGAATCTCCTTAATTGCAAATTACCACTATAAAAATCATTAAACAAATTAACTAAGTCAAATTTTAAAATATCCCAAAAAGTTTTATAAAATAAAATAGGAAACCCATCAAGTCCCGGAGATTTATCACTTGGCATATCATTAATTACTTTCCTAATTTCCTCTACTGTAAAAGAATTATCTAACTCTGATAAATCAACAATAGAATCCGATGGATACAGATCAGCCCACCTAACATTGATTCTGTGTTTGATTTTAGAACCAAAAATATCCTTATAATAGTCTGTAAAAGCCTTATTGAGATCACTTTAATCAACTAACTCTATATTGTTAACAAATATAGAGTTAATTGTATTACTACATTTTCTACCATTAGCAATATTATGAAAAAAATTGGTATTATTATCGCCTTCGTTGATCCATTGAATTCTGGATCGCTGCCTCCACATCACCTCCTCTTTTTCTAAAATAGAATTTAATTCATCTTTTAAATTAGAAAGAACGTTACGTTCACCTAGATTTAGAGATCTAGATTCTTCTATCTTGTTAATTTTAAGCATTTCATTAAGAATATTGTCTTTTTTGATTTTTATGTTGCCAAAAACATTTTTGTTCCATTTTTTAAGAATAATCCTAAGGTCTCTAAGTTAAGAAATAAAAGATTTTGCAGAATTTTCCTTGTTTCTGTTATTGTGAAAATTCAAAGAATTCCATTTACATATAACAAGGTTCACAAAGTTAGATTCCAAAAGCCACATCTTTTCAAATTTAATTTTTTTAATAATAACTCTATGAAACTCACAAGAAAGGATAATAGGATAATGGTCCGAATAGGTATACGACAAGCCATTGACTCTGCAGATAGGAAATTTATCTTCAATTTTATCACTAACAAAAAATCTATCGAGAAGAGCCATGGAAGGAGAATCTCTAGCATTACTCCAAGTAAACTCTATTTGAAAGGGGAATTTCAATCAAATTAGAATTAAAAATAAATTGATTGAAATCCTCCATAGTAGAGTAATCCCCTTCCCTTGGATACCGCTCACCTATGAACCGCGTAACATTAAAATCACCCCCCATTATCCAAGGACCCAGGGCTAGTTATCTAAAATCTAGACATTTAGACCATAAAATTCTCCGATTAATTTTAGAATTTGGCCCGTAAACATTGGAAATATTTAGTAAGGAGTTGTCAGAAAGATTAATAAGAATAACATGAAGATAATGTTGCTTAACAATACATTGAAGAAGTTTAAAATAATTATCACGCTAACCTATCATTAAACCCCCTGAAGAGTCAACGGAAGGTAAAAAACCCATTTTCTAAAGTGATAACCGCCTAATCTTCTAAAGAAACGAACATCAGGACAGTTAATTTTGGTTTCCTGAAGTAAAGCTATATCAATAGAGAAGTCTTTAAAAAATACTCTAACCTTATCACATTTATTCGAGTCGTTCAAACTTCTGATGTTCCAACTAATGATCCCTATAAATGAACTGAGCTAGCCCTCTCTAATTCCTTACATCGAATAAACTCCCGATCTAACTCAATATCAGTAAAAATAAAAGATGTGTCGCGAGCTAACTGGCTAAACTCAGCAGATGAAAGACTACCTAAAGCAAAAGTAGGAAACGTACTTCCCAAAATAGAGCACGTATCTGAGCCTAGATACGTAGCACCACTCGTGGTACTCGATCCAGGTATCTCACCTATAGAAGAAGACTGGCAGTTACGGATTCTAGCACTTCGACGAACTGAACCACTAGAAACAACTGATCGCTTACGCTTTCCTCTCTTCAACGAAGCGGAGCTAGGAGCTGAGCAAAAGAAATTCTCCAACCCGTCAGACTTTAAAATATCTGAATCAAAATCATCTGAAGAAACTCCCAATGTCAACTCATGCGATTTAGTAATTACAGCAACATCACCAGAATTCACGAAATCAGAAAATCTCTCTTCTACAAAGCCTATCATTTCTGGTTCAGAAGCAATAAAGGAATTCTTTCCTTCAGCAGAAATAGGATGCGAAACAGATTCCTCCCTTATAATAGAATCATCCATCACATTGGCTATCACTTCAATGTCATGCAAAACGTGCACAGCTGTATCAGTGTGCAAGTCACCCAGAGAAACATTGGAAGAATTATAAAAACATCATAAAGTCGAGGCTCTAATTCAACAGCCATATCATCTTGCTGATGTTCAAACAATAACCATTCACGATGATAATCCAAATCAAGCATAGAATCATCGGCTGGAAAAGCCGGAATATCAATGACAATAGAGTCACCTAACTCTTCCAAAACTACACCATCCCAATTGCAAGATTCCAGCTCCCCTTTATGAACATCGCATTTGACAATAAATGAAATATTAGTTTCTGATAAAGTCACCCAAAAGTCAGAGTTGAGCTTATGAAACTGATCAACATTAACAATTGTATTAGGAACACTGTTTTCAACAAGCATAGAATATTGGCAGTCAAGATCTACCCAAAAATCACTTAAGACATTACTGATTTCAGATTGTTTACCCAGAATATCATTAGAGACTTCATCGGAAAAAGCCATACCCATTATAAAATTTGCATCACAACCATCTGTCGAAAGAGCGACAGCCATATCACTATTAACTCCACTCTCGACGTAGACTTCCTCACTAGCCATCACATCCCTCAAGTGAGAATCAACACAACCAACATTCAAGAGAGCAACATCCATATCACTATTGGGTCCACTTCCAACAGGAACATCATCACTAACAGTTACTTCCCTCGTATGTAATTCGACACTACCACCAGGAAAAAAAGCAACAGCCATAACACTACCGAACTCACACTCAACATAGACCTCATCATTTGCAGTCACAATGCTCTTATGTTTTGCGACATAACTATCAGACGAAAAAATAGTAGTTGAATCACTATCAACACCTTTCTCCATTGAATCGGATTCAGATAAAAATTCAGAGTTAAGAACTTCAAATTTATTTAACGTATGAATTTCAAAACAGTCCTGGTTCCTAGAAGAAGATTTGCTTTTTTTCTTTATTTGGAGAAAACCATTAAGCGAATCTTTTCCATTAATCTTGATAGCAGAAGAATAAGGACCATTATTGCAATGAACAACATCAGGATCGAAAGAAATAGGATCAAAACTTGAAGAACTATCAACAAAATCAAACTTTATAAACTCGCTAGCATTAAACTGAACAGAATTCTTCGCAGAGGCATTATGAATTAGATCGATATTATCAAGATAGGATTCAGGATTTCTAAATTTCTCAATGTATCCCCTTCCTATGTTTGGTGAATTGATGATATTAAAGTGATGCAACAAATCTTCAAGGTAATTAAAACCCTCAAGTCTATATTGCCAAAGAAAATCCAGCATTAAACCCTTCAATAGCAAGAACTTTAATACAAATTGAAAGCCATTCTCCACCAAAAACGGGGATGAAATAGTGGAGGAGGAATCCGACTTGCCGAAATATAACTCAGGATCTCCAAATCTCTTTCTGTAGCCTTTGCCGATATTAGGTGAATTAACATTGTTAAAATGAAATAACATATCCTCTAACAACTTAATTCCATCAATTCTTTTTTGCTGAAGATTATCCATTAAGATCCCTTTCAACAACATACATTTAAGCACAAAAAGAAATCTGTGTTATACCAATGAATTAGAAGAAACCAAAAGGTTGGATTTGGATGAATAGGAATTTCTTTTGTGGCCGAACTTACCTCA
Organism: Allium fistulosum; assembly: GCA_030737815.1. Classification (NCBI taxonomy): domain Eukaryota; kingdom Viridiplantae; phylum Streptophyta; class Magnoliopsida; order Asparagales; family Amaryllidaceae; genus Allium; species Allium fistulosum. The sequence goes on from JASFAW010000015.1 coordinate 9,492,615, forward strand.
AGAAAAGCATCTAATTGGATCCCTACATTGAGAAGCATAATGATTATTATCACCACATCTGAAACAAAAATCTTTCCTATCTTTTGATTCGATCCATAATTTATTCGAAGATTGCAACAGTGGACCTCTGAATCTAATCGGAGAACGATCCTTCACTACTTGTGCATATGATCGAATAGCAAAGGGAAATCGATGATTTGGATTAATCCAAGATGATTGAGACGAAAAGGATGGATTTTCATAACCAGAATGAGAAATAACAGACGCCATTTTCTTGGCTGAATTTTCTATATTTTCAAGATAAGAAATTGATTTGATGGGAATAAAAATCTTGAAATGTTTTGAAAGAAAACGAGATTTTTTCTAAAAATCTCGATTCACCTATAATTATAAAAGATGATTTATAAACTGGGTTTAAAATTATTGGAGGTAATCAAAAGATTTGGAATCTTAAATACAATAGTGGTGGTTGTAAATGAATGGGTGGATTATTGTAATAATTTTGGGTGTTCCAATTTTTTTGGAATATATATACTTTGCACCTTAGAGTCTACTCCAAAGTTTTTCGAAAAAATTGGACATTTGGAAAGTATTTTAATTGATTGTGTTAGTGTTATATCTCTTGAATGAATTTACAAATAAAACTCACAGTCCATAATAATGAAGAAATGGACAATGAAGATAGTACTAAGTTTGTAGTGGCCATCGACAAAAGGTTTTAATATATGTCATAGATTATTCTATTTATGCTCGATGGGTTATTGCCGATCCTGATTCCTGCTAAACCGATAGGGTAAATATAGAGCTTTCTAAATTTTTGCTTGAATGTTTTATGTGTAATGGATTATGGATAGTAATCTATTTAATTTCAGCTTTACTTTGAAATCAAATTGCAAGGATGCAATTCATAAAGGCGGGAGTTCTATAACAACCCGATTTTATAATTACCTTGATTCAACTTTCATAATAATCGCTTTGGGAACAATTAAAGGAATTAGGAATTTTAATTAATGAAAATAAGAAAAATAATAGGTATTGTGTAATTAAAGGAGATAAATTTGTTTTGGAACGTTTTATTTAAATAAATAGAGAATTAGAAAAATAATAATTTTTCTCCTTAAGTGAGTATTATAATTTTATTAAAATATGAAGTGTAGGATGAAATCATTGTAAAGTTATAATAAGTTTTTTAAATTGTAAACTTCTCTTTTAGACCATTAATTGAATTATATCTTAAATAAGATAAATGAGAATTTAATTAGTGTGACGCCCCACCTCTATACCCACGCTAACCAAGAACACTACGATGTAGTGCTGTCAATTAGCACGGAGAATAAGGCTGTGGAGGAGCGACCATCCATGTAACTTCTTCGTGCGAGCACCGATATGTCAGATAGAATAGAATGCATATCTTTTAAGGAGGAAATCCGACATACCGATACAAACACAAAGCTATCACACGGTGGCTATATATAATCTTCGGAAACAAATATAGAAATAAACATAACACAAATCAGTCACAGACAATTCATATCACAAAGGCGGAAATAGATATGAATATAACACATGAAAGTGTATATCAGAGTAGTGGTCAGAAAGATCCACGATAATACAAAAGAATAGCAACATGTGCTATACAAAAGAATAAGTACACAACATAGAGTCTATATCTCAAACGTGTACATCCAAAAACTACTAATCTAAGTAGTTGCCCAAAAGTCAGAAAAAATCCTGAAGAGGAATCAAGCAGATAGGGTCGAGCGACAAAATGAGGTCTAACGACCTAAGGGAGATAGGGTCGAGCGACCTAACGAGGTACCATCCCAAAAGAGGAGTCATCAAAGTCTTAGAGATGATAACAACAAATAGGAGACCCCACGAATCGATTAAAGTTGGAAGTTCAAACAAAATAGGAAATATAGGCAAAATTGGCAAATAGGAGCAGGTCGGTCAACCGGACTCCCTGAGTCGGTTGACCGGACTCCCTGAGTCGGTTGACCGGACCAGAGACAGAAGTGCTCAGGTAGCAGGTCGGTCGACCGGACCCTGAGGTCGGTCGGCCGAAGCCTGTAATCTGCACTTCCAAACAGAGGCAGGGAGATGCTAGAGTAGCAGGTCGGTCGACCGGACTCTGAAGTCGGTCGACCGGAGCCTGTTTCCAGCACTCCCATGCCAATCAAATGAATGCCAAACACTTCCGAAATGCAATCGATCGAGCAACGGCTCTAAGGTTTTACGCCAATCGACTACCCGGCCATATACGCTCTTCGATTCATCACCAAAAACATGATCAAAACATCAAAGTTAGGATTTTCAAAGAATTGAACTCAAAACACTAAAAATTGGAATATTCATCAAATCAATCCAAACCAAAAGCAATTGCACAAGAATAAGTGTTAGGAATTCATACCTAACAATCAAAGATAATTATAGTTTGAGATGTGAGATAAAAATCTCACCTTTGAACCCAAACAAATGAAGAAGAAGCTTTGAAGCAATGGCAAGAGCAATCACTCTTCAATTCCAACTTAACAAGCTTGAATCTAAGCTAAAAGAGAAACATTTCCTGAATTTAGGTTTAGGAAATTTCTAAGATTGAAAGGAGGAAGAGTTGGAGAAGGAGAAGAGGATGCTTACCAATGGCTTCAACTTGGATTTGGAGCTAGAATTTGATTTGCAAGAGAGAACTAGGGCTTGGAGTTTTAATTCTTTTTCTTCTCCTCCATTAATCTTCTTAGAACTGAAAAGTGGAGGAAGAGGGAGTGAATGAAGAGGGGGGTTTCAGTTTGGGGTATTAAGTTGGCTAGTGGGTTGAACCCAAACTCAAAACCCAATAGAAAAAGTAGCAAAATTCGACTTACTCCAAACATATCGAAGTTTACACTCAAAAAGATCGCAAATGTAATTTTGGACTCAATGGGGGTGGTCTCGAGTCCCAATTCAACTGTTTGCAAAAAGTAGCTTTTCGGACTAAAATCCGACGAACGATATTATATTTAAATAAAATATTTAAATATAAAATCGACAAATATGCGGGTTGTTACAATTAGAGTTAAATTGGCTTATAAACTAAAAATAGTGCATTTTTGAAAATGTATAAAGTTAGTTTCTTAAGTTTATAGCTAGATAGAATTAAAGCTTTTGACAATTAATAAAGGATTTGGTTAAATAAAAAGGTAATTGGGTTTGTTGTTAAAATGGAATTATAGTTAAATCGGGTTAAAGTGAATGGTAATTAAAATCTTATTGGGTTAAGCCCATTTAAAAAAGATAAGAAAGAAGAACTTTCTTTTCATTTCATTAGTCTATATGTACACCTTCTGTGGACTCAGAAAAATAGAAGAAAGAAAACTCTAAGTTTTCGCTCTGAAAACTTCGCTAAATCTTCCCAAATCAAATAGAATAAATTTCTAGAAAATTAAGGTAAATTCCCAATACATCTTCTCAATCTCTAGCTTTTAGAACCATCAATTTTTGATTGTGGTTGAGTTTATATTCTCTTGTGTGTTGTATGTAAAATTCTAGTTTAGAGTTTTGTTAGTTGAGAAAAATGCTGCAGTGGTTTTGTGTGTTAGCTAAGGAGCTAAGAAGACAAGGTGAGAATTTCTCTCATAACTATTTCTAATATATTAATTGTTTTCCGTAGTTAATTAAATTGGAGTATCTATGTTTGCATGTTGTTAATCTCTGTCTGTTTGATCTTACAATATAGTTTAAAACCTTGAAACCCCGTAGAAATGCAAGTTTTACCATCTAATTTCTTTGTCTCTGATTGCATGTTTGTTATTGGTTGTCGTGTATATGATTTGCATTGAAATAGCACACCTGGAAGAGGGAAAACACTGCCTGAAACAAACGCTGAAAACCAACTACGAAACCTGGAGACAAGCTCCAAGATTCTTCACGTCACTGGTGGACCGATGGAGGTCATAGGTGGACCGTTCGGGAAGAAAACTAGAGCTTGCCTCCAGGTTTTCATTCCAGATTTTGTTGTATTTTTTTTGGTGTTTTTTTTTCTTGGTTTTAATTATAGTGTATAAACTTATTTAACTGTGTTTAAAACTCTGAGTTGATGACAATGAAATTATTACTATATATATGATTTTATTTTATGAAAGTATTTTATAAATTGATTTCATTGAAAAAATTGTAACTATAATTATATATAGCTTATTTTAGCTTTAAAATCATTCTTAGCTTATATAAAATCATATTAGTATTTTTGTTTCTGAAATCTCAGTTTTAAAATGAGATAGAGTGTTTTGTCAAAAAACAAGAAACAAACTATTTCTCATGTTAATTTAATTGATGGGTTTTGTGGAGTTTGGCTTTTAAGCTAGGCAATTATTTTGCTGTGATATGAGAATTACATTTAACTAATTTAGTAATGATAAGTGGTTACTGGATATTAATTATCACTTTATTGTTTAACGATATGACTTGTTTGTATAGTGTATGCGTGTAGTGAAATTTACTAATTAATAGCAAATACTTTAGCAACACCTAGTGGTTATGGGATATGGGTTTTACTTTAATAATTACTATTAAAAGAGTATGCAACACTATCAGATTAAATAGTATCTTGGGGATGCGGGTTATTGTATAACTCATTATATTCGTTAGTGCATTCGATCGCTTGACCTTATAGGCTAGTCGTTCGACCTAGCGGCTTGACGACGGAGGTCGCACCCTGAGTCATGGTTTTAGTTTCTAGCCTTATTCCACCAACCCAGTAGTCTGTACAATGGACTATATTTGATATCATAATACTAGCGCCATTCGTGAGTAGGCGGGGCACCTTAGTAGTGCAATATTAGGTTGAACACATGTTATGGATATCCAGTACCATTGGACTGTATGAGTTTAGTGGGCTGAACTCCTGGAGATTTTCTTATCAGTCTCCCTTTGGCAGAGAGCAATTAGCACCAAGAATATCCTATTAGTCTAAATAATTAGTGGTGTTATGGACTGACCAAACCACTAGTGTGATGTTAGCAACTGACCAAACTGCTAGTATGGTGTTAGCGACCGATCAAACTGCTAGTGATTATTTATGAGTATATTCGGGTATCCATTCCCATGTGTTTCCTCGTAGAATTTATGTATGGGTATGAGTTCCCTTTTTGTGCTTGAATATTTAGTAGGTTAGCACCATATTTAAGATGATAGTTCATGAGAGACTTGATATGATTTTATGACATGGTGTTATTTGTTTATGTTTTATAATTTTCTAAGAGGGGACCGTACCTCTATGTTTTGTCCACAAATGGGACAATACCTTTTATTAGCAATAGTCTTATATGGATTAATTTTGGTTTTATCAATTTGAAATGGCTATGTATTAATCGCTATATTTGTGTGTGATAGTCTATAATAGACCTGAGTATCGTCAAGATCATTATATGCTAATTACTGGCTGGTATATCTTGTTGCTATTGATATCCGGTTGATATCTTTATTATAGTGATCTCACCTTTTGATAATTAGAGATAGTCTAATCTGGGTGTTATTTCTTATAATGGTCGGGTCGGACCAAGACGTTTCAAGTATTGGGACTCGGGGACCGTGGACGTTGGGCTAGCTATGAGGATAGAGTTATGTATGTATTATATGTCATTAGGATATTAGAGATTCATGTATGTAGTATACTTTGTATAAGATGTCGACTTTTGGGATCATGTATATTTAAATCGTATTATAGCCTATATTCATAAATTTATTATGTGAGCCTAGTTCTTCTATTTTCCAGACTCACTTACATTTGTACCCTCGTGTCTATATATATATTATATATTTCGATGTGTTTTGTGATTCTGCATTCTCTATGTTATTATATATTTTTCTGAATTGTATTATATCCATCATGTGTATTACTTTGTGACGATACCATTCACGTTGAATATTCAGTTCAGATCTTCTAATTTTTGTAAGGAAGACATGACGGTGTTAGCCTAAGGTAATATTCATGTTCGGTCGCTCTTAACAAACCTCATTCCCTATATTATTAGACGACATTACTTAGTAATACTCTTTAGTGATATAGGTATAAAGGCAGGGTGTTACACTACATACTTTCGGGGTTAACGAATTTATCCGTTAACAAAAGCATTTTGGGATTCATCGATTAAGACATCCATTTTAATCTTCAACCTATTTGCTAGAACCTTGGAGATTATTTTAGCCGAGCAGTTAAATAGAGAGATAGGTCTAAAGTCTATGCCTTCTTTCGGATTTTCTTTTTTTGGAAGAGAGGATGACATCAGCAAAACTAAACATCCTAGCTGCAGTACACAATTATAAAGATCACCAAAAACATTCATTATATCAATTTTGATAGTGTGCTAAAATTTTGATAAAAGATCATAGAGAATCCTTCTAGGACAAGGGTTGTGGCATTGGCCAACCATTTTTATCCATCCAGAATTCCTCTTCCGTGAAATGGGTTTCTAATTCATATATAGATGGATCCCAGCTCAGATATAATGAGGATCCGTCAACCTGAATTCTACATCTGCATTTTTTTACTATTTATGTTAGTGTAATTGTGACATCCCGGAATTTCGAGCAATATCAATTTAATAATTTATATTAAATATTAAATTGATCTGATATATTTTTGAATTATAAACTTGAATTGATATTTTCTTCTGATAAATATCATATTGGTGAGTTATATCTTTTAAAACTAATAAATGATTTTCTGTTTATAACAGATATATATATATATATATATATATATATATTGGTATATATCGTAGACAGGTAAGTTCTGTTTTAATTTTAATTGATAAATTTTGTTTTCAAATTTCTTATATGTATTCTAGAGATTTGGAAATTATTATTTATTTTGGGATGACTTTTCAAAGCTATTTGATAAATATATATATGGTTTAAATATTCAGATAAATTTTTAAATTGTTTTAAGCTTACTCTAATTTGGTTCAGATTTATATTTATTTATAAAAGAATTTCATTTTTCTTTACAAAGGTGTAACTTGTAAGATTTTAGTTTAAAATATATATATGAGTTTTTAATTAAATTTGTCAAATGTTACTTTGGATATATTGTGAAATAAATAATTTCTTTTGTTTGATCTTTTTAAAATTTGATAAACAAACTTTTATAATATTAATAAAAATATAATTTCTTTTATGAATCGTTTCAAATTTATAAATGTGTCATTTATTTTAAATGATATTATAAGGATAAAAATATATATAAAAGTATTCACATAGGAATACAATACGGTAAAACGAGTAAAAGTTTACATAAGCGAATTTTATTGTTTGTAAATAACAATAAAACAAATATACCAAGTAATCAAACAACATCCATTATACTTTATAAATATACTAGAGTAACATTTTAAATTGTTAAAAATGTAAAACAAGCCTGCATAGTCAATTGAACCAAGAAAAATATAACTAAAGTTGTACAGGATAACATCAAAACAAATGGAGGGTTCGAATATAAACATGCCTGCAATACTTAAGGAAAACAAAAGCAAATATAAAAGAAAGAGGAAACATACCTGTAGCTTGAGAAAGAAGTCTCAGGCAAGTTATAAAATATAGATAAGTATGGAAATGGAAGCATCATGGTACAAAGCAATTAATGCTAGTCGTGCAAACATCTCCTCTAGCTCACAATATGTATTAGTGTTTTCATGACCCAACCCTGCCGTGGTTCAACCTCGAATAACCCTGAACCTTGGATCACCACAGTCCGGAACACAATCGGACCTCATTTATCGATGAACCTTGGTCGGACCTTTAAACCAACGGTTCAACCGTCAATTTTACCCGGTTGAACCACGGTTCTTTTGTTTTTTCTTACATTCTCATCGTGTAATTCTCTCTTATTTTCATTGCTTTGAAGAAAATAAGTAATATATATTTCAAAAATCATTATCGTTCCAAATTTTAAACCACTAACTTCATCATTTTGTTCTTTACTGCTGCAAACTACTCTAATACCACTGTAAGACTCATTGAATTTGTATACCTTGAAGGCTGTCTACAGCTTGTGTACATAACATTATTATTTCAATATTTTTGTGTATAGTTTGTAGCTAAATGTGCAAATTTTTCAAAAAAATAATAATCATGGTTCTGACGGTTCGACCGGTTGAACCATCAAAACCTTAAACCTTCAATCATCACGGTTCAAGGCACGACACGGTCATGAAAACTATATTATGTATCCTCAGCCTCCATTCTTTACAAAAATCTCTGACAATAGAAAAGGAAGAAAATAAAAAAAATAATATACAAACCCTGTTTAAACTTCAGACTGTAAACAACTTTCCTCTATCACCTTTTCATTTCCATTCGAGCAAAGTGAAAACTGAAATGAAGCTTCCATTTTAAAAACCTAAACAACATTCTACCATCAAGTAACTACAACTAATTCAAAAGCAAGACAGATGAAGATCAAGGCTGAAAACAACTTTCCAGTGTCTTTCCAAGATCGAAACTGTTGCAAACATAGGTGTTCTGTCCTTCTATGTTTACTGGTGAGTAACTTTTTTTTTAAATGGAATAACTCAAGTTTATATGGCATATTGTTCTTGTGATATGTATTTTGTAAGTGCATGTATGTGTAAGTATATGGGTATCTGCTTATTTATGCTCTGTTTTTGTTTTCTGGTTTTGGTTGATATTTAAAATTTGAAATCTCACCCTAGAATCTATAACTGACCTTGATGTATAAATGGAAGTGGTTTAGTAGGAAGTAAAGGTAATTTTAAAAATAGTTTCCAGATTTTTATTTCAACAAATAATTTTTAAAATGGAAAATAACAGTAAACTCTGATACATGTCAAAAACCAACATCTGTAATTTCTAATCTGAGTTGTATAGATAGATTTGTAGCTTAAAACTATGATTTTTAACATGCATTTCCAGATTTTTAAGTTGATATTCGATTGGGGAATTTGAGATGAGTGTTTTAGGCAATATGACGAACTGCCGATGATCGACGTGATATTTGCGGTCGAGCTCGTGGTCGAGGTTAGCTAGGGTATCGAGGATGAAGGGAAAAATGTTTCAAAATTTTTCCAATGATCGAGATGAACAGAATCGATCGAAGTAGGGTTTAGTTGTTATGTTGGTTCTGGAATGGTGTCGGGATGATTTCGTCGACCATGGCGCATCGAGCTCGAATTCGTGGTGAGGGATCGCGAAGTTGAAGTGTTGTGTTGCTCTGGGAGGAAGGCCCAGGTTTCCAGTCGACTTGATCGTTGCCGATAGGCGAACTTAGTCATTCGAGTTAAATCCTGATGAGTGTTGTGAGGCTCGATTTCGATGCGTGGTGGGATTTCCGGTTCTGGGTGGAGAGGTGTCACGTGGTGGTCTCCGGCGACTTGGAGATGACCGGAGGGAGCTTCGGCGACGTTTGGCTCGTTGTGCAACGTGCACACGTGAATGGCGTATCTGGTAAAGGAATGGGAGTTGGGGAAGACGAGTTTGACTCGGGAAGTCGTTCGAGTAAATGGAGCTACGACTCGAAGCAGGAACGTACGCGTGTTTTCTCACGAGTAACACGGGACAGGCTTCGTGTTTTTGTGGGGATGTACGCGGGTTGTTGTTTAAGCAACCTGGGTTTTGAAAATTTTAAAGCAAATCACATTTTAGGTTTGAAATTTAAAGCTGGAACAAGTTTCTAAGTATTCAAACAAGTTGTAAGTAAATAGTTGTTTAATGTGACTCAATATGTTTGAAATGTTTTTTTTTTCAAAGATTTTAAAAATAGTATAAATTAAATGTTCAAGTTATTTTGTTAAAATAAATCATATTTCAAATTTATCTCTAAATTGGTTTTAATGAAATAAATGATTTAAGTAAGTATGAGATATAAATACAAGTTTATTTTATATTAGATATGTTGAGATTAATTAAGGATAATTAATCAATAAATTAAATTAAAGGTTAATTACCATTTGTAATTAAGGATAAATTAATAAATGAAATAATTAGTGGAAATGAATGTAATTAAGAAATTAATTAATTAAAGATTATGTGATGATTAATAGAGTGATTTATTAATAAAATCAAAGATAATCACTTATAATTAATCGAGTAAAATCGCTTAGTGAAGTAGTTAATATAATATTAAAGTCATAGACGAGACTTTACTTAATATATAAATGGTAAATTTAAACTTATTAATAATTGATAAGTTAATTACTTAGAATAGTGATTAAATAAATGTTAATGGAGGTCGTTAACTGAATTATTTTATAATTAATTAATGAAATTGATTTTTAATAATTGATTGGATTAATTGATGTAACAATCAACATTTTAATTGTTTAAGTGTAAATAATAAATGGAGAGTAATTAAGGAGTTAATTACTCATTTTAATTAATTAAATAATCTGATCTATTTGGTTTAATTAATTTATTTTAATTAATTTGGATAAATCAAATTGATGATGTGATAATTATAATTACTTAGAAAAGTAATTGATGTTTAATTACAGAGTGTAATTAATAGAATGATGTTGTTAATAAAGTAATTTGAGTATAATTACTTTGTATAATTAATCAAAGGATTAATTAGAGATAATAAATTATTGAGCAATTAATGAAGTAATTAAAGGAGTTAATTACTAGATTGGGATTAATCAAAGGTGATTAATATTTTGGTTCAAATTAAAGATTTAATTACTTTGATGTAATTAATTAAACTGGAAGTGTAATTTGAGATTATTAATTTTTATAATTAATATTGGAGTTTAAAATGGATTTATTGGGAATAATAAATGAAGAAATTTATTAATAATTAATTGAGTAATGTAATTAACTTTAGTTAATTAAGAAATGAAGTAATGTAAAGATGCATTTCTATATTTGGATCAAAGTAATTAATCTGTGGGAATAATCTAAAGATAATTACTTAAATGTAATTAAAGAAAATTAATCAGGGATGATTAATTAAATGAATAATGGGATGGTGATTAATTAATTGATTTATAATTAATTAATGGTAATAAGCAAGTTTAATAATGATGAAGTAATTAATTTAATTAACTTTAAATTAATTAAGGGTAAGGTAATTAATTTAATTCATTTTAAATTGATTATCAATGATATGATTATTATCCTTGCCTATGTCTGATGATTGTTATGGATTCCCATTGATTGATATAATCTCAGATATGAGATAAGTACTATCTGTTGTGATATGGATGATAATATTGATTATCTGTTGGTGTGATATCATAGATTATCCATTATGCTGATATGTGATTATCCATCTATGATATTGTGTTTTATCTATCTGTGTTGATATAGATAATTGAATTGAAACCTTTAAAACAACTTGGCCTTAAAAGACACGTTTTGGATTTCGTGAGACCGGGATCGGGTTTCCGTATACCGGGATTCCAGGTCTGGAGACCCGAATACCACATCGATCCAAAATAACGTTAGGTCGTGAATTTCAAATGGAGCAAGTGAAGACTCGAGGTATAAGAACTATACGTCAGTATAACTCTGTGGGTGATTCCGTAATGAGTTTTGACGAAGATAGTACTTATAGGTTCGAGATGGTGATTCAGAATGCAAGGGTTATTGTCGTTAACTCTGAAGGTGATTCCAATACGAGTGTAACGAGATAATGCCTTCGGTTTCGTTCGAACCCGGAACGAACTTGTATGGATCGAATGCTTTCAGAACATCGTCAGGCGGACGATGAGCATTCTAAGAGATGAGTTCTGTAAAGGTAATCGTGACCTCAAGCCTCATCAACCGGGAATGGCTAAAACAGGGAAGGTGCAGCAAGGCTTCGTGGGTGGCCCCCACTTGAGAGTAAGGTTTACCCCTGTCTAGATGTCCCTATTTATTTCGGTTTAGTTGCGGTTGGTCGCGCCAACCGTGGGGTGATCTTATTTGGAACTGTCCAGTAAGGGATGGGTCCGGCCTTGTGTTGCAGGGGAGCGGGCGTACTTCTCGGTACGGTGATCTAGGCCACGTACTGTGACGGGCGGTACCCCAGTAGCCCAGCCATTAATGGAAACCCATTCTTCCTACGAGACCTTACGGTTTTGATTGTATACCTAGTATGCTGGAATTTAATCATGTAACAATTTCAGCTATTTCATATTTACTTGAAAACCCTAGACACTATTATAATATCACTGGATTTCCTATCAAATGTTTTGGTTAGCGTAAGGTAAAAACTTACCCATGTTTATTTGTGGGGAGTCTTACGTGATACCTTTGTTTGCAAAGGATTTTCAAAGTTAAGCAACTTTAACCTGTTACTCATACCAGACCCATGTCTGACCCGAAGTTTATTTCTGTTTTTCCTAAACTCTCGGGTACCCAAATTTTTACGGGTAGTCAAGGGATTCAGGTTAGCTTTGACGAATTCTGGGGGAGCAATGGAGCAAGAGGCTTCAGCGTATAGATATATAGTGGTTCCGCTGTGTTAGTGTTTATTCTATATTCCGCTGTGTTGTATCTCTGTGATGTGTGAGTTGTATTAACTAGACAGGTGTTTATAACTGTCTAGTATGTGATGTACTATCTGTGTAACTCTGATGTATATGATACTATGCATTAATTTATGTGATATATTATATTTTATTCGTTCCGCTGTTGAGATTCTGTTGTTGTTTCTTCTTCTTCTCTTTCTTTCTACTTTCTCACCTCTTTCTTTTCTTCAAAACGATACGATTTCCTGGGCGTAGGAAGTCGGGTCGTTACAGTTGGTATCAGAGCACTAGGTTGAGCGAGTACCTAGGCTCTTAAGTGATTTCTTTCCTGAGAGAGCGTATTTGTTAGTAAATATAAAATTGTTTTATATTGTGTTGACTTATCGGTTAGGTGTTTATAGATTTTGGTCGGTGTGTGGGACGCCACAATATCGATAGGAATTTCTAAACTCTTAACAAGGTAAACCGACACAATATTGTTTTAAAATAGGGTAAATGAAATAATTTTACCCGAATTATTTTTGTATATAAAAGAAATGATTTTCCGAAAATTTTTATAGTTATGCATGGTTGCTTGATTGTTAGGAAATGATAATATTGAACGATTATCATTGTCATTGGGAAAATTTAATAAGAATTGGAATTTAATCAATAGTCAAGAAATAAATTCATATAACCAAATGGAATTTTGTAAATGTGATTGTGAATTATAAATGTGATTTGCAATTGAAATTGAAATAAAATTCCAGGGTAATGTTTGAATAGAAATTGGATGGATCTGGAATTTTGAGAAAATTTAAATTCTTTTGGATTTGGAAGTGTTTTCAAAGGTTCTGGAAAAAAAATATGGTATTATTTCTAGGATATTTTTGAGTTGGATTTGAAATCTGGAAAGATTTAAAATTTAAAATATTTGAGATGTTTAAAAGAAATAAAAGCATTTGAACTCTTTCGGTTGTTAGAAAATAACGTCGGTGATGACTGCAGCATCATTGATGTTCATTTTCGAATTTCCGAGAGAAAAGTTTGCTACCAAATTATTTTAAATTGGAATTGTTTGTGAACTGGGTTTGGTTTCGAAATTCAAAAGAATATTTGAATTGCCAAAGAATTTTGGATATAGTTGATTTCAAAGGTGGTTTTGTACTTTGGAAATTGCTTAAACTCTGGAAGTAAATTTAAAATGTTGTGGAATAAATAAATGGGTTTGGAAAACTTAAAGTTTGAATTAAATTGGAATGTAACTAAATCATGTCAAATGAAAGTGAAGTGTAGAATTAGTTAAAGTGGACTGGAAGTAATAAGTGTTTGGAAACAATTTATTTATTGAAAACTAAATTTATGAATAAACAAATGAATTTATAATTGAGTGGTAATGGATGGAAGTCAGTGTTTTGTTAACATCTGGAGATTTAGTTTGGTATCGACTGTATTCCAGGAGTGATACCGATGGTTTAGCCTAATAGTCGGATGGTTTTGGAGGGACTTCTGAGTTTTATTTTGGATCTGTTAAACCATATTTCCAGGACGGTTGGAGAGACCAGTTGTGATTGTTGACTGATGGTTGAAAAGCCTAGGTCCATCACAGTTGGTATCAGTGGAAGGTTTGTGCTTGTGAGAATCATCTATATTTCCATCTACTCTCATATCAGAGTTGTGCAGCGGAAGCAGTTGGGAGTGCGTTTGTTTTTCTTTTCTGGGAAAGGAGAAGTTGTTTTCTACGGGTAATGGTAAGGATTGTGTTCTTGATTTTGGGTTGATAGTGAGAAGATCATTTTATTGGATTCAGATTTGTTCTTAAAGGCATCAGCGGAGACTTAGCCGATTAGTAGTGATGAAAGTAGTTTTGGATCGTCTGAAGAGTTGGGTAGATAAGAGACAGAAGAATTTGGATTTCAGAATCGGAGATTTGATTCTGAATGAGTTTTCTCTGATTGAAGGAGTTGTTTAGTTTGGTAAGTCTGGGAAATTAGCTCCGAGGTGTTCTGGATTTTCTCTGTATTCTGGAGAAGTTAGTGTTTGTTCTTCTGGAGTGAATGGCCAGTTTAGATAGCTGGAATTCGTTGTGTTTCACGTATCTCTGAGGGAATACGTGTAAGATTCTATTTTTGATTTTGGAACCAGCTGTTCAGGAGAGTTTTGGGTTGCGAGTCTGACTCGTCTATAGTCGGACATACTGTCTTGTATTGCAGATCTAGATGAGCAGGGAACTCTATAGCTTAGTGATATTGACTGTTTGGATTTTATAGGGTGAGTAACCCGGTATTTATACTCGGGGAAACTCGTGAGAATCCTATCCAGAATTTTTGTCTGGATAGTTAGATTTGTTTGTTTGGATAATTTGATTGTTATGGTTGTTAATATATGCTTGTGTTTTAAATTAAAATTTTAAATTAATTATTAAATTACCTTTGTTTAAATTTCGGGGACGAAATTCTTTTAAGGGGGGAGGAATGTGACATCCCGGAATTTCGAGCAATATCAATTTAATAATTTATATTAAATATTAAATTGATCTGATATATTTTTGAATTATAAACTTGAATTGATATTTTCTTCTGATAAATATCATATTGGTGAGTTATATCTTTTAAAACTAATAAATGATTTTCTGTTTATAACAGATATATATATATATATATATATATTGGTATATATCGTAGACAGGTAAGTTCTGTTTTAATTTTAATTGATAAATTTTGTTTTCAAATTTCTTATATGTATTCTAGAGATTTGGAAATTATTATTTATTTTGGGATGACTTTTCAAAGCTATTTGATAAATATATATATGGTTTAAATATTCAGATAAATTTTTAAATTGTTTTAAGCTTACTCTAATTTGGTTCAGATTTATATTTATTTATAAAAGAATTTCATTTTTCTTTACAAAGGTGTAACTTGTAAGATTTTAGTTTAAAATATATATATGAGTTTTTAATTAAATTTGTCAAATGTTACTTTGGATATATTGTGAAATAAATAATTTCTTTTGTTTGATCTTTTTAAAATTTGATAAACGAACTTTTATAATATTAATAAAAATATAATTTCTTTTATGAATCGTTTCAAATTTATAAATGTGTCATTTATTTTAAATGATATTATAAGGATAAAAATATATATAAAAGTATTCACATAGGAATACAATACGGTAAAACGAGTAAAAGTTTACATAAGCGAATTTTATTGTTTGTAAATAACAATAAAACAAATATACCAAGTAATCAAACAACATCCATTATACTTTATAAATATACTAGAGTAACATTTTAAATTGTTAAAAATGTAAAACAAGCCTGCATAGTCAATTGAACCAAGAAAAATATAACTAAAGTTGTACAGGATAACATCAAAACAAATGGAGGGTTCGAATATAAACATGCCTGCAATACTTAAGGAAAACAAAAGCAAATATAAAAGAAAGAGGAAACATACCTGTAGCTTGAGAAAGAAGTCTCAGGCAAGTTATAAAATATAGATAAGTATGGAAATGGAAGCATCATGGTACAAAGCAATTAATGCTAGTCGTGCAAACATCTCCTCTAGCTCACAATATGTATTAGTGTTTTCATGACCCAACCCTGCCGCAGTTCAACCTTGAATAACCCTGAACCTTGGATCACCACGGTCCGGAACACAATCGGACCTCATTTATCGATGAACCTTGGTCGGACATTTAAACCAACGGTTCAACCGTCAATTTTACCCGGTTGAACCACGGTTCTTTTGTTTTTTCTTACATTCTCATCGTGTAATTCTCTCTTATTTTCATTGCTTTAAAGAAAATAAGTAATATATATTTCAAAAATCATTATCGTTCCAAATTTTAAACCACTAACTTCATCATTTTGTTCTTTACTGCTGCAAACTACTCTAATACCACTGTAAGACTCATTGAATTTGTATACCTTGAAGGCTGTCTACAGCTTGTGTACATAACATTATTATTTCAATATTTTTGTGTATAGTTTGTAGCTAAATGTGCAAATTTTTCAAAAAAATAATAATCACGGTTCTGACGGTCCGACCGGTTGAACCATCAAAACCTTAAACCTTCAATCATCACGGTTCAAGGCACGGCACGGTCATGAAAACTATGATATGTATCCTCAGCCTCCATTCTTTACAAAAATCTCTGACAATAGAAAATGAAGAAAAAAAAAAAATATACAAACCCTGTTTAAACTTCAGACTGTAAACAACTTTCCTCTATCACCTTTTCATTTCCATTCGAGCAAAGTGAAAACTGAAATGAAGCTTCCATTTTAAAAACCTAAACAACATTCTACCATCAAGTAACTACAACTAATTCAAAAGCAAGACAGATGAAGATCAAGGCTGAAAACAACTTTCCAGTTTCTTTCCAAGATCGAAACTGTTGCAAACATAGGTGTTCTGTCCTTCTATGTTTACTGGTGAGTAACTTTTTTTTTAAATGGAATAACTCAAGTTTATATGGCATATTGTTCTTGTGATATGTATTTTGTAAGTGCATGTATGTGTAAGTATATGGGTATCTGCTTATTTATGCTCTGTTTTTGTTTTCTGGTTTTGGTTGATATTTAAAATTTGAAATCTCACCCTAGAATCTATAACTGACCTTGATGTATAAATGGAAGTGGTTTAGTAGGAAGTAAAGGTAATTTTAAAAATAGTTTCCAGATTTTTATTTCAACAAATAATTTTTAAAATGGAAAATAGCAGTAAACTCTGATACATGTCATAAACCAACATCTGTAATTTCTGATCTGAGTTGTATAGATAGATTTGTAGCTTAAAACTATGATTTTTAACATGCATTTCCAGATTTTTAAGTTGATATTCGATTGGGGAATTTGAGATGAGTGTTTTCGGCAATATGACGAACTGCCGATGATCGACGTGATATTTGCGGTCGAGCTCGTGGTCGAGGTTAGCTAGGGTATCGAGGATGAAGGGAAAAATGTTTCAAAATTTTTCCAATGATCGAGATGAACAGAATCGATCGAAGTAGGGTTTAGTTGTTATGTTGGTTCTGGAATGGTGTCGGGATGATTTCGTCGACCATGGCGCGTCGAGCTCGAATTCGTGGTGAGGGATCGCGAAGTTGAAGTGTTGTGTTGCTCTGGGAGGAAGGCCCAGGTTTCCAGTCGACTTGATCGTCGCCGATAGGCGAACTTAGTCATTCGAGTTAAATCCTGATGAGTGTTGTGAGGCTCGATTTCGATGCGTGGTGGGATTTCCGGTTCTGGGTGGAGAGGTGTCACGTGGTGGTCTCCGGCGACTTGGAGATGACCGGAGGGAGCTTCGGCGACGTTTGGCTCGCTGTGCAACGTGCACACGTGAATGGCGTATCTGGTAAAGGAATGGGAGTTGGGGAAGACGAGTTCGACTCGGGAAGTCGTTCGAGTAAATGGAGCTACGACTCGAAGCATGAACGTACACGTGTTTTCTCGCGAGTAACATGGGACAGGCTTCGTGTTTTTGTGGGGATGTACGCGGGTTATTGTTTAAGCAACCTGGGTTTTGAAAATTTTAAAGAAAATCACATTTTAGGTTTGAAATTTAAAGCTGGAACAAGTTTCTAAGTATTCAAACAAGTTGTAAGTAAATAGTTGTTTAATGTGACTCAATATGTTTGAAATGTTTTTTTTTTCAAAGATTTTAAAAATAGTATAAATTAAATGTTCAAGTTATTTTGTTAAAATAAATCATATTTCAAATTTATCTCTAAATTGGTTTTAATGAAATAAATGATTTAAGTAAGTTTGAGATATAAATACAAGTTTATTTTATATTAGATATGTTGAGATTAATTAAGGATAATTAATCAATAAATTAAATTAAAGGTTAATTACCATTTGTAATTAAGGATAAATTAATAAATGAAATAATTAGTGGAAATGAATGTAATTAAGAAATTAATTAATTAAAGATTATGTGATGATTAATAGAGTGATTTATTAATAAAATCAAAGATAATCACTTATAATTAATCGAGTAAAATCGCTTAGTGAAGTAGTTAATATAATATTAAAGTCATAGACGAGACTTTACTTAATATATAAATGGTAAATTTAAACTTATTAATAATTGATAAGTTAATTACTTAGAATAGTGATTAAATAAATGTTAATGGAGGTCGTTAACTGAATTATTTTATAATTAATTAATGAAATTGATTTTTAATAATTGATTGGATTAATTGATGTAACAATCAACATTTTAATTGTTTAAGTGTAAATAATAAATGGAGAGTAATTAAGGAGTTAATTACTCATTTTAATTAATTAAATAATCTGATCTATTTGGTTTAATTAATTTATTTTAATTAATTTGGATAAATCAAATTGATGATGTGATAATTATAATTACTTAGAAAAGTAATTGATGTTTAATTACAGAGTGTAATTAATAGAATGATGTTGTTAATAAAGTAATTTGAGTATAATTACTTTGTATAATTAATCAAAGGATTAATTAGAGATAATAAATTATTGAGCAATTAATGAAGTAATTAAAGGAGTTAATTACTAGATTGGGATTAATCAAAGGTGATTAATATTTTGGTTCAAATTAAAGATTTAATTACTTTGATGTAATTAATTAAACTAGAAGTGTAATTTGAGATTATTAATTTTTATAATTAATATTGGAGTTTAAAATGGATTTATTGGGAATAATAAATGAAGAAATTTATTAATAATTAATTGAGTAATGTAATTAACTTTAGTTAATTAAGAAATGAAGTAATGTAAAGATGCATTTCTATATTTGGATCAAAGTAATTAATCTGTGGGAATAATCTAAAGATAATTACTTAAATGTAATTAAAGAAAATTAATCAGGGATGATTAATTAAATGAATAATGGGATGGTGATTAATTAATTGATTTATAATTAATTAATGGTAATAAGCAAGTTTAATAATGATGAAGTAATTAATTTAATTAACTTTAAATTAATTAAGGGTAAGGTAATTAATTTAATTCATTTTAAATTGATTATCAATGATATGATTATTATCCTTGCCTATGTCTGATGATTGTTATGGATTCCCATTGATTGATATAATCTCAGATATGAGATAAGTACTATCTGTTGTGATATGGATGATAATATTGATTATCTGTTGGTGTGATATCATAGATTATCCATTATGCTGATATGTGATTATCCATCTATGATATTGTGTTTTATCTATCTGTGTTGATATAGATAATTGAATTGAAACCTTTAAAACAACTTGGCCTTAAAAGACACGTTTTGGATTTCGTGAGACCGGGATCGGGTTTCCGTATACCGGGATTCCAGGTCTGGAGACCCGAATACCACATCGATCCAAAATAACGTTAGGTCGTGAATTTCAAATGGAGCAAGTGAAGACTCGAGGTATAAGAACTATACGTCAGTATAACTCTGTGGGTGATTCCGTAATGAGTTTTGACGAAGATAGTACTTATAGGTTCGAGATGGTGATTCAGAATGCAAGGGTTATTGTCGTTAACTCTGAGGGTGATTCCAATACGAGTGTAACGAGATAATGCCTTCGGTTTCGTTCGAACCCGGAACGAACTTGTATGGATCGAATGCTTTCAGAACATCGTCAGGCGGACGATGAGCATTCTAAGAGATGAGTTCTGTAAAGGTAATCGTGACCTCAAGCCTCATCAACCGGGAATGGCTAAAACAGGGGAGGTGCAGCAAGGCTTCGTGGGTGGCCCCCACTTGAGAGTAAGGTTTACCCCTGTCTAGATGTCCCTATTTATTTCGGTTTAGTTGCGGTTGGTCGCGCCAACCGTGGGGTGATCTTATTTGGAACTGTCCAGTAAGGGATGGGTCCGGCCTTGTGTTGCAGGGGAGCGGGCGTACTTCTCGGTACGGTGATCTAGGCCACGTACTGTGACGGGCGGTACCCCAGTAGCCCAGCCATTAATGGAAACCCATTCTTCCTACGAGACCTTACGGTTTTGATTGTATACCTAGTATGCTGGAATTTAATCATGTAACAATTTCAGCTATTTCATATTTACTTGAAAACCCTAGACACTATTATAATATCACTGGATTTCCTATCAAATGTTTTGGTTAGCGTAAGGTAAAAACTTACCCATGTTTATTTGTGGGGAGTCTTACGTGATACCTTTGTTTGCAAAGGATTTTCAAAGTTAAGCAACTTTAACCTGTTACTCATACCAGACCCATGTCTGACCCGAAGTTTATTTCTGTTTTTCCTAAACTCTCGGGTACCCAAATTTTTACGGGTAGTCAAGGGATTCAGGTTAGCTTTGACGAATTCTGGGGGAGCAATGGAGCAGGAGGCTTCAGCGTATAGATATATAGTGGTTCCGCTGTGTTAGTGTTTATTCTATATTCCGCTGTGTTGTATCTATGTGATGTGTGAGTTGTATTAACTAGACAGGTGTTTATAACTGTCTAGTATGTGATGTACTATCTGTGTAACTCTGATGTATATGATACTATGTATTAATTTATGTGATATATTATATTTTATTCGTTCCGCTGTTGAGATTCTGTTGTTGTTTCTTCTTCTTCTCTTTCTTTCTACTTTCTCACCTCTTTCTTTTCTTCAAAACGATACGATTTCCTGGGCGTAGGAAATCGGGTCGTTACAGTAATGGTTGGTGAAAATGTTTTTAAATTTAGTCCTTTTATTAATTATTACTCTATTAAGTTTAACCAGTTTAATAGTATTATGACGACATCTAAGATTGGCTGTGCGATGGAAAATTTTAGTATTTTTGTAATGATCCTCCTTTTCGACCATCGAAACTCGACACCGAATACTACTACTGTGTTCAAACGTCGAATATCCAATCGACAAAAGGGCAAATTGTTAAGGTAAATAAAAATAAAAGAATAGAGAATAGAGAAAATCAAAATCTCATAGTAGAATCGACAACATATAATATAACAAGGATAGTAAAAACTATCACTCAAAAAATATAGAATATATTAGAGTTAATAACAAACATTATCAGCCGGACAGTTATAAAATCCCGACCTTACAATTGCTGATATGGATACTATATAATACAGCGGAAAATAAACACTATGATAGGTGAACCTCTAGCTCCTCTCCAAGATTTGCATAACACCAAAGCCAGCTTGGGAAAATACTCGGTCTGACCCGAGCATTATAATAAAGTAACACCCGGGTCAGTCTGGAAATACCAGCATGAGAAAACTGAAATAATAGGGAACAATATAAAAGTTCTATGAGACCACGCCACTAACGCGGAATGCGTTTTTACCTCACAAGAATAACATCCATATAGGAAAGAATAGAGATAAACCACAAGAAACAAATCCAAATAAGAATGGGCATAAATAGTATTAAACACCAGACTTAAAAAAGAAAGAAAATAATCCGAGCCAAATCCAAACTGGACAGAATGGATAAAACAAGATAGCAGTCCAAACTTGGTAGAATGGATAAAACCTATAATTAAACATCGTGAAGGGTGGTTGACTCTTCCTGTTCCAATTATAGAAAAACAATTCGAAGGTTTGAATCAAATAACTAAAGGAAAATTGCGAACAAATGACTAGGAAGGTGCACCTCCCGTGAAGTATAACTCCAGAAATATACTTCTGAGCTCGGTCACATATTATGTGACACTTCTCGGGAATCTCCAAGCCAGATGCCGCCAAACCTTACCGAGAATCCAAATATTTTCACATCTAAGTGCATAACCGAATCCAATCTAGATGAGATGTGAAAATGGCCTAATGGGAGCAACCCCACATAGCTTGGCGCCCTTTCGCACTTTGGTTTTAGTCATTTTCGACAAAGGATAATAAAGCTCAAAGAGCAGCAAATCGTTTTTAAGGTGATGATACAACATGAAGAAAGTTGAAGCCGATAATTAATAAATCAACTATCGTGGATAATTAAAATGATCGTGCATGGAAATTAAATCTCATATATTTACCACTACTCGTCGATTCCAAATAAGTGCTTTGAGGTAGTGTTACCTCTATGCATCGGCTTGATGACATTTCTAACCTTCAAGATAGAAAAAATTCAAAGCCTCAATGTTTAGCCTTAACAGTATGACTAAATCCTTTCCATATAAGCGATATCGTTTACGGAATTACTTTACCATAACCGAATCGAATTTTACTTTTTAAACCTGAACTTGTGCTTGATTTCCATATTCCAATATTGATAAAAAAAACTTTGGAAAAACCTTTTAAAATGTTCTTTTAAAAGACAAATTTTATAATACTAAGTGTATTAAAACTTTACACTTAGCTCTATTTATAAATAATTCCTTTTAAAGGATTTTCACATTTAAAACCATCGTTTGTAAATTTAAAACATTATCATCCCAAAAGAAAATAAAACAATTTAAATACCTATATACATTTAAAAAAATATTATTTATCCCGAAAGATAATCAATCATATTTATAATCTCCTTTAAATGAACAAATCCATAATCTTTAATAAAATAGTAAATTATTTCCAAACACTTTTATATCATTGGTAAATTAACTTTAAAACCTTTATTAAATCAATTTACTAACTTTAAAACACTTTCAACAAAATAGTTAATTTGCTTTAATCACTTTTATTAAATTAATTTACTTTAAATATCATTAATTAAAAAGATTTATTAAATTCAAATAATCATTAATTAATATGAATAATTAATCTCGAAAATCATTAATTAAAACTATTAATAAATTTTAAATACCATTAACTAAAAACAATTAATTAAGTTCAAATAATCATAAATTAATTAGATTAATTAAATATAAACATCATTAGTTAAAATGATAAATTAAAACATCATTTATTAAAATGATTAATTAACAATAAATCATCATTAATTAAAATGATTAACTAAAATTTAAAAATCATTAGTTAAAAATTAATTAAATTTAAAACAATCATTATTAAAATGATTAATTAAAGTTCAAAATCATTAATTAAAATGACTTTATTAAATTCAAATCTCATTAATAAAATAGATTAATAAATTCCAAACATCATTAATTAAAATGATTAATTACAATCAAATATCAGAAATTAGGACGATTGACTAAAATCAAATATCATTAATTAAAATGATTAATTACCTTTAAATATCATTAATTAAAATGATTATTAATTTTCAAATATCATTAATTAAAATAATTAATCAAATTCAAATATCATTTCTTAAAATGTTTAATTAAATCCAAATCTCATTAATCAAAAGGATCAATTAATTTTAAACATCATTAGTTAAAATGATTAATTAATTTAAATTATCATTAATCAAAATGATTAATGAATTTCAAACATCTATTTTATGAAAATACAAGCTCTAGTTCAAAACACAGACGATAGGTTTTGGGGATGAAAATCAATAAATGACGGTATAGCGAAAATCGTTATAACGACACTTAAACAATTTAAATGGAATATCAAGATTTCTTTCAATTAAATATCAATATAACAACATAAGGATGTAAATAAATAATTATTGGCGAGAAACCCCTTAGGGTCTCTCTACAAATTCTCCCTGCAAAACAATGGTTAAAGACATTATATATAATCATATGGGTTCATAACAATCAATTTAATATATCATCCATTTTCCAAACAGAAATTCAACCGAACAATAAATCAAATAATTTAACTAACATCTAAGCAATCAATAATAGTTTATAGCATCATAGATATGATAGAGTAAACTTGAATGTGAGTTAAACTCACATTGATTCTAGTTTAGGCCGAAGCATTTCGGTTTGTACTAAAATCGAATGGGCATTCGATTTTAGCCAAAAATTCCACTAGCTCCAAATCCAACCAAACCTACTCCATTGCGCAGCAATCGTCGCTACTAGTCCAATGCAAAAGACGACGTTCGAATCCAACCTCATATGCAAAAGTTTTTCAAATTACAAGTTATTAATTAAATTAATTAATAACTTAATTAACAATCTAATTACCCCTTAACTCAATCACTAATCCTTCTCCCCCATCTCCTTAATCATACTCTTATGCATATATAGGTGCACAAAAACCCGAAACCACCAACCTTCAAACGATGATATCTCCTTTGTTTCTTAACGAAACGATCACCCGTTTTCGCCAACACGTCCCTCTTCACACGAGCTTCAACCTAAACTCCTTTGATCCACCTCCACCTACCCCTAAAAATTCCACTCTCCATGGCTGCCTCAAAATGTTGCATGTCACCAAAGGGCTCTAGAGTCGACAAAAATTTACGGGGAGGTGATACTCGACACAAGAAACACAACGGTACCAATGTTGTGACCTATTGTGACCTAGCTCTCGAGCTACAACAAGCTCTAGCCGCTACCATGAATGGCCTCCTCCCTAAAATGTGACCGTACTCTAATTCGAGACTATAGGATAGTAAATTAAACTAATACAAATCTAACGAATCAAGTTTGATAATTTTTAGTGGAGAAATGAATTTGATTTTGATTTTTGAAATAGGAAAATTTCTCCTTTTCAAGTTACAAGGAAGTATATGTTGGAAAGAAGGGTATGGGCTATGACATGAGAGGGTATGGAGGTTGGGTATGGCTGAAATGAAGGGGAATGGTTTGCAATTAAGGGTACATAATATTTTGTTCTACAATATCCGGCATTGTTCACGTCCAAAAATCTCGAACTCCAACTGAGACATGCTCACTGGCTATCTATACAAAATACCCATATTCCGAACTTAATGGAACTAGTTTCGAGACCTAATTCCAAAGTATACGGAAGTTATCTTTTTAAATCAAATTATATTTAAAATTAATCGCTACATGTTTCGAGCTCGCACGACTAGACGATACGTCTAATCGTTACGAAACTCGATGGCGTACAATAGTTTATTATTCTGGATCTAATGGAACTATTTTTGTCAAAGTCTGAGCTAGTGCCCTAAAATGCTAATTTCACAAATTTAAATATCATTTTATATTTTCGATCCAATTATCGATATTTTTCCGATCTATTTTGTAAATAAATTTACAAATTGAATTCATCAATATTATTTATTAGTTAAAAGAAGTTAAACAATATTATTAAATCTGTTTAATTAATATTTAATTTACAATTAAAATATTTAAATGATTAATTATATTTGAATTCAAATTATTAAATTCGAAAAAATCCAATTATTTATATACTTAAAATTAATTAGATATTCAAAATCAAATGACCAAACTTTTGGGTTGTTACATTCTCCCCCTTTAAAAGAATTTCGTCCCTGAAATTCCCAAGAAAGAAAATGTTTCCTAACCCTTAAGTCTAAAACTATTAATTAAAATGGGTTAGTAAACTTATTAATTAAATCTCAAAATTTGACGGAAAATTTCGGCAGCGTCTCCTTTGTGTGGCTCGGTTGAAACAACTACAAATTGCCTCTACGAGCTCTAAACCAACCAAAGAAAACAAAAGCCAAGTGGCTTCCCATAATTGGGGCGCAAAATCATTAACTAATTTAAATTTCTAATTTTATTACATACCTTTTTTACGTTTGTTGTATATTTTTGTCAAGTAATTTATTATCTCTATGCAAATGCAAGTGCACAAGAATCAAATAGAAATCTCTTGCATACATGTACTTATGAAAATCCAAAAGAGAATCAGGCTAACAAAACAATATGATGTAACTCTACATGTAAAAACTAGCATGATATAAATCTACATGCAACTAACTACTATATCACAGTCATAGGCAACAAAATATAGAGAATATTCTGTAATAAATGCTATGCATCCAATAATTTAAAATGATAAATTTAGATCTAAATGCCTAGGTTTTTAAACTTGAAAATTTATTTTCAAAATTTCTCAGACGGTATTCAAATCAAAGACCAAAAATCAAAATGACAAGTAGGGGATTCGTCCCAATGAAGTATGGTGAAACTCTAGAATCAAAACAACATGGAGCATCCAGTGGTATTTCAGTTCCTCCAAAAACATCAACTAGAGTGAATAAATATTATTTCTTTCCCAAAAAATTCAAAATCTATTTTTTTCAAAATCACCAGGATTTAGGTCCTAATAAACAACAATTCAAAAACCTTGGTTTATAAATTTTTAACTTTATAAGCTGTGGTATATAAGATCACACAATCTATCAATCAAATTCCATAAAGGAATAAACTAACACCATCAGTCAATCAAACTCCATAAGGGAAAAACCTAATACTTAATATTATTTAAAATGTCAAATGACTAACAAACAAATCTCTTTTTTGGTTCAAAACTTTCTCGATTGTCCAAAAATATGGATAATTATCTAAGCATACCGTTTTTCTCTTTAGCCTTTAGTTATTAGTTAGAAGATTATCCAAACACACTCAGACAAAATTTAAAGTTATACTCCAAATTTATTAGTTTCTCAACTACATTAATTTTTCTCTAAATCACTTATATTTCCACTTAGTATTTTATTCAATACTAAAATTATTTATTAATTATTTCATAATTTTCCACCTAAGTTTAAAAATATTTATAAAGTCATTTATTTATAAAACATCAAATATAACTTATTCCACTGTATTTACTTACTCTTCTATATCCTAAGAGTACATACAAATTTTATTTTACTTTACAAAATTTAGGTGAAGATCTAATCAAAATTTGGGTCATTTAAAACCGAGTCAACTTCTCGACCTTTTTATCTTAGAGTGTTAAAATGGTAGATATTTATGGGTTGATCCAATCAACAAATAGTTTACACTACTTAAATGTTTTAAACAAATATATGGTTTTAATACAACAACGTTTATCAAAACTTTCCCATCCAACTTCAACTCATTTTAAACCTGTATTAAATTATCCTATCTTATCTAAGGTAAAATCTCAACTATCAAGTTAATCTCTTATCAGAAAAAAAATTGTTTTAAAAACAATTCCCTTTTAAGGGAATTTAAATATCAAATACTCGGGTTTTAATATCCAAAAATTCATCTTTGAAAACATACTATATATATTTTTAGATGAAATAACTTCAAACGATTTATTTGTTAAAACTCACTTTGGGTTCATTCGGATTTGAACCCATTTCGATCGAAAATGATAAAGAGAATAATTTACTAAGTACTCCACAATGTTCACCTAAGCAAACATCCGATCGTCACTTAGATGATTATTCAGATTACCACAAAACTAATCGAGAAGTTTTTCCTCTGGGTTATCCCAAAGAAAATGCATTCCATTTATAATTTCACTTCCCAAAATATTTTTTTCTCTTTTAAATACTTCCAAAAGTACTACTATTTCATTTCTCAGAAGCATTTTGAAATTATTTTCAAAAATTCTGAGATTTAAATTCAAAAATCCTTTTTAAAATACATTTTATAAACTAAATTTATATAAAATTTCCTTTATATAAAAATCATTTCATATTATAATAACTCTTCTTTATTCTAATAGAATTTTCTCAAATGTTTATTATCTAAATGTTTTATCTTACCGTTTAGATTATATTCAAGAACTTTTGTTAAAGTTTAATCCTTAACTCAGCATTATTAAAAGGTGAATTTTAAATTTAATATTTTCTCCGAACACCTTATAGTCAAATTGTGAAAATCAATTCACAAAGGGTTCGTTTATAAATTCAATCAACAAATGCTAATAAATAAGCTAAACATAAATAATCAATAATCAACAAATGGAAACAAACGCTCCTAATTTAATCGAGCATGACTGATCAAACAATAGTGATAATAAATAAATATTATCACATTAAAAAAACACACTCCATAACTATATAAAGTTTTGCCAAATTTTCAAAAATCAATATAATGTCAGTTGGCTTTGTTTGAGTGTTTAGAAACCCCTATCAACACTTTGACATCCCACGTCTTGACCAGAATTCATAAACAACTCAATAGATCAATTAATATAATACGTTTTTATAACATTAACAAATACGCTCTCAAATATATAATACTCTCAAACTCATTCTAGGGTGTCGCTTACTCTATCTCTAATGAGCCAGACCCTACCAAAACCAAGGTTCTTGCTTAACCTTGCGCTCTGATACCAAGCTGTAACGACCTGCCTTTTTGACCATCGAAAATCAACACCGAATACTACTACCGTGTTTAAATGTCAAACATCCAATCGATAAAAGGGAAAATTGTCAGGGTAAATAAAAAGAAAAGAACAGAGAAAATTAGAATCTCACAGCGGAATCGACAACATATAATATAACAAGGACAGTAAAAAATGTCACTCAAAAAATACAGAGTATATCATAGTTAAAAACAAACCTTATCAGCTGGACAATTACAAAATCCTAACATTACAATTGCTGATATGGATACTATATAATACAGCGGAAAATAAACACTATGATAGATGAACTTCCAACTCCTCTCCAAGATTTCCATAACACCAAAGCCAATTTGGGAAAATACTCGGTTTGACCCGAGCATTATAATAAAATAACGCCCGGATCAGTTTGGAAATACCAGCGTGAGAAAACTCAAATAATGGGGAACAATATAAAAGTTCTGTGAGACCACGCCGCTAACGCGTGATGGGATTTTACCTCACAAGAATAACATCTATATAGGAAAAAAATAGAGATAAACAACATGAAACAAATCCAAATAAGAATGGGAATAAATAGTATTAAAAACCAGAGTTGAAAGAATGAAAATAATCCGAGCCAAATCCAAACTGGACAGAATGGATAAAACAAGATAACAGTCCAAATTTGATATAATGTACAAAACCTATAATTAAACATCGTGAAGAATGGTTGACTATTCCCGATGTAATCACAGTAAAAAAATTCGAAGGTCTGAATCAAATAAGGAAAGGAAATTTCCAACAAATGACTATGTAGGTGCACCCTCCTTGAAGTATAACTCTAGATATATACTTTTGAGCTCGGTCACATATTATGTGACACTTCTCGGGAATCTCCAAGTTAGAACCTATTAAACCTTACCAAGAATCCGAATATTTCCTCATCTAAGTGCACAATCGAATCCAATCAAGATGAGATTTGAAAATATCCTAATGGGATCAACCCCACATAGCTTGTCCCCCTTTTGTGCTTTGGGTTTAGTCATTACTGACAAAGGATAACAATGCTCAAAGAGCATAAAGCATTTTTAAGGTGATGATACACCATGAGCAAAGCCGTACCGATTATTAATAAATCAGCTGTCGGGGATAATTAAAATGATCGTATTTACCACTACTCGTCGATTCCAAACAAGTTTTATCCCTCAATTGAAAATGAAGCCAGGCAAGGTGAGGTAGTGTTGCCTCTAGGCATCGCCATGATGACATTTTTAACCTTCAAGACAGAAATGAGTCCAAGCCTCAACGTTTAGCGTTAAAAGTATGACTAAATCCTTTCCATATAAGCGATATCGTTTACGGAATTACTTTTCCATAACCAAATCAAATTTTAATTTTTAAAATTAAACTTGTGCTTGATTTCCATATTTGAATATTGATAACCGAATCGAATTTTACTTTTTAAAACTGAACTTGTGCTTGATTTCCATATTTGAATATTGATAACCGAATCGAATTTTACTTTTTAAAACAGAACTTATGCTTGATTTCCATATTTTAATATTGATAAAAACACTTGGGAAAAACCTTTTAAAATGTTCTTTTAAAAGTCAAATTTTATAATACTAAGTGTATTAAAACTTTACACTTAGCTTTATTTATAAATAATTCCTTTTAAAGGATTTTCTCATTTAAAACCATCGTTTGTAAATTTAAAACAATATTTATCATCCTAAAAGAAAATATAACAATTTAAATACCTTTATAAATTTAAAACAATATTAATTATCCCAAAAGATAATCAATCAAATTTATAATCTCCTTTAAATAAACAAATCCATAATCTTTAATAAAATAGTTAATTATTTCCAAACACTTTTATATCATCAGTAAATTAACTTTAAAACCATTATTAAATTAATTTATTAACTTTAGAACACTTTCATCAAATTAGTTAATTTACTTTAATCACTTTTATTAAATTAATTTACTTTAAATATCGTTAATTAAAAAGATTTATTAAATTTAAATAATAATTAATTAATATGAATAATTAATCTCAAACATCATTAATTAAAATGATAATAAATTTTAAATACCATCAATAAAAGACAATTAATTAAGTTCAAATAATCATAAATTAATTGGATTAACTAAATCCAAACATCATTAGTTAAAATGATTAATCAACTATTAACCATCATTAATTAAAATGATTAACTAAGTTTACAAAATCATTAGTTAAAACAATCAATTAAATTTAAAACAACTATTAATTAAAATGATTAATTAAAGTTCAAAATCATTAATTAAAATGACTTAATTAAATTCAAATCTCCTTAATAAAATAGATTAATAAATTTCAAATATCATTAATTAAAATGACTAATTACATTCAAATATCAGAAATTAGGATGATTGTTAAAATCAAATATCATTAATTAAAATGATTAATTACCTTTAAATGTCATTAATTAAAATGATTATTAATTTTCAAATATCATTGATTAAAATAGATAATCAAATTCAAATATCATTACTTAAAATGGTTAATTAAATCCAAATCTCATTAATAAAAAAGATTAATTGATTTTAAACATCATTAGTTAAAATGATTAATTAATTTAAATTATCATTAATCAAAATGATTAATGAATTTCAAACATCTATTTGTGAAATTTCAAGCTCAAGTTCAAAACACACACGACAAAGGTTTGGGGATGAAAATCAATAAATGATGGCATAGCTAAAATCACTATAACCACAATTAAACAATTTAAATGGAATATCAAGATTTATTTCATTTAAATATGAATATAACAGCATAAGGATGTAAATAAATAATTATTGACGAGAAACCCCTCAGGGTCTATCTAGGGATTCTCCCTGCAAAACAATGGTTAAGAACATTATTTATAATAATATGGGTTCATAACAATCAAGTTAATATATCATCCATTTTCCAAACGGAAATTCAA
Organism: Allium fistulosum; assembly: GCA_030737815.1. NCBI lineage: Eukaryota > Viridiplantae > Streptophyta > Magnoliopsida > Asparagales > Amaryllidaceae > Allium > Allium fistulosum. The sequence continues at coordinate 9,524,043 of JASFAW010000015.1, forward strand.
CCAAACAATCACTCAAACAATTTTACTAACATCCAAGCAATCAATAATATGTTATAGAATCATAGGTAGGATATAGTAAAATTGAATGTGAGTTAAACTCACATTTATTCCATTTTTCGCCGAAGCATTCCGGTTTGGACTAAAATCGGATGGGCGTTCGATTTTAACCAAAAATTCCACTAGCTCTAAATCCAACCAAACAAATTCCATTGCGTAGCCATCATCACTACGAGTCCAATGCAAAAGACGGCGTTCGAATCCGACCTCGTATGCAAAAGTTGTTCAAATTACAAGTTATCGATTAAATGAAATTAATTAATAAATTAATTAACAATCTAATTACCCCTTAACTCAATCACTAATCCTTCTCCCACATATCCTTAATTACCCTCATATGCACGTACAGGTGCACAAAGAACCCAACACTACCAACCTTCAAACGGCGATATCTCCTTCGTTCTCAACGAAACGATCTTCCGTTTTCTCCAATGCGTCCCTCTTCACGCGAGCTTCGACCTCGACTCCTTGGATCCACCTCCACCTACCCCTAAAATTCCAACCTGAACCTCTCAGTGGCTGCACCAAAATGTGGCATGTCACCAAAGAGCTCCGGATTCGACGAAAATTTGCGGGGAGGTGATACTCGACACAAGAAACGCAATGGTACCAATGTTGCGACCTATCGTCGCCTAGCTCTCACTCTACAACAAGCCCTAGCCCCTGCCATGAATGGCCTCCTCCCCAAAATGTGATCGCACCCAAATTCGAGACCATAGGATAGTAGCTTAAGCTCATATGAATCTATTGAATCAAGTTTGAGAATTTTTAGTGGAGAAACGGATTTGATTTGATTTTTGAAATAGGGAAATTTCTCTTTTTCAAGTTACAGGGAAGTATATGTAGGAAAGAAGGATATGATCTGTGACATGAGAGGGTATGGAGGTTGGGTATGGTTGAAATGAAGGGGTATGGTTTGCAATGAAGGGTATATATTATTTTATTCTACAATATCTGGCACCATTCACATCCAAAAATCTCGAACTCCAATTGAGATATGCTCACTGGTGTTCTATACCAAATACCCATATTCCAAACTCAATGGAACTAGTTTCGAGACCAAATTCCAAATTATACAAAAGTTATCTTTTTAAATCAAATTATATTTCAAATTAATCGCTACGCATTTCGAGCTCACGCGATCAAACGGTACGTCTGATCGTTACGAAACTCGACGGCGTACAATAGTTTATTATTCCGGATCTAGTGGCATTGGTTTCATCAAAATCAAAGATAGTGCCCGGGAATGCTAATTTCACAAATTTAAATATCGTTTTATATTTTCGATCCAATTATCGATATTTATCCGATCTATTTTGTAAATAAATTTACAAATTGAATTCATCAATATTATTTATTAGTTGAAATGAGTTAAATAATATTATTAAATCCATTTAATTAATATTTAATTTAAAATTCAAATATTTAAACGATCAATCGTATTTGAATTCAAATTATTGTATTCCAAAAATCTAATTATTTAAATATTTAAAATTAATTAAATATTTAAAATCAAATGACCAAAATTTTGGGTTGTTACAAATTTTATCCCCTTCGTGGACCAATTATATGCAGGAGCATTGTTTCCAAACAATTTCTTCTTGGTCCATTAGTTTTTTCGGTTCTGTTTTCAGGATGTCTAGTTTTACATTTTGCTCGCTGGTCCCCTTTCCTATTTAAGTATAATATCTCATTTATTAAATTACCTTTTTTAGTATATATGTCGCTAAAAACATTAGAGTTCTGGTTCTTTAGGCATGTACTTAACTCTCATAATTAAACACCAGACTTTTTGTTGCATTGTTCAGTGAATGATTGTTCATAGAATTCCGTTTATCGATTATAAGATTTTCGAAGTTATTCTCCTTAAGCCACATTTTTTAAAATTACAAAGGACTATTTTTAGGTAGTTGGTCGAGAGAGTCGAGTAAGATAGGGCAATGGTCTACCAAGATGGTGGCAAGAGTTCTGGAGAAGGGAAATTTATCTACCCAATCCTCACTCACAAAGAACTATCTAACAGGGCCATTATGCGGTCCTCTCTGCCTTTAGACCAACTGAGTCTCCTATCGATAAGAAGAAGCTCGATAAGGTAGTTTTGGTTAATGAAGTTATTGAACTCCTCCGGGTCGGAATATACATCTTCTCTTTGCAAATGATCCCTAACATGCCTGGTCACGTTGAAGTCTCCACCTACAATACAAGGTCCATAGGATTGATTTCTAAAGCTGGAACATTCAACAAGAAGAGACTATATAATGGTACATATACTAGGCGTGTAAACACTAGAGATGTTAAAGATCTTGTTGACCTGCAGATCAACAAGAATTGCATGAAGAGAATGGGAGATGGGTATAGATTGAAGGAGTGTAAATTTATCCCCCCTCTGCATCGTTATAATCCCCCCGAACTACTGATAGCTGGGACGTATGCCTAACTAATTAAAGTTTTTCCCCGTATAGGTCTATAGAAGCTAGGAGTAGGCGATTCAGTTTTAGTTTCTTAGGTTAGTGCTATATCTACCTTACTATATTTAAAGAATCCTTTTATTCTAGATCGTATTAAAGGTAACCCTGTACCTCTAATATCCTAACTTATCATTTTCATCTACGTTTGTTGTCAGCCCTATCGAGTACTTGTTTTTATTCTAGATTCATTTTTTAATTGTTTTTTAGACTGTAAATAAAACCTAGGTTCTTAACTATTTGGAAACCCTAACTAAATGAGAAAGTGTTTAAAACAATTGGAGTAGAAGTACTTCCTAAAATCACCCAATGATGTTAATTCTAAAGCTATATTTAGAATCAGATGCCAAGCACTTCAACGTGGAAACTAACTAGATTTGCTTCTAAATTTGTATATAGGCTTGGCGCTATCATCTCTATTAGCAAATAAATTTGCTAACCCCGAAAGTTCTTGGGAAATTTAGTTTAATCAAGAAGAAGCATTGTAGAGGCTTATCGAAGCTACTAATGCATTAAGAGTTTCCATGACATTGCTTGGAGTTGTTATCACAGTCATAGTCACTAAAGTAATTTGAAGTCACATATGCTAGGCAAGTACAAGTTCGAAGTCCTTGGATCGAATTCACTTATGCTATGCCTGCCACGAAGTCACAACAGTTCAAATATGCAATATGCAAAGTCACAAGCATGTTCAAATCATAGGTTCGAACTGATTATACATATTCTATGATATGCCATTGTTTAATATTTAAAATCCTACGTGTACAATGTTCGAAAATTGCAGTGCTCTAAAATCCCCCAAATTGATTAAGGGTTTACAATTTAAGAAATAAGAAAAGAAAAAAATCCATCTCCTAAATGGCACCCCTAGGGTTGTATTTATAGAGGAGAGTGGCCTTCTCTCCACATCTCGGATCTTTGGTAGGCTTCGACTTCGTTGGTGTTACATATTGGCCTCTCCACTAGTATGCCTTTGGTGGGATTGACTTCAATAAGGCTTGACTTCGACTGTGTTAACTTAGCTCTTGTCTTCGTAGTTGGATGTCATATTCAAGAGGCAGCATTGTCCTATTATTGATGTCTTCGATGCATGCATCCATTGGTATTGGTATAGAAGGATGCCTTCGAAGTGCTGTGATATGTGATGTTACCTTCCTGCAATATAAAGGTCTTCGTGGATGTTGATAGTGCTCTCTATCAACACCACTTATACAACGTCTTCGATGTGCGAAACAAATACATCAACAAAGTACTATATTTGATGGAATACAATATAGCTCTGTACTTTTCTTACTGTCTTCGATGTGTTATACCTTCGAAGTGCTTATGAGGTGCAATGCTACTTGTACATGGATGTAGTGCGAAGTGTTTATTAAAGTAGTGGGGCATAGCCATGTGTAATGACAACTTCGAGGAGCTTGTGTGGTATGATGCGGATAGGGCCATGCATTGATGAAACACGTTATGATTACTTTGACACTATAAATCAACTGGTAAAGTGGGTTGTACTTGGCCTCTTCGACATTGATCCATAAGTATTCACTGGCTATATGTCTTCGATGCCATTCACTGAAGAGAAGTCATGGCATGTTGAATCCTATGACAAGAACTATAGTAGTAAATTTGCCCCCTAGTATAGTGGAGCCATTGACTTTTCAAGTCAATAGTGTCAAAGACGTTCATTTCTTGCCTTTTGGTCTTCCCACTTTCATCATGTTCGTTGATCACTTCATTTCCCGCCTTTTGGTCTTCCCGCATTCATCATGTTCGTTAATTTAAAACTGGTCCAATGGTTCTTGTACGCTCGTTCCCTTCTATAAATACGCGGGTTTCTTCCCCTTTCTCTCTTACCTGCAGTTTGAAAACAAATATTTGAACAAGAATCAAGCTTTTAAATTCAACTACAAATCTAAGTTCTTTGATAGTAACTTTTTCAACTAAGGTATAATCTCGTGTAATCAAACTACAAATCGATTTTCATTATTTTCTTAATTCAACTCTGATTAGGTTTTTAATTTGGATCTTGTTTCTATCGAATTGATGATCGAATTTATTTATTTGATTTTAATTCTTAATTTGATTATCAAGTTTCGATTATTAATTCTATTAATGTCAAACACAAGGTATTGTTTTCATTGATTTAAGTCTAATAAGTTCCTAAAGAATGACAATTTTAAAATTTGGGGATTTTTCTATTTTCATAGGTTCGATTTTTTTTCATAGATTCAATCTGAACCTTATTGACCTCATATTAAAGTTTAGATTAGGTCTTAAGGTTTTAATGGTCATTACTCTTACCAATGATGAATTCAAGTTAGATTAATAGCAAGTTTTTTCATTATTAATTAGTCTAAGCATTTCATCAAACACGTTATTGGTCAGTTATCGAAAATGATAATTTATTTGACCCGCAACCCGCTATCGAACAACCTTGACGACACTCATAGCTTTACCAAGATAGCTGAAGTCAAAATCCCCTACCATCTTGTTAGTTCATTAACGAATGTTTTTAGCACGGATCTTTCGTATTATAGATGATGTGTTAATGACAGAGGCAACCTTAACATCAATTTTCATTACAACAACATTGACCATTCTTGATGACATTATACTTGATGTATTTCATAAAGCTTTATGCCATTGTGCTACCTTATTAGTTAAAAGTTTTCATATTGTAAGCAACAAGAACAAAGTGACTCGTTTGAAGTCATGCACACCGCCAATTTTAGTTATGTTATTTGTGGGTCAATCAAAGCTAATAGCACCGAGGTCCTTTCGCATATTGTCGACTAAGTCGAAGTGAACCAACCCTTAATTAGGAGTTTAGAGGTCATAAATGATGTTTTCTTTGGTTAGATGAGTAGTGAACGACTTTGACGTTTGATTATAAACCCAATTTGATGTAATGGCCTTATCGTTTTTCTATTACTTTTTTACAATTGTGTTTAATATTGTGAGTGGGGTTCTATATGACTTCAACACTTTCGTCACCATTACTTTTAGAGTGTTATGAACTGTTTAATCAACTACCATATTTCTAATTCACATTATCGCTACTTGTTAGTGTCGATGCCCTTATTACTTTGAAATTAAATACGATTACATGTATCATTTTGCTATCAGTTTTGATATGGTCCGAGTTCTTTATTATATCATTATTCTCAATGTTCATATTATGATGGCTGCAAACTATTTGACCTGTAAACTCATGAATTTCACCTGCTAACCGTTATTTTATAGCCCTTTCATAAGATTCTTTACTAAGATTGAAGCACATGCCTTTTAACATACTTATCACATGTTACTTAATTGTTACCGTTTTGCGACTGACATTTAAATTGTTAGTTTAACAAACCAAAAACTACTTGGGAAATATTCTTAGATTTAGTGTTATCATGTGTAAAAATCTTTATAAATCATGATAATATCATAGGTTTGGAACAATATCACCTGGCAGTAAAATGGAAGGCCAACAATCCGGAAATAAATCTACTAGGAACACTAGTAAAGAGTTAAAGCCTTCTCCTTCAGGCAACAAGGAAGAAGATATCATTTCTAAACCATCGTATATCACCACCCAGACTAAGGTGGATTCTATTTTGAGTTAATTTGGCATCACTAGGGTCAATGGTATCCCTGTAGAATCCTCAAATAGCATTTATAATCCACCAGAGGGATATTTCTCTTTCTCCGCTACATATATTTGGCATATCGGATATCTTCCTTTTCTTGGATTTCTTTTGGGATACTTAAAGCATCTAGATATTGTGTCGATTTAGTTCTTACCAAATTCTTATACATACCTAACCTGCTTAGAAGTCTTCGGTTGAGAAGCCAGTTGTAACGACCCGTAAATTTTAACCGTTTTAATAACGTAATTAATTGAATTTTGCGAAATTTTAAACGATAAAATTTTGAAATATAAATTTAATATTTGGAATACGTCTAGTTAAACATAGCAACTGGTAAATTTTCGTCCGAAAATATGAAAGTTTATTTCGCACGAAAATTCACTTCAATTTAATCAGTTAAAAAGCAATGAAAATTAAATGTTTTCGGAACCTAAATATTTTTACATAGAAAAATTCTAAACCATCTTCTGAGCAAGATTTCAGTTTGTCGTTTTTCCAAATTCGGACATCTTTGGCTCCGTCGATCTTATTTTTCAGCGTTTTTCTTGCATTTTCCGCTATTAGAAAATTCGAATTTTTATAATTCGATTGTACCATTGATATCTATATACCATTTTGATCGTCTCGTCGCGTTGATCAAAACGGTATATTTATTCGGACAAATCGAAGTCCGACGAAAATCGTCACGTTTATTTAACTGTTTTGGGTGGACCGGTTAAACCATATTCAGCCCGTACCCATTCAAAATTTGAAAATAAAATTTCAGCCGGGAGAAATAAATGCGGTAGTTGGTGGATAGCTGTTAGATTGGGAATTTGAGTGGCGCTTGGGAAAACATGAAGATTGTTCGTAACTCACAAATAATATTCACTGTTGCCCCTGCTAAATACAAAATTTTAAACAAAAGGGAAAGAACGTACATCCCATTCATTCACTCCTACTCTCTACAGTAATCTCTTCTCTTCCCCACCTTTACTTCTTCCTACTCTTATTTTCTTTTTCTCTCTGTAACTTTATTTTCCAAAAGAATTTTCTCAACCACTTGCCGCCACCACGTGATTCCGAGCTTCCACTCTGTCTTCCCTTCAACTTCCACCTCACCAACTCCGGCCACTCTTTCCCACCAAGATCCCCTGACCGCCATCCACCTCCTCTTCCGCCATCGCCACTTCCATCCTTCACCCATGCCTTGCACCTGACCCACCACATCATTCCACGGCCGTGCTGCAACCTCCAGCCTTACCGACCTCCTCCCTGTCGCCTGCCTTCAAACCCATCCAACCCGTGCCTACCCCAGCTCCGCCCATCACCACCGAAGCACCCAGCAACCGAAGACGCTTCCCGTTCACCCCTCCCTTTTGCCTCCACCAGATCCGTTCTTCCACTAGCCTAATCATCCGCAGTAACCCAGTCTCCACCCACGTCTTCGCCTCCACCAGTGCGCCTACCCACCCCGCCAAAGCCTAAACCCAACAGCCTAACCCACCTACCCTCCTCCGCGCGATGCAGCCTTCGCCCATCACCGCCTCTTCACTTTCCGCGTTCCGCTACCCGTCCTCCGCCGAGCTCAGTTCATCTGTCTTTGCAGCATCATCCATATGGTATTGCATAAATATTCTTTAAATCTGTTGACACATAGGTTATGTTATATTTATGAAATAGTTTTAATAATAAAATATAAGTGCTATATATATAAACTGCACCTTTTATATAAGATGTTTCATTGCTCATTTTGTTTCAAATTCTAGCTTTGGCTTTTTATTTATTTTTCATATGAACGTTTCCTTTGCTGATCCTATATATATCTTCAAGATTTATAGCCTTCTGTTGTTTGAAAGAGTATGTACATGTACCTTATATTTAAATTATACGTACATAAGTTTTGATTATAAGAAAAAAAATAAAAATTTGTACAAGCCTGTTCTTAACTGATGTTTGTATATAAAGTTTATGCCAGTTTGTTTTTGCTTCATCCATTTAGTCAACACGTATATATTGAAAATATATTGTTATATAGTTAAGGTATTTGTTATGTTGTCAATTTATGCACAGTTAGTTCCGCTTATACACTTAGGCGTCAGTTGTATATTTTATAATCCTGTTACTTTAAAGTATAGTAGTTTTATATTATATTAGTTTGTACAGGAGTTATTATATGAATGCTATGTTATATGGTTCACTTTTCAAATAGTCTGAAGTAACTAAGTTTATCTGTATAAAGTTTATAGCACATTTTATTTTAGAACGGTAAGATGAGTGTTGGTTTATAACATTTTATAGTGGTACAAAAAAAAATTTATTTTGGTTAAGAAAATAAATTATTAGAATAGTATATATTTTGTTGGTCTACATCAAACAATTTCTGATCTATTGTCATTGATTTTTTTATTTATCAGCCTTGTTCGTCGAATTCGTGCCCATCTTATTTCTCTTTGGAATTCGTGTTTGGATCCACCATTCGCTTCCACTTTCGTTCATCTCTCTAGCCTCGAAAGGTGAGCACTCACTCACGATTAACGTTCTTTTATTATTTAAATTTGATTTCAATTGAAACGATAATTGAAATATACTGTTGTTAGTTAATTACACTGTTATATATGCTATTGCCTGTATCAGTTCACCTATGACATTTGACACCATTATCTGTTAATTATTTATGTGATGATAATACAGTTGGTTGATAATTGATTGACTATTGATGTTTATATTAGACGTTAAATTGTTAATGTTAAAATGATAAATAGTATGCAATTGAAATTGATAAAGGATAGTTAAATGTTAAATTTGGTTAAATGACATTTGTATAATATGACCCATTTAACTGTCAAAATTTATTGACACGTAGGATTTGTTTAATTACGTTTTGAACCACTGAATGTATGTTGTTAAATTGATGATGTATGAAATTGTAAATAGATGACAAGTGAAAAACCGTAATGTAATAATCTTTAATCTACATGAAATGATAGTGTAGATTCTAGAAATAATTATATTAATTCGTACAAATAACAATGCGAATTAATACGGTTATTTCGGGATTATTTAAATTGATTGTTGGATTGTTATTGTTTGTTGTTATTGCTTGTTTATTTACTTTGACACCATCCCAGTTATCACACTGCAAGTTCCCTTTATGCTTTGATTTTGAATTGAATTGGAATCGGGTTGAAATAATAAATACCCAAATTGAACTTTGACCTAGGATAGAGAATTAAATAAAACCCGAGTGGTCAAATAATTTGATTTAAAAATAAAATGATGATTTTATTTGAATAAATAATACGGTTTTGAAATGAAGTTGAAATTTAAATTTTAATGTTAATATTTAATAATTTGAAACAAAATGTTAATAATGTAATTGATGGCAGAATGTTGTTAATTTGAGAAATGATTATAATTAAGTTTGAAATTATTAAACTTTGAAATGATTTAATAATTAAATTTGAAATTATAATTAAGTTTGAAATTATTAAACTTTGAAATTATTTAATAATTAAGTTTTGAATTATTTAATACTTAAATAAGATTAAATTATTTAATGATTAAATTGAATTGAAATTCTTTAATAAGAAAAATTGAATTTTTGAATAAGTGAATTTTACTTCGTAAATAATCGAAATTGAGTTTTCTTTATTAATTAAGTTCTTGGAAAATTATTTAAGGAAGTAAATAAGTGAAATTGTATTTCTTTAACAAGAAATAAATGTGATATTTTTGGAATTAATGTAAGACTTGTAATTGAAAGAATTGATTTGACGAATTCAATTTAATTCAAAATGGTAAGTTTTGATTTAATGAAGTTGAACTTAAGAAATTGATTTAATGAATTGGAAATTGAATAGAAATTGTTTTGAATGATAAAGTAACTTAACGAATATTGAAAGAAATCGATAAATGAATTTAAATTGATTTGAATGTTGAATTAAATTAATTTAAATGATTTTCGGAATGAAACTTATATACGAACTTGAATTGATATTTGAATTGTTTTAAATGAATATGGAAATTGAATTATAAGATTTTGAAATGATAACTTGGAAGTTTTGAAACGTAAATATTGGAAATTGGTTTTGAAAGACAAATGAAATGTTGATTTACGAATTCTATTTGAAATTGAAATTGATTTGGTTTTGAAATAAATAAGCAACCAATCGGTGTAATAATTACGAAAGTTATTAAAGAGACCGGGATCGGTAATGGATATACTCTCTATCTGAACAGAAACCACTTTAATAATTATACGCGGAGTGTTGATCCAGAACGAAGTGGATGGTTTTTGATGAACGCGTTGACTGAAGAAAGAGAACGATTTTGGATGACCCTTGACATGACTAAAACAGGAGCCGCGCCGGGCCATTGAGGATCGCCATCTCTAGCGGACACACTTCTTCGATACCATATCTATTACTTTTGTGATTCGATTTGGGTGCACCCCTTGATTTGGGAGTGTTGTTTCGCGGTGTTGGGGTAGTAGCTGCTATGCCCAACATCAGTCCGGATCAGGCAACTACTAGTATCCTAGTTGGTATCGCCTCATGTACCTTGTCATACTTGTATTCCATTTATGCGCGACCACTACGATTTTGATTTGTACCTTTAGTATATGGATTGCCCTCTGGTGACTTCCGGTTTTGGGGAAACTACGGTCTTGTATATGCTTTTGGGAATAATAATGTGTTAAGGGTGGAATGGGCCATGACTTAACGCTATTTTGATATCTTTTTATATTACTGATAGACATTATCTACTTAGCGTACATTACTACATAGTAGATAGTTTAACGGATCCTTAAAGGATGGTTATTCCAAACATCCTTTGAGTTACTTGTATTTCAATTGCTATTTCACTTGAGTTGGATTTATTAATATAAGAATGTTAATCCTGACTCGAGTGTCTTGTGTTTTGCTTTACGCTCGGGTCAGACTGAGTGATCCAGTATTCGAGACTCACCATTGGAGTTGGAGCTTTGCTTGAAGATCCAGCCATCTATTCTGCTTTCAGTATTCGATGATTCCAGTGATGTATTCTGATTTGTATCTGATGTATCGTATTACTCTTCTGTTGTAAACTCTGATGTATTTTATATATTCATATAGTAGCTTCATGAACTACTATCTCTTTTATTTCCGCTGCATTTATTACTCTGTGTCTGTGATATGTGATTATATCTATTTACTGTATATGTTCAGTTTTGCCAAATTTAAATTAACAACGCGGTATTTTGAGCAATTCAACTCCGGCATGAGTGTCTACCTATACACTTATAATGGACGCGAATGGTCCAAAATGGCGGGTCGTTACAGTTGGTATCAGAGCTTTGGTAGCTCTAGGCAAAACTTAACATACAGGGTAAATGTATTTACAGAATCACTCTCATTCGAGTTTCAATCTCTTTCTTTTGACTCGATTCTTTCGAATTTTGGAACGTTCCCTCGGTTTCGGAGTTCATTCGTGTCCCTCACTATTCGTCTTCTTTCGATTCTGGAGCATCCCATAACTCCACTTCGAATGATCTTTATAATGAGTCGGCAATCTCGCCAATCTCAAATTTATTTGTAAAGGAGTGAAACTCCTTCACAGTCGCGTCGATTTACCGGAGATTTCTGTATCCTCGGTTTACGATGCTATCTATCTCCTGCTATACCTGAATTCTATCTCTTGAGATTTAGTGTTGATTTACCTCGGAATTCAGCATCGATCTTATTCTTGAAATTACGGACGACTCGGTTAAGGTTGCCCGCGAATTATATAAACTTATCCATCGCCTTATTTTGTTATTTAATTATCTCGTCTTTGTTTCAAACCTATCTTCGAATCAAATTTCTCTTTGATTTAAGTCCATCAAATTTGAATCCCTATCCTTATTTTGAAAATCCATTCCTGTATCGTCGAGCAAAGAAATATATTTCTAAATTTATATTAAAATGTTGTTTTCAAATTTGATAAACAAAATAAATTTTTGAATGATTATATTATATATAAATATAAGTTTTCTGAAATTAAATTGTTAATAAATTGTTGTCAGAAATGATAATATTTGGTTTTCATTTATTGTTTTGTAAACCATTGACTATTGCTTAATATAAATAAATGAATTTATAAACTTGGCTATAATTTGATTTGAAATTTGAAATGTATTTAAACCAAGAATTTGAGAATTTATTAATTTTCGGTGATTTCGAACTTTGTTTTTTTAAAATTTTTAAAGTATATATTGAAAGTATTTTCGAATAGAATCGTTTGCAAAGAATTTTAAAATGTTGAAATCAGTGCTCTTCTCTTTGTCGTTGGAAAATAATTTCGGTGATGGCGGCCGCATCATCGACATTCATTTTCGAGTTTCGAAGTGGAGAAACCATTCTGTAGCTTTGCTACGGTTTTGTTTTGAAAAAAAATAATAATATATATTTTGATTTGAATTTCTTCAGTATATTTTGATTCACATATATATAGGTATCTTATTTTAAAATTTAATTTGATTTGATATAAATATATTATATATATCTCTAAATTGTTTAAAGTTAATCGGAAATATAATTCTTAAATTTTGTTAAAGGATGATTTTAATTATAAATAAAACCAAAAGTTGGATAAATATTTAAACTTGAATAATTGAAAGGAGAAAATTTTATTTGTATATGGTTCAACTGCATTCTAATACAACTTACCTAAATCATTCAGAAGTTGAATATGTAATTGGATAATATATATAAGATAAATTGAATTTATAAATAAAATTTGAGTGTTTATAATAAATGTTATACACTAAAATTTTGATTATAAAGATGTTACTAGAGTTAGATAGAATTATAAATAAAACTCAGTTAATAATGAAATAAATTGTTTTGAAAGAATTAATAAATTTGTTTTGAAAGAATTAATAAATTGAAATTTGATCAACATATGAAAATACCTTGAATTTAAAAGAAATTAATAGATGAAAATTAATTTAAATCGAAACTTTTATGTTTTAAATTAATTTATATGGGTTAAATATATGTGATTAGATATATTAAGTAGAATAAATTTAGCAGTAATTTGGAATAAAGAAGAATTTAAAATTGTTGAAGAAAATATGATTATAATAAAAGACTATTCAAATTTATGGTTTTAGAAATTGTAAATTGAAGAAATGGGATAATAAGATAATGAATTTAGAAATAGTTGAGATTGATTTTAATGGAATCAAATGGATTAAATCAATTATTGAATATCAATTAATTTAAATTTGAATTTATATGGTTTAAATTAATTGTTATTTTGTATTTCAAGTATGTTTTCTTTCTGGTTGTTTCTATTCTCCTACCTCGTTCCTTTTCGAGGACGAAAAGTTTTGAGTGGGGGAGAGTGTAACGACCCGTAAATTTTAACCGTTTTAATAACGTAATTAATTGAATTTTGCGAAATTTTAAACGATAAAATTTTGAAATATAAATTTAATATTTGGAATACGTCTAGTTAAACATAGCAACTGGTAAATTTTCGTCCGAAAATATGAAAGTTTATTTCGCACGAAAATTCACTTCAATTTAATCAGTTAAAAAGCAATGAAAATTAAATGTTTTCGGAACCTAAATATTTTTACATAGAAAAATTCTAAACCATCTTCTGAGCAAGATTTCAGTTTGTCGTTTTTCCAAATTCGGACATCTTTGGCTCCGTCGATCTTATTTTTCAGCGTTTTTCTTGCATTTTCCGCTATTAGAAAATTCGAATTTTTATAATTCGATTGTACCACTGATATCTATATACCATTTTGATCGTCTCGTCGCGCTGATCAAAACGGTATATTTATTCGGACAAATCGAAGTCCGACGAAAATCGTCATGTTTATTTAACTGTTTTGGGTGGACAGGTTAAACCATATTCAGCCCGTACCCATTCAAAATTTGAAAATAAAATTTCAGCCGGGAGAAATAAATGCGGTAGTTGGTGGATAGCTGTTAGATTGGGAATTTGAGTGGCGCTTGGGAAAACATGAAGATTGTTCGTAACTCACAAATAATATTCACTGTTGCCCCTGCTAAATACAAAATTTTAAACAAAAGGGAAAGAACGTACATCCCATTCATTCACTCCTACTCTCTACAGTAATCTCTTCTCTTCCCCACCTTTACTTCTTCCTACTCTTATTTTCTTTTTCTCTCTGTAACTTTATTTTCCAAAAGAATTTTCTCAACCACTTGCCGCCACCACGTGATTCCGAGCTTCCACTCTGTCTTCCCTTCAACTTCCACCTCACCAACTCCGGCCACTCTTTCCCACCAAGATCCCCTGACCGCCATCCACCTCCTCTTCCGCCATCGCCACTTCCATCCTTCACCCATGCCTTGCACCTGACCCACCACATCATTCCACGGCCGTGCTGCAACCTCCAGCCTTACCGACCTCCTCCCTGTCGTCTGCCTTCAAACCCATCCAACCCGTGCCTACCCCAGCTCCGCCCATCACCACCGAAGCACCCAGCAACCGAAGACGATTCCCGTTCACCCCTCCCTTTTGCCTCCACCAGATCCGTTCTTCCACTAGCCTACTCATCCGCAGTAACCCAGTCTCCACCCACGTCTTCGCCTCCACCAGTGCGCCTACCCACCCCGCCAAAGCCTAAACCCAACAGCCTAACCCACCTACCCTCCTCCGCGCGATGCAGCCTTCGCACATCACCGCCTCTTCACTTTCCGCGTTCCGCTACCCGTCCTCCGCCGAGCTCAGTTCATCTGTCTTTGCAGCATCATCCATATGGTATTGCATAAATATTCTTTAAATCTGTTGACACATAGGTTATGTTATATTTATGAAATAGTTTTAATAATAAAATATAAGTGCTATATATATAAACTGCACCTTTTATATAAGATGTTTCATTGCTCATTTTGTTTCAAATTCTAGCTTTGGCTTTTTATTTATTTTGCATATGAACGTTTCCTTTGCTGATCCTATATATATCTTCAAGATTTATAGCCTTCTGTTGTTTGAAAGAGTATGTACATGTACCTTATATTTTAAATTATACGTACATAAGTTTTGATTATAAGAAAAAAAATAAAAATTTGTACAAGCCTGTTCTTAACTGATGTTTGTATATAAAGTTTATGCCAGTTTGTTTTTGCTTCATCCATTTAGTCAACACGTATATATTGAAAATATATTGTTATATAGTTAAGGTATTTGTTATGTTGTCAATTTATGCACAGTTAGTTCCGCTTATACACTTAGGCGTCAGTTGTATATTTTATAATCCTGTTACTTTAAAGTATAGTAGTTTTATATTATATTAGTTTGTACAGGAGTTATTATATGAATGCTATGTTATATGGTTCACTTTTCAAATAGTCTGAAGTAACTAAGTTTATCTGTATAAAGTTTATAGCACATTTTATTTTAGAACGGTAAGATGAGTGTTGGTTTATAACATTTTATAGTGGTACAAAAAAAAAAATTTATTTTGGTTAAGAAAATAAATTATTAGAATAGTATATATTTTGTTGGTCTACATCAAACAATTTCTGATCTATTGTCATTGATTTTTTTATTTATCAGCCTTGTTCGTCGAATTCGTGCCCATCTTATTTCTCTTTGGAATTCGTGTTTGGATCCACCATTCGCTTCCACTTTCGTTCATCTCTCTAGCCTCGAAAGGTGAGCACTCACTCACGATTAACGTTCTTTTATTATTTAAATTTGATTTCAATTGAAACGACAATTGAAATATACTGCTGTTAGTTAATTACACTGTTATATATGCTATTGCCTGTATCAGTTCACCTATGACATTTGACACCATTATCTGTTAATTATTTATGTGATGATAATACAGTTGGTTGATAATTGATTGACTATTGATGTTTATATTAGACGTTAAATTGTTAATGTTAAAATGATAAATAGTATGCAATTGAAATTGATAAAGGATAGTTAAATGTTAAATTTGGTTAAATGACATTTGTATAATATGACCCATTTAACTGTCAAAATTTATTGACACGTAGGATTTGTTTAATTACGTTTTGAACCACTGAATGTATGTTGTTAAATTGATGATGTATGAAATTGTAAATAGATGACAAGTGAAAAACCGTAATGTAATAATCTTTAATCTACATGAAATGATAGTGTAGATTCTAGAAATAATTATATTAATTCGTACAAATAACAATGCGAATTAATACGGTTATTTCGGGATTATTTAAATTGATTGTTGGATTGTTATTGTTTGTTGTTATTGCTTGTTTATTTACTTTGACACCATCCTAGTTATCACACTGCAAGTTCCCTTTATGCTTTGATTTTGAATTGAATTGGAATCGGGTTGAAATGATAAATACCCAAATTGAACTTTGACCTAGGATAGAGAATTAAATAAAACCCGAGTGGTCAAATAATTTGATTTAAAAATAAAATGATGATTTTATTTGAATAAATAATACAGTTTTGAAATGAAGTTGAAATTTAAATTTTAATGTTAATATTTAATAATTTGAAACAAAATGTTAATAATGTAATTGATGGCAGAATGTTGTTAATTTGAGAAATGATTATAATTAAGTTTGAAATTATTAAACTTTGAAATGATTTAATAATTAAATTTGAAATTATAATTAAGTTTGAAATTATTTAATAATTAAGTTTTGAATTATTTAATACTTAAATAAGATTAAATTATTTAATGATTAAATTGAATTGAAATTCTTTAATAAGAAAAATTGAATTTTTGAATAAGTGAATTTTACTTCGTAAATAATCGAAATTGAGTTTTCTTTATTAATTAAGTTCTTGGAAAATTATTTAAGGAAGTAAATAAGTGAAATTGTATTTCTTTAACAAGAAATAAATGTGATATTTTTGGAATTAATGTAAGACTTGTAATTGAAAGAATTGATTTGACGAATTCAATTTAATTCAAAATGGTAAGTTTTGATTTAATGAAGTTGAACTTAAGAAATTGATTTAATGAATTGGAAATTGAATAGAAATTGTTTTGAATGATAAAGTAACTTAACGAATATTGAAAGAAATCGATAAATGAATTTAAATTGATTTGAATGTTGAATTAAATTAATTTAAATGATTTTCGGAATGAAACTTATATACGAACTTGAATTGATATTTGAATTGTTTTAAATGAATATGGAAATTGAATTATAAGATTTTGAAATGATAACTTGGAAGTTTTGAAACGTAAATATTGGAAATTGGTTTTGAAAGACAAATGAAATGTTGATTTACGAATTCTATTTGAAATTGAAATTGATTTGGTTTTGAAATAAATAAGCAACCAATCGGTGTAATAATTACGAAAGTTATTAAAGAGACCGGGATCGGTAATGGATATACTCTCTATCTGAACAGAAACCACTTTAATAATTATACGCGGAGTGTTGATCCAGAACGAAGTGGATGGTTTTTGATGAACGCGTTGACTGAAGAAAGAGAACGATTTTGGATGACCCTTGACATGACTAAAACAGGAGCCGCGCCGGGCCATTGAGGATCGCCATCTCTAGCGGACACACTTCTTCGATACCATATCTATTACTTTTGTGATTCGATTTGGGTGCACCCCTTGATTTGGGAGTGTTGTTTCGCGGTGTTGGGGTAGTAGCTGCTATGCCCAACATCAGTCCGGATCAGGCAACTACTAGTATCCTAGTTGGTATCGCCTCATGTACCTTGTCATACTTGTATTCCATTTATGCGCGACCACTACGATTTTGATTTGTACCTTTAGTATATGGATTGCCCTCTGGTGACTTCCGGTTTTGGGGAAACTACGGTCTTGTATATGCTTTTGGGAATAATAATGTGTTAAGGGTGGAATGGGCCATGACTTAACGCTATTTTGATATCTTTTTATATTACTGATAGACATTATCTACTTAGCGTACATTACTACATAGTAGATAGTTTAACGGATCCTTAAAGGATGGTTATTCCAAACATCCTTTGAGTTACTTGTATTTCAATTGCTATTTCACTTGAGTTGGATTTATTAATATAAGAATGTTAATCCTGACTCGAGTGTCTTGTGTTTTGCTTTACGCTCGGGTCAGACTGAGTGATCCAGTATTCGAGACTCACCATTGGAGTTGGAGCTTTGCTTGAAGATCCAGCCATCTATTCTGCTTTCAGTATTCGATGATTCCAGTGATGTATTCTGATTTGTATCTGATGTATCGTATTACTCTTCTGTTGTAAACTCTGATGTATTTTATATATTCATATAGTAGCTTCATGAACTACTATCTCTTTTATTTCCGCTGCATTTATTACTCTGTGTCTGTGATATGTGATTATATCTATTTACTGTATATGTTCAGTTTTGCCAAATTTAAATTAACAACGCGGTATTTTGAGCAATTCAACTCCGGCATGAGTGTCTACCTATACACTTATAATGGACGCGAATGGTCCAAAATGGCGGGTCGTTACACCAGTCTTCCCTCTCTTAGTCCTGGGATTCTTCATCACATAGCTAGCCCTGCTCAACCAGGTCGTCAATTGTATCAGATCCATCCTCATCCGAAAGGCTAAATTTCTGAGACTCTTAATAAGGCAAAAGTATGGAAGACTCAATTTTTCTTTGTAACATGCTTCTCTAGTCTTAGATGGACTTTTTCTACTGTTGGTAAGATTCTCTTTCTTGCTTATCCATATTGGTTTATTATTCCTTATTAACAGGTATCTCAATTCCAGACCCTGCTCCCAAAAAGTTGAACTCAGAAGATCATGAACTTGTGCTGTCACTAACCAAAGCAGCGGAAACAATAGGGAACAGGCTCAGACTGCTAATCTCGGCTAAACTTAGTCAACACTCTATCATTTAAGATGGTCACAAAATCTTAGGAGAACCTCCAATGGGAAAACGTAACTCTAAGGGTAAGGGTTCGTTGGTAATGGGAAAGCTCGAGCTTTTTTCATCTAATTCCCCTGTTCAGCCTGAGGTACTTGGTAGATATCATTGTAATCACTCAAAATTTATTATAACATCATCTCATAAATTTATCCTTTTGACTCAGGTTTGTCTGCTTTGGTTGTTTCTCCTATCGGGAAGCAAGTTACTGTGGATAATTCCAAAGATAAATCGGAGAAAGATGTCACTTCTATTACAGTTCAGGCTCCTAAATCTCGGTCTCTCATGAATGTTATCTCTAGTTCATTCTCTTCTGCTAAAAGAAAACTAAGTGATGGTTCTATCATTGTTCCCATCCCTAGCAAAAGTCTAAGAATGGGGATGTACAGACTCTTATTGTTATCGAAGAGGGAGAACTAGTCGACGCTGGTGCAAATCTTAAGTCCCTTGATCTTGGTTCTACAGTTGGAGACAAGTCTTATTTTAATGCTGCTATGGATAAGACCCAACAGGTGGATGAAGTAGAATCTTCTCTGGACCTGCTTCACCAAATTATTATCCCAAGCTCCCCCGAAGCCTTAAACCGTATTTGCGAAGAGATTGGTTCTCTTTCACTCCGAAGGACCCCCTTCCCTTCTAAGTCCCAATCATCAGCTTGTCAGTGAATTTAATGACCTTCTTTAACTGGTTATTCAATCTCCTTCTTTCGCTGCTTTTCAGCCATTATAACCTTCTTCCTACACCCAAGACCATCTGTTTGATCTCCTTAGACAACATTTGCTGGTACGTAGCCTTTTTTTCTAATTACTTTGAACTCTTAATATCTCATATATTTCATTCTAGCTCAAGTCTCGTTATTTGCTTTAGGTTGCCAAGCATCTGCTTTCACTTCAAGATGAGGCTTTAGGGTCGTCAAGTGAAATATCTAAACTTAAGGAGGAAAACTCCTCACTTAGTAACTATGTTATTGACTTAACTACCGAAAGAGACGAAGTAGTGAAGGAGAAAGACAAGTTGGCTACCTCTCTTAAAGAAACAAAAATCCTACTTTAATCTTCAAACTATAGGGTGATGGCTTTAGAACTTGCACTTGTGGAAGCTGAAGTGAAAGAAGTTAAGCTTGTAGTAGAGAATGCGTCTCTTAATAAAAAGCTAAAGAGGAAGGAGGATCTCTTAAGTAAGTTGGTGGAAGTGATTAAAGATGCAAAGCAAAAAGTGCCATATTTTTTGGCACACCTCTTGATACCATTATCGAGAGATCTCAGGAGAAAGCGCTCTTTATTACTTATTCCAACAACGCTTATAAGTGTCCGGACTTCGGTTTCCCCTCCCTTCCTTTAGAATGGAACGAAAAGTTCATGAGTAGATTTAAAGAGACGTTACAGTGATTTTATGTTCCTGAGGAAGTAGAGAAGGTTGATATAGCCAAGTTACTGCCTTCTGATGATCCTTCGATTGACGAGGAGACTGACTTGGATGAGGAGGTGAAAGATAATGACAGGAATAGGGGTAGGGGTGATGATGATAATGATGGTCCTAACAACAATGATGATGATGATAATGACAACAATGGTGAAGGTGGTGGAAATGGCATTTCTGGACCATCAGCTGACAAGGACGGATTAGGAGGCACTAGTCCAGATCCTTCTCTCCAAGGTGCAGGGGCTACCGAAATTTCTGATCCTCCTAGGGCAAGTTCTCTCAAGGGAGACAATGATCCCCTAGGCTCAAAGTACAAAGACAAAGAGAAAATCTCGTCATCTACTGTCCCGCTTTCTCAGGTATGGATCTTATTACATAAATAATTTTGATTATCAAGTGATCTTTAGTTAATTTATTAGTTAAAGAGAAAATAAAAATACCAGTATGATGTTGTGCTCGAGAAAAAGCAAACATACATAGATCGGTTAAACAGAGAGTTGGATAAACAAAAGGAGTATAATACATTGTCTAAAAAATATCGAAAATTTGCCAAGCGCGCATTAAAATTGAGATTTTTCAAAGAGAGAAGTTTCCCCTCAGATAAGGAGGGCGCACAAACATCAAAAAAAGATTCTGGAGGAGATTGTTGAGCTGATGACCCTTTTCTGGATGTTAATCGATGATAGGGATGCCTTGGTGGAATTCTTGTACAATGTTTATTGTAGGGGTTTGATTGTTGACTTCTCATACTTAGGTTGTAACAGTGGAGGTTTGCTCAAGAGCCTTCATCGTAGATACTTGGATGAACATAAGACTGATCCTCATCCCAAGGCATGTTGGAACCTTCCTTGAGCACTCCCATTCCTCTTTCTTTACACTCTCTTCCCCAAAAGAAACTTAAATAGAAGAGATTCATATCCAAAATGTATAACAAATATATTTTGTACGAACCACAATGACTTGTATAATGGTTGTATGCTACTGAGTTTTCTTATGAGCTTTATAATTTCAGTTTCTCTATTCTTAGTTTAATTTTGACATATTGCACAAAGTAAAGGTCATTCAAATAGCCCGGTTCCCTGGGATCTCCTAAGTAAATTCATCAAATTCAAGAAAGCTTTTTAGAGAAATCTTTGATTCTTAGAACATTACAATTGACGAGACATAATTTCCTTAAAGATCTGCAAGAAGATTACATGCGTTACCCTCATTTTTCCTTTGACTTTTTAGGCAATGAAAAGGACAAGTTGCTCAGTGGAATCCGATCTTACCATACCAAAATGATATGTGGTCGTGATAGTCCCCCAGTTGGGTAGTGGGATTATCGTCGATTTCCTTATGTTTACACTCCAGAAGGAACTAAGACCTCCTTTAATTCTATACATATGTTGTCTGCTAGGTCATTTGAAAAAGCTAGAAACGCGATCTCGAGACTTTGAATGTTGATTTTTTTTGGAAATAGAAATGTGATGTATTCTTAATGTTTGTATTACTTGTGAACTCTCCTTATTATTAATAGAAAAGTTTGTTTTTCATACATTAATTCCCGTCTCCTTTATTCTTAATAGGAGACTCAATTAGTGTGTCCATCTGATTCACCGGATGCTTCGCGAATTATTTAAATTAAGGACAGGTGCTTGCTAACGCGAAAGAAAAATGATCATCTCGAGATGATTTGAATTTTTGATTCTCGGATAATCCTATAGCGCAAGAGTAGCACGGGAATCACTTTATATTGAAATCGATGTTTAGGACTTATAAGGAATGACCGCTCAGATTGAGGAGTAGCTTAAATAAAGGGAGAAAGAACTTCATGCGTTAAAAGATAGAACTAACTCAATCTGCAACCCAATCCATCATTCAAAGCGGACATAGTGATAGCCAAATTATATCAGAGAATAAACGATCTTGAAGTGGACGTAATAAAGAGTCAAGTTCATTATCAATCATTAGAGCTTATTGTGAGTGAGGGCGAAGCCGGTCTCCATACCCTTACTCCTAGAAGAATTACTAGATCTCATTCTTCGACAAGCCAAGAATTCCCTAATTTTCTAAACCCACGTCCGGGTTCAAGCAATGAAACAATCTCGTCATGGGGTAAAAAGGTCAAATTTGAGGTCATACAACATTTTTGTAAGAATAGGATGAGAAAGTTTCTCAACATTTAAGCGAATATAAGAGAAAAGTTTAAAAGCTTGAGCGTGAGAGATATAATTTCAAACAAAAGGTTGAAGAGTTGAATAACACATTTAAAACTTTATGAGGAGCCAATAAGACTCTCCAACACGCTCTGAATGTCCAGATTACTTCAATTGACGATGCAGATATGGTTCGGAAGAAGGAAAGAAATTCAAAGAACTCCTAGATGCCGCTATTCGCCATGTTATAACACCATAATTGCCCAAGACTTAGAGGAGACTGCACAAAATCTTGACCTTTAGTGATAATTTGCTAGCTTCTTTTTTTGTTTGACTTTTGTGCCTGCCACTTTATACATAATGTATTAGATTATAAATAAATTTACAATTGAATGAAGATAACCTTAAATTCAAGGTATATACCATGAATTGAATTCTGTTTTGATTTGAAATCGCTTTCATTTTTTCATATTTGAGCTTTCCAATGTGGAGATTAACTTTCTACTAGCCTTTAAAATCTAGAACTTTGATGATTGATCTTGATTTAAACATCCGGTAGTCTGCTTTAGTAATGGAGATTCCTGTTAATTTTTGAGCTGAAAACCAACATAAAGAAGCCTTGAAACTTAATCTGGAATTTGAATAAAATTAGAAACCCAAACTTAATATCGATAAGAGTAAAATATAAATCTATATCTAAAAGAAGACCAGAAATCCATATCTAGTAATAATAATAGAAGACCAGAAATTTATATCTGGTAATAATAGAAATCCAGATTCCATTGTTTGGTGGCTAAGAATTGTATTTGTTGGGAGACATAAATAACCCATATTTGTTGAACCTTCCTTAAGAAAACTTGATTTGATTTGAAGTGCTACTTGGCTCGGATTTTGATTGTCTTAGGAGCTTTACATGGATCCGATCTTGATTGACTTAGGAGCACTACTTGGCTCAGATTTTGATTGACTTGGAAGCACTACTTGGCTCTGATTTTGATTGATCTTTCTTTTGAAGATTTCGGTGCTTTAATGAGGCCTTTGATGGTAGGCATTAAAGGCTTACTCCATCCTTCCTTTAGGAGGTGCTTCAGTGAGGCCTTTGATGACGACACTGAAGGCTTGGTCAGTGCTTTAGTGAGGCCTTTGATGATAAGACTAAAGGCTTACTCTATCCTGCCTTTAGGAGACGCTCCAACCAGGCCAAGTAGGTAGGAGTTGAAGGCTTGTAGAAACTTTGGACTGACCAAAGCATTACTCTGGTCTCCCTCTAAGAGGCACTTCAGTGAGGCCTTTGATAACAGCACTGAAGGGTTAGGGCTTTGATGACCAGGGCCTTTGATGGCCGAGACCTCTTGCGGTCAAGCCTTTGATGGCTGTGGCCTTTGATGGGCGGGACATCTTGCGGTCAAGCCTCTGATGGCTATGTGGATACACTTATTTTATTCAGAAAACCTTTATTGATAATTGGCTTAACATCTTTGTAAAAATTGATTGAGTTTTCCTTATTCCTTCCAAGCTCCGACATTGATTGGTATCATGTCCATTTGCAAGATTATAGTGGAAATATGACTTCCCATGATTCCTTTCGAATTTGGGTCTCCTTTTTTGTGAAGGCTAATAGTCAAGCTCTTTCTTAGTCAGGAAGCAGATGTTCTCAAGAGAAGTCGTGAGAATGCGGTCTTTTGGAAGTCGTGACTTAGAGACTAGCCCTTTTAGCTGATGCTTAGTTCTTTTGTTGCTAACTTTAGGTTCCTCATAAAGGGTGAACTTCCTTTTTAGATAGTTTGGTACTTCATTTGTCTTTTAAGATTAATCGATCATAGTTTCTCACTTTTCAGTGAAATGATAAAAGTCCCTTCTTATCTCATTTTCGAAGATAGTTCCTTGAGCTTTAAGTTGGATTTTCTTTCTTAGTTACGAGAAGGTGCCATCCTTTTTACATTGTCCTTTTGGGACAAATATTGGTGTCGGTCCTACATTGAATGAATTTAAACTCCATTTTTCTGGATTGTAAGTAGCCATTTGATTTTCTTTTCTTCCATAACTTGTAATGCTACAAATCTCAGCACCTGCTCTTCATGAAGCTGAAGATCACCAATGGCTTGATAAATTGTCTTAGTCGGTTGAGGCTCAGAAGATCCTTGTTCGAAGAACTTAGCACGATTAGCTAACATGGCTAAGAAAAACTCAATTTATTCAATTAACTGGTGTTAGTAATCAAGGGTAGGTTGGCTTTCAAAGGGATATGCTTGGTAGTGTCAAGTTCTCTAAACCTTAAATATGCAAGCTAGGATAGTTTCACTTGGGGTTTTAACATAGTCGGAAGTTTGAGCCATCCTTCTAGCACCAAAATGTTAGCAAATAAATTTGCTAATCCTGAAAGTGCTTGGGAAATTAAGAAGAAGCCTCGTAGAGGCTTGTCGAAGCTACTAATGCGTTAAGAGTTTCCATGGCATTGCTTGGAGTTATCATCATAGTCATAGTCATTAGCGTAATTTGAAGTCACATATTCTAGGCAAGTACAAGTTCGAAGTCCCTGGATCGAAGTCAATTATGCTATGCCAGCCATGAAGTCACAACAGTTCAAATATGCAAAATGCAAAGTCACAAGCATGTTCAAATCACAGGTTCCAACTGATTATACATATGCTTGTTATGCCCTTGTATAATATTCAAAATCCTATGTGTATAATGTTCCAAAATTACAATGTGCTCCAAAATCCCTCAAATTGATTTAGGGTTTATAATTTAAGAAATGAGAGAAGAGAAAAATCCATCACTTAAATGGCACCCCTAGGGTTGTATTTATAGAGGTGAGAGGCATTCTCTTTGCATCTTGGGTCTTCGGTAGGTTTTGACATCGTTGGTGTTTCGTATTGGCCTCTCCTCTAGTATGCCTTTGGCGGGATTGACTTCAATAAGGCTTGACTTTGACTGTGTTAACTTAGCTCTTGTCTTCGTAGCTGAATATCATATGTATGAGGTGGCATTGTCCCATTTTTGATGTCTTCGATGCTGGCATCAATTGGAATTGGTATAAAAGGATGCCTTCAAAGTGTTGTGATATGTGATGTCGCCTTCCTGCAATACTAAGGTTTTTGTAGATGTTGATATGGCTCTCTATCAACACCGCTTATACAACATCTTCGATGTACGAAACAAATTCATCGACGAATTACTGTATTTGATGGAATACACTATAACTCCGTACTTTTCTTAATGTCTTTGCTGTGCTATACCTTCGGAGAGCTTGTGAGGTGCAATGCTGCTTGTACATGGATGGAGTGCAAAGTGGTTATTAACATAGTGGGGCATGGCCATGTGTTATGACACCTTGGAGGAGCTTGTGCGGTGTGATGCGGATATGGCCTTGCATTGATGAAACACATTATGATCACTTCAACACTATCAAAAAACTGGTGAAGTGGGTTGTACTTAGCCTCTTTGACATTGATCCACATGTATTTCACTGGTTATATGTCTTCGATGCCGTTCATTGAAGCGAAGTCATGGCACATCGAATCCTTCAACAAGAACTATTGTAGTAACAATCTCTAAAGAACATTCAGGTGATTTCGCTTCTCCTTGTAACATAGCTATATTGGGGTCAATATTAGCAACATAGGCATGATCAACGCTAACTATT
This sequence comes from Allium fistulosum, assembly GCA_030737815.1. NCBI lineage: Eukaryota > Viridiplantae > Streptophyta > Magnoliopsida > Asparagales > Amaryllidaceae > Allium > Allium fistulosum. Next base: position 9,550,253 of record JASFAW010000015.1, read on the forward strand.
GGCACCACATTACCAGCACTAAAAATAACATGATCCGCTTCAACAACTATATCCAGAGAATTTGTTGCACCTTTAATATTAGAAAAACACCACATTCAACAGCCTTATAGACCATAATATAAGCTATATTATCCACAGGAAACACACTACTGTCAACCACATAAACAACTACACAATCAACCACATTTTTATTCGCTGAATCAGCAACCTTGTCATCTAAAAACACGTTACCATTAACGGCCTTGTTATTAACTCAACATCTAACCCAAAGAATCAGCTAAAACATTTTTCGAAAGAAGCTCCTCATTACAAATCACAGGTATGTTACTTGTAGTAACCTCACAATCAGCTCTAGCTTCTGATCTAATTATATCGGGAAAACCATATCATGCTCAAAAGAAACTGCTAACACAACCTGATCACTGACAATATTAAACACTTCATCCATATCAGTAGAGCATAGATTTCCAACCTTGTCCATTAAAGCACATTTACTGGCAGCTGGTTTGTCAGCTGATTCAACATCAGCACCTTTAGGCTTGACTGTAGGATTTGCTACAACGACCTCTGGAACTCCAGCCGCTACAAGAGTGGACATAATATCTAGGTCTAGAAGCATATATTCAAATGCCTTTTCTTTGATGTAGCTGACGATGGAGACGCTGCATGACATCACCCCAACTTCACTTATACCATTTCCGCACAAAGATTCAACTGATATAACTTCCCTAATGTCCATCTTTGGTAGGCCAGAGTTCTCATCAAGGTTGACGATTAGTGCTTCGAATGCTTGAAAAGGTTTCTCAGTCTACTACTAGAGCATTATTAAGGTGGACATTGCCACAGTATGATTGATTATTGTCTATATTTTTTAAAAACTAATGCCAAAATCTGATTGGTTGTCAATCAAAGACTTAGGTATGAAGTAGATAGATGAGGAGCCATTGACGCTAGTAAATCTAAAACCATGAGAACGATGTGGCATAGGTTTGAATCTAAGCATGGAACAAGCAACACTTTTTTGTCCACATTTTCTGCACTTGAAACATCTAAAGTGATCACGATAGGTAGAGGCTTTGTGGTTGGCGTCATCGCAACCGAGGCAGATGGATATGAGATTATGACATTGACTCCAAGGAATTAAAGGCTTTGAATGGGCTACTGAGTAGGATCTTTTTATTTGAAAAGGAGAGCTACTTTTGAAAACATCAGCGTATGATTTCACAAGGGGTAGGGAGAACGTGAAGACAGGGAGGTCATTGGTTGATGGATTATGAGTGATGAAGGGTGGAGGCACGTGTATTTGATAGCGGTGGTGAACATGGGGCATATAGTAGATAGAGAAGGGCACCATTACCGACTGTTGCTTAAAATTGAACATTACTTGCCAGCTTTCAGGAATTCATTTCAAATTTTAAATATAAACGATGTTGTTTCATAAGCGAAGATCAAGGTCATGTGGTTCATGCATGTAGAAATGTAGTACGTTGCTACCGGTATGGTTATTTAGGGCATATTACAAAATTCTGTAATCAAATGAATTGAGCATTTACAACATGTTGAAGCAACCAAATGCTTCGGATGTCCCACAAATCTAAACAGATCACTGCGCTGTCACATCTCCGTGTGATTCTAAAAATTCCAATGCACTTATTCCCACCTGCCCCTTTCCAATTAAAGGAAGGCGGTGAAATGATAAAGTAGAAAGAAAGGAAAGAAAATAAAAATTCTCCAAGCCCACAGCCATGCATGCAAAACCCTCCAATCTCCTCAGAGCATCTCCAACCGTTTGAGAATTCTCAAATCTGCATCCAAGAAGCTCTCCAACAGGGTGCAGAAAATCCTATAGTGCAGAAACGGAAGGCCAAAGTGCCGGAATGTTAAATCTAGCGAGGCGCCTGTTAAACAGACGCCTCACAATGAGGCGCTTGTTCAACAGGCGCCTGGTATCCAGCCGCGCCTGTTGACCAGGCGCCCAATTAATTCCAATTAATTATTAAAAAACTTAGGCGCCTGTTGAACAGGCGCCTGATGCCCAGGCGCCTGTTCAACAGGCGTCTGACCTCATTTCTGTTGTAGAAATGAGGCCTCCAACATTTCGGAGTGCGGAAAATCCAATTTCCACACTCCGAACTGTTGGAGATGCTCTATTTTCACCTTTCTCACCGACCTTTTGCATATTGTGGACCTCCATCAATGCCTTGAGAATTACTTCAAAAACCCTTTTCCTCGACGTCATTATTCAATGCAACCAAAAATTCCTCGTAAAATTCCCATCGGTTGACCTTTTATATGCGGCGTCGAAGAAGGGAAGTTTCTTCAAGGCTAACGGGTCAGTTCATGCTGCTCAATTGAAGCTCTTATTCAATGCTTACAACTGTCGTCTTCTGAAGAAATCCTACCAAGTAGGAGGGAGTGTCAGAGTCTCTTAGGGACGTTGATAGCCTGATAAGCTTTTAAAACAACCCGGAGACATTCACTACTAGAAAACACATCAATTTCCTACATAAAATTTCCTACGTCTTTCCTACGCCAAAAGGCGGGGCGTAGGTATGGCGTAGGAAACACGTAGAAAGAGGTAATGGTGTAGGAAAGACGTAAGAAAATTTCCTACGTCTTACCTACGCCAGCTTCGACATGCTGAAAAATAATTAAAGCGTACGTAGAAAAGGCATAGAAAACTCCTTAGGTTAAAATGATGGCGTGGGAAGGTCGTAAATAATTTCCTACCTCGTTTCCACGTCTACAAAGTTTTGCCTGACCATAATAAATATTCACCTCTACTTCATCAATACCCCTGTCCTTTCCTTTAAAAAATCTTCAATTACCAAATATTCTATTAAATTCCTTTAAAAGAAATGAAAGAGGCAGTTAAATGCGAGCTCTACAAAGCGACCGCAACCTTACACTGCGCCGCGGACGCGTCGCACCTCTGCTTCGCGTGCGACCGCCGCGTCCACTCCATCAACTTCCTCGCCGCGCGCCACGTCCGCTCCCTCATCTCAGATCCGTCCGTTGGTGCCGTTGATTGCTCTTCCACGCTGGAGAGGCGGGTTCTCGAGAGCTGGGGGAAGAGGATGGGGCTCAGGAACTGGAGAAGGTGCGCTGACTTGGCGGTTAGGGTTTTGATTTCGGGTAGGGTTAGGGGTTTCGTGAGGAGGGCGGAGATGGCGGCCGCGATGTGGGTTGGCGTTAAGACTTGCGGTAGCGGCGATGGTGGTGACGCGTGCGAGATGATGAAGCGATTAGCGAGCTGTTCGGGTGTGAGCGCCAAGGTTATAAGGGTCTTGTTCCAGCCCTTTATATACAACTGGCCCAAATAAATCCCACTTAAGTTTCTTTATTTTCAGATCACTACGATCCATTTTTAACCTTTCGAAGAAATTGGATCTGCAGTTTTCGTTAGCGTTGAAAAGGTAACAAATTTTCTATTGCTTTTCTTAATTGCTATCTTAGTCTAGCACAAATTGTCTCGAAGACCCCCTTTTGATTTCAAAGTATGTCAATATTAGGATTGAATATGGGCGAGATTCTCTCTCACTCATAATTTCTTGACGTGTTGTCAAAACTCTGTTAAATATTTAATTTGAAAAAGGATAGCTGTTATTATGATCTAGCTAATCGTTGTAATGATTATTAGAAATACATTTAGAATGTTCGTAAGTGCATGATTTTAGTTTTTGAATGATTTTCACTTTGCTTTAGACAACATTATGGCTCATCAATTAACAGCTAGTGCAGCTGTTATGATGGTCCAGTTTGAATGGATAATCGAACATTCATATTGATGTTGATGTTGTTTTGTGGTGTAACTACAGTTGAGTTATTTCTTAATTTGTTATAGTTTTAACATCGTCACCATGTTTTTGCCGAAATAAATATGCAAATCTAAGTGGATTTTTTTCTATCACGGTGAATGCCGATAGTTGTACTTACTATTTATGTGATGCGGTATAGGTTGAATGTGTTGAGCAAATTGAAAATAAGTTAGAATACAGTGGTGGATAGAATTGTAGAATAATGATATTGTTCCTAACTGTTTGGAGTTTGAAATGGAATTTTGCCTTTTGTAGTCTAGTAATATTGAATGTATTGGTACAGGTCGAGATTCGGGAGAAGAAGATCATTTATAGTGGGAGGAGCAGCGACCATTGCATTATCGGTACTAATTGTGGGGCATTCTGCGGATATTGGTTGGTTGTTGGGTGATGTGGATGGCAAGATTAGGAAAAGAGCTATTGGTGTTTATGTCTTGGGATTTTGGTTGCTTGATGTCGGGAATAATGCTACTCAGTCACCTTGTAGAGCCTTGCTTGGCGATCTTACTGGTATATTTTTGGGTTCACTGCATTATTTAATTATGAATGGAACTAAACTGTAGGGATATTTTAAGTTTCTTTGTATGATTACGGAGTAATACTGAAATACATATTAACCAATATTAATTTAATCATCAAAAGTAGGAGCATGTTTTGATGGCAAATTGAATAAAATGGAGGAAAAAAATATGGACCCATCATCAGTTTTTGTATGATTCTGATATTTACAGTTGTTGAAATTTCATAAATTTTGAGTAATGTAGATTCATGCGTTACATTTATATGTTTCAGATATGAGTTCACTTCCAGGGCTTATCGGTGCTATCGCTAAAAGAAAGGATCGCAAACCCTATTATGGAAATATCCCTGGAGTAAATATTTAAACTTTCACCAAAATATTATTTTAATTAGTATAAAATGTAGAAATTGATGCAATATTTGATAAAATGCAGAAATACAAAGATGCCACTTATAGCATCAACAGGGGTGCAGCGCAAACTAGAGCTGAACTAAAGGAAAAGATGGAGCGGAGCGTCAAGATGTGGAAATTCAAATGCTAAAGACGCAGTATGAACAGCTTACTGAGATGATTCGACAACGATTTGATGGAGAGTCAAATGATCGTCGTGAGGGATGAGGGTATTTTTCATTCTTAGTCGTATATGTTTGATGTCATGTATTATGAACGTAATATCGTACTATTTAGACATATGAGAACTTGATTGATATTGATTTGACTTTGTAATATGAATGAGATATTTGAATTTAATTGAAGATGAATGATTTGATCTTAATCGTTTTGTTGAAATGTTTATATACATGAAATAAGTTGATTTTAGTTTCTGTTTAATGTACGATGAAAAGAAATATAATAGTATATAATATATAAAAAATGCTTCAGAAAAGGCGTAGGTAAAGCAAATATTGTTACAGCAAAAAATCGTGTGTATGGCGTAGGTAAAACGTAAAAAATATAGGCGTAGGTAAGACGTAGAAAAATATAGGCGTAGGAACGACGTAGGAAACACCACTACGGATGGCGTAGGTAAGGCGTAAGCATATTTTTAGCTACGCAGGTTTTACCTACGCCAACTTTGGCGTAGGCGCTGCGTAGCTATTGCATTTACCTACGCCCCGCCTACGCCATATTGGCGTAGGTAAACTGCAGTTTTCTTGTAGTGATTGTCAAGCTCGATAATTGGGAATAGGAAAAATCTGACCATTGATTTGCCTTTGTTCGAATTATGCTTGACTAGAAAGCTTAAAGTCCCTGGAAACATTATCATGGAGGTTGCTGGCATTTTCTTCAAAATTATATCTGAGCACTGGATATTCACCATCTTCCCCCTTTCAACTCTAGATCAGTTAGCCCTATCCTCTCTGCTCTCATCTAATTAGGAAACACTTCTGGAGGATGCCCTACCTCAGCAACAAGAGTAGCATGTGGAAGAGTATGAGAGCAAAGAAAGAGATGCTTATTTCAAGGGCTTCTTGGCGCCTCAACCTGATGAAGCCGGTCCTTCAAACTGGATGTCTCACTTGAACATTATGAACCAAGCCTAGCTTAAGAAGAACCAGTTGATGACCCAACTCCGACAGACGCTCAACTGCCGTTGGGCCACTCTCCTTTGAAAGTGAATGACTTGGAGTTCTTGAGCAAGATATGGACATTGCTTATCAAATGTCGTTGCGCATCTTTAGCTCTCCAGACCTTGCATCAGCATGTGAAGTTAGCAGCTTGATCCCATCTCCCCTTGTTTGTGGAATTTAGAAGCCTACCTCTGTGAGAAGAAGTGGCCACATCGTCTCAAGGAACATTCCCCATCCTTTGGAAGGTAGCATTCTTGTACCTTGTGATGTTAATAACATTAGTAACCCTAATATTATTTGTGCATGCTAACTATTCGGAGTATCTCCAGAAAAAACATAGTTAAAAAAATTTAAGTCCTCCAAACTAGAGAAGATTGTTCTCCTATGAAAATCTTATCCTCGAATGTTAGGGGTCTTCAGGACAAAAATAAATATTTATTTGTTAAATGCTTTCTTAGACCATTGAAATTAACATAATCTCTACCCAAGAATTTAAGATATCTTCCCTATAATTAGCATTTTTTAAGTCTGTTTGAGGGAATTTTCTATCTGGTTGGGAATTCTTACCCTCCTTAGGCAGCATAGGTGACCTCCTTACTGGTTGGGATGGCTCTATTTGGATGCTTGTTCGTGTTGTCAAAGACCTGCATGTTCTTTACATCGTCCTTAGACACATCCCCTCCAGTTGCATGTATTTCTTCTCTAATATTTATGGGCCCCATAATAGTCTCGATAGGAGGTCCTTGTGCAACTTCTGTTTGATATTTGATAACCTCATTCAAGGACCCCGATTGATTGGCAGTTATTTCAATATTACTAGAACGGATGTGGAAAGAAATTTGTACACTATAATTCTACTGACATGGATTTCTTTAATGCCTTTATTGAAAGTTGTTGTCTTGTAGGTCCACATTTAAAAAGCAAGCAGTTGGCATGGTTAAACAAAGGAATTTCTCCTTCTCTTGCAAGGTTGCTGTAACGATCCAGAATTTTGGCCATTTGAAATTGGAATATTTAATTAATTTTAAATATTGAAAGGTTAATTTTATAGGTTAAATAACATGAATTTCAAATATAGCGATTTATTGGATAATTTAATTATTGAATTTAATAATTGAAATTATTTAAATAACTGAATCTTGGGTTTTAAGTTGGATAAAAATAATTTCAAAGCTTATTTAAATTCAATTTAATAAGAATAAAGATAATAAAACTTTTTAATTGGATTTAAAAGTGATTTACTAATTTTTAGTAATAATTCGTTTTATTTAACGAGTGAAAATAGCCTTCCGGGACACTATCTCAGATTTCGACGAAACCAGTTTCACTGGTCTGAAATAGTGAATTATAGTATGCTGTAGAATTTAATGGCGATCAGACGAATTGTTTAGTCGTACGAATTCGAAACGCGTTGAAATTGATATCGAAAATTTAATATAATAACTGGGTCTAAAAACCTATCTTCTGCATATGATCGAATTAGGTCTCAAAATAAGTTCCATTGTGTTCGAAATGGTGGTATAACATATAGAACGCTAGGTGGCACGTCTGGTTTGGAGTTCGAAATTTTCGGACATTTTATAGCTTGATAATTTAAATAATATATGTATATGTTTATATACGGCCATAACTTGCCTATACCCACACCATTTCCCTCCACTATTCAAACTATGCTAGCCACGTTCTAAATCTTCCCTTTTCCTCTATTTAAAATCGCCCAAACCAGAGAATGCTTTTTTGGAAATTTTAAAACCAAATCATAGCCTCATCCAAAGGTTCACATCGATCGGAGCCATTTTCGACGATATCAGGCAAAGTCACCAACTAGAAAGTTGTTCGTGACATCAAGATAGAGCAAATGGCCGGTTGGATCGTCGAAAATCGTCGCGTGGTGGTTGTAGTTCATGGTTAAATGTTAATCTACTTTCGAACTTTCCGACTATTCTAGGCACTGTTAGATGATGGGGCATGAAGGGAAGATGTCGAGGAAGGCGAGGGTAAGGCACTGGACAAGTTTCGTGGCCAACGGTCAACCATGGAGATGGCATTTTCGAGATAAACGTGGCACATGTGGGTTCAATCATTTGAATAATGGAGAGGGAGTTGGGCTGTATGGCCGTTGTATTCGAGTAAAGGAGGTGAATTGGCATCGCCGACCAAGTTTTGGAGGGATACGGTAGCTCGGAAGGTGGTTGATGGGTCTACGAACGAGGGAGGCTGCTGGTGATGTCGCGATTCCTAAACAGGGCCGAGCGTGGTAAGGAGGTGAAGGACGAAAGGCTTAGGCAAGGAGAAGTCCGTTGGTGGTGACGACGTGGGGGTTTGTCGACCGAAGGGAGAGGGAGTGATGGTCGAATGCATAGCCATGTGAATGGAGCACTATAACATGTGTGAATAATGAATTGAAGGGGAAGAAGGTGGATTATTTATATAAGGGTAAATAGTTTATTAATTTTAAAATTTAAAACCGATAACTTTAAAACTGAAGAACTCTCTCATACGAGGTCCGATCGAGATGAAACTTTTTCCATTGCGGTCGTAATGACGAAAGCTTCAAAATGGAACTAGTTTGGTAAAATTTGGAGATGGTTGAAATTTGGGCTAAAATCGGACGTCGTCGATTTTAGTTCCAAACCGGAACGCCTCGGCGAAGACAGAAAATTTCGGTGAGTTAAACTCACCTTTTTGGTTAACTAGTATGATATATAGTTGATAAAAATGGTTGAATGATTGTTTGGATGAATTACCATATTTATTAGTTGGTTTGGATATATTCCCGCCTATTGGAGCGGAGTGACCTTATTACGTTCCCGTGTAAGAGCGGATGACCCTTTGTATACAAATCCCACCTCGAAGCGGTTGATTTATATTTTATGATTATATAACGTTTGTGATCCAGGGGTATAATAGGTTGGGGGGATCCAACGGGATTCCTCGCTATTGTTGAATTGGCTTTAATAATATTCCAGTTATATGAATTATCGGATAATAAAACCTAATTTGTTGGAAATATGGGTTATGACATCATTATATGTTAAAGACTAAAAACCCGTAGTAATAGAAAATCAATATCAATATTGGTTGAGCGTTTGGCAGCTATTGGCCTTAAATTAGTATTTTAAAAATACTATAAATTGTCATTTGAGTTGGAATTGGTTTTTGTGATAGGAAATGATTTTAAATCCGAAATTGGGTTTTGGAAATATTTTTTTTTAAGTTATTTAACTTATTAATATTGTTTTAAAATATTTAATTAAATTAATATTGTTTTAAAGTTATTTAATTATATTAATATTGTTTTATATTTATTTAATTATATTAGTTTTCTTTTAATGTTATTTGTTTATGGTTAATATGTTTTAAGAATTTATCAAAATGTTAATATTTGGAAGGGTCGAATATTTCAAGAATAATTATGGTTTGGAATTAATAATAAGGATTATTAATAAGGTTTTGAAAATGAATTATTACTATTTATAAAAATGGTGAAGATTAATTATTATTGCTTAGTTAACAATATTTTGAAATTATTAATTATTATTTTTAAGATGTTTTAAAGTTAATAATTTTCATTTATTTATAATGTTTATTATTAATAATTATTATTATATAACGAGGTTTTGAAGTAAAAGACTTTTAATTATTTATAAATATTTCCTAGACCCATGAATAGAGTTGAAAGACTTTGATTTTATAAAGGAGTTTATAAAATAGTTTAAGACTTAAGGGAAAATTATTTACAAGGGGAAAGAGTTTTATAAAAGGTTAGATATTTATAAATGAGTTTTAAGAAATAAGTTTATAGGTTTAAAGGAGTTTTGTAAAGGGTTTATGGATTTATAAAGAGTTTATAAATGAGTTTTGAAATGTACAAAAAGAATTTATAAATGATTGAAATGTATAAAAGATGTTTTATAAATGGTTCCAGAAGTTTTATAAAATGGTTTATAAATGGTTTTAGAAATTATAAGGAGATCATGAATGGTTTTTGAATCGAATAAAAAGAAAGTCTTTCTCAGTTTTATGAATATAATTATACCGTTGAGATAAATATATGAATATTTTCTGAGTATTGACAAATAGGGATTTACAAGTATATCTTTGTAAAGGTATTTATATACAGGTAATCTACAAAGTTATTTTTATGAATGAAAGATTTATTAATGGAGGCTAGTGATTGCTTATATGCTTAACCCATGTTGGTTTTCCCTATGAAATAAATCCCTGATTGAATGTTTGTTATTCAATAGTAAATAACCGACTATCGAAATTAGACCCAAACGTAACTTTGGAAATATCTAGGAGAAACATGTGAGTTATATGGCACAGTCATCCCCGATGATGTTGTACTATGCGTATAAATCTCGTTTCGTTCTCCTAGGACAATGGTAAGGAAATCCGTCCACTAACGGTTAGGAGGTGATCTCCGATCTTATTTCTGACTGTTTATTTCCTAAAGAACCAGGGTTAAGTTTACCGAAAATTATTGAATGTTGTTTCAAAGAGACCGGGATCGAGTATGTTATTTGAAAACCACTTCGATCCGACAAATGCGTTTCGAAGTCAAGACGTCTTGAAGAAGATGGGATTGAAGACTGAACTCTCAAGTGTTTCGTTCAGTCCTAGAACAAACTTGTATAGATGAATGCTGATATTGCATTGTTGCCTGGAGGACAGTATTAGCATTCCAAGTGGGAAGTGCTATATAAAAGGTAAAACGTAGCCTCAGGCCTCATCAACCGGGAATGACTAAAACAGGGGAGATGCAGTAAGGTTAAGTAGGTGGCTCCCAAGTAGGGTACGATCATCCCTATCTAGAGACTTTATTATCTCTCATTTGTATGCTACGGGGCCCATTAATGGAGGGGTGATCATATTCAGTACTATCTAGTAAGGGGTAGGCCGGTTCTGTTTTGGCAGGGGATTTAGGCAAGGTCCTCGGTGTTATTTTATCTAGAGATGCCCCATGATGGGTGGTACCTCAATAGCCCAGTCATTGTATGAAATCCATTCTCCAATAAGCGCCGTACGGACTTAGTTGTGCCCAACTATGCTAAAACTTGAGATGCAAGCATTTCAGCTATATTCATATTTTACTTTGATCCCGAGACATTATTATAATATAAATGGATTTTCTATAGAAAATGTTTTGGTTATCGTAAGGTAAAAACTCGTCCATGTTTATGTGTAGTGTGGTCTTACGAGATACTTGATTTCAAAGGTTTTTTTATAAGTTTAAAATCTGGTTGGGTGTGTTTTCTCATGCTTGTTTTCCAAATTGACTCTGATGTTATTTTATTATAATGTTCGGGTCAGACCAAGCATATTACAAATTTTGATTGGATGTTTGGAGCTTCAAAAGACGAGCTAGAGGCCCAGAGACGTATTCACATATATGGTTATCTTTCCACTGTATTCATTGAAGGTATTTATCAGCAATTATAAGGAAAGGCTGTTATAATTGTCCAGGCTGAAATAGGTTGGTATACTCTGATTGATGTCTGTATATATATACATATTACAAATTTTCTTTTGTGTAAAGATTTGTTGCATATTATAGATTACTCATTCCACTGTGAGATTTTATGTTGTTTAGTTTTCTTCTTATCTTCTTCTTCTTTCTTTTTCCCTTAACAATCGAGTTTTCCGGCATTCGATTGCTCAGCCCCGGTCATTACACTTGGACCACTTTTTCTTCAATGTCGACTGGGAAAACCTTCACCTCCTCTCCACCCAGAATGGCCACCATTTCTGCCTCATAGATCATTGCACCATTCTCTAAATACTTGCAACCATCCTTAAATAAACTCCTTCAGATTCGAGAAGATGTAGATCCTTAAAGACGGTTTGATGAGCTAGTGGCCATTATTTGGGCTGCTGCTTTGACATATAGATCTGCTTTCAAAATCTTTGTGGGAAAACTCCACTATGTTCATCGGGCTCTTAAGAAGTTGGCAACTAATTTGTGGGAATCTCTCAAATCTAGAAAGCTTCTGCTCTATGAAAAGGTCGTAGATATCAATTAGGCTAACGAATCTACCCCCTTATCGTCGGCCTTGCACTCACTCCTCAAAGATCTAAAATCAGAACTTAATAGGCTTTCTCCTCGGAAGGAAATTGCTTGGAGATAGAGTTCCCATGCCCGGTGGTTAAAGAAAGGGGATAGGAATAAAAAATATTTCCACAGACTTGCGAATGGTCGTAGAAGAGCAAATTTTATTCACTCCTTGAATCATCACAATTAGGTCCTTTCCACTCAGGCTAATCTAAATTTGGGAATCTTCAATGGACATGGCTGATGATAAAGCTCATAGACCTAATGGTTTCTTGGCTTTCTTTCTCAAGTGCTGCTGGAATATTCTAAGTAGTGTAATTCTTACGATCTTTTAAGAATTATACTCTAAATCGTGGAGTTGTAATAGAATTAATTTTGCAAGTGTTTTCCTCATCCCTAAATTTGCTGGTGCCGATAACGTGGTAGACTTCAGACACATCAGCCTCCTGAATGTCACCTTTAAACTTATCACCAAGGTGTTGTCCATAAGGCTCTAACCCACATGGCCTTGCTCATCCACCACTCTCAATCTGCTTTTGTTAAAGGATGATCCATCACAGACTCTATCATCATGGCACACAAAATCATCTTCCACTCCTAATCCCATCATCTTCCCTGTTCCATTTTCAAGCTCGAATTCTGCAAGGCCTTTGATTCCATTAGTTGGGACTTCATCCTCAACAACCTCCAACACCATGGTTTCCCTAATAGGTCGATCTACAGGATTAGAGTCATTCTTCACACCTCAACATCCTAATTTTTCGTTAATGGAATTAGAGGTGATCTTATAAGATCTAATAAGGGCCTAAGAAAAGGTGATCCTCTATCCTCCTCCTTTTCAACTTTGTAGCCGATATTCTCACTTCAATGATTAACTTGGCCCCGATGAAAAATTAAATCAATGGGATTGGTAACCACATCCTTGACCCTGGAATTACCTCCTTCTAATATGTTGACAGTATTATCATCTTTAATTCCCTAAACCCAACCACCTTGTCTTTATCAGCATACTTCTATATTGCTTCGAGTTGATCTCTAGCTTGGTTAGTAACTATAACAAGAGCTCTCTTGTCATGCTCAGTGACATATTAATCTTGGGCTGGCTATTGCAGTGGTCCTCAACTGCAAACTGATTATTTCCCAATAAAATACACTGGCATGACTCCTCGACCATCTTCCTTGCATCATGACAATTACCACCCACTCCTCGACCAAATCCAATCTAGGCTGGCCACCTGGAAAGGAAACTCCCTTTCTTTTGCTAAGAGACTTACTCTAGTTTATTCCATACACTTCACCTTCCCTACATATTGGATGTTCTTTTATCAAATCCCTGAATGGGTCATGACTAAAATTGATGGAATCAGAAAAAACATCCTAGAAGGTGGTTGCTCTACAGCTCCTACTGCTAGACACTTGGTTAATTAGGATATTGTTAGTCCTTGAGATGATGGTTTTGATGACAACAACCTTAGAATAAGATTATAAAATATAAACACTAACATTATAGTTTAGATATATATGTATATGTAGGATTTAACCATGCAGGTATCAAGAATGAAGACTGTACAATATAGAGATTCAAGATATCAAGATTGAAGACTCATGAGTATCAAGAATATCAAGATTATTAAGAGTTCAAGATTTCAAGAATAAGTAATTTAATTAGGAATTTTGTTAAAACTCCTAGAAAAGCACTGGCATCTTAAAATCCAATTTAGTCGTGGAATGGAATCCACTTCGAGCCCGTTAAAGGGATGGAACCCTAAGTAGGATGGAACCTATGAAAAATCTAGTGAAACATTGTTTTGTATCTGCTAACTTTTATTCAAATGATTTTACAAAATTATCTTGTTTTCAAAATGATTTCAAAACCTTCCTTTTAAAAGAATCAAAAACATCTATGCTGATTTTAAATACTTTTAGCCTCAAAATAATCTTTATTTTCAAAATCAAATTATCCTTATTTTTAAACTATCTTTAATAATAAATTTAATATTTATACTTAGATTTAAATATAAAATTATAGTAAAATTATATATATATTATTCTCTATATTTACTTATGTATTTTAACTATAGTTAAGTATATTTATAAAGTTTAAAATAGTTTTAATACAAGATAGAAGTAATTTTCAAAGAAAAACAAATCACCAAAATTTCCTTTGGATGTCGACATACCTAAGATACCCATGTCGACATAGTGGCAGTTGGTTTCAAAAATTTGAATTTCAAAAGAAGTGTCTATTCGCCATAACCTTTCACGAATGGACGTGGCTGTTGTTCTTCTATAAATAGGGTATGTTTTCAACAAATTTTAAATAATATTTTTTTGGTTTTCACTCCTCTTCTTCTTCCACATTTCTTTATATATATTCTTACCATTACTCTGCCGAAATCACCATTGAATTTAACTAGATCATTTCTGGTTTGATTCTCTATCACTATCTCAACAAGATCCCAGTGCTATTCAGAGTTATAGGCTTCTTTGTAATCAATAAAATTAGAAAAGGTGTGATTGTAGCCTTGGAAATCAATCAAGTGAGAAAAGGTGTGATTATAGCCTAGGAAATCAATTGGGTGAACTTGTTGCCCGGGAAATCAAGTATCTCTACACAAAGGATTGTGAATCTGGAGTGGTGTACCTTGTAGCCTTGAAATCGAGGGTTGTAATTGTAAAGATTGCTTTTGAAAGAAAATCTGTACTTGTGTGCGGGACTGGATATAGGGTAACTCCGAACCAGTATAAAATCCGATGTTTTCTTTCCTTTACTGCTTTTACTTTATATTTGCATCTGTGTTTGAAACAATGATCATATTTGTGTCTGAATATTGCATACATTTGTGTTCAAATTAATATAAACTCCAAAAAGAATTAGTAGTTCCTTTAAACACTATTCACCCCCTCTAGTGTTTATACTAGCCTTAATATCCGTAATCTGCATTTCTCACATTTGGTATCAGAGCAAGGTTTTCAAAGTTTCATAATCTGAATTTTGAAAAATTTCAAAATGGCTACCAACACTGGTACTGCTGTTACTACCAACACTAGTTCATTTGTAGAAGGTCAGTCTACTGCCAGACCACCACTTTTTAATGGCAGTAACTATGCATATTGGGCATGTAGGATGAAAATATATTTACAATTAGTAGGACTAGACACTTGGAATATCACACAGACTGAATATTTTGAACCCACAACTAATTTTGCACAGTGGACTGCTGAGCCAAAGACAGTTGCACAAAATAACTCTAAAGCTATGAACATTATGTTTTGTTCACTTGATAGGAATGAATTTAATAGAGTGTCAGTTTGTAAGTCTGCATATGAAATCTGGAAAACTTTGCAAGTTACTCACGAAGGAACAAGCAAAGTTAAACAGACCAAAATTTCCATGCTCACAAATCAGTTTCAATTATTTAAAATGAATCCTAATGAGTCTATTCCAGATATGTATAGTAGGTTTAAGGATATTGTGCATTCTCTAATATCCTTGGGAAAGGTATTTTCAGAAGAAGATCAAGTCAGTCTGAAAAATCTTAAATTCTCTTACTCCAGAATGGGATTAAAAGACACTTGCGATCGAAGAGGCAAATGACATCAGTACATTAAAGATAGAAGAATTAATTGGAAATCTAATGTCGTTTGAAGTTCAAATGATTGGGAGAAGAGAAAGCAAAGCATATGAAAAGAAATCAATTGCATTCAATGCATTGACCGATGGATCAGACTCAAACAGCGATAATGATGAAGAGATAGCCTTTATGACCAAGAATTTTCGAAAATTCCTAAAATACAGAAAGATGAATAATCTCAAGAGAAACAACTATAAGAACGCTGGAAATCAGAATGTAGTGCCAAACAATATCAAATGCTTTAACTATGACGAATCAGGTCATATCAAAAGAGACTGTCCGTATCCAGATAAGCAAAACCTTCCTATAAACAATGATTCAATAAAGAAACAAAAACGTGCTTTTACTGCTACTCTAGATGACTCAGACTCGTCTTCAAGCGATGATGATCAAAAGACAGATAATTCAAATATGTGTTTCAGGCAGTTCACGACTCCAACGAATTCAGAGAAACAGACTCAGAAAAAGGTACACATTTACAATACAATTGGTTGAAATTGCATGCTTAGAATTGATTGATTGATTTTGAATTGGTGTGTTGTTTGAAATTTAAAATTTTTATTTTTTATAATTATCTTATTATATTATTATTATTTTATTATTTTTATTTTTATTAGTATCATAATATTTTATGGAATATACTAATAATATTCCAGATATATATAGACATTAAAAATAATAAGAATATATATATATATATATTAGAATTCTTATGAAAAATAAATTATAGAAATTCAATGACACATGTCGACATGGTCCCTACCATGATGTCGACATGGGTACATAATTTGAAATTCAAAATTTGAATTCAAATGGTTGAATTTTCCTCCAACTTTTCACTTCATTCAATTCTCTGAAATGGCATCTTTTGACTAGAGAATATGTCCTTTGAGAATCTATTTATTCACTATCTTTTATCACATCTTTTCACTTTCATTTTCAAATTCAAGCTCTCTCTTCAAAACTTCAAGCTCTCTACTCTCTGCTCTAATGGCTTCTTCAAGCAACCCTTCCACCATGAGAATTTCCAGAAAGATAAAAGAGAAACTCTTCAATGATCCGGAGGCCATAAAAGCATACATCAATTATGCTAACTATGGAAAAGTCCATCCCGAAAAGTTTGCGTTATTTCAAGATTTTTCTACTTATGAAATTGATTCTCTTTTTGCGAATAATCATGTTCTCAGTCTTATTGATGCTTCTCAAAATGATTTTGTTTGCTATCCAAATCTTGTTAAAATTTTCTATGCAAATCTTAATCGAAGATTTTATAATGGAACGATGATGAAATTTGGAGTAGTGTTAAAGGCACTAGAATCGTTTTAAATTGTGATCTTTTGGGTACCATTCTCAATTGCAAGAATACGGGAATGGATCTCTCTAGTTTTAATATTGATGAAAATGATTGTGAGATGTTTCATCACATTTTTGAAGGAAATAATGATTTTGAATTCAAAAATCGAAACTTTGGACCAAAAGCTAGAATTGTCAATCTTTTTTTACAACATACTTTGACCCCAAGATCGGGTAATTTTAACAATCCTACTTCAAAAGTTTGCAAAGCACTTTTTGCTATTTTTGGAAATTATGATGTTAATTGGACGCAAGTTATTTTGGATGAACTTCGTCCCAAAATTTTTGAAATGGGTGAGAATACTTTGTATCATGGAATCTATCTCGCTCTGATTTTTAACTATTTTGGAGTAGATTTCAAAGGAGAAGAATTTGTTTCAAGAAAGGTTTTAAATCACTCAAATATTTCTCTTATGAAAATTCCATTTGTTTTTCAACCTTATGAGACTATTGCCGAAAAGGAAGAGCGTTTGGCTCATGAAGAGATGGAAGAGGAGGAAGAAGAAGAAGAAGAAGAAGAAGGGGATGAAATGGAAATAGAAGAAGAAGAAGAATGTGAAACATCCTTGAAAAGTATTGACTATCCTCCTAATCCAACCAACAAAACTTTTCTCAAAAACCAAAAGACCATTGTTGAGAATCAACGGATTCTTAAACGATCCGTTAGTAAGAAGTTGGATAAAATTTCATCCAAGATGAACAAGTTTATTTCCAAAGTAAGCAAGAAGCTTGGATTATCTTCATCTTCAACATCCTCTAACTAGTTCTATCTTTTCATTTCATGTTGTATTAGTTTAGTCTGTTTTAATGTTCATGTAGTTCTTTATGATTAATCATTGTATCACTCTATTATGCAATGAAATTGAATTTCTTTTTCTGTTATCTAGCTTATCTTATCTCCAGAATAAATGTTAGTATATTATATAAATATATATATACACAATTATTCACAAAATCAAAATAAGTCATCAAAATTCACTACACCCTGTCGACATCCCCCCTATGACCATGTCGACATGTACTGGTCAGAAATGACATTTCATTTTAAATTTGAAATTTGAATAACTACCTTATGTCTACTCATTTCAAACGAATTTCTACACCTATAAATACATATTTCTTCCAGAATTCATCACTCAATATTATTTCTTATCTACTTTGTCTATCATTCTTCTCTCAAACTAAAATATAGCCAATCCAATTCATAATTTAACCGAAAATCTTGAAGAAACTCTTAATTCTTTCAAGAATATTCTTTCGTTCATTCTTCGTAACCAGTGACACTTAGAGTTGAGTCAAATGCAGATGATCAAGGAGCAAGAAAGGCATTTCGATGCAATACGATGGATGATTTCCTCCCTGCATAAGGATGATAACGAAGCACATCCTCCAGTCTCTCTCACCAATGACAATGAGAATTGGGATGCCATTAAAGCATACCCAATTTTTGGAGAAGAAGGATGGGTGGAAGTTCCTCGTAATGTTTGATTTGATTACTTTGTTTGACTTGAATTGTTTGCTTTGATTGATTTGATTTGATTTCATTTGTTTTGATTTTATTTGGTATAGATTGATATTTGGTGTGGATTGATATTTGTTGTACAAAACATGTATACATATGCATTGATATTTATATGATCTTTGATTAATTATCATGTTTATCAATATATTATCTCTTAATCTATATATTATATACTCCATTGTATAGTTTATTAATGTAGGTACTTTAGTACAAGAATGAGGGGGAGTTATATAGTTTGGAGTTGGTTTTTGTTGATGACAAAGGGGGAGAAGTATAAAATATAGGATATTTAGGCATAGATTAAGGGGGAGTTATTAGTTTTAGGGGGAGTCAATAGGATAGAAGTAATATTTTATAAACAAAGGTTGTCATCATCAAAAAAGGGGAGATTGTTAGTCCTTAAGATGATGGTTTTGATGACAACAACCTTAGAATAAGATTATAAAATATAAATACTAACATTATAGTTTAGATATATATGTATATGCAGGATTTAACCATGCAGGTATCAAGAATGAAAACTGTATAGTATAGAGATTCAAGATATCAAGATTGAAGACTCATGAGTATCAAGAATATCAAGAATATCAAGATTATCAAGAGTTCAAGATTTCAAGAATAAGTAATTTAATTAGGAATTTTGTTAAAACTCCTAGAAAAGCACTGGCATCTTAAAATCCAATTTAGTCGTGGAATGGAATCCACTTCGAGCCCATTAAAGGGATGGAACCCTAAGTAGGATGGAACCTACGAAAAATCTAGTGGAACATTGTTTTGTATCAACTAACTTTTATTCAAATGATTTTACAAAATTATCTTGTTTTCAAATGATTTCAAATCCTTCCTTTTAAAAGAATCAAAAACATCTATCCTGATTTTAAATACTTTTAGCCTCAAAATAATCTTTATTTTCAAAATCAAATTATCCTTATTTTTAAACTATCTTTAATAATAAATTTAATATTTATACTTAGATTTAAATATAAAATTATAGTAAAATTTTATATATGTTATTTTCTATATTTACTTATGTATTTTAACTATAGTTAAGTATATTTATAAAGTTTAAAATAGTTTTAATATAAGATAGAAGTAATTTTCAAAGAAAAACAAATCACCAAAATTTCCTTTGGGATGTCGACATACCTAAGATACCCATGTCGACATAGTGGCAGTTGGTTTCAAAAATTTGAATTTCAAAAGAAATGTCTATTCGCCATAACCTTTCACGAATGGACATGGCTATTGTTCTTCTATAAATAGGGGATGTTTTCAACGAATTTTAAATAATATTTTTCTGGTTTTCATTCCTCTTCTTCTTCCACATTTCTTTATATATATTCTTACCATTACTCTGCCGAAATCACTATTGAATTTAACTAGATCATTTCTTGTTTGATTCTCTATCACTATCTCAACAAGATCCCAGTGCTATTCAGAGTTATAGGCTTCTTTGTAATCAATCAAATGAGAAAAGGTGTGATTGTAGCCTTGGAAATCAATCAAGTGAGAAAAGGTGTGATTGTAGCCTAGGAAATCAATTGGGTGAACTTGTTGCTCGGGAAATCAAGTATCTCTGCCCAGAGGATTGTGAATCTGGAGTGGTGTACCTCGTGGCCTTGAAATCGAGGGTTGTAATTATAAAGATTGCTTTTGAAAGGAAATCCGTACTTGTGTGTGCAGGACTGGATGTAGGGTAACACCAAACCAGTATAAAATCCGGTGTGTTCTTTCCTTTACTGCTTTTACTTTATATTTGCATCTGTGTTTGAATCTGTGATCATATCTGTGTTTGAATATTGCATACATTTGTGTTCAAATTAATATAAACTCGAAAAGAATTAGTAATTCCTTTAAACACTATTCACCCCCCCTCTAGTGTTTATACTAGCCTTAAGATCTGTAATCCGCATTTCTTACAGATATTGCCTGCAAAGACAAAAGTCAAGGAGGCTTGGGGTTATCAATATCAAGTATTTCAACCAGTCTCTCCTTTCCAAATGGTCATGGGCTATGTGTTGCGAAGCATACACTATTTGGAGAAGGTGGTTCAACATAAAGTGTTACGGAGGCACTTTCTCCACTTCGGACATAGGTTTGATACCCCAAGGTAAGGTTTCCTCCTTTTGGAAGCGAGTCATCTCTTGTTTTATTGATCTCCATTAGGGTTTCCATCTTGCAAGCAGGGATGGAAATCATACTTATTTTTGTCTAGATAAATGGAGTTATCTCTTCCCTTTAGCCTCTATGCTTCTTCAGCTATATAGTGCATCAATAAATAAACTGGCCCTGGTGGATGAGACCTTCGCCTTTGGATCATGAAACGCTGCCTTTGATAGGGTTATCATCGACCATTTACTCACCCAGCTTAATGACCTCCCTAGCATCATCAATCAATTTATCCAATCTATCCCAGACATATGAACCTAGGAATTTGTTTTACACTGATCCTGGTACCGTTTTGCTAATTTCTCAAGTATATAATTTTGCTTTTGCAATTTTTGGAAAACCAGAGTCTCCCAAAGTCAAATCATTTATCTGTCTCTTAAACATGGATAAGATAAAAAATGCTATCATGCTTAAGGAAAAGAACATCCATTTCTCAAGCTCTTGCTTCATGCGCAGTCTTAGAAGGAAGATACTAAGCACATTTTCTTTGCTTATGATTTTATCTTCTTGGTCTGGACCCATTATGCTACCTTCATCCTTTGTAGTACTTCCCACTCTTTGATTCCTTCTTTGACTATTGGGAGCATGACAAATTCCAGTTTCTAGATGCCCATACTAACTAGGTCATTACATATAAGTTGATGATGACCTATGGTTAGGTGGTATGGAGGGAAAGAAAAAATAGATGCTTTAATCTTATGAGTAACTCTTTTGTTTACATATGCAATCTAATTATTAATTATGTTAATTATGGTCAGGTACCGACCATGGAAGACTCGTGTTCTTCCTCAATAGTAACACCGACAAACAATCAATAGGGAGCAATTGATGACTTTGCTTCCCCTAATTGCAGTTTCATGTTGGGATTTTGTTGCAGTTTTTTCTTTTTGCTTTGTTTCATGATTGATTATATATGGCCTTTATTTGGTTGTAGCTGATAATTTTTACTTAATTATTGAGATATTTAGTGATATTCCCTAGGGGAATTATGTAATTATATATATATATATATATAACTTTATAGTCAATCTTGTTCCTAATAAAGGTATTTGATTTTTGTTATGTACTTTGTTATATTGTGATATAATTAGTCAAGTAATTATTTTAAAGTATGTTAATAAGAAAATCTTTAGATATAATGTTATGTAATTGTTGTTGCAAATAGTTGCAATCATGAGTAATTAATTACAAAATAAAATAACAGTTTGCTTTACCCGGTCAAGATGTTTTGAGAAAGGATACCAATACAGCCATTGAGACCAGAGTGTGTAATGATCTCCAAATGTCAAGTAGTAATTTGTTACTCATGGTTGTTTGGGGCATAGGTTACGTACTCATAATTATTGGATGAATATGGAATGACTCGTCTAGGAGTTTCCTGTTGGTTTATAACGACTAGGTTAAATAGGAAATCTTAGTGTGACGAAGTTATACAGTTCCCTTAATTAGAGAATACCGTAGAACTTCAGTATGGATACTCCACTTTGATTATATTTAAATCATGGCATAGTGATCCATCGAGTGACTATAGTTGGGTCTAGTTTAAGCATTGGAAGTGAAGCACCATTCAAAAAGGGATTCATCTCCTCGGTTGTATGAGGTTAGTATCAGGGCTAACTATAGTCAACTCAAAGTTAAAATCTCTAACCAGAGTAGAACAGTTAATGTTAAATATTTTTATTGAACAAGGACTTTGTTTATGGACCAATCAAGTTGAATGTGGATAATTTTGGAGTTTGACCAATAGTAAATTCCGTACATCCAAATGTGATGTAGTGTTGACGAAGAGAGCATGTGTGAATTGTTGTCACTATTGGTACCGTTTAAATTAATATAAAATATGAGTTTACTTAAAAGATCTATAAGCGATGTATTCGACCAAACTGTCACATGACTTGCTAAGTTGACATGCGAATGTTAATATTTGAATTGTTCAATATTACTCGTTAATTGAGTTCATAACTATGAGTCTCACAACCATATTTGTGAGTTCTTAAGAAAACCACTAGATTTAATTAGTTTATAAAGTGTTATAAATTAATTAAATTACTTAATATTTAAGAATAATTAATTATTATTATATTTGAAGTTTGGGGAGTTATTAGCAAGCGAGGTAGCTCCTAAAAATGTTCTGGGTAACATTAGTAATTATTTGGATGTATATATAAAGTTATATATGCATATCGACCTATGATATCGATATATATTAAACAAGCTTTAAATATATTTAACTGCTCAATGGGCATTGGATTATTTTTTATTCATTAAAGGAGCAAGGTATGGTTGGCCATAGGATGTAAAAATTAGTCTAAATATCGATTTAAATTTTATTTAGGATTAATATGGGAAGGTTTAAAGGAGAAGAACGGGAAGAGTTTTCATTCTCTCAATAAAAACAAATCTTCCATGTTAATTTCATTTTATTTTTTGTTATTCCTTCCTATTCCCTTCAATGGCCAACCACCCTCCTTCATCTACTCCAAATGGCCGAAATTGTACCAAAAAAAATTAAACAAAATAAATACAAAAGCCGTTCATTCAATCATTGTAACATCGAGTGGTGATTCAAGCAATCTAGGTGTCAACTCTCAAATACAGATGTCATAAAGGGCTAAATCCGAGTAGTAATTCAAGCTATCTAGAGTCAATTCCCAAATCGAGGTGTCATGAATGGCTAGATCTAAATAGGTAATAATCTTATTTTATTTCACCTATTCATACATGCGCACCCCGACCTTTGTAGATATTCTCAATATATTAATTGCCATTAAATTATATTTGATAACATTATATGTGTCGTTTTACAAATGAAATTCAAAGTAAAATACTTACATGCAATAAAAATTGTTTTTTAATTTTGTGTTGATTTATGTTAGTCATTTCAATCCTGATATACAAATTTTACTTTGTTTAATGTTTATTCTTAAATATACATACATATATATAGATATATATATATATATGTAATGGTCATGATCTAAATTGTGCAAGATATGTACATCTAGGACTGTTTATATACATGTATTTAAAAAAAACTTTTTTTGGTTTTTTATACCTTTTAACCCAAAATATATTTATTTATTTTAATCATTTTTCTCATGTATACATTTTAATAAATATGGATATACATACACACATGCACGCACGCACGCGCACACACACTCATAATGTGAAACTAGAATTAATTTATACATATCTACTTTGCTGAATTTTAGTTATCATATTTGCATAAACATTCTTTTGTTTTGGTTGTGATTCAAAATATAAATTTAATACAAAAATCCTTAGATGATTTGATATGAACAATACAAATATGGAATAAAAATTAATTAGATCTATTGTAAATCTAAATGAGAATTGAAGTTTTTTTGATTTGGCATTAAAGAGCCTTTAAGAGAGAGTTTCTTTTTTTAATTTGGCATTTACATGGAAATTAATGAGTGTTGTCTCTCTAACAACTCATTTACATATTTTAAATAAAGTTAATTTCATAATAGCATGACAATATATATGTATAGTAATATCAGTATGTGTATACAAACCATATACATATATTATAGTATATTTAAACTTATGTATATACTAAGGCATATGCATGTGAATTTATCACATGTATATGTAAGTATAATACACACACACACACACACATATATATATATATATATATATTATTTACGAGACTAGAGGATAGAACAAGGGTGGAGAAGAATTCTAGTTTAAATAAGAGTTGTAACCAAGAAATTGGCTAAGAGTTGATGCAAGTTTTTACTAATAGGGTGTAGGGAAGATTCATATATCATGCATCTACCACACTCCAATTAGTGTCCTCCAGCCAGCCATTTTTGTCCCCATTTGGATTATACACAAGGATAACCTTGCTCCGCATGTAAGTATAATACCTATGTATATACAATAGTTATAAATTCCAATATCTATATGTGTATATATAGTTATACATATGTTATTTATTACTGTGATATCATGTCAGTATGTGAGTATATACTAGATATATTTAGAATAAATATAAATGAATTTAATTAATATGATTAAATAAATAAATATGAAATATTTTAAAATAAAATATGATTTATTTTAATAAATTAGATTGGATCTAATGTTAGTTAATAGATTACATAGGCCCATTAAGATGAATTATTTTGAAATTTATCCATTTCATACATTGCAACATGGATCAGGATCCAATAATGATATCAGAGCCCATATGGTCTATGCGGTCTAATTAACTAGCATTTAGGGCCAACTAATAAACTTTTCTATCTGATAGGTGTCAAGAATAGCGTTGTTAAGGCTTGAGGTTGAATAATCAAGTATTCTGCCCTTCTTAACTACTGGCCTGGTCCAATGGTTGAGTAAGTCCGAAAGGTTGGCCCAAATGTAAGGCTCAAATTGATTTTGGTCCTTTGAATAATTTTTAAATTGAAATTTGAAAATTTAAAATTATATTTTAGAGTTAAAAATGAAGTTTAAAACATAAAGGAATTTTATAGAAGTTATAAAATAGATTTAAAATTTTCAAATTGTTTTGGGAAATTAAATGATTAATTTTGAATGTTTAAGTTTTTTTTGAGTAAAATGAGTGATCCTCTCGATGAGGAGAGCACTCATGGAATTTTATTCCACGCTTAAATAGGTGTTGCTAACAAGCCTGATAGGTAGCAAAAACCTCCCTTGCAAAGAAAAAAAACCCTCCCAAAGAAATAAAATAAAATAAATATTAGTAAATAACTAGGAAAAAGGAAAGAACTGAAGGAGGTATGCAGATTGTGGGTGGAACTGGGAAAGTCGTCTATCAAATAAATCAAGAAGACAATCAAACCTAATCACATCTGCCTTACATCCACATATCCTTGGCAAAAGCTCCAAAGTCAGAATGGATCAAGCCTTAACAACCCACTAAACCTGTAAAATGTAACACCCTGGAAATTTTAATAAATAAATTAAAATATTGGTAAGGCTTAAAATGTTATTTCACATAAAAGGAAAAAATAGTAATTTTCTATAAATGAAGGAATTTGGGGAATCTAACTTTTTCATTGTGTCAAGTAGATTTTTCTACCCGAAATTCATATATAAGTTGTTAGAAACAGATACCGAAGAAGATACAAAATGTTTCCCATAGTGCATATTTCGTGTTTTGCGCCTATTTTGAAAGACTAAGTTTAATTAAGGATTAATGCAAGATAAAGAAAAACTTATTTGTTAAGAATTGGGTATGTATGAATTACTCTAAGACAGGAAAGGAAAAGAGAGGGTACAATGATATATGTGCATTCAAAAGAGAAAAAGGAAAAAGGATTTGTACATACAAATGTGAAAAGGCTTCAACGGGAAAGCGTTACTGATGAAAATGTTGATGTACTCAATAGATTGAATATACTAGAAAACAAAGAAAGAATATATCATTATATTTAAAAAGAGTACAATTTTGCTAATGAACAATAGAGAATATAAAGAAGATATTTAATGCAAAGAAAGAGCATTAATTATCCTTTTATAGAATTTATTGCTGTAATTAATATACATTACATATGTTAGAAAGAGAATATAACAAAATACTTTAAAAGAAAAGAATATATTTATCGTTATATGTTTGAAAAGTGAATATGCATGGAAGCAGAAGGTTATTTTAAAAGAAATATATTTACATGCATAGAGCTGAGAATATTAACCAGATTAATAGAGTAATTTATTACTAAATATATGTTGCTTATGTTAGAAGGGAGAGAGAAAGTAATGTATTTAAGAAAAATAAGGATGCATGTAATGTCTTAGCTAGAGATAGAAGTAACAAAATAGGGAAATAAATCATTATTTTAAAAAGGAATGTGGAATACGCTATCTCCCTATTAGTAAAACTAAAAATAAAAAGGATGAATCCAATTTGAACTTGGAAGCATAAATATTAATTAATTAAAAATCAATGATGCAATTAAGTAGTAGAGAATAAGGTTTTTAATTATTGTAAACAATTACATATACATGTGCACATATTGTTTCTTTCTTTATAAAGACATATCAATTAAGTAGAAATGGAATTTATTGTTATATAGGTGTTATTTCTTTCTTTGTAAGGAACATGGCTAAATGTTATAACCTAGATTTGGAAAGATAAATACTACTTAAGTATTGAAAAAAGTAAAGTTTTTAACCATTATCAAGGTATGTGTGTGTGTGTGCGCGCTTAAGATTCCCTATAATGGTTAATAATTTTTTTTTTGTGTGTTTATATATAAATCAATGAATTGACTAGAATTAGGATGACATAAATTAGGATAATGAAAAGGTTATATTTCTAATATAGAAAGAGGAAAAGGAGTTAAAAGAAATATATAAAACTGAATAATTAAGGAAGTGTTAACTAAATAACCTTCCAGATTTAATAGATTAGTCCAACGGTCCACAATTAACCAAATATATTCACTGGGAATGAAGTTATTAATTAGCGTTGAAAACATTCTCCTAGGGTTAATCAATAGTTATAATTAAGTCAAATCACCTATAAATATACACCTAACCTCAACCATAATTCATCACAAAATTTGTCAGTATACCAAAACTCTGTCAGTTTCTCTTCTCCTCTACAAACCTAAAATTCTTCAAAATCGATTTAAAACCGAAGTACAAGAAATACAACAAATCGGATCTAGGAAGAGCAACCGTATGGAGGGTGATTCTCAAGCAAAACAAGTAGGAAAAGCTTAGGTGTAAAGTGGGTGGGAACAGTTTTGATTAGATGATTATTACAGTTAGGTTTAAACTATTTTAACTGATTTTGGATGTTAGTAAATTATAATTGAAATTCTAAAACCCTAATTTGAAACTTGTAATCTAGGATAGAATTGAAATCACTGTAAATGGTTAAATCTGACACTGATGCTAGTACACCCTTTTTGTTAATCTAACTGTAAAATCCTAATTCAATAGACCATAAATCTGTAAACCCTAAATTTAAATTGATATTTAAATCGAAAGCATGGACTAGTTGAATTAGTAATTATGGTTCACTAGAAACTGCTAATGACACGAATTAGACGAAAATTTACAATCAACATTTAAAATTAGATGAGCCTAAAATTTTGGTTTACGACTGATCGACCACTGATCCCCAATGGTCAACTAGTACCGGTCGACTGGTTAGGGTTAAAAATCGACCGGTTAACATGTAAAACGCAGAATGAATCTTGGCCTAAGGCTCAGGTTAGAAAAAAAATTATATATATGTAAATTGCTTGGTTGAGCCTATTTTGGGGTTAAGTGTATATATTAGAGATAGTAGGGAAGCCAATTCCCTATCAACGGATACTAGGTTGTTGCGGTATTGGGTAAATGTTGTTTACCCAACTTGGAGGTCGATTATTCGATAGTGGCGATCTTTATTGCAAATGACACTCATATGAGGTTCCATGGTGGACATGCAGCACTGACAAAGATGCCCGGTAGAGTATGGTCTACCATAACAGGATAGTAGTATGCAAGATTTATGATGTGACGTGATACAGTTTTATTAGAGGATCCCAGCTCGTGCAATAGGAGGCTAACATTTTGATCGAGAGGTGGATACAAATGCGGACGATGAGACACTTTAGCAAGTTAGTATTGGGTGTTCTCCTCAATGCGTAGTGGGGATTACGTGTAGTAGTCATAGTTAGTGGAAAATCGGTTCCCCGGTAGCCTAGGGGCGATGATATTTGTGGGGAGTAGTCTCCACAATAGTATTATGCGATGATATAGGTGGAAATTTATTTCCACAATAGCCTAGTAGTGGTGTTTCCTTATTAGGTAGCTCTAGGAGCAGTGGCCTTTCGTTAGATGTGAGGTATGACCAGTAGTTCGATCCTTGTAGTCACCTATACAAATTGAAGTGTATGTATGTATTATACAGAACTCTTAGGTAATGGACCTTAGGAATTCGCGGACACTTGTAGTACAACCTATGTCATCTAGAGTAGAATTAAAGTTAGTTGCACATGATCATCACATATTAAAATTGTACTCATTCACCAGACATTGTCTGACCCACTCCCTCCTTTCCATTTTCCCCCAACACAGGATAACAGGTTAGCAGATGATTGAGCATAGTACATGGAGAAAGGAGCTCAATGTCGAAGTTCTCATATCATTCATTAGTTCTCATGTAGTTACCTATTATATTAAATATTTGGCAATCTTATATTGTACTTTGGCAATAGTGTATTTGTAAACAAGTATTTTAAAGACTATTTTTTTAAATGCCTATTTTCTGTACTTATATTTTAATTCCTTCTGCTGTGAGATCTAAAAGTTTAGAATGTCTTAGAATTTCCCCTTATAATTATGCTCTGTAATAATTTATAAACCCAATAGCTCATATTTCTCAGCATGACGCGAGTCCGAAAATCATCCTAGGCTTTGGATCAGTGTATCGGGGGAGGCGCGGGTTGTTGCATTAAAGCTCAACAAAAGATATGAGAGTAGCGCACACGCACACACACATATATATTTAAATAAAAGATGCATATACATATATATGTTGAAGAAGAAACTTTTGATAGAAATATTCCTAATCTTAGTTATTCAGTAACGAATGAATGTTCAAGGAGTTATTCTCGTTAAACGGGTCAATTATGATGGTACTTAAAGCCAAATTTTGAATCTCGTTTTTACAATGAATTTTTAGCCTTAAATTAGTAATGCGACTTTCAACTATTTTAAGAAGTTCTTTGTAAAATATACCTTTTTCCAATCTGTACCTAGGATTTGCAGTCCAATTGTAGCTAAATAGAGCCATAGTGTAGGTTAGGTTATCAAAAGGAGTGTTAGTGCTATTTAATATTCTTTGATTCCTTTCAAACCATAAATACCAACAAGTGTGTGAAAATGGTATCAATATGCCATTTAGTTTATCGACTTCTTGAGACATTCCAGTAGTACTCATAGTTAAAATCAGTGTTATCAATGTTAAAGTCGAAGATACAAAGCATACTTACAAGCAGTGAATTAGTTAATGGACAATCATAATACAAGTGTGTCATGCTTTCGAAGTTTAAGTTATAGAAAACACATTTTTTGTCTACAACCAAATGTTTATCTTTAAAATTTTGATTGTGTTTAATTTCTTGTGCAGAATTAGCCACATGTGTAAGTTTGCTTTAGGTGGAGCATTAGCATTCCAAATTAATTTAAACATCTTTTTCTTAGTTCCTAAGAAATTTAAGATTTCATAATGTGAGGTTGATGGGTATATTTTGTTATTTTCTCAGTCCCAATTTTTAATGTCACTCTCGTTGTCTAAGGTATATAAGTCAAGCTTAGAACAAAGAGTTACAAATTGAGACAAGGTATTACCTACAAGGGCACGATTGAAACTAAAGTTCCATGGAAAGTTATTATTTGATATATATAGCTCGGAGATTAATGTATTTTTGAAATTACAAGTATCAAAAAGCTCCTTAAATTCCACTCCCAATGAAATAGAAGAAATTCAGCTATCATGCCAAAAGGCTGTGTTATTACCTGAATGAACTATATTATTAATCCGCAAGTTAAAATTATTGGTAAATTTTAGGATGGATTTCCAAAAGGAAGACATGTTGCTGGAGTTAGGGGAAATATGATGAAGGTTGTATATACCATTATAAAATTGATATGAGATCATAATTTCCATATATGGTTTTCATAATTATTGTTAAATTTCCAGAGCCATTTTCCTAGTAAAGAGACATTAAGGTTATGAAGGTTTATGATTCCCAGGCCCCTTCCGCATTAGATTTGCATACAGTTTCCCAATTAATAAGACAGTTAATACTGCTGCAAGAATAGTCACCATTCCAAAAAAATCTCTTCTAATATTTTTTTCAATTACCCATTTAGGAAAGAGATAACAAGACATCCAATAGATCAAAAAGGCTGATAGGATAGAGTTAATTAAGATGATTATTCCTATTCTAGAAAGAAATCTACCATTCCAACTTGACAGTTTTCTTCTAATCTTATCGATAATCACTTGCCAATCCTCTTTTTTTAATTTGGTTGGTCTAATAAAAATCCTAAGTATTCTGTTGGTAATTTCATGATTTTATAGTTACAGGTATTATCAACAAGATTTTCAACTTTATGTATATCATTCAGAACAAGAACTACACTTCTTGTTAAAGTTAATTCTAATGCCCAAAAGCATTTTGAAGCCATATAAAATAAATTTAAGAGATGTAATGTCGCGTCGTAAATAAGAAGTAAAGAACATGGTACCATCCGTGAATTTAAGAATTGAAAGTCCATCATTAGTAATTTCATTTCCTGCGCTTTCAAGAACCTCGTTACTAATTGAAAGCTTAATGATCCTAGTAAATAATTCTGTAGATAAATTGAATAATAAGGACGACATCGGATCTCCTTGTGGAAGCCGCACTTTGATTGGATTTTATTTCCCAGAATACTATTGACCACTACACTCAGTTTCTTGTTTCGAGTAAAGCCATAATCTGACATACCCATATAGTACTGAAACCTATAGCCAATAGCAAGTCTTTAAGAAAAACCAATCGATTGAGTCAAAGGCTTTAGCGAAGTCTAGTTTTAAGATGGCATACGAGGCATTGTTCTGACAATAGTAATTAATAAATTCTAGGACAACGACGACCCCATCTGTGATATTTCTACACATAATAAAAGTGGACTGATTATTATTAATTAGGTTGTTTGTTTTACTACCTAGCACATTCGCTAACACCTTTGAAATAATTTTAATAGAACAATTTATTAATGAAATAGGTCTAGAATCTTTAAACTCTACGCTCCCAATTTCTTGTGAAGCGGGATGACGTCAACATAGTTAAATCTATATATTTGTAAGTTGTCATTGTGAAATTCATCAAACATTTTAATTAAGTCAAATTTTAAATTAAGCTAAAATTTCTTGTAAAACGGTATGGGAAATCCATCTGGTGCCGGCGATTTATCACTTGGCATTTCATTAATCGCCCTTAAAATCTCCTCTTCTAAGAACGGACTATCCAAATCATCTAAAGTAATCCTAGTATTTGCAGGGTATAAACCAGATAAATTTGCTTTGATTCTATAGCCCTGCTAGTTCCAAAGATGTCTTTGTAGTAATTAGTGAAGGTGTTATTAAGCTTATTTTGGTCTGAGATTTGCACATCGTTAATGAGTATTGAATTGATGGTGTTACTACGCTTACGATTATTTGTTATCTTATGGAAAAACTCAGTATTCTTGCCCCCTCATTCATCCATTGGATCCTTGACCTCTGCTTTCACATTATTTCCTCTTGTTTAATGACTTTGTCTAGTTCTTCTTTAGGTTCATAAGTACGTTTTGTTTAGATAAGTTTAAGGTTCTTATTTCTTCCACTTTATTTAATTATAATATTTCGGAAAGTAAATTTTCAGTTTTATTTTATTGTTGCTGAAAACATCCTTGTTCCAATTTTTAAGAAATATTCTTAAGTCCCTAATTTTACCTACAAAAACTTTTGTGATATTTCCTAAATATTTATTGCCATCACAGCTCATAGAAATCCATTTGTTTATGACTAAATCATAGAAATTACTCTCTAAGAGCCACATTTTTTCAAACCTAAAAGTGCTATGTAAAAAGCGAAGGTTCTCGTAAAGAAGAATTGTAACGACCCAGTATTTTGGACCATTCAAATCGACAATAAAACCACACATGTCGGACTTGAATAATACAAAACAATAGATTGAAATAAATTTAGAGCAAATAAAACCAATCACAGAATCACAGACACAGAATATCAGAATAACTCGCAGTGGAAAATAAAATAAATAGTGGTTCATGAAGCCACTACAATACAAAGTCTCAAAACAAATTCAAAATACATAGTCTGAAAAAAAGATACAACATAAGTCTGAATACATAAGTAGTAGAAATCCCAAATACATATGTCTCTAATACAAAGCTGACATAGAAATACTGAACGGAAATAGATAGCAACTAAATAAAGATGATCTCCTACAGTCCTAACTCCAGAAGGTGAAATCCAAAGCTGATACTCAGGCTGACCCGAGCGTAAAGCAAAACACAAAACACTTGATTCAGGACATACATACTTATACAATGTAAACCAACTCAAGTGAACTGTAATAAAAGGTACAAGTAACTTAAAGAATGCTTGGGATCGCCCATTCTTTAAGGATCCGTTAAACTGTCTACTATGTAGTAATATTCGCTATTATAATAATGTCTAATTATAAAATAAACTTACTTTTTAACAGCGTCAAGGAGTTACCCATATAGCCCTTAACACGTAGTAGTCCGAGTAGTCTTTCCAATATTAGCATACTCCCAGATCGGGGGCTACCCTCAATGCTCCACAGGCTATGGCACAAATCCAAACTCATAGTAAAGCTCGATATGGTAGGTGACACGGCACAACTAGGCAATGCTAGGGTAGATATACCAATTACGCATCCGGGCTGGTGGAAACGCGTAGCAGCCACTACCGCCCACCTCGAGCCACACACCCAAAAATCAAGGGGTGCACCCAATCAATCACAAAAGTAATAGAATGGTATCGAAGAAGTGTGTTCGATCAGAGGTGCTACCTCATTGGCCCGTCGATCGCTCCTATTTTAGCCACCTTAAGCCAACTCACGGGAGTCGGGTCCACGCAAATATACCTTTAGGATCATCGCCACCATCCTACTTCATTCTGGAATCTCCATCGCGTACACAGTTGTTAAAGTGGTTTTCGGTATCGACAGAGAGTATCCATATCCGATCCCGGTCTCTTTAACAACCAATCGTTATTATGACCCGTGGTTAAAAATAGTTTATATTTCGAATCAAAATACTTCATTTAAACCATTTAAAATTAAAGTCATTATACTTCCAATTCAAATATTCAATTCCCAAAAATCTAGCCTTTTTCTGAGCTCATTTATTCAGTTAAATACTTTAAAATATTAAAATTTCAGCATTCACAGCACTTAGAAAATGATGCGGTAAGTTATATTTGAAAACAGTTCATTTCAGCAAAGACAGCATTTAAAAACTGCTGTAGTAGTTCAGGGTTCAATTACATTTGAAAATCTTATTTCAGCAAACTGCGGCACTTATCAAGTGCTACTGTAGCTCTTTTATTAGTTTCAGGTTTTAGTTTTAATTCAGCAACCACAGCACTTACCAAGTGCTGCAGTAGCCCTTAGTTAATTTTAGCCTTTAGTTCATTTGCATCAACCACAGCACTTACAAAGTGCTACAGTATCATTTACTTCAGATTTTTAAGTTAATTTCAGAAATGATAGCATTTCTGAAGTGCTACTAATTCAATTTCCAGATTTATAAATAAATTTCAGAAACAAATAAACTTCAATTTTAACCCTTTTAACTTAATAAAATAATATTTTTCCACTTAAAAAATGTTCATTTAAATACCCTTTAACTTAAAATTTTATAAAGAAATTTTTTACAATAAAATCAAATTTTCCAATAATTTCACTTATTAAATTCAAGTGTACCATTTTCCCATTCTTTTCATTTTTAACAATTTACTTTAACACTTAAATTTAAATTTCCATTTCATAAATAAAACTAAATGTCCATTTTTATTTAATTAACTTAAACTTCTATTTAAAAATCAAATCACAAATTTCCAAATTAAGTTATGTTTCAAATCACAACCTTTCCATTCATTTATTTAACATTTTTAAATACAGAAAAATCACTAACCCTTTATTAAATCATTTTAAATTCAATTTAAATCAAAATATCATATTTTCACATTTTAAAATACTTAAAAAATTTCTAGAAAATATATAAAATAACCACGGGTATGTATAATATTTTTTAACCTAGGTCAAGTGATACGGATAATATATCATTTCAATCCGTAATTTACAAAGAAAATCCGGGTTCTATCATTTCAAACCCGCAATCCCAAGTTAAATAAAATAAATAAAAATCGCTCGGGCCTACCATTTCAGCCCATAACGATTTTTCCCAATTCTAAAGTCCGTTCGGGTATGTATCATTTCAACCCATAGTGATTCTATTCTATAGGGAACTTGTAGTGTGAGAAACAGTATAAAATAAACAATATAACAGAATATAACATAGCAGATGATGTGACAAGTTTATAACAGGGTTTAACATCATATAATTCATATCACAGGCAGGTATAACATGATATAACAGTTCTACATATTCACTTGTTGTCACTTCACAATTCTATAAGTATGAATGTCAAGCGTGAATAACTCACTTTTTTTAAAGCTAGAGATCCAAATCAAAACACACAAATAAATCCAGAAAGCACGATATCACGATTTTTGATTCAAGTGGAGACAGAGCCAAGATATTAATCTTGTATACAACAATAAAACAAAGCAAATATAAATATAATTATAATACAAAGATAAATTGAAATAAAGTGGAAATAGAATTAACAAATGACATCACCAAGCTTTGAAATCAAAAGTGCTTTACCTTCTCTCAACATGGCTCGGCCATACATGATTGGTTGGTGGTAAAGGCTTGGGTTTGGACTCAAAATGGCACGGTTAACATAGAATGTGAAGGGGTAGGAGTTTGGAAGCATGGAATACAAAGGGACAAGGCAAAAAGTGGAGGGTTTGGTGCACAACTAGGCTCGGCCTAGGGTCAATATGGATCGGCCATGGTCAGGTCAGATCTGAAGTGATGGCCAGAGGTGAAGTCAGTAGGTGGTGGTGGTTCTCGGGGTGATGGCCGAAGCTAGAAATGAAGGGGATGGTGAACAAGTGGCTCGGCTATGTAGTTTTCAAGGAGTTTTTGCAAAGTTTTGAGGAGATTGGTTCATGGGTGGTCACGGCCTGGTTTGGTCAGAGGGGTAGGAGGGTTGTTGGCCGTGGATGATGAGGGGATGTTGATGGTGGTGGTCGGTGGAGGAGAATATATGTGGTGGCCGAGCAAACATGTAGATGAACAAGGCAAAAATCAATGAAAAAGAAGAAGAAAATGAGAAGAGAGAAGCCATGACTTACAAAATATTTTCAGAAATATGGAATGGTCGAGAATTGTGAAGTGAATGAGGAAGTTTTTCACGTGAATAACAATAAGAAATGTACGGCTACAAGGAGAAAATGAAAGGCCAAGCAAATGAAGAGACTAGGCATTGAAAAGTCACAAGTTAAAGCTTTTGTTTGACTCTTTAAATTTCCAAATTTATTTATACAAAATAACCAAATAGAAAAACAAGTAAATAAATAAAAGACAAACAAAATAAAGTAGGAGTGACAATAAATAAATATTCTTAGGAAAATAGGAAAAATAAATAAAGGAAATAGTTTAATTTATTGAAACTAGAATTAAAAAATTGTAAATAAAATACAACAAATATTGGAAAATTACAACTACACTTTTAAAATGTTTTAAAAATAAAATTTTGAAATAAAATCTAATTTAAAAATATTTGCAAAAATCTTGGGTTGTTACAAGAATAATGGGACAGTTATCTGAAAATAGTGAAGGAAGCCTTTTAACACGCAGCACCGAGAACTTGTCTTCCATTTCCTTGGTGACAAAAAACAGTCTAGACATGTCATCGAAAGGGTTTCTCTTAAGTTTAACAAAGTGATTTGCCTATTGCTGAGTGGTAATTCAATCAAATTATCATTAAACTAGTCAACTCATCCATAGTGGAGATGTCACCTTCTCTAGGCGAGCGTTCTCCTGTATACTTAGTCACATTAAAGTCACCACCTACAATCCACAGACCTACAGTCAGGGATCTGAATTCTAGGCATTCTCTTCAAAGAGCCCTTCTATTAATCTTATGTGGGGTCCATAAACATTGGAGATGTTTAAAATGAGTCGTCACTTAAATCTGAGAAAAAAAAGATGTACTGAGCGAACATTTGTGACAATTTGCAAAAGTTTAAACTATCTTTGTTTCCAATCCATCATTAAACCACCCAAGCTACTCCTAGCCGAGAAGCTAGCCCAATTACTAAGGTAAAATCCTCTTAAATTTTTATAGAAATGGTAATTAGGACATTCTATTTTAGTTTCTTACCGTAGAGCTATATCAATGTAATTTTATTTTAGTAAAGATCTAACTTTATTACATTTCTTTGGGTCATGTAAAACCCTAAGATTCTAATCAATGAATCTCATGATCCAAGTGTTCTAGCCTTCTCTAGTTCCTTGTTCTTAATAAATTCTTTATCGGATCAATCCAATTCAAAAACAAAACCGATCCTCCTAGCTAGATCTAGCATAGATGAAGTAGATAGTTTGTTTAAAATGGAAAGACAAGAAGTTCTACCTAGGAGATTAGTCGTACCTGTGTTGGAGTCTGATGCTCTAGTAGTAGTAGACGATGGAATCCCATATAATCTTGCACTCCTCCTAACCGCTCTATCTCAGTGGGCAGCTCCATTCCCCGAAGAGCGTTTTGCGACCTTTGTTACATCCGTGGATACTGAGCTTAGTGGGTCCAGTAGCTAATCTCTTAATATAGCTCCAATTTGAGCTTACCAGCCATGACCATGCTACCCTCATAAATGCAACCGAAATCAGTGTCCCTCTTTAAACCCTTTGATAGGCCAACACGTTCTACTATTGGCTTATCCAAACCTACTTCAAATCCACTTGCACCGTAGCCATTCAAACAAGTTATCATCCTATTTGAAATATCATCTGCACGCATATGCATCGCTCCATCCTGATTGCATTTTTCATATTCTATTGCATTCTCAACATGTGCAAGTTTATTAACGTCATTTATAACAAAGTCATCTTTATATATTGCATTCTCATTCTTTAACCTTGTTACTTTTTGTAATGTTCAGCCTGTTGCATACAAAATGCCTCATTCGAGCACACTAAATTAATAACATTACACACATTAGCCACCTTAACATGCGTAGAAGCATCTTTATCAACATCACCTACCTCACGCACTATACCCCTTTTATCACACACTGTAACTATAATTTCCACAGTGATAGGCATATATTTCACATTTTCATTCCAAGAACGGTCATTGTTCTCTATCATCCCTCCTGCATCATCATATTATTTATCAACTTTATACATGTTTACCACTTTATCATCAAAACTAAAAAATTTCCCTATTGTATTGATAAGTCAACCATCTCGATGCCTTACCTCTATTACATTGTCAAAATTTTTAGCACACACATTGACCACACTATCTTCCCAAACACCACAGTCCATAACCTCTATTGGTTTAGTTTCCAGGCCACCAATCTCCCCCAGAACCACCGTACCCACTACCGAACCACTGACCGATCCTCCTCCACCATCCTCGTTGGCCTCTGTGTAACCATAACCCATAATTTCCACTGCTGACTCAGATTGCTCCAACAACATAACTTTTTCATTTAGACACATCATCAGAACTTGCTATGCCACCATCATGTTATAGTCACCTAGTGCCTCAAACATGTTATGTGTTTGTATTTTGAATTGTTTCAAGGATTTTTCTTTGGACAGATGTTTACTGGTAGGTACCATCATACCACTATTAATACCATTAGATTTATTAGATCATTACCAACAATGTGGCTTGTTCAGTTCATTCTCTCTCATACTTTCGAACTGACCGAACGAGCTCCGCAACCAGGTAAGGTATAAACTAGCCACCGAGAAGTAAACAAGCCACACTTGGTTGCTCCGTGGCTAGTTTTGCAACTGAACAAGCCATTGTTGGTTATTTTCTTAGGAAAAAGCATGGAAACCGAAGGTACAACGCTTCTTAGACCATCTGCTTCCACCTCACAAGCCTCTACATTTGGATCTAAGCTCATTGCATTTGGATAACATAGTGGCATGGATTCAGTACATGATTGAACATGGAAATTCTGTTTGACTTCATGTTCTCCACATGGGTGTGCTCTGACTGATAGATTTGACTGGTGTTGAGCGGCGGCAGAGGCAAAGACATTAAACAATGTTTGCATAGTTTCCATTTTCTAGTGGAAGCGATGTACTGATGAAGGAGCTAAGCTCCAACAAATTAATGATTGAAGCTCAATAAATTTAATATAAAAGTCTAACTGAAGTTGCTTTGCAGATCTTGGCACCGTATCCAATGATGAACTAGATAATTTTTTAGATCTAATCGGGCTTTGACAGAGAGTTTGTTAGGCACAAACGAGTTGTTGTGGCCTAGTCTACCACAAAAGAAGCAACAAATTGGAACTAGGCATAAAGATGCTTGGTGGTTTGCTGCACCACATCGATAACTAATCGGCTTGCAATGCTGGCGTTGGATCTAAGGTGCTACTGGTGATGTGGTAGTTCTATGATTTTGGAGAGTGGTAGAAAGATGAAGACCATGCTTGATTGTATCTGCAAAGGAGAGAGGAGGTCTGGTTTTAGCAGTGTTGAAACTGAAAGGGGTAAATCATCGATGGATAAATGTTTGGGAGAAGAAGAGATTGAATGGTAATGGTCTAAAGAGGTTAAAAGAAGAGGTCTATTAATCGAATGTTTAAAGTTTAACGTACTCAATTAATATGTTTAATTAAAGTAAATTAAATAATTAGTCAAGAGTCAATTAATTGAAAACATACATACATTGACACGTGCATGTAACTATAATTGGTATAATCATATATTTATCCTAAAATTGTTTAGGATGAATGAATTATAATTTTTAAATTAATTAATTTATTAAATTATTTGATTAAATAAAATGATTTATTGAACAAATAATTAATCTAAGGTTAATTTATTGATATATGTACTCAAATATTAATCTGTATATATAAAAAACTATTAATTTTATAGTTGGTTATTTATCCTAAATGGTCTAAGATGAATAATGTAAAAAATTTGAAATTTTAAATAAAATAAAATTATTAATAAAATTGAGAATTAAAGGTTAATGAAATACAATTTAATTAATAAGAATTGAAAGTTTATCAAATGCGATTGAATTAATAAGAATAAAAATTAATTAAATATCATTTAACTAAAATGAATTAAGATGACTTAACTAATAAAATTAAAATTAATTAATATGATTTAATTAGTAATAATTAAAATTAATTATGTATGATTTAATTGATAAGATACATACATACATCATGTAACTCGAATTAAATTATAATGGTTAAAAATGAATTAAACTTATATAACTATATATGTATGAACATAATTTAAGTGATGAAATAAATCTAAAACAAATTTTTGGCATAAATACATACGTAGGGCACGTATACCGTGATTTCAGATGGGTCCAACACTTCAATCACGAGGGAATTTCTTAAGAAATACATTATTTCTTAAGTCGATATCACTCAAAATATGTTAGAAGATTATGAATCTTTAATGTGATGTGACCTCCATCATTTATATGTTGATAGATTACTTGCATATGCACTAGTTATTGAGAAAACTCAAGCTAGAGCTGTTATGTCAAGTACAACTAATATATTGCTGAGACAAGGTAAGATACATGCTCGTTTTATTGAGCAAACTCAAGATATCTACATTATCCTTATGCTGTCATGAAATGATATGTTGGAGAAAATAACCTCTCATGATTTTTTGAGCAAATTCAAGGTTGAGATTAGTGCCACGGTTAGGAGTTGTATATGATACAACTGATCAAAGGTTATGTTAACAAGAAAACTTGTCAACATCCTCAAAGCTTCGACAAGATAATCTTTCTTGGACATAACTAGGTAGATGAGATAAATTCACTTCTGAAAGTGTCTCTTTGAACAAATTGCTTTAATAAGATTAATCCGGGAGAAAAGAACGATGTGATGTCATACCTTTCGACCTCTTCGAAAGGTTAATGGAGCTACAATAACCCACCAATTTAGGTTGAAAATATATTAGATTGTTGAACCTTTCGACCTTGTCGAAAGGTTTATAGGCATGACCTTCCCAACCTTCTGTCTAGTTGAGGCGGAAGGAATTAGTCTAATCGTTCGACCTTGTCGAAAGGTTATTAACAGGTTCACTCAACCTTTCGACTTTGTCGAAAGGTTGTCAATAGAATTACTCAACCTTTCGACAAGGTTAGAGTAACCCATAGTCATTTAGCTTTTAGAAATAAGTAATTGGATGAATTTCATCTCCCCTTGGAACCGAATGTAGTTGTCGTTGATGTCTACTACCTCCTTCTTAACCATGTCGAAAGGTAACATATGAAACCTCTCGACATTTATAAGGAGAAGCTTAACTAAATGCCAACCTTAACTGCTTTTGACCCCATTGATGTCCATTTTATTCCTATGGAATCAATTCGAAGGATTTACTAATACTCAGAGAAGTAGATTCCTTTTGAATTAACTCCATTATGAGCGGTTATATATATATATATATATATATGATCCAAGATTTCATTAGAAAGTAAACCATTCGACTAAGTCGAAAGGTTTCCCTCCTTTCGAAGCAGTCCCAGATTATATCTTTAACCCCCTTCATTTTTACCATATAAGACCAATCTAGTTATTCCCATGATTATAGACTTAGCATATGTAACATGCCATCATCACTTTATATTAAATGTTGATATTAATGATGACATGTTTCAATGGGGAATATCTAAGTTGATCTTATGTATACATTGAGCATAGATTAAAAGTGATTATGAGAAAAACGTTGAAATCATGTGCAATTGATCTTAGTCTAGCTAATGATCTTAATGATTCTCCTCAATGCCAATATCCATCATGACCGAGCCATCTCCCATTATTTCATATCCAAAATGAATTACAAGAAATCGATCTCTTTCCCTATTTCAATTTAGGGTTTTTCTGAGTACAATTATCACTTTGAAAGTAGAGAAAAGAAGATGAATTCAGTTTCCAAAATTTGGCCCCCAAATCCGGACCCCTTGGGTCTTATTTATAGATGCAGGCGGCCCCCCCTTTCGACTCCATGCTTTCTTCTAAGTCGAAAGG
The DNA here is from genome assembly GCA_030737815.1 of Allium fistulosum. Classification (NCBI taxonomy): domain Eukaryota; kingdom Viridiplantae; phylum Streptophyta; class Magnoliopsida; order Asparagales; family Amaryllidaceae; genus Allium; species Allium fistulosum. The sequence goes on from JASFAW010000015.1 coordinate 9,591,802, forward strand.
ACCCCCTTTTATACCACCTTAAACCTTTCGTCTTCATTGGAAGGTTGTAAACCTTTCGACTGCGACGAAAGGTTATAAACCTCTTGTGCTTCTTGTCTTTTCACTCTTGCTTCCCTGTTTTCCACCTTGTCGAATGGTCTCTTTTTTGCGTTCTGTGTGAACCTTTTGACCTTGTCGAAAGGTCTGCCTCATTATGAACCTTTCGTTCTTGTTGAAAGGTTTATTCTTCATATGCCATTATGAACCTTCCGTCTTTGTTAAAAGGTTTGCGACTCTTATACTTTCATTAACCTTTCGACTTCATCGAAAGGTTTGTCCTTCACATCTTTTGTGAACCTTTCGACCTTGTTGAAAGGTTTGTCTTTACTTGAATGTTGTCGAGAGTTGTGCTTCTCTTCAAAGTTGTCGAGAGGTTGCTTTCCATTCTTTACTGACTTTTGAGTGTTGCTTTCTTCATAGCACCTTTCGACGCTGACGAAAGGTGTCCTGGAAGTGCCTTAACCATTTCGAAAGGCTTACTAAGCTTTCGAAAAGGTTACTTTAGAGAGAAACATTTGAATTCGAAAGGTTTGGCATGTAGTTGAAAGGAACGCTATTGATTGCTTTCAGAAGGGCTTTGAAGTCATCACTACTTTCTCATCTATGTCGAAAGGTTGGCTGTGGCGGAAGGTTTTGTTTGTTTTCATCCAAGTCGAGTGCTTTACATTGTATGAACAATTGGACTTTTCAAACATCCCTTTCTAAATCTTCCATGATAATTTGGATCATCTCTTCATCAAAACTCCAACTTGATTATTCTTCTTTCATACTTCTGCCTTCGAGGAGATTTTATAGTTAACATTTCCCCCCCCCCCTTTGTATGAAAGAAGCTTTTGTTCTTTAGGACAAAGTTCTTGATCGCTTCCCTACTCTTCATAATTTCTTCTTTCCTGCAAAATCCAAAGTTAAAAGTTCCATTTTTACTATAATTCTTACTTTTAATTTTTGCATTAGGAAGACCAATTTGGGGTTTTTGGTTGCTTGCAATAGACTCAATTATATTATCCCCGAAATCTAACCTAGATTAGGGATTAACTTATGAAGTTTGTAGATTAGTAATATGATATTCAGAATCCAGATAGCAATATCCCAGAATAGTTTTATATATGGCATTTCTAAGTCCAGATTCAGGTTTTTATGGTTAATCAAATAAGAATTGGCAGTATGACTCCCATATTAAACTTTGAGTCCAGATCAGGACATATTTGAGTAAATTCTTTTTGCAAAAATAATTCTTGGCCCTGATTATGGCACATGTTTATGTAAGCAGATAGTTGTTAACATGGAACACTCTTGCTCGTATTGGGGTATATTTTGAATAACCAGAAACCCATGGAGATTGTCTTCATAATGGATGTTTCGTACCCAAATTAGAGTATGTAGGTGAAATTAGATAACAATTTCGAAACGTAAGTTTGAGTACTTAAGTTTGAGTACTAAGAATTGTAGAAACCAGTAATATACCCTAATTCAGGTTTAGTAAAGGTGGCGATCGATTAACGTTTCGAAACCCAGATTCGGGTATTAGACGTTGAAATTCATATATGAGAATTCTGAAACTTAGATTTGAGCATTTGAAATGGATAGTAATCCATAGATCTAATACCCAGATTAGGGTTTAAATAAACAGCAGCCTTGATACCCAGATTCAGGTATGATAAATTTGTAATTGATAATAATCCGAAACCCAGATTCATGGTTTTAGATAATGAAATATTTATATGAAAGATCCGAAACCCAGATTCCGGTTTTTAAATAATGAAATATTTATATGAAACATTCGAAATCCAGATTCGGATTTTAATTGTAGTGATCGATAATGTTCTCATGCCCCGATTTGGGTTTAGTAAAGATTGCGATTGAAAGAATCCCGAGACCCAGATTCAGGTATTTGTTATTGAGATTCAAATATGAGAATTCCGAAGCTCAGATTCGAGCATTAGTAGATGATTAAAGAAGTCCCGAAACCCATATTCGATTAATAGAAAGTGGAGTTCCTTTCTACTCCTTTTTTTTCTTCTTTGACATTCATGAACCCTCCAGGTTTTGAATATGTATTGAAATAATTTGATTGGCTGCCTCTTGAGTTAGGACGTCTCAGTCCATGATTGAATATGCTTATTCTTGAGCTTGAAAATCTCAGTTCAGTATGGATCGAGCCTCATTTTGGCAAGGACATCTTAGTCCTTTTTTGATTGGGCCTCTTCTTGGGACTGGACATCTTAGTCCACTGTGGAATGAGCCTCACTTGGGCTTGGACATCTTAGTCCCTTTTTGATTGGGCCTGGATATCTTAGTCAATTGTCCGGTGCTCTTAGTTAGCTCATCTTAGAGGCTGGAACCAAGGACTTACCCCACCTCCCTCTAGGAGGTGCCCCACCCTGGCCCTTTTGCGGCGCAGATAGGGGCTTGTTCGATGCTCTACCCTGGCCATCTTAGGCACGGATAGAGGCTTACTCCATCCTCCCTTCAGGAGGTGCCTTAACCTGGCCTTTTTGCAGCGCGGTTAAGGGCTTGTTCGGTGCTCTGCCCTGGCCATCTTAGGTGCGAATAGAGGCTTACTCTGTCCTTTCTCTAGGAGGAGCCTTAACCTGTCCCTTTTGCGGTACGGTTAAGGGCTTGTTCGGTGCTCTACCCTACCATCTTAGGCGCGGATAGAGGCTTACTCCGTCCTCCCTGCAAAAGGCGCTCTGCCCTGGCCATCTCGATGCGAACATAGGCTTTTCTACCATCTTAGGTAGACTACCATCTTAGGTAGTATCCAAATTTAAGGAGCATTTCACTCCCAACCATGTAGATTTTCTCTTTTAAAAGAATCTCTTTATTAATCCATCTTTGGAAAATACAACCGTAAATGTTCGGCATTCCATGTCCTAGGCACCATATTGTCGTCTGGGCAGCATAGTTTGTAAGCTCCTGGTGGGATTACTTTGCATATGATTAGTGGCCCCTCCCAGTTTGGTCCCAGGGGTCCATCTGCAAGATTCTTAGTGTTGGCCATTACTCTGCGGAGTACCAAATCCCCCTCTTGAAATGACCGAGTTCTTACTCTTGAATTGTAATATTTAGAAATTCTTCTTTGATATTCGGCGGTTCTTACCGCTGCCTCATCTCTCAGCTCATGTATCAGATCGAATGATTCTTTCTTAAATTATTGATTCTTGTCAAATGCATAGGCAATCCTTCGGTGTGAAGGTACTTCAATCTCAATTAATAACATTGCCTCACACCTATATGTCAAAGAATGCGGGGTATGTCCCGTTGCTTTTTTAGCAGACGTTCGATAAGCCCATAACACTAATGGCAGCTCTTCTACCCAATTTCCTTTTGCTTTATTCAGTCGCTTCTTTAGAATGGTTTTTGTGGTCTTATTTGCAGCTTCAACTGCTCCATTAGCTTTTGGATGTGCGACAGATGAAAAACTTTTGATAATCCCGTTTTTGTGGCAGAATTGAGAGAATTCTTCGCTTTCAAATTGTGTCCCATTGTCAGAGATTATCTTTTGGGGAATTCCAAATCTGGTTATGATATTCTTAATGATAAATCTCAATACCTTTCCCGAAGTGATTTTTGGAAGTGGTTCGGCTTCAACCCATTTGGTAAAATAGTCAATTGCCACTACAGCTTATTTAGCTCCTCCTTTTGAAATTGGCAATGGGCCGATCAAATCTATTCCCCAAACATCAAAGGGCCAGGGGCTTGTGATTGGAGTTAATTGACTTGGAGGCATCCTGGGTACTTTTGAAAACTTTTGGCATTTCTCACATCTTTTCACATAGTCTATTGCTTGGCTTACCATGTGTGGTCAATAAAATCCTTGCCTCATTACTTTCTTTGCAAGTTTTTTTTTCCATTTGAATGATCGCCGCATAACCTCTCGTGTGCTTCAGCCATTAATCTTATTCCATCATTTACGCTTACACACCGAAGATAAGGGGTAGAGCATATCCCTTCTTATAAAGAATTTCTTCTATCATAACAAAGTTTGGAGCTTGTCTCCTGATTTTTCTTGCTTCTCCTTTATCAGATGGTAATGTTCCCTTAATTAAATACTCAACAATAGGCGCCATCCATGTTCCATCATATGCACTTTTTGGACTAGGTTGATCCATTCTTTCTTTGGTTAGTTCTTGACCACTTTCTTCTTCTTCTCCTCTTTGAGATTTGGTCTGAGCTCTTGTCATCACATGCAACTCCCTTGTTCGGATTTTTCTTTTCCAATGCTCGGCTTTTCTTGATATCCAACGGGAAAAATTCATGTTTTTGGGGCTCCCCTTGAGCTGGCTAATTTTGCTAAAGAGTCTACCTGTGCATTCTCTGCCCTTGGGACTTGATTTACTGAAAAATCCTCAAATAATGCAAGCATTTGCAATATTCTCTTCACATATAAAGATAACTTGTGGTCCTTTGTTTGGTATATCTGTTTCACTTGATTGACCATCAGCCGTGAGTCACTGAAAATCTGTATTCGGGGAATTTTCAATTCTAATGCCAATGTTATCCTGCTACCATTGACTCATATTCTGCCACATTGTTGGTTGCAGAGAATCCCAATTTCATGGCATAGTGCAATCGGTGTCCGTCTTGGGTTATAATTATATATCCTGCTCCGGCACCTTGCTCATTTGATGCCCCATCCACAAATAGTTGCCACATGGCTTCTGGTTTTTCTCTTTTTCCGATTGTTCCTTTATAAAGATGGTGCATTCATTTACAAAATCCGCTAGTGCTTGACCCTTGATTGCAGCCCTTGGTTGAAACTCTATTCCATATTGGCTGAGTTCAATCCCCCATTTTACCAATCTCCATGAAGTTTTGGGCTTACTGAAAATTTGCTTAAGAGGAAAATTTGTCAATACTCTATTCGAATGTGCTTGAAAATATGCTCTGAGCTTTCGAGTAGTAAGAATCAAACAATATGCCAACTTCTCAATAATTAGTTATCAGATTTCCGCATCTTTGAACCGCGTGCTTACATAGTACACTGGGAGTTGTACTCCTTTATCTTCCTGAATAAGCATTGAACTAACCGCATGTTCCGATACTGCCATATATAAATATAAAGTTTCTCCACTCTCGGGTCTTGAGAGTATCGGTGGTTTCTCCAAATGGCTTTTGAGTTCCAAGAAAGCTTTTCTACAATCTTCACCCGATTCAAATTTCTTCATTTTTTTAATTACATCGAAGAAAGGTATGCATTTATCAGTAGCTTTGGAGATAAACCTGCTTAGGGCGGCTACTTACCCATTTAAGCTCATCACTTCCTTACTAGTTTTTGGTTCAGCCATATCCCTTATAGCTTGAATCTGATCGGGACTTGACTCTATTCCTTGAGCACTTACCAAGTAGCCTAAGAATTTTCCAAAATGGACTCCAAAAGAACACTTTTGCGGATTTAACTTCATTTGATACTTTCACAATGTCTCAAACATTTCCTCTTGATCTATAAGATGGTTCGCAGGCTCGCTTGATTTTACCATCATGTCATCAACATAAACCTCTATATTTCTACCGATCTGTTCCTTGAACATTCAATTAACCAATCTTTGATAAGTGGCCCATGCATTCTTCAGACCAAATGGCATGGTTCTATAATAATAAATTCCCCACTCTATTATGAAACTAGTGTGGTCTTCATCTGGTTTGAACATCGGTATCTGATTGTACCCTGAATAAGCATCCATAAGAGATAATAACTTGTGTCAACTCGTTGCATCTACCAACTGATCTATTCGTGGTAACGAAAAACTGTCTTTCGGACATGCTTTGTTCAAATCTGTGTATTTGACACATGTTCTACACTTGCCATTTGACTTTTTCACCAGAACTGGGTTGGCTAGCCATTCGGGGTAATATACTTCCCGGATTAATCAATTTTCAAGGAGTCTATCAACTTCCTCTTTGAAAGCATCTGTTCAAACTTTATCCTATTGCCTCTTTCTTTGTCTTACAGGGGTTGCTCCTGGGTTGATGTTAAGGGCGTGACACATAACAGTCAGGTCAATTCCCACTATATCGGAATGTGACCAAGAAAACACATCCTTGTTGTTTTTGAGGAACTGGATCAAGTCCTTCTTTAACTCGATATTAAGGTCTTTTCCTACTTTGACCAATTTAGAAACATCCTCGGAATCTATATGGGTTTCCTCAAGGTCCTCTATAGACCTTATTCTTTCTGTCTCGCCCCGACAATCAAAATCTGTTACTATCGGTCCTTCTTCTGCCGAATTAGTATCAACCCTCTTTCTCTTGTTTCCTGTAGGAATATACTTTTGATACATACGCTTATTAGATTTCTTATCATTAATCCTTACTTTGAATGTTGGATGTAAAGATCCATCGTACGAAGGCTGTAAAGTAATAAAAGAATCAAAATAGGCAGAATACTCCCTTTTATATTGATCAAGGGTGGCAAAATACATTTCACGGGAGCTGAATTGTTCTCCCCGCACAGTCCCCCAGCCTCGCCTTGTTAAGAACTTCACCATGAGGTATTTTGGCGAGACGAAAGCATCAATTTCATCTAGGGCTGGCCTGCCAAAGAAAGCATTGTAGTAGGAAGGTTGATCCATTATCACAAAGATGGTTTCAAATGTTCGGCATGTAGGAGGCACCCCATTTGTACTAGAAGCTTTATTTTCCCCACTGGAGTTGATCCCTTATTGTTTAACCCAAATATCAGTTCGGAGCTTGGCTCTAGCTTGTATTCTGGTATATTCATTTGATCAAAAGCACACTTGAAGATATCATTGACTGCACTCCCTATATCGACCAGAACTTTGGAAACAATCGACAGTCCGATTTGTGCAGTGATCATAAGGGGGTCGTTATGTGGATGATGGACTCCCTTGCACATCTCCTGTAGATTGACCATAAAATTTGGCATCTGAATATTGAGTCGAGGGCTCTTGGTTGGAGGCTCTTTTTGAATAGAATAAATTCCTTCCTTAGCTTCCCTGATATATCTATTTCGAGCTCCTTTATTATTTCCTGCCGGATGTGGCCCGATGTGGATCACATTGATTCTGTTAACTGGTGGGCTTAAGCTGAGGGGACCTTCTTCTTCCAAAACATTTACAGCATTGCCTGGACGCTTCTGGGGAGCACTCTTGGCTCTTTGGGCTTTGTGCTGATCTTGGATAAATTCTTTAAGATAGCCTTCTCGGATCAGCTTCTGAATTATGCCGGCCAGCACTCGGCACTCATCTGTTTTATAGCTATTTGCTTTACGATAAGCACAATAATCTCCTCCCTTTTTCTGCTCCGGATTATTCTTAGCTTTGTAGGAGGTAGAAAAGTTGACTCTTTCCTTTGTTGTGGCGTATATGTAAGACATCGGCCTGTTTAAAGCGACTGCATTAGCGATTGGTTCCTCCCACCTGATTCTTTTGTGGGTACAATCAATGCCAAATTTTCCTCCTTTCTGAGAAGAGTCTTTCTCTTTGAATAATAAAGCTCATCCATCCGGATGAACTTATCTACTTGAAAATGGAAGTCTTGGAGATCCTTGCAGCCATTGACGAATAACTGCTTCCAAAATGGTGTGTTCTCGATCAAACCAGAATGGACAGCCATGAGTTTGTCTCGGTCATTCATGTCCTTGGTCTTCAGAGCCTTTGCGTTGAATCTCTTCAAAAAATCTCCCAAAGATTCACCCTGCTTTTGTTTTATGTTGGCCAAGACGGTGTAATCAATGGTTGGATCTTTGGAGATACAGAATTGTGCCGAGAATTCATAAGAAAACTATTTCCAAGAGTAGATAGTTTTCTCTCTATACTGCCTGTACCACTTAGCCGCCGCCCCTTGGAGAGTTACAGGGAACAGTCGACCCTTGATTGCCCCAGAAGCATTGTACATATCCATCTGGCTGTCAAAAGCCATAAGGTGGTCATTAGGATCCATATTCCTATGGTATTTCATAGACGAGATCTTGACATAAGAAGGAATTGCTGTTGCCATGATCTCGTCAGTAAATGGCGGCACCCTCTCGTTGTCACTTACATTTGCATCCATGGTTCTTTTGCCTTCTTAATTCATTGCTTCTTTAACTGCCTTCTCGGTGGCATCTTTAAGGAAAATTTCGACATTACCATAATTTTTCTGATTCGGCTGATATTCATTAGAAGTTGAGCTGCCTGATTGCTCTAATGACTTGTCCAAAATTCTTCCTTGATGATTAGCTTTTGCTGGAGGAAGTTCCTTTTTCTTTAAGGAGGTCAAATATGTTTTATCCTTACACTCCTTGGAACTAGTTTTCAAATTTCTTCATGGAGAAACTACTTCCTCTCCCTGAGTTTGCCTTGGTGATGATCTTTGAGATAAGGCCATCTTTAACAGATCTTGCATTTCTTGTAATTGTTGTTCCAAGCACTTGATTTTCTTAGTATTCTTCTCTAGCTGCACAGGTGATGAAGTTTGACCTGGGATGAACCTTTTCCGGGTTGAAAGTTGGGGCAACATTCTCCTCTAGGTTAGAAGTGTGCACTACCTCCTCATTGAGTCCGCTTAGACGTTTTGATCTCATTTTCCTAGGTTAGAGAAACATACCATAATTAGTCTATATTTAACCACAAGCCCGAAGGTTCAGGCTTTCCTTCTAGCGCCAAAAATGTTAACAAGAAAACTTGTCAACATCCTCAATGCTTCGATAAGATAATCTTTCTTGGACATAACTATATAGATGAGATAAATTCACTTCTGAAAGTGTCTCTTTGAAAAAATTGCTTTAATCAGATTAATCCGGGAGAAAAGAACGATGTGATGTCATACCTTTTGACCTCTTCGAAAGGTTAATGGAGCTACAATAACCCTTCGATTTAGGTTGAAAATATATTAGATTGTTGAACCTTTCGACCTTGTCAAAAGGTTTATAGGTATGACCTTCCCAACCTTCCATCTAACTGAGGTGGAAGGAATTAGTCTAACTATTCGACCTTTTCGAAAGATTATTAACAGGTTCACTCAACCTTTCGACTTTTTCGAAAGGTTGTCAATAGGATTACTAAACCTTTCGACAAGGTTAGAGTAACCCTTAGTAATTTAGCTTTCAAAAATAAGTAATTTGATGAATTTCATCTCCTTTTGGAATCGAATGTAGTTGTCGTTGATGTCTACTACCTCCTTCTTAACCATGTCGAAAGGTAATATATTAAACCTCTCGACATTTATAAGGAGAAGCTTATCTAAACGCAAACCTTAACTCTTTCGACCCCATTGATGTCCATTTTATTCCTATGGAATAAATTTGAAGGATTTACTAATACTCAGAGAAGTAGATTCCCTTTGAATTAACTCCATTGTGAGCGGTTATATATATATATATATATGACCCAGGATTTCGTTAGAAAGTAAACCTTTTGACTAAATCGAAAGGTTTCCCTCCTTTTGAAGTAGTCCCAGTTTATATCTTTAACCCCCTTCATTTTTACCATATAAGACCAATCTAGTTATTCCCATGATTATACACTTAGCATATTTAACATGCCATCATCACTTTATATTAAATGTGAATATTAACGATGATATGTTTCAATGGGGAATATCTAAGTTGATCTTTTGTATACATAGAGCATAGATAAAAAATGATTATGAGAAAAAGGTTGAAATCATGTGCAATTGACCATTAGTCTAGCTAATGATCTTAATGATTCTCCTCATTGCCAATATCCATCATGACCGAGCCATCTCCCTTTATTTCATATCCAAAATGAATTACAAGAAATTGAGCTCTTTCCCTAATTCAATTTAGGGTTTTTATGAGTACAATTATCACTTTGAAAGTAGAGAAAAGAAGATGAATTTAGTTTCCAGAATTCGGCCCCAAAAACCAGACCCCTTGTGTCTTATTTATAGATGCAGGGGCCCCCCTTTCGACTACATGCTTTCGTCTAAGTCGAAAGGTCCCCCTTTTATACTGCCTTAAACCTTTCGTCTTCATCGGAAGGTTGTAAACCTTTCGACTATGTCGAAAAGATATAAACCTCTTGTGCTTCTTGTCTTTTCGCTCTTACTTCCATGTTTTCCACCTTGTCGAAGGGTCTCTTCTTTGCGTTCTGTATGAACCTTTTGACCTTGTCGAAAGGTCTGCCTCATTATGGACCTTTCGTTCTTGTCGAAAGGTTTATTCTTTATATGCCATTATGAACCTTCCGTCTTTGTCGAAAGGTTTGTGACTCTTATACTTTCATTAACCTTTCGACTTCATCAAATGGTTTGTCCTTCACATCTTTTGTGAACCTTTCGACCTTGTCGAAAGGTTTGTCTTTACTTGAATGTTGTCGAGAGCTGTGCTTCTCTTCAATGTTGTCGAGCGGTTTCTTTCCATTCTTTGCTGACTTCTGAGTGTTGCTTTCCTCATAGCACCTTTCGACGCTGACGAAAGGTGTCCTGGAAATGCCTTAACCATTTTGAAAAGCTTACTAAACTTTAGAAAAGGTTACTTTGGAGCGAAACATTTGACTTCGAAAGATTTGGCATGTAGTTGAAAGGAACGCTATTGATTGCTTTCAGAATGGCTTTGAAGTCATCACTACTTTCTCAACTATTTCGAAAGGTTGGCTGCGGCGGAAGGTTTTGTTTGTTTTCATCTGAGTCGAGTGCTTTACACTGTATGAACAATTGGACTTTTCGAACATCCCTTTTTATCTTCCATGATAATTTGGATCATCTCTTCATCAAAACTCCAACTTGATTATTCTTCTTTCATACTTGTGCCTTCGAGGAGATTTTATAGTTAACATTATGCCCCCACCCCCCTGTATGAAAGAAGCTTTTTTTCTTTAGGACAAAGTTCTTCATAGCTTCCCCACTCTTCATAATTTGTTCTTTCCTGCAAAATCCAAAGTTAAAAGTTCCATTTTTACTATCATTCTTACTTTTAATTTTTGAATTAGGAAGACCAATTTGGGGTTTTTGGTTACTTGCAATAGACTCAATTATATTATCCCCGAAGTCAAACCCAGATTAGGGCATTAACTTGTGAAGTTTGTAGATTAGTAATATGATAATCAGAATCCAGATAGCAATATCCCAGAATAATTTTATATATGGCATTTCTAGGTCCAGATTAAGGTTTTTATGGTTAATCAAATAAGAATTGGTAGTATGACTCCCATATTAAACTTTTAGTCCAGAACATGACATATTTGAGTAAATTCTTTTTGTAGAAATAATCCTTGGCCTAGATTAGGGCACATGTTTGTGTAAGCAGATAGCTGTTAACATGGAAAACTCTTGCTCGTATTGGGGTATATTTTGAATAACCAGAAACCCATGGAGATTGTCTTCATAATGGATGTTTCATACCCAGATTAGGGTACTTAGGTGAAATTAGATAATAATTCCGGAACTTAAGTTTGAGTACTTAAGTTTGAGTACTAAGAATTGTAGAAACCAGTAATATACCCTGATTCGGGTTTAGTAAAGTTGGCGATCGATTAACGTTTCAAAACCCAGATTCGAGTATTAGACATTGAAATTCATATATGAGAATTCCAAAACTTAGATTTGAGCATTTTAAATGGATAGTAATCCAAATATTTTATACCCAGATTAGGGTTTAAATAAACGATAGCCTTGATATCCAGATTCGGGTACAATAAATTAGTAATTGATCATAATCCGAAACCCAGATTCGAGCTTTAGATAATGAAATATTTATATGAAAGATCCAAAATCAAGATTTAGATTTTAATTGTAGTGATCGATAATGTTCTCATGCCCCCGATTTGGGCTTTGTAAAGATGGCGATTGAAAGAATCCCGAGTCCCAGATTCGGGTATTAGTTATTGAGATTCAAATATGAGAATTCTGAACCTCATATTCGAGTATTAGTAGATGATTAAAGAAGTCCCGAAACTCATATTCGGGTAATGGAAAGTGGAGTTCCATTCTACTCCTTTGTTTTCGTCTTCTTTGACATTCATGAACCATCCAGGTTTTGAATATGTATTGAAATAATTTGATTGGCTGCCTCTTGAGCTAGAACGTCTCAGTCCATGATTGAATATGCTTCTTCTTGAGCTTGAACATCTTAGTTCGGTATGGACCGAGCCTCATTTGGGCTAGGACATCTTAGTCCTTTTTTGATTGGGCCTCTTCTTGGGCCTGTACATCTTAGTCCATTGTGGAATGAGCCTCACTTGGGCTTGGACATCTTAGTCCTTTTTCGATTGGGCCTCTTATTGGGCCTAGACATCTTAGTCCATTGTCCGGTGCTCTTGGTTATCTTAGAGGCTGGAAACAAGGACTTACCCGACCTCCCTACAAGAGGCGCCCTACCCTGGCCCTTTTGCGGTGCGGATAGGGGCTTGTTCGGTGCTCTACCCTGGCCATCTTAGGTGCGGATAGAGGCTTACTCCGTCCTCCGTCCAGGAGGTGCCTTAACATGGATCTTTTGCGGCGCGGTTAAGGGCTTGTTTGGTGCTCTACCCTGGCCATGTTAGGCGTGGATAGAGGGTTACTCCATCCACCCTCCAGGAGGTGCCTTAATCTGACCCTTTTGCGACGTGGTTAAGGGCTTGTTCGGTACTCTACCCTGGCCATCTTAGGTGCGATAGAGGCTTACTCCATCCTCCCTCCAGGAGGCGCTCTATCCTGGCCATCTCGGCATGGTCAGAGGCTTTTCTACCATCTTAAGTAGATTACCATCTTAGGTAGTATCCAAATTTAAGGATCATTTCACTCCCAACCATGTAGATTTTCTCTTTTAAAAGAAGCTCTTTATTAATCAATCTTTGGAAAATACGGCCTTACTTGTGTATTTCTCTTTTGGTTTTGAGGAATATAACAAATCTAGTGGGAGAAAAGGCTAGAAAAAAGAAAGTATAACATTTTACCTTACTAATATTTTAAGAACACATGTTGTACAAAATTAAAATTATCTACTTTAATAAATTTGTGCAGCTAATCTAATTGATAAAATTGTTTATCAATTGAAATATATTAATGAATTGAATTAAGATTGACAAAGAAATATAAGATATTTTTCTAATAAATCCTTTGGCATGTTATCGCTTCAAGACCTATGCAAGAGCCATATTATACAACTACTGAATATGTTAATACCTTGGTCGCTTAAGTATTTATTTTCCTAAGACAGTATATTTCCTTCTGAATTTTGAATTCTAAAGCAATACAAGAATATGGATATTTGATCCATATTCTATCACATACAAAAGTTGTATGATGAACGGTCGTGTTCATAATATACGAATATCGATGAAATTGGTTCATCTGAAATAAGAAAGTAAACGATAGTGCAATATCACGTGTTCAATATGATTCAATACAATGAGGATCCTGTTTTGTAAGGAGCAACATAGACTAAGAACTACTAGACAGACCTAGAAATTCGATCATTGAAGTATCATTTTGGTTAGTTTAACTTTAGTGCAAATTTTATGGAATCCCTAAATGTTAAGGATGTACTAATGCATTTTGGCAAAGAGTTTGGTGCAGTATTATAGTGAGTGTTTCCTTTTGAATAGTTTAACCATTTGGAAAGGAAAGCGAATGTCTGAGAGTGGATGTAACATAGGCATAGTTGGGATGAAGGGAGTGAACTGTCATGTTCTCTAGCTTTTTAACCAAGCATAATTTACTCGAATCTAGATGTCAGGATAAAGACGAAACGATTCACGGACATGGGACACATGCTTGGAAAGAGTATAGAAAGGAGCTCAAAAAGTTACAAGGCAATAGGAGCCAGGTAGACTACTCGGTACCGAGTACTTTCTACTCAGTACCAACCACTTTTCTTGCCTACTATGGCCCCCGAAGCTCTTGTACATGGACGTATGGCAATGGTGATCATCATGGAATACATTTCTATAGGAATAGAAGAACAAGTCTAAGGATTTTCTAAAGGAAAACAGATAAGTGCAAGTGATAGCAGAACCTCCTGGAAACAACATGACCACTAAGGAAAAGTGCTCGGAACATAATGGTCAGGGATAGAAGACCAAAGAAGAGAAGCATGGGAAGTTCCACCTCCTAAATTCATATCGGTACCAACCACTATTGGTCGGTACCGAGTAGAGTTTATGGCCTAGGGGCCCCATCTTCCACTCCTGCACTCTTAGATCTGGATCTGAACTTGGTATTTCGTGGGCCTCCGTTACTGTTGGACGATTTTCCTATTAAAACAGACCCGATAGCAACTGGAAAAGGACTTTTATCTTCTTCATCTTCTATCGCTCCTCACCATGGTCACTAAGGCAGATACCATTGGCTGTTCTAGGTTGTAAGAACTTGTTTATCCCTTGTACTAGTGACTCTTATAAAATGATAATAAATTACAGTGGACATAGGCTAGAGATTGTCGTACCACTTTAAAAACCTTGTTGTTCTTAACTTTTTCATATATTCTCTGTTTGATCTCAATATTTCTACAAGACTTTGGGTGTTGTGTCATTTTTGGTGTCACCATTTTGGTGCTTTCACTAAGAAAGAGAGACAAGCATAGATCTATCTTTCTATTTTGGATTGGAGCATCCAAAGGTTAGATCCAAAAGATTTGTTTTAAGGAATTTGAAGGAATTAGAATGATGGAAGCAATACCCCTAGGAGATCAAAAAGATCATTAGGAATAGTGGCTGGAGATAAGGAAATACTCATCAGCTGGAAGATAGCAACCATAAGGCATTGCAAGACCATTTACTCCTTAAGAGATGGTTACTAGAGTGGAATTTGATAAAATGACGCAAGTGTTGAATCAGAAAATGGTTGACAGTCAAAAGGCTCAAATGGAAAAGATGGATGCTAGCATAGTACTACTGACCCAATAGCTCCAAAGACCTAGGAGAAGCATGAGGTATATTTCACCTGCTAATTCTGAGGAGAAGAAATTGTTTGTTTCTAATCAGAATAGGTAGGACGACAAACAGAAATGAAAGGAAATGACTACTAGCAGTAGAAGGAGTCATTGGAGGAAGTCGAGTGCTCCTCTCAAAAGGAATTTACTATGTACCGACCAGAATCAGGTCAGTATTGAGAAGAATCTTGGAGTACTAGAGGACATGTAGCTGAGGCCGTGGACTTGTCTGATTCAGAGAGTGATCTACAGTATGGCGGTGATGATTACAAGCTTGGTGTTGCTGCTCGTGATGCTGAAGTTCGAACAACCACAACAGAACCAACCGAATGCCAACGGAATACAGGGGAGTGGTTCTCCTAGAGATTAGAGAACCTAAACGTCGGCAAACATACCGAGATCGGTAGAGCCAAATACTCAGTGCAGTCCCTAATAGTCGACCTTTGGAGTACCATGCTAGCGAGAGGTATATAATAGATATGGTCAAATGGTTGGTAGAAGAAAGCAAGGGTAGGAGGAATGAGGATTGGGGTTCAACACCAAGTAGAACTCCATTCGCAGAGAACAATCTGAGGGAAGAGTATGCATAGAAAATTTACGGTGCCGACAATGCCATCGTATAATAGGACTACTGATCCCAAGAAGCATTTATTCAAGTATGAATGATGCATGGATGGTGCCAAAGTGACAAATGCGATGTGGTGTAGGTGTTTTCCTATTTTCTGGAAGATGTTGCGTCAATGTGGTACACCAAGCTTAAGCTGAGTTCCATATTGACATCTGATGAGTTGGCTAAGCAATTTATTAACCAGTTTAGACTCCATGCTACTCGATCGAAGGATGTGATATCCTTGTCGAGCCTATCTCATGGACCAGGAGTCATTGAAGGGTTCTTGAATCAGTTTAATGTGGCAGTTATGGAAGTTAGCAATCTAAAGAATGATTTTTAATTCGTAAAACCCCAAAATTCTGGTCATTTCATTCTAAATGTTTAATTAATTCTAAATATTTAAATAATTGGATTTTGGAATTTAATAACTTATAATTCGAATATAAGGAATTTTTAAGATATTTGAATTATGAAATTTAATGTTAATTAAATAGATTTAATAATTTTATTTAACTCCTTTTAATTAATAAGTAATATTGGTGAATTCAATTTGTAATTTTATTTACAAATATAAATAGATCGGATAAATATCAAAAATTAAAATTTAAAAACGATATTTAAATCTATGAAATTAGCCTTTCGGGGCATAGTCTCAGATTTCGACGAAACCAGTTTCATTCGATCCGTAATAATGAATTATAATATGGCGTCCAATTTCACGACGATCAGACATATCATTTGGTCATGTGAGTTCGAAACGCGTAGAAATTAATATCGAAAATTTAATATAATAATTGGGTTCGAAAAGCTATCTTTTGCACACGATCGAATTAGGGCTCGAGACTAGTTCCATTGTGTTTAGAATAGGGGTATAACATATAGAATACCAGGCGGCACGTCTCATTTAGAGTTCGAGATTTTCGGGTATGTTATGTAGAATATTTTATTAAATAAAATAATATATGTACATGTTTTTCAACTCCATACCCACCATTTCTGCCATACCATTAGCCCCTAACCCATTATTTCTTAGCCATGCTTCTCCCATACCTTTTTCCTCTATTTAATATTGCCTATGAATGAGAATTGGAGCTTTCCCTTTTGAAATAAAACTTAAAAAATCTGAAACCAAAGATCTACTCAACTAAAACTCCTAATTCTTGATTCGTTGAATTCGTATGTGATTAGCTTCGTCTAGGTATGCTTTGGTGATATTTGATCATGGTTTGGGGGGGGAGGCAGTTCTTGGTTAGTGAGCTAGGGTTCGGACTAGGATCCGATCAAGGCATCGATTAGGAAATTAGAGCTTGGATTTGAGTTCGGGAGGTCGAATAGCTCGTATGGTTAAAATTTTGGAGGGTCCGACCTCCTATGGTGAATTGCGTCGATTGGAGGGGCTTGAGGCTATTGTCAGGTCGGATTTTGATGTAGGCGTGTGGCTTCGATTTGGTTGTGTCGGATGGAAGAGCTCGCAAAGACGGACGCATTGGTGAAAATGGGAGCTCGTTTCGTTGAGAAACGAAGGAGATATCGCCGTTTGAAGTTCTCGGGTTTGGGTTTGTGCACACCGGAAATGCCCGGCCTGTGCATTAGCATATTGGAGAAGATGGATTAATGGGAGATGGTAATTAGTTTAGTGGTTAATTAACTTAGTTAAGTTAATTAATTATTTAATTTAATTTGATGAATTATAAAATGTGTATCTCACTCATACGAGGTCCGATTCGAACGCCGTTTATTCCATTGGACTCGTGTCATCAAGATCTTCACGATGGAGTTAGTTTGGTTGGATTTAGAGCAAGTGAAAATTTAGAATAAAATCGGACGACCGTTTGGTTTTAGTCCAAAATCGGGACATTTCGGCGAAAACGAAAATCAATGTGAGTTTAACTCACATTCAATTTTATCATATCATATCTACGATGTTATAAATGTTTATTAACTGTTTGGATGTTAGTTAAATTATTTGATTGCTTGTTTGGTTGAATTTCCATTTTGAATGGATGACACATTTATTTGATCGTTATAAACCCATATGATTATCTATATATTATCCATAACCATTGTTTTGTAGAGAAATCTATAGAGAGACCCAAAGGGGTTTCTCACCCTTAGATTATTTATTTACATCCGTATGCCGTTATTGATGGTTAATTGAAATAACAATCCTGAAATTCCGTTTAATTTGTTAAGTGTGGTTATAGCAATTTCGCTATATCGTCATTTATTAAATTTCACCCCCAAAACTTTGCCATATGAACTTGAGCATGTGTTTCCACTTAACAGAAGGTTAAAATTCATTAATCATTTTGATTAATGATAATTTAAAATTATTAATCATTTTAAATAATGATTTTGAGATTAATTAACCAATTCAATAAATGATAATTAAAATGGTTTATCTTTAGATTTAATTAATCATTTTTGTTAATGATGTTTTATATTTAATTAATCATTTTAACTAATGATTATTTGAGTTTAATTAATCCTTTTAAATAATGGTAATGGAGTTTAATTAGTTTATTGAACTTAATTAATTATTTCAACTAATGATAATTGAAATAAATAATCATTTTAATTAATGATATTTAAAAGTAATTAATCATTTTAATTAATGATATTTGAATTTTATTAATCATTTTAATTAACGATTGTTTTAAATTTAATTAATTGTTTTAACTAATGATATTTGGAATTTAGTTAAATCATTTTAATTGACGATGTTTTATAATTAAATAAATCATTTTAACAAATGATATTTTAATTAATCATTTTAACTAATGAGGCTTGAATTTAATTAATCCAATTAATTTATGATTTTTTTGAACTTAATAATTGTTTTAATTAATGGAATTTAAAATTACTTATCATTTTAATAAATGATGTTTGAGATGACTTATTCGTTTTAACTAATGATTATTTGTATTTAATTCATCTTTGTAATTAATGATATTTAAAGTTAACCGATCGACTTAATAAAAGTGATTTAAATAAATTATCTAATATAATAAAATTGCTTTAATCAACTGATTTAAAGTTAATAAACTAATTTAATAAAGATTTTAAAGTTAATTTACCAATGTTATATAACTGTTTGGAAATAATTATCTACATTATTAAAGATAATGGATTTGTTTATTTAAAAGAGATTTTAAATGTGATTAATTATCTTCCAGGATAATTAATATTGTTTTAAAGTTATAAAAAGGAATTGGAACTCGATTATTGGGATGTTAAGTTGGATAATCTTCTGGGTGTTTAGTCTGATGTTGGTTTAGGCCTTCGGAGTCGCGCACTTGGAAAAGTTATTCTCTTAACGTTTTAACAATCATGAACTAATTCTAAAAGTGTTTTACCAATATGGAAATCAAGCACAAGTTCAGTTTTTTTTAAAAAGTTAAAGTTTGATTTCGGTTACAGAACAATAATTTTGTAATCGATATCGCTTATATGGAAAGGATCTAATCATGCATTTAACGCTAAACGTTGTGGCTTGGACTCATTTCTATCTCGAAAGTTAAAAATGTCGTCAAGGTGATGCCTAGAGGTAATACTGCCTCAACTTACCCGTCTTTATTTTCAACCAAGAGATAGGACTCATCTGGAATCAACGAGTAGTGGTAAATATATGAAATTTAATATCCACATACGATCATTTTAATTATCCTCAATAGTTGATTTATTAATTTTCGAATTCAGCTTTCTTCATGGTGTATCGTCGCCTAAAAAACGATTTATTGCTTCATTGAGCGTTGCTATCCTTCGTCGGAAATGACTAAACCAAAAGCGTGAGAGGAAGAAAAGGTATGTGGGTTTGCTCCCATCAAAACAGTATTTTCACATCTCATCTAGTTTGGATTCGGTTGTGCACTTAGATGTAGAAATATTCGGATTCTCGGTAATGTCTGGCGGGGTCCAGCTTGGAATTGTCCGAGAAGTGTCATGGAGTATATGAGCTTCTCAGGAGTATATTACTAGAGGTATAATCCATAGGGGGTGCACATTCCTTGTCATTTGTTGGAAATTTTCCTTTCCTTGTTTGATTCGAAAACCCCAAATCTATTTTAACTTTAAATTTCCATGAGTAGGTCACTCCTCATTACGACATTTAAGTATTGATTTAGTCCATTCTATCAAGTTGGACTGTTACCTTATTCAGTCCATTAAATCAAGTGTAACAGACCGGATTTTCGACCCTTGAAAATCGACATTAATACGTCCATTGTATAAAATGTCGAGCAACCGAGTGCCGGAAATACCAGTTCATTAGGGGTAAAGAAGAAAAGGATAGAAGACCAATAGAATCAACAACACAGAATCTCACAATCGCAGCGGGGCAAAATATAATATATAATAACAGATTTTAAATACAAGAACTGTAACCGTTTAATACTTACAATCATCAGAGTACGCAATCACTACATCAAATCTGGACAGTTATATAACTTGTCCTCATACAGCGGAAATATACATCAAGTACGGAAATATGCCTCTGTCATCCAGCTTGTCTCCTAAGCTCCATAGCATCCTCTCCTGGATCTGTAATACTCGGTCTGACCCGAGCATTATAATAAAATAACACCCGAGTCAGTCTGGAAAACCAGCGTGAGAAAACACACTCAATTTGAATTATTAACTTTTATCAAAATCCTTTGAAAACAAAGGTATCTCACAAGACCACGTCACACATAAACATGATGGGTTTTTACCTTACGATAACCAAAACATTTTTATCAAATCTGTCTGATATTATAATAGTGTCTAAATCAAGTAAATAGGAAATAGCTGAAATGCTTGCATCTCACGTTTCAGCATAGTTGGGCACAAACAAAAACGTACGGCGCTTATTGGAGAATGGATTCCATACAATGACTAGGCACTGGGGTACCACCTATCACGGTACACTTCTAGAAGCATGTATCGAGGACATCGCCGGGATCCCCTACAATACAAGACCGACCCTATCCCTAACCTGGATAGAACCGAATATGTTACCACCCCGGGTGTTTCCACCCTTATCGAGAGCTCTTTCGCATACACCGTATCTACATAATATAATATATCCGAGGTTATCTAGAAAGGTGATAACATACCCTAATTGGGTATGACCCACTTAGCCTTGCTGCATACCCCCTGGTTTTCAGCCATTCCGGTTGATGAGGCTAGAGGCTACGATTACCTTTCATGAATAATTTCACTTAGAATGCTCATCGTCCTCCAATGACGATGTTCTGATAGCATTCATCCATACAAGTTGTCTTGGGTCTGGACAAACCGAATCACCATCTTCAACATCTTCACGGTATTCATTCGTAACGTTCAAACCGGATCGAAGTGGTTTTCGGATAATTTAATCCGATCCCAGTTTCTTCGAAACAATTGACGAAATTGACCAATATTGATAGTCGGTTATTTAACTATCAATAAAACATCCATAAGTAGACACCAGGCCTTATTTTATAATCTCCTAAATATTTATTTCAAAACATCTTCACCAAGATATATATTCAATCTCTCTCAATATTTCTATATTTAAAAACAATTTCAACACTTGATCCATAACAGGACATTCCCCATTTTCAATACTTAGAAATATTCCAACTTCCATTTTTATAGCACTTAGAAAATATTTCTATTCCAAATCTTTCCCCACTAAAAATATTTGCCAAAACCTTCCTTCCAATACTTAGGAAAATATTTATACGTATAATTTCCCAAAAATCATTTTAAGATTAATCTTGGCAATATTTCATAACTTATCTCATTAGTCTCTGAAATTTTAATAAATTCTTCCTACGATTTCCAAACCGATTAAACTTATGTATAATCCCAACCAACCATTTATAACTCCTTTAAATGAATTTAAAAATCTTCCCGAAGTTATCGCCTCAAGACATCGGAAATTTTCTTAAGTCTCTAACATTCATTTATAAGACTTCTCTTAAAAAAATCTCATCCTTTAATAAACCCCGTCTATACATATCGAGAGAATTTATAAATAAATTTGCAATCATTTCAAAACTATATATATATATATATATAACGAGTAATTTCTTTTAAGAATAGTAATTTATTTCAAATATGTTTAAGTTATTATTTAAAATATTGAATACATTTTTATAACATATATAACTCATTTTTAGATGAACAGATAAATATCCAAAGCTGAATTTAAAAGTTAGAATTTATTAAATAAATACTTAACATTTGAAAATCTACTTACGGAAGTGTTTCAATCTCAACTAGTATAAAAATTCCATAGTTTTAAAATAATAAAATTTCCCTTTTAAAACAAACTCACTTCTAAAAATTTAAAATAAATCTCAATAACCAGTCCAACTTATAAATTCCTCTCGATTTTCATCACATCGCTTCTATTTCGATCTCCTTAACTACTTTCACTTCCCAAAAATAGTAATCCACTATTTTTCTCACCCTATTCCCATATTCCAATATAATTTCACCTATAAATTCTATACTTCCAATTTATCATCTTGATATCGATTTCCTTTGCTTATAAACATCGTTTATAAATATTTATAACTCCTTTGAGTTTTTTTCTTTCTTGTTTATAAAACAATCCTATTTATAAAATTTCATTTTTATAAATCCATTCCTTTAAAAAAATCCGATTTATAACTTCCAATCTATTGTAATATCGACCTCAACTCCTTTCTATATTTTCCGAATATCATTTATAAATTCCTTTTAAATACTTCATTTTTAAACTCTCCATTTAATAATTCTCAATAGTTAAGTGTTACCCAAAAATCAATATATTTTCCTAACTCAATTTCTTTAAAATAACCCCAATTCAAATATAATATTTTTATATCAAAAATTCCCCTTTATCCCTTAAATTTTTGAAAATATATTTATGGTATTTAAATTATCAAAATCCAGGCCAATGCTACAATAGCATCCAATAAATTCCAAACACCACAATAATCTATAATAGATTATTCTACACAATCCATATATTATAATATATGAAATTAAACTCAACATTTTGAGGAATCCAGTTGGATCTCTCCAACCTGTTTTTCCTGCATCCACAGATGTTAATCAACATAAAAATACCAATCCCACTTTGAGGGGGATATCGCGGTATATATGGTCATCCGCTATTATGCGGGGTGCATAGGGTCTCATCTGCTATACTGTGCGGGAATATCACTCCAAATACTAATATATATACTACTATATATATTATCATTCAATAAACAATAAATTTATAAATTCAACATGCATCTAAAATTTAATTTCAACTATTTTAAAATTTAAATTTTGGTAATTCAAATGAGTGAGAATTTTTCTCACCTTGATTTTTATTTTTGCCGAACATCCAGATTTTGAATTTCTAAAATATCCCAACTGACTTCTAAAAATTCCAAACCAATCCAATCGTGTAGATTTCACTGTTACGAACCATACTCGACTTGTTCATGATTTTTGGATCTCGTATGCAACTTTATTTAGATTTGATTAGCATACGATCTACTAAACAAAATTAACTAACTTATAAAACAAGATAAAATTTTAATTTACAGTAATTAACAAAAATTGATTACCTTAATATCTCATCCAACCACGTGCGCCTTCCTCCGACTTCACCCACAAACGCAGACGCCTAGACTTCCCCTAGTGGTCCACCTTCCAACCATGAACAACTCGCGCCATCGATGTAGACTATCACCGGCTTTGCAGCTTTGCGACTCCACCTCACCACAACATCAACCTCGACCTCGCGACTCTCCACTTGCGACCGTGACACCCACTTCCATCCTCTGTGCCACCTACCTTCGATCAAATCGCCGTCGTCGCCTCGTGCTTCGCCATCGCGGTCGAGTCCTAGAATTTGAACGATGTCGCGGCACCAACGTTGCTCGATTGCGATTGTCTCCTTTCCTTTTTTTGAGAATCGATTTCGAATTGTATTGAAGAAGAAAGGGGAAAACTCGATCCTTAAAAGAACGATAGGGAATGGGAAAGAAGGATTCGAATTTCTTTTTTTTATTTCTATTATAAGCTCGGCCATTATACATACATACATACATACATACATACATACATACATACATATACATACATATATATATATATACATATTTGAACGAAGAAGACGACGTGATTTTTAAAAGGAAGGAGATGGGAAACGTGAAAGGATTGGTTGTGTGTTGGAGGAGCTGAAAAGATATAATACGGCTATTGACTAGTCAAAATTTTAAATTTCAATTTCAAAATGGCTCGTTTTACACAACTCAAAATCTCAAACACCTATCGAGGCGTGCCGGTAGGCATTCGTAATGTTATACCCCTATTCCGAACGCAATGGAAAAGGTTTCGAGTCCTAATTCGGTCGTATGGAGAAGATAGCTTTTTGGACCCAATTATTATATTAAATTTTCGATATCAATTTCAGCGTGTTTTTATCCCGTACGATCAAACGATAACTCCAAATGCTACAAAATTTGGAATCCGATAATAATACACTATTATAGACCCAATGAAATTGGTTTTATTGAATTCCAAGACTGTGCCCCTGATCGCTATTTTAATGTGTCAATTTAAATTGACGATTTCCAAAAAAATTCGAAATCGCTTGAAAATCCAGTTTTAAAATCTTACTAACTAAATTTTAACTCCGAATCAAATATTTAAAACCATTTAAATATTCAAAATTAACCGTCGAAAAATCTGGGTCGTTACATCAAGTTTAGATTGTTACCTTATTTAGTCCAAGTTGGACTGTTACCTTATTTAGTCCATTCAATCAAGTTTAGATTGTTACATTATGTAGTCCATTCTATCAAGTTGGACTATCTCCTTCTCTATGCATTATGTCCAGTTTGGATTTTACTCAGTTTATTTTCCATTCTTTCAAGTCTGATTTTAATATTAATTATGTCTATCCCTATTTGCATTTTTTCCTATTATTTATTTCTGCTCTTGCCTATATCGATGTTATTCTTGTGAGGTGAAAACCCATCTGCGTCAGCGGCGTGGTCGCATAGAATTTTATGCGTTCCCCATTATATTGAGTTATCTCACGCTGGTATTTCCAAACTGATCTGAGTGTTATTTATTTATAATGCTCAGGTCAGACCGCTTATTTTCCCAGGTTGTCTTTGAAGTTTTGGAGATCGTGGAGCGGAGCTGAAGATTCACCTATCATAGTATTTTATTTTCCTCTATATTATATAGTATACCTATTGGCATTTGTAAGGTTAGGATTTTATAACTCTCCAGCTGAATAGGTTTGTTTTTAACTTTGATATACTCTGTATGTTTGGAGTGAAAGTTTCTACTGTCCTTGTTATATTATATGTTGTTGATTCCGCTATAAGATTCTGTTTTTCTTTATTCTTTGTTCTTTTCTTTTTATTTACCCTCACAATCTACCCTTTTGTCGATTGGATGCGTAACAGTAGAACACGGTGGTACCGTTCGGTGTCGACTTTCGATGGTCAAAAAGGCGGGTCATTACAGTATTTATGGCTTTGGTCTGGGGCACACATCTGGACACTGACATTTGTTAATAGTTAAAGATGAAACAACTGACGACTATAGAGGAGTTCCACCGGAAGGCCAATCAATTCTTTCTTTTGAAGGACGCAAGGTAGGCTGCCGAATAGATTGATGGTGGATAGTTGAAGGAAGTAATACAGAGCAATGTGGCGATTAAACAAATTGGAGAAAGCTCTAGTAATGTGGCGGTTAATATTGGAAATTAAAATAATAAAAAGAAAGTAAATCAAGGCCCTGGTGGTATACGAAATGAAATCAATAAGCACCCAAGGAATATGAGGCCTGATGAATATACCCCTCTATATGATACACTGGAAAATATATACCTTACTACGTAAGGATCGAAACGATAAAAAGGCCACCTAGGAAGGAGGCGACTGAGGTGGAATGTCTCTAAGGAAAGTACCAACACCTCCATGAAACTCATGGACACATCATGAACGAATGCCGACACTTGAGAGACTTCATTGAGGAATTAATAAGGAAGAAGAAGCTTCAGAAATATTTGAGAGACCATTGGAAGGTGGTTAGAATGAAAGACCTTAGGGGACATCTGCTCATTGGAAATAGCCTAGACCTTGGCAAAGAGGGGCCTAGAAGAACTGACTAAAGATTAGTTATCAATATGATAATGGGAGGACCTCGTCCAGCAAAGAAAAGCTGGAAGTGGAATGGTATGCAAGCTCGCTAAAGCACGTGCCATAGGTGAATTGCTTTACCATAAAGTACGGAGCACCGACTAAGCAACAAAGGCTAGTAACAGATGATATCGTGTTTATGAATAGGGATGTTGATGGTGTCGCAGCTCCAACTTTTGACCCCATGGTGCTAATGGCTGTTCCATGATCGACAACAATACGTCGAGTCCTCGTGGATAGCGGAAGTTCTATGAACATTCTGTTCAGTAGAATGTTTGATCAAATGAAAAGCAGCATGAAGGATGTCACGGCTTGTAAAACCAAAATCCAAGGATTTATAGGCGAGGCAAAGAAATCGATTGGGACAATTGATTTATCGGTTGAATTGGGTGATGGAGATCGCAAAGATATGCGCATCCAAACTTTTGTTATAGTGGATGAATTTTCAACGTAAAACGTCCTTTTGGGTCGACTGGCCCTAGTTGATTTTAGAATAGCTATGGCTCCTTGGTGCCTGATGATGTAGTTAACTATGAAAAATGGGGTCAAATCAATAAAGGAAGACCAAAGCACATGAAGGGAATGTTATGTCGTAGGGCTGAGGGAAGCAAAGCAACGGGAGAAAGGTAAGAATGTGAAGAAGGATCTCTACATTAAGAATTTCAAAGCATAGAAATTAAAGCCCAAGCATTGGCATCGGAACTATAGTTGGTTTGATAAGTCTATGGATCCCAAGAAGAAGTAAGAGGAAGTGTGGGCGGCACCGGCCGAACTAACGGTTGATGTTCCAATCTATATGGATGTTCCTTCATGGCTCTCATGATTGGATCTCGACCTAATGTTGGACTAAGGAAGGAATTGGTTAATTTCCTTCGAGGAAAGTTGTATATATTCGCTTGGATGCATTCGGATTTGTATGGGATATCATCAAAGATAGCATGTCTTGCTCTAAATGTGGAAATGGTTTCCACCGATAAAGCAGAAGAGATGTAGTCTGGGTTTGGAGAGATCTACTATGTTTGAGGTGGATAAGCTAATGGCAAACAGCTTTATCCACGATGCTTTATACCCAAAATGGGTATAAAATCCCATGCTGGTCTAGAAATTGAACGAAAAGTGAAGGACATATGTTGATTATTCAGATTTGGGTAAAGCATTCCCCAAGGATAGCTTTCCTTTGCCTTGGATCAACCAACTATCGATGGGACTATAGGACATGAGTTGCTCTCGTTCATGGATGCTTATTTGGGATATAACCAAATACCAATGTATATACTAGATCAGGAACACACTAGCTTTCTAACGAATTTGGGCAATACTATTATCAAGTAATACCCTTAGGTTTGAAAAATGCTAGAGCTACATATCGAAGATTAGTAAATTCTATATTCAGAAACAAAATTGGGCGGATGATCGAAGTGTATGTAGATGATATGGTTGTGAAATCATGGCTATCCGGAATCACTTGGATGACCTTTCATAAGTGTTTAAAGTTTTATGTAAGTATGGAATGAAGCTGAATCCATTGAAATTTTATTTTAGAGTCACATCGGGAAAAATTCTAGGATTTATCGTGAATGTTAGAGGCATTGATGCCTTAAGGAATGTAAGGGCCCTAACCATGAAAAAGTAAGTGCAGAGCTTAAAGGGGAAAGTTGCTGCTTTGAGTTGGTTCATTTCAAAGGCAACGGATAAATGCATACCATCCTTCGATGCTATCAGAAAGGGAAAGAAGAATTTTTAATAGAATCGGGATTGTTAGACACCTTCGAGGAGTTGCTATGGCACATGGAGACACCACCAATTCTATCCACGGTTGGGCGGAGAGGATTTGTTTGTATATTTGGCAGTGTCTACTCACACACTAAGCGCAGCATTTGTATATGAGGAGGCAAGGAATCAAATGCTGGTTTATTACATCAGCAAGCGGTCTATTGGAGCTGAGAGGAACTACCCAAGGTTGGAAAAACTTGCATATTGCTTGTTGATTGCATTGAGGAAGTTGCAGCCATACTTCCAGGCTCATTCAATTAAGGTGCTGACTGGTTAGCCCTTAAAATAGGTGTTATACTGACCTAAAAATTGGGAAGGTTGTTGAAGTGGAAAACAGATTTGAGTTAGTATGATATTACTTACCATCCAAGAAGAGCGATAAATGGGTAGGTATTGGCATACTTCATCGTTGAGTTTACCGCTCGAGATGGTGGAGAGGAGGACGATGCGGTCGTACTTCCTCATTGGAAATTATTTGTAGATGGAGCTTCAAATGAACATCGTTTAGGTGCAGGAATAGTGCTTGTAATTTTGGAAGGGCGATCAATTTATTATGCATTAAAGTTCGAATTTCCCGTAACTAACAACAAGGCTGAGTATGAGGCGATGATAGCGGGGTTAAGGATAGCAAAAAAACTAGGAGTAAGGGCACTGCAGATATTCGGTGATTGCACTTGGTTGTTTGTCAAGTGAGGAAGGAATATCAGGCTAAGGGTGCAAGACTCACTCCTTACCTGACAAAGGCATTGGAGTTGTTGGATGATGTCAAGCGCTATACGATTACACACATCCCAAGAAAGGAAATGCAAAGGCTGATTCATTAGCTAAACTGGCTAGTTCTAGGGAAGGAACACAATGGATTTGGTTCCAACGGAGGTTTTGAAGGCTCCAATTATCGATTAAATAGACGTCGAGTGGATTTGGGAGACCATGAAGGAAAAGGAGTCATGGATGACTACAATCAAGGACTATTTGCTCAAAGGAATTCTACCGAGAGACAGGGAT
The DNA here is from genome assembly GCA_030737815.1 of Allium fistulosum. Classification (NCBI taxonomy): domain Eukaryota; kingdom Viridiplantae; phylum Streptophyta; class Magnoliopsida; order Asparagales; family Amaryllidaceae; genus Allium; species Allium fistulosum. The sequence goes on from JASFAW010000015.1 coordinate 9,620,207, forward strand.
GAACGGAAGAATCTCCTTCGAAAAGAACCTCGGTTCGTGATGCAAGGAGTACTATACAGGAGAGGATCCTCTACCCCCTGCTTTGGAGTGTAACCAAGGATGAGGCTAAGAAAATCCTCATGGAAATCCATGAGGGTAGCTGTGTTGACCACATTGGGGTGCAGGCTTTGGCAAAAATGGTACTTCGCTACGGATATTTCTGGCCAACGGTAAATCAGAGTGCAGCTGATTAAACTGAACAATATAACCATTGTCAGAGATTTACAAAGATACCAGTAGCCACATCAACTTAACTTATGTAAATGGTCAGTCCGTGGCTATTTGCGGTCTGGGGAAGTGATATTATCCAAGTGTTGTCGATAGCAAAAGTAGAAGCTAAGTATGCAATGGTCGCAATGGACTGCATCATGAAGTGGGCCAAAGATGAACCGCTTTCCCCAATCACTACGAAAAAAGTAATCAACTTCGTGACAAAGAACATCATACGCAGGTTCGGAGTGCCTCGGAAGATTATAACTGACAATGAAACTCAGTTCAAAAGTACTAGGTTCAAGGATTTCTGCAGTCAGTACAGGATCGAGAAGTGCTATTCAACGGTAGCACATCCGTAGGCAAACAGACAAGTAGAGGCAATAAACGAAATCATCAAGTCCACCTTGAAGAAACGGTTAATAAGAGCCAAAGAAAACTGGGTTGATGAGCTTCAATTAGCAGTATGGTCTCATAGGACGACCGACAAGTCTACAACTAGACAAACGCCATTCGCTTTGGCATACGGATCATAGGCTATGATCCGATAGAATTGGATATCCCTTCTTATCGTAAAAGACACTGCGATCCAAAGGTAAACGAGGAACTATACTTGAGTCCCTCAATTTGGCTGATGAAAAAAGGGAGGAGGCGAAATTGAGGGTAGCTCCTCCCCAGAAAAGAGTAGTGTGGAACTTTAACACCAGGGTTCAGAGCCGTACCTTTTGAGGTAGGGGACCTCATTTTGAAATGAGTTCTCCTAGGTACGGGGGCACTTTGTCCAACTTGGAAAGGTCCTTATGCAATCGAACAGAAGCTCGAAGAAGAAACTTCAAGCTGGCTATTATAGATGGAATCCCAATTCCATATGCATGGAACAACTACTTGCTATGGCCCTATTTTACTTAGTTTTATATTGCTCACTTTTCGCAAAATAAGCTACCCAAGGATTCTAGGGGCAATGTAATGAGGCAGGGCTTGCCACATTTTTGGTTTATAAATAAAAGTAAGATTTTTAAACCAATGGAATCGTGTTCTTGTAAGCAAATTTCTTATGCTATGCAATTAGCAATAAGGTAAAGAACACTACAAGAAAACTTGCTTTTAGTTGCATTTATTGGTAGCATTTCAAGGCTTATGCAACCGTTGGTCAAGTTAACTCATAAAAATGAACAAATAAACATGGCTAATTGGTTTCCGCCAACAATTTATGAAAATTGTCCTAAAATTTTACATGGCCACTGCTTTTCTCTTTTTAACACTTAAATTTTTTTTCCCCCGTCGTTGAAATTCCATGGCTGCTCCTTATCTCCTATCTCTCTCATTTTCATTTTCTAAATCACATCATCATCACAAAATACCTCGTCTTCATCTTCCAAATCTTCCTTCATTGCCATCGATCTACTGACGAAGCATGAAAACCTAAATCGATTTTCGACGATCTATTTGGCTACGATCTACTGGCAAATTACACTTGGAAATCCAAATCGTCATCTCACCAGCGTTTGCGAGCTTGTCGATTGACCAACTCAACCTAGGTATTTTTTTTAACTTTAGTCCATAATGATGAGTTACTGCTGTTAGTAAGGAAACTAATAATTCATAGTATAAAAAATTATTTAGAGTTTCATTACTAGATTTGGTTTATAGAAGCTCTTATGTATCAGTTGCTAAGAAGACTAGGTATCGATTTCCTTATGTATCAGAATTAGTTTCCTAAGAAGTTATTATAACTACTTTCTATTTCAATTTACTAAGAATTGGTTTAGTGAGTTTACATCCAATATATATCCTCTGTTTTTGGATGGATAAATGATTACAGGAAAATTTAGTTTGTTTATGGTTTGATAAACTTACTGCTAAAACAATGCAAATCCTAAAAAATGTTTTTTTGTCTTCTAAACATTTATTTTAAGGAGTTCTATAAAAGGAAAAAGTATAACAAAAAATTTATCCTATAAAGCTCAATAATTTTTTATTTTTCTGAGTTGTTACCAATCACTTATTAGAAAAAGTTGCTTAAAATCTAGAAGTCGGGCTGGTATTATTATACAGAAACATAAGGATGAATGCATGTATATTTTGTGTAACCACACGACCTTGCTGCTATATGGCATTGGAGTTTAGTCTATTTAGAGGTAGAAAGTTCTTTGGTATCCAAAGAAAGCATACAAACATGAGAGATGTGACCATTATGTGAAATTTAGCATAAGTACTTTTGACATTGTTATTTACAAAGTTATTATCCTCATTACTATGGTAACATGTTCATGTATTGTATCAGCTTGCACGCATGCATCATTTGCTTTAGGATGTGCGGGAGGAATTAATAGGATGTGAGGGAGGAATTAACAAAATTCATATTGATAGAAATTTAATTCCTCTGAGTGCTCTGTTACCATTGTACAAAAAGGTCTTCAATACATCGAATTAGAAGCAAACTTGGACAATGTAAGTGCTTCTTTTTTTATTCCTTTACGCAATTCGAAATTCTATAAGGAGAATCGGTGCTACTTTGCTTACTCTTTTGATTGATGCATGCCTTGTTTTATGTCATCCATCCAAATAATTTGGCACATGCATAGAAGATGCACGAAAATTTGTGATTAACATATATTTGTTTAGAATTATAGGTTAATATAATCCTCTCGAAAGTGATGAATATTCACATTTACAACCTTTAGATATTATTACAAAAAATCTATCTGACTTGCAAAATATTTTAAAAAATAAGAAATATAAACTAATACAGGAGCATCGAGATGGACGTGACAAGGAGAAAGACATGAAAGAGAGAGATAAAGAAACTAGTAGGGAGAAGGAGAAAGTGGCAATAGAGAAAGAATGAGAAAAAGAAAAGGATAAGCAACAAGACTATAACAGTTGACAGTTGATGTTAATTAGAACTAGAAGTATAATTAGGCATGACTAAAACTAATCAATTAGTTGAGTGTCTTATGCTAACTATCTCAATTTCTATTTACTTTTTTCCTTTAACAATATCCTAACAGAATATAAGAATTGCCCTTATTATTTTCTTTAGAAACAGTCCATTACCATGCCAGAATATAAAATCATCATTTCAACACAAGATTTCTACTACCCATTGTCGTAGCATTTTCATTAAAGTCTTGAATGCACAACGATTTGAGTTTCTAACCTACTATTTTAAGAAACTATTCTCAGTATAAAATACAATATAGTATTCAATAACAAAGGAATCTCTGCAAAAAATTCCATTTCAACAAACCAAAATGCACCATGAATAGTTAAAGAATAGCCATAGGTTCAGATGCAAGGTTTATGCAGATAAAAATTAAGGGCACAAAAACTCATATATGCACAGTAAAACAAAACACATAATAATGCAAGTTACAAGTTTTCTGGAAGCATAGTCATCAAGCTTTATTGTACTCATATCATAACAAAGCATATGAATATGTACAACTGACTGGTTGCATAATTGAGAGTACTTTGTGTTCTTTGCTAATTTGAAATTTGCTGCTCTTATATATTTTACCTGGTTCTTTGCCATATAACCGAGAGTTCTTTTACGTATATCAAAATTCAAATTGTCATATTTATTCTCTATTTTTAAACTCTATATGTACCCACACAACTCTCTGAAAATTGTAATTTTTCTTTACAGTTTCAGAAATATATGTTAGATGCTCCTTTTCATGGTAGGGATCTATTTAAAATTTTGATATTTATTTGGTTAGACTGTATCATAATTGTGGTGTTTATACATGTTCTTTATAGATTTTTTGGTATTCTTTCATACCTATACATAGTTATTGATTATGTTATTTACCCTATCAAAGATACTTTAGTACCACCACTTTGAGTGCATTGTAAGACAGTGAGAGATGAGTCTAGTTGAGGTTAAGGATAGTCGGGTGGTAATTGGGGATGTGGATGTTCGTAACAGCATTGGGAGAGGAGATGTTTATGACACTCACGTTTTCAGTCCATGTTATTAAATTATCTTTTCACTTGACACTTAACTTTGAATGAAAAGTAAAAATGAAATATCAAAATCTATCACCATTGAATATCCAAACATTGTTGAATTGTGAAATCACCACTGAGCCTTATATTGTAATGTAGTGAATCATGCAGCCCTTCTCTAACACCTCTAAAGTAAAGATAATATTTTGATTTAATATGCATGATTACAGTGGTATATTTAAGCTTATTTGTTCCTTCCAGTTATAGCATTTAGAGATATAAGTTCATAATACAATTGCAAAAGTCTTGGTTATATGTCATTCTTACTTTTCTTTAATGTACACGAGTATGCAACCAATCTTGGAGAATATTTTTCATTGTTGTTATATGTCTGCCTAGTTATATCACTAGTTTGTGTCATTGTTGTTTCATACTTTGTTATGACTTGTTTTATGCTTTAAAATGGTTAAGATTTTGCGTGTATTTAGTTTTTTTATATGAGTGTGTATTTCAGCCTGGGTCAGGTGAGTGCGAGTGTAGGTTGAATAGCTTTAGTGATCATGTGTATTATCATGCGTAGGTCTGTGTACATAGTATTCCTTGTTTAACAAGCCGAAGATCACCAAGGTTACTTTTGTTTTCACTTCATAATTTGGTTAGATTTACGTTTATGTAGTTATTTATGAAGTCGATGCCTTGGTTAAAATTTCAAAGATGAGTCCACAAAGTGTTAGGCATTTTCTGGTCAAATTCTGTTTATTGATTGCTAGAATTCTTTGTTAAAAATTTTTTAGAAACAATTGATGCATAGTTTTGATCTATATTCAGTTGTCTCTAGTCACGATTCAGTAAACCTAACATGTTCTCACTTCTACCCCTAACCCTTTTTCACCTTTTTGCATATAGAAATAGTGATTGCATATATTTTTATTTATTAAAGTATAGAAAACTAGAACAAATGTTTGAGTAAGTTTGATTTCATTGTCATGGTTGTCTAGACTATTTTTTAGCAAGTCAATCTGAGAACATTGGCCGGCATCATTACAACTTTAGTCCACTTCTATACTTTTCTAAATGCAAGTACTGTTTTTTTAGTCTAATACCAATCAGAAATGATATGATTTCAATTTCCTCTTCTTGTTCTATCACATTAAGGTGAACAAGCTTATAAAACGGTGGCATCTTGATAATTTAGAGTTCATGCAGTGGATGAAGAGATACTGCAATTCTGTTAGTGGTGGTACACCGGGCAGGTAATATTTCGACTTCATTAGCTAAATTGTTGGTATATATGGAAATCATTTATTAAAATATATAGTATTTTATCTATTTATTGATCTTTCAATTGGCATTCTTCTATTAATGTGCATCCTACATATGCACCGTACTGTGTAAATAATATCCTGCTCCACTCTTTCTAAAATGTTATCAGATGTGAGTTGTGTTCTTATCATATTCTTGGGATTTCACCGTAATGCACTTATTTGAGTTTAATTTTGTTAACTTATAATATAGTAATGCTAAATTGGTGATATTGAATCTTGTGGATGCCCTATTTTGAGGTTCAATTTTGGCTTCTTGGCTACTTATCACCACTTTTTTGTATAAAAAGTTTTCCATATTTTGATGTTTCTTATAGGATAGGCTTGTCTTATAGCAAAAAGAAAATTTTGGTTGAATTTGCTGTTATGAGAAGCTGCACTACCAAGTCTAGTGGTGTTATCAATGACAATGTTGACAATGGAACTCAGGGAAGTTGGTTGGCCTTGGATGACGAGCGTCCAAGTTCATGAAATTAAGGGGATGTTTGATCATCCATGTTTACCTTTAAATGGAGATACTTGGCAACTACTTGAGATATAGTGTCATTCTAAATTAGGTTTAAAGCGCATTATAAATCCTAAAAAGGGATTAGAGCTAATGGATCTGATGATAATGCCGACACGTTTGCAAATTTAGATATGCGTGTGAGGTAATGTAAGTTTTGGTGCTATTTATGTTTTATGCATCTTATTTATCTAAACTGAATATTGGCAACCAATTTATGTTGTAGAATGGATTCACTAGTCTTGTTGATTAGAGTGGACCCTGATATAGATTATCTTGCTGCAATTAATTTGCATCAGCATGTCCAGATGTGGAGGAGTATTAGATGCAGTCCGATAGAATAATATTATCCCTTTTGTGTGGAAATTTACATGTGTCCCTTTTCTTTCAAGGACTGTCCTTTTTTATTCATAATTCTGGTGCTTGTATTATAATCTAGATATTCAAACGCTCATCATTTATATTGTTTTATCTGCTATTGTTCAAACACTTATAATAGTAAGATAACTAAGTTAACCGAGTTTTATAAATAATAATAATAATAATATAACTAGATTAATTGAGTTTTATAAATAATAATAACAACAACAATAAGAGTAAGAATAAATTAACTAAGTAAACCAAGTTAATAAAAATTAACCAAGTTTTGTTAAAATTAAACAAGTTTTATAAAATTAACCAAGTTTAAGTTAACTAAATTTTATAAACAATAATAATATAACAAATTTAACAAAGTTTTACAAATAATGATGATGATGATGAATTAACTAAGTTTATAAAAATTAACTAAATTTATTATATTAATAATAATATAAGTTAACTGAGTTTTAATAATAATAATAATATGAATAATAAATTAACTAAGTTAATCGAGTTGATAAAAATCAACTATTTTTTGTTAAAATTAAACAAGTTTTATAAAATTAACTAAGTTTAAGTTAACTAAATTTTATAAATAATAATACAACTAATTTAACAAAGTTATATAAATAATGATGATGATGATGATGAATTAACTAAGTTTATTAAAATTAACTTAGTTTATAATAACTAAGTTTATAATAATAATACTAATAATAATATAATTAAGTTAACCGAGTTTTAGTAGTAATAATAATAATACTAAGTTTAAGTTAACCGGATTTTAATAATAATAATAAATTAACTGTATAAAAATCATCTAAGTTTTGTTAAAGTTAAACAAGGTTTATAATATTAACTATGTTTAAGTTAACTAAATTATATAAATAATAATAATATAACTAATTTAACAAATTTTTATAAGTAATGATGATGATGATGAATTAACTAAGTTTATAAAAATTAACTAAGTTAATAATAATAATATAATTAAGTTAACCGAGTTTTAATAATAATAATAAATTAACTATATAAAAATCATCTAACTCTGTTAAAGGTAAACCAGTTTTATAAAATTAACTAAGTTTAAGTTAACTAAAATTTATAAATAATAATAATATAACTAATTTAACAAAGTTTTATATGATGATGATGATGAATATACTAAGTTTATATAAACTAACTAAGTTAATAAAAATGAACTAAGTTTATAATAATAATAATAATAATAATAATAAAGTGCATAGTGTATTATAATTTGGTTGTTTTTAATTGTGTCACATAAGACTTCCTTATATGATATCAGATTTGAAGTCCTATGAATTAACATAATTGTTTGACTATATGTTGTGCTTTCACCAATGCAGACATTGGACTTTCAAAGAGAGCAAGGTTGGACTTTTATGGTGCTAGCTTTCATATGTGCATGCAACAAAGAACTATGGGTAATCAAGCATTTTGTTAGCACTAGTTAGGTATAGCATTTTATTAGTACTAGGTATGTAAATTTGTATACAAATGGTTATTATATGTGAGTTTGGTCATTTTATCGAAAAACTATTATATATGAATGGTTATGAATATCTTTTTTGATTAGATGGTTAATGTGTTTTTTAATTGTTTGAATATGATGATTATGTGAGCAATTATTAATTGATATAGTAGAAACAAAATAGACAATTAACAGGGAATAATAGCATGAAAAAATGTTGCAAAATAATCAACAGCTTTCAGTGGCATTTCAAAAAGGCTACAGAAATACATATAACGGCCTTGATTAAACGCAACCGTAAAGTAGGGGTAAAGTTGGAAACTCTATGCAATAAAAGGATTTATAGTGGCGTTGAAATAAATGCAACTAAAATCATGGATTTTAGTTGCGGGTTTTATCGCGATGTTCATTAAAACGTTACCATAAGTTTTGGTAGCGTTTTTTATGCGCCACCAAAAATACTTTTTCTTGTAGCGGAACATACTCACTTGGTCTAGGATCAGGACCGAGGAGTATAACTTCAAGGGTTGACCGGATAATTCAACACCACACACTTAGGTACTGGAAAAATGGTATCGTTTCCTTTGGTCTAGGATTAGGATCGAAGATAACTGACATAGGTCGATAGGATAATTCAACCCTGACCTTCAAGTAATTACTATTACCCAAAAACAGGAAAGACCAGTAAAGAATGCCTGGAGGCAGGTAACAAAAAATGACGATTTATGAAGATAGAAACTGGCGCACGGATGGAAATTATTGATTGGCTGGCAGCCTGGCAGGATATGTTAGGCCGAGGATAAGCAAGGGCGGTCAGTGGATATTCTTAGTCAACACTCGAAGATAGGTTGGATTGAGAGTGGATGCCTAGAAATAGGCATCTAAAGATACGGGTTCTTGAATATACGAACCAGCCTACTAATAGGATATTCGCGATTGCGCTTATGACCATATGGGACTTGCTTGGCCAAGGATAAGCAGGGTTAGTCATCGAAAGTCGAAAATGGATACTCTTTGGCTCTTTCATTCCAGGCTTAGGACCAAAATAATATAGTTGGACTGGAGGCAATCGAATAAGTTGCCCCGCATGGCTAATCATCAGCCGATACCCAAGAATGAGTAAGGTCGAAAAGCAATACCAAGATATCATCATTTGGAATTATGAGTCTTGATAATGGGACCTGTTGGGTAAGATAGACATCCAAAGCATTGTTCCCAAAAGTTACGAAACAACCTGAAACTTGGAAATTTAGCAACTCGTCGGTCGTCGAACAAAATTCAACCTAAAACAAATAGAAATAACTTCGGAGTAAATTAAAAAATAAAGTTTAGTGTCGCCAACTAGAATGCTTTAGCAGTTTTAAACGAGTCAAATTAATGGAATGTGAATAGAGCAACCAAAGAAATTTATTTATAGGCACAGAGTTGTAGTAAATAAAAGTGTTGCATGGAAATAAACATATATAATATAGGTAGATTGCAACATGGGCAATTATACTACATATGCAGTTAAAAGCATAGAACAGTAAAATAGAACAAAGAATACAGAACAAAATGATCTTTCATTACTTAAGCTTTTATGTACAGAGGTAGCGGGGGTCACTCCTGCACAAACACATCCTGTTTACATCAAGAAGAGACACAATAAGTGTTGTCTCACTCACAAGTCCCAGGAATCATTATTCTTCCCTCTCTTGCTGCCCTTGCCGCTGGAACTACTGGATTGCCTCTTATGCTTTTGACCACCTTTAGATTTCCCTTTTTTGGGAGTGTCACCCTCAGACTGGCTAGTCTATCCCTCAGTTGAAGCATAAGGCCCATTGGTCTTTTCAGTAGGATTCTCGGAGGGTTTGATCTTTAGTGACTTCATTCTTGAGTGGGGGAAGTTTAGCAGAGGGGCTTGTAGGAGAAAATCTCAATAGATTTTTCAATACCACGTTCGGTCTTGATTTTAACTTTGGACAAGTCTATCTTTAGTCTTGCCACCATGGTTATGATCTATCGGGTCTGCAACACTTGTGATAGCAATATCCCCTCTAGGCACAAGAATACATCCTCTAGGTTTTCTAGTGCGCCTACTTTCTCGAAATCAGGTCTCGGGCCGGAACTAGAAGGAGGAACCGAAGTGGTGAGTCCCGTGGAGATTGAAGTCGACATAGTAAAGATCGCTATAGGATCCAAGCCTCGACGAAGGAATAATCAACTTCCATATCCAATTTTTCGGTTTTTACCAAAAGTAGGCTCTCCTCAAGCTTATCTTTTTCTGCATGAAGTTTTTGAATCTCAGCCGCCTGCTCTACAATGGTTTTTTCCCTGGCCAAGACAGTTTCATCTTTTGCTGCAAGGGGTAGTTTTTTCTTAGCAGTTTGCATCTTTAAAGTAGCACTGTCCTTATGAGCAATTCTAAGCAGGTCCTTCAACATGTGTTCTACGTCGGTGTGGGCCGTTCTCATTTCCGCTAACAGGCTATCAGATTTAGCCTTGGATTCTACAGTGGCATCTCTTTTCACCTTCATCTTCTCTAGGTCTCCTATATATCCCTTGATGACGTTGTCATGGGTCTTTTTCTCTGACTCGAAGGATTGGATATTCATATAATTAATGTGATTAACCTTTGAGAGGGCATAGGTGAGCTTTTTCCACTTATAGCCTAAGTCAATGAGCTTTTGGATCCACTGGATGTTCTGGTCTGCTTCATCCTTTGGAATTTCTTGGATGTCATGGTCGAACATGAAACCTTGCAAGAATAGGTCACAAAAAGCATCCTACAGACGGGGCGGTATAGCAGGAAGAGGAGTTGGAGGAATAGAGATTCCTTTGGAATAAGAAAGCGCGGTAGTGATCAAGGATCGCGAAGCAAGAATTTGTCGGTGAGAAGGAAGCTAGGATTCAATGTAGGGCAGACGAGTGCCAGAAGAGGAACCACAACAATCGCGTGAATCCTTATGTCGTCTCCCTTGGTTAGAGGCAGCATCTCTTCGGCCTACCTTCTCTTCCTCTCTCTTTCAACTTTGCAGTAATCTTCCACCTCTCATTCCCTCTCTTTTCTTTAAAATCTATCTTTGTCGGTCTCTTGACGGTCCAATAGCTGGAACGTGGCGGATATGGATCAGGAGTTTGTCCTCTTGATTCTGCAATGCTATATTAGAGCTTGCCGTATCTATCTTTTGCCATGGTACTTGAAATGAGAGGAAAGATTGTATAAGTTTTGGAATTTTAGAATGCAAATAAATGCAATGATATGTGTTCATGATCCGAGTGTAGTGTAGAGTGCTGATGACCCCCTTAAGTACGCTACGGATCATGTTGGGAAGAAAATAAAGATAGAGTCTCTCCATCTTCAACAAGGATACCCCTAAGCTAGAAGTTGAAGTTGGTAGAACCATCTTTAAGGGAATCATCGATCTTAATGTCAAAATCTCCTAAGGACCCAAAGATGTCATCGAAGGAATGAGCTAGAGGGATCGCCTCGGCCACTGGCGACATGCTTGTTTCTGCAACCTTCTTTTGAGATTTAATATTTATGTGTTTCAGATGAGGCGAGGCATGAAGCTCCATAGATTCAGAAGATGTCTCACCAAATGATTAATACCCCTTGGGACTGCCATCATAATCACTGCTGCCTCCTTCGGTACTTTCTTCTCTATATTCTTTCTCTTCCCTCATTTCTTTTTTTCCTTCTCTTCTTCCTTCGCCTTCACTTTCCCTTGGAATCGGTTGCATTCTAATGTCTTACTCCCCTTCTCTCGGAATCCTCTGGCAAAAGGCTCTTCTACTTCCCAATCGACAGGCTCATCAACTTGTGCCATACCCGACGGATCTTCAACCTTTCCTTGAGGATTATCGCCAAAGAAGCAAGCGGGGGTGGAGGATCAAGTAGGCATTTTAGAGCTATTGGGAAGAGTTTTTGTAGGAATAGAGGAGCGATCAAGAAGTAGTAGAACGTACCGACGAAGGTTTTCATTGGATAGAAGGTGCGCTGTAGTGCGTTGTAGGAAGCCAAATCCTTTAAGAGTTTCTAACATTATAACATGTTTATCATGTGTATCTCGAGCAGGAATATCTATGAAAGAATTGGATAAGGAGTTAATCACTTGGACTGAAGGAGTCTGAGTGCTGAAAGAGTGAAGGAAAATACTACTAAAGAGCCAACGCCTATTGAAGCTGTATAGACACTGGATGAAGAAATACTTATTCTTGAAGTACGGATGCTTGTTGTGAATTTTATCATTAACTTTACATTAGCACCTGGCCTCGGTTATCATAAGAGATGGCAAGTCTTGCTTGTGCTTGAAGCTCAGAAGATATGCTAGCTCGTTGGAAGTTGGAGGCCGTTGGAATCGGTTTGTGAACAACACGTACAAGGAACTCAAGAGAGCATACCCATTGGGGTGAACTTGGGACGAAGCCAACCCGAGTTCTTACAGAATCATATGAAGGAATAGGTTAAAGGATTGTATGGCACCGCCCAAGCAAATATATTGTTGCATGCCATATAGCCCAACGGAGGGCTGTCCGCCCATTGGTTTTGCGTTGGAAGAAGCTTGTAATGCCCCTGAATTTTAATTAACATTATTTGGGATATTTAATTGGATAAATTAAATAGAATAGTGTAAATAGTTAGGGAGACGAGATTAATACATCCAATGACCGTGTCTTAATGAATGAACTAAAATAAGACTTAACTAAATTTAGAAGGAGGAATTTCCTAACAGTTAAACTTGAAAATGAGGCTACATTTCTTAGTATAAATCTCTCCCTCCACCTTAATAAATTTTTACCTTCTCATTCATAACTCATCACCTACTTTCGGCAAGCCATTAAAAGCTCCAGGAAGAGCATAAATTGAAGAAAAGGCCAAGAAATTAAAGTAAGGAAATTATATCATTCTCCAATAAACTAATCAAGGTGAATAATCATGTTTATCATCTTATTTTTCTCTGTTTGGATTGGCTATGGGTTATACCCGATTCATATTTGTGTCTCGGTTAGGATATAACCATTTAAACCTTTGTTTGGATAAGACATAGGTGTTTTAAATGTTAATGGATTAATTAACACGTTTTTATTCGGTTTTGGCTAAATTCTAAGTGGTTTTGATCTTTATATGCTTTGAAATTTTAATATGTTAGAGAGAACGTATTAATTGATTTTCTAGAATTTTTCCAGAATTTTTCATGATGTTTTAATAGTTATATATAAAATAATTTAAGGTATGGGAGTTAAATGTTTTGTATAATTATAAAGGAGAAATGGGCTTTTTCAAATTTATTTAACAAATATGGAAAGTCGGCAGCAATTTTAAATATAAAATTCTGACAACCAATCAGATTTAGACAAACAAGGCATGTGGGGTACAAAAGAACTTTTTTAAAGTACAATTTTCACTATTTCAACTCTTTCGGCAAGAGCTTCCACCTTCATTCCAAACCTTCCGACAAGGTCGAAAGGTATCAAACCTTTCGACTAGGTCAAAAATCAATGCACATGGTATCAGGCAACTGGTACGTAGTGAATTGAAAGGGGTCGAAAGGTTTAGGGATGAAAGGTTAGAGCTTTCGAAGGTGACGAAACTTTGTTTTGGTTTTAAAGAAAATATATCTGCTAGCTTTTGACATTGTCAAATGGTTTAAAAGAAAAAGGTTTCGATTGGTTTGCTTTCTTGTTTTAAATGAAACCTTTCGAAAAAGTCAAAAGGTATAGCTTTCGATAGGGTCGAAAGCATAGTTGCCACTTCCAAACCTTTCAACCCAGATAGAGTCAAAGGTTATCTTTTGTTTCATAAAACTTGCCGCCTCTCTCCATTGATTTCGAAGGGTTGGTTCCAACACCAACACTTCACTGTTTTTGAATGGTTTCGAAGGGTTTTGACTTCGAAAGGTTTTGACTTCAAAAGGTTTTGAGTTTCATTGATTTCGAAAGGTTTTGGTTTCGAAAGGTTTTGTCTTCGAAAGGTTTCATTGCTTTCGAAAGGTTTATAAATGGTTTTATAAAGGGGGATACCACAGGCTTTCGACAAAGTCGAAAGGTGAAGCCTTTTCACTACGTCGAAAAGAAACCTTCCGACAAGGTCTGTGATATCCCGGGAATTTCAAAGAAATTAAATATGATAATCTCCTTTAATAAATTAATAAAATTTGGCAAAATTGTTATATTCAAATAATAAAAATGTATTGTATATTGTATATATATGTGTGAGTGAATATAGATTTTTAAATAGAGTACTTATTTCAAATTAATGTGATGGATGTTTAAATATATATATAAAATTGATTTTAAGATTGATTTTAAAATTTTATTTAATAATTGGTTTGAACTTATATTTGGATTTCAAAAAGATGATATATATATCTTAATATATATATTTTGAATTTAAAGGTATGTGTAAATGATTTTTGTATAAATATAGTTTGTTTTATTTCATTTCTTTTAAAAGATTTCCATTTATATAATTAATATATGTATTTAGTTATTAGTAAAATAAATTAAAAAGCTTTATTAAATAAAAAAAAATATATAATTATGCATGAGAGATATATGTGTTAACATATAAACACTCTAAATAACATGTGTTAAGTTATCAAAAGAGTTTAGTGACAAGTGTCACATTTTTATTTTATTTCTTTAAATTTTAATAAATCAAAGACTAAATCTATATAACAATACTTCTTATTCTTCTTTCATTTTTTTTTTCTATCTCATTTTTCTAAGAAAGCAAACTGCAGCCACGTTTAAATCAGAAAAAAAAATGTACCAAACCTGTAAACATCTTCAAGCAAAATCATTTCAAGAAATCAATTATAATCATCAGCAAGCAAGATCAAATCAGTTTAAAGGCAAATCCAGATCAGTAAGCAAATCAAAAATCAAGGGAAACTCGAATTTTCTGTTCAAGGGCAGAAGTATTTCAGGCTTCTCTGTTCTGCCAAGATTTTTTGCAACCTGATTCAAGCAAATTCAAGTTCAACTCAAATGTAAAGCAAAGATACAACAGGAATCAAGCAACCACTTTTTCAACCTGATGTAAATCAAAGCACATTTCCAGTTTTCAAAGTTAAAAGATCAAAACCAAGTTTTCAGTTGCAAATTCAAGCATTTCCAGGCTTCTCTGTTCTTTTAGTAAGGTGAGTAAACTACTTTAAAATTTGAAATATGACTGGTTGTTTGTGATGATGATTGAAATAAAATCATAGTGTGTTTACATGTAAGCAAATATAAGTAGATATATATGTAAAGAATTCCTGTGCATGTCAGAGAACATACATAAGTTCTCTGTTCTAAACATTTACAGGCTTAAACCTGTTTAAAAATTCAAACCAGTCCATCTAAATGAATTTAGGTTTCAATCTCTAAATGAAAAGTGATTATAATTCTGTAATACCAATTTTAAAAATAGTTTCAAGTATATTTATTGAGTGAATATTTTAAAATTGGAAAATTTTAGTAATGAACATTTTATATCAAAAAGGAAAACTTGTTCTCTGTTCTAAAGTTAAACTGTGAGTAAACTTTTAATCTACAAACTTCATCTGTTTATCTCTGATGCATGTGAAATCTCTTAAGCCAATATTGTAAATGAGTTGCATGAATGAAATCTGGTGAAATAGCTGAAATCTCTTTGTATATTCATATATATGTGTCTTTGTGTATGTATAAAACTGAGATCTGTTTGATTTTAACCAGCTTATTCAAATTCAGAAATCCAAATCTCCCTATATAAATACTTTTATGTTATGATCTTTGAAAGAAAAGTGTTTGTAATTGTCAGATTCAATTTTTAAAAATAGTTTCAAGTAAGGTTTGTAGGCAGTTTTCCACTGGGAGATAAATTACAGTAAAAGCTTGATTTTATCAAAAAAATTCAATTTTAATAATGAAAAGTTTTAAGAATATAACTTGATTTGAAATTGAAAACCATGAATTTTAAAAATGAAATCAGGAATTTTTGATGAGTAATAAGGGAGAAATTGCGAGTTAAACGTGGAGTGGGTTTTGATCGATCTCTGATGATCGGCGAAGTTTTTGGTGATAACGATCATTGCTGAAGCAGGATGGAAGGTTGGGGGCCACGGCAAAATTAATCGCTGGATTTTACGACCACCATGGCGGTCGGAGATCTTCGATTTAGGGTTTTATCACTGATGATGGTTGAGGTGGAATATCGAGATGTAGCGCCGTTGACAGGGCACCGGAGTTAACCGATCGTGGGGGAAAACGAAGTGTGGTCTTCAGCGAACCTATGGGCGGAGTTTCGGTGGTGCTGTTGGTCAGAGTCGTCAAGACGAGGTGGATTTTGGTCAGTGGTTTCTGACCAGTTTAGTTCCAGTAGGTCGTTTTCGCTTTCGCGATAAATTGGGTAGGGTAGATGGTCGGGATCGATGGAGTAAGTCGTACGCGACTTGTTGGCATCAGTGATGATGATCGGAAACACGACAGTCAAGTGTGCACGTGCACCTGTATCAATGGTGCATCATTAGAATTGGGTTTGGGGAAGAAGATGTATACTCGAAGGAAAGTGTGGAAGCATATTGCTCGGGTCGGACTCGAGTAATTTAGAATTTTTCTCGGGGAATTTGGGATGTGTCTCGGGTCTGTAGCTTTTAATATAATACAGTTTTAAACTTTAAACAAATCAAGTTTTATTTTGAAATAAATTGTTAAAACCAATTCTTTTGTAAATGTTAAGTGTTTATTCAAGTGTTGAATTGGTTAAAAGGTTTTAAATAAATTATTTTATATTAGCTAAGTTTAAAGGTATTTAAGATATGTATAACCTTTGTTTTAAAGTTTATTTTAAACTTAGTAATGGAATTAAGTGGTTAATGAGATACATATAACCTTTATTTTGAAAGTTTATTTTAAATAAACTTATTAATATTAATAAGTTAATTAATAAAAGATGTTTTAATTGTTAATTAACTTTTAAAATCTAAGTTAATTTTTTTTTTATGAAAGTTAATTACTTAAAAATAATTACTTAATGAAAGTAATTAAGAATAATTAATCAAAGGATAATTAATTTATGTAAGCAATTAAAGGTAAATTAATTTATGTGAATAATTAAAGGGTGATTAATTAATTAATTAAAATAATAATAAATGAATTAATATTATTTAAGCAGGATCTAAAGGTAATTAATTCAATTTATTTGGTGATTAAACTTAATTAATTAAGAATGGTGATAAATTGATCTTGTTTATAGATGATTGAATTGTGTTGGATGATTAGTTAAATATCTAGTCTGATAACTTGTAATGTACTATGATGATATGTTTGGGTTGAACTGGGATAATGCGTGTTATCTACTGATGATGAATTGCTGTGCAAATATGTTACCCTGTATTAAAAATTGAATTGTATTCACTTGAATAACTTTGGTTAAGATGGCATTGGATTCGAAGAGACCGGGGTCGGGTATCAGTAAATACCCGAAACCACTTCGATTCTTTATAAATGTGAGTTTGGAAGCAAACAGGCTGGAATGAAATAAGCTAAGTATCATGGATATTTAAAAACTGATAATGATTCCTGGATATTGTTTCGAGATAAATGATTGACTTAAATAAGATTAGAACTCGTAGAAAAGTACGAGTTACCCTGGTAATTCACCTTAGTTATATAGCTTGGTATTTCATATTATGGGTTTACTCACGCTGGTTTCCAGCCTGACCCGGGTGTTACTTTGATGTAATGCTCGGGTCAGACCGAGTATTACAAATTTCAGGTAAGGACGTTCTGGAGCTCAGGAGGCGAGCTGGATGACAAGAACGTATGGAGTGTATTCCGCTGTGATATATTATAGCTGTCTGAGACATGTTAATTGTAACTGTCTAGTATATTTGTGAATGTTGTAACTCTGATGTATTAAAATGTAATTAACAAATATAGTTTTCTTTGTATAACTGATATTATTATTTGATATTGTATTTTGATCCGCTGCGAATGTGAGAATTTGTGTCTTGTTCTGTTTCTTCTTCTATCTCTTTTCTTTTTCTCCTAACTATTTGGAATTTTCGGGTTCGAAAATTCCGGGTTGTTACACTTGGTATCAGAGCGAAGGTTAAGCGAGAACCTTGGCTCTGTTGGGATTACTCGTTAAGGATAGGGTCAATGGTACCCTAGAACGAGTTGAGTGTATATATATATATATATGAGAGCGTAATTGTTATTTTCATATATAAAGATTTCAAATGATTTTTATATAAGATTATATTTGATATATAAAGCAATATTTTTTTTAATAAATATTAAAGAAATTGGTTGTTGAATCATTAAAATTAAATAAAATAATGAGAATTAAGTGGTAATAGTAATACAACCAAATTGAAATTGAATGAAGATAAGTTTGAAATGGATCCAAACTGAAATTAAAATATTGAATTGTAGAAGTGTTATCAGAATAAAGATAATAATAAATTGGTTTCCAGATATGATAACCTTGGTTATTATCATAAATGGTAGTTGTGTTTAATAATGAATGTTGTTAATGATTAAGAAAAAAATATGTTTTAGGGAAGTAAACATTTAAGTGAGTATAACTTATAAATTGGAATTGAAGATAATTTAAAATTATGAAATTTTAAATCTAAATCCAGAAAACTTGAAATTGTTTTAAAGAAGTTTGTTTTGAATTAAAACCAAAGGTGGTTTAAAAATTTAAAGTATAACTTGGTGTATAAAGAAAATGTATATATGAGGAATATACATAATACCAATGATGATTTGAAATAAACACTTAGTGTTGAGTTTTAAATTGGAATGTGATGTGAAAACCCTAAGTGAATTAAGTTTTTAAACTTAAAAAGGGAAAGATTATTAATCTGAAGTTTAAAATTTGAATGGGAATTCAAATTTTGTAGAGTTGACTGGATTAAGTAAATTTAATTTAACTTAAGGAAGTTAAATGAGTTTAGAATGAACAACTTGAATTGGAAATTTCAAGATGAAATTTAAATTTAACTTGGGTAGTTAAATGGTTAATTTAAATTGGAGTTATGAGTGATCTCAAAATGGGTTTGAGATCTGGAAATTGAAATGGATAATAAATTAGAATCTGAAGATTAAATTGTTTTTGAATTCTTATTTGAACTTTGTAATAAGTTAAGTAAAGATAATTTTAAAATAGAATTTTGAAATTTGAATTCAGAATTAAATGGTTTAAAGATTTAAGTTATTAAATTAAAAATAAAAGTTGATTTGATTTAAAAAAAAAGGGTTAATTTGACTTAAGGAATTAAATCAACATTTAAAAATTTTAACTCGAATTTATATAATTCGAGATAGTTTTAAATTGAGATTTGAATTAGTTCAAATTGAATTTGATTTGAATTAGGAAAGAAATAGAGGATTAATTCAACTTGAATTGAGGTTAAATAAATTTCAATGGAAATTGAAGTTATTTAAATTGGAATTGAGTTAATTTAAATGGAGGTGGAAATTTAAATTGAATTGATGAGAATTGAACAGTTTGACTCTGGTTTATTTTCAAAATAAATTGTTTTAGTACAAATATATTTTTCCAAACTATTTACTATACAATCTTTCTTCTTAAACTCTAAACTATTTTATACTTATTTTACAATTATTTAGGAACTATTTAACTATTTTGAAACTGTTTTATAAACTAATTATTATTTTTCAGTTACTTATATCTAATCACTATTTTAAAAACTATTTTGCAATTATCTAACTATTTTATACCTACTTAACTATTTTACAGCTATTTTACAAACTAATAACTATTTTTCAACTACTTATCTATTTTAAACTTTTTCAAGCTATTTTTAAATTTAAATTGGTCAGAGTTCAAATTGTTTGTAATTGAAGTAATAACTCAATTGGAAATGGAAGCAATTGAGAATAAGTGAATGAATTAAAGGAAATGTGAATAGAAAAGAAAATTGATTTGGCTAATAACCAATAAAGATAAATACGTAGGATATACGTATATTATTCTATTCGCATAGTGATTTGATCCAGATTCGAACATAGAATTTCGAGATAGTATTATCGATCCGAGTTGGGATTTTTCGCTCAATTTTCGACGGCGAACCTGGATATGGGTTTTTTGATTGGTTCTGGATATTCTCTATCATAGTTGTGACTATGCAAGGAGAATGATGGTTTCTGATCAAGAAACCAGATCTGAGTCCGCACTAGAAAGTCGGGTGGACGATACTAGTTCGGAAGTGAAATTGTGTGATCGAGTGAGCGATCAAATTGATATAGCGTACGGATGATATGTGTACATCGTACGGATTTGAATGAAATTGATATTGAAGATTTGTGGATAAGAACTGTAAAATGGATTTTGAAAAGAAATATGGTTAATAACTTTATAAAAGATTTATCAAATGTGAATATTTGATTTAGAATAAAATAAAGTTATATATCCTTGTTATATAAGGTAAATCTTCCCTTGTTGAATCTATTGCTAATAAAAAGGGTTTTGAAATAATTGAAGTATAAAAGAGGTTTTATACAAGTTTGAAATGATCCAAAGATTTTCAAAGTTATATATATCTATATCTATATATATATAAAGCATTTTATGAGAATGATTTTGGAAAAGGTTTTGGGAACCTATATAATTTGGAAAAGGCTTTTGATTTTTGAAAAATCAATTTTGGATTTTGAAAAGCCTAGTTTGAGAATTATCGATTTTGGTAATCGATTTTGTGTAAAGGAGATTTTGATAAATCATAAAGGATATGATTTGAAGATACTATAAGTATATAGTATAAAGTGTTTTGAGAATAGCTCTGGGGAAAAAGGCGCTTCCTTGAAATGAACTTCTCAGGAGTACCACTGGGTGGTACTGCCTTGAGCCCCAAGGGGGGTTTCTAAAGTTGATCCTGTGAGGAGTCCGGACAAAACTAGTTCCTGAGGATTATTTGTGTAGCGAAAGTCGAGGGGCTGGTGCCCACAGAGGCATTTGAGTTATGCTGTGACAACAATTTAACTCAATGTCACTGCGATCTACTGCAGACCATAGCGAAAGTCATGTGTGCCGCTGAGAGCCAACTGTCTACGTTTGATTTTATATCGGTAGACTGTGACACTATGGTAACATAGCAAAAGTCGTTTGTGCCGCTGAGAGCCAACAGTCTGCGTTTGATTTTATATCGGTAGACTGCGACCTATGTTGGAGAAGTTTCATTTTGACAGCGAAATCGTGTGTGCCGCTGAGAGCCAACAGTTACATGGACTTTTGCTGCGACGACAACGTAACCCTGGGATGTAACTGCGATCTGTTGTGGGTTCCATGCTGTTATCAGTTACATGGACTTTTGCTGCGATGGCAACGTAACCCGTGATGTAACTGTGACCATGGATGGGGGTGATGATTTCCAGAGCATTCTCACCAAAGATATTTCCTCTATTTTCAAAAAAAAAAATGTTTTCTATATTTTCATAAATTATTTTCCAAGTATTTTCACTGGTTGTTGAAAACGGGTTTGCTAAGTCCTTATAGATTTTCAGTCCTACGTCTGATCAACGTATGACCGAATTTCTGTGAGAACAAGGATGGACTTGTTGAAACATCGAGTTATAAAAGTATTTTTATAAAAACTATTTTTTTTTTGTAATATTATATAGATTTTAAAGTATTTTTATAATATTATGTAAATTTTTCTAAAATGTTTTGAAATATTTAAATAAAAAGAGTTAAGAGTTAAGATGTCTAAGGAATAATTTAACTAATAATCAATATTGTAATAAAATTCTTGCTTCGTTCCTTTTCGAGGACGAAAAGATTCAAAGGGGGGAGGAATGTGATATCCCGGGAATTTCAAAGAAATTAAATATGATAATCTCCTTTAATAAATTAATAAAATTTGGCAAAATTGTTATATTCAAATAATAAAAATGTATTGTATATTGTATATATATGTGTGAGTGAATATAGATTTTTAAATAGAGTACTTATTTCAAATTAATGTGATGGATGTTTAAATATATATATAAAATTGATTTTAAGATTGATTTTAAAATTTTATTTAATAATTGGTTTGAACTTATATTTGGATTTCAAAAAGATGATATATATATCTTAATATATATATTTTGAATTTAAAGGTATGTGTAAATGATTTTTGTATAAATATAGTTTGTTTTATTTCATTTCTTTTAAAAGATTTCCATTTATATAATTAATATATGTATTTAGTTATTAGTAAAATAAATTAAAAAGCTTTATTAAATAAAAAAAAAATATAATTATGCATGAGAGATATATGTGTTAACATATAAACACTCTAAATAACATGTGTTAAGTTATCAAAAGAGTTTAGTGACAAGTGTCACATTTTTATTTTATTTCTTTAAATTTTAATAAATCAAAGACTAAATCTATATAACAATACTTCTTATTCTTCTTTCATTTTTTTTTCTATCTCATTTTTCTAAGAAAGCAAACTGCAGCCACGTTTAAATCAGAAAAAAAAATGTACCAAACCTGTAAACATCTTCAAGCAAAATCATTTCAAGAAATCAATTATAATCATCAGCAAGCAAGATCAAATCAGTTTAAAGGCAAATCCAGATCAGTAAGCAAATCAAAAATCAAGGGAAACTCGAATTTTCTGTTCAAGGGCAGAAGTATTTCAGGCTTCTCTGTTCTGCCAAGATTTTTTGCAACCTGATTCAAGCAAATTCAAGTTCAACTCAAATGTAAAGCAAAGATACAACAGGAATCAAGCAACCACTTTTTCAACCTGATGTAAATCAAAGCACATTTCCAGTTTTCAAAGTTAAAAGATCAAAACCAAGTTTTCAGTTGCAAATTCAAGCATTTCCAGGCTTCTCTGTTCTTTTAGTAAGGTGAGTAAACTACTTTAAAATTTGAAATATGACTGGTTGTTTGTGATGATGATTGAAATAAAATCATAGTGTGTTTACATGTAAGCAAATATAAGTAGATATATATGTAAAGAATTCCTGTGCATGTCAGAGAACATACATAAGTTCTCTGTTCTAAACATTTACAGGCTTAAACCTGTTTAAAAATTCAAACCAGTCCATCTAAATGAATTTAGGTTTCAATCTCTAAATGAAAAGTGATTATAATTCTGTAATACCAATTTTAAAAATAGTTTCAAGTATATTTATTGAGTGAATATTTTAAAATTGGAAAATTTTAGTAATGAACATTTTATATCAAAAAGGAAAACTTGTTCTCTGTTCTAAAGTTAAACTGTGAGTAAACTTTTAATCTACAAACTTCATCTGTTTATCTCTGATGCATGTGAAATCTCTTAAGCCAATATTGTAAATGAGTTGCATGAATGAAATCTGGTGAAATAGCTGAAATCTCTTTGTATATTCATATATATGTGTCTTTGTGTATGTATAAAACTGAGATCTGTTTGATTTTAACCAGCTTATTCAAATTCAGAAATCCAAATCTCCCTATATAAATACTTTTATGTTATGATCTTTGAAAGAAAAGTGTTTGTAATTGTCAGATTCAATTTTTAAAAATAGTTTCAAGTAAGGTTTGTAGGCAGTTTTCCACTGGGAGATAAATTACAGTAAAAGCTTGATTTTATCAAAAAAATTCAATTTTAATAATGAAAAGTTTTAAGAATATAACTTGATTTGAAATTGAAAACCATGAATTTTAAAAATGAAATCAGGAATTTTTGATGAGTAATAAGGGAGAAATTGCGAGTTAAACGTGGAGTGGGTTTTGATCGATCTCTGATGATCGGCGAAGTTTTTGGTGATAACGATCATTGCTGAAGCAGGATGGAAGGTTGGGGGCCACGGCAAAATTAATCGCTGGATTTTACGACCACCATGGCGGTCGGAGATCTTCGATTTAGGGTTTTATCACTGATGATGGTTGAGGTGGAATATCGAGATGTAGCGCCGTTGACAGGGCACCGGAGTTAACCGATCGTGGGGGAAAACGAAGTGTGGTCTTCAGCGAACCTATGGGCGGAGTTTCGGTGGTGCTGTTGGTCAGAGTCGTCAAGACGAGGTGGATTTTGGTCAGTGGTTTCTGACCAGTTTAGTTCCAGTAGGTCGTTTTCGCTTTCGCGATAAATTGGGTAGGGTAGATGGTCGGGATCGATGGAGTAAGTCGTACGCGACTTGTTGGCATCAGTGATGATGATCGGAAACACGACAGTCAAGTGTGCACGTGCACCTGTATCAATGGTGCATCATTAGAATTGGGTTTGGGGAAGAAGATGTATACTCGAAGGAAAGTGTGGAAGCATATTGCTCGGGTCGGACTCGAGTAATTTAGAATTTTTCTCGGGGAATTTGGGATGTGTCTCGGGTCTGTAGCTTTTAATATAATACAGTTTTAAACTTTAAACAAATCAAGTTTTATTTTGAAATAAATTGTTAAAACCAATTCTTTTGTAAATGTTAAGTGTTTATTCAAGTGTTGAATTGGTTAAAAGGTTTTAAATAAATTATTTTATATTAGCTAAGTTTAAAGGTATTTAAGATATGTATAACCTTTGTTTTAAAGTTTATTTTAAACTTAGTAATGGAATTAAGTGGTTAATGAGATACATATAACCTTTATTTTGAAAGTTTATTTTAAATAAACTTATTAATATTAATAAGTTAATTAATAAAAGATGTTTTAATTGTTAATTAACTTTTAAAATCTAAGTTAATTTTTTTTTTATGAAAGTTAATTACTTAAAAATAATTACTTAATGAAAGTAATTAAGAATAATTAATCAAAGGATAATTAATTTATGTAAGCAATTAAAGGTAAATTAATTTATGTGAATAATTAAAGGGTGATTAATTAATTAATTAAAATAATAATAAATGAATTAATATTATTTAAGCAGGATCTAAAGGTAATTAATTCAATTTATTTGGTGATTAAACTTAATTAATTAAGAATGGTGATAAATTGATCTTGTTTATAGATGATTGAATTGTGTTGGATGATTAGTTAAATATCTAGTCTGATAACTTGTAATGTACTATGATGATATGTTTGGGTTGAACTGGGATAATGCGTGTTATCTACTGATGATGAATTGCTGTGCAAATATGTTACCCTGTATTAAAAATTGAATTGTATTCACTTGAATAACTTTGGTTAAGATGGCATTGGATTCGAAGAGACCGGGGTCGGGTATCAGTAAATACCCGAAACCACTTCGATTCTTTATAAATGTGAGTTTGGAAGCAAACAGGCTGGAATGAAATAAGCTAAGTATCATGGATATTTAAAAACTGATAATGATTCCTGGATATTGTTTCGAGATAAATGATTGACTTAAATAAGATTAGAACTCGTAGAAAAGTACGAGTTACCCTGGTAATTCACCTTAGTTATATAGCTTGGTATTTCATATTATGGGTTTACTCACGCTGGTTTCCAGCCTGACCCGGGTGTTACTTTGATGTAATGCTCAGGTCAGACCGAGTATTACAAATTTCAGGTAAGGACGTTCTGGAGCTCAGGAGGCGAGCTGGATGACAAGAACGTATGGAGTGTATTCCGCTGTGATATATTATAGCTGTCTGAGACATGTTAATTGTAACTGTCTAGTATATTTGTGAATGTTGTAACTCTGATGTATTAAAATGTAATTAACAAATATAGTTTTCTTTGTATAACTGATATTATTATTTGATATTGTATTTTGATCCGCTGCGAATGTGAGAATTTGTGTCTTGTTCTGTTTCTTCTTCTATCTCTTTTCTTTTTCTCCTAACTATTTGGAATTTTCGGGTTCGAAAATTCCGGGTTGTTACAAGGTCGAAAGGAATGGTTTTCAATGCCTTTCAAAGGCTAATGTTTATTTGCTTTCGAATGGGGCTTCATTAGAAGGGGTTTAAAGGGCTGTTTTTAGCCATTTTTTATTGAGTAAATTTTTGTAATTTGAAGGGGATACTTCAAAGGGTTACAGCATTAAACAGTTATCTTTGTTTGAATATGTAAGGGGGATCCTTATATAAATTGAATGTTATTAAACCTTGGGGACACTGGGGTGGGTTTAATGTTTTTGATACAAGTTTGGGGTTACAAACAGAAAAATGCTTTCGAAAATATACATTGGGTCTATAATTGTTTTTATTTAATTTAACCTAATTGGGGCTACCAATGGAAATAGGTTAAACAGGTGGTATACTTGGGGAAAATAAATAATCATGGGGATCATGAATTTTAATAAATAATCATGGGGATCATGATATTTTAATTGGCCAAGTGTTGGGTTCTTGGTTAACCTAGGAAAACCATGGAATGTGCAGTGGATAGCCCACATCAAATTTCTAAAGTAAAGAATGTTTTGCCAGAGGTGGTTAGCCTCGGGATTTGGCACCCAAGGGTTCATAGTCATCTTAGGAAAACTATGGAGTGTGCGGTGGATAGCCCACACCAACTTTTATAAAACAATGTACGATGGATAATCTGCATTTATTTTAAATGTATTTGGGATGGATAGTCCTATTAAATTATGACAGATAGTCATTTTAAAGAATTTAGAGGGGAACTCTAATAAATTGATTTTAGATGGAAAATCTAATATATTGCTTTTAGATGGGATATCTAATAAATGGATGGATGGGATATCCAATGTATATGATTTATGGCTTTATTTCATATTATGTTAAGACTAATCATTTTGGGTGCAGGAGCATAGTAAATGATTTGCATGTTTTGTTTTGGATACTAGTGAGGGGAAAACCCATTATGCTAAGCGACGTGGTCTCACTAGCTATCTATTTCTGATAAGAGATGATAGGGGATTATTCATACCGGACTTATTGTCTGACTTAAAGTTTGTGTTTCTCCATAAACTCTCGGGTACGCAAAAATTAATTTGAGTAGTCTGAGAGTGGGAGACTTTCAGGTTTTTGGATGAATATGCTTCCGGAGACGTGCAGGAGGCAGTGTTAGCTATATAGGAGTTATTTTGTGTTTTTGCTGTTATGTACTAAGAACTGTAAAGTTCATATTTATTAGTTCTCTGATCATCATAAGCGGACATCTTCATATGTTGCTCTTATCGTATTTTGTACATGTATACGTGATCCGAATGTGGTTAACTCTGGGATTACGTAATTAAATCTTAAATTGTAATTTGCATTAAATGGGAAATTTTGTTTATTGGAAGTTTAAAATTTTTCATATTCATGTGTTTCAGTGTATCAATATTAACTATGCCGCATTCGGTCGCCAAGAAATAACAACTACGGATGGCTGCAACATTAGTAGCGGGTAGTTTTGAGCCTCAGAAGGCGGGATGTTACAAAGCTCGTTGTCTTCAGGAATCTAGTGTTGCCTACAAATGTCATAGAGCATCTTCGCAGTTAGAATCATTAGGATCTACTCAAGTAGATCATCTAGGACTCTTAAACTGATATACTAGTTCAAAGGAGGAGGTGGATTTAGCATAGGTTTTGCTGAAACCACCATCCCTTGTAACTCGGTAGTGATTGAATGCCTAGGCCCGACATGTAGTGTAGGTGATGCCTGAGTTGTAGAGGACCCAGCTTCGAGAGAAATTGATGGCCCGACGCTAGTATGAATCTAGGCAAATGACGAGTCATTCTGAATAAGAAAACTTTGTGTTCAACATGGTCAGATATGGTTTATTCTGGAATTTATTTTAAATTTAAACCCGTGTGACCGACGTCCAAAATCCAATGGATGTTAGCGTGTGCTAACTAGTTGGATTCTAAACCTGAACTGGGGTAAGTGAAATTGTTAATCTATGCAATATGAGTCATGTATCATGTACACAACCAACGAACCATCCTTTGTAGATAGCTCGCTCATGCTAGAAAAACGAGCCACGCATGATAGAACTGTGCATCGGATCTTGCCCATTATGTTTGGATAATCGATAACGATACTATTGTTAGGAGGGATGTGAAATTTTTTCTTTTATAGGAACACTAGAAGTGCATAAATTGGAAATTCCAGGTGATTTAATCATTCAAATTTGGAAGATAATCCAGTATGACCGTTCTTAGAAAAGAACCGTCCTATTGGTATTCAAACAACAGTTCGTAATTGGCTGAATTTTGATAAAAGTTAGTCAAATACTTTGGAACTCGAAGATTAGGGGTTAGAGTAGTTGAGCATCTCTCAGTAATATCTTGAGTAAGCCCAGAGTTGAACCCGAATTCATCCCAAGTAGTGCCCTAGGAAAACCTTGCCTCTACTTCGACCAAACCCTAATCAAGAGCCACCTGGATCACCGCAACCGTCACCAATAGTCATAATGTAGAAGCGCCTCCAACCTTGATTTATTCGGGTCTGGGTTTGTACTAAAAAGCGGAGAAGATTGTTGGCAAATCGGTAACGTCAACGAAGTGGCCGATGGTAGTTTTCTGGTGGTGGTGACGTCTTCAAGAAGGTGGCAGCAACATTAAGGAAGCTATGACAATCAGTTTTCTGGTCCAAGAGTAGAGCTTGCAAGAAATTGGTATAAGCAAGGAAGTCTAGGGAGAAAGCAATCAGGCAGGAGCAAACGTGGAAAGTGAAGGGAGAATTTTCTAAGTCCGTAGAACTTATAGTACTTGGTAATGAGTAAATGTACTCAATACCGAGAAGAACTACTCGGTACCGAATTAATTTTTTGGGTGAATTTGAGAAAGAGCGGAGGGAGGAGAAACATATTTGGTTAAGGCACGGAACGATATCCAAAGCACAGACCTCATCCTTCGCATGGAGAATGGAATCACTACTACTTAAAGCGATCAAACTGGAACCCATGGAACAGAGACAACACGTTGAAGTGATCCTTGAATAACCAACTGACATACACAAATAATAGAATGCTTGTCTAGTTCTAGAGCATGCTTTGTTTTCAATAAAAGCATACTCTGGGAGCAAGGGTTATCCGGCTTTTTACCAAGTAGACTTGTTACAGTAGATGAAACAAAAATCTCATAATAAGTGGTTGAATAGAGCTTTATATTATTTCATGTGTTGTTATTGTAATGAAAGAAATAATGGGAGCATACAATATGACGCTTATCTGCAGAAGCATCAAATTATGAAAGTTTGCTTTCGAATATGTACCAAATATTATTTATTAAATAATTATTATTTACATTATTGAATGAAAATAGGTATAGTTTTATTTTAATATGAATATTTTGAATATTTGAAATAAATATATCTATTCAAAAATGGCATTTTTTTCCTTAACTATAGTGATGCATCAGCTACAAAATATAGAGTATCTAAACTGATGTGAAAATGTAATAAAATAATTTTATTATTGAGCTGATGTTCATTTATATTAATGTGGAAACCCATCTTTCTGACCCTTGAGAACAACACTTAACACATCCTCGATGTTCGTGTGTTGTTGCCCAAGCATCCAAAAGATTAGTTGTCATGGGGTAAAATAAAGAACTGAACAGAATAGAATAAAAAATCTCACAGCGGAACGGTTAAATATAATACAACAATAATATAGTGCATAAGGTTACTCCTTAAGATGGAGTTATCGAAGTTACACAGAAGTAATAATAGCAGCCTGGGCAGTTATATACCCTGCCTTTACGCTTGCTGAACCAAAATACACACATAACTAACATAACAGTGGAAATATATAACTAAATAGATAAGGAACCTCCTTCTTGTCCATTATCTTCAAAAGAGCACAAAGTAACCTGCTACTTTTGGACTACTCAAAAATAATTAAGTACACGAGAGTTTAGGTAAAACAAACAACTCATGTCAGACAATAAGTCTGGTATGAGCAAAACTTAAACAAATGGTGGAAATAAATAATTAATATGTGAGACCATGAAGCCATCTACGGAACGGGTATCCCTTTACAATAACAAAATTCAACCACAAGTAATGGGTATAAATAATTAAACATCGCGAAGTGTGCAAGGCACTTCCCAATGCAATTAAGAAAGAATTAAATTCAAAGGTTTTGAATCAAAGGGAAGGAAAGGTTTCCAACAAACGACTAGGAAGGCGCGCCCCTCTTATCGAAAGTATGCCTTTGGAATATAATTGAGAACTACGATGGCTCACGGAAACCTCCAAGCCGGACTCCACCAACCTTTATCGAGAATCCGAGTATTTCACATCATAGTGCACATATAACGAAACCAATCTAAAGTAGATATGATATTACCCTAATGGGAGCTGAAAGGGAGTGCGAATTAAGGATCTTAAGGCTAATTTAACACTAGTGGGAGGGTGAATAGTGTTTAATGGATTCTAAAACTTATATGGACTAAATTAAAATTATGACACCAACAAATGCAGAACTTAATCACAGAACAATCACAGAATCAAACACAGATGCAGTAAAAGGAAAGAACACACCGGATTTTATACTGGTTCGGAGTTACCCTACGTCCAGTCCTGCACCAAGGAAAACACCTCGTACAGATTTTTATTATACCAATGTCAAGATTACAATCCTCAATTTCTAAAGGCCTTGAGGTACCCTCCTGTCTTCGAGTCCGGGGCAAACTCTTTTGATTTACGGGACACAAGATCACCCAATTGATTTCCAGGCACAACCATACCTTATAGAGAAACTCGATAAACTTTTGATTACAAATTGATCCTATAACTCTGAATACCACTTTGATCTTCGAGAGAGGGCAGAGAATCAAACAAGAATGAGATTCTAATTTGATTCACTTGAGAATTTGGCAGAATTTCGGCACGATCTTAAAATTTTGAAAATTTTAGAATAAGGATTTGTTGAGAAGAAGGAGTGAAGAAAATAAGAAAATAGTTAGTTAAAAAATTCGTTTATGAAGACTATTTATAGACCAGTAACAGTCATAACCATTCGTGAAGAGATTTAAACGAATAGACACTTCTTTTGATTGACACTTTTGAATTTAACGGTCACCATGTCGACATGGGGTATCCCATGATGTCGACATCCCTTAGTTATAAACAATGTAAAATTTGTTTTGAAAATGATATTGAAAGGAAAACAAGATGAAATGATTCTGGAGTAAAATAAACTAATTTTCCTATGTTTTAAAATAAAGAGGAGTAGAAAAATATATTTTTAGAATGTATATATAAATTTGATTTTAAATCTCAAGTATATATATATATTATAAAAGAATATTTAAAAATCAGAAGATAGTTTTAAAAACAAAAGAAGTTTAAAACACGAGTTTATTTAAAAAAAACAAAGAATATTTTAAGACTAAAACATCTTTTTGAAAATCATTTGAAAAGATAATTTTTAAGGCTAAAACATTTTGAAAAGCAGTTTTGAAAATCATTTTGAAAAACCATTTTGAAGTCGTATTGCAATCTTCTTCCTGCAAAATATCTCATCACATCAGGACTTGAGAACTTGTACAAAACCAGGATGTTCGTAGGTTTGTAAGCCACTCGTCGTAGGTTTGTAAGCTACTTGTCGTGGGTTTGTAAGCCACTAAGAAGATAGAAATGAGTTCCATTCCAAATGAAATTTGGAATGAAGATTTCTGTGCTATTATGAAGTTTTAACAAAAATAGACACTTATCTTGAAATCTTGATCTTGATACTCTAGAGTCTTCAATCTTGATATCTCCATTCTGAATCTTGAGTCTTGAGTATTTATATTGATCAGCCTTCAGTAATCAATAATTGAATATATATATATATATATATATCCTGCATAGTTCCTGCATATACATATCTATCTAGACAATAGTGTTAGTATATATTTTATAATAAGATAAGTTAAAAAGGTTATTGCCATCAAAACCAACATCTCAGTTCCTAACAATCTCCCCATTTTGATGATGACAACCTGTATTTATAAAATATACTTACCATCCAATAACTCCTATCATAACTCCCCCTTACTCCATGACTCGCCTTACTCCAATCATAACTTCCCCTTACTCCAAGCCAACTACTATTTTATAACTTCTCCCCCTTTGTCATCAACAAAAACTTCTTACTAATAAATTCCCTGAACTTGATATAAGATAATCAACCATAATACAATAGAGTAATCCATATATAAATGTAATAAGTGCTAAGTGTGATCATAAGTATGAAATGTGATTATAAATGTGAAATGTGAAAATGAGTGTGATCATAAGTGTAATCCAGAAGTAAATCAATCATCATCCAATCATATTTACAGTAATTATTCAATCCAATCATATATACAAACCACACCAAATGTTTTAAATAAGTCAAGTCAATCAAGTTTAAAACACACCAATCAAATCAAACAAAGAACATACATAATGACTAGACATTCCTTGGTACTTCCACCCATCCATCTTCTCCAAATATAGGGTCTGCTTTGATAGCATCCCATTCTTCTTTATCTTTGTCGAGAGTGACTGGTGGATTTCCTTCGAGATCGTCCTTGTTAAGGGCTGAGATCATCCAAAGAAGGGCGTCGAAATGTCTCTCTTGCTCCTTGATCATCTGCATTTGACTCAATTCTAAGTGACGCTGAATACGAAGTATGAATGTAAGAATATTCTTGAAGAAAGTGAGAGTTTCCTCAAGATTATCACTTAGATTCTTAATCGGAGAAGCCATAATTCAAGAAATAGCAAGAAATATGAAAGGGAGTGATTAGAAATGAAGTTTTATAATTTATTCTGGAAAAAACAGGTATAAATAGGGATAGAAAGTCGTTTAAAATGAATAGACACAAGTTAGTTACATTAAATTAAAATTTGAAAGTGTAACTACTTTATGCCCGTTGCATGTCGACATGAGGGGATGGGGGATGTCGACATGCCTCTGCCTAAAGTGAAAATTTGCTTTGTTTTGAATATTATGAAAAAATCTATGCAACTAAAATATGTATAATATAAAAACAAGCAATTACAGAGACAAGTGAAGTTGAATAACAGGAAATAAAAGATTTCATTAATGATTTTAGTCAACATTACATAAATAATATAATATTAACTAAAATAAAGGAAAATACATGGATAGAACTTGAAGCAAACAAGATACTAAAAATAATTAGATGAAGATGAAGAAGGTGATAGTCCAAGCTATCTACTAACTTTCCCAACGAACTTGATGATTTTAGTGGAAATCTTATCCATTTTCTTACTTATAGATCTTTTGAGTGTCTTTTGATTTTCCACTATAATTCTTTGGTTATTGAGAATGGTCTTATTGGATGGATTAGCGGGATTAGTATGATATTCAATACTCTCTAAGGAAGTTTCTTGATCTTCCTCTTCCTCCTCTTCAATTTTGCAATGACCCTCTCTTTTCTACCTTCATTTTGTAAGGATTTTTTTTTACAAAGTGATATATATATATATCATATATTAACAAACATCTTTCCCCAGGGTCATTTTTCTTTTTCCAATAAACAAACTTTATCCAGGATCAAAAGTTTTACTAATATAGATATATCAGTGCAACCACAAGGACATGCACACACATATGAAGATGCATGTGCCCCTCTTGTTAGATCAGGTTATGGCAAATAAGAGGTTATATTGATTGATTAAATTTAATCAATCCCCACATAGCTAAATTTCGTTTATGTAATAAAATTGTTTGTTCAAATAGGTAACAACATGATTTTTGTTCTTTGATAGCTTGCTGGACCCTCTATGAAATATGATCCATAGAACCCAGATAATTATGTTATGATTATCTGTAAAATTAATAGTAGAGTTTCTGTGCTTTGAAAATGATATAAGCTTCTATCATTTCTTATGTTTGCTTTCCTATAAATCTACCCTATATGTAAACTCATATCTGGGGTATTTTTAAATGAATTATCATATTCCAGAGGCTTTATTCCTTGATGCCATGATACTAAGCTAAATGAAATGCAATCCAGGTATAGACAATGGCATGAGGTAAATGGCAATTCTGAAAACATGCAGACTCCTAATTCTCTTACTACATGCCTTTATGTTCTGGATACATTTTTCACTAAGTAAGATTTTCTATGTTGATCTTCAAGACCCAACTGTTTCTACTTTTTCAATCCTTAAAATTATTCATAGACTTCAAGATTTGACTAATACATTTATAAAATGTGATTCTACTATTTGCTTACATCCTTACACAGTTTACTTACAAAATTAAAGATAAAACCTTTCAACCTTCCAGATAATGAAACTCAGATAATTTAAATTCCAGTCACAAGTTAAATTCTTAACAAAATATTTAACCAAATATCCAACATCACTCAGTACTTGCTACAATGGAAATTTCAAAATATCAATACATGCAGATTTCATCTTTTAAGCTCTTATCTATCTAATTCTAGCATGCTATAATCTTCTTCTCAATGCTTTGCTTCTACTCCTACCTAGAGGCTGATGTTCCTGAAAAAGCATTTGAAGCTGCCTCATTTTAAATAAGACACCCTAGATGCCATTAGCACACTAGGGTTAGACACATGTCTGGTTTGAGAAAATCCACTAAAGCAATTAATTAAGTTAAAATTGAATTAAGTACATATACATGAAGTTCTGCCCTTTGAAAACAAGTAATACTTGTGTGCATGTTCTGTGTCATTGTGCATGTGTACACTTTAACCTTTCTTTCCAGAGACTTTGTATAGATATGGCACATACACTCAGGCATTCAATATAAATCAAATAATCATTCCTACCAAACAGAAAATAACCAATATGAGTTAAATCATTCATTCTTTCCTCATATTTCATTTCTGGGAAAACTCTAGTTTATCATCATATCAAATATTCTCCCCTTGATATATTTATCTACCCTGGTCTCATCTGCAATTTTATGAATCAATGGACACACTGTAATGAACTAATTCACTCCATTACACAAAGATCTCAGGACTTGAACAAGCCATGTGTCAACTTGTATTACTCGAGAACACAAGTCATTCCTGCAGTAATCTTGACCCAATTTCCTAATCAAGTTCTTAGGTACTTTCTCTTTTTAGATTTTTCAGGGCAAACCCAATCAGTGAGTCACTTTACAAAAACAAGCATTCATCTCATAGCATTCCTCATCATTCTCATAAACAAACAGAGACAAACAAGCAATTTAAGTATTGGTACTTATTAAAACATGTTCTTGCAATTTTAAAGAGATATAGACAAATAACATTAATTTATGGCTCTATGGGAAGACTTTATTGCAAACATCTGTGCTTTAGTTAACTCAGATTGACCAAGCTTCCTAAATCACAAAATCTATTTGCTGGGTGGGTATTGTATATTTTCTTTGAATCAGGAGTGTCAGCACATAGGCAAGCCTATTACACTCCTAATTCCTTTTCATTTTAAGCCTCAGCATATATACATATGTATATTGCAGCCCATATGCTTATCAGTCCTTCTGGTTTGAGCCAAAACCAACATTACTTGCTTATATTCAACATTTTTATTTTCTGGGTATTTATTTATATTTCTATCCAATATCATATCAGAAAGAGATCTGGGTTTTTAAATTACTTATTCATGCATACTGATCATATTAAGAATATTCACAGAATAAAACAATCAGAACAACCATCAAGCATTAAAGCATTCTTAATTTCTAAAAAAAACAATCACATACCCTTTTGAGAAAAATTAATTTATAACAGGCTGCCTTCTTTAGGACTTAGTGCCTTAAGTTTTTGAGTGAGTTTTCTCACCTAGCTCTCTCCTTTGCTTTCTTAATTAATTGATAACTTCTGCTCTAGCCTCAAGCTCTCTTCCTTCACTTGCCTTATGTTTTTATATGGTGTTTTTTTTTCAAAGTTCTTTTTGAGAAGGAGAGGAGGCTGCTGCTTATAAATATACAGAGTTCTCCTTAGGGTTTTGGGTATTGGCTAAAGCCATTTTTGCCCACCAGAAAATCATGTTATCTGCATTTTATTTGAACCCAAGATTCTACCCTCCCCGGCTTAATTTGGTGAAGAGAAAAGTGGTTATCTACTTTGGTTATTTTCAGAAATCTTGCTTTTCCATACAATGCTTTTTCTCTTGTCTATTTGCATGCTAAATGTGTGATCTGATTTCCAGCAATATTATATACATATTTCTTTCTTTCTTAATTCAGCCCATACAAAATACATTTTTGTTTTCCTCCCATTTTCTATTTTTAGCCTTTACTTTATTATCTGGTGTTTTTCTTCTTATTTACCCACTAGAGAAAAACATATTTGTGTGTCTCTTATTACTAGTTTAAATTCTAATACTTAGTTAGTATACTTACATATATGTTTTACAGACAATAACTTATATCCATATATACTTCTATATTATTTTATTCGGATACACATATGCACATGTATACTTAATTACATTTTGTGTATTTCTGCATATAGCACATTTGAGGGTTTTCTTCCTTTATCAGTAAATATATATATATATATATATATATATACATATATACATTTTCCCATACATAGCATCATGTGCACATTCATAGTATCCAGGGATCTAGCTTTACTCATGTGTATTTTCCGTGCACAAATGCACATCATTTTATTACACCATATCAAGCTATCTCATCTTTCCCTTAAACATGGTTTTAAAAACTGTTTAAAAATTATTTTAAGCTTATTTATATATATTTTTTTCAAGATAAATTCCTAAAATCTTGGGTCATTACATACACCCCACCTTTTAGGAATTGTGTCCCATAATTTTCCAAGCTTAAATCAGAAAACAAGTACTCCTCAACCATTTAGATTTCTAGTTCTATGATAATAACTAAAAATACATGCATCCAAAAGAAAAGAAAATAAAAAAAAAATAGATTTACCTCTAATCTGAGAGTAGCTTAGGGTAGCTCATCCTAACCTTGTCCTCTAATTCCCATGTGCAATCACTGGGATCAAGACTCCACTGTACTTTCACAAGTTTCAGTGATTTATTTCTTAGTTTCTTCACATCCTTTGCTAAAATTCCTACTGGACCTTTTTCATATATCAAATTAGGATTTATTTGCACTTGGGTTGGGGTCTCCAGAATTTCTGCCTTGTCATGTACCCACCTTCTCAGTTGTGATATATGAAAAACATCATGTATGCGTTGCATGTTTTCTGGCAATTCCAACTTATATGCCAAGGGACCAATTCTTTCCAGAATTTTGTATGGTCCAATATATCTCGGGGTTAACTTGCCTTGTTTCCCTAATCTCAACACATTTTTCATAGGTGAGATTTTGATGAAAACAAAATTTCCCACTTCATATTCTACCTGCCTCCTTTTCTTGTCTGCAAATTTCTTTTGCCTATCTTGTGCTGCTGCCATTCTTCTCCTTATCAACTCAATTTTCTCCTTAGTTTCTTGTATGTATTCAGGCCCTAAAATAACCCTTTCTCCTGCTTCCACCCAACAAACAGGTGACAAACAAGGCTTACCATATAAGGCTTCAAATGGAGCCATTCCTATGGTGCTTTGATAGCTGTTGTTGTATGTAAATTCAACTAGATGAAGATGATCTTCCCAGTTGCTCCCAAAATCCAATACACATGCTCTCAACATGTCCTCCAAAACCTTGTTTACTACCTCAGTCTGCCCATCTGACTGAGGATGGTAGGCAGTACTTAAACATAGTTCACTTCCCATTGCTTCTTGAAAGCTTCTCCAGAATTTCGAAGTGAAGATGGTATCCCTATCACTCACAATGGTTTTGGGAATTCCATGCAATTTTTACCACTTCCTTCATAAAAATTTGAGCTAATTTTGGTGCTGTCCTTTCTGACTTGACTGGGATGAAGTGTGCTACTTTGGTTAGCCTATCAACTATCACCCATATACTTGTATTTCCTCTCTTAGATCTAGGTAACCCATCTATGAAATCCATAGATACATCTTCCCACTTCCACTGTGGTACACTAAGAGGCTGCATCAACCCTGATGGCCTTTGGGTTTCAGCCTTGACTTGTTGGCAAGTCATACATTTGGCAATGTATTTAGCTACATCAGATTTCATCCCCTTCCACCAGAAGTCTCTTTTCAAATTTTGGTACATTTTTGTGTTGCCTGGGTGTATGGAGTATTTACTTCTGTGATATTCATTCAATATCTCTTTCTTCAATTCGGTGTCCTCTGGCACACACATCCTATTTTGGTATCTTAGATAACCATTTCTATCAATATGGTAATTCATCACTTCCTCCCCTTTTGAGAGGAGAATTTTCTTCTCTAATAAGTTTGCATCCTGTCCTTGCATTTTTTCTACCTTCAGAATTAAATCTGGTTGAAGTGTCATTAAGCTTAACTTCCCTTTATTTTCTTGTGCACCATGTATCTGCTCATCAATGTGCACACAACCATTCTTCCCAATTTCTAACTCAGTTAGCAAAGACAAGTCCTTAAATTCTTCTATCATCATCATAGCCAATTTAGCATGCTGTCTACTTAGAGCATCTGCAACTTTGTTTGCTTTGCCTGGTGTATAGAGTATGTCAAAGTCATAGGCAGCTAAGAACTCCACCCATCTATGTTGCCTCATGTTCAAAACTTTTTGTGAAAATAAATATTTTAGAGACTTGTGGTCAGTGTAAAGTTCAAACTTAGTGCCTAACAAATAATGTCTCCAAAGTTTCAAAGCATAGATCACAGCTGCTAATTCAAGATCATGTGTGGCATACCTAACTTCATGGGGTTTAAGTTGTCTGGAGGCATATGCAATGACTTGGCCTTGTTGCATCAACACTGCACCCAAGCAAAATCCACTAGCATCAGTGTATACAACTAATTCTTCATTTCCATGAGGTACCTTTAAAATTGGAGCATTCACCAATGCCTCCTTCAACTGTTCAAAAGACTTTTCACATTTTTCTGACCAAACAAAAGCTTGGTTCTTTCTGGTTAGGTTAGTAAGTGGTGTAGAAATTTTTGAAAAATCTTTTATAAACCTCCTATAATACCCTGCCATCCCCATGAATGACCTCACTTCACTCACAGTGCTTGGCCTCTTCCTTGCTTGGATAGCCACTACTTTATTGGGGTTCATAGAAATTCCTTGGGCAGATATAACATGGCCAAGAAAATGCACTTCTTCTTTCCAAAATTCACATTTCGAGTATTTTGCCTTTAAGTATTTTTCCCTTAGTCTAGACAAAACCATGTGCAGATGACTTTCATGCTCCTCCATTGTTTTGGAATAAATTAAAATGTCATCTATAAAAATAAGCACAAACTTGTCTAAATAATCTCTAAAGGTTCTGTTCATTAAATCTACAAAGTATGATGGTGCATTGGTCAAGCCAAATGGAATAACCAAAAATTCATACAACCCATATCTAGTGTTAAAGGCAGTGTACTTGATGCTTGATTCTTCCACCTTCATTTGGTGAAAACCAGATGCTAAATCCAGCCTAGAGAATACTCTTGCTCCAGCCAATTGATCAAAAAGATCATCTATTCTTGGCAGTGGGTATTTATTTTTAATGGTTACTTTGTTTAATTCCCTATAATCTATGCAGAGTCTCAAAGTACCATCTTGTTTCTTAACAAACACCACTGGTGCCCCCCAGCAAGAATTACTGGGTCTTATAAAACCCTTATTTTCTAATTCCTCTAATTGTTTCTTTAATTCTTTTAGTTCATTTGGCCCCATTCTTGTTGGCTTTTTAATCACTGGGCTTGCTCCTGGGACTAAATGAATTTGGAATTCCACTGGCCTATGGTTTGGAACACCATTAACCTCCTCAAAAACATCCAAGTATTTATTGACTATGGGAATTTCCTCGATAATATGTTCACTGAAATCTTTTCCCAAATCAATCAAATGACACAATTTTCATCCCTTGGACACTTCACACAAAATTGTGGTCCTCTGGTTTCCATGGTTTTGCAATGATATGGTGGATGATTCTAAGTAAATTATGGCCTTGAATTGCCTTAACCAGTCTACTCCCAAAATAACACCTATATTTGGGTAATTTAAAACATATAAATTGGAAATAAAAGTATCTCCTCCTATGTTTAATCCCACATCCACACAGATCATGTTTAAAACACTAGAACTTCCCAGTGGACTTTGTATATGTAAAGGGGTTTCAACCAATATGCAACTTAATTTCAGCATTTTAACTAATTCATAGGAAATTAAGGAATGAGTTGCTCTAGTATCATATACTACTGCTATGGGTACATTACAAATAAATAGTGTACCTTCCACTTGACTGTGCTTCTCAGCATTGATCTCCACTGTTCTGGCTTTTTCTTTCAAGTTTGCTAATTTTCCTTGCTGCTTATTCTCAGGACAATTTCTTTTCATGTGCCCTTCTTTCCAACATAAATAACACTTGAAAGCTCCTCCTTTCAATTCTGGACATCTTGGTTTGATATGTCCTTCTTTTCCACATTGATGGCACACAATCTTCTTGGTTTCCTTAGCTTTAATATCCCCAGTACACTTAGTACTGGCCTCTTCTTTCTTCTTATCATAAGGATGATATCTCTCCTTACCCTTCTTACTGTTATTGTTCTTGAAATTTCTGAATTTTTCCCTTTCCTTGTCATGTTGCTCCAACCTCAAAGCTAAGTCTATCACATGGTCAAAGGTCCTGTCAGCATAGGGTAACATGGCTCTGCTAAGTCCTGGGTTCAAACCTTTTATGTACCTATCATTTTTGGATGCTTCATCTGCTACAAGCATTGCTCCATATGTGGAAAGCCCTTCAAACTTTTGAGTGTATTCTGTGACAGTCATAGTTCCTTGCCTAAGCCTAATAAATTCTTCTAGCAAGGTAGTCTTAGCTGATGCTGGTACAAACCTTGCTTCCAACATCTCTTTGAATTGATTCCAAGTGATTTCATTCTCATTTCTTCCTGCAATGATTACTTCCCACCAGCTTAAAGCTACTCCTTTTAGCTGTCTCGAAGCCACTTGCCTCTTTCTTTGATCATCAAGTTGCATGTCATTGAAAATTCTATCCAATGTTATCAACCATGCTTGAATTTCCATAATACTCTCTGTCCCTTCAAAGCTTTTAGCTCCTAAATGAGTATATGTCTTAAGTAATTTTGAGAGTTCTTCATAGGGATTTTCTTGCCTTTGTCCTGCCCCATCCCTAAATGCTCTCACCAAGTCTTGCAAATTGACCATTGGTGGTGCATTGGAAGATCCTGCTCCCTGATTTGGTGGTCTTCCTACCATAGTTTGCTAATAATAATTTACATAGCTGGTTAGTTTGATTGGTAATTTTTATTATTTCAGTGGTTTTATTTACACTGAAAACATTGTTATATATTTAGTCTCTTTAAATTTTTATTTCTATCAGAGAACTTGATATTTATTTTCTGCTATGTTTAATAACATAGCTCTGATACCAAATGCAATGACCCTCTCTTTTCTACCTTCATTTTGTAAGGATTTTTTTTACAAAGTGATATATATATATATATATCATATATTAACAAACATCTTTCCCCAGGGTCATTTTTCTTTTTCCAATAAACAAACTTTATCCAGGATCAAAAGTTTTACTAATATAGATATATCAGTGCAACCACAAGGACATGCACACACATATGAAGATGCATGTGCCCCTCTTGTTAGATCAGGTTATGGCAAATAAGAGGTTATATTGATTGATTAAATTTAATCAATCCCCACATAGCTAAATTTCGTTTATGTAATAAAATTGTTTGTTCAAATAGGTAACAACATGATTTTTGTTCTTTGATAGCTTGCTGGACCCTCTATGAAATATGATCCATAGAACCCAGATAATTATGTTATGATTATCTGTAAAATTAATAGTAGAGTTTCTGTGCTTTGAAAATGATATAAGCTTCTATCATTTCTTATGTTTGCTTTCCTATAAATCTACCCTATATGCAAACTCATATCTGGGGTATTTTTAAATGAATTATCATATTCCAGAGGCTTGATTCCTTGATGCCATGATACTAAGCTAAATGAAATGCAATCCAGGTATAGACAATGGCATGAGGTAAATGGCAATTCTGAAAACATGCAGACTCCTAATTCTCTTACTACATGCCTTTATGTTCTGGATACATTTTTCACTAAGTAAGATTTTCTATGTTGATCTTCAAGACCCAACTGTTTCTACTTTTTCAATCCTTAAAATTATTCATAGACTTCAAGATTTGACTAATACATTTATAAAATGTGATTCTACTATTTGCTTACATCCTTACACAGTTTACTTACAAAATTAAAGATAAAACCTTTCAACCTTCCAGATAATGAAACTCGGATAATTTAAATTCCAGTCACAAGTTAAATTCTTAACAAAATATTTAACCAAATATCCAACATCACTCAGTACTTGCTACAATGGAAATTTCAAAATATCAATACATGTAGATTTCATCTTTTAAGCTCTTATTTATCTAATTCTAGCATGCTATAATCTTCTTCTCAATGCTTTGCTTCTACTCCTACCTAGAGGCTGCTATTCCTGAAAAAGCATTTGAAGCTGCCTCATTTTAAATGAGACACCCCAGATGCCATTAGCACACTAGGGCCAGACACATGTCTGGTATGAGAAAATCCACTAAAGCAATTAATTAATTAAGTTAAAATTGAATTAAGTACATATACATGAAGTTCTGCCCTTTGAAAACAAGTAATACTTGTGTGCATGTTCTGTGTCATTGTGCATGTGTACACTTTAACCTTTCTTTCCAGAGACTTTGTATAGATATGGCACATACACTCAGGCATTCAATATAAATCAAATAATCATTCCTACCAAACAGAAAATAACCAATATGAGTTAAATCATTCATTCTTTCCTCTTATTTCATTTCTGGGAAAACTCTAGTTTATCATCATATCAAATATTCTCCCCTTGATATATTTATCTACTCTGGTCTCATCTGCAATTTTATGAATCAATGGACACACTGTAATGAACTAATTCACTCCATTACACAAAGATCTCAGGACTTGAACAAGCCATGTGTCAACTTGTATTACTCAAGAACACAAGTCATTCCTGCAGTAATCTTGACCCCATTTCCTAATCAAGTTCTTAGGTACTTTCTCTTTTTAGATTTTTCAGGGCAAACCCAATCAGTGAGTCACTTTACAAAAACAAGCATTCATCTCATAGCATTCCTCATCATTCTCATAAACAAACAGAGACAACCAAGCAATTTAAGTATTGGTACTTATTAAAACATGTTCTTGCAATTTTAAAGAGATATAGACAACTAACATTGGTTTATGGCTCTATGGGAAGACTTTATTGCAAACATCTGTGCTTTAGTTAACTCAGATTGACCAAGCTTCCTAAATCGCAAAATCTATTTGCTGGGTGGGTATTGTATATTTTCTTTGAATCAGGAGTGTCAGCACATAGGCAAGCCTATTGCACTCCTAATTCCTTTTCATTTTAAGCCTCAGCACATATACATATGTATATTGCAGCCCATATGCTTATCAGTCCTTCTGGTTTGAGCCAAAACCAACATTACTTGCTTATATTCAACATTTTTATTTTCTGGGTATTTATTTATATTTCTATCCAATATCATATCAGAAAGAGATCTGGGTTTTTAAATTACTTATTCATGCATACTGATCATATTAAGAATATTCACAGAATAAAACAATCAGAACAACCATCAAGCATTAAAGCATTCTTAATTTCTAAAAAAAAACAATCACATACCCTTTTGAGAAAAATTAATTTATAACAGGCTGCCTTCTTTAGGACTTAGTGCCTTAAGTTTTTGAGTGAGTTTTCTCACCTAGCTCTCTCCTTTGCTTTCTTAATTAATTGATAACTTCTGCTCTAGCCTCAAGCTCTCTTCCTTCACTTGCCTTATGTTTTTATATGGTGTTTTTTTTTCAAAGTTCTTTTTGAGAAGGAGAGGAGGCTGCTGCTTATAAATATACAGAGTTCTCCTTAGGGTTTTGGGTATTGGCTAAAGCCATTTTTGCCCACCAGAAAATCATGTTATCTGCATTTTATTTGAACCCAAGATTCTACCCTCCCCGGCTTAATTTGGTGAAGAGAAAAGTGGTTATCTACTTTGGTTATTTTCAGAAATCTTGCTTTTCCATACAATGCTTTTTCTCT
Source organism: Allium fistulosum (assembly GCA_030737815.1). Taxonomy (NCBI): domain Eukaryota; kingdom Viridiplantae; phylum Streptophyta; class Magnoliopsida; order Asparagales; family Amaryllidaceae; genus Allium; species Allium fistulosum. The sequence goes on from JASFAW010000015.1 coordinate 9,664,005, forward strand.
TGTCTATTTGCATGCTAAATGTGTGATCTGATTTCCAGCAATATTATATACATATTTCTTTCTTTCTTAATTCAGCCCATACAAAATACATTTTTGTTTTCCTCCCATTTTCTATTTTTAGCCTTCACTTTATTATCTGGTGTTTTTCTTCTTATTTACCCACCAGAGAAAAACATATTTGTGTGTCTCTTATTACTAGTTTAAATTCTAATACTTAGTTAGTATACTTACATATATGTTTTACAGACAATAACTTATATCCATATATACTTCTATATTATTTTATTCTGATACACATATGCACATGTATACTTAATTACATTTTGTGTATTTCTGCATATAGCACATTTGAGGGTTTTCTTCCTTTATCAGTAAATATATATATATATATATATATATATATATACATATATACATTTTCCCATACATAGCATCATGTGCACATTCATAGTATCCAGGGATCTAGCTTTACTCATGTGTATTTTCCGTGCACAAATGCACATCATTTTATTACACCATATCAAGCTATCTCATCTTTCCCTTAAACATGGTTTTAAAAACTGTTTAAAAATTATTTTAAGCTTATTTATATATATTTTTTTTCAAGATAAATTCCTAAAATCTTGGGTCATTACAAATTTCCATTCCTTCCTCTTCTTCTTCTTCTTCCTCCATTTCTTCCATCTCTTCGTGAGCAAGCCTTTCTTCCTTTTCCATAAGTGTTTCATATGGTTGAAACACTAATGAAATTTGCATAAGGAAAATGTTTCCATAGTTGAACACTTTTCTATTTATAAATTCTTCCATTTTGAAATCAACTCCAAAGTAATTAAAAATCCGAGTGAGATAAATTCCATGATATAATGTGTTTTCACCCATAGTAAAATTCTTGGGCCTTAGTTCATCCAAAATAACTTGAGCCCAATTGATATCATAATTTCCAAAAATTGCAAAAAGAGCTTTACAAACTTTCAAAGTTGGTTTGTTGTAGTTTCCCGACCTTGGTATAAGGGTGTGTTGAATAAGAAGGTTAACAATTCTTGCTTTTGGATGAAAATAACGATTTTTGAATTCAAAATTGTCATCCCCTTCAAAGATGTGATGAAATGTCTCTCGATCATTTTCATTTGTTTGAAATTCCGAGAGATTCATTCCGGTATACTTGCATCCCAAAATATTTCCTAAAATTTCACAATCCAAAACTATTTGTGTTCCTTTAACACTACTCCAAATTTGTCCATCTTGCCCATCATAAAAACCATAATTTAAATTTTCATAAAACATCTTAATAAGATTTGGATAACATACAAAATCATTTTGTTTGTTATCTACTACACTAAGAATAGAACATTGTTGAAAAATATTTTCAATCTCATAAGAAGGAAAATCTTTAAAAATAGCAAATTTCCCCGTATGAATTTTACCAAAGTTTACATAGTTGATGTAAGCTTTAATAGCTTCTGGGTCATTAACGAGAAAGTTTTTGATAGATTTTGGAAGTCTAATGGTGTTAGGAGTGCTTGAAGAGGCCATTGAAGAAGTTTGAGAGGAGTTGAAGATAATGAAGATAAATTTGAAATTTGAAATAAAAGTGAAAAGTGATGATAAAGAGAGTGAATTAAATAGAGATTCTATAGACATATTCTCTTGTCAAGAGGCATCTTTCCAGAGCATTGAAGTTGGTGAAAAGGTGGAGGGAAATTCAAAAGTTTGAATTCAAATTTTGAAATCAAATTTCTGAGGGGCATGACGACATGGGGTATCCAGGTATGTCGACATGTGCCTATTGAATCAAAGGACAAGTGTTTATTCCTAATTTCTAACAAATGTATATATTATATCCTATATTCTACTTATATAGTTCCTGTGATAACATTAAATATAATAATACTTAAATATTAATAATTTAATATTTAAAATATTATTAAAATAATATTATTTTTGAATTTAAAATTCAAATTTCAAGGGATAAATTTGAATTTAAAATTCAGGGAATTTTAAAAAATCAAGCAAACAAACAAGCATCCATTCAAACAAGAAAAATTAAAAATAATGTAAATGCGTACCTATTTTTAGATCCATACTCCCATCGTCGTCTGATTCATGAATAGCAGTGAAACACAGATTTGAATTATCCGTCTTCTTTTCATCGTCACTGGATGATGAGTCTGAGTCATCAAGAGTTGCTGTCTATGCTTTCTTTCTTTTCCTTGACGAATCATTGTTTGGAGGGAACAACTGTTTATCTGGATACAGACAATCTTTCCTATGATGCCCGACTTTATTGCGATTGTAGCATCTATCATTGTTGACATTCTCCGTATTATTTCTGGAATTCCTTTGATCATTTCTTTTGTAATTATTCATTTTTCTATATTTTAGGAATTTCCAGAAGTTTCTTGTCATGAAAGCAATCTCCTCATCACTGTCTGGTTCTGAATCTTCAGTTGTTGTATTGAATGCTAATGACTTCTTTTTTGTAGCCTTGTTTTCTCTTCTTCCTTGCAGTTGAACTTCATAAGACATCAGATTCCCAATCAATTCTTCTATTTTCATTAGACCGATATCATTTGCTTCTTCAATTGCAAGTGTCTTTTGATCCCATTCTGGAGTGAGTGAGATTTTGAATTTTTCTGACTTAGTCTTCCTCCGAGAAGCTTTTTCCCAGTGCAATTAGTGAATGAACAATATCTTGAAATCGACAATACATGTCGGAAATGGACTCATTTGCATGCATTTTAAACAATTGAAACTGATTAGTTAATATGGAAATTTTAGTCTGTTTAACTTTGCTTGTTCCTTCATGAGTAACTTGCAAAGTCTTCCAGATTTCAAATGCAGACTTACAAACAGACACTCTATTAAACTCATTCCTATCTATTGAACAAAATATTATATTCATGGCCTTTGAGTTATTTTGTGCAACACCCTTTTGCTCAGTAGTCCACTGGGAAAAATCGGTAGTTGGTTCAACATACTCGGTTTGTGTGATATTCCAAGTGTCTAATCCTACTGATTGTAAATAAATTTTCATTCTACAAGCCTAATATGCATAATAACTGCCATTGAAAAATGGCGGTCTGACAGTTGACTGACCTTCTACTAATGAACTAGTGTTAGTGTAAACTAAACTAGTGCCAGAGTTGACATTACCAGTGTTGGTAGCCATTAAAACAATTTTCAAGTTTTAGATTATGAAAACTATGAAAACCTTGCTCTGATACTAATTGAAAGGGAGTGCGGATTAAGGATCTTAAGGCTAATTTAACACTAGAGGGAGGGTGGATAGTGTTTAATGGATTCTAAGACTTATATGGACTAAATTAAAATTATGACACAAACAAATGCAGAACTTAATCATAGGAAAATCACAGAATCAAACACAGATGTAGTAAGTAAATAAAAAGCAGTAAAAGGAAAGAACACACCGGATTTTATACTGGTTCCGAGTTACCCTACGTCTAGTCCTGCACCAAGGAAAACACCTCGTACCGATTTTTATTATACCAATGTCGAGATTACAATCCTCAATTTCTAAAGGCCTTGAGGTACCCTCCTGTCTTCGTGTCCAGGGCAAACTCTCTTGATTTACGGGACACAAGATCACCCAATTGATTTCCACGCACAACCACACCTTATAAAGAGACTCGATAAACTTTTGATTACAAATTGATCCTATAACTCTGAATAGCACTTTGATCTTCGAGAGAGGGCAGAGAATCAAACAAGAATGAGATTCTAATTTGATTCACTTGAGAATTTGGCAGAATTTCGGCACGATCTTAAAAATATGAAAATTTTAGAATATGGATTTGTGGAGAAGAAAGAGTGAAGAAAATAGTTAGTTAAAAAATTCGTTTGTGAAGATTATTTATAGACCAGTAACAGTCATAACCATTCGTGAAGAGATTTAAACGAATAGACACTTCTTTTGAAAATTGAAACTTTTGAATTTAACGGCCACCATGTCGACATGGGGTATCCCATGATGTCGACATCCCTTAGTTAAAAATAATGTAAAATTTGTTTTGAAAATGGTATTGAAAGGAAAACAAGATGAAATGATTCTGGAGTAAAATAAACTAATTTTCCTATGTTTTAAAATAAAGAAGAGTAGAAAAATATATTTTTAGAATGTATATATAAATTTGATTTTAAATCTCAAGTATATATATTATAAAAGAATATTTAAAAATCAGAAGATAGTTTTAAAAAGAAAAGAAGTTTAAAACAAGAGTTTATTTAAAAACAAAAACAAAGAATATTTTAAGGCTAAAACATCTTTTTGAAAATCATTTGAAAAGATAATTTTTAAGGCTAAAACATTTTGAAAAGCAGTTTTGAAAATCATTTTGAAGTAGTTTTGCAAGCTTCTTCCTGCAGAATATCTCATCACATCAGGACTCGAGAACTTGTACAAAACCAGGATGTTCGTGGGTTTGTAAGCCACTTGTCGTAGGTTTGTAAGCTACTTGTCATGGGTTTGTAAGCCACTAAGAAGATAGAAATGGGTTCCATCCCAAATGAAATTTGGAATGAAGATTTCCGTGCTATTATGAAGTTTTAACAAAAACTAGACACTTATCTTGAAATCTTGATCTTGATACTCTAGAGTCTTCAATCTTGATATCTCCATTCTGAATCTTGAGTCTTGAGTCTTTATACTGATCAGTCTTCAGTAATCAATACATGCATATATATATATATATATATATATATATATATATATATATATATATATATATCTTGCATTGTTCCTGCATATACATATCTATCTAGACAATAGTGTTGGTATATATTTTATAATAAGATAAGTTAAAAAGGTTGTTGTCATCAAAACCAACATCTCAGTTCCTAACAAGAGCAACCCCACAAAGTTTGGCCCCACTCGCACTTTAGGTTTAGTCATTAGACAAAGGATATCAACGCTCAAATGAGCAACAAATCGCCTTAAATTGACGATACGCAAAGAAGAAAGCTGAATCAATAGCTAATAAATCACCTATCCGGAATATTCAAAATGATCGTAAATGGAAATTAAATCTAATATTCTTATCACTACTTGTCAATTTCAAACTTGTACTATTTCTTGGTTGAAAATGAAGTCGGGCAAGTGAAGGTAGTTTTACCTCTAGGCATTGCCTTGACGACATTTTTAACTTTCGAAATAGGGATGAGTTTCCATACTTCAATGTTTAGTGCTAAGAGCGTGATTAAATCTTTTCCATAAAGTGATACCGGATTACGAAAAATTAAATTCCTTATCCTTTCCATAACCGAATCAAACTTTTTTAATTTTAAAACCGAAGTTGTGCTGGGATTTCACATTACTCATACTAACTTTAAACAACATTATCAAAAATGATTAATTAGCTTTGAACATGATTATTTTCTTCGATATAGTTATTTAAAATGATTAATCAACTTAAACCAATGATTAATTACTTCAAACATCTTTATTTAAAAATAATTAATTAGCTTTAACCATGATTCATTACTTCAAACATCATTATTTAAAATGATTAATTAACTTTAATCATTGTTATTGAAGTGATTAATTAACTTTAATCATCGTTATTGAAGTGATTAATTAACGTTAAAACATCATTATTAAAATGATTAATTAACCTTAAAGTATCATTATTACAACGATTAATTAACCTTAAAACATCATTATTAAAATGATTAATTAATTTTAAAACATCATTATTAAAATGATTAACTAACTTTCATACATCATTATTTAAATAATTAAATAACCTTAAACATCATTAGTTAAAATGATTAATTAATTTTAAATATCATTATTAAAATAATTAATTAATTTTAAACACTTTGTTATGAGAATAATTAATTAACTTCATACAAACCCAAGCACAAGATTTAACCAAAAGGTTTCCAAAAGAGGTGGTAATTTTCAAAGTCCCGATATAGCGATAGTCGCTATACGGACACTTCCATAAACACTTTCATATTTCACTTATTCTTCCAAGCATCACATAACATAAGTATAAGCACAAATACAAAGGCAAGTAACAACTATACAACATGTAGAGAGCATCACTTATATTATTCACTTAACCTTTTTCTGACTAATTTCAAGTCACTTACAAAATACCAAGATGTCGTCTTTTTCAAGCGGAAACCAAGCCAACCATCCTCACTTTACAATACATATAAACAAGTAACTAGCAACCACTATTATAAACAATAACAAAGCTAATAACTTTAATTTAAAAAGGTGAGATTTTACTCACCTAAACGACACGAACTTCAACCGAACTCTCAACCAACACTAGAACTTGGATTCTACTTGCACAAGATGGAACTTTAAAGACCTAAAGGGGCCTAGATGGTTCGGCCAAGATGTAGGTGGGCTCGGCCATGGTTGGTTTGGGGAGATATGGGTCTTATTTTGGTTAGTTAGCAGGTGTAGAAGAGAAATAAATGAACTATAGTGATTTTGTTTAAGGAAGAAGTGAAAATGAATGGATTTTTAGATTTGAAAACTTAGAAAGCCATTAAAAAGTTTTTAAAAGCTTAAGGAAGGTGATGGAGTTTTTGAAAAGTAAGAAATGAAATGAAAAATTGAGAAGGAAAAATAAGAGATTTTTTTATAAAAAGTGGAATATGTGAATTAGTAAAATGTCGTTCCTACTCTTCACTCATTTTGCTCCATATCATCACCGCCCTCCTCCTTTTTCAAATCCACATGCAAGCTTTGAAACCCCCCCTTTTGTCCATCATGTTTAACACTTCCTTGTACTAATGATGTGATGAAATGTGACATTACTTCTTACTTTATTTTTGTTTAATTTAAACTTTTGAATGAAAAGTCACATCTCGCTCCTTTTTAATTAAGTATATACATATATACCATATATAATTTAACCATACACATGTTATTTAGTATATGTATGTATACATGTATACTAGAGTGTTCACAACGTTTCCAACAACTTTAAGATGACGAAATGTCGAAAATTCGGAAAACGATTTCCGATCACATTTTCGATTTTACTTCGAACTGATTATTTTTGTAAACAAATTTTGCAAACTATTTCTTTATCTCTGGTTATTATTTGAAAGAGGTTTATTTGAGTTATAAAATCCATTAACTAATTATTTAAAAATATGTAGAATATTTATATTCAAAGTGATTAAATTATGGGTCATTACACTCTCCTTCCTTAAAAGAATTTTACCCCGAAATTAGTACACAAAGAATTAACTCAAAACAACTAAAAAGGGCATATATTATATCATGAAACCAATACAAAGGATACACACTAAGCAACTGCATCACAACTAGTACATACATAACCATGAAATCAAGTAATAACTAGCCTAGCATCCCTCATACCATTCTCTGTCTCCTAAGTACAATCCATAGGATCTTCACTCCACTAAACCTTAACAAGATTCATATCCTTTGTCCTTAATCACTTTATATCTCAAGCGATGATACGAATAGGCTACCTAAGAATGGTTAGGTTAGGATGAACTTCCAAATCAACTTGTTGCACCGGTTCCACTATCGTCGAAGGGTCATTTACATATTTACGTAAATAGGATACATGAAATACATTGTGCACATCCTATTTGGCAACTTCACTCTATATGCAAGTCTACAATCCAGTCCAGAATGGGAAAAGGGCCAATGTATCGAGGGGCTAGCTTCTCTGATTTTCCAAACCTCACAACACTTCTTAATGGTGAAACTTTCACAAACACTGAATCTCCAAATGAGAACTCAAGATCTCTTCGCCTTCGATCTGCATAGCACTTTTGTCGATCTTATGCCTCATTCATCTTCCTTCTAATATCAGCTACTTTCTCACTGGCTTCTAAGATCGTGTCGAGCCCAAGGATAATTCTATCACCTGACTCAATCCAATATGAAGGAGAACGGCATGGACGACCATATAGAGCTTCGAAAAGGACTATGTCGATACTTTCCTAATAGCTGTTGTTGTAAGTGAATTCGACTAAGGGTAATTGTCTCCCCAAAAACCTCTGAAGTTGAGAATGCATGCTCATAACAAATCTTTCAAGATCGGTTCACTCTCTCTGTCTGCCCATCTATCTGGGATGATAAGTTGTACTCAAACTCAGCTCAATCCGTAAGGTAGTTTGTAGTCCCTTCTAGAACCTGCTAGTGAATATTAGGTCTCGGTCGCTTACAGTACTACAAGGAATACCTTGAGGCCTCACAATATCCTTCTTATACAAACTTTCCAGACTTCCAGCAGTCCTGGTCGGCTTAGCAAGAATGAAATGAGCATCTTTGGTCAGCCGGTCGACTATAACCTAAATACCTTCGTTCTCTCATCTGGACCTAGGAAGTCCATCAATAAAGTCCATAGAGGTCTGCTCCCACTTCCACTTCGGGATCTCAAGTGGCTGAAGCAATCCAGCTAACTTATGTTAGTCACTCTTAATCTATTGGCAGCTTGCACACTGACTTACAAAAATCAAAACATCTCGAGTCATCCCCTTCCAACAAATTACCTCTTCATATATTTGAATATCTTGTTCACTCTTGGATGGAAAGGTAACTTTGAACAGTGACTTTCAACTAACACTTCTCTTCTAATCCCATTAATATTCGGAATACAGATACGCCTGTTCATTTTCAATACGCACTAGGGATCAATCTCAAAATTAGAAACAATACCTTCTTGAACATCTTTCTTGAGTTGATCCAAAATAGGGTTTTCTTCTTGACTAGCCACAATCCTATCCATCAATAATGGCTTGATTTCTAAGTTAGCAACCATCGCTTCATTTCTACTTATTGCATCCGAAATAGCATTTACTTTCCCAGAGGTATAAAAAATCTCCAAATCATAAGAAGTGAGAAACTCTAGCCAATTCTACTGCCTTAAATTCAATTCTATCCGGGTAATGAGATATTTGAAGGATTTTTGGTCTATGTATAACTCTAATGATTCACCCAGAAGATAATGCCTCCACATCTTAAGTGCGAAGACAATAACCAAAAGCTCCAAATCGTGTGTAGCATAATTTTTCTCACGTGGATTCAGCTGTCGGCTCGCATAGGCAATAACATTCCCACATCAGAACTGCTCCCAAACTAGTACCACAAACATTCGTATGCATGGTTAAACCTTCGCTCCTATTAGGAATGGTTAAAACAAGAGCGCTAGTCAACTTTTCCTTTAATTCATTCAATGCTTGATCACACTTAGGGATCCACACGGACTTAACGTCTTTATTTTTTAAATTTGTTAGATTAGAAGCAATCTTCGAGAGATCTTTGATGAACCTTCGGTAAAAACTAGCCAATCCCAAGAAACGTCTAACTTCCGTTGCATTTTTGAGCTTCTTCCAATCTTGAACTGCAACAACTTAACAACTTTAGCCGAATCAATAGATATGCATTCTCCCGAAACAACATGCCCTAGAAACCAAATTTTAGATTTCCAAATATGGCACTTAGCAAACTTTGCTTTCAACACATGGCTCCTTAAGGTATTGAGTACGACTCGGAGATGGTACTTGTGCTCTTCCTCTATTTTTGAATAAACAAGAATGTCATCAATAAAAACGAGAACAAATTAACTAAGAACATCCCGAAATACTCAATTCATTAAGTCCACAAAATAAGCGGGTGCATTAGTCAGCCCAAATGGCATAACTATCCACTCATACAAATTATTTTGAGTCCTAAAAGTTGTTAAGGGCATACTCTCCTCTGCTACCCTTAATTGGTGAAACAGGTGGAAAGATCCAAATGGAAATATATCCGAGCGCCATGGAGCTGATCAAACATGTCATCTATCATTGGTAAAGGGTATTTATTCTTGATGGTCCTTTTATTCAACACTTGGCAATCTACACATAACCTTAAAGAACCATCCGCCTTTGTAACAAAGACGACTGGCGATTCCCAACTAGATGAACTATGTCTTAGCAATCCCTTCTGCAACAAGTCGAATGTCCAGCTTTCCAACTCCCACTTCTCTTTTGGAGCCAACCTTTGAGGGGTTGTACAATAGTTCTGGTTCTTGGAATCAAATCAATATGGAACTCCACTTCATGGTGAGGAGGCCAACCTTTCACTTCTTCAAAAATATCCATGAAACCCCAAACAACCGGTATACCTCTTATTTCCACCTTAGCTAATTCAAGCGAATACTGAAAACTGCTCATTAACTCATTAGGCATTTTATAACATATATCTACACCAATATCTCCAGCATTACTAACCCTAACAATCCTTCCATCACAATCCAAGATCGCTTTAAACTTAGAAAGCTAATCCATTCCCAGCAATACTCGAAAACCCATGAACCCAAGAACAACCAAATCAGAAAGAAATAGAGGATTTCGATAAGAAATAGGCACTTTTGAACAAAAGGTGTTAAGCTTGGTTGAACCCCCAATAGGGTTTGACACACAAAGAGGATTACTCACAAGGATGGGTTTAAGGTTAAGTTTATTAACGAGATCAACTGACATAAAACTATCGGAATCACATGTGTCGAATAACACTCTAATAGAAATATCATAGATGGATAATGTACCATGCAACACCTGCTTTACCTTCTGTCCTTAAGAAGTTGATGGTATCTACGCTATAGCAGAAGCCTATCCTTGCGACCCCTTCTTTGAGAAAGGGCACTCATTCTTCATATTCCCTGTTTGTGATAATTATAGCAGGTAGTAGTCAGGTAATTAGGTGTAAAGTGATCTATTTTGCTGCATTTGAAACAAGTAATATTAGCCAAGTTGAGCGGCTTCTTCTATGCTGGATCCCCACCTTCGTTTTTCTTACTTGCCCACTGCTTCTTCCTATAACACCCCGAGATTTTCTTGAAAACAAATAAGGAAATATAATTAAAGGTAAGAATGTTTGTAAAAGGAGAATTTTTACAAACATCCGAATTTGACAACGCGACTTGCACCATTGTGTCTATAGCAATTTTATGCACAACTTTCATATATAACTTGTCGAAATTCAAGGTAAAACGAAAATATAATAATGGTTTGAATAAATAAGAAATTAAAAAAATATATAAAAATGATTAAAGGTCAGGTCCACATTGGGCCCAGGTCGACCATAGGCGATCGACCTGACCCTGTGTCGATCGTAGGGTTACGACTTGGAGTCGGTTCGTATCGTTCATGCGAGATTGTTGCATGGTGGCCATATATTCGGACGACGAACGAGATGATTTTTGATTGGGATCTGACGATAGTGAGTTGAGGTGTTCCTCTACAAATTAATAGCTAGGGTTAACCTAAAACCTAATTCTCTCCATTACAGCGAAGCTCTGCCAAAATAAAACCCCAAACCCTAATTTCCCAAATTAATTTATAAACCTCAATTCTATTCTAAATTACAACCTAAATTAAAATAAAAGGTGATCTAGTAATTGGAGGAGAGGCCTAAGCGAACTTAGGGGAGAAAGCTTGCGGTGTCAGAGGCAAACCTAAAGCTTAGGATAGAGTTGAGTGGGCACAGATTTGACAAGTTAATTAAATTAATTGATTTTAATTTCTATCCTACGTTATTTGACTGTTAATTCTGAGATTAATCCGTTAAATTATTAAATTGGGAATTTGGAATAATTGATCATTTTATCCAATTATAATTGACATATGTAAGTTGTAAAACCAAAAATCATACGTAAAAGTTGGATTTGACACCTATAATTTTCTAATTGGAATAATGTAATTGCTGAAAAAAATGTAATAAAAGTAAAACAAATAGATTAGCCCAATTGAAATAAAAATTAAATGGATTAAGATAGATAATCGAACAAAACAGATTAATTTGCTTTAAACAAGTAAATTGAAAGATGTATGGACTGTAGGCAATCGACCTAAGACTAGCGTAGTTCGACTATCCTAAGTCACTTTAGACTTAGTAAACTATTTGGGGCCTTGATCCGATAGTTGTATGAACCTTGTTGTTCTCTAGATTGCTTGATTGGCGTAGACACATCTAAGTGTTCTTATTTGAGGTGACGGACTTAGTTCACGTTTCTTTATCATAGAGTGGGATGCGGATTATTGTTGAGACGTGTAACTTATGTTGTAAAAGGTGTGCACAGGTGTTGGGATCTGATTACCGGTCGTTAGTCGAGGTGTTGGGATCAGATTACTAGTCGTTAGTCGGGGTGTTGGGATCGGAGCCGATTATGGACATTCCCATGGGCCCGTATGAGCGTAGAAGTTGAAAGCAAGGTAGTGCTCGATACCAATAGGAGTTAGGCGCAGTAACTCTCAAGGGTTCATAAGAGGTATTTTGCCGCTAGGATCGATGGGTTAGGCACAGGTGCATACGATGAGTCACTATGCGAGTTTACATGCGTGTCTTCCTCTCCAGGCCTAATGTGAGTTTTAGTGGGATAGCAGTTACCCAAAACTAGATGATCGTTCAGTGAGGTATGATCTATTGTTATTCCCATGATGTTAAGATGTTGACCTTTGACATGTGACCTTAGCTGCATGGACACCATACACGCACTTTATATCACCTAGAGTGGACTTGGAGTCAGTTGTATTTAATTTCCGTGTTAGTCTTGTCTCCTTTACCAGACATATGTCTGACCCGCTACATTTTTCCCCCACCACTGGTGGACAGAGCAGTCATTGATATATCCACTGCAGCCTTTGGATTATCGTGCTTAGAGTCCAGTTCTATTTTATCCTTTATCATGTATTCCTATCAGTATATTTTCTCTTTCAATACTTTTCTTATGAGAGATTATTTTTATGATACTCTAATGTTGACATGTGCTGATGGTTTTCTGAGACTATGATATTATAATATTTTGAGATCTGGATATTTTGATGCTTTGAGAATTTTGTTACTGTTTTTTGATATTATCCATATATCTATTATTATGTGTCCACTGTGATGCCATTTATATTAGATAGATTATTTCTTCTTTGATAACTTAGTCTCTATGATACTACTTTTACCCTAAACCGATGATCCGTGTTTTTTGATATGGCTGTGTTTGGCATGTCAAGGGATTAGGGTTGTCACATATGGTATTAGAGCCTAGGTTCAATATTCCTAGAGATAGAAGCGTATTTGACCCATATGGATATATATATTTATATATCTATGTATGTAGGTATGTATTTTTTTTAAAATTCATCAAGAATCCCTCAAATTCATGCTTATGCTTATTACAATTTCTACCTATGTTGTCCTTTATCTGGAATCTTATTTGAGCTATCTATGGAAGTATCTAATTGAATCCTTACTATTCATAGATAGAGATGGATGATCTCGCAAGATCTGGCTCTACCGACATCCCTGATATTGAACATGCCTATTTGGTTCCACCGTTACTTATAGGCTAGGGGACTGGTTGAGCATCCGACTAGAGAGCCTGCGGAGGTGGTAGCTGGAGGGGTCCCTGTCCACTTACCTGTCGCTTATGACTTTGCTAAGCTATGCATGGACTTTTCCATCTTAGGTGTCAAGTCGTTCTTAGGCACTAAGACTTTTGTCGATGCTAGAGCTTGGATCCGCAGCTATGAGCGGATATTTGGACTTATGGGTTTAGCAGATGAGGTTAGTAGGCAGCTTGCTACATGGCAACTGTAGATGGAGGCTCTTAGTTGGTGAGAGGTTGTTAAGGCGGAGACTGATGGTATTATAGTGACTTGGAAGGAGTTTAGGCGGAGGTTTGAGATGAAGCTGTGCAGTTAAAGCGCTCGGTAGATTCAATGCGGTGGAGGTGCAAAAAGTCATAGCGGGGATACAATGAGGATATAGCAAGATATAGCGGATGACTCTAAAATAGCATATAAAACTTGTACTTAATGTTTTTACAAATATATAAATGGTAGTTAAATGAAAAATTAACATTCAATTGAATTATAATTAATACATAAATAATTTTAAATAAAAATATGTGCGAATATACTGTAAATAAACGTAAAATTGTTATATAACATAATTGAATTTAGTAGAATATTAGAGTATTTTCATTTCTGAAAATATATTAAATATTCAATTAAATAAATTGATTTCATAATTTTTATAATGTATAAATTTCATTTTTAATTCATTGTTTTTAAAGAAGATATAGTGGAAATAGCAAAATATAGCGGGAATAATGGGATACAACGGAAATAGAGGGGCTTAAAGCGGAAAGGCTATATTTTGGGCTATATTGAAAAATCGTAGCGGTAGAAATCCACTACGAGATATAGCAGGGTTATAGCGGAGTAATAGCGGGGCATTAACTGCACAGAGATGAAGTTCTTCTCGCAGGCTAAGGAGGGAGTTACCTTAGAGAAGTTTATAAATCTAAAGCATGGTGATTTGTTAGTTAAAGAATATGTTAATCATTTTAATGAACTTGCGAGGTTTGGGATGGATTTGATCAATACCCTGCACAAGAAGGCACTCGTTTGATAAGGGTTTGAATCAACCATTACAGGACATAGCAACGAGCTATATTCCTATGGGAGCTACTTATGAGATTCTGGTTGAGATGGCGTTGCTTACTTATATTGCTAAGAAAGCGGAAGAAGCTCCAAAGGCTGAAGTGAAGAACTTTCCAAATGGGAAGAAGAAGGGTGGACCTCCACCTAAAGGGAAGATTCAGAAGAAGGAGTTGAAGTGTCATAGGTATGGGAAGACAGGGCATCTTATTAAGGATTGTTAGCTATCAAAGCCGAAGTGCTTCAATTGTGATCAGGTTGGGCATATTAAGAGAAATTGTCTGGCACCACCAAGAACTACTTCTTTGGCTTCTACTTAGGTAGTTTAGGCATATGCCGTGGAGGTCATCCCCACTTCCAATGTCCAGCCAGAACTGGATAATGGGAAGAAGGTAGTGATTTGATGCAGCTCGGGACAGAAGTGAAGGTCTAAGTCGCACACGACTTAAGGATTCAAGTCGCATACGCCTTAACCAAGAAGTTATAGGTCGTCCTCAACCTAAGGAGTCACGAGAGGGGAAGCTGCGACTTAACTGGAAATCAGGGGAGAAAGTTGTCTCGAGTTTGCGACCTAAGGAAGTGATAGGTCGCGAACGACCTAACGTGGCAGTGCAACATGGAGACAGTTTAAGTTGCAAACGACCTAACTTGTTTTTAGGTCGCATACGACCTAACGAGCTAAGGCATAGGTCGTGGGAATGACCTAACATGTCACCAGGAAAAGAGCTACGACCTAACGGGTTCGAGAGTAACGAGCTAAGACTTGGGAATAAGTCGTTGGAGGTTGAAGTCTTAGGTCGCTCACGACCTAACGCTATTTTAGGTCGCTTACGACCTAGTAAAGGCAGCACGCGTGTCAAAGGATTCAGCATGATGGCATGCGAACGAGCTAAGAGGTTACGACCTAAGTTAGGTCGCAAGGGGTTAGGTCGCAGGAATATAATTTGACCTACGATAGGTCACAGGAAAAGGTTCCGACCTAAGTTAGGTCGCAAGAAGTTAGGTCGTGGAGTCTTAAGTCGCGAAGACTTTCTGAAGCCGCTTCTGTTAGGTCCCTAATGAAGGGATGCCGTTCATTCTTAGGTCGCGGAGCTCCAGATGCCGTTCATTTGTTGAGTCGTTTAGCTGTTGTAACTGTTAGTTTAAGTCGGAGGTCTTGATAGGTCGTGTACGACCTAAGTGTTGTAAAGATGTTATGTTTTGTAATATAGTTGTGTTGTAATGAAGTCTGTTAGGTCGTTGACGACCTATACTAAGTCGCTGGGATTTAGGTCGTACTATGTTAGGTCGTAGGTCGTTCACGACCTAAGAGTTGTGTTGAATTTTTTATTCTATTTTGGCATGTGAGTTGTAGCCTATAAATAGGCAAGTGTGGTCATTTGTAAAAGTTTAGTTGATTTGAAATAAAACTCTTGTTTTGTTAGCTTTGTGCTTTCACCCAATTGGTAGTTGAGTGTAATCTCCTATCTCCTCTCTTGGATAATCGAGTGCGCTCGATTCAACGATTGCAAAAGCCTATTCGCGGAATCAAGTGCGCTTGATCAACGCTCGAAGAATTGAAGATCTCTCCTCACGGTATCGTGCGCGATCAACGTGTCAGAGATAGCTAGAATTCGGTATCTTCGGATCAACGAATTTGGGCATTTCAGTATCTTCCAATCCACCGATTACTACATTCATCGATCTACATTGTTTCGATTAATCCGCTGCGTCAGTTTTGGTATCAGAGCTTGTTTTAGCCAATCATAGCTAAATCGGGTCCTTGGAACCAAGTCATTTTGAAGAGTTTGAAGAAATCAAGTCAAGGCCGAAGTAGTTGAAGTTGTGTGCATTTGTATTGAAGTTTGAAGATCGGATTTGTGTTTTGAGGAGTTTGGTGTTCTTCGTGTTCATCGTAAATTGCAACAAAGTGGGAATTTTCGATCCACATCACTTTGGATCAAAATTCGAAAGGTGTTTGAGTTTTGGCCGAGAAGAGTTAAGTCGCAAACCACCATTTCCAAGCTAGAGTTGAAGAGTTTGTAAAGTTTCAAGTCATGCCGCGAAGAAGAGCTAATCGTCACCAAAACGTAGAAGCTTTGTATCGAAGAGAAGAAGCTGATGAGATGGAGCAAAGAATCAATGAAAACTTTAGTGAAAAGCTTAACGAAGGAATTGGACGGTTAGAGAAGATGATGTTAGAGATGAATCAGAATCGGAGAAGGGTTTCACCTGAATCTAACCATGGGGGAAGTAGAGTCTCACCACAATCCAATCGAGAAAGAAGTGTTGACAATGATCAAAGGCGTGGGAGGAACGTGGATGATCGTGAACGGAGGAATGTAGATAGAAGGGATGATGGTGGAAGACGTGATGGTAGTAGAGATGTGGGTGGACGAGATAGACAACGATATACATCTGATTTTGAAGAAGAGTATGAAGGTGGTAGTGTTCGAGGACAAGGACGAGGACAAGGAAGAAATTACTCTGAGTATGATCACAAGTGGGAGTCGGCGATGAAGACTGAAATTCCTGAATTCAAAGGTGGTATGCAAGCGGAGGAGTTTCTAGATTGGGTGGCTAATGTTGAGGAGATTTTTGATTTCAAAGAAGTTCCAGAACATCGTAGAGTGAAGTTGGTTGCTACAAGGTTGAGGTGTAGAGCTTTGGCGTGGTGGCAGCAAACCAAACTTACACGTGAATGGATGGGGAAGTCAAAGGTTGAATCATGGGAAAAGATGAGGAAAATGATGAAAGCAACATTCTTACCTTATAACTATCAGTCGCTTATGTATCAGAGATTGCAAAACTTGAGACAAGGGACGAAATCTGTGAATGACTATGCTGACGAATTTTATCAACTGATAGCAAGGAATGATATTATGGAGATAGAAGAACAATTGACAGCTAGATTTGTTGGAGGGTTGCGAATGCAGATTCAGGATATGGTTAACATGTTTGATCCTAGAACTGTAGCAGAAGCACATCAGAAAGCGTTGGCTTGGGAGAAACAGGGAAGACGAGGAGGTGGTATGTTTACAAATTCCAACAATCCAGTGAAGGGTGTTAATGGAAGTTCTAATGTTTCAAAAGCTGTTGCAAAACCAGTTGTGAATGAGGTTGGGAAGATGAAAGTCAATACTGGTTTCAAGTGTTATAATTGCCAAGAAATGGGCCACAAAAGTAGCGAATGTCCAAAGCCGAAGAAGAGAGCTATGATAGCGGAGGTTGAGGATGAGGATGAAGAAGCTGAATGTTCCAATTCACCACCAGATGAGGAGGAAGAAGAAGTGTCGGGAGACGAAGGTTATAATCTAATGATGAAGAGGTCCTGTTTAACAACAAAGCAAGAGGAGGATTGTAGTTGGTTAAGGAGCAATATTTTTTAGTCAACATGTACCATTCTGGGGAAGGTTTGCAAATTTGTTATTGATGTTGGAAGCTGTGATAATATAATTTCTTCAGAAGCTGTGAGGAAGTTGGCGTTGAAGACTGAGAAACATCTGAAACCGTACAAGCTAGCTTGGTTGAGGAAAGGCGGGGAGGTGAAGGTTGGACGAAGGGCTTGTGTGAAGTTTTCAATTGGAAAGAAATACAAGGATGAAATCTGGTGCGATGTGGTAGATATGGATGTCTGTCATTTGTTGCTGGGGAGACCGTGGCAGTATGATAGGGCGGTGCAACATGATGGGCGTACCAACAGTTACAGTTTCATGTTTGAAGGCACAAATATTACTCTAGTTCCAAAGAAGCGACAACATGAGGAAAACAAGTTGGAGGAGATTGAAGAGCTTAAAACTTTGTTATCTTTGAAGGAGTTTGTGAAGGAAGTAGAGGAGGAGCCTGAAGTGTTTTTGTTGATTGGGCGAGAGAGCAGTGAAGAGGTTGAAATTCCGGAAGAAGCGAAGGCAGTTTTGAAAGAATTTAACGATGTATTTCCAGAGGAGTTACCAACGGAGTTGCCACCGTTGAGGGATATACAACATCAGATAGATCTTGTTCCAGGTGCTGTGTTGCCACACAGACCACATTATCGAATGAGTCCAAAGGAACATGAAGAATTGAGGAGGCAAGTGGAAGAATTGCTTGAACAAGGGCGTGTGCAGGAGAGTTTAAGTCCTTGTGATGTACCAGCTTTATTGGTACCCAAAAAGGATGGAACGTGGAGGATGTGCACAGACAGTCGAGCATTGAATAAGATCACAGTCAGATACAGATTTCTGATGCCGAGGCTTGATGATCTATTGGATCAAATTAGCGGGTCTGTAATCTTTTCTAAGATTGACTTGAAGAGCGGTTATCATCAGATTCACATTAGACCAGGGGACGAATGGAAGACAGCATTCAAGACGAGGGAAGGATTGTATGAATGGCTGGTAATGCCGTTTGGTCTATCGAATGCACCGAGTACATTCATGAGGGTGATGAACCAAATTTTCAGGCCATACATTGGGAAATTTGTGGTGGTTTACTTTGATGATATTCTGATCTACAGTGCTAGTAAAGAAGAGCATGTTCAGCATTTGAAGAAAGTGTTAATTATTCTTCGTGAAGAACAATTCTATGCTGCTACAAAGAAGTGTGTTTTTATGGCGAGGAGTGTTTTATTTCTGGGGTATGTTGTATCGGAGGTAGGTATACAAGTGGATCAAAGTAAAATTGAAGCTATCAGAGATTGGCTGCAACCCAAGACGATAACGGAAGTTCGGAGTTTTCATGGGTTGGCTTCATTTTATCGAAGGTTCATTCCACACTTTAGTAGTGTGATGGCGCCTGTGACTGATTGTATGAAGGGTAAACAGTTTTCATGGACGGAGGAAGCCGGGGTTGCTTTTGATCGAATCAAAGGACTCTTGACGTCTGCACCAATTCTAATACTACCAGATTTCCAGTTAGTGTTTGAACTACATACTGATGCATCCAAGGTTGGGATTTGAGGAGTATTGAGTCAGAGGGGACGTCCGATTGCATACTTTAGCGAGAAGTTATCAGGAGAAAAGATGAGATACAGTACATATGATGTGGAATTTTATGCTGTTGTGCAATCTATTAAACACTGGAGACACTATCTATTTCAGAAAGAGTTTGTTCTTTACACTGATCATGAGGCATTAAAGCATTTACAAGGGCAAGACAAGATTTCAGCGAGACATGCATCGTGGATTGCATATCTGCAACAGTTTACTTTTGTTGTTAAACACAAGTCAGGGGTGACGAATCGTGTGGCTGATGCTTTGAGTAGGAGGAGTCATTTGTTGACTACACTGAAAGTTGAGGTGACAGGGTTTGATGTGTTGCCAGAGTTATTTGTCGATGATCCTTACTTTGCAAAGTACGTTGATAAAGTCAAGGAGGAAAAGACGGATGAGTTTTTGATGGTTGATGGTTTTCTGTTCAAAGGAAATTGATTGTGCATATCTGATTGTAGTTTGAGAATGAAGATTGTAAAAGAGCTACATGAAGAAGGACATGTTGGGAGAGACCGTACATTATAGTTGATTTCACAGTCTTACTTTTGGCCATCAATGAGGAAAGAAGTGGAAAGGTTTGTGGAACGATGTCATATCTGTCAGGTTTCGAAAGGAACTGCGACTAATGCTGGTTTATATATGCCGTTACCTGTACCAACTAAACCATGGGTTAATGTGAGTATGGACTTTGTGTTGGGGTTGCCAAGAACGCAGCGTGGTAATGATTCCATTTATGTGGTGGTGGACCGATTTTCGAAAATGGCACATTTTATTGCTTGTAAGAAGACGGCAGATGCTGTTCATGTTGCTCAATTATTTTTCAAAGAGATATATCGACTTCATGGATTGCCAGAATCTATTGTGTCGGATAGAGATACTCGTTTTCTGAGTCATTTTTGGCTGAGTTTGTGGAAGATGGTGGGAACGAAGTTGAACTTTAGCAGCACTTATCATCCGCAAACGGATGGACAGACCGAGGTTGTGAACAGATCATTGGGAAATTTATTACGATGTCTGGTGCAAGACAATCTGAAGAGTTGGGATGTGAAGTTATGTCAAGCAGAGTTTGCTCATAATCATACTGTGAACCGTAGTACGGGGTTCAGTCCATTTCAAATAGTATACTCAAGCTTACCGAGGGGACCGTTGGATTTAACGGTAATACCACACTCGAAGGGGACAGTTAAGAAAGCTGCTGATTTTGTTGAAGGGTTGACGGAGTGTCATAGAATCGTTCAAGAACGATTGGAAAAGGCAAATGAGAAATACAAACGATCTGCAGATCTGAAGCAAAGGAGTGTTTAATTTAATGAAGGAGATATGGTTTATGAAGTGTTAAGAAAGGATCGTTTTCCAGTAGGTGTTTATAATAAGTTGAAAGCCAGAAAAATTGGTCCTGTAGAAGTCGTGAAACGAATTAATGAAAATGCTTATAAGTTGAAGCTGCCGGAGGATGTGTATACTTCTGATGTGTTCAATGTTAAGCATCTCGTACCATATCATAGGGATGAACAAGCTAATGTGGAAGAATTTACAAATTCGAGGTCGAATTTTTCTCAACCTGGGGAGGATGATGCAGCTCAGGACAGAAGTGAAGGTCTAAGTCGCACACGACTTAAGGATTCAAGTCGCATACGCCTTAACCAAGAAGTTATAGGTCGTCCTCGACCTAAGGAGTCACGAGAGGGGAAACTGCGACTTAACTGGAAATCAGGGGAGAAAGTTGTCTCGAGTTTGCGACCTAAGGAAGTGATAGGTCGCGAACGACCTAACGTGGCAGTGCAACATGGAGACAGTTTAAGTTGCAAACGACCTAACTTGTTTTTAGGTCGCATACGACCTAACGAGCTAAGGCATAGGTCGTGGGAACGACCTAACATGTCACCAGGAAAAGAGCTACGACCTAACGGGTTCGAGAGTAACGAGCTAAGACTTGGGAATAAGTCGTTGGAGGTTGAAGTCTTAGGTCGCTCACGACCTAACGCTATTTTAGGTCGCTTACGACCTAGTAAAGGCAGCACGCGTGTCAAAGGATTCAGCATGATGGCATGCGAACGAGCTAAGAGGTTACGACCTAAGTTAGGTCGCAAGGGGTTAGGTCGCAGGAATATAATTCGACCTACGATAGGTCGCAGGAAAAGGTTCCGACCTAAGTTAGGTCGCAAGAAGTTAGGTCGTGGAGTCTTAAGTCGCGAAGACTTTCTGAAGCCGCTTCTGTTAGGTCACTAATGAAGGGATGCCGTTCATTCTTAGGTCGCGGAGCTCCAGATGCCGTTCATTTGTTGAGTCGTTTAGCTGTTGTAACTGTTAGTTTAAGTCGGAGGTCTTGATAGGTCGTGTACGACCTAAGTGTTGTAAAGACGTTATGTTTTGTAATATAGTTGTGTTGTAATGAAGTCTGTTAGGTCGTTGACGACCTATACTAAGTCGCTGGGATTTAGGTCGTACTATGTTAGGTCGTAGGTCGTTCACGACCTAAGAGTTGTGTTGAAATTTTGATTCTATTTTAGCATGTGAGTTGTAGCCTATAAATAGGCAAGTGTGGTCATTTGTAAAAGTTTAGTTGATTTGAAATAAAACTCTTGTTTTGTTAGCTTTGTGCTTTCACCCAATTGGTAGTTGAGTGTAATCTCCTATCTCCTCTCTCGGATAATCGAGTGCGCTCGATTCAACGATTGCAGAAGCCTATTCGCGGAATCAAGTGCGCTTGATCAACGCTCGAAGAATTGAAGATCTCTCCTCACGGTATCGTGCGCGATCAACGTGTCA
This sequence comes from Allium fistulosum, assembly GCA_030737815.1. Classification (NCBI taxonomy): domain Eukaryota; kingdom Viridiplantae; phylum Streptophyta; class Magnoliopsida; order Asparagales; family Amaryllidaceae; genus Allium; species Allium fistulosum. Next base: position 9,686,162 of record JASFAW010000015.1, read on the forward strand.
GAGATAGCTAGAATTCGGTATCTTCGGATCAACGAATTTGGGCATTTCAGTATCTTCCAATCCACCGATTACTACATTCATCGATCTACATTGTTTCGATTAATCCGCTGCGTCATGATTGAAGGTGTGTTATCTCTTTCTGGTCTTTCTATTCGTACTTTATTTGATACTGGGGCTTCTCATTATTATATCTCTACTGGACATTTTGATGACTTTTGCCTAGACACTAGTATTGTAGTGGATCCTATAGTTGTGTCAAATCCCGTAGAGGGATTGACTTATTTGTCTATGATATGTCAGGATTTGAGGTGGATGATCTAGGGGTCGAATTTGAGTGCGATGCCTATGTACTGGGATTCTCTTGTTTTGGGTTGATACTAGGCATGGATTGAATGTCCATGTATGAGGCTATACTGGACTGTGATAGGAAGACTGTTAGACCAAGCACTTGTAGTCGACGTGGCTTAGAGGTTTTCTATGAATCGCGAGGGTCGGTTATGTTGAGCTACCTTTACTCCCTAGACTTACAACAGGATGAGCTTGTTTATGTTCCAATATTTAGAGATTTTCCAGATGTATTTTCTGAGGTTACTGGTCTCTCGGCCCAAAGAGAGATCGAGTTTACGATCTATCTTATAGAGAATGCTCGACCAGTTGCTTTTCCCTTGAGGCACATGGCTTCAAGGGAACGACATGAGTTTTATAAGCAGGTGAAGAAGTAGTTAGAGAAGGGCTTCATTAGGAGGAGTATTTCTGAGTGGGGGTTACCGATCATCTTTTCCACCAAGGCGGATGGTTCCCTTAGACTCTGCATTGATTACTGGGAGTTGAATAAGTAGACGAAGAAGAATCGCTATCCTTTGCCTTGCATAGATGATCTATTCAATCAGTTAGTTGGAGCGAGAGTATTTTCCCTGCTTGACTTAGCCGTAGTTTTCCATCAGTTGAGAGTAGCTGAGGATAGTATTCATAAGACAGCATTTAGGACTCTCGATGGGTTATATGAGTGGTTAGTTATGCCTTTTGGCTTAACCAATGTTCCGGCTTATTTTGTTGATTTGATGAGCCGAGTGTTTAGGGAGTTACCACTACGCCATAGATTGCATACTGCAACACCCAAGAAGTGATGCAGGAAGTGCCAAAAAATGTTGCTGTAGGCTAAAAAAGGGCAAAGGCAACACTTTCTCGGTGATGCATTTTGCCGCGTTGCCGCAGACCTCAAAGGCAACATTTTGACTATCTAAGGCAACATAAGAAATATTGTTGCAATAGAACCCTATTTGGGTCTATAGCAACATCCATAGGTGTCTGTAGCAACATTCCAAAATGTTGCTATAGATATTAACTTTCTGAATTTGTGGGACCCACAATGTAGAGCATATTTGATTTTTTAATAGAAATAAATATTTATTTAATAAAATGCTATTGCACAGAATTTGATATTCAAACAGTAATTTATTTAAATGAATATTTTATTTCAACATTTGAAATAGTACAAATTCCTAACTCCACTATTTTACAATTCAATGATATATAACACTGATATTCACATATACAGATATTCCTCACTACATCACTCAGGTCACTCATTACATATGCAGTTTCAATTTATACAGACACCGACACTGACAAATATATGACGAGCCGAGTGCCGAGCCGAAGGCGAGCCGAGTGCCGAGCCGAAGGCGAGCCGAGAAGCAGGTCCGGGCGCAGCGCCGGCGGGGGTCCGGGGCACCGCAGTCCAGGCGGGGATCGACCTAACCGGTTAGGTCGAACAAGTGGGCACCGCCCGATTCATCCGATTTCGGAAGATCGAGCCTTCATTGAAACCTGTCTTCAAGCTCATGCACATTTGATTTGACTCTGTCTTCAAGCTTGTATCCAGTTGTCCAGTGTTCAATACCTGTCACATATAATTCAAAAGCAGTTCACAGATATTAGCACAATTCAAAAGCAGTTCACACATATAATTCAAAAGCAGTTCACAGATATAATTCTAAAGCTTGTATCCCTTCTTCTTTTTCCTCTATTTTATATAAATACTCTTTCAAGCTTCCTACCTTAACTTCTTTCCAAAAATTTCATAAAAATATTGATCTATATATAAATATAGTTTTCTTCCATATAACACAATGATCATTGATACATAGAAATTTGCTTTCATATGGAAATTTATATTTCCAGCAACCTCAAAATTTGAACTATTCAAATTTCATAATTTGATTCCAACTTAAAACATCTCCAAGGCCATGCTATTCTTATCAAGCAACAGTCAACAGTAAAGAACATAAAGTTCAAGAACCAAACAGTGAAGAAACGTAAGTTAAAAATGCAGAGGTGAGTAAAATTTACTCACATAATAATGTGATGAAGATGCAGTCGATCGCGGCCCCTTCTATATTGCGACCATTGCCTTGCGACTGTTGCCCACCGTCGACGCGACTACCCCCAACGACAACCATGACTCCTCAAGCTTGCCCCTTTCTATCATTCCCAGCAAGAAGATTAGGAGCATCAATTTCAATTTTAGCAGCATAGCGATATTTGGATATACCTCTTACTACTTTAATGGCTATAACACGTTGTTCATTTCCAGAACCAAAAGAAGGGACCCAAGCATTAAACATGCAATTGGTTCGCCTCAACATTATTATGCATGCGCCCAGCAATATCTGGATAGGCAAAATGTGAGCGTCAATTACACAAGCACCTTGCGTGCACTCAACTGATAAACAATCCTCAACCACCAATGCTCCAACAAGATTAGGAACAACGTGAACAGCCACATTGCCAAAATCAGCGTCAACACACGCATTATCAGTACCATGAACAGAAGCCAAATTTCCAATTTCAATACTAGCATTATCAACATGCCACTGCCCACCTTAACGACAAGATGCTAGCATAGGAGGAATATAAGAACCAAGGCCAAGAGCATCTGCAGGCAGGCCAAATAAGGAACAGTGTCTTCGAATCATTGCAAGGAGGATTCCAGGGCATGGAATGGATTCGACAGAAGGACAGACGATACCTGAGGCGGCAGGCGAGCAGGAGAAGCTCGTAACAGAGGAAAGTCAACTATAGAAACATCAAATGGCGGTAGTGACGAACTGGAGTGAAGAATTGGAAGAATAAGGCCTACCAGATCTCGTCGACGAAGGCGGAAGTAGAAGAGGGCGTAACCGAATAACCATGGCTTCACGATCCCAACATTCCAATACTCGACCAACGTACCTTCACCGATCTTGCCTTTTGAATCTGCATTTTTAATTTGATTTTGCGTTTCATCGGAGAGAAAAAGTGGAGAAGTCGATAATTTACCCAGAAAACTGAAAGGGGGATCGGCGGGAAAATGAAAATTTGGGACAAATTGCAGTGGTGATCCGTTTTAACAATCGGATTAAATGTGGATCGTTGGATCGTATTCACGCGGATTGCTAATTTTATTAATTTTTTAATTTGAATACATCTATAGCTACTGCAACATCTTGTTGATACCTATGCTAACACCTTGAAGCGAGTGTTGCAATAGACAAAAATCAGCATACCTATCGTTACATTATAGCTAGCAACACCTTGTAATTTCGTTGCAGTAGGCCATCTATGGCGTAGTGTACTGAATAAGTTTGTGGTGGTATTTATGGATGATATCTTTGTATACTCGAGAAGTGGGGAGGAGCATTCTTTGCATTCAGAGGAGGTGTTTAGGACACTCCAAGAACATAAGCTTAAGGCTAAGTTTTCTAAATGCCACTTTTGGAGAGATGAGGTTCCCATTTTAGGGCATATTGTTTTAGAGAGTGGTTTGGTTGTGGATCCAAGTAAGGCGGAGGCTGTTTCCTGGGGATTTGACCAGGCAACTAGTACTCGGCAATCAGTGCTCGGCATCAAAGAGTGTCCGGCATCAAAGAGTGTTCGGCGAGGCGCTTGGCATCCAGGAGTGTTCGGCGAAGCACCCAACATCCAACAGGTACTCGGCGTACAAGAGTGACCGGCTTCAAGGAGTGTTCGGCGAGGCACTTGACATCCAGGAGTGTTCGGCGAAGCACCCAACATCCAACAGGTACTCGGCGTACAAGAGTGACCGGCCTCAAGGAGTGTTCGGCGAGGCACTTGACATCCAGGAGTGTTCGGCGAAGCACCCAACATCCAACAGGTACTCGGCGTACAAGAACGTTCGGCATTCAAGACTGCTCGGCATCAAGACTGCTCGGCATACAAGGTCGCTCGGCATCAAGGCTGCTCGGCATACAAGAGTACTCGGCATAAAGAGCACTCGACATCGAGACTACTCGGCAACAGGAGTACTTGGCATCCCATGATGTTCGGCGTAATACTCGACATCCGGGAGACATTCAGCACGACACCAACATACCGTTCGGCATAGAAGGGATGGTTCGGCGCAGAGCGTTCGGTCTCAACAGACAACCATCCTACACTTCCCACGACACCAACATACCGTTCGGCATAGAAGGGATGGTTCGGCGCAGAGCGTTCGGCGAACCTTGCTCGGCATACGGCGACCACTGTACTCGGGCTGGAGCGTTCGGCAATCAGCCCACTTGGGAAGTCCAGCCCATCTTTGCCTATAAATAGAGGGGCAGGGTCACAGTGAAATGGATCCTTTTTTGGAGAGAAAACACCGGGGAGACTCTGCCATTTTCAAGACTCATCTTCTCTACTTAACAACTTCATTCAAGCATTTGATTCACGAATTGTATTTGTAATCAACTATAAAGAAGATCAATAAAGTTTAACCTCAAAGTGGACGTAGGCAATTACGCTGAACCACTATAAATTTGGTGTTCCTACTTTCTGTATTTAGATTAGCACTGTCTTCTCTGTTTAATTTGATTTCATCACTTATATCTCTTCACAATCTTCTTCTACGAGGTTAGTGACCAATTTTGGTGCTAACACTTTGGTGCTTTCACTGAGAATCGAATTCTCAGACCTCAAGGATCTGCTTTGAAGCTACTGGATTGAACAAATCCCCCAAAGAAGATCCGACTTACTGATAGGACATCCGTTGATTCTACTCAGAGTTCATACCGATAACTCTACAATGGCAAGACCACGTACCAGGTCAGCTTCTCTTAATGCGGATGCCCGAGAGACTGCTGCGTGCAACAAGCAGGACCTAGCAATCAACCGGCGATCCCGAGTGCAGGGATTGCCGCTCAAGAACAGACTCCAGTTGTCACCAGAGTAGAGTTCAATGACTTGATGAGAGAACTTAGGGAAAGCAGGAGACAACTGGGAGAACAGATGCAAGCTAATGCCAACCTAATGGCACAACTCACTCAACAGCAACAACAGAATGCTGGGGGCAATCCTGCTGCTTATTCCTCATCTGACAGCTCTACTTCTTCTGATGAACCACCCAGGCGTAGACGCCGCAAGACTGAAGCTGCAAGGGCGGATGCTGCTGTTCGAACAGCTGGAGACCGCGACCAAGCCAGAACTGGAAGCTTCAGAACCGGAGTACAGATGGAGGATGGAGCTCCAGATCATCAAAATGCTAACAATGTTGAGCCTCAAGACGCACGATTGGCAGATCGCCAGGAAAGGAGGCATCGGCATGGACATGCGCGTAGAACTGACTCCAACCTCCCAGCTTCCATACAGACACCCGATCTGACAGCCATGATCAGGCAACTGATGAAAGAAAATCAGGGCTTATCAAATGACGACTGGGGAGTGTCAAGAAGTCATACTCCGTTCACGGATGTTGTGCTGCAAGCGGCGTACCCCAAGAAGTTTAGCATGCCAACTATTCCTGCATACGAAGGAAAGACTGACCCCAGACAACATGTAATGAGGTATGAATGGATGATGGATTCAGCCAGAGCAAATGATGCCACCAAGTGTAGGTGCTTTCCGATTACTCTATCTGGGATCGCTACTATGTGGTTCACCCGACTTCCTCCGCGATCCGTATCAAATTTCGAGGAGTTGGCAAAGAAGTTTATTGAGCAATTCAGGATACACGCTACACGCCCGAAGGACGTGATGTCTCTGTCAAGTGTAATCCAAAATCCCGGAGAGTCGCTGAAGGAGTACTTACAAAGATTCCACGTTGCAGCAACTGAAGTCAGTAATCCCAACGACCATGCAATTCTAATGGCTGTAATGAGAGGTGTAGATCCGGATTCTGAATTTGGAGACTGGCTGGCAGGAAAACCTCCGGCTACGCTAGAGCGTTTCTACTCCAAGGCACACCAGTTCATAAGAAGAGAGGAAGCTAGGTGGGTACGACGAGATAAGGCACCGGGACCTGCCCAAGAGTCAATCAAGAGCAACATTGCTGTGAAGCAATCTGGAGACAATTCGGGAAAAGTCCAAGTCAATGTCCAGAGTAAGCCTGTGCAGCCCAAAGAGTCCGGAGGAAGAAGTCAAGGAAAGAGGAAAGAAGCAGGAAAGTGGAAGTCGAGAATTCCAAGCTACAGCGAGTACACTCCGCTAAACGCCCCACTTGAGAACATTTACCTATCCACCTGCAATACTTTTCAGTACAGAAAACCATGTCCAAAAGAGTCAACTGAAGAACAGAAGCGGACTGGGAAATATTGCCACTTCCATGAAACTTATGGACACAACACGGAAGAATGCAGACACCTGCATGACGCTATCGAGAAATTGATCAGACAAAAGAAGTTGCAAGAATTTGTAAAGGATCCACAGGAAGGAGGACAGGGAACGTCCAACCCAGGTCGTGCACCAGCTCCACGTCATCCTGAGGAGCCTGCCCGGACTGTTGGAAGACTGGTCATAAATACAATTATCGGCGGACCTCATCCCGCAGATAAGAACTGGCAAGAGATGGAACGATATGCAAGCTCCTTGAAGCATGCAGATTTTGAGTGCTGTTCGAACGTAGAGGACGGGGCCCCTGCTAAGCAGCAGCGCGTGATGACAGATGATATTGTGTTTAGGAACAGAGACGCTGATCAGGTAGAGGCTCCGACCATCGATCCCATGGTCATATCTGCAACGATCGGACCAGCATATGTAAAAAGAATTTTGATTGATTGTGGAAGTTCAGTCAACATCATCTTCAAGAAGGCCTATGATCAGATGAAGCTAGAGACAAAAGACTTGAAACCATCCAAAGCTCGTATCCACGGCTTTAACGGCGCTGCGACTGATGCAGTAGGATATGTCGAGTTACCAGTTGAACTGGGACAAGGCGAGCGTCGGAGGGTACGAATTCTACCCATTGTGGTTTTGGATGTGGACTCTCCATATAATGTTTTCTTGGGTCGGCCGGCCCTGGCTGAATTTAGGGTGGCATTAGCCCCGTGGTGCTTAACTTTGAAGTTTCCGACTGACAAAGGAGTAGGCATTGTTCACGGTGACCAAGCAGCTGGTCGTTCTTGTTATGTGGCCGAGCTCCGAGAGGCCCACCGAAGGGAGAAAGGAAAGGTTGTGGACAATCCCGTCCGCATCCTCAATACGGATAATTGACAAGTAGTGCCCGAGCCCTGGCTCGGGCATAGTTCTCGGATCTACGGAGATATAGATCCGAGAGACGACGATGAGAAACCCAGGGAAGAGAAGGCGGCACCGGCTGAATTAACAATTGACATTTCAGTTAGCCGTGACGACCCTTCGCGAATACTGAAGATCGGATCATAGTTAGGCCCCGCAATGACTGAAGACCTTAGCGACTTCCTCCGGGCAAACCTTGATGTTTTCGCCTGGACGCATTCTGATATGTGTGGGATTTCTCCCGCCATCACAAGTCATATGTTGAACATAGACCCGAAATACGTCCCAGTCAAGCAAAAAAGGAGAGGAATGGATCCGGAGAGATCCGCCTCTCTTGGAGAGGAGGTGGACAAACTCAAAGCAAATGGGTTCGTCCGCGACGCCCTCTACCCGGAATGGGTCTCCAACCCCGTGCTAGTAAAGAAGGCGAATGGGAAATGAAGGACTTGCATAGATTATTCCGACTTGAACAAAGCATGCCCTAAGGACAGTTTCCCGTTGCCTAGGATCGATCAGTTGGTCGATTCCACAGCAGGACACGAGTTACTGTCATTCATGGATGCGTACTCAGGATACAACCAAATCCCAATGCATATTCCGGACCAAGAACACACCAGCTTCGTTACAAATGTCGGGCTGTATTGCTATGTAGTGATGCCCTTTGGATTGAAGAATGCTGGAGCAACTTACCAACGTCTGGTGAATCGAATGTTTAAGGACCAGCTGGGTAGAACCATGGAAGTCTATGTGGATGACATGCTCGTGAAGTCACGACGGTCAAACGACCACATTCAAGACTTGGCTGAAATGTTCGACATACTCGGGTTTTACGGCATGAAGATCAACCCGTTGAAGTGTTCTTTCAGCGTTGCATCAGGGAAGTTTTTGGGATTCATCGTCAACGCTAGGGGAATCGAAGCCAACCCAGAAAAGATCCAAGCTATTCGAGATGTACAAGCGCCCCGGACTATAAAGCAGGTACAGAGCTTGAACGGAAAAGTAGCTGCGCTGAGTCGATTTATATCCAAGGCAACTGACAAGTGCATCCCGTTCTTTGACATAATAAAGAAAGGAAAGAGAAATTTTGAATGGACGTCTAGCTGCGAGGAAGCATTCCGAAATCTGGTAAGGCATCTGGAGAGCCCACCGATGCTATCTAAACCAGTTGACCATGAGATGCTATACGTTTACTTGGCTATATCCCCTCATGCGATAAGCGCAGCATTGGTTCGTGAGGAGGATCGAGTCCAGAAGCCGGTGTATTATGTTAGCAAGCGTTTAACGGGGGCAGAGAGGAATTACCCTAAAATCGAGAAATTGGCTTATTGCTTGGTGATTGCATCACGCAAGCTACGCCCATACTTTCAAGCGCATTCAATCGGTGTTTATACCGATCAACCCCTAAGGCAGGTACTCCAACGACCGGAAACTTCTGGAAGATTGCTAAAATGGAACATCGCGTTGAGCCAATTCGATATCGCGTACTTACCACGGAGAGCAATCCGAGGGCAAGCGTTAGCAGACTTCATCGCTGAATTTACCATACCCATCAAACCGGACGATCACGACATCATTCCCCCCGTTCGATGGAAATTATACACTGACGGTGCATCAAACGACCGTTGCTCCGGCGCGGGCGTAGTTCTTATAACTCCAGAAAACCGATCGATCTGTTATGCCCTGAAGCTCAATTTCTCGGCTACAAATAACGAAGCCGAATATGAAGCACTGATCGTTGGCTTGAAACTCATCAGGGAACTTGGGATCGAATCAGTCGAAATCTTTTGTGACTCGCAGCTGGTGGTTTACCAAGTACGAGGAGACTACCAAGCAAAGGGACGGAAGCTTGCTCCGTATCTCATTCAGGTCCAAGAACTACTATCAAATCTTGAGCGTTATGACATCTCACATATCCCGCGCGAACAGAATAAAGAAGCCGATTTATTGGCCAAGTTCGCAAGTACCGACGATACGCAACAAATGGGATTGTATCCCGTCGAAGTCTTGCATGCCCCGAGCATAGACGAAATGAAAGTCGATCGCGTGTTGGGAACAGAAATAGAGAAGGAATCATGGATAACCCCATTCAAACTGTACCTAACGACCGGGGCCTTACCGGGAAAAAGAAGCGAAAGACGGCAGGTCCTTCGAAAGGCCGTGCGATACATAATACAGGATGGATCAATGTATCGAAAAGGATTCTCAGTCCCATTATTGCGGTGCATCGCTCATGATGAAACAAAGCGAGTCTTGAGAGAAGTTCACGAAGGGGAATGCGGCGACCATACTGGGGGGCAAACGCTAGCAAAGAAGATCCTCCGCTATGGATATTACTGGCCCACCGTAAACCGAGATGCCACGGACTACGCTAGAAAATGCGACAAGTGTCAAAGATATGCAAAAATCCCAAGGGCTCCATCAACGGAACTCACACAAATGATAAGTCCCTGGCCATTTGTGATCTGGGGAATTGACATAATCGGCTCTCTGCCTCTATCCAAAGGTGGTGCGAAATACGCAATAGTTGCAGTCGACTATTTCACGAAATGGGCTGAGGCTGAACCTTTGGCCACTATCACCTCTAAGAAGGTCATCAACTTCGTTGTACGAAACATTATATGCCGCTTTGGCCTTCCACGCACCATCATTACAGACAACGGAACGCAATTCGAAAGTAGAGAGTTCAAAGAGTTCTGTTTAAAGTACGGCATCGAGAAAAAGTTCGCCGCCGTTGCACACCCAAAAGCTAACGGACAAGTCGAGTCCGTTAACAAAATAATCAAGTCCATACTGAAGAAGCGTCTGGAGAAGGTTGGAGGCAAGTGGGTAGATGAACTCTCGACAGCATTATGGGCGTATAGAACTACCCACAAGTCCGCGACCGGCCACACTCCGTTCGCCTTGGCATACGGCTCTGAAGCCGTTATACCGGTGGAACTTGAAGTTCCATCGCACCGAGTGACATACTATGACCCCAAGACGAACCAAAACCTCTTGCTGGAATCACTGGACTGCATCGACGAAAAGCGTGAGGAAGCTGAATTAAGGGCGGCGGCGCACAGACATCGAGTCAAGCGTTACTACGACGGCAGGGTCCGCCCAAGAATCTTTGATGTGGGTGATCTCGTTCTGAAACGAGTCTTCCCGGTACCATCACGCATGAATCCCAGCTGGGAAGGTCCATACGCCATTGAACGGAAGCTTGGAGAAGGAACATTCAAGCTAGCGACCGTTGATGGCGCGACACTCCCCCGAGCATGGAACAGTGAACATTTGCGGCACTATTACATTTAGCATGTTTTCCTTTCTTGTTGTAGGCATTGTTATTTCCTGCATGTTTCCATTCAATAATGACTTAGTTTCCTTGTGAAAGTTGTAATCAAGCAATTCAGTTGATTTTCGTTAATAAAGGCTTGAAGCCATATTTTCTATGAAGTTTCTATATCTCTTAATTGGATGATAAATTACGTTATCATTCACAACATGCAGACTCCTATAAACGATTTCAAATCTCCGAATCCCCAGAGTGCGGAGCGGAGTACTCTAAGTCCCCAGAGCGCGGACTAGAGTATAAACGATTTCCAATCTCCGAATCCCCAGAGTGCGGAGCGGAGTACTCTAAGTCCCCAGAGCGCGGACCAGCGTATGAACGATTTCCAATCTCCGAATCCCCAGAGTGCGGAGCGGAGTACTCTAAGTCCCCAGAGCGCGGACCAGCGTACGAACGATTTCAAATCTCCGAATCCCCAGAGTGCGGAGCGGAGTACTCTAAGTCCCCAGAGCGCGGACTAGAGTATAAACGATTTCCAATCTCCGAATCCCCAGAGTGCGGAGCGGAGTACTCTAAGTCCCCAGAGCGCGGACCAGCGTACGAACGATTTCCAATCTCCGAATCCCCAGAGTGCGGAGCGGAGTACTCTAAGTCCCCAGAGCGCGGACCAGCGTACGAACGATTTCCAATCTCCGAATCCCCAGAGTGCGGAGCGGAGTACTCTAAGTCCCCAGAGCGCGGACTAGAGTATAAACGATTTCCAATCTCCGAATCCCCAGAGTGCGGAGCGGAGTACTCTAAGTCCCCAGAGCGCGGACCAGCGTACGAACGATTTCAAATCTCCGAATCCCCAAAGTGCGGAGCGGAGTACTCTAAGTCCCCAGAGCGCGGACTAGAGTATAAACGATTTCCAATCTCCGAATCCCCAGAGTGCGGAGCGGAGTACTCTAAGTCCCCAGAGCGCGGACCAGCGTACGAACGATTTCAAATCTCCGAATCCCCAGAGTGCGGAGCGGAGTACTCTAAGTCCCCAGAGCGCGGACTAGAGTATAAACGATTTCCAATCTCCGGATCCCCAGAGTGCGGAGCGGAGTACTCTAAGTCCCCAGAGCGCGGACTAGAGTATAAACGATTTCCAATCTCCGGATCCCCAGAATGCGGAACGGAGAACTCTAAGTCCCCAGAGCGCGGACTAGAGTGTGAACAGTCTCAAGTCTCCAAGTCCTCGGAGCGCAGTGTCGGCAAACCAAATAAAGACAAGAGAATCATTCAAACAAAAAGAAACTAAAACTTTATTCAATAAGTCCAAAATGGGGATACATGATCACTCCTACAAAATTCAGACCTCTCTATACAAACTACAAATCATGGGAGATAAAAACAATTACAAAACTTAATCAGGAAACTTGTTGAACAAGTGTGTCGATTATTTCTTCGACTTCTTCTTCTTGTCTGCCTTTGGTGTTTCCGATGACTCCTCTCCCTCACGCTTTTTCTTGGACTTTTTTCTTGCTAGAGAGACAGAGTCAGGAGTAGGAGACGGAACATCCAGTGGTTTGGACCTGCCCGGGAGAATGATTTTCAAAGGTCTGTTCCACGGGTCAGTGAGTTCCAGTACTTCAGATTCAACTTTGACTTTGACCTTTCTCTTCTCCTCGTCGGCGAGACGGTCCTTCATGCTCATCTCTGAAGTATGTTCAGAGGCGCCAGTGATTTTAACTTCGTCGCTTCCTTCGGCAGGAGACGAAGTATCAAGTTTGTCATCATCAAGCGCCCCGATCACTTGAGCGTCTGGACCGGGAGTTACCCCTGCGTGAGCAACGTCGCTTGTTTTCCCTACTTCCTCCTTGGCGTCATCGCTCCTCGGAGTTAGCTCGGCGTCAGAACAACCTGCACGAAAATATAAGAAGTGGGCATTAGAACGAATAACCATTGTTGAAAAATGACGGGATCTCTTCGACTTCTAGAGAAAGAAGAATTTCCTACCAGGATCCGGTTGGCTATCGGTGGCGCGCGGGGTTTCACCCTCCAGGATAGGTGACAGCACATGAACGCCGAGCCCGGGATCTTCGGGATCATAACTGGCATGCTGCTCGAATGGATCAAGCGTCGACCGACCGGCCGATTGAGCAGCATTAGGAGCGGCGATGTGAGGAGTAGTAGCGTCGGCCTCTGACGGGCCAGCCTCGTCGTTCTTCTCTTTCGAAGGGGAAGAGCCTTTGCCATAAAGAGCCAATGCTGCGGATAAATCCGATGGCTCATTCCCCCTCAGGAACTCCTTCACCAATGCATCCTCGTCGATCTCTTCGGAGCCTGACTCGACTTTCTTGATCTTTATCAGAGTTTCCCATGCCTCAGCCAGGGATTCGTGGTAGCCGTCGCCCAAGAATGTTAGGTCGCGGTGCATAAGGATGCGAGCTCCGTACTCGGCGATCAGCGGGTCAAACATACTCTTGATCTCTTCCCTACCGGCCTCTGCGGCCGCCTCAAGGCGAGAATCAAGCTCCTCCATAGCCATTCTTTTGCCCTCCTCACGGGCCTCATCCTTCATTTTCTCGACCCCGGCAAGTTCGTTGTCGAGCTTTGTCTTCAGGAGTCGGGTAGCAACAATCTCATCACAATATCGCTGCGATTCTTCCTGAGCAGCTATTTTGTCTTCTTTCTCCTTGGAGAGTTGTTCTTTCAGCTCTTTGACTTGAGTAGCGAGCGCGTCCCTTTCCTTTTGGACAGAGTCTTTTTCTAGGGTGAGGGCGCCGCTGCGCTGAACTGCTTCGTCAAGCTCCTTTTTGTGAGCCACCTCTAAGCGAGCAACTGCCTCAGCAGTATCTTTCGCACCTTGTTCAGCGGCTTCTAGCTTTGACTTATACGAAGCGAGCTCTTCGTCTTGGAGTTTGATGATTTTCTTATCGCTGTCAGCCTCCAGATTCAGACGGTCAATCTCGTGTTGACGCTCGACAGATACTTCCGAGATCTTCTCCACCAAGTGCACGAATGCGTCATGTTGAACATAGACGTCATTGTTGCAGGAAATGGCACTTTGCTTCACGTGCCCAGGAATGTGATGGATGGCTGGGAGGAATTTCAAGCCGTCAAAACAGATTTTTGGAAACTTGGCCTTAAGGTCGACCATCTTTTCCGCAACAGTTGGGTCCACGGCAGGAGTAGGAGGAGGAGGCTTAGAGAATTCCGTTCTTTTACGCTGCTCTCGAACTTGCCTCGTACTCAATGAACTGGAATGTTGTTCTCGAGCAGCATCAGACTGATAACCCTTCTGCAAAGACTTCTCTTTATCCGGCTCAGTTGGAGGAGGAAGATCGCGGGACTGGGAAGATTGAGAGTGTGCTTTCTTGCGGTGAGACGACTGGCGAGGACGATTGTCCCTATCTTCATAATCACCTCGGTCCCTGCGTCTGCCTGAACCGGAATCCCGTCCGGAGTGATGGAATATAGAAGACCCCTGAAGGCGATCAAGTCCGTGTGAGCGGCCCATATCACCTGCAAAGAATGGAGATAACAACGAGTTAAGGAGAATTCACGAATTAAAAAGACTTGAAGTATATTATGGAATGCGCATGTGCGTTTGTGTCCTAGTGTTCCCCCCGACGGACCCGTTCGTTTATCTTTGCTAATCGGAGTATTGTCTCCTTGAGCCGGGAGTTGAACTCCTACATTGCCTCTAGCGGGCGAAGAGAATTTGAGAGCTTCAGGATCATCGAACCCGTAATTAAGTATGTCTTCGGGAATAGAAAGGTTCGATAGACCCCTCAGAGAACTTTCCAGATGCTGCGAAGAAGCCTCTTTCTCAGGAGGGATAGGCGTAGATTTTGAGGTGCCACCAACTTTCTCCTTTTGAACCGTATATTTCAGCTTCTTCCTTCCCTTCGAAGGGGAGGATGATGTCTCAATATCCTGAACTTCGATTGCCAGATTCCAAGTGGGACCCACGTTCTCGCCCTGAGTTTCGGGGGCATCATCCTCTTTGCGCACGCCTTCTTCGTGCGTGTCGGGAGCGCGACGCGACGACGGTCCGGCAAGTTTATTCCCTTTACCAGATGGAGGTTTGGGAATTGTAACACCTTCAAGAAGGCTGATCCGACGACCAAGGGCTAGCAAGCCGAACCCCGACAGCGATTCATTTGAAATGATAGTCCGGATGTCTCGATCCTCAGCAGGAAGAGCTCTAATGGCTTCAACAGCCTCAGAATATCCTCGGCCTTCCGGACGCGGGTTGATACCTGAAAAGATGAAATGAAGAGTTAGGAAAAGCATGACTCCAATTAAATACGAATAACGATTCAGCAGAGAGACTTACTGCCTTCAACCTATCTCCTAGCAAAACTAGACGGGCAGCGCACATAGAACCATTCCTGTTTGTACAGGGCGAATTTGCTACATGCCCCTGTCAAGATCTGGCACTTGTGGTATGGCTCGAGAAACATAAAGGAAGGACTGTCTTTCCGTCTCTTGAACATATAAATGTATCTGATATCACCAGGGGTTGGAGGTCTGGAGAAGACAGCCATGAAAAGTAGATAAGTCCCATACAGAAAACATGGCCGTTCGGGTGCAGCTGCGACGGAGCTATGTCTATGTACTGCAGTACATCCCGGAGAAATAAGTTGAATGGAGGCACGCTGCCCATCCAACACATAAACTTGTTGCAGGTAGTGTACCCGACTGGGGGCAGATGAGGGCGATCGTGTCTTGAAGGAACTAACACGTCGGCAAAAGGAATCCCGTGAATAGAACATATCCGTCGCAGAGCAGCTTCGTTGATCTTCGAGGCTTGAGAATCGATCGGATTGTCTAGTAAGATGGTTGCCTCCAGAGCGTCGGGCGCCAAGTTATGAGCAGGAGAAGTTGACGGATTAGAAGTATCAGCGGCTCCTTGCCTTGCTGACGGCCCAGGCCTGTCAGATATGGTGGCAGAACTAGATTTTCTCGACATCCCGAATAAATAATGAACCTGGCTAAATGCTTGAGAAAGCTATACTTAAAAAACGTTGAACGTTAGAATTAGCAACACGATTTTTCCCCCCATGTGATGTGTGAACTAGTGCAAGCAATTGTGTGCAGGCAATAAGAATCTAAAGGTTCTAAAGATGTAATATTTAGCTTTGAATCACCGCCTTCGAAGACCGTCATCGCTGACCGTCTCAGAAAGCTCGCCTTGAGGTGATTACAGTCCCAGATTCAGAAGACATATGATTTCTAAAGTAACCGGCTTAAGTGTAGTTAGACATTTATACTGTTCGGCATTTTAATGTTGTTCGGCATTTGTATTGTCCGGCTAAAGATATTATCCGGTCCAAGAATTGTCCGGCAATTGCTTTGTTTGACTAAGGTACTGGTTCGACCTAAGTGTTGTTCGGGTAAAGTCAGTGTTCGGCATGACAATTGTATCGTTCGGCTAAAGTCAGTGTTCGGCGTGTCAGTTGTATTGTTCGGCTAATGTCAGTGTTCGGCATGTCAATTGTATTGTTCGGCTAAAGTCAGTGATCGGCGTGTCAGTTGTATTGCTCGGCTAAAGACAATGTTCGGCGTGTCAATTGTATTGTTCGGCTAAAGTCATCGTTCGGCATGTCAGTTGTATTGTTCGGCTAAAGTCAGTGTTCGGCATGTCAGTTGTATTGTTCGGCTAAAGTCAATGTTCGGCGTATCAATTGTATTGATCGGCTAAAGTCATCGTTCGGCTAAGTTATTGCTCTACATTTTAGTAATTGTTCAGCGTTGATACCGTTCGGCATTCAAGACTGTTCGGTTTGGGTTATCGTTTGGCTAAAAGTGGTGCTCCACCACGATTTCAACTCCACCCTACACCTTCTCCATCCACGCCGAACGACAGAGACGGATCGCCCAGCAAAGACTACGCCGTTCAACGCCCCATCTACCTTTCTATCGTTCGGCACGGAGGAGCTAGCCCCAACTAGACAACTCAAAACGAGCGAACCACTCCCACTAGCCACGCGTTTACAACCAAAGCAAATACTCTGTTTCCATAAGATGAACCTAAAATGGAAGTAGTGCAATTGTTAGAGGAAGGATACCTAATTCGACGATCGAAGTTGAGAATGGATTATATAGGCTTTATATCTGATAGGATTGCAAATCTCTAAGAGTGATAATAAAGAAGACCTAAAAGAAAATGGTGGAAGGGCGCCTGGTTATATAGAGGGGGGTAGAAGACGAAGAGGCTATACCCGGTAGAACCGGTCAATGCCAGAGCGTTCGGCACACGAGGTACGCTCGGCTTCGAACGTATCGTTCGGTATCCCAACCTTGTTCGTCTCGCACCTCCTTCGCTAACATTCTTGAAGAGGTACCTCCGAGGTAGATTGTACCAGATTCAAAGCGCATCACGTTTGGCCACGAGATACACTTTAGGGGGCAAGTGTTTCCTGGGGATTTGACCAGGCAACTAGTACTCGGCAATCAGTGCTCGGCATCAAAGAGTGTCCGGCATCAAAGAGTGTTCGGCGAGGCACTTGGCATCCAGGAGTGTTCGGCGAAGCACCCAACATCCAACAGGTACTCGGCGTACAAGAGTGACCGGCTTCAAGGAGTGTTCAGCGAGGCACTTGACATCCAGGAGTGTTCGGCGAAGCACCCAACATCCAACAGGTACTCGGCGTACAAGAGTGACCGGCCTCAAGGAGTGTTCGGCGAGGCACTTGACATCCAGGAGTGTTCGGCGAAGCACCCAACATCCAACAGGTACTCGGCGTACAAGAACGTTCGGCATTCAAGACTGCTCGGCATCAAGACTGCTCGGCATACAAGGTCGCTCGGCATCAAGGCTGCTCGGCATACAAGAGTACTCAGCATAAAGAGCACTTGACATCGAGACTACTCGGCAATAGGAGTACTTGGCATCCCATGATGTTCGGCGTAATACTCGACATCCGGGAGACATTCAGCACGACACCAACATACCGTTCGGCATAGAAGGGATGGTTCGGCGCAGAGCGTTCGGCCTCAACAGACAACCATCCTACACTTCCCACGACACCAACATACCGTTCGGCATAGAAGGGATGGTTCGGCGCAGAGCGTTCGGCGAACCTTGCTCGGCATACGGCGACCACTGTACTCAGGCTGGAGCATTCGGCAATCAGCCCACTTGGGAAGTCTAGCCCATCTTTGCCTATAAATAGAGGGGCAGGGTCACAGTGAAATGGATCCTTTTTTGGAGAGAAAACACCGGGGAGACTCTGCCATTTTCAAGACTCATCTTCTCTACTTAACAACTTCATTCAAGCATTTGATTCACGAATTGTATTTGTAATCAACTATAAAGAAGATCAATAAAGTTTAACCTCAAAGTGGACGAAGGCAATTACGCTGAACCACTATAAATTTGGTGTTCCTACTTTCTGTATTTAGATTAGCACTGTCTTCTCTGTTTAATTTGATTTCATCACTTATATCTCTTCACAATCTTCTTCTACGAGGTTAGTGACCAATTTTGGTGCTAACAGAGGCAGTGCAGATTGGCATGTTCTGAAGAATGCCACAAAAGTGAGGAGTTTCTTAGTCTTGCGGGTTATTATAGGAAGTTCATTAAGGAGTTCGCTAAGATATCTGCCCCATTGACTCGCCTCACCAAGAAAAATCTAGCATTTGCATAGGATGCTAAGTGTGAGGATGCTTTCATTAGGATGAAGAAGGCTTTGACTAGTGCACCTGTATTAGTATTACCTGATTGGAGTAAACCTTGTACGGTTTATACTGATGCTTGTGGTGCAGGGCTTAGAGCAGTGTTGATGCAGGATGGTAGAGTGGTATGCTATGCTAGTAGGCAGTTGAAGACTTATGAGAGGAACTGCCTGACGCATGACCTTGAGTTGGCAGCTATAGTCTTTGCTCTTAAGTCTTGGGGACATTATCTTTTGGGTGAGAGATTTGAGCTTTTTACAGACCACAATTCCTTGAATTTCTTGTTCTCCCAAAAAGACTTGAACCTGAGACAACAGAGATGGATGGATTTCTTAGCCTCATATGACTTTGAGATTTCTTATACCCCGGGCAAGGGGAATGTTGTAGCATATGCATTGAGCAGACAGAGAGCTATGCTGATACCTTTATTTTTAGAGTAGTGACATTTGGAGTATATTTCCACCTCTGAATTTAGGCCATCGTCCGATAGTACTCCTGAATTGTTAGCAACCCTAGATGTTCAACTGACCCTGATGGAGCAGACTGAAGCTAGGCAGAGAGAGGATAGTGAGCTGACTGACCTTTTTGATAGATTTGGCAGAGGGGAGTTGTCGAGTCATCTTAGGCATTATGCCATGCACTCGAGAGGATGGTTGAGGAGAGATGGTAGGTTGTGTGTTCCTCATAGTGCGGACTTGGTGGATGTAGTATTGGCGGAGTCTCACTGCTCTAGGATGACCATTCATCTCGGTGGGGATAAGATGTACCAGGATATGAGAGTTTTCTTTTAGTCTTGGATGAAGAAGCAAGTGGAGGAGTATGTAGCTAAGTGTATGACCAACCAAAGGGTGAATGCGAAGTAGAAGAAGCTTGGAGGATTATGACGGCCATTGGGCATTCCACAGTAGAAGTGGGAGAGCATTTATATGGCTTCATAGATGGATTACCCAGATCTAGGAGAAGGAATGAGAGCATTTGGGTCATCATGGATAGAATGACCAAGTGCGCTCATTTCATATCTGTGAGGAGCACTAGGACAACAGCTTCATTAATAGCTTTATATGTTAGGGAGGTGATTAGAGTTCATGGAGTACTACCAGTATAGTTAGTGATAGAGACCTACTCTTCACTGGTCAGTTTTGGAGGAGTCTGCAAGAGGCTTTAGGGACCGAGTTGAGCTTCAGTACAGCATACCATGCATATACTGACGGTTGGACAGAGAGGGTGAATCGGCATCTGGAGGATTCACTTAGGATGTGTATCATTGATTTTGGAGGATCATAGGAGGATCTTTGCCAATAATAGATTTTGCTTACAATAATAGCTACCGGGATAGCATAGGGATGACTCTATTCAAGGTTTTATATGGCAGACCTTGTAGATCCTATCGTGTTGGTGGGACACTACAGATAGGATTATCTTTGGGCCTGATATGGTTAAGGAGACTTCAGAGAATGTGAACTTAATTCAAAAGAGGATGAAAACAACTCAGGACCGACAAAAGTCTTATGTAGATAGAGGCACTCTGAGTTGGAATTTGCGGTTTGCGGTTTGGTATTTATGAAGATCTCACCCCTGAGACATGTGATGAGGTTTGGGAGTTCAAGTAAGCTAGCTCCGAGGTTTGTTAGACCACTCCTGGTTGTGGCTAGGATTGGAAGATTGGCTTATAGAGTTAAACTTCCAAAGAAGTTAGCTGGAGTGCATAATGTTTTCCATGTTTCTCACTTGCAAAAGTGCTTACATGATTCGGTTGTTGTTGTTGAGCCTAGTAGTTTGGAGGACGTTGAGGTGGAGCGTGATTCACTTTTTCACCATGTAACTAACCGCATCTTGGAGCACAACACTAAGCGGCTCCGCAACAAGGAGATCGGATTAGTTAAGGTTCATTGGGGAGAAGACCTGGTTGAGAGTACATGGGAGCCCAAGAATAGGATTCGAGCTTCCCACCCTCAACACTTTTCTGGTACGTCTTACACTTTGATCTTTCTCTAGTTAGAACCCTTAGGTAGAACCTTGGAGGGAGGGTAGACTGTAATAGGTAGAGACCTTTAGATGATAGGTATGGTTGTAAACATGTCAATGAGACATGTTATGGTTAATGGATGTTGTTGGATGTACATGGATGTTTATGGATGCAAGTGGTTGCATTGCATGCACTAGGATATTGGGTCCCTTAGGCATACACATTCATACCCTATGCATATTTCTTGCTGACTTTGGTTGTTATCCCTAGATGATTTTTGTATATGAATGTTGCATTTGGATGTATGACTAAGCATACATGTAGAGTTATCTGTTAATTTTAGGACTTGCACACATTTGGTTGCATGGAATAAATGTACTTGCATAAACAAGAGGTTGACTGAATCAACAGACCGACTACTCTTTTTCATTACATAGGTTCACGTGCATTGCACGCTGCACAATTACATAATTGCATTGGAATCATTAAAGGTTATGGCTGCCGTGGATGATGGATGAGTAGGTGGATGTAGATTTGGTTGCTGGTTGTTATTTGCATTCTTTTTTCCTTAGAGATTACGATGATGAAATCCCTTAAGGGAGAAAATGTAACACCCGAGAATTTTCACGAAAATAAATAAGGAAAATAATTAAAGTTAAGAATGAACCTAAAAGGATAATTTTTACAATCATTCGAATTTGACTACAGGACTGGCACCATTGTGTCCGTAGCAATATTCTGAACAAGTTTCATATATAACTAGCTGAAATCCAAGCTAAAACAAAAAAGTTATAAAGGTTTGAATAAATAAGAAATTAAAAAATATATAAAAATGATTAAGGGCCAAGTCGACCCACATTGGGCCAAGGTCGACTGGGGGTGGTCGACCTAGCCCTTGGGGCGGTCAACCCGACCCTGTGTCTATCGTAGCGTCATGACCTGGAGTTGGTTCATTTCGTGCGTGTGAGATCGTTGTGTGCTGGCCACGGTTTTGAACAATGAATGAGCTTATTTTGGACTGGGATCTGACGATAGTGAGTTGAGGCGTTCCCCTATAAACTGATAGCGATGGTTAACTTAAAACATAATTAACTCTATTATAGCGAAGCTCTACCAAAAAAAGCCCAAACCGTAATTTCCCAAATCAATTTTAAATCCCAATTCTATTCTAAATCTCAACCTAAATTAAAATAAAAGGAGATCTAGCAATTAGAGGAGAGGCCTAAGCAAATTTAAGGGAGAACGCCTACGGTGTCAGAGGCAAACCTAAAGCTTAGGACAGAGGTGAGTGGGCACAGATTTAACAAGTTAATTAAATTATTTGATTTTATTTTCTATCCTAAATTAATTTGACTGTTAATTATGAGATTAATCCGTTAAATTATTAAATTAGGAATCTAAAATAATGAGTCTTTTTATCTAATTGTAATTGATATATGTAAGTTGTAAAACCATAAATCATATGTTAAAATTGGATTTGACACCTATAATTTTCTAATTAGAATAATGTAAATGCTGCAAAAAAGTAATAAAAATAGGACAAATAGATTAGCCCAATTGAAATAAAAACTAAATGGATTAAGACTGATAATCGAATGAAATGGGTTAATTTGCTTAAAACAGGTAAATCCAAAGATATCTGGATAGTAGCAATCGACCTAAGACTAGCGCAGGTCAACTGTCGTAAATCACTTTAGACTTAGTAGACTGTTTTGGGGCCTTGATCTGATAGGTGTATAAACCTTGTTGTTCTCTAAATTGCATGATTGGCATAGACACATCTAGGTGTTCTTATTTGAGGTGGCATACTTAGCTCGTGTTTCCATATCATAAAGTAGGATGTAGAGTGTTGTTGAGACACGCAACTTATATTGCGAATGGTGTGCATAGGTATTGGGATCGGATTATCGGTCGTTAGATGAAGTGTAAGGATCAGATTACCGATCATTAGTCGGGGTGTTAGGATAGGATACTATGTCTATTATGGACATTCCTGTGGGCTCGTATGGGCATAGACGTTGAAAGCTAGGTGGTGCCTAGTACCAACAGGAGTTAGGCACAGTAACTCCCCGGGGTACTTAAGGGGTATTTTACTACTAGGATCGAGGGGTCGGGCATGGGTGCATACAATGAGTCACTATGCTAGTTTACATGCGTGTTCTTTACCTCCAGGCCAAGTGTGAATTATAGTGGAATAGCAATTCCCCAAAACTAGATAATTGTTTGGTGAGGTACGATATATTTTTATTCCCATGATGTTAGGCTGTTGACCTTTGATGTGTGACCTTAGGCATGTGACCTTAGGTGCAGGGACACTGCACAAACACTCTATATCACCTAGAGTAGACTTGGAGTCAGTTCTATTTAATTTCCTTGTTAGTCCTGTTCTCATTCACCAGACATATGTCTGACCCATTCCATTTTTCCACCGCCACAGATGGACAGAGTAGGCATTAACAGATCCATTGCAGCCTTCGGATTATCATGCCTGGAGTCTAGTTCTATTTATCCTTTTCCTTTATCATGTTTTCCTGTCAGTACATTTGCTCTTTTGGTACTTTTCTTGTGACGGATTATTTTTATGATACTCTAATGTTGACATGTACTAATGGATTTTTGAGACCACGATATTATGATATTTTGAGACCTGGATATTTTGATGCTTTGTGATTTTTATTACCTTTTTCCTAAGATTATCCATATATTTGGTAGTATGTTTCCGCTGTGATGATGTTTAGACTAGATAGATTATTTCGTCTTTGAAATCTTAGTCTCTATGATACTGCTTTTACCCCGAGCCGATGATCCATGTTTCTTGTTATGGCAGTGTTTGACATGTCAACGGATGCGAGTTGTCACGCTTCTCCTTAAACTTATGCTTGAAATTTGGCTTGCCTCCAACTGGTATAGCTGACAATGGCTTTGCACTGATTGCTGGCACTACTCCCTTCTGGAATCCTTCCTTAATATCTAGAGCTTCAAATCTCAAAGCCATCTGATAAGGCTGGTGAATGTACCCATAAGATCGTTAGTTATTTCTCGTTGGAACTCTGGTCGCATCCCATTGACAAACATTTCATTCTTTTTGAGAGGTGTGTCTATCAATCCAAGTCTGAAATGAGATAAAGCGTTAAACTTATGTTCATACTGCACCACTGTCATATCTCCTTGCTTCAAATCCAAGAAACTCCTAAAAAACCGAGTCCTTCCGGCTTTTGGAATAAACTACACCTCAAAGACTTCCTTAAACTGAGCTCAAGAAAACTCTTTCTTCGGAGTATTAGCTGTCACTGAATCCTACCAATCCATTGTCGATTTTTGAAGTTGTCGCGATGCAAGGAGCCGTTTCTTTACATCTACCAATTGAAGATCTCCAAATATATTTTCACATAAATGAAGCCATGTCCGCGCTCCAAGAATATCTTTAGTCCCGTAGAACGATTTCCTGCCCAAAGTGGTGTAATTCTTGCAAAAATTCGCGAAGTTCATAAGGGGCTGAACTTGCGCTACCACTTCTCTACCGGGTCTATAGCTGGCATAGTAGCATTTCTAGGTACCCTGCCATAGGTAGCCATGCTAGTTCTAGATCCTCTCCTTCCTCCTCTTCTTATATCCATTTTTTACTACCTGAAAAAATAATAGGTATCTTTAGAATACAAGAATAGAATTAATTTGCTTTAAGAAAACAACACCAACACATCTAAAACGAGACTTTAGAGGATAGATATTATTATTACAAAAATTATAAATACGCTCTTTCAATATTTATTCATTCTAGGGCATCACTTACCCTATCTCTAATGATTTGTACCCAATTAGGCTAAGGTGTTCGCTCTACCGAAGCTTTGATACCAACTGTCATGACCCACCTTTCTGACCCTTGAGAACGACACTAACACATCCTCGGTGTTCGTGTGCCATTGCCCGAGCATCGGAAAGACGAGTTGTCGTGGGGTAAAATAAAGAACAGAACAGAATAGAAAATCTCACAATGGAACGGTTAAATATAATACAACAATAATACAGTACATAAGGTTTCTCCTTAACATGGAGTTATCAGAGTTACACAAAAGCACTACCACTATCAACCTAGGCAATTATATACCCTGCATTTACACTTCCTAATCCAAAATACACACATAATTAACATGAAAACGGAAATAGATAAGGAACCTCCTGCTCCTCCATCATCTTCAAAAGAGCCCAAAGTAACCTGCTACTCTCGGACTACTCAAAAATAATTGAGTACCCGAGAGTTTAGGTAAAACAAACAACTCGGGTCAAACAATAAGTCTAGTATGAGTAAAACTCTAAACAAAAGGTGGAAATAAACAACAATATGTGAGACTATGCCACCATTTGCGAAATGGATTTCCCCTCACAATGACAACATCCAATCATAAGAAATGGGTATAAATAATTAAACAAGAAACTAACTGATGCAATTAAGAAAGAATTAAATTCAAAGGTTTTAAATTAACTGGAAGGAAAGGGAAATTTTCCAATAAATGATTGGGAGGGTGCACCCTCCTTGCCAAAAGTATACCTTTAGAATATACTTGAAAACTACGATGGCTCTCCAAAACCTCCAACCGGACCCCTCCAACCTTTACGGAGAATTCGAGTATTTCACATCTTAGTGTGCAAATAACCAAAACTAATCTAGAGTTGATTTGATAATACCCTAATAGGAGCAACCCAACATAGCTTGTCCCTGCTTGCACTTTGGTTTAATCATTTCCGACAAAGGATGTCAACGCTCAAATGAGCAACAAATCGTCTTAAATTGATGATACACAAAGAAGAAAGATGAATCATAGTTAATAAATCAACTATAGAAAATATTCAAAATGATCGTATATGGAAATTAAATCTCACATTCTTATCACTACTCATCGATTTCAAATTGTACTATTTCTTGGTTGAAAATGAAGTCAGACAAGTGAAGGTAGTGTTACCTTTAGGCATTGCCTTGATGACATTTTTATCTTTCGAGATAGGGACGAGTTTCCATACTTTGATGTTTAGTGCTGAGAGCATGACTAAATCCTTTCTATATAAGCGATATCGGATTACGGAAATTAAATTCCTTATCCTTTCCGCAACCGAATCAAAATTTTTAACTTTTAAAACCGAACTTGTGCTTGAATTTCACATTACCAATATTAACTTTAAACAACACTATCAAAAATGATTAATTAACTTTAAACATGATAATTTTCTTCGATGTCATTATTTAAAATGATTATTCAACTTTAATCAACGATTAATTACTTCAAACATCTTTATTTAAAATAATTAATTACTTTAACCATGATTAATTACTTCAAACATTATTATTTAAAATGATTAATTAACTTTAATCATTATTATTGAAGTGATTAATTAACTTTAAAACATCATTATTAAAATGATTAATTGACCATAGACATCATTATTACAATGATTACTTAACCATAAAACATCAACATTAAAATGGTTAACTAAATTTAAAACATCATCATTAAAATGATTAATTAACCTTAAAACATCATTATTAAAATGATTAATTAATTAACCTTAAAACATCATCGTTAAAATGATTAATTAACCTTAGAACGTCATCGTTAAAATGATTAATTAACCTTAAAACATCATTAATTAACCTTAAAACATCGTTTTTTAAATAATTAATTAACCTTTAGTCAAAATGATTAATTAATTTTAAATATCATTATTGAAATAATTATTTAATTGTAAACACATCATTATGAGAATAATTTATTAACTCTGTAAGAACACAAGCACAAGATTTAACCAAAAGGTTTCCAAAAGAGGTGATAATTTTCAAAGTACGGATATAGTGATAGTCGCTATACGAACACTTCCACAAACAATTTCATATGTCACTTATTCATCCAAGCATCACATAACATAAGCATGAGAACAAATACAAAGGCAAGTAACAACTATACAACATGTAGAAAGCATCACTTATATTATTTACTTAAACTTTTTCCGACTAATTTCAAGTCACTTACTAAATACCATGATGTTGTCTTTTTAAAGCGGAAACCAAGCCAACCATCATCACTTTACAATACATATAAATAAGTAACTAGCAACCACTATTATAAACAATGAAAAAGCCAATAACTTTAATTTAAAAGGTGAGATTTTACTCATCTAAACGGCATGAACTTCAATCGAACTCTCAACCGACACTAGAACTTGGAATTTACTTGCATAAGATGGATTTTTGAAGCCCTAAAGGGGCCTAGATGCTTCGACCAAGATGAAGGTGGGCTCAGCCATGGTTGGTTTGGGGAGATATGGGTCTTGTTTTGGTTAGTTAGGAGGTGTAGTGGAGATAGAAATGAACTTTAGTGATTTTGTTTAAGGAAGAAGTGAAAAAGAATGGATTTTTAAACTTGAAAACTAAGGAAGCCATTAAAAAGTTTTTAAAAGCTTAACGTAGGTGATGGATTTTTTGAAAAGTAAGAAATGAAATGAAAAAAATAAGGAAAAATAATAGATTTGTTTTTCTAAAAAGTAGAATATGTGAACTACTAAAATGCCCTTCCTTACATACCCTCCACTCATTTTTCTCCACATCATCACCACCCTCCTCCATTGCCAATTCCACAAGCAAGCCATGAAACCCACTTTTTGTCCATCATGTTTAACACTTCCTTGTACTAATGATGTGCTGAAATGACATTACTTCTTACGTTATTTTGTTTAAATTTTTGAATGAAAAGTCACATCTCGCTCCGTTTTACTTAAGTATATAAATATATACCATATATAATTAACCATACATATGTTATTTAGTATATGTATGTGTAAATGTATACTAGAGTGTTTACAACGTTTCCGACAACTTTTAGATGACAAAAAGTCGAAAATTCAAAAAACGATTTCCGGTCATATTTTCAATTTATTTTTAACTAATTATTATTGTAAACAAATATTGAAAACCATTTCACTATCATTGGTATTATTTGAAAGAGGTTTATTTGAGTTATAAAATCCATTAAATGATTATTTAAAAACACGTTAAAAGTTCATATTAAAAGTGATTAAATTACGGGTCGCTATAATTAATGTTTTATTCCTATAACGATCCAGAAAATTTGTCAATTGATTTTGAAAAGTTTAATTGGTTTTAAATATTGAATTATTATTTTTATAAGTTAAATAACTTAAATTCCAAATATAGCATTTTATTTGATAATTGAATTGTTAAATATTAATAATTGGAATTATTTAATTGATTTTAACTTTTAATTAAAATGAGTAAGAATGATACAAGTAAACCTTTAAATTTAGATTTAAAAGTGATTTATGTGGTTTTAATAAAATTTCATTTTAATTAACGTACAAAAATAGCCTTCTAGGGCACTATCTCGGATTGTGACAAAACCAGTGTCATTAGATCCGCAATAGTGAATTATTATATGCCTTAAATTTCATAATGATCAGACTTACCAATAGAAAGTACGAGCTCGTAACGCTTAGGAGTTAATTAAAGGAATTTAAAATAATATAATTTGATTTCGGAAAGCTAACTTCTATATGTTATCGAATTTGGTCTTGATAATAGTTCCATTGTGTTTGGAATAAGGGTATTACATATAGAATGCCAAGCGGCATGCCTTGTTTAGGGTTCGAGATTTTAGGGTGTTTACAACCAAATATTATAATATAAATAATATATATACACTATTGTCTCCATACCCTTGTCCCATACCCCACATCTTCACAATACGTACCCTCAGACCCTATAATTTCAAAACCCATCCCTCCCTTCCCTTTTAAAACCGTTCCAGTGAAATAAAAATGAAGAATGAAACTTCAAAAATTTATACAAAAAGAAATACTCAACAATTAATTACAAAACTTGAATTTTTGAGTTTGTTTTCTTAACGACTACAATCTTATGCCATTTGATTGTGTTTGATCTCAATTTTGGAATGGAAGATGTGATGCTTAGGAACTAGGGTTCCTTGTTGCATTCGATTAAGGATGTGATTCATGAAATGGAGGTTAGATTAGAGTTTGGGGCGTCGTTCAGCAGCTAGCATTCGAGTTTGGGAATGCGCGGCGATCTATAACAAATCGTGTCATTTAACTGTGCTGATGAGGACATGATGGTCGCGTTCTTGTAAAGGAAGTCGGAGAGGAGGTTGTGGTGGCCACTGCGAAGCTCGTCGGACATAGAGTTTGTTGCAATTGACGGAATGTGATTTCGTTTTGGAACGAGCGAGAATTTGATGGAAAAGTGCACGACCATGTTTGGTGTCAGTGTGTATGTCTATTTTGGAAGAAAGGGGATGCATAATTGATTAGGGGGGTAATGAATTTTAATTATAATTAGTGAAATATAAATATATTATTTAATTAAGTGAATTTTGTGAACTAATCATCTAATTCGTTTTAGGTCCAAATTGAACGCGGTCAGTCGCGTTAGGTTCGTATTATCGAGCACTACATTATGGAATTGGACTAGTGACTATTGGAGCTAATGGAATTTTACACTGAATTCACACGTCGTTCGAATTCAAATGGAACCAGAACGCCTCGGTGATAACTGAAATAATGGTGAGTTAAACTCACCATTTTGGTTAATAGAAATATTTTATAGTCGATAAAAAATATTACTTGGATGTTTGGATATTTATATGTTGGTTGTTTGGTTTTGATGAATTATCGCTTTAGAAAGGAATTAATATATGAAACCAAATGTAGGGAGACAGGTTGGAGGGATCCAACAGGATTCCACACCACTATTGATTTATATATATATATATATATATACTCGCTAATATATATGAGCTGTGATATAGAGGACAGGTTGGAGGGATCCAACATGATTCCTCACCACCGTTGATTTTAATTACATATATACATATATATATATATGTGTGTGTGTGTGTGTGTTGATATATATGAGTTGTGATGTAGGGGACAGGTTGGAGGGATCCAACGGGATTCCTCACCTTTATTGAAATGTTTTCAATAATGTTCTTGTTGTATGGTTGTTAAATATCAAACCCTATGGGTTATGACATTGTTATATGTTCAACTAATACCCAGTAGTGATAGAAAATCAATATAGATATTGGTTAAGCGTTTGTTAGCTATTGGCCTCAAATTAGTATACTAAAAATACTATAAATTGCCATTTGAATTGGAAATGGATTTTTGAGGAAGAAAATAATTTTAAATCAAAAATTGAGTTTCAAAAATATATTGTTTTAAAAGATTTAATTTCTATTTTATTTCCACCTATTTATCTACCTTTTTCTAAGTTATTTATTTATAATAATATTGTTAAAGCTAATTATTTATATTTAATGTTGTTTTAAAGATTTTGATCAATATTTTACTATTTTGAAAAGTTAATTATTCAAATAATTAATATGATATGAAGCTAATAATAATGATTATTAAAAATATTTTGAATGTTATTATTATTATTTATAGTAATGATAAAGGTTAATTATTATTGTTTTATTAATAATGTTTTAAATTATTAATCATTATTTTTTTAGACAACCCAAAGTTAATAATTATTATTTATTTATAATGTTTACTATTAACTATTATTATTATAATAGTGTTTTAAAGTAAATGACTATAATTTATTTATAAATGTTTTCGAGATTTATAAATAGAGTAGTATAACAGATTTGGGATTATAAGAGGAACCTTATAACATGGTTTGTGAAACTTAAAAGAAGATTAGTAAAAGGGTGAAAAGAGTTCTATAAATGGTTTTAGATATTTATAAAAGACTTTAAGAAAAGGGTTTATAGATCTATTAAAGGAGTTTGTAATTAGTTTATGGGTTTATAAAGGATTTATAAATAATTTTAGAAATGTACAAAAAGAGCTTAAAAGTGACTGAAATTTATAAAAGAGAGTATAAATGATTTTTAGAGATTTATAAAATGGTTTATTAATAGTTTTAGAGAATTATAAGGAGTTTATAAATGATTTTAGAATCGAATAAAAGAAATCTTTCTCAGTTTTGTAAATTTATTTATACCATTGAGATAAGTATATGAGTGCATATTCTAAGTTATGAGGTGTAATGTGTGTGAATATACTTATACCGTTGAGATAAGTATGTGGATATATTCTAAGTATTGAAAATATAGGGATATATGGATATATATACACACACATACATCTTTGTAAATGGATTTTGGTACAAATATTTACAAAGTGAATTTAATTAATAAAAAGGATTAATTTAAGAGGCTAGTAGTTTCTTTTGTGCTAACCAATGTTGGTTTTCCCTATGAAAATAAATCCCTGATTTAGATGTGTGTTTGTTGATAGTTAAATAACCGACTATCAAATATGGACACAAACGTAACTTTGGAAATATCTAGGAGAAACAAGTTAGTTATATGGCACAGTCATCTCCAGTAATGCTATACTGTGCATATAAATCCCATTTCGCTCTCGTAGGACAAATGATAAGGAAATCCGTCTAGTAAAGGTTAGGAGGTGATCTATAAACTTATCTTTGACTGTTTACTTCCTAAAGTACCGTGGTTAAATTTATCGAAAACTATCGAAGGTTGTTTCGAAGGGACCAGGATCAGGTATGTTATCCGAAAACCCCTTCGATCCAACTTAAGCGTTTTAAAGTGAAGACATCTTAAAGATGATGGAATTGAAGACGGAGCTCTTAAGCGTTCCGTTCAGTCCCAAAACGAACTTGTATGGATGAATGTTGGCATTGCATTGTTACCTGGAGAGCAGTGTAGCATTCCAAGTGAGAAGTGCTATATAAAAGGTAAAACGTAGCCTCAACCCTCATCAACCAAGAATGACTGAAACATGGGAGATGCACATGACTAAGTGGGTCGCTCCCAAGTATGGTATGATCATCCCTATCCAGAGTCGATAATATCTCTCAATTGTATGCTTCGGGGCCAATTAACGGAGGGGTGATCATACTCGATACTACCAGCCAAGTGGTAGGTCTGTTCATTGTTGGCTGGGGATCTCTACGAGGTCCTCAGTGTTATTTTATCTAGAGATGCACGTTGACGGGCGGTACCCGAGTAGCCCAATCATTGTATGGAATCCATTCTCCAATACGATCCTATACTGTTTTAGTTGTATACCTATTATGCTGGAATTTAATAAATGTAACAATTTCTGCTAAGATTAATAAGTATTTGTATCTTAGACACTATTATAATATCATAGAATTTCATATATAATGTTTTGGTTATCGTAAGGTAAAAACCCATACGTGTTTATGTGCGGCATGGTCTTACGAGGTACTTCTGATTTCAAAGGTTTTTATAACTTTAAAATTCAGTTGGGTGTGTTTTCTCACGCTGGTTTTCCAGATTGACTCGGGTGTTATTTTATTGTATGCTCGGGTCAGACTGAGCATATTACAGATTTAGTTGGGATGTTTTGGGGCTTCAGGAGATGAGCTGGAGGCCCAGAGATGTATTCGTGCATATGGTTATTTCTCCGGTGCATTCATTGTTGTATTTATCAACAATTGTGAGGACAGGTTGTTATAACTGTCCGTGCTAAAATAGGTTAGTATATTCTGATTGACGTTTGTATATTACATTTCTTCTTTGTGTAAAGCTTTATTGTATATTATAGATTATTTGCTCCACTGTGAGATTCTGTGTTGTTTGTTTTCTCTCTCTCTTGTTTCTCCTTCCTTTGTCCGCGGGTGCGGCGCAGTGGAAAGGAGGCTTGGGTTATGGTAAAAAGACCCAGGTTCGATTCCTACCATGCGCTTCCCTATCCTATATAAATTTACCCGGGGGTATGGGGGCTTGGATCAGCGGACGGCTTTACTATACCCTCCTGAGGAGTTTACCGGTCCGCCAGGTTCTCCTGGGTTTTCAAAAAAAAAAATTCTTTCTCCTTCCTTTTTTCTTCTTTCTTTTTCCCTAACAATCGGGTTTTCCGGCATTCGATTGCTCGGCACGCAATACAGTGGATGTAACGACCCCGAATTTTATAAATATTTAAAATGATAATTTATTAATTTTTGAATTAATATTTGTGAAATAAAACGGTAGATAGATTGCGAGTTTCCCCGAGTTGAATAAATTTGTGTTAACCGATTAAATTTAAATATTATATAAATATTATATATGTGTGAATATATATGTATTTGGGCATATACGAGTAAATTTGAAATTTATATATATATTTACATTGGTTTGGATTTAAATTATAAATAAATGGTTTAATAATAAATGGTAATAATAAATATTAGAATTTATGGTTAATAATGGTTTGAGTTTACAAAGTAAAATATTGGAAAATAACTTTCAAATCATAATTTAAATGGAAAATAAGAAAACATAGCACTAAGGAATGAAGACTTTCCAGCCTAATACAAAGCTTGCATTAATATAAAAAACTGATGGTTCGAATGCATGCAGACCTAAAAACTAAAAGAATCAAATACAAAGTAAACATGTAATATGTTGTAGCTTGTAAGTGAAGACTCAGGCAAGTAAAAATATAAAATATGTGTAAATTAAAAAAATAAAGTACAACAACATTTAATGCTCTCATTTCCTTTAGCAAACAAAATCTGTTCGAGTTGTATGAAATGTGATTTCAGCCTCCAAAAACATGAAAATCTCTGGCATAGGGTACAAACCCATATTTTTCTCTTGTACAAACAATATTTATCACCTGTACAAGATATCATCACCCAGTATCCATGTTTCTTATATATCAAGCCTCTCTTCATTTTCAGTTCGTCCATTGGAACTGAGAAAATATGAAGTAATACCATTTAAAACTCACACAAAATTCAACTCAAACAAACGATACGAATCAAAGCAAACCAAAGATCAAAGGAAGGATTTTAACTTGCCAGTTTTTCAAAGCTCTGTTTCATTTCTTCAAAACACTGTGAGCAAATATTTTTTTTTTTGACCTCTTTGTTTCTTTTACCTGTGAGTAAACATAATATCAAATTTTATGTTAGATTATGATCTGTGGGTGATTTATGTTAATATGGTTTGGATTCTTTCTTTAACACTATGGATATAAAATTATTTTGACAATACAGAGATAGGTTTCTTCTCTGTTCATAGTTTTAGGATGAAACCAACATTGAAAAATTCGATTCCTCTATTTCCAATCACTTTCAAGCTTTGTTGTTTAAAGTAAAAAGGTGTAATTAGGAAAGAACTTTGTTCTAAAAACACTTTCAAGAAGAATAAGAATATACAGTATGTAAAAATGTGGTTTTTACAGAGGAAATTCAAATTTTGAATAAATGTGAATGTCACGATTTAGTGATTCAATTACATAATATGAACTGGTATTAGGAGATAGGATTTTTAAAACAAGTATGATGATTTTTAGTTGCGCGTTAAAGGTGCAGCTTCGAGGTGAACCAAAAATGCTTCTTTGTCAATTCCTGATGATTAAACAAATCTTGGACGTTAAAATTTGTTTTGAAGCTAGCTTAATGGTTTACGAAGTCGGGAAAAATGTTAGAAAAAATTTCTATTGCGTGAATTTGGGGGACGAAGTAAATTTAGGGTTTTGTGGGATGTTTTGGTGGTCGAGGTTCACGGGGTAATGGCGAAGTGATAAATGGATCGGAGGTCACCGCGACTGGGGGGATCGCTTCGCGGTTTGGTGGCGAACGGGAGACTCTTACCCCTACATGTCCCTGAGAGGGATGGGTTGGTTAGGCAGATGCCGTGACAGTCGAGAGGCTGGCCGTAAAAGTAAATGCGAGGTTTTTGTTGCTCACACCAGTCCCATGACTGATCCGGAGTTTATTGTTCCCTTCCTAAACTCTGGGTGCCCACTATTTTCCACACGGGCAGTCTAGAGTTGGGTTTTTCAGATATTCAGGTTTAGTAGATTATCTGGAGCTGGTTCAGTTCTTGGAGTTCAGGACTGCACTTGCTTCTCTTTGTGGTTCAAGCTGATATTGGAGGTATTGGAGTCATTCTCCGATTGATCATTTGGAGATCTCTTCCATTTGTTGTTACTTCCGCTGTATCATTTTTGTTATCTCTGATATTGTTGTATCATATTGATATCATTGTTGTATATCATACTGGATATTGTATTCATTGGAGTTGTATATGATATCATTTATTTCTCTTTATTCCGCTGTGTTGTTTACTTAACTGTGTTATAAGCTCCGGCGAATCGGATTTGAACGGTCGAATCTACGGCATTCGAGTACAAGGTGAAGTACGGATGTTGATTTTTCAAACGCAAAAATCCGAGTCGTTACATTTGGTATCAGAGCTGAAGGTTGAACTTTAGCTCAGGAGTATAACACGTTAAGTAGCTCATTAGAGATAGAGTGAAGTAAACTCTAGAATGAGCATCCTCAGATATCCGTTCGAATGCCTCAGTAAATTCTCTTACTATCCACTGATAGTGAGTATGAGTGCAAGAAGAGGACGAGATAGGGGATAGGGGAATACGACTATAAACGGTCAATATCCTGTAACAATAAGGAAACAATCTTTTCTCTATCAATCTCTTTTGTTCGTCATCTTTTCTCAATTCTTCGATAGTTTCTGGTAGATCCAGGAAGAAATTCGATATATTTGTATGGGACATAAACTCCAACTGAGACAAAATTGTTTGTATGGATGTATGGGTTGCTTTGATTGCTATGGTTGATAGGTATACTTTAGTTCTAAATGGAAAATTTTGAAATTGTATCCATATATCTATCTATTCTTTGGGTCCCGATATGTTCTACGAATGGTTAGTTATTTCTTCGAACTAACCGATGCCACTGTATATTTCGTAGATCTGGATAACCCGAGTATCTTCTGAAGTGTTAAAACAGATTCGTTATTGATATTCTGATTTGGTAAGCCAAATGCAGAATAGATGTTCAGTTTGATTTGATGAAATATTCTTCATCTATCTTTGTGTCTCCTTGGTAATTTCGAGGACGAAATTCTTTTAAGGGGGGAAGTCTGTAACGACCCCGAATTTTATAAATATTTAAAATGATAATTTATTAATTTTTGAATTAATATTTGTGAAATAAAACGGTAGATAGATTGCGAGTTTCCCCGAGTTGAATAAATTTGTGTTAACCGATTAAATTTAAATATTATATAAATATTATATATGTGTGAATATATACGTATTTGGGCATATACGAGTAAATTTGAAATTTATATATATATTTACATTGGTTTGGATTTAAATTGTAAATAAATGGTTTAATAATAAATGGTAATAATAAATATTAGAATTTATGGTTAATAATGGTTTGAGTTTACAAAGTAAAATATTGGAAAATAACTTTCAAATCACAATTTAAATGGAAAATAAGAAAACATAGCACTAAGGAATGAAGACTTTCCAGCCTAATACAAAGCTTGCATTAATATAAAAAAACTGATGGTTCGAATGCATGCAGACCTAAAAACTAAAAGAATCAAATACAAAGTAAACATGTAATATGTTGTAGCTTGTAAGTGAAGACTCAGGCAAGTAAAAATATAAAATATGTGTAAATTAAAAAAATAAAGTACAACAACATTTAATGCTCTCATTTCCTTTAGCAAACAAAATCTGTTCGAGTTGTATGAAATGTGATTTCAGCCTCCAAAAACATGAAAATCTCTGGCATAGGGTACAAACCCATATTTTTCTCTTGTACAAACAATATTTATCACCTGTACAAGATATCATCACCCAGTATCCATGTTTCTTATATATCAAGCCTCTCTTCATTTTCAGTTCGTCCATTGGAACTGAGAAAATATGAAGTAATACCATTTAAAACTCACACAAAATTCAACTCAAACAAACGATACGAATCAAAGCAAACCAAAGATCAAAGGAAGGATTTTAACTTGCCAGTTTTTCAAAGCTCTGTTTCATTTCTTCAAAACACTGTGAGCAAATATTTTTTTTTGACCTCTTTGTTTCTTTTACCTGTGAGTAAACATAATATCAAATTTTATGTTAGATTATGATCTGTGGGTGATTTATGTTAATATGGTTTGGATTCTTTCTTTAACACTATGGATATAAAATTATTTTGACAATACAGAGATAGGTTTCTTCTCTGTTCATAGTTTTAGGATGAAACCAACATTGAAAAATTCGATTCCTCTATTTCCAATCACTTTCAAGCTTTGTTGTTTAAAGTAAAAAGGTGTAATTAGGAAAGAACTTTGTTCTAAAAACACTTTCAAGAAGAATAAGAATATACAGTATGTAAAAATGTGGTTTTTACAGAGGAAATTCAAATTTTGAATAAATGTGAATGTCACGATTTAGTGATTCAATTACATAATATGAACTGGTATTAGGAGATAGGATTTTTAAAACAAGTATGATGATTTTTAGTTGTGCGTTAAAGGTGCAGCTTCGAGGTGAACCAAAAATGCTTCTTTGTCAATTCCTGATGATTAAACAAATCTTGGACGTTAAAATTTGTTTTGAAGCTAGCTTAATGGTTTACGAAGTCGGGAAAAATGTTAGAAAAAATTTCTATTGCGTGAATTTGGGGGACGAAGTAAATTTAGGGTTTTGTGGGATGTTTTGGTGGTCGAGGTTCACGGGGTAATGGCGAAGTGATAAATGGATCGGAGGTCACCGCGACTGGGGGGATCGCTTCATGGATGGTAGGAGATGTTATGGCCGGAGGGGCGTAGTTCCTGATCATCTTGATCGTCATGGCGATTGTGTTTTGTCATGGGTTTATGGTTCTGGATGGAGCTAGAAGCTCGATTTTCGAGTTCGAGATACATGGGTGCATTGGGTCGTTCGAATCGATGCGGGGGATCGTGGGAGAAGCTCTGTTCAGTTCATCGTCGCTCGGCGATGGGAATTATGGTTGTGCACGTGTACGTGCATCAATGGTATCCGTGGATTTCTTATTTTGGGGAAGACGAGGTGTTAATCAGGTGCGACTCGGAGATAAGCTCGGGTTGGACGTGGGGTAGCTCGAGTTATAACTCGAAGCAAGGATTGAATGGCTCGGGTATTTTAAGTATTTGACTCGAAGTAATAAGGGGGAGGCTCGGGTCGAAGTTTGTTCAAAGTTTAAACCTGTAACCATTTAACAGTTTTTAAAATTTTTGTTTTAAATTAAAATCAAAGTTAAACCAAGTCCTAACCAAAGTTTAATAATGAATTCAAGTTTGTTTTGAAACTGAGGAAAAAAAGGGAGTTTCATAATTTAAATTGATTTAAATAAGTTTTAAGTGTTAAAATAATGTTTTAAACATGTGAGTTTAAAAAGGATTTTAAAATTGTTTAAACTTTGTTAAAGATAAAATGATACCAATGATGAATTAAAGAATAAGTAATTAAATGTTGTAATTAATAATTTAAGTGTCTAATTTATTTGTAATTAAGAATTGTAAATAATAATTAATTTCAAAGATGGTTAATTTAAAATGTTTAATAAGTTAAGTGAATTAATCAAAGGATAACGGAATAATTAAAGATTAATTATTTAATTAATTAAAAGTTGATTGATTAATTAAATAAATGATTAAAGGACAATCAATCAAATGATTTGAAACCAAGTAATGTTAATTAACCATGATTGATGACCCACCTGATTTAAATTAATCAGGTAATGAAAATTAATCCTACTTATGGATGTTTGGATTCTATTGAATGATTTGAATTGTTGATATCCCTGATATATGATGCTTTGTGATACACCCAGATTTGCGTTGTGATCTGTAATTGATTATCTGCGATATATATTTATCTGTAATTTCTATTTCTGTGATATATTACTATGTGAATATATGAAACCCTTGACCCGTAAAACGGCACTTGAATTTCGATGCGACAGGGAGTCGGATTCCAGTTGGTTATCCGAAACCCACATCGAATTGTAATGATGAATCTTTGTGACCGATAAATTTATTTTATCTATGAATCTGTGAATGAAGATAAGCGTTATCGATTTTACCGCTTATCGATATATCTGTGATGATTGATGTTGCACTATTGTGTGTAAAACCCCTGGACTACACCTTTTCACACACAAATATGGATTTCACGTGGAAATCGGTTAAGTCACAGATAATTTAAATCTGATTTTTTTTGAAATTGAAATTTTAATTTCAATTGATTTTGAAATTAGAAATTTGGGTTTAAAGTGAAAAGCTTTTGAAATGGAATTTCAAAGATAAAAGTTATTTTGAATAACTTAATCGAGTTTTGAAAATTTAAATAATTTGATTTAAATTTGAATTCAAGTTTGGAATTGAATCCTATGATTTGAAACTAGGGATTAAACATGATATAAATGTGTTTATCTGAATTTAAACCATTTTAAAATGTAATTTTGAGAATTTGGATTTAACCCAAGGATTTCCACTCGTATGAATAAATCAGATTTTCCGAAATGAAAACTGTTTGTTTTCAAATGATAAAAGCTTTCACATATATAAGAAATGAAATTCCAATTTAAAGGAATTTCAAGTACGAATTGAAAATGGTTTTTCCAAGTTATAAATGAATTCTTTTTGGAAAGCTATGAATTAAATCGGTTTATTTTAACAGATTTAAAATGATGTTTTGTTTAAACCATTCTAAATGAAATTGTTTTGAAAGCTATAAGTTAAATCTTTGATTTAAAGATTTAACGAGTTAAACTGAAATGGAAATGGATTTAGAAAATCTGTGAATGAATCTTTTATTTAAAAGATTTAAATGTGAAAATTGTTTAAACCATTGGAGGTTGTTTAAAATGAATCTTTTTGTCTAAAGATTTGTAAATGGTAATCGATGGAAACCATTTAAAAGGAAGTTGAATTATTAAGTTGTGACTTAATTGAAATCCCATATCCATATGATTTTAAATTGCGCTCACTATTCGGGTTAGCCGGGAAAGGACCTTTGGGTCGTATAACCCATTCCGAATATGTGATACGTCGTATATGGATAGCATTTGAAGACCGGTGTTGAAGACCGGATATTTTTGAAAACGGAAGGATTACCGTCGAGTTACTCTGCATCGGCTGATCCCCGATATAGAGGTTTTATCACCCTTAGTGACGGGAAGTCCGGACGTGATTGGAAATTATCCGGAATTGCAAGGGCTTCGTGAGAAGTGCCTTCGGTTCTGTTCGAACCCGGAACAGACTTGTATGGATACATGTCTGACATTACACTTTGAGATATAAAGCCGATTTCTTTCAAATACATCTCTGTTGGTGGCGGAGAATTTATTCTCTTAGCTTAACACCCTTCTCTGAGACGTACGAGCTCAGAGGTTATGTAGTTGAAATTTATCAGCGATATATCCCAATTTGGTAATGTGGCATGCTGAGTGTTGCTGTGTGATGATCAGTGTTTGATCATTTGCGATATGATCATTTGTTTGATCTTATATCTTTGTGATCATAGGTTGATCATTTGTTTGACCCGAAGCATGGCTTTTTGAGAAGCGTAGCTTTGTGGACGAGACTTCATCGAGCCTCACACCCCGGAAATGGTCAAAACAGGAAGGATGCGGCAAGGTTCTAGGGAGTAGCGCCCCTTAGTGTATGTCATTCCTTCTGGATAAAGGTGGTATCATGGTATGGAGCCCAGATACTTAACCTCTGTGGTTGCTGCAAATTTATTACTTTGTGGTTGTTGCGAATCGGGGATCCTCGGGAAGATCGGTGACGATCGGGGGATGGCATACGCGTGTCAGTAGTTACCTATTTTTGCAGAGGTAACCCGGCCTTGTGTTGGCAGAGATCCGGTTAGGTTCTCGGGTCGTC
Organism: Allium fistulosum; assembly: GCA_030737815.1. Classification (NCBI taxonomy): domain Eukaryota; kingdom Viridiplantae; phylum Streptophyta; class Magnoliopsida; order Asparagales; family Amaryllidaceae; genus Allium; species Allium fistulosum. Next base: position 9,726,285 of record JASFAW010000015.1, read on the forward strand.
TATTCCAAGGACGTACCCATCGTGGAAAAGGAAGTTCCTTAGCCTGACCATTTGTTGGAAATCCAAAGAAACAATACGAACCCTGTACGGTTTTAGTTGTATTACCTGCTATGGAATGTGGCGGTAACCTGCTATTGAACATAGTAGCTATAGTAGGCATACAATAATGGTTGTATGCTGGCTAAGATTGATATTATACTTTCGAAATGTTTTTCTACACTATGCACTAATGATAATATCCAATGATTTGCGTAGTAAGCATGTTTGACTATCATAAGAAGAAATCTCCTCCAATTCTGCATTTGCATTGTGTGTGTGGTGGGAGGTCTTATGGTAGTTTCATTTTCCAAAAGCATTGCGGATTTCAATGTTTAAAATCCTTTTGTTTTTATTTAAAGATAAACTGTTTTTGTTGCTCACACCAGTCCCATGACTGATCCGGAGTTTATTGTTCCCTTCCTAAACTCTGGGTGCCCACTATTTTCCACACGGGCAGTCTAGAGTTGGGTTTTTCAGATATTCAGGTTTAGTAGATTATCTGGAGCTGGTTCAGTTCTTGGAGTTCAGGACTGCACTTGCTTCTCTTTGTGGTTCAAGCTGATATTGGAGTTATTGGAGTCATTCTCCGATTGATCATTTGGAGATCTCTTCCATTTGTTGTTACTTCCGCTGTATCATTTTTGTTATCTCTGATATTGTTGTATCATATTGATATCATTGTTGTATATCATACTGGATATTGTATTCATTGGAGTTGTATATGATATCATTTATTTCTCTTTATTCCGCTGTGTTGTTTACTTAACTGTGTTATAAGCTCCGGCGAATCGGATTTGAACGGTCGAATCTACGGCATTCGAGTACAAGGTGAAGTACGGATGTTGATTTTTCGAACGTGAAAATCCGAGTCGTTACAGTGGACGTATTAATGTTGAATTTCGAGGGTCGAAAATCCCAACTGTTACACTTGGTATCAAAGCTGAAGGTTAAGCAAGAACCTTGGCTTCGGTGGGGTGACTCATTAAGAGATAAGGTAATGGAATGCCTTATTATGAGTTTGAGTGTGTATATACATGAGAGCGTGTTTGTTAGTGATATAAAAAATGTTTTATATTGTTATGGTTGGTTAGTTGAGTGGCTTATGGATTCTAGTCAATATAAGTAATTAACGTTATTGATAGGGATCTCTAAATACTTGAACATAGCGATTCGACATAATATTGTTTTGAAATTTGGTAAATGAAATAATTTTACGTTGATTATATTTTATATTTATAAAGGAATAATTTTTAGGAAATTATTATAGTATATATGGTGTGTTTGGTTGTTAGTTAATGATAATATTTGATTATTATCAGTTGTTTGTGTTCTAGTAAAAGTTGTTGTCATTATAATATAAACAAAGATAAAAAATCAAGAAATGGTTTTATATAACTAAAGTGAAACTATATAAGGGAAATTTATAAATATGATTTATAAATAAAAAGGATTTAAAAGCTGAGAATTTGGGAACTTAATTCCCATTGATTTTGGAAATTGTCTTTCAAGGTTTTGGAAGAGTAAAAATAATAATATTATTATTTTAAAAATATTATTTGAATGGAAATATTTTAAAATGGAATTTAAAAGAGATAAAAAGCATTGAACTCACTTCGGTTGTTGGAAGATAATTTCGATGATGACTTCGGCATCATCAACGTTCCTTTTCGGGTTTCCAAAATAGGAATTGCTACCATTGGAGTTTTGTTTTGATAAAATGAGTTTTGATTTTAAAATTCAAAAGTATGATTTGAAATACAAAGAAATTATTAATAGTATTGTTTCAAAATAATTTGAAATAAGAACAGGGTGTTTAAACTCTGGAAATTTTCATTTAAGTGTTTTATGAAAATATGAGAAAATAAGTTTTATAACTTATAAATTTTGAGAATTATTAAGTTAAAGCAAAATTTTAGATTTGTTGAATATAAATTGTTGAGAAAAGTAAAATTTAAAAGGAATTGATCTTAAGTTAAGTTAAATAAAATGAAATTTGAAATGAAGATTTAACTTAAGTTAAGTTAAATGAAATGATTTTTGGAAATGAAATTGATTGTGATTTGAAATGAATTAATGAATGAACTAATTAAATTAGTAAATTGAAAATGGTTTAGAATGTTGGTTGATAAAATTGAATAATGAAGTGAATAAATGAAATAAGTTAAATGGAATTGACTTTAATTTAAAACGAATATGGACTTAAGTTGTGAAATGATAATAAAATTGAGTTGGATTATATAAAATGTTTATGAACTTAAGTAAAATTTTATGAAATGATTCGTAAATGAATTTAGTATGAGGTGAAATGTTGTTAAACTTAAGTAAAATTTGATGGAATAGTTCTTAAGTGATATTAGTATTAAATGAAATATACTAAGAAATAAATGAATGTGAATAAAGCAATGTGAATAATGATTATAGATAAATGAATGTAAATAAAAGAATCTGAATAATGAGAAACCAATTGAAATAAATACGTAAGTTTTACGTATATTATTTTATTCGCATAACAGTTTGATCCAGATTCGAGTATATAATTTCATAGTATATAACTGTGCAAGGAGAATGACAGTTTCTAATTAAGGAACCAGTTCTGAGTCAGCACTAGAGAGTTCGTGTGAACGATACTAATTCGAAAGTGAAATTGTGTGATCGAGCGAGCGATCAGGTATGGTTTTGCATATGGATGGTATATGTACATCGTAAGGGCTTTATTAAATTAAATATTGAAAATGCAAAATAATATGATTATTAATTATATGTTGGATATCATTGGTAAATAAGATGCAGATATATAGAAGCGAAAGCTAGTTTGATGCCTTTGGTTTCACGAGTAGAATTTGGCTGCCCGACATATAGGTACATGTTTTTATTATTGTTTGAATTTGATGATTTTGTGATTGAGCCGCTTGGATTTTGTGTTCTTTTGTTGGTTTGGGTCCGTAGTAGTGATTTGTAGTTATTTCGATCTAGTTGCGCAAAGGAGACGCTGTAAGTTTTCGTAAATTTAAGAGTTAGAAAATTTTTGAGAAATTTTGAAGAAACTTTTCATAACTAAAATTTGATTAGTTATAACGTGGAATGATTTAAAAGGATGGAAATTAGTTGGTATCGGTAATTGAAGCTAAAGGCTTAAAAGAATTTGGCAATCTTTTTCAACAAATTAGTTTTGAAAAGTTAATGGATTTAAGCATTTTACTTACTTAATAATTTTGAGGACAAAATTCTTTTAAAGGTGGAAGAATGAAACAACCCACAAAATTTGTTAATTAATTTGAAATGTTTAATTGGTTTTGAATATTGAATTATTATTTTTATAAGTTAAATAACTTAAATTCCAAATATAGTGTTTTATTTGATAATTGAATTGTTAAATTTAATAATTTGAATTATTTAATTGATTTTGACTTTTAATTAAATTGAATAAGAATGATACTAGTAAACCTTTAAAATTTAGATTTAAAAGTGATTTATGTGGTTTTAATAAAATTTTGTTTTAATTAACATATAAAAATAGCCTTCTAAGGCAATGTCTCGGAATTCGACAAAACTAGTGTCATTGGATCCAAAATAGTGAATTATTATATGCCATTGAATTTCGTAACGATCAGACTTACCATTTGATCGTGCGAGCTTGGAACGCGTAGGAATTAATTATAGGAATTTTGTAACGACCCGTAAATTTAACATGTTTAATAACGTAATTAGTTAAAATTTTGTGAAATTTTAAACGATAAAATTTTGAAATAAAAATTTAATATTTGGAATACGTCTAGTTAAACATAGCAACTGGTAGATTTTCGTCCGAAAATACGAAAGTTTATTTCGCGCGTAAATTCACTTCAATTTAATCAGTTAAAAAAGCAGTGAAAATAAAATATTTCGAAACCCAAATATTTTTACATAGAAAAATTCTAAAACATCTTCTGAGCAAGATTTCAGTTTGTCGTTTTTCCAAATTCGGACTGTTTGCACAAAAAATGGACAAACACCTCAAAGTTGTATGATTTAGTAGATCTTATGTTATTCTTAGTGATTTGGGTGATTTATGCAAATATATGAAAAGCAGGGGCTAAACTGTAAAAAGACACGCAGATTTATAGTGGTTCAGCCAGAATGTGCCTACGTCCACTTTATATGTTATTTCTCTTCTCTTGTTTTGATTACAAGTACAAAGCTTTGATACAAGTAAAAGAAAGTTGTTTGAAAGTTCTCTCCGTGCTTGAGCTCTCAAACTTGTCCCCCATTGTTGTACCCCTGCCTCTCTATTTATAGAGTGAGGTTGGGGGCAGGGGTCTTGGATGTATACAGCTGCTGGTGGGCCTGGGCTGAAGTGATCTGGCCTGGCAGTCTGGTTCGGTATTCTCTTGGTTCGGTGAAGTATGGAGTTGGTCTGGTTGGGCTTCATCCGGTGAAGTGTGGAGTGGTGAGGTTGGACCGGTGGCAGTTGCCGGATGAAGGTCTACCGAATGGACACGAGGGAGGGCTGCCGAATGGGTTATGCCGAATGGACTCGGGGGAGAGCTGCCGAATGGGTCATGCCGAATGGACTCGGGGGAGAGCTGCCGAATGAATCACGTCTCTGGGTCTCGAGGTCTTCTGGGTAAGAATTCACCCAACATTTGCCCCCCAAAGTAGGGCATATGTCTAACATATGTCGTGCTTTGTCTTCCTTCGTTCGGTCTTGGTTGCGCCGAGCCAGTTGGTCCGGTCGATGTGCTTCGCTTATAAATAAGGGCGCCACTCTACTATTGTTTCTTCACTTTTCGAGATAGCCGAACCACTTGACTCCCATTTTTTCCGAACTAGACCCTTATCATTGCCGAATCAGGTGAGATTTTATTCTGCCGAATGAGATCTTATTCTCGTATTACCGGACGAGAACGGGAGACACCGAATGAACCCATACTTGAACCACCGAATGGACCTTGAGAGTTCGAGAATTTCCATTGTCTTTACCGAATGACGATGGGAGTTTGAGCACTTTGAACTTTCTTTGCTTACACTCGAGACACCGAATGAACCCATACTTGAACCACCGAATGAAAATGATACTGAATATGTTTTTACCGAATGAAGTCATATACTTGTTTATATCCTCTGTTCTAAATGTGTTTTTCCGGTATTGTAGATAATGTCTCGCAAAGTAGAAACTCGATCAGACAAGAAGCGATCCGTGGGTGAAGGAGAGTCATCGGCTGTGCCCCCAGCTCAATCAGGATCGGAGCGTCATGGGCCCGCCCCGAGGTCATTAGTGGATGGATATGGTCCCCAGGAGTTGCTGGATTCCCCGCCTGACTGCTTTCCTAGCCTTCTCAAAGAGGAGCAACTTGATGTTATATCTCGTTCTTTTGGGATTGATAGAGCCCTCATGCTGCTGCCGGGTCCAGGAGTCATGCCATACAGTCCTCCCGAAGGATACTTCGCTTATAGCAGGTACCATTGCATGTGTGGTGCTATCCCGCCTCCCAATGCTTGGATAGTTAGCTTCCTCACGTACCTGAAGGTGGCCCCATTTCAGCTTCAGCCTAACTCTTACGCCATACTGGTGAGCCTTTTCGTTATTTTTCGGAGGAAGTATGGTCGCGCTCCCTCCAACCGGGAGATCCGGTACTTGTACAACTTAAGGGGCTACAAGAAGGGGTCCCCATATATTAACTTGGAATCTGCTGTGACCTTCAAGCCGGTCCTGGACCTTTACTCCAAATTCAGCATGTTCAAGAAAGAATGGTTCTTTGTTAGGGACGACTCCGTCTCTATCCGGCGCTTTACCTCTGGATGTAAGTTGATGCTTTTACTTATAATTTCTATCCTGATTGTGATGCTTCTTCTCATACTTTCTCATTTTTGCTAGCGACAGGTGGCTTTCCTGTTGTGGAAACTGACCGCCTGGTTCAGACGGCGGCGGAGATAGAAGGCATTCTTGGGAAATACAGATCATCTGCTTACTTGATTAGAAATGCGATCCTTCTAGAATACAACTTGATCCTTCCGCAGCAGTCTGTAGTTAAGTTGAGGGAAACGGCGGAAGAGAGGGCGGCTGCTCAGGCCAAGGGAGGCGTTGCGGCAGAGGGTGGAAAGAGAAAACCATTCACGAAACCTCCAGCCGTTGGAGGTAAGAAACTTAAGAGGTCAGACGGTCCTTCTCCCAGCAATTGTCCACTTACTCAGGGGGAGATAGACGCGGAGGAGGAAAGAGGTGAGGCGGAGGGCGGGAGTGACGTTGAGCGTCTTGGTGACGAGGGTGGCGATGGACAGGGTGGTGATGGTTCCAGGGCTTTGTCTTCTGGGCAAGTAGGCGAGATGCAAGAGTGGACGGACGATGCTCTCCGTCAGGCTTTTGAGGAGTTGGGTGATGATCCGGCTTTGGTAGAGAAGACCGGGGAGGCGGACAAAACCGGGACTGGTGCAAGTGAGTCTTCTCCGACTATTCCGGCCAAGGTGGCTTTGACAACTCAAGGTGAACTCTTGACCCCTGCACGCTTCACTAATGATAGGGACTTAGGAATATTTTATGACCCGCTCCCGTCCTGGAATGAAATCCGGGACTTATTGCAGTATCCCACTCCTCCCCAGGGTTTGTACAACCACAGCTGTGTTTCTTTTCCTTTTCTAATCTTGCAATTTACCGCGTTCCTTGAATCATATTGTAATGTAAGATTATGACACTTGTTCTTTATATCAGGAGCAGGCAAGACGCCCAAAGCTTCAGACCTTCGACACAGGCTCGAGCAATATAAACTTTCCAAAATTTCTGCTAAGCCGAAGCCCTCAGCCCAACGCTCCGGGGATGTAGTCGGGTACCGTCCTCTTCTTGGGGTCATCGAAGAGGGTATTCAGCAGAGGAAGAGGAGTCATCCTTTATCCGAAACTTCGCTCGGTTCTCAGCCTCCGGCTCAGCCTATTCATGATATTACTGAGGAGGGCAGCGAGTTTGTATCTTCTCCACACCCATCCGGAAACCCTTCTGTTGTTCATATCGACCGTCCCGATCTGGCCCGTAATCCATTTGCCGGTCATCCTGATCTGGATCCGGGTTCTCAGGATATTAATTTTGACGAAGTTACTGGTGAACACCTTCTCCCCCGTAACCCCATGGTACGAGTACTTGACGAAGCCAAGTCCTTAGACCTCGATCTACTCACCACTCGTATAGTCACTATGGGAGACGAGGCCAAGGCCAACATTGATCGGGTGGCGGAGGAGGCCAAGAAGCTGATGGGGCATCACGCTCGGCTGGTTAAGGCCGGAGAGGAGATAGGGAGCGCCAATATCCGACTTCGATTGGTGGTCTCGGATCAGGCCAAGCAGCTTGCGGATCAGGCTATCCAGATTTCTCAGCATGAGGCTGCCGCTGGGCGATTAAGGAGAACCATGGAAGAGGCTAGTCGGGCCGAATTGCGGAAAATGGAAGCTGCTTGCAAAGAGCGGATTGATATGGCTATTACCACGGTGGATGAGGTTCGGAGAGCGGATCTCGAGCAGGTGGAGGAATTGTCCGAGAAGCTTGAGGCTGCCGAGCTTGCTCAAGCTAAGTTGAGGGAAGAGATGGCGGTGATGCGGAGGTCCCTTCAAGCTGATTGCTCGAGATACAGACTGGAGAGAGATGCTGCCGTGGAAAGGTTGTCGGCCTCCGATGCCCGGATGAGGGAGTTTGAGGAGAACGAAGGAATGATGGATGACATGCTCCAGGACATGTATTTCCGGACTTGGAAGCAGGGTAACCTCTCTTGGATGGATGATTATCCCAGAGTCATGGCCAAGATATATCTTCGGGCTTTGGAGGAGGCTAAGGCTGATGCAGATAAAGAGGGTGGAACGGTCTTCAGTATGGATGTGGTCACGGCCCAGTTCACCAAGGAGGAGAAAGTGGCGGTAAAGGAGGGTATGCGGCTGCTTGCTGCTGAAGAGGCGGGTGTGCAGGTAGAAGATGACGACCAGGATGGTCAAGAAGCTAGTACTGGTAAGTCTTCCTTTCTAGTCTTTCTGTTAACTTGGTTACTCATCACTAATGAACCCTTTTTATGACCGGACAGGCGGGCAAAAGAACAAGGACAAGACTTCGACGCAACCAGCTCCATGACTGAACCTGAAAAATTCTTTTTGTAGGCTTGGCATTGTTGTATCTGTTAGTCTTAAGACAGTAGGGTAACTTCCAAGTTGTAATTCTTGCTACTTGTAATAACATTATTCTTGACGTGTAATTTTTTTAGCTCAAGTTGATTTTGTCATTTCTTGAATATTTGTTGCTATTTCGACATATCGTATGAGAAATGTAGCTATGTGTATTCTTGTAATTAAATTGTGTTTGATGTCAGATTCTGGTTTTAAATCATAATCTCATGACTTGCAATGTTAGCGTGTGGTGTGGAAAAATCAAATTATAGTCATGCATTTGTACATAAAGGAAGAAAATACCGCCTTTCATGTTCTGTTTGTAAATGGCAGTTTCGAATATCTTATATGACCAAGCATGGAGAGCAGTTGACTGCCCCGCCATCTGATTGTGAATCTCTGCATCCATTGGCGGGTACCTCTTACCCTGCATCCTGTACTTTATGGTTTGTTATAGAGGATAGGAGGAAAGTTTTTTAAGTAAAATTGAAATATGTGAAATAGTAAAACTTCCAGTCACGGAAGGCCTTCGATGTGCTTAAGTTCGTGGCAAACGGGTTTTGTAGTCACTTTCCCTAGCTGTGGGTCTTGGAGACATTTGTCACCCATCTTACGCCTCCGCGGGGAGTTAATTCTTTTTTACCACAGCCGCACTTAAGACACACCGGAGCCGAGATCGCGCACAGTAACTACCCGGGCCATTATGGCCCGTACTCATGGGTATTATTCGACTTACTGTGGCCGGCTAGCGTGGGTGCCGATCGCCAACTGTGAACTGCCCCTGGCTGGCCACACCTTATGTTGGGGCTTATAATCGGTTCACAGTCGCCGGCGAGCCTAACGCCGTAATGAGCTGCCTCGGCTATAGTCGGCCTTCTCGGTGGCTTATAATCGGCTCATTACAGTTGGCTTTAAGGGCCGTCGCGAGCAATGAGTTAACCCGCAGCAGAGGGATGCTGGAGCAAAAGTGTCTCATTGGCGAGGGCATAGATTCGCATAGTACCTGTTGGGGCTTGTCCACGTGGAGTTGCATTGTGGAGTGCTTTGAATAGAAATGCTATATGCTCAGGATTTTGTTCAACAGAAAAGGATAAAGTTAACAAGCAGCCAAGATACAAAGGAACAAGCTAAAAAGAGACAAGGCTTTTTTTAAAGTGGTTCGGCACGAAAAAATGCCTACGTCCACTGATTCTCTTCGTTAATTCACTTCATATGGGCAATACAAGTTAAGAAAAGTATCGACGGAGGTGTTGGATGTTCCATGCCCTCTGGAACACCTCCCCGTCCACTGTTGACAAAATATAGGCTCCGTTGTGGAGATCTTTATGAATTACATATGGTCCATCCCAGATTGGGTCTAGTGCTCCGGGGCGAGGGAAGATTCGCTTGAGGACAAGATCCCCTTCTCGTAAGGCACGATGCTTGACTTTGGAGTTGTATTGTGCTGCCACCTTTTGCTTGTGGGCTGCTGTTTTTAGGACTGCATCATTCCTTCTCTCCTCGACTAGATCCAAAGACATGTTGAGGAGCTCTTCGTTTTCTTCTGGGTTATAGTGGATCCTACGGTGGGAAGGCACAATGGTTTCAACTGGGAGCATAGCCTCCGATCCGTATGCCAAAGAGAAAGGAGTGTGCCCTGTTGATGTTCTGAAAGATGTGCGGTAGGCCCATAGTGCCGTAGGGAGTTCATCCACCCAAGCGCCCTTTGACTTTTCGAGCTTCTTTTTGATCAGAGTTTTCAGAATTTTGTTGACTGCTTCGACTTGTCCGTTTGCTTGGGGATATGCTACGGATGAGAAGCTTTTGCGAATTCCGTGTTCTTGGCACCAGTTGGCGAATTCCTCGCTGTCAAACTGAAGTCCATTGTCTGATATGATTTTTAGTGGGACTCCGTACCCATTTGGTGAAATAGTCGACTGCTACTATAGCATATTTGGCGCCGCCTCGACCCATTGGCAGTTCACCGATTAAGTCAATTCCCCATACTGCAAAGGGCCAAGGGCTGGTCATCTGGGTAATCTCGGTTGTTGGTAGCCGAGGGACCTTAGCAAACTTTTGGCATCTGTCACACTTCTTGACGAAATCTAAGGCGTCCTTGCCTAAGGTGGGCCAGAAATATCCGTATCGGAGTATCTTTTTTGCTAATGTTTGCCCTCCGGTGTGATCTCCGCAGCTTCCTTGATGAATGTTGGATAAGATTTCCTTGGCTTCCCTTCCGGCGACACACCTTAATAATGGGTTAGAGAACCCACGCCGATAGAGGATGTCTCCTTGTATTGTGTAGCGGGACGCTTTCCTCAAGATTTTCTTGACTTCGTTACGCCCGTCGGGTAGTGTGCCATTTTGTAGGTAGTCTCGGATGGGAGTTATCCAAGTTGCTTCTTCGGTTGCAGCTATCAGATTCACTTGTTCAAAACTCGGGATCATTTGCTTTGAGACAGTTACTGCCCCGAAGATGGCGACGTCTCTCATACTTGCTTGCTTTGCCAATTCGTCGGCCTCTTGGTTCTCTTCCCGAGGGATGTGTTTGACTAAGTAGTGGTCCAATCGGCTGAGAAGTAACTTGGTCTTCTTTAGATATGCTATGAGTCGTTCTTCTCGAGCTTGGAATTCCCCTAGTATTTGATTAACAATAAGCTGAGAATCGCTGTGAAGACACAAAGAATTGGCTCCGATCTCGATAGCAATTTCTAATCCGGCTATTACTGCTTCGTATTCTGCATCGTTGTTGGTGGCAGTGAACTCCAACCTTATAGCATAGTGCAGTTTATTTCCCCTGGGAGTGATGATTACCACACCTGCCCCCGAGCCTTGTTCGTTAGATGCACCGTCCACAAAGAGATTCCACTTGATATCTTCTGTTATTTCCAGTTGCTCCTTATCCTCGTTGGTAGTGAATTCTGCAATGAAATCAGCCATGGCTTGTCCCTTGATGGCGGTGCGAGGGTGATAGGTGATATCATATTGACTCAGCTCAATACACCATTTAAGTAGTCGCCCGGAAGTGTCGGGACGATGGAGTACCTGCCTCAGTGGTTGATTGGTTAGAACCTTGATGGAATGGGATTGGAAGTAATGACGTAGCTTTCGTGAAGTGATTAGTAAACAGTATGCTAACTTTTCGAGCTTAGGATATCTGACTTCTGCCCCAGTAAACCTTTTACTGACGAAGTAAACTGGTCGTTGCGTACGGTTATCTTCTCTTACCAAGGCAGCGCTTAGAGCGTGAGATGACACAGCAAGGTATAGGTATAATTCTTCGCCTTCGCTTGGGGTCGAGAGTACTGGTGGTTTCTGGAGGTGTTCGATTAGGTTAAGGAAAGCGGTCAAGCATTCGTCCGTCCATTCGAACTTTCCTTTATCTTTCTTTAGAGCTTCGAAAAAGGGGACGCACTTGTCCGTTGCTTTGGAGATGAATCGGCTTAGGGCAGCCACTTTTCCATTTAGGCTTTGCATTTCCTTTCGGGTGGAAGGTATCTTGATGTCTCTTAATGCTCGGACTTGTTCAGGGTTTGCTTCTATCCCTCGGGCATGGACGATGAATCCTAAGAATTTTCCTGATGACACTCCGAAGGAGCACTTTAGTGGATTCAACTTCATTCCATACTGTCGAAGTACCTGGAACATCTCGCCCAGGTGGCTTACGTGATCTTTGGCTTTCCGTGATTTTACCAGCATGTCGTCTACATATACTTCCATTGTTTGTCCTATTAGCCCTGCGAACATCTTGTTGACGAGGCGCTGGTAGGTGGCTCCTGCGTTTTTAAGTCCGAAGGGCATCACTTTGTAGCAGTACAAACCCCGGTCGGTGATGAAACTAGTGTGATCTTGGTCGGGAGCATGCATAGGAATTTGGTTATATCCTGAGTATGCATCCATAAAAGACAGGAGTTCGTGCCCGGCTGTGCTGTCTACAAGTTGGTCGATTCTGGGAAGCGGGAAGCAATCCTTTGGGCAGGCGTCATTTAGGTTGGAGAAGTCAATGCAGGTCCGCCACTTCCCATTAGCCTTCTTTACTAGTACCGGGTTGGCGATCCATTCTGGGTAAATAGCTTCTCGTATGAAGTCATTGGCGAGTAGATTCTTTACTTCTTCATCGAGGGCTGCTGATCGCTCTGCCCCCATACTTCTCTTCTTTTGTTTTACGGGTGCCTTGGTAGGATCAATTTTTAATACGTGGCACGCTATGTTGGGGGAGATTCCGGTCATGTCAGCGTGTGACCAAGCGAATACATCTAAGTTGTGGCGGAGAAAATCAACGAGTTGTTCCTTCAATTCGGTTTTCAATTGCGACCCAATTTTCAGTAGCCTACTTGAGTCGTGCTTGTCTACAGATATAAACTCCATAGCCTCTGCAGGCTCGGCGGTGGCCTCCTCCTCTTTGTCCCTCGGGTCTAATTCATTGAAAGGGTCGCTGGTGTATCGAAGAGGAGGGGCTTTCTTTAGTTGCTATGCTTCAAGGCTTTTTGTGCAGAGAGCAATCTCTACACCTTTCCCTTTATCTCTCCTGTGGTTGTTGCGAAGTTCGGTTACATAGCAGTCTCGTGCAATATCTTGGTCTCCTTCCACTTCCCCTACCCCACTGTCTGTTGGAAATTTCATTTTTAGGCACCACGGGGCTAGGACAATCTGGAAGTCAGATAGGGCTGGTCTTCCTAGGAAGGCGTTGTAGGCCGAATGGTTTTCTATCAGCACAAACGTCTGTTTCCTTACAACGGAGCGGGGATGGCTTCCGATTTCAACGAAGAGGTCCAGCCGCCCGATGGGCATTTTCGCATCTCCAGTGAAACCGTGTAGCGGTTTATCGCAGGGAGATACGTCCTTCATTGACAACCTCATTTTGTCGAATGCGTGTTTGAACAGGATATTTACAGAGCTTCCAGTGTCTACCAGGATTCGGTAAACTTCGGCGGGACCGAGTCGGGCAGAGATAACCATGGGATCCATGTGAGGGTACTGTCTTCCTTCTAGGTCGCGTTTACTGAATGTGATGTCATCACTTTCTTTCCGCTTTGGGTGGCGCTCTTCTAAAACCGTATTGACACAGTCTCTATTGTCTCTGAGCGACTTCCCATATCTTTCCATCTCTTTCCAACTTCTGTCTGCGATGTGTGGACCTCCTGAGATGGTATGGACCACTATCTTCTCTTGACTAGAGCTGCTAGCGTTGCGGTCGCCTCTGCCGGTCCCTGGTGAGGGTAGCCTTGGGTTTTCATTGGCAGGATCTGGAGTCCTGCCTTGACTTTTTACATAGCGTTCCAGTTTCTTTCTTCTGATGTGTTCCTCAATCAGATCTCGGAGATGATGGCATTCGTTGGTATCATGTCCGTGGGATTCGTGGAAGCGGCAGAATTTTCCAGATTTCTGTGCGCTATCTGATTCCTTCTTGTATGGTGGGCGTTTGTATCTAACTTCGCCTTGGGTGGCAAGGAAGATGTTTTCGACGGTCTCGTTCAAAGGGGTGTAAGAGTCGAATCTTGGTCCTGGCCGATATAGGCGTTTCTCTACTTTCTTGCCCCCAGCATTGTCTCTGGAATCATTTCTTCGAACGTCCCTTGCCACAGCAGGGGCATTGCCATGGGTCGTCTTACTTTGCTGTCCTGACTGCCCCTCAATGGCAGCATCCTCAAGCCTCATGTATTTCCCGGCTTCATGGAAGAAATCGGGTAAAGTAGCTGGTTTTTCTTTTGTCAATCTCCTAGCAAATTTAGTGTCCGGATGCACCCCACTGCAGAGGGCCATTAGGATAAGCTTCTCATCGGCATCTTGAACTGCGGCTGCTGCGGCGTTGAATCTGGTTAGGTATTGTTGCAGCTTTTCTCCAGGTTTCTGTTTGACGCTGGATAAGGAATAAGCGTCCTTAGGTTGCTCCACATGAATGCGGAACTGACTGATGAATTTTTCTTTCAACATTTCCCATGAGCTGATGGATCCTTGGGGTAGATGACAGAACCAGGAGGTAGCAAGATCTGCTAAGAAGAGCGGGAAGCATTTGCACAGCACTCCCTCTGTTGCTCCACTCATGAGCATATGCTGCGTGTACCTCTGTAAGTGTACAACGGGATCGGAGGTTCCTTTGTAGGGTTCCATTGTTGGCATCTTCCATTCTCGGGGGGTGATAGCAATTTCGATATTGCGGGCGAAAGGGCTGGTTACCCTAGCGCCTATCCCTCGATCTCTTTGCTCCCGTTGGACACACTCTCTGAATAAGCGTGCCATCCTTTCATCAGAATTTGGAGCGGACAGAAATGAGTTTGGTTCCGTTCTGTGGGGTTGACTCCGACCAGACAACCTGTAGGGATGGTATCGTCTATCATTCCTCATATTTTCCAGTGGCTGCCTTTGATCTTCTGGGAGCATGCTTGGGTCAGCTACAGTTGGCCCTTGCCTTGATCTTCCCCTGTTGGGTTCTGATCTAAGCACTTCCTCGGGTCCAACTTCGGGCTGAACTCTAGCTCGGCCCCGTTCATTGGTGTTCCTGTGGTTAGGCAGCATGACCGGCTCAGCTGCAGTTGACCTCCGCCCGGTACCTTCCGCGTTGGGTTCGGCACCAAACGCTTCCTCAGGCCTAACTTCGGGCTGAGCTCGGTCTCGGCTCCTACCATGGCTACCCCTGCCGTTAGCTCCTTCGAAGAAGGAAGATCTTTGCTGTCTCTGAGATCCTCCAGATTGGGACTCGCCCCATGATTCAGTGTTGCGGTTGGATTCTTCAGCGTCCCTCAAGCGTGACATGAGATGGTCTACCAAGGCTTCCTGCTGGGACGTGAAGCGGTTAGTTACTTCAACAACAACTCTGTCCAAATCTGCCCTAGTAATTGCTGCAGGCTGTTCTGTGGCAGGAGTGGCTGGGTTAGCCTGTCCTTCATTTGTTGCCGTTGCTGGAGGAGGACGGTTCACTTGATTTGTGGCAGCTGGATCAGGAAGGCTGCTGGATGCGATGTTTTTTCCTTTGTTAACATCTTTTCTCTGTTTGGGAGGCATGTTTTCCAAGCGGCGGACGATGGTGTTAGGAAAACTTGTTAAGCGGATGAAGCTGAAGCTTCGAGCTTCTAGTTCTCAGTGAAAGCACCAAAAATGTTTGCACAAAAAATGGACAAACACCTCAAAGTTGTATGATTTAGTAGATCTTATGTTATTCTTAGTGATTTGGGTGATTTATGCAAATATATGAAAAGCAGGGGCTAAACTGTAAAAAGACACGCAGATTTATAGTGGTTCAGCCAGAATGTGCCTACGTCCACTTTATATGTTATTTCTCTTCTCTTGTTTTGATTACAAGTACAAAGCTTTGATACAAGTAAAAGAAAGTTGTTTGAAAGTTCTCTCCGTGCTTGAGCTCTCAAACTTGTCCCCCATTGTTGTACCCCTGCCTCTCTATTTATAGAGTGAGGTTGGGGGCAGGGGTCTTGGATGTATACAGCTGCTGGTGGGCCTGGGCTGAAGTGATCTGGCCTGGCAGTCTGGTTCGGTATTCTCTTGGTTCGGTGAAGTATGGAGTTGGTCTGGTTGGGCTTCATCCGGTGAAGTGTGGAGTGGTGAGGTTGGACCGGTGGCAGTTGCCGGATGAAGGT
Source organism: Allium fistulosum (assembly GCA_030737815.1). NCBI lineage: Eukaryota > Viridiplantae > Streptophyta > Magnoliopsida > Asparagales > Amaryllidaceae > Allium > Allium fistulosum. The sequence goes on from JASFAW010000015.1 coordinate 9,742,010, forward strand.
CTACCGAATGGACACGAGGGAGGGCTGCCGAATGGGTTATGCCGAATGGACTCGGGGGAGAGCTGCCGAATGGGTCATGCCGAATGGACTCGGGGGAGAGCTGCCGAATGAATCACGTCTCTGGGTCTCGAGGTCTTCTGGGTAAGAATTCACCCAACACGGACATCTTTGGCTCCGTCGTTCTTATTTTCTATAAAATAGCAGTATTCTGGTACCGATATCGATTTTTATCGGATGATCGTACCACTGATTTCTATATATCGTTTTGATCGTCTCGTCGTGCCGATCTCTACGGTATATTCGATTGTCAAATTCGGAGTTCCGTTATACGTTGCATTTTGCGTAACGCCTACCGATCGGTAGCCGTACGGATAATCGTTTCAGCCTTTTGTTTCCCCATGCCTTTCCATTTTCCAACGTAAACCTGAATAGCTGTTGCCTTTAATAATTTTAAATCTTGGACTTTCTCTATTCCCAAGTAATAATTATTTTGGTTCAATTCTAGTGAGAATATGAAACGTAGAACGTATAGTTATATTCATTTCGGTCTGGTTCATTTTACTTCACCTGTACATTCTTCTTCTCCACTAAAAAAAATTGAATTAAAGCTTAGCCTGCCCTGTAGCCGAATGCAACCAGCTCCCTACCTCCGCACCCCAGTCGTGCCTCGCCCTGACCAACCTCCACTGCCATAAGCCCGACCGAACACCTCAGCTCGCGTGACCGCCCCTCCTCTTCCCAGTGCTCACACGCATGGCCTCTGCCATCATCTCGTCAGCCCCTCCTCTACACTCTTCCACCCTAGAACTCCACACCCTTGCCACGTCAGCCCTTTTTCCTTCCCGTATCACAACTTCAAACACCGGCTGCTCCGCTCCTCCCTCCGCCCATGCAACCCGTTCACCTCTTCATTTGCCTCCAACCTGAAGCTGACACGCTAGCCCACGTCATCCACCAATGACCGATCCCACAACCAAGCCTAGCCTTCATGTTTTCATCCTCTCCATGTCCAGATCTTGACCATGCGGCTACTCCCCTCTTCCCATCTTCTGTATATATCTATGGATGGGCATATTTTGATGTGGCTGTATATTGTTTAAAGGTATATGTAGATCTAGTTTAATCTTGGTCAGTTGATATTTGGATTATTTCATTTGTTCTTTGCTTGGCCTATTGTTTCTCTATTCTCGCGACTTTATTATATATATATATTAGTACCATATACATATAGTTTGTGTCACAGTAAGTTATATGTAGTATTTATTCGCTGTTATGAGGTTTACATGTATTTGGCATGAGTTGGTTTCAAAATATATAGGTGCATACATATATATATGATATATAGACACAGATTCTAAGTATAAGTATATATATTTATATATTTTAAAGTTATTTCAGTGTTTTGTATTATGTCTAAAAAGATATATAGTATATATATTTGGAGCTAGCCTATTCGTTTAACTTGAAGTTGTTGCCATCAGATAATAGGTTTATATTATATATTTGAGTTTAGATTTTTAATTTATATGTACAGTCACATTGGTTCTACGTAACACTTTATATAAGTACATCCTGTGATGTAAATTTATATCAGAAGGCAAGATCTTAAAGTATATAATGTATATATTATCTGCTTGTATATGTAATAGCATGTTACAGTTTAAGCATATATATTTTGTCTATTCTACTTAAAGTCATATAGGTCTGTATGATATTTTAAGTTACATGTAAAAGTTGTTGTCCCGGTACTTATATATTTATATATCCTTTTATTAGTTGAAGCATATGTCTACTTACATAAAGTAGGGTCATGCCTAGTTCTATTTTCTAATGCATATATCTGCATATGTTTTATATTGCACCTGTAGCATTTTCTCCTTTAATCTGTTTATATGCATATCATGATTTTCTTTGACATGTAATTCTAATTAAACACTTATTTTTAAAATATATGTATATATATAGATTTTGTGTGCTAATGGTTTATATGCATAAAGGTATATATATCTTTGATCCTTAATGCTTGAGTTTGATTTTTTTTTAAATATATTATATATGTGTTTATATATATATAGAATATGATTATTTATATATAAGCGGTTATATGCATAGTTATTTATATATAGATATAAGTTCACTTATATCAATTTTTCTTCATCAATCCAGCTCGATTTGATTTCGTCAATTTCAAGCTTTTGGCTTCGTTCTTCGATTTGAGTTCAATCTTGCCCTGCTTTGAGATTCGTGCCTGGATTCGTAGCTCAATTCTTTGTCAAATCTGTCTAGCCTCAAAAGGTGAGCAATCACTCACGATTAACGTTCTTTTATTTATTAAATTTGATTTCAATTGAAACGACAATTGAAATATGCTGCTGTTAGTTAATTACACTGTTATTACCTGTATCAGTTCAACTGTGACATCTGACACCAATATCTGTTATATATGCAATGATAATCCAATTTGATTGTTAAATGATTGATTGTTTGATGTTTATATTGGACGTTAAATTGTTAATGATGTAAGTGAATAACTTGAAATTAAAATCGACGTAGGATAGTTAAATTTGATATATGTGTTAAATTTGATTTGATGACATTTGCATAATATGACCCCTTTTAATTGTTAAATTAATTGACATATAGAATAGCGATAATTACACTTTGAACCATCGACGTATATTGGATTAATTGTTGTAGTGTAAAAATTGAAATTGAATGACTAATGAAACCGTAATGTAATAATCTTTAATCTACATGAAATGATAGTGTAGATTCTAGAAATAATTATATTAATTCGTACAAATAACAATGCGGATTAATACGATTATTTCGGGATTATTTGAATTGATTATGGGATTGATATTGATTGTTGTTATTGCTTGTTTATTTACTTTGACACCATCCCAGTTATCACACTGCAAGTTCCCTTTGTTATGTTTTGATTTTTAATTGAATTGGAATCGGGTTGAAATGATAAATACCCAAAATTGAACTTTGACCTAGGATAGAAAATTAAATAAAACCGATTGGTCAATAATTTGATTTAAAAATAAAATAAGGATTTTATTTGAATAAATAATATGGTTTTGAAATGAAGTTAAATCTGAATTTTAATGAAAGGAAATTGTAATATTTAATAATCTGAAACAAATATTTACAATGTAATCGATGAAAGAATGTTGTTTAATTTGAGAAATGATATAATTAAGTTTGAAATTATAATTAAGTTTGAAATTATTAAACTTTGAAATTATTTAATAATTAAGTTTTGAATTATTTAATAATTAAATAAGATTGAATGATTTAAAGATCAAATTGAATTGAATTCTTTAATAAGTAAAATTGAACTTTCGAATAAGTGAATTTACTTCGTAAATAATTGAAATTGAGTTTCTTTATTAATTAAGTTTTGGAAAATTATTTAAGTAAGTTAATAAGTGAAATTGAATTTCTTTAACAAGAAATAAAATGCGATTTATTGAAATTAATGTAAGATTTTGAAATTTAAAGAATTTGATTTGACAAATTTAATTTAATTTCAAATTGAAGTTTTGATATAATGAAGTTGAACTTAAGTAATTGATTTAACGAATTGGAAATTAAATAGAAATGGTTTGAATGATAAATTCACTTAATGAATATTGAATGAAATCGATAAATGAGTTTAAATGGATTTGAATGTTAAATTAAATTTATTTAAATGATTTCGGAACGAAACTTATATACGAACTTGAATTGATATTTGAATTGTTTTAAATGAATATGGAAATTGAATTATGAGATTATGAAATGGTAACTTGGAAGTTTTGAAATATAAATATTGGAAATTGGTTTCGAAAGAGAAATGAAATGTTGATTTATAAACTCTGATGGAAATTGAAATTGATTTGGTTTTGAAATAAATAAACGACCAGTCGGTGTAATAATTACGAAAGTTATTAAAGAAACCGGAATTCGGTTATGGATATACTCTCTATCTAAACCGAAAACCACTTTAATAACTATACGCGGAGTGATGATCCAGAACGAAGTGGTTGGAAATGATGTACGTGTTGACTGAAGAAAGTGAACGATAATGGATAGCCTTGACACTTGTGTCAAATTGGAAATGACTAAAACAGGAGCTGTGCCGGGCCAATGGAGGATTGATACCTCAAGTGGACACACTTCTTCGAACTACTTATACTTATTGTCGATTGGTGCACCCTTGATTTTGGGAGTGTTGTCTCACGGTGTTGCGGGCGCTGCGGCGTTGCGTTCTCACCAGTCCGGATCAGGCGAACGGTAGTATCACTACCTTGGGTATAGCCTCATGTGCCTTGTCATACTTGTATTCCATTTATGCGCGACCACTACGATTTTGATTTGTACCTTGAGTATATGGATTGCCCTCTGGTGACTTCCGGTTTTGGGGAAACTACGGTCTTGTATATGCTTGTGGGAATAAAAATGTGTTAAGGGTGGAATGGGCCATGACTTAACGCTATTTTGATATCTTTATATTACTGATAGACATTATCTACTTATCGTACACTACTACATAGTAGATAGTTTAACGGATCCTTAAAGGATGGTTATTCCAAACATCCTTTGAGTTACTTGTATTTCAATTGCTATTTCACTTGAGTTGGATTTATTAATATAAGAATGTTAATCCTGACTCGAGTGTCTTGTGTTTTTGCTTTACGCTCGGGTCAGACTGAGTAGTTCAGCTTTCGAGACTCACCTTTGGAGTTGGAGCTTCGCTTGGAGATCCAGCTATCTATCCAGCTTTCAGATATTCGATGATTCCAGTGATGTATTCTGATTTGTATCTGATGTATCGTGTTACTCTTCCGTTGTATCTGGTTTAACTCTGATGTATCGTATTACTCTTCTGTTGTAAACTCTGATGTATCTTATACATTTATATAGTAGCTTCATGAACTACTATCTCTTTTATTTCCGCTGCACTTATTACTCTGTGTCTGTGTTCTGTGATTATTTATTTACTGTATATGTTCAGTTTTGCCAAATTTAAATTAACAACGCGGCATTTTGAGCAATTCAACTCCGGCATGAGTGTCTACCTATACACTTATAATGGATGCGAATGGTTCAAAATGGCTGCTCGTTACAGTTGGTATCAGAGCTTTGGTAGCTCTAGGCAAAACTCAACATATAGGGTAAATGTATTTACAGAATCACTCTCATTCGAGTTTCAATCTCTTCCTTTGACTCAATTCCTTTGAATTTTGGATCGTTCTCCTCGGTTCCGAAATTCATTCGTGTCCCTCACTATTCGTCTTCTTTCAATTCTGGAGCACCCCATAACTCCATTCTGAATGTTATCTATGATAGATCGGCGGTCTCGCCAATCTTCGAATGATTCGTAAAGGATTAAACTCCTTTACAATTGGCATTGGTTTACCGCAGATTTCTATATCCTCGGTTTACGATGCTATCTATCTCCTGCTATACCTGGATTCTATTTCTTGAGATTGGATGTTGATTTACCTCGAAATTCAGCATCGATCTTATTCTTGAAGTCACGGTCGACCCGGTTATGGTTGCCCGCGATTTATATAAGATTATCTAATTCCTTATTCGGTTAAATAATCATCTTATCTTTCGTTCCAACTTATTCTCAAATCAAAATTTTCTTTGATTGAATTAACCAAATTTGAATCCCTATCCTTGCTTTGAAATTCATTCTTGTATCGTCGAGCAAAGAAGTGTATTTTTAAATTAATTTTAAAATGATTTATATATTGTGTTGTTTGAGTTGTTGATGTTGATTTGGGTTTCCGATCGATTCGTCTGATCAACGCTATCGATAGGATTTCCAAAACGCTTGAACAGAGCAAACTGACACAATATTACTTTCAAACTTGGAAAATGAAATAAATTTGTTTGATTATATTGTGAAAATATAAGTAAAAATTTTCTGGAATTTAATAAGTTAATTAAATTGTTTGTTGAAATGATAATATTTGATTTTCATTTATTGTTTTGTAAACCATTGACTATTGCATAATATAAATAAATGAATCTATAAACTTGGTTATAAATTGATTGGAATTTGAAATGAGTGTAATTCAGAAATTTGAGAATTTATTAGTTTCCGGTGATTTCGAACTTTGGTTTTTAAAATTTTAAAGTATATATTATTGAAAGTATTTTCGAATAGAAATCGTTTCCAAAGAATTTTAAATGTTGAAATCAGTGCTCTTCTCTTTGTCGCTGGAAAATAATTTCGGTGATGGCGGCCGCATCATCGACATTCATTTTCGAGTTTCGAAGTGGAGATACTATTCTGTAGCTTTGCTACGGTTTTGTTTTGAAAAATAATGTGATTTGAATTTCTTCAGTATAATTTGATCTATATATATATAGGTATCTTATTTTAAAATTTAATTTGATTTGACAAATATGTTATATATATCTCTAAATTGTTTAAAGTTAATCGGAAATCTAATTCTTAAATTTTGTTAAAGGATGATTTTAATTATAAATAAAACCAAAATTTGGAATAAATATTTAAACTTGAATGATTGAATTGGAAAAAAAATTTATTTGTATATTGTCAACTGCATTCTAATTCAACTTCTGTATGATTTAGGTAAGTTGTATTATATAAGATAAATTGAATTTATAAATAAAATTTGAGTGTATATAATAAATGTTATACACTAAATTTTGATTATAAAGATGTTAATAGAGTTAGATAGGATAATAAGTAAACTCAGTTAATAATGAAATAAATTTGTTTTGAAAGAATTAATAAATTTGTTTCGAAAGAATTAATAAATTGAAACTTGATCAACTTATGAAAATACCTTAAATTAATAGATGTAAATTAATTTAAATCGAAACTTTTATGTTTTAAATTAATTTATATGGGTCAAATATATGTGAGTAGATATATTAAGTAGAATAAATTTAACAATAGTTTGGAATAAGAAGAATTTAAAATTGTTGAAAGAAATATGATTATAATAAAGGACTATTCAAATTTATGGTTTTAGAAATTGTAAATTTAAGATAATTGGATAATAAGATAATGAATTTAGAAATAGTTGAGATTGATTTTAGCAAAATCAAATGGATATTAAATCAATTATTGAATATCAATTAATTTAAATTTGAATTTATATGGTTTAAATTGATTGTTATCTTTCAAATCTGTTTTCTTTCTGGTTGTTTCTATTCTCCTACCTCGTTCCTTTTCGGGGACGAAAAGTTTTGAGGGGGGGAGAATGTAACGACCCGTAAATTTAACATGTTTAATAACGTAATTAGTTAAAATTTTGTGAAATTTTAAACGATAAAATTTTGAAATAAAAATTTAATATTTGGAATACGTCTAGTTAAACATAGCAACTGGTAGATTTTCGTCCGAAAATACGAAAGTTTATTTCGCGCGTAAATTCACTTCAATTTAATCAGTTAAAAAAGCAGTGAAAATAAAATATTTCGAAACCCAAATATTTTTACATAGAAAAATTCTAAAACATCTTCTGAGCAAGATTTCAGTTTGTCGTTTTTCCAAATTCGGACATCTTTGGCTCCGTCGTTCTTATTTTCTATAAAATAGCAGTATTCTGGTACCGATATCGATTTTTATCGGATGATCGTACCACTGATTTCTATATATCGTTTTGATCGTCTCGTCGTGCCGATCTCTACGGTATATTCGATTGTCAAATTCGGAGTTCCGTTATACGTTGCATTTTGCGTAACGCCTACCGATCGGTAGCCGTACGGATAATCGTTTCAGCCTTTTGTTTCCCCATGCCTTTCCATTTTCCAACGTAAACCTGAATAGCTGTTGCCTTTAATAATTTTAAATCTTGGACTTTCTCTATTCCCAAGTAATAATTATTTTGGTTCAATTCTAGTGAGAATATGAAACGTAGAACGTATAGTTATATTCATTTCGGTCTGGTTCATTTTACTTCACCTGTACATTCTTCTTCTCCACTAAAAAAAATTGAATTAAAGCTTAGCCTGCCCTGTAGCCGAATGCAACCAGCTCCCTACCTCCGCACCCCAGTCGTGCCTCGCCCTGACCAACCTCCACTGCCATAAGCCCGACCGAACACCTCAGCTCGCGTGACCGCCCCTCCTCTTCCCAGTGCTCACACGCATGGCCTCTGCCATCATCTCGTCAGCCCCTCCTCTACACTCTTCCACCCTAGAACTCCACACCCTTGCCACGTCAGCCCTTTTTCCTTCCCGTATCACAACTTCAAACACCGGCTGCTCCGCTCCTCCCTCCGCCCATGCAACCCGTTCACCTCTTCATTTGCCTCCAACCTGAAGCTGACACGCTAGCCCACGTCATCCACCAATGACCGATCCCACAACCAAGCCTAGCCTTCATGTTTTCATCCTCTCCATGTCCAGATCTTGACCATGCGGCTACTCCCCTCTTCCCATCTTCTGTATATATCTATGGATGGGCATATTTTGATGTGGCTGTATATTGTTTAAAGGTATATGTAGATCTAGTTTAATCTTGGTCAGTTGATATTTGGATTATTTCATTTGTGCTTTGCTTGGCCTATTGTTTCTCTATTCTCGCGGCTTTATTATATATATATATTAGTACCATATACATATAGTTTGTGTCACAGTAAGTTATATGTAGTATTTATTCGTTGTTATGAGGTTTACATGTATTTGGCATGAGTTGGTTTCAAAATATATAGGTGCATACATATATATATGATATATAGACACAGATTCTAAGTATAAGTATATATATTTATATATTTTAAAGTTATTTCAGTGTTTTGTATTATGTCTAAAAAGATATATAGTATATATATTTGGAGCTAGCCTATTCGTTTAACTTGAAGTTGTTGCCATCAGATAATAGGTTTATATTATATATTTGAGTTTAGATTTTTAATTTATATGTACAGTCACATTGGTTCTACGTAACACTTTATATAAGTACATCCTGTGATGTAAATTTATATCAGAAGGCAAGATCTTAAAGTATATAATGTATATATTATCTGATTGTATATGTAATAGCATGTTACAGTTTAAGCATATATATTTTGTCTATTCTACTTAAAGTCATATAGGTCTGTATGATATTTTAAGTTACATGTAAAAGTTGTTGTCCCGGTACTTATATATTTATATATCCTTTTATTAGTTGAAGCATATGTCTACTTACATAAAGTAGGGTCATGCCTAGTTCTATTTTCTAATGCATATATCTGCATATGTTTTATATTGCACCTGTAGCATTTTCTCCTTTAATCTGTTTATATGCATATCATGATTTTCTTTGACATGTAATTCTAATTAAACACTTATTTTTAAAATATATGTATATATATAGATTTTGTGTGCTAATGGTTTATATGCATAAAGGTATATATATCTTTGATCCTTAATGCTTGAGTTTGATTTTTTTTTAAATATATTATATATGTGTTTATATATATATAGAATATGATTATTTATATATAAGCGGTTATATGCATAGTTATTTATATATAGATATAAGTTCACTTATATCAATTTTTCTTCATCAATCCAGCTCGATTTGATTTCGTCAATTTCAAGCTTTTGGCTTCGTTCTTCGATTTGAGTTCAATCTTGCCCTGCTTTGAGATTCGTGCCTGGATTCGTAGCTCAATTCTTTGTCAAATCTGTCTAGCCTCAAAAGGTGAGCAATCACTCACGATTAACGTTCTTTTATTTATTAAATTTGATTTCAATTGAAACGACAATTGAAATATGCTGCTGTTAGTTAATTACACTGTTATTACCTGTATCAGTTCAACTGTGACATCTGACACCAATATCTGTTATATATGCAATGATAATCCAATTTGATTGTTAAATGATTGATTGTTTGATGTTTATATTGGACGTTAAATTGTTAATGATGTAAGTGAATAACTTGAAATTAAAATCGACGTAGGATAGTTAAATTTGATATATGTGTTAAATTTGATTTGATGACATTTGCATAATATGACCCCTTTTAATTGTTAAATTAATTGACATATAGAATAGCGATAATTACACTTTGAACCATCGACGTATATTGGATTAATTGTTGTAGTGTAAAAATTGAAATTGAATGACTAGTGAAACCGTAATGTAATAATCTTTAATCTACATGAAATGATAGTGTAGATTCTAGAAATAATTATATTAATTCGTACAAATAACAATGCGGATTAATACGATTATTTTGGGATTATTTGAATTGATTATGGGATTGATATTGATTGTTGTTATTGCTTGTTTATTTACTTTGACACCATCCCAGTTATCACACTGCAAGTTCCCTTTGTTATGTTTTGATTTTTAATTGAATTGGAATCGGGTTGAAATGATAAATACCCAAAATTGAACTTTGACCTAGGATAGAAAATTAAATAAAACCGATTGGTCAATAATTTGATTTAAAAATAAAATAAGGATTTTATTTGAATAAATAATATGGTTTTGAAATGAAGTTAAATCTGAATTTTAATGAAAGGAAATTGTAATATTTAATAATCTGAAACAAATATTTACAATGTAATCGATGAAAGAATGTTGTTTAATTTGAGAAATGATATAATTAAGTTTGAAATTATAATTAAGTTTGAAATTATTAAACTTTGAAATTATTTAATAATTAAGTTTTGAATTATTTAATAATTAAATAAGATTGAATGATTTAAAGATCAAATTGAATTGAATTCTTTAATAAGTAAAATTGAACTTTCGAATAAGTGAATTTACTTCGTAAATAATTGAAATTGAGTTTCTTTATTAATTAAGTTTTGGAAAATTATTTAAGTAAGTTAATAAGTGAAATTGAATTTCTTTAACAAGAAATAAAATGCGATTTATTGAAATTAATGTAAGATTTTGAAATTTAAAGAATTTGATTTGACAAATTTAATTTAATTTCAAATTGAAGTTTTGATATAATGAAGTTGAACTTAAGTAATTGATTTAACGAATTGGAAATTAAATAGAAATGGTTTGAATGATAAATTCACTTAATGAATATTGAATGAAATCGATAAATGAGTTTAAATGGATTTGAATGTTAAATTAAATTTATTTAAATGATTTCGGAACGAAACTTATATACGAACTTGAATTGATATTTGAATTGTTTTAAATGAATATGGAAATTGAATTATGAGATTATGAAATGGTAACTTGGAAGTTTTGAAATATAAATATTGGAAATTGGTTTCGAAAGAGAAATGAAATGTTGATTTATAAACTCTGATGGAAATTGAAATTGATTTGGTTTTGAAATAAATAAACGACCAGTCGGTGTAATAATTACGAAAGTTATTAAAGAAACCGGAATTCGGTTATGGATATACTCTCTATCTAAACCGAAAACCACCTTAATAACTATACGCGGAGTGATGATCCAGAACGAAGTGGTTGGAAATGATGTACGTGTTGACTGAAGAAAGTGAACGATAATGGATAGCCTTGACACTTGTGTCAAATTGGAAATGACTAAAACAGGAGCTGTGCCGGGCCAATGGAGGATTGATACCTCAAGTGGACACACTTCTTCGAACTACTTATACTTATTGTCGATTGGTGCACCCTTGATTTTGGGAGTGTTGTCTCACGGTGTTGCGGGCGCTGCGGCGTTGCGTTCTCACCAGTCCGGATCAGGCGAACGGTAGTATCACTACCTTGGGTATAGCCTCATGTGCCTTGTCATACTTGTATTCCATTTATGCGCGACCACTACGATTTTGATTTGTACCTTGAGTATATGGATTGCCCTCTGGTGACTTCCGGTTTTGGGGAAACTACGGTCTTGTATATGCTTGTGGGAATAAAAATGTGTTAAGGGTGGAATGGGCCATGACTTAACGCTATTTTGATATCTTTATATTACTGATAGACATTATCTACTTATCGTACACTACTACATAGTAGATAGTTTAACGGATCCTTAAAGGATGGTTATTCCAAACATCCTTTGAGTTACTTGTATTTCAATTGCTATTTCACTTGAGTTGGATTTATTAATATAAGAATGTTAATCCTGACTCGAGTGTCTTGTGTTTTTGCTTTACGCTCGGGTCAGACTGAGTAGTTCAGCTTTCGAGACTCACCTTTGGAGTTGGAGCTTCGCTTGGAGATCCAGCTATCTATCCAGCTTTCAGATATTCGATGATTCCAGTGATGTATTCTGATTTGTATCTGATGTATCGTGTTACTCTTCCGTTGTATCTGGTTTAACTCTGATGTATCGTATTACTCTTCTGTTGTAAACTCTGATGTATCTTATACATTTATATAGTAGCTTCATGAACTACTATCTCTTTTATTTCCGCTGCACTTATTACTCTGTGTCTGTGTTCTGTGATTATTTATTTACTGTATATGTTCAGTTTTGCCAAATTTAAATTAACAACGCGGCATTTTGAGCAATTCAACTCCGGCATGAGTGTCTACCTATACACTTATAATGGATGCGAATGGTTCAAAATGGCTGGTCGTTACAAATTTAAAATAATATAATTCAATTTCAGAAAGCTAACTTTTGTATGTTATTGAATTTGGTCTCGATAATAGTTCCATTGTGTTTGGAATAGGGGTATTACATATAGAATGCCAAGCAGCACGCCTTATTTAGGGTTCGATATTTTAGGGTGTTTACAACCAGATATTATAATATAAATAATATGTATACACTATTGTCTCCATACCCTTGTCCCATACCCACGTTTTCACAATACATACCCCCATACCCTGTAATTTCAAAACTCATCCCTCCCTTGCCTTTTAAAACCATTCCAGTGAAATAAAAATGAAGAATGAAACTTCAAATATTTATACAAAAAGAAATACTCAACAATTAATTACAAAACTTGGATTTTTGAGTTTATTTTCTTAAGGGCTATCATCCTATGCCATTTGGTTGTGTTCGATCCCAATTTTGGAATGGCCGATGTGATGCTTAGGAGCTAGTGTTCCATGTTGCATTCGATTAAGGATGTGATTCAGGAAATGGAGGTTAGATTCGAGTTTGGGGCGTCGTTCGGCAGCTAGCATTCAAGTTTAGGAATGCACGGCGATCTATAACAAATCGCATCATTTCACTGTGCTGAAGAGGACATGATGCTCGCGTTTTTGTAAAAATCAGAGAGGATGTTGTGGTGGCCACTGCGGAGCTTGTCGGATATGGAGTTTGTTGCAATTGCCGGAATGTGATTTCGTGTTGGAATGAGTGAGAATTTGATGGAGAAGTGCACAACCATGTTTGGTGTCATTGTGTATGTCCATTTGGGAAGAAAGGGGATGAGTAATTGATTAGGGGGTTAATGAATTTTAATTGTAATTAGTGAAATATAATATATTATTTAATTAAGTGAACTTTGTAAATTAAATATCTTATTCTCTTTAGGTCCAAATCGAACGAGGTCAGGCGCATTAGGTTCGTATTGTCGGGCACTACATTATGGAATTAAATTGGTGACTATTGGAGCTAGTGGAATTTTACACTGAATTCGAACGTTGTTCGAATTCAGATGGAACCAAAACGCCTCGCGACAACTGAAATAATGATGAGTTAAACTCACATTTTTGGTTAACTAAAAATATTACGAGTTTAGATAGAACTAGAACGCATCGGCGACAACTGAAATAATAGTGAGTTAAACTCACCTTTTTGGCTAAACAGAAATATTATATAGTCGTTTAAAATTATTGGTTGGATGTTTGGATATTTATATGTTGGTTGTTTGGTTTTGATGAACTGTCGCTTTAGAAAGGAATTAATATATGAAATCAAATGCAGGGAGACAGGTTGGAGGGATCCAATTGGATTCCTCACCACCGTTGATTTTATTTACATACATGCATACATACATATATATGCGCTGATATATATGAGGTGTGATACAGATGACAAGTTGGAGGGATCCAACAAGATTCCTTACCACCGTTGATTTTAATTACATATTTATAAATGATTTTTGAAATGTACAAAAAGAATTTATAAGTGATTAAAATTTGTAAAAGAGATTTATAAAATGGTTTATTAATGGTTTTAGAGAATTATAAGGAGTTTATAAACGGTTATAGAATCAAATAAAAGAAAATCTTTCTCAGTTTTGTAAATATACTTATACCATTGAGATAAGTATATGAGTACATTTTCTATGTTGTGAGGTGTAATGTGTGTGAATAACTTATACCGTTGAGATAAGTATGTTGGTATATTCTAAGTATTGAAAATATAGGGATATGTGGATACGTACATACATACATGCATACATACATACATACATATATATATATATATATATATCTTTTTAAAAGGATTTTGATACAAATATTTACAAAGTGAATATAATAATTAATAAAAAGGATTAATTTAAGAGGCTAGTAGTTGCTTATGTGCTAACCATTGTTGGTTTTCCCTATGGAAATAAATCCCTGATTTGGATGTGTGTTTGTTGATAGTTAAATTACTGACTATCAAATATGGACCCAAACATAACATTGGAAATATCTAGGAGAAACATGTTAGGTATATAGCACAGTTGTAATACCCCAAAATTTTGTGAAAAAAATCATTTTGATAAAATAATTTAATTTTGAAACATTTAGATTTAAATATGGTGAAATTCTTGGGATTAAATAGTGTGCAAGGATATGTGTGCACGTGCACACTGGAAAATGGCACAAGGGAAATCCAAGAATTTGTGGGAAAAAAAAAATAATAAATAGGGAAAAGAAAACATTTCAAATATAATTTTGAAATGTGAATTATTCTGTCCTCAGATCACATGTATTATTTTTTTTTAAAAAACAAATTTTTTTTATTTGAAATAAGAAAGTAAAATTCTTATTTAAAACATTGGAATTTAACTTAGGCCTAACCAAGTTAAATACGGGAGATATGCCTATATACATTTTTCTGTGAAGTATAAGGAATTAAATAAAGTAATAAAGAGGTAGAAAGATTTTATGTGAACAAAGAAGTAATTCTTACTTAGCATAGGGTTTTCTTTTACCAGATCAAATTCATTTAACTGGGAAATATATACATGTGTATATTTTCTGAAAAGCAAGAGAGATCAAATAAATATATATACACACACATATGTGCATATATATTTTCTGTGAGCAGAAAGTGTTAAAGCAAAAATTAAAGAAACATCAAAATGACATGAATTGTAATACAAGTCAATATGCTTGTGTAGGTAAAAAATAGAGAAAGGAGATTTCCAGAAAAGATTAAAAGCATAAAAAAAAACTGAATCACACATTTAGCATGACTGGGGTAAATAATTAAAGATAGCCATTTTCTGGAAAAGTAAGGGTACTGACTATAATAGACTAAAGTGGTCGGGGCATTAAGGAGGAAAATGTGAAAATGCAAAATGCATGAAGATGGTTAGGATAGAAATGGAATTTTGTTGTAACAAAACCCTAAGAGAAAACACTGGTATAAATAGGCAGTTTTGGCCAGGAAAGCATTTTACCCAGAGTTGCTCAAAAAAAATAAGAAAGAAAGGAAAATATTGAAAGGAAGAAGAAAACACACATACATAAGGATTTTTTGGATCAAGAGAAGAAAGAACTTAGGTGAGTAACCTCACTGAATTCATGGCATTAAGACCTGAGATGAGGCAGCCACTTTTTATATTGCCATTTACCTATTGCTGGTTTTGATATATATATATATATATATATATATGATTTTATCAGTGCTTTTAGATGTTTCTTTTTAAATCTGAGAGGATTTTATTATGGATGTTTTTGGTGATCTTTGATTTGTTGAGATGTTTGCCTTTGGATGTGCATCTTACTGTTTTATTTTACTCAGAAATGTTAAGGTCTAGAATCTTAAAATTATATATAGAGAATACTCTCAACTGTTATAGATCCATGGCATGGAAATTTTACCAAAGAAAAATGTTGGGAGCTGCATTATACTTGGTATAAGTGCTGAGGCTTGAGAAGAAATAAATTAAGGGTGCAATAGACATTTTCTAGGTGCTGAGCCCTTAATCAAATAAATAAATAAATAAAATTCACCAGCTAAAACTATGATTGAGCCAGATCATAAATTTGATTCAATCATAGAGGCTTGCAGATCAATATAACAAGACATGCCATGCCTCTTTTACAGTTGAAAATATTCTTATATTTTTACTGAGATCAAGACACAATGTCCACATTTTTGGAAATAACTATCTACTTAATTTCTGAGTAAATTATGCTAGAAAAATTTATGGGTATTTCCATGTTTGCAGTGACAAGTTCACTTAGCTATTTGATAATAAGATTTAAATCAATGCACTAGTAAATAAACTAGGGAAGGGAAGGCCAAGAAGGCTGCATGAATGCTTGTTATATTGCAATGTGTCCCTGTGATTCTTTGATGGCAGATGAGGCAGGAATTTAAACTGAACTTATACAACCTGTACATGAAGAGATAGGATTATGAATATTTCTTAGGATTGGTTGGTATGGAACCATGATTGTTCCAGTGATTGCACATGTTGCAAATAGATAATTATGTTTGCCTGATTATGAATGCAGATATAGGAATGATAGATGGAGTTATCACATCTGAGTCATTTTATTTACACAATAATATAATAAGTGATTGCAGAAACTCATTCAAATGACAAGTTATTACACTCATATTCTCTGTTGTTTAATATCATGAATATACTGATGTTGCTCATACCAGATCATGGATCTGACCCTTATTTGCTCATGGCATATGGGGGTGTCTCACTTTAAAATGAGGCAGCCACCAATGCTCTTTCAGGAAATGCAGGAGCTAAGTAGAAAGTGAAGTTATGGCAAATGAAAAGAGATTGAATGAACATGCTTGCTAATTTTAATAAGAGCCTAATATGATTTTATCTGCATGTATTCATGAGACAGTTGTGTTTGAGCTTGATGTTATGTAATGAACTTGCTATGTTTGATTGAACTGGTTGTTTATCTGATGAATATTGCTATGCATTAAGGTTTAAAAATTAAAAGAAATATCTAGGTTGAAAATCAGAAAAAATATGCTTAAGTATTAGATATGAAAACCTAGGAAATGAAATATACATATATGTATGTGAGCAAATGTTTTGCATAATTTATATTATGTATTGGTCAAATTCTTGTGATATAGCAATGCACTAAGTTTTTAGAATAAAATCTGGATTTATCTAGAGGTAAACTTATAAAGATTTAAATCATTTTTACTGTGAAGCTTTGTAAACCAGTTTAATACCACTTTTTGAATTGTTTTAAGAAAAGTAAATATTTTGCAAGGCTTCAAATATAATGCCATTGCCTTGAATAAGTGTCTGTTAGACACAAGACTTATGGGTTAACCAGCTTCAAATGAGTGAAGTTTTGGTCGACCATATTTGATGGTATTTTGAATGTAAAATACTTTTCAAAAGCTTTAGATTATTTAGAAATTGTTTCACTACAATCAACTTTTAAAAGCTATACCAGACATGCAATCTGGACAGGTCTGCACTATTAAAACCTGGAAACACACATTAATCTTTTAAATATTTTTAAGTTCAAATGTTTGTCACAGCAAATCTTATGCAAATACTCAACTTACAATGTGTTATACATGCTAAGATTAAAATAAACAAGTCATATAGATTGAATCAAAAAAATAAGAAAGTTTCCAGAAAATAAATAAGTGGAAAATGATAAGAGAATATATCATTTTCTGGTCTTAGCCAAATATCAATATATTTGAGCTATGAAGAAAATAAAAATCCCAAATACTTTGGCCAAATATGGACAAGAATTATTATCATATTATAAATATTCAAAAGAACAAGGTAATTAACTATATACAGATTTCTTCAAATCCAAACCAAATAGCATGCTCTTGTTTAACAAATGGAATTGAAAACATACTCTGATTTTAAACAAGAGGAACATGTACATCCTCATATGTATGTGTATATCTTTAGAAATAAACTGATATATTTATATTGGTAGACAATATTGGATCCTGGATAAATTATTTGAAAAGAAAATGACTATGAGAATATTAATTTTAGGAATGTAAAAAAAAATTAGCCAAAAATAAGGAGGGTCATTTCAGTTGTTATTAGAGCAAATGGTTGCATTGATTGTTGAATACTACAGAAATGTATTATATCTGGTTGTTTTGGATGAAATAATTTAGATAGGAAAATATTAACCATAGAAAATACTTACAGTACACTAATCCTATTTTCCCATAATCTGGTTAGCAAACCATGGTAGAAAGGGGATCACATCATGCAGGGACAAGTGCACCACAGATGCTTGATATGTAAGAGTTTGTAAGAGTTTTAAGGGATGGAATTGGGCATAGGCCTGAGAACCCATATGAGGAACTTTCAAAACTACTGAAGACTTACACCAATTTGGGAGGCAAAAGTTTTGAAGGGACTGAGAATGTGATGGAAATTCAAGCATGGTTGAGAACACTGGATAGAATTTTCAATGACATGCAGCTTGATTATCAGAGGAGAAGGCAAGTAGCTTCAAGACAGCTGAAAGGAGTAGCATTAGGTTGGTGGGAGGTGATCATAGCTGGGAGAATTGAAAATGAAATCACTTGGAATCAATTCAAGGAGATGTTGGAGGCAAGATTTGTACCAGCATCAGCCAAGACCATTTTGCTTGAAGAATTTATCAGACTTAGGCAGGGAACTTTGAATGTTACTGAGTATACACAAAAATTTGAGGGATTATCTAAATATGGAGCGATGCTAGTGGCAGATGAAGCATCCAAAAATGATAGGTACATTAGAGGTTTGAACCAAGGACTTAGCAGAGCCATGCTACCATATGCGGATAGGACTTTTGATCAAGTAATAGATCTGGCATTGAAATTGGAACAGCATGACAAGGAAAGAGAGAAGTATAGGAATTTTAAGAGCAACAACAACAAGAAGAATAAGGGAAGATATCACCCTTATGATAAAAAGAAGGAGAAGACAGACAACAAGAAGGACAGAGACACTAAAGCTAGATGCTAAGAAGAAGTTGGTTTGCCATCATTGTGAAAAAGAAGGACACATCAAACCAAGGTGCCCAGAATTAAAAGGAGGAGCTTTCAAGTGCTACCTATGTGGGAAAGAGGGGCATATGAAAAGGAATTGTCCAGAGTACAAACAGCAAGGGAAAATAGCAAGTTTGGAAGGCAAAGGCAAACCCATAGTGGAGAGTAGAGCTGAGAATTATGGTCAAGTGGAAGGTACACTACTTATTTGCACCATACCCATAGCAGTAGTATATGACACTGGGGCAACTCACTCCTTGATTTCCTATGAATTAGTTAAAATGCTAAAATTAAATTGCATATTGGTTGAAACCCCGCTGCTTATACAAAGTCCATTGGGGAGTTCTAGTGTTTTGAACATGAATTGTGTGGATGTGGAGTTAAACATAGGTGGAAATATTTTTATTTCCAATTTAAATGTTTTGAATTACCCAAATATTGGTGTTATATTGGGGGTAGACTGGTTAAGGCAATTTAAAGCCATAATTAATTTAGACTCATCCACCAAATCATTGCAAAATTCTAGAGGCCAGAGGATCACAGTTTTATGTGAAGTAGCTAAGGAAGGAAAATTATATCATTTAGTTGACTCAGAAAAAGATTTCAGAGAACTAACCATTGAAAAAATTCCTATAGTCAATGAATACTTGGATGTGTTTGGGGAAGTTAAGGGTGTTCCACATCATAGACCAGTTGAGTTTCAAATTAATCTCATTCCAGGAGCAAGTCCAATAATCAAGAAACCTTATAGAATGGGGCCAAGTGAACTGAAGAATTGAAAAAATCAGTTGGAAGAATTAGAAAGCAAAGGATTTATAAGGCCAAGTAATTCATGTTGGGGTGCTCCAGTAGTGTTTGTAAGAAAACATGATGGTACTTTGAGAATGTGTATAGATTATAGGGAACTAAATAAAGTAACCATCAAGAACAAATACCCATTGCCTAGAATAGATGATCTCTTTGATCAACTCAGTGAAGCTAAAATATTTTCTAGATTAGACTTAGCATCAGGATTTCATCAAATGAAGGTTGAAGACTTAAGTGTTAAGTATACTGCATTTAACACTAGATATGGCTTATATGAATTTATGGTTATGCCATTTGGCTTGACAAACGCTCCTTCATATTTTGTTGATTTAATGAATAGAACATTCAGAGATTATTTAGACAAGTTTATACTGATTTTTATTGATGACATTTTGATTTATTCCAAAACAGTGGAAGAGCATAAAAATCATTTGCATTTAGTTTTGTCAAGATTAAGAGAGAATGATTTAAAGGCAAAATTTTTAAAATGTGCATTTTGGAAAGAAGAAGTACATTTTCTTGGGCATGTTATCTCTGCCAAAGGAATATCAGTAAACCCCAATAAGGTAGTAGCTATCCAAGCATGGAAAAGGCCTAGCACAATAAGTGAGATTAGATCATTTATGGGGATGGCAGGATATTATAGGAGATTTTTAAAAGATTTTTCGAAAATATCATCACCACTTACTAACTTAACTAGAAAGAATCAATCCTTTGTATAGACAGAAAAATGTGAGCAAGCTTTTATCAAAATAAAAGAAGCTTTGATTAATGCACCAGTATTGAGGGTGCCAGAGGGGAATGAAAACTTAATTGTGTATATTGATGCAAGTGGCTATGGGCTAGGGGCTGTGTTGATGCAGCAAGACCAGGTGGTAGCCTATGCATCTAGACAATTAAAGCCACATGAAACAAGATATGCAACCCATGATCTTGAACTAGCAGCAGTTGTGTATGCCTTAAAACTCTGGAGACATTATTTGTTAGGTGCCAAATTTATTTTGTACACTGATCATAAGGCACTGAAATATTTATTCTCACAAAAAGATTTGAATATGAGGCAACATAGATGGGTGGAGTTCCTAGCTGCCTATGATCTGGATATACTCTATACACCAGGAAAGGCAAATAAAGTTGCAGATGCCTTGAGTAGACAACATGATAAAGTAGCCATGTTGATGATGGAAGAGTTTAAGGATTTGTCTATACTTACTGATTTGGAAATTGAAGCAAATAGTAAGGTGCAAATGGTACCAATTGAAGAAGATGAAAGTAAAGGGAAATTGAGTATGGTATCTCTGCAATCAGATTTACTTCTAAAGGTTGGGAAAATGCAGGAACAAGACCTAAACCTATTGAAAAAGAAAATGCTCTTATCAAAAGGGGAAGAAGTAGTAAATTATCAAGTTGATAAAGATGGTTATTTAAGGAACAAGAATAGGATATGTGTTCCAGAAAACATAGAATTGAAGGAGAAAATATTAAATGAATACCATAGGAGTAAGTACTCCATACACCCAGGCAGTACCAAGATGTATCAAAATTTGAAAAGAAATCTTTGGTGGAAGGGAATGAAGTCTGATGTGGCCAAAAATGTTGCAAAGTGTATGACTTGCCAACAAGTCAAGGCAGAGACACAAAGGCCATCAGGACTGTTGCAACCCCTTAGTATACCACAGTGGAAGTGGGAGGATATATCTATGGATTTCATAGATGGTCTGCCTAGATCTAAGAGAGGAAACACAAGTATATGGGTAATAGTGGATAGGCTAACTAAAGTAGCACATTTTATCCCAGTAAAATCAGAAAGAAATGCCCCAAAATTGGCTCAAATATTCATGAAAGAGGTGGTAAGATTGCATGACATACCCAAAACCATTGTGAGTGATAGGGATACCATCTTCACCTCAAGGTTTTGGAAAAGTTTTCAATAGGCCATGGGGAATGAATTGTGCTTAATCACTGCCTACCATCCACAATCAGATGGACAAACTGAGGTGGTGAACAAAGTTTTAGAGGACTTGTTGAGAGCATGTGCACTGGACTTTGGAGGCAACTGGGAAGACCATCTCCATTTAGCTGAGTTCACATACAATAACAGTTACCAAAGCACCATAGGGATGGCACCATTTGAAGCCTTATATTGAAAGCCATGTTTATCACCTGTGTGTTGGGTGGAAACAGGAGAAAGAACTATTTTAGGACCTGAGTACATACAAGAAACTACAGAGAGAATTAAATTGGTGAGGAAAAGAATTGCTGCAGCTCAAGACAGGCAAAAGAAGTTTGCAGATAGGAAGAGAAAGCAAGTGGAATATGAAGTGGGTGACTTTGTTTTTATCAAAGTTTCACCTATGAAAAAGGTCTTGAGATTTGGCAAGCAAGGTAAGCTCACACCAAGGTATGTTGGACCCTATAAAATTCTGGAAAGAATTGGTTCATTAGCATACAAACTGGAATTGCCAGAGGAAATGAAAGCAATGCATAATGTTTTTCATGTGTCACAACTTAGAAGATGGGTACATGATAGAGAAGAAATTCTGGAAAAACCTACCCAAGTTCAAATAAATCCTAACTTTGTAACGATCTGCTATTTTGGACTATTCGCATCCGCACATGTCGGACTTGAATAATTCAAAATACCGAATTGTTAATTTAAATTTGGCAAAACTGAGCATATACAGTAAATAAATAGAACACAGATCACATACACAGAGTAATAAATGCAGCAGAAACAAAAGATAATAGTTCATGAAGCTACTATATACATATCAGAGTTAAATAAGGTACAACAGATGTATCGGATACAATAATCAAATACAATATCAAAATACATCACTAGAATCAACTGGATATCTGAAACTGGATAGATAACTGGATCTCCAAGCGAAGCTCCAACTCCAAAGGTGAGTCGAATACTGGTACACTCAGTCTGACCCGAGCGTAAAGCAAAACACAAAACACTCGAATCAGGATTAACATTCTTATATCAATAAATCCAACTCAAGTGAAATAGCAACTGAAATACAAGTAACTCAAAGGATGTTGGAATAACCATCCTTTAAGGATCCGTTAAACTATCTACTATGTAGAATTGTACGATAAGTAGATAATGCCTATCAGTAATATAAAGTATCAAAATAGTGTTAAGGCGTTACCATTATCCCCCTTAACACATTTTATATAAGCGTTATAGTCTATACAGCACTGTAAACTCCACCGTAAACTAGTGGGCTATCAGGGAGTACTCCATAGGTATAACACAAAACAAATCGTAGTGATCACGTAAATAGGAACACAAGTATGAAAAGGCACATGAGGCAATACCCAAGGTAGTGAAACTACCGTTTGCCTGATCCGGACTGGTGAGAATGCATCGCCGCAGCGATCACAACACCGCGAAACAACACTCCCAAAATCAAGGGTGCACCAATCGACAACAAGTAATGAGTAGTTTTCGAAGAAGTGTGTTCGCTCGAGGCAGCTAACCCCCATTTGGCCCGGCACGGCTCCTGTTTTAGTCATTTCCAATTTGACACAATTGTCAAGGCTATCCATTATCGTTCTCTTTATTCAGGTCATCGCGTACATCATTCCAACCACTTCATTCTGGATCACACTCCGCGTATAGTTATTAAAGTGGTTTTCGGTTTAGACAGAGAGTATGTCCCTAACCGATTCCGGTCTCTTTAATAACTTTCGAAATTATTAGACCGATTGGTCATTTATATATTTCGAAAACCAAATCAATTTCAATTTCAGTTAGAATTTGTAAATCAACATTTCATTTGTCTTTCTAAAACAATTTCCATAATTTACGTTTCAAAACTTCCAACTTATCATTTCAAAATCTTATAATTCAATTTCAATCTTTATTTAAAACAATTCAAATATTGATTCAAGTTCGTATATAAGTTTCATTTCGAAAACATTTAAATTAATTTAATTTAACATTCAAAACAATTTAAAATCATTGATCGATTTTATTCAGTATTCATTAAGTAAATGTGTCATTCAAAACAATTTCTATTTAATTTCCAGTTCATTAAATCAATTACTTAAGTTCAACTTCATTAAATCAAAACTTACAATTTTGAATTAAATCAAATTCGTCAAATCAATTCTTTACATTTCAAGTCTTACATTTATTTCAATAAATCAAATTTTATTTCTTGTTAAAGAAATTCAATTTCACTTATTTATTTACTTAGTTACAATTTCAAAACTCAATTAATAAAGAAACTTAATTTCACTTATTTAAGAAGTTCAATTTCACTTAATAAAGAATTCAATTTTATTTGACTATTAAATAATTCAATCTTATTTAATTATTAAATAATTTCAAAACTTAATTATTAATAATTCCAAATTTAATTATTAAATAATTAATTTTAAAACAACATTCTTTCAACAACTACTATGTTAATATTTTGATTCAGATTATTAATTATTAACATTTCCTTTCATTAAAATTCATTAAAATTCAAATTCCAATTTCATTTCAAAACCTTATTGTTTATTCGAATAAAATCTTTATTTTATTTTTAAATCAAATTATTGACCAATCGTGTTTTATTTAATTCTCTATCCTAGGTCAAAGTTCAATTTGGGTATTTATCATTTCAACCCGATTCCAATTCAATTCAGAATCAAAGCATATCAAAGGGAACTTGTAGTGTGATAACTGGGATGGTGTCAAAGTAAATAAACAAGCAATAACAACAATCAATATCAATCCAATAATCAATTCCAATAATCCCAAAATAATCGTATTAATTCACATTATTGTTTGTGCAAATTAATATAATTATTTCTAGAATCTACACTATCATTTCATGTAGATTAAAGATTATTACATTAATATTCAAACGGTTCTTCACTTGATATCAATTATTCAATTCCATACTACATAAATTTTCCAACATACATTAAATGGTTCAAGGTGTACTTAACCAAATTTCTACGTGTCAACTAGTTTAACATTTAAAGGGGGTCATATTATACAAAATTTAACTAATCAAATTCAACATATAGATTCAATTTAAATGGTTAACTATCATATATCAATTCAATTGCATATTATTTATCACTTTAACATTAACAATTTGACGTCCAATATAAACATCAACAATCAATCAATTATCAACCAAACTGTATTATCATCGCATAAATGACAGATAATGGTGTCAAATGTCATAGGTGAACAAATAAAGGTAATAGCATATATAACAGTGTAAATAACTAATAGCAGCATATTTCAATTTGTCATTTCAATTGAAATCAAATTTAATAAATAAAAGAACATTAATCGTGAGTGATTGCTCACCTTTCGAGGCTAGAGAGAGATTCAACAATGAATTGGATTACGAAATCCAAGCAATGCTAGATGGATATGATTTGATGCAGAAAACAAGCCCGACGGACAAGGCTGATAAGGGAAATCGATGAGAATGATTGGATTAGTTTAAATCGAACTAAATATATATAATATTTTTCGAAAATCAATTTCAAACATATAATTATTTTCAAATTTAAGTTTAATCTCATACTTATAAAATATAATATATACATTTATACAACTTATAAATATATCTCAGAACAATATATATATATATATATATATATATATATATAGACACATCTAAGACCGCAATATAAACATTTATATATCAACTAAATATACTTTTATAGCAACTTTTATTATAAAGTATAAAATATATTATAAAATTACTGTATATATAACACAGCAACGGTACTATTAAATTCACCCTATATAAATAATATGATATGTAAACATAGCTTTGCATAAGTATATACACTGCTATTCTCAACGCAGCAAAGTAAAATAGAATACCATTACCAAACCCACATGCATAGTCTGAGTCCTTGTAAAGTAATATATAGCAATAGGTAAAACTAGATTTCATAGACATGACTTATATCTAAAATATATATGCAACTATGCCTAACCTATTTATGTACTGTACCACATTATAACCAACATATTTTATCCTTTTTTAAATTTTTTTATCAAACCGCACTATTTACTAATATATATAAAACGTGAAAAATGCGTATATATAATATTTATCAGTATATATATGCTCTATATTCATGTAACAGATATAATACATAATTATGCAGACTCGCTATGCAAATATATGTACAATTATATCTTTAACAACTTATATGTACATACTACGAACATAATATATATAACACTCAATAAACATGAATCTTTTTTTATTTTTCTTTTTCTTTTTTTCACAACATCAATGTTATATTCACAAATAGTATGCATACAAAGAACATAGACTACAACTAATATAATACTACCCTAATATAATAGAACATAATACTATAACAAAATATTAAAATACACTGACAGGTTATAAACTATAACATAGCCTCATTATATAAACAGTTTAACATACATGCATTTATATGTAAAATTTTGTATAAGCTTATGTATTATAACTAGCATAAAACTTTGTTTACAACTTTATGTATTTTCATGTATTATAAACACTAATATATATATATACTGTCATAACATATATATACTTTAAACTTATACCCTTTGTATAAACTCTTATATACTGTAAGGCAGATTCGAACAAAAATACATTGGCTAAACATATGAAATAAACTGTATAATATATATGAGCCATTATATAAATAAACTTATACTTTAATAAATTAGGTAGACATATAAAATTATAGACAACGGGCAACATCATACATGAAAAAAAATATGTACAAGCACTCATATATGAGCTGCAATACTACAGTACGAATACAGCATATTATATTTTATAAACTTTACATAAAAATATAATAGAAGGGAAGGGTGCAGTGGGAAGCTTACTCGGGGAAGATGATCGAAATGATGTGGTAGCGCATTGAAATGAGGATGGGAACAAGCACGCATCCGGGCGGAGGAGGCCGGCGAGGTGGAAGGAGAACATGGCTCGGCTTAAGGTTGTGTAACGACCCAGAATTTTGAACAAATTAAATTGAGAATATTTAATTTGTTTTATATATTTGAACGATGATTTAATTTGAATCCCGATATAACTTTGAATTTGGCGATTAAATTATAAAATTTAATCTATTGTAAGTTGAATAAAAATTTATATCTTCAAGTTTAAGCTGAAGAAAAATATTTCAAAAGCTTGTAAAATTTATATTGATGATACTGAAGATAACAGAAGCCTCAGAATTTAATTTTAGACTGTTTTGTTCAGTTTAGAAATTCATATCGTTCAACCGAATTTAAAAATAGCATCTCGAGGCGCAGTCTCGGAATTCGACGAAACCTGTTCCATTGGATCCGTAATATCGAATTATTACCGGATTTAAATTTTCATATTGATCAGAGTTGTTATATGAGCGTGCGACATATAAACGCATTGAAATTAAATTAAAATCAATTTAAATTTTAAATTTAAATTATTGGTCAAAGACGGCACACTTTTCTTCCTTTAAACACGCAGACAATCACGATACGAAATCAAGTAAGCACGTTCTTCTCCCTTCTTTCTGCCTAAAATCACGGTTACAAATCGTGCCAGCATGCCTCCTCTTGATTTTAAATATTCCTCTCCCACTCAGAAATCAATCGAAGAAAAAAATTAGCGAAACAAAATCAATCAATGGCCGAGCCCTCCTTCTATTCAAAAATCAAAATCCTCGTTCCAGATTTCATCTTCAAATCGCGAGTAGCCCAGCTCGTCTTGAAGGTGATGTCTGAAATCACGTCGAAGGAGAGATGTGGAGCGGATTCGAATCACTGATGGCATCGAGGCGATCGATGGGGAAGGCGCGGCACCGCGTGAGGCCGCGTGAGGCGGGGTGAGTCGCGAGACTGTGGCGACAGGCTGGGTCGGATCTGAAGGCGACTCGAGCGAGGCTGGGTGGTCTTCGAATCTCGTGAAGACTGGTGATGCGTTCTTTGTGGTCGAACGAGGCAAAAGGCGGCGGCGATGCCAATGGGTGAGCGTCTGGGAAGGCTAGTCTAGTTCGATCACGACTTAGGGTTGGGTGGCGAGCTCGGCGAGACAGTGGAGGAGGCTGTTGCGTGTGCTGGCGGCTGTCTTGGTTAGAGCTAGGGTTCGTGATGCTCGTGGTGGCGATTGGGTGGTTCACGTGATGGTGGTGCGATCGGGGCCGGTGGTTTTGTGATGTCGCGAATTTGAGCAAAGGGTGTGCGTGCTCAGATTTGATTACAGTGAGGTATTTCTTCTTTAAATTTTACAAGTTAAATTTTATTTTAACCAAATACGTATATACATTAAATTTCTGATTTTGGGGGTTTACAGAAAAGAAATATTTGGTTAAAATGGGATTTAGTTTTAAATTTAACTTTTAATTAAATCAATTTATTAAAAGGAAATTGGTTTAAGGTAATAGGTTTAGAATTAAAAGAAATAGAAATTTTAAAAGTTGAGAAACTTTTGTATAAAACCAGATTTATAAAAATCTGTATAGAATATTTTAAAATACACCTGGATTTTATTTTAGTATATGGGTCGTCTTTATAAATACTTATATAATTTCTAAAAGGGAAGTTATCTTAAAATAAAATATAAAGAATATTGGTTTAAGACAAAATCACTTGTTAATTTAAAATTTTCAAATAGAAAATTTTATATATGGAAAGGACTTTGAAAAATATATAAGGTTGAAAAGGAATTTTAAAAATACATACTAGTTGGATTAAACCTATTAAACGGTAATTGGTTGTTCGATTTATTTCGAATATTAACGAAATGTATAAATTGTTTATACAAGGTCAAAACCGTGAAGAAATGGTCAAAATGGAAATTGGATGGCAAATAAAAAAGCTAAGGTGAGATTTTTCTCACTCAAAATTGAATGTGGAATTTTTGCAGTTATTGATTGCTATTGGATGTGATATTAGATATAGTAGGATATATATCTATATATAGCAATATATACATATTGGCATATGTATATATTGGATTGATGATTTCCCGCCTCGTATAGCGGATGAGACCCTATTGCGCTGTTAGTAAGCGGATTATTTTTATAAAACCCATATACCGCGATATTCCACCTCGAAGTGGAATTGGTATTGTGCTAACGTCTTTGGATGCAGGGACACAGGTTGGAGGGATCCAACTGGACCCCTCACATTAATTGAATTTATTTTCTACTGTGATGTGATAATCTGTGAATGATTATTGATGTTATTGAATTGATGTCTGGAAATTGTTTGAAAGCTAAAATTTAGCTGAATGGATGTTTGATATCATTGGATTCCAAAAATAAACGAAATTGAATTTTTGAAATCAAAACAGAAATTTCTAAGTGAATTAATTTTAGAAATTGAATAAATTTTGAAGAAAGGAATTTTAAAGTATAAAAAGTTAATTTTTATAATCTTATCGAATTTATTCTAGAATCAAGTGAAAATGTTAAATAAATGGATTTCGTAAAATAGTGATTTTAAATTGAAGAATTTAATTTAAAATTTGGATTTTTAAAATAGATTGAAAGAAACGATTGAAATTTATTTTCTTAAAAAGGAATTTATTTAAGAGAAGATAAGTTGGAAATCCTATTAGAGATTTAATTGGTAAATTGAAATTAATTGGGAAATCAATGTAAAATGATTTCAATTTGAAGAATCCATTTTTAAAACAGAATATTGAATAATTTGAGGAAAATAAGGAATTTACTTAGTAGTGATAAATGAAGTTAGAAATCAATCTGTAATTGATTTAATATTTGGAAATGAATTTTTTTTGAGAAATCAATATGGAAATTTTATTTAAAGTTGAAAATAAATTTGGAAATCAATATTGAAATTGATTTGGTATTGAAGTTTTTATAAATAGAATTGGAATTTGTAAACGTGTTTATAAATCCGAAATCACTTATTTTGATAAGTAAATTATAGAAGTAAGTCGAAGTTGTTATTAAAACAGAAATAGAATTTATAAACGTGTTTATAAATTCGAAATAGATTGAATTTGATAAATTTAATATAGAAGATTTTTTAAGAAGATATATTCACGATTCTGGACAGTGAACATATTATTGAACAAAATGGATTCAATTTTTTGAAGAAGTGATATTAAAAATGAGGTTAAACATTTTAAAGATGTTTTAAAATGTATTATGAATCGAAAGCATAGATTTCAACACTTGTTATTGAAATAGACGTTTTCGAGAAATAAGGAAATGGTGGACTATAACACTGTTGTTATAGTAAATGATTTCCGAAAGGAAATGTTTTATCTAGTATTGGGATTTACATATCTATCTTAATTTCGAATCCCTATACTAGTGATTTTTTGAGTCGTCGTAACGATGTTTTACGTAACATTCGTTTTGACTCAAATTGATGTTGTTATAGAAAATAGATTTCCTTAAAGAATGAAATGTATACTTAATTTTGATTTAAGTATAACGAATATTTTCAAATGTTGAAAATAAATAGATTTGGGAATTACTTATTATTAAATAAGTATGGAAATGTTTTCCAAAACGAAATGAAACGTTTTTGAGGATTTATCTTCTTAAAGATAAACTGAAATTGAATATTTGAAATCGATTTGAAAATCGTATATCAGTAGATATTTTTGAAATATAAATTCACTATGGAATTTATAAAAGGAAAGGGAAACTGTTTAGAAAAATAAACGTTGATTTATTTTTGAAGTGTGGAAATTTTATATCTAGTAAAGATATTTTTGAAGATGAAATAATTTGGAAAACTATTTGGAATCTGATGATGTTGCGCATCTTTATTGATAGTTAAATAACCGACTATCAATAATTACCTTGAACGATATTTGTTGTGAATTGGATGAATTTGAATGCCACACTTATTTTTGAATAATCGCTCACTATTCGGGTTAGCCGGGAAAGGACCATGGGGTCGTATAACCCATTCCGAATATGTGATACGTCGTTATGAATTGCATTCGAAGACCGGTGTTGAAGACCGGATATTTTTGAAAACGGAAGGATTACCGTCGAGTTACTCTACATCGGCTGATCTCCGATTTAGAGGTTTTATCATCCTTAGTGACAGGAAGTCCTGACGTGATTGAAAATTATCCGGAATTGCAAGGGCTTCGTGAGAAGTGCCTTCGGTTCTGTTCGATCCCGGAACAGACTTGTATGGATTGTGTGTCTGACGTTACAATTTGAGATATAAAGCTGATTCCTTTCAAATACATTTCTGTTGGTGGCGGAGAATTTATTCTCTTAGCTTAACACCCTTCTCTGAGACGTACGAGCTCAGAGGTTATGTAGTTGAAATTTATCAGCGATATACTCCCAATTTGGTAACGTGGCATACTGAGTGTTGCTGTGAAATGATCAGTGTTTGATCATTTGTGATATGATCATTTGTTTGATCTTATATCTTTGTGATCATAGGTTGATCATTTTGTTTGACCCGAAGCATGGCTTTGTAGAAAGCGTAGCTTTGTGGACGAGACTTCATCGAGCCTCACACCCCGGAAATGGTCAAAACAGGAAGGATGCGGCAAGGTTCTAGGGAGTAGCGCCCCTTAGTGTGTGTCATTCCTTCTGGATAGAGGTGGTATCATGGTATGGAGCCCAGATACTTAACCTATGTGGTTGCTGCATTTTTACTATGTGGTTTGTTGGAAATCGGGGATCCTCGGGAAGATCGGTTACGATCGGGGGATGGCATACGCGTGTCAGTAGTTACCTATTTTTGCAGAGGTAACCCGGCCTTGTGTTGGCAGAGATCTAACCGTAATGTTAGGTTATTTCTCGGGTCGTCTATTCCAGGGACGTACCCATCGTGGATAGGAAGTTCCTTAGCCTGACCATTTGTTGGAAATCCAAAGAAACAATACGTGACTTGTACGGTTTTAGTTGTAGAACCTATCATTCACTTATGGTGGCGCCCCACTGTTTGGATGGTAGCTATAGTAGGCATAGTTCGAAATGTCTATGCTGACTAAGATTAATATTATACTTTCGAACTGTTTTCTACACTATGCACTAATAATAATATCAAAAAGGATTTGATTTCGCGTAGTAAGCATCTTTGACTATCATAAGAAGAAATCTCCTCCAATTCTGCGTTTGCATTGTGTGTGTGGTGGGAGGTCTTATGGTAGTTTCATTTTCCAAAAGCATTGCGAATTGACTTTAAAATCTTCTTGTTGTTTTAAAGATAAAACTGTTTTACGATCTCACACCAGTCACCATGACTGACTCGGAGTTTATTGTTCCCTTCTAAACTCTGGGTGCCCACTAATTTCCACACGGGCAGCCTAGAGTTATGTTATCAGGATATTCTGGAGCTTTGGAGATAAGCTGGATGACGAGACGTAGTATTTGTATCTGATAGTATTTATTCCGCTGTGTATTCTGTATGAGGACAAGTTTATATAACTGTCCATTGATGTGCTGTGTTGTATTGAGTCGTATATTGACTCTGATTGATGTATGTATATATAAACTGATATAGTTCTTTGTTTTAAAAGACTAGTGTTTATCTATTATATATTGTTCCGCTGCGATATGTGAGATTCTGATATTGTTTTCTGTTCTGATGTTGTTCTGTTGTTCTTCTTTCTTCTCTTTTTCTTCTATCTTCTTCTTCTTCTGCCTTTTCCTTTTTCTTAAAACCCTCACTATTGGAGTTTCCGGCACTCGATTACTTCAGTATGTGACAGGTTGCTTCGGCGGCAAGTCTATGGGTGTGGAGCTGAAGTGGTGGAAGGCGGAGAAGATGGTCGGAGCTATGGAGATGCGTGACAGGCCGAGGTCGGTAGTGGGGTTTATATGCGCGGTTTTTGGCCGTGAGGGGTGGTGGCGAACTGAAAGCTGCTCCGGGCCGGGTGATGGAAACGGATCGGAGGGGTGGTTTGGGAGGTGCGGCGTGACGGCATGAGACTTGACGTTGACTCGGGTTGTGAGCACGTGGGAGGGAAGCTTAGTGGCTCAGGTCGGGTAGGCTGCGAGTGGTGGAGGCCTTCGGCAAGAGGATGGGCGAAGGAGAAGGCCGAGCTTTTGAAAGTTTGACTATGAGGAGGTTGCGGAAAAGAAAAAAAATGAGATCTGGAAATGGAGATGCAAAAATGAAGGGACGTGCTCGGGGAATTGTAAATTTCCAATGTGCACGAATTCAAGGAAAATTAAATGTTAGTGTCCATTTGAATTTACACAGTGGATAAACGAATAGACAAGAGTTCAAAAGGGTCAAAACGGTACCGATACGATCAATCGGTTCAACCGATTCCGTCATGCATCGGACGTCAAAACACAGAAATGAGTATACCGTAAAGATCAGTACGACGAGACGATCAAAACGGTATACAGATATCAGTGGTACGATTGAATTATAAAAATTCGAATTTTCTACTAGCGGATAATGCAGCAAAAACGCAACAAAATAAGATCGACGGAGCTAAAGATGTCCGAATTTCGAAAAACGAAAAATGACGTCTTGCTCAGAAGATGATTTAGAATTTTTCTATGTAAAAATATTTAGGTTTCGAAAACGTTTTATTTTCATCGCTTTTTAACTGATTAAATTGAAGTAAATTTACGCGCGAAATAAATTTTCATATTTTCGGACGAAAATTTACCAGTTGCTATGTTTAACTAGACGCATTCCAAATATCAAATTTATATTTCAAAATTTTATCGTTTAAAATTTCGCAAAATTTCAATTAATAACGTTATTAAAACCAGTTAAATTTACGGGTCGTTACACTCTTCCCCACTCAAAACTTTTCGTCCCCGAAAAGGAACGATGTAGGAGAATAGAAACAACCAGAAAGAAAAACAGATTTGAAATACAAAATAACAATTAATTTAAACCATATAAATTCAAATTTAAATTAATTGATATTCAATAATTGATTTAATCCATTTGATTTCACTAAAATCAATCTCAACTATTTCTAAATTCATTATCTTATTATCCAATTATCTTCAATTTACAATTTCTAAAACCATAAATTTGAATAGTCTTTTATTATAATCATATTTTTTTCAGCAATTTAAATTCTTCTTTATTCCAAATTATTGTTAAATTTATTCTACTTAATATATCTAATCACATATATTTAACCCATATAAATTAATTTAAACCATAAAAGTTTCGATTTAAATTAATTTATATTTACTAATTGCTTTTAAATTCAAGGTATTTTCATAAGTTGATCAAATTTCAATTTATTAATTCTTTCAAAACAAATTTATTAATTCTTTCAAAACAAATTTATTTCATTATTAACTGAGTTTTACTTATTATCCTATCTAACTCTATTAACATCTTTATAATCAAAATTTAGTGTATAACATTTATTATAAACACTCAAATTTTATTTATAAAGACATTTTTTATTGTACATTATCCAATTACATTTTAACTTCTGAATAATTTAGGTATGTTATATTGAAATGAAATTGAGTATTATACAATTTTTTTTTTACAATCCAGTTATTTCAAGTTAAATACTTATCCACAAATTTTGACTTCAATTTATAATTGAAATCATCTTTAACCTAAAATTTAAGAATTTAAATCTCCGATTTACTTCAAACAATTTAGAGATATATATATATATCTATATCAAATCAAATTAAATTTTTAAAATAAGATACCTATATATATAAATCAAATTATACTGAAGAAATTCAAATCAAAATATATTTTTTTCAAAACAAAACCGTAGCAAAGCTACAGAATAGTCTCTCCACTTCGAAACTCGAAAATGAATGTCGATGATGCGGCCACCATCACCGAAATTATTTTCCAGCGACAAAGAGAAGAGCACTTATTTAAACATTTAAAATTCTTTGAAAAATGATTTCTATTCGAAATATTTAAATACTATACACTTTAAAACTTTCAAATCAAAGTCTGAAATCACTGAAAATTTAAATTCTCAGTTTCTTGATTTAAATTCATTTCAAATTTCAATCAAATTATACCCAAGTTTACAAATTCATTTATTTATATTATGAAATAGTCAATGGTTTATAAAACAATAAATGAAAATTAAATACTATCATTTCAGACAACAAATTCATTAACAATTTAATTTTTTTGAAACTTATATTTATATATAATATAATCATACAAAACTATTTTGTTTACCATATTTTGAAAACAATATTGTGTCGGTTTGTTCTGTTCAAGTGTTTTGGAAATCCTATCGATAGAGTTGATCAGACGAATCGATCGAAAACCCAAATCAACATCAAAAACTCAAACAACACAATATATAAAACATTTTTAATATAAATTTACAAATACACTTCCTCGCTCGACGATACAAGAATGGATTCAAAGCAAGGATAGAGATTCAAATTTGATGGACTCAAATCAAAGAGAATTTTTTTGATTCTATAATAAGTTTGAAACAGAAGATAAGATAGTTCGATTAATAGAATCGGGAGATGGATAAGCTTATTTAATTTACGGGCAACCTTAACAGGATCGACCGTGACTTCAATAATAAGATCGATGCTGAATTCCGAGGTAAATCAACATCCGATCTCGAGAAATAGAATTAAGGTATAGCAGGAGATAGATAGCATCGTAAACCGAGGATACAGAAATCTCCGGTAAATCGATGTCTATTGTAAAGGAGTTCACACTTTATAAATAATTCGAAGATTGGCAAGACCGCCGATTCATTATAAGGTCATTCGAAGTGGAGTTATGGGATGCTCCAGAATTGAAGGAAGGCGAATAATGAGGGACACGAATGAATTTTGGAACAGCAGGGAACGTTCCAAAAATTCAAAGGAATCGAATCAAAAGGAAGAGATTGAAACTCGAAATGAAAGTGATTCTGTTAATACATTTACCCTACATGTTGAGTTTTGACTAGAGCTACCAAAGCTCTGATACCAACTGTAACGATCCGCTATTTTGGACTATTCGCATCCGCACATGTCGGACTTGAATAATTCAAAATACCGAATTGTTAATTTAAATTTGGCAAAACTGAGCATATACAGTAAATAAATAGAACACAGATCACATACACAGAGTAATAAATGCAGCGGAAACAAAAGATAGTAGTTCATGAAGCTACTATATACATATCAGAGTTAAATAAGGTACAACAGATGTCTCGGATACAATAATCAAATACAATATCAGAATACATCACTAGAGTCAACTGGATATCTGAAATTGGATAGATAACTGGATCTCCAAGCGAAGCTCCAACTCCAAAGGTGAGTCGAATACTGGTACACTCAGTCTGACCTGAGCGTAAAGCAAAACACAAAACACTCGAGTCAGGATTAACATTCTTATATCAATAAATCCAACTCAAGTGAAATAGCAACTGAAATACAAGTAACTCAAAGGATGTTGGAATAACCATCCATTAAGGATCCGTTAAACTATCTACTATGTAGTAGTGTACGATAAGTAGATAATGCCTATCAGTAATATAAAGTATCAAAATAGTGTTAAGACGTTAACATTATCCCCCTTAACACATTTTATATAAGCGTTATAGTCTATATAGCACTGTAAACTCCACCGTAAACTAGTGGGCTATCAGGGAGTACTCCATAGGTATAACACAAAACAAATCGTAGTGATCGCGTAAATAGGAACACAAGTATGACAAGGCACATGAGGCAATACCCAAGGTAGTGAAACTACCGTTTGCCTAATCCGGACTGGTGAGAACGCATCGCCGCAGCGATCGCAACACCGCGAAATAACACTCCCAAAATCAAGGGTGCACCAATCGACAACAAGTAATGAGTAGTTTTCGAAGAAGTGTGTTCGCTCGAGGCAGCTAACCCCCATTTGGCCCGGCACGGCTCCTGTTTTAGTCATTTCCAATTTGACACAAGTGTCAAGGCTATCCATTATCGTTCTCATTCTTCAGGTCATCGCGTACATCATTCCAACCACTTCATTCTGGATCACACTCCGCGTATAGTTATTAAAGTGGTTTTCGGTTTAGACAGAGAGTATGTCCCTAACCGATTCCGGTCTCTTTAATAACTTTCGAAATTATTACACCGATTGGTCATTTATATATTTCGAAAACCAAATCAATTTCAATTTCAGTTAGAATTTGTAAATCAACATTTCATTTGTCTTTCTAAAACAATTTCCATAATTTACGTTTCAAAACTTCCAACTTATCATTTCAAAATCTTATAATTCAATTTCAATCTTTATTTAAAACAATTCAAATATTGATTCAAGTTCGTATATAAGTTTCATTTCGAAAACATTTAAATTAATTTAATTTAACATTCAAAACAATTTAAAATCATTGATCGATTTTATTTAGTATTCATTAAGTAAATGTGTCATTCAAAACAATTTCTATTTAATTTCCAGTTCATTAAATCAATTACTTAAGTTCAACTTCATTAAATCAAAACCTACAATTTTGAATTAAATTAAATTCGTCAAATCAATTCTTTACATTTCAAGTCTTACATTCATTTCAATAAATCACATTTTATTTCTTGTTAAAGAAATTCAATTTCACTTATTTATTTACTTAGTTACAATCTCAAAACTCAATTAATAAAGAAACTTAATTTCACTTATTCAAGAAGTTCAATTTCACTTAATAAAGAATTCAATTTTATTTGACTATTAAATAATTCAATCTTATTTAATTATTAAATAATTTCAAAACTTAATTATTAACTAATTTCAAAACTTAATTATTAATCATTCCAAATTTAATTATTAAATAATTAATTTTAAAACAACATTCTTTCAACAACTACTATGTTAATATTTTGATTCAGATTATTAATTATTAACATTTCCTTTCATTAAAATTCATTAAAATTCAAATTCCAATTTCATTTCAAAACCTTATTGTTTATTCGAATAAAATCTTTATTTTATTTTTAAATCAAATTATTGACCAATCCGGTTTTATTTAATTCTCTATCCCAGGTCAAAGTTCAATTTGGGTATTTATCATTTCAAACCGATTCCAATTCAATTCAAAATCAAAGCATATCAAAGGGAACTTGCAGTGTGATAACTGGGATGGTGTCAAAGTAAATAAACAAGCAATAACAACAATCAATATCAATCCAATAATCAATTCCAATAATCCCAAAATAATCGTATTAATTCACATTATTGTTTGTGCAAATTAATATAATTATTTCTAGAATCTACACTATCATTTCATGTAGATTAAAGGTTATTACATTAATATTCAAACGGTTCTTCACTTGATATCAATTATTCAATTCCATACTACATAAATTTTCCAAAATACATTAAATGGTTCAAGGTGTACTTAACCAAATTTCTACGTGTCAACTAGTTTAACATTTAAAGGGGGTCATATTATACAAAATTTAACTAATCAAATTCAACATATAGATTCAATTTAAATGGTTAACTATCATATATCAATTCAATTGCATATTATTTATCACTTTAACATTAACAATTTGACGTCCAATATAAACATCAACAATCAATCAATTATCAACCAAACTGTATTATCATCGCATAAATGACAGATAATGGTGTCAAATGTCATAGGTGAATAGATAAAGGTAATAACATATATAACAGTGTAAATAACTAATAGCAGCATATTTTAATTTGTCATTTCAATTGAAATCAAATTTAATAAATAAAAGAACATTAATCGTGAGTGATTGCTCACCTTTTGAGGCTAGAGACAGATTCGACAATGAATTGGATTACGAAATCCAAGCAATGCTAGATGGATATGATTTGATGCAGAAAACAGGCCCGACGGACAAGGCTGATAAGGGAAATCGATGAGAACGATTGGATTAGTTTAAATCGAACTAAATATATATAATATTTTTCGAAAATCAATTTAAAACATATATTTATTTTCAAATTTAAGTTTAATCTCATACTTATAAAATATAATATATACATTTATACAACTTAAAAATATATATCTCAGAACAATATATATATATATATAGACATCTAAGACCGCAATATAAACATTTATATATCAACTAAATATACTTTTATAGCAACTTTTATTATAAAGTATAAAATATATTATAAAATTACTGTATATATAACACAACAACGGTACTATTAAATTCACCCTATATAAATAATATGATATGTAAACATAGCTTTGCATAAGTATATACACTGCTATTCTCAACGCAGCAAAGTAAAATAGAATACCATTACCAAACCCACATGCATAGTCTGAGTCCTTGTAAAGTAATATATAGCAATAGGTAAAACTAGATTTCATAGACATGACTTATATCTAAAATATATGTGCAACTATGCTTAACCTATTTATGTACTGTACCACATTATAACCAACATATTTTATCCTTTTTTTAAATTTTTATCAAACCGCACTATTTACTAATATATATAAAACTAGAAAGATGCGTATATATAATATTTATCAGTATATATATGCTCTATATTCATGTAACATATATAATACATAATTATGCAGACTCGCTATGCAAATATATGTACAATTATATCTTTAACAACTTATATGTACATACTACGAACATAATATATATAACACTCAGTAAACATGAATCATTTTTTCTTTTTCTTTTTTTCACAACATCAATGTTATATTCACAAATAGTATGCATACAAAGAACATAGACTACAACTAATATAATACTACCCTAATATAATAGAACATAATACTGTAACTAAATATTAAAATACACTGACAGGTTATAAATTATAGCATAGCCTCATTATATAAACAGTTTAACATACATGCATTTATATGTAACATTTTGTATAAGCTTATGTATTATAACTAGCATCAAACTTTGTTTACAACTTTATGTATTTTCATGTATTATAAACCCTAATATATACATATATTGTCATAACATATATATAGTTTAAACTTATACCCTTTGTATAAACTCTTATATACTGTAAAGCAGATTCGAACAAAAATACATTGGCTAAACATATGAAATAAACTGTATAATATATATGAGCCATTATATAAATAAACTTATACTTTAATAAATCAGGTAGACATATAAAATTATAGACAACAGGCAACATCATACATGAAAAAAATATGTACAGGCACTCATATATGAGCTACAATACTACAGTACGAATACAGCATATTATATTTTATAAACTTTACATAAAAATATAATAGAAGGGAAGGGTGCAGTGGGAAGCTTACTCGGGGAAGATGACTGAAATGATGTGGTAGCGCATTGAAATGAGGATGGGAACAAGCACGCATCCGGGCGGAGGAGGCCGGCGAGGTGGAAGGAGAACATGGCTCGGCTTAAGGTTGCTTCGGCGGCAAGTCTATGGGTATGGAGCTGAAGTGGTGGAAGGCGGAGAAGATGGTCAGAGCTATGGAGATGCGTGACAGGACGAGGTCGGCAGTGGGGTTTATATGCGCGGTTTCTGGCCGTGAGGGGTGGTGGCGAACTGAAAGCTGCTCCGGGCCGGGTGATGGAAACAGATCGGAAGGGAGGTTTGGGAGGTGCGGCGTGACGGCATGAGGCTTGACGTTGACTCGGGTTGTGAGCGCGTGGGAGGGAAGCTTAGTGGCTCAGGTCGGGTAGGCTGCGAGTGGTGGAGGCCTTCGGCAGGAGGATGGGCGAAGGAGAAGGCCGAGCTTTTGAAAGTTTGACTATGAGGAGGTTGTGGAAAAGAAAAAAAATGAGATCTTGAAGTGGAGATGCAAAAATGAAGGGACGTGCTCGAGGAATTGTAAATTTCCAATGTGCACGAATTCAAGGAAAATTAAATGGTAGTGTCCATTTGAATTTACACAGTGGATAAACGAATAGACAAGAGTTCAAAAGGGTCAAAACGGTACCGATACGATTAATCGGTTCAACCGATTCCGTCGTGCATCGGACGTCAAAACACAGAAATGAGTATACCGTAAAGATCAGTACGACGAGACGATCAAAACGGTATACAGATATCAGTGGTACGATTGAATTATAAAAATCGGAATTTTCTACTAGCGGAAAATGCAGCAAAAACGCAACAAAATAAGATCGACGGAGCTAAAGATGTCCGAATTTCGAAAAACGAAAAATGACATCTTGCTCAGAAGATGATTTAGAATTTTCTATGTAAAAATATTTAGGTTTCGAAAACGTTTTATTTTCATCGCTTTTTAACTGATTAAATTGAAGTAAATTTACGCACGAAATAAATTTTCATATTTTCGGACGAAAATTTATCAGTTGCTATGTTTAACTAGACGCATTCCAAATATCAAATTTATATTTCAAAATTTTATCGTTTAAAATTTCGCAAAATTTCAATTAATAACGTTATTAAAACCAGTTAAATTTACGGGTCGTTACAAACTTGGTTTATGAGAAAGAACCGGTGGGGATTTTAGCTAAAGAAGAAAAGAAATTAAGGAGTAAAATTTTGAAACTGGTAAAGATCCAGTGGAGTCTTGATCCTAATGATTGTACATGGGAGCTAGAAGACAAGATTAGGATAGATTATCCTAAGCTTTTTGCAGATTAAAGGTAATTTTAAAATTTCTAGAAAATCTAATATGTATGGTTGCCATGATTGAATTTGCTTGCTTATGCATATGTTTGATAAATTTTCAGAAAATAAGATGATATTTGTTACAAGTAATAGGAAAATTGTGAGGACACAATTCCTAAAAGGAGGGGTGAATGTAATACCCCAAAATTTTGTGAAAAAAATTATTTTGATAAAATGATTTAATTTTGAAACATTTAGATTTAAATATGGTGAAATTCTTGGGATTAAATAGTGTGCAAGGATATGTGTGCACGTGCACACTGGAAAATGGCATAGGGGAAATCCAAGAATTTGTGGGAAAAAAATAATAAATAGGGAAAAGAAAACATTTCAAATATAATTCTGAAATGTGAATTATTCTGTCCTCAGATCACATGTATTATTTTAAAAAAAACAGAATTTTTTTTTTGAAATAAGAAAGTAAAATTCTTATTTAAAACATTGGAATTTAACTTAGGCCTAACCAAGTTAAATACGGGAGATATGCCTATATACATTTTTATGTGAAGTATAAGGAATTAAATAAAGTAATAAAGAGGTAGAAATATTTTATGTGAACAAAGAAGTAGTTCTTACTTAGCATAGGGTTTTCTTTTACCAGATCAAATTCATTTAATTGGGAAATATATACATGTGTATATTTTCTGAAAAGCAAGAGAGATCAAATAAATAAATATATATATATATATACACACACACCTATGTGCATATATATTTTCTGTGAGCAGAAAGTGTTAAAGCAAAAATTAAAGAAACATTAAAATGACATGAATTGTAATACAAGTCAATATGCTTGTGTAGGTAAAAAATTGAAAAAGGAGATTTCCAGAAAAGAATAAAAGCATAAAAAAAACTGAATCACACATTTAGCATGACTGGGGTAAATAATTAAAGATAGCCATTTTCTGGAAAAGTAAGGGTACTGACTATAATGGACTAAAGTGGCCGGGGCATTAAGGAGGAAAATGTGAAAATGCAAAATGCATGAAGATGGTTAGGATAGAAATGGAATTTTGTTGTAACAAAACCCTAAGAGAAAACACTGGTATAAATAGGCAGTTTTGGCCAGGAAAGCATTTTACGCAGAGTTGCTCAAAAAAAAAGAAAGGAAAATATTGAAAGGAAAAAGAAAACACACATACAAAAGGATTTTCTGGATCAAGAGAAGAAAGAACTTAGGTGAGTAACCTCACTGAATTCATGGCATTAAGACCTAAGATGAGGCAGCCACTTTTTATATTGCCATTTACCTATTGCTGGTTTTGATATATATATATATATATATATATATATGATTTTATCAGTGCTTTTAGATGTTTCTTTTTAAATCTGAGAGGATTTTATTATGGATGTTTTTGGTGATCTTTGATTTGTTGAGATGTTTGCCTTTGGATGTGCATCTTACTGTTTTATTTTACTCAGAAATGTTAAGGTCCAGAATCTTAAAATTATATATAGAGAATACTCTCATCTGTTATAGATCCATGGCATGGAAATTTTACCAAAGAAAAATGTTGGGAGCTGCATTATACTTGGTATAAGTGTTGAGGCTTGAGAAGAAAGAAATTAAGGGTGCAATAGACATTTTCTAGGTGGTGAGCCCTTAATCAAATAAATAAATAAAAAGTTCACCAGCTAAAACTATGATTGAGCCAAATCATGAATCTGATTCAATCATAGAGGCTTGCAGATCAATATAACAAGACATGCCATGCCTCTTTTACAGTTGAAAATATTCTTATATTTTTACTGAGATCAAGACACAATGTCCACATTTTTGGAAATAACTGTCTACTTAATTTCTGAGTAAATTATGCTAGAAAAGTTTATGGGTATTTCCATGTTTGCAGTGACAAGTTCACTTAGCTATTTGATAATAAGATTTAAATCAATGCACTAGTAAATAAACTAGGGAAGGGAAGGCCAAGAAGGCTGCATGAATGCTTGTTATATTGCAATGTGTCCCTATGATTCTTTGATGGCAGATGAGGCAGGAATTTAAACTGAACTTATACAACCTGTACATGAAGAGATAGGATTATGAATATTTCTTAGGATTGGTTGGTATGGAACCATGATTGTTCCAGTGATTGCACATGTTGCAAATAGATAATTATGTTTGCCTGATTATGAATGCAGATATAGGAATGATAGATGGAGTTATCACATCTGAGTCATTTTATTTACACAATAATATAATAAGTGATTGCAGAAACTCATTCAAATGACAAGTTATTACACTCATATTCGCTGTTGTTTAATATCATGAATATACTGATGTTGCTCATACCAGATCATGGATCTGACCCTTATTTGCTCATGGCATATGGGGGTGTCTCACTT
Organism: Allium fistulosum; assembly: GCA_030737815.1. Lineage (NCBI taxonomy): Eukaryota > Viridiplantae > Streptophyta > Magnoliopsida > Asparagales > Amaryllidaceae > Allium > Allium fistulosum. The sequence continues at coordinate 9,785,725 of JASFAW010000015.1, forward strand.
TAAAATGAGGCAGCCACCAATGCTCTTTCAGGAAATGCAGGAGCTAAGTAGAAAGTGAAGTTATGGCAAATGAAAAGAGATTGAATGAACATGCTTGCTAATTTTAATAAGAGCCTAATATGATTTTATCTGCATGTATTCATGAGACAGTTGTGTTTGAACTTGATGTTATGTAATGAACTTGCTATGTTTGATTGAACTGGTTGTTTATCTGATGAATATTGCTATGCATTAAGGTTTAAAAATTAAAAGAAATATCTAGGTTGAAAATCAGAAAAATATGCTTAAGTATTAGATATGAAAGCCTAGGAAATGAAATATACATATATGTATGTGAGCAAATGTTTTGCATAATTTATATTATGTATTGGTCAAATTCTTGTGATATAGCAATGCACTAAGTTTTTAGAATAAAATCTGGATTTATCTAGAGGTAAACTTATAAAGATTTAAATCATTTTTACTGTGAAACTTTGTAAACCAGTTTAATACCACTTTTTGAATTGTTTTAAGAAAAGTAAATATTTTGCAAGGCTTCAAATATAATGCCATTGCCTTGAACAAGTGTCTGTTAGACACAAGACTTATGGGTTAACCAGCTTCAAATGAGTGAGGTTTTGGTCGACCATATTTGATGGTATTTTGAATGTAAAATACTTTTCAAAAGCTTTAGATTATTTAGAAATTGTTTCACCACAATCAACTTTTAAAAGCTATACCAAACATGCAATCTGGACAGGACTGCACTACTAAAACCTGGAAACACACATTAATCTTTTAAATATTTTTAAGTTCAAATGTTTGTCACAGCAAATCTTATGCAAATACTCAACTTACAATGTGTTATACATGCTAAGATTAAAATAAACAAGTCATATAGATTGAATCAAAAAAATAAGAAAGTTTCCAGAAAATAAATAAGTGGAAAATGATAAGAGAATATATCATTTTCTGGTCTTAGCCAAATATCAATATATTTGAGCTATGAAGAAAAAAAAATCCTAAATACTTTGGCCAAATATGAACAGGAATTATTATCATATTATAAATATTCAAAAGAACAAGGTAATTAACTATATGCAGATTTCTTCAAATCCAAACCAAACAGCATGCTCTTGTTTAACAAATGGAATTGAAAACATACTCTGATTTTAAACAAGAGGAACATGTACATCCTCATATGTATGTGTATATCTTTAGAAATAAACTGATATATTTATATTGGTAGAAAATATTGGATCCTGGATAAATTATTTGAAAAGAAAATGACTCTGAGAATATTAATTTTAGGAATGTAAAAAAAAAATTAGCCAAAAATAAGGAGGGTCGTTTCAACAGTCATCTCCGATGATGCAGTACTGTGCGTATAAATCTCATTTTGCTCTCGTAGGACAAATGATAAGGAAATCCATCCACTAACGGTTTGGAGGTGATCTCTGCTCTTACCCTCGACTATTTACTTCCTAAAGAACCAGGGTTGAGTTTATCAAAAACTATCGAATGTCGTTTCGAAGAGACTAGGATCGGGTATGTTATCCGAAAACCACTTCGATCCAACTCAAGCGTTTCAAAGTGAAGACACCTTGAAGATGATGGAATTAAAGACGGAGCTCTCAAGCATTCCGTTCAGTCCCAGAACGAACTTGTATGGATGAATGCTGGCATTTCATTGTTGCTTGGAGGGCAGTGTAGCATTCCAAGTGGGAAGTGCTATGTAAAAGGTAAGCCTCAAGCCTCGTCAACCGGGAATGACTAAAACATGGGAGATGCAGCAGAGCTAAGTGGGTCGCTCCTAAGTAGGGTATGATCATCCCTATCTAGAGTCGATACTATCTGTCAATTGTATGCTTCGGGGCCCATTAACGGAGGGGTTATCATACTCGGACTACCAGTCAAGTGTTAGGCTGGTTTTGTGTAGGCAAGGGGTTCCAGTGAGGTCCTCGGTATTATTTTATCTAGAGATGCACAATGACTGGCAATACCCCAGTAGCCCAGTCATTGTATCGAATCCATTCTCCACTACGAGCCTTTACGATTTTAGTTGTATATCTATTATGCTGGAATCTAATTACTATAACAATTTCAGCTAAGATTAATGAGTATTTGTATCTTAGACACTATTATAATATCAGAGAATTTCATATGAAATGTTTTGGTTATCATAAGGTAAAAACTCATTCATGTTTATGTGTGGCGTGGTCTTACGAGATACTTTTGATTTCAAAAGTTTTTATAACTTTAGAATCCTGTTGGGTGTGTTTTCTCATGTTGGTTTTCCAGACTGGCTCGGGTGTATTTTATTATAATGGTCGGGTCAGACCGAGCATATTACAGATTTAGTTGGGATGTTTTGGAGCTTCAGAAGATGAGCTGGAGGCCCAGAGACGTATTTGCATATATGGTTATTTCTCTGCTGCATTCATTGTTGTATTTATCAGCAATTATGAAGACAGGTTGTTATAACTGTCGAGACTGAAATAGGTTAGCATACTCTGATTGATGTTTGTATATTAAATTTCTTTTTAGTGTAAAGATTAATTATGTATTATAGATTATTTGTTTCACTATTCTGTGTTGTTTGTTTTCTCTCTTTCTTCTTTCTCCTTCCTTCTTTCTTCTTTCGTTTCCCTAACAATTGGGTTTTGCGGCATTTGATTGCTCAGCACATAATACAGTCGACATATTAGTGTCAAATTTCATGGGTCGAAAATCCCGGCTGTTACAATTCCACTGTGAGGTTTCCTTTTCCTTTCTTAGTTATTGACAAATTAAACTGTAAAAACAGGATCCGTTGTTTTTTAATATCATAAATTAGTTGCAATTGTATTTTATGGTATTTGTAATTGATTTTAGATGTTGAAAATCGTAGGGCATGACATATACCAAATATTATTTGTGAAATAATAATTGTTTTCAGTATTAACCAAAAATAGTTATAGTTTTATTTTAATAAGAGCATTATGAATATTAGAAATAAATCTATTATAAAAATGATATTTGTTTCTATAACTATAGTGATGCATTAGCTACAAAATTATAAAAGTTTCTAAAATTTTCTACAAGAATTTCGTAATTATGGACTAAGCCATATTTCTAGATAAATTCATTAATCGTATGATTGCGGACCATATAGTACTAACGAATTGTATCTCAAAAGTTTAAGGGAAAGCACCCAATCAATAGGAATGACAGAAGAGTTAATGAACTTTTTAAATCGATACATATAGATGTATGTAGCCCAAATTCTAATGATACTAAAATGGCTCCACTTACTTCGTTAACTTCACTGATGAATTATCTTTGAACATGAACATGTGTATTTGATACACAAGTAGTATATCGATTATAAGGTCATAGAATATAATATAGAAGTAGAAAAAATTATTAGCAAAGCAAATATGATTTGATTGAACAAGTGAGTATCTCGGAATAGTGTTCCAACTACACCTAATATGAATAAGATTCAATCTCTAAGTCACTTCACCCTATGATACATAATTATCTAACAATAAGGAGTGATCAAACTTTGTTGGAAAAAGTGCGATTGATGATGAGTGATGTTGAGTTAACTTCTTTCTATAAGGATATCGTTAACCCAAAAAATGGATCAACACCCTGGATTGAGTGTGAAAGCACCAGCCATGTTCTTATAGAGCAATAATATAGAGAATAAATGTAAAAGAGCAGAAATATAAAGAAGTCAAGAAGATTTTAATAGTGATTAGGCTATTAATGAAGCCTACGTCCACTTTATAGTTTTTATTATTGACTGATTGTTGTTACAAAGTTAATTAGATTACAAAGCTTTTTAATATCCTTAGTTAGATCAAGTCCCCAACACTAGAGTTCACTGGAGAACCATAGTGAACTCTCTGGATGACTGTTGTGAGGAAGGAGAGGAGTGAAGAAAGCTTTCTGCAGAGTTTCAGTAACCAATCCGTCTGATCCCATTTATGTTGCAGATAGGAGAGTATTTATAGAGGTTAGGGAGCTATTGGACCAAGCCTGTTCGCCAACTACTTGCACATGATCACAGGAAGGTGCACTGGAGCTTGCCTCACGACCCGAGCCAAAACCATGGATCGCCAGCGATCCATAGTGTATGCTTGAATGCGAGCCAACTCCTTAGCATTAACCCTCTGCATTGTTTCGTATGAGTCGCAGCGATCCTATAATGATGTATGGATCGCTGGCGATCCATGGGGTATGGATCCTGGCGATCCATGGAGTATGGATCGCTATTGATCCATACTGTTTGTACCAAAATTGGGCACAACACTCTTCAAAAGTCTTTGAAGAGATAAATTGAAGAAATTAAATGTAAAAAGAGGATTTATCTAACAAAACCTCCAAATTTCAGAAATGAGAATAACTAAAATGCAGGGAGACACAAGAATTTAGAGTGGTTCGGCGTATTGCCTACGTCCACTATGAAGTAGTTTGCTTTATCGATCTTTTTTGAAGTTTACAATTGATTTTAATGAATTACAGCAAATAACAATGATTTGCAGCAGTGAAATTCGCTGGTAGCAGCAGCAATGGAGTTCAGATCTGGATCTGGCGGAGTCCGGGCATTGGAGACCTCAAAGAGGAAGAAGAACCCCTTTTCTGTTGGCTTTGGGGCTCTATTTATAGGTGTAGGAGGCTGGTATTTCGCTCAGATCTCGGGAGACCCTCTCTGGCACGTGACCAGGCCCGTGCGCCCAAGCCCGTGAAGTTTCGGTCCGATCCGTGATCGATACGAACAGATTTCGACTCGGTCAAGACTTGCTCTGATTGAGTCGAAATTTGGCAGGAACATTCTTCATGTTGTACTTAAGATGCTGTGAAAATTTCATAGCATTTGGACTTGTAGATCTCGAGATATGATCGATGCAAGTCGGAGTTTTTCCATCCGCGATCGATACAAACGAATTTCGACTCGGTCAAGACTTGCTCCGATCGAGTTGAAATTTGGCAGGAACATTCTTCATGTTGTACTTAAGCTGCTGTGAAAATTTCATAGCATTTGGACTTATAGATCTCGAGATATGATCGATGCAAGTTGGAGTTTTTCCATCCGCGATCGATACGAACGAATTTCGACTCGATCAAGACTTGCTCCGATCGAGTCGAAATTTGGCAGGAACATTCTTCATGTTGTACTTAAGCTGCTGTGAAAATTTCATAGCATTTGGACTTGTAGATCTCGACATATGATCGATGCAAGTTGGAGTTTTTCTATCCGCGATGGATACGAACGAATTTCGACGCGGTCAAGACTTGCTCCGATCGAGTCGAAATTTGGCAAGAACATTCTTCATGTTGTACTTAAGCTGCTATGAAAATTTAATAGCATTTGGACTTGTAGATCTCGAAATATGATCGATGCAACTCGGAGTTTTTCCATCCGCGATCGATACGAACGAATTTCGACTCGGTCAAGACTTGCTCCGATCGAGTCGTAATTTGGCAAGAACATTCTTTAGGTCATATTTAAGCTCCTGTGAAAATTTGGTGGCATTTGGGTTTGTATATCTCGAGTTATGATCGATGCAAGTTTGTATTTCTCAACCGTGATCGATCAATATCTTGAGCATATGAACTCCGATTGACTTGAAATTCGGAATGTTGGCTCTCATAGCTTTGCTTCTCGTGTCATATCAATTTTAGCTCGATCCGGGCTTGGAAAAAATTCGTCGATATCCATAATGAGCCTGCGTATAACCGATCTCCAAGACGAACTGTCATTGGTTTCTAGTCAAGTTCCTGGTGTCTCGGCCTTGCCAAAAGGAGGGATAACATTTGCCCCCCAAAGTACGTCTTGTGTGAACATGACGTGCTTTGAAATGCTGCATCCTTCATTCTGAAAAAGTTCTATCTGATTCGTTGAGTAGTTGCTATCTTTTCGTCAAAAGATGTAACCTTCGATTGATTTCCAGTAATATAAATGTTGATTTGTTGACTGCCAATGATTATGTAGTGCATTGTTGTAACTAAGTGTCGAGTGCTAGCGATTTGTTGTTCGCTATTGTAATTGTCATCATGTGAGCATTCAATTCCTATAAATTTTTAAAAATTGAATATTAGTTCGTCATACGTGTACGTATGTTAACCTGACTCCCGTCAAAGTTTGCACGTTCATGGGTCATTGTCAAGTTTTTTTATCGAGTTTCGTAACGATTCTCTCCTGGATCGATGTGAAATTCGAGTTGTAACAACGTTTGATGGTTGTTTTAAGTCCTTCCTTTGTATCGATCCTCTCCTACATCGATCTGAGATGTTGGAATGTATGCTCCGTATCGATGGATACGTCATATTGGGTCTCGGACTGGTGGATACAGGAGTAATGCTTTGTATCGATGGAGTCGAACGATCGAGACATAATCATGCAGTGATGCTTTAAGGAGGATATGCCATTTCTCATTCCTTTATTCAATAAGAATCCCCGATTGTGGATGATCTTTGATAAAAGTCATCCATGACTCATTTTCTAGATATGTCCCCAAGATCTAGTTGAACATCACATGTCAATGCCTAGAATAATAAGCATTTCAACTGAGACAAAGTCTATTTGTCGCGCATCCCCATAACTGGCTAGCTTGGTGAGTGATTCGGCCTTTTCGTTTTGTTCTCTGAGATTTGTGTAGTGGTGCAACAGTTGAAGTCGGTTAGTAGCTTTTGGACCCGGTTGAGATAAGGAGCAAGACGTTGCCCCCTAGTCAGATAATCTTCCCTGACTTGGCGTACTACTAACCAGTAACCACAGAAGACATGTAAAGTTTCCACTCGTAGTTTTCTTGCAAGTTTGAGCGCCAAGGCTTCATACTTAGCTTCGTTATTTGTTGCAGGGAAGTTGAGTTTCAGGGCGTAGCAGATCGTTCGTTCCTCAGGAGTCATTAACACAACTTCGATGTTAGAAAGTCGATTATTGGAAGTTCCATCGGCGTACGTTCTCCATCGGTTGGACGGTTCTCCACCGTTCTTCGGATAGTCGTCTGATGTGGTGGATTCAGATATGAAGTATGCTAATGTTTGACCATGGAGAGCTCTCCGAGGGAGATAAGTGATATCAAATTGGCTTAGCTTGATACTCCATTTAAGTAAATTTTTAGACATCTAAGGTTTCTATTGGACCTATCGTAACGACTGGTCGATATAGACGTTAATGGGGTGAGCTTGTCAATAGCCAGCCTTCATCATATACTAGTCTTTGGATTCGTTTATCTTCACATAGCATTGCGACGCTTATGGCGTGTGTTGACACGACCCAATTGATGTATAAATCTTCGCGATCCAAAGGTTTGGGTAAAATGGAAGGTCTCTTTAAGCAATCTATCAGAGTTGCTTGGTTGTCCTCGGTACATGGGTGTCTCTAATTGTCGGAATTTTCTAGAGATTAGTCTTGATTCGATGAGAATTGATGATGAAAACGAAGAATCTTTCTGATGTAATAGTGAAAGAGCATTTTAAAGGATCGAGTTTCATCCTGCATTTTTTGGAGAGCGCTGAATACCTCTGTCAAGTCATCGATGTGGTCGTTTGATAGCCATGATCTCACGAGCATATTAACCACATCTACTTTCATCGATCGACCGATATGATTTTTGAATGATCTGCTAATTGTCCTTTGGTAAGTAGCATAAGCGTTCTCTTCGAATTTAGGGATTTCAGCATAGCACTATAGGCCCAGGTCAATAACGAGACAGTTGTATTCCTGGTCTAGGACATGCTTCAGTATCTGATTGTATCTAGAGTTTGCATCCATGGATGTGAGTAATTCATGTCTGATGGTCAGGTCCATCAGTTGGTCGATCATTGGAAGTGGAAAGTCGTGCTTTGTCATACCCCATGCAAATCTGAGTAGTTGATGTATGTCCTCCACTCTCTGTTTGTTTTTCTTATAAGTAAAGGATTGGATACTCACTTGGGTTGGAGGGCATCATGGATAAACCCACTGGTTTTGAGTAGATTCGCCTCCTCTTTAAGTGCAACAGATCTCTCCGGATCCATGTCGCATCGTTTTTGTTCACCGAGACATGCCTCGGGTCGACATTTAATGCAGGGTTCTTCATGGCTGGCGAGAGTCCATATATATATATATAAATATATATATATATATATATATATATATGAGATCGAGTCCAAGCGAACACATCAAGATTCACCTGAAGTAAAACAGTTGACTCTTTCTTCATCATTGCGCAGAGTTGTGATCTGATTTACAATACTCGTGATGGGTTGTAGGCGCCTCATGTGTTTATTTGCAATGGTAAATGATCAGGCTTATAAGAATGTTGAATCAAAGGATTAGTAGAATTTAGCCTTGTACTGTATGCCTCTACATAGCTGGCTCCAACTTTGAGATTGAATTTACTTGTGTTTTTGAATGATGCGCTTTTCATTCAATGTAGTTGCGATCCATTGCTCATCGGAAAGGTCAGAATGATGATCAGTGGCCCATAAGTCCTGGTATTGATCTGATGACTCTATCTCTAGGCATCCTTTCGGTCGCAACCTAGAGTTGTTATGAATATCAGGCATGGGTCATAGGTTCAAGTTGTCATAGTCAACTCCCGGATAATTACTCTTTTGCCCCTAGTCTCGGGTTGGCGGATGCATTACGCGGACGATCTAGTCTTGTCCTAGCTGTGTCTATACTGTAGTTCAAGCTTTAGAACCAGAGTTGACTGATGAATGGTTGAATCATATTATCTTATCTTCTTGTTCGTGCCCCCAAGTCTGGGGAATATCTCGATAAGTGTTTTAGGGTAGATAACGTCCGCTTCAATTTTGTATTCTATCCCATTGAACCATGGGATCGAGTTACCGATGGAAGGCTGAGTCGTGCCTATCCTGTATTATGTTCTAGTTCTTTCCTCTTAGCGGGATATATTGTTACTTTGCCAACATTCGGACATAAGCTAGATTCTAGACGGTCAATGACATTCACTTCGCTGCTTATGTCACCGTACTTTGGGCAAAAACTGAAGAGTGAATCATCCAATCAGATCCAATGCAGGATTGATGCTTCCCTTGTCGAATTCAGGGTAAGACTCAATGTGCAGATGTTTAGGTTGCACTTGTTTTGAATTGCTCTTTTAGTTGGAACATGGTAAGAGTCAATGAATGAATGGTCGGGTTGCATTCATTTGGAGTTGGGTGATCAACCATGTCCATTTCGATTTACGTTCTCCCGTCAGATCTAGGGATAAAGTCAGCTCAAATGCAGTCATATCATGCTCATTTGGTCTCATGCTCTTCCTGACGGATCGAAGGAAGACGACGGAGGATGAATGGTCAAGTCACACTCATTCGTTGTTAATTCTTCTGTCTGTGCTCTGTTGGTCAAAGGTATTTGATGGACGTTCGTGTCACATCGATTTGTAGTCGAAGAGGATCGATATTGACCGTCGATTCAACGGCACGATGTAGAATGCTCGGACCTAATTTCCTATCGATCCAATGGTATGATATGAAAGGTGCCGATCAATATTGCCCGTCGATCCGGCGGTACGATATAATTGGTTGCCCAGAACTTCGGGCATCATTCTGATTGGTTAGCATAAAGGTCTCCTTGTAGTCATTTCCTTAAGTTGTAAAGGACGCTAAGATGTAGCGAGTCACCTTTCTCTTCTTTCGGTGATTTGCACTTCTGCCCCCAGTCTTGGGTTAGGAAAGTTAGTTCGTGGATGGTCTAATTGCACTTGTAGTGAGTTTACACTCCTCACGTCGAGTTCAGGTCAGAGTTGGTGAATGAATGGTCGAATCTCATTCATTCGTTTGTCTATTCTTGTAGCCACACTTTAGGGATCAAAGTCAGTTGAAGGGCCATTCATCACACCTATTTGATGTTTATACCCTTGTCCACACTGTGGGGACTAAGAGTTTTAGTAGAAAATGGTCGGACCGCATCTTCCTCAATTAATCCCTCTAGCACTAGTCAATGGCGAAAGTCGAAGTGTGGTCGATCACATTACAACAACTTTAATTTGATGCTTCTCTCACTGAACTGTAGGAAGGAATCGATTGGCAGATGGTTAGGTCGCATCCATCCATGTTGCAGGAACAGCCCATTGGATCATAGGGGAGAGTTAACGGATGAACGGTCGTGCCACGTTCGTTTGCAGTAGAACGGGTAGTCACATCCATTTAGAATTGGACATTCAGCTAGGTTCGTTTTGCGAATCTGCGTCTCCCTATCGAATCAAGGAAGAAATTTTGTCTTGTGGGGTTGGAGTGCATCCCTATAAAATTATGTTATGGGTGCCGTGCCAGGGATAAGAGGTTATGCATGGACGGTTGGGTCACGCCCGCTTAGTGCTGGATGGTCTGATCGCATCCAATTTTGTGTGTTAAGTGCGACCCCGTGTCAGGGGAAGATTGGAAAGCAGATGGTCGAACCACATCCGCTTTTTGTATTACAGAACTTGATGAGGAACCATAGCCGATGGATGGATAGTCGAATCACATCCCTTTCGTTATTCATATTCCCAACCATGCTTTGAGGACTGGAGTTGGTTGATGGGTTGTTAGTCACACCCATTTGGTGTTTATACTCTATCATGTGCTCTCGGGACCGAAGTGAGTTGATGGGAGGTCATTCGCACCCAGTTGGTGTTTATACTCCAATCCACACTCTGGGGACTTAGAGTTAGTTTATGTTTATACTCCAGTTCGCACTCTGGGAATCTGGAGTTAGTTGATGTTTATACTCCAGTTCGCACTCTGAGAATCTGGAGTTAGTTGATGTTTATACTCCAGTTCGCACTCTAGGAATCTAGAGTTAGTTGATGTTTATACTCCAGTTCGCACTCTGGGAATCTAGAGTTGATGTTTATACTCCGACTCGCGCTCTGGGAGTTCGGAGTTGATGTTTATACTCTGATTCGCACTCTGGGAACTCGAAGTTGATGTTTATACTCTGACTCGCGCTCTGGGAGTTCGGAGTTAATTTTTATACTCCGACTCACGCTCTGGGAGTTTGGAGTTGATGTTTATACTCCTGTTCGCACTCTGGGAACTCGGAGTTGATGTTTATACTCCGACTCGCGCTTTGGGAGTTCGGAGTTGATGTTTATACTCCGACTCGAGCTTTGGGAGTTCGGAGTTGATGTTTATACTCTGGTTCGCACTCTGGGAACTCGGAGTTATTTAATGTTTATACTCCAGTTCGCGCTCTGGGAATCTGGAGTTAGTTGATGTTTATACTCCAGTTCGCACTCTGGGAATCTGGAGCTGATGTTTATACTCCGACTCACGCTCTAGGAGTTTGGACTTGATGTTTATACTCCGGTTCGCACTCTGGTTACTCAAAGTTGATGTTTATACTTCGACTCACGCTCTGGGAGTTCGGAGTTGATGTTTATACTCCGGTTCGCACTCTGGGAACTCGGAGTTGATGTTTATACTCCGACTCACGCTCTAGTAGTTCGGAGTTGATGTTTATACTCCGGTTCGCACTCTGGGAACTCAGAGTTATTTAATGTTTATACTCCAGTTGCGCTCTGGGAATCTGGAGTTAATGTTTATACTCCGGTTCGCACTTTGGGAACTCGGAGTTGATGTTTATACTCCGACTCGCGCTCTGGGAGTTCGGAGTTGATGTTTATACTCTGGTTCGCACTCTGGGAACTCGGAGTTGATGTTTATACTCCGACTCGCGCTCTGGGAGTTCTTGGTTGATGTTTATACTCCAGTTCGTACTCTGGGAACTCGGAGTTGATGTTTATACTCCGACTCGCGCTCTAGGAGTTTGGAGTTGATGTTTATACTCCATTTCACACTCTGGGAACTCGGAGTTATTTAATGTTTATACTCCAGTTCACGCTCTGGGAATCTGGAGTTAATGTTTATACTCCGGTTCGCAATCTGGGAACTTGGAGTTGATGTTTATACTCCGACTCGCGCTCTGGGAGTTCAGAGTTGATGTTTATACTCCGGTTCGCACTCTGGGAACTCGGAGTTGATGTTTATACTCCGACTCGTGCTCTGGGAGTTCGGAGTTGATGTTTATACTCCGGTTCGCACTCTGGGAACTCGGAGTTGATGTTTATACTCTGACTCGCGCTCTGGGAGTTCGGAGTTGATGTTTATACTCCGACTCGCGCTCTGGGAGTTCGGAGTTGATCCACTTTGTACTAGAGTCCTGACCTTGTCGGTCTCTTCCGCTTTGATGCCTTGCCCCCAATTAGGGGCATATAGTAGCCGATGAGTGGTGAATCATGCTCGTCACGATGATACCTCAATGATTTGATCATAGTCCGCGGAGGTTGTTTTGCACCCAATCTTAAGTACTCGATTACCTGCATCATTTGCAAGTAGTTTAATTCAAGTAGGTCATATTTCGCAACGTAAATGAAATTGAATTAGAAATAATTCAAAAGAGATCAGATCAAATCTCATTGATAAGTGAGGTAGCGTCGTATGCTCGCTATTGCACTTCAGTTCAGCCCTTCTAAGTTGGAAGTCTAATGCAAATGGTTCAATTTGATCAAAGTCCTTGATCGATAGGGGTCGGATGTTCCCGGTCCTTCGTTTTATAGGGCTTGCACATATTGTTGGAGCTATCCTTTCCGGAGCAGCCTTATGGCGTTGGCGTTCACGGTAGCCATCTAGAGAAGAGGATTTTTCTGATCTAGAGTATGGAGTAGGTCCCCTCCTTATCTTGCTATGTTGATCCTTCATCCGATTCATCTACTTAATATTGGCCTAGACATGTTGGTGTAGTCGTCGGCGGATATCCACCAATTCTCTTATCAAAGTCGTGATTGATGGTCTTCTCTGAGGAATGAGGGAAGACATCTGCGTTTGATGGCATTCATCGCCCTTAGAGAAATCCATGCGCCATTCCCACTTCATAAGGTAGTGTCGAGGGTTGTATTTCCATAGTGAACCGACATAGTTAACATGTTGAATTTTCACTGGAAGTTCTGCATGTAGGATGTTTTCAACGGATAGGTCTTGACTGGGAAAGATTCTCCAATCGACATTATGATCAGGTCCATTTTATTGCCAAGGGGTCTTGTAACACTGGTGAATGATGTATGCACGATTGTCCAACGTTTGAGTGGTTGGTAATGCCGATTGGACGGCGAGTTGGTTAAAATGGGCTAATAGATTGGTTTTTATCCCAAGCTTTCATCCAGATAGGAGACCTATATAGGGTATTAAGGAAGTCCTCTTGAGGTTGTATGTCATGGTTTTAGTCATGTGGACGTGGAATGATTAAGATGCGGGCATTTGAAGATGGTCCAGCGGTGACCTGCTATGTTTTGAGTTGGCGGAGTAGACATTGTAGGGCAGTCGTCATATTAGCCATCGTACGATAGTTGTGAATTCAGGAGTTTAAAAGCTGGTCAATTGGAGGAAGTTGCATTCCACCCATTCCTTGATTGCAACTCAACATTTGTTGTTGTGATCTCCTATGTCTTGTTCAGTCATGGAACAATTAGAAGCACGGATGGAATGTTCCTTCATTAAATTGAGCTTTGAATTCACTATGCGGGTGCTCTGCACTACGGCTAGGGTCGTACCCGAAAAATATTTTTAGGAAATCTGGGTCGTACCCGAAATTTTTTTTTTTATAAATTTTGACTCGGTTCTGTTTGACTCGATGACGTGTCGTTCATTCGTATCGACTGTTGTGCCTTGCTTCGTATTGATGGACACGAAGTGGAGCGGGTCGAAGTGGAGCGGGTCGAAGTGGAGCGGGTCGAAGTGGAGCGGGTCGAAGTGGAGCGAGTCGAAGTGGAGCGAGTCGAACAGTGGTTATCTGATGGACGCGAAGTGGAGCGAGTCGAACTAGTCACTTCTGATGGTTGTGAAGCGAGTCGAAATGGTCACTTCTGATGGCAGTGAAACAAGTCGAAATGGTCACTTCTACTGGCTGTGAAGCGAGTAGAAATGGTCACTTCTGATGGCTGTGAAGCGAATCGAAGTGAGCGAGTCGAAGTTTGCTTCTGATGGAGGCGAAGCGGAGCAAGTCGAAGCAGTCACTTCTGATGGCTATGAAGCAAGTCGAAGAGAGCAAGTCGAAGTTGGCTTCTGATGGAGGCGCAGCGGAGCGAGTCGAACAGAGGCTCTCTGATGGATGCAAAAATTACCATATTTTCTGGATACGAAATGATGGATACGAAAATGAACATATTTTCTGGATTCGAAATGATGGATATGAAAATGATCACATTTTTTGGATTCGAAATGATGGATACCAAAATGATCATATTTTCTGTATTCGAGAGCATGGATACGAAAATCACCATATTTTCATGGATACGAAAATATGGACACGAAAATTACCATATTTTATGGATACGAAGTGATGGATACGAAAATGATCATATTTTCTGGATTCGAAATGATGGATACGAAAATGATCACATTTTCTGGATTCGAAATGATGGATACGAAAATGATCACATTTTCTGTATTCGAGAGCATGGATACGAAAATCACCATATTTTCATGGATACGAAAATATGGACACGAAAATATGGACACGAAAATTACCATATTTTCTGGATACGAAGTGATGGATACGAAAAACACCATATTTTCATGGATACGAAAATATGGATACGAAAATGACCATATTTTCTGGATACGAAATGATGGATTCGAAAATGACCATATTTTCTGGATACGAAATAATGGATTCGAAATAATGGATTCGAAAATGAACATATTTTCTGGATACGAAAACATGGATACAAAAACCACAATATTTTCATGGATATGAAAATATGGATACGAAAAGCCCCATATTTTCTGGATACGAAAACATGGATACGAAAATTACCAAATTTTCATGGATACGAAAATATGGATACGAAATGATTGATGAATGCAGTTCCTCTTAGATCTGGAGCAATCTAAATAGAATAGATGGAACCACTTGACGACAGATCTGGATCCCCTTCTTAGATTTTTGCAATCCAACTACGGTAGTAGATCCACAGAGCAGGAGAAAAGCAAGGTTTCTCTCATTGAAAGCACCAAAGTGTTAGTACCAAAATTGGGCACAACACTCTTCGAAAGTCTTTGAAGAGATAAAGTGAAGAAAGTAAATGTAAAAAGAGGATTTATCTAACAAAAACTCCAAATTTCAGAAATGAGAATAACTAAAATGCAGGGAGACACAAGAATTTACAGTGGTTCGGCGTATTGCCTACGTCCACTATGAAGTAGTTTGCTTTATTGATCTTTATTTGATGTTTACAATTGATTTCAATGAATTACAACGAATAACAATGATTTGCAGCAGTGAAATTCGGTGGTAGCAGCAGCAATGGAGTTCAGATCTGGATCTGGCGGAGTCCGGGCATTGGAGACCTCAAAGAGGAAGAAGAACCCCTTTTCTGTTGGCTTTGGGGGTCTATTTATAGGTGTAGGAGGCTGGTATTTCGCTCAGATCTCGGGAGACCCTCTCTGGCACGTGACCAGGCCCGCGCGCCCAAGCCCGTGAAGTTTCGGTCCGATCCATGATCGATACAAACAGATTTCGACTCAATCAAGACTTGCTCTGATTGAGTCGAAATTTGGCAGGAACATTCTTCATGTTGTACTTAAGCTGCTGTGAAAATTTCATAGCATTTGGACTTGTAGATCTCGAGATATGATCGATGCAAGTCGGAGTTTTTCCATCCGCGATCGATACGAACGAATTTCGACTCGGTCAAGACTTGCTCCGATCGAGTCGAAATTTGGCAGGAACATTCTTCATGTTGTACTTAAGCTGCTGTGAAAATTTCATAGCATTTGGACTTGTAGATCGCGAGATATGATCGATGCAAGTTGGAGTTTTTCCATCCGCGATCGATATGAACGAATTTCGACTCAGTCAAACTTGCTCCGATCGAGTCAAAATTTGGCAGGAACATTCTTCATGTTGTACTTAAGCTGCTGTGAAAATTTCATAGCATTTGGACTTGTAGATCTCGAGATATGATTGATGCAAGTTGGAGTTTTTCCATCTGCGATCGATACGAACGAATTTCGACTCGGTCAAGACTTGCTCCGATCGAGTCGAAATTTGGCAGGAACATTCTTCATGTTGTACTTAAGCTGCTGTGAAAATTTAATAGCATTTGGACTTGTAGATCTTGAGATATGATCGATGCAACTCGGAGTTTTTCCATCCGCGATCGATACAAACGAATTTCGACTAGGTCAAGACTTGCTCCAATCGAGTCGAAATTTGGCAGGAACATTCTTTAGGTCATATTTAAGCTCCTGTGAAAATTTGGTGGCATTTGGGTTTGTATATCTCGAGTTATGATTGATGCAAGTTTGTATTTCTTAACCGTAATCGATCAATATCTTGAGCATATGAACTCTGATTGACTTGAAATTCGGAATGATGGCTCTCATAGCTTTGCTTGTCGTGTCATATCAATTTTAGCTCGATCCGGACTTGGAAAAAATTCGTCGATATCCATAGTGAGCCTGCGTATAACCGATCTCCAAGACGAACTGTCATTGGTTTCTAGTCAAGTTCTTGGTGTCACGGCCTTGCCAAAAGGCGGGATAACACATACACTTAGCTTATTTTTGGACTTTGGTGTCTGGAGTACCTTTGTCGTCTTGTGTCGATGTTGTTTATATAGTAATCTTGCACGTCGCCTTGTTTGGATGGCAGTTTACTTGCTAGTTGTATTTAGCTGCTGACTGGGCTAGTCGGATGCTTGTCTCTTGATTTAACTACCTGGAATCTCGTCAAACTCAGTCATTGCTTCTATAATATGGATTGAATCATGATGCAGGAGACTCGATAAACTCCTGAGTTAATACCATGGATCGCTAGCGATCGATGTCCTTAGTGTATTTTCTCATTCTTTTTCCTTGGCCTCCTTTGGCTTCTTGTTCTGGTCCCTTTGGTTGGTTATTGAGCTATCCTGACTCAATAAAGTTGTTTCGACTTCTCTTGGATCCTTCTGGCTTAAAAAATCGAATAACATTTGCCCTCCAGAGTATGTCTTCGTTGAAAACAAGGCATGGTC
This sequence comes from Allium fistulosum, assembly GCA_030737815.1. Taxonomy (NCBI): domain Eukaryota; kingdom Viridiplantae; phylum Streptophyta; class Magnoliopsida; order Asparagales; family Amaryllidaceae; genus Allium; species Allium fistulosum. Next base: position 9,802,704 of record JASFAW010000015.1, read on the forward strand.
TGGAAGTAATCACTTTTTAGTCTCTGCTTGATGAATTTCAAGTAGTCGTGTTAAGGTCACATGAATGTGAACTAGGTTATGATGTTGCTTGCTAAGTTTTGATCTCGATTGCCATTGCTTGTCATAACATATCGAACTTTACTCTGTAGCTTCCCAACATGCCTTGAAGTAGTATATAGATGTCGTTAGGAAAATTTAAGATAAAGAGTAGGCAATCCTATGGATCGCTAGCGATCCAATTACTTGGATTTTTTTGGCTCTTATTTTCTGTTCCTATTTATGCCTTCGAGCTGACCTACCCCATTCTTATTTCACGACCCGAGCTTACAACTTCCTCCAGCGATTTGAGCTTCCATCAGCGACCTGACCCATTTTCCTCAACGATTTGATCTATCTTCCGATCGATCCTAAGTTCGTCCAGCCTTCTAGTGTCGTCGTCGATCGTCTTGCCATCGAATTCATAGCCTCGCTGCCGCCGCTTCGCCATTGTTTCCAGTCCTCATTTTCCACGGTTAACCAAACCCTAGGTTAGCTCGCTGACTTGCATATGTCGCCGCTGATCCACTGATTGGGTCACTAGATCAAGAACTTCAACTCTCCCTGCCTCTTGATTATTGGTTCAAGGTGGGTTTACTGATTATGACGTTGATTTATCGATTTGGCGACGGAGATGTATTCGTGGTGTTAGTCGTGAAAAGTCCAAGTCGATTGTGGCTTAAAGGAGGACGATAGTAAAGCGAGTCTTGAGTTCTTCACGGAACGACATTCGGGCCTTGCCCCAGTGCTTGACATGTTTTGTTGTCTTCGTCCATTGAGCCAGAATCGACTTGTGCCAGGTCCCATCGTCGATACTACATGACATCATGAATTGGTTTCGTCCTTTCGGAGGATTCGGATTGGTTCTGCTTTCTTTTGCATGCATGGTGTACTTGTACTGGGAGGAACATTCAGCATCGTTTCGAACAACGGATCTGTTATCGGTCGTTGATCGATAACGGGTAGGAGAAGTAATTTCAAAAAGAAAGTGATATGGGATGTCCTTCCCCTCTCGGCTACGAACGTACTATCTACACGGGATAGAGCGTTTGTAGTGTTCAGGACACCGAGCCCACCACCGATAGATAACACACCACACCCATCCCGGTACACACTTGAAATTCGACGTGTCAGCATGAACCAATATTTCTTTGGAATTCAAGTATAGTAGGGGGAATTCATATTTTTAGAGTAGAATTACCTGACCGTTCTGGACGCAAGGCCTATTGTTTAGAATGAAGCACCCATCTTCTCGCCGTAATTCTAGTGGAGGAAGTCCTGCACTTTCGGAGGCCGAGTCGTCGTCTGTTGCCCCTCCTCCTTCAACTTCACAGGCTGAATATAGCCAGCTAGTTCCAGTCGATCCAGTCTTGGATCGAACTCCTCCTAATTTTAGAGTTCTTCTCAATCCAACGGAGAGAGCCTCCTCCGTGATTTCTACTGAAGTCTTTCACAACATCTGCTTGCAGCATGGTATTTCGGATGAAGACATGCGCCTCCCGAAGAAAGATGAATTTTCTCATATGTCGCCTCCGGGATATACTGCTTATTATCGGTATATGTGCCTAAATGAAGCAGTGCCCCCCTTCAACGATTTTTAAGAGAAACCCTCTCGAACTTGGGTATCGCTTCGTTTCAGATTCATCCCAATGGATACGTTATTCTAACCTGCCTGCACATTCTTTTCATGCGAACTCTCAATCGCGCCTCGAGTTTTGATGACTTAAGATATATTCTCTCGTTCAAAAGAAGAGACGAGTGTCCAGAAACCATAAAATTGTATTGTGACTGCAGAGCAATTTATCTTAATTCAAGACTCAATATTTCTTTGTTAGGTGTCCTGGGGGATTCAATCGTCTCTGGACAACAGGGGATAAGTTCTTTTCCCCACTTATAGAGCTCTAATATATTGCTACGGGATTTCTAATGAGTCGAATACTTTCTACAATTATTCCGAGGCCAAACAAGGACTCATCTCTCGATGAAACTTTTCGAACCCTGAAGGCGGTCGACGTCGAGGAGAGATCGGTTAAATTCTTGTTGATAGATGAGAACCTGCTACGGTACAGTCTGTTGTGTCCAGAGAGATCTGCAATCCCAATTGAGGTTCCATCCCCTTCTCGATCCAGGATAAGTACGCGATCCACTTCTTCGTCTCATGGTTCCGAAGAGGGTGTATTTCAAGAGAGGGAAGGAATGTCCGACGAGTCGGCTGAAGAGACTAACGAGGGAAAGACGTCGCGACCGAAGCCAGTTGCCCGACTAGAATGCCTCTGAATCCGGAAGAAGAGGAAGAAGAGTTTAATCAAAGAGAAGGAAAAGCTGCGATAGACATAGAAAAGGAGGAGGGTGAGATTGAGAGCAATAGCGATGAGTCCTCCTCCAGTGATGACGATGATTTCTATGCAGAATCCGACGATGGAGATTCTGAATCATGCGACAAGACTCCGGGGATGAGTCCCATTATTCCCAGCTCGCCTCCCCCAGACATGAGTGATAAATATGATGCTCCAGAAGTCAGATGACGTCGGGATTCTCTTGTTAAAGATGCTGGTGTAGACTTTAGAGATTTGATCAATGTTTACGTCAATGTTTACGTGCTTATGGGGGAAGGCTTCAAGTTTGAGGAAGTATCTCCTCGTCTGGGCCATGTTGCACCCGAATTTAGTCTGATTCCTTCCACGACACCTGCCCGATCTGGTTTGTGCTCTCCTCCAAGACACATTACACATTTCACTAGGTTACACTCACTTATACACATATTTTTCATGTTTATCTTCCGTTTCTAAGGCTCTTTATTTATTCTTTGTTTCAAGTACCATGAGAGGACGCGGCCTTTACGACGACCTTGAGGAATTTACCAACTCTCAATGCTGATCAAAACGATCTTCCAACCATCATTAGCCTCGCGAGACAGAGGAGGAATATCGAAGAAGAAAATATTTGGAGGTGGAAGCTCGCCGTCGAGACGAGAAGGAACGGGGCCGAGTATACAAAGGAGGGTATGAGAAAAGGAAGACTTTCGATGAGCAACATGAGCCGCCTAAAAAGTCAAAATTTGATTGCGGTTCTCATTCTACGGAACAACAGGACTTTGCTCCGACCCCCGCCTTAATCGGTCTTGAAATTCCGGTTTCTTCTATCCACATTCCATCTTCAACTCAAGTTCCGTCATCTCATATGGCTCTTGCCCCCGGTTCTTCATGCCCCTACGGGAGATCTGCTTATGTTCTTCCATCTGGTCCTCGCAGGCTTGAGGCAGCGCTCCTTGAGTGGTTTTTAACGGGGCTTAAATTTGATCGCAATCTTCATCCGGTTCGTAGAGATACATACATGCCCCACCTTAAGGCAATCCAGAACGATTTAGAACAGGCCGAAGGGTGGGAAAAATTATGTAAACAGCTGGCGGACATGAACCGTAACAACTATCAAGAAATCCTCTCTATTGAATCAGAGAAGGATGACTTCGAAAGATCATTGGCAAAACGTGACGCCAAAATCAAACAGCTGGAAGAAGAAAAGGATGCGGCGCTTCGAGAAAGCAAGAACAGCGTCGGCTTGCTGAAAGAGCTAAAAGAGGCTCATGAGAGAATATAGATCATCTACAGGAACGAAATTAAGAAGGCTCATGTAGAAAAAGCCAAGTTAAAAGAGGAGGTGGCAGCTTGCTACGCAACAATTGAGGCCCAAAAGAAGACCATTTCCGGCCATGACCTTATCGTAGAGGGCATCATAAAACGATTACGGAATATGAAGAAGTCGTGAAGTCGTGCGATAAAACCATCTCCGACCAGGCTGAGACGATCGCCAGGCTACGGGATCGATTTGCGCAGCTTAGCACCGATAAAGCTCGTGCCGAAGTTAAGAAGGCCGATGTTACGGTGGATTATTGGAGCTTCAGAACGCCTTCGAGAGAAAGATGGAGAAGATCGGTGAGACCATCTTGAACTTTTATGTCAACTCCCTGCTGCAAATGGGGAGTCTCAGTTACTTAGGCCCTAAATTCCCTCGCACTCTCACTGTGATTTGGGAGGAAACCTTGACCCGTTTCCATGATAGCGGGGATGTTTATACCAAGCGAGAGTTGGAGAACGCCTATCTTAATGAAGAATCAAAGAAGGCGTTGCTAGAAGGTCGGGAGATTTTGCGGATTGAAAGAGAGAAGGAAGCTGCCGATGCTGCCATGGCGGCAACTGCCGAAGCGTTACAGGAGCCTTTTATTTTCAGTCCCGGTGAACCATCGGGGCAGCCTCGTGATCCGTCAACAAGTTCTGGGCTTGAAGCTTCCCCTCGGATTGTGGAACCGTCTAAGGAGGGTGAAGGCGGTGAATAAGAGGTTTACATTCTCAGTCACTCTTCCGGTGCAGGTAATCTACTTGTTTCTCCCGAGTTTGAGAACTTTCAACTCAGGCCGCAAGAGCAGGACGATTTTAACGCTTTCATTTTTGATCTTATAGGTCTATCTTCCTTATGTGCCGATCCGCCGGTTTTCTCGGTGTCTGGACATGTTGCTATCTCTACCGCTATCGTGCTCGTTTCTGTATCTGGTTCAGTCACCGTGTCCGTGTTTGGCTCACAGCCGAGGACGGAATCTATGAAGATCGCCGCACTTCATGGTTTGGATGACCCTTCTGTATCTTTGGAGGGCGACTTCACGGCGACCAAAGTTCGGGAGCAAGAAATTCAAATTGAGCAGCCACGTACATATATCTCAAGAACAACGGGTTGTCATTAAAAAAGAGAAAGTTGAAGCGATAAAGGCTTCTAAGAGCTCCTGCAAATCTCGGTAGCACAAAACGAAAGGCGGGTCTATTGAGAAAGTTATAGAGCAGGAAGAGACATTAGCACTGAGGAAATCGTCGACATCACTAGCAACAACACCACTCCTGAGGCGAAGCAAAAACTTCGAATAAAAGGTGGGAAGGTGAGTAGTGGAAAGAGGCACTGAGAAGCTTGGGTGGTAGCTGATCTGGTTTTGATTCATTTTGCATTATTTTTTTCAAGTGCAGAGTCTGCACTTAATACTTTTGTTGTGCTTGGATGGGGTCTGTACTTTTCCTTTTGTTGGCTGGTATTGTGTGCGAACAGCCCCCAAAATTTGACCTTGTACAGAAGAAAGTTATAAGTAATACATTGTTGGTATTTTGACCGTACCTTTACTTATCTGCTCATATGTGTTATGTGCACTTATGTCTATTTTGTTTACTTTCATTTTACTTTATCTAGTCCTATGATTACTGCAAAATTCTTTGTTTGGAGTAACAGAACTTGTGAAAATTTTGTTTTTAAGCATTTTTATTTTTTATTTAAGTACCGGTGTATGCGCTCCAGTTCACAGGGTTGTTTACTTCAAACACTTGACAAATGACCGGTAACATATGGTTCGAATAGTTTGCATACCAAAACTTGGAATTTGACTAAGTCATAATTTGATTTTTTTTCTTTTACAAGTTTTGTAACTTATCTTTTTATGCGATTCTGGAAAGTATGTAACATATGCATGTTTGAAATGTGCAAAAAAACATAAACTTAGTGCAGAACATACAATTATAAGATTAACTATAAAAAAATTCAGAAGCATACAGTTACAAGATTAACTTAATGAATAATCTTTGTAAATTTTTGGAAGTTAAACCATTTGTCACTTCTCAAAAACGTGAGATGATACTTATGAGTATCGTTTCTTCGGATTTTTGCAATCTTCAAGTATGCACTTCATTGCTCAGGGTGTGCACATCATACAAGTTAACTATAGACAGTTAAATGTTATTCACATTAAATGTTACAGTTCATCATAGGGTGTCAGTAATTGGAGTTTGCTGGTTATAGCACTCCGATTTTGTTGCAGTCACGCCCGTTACTCCCGATAATGGGAGTGGGTTAATCCTTGCCATTCCTGTGATAGATGAGTTTCCCAGCATTGTCGGGGCAATCCCAGTACAAAAAAGTGTGCTCTACTTTATGGGATGTGCGGATTTTGATACTTCTCAATGTTGCCAATCTTCGGGAAACGTGAGGAGTTTATGTTTTAAGAGCATGATTTCACAGCTCGGAGAGTTAGTGCGCGGCTTACGGGATGCACGGCTTTTTATGCTTCTCAATGTTGCCTATCTTCGGGCAACGTGAGGAGTTTATGTTTCAAGAGCGTGATTTCAAGGCTCAAAGAGTTGGTGCACGGCTTACGGGATGCATGGCTATTTATTTGGGCCTTCCCGATGCTGTCGGGGAAACACCGGTTCTTAGAAGGCGGGGGAACGGGTTTCGCCGATCCAATGATTTGAGTCGATTTTCTTCTGTCGACCCAGCGGGTAGATGTGGCGTACTTGAGTGTGATTCCACTTTCTCAAGTAGCAATTGCGTGGTTTTGAGTTGATTTGACCCCGTCGACTCAGCAGGTTACTATTACGAACACAATTTTGTAGGTTCAAAAAGCAAATTAATTTTATTAATAGAAGTTGGGCAAGTTTTTGCCTATTTACAATGCTCCCGGCATCCCGGGATGGCTTATTTGCTGAAAAATAGAAAGTACATAAGGAAGTTTTCATGTGAAGTAGTGGCGCAGCGATTTGCTATTCCATGCTCTGGGAATTTGGATTACGTCGACGGTTGTCAATTTGAAAGTTCCGTCCCTTAGCTTTTGATAGATCACATACGGCCCTTCCTAGTTTGGTTCTAAGGCTCCCGGCACAGGATAGATTCATTTGAGGATGAGGTCTCCCACTTCGAAGGTTTGGTTGTGAACTTTGGAGTTGAAGTATCGCGCGACCCTTTTTTGGTAAGTGGCGGTCCTCAACTTGGCTTCTTCCTCCTTTCGTCAATCATATCCAGTGATTCAAGTAGGAGCTGCTCGTTTTGCTTCTGATTAAAGTTTTTCCTTCAGTGAGAGGGGACTTCTTGTTCAACGGGAATCATTGCTTCTGAGCCATATGTCAAGGCAAACGGTGTGTGTCCAGTTGCCGCTTTGTGAGTTGTCATGTAAGCCCAAAGTGCGAGTGGAAGTTCATCAACCCAGTTCCCTTTTGCTTTAGTTAATCGCTTTTTGATAGTGGACTTGATGATTTTGTTTATTTCTTCCACTTGCTCGTTTGCTTGCGGATGACCAACTGCGGGAAAGCTCTTCTCAATTTGGAAGCGTTTGTAAAAGTCTTTGAACTCAGCATTTTCGAATTGGGTCCCGTTATCAGTGATGATTTTTTGTGGCACACCAAACCTACAAATAATGTTTTTAGTAACAAAATTAATGACTTTATTTGTAGTAATGGCGGCCAGTGGTTCTGCTTCGGCACATTTTGTGAAGTAGTCAACATCAACTATAGCATATTTGGCCCCTCCTTTAGCTATTGGCAATACACCAATCAAGTTGATTCCTCATATTGCAAATGACTATGGGTTGACCATCTGTGTTAATTCTGTTGAGGGATTTCTTTTGATTTTGCCGAATCTTTGGCAATGGTCACATCGTTTGGCGTAGTCTACTACATCACGGTTTATTGTCGGCCAGAAATACCCGTACCGGAGAACTTTCTTTACAAGGGTTTGCCCCCCCAGTATGGTCTCCGCATTCACCTTCGTGCACTTCCTTCAGGATCCGTCAAGCTTCGTCGTCGGTCACACATCTAAGAAGGGGGATTGAGAATCCCCTTCGATAGAGTATCCCATCCTATATTACGAATCACGGCGCTTTCCGAAGAAGCTTTTTCCGTTGATTCCAATCAGTTGGAAGGTTCCCTATAAGTAAGTAGCCCTTGATTGGCGTCATCCATGTTTCCAGTTCGGTGGTAGTCTCGAGAATCCAGTCGACATCCATTTCCTCTATACTCGGGGCAGTCAGAGTCTCGACCGGGACTAGTCCCAATGATTGAGCTTCTCCAGAGCTTGCCATTTTAGCTAAGTAGTTAGCCTTGGTGTTTTGCTCTCGCGGAATGTGAGTTATGGAATAATGTTCGATGTCGCTCAGCAACCCTTGTACTTTAGACAGATATGGGGTAAGGTTCTCCTCTCGAGCCTGGTACTCGCCTTTTACTTGGCAAACGAGTAGTTGGGAGTCGTTGTAAATGTGGACGGACTTTATTCTAAGTTCTTTCACAACTTTCAGCCCTGCTAATGATGCTTCGTATTTTGCTTCGTTATTTGTTGCATGAAATTCCAAGCATAAGGCGTAGCAAATGGCTCGTCCTTCGGGGATTTTAAGCACGAACAGAGGTTGTTAGATGCACCATCAACAAAGTGTCTCCATTGCATCTCCACTTCCGACGGTGTTTCTTCTTCGTCATCCCGTATAGTAGACTCTACGATGAAATCTGCCAGCGCTTTCCCATTGATAGCCTTCCTCTAATGGTAAGTAATATCATATTGGCTCAGTTTGATATTCCACTTGAGAAGTCGTCTGGAAGTTTCTAGTCGGTACAGTACTTGTTTCAGAGGCTGATCATTCAATACTTTGATTGGATGTGCTTGGAAATACAGTCATAGCTTCCTAGATGCGATCAGGAGGCAATTTGCTAGCTTTTCCAGCTTTGGGTAATTTTTCTCGGCTCTAGTAAACCACTTGATAATGTGTATATGGGTCGTTGGATTTTCACTTCTTCACGCACAAGGGCAGCACTTAACGCATGAGGTGAGATTTCTAGGTAAATGAATAGGTCCTCTCTGTCCACTGGCTTTGACAGGATTAGCAGGGCTTCCATGTGTCGCAGCAATTCTTCAAATGCAATTTGACATGTCGCACTCCATTCAAAGTTTTTCTTTCCTTTCTTTAACGTATCAAAGAACAGTATGCACTTATCGGTGGCTTTCGAGATAAATCGGCTTAAAGTTGTGACCTTCCTATTTAAGCTTTGCAGTTCTTTCTTATTCTTCGGGGCTTGGACTTCTCGTATGGCCGTTATTTTCTCTGGATTTGCTTCAATGCATCTAGCACTTACGATGAATCCTATGAATTTTCCGAAGGCTACTACGAAGTGATATTTAAGTGGATTTAGTTTCATTCCATACTTTCGGAGTATTTCAAACATTTTAGCTAGATTATCCAGGTGATTGACAACTACTCGCGATTTGACCAACATGTCATCCACCTAAACCTCCATGGTTTTCTCGATTTGGCGCTTGAACATGGTATTTACCAACCTTTGATAAGTTGCCCCAGCGTTCTTTAAACCGAATGGCATTACCCTGTAGCAGTATAGTCCTAGAATGGTGATGAAGCTGGTGTTCTCTTGATCAGGTTCATGCATCGGGATCTAGTTGTACCCTGAGTATGCATCCATGAATGATAGCAATTTATGTCCCACCATTCCATCCACAAGCTGGTCTATTCTGGGTAGAGGGAAGCTATCTTTTAGGAAAGCTTTGTTTAAGTCCGAGTAGTCGATGCAGGTTCGCCGCTTCCCATTGGACTTTTTGACTAAGATCGGGTTAGATACTCATTCAGGATAAGTTGAGTCGTTGATAAACCCATTGGCCATTAGCTTGTCCACCTCTTCTCTTAACGCCTTGGACCATTCAGGACCCAGGCTGCACCTCTTTTGCTTTACTGGCATGAACTTAGGGTCAATATTGAGTGCGTGGCATGCGATTTCTGGTGACACTCTACACATAACGGAATGCATCCATGCGAATACATCCAAGTTGGCATGAAGAAATTTAGTAAGTTCCGACCGCATCTTGTTTCCAAGGTGCGATCCAATTTTCAAGACTCTTGTTGGGTCATCCATATCGACAGGGACAGACAACGTCAATTCTGCCGATGCTGCCCGATCCTCCCCCGAACTCTTCTTTCTAGAGTCCAAAGTGTTTGCACCAAAATTGGTCACAAACACCCAATTGCAAGTGAAAGCACCAATATTCAGTCACATATCACAGATAGAGTATATGTAGAGAGCATAATATGAAGAAGAATCAAAATTAAAATGAAAGCAGTAAGAAAGACAAGATTTATAGTGGTTTGGCGAACTCTGGCCTACGTCCACTTCAGAAATTTCCTTTTTATTATCAGAGAATTGATTACAGTTATAATCTGGAATTTTTGAAACAAAAATGGCAGAGTAGCTTTTTGTTGAAGAAGATGAAGAGAAGCAGAATGAATATCCCTTTTCTGAAGCCACGCCTGTTGTATTTATAGGCAAAATCTCGGCTACAGGGCCTCCTCGCCTATATGGGCCCACCATCGCAACCGTCGAGCCCAACTCGTCCATCCAATCCTGACCCAAAGTCGAACCCGAAGTTTCCAGTGTGCTGACCCAAAGCAATGACCCGAAGCAGCACAATCTATAGCCTAGGCTGATCCCATCCCAGCTCCTCTCAATGCCGATCCGGAGCTGGAGCTTTGCCGACCCGAAGTCCACCTCGTAGCTAACCCGGAGCAAAGCTAATGTCGATCCCTTGTTCCCTTCCTTGTGTCGATCCCATTCCAAAGACATGCCGACCCCTAGAAATTCTTATGCCGACCCGAGTCCTTGCTTGTGCCGAGCCAAAGCTATCCCCATATGCCGATCCCTCCAAGTGACGACCTCCACCATATGCCGACCCCAAGCTCCATATGCTGACCCGAAGAACTCCTACAAGCCGACCTGACCTATCCAACCCCTTGCCGACCCAAAGTCAATGCAATGTCGACCCGAGGTTAGAGCTACGCCGACCCGAAGCACATGTCGACCCCTCTTTTGCCGACTCGAAGTCAGCACTTCTCTGACACGAAGCAAACCTTATGAAAACCCGAAGTAAACCCATGGACATCCTGAAGCAATCGACCTTTGTCAAAAATCCATACTCCAAGTACCCTGCATCGTTTATCCATCGATTGTGCTTATTCCTGGCCTCATACTCATGTTTACTATCCGCAATCGATCGTCTATCCATTCATCTGAACCAAGTCTCTGACATTCCAGCCTCGACAACCGAGCAGTCGATTGGGTTAAATCCGCCTGTATGCTACCTTGCCAAAAGGCGGGCTAACACTTTGCCCCCCAAAACATGCCTTGCGATCGGAAGGCGTGTTTTGTATAGTTTTAAATCTGACATCAAAAGTCCATATTCCATCCATAGCCATATTATCCAATCCATAATTCAATCCATTACCAAGCAATTCCATCCAAGTCCGATAGCCAAATCCACGACTGTTCCGACTTGATATCCAAATCCAGGACCACTCCAGGTCCTTAACCAAATCCTTAGCTATTCAAAGTCGAACCAATGTCCACTTTACATCTTGGAAGCCAGTAACCAAATCCTACGATCTCTCTGGATCATCGACGGCCTTTCTAGACCCTTACTAAGCTCGATCCAAACTTAACGATTGAAAATGAAGATCCAGTCGTGCTCCGGCGAAACAACCTATCCCTTGCGCTCCGACCCCGGTGGGGGCATATAGCGATGTCCTAGTCCTCCTAGACCAATTATAGCCTCTCCAGGCTCTCGCTGGATCCCATCCTATCACTCTCCGGTGAAGGGGAAACAACGTCGAGCGAGCCGATCCTGTCGCTCTCCGGCGAAGCAGCGCCACTCCCTGCACTTCGGTTCAGTATCCCTGAACATTAAGCGATACCATGGCCTAAGTCCTAGACCGATGGCAGCCACTCTGGGCACTTGCCGAACCCCGATCCAATCACTTTCCGGTGAATGGGAAACAACGTCAAGTGATCTGATCTTGTTTCTCTCCGGCGAAGCGACTCACTTCCTGCACTACGGTCCTTTTCTCTCCGGACAGGGTCATAAAGCGATCAATTCGCAACTGACTTCCAGTATCCATCCCATAATTCTTTGGTAAGGGATTTGTTTCACAAAATCCAAATCAATGCCCCTAGTTCCATGGGGAGTTGTGCTAATCCATTCTCCTTGGTCGGGGATTGCCCCCGACTGATCCAATCCATATCCATCATCCTGCTAATTTCCGCTCCAGGTCCTGGGTTCCAATTTCTAGCTATCCTGGCATTCGTAAATAGTCTCCAATCGTCATTTTCATGCTGCCCCTGAGTCCACGAGGGAATCCCAGATCATCCTCTTCTATACGTGCATCCAAGTTTTGATCCATGCCAAAATCCATAGCTCCATCCAACATCTTGCTTGCTTCTTTTTCCTGGTTTTGATCCTGGATTTCCTCCTCCTTCTTTAGCACACATAACATCCATCATTGTTTCCTTCTTGTCCTTGCCCTTTGTCTCCTCGTTGATTGCCTAGCCATTGCTTCTCAGATCCAAGTTCTAAAGCTTTCAAATCCAAGATCCAAACTTCCAAATCCCTGAGTGCTAGCTTTCTCAGTGAAAGCACCAAAATGTTTGCGCCAAAATTGATCACAAACACCCAATTGCAAGTGAAAGCACCAATATCCAATCGCAGATTGCAGATAGAGTATATGTAGAGAGTATAATATGAAGAAGAATCAAAATTAAAATGAAAGCAGTAAGAAAGACAAGATTTATATTGGTTCGTCTAACTCCGGCCTATGTCCATTCTAGAAATTTCCTTTTTATTATCAGAGAATTGATTACAGTTACAATTTGGAATTTCTAGAACAAAAATGGCAGAGTAGCTTTTTGATGAAGAAGTTGAAGAGAAGCAGAATGAAGATCCCTTTTCTGAAGCCACGCATGCTGTATTTACAGGCGAAATCTCGGCTATAGGTCCTCCTCACCTACATGGGCCCACCATCGCGACCATCGAGTCCAACTCGTCCATCCTATCCTGACCCAAAGTCGAACCCGAAGTTTCTAGTGTGCTGTCCCGAAGCAATGACCCGAAGTAGCACAATCTATAGCTTAGACGGATCCTATCCCAGCCCCTCTCAATGCCGACCCGAAGCTGGAGCTTTGCCGACCCGCAGTCCACCTTGTAGCCGACCCGGAGCAAAGCTAATGTCGATCCCTTGTTCCCTTCCTTATGTCAATCCCATTCCAAAGCCATGCCGACCCCTAGACATTCTTATGCCGACCTGAGTCCTTGCTTGTGCCGACCCGGAGCTATCTCCATATGCTGATCCCTCCAAGTGACGACCTCCACCGTATGCCGACCCCAAGCTCCATATGCTGACCCGAAGCCTTCTCGTTGCCGACCCAAAGCTATTCAAGTGTCGACCTAAAGAACTGCTACATGCCGACCTGACATATCCAACCCCTTACCGACCCGAAGTCAATGCAATGTCGACCCGAGGTTAGAGCTACGCCGACCCGAAGCACATGCAGACCGCTCCTTTGCCGACTCAAAGTCAACACTTCTCTGACTCGAAGCAAACCTCATGAAAAACCGAAGTAAACCCATGGACATCACGAAGGAACTCGACCTTTACCAAAAATCCATACTCCAAGTACCCTGCATCGTTTATTCATCGATTGTGCTGATTCCTGGCCTCATACTCATGTTACTTTCCGTAATCGATCGTTTATCCATTCGTCTAAACCAAGTCTCTGACATTCCAGCCTCGACAACCGAGCAGTCGATTGGGTTAAATCTGCCTATATTCTGCCTTGCCAAAAGGCGGGTTAACACAAAGCCTTGTCGAATTGGCTGTGGTCCCGGAGCCAGGGCGGCTCTGTAGTTGCTATTCAGAAGGTTCACGAATGTGGAGAGTTCTCTCCACATCCTTCCCCTTTTCCCTTCTTTTATATTCGCGTAACTCTGCAATGTAACATTCTCTGGTGGCGCATTGATCTCCTTTGACCACCCCGATTCCATTTGCGGTCGGGAACTTCATGGTAAGGCACCATTCGGCTAGAGCGACTTTGAAATCAGCTAAGGCGGGTCATCCCAAGAAAGCGTTATACGTAGAAGTTTTGTTCACAATTACGAAGGTTTGAATGAGGGTAACTCTTCAATCGCCCTCTCCCAGCTCTACTGGCAAGTCAATTGTCCCTACGGGTTGTTTGGGTTCATCAGTAAACACTTGGATTTTTGTTTGGCATGCAGACACACTTTTTATGCCGATCTTCATTTGGTCAAAGGTACGTTTGAAAAGTATATTGACAAAACTGCTGCTATTGACCAATACTCATCAGACCACAGCGAGTCCGATTCCTACTGTCACCAATGTTGGATCGAGAGCTGGAGCTTTGATCCCTTTGGTATCTCGGTTTCTGAATACAATATCATCATTCAATGTTTTTTGCTGCTTAGTTGGAGCCCCATCTTCTATTGTAAGACATGATTCCTTCGAAGCGTGCTTTAATGAACTTGCATACCGCTCCATCTCTCCCCAACTTCTCTGTGCAGGATGTGGGCCTCCAGATATCGTTCCAATAATGAGTCTTTGGTCAGTTCGCTTTGATCCCTCTTCACTGGTTTCGGCTTGGTTTCTTTGATTCCTAGGGGCTTGAGGAGCCGCGGGCTGGTCAGGATTCTATGATTTTCTCACGTATTGCTGAAGCTTGTTCTCCCAAATCAGCTCTTCAATCAAGTTCTTTAGGTGGTGGCATTCGTTTGTGTTATGACCGTGTGTCTCGTGGAAGCGGTAGAACTTCCCTGAGTGCTTCTGTTTTTCGGTTGCTTCCTTCTTAGGGATATTTTATATTCCTCGGTCCCTTGTGTCGCGAGATAAATGTTTTCCGGAGTTTCGTTAAGAGGGGTGTAATCATCAGGCCTGAAGCCTTTAAGGTGTTTATTGTTTCCACTTTTCTTATTGGAATTCTGATTCTTCCTTTTCTGATTTCCATCTTTCCCTGTGATTCCTTCAGCAGTTCCGGAAGCGTTTGTATTCTGATTTATTTCCATGTCACTCTACTCGATGTTCATCGGTTGCATGCCAGTAGACTTCCTTTCTAGCTCCTGCGCCTCCTCCAATCTCAAGTATTAACTTGCTTTGCGATTGAAATCCTTCATTATAGTGGGTTGCTTCATCTTGATCCACTTTCCGAACTTAGTTTCTAGACGAATGGCTCGGACTAAAGCCATGAAAACCATGTCCTCATTTGGATTGCTAACCTCTGTCGCTGCGGTATTGGACTGGTTCATGAAAGACTTCAGCGATTTGTTTCGTCCCTGGAATAGTCCGGACAGGAACATCACATCTTTAGGTTGCGCGGTATGGAGCCCAAACTGATCGAGGAATCTTATGGCTAGTTGGTCAAAAGTAGAGATGGATTTTGGCGGAAGCTTAAACCACATAGAAGCGAATCCTTCCAGGAAAATGGGAAAATATCTACACCGAACAGATCCTAAAGCATTTACTCCATCCATGTACCAACTATAATTGTACAAATGGGGTTTTCAGGTCATTCGTCCCATCATACGATGGAATAGTTAACATCGTGAACTTCTCCGAATACCGCTCATTCAAGATCTCATCAGTAAAGGGAGTCCGACTTGGTGCGGATCCCCATTCATCATCTCTTCTATTTTTATTCTCGTCCATCAATCGCTTAACCATATCCACGATGAATGCCTCTGATGTCTGATAGTCCTGGGGACGGCTGTCAGTCACTACACCAAGTGTTTGGCTTTGCAAATAGTCTTAGCGAGTGGGCTGAAGCCTATGCTCTCCTATCTTTGGGAGAAACACTCCCTTGGGATCCCGTTGGCTTACGGTTGGCCTGACTGGGGCAGTTTTGACATTTCCAGCATTATCGAACGCATTGGCATTCTCTTCCAACTTATCATCATTGAATTGTTCTCCATCTTCTCAGTCGGAGAGGTCCATGGCTATATCCTGTCATGGGGTTTTCACCCCTTGGTTTAAGTTCAAAGTTGGTTCCCCTACGGTGAGTGGAGTACTTATACTTCCCTATGAGTTGGTTCATATAGTTCCTGCTGTCACCCTTCTTTGCGGATGCTTCCCATTTCTTCTGTTTAAGCCAAAAATGGAAGAATCTTCTTGCTCTATGGCAGCTGCGGGTTCAACTATAGTTCTTGGAGCAGGATTCGACTGTAAGGATAAGAGAGCATTGAGCTTATCCATCAGAGCTCTTTGACCGCTTTCCATTTTCTGGTTGATTTCGTTAACCATTTTGTTCCACTCGTCCCTTGTAACGACTTCGCGTTGATTCGAAGATGCTGGCACCTGATCTCCTACGTTGGCACCATTTACTTCAGTTTGCTGATGATTCATATCTTCTCTAGCTACTACTGCCCCTATGAACCTTCCAAAGGTAGTTTTCTTCCTTCCTGGAGCCATTGATTCCAAGCAACAGATTTTTCAAGCAAAGATTGAGGATCTAACTTCTGGACCTATCTGATCCAAAGTAGATAGCTAGATCTAAACCCTGAGTTGGATTCTCAATGGAAGCACCAAAATGTTAACCAAAAAAATGGATCAACACCCTGGATTGAGTGTGAAAGCACCAGCCTTGTTCTTACAAAGCAATAATATAGAGAATAAATGTAAAAGAGCAGAAATATAAAGAAGACAAGAAGATTTTTATAGTGATTCAGCTGTTAATGAAGCCTACGTCCACTTTATAGTTTTTATTATGACTGGTTGTTGTTACAAAGTTAATTGGATTACAAAGCTCTTGAATATTCTCAGTTAGATCAAGTCACCAACACTAGAGTTCACTGGAGAATCACAGTGAACTCTCTGGATGACTGTTGTGAGGAAGGAGAGGAGTGAAGAAAGCTTTATGTAGAGTTTCAGCAACCATTCCATCTGATCCCATTTATTTTGCAGATAGTAGACTATTTATAGAGGTTAGGGAGCTATTGGGCCAAGCATGTTCGCCAACTACTTGCAGATGATCATAGAAAGATGAACTGGAGCTTGCCTCGCGACCCGAGCCAAAACCATGGATCGCTAGCGATCCATAGAGTATGCTCGAATGCGAGCCAACTGCTTAGCATTTACGCTCTGCTTTGTTTTGTATGAGTCGCAGCGATCCTATGATGATGTATGGATCGCTGGCAATCCATGGGGTATGGATAGCTAGCGATCAATACACTTAGCCTATTTTTGGACTTTGGTGTCTGGACTGCCTTTGCCGTCTTGTGTCAATGTTGTTCATGTAGTCTTGTTGCACGTCGCCTTGTTTTAATGGCGGTTTACTTGCTAGTTGTATTTAGCTGCTGACTGGGCTAGTCGGATGCTTGTCTCTTGATTTAACTAACTCGAAATCTCATCGAACTCAGTCATCGCTTCTATAATATGGATTGAACCATGATGCAAGAGACTCGACAAACTCCTGAGTTAATACCATGGATTGCTAGCGATCCATAGGCCATGGATCGCTAGCGATCCATTTCCTTAGTGTATTTTCTCATTCTTTTTCTTTGGCCTCCTTTGGCTTCTTGTTATGGTCCCTTTGGTTGGTTATTGAGATATCCTGACTCGATCAAGTTGTTCCGACTTCTCTTGGATCCTACTGGCTTAAAAACCCGGATAACAGATATGTACTTATGAGTAAGTGTGTATGTTAAATTAATTTCATCTAAAGCATCATATAAAATATGAGTTGATGAGAAAACCCTATATGTCCTAGGTCAAGGAGTTGATAGATTGTACGAGTTGAGAATTTCACATAAAATCCACTTATGTGTTCTTGTGTGTATCACTGTAAAGGAGTTTGTGGCCGACCAACAATGGTTGACTAATTTATGATATGAACATAAACTTTGTGAACTCAAAATTGAATCAATTTTTATTGGATACGATCCAAAGACTATACATAGAAACTGATCATTTAAGATGAAATGAAATTAACTGAGCCAAAAACGAACATAACTCATTAGGATGTCTAATAAGAATTATCGCACACTAAAAAGAAACTATGAGTTTCTTATAAATGTCGAGAAAAAGAACTCTTATAAGTAACAATTTCCTTATTTTTTTAATAAGCTATAGAGTATAGACTCCATCGTATGGATGGATGCTTAAATTTAAAAGAGATTCCAAGTACATTATCAAAATATGTTTTTGATAGTTGTACCGGAAAGGATATGATCCATCAGCCATAGGTATGTCTTCAAAATGAAGACCGATATAATTGGAATATGGTAAGCAACATTCATGAAGAATAACCTTGTAAATTTCAGTCGAGGAAATTAAATTAACGATTTCATCAATCAACTGTTTATGCTAATTCAGATTCTACTTACAAAATAATTGCTTAATACGACTCTGAATTTTGGTACATCTTTGTTGGAACGGAAATTCTAAATAATGATCTAGAGTAGACTGTTTGCACATGATAGCCAAAATGTTATGGCATCAATGAGAGTAATAACCGAGTTTGTAAGTGATGGATAAGATCTAAGAAATGATATGATAATATCATTCGAAAAGCATCAGAATTGAGAAAATATTTTGACAAATAAATTAAATGTTTGATTATCGGTCAAAATCAAAGGAAGCATATGCATGTAAGAAAGAATGTTAAAATGTACTAAAATATTTCTAAAACCTTAAGTAACGATATTGGGATTGTCCCGAACAATATACATAGACACCATGTTAAGATGTTTAATGTGGAGCATATGAGATGGATTCCTTATGCATCGGCAATAGGAATTATCATATATGTTATGATGTTTACTATATACCTATTCAATTATGTAATTGATGCATTAAGCGAGTATTGAATCCACATTATAATGACTATATCGGTTATGATTGTTATCAAGTATTTGTGAAATGCCAGAAATTGTTTTTCGGAAACAACGAACTCCTTTTAAAGGAGTATTCGAACTCGAACTTCTTAATTAATATAGAATATGGTATGTCAATCATAAATTCATATTCAACCAAATTTAGGAGGTTTTGAGCTGGAAATGTTCCAAACGAGAGGTGGTGGCCAATTAAAATGAAGGCCAAGTACATTGCCTTAAACAATACCATAGTAAAAGTAGTATACATAAATGCACAAATTTATAATTGAGCTAGTGGTGATTTCAAATGTTGAAAATCTCATGACATTGTTTTGAGAAAACAATGTCGTGATACAGATTGCAGAAGAAACCAAGGCTCACAAGATGTCAAGACACATGCTCAAAAAGTTCCAAATGATAAAGGTAGTTTATCAACGACAGAGAGGTGTTGGCTGACAAAGTAGATAGTAAAACAATATAGTAGATCCATTCGTCGAGAGACTAGCTCGATTAGTTCTGAACTAATTAGGGGAATGGGATTAAGCATTCATAAGTGGTCCCAAGTGCAAGTGGGAGATTGAAAGAGCTAGTGGTATGCCCTAGGCGCAATTATGTAATTTCTTACATATATCTAATTTTATAATCAATCTTGTTCGTAATAAACGTGTTTGATTTCTGTTATATACTTTGTTATATTGTGATATAGATAATTAAGTAATTAATTTAAAGTATATTAATAGGGAAACCCTCAAATAAAATGTTATGTGATTATATTGCAAATAGTTGCAATCATAAGTAATTAATCAAAAAATAAAAGAATATGTTGATTTAAATATTCTTGGTCAAAATGTATCTTGAAAGGACATATATACATCTGTTGAGAGCAGAGTGCATAACTCTCTCTCCAAACATTGGGTAGTATATTACTCATGGCTATTAGGGGTACCAAGGGGTTATGAAGTCGTAGTTATTGGATGATTATGGAATGAGTCATTCGAAAATTTTATGTTGGTTGATAACACATAGGTCAAATAGAAAATCTTAGTGTGATGATGTTACACAGTTCCCTCGATTTGAGAATATTGTAGAACTTCAATTTGGATACTCCACTTTAACTATATTAAATCATGGCAAGGAAATACAATCCATCAAGCGACTATAGTTGGGTCTATGTTATAGCATTGAAAGTGAAGCACTATTCAATAGAGAATTCGTCTCCTTAGTAGTATGAGGTTAGTATCACATACAACTATAGTCAAATCAAAGTCAAATCTCTTATTAGAGTAGAACGATTGATAATAAATGTTATTATTGAACCAATGACGTTGTTTATAGACTAATCAAGTTAAATGTGGATAATATTATTGTTTTGACGAATACCAAGTTCCATACATCCTAACGTGCTACAGTGTAGTGAAGAAAAAGTGTGTAAATTGTTGTCACTATTGGTACTGCTTAAGATAATATAAAATATGATTTTACTAAAAAGATCTATAAGTGATGAATTTGAATAAACCATCACACCACAAGCTAAGGTGATGTGCAATGTTAATATTCAAATTTTTCAGTGTTATTCGTTGAATGAATTCACACCTCTGAGTCTCACAGCCATATTTGTGGATTCTTCGAAAGACCGCATAATTTAATTAGTTTATAAAGTATCATAAATTAATTAATATTTAATAAATATTATTTATTATTGTATGATGTTTGGTTGTTATTACTAAATGGGTTATCTCTTAGAAATGTTTTGAATGCTACTAGTAATTATTTGGATGTGTATATAAAATTTATATATGCACATATTGATATACGATTTCAATATACATTTAAATAGACTTTAAATATATTTAAACAGTTTTGGATTTTTTTGTCTATTAAAGCAGCAAGGTATGGCTAGCCATTGGAGGTAAAAATTAGTCTAAATACTGATTTAGATTTAATTTGTAATGAATAAAGGAAGGTTTTAAGGAGAAGAATGGGAAGGGTTTCATTCTCCCCGCAAAAACAAATCTTCCACATTAATTTCGTTTGAGTTTTTGCTCTTCCTTCATGTTCTCTTCATCGGCCAACCACACATTCTTCATCCACTCCCATTGCCGAATTTTTACCA
This sequence comes from Allium fistulosum, assembly GCA_030737815.1. NCBI lineage: Eukaryota > Viridiplantae > Streptophyta > Magnoliopsida > Asparagales > Amaryllidaceae > Allium > Allium fistulosum. The sequence continues at coordinate 9,823,351 of JASFAW010000015.1, forward strand.
AAAAAATAACATCATACAAAATAAAATCAATGGTGGTTCATTCGGTCGTTGCAACACTGAGTGGCGATTCAAGCAATCTAGGAGTCAATTCTCAAATCGAGGTGTCATGAAAGGCTAGGTCTAAACAAGTACTGATCTTTTTTTATTCCACGTATTCATCAATGCTCCTTGACCCATGTAGATATATGTAATATATTTTATTATCATTAATTTAGATTTGATGTAAAAAAATTATATGTGTTTATTACAAATGAAATTCAAAGTAAAGTATTTACATGCAATAAAATTAGTTGTTTAATTTTATATTAATTTATATTAGTCATTTCAATCATGATATATCTATTATACTATGTTTAATGTTAAATTTTAAGTATACATATATGAAAATAATCAAATTTTCATTTGGATCGTGATTTAAATTATTCTCGTACGTCTAGGATTGTTTATTTACGTATTTAATTTTTTTGTTTTGTATGTCTACTACCTTAAAATATCTATATTTATTTTAATCATCTTGGTCATGTATACATTTTAATAAATATGAATGTACATATACACATACGCACATACATACATACATATAGTGAAATTAGACTTAAAATGTATATATCTAGTTTGCCGAACTTTAATTACCTTATTTGCATAAATTATCCTTTGTTTTGGTTATGATTCAAAATGTAATTTTATATGTATATATCTTTAGATGATTTGATATAAACAATATAAATAAATTAGATCTATTGTAGAACTAAATGGGAACTGAAAAGATTTTGATTTGACATTAAAGCGCCATTAAGAGGGAGTTGCTTTTTTCAATTTGGCATTTAAATAGCAATTAATAAGTGTTGTCTCTCTAAGTAACTCCTTTCGTATTCTACATAAAGTTAATCTCATAATAACATGGATATATATATATATATATTTCACATACATGCATGCATACATACATATATACATAATATATGTCTAAACTATGTTTATATGGTACTTTCAATATTTGTATACAAACCATATACATATATATTATAGTATATTCAAACATATATACACACACACTTAGGTATTTATATTTCTTATATGCATGTGAATTTATCACATGTATATGTAACTATAATATATATCTTTTTTGTTTTTTGAAATGTTTATGAGGCTGGAAGATGGAACAAGAGTAGAGAAGGATTCTAGTTTAAGCAAGAGTTGTAGCCAATAATTTAGCTAATAGCTGAAGCAAGTTTTACTAATAGGGTGCACGGAAGATGCATATGTCACGCATTTATCACACTTCGATCAGTTTCCTTCTGCCAGCCAAACACATTTTAGCCTCTCATTTGGTTTACAAGATAACATTCCCTAGCTCATCATGTAAGTATAATATATGTATATGTAATATATATGTATGTATGATATATATTGTTATCCAGCATTTGAACCGAGGAACTTCTCAATGAATCTGGACTCCAAGACGAAAATGAAATGGATCAAGAACTTGAGGAGATGCTTGGGATGGTGGAACGATGGAGCATAAGGAGTTGGAGAAGATTTAGAGCACATCAATTATGGTCAGTACCGACATGATTTGGTGGAGCAACTTGAAACGCTAAGTCTAGAAACTTGAAGGCATGGGAAAGAATCAAAATAAGCATTTTGGTAACAATCAATTATGCTCGTTATCGACCATATTATGGTTGATATCGACATGATTTTATTCAAACACATCACTTGTTCCTCCTTGCTATTCGCATGGATTTGAGTTTTTACCTGGTTTTCCATGACCTAACGACTATGGCGGACGATTTCGACAATAAATATGAATGATAATACAACAGAGGAAGGACTTTTGGCTCGTGTTTTTCACTTTCTTCTCCATAACTCCAAACCTTTTCCATGAATAGGTTCAAAACTTAATTCGCATAAATTTATAGACTTGGAACTTTGTAAAATCATTTCTATACGTGACAAACCTTTAAGTAATAAAATTAAGTGGACGTAGGCCATGATTTGAGCTTAAACCGTTATAAAAGTTCTTGAGTTTTTTGTTGTTCTGTTCTCGGTTTAGATTATATATTCTCGTTTAAGTTAGATCTGGTGTATTTCTTCATTCTTTTAACTCAACATTTTTGGTGCTTTCACTAAGAATGAAATTCTCAAGTGTAGATCTAGCTTCTCAGCATAATAAAAAGACTAATCAGCCAATAAATGCTTTGCCAAGACCTTTGTCCCCTTAAGAGATGGCAACAAAAGCTAAATTGATAGGATGGTGGCTGAGATGAACATAAAGATGCTCGATAGCAAGAATTCCATCTTGGAAAAAATGGAGAAAATCTTTGCTCTGATGTCCCAACAACCAAAAAGGCATAAGAAAAGCCATAGAGATTCGTCATCTTTAATTTCTAAGGAGGAAAGTTCATCTTCATTCGATCAGAACAGTAGAGATGGCAAGCAAAAGATAAAGAGAAAGGCTGCTGGAAAATTGAAGAAGTAGAGTGAAGGAGAAGTTGTTCTAGCCATGGCCAACATGGTCGGTATCGACCACATTCATGTCAATACCGACCATAATGACGGTAGAGGCACTGAGCAACTACTTGATGTCGTAAATCTTTCTAGTGGTGAGGATGATACGTAGGATATTGGTAATGGAATAGAACAAAATGTTGGTGCACAAAATGATGGTTTTCAGACGAATGTCATAGAATTGGTTAGATGTAGTGGACGGTCTGGATGAATGGCTCTCCTAAAAACAGGGAGCCCAGACGTCATATTATGAACTGAGAGCATTTACGGGGTCAAACACTCGAGACTCTACCTGATGCTCGCTGTCCAGTTGCCCAAATCAACAAGGAGCACGTCGCTAACATGGTAAAGAGATTACTCGAAAATAATCAACATAAGAGTAACAATGATTTGGAGATTACCTAATAGGAACCCATTCACTAATGATATATTTTTAGAGAAATACCCTAGAAAGTTTGTGATGCTACCGATGTCGTCTTATAATAGGAAGACAAATCCAAGATAACATCTACTGAAGTATGAATGACATATGGATAATGCCTTTACTACTGATGCGGTGAGGTGCAAATGCTTCCTCATATTCTTAGATGTGGTAGCTATGATGTTGTTCACTCAGCTCGCGTCGAGGTCCATATCATCTTTTGACCGATGAGTAGAGAAGTTTATGTAACAGTTCAGACTCCACACTACTCGACCATGAGATGTGATGTTCTTGTCAAACGTCCATCAGAGTTCCAAAGAGACTTTGAAGGACTTTTTGAAGCGGTATAATACTGCAGTAACTGAAATGAGTAATCCTAAACAAGACATTGTTTTAATGGTGTTGATTTAGGGAGTTCACTCTGAGACGGATTTTGGTAGATGGCTCAAAAGAAAGCGGCCACCTACCATGGAAGAGTTTTACCGAAAGACATCCCAGTTTCTAACAGCATGACCAATTAGTGGTAGAATATCAAATGATGTTTTTCAGAGTAACATTGCTATTAAGGAGACTGGTAAGAGCATCGGAAATGTTGTGGTAAATATATACGGGGAAAAACCAAGGTGGTGGTAGAAAGAAGTAAGACATCAAGTTGTGCTCGAGGTATATGAGGCCGAGAGGTTACACTCCCTTGAATGGTTCCACAGGGAACATTTACCTTGTATGCAAGGTATGGAGAATTATAAGAAGCCGCCTCGAAGGAAGTCAACTGAAGTCGAATGATGCTCGGGAAAGTGTTATCGCTTCCATGAAACTCATAGGCACAATGCCAACAAGTTTCATCATTTAAGGGATGTAATTGAAGATTTGATCTGAAAGTAGAAATTGCAACAGTATGTGATGAATCCACAAGATGGCGGACCGAATGATAGACCCCAAGAGAAGAATGCTCGAATGACCAACCTGGATCTAACGATGAAGGACCATGGTGACCCGGAAGTAGAATCGTTATAAACACCAAATTTAGAGGACCCCATCGAACAAAGAAAAGTTGGAAATGGAGAGTTATGGTAGTTCATTGAAACATATGCATCAGCGGACTTGTTTTTCCACGGAAGATGGAACTCTGATGAAATAACAAAAAACAATAAATGATGACATTGTTTTTTAGGGTAGAGATTCCGGTGGGATTGAAGCATCGAAGCTTGATCCCATGGTGATTACGGCTGTTGTCGAGCCAACGATAATGCACTGAGTTTTGATTAATTATGGAAGCTTGATTAATATTTTATTTAAGAAAACCTTTAATCAAATGTAGATCAGTCCAAAGGATCCGAAGTGATGTAAGTCCCACTTCTATTGATCTACCTGAGAGGCAAAGGAACCTAATGGATGTATTAAATTGTCTGTAGAATTGGGCAAGGGAGACTCCAAGATAGTTCAAATATAGAATTTTGTAGTGATTAACAAATTTTCTTCCTATACTGCTTTATTGAGCTGACCAGCCCATACTAGTGCTTGCTCCGTGGTGTTTGATGATGAAGTTCCCCATCGAGAATGGAGTAGGAGCTATCCAAGGAGACCAGGGTACTGGTCGAGAATGTTATGTCGCAGTGCTCAAAGAGGCAAAGTGATATGAAAAGGGAAAGAATGCAAAGAAGTTCTCTGCATGAAAACCCCTGATGCATAGCAACCATCATCTAAGATCTGGGTCAGGTCCATAGCAAGTTCTATAAATTTATAGACCCCCGAAAAGAGCCATAAGATGCAAGGGCGACACCGGCGGGGCTGACAATTAACATTATGATCGATGATAACGATCCCTCTATAATTCTTAAGGTTGGATCTTAGCTCGGCATAATGATGAAAAAAGACTTGGTAAGGTTTCCACGGGAAAACCTAGAGGTGTTTGTCCCAATGCATTTCGATATATGTGGAATTTCGTCAGAGATAGCATGCCATGCATTAAATGTGGACACAAGATAACCTTCTATAAAATAGAAAAGACGTTGTTTGGGTCTGGAGTGATCTGCTGCACAAAAAGAAGAGGTGGAGGACATGCATTGATAATTCAAACTTGAATAAAGCATGATCAAAAGACTGTTTCCATTAGTAAAACCTCATAAATCGAATAATAATTAATTAAAAAGAAATTAATATTGAAGACAGAAAATAGAATTTTTACAAACGTCAAAATTTAGCTACAAAACTCGCACTGTTGTGTTCGTGGTTATTTTCTGATCAATTTTCAAATATAAAGTTTTACGGCATGAGTTCAAATGAAAAAGTTATTAACATTTGAAGGTTTCAGATCAGAAAAAATTATATATGTGTTCAGGAAAAATATCTTATTAATTAATGGAAATTAACGTTAAACGAATACTTAACTTCTAAGCAATATTAACGTTAATTAGATTAGAATAAATCAGTTTAATTAGTAAATAAAGCAAACTAGACTAATAATTAACATATACAGTGACCAGTCGACCCTCTCATTAGGACTGGTCGATCGCTAGCGGTCAACTGGTGGTAAGCTGGCAGTGTGTATTGAACCTTGGCCGAACAGCCTGGATTTAATATAATCTAATCCAATAGGTGGGATTGATTCGAACCCCAATAAATATATGCAGGACCCTTCATTTTTCTTCTTATTTTTCTAAAGCAACAGCAAAGTTTTGCCATTTTATTTTCTCAACAAAAATCCAAGGATTGTATAAACTACAATTTATATATATATAAGTGGTGAATCATAAAAAAATAGAGAAGACAAATAGAGTCAAATCGAATCGCCAAAGCCAAAGGTAACTCCTAAATCTAAATCTAAATCTATATTTAATTCAATTCTTTTCTCGGGTCAATAATTCTAACGAATATGTATATCCTTTTTGAAACAAATTTGGGTAGAAAGGAAGGGAGTCAATTAGGAATAACGAATTTAGATTTGGAAGCTTAGAGGTAAGTGGAAAATTATATTTTTATATAATACTGGATTTACATCATTGTGAATCTGTTCCTTGTATGCCTAATTGTAAATTTGGAGTTGTAGGCTTAAATATGTATATGTAACAAATTGATAACCATGCCTACATATTCTTTGAGTTGTTAAACCGGATTAAATATTGTATATGCCTAAACTTGGAAGGTAAAGGTGAAAGTAGTCCCTAAAAGTTATGAATAATTCATTAATGAGATTTTATGTAAATTCCAGGTTTGTTATATGAAAGTAATATATTATTAAACATGAATTGAAGATTGTTACAAATTGGGTTAGGATTTAAGTAATATTTTACTTCATTAGAATGAAGTATATTGCAATGTAAATTTCTATAAATTATCCAACTCTGTCATTATGTATGAAGGTGTATTGTGGAAATAACAAGGAATATGACCAAAAGAAAGAGATGTACAAAATAGGATTGTTCATGTATTGTGTACCGCCTAATTCAATAATAACAGAAAAGATAATTCCTAGCAGTTCCAACATAACACAAATCCTCTTTTAAGAAATTTATGGAAAATTACAGTGTTAACATTACCTTTGGGAAGTGTAGTTCTAATGCATTAAAATATAGAAATTCTTAAAGGTAAAACCAAAATATTATAAATAGGAATAATAACAATAATCCCGCTGTTAAGTTAATATACAGGTTTAAAACAAGTTAGCAAATAAACAATAAGCGATGGAAGTACTAACAAGACAACGGAATATGAAGTTGGGAAGTTATAACAATCAAAGAAGTATAACTATTTGTCAAATGGAACGGCAGAACATATCTAATTATTTTAATTGGAAGTCAAGTAATAAGAAGTACTTAATCTATTAAACTTGAAATAATCAGTAAATGACATTTAATAATGTTAAAGAAGCAGGAAGTAAGTTCATGTAAAAGTGTCTGAATACTAATAATTGAACTTAGGAGGCTTGATAGTTAAATAGCTAGAGCTATATAGCCTCAAGTACACATTTATGATGTGTGTGAATTATTAGATCTAGTCAATTATTTAAATTGACTATGAATGACTTATTCATTAGTATGGTTGGAAGGTGAGGTCAGTAATGTTGCACAACAGAAGTTTGCACTTTGAAAGGTTACTAGCAGTTGTGTATACATTATACCGATGTGACATCTCCAACTGTAGGACCCGTGGGAAAATATGTTTGTGTATAGGTGAAGGGAATATACCAAAGTGGCTTCGCATTGGTTTGAAACCTTAAACGGCCAAGTTGGGTCTACTTCAATCCTTATAGGGGTATTAAGTAACAAGTGGGCATTTCCTTGATTACATTAGGCAATCTAAATGCGATGGTGAGCGTTGGCTCGATGCTTTGTCAACAAGTTGGTACTATATATACGAGGGTAGGGCTGTACACCTAGGTCGAGATCATCATCGGTCCTAGAGCGGTCATTAGAAAGAATTGGGTTATGCGTAGATGGACTACACCTCCTACTATTGTAGGTTCTGTATGGGACATGCACCACCTCAAAGTTGTTTGTTAGTTATTTGTAGTTAGGAGGCATGGCTAGATAACACATAAATTAGTCTTTAAAATATGATAGTCCGAGGAGTTGTGTCCTCGATAGTCTTAGGAACCGAGTCCTCAATATACGATAGTCCGAGGAGCCAAGTCTTTAGTACGAAGCAGCTAGATAAGTCTTCCACACAAATTAGAATAGGGCTAATCAGTTGTAATGTTGTTATTAGGCACTAACAGGAGGCTCTTCGGTGTATGCTGGCAATTCGGCCTAGACATAGATGGTGGATACCCGACGTGGTGCAGAGTTACGGATATGCCGGGAATGTATCCTGGTCCATGGGAGAACTGACACACACACGTATATACGTAAGTAGTTATTGTATACCTCGAGTAGGTTAAACGTATCATATGCATACACGAAGTCAAAATGACTAAACTTTAAATAATAGACATAACACGTAATGGTAAACAATTGGCATAAACTAGTGTTATGGATAAAGTATGTAATTTATCAGTCACCAGAATGTTGTTCTGGCCCCCTTCTTATTACAACCCACAGGATAAATTTAGAGGGACGTGTACTAGTACAAGGCAGGAACGATGGAAAGACGGATTTCCTTATGCATGCTCGACACATACAAGGGCACTAGATACTGGAGGTAGTAGTCTTGGCTAGTAATTATATGTTTTATTATATTTATTTATTCCACTTTGAGTTCTTATCGATAGTCTTTGATATACTTTTGCTTATTACATGATACCAAACACCAACGCTCTAGTGGACTTTGGTTTTTGATTTAGTGAAAATTCGAACCCACTTAGATGTAGGTTGTGACATCTGGTACCAAAGCTTAGGTTAATCGATCAAAGGGATTGAACTATGCTAAATGAATGCGTGTGTGTAGTATATGCTAAACTATGCAAATTCTGACTATAGAAGAAGTTGCAACCATATTACAAAAAGATAGATAAGTCAACTAAAATTTGGTATAACACATAGAGTTAAGAATACACGCTTATCCCGATCACTCTATGTGAGATAAGTCATACTGAAAGGCATTGACCTAAGAAGAGCATGAATGCGACATATAGAAGGATCCCTGAAGCTGGATGGTACTTGACTCTTTTGATGGGCATGAGCTGCCATATGATAGTAGATCCCCGCAGGATTGCTGATTGGTGATGTATATTAGATCTAGATAAATGGAAAGTAAAGAATCTATATATTGTAGATATTTGAAAGTAAGAATTAAATTAGTTCCTGAAGGAGGATGTGTAGAAATCACCCCAAAGCGATAGGTAGATTTTTTATGTATTCAGAGGAAGGTAAGTCAAAAAGTATCCCACATAAAAGAATTAAAAAAAGGGTTTTGAATTTCCTTAAAATTATTTGAAACAATTTAAAATAGATTTATTTAGAAGCCAGAAAAACCCTATTTTGTAAAGTAAGTAAATATTAAAAAAATTCATTATATAAAAATATCTTTTCAGTTAATAGAATTTCTATTGAAAAAATAAAACTGTTTGGACCAAAAATTTCAGTTAAAATGGGTTTTAATAAAGGGCCTTTCCTTCGGAGTAAATAGGAAATTTAGCATATTTATAGCTCAATAATTTTTCTGATTTTGTAGAATTTGTAGTTTTAAATTCTTTTAAGCGGTGGACAATAGGAAGTTTTACTTGTTTGAAACGGGGTAAAGAGGATAAAGAAGCCCAAAAATGAAGAAAGGAAGCATATTCTCGTATAAGGAAAATACTGGAAAAACCCAATGGTTAAAGCAATAGGCAAACGCACTGCGATGATTCAATAAAGAAGACAGTCAATTGAGAGAAAAGCTATATCAAAAGAAGTAAATTAAATAAGAGTGCTTTAGGTAGAAGAAAGTTAAATAGTAGTAACATTATGAAATATATAAATAGAAACAATGTTAAGAATTTACATTAAGATAATATTAGTAATCTAATTAGGAAATTAAATGAAAAAATGGATATTTCCATAAATATGTGCAGTAATTGCACATACCTTTTAGGAGTCCCCCTCATATGCTGTCAGAGTCTCCGCTAAGGTTAAAAGTGGAAATATCATAAGTGATAGGAAATAATAGAATGGAAGTTGTCTTTGTCTACTCCAATTTTTATTAATTAAAGTTATAATAGATATATTAGGAAACTTGTAAAGTGTGTTTTTAAAAAATGGTTTGGTAAAATTAAATTTTTGGAATACAAAACTTAATGAATTATTTGAGTAGAAAACCATACTTTCTAAGAAGTAAAATCTTTGTTGTGATAAAGCTTTACAGGAAAGGACTTTTTTAAATTAAATTGCCAACAATGACTTTTGGAACTTAATAAATAAACTTACTTCATAAATCCTGAAATATAGTTTTGAAGGTTCTAAGTTTATATTTTAGAGATAAAAGTTTTAGGTTAAGTACTTCATGACTGTGAAGTTTATTAATTTTTATAAAGAATAGTGAAATCCAAACCAAATTTGATATGGAGTAGATATGGATGACTATCTTGGTAAGACGGGGTAAATGTTAGGGCTATGCATAAAATAGCCATGAATGCTCGTAGAGTAGCAACAAGTAATCCCCGTAGAATAAGAGGAGTATTGATATAAACCTAGGAAAATTTAGTAAGACATGTATGAAAGCCATAAGAAGAACCCATAAAGGAATGATGAATGGTATCAAAGCACACTTTACAAGCTTTAGAGTATACTCGCGTGAAAGATTAAGGATAAAGAAAGTAAATGTCAAATTTTGATAATATTATCAAGAGATTGGGCTTAAAAGATAGTAATAGAGGGTAATGAGATGGCAAACACACATAGAGGATGTTGCTAGACTTAAGGTTAAGGAATGCAAGATAAATGGTGGAAAAGTTATTTTTCCAAGTCGTTTTTCCAATGGTCTATTTTAAATGTGCATAGTTTATATTTCTTATCCACTACAGCGTAGGAATGCACAATTTATCCCATAATTAGGTGTAATAATTAAGGTAATGGATGTAACTTATTTATCAGAAGCCAATAGATGAGTTAAGATATGTGGGTTATAGTAGAATGGCATACTAGAGGTGTCAACAGTAATTAAGTAGGAAGTGAAAGGGCCACAACATCATTAATAACAGTTGATGTTGAAGGGAAACTTCCAACTATTACTTCTTAGGCTTTGCGTTGTAAGCATCATTTTCTATGTTGTATAAAACGCATATGATATTATAAGAAATGTTCATTTGTATTGTAGTGTTGGCTTTATAGACTGACCGCTATATAGATGGGAAAACAGTATAAATAAGGAAATCTCATAAAGACATTTTACTAATGCAAAGTAAGGCTGAAAGTTTACAAAGTAAATTAGGAAATTTATTAGCTACTAAAAGTAAATAATGTTAAGTCCCAAAAGCATTAAAATTTTGGAATGATAGATTTTAGCAAGCGAAGGATGGAGAAAAGTTGTTGCGCAACCACAGGTCATTATCCGTATTAATTGCTAAAATAAAAAGAAAGAGTTTTTAAAAATTTAATATTAATTGCATAATAAGTTAGGAGTGAATCTCGATTGCGTTGGATATGGCTTGATTTGTTTTGAAAAATATTAATTTTTTGAAATTTTGTACAAAAATCTTTGATTTTTCTAATATAAAGTATTTTTGTAAAGTTTTGGAAAGTAAAGCTTTATTTTAAAAAATTCAACTATTTCGAAAATTAAATTGAAAACTATTTTGAACGAAAAGAAAAATTTCTGATTTTTGAAATGCCACATGCTCAGCATAGGAAAATTTGACGGGTTACTAAATATGAATTTTTTTCTTTAGTGTTATCCGACATTTTAACCTGGCTATATTGAACTGATTGCACAAGTCAGATTCGACTGCCAGCAAGGCCGATGACTCCAGAGTGATGACTGTGGGGCCTAAAAGTCAAGTACAGATGGTAACATGAAGTCAATGTTGAATGGACTTGATGGATATGCAAGGCAGAGTGTTCGAAATATGAAATATGGTTCAACACCTAGGAGGGATCGGCATAAATTGGCTTCAATAATAGGGATCAGCATGTTTTAGGGTGTGAGAGCATTCCTATCGAAAACAATTAATATCTCAAGATCCACAAGTCCAATGCATATGAAATTTTATGAGCAAGACATGGGGATCCTAGGGAGCCTACCCTAGGGATCGAACCTCAAGGGGATGAAGTTGGAGGGATCGGTATACTTCCCTTGGAAGGGATCGGCAGAAAGCAGCATTCGAACCATATTAAAGAAAAGATCAAGCAATAACTAGAGCTCCACTGATCCAATTGGCATGAAATTTGGAGGCCAAGCATGTTCTAGCATGAGGAAGCCACCATAGGGATCGCAACCTAAAATTCAACCAAAGAAGGGATTGGTACCGATCCCTCTTCTTTAGGAATTGGGTCATCGACCCCTCTTGTGGGTCCATATGGTTTTGATGGTCATTCTATCGAGTTTTTAGAGAGATATTTGACCATCTTCATCTATAAATACCGACTTGTTTGTTCATTTTCGGGACTTTATGCTGCTGGTTGCTTTATATTCTTTTGTAACTAAGGATTTTCATCTGATCCCTATTGTACTCGGATTATAAGGTGATTAATAAAGCAATCTATTCAAAGTGGATGTAGGCAAACAACGCCGAACCACTATAAATCATTGTGTGCATGTTATTCTTTCAATTTACCGTTGTTTATTTGTTATTATCCACTGTTTCCATTTTATTCTTCATTTATTTCTCTTCAAAAAGCTTCTATTGGATGTTTGTGCCAATTTTTGGTGCAAACATTTTGCTGCTTTCATTGAGAACATTGATTCTCAACTTATTAGGATCCCTTTGTTGCTACTGGATTGCATAAATCCCCCGAAGGATCCATAGTTATCTTTGGGAAGTTTGCTCATTCTACTCATATTTGCAGAAATCTAAGCAAAGCTACCAACAATGGTGAGGAACACTAGATCTACTTCTCAGAATGTGGAAGGAAACGAGAATGCTAGTATCTAGCAAGGAGGCCCGAGCAGTCAACCAATGGATGTGAGTGCTGAACCAATTAAAGTCCAGAATCCAACTGACTCTATTACAAGAGCTGAATTCCAAAATCTAATGAGAGAGCTAATGGATAACCATCGACAAATCAATTGATTCTTACCAATATCAACCTAATGAACCAACTCAGTCAGAAACAGCGAGGAAAAGCTAGGAGGGACCCTACCCCTTACTCGACATCGGAGAGTTCTAGTTCATCGGACAAGTAACACAGGCATAGGCATCGCAGAAAAAATGGATATTGCGCAGAAACTTCGGGGCGTCAACACACAGACATCATGGTCTGCTAGGACCAATCGGTGCCGATCCCTCCTCCAGAGGAGGGAACTTACCTATGCACACTGGGGTTTAAACTGGAGCTGTTGCGGCCGATTTGGATGGTGGAGTTTAGTTAAATGTTGACCAAATGCTTCCCCGGAATAACGATGAAGTGAATTTACAAGATATACATCGGGAAGATGTTGAACCAAGAAGGCGTGGAACGGCCTAAAGACATCGACCAGACCATTCACGTGAGGTGGAACATGACCACCGCTTGGCTCCAACTATCCAAACAGCGGACTTATCAGCTGACCGTCAAACAGTTAGTGAGAGAGAGTCAAGACTTGACCAATGATGACTGGGGAATCTCGAGAAGCCATACCCCGTTCACTGATAATATCATATATGCAGAGTATCCAAGGAGGTTCAACATGTTGTCGATGCCTGCTTACGAGGGAAAAACCGACCCGAGGTAGCACATCATAAGATATGAATGGCTGATGGACTCCGCACGAACAGATGATGCAACCAAGTGTAGATGTTTTCCCATAACTCTCTCCGGAATAGCAACGATGTGGTTTACAAGGTTACCCCCGCGGTCGATCTCTAGATTTGATGATTTGGCAACAAGGTTTGTAGAGCAGTTCAGAACGCACGCAACTCGCCCCAAGGATGTAATATCCCTATCTAGTGTGATCCAGGCTCCTGGAAAGTCATTGAAAGATTATTTGGAGATATTTCATACAACTGTCACAGAAATCAGTAAACCGAATGACCAAGCAATATTGATGGCCGTAACAAGATGGATTAATCCGGAGTCTGATTTTGGCGATTGGTTAGCTGGCAAGCCACCCGCAACGTTGGAGCGCTTCTATGCAAAGGCAGATCAGTATTTGAGAAAGGAGGAAACCATATGCTCTAGGAAGAAGAATGTTGCGGGACCAAGTGGAGATGGAGTACAGAGTAATATTGCAGTGAAGCAGTCTGACTAGTTCTGTAAAGGTTCAAGTGAATGTCCAGAACAAACCAAATCAGCAGAAGAAAGGTGGAGATAGGGGCCGAGAACGAAAGAGGGATCATGGGAGAGGAAAGCCTAGGATTTGATGTACGATACTTACACGTCCCTAAATAAATCTTTAGAGAATATCTATATGTCTACTTGCAATACCATGCAGCACAGAAAGCCGCCTTCGAAAGAATCAACGGGGAAGCAGAAACAAACCAGAAAATATTGTTGGTTCCACAAATGCTACGGACATAGCATGAATGAATGCAGGTATCTCCAGCATATTATCGAAAAGCTGATTTGAGAAAGAAAGTTACAGCAGTTTGTAAAAACTCCACAGGATGGCGAGCAGGCACTATAAGAAAAAACCCATTTTACAACATGAATTTTGCAACAGTTGTTAAGATCGTTGTAGGTAAATATGTTATTTACAACATTGGTTATAAAAACGTTGTAAATAACTTCACGTGACAACAAATTTCCTAAAAACGTTGCAGTAAAAATATTTCTACAACATCTAAAACCATAGTTGTGAATAATAGTCTTCAACTACATTTATCCTATATTGTGATAATTTATAATGTTTAATGCATGTTGTCAAAATGTTAAAATTAGCCAATGTTTTTCGAATGTTGTCAAAATATTAAATTTCGATGACTTTCATTAAATTTTGTAAGATTGCACTAACTAACAACATGTTTAAATATTCTAAAGGTGAAGATATCTGGTAACATACGTATAATTTTTCATAAAATCAAAACTATAAAAATATATCAACTATGTAAACACTGATAGGTGTGGCTCGTACTATACTCGTGATGAAATGCATGGGTTTAGTTGTTCTTAGTCGCATGTTAAGAAGATGGATATCTTTAATAATAGTTGTAATAGCTTTGGCGTCACACTTTTTTGGTATCAACGTGAACTACCAAAAATGCCCCTCTATATATTATCAAATCTTATTCATTTAAAAATAGGATCTAATGTTAAACTTCTTTTACGATTTCAAACGCCCCTAAAAGTAGGATCTAACAATTAAACATGCTTTACAAATTCAAAACACTTTTAAAAATAGGATCTAAAATTAAACTTCCTTTACAAATTCAAAATAATTCTTTACAAGTATACCAAATCTTAATATCACTTGGAAATATAAAAAAAATCATTTTTTGACTGATTCAAACATATACAATTTTTAAGGAAAACAATTCACGCGCGAAGCGCGTGCCATAACACTTATACATAAGTTTGGTAGAAAGTAACAGCAAGGATTTTTTTTTTACAATAGCTCAATCAATGAACATGCATGTGCCTTAGGGGTATTTTAGAATATTCGATCGTGACTTTGGTACGTAAGGGCTTCATTTAGTGGCCATGCTCCACGACACACAATAAAGCACGCGTATATGAAGACGTGAGGAGGCGTCTAAACTTCAAAATGGTATCATAACCGATGGTTTGAAGGACCAATATTGTAGTAACTCTTATTTCCAACACATTGTAATTAGGATAATTACTCGGGTTAATAAACTAACCAATGATAATTAACATTATTTAAAGATAATGACTTAATAGCAAAATTTTGAACATAAATGGATTAAGTCCCAAGATCTATTCTATTATATTTGCATTAGGATTATATCGCATGTGGCTAATAGAAATGACGGTTTAAAATTGGAATAATTCCACATTGCTAATAACTTCGAGAAGCGGTGTTTAAATATGAGTTGGTATATATGTAACATTGTAATTCCTTTTATTACAATATAAGTGTGTGCCAACTCATATGAGTGTGCCACATGTTGGATATAGGGAGCTTAGTCTCACAGTTGTTATATAACAAGTGGTATAAGAGCCGAAGTTTGCGAACTGGGCCATGAAGGCAAAACAATTCTCTCATAAAACTCCAAGGGGATATGGGTCTAAGGAGAGATTGTTAGGGTTGTTTCGCACCTGGCAAATAGGAACGACTATTTGAAATTGGAATAGTCCCACATAGTTAAATAACTTGGAGAAGTGGTGTATAAATATGAATTGGTACACACGTAACATTGGGGATTTCTTTTTGTTACAATAAGTGTGTACCAACTCATGTGCTTATGCCACGTGCTGGAGATGGGGATCTTGGTCCGCCCGTCATTGTATAACAAGAAAAAAAAACTCAAAGCTCTCTATGTGGACTTTGCGGTTTTCCATTGCCAGCTCCACCTTGATTAAGACAAATTTTCCTCTTCAACGTCACTTTACGAAGTTCTACATTTTCCATCATTTTCGAAGCAATTTGTATATGTTGTTGCTTCCCCGTTTTACGTGTAGAACCTCCCTATTACACTTTCCAACCCTTGCACCTCAACCTCAAGTTAGCTTCATCATCCTTTCATCATACATTTTCGACCTAACCGAACCTATGCCCTTAACATAAAGATCTCCACCATTAGCAGATTTCACCTTAGCGTCTTGCTTTTCATAACCAATAAACGCATCCTGTTGATTGCTCTTAACCCGCCTTTTGGCAATGCCGCGGACCGGCGGTTTTAACTAAATCGACTACTAGTTTGTCGAGACTGAAATACAACAGGTTTAAGTCGACTGGACGGATAGATGATGTAGTGCGCTTGGAAGATGGATATTGGATTGGATGCAGTGGATCTGCATAGGCTAGTGGGTCGATGTTGGAGTCTCGAAGGAGTCGGGATGTCGGAGTCTCGAGGGAGTCGGGATGTTGGAGTCTCGAGGGAGTCGGGATGTCGGAGTCTCAAGGGAGTCGGAATGTCGAAGTCTCGAGGGAGTCGGAATGTTAGAGTCTCGAGTGAGTCGGGATGTTGGGGTCTCAAGGGAGTCTCGAGGGAGTCGGAATGTTGGAATCTCGAGGGAGTCGGGATGTTGGAGTCTCGAGGGAGTCGGGATCTTGAATATGAATTTCAAACTGTCATTAAAAAATCAAAATGTAAAATTCAAGTTTTATAATTTAAAATTATAAAATTTAAAATTCAAATTGATTTTCAAATTTTGATATCAAATTCAAATCTTCAATTTTGAGTTTTTTTATTAAATTTCAAATTTGAATTTCAATGTTCAGACTTAAAAATATTTTCAAACTTTCTTCTGTTTTGTATTTAATTTAAATTAATAAAAAATTGCAACAATGAATATACTTTTGAAATTAAGCAACCAAGTCTTACATTTAATTCTTAAATTTCCTTAACCACGGTCAAAACTAAATAAACAAGTCAGCAATCCACGTAATCTTTCATTTCCTACTAAACAACACTATTATTGAATACTAATCGTTAGATGTTATCTAGCGGTATACATTAGAAGTCAGAACAAATTAACCCACGAGAGACAGCGACTGGTTCCTCATTTCCATTTTGCTTTCCTCTTCTTCTCCAGATTTTCTTATTCAAAACCCTAATCCAGCAACCGACTTTCTAATAATCTCATTTATTTCGATCCAATTAATTCTTCATCAAATTTTCTACGTCTCATCTCCATCAAGTGTTGGATACATGTGCGGCGTATAGATTTGGGTAGTTTTCAGATCTAACAATGGATAAATCGGTGGATTTTTTGGCTAAAGGAGCGAGGCGGCTCTGATTTTATTGGTAAATGAGCTGCCATGGAGTTGGATAGAGAAGAATGTTGATAATAATGTTACGAATCAGGTATAATACATGTTTTGAATTAGTTGGACAGAAAAAAGTTAGCCAATGCTGCATTGTCTGTTGAACTCATATGATTTTACCCAGAGCCATTTAGTAAATATACTTCTTCAATATATGATGCGATTTGTCTAGATATTTAATTTAGTATCATTAACCTTTTACCGATCAAGATGTGTCAGTATTTATCTGAGTAATTATGTCATCAATTGGCTTCTGATGAAACACGACGATATAATGAAATATGACTGTTAACATTGGACAAAAAAATAGGAACTTGACTACTATTGTACTTTGATGCATGAAAATTCGTTCTAAATTCTTGGATTTTATTTATCTACTTGGAAATTCCATAGACTTGTTACTGTTTACAAGAAAATTCAAGATTTATGAAGTAGTTTAATGAGAACAGTAGTTTTAGTCAAAAATAACTTCTAAGAAATAAGTATCACAGTGTAAAATTTGTTTAAACTAGGCATCCGTGACGATGTTACTTGTAAGTTGTTTTTGATGAGTGTGTTACTTATTCTGTTTTATTCAAATCTAAAGCGCTTTCTCTTTTCGAGTTGTTTCTTGACATAAAATGCTATGCATCCTATAATGTTATTTGATATTTCAATTTCACCAGACAAATTTTTGGTCATCTCTTAATTTTTATTTTGGTATTTTTGGCATAAACTTTCATTTGAGAAAAAAAATACGAAACTCGGATGATGTATGTTGTTTCATATAATTTTAACTGTTGGTGTACAATTCATAGTAAGTATATCGTATTTTCATGCATGACTAGCAACGTTGTGAGCTATGAATTTTTCGCCAATGTGAAGAGTGCTATTAAACTGTACTTCGAACCACTAGAAATGAATCACATGCCTTCTATATATGCTTTAAAATTAGAGATTTAACATGATGTCTATGACAAAGTAGCACAACCTCACCATCAGCACAAGCCTTTTACATATCTTCTCAGTAAGACTAAACACAGTATTCTCATAAGGGATCCTCTTTGCTGCAAGTATTCTTATGTATCCATTTGTCACATGTTTGCCTTAAACTTAACTGAAAGGCCCATCAATTGTCTATGATCTCAAAATTATACGATTGATTGCTAGAATTACTTCATTGCATCGATTAGAATACGATGCAGCAAGAGAAGCAAATGCTAGAATATAATAATTGAAGCATGTTTGGCTTTGCCAACACCAAGTTCCTTAAAAAAATTACAAAAAAAATACAGCTGAAAATTTTTAGCCCAAGTTAATGACTGTACATAACTTTGCATATGATATATGACAAATCTAATTATAATACCAATTGAAAGTTTGATTGTTATTTATTCATCAACATGTATTTGTGAATAACGAATATATTTTATACCTCCACAGGACCAACATTTGGCTGTGAATACGTGCAATTATAAGGAATAATAACACATTGGATCATCAAAAAAAAAGAGTACCGAGAAGTGTGAAGATCTATGCTTATGTATTGAGATAAAGCAAGTTGGCTGCCAAAGCACGTCTGACGCTATTGATATCAAAAGTCAAGTCTATACAAGGCTAACTAGTACAATCATGGAGTACAATGGTTTTGTTACAGGTATGGTCACTTATATCTTCATCATTAAGCATTTTTGCAACCTTAATAATCAAAACTTCGATCACAAAGTTTTAAAATATTTTTTTTTAATTATCCTTATTTTACACACTTTTGATTTTATTAAAGCAAGTGAACTAATAACTAATTATGCACACATTATAATATATAAGCACATAGTTTATATGATTGAAGGTCAAAATATGCTATATTTTTTCCTTTCAATGTTTACTTTTTCATGTTATCGTTTTCATTGCCTATGATGAGTTGAATTGTGGAAGCAAATTAAAATAAACACTCTCTTTTTGCATGATCAAACGGTAGGAAATTAGAGCACTGGTACTGATTAGTAGTCTGAATTTAGGTGCTTTGTTGTAAAAAATTATGTCCCATAGTGAACTACCTACATGAACAACACCAACTTGCCAACTTATTCACAGCTCCATCTCTTTTCTTTTCTTAGTGAGCTAGACGTGAAAAAGATTGGGCTGAAAAGTTCATGTAATTTTAATTGACCTGCATACATATTGGCATTTTTAAAATTGGTTGGTAATAAAATATTTTAACATAATATAAATATTAAAAGGCTTTGAAATCAACTATAAGTCAGCCTAGGTTGATCCAGAGCTAGCTAAGCGATTAAATCCCCTAGAATAGGTTCTTACCCTCTTAGGTTAAGTGGAAGATCTTGCTTAGTGCCTAAGTGCTGCAGCCTAGGCCGATTCTTACAACCTTGGTTTATATTACTTAAAATTTTCTAACCAAGTACTAATGAACCCTTCGAGAAAATTAACATGATTAAGTTGAATATTGTAAGAAATGGAGTTTAAGCTGTCAGTGACAAAATCCTCATGTTGTATGAACAACATCCAGGTTATGCACAACTATGTTAAGAATATGTTACCTTTGTTTATTTCCCGAACAACAATGATATTACATTTATTTCTTTCTCCAAACTTTCTGTGTTCAGAATGAAAAAGGATGAGAGAACATCATCTATGACTGATTATACACTTTATAATTAAGCTCATGATTGTTATCCATTTCAATTACGAATAAATTGATATCCTTTATTCTAGGTTGTAACTACTTTATGCAGAGCTTAGCATTAGGACCGTTAAAACGAAGAACATCGGCTTCATTTTAGGAGACACTGATCTCGACTAGGTATCTGTGCAGTTAAACATGAACTTGCATACAAATGATTCAGTTATTTTCGATAAGTTTGTTGAATTCACTACTTATGCCTTTTAATTGATAAAAAAATTGAAAACAATAAATGATTACATATGTGGATATACAAGCTACTTTATTTTATATTGTTTTATTTTTTTAAAGCATTCAACAATCACAAAGGGCAGACAGTTTAGTAATATGCCTATGGCATATAAATTCCCAAGCCGTCTCAATTGGCATATGTTGAAAACATCAATAAACAACTATGATAAGCATATGTTACCTTTTTTTATTTTCTCGAGCTGCAATTGGTATGAATTAGAATCGTACCTTCATGCTTTCTGTATGTAAAGGAATATAAAGAACTAAAGTAAAATAATTTTATCTGAACCAATTGAACCGTTTGCACTAACACTAATTTTTTTGTACTTTTGTGACATTAGCTTTCGAAATCTGGGAAAGAAAAGATGTTTATATTCCATGTATTTAAATGTCAAAGAAAAATATTATAACCAATCCACAAGTTGGTTCTACACGTCTAAGCAGTTATATCTATGCTCTCCTTTTCCGAAAGTAAAAAATGAAAATTCTCGTAACTCATGTTTTAATCATGATCATCGTGTGTGTAACATGGGTTCAATCTAGCTTATTTTTGATGAAAATTCTTGTAAATAATGCTTTAATCATGATTATCGTGTGTTATATGGGTTTGAGCTAGCTTATTTTTATACTCAATTTTCAAAATTCATAAGTTCACTTTATTTCATTAATATTTCTATGTAGGTAGTTGGAAAAGCAAGATGCAATGATGTTGCAAACATTAAAGCGAAAAATATGTATTTTTACTATTTTTTAATAAATTATGTTCATCGGTCTAGTAGTTTATAGTTTCTATTTGATTGTAGTTTCTGTTTTATTAGCTTTTACTCTTTTAAATGTAAAATATTTGTATTGTCTTTTTCGCTTTTGATTAGTTTAATTGCATATTACATCAATTAGCAATTGATTTCCATCATTGTATTGTCATATTGATAACATATCAAACACTCATATTTCTGCTCCCTTTTTCTTGCTCCAACTTCCCCCTCTATTAATTTTAGATTAAATTTAGAGCAGCTTCGCCTCGATTGGTGGTGCAACACAAAAGTGGCTTCTCTGGTAGAAAATTAGTTACAAGAAAAAGCTTTCAGTCAGCATCACATCTCATGATTTCTTGTGCTATCAAACCAGTTACTATAGAAAAGCTTGGTGAAATCGTGGAGAAGCACCTGCGCATGATAGTCACTAGGGAGTCAAAATTCTTCGATTTGGGGAGTGATTCACTTGATATGGTATTATTTAGTTTCTCTAACTTCATATTTTTTTCATCCATTACAGCACTTTTTTCGTAAAATTGCAGTGCTATGTCACTTGACACCTAATTGCAAAGTGAAGCTATGTACGTCATGGTTGAAAAAAAAAGTTTTGTTTTAGATATTTTAAAATGACCGCACGAATAATTATTTTCTTAATTTTGTTGAATTGTTCATCTGGTGTCTTAAGTCTTAACCCTTCACTTACCTTTGATGGTAAGGTATCGAACTTCTAGTTATAAAGACGTGATTGTGTAGCTTCATTGTATAAGTTCATTCGTGAGCATTTTTGTATTTTTGCGACCTCGGTTGATAGATAATGTCTTTATGCTTTACTACTGTTGCAATCTATTGCAGCCTTACTATTTCCTAGCAATAAAAATGTACAGTTTTATTATGTTAGTCATCTTTCTTATAACATGTCATACAGCTAATTTATGTATGTTTGTGTAGGTTGAAATTGTGGTGGGCCCGGAGGAAGCATTTGGCATCATCGCGGAAGAAGATAATGTTTGATGTAATGGTTTATTACCATGTTCATGCAATAATGACATATTTTTATGAAGTAAAATTATTATTGTTGATAATTTTTGTAACAATAGCGAATATATGTATATGTGATAATTTATAGTTCACTGCTTTACTTTTGTTCTTTGTAATACATTGATGATGTTATATTGACAACATATGTAAGTGTTGATGAAAATGCAGTTTATGCCTTTTGTAAGATAATTTCTAAATTATATTTACAATATTTGCAAATCATTATCATGTTAACATACACAAAATGTTGTAAATAATAATATTAATAATGTTTTGCAAACATTGTTAAGTTGAAGGTTACAATGTTTTAAAAATGTAATACAAAGGCAATCAACAACTTTAAAACGTTGTCTAACTATTATATATAATATTTACTTGACGTTGTAAATATTGGTATAACAACTAAAAAGAAATGTAGTCAAATCCATGTATTGCAACACTTAAAGTATATTATATTGACCTTAGTTGCTATTTTACAAATTTCCACGATATTCATAAAGTATGGTAGAAAATACTTTTACAACATTTTTAACAACTTTTTCACAAATATTGTAAAAAAAATCAACCTTTTTACAACTATGGATATGACAACGTAATTGAAAAAGTTGTTAAAGTATTTTAACAATGATATTTATTAGTTGTTATATGTGATTTTTCTTGTAGTGAGGGGACATCCGACCCCAACCAAGGATAAGCACCGCACAGGGCTGAGGAGCCTGCATGGACCGGTGGAAGATTGGTGATCAATATAATAGTTGGAGTACCGCATCCGGCTGATAAGAGTTGGTATGAGATGTAGCGCTACGCTAGCGCGATTAAGCATGTGGATTTTGAATATTGTTTAAATATAGAAGATGATGAAAATTCGATAGGGATCGTGCTATATGGAATTATACTAATGCGGAAATAAACTCAGATAATATAGTAAAATAAAACGAGCACACCAGGAATTTTTATACTGGTTCGAACTTCCCGTTCTACGTCCAGTCCCAGACTCCTTCTGGAATTTCACTAACAACAATCCTCACTTAACCCGGAGGAATTTGTTTACAACAACCCTTGAACAGCCGAACAAGGGACCTGAGCAGCAGAACAGGATTTTGCCTCAACAACCGAAGAGGACTTTAATTGCCTGAACAGCAGAACAGGACTTCAACTTATACAGAAGGTATTTGACACAGTGTGTTCTCAATAACACGAATTTGTCTCTTAATAGTACAATCTTCCTATAATCTTCTCCTTCTATGATATATATATATATATAGTGTAATGTGCTTTGAGAATAGTGGAAGATAGAGTGACCAACGATCGGAGAATGTAATCAGTTTGAGTGCAGTTTGAAAATATAGAATAGATAAGAATTCAAGAATATTAAAATTAGATTCGGTGAAACGTTTGTTGAATTCTGTAATCTATTTATAGTGAATAAGGAGTTGCAACTATAGATGAAAAGTTATATTGAAAAGAGCAATTGCAACCATTGATTTTGAAAGAGTTTCTCTTTGGTGAAGAGAAGTGTCTTTTCAAAAAAAAGCAGTTGTAGAAATTCAGCCGTCTGAAAATAAATTTTAGACTTCTGAAATTTAAAGCGTGTAAACCAAAAAGGAAATAGGCTATTTTTGCCTAGATTCAGACGTTTGAAATAACAGAAATAGACGTCTGAATATTGTTAAAAAATTGAATTTTAACTTCAGATTCAGACGTCTGAATAGGTGATTTCGGATGTCTGAATTGAGCCTGAAAATGAGTTTTATTCTTTGGCACTGGTGTGTATTTATATATATCTAAAGGAGAGATTTTCACAATATTTTAATTCTAAACAATGACCCAAAACAACATATATGCAGCATGAAGATTATATGAATCCAGTATTGTAGATATTCCTGCAAAAAATATGTTAGTGAATAGTATATAGTTGTTATTGTCAAAATACATAGTAGACATCGTAACGGAGGTCTTAACAGTCTCCCCCTTTTTGACGATGACAACTATATACTAAACTCCCCCCTGTCAAAAAAGCATAAATACTATCTTCTCCCCCTTTCTCATTGCAAAAAGATAATCAATAATTTTCATAAGATAGATTAAGGTAGACATTAATTAAAAGATTACAAGATAATAAGGAGTTCAAAACAAATAACAAACAGTATACAAGTGCAGAGAAAAAAACATCAGAATCTAGGACTTGATTCACTTCCAACTTCATCATCATCATCATTACCACTAATTCTATTTTCTGAACTTGATGACCATTGAAAAGGAGTGGGGTTGAAAACTTCGGTAGATGAGGAGGTTGAACAACCAATACGTTCCCAAATTTTGTTAAGAAAGCCTCGAATCGAATTAAAACGTTTTTCAGATTTCCGTTAAATTTTATCATTCGGTTTTGAAGCTTTGCTTGATTTTGGGAAAGTGTTACTAAGGCATTACCTGAGCTAGAGTCAGGAGAAAGAATCACAATATCATTATCGTCTTCTTCTTCCGATGGAGGAATAGATGGTTGAGTATGAGAATCATGACGACGAGGTTGTGGCCGGTTTTGATCACGGTTGGCAACCCATTCTAGAAAAGAGATATATGCCAAACTTTCCGGGCGTTTTGGCAATCCCATAAGACCTAAGGTTTTAGACCCAAGTTCTTTGATTGAAGAAAATTCGGACTCGGGAAATGGAATGTTGAAATTTTGAAGTATTTTCATAATGTAAGCACCATAGTGGAAAGTCTTATATCGTCTCTGATGATTGACATCCATGAATTCTTCCAAAATTACTTGAGCCCAATTTATAGGTTGACCGGAGTACATAGCATATAGAGCTTGAAAATTTCTTTTATTAACAATCTCATAACTTCCTGTCCTTGGAATAATAGAACGAATTAATACCCTATGAAGAATGCGAGCTTGAGGACGAAGTTGAATAGAAGTGAGTCGATTAATATCATCATTCAAGAATTGATGTGAAACTTCATCTCTATTATTCAAATCTAAAGACACATCAATCTCATCTAAATCAATCTCGGTTGATGGACAACGTAGAATTTCACCAAGCCTTGAAATTGGTAGATATATTTTAACTCCACAAACCAAAGTCCAAATACAATCATTGCGATTGTGAGGAGTATGATGGTCAAGATTCATGTTTGCAAAAAATAATTTTACTAAAAGATGATTAATTTTGATATTGTTGGCATCAAAAGAAACTAGAGACTCTAACCCAATAGCTCTTACAAATTGATGAATACGATAAGCGCTGAATTCCTCGAATTTGATGAAGGCTCCAGGGAAAAAATTAGATCTACTCATTTGAGCAAATCGTTGCCTAGCTTGGTCATTCCATAGCCACTGATCAATGTTTGGTGTAGATGAAGAAGATGATGGTCTCGATCTTTTTGATTTTGGTGCCATTTGTGTTGTTTGAGAGGAAGGAGTAAAAAAAATGGAGAAGGAATAATTGAAAGGAGAAGATGAAGTAAGAACATAAAGCAAAGGATGGGTTGAATAAAGGGGTTGGTGTCTTGAAATTCGTGTAACATTAATTTGAAATTTGAAAAGATTTCCAGATTTCAGACGTCTGAAACAAAATTTTAGACGTCTGAATATAAGAAAATTGAAACAGAAAGAAAACAGTGTAAATTTGCCTATTTTAAGACGTCTGAATACATAGTTTCAGACGTCTGAAACTGGGGAAAAGGATATTCTTCTATAACATTCAGACGTCTGAAATAAAGAGTTCAGACGTCTGAAATTTGAATTTTTACAAGAATAGAGATACAAATAATATAACAAAAAGAATCTACAAGAAATTATTTATCCGAGTCACTTGGAGTTTTACATTCTTCTGGTTCGATCTTGGTTATCTCCGTGTATGGTCGCAAGGGAGACCAATATGGTTGACGTTCCCAAGAGTTTTGTGGAACCGAAGGAGTTTGTGGACTCGGCTCCCTTGAATTCCATTGAGACGAAGTTATTTGATGAGATGTTGAGGGTTGAACTACATCTTTCTTTGGAGATGTACCATAGAATTTCAAAGCCACTTGTTCAATAAAACTAAGTCGTTTGGAATTAACTTTTTGTTCGTAATACATCTCTCGTTGCAAATCCAACTGTTCTCTTTGGTAATGATGAATCTCTGATATTTTCTCTTTGGTTGATGGAGAGCCAAAGAAAAGAAACCGTCGAGATTTCTTCTTTTCAGGAGTATAATTAGAACGTTCACGAGAAGGACAAGGTCTATTTTTCTCATGAGGTGTTGGAGTTACCAAAATTTCAAGAGAAGATGTAGAATAAGATGATGGAGAATTGTCAAAGTCAGAAGCCATGGAGAGAAGTAATATGATCAAGTTGAATTCCATTGTAGAGAGAATTTTCTATTAGAAAACAGAAAATAGAAATTTCTTTGATGAATAAGAAGACTAGGATTGAACGATTTAAAATAAGATAGAGAGATTATATATAGTATTTAAAGGAATGGCTGAAACTCTTTAGTTAGTATTATCCATCTGTTAAAAAATAAAACAAAAGGTAAAATAGCAAAAGGATATTAGCCAAACATTTTTAAATAGTATAAAAATTTATCAGAGAATTAAAAAATCATAAATTTTGAAGAGAAACAATACCAAGTTCTCGCCTCAGTTTTACAAAAATATTTTCTAAAAGAGGTTTTGTAAAAATATCAGCCAACTGATTTTCAGAAGAAACAAAATCTAAAATAATTGTTCCTTTTTCAACATTGTCACGAAGAAAATGATGACGAATGTCAATATGTTTTGTTCGTGAATGATTAATAGGATTTTTAGACAAGTTAATAGCACTAGAGTTGTCACAATATATAGTTGAATTTGATAAATTTATATTGAAATCTTTAAGTGTTTGTTGCATATAGATTACTTGAGTACAAGCCAAAGCAGCAGAAATGTATTCTGCTTCACATGTAGAAAGAGAAACACAATTTTGTTTCTTACTAAACCAAGATACAAGTGATTTTCCAATAAAATGGCACGTACCACTTGTACTTTTTCGGTCTGTTCGAGAACCACCGAAGTCAGCATCACTATATGAAACTAATTCGAATGGACATTCTTTAGGATAGAATAGACCAAAATCCTTTGTGTTTGTTAGATAACGTAATATACGTTTTACTGCTCTTAAATGTGATTCTTTTGGATTGGCTTGGAATCTAGCACACAAACAGACACTCATCATTATGTCAGGACGACTTGCAGTTAAATATAGTAATGATCCAATCATACTTCGGTATTGTTTCTGATCGACACTTTTGCCACTTTCATCTTTTTCAAGATGTGTTGTTGTACTTATTGGAGTTGGTTTGGCAGAAGTATTTTCCATTCTGAAACGTTTGATTAAATTATTACAATATTTTTCTTGATTAATAAATATGCCATTTGGAAGTTGTTTAATTTGTAACCCAAGAAAGTATGTTAACTCTCCCATGTGAGACATTTCAAATTCTTTGGTCATTATTTCAAAGAAATCCTGACACAACTTGTCATTAGTAGAACCAAAAATGATATCCTCAACATAAATTTGAACTATTAAAATATCCTTTTTCGAATGTTTTATAAAAAGTGTTTGATCAAATTTTCCAATTTGAAATCCAGAAGAAATTAGATAAGTCTTTAATCTATCATACCAAGCACGCGGTGCTTGTTTTAAACCATAAAGAGCTTTCTTAAGTTTATAAACATGATCAGGAAATTTCTCATGAATAAATAAGGGAGGTTGTTCAACATACACTTTTTCTTTTATATAACCATTCAAAAAGGCACTTTTAACATCCATTTGATAAAGTTTGAAATTGTGAAAACATGCATAGGCCATTAAGATTCGTATTGCTTCTAGTTTAGCAACTGGAGCAAACGTTTCTTCATAATCAATTCCTTCATCTTGATTGTATCCTTGTGCAACTAGTCTTGCTTTATTTCTAGTAATGTTACCTTGTTCATCTGCTTTGTTTTTATATACCCATTTTGTTCCAATAACAGTTTGATCACTTGGTCTAGGAACAAGTTCCCAAACTTCATTGCGTTCAAACTGATTTAGTTCCTCTTGCATAGCAACAATCCAATAATCATCTGTGGAAGCTTCTTTGGGATTCTTAGGTTCAATATTTGAGAGGAATGCTACATGGCCCATTTGATTTAGTTGACTTCTAGTTCGAATGTTTGAGTTAATTTCTCCAATAATATTTTGTACAGGATGATCCCGTAATATTTTTGGTGGAGATCTTAATTCAATATTTCTTTTATCAACATTGTTTTCATTGTTTTCAAGATTTGTAGTTTCTATATTTGTGATGTCATTTAGAAAATCTTCATCATCCTTTTTACTTGGTTTTTGTTGAAAATTTTCATTGAAAGAAACATGTAAAGTTTCTTCAACGGTTTTAGATCTTTTATTAAATACGCGATAAGCTTTGCTACGATCTGAATATCCTAGAAAGATTCCTTCGTCGGATTTCGCATCGAATTTTCCAAGCTGATCTTTTGTATTTAATATAAAACATTTTGAACCAAAAACTTTGAAATAAGAAATCTTTGGCTTTCTTCCAGTAAATAGTTCATAAGAAGTATTTTTCGTAAGAGGTCGAATAGAAACACGATTCAAAACATAACAAGCAGTTGCAACAGCTTCTGCCCAAAAATGTTTTGAAAGAGTGCTTCCATTTAACAAGGTTCGTGCACATTCTTATAAGGTTCTGTTTTTACGTTCTACAACTCCATTTTGTTGGGGAGTTCTAGGAAACGAAAAATTATGAAAAATTCCTTTCTTTTTACAAAAATGGTCAAAAACTTCATTTTCAAATTCTCCTCCATGATCACTTCTTATATTTTTTATTTTCAACCCTTTTAAATTTTGAATACGTTTGACAAAAACTTTAAAATGCTCAAATGTATCACTTTTGTTTTTCATAAAAATGGTCCAAGTATATCTAGAGAAGTCATCTACTATTACAAACACATATTTATTATGATTTAAGGATTGAACTTGGGTTGGCCCAAATAAATCCATGTGTAGTAATTCAAGGGGATGTAAAGTAGAAATAACTTTTTTAGATTTAAAAGATGATTTAGTTAATTTTCCTAATTGACATGCATCACAGATATGATTGACTTTAAAGTTCATTTCTGGTAATCCTCTGACTAAATCATTTTTAGAAAGTTTGTTAATAGTTTTGAAGTTGTTATGACAGAATCTTTTGTGCCATAACCAAGGATCATTTTCATTAGCTATTAAGCACATATCTGAATTGTGATTGATTTTCATATTCAGAACATAGATATTTCTGTCTCTATTTCCTTCAAAAATAAGATTTTGATCTTTATCAAATATGCTACACTTATTTTCAGAAAAAGAGATTTTGAAACCTTTGTCACATAACTGGCTGATACTTAAAAGATTATGTTTTAAATTTTTGACAAGTAAAACATTAGAAATAAGAGGTAAATTAGATGTACCGACATTGCTGACGTTGACTTTTCCAATGATATATCCTTTGGAATTGTCTCCAAAAGTGACAGAACCTCCGTCTGAGTAAGTGATGTTTGATAGCATATTTTTGTCTACAGTCATATGTTTTGAGCAACCGCTGTCAAGTATCCATTTTCCTCTCTTTTTAAGTGGGTCCTGTAAGAAAAACAAAAAATTGGTACCCACTTTGTAATAGGGTCCTAAGAGTTAGATCTTAGGAAACCAAACCCAAGTAGGTTTGGTATCCCCTTTAAAAATATAATTCTGATTTTTATGAACTGTTTCCAAAAAGGTATTTATATATTTATTCCTAATCAAACTATTGTTTGTTTTAGGAACCCATATTTTTATGGTTTTAGAATTGTTTTTACTTTTTTGAAAAATATTAGAAATATTTCTTATTTCCTTTTTAGGTGGAGATTTTGATTTCTTAGTGTATCCAAGTCCCTTTTTATTAAGAGTGAATTGAGAATTTTCAATAGTATTGGATAGATTTTCTCTACCTTTATTAAAATTAGAAATATTTCTAGTAAGACTATCTAATTTGCTTTTGAGGCAAGCATTATCTAATTCTATCATTTTGATCTTAGATTTTAGTTCATGATTTTCAGAGACAATAGAATCATTCTTTTCTTTTTGAGTTTCAATTTCTTGACTCAATAGAGTAAGTTGAGAGTTATCATTAGAGAAGGTATCTTGAAGCTTTCCAAGTTCTTCTTCTAATATTTTCTTTTCATCGTTTATCATATCTCTCTCAAATTCTGCTTTTCTCTGATTTTCTAGAGCCTTTTTATACTTCCTCTTGATACTTTTTAAGTTATCAAGAAGTTCTGAATTTATTTCAATCATATCATCAAAAGTAAGATCATTTACCTCATTCTCTGTAGCCATAAAACAAACATTTGCTTGTTCTTTCTCACTATCACTGTTGCTTTCTGAAGAAGAAGAGGAAGAATCCGAGTCATCCCATGTTACTGAAAAAGCTTTTCTTTTAGATTTGTCCTTACGATTCTTATTGTGATATGTCTTCTTTTGTTCGGGACAATCCTTTTGCATGTGACCTTTCTTGTGACAGTTGAAGCATTCTAGTATAGATGAAGATGGCTTATTTGAATTGTTGTTGAAGTTGCGTTTCCCGTTGTTTTGATTTCCTTTTCTATACTTCAAAAACTTTTTAAAGCTTTTAGCAATAAATGCTAAGTCTTCTTCATCTGAGTTGGATTCTTCTTTCTCTGCATGAAATGCCATATTCTTTTTATCTTGTGCTTGTACCTTTTTAGCCTGCAAATTCACTTCATAGGACATTAGATTTCCTATCAATTCTTCTGGTTTCATGGTAGAAAGATCATTAGCTTCTTCAATAGCTTAGACTTTTCTTTCCCATTTATCCGTTAGAGAGTTAAGAATTTTTGAAACAATATCAAAATCAGAATACTTTTCACCAAGTCCTAGTAATGAGTGATATATATCTTGAAATCTAGAATACATATCGTTTATCGATTCATCCTGCTTCATTCTAAAATTTTGAAATTGACTTTTGAGCATGGAAATTTTGCTTTGTTTAACTTTGTTAGTTCCTTCATGAGTAACTTTAAGTATTCTCCATATTTCATAAGCTGTTGTGCACATGCTCACACGATTAAACTCATTTCTATCTAAAGCACACAATAACATATTCATAGCTTTGGCATTAGCAGTAGCATCTAGTTTTT
Organism: Allium fistulosum; assembly: GCA_030737815.1. Taxonomy (NCBI): domain Eukaryota; kingdom Viridiplantae; phylum Streptophyta; class Magnoliopsida; order Asparagales; family Amaryllidaceae; genus Allium; species Allium fistulosum. The sequence continues at coordinate 9,854,621 of JASFAW010000015.1, forward strand.
GTGTGTTTGACCATATAGAATATTCAGTTGTAGGAATGTTATATTCAGTTTGAGTGATATTCCATGAGTCAAAACCACTTGCTTGCATATAAATACGCATTTGAGTAGCCCAATAGTTGTAATTCATACCGTTGAATAGTGGAGGTCGTGCAGTAGATTAACCTTCAGAAAAACTAGTGTTATCAGTGTTGGTGTTGTTTTCCATCTTAGCAAAGTATCAGATAACTTTGTAATGGTTATAAGAAACCTTGCTCTGATACCAAATGAAAATTCGATAGGGATCGTGCTATATGGAATTATACTAATGCGGAAATAAACTCAGATAATATAGTAAAATAAAACGAGCACACCAGGAATTTTTATACTGGTTCGAATTTCCCGTTCTACGTCCAGTCCCAGACTCCTTCTAGAATTTGACTAACAACAATCCTCACTTAACCCGAAGGAATAGGTTTACAACAACCCTTGAACAGCCGAACAAGGGACCTGAGCAGCAGAATAGGATTTTTCCTCAACAACCGAAGAGGACTTCACTTGCCTGAACAGCAGAATAGGACTTCAAGTTATACAGAAGGTATTTGACACAGTGTGTTCTCAATAACACGAATTTGTCTCTTAATAATACAATCTTCCTATAATCTTCTCCTTCTATGATATATATATATATATATATATAGTGTAATGTGCTTTGAGAATAGTGGAAGATAGAGTGATCAACGATCAGAGAATGTAATCAGTTTGAGTGCAGTTTGAAAATATAGAATAGATAAGAATTCAAGAATATTAAAATTAGATTCGGTGAAAAGTTTGTTGAATTCTGTAATCTATTTATAGTGAATAAGGAGTTGCAACTATAGATGAAAAGTTATATTGAAAAGAACAGTTGCAACCATTGATTTTGAAAGAGTTTCTCTTTGGTAAAGAGAAGTGTCTTTTCAAAAAAAAAGCAGTTGTAGAAATTCAGCCGTTTGAAAATAAATTTCAGACTTCTGAAATTTGAAGCGTGTAAACCAGAAAGGAAATAGGCTATTTTTGCCTAGATTCAGACGTCTGAAATAACAGAAACAGACGTCTGAATATTGTTAAAAAATTGAATTTTAACTTCAGATTCAGACGTTTGAATAGGTCATTTCAGACGTCTGAATTGAGCCTGAAAATGAGTTTTATTCTTTGGCACTGGTGTGTATTTATATATATCTAAGGAGAGATTTTCACAATATTTTAATTATAAACAATGACCCAAAACAACATATATGCAGCATGAAGATTATATGAATCCAGTATTGTAGATATTCCTGCAAAAAATATGTTAATGAATAGTATATAGTTGTTATTGTCAAAATACATAGTAGACATCGTAACGGAGGTCTTAACAAATGAAGCTCCGGTAAAACAACGACGTACAACTACAGATGATATTGTGTTTAGAAACATAGATGCAGACAAGGTGAAGGCTCCAATGATCGACCCAATGGTCATTTCAGCCATGATCGGCCCCGCTTTAGTGAGAAGGATATTGGTTGACTGTGGAAGTTCTGTAAGTATAATTTCCAAAAAAGCTTACGATCAGATGAGGATGGAAGCCAAGGACTTGAAACCGTCTAAAGCTTGCATTTATGGCTTTAATGGTGCTGCAACTGAAGCTGTTGGTTATGTTGAATTGCCTATAAAGTTGGGAGAAGGTGACCGTAGGAGAGTGCGGATTATGCCTTTTGTTGTTTTGGATGTTGACTCTCCATACAACGCTTTTCTGGGCCGACCAGCCCAAGATGAGTTCCAAGTAGCACTTGCCCCAAGGTTCTTAACTCTGAAGTTCCCGACAGATAATGGTGTCGGAGTTGTTTAGGGTGATCAGGCGACTGGACGTGCCTGTTATGTAGCTGAGTTAAGGGATGCTCAACGGAAGGAAAAAGGCAAGGGTATAGATAAGTTAGTCAACATCCAAGCCACTGAAGATTGACAACTACCGCCTAAGCCTTGGCTTGGACACCACAGTCGGCTCTATAGAGATATAAATCCAAGGGATGACGAGGAGGAGCCCAAAGAGACCAAGGTTGCACCAGCTGAGCTAATGATTGACATCACAGTCAGCCACGACGACCCATCACGGGTCCTAAAGATTGGATCGTAGCTCAGCCCCCCGATGATGAAAGAACTTGTTGGATTTCTCCGAACGAGTCTCGACTTGTTGGCTTGGACTCACCCTGACATGGGTGGGATCTCGCCTACCATTGCGAGCCATGGATTAAATATCAACCCGAGGCATGTCCTGGTAAAATAAAAAAGACGTGGCATGGATCTGGAGAGATCTGCCGCTCTTAAAGAGGAGATGGATAGACTCAAAGACAATGGGTTTATTCATGATGCCCTATACCCTAAGTAGATATCTAATCCTGTACTTATGAGAAAAACGAATGGGAAATGGCGAACATGCCTTGATTACTCGGATCTGAACAAGGCATGCCCAAAAGACAGCTTTCCCTTCCAAGGGTCGACCAACTGGTTGACTCGACCGTGGGACAGGAATTGCTATCTTTCATTGATGCGTACTCAGGATATAACCAAATCCTGATGCACATTCCCGATCAAGAGCACCGGCTTCATTACCGATGTTGGATTATATTTCTATATGGTGATGCCATTTGGACTAAAGCATGCAGGAGCAACCTACCAACGCCTAGTTAGCAAAATGTTTAAAGATCAGATTGGAAAAATGATGGAGGTATATGTAGATGATATTCTCGTGAAGTCAAGGCAGTCTAGAAACCACAATAGAGACTTGGCAGAAATGTTCGACATCCTCTGACATTATAAAATGAAGATTAATCCTCTGAAATGTTCCTTTGGCGTTGCATCAGGAAAGTTCTTAGGTTCCATTGTTAGTGCCCATAGAATTGAAGCTAATCCTGAGAAAATTCAAGCTATTTGCAATATCCAAGTGCCAAAGGCTATCAAACAGGTACAGAGACTGAATGGGAAGGTCGCTGCCCTAAGCCGATTCATTTCCAGAGATACTGATAAATGCATTCCTTTCTTGACCTGATTAGGAGAGGAAAAAGAAATTTCGAATGGACACAGGATTGTAAAGAAGCATTCCAAGTTTTGGTGAACCATTTAGAGAGACCTCCCATATTATGAAAGCTAGTGGATCATGAGGATTTATATATTTACTTAACCATGGTTGTACATGCTATAAGTGCCATATTGCTTCGTAAGGAGAATCAAATCCAGACACTGGTCTATTATGTTAGCTAGCGATTGACAGGAGCTGAAAGGAACTATCAGAAGATAGAGAAACTGGCATATTGTTTGTTGATTCCACCGTGAAAGCTCCGCCCTTACTTCCAGGCACACCCTATCAATGTTTACACCGACCAGCCGTTACGACGGGTCCTACAGTGACCCGAGACATCTAGAAGGTTACTCAAGTGGAATATCGAGCTTAGCAAATTCGACATCACATATCTTCCCCGAAGGGCTATCCAGGGTCAAGCACTGGAAGATTTATAGCAGATTTTACTACACAGGGTGATTACCTGGAGAGCAGTGAAAACCCTACCATACGGTGGAAGTTGTATATAAATGGAGCATCCAATGATCGTTATTCTGGAGCTGGAATTATGCTTGTAACTCCCGAAGATCAATCAATTTGCTATGCTTTAAAACTTAATTTCCCTGCAACAAAAAATGAAGCCGAGTATGAGGCTCTGATTTCTTGAGTTAAACTCGCCAGAGAACTGGGAACAAAGTCTCTTGAAATCTCTTGCGACTCACAATTGGTAGTATACCAAGTAAAGGGAGATTACCAAGCTAAAGGACAACAGCTTGCTCTATACCTTACTTAAGTCCAAGAGTTGTTAACTGACTTTGAGTACTACAACGTTACGCACATTCCCTAGGATCAAAACAGAGAGGCTAATTCATTGGCAAAGGTTCCTAGCACCAGGGATGCACAATAGATAGGCTTGGTTCCAGTCGAAGTATTAAATGCCCCGAGTATAAAACTGATGGAAATCGATTGGTTACTAGAGATGGAGCCTGAGAAGGAATCGTGGATGACTCTGATTAAAAACTATTTGCTATGGGGAGTTCTTCCTGAACAAAGGAATGAAAAGCGACAAGTCCTTCGTAAAGCTTCAACATATATCATATAGGAAGGAGTTATGTACAGAAAGGGTTTTTTCATTCCCCTTCTCCGGTGTATCACTCATGATGAAATAAAACGAGTCCTAAAGGAAGTTCATGAAGGGGAATGTGGCGATCACACTGGGGTGCAAACTCTAGGAAAGAAAATACTCCGTTACGGGTATTATTGGCCGACTGTAAATTAAGATGCTGCGGATTATGTAAGGCGGTGCGACAAATGTCAGATATATGCAAAATTCTCAAGAGCTTTTCCGACTTTACACAAATGGTCGGTCCATGGTCGTTTGCCATATGGGGCATAGATATTATCGGTTCTTTACCAATCTTTAAAGGTGGTGCGAAGTATGCCATCGTCGCAGTTGATTACTTCACCAAATGGGCCGAAGCGGAACCATTAGCTATGATCACAACGGAGAAAGTAATCAACTTCATTGTTCGGAACATCATCTGTCGTTTTGGTCTTCCTCAAACTGTTGTAATAGACAATGGGACTCAATTCGACAGTGCTTGGTTTAAATACTTCTGTCGTCGGCATCGTATTGAATAAAAATTTGCAGCAGTCGCTCACCCTCAAGCAAATGGGCAAGTTGAAGCTATGAAAAAAATCATAAAATCCATCCTAAAAAGCGTTTGGAAAAGGTTAGAGGCAAGTGGGTGGATGAACTCCTAACAGCACTGTGAGCTTATAGGACCACCCACAAGTCCATGAATAGCCATACTCCATTCGTCCTCGCTTATAGTTCCGAAGTTGTTATTCCTGTTGAGCTCGAAGTTCCTTCCCATCGAGTGACATACTACGATCCCAGAAAAAATAAGGATCTCCACTTGGAATATCTAGACTTCATAGATGAGAAGCGTGAGGAAGCTGATTTGAAGGCAGCTGCACACCGACACCGAGTCGCCCAATACAACAACACTAAAGTCCGACCTAGAACCTTTGAAATCAGTGATCTTGTCTTAAAACGGGTTTTTCTTGACCCATCGCATATGAATCCAACCTGGGAAGGACCATATGTCATTGAACAGAGGCATGGAGAGGGAACATTCAAGCTAGCAACTGTTGATGGCATCACACTCCCAAGGGAGTGGAATAGCGAGCATTTATGAGGCTATTTCACTTAGTTTATTTCTTTTTCATTTAGTTGTATTTACTTTCAGAATTTTTTTTAGCATTTGATTTTTTGGACATGTAATAAGAAAGTTTTGTCATTTCCTTCCGTTTGGAAAATAAAGTTTTGAACTTTCTTTATATATGTGTTTACTGTAGCATTACAAGTTAGTTTACGAACTGACTGATGTTGATATGTTAGAATTGGTTCTCAAAATTTGGAACTAACCAATTACACTAGTTCCCGATTGATCTAAACAAGATGAGCGTGGTCCAACCATTCATTTAATAACTCTTGTTCATAACCTAATGGACGGAATACATAACGAGGAATGGATGTGACTTGACCATCCGCTGACCGAATAAATCCCGCCGAGTGACGGGACTGAAATAAATCAAAAGCAACCGTGACACGATCCATTGCTCGCTAAATCAAACCCCGGACCTCGAGGATAAATTGATCAATTAAGACTAGTACGATCCTATTATTCTTTGAACTAACTCTAAGTCCTCGGAGTGTGAACTAGAGTATAAACATAAATCGGTTGTGAATCGACCACCCGCAAACTAACTCTAAGTCCCTAGAGTGCGAACTGGAGTATAAACATAAATTGGGTGTGAATCAACCACCGCTAACCAAATCTTATCCCCAGACAACTCGCTATTCTATGAACTCTGGTCTGAAACTGACAGAAGGAGTATAAACTCATTAGGGATGGAGCCCAACCATCCACCGTCTAACTCCACCAACCGAGACTGGGGGAAGGAGCATAATCACTCAAACCGTTGAATTCGATAGTGTAATGTTTGGGCTCGAGCCCCATGTTTGGTATGACTCAAGGCTACGACCGCATGGAGGCCTTGGAATAAAGTTGGTGGATTGTTATCCAAATTGACAAGCAACGAATTACAAGTACACTGAATGGAAAGTAATAGCTCAACTACTTAGATAACAATTCACATGAGGGTTCAACAGAAAACAAAAAACTTTTATTCACATAATAAGCTACAAAATTGTGATATGAGTTTATTCACAAAATGGGGGCCGTACACATACAACCACGGCCAACAAAAAGGAAAACAACTATACAAGCTATGTGCAAAAGAGCCAAAACGACGGCTATTTCTTTTGTCTTCTCTCCTTTCTGGATTTTTCATGAGTGGCTCCACCCAAGCGTCTGCCTATCCTTTTCCTCGATCCTTTACCGCCCTTGGCAAGAGAGCTTTCGAAGCTTGAAGGGAGTTCTCTGGGAATCGACCCACCGGGTGGAATGACTTGTAATGGGACGAGATTTGGATCGTCAATGTCCACGTCGGCAGGCTCAGCTTTAGCTTTTTTCTTCAGTGATTCCTCCTTCTCAATGCGCTCTTTTAAGCTGAGCTCATCAATATGCTCATTGGGGAAAGTGATTGTGCTATAGGATCGAGTAATATGGAATATAATAAATAACTAGTGCGGAATAAAAATAAAAGTAAATAGTAAAATGACACCTGAGATTTTTATACTGGTTCGAACTCCCGTTCTACGTCCAGTCCCAGACTCCTTCTGGAATTATAGCTAGCAACCCTCACTTAACATGGAGGAATAGGTATTACACTGCCTGAGCAACCGAACGGTACTTGACCGCCTGAGCAACAGAACAGGACATGACCGTCTGAGCAACCGAATAGGACTTTCTTACAGACTAGATTTAACTTGACTTTGTGTGTTCTGGATAACACGGATTTGTCACTTGTAGTACACCCTTCCAATATATTTTTCCTCAAGATTGATGTGTATAATTGTGTGTGTATGAAGATTAGGAAGATTAATATTGCTTGAAGAATATAGAAGTGAATTAGTAAGCAATGGTCGTATGAGAATTTGTGAATAATAAACTCAAGATTGCAAAGCACTGTAGATCAAGAGAGATTAGAAAATTAGGTGATTTGATCAATGATTCTTGAGTCTTTATATAGTGTATGAAGAGTTATGGCTTCTGGTAATAGGTATCTGTTAATAACTAAGAGATGCATCCATCCAGGAAGAAGATAACTCTTGATCAAAAGAAGTGTCTATTCAAAAAGTTGACAGTTGTAGTTTTCAGTCGACTGGACATGCTTGGTCAGTCGACTGAATTCAAAACGTGCACAAAAATTTGCACAAACTCGGTCGACTGACCTGGTGTGTTCAGTCGACTGGTCAGTGGTTTTAAAAACATTTTTATACAACCTCAGTCGACTGTTTACATTAGGTTAGTCGACTGATTGCTGTTATTTCTGTGCAATAAATCTATTTGTGTGCGTATATGAAATATATAAAACGAATGCAAGTTTTATATGAATTTGTGAGTGATGAACCTTGAGGAAAGATTTTAACAAAGCTCTAAACTAGATTCTATATATACTTATTGACTCTAGCTAAGATATATAAAAGACGAACCAATATTTTGAGTTGATAAGTCCTGATGTTGTCATAGGTGTAGATTCGTGAATTATTGTATCTTGTCAGCACTCAAAACCTATGGTCCAACAATTGGACCAGTAATTACAACATCAACCAACTCATCAGGCAATGATGGGTCCTTGGCTTTATCATCATCGAGTGCTCTGATAACTTGGGCATCGGGGTCCTAGAGTGTCGGTGGCCGCCGAAATTTGAGTAGATGTCGGTTATTGCTCCACGGTGGCATCATTTTTTTGAGTTTGGATGGGACCTGAAAGACCTGCAGATTCGTGGAAACAAGAAGATAAGCCCATGACTATTAGACATGAAGAGAGAAATCGATCGAAAAGTGGAGAAAAGAGCAGAATACCTGCATCCCATTGACTTTCAGTTGTCGCCGAGGTCACCCTCTCTAGAATAGGGGTCAGCACTTTAGATTGATAACCGGGTTTGTCCGTATCGTAGCTTAGATCATGTCCCGTTCGAAAGAAACTAATGCTCTGGTTGCTTGAAAAGAAGAGGGCCCCTTGGGATCAGACTCTAAAGACTCAGCGATATTTTTCCCTTTGTCGGAAGATGTTAGAATATCAAAGTATCGGAGTCTCGCAGCGGCAAGGTCAAGGGGTTCATTTCCATGAAGGATCTCCCGCACTAGTTTGTCTTCATCTAAATCGGCTTCGCTAAGGTCTCTCCTTTTCATTTCAACAATATACTCCCATGCCTCGACGAGGGACTCAAGTTAACCCTCACCAAGAAAGCTCAAGTCGCGATAGATAAGGACTTTAGCATTGTATTCTATGATCAGGTGATCAAACATGTTTGTAATTCCATTTCGATCGGATTCTTTGGTACCCTCCACTTGGGCCTCAAGCTGTTCTCTTATCTCATTACGGCCCGCTTCCTTCGCGTCTTATTTGAGGACTTCAATCTAAGCAAGTTGCTCATCAAGTTTAATCTTCAAAGTCCGGGTCTCAATAGCTTCTTCACAATATCTCTGCGATTCTTCCTAAGCTTCGATTTTTTCTTCCCTCTCCTTCTTGAAAAGCTCTTCGAGCTCCTCAACCTGGGGTACCAAAATATTTTTCTCCTTTTGTAGAGTATCTTTTCCTAGGTAAGTACACCACTGCGGTTGGGAGCAGGATCAGGCTCCTTTTTGTGGGCAGCCTCTAGATGACTCACCGCCTCAGATGTTTCCTTGGCACTTTTTTCTACCTCAGTCGGTTTTACCATCAAGTTCGAGATCTCAGTGTTTGGTGTTTGATTATATCTTTGTCGTGGATCGCCTCTAGCTTTAGGTGATCGATTTCATGTTGTCGCTTAATAGACACCTCAAAGATTTTTTCTGCCAAGTGCTGGAATGATTCATGTTGAACAAAAACATCATTAACGCATGCAAGAGAACTTGCCTAAACATTCACTAGGATTGTACGAATGAAGGGGAGGAACTTAAGCCCGTCGAAACAAATCTTTGAGAAAATGACCTTAAGTTCGGCTAATTTCTCTGCTGTGGAAGCTTCAGGAGCAGCGGTCGGAAAAGATGGATTGGAAGCAATGATTGGATGTTTACTCGACCTGCGGTCGTAGGACTGCTTGGAGCTGGATGAATTAGAATATTACTCAGGCGGTACGGCAGCTGGAGGACCATGGAAAGAGGTCTGATCGCTACTACGCACAGGAAGATTAGGTTGCACTTCCTGATGGGATGACCGAGAGTGGGATTTATGTTTTGAAGCGAGCGATGACTTCTTTCTCGGTCAACATCCCTCTCTCTACTCCTACCCGATTCTAAATCACGTTTGGATCGATATTGTGTCGAGGAGCCCCTCAAGCGATCAAAAGCTCAGGATTGAGACATCGAACCTACAAAAAACAAAATACCAGAGTATAAGTGACCATTGCACAAAAGATAGATGGAAATCATGTGGTGAAGTGCACGTGATTGTGAGTGTCCTAGTGTTTCCCTTAACGGACCAGTTGCTGCAGCCTTGCTTATGGGAGTTTTCTCTCCTTTGCCAATAGGAAGAATGTCGTCATCACTTCTAGTGGAAGAATTGAGCCCAACGGTGTTGATATTAGGGAAGTTCTAAGTCATGATGTTATCGGGGATTTGAAGATTTGAAAACCCTTTCATCGAACTTTCTAAATGTTGGGAAGATGACTCTTCATCGACAGAAGTTGATAATGAACTCCGAATCCTTAGCAGTTTTTCTCCTACGAAGCTTATATGCAAGTTTCATTCTTCTCTTAACTAGCGGGTGAGGTTGTGTGCCTTGTGATGGTCCGACCACAGGCGCCTTGCCTGGGTTTGCATCAGCGTCGTCGGGCTCATTGGTCCGAGCACCCCTAATTTTGCCTTCTTCGACGTCATCCTGAGTCCCCTCGACTAAGGGCACAACAGGGTTGTTGATTCCCCTTCTTGTTCTACAGTGTTTCTTGGTAATGCAGCTCTTCCAGGAAGCCCAATGCTATAGCCTTTTTGGAGTAGCCCAAATAAAGATAACAACTCGTCGGTTACGAGGAGTCTGATGTCCATGTCTTCGATAGGGGTAGCATGAATTGCGGAGATCACTCTTGTAAAAGTATTTCCCCCTGGACGTGGGCGAACACCTGTAGATATTCAGAATGTTAGTTGATCCAGAATATAACTCGGATTAGAGAATTTGAAAATAAAGCGAAGACAACACTTATGTCCTTCCAACCATCGCCTTGCAAAGCCAGGCGGACATCGAACGTAGAACCATTCGTGTTTGAAAATGGTAAGTTTGTTCCAAGCACCCATAAAGACTTAACAGTTAGGTAAAGGCTCGAGGAAAACATAGGAAGGACTTCCTGACCGTCATTTAAAGTTATAAATGAACCTTATGTCCTCAGGAGTTAGCAAGCGGAACAGAACGCTCATGAATAGTAAAAAGTTCCATGGAGAAAGATGTAGATGTTAGGGTGAATCTGGGTGGGAGCTATTCCAACATATCTTAACATTTACCGAATAAAAGAATTGAAAGGCGGCACGCATCCGACCCAGCACATGAATTTGTTATATGTTGTGTACCCTCTATGGCAAGTAAGCCTTGTCATTTATCAAAGGAGCCAGGACGTCTTCGAATGGAATTCCATGTCTAGAACATAGTCTGCGAAGGGCGGCCTCACCAATATTGGAGGCTTGAGAATCTGTCGGACAATCTAAAAGTATAGCGCCTTCTACAGCATCAGGCACAAGACTTACATCTTTCGCTGGGAGGATGGGAACATCAGAAAAAAGGTTGGTTGATGGGCCAGAAACTTCTGTTTGTTCAGTTTGATGACCAGGGGAAAGCCTGCCAGATATGGTTGTGGAACTCGACTCAGCTTCAGGATTGCTATGTTGCAAAGTTGGTCCAGTAAACATTGTAGCTAGGCACTCTAAACATCTAAAGTCCATGTCAACTATACTCAGTAGATAATCGAGATTAGAAAAGTTTACCTGTCCCCCGTGCTAAGTGCGAGCTAGTGTGGTGTATTGTGGTGTATTGTGGTGTATTACATAAATAAGCAGCTTAAAATAAGAAAGAAAAGTGAAATGACGAGGCTTTGGATTCCGACCAGAGTGATTGTCATCGCTGACCGCCTCAACTGGCGAAGAGATTGATCGGTTGTGTAAGCTTTAGGGTCAACTATCGGGCATATCAAAGGGTGAAATCCGTTATTCAAGTCCATATGTTGAGTTTTAGTTCATATTCTAAGTCCCAAAGATTTGATTGTTCAATCTCAAGTTCAATAGTGAATATGCAAGTCCTGTTGTTCATTGTTGTCGTATGTTCAAGTTCATTGAGATGGAAATGTTTTTGGTTGCTCAAAGCTTTCGAGTTTAATTCAAAATCCGAGAATTAGCCAAGTACATAAATGCCGACCCAAATCTGTCGATCCCTATCCCAAAGGAATGGTACTAATCCCTCTCTTCAAACAAATAATGCCGAATCCCTTTCCTTTAACAAAATGTGCCGATCCCTTCACATTATCCAACTCCATCGATCCCCTCTCCCACTTAGCCGATCCTACTGACCCCTCTACTTTGTTATTTGTAACCTCTCACTAAACTTCCACTACTGATCTCTCCTATTCAACCAAACGACTGAACCCTCATCCGCCCAACATACTATCCTTCAACTCACTCGATCGAACCCTTTGACATAAACTTCCTCCTTTCTCCTCCTTTTTTGCTCTGCCAAACCCCTCAATACCCAACATTTCATCTCCTCCAAACAACTCTGGCCATTGTTCCATCACTGCCTCGAACTCCATCCTAATCGCCGATGGCATGGAACCAATTATCTCATCATGAAATCAAGAGATAAGGACTAGAAAACTTACCTACGCATATATATGTGTTAGAGGAATTGGCGAATGACTCGGAGATGATTGAGATGGAAAGCAAGGGGAAGTCGATTTGTAAGACCAATTGAAACACAGGAAGATTTTGTTTTGAAGCTAAGTAAAGAAAGGAAGGAGGGTTCGGTTTCGACAGCGGAACGAGAGGATTTGGTAATGTGAAGGATGGTAGGAAAATAAAGCAAGTAAGGATGGAAAGGGGGAATGTTAGTTTATATATGGGGAACTAGGGGATCGGCTTATGTTTTCAACACGAAACTGGATAGAAGGGATCGGCATGAATGGTACTGATCCCTATGACCATGTCAATAAGAAAGAAGAAAGAGAGGAGGGATCGGCATGAAAGGTATTAACTTATGTATGGGATGAGGGTTCGGCCCAAGGTTCCTATTTGAAGCATGGGGAGAAGGGATCATCATGAAAGGTACCTATCCCTGCAAACGTAAAGAAAGAGGGAGGGATCGGCTAACATTATGCTGATCTCTGTAAACATAAGGAATGGAAAAGAGGGATCGACTAAGCATATGCCGATCCCTATAAACAATCAAAAAAATAAGGGATCGACTATGAGCATGTATGCAAACCAGCATGAGCATCGGTTAAAAGCACGTACATACAAAAGGAAATGAAAATTGGCGACGACCTGCGAACGTATGAACATGCCCGGGAGCCAACAACAAAGAACGTGTATGAACATGCACGTGCATGACCCAAAAGTTCAATTTTTGAAATCGATAGAAATTGAAATCAAACCTGAAGCCTTCAAGTTCGAGGCTGGACCAGATAACCAAATCTTATTAGTCTTATGGAACTGGACTTATATATATCAACTGATGGAGTATAACCCTGGATTTATACTATTGGAAATCGACCAAGCATCATGACGACCAATGAGAAATACAACACCTTGGAAAATAATTCGACAGATGGCCATCAACTATTCCGAAAACTGGATAGATTTCTTTTTGACGACTCTACCTTGCTTCGATTCAAAGTATGTCATGTACATCACAAGACGTACTTTGGGGGGCAAGTGTTATCCAGCATTTTAGCCCGACTATATTGAACTGATTGCACAAGTCGGATTCGACTGCCATCAAGCCCGATGACTCTAGAGTGATGATTGTGGGCCCTAGAAGTCAAGTATAGATGGTAACATGAAGTCAATGTTGAATGGACTTGATGGATATGCAAGGCTGAGTGTTCGAAATATGAAATATGGTTCGACACCTAGGAGGGATCGTCATAAATTGGCTTCAATAATAGGGATCAACATGTTTTAGGTGTGAGTGCATTCCTATAAAAAACAATTAATATCTCAATATCTACAAGTTCAATGCATATGAAATTTTGTGAGCAAGACATGGGGATCCTACAGAGCCTACCCTAGGGATCGCACCTCAAGAGGATAAAGTTGGAGGGATCGGTATACTTCCCTTGGAAGGGATTTGCAGAAAGCAGCATGCAAACCATATTAAAGAAAAGATCAAGCAATAACTCGAGCTCCATCGATCCAATTGGCATGAAATTTGAAGGCTAAGCATATTTTAGCATGAGGAAGCCACGATAGGGATCGCATGCCAAAATTCAACCAAAGAAGGGATCGGTACCAATCCCCCTTCTTTGGGAATTGGGCCATGCAACCCCACTTGTGGGCCTATATGGTTTTGAGGGTTTTTCTGCTGATTTTTCAGAGAGATATTTGGCCATCTTCATCTATAAATACCGGCTTGGTTGTTCATTTTCGGGACTTTATGCTGTTGGTTGCTTTATATTCTTTTGTAACTAAGAATTTTCATCTGATCCCTATTGTACTCATATTATAAAGTGATTAATAAAGCAATCTATTTAAAGTGGACGTATGCCAACAACGCCAAACCACTATAAATCGTTGTGTGCGTGTTATTCTTTCAATTTACTATTGTTTATTTGTTATTATCCACTGTTTCCACTTTATTCTTGATTTATTTCTCTTCAAAAGCTTATATTTGGTGTTTGTGCTAATTTTTGGCGCAGACATTTAGCATAAGTGATGGTTTGTAAAATATAGTTCATGATACGGGAAAAAGCTATTTTAGCTCTGGAATTTCTTTTTCAATACATTGTTAATAGAGGAATAAAACTTGCTTTGAAATATTTCTATTTTAAAATTTAAAAATAAATTTTCTTATGTGGATTGTACTTGAAAAAGTTGGAAAAGAATCGAGGGCATAAGAGAAGGTTCCAAGGTATAGTGGAATGGGTACACAAGGGAATGATGGAAATATGGAATTCTCCATCTAAATTCTTTTCTAGCATAAGAGTATAGATTTTGGAAAAATTGGATTTTCAAAATTTTGGATGTTAGAAAATTGTGTGTTAGGTATTGAATGGTAGGGATTGGATACAAAATTTGATTTAACCATACTTCTATTCATAGAGTATGGGATAATTTGCGTGTAAAGACAAAGATTTTGATTTTCAAAACTTGCATACATATAGAACAACCGGTATATATAGGTTGTTTGCACAATATTTTCATTTTTTTAAAAGAATGTATTCATATAGAATGTGCCAATTTATTACTATTCTGCATACATATTATATGTGTTGTGATACACCATGTACTCATACACGATTGGCTGCAAAATTAGATGCACACTAATTGGTTGGGTAGCTTGGAATGGTTGTGTGCTATATTTTATAATTCAGTCCTTGAGGAATTTCGAATGTAACACCCCATAAATTGAATGATAATTAATAAATAATTATTAAATCCCAAAAATATAATTTTTAAAAATGTTAGAATTTGGCTACGAAACTTACACTGTTGTGTTCGTGGCGATTTTCTATCAATTTTCACATATAATGTAATCGGAGTTCAGATAAAAAAGTTATTAACATTTGAAGATTTCAGATCGTAAATAATTATATGTGTTAAGGAAATAAATCTTATTAATTAACGTTAAACGAATATTTAATGTCTTAGAAACGTTAACGTAATCGGATTAGAATAAATTAATTTAATTTGTAAACAAAGTGAACGAGAATCAACAATTAACATATACAGCGACTGGTCGACCCTCTCATTAGGACCGGTCGACCAGTGTGGGTATAGTGGTCGACCGGAGGTAAGCTGATGGCATGTATTGAACATAGGTTGAGCTACCCGGATTTAATGTAATCTAATCCAATGACAAGGATTGATTCAGACCCATTTAAATACAGGCCCAACCCCTCGCTTTTCTTCTCATATTTTCTACAGCAACGATGAAGCATGATATTTTTTTTCTCCATAAAAATCTTGAAATCGTATAAACTATAATTATATATATACATATATATAAGTGGAGAATTGTATAAAATAGTATAGAAGAAGAATAGGATCGATTTGAATCACCAAAGCCAAAGGTAAATCGTAAATCTAAATTCAAATCTATATTTAATTCAAATCTCTTCTCGGATCTATAATTTCGATAAATATGTTTATCCTTTTTTATACGTTTTGGTGGAAATGAAGGGAGTCAATCAGGAATAACTGACTTAGATCTGGAGATTTGAAAGCTTAGAGGTAACTAGGAAATTATATATTTTTATATAATATTGGATTTATATCATTGTGAATGTGTTCCTTGTATGCCTGATTGTAAATTTTTGAGTTGTAGGCTCAAATATGTATATGTAATAAATCGATAACCATGCTTACATATTCTGTGAATTGTTAAACCTGATTAAATATCGTATACCTAAATTTGGAAGGTAAAGGTGAAAGTAGTCCCTAAAAGTTATGAATAATTCAGTAATGAGATTCTATGTAAATTCCAGGTTTGTTATTTGAATGTTATATGTTATTAAACTTGAATTGAAGATTTTTATGAATTGGATTGGAATTTAAGTAATATTTTAGTTGATTGGAACGTAGTATGTTGCAATGTGAATTTTTGTAAATTATCTAACTCTAAATTGTGTATGAAGGTGTATTGTTGAAATAACAAGGAATATGACCAAAAGAAAGAGATGCAAAATAGGGATGTTACCGTATTTTTACCGTCTATTTCGATAATAACAAAAAAGATGATTCCTTGCAATTCCAACATAACACAAACCCTCTTTTAGGAAATTTATGGAAAATTACGGTGTTAACATTACCTTTGGGAAGATGTAGTTCTAACGCATTAAAATATAGAAATCCTTAAAGGTAAAACCAAAATATTATAAATAGAAATAACAAAAATAATCCCATTGTTAAGTTAATATATTGGTTTAAAAGCAAGTTATCAAATAAACAATAAGCGATGGAAGTAGTAACAAGACAACAGAATAAGAAATTGGGAAGTTATAACAATCAAAGAAGTATAGCTATTAGTTAAAAAGGAACAGTAGGACATATCTAATTATACTAATTGGAAGTTAAGCGATAAGAAGTACGTAATCTATTAAATTAGAAATAAGCAGTAAATGACATTTAATGGTATTAAAGAAGCAAGAAGTAAGTTCATGTAAAAGTGTCTGAATACCAACAATTGAACTTAGGAGGCATGGTAATTAAACAGCTAAAACTATATGGCCTCAAGTATATGTTTATGACAGGTGTGAATTATTAGATCTGGCTAATATTTAAGTAAATTATGAATGACTTAGTCATTAGTATGAGTTGGAATGCGAGGTCAGTAATGTTGCTCAACAGAAGTCTGCCCCTTCCCCCGAAATGGGCTACCGGCAGTTGTGTATACATTGTACTGATGTGGAACATCTCCAACTATAGGACCCATGGTAATATACGTTCATGTATATGTGAAGGGGTATACCAAGTTGGGTTCGCCTCGGTTTGAAGTCTTTAACGGCCAAGTTAGGTCTACTTCAATCATTATAGGGGGTACTAAATAACAAGTGGGCATTTCCTTGATTGCATAGAAAATCTAAATGGGATGATGAGCATAGGCTTGGTGCTATATCAGTAAGTTGGTACCATATATATGAGGAGTAGGGCTATACACATAGGTCGAGATCGTCATCGGTCTGGAGCCGTCATTCGAAAGACTTGGGTTTTTCCTAGATGGACTACACCTCCTACTAGTGTAGGTTTCGTATGGGACATGCACCGCCTCAATGTTGTTAGTTAGTTTATTTATTGTTAGGAGGCATGGCTAGATAACCCATAGATGAATCTTTAAGGTACGATAGTCCAAGAGGTTGAGTCCTCAATAGTCCGAGGAACTGAGTCCTTAACATACAATAGTCTGAGGAGCCGAGTCGTCGATATGAAGCAGCTAGATAACTCTTTGAGATGAATTAGAATACAACTAATCAATTGTATTACTGTTATTAGGCACTAATGGAAGGTTCCTCGGTGTATGCTGGCAATTCGTCCTATACACATGGTGGATATCAGGGGCAGTGTAGAATTACGGATGCGTAGGGAATGTATCCTGGTTCATGGGAGGACTGTGATACTTATATATATATATATGTATATATACATATGTAATTATTGTATACCTCAAGTAGGTTGGACGTATCGTACGCGTAAACAAAGTCAAAATGACTAAGCTATAAATAATAGACATAACATATGATGGTAAACAATCGACATAAACTAGTGTTATGGATAAAGTATGAAATTTATCAGTCACCAAAACATTGTTCTGACACCCTCCTTATTACAACTCATAGAATAGATTTAGAGCGACGGGTACTGGTACAAAGCGGAAATGATGGAAGGACGGATTTCCTTATGCATGCTCGACAATGATATGGGCAGTAGATACTAGAGGTATCAGTCTTGGTCAGTAATTATATGTTTTATTATATTTATTTATTCCACTATGAGTTCTTATCGATAGTCACTGATATACTTTTTTATTATAGGATACCAAACACCAACGATTCGTCCTCTAGTGGACTTGGGTTTTCGATTTAGCAAAAGTTCGAGTTCACTAAGGTGTGGATTGTTACACCTATCATCAAAGATTGATCAACTTGTGGACTCAATGGATGGACATGAACTACTACCCTTTATGGATGTGTACTTTGGCTACAACCAAATAGCAATGCACATTCTAGATCAGGAGCATATGAGTTTCATCACAGATTCGGGGTAGTATTATTACCGAGTGACGTCGTTCGATTTGAAGAACGCGAGAGCTACTTACCAGCAATTGGTAAATACGATGTTCGGTGATCAAATCGGATGCACAATGGAGATTTATATGGATGATATGCTTGTGAAGTCACAATGATTAATGAATAACATGGATGACCTTTTGAAGATGTTCGATGTGCTTCAAAAGTACAGAATGAAGCTTAATCCATTGAAATGTTCTTTCAAATTCGCATTGGGCATGTTTTTGAGTTTCATTGTAAACTCGATGGGCATTAAAGCTAACCCGGAGTAGATCAAAGCATTGAAAGAAGTTACTTTCCCGAGCATAAGGAGGGAGATGCAGAGCTTGAACGTGAAAGTCACCGCTTTGAGTTGATTTCTTGAAAGCGACAAACAAATACATATCGTATTTTGATGCCCTCAAGAAAGAAAAGGAAATTTTGTCTGGATGAAAGAATGTCAGGATGCTTTCCAAGCCTTATTGGAGCATATTTGAGTTCACTAGTTTATCAGAGCGATTGGAAGGAGAAGACCTATTCGTTTACTTGGCAGTATTTGCTCATGCACTGAGTGCGGCCTTGGTATATGAGTAGTCTAGAATCCAAAGGCATGTATATTATATCAGCAAGCAGTTCACCATAGCAGAAAAAATTATTGAAAGCTAGAGAAGCTGGTGTACTGCTGTTTGATTACATTAAGGAAGTTGCGGACATACTTTCAGGATCACTCGATAAAAGTATGAACTGATAAGCCCCTGAAACAAGTACTACATTAACCTAGGACTTCAGGAAGGTTGTTGAAGTGGAATATTAAGCTGAGCCAATATGATATAACACACCATCCTAGGAGGGCGATATGAGGATAGACATTGGCTAATTTCATTGTTGGATTTACTGCTCAGGATAAAGAAGTGGAAGAAAATATGGCCTAACTATTCCAGTGGAAGTTGTATGTAGATAGAGCTTCCAACGAATGTAGTCTCGGGACAAGAGTGATTCTTGAAACCCCGAAAGGACAAAAGATATGATACACTTTGAAGTTAGAGTTCCTGGCGATAAACAACGAAGCCGAATACGAAGCTTTGATTGGGGGACTCAAGCTAGCAAAAAATAGGGAGTCAAGACACTTCATAAATTTACCAACTCTCATTTTGGTGATCTATCAAATCAAGAAGGAATTTCAGGCTAAGGGAATAAAAATTGCCCCTTACTTAATGAAAGTACTGAAATTACTCAATGACATTGAACAATATATGATAGCGCACATTCCTAGAAAGAAGAATATGAAACCTAATTCAATTTCTAAAGTGGCTAGCTGTGGGATGCACAATTAATAGGATTCATTCCAGTAGAGGTTTTATCGGCTCCAAGCATTGACCAGATGAATGCCTATTAGATCATGGAGGCCCAGGAAGAAAAGAAGTCATGAACAACTCTAATAAAAGGGTATTTGTGGAAGGGATTGAAACTCTCCCGAATGGAAGGAATGAATGGCGAAAACACTTGCGTAAATTGCCATGATTTATTATGCAAGAAGGATTGTTGTATAAAAGAAGGTTCTCAACCCGTTGCTATAGTGTGCCACCAAAGAGGAAGCTAGGAAAATCCTTTCAAATGTACACGAAGGAAGCTATGGTGATCACAGTAGGGGACATGTTTTGGCAAAGAAGGTTCTTTTCTATTGATACATTTGGCTAACGATTAACCGAGATGCGGCTGATTACACCAAATGATGTGATAGATGGCAAAGGTTTGCAAATATACCGAGAGCTCCATCTACAGAGCTTATTCAAATGGTCAGGCCATGGCCATATGCAGTTTGGGGAATATAACTGGTGTGCTATCGATGTCAAAGGGCAGAGCAAAGTATGCTATTGTAGCCGTGGACTACTTTATAAAGTGGATGGAAGCAAAACCGCTAGCCACGATTACTATGAAGAAAGCGATCAACTTTATGGTAAAGAATATCTTATACAGCTATGGACTCCTATAAAAAATCGTTACTGATAATAGGACTTAGTTCAAGAGCGCAAATTCAAAGACTTTTGTAGTTGGTACTGAATCGAAAAATGCTTTTCGATAGTAGCACCCCCATAAGTGAATGGACAGGTCGAAACAATGAATAAGATCATCAAATCTATCCTATAGAAAACATTGGAGAGAGCTATGGGCAACTGGGAATATGAGTTACCACTAGCATTATTGGCTTATAGGATGACCCACTAGTTCAAGATTTGGCATACTCCATTCACTTTGGCCTATGAAGTAAAGGCCATGATTTCGATTGAATTGGAAGTACCTTCTCACCAAAGAATGCATTATGATCCCAAGATGAACGAGGAACTCTTGCTTTAGTCTCTCGGCTTAGTTAATGAAACATGGGAAGAGGCTAAAGTAAGGGTGCTCCTCACTAGAAAAGAGTAGCAAGGCATTTCAATGCCAAGATCAAGAACCGTACCGTTGATGTAGGAGATCTTATTTTGAAATGGGTCCTTCCTCGTACGAGGGAACTTGGTATGAATTGGGAAGGTCCATATGCAATTGAGTAGAAGCTTGAAAATGGAACTTTCAAGCTATTGACTGTTGATGGGATCTCGATTCCGCGGGCATAGAATAGCGAACATCTACAGTGCTTTTTCACTTAGATTTATTTATTTTTTGCAAATAAGACATCCTAGTTGATGCGATGAGATGTAATAAGGCAGAATTTGTTATTGTTTTATTTACAAATAAAGTAGGCTTTTGGAATCAATGGAACCGTATTTTTAAAAGTTCGACATTACGCCGCATGATCAAGGAAAAATCAAACATTATGTGTTTTGGAAAACCTGATATCTAGGTACCCAAAGAAAGATACCGATTAACTTCTTCAATCCATAATCGGGTCAAAGGAGTATAATCGTACTAGGGTAAATCAGATGTTATTCCCTTACACATCTAATCTATGACTAATGCCAAGTGATAGGAAAGTTGAAGATTGATGCCCAGAGATAAACATCAGAGACATCATATCCTAAAGATATGGACTGGTTTATAATTAAATCTTTTGTAGGTACAACCATTCTTACGGCCCAGCGATACACACCCAGTCGAAGATAAGCAAAGATGGTCAATGAATATTTTAGAGATAGCCGAGATTGAAGATGGATGTCCGAAGACAAACATCCAAACTTCGTTTCTTAGAGATAGGAGGCGAAGTGAAGCTAGATGCGTTCATGACTACAACTTTGTTTACGGTCAAATGGAAAGCCCGAAAATAAACATGGTTGGCCAAATGAATATGGTATTGTTTAGCCAAGAAAGAAAATATGGTGGCAAAGATAAACAGAACTAAGTAATAAAATAATACTGAGTAATTGCAGAAATTTATTTATTTGTACAGAGTTGTAGTAAATAATTGTGTTCCATCGACACATGCATGTATAATATAAGTGTAACTAAATTACGGATGGTTATATTATATATGCAGGCAGATACATAGGCAAGTAAAACAAAAGAAGAAAAAATGTAAATATAGAAAAGATCAAAAAGAAACAATCTTTTTTACACAAATTTTTTACACAAGGATTACACGGGGAGTTCCGCTATAAAGACTGCTTATATGCATGAAATGCGAAAAAGACCAAAATACAGGAAAGACAAAATGCAAAAATGTCTTTAAAAATTGGGGCGACCACCTATATCTCTCTCCCTTGTTTGATGCTCCTAGTAGCTAGTTCTGCATGGCGTCTCTATGTGATAGCCTTTGATTCCTCTTTCCTCTCTTCTCTATAGAACTTTCTTCAAACCGAAAGACTTCTTTAGTCATCCAGTTGATAGGATCTTCAGCTTTCTAGAGGTGTAACTAGAGGTCTTTGAGGCATCAGCACCATGACATTAAGGAGGATTGATTTTCAGAGGGTGGACCTTAAAAGTAGGGGTGAACTTGCCAGAACTAGTTGGTGGCTTGTTAATTCATGGCTCTTATTTGATCTTTATCTTGTCGAAGTCGTGTTTAAACATCTCCGCCTTTGAGATAGAATTTGGTTCCTTTGTACTCATGATTTTCGCCTCCTCTTCTTTGGATTGATCAATGTCTTCCAACCCTCCCAATGCCTCTATCTTTTTGGAATCTGTGTCACGGCCAGAATAGTAGGGAGGAATTGGAGCAACAATTATAGTAACAGAGGTAGACATCGTTGTTATAGCACTTGGGCCCAAATCATGAGTACTAGCGGTAGAGGAAGCAGCAACGGATGACTTTCAACTTGATAGAGAGAAAGATATGGAATAGTGATGTCCTTGGACGAAAATTGAAGTTTCTCGAAGACTGAAGAGAATAGATATATACCTTGACCTGCTGGAGTGTCCTTTGGTGGGGACATAATGACTTCTTACTCCTCGATAGAAGATTGGGATGGTTGAATGGCCAGAGAAGTGAGATGTGTAGCATCAGCACTGGATATAGAAAGGATAGGTACCTCAGAGACGGCGGCCTCAAAAGTGGCAAGCGTGGAAGTGACAATGTCTATTGAGGGCTCTTTTGAAATCGAAATGGAAGTTTCCGCACGATCCAATGTAGTGAGACCAGTGTGGGCCTCAACAATTGCCTTCCCCATAGCTGCATCTTGTACTACCAAGATAGCCTTCCCTTTTTCTAGGGCTATAATACCGTCTTCATCCAAAAACATCGACTTAAGACATTCTTTGTTGATGCCTTGGCCAGATCGGCTAACCCTACATAAGATTTCTTCTCAAGCATTGGCCAATGTTATTAGGTAGCTATCTCCAAGCCATTTAAGATTTTTCCTTTCTACAACGTTGGAGAAAAATTGAAGGAGTGCATCTTCCATATGTTCCTCGGTTTTAGTGACCTTTGCCTGAGTTCTGTAATTTCCTCTTTGGCGCCGATGAGCTCAATCTGAACTTGCACCTTGGATTATGTTTCAGCTTTCAAGCCGACTTTAAGATTCTCCACATCAGCTTGAAGCACAGCAAGTTCTTCTTCTTTTTCTTTAAGTTGTTCCCCACTCTAAACATTGGTAGCATGCGCAGTCTTTAGTTGTGAATTTATAACCCGGGTCTCTTGCATGTGGACCCTAGTTAGCTCAGATATTGGTGCATGTGAATCACTGGCTGAATATTCCATTTCGTTCCTTTCCTTGGTAATTGCTACCAACTCCTATTTGTAGCCCTTGCATATTTTTTCTGGTTTTCCCTCTCTTAGTTGAAAGAATGAATTCTCAACCAGTTAACCCAATTTACATTGGAGAGGCCATTTGCAAGCCTTTACATTCAAATAACCGCTCTACGGCCTACTTAATTTTGTCAATGTCCCCACCGATTTATTTTTGGGAATGTTCTTGACAATACAATCAAAAATTACCACCTCTAGAAAATATCTGGGCCAAGTAGCCTACATCATGGTAGTGATGGCTGAAGATTACCTTTCGAAGGGTAGAGGAGGAGTGGTGTGACTTGAAGTTCCTGTACCGGCCCTATAAGGTGGAAGCATTTATACAGAGCAAGCTGTAACATCCCATATCTTGAGGTCCGAAGCTAAGTGCTACAGATGCTGCAGTCATCTATATATTAAGTTTCGGTGAAAAAATACGGTAATGTTAATGGTATCCATAATATCAGAAGCACATGAATATGAAAAATAATCACAGATTCCAAAAATAGCAACTTTACTGATTACATTTCAAAAACATGTTTCATATTCCATTACATAATCCCAAACGTTTCCCAAGTTTTGATCAAATATAATTATTACAAAATACGCCAAGAGCGACATATGAAGATGCCCCCTTAGATGATCAGAGCACCAAATGACATAACAGTCTTAATACGTCACAACAGAATAAAATAACAACTCCCAAATAGCTATCCATGCCCCATGCACGTCTTTGGAAGCTCTATTCCTCCACCTACTAAAACCTGTAAATCCTCAAATCTCAACCTACTCAAATCAAATTTTGAGCACCGGAGAGTTTAAGGGGAAAAACAAAAACTTTAAGTCAGACATAACGCCTGGTGTGAATAATACTATGCATCTCGGTTTACGGATATTAAGTGAGACCACATCGTTTAGCAGAACGGGTTTCCCCTCACTAATATTCCTTTTTAAAACATATCTTTTGCAAATCAAAATCCTGCAACCAAATCGATTAAAGCAATAATAACAATATAATGTATGCATACAAATCAGGCAATAAATGGTTTATCTGTCCGAACAATATAGTTTTGTTTGGCTAACTACTAACCTTTGGCTGACTCGGGCCTACCAGACAAAATAAACAATAATCTAACTTCTGTTAGACACGCTCCTGGATGGTCTATCCCTAACTTACTTCTCCCTGGGTCAACTGATCCTAATGGTTTTACGGGCTCACTAATAACCTATCTTTACTCTTTATATTCCTTTCAGCGTGTAACATCATTTAGTATTACCTGTGACAAAGCCCTACATGCTAGAATTTTGGACTTATATTAGCTAGGGGCTACTAGCTAAAGTATAGGGCGCGACCCTATACCAATCCCATCTGGTATTCTAATATCTTAGTCATTTACTTAGGGTCAACTACCCCATCAAATTTTCCTTGAAAATATTTCTTTCAAATTGATTTAGCCCTATAAACCATACTTAAATAAGGAAAATATACTCTATGCTTTACTCAAATCACTTTGCCATGTTATGTATACTTTACACAAAACATTGTTGATGAAAACATTCAAGACCTTTGTTTAAACCTTTAAACAATCTCTTTCGAAACCTTTGAAAGTACCACATTCGAAACCATTGAAAGTACCCCTTTCGATACAAGTAAACTACTTTACTTTATAACCTTGGGCCGAAAGGTCAGAACATACCTTTCAAAACCATTTACAATAGTCCTTTCGAAAACATTGAAAACATCTCTTTCGAAAGCTTTGTAAAACCTTAGACATCCTCTTTTCAAAACACTTTAAACATGCCTTTCGAAAATATTGGAAACCCTCCATTTAAACTCTAAGGTGAACCTTTCAAAAACATTGGGGAACCATCCCTTTGAAACCTTTATTATATACCTTTCAAAAGCATTAAGTCCTTTATATAAATCAAACCTTTCGAAAGCATTTGGGTTCGAGTGAAAACATGTGGAACAACCTTTCGAAACCATTTTAAACCATTCCTTTCGAAACCTTTGGGTTTAACTTTCAAAATCTCAAAAGGGTCTTAAGAGAACTAAGTCAAAAGCAACTCTTTCGTAAGCAATTCCCTAAGTAAAAGAAGTGGATGGTGTCCAAACCGACGCTTTGAAAGCATTGGAGAAGCGGTTCAGGGTTTAAAGCGGAAGAACCCTTTTGAAGGCATTTCTTTGAAAGGTAGGATGCGGCAGCAGGGGTTTCGACCCCTTCGAAAGAATTTTCTTAAAACAAAGGCAGAAACCTCTTTCGAAAGCTCTTTTCTTTTAAAACACTTGACCAAGTCGAAAGCTATCTCATTCAAAAGCATTCTTTACGAAAGCAAAGCAAGCAGCATTTCCTTTTGAAAGCAAAACAAGGTCTCGACCCCTTTGAAAACCCTGTTTCGACTCTATACCTTTCGTTTATCTCCAATCCACTACGTACCAAGTCCTTGATACCTTGTGTATTGTTTACGACTAAGGTAGAGATGGAAGTATATGGTCCAAAGGTGGCTGCCGAAAGTGGCGAAATAGCAAAAACCTTATATAACTGATTTTTAACTTTAAAAAGCAATTTCTTTTCAACTAACCAGCTTTGTTTGTCAACATATGATTGGTTGCCAATACTTTTTCCAAAATATTTTCTAAAAATGCTGCCAAATTTCAAAGATTAATAATTTAAAGCATTTTTACAAATTGCCCCTTCTCCTTTATAAACATATAAAACATTTATGTCCCATACCTTAAACAATGTTATATACTTATTAAAACACTTAGGAAAATTCTCCAAAAATTCCCATAAATTAATTTTAACATGTTTTCCAACACATATAAATTTCTGACCCAAAGCCAATATAAAATAACTGTGATTAATTTTAGACCCAATTAACCATTTTCTTCACTAGAAAATTTATAATAAATCCACATTAATTCAAAAAATTATGCAACTTGAAACTCAACCCTAAAATAATATTTCTGACCTTATATCAAAATCGCAAGGCATTTGGATATCATTTAATTGGTTTTTCGAGTTAAACCTTAACATCAAATCTATATGAAATAGCATAAATCATCAATAAGCATATATCTCTATTTAAACAATGAAAACATGGCAAATTATTTGCAAAATAATTACGGATCTCAACCATAACCGAAAATAAGAAAATATGAGATGTAACCTATTATTCACTTTTAGCTTGTGATTAAGGAGTTTGAGATTTGTTTCTTGAATTAGATTGATTGAGCTTTCTTCCTCTTGATTTTTGCTTCTCTTGCTTTCTCCTAATGGTGGCCAGCCACTTCTTAGTTTAGTTTTAGTTTGTGAATGTGTAAAATGAAAGTGACTTGAGGGTTTAGGTTATATGAATATATCTTATTCCTATCTTGCCCTTATCTATTACCCTAACTATTTCATTTTAATTCCCTCTTGTTCATTGTTTAATTTGGCAGGGCTACCCTTTTATTATTCAAATCTTAATTCCCCTTGACCATTTACATTATTTTATTTTATTTATCTAGTTAAATGTCCTAAATAATGTTAATCAAAATTAAGGTCGTTATAGACTTCCCTCCTTAAAGAATTTCATCCTCGAAATTACGATAAGGCACTCATCAAAATCAATCATAAAGGTAAAACATGCCATTCAATAAGTCAGGATAAGCATCTCGAATCCTGCTCTCAGTTTCCTAAGTATAGTCCCTCTCGCCGTCGCTCCATTGGACGTTAACTAATTTGACTATCTTGTTCCTTAGCCTCTTCTCATCTCTCATGACTATACGAACTGGCTTTCGAACTATAGTCAAATTAGGTTCCACTACTAAGTCCTCTAACATAGTTGGTGCTATATTAGTCTTCGGATCTCGAATACACTTAGGTGAGAAATATAAAAAACATCGTGGACTCCTGCCAAACTGTTCGGTAATTCTACTCTATATGCGAGTTTCCCGATCCTTTCTACAATAGGGAATGGTCCTACAAATCTCGATGCCAACTTTCCTGGTTTTCCAAATCGAATCACACCTTTCATCGGTGATACCTTGACGAAAACATGATCTCCGATTGGGAACTCTGAGTCTTTCCATCTTCTATCTGCATAACTCTTCTGCTCAGACTGAGCTTTCTTCATTCTAGCTCGAATTAACTCAATCTTTTATGTAGCTTCCATAACCAAATCCAAACCAAGAACTAACCTATCCCCGGTTTATAACCAACAAATAGGAGATTTGCATGGCCTTCTATACAAAGCTTCAAACGGTGCTATCCCTATGCTAGTATGATAACTATTGTTATACGAAAATTCGACTAAGTGTAGATGGTCTTCCCATGATCCCCCAAAGTCTAGTATACAAGCTCTTAACAAATCTTCTACGATTTTGTTAACTCTTTCTGTTTCCTTTCAGTCTGTGGATGGTAAGCGATACTTAACTTGAGCTTGGTACCCAAAGTCTCTTGTTGACTCTTCCAAAACTCGCTAGTGAATAAGGAATATCTACCACTTACTATGTGTTAACCCAAAAAATGAATCAACACCTTGGTTTGAGTTTGAAAGCACCAGCCCTGTTCTGATAGAGCAATATCACAGATCACAGATATAGAAAAAGAACAGTAAAAGAAAGAAGACAGAGAATTTTTATAGTGGTTTGGCTGTTAATGAAGCCTACGTTCACTTTATAGTTTTATTATAGACTGATTGATGTTACAAGAAGTTTTTGATTACAAGACTTTGATTATCTTTAAGTAAATTGAATCTGTAGAGTTGGAATCCACTGGAGAATCACGGTGAATCCCTTTGGAGATTGTTGCGAGAGAGGTAGAGAGTGAAGAATGTTCCCAGTAGAGCTTCGGCAACCAGTTCGGAGAAGATCCAGTTTATGTTGCAGATAGGATGGTATTTATAGGGACCGGAGAGTTTCTGGGCCAGGCCACTTCATCAACTGCTCGCAGGTAGGTATAGAACGACCTAGGGGGTTTAGCTCGCGAACCGAGCCAAAACCATGGGTCACTAGTGGCCCATAAACTTGACTCATATGCAAGCTAATGACTTGTCTTCTTTTTCCCAATGCCTCCTTAGTAAGCTCGCTAAAGACGCATGAGCAAGCATGGATCGCTAGTGATCCATGGTGTATGGATCGCTAGTGATCCATATACTTAGCATTTTTTCAGCATCCTTCTTCCTTCTTTCTCTTCTTCCCTGCATCACAGCGACCTTCCATTTTGCATGGATCGCTAGCGATCCATAGGGTATGGGTCGTTGGCGATCCAAGTACTTAGGATATTTTTTGGAGTTTGGGATGTTTCCATGGTCTTGTATCATCGTTGCTTGCGTAGTCTCATTGCACGTTGTTCCGTTTTGATGATAATTTACTAGTTGTTTGCACTCAACTAATGATTGGGCTGAAAGAATGCTGGTCTCTTTGTTTAGTCAATCTCAGTCGTTGCCTTAGTAATATAGCTTGACTCTCGTTAACTCCTTGCCTTAGCCTTTCTGGATAAGTTCTGAACCATTCTAATGTCATGAGTTTATTCTTTTTCTTGTTAGGTCCTATTGGGTAATAAACCCGGATAACATTTTCCCTCCAGAGTACATCTTCGTTGTAAACAAGGCATGCTCTGGAATTTATCGCTCTCAATATCTGTATGTCGATTTCCAAGTGATTGCATTAGAGTTTTACGAATTCGTGGCAGGTCATGCTGTTGGTCATCTAGCTTGGGTCTTGACTGTTGTTGCTTGTCGTAGCGGACCAAATTTCTTCACATAGTTTCCCAGTATGCTTCGAAATGATAGATAAATATTGGAGGACGAGTCGGAGGAAAATTTGCCCCTACCTTGTGGGTCGCTAGAGATCCATTGTGTATGGATCGCTAGCGATCCATATAGCTGAAAAATTCTGCTTTGAAGTTTGGGTCGCTGGCGATCCATCATGGATCGCTGGCAACCCGATGCCTTAGCAAAAATTTTGTTTCTTTTGCTCTACTTATATATGTGTTCGAGCCGACCTAACCATTCATTTGACCCGAGTCAGTATATTCCTTCACACGATCTATTCCTCGTGCGACTCAACTTCAGGCGACTCAACTGCTTCCCAGTGCTTTTCAATCCATCTTTGGTGATTATATCCTTCCATCGCGATCTTCTCCCATGCGTCGTCGTCTTTGGAGCATCGGACTTTGATCTAAACCCTGGTTTGAAATCCTAGCTCACCATCATCTTGAGTCGCCACCGATCCATCCCTTAGCTCGCCAACGATCTATTCATAGTTCATTGATTCTAATTCTTTGACCATTTCTATGCCATAGAGTTCAATCCAAGGTGGGTTTGCCAATTAGTTTGCTAATTACAGTGTTCGTGTGACAATTTGATGGCGAGTTTGCATTTGCAATGTTGGTCGCGAGAAGTTTGAGTTGATTGTGGTCTAGTGGAGGGAGATAGTAAATCAAGTCTTGAGTTTCCAGAATGACACTCGGGCCTTGGTCCAGTGCATGACACGTTTTGCTATCTTCGTCCATTAGGCCAGAATTGACTTGTGCGTAGTCCCGTAGCCGATACTGCACAACACATTGTTACTTGTCCCTAACCCTTCTGGAGGATTTGGACTTGTGTTGTTCACTTGTCGCACGCCCGGTGTCCTTGTAACGAGAAGAATCTTCCACGTCGCTTCGGACAATGGATCCGTTATCGATCGTTGATCGATAACGGGTAAATGTAGAGGAAGTAAAAACCAAAACAAAAATAAAGTGATGCGGGAAGTTCTTTTCTTTTTCCACTACGAGCGAACTATCTACATGGGATAGAGCGTTTGTAGTGTTTCGGACACCGAGTTTATCCCATATAGACAGCATACTGCACTTTCCCCAGTTCACACTTGAAATCCGATGTGCCGATTGCGAATTAATGTTTCTTTGAAATTCAAGTGTGGTAGAGGAGACTATTAGTTTAGGATAGAATTACCTGACCGTTTTGGATGCGAGTTCTGTTATTTAGAAAGAATCAGCCATCCATGAGTCGTAAGTCAAGCGGGGGAAGCCCGACACTCTCAGAAGCCGAGTCATCATCCGTCACTCTTTCTTCTACCACTTCGTAAGCTTAGTATGGCTAGTTGGTCCCGGTTGGGCCAATCGTGGATCGAACGCCTCCCAACTTTAAAGTTCTACTTAATCCGCCTGAGAGAGCTTCTTCGGTGGTTTCTGCTAAGGTTCTTCATAACATTTGTGCGCAACACGGAATTCCAGAAGAGGATGTGCGTCTGCCAGAGAAGGACGATTTTGCTCATATGTCACCCCCGAGGTACACCGCTTGCCACCGATATATGTGTGTGAATGAAGTCGTGCCTCCCTTTAATGACTTTCTGCGCAAGACTCTTTCGAACTTGGGTATTGCCCCATTTCAGCTTCATCCTAATGGCTACGCCATCTTGACTTGCTTACGTGTTCTTTTCATGCGGACGTTCAACCGTGCTCCAAGCTTTGATGAGCTACGGTACTTTCTGTCATTCAAGAGGAGAGATAACCGCCCCTCCTTGATCAAAATCGAAGCTCAAAGAAACTGGAAAATCGTCCTGTGCTTGCAGAGCAAATTGTTGCAATTCAAGACGCAATATTTCTTTGTTAGATGCCCCGAGGGGTTCAATCGTCGGTGGATGACAGGGGTAAGTTTCCTTTTCCCATTTATCGAGCCTCGACGCATTGCACTGGAGTTTCTAACCAATCGTATGTATCTTGTATTTATTCTAAGGCCAAATAGAGACATGGCTCTCGATGAAGTTTGTCAGACTCTAAAGGCTATTGATATCGAGGAGAGATGCGTTAAAGTGTTACTAACCGATGAGAACTTGCGTCGATATGGATTACTGGCTCCGGGTAGACCTGTTGTCCAAGTTGAAGTTCCCTCTCCTGCACGATCCAGGGTTCATACAAGATCTACTTCTTACTTCCACGATTTCGAGGAAGGCATCTCTCAAGAGAGAGAGAGAGCTCGTCCGGAGGATTAACCGAGGAGGGCCGTGAAGGAGGAGAAGCTACTGCGACTGGATTCAGCAGCCTGGTTAGAATGCCCCCGATCCCAAAGGAAGGGGAAGAAGAGTTCAAGCCAAGGGAAGGCAAAGCCGCATTCGACTCAGAAAAGGAAGAGGGGGAGTTTGAGAGCAGTAGCAATGAGTCTACTGCAAGTGATGATCTCTACACAGAATCTGATGATGAGGACTCGGAATCGTGTGACGAAACCTCGGGTATGAGCCCTACTCCTCCAAGCTCGCCTCTCCCTGATATAAGCGATAAAGAAAATTCTCTAGAGACCGGGGAGCATCGAGATTCTCCAAGTAAAGACGTCGGAGCAGAGTTTGGGGATTTGGGCGACGTTTACGTTGACTTTGACGCGCTTATGAGAGAAAACATTAAATTCGATGAAGTGCCCCACCGCTCGAGCGAAACTGCGCCAGAAGTTAGCCCCGCTCCGCCTATGATATCCAAGTTAGTCCGATTCCACCTACGACGGTCGTTCGATATGGTTTGTGATGACGTTTTAGGACTACCTTAGAAACACACTACACGTCTCGCTAGGATTATACTCACTTTCTTAAACTCTTCCCATACCTATTTTTTGTTTCTAAAATTCTTTATTTATGCTTCGTGTCAGGTATGACGAAAGGCGAGGTTTCTATGATGACTTCGAAGAATTTACTGACTTGCAATGGTATTCCAAGCGCACCTCTAGCCGTCATCAATCTCGAGAAACAGAGGAGGAATATAGGAGGAGGAAAGAGCTTGAAGCCGAAACCTGCCGCCAAGAAGAAAGAGATCGAGGCCGATCGTAAAAAGGCGGGTATGAGAAAAGGAGATCTTTTGAAGAAAGGGATGAACCATCGAAAAGGTCGAAGTTTGACCGTCGCTCTCATTCTTCAAAGTTCGCTCCAACACATTCTTCGGTGGGACAAGAAATTCCCTCTACTTCTGCTCTGATTCTGCCTTCAACTCATATCCCATCGTCTTCTATTATTACTGCCCTTGGTGCTTCTCGCCCCCACAGGAGACTTGCCTATCTTCTTCCTTCGAGCCCCATTAAGCTCGAGGCAGCGCTCCCCGGATGGTTCCTGAAGGGGGTTAAGTTTGATCGCGATCTGCATCCGGTCCGCAAAGACTCGTATATGCCTCACCTCCAAGCTATTCAACATGATTTAGAATAGGCTGAAGGATGGGAAAAGTTGTGTAAGCGGTTGTCGGATACCAATCGCAACAATTACCAAGAAATCCTTTCTTTTGAATCAGAGAAGGATGATTTTGAGAAAGCGTTGTTTGAACGTGACGCCAGAATTAAACTGCTAGAGGAAGAGAGAGCGGCGGCGCTGCAAGAGAGCAAGAGAAACGCTGACTTGCTAAAAGAGGTGAAAGAGGTGTATACCCAAATAGAGATCGTCTATAGAGACGAGATAGAAAGGCACATGAAGAGGAGGAGAAACTAAACTAAGAAGTGATTATCTGTAGCGCAATGATTGAGGCTCAACGAAAAACTATTGTCGATCATGACCTCATCGTTGAGGGGCACAACAAAACTATCTTTGACCAAGGTGAGACCATTGCCAAGCTATAGGCTCAAGTCACGCAGCTTAGTGCCGATAAGTCTATTGCTGAGGTTGAAAAAGCTGCCGTGAGAGCGGATTACTTAGAACTCCAACATGCCTTCGAAAGAAAAATGGAGAAGCTAGACGCGACCATTCTGAACTTTTATGTTAACTCCCCGTTGCACCAGGGGAGTCTCAACTACTTGGGCCTGAAGTTCCCGCGCACTCTTGCTTTGGTATGGGAAGAAGTCTTGTCCCGCTTTTCTGATAGCGGCGATGTTTACACCGAGCAGGAGTTGGAGGATGCTTACCTAAATGAAGAGTCAAAGAAAGCATTGCTCGAGGGCTAGGAAATTTTGCGAGATGAGAGAGAGACAGAGGCCACCGATGCTGCCTTTGACGACTGCCGCCGAAGCGCTCACCAATCCCATTATTTCTGATGCGAACGAATCATCAGGGCGCTCCACGACCTTCCAATAAGTTCAGAGCTTGAGATTCTTCCTCAAGTGGTGGAGCCATCGACACAAGGCGAAGGTGGTGAGTTTGAGGTCGCTATTCTTGACCTTTCTTCAGTGCAGGTAATGTCCTTGCTTCCTCTGAATTCGGAAGCTTTCAACTTACGCCACAAGAGCAGGAAGAATTTAACGTTTTCATTTTTGATCTTATAGGTCCATCAACCTTTCCCGCTAACGTGCCAGCTTCTTCGGCGCCTGAACCTGCCGCCATTTCCACATCTTCTGTGGTTGTTTCTGTTCCTGTTCCAGTTTCCACATCTGCGTCTAGCTCGCAACCGAGGCCAGAGGCTGAAAAGATAGTCGTGCTTCATGGCCTGGATGACCCTTTTGTGTCTTTGGAAGGTGACATAATAGCAGTAGAGGCTAAGGAGTAGGAGACTCAGACGGAGCAGCCCCAGAAGACTCAACACGAGTTGGTCACTGTCATGAAGGAAAAGGTCGAAGCGATCAAAGCCTCAAAAAGCTCACGCAAATGACGGAAATGAAAAGAAAAGGGAGAAACTTCTGAGAAAGCTTCGGAGGAAGAGGAGGACATTGCCACTGAGTTATTCATTGACATTACCGGCAGCGACACCACTCCTGAGAAGAAGCAGAAGCTGCCAACAAGGGGCAGAAAGGGGAGCAGTGGAAGGAAACGTTAAGGAGCTTTTGTAAAGACCACTTTGATTATGGTTCTTTTTTTTGAGTCATTTTGTACAAGTGCAGAGTCTGCACTTAGCGTTTTCGCTGTGGAGTCTGTATTTTCTTTTTGTTGGCCGGTGTTGTGTGGGTATGGCCCCCACGTTTTAACCTTGTGTAAAGAAAATACTTTGACTGTATTCTTATCTGTCTGCTCATATATGTTATGTGCACTCGTGCTTGTTTTATTTTATACTTATCTAGTCCTGTGATTAAAAATTAACATAACTATTTAAAAAATTCTTTATTTAAAAATTGTTTGTTTGGAGTGACATAACGTGTGAACTTTTTGAATTCACGTGTTTTTGTTCAAGTACCGGTGTATTCCCCCCAGTTCATAGGGCTGTTTACTTCAAACAATTTTCAAATGACCAGTAACTTAAGGTTTAGATGATTTTCATATTAAACTTGAAATTTGGCTAAGTCACAGCTCAGTTTTTCTTTCTTTGGAAGTTTTTCAACTTTAGCATGTTATCCAAGTTTCTTGTAATATTCCAGCAAGTGTGCAATATGCGTGTTTGAGAGATGCACATTGCATGGGTTAATTGAGGGCAGTTTTGACCGTTAAGTGTCCTTAGTCGAAAATTTTATGTTGGTTTGTAGCATTCCAATTTTGTTGGAGTCGGCGCCGGTTATGGGATGCGCGGTTTTTGGTGCTATTCGACGTTGCCTATCTACGGGCAACGTGAGGAGCGTATGTTTTAGTGCTCCCTGACACTACCAATCTTTGGGCAGGATGAGGAGTTTAAGTTTTAAGAATCAGTGCGCGATTTTTCACGCTCCTCGAAGTTGCCTATCTTCGGGCAACGTGAAGAGTTAGTGTTTTGGAATTTAATGTGTGGTTTATGGAGTGCGTGGCTTTGCGCACTCCTCGGTGTAGCCTATCTTCGGGCAACATGAGGAGTTAGTATTGTGGTGCTCCTCAACGTTGCCTATCTCTGGGCAACGTGAGGAGTTAGTTTTTGTCGCTCCTCGACGTTGGCTATCTCCGGGCAATGCGAGGAGTTAGTTTTTTAGCGCTCCTCGCGTTGCCTATCTCCGGGCAATGCAAGGAGTTAGTTTTTAATGCTTCTCGGCATTGCCTATCTCTAGGCAACGCGAGGAGTTAGTTTTTTGGTGCTCCTCGGCATTGCCTATCTCCGGGCAATGTGAGGAGTTAGTTTTTAGTGCTCCTCGGCGTTGCCTATCTCCGGGTAATGCGAGGAGTTAATTTTTTCCTTCTCGATGTTGTTGGGGCAACTCCGGTTTTTAGAAGGCAAGGATCGGGTTCCGCCGATCCAACGGTTTGAGTAGATTTGCTTCCATCGACCCGGCGGGTATTTATTATGGACATAATTTTGTCGATTCGAAAGAGCGAATCAAATTTTATTAAGGAAAGCATGGAAGATTCTTTGTCTATTTACAATGCCCCCGGCATTACCGGGATGGCTTATTTGCTGAAAAATAGAGAATACATAAAGTAGTTTTCAAATGAAGTAACGGCGGAATGATTTGCTATTCCAAGCTTTGGGAATCTGAATTCCGTCGACGGTTGTTAGCTTGAAAGTCCCGTCTCTGAGCTTTTGATTTATGATGTACGGTCACTCCCAGTTTGGTCCAAAGGTCCTGGAAACGGGGTAAACTCATTTGAGCACAAGATCTCCCACCTCGAAGGTTTGGTTGTGGACTTTGGAGTTGAAGTACCGTGCTACTCGTTTTTGGTGGGCAGCAGTTCTCAACTCAACTTCTTCTCTTTTTTCTTCGATCATATCTAGTGATTCGAGTAGGAGCTGCACGTTTTGGTTTTGGTTGAAATTTTGCCTTTGGTGTGAGGGGACTTCTAATTCAACCGGAATCATTGCTTCTGAACCATATGCTAGAGTGAATGGAGTGTGACCAGTTGTGGCTTTGTGGGTAGTTCTGTAAGCCCATAGTGGGAGTGGAAGTTCATCAACCCAGTTTCCTTTGCCTTTTGCTAGTAGCTTTTTGATAGTGGACTTGATGATCTTGTTTATCGCTTCCACATGCCCGTTTGCTTGCGGATGAGCCACTGCGGAAAAGCTCTTTTCAATTCGGAAGCGCTTGTAGAAGTCTTTGAACTTGGCACTTTCGAATTAGGTTCCATTGTCAGTGATGATTTTTTGCGACACACCAAACCTACAAATGATGATTTTAGTAACAAATTTAATAACTTTCTTTGTGGTTATGGTGGCCAGCGGTTCCGCTTTGGCCCATTTTGTGAAATAATCGACGGCAATTATAGCATATTTGGCTCCTCCTTTTGCTATTGGCAGGATGCCAATCAGGTCAATCCTCATATTGCAAACGGCCATGGGCTCACCATATGTGTTAGCTCGGTTGAAGGAGTTCTATTAATTTTGCTGAATCTTTGGCAGCGATCGTATCTTCTGGTGTGATCTGCGGCGTCGTGATGTATGGTTGGCCAGAAGTACCTGTATCGAAGGACTTTCTTCGCAAGGGTCTGCCCTCCAGTGTGGTCTCTGCATTCGCCTTCATGTACCTCCCTTAGGATCTGTCGTGCTTCGTAAGCGGTCTCACACCTAAGGAGGGGGGTTGAAAAACCCCTTCGTTAGAGTATTCCATCATGTATCATGAATCGTTGGGCCTTTTGGAGGAGCTTCTTCCGTTGATTCCGGTCAGTTGGAAGGGTTCCTGCGAGTAGATAGTTCTTTATCAGTGTCATCCACGTATCTAGTTCGACAGTGATTTCGAGAATCCAATCAACATCCATTTCGTCTATGCTTGGGTTGGCTAGAGTTTCAACTGGGACGAGTCCCAATGACTGAGCTTCTCCAGAACTTGCCAGTTTAGCCATGATCTTCCTTGGTGTTTTACTCCCGTGAAATGTGAGTTATAGTGTAGTATGCGATGTCATTGAGCAGTTCTTGTACTTCGGACAGGTACGGGGCCAGATTCTCCCCTCGAGCCTGGTATCCCCCCTTTACTTGATAAACGACCAGTTGGGAGTCGCTGTATATGTGAATAGATTTTATCTTGAGTTCTCATACAACTTTCAGTCCTGCAATCAGTGCTTCATATTCTGCTTCGTTATTTGTGGCAGGGAATTCCAAGCGCAAAGCATAGCTAATGGTTCACCCTTCAGGGGTTTCGACACTACTCCTGCCCCCTCTCTCGGTGCCTTGGACCGTTCAGGGCAAAAGCTGCGCCTTTTTTGCTTTAGTAGTGTAAATTTGGGGTCAATGTTGAGTGCGTGGCAGGCAATTTCGGGTGATACCCCACACATATCAGAGTGTGTCCAAGAAAATACGTCCAAATTGACGCGGAGGAATTTGGTTAGTTCTGACCGCATCCTGTTTCCAAGGTGCGATCCAATTTTCAAGACCCGAGTTGGGTCGTCCATACAGACTGGGATAGACACCGTCAATTCTGCTGGAGCCGCCCGATCCTCCCCTAAACTCTTCTTCCTAGGGTCCAAAGCCTTGTCGAATTGGCTATGGTCCCCGAGCCAGGGGTGGCTTTGTAATTGCTATTCGGTGGGCTCACGGATGTGAAGAGTTTTTCCTACATCCTTTCATTTTTCCTTTCTTCTTGACTCCCACAGTTCTACGATATAGCATTCCCGGGCGGCACACTGGTCTCCCTTCACTATTCCGACTCCGTGCTCTGTAGGGAACTTCATTGTAGGGCACTACTAGGCTAATGTTATTCTGAAGTCGGCTAGTGTGGGTCGTTTTAAGAAGGCGTTGTATGCTGACATTTCATCCACGATCATAAAAGTTTGAATGAGGGTGACTCTTCGATCGCCCTCTCTGAGCTCCACTGGCAGGTCAATTATTCCCACAGGCTGCTTGGGCTCACCAATGAACCCTTGGATCATTGTTTGGCATGCGGACATGCTTTTCATGTTGATTTTCTTCTGGTCAAAAGTACGCTTGAAAAGTATGTTAACAGAACTGCCACTATCGACCAACACTCGTCGGACTACAGCAGGTCCAAGTGCAGGATATGGTCCCCCAGATATCGTTCCAATAATAAGCCTCTGGTCGGTTCGTTTTGACCCTTCGTCACTAGTCCCAGCTTGATTTCTTTGTTCTCTAGGAGGCCGAGGGGCTGCAGGTTGATTTGGTTTTTATGGCTTTTTCACATACTGCTGAAGCTTATTGTCTCGAATCAACCCTTCAATGAGGTCCTTTAGGTGGCGGCATTCGTTCGTATTGTGGCCATGTGTCTCATGGAAGTGACAAAATTTCCCTGAGCGCTTCTGCTGCTCGGTTGCCTCTTTCCTGGGGGGTTTCTGGTATTCTTCGGTTTCCTGTGTTGCAAGATAAATATTTTTGGGAGTGTCATTTAGAGGGGTGTACTCTTCTAGTCTGAACTCCTTAAATCTTTTGTTGCTGCCATTGCTATTTCTTCTATTAGAGTTTTGATTTCTTCTCTTTTGATCCCACTTTTTCCCACGGCCCCTTGAGCAGTTCCAGAATCGCGTGTGTTTTGATTTGTCACCACAGCGCTCTGTCCGACGTTTATCCGTTGTACATCGGTAGATTTTCTTTCCAGCTCTTGTGCTTCCTCCAACCTCAAGTACTGGCTTGCTTTACGATTGAAGTCATTCCTGGTGGTAGGTTCCTTAATCTTAATCCATTTCCCGAATTCAGTTTTTGAGTGAATGGCGTGGACTAACGCCATAAAAACCATGTCCTCATTGGGGTTGCTTACTTCCGTCACTGCGGTGTTAAACCTGTTCATGAAAGATTTTTGTGACTCGTTACGCTCTTGGAACAATCCGGATAGGGGCATGTCTGAACTGATCAAGGAACCTTGTCGCCAGTTGGTCAAAAGTAGAGATAGATATTGGCGGAAGTCTAGTGAACCACATTGATGCAACTCCTTCGAGAAAGATAGGAAAGTATCTACATCAAACAGCTTCGGAGGCATTCGCTCCGTCCATATACCAACTGTATTTGTACAGGTGGGGTTTTGGGTCTTTTGTCCCGTCATAGGATGGAATAGTTGGCATTGTGAATTTTTTTGGATATTTCTCATTCAAGATTTCATCGGTGAAGGGAGTCTGACTTGGTGCAAATCCCCATTCATCATTTCTTCTATTTTTACTCTCCTCCATTAATCGTTTAACCATATCCGCTATATATGCCTCTGATGTTCGGTAGTCCTGAGGACGGTAATCAGTCACTACACCAAGTGTTTGGCTTTGTAAACGGTCTTGGTGAGTGGGTTGAAACCTAGGCTCTCCTGTCTTCGGGAGAGCCACTCCTGCAGGGTCCCGTTGGCTTGCGGTTGACTTAACTGGTGCAGTTTGAGTATTCCTTACATAATTGAATGCATTGGCATTTTCTTCCAATTTGTCGTCTTGCTTTCTGTCCTCTGAGTCAGCGAGATTCATAATTATGCCTTCCAAAAGGTTCTTTGCCCCTTGATTGAAGTTCAGAATAGGTTTCCTTGCGACGAGTGGAGTACTTGCATTTTCGTCCATGTTAAGTCCTGTTGTCACCCTTTTTGTGGCTGTTTTCCGTTTCTTCTGTGTAGACCAGAAATGGAGGAATTCTTTTGTTCTACAGCATCCGCGGGTTTAAGCATAGTCCTTAGAGCAGGGTTTGATTGTAGGGTTAGGAAAAAGTTAAGTTTATCCATTAGAGCCTTTTGGCTACTTTCTATCTTTTGGTTGATCTCATCAACCATTTTATTAAACTCGTCTCTGGTGACAACTTCGTGCTAACTGGAGGATGTTGGTTCCTGATTTTCTAAGTTAGCACCATTTACTTCAGTTTGTTAGGGATTAACATCCTCTCCAGCTACTACTACCCCTATGGATTTCCAGAGGCAGTTCTTCTCCTTCCAGGGGCCATTGATTCCAAACAGCGGATTTTTCAAGCAAAGATTGTGGATCTAACTCCTGGACCTATGGGATCCAAAGTAGATAGCTAGATATGGATCCTGAGTTCAATTCTCAGTGAAAGCACAAAAATGTTAACCTAATAAATGGATCGACACCCTGGTTTGAGTTTGAAAGCACCAGCCCTGTTCTGACAGAGCAATATCACAGATCACAAATATAGAAAAATAACAGTAAAAGAAAGAAGGCAGAGACTTTTTATAGTGGTTCGGCTGTTAATGAAGCATACGTCCACTTTATAGTTTTATTATAGACTGATTGTTGTTGCAATAAGTGTTTAATTACAAGACTTTGATTATCTTTAAGTAGATTTAATCCCCAGAGTTGGAATCCACTGGAGAATCACAGTGAATCCCTTTGGAGATTGTTGTGAGCGAGGTAGAGAGTGAAGAATGTTTCCAACAGAGCTTCGGCAACTAGTCCGGAGAAGATCCAGTTTATGTTGTAGGTAGGATGGCATTTATAGGGACCGGAGAGCTTCTGGACCAGGCTACTTTATCAACTGCTCGTAGGTAGGTATAGAACGACCTAGGGGGTTTTAGCTCGCGAACTGAGCCAAAACCATGGGTCGCTAGTGACCCATGGTCTATGGATTGCTAGCGACCCATAAACTTGGCTCATGCGCGAGCTAATGACTTGGCTCCTTTTTCCCAATGCCTCCTTAGTTAGCTCGCTAAAGACTCATGGGCAAGCATGGATCGCTAGCGATCCATACACTTAGCATTTTTTCAGGATCCTTCTTCCTTCCTTCTCTTCTTCCCTGCATCACAGCAACCTTCCATTTCGCATGGATCGCTGGCGATCCAAGCACTTAGCATATTTTTTGGAGTTTGGGATGTTTCCATGGTCTTGTATCGTTGTTGCTTGTGTAGTCTCATTGCACGTTGTTCCATTTTGATGACAATTAACTAGCTATTTGCACTCAACTACTGATTGGGCTCAAAGAATGTTGGTCTCTTTGTTTAGTCAATCTCAGTCGTTGCCTTAGTAATATAGCTTGGCTCTCGTTAACTCCTTGCCTTAGCCTTTCTGGATAAGTTCTGAACCATTCTGATGTCACGAGTTTGTTCTGTTTCTTGTTGGGTCATGCTGGGTTAAAAACCCGGATAACACTATGCTACTATGAATTCCACGCAGTCTAACTATATTCTATATAAACAACTTAGCTAAAACAGGTGTCGCTCTGGTTGATTTGACTGGATTGAAATGGGCACTCTTGGTCAACTTATCCACTATGACCCATATACTTTCATTTCCTTTATTTGACATTGGCAACTCGTCTATAAAATCTGTTGAGATAGAATCCCATTTCCATACTGGAACATCCAAAGGCTGAAGTAACCCACTTGGTTTCTGATGTTCGGCTTTTATCTGCTGACAGTTCAAACACTGTTTCACCCATAAGCCTACATCTCTCTTCATACCTTCCCAATAGAAGCTTCTCTTCATATCTTGATACATCTTGGTCCCTCCAGGATGAATCGTAAACTTGGATCGATGACATTCCCCAAGAACTTCTTTCCTTAATTCCTCAACCTTCGGAACACACAACCGTCCCTTCTTTCTTAACTATCCCTTTTGGTCAAAACTAAAATCCTTTAGATCATCGATCTCAGTTCCAACCTCAAGCGTTCTAATCCTATCAGCTAACACTGGAACTCTTCCTAGTTAGCAGCAATCTTTCCGATTATCACCGGTCAAACTTCTAAACATGACAACATAGCAGTTTTCTTACTAGACCTGGCCTCATATCTTCAATGTATACTGCATGTAGTATGTGTTTCTAAATCTTTCCACTCAGCCATCATTGCCAACACTGTATTCTGATGTTTTCTGTTAAGTGCATTAGCAACCTTGTTGCCTTTTCATGGTGTGTACACAATACCAAAATCATAAGCGGCTAAAAACTCTAACCACCTCTGTTGTCTCGTATTCAACTCCTTCTAAGAGAATAAATACTTCAGCGACTTATGATCCATATACAATTCAAATCTTTCTCCCATAAGGTAATGTCTCCACACCTTCAACGTGAAAATTACCGCAGCTAACTCCAAATCATGTTTTGGATATCTAACCTCATGCGGTCTAAGCTGTCGAGAAGCATAGGCAATCACTTTACCTCTCTACATTAACACAGCTCCTAACCCTATTCCACATGCATCTGTATATACCACTAAATCCTGATTCCCTTCTGGAACAACTAACACAGGTGCATTAATCAATAAGTGTTTCAGCTTATGGAATGCCTCCTCACACTTATCGGTCCAAATGAACTTCACATCCTTTCGCGTTAGCCTGGTCCGTGGTGCCACTATCCACGAGAAATCCTTAATGAATCTCCGATAATACCCAGCTAATCCAAGAAAACTCTTTATCCCAGTCACTGTCTCGAGTCTCTTCTAATTATTTACTATCTCGATCTTAGTCGGATCTACAGACAACCCTTTCTATAAGACTACATGACCAAGAAACTTCACTTCCATCTTCCAGAAATGACACTTCGAAACTTCGCCTTTAGCCGATGCTGCCTCAGCGTCTCAAGCACCACTCTAACATGAACTTCATGCTCTCTTTCTCGTCCTTAGAGTATATCAAAATATCATCTAAGAATACCAACACGAACTTATCCAAGTGCTCTCGGAAAATTTGGTTCATCAAATCTACAAAGAATGCTGGCATATTAGTTAGTCCGAACGGCATTACTAACCACTCATACGATCCATATCTCGTTCTAAACGCCGTCAAAGGAATATTATCCGCTGCCACTCTAAGCTGATGGAACCTTGTCGCCAAATCCAACTGGGAAAATACCTTGGCTCCACTCAACTGGTCGAACAAATCGTCAATTCTACGTAACAGATATCGATTCTTTATCGTCTTCTCATTCAACATACGATAATCGATACATAACCTCAATGATCCGTGTGGCTTTCTTGCAAACACTGTGGCTACCCGAAGGCGAACTGCTTGGTCTGACAAAATTCTTACTTTCCAAATCCACCAACTACACCTTTAACTCCCTTATCTCGATAGGTGTCATTTTGCTTGGCGGTCTACTCAACGGTTGTTCTCCTGGTACCAAATCTATCTGAAACTCAATGGCTTGTTTCGACGGCAATCCCACTATAGGTTCAAAAACATCTGCGAATTCTATAACAATGAGAACTCGATTCAACTCGTCTTATACATCCATACAACCAACAAAGCTTTAACCTCAAAACTAGGGTTTTCTACGGAGTATATGATTTGATCACTACAATCAGGGGGTCTAAGTGATATTTTCCTATCATGAAAACATATCCTAGCATCATATTTACTTAACCAGTCTATACCCAAAATAATTTCGAACCCTACGAAATAAAACACAAGCAAACTGCAAGCAAAGGTATGACCTAACAATTCAAACCCCAAGTGGTCACACTTCATCCCAAGTGTCGCATACCCTCCTATCGGATTTGCATCCCTTAAGGAAGTAACTAGGTATGAGGGTTCTAGATTAAGTTTATCTACCAAACAATGAGATATAAAAGAAAG
Organism: Allium fistulosum; assembly: GCA_030737815.1. Lineage (NCBI taxonomy): Eukaryota > Viridiplantae > Streptophyta > Magnoliopsida > Asparagales > Amaryllidaceae > Allium > Allium fistulosum. Next base: position 9,898,047 of record JASFAW010000015.1, read on the forward strand.
CGATGCACCGGTATCAAATAGAACTCTAACCGATACACCATAAATCGAAAGCGTACCTCCCAACATAGTTTTTCCCCTCTCCTTTGCTGTTGGTCTCGAGGTAGCTGGCTCTAATGCAAACACTTTTCCTTTCCCATCCTTGGCTGACTCCTTGCACTGGTTCTTATAGTATCTAATCTGATCGCAGTTGAAACACCCCACCCCTTTCTTCTCACCAGCTTTCTTTCCTTTGCATGTCCGACATTCATGGGAATAGTGTCATTTCTTATCACACTTGTAACAGACAACCTCTGCCTTCCCTTTCTTAGCAGCTCCACCCTTCTGAGCTCCTTTCTTATGGAAAAAATTCCTTTTCTAACTCTGTCCTCTTTGATCTTCCTTTGCCTTATTTCCTTCAAGAAAAGCAAGCATCTCTTCATGCCTCAAGGCCATCTCAACAACAACATCACATGGATCTCCAATATGCGATAACATGGCCTTAGCAAGCTCAGGCTTCAACCCCCAAATGAACTTCTCATTCCTCTTAATAACAGTATCAATAGTAGCATAGCCATATCTCCCTAGCTCCTCAAACCTCGTTGCATACTCAAGCACGGTCATATCTCCCTACTCCAACTCAGTAAACTTCCTGAGCAGAATAGATTTAGCAATCTCTGACATAAACCTTTCTTCAAACCTCCTCCTAAACCCATCCCAAGTCATAGTCTCCTCATTGAATCCAACAGTAACACTATTCCACCAATACAGTGCTGCTCCTTGTAGCTGTCTAGAGCGGGTCTCCTTTTCTGCTCATCATTGAGCCCCAAATTAGCAAAAATCCTCTCGCAATGAAGTAACTAATTCTCCACTTCAATTGCGTCTTCAGCACCGATAAATGGCTTTCCTCCCAGTCGAGCATAATCTCTACTCAAAATAGCATAGTATTCACCACCAGAGCTTCTTGATTTCCTCCTTCAGCATTTCCTCCAACTACTCCAGCAGCAATTCTTGCTTGCATCATATTTATGAAGAACTGATACATTGCTCACATGTCAACTTGCGGGACACCAGCACCCACATTTACAGCTTGTGCCTGACTTGGGTTCCACCTAGTATTTGGTCTGACATTTCCATTAGTTATGGTGCTTCCCCCGCCAATGTTAACTCTTCCACTACTAGCATCCATATCTGCATTCGAGTCTTCGTAAGATACAGAAGAATAGCCTAAGAGAGATGGGAGAATATATATAAAACGTATACTATATATAGCAAATACAAGTACGTTACTATAGTGTTATCCCATACCCCAATCTTTTCTCTAATTCCTTAGGATTATGTTTTCAAAATCATTTTAAGTTTAAAGTTTTTCAGAAACCTATGCTCCGATACCAAGTTGTAACATCCCCTATCTTGAGGCCCGAAGCTAAGCGCTACAGATGTTGCAGTCATCTATAGTATTACCTTCCGGTGATAAAATACGGTAATGTTAATGGTATCCATAATATCATAAGCACATGAATACAAAACAAAATCACAGATTCCAAAAAACAGCAACTTTACTGATTACATTTCAAAAACATGTTTCATATTCCATTATATAATCCCAAACGTTTCCCAGGTTTTGATTAAATATAATTATTACAAAATACACCAAGAGCGACATATGAAGATGCATCCTTGAATGATCAGAGCACTAAATAGACATAACAGTCTTAATACATCACAGTGGAAATAAAATAACAACTCCTAAATAGCTATCCATGCCTCTTGCACGTCTTCGGTAGCTTTATTCATCCACCTACTAAAACCTGTAAATCCTTAACTCTCAACCTACTCAAATCATATTTTGAGCACTCGAGAGTTTAAGGGGAAAAACATAAACTTCGAGTCAGATATAAAGCCTGGTGTGAATAATACTATACATCTCGGTTTACTGATATTAAGTGAGACCACACCGCTTAGCGAAATGGGTTTCCCCTCACTAATATCCCTTTTTAAAACATATATTTTGCAAATCAAAATCCTACAACCAAACCGATTAAAGCAATAATAACAATATCATGTATGCATACAAATCAGGTAATAAATGAACTATTTGTTCGAACAGTATACTTTTGTTTGGCTAACTACTAACCTTTAGCTGACTCGGGCCTACAAGACAAAATAAAAAAATAATCTAACTTCTGTTAGACACACTCCTGGACGGCTGTCCCTAACTTACTTCTCCCAGAGTCAACTAATCCTAATGGTTTTGCGAGCTCACCAATAACATATCTTTACTCTGTATATTCATTTTTGTGTGTAACATCATTTTAGTCTTACATGTGATAAAGCCCTACACATTGGAATTTTGGACTTATATTAGCTAGGGGCTACTAGCTAAAGTATAGGGCGCGACCCTATACCAGTCCCATCTGGTATTCTAATATCTGAGTCATTTACTTAGGGTCAACTACCCCATTAAATTTTCCTTGAAAACATTTCTTTCAAATTGATTTAACCCTATCAATCATACTTAAACAAGGAAAATATACTTTATGCTTTACTCAATTCACTTTGCCATGTTATGTATACTTTACACAAAACAATGTTGATGAAAACATTCAAGGCCTTTGTTTAAACCTTTAAACAATCTCTTTCGAAACCATTGAAAGAACCCCTTTAGAAACCATTGAAATAACCCTTTCGATACAAGTAAACTGTTTTACTTTATAACCTTGGGCCAAAAGGCCAAAACATACCTTTCGAAACCATTTACAATAGTCCTTTTGAAAACAATGAAAACATCTCTTTCGAAAGCTTTATAAAACCTTAGACATCCTCTTTTCAAATCATTTAACATGCCTTTCGAAAACATTGGAAACCCTCCATTTAAACTCTAAGGTGAACCTTTTGAAAACATTGGGGAACCACCCCTTCGAAACCTTTATTATATACCTTTCGAAAGCATTAAGTCCTTTACATAGATTAAACCTTTCGAAAGCATTTGGGTTCAAGTGAAAACATGTGGAACAACTTTTCGAAACCATTTAAAACCATTCCTTTCGAAACCTTTGGGTTTAACTTTCAAAATCTCCAAAGGGTCTTAAACGAACTAAGTCAAAAGCAACTCTTTCAAAAGCAATTCCCTAAGTAAAAGAAGTGGATGGTGTCGAGACCAACCCCTTTAAAAGCATTGGAGAAGCGGCTTAGGGTTTAAAGCGAAAGAACCTTTTCGAAAGCATTGCTTCGAAAGGTAGGATGTGGCAGTAGGGATTTCGACCCCTTCGAAAGCATTTTCTTAAAATAAAGGCGGCAGCCTCTTTTGAAAGCTCTTTTCTTTTAAAACACTTGACCAAGTTGAAAGCTATCTAATTCAAAAGCATTCTTTACGAAAGAAAAACAAGCGGCGTTTCCTTTTAAAAGTAAAAGAAGATCTCGACCCCTTCGAAAGCCCTGTTTCGAATCTATACCTTTCGCATATCTCTAATCCACTACGTACCAAGTCCTTGATACCCTGTGTATTGGTTTCGACTAAGGTAAAGGCGGAAGTATATGGTCGAAAGGTGGCTGCCGAAAGTGGCGAAATAGCAAAAACCTTATAAAACTGATTTTTAACTTTAAAAAGCAATTTGTTTTCAATTAACCTACTTTGTTTATCAACATATGATTGGTTTCCAATACTTGTCCAAAATCTTTTCTAAAAATGCTGCCAAATTTCAAAGATTAATAATTTAAAACGTTTACAAATTGCCCCTTCTCCTTTTATAAACAGATAAAACATTTAAGTCCCATACCTAAAATAATTTTATATACTTATGAAAACACTTAGGAAAATTCTCAAAAAATTCCCATAAATTAATTTTAATATGTATTCCAACATATATAAATTTCTGACCCAAAGCCAATATAAAATATCCGTAATTAATTTTAAACCCAATTAACCATTTTCTTCACTAGAAAATTTATAATAAATCCACATTAATTCAGAAAATTATGGAACTTGAAACCCAACCCTAAAATAATATTTCTGACCTTATATCAAAAATCGCAAGGCATTTAGATGTCGTTTATTGGTTTTTCAAGTTAAACCTTAACATAAAATCTATATGAAATAGCATAAATCATCAACAAGCATATCTCTATTTAAACAATCAAAGCATGGCAAATCATTTGCAAAATAATTTCGGATTCAACCGTAACCGAAAATAAGAAAATATGAGATGTAACCTATTATTCACTTTTAGCTTATGACTAAGGAGTTTGAGATTTGTTTCCTGAATTATATTGATTAAGCTTTCTTCCTCTTGATTTTTTCTTCTGTTGCTTTCTCCTAATGGTGGCTGGCCTCTTCTTGGTTTAGTTTTAGTTTGTGAACATGTAAAATGAAAGTGAATTGAGGGTTTAGGGTATATGAATATATCTTATTCCTATCTTGCCCTTATCTATTACCCTAACTTTCATTTTAATTCTCTCTTGTTCATTGTATAATTTGGCACAACTACCCTTTTATTATTCAAATCTCAATTCCCTTAACCATTTACATTATTTTATTTTATTTTATTTATCTAGTTAAATGTCCTAAATAATGCTAATCAAAATTAGGGTCGTTACACAAGCTATTCTGGATTGATGGGAGGTAGAGACATTAGTGGTAGGAGGTTAAGATCGTGTAGGTTGTTAGAGAAGATGGAGAGTGAAAGCGTTGTTGGTAGGGGCCTGAAGTGCTCGCATGGACCCCGTTGTTCATCAATCGGCATTATTTTCTTTCATTGTCGTGTTGCTCATGGTCTTCATGTTGGTGCTGCCTATCCTCTTCATCTCAACGCTCCTTGTCCTTATATCTCCTCCTTTTGGAGTCTAACACTTGATAAGAACTTAGGCGTTGATAGTAAGCCTCTGGAGTTGAAGAACAATATTTATCTACGCCCAAACGAAGATAGCTGAAGCATTCTCTTCCCGTTGTACCTAAAAAGAAAACAGAATGTCAAAACTAGGGTGCTGGATTAAGAACGAGTGCTAAGTATCCATTCTCTTGATATTAGAATGTGTGTAGTGCTAGTGTCTCCCTAAGTAACCTATGGACTGTGCTCTAGGGGCTCTGGAGATGGAGTTTCATCAACCTCGGCAAGAATATCCCTAAAATGGAAGTTAAATTCATATGGGCTGGTTTTTGGAATATCTCTGGAACTTATTCCACCAAAACCAAATGTAGATAGGGTTCCAAGGTCGCCCAAGGAGCTAAAGATATTCTTAGAAGAGCCTGCCGGTGGAGTTGTTTCTTCAATTGGTTCAAGGGTCGGTCTGGAAGAAATGTGTAAAGACTTGATTACTAATCATTTCATGGGGGTAGGTGTTGTGACGGTGGTGCCCTCGAGAGACACCTCTCTATATGACTCATCCTCGTCCATGTCATCATCCTTATCTTCATCTTCTTTATCTTCGTCTTCTCCTTCTTCTCTTCCTTCTTTTCCTCCTACTACATTTTCCTCACTTATTTCTTCCTTGCATATTTTTCCTTGCCTTCTCAACCCTCGTCGTCCCCTTGTTCTTCATCATCATAATCACGAGTTGGGGCAGAGTGACTGACGAGGGCTTGAGATTTTTTGGTAGAGAGTTTGTTAGGAATAGCGTTGCAGCCGTTATATAGAAGATGAAGTTGGCAAAGCCGGCTGTTCGTGAGAATATATAAAGTTACATGAAATTCATAATCAACCCCCTTCAAGAAGTCCAAAGTGTTGGCATATTCATTGTTGACTTCTTATTTGGGGAGATCTATGAAGCATGTAAAGAGGGTGTTAAATGCTTAGGTAAAGGAACCCAAGTACAAAGGAGGCATTGAGTCAGAGGAGTTACGAGTGGACAAACATAGGCAGTTGAAGCCTTCTGGGCAGTGAACAAAGAAGTTTTTGTTCTTGAAGTTACTATGATTGTTATAAAGCATTTTGATGATCTTGCAATGGTTGTACACCTCAACTATTAGCAAAGAAGTCGGGTCCAACCTCTTCTTGAAGCTTAGAAAGAAAGTGAGTTCTTTGAATGTTAGGGGATGATTTAGTTGTATCATGAAAAGAATGTACAGAGAGCTAAGGAGAGCATAGCCTTTAGGATGAACTTGAGTGGTAGCTGGACCGATCTCTTAAAGGAAAATTTTGAGAAATCATTGAATGGTGGCAGGGCACTAGATAACCGCATATACCTATCACATGCCATAGCCCGAAAACGAGAGACGGGCCCGTTGGTCGAGTGTTGGTAAGAGCACCTCGTCCTCTAGAATCCTGTGTTTAAAACAGATTGTTTGGAGTTCCTTTGTGGTCAACTTAGATTGTGTTTGTTCTTGGGGCTTATCAAAGACCATTAGAATGGGTTGTTCTTCCATTTAAAGGGAAGGACCATGAGGTTGTGCAGCCGGAAGGGACTAGAATTGAAGCCCTTTTGTTATGTAACACCTCACTCCTGATGAAGTAGACGTGGATGCTTAAACAATTAAAGAGTCTGCCTACAGAGGGGTAGAAGGGCTAGTGCCGACTCTAAGGCGGGTGGATCATCTGGTCATTCTGAACTAAAAATCTTGATGGCAAACAAGATCAGGTATGTTTTACTTTAATGTGTTGCTTTAATCAAAATCCACGTAGCCGATGTACATAATCCAATGGATGTCGACGTGTGTTGACCAATCGGATTCTTCACATTCACCTGGGCAGTATGAAGTGTCGATCTATGTAGTGTGTGTTCTATGTCCAGAGCACAGTGTAGGCGAACACTTTAGGTAGATAGCCTGCTTATGACGAGCTCCTTCACGCTGTGGAACTATGTTTCAGATTTTACCCATTATCGTGAAATATACGATAACATAACCATTTTTCCATATTGACATGGAGTTTTCTTTATAGGAATATAGGATTGTGATGTTCAACATGAATTGTTAGCCCATGTGTTCTAGTCGGATGTCGGAGTGCATTCGATGCGACCGTTCCTCAAAACCGTCTCACTGAAATCGAGCCACTGATCGACGTTCGACCAAAGTTCAGTGAAGGTTGATCGTACCACTATTATTTATGAATGTTTATCACATTTGAAACAAGAATCGGCCGTAGAAAGAACTCGAAACAAGGGCTTTATGAACTCGAAGTCAACACCAAGCAAGAAGAATTTGGAAAACTTGGGTGAATACTTGAGGTTGCTTGGTGTCAATCTTATGAAAATTGGTATCCCAGAAACAATATGAAGCACTGAATTGTAGTTGACTATGGATTAACAATAGCAACCATGGCATTGACCAAAGCATGATAACAGCATCGAATATGATAGTTTGGTGGCGCCAAAGCTTAGGACCGAGAACCCACCTAGGTAATAAAGTCAAAATATGAAAGAGTGCTCAGCTGGATTACTTAGTGATCTACTGATGTCGACGACGATAAGACAACCCTGCGGTAGTGCAAGAGTCGGTGATGGCGTAGGAGTCGAAGGTCAAAATGGTTTGGCGGTTGGAGATTGAGAATCGCATAGGGAACAAAGTGATATGCTAGAAAATGAAATCAAGTAGGGAAAATTTTGTTAAATGTTTAGATTTATACACATTCAACAATCATGTCGATACCGACGCAATTGTCATCGATACCGACATGTTTTGGTCACCATTAAAAAATAAGAAGAAAAGAAAGAGGAGAAAGGAAAAAGTAGGGAAGCCTACCTGATCAAGATACGACTCCAGAAAGTTGAAAATTCCAAACTTTGTTACGAGAAAGGGGTGATACGCCAACTATTTGAAGTGGTGAATAAGTGTTCATACATTAGATGCGATGCTTAAAAGACGATGGTTGGTTGGCTAATTGATCTTGTGCAGCTGGCTCTATATGGCTTGTCATGATCCAGAGCATACTTTGTTTTCATGAAAGCATATTTTGGAGGGGCAAGTGTTATCCAACATTATCATCGAACAATTTCTCAGTAAATCAAGACTTCGAGACGAAGATGAAATGGATCAAGAACTTGAGTGGATGCTTGGGATGGTGGAATGATGGAGCACAAGAAGTTGGAGAAGATTTGGAGCACATCAATTATGGTCGGTACCGATATGATTTTAAGAAGGGGACCTACTTCTGAGTAAGTTGGTGAACTACTCCAGTACATTGCATAAAATGACAAGACTTAAAAATCATGTAGGTACTTACATGATTTGTTGGAGCAATTTTGATAGTTAAGTCTGGAAATTTAAAGGTATGGGCAAGAATGAAAAGCGAGCGTTTTGGTGACAAGCAATTATGCTCGTTACCAACTATATTATGGTCGGTACCGACATGATTTTTTATATCACTTGCTCTTCCATCTTATTCACACAGATCTAAGTTTTTACCTGTCTTTTATGATCTAACGACTATGGCGGACGATTTTGACTATAAATACGAGTGGTACTACAATGAAGAAAAGACTTTTGGCTTATGTTCTTCAATTTCTTCTCCACAACTCCTAAACCTTTGCCACAAACTACTGTCAAACTCAGATTTGTACTTTTTATAGACTTGAAACTTTGTAAAATCGTTCGTATTCATGACAAATCTCTAAGCAATAAAATTAAGTGGATGTAGGCAATGATTTGAGGACGAACCACTATAAAAAAGTCTTGTGTTAATTGTTGTTCTATTCCCGTTATTGATTATTTATTCTCATTTGTGTTAGACATGGGGCATTGTGTCATTTTTTTGACTAAACAGATATAAATCCCAATATCTATATGTATGTATATAGTTATACACATGTTCATTCATTATTATGATATCATGTTAGTGTGTGAATATATACTAAATATATTCGAAATAAATATTAATAAGTTTAATTAATATGATTAATTAAATAAATATGAAATGTTTTAAAATAAAATACGATTTTATTTTAATAAAATAAATTGGATATAATGCTAGTTAATAGATTACATCAGCCCATTAAGGCCCAAATAAGGAATTTTTTGAAATTTACCCATTTTACTCACTACAACATGGACTAGGATCCAACAATGGTATTAGAGCCCGTATGGTCTACGCATTTAATTTGCTAGAATTTAGGGCGAACTGGTAAACTTTTCTATCTGTTGGTTGTCTAGAATAGTAATGTTTAGACTTAGGATCGAATAATCAAGTATTCTCCCCTCTTTGGCTACTGCCTAGCCTCTATGAGTGGAGCAAGTCCAAAAGGTTGGCCCAGATGTAAGGCCCAAATTGATTTTGAGCCTTTGTCTAATTTTCAAATTGAAATTTGAAAATTTTAAATGATATTTTAAATTTAAAGGTTAAGTTTAAAATGTAAAGGAAGTTATAAATGTTATAATATAGATTTAAATTTTCAAAATTGTTATGAGAAATTAAAAAATTAATTTTTAAATTTTAATATATTTAATTAATATGATTAATTAAATTAAATAATTAATTAAGAGTTAATTAATTAAAAACACACATATATATATATTGATATATGTATGCAACTGTAATTGTTATAGTCGTCTATTTACCCTAAAATTGTATAAGATAAAAAAATAAAATTTTAAATTAACTAAACTATTAAATTTTATAATTAAATAAAATGATTTATTGAATAAATGATTAATTAAAGGTTGATTAGTTGATATATATAGAGAAAGAGACACACACGCATATTGATGTGTGCGTATAAACCAAACTGTAAATGTTATAGTTGGTTATTTATCTTAAACTGTTTAAGATGAATAAGTACAATTTCTAAAATTAAAAAAATAATTAAACTAAGAATTAAAAATTAATTAAATGTGATTTGATTAATAAGAATTGAAAGTTAATTAAATGCGAGTTAATTAACAGGAACCAAAACTAATTAAATGTGATTTAATTAATTGGAAATAAAATTAATTAAATATGATTTAATTAATAAGAATTAAAATTGATTAAATATGATTTAATTCATAATATACATACATACATTATATAAGTTGAATTAAGCTATAAATGAGTTAAACTTATATAACTGTATATGTATAAACATAATATAAGTGGAATTGAAATAAACCCAAAATATATTTTTAGAATAAATACATATGTATTGTACGTATACCGTGATTTTAGATGTTTCCGACACTTGAATCATGAGGGTATTTCATAAGAAGTACATTAATCTTTAAATTGGTATTACTCAAAATATATTTAAAGATTATTAATCTTAAATGTAAGTTGCCCTATATCATTTATATGTTGATAGATTAGTAGCATACGAACTAGTTGTTGAGCAAACTCAAGCTAGAGTTGTTATGCGTAGTACCACTAATATATTGTCAAGATGAGACAAGATATATGCATGAATTTATTGAGAAAACTTAAGCTATGTGCATTGTACTTAGGCCGTTATGAAATGATAGGTAAGAGTGAGTAATCTCTCTTGATTAGTTGAAAGAAACTCAAGGTCAAGGTCAAGATTAGAGCAAAGACATGGTAAGGAGTTATATATGACACAACTAATATGATGTTGTCCATTACTTGCGGGCCAATGATTTGCTCAGAAAACTCAAGGTCATAATCCCATGACAAGCATTTCCTTACACTCACTGGAGAAATTGAAAGATTTCTATATTTCTCTTAGGGTTTGCAGGAATATAAAAAATATAGTTAGAGCCTTATCAGAAGAATGAAATAACAACATTCAACCTTTCTAATATTACAAGAGCACATGCCATATAAAAATAAAATTATATACTTAAATAAATCTACGCAATTAATCTAATTGGTCAAATTGTTTATCAATTGAAATATACTAATGAATTGAATTAGATTAACAAAGAAATATAAGGTTTACTTACCAATAAATCCTTTGGCATGTTGTCGCTTCAAGACCCATGCTTATATAACTATTAAATACATTCGTACCTTGATCACTTAAATATTTATTATACCAAGACTGTATATTGCCTTCTGAATTTTGAATTCTAAAGCAAAACATAAATATGGACATTTGATCCACATTCGATTACATATACAATTGTACGATGAACAGTCGCATTCGTAATATACGAAATTTTGATGAAATTAGTTCATTCGAAATAACCAAGTAAACCATAGTTAAGATCATGTGTTCAATACGATTGAATATAACGAGGATCTTACTTTTTTAGAAGCAACATAGACCAAGAACTACTAGACTGACCTAGAAATTTAATCACTGAAATGTTAGTTTGATCGGTTTAATTTAGTGCAAATTATATGACATCTCTAAATGTTAAGGATGTTCGAATGCATTTTCATAAAGAGTTCGATGCAGTATTGTTGTATAAGTTTCCTTTTGAATGGTTTGACCATTTTGAAAGGAAAGCGAATATCCAAGAGTGGATGTAACATATGCATAGTTGCAATGAAGAGTGTGAATAGTCACCTCTACTTCATGAGGAAATATCAGAAACAGAAACTATATAAAATACCAGCAGATACTTAATATGGAATGAGAAATATGATTTCTATTCCAAATGTATTTTTATATATAAAATTATTTTCAATATAAGTTATTTCTTTGACTTCAAGATATTTGATTTGAAACACTCGACTGCAGTAGATGAAATCAATAGCTCATAATAAGTGGTTGAATAGAGCTTCATATAATTTCATTTGCTATTATTGTACTGGTAGAAATGATGGGAGCGTACCATATGACACTATTAGTAGATGCATCAAATTATAAAAGATTGATTTCGAATATTTACCGAATATTATTTATTAAATAATAACTATTTTCAGTATTGAGAGAAAATAGGTATGGTTTCATTTTGATATAAATATTTTAAATATTCAAAATAAATATTTCTATTGTAATAATAGTATTAGTTTCCATAGACATAGTGAGGCATTTGTGACAAAAATATAGAGTATCTAAAATTTTCTGCAATTATTTTGAAATTATGGACTAAGCCATATTTTTGAGAAATAATTCTCTTATCATATGATTATGAATCATACGAAACTCGTAAATTTCATCTTGAATGATTAAGGGCAAAGAACCCATTTAGTGGGAGTGATAAAAGAGTTATTGGACTCCTCAGATTGATACATGCAGATGTATGCAGTCCAAAGTCTAATGAAACTAAAATGGATCCACTCACTTCATTAAAGTCACAAATGAATTATCATGAACATGTATATTTAATATACAAGTAGTATACCAATGATAAGTTCATAGAATATAAAACGAAAGTAAAACATAACATGCGAAGGAAATAAGAAAATTCGATTTGATCTAATATGTGAGTATATAGGAAAAGGTTCCAAATGCACCTAAAATGAATAAGATTCATTCTCAAAGTCACTTCTCCCTATGATACATAATAATCTAGTGATAAGGAGTAACTGTACTTTATTGGAAAAAGTATGATTGATGATGAGTGAGGTTGAGTTAACTCCTTTCTGTAATGATATGTACTTAAGATTATGTACATATGTTAAATTTAATTTCATTTGAACCATAGTTTACGAGCTCTTTTAAGATATGAGTTGATGAGAAACAACTACACGTCACATAAAATTCACTCATATGGGATCGGCCAACAATGGTTGGCTAATTTATGCTATAAACCTAAGTTTTGTGAACTCAAAATTAAATCCATTTTTATTAGATACGGTCCAAAGACTCTAACTTAGAAACTAATTACATGAGATGAAAAGAAATTAATTAAGCCTAAAATAGACACAACCCTTTAAAATGTCTATAAAGAATTCTCGCACATTGAAAAGAAACTATGAGTTCCCTATAAATATTGAGAAAAAGAATAGTTGATATTAACAATTTCCTAAATTATCACAAAGCCATATAGAGTATGGACTCTACCATATTACAGGACGCTTAAATCTGGAAGAGATTCCAAAAACATTATAAAAATATGATTTTCACAGTAGTACCCAAAGGGATATGATGCATCAGCTGTAGGTATGTCTTCAAAAGGAAGTCTGATGTAGTTGACATATAGTAAGCAACGTTCATGAAGAATAGCCTTGTAAATTTCAAATTTTGAAATTACCATAACAGATTTGTCAGTCAACATGCTTAAGTTAATTCAGATTCCACTTGCAAAATTATAGCCCAATATGACTTTAAATTTTGGTACATCTTTATTAACACATAAATTATGAATAATGATTTAGAATAGACTATTGCACATGATCGCCAAAATGTCACAACGTCAGTGGGAGCGATCACTGAGATTGTAAGTGATGGATAAGGTCTAAGAACAAATACAATAGTATTGTTCAACAAGCATCGAAATTAAGTAATTCTTTTGATTGAGAAATCAAATAGTTTGATTATCAATCAAAATGCAGAGAAAGTGTGTGACTATAAGAAAGAATATTAAAAACTACAAAAATATATCTAAAACATTAAGTAAGGATGTTGGAATTGTCCTAATGATATAGATATGCACAATATTAAAATGTTTAATGCAGAGCATCTAAGATGGATTCCTTATGCATCGGCAATTGGAATTATCATATATGCTATGATGTCTACTATATCGCTATTCGGTTATGTTATTGATGCATTGAACGAGTATCAAATCCAAATAGATCACTAAATGGTAGTTATGATTATTCTCAAGTATTTGCAAAATACTAGAAAATTGTCTACGGAAACAACTGACTCCTTTTAAAGGAGTATTCGAACTCGAACTTCGTAAGTGATATAGAATATGGTATGTCAATTATAAATTCATATTTAATCTTTGTTAAGGGGTTTTGAGTTGGAAATGTTCCAAATGAGAGGTGGGGCCAATTCAACCAAAGGCCAAGTAATCGCCTTGAATAGCACCGCAATAAAACCAATATACATTAATGCATAAATTTATAACTACGCATGGGATGAAACCAAATGTTGAGAATCTCATGAGATTGTTTTGTGAAAGCAATATCGTGATTCAAATCACAAAATAACCTACGACTCACAATACGTCTAGACATGTGCTCTGAATGTTCCACTTGATAAAGGTAGATTATCAATGATGGAGAGATGTTGGTTGAAAAAGTAGATAGTAAAATGATATAACAGTTCCATTCACCAAGGGACTAGCTCGAACAGTTCTCAACTGATTGGAGGAATGGAATTAAGATTCCACTAGTGGCACTAAGTGCAAGTAGGATTGAAACAGTTAGTGGTATGCCATACTGGTAATTATGTAATTTGTTCTATATATCTAACTCTTTAGTCAATCTTGTTAATAATAAAGATGTCTGATTTCTGTTATATACTTTGTTATATTGTGATATAATTAATTAAGTAATTAATTTAAAGTATATTAATCAAGAAAATCCTTAAAAAATGTTATGTGATTGTAGTTGCAAATAATTTCAATCGTTAGTAACTAATCACAAAATAAAATAACATTTTGGGCCAAGATGTTTCAAGAAAGGATATTGACACATCCATTGAGACCTGAGTGTGTAATGTTCTCCAAATGTTGGGTAGTGTATTACTTGTGCCTACTAAAGCACCAAGGGGTTACGTACTCATAGTAGTTCGATGACCATGGAATAACTCGTTCAAGAGTTTCATTTTTCTTGATAACAACTAGGTTAAATAGAAAATCTTAGTGTGACGGTGTTACATAGTTCCCACGACTTGAGAAAACTGTGCAAATTCAATGTGGATACACCACTTTGATTATAGTTAAATCATGGCACGACAATCCATCGAGCGAGTATAGTTGGGTTTGATTTGAGGTATTGGAAGTAAAGCACTATTAAATAGAAAATGTGCCTCCTCAATTGTATGAGGCTAGTATCATGGTCAACTATAGTCAACTCAAAGTCAAAATCTCTGACTAGAGAGGAACGATTAATAATAAAGGTTATTAATGAACCAAGGACTTTGTTTATGGACTAATCAAGTAGAATATGGATAATATTGGAGTATTGACCAATACCAAATTCCATACATCCTAATTTGCATGCAATGTTTCATATTTGAATTTTTCAATATTGATCGCTGATTGAATTCACACCCTGTGTTTGATATCGTATTTGTGAATTCTCCAAAAAACGATATGATTTAATTAGTTTATGATTTTTTATAAATTAAGTAAATGAATTAATATTTAAGAAATATTGGTTATTATTGTATTTAATGTTCTAGGTGTTATTAGTAAACGGGTAGCTCCTAGAAATATTCTAGTTGCTATTAGTAATTATTTAGATGTGTATATAAAAGTTATATATGCACATATTGATATACGATATCAATATATATTTAAACAGGTTTTGTCCATTAAATAAGCATGATATGGCTGGTTGTATGAGGTAATAACTAGTCTAAAAATTGATTTATATTTAATTTGGAATTAATAAGAGAATGTTTTAAGGAGAAGAATGAGAAATGTTTTCATTCTCTCCATAAAAACAAATCTACCAAATTAATTTCATTTGATTTTATGTTCTTCCTTCCTATTCTCTTCGATGGATGGCCACACCTCCCTTGATCCACTCTCCATGGCGAAATTGTACCCAAAAATAACATTAAAAAAATCAAAGGTGGTTCTTTTGATCATTGCGACATCTAGTGGTGTTTCAAGTGATCTAGGATTCAATTCTAAAATCGAGGTGTCGTGAAGGTATATATCTAAATAAGTACTAATCTTATTTTATTTCATATAATCATACACACTTGCCCTTGACCCATGTAGAAGTATGTAATATATTTTATTTCCAATAAATTAGATTTATATGTGTTGTTTTACAAATGAAATTCAAAGTAAATTATTTACATACAATAAAATTGGTTGTTTAATTTTGTGTCAGATTATATTAGTCATTTCAATCATGATATAAAAATTATACTTTCTTTAATTTTTAATCTTAAATACGCATATCTGTAAATAATCAATTTTTTATTTTGATCATGATTTAAATTATGCAAGTTTGTACACCTAAGATTGTTTATATTTATGTATTTTAAAAATGGTTTTTCTGTTTTGTATGTCTATTAACCTAGGAAATATATTTATTGTAATTATTTTGGTAACGTATGCAGTTTAATATGGATATATACACATACATATACATATTTATAATGTGAAACAAGGATTAAAATGTATATATCTAGTTTTTTAAATTTTAACGACCATATTTTCATAAACAATCCTTTATTTTGGTTATGATTCAAAAGGTAAATTTTATTCATAAATATGCTTGGATGATTTGATATAAACAATACAAATAAGGAATATAATAAATTAGATCTATTGTAAATCTAAATGAGAATTGAAAAAAAAATTATTTTGCACTAAAGGGCCATTAAAAGAGGTTTGCTTTTTTAGTTTGGCACTGAAGCAATTAATGGGTGTTGTCCCTCTAAATAACTCCTTTGTATATTTTACATAAAGTTAATTTTATAATAGCATGGCGCTATATATATGTGTACGTGTGTGTGTAAGTATGTATGTGTAAGTGTGTATGTATATGTATGTGTGCGTGTGTGTGTGTATGTATATGTGTGGATGTGTATAGTACATACATATATATATATATATATGTATGTATGTATGTATGTATGTATGTATATAAACTATATATATACATGTTACTATCAATATGTGTATACAAACCTTATACTTATATTATAGTATATTCAAACGTATGTATATACTTAGGCATTTATATTCCTAATATACATGTGAATTTATCACATGTACATGTAAATATGATTATACATGTATATACCATATATATAAATCCCAATATCTACATGTGTGTATAAAGTTATACGTATTTTCATTCATTATTTTGATATCATGTTAATGTGAATATATACTAGATATATTCAAAATAAATATTAATAAATTTATTTAATATGATTAGTCAAATAAATATGAAATAGTTCAAAATAAAATATGATTTTATTTTAATGAAATATTTAGGATCTAATGCTAGTTAATAGATTACATAATCTCGTTAAGAAACGAAAGGGAATTGGTTTTAAAATTTACCCATTTCACCCGCTATGACATGTACCACAATCCAACAATTAACCCATGCGAGCTACCTCTGAACTAAACTCAAAACTTTTATCTTGGCTAACGGTCAGTCTTATTGATCACATAAGAACATTGCCGCCCCTACCTTTTGCTATTTATCTATCTCTTGGCTGAGTAGGCTCTTGGCCTACCCATCATATTTCTATAAAAAAAATAGCATACATAGCTCGTATTCGTTGAATCGCTTGAAGTGATATGCTACTCAAGAGAGGATTCATCTACTTCGAACTTAGAAGGTTGGCATTACTATAATTGATAGTTGACTTAAAGTCAAAATCTCTACCTAGAGTAAATCAGTTAATCGATAAATATTATCGGGTTAAACCAAGGGCTTTAAAGTAGTACTATGCAATAACATATGGATATTATTGGAATTTTGGACCATTAACCGTACTCTGGATATCTTAGTAAAATAGTTTTGACAAAAAAACATGCATAATATATCATCGCTTTGGGTGTAGCTTTAATAGACTGGAAATTGGATTTCACATAAGTGATTGGTAAGTAGCCAAACATATATCTACTATTGCATTTCAACAAAGTCCATAGATGATTTAAATTTTAATTTTTTCAAACATTACTAAGGGCCGAGTTTACACGAACGAGTTACACAACAATATTTGTCAACATATTTTCAAATTTACTTAATTCAATTTAATTTATAATGTTATAAATTAAATGGGAGGAAATTAATAAAAATGTTATATTAATATTTATGGCATTTATTTATTTCAAACCTTTAATTAACTAAGTTAATATATAGTTGTTATATATTAGTTTAATTTAATTTAAAGGGCTTAAATGGATTTTTTTAACAATAATAGGCTAAGCATTTTGGATGAATTTTATATGTATATATATATATATGCATGTATGTATGTATTTATGTGTGTGTATGGATGGCCATATATTGTAGGTGATAAGGGAGAAAGTAGTTTTAAATTTTTATTTGGTAAATTGTTTACCAAGTTCAAATAACTATAGAAAAAAGGCTTAGATATTTTCAAATATTTCGACGGCTATAAATACCCACCTATTCTGCTATTCTCCACATGCTTTCCAAGCCTAAGCCCTCACATCACTAAAATTAATTAAAGCCTATAATTCAGCCATGCAAGCCAAGCTAGAAGGAGGTCTTCTAAAAGGAAATAGCTCAATGTACAACATGTCATCTGCTGGCTAGATCAAGGTAATTAAAATCTTTATATATTAATTTTATACCCATCGTATTTTTAGTCTTGAATATATAAACATTTCTTTCGCTACGCCATAAATGGCCTACTGCAACACAAAAAAAATGTTGGATCAGGCCCGAAAAATGTTGCCATAGGTCTATGGCAACACTTTTAGGGTGATGCAATTTTTGCCGTTGCCTTAGACCTCAAAGGCAACATTTTGACTATCTAAGGCAACATAAGTAATATTGTTGCAATAGAACCCTATTTGGGTCTATGGCAACACCCATAGGTATCTGTAGCAACATTCCAAAATGTTGCTATAGATATGAACTTTTTGAATTTGTGGGGCCCACAATGTAGAGCATATTTGATTTTTTAATAAAAATAAATATTTATTTAATAAAATGCTATTACACAGAATTTGATATTTAAACAGTAATTTATTTAAATAAATATTTTATTTCAACATTTGAAATTGTACAAATTCCTGACTCCACTATTTTATAATACAATGATATATAACACGGATATTCACATATACAGATATTCCTCACTACATCACTCAGTTCACTCATTACATATGCAGTTTCAATTTATACATACACCGACACTGACAAATATATGCCGAGCCGAAGGCGAGCCGAGTGCCGAGCCGAAGGCGAGCCGAGTGCCGAGCCGAAGGCGAGCCGAGAAGCGGGTCCGAGCGCAGCGCCAGCGGGGGTCCGGGGCACCGCAGTCCCCCGGTTAGGTCGAACAAGTGGGCACCGCCCGATTCATCCGATTTCGGAAGATCGAGCCTTCTTTGAAATGACGTAAAATGATGCACAAATGAAGACTGAGCTTAATTCCTATCCTCCATCTCCTCGCCTAAATCTGCTTGAATCCCCTACGGCCAAACACCAAAACTCTACTGCAAACTCTTTTCAATTTCCAATCACCACATTAGCTTCTCTCCGTAACCAATACACAACAGCACTCTAACATTTTCAAACTCCAAACTCCGTCTACATCTCTCTGCCAACATTCAAGCATCACACTGCCAACTGAAACTCCTCTGCATCACCAACTTCCACCATCACTTCCATAACTTACCAAACCAACCAACCAACCTTCAACCAATACAACTACATCCAGATGCAATGGTGAACCAACCAACCAGATTATGAACTTGCGATGGACTTGCGATGGAGGCACAGGGCATCCAGAAGCAGTACATACCCAGCCAGATTCTGAAACATTAACAAGTGTTAAAGGAGCATTTGCACAAACATATGGGGGGCATACTATCTTATTGAAATTACCAGTACCAAGTGAAGCAACCGCAATCATAGGGGAAAGTACGAAGAGATCAGCCTGGGATCTGCTCTGAACTTGCGATGGAAAGTACGAAGTGAACCAAAATCTCGAGGGCAGCAGTTCGGGTTTTGGGAGAAATTAAGGCGCTAGAAGGGTTTTCAGGTGAAGTGGTCTAAAGGAGAAAGGTAGAGGGGTTGGTGGCGAGCAGGTCTTCTGTTGGAGGCGAGAGCTGATGGCGACGACAGCGGTGGCAAAAGGGGTTTGAACGGAAAACTTTGTTTGGCTTCGGGTTTTGGTGTCGTGACAGGGCTCTGGTTGGAGCTAGATGGTCGCGATGGGTCAGGGGGTAGCTGGGGGTGAGGGTGACAATTTGGTGGCAGAGGCGAATGAGGGAGCAGAAGAAAAGGAGGGAGACAATTTGGTGGCGGAGGCGAATGGGAGGAGGCGACTGGGAGGAGGCGAATGGGAGGAGACGAATTGAAATGAAAACCAAAAGGGGATCTGAACTAGTTTAGGCGGGAAAACGAAATTTTGGGCCAAATTGCAGTGGTGATCCATTTTAACAACCAGATTAAATGTAGATCGTTGGATCGTATTCACGCGGATTGTTAATTTTATTAATTTTTTAATTTGAATACATCTATTGCAACACTATATAAAAATGTTGCATCGCGTTACACTTGTTTAGCTAGAGCAACACATTTTTATGGCTAAGGTAACACCAAAAATGCAACGTTGCAGTAGGACCAAAATTTTATAGCTGTCGCAACATTTTAGCTGGCAACACCTTGCAAAAGTGTTGCAGAAGGTCATTTATGGCGTAGTGTTTATATGTATTTCATAAATCAGATAACATGTAAAAACTACATTTCATAGTATATGTAAATTCATACACACACACACATATGCGTGTGTGTATCGGTTTGCAAAAGTGTGTGAAATTTGGAGAGCACTTCAATTCACATCAAAAGGAACTAGTACAGTCAAGCAAGCCATAATTTAAATGTTGACAAATCAATTTCAACATTTTAAGATGAAACCAAATGATTCAATGTTTGATATATATGTTAGACTTCACGGCATAATACATGCTTTAGTTACACTGGGAAAAACGTTCACTGGAGATGACCAGGTTAGGAAAATACTAAACTCACATACCCGTGAATTGGAATGAATGATATTGGAAAAATAAGAGGCAAATGATCTTAGTAAAACTAAAGCAAAGGAATTAGGAATTAATGTCATATGAATTGCAGTTGCAAGCAAAACGATAAAACCATGAATATGAAAAGTTCTCACTCGTTTTCAATGCAAATTACGATTATACAATTTTCGATGAAGAAGATGAGAAGATCACATCGTTGACCAAAAACTTCAACAAATTATTGAAATATAAAAGGATACAAAAAATGATAAAGATTGACAACAATGTGGAAAATAATCTGAATCGAATGGAATTGTTGTCGATGTTTAAATGTGAGAAAACTGGTTACTAAACGAGGGATTATCCCACACTCAAGAAATTTAGTTACTCCTCAAATAATAGCAAAACTATTCTATTATATAAGAAATTGAATATGGAGTCAATATTTATCTCTCACCACATTCATTCTCATCTTAAATGGTGATTTATCAGAATTTCTACACTCCCTAAGCATTTGTACCTTTACATTAACATCATCACATTATTTCCACAAAAATCAAAATTCTTTCATTATGAAACTTTCTTAGTTTATATCTTTTATATCCAAGAAAAGAGTCACAGGTCCCTGTTTTTGATGTGGTTATAGGAAAAGTCCCTGTAGAAATGAATATGTAAATTTGGTCCCTATTTTTGGAAAATAAAAAACGCAAGGTGCGTTGCACTTATTTGATAGAAAATGCAAGGTGCCTTGCAATTTTCTGTTTCTGAAATCTTTTTCGAAATTTTGAAAATTTTGAAGATTTTGAAAAGCGCAAGTTATCTTGCACTTTCTATCAGGAAAGCGCAAGCTAGTTTGCGCTTTCTGATTTTGATTTTTTTTTTAATTTTGAAAAGTGTCAGGAAAGCGCAAGCTAGTTTGCGCTTTCTGATTTTGAAATTTTCAAAAAACGCAAACTGATTTGCACTTTCTGATTTAAAAAAACAGGGACCTAATTTACATAGTTATTTGTACAGTGACTTTTCTTGTAACAGCATCAAAAATAGGGACCTTTCGTGTAAAGCCCCTTTTATATCTCACCACATTCAGTCTCATCATCATCACATTAATTGCCACAAAAATCAACGGTCTTTCATTATGATACTTTATTAATTTATATCCTTATTTCTCCTCTAATTTACACTATGCTTATATATTTTCTTCTTCTGTCCATTAAAACCTAAATTAATCCTCTCACTAAAATCATTTTCTTACACAAGGAAAATCTATTATATGTTCTAGTATAGTATTATATTATTATACGAGTAAGTGACTACAATATAATAACTAATTTCTTACACATTTATTCTCATTCCAAATACCGAATTATTACAATTAGTTGGTGGACTTTGGCATTTTACTCCCTTGAATATATTTTTTCTCATTTTAGTTATATATCTAACTAATGTCTTTCATATACTCTTATCTTCCACTACAATTAATGTGAAAGTTATCTGACCAAACAAGCTATTAATGCATCCTATTGTCAATTCTTTTGTGTAAAAAGTTATAATAATGTTCCGTACGAAGGTAAGATTTCCACTATAAGGCAATGACCACATTGCCTTTTCATTTACTATTTCATTATATAGACATATCTTCCACTTTTGCTTTCTTTTTTTGCTTCTATTTTCTCATCTTCTTCAT
Organism: Allium fistulosum; assembly: GCA_030737815.1. Taxonomy (NCBI): domain Eukaryota; kingdom Viridiplantae; phylum Streptophyta; class Magnoliopsida; order Asparagales; family Amaryllidaceae; genus Allium; species Allium fistulosum. Next base: position 9,920,330 of record JASFAW010000015.1, read on the forward strand.
CTAAAACAAAAACTTAAATTATCATATATTAGTTCCTTTTGCTTTTGAATCAAGGAGGAAATTTTGCTTCATTTGTTATTTTTGTTTTCTCATTGCTTTTGTTGGAGACTTGGAGTCACAAAACCCCTTCTTCTTTTTTCATTGCATATGTCATGGCTTTGGGTATGTAAATTTTATATTCTCTTGATTGAGTTTATAAGAATTAGGATTGAATTAATAAAAAAATTAATAGGTAAAATAAACCATTTTCAATATATGGCGATTTTTTTTGAATCGTGATTATAAAAAACATGCAAATGATATTACTATTCCTAAAGTAACTACAACTGCATATCTTTTGTTGTATATATCTATTTGCTAAAATGTTCAAGCAATGGATTTTGATTCAACGTCCACGGTAACTTTCATACATATGCTTTTATTTTAGCATTTGTAATAATTTTATATCAATTCTTCATCAATTTTTCATTTGTTACATTTTTGTAAGTATTCAATTATGTTTTAGTTCTCAAGTACACATAATAATTTTTTATGTTTTAATGTAATGTAATTTGGATTTCTATTTTGTTTATGATTGCTTTAGGTATCATTTTGTATTAATGACCTTCTATTCATATTTTATAGTTTTACTCTTTCTATTCATATTTACCTATTTATTCTATCTATCTATCTATCACATAATAAACCAAATACGGAGTCAATAATTTATCTCTCACCGCATTCAGTCTCATCTCAAATAGTGATTTTTCCAAAATTTCTAGCATAATTTTTGCACCACAATACCCAATCATTTGTACATTTAAATTAACATCGTTACATTAATTGCCATAAAAATCAACAGTCTTCCATTATGACACTTTCTTAATTTATATGTTTATTTCTCCTCCAATTTACACTACACTTATATTTCCTTCTCACATCCAGTAAAACCTAAATTAATCATCTCACTCAAATGATTTTCTTACAAGAAAAAATCTATTGTATATACCTATTATATTATTATTATATTATTATCATATAAGAAAGTGATTAAAAGACCGCAACTTATTTCTTACCACATTCGTTCTCATTCCAAGTACTGAATTATTAAAATTTCTTGGTAGACTTTTAAATTTTACTCCCTCGTTTTTTTTTTCATTTTAGTTTATATATCTAACTATGTCTTTTCATAAAGTCTTATCTTTAACTACAATTACTATGAATGTTATATGACCAAGTAAGCTATTAATGCATCATACCATCAGTTTCTTCTGTTTAAAAATGTATAATAATGTCATATATGAATGTAAAATTTCTACTATAAGGTAAATACCACATGTCTTTTCATTTTCTATTTCATTACTTAGATATATATTCCACGTTTACTTCCTTTTATTGCTTTTATTTTCTCATTTTCTCTATCGATTTGTTTTTTTTTGCTTTTGAATCAAGAATGAAAGTTTGTATCATTTGTTATTTGTGTATTCTCATTGCTTTTACTGGAGTAATAGAATCCCTTCTTCTTTTAGTTTCTAACTATGGCTCTAGGCATGTAAATTTTGCATTGTATTAATCGAGTTTATAAGAATTAGGATTGACTTCTTAAAACAATTTGTATGTAAAATAAGCCATTTTTAGTTTCTAACATTTGGCCAATTTTACAAAGTCATGGTAAGAAAAAAACATGCAAAAGATATTATTATCCTAAAAAGTACTGCAATCATCTACCTTCTATTGCATGTAATCTATTTGCGGAAATGTCAAAGCAATGAAATTAGAAGCGATTTTTGTTCAATTTCTATCGTTACTTCAGTACATGTGCCTTTAATTTGTTTTAGCATTTGTAATTCCTTGATATATTTTTATATCAGTTCTTCATTAATTCTAATTTGTTACATTTTATAACTATTTAATTATGTTTTAGTTCATACCTCTTTTAGTTCTCAAATACAGATAATACATCTAATATTTTAACGTAATGTAGTTTGAACTTTCTATTCTATTTTTGATTGCTTTAGGTATCATTTTGCTAAAAGGCGTTGACCAATATCTATGTTGCCCACATGGAGAGATATGCAGACGGATCCTGGAATTTCAACATGGTATCAGAGTCGGTGTAATGCCCAGGACAATGCGTAAGAGATATGTAAATCTTAATGGTTAGCGATGTAGTCTAAAGCAGGCAGACTTAATGTAAAGCTAGACCATGGTACGTAGAATCTGGTAGAATGAAACATGGACAAAGATTCATATGGTGTTAGCATCAAAGTTGACATAGCAGAAGACGCATGAATGGATGCAACCAAAGGTGGAGATTTGTTGGGGTGTCTCGTATTGTATGTGGTTAACTGGCCTAGATTGGGAAAAAGAATAGTCTCACATCATGGAAAAACAGAGGTGGATGGCATGTATATGAGTTTGGTCGTATGTAACAAAAAAAGATTTCATTTGTTAATAGCTGTTGACCAACTCTATGTTCCCCCCACGGAGAGGCGTGTGGACCAATCCCAAAATTTCAACATTCACATTTTCAATTCAATGAGTTTTTTTATTATATTTTCCATCCTTAGTTTCTTCTTCCACTTATCACAATTTTGTCCCTTCCACTTTTGAACTTTTATTTAAAAATTACAATTCTTAATATAAAACTACGCAGAGAATCTTTCAAAACAATTTATTTATGGATTTGAATTATTGTAATTGGTTATAATTTGATTCAGTTCGCTATCAACTTTATATCCTTCTAATTTTTTTTATTTTATTCACGTTTTGTAATGGCTCCTTTTTCTACCAGTTGTTTTTATTTTAGGATGTTTATGGAAAAGTTATCCAAAAATCATGAAAAACCTAGGTTCACTAAATCGATGAGCTCGGTTTAAAGGTTTGATGTTTACTTTATCACCTATTTTTTATTTTTGTTTAAGGTTAAATTTGTTTTTTTTCTATTTTCATGACTTCATCTCTTGATTCAAATTCTATGTCCAATTCTTTATTTTTTATTTCTGATTAATGTGGTAACAACTTTGGTTTTCCTCATTTATTGCAGGGTTCTTTGGATTTAGTTATGTATAAGCATAAAAGAATTTGAAATTGTTCTGAAAATTTTGTAAAAGTTAATGTTGATTACTTTTCATTCTCCCATTTAATATCCAATTCTATCTTCATATAATTTTTATTTTGGTTGAAGACCATGAATGTGATTTCTTCGATTTATTTTAAAGGATTTACAAGAATACTAACACATAGATATAAAAAAAAGGTTGTTCTACATATATTTAAATAGAGGTAAAGTTATCTTTTTTTGCATTCTCAAACATAAACGTATAAGCATATTAAGTTGGGAGAAGTGGATTATATTTCAATAAAAGAATATTTATATAATAAATTCTCAAATAATATTTTCTAGAAAATATAAATGTATAATTAACATTTGTTGCCTAAAATTTAGTATTTGATGCATGTTTTGGAAACTTATTTTTTTTAAAGAATTACTTTCTAGCCTTAAACAACTTGAATATATATTTTGTAAATTCTTATTTTCTTTTTATCTGAATTACAAATTATATATTTTCATTTTTTAATTTTGTTTAATATACTAGAAACATGTTCATAAGAAACACATATTTATGTTTTCAAACAAGCTCTTGGTGATGTTACTGAACAAAGAGGTAAATCTCATTGATTTCTTTTATGTTTGTTTTATTTACATTGTTTTGAGTTTTTTGCTGTTTGGAAATATTTATAAACAATTACAAACCATAGAAGTTATTATTTACAAAATTTATAAGTGAACTATTTTTTTAATAGGGAGAACTATTCAAGCATCATTACCATTTAATTATTAAAAAACTTAATTGATTTTAATTCTAATCAATTTGAATTGAAAGTAAGAAGAGAATCAAGTTTAATTAATTCCTTTTTAGTCTTAATTCAATTCGATAAACTAATTGCATATTGATTCTCCTTAATGCTAATTAATTATAGAATTATTATGTAAACATTTTTCGGTTATTTCCTTTTGTCATCAACTTTGCAAATGTTCCAATTTGTGAGGTATTCTTCCAGTAAGTATTATGTAAGTTTAGTAAATCTTTTCTAATTGTAAGAAATATATGCATGAAAATAGAGAAGTGGAGTAGGAATCCATTATCTATTCTTAGTTAACAATACTTTTATAATACGTTGTGCAAAATATTAAAACAATTGAATGAATATATATTCATAGACAATTTCTTTAACTAACCTACAAAAATAATGTAGGATGATGTTTGCTAAATCTTAAAAAACAACACGATATTTTTGACATATTTGCTTATGTTGAAAGGAAACGTTATGTATATTATCTATATATATATACACACACACATTATACTATGCAATGTTGGATTATAAAAATGAACAAAAACATTACAAGAATTCGTATTGGGTTATATTTACATGATATTTGGATTTTTCACTTCATTGAATGCGTTTATTTACATCATTTGACCTTATAAATATCATTAATGTTGTGTCATTCAGGTATTTTTTTTATACGTGTGACGTGTCTAAAATAATTTTCCTTAATGTGATATACATTATTTCACTTTGAATTAGCTTAACCTTTGTATTGGTTTAATTTTTATTTTGGTATGCATGTTTGAAGTAAAGACAAAAATTTGTTTAATTGTTTTAAAAGTTAAGCTATATAATGTTTAAGTTGTAAGGATATATCTCATGTTATTTTATGTTATAATTGTTAGAAAATATGGAATTGTGCGCTCAGTTAATATTTTTCTAATTCGGTTAGTATTGGATAGTCTTAAAAAGTATATTAAAAAATGTTGAAATACTGCTAATTTAAAATAAATTTGAAACAATATTTCATGCTAAGCATGGTTTCTCTTTACCAAATTTTGAATACTACCGTAATATAAAATGGTACATATTTGAATTTATACGTTATATTTAAGGTGAAACCATGTTGAATTTATGCATAGCTTATTTGAAAGTTAATTGACATGCTAAATAATGTTATGCCTTCCAAGTAAGAATTAATTGCGGTTGATGTTTGATGTATAAATTCATCCATATACTAAATATCGTATGCTTTAAGATTAATTAAACCAAATTACCAACAATATTTTGTCAATAATTGTTAGTGAAGAGACTAAACTACAACCCATAAACAATCATATAATTAAAAGATCAAAAAATATACTGTTAAATAAATTATGTGGTGGATCTCGTGTGCATTGCACGGGTTCATACTAGTTCAATAAAAAGAGGCAATAACATTACAATGTCATATAGAATGACTCAAATTTATTATCAAGCGAAAGTGAACAAGGGATTGAAAGTGCAGTCATGTGTTTCATGACAAATGATGATCAAATATGGGATTCTAATGAATGGACTGTTAATTTCATGAATAATACGTATTGGAGATATAAAATGCTTAATAAACAATAAATTAAATTTAGTAGAAACATATAAACCTAAGATATTTAGTTGCTTACCGAAGAAAAGCAATGTCTAGAATATGAAATTAAAAAACTTAATGGTTTAAATGATAAAAAAGGTTCAAAACTTGAATGTATTTAATATCAAGAAAAGTGTTAGCCTAAAAAATGTCTGACACCCCCAAGAAGGCTAAGAAGAACCAATGATTTGGTATGTGACCATTGATTGTAGTTTTAATGTGGATTTTGCCTCTAATCTACAAAGTTTCAAACTTCAAAATCGCATACCTAGATCCATAGAATAAGAAATATGTAGCAATATGAAGAAAAATGCAAGGAAAACAAGAAAAAGCAACATAATGGTTTGTTGTGGTTTTGAATTTTCCTATGTACTGTTTATTATGAATTTATTATGTTTTCACTAATATCCATTGTTTATTACAATCGTTATCCCAAAATCTAAGCCTGATTTGAGATTAGAAAATGGCAGAACCTCCCATTACTGAAAATATATTCGACCTTTTTCTTGCTTTATGTCTCTTTATATTTATAAGCATAGAGGGATGAGATAAGGCTCTAATGTCGATGTCTTCTCTCTAAAAATTCATCCAAAATATCTCCATTTGAAACCACAAGTGTCTGTGATATATTAGGGAAATATTCGGCTTTACCCATCAATCAATATTGTTCGATCGTGTTTCAGTATCAATCGATGGACTTATCATTTTTTTTTTCTATATTTCTTTGTCTATAGATTCATCATTACTTCATGACTTAGCCTTGTTCCATGTTCCAAATTTAGAATATGTCAAGATTTTATAGGGGATTAAACACTTTTATGGATCGGTACTAATCGATAAACCTAGATTTTTTTTCTTCAACATTTCTTCATATCAACTTGCACTCGATTGTCTATGAACCTTGTATCCGTTCCTTCATCATTTTGATGTTGAATACCATTTAATTACCGCATAGAACACTTACCCCTAAGGTATACTTCTATAACTACAAAGCATGCTTTGTTTAGAAACAAGCAACCAAATCCTGAATTGAGTAGTCGCTATCATAATTCAAACCATCTTCATGGAAAGATGAGTCACTCTGAAAACACCCTAACTGCATATAGTAGTCGAGTCACATTGCACCAAATTTTCATTACCCGAAGGACTAGCCTTTTTAGTGAGAACTCCATCTATCCATAGATAAATTAGTGTCCATAACCTCCCAAACTCCAGTTGTAATCAAAACAATACAAATTCGCTTTGTTCTCTCTACTTCTACCATCGCAGCTGTTTTTAACCTAGGGCTTCCATATCCCTGCTAGTCCACTCCAATTCTAGTTGAATCGGTCTAAGTCGATCAAATAGATTGATTGACATTCAATTTTATATCTCCTTACACCAGAATAACATCAGTTCATATCATCTCCTTGATCCCTAAATTAGGGTCGGTCGACACTAGATGTCCTACTTTAGTGATTTAAAGCTTGCTTCTAAGAGAGTTAGGAAAATGCCCTTAGGGCAATTATGTAATTTATTACATATATCTGACTCTTTAGTCAATCTTGTTCATGATAAAGGTGTTCATTTTCTTATATATAATTTATTATATTATGATGTAATTAATTAAGTAATCAATTTAAAGCATATTAATAAGAAAATCCTTAAATAAAATGTTATGCGACCATAGTTGCAAATAGTTGCGATCATGAGTAATTAATCACAATATAAAATAACATTTTATTCAAAATATTCCGAGTCAAGATGTTTCGAGAAAGGATATCATTACATCCGTTGGGACTAGAGTACATAACGCTTTATATATATTGGTCAGTGTATTACCAATGGCTAATGGGGGCACCAAACAGTTACGTATTTGTAGTTATTGATATCTATGGAATGACTTGTCTAGGAGTTTCATGTTGGTTGATAACAACCAGGTAAAAAAGAAAATCTCTATATAATGATGTTACACAGTTCCCTCGACTTAAGAATACTATGGAATTCAATATAGATACTCCACTTTGATTATAGTTAAATTATGGCACAACGTCCATCGAATGACTATAATTAGGCATGAGTTAAAGCATTGGTAATGAAGCACTATGTAATAAACAATTTGTCTCCTTGATTGTATGAGGTTAATACCTGGTTAATCGTAGTCAACTCAAAGTTAAATTCTCTAACCGGAGTAAAACAGATATTAACAAATGTTATTATTCAACCAAGGACTTTGTTTATGGAATGATCAAGTTGAATGTGTATAATATTGGATTTTTGACTAATATCAAATTACATACATCCTAAAGTGATATAGTATTGGCGATCAGAACGTGTGTAAATTATTGTCACTATTGGTATCGCTTAAGGTAATGTAAAATCATGTTTACCGAAAAGATATGTAAGCGATGAATTCGGCCAAATTGTCACACCACTAGCAATGTTGATATATGAACGTTAATATTTATACTGTTCAATATTAATGCCAACTGAATTCACACCTCCATGTCTCACAACCGTATTTGTGAATTCTCTGTAAAACCACACAATTTAATTGGTTTAAAAGTGTTATAAATTAATTAAATTAATTGATATTTTAGAAATATTAATTATTGATGTTTTTTACGTTTGGGGTGTTATTAGTAAGTGGGGTATCTCATTGAAATGTTCTTAGTGCTATTAGTAACTATTTGGATGTATATACAAATTTTTATGTGCATGTACCGATATATGATATTAGTATATATTGAAGCTAGCTTTAAATATATTTAATTACTTAACATGCTTCGGAAATTTTTGGTCTATAAAGATGGACAAGCATGGTCGACCAAACAAGGAAGAATGTTGTCCAAATGTTAGGTTTAGGGATAAATTGAATTAAAGAATGGAGGTTTTAAAGAGAGGAAAGTGAAAGGTCACTTTTCTCTCCTTAAATACAAAGCTTTTCACATTAAAAACTTTCTTCAGTCTCTTCCTTCCTCCTTTATATATAGTCAGCCTTTCATTCCTTTCCCTCTCATGGTCGAACTCACCTTTCCACCAAAAAAACATCAAACAAAATCAAATTGAAGTTGTTTATTTGATCTTTGGAACTTCCAATGGTGAATTAAGCAATCTAGCAGATGATTCATAAGTCAAGGTGTCATAAAGGGAAATATCTGATCCAGTATAATTTTATTTTATATAACCCATTCATATATGTTCATTTACGACCATAGTTGATGTATGTGATATATCTTGATTGCCATTGAATTAAAATGTGATTTAAATTTATTACAAATGATGTTTCGTAAATGTTATTAAAGTGCAACATACATACATACATACATATATATATACATACATATATGTATGTATGTATAAAGTTTTGATCTATCTACTTTGGCTATATACGTGTTTGTTAATCATTCTATACAAATTATAATTCATATGATATTATTTTTTGTATAATACTCAATTATTTTTGGCCACGAGGTAAGTATGTAAATTTTATATATATATCTAAAAAATTGTTTTATATATGTAAATATAATATTAGATTGTTCTATAATTAATATAAATTAGATTTAAAGTATGTGTTTAGTTTATTAATCATTTTTATGTCGAAATGATTTGATTAATTTATTGGACTATACATATATTTAAATTATTACATGATTTAGACATTAATGTAGAATTAATTATGAGTTTGTAAGAGATGAAGGTGGAAGGTCTTTTCATTTTCTCTTAAATACCAGAGCTTCCACATTTATTCTATTCATGAATTATATGCTCCTTCCTTCCTTATTTCAAAATATAAACCTAATATAAAACTTCATGGTACATATATATTACATACATATATGTGTATGTATATATGTCTAAACTATATATATGTGGTACTATTGGTATGTGTATACAAACTATATACATATATTGTAGTACATTCAAACACATGTATATACTTAGGCATTTGTATTCCCGACATGCATGTGATTTATCACATGTATATCTACGTACAATTTATATGTATATACATTAGATATAAATCCCAATATCTATTTGTATATACATCTAGTTATACACATGCTCATTTATTACGTTGTTATGTTAGTGTATGAATATATTAGATATATTCAAAATAATCATTATGTTATCAAGTCATGTTATGAATGTATATGATATATTCAATGTGACAATTAAGTTAACTTAATTAATATGATCAATTATATAAGTATAAATATTTAAAATAAAATATCATTTTATTTTAACATATATAGATTGGATATAATGCTAACTGATAGATTACATATTCCCATTAAAATCCAAATAGGAATTTCTTGAAATTTGCATATTTCTTCCGCTGCAACATCAGCCCAAACCCAATAATGGTATCAAAGCCCATATGGTATATGCAATCAAATTAATCAGCACTTAGGGCCAACTAATAAACTTTTCTATCTTTTGGGTGTTTAGAATAGTTGTGTGTAGGCTTGAGGTTGAATAAAAATTATCCACTCCTTCTTGGAAACTAGCATAACCCAATGGGTAGGGCAAGTCCAAAAGGTTGGCACATATGTAAGGTTCAAATTTATTTCGGGCCTTGCGCTAATTTTCAAATTAAGACATGAAAATTTGAAATATATTTTTAATTTAAATGTTAAGTTTAAAATACAAAAGAAAATTTCATAAATATCACAAAATAAGTGTAAAAATACTCAAAATTGCTTTGTGAGAATAATTTAATATTTTTTGAAATTTTACAAATATTTAATTAATATGATTAGATAAATAAATAATTAATTAAAGGTTAATATATATATATATATATATGTTGATATATCTATGTAGCTATGAAGGTTATAGTTGAAAATTTATCTTAAAATTATTTAAGATAAATTATATTAAATTTCAAAATTTATTAAAATATTTAATTATGTTTAATTGAATAAATAATTTATTTGATAAAAATTTAATTAAATTTAAACTAATTAATATATGTATATATATATATATAAATTGGTGTATATATAAATAAAACTATAAAGGTTAAACTTCAATAAATTAATGTGTTTCTATTTTTTCAAAATTATTATGAGGAACTGAACTAAATAAATTTTGGAAATTTACTAAATATTTGATTAAATTTTTTAAATGAATAGTTAATTAATTAAATAGTCAATTAATTAGTATATGTATATATTTGATATATATATATATATATATAAAGTTCATAGTTAAATATTCTTCTTAAATAGTTTATGATGAATAAAAAAATTCCTAATTTTAAATAAAATTTAATTTAATTATCTAATTACATTAAGTTTAAAATTAATTAAATATGATTTAATTAGTAATATGCGTATAATATTTTATAAGCTAGCTGAATTATAATAGTTACAAGTAAATTAAACCTATATAATAATATGTGTTATTAAAATATAAGCGGAACTAAAAAAACCCAAATAGATTTTTGGAATAAATGCATAAATATGGTATGTATACCACGATTCAGATGTACCCCACACTTGAATCATGAGGATATTTCATAAGAAATACATTATTCTTTAAATCGATGTCACTCAAAATATATTAAAGATTATGAATCTTTCATATAGTTTCCCTCTATCATTTGTATATTGATAGATTACCTGCATATGTAGTGTTGTTGAGCAAACTCAAGCTAGAGTTATTATGTGTAGTACTATTAATATATTGTCTAGATGACGTAAGAAACATGCATGTATTTGTTGAGCAAACTCTAAGCACATGCATTATATCGAGTCCAATAAGAGCTGATAGATAAGAGTGAATAATCTCTTTTGATTTGTTGAGAAAACTCAAGGTCACAATTGAGAATTAGCCAAAGACCACAGTTGTAACGACCCGCCTTTTCAACCCTCAACTATCAACACAAATACCTCAATGATATTTACGTGCATAACAACCAAGTGTTGGAAAGACAGATTGTTAGGGTAAAAAGAAAAGGAACAAGAAAGAAAGAACAAAACATATGAATCTCACAACGTAATGTTAATATATAATATCCAAAAAGGTAGTACAATGGGCTACTCTAAGGTAAATAGAATTACAAAGTTACTATTTTAAGTACTATCATCAGTCTGGACAGTTATAACAGGCTGTCCTCACAAATGTTTATATATACACACACACGCACACACTAGTAATGCAGCGGAAATAAAACACTATGGTAGGTGAAAGCATCCAGCTTGTCTTCTCGAGTTCCAAAGGATATCTGTGACGACCGCCCATGACCCCTGCACCGAATCTAGAGATAGTGCGCTGTAAAGTGTGCCAGGTGACCATGGACAGTTGCCAAGGTAAATTAAAAACAGCAGAATCTATCGTATTACTCACAGCGCATGGACAAAATACAATAGAACATATGTATAGTGAAGCTTTACAGAACAAAATGACATCATATAAAACTCCATAATAGTTGAATACAAGCATCCAAATAGCCAATACATCAAGCCTCACTACATAACACTCAGAGGATACAAAACAGCGGAACATACAGTACATATAATAAGAAGATAATATGCAACCCTCCAGCTCGTCTTCGATATCAGCATCGTGAGAAGAGAACAGCACCTGTCACCTGCTACCTAGTCTGCCCGTCCCAAAAATGGACGAACAGCCCAAGGCAATAAGAATTAAAACATAAAGCCTTGAGTCAGAAAACAGTCTTAGTGAGCAGTAAATTAACTAACAACATACCAAAAGAGCATAAAGGAAAAGGAATAGGAATACAACCCTCCCACTCCACCTCTTTCTACAGTGATAGCCCCCAGACACACACTAAGCAGAAGCAAACATAGTAGAGCATACAATTTAAAGTAAAGTAATAATCATTCGAGTCAAGGGCGATGTTTTCCAAGTACCAAGGCCTAAATCAGATAAGCACCCAGAAAATACCGCTCTTGAGTCCGAATGACGATACAACCAAACATCCATGACTCTGGCTATCACTGTTATCATTGCTTCGATATCACCGTTAATTGAATGACCGGCACATTCTTTCAGCCGTCCGTCAAGGGCTAATGGAAACCCCGGTTCTAGACATAACTCCCGCACGTCGTCGCAGCCCGTGCCTAGGACTATTGAATCTGCCCAGAGTACTCGACCATCAACAGTTGGCCGTTGGGACTATCGAATCTGCCCAAACGTACTCTTGCTTAGAGCATGCTAGAACCTTCAATAACGATGCTATCCAAACCTCCTAGTCATCCTCCTCGACGACTATTTCCATACTAGCTCAAGCGCCTCTCAAGCATCCATTACCCTTAACTCGAATCATATCACCGAGTTACCAACGTGCTTGGAATGATCCTGTCTGGATTAGACCAAGTCTTCATCACATGATGCCTCGCTTCATTACATCCTCGCAAAGCCTCATCTCAACATCACATCATCAAATCTATGCATAAGAGCTTCATCATCCCGCTACATATGCCACGAGCAGCTTTCCCAATTCAAGAGCCTTTCCCTTAGCTTTTGAATCATCTTCGACCACCTTGTCTAAAAACAATCAACAATCATCTAATTCACAGCAATCAATCATGTCAAACATCAATCCAAGTAACCAAGCATTCAAACATAAGCAAAATGGACAATTATAACAATAATGGCAATTTCGTAATTAAGGAGTTGAAAGTCTAACAAACATGAAAACATGAGAATTATCTCTACAACTTGATGAATGAACTTGCATAGGTTAATCATATACAAAAATGGTTGTCAAATCATCATGAACAATGGATCTACATGGATCTACACTTAGGTTTACAAAAATGCATAGAAATCACTATTTTAACACCAAATCAAGCCAACAATCCGATCTACTCCTTTGGATCCGTGTGAGAGATAATCACCACTCACCAAATCACCTAAACAACTCCAAATCAACACGCTTCAGATCTGGACAGCGAAGGATCAAGCTTGATCTATCACGAATCCGCTTCAAACGAAGAAATCTCACTTCAAAGGATGAAGATCTTCAACTTTAGATCTTGGATCTTCGATCTTGATCTTCGATTTGGATGAAAGGAAGCACTAGATTAGAGTGGAGAAAAGAAGTGAAGAAGTGTAGAAGTCGAGCTCTGAAAATGGCAGCACTTCGTCGCTTCGAAATCCGGATCCCAAAAAGTGAGAAAAACCCTTCCTATTTATAGCTGAAATTCCCTTAAGTCGCTCGGAGTTAGGTCGTCCACGACCTACGACCTAAAACCTACCGACCTAAAGACTTGCCAACCTACGACTTAACAAAACCCCCAGCCTCTACGACCTAACCTAATGTGCAGCTGCGACCTAGCGCTTAAGCACATCTTCGACCTAACTGCTAAGCCTTACGCGACCTAACAAATAACTAGGTTACGACTTAACAGCTAACTCCTAGGTCGCTCGCGACTTAAAACATAGGCTACGACCTAACACTGAGCCAAAACCCAACGACCTAACACCTTAAGTTTCCTCGCGACCTAACGTAAGTCGCGAACAACTGGGATGCGACCTAACACTTAACAATTTCCTTAAGACGCTTACGAGTTAACAACCCACTTCAAAACTACTCACGCGACCTAACACACACGCGACCTAACACCTTAGGTCGTCTAACGACCTAACTACGCTAACCAGCCAACCCCTATTCTGCTTAACTCTTAGGTCGCTAACAATTAGGTCATTAACCCTAGGTCGCTAACTACTGTCTCTAGTTCCTTAGGTCGCTGCCGACCTATCCCCTTAGGTCGCTTACTAACCTTAGGTCATCCAGACGACCTAACAACTCAACTCTCAAACTTAGGTCGCTCACACTCTAGGTCGCACTTCCCCTTAGGTCGCCAACTACGACCTAACCTCTAAGTCGCAAACCTTCTTAACCCGCTACCATCCTATAGGTCGGTCACGACTTAGCTCTTAGGTCGTTCACGACCTAGGACTTAGACAAATTATACCTAAAATCTGAAATGACTTAAAATGCTGAAAATTCCAGATTTTGACGAACTTGTCGATCCGTAAAAATACGAGTCGTTACATTCTCTCCACCTTAGGAATTTCGCCCCTGAAATTCCAAACAAACAAAGCAATCAAAGACTATTCTGCACGCTTATCATCCATAACAATCAACAAACCATGCATCCAATTCTAGCTTAGCGTACAGAATTCTAAAACTAGAACAAGTTACAATATCGCGAGATGACACGACACCTTAGGGCCATACCTTGAAGAGTTCAGGATGAGCTGCCTTCATCCTCTCTTCCACCTCCCACGTACAGTCGTTATCATCATCACTCCATTGTACCTTGAGCAACTTAACTAACTTCCTCCTAAGCTGTTTCGTGTCGGTTTCAACAACACGAAGCGGCTTACGAGGTCTTCTATCGACTGGATCAACTTCGAAATCTTCACAGCTATCAGCAGAAACCACCGTACTCGAGTCGTGCACATACTTCCGTAGATACGATACATGAAAAACATTGTGCACACCCGACATCTTCTCCGGTAACTCCAGCCTATAGGCGAGCTTTCCTATTCGCTCGATTATCGAGAATGGTCCAACAAATCTCGGAATCAATTTTCCTTTCTTCCCGAATCGAATAACATTCTTCAGTGGAGAAATCTTCACAAAAACCATATCTCCTACGTCGAATTCCAAATCCTTTCGACGCTTATCGGCATAACTCTTCTGACGGTCTTGGGCTGCCTTCATTCATTGCCGAATGATCCCTATACACTCCGTAGTCTGTCGAATCATCTCTGGCCCAAGCATCAGCTTTTCTCCAGTCTCTATCCAACATGTCGAAGAGTTACACGGTCTTCCATACAATGCCTCATACGGTGCCATACCAATGCTTGACTGGTAACTGTTGTTGTACGCAAACTCCACCAAATGAAGGTGATCTTCCCATGATCCTCCAAAGTCCAAAACACATGCTCTAAGAAGATCTTCCAAAACTCGGTTGACTCTCTCGGTCTGACCATCTGTTTGAGGGTGATAAGCTGTACTCAAACACAACTCGGTTCCCAAAACTTCCTGGAAGCTCTTCCAAAATCCACTAGTGAACAATGGATCTCGATCGCTCACTATACTCTTCGGAATACCATGGAATCGAACTATCCACTTAACATACAACTCAGCCAACCTTGATGCAGTCCTAGTCGATCGAACAGGAATAAATCTTGCACTCTTAGTCAGGCGATCTACAATGACCCAAATCCCTTCATTTCCCGTTCTGGTTCTAGGCAATCCATCAATAAAATCCATCGACACTTGCTCCCACTTCCATGTAGGAACTTCTAATGGCTGAAGCAATCCACTTGGCTTCTTCTGCTCGGCTTTTACCAACTGGCAGTTCATACACATGGAAATAAAATTTCCAACATCCTTCTTCATACCTTCCCAGTAGTAGGTTCTCTTCATATCCCGATACATCTTATTTCCACCTGGATGAATTGTCAGCCTCGAGTGATGACTTTCCTTCAGAACTTCACTCCTCAATTCATCTATATCGGGAACAACTAGTCGTCCTTGCTTCCGAAGCCAACCCTCTCGATCGACCTCGAATCCTTTATCCTTTTCTGGATCCAATCCAGATTCCAATTCACGGATAATCTTGACAATCTTATCGTCTCGCTTTTGGCTTTCGCCAATCCTTTCCACAAGAGAAGGTCTTATCGATAAGTTTGCCAACATCTCAGGTTCCAATTCACATCTAGGCCTGAAGTCAAATCCAGCTAAATACTCGAGACTCTTCCATTCTGAAAACATGGCTCCCAATCCTGCATGTCTTCGACTTAACGCATCTGCCACTGCGTTACCTTTTCCCGGAGTATAAGCTATACCAAAATCATATGATGCCAAAAACTCTAGCCATCGCTGCTGCCGAAGATTCAAATCCTTTTGGGAGAAAAGATACTTCAATGACTTGTGATCCGTAAACAACTCGAATCGAACTCCCAATAGATAATGTCTCCACATCTTCAGAGCAAATACAATCGCCACTAACTCCAAATCATGAGTTGGGTAATTCCTTTCATGCGGCTTCAGTTGTCGACTAGCATACGCAACAACTTTATCCTTCTGCATTAGTACTGCTCCAAGTCCAGTACCACATGCGTCGGTGTAAACCACCATCTCATCATTCCCACTTGGAATAGTCAAAACAGGAGCACTCGTCAATCGTTCTTTCAGAATTCCAAAAGCTTGTTCACACTTATCATCCCATCTGAACACTAGGTTCTTTTTCGTCAATCCTGTTAACGGTGCAGCCACCTTGGAAAAGTCTTTGATAAACCGTCGATAATATCCTGCTAATCCAAGAAAACTTCTCACATCAGATGCATTCTTAGGTCTAACCCAATCCTGGATTGCTGCCACCTTAGCGGGATCAACCGCTATTCCATTCCCAGAAATAACATGGCCTAAGAACCTCACTTCCCTCTTCCAGAAGTGACACTTCGAAAACTTAGCCTTTAGCTGATGTTTCCGTAAGATCTCCAAAACAATAAGCAAGTGCGTCTTGTGCTCTTCTTCCGTTCTGGAATAAATCAGAATATCATCCACGAACACAAGTACGAACTTGTTCAACTGATCTCTGAACACTCTATTCATAAGATCCACAAAATAAGCTGGCGCGTTAGTCAATCCAAACGGCATTACCAGCCACTCAAAGAAACCGGATGGTGTCCTAAAAGCAGTCTTCGGCACACTATCCTTAGCCACTCTCAACTGGTGAAATCCCGTTGCCAAATCCATTTGAGAAAACACCTTAGCTTCGTGAAGCTGATCAAACAAGTCATCTATTCTCGGCAATGGATACTTGTTCTTCTTAGTCACCTTATTCAGCTCACGATAATCCACACACAACCTTAGCGATCCATCCGCTTTGGTTACAAACACAACTGGTGCACCCCATTCGGACACGCTACGCCGAATGAATCCTTTCTGTAAAAGATCATCAACCTGCACCCTCAACTCCTGTTGTTCCCTAGGCGCCATCCGCCTAAGAGGCATCACAACAGGTCTGGCTCCTTCAACTAGATCTATACGAAACTCGATCTCTCTATGCGGCGGCAACCCTTTGACTTCGTCAAAGACATCCTCGAATCCATTTGCGATAGGCACTGATGACAGTCCATCCCGTGGAACAACCAGCGAATACATGAAGCTCATAAAGACGCCTTCTTCATGCTTACATCGTATCACAACCTTTCGCCCCTCCACATTCTCGACTGTCACCTCCAACCTCTCGCAATCAACCTTCGCCGCATACTTCCTAAGCCAGTCCATACCCAAAATAATTCTGAACCCCGCAAAGTTCAGAACAAAGCAATCACAAACAAAAGAGCAATCATGACTCGATACAACTAGACCACGGCATAACATACACAAACAAGACGAACCCCCAACTGGATTAGTCACAACCAATGGCCTATCAACAATATCCGAATCCAAACCCAACCGGTCTACAAGTTCACTGCAAACAAACGAATGCGACGCCCCAGTATCAAACAAAACTCTAACTGGAACACCACATAGGAAAAGAGTACCTTGAACCACCACACTCTTCCCCTTCTCTTCAGCAGTAGGAGCTTTCGAAGACGACGGAACAGCTCCCAAAGCATAAGCTTGCACCATCTGCTTGTCCCTCCTCGGTTCTGGACAATTCTTCCTGAAATGCCCTGGCTTGTCACAGTTGTGACACTTCATCGGTGCCTTCGGATTCTTACAATCCTTAGAGAAATGGCCCTTCTGCTGACAATTGTAGCAAGTCACCTCACCTTTCGACTTCTTCTGGCCATCCTTACCCCTCTGTAGCTGCTGCTTCCTTTTCTGATTTCCACCCTGTTGGGGTTTAGACACTCCCTTGGTCACAGCAACAACAGATCCTTCCTTAGGAAACAGACTCTCATGCCTGAGAGCTTTCTCCACAAGCTTCTCAAATGAATCGTCCAAATGATCCACTAACTGCCTCCCAAGATAACTATCCAAGCCTGTCACAAACTTCTCATTCTTCTGATAAGCAGATTCGATATATGACCGGGCATACTTGGACAGCTTCGAACTCAGAAACATACTCAAGAACTGATCTTCCACCTTGCTTGAGCTCCACAAACCTCTAGAACAGAACAGACTTCTGAGCAGTGGAAATAAACTTAGCTTCAAATCTGACTTGGAATTGCTCCCAAGTAATCTCTTCCTCTGGAGTATTGATGGTAATAGAGTTCCACCAATCAGAGGCTCTCCCTTGAAGCTGCCTTGATGCCAACTTCCTCTTAGTTGCATCATCGATTCCCAAATCTCCAAAGATCCTTTTACAAGCATCGATCCATCTCTGGACTTCAATAGTTGATTATGTTCCTAAGAAAACCTTCCCTCCAAGAGCAGTGTAGTCCTTACACAGCTTAGCAAAATCCACCGGCTTTGGAGTTTGGACTTGAACTCCAACATCAACTGCCATCCTCGGAACTGGTAACCTTCTCATGATCGAAGTCATCATAGCTTCGAACATAGCTGCATAATCAGTAGTTCCTTCAGTAGCACGGCCTTCCCTAGCAGCTGGTCTCACTCTTCGACTCATTCTCAATAACTATAAAAAGGGAATGATTAGAACATCTTAGAGAAACAACTGCATAAAGGACTCAAACTCTACTAATCTACTATATTATATATAGTAGTCATCCATCAAAATTACAATTACGTCTCTCATACGTGGTTACGTCAGCGAGCGTTGGGTAAAATCGATTAACCAATGCTCTGATACCAAATGTGACGACCGCCCATGACCCCTGCACCGAATCTAGAGATAGTGCGCTGTAAAGTGTGCCAGGCGACCATGGACAGTTGCCAAGGTAAATTAAAAACAGCAGAATCTATCGTATTACTCACAGCGCATGGACAAAATACAATATAACATATGTATAGTGAAGCTTTACAGAACAAAATGACATCATATAAAACTCCATAATAGTTGAATACAAGCATCCAAATAGCCAATACATCAAGCCTCACTACATAACACTCAGAGAATACAAAACAGCGGAACATCCAGTACATATAATAAGAAGATAATATGCAACCCTCCAGCTCGTCTTCGATATCAGCATCGTGAGAAGAGAACAGCACCTGTCACCTGCTACCTAGTCTGCCCGTCCCAAAAATGGATGAACAGCCCAAGGCAATAAGAATTAAAACATAAAGCCTTGAGTTAGACAACAGTCTTAGTGAGCAGTAAATTAACTAACAACATACCAAAAGAGCATAAAGGAAAAGGAATAGGAATACAACCCTCCCACTCCACCTCTTTCTACAGTGATAGCCCCCAGACACACACTAAGCAGAAGCAACATAGCAGAGCATACAATTTAAAGTAAAGTAATAATCATTCAAGTCAAGGGCGATGTTTTCCAAGTACCAAGGCCTAAATCAGATAAGCACCCAGAAAATACCGCTCTTGAGTCCGAATGACGATACAACCAAACATCCATGACTCTGGCTATCACTGTTATCATTGCTTCGATATCACCGTTAATTGAATGACCGGCACATTCTTTCAGCCGTCCGTCAAGGGCTAATGGAAACCCCGGTTCTAGACATAACTCCCGCACGTCGTCGCAGCCCGTGCCTAGGACTATCGAATCTGCCCAGAGTACTCGACCATCAACAGTTGGCCGTTGGGACTATCGAATCTGCCCAAACGTACTCTTGCTTAGAGCATGCTAGAACCTTCAATAACGATGCTATCCAAACCTCCTAGTCATCCTCCTCGACGACTATTTCCATACTAGCTCAAGCGCCTCTCAAGCATCCATTACCCTTAACTCGAATCATATCAACGAGTTACCAACGTGCTTGGAATGATCCCGTCTGGATTAGACCAAGTCTTCATCACATGATGCCTCGCTTCTACATCCTCGCAAAGCCTCATCTCAACATCACATCATCAAATCTATGCATAAGAGCTTCATCATCCCGCTACATATGCCACGAGCAGCTTTCCCAATTCAAGAGCCTTTCCCTTAGCTTTTGAATCATCTTCGACCACCTTGTCTAAAACCAATCAACAATCATCTAATTCACAGCAATCAATCATGTCAAACATCAATCCAAGTAACCAAGCATTCAAACATAAGCAAAATGGACAATTATAACAATAATGGCAATTTCGTAATTAAGGAGTTGAAAGTCTAACAAACATGAAAACATGAGAATTATCTCTACAACTTGATGAATGAACTTGCATAGGTTAATCATATACAAAAATGGTTGTCAAATCATCATGAACAATGGATCTACATGGATCTACACTTAGGTTTACAAAAATGCATAGAAATCACTATTTTAACACCAAATCAAGCCAACAATCCGATCTACTCTTTTGGATCCGTGTGAGAGATAATCACCACTCACCAAATCACCTAAACAACTCCAAATCAACACGCTTCAGATCTGGACAGCGAAGGATCAAGCTTGATCTATCACGAATCCGCTTCAAACGAAGAAATCTCACTTCAAAGGATGAAGATCTTCAACTTTAGATCTTGGATCTTCGATCTTGATCTTCGATTTGGATGAAAGGAAGCACTAGATTAGAGTGGAGAAAAGAAGTGAAGAAGTGTAGAAGTCGAGCTCTGAAAATGGCAGCACTTCGTCGCTTCGAAATCTGGATCCCAAAAAGTGAGAAAAACCCTTCCTATTTATAGCTGAAATTCCCTTAAGTCGCTCGGAGTTAGGTCGTCCACGACCTACGACCTAAAACCTACCGACCTAAAGACTTGCCAACCTACGACTTAACAAAACCCCCAGCCTCTACGACCTAACCTAATGCGCAGCTGCGACCTAGCGCTTAAGCACATCTTCGACCTAACTGCTAAGCCTTACGCGACCTAACAAATAACTGGGTTACGACTTAACAGCTAACTCCTAGGTCGCTCACGACTTAAAACATAGGCTACGACCTAACACTGAGCCAAAACCCAACGACCTAACACCTTAAGTTTCCTCGCGACCTAACGTAAGTCGCGAACAACTGGGATGCGACCTAACACTTAACAATTTCCTTAAGATGCTTACGAGTTAACAACCCACTTCAAAACTACTCACGCGGCCTAACACACACGCGACCTAACACCTTAGGTCGTCTAACGACCTAACTACGCTAACCAGCCAACCCCTATTCTGCTTAACTCTTAGGTCGCTAACAATTAGGTCATTAACCCTAGGTCGCTAACTACTGTCTCTAGTTCCTTAGGTCGCTGCCGACCTATCCCCTTAGGTCGCTTACTAACCTTAGGTCATCCAGACGACCTAACAACTCAACTCTCAAACTTAGGTCGCTCACACTCTAGGTCGCACTTCCCCTTAGGTCGCCAACTACGACCTAACCTCTAAGTCGCAAACCTTCTTAACCCGCTACCATCCTATAGGTCGGTCACGGCTTAGCTCTTAGGTCGTTCACGACCTAGGACTTAGACAAATTATACCTAAAATCTGAAATGACTTAAAATGCTGAAAATTCTAGATTTTGACGAACTTGTCGATCCGTAAAAATACGGGTCGTTACAATATCCAACAAAAAACTGCCTTTCTCAAACTGCTCGAAAGAGCATCGAGGGATTTAAGGAAAAATAAAATCACAAGTCATATGTAAGTCTTGTATAAAAAAACTCATGAAACATGCATCCGCATAACCATAACTTTTGAGACCATCTAAATCACAGTAACGATTTTTCTCTCAAAAGATTCAAAACCATCTAATAAGTAAATAAGTCAATATAATAGATAGTGTCTAGGGTGTAGAATATAAATAAAAAAATAGTTGTGCTGGTTGCATCTCACATCACAACAATATTAGATATACGGTCAAAACTGCTAAGGGTTGCACTTGCATATGGATTTCCATTGGAGGCACCCTTAGTACATCGAGGCGGACCTCCTAAAAAGGGTCAGAAACTACCTTCTGAGTGATGTATATATCTAAATAAAATATACCACAAAGGAAAACATAACTAGACCACGCCCAAACACATGATGCCGAATATCATCAACTCCCGCTAGCAACATCTGGTAGCATCTCTAGATACAGAGTTGATGTACCATTAGGTTAGTTAAACTCACCAGTTATGCCTCTACTCTATTTTCTATTATTACATATATGGTGAAGTCATGTTCAACATCTCATCACTCGAATAGATATTGAATCTCTACATGGATTCCAGCATCTCAACACACGAGCCATCATCACTCGAACAATTCATGAATCTCTTCATGAATTCCAGCGTAAGTCGTCCGATGAATGTTATCGTCGTCCTCTCTCTTTGAATCACCTTGAAGATAGACAGTACAGCAACATATCATCATTCAAAATGTTGATGCTGACCTCTCCCTCGAAGTTACCCTCAGGATAGATAGTGCAACTCTATAACATTTCGCTCCACAACCGCTTCCAAAACATATAACTCGTATATCAGTTTTGAAGTGGTTTTCGATAAGTAATACCTAAGTATACGTATCCGATCCCGGCCTCTTCAAAACTAAATCGATGAATTTATAGTTAACTCAATTTTAGTTATTTTAGAAGTAAGCATACGATATATAGAAGTCCTTCCCAGGGGGTCTTGAATACACATGCTTAAAGCAAGAGACATTTTATACGAATGAGTCCTCCCTAGGGGATCTCAAATCATATAAATCCATGATGCTTTTATATACTTCCCAAGTAATTTGGTCAAGTTCGATAGTCGACAAGTCAACTATCTAGTACAAAATAAAAATGATCACGTATAGAAATCGAGTCTTGAATAATTATCACCCTTTCTGACATTCTCAACTTACGATATCCCTCAATCAAGAGTGAGGCCGGGTAAGGTAGAGCACTGGTTGCATCAAAGCCCTACCTTTACACATCAGTCTAACTCTCAAAGACATAACAAGTATGCTCTGTTGGCTTTTAATGCTAAGTACAAGAGCAAATACTTTCCATAGACGAATAAACACACAAACACGATCAAGTCACAAACAACTTCTAATCCTCTTTTATAAAATAATACTTATCTGTCAATACTTTTATATATATTTAAAATACCTTTATAAAAGATATATACATGTATTCTACTACTTCATAATTCATTTCTAATCTTTACATTATTCAAAATGTATTCATATTCTTATCTTAAAGGTATAAGAATATTCACAAATCATTTAACAAGATTTCCCATTTTAAAATATAATCAAAGAGGTTAAAAACAAATGATAATAAAACATTTTTACTATAAACCCCATCTCTCTTTTATAAATTAAACCTTTACATTTCTAACATTTTCCCGAAATATTCCATACTTATCATTATCTTTAAAATACTCTTCTTAAAGAACTAAGTATATTCAAAGTATTCTACAAGATAATATACTTTTAAATAACTTCTCAAAACAATTTCTTTAAACTAAATGCTTTACAAAATCCCTCTTATCCTTTTATAAAATACTTAACTTAGTTAACATGTATATAAATAATTTAAAAATACTTATAAATATGTTTAAATGTTTATATAAAATATTTCGTAGAAATAATTAATTTATAAATTACTAGAAATATCATTTTAAATAAATGTTTCAAAGAAAACCCCCAACTTTAAATTTTTAAATACGATTAATAAAAATATATTTAAACTTGAAACCGCTTTTAAAATGCTTAATAACATGTTGTTGATCATTCCTAAATAGAACTCATAAAAATAGTAAATTTAATTGCCATTGTAAACTCATTTAAAATCACGAAAATAGCTTAAAATAATACAACACCAAACAATGCCATAAAAACCTAGAAATGTTGTCGTTGGTTAATAACTGTATTGGTTAAGTGCTGTAAAGATATCTAGATAGAGAACACTTGAAAAATGCATAAATGTTTGCCCAGTTTGCTCAACTCCAACAAATGTTTTATGATCTAATTTTTCTATAGTAAGTAGTATACTTAGACTACTTAATAACCATGCAAAGAACCCCTAAGGATGTCTTTCAAACTCATATTAAGAATTTCCAAAAAACAAGGCATATAAAAGTGTCCATATAGTAACCTTTCTCGCCTTATAACTTTTCAAACTTTGTTCTACAAGTTATATAATTTTCCAAACCTTTTTCTTACTATTCCATACACTACTATAAGTATAATGCACAACCAAAATATATTCTTTCATGATATACATTCAAATCACATTTAAAAACAAGGGATTTCGAAGTGCACTTATAGCGAATCTTTTGCTTCAAACAATTCACACACGCTTTCATATCACATACAACCACACCAAACATGAATATAGAAATCTAGGACACATCACATGTTATTACTAATAAGAGTGAATATATTACAATAAAGTTATAATTTGCTTTCCAAAGCAAGGGTGTCTAAAGTTATAATTTTCATTAGTTAACTTTACTTTATATTTACGCACAACATATATATACACAATATGTACTTTTGAATGGTGAGTTAACTCACCCAAATCCTTACTAATATCAAGCACAAGCCGCTTGAACAATAGAACACTTCCTACCATCACCAAAAAGCAAGCAAACACCATCTATTACTTCCAACATGTTATTGACCACCTCCTCCTTCACTTCAATTATGATGCCCTACCTCGAGACCCATACTAACAAAGGGTATCATTGAGTAATACTATCTGCTAGTGCAGAGAATAGGGCTGGTTAGGAGCAACCACCGTGAATTTTGCTTTAAGCGAACATTGATACATCGATGAATATGCTATATTTTTTCTATCTCAAGTGGAATCAATGTATGCAATGCAAGCTTAAAAAACTACGGGGCTATAATAATAATCCAGAACAATATATGATAAATACAAATCATAGAATCACATATCAAACACGGCAGAATACAAATAGATAGAAGTCTGAATAGACACAAATGGACACATGATGTACACTACATAATACAATAGTGCTACATCCCAAATATACGAATATGTACAGAAAGGTGTCTAGCACGACATAAGATACATCATAACATCAATATATATACACACATACACACACATAGTGATGACAAAAGTAAACATCTAGCTAACTAATAGGAAGTCGGCTCTAAAAGCATCAAGCTGATGGACCTGAAACATATTAGTCTGATTCGAGTATTATAAAATAATAAACGGGTAAGTCTAGGCTAAAATAAATGAGTTAGCAAGATGAATGATAGATAAAATGAACTAGATCTCAAATATAGTTGAAACGACCCGCAAATTTTTCACTTTGATAAATTATATTTATTTTTAAATTTATTCAAATAAAAGGTTGATAATACAAATAATATTGTTTTGAGTGATAATAAATAATAATACATCTTATTTTGAGTAGATATTTACAAAAATAATTTTCCTCGAATATAAATCGATAAAATGGCCGAAAACCATTTTATCGAAAACCAGCTCTATAATCGTAAAACTCGCACATGGAGTTGAATATATACACTTATTTTTATAATTAAAAAAGAATATGAAATAAAATTAATTATTTTATTTTCGGGAATAAAGTGTATTTAAGACATCATCAATGATGTCCTTATATTTAATAATTGATTTATTTAATTTAATTGAGATTTAATGATTTAATAATTATTATAATTATATAAATAATTGTTTTCTTAAATGATAATAATTCATTTTAATTAGTTATAAAGTAATAATGAATGATTTATAATGGTTCAATAAAGTTATAAAAGTAATTTGAAATTATAAGGAAAATCGATATCGTTTTATCAATATAATAGTGATTTTTGGAAATAATTGTTAATATTAATTTATATGGTTTTATAAATGAAATGTGATCATTTTAATTGGTTAAAAATGATAAGAAATTAGTTTTGAAATTTTTTTACATTTATATGTAAATTAAAATATAAGTAAAAATGTGACCGATAATCTATTTCTCGATTTTCAACGGTTTGACGTATATAAGTTGTGTAACGTTATTTATATGACTTGAACACTTATACAACTTGCACATACATATATTTAGCCATATATATACATGTACAAACATGTCATGTACACATAATAAAAGTTACCATTTGCATTTGAATTTACATATGGTAAAAAATAAGAAAATATCATGATATTTCCCTTTTCCTTCTCACTTAAGCATGCATAAGTCAATGTGCAAGGATATGCACATGCCCACACACATAGGAGGTGATGATAGTGGAGGTTGATAGCCGAAATGATGGATGGAAATGGGGAACATGGGTGATGGAGATGGTAGGATATGATGTGGGATATTTTGTACAAACTTAAGGCTATAAATACCTCTTCATTCTTTTCCATCCACTTTAACCAGCCATAACTTTCTCTTCCCGACTCCAAATCATTAAAAAAATTCAAATTGTATAGAATTCAATTGGCTATAATTTTTCTTCACATCACTTCTTCCAAAACTGAGAGTGGCTATGTCAAAATTTCAATTCTTTCATACTCATTCTCAACCTAGATTTTTGGAACTCGAGAACGCACCTTATTATTTTGACCATATCTTCTTCATACACTAACCAAATTATGCAATTATTTTTTTCAAACCATTCAAAATTTTAGTGGCTACAACTTTGTGGTTGACCACTTTTCCCCATTCTCAGCTTAGCCATATTAAAAACTCCATTCTTTCTAGAGCATTTCGAGCCCGGTTTTAAAGGCCGAAAATACCTCTTTTTCATTCGAGCATAACTCCTCCACTGATCTAATGTAGTAATCCTTTTTTTAAACCATGTGAAATTCCAGTGGCTACAATTTTTATGTTGAGAATTTCTTTCATTTTTTAGTTTAGCCATGTCAAAATTCCATTTCTTTTACAATGTATTTTTAGGCTTCATTTTTATGAATCTGAGAATACCCTCTGTTCTTTTGATCATATCTTCCTCATAATAAATCAAAATTAATTTTTTTCTTTTTTTAGTTGTAGACAAATGAATTTTCAAGAACTTTCCATTTGACCACATTTCATAATTCTTTGAGTAACATGTCCAAAACTAGCTAGAAGTCGACCCATTTTCAAGTGTGATTTTTGTAAATCCGAGAATGCCTCTTCTTCATTTGACCATATCTCATTCAAAACTAAACCAAATTGGATGATTCTTTTTGTTGAAACCGTAGAGAAAAGAATTTTCTACAACTTTCACGTTGACCACATTTCCAAATACAGAGAATAGAATGTTCAAAAAGCCGAGAGAAAATGACCTATTTTTAGGTCTAGTTTTTGGCAAATTCAATAATAATCCAAAGTCCTACACCTCATTCCCCATACTTGGTCAAGCACCACTTTTGGCATGGAATCGAGCATACTATGAGGCAAGTTGTTGGGGTTCGTGAGCTCGGATCGTGAGTTAGTGAAGTTATGCATTTTTCCGATAGAAAATCAATGTGAGAAACACTTAATTGTACTATATTTTTGGATGATGATATGATGTTTGTAATGGATGTTTAATATGCTTTAATCATTAAGTTTGGTTGTTTAATATGAATGTTGAATATATATGCAAGTCATGGAAATACACGTCGATAAGCACAAAGGAAATCACTTTCCTTTATTTAATGAATTGGTGTATATGGGATGTTTAACCTCTTTAAAAGGTTTAAAAATGAGTTTGAAATGTTATATAAAGGTATGAAAGTGTTTTAGTGAAGTTTGAAAGGTAATTGAAAATTTAGTCAAAATTAGGCGCGTCGCGTAACGGCAGTTCGCGATTTCGCGCCACAAAAGTCAAACAAGTGTATATAATAGAATATAGCTCGGAATTCTTCGAGATAAGAATTTTCCAAACTATTATACCCATAGGTTTCAAACAAAATAGAAAATCGGGATTTCGATAAATAGATTTTGAAATATGAGTAATAAAAGTTTTTAGAAAAATCGCGGTTTTGTAGTTCGGAATCCATAATAGGATTTCTTTGAAAATGGTATTTTAAAATTGCTTAAAAAAATGAGATAAATTTGAAAAATCTTTTAAAATGTTTTAAAAGTGATTTGAGTTCTAAAAATGAATTTCTAAATGATAAAAAGGTGTTTTGATCAACATAGCTTAAAAAGCATTTTCCGCAGCACTTTTCTATAACTTTTGAAATATAGTTTTAAATGCAACCATTCTTTTCCAAATCTTTTGTAAATGTTTTCAAATGATTAATAAAGTATTTTAAAGGTAATTTGAAGAATTTATAGAATGGTTAACTATTAAATGATTTAGAGTCGATCAAATAACTTGACCGCCTTATGGGTGTAAGAGAGATAGTGTCTAGGCTTAGGTTTGGAAATATAGTTTCCTGCTCTCCCTGGCTATCCGGACTGTCCCAATGGATGGGATAGTAAATTTGATTTACTCGGATTATAATTTTTCAAGGTATAAAGGATATGATTTTCCGAATATAAACAACTTAGATTTTACGGTGATAATCTACTTGTACTCGGTGTTAAAGCCCGAAGAGGGAACTCGTACTATTCGTGGAATTTAATAGGTGATTTCACTGTTATTCCGCCCATAGTATTTGTTGAATACAGGAATTGATATTGAGTAGAATTAGATGATTTCTATAGATACTTCTCACTTAATATTTACAGGTTTTGGATTAACATCCTAGATAACATGGTTTTAACATAATCAAATTTGAGTTTTGTATTAAGAAATTTATGTTAAGATTTAATGGAAATGAATTGGAAATATTTTCCCAAGTGAAGAATGAAATGATTTCGAATTAGTCCCAGTTTGAAAAAGGTTATAAAGTAATCGAAGGATTTGATAAGAGGGGTTTAATGATTTCGTATATACTGAAAAGAATGTTTTAGAAATATAAATCTCCAGAAGAGATTTTAATAAAAAGAACTTAATCAATTAAAGAATGATTCCCTATTCACAGAACATCTTTTTATCGAGGATTGGTTCAAAGGAACCGGGGTCGGATTTGGGTAATTCCTATCCGAAAACCACTTTAAACCAATTTATGTATTCGAAGTGAAGATATGGATATGATTTGGAAGATGAAATGTAGGGCTACTTGTCACTGACCCTCAAGGGAAATTTACCATATAATATTATGTGGCAGTAGTTCTTCATTTAAGATCTTCGATGCAAGGACTTCTCGCTACTAATCCTAGGTGTAACTCCCGATAGGATGTGGTAGGAGAGTGCCTTCGGTTTGTCCAGTTCCTGGGCAACTTGTATGGACGAATGTTGACGTTACATTTCTAGTTACATAAATTGATCTCTACGAACGTATCATCTGTTTGGTGGCGGAGAAGGCAAGTTCTCTTAGCTTAACACCCTTTCCTGAGGCGTACGAACTCAGGAGCTATACGTTTGTAGAAATTAGTTGTGTGACTATAGAATGACAGTGTGGCATTCAAAGTAGAATGTGTTGTGTGAAAGGTAATCGCTACCTCGGACCTCGTCACCTGGTAATGGCTTAAACAGGGTACGTCGCAAGGCTATGTGGTTCGCAACCATTAAGGTATGGTCATCACCTTTCTAGATTACTCTATATATGTCGAGTAGGTGGTGTATGCTATGGGGCCCCGAATAGGTCGGTCACGACCGGGGTGATGTCATATTCGGTTCTATCCAGGACATGTATGAGTACCAAATAGGGATAGGCCGGTCTTGCCAGATGCGGAGGATTGTTTGTGTATCCTGGGTACATTCCTCTAGAGATGTACTGTACAGAAGGTAGTCCCTTACCTGCCATTGTATGGAAATCCATTCTCCGAACTATCCCTGTAAGATTTTTGTTTGTAGAGCCTAACATATCCGGAATTTAATAACGATAACAATTTCAGCTAAGATTAATAAGTTTACTTGCAAATGTTTTCAAAGAAATGTCACTAAAAATAATATCAAATGTTTTTTTCCATAGCAAATGTTTTGGTTATCATAAGGTAAAAACCTGTTCCGTGTTTATGTACGGCGTGGTCTTATGAGATACCTTTTCTTTTTCAAACCGCGTATTTTGAGTTTCTCACTCCAGTCCCATGACTGACCTGGAGTTTATTTCCCTTTTCCCTTAAACTCTAGGCGCCCTAATTTTCCCAGACAGCCTAGTAGTCAGGTTTAGTTAGAAGAAATATGGATGGAGCTCGGAGCATGGAGTTAGAAGATTCTTCTGAAGACTATTATCTATTTCCACCACACTTGTGTATAATTATATTCTGCATTTGTAAGGACAGATATTTATAACTGTCTATGTTTAACTCTGATAAATGTATTTAAAATTTCTGCATTAAAGGTTATATGTTGAAATAATATATATTATTCCATTCGTGTGAGATTCTTTTCCATCTTTAATTTCTTTCTTACACATGATAATCTGCCTCTCCGGCACTTGGATTTGCGGCATGAATACCGAGGATGTATGAGTATCGATTTCCGGGGATCAAGGAGGTGGGTCATTACATTTGGTATTAGAGCGCAAGGTTAAGCGAGAACCTTGGCTTTGGTAGGGTAAAGTCTCATCAGAGATAGGGTTGGTAATACCCTAGGATGAGTAACTCATTAGCGATAGGGTTTGTAACACCCTAGAATGAGTTTGAGAGTATTATATATGAGCGCGTATTTGTTAATATTATATACAAATGATTTTGGTTTTGAAAATTGGTAAATGAAATAATTTTACCTTGGATTATATTTTGGATATAAAGAATATTTTTAAAGTAATAATATTTATTTGATTAAGGAAAGGATAATACTCGGTTATTATCATTGTTTATTTAGTTGTTTGATTTAAAAGTTTAAATACGAACACCTCTCGAATTTAGTTTCACAATTTGACTATAGGGTATTCGATAAATAATAATGTTTGTTAAAGAGATTTATTTAAGATAAATAAATCTTATGAATATGTTTTATATAAGTGATTTTATAAATTGGATTTATAAAACATGCTTTATAAAGGAATTTTTGAGAATTTATATTCCGGTATTTTTGAAAGGAATTTCAAATGATTTTTGGAAAAGGAATAGTAATATTATTATTTCTAAAATGATCTTTTGAAAACAAAAACAATCTTATGATTAATTAATTTGAGTAGCTCGAAAGTAACTAAAAATGGGTAGGAGATGTGTTCGGATGGTAAACGCTCCTCTTAAGTATTCCCCTTCTTGTTAAAAAAATATATGTGATACTATTGGTAGTACCCAGTTCCTTGGTATCACTTTTGAGTTACTCGATCAATATAATTTTCTAAAGTTAAAAAGCATAATGTGAATCATTAGTTAATAAATTAATTGACGATCGTCATTTTTTATCAAAGTGTATTATCTTAATTGATAAGAATGGGTATGCTTTGATCTTTAAAATAAATGTTTAAAGTTATTAATGAATGGTTTTTGGTTTGTAGTAAACGATGTTTTAGCAACATTTGTTTTTAAACGCTTGAATTGAATTTTGAAGAAATGTGTTTTTAAGTAGAAATATTTGGAAATAAAAATGTAAAATGGTTATGTATAAAGAAGTATCTTAATAAAAGTTTAAATAAAAGATGAAAGTTTTATGAAGTATTTTCATAAGAATTTTGGAAAGCTTAATAAATACACATGAAGTATGTGGATTATTTCGTCGCACGATTTAATCTAAGATTCGAGTGCATACCTTTGAGGTGTTCATACCAATCCGAAAAAGGATTTATCACTCGATTATTGACGACGAATATTGATGAGGGTTTGTGGTTGGATACTTGAGTTTTCTGTCATAGTTGAGAGCTATGCAAGGAAGAACTAAAGTTCTGATCAAAAAGCCTGGTCAGAGTCCACACTAAAGGATCGGGAATCAATACTAGTTCGGAAGTAAAGTTGTGAATTCAAATAGAAGATCGAATCAGATATTGTGTACGGATGATCTATATACATCGTATAAATGTAAGTTTAAAAATAAATATTTTGGGCAAAACCTTTGGGTTTTTGCCTTGGGTAATTTCGAGGACGAAATTCTTTTAAGGGGGTAGTCTGTAACGACCCGCAAATTTATTCCTTTGATAAATTATATTTATTTTTAAATTTATTCAAATAAAAGGTTGATAATACAAATAATATTTTTTTGAGTGATAATAAATAATAATAAATCTTATTTTGAGTAGATATTTACAAAAATACTTTTGCTCGGATTTAAATCGATAAAATGGTCGAAAACCATTTTATCGAAAACCAGCTCTATATTCGTAAAACTCGCACACGGAGCTGAATATATACACTTATTTTTACAATTAAATAAAAATATGAAATAAAATTAATTATTTTATTTTTGGGAATAAATTAATAATGAATGATTTATAATGGTTCCATAAAGTTATAAAAGTAATTTGAAATTAAAAGGAAAATCGACATCGTTTTATCGATATAACAGCGATTCCAGTAAATAATTGTTAATATTGATTTATATGGTTTTATAAATGAAATGTGATCATTTTAATTGGTTAAAAATGATAAGAAATTATTTTTCAAATTTCGTTTACATTTGCATGTAAATTAAAATGTAAGTAAAAATGTGACCGATAATCTATTTCCCGATTTTCAACAATTTAACGTATATAAGTTGTGTAACGTTATTTATATGACTTGAACACTTATACAACTTGCACATGCATATATTTAACCTTATATATACATGTAAAAACATGTCATATACACATAATAAAAGTTACCATTTGCATTTGAATTTACATATGGTAAAAAAATAAGAAAATATCATGATATTTCTCTTTTCCTTCTCACTTAAGCATGCATAAATCAATGTGCAAGGACATGCACATGCACACACACATGGGGGGTGATGATGGTGGAGGTTGATAGCCGAAATGATGGATGGAAATGGGGCACATGGGTGATGGAGAAGGTAGGATATGATGTGGGATATTTTGTATAAACTTAAGGCTATAAATACCTCTCCACTCATTTCTATCCACTTCAACTAGCCATAACTTTCTCTTCCCGACTCCAAATCATAAGAAAAATTTTCAAATTGTATAGAATTCAATTGGCTATAATTTTTCCTCATGTCACTTCTTCCAAATATGAGAGAAGCTATGTCGAAATTTCGATTCTTTCATACTCATTCTCAACCTAGATTTTTTGAACCCGAGAATACACATTATTCTTTTGACCATGTCTCCTTCATAACCTAACCAACTTATGCAATTATATTTTTCAAAACATTCAAAATTTCAGTGTCTACAACTTTGTAGCTGACCACTTTTCCCCATTCTAAGCTTAGCCATACTAAAAACTCCATTTTCAGTGTCTACAACCTAGTTTTAAAGGCCGAAAATACCTCTTTTTCATTCGAGCATAACTCCTCCAAATCTGATCGAAATGTATTAATCTTTTTTTTTAAACCATGTGAAATTCTAGTAGCTACAACTTTTATGTTGAGCACTTCTTTCATTTTTGAGCTCAGCCATGTCAAAATTACATTTCTTTACAGTGTATTTTCGGGCTTCATTTTTATGAATCCGAGAATACCTCTATTCTTTTGATCATATCTTCCGCATAATAAATTGAAATCAAGTTTTTCTTTTTTCTAATTGGATACAATTCAAGGACTTTCCTATTGACCATAATTCAGAATTCTTTGAGTAACATGTCCAAAAATTAGCTAGAAGCCGACCCATTTTCGGGTGTGATTTTTGTAAATTTGAGAATGCCTCTTCTTCATTTGACCATATCTCATTCAAAAATAAACCAATATTGGATGATTCTTTTTATTGAAACTGTAGAGAAAAGAATTTTCTACAACTTTCATGTTGACCATATTTTCAAATATATAGAATAGAATGTCCAAAATCCGAGAGAAAATGACCTATTTTTATGTCTAGTTTTTGGTAAATTCAATAATAATCCAAAGTCCTACACCTCATTTCCCATGCTTGGTCGAGCACTAATTTTGGCATGGAATGGTCGAGCATACTAGGAGGCAAGTTGTTAGGGTTCGTGAGCTCGGATCGTGAGTTAGTGAAGTTATAGCCTTTTTCCGATAGAAAATCAATGTGAGAAACTCTTACTTATACTATATTTTTGGATGATGATATGATATTTGCAATGGATGTTTAATATGCTTTGATCATTAAGTTTGGTTGTTTAATATAAATGTTGAATGTATATGCAAGTCACGGAAATACACGTCGATAAGCACAAAGGAAATCACTTTTTTTTATTTAATGAATTGGTGTATATGGAATGTTAAACCTCTTTAAAAAGGTTTAAAAATGAGTTTGAAATGTTTTATAAATATATGAAAGTGTTTCAGTGAAGTTTGAAAAGTAATTGAAATTTTAATCAAAATTAGGCGCATCGCGTAACGGTAGGTCGCGATTTCGTGCCACAATAGTCAAACAAGTGTATAGAATGGAATATAGCTCGGAATTCTTCGAGATAAGAATTTTCTGAACTATTCTTTCCATAGTTTTCAAACAAAGAAAGAAAATCGAGATTTTGATAAATAGATTTTGAAATATGAGTAAAACAAGTTTTTAGAAAAATCGCGGTTTTGTAGTTCGGAATCCATAACAGGATTTCTTTGAAAATGATATTTTAAAATTATTTAAAAGTATGAAATAAATTTGAAAAATCTTTTAAAACGTTTTAAAAGTGATTTTAGTTCTAAAAATTAATTTCCAAATGATAAAAAGGTGTTTTGATCAACATAGCTTAAAAAGAATTTTTTGCCGCACTTTTCGCAGCACTTTTCTATAACTTTTGAAATATAGTTTTAAACGCAACCGCTCTTTTCCAAATCTTTGAAAATGTTTCAAATGATTAATAAAGTATTTTAAAGGTAATTTGAAGAGTTATAGAATGGTTAAATATTAAATGATTTAGGGTCGATCAAATAACTTGACCGCCTTATGGGTGTTAGAGAGATAGTGTCTAGGCTTGGGTTTGGAAAAACAGTTTCTTGCTCTCCCTGGCTACCCGGATTGGCCTGACGGAT
The DNA here is from genome assembly GCA_030737815.1 of Allium fistulosum. Lineage (NCBI taxonomy): Eukaryota > Viridiplantae > Streptophyta > Magnoliopsida > Asparagales > Amaryllidaceae > Allium > Allium fistulosum. The sequence goes on from JASFAW010000015.1 coordinate 9,955,714, forward strand.
GGGATAGTAAATCTGAGCAGCACTTTTCTATAACTTTTGAAATACAGTTTTAAACGCAACCGTTCTTTTCCAAATCTTTTGAAAATGTTTTCAAATGATTAATAAAGTATTTTAAAGGTAATTTGAAGAGTTTACAGAATGGTTAAATATTAAATGATTTAGAGTCGATCAAATAACTTGACCGCCTTATGGGTGTTAGAGAGATAGTGTCTAGGCTTGGGTTTGGAAAAACAGTTTTCTGCTCTCCTTGGCTATCCGGACTGGCCCGACGGATGGGATAGTAAATCTGATTTACTCGGATCAAAATTTTCCAAGGTATAAAGGATATGATTTTCCAAACATAAACAACTTGCATTTTACGGAGATAATCTTCTTGTACGCGGTGTCAAAGCCCGAAGAGGAAACACGTACTATTCGTATAATTTAATAAGTGATTTCACCATTATTCCGCCCATAGTATTTGTTGAATACAGGGATTGATATTGGGTAGAATTAGATGATTTCTATAGATACTGCTCACTTAATATTTATTGTTTTGGATTAACATCCAAGATAGCATGGTTTTAACAAAATCAAAATTTGAGTTATGAATTAAGAAATTTATGTTAAGACATAATAGAAAATATTTGGAAATATTTTCCCAAGTGAAGAATGAAATGATTTCGAATTAGCCCCAGTTTGAAAAAGGTTTTAAATTAATCAAAGGATTTGATAAGAGAGGTTTAATGATTCTGTATATACCAAAAAGAATGTTTTAGAAATATATATCTCTAGAAGAGATTTTGATAAAAAGAACTTAATCAATTAAGGAATGATTCCCTATTCACAGAACATCTTTTTATCGAGGATTGGTTCGAAGGAACCGAGGTCGGATTTGGGTAATTCCTATCGGAAAACCACTTCGAACTGATTTACGTATTCGAAGTGAAGATATGGATATGATTTGGAAGATGAAATGTAGGGCTACTTGTCACTGACCCTCGGGGGAAATTTACCATATGATATTATATGGCAGTAGTTCTTCTTTTAAGATCTTCGATGCAAGGACTTCTCGCTACTAATCTTAGGGGAAACTTGTATGGATGAATGTCTGACGTTGGATTTCTAGTTACATAAATTGATCTCTATGAACGTAACATCTATTTGGTGGGGGAGAAGGCAACTTCTCTTAGCTTAACACCCTTTCTTGAGACGTACGAACTCAGGAGTTATACATTTGTAGAAATCATTTGTGTGACTGTGGAATGGCAGTGTGGCATTCAAAGTGGAATGTGCTATGTGAAAGGTAATCATTACCTCAGACCTCATCACCCGGTAATGGCTCAAACAGGGTATGCTGTAAGGCTATGTGGTTCGCAACCATTAGGGTATGGTCATCACCTTTCTAGATTACTCTCTATATGTCGAGTATGTGGTGTATGCTATGGGGCCCCAGATAGGTCAGTTATGACCGGGGTGATGTCATATTCGGTTCTATCCAGGCCATGTATGAGTGCCAAATAGGGATAGGCCGGTCTTGCCAGATGCAGAGGATTGTTTGTGTATCCTCAGTACATTCCTCTAGAGATGTACTGTACGAAAGGTAGTCCCTTACCTACCATTGTATGGAAATCCATTCTTCGAACAAGCCCTGTAAGAGTTTTGTTTGTAGAGCCTAACATATCCGGAATTTAATAATGGTAACAATTTCGGCTAAGATTAATAAGTTTACTTGCAAATGTTTTCAAAAGAATGTCATTAAAAATAATATCAAATGGTTTTGTCTGTAGCAAATGTTTTGGTTATCATAAGGTAAAAACTCGTTCCATATTTATGTGCGGCGTGGTCTTATGAGATACCTTTTTCTTTTTCAAACCACGTATTTTGAGTTTCTCTCACTAGTTCCATGACCGACTCGAAGTTTATTTCCCTTTTCCCTTAAACTTTGGGTGCCCTAATTTTCCCAGGCAGCCTAGTAGTCAGGTTTAGTTAGAAGAAATCTGGATGGAGCTTGGAGCTTGGAGCATGGAGTTAGAAGATTCTTCTAAAGATTGTTATCTATTTCCACCACACTTGTGTATCATTAAATTCGGCATTTGAAAGGATAGATATTTATAACTGTCCATGTTTAACTCTAATAAATGTATTTAAAATTTCCGTTGTAAAGGTTATATGTTGAAATAATATATGTTTTTCCATTCGTGTGAGATTCTGTTTTGTCTTTGTTTTCTTTATTACCCATGATAATCTTCCTCTCCAGCACTTGGATTTGCGGCACGTGGATACCAAGGATGTATGAGTATCGATTTCCGGGGATCGAGGAGGTGGGTCGTCACAATAGTCATCAAGTGATTGTATCAACAAGTATCAAGCATACTTCAAAACTTCAAGAATGAAATCACCAAATATCAAAACTCAAGATAGCTTCTACAAGCAAAATCCTAGAAACTATTTGTTGATAACACAAATAATATCGAATCCAGAAATCACAAATAGAAATCCAAAAATCTCATAAAACAAGGAAAAGGTGCCAACCTCAAAGACAGGTGAATAGATTCACCTACATGCATGTAACTCCAAGGTAGATGTATAAGTCTATAAACATTAAGATCGTTGCGAGACTTATAAAAATCAAGATAGGAACAATCCCTATAATCTCCAAAATAGGTAAGAGACCTATAAAAATCAAGATAGATATGAGACCTTTAAAAAACAACATAGGAACAAGTCCTATAAACATGAAGATCGGTATGAAACTTATAAACTCCAATATAGGAACAAGTCCTATAAACTCTGAAGGCGAGTCTTAAACTCATCGATAAAAGTGTTAAATACTTTCATATAGCAAACGAACAGGTAACGACCATGTGTCCCATAACACACGAGTTTACCCTAACGTTTACTATACAATAGTGTAAACTGCACTTGTGTGTAAAAATGGCTCAATCGAACAAGTCCGGGAATTAATTGAAAAAATAAACACGAGCATTACATACCACTCGTTTTATTAATCCGTTTAAATCAATTCCTCATTCGATCGATGTCGTGCAAGTTTATAAAAGTATTAAGCTTTGAAAAACCTTCTTAAAACTATATATTAGTTTATAAGCTAATATTTATATGAGAAAAAAGGAGTTTGTTAAACTTTTACATTCACAAATATATTTAGACATTGTTTAGTAAGTTAATATATATATGTATATATGTTAGCGCCAAAATTGGTCACTAACACCCAAATCCAGATGAAAGCACCAACCAACACTGACTAATCACAGATAGAACGTATGTAGAGAGTGTAAATATGAAGAACAGTAAAAGTTAAAAAGAAAGCAATAATAACAAAGGATTTATAGTGGTTCGGCTGACTTCGGCCTACGTCCACTCTAGAAATTTCCTTTTAATTGATGTCAGAATTAATTACAGTTACCATCCAAAGTTTCTAGAATAACAATGGCAGAGCAGCCTTAGTATTGAAGACGAAGGGAAACAGAATGAAGATCCTCTTTTATGAAGCCCCGCCTGCTGTATTTATAGGCAAAACCCGATTTTCTTGGCTTCCTAAGTGATACGGGCCCACTAAGACCATAGCCGAGCCAATATCCTTCATCACGACCGACCCCAAGTCCTCAATAAGTCGACCTGATATTTCTTGGGCATGACTCGAAGCAGACCTATCCAAGACTCGGAGTAAACTAGGCTAGAACCCAAAGCAAAGTTAATGCCAACCCAAACTCCATATGCCGATCCGAACCCCTTTTCCTCAATGTCGATCCTATCCACTCGTGAAGTCCAGCACGCCGATCCACTCAACCATGCCGGTCCACACCATCCTACCTAACCACCTCGGCCGAACCAGAACATGACGAACCATCGAGGTTGATCCTAAGTTCTTACGTCCTTGACCGAACCATTCAGATGTTGATCCACCCAGTGCCGACCCACTTCGACATGCCGAACCACCTCGACCAAGCCATATCCATACTCCAACATCAGGCCACTCTCCACTCTACTGCCGATCCATCTTTATCCAAGCCAATCCAGCCCAGTCCCTTCCATGCCGATCGGCCCTAACTCGACCGAGCCACCACAGCCGACCCACTTCCATCATCGAACCATGCCACCAAGACCGGACCACGAATGATCTCCACTTCTCGGCCGAGCCATGTATGACCGAGCCACCTTGACCGAACGGCTGACCCACGTGGCCGAACTCCAAAGACCAAACCATGTTATGCTGAACCCCATCTTTGTAATCATATATATATATATATATATATCATCCGTCATTGATCGTCTATCCATCCAGTTGACCCAAACCCATCATATCCAGCCTCGACAAACGAGCAGTCGATTTAGTTAAATTCGCTTGTCCACGGCCTTGCCAAAAGGCGGGTTAACATTTGCCCTCCAAAACATGCCTTGTTATTGGAAGGTTTGTTTTGAATAGCCTCAAATCTGATATCCGAAGTCCATATGTTATCCATAGCCATACTTTCCAATTCATAATCCAACCCATTTTATCCAAGTGTCATTGTCGTATCCTTATCTAAATCTATGACTGCTCTGAGTCGATATCCAATTCCTATCCAGTAACCAAATCCTCATCCAATTCCACATCCATCTGAAATCAATTAACCGAATCCACGATCTCTCCGGATCATTTTATCCGAGTCCGGGACCTTTCTGGGTCCAAATCCTAAGTCGGGACCTCACCGGGTCCTAAAATCCATATCCAGGACCTCACCGGGTCCAAATCCTAAACCAAATCTAAATCCGATAGCCGAGCTCCAATCCATCCATGTCCAATAACCAATAACTGAATCCATGACCTCTCTTGGTCAATATCCAAATCTGGGACCACTCCGGGTCCATGCCCAAATCCTTAGCTGTTCATAGCCAATATCCAAATACGTAACCTCTTCGGGTTCTTGCCAAGCGTAATCCACACTCGGCGACCCGTGTCTAGCGATGCCTTGGTGTTCTTAGTTCAGTGTCCCTGAACGCTGAGTAATGCCATTGCTTAAATCCTAAGCCAAATCCTGGTCGCTGCGGATCCTTGCCGAGCATAGTCCATACCCGACGACCTGTAATAGTAACCGATAGATAATAGGGGGCCTAAATCCTAGGCCGAATCCTGGTCTCTCCGGACCCTTGACGAGCATAGTCCATGCTCAACAACCTGATAGCCAAAAACCAGAGGAAAATCCAATCAAAATCCAATCCGAAATCCAAATCAAACCAGAAAACCAAAAATCCGTATCAAAAGTCCAAATCAAAATCCAAACTAGAAAACCAACAAAACCGGGAGTTCAAACCAAACTCCAAAACCAAAGCAAAAAAGCAAGTGTCCAAGCCAAAAAGAAAAAACAGGTTTCACAAACCAAAGCGTCACGGTTTACCATCGTCTCAGAACATGCGTAGGAGCTGCCTCCGTCCCCGTACATGAGTAAGTGACTTAGCCGTCTGCCCAGAGTTTGCTACTTATTCCAAACCATCATGATTAGTTGATGACCAACCGACCACCGTTCCTGGGCCTTGCTCCATCGTCGTTCAGAGTAGGCGGTGGCTGCTCCTGTTCCACCGCCATATTCCGAGTTTCGACATATTGTTTTAACTGACCATTCCTTACATGCTCCTCGATTATATCCTTTAGATGTCGGCAGTTGTTAGTATCATGCCCGTCCAGGTCATGAAAGAGACGGTGCCTTCCTGATGCCCTTTTGCGTTCTGAGGGTTCCCTCCTTACCGGCCTTCGATAAGGAAGGTGATCTCGAGTATTCAAGAATATCCGCTCTAATGTTGCATTCAATCCTGTGTAAGTGGAGAATTTTGGTTCTCCCCAGCGCTTCCTTTTCCCTTTATCCTTGTCTTTACCCGAGCTTTCACTGGGCGGTCCTCCATCCTTAACCATGTTTACTTCCTTTGACTTCGTATCCAAACATGCATCCTCTTGTCGGAGAAATCTCTCGGCTTCATGAAAGAATTCCCCGAGATCCATTGGTGGCTCCCGTATAAACAATACTTTGAAATCTGAATTATCCTTGACTCCTGATACTGCAGCCATCATAACCATTGATGGATCCGGCCGATCCACCGACGCAACTGCTGCATTAAACCGAGTTAAGAAAGTCCTGAGCGATTCATCTACCCTTTGTTTAACAGACGTTAGTGCCATCACATTCTTTGGCCTTTTTATGTGAACTCGAAACTGGCTCAAGAATTTATCCACTAGTTCTGTCCATGTTCCAATAGATCCATCCTCCAGTTGTCTGAACCACATAGCAGCTATATCGGTCAAGTACAGAAGGAAACATCGGGCCATAACCTCCTCTGATGCCCCCAGCACTTCTAGATGCCTTGTGTACCTCATCAAGTGGTCAGTGGGATCCATCTTACCGTTGTACACATCCAGAGTGGGTAGCTTGAAATCGGGTGGATTCCTAGTTATCCTGATGTTACGAGTAAATGGACTTTTGTTTACTCCCTCCAAATCCCTGTTTGTCAGACCTCCGCGAATAGTTCGCCTGATGATGTCAGCCAATCCATTGTTACCTGCCAAGGGTTGCCCCCCATCTACATTTTCTAACCGCCCTCCAAGTCCTCGAGGGAATTCTGGCACATACTCCTCGTCACGTACACCTGCATTCCTGTGGGCGCCGGGCTGTGCAGCGTCATCTGGTATCCCTCCATGGATTGGTCCAGAATTACCTGGTGGCGTGCCCCCGAGTCTAGGTCCATCCAGATTGACAGTTGTTTGCTGATTGGGGGCTGCCTCCTGTTGAACCACTCAATCTGCTTGCCTATTGAGTCCTTCTGATCCAGCTCCATGGATCTAAGCTCCTGCAGCTCTTGTTCTTCCTGCCTGTCCAAATTGTCTAAGAAGTGTCTGCATCATTTCCTCTTGCCTTTTCATCAGCTGCTCCTGCATGCAATCCATCATGATCTGCATCTCTTCCCTAGTGATGTAGACGAAGGCTTGATTAGCACCAGAGGAAGCCTCCTGGCTTCCCTCTTGCCGACTCCTTTCCATCCTCTGTCTCCCGATTGATTGCTTTACCATAGTCTTCAGAATCAAAGTTCCTAAGCCTTAAAATCCTAGCTTCTGAATCCTTGAGTGCTAGCTCTCTCAATGAAAGCACCAAAATGTTAGAGCCAAAATTGGTCACTCACACCCAAATCCAGGTGAAAGCACCAACCAACACTCACTAATCATAGATAGAACGTATGTAGAGAGTGTAAATATGAAGAACAGTAAAAATTAAAAAGAAAACAATAATAACAGAGGATTTATAGTGGTTCGGCTGACTTCGGCCTACGTCCACTCCAGAAATTTCCTTTTTATTGATGTCAGAATCAATTACAGTTACAATCCAAAGTTTCTAGAATAACAATGGCAGAGAAGCCTTAGTATTGAAGATGAAGGGAAACAGAATGAAGATCCTCTTTTCTGAAGCCCCGCCTGCTGTATTTATAGGCAAAACCCGAGTTGCTGGGCTTCCTGAGTGATACAGGCCCTCTAAGACCATAGCCGAGCCAATATCCTTCATCACGACCGACCCCAAGTCCTCAATAAGCCGACCCGATATTCCTTGGGCATGACTCGAAGCAGACCTATCCAAGACTCAGAGTAAACTAGGCTAGAACCCGGAGCAAAGTTAATGCCGAACCCAAACTCCATATGCCGATCCGAACCCCTTTTCCTCAATGTCGATCCTATCCACTCGTGAAGTCCAGCATGTCGGTCCACTCAACCATGCCGGTCCACACCATCCTACCGAACCACCTCAGCCCAACTACCTCAGCCGAACCAGAACATGACGAACCACCAAGGCTGATTTTAAGTTCTTACGTCCTTGACCGAACCACTCAAATGCCGATCCACCCAGTGCCGACCCACTTCGACATGCCGAACCACCTCGACCAAGCCATATCCATACTCCAACACCGGGCCAGTCCCCACTCTACTGCCGATCCATCTTTATCCAAGCCAATCCAGCCTAGTCCCTTCCATATCGATCGGCCCTAACTCGACCGATCCAAGTACGACCGAGCCACCACAGCCGACCCACTTCCATCACCGAACCATGTCACCAAGACCGGACCATGCCACCAAGACCGGACCATGAATGATCTCCACTTCTCGGCCGAGCCATGTATGACCGAGCCACCTTGACCGAACGGCTGACCCATGTGGCCGAACTCCAATGACCGAACCATGTTATGTCGAACCCCAGCTTTATAATCATATATATAAATATATACATATCATCCGTGATTGATCGTCTATCCATCCAGTTGACTCAAACCCATCGTATTCCAGCCTCGAAAAACGATCAGTCGATTTAGTTAAATTCGCTGTCCACGTCCTTGCCAAAAGGCGGGTTAACAGTATATATATATATATATATATATATATATATATATATTGGAAAGCCTATGCAAATCTCTTTATACATAAGTATAAATAGGAGTAATTTGGAATATTGTCCCATCCCAATGTAAAACCATTATTATCAAAATAAATAATAAAATATGTATATAAACTTATTATAGAAAATACGTTGTACTAGAAGAGATTTGGATAAAACACTTTAATTTGGAAACCAGTCTTTTCAAATTCTGATTGAAATTATGGTAGAAAACTTATGTATAATCTCTGTGAACCCATAGAGCATTTCTATGGTATAATAACTTCAAAAATGAATTCCCAAATTCTTAAATCCAAATCCATAAATAACGTTGAAATCGGCATAGAAAACAGCACCAAAATCAAACAATTGGGTTCAAGCGTTTAAACAGGCGAACAAAGGAGCAAATGGGAGCAAACGTAGCCCGAAATGGCGTGACCTGGGTCCCAGCCCAGGTCATGATCGATGCACCAGTTGGCACGCCTGGGCTGAGCCCCAGGCTATAACGACCGGAATTTTTGACCCTTGAAAATCGACACTAATACATCCTCGGATTCAAGAGCCATAAATCCAAGTGCCGGAAAGCCCGATTGTTGGGGAAAAAGAAAATAAAGATAGAATAGAATCTCATACGAATGGAATAACATGTATTATTTCAACTATAATCTTTACAGAGGAAAATTTTGAATACAATATTAGAGTCTAACCTAGATTTAGCCTGGACAATTATAAACCCTCTGTCCTTACAATTGCTAAAAAATAAAAACAAATGCAATAGATGCAGCGGATAATAGAATACGTCCATCCGTAGATGAAGATCTCAAGCTCTCCTCTGGAAACCCCAAGCGCCTTCAACTAAACCTGAAACTACTAGGATCTGACCCGGGTATTAAAAATACCCGGGTCAGGCTTGATAAACCAGCGTGAGAAACTTGAACCATAAGCATATGACGGAGTCATAGATGGGTACTGAACAAAACATTTGAAAAGAATAGTATCTCGTAAGACTATGCCACCCATAAATACGGACGAGTTTTTACCTTACGATAACAAAAATACTTTATACGAAAAATCGCTTTGATATTATTATTAATGACATCAGTTTGAAAACACTTTCAAATAAATATATATACAAAGAAATTATCAATACCCGGACTATGGTAATATAAGTGAACTAGGTCAACAGAATATACCGGGTGAAATATATGATACCCAAAGGGGTAGCTGAAATGTTTGCAAAGCATTACATCTATTTTAGGACTACAATCAAAACCATAAAGCTTGTATTTGGAATTGGATTTCCAACATGATAGGGAACTAGTGGCCTTTTCCTTCGATCCACGCATAACAACCATAGTTCCCACGGTGACCTTATCACTTGTCTCAAGGTAGCCACTTGGAACTGCACTTGCTACAATACTATGGTACGACATATTTGCTCAGTGGCTTTACATGGTCTCCGTCAACCTCTAATACTTATCCATTTCATCATCTTAAGGCAACATATGCCCTTTCATTTCTCATAACTGATAGTCCAAAATATGTCCTGCAGACCACATAGTATACCGTATTATTCCTAGGATGTAAGGCTCTTGAGGCTACGCTTTTCGTATAAAGCCACACTTTTTTTTTCACAAACCCATGCTTTATTTTTCCACAAAGCACGTTCCACTTAGAATGTAACATTTCCATTCTTTAATCACACAATTGATTTCTACAAACGTATAACTCCTGAGCTCGTATGTCTTAAGAGAAGTTGCCTCCTCCACCACCAAGCAGATAATACGTTTATAGAGATCAATTCATATGGTCAGAAATGCACTGTCAGACACTCGTCCATACAAGTTCATTATGGGACTGAACGAAATCGAAAGCACTCCTCCTACCACATCATTTTTTGGGAATTGTCCCTAGGATCTATAGCGAGTAGTCCTTACATTATGGAGATTTCAAAACACGACAGGACCACTGCTGTAATAAATATCTCTATATTGGGAGCGACCTAGAGAATGCCAACAAGTAGTCCTTCCTCTATGAAGATCTTCGGTCTTTAATACAACCAAGATTTCAGAATGTAGACACCACTGCCATAAAAATATAATATGGGGTCAACTCCTAGGACTCGTGACAACGATCTCTACATTCTGAAGATCTCCGGTCTTCAAAAATCATCATGTTCAACACGTCTTCACTTCCGAACGTATACATTGGTTCAAAGTAATTTTCGGATGGGAATTACCCAAATCCGACCCCGGTTTCTCTGAACCAACCATCGATAAAAAGACATATAGGTATATAGGTGATTATCACACAACATTCAATTAATTAACCTTTTTATTTAAATCAAATTTCTCTTGAAGATATATTCATTAAATCATTTCTTTATCTTTTTCAGAGTATATGGAATCATTAAGCCTCATTTATCAAATCCTTTGGTTAATTAAAAACCTTTTTAAATCTTGGAATAATTCTAAATCATTTTACTTTTTACTTAGGAAAAACATTTCAAAATTATTTATTTAAATCTCATATTGGAAAACATTATTGAGTACAAAGAATCATGGAAATTATACTAATTCTACTCAATATTAATTTTCGTATTCAACCTTTACTATCCGTCGAATAACGGTGAAATCGCCTTTTAAATTCACACAAATAATACAGATTTCCTCCTCGGATTTTAATACCAAGTATAAGAAGATCATTTATATGCAATCCAACTTGTTTGAATTTGGAAAATTACATCTTTTATACTGAGAATTTTTTATCCGAGTAAATCAAATTTACTATCCCCTCCGTCGGGCCAGTCCGGGTAGCTAGGGAGGCCAAGCAACCGGTTTCCTAAACCTAAGCATAGAGACAACCTCTCTATCACTCATAAGGTGGTTAATTTATTTGATCAACTCTAAATATTTTAACATGCTTAATTTACTTAAAATTATTTTAGAGCATCCGTGCTTTCCCTTGGATCTGTTCCATCCCTTGGTTGGATTTTCTGTGACACTTACAAATGGAACAAATGTACTAGTCATTTCCACATCATTTTTAAACCTCTTAATCATCTTTAAATTAATTTATTATTTATTTGAAAAAGTTCACAAAAGATTCAGGAAAGAATAATTAAGTTAAAATCATTGTTCGCAAAAGTTATTAAAAAGTGCTACGAAAAAGTGTTTTAAAAGCTTATTTGGTTAAAACAATTTTTCTATCGCTTTGGCAATCCATTTATATAACTCAAATCTCTTTTAAAACATTTTAAAATATTTATAGAACTTATTTCATATTTTTAAAAATTTAAAAATAGTCATTTTAAATTAATTTCAAATTCGGGTTTTAAACTGCAAAACCGCGATTTTTCTGAAAACTTATTTTGGACTTATTTTTAAATTTATAAGATGAAATCTTGATTTTATTTATTCATCTAAAAACTATGGATGTAATAGTCCAAAAAAATTCTTATCTCGAAGAATTTCGAGCTAATTCCATTCTCTATAGTTGTTTGCATTCTACAGCACGAAATCGCGAACTATCGTTAGGCGACGCGTCTAGTTTTGACTTGTTTTTCAGTTTCTTTTCATACTTCATGGAAATACTTTTAAATGTTTATAAAACATTTCTAAATTATTTTAAACTCATTTAAACAAATACTTTTCATATTTCAAACTCATTTTCCATTTCATTTCGTATTATAATATTTATAATATTCATTTTAACTCTTTTAGATATTTAAAACCAATAAGAGGCTAAACAACTCCACACACATATTATTTATGAATTAAATTTCCATTTAATTAACTATGGTTAATTGCTAACCATTCTCTTATCATTTATCAAACCAAGTTATCAACCATATCACAACCATATAACCAATCAAAAATACCAACCAAGTTATCATCCAATATCAAACATTTAATCATCCAATATATTTAAACTTTCAAATCATTATACTTGAAATAATTTAGAGAATAATTAGTGAAGTGTGAGTACTCACCATTAATTAAATCGTTTCACTTCCTATCAACATTCATTCAATCAAACACTTCACTTAAACTTTTGTTAACTTCAACTAATCATCATCTACTCCATTCCTCCTTGCCTTATCTCTCGACCACACCATACACCATGCTTTGCTCTCGGCCTCTTCTTCCAAACCCCAAGTGCTCATGGCCATAAGCTTTTCCATCACCCAAAACTCATGCCATCTCCTCCAATCACCTCCTTAAGCTCTCGGCCATGCTCCCCTTACCTCTCCATGCTCACAGCCTTGTGCCTTCTTCCCTATAGTGCTCAGCCAAGTGGTGTAGCTAGGTGGGTCGTGGGTTAAATGAGAAGAAAGGAGTGGTTTGGTATTGTTTTGAGGTGGGTGATGAGGGGGTTGTGTGTGTGTTTTAATTTATTTAATTTCTCTTCGTAATTTTCTTTAGGTGGAGAGGCCATTAAAGAGGAGAGGAAGAAGATGAAGAAGCTTAGAAAAGAGAGAAGAGAAGGTGTGAAGAAATGTGAGAATGGATGGTGATATTTATAGGTTAGGATTCCTTAACTCTTAAGATTTGTAAAATGACATGAATACCCTTGGAATTTTTTTAAACTTCACATCACCATTTTCAACACTGACCATCATCCCATCACATCTTTCTTACTTAACATAAAGTAAAACATGCATTTATGGTGATTTGATGCTAGCTTTTGTAACGACCCGTATTTTTCGGTAATTAAAATATTAAATTTATTAAGATTTTGAAATATTAATATTGTAAGAAATTAAAATTTATGATATGTAATGATAAAACAATTAGAATGTAATATAGTAATGTTGATTTAATGTAATTGATAACCATTTTAATCCAATTTCAACCAATGGATATAATTGTAAGGTTATTTGGTTATAATTGTAAATAATGAAATAAATTAAATGATGCATTTAAAGTTGAGATTATATGTAATTGATTGGAATAGGTTAATATAGAATATAAAATCATTTTGTTTAACCCTTGGTTGTAAATGATAAGATAATGGATATGAACTATTATTATAAACGATGGTTGTAATTACCTTCTCACTAATTTGTCCGTTTGAATATTAAATGGGTAATTAATGGAATTAAGGCAATTGAGTGTTGGAATTATATGTTGTTAATTAAAATTGAATATAATCAGTGATGTGTAAGTAGTCATAACATTTGTTATAGATAATAACATGCATTTATGGTGAATATAACATTTGGTCAAACTTAGTCAAAGATTGACTTTTGGTTGAAAAAATTAAATTTGAATTTTAAAATTTTATTCTTTTTATATGGATACTGACTGAATTCTGATCTTCACTCCACTTTTCGTTTCGTCAAAATCAAATTCCTATTGCTCTAAAAATTTGAATTACTGTGAAAAATTAACATGAATTGGTAGTGTTTAGTTGTGTTTTATTTGGCTAAGGCATATTGGATTTGTTTGGTCTAATGTGCCTTGGTTAACCAAGAGACTCTAGTCAGTCATGTGACCATTCCTTTGCCTACGACCTTATGTTTCTTATCTGATAACATCTACGTACATAATTTTTCTCCTGAGAAACTTTCTCTGCAACTTCTTCTTTCTCCTCAAAATCTACAGAGAACTCTAGATCAAAAACTCCAAAAACCTCACAAATCAAAACTCCTTTCCTCCTCTCCGTCAACCCTTCCTCCTACACTATAGACGCCGCCCTCTCCACCATCTCCAAGGCCATCTCCTTCCACCTTCCCTCTCCTCTTCTTTCTCATTTTTCCCTTCTTTTCCCCTTCCCTATTTTACTTCTTTCTTCCCCTTATTTCCATGGCTTCTATATTCTACTAAACTACTCCAAATCAAATAATTTTTTTTGAAACCATGTATAATTTCAATGGAAACAACTTTGTTGTTGAACCCTTCTTCCCATTCCGAATATTTCTATATCAAAAACTCCATTTTTCAAGTCCTTTCTCGGGTCCAGTTTTGGCCGAAAATATCCCATATTGTATCAATCATATCTCCTTCAGGAATTAACCAAATTATACGATTCTATTTTAAAACCATTTATTTTTCCAGTGGCTTCAACTTTCTTTTAGATCAGTTATTCAAATTCCTTAATTTACTATGACAAAAACTCAAATATTTACGAAGTATTTTTGAACTCGGATTTTCAACTAAGAAAACACCTCTATTTGTTTTGACCATAACTTCCTCAAGACTTAAGCTTTTTGAGTGATTATTTTTTTAAAAGTGGAGAGAAAAGAATTTGTAACAACTTTTTGGTTAGTCACTTTTACAAATTCAGTAATATTCTAGTCCGAATATTTTCATAAAGATGACCTAGTTTCAGGTTTGTCCGTAGTTTGGATCTTGGGTTGTTTGGAAGTTGGAAGTAGTTGAAACTTGTTTATTGATTCGTGTTCATTTCTAAGCTTTGTTGGATTTACTTAGCATTTGGATCTTTTCTAGGAATCTCCATATTGCTCCATTTTTATTATCACCTTCGTAGCCACGAAAGGTGAGCAAACACTCACAACCACTAGATTTTCTTATGTTAGTTAAATCGAATTTATGATGTGATTAGAAATTGATTGGTTGCTGTTTAGTATATTTTAAATTGTCATTCTAGGTAAATCTGACTTTTATTGAATTTAATTGCCATTTAATTTAATATTGAAATTTAAATTACCAGTTAAATACCTGTTAATGATAACCAGTAAATTGTTGGTAGTTATTGGTTGATTTCAATGATGAGTGTGTTGTATGTTCAATTGTTGATATTTGGGTGATTGGATGGATGTTATTGGTTGACATTTTGGATGATTGGATGTTATTTATGTCTATATCTTTGTTATCCCTATGGGTTGAAACGATACATACCCAAACGATCTTATAGATTAGGGGAAAACTGTTATGGGTTGAAATGATAAACCCGAGCAGTTTTCATTGATTTGGAAATGTTGATTTTTGAAACTGGCTGAAATGCCATATACCCATATAATTTCTTAAATTTGGATTTTATTTGGAATTGAATTATTTGAAGGGTTTAAGTTAATTCAAACTTCGGATTTTTTTTAAGTTAGATGATTAAGATTGATATTTCGAATTATTTGAAACCCTTTAAATAATTATATTCACGTTGTACACTTGATAGGAGATGAAAATCCTGTAACATCTATGAAACCATTGCACTAATATTTCTATTTTACTTATTTTGATCCGACATACATAAGGTCTTTTAGTTCTGACTCGAGTGTTTTGTCTTTTTATTACGCTCGGGTCAGTCTGAGCCTTTTCAATGTATTGAAGACTATTTTCTGGAGGACAAAGACGAAGATTCAGTATATTATTGCTATTTATTATTCCACTGCATTCTGTATTCTGCTGCATTATTTGTTTATTTATGATGTATGTATAACTCTAATTTGAATTGTAAAAGTGTAATCAAATGTTATTTGTAAAATAGCTTCATGAACTGTTTATTTGATTATTATATTTTGTCGTTCCACTGTAAGATTCTATGTTTTATTTTCCTTTTTTTCTTATTTACCCCATTAACAATCCTCCCTTTTGAATGGTTTGAGTCTGCCATGTGTGGTTTATTGTCGATTTGAACCGTCCAAAAAGGTGGGTCGTTATAATTGGTATCGAGCTAGGTTTAGACATACCTTAGCCTGTTAGGGTTAACTCGTTAGAGATAGGGTTGTAATATCCTAGAATGAGTTGTCTGAGTGTATATACGAGAGTGCGTATTTGTTAGTGTTATAAAATGTTTATATAAATTTTGAAATGAAATAATTTTTCCTAATATTATATGTTATATATAAAGGAATAAAAAATTTATAACTATTATAGTTATTTGTAATGTGTTTGATTTGTGAAATGGTAATATTTAATTATTATCATTTATTATTGATTTGTTGTATTTAGTCAGTTTGTAAGCATTGGCTAATTATTGTTGATTTAATTTATGGACTAAACAATATTTTAGTAATGGTGTATTAAAGAGAATAAAATGAATAATTTGAATATATGGTTATGAAATTGAAATGTTTGGTTGTGAATATTGTTGTTTTTTGATTGGTAGTTTCAACTATTGAAATAAATTGGAATATCTGGATATTTTGGATAGTCGAAACTTCTGAATTAATATATGAGTTGAAATATAGAAATTATGTTGAATTATGCAGTTGAATTTGGTAACCTTAAATTGAAAGCAAGTGAAACAAGGTTAAATTTGTTATATCTATGTTAGTAATTGAATAGAACTGTTGTATACATTATTGGCATGTAATGTAATAATATACAAGTTTGAACTTTAAGCCTTGGCATGTTTAAATGAAAATTGGGATTAAGAAAAAGCTATAAATGAGATTTAAAAAAAGTGTTATGAACTTAATTAAATTTATGAAATATGGCATAAATAAATTTGAAAAGTAAGTGAAAACTAATTGGATAAACGCATATGAACTAAAAGTGAAATGATTTTAAATAAAGTCACAACTTGTAAATTGTTTATGAAATAAATGGATGTTGCAATAAATGTAGTATTATATGAGAAATATTACGTGTGAAATTGAATTTAATTTAAAAATAAAGAGAAATACAAGCAATGTTATGAGAATGAATAAATTAATGTTTGATGTTAAATGGAGAAATTCTATGAAACAAATATTAAAGTATGAAGTGATATTTATGTTAATCAATGAGATTAATAATGAATTTAAATCAAAATGTAATGGTGAAGAAACAAATTGTAATAAGTACGTAAGTTGTACGTATATTGTTTTATTCGCATAATTAATTTGATCCGGATTTGAGTACACAAGTTCGAGGTGAATTACACCATTTCGTATTAGGATTTTTCATTCGATTCTTGATGGAAAATATTTGATATGGATTTTTAATTTGATTCTAAAATTCTCTATCATAGTGTATGGCTATGCAAGGAAAATGATGGTTTCTAGTCAAGAAACCTTATCAAAGTCCGCATCAGGGAATTCGAATGAACAATACTAGTTCGAAAGTGAACTTGTGTGATCGAGTGAGCGATCGAATGTGATTTTGCAAAATGATGACATATGTACATCTTATGTTCTAATATTATTGATATGCTTTGACGTTGAAATTGAAAGTTGTTGGGTTGGATATTCTTTGTAATTTAAATTGGAATTTTTCTTTTATGCAAAACTACTATTAATTTAAAACCATTTTACAGAACTATTTTCTTTTATTTTTCTTATACAAACTAGTTTATTCTATTTTATATACAAAACTATTTTACAAACTATTTTATTTACAAACTATTATATTTACAAACTATTTTATTTACAAACTATTTTATTTACAAACTATTTTTCAAACTATTTTATATACAAACTATTTTACAAACTATTCTATATATACAAAACAATTCTAAATTCAAAACCTTTTATAAAGCAAAGACGTTCAATCCGATATGGCTCTTCATACAGCGAAATTAATTTTGGGAAAATTTGATTCTTATAAGATGGACTTTATATAAGTATATGGTGATTTGGAAGACTATTGATTTTGGAGGGTATTCGATCTGAAGAGATAAATCTTATATACAACGAAATTTATATAAGAATGATTTGATATATTCGAGACTATTGACTTTGGAATGCACTCTATCTGAAAATGAAATCTTATATATAATGGAATTTATATAAGTGTGATAGTTGAAGTTATGATTTTGAAAGAGTACTATATATGGTATGTTATTATTTTGAAGTAAAAGGAATAGGGAAGTACCCTCCGTGAAGAAGTATAGTATGATATGCTTCGACCCAGATGGACTTGGGGAATCCAGGAATGGATTCGACCGATATACCCTAATATACTTGGGTGAATTTAGAAATGGATTCGAACCATATGGTTGTCCGGACTTAAACTTGTGAGTTCCTCGATTTTTTTTCAGGCTAGATGGTTCTTTAGTTTACCCAATGGAGGCGCTTTCGATCCTGGGATCTGTTGTTTATGGATCTTCCGGGAAGGAAGTGCATCCATTGTGTAAATCATTGAATCCGTAGTTACCACTGCAGCAAAGGTCGATGGTCCTTTGTTTACAAAATGGCTATGATATTTTTCTAGAATCCAAAAGGTGGAAGGATCTTTTGGAAATTTTTGTGTCCATTGCGTAAACACTAGATCAGCAGGGAGCCACTGCTATCGTAACATCATCATTTGACATCAGATTTTGAGTGGTACTTCTCTTACCTGTTTTAAGTATTTTAACTAGTTGTTAAAACAGGTCTACTAAGTACTTGGAGGTTTCTAGTCTTACGCCTGATCAACGTATGACCAAAGTCTGCAAAAACGAGGATAAACCTGTTAAAACATCGAGTTATAAAAGTATTTTGATAAAGTATTATATAAAAGATATTTTGGTCATTTTTTCCATTTCTAAATACTTTAAAATGTTTAAAATATTGTTTATTTATGTACAACATGGTTTAGTAGTAAATTATTAGTGTTGTAAATAGTGTGAGAAGTTATTAATTAAATAAAACATATTTAAAGTTAATGATTATTGATTTATTAATGATGTTTAAAAGTATTTTGAGATTTAAAACTAATAAAATTTATAAATAATGGATTTAAGGTTTTCAATAACTTCTTTTTAAATATGTAATGATGTAAATAATTGTTTTTAAATAGTTTACATATATTTATAAAGATGTTATTTAAGAAAATTATGTTGTATTTATAAATGACTCAAGAAATTTTACATATGAGATTTTTCCGTAAAGTATTAAAAATTATTGATTTGCAAATGAAGTTTTCAAATGAATATTTCGAGTAAAATTTATATAAGTTTCTTTGAATGTATAATTTAAAGATAATATATAAATGAAAAAAAATGATTTGCGACATTTTATTTATAGTAATATACTTGACCAATAAATTTGAATCTCTATTTTGGAACTATGGTTTGAAATATTTACTTTATTTCGAAGCACTAACAATAAATTTATAAGTTTATTCACTATTTGAATTTTTGTATTAAACCATAATTAATGTTTTCCCATGATTTGAATATTCATTTTAAATAATTGTGTAAAATTAATTATGAAGATATGAAATTTTATACTTTGATTTGGATATTTATTGTAAGATTTGAGTATACTATTAGTTTCAGTTTAATAATCTAGGGTTATACTTATTTTAAAATAACGAGTCTAATAAATTATCGGATTTAAGGAACTTTATTAAAAAAAAGGCTTATCCAAATGTTTTAATATAAACTTCTAACACTGTTTAAACTTTTTGGAAAATTCTTGCATAGTGCTATGAAGATGTTTTAAATATATCTTATATTCTTACTAAGTGAATGAGGTTAAATGTTTTAATTGGATTTTTAGATATATTGAAATATATTTTTTCTCTTCAAGGGCGAATAACAAAAACTTGTGTAACATTCAATTACATTCCTAAAATATATATATAACTTACCAGAAATGTTTAATAAGTTGAAATGTTAATAGAATATGTAATGGAATATTATATAAGTAAAACTTAAGTAATGGAAGTGTTCAATGAAATTATTTCTAAATAATAATTTCGATGTGCAAGAAATGTTATGAATGTAAGTTAATATTGTGAATGAATTTATGTAAGTACATGAAAGAAAGAAAAAGACATTGTGTGAATGAAAAAAAGGTAAATAATGATGTGAAAAGAAACCAATTAAATAAACTTAAATAATATGTGGAAATTCTTGGCTGTTTTGGCTTATGAGATGTTTGGAAAGGATACTTCTAATTGTTTAAGGTTGTATGGATAGTCTATTTAGTAATTACCAAAGGCTGTTGAGCGTAGGATACACTTGATAGTTTATTCGTCATCCTTGTATGATTAAAAGTTTCTGAACTATACAAACCATTGATTTTGGTTGCTATGAATGTATGATAGATTCTATGGTTGCATATAATAGTTGTATTGTTTGTTTGTATATGTTTTATAGTGATTTGCTTTTGTTGCAAATTAAACAACTTAAATATTTCTCTTTTTGCATAATTATTAACCTATTTGTGATTATATAAGTGAAACACAGGTTTATGGAAGCAATAGCTACTGTTTTTGGTTTCATAAATAAGCGATGTTTGCCTGACAAATATGTACGTTTCTGGATTACGGTTTTCTAACGATATTATTTTGTTTTCCGGTGATTGGGATATTTTATTTTCAAATATGATATATATATGGTTATTATCGATATTATTATTATTTTTCAGACCTCTCCGTACAAAGGAGACTCTGCCGAAATTTTCCGTGAATTTTAGACTTAGAAATTTTTTGTGGAAGTGAAAATATTTTTTCAAACTTTAGTAAACTTGAATATGGAGATTTGATTGTTTATTAATTAGTATATTTTATTTAAAATACTTAATTATGTAAATTAATTGTTTATAAATTGAATACTTTGAATAAAATATATTAATCCCTTAATTCCTCCTTTTCCCTTTTCAAGGACGAAAAGTTTTGAGTGGGGGAGAGTGTAACGACCCGTATTTTTCGGTAATTAAAATATTAAATTTAATAAGATTTTGAAATATTAATATTGTAAGAAATTAAAATTTATGATTTGTAATGATAAAACAATTAGAATGTAATATAGTAATGTTGATTTAATGTAATCGATAACCATTTTAATCCAATTTTAATCCAATTTCAATCAATGGATATAATTGTAAGGTTATTTGGTTATAATTGTAAATAATGAAATAAATTAAATGATGCATTTAATGATGAGATTATATGTAATTAATTGGAATAGGTTAATATAGAATATAAAATCATTTTGTTATAACTCTTAGTTGTAAATGATAAGATAATAGATATGAACTATTATTATAAACGAAGGTTGTAATTATCTTCTCATTAATTTGTCTGTTTGAATATTAAATGGATAATTAATGGAATAAGGCAATTAAATGTTGGAATTATATGTTTTTGATTGAAATTGAATATAATCAGTAATGTGTAAGTAGTCATAACATTTGTTGTAGATAATAAACTTATAAATATGATTAAATTACTTAAAGGTAACAATTGTTCATTATCATCTCATTATTTAATATGTTTGGAATTAATTTGGAAATCAATGAAAATTTATGTAATTAATTATTGTAGTTAATATGGTAAAAGATGTTAACGGTAAAATAATGATTGTAATAAATGGTAAACTTATGTTAATATAATTCATAGGGTATTGTTGATTGAATAATAAGGATGATAATATAGGTTTGAATGTAATTGGATGAGAATTGGATGCATAGTTAATGGCATTTAATCTTTTAAATATGATAAGGGAAAACAAATTATATTGCATTAATTGATATTACATCTTTCAATTAAGATAAAGTGTAACGATCCATAACTTTTAACAACTTTAAAATGGATGTATTTTGAATTTAAATAAAAATTAAATCAAAAAAATTGAATTTGTGATGTTGAGTGTTTTATTTGACCAAGTTTAATAGAATAAAAATTTCGTGAAATTTCAAATTTTGGTCAAACTTAGTCAAATATTGACTTTTGGATGAAAAAATTAAATTTGAATTTTAAAATTTTATTCTTTTTATATGATACTAGATTGAATTCTGATCTTCTCTACACTTTTCGTTTCGTCAAAATCAAATTCTTATTGCTCTAAAAATTTAAATTACTATGAAAAATTAACATGAATTGGTAATGTTTAGTTGTGTTTTATTTGGGTAAGGCATATTGGGTTTGTTTGGTCTAATGAGCCTTGGTTAACCAAGAAACTCTAGTCAGTCATGTGACCATTCCTTTGCCTACGAACTTATGTTTCTTATCTGATAACATCTACATACATAGCTTTTTCCCTGAGAAACTTTCTCTGCACACTTCTTCTTTCTCCTCAAAATCTACAGAGAACTCTACATCTAAAACTCCAAAAACCTCACAAATCAAAACTCCTTTCCTCCTCTCCTTCGACCCTTCCTCCTACCCTATAGCAGCCGCCCTCTCCACCATCTCCAAGGCCATCTTCTTCCACCTTCCCTCTCCTCTTCTTTCTCATTTTTCCCTTCTTTTCCCCTTCCCTCTCCTCTTCTTCCTCCCTTTTCCCTTCTTTTCCCCTTCCCTATTTTCCCTCTTTCTTCCCCTTATTTTCATGGCTTCTATATTCCACTAAACTTCTCCAAATCAAATAATTATTTTCTTTAAACCTTGTATAATTTCAATGGCAACAACTTTGTTGTTGAACCCTTCTTCCTATTCCGAATATTTCTATATCAAAAACTCCATTTTTCAAGTCCTGTCTCGGGTCCAGTTTTGGCCGATAATACCCCATATTGTATCAATCATATCTCCTTCAGGAATGAACAAAATTATGTGATTCTTTTTTTCAACCCATTTATTTTTCTAGTGGCTTCAACTTTCTTTTAGATCAGTTCTTCAAATTCCTTAATTTTCTATAACAAAAACTCAAATCTTTTCAAAGTATTTTTGAACTTGGATTTTCAACTCAGAAAACACCTCTATTTGTTTTGACCATAACTTCCTCAAGGTAGAAGCTTTTTGAGTGATTCTTTTTTTAAATGTGGAGAGAAAAGAATTTATAACAACTTTTAAGTTAGTCACTTTTATAGATTCAGTAATATTCTGATCCGAATATTTTCTTAAAGATGACCTAGTTTCAGGTTTGTCCGTAGTTTGGATCTTGGGTTGTTTGGAAATTGGAAGTAGTTGAAACTTGTTTATTGATTCGTGTTCGTGCCTAAGCTTTGTTGGATTTGCTTTGCATTTGGATCTTTGCTAGGAATCTTCATATTGCTCCATTTTTATCATCACCTTCATTGCCACGAAATGTGAGCAAACACTCACAACTACTAGATTTTCTTATGTTAGTTAAATTGAATTTATGACGTGATTAAAAATTGATCGGTTGTTGTTTAGTATATTTTAAATTGTCGTTCCAGTTAAATCTGACTTTTATTGAATTTAATTTCCATTTAATTTAATATTGAAATTTAAATTGCCAGTTAAATACCTGTTAATGAAAACCAGTAAATTGTTGGTAGTTATTAGTTTATTCCAATGATGATTGTGCAGTATGTTCAATTGTTGGTATTTGGGTGATTGGATGGATGTTATTGGTTGATATTTTGGAGGATTGGATGTTATTTATGTCTATATCTCTATTATCCCTATGGGTTGAAATGATACATACCCAAACGATCTTATAGATTAGGGGAAATCGTTATGGGTTGAATTGATAAACCCGAGCGGTCTTCATTGATTTGGAAATGTTGATTTTTGATGCTGGTTGAAATGACATATACCCATATAATTTCTTGAATTTGGATTTTATTGGGAATTGAATTATTTAAAGGGTTTAAGTTAATTCAAACTTCGGATTTTTTTAATTAGATGATTAAGATTGATATTTTGAATTATTTAAAACCCTTTAAATAATTATATTCACGTTGTACACTTGATAGGAGATGAAAATCCTGTAACATCTATGAAACCATTGCACTAATATTTCTATTTTACTTATTTTGATATGACTTACATAAGATCTTTTAGTTCCGACTTGAGTGTTTTGCCTTTTCATTATGCTCGGGTCAATCTGAGCTTTTTCAGTGTATTGAAGACTATTTTCTGGAGAACGAAGACGAAGTTTCAGTATATTATTGCTATTTATTATTCCACTGCATTTTGTATTCCGCTGCAGTACTTTTTTATTTCTGATGTATGTATAACTCTGATTTGAATTGTAAAAGTATAATCAAATGTTATTTGTAAAATAGCTTCATGAACTGTTTATTTGATTGTTATATTTTGTCGTTCCGCTGCGAGATTCTATGTTTTGTTTCCCTTTTTTTCTTATTTACCCCATTAATAATCCTTTCTTTTGAATGGTTTGAGTCTGACATGTGTGGTTTATTGTCGATTTGAACCGTCCAAAAAGGTGGGTCATTACAGCTTTTCATTATTTATCCTTTAAGCATTCTTAATTTATGATATATATATATATATATATTATTTATGTTTTGATTTGAATAAAGGTATAAATGGTTTTAAAATGTGTATTAATATGTGTTAAAATCATTTTAACAACGTTGCAACGATTCGAAACAACTTCCGTTCGACGAACGGTCGAAAATCCGAAAAACGATCATCGGTCATTTTCAGTTTTAAATCAAACTATTTATTTATGAAAACTAAACTTGAAAATAAGTTTCTTATTATCTTCAAAAAACTGAAATAAGTTTATTTTAGTAATAAAACCATATTTAATAATATTAAAATCCAATTGTAAAAATACGACGTCGCTTGGTCAAAGTGCAACAAAGCTTGTCTATCTTTATAAAACAAGTATATATATATTTATAGAACTTTTATACATCAATTATTATCATTTAATAACAGTTTAAAAGAATTATTTATTATTTTAAAAAAAAATTTAACGTATATCTAATTTTATCGAAAACCGGCTTTTGTCAATTTTACAATGAAACTCCAAAATCTCTTACTTTTGTAAACAAATTCTAAAAATAATTTCACCATTCTTATTTATCACATAAAACATGATTATTTGAGTTTGAAAATTCTATATTTGAATATTTAAAGTTAATTAAATATTTCATTTAAAAGTGATAAAATTATGGGTCGTTACATACCTCCCCTGTAAAAGAATTTCGTCCTCGAAATTAAACCAAAACCCAAAATCTGATAATACTTACTCAAAATAATCTTTAAACTCAATTTTGTATGATATACACAGATCATCCATACGTGATATCTGATTCGATCTTTTATTTGAATCCACAACTTTACTTCCGAACTAGTATTGATCTCCCGATCCTCTAGTGTGGACTCTGATCTAGCTCTTTGATCAAAAACCTTCGTTTTTCTTACATAGCTCTCAACTATGATAGAAACTTAAGTACCCAACCATAAACCCTTATCAATGTTCATCGTTAAGAATCGAGTGATAAACCCTCTTTCGGATCGGTGAGAACACCGTAAAGTTCTATACTCGAATCTTAGATCAAAATTGTGTGACGAAAGGATCTACTTACAACATACGTACTTAATAGTTTCCTAAAACATTTCATAAAGCTTTTATCTTTGGTTTAAACACTTTTATAAACCTTTTATTTCCTCAAAAAAGTTATTCATGAAAAATTTCTATTTTCTTTCCAAAGAAACCATTTCCATTTTTTTAAAGATAAATTATCTTTTATTTCTAAAATTATAATAAACTTCGTATACTATAATATACCCCCTTTTAAACAATATTAAAAACACCTTGATAACATTTAATGATCACTAATTTAATTCATTAATCGACGATTCACGTTATCTTTTAAACTTAAACACGTACTTTTCAAGAAACCTTTATGAAAATATTTCATAAAATTTTAACTTCGGTTTAAATACTTTTTAGAAAGTCATCTCTTTAAACTTTTTATTTTTGAATATCTTATCAATTGATCTAATGGAAGATAGAAGAAATGCACAGAGAAAATAAACCAAAATGAGATTTATTAGATAACATCGTATTTATACATCCATTTCTAACCCGAGCCTGTACTACAGACCTACAAAATACTGCTTACCATCATCCAACTACATGGATACTAAGACTACCATTCTATCCTTGAGCCCTTTCTTACCACAATAGTAACAGTCAAAGTCAGCATAGGATCCTAGTTTTGTTTTCTTCGGCTTCTTTTTGTGCACGTACTCTACGTACTTGCTTTGGATTAGCCCATAACTCATCACCTGGCATATAATAAGACATCCTGCCCCTAAGTGATATTCTAGGTTATTATCAGAGGTTTCATATCATTAATTTTTTTACTTATCCAAATTACTTGATTCAAACTTGTTCGGATTTGAACTTGCCTCGATTGTACAATGATTAGAAGAATAATTTACCTAGTGTTCGATACCATTCGCCTAAGCCAACATATAATCGATACTTAAAATATTATTCCCACCATCACCAAACAGATCAAGACCTTATTCTTGGAACTTCCCAAAGGGATAACATTTTACAAATTTTCCATATGACATGAATATTTATAAAATATATTCCTTTTAAAACGGTGTGTCGATTTGCCTTGTTTAAGTACTTAGGAATCCCTATCAATTACATGGAGCTCTTCATGCACCGACCGGAATTCATAAACCACTCAACAGATTAATCACCGCAAAACATTTTTTATATCAAATAACAAATACGCGATCATATATATAATACACTCAAACTCATTCTAGGATGTTACTAGCCCTATCTCTAATGAGTCACTCATTATAGGGTATTACTAACCCTATCTATAATGAGTTTTGCCCCACCAAAGCTTAGATGTTTGATCAACCTAAGCTCTGATACCAAATGTAACGACCAGAATTTTCGACCCTCGAAAATCGACACTAATACATCCTTAGTATTCATGCCGCAAATCCAAGTGCCGAAAAGCCCAATTATTGGGGAAAAGGAAAATAAAGATAGAATAGAATCTCACACGAATGTAATAACATACATTATTTCAACAATAATCTTTACAATAGATAATTTTGAATACAATATCAAAGTCTAATCAAGATTTATCCTGGACATTTATAAACCTTCTGTCCTTACAACTGCTGAAAAATATAAAAAAATGCAATAGATGCAGTGGATAATAGAATACATCCATATGTAGATGAAGATCTCCAGCTCTCCTCTGGAAACTCCAAGCGTCTTCAACTAAAACTGAAACTACTCGGATCTAGCTCGAGTATTAAAAATATCTCGGTCAAGCTTGACAAACCAGCGTGAGAAACTCGAATCATAAATATATGACGGAGTTATAGATGGGTACTAAACAAAACCTTTGACAAGAATAGTATCTCGTAAGACCATGCCGCTCGTAAATACGGACGGGTTTTTAACTTACGATAACCAAAATACTTTATATGGAAAATCACTTTGATATTATTATTAATGACATCGGTTTGAAAACACTTTCAAATAAATATATATACAAAGAAAGTGTTAATACCTGGACTATGGTAATATATCCAGACTAGGTCAACGGAATATATGATACCAAAAGAGGTAGCTGGAATGTTTGCAAAGCATTACAGCTGTTTTGCGACTACAATCAAAACCGTAAAGCTCCTATTTGGAATTCGATTTCCAATAAGATAGGGAACTAGTGGCCTTTTCCTTCGATCCATGCACAACAACCATAGTTCCCGTGGTGACCTTATCACTTGTCTCAAGCTAGCCACTTGGAACTGCACTTGCTACACTACTATGGTACAGCGTATTTGCTCAGTGGCATTACACAGTCTCCGTCAGCCTCTAATACATGTCCATTTCATCATCTTAAGGCAACAGATGCCTTGCGGCAACATATGCCCTTTCATTTCTCATAACTGATAACCCAAAATATGTCCGGCAGAGCGCATAGTATCCCGTAACATTCCTGGGATGTGAGGCTCGTGAGGCTACACTTTTTTGCCATACTTTGTTTTTCACAAAGTCGCGCTTTATTTTTCCACAAAGCACATTCCACTTAGAATGCCACATTGCCATTCCTTAATCACATAGCCGAGTTCTACAAACGTATAATTCCAGAGCTCGTATGTCTTAGGAAAAGGTGTTAAGCTAAGTGGAGTTGCCTCCTCTACCACCAAGCAGATAGTATATTGATAGAGATCAATTCATATGATCAGAAATGCACTGGCAAACACTCGTCCATACAAGTTCTGGGACTGCATAAAACCGAAGGCACTCCTCCTACCACATCTTTTTTTTTGAATAACCCCTAGATCAGTAGCGAGTGTTCCTTGCATTACAAAGATTTCAAAACACCACAGGACCATGGGTATATTAATATCCCTATATTGGGAGCGACCCAGAGAATGTCAACAAGCAGCCCTTCCGCTATGAAGATCTTCGGTCTTTAATACAACGAAGATTTCAGAATGCAAACACCGGTGCCATATATATATATATATATATATATATATATATATACATATATATATATATAATATGGGGTAAACCCTTATGACTCGTGACAGCAATCCTTACGTTCTAAAGATCTCTGAGCTTCAAAAGTCATCATCTTCAACACATCTTCACTTCTGAATGTATACATTGGTTCGAAGTGGTTTTCGGATAGGAATTACCTAAATCCAACCCTAGTTTCTCTGAACCAACCATCGATAAAAAGACATTTAGGTATATAGGTGATTATCACACAACATTCAATTAATTATACTTTTTATTTAAATAAAATTTCTCTTAGAGATATATTCATTAAATCATTTCTTTATCTTTTTCAGAGTATATGGAATCATTAAGCCTCATTTGTGAAACTCTTTGGTTAATTAAAACCCTTTTTAAATCTTGGAATAATTCTAAATCATTTCACTGTTTACCTAGGAAAACCATTTCCAAATTATTTATTTAAATATCATACTGGAAAACATTATTGAGTAAAAAGGATCATGGAAATTATACTAATTCTACTCAATATCAATTTCTGTATTCAACCTTTACTATCTGTCGAATAACGGTAAAATCACATTTTAAATTCACACGAATAGTACGGATTCCCTCCTCGAAATTTAATACAAGTATAAGAAGATCATTTCTATGCAATCCAAGTTGTTTGAATTTGGAAAATTACTTCTTTTATACTTTGCGAAATTTTGATCCGAGTAAATCAAATTTACTATCCCCTACGCCGGGCCAGTCCGGGTAGCTAGGGAGGGCACGCAACTAGTTTTCCAAACCCAAGCCTAGAGACTACCTCTTGTCACCCATAACGTGGTCAAGTTATTTGATCGACTCTAAATCTTTTAACATGCTTAATTTACATTTAATTATTTTAGAGCATCCGGGCTTTCCCTTCGATCTGTTCCATTCCTCGGTCGGATTTTCTATAACACCTACAAATGGAACAAATGTACTGGTCATTTCCGCATACTCATTTTTAAACCTCTTAAACATCTTTAAATTACGTAATTATTTATTTTAAAAGGTTCACAAAAGATTCGGGAAAGAATAATTAAGTTAAAACCATTGTTTGCAAAAGTTATTAAAAAGTGCTGCGAAAAAGTGTTTTAAAAGCTTATCTGGTTGAAACAACTTTCCTATCATTTTGGAAATCCATTTATATAACTCAAATCTCTTTTAAACTATTTTAATAGATTTATAAAATTTATTTCATATTTTTAAACATTTAAAAATAGTCATTTTAAATTAATTTCAAATTCGGGTTTTAAACTGCAAAAACCGCAATTTTTCTAGAAACTTGTTTTGGACTTATTTAAAAATTTACATGATGAAATCTTGATTTTCTTTCTTCATTTAAAAACTATGGATATAATAGTCTAAAATGTTCTTATCACGAAGAATTCCGAGCTATATTCCATTTTTTATACTTGTTTGCATTCTACGGCGCGAAATCACGAACTAATGTTAAGCGACGCGCCTAGTTTTGACTTGTTTTTCAATTTCTTTTCAAACTTCATGGAAATACTTTTAGATGTTTATAAAACATTTCTAGTTCATTTTAAACTCATTTAAAAAAAATTCTTTTCATATTTCAAACTCATTTTCCATTTCATTTCGTATTATAATATTCATTTTAACTCTTTTTAGATATTTAAAACCAATAAAAGGCTAAGTAACTTCATACACATTATTTATGAATTAAATTTCCATTTAATTAACTATGGCTGATTGCTAACCATTTCTCTTATCATTTATCTAACCAAGTTATCAACCATATTACAACCATATAACCAACCATAATATCAAGCAAGTTATCATCCAATATCAAACATTTAATCATACAATATATTTAAACTTTCAAATCATTATACTTGAAATAATTTAGAGATTAATTAGTAAAGTGTGAGTACTCACCATTAACCAAATCGTTTCACTTCCTACCAACATTCATTCAATCCAACACTTCACTTAAAATTTTGTTAACTTCAACTAATCATCATCTAGTACATTCCTCCTTGCTTTATGCTCTCGACCACACCCTACACCATACTTTGCTCTTAGCCCTTTCTTCCAAACTCCAAGTGCTCACGGCTATAAGCTTTTCCATCACCCAAAACTCATGACATCTCCTCCAATCACCTCCCTATGCTCTCGGCCATGCTCCTCTTATTTCCCCATGCTCATGGCCTTGTGCCTTCTTCCTCATAGTGCTTGGCCAAGTGGTGTAGCTAGGTGGGCCATGGGTTAAATGTGAAGAAAGGAGTGGTTTGGTATTATTTTGAGGTATGGTGATGAGGGGTGTGTGTGTCTATATATAAATATATTATAATTTATTTAATTTCTCTTCATAATTTTATTTAGGTGGAGAGGCCATTAAAGAGGAGAGGAAGAAGATGAAGAAGCCTGGAAAAGAGAGAAGAGAAGGGGTGAAGAAATGAGAGAATGCAATGTGGTATTTATAGGGTAGGATTCCTTAACTCTTCAGCTTTGTAAAATGATATGAATACCCTAGGATATTTTCTCTTAAACTTCACATCACCATTTTCAACGCTTACTATCATCCCATCACATCTCCCTTACTTAATAATAAAGTAAAACATGCAATTATGGTGATTTGATGTTTGCTTTTCATTACTTATCCTTTAAGCATTCTTAATTTATTATTATTATTATATATATATATATTATTTATGTTTTGATTTTACTAGAGGTATGAATGGTTTTAAAATGTGTATTAATATGTGTTAAAATCGTGTTAACAAAAATGCAACAATTCGAAACAACTTCCGTTCGACGAACAGTCGAAAATTCGAAAAACGATCGTCGGTCGCATTTTCAGTTTTAAATTAAACTATTTATTTATGTAAACAAAACTTAAAAATAAGTTTTCTATCATCTTTAAAAAATCTATATTTAATAATATTAAAATCCAATTATAAAAATACGAAGTCGATTGGTCAAAGTGCGACAAAGTTTGTCTATCTTTATAAAACAAGTATATATATATATATAAATTTTATCAATCAATTATTATCATTTTATAACAATTTAAAAAGAATTATTTATTATTTAAAACAAAAAATTGAATGTATATCCAATTTTATCAAAAAACGGCTTTTGTCAATTTTACGATGAAACTCCAAAATATCTTATTTTTGTAAACCAATTCTAAAAATAAGTTCATCATCCTTATTTATCACATAAAACATGATTATTTTAGTTTGAAAATTATATATTTTAATATTAAAATTTAATTAAATATTTCATTTAAAAGTGATAAAATTACGGGTCATTACATAGGCATCGCCGACAGTGCTCCATTTGCCCATTGGAAGTCATTTCTTCACTGAATTGAGTCTATACTTCTACTACACTGAATTAGCTATCATTCAAGCAATCAAACAACTTCAATTGATGATTTATAAGTCATTTTACAAGGGTTTCAGCAAACATAGACTTGCTTAACAAAAGAATGAATAACATAAGGGATTGGAATCAATTCTACACCAAATTCATCCAAAACAACAAGTTGAACTAACATTCAATTATAGCCTAGAAGTGTGAGGATTACTCACCAAATTTGAACTTGAATTAGTGCTTAGAATCCAGATTCACCTAGGCTATCACCTCTCAGCCACAAAACCCAGGTTTGATTCTTAGAAAATACAAAAACAAGATTATTAATCCAAGAAAAAACCGAAATTAAACTTCTATAGATGCGATATATAGGATAAAAGAGATTACCTGAGTTGATTATCTTCAATAATTAGCCAATTACCTTTGATTTAACTTGAATTTGAGGAGGATTTTAATTTCTAGGGTTTAGAAATAAAGAGGATTTTTTTTAGGTTTTAGAGCTGAAATGAGAAACGAGAAACAATTGTATGTACTTGTTTCTTATTTCCTACATAGGCCAAGAGGGTTTGGGTATGAACCAGTAGCAAGGTGTTACAAATTTTAGGATAAGTGTTACTAATCTTATTTTGTTTTATCACTTATAAAATATCAATTTAAGCATAAACAGTGTTTTATTTAACAAGCCAAGATTCCTTTAATTTTCTCAAAACAAATAACATGCCCAAAAATTCTCATTTCTATTGATATTGAAACATCTTACAAAAATTAAATACACCTTTTGAAAATAAAAGTTCTTCGCAATAGTTTTAATAAAATAGATAATTAATTGAAAAATATCAATTTTAACAATTAATCACAATATAACCATTTATTTAAATTTACAACACTTGTTGTGATAATTTTAGAACTAAAGGATATAAGTCATAAATCTCCTATTAAAATAAATAAGCAAATAACCCTTGGAAAAATCATATTTCAAATAATAAAATTAGTTCCATATAATTTATTTACTCATTTTCTCCAAGATTTTTCTCATATTACCAATATAAGAATTAAATTACATAATTTGTTGTTTCTATAAATTCTCAATTCATCATTGCTTGGAAATTCTTTTATAAATTTCTTTATTTATTTCAATCCCAACCCCTTTCAAATTTGGAGATAAGAACAATTATAAATATAAATTCTCCAAATTTACCAATAAAATTTAGTATGATTAATTGAATCATATTTTAGATTTAATTCTAGGTAATCTCGACCAGGGTTGTTACAGACTCCTTCCCTTACAAAAATTGCGTCCCCGCAATTTCCTTAAGGGAAAAGTCTATAACATATTACAAAGGCGTATTTCTCAAAGGAAGTTGAACTATTAACAAAGGATTACTCAAAATAAGAGACTCGTTACAAATGAACTCAAGAAATTACACAAGATGTGTTCACTCGATAAACTCTTTAGTTCCACAAGAATAGTCCTTGGGATCATTGGACCATTGGACTTAGATAAGTTAACGACTATATCTCGAAGGCATTCCACCTCTGAGGCAACAAAACAAATAGAGCTCTGTTCATAAGTTGGATTTTGTGAGATCTCAAGTGTAACAAGAATTCTATGCCTAAGAATCGAATCAGAATTTCTAAAATGTTTCCAAAGCTGAAATACATAAAGAACACCACAAATGCTAGAGAACTGGACTTATAAAGGAACTCGGTAAGCAACAGGACCACTACACTCAATGGTTGGATAGGGTTCCATATATCAAAAAGCTTTTTTGCCTGATTGACTGAAGTATCAGACTTCTAACTAGGAAGAAACATGGATAAAGGTCTGACCTTCAACAAAAAATTCCAAAATCTTTCTAAAAGATTCAAAATTAGAGTCAGGACTTAGGATCAACTTCTTTCCCAGACTCAAGCTAACAACAAAGTGATCGATATGTCCTCTCAAATAAAGTCTCGAAAGGAGCCATAACGATACCAGATAGAAACTATCGACAATGGGAAAATAAAATTCAATCAAGGTAGTCACGATCCTCCTAGCGCTACCAAAGTCAAGAATACAATCATGAGGTAGACTTCTAAGATTTTATCAACATTTAATCTCTTAAAAGCTCTCCTTTTAGTTTTCTTCCTTGAAATTCAGTTTCGTTTATTACTTATTTGAGATATATTCAAATGATTGGTATGAATTCTCAAAATTTCTATAATCTTTAACTTCCAAAAATTTCTTGGTTATCTCATTCTTAGATCTCACTATAGATTATTCTTATAACTTGTTTAAAGGATTTAAATTTACAAATTTGAACCTCATTCAATAAAGTAAAGGTTATAACCCAAAAGAGATTTTTAATTGAAAATTTACGAATATGTTTTGAACTAAGTTTGCACATCTCAATTTAATAAAGTATTTTCTCTATTTAAAATTCTTAATTTTCTAAGATACTTGCTTAATAATCATATTCAAGAGTTGTGGATTAATTTTAGGCATTTCCTTGATATGGCTTCTAGATTTATAATATAAATTTATCTTCACAAAATCCTTTCATGTGGGTTTTAATTTATTTTTTAAATTCACAAAAAACCCCAATTACAAATTATATTCTTTCAAATATTCAATTTTCTTATTTCTATTTCAAATAAAACTCTTAATTAGTTTTTTAATTTGAAAGGCTTATATAATTCATTCTAAAGTATTCACGTTACTTAACTAAATTTCCCTTATAGTCTTACACTACAAATTTCATTTTAAAATGAAGGTTACTTTTTACCAAAGAAATCCCTATTATTTTTCTTTGCTAAATATTTATTTCCCAAAATATTGAAACTTTCTTTAGTTATTTCCAAAATTAGTGTTAAGTTAAAGCCCTTAAAATTTAACCATTACCTTTACCTATGCACTTCACCTTTATTACATAGTATGTATATAAATTAATAGGGTCCTCTAATTAGATTTTACTCTATTCAAGAATATACCAATTAAATTTTCCATTTTCCTTTATTGATAAAATAAAAGTATTGGCTTTCCAAGAAATTATTATAATAACCAAATCTCTAAAAATTCATTTTTCCATCCGAAAATCATTTACAATTTCTCATCTTCTGAAATTCCCAAATATATTTCCAAATCCCTGATTATTTTTATTTTGAAATAAACCCTTTCCTTAGTGCAAGTTTGAAACTTTAGACACTACCTAATTTAAGGTTGAATCAATACACACACAAAATACATATATATCCTAAGGACTCAATTCACTAACCTCTTCTTAAGAGTGTATTCAATTTCCTCTTAATATTTTGATTAATATCCAAGAGATAAATAAATCCATAAAGTCATTTCCATAAATTATTATTTCAAATACAATTAGAGATGGCATCTTAACTCACTTATCACTTAACTTAAGCTTAAATATTTAGAATTTGTTTCCAAATGATTTTAAATAAAAGAATCATGCTTCTCTTTAGCTTTTGCTGATTTAGGTATTTAGGGATTTACACATATGTGTTTATACTTGGATTATAATAGTCTTTCAAAACTTATCCAAAGTATACCTCTTAAGGATTTATCAGCCCTCGGCCGAACATCAAAAGAAAATACACTCTAAAGTGCCAAATACTATCACTTTCAGTAATCACTAGAACTTAAGCAAAATGTCCCATACCACTTGGTGAAATTCAAGTATTTACTAGAAGCTAGTAAATTTCACTTGTTACGGATACCTCTACAAAACCTGAACTATATTCCCTTAAGGATCTATCGGTCCCACTGAGTACCGAAAGAGAATACAATCCTAAATTGTTAAATACATCCTAAGAGCAATTACAAGAATTTAACCAAGGCATCCCATACTACCTGGTGAAATTCGAGTATTCACTAACGGGCTGGTAAGTTCCACTCAAACATTCTATTCAATGATTAAACTATATTCGACAAAGTATTACTCGAGAGCTTTTAAACCAGTTGGTGCCACTATGTTGATTATTAGTACTTTCCCATATTATAGAATAAGGCTCTCAAAACATTTTCCTTATAAGATTATAATTTAGAAATCTAATAATATACTCTTTCATATAGAAAATGATTTTTAAATATTATTTATCTTTATTGATGTTTCTATTCTTTCTATATTATAGAAATACCCTTATATCTCCAAAACCTTGATATATAATTATAATTATATACCTTTGTATGCATATCCAAATATCATTTTATTTTAAACCACACTAGTTCAAAAAAAATTATTCCTTCATGAATTAACATATTTCTAAAAATATGATTTCCAAAACACTTATTTTGATAAAAGTGTATGTCCAATAGTCTCGTTTGAATGTTTAGAAATCCCTATCGAGTACGTTGGCTAGACGTCCCGACCAAAATCCTTAAAGCACCCAACGGACAAATTAACACCCATAAATGTATATTTCAAATATCCTCTTTTAAAATGGAGAATACTTATATCTTTGCATGCCTATTTTATACATATAATGACAAATATATACTCATCACCACTAAACGTCTTATGGAAAACTCATAGGATGGTATTTCCTACTTAGGAGATGATTACATCAAAACAATTCTTAATCAAACTCTTTGTTTAGAGCAAATAATAGATCATTTATTTTTGATTAGTTGATAATCAAATACAGAAATCTATCTCCATTTTCAATTGATTAATTTTTATAATTACAAGATTTGATTCTTAATTATTTTATACCCAAGAAATTCAATTTCTCTTGCGGGGATTTCCAATATAAAGATACCGCAAGATTCAATTATTAGTCTTCAATTAGGATTCTAATTATCAAGAAATATTTCTTGATTGAATTAGAATTATCAGTAGGAATCTTATGCAAACTTACATTTAATCAACCAATCAAATCAATCACAAATTTACAGGATAATGTACCCAGCGGAACCATCTGTCTGCTTCCATTGCGCGACTCTAATCAAAAAAAGATTGACGACAAACTTCATGATTTGCTAGATGGATAAAGTACTACGTCTGAACTGGGCTCGTGGGAGTGTCCAATACTAGAACAAGTGACTCAGCCGCCAACAAACAACACTTCCAAAATTGATACGATTGGATAAAATATTGCTTAAGAATCACATGATTCGATACTAGGAACATCAAAGAGTGGAACGAAGGGGAACATTCCTAGAATTCCAAAAGACAGTATCTTATTCTAAAAGGAATGATTCCTACTATCTACCCACAATAACCTCTAATGGACGGTCTCTAAGACCCACCTAGGCGAAGATTTGTGTCTTTAATATCATATTTTGTTCTAAACTCAGCTCTGATACCAAGTTGTTACGCCCCACCCCGAGACCCACACTAATAAAGGGTATTACTGAGTAGTACTGTTTGCTAGTGCAAATAACATGGCTGATTATAAGCGACCATCCGAGAATTTTGCTTTAAGCGAACAACGATATGTCGATTAATATGCTATATTTTTTCTATCTCAAGTGGAATCAACCTATGAAATCCAAGCTTAAAACAAAACTAGGGTGACTATAATAATAATCCAGAATAATATGATAAATACAAATCATAGAATCACAAATCAAACACAGCGGAACACAAATAGATACAAGTCTGAATGGACATAAATAGATACATGATGTAGACTACATAATACAATAGTGCTACATCCCAAATATACGAATATGTATATAAAGGAGTCTATCTCGACATAAGATACATCGTAACATCAATATATATATACACATACATAGTGATGGAAAAAGTATACATCTAGCTAACTGATAGGAAGTCCGCTCTAAAAGCATCAAGCTAAAGGACCTAAAACATCTCGGTCTGACCTAAGTATTATAAAATAATAAATGGGTCAGCCTAGGCTAAAATAAATGAGTTAGTAAGATGAATGACAGATAAAATGAACTAGATCTCAAATATAGTCGTCAAGTGATTGTATCAACAAATATCAAGTATACTTCAAAATACAAGAATGAAATCATTAAATATCAAAACTCAAGATAGCTTCTACAAGAAAAATCCCCAAAACAATTTGGTGCTAACACAAATAACATCGAATCCGGAAATCACAAATAGAAATCAAAAATCTCATAAAAGGGAAAAAGGCACCAAACTCCAAGATTGGTGAATAAATTCACATGCACGCATGTAACTCCAAGATAGACGTATAAGTCTATAAACATCAAGATAGGTAGGAGACCTATAAACGTCAAGATAGGAACAAGTCCTTTAATCTTCGAAATAGGTACGAGACCTATAAACATCAAGATAGGTATGAGATCTATAAACATCAAGATAGGAACATGTTCTATAAACATCAAGATGGGTACAAGACCAATAAACTCCAAGATAGGAACAAATCCTATAACTCCGAAGGCGAGTCATAAGCTCATCAATAAAAGTGTAAAATACTTTCATATAGCAACCGAATAGATAACGACCATGTGTCCCTTACCACACGGGTTTACCCAAACATTTACTATACAATAGTAAACTCCACTTGTGTGTATAAATGGCTCGATCGAACAAGCCTAGGAATTAATCGGAAAAATAAATGCGAGTATTCCATACCACTCGTTTTATTAATCCATTTAAGTCAATTCCTCATCTGACCGATGTCATGCAATTTTATAAAATGTATTAAGCTTTGAAAAACCTTCTTAAAACTATATATTAGTTTATAAGCTAATATTTATATGAGAAAATAGAGTTTGTTAAACTTTTACATTCACAAATATATTTAGACATTGTTTAGTAAGCTAATATACATACATATATATATATATATATATATGTAACGACCTAGAATTTTAGTCATTCAAATTTGGGATATTTAAATTGATTTTAAATATTGAAAAGTAATTTTATAAGCTAAATAACTTAAATTTCAAATTTAGCGATTTATTTGATAATTATATTGTTAAATTTAATATTTGGAATTGCTTAAATAATTAAATCTTGAATTTAATATAAATAAAAATAATTTTGAAAGTTGATTTAAATTCTATTTAAATAAGAATGAAGATCGTAAACTTTTAATTTATATTTAAAAGCGATTAATTTGGTTTTTATATAATAATTTGTTTTAATTAACGCGTAAAAATAGCCTTCTGGGGCACTATCTCAGATTTCGACGAAACCGGTTTCATTGGATCTGTAATGAATTATTATACGCCGTTGAATTTCATGTCAATTGGATATATTGTTTGGTCGTGCTAGGTCGAAATGTGTAGAAATTAATTAAAGAAATTTATATAATATGATTGGGTTTGAAAAGCTATCTTCTATATATGATCGAATTGGGTCTCGAGACTAGTTTCTTTGTGTTCGGAATATAGGTATTTAGTATAGAATGCCAGGTGGCATGCCTCGATAGGAGTTCGAGATTTTTGAACGTTGCAAAGCTAGATATTTTCAATTAAAATAATATATATAACCATATTCAAGCCCATACTCCTACTATTTAGCCCATACTTCAACTGTTCAAAACCATGCCCTCCTTTCTATTTAAAAACACGTGACCTAACCAGGGAAAATGCCGCTCATTTTCGAAACTAAAACAAATCCAAACAATAGCCAATCTGATGGTCCATGTCCATCGCAACCACTCAAGGCCATTTCAGGCCAAACTTCTAACTAGCATAACATCAGCGAGGTCGAGATGAACTTAGTGAACGGTGGGGATGGAGTTTGGCGGGGCGAGGCAACAGCTAGGGCGGCGTGACCTGGGACAGTTTTGGGTCGGGTTTGGCATTCGTCGAGGCATTTCTTGGTGACATGATCACCTATGGCGGTGGAGGAAGGAGAGGCTGGGCTATCTTGGGGTGTGATGTGGCAGGGCCTGGTTGTCGTTGGAGGCGGTAGTGATAGGGAGAAACGCGATGTCTTCGTACGAACTGGAGATGATATACGAGGGAGAATTAAAGGGTGGGTTATTATTTAAACGATGGTAATTAGAGTTAATGAATGGTAATTAGTTAATAATATAATTATTTAATTCGTGTATCTTATAATGTCATTAACTTTCTCATACGAGGTCGGAATCGAGCACGACGAATTGCGTTGTACTCGTATTAGAGAATACTACAATATGGAGTTGGCTTGGATGGATTTGGAGCTAGTAGGAATTTAGGTTAAAATTGAACGCTTGTTCGATTTTAATCCAAATCGGAATGCCTCGGCGACAACTGGAATAATGATGAGTTAAACTCACCTTTTTGGTTAACAAGAAATATTATATAGTTAATAAAAATTGTTGGTTGGATGTTTGGATAACTTACTGTTTTTATCAGTTGGTTTGGATTTATTCCAGCCCTTGGAGCGGATGACCTTTTAGATATACCTGCCTAGTAGCAGACGACCCATATTGTATGATTATATACTATTTTTGATGTAGAGGGACAGGTTAGAGGGATCCAATAGGATTTCTCGCCATTGTTGATTATAATTTCAATAATATTCCTGTCATATGAATTATTGGATATTAAACCTGATTGTTGGCTCTGTTGATTATGGCATTGTTATATGTTCAAAAATTAAACCCAGTAGTGATAGAAAATCAATATGGATATTGGTTAAGCATTTTGTAACGACCCGATATTTCAACCCATTCGCATCCACACATGTCAGACTTGAATTGCTCGAAACAACATATTGTTAATTTTTATATTTGGCAAAACTCAGCATATACAGTAAATAAATAAATCACAAAATCACAGACACAGAATAATATAACAATAAGCAGCGGAAAAGATAAATAGTAGTTCATGAAGCTACCATATAACATCAGAGTTCACAATAAATACAACAAGATATCTCAAGTACAATGTAGTCTCGAATACAAACAGAAGACCAGTCTGAACAAAACAGCTGGATAGCTGAAAGCTGAATAGATGGATCCTCAAGCAAAGCTCCAAAGGTGAGTCTCAAATGTTGTGACACTCAGTCTGACCCGAGCGTAAAGCAAAACACAAAACACTCGAGTCAGGATTAACATTCTTATATTAATAAATTCAACTCAAGTGAAATGTCAACTGAAATACAAGTAACTTAAAGGATGTTTGGGATTTCCATCCTCTAAGGTTCCATGGAACTATCTACTATGTAGTAATATACGCTATTATAATATGTCTATAGTAAAGTAAAAGTATTAAAATAGCATTAAGGCGTTACCCATATCCCCATTAACACATTTTATATATTCCCATAGTCTATACAGTACTGTAACTCCCCCCGTAAACTAGAGGGCTATCAAAAGGCACTCCATAGGTATGGTACAAACCAAACTCGTAGAAGGCGCGATAAGGCATGCGACATGGCACTCGAGGCAATGCCAGGGTAGATATACCATTTGCACTCCCAGACTGGTGGTAACGCATAGCAGCTACTACCGCCCACCTCGTGACACACTCCCAAATCAAAGGTGCACCCAATCAAATCAAAAAAGCAATAGAATGGTATCGATGAAATGTGTTCGATAGGGGGAATGACTCCACTTGGCCCGGTATAGCTCCTGTTTTAGCCACATCAAGCTGAGTCACGGGAGTCAGGGCTACATAAATACCATACAGAAACATCGCCAAACCATCCTACTTCGTTCTGGAATCTCCACCACGTACACAGTTGTTAAAGTGGTTTTCGGTATCGGTAGAGAGTACGCCGATATCCGATCCCGGTCTCTTTAACAACCAAACGCTTATTTCACACCGTGGTCATTTCATTTCAAATAGTTCATACTTCATATCAAAATATCATATTCATTTCAAAACTATATCCATTTGATATCATTATTCACTTTAATTAATATTCAATTTCAGAATCGTAACATTTTCAAAGATTGTAACACTTTCAAAATCATAACACTTTAGATATTGAAATAATATATATATTCAAATAGTTATAGATTAAAATAGTTTATATATTAAAATAGTTTATATATTAAAAATACTTTATATAATAAAATAGTTTCCTCCAATTTCGTAAGTCAAATCAAATCATCTTAAATTCAAAAATTCAATTTAAATCAATTTTGGTTTAACCCTTTAAATTTTAAAGGTTAAAGGTTCAATTTAAATTCTCAATAAACCATTTCAATTTATATTGATTTCAAATCCAAGTTTGAACTATCATTTCAATTCCAATAAGATTCAAGTTTAAATATTCAATCATTCACAATGTAAATTTCTTTTATATTTCAACATTTAACTTTAATTTATTTCAAATTGGACAATATTCACTTAATCATTTTAATAACAATTTGTTTGAATCCCAATTTATAAATCTAAATCAATATTAAAAATTCAATCTCAATTTTATTTAAAGTTGAGAATATTCATTTAATCACCTTTTATCAAATCAAGTTATAAATCATATCTTTCAAAATCTCAAAAATCAATAAGTTTACATCAATTCCTATTTAAATTCACTTATTAACCAATTTAAATTCCAGGCCAACCTTCATTTATCTTCCAAACCTTTATTATTAAAGTTATAAAATCTGTTTTAAAATATTAATATAAATTTAAGTAAATACTTAAACATATTATATACTAATTAAATTAAATTTTTATTAAATTAAATCTTATTATTAAATGTATTTTGTATTAAATCTATTTTTGTATATTTTTAAAAATAATAAAATTTTAAGAAAAATCTTAAAAATTATATTTTCAAACTAACTTATAAACTAAAATTTCCAAAATATATTATATTAAATCTAGATTTTATACATATATAAAAATAGCCTATATATATTATGTTATAAAATCGATATTTATTAAAACCATATATTTCCTTCAAAACTTCGGAAATCATTTTTCAAAATATAGACCAACGGTGTCCGTATATAATTTTCTATCATATGGTCAAGTGATACGAATATTTATCATTTCAATCCGCAATTTAATTATTTACGGGTATATATCATTTCAACCCGCAATCCCACAATTCAAAATTAAATGAAAATCGCTTGGGTTTATCATTTCAACCCATAACGATTTTCCCCTATTTTACAAGATCGTTCGGGGTATGTATCATTTCAACCCATAGGAATTCTAAATGAAAAGGGAACTTGCAGAGTGAGAACAATTATGATAATAATATAACATATTAACAACAGGCATATATCATCAGTGACAAATAAAATAAAATAAAATGTAAACAATAGGATATGGTGTCATATCTCATAGGTGAACAATTACAGATAATAGCATATCATATATAACAATTAAATAACTAGCAACAGTATATTTTAATTGTCGTTTCAAGTGAAATCAAATTTAATAAATATAAGAATGTTAATCGTGAGTGATTGATCACCTTTCGAGGTTAGAGATGAATGAGAATGAGATGAGTTACGAATCCAAGCACAAATTCCAAAGTAAAGCACGATGGACACGAAATTGATGA
Source organism: Allium fistulosum (assembly GCA_030737815.1). Lineage (NCBI taxonomy): Eukaryota > Viridiplantae > Streptophyta > Magnoliopsida > Asparagales > Amaryllidaceae > Allium > Allium fistulosum. The sequence continues at coordinate 9,998,867 of JASFAW010000015.1, forward strand.
ACAAAGCGAAGTTGGAAGTTCAGAATTGACGGAGGACAAATCAAAATTAGCTTAACATAAACTGAAACAAAATAAATATTATATCTATATATATTTTTCTCTGAAATTAATATAAAATTTGAAAACCCCAAACTTATGTATACTTATCTATATAAATTAATATATAAACATATACAAACTCACACACATTAAAATCAAACATATATACATATTATATAAATTTTCTAAAAATCAATTTAAAACATATAGTTAAAATATAATATATATATATATATAAAGCTTATATAATATAACTCTTAAACATGTGATAATTACTTTAACAAGGCTACTATGTAAAAGTAAATATATATAGTTTAAATCTCACTTAGAAGATGATTTACATTATTATTATATAAAAATATTCAGGTTTGAAAAATATTTTATTATCATCAAATATTAACTGACATTAAATTATATAAAATTACACAACAAAATAACTTTCATATTTTCAGAGGAAAATTTACCATTTGCTATGTTTATATAGATGTATTCTGTAACGACCCATAAAATTTTCAATATATTAATTTGTTAAGTTAATAAGTTTTGAGTGATTTAATATAGAAAAAAAAGAAAAAGAAAAAAAACTTTACCTATTAATAATTGAGCAATGGTAATTAGAACTAATTAGTAACAATTGAAATGAAGTCCCAATGATGAAATAATGTAAATTAGTTATAAATTTGAATGTAAGAAACAAGTGTGAATGTTGAATCATTAATGAGATAATATGTGATAAATAGAAATTGAAGTAAATCAGTGTTAATTGAGCAATTGTAACATTTGGTTTGTAAATAATAATGGATTCATTTATGTGGATTAAAGTAATAGTAACGGGTGTGAGTTACTATTTGATTGGCCTATTAATTCAGTTATAGCAGTTATATTTGAGTATAAATTTAAATATAAGTAAATAAGGGTAAGTGGTGTATAAATAAATAAATTTGTATAATTGATAGTAATTGAATGAATTGAATATTAGGTAAGTAATTATGATAATTAGTCGAATATATGATAAATTTAAGTGTAAATTAAAGGGTAGTGATAACAGCTATTATAAGTTGCCTATTTAGTCTATAAATTAATTAGAAACTCTTT